>CM020030.1:12588911-18176411 GCA_009769605.1 Bucorvus abyssinicus | reverse complement strand
GTCCTCTTAGCAGAGGCGTTCTGTCTCTCTGATAGTTTTTGTGACCCTCCTCTGGACCTGCTCCAGCAGGTTCATGTCCTTCTTGTGCTGAGGGCTCCAGAGCTGGACACAGGACTCCAGGTGAGGTCTCACCAGAGCAGAATAGAGCAGGAGAAACACCTCCCTCAACCTGCTGGCCACAATTCTTTTGATGCAGCCCAGGATATGGTTGGCTTTCTGGGCTGCAAGCACACATTACCAGATCATGTTGACCTTTCATCCACCAGTACCCCCAAGTCCTTCTCCGCAGGGTTGCTCTCAGTCACATCATACCCCAGCCTGTATTGATACCGAGGATTGACCCAGTCCAGGGGCAGGACCTTGCACTTGGCCTTGCTGATTCTCAGGAGGTTCGCACAGGTACACTTCTCCAGATTGTCCAGGTCCCTCTGGATGGCATCCCATTCTTCTGGCGTGTCAATGACATGACTCAGCTTGGAGGTGTCAGCAAGCTTGCTGAGGATGCACTCATTGCTGCTATGTCATTGCTGAAGATATTAAACAGCACTGGTCCCAAAACACACCCCCGAGGGACACCATTTGTCACTAGTCTCCAGGTCTCCATCTGGACACCAAGCCATTGGCCACTACCCTCTGGATGTGACCATCCAAGCAATTCATTATTCCCTGAACTGTCCACCTGTCAAATCCATAGCTCTCCAATTTAGAGAGAAGGATGTTGTGGGGCACTGTGTCAAATATAGAAGTCCAGGTAGATGACATCCAAAGCTCTTCCCCTGACCACGGGTGTAGTCACCTGCAGTCACTCCATCATAGAAGCCACTAGGTTGGTTAGGCAGGACTTGCTTTTGGTGAAGCCATGCTCGCCGTCTCAAATCACCTCCCTGTCCTCCATGTGTCCTAGCATAACTTCTAGGAGGATCTGTTCCATGATTTTCCCAGGCACAGAGGTGAGACCGACAGGTCGGTGATTCCCAGGGTCCTCCTTTCTACCCTTTTAAAAAATGGATGCAATGTTTCCCTTTTTCCAACCACCAGGGGCTTCACCTGACTGCCAGGACTTTTGAAATCTCAAGGAGAGTGGCTTGGCAACTACACTAGCCAATTTCCTCAGGGCTGTGGGATGCATCTCATCAGGTTCCATAGACTTATGTGTGTTCCGGTTCCTCAGGTGGTCATGAACCTGATCTTCTCTTGCAGTGGGAGGGACTTTGTCCCCTGGTGCCCGTTCTGCGGTCCATTGATTTGGGAGGTGTGAGAAGAGAAGTTGCCAGTGAAGACTGAGGCAAAAATAGTGGTTGAGTACCTCAGCCTTCTCCTCTTCTGTTGTTACCAGCTTGACAGTCTTGCTCAGTGGGGAGGTGGGTGGTATGCTTTCTGTGACCGTCCTTTTCTGGCTGACCTACCTGCAGAAACCCTTCTTACTATTCTTTGCACCTCTTGCCAAGTTCAGCTTCAGATCTCTGGTTGTCCATGAAGTTTTCCACACTTGGTTTCACCAAAGTCCTCTACCTACATCTATATCACTTAAGGATTTGTATGACAGGAGTAGTTTGCAGCAAATTGGGATTCAACTACACAGATCCAGACTCTCTCATGCTATAGCAGTCTATACCATTCCTACATCAACACAGTGAGTTAGTGTAGTCTCTCCAAATTAATGTATTGGGAGTGTATACATTATGTCCAACACAATCAAGTCACCCTTTATGTCTGGCCAGAAAATTACACTGTTCACAGGGCACCAGGGGTTGTGGCAGGAAGACAGCTCTTACTCTAGCACCTTGCACCTGCAACGCACCTCACCTTTGGTAGGAAGTCACTGCCTACTCCCCTGTGCACGCAAGCCAGCTGAGCCAAGGAGCACAGCAGGGCACCTGAGCATGGGGCTGCAGAGTGTAAAGCACAGGGATGGTCAAAAACCGACATGACCCTTCAGCTCATATGGCAGTCATGGTCCCTAACTCAGAACGCTATAGAGCCTCTCTCTTGCCTTGCTCACAGACACAGCAAAAGGAACTCAAACTGCCCGGGAGGCTGACTGATGGCAAGCAGGAGCCACAACTGCAATTACACATGTGTGGCAGGTGAAATGCAGAGCAGGCAGTGTAGTTGCAGTGGGATCAGATACCGCTGAGCACCGCAGAAACAGGAGCAAGCCTGAAAAAACAGACTCCTGCTTGGCTTCTCATCCCTTAAAATGCTTTTGGAGCTGCCATCAGACTAACTGCGCTTTTCAGGGCAAGGCTCTCAGTGCCTTTGTATTAGCAAAGGCATGCAGACAGCAGATTTGATTTCAGAGATATAAACAAAACCAAAAGGGCATCATGGAAAGTTGCCTGGCCACAAATCAGGGCTCAAGGGACCAGAAACAGAAGGAGAGGTTACCGGCCTTCCTCATTTTGGCATGTCTTTAAAAGCAGCAGCCTCCTTGCAGAGGTTGGAAAAGCAGGTGGATATGAAAGCCAAACTAGAAATGGAACAATTTGTAGAGTGATTGTTTCTTTCCCTTGCCTCCTAACCATAGCTTTACATGCTCACACACTTAGGGACCATAAAATATTACATGTCAGTGGGACTTTTATCTTTTCTCTATTTTTGATATGCCAACAAGCTGGTGTATTTAGCACTACATGGCTCTATTTTTTTCCCCATTTACTTTCTGGTTCTGAAGTGATATGAATGGCAAGAAAAGAAATAGAGGCAAGAAAGTTCAAATGAATATCAGCAGACTAGTAAATACTTCAATATCTAGCTGATCATTTACAGTGTATCAAATTTGTTCTTGTCTTAACATATGGAGTACTACGTTATAAAAAAAAAGTCCTACTATATGCCTCATTTTTTATTTTCCTTGTTAAGGCATACGCAAAGATCAGGTTGAATATTTCATACATCCATTCATAGCTGTATGAATTTTAAAAAGAATCTATGCCTTGTTTCTTCTTCCTAGAATTTTGACTGTGGTTTCCGTTGCTCTGACTCCCAAATTTCTTCACCTGACATTTTCCAGTGTTGTCTGCTGGTGACATGACACAAGAACTCTTGAATGAACGCTTCATCTGCTCTCCACAATTATTATGTTGGGTTTTTTTATGAAAATGTTGTTTTTCTAAAGTATTTGTTTGTGCATAAATAGCTCTAATAGGTCTTTACTTGGAGAGCCAATGCTTTCCATTGGACTAGACTCCATCGTAGGGTAATTACTGCGTTCACTTTTGCACAGGAAAACAATGTGCTACATAGCTTAAATCACCATTATGTAGACCTGATTGTGCAATCATTTAAGCATGTTGGTAAGTCCAAACTCCTGGCTATTCCTGTAATGCTCTGTAGAGCAAAAGGAATGTATAAAGCTATATATTGTGTACAGTTATTAGCAGGATTGAGGTCTCCTATTGTTCCTTTTTACCTCTTCAACGGACTTTCACAGCTTTGATTATCCTCTGCAGAACTGTTTCAGGTTCAGAGGTACTTTAACCTTTTGATTTGCTTTGTTCCTTGATCCTGTCACTGCAGTACTCTCCTTCAAACCTCAGAACAAAAGTACTTTGGGGAGCAGAGGCCCTGCAGAGGGACAGTGGCTCCGCTTTCCTCCTGGAAATTTGCCACTGAGCTGAGCCAAGGCAGAATATTCTTGCTTGTTCAGTGCAACAGCTTCAGTAACTGCACCAGTGCACACCTGTCTCCCTACTGAGACCAGTCCACTTCCATAGCACAGACAGACCTGTAGACAATAGCTAGAGTTAAGGGTAGGGCTTTCCTTTCTTTTTTTTTCTTTTTTTCTATTTTTTAAATAAGAGACTTCAATGCAAAGCATTTTTCTCAGAAGGTACATTTATCCTAAGTGGCTCTTGCTGGTTTACACACACCCTGTACTTGCTTTGGAAAGTTGTTCCACTTGATTGCTCAGTTTCTCTCTTTGCGTCAGTGGTGGCAGGGGAATTATAAAGGTGATGAAGGTGCAGCCAAGTCTCAGTGTGTGCCAGATTTAAGCTGATTTAAACTGCACAGACTGACTCTGAAACTTCCTTTGCACAAGGGACAACAACTTTCGGAAGAAGTTCTGCATTTTTTTGCCAACAGTGTGAGCCTGGCTCAGGGAACCTGTTGAGGTGTGCTCGTCTTGCAAAGGCAACATGATCAGCAGTGCTTTGCAGATTGCTGGGCTGCTTGTTGGTGGCATTGGCATGATCGGAACGTTTGCTGTCACAGGCATGCCTCAGTGGAGGGTGTCTGCCTTCATCGAGAACAACATTGTCGTGTTTGAGACCATTTGGGAAGGCCTGTGGATGCACTGCATCAGGCAAGCCAACATCAGAATGCAGTGTAAGGTCTATGACTCCATGCTAGCCCTCTCACCAGACCTGCAGGCCTCCAGAGGACTGATGTGTGCTGGGTCAGTGCTCTCCTTCCTCGCTTTCATGGTTGCCATTGTTGGGATGAAGTGCACACGGTGTGCGCCAAGCAGCTGGCAAGCCAAGGGCTACATTATTCTGACGGCTGGGCTCCTTTTCATCCTCTCGGGTGCAGTCGAGCTCATTCCTGTCTGCTGGGTTGCCAACACCATCATCAGTGACTTCTACAACCCCATGGTCAATGTTGCACAGAAAAGGGAGCTTGGAGAGGCACTCTACCTGGGCTGGGTATCTTCCTTCTGCCTCATCACTGCCGGAGCCATATTCTGTTGCTTTTGCTGCTGTTGTGAGAAAACCAGAAGCTACGGGTACTCGTCACCAATGCACTACTCAACTCACAGCCAGCATTTGCACGGGAAGACTGAAAGCTCATACTCCAAAAGTCAGTATGTCTAGATGTCTCCTGCCTTTTCCTATTTTGAAATATTCAGTCTGTCTGGATGGATTTTGGTTCCTGCAGAAAAAGGCAGCTAGAAAGCTGCCTTTGCCTTCTGCCCCATAACTGCTGCTGTTGGGGCTGTGTTTTGGAGCTGCAGTTACCCCCAGTGGGCTTTGCTGTGGCTCATGTTGCAGCACAGACAATTTTAATGATTAGAAAGGTGAATGTTTAATATTATTTTAATAGTAATTTGGAATAGCTTTTGGGTTGTGTGGCTTTGTTTTGGCTGTGGGTTGCATTTTTTATGTAAAACAGTAATAAAGGGCTTAAAGTTCACTATGAAAGGAAATTCCAGCCTGTTGCAAAGAAGAGGGGAGCTAAGCAGCGGTTGGTTTTTTTTACTGCTTGGGAAAGAGGGGATAACAGTGAAAAAGGACAAGACAATAATGATTTAAAAGAAAAACATTCACTAAAAAGGATTGATTTACTGTAAGTTTAATAGAAGGTTGCATGAAAAATTTATTCTGTAGAGGAAGCTAAGATGAAATATATGAAAATTATCCCTTATTTCAGAGAATAAACATAGCTCTATGTTCATCCTAAATATCACATTTTGGTGAAAGTTAATATTTATTTTGTAATCCATATAGGTCAAACTCATTCACATCCTTCTTTTTAGAAGCAGCAGTATTCCCTTGCAAACTCCTTGCGTCTTGCAATATTTTGCAATATTGCAGAGATCACAAACACTGCATTTGTTACTTGCCACAGTATTCTGTGATACATATATTTTTGAATAAGGGTCTTTTGTACAATCAAGCCAGTATTTTTGCTCACACCAGCATTTTTTATAGGCATAAAGAACATAAACAGTGAGTATTTTCTGATAGTTCACTTTAAAACAAGCTAAAAAATATTTTTAATAAGATCATGCACCCATGATAAGCAACAACGTAAAGAAAATAAGTCTACTGAAAAAGAAATAGTACCATGCCAATTAACTTAAATGACCCAAATTAATCAATAGTAGTAATATTTTAATAGACTTTTGTAAGCCATGAGTAACTCCAGACCCACAGAAATCAATGGAATTTTGCCTTTGACTGAACTGGGAACACAATTCAATTTGTGGTGTTGAATGGAGAACAACATTCTTGTTCTAGAATTTGATTGACTGTTCGAAATATTTTATAGGAAGTTTATTATGTGATCTGTAGTTTTCTAGTAAATTCCTTGGACTACTACTACTTGAAAGTTTGGAAGCAAAGTCTTCATTTCTTAAGATGAAGCTCTGAATAAGCTAGAAGAAATCAAAACTTGCTCTAGAACTCTCTTTACAATGTTTGTAAGATACATAGTAAGATGTTCTTGATTATCTAATTTTATTTTTCCTCCTATTTTAAAGCAAATTATTTCTACATATGTGTAATGTGCATGACCATTCTGTAATACAGCAGTGTGTGCCTCTATTTCCTTTGTATTCCCTCACTAATGTTTATATGCTAGTCCAGTCTCTTTTTTGTGGGGGTGAAAGAGTGGAGGAGAAAATCCGTTTTTAGCAGCACTTTGTGAATATCCTACACAGAACTCATAGCTAGAACACAAGGGTTTATAACCATGTCTATAATAAAATCAGGTGCCTAGATCATCCCTCTAAAAGGTAAATACGAGATCTTACTCAGAAAACTGCATGTATATGTACAGGTGCCACTGTAGTTGGCTGTGAAAGTGCAGAGTGGCTCATGCAGTATTCGTCCACAGGTCTGAGGCAAGCCTCTGTAAAAAGTGAGGCAAGCATGACGTCTTGGTAAAAGCCCTTTGTACATCGAACACTGCTGCTACATTGGATAGTATTATGCAATCGTGGTAAAACACACACTCATCTAGTTGTACAAACAAAAGAGGATACGAGAAGCCTATAAGAAAACTTTCAAAACTATCTACAGGGCTAACAGGAACACAAGTCCACTGGACTATTAGTGGGACCCTGAAGGTTTTTTTAAATCTCCGTTAGAGATCCTGTATGTGCTGCGAACAGTTCACCTTAATATAATATACACATATCCTCCCTGAAGTAGCTCCCACGCACATCCAGCCATTTCCTTTAAAGTGTATCTATCTCGCCCATATACCATATATTCAAGAGAACTGAAATGAAGGTTTCCATTTTAAACAAGTTTGTGCATTAAGTAAACCCCGAGTAGTCTGAGCAGAGGGTCCCAACTAGGGGCGTATAGCCAAGCACAAAACAACTGCCTGAAGCAATAAATTTTCAAATACAGTATCCTGTAACTTAAACTCATTTTTGTGCTTACAGACAAGAGAAATGATTTGGGAATTAAGCAGTATTGTCCCCGTAAATGAAACCAAGGACATCTAGCTTGTTCCCCTTTGCCCTGCACTCGGACACTTGTATGCATTCTTGCAACTTAAAATGGTTGTAGAGCCTTTCCAGGTCCACCTGGTGCCCTCTGTGCTGTGTAAATGGATGCACAACTGTCAGGTCATAGGAGAGTAACGCTCGTTTAACTCAGATGAACTAAGGCTCAAGATTTCAATCACCGCTCTCTGATTGAGCAACTGGGCTTTCATTTATAATGAGCCTCTTCTGAAATTCTCCCACTGCTGCTGCAACTGTGGAGGTCTAGAGGGCAGAGCTGCCACTTGCATTGATCGGCACAGCTCTCAGCTCATTAGAGCTAGACAGGGAGGTGGCAAACACACCGGTGGCAGCAGAGCCGCAGTTTTAGGAGTTTTGCACAGGCACGGCAGACCCATAACAAAGCCTGAGTGTGTGTGAGCTCCTGTTTTGCAATTTTCTATGAGAATGGATCATCTGACACATGAGGCTATTGCTCATCTGCAAATCAGTAAGGTCAACTGCATATAATGGATTTGTCTGTCTCTTTAAGGTGCTGTCCTGAATAGGTATTGTACTCCCCCATGGTTTTGAATATACGTGGTACCTATATGGGAGAGTTTATCTGTAGGCTGCTTGTTTTCTGTTTGACTCTCAAACATAAC
The DNA here is from genome assembly GCA_009769605.1 of Bucorvus abyssinicus. Classification (NCBI taxonomy): domain Eukaryota; kingdom Metazoa; phylum Chordata; class Aves; order Bucerotiformes; family Bucorvidae; genus Bucorvus; species Bucorvus abyssinicus. The sequence continues at coordinate 18,168,590 of CM020030.1, read as the reverse complement.
TAGTAAAGAATAATATAAAATGGAGCAGGAAGAGAGTAAAGAGGCCATATCTTGGGCCTCACAGTCAGGAAGGCTCATTACTGAAACCTATGAATGGCCTTACTGTGTCAGGCTGGAGATCTGCTGCTGCCACAGTCAGGAGCACATGCCTACAGAGCAGCAGAAGACCAGGGCCTGTGGACAGCTGTGCTTGAAGGTACTCTCCCCACTTCTAGCCTCCGGTACTCAGGGTAGTGCTTAATGAAAGAGCAGGCTCGTCTGGGATTTAAGTCCATCACCAAGGGTCATACTCTGGCCCCACCCAGAAGATACTGTGGGCTTTCTGAGCATGATGCACAGCTCTACTTTCCTGCTGCACTGGAAGAAGGTCAGTGCTGGGTAACTCCAGCTCTGTGAAGGTCCTGGCCAATACCTACAGACCTGACAGGCATGTCCACTACACATGTCTTGCCTTGCAGAACAGGGTTGAGCACCCGAACTGAGCATCTCAACCAAAGCCCACCTTAGTTCTGCATTTTAGATGCCTCTAACCCTTGGACTTTGCCTGCAACTCTATCATGGATCAACCCCTAGGCATCAAAGCAAGCTGACCCTTTGTTAACCATGTTGCCTCCTCACTCGTCCCACTGCCCCATGGAGCTGGCGGCCACAATACTTTCCTGGAAAGACTCCCCAAGGAACTGACACCTAAAGGATGTAGGCCATTTGCAGTCCTAAATATGTGTTGCATGAGAAATTAGAAGAACGCTGACACCAACTAATTTGCCTGGGTACTGTCAAGAGTCCCATTAGCACCACCAATTTCTTTCACTAATGGGAGGTGGCCCATGTAGGGCCAAACAGAAGAGGGCAAATAGGAGGAGAAGACAGTGTGAGTGGAGTTTACTCTAGAAAGGTGGTATCTGTTAACTACTCCATTGCTCTTCTCAATGAATAAATACACCAAAATTATTCCTGAGAGATGTTTGTGCAATAAAAACTTCCAGAGGTGGTTCCTTTGCAGTGTCCTTAGCAATCTATCCCAGTACTTAATTATGATTTTCATTAAAAAAGTTTTTCATGAAGCTTAAACTAAATCTCCCCACTTCAGGCTAAGGCTGCTTCCATCAGCAGGCATAGAAAACTACTGCTTTCCTTTAAAGCAGGCAGCCTTTTCCATATTTCAGGGCTGTTACCATCTTGAACCTCTCTTGTTTAGCTTAATCATCTCTAATTTTTTCGTCACTGGCATGCTTCTTAAATTTCTCCCCATACTGTTTACCTTGTCTGGTTGTTTTTGGCTGTTTCTTTAAGTTTGATGCCCAAAACTGGACCAAGAATCCCAGAGGAAGCCTCACCACTGCTGAGCACGCTGAAAATACTTATTGTAGGTTATCATAGAATGGGGTAAATGATTCAGAAAACCAAGAAAATACCTTCTTCGAATATGTTAAATGCATTGCACCTCTGTTACTCCAGGTCTCAAGGTCACTGTCTTTCTGGTGCTGTGGGACTTAATCATTGACAATACATTGACCAGCCGGGTGTCTCATGTGAATTTCCTTGCTGCAGTTCCTCCTTTATTGCTAGACCCCTGAGGGTAGTAAGATGAGCCTCCAGAGGAACCCTTGGCTCCAACAGTAGTGGAAATCAATGTTTGGAAACAGGAACATGATAGTTCTCCTTCCAATACACCCTTTTGTTGTTTTACTCACTCATAGGTTCTGTATCCACTTCACACTGTTTTCACTCTTCTCCATCCCTTCAGCATTATTATGGTTTAGGCCCAGCTGGCACCAAAGCACCATGTGGCCACTCACTCACTCTTCCCCCAGGGTGGGGTGGGAAGGAGAAAATATAACAAAAGGCTCAAGGGTAGAAACAAGGACAGAGAGGGATAATTCACCCATTATGGTCACCAGCAAAACAGACTCAAATTGGGAAAAAACAATCAATTTAATTTGTTACCAATCAAATCAGAGTAGGATAATAAGAAATAAAACCAAATCTTAAAAACCTCTTCCCCCACCCCTCCCTTCTTCCAAGGCTCAACTGCGCTCCTGATTTCTCTACCTCCTTCCCCCAGTGGTGCAGAGGGATGGGGAATAAGGGCTGCAGTCAGTTCATCATGTTGTCTCTGCAGATCCTTCCTCCTCAGGGGGGGACTCCTCCTCACACTACAGTCCTCCACAGACTTCTCCAAGATGAGTCCTTCGCGTGGGTTGCAGCTTTTCACGCACTGCTCCAGCGTGAGTACCTTCCATGGGGTGCAGTCCTTTGGGAACAGACTGCTCCATCTTGGGCTTCCCTCGGAGTCACAGCCTTCTTTGGGCACAGCCAACTGCTCTGGCTTGGGGTCCTCTATGGGCTGCAGGTGGATATCTGCTCTACTGTTAATCTCCATGGGCTGCAGGGTGAGAGCCTGCTGTCTCAGCATGGGCTGCAAGGGAATTTCTACTCCAACACACCTCTCCTTCTCACCCCCTTCACTGCCCTTGGTGTCTGCATAGGTGTTTCTCTCACTTCCCACTCCTCTCTGCTACAGGTTTTCCAGCAGTTGGTTTTTTTTTTTTTCCCCTTCTTAAATACGTTATCACAGAGGCGCTACCACTGCTGCTGATCGGCCAGATGGACTGGGAGCTGGGGAAGCACCTAGCATCTTGTCACAGGAGCCACCTCTGTAGCCCCTCCTCCGCTACCAAAACCCTGCCACACAAACCCAGTGCCAGTGTCTCTGTTAATTTCCCACTGCTGTATTAGGTTTAATAAGGTTCCTAATGGATTAGATCTTCTCAAATTTTATTTTCTAGAAAATGTTACCAAACAAAAATTAATCTCTTTTTGCTATGTCCATGTTGCATTTTATTTAACTTTCCATGTACTTCTAGGTATTTATTGTTTTCTTCTTAATGGATTTCCACCATTTCTTAATGGTTTTCCACCTCCCCAGTCATTCCCATAGTTTCACTGTTCTCCAGGCATACAGTATCACTCCCAATTTGACACATACAATAACAGTCCTTGCTACTAGATTTGGAACTGCACATGCTAAATTTCCATCAGTGGAAATTACTCTCTTTCTTCATTTAGTGCTCATAAAGATTTGGAGTTTTTTATTTACCTTGGATATAGTATTGTAATTCTGTCATGCTTTCCTTCTTCTACGTCCTTGTTGTTACTTAAATTCAAAGAAGAGGAAGTCTAACTACCTTCTTTAGACTTGTACTCACAGCCTAGCATGCCTCTTCCCTTGCTGTTTGGTATTATTTATGCCTGTAGCAATTTTTATTATTCTATTTTTTGAAAAGCCTAATTTGGATTGACTTTTATTAAGTCTCATTTTCCCCTTAAATTTTCTGACCTCTCAGATATATTTCAGTTTGCTGGTTGGTTACCTTTTCTCTTCTTCTACCAAATATCTTCTCTGTGGAGTTATTAATCCAGCTAAGTATCAACCTTACTCCTACAAGTCTCTCCTCTCTTCCCCCATGGAACTCCCATTCCAGACACCTCCTAAGGAACTTTTAAGCCTCATCCACATTCAGGTCCCTAAGCTGTAAAAGAATAACATGATCGAGATCAGAGGATTTGTTCTCCCTCAATGCTCCAATCACTTTCACCTCATTGGCAGCGGTCTTGTGCAGATACAGATCCTCTCACCTCAATGATCTTTCACATATCATCTTCTGCCTCACAATGTGAGCCCCGTTCCATTCCAACGTAAAAGCATCAGATTTGCTGAGACCTTTCCCTCCCCCATTTTATACTTGTTTTATGTCAGTCTTCACATATCAGACTGTTTTCTATGTTTTTCCTTTCCTTTCCCTAACTTCCAGCCCCTTAATTCCCAACACGTGGTTGGTAGAAATAGTTCTTAGACATTCCTCCTTAAGTATTGTACTCTGTGCTAAACTACACATTTCAGATCTGGAATGATAGGATCTACTGCTTGATCATGGACAAAGAATTTCGTATTTTGACTGGCTACATAGTGTGCTGCAATTAGGAACAGCACTGGATTGTTCCTGAGGGGAAGCAGTGTGCCTACACTGGTGAATCATTTGTGCTCTTGTAGTTTGTAGGCTGTCACTGTGCAGAGACACATCAGCCCCAAAATTACAGTGTCAGTGGTGCATCCTTGGAGCTGCTGTGATTCATGATGTTGGAGAGGGTGTTCTGACAAAAATGAATTGCTTCCTGCAAAATACTCTTGCTTTGGTCTCCATGCCAGCACAAATCCGAAGTGATTTATGACTTCCAGGAAGAGGTTCTTTTGTGTGAGTGCAGGAACAGCTGGTTGACTGGGCAGGGCTTCCCTTCTCCTCTGTATCTTCTCCTCTCCCTCTGTTTGAAGGGGAACCAAGGTAAATCTGAATTGGGAGATGAACTCTGCTAGCTAAGCAGGCCAAGAGGGCAGGGACAACACTGGTTCTTCCTAGGGGACGCCCAGCCTGCCACCTGGGAAAAGTCAGACAGGGTGTCCCAGGTAAGAGGTGAAACCCAGTCCTAAGGAGAGAGGAGTAATGCAACATCCTGGCCAGAATGTTTGATGAAGTACTCTGGAAAAGAGAGAAAAGTGAGAGTGTGGGGGTAGAGAGTGACCCTTCTGTGTGCTGAGATGACAGGATTTGGGGGTGTCATTGGGTGCACAAGGTTGAGGCCAGTGGTGGTGGAGCCTCATGCTGCTAGGGTTTATTTTGGAGGTGAAAATTAACGGTGTAGTTAGCTACACTCAGGAGATGGAGTCTGGGAGAGGACAAAAAGTGAGTGGGACAGAACTGGACAGGGAGGAACCCAAATTATGACTGAAAAGGATGGGAAAAAACCCTGTTCCTCAAAGTTTGAGACTTAGTTGTTAAGTTACCTGCACTGATTGGTTACTGGAAAGCTAGTTCAAGTTTATATTATTAGGATGGTCCAAAAGCAACCTTTTCAGAAATTCTGAGACTAAGAGCTTGTTTCTAACTGCACCGGGCAGTCTAATAAGTGCTACTACCTCTTTCTACAAACTTCGCCTCTCATCTATCTTTAGGCCATCACTACCACAATATACCTTCTCCTACTTTTTCATTCCATGACAGTAAATCATGTAAATAAAGGAGTCCCCCTGGGCTTCATCGAGTAATAGCCTGGTTGTATACCCTGCCGCTACCTCCTATGAAAACAATCAATACTGCCTTGGGAATTTGCCACTGTTATATTTCCAGCAGCTTAATGTGAACTGGGCAATCAAATGCCCCCAAATATTTTCTAAAGTAATGCTTTAAAGTCCTGTCATTAAACAGCAAACTAAGATAGTATATTTTCTGGCAGGTTCTATTTCTATCAGCATGGCTGCTCCCTGAACGCAAGTATTGAGGTGACAAATACCTTGTAAAAGCCTGAAGCAGTTCAGATGTATTAAATACTCAGAGGAGTATTTAATATTTTATTACTAGAGGTTTTCATTACACTAAACTCAAGTTCATTCAGCGTCCAGGAGAAAGGCCTCCCCAGACATGGAATATAATTAAGAATTTGGCTGGTTTCTTTGTTAGGCTGTGAATTTCAGGCATTCTTAGGAAGATGATGGAAAATAAATACTAGTTCCTTTCAAATCAACTGTCAGTCATGGATTGCCTCAAAGCTAGAGTTACAGGTCAGCATCCAAGTACAGTGCCTGTTACACGTCTGGAGGAAATCCCTCTATAAGCTACACTGAGCTGATGTTCCTCTCACTCCAAAATGTGACACATTTGAAGAGAGGGGGAAGGAGATGTGCCTTAACATCTCTTATCATATGTGCAGGCAGCAATGTTAAAGTTAGCACAAATAAAAAGGCCTCTGTGGGCTTCAGTCCATTTTCTTCTGAATTAAAACAGAATCAAAGTAACCTTTTGCTTCACTATTAGACTCAAAATGCAGTAGTCAATCAAAATACCATAGAAAGTAATGGGACCATTACCTCGACTATGATTTCATTGACCAGCCCTTGTAAATAGTTGAAAACAAAGTGGTTAACCCAGCATGTAATGAATGCACTAGTGGAAGCCACACGCAGGGGGGAACTGATGCCATTCTCATGAGTTTCCAAAACAAATGATCTGCAGACAATCCTAACCCTATTTGTTGTACTCTTAAAGCAGATTTTACATGTAGAGGATGATCTAGGTCTGCATGGCTTCACCCAGCACCTCTGCCCAAGGGGACAGGATGAAGAGTGACTGCAAAGCCACAGCCTGCTGGACTTCCCATTGCCATACTCTGCAGCTGGCTAGGCAGCTCTGCAGCCTTACCAGATAACCACAGCCTCTGGGAGGTTAAGAGACTTAGCTGTGACTATTAGTAATCGCTACTCTTTCACGGGCAACCCCTTGCCGTGGGGAAAGAGCTTGCGTGCCCTTGTGAAGTTGAGAGCTATGCTGGTGGTGGCATATGCCTCCGGTAGGGTCTCCCAAGCCAGACAGGTCTCAACTGAAGGGTCAGACAAAGTGTGTCCACGGGCAGGATGGGCTCACTAGCCTTCGGGCAACCATCCTAGGAGAAGGACAACTCTAACTCCAAACCCGGGCAGATGGAGCTCGTTTAGCCCTGTAAGGCCATCCATCTAAGAGAAGGATACTCTAACCAAACCTACGACCTGAGGACTTCGCTGTCACCGTCCAAGCTCGCTAGGCCCTGGCAGATGAACCTCAGGTGTAAAGGGTGGGGCCAGTCTCGCGCACGCTGCGCCTCACCTAAAAAATCCACCACGCAGGCTTGAAGAGTGTACTCACGTTTAAAGCCCTTCCCAAATCTTCGTCCGCGAAGCCAAGCCATGATTAGTAATCGCTAATCTAAAGTGTGCTTTTGATAAATCTACATACTTGTCTGTTCTAAAAGTGTTCCTGAACCTTAAATTTAGCTCATTAGTCTGTAGCATAACCAACTTATCCTTGACGAGAGCTCATAATGAACTATGTATATTATAGTTGCACATTTGTACAAGATTAAAGTCTATTTGTCTAGATATAGGTCAACGTGTATGTATAAAGATTCTAAAGTGCAATGTACATAGAACAGATACAAAAAGGAATGAAACCTGCTTTCTGGAAAGCAATAAAGTTATTTTGATGCCTATAATTAATTAAGCACTGTGGATCATTGACAGGTTCTGTTAATCATGTGACTGGAGATGCCCTTCTTCCTACTTTTCAAGAGGCATCAGCATTTTAAAAGCTGGGGAGGGAACAGAAGATACTGCTCCAGGAAAAGATTCAAATGAACATCCTGATTTGAAAGGGTGAGAAAATGTAAATCTGAAGAGAGATCCAGGGAAAGATTAGGTGAAAGGATTCCTCAGTTGCCTATTTCCCTCTTTGAAGGCAAATTATGGGGTGGACATGTTTGCATAAGAACTGGTATTACGTCTTGAGGCAGGTAAGCATTCAAATCGCATAACAGATGGATGATACACAGAATGAGGAGACTCCTGAAGTCCAGTCAGGTGTAAATGGGGTTTTCCTTTTACTTCTTCTCACCTGACGCTAAAGCCATTGTATCTGCCATACCCACCATGTAAGCATGTAATTAATTTCTCCTTGAAGAGGTGTCTGCTGTTCAGAGTGATTTTGAAGTAACTCAGTCAACTAAGCATTTCCTTCTGAGAGGTGAAGTGAGTCTCTAAATGGAGGTACAGTTCTCTAGGGTGTACAAAGGCATAAAAGCTCCCTCCAGGATGATTCAAACACAGGACTTCTCTGCAAAAGATAATTTTCCAACGATTAGCAAAGCCAGGCATTCATTAGCATTTAAGAGGTTGATGAGATTTTCTGTTTCTCATGAGTTTGCTAGATATTTCGAGTGGTTTTTTATTTTTTTTTCCTTACAACCTGTCTCCTGTAGTTCATTTTAATTTCTGAAATTTATCTTCAGGTTTCAAAACTGCTGTTTATAGGTTTTCCTTTCCTGTTTCCTTCCCCTCAGGTTTCAATAACAAGAACCATCCTCACACTGGACTGTAGATGCAGCAGTGCAGCCTGGGTGTTCCTCTAATACACCTACACCTATAGTGGATGTTACTCATCATAGGCACCTCTTCGGATTAAAGATCAAAAAAACACGTAACCATTTAGCACTCTCTGGATGTATTGCTACACCACCAGCATATGATGCATTTTAATAGTATTTCTGCAAGCAGTTCATCTTCTATAGAAGCTGGGCCCTGACTGTCACAGAGCGTAGTTTTATGCATGACATCAGTGGCTGACTCTCCCAGAGTCATGTAAGGAAAAATTATTTCAGAGCAATCCTGCTAGATAAGCAGTAAGATAAACAGATTCAGGGCATTAGGCATGGTCTGCTCTCCAGCTGTGTATACCTTCAAGAGCTGGCTTGGCAGAAAATGTTGCACAAAGAGTTTTTCTGTTGAAAAAATGACATTTAAATGCTAGTTTTGAGAGTGGTTTTCTATAATAAGTTGATTTCTTTTTTGAACTTAACAGATAAAAAACCAGTTTTGAGTATTCAGAGGTAAAAATGTCCTATGTGATGAATGGAGACTGTACTCAAGTTAAATAGTACAGGTCTTGTGTGCATTCTCCTTCTAGGGGAGCAGTCTCCTGCCAGAGAAAGGAGTTTATTTTAGACAGGTAACCATCTAAGACTTCTGATTTAATCTCTACCACTTCCTTCTTTGTGGCATCAAGCAAAGTGCCTTAACTTTTCTGCGTCACAGGATTCTTTTTTAATGTCTGCAGAAAAGTGATGCAATATTCATCTATCTATAAGAACAAATCCGATGAAGTATTTAGTTTCTAAAGGTTACATTTCATACCTTAGCTGAAGACACCTTTTCTTTCTGGATTCCTGCTAGCAGACTTGAAGGCAAAAATGAATTGCCCAGATTCCTTGGAGTATTTTCCACATGGACTTGTAACCTTACGCTATATTACTTGCATTATCTGCCTCTCCTTCCTTACAGTTAATAACTGTAGGAAGGAGAGGATTTTGTGGGCTGTGAGTGGTTTAGATGGACAATTTACTTCTCATGGGTTTTAGCTTTTCCTTTGAATATGTTGTGTAGGCACCTAAGGCTGTAACTAAATCAACCATCAAAGACAATGACTGATATTTCCAAACACACAGAGCTCACAACAATATAACCCACCAGCAATTGAAGAGAATGTCTTTCTTCGACGGCAACTCTAGGAACTTCCATTGTCTTTAGTAGGACAACAATTTTTTTTTTTTCTTTTTCTTTACTAGCCCCCTTGGTTCAAAGAGCTGGAGTAACCAGAAACACATCAATTTCATCAACACCCATGAGCTGTCATCATATACTATTGTCTCAAGGTAGGGAGAAGAAAGTACAAAGAGCATAACGCAGTAGTTATTCCAAACTTGCCCAAGGCAAATCAGTCTTCTGCGTGCATTTTTGTCCAGGCTTGTAGCTATCTGTGCAGGCTGAGATAGATGTTGATCTCTGGCTTCTTTCAAGGCACATTGTACACTAAAAGAAAAGCCCATCCTTTCCATATTAGACAATTAGCCCCAATCCCTCCTAACGTTACTTGGAGGAGATTATTAGTATGGAACATAATGACAACACTATCCTTCTAATGGGGAGAGTCTCATAGAGGATTATTTCCTAACAGTGACCTTATGGATTCAGAAGAAGAAGCTGTGAAACTCTGCCAGCTATTTTCTTTGTCATCTTTGTGAATTATGCAGCTGGAGGAGTAAAGCTTTGATGTTGATTAGAATACTTGACTTTCCTGTACCTGTCTAATATTGTGATTATACTTTTGTATTTGATCAAAACAAGGAATCTGCATTAAAGAGCTACACCAAGTACCTCCTAGCTTAATTTAAAAAAAAAAAAAATCAGATGTTTTCCCAGGGCTGTAGCGCTTAGAAAGTAAGTCCCACTCCAAGACCTAGTTTAGCTTTTGTCATAAGAATAAGGGTAATGATCTATTTTACATAATATTTTGACAGAGGGAAGTTCAGACTTTCTGCACTAAATTTCAGCATAGCTACAACCTTGCAGTTAAGAGATTATTAGCCCTGCAATTAGGTACCTTTAATTGAATCCCTGGCACTTAATTATAGCATCACTACAGACACACTTTGAGAAGCAGTAATATCAACTATGACACACCCCTCCTAGTTTCCCATTGGCTGGAAAGTTGTTAGGCTTGATGGGTAGGCGCTGTAGTCAGAGGAAATTTAAAAGAAAATAAATAGCAGGTCTTCTAGTCAGTTAAGAAATGGATTTCCACCTGTCTGAATCTCAGACTAGAGTGAGCTGCTTTTAAAAAAAGCCAACACCTTGCCATATGAGGAAACTACTGGAGAAAACATTCTCTCACATACTTCATATTTCTTCTAAGAAAAAGTGATTTTGGAAGACTTTCTAGGGCACCTCGCTTGAGGTGTCTTTTTCAGAAGAAGCATGGATTGCTGTGTGTTACAAATCACTGGTCTGATATTTGGAGGTGTCGGCATGGTCGGGACTTTGGCTGCCACAGTTATGCCGCAGTGGAGAGTTTCTGCCTACGTTGATGGCAATATCGTGGTGTTTGAGACCATCTGGGAAGGACTGTGGATGGACTGTATCAGTCAGCTGGGCATCAGGCTGCAATGCAAATTCTACGACTCTGTGCTGGCTCTCCCCCCACCCTTGGAGGCATTCAGAGCGCTCATGTGCATTGCAGTGGTCCTGTCAATCATTTCCTTTTTGATGGCCATTATTGGTGTGAAGTACACTCACAGGACCAAGGAGGGTCCCGAGGGCATCAGCATCTTCATACTGGCAGCTGGAGTTGCCTTTCTCCTGACAGGCATCCTTGTTCTGATCCCTGTGTCCTGGACTGGAGGCAGCATCATTCGTGACTTCTATGATCCAAAAGTCCCTATACCACTGAAACGAGAACTGGGAGCTGCTCTCTACATAGGCTGGGTGAGCACTGCACTTCTCATCACTGCGGGAGCAATGTACTGTAGCTTTTGGTGCTGGGCTGATACATCCTCAAAACCCAGGTATCCATCCCTTTCCCGACACAGATTGCACAAACCTGACTTTGCGGGAGGGCCGTCCCTAAGCATGCATGCTTATGTGTAGCTTCTACATGTGATTTTTCTGCTTAGCATGTCAATATGTACCGATTGACTTCAGTGCCTAATTAAACTCTGAGTCTGTAATCAAGGAACAATTTTGTTCATTTGCTATTTGCTATTGGCATGCACGTCTACTCTCTAACATGCTTACAAGAAATGTTATTACATGGGCATTATGTTAGAGCAGTCAGAAGAAAAATTGCACCGTTTTACAGGAAGAAAGAATGGCATGGGATCAGCAGCAGCCAGGATTCTCAGAGAAGATGAACAGCAGATGGTTGGGCTGGAAGGCAGGCAGCTATGGTGCAATAGCACCATTGCCCTCCCCTAAATCCATGATATGCGAAAGGAACAGCTTATTTTACTCTAGGGTAAAGTCTTCGTCAGGACTGCTCTAGGACATGGCTGAAGCAGCTGCTGAACAAGTGGAGAAGCCTGCAGCAATCTAACTTCCAATACTGGTACTCATAGGTTCATGCTTTCCCATCAGAGGCCTCTGCGGTTGACTATGGACTTCATTGATACTTGTGGAGTTGATAGATCCTTATTATCTCTTCTGTAGGGCACAGAATCAAGCTCATGGAATAATAAAATTTTTAATCACTTCACCAGACTTTGCCATGAAGCTTTCCATTTCTTACTACCTCTCATCTTCTATGGCTTCTACTTTTCCATAGGTAGCACTTACTCTTCTATAAAATTCAGGACAAACCATCTGGTTTTATGCACTTTAAAGCACCACGATAATGTAAAGTGTAATGAAACAAGCCAGGCAATGTAAATGTGTAATCCCCACTTGCCTGTTGGAGAATCGAGAGTTCTTGCTTAGACCTTCCATCATACCCAAAAAAGCCAAGCCCTGATGTTCTTCTGACTGTTTTATGTTTGCAAGACTTATTTGAAAATGTGGACTTGAGCAGCCTGATGTCTGTCTGTCCACTGTGCGGAATTCAACAGTATTTGCAGCTGTGCAGTTTTTTTTAACAGCTGGGAACCTGCTTTTGACAGTGTCCATGTCACAATGTTGACAAGTGTCCAAAGAAGGTCCAGTTCGAAATTTTTTTTTTGTTCTTTACACAGTAGTAATAGATAGTACCGTTTCACTGATTATTTCATGACACAGGTACTCAGTTTAATCCTTTTTGTGTGTCTGTGACTGAAAAAAGGTTGTAATGACTTTCTGAGTTGAGCAGAACAGTGTCTCTACATACTGATTTGACTGTTCCATTTGAAGCAGAACATGGAAAGCTGCATTTAATTAAACAGGCCTTTTATTAACCTGACTTCAGATGAACCTAAATGAAACAGTGCCATTGAACACAAATATTTATTACATACATTAACTAATGTGCATTTACATTTACGACAACCAGCTCAGATCTTTCAGTGGGAATTTTCCAGTCTCCAGAAAACAAGTTTAATATATCCTGCTCATCACTTGAGTAGTCAAATCAGCACTTACTAATTCCAGATGAGCCTTTAAGAGAACATTTGTAAGTAAGTTTTCTAGAACTATAACTTCTATTTTTTATGTTGTCCTATAGCTGCTGATGTCAGTCACAGCAGCTGTCATTAGGTCAGACAGCTCATTTCAGTTGAGTTTGGTAATCATTTACACTACCCTGAGGACCTCCACCTGTTATTTCATTGCATTTATGTCCTATAACGCAGATTTGTTTAATAAGGAACTATTTGGTAAGTAAGCCAGAAGTGCACTTTTTTGATTCATTTAGATATAGCATTTATGATTAACAAAGCAAAGGAAGAAGACATTTGCAATGCAAATTTGACACATCTTTATATGTCAGTAATGGATTTTAACGATGACGTATTCAGTGTAATGCAACTTTATGCAGATATAAGTGCTTAAGAAGTAATTAAGTGCAGTTTTCTGTAACATTAATTAAAGGATCCTGAATGCTTTCACCATCAGTGGATTCATCTAGAAATCAAATTTGAACTGGTTGTGCCATTTACACTAGTAACTTTATTTTCAAAGAGTAAAAAGATAAAACTGCTTTATTTGAGCATTTAACATTAATTTCAAAGAAAACTTGAGCTTTTTTCATCTGACATTAACACCTGATGGCTGCATGTTGATGTGTTTCTCTCTTTTACCGTTTGATCAAAAGGTGAGCTCAAACAAAATCTCTAAGCTCAGACAACCTTGTGCTTGCGTGTGGGTTTCGAATCTGAACTCGATTCCAAGCATATAGCCAGGCTGGGATGCTCTTCGGATGTCTGGGGTGTTATTGACACAAACCTCAAATCCCCGTGATGTGATTCATCGCTTTAGGCTCACCCAAATATGTTTAAGAGTCTGCAATGTTAAAATTACTGAATTTGATGAAGGAACAAATTTCTCATAAGAAATTAATCTGGAAGAGATGTATCACAGTGGTTAACTTTCTCCCTTTGAACAGAAGAGAAATTCCTTTATTGTGGATTCTCATGGGGGAAACCCCATAAAGATGTTTACCAGGTATTTTACGGCTGTATGCGAGGAATGCATTTGGCTCAGTAAACTGAATGGCTGCATTTACATCTGCTAAGGGAGACAGCTTTTTCTTCTTCCTCTTCAGCTATTCAAAACCTGTGATGTTCAGAAATGGCTAGTCAGAAGCTGCAGTTTGGAGATATAGGGAAAGGAATTTTTAAGGGCTTTAAGGGAAAACTGCAGCTGAGTTTTGAAAATAAACTCCTGCTGTTCATGAGTTTTCTGAGGGTAACAGGAAGAGCTCTTTTTGAGGGGAATGATGGAGGAGCTTGCACAGGTCTCTAGTGTGCAAGGCTGCACCTCTTACACTGTGTCTGCTGCTCCAGGACAGCTCCTGCCCCTTCTCTGTTATATCCAGCCAGATTCTGTCTGCGGTAACCTCAGGTGTCTAAGGTGACTTTTGGAGCTTATTTGGATGGCTTAGCATGTCCTTCCTGAATGAGATAGGTGAGGAGATGTGTAATGCAGCAAAGACAATTACGGAAAGGGCAACCTCTTCATTCCGGGGTGCAGGAAGGCCACGGAAACAGAGCATTGGTTACACAACAGAATGATGGAGGACCAAGAGGAAGCAGGGTGTGAATAATTGTTATTATCTGGTCTTTTCTCTCAGAAGAAAAGGCATGACGTGGGTGTCATTTGATGTGGTTGGGCCAGGGATTACTAAAATGTCGTGTTGGTTTTGGTGTGCTGGAGCTCTGCTGTCACTGAGGAGAGGAGGCAGTGAACTTGCTTTAGTGATGCTATGTTTACATTCCTCTAGGCACAATTGTCAGAAACTTCAGGCCCACTGTATTTGTTATAACAGCTGATTACATATCGTGGTTAAATATCTAGTTTAAAATCCTCATTATATCATATACTTTAATATTTTGTGATTGCAGGACAAAATCACTTGGAAATAAATGTGAATAGCTGATATTTTGCTATGTATTTGAAATAAAGGTATGAACCCTTCAGGGTTGTTTTTTTTTTTTAACCATTGTATCATTGTTTATTTTTTTTTTATTAAATTGAATGAATGTATTTCCCCATTGCCAGGGAAAAACAGCTTCAGTATTTCTATAATGCCCTTTTCTGATTCGGTCTTGATTTTTACATTATGCTTTGGGTTTTGTTAGAAAATAAACAAAGTGGGTCTGAATCCCTGGGAAATAAAATACACAAAAATGATTTAGTGCTGACTTCCAACACTTGCTTATAAGAAGTTTCCTGAAGCAAATCGATATTTCAAAAGCTGGTCCTGAAATGTATATTCATCTCTAAGACGAAAAGAAAAGATTCTGGAGCAAATAATCCACCACTAAGATGCAGCCAAGGGAATATATTTATGGCAAAAATGACAGCTTAGCAAAACATTTCATTATAACAGAAGGATGAATCAGACAGGTTTTGAGACAAACAAATGCATGCAGTCATCAGTCCTGATATGCAGGGACAGAGCTCTGTGTGAGGGACATTAGAGACTAAATGAGTTTGTGTTAAAAAATGTTACAACTGCCTGAAAATCAGTGTGAGAACTTACAAACTCAGAAACAGGCGCTTGATTCGTCCTTCTGATTGACTTTAGCCATCCTTTTGAAAAAGGCACAAGAGGTCTTTTCAGGAGAGTCCTACGTCATCTTTGAAAACTGGGACAGAGCTGACCCACCAAATAAACAATTCCTTTCCTTTATATCTGGTATGGAAATGCTCCCTGACTTACACACTTTGCTTTCCTGATTAGAGTCTCAGAGTCTGATTAAGACTAACTTGACATTTTATGACTACTTTAAGAAGCAAAAGAAACAAAGACCAAAAGAAAACAAGAAATACCCTGATAAGGGTAGGACATTTTCAGCTGAAAAGGTCTGTGTCAGTGCTTCTTGTGTTCAGTTGCCACTCGCAGAAAATGTTCCAGCTGACAATGAGGACAAACAATAAATATTCAAAAGACAAAGATTTCATCTTTAGCAACATCAAAGAACAGAACTGGCTCCGGAAAAGGTTGTGACAGCAGTATTAACAAGCCATGTACACCCGCAGAGTCAGCATCACAGACTTCAATTCCAGGGATCAGAATAGATTGAAGCCAGTGTGCCCTCAGTGACAGTATAATCAAATGCATAATTTTTAGAACAATTAAAGGAAAAAAAGAAAATACTGTATTGAACTCAGCCATTTGTACCAGAAGAGAAGCAGAACACATAGGATTACCTGAGATTCTCATCCCTATGCTTCCAGCCCTTTAAAAATGAGTTATTTTTACCATTAGGCAGTTTATTCTTTTATCTAGTCATTTACCTGTCCCTCCAGAAAGGCTTCTCACTTGAATGTATCATCATCTGAACAGTGTGAAATTTTGAGGCTTTATAGAAAAGTAAACTTTACTGTGCTTTTACTTTCTGTTACCAGCCTGTTCAAGTAGTGAGTCCAATGGCACGTGTGTGCTGACACAGAGACTCTGTACCTAAGTGACACTGCTCTTCACAGCACCTCCTTCAGGTGAGCCCTACAAACAAGAACAGATCTTGCCGGTAAGATGAGTTTTAAGAAGAAGTGTCATTTTAATCAAGGATTCTGGATCTGTCTGTTACCCAGAAGTGTTCACTGCTCGAGTTGAAATAGTTGCTGCAATGACAAGGGAAACAAAGCTAGAGAATCTGGATGCAGCTCTCTGCTCTGAGGAGGGAATGGACAGCATTGCCTCAAGATGTTTGAACTAGTTATTGTTCATCCTAACATATGTACACCCTTGCCCCAATAATTTCCAAGCAAACACTACCCGTGTATCAATCAGTAGAGGTGAATTTATCCTGCAGTTCGCTTCAGCATTCCTTTTTTTACTTAAACATTGCTCTTCATTTAAACAACAACAAAAAAAGAGCTCACAGCAATTTAACTGACAAATCCAACACCTTTGTGCAAAAAAGACACTTTGAAAATCGAAACCACAAGCCCATCAAGTCCTGTTCCCTTCAGCATCAGTTAAACTGAATAATACATTAAACTTGCTAAATCTCTGTGGCTCACTTCTGCTATGGACCCTAACCCCTGGTCTTTGTCTCAGTTACCATGAAGTAGTCCCTGATTGCCAAACGGCAAAGATGGTGAGTACATTAGAGTTTCAGCTTCTGTCTCATGGATGAGTGACTGACAGAATGATAAGGGATGCTTATTCATTCGGTGTTTCTACTGTAATGCCAGATGGTGCTGGGACATAGAAAATAATCTCTGGACCTCAACAAATATTGCCTTGCATACTGTCGTATTCATCCCGAATTTAGCAAAAATTGGCTACATGAACTCCACGTGTTGAATAATAGTATATTGTTAACAAAGTACTTTTTGGGTGGCCAAGTTTCACAGGTCGGTCTGAGTGCTGGTCTCTCACTGGCACATCCAAAACGCTGACCGTAACAGCTTGGTGGTTGCTGCAACCACGCGAGGGAAGGTACAGGGAAGGCCAGTGATGGTGCTAGAGCTCTTGCCTGCAGCATCAGGGCAGAGGACACACCAAATGCCTTTTCAGGGGTCTAAAGGAAGAGCATGCTCCTTCCCTGGTCTGAACATGCCATTGTGGTGGGTTGATCGTGGCCAGTTGCCAGATGCCCACCCAGACACTCACTCCCCCTCCTCATACTCTTCCCCTGCTCCACCATAGTCTCTCCAGGGGCTCTCTGCTGGGATGCCTGGATCATCTCATCCCGATCTCTCCCCAGGGCTTGCAGGGCTGTTTCTCACACTTTTCCTATCACCCCTCACCGCTGGTCAATGTTTTGCCTGGCTTTCCCCAGGCTTTCCCCAGGCACCACCATTGTGCAGTTGTGCCCTGCAGTGGGCTGGTTGGAGCCGGCTGGAACCAGCTGTGTCTGACACAGGGCAGCCCCGACCTCTCCTCACAGAGGCCACCCTGTAGCCTCCCTCCACCATCACCTGAGCACCTACAGCCAGTACAGCCCCCTGGAAGCTTCCTCCTGGGGTTCAGTGGTGAGGGGTGGCTGCGGTGCCATCAGGGTAGTGCAGTTCCCTCCCTCCCTGCCAGGCCTCACTCTGCCGCTCCCAGTGGGGTGAGTGGGTCTGGGCCAGCGATGGCGACTGGGATTGGTGACAGCCCAGCCATAACCAGGCAACACTGCTGGCCCCAGGCCTGGCTGGGCATCAGCCCTCAAGGTGAGGGCAGCGCTGGAGCTGGACAAGGCTGCAGCCGGGTTGTGTGCAGCACCATGCCAGAGCTGGCCTTGGGGACCGGCAGTCAGACCCTGGGGGGAATGGAAGAGGTTGCAGAGCCTCTCGGCGCACTGCCCTGATGTTTCCTGTCTGTAATGGTCTAACCCAGGTGCCCGTAGACCTCCTGGAGTCCTCTGGCCCTCTGGCTTAGCCACAGCAGGCCAGGATGGGAGCAGTCAGTGTGATCAAGATGGGTGATGCTTTGCATAGCACCAGACGGAAAGCTCTGATTAGATGACCAGCTCATGCCATGGGTGCGCACAGCCGCCTCTCGCACTCTGTCCCCTGCATGGATTTCCAGTTGTTCATGCTGCTGTGCTGGGAGGTGCCTTCTTTCCAACAGCGTTTGCCCCCACTTCCAAGTCTACTTTTGCGCATGTCTCTTCAAGCTGGAAAATGCACTGATTATCAAAGTAATTATCAAGAAATGGAGTTTGTGGAGTAAGCAACTCAGTTATCCAAGGGATGTGAACAAGGTGATGAAGTGCTGATTAACACAAGGAACAAAAAGCACCAACCTGCCTCTGAGCTGAGCAGTAGTGACTTCCTCTCTCTGGGCTCACCGCACCCATTTACTGGTTTGTGTGACACCCAATAAGCTGTTCAGCACTCTACAGTTTAGAAACACTCCACTGTCAAGAGCAAATTACGTGCTAATCTTTCTTTGAGTGATGCCTGTGACAAATTATCTTTTAAGAAGAGAACTGAGCATTCCTGTGTAATACACTGTTTGTAAACCCATGGTTCACCTGGGCTTACGGTACCAGCTCATAATTTCAGACCAACATCATTTCACACAGAGAGCCAAAACTCCCTCAAAACCTTTCAGGGTGAAAGAAAGGTATTGGGATGCAAGACTTGGGAGATAAATGTTCAAGTTGTTTTAGTATACTCATGAGTAAGGAGTGAGGTTAAAGTTCAAAGTTTATTGAAGCAGATAGATTCTTGTTATGACCAATAGATCTTTCAAGGATCAGACATGTCAGCATCAGTTATAATTATTCAGGGTCAGCTGTCATTGGTCTTGGAGATGCTTGTTCAGTTGCTCAGAGTTTCATATGTTGAAGGATAACACCCTAAAACTGTCTGCTGAGATTCAGTGTTGGATGTTTTCTCTCCTTTGGCATTTCTGGATCAACCCTTGCAGCTTCTCATGTGTGCTCATGCACGTGCGTGCACAGACACACACACACACACACAGAGCGGTAGATACATGATGGACATGAGAACTGAAATTATTTTCTGTGATTTAAAAAGTGTTTCCAGATTACACAATCTGTTATATCACTGGTAAAATAATATTGCTAAACATGGAGATTTTCCAAAGATTAGAAGGGCATAATCAAGTACAGTTTACTCACTGTGTCTTTACTTCCCTAATTAGCAGCGGAAAATCTATCCATCCTTTTAAGATACATTTTGGGATTTTTTTAACCTATATTGTCCTGTCAGCAGAGAAGTTAATGAATCCAGGTTTCACCCAAGTTGGCTTACTATTCCCCTTACAGGAGCATGCACTGCAGAACAGCTGGGCATAGACAGTGTAAGCTATGATCTATGCCATCTTCTCCAGTGACTAGGAGACATGGATGTGGGGCTGGACAGAGCCCCTCCCGCCTGCCCCACTGACCCCTGAGATCTGCTGACCAGACGACTTGCCTCTGCCTCCAAAGCAGCTGGGTTTTTTTCTTTCGTACTCTCTTTAAACATTTACTCCTGAAATCTGTAGATACTAATTTATCTTTGAGGCTTTGACCCCTGTGTCAAATAGGATTGAAATTGGCTGGCAGGTACTAGAGTTACTGGGGGAGCTGGACAGACAGACAGAATAACTGCACGAGATAAATTTTCATGAGAGGAGAGCTGAAAAGATATTTTTAATGAGGACACTACCATATTTTTGTACATTATATATGGGGTAGAATATGTAGTTCCTAATACTTCTGTGAGAATAGTCTTAGTCAGTCAACTTCAGCCTCCAAACCAGCAGACAATAAATAATAATATTTTCCCCAGGATCTAGATTAGTAATGGTTATTGGTGTGGTATTCTCCTTTTCTAAATGACTTAACAAGAATAGATTCTTTTTTAGTGCCATAATATCGTAGAAATCTTTTCCAACACATGATGTAAAACTCTAACTTCTATGGTTTTTTATCTTCTCATCACATTGTAATTAATAAGTGTGTATTTATTATTAAACTTTCATTTGACATTGTATGCCTGTGAATGTTTGCAGGTGGTTGCACGGAAAGTTATCAGTTGGCATCAGCAGAATAAAATAGTGGTACCTACAGGCTGGAATAGAGTCATGTCTTTGACTATGCAGCTTACTTTACTAGCAGAGCACTGCTGCTCCAGGAAATCAATGCAGTAACACTTTACAAATGCTTACTAATATTCTGTATTAAGAGAAGGAAATACAGCAATAAAAATGGCCAGGCTTTTGTTTTATTCACTGTGATCTCTTCAGGTGAACTAAAAATCATGCCTTGCTGAAAACCATGAAGTCAATGATTTATGCAGGACTTGATGACCTAATAGTACCATCAAAGTAGAAAGAAAACAGAAAGATCAAATGATTAGCTGGATTAATAACTAGAATTTCAGTTGGACCAAAGACTGTTTAATAAACTGATTCTAGAACAGCTGAAATACTGGGTTTGTACTGCTCTAGAATGTTTGCCTTTTCCCCAGTTCTGTACAAAAGGATTAACTGATCTTTACTTAAGGGAGAAAGTAAGATGACTAAAGGGAAGGACAGAAAAGCTAATATCTTTTAAACATTCATAACATTCTACATAATAAAGTATGAAAAGCTCTTACCCTTTATAACAGATAAATATTAAATTTTACTAGGACATAGTTGTTGGCTTTTTCAAGCTAATTACAAGAACAGGGACCGTGTATGTAGTGAATGAATTGAAATTGCTGTTTATTTTTCCACAAGCATGTTTAGCAGTAGCAATAATGCAATTACTAGCCACAGGAAGTGTATTGAGGTCTAAATCAATCAATCAATCTTAATAATGACTGAAAACAAAATTCAACTTTCAATGTACTGGAGTTCTTCTTAAAAAAACAGATTGATTTCCTGCCCCTTTTCTAGCTAAAAATCGACTCCCATGTTTTATTTATACAACTGAATATTTATTTTTATATTTACTATTAGCATTAATGTTTAACGCATCTTGTCTCTCCGTTGTAAAATCATAAATCTTATGTCCCCAAATTCCCAGTGCAACTATTTATTCAGGAAAACCAAGTGTTCTTAGATTACTCTGCACTTTTGTTTTGTGACAGACTGGGCGATCAGATTAGTTGCACAGAACAATTTATTTATGCAAAGCACCTTCTAACAGAAGTATTGAAAGGTGCCTTAGACTTTACTGAATCCGCTCATAAAAATAAAAGTGGAGTTTGAAGGTAGGGTATAAAAGAGTTTGAAGGTAGAGTATGTGATACGGATAGAGGCGATAATTATGAGTGGGTAAGGAGAGAGGAAGGTAAAAACCTGTTTTAAAAGGATAATGGCTGAGCAGAAGGAAGATGGAAGCATTTGAGATTGAAGAAAAACTACACGGGTGGTATTTGGAGCACTGTAATAAGAACTACAGTACTTGCACTGCAAATGTCAACACATACATAGTGTTTTCTAGCAAGCAGCAGCAGCCAGACCTCAGAAACACTTCAAGCACCTAAATGAGAAGAGTCCGTGCTGAGAATCATGACTGTCCAGACTAAGTACAGGGTGAGACTACTAGAAATTTGTGCTTACTCATTGCTTTGTGTCCTTAAATCAGCTTCTGTTTATTATGTAATTTCTGTGTTTTCTGTGAGACTAGAAAGATGTGATTCCAGTTTTTGTAGATGGAGGAAATTTTAAGGCCCTAGTTACACAGTGCATATAAGCACAGGCTTGCCTTTGCTAACTTCTTGTGTGCCTGATCAAAGTGACACCCAGCTGATTTCTTAGGTTTCAGCAGCCAGAAAGAACAACAATTCTAGTACTTCCAGGGCCAGAGTCCTCACATGCACTCTATCAGCTCCATCAGCCCAGTAAAGCCTGAACATCATCTTCCATGAGAGGATGAGGCTAAGAAATACCCAGTTCTCAGCTATAAGACCAGACTGCTCGGCTATGCTCTTAGCAGGTAACTAGAAAGAATAAATGGCATAAAAAACAAAGGTGTGAGAAGAGACAAACTATTTCCAGCAAGGAGATAAGCTAATGGGATCTAACAAATGTTCTATTGGTGGCTGGGAAGCTGGTGGGCCACAGGAAATTGAGAGGCAGCAAAGTGGCTTACAAAAAGAAGGAATGATTTAAAATATAACTGTGCGTGCCTGGGATTTAAACACAGATCAGTGACGGTTGAAAGACCTCATTCTAAACTCAGTGAAGCCAATACACTCCAATAATATCTGTAGGTGTTGCACAGAGCCTTCATGTTTCTCATGGGACTGTATAGGCTCTGTCAGTATTGAAAAGTCTTCATCAACATTTTGTATTTAATGTCTTGATCAGCTGCCAATTCCTGAAGGAGCTACGTGTGAGTACATGTAGGGAACGACATAGATACCTACGCCAGTAGCTTCCTGTCGGTGGTTTTGAAAGGCAGAAATAAATCAGAAAGGATTGCCTTTCTCTTACATCTGTATAAGCTCAATAAACTGTGAAGGGTGGGTGTACATTCACAGAGTCACATGGGTTTGATCTGGCAAAGGACATCCTTGTTAAATAATGCAGTGATGAAGCAACAGTTTAAGAATATAGATGGAGAGATAAATAGATGTTTCGTGACTCTCACCTTAATTATCTATTCATCAAGTATAACTGATCATGCAGAAATGCCACCTGGCTTGCAATATTCTGGATGACGGAACACTGACGAATCTTCAGTCTTTGAGACTGGTAGCTCTTTTTAGTAACAGATTAAGTTTTTCTGTTAATATTCCTGCTCCTTCATTCTTAATTTGCTGCAGGGCACTTAGATGAAATCTCTGGTCATTGTTACTTGTTGCAGTGTCAATGATCACTACTGCTTTATGTTTTTTTGAAGAGCTCTCTGTTTCTGACAGTGCCTTATCCATACTACTGGCCAACAGTAACTCTGAGGCAGGAATCTCCCCTACCTGTTCTTCAATAAGTCATTTACCTTTTGGAGGGCTTTGGTTCTCCTTGAATTGGGCAGTTTATGGTCTGGTACTGAGTTCTTTTACAGATTTTCAACTTCTGATATGGAAAAAGAACTCAGCATTGTAGGTTTAGTGGCCTTCTGTGTATCCATTTTATCTTTTATATCTGTTTTGGTACAGTTTCTCAAGTGGACAGCACATACTAAATGTCTATCTCGTTTCTCCTTCTCTAAAGCCCTGCCACAGACACAAACCAATTCACTCTTCCTGTAGTATTATGCTGTACACTCAAACCTGACTGACAATAATATTCTTTCAGAATATTCTGTGCTTGCTTTGTGTATTTCATAGGATCCTTTCTCTTGTTGTAATTAATTCTCTGCATCTGGCCAAAGATTGCATTTGTTATCTTCCTGAGCATAAGAGATCTATTAATATGTAGATTAGCAGGTTTTCATTCTCTCGGAGCAGAAGAACTTTTTAACATTTTAATGATAAGTTCACAATAGTGGTCCCTTTCTATGCTTCAAAAGTAGAAGTTTTGCTTATGTTTCACTACAGAATACCAAAGTAAAAATCAGATTTTGTTCCAGCAGGGAAGATTAATACTGGACAGCCTAGTTCTCTGCCAGTGGCTGTGGAGAGTTATCAGCAGAAGCAGGCATAAATGTGTTGGACATTAATGAATTTAGGGAGTTAAATCTTGAACTCTGTAAAAAAGAGCAATAGGTGTAATAGCAGTCAGAATGATCCACAAAGACAGGATCACTTGCCTTGGTTATATTATGTACAGAAGTTGGCTTTGCATGTGCAGTTGTATCTGTTGTAGGTATCTCTCACACACCAACCCCACCTTCATTCCCCTGCCCCAAATTGCTGCCAGTAGGTGTACGACCCACAGACTGGAATAGAAAAACATAGGCTCCATCCACACTAGGAACCTAAAGGGTGTCTGCTCTTATCAGGAACATAAAACAACTTTTATGGAAGTTAGTGGAATTGAGCACATACCAGCCAAATGTCTGTCTCATGGAGGGGACATTTTCATGAGCTGTGAAAGGATTCTTAATGGATGAAAAGAGGTCCTTTCCCTTGACTGCTCTTAATGTATTGGAAACATTCATGCTTATTATATAATAAAAAAGCTGAAAATTCAGACTACAGTGCTTATCCTGGACGTCCATTGCCTGGCAAGCTTTGTGATTTCTAAAACGATGTATTTGACTCTGCAGCACGGACATCCAAAAATGTGTGTGGCTGTGGCACGCTGTCTTCTTTACCAGCACATCATGAAATGGGAAATTAGGTTTCCACCTGAACACACCTTGTGAGGCCTCTTCTCTTGTGAGTTTTCTACAATCCTGTAAATCCCCCATCAACAGAGTATGGTTTGCACTGGTACCACCTCCTCCAGTTATGAACTGGGAACACACATGGAAACACTGGCCTGCTAGGAACAACATTAAATTTGTACAAGATTGCACAGGGCACACCTCTACTTTAGCTCAACAAAGGACCAAGGGTGAGGGCAGAGCTGAGAGGGGGTTCCCACCAGCAGTGGCAATTAGGGGAGGCTGTCAGTGAGACAACTTGCTAGCTAGTTCTGTTGTCACCTGTCTGGCAGGAGGGCACAAAGACTGAGAGAAATTTCTGTAAAGACAAAATCAGGAAATGTGATTGTAATTACAGAAGAAAAATTTTTTAACCTAAATTTGACATGTACCTCTTTAGGTAACCTTGCTACTTGCTTTCTAGGAAGCTCAAAGGGTAGATCCTTTTGTGTGTAAAGTAGTTCCCAAAATAATTTTCTCATGTTTTAAAATCTAAACAAACTCATTCTCATGAGAGGCATCTTCCCTCACTGTCTTCCCCTTTATTTGCCTCTCACCATCTGATTTTACCTTCGGAATATCTCTGCCTTTCAACCCTTCCTCAAATTTTGTTTTCCCAGCTTGGAGGTAGTGTGTCCCTCTATATACCCCTTCCCTGCAAACCCCCACCCTGAGAACACTTGCTTTCTGGGAGGTGGGAGCATCAGCACTTAAGAACATGCCTTACGTCTGTGTTGCATGCCAGGCAGTTACCACTGGCTACTGAAAGGTGAAGGGTCTAGAGCACAAATCCTATGAGGAGCAGCTGAGTGAACTGGAGAAGAGGAGGCTCAGGGGAGACATTATCACTCTCTACAACTACCTGAAAGGAGGTTGTATCGAGGTGGGGGTCAGTCTGTTCTCTCAAGTAACAAGTCCCAAGATAGGACAAGAGGACATGGTCTCAAGTTGTGCGAGGGGAGGTTTAGGTTGGATATTATGAAAATTTTCCTCACTGAAATAGTTGTTAAGGATTGGAACAGGCTGCCCAGGGAAGTGGTTGAGTCACCATCCCTGAAGGTATTTAGAAGATGTGTAGATGTGGTGCTTAGGTTCATGGTTTAGTGGTGGACTTGACAGTGCTGGGTGAATGGTTGGATGATCTTAAAGGTCTTTTCCAATCTAATGATTCTAGCATTCTATGATTCTGATTTTCCTGGCCCCTGTGATATCAGCTTTCTATTTGGCCCCTGCAGCTGCAATAGGATGCACTTTGCTATGCTTTGGATGCTCTGGAGTACATGATGGGAAGCTCTACAAATTTTAATAGTGCCCTTTTGCCCTGTTTTCTGGGATGAAAAATATTTGGTTTTCATCCAGTTGCTGTAAAAAGAATCATAACTCAAGTAGGGTAGGGGGAATGCAAACAAATGCATTTATGTAACAGAGCACTGGAACAGGCTGCCCCGAGAGGTTGTGGAGTGTCCTCTGGAGATATTCAAAACCCACCTGGATGCAACCCTGTGCAACGTGCTCTAGGTGAACCTAGAAAACCTACTTTAGCATAGGGGTTGGACTAGATGATCTTCAGAGGTCCTTTCCAACCCCTACCATTCTGTGATTCTGTGATTTATGATAGACAGTAGACAACTGTTGCAAATACTTACAAAGTCCAACAAAAGAAAATAACCTGCTCATGGTGTGTTGCGATAACACAGATCACAGAAAACAGTCACATAGGAAAGTGCCTTCAAAAGCTCTTGCAAGGCTGGCCCCTGGTGAGCGAGTTCAGGAAGGTCATTGAGATGAAAGCTAATGCTGAAGTCAATCCAGAAAAAAAAAAGATGTATCAGTTTTCAGCCAGATCAGCTGTCTGAAGTGGCTCACCCTGTGGTTAAATTGATGTGAGTGTTAGCATAAGAGAAAGGTGGAGCTTTGAGAGAGACTGAAAAGCCCATATTTCATCATCCTAAACCACTGAGAACTGCAACTGCATGTGCCCATGTCACTGCAAAACACCTCTGTCATCTACACAAGTTTGTACAGGTAATGTAGTTAAACATCAACATTGAGTGAAAAGATGTAGTTCATCACTAGCTTTTCAATGGAGATGGCACGGAATTCATTTACTCTGGGATGATTATAGGTTTCAGGTGACTGAACTTCAAATTAGAGAGATGGAGAGCACTCTGTGAACTGAGTGCCTCACTTAGAAAGTTCTGACATTAAATTGAATCAAAGAAACAGAAAATTTGATACTGTTAAACGTGGTAGTTTCTGAAGCCTGTGGAGCACGGCCTGGGATCTAATACAAACTTGTCAACACCAAAGTGTGTAGAATTATGTGCCACTGCCATGAAATTGTTCAAATTGGCTTAAAAAGATATTTTAAAACAAAATGAATGATTTAAGTTTTTTGTATGGCTTCTGGATCTCAAAAAGTCCTTAGGTCCTTCTGCAGGAGCTCTGCTTTGAAATCATAAAAACTGGAATTGTGTTTTAAGTTAGGAAGAACTTCAAAAGTTGGAATTCTTCCATAATCCATTGACTCAAGGGATGTTAAAAACATCAAACAAAGGTAGACTTTCAACTAAATCCTAATAGCTGGCATACTAAATTAATATATATATATTCATATGTATTTGCATATAGGTGCATTACTGTAACAAAAAGACTTGTTCCCTTCCTTAAAGGGATTTACAGTTCTTATGAGTTTTAATTCCTGTAGGCCGTGTATGTAATCTCTGGCATAGACAGTCCATAAATATTTGAAACAGAGTCCTTTGGTTAGTTCTTGATCGATTCATTTATTTTTCTCCAGGTTCATTTGTTTTTTTGTTATTATTGTTTTGTCTGACATTACTTCTGTCTAACCAAGAAAATGGGCTTTAATATTAGTTAATTCTGAAGTGGCTCTGGAGCTGAACAAGACTTCATTGAAGAGTAGATCTCCAGCTGCTCTGGTGCCTGGAGAGAGAAAGGAAGGAGAAGTTATTTCTCATGTGGTTGCTTCTTGGACCTGCTTGGACCTGTCAGAAAAATTTTTCCTAGTTGTTAATTCCAATGAAATGCCATATCATTAGTCTCAAATCACCTCAGGTAAGCAGGTAAGAAACACCTATCTGTTGCCTGTGCAATGTGCAACCACCTCAGTCCTTGCTGAGTCTTGGAACAGAAATCCTTAGTCAAAGACCCATTTTAAACTTATTTCTACTGGGAACTTAAAATTTTCAAGTTTTGATACAAAAAGGTGAAATATTTAGAAAGCTTTAAGGTAGAAGAACATATACTAAACTTCAGAAGAAATTATAACTGCACTTTATGCTTTTCATGTTATAATGCTTGTTAATAACACTCTTTTTACAGCTGAGAAGATATCCCTATTCTAAAATTCTCACATTTACTCAGCTTGCAAGTATTTTCCTGTATTCTGCATGTCTACGGCAGAATAATCAGTTACTAGTTTCTAGCAGAGTTTAATTCTCTGTGAAAATGTTGGCTGAAACTTGGGGCTAGGGTCATGTTAACAACGCAATGAAAACAAAAACCAATTTTGTCTTCCTTAGTGACCTCCAAAAACCACTCGGTTCCTGCAAAATAAAAGGCTCTGTTTTCTCCGTGAGGTCCTTCGTATGCACAAAGAATGTGAATGGTGGTATAAAATAAATAAATCTTCAGTCAAATCAGATTACTTAAGCTTGGAAAGCAGGACGTCATCTACGGTTTGGCACTAAGCTTTATTTATTGAAAAGTAGTTTTCCTTTTCAGTGTGTTAACATAAAATACATAATATTTCTTGTGAAACAGTAATTCATCAATATAAGATCTTGAGTTAAGTTTTCAGTCATGCTGAAGCGGCATGGAGAGCTGACCACACTAACAAAAGTGATTTAGGAAAGATTTTCAAAGGTACAAATGACTCTCAGGAGCTAGTTCTCAGACAAATGAGACCTAGGTCTGCCAGGTCCTCTGCCTTTGGGGCCAGGTCTGTAGGTGGGAATGTACATGCCGCCTGGGCTACCTTAACTAATTTGGTGCCTTTGCTGAAACCAGCAGAACTGGGTTGACTGGGGCACTGGGGAACTGTTGTGCAGTAATCTGCAAGAGAGAAGTGGCAGCAACCAGGTGTGAGAAGATAACATTGCACACTGTCCTGGAGCCTGCTGAGGCAGTAATGGGGCTCAGAGCCAGACTCTTCCTGAAAGCCAGGGGACGGGAATCACTCTCATAAGTGAGAATCTAAGAATTCGAACAATTTCTGATGCCTGGATCGTTGCTCCTAGGGCAGTGGTGATGTCAGACTGAGCTAAGTGTCTCTGGTGAAGAAATGATGGCTCGTAGTAGTGATGTTAAACCAGAGCTAAGACTAATTTCTAGACCCAAATTGTGGCACTATGGGACTCAACATACTTTTGCACCAGGAAAGATGAACTGATGCGTTGCTTTGGCACATCTGCTTGGATGAGTGTAGCTACCACCCTGCCCTTGCACATAAACATTTCAGTGTTGACAGGAAATCACCAACTGAATAATTGCTTCCCATTGTCCTTAATGATTTCTGCAGGTAAATGTAAGGCCTGAATCTAGCGAGAATGACAAAGCCATACACAAGAAAATAAAGCAAAATCTTTGTTCTAATTGGCAGTTTTGCAACTAAATACGGCTGCTGGGAATGAACAAAGAGGAGGACTTCTCCGCGAGAGTTTCATTTTGAGGCTGGGTGTCAAGAGAGGGTAATTTGATATGTTCTGCCAACCTGACAGAAATTTGTCAGACATGTTACAGACCTGTGCTACTGTCTTTGAGATGAGATGTCCTACTTTCCTAATTAAAATGGACTCCTGAGTTGCAGTTCTGAACTAAGATAATTGCTTCTGCAGCATTCCAAACTGGGCTACAATTATGGAGTGGGCATGCATTAACAGTGGTAATTTAATTTGTGTGTCCATTTGTTACCCAAGTAAAGAGTCTTTCAGGCATTACTGTTAGTGATATTTTTGCCTCTAATACATATTGGAGGCCACATTCATGAGATATACTTTCATGAATAAAACATGAGAGATCCAATTCCTCTGTCTACTGAAACAAAACAAACATTGCCTTTGGGAAACTTACACAAACAGAGAGGCATTCAGGCTTGAACAGAACTCGCTACCTAAGAAAGGGAGCAGAGCTGCCTGAGACAAGCATTTCATTTTGCTAGAACTGCCAGAATTCTGATGGAAAGTGGCCTTGAACGTCAGTTAATCGAAATAAGTGCTAACCACCACCACAGTAGAGGAGCTTATAATTAGCATCATAATGAAACTTGCACACTAGCCTTCCACTTCCTCTCTCCCTGTGCTTCTTCTGGTCAAAGGGAAAAATGCCTCCAGTAGTAGATGACATCTATTTTTTTAAACAGATGGGGATTTTCAAAGGTGCTGAAGGGGATTTCTTGATCACTTCTACACAGAATTACAGTGATGGATGGGCATCTGTCTCCCAGAAACAAATGTAACTCCTGTTTCCCACAGACCACAACTTGCAAAACTCTTGCTCGATTTATTCTGAGTATTCCGGTTCAAGTTGACTGGGGGTTTTATGGTTTCTGAGTTATATGTTTTTTCTCCAAATATATGTTCTGTCATAGCTTTATGTGAAGTATTCCACAGTGATTTTATAATTGCTTGTTTCAGTAGTCTCATTTCCTGCTTTCCAGCCAGCACATGCCATCCCCAAGAGGCTGTGAATTAGGCCCTCTGTCACATTGATACTAATCTGATATAATTCCTTGACTCTTAGCTATCTAGTTTGCCACAAACTTAATCCAGCAGGTTCTTATCTCACTGGCAGTTTTGCATAAGAAAAGGTCTTTGGCTGGATCTACCTGCACCTGATTCTGAGGAAGGTAGTCCTTTGGAGTCTAGGTTTTGAATGGAAACTTCAGCTCAGAGGCAATAAAATAGCCAATGCATTAATGACTGGCTAAGTTCCCCACTCAAGTGCCTGAAGCAATGAGTCATTAACCCAACCATGTAATTAACTTGGACAAGGGACACATGGCATTTAAAGTGATTACGGAAAAAAACCCCAACCAACATATGCCAAGTAATAAAAAACTTTCAAGGATCTAGGCAAGGACACAATATGAAAGAAAGCTGAATGAAGTACATTTTACCCTGAAGGATACCTAAGTGCTTTGCAAGTGACGTACAGGCACTACTGATGAAAAAAATACACCCTGAGGTGAGGTGCAATATTCTCCTAGCAAAGAGTTCATGCTCTGCAATATAGGGAAAAGACAGAATTGATTATTTTAACTGTAAGATGCATGGAAAAAATCTGCATTCTAAAAGGACCCTTGGATCTTCAGAGTAGATGAGATCTCTGATTTTATGTGTCTTTCAGAACATACCAATTAGAATAAAGTATATAATACCCTATATTAAGGGATAGGAGTAGTCTTATTACAGACAATAGGGTCAACGAAGGTGCTGTCGAAGAAATATCAGAGGGGAAATTAGTTGCTGCTGACAGGACAAACACCAGCTGCCTTGCATTGCTTCTTGTCTTTGTTTCCAGCTCCACAGCTATAACTAGGGAGACTTATAACGCAGTGAAGTATTTCCTCTAGTAGAATACATTTACCTTTGTCAAATTCTTTCCACTTCCAAGGAAAGTATAGAGGAATAATGTCTTCCCTCAGATGTGAGGCTTAGTTATGCATTTGCAGTGAGAGTGAGACAGCATGTCAGCCCCTCATTACCTGGCTGTCATAAAGAAACTGCCTTTCTTATTCTAAATAACTTTTGTGGATATGTGGATGGTCCTGAATTGATAATTTCCTACTTTTCTGTCATTTCTCATTGGAATTCTCTTATTGCTGAACTGCATGATCTTCAGAGCACCACGCTGCTGGGAAGACTCTTCATTTCTCCTTGCTGGAGTCTTCTGTGGATGACAGCCAGCTTGGTCTCTGTAGGACGTCTCTGTCCAGACTCTTGGAAGCAGTAGGCTAGTTTAACTAAGCTGGGCGTGTACACCCACCAGGCACAAAAGTTCTTTTCTTCATGCCACATGAGCCCATGGGCTGAGCAGATGGACACCACTAATAGCTCCTGGAGCTCCACTGCCCAGTGTGTTACACATGAGTGTCTGGTGGTAGCTCACCCTCTGATGATGCTC
Organism: Bucorvus abyssinicus; assembly: GCA_009769605.1. NCBI lineage: Eukaryota > Metazoa > Chordata > Aves > Bucerotiformes > Bucorvidae > Bucorvus > Bucorvus abyssinicus. The sequence continues at coordinate 18,137,210 of CM020030.1, read as the reverse complement.
AGCCAGCTACCATAGACCATCTTCTTCTCTGTCTCCTCTGAGCACCCAGGAAAGGGATGCTCCTTCTCAACTGGGCATTATGCAAGTCTTAGAGGAGCTGTGGAAGAAAAGACAGTGAAATCTCATGTCACTGTGCTGAACATCTCCATCTGGACTGGGGGATGTGAACAACTTGGTCAAGGTCCCACAGCACTAAGCTTCAAGGAAAGTGAGGGACATGGCCACCATCTCATTTCTCAGTGCTCTAACTATAATGCAGGGGTTTTTTTCAGAAGACCAGGAAGATAAAATGCCCCAATGAAGTACAATTTCTTTACTGCTGTTTCGAAAACTCACTGCATAACAACTTTTCCCAGTGGCAGGATAACTGGCTCAATTTCCCTTGTTGGAATATACTATAAGCCTTTGGCTTCCTAGTTTAGCCACTTTGAAACTGAATTACTGTCTCATTAAAGTGTAAGTATTAGCACTTCAGAGAAGTACCAAAAATAAAAGTGGCCTTTATCAAGATGATCCCATTGGTTAATTGCAGCATTCTTTCCAGTAATTTCAAAATTAACCAAAATAAAAAGAAGCTCAGTGGGATCCTGAGTCTTCTTCAAGACCAAATTCATCATTACTTTAATGAGTACATAAAGCAGATTTTGAAAAACTTTGCAAAAGGAACATATGGTAAATAAGGAAACATGAAGCAAGGTAAGAGTGGGGCTCATGGACAAGACTGTATATATATATATATCAGTTTTAATGTATATATGTATATGTGTTGCATTCAAGGGGAATTGGATATGACAATTATGGGAGAAAAAGGTATCCATGGCTTGGAAATGCAGTCTGCTTTACAAAGCAAACCAGAGTATTTTCTGTGTATTCTATGTATTCAAGTATATTCTTGTGTTGATCAGCCCTCTAAAAATCCACCTTAAGTGCAGCACTCTCAGGTTTACCACTGTATCCTAGCACCTGTGTTTTGAACAAGCCTAGGTGAGAAAAGATGGACAAAAGCCCCCACAAAAAGCAAACCTCTGCCACAGGGATGACATTTATTCACATTGTATCCATTTAAACCTGGTTTCATTCAGATCAGCAGCAAAACGGTTGCTCGTTACAATTCTCATTAGGATTAAGTCTATTGTCGATTTTATTTGCAATAGACAGATACTGACAATTCCTACTGAATGGTATTGTATACCGCTGTACTGTGCTTGGGTCATCAAAGCAATGATTAAAGATACCCTGATTTCTAAATCCTAAGAATTAACAATTGTTGCAGACAATGATCCAATGATATCTTTACTGTGGTTGACCATTGTGTAACTTACATTTGCCTGATTGTCACAGGAGAAACCAAAGAGTGTTGCTTATGGCTGTTGACAAACTCTGAGCTGGACATGTCAGGACACCAGGAAAAAGCATATTTAGGAAATATTTATTAAGAAAACACCATACTAATTCAGAAATCACTTGTCTGATGCACTGATGATCCATACATCAGTGTGTTACCAGGCTTCCATTTCTGTGGCCAAGATGAAATTTCCACACCGTCCATGCAGAAATATTAGGTTCATTTTCTATGATCTTCATAGTACTGACATTGAAGTTATAGCAAAAGATCCTGAAATAAAAGCACAATTTGAGGAAACAGGAGTGCAGTGAGAGAAGTGTTTTATTTGCTTTCTAGAATCACCTTGAACAGAAAATTCAAGATGGAGCACGCACAATCTCTGCAAAACACAGAGAAATCAGTCAAGCTCTTGAAGCATATTGCCTTCCAATTTGTCACTGTGCTGTTCTCCGCAGTACAGTGCCCTGGTCAGTGATACTTTAGAGTGAATTAGGATTTTATGTGTGTTTCTTACTGAAAGACACCTAGTAGGATCACCTTTTGCTAATGACCCAGCGCTACCCACCTCCAGACTATTAGTGGGGCTGCACTGGTTTACAACAGTTGTGTTTAAATCTGAGCTGTTGTGTAGTGGGAAGGAACGTTAGTTGGACCTGGAAACAGATATTCTTTATGCAAAAAAACCCTAAACATGTTTATCAAATGTTGCTTGATGCTGGTTTGCCCACTACTTGTATTTCTTTGTAGGATTAGAAGAAAAGGTGGACAACCAGTTTAATGCAGAAACTCTAAAAAATACTTTTTTCACTTCTAGTTTGCAAGAAAAATTGTGTTGCCTCTGCCAGGATAAGAACCCCTTAATAATCCTGCAATTTGTCACCTCTGGGAGAGATTACTGTAATTCACTGTGTTTCAAAGCTGAACGAGAAGACAATACACATGCTTTGGGTTGGTCCAGAGGGCATCTCTCTCCTCCCTCCATGGATTTGGCTGCTGCAGGCATGTTAAGCCACAATTGTGCTGCTTGTCTGGCTTTTCATTGGAGTCTGATGCCAGTTTGCCATCTTATTCTCCCAGTGTGGCTGGCATACATGTGCCAGCAATTGAAATTCAAAGTGCAGTAGACTTGGTAGGAAGGGGGATTAGCACTGGTGTCTGGAGGAAACATCCGGCACTGCCACATCCGCTTCACAGCAGGAAAGAACTTGCCTCTATGAGAATGGGGTTGCCCTGGGACCAGGTCACAGCTAGAGCTGGGAGTCCTAGCTGGAGGATGTCACCAGGGAGTGGTTTCTCAGCTCTGTGAGAACATACCTACCCTCTTTAGGGTTCATAAAATGAGTAATTACATTATAAAAAAGTGCTCTGGCAGTGGTAATGTCATAAAGAAGTATTGCTGAATTTACTCCCTAAAAGAATGAGTAAGTGTGGATTAACAGACAAAGCATGAGGTCCATAAAAAAAGAGGATTTTTGGAGCAAGACATCATCTGCAGATACGTGAGAAAATACAGGTCACGAAGACCAGGAGAAGATTATTGCAAATGAGTTGGAGTGTTCTCACTCCACCTGAAAGAAGTTCCCAAAGAAGAGAGTTTGACTATCTTTAAGCAGCACAGTACACTTTACATTTTAAAAAAACTCCTCATTTTCTATTGTAGATATAAAAAACCATCACTGTTTGAGGCTGGGCTGGACACTAAATGAATGACAGATGCTCTCTATTAACCCCTCTACCTTCCCAGCAGGGGAAGGGAATGGGAATAAGGGAGAGACACTTATGGGTTGGAAAAAAACCTAGAACAGCTTTAATGAAACAATAGCAATGAAAAGAAAAAGATAATAATATTAATAAGAAAATAATGAAATATAAACAAACTCAGTATTGAACTCTCCTGATGATGATCACACCACCACTGACCCTGCAAGGCAGGCACTGGGAAAGTCCCAGACTAGACTCAGCAGGGGATGGGAACTGGATTTGAGAACTGGATTCAGGAATGCACAGATTGGGATTGAAGACAGAAGAATGGATAGAGTCCTCCTCAGATGTCAGCCATTGAAGAAAAAGGCTTGACCCTTGTGATCCCTCAGCTTTATACTGCATATGACACACATGGAATAGAATACCTTGTTGGTCAGTTTAAGGTCACCTGTACTGTCCGCTCCTCCCAGCAAGTGTCACCTTTTTTCCTACAACCCTGTGGTGGTAGGGTCCTCTGTGACAGACCCTTTCACTTACTGCATCCCCTACGTGGCACACAGGTTTTAGCAGTGACCTTGGTCTGCACAGGAGCGAGTATCAGCAAGAACCTTTCTGCACACCAGTCCCTGGTAGTGACTGTCAACATCAAGCGTTATCACTTCTAGAAGCAGACACTGTCTCAAAACCATACTGTTAACTTCAGAAAGTGCAGTCACTTGGAAGAGACTGAGCTGGAAAGTAAAATCACTGAACAGAGAATTGGTTCTCATTTAGCTTAAAGCAGGACACAAACCAAGTACCGATGCCCTTCTGTTCCACCAGGAAAACTACCACCAACATAAATCAAACCCTCTTCAGAAACAAACAATACCGATCAACTATTTGGCTACACAAGAATGAAAATATGAAAAATTAACTCCCTTGATTTACCCCAAAGTGAGCTTTTACTGAAATGTGAGAAAAGTTAGAGACCCAAGCTCATAAATTTATTAAAACTCTTGATTTGATGTAGGAGGTGCTATAATACAACAGTGTTGGGTGGCAAAGTGAGACAAATCATGAAGGGAATGCCGTCATTCCTGATGTAAAAAAAACAACAGTAGCAAATTACTGGTTATATTCAATTTGCACGAAGTATATTTGATAAAAATCTTCCACAAACTACAGGCATCTCAAATAAAACCAAAAAGAAAGCAAAACTTTGGAAATGAGAAACCAGTAATCACGTCAAAGGTTTTATATCTCAGAAGTTTGACTTATTGTCATATTCCCATCAGAGGAAAAATTCATATCACTATTCCAAAAGCATACATGGTTATTGAGAGCTTAACAAAGTCCGTCTTGCGAGCAATAACAAACATGCTAAAGGTACTCTAAGAAGTGTGACGTTTTTGAAAGGTTTAGATGTATAGCAAGCAATTACTGACTTCATTGAGTGTGCAATAACCAGAGTACATTAACAGTCAAAACTGGATGTATATATGCTAAGGCAATCAATGTAACTTCTAAAACCAAATGTTTTCTACTTGTTTTCAAAAGGTCATCTTAATCTACAGTGCAGAGACATATTATACTAGAATTGAGGCAAATAGTTCAAATAGTCATCAAAATAAATATATTTTCACTGATCTCTCTAAGAGCTGCAATTCAGAGGCCTATAGAAGATGCAGGATTCTGTGCTGAGCAAAACGGTAACCAGTGCTATGTGAATTAGCTGCTAAACTGTTTATCTGTTAATTCCAGCCAAGGAGTGGTGGCTGGGATTTGTGTGCTGGGCTGGTGAAACACAGGAACAAATCCTGTTCTAGCATAGATGGCCTTCAAGTACGAATGTTTAACTCTCTAATTCTGCCAGAATACACTCCCATGGCTTTCCAGAGGCACACAACGAGACAAGAGTAAATTAAATGCTCCCGTTGCCTTTTTCTAAAAACAAAAGCTTCTCTTGCTTTTTGTGAAAAACAAAAGCACCCACTTATTTGGAATTACGAGGGGAGTAGAGGAGCGAAAGAAGAGAAAGAACAAAACCAGCTGACTGGTTCGTCAGAAGATGCCGCAAGCTGCATTAAAAACGAATAAGTGAAGGATCATGTTCTCTATCTGGAGAGGCAAATGAGGTCTAAGCTGGCATAGAGGGAGACATCAGCTGTTGCTAATGGTGCTGGAGCCAGCTCATACATTGTTCTATTGCTATATTACTAGCACATTATGATTTCTTACTTGGAATGCTAAAAAAGTGCTTAGTCTTTTATGGAACAATGAGCAGATAATTAGAGAAAACAGAAATATTAGTAATTAGAAATACTTGTTTTAAAAAGAGCTCAACAGCACTTCTGTCAAACAGCTGAACAACCTCTGGAAATTACTAAATGGTGCTTCTTTAATTCTGCTCTCTAAAATCCTGCTTTAGATTTTTTTCAGCCCTTTGCCTAACTGACAGCGCAGACTCAATTAAATCTTGATTAGACCAAAGGATGCCTCTGTTTTTATCTTGGAAATCTGTGTCTTGCTAGTAGATGTAAAAACCCCAACATTGTTGTGGGTTTTCTGTTTCCCAAAGTATCTCTTGAAATATCAGTATTTTTCCCAAGTACTGGTTTCACTGGCTACCTAAACAGCTGAAAAGGTAAAACAGTAGAAAGCAAAGTCAGAATCATGCCACAAAGCAAAGGGAGGACCAATTTCCTTAAGTTAAAGCAAGATTTCTGGAGTAGAGCTTGGAACAAGCATTCCTTCTCTACTGCGAGCCCACATATAACCTACATTTTTGCAGGCACACTCTGTTTTTGACCAGAGACAAAAGGCCAATTATTTTTAGGAAGTATGTTTGCATATGCTGTGTGTTTAATGCACTTTAAACAGGCAGAGAATGTTAAATCTGACTGCGAAAAAAAAGTTGAATTGTTGAACTGAACAGAAACATGTTCTGAACTCTCTCTTGGCTTTCTCTGACTGCCATTTCACAGCCAAAATCTGTAATAATATTTTTGTTTATAACTCCCACCCCACTCCAAAAAATGCCCTTATCAGCATTCTTTGTAGGAAAATGAAAAGCAGCATAGGTTTGGTCTCTTTCTTAGGCATTTACTGTCTTTGTGGCACCATTTAACTTTTAAAAGAAGCTATATACAGATCGTATATATACAGAGCTTGTTTTTAATTCCATCTACTCCATCTATTGGTTTACTATATAATTGTCTTCAGCGTGGGCATAGTAATTTGATGTAAAATCAGGCTCTCTGAGACCATCTACACCAAAGGAAAAGTCAGTGTAGTTCTATTAAGTACTTCAGGGGGTGTGTTTTGCGTACATAGTTAGAAAAATTAAGTCTTGGCAAGAAGAAGTTGTTGAAATTACATAGAGTTGTAACCATCTTATGAATGATTTATGTCCCCGTTTTGCTACAGATTTCTTTTTTACTTACACAGAACTTAACAAACACAATGTACAAAACCAGCATTAGGTGAAATGAGTCACAGAGCATTTGGGGAGGAACTTTCCCAATAATACAGAACTGATGAGCCTTTGGGTTTATTTTTTGTTTACTTTACAGAAGTCTAAATGCCACTGCCCCATTTTCTGTGTACGCTGAAAGTGTAACTCAGAGACAGTTTTAGCCCAACAGGTTTACAGTCAGAGTTTCAGGTGAGGGACACTGCATACAACAGAAAGGGAGCACATGAGGTAGCAGGTAGGGAGCACATGAGGTAACATAGACAGTTGTGTAGAGTATCAAACTCAAAGCTGTTGTTGTTCAAGGCACAACAGATGCCTAATTGTTATCTGTATCCTATGACCTGAAAGAGAGGTTAAAGTATGGTGAATAAGGGAGGAAAGGCTACTGAGATGCAATTATCTTTACACTAGTTTTAATTTGCACTCTTTAATCTGCACAGGCATGCTACTATCTATGTAGTCTTCCACCACCCCTGTGCAAGGCACTGCAACTAGAGGCGGGCTCAGACTTACTGGTTGGGTGACACAACTGTATTAGAGAAAAGAGACAGAGATATTGTCTGGGCTTTCTGGATGCAACGGGAACATGACATGGGAAAAGATTTCTTCGCGTTGAAAACTGGTGTGGGGATTCAGTTACCAGCTGCCATGGTTGCCACAGGACTCATTTACTCTTTCTGTGCTGTCTTTTTGAAATATTTTGTTTTCTGCCTCCATTTTTATAGAAATAAGAACTATGCGGTACTGCTATCCATACAAATGTATCTTCCAGTGCCCCCTAAAAAATATTGAACCTATTAGCCAGTTTCAACCAAATTTGACATAGAATTTTTTATGAGTTTTGTAAACCTCAGTGGCTGTGTAGAGATAGAAGGTCTTATTAATCCTTTTGGTGGGGAGAGAAAGGCAGCAGCATAAGACCAATTATATTATTACACAACAGAGAATCCATATTAAAAGAACTGCCTTTATGAATATCCAGTTGCAGGAAACTTTTTCAAGAGAGCTGGTACTTTATGTCTTTGGAAACACAACCGTTTCAGAGCAGTTCATCTGGAAGCAGGCTTCATTAAGTTGGCTTCTCACGGAACTACTTATATTATTCTTTTTATGAGCACAATATTGCTCATAAAATGGAGAAGTGCTGTGGTTTCAGAGTGCCCTAGGACAGCAAAGAATGACCTCTGAAGCCCTGGAAAGTCATGAGCTTCACAAATTAGGCATTTTGCAAAATTAACATCAACAAGATAACCAGTGGCACACTAAATTGTGAAGTTGTGGTGATCAGAAAAATAGAAAGGTTCCTAAAGTTTGCCAGGTTACTTGTAAAAATGCCATAAGGAAGGCTAAACAGGATCTTGAAGAATAACTTGCAAAAGCATAACACTTTTTTCAGACACAGCAGCTGCAGGTTCAACGAAGCCAAGTGCAGGGTCCTATACCTGGGTCAGGTCAATCCTCAGTATCAATACAGGCTGGGAAATGATGTGATTGAGAGCAGCCCTGCGGAGAAGGACTTAGGGCTACTGGTGGATGAAAGGCTGGACATGAGCCAGCAATGGGCACTTGCAGTGCAGAAGGACAAACATATACTGGGCTGCATCAAAAGAAGTGTGGCCAGCAGGTAAAGGGAGGTGATCTTGCTGCTCTACTCTGCTCTCATGAGACCCCACCTGGAGTCCTGCATCCAGCTCCGGAGCCCTCAGCACAAGAAGGACATGAACCTGTGGAAAGCCCAGAGGAGGGTCACAAAAGCAGTCAGAGGGCTGGAGCATCTCTGCTATGAGGACAGGCAGAGAAATTTGGTGTTGTTCAGCTTGGAGAAGAGAAGGTTCCAGGGAGACCTTATTTTAATTATAAGAAAGATGGGGACAAACTTTTGAGCAAGGCCTTTTGCATCAGGACAAAGGGTAATGGTTTTAAACTAAAAGAGGGGAGATTAAGAATAGATATAAGGAAGCCATTTTTTACAATGAGTGTGGTGAAACAGTGGAACAAGTTGCCCAGAAAGGTGGTAGATACCCCACCCCTGGAAACGTTCAAGGTCAGGTTGGATGGGGCTCTGAGCAACCCGATCTAGTTAAAAATGTCCCTGCTCATTTGAGGGGAGTTGGACTAGATGAACTTTAAAGGTCCCTTTCAACCCAAACTACTCTATGATTCTGTGATTCTAGGACTGAAGATCTGCCAGAAGATGTGAAAACTTAACAGACAGCAAAGGCATAAAAAGAATGAATGCTCAAGAAAGATAAGGACAGAGCAGAAAAGTGAAATTATCTTTCTGCATCTGTTTGTTGTGGAGAAAGCTTGAGGCATTTCCCATGATGAAAGTCTTCACTGGTGATGCACTGGAGGCTCTGTCTCAAAACGGAGCATTGGACAAGATCAGAAATTGAATGGATGAAAAGAGCAGACACAAATCTTTTGGACCAGGCAGAGTTTCTGTGGAAGTTAATGATGAAATTGGGATGTGAAACTGCTTGCATGAGACTGTCTCCATATCACAGAACTACAGGGTCGTTAGTGAGACCCCACGTGAGAGAGGAGTGCCATCAGAAAGCCTGATACTTCCACCAGGCAGCCTGGCCAAGCTAGGCTAAAAAGAATCAGTGGGTGAATAAACAAACACTGGGTTCTGGAAAAGCTCAGCAGAGCTTTGGCAAAAGGAAGCCAGGACTTACAAATCTTTTGCATGGAGGCCTCAGTACACCAGTAACAGCCTGCTGATGAGGCTGACGTGGATTTACAAAGGGAACAAGTTTCCTTACCAGTGGGTCTTCAAGAAGCCAAGCAGACACTGGATGCCTGGAGATCTGCCAAAAAATAAAGGAAACAAAAGCTAAGAGTGACAGGTTTCACTCTGGCAGAAGGTCATCCTTGGAGGACTTTTTAAATGAGATGCGAAAATAGGGAGATGGTGAAAGTTGCTGGTTCTAGTACCTAGCTTTATACTAGGGATACAAACATTTGCAACTCCTAGAAATCTGCTATGCCATATTCTGCTGTAACTGCTAAGTTACACTGGGCATCCTTACAAGTCCCAAGAAACAAAAGGCAAAATAAAGGCTTTTGAGGTACAGTATTTTGTCCTTTCTCCAAGGCACAGCACAGTCCCATTCAGAGAAGGAAGATTATATAACAGGAGCTATGGAATCATAATAAGTAGAGACCTAATTTTCCACAGTCCAGAGAAGAAATAGCAATTTTTAGTATGTGACAATCCTCAAGGTTATAACATATTGTGAAGATGATTTTCAAATAATAGAATTTTAGGAAGCATAAGCTAGAAGAGACCTCCAGACATCTAATCCAGCTTCCTGCTCAGCACTAGATCATGTCAGGTAGCTTTCTCTAACCGTATCTTGAAAGACGGTTACTCTACAACTTCTCCTTTTCAGTGCTGTGCCACTTTTGTTAGGGATAAAAATAAAAAGAAGATGCCTCTATCTATGCCTTGGATTCTTATCCTTGAAGGATCTCATATTAAAACTTTTATTTGCAATACTGAAGGCTAGACCAGAATTCTGCAGGAAAAATCTTCAGCTACTCCTGCAGAGAGGTGACTTCGCAAGCTGAGCCTCTGAGAAGCACGCTTATGACCATGAGATTCTTTTTAAAAATTGCAAGGCTTTGCAACCCCACTTTTATCAAATATTAGTTTTTATTCATACTTAACTGAAGCTATACAAGTCTGGCAGAAACCTCTGCTGTTTTGAAACAGTCTGAGCTAGGATTTCACCTCTGCAGCCTCGCCAGCCAGAGAGATAATGAATGACTGACAGATATCTCATGTCACAAGTCACACAGTGTCACCATTGTACTAAAATAGTCCTATGAATTTTAAAGAACCTTTCCCAAACATCAAGACAGTGGTTTATAGCTAAAAATATATCAATACAAATTAAATATTTGCATGATAAGAGCAACCTTAATTAAAAACCTTTGGTATAATTTAAATCATATCCATGAAAATAGTCACTGAAGAACGAAATGTCTTATAGCAATCGACTCTTACAGTTCAACATAATTGGAAGGGAATGTCTGGGGCATCACCCACTGGAGTCATTTTATACCTCTGTAGAAAAGCTGATTGTAAGATGCTGTTAATAAACAGAAAAGTAGCTGAGCCAAAGCTGATATTTAATTCTGAAAAGTAATAGATTTATATTTGCTTAAAATAAAAACTATTTTGATATGGTACAGATGGATGTTTGCATGTCAGATAAAAGGCCCTCAAGTTCAATGGAAGTTGCGATGATTCCCATGAGGTCTCTGGGATGTTCAGGAGCTCAGCTCGATGAAAGTTCTGAATATGCACAAATTCCCTTCTCTTCCACCACACTCCTCAAGTAAAAAGAATTTAAACATTCTGTGTTTCCTAACTGTCTCTTCCATCTTCTCTCCGTTATTGCATTTGTAGGTGATACGGTAATGCCTTTGTGTGTGCACACCATTTTTCCTTCCTAAAACTAATCAAGATCTGTCAGACCTATTCGAGAATGTGGGCAAGGGCAATGATCCTAGATCACATTCAGGGGCCAACCTACACTTGTTTGCCATGGCTCTGTTTTACAGCTAACAAACATCCTCCCGAGAGATAATATACATTCTCCTTTAAATTTTAGGCCAAAGGTCTGCATTTTTAAAGCTGGTTTTCTTCAGTATAAACCCCCGCTGCCATCTGCAAAACCTCTGCAGTGAATGTGCATGGAATTGAGTAACAGCACCGGAGCTAGTGTTAAAATCATTATACACACAATTGTACAATGCATTAGAGGTCTGAAAAGGCCCTACTCAAGCTTAGTGTGTCTTGAGAATAAATTGAATGGCTATATATTCCTCAGCCAGTCATGAGGAGAATGTTATTTACCCTTTCCTCCTATCTGACAAGCTACTGAACACTCAGGGAGATGCAGGCTGTGGAAACTCAGACCGTGTACCACCACTATGAAGTGGTGGTTTCTCTTAATCTTCCTTTCTCCTCTGTGGCCACAGCATTATCTCCCCATCCCTGGCCTCCTATAGCTCAATAAGCTTGAAGACTTGAGCTGTGTTTAATAGCTCAGAAGGACATGCATCCTGGGGTTGCTGATGACAACATAGGAAATGCTGAATACATGGAGGCAGAAAACAAAGCAAAGCACGTTGCTGTATCACAGGGAATAACCTAGACTGGTGAGGATGCAAATAAGGGAAGAAAAGGAAGACACATAACTGTCAGAACTCTTTCTGAACAGTGTACAACTGCAAGAGGTTATAATTATTTAACATTTTGATTTCAACTTTACTCAAGCGATAAACCCCTTACTGTCTAACCAGCTGCTGCAGCTCCACAGCAGATTCACTACAGCAGATTTCAGCTCAGCAAAAGCTGAGAACTTACATGGTTATCACAAGTTTAATTAATCTATTTGCAAGTCTCTGCATGCACTCGGGAATATGAGCTTATGGTTTGTGTGCAGATTGTTAACATGCAAGCACATAGCTATCCCCATTTTCAAGTACAGGCAGAGCACAAAAAACCTACAGGTGATTTTCAAAGGAGAGGAGCAGTCCTGAATCCTGCTGAAGTTAATGGAAACTGTAGTCATTGAAGCTCTGGAGCAGAGGTCTGTCCTGCATGGGGGACACCAGGCACTCTAACGCAGCTGCTTTGGACACGAGGGAAAAGATTGAGAGCCCCTGTTCTGCTGCTGAAGTCCTGGTCAATGTTAGGAAGGTTGCTAATATCTACATCCACAAAAGGGTTCAAGCCCCTAACTTCACAGGCAAGATGAAAGCCTTGCATTTGATTTTAGAAGTGGTATGTTAGCACTATGAGGGTAAGGACACTGAAGGTAAAGGCACAGAAGAATACGGGGTGCTTAAGTATTGATGTAACAAGGATAGGCTAAATACTTGAAGTTGTGAGCATGCTGGTATCTAAAATGGGTATTGAGTCATTAAGCTCTAGTCTGCAAGCCTCCTTGGACAGCTGAGGGGAACTGTGTCTGATATTACATACAAATGACACAAGTATTCTTTACATTTCATGAAGGTGAAAACAGCATCAGCTACCTGAAGCAACAAGGACAGCTTAGAAGTTAAGGTCTCTGCCCATTTTAAGAATCAAAGAGCTGGTTCTGCAAGAAAAATTCACAAGTACACAATCTCATTTAGTCACTCATTTAGGAAGCTGTCCTAGAAAGCCTTACAGTAAAAGATTAGTCATAAGACACATAATCTCTACATTGGTCTACAGTGCAATTTCTGGCTTTGGCTCAGCCCTACTCAGATGCAGTAGCTGATGAGAGGGACATATAAGATCACTAAAATCCTATTTTCCAGAGCCACAGGTCAAATAGCCTGTCTGCCTCCTTCAGAAAGGGAAAAGTTTTTTCCCATTTCTAAGAGAGACATCTAATCACTCAGCTGGGGCAATCCTGGAGTGGTTCTCAGTCTTTCTTGGTTTAGAATGTCCATGTTTTGATAAATAACTGAAATTTTAATTAGGTCAGGAAGATGGCCTTAGGTCTTCTATCACAAATAGTTCCAGAGCCCTCGTTGCATTTCTGAGAGAGTATGATCTGCCAAACAACGCAAGACATGAGACAGTTTTGCTCAGTTGTTTCAGCAGGCAAAATCACATTGATGTGCCCAGCAGTACGATAACAGTTCTCAGCAGCTGAGTTCTCTCGCTGAACTGCGTGTGTCCTTACAGCTAACCAGCTTTAACTCCTGCTAGGCAACACAGTGGCCCTAACTGCAGTGGCAAGGAAGCTCTTACTTCTGTTCAATCAGTGACTGCATCTAATGGTTTGTAGCCGAGTCCTAAAGGGGACCCCTGAAATCTCACAGGAGGTGCCCTCAACCCTTGAACAGTCCCATGCCAACCCACATACTGTCATTCTCTTTGATCTCCTTGTTAACTATGCTGCACCTTCCACCTTTCCAATTCAAGGAAAATGGAAAAAAACCCAGCACTTAAAACCCAGCAGCAAACAGAAAGCTGCTTTCTCATATGAACTTTTTTCTTCCTTATTTTCCCTTCCTACCTACCTTTCTTATATTCTTTACCCTACAACTTAGATAGTTAGGCTAGAAACACGGTTAAAAAGCAGAGAAATAATTGCCTCTATTGCACCTACAGTTACTAGCAGTATTAAGATGCCTGTTGGACCAGGCTCCCTTCACTAAGCTAATCACCTGTCCCAGTACACACATTTCTGTTGAGTTACGAGCACAGCCTACTTCTCAACCGTATTCCCAGTTAGCCAAACTGCTGCAGTTGCCCCTGTGCATGGTCCAGTTACGGACCTGGCAAAAATTATGAGCTGAACAACATTAGGTTAAGCCTGTGTGCAACAGCTGCAAGCTGACATATTTTACCACAAGTGGGACAGGCTAAGGCCATAAACACAGACAATTGCCACTTGTCAGCCGATGGCTAGCAAGCAGGTAACTGTCATAACACCCGTGGGAGGTATTGCTGTAGCCTTGCAACGTGCAGTGGATTTGGGAGTGAAATCTTCCTCGTAACATGGTAGTGCAGAGCCAGGACTCATGCTGCTGCTCCAGTTCAGTTCTCTAACTTGCGTGGTGGCCCTTCTCACTGGTGCCTATGGAAAGCAAATGTTGTGAACTGTATGATAATCGCAGTTGTATAGCAGTAGAATAATTTAATTAACTGCTGCTGCATTTGTGGCCAGTGTTCCCTTTCTAAATTCTCTCACAAGAGAGTGATGTTCTTCTCAGCTGTGTTAGATGAGCTGCGATGCTGCTTGATGTAGTTACGTTTACACAGGGACTTGGACGGTTTTAGTTTTCCTTCAAGAATTTGATTTGTTTTTCCTGGTGGATAAACAGCATGTATGTATTGATTGTATTTATTTATTTAAATTTCTACAAGTCTCTCACATTTTTTTTTAATTAAAAAAAAAGGGGGGGGGCGGAGAGGGGGAGGGATGGAACCTAAAAAAATATATCTTCACTTCTGTATAACTGTCAGTTCTCGTCCACAGATGCCTGTCACCCACCAAATTTCCCCCCCTGCTCTCTTGACTCTTTGGGCTGCCCTGACTCCTTCAGAGCAGAAATGGGCTAAAGCTGCCACGCTTAACTTCAGAATGTGGCAAGGAGGACACATAAAATGAGCATGTGCTAGAAGTACTGGCTGTGAGGATACCTGGGAAACAAATGTGGCTGTTTTTTTCTTAGAAGAGAACAAAGTGAATGCATTTTTCAGCAAGTGCTTCATAATCCCTTTCATTAGAAGAAGTTTCCTCCAATTGGAAACAAAGCTTTGTGGAACGATTCTTACTGTTTCGTACCTTTAGAGCACCCAGCAGATGAGCAACCTGAGCACCATCTGGGCACACGGGGTGCTATTGCAACAGAGCCAACAGCGCCACCACCAAGGTTTCTGCTGTGATGCACGTGGTAAAAGCACAAACAATTGAATGATTTAGGTCACAAAAGAAATCTTACATCCTTTGAACAGGACAAAAGGCTGAAAATGTGACTATTATCAGTCTATCATTTATTTCTCTAAAATTGGTAGTTTATAAATTTATAAGGATATCCCTTCATTTCCAGTAAGCGTCCTTCAACTTCTAAATGGGCATCCTTATGCACCTTGCCCTGGATGCCCTTGCTGGCCAGTAGGAAGCTTCAGACATGGTTGCAGATCACGATTAGGCAATTTATTACCTATGTATCCCATACAAACCTCACAGGCTTGCCGAAGACCTAATGTTTTCAAAAGAAGGGCAACAAGTTTTTCATTTTTGCTAGATGTTGAGGATCAGATTTGACAAATGTATCTTCTCTGAGGGAGTAGTTAGTCACTAGGAAAAATAACATTTCTTCTCAGTGACAAGCTATTACTTAAAGAAAGACCAGTATAAATCCATATGCAGATTAAGCTGCAATTCTGGCCCATGTTAGCCTCTGGATTTGCTGATCCAGCTGCCCACTTATTTTAAATGACATCTAAAAATATTGCAAATTTTCCCACTTTCTTGTTATCTATTTAGATTTTTTGTGTTAGATGTGTCCTTGAAAGCAACTACTAGACACAAGAAAAAACACAATGCAGGAAGTAAAAGCGTTTCTGTTGCTTGATTAATTCTATTTTCTTCTCACATATGCATGGATGTGCTGCAGTTCTGCAATCTTGTTTATGTGGAAAAGTAAATGCCTGCTTTTTAATAGAAAAATGTTGAAAATTTTAGACTGAAAACTCTTGATATCTCCAGGATGAGCAATATCAAACTAGACCTGCCTGTCACAAGGAAACCAGGAATATTACCATGAAGATCTGGGTGCTGTCTTGACACAAAGGCACGATGTGCAATGAGTCTGTAGGGTTGGCATTCAGTGTGTCATCAAAATCCAGACAAACACACACATATGTGCACGTGCACACGCTGACAAATTGCTTTGCCTCCTAGGCTCAGCTTAGTGACAAACTACCTGAAAATAATAACTGAAGGACCTTAAAGACCCAAGCGTTTTGCTGCCTGTGGGTGAGCTCTCCATTTTACTGGACTCGTGCAGCTCAACACTGACATCCGATGGCTGGTCGTTATCACCCCAACTGCTCCCACTTCCCAGAGGTATAGTGACACACACTTCCAAAACTACTGAACAACACACGGACAATAAACATACGCTCAGATTCTTTTCTGTGTGGATTAGTATGGGGTAACTTTTCTGTCCTGACTGCTATTTGAATAGGTCACACTTGCTGCTGGGTCTGTAATTGCCCTAGGTTCTATAGTTCTGAGACTAGAAACTTCGGCCCCATTTAAACAAAGAGGACTTTGGCCACTGAAGTACTGAGACCAAGAGGACATCTTCCTTTTCACATTTCCAGTTTGGTTCTGCCCAGAGGTCAACTGAGCTTGCGGCCATGTAGGAACATGATAACCAGTTTCTATCAGCATGGTCTGGGTCTCTTGGATGAGGGATTCAAAACAGAGGCTCAGGGATGCAAGGCTCTCTGAACAGGCAGGATGCCACCTGTAGGAATCTAAACAACAGACATAAAATTTTAAAAAACAAAGTAGACTGACCAAAGACTGATCAGCCTAAAGCAACTCTGAGAAAAAGTAATATCCTATCATGTTCTTCACCTCTAATTACAGCATATCAAAGGCTGAACTTACTTGAAATGGGGTGGGACACTGTCCAACATTTTGCTTCTCTTTTATGCAATCAGTTGCTCCTTTGTTTGGCTAAGGAATGCTGTACAAATATAGAAGAGTAAAATGAAAATGAGGGGATTTTAGAAAGAACACAGATGCAGCTATAAAAAAAATAATCAAAGGCTAATTCAGTTTTTTGGAAAAAAAAAAGCTGCATTTTTTTGGTATTAGTATGTCGCATTTGCAAAAGAATTAGGAAAGCAAATCTTCTGACAATAAACTTATGATCCTTATCAGCTGTTAAACCAGATTAACTCCATTTTTCCAGTTGTTAATTAAGTATCTACAATTTCATGTGCTAGGACAAAACTTTGACAAAAGAAATCAGGATGTAACCTAAAGCAGACTCAATAAAATGGAGATACTTGTCTGAAAAGAATCCATTCACATCCTAAAGAAGTTTGGAGACATTCATACATGCAATCTTTGACTGATTTCAGGAATCAAATTTAAAGCATTTAACCTAAATTACTAAGGTCATATTTTAAACAGTTTTGTATAGGAAGTATTGGGGGCTGCTGGACGCTGAAATGCCTGGGTCTGATTTTGGTGCATGTTGATAACGTCAAGGCAGCTGTACAGTTTGAAGCAGCGGGTCCATGCAAACATTTTGAGGATTCTGGTGAGACGAGATGTATGATATTACTTGATATCCACTAATGGAATAACTACAGTGGACCTGGTTTTCTCTCAGAATGGCAATCTGGTAATTTTCTCATCCAAGCGAAAGCACAGCTGCCATTTTATGTATAAAAGTTTGAGATTCAGTTACAAATACAACGTCTGTTAAAGCAGTGCTTATCTGTTATTTTAGAAAAGAAGTTGTATGATTATGACTATGCAAGCAGCCTTTTTCACAGTAAATGGAGATCACTTTACTTATACACCGTATCTTGAAAGCAAAAATTACAGCTGATCCCATGGCTGGCAATCTTAGCGAAGAGATATTACACCTAGTGGGACAAACACAGAAAGTTTGCATTTCCCTCTTTTCTGTATCTTTTCAGATATGAAAAGCCAGATATTCTGGGGCATGGAGCTCCCAAAGCTCCAGTTAATTCTATAGATTTTTTAATCTCTGAATGTCTGTCAGTAGACTGGAAACACAACACTGAGGTACCCTGTTTAGAGCCCATGTTTGATGATACAGGTCCCAATAAGCTTTTAATTAAAGTACCTTCTATGTCAAAGTTCTTTTATGGATTAATGAAAGACTCTTGTCTTCAGGAACTTCTAGCTGACCAGATTCAACAAGATATGGGTGCTCACTTCTCTCCTCCTTCATTAATTTCCTCATTTTTTGTTTTTATGTACTTAGTAATACCTGTTATATAACACTGGTATGGCAGAAAGTATTGGGGGAAATAAAACGTTCATCATCTAAAACAGAGCCCCAGAGCTCTGCTATTTTCTCTGATAACAGCTGAAATGCAGGCTCTGAAAGCAACCATAAAAAAAAACCAGAACGCAGGGATTTTTTTTCACTTTACCTAAATAAAAATGATGGAAAAATTTAGGGGAGTTTGTCTATGCTCAGGGTAAGCAATACTTGAAAAAGAAATCTGAGCTGCCTAAATGACATTCAGGGCTGCCAAAAAGGAATTGATTGTGCAACCTCTTTGAACAAGTAAATCGATTCCTTTGCGCTTTTGTCTTGGACTAGTCAGGAATATGCAAGGTTGCCTCCTGTGGCAAGCTCTTCCCATGGGACCTGCTCGTGCACAGGGAATAGGACTGAAGTTACTGATCTGAAGTTGTATCCCACCTATTTCCAGAGCTCACCCCTTGCTAACTTGGGCTTTTGGTCAGAGCCCCTGTATCTACCAGATATCTCCTGGGCATGAGCATAGGAAATAGCAGTGGCTCCTTTTTGAGAGTGCTCGGGACCTTTCAGGATCAGGCTGTGCTTGCCCTTGATGCAATAATATCTTACATGACACCCTTGAATCTTATTACTGGGTATAAGACCAGAGAAATGAATCTTCTGGATTTATTTTTTTAAGGTTATATGATCTTTTTAGATCTATTTAGCACTGCACGCTTCATGCCAGAGAGAATTATCTGTTCTATCCGAGTAAAAAGGAATTGAGATAATTTGAAAAACAACTTTAAATCAAAGTAAACACCAAGTCATTAAACTGCTATGTTGAATTAAGGAATTGTTTGCTTAAATATATTGAATTTTGTGGTTTACTTCATCAGGAGTTTTTGAAGCCTCCATGGAAAATCAAGCTCCCTTTGTCGACCTTTATATTTATGTGCAAAAATATTGGAAAAGGACCAAAACATTCTCTGCCTGTAATTCAAATTTTTCTTATTTTAAACTTTTACAAATGAAATACATTATTTTGACGACTTTCATAATAATTGTGGTAAGGCTCCTGCAAATTCCTTATGTAGTCATAAATTCAGGATACAACAGCTAAAGGCAAATACATTTCAGATGACTAGTGCTTAGGCTTCTCAAACCCGAGACAAGAAAAGATCTGTCTAGAAGAGACCATGCTTTAGCTGTGGTCAAAGATATTGTCATAATCAACCTACTTTGGGAACTACTGTTGAAAGAAGCCACTTTTTGTTTTAGGTGGATCTTCATAACCGACTGATCTGACTCAAGAGGTGGAACTGTAAGCATACTCTCCCTTAGGAACACGAGAGGTTTGGCAAGCTGCTTATGCATGCGTGGAGGAACAACTCTGCACCAGCGTTAACTCCAGTTTCAAATGAATTGGGCCAATGTCTCATTTGAAATCATTCCATCATCTCAAATACTGATTAGGGCTTTTTTTTTTTTTCAAGCTCTTCTCCCCGTTCTTTCTATTTTTCTGTCTTGGTGCATATATGACTACATTTGTTATATCAAAGCTACTACAGAGAAGTTCCTAAGGCAAGGCCTGAGGCCATTCCTTAAAGTTTGAGTCTACAACCTGAAATTATGTTGCCTGCACGTACATATCAGTCTGCTCACAGGTGTAGACTACACATTTCATAGCTTTATCCATCATAGCCCTAAAATAAGCAAAGGGTCCTCTAGGAAAACAGAAAGGCATGTAGTACGGCTTTTCTTGTAATGTACTACACAGGGAAATATCGTTTAAACACAAAGTAAAAATGTGATCCAGACATTGTTTCTGGTTTATGTTGCAATGTTCCTTTCTTTTTACACAGCCCTGGTCTCTGATGACTGATTTTTTTTTCCTTCTCTGTTTGCTGTGGAGGCATATTGCTCTCAACAGCAAGCATGGATGGAAGAGTAACTTTAACTGTCAAATCTACTTGCTGAGGAATTGAATGGTTGCAAAGCCAGTCTATTCCTTCCATTGCCAAAGTATATTTTCTTCTTACTTTCTTCTTACTTACTTACTTACTTCTTTCTTGCTTTGCCTATGGAGGCTCTTTTCTTCCTCGAAGGGGGAGATTTCTCTAATCAGCATCAGTGATTTAGTCCGTTGTAAGCTTGGTAGTCAAAATAGACTTGGAAAGACAAGAGGGAAAGGGCAGGTACCTATTTTCTGGATTTAAAAGTATTGGAAGATTTTTTTGCCCAGCTGCTGGTGGCACTGTGAGGTGAAGTAAGTGCAGATATGGCTAGCCATGGGTCAGTGGTGAAAATAGAGAACTGAAAATGATTACAATGATCTCTTCTCTGGCACAAGGCCTGTCTTTGTCTGCATATGGATGTTTGGCAACTTGCAAGAGAAGAGATCTCTTTTTATAAACAATACCACGTATTCTTTTATTTCCTAAATAATATGAGATAGAAGAGGGCAAACACTGTGTTTGAAGTTCATTAGTTTGGCTAATACTATCAGGTTAACATGTTTTGTATTTAAATTCTAATTTAATGCAGGAGCTTTGGGGAGGGGTAGAGACATTTTAATTTTGAAATCACACGCTACAACATTTGAAGAAGAGGAATAAAGATAACAGTAGGAATGCTGCCTTAGGTAAGTGGAGATTGTGGAGGCTGTGGGTGAATGGTGAACTAGAGAGTTGAGAGGCTTATAAAGCCACCTGCAGCCCTTGAGATCTTGGCTGTAACGCTTTCAGGCTTTTTCAGCACCTGGTACGTCTGAACTTCTCCTGAAAGAAACAACCAAGCAACACCCCAAAAGCCCCAATTAAAATCTCCAGACATCCAAACACAGAATCTCTGAAAAAAACTATTGGAAGAGTTAGGCCATGGCTTTCAGGAGGCTGAAAGGAATAAAATCAATCAATCACTTTAGAACTAGCTATGAGTGAAACAAGCCACAGCAGAAGCAGAAGACTTCTCTCAGGCATGTTAGTAAAAAGCAACTAGCAGTCGTTCACTAACGGTCAAAGTAAATTCAAAGTGTTGAATGCGCTATTTTCACATTTGCCCACAACTTCCACTATAAAAATTACCTAACCCCATCATGAGGCTATTTATGTTGAGTCTAAAAAAGGACATAGTTGTGCTTGACACTAGTCACAGGATTGATCTCTAGGGAAAACATGTAATTCAGCACTCTGTGACAAAAACATTAGCATCATTTGTGGTACTAATAGCAAACATGTACCTTATAGTAATAGTCAGGTTGTTAATAAGAAAGTTGAAATCTGTTTGAGAACACAGGCTTTGCTACCTGCTAGCCTTAAGGAGTTTGGACATTGTGCATGAGAATATTTGAGTCAATGCATTTTTATTAATTGTCGCTTTTATATGATCACTTAGGCAATGTATTGAAATCATTACTTTCAGTGAAGCAGCATTCAACATACTTTTCACTTTTGTTTCTCTGCTAGAAAAAGTCATGCAGCTCACTGACAGAAGGCAATCAGAGCTCTTCATAGCATCATTTCCCTAAAAGCATGCAAAATAATGGAAGAAATTATTTTAAAAGCGGTAGTTAGAGGAGGAAACTATACCCATATTTTGTGCTTTGAGGCTCACTTCAGCAAACATTTAACCACATGCTTAACTTTAAGTACATGCTTGCATGCATTTCTGAGCAGGCACAGATTGCTTTTCAAGTGTGAAATGAAGCAGCCGGGCTCTTAGCTGGTGTAAATCAGTGCATCACCACTGACTGCAGTCAAGCTGAGAGCCCATCACGAGGTAGCTCTCAGTGCAAAACTCCACCAGTAAAACTCTGCTTGTAGCCGTTTAACAATACAATTCTCACTGACTTCAACAGGGCAAGAGTTTTGTCTCATGCATCTAACTCCTGAAAGCACCTTTTAATCTTGGGGAGACCTCCTACTCAAAACAATAAATAGTTGTGCCTCAGTCAGGACTCGTTGTAGTAAGATTTCTATGCTAATAAATGTATCATTAAACTATACACGTGAGACCCAGACCTAGCTGTGAAAAGAATAATTACTTTTGTCATGAGGCATTCAGCCAAGTCAAGGAAGGTACCAAATGACATCTGAATGGAAAAAGCACAAAATAAGTGCTCACATAAGGCTGCCAAGAAATTTGTAAGCTGCTTCATCAACTGGAAATTTCAAAACTTGATTTAAGACTCCAGACTATGAAAAAACAAGCTTTAGGGCTCATATTTAATGAAACCCCAAATAGACAGTAGATTAATTCATAAAAAGAGTCAACAGGAACAAAGCTCTGTCTATTGCCATCTGTGATCTTGCACGTGGTTTGTTTTTCCTTCCCAGAGTTATTGTTTTCAGGTTGCCCCCCCCCCTTTCTTTTTTAATTAGGAACTAAAATTGCAATTAATTCAAGCTTCAGTACTACTGAATGCTGCAGAGCCCTAGTGGCTGCTTTACTGACAAGGAACAAACTATGCTGGCAGCTGCAGTGCAGTCTTAGGCTTGCAAATGGACACCCCGCCATCATCTGGGTGCGGGGAGGGAGTTAGCACACACGGCCCCTCCACACTGCCTCCCAAAACCAAGGCACTGTCATTTTGCAGTCCTTCATTGCTGTACTATGGTGGTTTATTAACTAACATGCTTTTCAGCAACAACTGATTTTTGGAGATGCAACTGCTCACTGGAGAAGTGGCATGAAGGGCGGAGGTGTAACAGTAGAGCGCTTCTGAGCTTTCTCCAAAGTATGTTTGCAGCCAGGCAAGCTAACAGTAGGTATATCCTGATGAGCATCATCACTCTAGCATTTTATGAATGTTTTAACAGGTTCTCCTAGCCCTATCCTGGTGGTTCTCAACATCCCAGGTGAGGTTTCTGCCTCTCCAGCTGTGCAGAGGCACTGTCTCCTCTGCTTGCACTGCTCCTTCATTTTCAAATGTTGCTCATTTCATTTCCCGGTTTGACTTCAGCAATATCTTCCCAGGCAAAACTGACAGCTCCAGTTGGGATCTAGTATAACGGAAAGGCAGCTCAATGAATCTTTTACAGCCCCACTTTCTTATTTCCATAGTGTGATACAGTCACTGTTGAAAAAACGAAGATGTATATATTTTTTAAACACATTGTAAGATCAAAGCTCCTTTTCTTTCCTTTTCCACGTACAAAATGTTTAGATGGAATATTTTATAAAGGACCTAGCAGAGGAGATGAATGACAGCCAGAAGAGCAGCATTAGTGCCAGAAAGCTTACTGTAGCTGTGCATCTAAACAACTGGCAAGTCCTTCTCAGCTCACATGTGGCTAAAAACGTTTTACTAACCAGATTTGCTAGAATAACTAAGGAGACTATAACCTTGTTTAGCACCTTGGGGGCTTGGATTAGGGAAGTATTTGTGTGGCTGGATAAACTCAGCTAAGTGGGTGAGTGAGGCATTGCTGAGTATGCACAGAAAGCTAGTGTCAGCAACAAGGCCAGAGACTCAGCTGTGTTGCGTTCAAAGGCAATATTGACTCCTATCAGGGGAAGGTACTGCTCAGTGTGTTCTTGCTAGCTTGAGCACGGCTATGAGATTTCTCAAAAAATTTGATTTTATAAAAGAGCAAAGTTAAGAAGTTTTTAATATTTTCCCCTTTTCAAAAGCATTATGTTTACACCTCTTCATCTTCTCACTGTTCTCTAAAGATGGCTGTAAAACTAGTCTTCATTTTAAAACTACCTTGGGATTCTTTTGATTAAGTATGTCCTTTGGGTGCATCATGTTTGTTCTATTTCACTAACTTTTTAAAGTAAATTTTTAACTAGGTGCAGATACACAGAAAAATATATTTTTGAGTGGATGACAGGATAGTGCCTCATTCCTTAAATATCCAGGTATGCTTGCTTCTAAATGCTCATGAATGGCAGAACTCCAGAATTACCAATGGGCTCTGAGGCATGCTTAACAGGTATTAAGGTGTGCTAGTTATACGGAAAGATAAGCAGTGTTTAGTCCTGGTTGATGACATTTACATTGTTGGGGAGATTTTGTAGCCTGATCCAGCTCCAAATAGCTCCTCCACACTGGTAATGACTGGAAATTGTCACTCTCACATTGTGCCCAAGGATAGGCAGTAGGAGACCCACAGCTAGGGAAAACTGGTATATTTCTTTGAGGCTGATGGAGTTGTGCTAATTTACCAACGAAGTACAGACATTTTTTTCTGATAGGAGATATGATTCCTTCAATCAATGTTCAAAGACTTTGCCATCACATAGGATCACAAACCTAGCAGCCATAGCTGATATGAGCAATTGTTAACATAAATAATCCATGATCAAAGCCTCCAAAATAATGAGAAGAGCTGCTGCCGTTGTGATTTTGGACTCCCTAAGAAGAGCAGGAAGGGTGATAGAAAGTGAAATGATGCCAACAAGAGAATGGGCACAGAGACCAAAGTACTCTCTTACTCCCAGGCGTAACTGTGAGGACAGTCACTAAAAGGAGATGTAGTGACACCTCTTAAAGGGTTTTTCATATGCCTCCTGCTTCCTGCTCTATGACTATTCCCAACTGCATTTTTACTGTTTACATTAAATTTTTGTTTTCATTTCTTAGCTAATAGCAACTTCATTATGTAATCCTTTGCTCTGAAAGCCACAAGGAGTCTGCTTTTCTGTTTATATCCCATGGTTTTGTTTTTAATTCCAAATTTCATAAAGCCACATGATGTTTCCATACTGCCCCTCTAATTGAGGAACCCAAGTCATTCTAGTGCACTTCAACCTTATTCTACTTCAACCTTGAGGATGCCATGAATTGCAGAATCACAAATTGATTGGGTTTGGAAGGGACCTCTGGAGTGGTACACGATATTCATCTTGTCCAAACTCCCTGCTCAAGCAGGGCCACCTAGAGCTGGTTGCACAGGACCATGTCCAGACAGCTTTTGAGTATCTCCAAGGATGGAGACTCCACAACATCTCTGAGCAACCTGTGCCAGTGCTCGGTCCCCCTTGCAGTAAAAAAGTGCTTCCTGATGTTCAGAGGGCACCTCCTGTGTTTCACTTTGTTCCCAGTGTCTCTGGTCCTGTCACTGGCACCACTGAAAAGAGCCTGGCTCCATCCTCTTTGCACCTTCCCTTCAGGTATTTACGTACATTGACAAGATCCCCTGAGCCTTCTCTTATCTGAGATAAAGAGTTCCAGCTATCTCAGCCTTTCCTCATATGTGAGATGCTCCAGTCCCTTCATCATCTTCATGGCCCTTTGTTGGACTTTCTCCAGTATGTCCATGTCTCTTTTGTATTAGGGAGACCAGAACTGTACTCAGCGCTCCAGGCCTCAGCAGCACTGAATAAAGAGGAAGGATCACCTCCCTCTGGCTGCTGATGATACCTTGTCTAATGCAGCCCAGGATACCATTAGCCGCCTTTGCTGCAGGGGCACATCCCTGGCTCATGTTTGACTTTGTGGCCACCAGGACCCCCAGGACTTTTTCTGGAAAGCTGAAATGCACCTGGACTGTTGAATTTCAGTATCCCCTTCCTGTTATTGTCAAACTACAACATAGCATAATTCCTTCCTTAAGTCTAGGAATCCCTTCTTGCTCTACTCTTGAAATACATAGTATTCTGTAATATACTTTCAGTCTGCAGGATAACTGGTCCTTAGCATGTGGCTTCTTAGAATTCCCTCCACATTTCCATGTACAATAGAAATACATCTATTTTCTGTGTGAGTGCTACAAGAAATTAATCATTAGTATACAGAACTCGGTTTCAGGTCAATGCTGAAACCTTCCAGGAACACACTTTTTCTTTAGTTATTGCAAACAAGTGCACAAAATACTGTACAGTCTTTCATGTCTCATATTATGCCTCTTTTTGTTATTTATGGTTAGAAGCGAGTAGAACATATAATATTCCTCTTTGTCTCAACTGCATGTCTGACCAATACCTTTGGTAGTTGAGCGCAAGTATGGTGTAATCTTAAATTACTTGGTTCAATCATGTAAAATTATGTCTATAGCAGTGACATTTACAAGAGAAAATTTACACACGGGGTATTTCTTCTGCCTAGAATATTAAAACTCATTTCCAGATGGAAAATATTTTTGTCATAAAAGCTATAATCCTTACAAACAATTCGAAGCTTGTTTATTACTTGTGTTTTCATAGAATAATACTGTAGTGTATAGAAAACAGTAAAAAGAAAACAATAAAACCCTGGTAAATGCATTTGGCCAGCAACGTAATAGTGATACCAAGAGCTGAATCCTCATTTTCAACATACATTATTCTGAATAGCTACAGTTCTAAAGGACCTTATAAGACTAACTGCACTGCATCAGTGCAAAAATCTTCCTGTCCCTTCTTCTGTTTCTCATGTGACCAGAAGCACTCACTCAAGGAATCATAGCACATGTAGAGTAATAGATGCCGCAGTTTGCTCTCCCCTTTTCCAGCAATATGCGTTTTAGAGATTTCTTTAGCCAGAGGTCATAATTGGAGCCTCAGAGAGGAGCTGCTGCTTCCTCTCTGTTTTTGCCTACTCACAACCTGTGAATGAGCTCCACAATTCGGGTGCTTTGTGAAAAAGTTCTTCTTTTTGCTTGTCTTAACATGCCACCTGATGATTGCTTTCGGTGAGTGCTAGTTTTAGTGTTCACAGAAGTAGGGAATAATTATTCCTTATCTACCTTCTCCCTGGTGTTCATGATTTCTGATCCCTTTGCTATTGCCTCTTTTTCTGGCTAGAATGTCCTGCTCTGTTCAGTCTCTCCTTCTTCAGAAGTCCTTCCCTGCTCCTCCTTGTTTCCCTTCATTTGACCTTGTGTAGTCATCTTACATGCTCCCGAGCTGACAGGGTTGACAGGAGTGGCACACGATATTCAAGGCATCGGGTGAGCTGATTATTTTAGCAGTGGCACAATGATGTCATCTATTCTCTTCTCTTCAGTCCTCCTTTAAAACATTTCTGAAAGATCACAGCTGAGCAGTAAACCGACTTCTTCAGTACATTTGACCAGATGATTCCAAGATGATTTCCTGGTGCATTCGGATATAATAACTCTGTGTACTTCTGTGTGCAGCCACATAGGCATAGGAAAACACGTGGAAAGGAAGAGAGGACCTCTGTTAAACCTGCTTTTGCTTTGCATTTCCCTTGTCGTTACTGTCATATACCTTTTCAGCATTTGGTCAATATCATGAGAGGTTGCAATTATTTAAGACATAAATATCTAGTCTTGTGATGGCTATAATGGCACTTAGATGAAGAGAAGACCTGCTCTGGCCTGTCAAGTGTAGAAGTGTCAGACCTCATGAAGCACATAAATGATCTCTTCAAAAACGATAAGGATAAATGTCAACAATGTTGTGATGTATGTTGCGGGGATGAAATCTATGTGTAGGCAGGAAGAGAAGCTCAGGCTTGCCAGACCTGCACAGCGCATCAGATGGAGAGGCAGAGACTCAGTCCTTCACTGAAAACACAGTGCAGGAAAGGACAGTTCACATTTATTACCGTCTGGGGAGGACACTGTCTGAATAATCCAAAACTGAACCTGGTAACTGAGAATTAAAATTAAAAACTTAAGGGGGAAATTTTAAGCTAAGACTGGGAGAAAGTCAAGGCACGTGAAAGAGCACATACCACAGGATGGTGCATTTCACAGGGATAGAATACAAAAATGCTATATTCTCAAATAAAGGATAGAGTGGAAACACAAAATGCAGCAAAACACCGTCAAAGGATGATTAAAGGATTAACAAGATTAAACAAGATTAACAGGTAAACACCCATTTCAGCGCATACATGAAAACTAGCAAGCAGGCTAAGACTGAATATATGTGCCTGTTTGTACTAGTGCTGGAACTCTGAACCACACTAATGACAGAAACTGGAATGTCTTGTTTAAAATTGTCTTAATGATTAAATCGATATCTCAGAAACTTGGTGGAGGAACGTAATCAGAGCAGTTCTGGTTTCAGGGAGTAAAATAACTGTATGTACTGGTCTTGGTTAAGATGGAGTTAATTTTCTTCATAGCTTGTATGGGGCTGTTGCAGGAGAAGGTATTGACGCAGTTGTGATTAGGCAGCAATCTGAGATTTATTAATGGTGAAGGGTAGATCAAAGGGTTGATGTTTTAGCAGCTCTTAATCACTAAAGCAATTTAAAATTAACAAGGTGACTCAGTCTAATATGTTACAATCAAATAGCAACTCAGTTACAGACTTGATGATGTCAAGATTCACACTAACTTACTGCAGGATATCCCATATATATAATATATATATATGTATATATGTATGTGCATATGCGTAGACCCATCCACAAAACACGCACACAGACGAAGAGAGTTGTTTGGATCCAGTGAAACCTATACCCGTCTGCAGTTGTGATAGAGTGGTGGACAAAACAGAGGCCAGCCTAGAGTTACAATTTCCTTCCCGAGTTGAGAGCAAATTCTCACAATGCTCTGGCAATCTCAACGGACGATTATTGAGTCTTGACAAGCCTGACTTCCTCCTGGCCTTTTTGCTCAGTTTGTACCTGAAAGGTGTCCCAACACAGGGGAGATGCTGGACCCAGCCTGCTGTGATCCAGGAGAGCTCAAACGACCTTGCTTTAAGATCACTATTTATAGGGTCCTTGATGACTGACTTCCGTGAGATATTTTCCCACTCCTGCCCACCTCAGATGTCAAAATATTCTGGTATTTTCTGCCAGTTGCACAGGACCAGAACTTGTTGAATTCTGATGTTTGGTATTGCCCCCCTGTTGGCCCTGACTCAAGTACAGATGTACCAGGCTAGCTGGTGGTGACTATCTCCCAAGGATAGGGAGAGCAGTACTAGACTGGGAAAGCAGGACCAGTGCACCAAGGAAGTGCCTTAGGTTCTATTTTGCCGTCCTTCACAGTCCGTGCCTGACTTAACCCGGGCTGGTTTGTGGCCCAGGGAGCAGGAAGGGCAGGGAAGGAGGGAAATGGCTTCAGACCTTGAGTGGGCTTTGAGTGGGGGACTGTACCACCACAGGGGCTATGGTTTGAATTTGTGGTGAAGACAGTGTTGATAACTCAGGATTTTTTTGTTACTGCTGAGCAGAGCTTGACTCTGTGCTCTTTGCTTCTCTGTTCTCTCTGCTTCTCACAGCACCCCAGCAGCGAGCAGGGGGTGCACAAGAGGTTGGGAGGGGACATGGCTGAGACAGCTGACCTCAACTGACCAAAGGGATATTCCATACCATGTGACATCATGCTCAGCAATAAAACCTGGGGGAAGAAGGAGGAAGGGGTGGGGTGTGAGGGGGTGGGGGGGAGGGATGTTCACAGTGATGGTGTTTTGTCTTCTCAAGTAACTGTTACGTGTAATGGAGATCTGCTTTCCTGAACATGGCTGGACACCTGCCTGCCACAGGTAACACAGGTAATCACAATAGTAATAGGAGAATTCATTTCTTCCAGATAGACTCAATACCCATCATGACAGGGCATGTTGCAGACAATATTTTTTACAACACTGTAAAGGGTTGTTCTTCAATTAATTGTCAGAAAATCCATGAAGGAAAAGCAGATCTTGATTTAATATCAAGCAGATCATGCGACCTGTTTTAAGATGCAGACACTGAAGTTCTTGGTAAAAGACGCCATTAAGTATTCAAATTTGACCTTCTTGTAGGATGATAAGCCAAAACATAAATCCACAACAATAACATTAAACTTAAGAACTGGAACTATAATCAAGTACAATAAAGAATTTTATTGAGAAGACATTAAAAGAAACCACTAAAAATGTAAGATGTTTGCAGGTAACCTAAACACCACTTCAGAGCAGCACTATATTCCAGGCTGAGAATAAAATTTTGAAATGGTTTTCAGAGGGAAAAAACCCCCAAAACACAAACATCCCAAGCAAGAATGAGCAATAGCTCAGTGAAAGAGTGAAAAAACTTGTTTTCAGAAGTGGGAGATGTATTAGTATTTAGGAAGTAGATTAATCAATTATTGGCATCCAGCATTTCATATTCTGAAGGAGCTTTCATACTTTTGCAACCTTCCCATGAGGGCCACTGTGTGAGGAGTCTGAGGCACTAAAGGGGTTCAGATACGAGAAAAAGATGCTAAAAGGGTTCAGATATGCAGCTGCTAACCTGCTAACCGTGGCTGGTAACCTGTTCCCTAAAGTAGCCTTGAGGCCATGGAAGAGAGAGTGATACATGTAAAGACAATTTTTTGAAAAACATTCCTGGAAAGGAAACTCAGGAATTGCAAAAAACCCTCTCAATTTCTGCATTGGCAAATTATTCAGAACAATAGTAAAACCCAAGTTAGTACATGCATAAATAGATAATGGGCATGTATGCACATGACTTCTGTGGAAGCAAGAAATGCCTTGTGAATCTATTAGATTCTTTTCAAATTAGCAATGAGATTAATACCTGATAATAAAAGACAGATTTTTAAACTTTTTTTTAAATTGGCTTTCAAAGAAGCTTAATATACGTATTTTTCTGATTCAGTTTGGAACTGTTTCTAAAACAGCTGAGTGTTTTTTGACTGCCTCAGAGTATATCGAGTTGACAACAAAAATCTTACACGTGACAAGCAAACATATGTGTTCTCTAAAAAACTGTTTGAGAGTCTAGATACAGCCTACATCTTCTAAAATGCAGCACTGAAGTGATGTTAATGTCTATTGGGAAACACAAAAAATAAAAATACTCTTCAGTACTGTCATTTTTTGAACACTTTTTAGTGATGAACTTAGAATTCATCACTGATTTGGACCTCTTTTTTTTTCACCAGCTACACTAATTGTTCACTTATGGTATTTTATACTGCAGCTTTGATTTTATTTTCTTCGTATGTCTGAAGCTATCTTCTGGCCTTTGCTTAGACCAGGACCTCAAAATATTCCCATCATTGCTGAACTTTCCTGAAGTTTTTTCATTTGCTCAAGAAGACGGCAGATCATTACTCATTGCTTTAATTTGCAGTTCCTGTAATTCCAAATCAAACCTAACTAGACTATTTCATCAAGGGAAAAAAGACCATTACTCAAAAAGTAAAAAGAATAATGTCAAAAGCAACAAATTGTTTCATAAGGGGCTTTAAATGTTTATTCCAATGTATTCTGATTGTGCCTAAGAGCAGCAAAATGTAAATTAAATTAGTACTCAAGCTTATCATTAGGAAACAAGCCTTTTTAAAAAAAAAATAGAGGAGAAAACCCCCTAAATTAAGCCCAATGTGGGTTAGGCCCACCCGTTACATAAGCCACTAATCCACATCAAAACCCTTTTAGTAACATATGGACCATAGTAATTTCCGGCGCTCTTTACTTCTTAAGCATAACAAGCTGTTAACTGAGAGGGACTTAATGTTTGCATTGGTAGTTACTACAGAGATCAAAACTGGAATTTTCCCATACGGATAATTAGAGTCCATTAAAAAATCTGAGATTCATGGGTAATGATATTAGCAGAGTAGTGTTAAGGCATCGGGAATAAGCAATCCAAATGACAGTCCCTGATGGAAACGCGATGGCGGAGGTACAGTTTGTGTGCACGATGTTTTGGGGGCCCTTGAAAAATATATGCAGGCTGTCTGTGTTATCGTCTTGCTAAGAAGTGCAGCGGTGTACGTTCTTCCTCTTGTTTTTAAAATGAGAATACATTATGTGAGAGTATTTTTGTAGCATCTAATAACAAGGTTAGATTTATTTGCTTTCAGATGCAGCGTTTGTATTACAAACAATACTTGATGATAGAGTATCCAATTAATTGCTAGCTTTATATGCATACAGCATAAAATGAATTTACATGAGTGTAGAAAAACAAAGCAATATTCATCCTTAGTGTAATCCCACTAATTATGGATGTATGATTCAGTTTTCATCTGTGCCATCATTCAGAGCACCCGCACTGCTTCCATTCACTCTTTTGCATCTCTCAAACCTTCCTCCATAGCCATGCTGCCCCTTAAAAAATAGCCTCTCATTAAGACATAACTAATCTTATAGGCCAGATGAATGAAGTAATGGCTATTCCTGATGAATGCCTAGGACTTACTTTAAGTTGTGAGATATTTGCTGGTACACTTTGAACAAGTCCCTTTTTTCTCAAGCTGTTCAGGAAAACAGAGGGATGCCACTGAAACATACAATACATCTCTGCAGGGGAGAGAGTCCATGGTGGCCTCTTTGCTCTGTATGGTATAATACTGGTCTGAAGATACAGAATTGGAGATTTGAGCTTAAATGTTAAGCTCTGCAGAGCAGGAGATGGTCTTTTCATTTGCCTAGAAAGGGCCATGCCCACCTACGGGGTTGCAGAAACCAGAATAATAGTAATGCTTTTAAAAAAAGTAGATATAGGCCAAAACCTGGCATTAACTAACTCTAATACCTGCTGCATTGACTGAAATTCGGACAAAAGAGATGAAAACTAGTCACCCTAGTGAAGAAGGGGGAAGGATCTCCAAGTACGAAGCTGATTTTTAGCCTTTATTGGCATTTAACTCATTTAAAGTTAAGCTGAAGATTTAAAAGCCATTTTTTTAAACAGACTTTTCCCCCCCAACAATATGTTCTAATCTTGTTCACTCTACTTGAGAACATGACGAAAAATCAGAGCTGTGTGGCAAGGACTTTCCTGAATGGAAAGGAAATGTCAACCGGGATTGCTCTGCATGCACGCGTGCCACCGAGAGGTGGTGGATCAGCCTCGCTGCCCTCCTCCAACAGAAGGAGCAACTCCCAAGATGGTCACACCCTCCCACGAACCTGCTGGTTTCCTCTAGCATCACCTTGAGCAGGGAGCTCCTCCTCCTCCTTTCCAAAGTGTAAACAAACCCCAGCCTCAGCTGATTTATCATTCTGGCTAGAGGGCCGTCTTTATGTATCTGATAGGAGTTGCACACACACAAAAGGCCTTTTTTGCCTTATACTTCACCTCTAATTTGGAGTACCCAGTATCCCTCTTACCTTTCCTTGTCACCTTAAGACCCCCCTATGGGAACCACAGCGCTGTCTAAATAAATATCAGCACAGTACGGTGTGGAAATTCAGGAAGAAAAAAAGGTCATGTGCAGCCAGAAAGCACACACACTTTAAAACTCCACTTAGTTCAGCCAGGTGTGGTCAGTAACATTTAGTTCCTATGAATTCCCCCATGGCTCCCGTCCTCTCTTGCAAGGCAGCGCTCGTTCTTCAGGAAAGGGAATCAAACATTAAAGACTCTTCATGAAGGCATTTCTCAGAGCAGGCAGCATCCTTCTCCAGTTAGAAGGTGTGAAGATTGATGCCTGGACTGAACCAGTTCCTGCGGAGCCGATGGATAGGATCTTCACGGTCCTTTCACTGATTCTGTCATTGGCATGAGACAATGCATATTTTATGCAAAAGATGAGAAGTCTGAGGGAGGTACAAAAAACTGCTTGACATGCAGAAAATGAAACCAACAGTGGTGAAACTCACTGTTTCAACATACAGGACTTACAGCTCAGTAATCAAACATCGCTGTTTCACAGAATGTGCTCTGTCCGTTAGGAGCATGACATTCCTTTCTAGGAGTAAGATTACTTAAACACAACAGTCCACCACAACTGAGCAGAATGAACACTTTGCTGATAGAAAATGAGCCACTGTCTACTCACAAAAGGCCAGGTAATTGGTATGAGGTTACTGAAGCTGTTACTTAGAAATTTAGGAAGGGCGTTCTTTCTAGATTTTGCACAAAACTGAGAGAGAAATTTGCCTTACAGAGACAGATCTGACAGATGCTGCCAGCCTTTTTGTAACTTTCTAGGCCACAGGTGGCACTGAGCCGTTGAATACTCTTGGAAAAGACCTATTCTGCTTTCCTTCCACCTTTGCTGGACTCTGAAAGAAGCCCTGAGAAAACTAAACAGCAGGGAGCTAAGATTTGCCAAATGGTCATCAGATGCTCCAGCAAGAAGACGTCTGAATACAAGTAGGATAAATAACTATAAACAGTCTTAAGCATGAAAAGTCTTTTAGAGGCATAAAAGAAGCTTTATCTTTGCTCTGATGTGGTTTATGAGAGCAGCCTTTAGACCTGAAAGCTACAAAACAGATAAACTATCTAGGAAATACTTAATCCTGAAGAAAACTAATAAAAATCAAGCTCTCTAACAAATGTATTCTCCAAGCAGAAGGCAATCCCAAACAGCCAGTTACTCTCCATTTTCAAAGCTATTTATTGTGCCCATGCTATGTCTTTCTTCCATAAAGGCTCTCTCGGCACATGAGGAAAAAAATCTAGATAGAGCAAAATGGATGTGAATAGATAGAGCCAGGGAAGCAAGAATTCCAGGCTCATGTACCTTTCCATCCAGCTCAGGATCATAGTCATACATAAGGCTTTTGAGCCTGGAAGATTCACAGGAAGATATGAATGGGTCAAGAATTGTGTTTTTATCTCAGTTATATAATAATTTGCAATCAGGGCTTCATCCAAGCCAAGATGCATTATCACTATTTGGGGAATACTGCTGCTCTCTGCAATGTGTCTTAACAAATTAACACTTGCCAAGTGCTTTGAAAAGCTCTACCACAAGGGCTGCCTTGCTGTTGTTCCTTGCTGCTGACACATGCCTTATGTCCAATCTCAGGAAAAAGTAGGGAGGAGAATTGTCACATACCCCTTGTGACTTTAGCTCTCAGCTCCACAGTCCTGTTTTTGCCACCCAGAAATGTTGCAGGTTGGATGGCACAGGTCCAGCTTGTGCAGGATCTCTCTTCTGATGGCAGCGGTACCGTGCTCGTCAGACAGTTAACCATTGCTTCAGTGTATGTTTCCAAACCTCTTGACTGCAGCTACCAACATGTGATCTTGTCCTTAAACCCTCTTCTTAAATCGCTTTGGAGTGAATAGATGAAACAGCAGGCTGTAAGAGCCCATGGAACACTGGGAGCCACACATATGGATAAGGGCTTTTTCTCTCTTATATGCCTAAGCCACTGCATACATTGGCTTGTGATCCTGTGTTAAAAAATACATAACTATTAAACCAAACTGTTTTCATTCACTATAGACTCCTGCATAATTCAAAGTCTGACTGGCCTGTTAGGCAAAAGGGTTTTATTTCTTCCAGCTAGCTATTTATATGCTATATATTGATACCATCTAGGTATATTGATGACACCTTCTTCATTTGGAAGAGTGACTGCATCTGCAAACAACTAACACAACTTAATCACACATCCCAAAATTGTTCATTTAGAAGGTACAGAGTCATGTATCCCAGCAGACATATCTAACTGAGCACCATACAGGCCTACAAAGAAGTCAACAAAACCAGATTCCTTAGAAGCTTGTTTGGATGTCAGAGTCACAAGGACACAAATGCCATTTTAACACATCAAAAGGACATAATTGAAATGAAAGAAAGTAATTATGACATGCAGATAAAATGTATTTCAATGCATGCAAATCTACTGAAGTTCAATTTTATTGTATGTCATTGACTGAAACAAATTCTGGTGATATCTATCTGTAACACTACTCCTTTCCGCCCTTTCCTCCTGTTTACTGCTCTTTCCTTCCCTCGTAGTCTTCAAATTGAGATAACTATAATGAGTAAAATGCACCAAATCATTATAGTAACATGGTTCAGCAGGAACAGACTATTTCACTGATTTTTTTCTGCTTACACTCTAACAACCACTATGTTCAAGAATTCACAGAGGAGCAAAAAACTGAACGATATATAATGAGAATTTTGTGTACTTCAGTCACTTAGTGCATTTGCATCCTCATAATAAAACTAAATGACTCCTCTCACCTCTCTTAGCCCACTTTTATTTCTCAGCACAGCATTTAACATTTTTCAGTCATTGTAAAAATGTCTGGTTTCTTTCTTAACAGGAAAGATGTCAGAGTTGTAACAGTGATGCTACTAACAATTTATACTTTTTCTAGAGAAATGCTGTTCACCTTATACCTGAGAAGTTTTAAATGTTTTTGAAATTTGTATTAAGGGTGGACTTTGGAAAGGCAATTACTGTAAATCATATGTTTTGAGATCAGAGACACATGATATGACAATGAAGAATCCTGAAGCCAGAGCTATTTGCCTATACAATGTTTAAGAAATGTCATTGACCTGATGCCAGTTAGTCAAGGGCAAGTGAAAGACTTAAATCACCATGTGAATTCAGGAGATTTTTGGTTTGGATTTTGGTTTTGCTGTTGGGTTCCTTCCATCTGATGCTGAGGACTTATACTTAATCCCTGTATGCTTTATATTCTGCTGTAGAAAACTAAAATAATAGTACTTTCTGCCACAATGTGTCTTTCTTGTCCTGATCTGTAAGGTCTTTTGGACAGGTACTGCCTCTTACTGTATATCTGCATGGTGCCTAAACATGGGGCTCTGAATGGGACTGATGCATCTTAGTAATGATAAAATAGCACTTTCTATCAATGCTTCTCTGTAGAGGGTGCTCCTGGCAATAAGATCTGAGGACTTCATCAATTCAATCTAATTCACCTCATTCTCTGAGGTATTAGTGCATCATCTTGCAGTGGATGACTTTAAATAAACATGTTCAGAGGTATTACAGTGCATGTATATTATCTTGAACTCTGACTCTCACAAGGACAGATGAACATGCTTGCAAGCTGCAGAGGAATAAGTAAGTTTAGTTTGCAATTCTGTCTCTTTCCCGTAAAACAGAGCTTAAGGCTGACGAAGATCTCCTGGGCCAAGTGGCTGTGCCTTGTACAGCTGTTGTTTCTTCTGAACGTCATTTTGATGATGGGCTGAAGTATAATTAATGGCTTAACTTAAAATGATGTGCATGCTTTGTGGCTGCTTCTTGATTAACT
This sequence comes from Bucorvus abyssinicus, assembly GCA_009769605.1. Taxonomy (NCBI): domain Eukaryota; kingdom Metazoa; phylum Chordata; class Aves; order Bucerotiformes; family Bucorvidae; genus Bucorvus; species Bucorvus abyssinicus. Next base: position 18,100,382 of record CM020030.1, on the reverse strand, counting down.
TTAGGTCCCTAATTACTAAGCTCATCTCCTAGGCTCCTTCTCTGGTGAGAAAGGGGCATCTCAAAGCACCTGAAACAGGCTTCTGCTTTGAACTGTCTCCTGGAAGAACATGTTTCTGTTGACTAACTACAGAGGGAACCTAGCTCCTGCTTTAGGCATTTTAAGGTCAATGACACAAATTATTCAGCGTGAAAGCCACAAGCCTGCCTCAAACCCATGCTTGTGGGTTTCTTTTTTTGTTTTGTATCAGTCCAAAAACTAATTCTCAGCCAAAAATCTTCACAATGGTAGGTTAAATTCTCATTAAACTGAGTATGAAATACGGCAATGTTTATTAAAAGACGGAAATACCAAGAGGCTTAATTAGAACAACATTTATTTTTGCAAATAAGTTTGCCATCAACCTTTCTGGTGTGCTATAGCCATTTTGTGCCAAATACATGATGTTAAATGGCAGGTATTTCCTGCACGGCCAGCTGGTGGTGCCAGGAAAATGGTACAGAGCACAGCCGGCATGCTGAGGAGTACTTTGGTGACCTGAAACATCCCTGTCCTCGCTTCTACCCTGCAGCAAAACTCTCATTTACGAGACTTGAGTTCTTAAGTTACCATAAATATGTAGCTGCTACTGTGGCTGGTGCTCTCTTGTTACTCCTGTTTTCTCAGTGGGACCACGCTGATACCGTTACTCCTGTAGAGTACTACCTTCAGCCAGGGCGGTTTTCAGGCTTTTAGCTAGGCTGCTTTTGTGAGTACATGCTCTGTGGCACAGGCATGCCTGTTGATGTCTGCACCCTTAGTCCTATAGTCTTTCTATACTATGTAATTTTCAAGATTATTATTAATTTCACTAAACGTCAATATAGATTCAGTTCCATTTTGGAATCACTGTTAGAAGGGCCTAATGCTGTATCAACATAATTCATTATTATAAATGTCCACATTATAAGTGGCCAAGCTCTTCCAATGGCGCAGAATAAAATGCGGAATACAACGTTTTACTGAGTTTATATAGTAAATGGCAGTTTCCTCATTGTCTTCAATTTCTTGCAATGCCAACTCCCACTGACATCTAAGTACTCTAAAAAAAATAGTCTAAAAAATAGTCTAGCATTTTAAGCCTTTTTCCTCTGCAATGGGAATTTCACTTGGGTGCTAAAGCATGAATTAAGACTTATCTCTAGTACTTCTATGGCATATAGCTAGTGACCACTTCTGAGAAAGAAAATATTTCTTTTGACATTTGAGATGAAAGTAATGCATTCTGGTTTGTTCTACAGGTATTTCACATAAGAGCAAAGTACTGTTATATTCACAAAGACACAGTTCAATGGGGATTTACAAGTACCTTTCATATCTGTGAAGACAACTACTCTATTGCAATAGCATCCAGATTCAAAGAGAACAGTCTTCCTGCTATAAGCAAGATTTAGTTTATTTTTGCGTTAGCAGAAAGCTTTGCTTTCATACATAGATTAGGATTAAAATAGGCTTATTTATTTGAAGAGTCACAAGTTATTTTCATTGGCAGGTTATTCAAATAAAACCACTAAGTGCCCTGTAGTCCTTTCACAGGAAAAGGGAAAAAGTTTTTAAGTCAAGATAATGGAGTTACCAGTCTAAACTTCCTTTAAGATGGACCAAGAACGTGAAGAATGGGGTTTAAAAATGAATCAGAGGAGAAGCTTCTAATTCTGGTGCCAATAAAGGTAGTTCTCACGCTGCAATGTGTGAGTATAAAGGGCTTGACACAAGTTAAACTAAAACTCCAGGCATTCTTAGCTTCCTTGCATTGAAAAGTTAGGCTGCAAATAATGTTTGACTAGTCATAAGGCCATGTCAAAAACAGTATCTGCCTTGGGGGCAAATATGAAAACATTGCGTGGATGATGCTTCAAAAAGCTGATAGCAAAAAATACATATTCTAGACACACATTCTACTGCTTAGTTCTACAAAATTGTCACCAGGCTGTGAAACTGGGAGTAGATTATGATATCAGAACCACCACAATTTAAGAAAGCAGATTAGAGAGTAATACTTTCTGTTAAGAAAATGACACACCCTTAGTAGCCAGATATAAACACTTCCTAGTAACCAGCTCTAGAAAAGGCAGAACAATCACATACACTGCAACAGCACAGCTAAGAATAGGAATTGGGGTGGTCCCACGGCATGATGGACAGAGAATGGCATAGTCTTTTAATACAATTATTTGAACATTGCATTCAGCCAGGCTGCCGTATAAGTAGGCATTGATGCATAGCTATGTAACTTTACATAAGTGAATGCCTAACGGGGTAATATTGAATGGCTGCTCTCTGTGAACAGTAAGTGGTAGAATAGGGGGAACGGTTAAACTAAGAAAACTGGCTTATTGGTTAAGTAAACAGCAGACACTTAATGCACAGGTTTCCTACATAATTCTGTGTCAGGCACCGTGTGCAGAGCAAGCTGGGCAGAAGAAGACAGAATGCATACTTTCCTCAAGGACCGTGGTTATACAAGACTGATTGAACCAGGAAAGTGGGGATAAGATCTAAAATAGAGTAGCAGCAAATTTAATTAATATTTTGGATGCAGTGTGCTTTGCCCTGTGTATGATATAGAAAAGAGCTTCCTGAACAGCCCTGGCAAGAGCCCTGATCCTTAGATAGCTACAGGAGTCAGAGAAACCTGCAACATCTTCAGAGAGTGGAGAGGGCTCTGGTGTGTTATAACTAAAACATACCAGACTACAGCAATGATTTCTAGTTTAGAATTTTCTCTTTTTTCCTATCAGAGGAAAGAGCACACGTTTGAATCAGTGGCCAATATATGTAGACAAACATAGAGCTTTTTCATATGAAAAAGAGATTCCAACTGCCCAGCAATTCTGGAGGTCCATTTATCTTCTGCTGCTCACCTTAGAGTGGCTCAATATGTTTTTAAATTTATTTTATTATTCAAATACTTTTTTTTCCACCTAAAACTTAAGTTATTCTTCCAGTTATCTGCAACTTGCTAGTGAAACAGTGACCATTCATATTCTTAAGGCTAGGCCAGAGGTGTTTCATCGTGAGGTCATGGACATTACGGGTCTGCATGCAAAATGAGTGCCTTCCCTCATTCTCCATAAAGGCAGTATGGGTAGACAAATGAGACTAATTTTTATTCTCAGTGCTGCAAAATTTGTGCTCTGAAACATGAATGAGCTCTTCAGAAGAGTATTTGTGAGGTTTGTTTACTGGTTTATAGCCTTGGGAAAAATACATATTTTTCTCCTGGAAATGGCTAGGCTGCTTCTTGCTAACTTTTCAAGAAAGGTGAAGGAAAAAACCAAATTTCATCAAGTCCTAAGAAATCATATTTAGAGTTTTGTCAGTATCACTACTAGACCATCATTAGTGACAAAATAAATCTTCAGTCTTTGTTGAATTCCTGTTAAATTTATGGAAATCTGTTTGAAAACTAAAGGCTAAAATATGCATGGGCAGTATATAATAAATTATATATTTGAAAAGCGATATGCAAAGACAGGATTCTAAGCAGTAATTTTTCTCTTTTCCTTAATTTAAGACACAGAGTCACCACAGTACAATGAGTTTTATGCATCACACCTCTGCTGTGAAAACTTTTTGACTGTAATAACTATAATCAGAAAAGGTTAAAGGATACAAATGTTTTTCACTTATTTTGTGCATTCTACTCTATTGCACACAGGTAATTTCTTTGTTTTGTGTGTCAAATGATTGTTTTTTTGCCTGATTCCTTGTCAACCCATGTGTTTTTTCTTTTCTTGTGTTTACGAGGGGAGACAAGCACTACTACTTATGAGGAGTACTCTCCACTCTCAGTTTGCTCCACTGAGATCAGTTGTCTACACCACCTACAATAAATAAGGAGATTCAGACATTTGCTATAAATACACTGCTTTTATTTGGTATCACAAACGTCTTTTTTCTGGAATTAGAGTATTGAAATTAAGTTTTAAAGCTATGTACTACATCCAACAGTCTACTCCCGCAAGACAGAGTGATGTTTTTCACACCTAGGTTTTTTTCTAGAAAATATCATAACACTTCAAGCCCTCCTTGACCTGTTTTTGTAGCTGTACTGAGGAACATGTAACAGATCTATGTGGAGTGCATATATATATATATATGTATATGGACTTTATCAGAGGCTGGGCTTCCAAACTCTACTGAACTTGGCACTGATGCTCTGAGAAGTCCCTGGGCCACAGATGGGAAGAGCTGGGATGGAGGGTGGGGGAAAGTACCAGACAACATCTTCCTCTCTTACACCTCTTCTCACACTCCTCCTCTATGGATCTGCCGCTGGTCTTGCTGGAGACAGGATACAGGGTTGATGAACCTTCAGTCCAATCCCTAGCAGCTGTTCTTAACAATTGTTTCTCTAGTGTGACTTCAAAAGAACGTCAAACTGTCTTGTGTCCATATTCATAGTGTCTAAATTTGTCTCAGAATACCTTTGGGACAGGGAATTATTGTTCCTTGTGCTTCTCTGAGGTTAACAGCTAACGGAACAAAGATCAATAAAAGTCAAATTTTGCACAGGACACTTATTCTTTAAACACAGGAATAGCTTTGTTCTTTTAATACAAATGCTTTCCACAATGTCATGTGGCTTTTTTTTCTCTGTCAAGCCAAGAGTAATAACCATTCAATATCAATTAACGTTGATACTTAAGAAAATCATAGATAATGAACCATTTATGACGTGACAAAAGGTTTTGAGCTCAACAAACAAACAAGTGTGTATGTAGGTCACCTCTTGTGTGGTTCACACTTTTCCTGCTGAATGAAGTGAGAAACTGAACAGTTTTTTACCTTTTTTAGCTGTTACACAGTGGAAATTTTAAAAATATCTAGATGGTTTTGTGCACAAACCCTTCACCCCATTATTAATCTGGCTTCAGATGGCTTCTCACTTGGGATCTGACTCCTGAAGGGTCATCAAATACTGGCACAGGTTTTCCAGAGGAGTCTCTGTCCCGTGCGATACTGAACATCAGATTGGAAATGACCCTAAGCAACCCAGTTTGGGTGGCCCTGCTTGAGCAGGGGGCTTAAAGCAGATGATTTGAAGAGACGCCTTCCAGCCTCGGCCTTTCTGTGTTTCTAGGCAGAGGTGGTGTTTTGTTTTGAATGTGGAACCCATATCCTAGAATTTATTGCAAGCTTTTATTAATTATGCAATTAAAAATAAATGGTTTTGAAAGTCACATGGAAACACAGAAGCTTGGAAACAGAAGTAATGTGATATGTTCTTTAAGTATTTTATTTTCAATCCATTATATTAGCTAACATTTCTTGGAAGAAAAGTTTTCAATTAAAAGCTCTGAAAATTCCACATATAGAAAAGAAAACACTGATCTGCTTTTATATGGCAAAAGGGTACCTAGGACACAAGCAGTCTTAGTGATGAAGATCTGACATCTTTACAGATTTGCTTATGTCCTGGGAACACCAGAAAATTTACAAGTGCTTTTTTGGGGAGGAAATGCCTCAGGGAGTGAAGGGTCTCCGACAGTTTCAGGAACCAAGCATGTCCTGTGCTTTGGTCCCTAGGATGGCCACAAGCAGAGGGGTTAACCTTGATCTATCATCCTGATCCAGCCTTCCCAAAGCAGCTTCTTCTCTTCCAAGAAATTTCAGGTGATCTTCAGAAGTGGACGCTTGGAGCATATGCTAACTAGCATATCTTAACAATGCCAGTCCTTTCATTCCTTTTAGTCGGTATTTTCAATCAATAATTTTCCATAAAATATTTACACATGAAGATGGTTGAGCAAGATTATTAAAAAAATTAGTAAAACTAATAGAAAGCCTAATGCTGGAGCTAATGCAACCATAAGCAGTATCAAGGTATATGTGCATGTAAGTCAGCAACGCTCAGAATAAAACCAGCTCCACTGAAGTAAAAATCTACTTTAGCGAACACCAGCCAAGGATCCTGATCATAAAAAATATCTGAAAAATAAGTGAAGATTTTTGGCTTCTGCATGACTTCTGTACAATACCTAATCCGAGAAGAAAATGAGATTTTTGGACTCAAGTGCCAGCAATTTAATCCCAACTCCAGGAAGGCAAATACCTCATTGATATTGGTGTAAGGTGTATTTACCTAGGTCATTTTATTGCTCCACTGATACTTCAGCTAAACTTTAGTATTATATTAAGGAGCCTGAAAAATATTCTTCACTGCAACAAGGGATAATGTCAGTTCAGTATTTTTAACAGCACTCCTCCAGTGAGAGAGGTTGGATTTTTGGGTCCCTGGATTATATTGCAGTTCAGGATAAGAATCTGATTTCACGTCGTTACGTCTGGATTTCATGTTGTTTTGGCTTGTAACACTGAAGTCTTAAATCAAATGGGAAAACTCCATCAATTTAGAAGATTTAATACTCCCTTGCTGTCATTAATACAGCTCGAGGTACATGCCATTTTAAAATGTGATATGGTTGTAGCCCAAAAGGGGCTGTACCCTTAGCAGCAAAAACTGGCATAGGTCCATCAAAGACAAATGGGTCTCTACCAAATTATCTTGGTCTAAGTTCTATGTATGATTTTAATACTGTCAATATGGATAACCAGGGAGACCTGCAAGTATACCCACTTATGGGCACAGAATAATTAAGCTTCCTCTGGTGGGGTTTTTTTTTTTTCACTATTTTAATTATAGTGGTGAAATACCTTTCCATTCTTCTTTCCTACTTGGTCAAACTCATAAAGGTAAATGTAACTGAAAAAAATCCATTATGATGAGAAAATCATAGATTACATAATCAGGAAAGAATCAGGAATTAGTGTTGTGAAGGAAGACTTAAGTAATCCAAAGCAGTAAAAATAACTGTGCTGATTAACTTCTCAGCTTGCAAAAGCATTTTATTTTTTCCTAAAAGACACTGGACTAAGTATCATAGTCACAGTTATAGAAGTTGCCCTGCATCAACCGTATTGTTTCAGTTAACCTGTACTGCAAGCTAATTAAGAACCACAAGACAAAAGAGATCTAGGAAGGCTGGCAGTGGATTTCTCAATTACAACATCATTGTTTCAGGTATGATCATCTCCTCCTGACCCTGTCTTCGATTTACATAGCGAGCTATCAGCGTCATGTCTAGAGACGAAAGAGAGATGCTTAGAGACAGTTTTAGTCTCTCTCTATATAGAGAGCTTTCTCCGAAGGGGCATTTTAGCAAGTGGTGATGCCAGCCATAATTTTTTGACACAACACAGAAGAACGAGGGATTTTGGCTGAGATGTATTATCCTTTTCTCTTTCCTACAGAAAAGGCAGAAAAGGCTTCTAGTGGGTCAAATAATGGGATAGTCATCAGCTAGTTGCAGAGAGCATTCATGCAGCAACACAACAGAGTGGACAGAACGTGAATTAGTCAGCAGTCAGGACAAAACAAAAACCCAGCTGGGATGGAGAATATGGAGAGTGTGACTGTTTTCAACTCACAATGTACTGCTAAAACTGAGGTCTTCTGCATAGTTAGCTATGTGAAAGGCAAAAAGCAAAACATGAAAGAAATTTGTTTAGAGGTGCAATAAACAGCTTAAGCTTAATTTGAACACTGCAGAGGAGAGTCACTTCAAAAATATGGACAAGTTGCTTACAGAAATGCAGTTTGTGTAGGCTTTGGGTTATTAAAACAGAACAGAAAACAGAATATAGAAAAACAAGAATATGATATTAAGGCATAGACTTTAGGTTAACATAATATTTTCATACATAGGAACTTCAGGATAACTCTGTCAGAACATTTCTCCTTAACCTGATGGCATTTAGTTCTGGAATTGTTTTAATGTATAATTCCTTTTATAATTATAGGAACTATATTGTAGGAGAAGCTTTCTTCAAATTTCAGAATATTAAATAACTCAACCCAAAGCCCTAAGTCAATGGAATGGGCAGCTCCTCGAGAAGCCAAACACAGCTGGAAGTAAAATGTTCAATCTCAGTCCCAGCAAGACCAACATGATGCTAGCTGCGAGAGGAGGACCGTCTAAGAGCAAGCTCCAGACAGTATGTTCAACTGGTTATTAGAGTTTGGGCAAATATCTGCTCTGCACGATCTACTGAAATTTAGACACTTGGCATGAGCAGGAGCTCATGCAGCTCATTATCAGACTTGTGAATAGAAGGTACTGGACATACTGTGCTGCCCCAGCTTTTATGCACTACTGAGAAATACAGTAAATTAGCCTGAGCAGAGCACTGTGTAGTGATGCTAGACATTAGAGTGACACAGAGTTGTCTTTACATGACATGATCTCAGTGACAGAGGAGCCACGGAGGTGTGTTATCCTGCTTTTCCTATTCATCTTGCCTGGAGATATGTCCTCTCTGTTGGGCTCTGCACCTCCATCACCCTCTGGGGCAGATTTGTGTAATGCTGAGAGTTGAGAGGTAGGAGCTGTGTGCAGGGCAGGCTTGTTAGAGCTGTGAAGAGCTGTAGGACAGGGAGAGGCCCAGTTGGGTCCTCAAGTTTCATCCTATGTAGAACTGTGGAAAGTACAAACGGGATTGCTAATAAAAGCTCCCACTTCATACCCAAAGGAGTAAAATCCTTCCTCTCTACTACATGCCAGCCTCTCTGCATCTAATTCAGGGACTATTTCATCCTTGGGTTGCAGCCACAAGAGCGTACTGTTTTCGGGATACATGAACTCCAAATAATTTATCTCCTCCTTAATGCTTCCACTCCAGCTGCACTTGGCTGTCTTTTTCCCTCATTTTTCCTTCTCAGACTTCCATTTCTCTCTTCCATCCTTCATTCCTAATAGGCTCCTTTTTAATTCTCTCCTTTCCTTGACATTTGTATCCTAATTTACTACTCTAGTATTTGTACCAGCTGTTAATAAAAATTAAACTGACCACTATCAAGAAAAAAATGGAAGGCACAAGCTGCTTTTAACAGGTTCTCCTTGACTGTGTGGGTGAAGTATGGTGCCTGCTTTGCCGCTCATCCATCTACTTTTTCTAACATAAGCTTTTCATAAAGGGGAGGTGATATCCCTGCAGCTAGTGATTGAAGAGGAGAAGAAGCACAAGCAATCCCGCAACCAACCAATTCATCTCACACATAGAGAGAGGAGATGAAAGTCTGGTAATAGATGATTGTGGAGTTCTGTGCAGGGCTGGTATGGCACAGCGATGCATTCTGCTTCATTTCCAGCACTGCCCGCATGTGTGCCTGCGTCAATGGAATCCCTGTCTGGGCTGGAATTGGTGTGCATTGCCACAAAAGAAACAATATAAATAAATAATTAAGCTCCAGTAACTCAGATTCTTAAAAGTACACAAATATATTACGTATACATACATTATATATTGTATATACGCAAGTACGTAATATACCGATATTAAAACTTCTAAGTAGCTTTTAAAATTATGTGCTTATAGATATATATATTTAAACTGGTTTATCTATACACATAGTCAAAATCCCATATATTTTTTTATCACAGATAGCATGCCATATTTTATTACTTGTGGTTATGTAAATTAGATTATGGAAATGCCAAGTGAAAGACAAAACATTCACAGAGCAAACACAGTTTCTGTGATCCTTAGAATGCAGAGCTTTAAAGACAAAAACTACAGCTCTCGTTGAATTTAATTTTGCCAGGTGCTACATAAATGATGATGTGCGCTATCAAAATACAAATCACACGTGTTTAAAATGAAACATTCACTGTTATGAGAAAACTTACAGTCTTTCTTAAGCAGTGGAGGATTTTTTCCAAAATCCTGATTCATGTCTGTGGATGAATGGGAAAAGGCCTACAAGTGCCAGAACCACTCTTGGGACTCCTTGCTACTACCCCAGCTGCCCTGGAAGGAGGGGTGTTTCAGCCTGGGATGGACTGAGCTGCACAACACAAAGGATGAGTTGTGGAAAGGAGCGGGGCACTTCTGAGGGACTCCAAAATTTGCACTAACTCCTAGGATCTGCTGAAGCAGGGCAGTGCCTACCACGCCAGATCTGCCCCATGAGGTAGTAAGAGCTGAACTATCTGCTGGAGTCCTTGAGAGGAGAAGCAGAAGCTCACCCATCTCGTCCTGCGCTGCTGACTGCAGCAGAGCAGGAAAAAAACGTATTTCTGGAGAATTAAGGGAACTAATTCCTTTGCACTTGTCAATTTAAGAAGAAAAGGGCAGAAAACAGCAGGTTCATAATATCCTTTCTCCCTCAGGTCTCACTTGATTTCATCAATACTGGGGTACTACAATAATAAAGTGAAATAATGTCTATTCTACATTTAAGTCACTCTTTTGATATAAGTGTGGAAGGAGAAAAAAATGAGTTAATACACATTTAAATAATACTGGGTAGAGATTTGGAATAGTCATTAATTTACCCCACCAGCTTAGTTATAATTAGTAGCAACTCAATGGCAGAAGAAAGAAATATACACTGGGAAAACAGTGCAGCTTCATAGAAAATAGTATTAATTGTTCTCCTCTCTGCATTATCTGCTAAAAGTTTTTTGACTTTTTTGTTTGTGTTTTTTTTGTTTTGTTTTGTTTTTTGTAAAAAGGAGATATGACAAGAGCTTCTTAGGGCAGAAGCATTGCTCTTGGTCAAACGTTGTAAGCCCACATTGATTCCACTCAGTGCAACTTTCTAGATTTCTATTAATATGACTTAGCAGAAATTGATAAAAGTCCCTTCTTCAATGGAAGATGTGCCAGGATGTTCTATGTATATATAGTAGAAGTTTTCTTTATCAAAAAGTCTCTAGCGTGTCATATATTGGAGAAAAAAATGAGCTGAGAAAGGTTTTCAGTGGGTTGCATTTGAGTTGCAGGTTATTTATGTCTTTTATCTAAATAGTATGGTGGATAAAAGTATCTACTGCTCAGGGAAAAGCAGTTTTGCAGATTAATGTTAGACTGGTTCAATGGAGTGGATCAATGTTAGTTTGTTAAGGGATTCACTGTAGCATTTTTAGTGAAAAGAGTTTGGAAAGGGGAGAATAGCATTTAAGGATTTGGGAACACAAATAAAGAGAATACTTGAATCAAAAGGAGCATTTTAAAATGTGATATTTAAACTTGCTGTAATCATGGGGCTACTTTCATTGGGGAAATAATTTATATTTACTTTTCTACATATTATAACTCCAGTAAAAATATTTGTGTCTTAACATTTTTAAAAATTAATTTAACCTCCTCACTTGCATGAAATTCAGTGGTGTTTTGGTAACATGCTGTTAAAGAGAGGGGGAAAAAATATAAAAATAATTTGACTTCAACTAAAGCAAAATTGAAGGCATGTCAGAGGAATATGGAACAATTCCGTTCAAACAGTCATCTCCTCTACCCAGCCAATGTCAGCATGATGTTCCATTACTCACATCCACCACCTCTGCTCTACAAACCAAATTTCTTGTCATATCATGTCGCCTTTCACAGATCTCCATAGTGTCCCACCCAGGATAGCTGTTCTTCGTGGGCAATGACACCCTCAGAGGCATAAGGGTTAATTGTTTTCCCGCTGGCTGCAGGGATGCTTGAGGCTTGCTCCTTGCGTGTTCCCAGTCAGTGAAGTCAAGGGCGAATTTCCTTCCTCTCCTCTCCTCTCCTCTCCCTCTCCCTCTCCCTCTCCCTCTCCCTCTCCCTCTCCCTCTCCCTCTCCCTCTCCCTCTCCCTCTCCCTCTCCCTCTCCCTCTCCCTCTCCCTCTCCCTCTCCCTCTCCCTCTCCCTCTCCCCTCCTTGGGATTTCCTTCTCAAGCACAGTGATGTGATGTCAGGACCAGAGGCAAGACATATGGAGACCCAGAAATTAATTTTGCAGGGGAGTAAATGGGGAGAGTTACAACAAGGAGGTCAGGGAAAATCAGCAAAAAGTGTTGAGGAGGTCAGTGGGCAGGTGATAGGAGTGGCGGGCAGGAGAAACTCAGGCATTTGGTTGGTCTGAGAGGGAGAGAGTGGTCAGAGGGGAGGCCTGAGCTACTGCACCGCTTTAAAATTTTTGTAAGAACAGAGCCTATCACCAACAGCAGCAGAATTTTTTGGGCTCTTGTGACAGGTTTACTGTGATGATGGTGCTGGGTGAGACAAGGTCTCTGTAGGGGGGCAGCACTATGGTTGGGCACAGGAGAAGGTGTGAGAAGAAAGGACACACAGAGGAAGTCTAAATGCTGATGGAGCAGCCAAAACCAAGCCTGCAAACAAAGGAGCTGCAATGGGTGACTGGACTCAGGAGACAAAGGACTCGACGAATCATTTGGCCATTTGGCTCCTCTCTCCTTTGGAGTGATATTTATTTTACAAATGATCTTGAAAGAAAATGTTTGAGCAAGTGGAAACAGAAAAGGAAAAGAAAGGGATGTTTTTGTCTTTTCTTTTACTCTTCAGTTTCTCTCAGCTTTTTTCTAAGGTACATTTGGAGTGAAAGATTTTTTTGAAGATCCTGGCTATTTGTTGGAAGAGCAGAATGCTGAAATGGTGTGATTATTTTTAGAAGATGCTGTCAATTTCTGTGTTACCAGGTGTTGTGCGTAGGTTATGAAAGACCTGAGGAAGTCTGATATATTATGCTTCCATTTGGAGCATTTACTACTGTGATATTCTACAATCTATTGAATCTTGTACTGCATGATGGTAGAAGTCTATTGCGAGGCAAATGCAGAAAACAGAGTCTTCCCAATGAGTGCTAAGTAGTAAGCAAGTAGCTTAGACTGGATACGGTCTGGTTGAAGTCCTGAGGACAACACAACACAACACAGCCAGAATTTCTCAGAACTTCACCAAGAAATCGAGAAAATTCCCTGATTTTTCTGGAAACTTCCATATTTTCCTACATGTTTGCATACACTTGTCCTTCTGATATTTATATTAATCTCAAAACCACAATTCTGAAACGGATGCAAAATGTTTTACATCCTCAGACTCAGCCATGAGGCCCTGATACCAGCCAAGGTTTTAGCTATTGGCCTAATAGTGTTACTTAAACTGCAAATTGCATGATAATTACACATTATATCTAACTGGAATTTGATGTTGTGAAACAAGAATAAAGACTTCAAATTCCCACGTAAAGGACTTGGTGTTACCATTTGTAACATTAATGTGCTAAGAACTGACTTTGATTACACGCTACCTTTCATTCTCAAGGTATTTCAACACATCTTACTAATAAATTCATCTAAATATTGTCAATGAAATGAATGAGTAAGCAAATCTGGCAGCCAGTATGAGCTGAACAACAGCTCACATGTTAAAGCTCTGAGCATTCAAACCCGCTTAACTGGGAGAAAAAAGATTGACAAGAGACCTGGGCTTTTTCCCTACTTTTTCTGAACCAAGTCCAAAAGGAGATTAAAGATTTGAGAGTGTCGATAACTGGAGACCAGCAAGATGAACTGTATTGAGAGTTCTCATTTTAAAATACCAGCCAGAAATAAAACAACGCTCCTTGTAAAGCATGCCATGATTTTGTGAGATCGAGCTTGCTGGGTGATTTACTATGTTGTAAGCAACAAAAGAGCTGTTTGGATTAGAGTTTGCTGTAGAATTTGAAACCTGGAAGATACTTCCAGGGAAATTTCAGTCAGTTTAAAAATTCTTCTCTCCTTTTGTGTTTCAAAATGGTCCCTTTCTAATTCTAAAACATTTTTAAAGAACTATTTTGAGATGAGGAAATGTTTTAAATCTCAAAGTGGGCAGTTTAAAACCCCCTCCTTCTCTCCCAGTTTTCCTGTGATTTGTGAAAACACAACCGTCCACTTCACGCCTGCTCCAGGCAGTACAGGACACAGGGCTCACATACACTAATAAAACCAGAAAAACTTGGCAAAAAAAAGTCTTCCACAATAGCAAATGGACTATTTCTCATTTTAAAGTTTGGCTGGTCTTTGCAGCACCAGAGCCAATTGGGATTTTCCATATCCATTTGTAGTTCTTTAAAGGCCATCGCTCTTTATGTACGACACTGTGGAATACAACCCAGGTAACCCCTGGCTATGCTCTGAAGCAGAAGCTTGCATACCTCAAGTTTCCTATGAGACAGTCCTGCCACAACGGGTTAGCAGAGTTTGAACTGCTCAGGTTTCTACTCCTAGTAGCAAGTGTCCACAGACCTCTACCATCCTCTTACAGTCATTACTAAGCTCTTATTTTGCACATTTTGCTCAGTCCATGTTCTTAAAGGCTTCAAAGAAGCGGAAGACTAAAACCAGTGGTATTTTCAAAAGCACACAGTTCTGATCAATTTCTTATCTCACTGAAATGAATGCTGAGGTGTCTGACTTCTGCAGGAACCCATTTACATTGAGGACAAGTGGTTCTGGAAAGATCACTAGGTGTATTTTCCTGATGAAATATTTTCCTTTATTTCCTTCAAAATAGTACCATTTCTCAGTCAAGTGGATATAATATCACTTCCCTTTGGAAACTGGTACTTGCTGTTGTATCACTGTAATTTGCCATGCCAGCGTGACTGTGAAAATGCAATTTCCTAGTCCAGTCAGAGCTACTTCTACTGCAGGGTTTTGTGCAGTTGGTTAATGCGTACCTGAAGGGTAGCTGTTACCAGCCATTGCTGAGTGGCTGAGATTTTCCCAGATTAGGAGACGCATGCCTTCTCTCATGTATAGTGAATTGAAAGGCAGTGACACATTGTAAAATTGTGCCAAAATTAGTGAGCCATTCAGTCTGGTCCAGGGTGGCCTGATGGCTTCCTTTTCTGCCTCCTACACTAGAGTGTACGCTGTAGCTATTAACCACACAAGTGATTTAATATAATTGTCACCTTCATCTGGTGTGACGTGCATGAGACAGGCGAGGGTGCAGGCTGAGCCTCACCCTCTCGTAGGGCACATCCCACCGGAGCAAGAGATGGGGGTGGCTGGTTGCGCAGAGCTGTGAAAGTGGGTACAGGGCTGGAGCACTGATGCAACGCCCACAGACATCGCTCGGAGCCGCAGAGTGGTGGTAGCCCCAGAGGAAACCTGGGCTGAGCTGCGCACCAGCACCGTGGTAGGGAGCAGGAGATGAGGCATGAAAGCTAACAGGAAACGTAGCGGCGTCACTCTGGGGACTGGCAGGGAGCTTGTGCCTGCTGGTGGATTCAGCTCTAAGAAAATGACGTCTCTTAGGTAAACAAACAAAAAACAAACATCACGGACAAAAATTCTTCAAGGTGCATATAAATCATGCCGTAAGGAATGTAAAGTGGTGCACTAACTAGTACACTGGCTGGGAATCTTGGCGGTGAGAACTCCTGAAGAGCCTGAATTGCTCTGTAAACAGTAGAGGCAGGTTTTTCAGGAAACGCTTGAGACTGACTGGGGGATATAAAATAGACACTTGCATTTTCATTGCACTTCAGCATGTGCTGCAACTACTCCGAGGAGTTAATGCTGGAACAATAATTAGATGGGTTGGAGAGGAATACAAAATAAACAAATTTAAATTATTTCAATTTTGGATCTCATCAATGCAATTTTAGTTCTGTTGCTAGCTGGGAGTTGTTCTCCTGTTTATGTTTTTTTCTTTTTTCAGCTCAGCTTGCACCCAAATGTTTAATTTATAGTGAAGCATTTTGAGTTTCACTGGACCTTTAAAACTGAGGGTTTAAAACTAATTTGAGTTGTCAAGTCATGGAGGGTAAGGGATCTGACGACCAAGTCAAGGGTGGGGAGTGTTATGATCCCTGTGCCCAGCGGTTCCAAACGGGACTTGAGTTCTCATCACTTGAACATTGTGAACTCCTGATCCCAGGTGAGCTGCCCTGCAGTCCCCTTGCTAAGGCTTCTGCCACGTCTGGGGAGATGCAGTGTGGGGACATCTCCTTGTCCCTCACTTGGTTGCAGAGGTCCAGGGTAGCAAACACACCACAGAAAGTGCTGCCTTTCCTCCACCTTGTTCTCACGAGTGACCCTCAGTCTCTGGACATTGTGTACCCTCACCTTACCCTATGCCTGGCTCCCTAGAAGGAGGGACCCTTCGCAGAGGGACCTCCTGCCTCAGCTTTGCCTCGTCTGTATTTCAAACCTCCATACAACCGGGAGGTAAAAAAGCAGGAGTTGTGGGGCTCACGGGCACAGGCGGGGAGGAAGGCGGGCGGGAAGCTTCTCTCAGGGCAAGAAGGGGCCTGCATCCTTGCGTGGAGACACCCACGGGGGCCGGAACAGCGCATAGCACAACGCCGGACGAGTGGGCTGGCGGGATCGGGGGCAGGGAGCATCTCTGCCCCTCTCCTTGCCCCTGCCCTGCCCTTGTCCCTGCCCGGTCCCTGCCCAGCGCGGGCAGCGCGGGTCCGGCCGTGCCAGGGAGCAGAAGACAATCTTTGGTGCGTGTGTGTGCGAGAGTGTGTGTGTGCGAGAGTGTGTGTGTGCCCCCGCGTGCGCGGTGCCCCGCCACGCCGCCCGTTTCGGTCAGCCCCCGGACCCGCCTCGCCCCGCCCGAGGCCGCCCCGCGGGAGGAGCCGCCCCCTCCCGTCCCCTCCCTCCCCTCCCGGCGGCAGTGGCGGCGGGGGGCGAGGGCAGCGGGGTGGCGGGAGCCGCGGGTGGCGGCGCAGCGCAGCGCGGCAGCGGCGGGAGCGCGGGCCCCCCGCGCCATGGGCGGGCGGCGCGGAACGGCGGCGCGCAGCCGGCCCCGCCGGGGGTAGCCGCCCGCGCCCCGCACCCGCGGAGCCCGGCATGAACTGAGGCGGGCGCGGAGGATGGCGAGCGCCCTTGGCCCGCGGTGGCCCCTGCGCCCGGCCCTGGGCGGCGGCGGCGGCGGGCGGCTCCTCTTCGTACTGCTCTGCGCCTCGGCCGGCCTGCCCCGGAGCGGCCAGCAAGTGCTGCGGATCGGTGAGTGCCGCCCGCGGGCCCTGCGCGCCCCGCATCGCGGCACCGCCCGCTCCCGCCGCCGGGGGCCGGGGCGGCGTTGGGGGCTTCTCCCTCCTGGGCTCTTCCCCTACCTCCCGCCGCGGGTGCTTTGCTTGTGCCGGCGCAGCGGGACCCGCGTACCTTCCGCGGTGCGCGGGGCTCGGCGCAGCCCGCGGGGAGCCTCCGCGCTGGGGCTGGGGCTGCGGGCGACGCCGGCTGGGCTGCCCCTAGCGCGTGGCTTTCCTCGGCGGGGCGTTTGCCCGAGGAGTGGGGCGCAGTCCGCCCCGTTTACTCCGCTGCCGGGCTCTGCGGGGCTCCGCGGATGCTGCTCCCGAAACTTTGCCCCGGTGCGTGGAGACGGGATGCGGGGAAGTTGGGCGCGGGCGTCCCGGCGTAGCGGCGCGGGTCCGGGGATTGGGCCGGGGCCGGGGTGAGCATCCCGGGAGCCGCTCGGGGTTGGCCGCGGGCGAGGAGGTGTCACCCACCGCTGAAGCGCCCCGCGGCAGCGGGTGTAAAGTGCGTCCAAAGCCAGTCGAACACCGCTCTCCCTGCCGCGCCGGGGAGAGTGGCGGAGGAGCGCAGGAATGGTTCAGTGACCTTAAAATGCGTGCCGAAAAGTGCTGAGGTTTCCTGGGACGGACGGGAGAGCAAGCGGCTGCAGCGTGCGAAGGATAACCTTTTAGGATGGGGGATGTGTTTGCCCTCCTTTGCCCTCGGCCCCTAACCCTGGGGTGGGGTGAGCTCCGTGAGTGCTGCACATACGTGTAGCGCCAGAATACAGGAATTTATTTTATTTATTTTTTTAGAAAACTCCGCACCATGGAAACGGGGCTCAGTTCACAGGAAGCCTCTCTCCCTACAGTGGGTTTCTTGTGTCAGTCAAGTGAGACAGTGAATACAAAGTATCAAAAGAGTTAGGGGTTAGGAAAAACTGTGGAAAAAGATGTAGGCAGAATCTGTCACACTTTTGTTTCTCTGCCTATCCCTGTTGTGCTTGACAAACAGTGAACATGAAGGAAAAAAAAAAAAAAAGAAAGAGAAAAGAAACTGTTTAAGCCGCCCGGGGAGATGCTTCCCTGAAGTCTGTTTCTGTGCGAAGTAAAAGGTAGATAGATGCCTTTTGACCCGGCAAGCGTTAACTCCACTCAGCTTTCTTCACATGAGTGCTCCTTTAAACATCTAGTGGAAGGCTCCTCATGTGCTTAGAGAGCAAGGGACCCGATGACTGAACCATTTAAATAAATTCAGGGGCATAGTCCCTCAAAGTGCTGAGCAAAAGTGGGGGGTGGGGGTTGGGAGGGAGGGGGAAGAAAAGCTGAAGGCACTCAGCACCTTGCAACTGAAAATCTGTAAGTTCATAACTCTCCATATTCAGTGTACACTCACTTTTCTCAAGGGATGCAGGTGAAGTTTGCTGTTTGTCTGCTCACCACTACAGTGTAACTGTGCCCCGTTTGGTGCCAAGGGGAATGTCTGTGCACAGGCACAGAGTACACAAAGCTTTGTGCTGTCACAGATATGTAAATTCAGAGCCAACGAAACTTGTGCAAAGAAGTAAACCATGTTCAAATAACTTACCTACATGCCACAGCAGGATGCTTCAGAAATACACAAGCATCATCAAGCTGCTACTAGTCAGCCTTAGCTTGCTTAGTTTTAATGGGAATAGCCTCTGAAGGAAAAAGCGTTGTGCCAGAGTTTAAAGGGAAACATATTTGCTTGAACATAGTCTAAATGCATAGCTCTGTGCGGGATGAAACCTCGGCTTCACAGCTGGCATCAGCATTGCAGGGACCTAGGCAGAGATTTAGGGTGGGCACTCCTCCCCCTGCCAGCCTCCCCATTGCATAACTTGCTTTTCTGCTTCTGTTTGGTCTAGCGAGGCTCCCAGGCAATTGCCCACGTTGCTTTTCCCTAAAATTGCTCTGTGCGGTTTACAGATTCTCTGCTGCAAGTTCTGTATGTACCTCTAGTTCAGATTTGCTCCATCAGCGCATGCAGTACCCTAATAGTGATTCGACTCTGTTACTTCCACCACAATATAAACAATGATAAGTATGACAAACTGCTCAGCTTTCAGTCACAGCAACCAAATACACATCCAAAGAGACGCTGCTGGAGTATAAATGCTCCTTGTGTGTTATGTGGTTGTGAATGCATAAAATATTAAATGTATTCTTATTACTGTAGTTATCCTGCCTATAAAGTAATGAAGTTATAAAATATTAATCCTTCACATCCATTAACAGCAGCAAGTTTCTCCGTGGAATCTGTCACTCTCAGAGGTGACAAACAGAAGTAATGGCAATAACTCCTCCAACGCTCTTTGTAATAACATAATAAAATCAACCCAAAGAATTTCAGACAGTGAAGAAAATGCTATTAAGCCATCAGATTTTCTTCTTCATGTTTTAGTTAATTAAGGAAAGGAAAGCACTGCTATACAATGGTGCAGCAGTTTGCACCTGAATTAATACACTGGTAGTTTAATTGCATTTTCCACTGTTAGGGAGCTTTTGGATTTTTTTTATTATTTTTCTGGCTTATAATAGAAATGAATGGATTCTCTTGTTGGTATTTAATTAGTTGAGAAAGGACATGTGAGCAATAGAAGTCCTAGCTCTTTCTCAGCATCTAGCTAATGACTACTTTTCTAGCCCTCTAAACAAGAAAATGAGGGATGGCAATATGACCAGTAAAACTAACTCATAAGGATAAAAACAAAGGATTTTGAGATAAGAGATATTTTTCAGGTGATACAAGACTTAAATCTTGGTGTCTTACTGAGTATTTCTTTCATGTTCATGTTAAAAAGCTTTTCCCTTGATGTGTGAACTAATAGATCTGCCCAAGGAGATACCATCTTTATCTTCACGTAACCCGCTAGACTATATTATCTAAAGGTATATTTAAGGTTCATGACCTTAATATTTTTTATTTAATACCAAGGAATTTCTAGTTTTTACACTAAGTCAGCCTAACCTTCTTACCTATCCTACTTGTACCACTTGTATAAAATAAATGAACTGAAATAACAGGAGGAGGAATATAAATCAAGACGAGCAGGTGCTAAGTTGCGGAAACAGCTTCCAAAGCACTGAAATCTCAGCAGCAAGAAAATTTATTTGTTAATACTGAATGCAGAGCTTTCTCATTTCCTACTGTATGTCCTGAAGGCCATTATAACTTCTGACTATGTTATAAGAATATACTTCGGTGATATTACATGAAAATTTAGGAATGGTAGTCATTCAAGCTACACTCTGCATCATAACTAACCAATATTTGAGAAGCTATGCAAGTTGTTAACATATCACTGGAGTTAATTAAAAAGAGAATGTGGCAATTTTCAGCAAATACCTGTAGGAAGTTATACTTGGATGAATCTTGGAATTAATCTCTAAAATTAACAACTCCTGAAAACGAGCAACTGAGTAATTCTTAGGTTTCATAGAAGTTGCTTTGCTTGATGAAATAGATACCCTTAAATTCATACCAGAATTAATTTCCAGTAATTTGTGTGTTTCTGTGGTTAAATGGAATATTTAAGTACAGGTTCATACTCTGCACTGATTTATTCCTTGCTTAAGCAAAATTACCAATGCTTTAATGAATTGTGTTTTCAAAGATACAGGATTAGTGCTGTAATATTTCTCTCCAACTGAGAAATACAGATTTAAAACAGTTACACATAAGTCAATCTAAGCTGCAAAATATTATTTTCTAATAAGTTGAAATTTTCAGTATAGATTTCAAAATATATGTCTGTATTTCCCCAAGCAGGGCTAGAGCTGTGAGTTTTTTCCTTTGTGTTGTTACCATTCCCACACTCTGAGAATGATAAAGACAGAAACCTGATCAATTTCACTGCAAATTTGCTACTTTTTGACAACTCAAATTTTTGAGATTTTGTTTGTGAAAGGGATGATCTTAATACACATTTGAGCTTCATCAGTGTGACATGGCAAAAACTGTATTTGGAAAGCCTATCATATTTTGAAAATCATTTAAAATGGTAACTTTCAAACGTTTCTTACTAGGTATCTACAAGTTCTTCTATTCCATAATATTGCAGGAAGTGGGACTGCATTTTCAATCTGTAGATGATGAGGCATTAACTACATGTTGTTCGCCAAATCCTGAATGCTCAGTGGTTTATCATTTCACTGTAATACAATTTGCCTAAATTTCCTCATTCTATACTTAACAGAAAACTATTTTGCTACAAATATTTCTAAAAGATTGCTACCAGAATGCCCAGACATTAGTTTTTATTCATCTCCCTCCTCATTGGATTTGACAGTACTGTGCTAGCCTGAGACAGTGCAATGTTTGGCTTCCATGCTTTATATGGTTAATCAAGTTAGAAATACCCTATAAAAGGCAGAAGAAGAAGGTATTGCCAGCGCCTTAGCAGGGCACTCCAGCGAGTCTGTACTTCTGCAACGAAAGGTGAGTGGTGCTGAGTGGCCTCAGTGCATACAGGGAGCTCAGGGAAAATACTTGACTGCATAATAATTTGCATTATTTCACCTTAAATCATTAAAATCAAAATTTCATTGGTGATTTCTTTGTGTTCTGTCATTTAGGCTCGATGATGGAGACGGGTGGATCACTTTGGGTTCCATACGATGGTATTTCCAGGGTTTTTTACCATGGAAGATGTTTGCAGTACTGGGTTGCTCCATTGGGAAATATTAAGTATTTGTGAAGCCAGTGCTCAGCTGATGTAAATGGGCATCCTTTTATTGAGCTCAAGGGAGCTATGCCAGTTTAAATTGCCTGAAGAGCTGCCTGAACATACTTAATATATTGAGAATGATGTAACTTTTGCAATTCCCCTGACCGACCTGCCTACTTACCACCTTTCCTAATGACGGGCAGGATGCGACAAAATCAGGTCCTATGCACCTTTAGCTCTTGTTTTACACAAGTGCACCATACAGAGCATTTCTGGAGCTCGCTCCCAAGACTGAGCAATGGTGGCCGTGGAAGCTTGCAAGCATTGTGCTGACCTGCTACAGCTTCACCTCTTGATGCCTCAGTAAGGGTGTTTGCTGGGTGGCTGTGTTGTGGCCAGAGTGTCCTTATTGCTGGTGGAGTGCAAAGTGCTACTCAGAGTTTGAAGAAACTATAGAGAAGACCTCAACTTCCCAGAAAATTGGCTGTTTGCATCTCTGTTGTCAGAATATACCTATGTCCTAAATATCTGCTTTAGCATGAAATAGATGAGCTGCAAAGGCACATGATAGTTTTCAAATAGTCTGTAATGCTGTGGCTTGATGATTATGCAGCAGGCAACCAGCCACTCAGGGCTGTGTTAACAGTTGCTTCTGTCCTGGACCACTTGTCAGTAAAGGCTGATGGAGAACGACAAAGAAAAGATCCTGAGACCAGAAAATGAAAACTAAGGAAGCAAGGCTGGATTTGCCTAGCTTGGACCAGAGCTAGGATGGTTTAGACAGTGCTAGGGGAGATAAAAACATTTTAAAAAAATATGTCATGAAACTATGTTCGTCCTGCCTTTCACATCTTGGGAGATATGTGGTTAACTACGGCAAATTTTGTGTAACTATCTTGGTGAAAGTCAAGTGGATTATAGAAAAATGAAATGGAAGGCAATCCAGGGCATTGATGTCTGTGAAGTAGTATTTTATTATTTTCTTTTAACTTATGCAAGGTGTATCCTAATGTGTCCCTGTGCAAAATAGGTCCTTAGTGCTGCAGTGAGCTCCAGGTGGGCAGATAAATAGGATATCCTGCTGTGGTTCACCAAGGCTTCAGATGCATTTATCTAACACATGTGCATCAGTTCAGACACTTAAGATTTTGGTAAAATATAAGATAAAATCTTCTAAACAATGAAACTGATAAAATTCTGCCACAGGATAAGAATTTTTCATCAAATATTTTGTTTATGCAAATTGGGCGATACTTAACGTAGTACTTTTTCCAATTAAGAATTCATGCACAGTACAGTGATCATTGTAGGAAGAACAATCCTTATAAATAAAATGAAATTTATCTGAATTTAATTTCTCGCTTAATAGCCTATTTGTAGTGTTCAGGTGTAATAATATTTTTTAAATTCCTGTGACTTTCCTGTAACACCTAATTTCACTTATTCAGAGGGCATTTGCCGCAACATCAGTTCTTGCTGTAACTATAAGCTCTTCCATATGGCCCTGTCTTTACTTAACGTTTTCCATTCAAACCACAAGTACAATCTCAATATTGTTTTTTCATTACATTCTGCTTTGTATATCCTGGTCAGTAATGAAGCTTAAATCCTGCTTCCCCGCACTGTCCCCTCCCCAACCCCCCCAAAAAAAAAAAAAAATTAAACAACTGCCTTTAATCTTCTTTTCTCAGAAAGGCTTGATTTGACCAACTAGACTATAGATTGTGCTGCAGTAAAAAAAAAAAAATCCTACCCAAGAACTGATTAGTTTTACTCCACAGCTTTGGATCCGTAACCTGCAAGCCCAGTATGTCCTAGTTTTCGGTTGAGTTTAGATTTTAGTTTGCAGTAATGAGTTTATGATTTTGGAAAAGCTTTGCAGTGGGACTATTATTACCCTTCCCTCTTTCTTTCTCTTTCTGCTGAAGGTGATACAGTATTATCTAGAAAATGAGTAGCTTTCAAATGATGGATTTGCTTTCACTGAGCAAATTCAAAATTAAAACTGTTTCATTATTCCAAATAGGCATCATTTTCATTTCAGCTAGAGGAGTGAGTATCTGATAGGGCTGCTAAAGTTTTTTTTTTTTTTTTTAAATTCCTCTGACAGTGCAGAAGGTTTCTTACATTATCTTTAAAGCTTCATCAGTACCAAGACACTAAATTAGGGTGGTACAAACACTGGGAAATGTGAATCAGTTATATGGCCCAGCAGTATGGGCAAAGAATTAGAAGTGATTCTTCAAAGGCTCAGTTTTGAACTTCTTTTCTTAGGTACATCAATCTCTTTACAATTACAACTTATAGTTCTTTTTTACTTTGGGCTTTCAGACTGTACCACCACAAGTGTAAAAGAGGAGCTTTATAAATTCTGTTAGCATTGAAATTTTCCTCACATTCGGCCATTGGATCTGCATATGCAAACTTGGTCTATTTCAAGGAAAATTACGTTTACAGCACATTGGTTCTGGCTAGGGTTGAAGACCCACCGTCCTTCCATATTGCTAAATGGCATGGAAGTCCTGGTGCAATGCTGAGTAGGCGGAAGTGACAGTCAGAGTGCAGAAGTACCTCTAGAGATATGGAGCAGGACTTGTTTTGAGTAAGCAAGTATGTGAAACTCATTGTTCTACCTACATATGAAGGAGAGTGAAACTTCCCACAGCCATTATGTCCAAGCGACGATTCTGCTAGAAGCATTATCACAGATGCTGAGGCTTTGCTTTGGATCTCAGGTGGACAAGAGACAGACCCAGCCCTGAATTCACTTGGTATGCCACTGAGACCTTAAGATCACTGTGATTTTGCATGCTCTCCTACGGAGAAAAAAAAACAATCAGCAATCCAAAACCACAAAAAACTCAACACTCTAAGCAATACAGGCTTTTCAGTTCTAAATGTTCTGTACAGAATAAGCAGGAAAAGACATTACTGTATGCTGTGGATCAAAGGGTTTGGAAAAAAAAAGCTATTTTAAAAGAGCACTAGGTAGCTGTAAGAAAAGAAGAAAAAATGTTTGAAGATACAAGTTTATTCTCCCCTTCCCCTGGGATGAGCGATGAAGCAGAGTCCTGCCAGGATGTTTATATGGCACTTGCTGCCACTCACTTCTACTACAGATCCCCTCCCCTTCCCTTCCCAGGGAGAGATGTGTCATTTACGTCCTCAGCAGGCAAGCCAGATCCCCAGGTGAGTAATTAGGCGCGCCTAATCTGACACTGCTGTTTCTGTGGTTAATGGCAGTCTATATGTCTGCCCAACATACCCTAAGTATTTTGTTGCTTCTTTAATGCAAATTGTCTTCTCCTACGTGAGAGCTTTGGCTTTCATTGTCCATGAGATCGCACACAGAAGCAAGCAGATTTCTAGCTTTGCTTTCCTGCAGTGAATAGCAAGAGCAGCCCACGCATCTGGGCTTACCACTATGTCTCTAAACAGGTAAATCAAAGTATGCTTCTTCTCTTTATGAGTCTTGCCTCACTACAGCTCTGTCTAGCTATAGTAATGCTACTACTGTATAGTGTAACGCAGTAGAAAAATTCAACAATGAACAGCTACTATGAATCGTACTATCTTTAGGGGAAGCTGGGTTATATAAATTGGGTTTAGCATGGTTCTGCAAGACAGTACTGGGAAGAAAAGCTGTATGTACTTTATATTCTTGGATCATATTATTAGAAGGCAAATCCATGGAAACTGGTGCTTTTTGGGTCTACCATGCAATGAAAGGTTGTATTGAACTAGTTTCCTTACTGCTTTGTCTCATGTAGAATGAACTGTGTCATATTTCAACAAGAATTGTAATAAATAATAACAACACTGAGATCTTCTGAAGCAGTAAAGCTAAGAGTACTTCACAAAGCGCATGCAATTAGTTTTATTTTATGACTGGAGAAGCCAAGGCCACATAACTGAAGTGTTTTGCTGTCAAACTTGTGGCAAAGCTGGGAGTGACTCCAGGTCTTTTGAGTGCCATCACCCCAGACCTCCACCTACTGCTTCACAACTTTGACATTTCCTTACAGTTTGTATATTACGTGAAAATTTGCATGGATTCTTTAGAAATTAGTCTTACGAAGCACTAAGTGTTGCTGCTACAGAGGCCCAGGTGTGTTTAACTAGACAATTTATAGGTAGGTGTTTTATGGCCTGAACAGTTTGCACATGGTTGGAGCTCAGCCCTGGATGTGCAATGTAAAGCAGACAACGATGAAGATTTTCCTTGACACTGGAGGATTCTCTGAAGAAGCAGAGCATACGCCACCTTCTCCTGATTTGGGTAGTGGCCAAATATTAGATGCTGTATCTGACCTTAGCCAGAAGCCCCTCAGGGGCCACCAACATCCATGGCCCTTGGAAGTGCTTTTTTGCTGCTCAGATTTCTTCTGAGCATCTTTTCAGCATGGCTCTTCAGCCACCAGCTTTGCATCTGCTCAGCAGAGTGGTGTTCTGCTGAAGATCAGGCATGGTAAGTCTTAGCAAGGGATGGACACCATGAGGGTAATGAAGAATTTCAATTTCTTTTCTCAATTTGGCATTCCCATGGACTATGGCACATATACTCTCTGTAATTATGTGTATTTCAAATACAGGAACATTTTGTTATTTATGCCCTTTTTAGAAGGATATTATGTACTCTGACAAAATAGTTAAGTGTTTTACTAGGCTGTAACTCCCAGACAAATACAGCAGCCTGTGCAAATTGGCCTGACTCGTTCTCTTGCGTCATGTTTGTTCCACACCATGTTTCCCCCTTCTCGCCCTTTCTAAGCAGTCAGAAAGAGGTGTTCAGAGCATTTGAGCCATGTGCAGTGACATAGCCTGTGCCATCAAAACTGTTGAAGTCTTTATCAAATATTCAGGTGTCCTTATAAAATTCTACAGCCATGCTAGCCAGGAATTAACTCTGGCTTCAGGAACTACACATCTCAGTGCTTATAATCCTTTGTTTTCATTGTCTTGGTCTCATCCCTGATGAAGATATGGATAACTGAAAATTAGATGCACTGAGATGTAAACATCCAGAGGAAAAAAAAACCAAAATCTAAATACAATTTCTGCTTTCACAAAAATAACATTTTCTTTGCTTACATTCAAGGAAAAATACAAGAGAAGCCAAAGCCATTTTAATCCTCCTTCTGGCTGTGCTTTCTCCTAAATGTCTTGGGGGCCCTGTGCCAACCTAGTCATTTCTATAAAGGTTATGAATAGGAAGCTCAGACCTGATGGAATTGAAAAGCAGTTTACATGAAATAGTTTCTTCATTTTCGAGGAACTGCAAATTAATCCTGATTTCTCTGGAATGGTCTCAAGAGATTAATCTCAAGACATCTGAGTCCATATCAAGCTTAGAGGCTCCTTATCAGTAGTCAGAAGAGAGGAGGTCAGGTTGCTGCAGCAACAGTGTGACATATGTAAAACTCTGTTTGATTATGTCAGTATCACAGAGAAAGCTGTTTAAAAGTTAGGTCAGGTTTTTTAGTTGTACTGCACTTTTCCAGAGACTGTCAGTCACTGTCAGATTGTCCAATGAGTCAAAATGCATGATGAATAACTTCAGCAATCTCATGTGGATAGCAAGTTAGCTGTCCACATAAAATAATATAGTAATAATCTATAGAGAACTACTAAAGAAACTGGTAGTAAGCTACTGGAGTCACTGCTGTACTATTTTCCCTTATGATTGTTCAAACGCATTTTGTATGATAGAACATGCTCATGCTAAACAAAATGGCTTTGTTAATAGAATGCTATATCCCAAATTTATTTGTCCATACTTAAAAATATCAAGTGCAAGATACTATAGTAAAAGAGTGCAGTAAATGAGGCAGGAATCCTGAAGAACACTGTATGTAGTTAGGTAACAAAAGATGGGATTTTGAAGTTGCTCAATCAACATCAGTTTGGTATTTCCCATCTTCTGAGGTTTCACTTTTTAGTCTTACATTTTATATAAAAAGCTTTTGGTATAATTCTCTGTTACTTTGAAAATCAACCAGAAATGCCAGGAACCTTCCCTTCACCCTATGGGCATGGCAAAGATCACTAGTGCAATGCAGGATGGAGACCTGTGCCACCTATCACTGGTAGACATGGCTGTTCTCCCTATGGACCTGGCCCTAGAGAAGCACGAGACATGCTTCTACTGGTGTTTTTCCAGCGGTGTTTGGTGATGGGAAGCTGGCTGGCAGCACAGCAAAGGGGCAGCGCAGGCTCCTGGCTCGTACTGCTGCAGGCACCAAACCAGGCAAAGGACAAGCTTGTTTCTGCAGCTCTGGGCAACACGTGCATTGTACAAATGGGTACGGTAGGTACTTTTGTGGCCATTGGTAAAAAGCTGTCACTGACTGCATTTACAGCCCCAGGCCATCAAATTTTAAGTCCCTGCATGAAGGTATTCTTGGTGAAAACATTTCTGATGAAAAGATTATCAGGCTGAGTAGCACAGAAAGGAGAAGTACAAGGTTTCCTGTTTCTGCATTTGGAAATGGTTTGGTGAAGGTCCCTCTGAAGACACACAGCACTCGTGTCTGTAACACATGTACCCTAAGCCTGGTGACAGGGATCTGCGTAGAGAGGGAGCTCACTGCAGAGAATGACCTAGTATCCAGTGTGTGTAAGCCAGCATGGGGTGGGAGGACTTTGAAAAGAGACCACTCGGCTTGTGACTGTGCTGAAATTCACTGGAAGTGACTTGGTGGTCTGGATTTGCTGCTAAGCTATCGTGGTGGTGGTGTTGAGATGACTTCAGTGCTTGCCAGCAGCTTGCTGCCGCTCACAAAGCCCCATGGAGCCGAGTAGACACCATCAAACACAAAGTTCAGCTTGCACATGACTAAAGATTTTGTCCACAAAGCTGAAGGAGTCTGTGGTTATAAGGAAGCCAAATGAGGATGCAGCTCAATGTATTGAGTGGATTGCTTCTTTGTGCAGGAAACTTCCCAGCTTTGCCCGCTCTGTTTCTGCTTTCCCTCTCTCTGAGGGTGGAGATGCTCAGCTCATTTGGCCACGTGCTCTGGTGTACGATTCGATCCTGCCACCAGGGCCACTTTCAGAATTTCAATGTAAAGATGATGTCTTTCTTCTTGCTATCTCTGATCTAACAACTTCTACACAAAAAGCTTTTTAGTCTTCCGAAGCTGCTGCTTTTCAACCATGCCAAACCACCCCAAAAACTTATCAGTGGGGCACTGCAGCTGAAGTCTAGTAGGAGCTGATGCTTTTCTGACTGTAACTATCTTGAAAATTTTCATTTCACGTCCAAATTGTTTACTTATCTGCTAGAAACATATGTTAAGAGAAGTTAAGGCTCTGTTGCCCAAGGTGCATTTTAATACAGGGGAATAACTGCTTCAGATATTTCACATTACATCTTCTAGCTTTATCTGGTGCTGTAAATTATAAAGCTGCTCCATTGAACTGAATGAAGATTAAATTTTTGAACACTGTTTTCTGAAGAATGCAGATTTTTCTCTTTGAAATGAAGAATCTGTCCCGCATCAGTCTGGCTCACCACATACTTTGCTGCCCAAGCCTGCCTTTTTTCTATTAGGGTGCCAGGCTTTTCCCTGGGGACCATGTCCTGTTGCTGATCCATGTACTGACATTAAAAAGCATCTGCAGATGGAGTGAGTGTGGGATGTGCCCTGAACAGCAAGTGGTCTGGGAAACTGTAATCCTTATGCTGTCATTTTGAAATCAGAACTGTCAGGAAGGAAAACTAGCAAGAAACATTTGTCTTCTCATCCACATAGACCACCTCCTGTAGATGCCCGATCCATATATGATACACAGATGTGTTTATAAAAAACAATTGCTTGCAGCATCCAAGTGAAATACTTATGCATTGCTGTTTTACTCGGATGCATACCTCTATGAGGCTGAATTCCTGGCTTCCGCCCCTCTTCTCTTAGCACTCCCAATGTGGGGGATCTCATCTGTGTTTTTTTCCTTCTGTGCCTAACACAGGCCCTGGGAGGAGGCTGAATGGGTTCTTCCTTTAAAGATACATAGTACCAATAGGACAAAGCATTGCAAACGGTTCTGTAGCCGCTGTATAAAAGGATGAATTTAGTCCTGTTTCCTCATTTGAATTGTCTTCCATGTATGCACACAGGCACACAAAAGCCAGACACTACAGCTGTCCCAGGTGCTGCTTGCTCAAAATTGCAACACAGCTACCTGGTGCAGACACTTCACAGGCTTGAGAACGTTAAGCAACATGGGAAGAGCACCAGTGTCAAGGTTCCCCACAGCCCCTGTGTCGTCCTCATCGCCTTCATGGTGGGAGTGGAGGGGGAGACACAGTAGCACGGCACCCTGTTTCCTTCCACTGTGGCAGCTTCTCTCCCCTTCTTTCAGAAGCAGTACATGGAGAAGCAACAGCATCTCCTTTCTGTTGAAGAGAAAGCAGAGGTGGTAAGCACATCTGGGACTGCTGCAGGCAGTGTTTTTATGAGTGAGTGGGTTGAGGCCACATCCACCTTGTCAAATTCTCCATCAGCAGAAGCACTCGTGAC
Organism: Bucorvus abyssinicus; assembly: GCA_009769605.1. NCBI lineage: Eukaryota > Metazoa > Chordata > Aves > Bucerotiformes > Bucorvidae > Bucorvus > Bucorvus abyssinicus. The sequence continues at coordinate 18,070,341 of CM020030.1, read as the reverse complement.
ATGCAGCATACGTCTCAATCTTTTCAGCTAACACTGGGGTGAGCACAAAATCAGAGGAAGAGAAAGAAAATGTTTTTACTAATTAGATGGCTAGATGCTTTGTGCCCTCTGGTTCTTTGCTTTAAATGGGAATGTTTCTGTGTGTAAGCAGATTACTTCTGTGTTAATCAGAGTGTTTCATAGCCTATTTTATATAGGCAAAAGTTAGTCCAGTTTTCCATGATGTATTCCATGAAATACTTTTCGCTGCAAGGTAATGAGAAAGGCTGATCAGGGAAAAGGGAATCGTTCTTTATAAATCTAGAATAATTAGTACTACTGTGCTAAGATGACTTGTGTACTAATTTATTCTACAAGGAATTCTTCCATAAGGAAAAGGGTGATGAGATCCCACTTTTTCTTCCTTTTCACAAAGGTAATTTCAGGAAGCTGTGTACGAATCTTTGTCCTGAGTATTTCTGTATGTGCTAAATTGTTATCATGCATTGTCAGTAAACAAGTGAATCTTGTTTCTGGGCAGCTGTACTTAGCGCTTTCCCTCTGTCCTGTGAGAAACTTAATCAGAGTCAGTCTTGATCTGTTTTCTGGGTTGCAAATTGTTTTACAAGTGTCATGTGCAAGAAAACAAAACCTTTAGAAATAACACTTATGGCTTGTTGAAACTGCTCCCAGAAACTAACACAAAACACTGCACAGGCAGTGAGGGCTGAGGGGAAAAGTGTCAGATACAGCCCTGTGAGCACCCAGGTGAGGGCAGGAGGAGGTGCTGCAGATGCCTGAGCAGGGATCCCCTGCAGCCCTGGAGAGACCATTATGGAGTAGATATCCACACCATGACTGTGGAGGACCCCAGGCTGGAACAGGTGGACGTGCCCTGAAGGAACTGTGGTCCTTGGAGAGCTGAAGCAGGTTTATTATCCTGGAAGACTGCAGCCAGTGGAGAGGGCCCACACTGGAGCAGGGTGAGAGTGTGAGGAGGAAGGAATGGCAGAGAGAAGGTCCTATGGACTGACCACAACACCCCATTCCCCATCCCCCCTGGACCGCTCAGAGAGGGAGGAGGTAGAGAAATCAGGAATGAAGGAGTGAAGATGAACCTGGGGTAAGGGGAAAAGATGGTATTTAATTTGTCTTAGTTTCTTACATCCAAATCTATTTTCCTTGGCAATAAATTCATTTTTCCCAAGTTGAGTCTGTTTTGCCTGTGACAGTAATTGTTAAGTGATGTCCCTGTCTTTACTTTGACCCATGAGATTTTTAATCCTAGTTTTCTCCCTCTGTCTTGTTGAGAAGGGGGAGTGGGAGAGCATCTGGGTGGGAGTCTGGCAGCCAGCCAGGGTCAGCCCACCACAACTAAGATGTGGAAAAATTGAGAAGGATTATTTCCATAGCTTTTATATTGGAATTGCTCTTTTTAGCAACTTCTAGTAAGACTAGTGTGAAGCTACTTCTCTCCCATGGCTTTTAACTGCTGTTGTGAAGGCCAGTGTTTCTTAGGTGGGAGACCAAGCCGCTCAGTGATACCAGCTGACTATGCATTTGCACAGTAAGAAACAGGATTTTTAAATAATTTAAATAGCTAAGATAGTTCAGAAGATGCAAACTTTGCTGGGAAGCTTTAATTAATGCTAGAATTCCTGGCTTTTGTATTTGCAACTCAGCTGTTTGCAATAGCAAGAGCATATTTTATTACAGTTGTTCGAAAGATGCAATGATTCATGGTATTTTATAATGAAGTAATAGACTTTAAACTGCCTATCTTTAGCAGATTGAACTGCGAAACTTGTTTGAAAACCAAGCCCTTGCTCTTACCTGTGAGTTCTTAGAGAAAATCTGTGAGAAAATGGGGTACAAAATCATCTTTTCTGATTCTCTGTTTTAAGTGACAGATCTCTTTTTCTCAAGAAAAAAAATTAATTACCAAATTTATTTAGTTACTTTCAGGGACCTATGGCAGTTTATAGTGATGAGGTTCTGGCAAATGTATTGTTCTGACAGAAGAGAACAGTTGGACAATTTACTGCAGCTCATCCAAACTGCAAATAAAGGTTCTGGATTCCATTAGTTTGAGGAAATCAACAGTAAAAGGTGTCTTCCTACTTACTTTCTCTCCAGCTGCTGATTTTTTTCAAGGTCTCCAGCTTTCATGAAGGTTTCCTTCTCTGCCCTACTTGTTCTCAAGAAAAGCAGAGGCATGGAAAGAAAGCCAAAATTCACTAGTTTATAGTAAGAACAGAGGCTATCAATCAGGTGAAGTTATTCCAACTACTGATGGCGCTGTAAACAGGCTTTAAGAGAGAATAAGAGAGCTAGAATGTCTTCTAGCCCCAGTTTCTAGAAATAGCATTATTATTTACTTACGGTCACATGATTGGAGCTAGCACAGCAAACACTAAAAGCACAAACTTCTATTTATATAGAAGAACATCTTCTTAGAAGAGAACCTTTCCTTGCTTCATGCAGTTTAGCATGGAGCTTCTGATTCAGTACACGAATATATCAAATAAGGTCAAGTATGATACAATTTCGGTGTCATGCTGAATTCATGGTAGAGCTAATATTGTTACAGCCCTGTTGTGACTGACATAAACCTGACACATTTTCAATAGGGTGATACATGTAAGATACAGAAGAATCAATGGAGACAAAAATAGGTAATGCAATAACATCATCCATCTCATCATAAGTTTGCTTGTATTATACTGAGTAACCCGGTTTAAAGGGTCACATTTAAATGTAATCTGGCAAAACTGCTTATAAAACAGAGTGAGAGAGAAAGAACCCAAACTGGAAAGCTTTGCAGGTAATCGAGGGGGTAATACATCAGTCTCCAGAGGGGACACTGCCCCCATCGCCAGCAGTGAACTCTCTGTACGAAGGGAGTCAGCAGACAGCCCCCACCATTTGTGAAACCTGCTCTCAGTTGAAGAACTGCAGGCAGCCTGGCACATTTCTACTCCATGAGAGCCAGAATGAAATAAAAAGACTCTGGATGGTATGCTACAAAGTAAAAAAAAAAATCTCCTTTGTATTCACACCTAGTATGGTACAGGGGTCTTTGGGTGATTCTGTCTGAATATTTTGAGGTTGTTTAATCACTTCTGTAGCTAGTAGGAATAGTGCATTCTGTGTTTTAGGATGGATTAGCTTCTGCCATTCTTCATGACATACTCAATGGATTCAGGAGTGTGTTGCTCAAAGAAAGGAAACACAGCTGTGTGAATGTATGAAACATAGCATTACAACTTATCTACAATTTATTAATTTTAATTTTTACCCACATTATTGATCTCTAAACACACAGGAATACTTTGGGTGAGGTCTGATATAAATCTGAAGAGCTCACTGACTTCCAAAGAGCCTATGTAATGAACCTTCCAATGAACCTACATAATCCAAGGATCAGGATCTGTTCAGTTTGTTTGCACTGTATCCTAAAAAAATAAAACGTTGCTGCTAGATCCCTTTTGCTGGTAATGATGCTGCATTTATTCTAAGAGACACTAATGCTTATATTGCAAATAAAGAAAAGAGAGAAAAAAACAGAGAAAGAAAGAAACATATGAGGGTCCAAGAAGCAGTTTGCTAAAGAGCTGGCCTAATGAAACCCAGACTTGTCTTCTGCTTCTCCCCATCCTACAGTTACTGCAACCTCAGCTGCCTTTCTTGTTCCTTCTTGACCTCCCTCCCACAGCAGCACCTGTGGTTCTCTTTCTTCAAAGTCCTCCCACCTACCCCCAAATGACAAGCGGCAAGAGGCTGTAGTGTTGTTTCCAAGAGACACAGAGCCAGCAGACAAATCTGCAGGTAACTTGAGTTTTTCCTTCAGTGAGACCATTTACTAGATCCCTTAAACTAGTTTCCACAAAATTTGTAGGAATTGCAAGACTTTGAGATCTCTACCATTTGTCAAACTTGGCTAAAGATGGCTGGTGGTTGAATTATTGGTGCTAATGGGACTGAGATGATCAGATAGTATGATTTTGAAAACCTTGTTTCCTTAGAAAATCTGGCTGAAAAAGGGATTTAAAGTTTTTGGCTTAAGAAATCAGATGTCTCCATTACCCACATACTAGATTACATCTGGGATAGAGAAACATACAGGTTTCCCCATTCTACACTCTGTGAAGATGTATAATCAACATCAAAGTGTTGCTGCTCTTGCCATGAATCTTGTGCTTTTGTGAAAGATTGGATCCAGGGATATTTGTGTTCCTTGTGGGGCAACAGCGGATTAAGATGTGATGCTACTTTTAGTCAAGCCACACAGCATTATGCCAACAATATCTTTCCTTCCCCTCCAGCCTGGGAGACAGTGCAATCAGGACATAAGACAGACATCAAAGGGAAAAGATTTGATAGCAATTTCTGGAATATCAGGCCCATCAGTATAGCTCAGTTTTCCCTTCATTACAGAGAAGCATGTTTTAAGAAATCAAGGAGCACAGGAAGTTCAGAAGTACACTGATGTTTATTATTCAAAAAGTGTGATCTACACACGATCCTTCATGTGTTTCAAAATTTACACTGATCTGTTATGTTGTGGAAGATAAGTAAAGAACAAAATCAAGGAGAGATTTTTTCATCTTACTGTATAAGCCCTTTACAATCCAGAATATTCACCATAAACAACTATGTTTGAATTAGAAGCCAGAAAAAAACCCCTTACAGACAGCAGAGAGCAATCGAGGGAGATGATGTCCTCTGCTGCCTAAAGTGGTGGAAGAGGAGCTGGGACTTGAGTGTGGTTTTCTCAGTGACTCAGACTGCTGCAATATGAGAAAAGGACATGGAAGCATTAGGAAAGCAGATGACACATTCATACAGTGATAACCTGCATATGGTGATACAGGTTATATGTATGGACTGCATATGGTAACAGGAACAGCTATCCTTCCGAAGCAGTGCTGTGCTGTTTGGCTGTAGTATTTTGCTGACATATTAAGTTTTAGCCCTCCAAATTCCTCCCTGTCACCATTTTTCTATCTGTGCTCCTTGTCTCTGCTCTCACAGCCCTAAAAATTTGTTCTGGAGGCTGCTTCTGAAGCCTGCAGGCTTGCCTTATAAAGGTGATCATTATTATGAGATTCAGTGATTGGAGTTCTGCTACAATAGCTCTTTACTGCAGTCATACTATCTCCTGTCATCATAAGCTCAAGCACCGGTACACAAGGAGGATAAAGAAAAGGAAATGGAATGAAAAAATCTTAGATAAGAGTGAATTGGCAGGTTGGTGATAATCTTAAGTATGTGGAACTCTGTTTATGCACGTTTTCTAGTTAAATTCAAGTGCTTTCCAGTATGCAACATGCTTAAGAGATTATGGAGTGCAGGATTTATTGCAAAAACTGTCATGAAATCATCAAATACCCTTCTCTTGTCCTGGCATATTGTGTTGTGCCCCAAACTTGAAAGAACGCTGCAGTGTGAATTCAGACACCTAACAAGTCACATGAATTTGCCTATGATCTACCAAGACAGTATAAGAATGTATTGGTGGCTAATAGGGAATAAAGGATTTATTCATTTTCCTTTCAGTAGGGGTGCCTTTGTATTAATTAAGACTCAAAGATGTTCAGTATTTTTGCCAGAATAAGAAAGAAAACAAAAGACCAAAATGTAAGAAAGTCAGCACATTTCCAGGCTTTGTAAGTCTTAAAAATTCAAGCAACTGGCAGTAACAAAACGACGGCAACTCTGACTGCTACTGACAGTCTGTTACTTTTACAGTCACCTTCCAGAGCTTTATTGCTTATCGTCAGATAGAACAGTTGGCCCCAATGGAAAAGACAGGTTGCTACAGACAACGGGATCTTTACAATGGGCAATCATGAGAGCGTTAGTGTTTATCCACTGCAGTAAGTGTATAAATCACAGCAAATGGGCTTCCCCTTGGAGTCAGAATCTGTTGTGTTATTTTTGCCCAGCCACAAATATTTGTACACCAAATGGTGAAATTGCCAGACGTACTTTGTGCCTAGTCCAGAGAGCAGTTAGAGATTACCGTCCACGGATCACAAACCTGATACTAAAATGCCACTTGGAGACACAGATGTTAAATTAAAGGTAGTTTGAATATTTATTAGAGATTCTCGCTATTCTCTGTGAGCTCAAGGTGTTTTGTAATCTGCCAGTGTAAATGAATGCAAGGTTTAAATGGGTGGTCTTCCTCTTGTGAGGTTTTTGGTGTGAGAGTGAGGTGATGTATTATGGACATGGGGCTGCATACTGTCTCCTGTTCACATATGAAACTCACTGTTGTCAGCAACTTAGAAACAGAAGGTTAATTTTACCTAGGTAAATACCAATATGCAGTTTTAGCTCAATACTCAGTTCAGTTTTGTAGAACAGGCACTTCCCAGAAAATGTTACAGAAATCAGAACTACAATATAAGCATCCTCTGGAGCTTTTTCATTCTAGCTTTCTGTGTCAGACAGTGTCCAGTGTTAGAAGTTTGAAATGAAGAAATTAGAAATGTTGTAATGGAGTATTATGGGAAGATATCCCTCAGGAAAGCTCTTTCCCAACTTCTTATCCTCTGGTGTTTTGCCTATTACTGACATGCATGAATTCTGCATTTAATCTTATCTGATGTAATCATAGCTGTTCTCATACTCCCCGAGTCTCATCTTTTCTGGAATCCCAATGAACTCTCAGTTCTTAGTATCACCTTGTAGAAATATGTTCCCCAAGTTAATTATTCTTTGTATCAAAAGCATTTTCTTTTATCCATTTCAAATTTGGTGCTTTCCTATTTCACCGAGTAGCTGCATGTATCCATACAAATGAAAAGGATAAACTGGAGAGGATAATCTTCTGCCTGTATTCCTCTTTCTGTTTTCTGTGTCTGCATCACATTTTCTCTGCTCGATTCCATCTGTTGGCCGCTCCATCCCCGAAGGCAAGGCCTGAGCTGTGAGCTAGCCTTCATTCCCCTTAGTATTAACAGTCAAATTCAAATTTTGCTTGCAGTTAAACAAGGTGCTGTTTTGTTGAGTGGAAAGGAGAGAAACATCTAAGAGAATGAAGGGCAATTACTTTTCCCTCTGGAGGCATCCTAATGGGAAATTTTGGTCCTGAGAGGAAAATTCCAGGGTTAAACAACAGTACCAGAAATTTCACAGCTTGGAGTTTACATTTGTGCTTTCGCTTCTACTCTCTCTCTTTCCTATGTCAGAAAAAGATGCCCAGAGAGGAGCAGCATCTTCTGATTTCCCAGGAAAGCCAACCCATTTCCCTAAGTGCCTTGCAGAGATGAGCTGTCTCCTCTAAAACCCTTCTGTGCCGTTGTACTTTTTGACATGGCACTTCGAGGTCACCCAACGATACTTTTTATAGCACTCTTCCCTTTGCCTCTGGAGGACACTTTCTTGTACAGAGCAAAGCTTAACTTCTCTCACATAGAACGCCCATGATGTTGGCCTCTAGGGATACAGCTATGGATAGGTATCAACTCCTGTGTAGGCACTGATGTAAAGGAAAGGGTAATTTTCCATATGTAAATTACAACATTGGGTGTAACATCAGGCCTTCCACAGTACCTAAAGTTAACTTTTCTGAAAGTAAGCTGACACCTCACTAGCAAAGATTTCACACAGAATTGTTTTGGTTGGAAGAGACCTTTAAGATCATTGAGTCCAACCATTAACCCAGCACTGCCAGGTCATCACTAAACCATGTCCCTCAGCACCACATCTATATGTCTTTTAAATACCTCCAGGGATGGGGACTCCACCACGGCCCTGGGCAGACTGTTCCAATGCTTCACAACCCTTTCTGTGAAGAATTTTTTCCAGCCTAAACCTCCCTTGGCACAACTTGAGGCCATTTCCTTTTGTCCTGTTGCTTGTTACTTTGGAGAACAGACTCACTCCCACCTCGACAACCTCCTTTCAGGTAGTTGTAGAGAGTGATAAGGTCTTCCCCGAGCCTCCTTTTCTCCAGGCTAAACACTCTATTTTCTGGAGCTATCAAAATTGTCCTGTTCTGTAGATTTTTGGTCACTTCATGAGAAAGAAAAGCTAGAATCTTGCTAGCTATATTTGTCCACAGATAGTGCTCTAATACGTATTTTCTGCAACAGCGAGATAAGCACCCATATAAAAAAAACACAGGGGCATGCTCTCCGATCTTGTCTGGAAAGGCTAGGATGCTTCCCTGGGGCTGACTTCAGATCTGGCAGTAAAACATGCAGTGATCTAAATGGTCCTGTGGGTTTTTAATAGAGACATGGCTTACTGCACTAATAATAAAAATGCCGCTTTTCTTTAAGTTCAGCAGTTGTGTGTGTGTACAAGTACAAGGCAGGCATGAGCAACCACAGAGGACTGAGTCTGTTGTCCTATTCAAAAAGATGAAAGCTATCTATGAAACTGAGAGAGCAAAGAGTGTACCCTTGGCGTTTTATGCTTGTCGTCTAATTTTAGTACTAAGAAATCAGGGCCTAGTGACTTGTGTCCACATTACATTGTGTCACTCTCTTCTGTTCCCATTTGTGCTATGTATCTCATCCCTATGAAATAGGCTCCTGCTTGCAGCAGCAACCGTTTTCAGCTTTTTCTTTAAAACAGGTGTTATTCTTTGTTTTATTTTAAACCAGGGAGCTACTCTGGTAGGCATGCTATAATAAAATACCTGTATGTTCCGTGTAGGATTTACAAAAGTACTATAATTTGGTTTGCTTCACCAAATGTTCTGACGGTAAAACCTCAGACTGCACTGGAGTAGTGTTAGGCCAATGTCAAGCACTTCTAGACATTGCTGTCTACTAGTTTTCTATCCTCAGCACATCAATAGATGTAAAACAAGATTCTGTACTGGTAAAGTGAGTTTTTCCAGGTATGTGATACTGCAAAGGAATAAAGATATTTATAATGATCCATGTCCAACTATAATGATGCATGTCCAACTAGGTGCTTGGAAATGTGCCGGAATTTTTTCATGGTTGTCCAGCCCTAACAGTGTATAAAGCAATATTAATATTACTAATCCTATTGCTTTTACTTCTCATGCAGGAATTCTGGCAAATGCAGAATTGCTGAGAATCTATCTTTGATAAAAAAAGAAGGGCATAAATCTACTGAAAGCCATGCCAGGAAGAGCTACTTGGATTTGTTTTTTTCCTTTTGGGGTGGGGCGTAGCAACAGGAAGGAAGAAGTTACACTGAAGGACTCCTGAGATCATGACAATAGATTACCTGTCTACTCCCACAGGAGAACCACTCCTGCAGTGATGGAGTGTCCCTTTAAAATGCTCCTTACAGCCGCAATGAGCCTGCCAGTACTCCTTTCTTTTCTTAAAAAGAAAAGGAAAAAGAAAAGAACTAGTCGTAGTTAGGCACCAGGAGCTGAATAAGTGGCATTTCCTTTTTACCCCCGGGTGAGAGTTATGCATTTCATCAAGGAGCAACCTGGGGAATACAAACATACTGCAGAAATTCACTGTTGTATGTCATAGAATCATTTAGGTTGGAAAAGACCTTTAAGATCGTTGTGTCCAACTGTAGACCATCACGCTGCCAAGTCCATCACTAAACCATGTGTGATTGCTTGAATAAAATCACTTTAGCTCTTCCTGCTTTTCACTCTTGCAAAAATCTAGTTTTTCCAAACCCTGAGAAATATGAAGTATACAGTATTTACCTGTGTAAGTCCCCAGAGGTTTGTAAGGACATACTTGCTTGGATGTGTACAGGCAGACACAGCCAGCTCAGGCCACAGGAGGTATCAATGAATCACTGCAGAACACAGCCCAGGTTAGCATATTGTGTCAAGGGAGCACTAGCATGACTCCACAGTTTCAACTCCAGTTCTTGTTTTAATTCACCCACCTTGGGATCCTGAAAGAGATGCTTAATATCTGTGTAGACATGCCCTAACAGGATATCTGCTGCGCAAGGTGCTATGCAAGCACATATTCTCTCAAAGAAGCAAATGTGAAATGTAATTTTAAATAGTGAAAATCATGAGTGAAATCCTACAGCATCAATTTTATATCTGCTTACTAGTCTAAAAATTGCAAATCAATAGAAATAGAGAGGCTCACTATCATTGAGGCCTTGAGCCATGCTATCACAGAGCAATTTGTTACAGAGAGAACATTGTGAGGTTACTTAATTTATACCTATAGTAAATAGAAATAACCCTTTACTGCCTAGGTCAGACAGTTTAGTTCGTATGGAAAAACCCACATCTTCATAGTGTTTTTGTGATGAGCATCTTGTCATCATAGTGAGGTGAAAATAATACAGGCCTGAGAACATACACTTTTTAGTGCAGAGAGGCTACCACCTCTTCAGTTATGGTGTCTTTAGACATGTCTGGGCCTGATGCTCTCCCTGTATTAGCAAAAGGTGCTGTAGACACATCTGCCAAAACAGATTACAGCCCCACTTGAGCGGCTGCAGGCTTTTATGGTGGTTGAGCTCTGCAGTGCTCTCACAAGATGCCTGCTGGTGGTAGGCTTGTGTTAGGTTACGCTTCTGGAGCATATCTTCTGCTTTAGCTTCATCCAGATGTGAAGTAGCTTGTGTGCTCCAAGACTGCTCTAGGATTCTAGCAAAAATCTGATAACTGGGAGTGATCAGCAGCTTAACTTCAAGAACACACTCTGAGCTTTGGCTGAGCTAAAACGCTACATGTACCTGCTCCATAAGGAGCCTTTCACTCAACACCTAACAGCAACAGCACTGCCATTGCTACTGAAGAAACTACGTATACGCACTGTGTGCCCTATATCTTAAAAATGATATGCTATAGGTTTGTGTGCTCCAAATTTTTGCTCCATACTGGATCTGTCACTCAGAGGCTTGTGTGCCAAGTGTTTTATTTGGCAGCTGTCCTTCTTTGGTAATCCAACAAATAACGGAACAAAACCACTGTCAATTGTGACATTTCAAACTGCAGCTTTTAATGAAAGCGTGGACAAATCTTTATAGGGTTGCATACATCTTCAGCATCATCCTCCTGATGAGGAGGATGTGTGACTGTAAACTGGGGACACTGACAAAAGTGATACTAAGAGCAGTCAAAGGAAGTGCGAAAAATTGCACACTGGCTGTGATAAACTTAAATAAGAAAACTAGCAAATAAAACAGCAAATATACTGTCAAGAGAGTCATGTAGTACACAGTGAGAAACTATAGCTGCCATAAAGCAGGGATGGACTGGAGCCCCAGGAAAAGAATCCCTGAGGGACTCTGGGCTATTTTAATAGGTAGGACTTAAATTTAGTTCAGCTTTGTCTGTTATAATGGGAATCAGTAACAATAATCTGCAATTTCTTACAAGTTTCTGTCTGGCTTGGGAGGAGATACACGAAGAATGATAGAGAGCGAGACACATTCTATATTTTTATTTTAGCTTCCTTGAGTCTTTTATGATATCACGCAGCAGAAGAATAGTGAGCCAGGGACCAGACTCCGAATCCAATATAGCTGTTCTTTCTTTAAAATAAATATAAGAGATTTATCATAAACGAGTCGAAAGAGACAGAAATGTGTAACTTAGCTTCAGAACCAAATCTGGTTCTTACAACGGTTACTTAGTCAGGCTCTGAATATAAGCTCTGTCAGTAAGAATGATAAGTTTGGCTGTGGACAGGAGAGCAAAAAGAAATTCCTTGGCAGAGTACACATCGCTAAAGATGATGCTGAAAACACTGGATTCTCTCTCCGAGCTCACTTGTTAAAGTGAGTGCAACACCCGACTGCCCCAGGGTAGGCGGAATTGTCACACTTAGCCTTTCCGAAATGGGAAATATTGGGGAATTTGCAGCCGAATGGGAGGAACGTGGAACCCAGCATGCCCTGTGGTTCACCAGCTGTTTGGTAGTTAACCACATGTCAGGGCAATTGCAGCAGAGTGCGTATTGGATCATCCATGCCATCATACAACTTCACATTAATTTCTCCTCTAACCTGATCCTACAGGGAACACTCAATGGAAGAGAGAATACTGACCAGTCTGTTTGCCTACATTCATGCCACTGGCCTGAGGAGCTTTCCATAGGTTTTCAAGTTTAGGGAATTTTAAAAATTCCTCCTTTTTCTTTTTTCTTTCTTTTTTTTTTTTTTTTAATTTTGTCACAAGGTGAGATGCAGTTTTGCACACTTTGTGCCTCCTTACTTTATGTGTTTCCTAAAACAACTTCAGAAACAGCTGGGAACTCTCACATACTGAAAATCTAGTGAAATGTTAATTTTGGGGCAGTTTTTCCCCAGGTGATGTGATCTTAGTTGTCCCAGGAAGCCCACTTTAAGGGCTCTCTGCTGACATGCTGTTTGCTGCTCCCTACCTGTTTGCTTTGGTTTAGCCATACAGAAGCTGAAGAAATTACCTAGTTGGAAGTTTTGTTTGTGCCTAGCAGATTAACCCCCAATTTATATATTTCAATCCTGTGATCTACAAAGCATGTTTGGGCTTTTTTTTTTTTTTTTCCTTTTGGCTTTGGTTTTATTCTGTTTTGTGTTGGCAAACACAAAGGTTTTTATGATGTGTCAGTCATTGAGGCTTGGAATATGTGCAGGAATTGTTTGACATACAAATGAGACCGCTGTGGGGAAACTGTGAGATGAGAAACGTTAGACAGAAGCACTACCAGTGCTTTTGCAATGTGCAAACACATTTCCCACCAAAACCTGTCTATATACATAACAACAAAACAATAAGTAAATAAATGAATAAAAAAACCAAACAGGCAAATAAAATATTTAGTGAGTCTGTAGAGAACATCCTTCTCGTGAACCCTGCAGTGAATGGCCTGGCACCATCTGGCCTGACGAATTTTTAAGTATTGAAATGTCACATTAAAAAAAAATAATTTTTCAAAGAAAATTTCTGTGGAGTAGAGACAAGAAAGAGCTCACTCAAGTGCTGAGTGCAAGTCAGGTAATTTGGTAACTATGGTCCTTGTTAATAGGGTGGGGGTGAGGAAGAAGTGCCCGTGTCCCACTCTTAGCTGTATATTTTTCAAAAGTTCCTCTAGAGGCCATGAATAACTATTTGTGCCTGGTTTATGAGAGGGAACAGTGGTAAATGGGGATTTTCCTGTAAAATGGCAACAAAGGTGGCTCAACAACTGAGATGTTGCCAACTGCCTCAATGCTAAAGTCTGTGTGGTTACAACAATTCAACCTACTAGGTGGAATGTTTTTCCTTTTTTAATATCTGCTTAGAGATGAACATAAGTCTACTGTCCTCACGTTAAAACAAATTTTTTTTTTTCATAAATACAAATATTCTGACATGCGTGTATTCAACTCTGCTAAAAGCAGAGTTTGTTACATGTTTTATTTACATGGGAATAAATAGTCTATTTGATAGTTTGGTTTCCATTTGATCTGATACCTCGTATTTTTGATTCCTGAATCAAAGGAAATTGAAGTATAAACCACAGTTTTATCTGATGGGGATAACTGTGATCCAGTGAGGCATTTTCCTGGAGATTGGATCAGCCTCAAGAGCTAAACTGATCAGAAAGGAAGTTTATAGGAAAAAAAAGCCAATTTGACAGGATTCATTTGTCAAGATCACTGGTGTGCAAGCTTGATGGAAAAAATAGTAACTGCATATTGTCTGTGTGGACTTGTAGTAATTTTTATTACTGCTCTCATAAGAAATATGAAGAGTGCCACTAGCACCTGTCCAGGCTGGGAGTTATTTTAAGTGGCAAATAAAACTTAATTCTCTGAAGAGAGTTTTGTTATAAGTGTATATTTGACTTAATAGCTTGAACATTGGAAAATTACTCCAAATTGTATTTCATACTTTTATTCCAGTCCGGATTTTTCTAAACAGATGTGGCGTTCAAGCAAAAATAAAGCTGTTTACTCTTTACAGTGCTTATTTATTTTTTGTTACTGCCTTTTGCATACATACGCTGATAGACCGAACTAGCGTTTTTAAAAGGGATGCAACTTCTTTTCAGATGCACAGCAAGTTAGACACTTCACTCCAAGCAAACCTTGGAGTAGACTCAGCAGGGGGAAAAAGATCAGCCTCTGGCACAAGAATCTTTTAACTTCTCTTTTTGTGTGAGCTGAATGTCAGAGGAAAGGGAGTCTGGTAATGTTGGTATCCAGAGTTGTTCACGTTTACAAGAGCCTAATCTCATCTGAAATAAGCTGAGTTAGCCATAATGGGCCCTCCGATATCTTGAGCCCTTTAGGGATGACGGTTGTTCCCGGAGCCTCCTTTGCCAGCCACACTTGCAGTACCTCAGGAGAGGCCATGTCTGACACACAGGAAGAGTGGGTCCCTTGGAAGTGGTGTCTAAGCAAAAGCGATGAAGTAATCTTGTGGATGACCCCCACAACACTCTTGAGATGCACTGTACGTATAACAGCTGCTGAATGTTTGTGGCATACTCGCACACATGGCAATGAAGAAATGTATTTATTTATTTATAAATCAGGAATAATGCATTTTGTGGCTACATTTGAAGCTGCCAAATATGTGCTGCTGTGGGAGATGAAATTTTCTGTCTAATTTGGAATTTAAATGGCCTTGGCAACGTGATGGGATTTCTAAGGGATGCATGGTTTTGCTCGGGGTTACAGGGTTGCATCCTGCTTCTGCTTACACCTCTCCAGCTGATCCATAGATAAATCCTCCCAAATTGTTTGATTTCCTTTGTATGAATCTCATATTTCAGATTATGGAAGCTTCAGGCTTCCCTTTGTAAGCCGCAAACCCAAGTAGAATATTCTGCAAAATTGTATCTGTGTATAAATAGGACACAAGAGAAGTTATCAACACTGCATGAAAATATCGGTTGTCTTCAGTAAGAGAGCTGCTCTGCAGGAGTATGCAAGTAGCCTAGACTGTCAGAGAAATTCGGTAGCAGTGAGTTGGATTCTTCCTAGCTACATCAAAGCCATCTCAGTAGCGTCCTCCCCTTTTTCCTTGGTGCAGTACACCTAGATACTACGGTATTTTGTATCTGCAATGTTATTTAATATATTCTTATCCTCAATTTATATACCATTTTGGTTTTGTCTCAGAGAACTGTATAATAAGTTTGGCCATATTTTCCTAATCTTTTCTTTTCCTCAGGCACAAAGTCTTTGTAAAACTGGCAGCTTACTTAACTAGCAGCGGGGTAATAGCAGAGCTGACATATCCTGTGATGTGTGTCCTGTTCTTTTCAAAGGTGCAATCTATTTTAAGGAATTCATTTTCCTTTGGGATGGTTAGTAGATTTTTAGTGTTATTTAATGACACCAACTTGCCTTTTAGACAGTGCTCTCTGATCTCTGTAGCACTGTCTTTTGTATGAGAATTAGATGTGCTGCTTAGAGAAAGGATTTAATATCCTTTTCCCAAATTAACTTCTGTACTTTCCTCTTTCTTACCTTTTTCTTCTATCTTGCCTATCATGACACTTTCATTATACCTTCTTTGCTCTTCTTTGGTATTGTATCCATTTGATTGTTTTCCGATTTTTGCCGAGTTTTACTTCATCCGGTGCAATCGTACTGCTCTCCCCTTCTCCCCACTACAGATCCATTTCTTCCTGTTCAGTTTGTTTGCTTTCAAGTACATTTAATAAAGTTCTGACCACTGCATTAAGTTCTTGAGATAATATATTTCCTTTACCTGCCAAAACAGTCCTTGCAGAGCAGGGCGGTAGAGATGAAAAAGATGCACTAAGCCTTACAGCTGCCCGCCTCCTGCCCTGCCCCGCTGCCTCTGCAGGGCTTAAATCTGGCCTGCCCTTCGTGGAAATGACTCCTCAGGTATAAGATGGAGGAGAAGGGAACTGCGAGAGGGGGTGCGCCACCCCCATCCTCTGCCGGTGCAAAAAGGCAAGACTTGGCAGGCTGACATTCCTCTCATTACAGAGCAAAGCGTTTTCCCAAAGGTGTGTTCTATTACTGAGGAGTTCTCAGTGTGGAGCTGATGAACAACTGGGAAAAAGCTGGACTCCAGAATATAATTCTGTAGCTGAATACCTAACATAAAGAAAGAGCTCCTGTGAGAAGTCAGACTCTTCGTCAACACCAGTGTGCATGCTGGGAGAAACGTGAGAATTGGTGTATGGAAGTACCTGAAGACACATCAAACATCTCTTAGTTTTCTTCCCAGAGATGTAATATTATTAATTCAGGTAACACTGCAGTAATAGTACAGCTAAGAACAAATTAGGCAGTGCTAAGATCCCTGTTCCCTCTGTCTTTCTACCTTGTACAAACTTCTTTCAAAATGAGTTCCTCTGCCGGTTCCTGAATCTCTTCTAATCCAAATTCAGGGCAATGGGCCTAATCGTATAACCCAACCCTCCTTTGGGGTGAGCCCTGCTCTTCTGCCACGGGCTCGCTTTGAGCCTTGTGCCCCGGCAGGAGCAACGCTGCACGAGATAAGCCATGCTCGGGGCTTCCGCTCAGCTGGGCCGTGGTTAGGTCATTACTGTCGAGGCAAGGTCTGTATCTCTGCGCTGCCCACCAAATGCGTTTGAAGGGACTGTCTGGCTGTGCCGCCGTGGGACACACCTCCAAAATGTGGAGGGACTGTGTGCTGACTGCAGGCAGCAAAGAAAAAGGAGCACGATCTCTCTGGGAAATGGGAGGGGCTCAGTGTGTGCACCCAACAGGTCTTTTCTGGACTAATGTCACCATCTTCCTGTGACAAGTTGGGATCTGATGACACTGCTGCATCTCCCTGGAAAAATACGCTGTGCGTAGTTTTGACCAGCTCTACCCACAAGGCAGAGTTGAGAAGGTTCTGCTTTCGACAGGCGTCATTCATTTATCCAACAGCAGCACTGCCTCAGTTTTCAATGACTGCTGCAGACAGCACTGATCACATGGACAATTATTATAACTGTTCCTTAACGGATTACCGGGTAGTGTTGTGCCATGACTGCTGCCTCGGAGGTAACTTTTGCTGCAAAGTTAACTCTGAGCACCTGGCTTTGGTGCCTCGGCGAGGAACCCACGGGACTCCATAAGGCACTTCCGTGTTAGCCGCTTCGGTACCTACCTCTTTGCACTGGCGTTATGAGACTGCTCATTTAAACACCTCAGTTAGATGGTTAAATGCAGTGGTGGGAATTCTCCACTTGCCTGAGGTGCTCCTATTTCTGCACCTACCAGTTCAGCTGACACTTTGCCATTCTGGTCTGGTTCAGTGCAGTCTTCAGGCAGAAATATAAAATCACAGGGAACCTGCTCTGTAAAGTTTTCAAGGAAAAGGAAAATAGTGCCCAAAAGATTATTCTTCTCGCACGTTCTTCTTATCTGATTTTATTCCTTTGTCTAAGGAACATGGAAAGATGAATAAGCCACAAATCCAATTGCTTCCTTATGTTCTTATTGCAGACATCTCGATGTGGCATGTTTTTTCTCACCTCGTGTTTGCTATAAAACTAGAAAATTAGAAAGTACAAGTGTCAGACCTGTCTGTACTCAAATATTCTGTTGACTCCCAAAATACAAATTTAACCTAAAAAAATGGATTATTTTCTGTTTTGGCAGTGTAAGGATATTCTTTGTGTTAATAAATCCACTATTTTACATCATAAATAATAATAAGACAAAATAAAAAACAGTTTCCAAATTAGCAGAATTAATTAAAATGTAATTATGCATGAACTATCCTCAATTGATGTACTTGATGAGCTAATCCTGCACCACTTTCCACCTGAATGGAATTGAAATGTGAAAGTCAGAATTCTAGAAAGTTGAATGCTTGGGGAATTTTGAGTAGAAGAAAACACTGAAATGATGAAACATTTCCTGGAGTGTAATAGGCCTAACCAGAAGGCCACAGGAATCTTTATGCCTCATAATTCTGACGTAGTTTTTGCACACTTAAAAATGAAAATAATTTTTTGTTCTGAAACTAAGTGGAACTTTGTTAGAATCACACAGAATCATTTGATTGGAAGAGACTTTTAAGATCATCGAGTCCAGCCATTCACCCTGCACTGCCAGGGGCCCTAAACCATGTCCCTCAGCACCACATCTACACAGCTTTTGAACACTTCCAGGGATGGGGACTCCACCACTGGGCAGCCTGTTCCAATGCTTCACAAGCCTCTCTGTAAAGAAAATTTTCCTGATATCTAACCTAGATCTACCCCGGAGCAACTTAAGGCCATTTCCTCTTGTCCTGTCACTTGTTATATGGGAAAGGAGACCAACCCCCACCTCGCTACAGCCTCCTCTCAGGTAGTTGTAGAGAGCGATAAGGTCTCCCCTCAGCCTCCTTTTCTCCAGGCTAAACAACCCCAGTTACCTCGGCTGCTTCTCACAGGACTTGTGCTCCAGAACCTTTACCAGCTTCATTGCTCTTCTCTGAACCTGCTCAAGCACCTCAATGTCCTTCTTGAAGTGAGGGGCCCAAAACTGGGCGCAGTATTTGAGTTGTGTCTTCACCAGTGCCACGTACAGAGGGACAATCACTTCCCCCCTGCTGCTGGCCACACTATTGCTGATACAAGCCAGGACGCTGTTGGCCTTCTTGGCCACCTGGGCACACTGCTGGCTCATATTCAGCTGGCTGTCGACCAACACCTCGAGGTCCTTTTCCACTGGGCATCTTCCAGCCACTCTTCCCCAAGCCTGTAGCATTGCAGGGGGTTGTTTTGACCCAAGTGCAGGATCCGGCACTTGGCCTTGTAGAATCTCATACCACTGGCCTCAGCCCATCAATACAGCCTGTCCACATCCCTCTGTAGAGCCTCCTGACCTTCAAGCAGATTGACAAACCCACCCAATTTGGTGTCATCTGTGAACTTACTGAGGGTGCACTCTATCCCCTCATCCGGATTATTGATAAAGATGTTAAAGAGGACAGGCCCCAATACTGAGCCCTGGGCAACACCACTGGTGACTGGCTGCCAACTGGATTGAACTCCATTCACCACCACTCTCTGGGCCCAACCATTCATCCAGTTTTTTATTCAGCAGAGAGTACACTCATCCAAGGCATAGGCAGCCAGTTTCTCCAGAATTCTGTGGGAAATGGTGTCAAAGGCCTTACTAAAGTCCAAGTAGACAACATCCACAGCTAGGTTAGGTGGCATACTTCATACTTCAGAAGGCTTACTTCAGAATGGCTTGGGTATGGATCTGACCTCTTGCCGTGGAATCATCGCTGTGTTTTCCATAGACAATTCTCTAAGGGATAGGAGCTTTGCATCCTTTCCTGGTGCCTGCGAAGGTCTCTGCAGACAGAGTATACACAGAATATAAATTCTGTTTCGAGAATCATGTTTTTATTTTCCCTCACAATTTTGGAATGAATAGGAGCGGTAAAGGTCGGAGTCCAGGCCAAGCTAATTAATGATATCCTTAAACAATGATGGATTGATATCCTCATACAGAGGTTGCTTTACGCACCCCAACCCCCCCGTAAGAAGTCTCTTTTAAACCTTTGCATTTCTTTAACCAGATTGTCAGACAGCTCCACTTCTAGGTGTCTTGATAGAAGAAAATTGATCATTAATCTTGGCTTAACATCTCGTTCAGGTGTTTGTGCCAGCATGCCTGATATGTATTTTGGATTGTCTCTTGAGTGTGGAGGTAAAGACAGGCTGAGAGATGGATCCTGAAGAAAAAATAAAAGGGCAAATTATTTTTCAGTGTCTATTCTTTTCTGAAAAAACAATGCACTGTTTTACAGGCACATACTGACACTGCTGATATACAACATTTCTGTTCTGATTAATTTACTGCATGGATGAGATCATTCTGTATTGCAAGATGACTTAAATGATGGTTCTGAATGTTTGGCAGAGCTGTTATAAAATATTGTTCTGGAAAACAGTGTATTCAGAATTCACAACATGTTTTTTTTTTTCACTCTTGCTAGACCATATGCAAGTAGACAGTTTGCATCAGGCCCCCAGTGCCTACTTCTGAATTACTGCCTAAATAGGGAATATTTTCACAAAAGCAAAAAGCTTTCTGATGGCATTTCATGCCCCATTAGAAACTCGAGAACCAATCACTAATAAGGTTATACCAAATGTGTACTTATTCATGTTCTTTTTTCTCACTGCGCAAACGTTTCCAGCCTTCACCCATTATGAACGTTACGGTGTATGATGTGCGAATCAATCCTATCTGTGCAGACACAGCAGAATGAAAGGTATAATGATGTGGGAGTCAAGTGTCAATGCATAATTCATATCTGACAGCGCACTCTGTGGAGTGCTATCCGGCAGTCTTCCATGGCAGAGAGGTCCTCATGTGCTCGGGAAATTTGTCTGCATCAGCTCATTGTGTTTCTGCTTGGGTGGTAAGCTCATCATTTAGGATGAGTGAAATGCCATTCAGAGGCACTGTTGCAGTGGAGGATAAGGGCAACGTAGTTCGGCACTACCCTGTTGAGTTCTTTTAGCCCAAAAACCTCAACTGGTGGAGAGTTTCTTCTCCTCTAGCTCAAAAAACCCACATCCAGCAAAGATCTGAACCCCTTCGACACAGTAATTGAGGGTTACTAAATGAGAGAATAGAGTAGGATAGAATATTTCGGTTGGAAGGGACCTTCAGTGATCACCTAGGTCCAACTGCCTGAGCACTTCAGGGCTGTCCAGAAGTTAAAGTGTGTTATTAAGGGCATTGTCCAAATACAACTTAAACAGACAGACTAGGAAGCCTGTTGCAGTGTTTAGCCACCCTCTCAGTAAAGAAATGCTTCCTAATGTCAAGCCCGAAAACACCCTCGCAGCTCCATCCTGCAAGTGCTAGCACCCTGACTTACAGGACTCAAAGGGGTGACCACAGTGAGAACATGCAGTTGGCTCTGTCAGTGGTCTCTGTCTGCAACATGCAGCAAAGCAGAAAACTCATGAGCTACAGTTCTTTCCTCAGTTCACCTGTTTACAGAACTTAGGACCATCAGATTGTCAGCACATTCAAATCAACACTGCACCAAAAGCTAGTGGAGCTGTGCCAATTTACAACTCAGCGGTGATCTCCCAAACAGTCATTACGTATTGGCTTGATCTCACACTAGGAGGCAGTGGGAACAGATGCTGATTTTGACCCAAAATGTTCCGTTGCAGCTGAGTGCACTTTGTGAGTCTCTTTGAGTTTGCAATTTAATTTTATCTATGGGCTTTTTTTTTTAAACTTCACTTTTCTGAATGAATCCTTTTGTGTACCATGCTTGGTGATTCCTTGCTATTCCATGATCATAGTAACAAGGTTTATTATGTTCTAACCCAGTGTGTTGTGACAATATTGCAAAATTATTGTTTTGTTTCTCCTAAACTCAAGACTTTTTATAACAGTAATAGTTATAAAAGACATACAAGCTGCAGAATTTTCTACCATGTCAGACTGCAGCACAATGGAATCTGAAATAGCTGAGAGAGTAAAACTGAAAAATATCTCAGTTTACAAGTGAAACACTAACACAGGCTAAACTTTTGCTGCAGTATTCCTCATCTGATTTTTAGTTTTGTCTTCAGAAGCAGACAAGACTCACACTGCTCAGGTGATGAATTTTAAGCAGATTATCAGGATATTCAGCGCAGGCTTTCTCTGGAACACATAAGTTGCATTCTTTGTGCAGATTCAGGCTCAGAGAAAAGCAGTACTTGTCAGTCTGTTAAGAGATATATATCCACATGAATACATAGTCACTATTGGTGCACAGCTAGATAATAGCTAACCTCTTGTATAACATATTAGGTAGAATAATTTTAAATGCAATTGCTACGACTGACTATGTGCAGTCAACGTTTTTCAATATATAATTCTTGTGAGGTTTACAGCTTCAGCCACGGGAGTTGGGGTAGCTATAATTTGTTTCGATTTACACCAGTGGGTAGCTGGATCATCTGAAGGCATAGCAAAAAATGTACACTAGTGTCAGTTTTTCAACTGAGTTAAACCTTGTCTTATCCTGAGATTGTAAGAAAGAGGAACAGGAACAGTGGTACAGCACAGAGAGGCACAGTACTCCAAGCCTGGATCAGCTCTAGCTTTCACAGATGTGGATGCTGCCAATCTAACCTATTGTGGCCTCTGTTGAGGGGAAATTCCCCACCTGGGATCCCAATACTTCATGGGCAGGAACCCCAGCTGTTCTGGGAGTTTTGTAAGCAGAAACTGTCAGCGGTGCTGTTTTGAGAGATGGCTAGCCTCAAACCCTTCATATCCTTCCCACTAGTGAGAAGATTTAATTCTGAGTCTCCCTCTCGGCCCCTGTGGTATAGTATATCATCTGCCTTTCCTGTTCTGAAACGAAATTCTCATGAACGTGAGGAGCATGGGTAAGTAACAGTTATTTGAAGAAATTCCTAGGTAAAGATAGTGATAATAATTTTCTGTCACTATAGCAAATATTTATGTCTTACAAAAGGTTCTATCTATTCTGGGAGATAAGGCATGCTATTTAACATCTGTTAAGATTGCTGAGCTGCTTTGTATTGATCTCCTCACACCCTTTACATTTCACTGGTTCTAGGGGATGTTAACAATTCTTTACCTGCCCTGGATTTGGAAGCAGTTGACACATTCGGGCATCCTGCATTGTTTGAAATTATGTTCACAACAAAATATGAAGCCTCAAAAATAGGACCCTGATGGGATTTTAGATGTGTATATGCCCTTCACTGGCCCCTCTGTATGTGAGCTGCAAGCAAAGCTCAGGCTGGGTGGCTACCTACCTCTCAGTTCCTCACAAGCCACTGTGCCAGCAGAGTGGGCTTTTAGTACTAGGCTCTGATTTTCATTTCAGCAAGCAAATATACAGAGAATAGCATTAAGTATATTGTAAGTGGGAAAGGAGTTGAAGGATTGTTCTGTTTTTTCAGAGAAAGTGTTGCACTGCTTAAGATTTGAGATGTTCTGTAAAGGCTGGTCATTTAGTTTGTTATTCACCTTTGTCTAGTCAGGCTACAAGCTTTGGGGGCAGAAACCACTTCCCTGCGTGCACTTGTACATCATAAAGGAAATGCTGATTTTTCCTGTACCTCTGACTGACCTGCAGAACTGCCCAAATGACTTGACTGGTTTGAGTGAAAAAAATCTTTTCATGGGAAATTAGTGAAAAAGAGACTGAATGAGGGTAAGCGTGCTTTGGATGTCAGACTATGGTGCAGGACCTCTGTGCTAGAAGAGTAGGTTTTGAGGAGCTGGTGCTAAATCACAATTAAAGCTCTTTGTAGTGTCTCAAACTGTATTCTAAAGAATGATACAGATCACCAGATTGTGCCATCTATGTACACTGGAAAATTAAAAAGAGGAGGGCCGGGGGAGCAGTGTTGCATACCTGCAAGAGCAAGTATTGTGGAAGAAAACCCCATAAAAGTGACCTCTATACACCTCAATGGGAGTCAGTGTCTGGATGTCAAGCAGTATTGACAAACAATGACCAAAAGATGATTGACCATAAAATGATAAATATGGTTTCAAGGCAGTTAACGTGTACACTGTTGTATACAGACCTCACCTAGTATGCTTTCTGAGGAGTACACACCTGGAGATAGTGAGCAACTCCACTCTACTGGCCTTTCTGGGGCCATCACTGTTTGGGAAGGTGGCTGCCACTAGTTTGCATCACACTAGTTTGGATGGCGCTAGTTTTCAAAGTAAAGGAAGAAAGAGGAACATTAAACAGGAAAGGAAAATGACAGCAGAGTTGGTCAAGGGACATTTAAAGAACCAGCTCCATACCTCCGCCTGTAAATAACTAACTTATGCACATCTGTTTGCCATATGCTTTCTATACTCATTGGATTCTTTTCATGCTTCCCTTTGCGCAGAATTAACGTGAATCCTCACTTTGTGCTGCAAAATTGTGAGAACAATTTAGCTTTGGTTAATTCTAGTTGCACGTGAATGTGAAACATGCGTGAGGGTCAGTTACCCTTTAATCTCTGTAAAATCCCAAAGTTCCTAGTACGAAAATATTAACCTTTATCTTCCCAGTTGCATATGATAAAATGCAGCACTTGCTGATTATGGGGGGGAAATCATTTTATCAGTTGCAATTGGGAAAGGAATGTTCAATGTTATTACACTGAGGATATCTAGAACACAAAGATACTTTTCTGTGCAAACACCCTTGAGGAATGTAAGAGAAAAAGGCCAGGAAAACCTACAGTATTTTTCTTCCACTTTCATTTGGTGTCATTGAAGGCTGTGAAGTGGTGGTATCTTTGATTACCTGATTCTCCTGGAAAAAAATGGTCAAGCTCTTAGATGCCTAGTCCCTTCATGGTGTGAACCATCTCTGCTGTGCCTTCACACACATCCTTCTAAATTTGACCAATACCCTGCCAAAGGGTTTCTTTCCTTAATAAAGATTATTGCAGTTAATTTGATTATAAATTAAAATGTCATTAATTCTCTGATAATGTAAGTAAATTCAAAATTAAGGTTTGCCCAAAGATGTGATGAAGAGTCATTGCAGGGATCCATACTTATTGTGACCCCCTGATTCTGTATCAGATTTACCTAGAATAAAAGAAGCATTTTCCTGTCCTAACCTCCAGGTTCTCTGTGGATTCTGAGACTCAAGAGGGTTTCTTTCCTCTCACTCATCGTCATTATAAGTAGCCAAATTATGCCCTCAGGTCACTTTGTGCAACCCTATTACCTTCAAAGTGAATCCAATGATGTACAGCCTCATTAGATTTGAGGGAGTTTGCACAGGTTTCTGCGAAGGCACAGCCTAAAAGTAATGGAGTTATAGAATATTGCATTAGCTGTAGAGTATCTTTCTGCTGGTGATGGGAAGGACCCAGCTATACTGGTAAAGCCCGGGTTGAACTTTCAAGGTGGAAGAAAATATTTAGAAGAAAAATATAATGTGGAGCAAGTGGGACAGAGTAATTACATGGTTTTGGTCCATTTTTACAGCCCATTTGAAACTGATTTACATTTCCTTACCAGTATTACTATTAATCTAAGGTTTTAGTAAAATAAGGTTTATAGTTACTAGAGCTTCTGGTGATTTACATTTGCATTTATCTTTTATATGTCTCTACTAAAGATGGCATTTTGAAGCACACAATCCCAACTGATTTGGGCATGAGATTAAAGAGCTATTCAGAAGCGCTAAGTAAAAGTAAACATCAGAAATCACGTGTCGCAGTCAGAGGAAAATGAAGAATATATTAAAGGCAGCTTATTGCTGTTTTTTTAATAAGAGTTCTAATCACTTTTTCTTATGTTATGTCAATATTACCATAGGAAATCTAATGCCTCATCACCTTATGTGTCCTTTCAAAAAGTGTAATTTTTTCTTTGTCTTTTCAAACACTTTCTGGAAGGTATATGCTCAATAAATTCTTCAAGCTGGCAATGCTGCTATGCCAGTTATTCATGCTGGTAACACTGGCATCACATTACATGATGTCATTTTGAGCATCTGTTTTGAGGAGCTCCAGTTATGTCTTTGTGGCCATGAGGTCCGGTGGAAGGAACCAGGCACTGGTCAGTGTCTCAGGAGAACAACATCCATGCCAAGCCATTTGATTTCGGTAACGGCTTTGATCTTCAGATTTTCATTCTGTGCCTTTTACTTTTTCTCTGACTAGATGGTAAATTCTTTGGTTCCTCTCACATGGATTGTGCTGTGCCTGGTGTAGGGAGCCTCGAGGCTCAGCTGGAGAAGTAAGGTAATAGTTATCTTCACTTCAGAGACAAACACTGGCAAAGTTTGGACTTGACCATAGTTTTGCAAATTTAAAATTTTAGTAAACACTTAACAACTTTAAATTTTAGTAAACACTTGTGATTATTCAACTTCATCTAATTTCTAAGTAGAATTTAAATATGCATATCTGTTTATTTTTGTCCATTTTTTAATGGAGAGATGCAAAATATAGTATGAAGAAATGACAGTAATAGTCTGATAGCTGTGTCTCTGATTCAGGCCATATGCAATTTAAAAAGAGCTACAAAGAATCATTCTTCTGTGAGAATGGAGTAAATACTGATCAAGTTCAGTAAAACTTGTCTCTAATCAGACTGAAGTAATTTCTCCAAATGGCTCTATAAATTAAAATATTTGGTCTGTGTTGAGTATCAGGGGAAGACAGATTGTAGCATATTCACCACAAAAGGTCAGCAGACCCAAATGAAAATGCAGAAACATCAATTGTTTCCATTCACTAATCATATATAATAGGTCTGGCTCACCTGAACTAGAACACTTTTATTATTATAATGTGTAATTAAAGTTCTTTTCATTTTGCTGCTTTCCAGTTGCAATTATCTTTCTTT
The DNA here is from genome assembly GCA_009769605.1 of Bucorvus abyssinicus. Classification (NCBI taxonomy): domain Eukaryota; kingdom Metazoa; phylum Chordata; class Aves; order Bucerotiformes; family Bucorvidae; genus Bucorvus; species Bucorvus abyssinicus. The sequence goes on along the minus strand of CM020030.1, from coordinate 18,044,151 downwards.
TAACAAATGTATGAAAAGGAAACTTCTTGTAAAAATGAAGATACATTTGACAAATTAGTATAATTAAGAAAATGTCCCTGAAAGAGGAAAAAATGTGTAAGTATGAAGATTTTCAGTTCCAAATTACTTATTGACTGTCCCCTGTGAATTCCATGAGACAGAAGAAATTCCTATTTTGTCTTCTATGGATGTGTTCAATTTTCTGTTTAATTTTAACATGCAGGCAGGCATATTGGGGGATCAACATCCTGAATGAAATCCTTGAAGGACAGGTCTAATTCTGATTTTGACTGTGAAATTTAACATTAAAATGACATGCAAAGACAGCAATAAGCTGTATAATAACATAATTCCCTTGACTAACTTGAGGAGATATCATAAAACAACAGAGCACTAACTGTTTTTGTGTTCAACAGCATTAAGGAGATCTATAACGTTATGTACCATGAATAGGAAGTTTTATATTCTCCATTAATATGTCATATCTTTTTGAAGCGACACATCTTCTCTTACAAGGAAGATGATTACAGAGCTCCTTTGCTGGACCTTGCCCAGTCTTTTTTTTTTTTTTCCCCCAGCAGAAAATGGCAAGAATTGAAACTTTTCTGTGGTTCCACTTGCACAGCAATGACAAAACTGTGTGTGGGGGCTGAAATATGTACATCTTTGGTTTGCTTTTCATTTTTAAATCTTCTTTGGTTTTGCTCTTAGTAAAATATTTTTTCCCTTCTTCTCCCCATTCCTCTTGCACCAAAATGCCCCTCAAACACACAGCATCCCCTACCTCTCCTGAATTTTCCTGGTCCCACATCCTCCTTTCCAGGCCCCGACTGAGCTGTGTGTGCAGTGTCAGGGGCTCGCTTCTTGCATATCGTACCTCGACAAAATGGATTAAAATAAAACATGATGTAATGCACTTTGGGAAATCAGAAGAAAAAGAGTCCTTACAAATTGAACATCTAAAGTGAGATAGTATTTTAAGGCAAAGCTGAAGGTATTACTTTCAGGAGGGATGTGGTGTCAGTGAGAGACACTGAATTTTAGCCTCAGAGGCACAACTCTTCAGAGCAGTCCCAGCCCACTGCAGCACTGCACTCTCCCCAGCACACCTCTGGGCTGCCTTGCACTTTAGGATTAAGAAGATTAGGGCAGTCAGTGTTACAGCTTTGAATCTGGCTTTCAGAGCCAGGTCAGGCTGGTCAGCATCACCTGTTAGTAGCAGCTTTTAAGGGTGCTCAACATGGGCTGGGTTTTAACCACTGAACCGAAGGCTTTTGTTCCCAATCAAACACCCCAGGCTATTTACGTCCTCCACAGAAGTAGCATTCTGGAGACTTGTGCATGTGTTGGATACAATAGATTTAATAATCAGTTAAATATTTAAATCTGAGCCCGTGGGCACAGATGAGCCACTGATCCTCTATTAGTGCAATGCTCCTCTAGTGAGATACAGTGAGATCTGGAATGAAACTCTGAAAACAGTATCTTCTTCCAAAGGGCACTTGTTTATCAAAGGTGGAAGGAAGCTCAGGTGTATCCCTGTGAAAGAAAGTGGTTGAGGGGAATGGGAATATGGACACCTCTCTCCAAAACCTGACCATGACACGAAGACCAAAGGTGAACATCTCTGACTGCTGAGGCCTTGTTAGTCTCAGGCTGTGAGAAACAGCTAATAAGCGGTACTCCTTTACACAGGAGTCCGCTTAGGAGTGCACACGGAGTCCTGTCCCATACTCCTTGTGCTATTTCAGCCCTATCCTTTCCGGGTGTGAACGAAGAAATCCCACTCTCAAAATGATGGCCACGTGCCGATTGCAAGCTCTGACATCACTTAAACGAAGTCTCTGCCTGAACTCTTATTCCATCTACTTTGTTTGTTTGTTATCACTGCAAGCTTCGTTCAAAGCAGCTTTTTCTGCAAATGTGAAATGATGATATGGCACTAACTGCTACCTGCATCTGCCAAGCCCATCTCCAGAGGAGAATAAGCTAAATTTGAACAAAGCAGACTCTTTTAAGCTGAATCAAAGAGAGAAACCACTGCAGCTGGTCCCAGCTAACCACGAATGCAATGTACACACTCTATTAACACAAGAGTTTAAGGGAAATCTCTCATTCTGAATGATCTGTATTTTGTCTTTTTCAGGGGTATAGCTACTTCCTGAAACTTAAAGCTAAATTTAAAATTTTAGAAGTTCTTATAATTTTAAATGATGATGTTAACTTCTAGTGATGGGTTAGAGAATTACTGGTATCTTCAGGGATCTCAGATTAAAGATTGTAATATTAAGAAAATTTATGCAGTCATTAATGTCATTTTGAAGTGTAAAGCTTGTCCAATCTAATTTACTATATTACAGCATGGTATAAAACTTTAACTAATTAAATATCTCTAATATTTTTGCAAGTTTAAACTTCAATTAACCAATATTTACTTTATTAGAATAAGATTAAATACCTCCGTTTCCAAGAAAAATCTTTAAAGTCTAGCATCCCAGTTTCAGTTGAAGCAATGCAGTGCAGGGATACCCAGAGCTATTTTAAAGAATCAAAATACATTTAATGATTGAGTACAGCGTTTACATAAGGAGGACTATTAAACTGGTAAGTTTAATTTGATAGAATGTTAAGTGAATACTTCAGCAGCACTGTTATCCAGAATTTAGAATTTAGAAAAGGATAATTACTTTATTCTTGTCTGTTTGTGCAGCACACAATGTAAGGCACGTCTAAGCTCGTTAGCAAGATGCTTTAAGGTTCGCCTTCCATAGGTTTTCACTGCAAAACAGAATGGGTAATAACTACTTCTGTGTGCAAAGGAGGAGACACTGCAGAAAGAAAATGCATCATTGGAGGACAATTTATGAAAATCCTCAACACTGTTAACTGTAGAATGAAAGTTGTATTTACAAATGCATCAGGCAAGACAGGCTATAACAATGATAAACAAACTAGAAAGCAGAAAACTTCTTAGCAGAAACAAGCAGAGGCATCACAGCAAAGCACTGCTTAAAAATGTGTCTGCTATCAGATATTTCATGCAGCACAGCAGCAATTCATATTTAAGGCTTGTCAAATATACCTGTTCTCTGTATAATAAATACCCCCAAATCAACACAAACAGTTTTTAAACAGTCACCAAAAGGAGAAGCAAGAGCCTGGAAATCATCGCTTGTCATTTTCAGCTGAATGATGAGACCATATAAACACAGCTTCTCTTCCCCTGAAGAGTGGCCAGGAATCCTAAGCAGTCATTCCTTTCTGCTCCCTCTCTCTCTCTCACCCGTATCTTAACCAGCACCACTTTTTTTAGGAAAGGTAGGAGGTGGTGGGGAGGAGGGGAGTTTTTTCCCACTTCCCTCTAAAAACTTATCGTTTAATTTGAGAGCAAGAGAGAGTCTGTCGAGCTGGTAATCTGTTCCAGAACCTTGTTTTCACTACTGTTTTTGATTTATTCATGACTACTTCACATCCACATCTCCATTTGCTGGTTATGTCCTTCAGCCTTTCCCTCCCTATACATCAGACCCCTCCAAGCCACCAAAAATCGGTTTTAGAGAAAAAAACCTTGTTCTCTTGCAGCTTTTGTTTTGCTCTGGGATCAAGCCTTTCTCATCTATTCTCCACCCAGCAGATGTTTTTTCCACCTCCTGAGCATCCTGGCAGGCCATCTCTGCACTCCTTTTTGGAAAATACAGGTGATGAGGATTGTGTGCTGTTCTGGTGAGCTCTTACCACTATCTAGTGCAATCGCACCAGTATTTTACTCCCTCTAGGGACAGACCTTAACAGCACCCCAGGATTTCATTTTCCTTGCTCATGGAAGGACCATCAGATGAGAAAATAAACTTCTACATAAACACCAGTCTATTGCAATTTTGCCATTGTATTGTGAGCCCCAGAAACTGCTCTTCATTCAAAAGGGAACACTCCCTTTCAGTAGCAGCTGTGGAAGTTCAGTATCACTCCGAGGTAAATCAGGCTGCTTCTTGTCCAACCACCATCTGGCTACTGATTGCATAAAACAGAATTGGAGGTTCATTTTGTAAGAGCTACAGACAAAAGACAAGCTTGTCAGAAGGAACGGAAGGGAGAATGACTCACTTATTCATTGAAAAACAACAGTTCAGAAAAGCCAGAATCGTTAGTACATTCAGGTCTATGGTTTTGAAGAGTGTTCTTTTTAGTATTTTCAAAATGGTGGTCGATTCATAAATTAAGATACTGCTGACAAAAGAGGAAGGCAACTGCTCTCCCCAGGTTCACCACGGCTTGCAGGTAGGGCAAGGTGCTGGGCCAGGTCCCAGCTCTGCCCCCAAGGGCAGGGTCTGGGCTTTTCTGTCCCCTGTCCTGCCCCAGCATCTCTGTCAGAGCCACTCAGGACCATCCCTGAACAGTTGCACTTGATTCTTGTTAAAAAGCAAATAAACACTTCTGGTCTATCAGTCACATCCTAGGTTTCCAAAGACACTTTGCTTTTATTTAAAAAGTGCTTGAAAATGATCCATACTATTTTTGGTTGTTTGTTTAAAAAGTGTTTGGTTTCAAATCTGCCCTGCTAGTGTTTGGTTTTTTTGGTGTTCTTTGCAGGCAGTCCTAGCCCCAAAAGACATATAGTGAGAAGCATTTAAATACAACCTATATAAATAAACTCCCTTATGAAATCTATTATGAAATATCACCCTTTTTTTTAAGCTTACTAATATAATATATTCCTTACAATTTTGACTTACCAACCAAAGCCAGCCTATAAAGCACAGAACCAGCACTAACAAAACATAAGGAATATTTTTTAACTTGAAAATAGTGTGGTTTAAAAGTATTTTCTGAACACTTTGCAGTGTAAAAGGCACCATTTTGTGTGTGTTTACAATAATTTATTTAATTTGGATGCCCGATTTAGTAAGGTGTATAGAATAATAACACGAAGTAGTAGACAGACTTTAGATCACTGCAGTGGAACACAAATGATGGAATTAAATCGATATGATTGCACTAAATATTACTGTGATGGAAATAGAAGTTAGAGCAATTATTGTAAAATGGAATGAAACCAGGAATAGAATAATTTCTTTAGCACAATTACAAAAAAGATTTCCATGAAGTAATCCAGATCTCACACAGTACTTGTGCATCACTTGCTATGGTTGTACCTTACTTTAAAAATGTTTTCACTCCAAAGCACTTTGTAAGAAGAAATGCCTTTGTTCTTTGCTGAGTTAAAGCAATACCTGTCATAACATGCAAGAATTTTAACAGTGGCTTGGTCTGGGGAGAGAGACAAGATGCTGTGTCTAATAGAAATGACACAGGAAGATGTGGGTGGAGGCAAAACCTCTCCCATGAATTGGAGCTGGCCATGGCTTTGGGTGTAATACTCTTTCACTGAAAAGAAGTGAAAAATGGCCTTTATTTTCCTTGAACAGTCAGAAGTACTGTTATTTTCCATTTTATCCAAGAACTAGCATGACAGAAAATTGATTCAGTGCTAAGTGAGAACAATGTCAGTTCCTGAGTCATTGCCACCTTCTGGGTTTATCCTGGAAAACTGCCACTCAAGAGGTGGCATCTCAACCTGCAGGGAAGTGAGAAAGGCATCGGTCCTTGAAAGGAATTTTTGGACATTGCGGAGACCAAAAGTTTCCTGTGGCTAGAAATCTTACAACAAATATACTATTGCTCATGAAGCATACATTTGCGGGAATTATCACTTCCTACTAACTGCATGAAGAAATAGGTTCATGTATTGTAATGCTAGGGATATTTATAAATATATTTAAAAAGCAGGAGGGGAAATAGCAAAAAATTTTGCTTCCAGAACATAAGTCAAGTGTGTATTATTAAGCCTAAATAGGCTGGATTAATCAAATGTCATACTGGCACTTCTAATAATGATTTTACATTGCAAATTCCATTACCTAGGTTTATCAGCTGGGAAAAAAGTTATAGAAGATCAATTAAACAAACAGGAAATTAGCTTTTTTCTTTATAGTCCACAAGTTCCACCACTTACGATGGTGTCAAGATCCCTGAAAATTAAACAGGCATTTGCATAAGATTAATAACTCACTTGCTTCCTACTTAAGTCACTGTAGCTTATTTAGGACCCCAGAGTTATCTAATGCCTACTAGAGAGGCTGGAGATGATGAGAGCAAATTAAAAATGGCTTAATAAGTCAGAAAGGATCGCAGCATTTTAACATGGGACTCTTACATTAATAAATGCACCTGCAGCATCCCAGAGATGCATGAGTAAGATCTTGGCAGAATTCATGTAAGTAGGACGCTGCGTACACGTCTTCGCCGGTACACTTTCCTGCCCTGATGCAGGTGGTAGGGTCCTGTGAATGTGTGGGAATGATCTCTTTAGAGGCAGGCACCATGCCTGTAAGGAGCCTTAAATTGGGCCCCAAAGGCCACAACTAATGTTAGGAGGAACCTGAGACTTGCTGGGTTTAGAGACAGCATAACCTGCCCCGTCAGCAGGGAGCTCCTGTCTGAAGCCCAAGCAGCCAAGCTGAGTTCACTGGTACATCGTGAAGTAGGACTCATTTTCCTTGCTAAATTATGAGTATGTTTTAAATGATGCTGTTCGGAAGGATTTCTTCTCTCCCATAGAAGAAAGTGAGGAGTGCAATTTCCTTCCTGCAGTTTTGTCTGCCTTCTACCTCCCTAAGGGCAAGGTGGGGTTTCTTGCCACCAGCCATGCAGCACAGTAGGTGGCACTGGGGACAGTATATCTGAGCTTGCGTAGCTCAGAGTTTGAACAAGGCTGCGTAGGGAGCAGTTTTAAGGATCCCAGATGGTCTCCTCGCTTAACTGCTGTGTCTGTCCGATAACCATCTCTATTCATCTGTGTGGCTTACAAATCCTTGCACTTGGGGAGAGACGGTGTCAAATGGCACGAAACTTGTGCTGTCACTGGCACAGGGTCCCTTTTGTGATAACTGGGCTTGTGAACACTAATAAAAAATATTATAGAAAAAAAAAGAAAAAGAAAATAGGTTGGCTTGACAATTGGAGGGGAATAAATATTTCTTGTCATTTATTTGACAGCCCCGGCTGCATGTCCATGCCCCGGATGGGGCTAGGGGATCTTATTGGACCCAGGTTCACATAGACTGAATAAATGATGTGGTTGTTACTACTTGAGCTGCTTAGCAATGGTTTGGGGGAAGAGAGTGCTTCCTCCTCCTTTCAGGGGCTGTTTAGCCAGATGGTATACATAAGATTACTGGAAAATGATTTTCAGATAAACCATGAGCCTGAACAAACTAATGTAGTTCCAGGTGCATTATCTGGTAATCCATAGCAGAAGATCATTTCAGAGGAAAACGCCACTGAATCTGTCCCTAAAAAACCTGTGAGTTCCTTTGTGTATAGCTATCCGTCTGTATGCAGAGCTCCAGCAATAATCTTACTTCTTTAAAAAGTGAGAATGGAGGGAGCTGGAAGAAGGTGAAACTTAATTCTCATTCAGATTGGCTGTTTCAGCTAGGGTGAAGAATTTTGGGTAGCTTCATCAAAAAAAAAAAAACCCCAAAAAATCCTCTATCATTCCTCATTTTTGTACGTGAAATAAATACACTTTAAAATAAAAAAACAAACAAAAACAAAACAGAATTTGGCAGTTAATTCATCCATGATTAAAGGATGCAGAAACATATGAGGCAAAACACAGCTTTGAAGGTGATTAAATACTGACATAAATCCAAAGACATTTGATAACTGCAGAAGCAATTTATTGGGAATGTTCCTTCTATTTTTCACAGTAGCCATAGTCTTCACTGAAGGAAAATAGGTTCAAGAAAACAGAAAGCACAGACTATATATATATACATCTAAGTATATAGTACTTACAAAAGTAGGAGTTTAAAGGTTTGTATCTTTTCTGGGTTTTGGTTTTGCTTTGTTTGTATTCTGCATGTTTGCAGAATACACCGAGATCAGACTCCGCTGAGTATTTACTTGACTGGAGCTCACCAAATGGGTAACCCTTGAGAGCAGGATTAAAAAGCCAAATAACGTTCAGAAAGCAATGTTGGAAATGCGCAAGCAACTGTGTTGGCAAGCCACATTTACAAAGGTCATTTGATCCCAGCATGTGCAGAGTGTATGCACATGCTAATTGAGAGGCATATCTGAAAATCTGACAGCCCATTATTTGCGAGAGCATTGCCCGTATTTTCAGGAATAGGGAAGGTTCAGACAACGGCAATAAAAATATCTTGAAGCATGACAGGAAAGTATGTAGACCTGGCATGCAAGATGGTAACACTGAGACAGAGGGCTATGAAATCACCAAGGCGGTGAAGAAGGTGAATGGGGAACAAGCTTTCCTTGCCTTTCTGAATGCAAGGACTAAGGGACATGAAATGAAACTAGCAAAGGCCAAATCTGCAACAGCAACGTAGAGTGGTTCTTCACAAGATTTGCAGTTAAACTGTGAAACTCCTTGCCGCAGGGCACCAAGGAAGCTAGCAGCTTTTTACAGGTTCAAAAAGGCATTGGAAAAATCATGGTAAATAATCCAGCGAAGTCTACTAAATGCCTAAACATCACCTCTGGCTCTGGAACTGAGGGAGCTGCAGACACCCAGTTACTGAGTACTAGGGGAAAAAAAACCTATTATATGCTTCCCTGATACTCCTGCTGTTTCCTAAACATCCACAGTTTGCCACAGTTGGAGAAAAGAGAGCAGGAGAGCCTGTCCTTTGGTCTAAGCCAGCACAGCTGCCCGGTGTTTCTTTTCTCTAGATCGCTCTCATCAGCAGTTGACTAACCACCATGAGGCTATCAGTAGGGCATAACCGACTGCAACAAAATCAGACCTCACCCCTAAGCTGGATAGGTTCCTTTCACATGCCCTAGTCACAGGAGAAGAGCCAGAGGGCCCATGGGTAGACTTCTGTCAGCCTTCATGGAGGCATCCAGAGCCAGCCAGCATGGACCTGGAGAAAGGAGAGGCGGGCTATGAAGGTGAAAGGCCAAATCAGAATTGTCTCTCCTTGGAGGAGAACAATGGTGTCATTATTGGAAATAGAACTGTCCTCCTTTTGATGAAGCTGGGGGTAAGCTCAGTGGTGGTAGGGATGCCTGTACCCTCCAAGAGAGAGTTAATCCCCATTGGATGACGCACAGAGCATCAGTTGAATGAGACCTAAAGATATCAAAGCAACTTAGTGGCAAAGAGAGATCGTGCAGAGAAGGAAGGTGTCTAAAATAATTAATAGGAGGAAGGCCAATCCAGAGTCTCCATTCATCCTGTTGCATATAATTCCTTTTAATTTATCTTGCCATTGACCAGATCACAGTGTTAAGACACAAAACAGAGATGCTGCAGGGTCTGCCAGTCTGTTGTATGTGTAATAAGCACAGCAAGGAAACAGGGTCAGAAATATGCTGTACTTCACTTGTAGCTTCCTTAGGGCCAGATTCTCTCCTGGCATTAGTTGTTCCGGGATTTCTAGCTATACTAGAGGATATGTAGGATAATATAGTGTTGCGCCTTTGTGCAGAAGCCATGTTTTTCATTAGTCCATTGCATTTTTAAACTCCCCTACTTTCCTCTGAACCGTTTGACATTGGTTCATGTTTGCAAAGGGTTTCAGTGCAGGTTAATTGCTCATCTTTTTTGAAAGACATTATTACTAATAAAATCAGGCCTTCTCTCTGCAAAACAGTTTGTATTTGTGTTTGGATAACTATTCTATGAAGAGTGTGCATACTCAAACAGACAGCATTTAGGTTATCTCTGATTTTGTAAAAGAAAGCTTTAAATACATGGATTTTACTTTGCAAAGACTGACTGCAGCAGCAGAGCAGTTCAGTTCAGCACCGCTACTTGTGGAGCCCTTGACAATTCTGCTCATGTTGGCAAAGGAAGGTGTCAGCTGCCGGTACTTCTGTAGTACACAGCCGATCTATGACCCACCAGCACACTTTATGCAGACCTGTGAAAAGCTGCTGATGGCAGAGAGGTTAATAATGTGATCTGAATTTTAATAGTTTCTGGATCGAAACATGGAATGATTTTACTGTGCCTTTCCCAAAGTATTTCTTTTCCTTCTGTAGGTCTTGTGTGAATAAGAGGTGTTTCACCATACAAATTGTGAATGTGCTTACAATTTTAGGGTTGCTATTTTGCTTGATAAAACTTAATGTTATTTTTAAGCTATGCAAGAATCGACAAGCAAAAATATCCAAAGATATTTATGAAAACACATACCTGTGATGTAAAGTTTAACCAAAAAGCCCTATCAAACTACTGAATAATATCTGCTTATGGGAATCCCTAGTGCTGGTAGACCAGAATGGATTCTTCATATTTATCTATTAGGAACGGTGTGAAAATACTCTGCACACTCTCAAAGCAATCCAGGAGCATATTGACTACTACACTGGCCAATTATCTAATATAATAGCAATATGCACATAGGTACTCAAGGGCTTAAGGGAAAATCTTAGTTTGACTGTTCATAGAAGAGGAGTGCATTCTCTAACAAACTTTTAGAAAATGAGCTGAATACATTCTAGGATATTTGCTGAAGACTAAATCCACTTGGAAATGAAAGAAACCAGGTTCCAATTAATCATGTGTACCTCACAGCTATAAACAACTGTTTGCAGACTCTGTAAAGTGGTAGCTTATATTTAGATAGCAAGCAGATAGGAGCTATACCTCCTAATAATTTCCTGCTTTGACAGATGGAGAATGAAAAGAAAGCAAAAAACCTCCAACCTCCCCCCCACAAAAACCCACCAAACCCCTAATCCCAAACTAAGCAAGACTGAAAAATTTCTTTTGAGATGAGTTTTGACAAGTAACTTAAACACTTGGCTTCTACGTAAGCTTGTCTCCTTGAGCTCACTCTGCATCAATTATTGAAAGTGTATAGATTACATTGCACACGCTCACCAAAGAAAGCGACACAGAGATGAGATCTTATGGAGATCTCATGTATCTGTACCAGTAACCGCAAACCCAAGTATTGTGTAACATATAAGAACAACTCATATATATGTACTCCTAACATTATATGTCAGTAGCATATAAGAACAACTTTACAGGCGTTCAGACTTCCATTGGTACTAAGCATCTGAAACCTACTGTAGTCTGAAAATGCATTCCAAATGAATCTAAAAATGTTCGTATTTGGAAATATTCAGTTAAGTCATTCTAATTAACAACTAGACTGTCTTTAATTTAATGATATGTATGCAAAATTTTTATGCCATCTTAATATACTTTTGTCCTAGCATCTCCTTGGTTTTATTAAATTTTAATAACTTTTTAAGCAAAGGAATTAAGTCTGATATTGACTAAGTTATGGCTAAATTAGAAGCCAGCAGTCTACATGAACAGCTGAAATTATGCCCCCTTGAAATCTGACTGTTTAATTCACAGTTCCAGACTAGATTGTCATAGACTGTCTTTGCTCCCCTTAAATGTTATAAATCTATTTTTAGGCTAGAATATGTATCTGTAGTTGATTTTTAAAATAATATCAAATAAGACTGCCATCTTATTCTGTTTGTAGTTATATTTTCAAGATGTAACACAAGCCCCTAGAAACAAGATCTAAAACTACTGACATATCTGCAAGTGTAGCATGGGAATAGTAGTGCTGCAGTAATTTTAAAGTTATTATTAGCAAATGTTTCTAAAAAACCCCAATGTATTCGTGATAGCAAAGAAACCTATATTATCTTTGAAATCTCTCAGTGCTATCAGTTTTGACGCAGTATTCCTTTTCTATTCCTTTTTGTCTTTGTGTGAAAGCCTGAGGCAATTAAGCATGAAAAACAGTGGTTGAGGGCAGCATTGATAGCAGTGTAGTCATTTAGCTTCTGATGACCAGCTCATACCAAACTATGTTACTCCTGCATCTGCAAGGATAATGTGATGGGAGCAAATATTTAGCTGCAATGCTTTCCATGCTGCAATTCCCATCCCAGGTTGACCTAAGAGTTTTCTTTATCAGGCAGCAGTTGTTCAGTTTTAGTCTGAGACAAAATCAGTGTGCTTGCTTCCTTGTCACCTAGCAAAATAAAACAAGCTTCTCTGTAAGTGCGAGACAATTACTGATGGATGTAGGGAACAAAATAACTGATTACTGCAGTTTTGATTTCCATGTTGGGCTGTGGTTTCACATGTACTGGTAGGTATTGCTGAGGCCAGTCTGAACCACAGAATGCCCTCATCATCCTCAGACACAACTCCTCCCCCCAGGCTAGCCCTTCATTTCGCCAGCACAGTTGTTTCTGTGGCTCCATGCCAAACCAGGTCGAGAGCTGATTTGTCCAAAAGCATCTCAGTTTGAAGAAATATTTTTTCAGCTGTACCTGTTCCCTTTTCTCACTTACCATGTGGTTGCACACCCAGCTGTGCTGGACACAGGGCAGTCTGCAAGTGGGAATGAGCAGCAAGGAGCAGGGCTTTCTTAGGCGCTGAAAATTGTGTGGTGATGGATGTGGGCAGAGTGTCTTGGACAAATAGCTTCCCTGTTTTGTATCAATGTTTGACGGAGAATTCAAAATTTCCAGAAATACTTGTTTATCTTAATTTGAAACAGTCAATTTTCAGCAGTCTATGCAGAGGTCATCGAGAGGGGAGGTCATAAAAGGTAGAGGAGGAAAGGTCTGAAAGATAAGTGCTATTAAAGATCAAGTCTCTTATCTCTATACCGACACCCAGTCTCGAGCATCTACTGCTTTTGGATTCTGTGATAAGGATCTCTTCACCCATGTCAAAACCTAACTGTACCAGGAAAGAAAGAGCCAACACAGCAGAACAAATTAATGGGTTCTCATCAAAAGGGAGGGGAAGAGAGGTGGGACTGCAACAGGGACTACGTTAGTTAGAAAATATAAGAATAGTTACATGGCTGAATGATAGAAACCTAAGGGAAAATGTAGTTCAGGGGAAAAGTGAAGGAGGGGGGTGTGAAAGTGGAAAAAAAAAAGTGAGAGGGAAAGGCTGATAGCAGAGGGTGACATGAGTTAGAAACCAAGATGAGGAACAAAGTAGCTGAATAAGGGTTTGAGAGGAAAAATCATGTCAGTTATTGTCAGTTATTATCAGCATTGGGGAAAATGGGCCTTTTAGTAGAGAAAACTTAATTTGATACAAGAATAAAAAATAGAATGTGAGACTCAGAGTGTTGGTTAATATTGGTTGGGATGGGCTGAAAAACAGAGTGAAGTGATTTAGGAAGGAAAATGTTGGCGAGGAAAGTAAATACAGGTGCAGTGCAAAAGAACAAATGTGAGAATACTCCTCATGGAGGATGAATAAAATTAGGGATGAGAAACAAGCTGTTGCACAGAAGGAAATGAAATGTCTTGAAAACAGGAATCGTGACACTGGCAGAAAGGAATGAGAGCACCAAGAGAAAGGAAAAAAAACCCTAATGATCACAGATTCAGATATTGTTTTGGTAGACAATGAAAAAGAAGAGATGGGATGGAAGAAAGACCAAAGGAAAGTGAGAAGCAGATTAGAGGAAGAGAGGTCTGAGAGGAACCTATTTTCAGCTTCACCAACCCTGGTGATGTTAAGGGCAGGGGAGAACTGCCTGTGACATTACTTAAAGACAGCTACTAAATTCCTACCAGCACTTGGTTTCCCCCTTCCTCCTGCCTCCTTACTGAGGAGGAGTTCATTCTGAACATGCTTAACTGGGAAGAGGAGGACTATGCAAGGAGACACAGAGAGGGAAAAACAGCTACCTCAGGGAACACACAGTGTGGGAAAGGAACATTGTCACTGCTTAAACATACCCAAGAGACATCTGGAAATCCATAAAAGCTCACTACCTAATGAAAAGTATCTATCATGATATATCGTGTAGTAACTGCAGCTAGAACTCAACCGATTTTATGACTGCCAAACTCCCAGTAGCTGAAAACCATTTTCAGCTCTTGCAAGGTGAGGCAGGATCACATTCATCATTTCTCAGGAAAGGTTCAATAGTTCATTATCTACGTGAGCACTAATATTACACCTCTGGGAATAAGGTTTCTTTTCCAGAAAGATAAGAATGTTAAATCAGCTTCTGACCTCCTTGAGGCTTACACGGACAAGATTATCTACTGCCTGGAAGCAGACTCACAGAGAAAATCCTGATCTGCCACATCTTGTAGAAGAGAGAACTCCCATAAAATACAACTAGCACAGTAGATTTTTGAGATGGGGCATCCACAAACTCTTCCAAGATTTCAGCACTGAAATTTTGTCTTTTCTCTTTTTTCCTAACGTTGTAAGTCATACATGAGACTTTAATGTGGGAATCTGTCTCAGACTCACGAGGCAAATTTTCTTCCATGTGCATTACATGGGTACACTGAAAGAAGTGTTTTTTGATCTGTTATGAGAGCTGCTCGGTAAAGCTAGATGGAGGACATTTATTCCAACATTTTTCCATAGGCTACAGAACATCTTTCTGACTTTCTCCTGCTGTCTATAAAAGCAGGACATGGACAAGTAGCTGCAGAATATGCAGTCCAAATTGTCAACTAGCACTAATTTGATCCCTCCCTCTATAAAACCATGAGCCTCTATCACTTACTTACACTCAGAATGAGGAGATGGTAGTGTGACCAGTCATACTGAGTGGCATAGTCCCTGGAGTGACATAGAGTTTCATTCTGCTCAGGTGGCTTTGGTGAACTTGGTGTTGGCCTTACATAATGAAAGAGTGGATGAGACTTTGCCCTCTTATATTTCACCTGTCCTCCCAGCTCTGCCTGAAATCTTCTTGCCACGATTTTAGAACATGTCCATGTTCAGGTGTGGAGACACCTCCATGCAAAGCTTGCTCCCTGTTGCAAAGTGTACTTGTCACTGATTATATGTTTCAGTAAATATTAATCAAGGCTTAAACTGATTTAGGGGAGAGAATTTATTTATAATTTTGTCATTTATACTGGTGCTCTATTGACAGTCTGCTGGTGTAAGTGGTGTTTACTAGATTTCTGCCTCCTTGGGACAGAGATATCTGTGTTTGTAGAATGAAAGAGGGTGTCAAACTAAAAGAAACTAACTAGGATACTGTTAGTTTGCTTGGGTTTAGCACAGGAAACGTTCTGTGATAAAGGGGTCTAAGAGCAATGTTTATGAGAAAATAACCAACATAACAGGTTATGGTGGAAAGTGCTCAGCAGCATGTCATTACTATTAGGCATTTAGACATTGATATGAAACAGTATTACACAATATCATTGTAATTATATAATACAGAATCTGCACTATGGCTAGGGGAAAAAAAAAAGCTTCCATTTCCTTCAATTTTTGTTACTAGAATTTTACTCTATGTTAATTTTCCACAGTTTTCTTCGTGTACTTTCCCCATAACTACAACAGCCGCCCTGTCAGAGATTGAAAAGCAGGCAATGATTATGTGACAGCTTTAGCATATTTGCAAAAATAAAACATTTTATAGATGCTTTTATGACCTTTGCAGGGAAAGGCTGAAGGCACAAGGATAAAACCCACTGTTAAAAGCCTTACCCCTTCCCTACTTCACAGCAGAACACTATCACCTCTGCTCAGCATGCTAAGGCTATGCGGAAAATAGAGCAGCAGCCTCACTGCAGAAAGACATATGCCTTCCACAAGGGTATGATGGCCATAGATGCAATCTGACAGAGTAAAAATGTGGAAGTCTTCACCTAGACACCCGACGGATCTCATTACCCAGGTACTTCCTACCAGCTGTTTTGCCTTGTATTGGCTTAATCAGGGACAGTGCTGGAGGTAGAGAGGAAGGAGGGTGTTTTTTGGCTGTTCCCAACCACCTTCTTGTCCCTCACATAACTAGGAATGGCTTCCAGACTAATTTGCTCCATAACCTTCCCAGGGACTAAGGTGAGGCTAACCATCTTGTAATTACCCAAATCCTCTTTCTTGCACTCTCAGAGATGGGTGTGACATTTGCCTTTTTCTCATCCTCCAGAAACTGTCCCAATCACCACAACCTTTTAAGGATGGCAGAAAGAGGCCTTGCAACAGCATTGCCAGCTTGCCTAACACCCTCAAACACAGCCCATGTGGGCTCATGGGCTTAGGCGTGCTCCATTGGCCTGAGCGATGCTCTACTCCTTCTTCCCTTGCAAAGGGTAGTGCTACGCTCCTATATACTCTGTGTAGGCTCAGGAAATGGGGAGATGAGATGTCAGTCTTACCACTGAAAAATGAGACAAAGGTAAGCATCAGGTACCTCAGCTTTTTTCTTGTCCTTTGTCACAAGGTCCATCCACCAGGATGCCAGTTAATAAATACCTCTGCAATTTCCCTATATGCAGCTGAGGATGCCAACTAGACATCCCCGTATTCCCAAATGTTGACAGAGCTAATTTGAATGTCAAAGAAGCAATTTTTTTCCTGGCTGCATCTTCCCTCTTGCTTCTGCCCCAAGCCTTGCAGTGCTCTTTGCCAAGGTCTGGTGCAGGAACCAGGCTGTTAAGGTCACCCTGACAGACAGTGTGTTTAGGGAGCTCAAAGGAGGGAAGCTGCAGTCAGAAGCATATGTCAGAGAGACCACACAAGAAAAGTGGCCTCAATTTTTGCAAGGGATATGTGGCAGATTACTGCCTTGGCCTTTTCTTGTCTTCTGAAGCTATAATCACACCTGCTTCTGAGGGAATTAGGGAGTATGTCCTATTACCTTTTCTCCTACCAACTCGGAAGACAATTTCATGCAGCTTTATTCTCATCACCTTTAGAAAGAGGATGAAACATCCTGCCATGATGCAGGCCAATGGGGCGTGACTAAGTGCAACAGTTCATGAGTTCCCTCTGTGAGTTTGCCACGTGCTGCTTGCTGGGTTGTCTCAGTATTGCTCTTTTTAAGAGCTCCATAGCTTTTATGTCAATAACTGTCAGGTTTCAAGATAACTGCTTGTTGTGGTGATTCATCTCATTACAGTGCCAAAAGGCAGATCCTTGCTTTCTTTGGGCCCTCAGAACTCAGCCTACCTTTGGGGAGGTTTGGGTGAAAGTGTACAAAATTAGATCCGACATGAATTTGTGAAAAACTAAATTTCAAAGCAAGTGTTCACATAGGTCTAGCAGAACTCTTTTTCTCATCTTCTGTCCAGCCTAAATTCAGAATAGGTAAAAGAAGAGAATTAATTTCTTTTTAACAAGCTGACTTTGTGACACTCTGGCATAAGAGCTGCTTTTCCCCATGACAGAAGCTTATATGACCATATCACCTCTGTGGGGCTGTCAGTTTTTACCTTCATTAGCGACAGAGAGACAAAGTTCATAGCCATCAAAAAGCCTAAAAACATTATCTGCCAGTCACCTCCTACTGAAGTCAGATTTTTTTCATCTTTCAAGAGATGGCAATGGTGCTTCTGGACTACGGTAGCACATTATTATCTTGATCACAAGATCAGACAGCGTTGCAGAAAGTACTGTAACCTTCACTATATTTGCGTATTTCCATACATCCTTTCCATTTATGTTCTGTCACTGACAGCTTTCTGGAGCCTTAACTTTGAAGAAAGTTTAGCTTGTGGTTTAGAATGAATTTTTTTTAAGTTTGAATAAAACATTAATTCCCTCTCCTTTTTGGATGGAATTCCTACTTATTTCACACATTTTTAATTGATTTCAGAACAGTTTCCCAGAAGTTTCTCATCTGGCATTCTCTAGAAGTACCAAATGGAAGACATGGTGAAAAATATTAGTGAAGTCCTACTCCAAATATTTTAATTGAGATTACAGTTACAATCCATCCACTAAATCCTGCCCTATGATAACTTGCCCTAGAAAATGCATGGTATATTTATGGTATGTGCCATTATGCAAGCCTGTGTATATGTATATTGCAATCTCTTTATCCGTACCATGATATTTGCATTAAATTTTATGGTAGCTACAAACTTCTCTGTAAAAATAGTCACCCAATTTGAAAGCAAACACAGGGCCAATTTTCAGAATGAAAGCTCAGTAGGAAATAAATTCTTCTTTTCATAAGTTAATTAGTCCATAAATCTGGGCCCTGGTCACTATGAGTAGTTTGCAGATGTCAGTAGATGGGATCTGTCAGAAAATACAAGGTTATTTTGACCAGAGGACCTTTTTCTTCATCTGAATGAGTGCTGCATCAATCAGTGTAAGGAATTTCTCTGCTCTTCAGTGTTTATTAGGAAGCATCCTCTTCCTGTCTTAGTAAACTCACTGTCCAAGTGTGAGTTAGAACAGAACTCATTCTTTTCAGTGATTTCACTTTCCAGCTCAGTCTCTTCTAAGTGACGCCACTCTCTGAAGTTAATGGCAGATTTGCACAGACAGTGTCTGCTTCTGGAAGTGATAAAGGTTGATGTTGACAGTCGCTACCAGGACTGGTGTGCAGAAAGGATCTTGCTGATACTTGCTCCTGTGCAGACCAAGGTCACTGCTAAATCCGGTGTGCCACGTTGGGCGTGCAGTGAGTGAGAGGCCACAGCTGTGGGGAGGAGTGGACAGGAAAGGTGACCCTAAACTGACCAACAAGGTGTTCCATCCCATAGACGTCATATTTGGTGTAAAGCTGAGGGATCACAAGGGTCAAGCTCTCTTCTTCAATGGCCAGTGTCTGAGGAGGACACTGTCTGTTCTTCCTTCAATCCCAATTCAGGCATTCCTGAATCCAGCTCCAGAATCCAGCCTCTGAATCCAGTTCCCATCTGCCGCTGAATCTAGTCTGGGACTTCCCCAGCACCTGCCCACAGCATCAGTGGTGATGGTGACATGATTGCCAGCAGGGGAGTTGGGTTCGATACTGGTATTGTATATATTCATATATATATAATTTTATTAGTATTCTCATTAAAGCAGTTCTAGTTTTCTTTTCCAATTCATAAGTCTCTCTCCCTTATTCCCTTTCTCTTCCCCTTTGGGAAGGGACAATGGGTAAGAGAGGGCATCTGTCATTCGCCTAGTGGCCAGCCCAGCCTGAACCTATGACACTCTCCGTCTACATTACTCATCTGAATGATTAAGAATGTAATAATTTACATTTTTAAAAATTACCTTTTATTTTTCTCCAAAAGAATTAACAGACTTGACAAGTTTTTCCAGCTACACATGGCTCCATAGTGGAGGGGAAAAAAATTGATTCCATATTTCAGTTTCCTGACTCCTTTAATATTACATATTAAACACTGCTGCTTTGAAGGAGATGCAGACTGTCTCTCTTCCCTTGCAAAAAGAAGACATAGGCATTTGCAGGTGAGCAATATGATCACAGCTGCAGACACTAAACCTGGCTGGCCCATAAGATAGGGTTGGAGGTCTGATTGATTGCCATAACCACTTACCTGTGACCATCTAAGGTTACAAATACAGCCTGCCATTTTCCTACTGCCAAAACCAATCAAACACAAAGGACATATCAATGAGTAGAATAACTGGGAATAGTCCTGGTCCAATGAGTCATGACCAGAAAATCTGAACCTTGTCATTTCTTGAATCACCAGCTGGTCATAATTTTCAGGGCAGTGATAAACGTTCTGTGTCAGACATTCTTAAAAGAATCTTTCCTTGCAAAATTTTATGACAAAACTGGCATCAGTAGAAGCGTTTACTAGGGGAGGGAAGAAGACTGAGGCAGGAGGCCCTGCTCCATCTGCCTAAGACGCGGGACCCTCACTCTCCTGGTGAATGAGAGTGCCCGGGCTACTGGGCACACTGAGTGTTTTTCTATCCCTGACTTTCCCCAGTGCTATCATCTGTTAAAAACTCATTCAAACTGCTGTTTCTCATTGGCACAGAAGGTTTTTCACTGACACTGGCTTTAGATGGCATGTCAAAGGAATATACCACGTTCACAGGCTTTGTGCTGCCTAGGTGTGTGTCCGTGGCTGCAGGGTTAGAATTAGGCACTCTTTCTTGAAGCAGATACTTAACTGCCAGTTCTAGGTGGATAAATTTCCTCACCAAAATCTTTAGAAATCTAACCAGAATTCATAATTGCGTCCATGGGCTTCTGAAACAAAGATCAAGAAAACACACACTTTTTTTTCTGAGCAGATGAAGGGAGAGATAACCCAGTAATATAGTAATAGACAGTAAAAATTATTTGCAGATTTTTATATGTAAAACTCTCAGCTTTATTAGTTCATCAGCTGTTCCTCAATATACCAAAGTCTGACTGCAACATCTCAGTTCGGCTGCTCACACCCACAAGCCCACTGCTTCCAGAGAGCACACTGCTTTAGCAGTGCCTCAGTGTAAACAGAAATTTGGAATTAATCTAAATAACATCTTCACCCTAATACTCACAATATTTAGATGAAAGCTGTCCCAAGCCCATGGAGAAGAGTGGAAATTAAGCCTTTTAAACCCCCTGATTCTTTGCCTTCTTTAACATCCTTTTTTTACTTAACAGTAGCCCTATTTACTTTTTCTAAGTCTCCTACTTTAAAAAAATTGATATAATGCATACACACTATGCTTCATAAATCCAAATGCTAGAACATGAAAACAGTTTTTATGACAACATTAAGGAAGATCTATCTTTCTTATGTGTACGAAAGGCATCACACTGACATTTTTAGGTGATGGACCATGAGTTTTCCAGTGCAGCAGACCCCAGGGAAATTATGGCAACAACAAAGCACATATATAAAGAAATATTTTAAAGATTTTTAAAGCTGTGTTTCACAAAGATATACGTAATCATATAATTACTTTTAAAATCTGGCTTTTTTGAGAGGACTTCAACTCAGGATCCAATTTCACGGAAACAATTTGCCAGAGACAGATTAATCTGGGAACATTTCATAGAACATAGCCATCTTTTTGTGGTATAATCAGGTAGGCAGAGGTCTACATATCAAAACTTGCCTTTGCATCTATTTGCTATAAATTGTACCTGTAATTATTTGCAGACACAGAACTGAAGGATAATTCTGAAAATTGGGGGCTTAATATCTTGAATAATTTATAGCAAATGAGTTCGGGAAATTTGCAAGTTATAAAGCATCCTAAAATCTAAGGCATTTCTTATAACCATCTGGTATATTGGTTAATATGGGCAAACTCAGTCAGGGTGTAAAAGCAATTTCCAATTTCAACACTGAAGATGCAAAGGGGCTTTTTCCTACTTGTATCAAAGCCTTATCTAGTCCCCTAAGTCTGCCTTCCTCTGGCACTGGATATCCAGAGCATTTGACTATTGTAATAATGGATGACATCCATAAACATTATTGAAGGTTAGTTCCTGCTTTGTGCCTAAAATGATTCTCTTAAAAGCAGCATATACAGCTTCAGTTTCATCATTACTCTTATCAGTCAGTCATGTATGGTGGGATTTCAGATACAGTGTCTTATTAATAACAGAGAAAATTCTGTACATATGCATGCAGTGCCAAGACAAACAGCTACCCAGCAATTTTAAGGACTTTAATTATGATGAGTTTCAATCATCAATATTTAAGTGAAGTAGGACACAAACTGGTGTGCATGTGGGCGGTGCTTTAAATACACAATGGGGAATAGCCATGACTAGATATGAACTAGGTGTGAATAGTTTTATGTAGGATAGAAGGATTAGACCTTGGAAGGCTTCTTGAACATGTACAATGAGTCTAAGCCTGGGCAGGTTGTCTGCAGTATACAGATGCACCATCGGAGCTGATCCAGGACATTTGGTTGCTATAAAAGCTTAGTTTAGCAACAGAATGACTTTTATCTTGCCATTGCACGGCACAGCAAGGCAAGCCTGCCTTACGCATGTGGTTTCATACAGAGTCGATTTGTATCTCAGCAGCCATGACCCTCATCCTTACTTATACAAATCCCAGAAACTCTAATTCCGCATACAGACCTACTTGCTTTCATTCCTCCAAGTCAGAGCAGTGCCTACAACTCACCCCAAATACTCATAACCTTTTCATTTGCTGACTGGTCTAGCAGGTTACTTTCCCCACTGCTAGGAAGATAACGCATCCCTGACTTCCTCCCCTGCTCAGGCAGGAGGGCAGGGAGGCATCAGTGTGCTGATGCTCAAACCAGCATCAAAGCACAGATCACTTCAGCACACCCAGGGCAAGGGCTCATATGGCTGTCACAAGCTGAAAAGAAGTATTAGGTCAAATAGTGAGAATATACACGCCTAGACCATGAATTACTTGCAGTTAAGTACTTTACAGTGTAGTGCTTAAGGGGCGCGACACTACAAGGCACCACTGTTCATCTTGGTTTGCTACATTTTTGTGGTTAACTGTCCTGAAACAGAAGCAGCTGTTAAGTCTTGTATGTTATGCTATTTGACATAATTTTCTGTAACCTGTATGACTGTGAAGAACAACAAAAAAGGATCTTCTGAGAAAAGGTAATACACTAGAGACAAATATCAGTTACTTTTTCAGGAGGTGTTATAGGGAATTACCAGCCAGGTACTTCTACCTTCTGCAGTTTCCTGTCACAGGCAGGAGCTAGGATATCCAAAGATTTTTTACTTCCTTATGCCGTGAAGGTGGCAACATCTACTTAGATGCAAAGCTTACACCTTTTCTCCAAAAATGCAATGCAAATGACAAGAACAGACAAATATGGAGGTCAATATTTGAATCTGTAAAGGTAAATGAGTCACTGCCATTCTGCCTACGTTCCTACATCCTTCTCAATATTATAATTGGGAATATCATCCTTCAAGAAAATCAAAAGCTAGCCATAATGTGAAAGAAAAAGATGGAGTAAATAAAATATGTAAAATACATATTCCCTTTTCAGAACGGAACTGTGCGTTGAGATAAATCCTTGAAGAATACATTTGCAAGTAGCTAATCTGCAGAAACTGTTCTGCTCTTTCTGTTCACTCCTTGCTACCAGTCATGGATAGATACTGAAGGGAATTGCAGAGCCAGATTCACAACACAGATCAGCCAAAGTTTGGTATAAATGTTCTCATATTAAGAGATCATTCAAACCAACACTGCATTTGCTCTGAATCACCAAAGCAGGGCAGAGGGATGTGTATGCATGCAAAAATGGGAGAAGAGCCCATGCAATACACTGGAATGGAACATCATCTGCATTATTTCAGCTAAAGTCCACTTTCCCAAACTGTGCTGGCAAGATTCTGTCTCAGAAAAGCTATCCAGCTGTTCATAGGCCACTAGGATAGTTCAGCCTGGAAGGGACCTCAGGAGCTCTCCAGTCCAACGTCGTGCCCAAATCAGAGCCATCTGTGGGATCAGTCCTGGCTGCTCAGGTCTTTCTCCAGACAGGTCCTGAAAATCTCTAGGGGTGGAGGTTGGATGCCTCATTTGCAGATACAAAGTAACAGCCCACAGGCAGGAACGTTAGCTGTGGCTGTTGTGTCCCTACAGCTGCCACAGGACAGATAAGCACTGGGCCACCTAGATCCACCAAATATGAGCTGGGTCTTCATCCACTTGCCCTAAACCTGGTGCAACATCATCCCTCTGACACACGGGCTGAGGAGCTGGTGCAGGGTCCCAGCAGGACTGTGGCAAGACTCACCATCTTGTTGCATGAGAATTATTCAGGTTGGATCCCATCGTCCCAGGTAGAAAGAATACAAAGTCTTGACTGTCTGATTTCCTCTTTGTTTCAAATGCTCTTCTCAAACATGCTGCTGGATGTTGAATAAGCAGCTAGCAAACCCTGGAACGTGTAAGAACACACGGTTTTATGTTTATAACACAGTCTGAAATGTAGGTCTGCTCCTCATAAGTGAGATTGATTTTTCTCTCCTTTTCTGCCCAGTTTGCCGGAGGAGAATGCAAAACCAGTCTTCTTGGGAGAATTTCTGAATGCTGCTTTGCAGCAAATTTTGCCTTCAATACAATACCCATAATCATACCTACATGTTTTCATGAAAATTTTTCTGTTTTCATGAAAATGGTTCTTTTTTTTATAAAACTGTTCTATTCGCTGCTGTAAACATCCTCCCATAGAGCAGACCTTGTCTTTCTGCATGTCCCCATACTTACTGGAGCTCAAGAGTGACGTCTAATATTTAAAAATAAGAAGAAAATGGAAGTATCAAACTTTGTGTCTACCTTAGCAAAGCCTGTTGAAGACTTGCCAAATTCCTGCATGCTGTTAACTCCTCCCAACATTATCAATACAGTATTGTCTAAAGCCTTTCCTGTGATAATTTTTTTTACAATCCTTCTTCCACCTCTCATCTATAAACTTTGAATGTTTTTAGCCCTTTTATGGAATAAATACACTAATATAGTTATCATAGGACTGCAGTGGCGATCAACTATTAAAATCTGCTAAATATGAAAGGCCTCCTGCTGCCCTCATTCCACGCACAGAACCTTGCAGGAAGGGGCAAGGGGACCTTGGCATGTGGTGCACTGTGTCTCTAAGCCATTTCAGTACAAGGAAAATTTTGCACAAGCTGCACTCTTCTGGATGTGGAAATTTTGCAGTTAATTATCACCAGACCTGAATAATGCAAAGGAATCACTTTCATAACAAGAATCCCCACATGAAGAAAACTTTACTTTCTTTAAAAAAAAATATCTTTAATCAAGAAAACCCAGTTGCTTCTAGCAGATGATTTAGATACAAGAAGCCATCTCCGACATATGTATAACTCAAATACTCTTTTCAAAAAAAAGTTTTTGATGAAATAAGGGAATTAAACATCAAAACCTACGTCTACCAATTGCAAAAGACAGTCCTTGGTGTGACAGCTGGTTAGTTGAGGAGCAGAGAGCTGACAGCTCTATTACTCCGTTCATTATCCAAATGTTTCATAACATGAGATAATTTTATTAAAACATTTAAGTCAAAGAGTTATGTCGGAGAACGAAAATAACGGACTGCACGCACTTTATGAAAGTGATAACGCAGACCCTTTATTAGTGCTATTCCAAGCCTTATATACCTTCTCTCTCTTAAGCAGTGATTTTCCACTAAAAAGCACCTTCCCTTTATCTTATCAGTTCAGCCTCTACTCCCTTTACTTCCCAGCGCTTGCCTGCTATTTTGCAGCTGTTCTGCCTGCTATTTTTTAACTCGTTGTTTTCTTTCTCCCGTGTCTTCTGTAGCTGCTCACTGATCCCACGGCAAAGCGATTATATTTTGTATTTCTGGTGATCCTTAAATTTCTGTCCATGATCGATCGCCGGCTGTTCCCACATTTCCCCCTTCTTTGTTTAGAACCAACACTGCTTGGAGTGATCTGTCCACTAGCTACTGCACACGTGACATAAAACACAGTATACAAATAAGAATACATAAAATCTTTCAACATATGCTAATTGATTTAAGGGATGTCTTCGGTCACTCTGTCTTGTCTTCAGTCTTTGTCCATCATGCCTGACACTCGTCCGTTCATGTCCATCCTTGTTTACAAATCTGACAGCAACAAGTCCTGTTGCTCTTTAAAATCTCCTACAATTCCCCCTTTTTGTTTTTGTGCTATCCAGATACCTGCCATATTTTTCTTTACGATTACCATGGTTTTATTTATTATGCATGATCCTCCAATCAATATTATCATAATCATAATTAATATTTGCATACCTTGTTTACATATATCTTTAATCCAACCTGTTATACCCCACTGCTGAAACCACCCATCGAGGCCCGTGCTCGTTATCTGCAACTGTTTAACTCCATCCTTCAAGTCCTGAATGCTTTTATGGATCGATGTAGAATGGTCTGACAGGTTCATACAGCACATTCCTTCAAAGTCTTCACATCCATGACCCTGTGCTAGCAATAAAAATCTATAGCTGCTCTATTTTGAAGCGTGGCATGTCTAATAGAATCAGTGTCCAATAACAATCCACTCAAAGCTCGTGAAGTAGCGTTACTCTGCTTTGCTAACCAACATCCTAATCTATTTAGTGTTGCCAAGGCTTTGGCGGCAGCTACACCAGGTGTAAAAAGAGAAGCTGTTATTATTTCTGCCTGGTTCCAAAATGTGGCCTGTGAATCACACATGGGATCAAAAACATGGTGCGATCGTCTCTTTCGATGCCGTAGAAGGTGCGAATGCTGATGTATCATAGTAATATTTGGTGTTAGTAATGTGAGACGCCCAATTGTACAAGGACCACCCCGTATAGGGGCCGGAATACCAGCCCATGCTCGATTCCCACAGATGAAAAAAAGACCCGAAGGGAGCTTCATAGGTGTATTACTGCCTACAGAAATTTTTGGAATGGTGTAATTGCACCATATGCTACTATTAGTATATGGTGATAAGGTGCTATTTACAGACCAGGATAGATTTCTGTTTTTCCCGGTATAATTAAAAAACACGCAGACAGCAGCCTGCACAGAACCCAACAATCGCACTTCCTGGGGTTGAAGGGGTGATGGGGGGAAGGCGTGTGCCAACCACCCGTCTACTGACTTGTTCCAGACATTTGGACATGCTGGCCTTACAGCCTTCGCATTACAAAAGGCGAACCACTCTATTGTGTCTATTGGAATTCCCACCAAACATGTTGAAAAGGGATTTTGAGGAGTTGCTGTACTAAGGCAGAGAAAATCTTGTCCGATGGCATTAGCGAGTGTTACCCAAACATTTTCATTAGGCTGTGGGACTATCCAAGCAGTACTGCTCACGATTAGTTGGATTCCGATGACGGTGGTTGTGATGACAGTGTGCGCAGCCAAGGTTTTACCCATTTCGCTGGGATCCATTGGACTCCACGATCTGTAACGACACAAGCATATCCTCGTCCCCAAGTAAGTAATCTGTACGGACCCTTCCATTCCCCTGTCTCCTGGTCGCGCATTCGAATCAATATATCATGTTGATCTGCAACAGCCACCCCTGCCTTCATGCCCCGCAAGTGCAGTATAATAGGTGGGTGCTCTTGACCTTGAGGAAACCGCAAAAAGTTTAACACATAACAAGCCTTAAATAATCGTGTTTGAGGGTCCTCCGGTCCCCCTTTTTGTTTGTGCAATTGACGCTTCAGGGTGTGATGCATGCGTTCTATGATCGCTTGACCTGTGGGGGAGTGTGGGATACCAGTGATGTGTCGAACTCCCCATAATGCAAGGAAATGCTGGAGACTGGAGGCTATGTAACAAGGCCCATTGTCAGTTTTTATGGTGTGCGGTACCCCATAGGCCGCAAAAGCCATGTGTAAATGTTTTATAACATGTTTTGCCGTCTCTCCTGTCTGAGCAGTAGCCCAGATGATATGGGAGAAGCAATCCACCGAACCGTGGACGTATTTAAGTTTCCCAAATTCAGGTACATGTGTGATATCCATTTGCCAAACGTCAAGGGCGTGTAAACCACGAGGATTAACTGCTTGTTCTATTCCTGGCCCTAGTTGCTGGCAACTAGGGCAAGACTGGACAATGGCTTTTGCTTTTTTTTTTTTCTTTTTTTTTTTTTCTTTTTTTTTTTTTTTTTAAAGTGGTGCATCCTGCGCATGTAACGGGATTGTGAAAAAGCAATCTTTTAAGTCAATTACTATAATGTGCCAATCAGCAGAAATCTGCATTAGAGCCCGTTGGGCCAGGCCGGCAGACATTCGTAGCACGTCAACAGGAAGCCTGGCCTGCAACCTTGGTTCAGAAAATTGACCCCTTCCCATCATTTGATCAGGGCCTATTGTCCTTAAAGGGTCATCGTCCGGCCTGTCTAGGTTTCGCATGGCTTCTTCGTTAACCAGAGTACCCCACCTGTCCTTCCAAAGGAGTCTTTGCATCGGTGTCAGGATCAGGGTGGCCAGCTGATCACAATCATAAGGAGTTAATAAGTTGCCCCCGTAGATGTTGTCTAGCAGAGCGGTGGTATACGGCGCATGCAGACCATAGGTCATTACAGATTTACGAATTGCTTTCACCAAATCCCAATGAAAGGCCTGGTATTCTTGCTGATTATTCACCACCACTACAGGGTAAGCATTTAACACCTCCCCATCTTTCAAAGCCTCTTTTTGAATTTTGGACCATTGATATCGTGGATCTACGTGGCCACTAGGCCTGATTTCGCCGGGGCCGTTGGTGTTCCCCGGAACTGTCGGAAGTGACGGCCAGGACGAGGGCACCGGTTCTGATCGCCTTGGCGGGGGGGGAGATGTCCTCGGCGGGGGGAAAGATGGCGTCGGCGGGGGGGGGAATGTCGTCGGTGGGGGGGAAGATGGCGTCGGAGGGGGGGGGGGCCGTCCTCGGCGGGGGGGAAGATGGCGTCGGCGGGGGGGGGGGCCGTCCTCGGCGGGGGGGAAGATGGCGTCGGCGGGGGGGGGGAAGATGGCGTCGGCGGCGGGGGGGAAGATGGCATCGGCGGGGGGAGAGATGGCCTCAGCAGGCGGGGAGATGGCAGAGGCAGCCTGTTGGTAGAGCCTGCCATCTCCTTGTCAGTTTGCGTCGCTGCCTCCAGCAGCGGACACTGTTTTCGCCCGGTTACATGCTCTCCACCCCGGTCTGACGGCGGAGCGGACGGGACTGCAAGTGCGTGGGCCCCCAGCGCAGCCTCTGCCTCCGCCGCAGCTTTTCTCTCTGCCATCACGCTCTTAATTGCCTCAGACATTAGCCTCCAGGTAATTGCCAGCCCTTCTGCGTTTTTATCTCCGCGCGAGACTGCCTCCCACAAGAGTTTGCCCGCTTCATCCCACATGGCAGGGTCGAATGCCTTTGATGTTTGTACTGGCAAGCCTTGCGTCCGGAGCCAATGTAACAGGTGCCGGACGGCATGTTCATCGTATTTAATCCCTCTCTTAGAGAGGATATGCAGCAGGAGTTTGGCTATCGCCGCTTCTTCTGGAGTCGATGAAGCCTGCCCCATACCGCGCCTCAGGTGCTCACCTTTTTAAGGTCCCTGCGGTATATACCCAGCGTCGCTTCGTGTCGACCGCTGACCCTCAGCACCTCTTCGTGTAGCTGCTGATCCCCTGGGCCGCTGTCGTGTCGGCCACAGTCCCTGCGGAAAACCCCAGCGCCTCTTCGTGTAGGCTGCTGATTCCCTGCAGTTTCTCCCTGCAGTTTCTCCCTGCAGTTTCTCCCTGCACCGCGTTGTGCCGGTTGCAGTCTCTCTCCGCAGCTTCTCCCTGCACCGCTTCGTGTCGGCTGCAGTTTCTCCCCGCAGTTTCTCCCTGAGTTTCGTTCTTCCTCGGCGTTGGAAAAATCACGTCGGGCTCAGCATTTGTCGGTCCTCGGCGTTGGAAAAATCACGTCGGGCTCAGCATTTGTCGGTCCTCGGCGTTGGAAAAATCACGTCGCGGTCACCATTTGTCGGAGAACGAAAATAACGGACTGCACGCACTTTATGAAAGTGATAACGCAGACCCTTTATTAGTGCTATTCCAAGCCTTATATACCTTCTCTCTCTTAAGCAGTGATTTTCCACTAAAAAGCACCTTCCCTTTATCTTATCAGTTCAGCCTCTACTCCCTTTACTTCCCAGCGCTTGCCTGCTATTTTGCAGCTGTTCTGCCTGCTATTTTTTAACTCGTTGTTTTCTTTCTCCCGTGTCTTCTGTAGCTGCTCACTGATCCCACGGCAAAGCGATTATATTTTGTATTTCTGGTGATCCTTAAATTTCTGTCCATGATCGATCGCCGGCTGTTCCCACAGAGTTATTAAGAAAACCAGCAGAAAATGGTCCTTAAAATAGAAAAAGAAGACACCAAAAATGTGTTTATCCACATAGCCACTAGCCAAGGTTTGCCACCAGCCCACAGGAGCAAAAAACATTGCCCAGGCACAGTGGTGAACCACTAAGTACTTCTTGTAGATGTCCTCCAAGGCATTGTCCCATGGGCAGAAACCTAGCTATCTGCAGGTTCCTGCAGGTTTCTGAAAACTGGTCATCTAATGAAACCTGACTATCTTCAGACAGGTAGCAGATTTCTCTCAAAGCCCTCCTTTCCCTCACTCCCCACTTCAATATCCTCTGCTCTGGCAGGGCTCCCCAGTAGGCTGGGCTGGGCTGGGCTGGGCCAGGTGATGGGCATCCATCCTCAGCCAGGGCAGGCGGCACTCGGTCAGAGCCAAGGAAGACTGCACTTCTTCATCCTTCACTCAGTGCTAATGCTTGAAGTATTCAGTGTGCTGTGCATTTCTGACAGCTTTCACGTGACACTAGCAGCAGCAGCAAAAACAGATGAAGGGGCAAATGGAGGATGAAGGAAAAATGGATGCAGCATGATTTATCAGCAAGAGGGTCACAGTTTGGCAGTCAGCCCCACAGACTGGTTTCTCCCTTTTTTACATCTGTGAGCAGTCTGCAGTTGCCCCATCACCAACATGTTAGGTTTGTTTATTTGTTTATTTTTTTGTTTGTTCTAAATTGGTAGGCTGCATGGAGTGGCATCTCAAATTGTAAAGGGTTTTTTGTACTCTTTTAAACCCCAGCTGTGCTGCAGAGCCCCCTGCCCGCCAGGACACAGCCCATTTTCCCCACACCTACTTAGGAGCTTTTCAGATCCATGTGCTGCCAGCAGACAGGAAGCTTTACAGGTCTCTCTGAAAAGGTGAGAGTCCGTGGGTGCAGCAGGAGCAGGCAGTGTCCTGTGCCTGCTTCCCCAGCTGCAGACTTGTGTCCTGAAAAGGGAGCTCTGGCCTCCGGGAAGGAGGTTGAAGAGCCCCGGGGTGCATGGTGGCCATTGCCCCCATGGTGAGCTGGCAGAGCTTTCTTGCATTTTGCTCACTTCTGCTTCCTGGGAAGCTCCCAGAGGCATTTCCAATTTGCAGTGACCTCTCTAGCTCTTAAGACCGTTTGAGGAGTGGTAAATCAGGCACAGAGAAAGGATTCTGCCAGAAATGCCATTAAGTTACTTTTCCAGGCCATTGAGTGACCTTTCTTCACTATTTGGGTAGGAAACCTGAACGTGAGCACGCTCTGCTTAGGAAGAGCGTGCTGTGTGGATGCACCAGCTGCCCTCTGAGCCAAGCAGATGTGCACGCACTGAGAGGTGGAAGCATGAGGGGTGAGAAAAGGTGAGTGAGAAAGGCTTGTTCATTAAAAACTCAGAACAAGGAGTCAGGGAAATCTGCCTGCATGACTTTGGATCATCACATAAAGACATATTTGTGCCCCATGGTGTAGTACAGTTCAGCACACAAAGCCTGCGCTAATGCCACAAAGCTGGGCTCTGGGACCTGGTGCAGCAGAGCCTCTTGGTGGGGTGCTGCCAAGCCAGCATGCGTGCTGGTGTGCGTGGGCTGCGCCTGGGAGCCGCAGAGTCAGAGCCGGTATGCTGCCTGGCAGCAAGAGCGAAAGTCTAACAGAGCTAAGGAAGCAGGCCTTTACTCTGAGTTTTATACCTCCATAGAATGGAGTTAATCCAAGCCTGTCTGCACTTTCTCTCTTTGCTTTGTTGTGGGTGGTTTTGGGTTTGTTTGGGTTTTTTTCTAGTGTCGATAATATAATATCTTGTGCTAAGAGGAGAAAACAGTTTTACTAATAGGACATCAAAACACACCCAGGCCATACTGTGCTTTAAATAAAAGGACAAAACAGTAGTTTCTCCATGTCATTTTCCTCTTTACAGTGAATCTGCATGAGCAATATTCAAAAGGTGAGAAACCTGTAAAACCCTTTTTTGGTGAATAACCGTAATAGTGCTGTAATATTAAATTAGGCATATGGAAAACATGAGGCACTCAAGGAGACTGAGCCCCTGCCTGCATTCTCAGCAATGTTACCTGCATTTACAACAAGAAATGCAGCAAATCCACGCAAAGATGCCACACCCCTTAAAAGTTCTCCATGGTTTGCCTTGGCGTGAACCTGCTTCCTTAGCGCTCTACTTGGGTTTGCTTTTTAAAGATCTTAATGCTGACCATAAAGTTCTGTCAAAGCAGCCGCCTTCTTTAGTGAAACGAGTTCCTATTTTGTAGAAGGGCTCTTTGATCACTGAGGCATCAAGACAACATGCACAGTCAAAAACAACAAAAAAGATTTGCTTGCAATACCAAAGGATTTGCTATAATTCAAACACGATAAAAAGCGACCTAGGAAATGTCCAGCCTCTGTGCATTTTCTTCTGGACAGCAGTAACCCAAATCTGAGACTCTAGGCAAAGTAAGCAGAGTAAATTGAATTTCACATGCACATCAAAGAGGACTGTCTCCAGTCAAACCAGTCATTCTTGCTCAGTTATTGTCTTTATTTGAGATACCTATAGTACGGTAACTCCAAACCTCTTCTTGCCTCTTTCCGGTTCTCTTTCGTGATTTAGAATGAAGTAACTGTTTTCTTTATCAATCTCCTTCCTAATCTCAAGTCTACAGTCAGTGCTCTGTAAAGTATCATCCCCTGCAGTGAGTCTGTAGTTAGGTCTAACTTTCTGAATGCTCAGTGTTTAAGGTAGATTTTTATTTCCTTTGAACTGGGAGCTTCGTCAGGTTCTTGTAATAGCCCTTCATAAATATTTTCTCAGGCACAGACCTGAAAAGAGTCAGAAAACTGTCCTTCTATCGAGAGAAAGTGGATTATTTTACACACACATAAAACATCTGAGGTTCGGAGACCCACGCTGCATAAATTCTCTTCTACTAAGATGAGAATATTTTAGCTCTTTAACACCTACCATGCAAAGAAGTACGAACTGGCTTAGTTTTAACTTTAGTCCCATTGAGCTCAGTAAGAGCAGTCATGTGCATAAGTTTAGACATTTCTTCAGAAACCATGTATGAAATTTTTGCTCATTTGGATGTCAATAACAAAACCTAGGACTTCAACCAAGACTTCAGCTTCAGCTGTCTAAAGTGTGATTCAGGCTTATTCTGCAAGTATTTTATAAATATGTCATTTGTCTTGTCTTATGAAGAATTAAATCTAATCACATGAAAAGAGTATCCCACCATTTTGCACACAGTTCTCACATCTCCATTTTCAGTGAAAAAAAAAACCAGGAAAAAAATGAACTAACTTGTCTTTGCATTGCTTTTGTGCAAAACGCTGGGTTTTAATTTTGAATTTAATGAATGTCATAGAGAAATTTAGGTAAAATTTATGTCAATGTTTCCTAAATTCATTTGGCTTTATGTAGGGCATATGGCAAGATTCCTTCCAAGACAAAAACATAATTAAATTAATTTTTACATGTTTTTGTAAAAATGCACAACATTGAAACATTTACAAAGAGTACATGGGGCTTTCAGAGACATGAGTTTCTATTGTTTTTTTTAATTGTCAGAAAATGGCATGAACAGGGAAGCTGTTCATTCATAGGGTGTACATCACCATCATCATCATCATCATGGCTTGGCTTCGCGGACGAAGATTTGGGAAGGGCTTTGCCCACGCTTATTGCAAGCGCGTTGATGGCTGAAAAGGCCAATGCGCGATAGGCAAGACCGGTTGCAAAGAGCACACCGGAGGGTCTCCTTGGGTGGTATAGTCGAGGCACGGTTCTTTCTGCGCTGTCTTTTCTCCTCGAGCTTGATTCTACGCGTGCTCTCAAAGGAGACAGCAGCGTTATGTATGGTGTGTCTCCAAATCTCCCGATTGGAGGCCAGGGTGGACCACTGATGGTGGTCAATATGGCCTAGGCTGAGGTGTTGTTTCAGGGAGTCCTTATATCTCCTCTTTGGAGCTCTTCTCTTGCGGCAGCCGGTGGCAAGTTCACCATAGAACACGATCTTAGGGAGGCGGTGATCCGCCATCCTGGAGACGTGCCCTGCCCAACGCAGCTGCGTTTTCAGCAACATGGCCTCAATACTGGTGACGTCTGCCTGTTCAAGGACAGCAACGTTAGTCATGTAGTCAGTCCAGTGGATGTTTAGGATTGTGCGGAGGCAGCGCTGATGGAAGCGTTCGAGGAGTCGCAGATGGTGGCGGTAGATGACCCATGATTCAGACCCGTACAGAAGAGTAGACAGTACCACGGCTCTGTAGACACTGATCTTTGTACTTTTCTTCAGGTGTTTATTGCACCAGACTCTTTTATGGAGTTTTCCGAAAGCTCTGTTTGCCTTTGCTATTCTGTTGTCGATCTCTTTGTCGATCGTGGCATCTGAGGAGATGATGCTACCCAGATAGCTGAACTGCTGGACTGGCTGAAGCTCTGACTCGCCAATGGTGATGTGGGGATGATGGTAATCATCTTGTGGTGCTGGTTGGTAGAGAACTACTGTCTTCTTTAAGCTGACTTCCAGCCCAAAAATCTCAGCCGCCTCTGCAAAGCAGGATGTTAAGCGCTGCAGAGCTGCTTCTGTGTGGGCAACAAGGGCGGCATCGTCAGCAAAAAGCAGCTCGCGGACAAGGTGATTCAGGGTCTTGGTGTGGGCCTTCAGTCGCCTTAGGTTGAAAAGGCTCCCATCGGTACGATATCGGATATAAATGCCGTCTTGTTCGTCGAGGTCTGCCGTGGCCCTTTGGAGCATCGTGCTGAAGAAAATTGTGAATAAAGTGGGTGCGAGAACGCAACCTTGTTTCACACCATTGGCTATTGGGAAGGGCTCAGAGAGTGCATCGCCATATCTGACTTGGCCGCGCTGCCCCTCATGTAACAGGATAATCATTTTGAGGAACTTGGGGGGACATCCTAATCGTTCCAAGATCTGCCACAGACCTTTTCTGCTAACAGTGTCAAAGGCTTTGGTGAGATCAACGAAAGTTACATAGAGACCCTTGTTCTGTTCCCTACACTTCTCTTGCAGTTGTCTCAGAACGAATACCATGTCTGTGGTACTTCTGTTGGCTCTGAAACCACACTGACTTTCAGGTAGAAGTTCTTCTGCGATAGCGGGTACCAATCTGTTCAATAGTATTCTTGCGAGGATTTTTCCAGCAATGGAGAGCAGAGTTATGCCTCGGTAGTTTGAGCAGTCTGACTTTACTCCTTTTTTCTTGTACAGGGTGATGATGATTGCATCACGGAGATCTGGTGGTAGTTCGCTTTGTTCCCAACAGCTCACAACTAGCTCGTGAAATTTAGCATGGAGCGTTTGGCCTCCATGTTTCCAGATTTCAGGCGGGATTCCGTCGACCCCAGCTGCCTTGCCGGTTTTCATCTGCTGTATGGCCTTAAGGGTCTCTCCCATAGTAGGGGCTATATCCAATTCATTTTTCACCGTTTGTTTTGGGATGAGCTGGATTCCTGAGTCTTGGACTACACGGTTGGCACTGAAGAGAGTTTGAAAGTGTTCAGACCATCGATTCAGGATAGAGGTTTTATCTGTGAGAAGCGTTTGGCCATCTGCGCTGAGTAGGGGGCTTTGAACTTGGTGTGTGGGTCCGTACGCTGCTTTCAGAGCCTCATAGAATCCTCTGTGGTCACCCAAATCTGCGCATAGTTGAGTCTTTTTTGCTAGGTTGAGCCACCACTTGTTCTGGATGTCTCGAAGTTTCTGTTGGAGTTTACTGCATGCAAGACGAAAGGCTGCTTTTCTTACATGGCAAGATGGTTGAGCGAGGTGTGCTTGGTGAGCAGATCTCTTCTTTGCCAGCAATTCCTGGATCTCTGGATTGTTTTCATCAAACCAGTCTTTGTTCTTCTTTGTGGAGAACCCTAAGAATTCTTCGGAGGACTGCAGGATGCTATTTTTAATATGTTGCCAAAGCGCTTCAGGAGAAGAGTCTATGGGACAGTCTTCAAGCCTAGTTTGAAGGTTTGCCTGGAAGCTGTCTCTCAGTGCAGCTGTTTGAAGATTGTTAACTTGGAGCCTCCTCCTCAGAATGCCGCCCCTCTTAGGTTTGGGCTTAAAATGGAGGTTAAGTTTGCAGCGCACAAGGCGGTGGTCTGTTTGACATTCTGCACTAGGCATCACACGGGTGTGACAGACATCGCAAACATTTCTCTGGCGCACTAAGATATAGTCAATGAGGTGCCAGTGTTTAGATCGAGGATGCATCCAGGTTGTCTTCAGGCTGTCTTTCTGCTGGAAGATAGTGTTGGTGATGGTAAGCTGCTGCTCAGCACAAAACTCTAGCAAGAGGCGACCGTTGTCATTGCAGTTTCCAACTCCATGCTTGCCTAGTACTCCTTTCCAGGCTTCAGAGTTCTTACCTACTCGGGCGTTGAAGTCACCAAGGATTATGATCTTATCATCTGCAGGAATCTTTTGAGTAAGGCGGCGCAGATCGGTGTAGAATTTGTCTTTTTCTGTAGGGTCAGCTTGGAGAGTTGGGGCATATACGCTGAAGAGAACAACATGTTGCTTGTTGTGTAGCGGGAGGCGTAAGGAGATAATGCGATCGGAATGACCTGTTGGCAAATTTTCAAGTTTAGAGGCGATGGAGTTTTTAATCATGAAGCCAACTCCGGAATGATGACTTTCGGTTTTGGGTTTGCCTGACCAATACAGTGTGTAGCCGGCACCATGTTCTTTAAGGCTGCCTTCCTCATGAAGGCGAACTTCACTGAGAGCAGCAATGTCAATGTTGAGTCGTGACAGTTCGTGAGCAATTATAGCAGAACGGCGTTCAGGACGCCCACTGTCTGCTGTATCGAGCATGGTTCTGATGTTCCAACATGCGAGTGTCAATCTGGACACACCTTTGGAGGCAGGTGTATGCCTTTGTCTCTTTGTCTTTGGTTGACCGCAACAGAAGATGCCTGTTGGCCGCGGCTAGCCAACCGGATTGGAAGGGAGATGAGCTTTGGTTAGGCCACCTTTTCTAGGCCCCTCTCCATGTGGAGCAAGCAGTGCTCTCCTTGAAAAAGGCTGCTTGGTCATTCAGGATGCTGCCGAACGAGACTGTCATCTCCCGGGTCAGTCTCAAGCGACCAATGTCCTGAACCGCCTGCATGCAGGGTTGGGTCTGCGGCTTCCAGTGACATCTTTCCACCTGCCGTTTCGTCCCTTGCCTGTCGCTACAGGGCTTTGCAAACGTGAGTACACCCTTCAAGCCTGCGCGGTGGATTTTTTAGGTGAGGTGCAGCGTGCGCAAGACTGGCCCCACCCTTTACACCTGAGGTTCATCTGCCAGGGCCTAGCGAGCTTGGACGGTGACAGCGAAGTCCTCAGGTCGTAGGTTTGGTTAGAGTATCCTTCTCTTAGATGGATGGCCTTACAGGGCTAAACGAGCTCCATCTGCCCGGGTTTGGAGTTAGAGTTGTCCTTCTCCTAGGATGGTTGCCCGAAGGCTAGTGAGCCCATCCTGCCCGTGGACACACTTTGTCTGACCCTTCAGTTGAGACCTGTCAGGCTTGGGAGACCCTACCGGAGGCATATGCCACCACCAGCATAACTCTCAACTTCGCAAGGGCACGCAAGCTCTTTCCCCACGGCAAGGGGGTGCCCATGAAAGAGCATAGGGTGTACACAGAAGAGTTAAAAGACATCACTGCTGGTATAAAGCATTTGCCACATTAGGCAAGGAGAAATAGGTTTTCTCACATCCTGATGAGATGGACATGATTAAACTTGTGGACTCCACTCACAGCTTTCTGCAGTAATAAGAAGAACTCTTAGGCAGCTCAAGTGTGATCCATTTACACCCAAAAATGGGAAAGAGGGATTGTGCAGCTTAGATCTCCTCAGCAGAAGGCTCCTGAGGACATCTGACATGCTGCATCTCCTTGCTTATTGCTCTAGAGGGAAACCAATCCACATGTCTTAGTGGGGAAATCAGCTGGCCTGTTGTTAATTCAGTGAGTTGCAGTGCTACTCCTATTCTCTTTAATTTTTTCCTTTTCTTTTTTCTTTTTTCCTTTTATTTTATTTTCTTTTTTCTTTTTTCCTTTTTTCCCTTTTCCCCTTTCCTTTTCCTTTTCCTTTTCTTTTCATCGAATCATTGAATCAAAGAATGCTTTGGGTTGGAAGGGACCTTCAAAGTTCATCTAGTCCAATCCCCTACAATAAGCAGGGACATCATCAACTAGATCAGGTTGCTCAGAGCCCCACCATCCAACCTGACCTGGAATGTTTCCAGGGATAAGGCTTCTACCACCTCTCTGGGCAACTTGTGCCAGTGTTTCACCACCCTCATTTTAAACCCTTTCACTCCACCCTTTCCCCCTTTCCGTTTTCTTTTCCCCTCTTCCTCTTCACCTTCCTCCTCCTCCTCTTCCTTTTTTTTCCTTTTTTCCCTTTCCCACTGCCTTTGGCGAAAGGCATGGCAGTAGCAAGTGCCGCTGCAGCATCTTTGCATCTGGCAGACAATCTGCTCCCGGCTGCCACCAGCTGGAAGAAATTACCGCAGCCCCCTGAGGCTGGCACACAACACAGAGCTGGAGCCCATGTCGCACCAGATGCAGACATGAGTGCTTCCTTGGTTCCCCCCACCTCCATCTTCCCCCAGCATCAGGAATATGGGGCAAAATAAAAGCAACCTCCAAAAGAATAAGACCCCTATTTTCAAAGCCGAACAAGGGTTTGTTATCAATTTCCAGGTCTGTCCTACGAGCGTGTAGAGGGACTCTCTGCCAAATAAGGAGAAAAGCTGGTCATGATCCAGCCATGTGTGCTCAGCCCAGAAAACCAACTGTATCCTGGGCTGTATCAAAAGAAGTGTGACCAGCAGATCCAGGGAGGTGATTCTCCCCCTCTACTCCACTCTTGTGAGACCCCACCTGGAGTACTGTGTTCAGCTTTGGGACTCCCAGCATAAGAAAGACCTGGACCTGCTCAAGCAGGTCCAGAGGAGGGCCACAAAGATGGTCAGGGAGCCAGAGCACCTCTGCTATGAGGACGGGCTAAGAGAGTTGGGGTTGTTTAGCCTCAGGAAGAGAAGGTTCCAGGGAGACCTTTTAGCAGCCTTCCAGTACTTAAAGAGGGTCTGCAGGAAAGGTGGTGAGGAACTCTTTATCAGGGAGTGTGGTGATAGGGTGAGGGGTAACACAGTTTTAAACAGAAAGAGGGTAGATTTAGATTAGGTGTAAGGAAGAAATTCTTTACTGTGAAGGTGGTGAGACACTGGAACATGTTGTCCAGAGAATTTGTAAATGCCCCCTCCCTGGAAGTGTTCAAGGCCAGCTTGTATGGAACTTTGAGCAACCTGGTCTAGTGGAAAGTGTCCCTGCCCATGGCGGAGGGTTGGAACTGGACGATCTTTAAAGGTCCCCTCCAACTCACACCATTCTGTGATTCTATGTTTCTATGATTCTTGCTGCTAAAAGCAGGGGTCATGGTATGGCGGCCGAGAGCACGGTACACCTACCTGTGGCCATGACAAGGCATGTGCGCTGACAAGCACCGTGATACCAGGCTCTTTGTGTGTCTTCTGCATATGGACAACGGGGGAGCTGTTAGGTTGGAGCTGGTGTCCTGAAATGTGAGGCTGCAAAAATCCCTGCTAGAGGAAGTGACTGTCCCCGCTAAGGAGCAGAAGTGCTGCTGCTCTCGTTCTGCATCTGCCCCAGGCAGCTGGAGCAGGTGCTCTGTGGAAGGACAGTGAGTTGTGCTAAGGTGGCTGCAGGGCTGGCCTCTGCTGCTCCAAGTCAAAACGGGGCTGTTCTCTGGTAACAATGGCAGCCAGGAAGATCTGTCTGTCGTTTTTCTTGATCGATCTCTGTATTGCTTCTCTATTGCTTCTCTAAAACTCTCAACACATTTCGCTTTCTTGACTTTTGCTGTATGCTGCACCAAAATATTTTCAAGACAGCATTCACAGCAGCTTTGAGGTGTCCTTTCTGAATAGTAAGAATTAATGCACCTAATGAGTTCAATTTTTAAATTAATCATTAATCATATATGTATGTTTAATGATTAATATATTCAATACAATTAATCAGCCATTTTATAAATTCCATGTTGTAATTTATCCTTTCAATCAATATTCCAGATAGTGAATTTGCTAGTAGTTCTCAACCTTAGTCCCGGGCACCTTTTTCTAAAAACTAGTGCAACTACCTTTCCTACCTGAGTTCTGTGGTAATGATTCCTATGCTAAGGTGAAACTGCGTATTTTGATAGCAGCTCAGCTACTTTGGTTTTTTTCTGTTTTTCCCCTCAGACTTCTTGAATACATGCCATCTGGGCTCATTTGCTATTTTAAACGTGTCTAGTTACCACAGAAGAGGAATTTAAAGATATCCATGCCTTTGAAAAGATCCAAATTATGCTCTATAAGCTAACCAGATAACACTTGAAAAAAATAAAAATATTAAGGAAACAGGAATTTGTCAGTCAGAAAATTTTTTATGACCTTTTTCTTTTTAATTTTCTTCTTTTTTCTTCTGCTTTTCATTTTTGGAAATTTTTACTCACTGAATGAATTATAGTAAGGACAACCAGAAGTTTCTTATATTAATAAGCTTGTTCAGCTTATTGTTGAAGCTTTGTTGAATAAAAATGAAGTCTAAATGCCTAACAATATATTTTTACTGCCTTTTCTAGAATTCAAACTCCAGTCCACCTCTGCTCACGAAATCATGTATACAAAAAAAATTTAGCTACAATAGAGAAAAACCATCTATTAGAGTTCAAAAAGGACAAATTTCATAGAATCACAGAATTGTTTTGGTTAGAAGAGAACTTAACGACAAGTCCAACCGTTAACTCAGCACTACCAGGTCATCACTAAACCGTGTTCCTAAGTACTGCATCTACACATCTTTTAAATAGCTCCGGAGATGATGATTCCACTGCTTCCCTGAGCAGCCCGTTCCAGTGCTTCACAACCCTTCTGGTGCAACCTCCTGGTGCAGCTTGAGCCCATTTCCTCTCATCCTATCACTTGTTAGTTAGGAGAAGAGACTGACCCCAACCTCACCACAACCTCCTTTCAGGTTGTGGTAGGGAACAATAAGGTCTCCCCTCAGCCTCCTTTTCTCCAGGCTAAACAACCCCGGTTCCCTCAGCTGCTGCTCATAGGACTTGTGCTTTAGACCCTTCACCAGCTTCATTGCCCTTCTCTGGACATGCTCCAGCACCTCAGTGTCCTTCCTGATGTGAAGAGCCCAAAACTGGACACAGTATTAGAGGTGCAGGGCAGCAATCACTTTCTTCCTCCTGCTGGCCACACTATTGCTGATACAAGCCAGGGTGCCATTGGCCTTCTTGGCCATCTGGGCACACTGCTGGCTCATACTCAACTGGCTGTCCACCAACACCCCCAGGTCCTTTTCTGCTGGGCATCTTTCCAGCCACTCTTCCCCAAGCCTGTAGCATTGCAGGGGGTTGTTGTGACCCAAGGGCAGGACTTGGCATTTGGCCTTGTTGAACCTCATACAACTGACCGTGGCTCATTGATCCAGCCTGTCCAGATCCCTCTGTAGAGCCTCCCTACCTTCAAGCAGATCGACACTCCCACCCACCTTGGTGTCATCTGCAAACTCACTGAGGGTGCACTTGATCCCCTCCTCCAGATCATTGATAAAGATATTAAAGGGAACAGGCCCCAATACTGAGCCCTGGGGAACTGCTTGTGACCAGCCACCAACTGGGTTTAACACCATTCACCACCACTATCTGGGCCCATCCATCCAGCCAGTTTTTTAACCAGTGAAGAGTACACTCATCCAAGCCATGAGCAGCCAGTTTCTTCAGGAGGATGCTGTGGGAAACTGTGTCAAAGGCTTTACTGATGTCTAGGTAGACAACATCCACAGCTCTTGCCTCATCCACTAAACAGGTCACCTTGTCATAGGAGATCATATTAGTCAAGTAGGACCCCCCTTTCATAAACCCATGCTGACTGTGCCTGATCACCTGGTTGTCCTGCACATGTCATGTGATGGCACTCAAGATGATCTGCTCCATAAACTTCCCCAGCACTGAGGTCAGGCTGACAGCCTTCTAGTTCCCTGCAGCTCCTTCTGGCTCTTCTTTT
Organism: Bucorvus abyssinicus; assembly: GCA_009769605.1. Lineage (NCBI taxonomy): Eukaryota > Metazoa > Chordata > Aves > Bucerotiformes > Bucorvidae > Bucorvus > Bucorvus abyssinicus. Next base: position 18,002,530 of record CM020030.1, on the reverse strand, counting down.
AGATGAGTGTCATGTTAGCTAATCTGTCAACTGGGACCTCCCTGGTTAGCCAGGACTGCTGGTAAATGATGGAAAGTGTCTTGGTGAACACTTCTGCCAGCTCCCTCAATACCCTTGGGTGGATCCCATCTGGCCCCATGGGCTTGTGCATGTCTAAGTGGTGCAATAGGTCACTGACCATTTGCTCTTCGATTATGGGAGCTTCATTCTGCTCCCTGTCTTTCAGCTCAGGGGGCTTGGTACCTGGATAACAACTGGTCTTACCATTAAAGTCTGAGGCGAAGAAGGGATTTAGTGCCTCAGCCTTTTTCTCATCCTGGGTCACTGCTTCCCCCCGCATCCAGTAGAGGATGGAGATTCTCCTTGGCCCTCCTTTTATTGTTACTGTATTTATAGAAACATTTTTAATTGTCCTTTATGGCAGTAGCCAGATTAAATTCTAGCTGGGCTTTGGCCCTTCTAATTGTTTCCCTGCACAGCCTCATGGAACCTCTGTAGTCTTCCTGAGTTGCCTGCCCCTTCTTCCAAAGCTTATAAACTCTCCTTTTTTCCTTAGTTTGAAAAATTATTTGAATAGTTTAAGAAATCATTTCTTGGCACACCAAAAGCATATGTTGAAATCCTGTCAAGATCAAATGGTTTAATTTCTGGCAGGATTAACCATATGAAGGCAGAGATTAAAAAGTAGAATCCCATGATTATAGGCAATGCATCTGCTATCTGAAAGAACAAGCAATGTGAGTGAATTCCTGACATGGCAATTTTGTGTGTTGCATCCTTCATATAGCAAACAATCTGAAGAGGAGAAATAATTAAAAAAAAAAAATAAAAAAAGAGTTATAACCATGGCTTTATATCTTCTTTTCAGTCCACATATATGCTCAGATCCCAATTTGTAGCTGAACTCTGCTTCTAGGCAAGTCAAAAGTCAGAACTGCAGTGTAAATGGGAACACTAAGATTCTGATTGTCATATCCACATCCAACCCCAAACCTCTTGTCTATAGTTTTGGTCAATTTTTAGGGATCTGGATTTTGGATCCAACATTTTTGATTTTCACAAATCTTTAATAATATTCTGGAGGCTAGTATGATTACGGTTTATGTATTCAGCAAAATTATCTGAGAAAGATATATTTTCATTTTAATGGAATAATTTATTATGCACTTGCTATTTATATACAATTGACATTTCAATTATACCAATTCTCAGTATTATTTCCTGAGACTCTTGTTTTCTTGATGCACTTTGAAAGTCAGTGCCTATCCCCAGAATTGCAAGTTACTTTTCTAGGGCCAGGAGCAAGCAGAGCATCACCTAAAGAAATGCCACCAGAATTCCCAGCAGAAATGCTTCTGGCAGCAACTGTCCAGGAGGTGCCATAATATAATAACTTGCATTTCTTCTAATTGATAGCTGATACCATAAAACTATAGGCTGTAGTTTAACTGTGTGAAACAATTTAAAATTTCAAAGATTTTATTTGCTGCAGTGAATATAAATTCAAAGGTGTGTCCCAGAAAATACACCATATTATGTGAAAGAGAAATGTAATAATCATTATGAAGCAAAGAAAAATGAAAATTATGCTTAACAAGATACCCACACACTGAAAAGCGTATGAAATTTCACATGCAATGTGTGCAAACTATTCTAACTCTTTCCTTAAAAATATGTAGTGTTTTCTCCCCTCTCAAACTCATTTAGCTAAGTTCTATGTAATACTCTTAAATTACAGGTAGCTTTCTGTTAGGGTTTCACTGAGCATTCAACCTATATTTTACATCTGCTTTAGCTGGACATACCTGCACTGCCTGCAAGAAATCTAATATACCCTGAAGACATGTTTAATTATCTTAGAGTCAGCAAAGGGGACATCCTAGTTCTGAGTCAGAGCATTTAGTAGAACATGGACTCAAACTGCAGCAGTGGCTCTAGCAATGGGAATTGCAGTTCTCTGCAATGGCCTGGTGCCAGTTCTGCATGCTACCTGTAGAGGGTTTCTATGATGCACAGAGCCTAAGATAGCTCACTTCTCCATGAGAAAAGAGTGGGTCCAGAATGCTTCTAGGCTAATAAGGAGCACAAGTCTTCTCTGTATGGTCTGGCTTTATAAGAAAAATGGTCATTGGAACAAACAATGTGATTTTAGATGCAAACTTCTCCAAGCTTCATGGTCATCATTTGGTCAAAACTGTGCAGTGCAGCAGTCTGAGTTTCTGTGTTGCTCTGTCCCCCAGTGCCATCACCCTACCACAATTACTGCCAGGTTCTTCGAATACAAGCAGTCAACATCTGTTTTGTTTTTTTTTTTACCCCACATGCATTAAGGCACTAATTAAGATGCACAAGTGCCCACACTCACCTTTGGACATTTGGAGAGCCTGCGCTAATAGAGTCCTGGAAGAGTAGCCCACATATTCAAAGACCTCCTAGAAACCACAACAGAATAGCCAACTATCTGACAAATCTGCAGAGCACCACCAGCCATCCAAACAGTATTCAAACCATAATGAAATAACCATCGCTTCAGTTTCCCCCAGTCTTTTCCAAGCCAGCTGGCATTGTGCTACAGGGAAATTACACATTCATTTTGATTATTTACTCTCATCTGCACTCTGTGTTCCCCACCCTCCCCCTGGATTTAACAATCATTACTGTTAATAAGGGCCAGACCAGTGAGTGCTGTGGGGCCAAAAAAGTTAATAGAAGACCTTGACATATTGGATGAAAATTGCACTTTCACACTCAGGCAACTTCAGTGAAAGCTATGCACTCAGCTCCTATGTCATTCCAGCAAGAGTTGTGCATGTGTGCATCTGCAGATGTTTTATGGAGAGCATATGGCTGCAAAATACTTACTGAAGTTTATCAACATGGGGAGATAATATAAAAGGGAAGGTTACTGGCACCTGCACACCTCAGATTAAGTTTAAGTTGCTACCAAATTTGATGGTGACTCTTCTGAATCCACAGGTTCTCACAATCAGCAGCTCATGGATGAGCAATGATGAGCAATGATAGAAAAGTGGAGAGTTTAAAAGCTTTTTCACAGGTTGGATGACAAGCTTTTGCTAATTTTCAAGGGAACTAGATATCCAAAACCTGTTGCCAAGGGAAATAGATGAGGAAGCCTTAAAAATTGCAAACCTAACACTTAAGTAAATAATAAATCAAGTACAAGAATATCGCAATTTTGTTCTCATATCTGATTTTACAACAATGAATGGTTGTGCTGGAAACTGGTTAAACAATATGTATAGAGAAAGAAAACTCTGGCAAAAGCCCACAGTTTAGATACTGCAAGAGATAAAGGAAATGTACTCAGCGGATGATCCTTAGCTGAGCACAAGCTGTAGGGTAAAACATAAGCTTCCATCAACTCTTGCAAATAATTTGAGCTCAATGCCATAAGTGCCTTAAATTAAATCCCTCTCAGCAGGAGCCAATCTAAATCATTAAACATATGTCATGTAGAGAGCTATAATCACTAGAAGTGTCACCTACACCGCATTTAATTTGCATAGAAAATGTATTGCGGTTGTTAATTTGACCATTTTTCAATGTTCAGTATCTCTCAGAAAACACACATCGTTAGAAGCAATGCTTGTTTTGTCACCAAGCGAAAACCACATGCGCATATAATTCTGTTACCCAGTTTGTTGTGACATACATAACTGTGAAAGAAAGCTTTCCTGCCACATAGGAGCATCCCCCTTCTTGTTTGAGATCTCCAGAATGATTTATCACTGCCTTTTGAATTCCACGAAGTTTAGGACCAGGCAGAATCATTAGAGGATTCACACCTGTCTTCCATCATAAACAAGCAGCAGAATTTTGTCCCCTTTCTTCAAAGCTGAGACAAATAACTTTGATGTGACTGTGGCAGGTCTTTCAGAAAGGCTCTCAGGGTTGATTTGAATAAATGACAGCTTGTCAAGGAGTACTGTTCTGGCTTATGGTCTTTAAAACTGTCTCTGTTTTTTGAAATCATACAGCATGCTGTCAAATGTCACATCCTTGGGAAAAAATGTTTCCTCTGTCTATGTGACTCATGTCATATGAAACTTTTGTCAATCTGTGGGCACCTGGGTCTTTGGAAGCTTATCCATCCCCATGCAGTATGCACATTGGTGATGTTCCAGGTTTGCATGTTAGGGAACACTCTAGAGACCTCTATGTTCCCCATGCTTCCCACAGCGAGTGCATCTTTTTAATACAATAATCAACAAGCCTGGCTTTTATGTTGGAAGTGTATGTTGGAAGTAAGTCATCTGGGATGGTGAATAGAGGTAGCCTGAGAAACTTCAGTGATACTGAGATCGGTCATGCCCAGCAGGCACCAGCATTTTGCAGACACAAAATAACTGAACAAAAGGTAAAGGGAAGAAAGGGTGTGTTAAAACAGTATCCCCAAGCAGTCACTTTGCCACATCTGCACCACTCAGCAACTGTTTAAATAGCAGGGTTTCACTGTAATAGCTTATTTCTTGACTTACTGAACCTAATATGATAATACTAAAAAATGTGCATATGGGGTTAAATGCTAATTTTGTTGAATAAAGGGGGGAAAGTTGCATTTACATCAGGGGGACTAGAATCACATGCTCTGAGTCTGTTTATTCCTACAATTGCCTGCTTGAATACAAAGTTTGTATGATAATCTGCAAGACAAGAGTGTCCCTCTTCAGAAGAACCACTTTTAGTCACCCACCCTCTTGTACCCTGCTTTCCTTGAGTTCTGACGCAGTCCCCCCCAGAAGGCCTTCTTAAATGACCTCGGGCAACTGGAAACCTTAGTCCAGTATCTCTTAGAGCTGCAATTCATGTTCGGCACCAACTGCTGAAGTCACTCTGGCAGTTCTGTTTCTTCAGCTTCCACAGCTGAAAAATGCAACAGCTTTGGCAACCTGAAACAATCTCGATCCTCTTGTTATGGTAATACACCCTGAGGTTTTCAGATGTGTAGACATGGTGAGCTCAATTCAAGCTGTTTGATTTTCAGGGGAAGTCTATCCTTGGTGACACTTTGAAAGAGACTTCATATATAGCTTCCAAAAAATGTAAGCCTGTTCAAATGTAGAAAATGTCAAGAAAATTCAAAGTACCACAATGTATAGAAAAATTTACACATAGAAAGGAAAAATGAGTCATGGAGCAAGGAAGAAAATCTAGGCTCTCCTGAGCTAAAGTTTTAATTTTATTTTGAAATTTAATGTTTTCCTCTCCTGATTGATGATAACACATTGAAATTATGGCCATTGTGGCCATAATTTTTTCCATAAATTATGGAATTATTTAATTGAACCAAAGCCATACTTTACACACTGTTACCTCTTCATGTCAAGGTTATTTTATAGACTTTTGATTGAAATATCTGGCAATGAAGCTATGAGACTAAAATTTGAATTTTCACTTAGCACTTGATGTTAAGCAGATGTATATGCATTTTTGAGGGATTTTGTTTGTTTTTAAGAATTTTATGAACATTACAGACCCCATTTGGACAAATCACATCTGTTGCATGTAGCTCTTGGAACACAGAAAAAAGTGCTATCTGAAAAAAAAACTCTGGGGAAGAAATGAGAAAGAAAAGTAGATGTCGCTAATATAGGCTCTTCTACTCAAATTTATACTGAATTCATCCCTGAGAATCAGGTAGTTAAGTCCAAGTACTGGAATGCCTCACTCTCAGTATGACTGCTGGTGAAAGACATTTCGATGTACACACCAGGTATGAACGTTAAACATTTCATGCTTGGGTTTTACTTGGTTATAACATCGCTGACTCAGGTATCCTGAAATTTGCCTACACAGCAAGAAGATGGCTTTCCTAAAAGACACCACTTCTACAGGTTTCATGAGTGATTTGAGTAGGAGCCTCTCAAGTCCTCAGATTCATGTACAAGTGAAAAGTTTGGTTCCAAAGAGCTTCTTGGGATATTCAGCATTAAGAAAAGTGATGACACAACCTGGAAAGTTCCCCAAAAGCAAGAACCCTCCAAAGCAAGAATTTCTGGAGTTAAGGCTCTTGCATCCCCTTTAATTTAGACCCCATTACGCATAGGAATTTCAACACCATATGCTTATCCATCAGATGGTTTAACACTGCTGGGAAGTCTTGGTCTCCTCTGCATGTTCTAAGTATTTTGAAATCAGTCTTGCTAGAGTATGAATTTCTGAAGAATATATGTTCTTTTGGGGGGAAAAACCAAAACAAAAACCGAAAACACTTTACAAGAAAACAGTGTTCCTATAGTTGTTTGGCTTCCCATTTCAAATTTCTACTCAAGTTGTATATTTTAACACTTCATGTAAAGTTGTGATTAGGTGCAGATGTGTTCTGTTTACACTTGTTACTTTAAAAGTTGCAAATATAGACATGAATAAGATATTTAGACACAAATGGCCCTCAGTAGATTGAAGAATAGAAATGTTCCAGATTGATAATTACAAAGAAAGCTTTAAATTGCAGGGACCTCCACTAAGTGTCTTTTCAAGAGACAACCATCACTATTATAAAGAAATATAGCGACTCAAAGTGCAGGTGCTGATTAAACATTATTTGTAAGAGTGGATCGGTTCCAAAATCTGCAACCTCCACTCTAAAAAGCATAATCCTGGATGAGCCTACATAGACATTATACTTTCAGACTGAAAATGTATCCTGATATTTTTCTTTAAAACACCTGTTATGCTGAGGCTGCAATATAAAAAATACCTTGTTTAGAAAAATGTCAGCTCATTTTCTACGTGTTCCTTTTTGATACTTGAGGATTTAAAGATGAAACTACATTAATGCAAGTAAGATAGGGACAGAATAATCCAGCAGGATGGAAGAAAATAAATTTCTATAAAGTTTAAAGAATAATACGTAAATCCTGAGCAAAACCTGCCCATTTTCTGACATCTCACAAGCACTGGCGGACTGTCAGTTAAGTACCCCATCCCAATGGTGTGCTTGGAGTTTCAGGAGAATCAAAACAATTGATCCAGTGGGAAACCTGGTAACATTTGGGTTTACAGCCTTCTTCTACACCAATTAAAGACAAATAGGGGTATTATTTATTTTAATGAAAATCAATTAAATCACTTAAGTATTTTTAAGTTTCCGTTTTTAAACTTCAGGTTTATACTTCCCTAATTACATACCTGATGTGGTCTGAGTGGCCTGTGACATTCTTACCTGTTTTATGTTACTCTTTCTAGAAGTCTGTGAGCCTTTCTGCCACATTGCAACAGGCCCAGATGTGCACAAGGGAAGTAAAAGAGGCTTGGGAAAGTCTTCCACTAGGTTAGCTGCAGCATGAACATACTCTATTCAAAAAGGGGCCAGTTGTTAGCTTTTTTTTTTTTTTTTAAATTTTTTGGTCAGAAGAGCTCAAAAGGCTTCTTCCCCAGGATAATCTTTTCCTAATAGACATGTTACTTAGTTCCCCTGTAAGCCAAGAGAAGCTCAGCAAGCAATATGTCAAGGTGGCTATGTTAAAACATTGCCGATGCCCCCTTTGCTGAGATGTTACAAGAAATGCCATCATTTCAGTCTGATAAGGACTGAAGAACACTTGGCTCGATGGTCTATTTCAGTAACAGCCATATTTAAAAGGCTGTTGGGCCACACCCAGTTTGCATCTGAATGAAGCTGGCAAGCCTCAGGAGAAGAAAGGCAGCAAGGCTGGGGCTGCACATGGAGAAGGTGCAAGTGAAAGACGATGCTAAAGGAGGAGGAGCAGGGAGTAGCAGCTTCCCCTTCGTGCTCTGCTGCAGGTCTGTGTCTCCCAGGGTTAGGAGTGTGGACAGCAGAGGAAGGCTCCAAGAAGTTCCCAGGTGTTGTCTCTCGTGTACTTCTGAAGCTGAATCAGGAAGATTTCTAACTCAATCACTCGGTATTAAAGAGTACAGGACATGTTGCCTCCTGCAGGAGAGAGACATTGGGCGAGCACGCAGGTCCTGGGCTCAAATTTGTCATGGAAATTTTTATTATGTTTTTCACAGAAAAAGGTCCATACTGTCACCATTTCGTTGACAAAGCTTTTTGGGTGTAGGCTGGCATTTCACAGTGAGGCTGGAGAGAGGGGGCACATATCTTAGGCCACTGTCCTAGCCCCTGGATTATTGGCTGCCCAGTGCTTCAAAGGTCTCTTAAATTGCTATTACAAACAGTAAAAAAAGGTATGAAAGGTCTCATTTTCTCCTCCAATGAGAAGGAGAAGGACACCAGAACTGAAGCAAGGTTCTTGTTTTCTGGCTGGTCCTACCTCACTGACTCCATTTACTGCCTGTAACTCCAGCCATGACCTGACACTTTGGCAGGGTTAGCCTGGGGGAGCTCCAGCCACCATGGGAGAAGGAAGGGTGGTGACAGTCACAGGTAAAGCCCTCTCCTCCAGAGTGAGAAGATCAACTTCAGACTAGGAGGAATCTACCGTAAAAGATTGTTGCATATTAGAAGGAAGGCAAAGTCAAAATTTGCTTCTTACACAGTGTGTGACAGCAAAAGCTAATGTATTCTTTGTATCCTTAATGTTTAAACTCTTGATTAGGATTCTATTTTTTGCATGCTTAAAGATGCAAAGTGTCCATAGTAATTTGTAGGTTAACGTCTCTGCTGTAGCTTGCTATCTGTACGCTTCTTGGCATCCCTCATGTCAATCATTTCTGGATTGATAGGTAGCACTGCCCTTAGGGGAATAGTAACAGCTGGATTTCAGAATAAAAAGAGTGATTAGAGTTTAAAATGTCCCCCCTACTAACCTTAACCTGCCTCCACCATCATGTCCTTTCTGGAAAGGATGTACTTTTGCGCAGTCTGTGATCTGCGTTTATCCATGCTTTTTCAGGATAAACTCAGATTTCTTCAGCTTTAATAAAGACCTTATGTTCCTAAGCATCTTACAGATAATAGTGCTTAATGGGCACTCATGAAAATAAAGAGTATGTAATTTTTTAAAGATATAGCCCTGATGTTTATGCATGAAAATGCTGTTTACTGAATAACGCACATTTCATAGTATAGTCTAGGATTTTTAAATGTCTTTCTATTTCTGTCTACAGCTTGAGAAAAATGGCTAATCCTGAAGTAGTTTCATTGCATATGCAAACTCACAATTGCTTTATAGTAAGGCTATATTCTTACACCTCAGGATTGCTCCCCAGAGCAACCTTGTCAAGACTTCAATCAAATGAATATATACAACCTTCTATGAGTCATCTGCTGTCATAGTGCAGAAAAAAAAGTAAAATGGCTGCACGTACTGTATTGATTACTACTTTCTGGAAGTGTAATATCTTGTAACCACTGCAAAAGAGGGTGGCAAAGCACTTTTTGCACAAACACCTCCTGTTTTAACCATGTGCCTACATAAAAGCAGGTGATGAAACCCCTCTGAATTAAATTTTCCTTGCTATTCTTTTAGATAGGGTGTTTATGGCTCCGGCTCGAGGTTTCCTCAAGTGTAAGGTGAAAATAATTTGTATCTGCAACAGATCTTACTATATTTTTTAAGCAATCTAGTACTTTTGAGATGTAACCAGATAAAATCAGTAAATAAATCTTCCAGCAAGTTCCGCAGATCAATGCCATCAGTTATTTAGCTTTCATTCAACTAGTTTTCTTTCCATTCTCCTCATCCACTTTTTATTTCTGTGAAATTCTTTTTCCTTTCATTTATTCCTTAATATAAAAATTGGGTGATTTTTTCCTGTGATCGTTCCTTCCTCTCTACTTTCCATCCCCTTCCATTTTCAAAAGCACCTTGTAGTCCAGCACATAACATCACAGTCCAACTGTTAACCCAGGACTGCCAGGTCACCACTAAGCCATGTCCCTAATCACAACATCTATGTGTCTTTTAAATACCTCCAGGGGTGGGGATTCCACCACTTCTTCCATGGGCAGCCTGTTCCAATGCTTTACAACTCTTTCTATAAATAAGTTTTCCTAATATCCAGCCCAAACCTCCCATGGCACAACTTGAGGCTGTTTCCTCTCAACCTATTTCTTGTTATGTGGGAGAAGAGACTGACCCCCACCTCGCTACAACCTCCTTTCAGGTACTTGTAGAGAGTGATGAGGTCTTCTTTCAGCCTCCTTTTCTTCAGACTAAACAACCCCACTACCCTCAGCTGCTCCTCATAAGACTTGTGCTCCAGACCCTTCACCAGCTTCGTTGCTCTTCTATGGACACACTCCAGCACCTCAATGTCCTTCTTGATGTGAGGGGCCCAAAACTGGACACATTGTTCGAGGTCCGGCCTCACCAGTGTTGCGTACAGGTGGACAATCACTTCCCTCTTCCTGCTGGCCACACTATTGCTGATAGAAGCCAAGATGCCATTGGCCACCTTGGCCACCTGGGCACACTGCTGGCTCATATTCAGCTGGCTGTCGACCAACACCCCGAGGTCCTTTTCCGCTGGGCAACTTTCCAGCCACTCTTCCCCAAGCCTGTAGCATTGCAGGGAGTTGTTGTGACCCAAGCGCAGGACCCAGCAATTGGTGTTACTGAACCTCATACCATTGGTCTCAGCCCATCGATCCAGCCTGTCCAGCAATTGCATGATCGGCAATTAATATGTCAAGATATCTGCATGCCTCAGAAGGAGATCCTCAGACAAATGAGTAGAAAAAACATATCTGTGAAGTAGTGCTTTGAAAGACTTAAAAAGACACCAGAATGTAAGTTTCTTTTCCAGTGGGACAATTTCAGTTGTTACAGCATAGTGGGAGAAATGCTCAGCCCTGAAAGAATTTGACCAAACCCTCGAAATCAGTAGAAATCTTTTTCTCTGGTAAAGTCTGATTTCTTCTGAACAAAATGATGGGGAAGGAAGTTTAAAAGCCTGTTACTTTTTTGCTGGGAGCCTTAGAAAAGGAAGTTAAACTCCTACGTCTGCAGAGTCTGGGAGCATTTTTGCCACATAAGTTACAAAGCAGGAGGGTTACAGCAAAAGAAAGGGCTATGGGTGGATGCAGCTGCATAGCTGCAGCTACTGAATGGTTGACAGACACATTCACCAAGATCATCATCTCATTATCTAAAAGAATGGCTGTATAACTTTATACTCCTAACTATTTTGGCAGTGCTGACACTGAGCCAAAACTTTCACCTGAAGCGTTTCGCACAGGAGCTGCTTTGGGCGAGGGCTTCCTCACTGCCCTGTGGCAGTGCATCTCATGACTACTGTTTCTCTTGGTTACTGAGGAGCTCTGAAGAGAGCAGCTCCATTCATACCACACATCCTGATTAAAATGTAGTTCTTTTGAAGGGGGAGGCTTGATCTGCCACATACTTTTGCAAAGAACAGCATACAAGTCGTGCTCTGCAAAGTGGACCAGGTCGTATGCACGAACAGAGGGAAAACAGGGTGCTGAAACTTTCTGTGCTGCTTTAGCCAGTGCCCTGCTCCTAGGGAAAACATCTCACACAAAATCTAATCCTGGTCCCTGCAAGGCTCATCTGCCTAACTCTAGCTCCCAGAAGAGAAGGGAAACAATTTTCATTCCCTCCTCTTTGCTACATGGCCAGAAATAGCATCTGTTGGCATCCGATGTTGCATGTGTAACTGGGTAATTAGACTCAATTTTCTTCCTCTGCTGTTTTTGTCTTCTTTGACATGAATGCAGCAATGCATGGATAGCTAGTTTGCCCAGATAGGTATGGCTATGTGCAGGGAAGAGCAACAAACAATAGAAATAATATAGGTATTAACTTGCACTTTCAGTACCTCCTGAGTAACCTGTGCATCAAGGGAAAACAATAAAAAGGCAGCAAGGAAATATTTTTTAAAATTTCTATTAAACGGAGTGTTTACACCCCTAGAACAATCCTTTAGTTTCCAGATAGTACTGCCACTGTATTGCAAATCAGGTCAGCCACTTTTTTTCCCCTGGTAAAAAAGAAAAAGTTCATTACTTAGAAATTCTATAACATGAATCATGCCGATTGAGCCTGTGGGAAATATCTCCAAACTCACAAGCTGAACTCACATAAATCCCATTGGAAAAGGCGGATCTTTGTGTCTTAATAAGCTCAAAATTTTATATATGTACTTACACACATACAAATTTTTATTCTTCTGCTTTCCACAGGATAAAAGCTTTGCTGAATGCAGTACCTTGCTAGAGTGCAGATATATAAGCCCAGCCCTGGCTCTGATAGAGAAGGTTTTGGATAGAGGAGTGGTTTAACATTTTCCGTTTAAGATCCTTTCCCTCTTTTGTACTCTTCGTCTACAATATTTAACAAGACCTTGTTTGCTGTGAGTTGTGTATTCAGACCTGGTATAATGGGTTGCAGCTCTTCGTCAGTCACAGAACTCGCACCTGCCTGCACAAGGGCTGAAACCAAAACGTAATTTCTGCCAGTTCCATCGCTGTGTAATTAAGCACTAACCATGCTGCATGGAAGTAACAGAAAGGCTGAGTCCCTGTGAGAGTTCAGTCTAAATCATGCAAATTCTGAGCCAGACTGCAAAACTGTGCCTCACCTCTTGGTAAAGCTGAGAGCAAAATCTTCACAGAAGTGACAGGGATACAGTCGTGTCCTAAAGATGTGCCCAGAAGTGGGTTTCAGATGTGCAGTTTTAAACATAGGAGATACTCAATTTGTCAAATATTTGGTGACCTTTCTAAAAATAAATCTAATATTAGAAAAACCAGTCCTCACATTTGCTAAATCTGGCACTTGAGGTGCACCCCCTTCCAACTTTCCTTGTCAGGTTTCGGGTCATGAACCTGTCCCAGGTTTCAGCTTCCCTCTCCTATCACACAGTTGTGGAAATGAAAATGTAACCATTACCCCAATTCCCCAAAGCCAACCCTGCTCCAAATTATTCTGATTGGTTGCAGATTTCCTGCAGTCTGGAGAAGCTCACAATCTGCAGAGACAGCAGAGCAAACAAATGCAGAGATGGGCATAAAGAAGGCAGGAAATCCAGGTGAGCACCAGAGCAACATACTTGCCTTTCTGTGCTTACCAACTTAACTTTTATTTTAGATTCAGATGGCTGACAACAATGAAGGTAGAGTGTAGACAGAGCAAGGGTATGGGCTTTGTTTGGATATGAGGTCTTTTTTAAGTGCATCATTTAAAAGGAGAAGCCCACAGACAGATGATGAATTACAGAGGGAAAATGATCCAGACCCAGGATCTGGCATAGGCAGTGAAAAGGCAGTGACGTTTGGCAGGGTGTAGCAATGATGAATAAAACTGAAGCCGTGCTGAACAGGAACCTGGCTGGGTGAGTGCAGAGGTGGTGAATGCTGAGGTAAGGACAGGGGCTTGAAAAAGGGCAGGAATAGGCTGAAACAGAGCACAATGTATGGAAGGTTTCCAAAACAGCTTTGAACAGATTGAAGAGGGAGCAATGATAGGAAAGTCACTCAAGCTTTCAGTTTCACTGTCTGTAAAATGAGGATGATAATAGCTGCCTAACGCAGAGGTCCCTGTTGTAAGGCTGAACTCACCCATGCAAAGAACACTAATGTGTTCAGTTTGCATTCTGTGAGCCAAATGCAAACCACAGGCATCTAATTCCACGAAAACCTAGGGGAGCAAACCCACCTTGGTCTGTATTTGTAAATGTAAAATGCAATTAGTGTTTGTTATAGGATTGTGATTGTTAATGATTCTTCCCGAGAAACATTTTTTTTTTTCCTTTCAATACACACAAACACATAACGGAGTAGTTTTTAGGTCATATATAAATTAGAGGTAATAGGCAATTTCTGGACTAATCTTACACAGTCAGTGAGCTAACTTTAAAAAGAAAGGTACTGTTAAGCTGTCTGCTGAAGGTAAGCCTCTAGGTAACAACTCATTTGATTATTCTTTTCTGGTAAGATGAATGCTCAGACTTAGCTCTGTAATGAGTGCACTTGCGCTGACTCTCTGTTGGACTCCTCATGGCATGGGAAAATGTGTTCTCTGGTCAGAGGCAAGGATGGAAAAAAATGCTTGGGGGTCATTCTGAGTAGTGAGTTCTTTCAATCCAAGTGGCACACTCTTGAGCTCTGTAAATGGGCATTATCTGAAGAAAAAACTTCATAAGCACTGTTTTGTTCCGCCCTGTTCTTCTGTGGGCTAACAGATCTACTCCCACCACTCTGCCAGCCCCACTGAGCTTCAGAGGTATGTATCTGTATCAACTGAGAGCAAGGGCAAACTGCATGCTAATTTGGCTTTATGAATCTCCTACATTAACTTGGCATCAGCAACAGCTACTCTTTTGGGAAACCAGTGTCACACAGCTGCACAGTCATTAGGATTTTAACTCTCATTTCCCTTCAGTGACTGACAGGTGGGTTTTAATGAGGTCTCATGGACCTCCTGGTGTTCAGACAGTGCTGTGGAAAGGAGGCAAGGCTTCCCAAAGCATAAATCCCTTCAGGAGATAGATGTTCAGATGTTTCTGGAAATCCCGCTAGCGACTCACCTGCACATCATGACACTCCATAGCCTTTGAAAGTTGTCAGTATCTCAAAGCTTCGGGGATGAAGCAGAGGTTCTCTGGAGGGCACAGTGGGCCCTGTCCTTCCACATTGCTTATTCAGTGTGTCATCCTGTGCATCAACCACCTCCCCAGGAGGAGAGACTAGAAACTAGGATATCTTTTGAGCAAGGAAAGGAAATCTGGACATCAGCCTTGTAGAAGTAAAGTTTTATCCTTAACTGGAAAGAGCTGTAAACCACAGAAAGTCTTCTTTTTGTCTAGTGAAGGGAAAAATGCTTGTCTGTATGAGGAAAATCTTAATTGTTAATGTTAACTATGTTTTACCTCTACCGTCCTTCATAGTCTGCATGTTTTAATATTTCCAACATATTTTACTGTGTGGTCAGCATGTGTGTTTTCAAAGAGCATTCTTTTGAAGTGTAGAATCTGAATAAAAATGTAAACAACATACAGCTTTCGGGTTTTTTAACACCTCCCATTTCTCATTTTAATGTCTGTTGAAATAACAAAATACTTGATGTTGGTATTAATATGGCTACTAGAGTCATATGACTATATGAATAGCTGAGCTATTGTCTTTAAGTTGCTGCAACTGCTGTCTGTAGGAATAAAATGGCATGCTGGGGGATGAAAATCTGGCAGCAAATAAAAATCCAAGCAATATATCTTTTATATCTCATTGTATCTTGTGGCTTGACTTATGGTCCTTGAATACTGTATCTAGCACTCAGCAACATTTTTCTCTGTTTTAACAGTGCAAGCAAATGACTTCCCCACACTTACAGCATTTTCCACTGGTCAAAAAGTGGAGAATTATGTAAATTATAATGAATATTATTTTTAAATGTCTGGAGGACAGTTCAGTAACTGATACAAAGCAGACTTCTGGTGTGAAAGGGAGGTTGACTGCTGGTCCAGTGTGTAAGCATAGACACGGATCTGCCGTAGCGCAGCCTCACACAGCCACCAGTGAGCTGGAGAGACTTTTACAAATGTAATTGGGGAATATTAAAATTATCCACCAAGATAATGAACATGAGAATGTCCCAGAACAAGTTATACATATGAAAAAAATAACTACTATTTTTGGCATGTCTATGGTGACTGCTGGGTTTCAGGCTGCCTTAAAAGCAGATTATGTTTTTTCTCTTTCAGTGTCCTTTAGGTGTCAGAAGGAAATACAGACTATCCTCAAAAAGCATGGCATTTTCACCGCTCTGTTTTGCAGGCTATCAGTACTGTCTTTCTCTCTAAGCCTACCTCCGTTTCATCTGGCTTTCTGTAGTATTTTAATAGGAAGTAGCAAATAAATAAAAAAAACCCCAAACCCAGTGCAGTAAGATGCTGCTCTTATGTTTGATATGGAGTAAGGGAGGAAAATCTCTCTGCAAGTGGTATGTGGCTTTTAAAAATATTTTGAAAAGTTTGCATTTTACTTTGAAAGTGTCAAGGTGATACTACTGACTGAAATCACAGAAATTCCTTCTAGGCTACTCAAGCAATTCTACATCTACATGGCTAAAAAAATATACTATGTCCACTGTATTGAGACTGAAATATGTTAGTGGGATATTTTGCACTGAGGAAACCTGACTAAAGAAGCCAAGGGAGACATGTTGATAATTGCCATCAGAAAGGTCAGCAATTTTCAGATGTTATTGTTTATGACTGGTTTTAAAATAGGGACAGAGAATTTTTCCAATAACAAGCTTTTGAGCTCTGACTTGTATTGAAGCAATATACTGAGACCCATTGAGAGGTATGGAAATTGATTCAGCCACGACCTTTTCTAAAACTCTCTCAGTCCAAGATGACCCCTTTAAATGGAAACATTTGCTTGCTCAGGACTGGAGCTGCTTTTTCAGGTGTGCCTGCTGAGGTGTGCTTTTATGTTTTTGACATTGTACTCTGTAGAATTTTTTTATCTTCAGTGGATGAACACAGCTGATACATTGTCACAGTTGTCAGTTTGACTCGCATCCCTCACTCCTCGGCAGAGCAGTCACTCATGCGGCTCGGCTTTCATTTCTGTCAGAGCAACATTAGCCAGGTAGTCATTTTCCTCTTACTTTCCACAGCTAAATTTAAAGTAGGGGCAGATATAGCTTTCTCCTTCCTCCTCACAGACATCACTTTTTATAAAGTAAATGCTGAAAGTGTTTTCCTCGAACACATGCACTAAAGCAGGATTATGGGTTAAGTGAACATGAATGCTGGGTTCTCCCACTGATGCAGAAGAACGTGTGCTGGTGGAGAGTTGCTCCCTGTGTGTAACAGGATCAGGTAACCTACATCTGGCATTACTCCTCAGCTGTATCTGGTGAGACAGTCTCTGGGAGGTGCTGACATCCATGTGAAGCAGAGCAATCCCTATAGCTCTGGCACTCACCTGGTTTTGGGTAGACAGCTTCCTGCTGACTCAGGCAGACAATCCCACTCATCACAGGAGCACACATAGCGCCTGTGCAGAAGAAAGGTCAGATCTGCCACTGGTCAGTGCTAAGCAGCCTTTGGTCGGTCAAAGCTGCTGCAGCAGATTCGCTATGTGGTTGAGTAATTGGGAAGGAGGGGAAGGAGATGAAAGGGTGGACTCAAAAATTTAAGCTTTGTCCCATGTATGTGCTAGCAGCAGCCTACCTTGAAAGCCAGTGCTTGTTTTTGTGCTTAGCAATAATAGCCTCATTTCTGGAGCATCATTTATAACTTGAGTTAACACTGATTTTTTTCCTTCCCTTGTAGAATCCTGTGGTTAATTTGTTTTTAAAATGTTGTACAGTAATTACTTTATTTAAATGAATCATCTGACAAAACGGTTCTTCATCAAACTTGTCACTTGCTCTGCTATTTCTCTTTTAACCTGGACCTTCCAATAAATTCTAAGCCTGACTGTAAGTCATCAGCAGAACACAGAAGAGAAACTAGTCACTAAATTGCTAGATTTCATTAAGGATGAAAACAGAACAGCACAGAACATCCAGATATTATCTGCTGGCTTATTTGTGATGCAAATTTATAGACTGGTTCAACTTTTTCACACACATAGGTCCCAACAGAAAAATCAAGCTCAAGTACGTAGCATTTCAAGCTTTTCTCAGTGCAGCTATCCCATACTTCACTCACAGGAAGCAACAATTTCCTCTATAAACCGTCTCATGGATTTTGTTCATGGGAAGTAGGGCACCACTCTTTGTGCTTACTTTAGGGTTTAATCAGGAGAACATTCAATCACGTAAACATTTACTGTCTTGGAAGAATTACTTCTGTGGTGTTAAAACTTCCCCTTCCCAGTGGGGAAGGAGAGCACTAGTTTTCAGAGACTGGAAATGGTACCCTGTTCAGCAACTCCAGTTCAGCTGAACTAAATTTCCTGTGTAAAATTATGAACCTCTTGACTATCTGTCCCATTCTCACAGCAGACCTATCCAGAGTATCTCGCCATAAATTAAAGCATGTAACCAAAGTTGTCTGTAACATTTTACAGCTATGTTAACATGCACAAAAGGAACCTGGAAAATATGTTGAAGGGGTACCAATATACTGATTATACAGGTGACTTTCAGAGAGACTTATTTGAATATATTAGACATGTATGTGATAGTGTGTATGCAGTTTTGATTAGTTTGCTTAGGAAACACATCCATGCAACTCTTTCCCTCTTTCCATCACGCCTCCTCTCTCCTCTCCTTCCCTCTGCCCAGTGAGCTTCTATTCTTTTTGAAAAGGGAGCAACAAAAATTCTGCAAAATTCTGCTAATGAAGTATTAATAGCTAATGGATATACATAAATTAAAATTAATCTCCCTTTAATAGGCAACTGATTAGAGGCCTGGAAAAAGTTTTAGTCCTAAAATGAGAAAGTGTTTGCGTATGTATGGGTATGAAGGTTACCTCAAGGGTAGTTGGAAGACATTGTTTTAATTAAAAAAAAAAAAAAAGTAATACAAGCACAGCACAATAATAGGATGGAAAAGATTTTTTGCCAAGATCAAATGGTAAGTCACCCATCCTGTTGGAAGTGGGGAGAGATGCTGGTCACACTGTTTTATGAGAAAGTTATCTCAGACTATCCATTATACGCAGTGGCTTCCATCTTGCCTTAAGAAACAACTTTCTGCTAATTCTAGTAGGAGACGAAGCAAAACTCAGCAGTTGTATCGTGCTGGTCTGAGCCCAAGCTGGCTTTCTAGCTAACTGAAAATACTCGTCTTCCTCAGGTGAAAGGAGGGAAACCAAATTTTATTTAACAAGAAAAGTAGCAAACTTGTTGGTATCATCACTGGGATAAGGATTTGAAAGAACAGGCATTAGAATTTTTTCCTTCTGTTAACGCTATAGTTTACAAATCTGGAATATCCTGCTGACTCCCAGCATTCCACATAAGGTTTTATATTTGGTTCAAAAGTCAATCACTTAAACTTTTTTTCCCCAGCTATTTCTGTGTGTCACAGCCTCCTGAAATCACTTATATATTTTATGATGGAGGGACAAAACAAATCAGGAAGTTTTAATATGTGCATATAGTAAATGAGAATTACATATAGTGAACAAAAATATTGCTTAAATTGGCAAAATTGCATAAGTCGTGTTAAAATATTGTTACATATGGGTTTGAGACATAATATAATGATGTGTATTCAAAAGTAGCTAGAGATGACATTGCCAGCTTGGGATTGATAGCCTCCAGTGTTTTCATTGCCGAATTAAAATTTGAAGCAGGTTTTAATTCCACCGTGTTCCCATTTCCAGCTAATGACTGCACTATTCCTACACTGGTGACATCAAAATTGCAAGAGATTGCAGTGAATTAGCTGAATACATTCTGGTGCTCAGAAAATATAAAGCGATATCTAGGGCTCAAATTTCACGTAGGAAAATGCGAAAATACGTAACTGAGAAATCCAAAGTATTCTCTAGTGACTTGCACTAAATGAGTAAATTATACTTGCAAAATCAAGTACTGAAGCTGGAGATTGCTGTTTAAAGGAGTTATTTTTTTTCAAATTAGCTATGTCTGTTATGTATTCATCAAATCCCAGTGCTCCTAGACAGCCTGAATGTGTTGTTGGCATAGTAAAGTCTCTAGAGGCTAGAGAGAGTAGACATTCCAGTGTAAGTGGGACAGCCTGTTAACCTGAAACATAGCCACCTTCCCCAACTCAGAGTGTATGCCAAAGCAATTAGAATACTTCCAAAATCCAGATTGGTTGTTTACAGGTCCTCTTCTGGAAAACTTTCTCCTAGGATAAAGAAAAGCTCATATTCACCTCATTTGTTTTAAAAAGCAACAAGATCTATATATAATTTCAGTTCAAAAGGTAGAAAGTAAGATTTGACAAATTGAGCAGTGCTCAGAGAGCAGTTGTCCCCCTGGGATTGCACAGAATGCGTTGGGATGTGTCTTTGTCCAAAGATGTTGGAAGAAGAGTCTAGAGGAATGATAGGAAGTTGAGAGCAATTGTGCTAGATCAAGCATTGCCCTTGGAAAGACTTTTAAAAGGACTTAATGGACTTCTAAAACAGTGCCATCATGGTACTGGTAGACCCTACACCGCTGGAGAGATCACTTGACCCTTTGGCACAGAGGTGAAATCTGTGTGTCTCAGTTATGTTCTGTATCAACAAGTTCAGTTCATTCAGCAATGAGCTTTGAAAAAGTAAAAATACTCATCTTTCCCTGAGCAAACAGAAATGATCAATAACATTGCCCAAGTTTTATAAAAAAAAAACCCCGAAGCCCTGCTAAGACATCAACCTCAAAAAGAAACTTTCAGTCCATTTCTACTCAAACTTCTAAGTCACGTCTGAATGTGGATCTTGTACTGCCAGAATTTGCAGAAAAAAACATCTCCAACACATCCAAGTTTCATCTATAGTATGATGAAAAGAGTAGGGGGGAACAAGACCTACTGCTTTCATTAACTGGGAATTCAATGGAAATTTTCACAAACATTTAAAAATTTTATTTTTACAAGGCTGAATAATAAACATGCTTCCTCTTTGACAGATGTTCGTCAAAGCAACATTCATAATATTGAGTTAACCTACAGTGACGTTGTAGATAAAAACTAATGATCCGATATGCTTTTGCTGTAGTGATTTTAACAGCAATTTTAACTGTTTTCCTTTATGAACACCCAGATTATTATTGCTCATAATTTATTTTTCTCTTTTTATGTACAGTGATGAAGAGGTGAATAATACTTCTCATTTTTCTGTTTCAACAGGAGGGATATTTGAAACTGTGGAAAATGAACCTGTTAATATTGAAGAATTGGCTTTCAAATTTGCAGTCACCAACATTAATAGAAACAGAACACTGATGCCTAATACCACGTTAACCTATGACATCCAGAGAATCAACCTTTTTGATAGTTTTGAAGCCTCAAGAAGAGGTAATTGTCTCAATTACTGTGTCAGTAATATACATGTTCTATGCTACGTTTCTCTAACCTGGTGTCCTTTTTTTGTTCCTATTGTAACGTCTATATGAATGGTAACAAAAAATTCATCTTTCAAAGTTATTTGAATTAGGAATGAATCTGGACTTGGACTTGTCATCTAGTTTCTATTAAAACACCTACATACTCTCTGCATGCTAAGAGCCCCAGATGGAAGGTGGCAAGTCCAACTCATTTTTCTTTCCAAAAAATAGATTTGCCACCTGGAATTCTGCAGAATATGATCACGGACTAACAGGGAACACAGTGGGATGTCACAACCCATAACTAGAGCTCACACACAGATATCCATTGTTCATAACAAATTATTTCTATTGTAGTTTAAAGAACAGAGGCAAACAGTCTCCCTTTCCTGAAATATTGATGCTTCAGATGGTTAGAGGCAGAAGTAAATTTGTGTGTTATAACAAGTATTTCTGTGTTATAAACAACTATAAGAATTGGAATGGACAAATTTGGAATTTTTTTGCCTATTCTTTTATTTTTCTCAGAGGGAAAATTATAGTCCAATTTACTTACATCTAATTCAGTTGCAGACCAAAACATAAAGGGGAAAAAAGTCACAACAGTCCTTAAGGACAATGTATTTCTTCACCTCTAGGAGGCAACCTTGAAGTTTGACCAAGTTTTATATATATCAGTCTCGTTCCTGGAATTACATGGTGTGCACAAAATCTCATGCAAACAAGTCTGGAGGAAGACCCATAAGTCACCAAGACTTTGCAGATGTGCTTTGCAGTTCACTGTAACATCCGTCACTGTAAATGGTACAATATATGCTTGCTATAAAGCAAAAGATGCTTCTGCTATAAGGCAAATTAAGGCTGGAAAACACCCACGCTGGAAAATACCGTGCACGAATCATGCTAGAGTGCTGGTGAACTGTTGCCTTCCAAATGTCTAAGTTACTAAATTCTCCTTGTGATACTCTAGTTTCTTACCAAAGACTGGAAAAAAGAAGAATGCTTTCAAAGAACATCGAAAACAGGTTTAAATTATCTTTATTGCACTCTTTTTCAAGCATCAGATAGATGCTGGAACTATGCTATCAAAAATCAAGTATGACGGATTTATAATCCATATAATCCAGACAGACGGGATTTTAGATTTCCTGTGGAATGAGAATCTCTTCTGCGACTATTGTAAAAGCACCTCCTCCATTTAATCTGTAGGAAAGATCTTGTTATAAATATATTTTTAAATCTACATGCAAGGAATCCATTCAGAGAGTAGTAGTTTCTTCTCATCATGAATTATTGAAATAATTTATGCAATTTGCACGTTAAAACCTGTCATCTTTTAAGAAGCCTTCTGAATGAAACCTTGAAAGCCTGCGCATTTTGTGCTGCCTGTAAAACACACATTTGTAGACAAAAAATAAAAAATAATCGATTTTCTGTCATATTCTATTACTATCAGAGAGATAAATACTAATTTAAAAAATCTCAGCTCATTGTGGATGTTTGTGTACTTAGTATTTCATTCAGTCATTGTAATTTCTAAATTTCTCACAAAGAACTAACAGAGTACAGCACTGCAACTCGGTGCGGGGCTTTGTCACCTTATAAAGACCTTGTTAGAAACATCCGCAGCAAATTTTGCTAATGGACAGAAGTAATTAGTATCACTTCACCTTCTGTCTGTTACCCTGAAAAGAGATGGGAGGGAAAGAAAAACGAAAAGACACCTACAGGAGGGATTCTTTTGGCTGATATACAGGCACAAGATGAAATAAACCTTTGTTGATGCTAGCATTTTACTGATTTGGAAAGGTATTAAAATGTCAGTTTGTGTTGGTTCTTTATTTCCCTGTGTCATTACTGAGGGCTTTTGGCTTTACTGCCTGTTTTGTAAACAGAGATTAAGGAGTGCCATGAATCATAGTGCCCCTTTACTGTTTATATTCCTTCAGTCGCTTGAAATTGAGCAACTCATGTTGGTAGAAGCTTGCCAGTCATGGACAGAATCCGTATAGTGCGTGTTGTGACTCGACGAACATATTTCCTGACACACTGCCATGAAAATTCATATGATGTCTCTTTGGCAAGACCATAGCCAGAAAGTTTCTGGCTTCTCCAGGATAATACCATTCTGAGAAAGGCAATTTAGGAATTAATGTGTGCTGAAGATAATGAGCAGAGAAGTTGTTTTGTTTTTTATTTGTAGCAAGCAGGTTCTAGAATATACTGCTAATCACTAAAGCCATTTTAAGGAACAATTTACAAATCTCTCAATGGGTTTGGAAGCAACATGGTCACCCATTCTCACTTTGAAATAGGGGTGGATGGAGGATAAATGATCTTGGTAAACATCACACAAGTTACTTGCTTCTACCAACTAACAGCTTCTTTCTTTCCCTTCCTCTACCCCTCAGCATGTGACCAGCTCGCTCTTGGTGTAGCTGCTCTGTTCGGACCTTCCCACAGCTCCTCTGTCAGTGCAGTGCAATCCATTTGCAATGCACTTGAAGTCCCACATATTCAGACCCGATGGAAGCACCCTACAGTGGATAACAAAGATGCATTTTATATCAACCTCTATCCAGACTATGCAGCCATCAGCAGAGCGGTTTTGGATCTTGTACTGTACTACAACTGGAAAATAGTAACAGTAGTATATGAAGACAGCACAGGTAAGTAGTAGTGGTGTGCTGCAGAGCATGATGTCCTATTACTGTACATACGCGAATAAATTCGGTGAAAGAGTGCCTGTAATACTTCAGTTTGGCATACTTATGGCAGTTTTCCCCAGAATACAGAAGAAAAAGGTCTCTTAAGGCTCAGCTATCCTTCTGCTGCTGTTGCTTTTGGAGAGCTGTTCATTTCATCAGACCTTAAGAAGTCACCAGGAGGTAGCTCCTAGATTCTGGGTACTTGAACATGTTTTACTTCCTATTTGTGGAACAAATAATACAGCTTCAAACTGATAAATATTCTAGTATGGGGCTGATTAGGAGGGGATTCCCCCTCTCAGTGAGGTATTAATCTTAAAAGCGGTGCATCTACAAACCAAAAGTTCAAGCTGCAGCATTTTTAACATAGAGATTACCTTGTTCCTTGAAACTCTCAGAAACAGTCAACCTACTTCCCAGCTGGGTACTGAAGAGTGAATCTGACAGTTGCAATTCATGTAAATGTTTCCAGCCCTGGGACTCTTAACTCAGAGATCATTCTCCTCCTCCTGAGGCACAACAGTCCTAGCTGTCCAGAGACATACCACAATCAATACAGTATTTATATTTTCCTTTTTTATTAATAGGAAAATTAAAAAAAAAAAAAAAAGAGAGGAGCAAACTCATTCCTGAGTACAAGTGATTTAAAAGTTTGTCGGAGACTAGGACTTTATTTAATACACAGAGACTGTGGAAGAGTGTCGATGTAATAAGGAAGTCCAAGCCACTGTTGCATATCTCTGCATACTACCCCTGTAGCTGATACCGTATACTGTGGTGTATTTGTTTCCGAGAAGTGTATTAGCTGCTCTGGTGATTGAGAGAACTGTATACCTAAACCACTCTCAGAAGAAGTCCTGTCTAGCAGGATTACACACCAAAATTTATTCCAAGCATGACTGCAGAGAACATAATTTCTCCTGCAGTGTAGACTCAGCCATGGATTAAGGGTACCTAATTCGTCTTCACAAGAGAAGATTTGCATGTAAGCAAACCATTAAAAGCTCAGAGAGGTCTATAGCTCTGCCATCAAAACACAGGACACAGGCCTGCCAACTGATTGCTTTATGCAGGGCACATTCTAAACAGCAGAAAAGGTTTTCTTGGAGACATCATATCTGTGGAGGTGAAGAAAATAGAGCCAACTAAATAAGACTGACAGTTAGTACACTGTAAACTCTCACCAATATCCTTCAACACTATCTTTTCAGGGTAAAGGTGTAGCTAAACCATACGCATTTCTGAAAAATCCTGTTGGGCACTAGTGGTCATTGGCAGAAATTAAGCACTTTACTGTCAACCACACTCTGAGACTTGCATTCCTCTTTCTCTTCTCATTGCCCTCAGAAATACACCACCTTCTAGAGCTTTACAGTTGTGCAGGTGACATTTAAATTGATTCATTGAACAAGCCTGGATGAATCATGAGCTCAGACACCTGCCTAAGCCTTTAAAGGGAGTATGCAGAAAAAACCAAAAATCATGCCTTTTAAAATCACACTGTAAAAATGTCTGAAAGACAGAATTCTGCTAAAAAAAACCCTAAAACTCAGTTTAAGGCTAAAAATGTTGTATTTATTTCTGCACTGTTGACAGTACAAAAAACGTTTTTTTCTGCTTGGATCCAAGTGGCAGGTCCGAGTGCCACTGTTCTGCTCTCCTTGAACTGAGAGTACACCAGAGGGCTGGAGGTAGAAGAGAAAGCACAAGTCAGGCTGGGCTTACTGCAGTGGTCTTCTTGCATTCCCATTGTGATGGTCTAGCTCAGCAGGATTTCTGCTGGGCTGCTATCACTGTGTGCCAAAATACACCCATGGATAAAAAAGTGGAGGTCTTTTTCAGCCTACCCTATTAGCAAATCAGCATTCCAAAACACGAAATGCTGTGTACGTATTCAGTTACAAAAATGACTGATATTAGAGAGACTTCATTTTCTGAGATATTTACAAATTAAATTAATCATCAGTCATTTTATTAACTTGGAGTCGGGAAAGTAAACAGGTCAGCTTTGATCAGTATAAACAGTCTTTGAGTTTAGCTCAAACTCTTCTTATTTCTCACCTCTCATGTTTGATATTGTTACATCACAGGAAGAAAAAACATATTAACCTATTTTTTTTCTTTGAGACTAGTTGTATGTGAAGAGCAGCTTCATTCCTGAACATACAATGAACTCATAGCTGTAACTTCCAGTGAATCATACCCAGATTACTCAGGTTGAGATTAGACCTGTTCCAGGTTGACTCTGTTGTGAAGTTTAAGTATGGAAAAATCCTGCTTTCATCCTTCACACTACTGCACTGCTCCAAGCCCACATGCCACACGGCCAGCTCCAGCATAGAGGCCACATACTGTGCCAGTTTGCCAAGTTCTAGTTGCTCACATCTTGTAGTTATGGTTTTCACTGCTTCATGGACACATCCATCAACAGGGATGCAGTTACAAGTCTGGACTGAGCAATGTTACAAAACTAGTTCATCTGAGTGAGCTCATGTTTCAAAATGATCCAGATCATTTGTGCCTACCCTCCTTATCTCAAAAACAATTTACCATGTTGCCAGTTTTTATCATCCAAATGTCTTTCAGCCATAACTTTTTTCTGATCAATGATTTTGGAGTTCCTACAGAGACAAGAGCACTACAAATATCTGAGGGACTTAGCACCAGTCTTCAAAGACTTTTGCTGTTTAAAAAGACTTTCTTAGTGCCATCTGCTTTTTGAGATCTGGCAAATGATTATTTTACAGTCCAACATTTTTCATGAGCAGGTTGCATGATATATGCAGATAGACACCCCCCTGGGAGCAAGTGCTTTACATCTGGGAAACTACCTGTGCCAACAGAACTTGTAACGCCGAACAGAAGCACTTGGTGTGATATGGAGCTATCTTCCCTTGACGGCTTAGCATCTCTCTTTATTATAGTCCTAAGTCTTCATTCTTTAGCGTTTTACTACCATATCAGCTTTGTTCTTCACTTGCCTAGTGCTTACACTGGGGTAAGCCCTTCTATGTTATCTCACATATCCTTTCTGATATTGATGAAACATTAACACTTTTGCCCAGTCTACTAAAACTCATTCAAGGTTTCAATATTTATCACATTAGTTGTTGAGTGTTAGTAATCTACTCAGTGGACTCTGTAGGACTGTCAATGACTAGAAAGTTTTAGGTAAGCAGGTCTAGAAAACCTGCAACCGATGGTGCTAAAAATTACATTTGGAATAGGAAGTAGTTACTCATATTGCTTCTTATCCTGCTAAATGGTACCAAATGCACCATGTTAAACAACTTTAATGTCACCTCCAAAGGGACATACAGCAGTTATAAAGCTTGTATTTTGTTCCTAAAGTACATTTGCAAAATTCTTCATGTTTTCTGAGTTGAGCTGATCAGATTCTTACCCTCTTGTCTCTTGGACTTCAATATAAGTAAGAATAATAAAGCACACTACAGCTGATTTTTATTTCTAATTGCTGTCCTTACTGTGCCATTGAAAGATGGACTTTCAGCCAAAGTCATCTTTCTGGATAGTAAATTAATGGCTTGTACAGCATTAAGCAAATACAGCAAATATTTATTTGAACACCTCATAGTTTTCCTGAAATTCTCATCCCACTTATTAATGCCTATAGCTTTCCAGAACTAGGGGCTAGTAAGCCTCCTAGGCAAATGTGTTTATTTTTCAGGTTGAGACTATGCTCCTTTTTTTTTCTGTATTAAGCATAATCCACACTGTGTTCAGAGTCCCCAAACCATAATCAGCCTTCATTCTGATTATTAATTCCTCTTTATTTTTCATCAAGGTGTTAGTTTATATCAAGTGCAATGCCTTTGTGTAAGGCAAAAAATTGTCTCCTGAAGTTTAAAGGTGATCTAATGAAGCCTTGCAATAGGCTGCATGATTCAGAAAGCATGCACTTCCCCAAATTAGGTACCATAAATTATCGTTTATCTTTCCACATGCTAAAACTGGGTAGACACACTGTTCTCTGGTTTAATTTAGTGATGTGTAATAGATCCCTTTCAATACCCCACTTTTCCACCTCTTTATTTGACCCTTTCATCTGTAGTGGACACATGACTTTGTCTCAGATATCAACAACTAAAACAAAAGGAATAACACTGCCTTCAGGGCAGCTTTGAATCTGCTTTTTTTTCTTCCCTGATTTCAATAATTTTAACATACCAGGTGCTGAGAAGGGCAAATACATCAAATTCCTCATCTTCAGTAAGAATCCCTGACTTTCCCCACTTGTTAGCCTGCTCCTCTAACATTTGTTTAAGGCTCAGGGATCCAAATCTTTTCATCATATCAGTTAAATTAGTTTGCACAAGGAAGAATTTTAGTTCTTACTGAATTTGTTTTCTTTGAACTTGCAGTTACAACAGACATCTAACTTTGCTAACCTTAACCCACTTTTCTAATAAAAAGGAGTACTTTCTCACAAAGCAGTAAAAGTATTTCTTCAATTCTAAGTCTGGCTAAATTACATATACATTTTTAATTAAAAAAAAAAAAAGGAAATGGGGGTGAACACTTCTCCCTGACACACACTACGATGCTTAACTGCCAATGTGTACGAGTATTTGCCTGTTGAAACCTTGCATTTATGTTAGCATGTTTGAACTCCTATATATATATCACATAGAACTTGCAGTAGTTCTAGAAAACGTGAAATTATATTAAATATTCAAATAATTTGACATATTTTATCATTTTACTCAAGCGTCAGAGCAAACCATCTCTCTTGATTAAACCACTAGCCGAAGCTGGAGATCAAACCTCAAATCTTACTTCATCCATCAGTGTTCGAGGCCACAAGATACTTCCTCAACAATACAGAAAATTCCCAACCCTTTTTCCAAAAGGAAAAGGAGAAAGTCTATATGTCTGGGTAAAAGACAGCAGAATATAGACAGTAGGCCAGGAAAGTTAGTGGAACAAGTCTGGTTTCTGTCCTTACAGATTTTGTTTAGAAGCCCTAAATTGAACATTTCCTCTCAATAGTACTGGCTAACACTGCTCAGGCCCTTCACAGTTCACACTTAGCCACCGCAGCTTCCACCTGGCCAGATTCTACAACATCTTTCCCACCCAAGCTCCTGTTCCAGTGCAGACCTGCGTTGCTGTTCAGGTCACATCATTCACTTTGCAGAGAGGGAGACAATGCCCAGAATATGTCACTTTTGAGCCTTTCCCAGCTTGGCCATTGCTTCCTTCCCCACCTCATGGACAGTCTGTGATGACGCCTGACTGTTGCAGGCTAAGCTCCAGGTGGTCTAAGCAAGTGAAAGAAAAGTGACTGCCCTAAGCACTGCACTTGCCTTCCCCGCTCTCTGCAGGAGTCAGACTAAGTACTCCACATTTAAGATTTGTTCCAAACGAAGACTTGGTGGTATTACGTCCAAGGGCTTGGATTTGTTGAGGAGAAGGAATAGGAAGGAGAGCACTGATGGTTATTCCCCTGTGCTATTAATTATGCTGACTGTCAATTAATGCAGGCTTTTGCCTGGTCCTCCAGAAAAATAACTGTGATTCTTTTCACTACTTCTTTGATTTCTTCACTACACTGTAGCTAGGCTTTGCCTTTGCTTCATGTGGCAGTAAAAAGTGATGGGAAGTGCAATGTCCAATTTCATGTGGCTGAAGTAGATATTTTAAGACACACAGCATTTTCCTTCCCACCCAAAGGAGATGGAGGTGGGTGGGCAAATCCTTTTCTACTGTTCCTCACCACACTTGTAATTAAGTACTTTATATACTGGAAAGAGAAACAACAGTACTCAGTCTGTGGATAAGATGCAAAATTCCCTGCATATTGGCCTCTTCCTCCCAAATCTCAGTTTTCCCTCTCAGAGTTGCCATTCATTATAGTGGCCCAGGCACTATGGTCAAGGGATGAACATTTGAGTGCATAGTACAACCAAGCTACAGCTTTACAGCCAGATTACATAAGCTCTCATACTTGTTAGTCAACATGGGAAGCATGTGCCCCTTTCTCATAATAATGAGCTCAAATTATTTCATATTTACACAGGCTGGCTTCCAGCCATGCTCCGATCTCACAGTGTATGCAGTAATTTACATTTGAATACTCATGATGCTTAATGTTCTATATTGATTGTTGATACTTGAAACCTGCAAAGAACAGACACAGCATTGCAGGCAGAGAGAAAGATTATTTTTTTCAGAACACATTGCCAGAACTTGAGTGAAAGCCAACAGTCCTTAATATAGCAATCACTCACTAACTTCAAAATAAATAGTGATGCTTCATCTTCCCTTATATATACCATTAGACCACTCAACCAAGGACATTCACGCACAAGACTATATATACACCCACTCCCAGAAGGAGAGCAATGAGTTTTTTCGTACTAATATTTTGTTTGATTTTTGTTCATGAAGTGATTCTTGTCTGTATTCTCTCTCTCTTTATGCATATATTTAAGGCAGACTTTTACTTTCATTCAGCAGGAGATCATGAGTTTTTTGTGGGCAAATTACATTCATGGATAATGAGAAAGAGACTGTAATCACACACCTCAAAGAACTCTTAACTGTCTTACTTATGTTTTGTAGGCAGTACAAATAACATAGGAGTAGTAGAACTGCACTGTGTTTAAATACTTGGACAAATCTTCAACTGGTTGAGCTCGACTGACTTCAAATAAGCCATGTAGGTTTGTACCAGCTGAAGACAGTATTAGAAATCATGTTCTTGTGTTTAAAGATGTAGAGCTGGATCTGGGAATATTTCAGTTCTTTATAAGATCTCAGACTTGCTGAGTGACCTTATACAAGTCACTATGCCTTCAGGCTTTTTGTCTCTATACTGCTGATAAGAAAAATTTAAGGGTCCTCCTCCATGGTATTGCAATTTATGCTGAAATGAGGACAATAAGATCCATATGGATGGTTATTAAGAATAATTAGATCCACTCAGGCTAACCACTGGCTTCTAAGTGAGCCGAAATGGAGGTGCTGGCCATTGAACATTTTTTTCCCTCTATCACCCCTCATCTGCTCGTGCTTGACATTAGGTAGGAAAGCTAGTAAGGAGTTTTCTTCAATTCTATGCTCTTGTTGTTTAATACTGAAAGAATAATTAGCTGCCAGGGAAGAAGCGTTATATCCTATTGCAATAAACTGTAGCAATACAGCATAAATACAAACATACCCTATAGTCAACTGATTAAAAATACATTTCAGAATACTTAGATATTGAAGTCAAGTGTGAGCATGAAAAGGAAAAGCTATTACAATATTATCATAGAATCATAGAATTGTAGAATGGTTGAGTTCTAAGGGACCTTAAAGGTCATCTAGTTCCAGCCTCTCTGCCATGGGCAGGGACATCTTCCACTAGATTAGGTTGCTAAAAGCCTCATCCAACCTGGTCTTGAACACTTCCAGGGAGGAGGCATCAATAATTTCCCTGGGTAACATGTTCCAGTGTCTCACCATCCTCACAGTATAGAATTTCTTCCTTACACCTAATCTAAATCTACCCTTGTTACCCCTTGTCCTATCACTACACTCCCTGATAAATAGTTCCTCACCACCTTTCCTGCAGGCCCCCTTTAAGTACTGGAAGGCTGCTAAAAGGTCTCCCTGGAACCTTCTCTTCTTGAGGCTAAACAACCCCAACTCTCTTAGCCCGTCCTCATAGCAGAGGCGCTCCGGCTCCCTGACCATCTTTGTGGCCCTCCTCTGGACCTGCTTGAGCAGGTCCAGGTCTTTCTTATGCTGGGAGTCCCAAAGCTGAACACAGTACTCCAGGTGGGGTCTCACAAGAGTGGAGTAGAGGGGGACAATCACCTCCCTGGATCCACCTCTCAAGCCTGTCAAGGTCCTTCTGGATGGCATCTCTTCCCTCCAGCATGTCAACCACTCACACAGCTTGGTTGTCGGCAAACTTGCTGCAGGTGAACCCCGTTAAGAGGCTAGCAAATATGAAGCTACCAACTACCCACTGGATATGTGAAATATGTTGGGGCTGATAAGAGACACTGTTTAAGTGACAACAAATACTCATTGCACAGAATGGTTAGCTGCATAATTACATATCATTTTCCAGGTCTAATTCGCCTGCAAGAGCTCATCAAAGCCCCTTCTAGATACAACATTAAAATCAAAATCCGCCAACTGCCCTCTGGGAATAAAGACGCCAGGCCTTTACTCAAGGAGATGAAGAAGGGCAAGGAGTTCTATGTGATATTTGATTGCTCACATGAAACAGCAGCGGAAATCCTTAAGCAGGTAAGGAGAAGTGGGTGAAAAAGCATTACAATGATTTTATATCCTGAAAGTTGTCAGCCTCTCTGGTTTTCATTTTCTGGGAAAGAGTAAATCTGAATATATTTATCAATTAGGACATAGGCTTGTTAATACCAGGGATGGAAGTTGTTATAGAACATGCAGCAACATCTGAGAACTCCACAAGACTTCAGGGCTTCACAGAGCCATAAGGACCAGCAGCAGTACTGATGTCTGAAGAGAATAGATATCCAGCAGAAGGAAATATGCATTTCCTTTTAATGCTTCAGGTTCTGCTGAACTAGGAAGATTGTTGTGATTGGTTTAGCTTGTCCTGGTTTAATCAATACAGGTTTTATGTCTTCACCTGCAAAAAAAGAAGAGCCCATTTTGGAGTGCTTAGGGAGCAGCTCATGTCGAGCTATTGCCTCTACAGAGGTTGCACATCTGGTTCAGTGCTGACTACTATAACAACAGGACATTAATCCATTCCAGACAAAAGCATAACTCTGCATTCATTTCCCTGTAACAAAGTAAGATTTGCTCTGCTGGCACTACCTCATTACAATTTAAACTGTGGTAGAGCAAGAAGATGGAATGGAGAACGTATCAGAAGAAAAATGTGTACAATTAAAACAGGAAGTGAGGCTATTGTGCGAGTCTTGACATCGCCCTGACCTAGGTGTGAGAGTTGGACAGCCACACAAGGCAAGGATAAATGCCACAAAACCTGATGTTAGTGGGCTAGGATGTTACTAGAGGCACACAAAGAGTGGTGTAAATTAGAATTTACTGTTGTCACTTACTGTATGTTTCTAGACAATCAAATAAAGCACTGGCTCCTGCAATTCATTGACCTAGAGACTATAATACCAAGTGAGTAATACTTTGTGAATGGCATTTCACTTTTTGCTGCTGTTGTAGGTATAAGGTGTTGTTAGTTTTGCTGTCAGATGGTCTAATGGGAAACACTGATCCCAGAAGATCATGAGAAAGGTTCCACTAATCTAGATGTATAGTTATGGACTGTCCCATAAAGGTTAAAACCTATGCTTCCAACTCAAAATGTTTTGCTG
Source organism: Bucorvus abyssinicus (assembly GCA_009769605.1). Taxonomy (NCBI): domain Eukaryota; kingdom Metazoa; phylum Chordata; class Aves; order Bucerotiformes; family Bucorvidae; genus Bucorvus; species Bucorvus abyssinicus. The sequence goes on along the minus strand of CM020030.1, from coordinate 17,969,609 downwards.
AACTATTTTAAGTTATTCAAAACACCATTTTGTATCAAACTAGGACAATTTACTGGTTGCATTAGTCTGAGGAGCCCAAAACCATCCTCTGCAGACTGGACAATTTTGTTCATGTGAATATAGACATGCAGGATGGTGTCCTAAATCAGAAGCAACACCGCTGGGAACAGCGCACAAGTTCCCATGAGCTGGTAGAGTTAGGTTTATTGCTGTCAGGAAGGTTGACCTGTACTGAATTTTAGGGTTTTCTCAGTGTAAGTTATATATTCAGCTACAGCACGACCAAATGCATGATGTTGGGAATGTGAGGGCAGAGCAAGGAGAGGGTGCACCATCATGCAGTTTCTCTCTCGTGATGGGGGCCACACTGTAGCAAGTAGCATTAATTGGGAAGGGGGGCAGACAGGAGAGCTGCTGTCCCCTAACTCTGCTCCCTGTAGGACTATCCCAAAACCTCAAAACATGACAGCAGGAAAAAGCTGCTCCAAAATGAGACTTGTGTGGGAGAAGTTAAACTGACAACATGAATTTTCAAGGATGTGCAAGAAGAAAGTGCAGATCTCTGGCACACTGCAGGAGGCACAAAGCTTCAAAAATACCAGTCTGAGGATGGAAAAAAAAAAAAAAGAAAAATAACGTTAGTGTCAAAAGAAGAAGAAGACATGCTAAAAGATGCACTAAGAGAGGGCAAAGTGGCAGCATGGTTTGTGTGGGAAAAGAGTCACGGATACAACTGACAGGCCGCAGATAAAAATAATGTTCTCCAGTGCCTTAAGAACTCAGAGAAGGATGCTGAATGGCAGTGTGGAGGAAAACAGGAAAATTAAGAGAGCTAAACCTGTGGGTCAGAGCTGTGGGAAAGGAAGCAACATAAATATAGGCTAGAAAGAAAGGGAAAATGGCTTTTGTATGGGATAGTTCTGCAGCTGAATCTAGATGCTGACAACAGTAACTCAGGTGTTGAAGTTCCTCACTGTCAAAGGCAGCTGTAAAATGGGAAGGTGTGGAGGACTCTGAATTCACATATGAGTCTTCTGATTATAGGTTAGCTACATGAAGTACGGTGGTTCACATACTCGTCACTGCACACAGAAACCCCTGTATAATTTTACACTGAATGAAAACAAGAAATGAAACAGAATACTATAGAAATTATTTTAAGAAAACACTGCAATGTTAGTAGAGAATATTTTTGACTTTGTAGATGATCCAATAGATATTAGAGGGAAAATACATATCTGTTAGATTATATAAGATTTCTAATAGAGGTAGGAATCAGAGTCAACAGTCATCTAAATCTGTCCCCAAAGAAGCAATTTCTTGGATGCCTACTGTATTTACAATAAAGTAGCAGATGGTTAGTAGGTCATGCAAAAGAAGATAAAGGAAGCGGAGACTTGTAGTGGGTTGGGTGGGGAAGGGTATTTTACAGCAGGGTCACACAGGCACATACCCACCGTTGCTTACGCTTGGTTCCTGTGTCCTCCTCACCCTTTGAGCCTGCACAGTTCCCCCTCAAGAGCTTTACAACGGTCTGCATTTCCCCACTTCCAAGACCAAGGGCGGGCCCTCTGCACCTCTGCCTCCTTTGAAGAATCCCCAGCCAAGGTGATCATCATCTCTCACCTCCTCCAAGCGTCTGGGAAAGAGGCAAGAGGCTACCTCTCACCTGCTGCAGTCATGTTTCCCTGACGCAGGGCAGCGAGGCATACCACCAGCAGCATTTCTTCTGCCAGCCACCAGCCTGCCTCTAAGCTGAAGGCACAGGCAGGGCAGAAAAGCTGCTGTCCCTTCTTCCAGCAGTGCCTGTGCTGCCGGGGTTGGCAGTGGCAGCAATGCCTCCGCAAGAAGGGGCTTCTTGCACCAGTGCTCAGGGGGCACTGGCTGTGGCATGGCTTGTTTCCCAGGAAAGGGGGGCGGCAATACCTGAAAGCTCTTTCTGTGAGCAAAAGGATTAGCACATCTGAAATAATGTCCTGAAAGAGTCGGCATATGGAGCAGTTATTGAACATGTGGAGCTACCTGACCCAGCCACATTCCTGGGCTGTGATACTAGGGGAGGTGACCTTTTCGCTTGCCTCCTTCAACTTATTGTTTACAAAACAAGCACAAAAGACAGATTTCTTCTCTTTAATGAGACTACCGTTTGCCTATTTATAGCTTCAACTAAAATACCGTTGAGCCACGCTTCTTCCTTGTGCACAACAAGAACAGGCTAATCAATAATCTAATTTAAACAGAGTACAAAGCCTGCACACAACTGAATAACATGTTTCCTAAACTCACATTTCCCCTTTTCTCTGAAATGCTGCAGAGAACACAGGCTTTCACAGTGCCCAACCAGCTTAAGGAGGCCTGGCCCTCTCATCACCCAAATCTGGAAGGAGCAAGAGGAAATTGTGATTACTAATTGCTGCCTTTTCCAATAGTCACTTTGAATTTTCTCTCCATATTCCCTCATGAGGGTTGGTAACCTCATGTGACTGGTGCGTGTTGGCTAAGGGAGTTTTCCAGTTCTGTTGCCAAGTAACCATACAAACTAGCAGCTCTGCTGCCCAAAGTGACCCACTCCACTGGGGTCAGGATATTCTGAAATTACTTGAACCAGGAGGTTACACCAGCAGGGTTTTCAAGCAACATGTACTGCACCAGCAGGGCTGATGGAAAAAGATGCAATTACTCTGACACTCCCATAGTCTACTTGAAAGTCTTGGCTGCTAGACGTTTAAAGCTCATGAGGAATAGAAAAATCATCTGACAAGAAGAGATATCTAGTAGAGAATTTGATGCCAAAAGCAGGAGTTAACTGAAGTCATGGCTTCTTAGGTAAAATTGTGATCTTCAAACTACTGTTCAGGATCTGCTTAAGCTCTGTAGGAGCCTCCCGGTTTGACTTCAGCAGTGCCTGTCCAGTTCTGCTCTGAGAGTGCCTAGCATCTTTCCTTCCCAAGCCTAAGAATAGACACCCTTGAAAGAGTGAGAAAAAAATAAGGCACCCTCCAAACTTGCCAAAGACCAGAGGAACTGAGTTTCTTATGCAAAGAATCTGGAAACACTTTCTTAGGGAAAAACATGATGTTTACAACAGTCACCTGAAATATTTCGTGGACAGAGATTTGTCACTCTGTCTAGACTAGGTAAGCAATCCCACAAGTAAGTTAAATCTGTATTTAGTTTGATATTGCCTTTTTGTATGAGGAACTTAGTTCAAGAGGTTTAGTTGTTATGGTTAACCTTCAATTTATTCTTCTAACACACCAATAGTTGACACAGATTTTACTGCTAGGCAAATTCTTCTCTCATAGATTATGTTGCTACTAGCCTTAAATTATTTACTTCTTCCTCCACACCATTAAAATATATTTTGTGAAATGTACTGTATGTTTAATCAGGTCTAGGACACTCATAAAACAGTTTATAAAGACTTCCATGTTCACTTTCACTATGCGATAGACAAAAAGCAAAATAATTAATTTAGTTCCTACAAAAGTACAAAACCAAAATGTCTAATAATAATATATATTCCAGGTACAGTGATAAATGTGAGAATATAACACTTTATTTCTTGAGTATGCTTATTCTAGTAACTCGACAGGTAGGCTGAAGCCTTTCTGCTAAGAAAAGGCAGGATTAGTTCTCTTCTTACTGCCACTGGAGAAATACCAGTCGCAGATCCTTCCAGATCCCCCAGGCCCCAGGATGAAAAGTAGATAGATACTCAGCTCACTGGTTCCCCACTCTCTTATTCAATTTATAAAGGGATTTTTTCTCGTGAGATATCCTCTTCTGGCCAACTGAATTCCTCGCTGAATTGAATCAGGTGGTGAGAGCCACAGGTCAAGACATCAGTGAAAACCGTGGGCAGAAAGATGGTGTGGCAGGTGTAATTCCCATTGAAAATCGGCAGTACACTTCAGTTGTCAAATCTAACTGTAGGTGTCCACCGCAGTAAATGTGGCCATTGCTTCAGAAACTTTACTCTGAGCTTGGAAGATACAGCAGCACGGGCTATTATTTGTCAGACTACAGTCTTTTGGGGACCTGACTGTGCAATATCACAGCTGCTCTATGTTGAGACCTCTGCTTCTCTGTTCTTTTGGCTGTGCTATCTAGATGAAAGCTGAACTAGTTACAGAAACTTAGTCATGTGGTTGTTCATTCCTTCCTTGGAAGGTTCACTGAGTGGTGCAAATGCAAGCAGACTTTCAAACTAAAAGAGTGCTTTAAATCTTGGTGCTGTGTGATCATGTCCATGGTGGAGTTTGAAAGGTATTGCTGCTGCCCTAGCTCCCTGGGATCTCTTTAGGAAGTAGGAGTCAGGAAGAGCTGACTGGGGACCTGGAACACACATTCATCCTGCCCTATCACTATGGCCCAATTTTCCAGCTGGACTCCCATACCAGTGAAATATTTACAGAATATATTTTGTTTCTTGATATGGCTCATGTCAATGTTGGAGAAAGTCTATACCACTCCAGCTGGACCACTGCTGTGACTTGAGTGGGAGGCAGATTTCCAGTGGGTTAGGTCATGTCCAAGTAAAGCTGTCTACACAGAGTCCAAGGAAGCACTGTAGACACAATATAAACCTTTTGTATCAAACACTTCAGAGTCAAGAAGGCAGAGGAGCTATTATTCATTATGGTGTATCTTGCTGATCTTACAAAACAGTGATGGTACTAATTAATTGTATAATGAAGTGAATTCATCTAATGGTGATGAAATTAAATAATGAGTGAGGAAAATGCAAAGTGAAAGCAAGCGAAGTATTTGATGATAATATGCTTCACCATCATTCTCGTTTCAGCCTGCCTTGAAGGAAGACTGACACTAGCTCTAAAGGAAGTAGCGATTTTTTTTACGAGATGAACAAATGTAGATCAGAGCTGGGCTATGAAGCAAATCAGGAACAGGGTACTCAAAGTGATTTACAGACATAAGAGGAAATATTTTTATCCATTCTCTATCCACTTGCCATATGTATTTTAACTACTGGTACTTGTTCAGATTCGCATTGCAGTTCATGACCCAAAGCTAAAGGCACAGGTCTGTGAAAGACAAAGCCCAAACATGTGATCTGAAATGGATGATTAGAGATGAAAGTCTCTCTTTCTTATTTGCCAGGACAACCCATAATCAACCCACATGTGAGTTTGGCTGAAGAACAGATTTTATAAAGGCCAGGAAGGGTAGGAGATCTGCAAGGGGAATGCAGAATATTTTAGCCTGATTTCACTAGTTTACATTCATCTAAGTTCCACAGTAAGTAAAAGCTGTTATTATTTAAATAGGACATCTATATCAGATGCATAATAATTTCAATAATTACATGCAAAGTTATTTAAGTAGGAATGTATAATGAAATCTCATTCTAGTTTCTTATGGGCAGCTATATACACATAAATCAATCTTGTTGCCTTCCATTCTCTCTTCGGGGCTGCTCTGCTCATTTTCTCTAGTGGGGAGGACACTTGCTCTGTGGCAAGAGCCTGTGCAGCTGCTTTGCAAGGTACTTCAGAGGTGTCCCAACCTGCAAGGAGTCTTTGCTCCTACCATGCTTTTATTATTCTTTCTCTCCTGGTAGTTCCTAGAAGATGCAGTCGCTGTATCTGCTATGTTGAAAAACATGAGCGAATGCTGCTGAGAACACACAAGTGCAACTCTTCTATGTACACAACTGGCAGCGTCCGAGTCATTAAGGCTCAGAAGTCATTACTGCTTTGGGGTCCTCAGCATTCCACTTGCTTTTGCTTTAACTTGTTGTTACTTCCTATTTTCATAATGCCATCCTCCTGAGTGGGCACTTGGTACTGTCATCGAATCTTCTTTCACTAGGAGTTTTAATCAATGACTATGTTACCTTAAAATGTAAATAAATTATTATATGTTATATACAAGCTGTACTTACAAACCTTTGGTCTGGTTGGGGATGTGAAGATTTGGAGCAGCCTTGGCTGCAGTGACCATGAGATAGTGGAGTTTAGGATCCTATGTGGAGGAAACAGGGCAATAACTAGGATTACAAACCTGGCATTCAGGAGAGCTAACTTTGACCTCTTCAAAGACCTACTTGGAGGAATCCCATGGATTAGGACTCTAGAAGATAGGGGGGCTCAAGAGAGCTGGTTAATATTGAAACATCACTTCCTTCAAGCTCAAGATTGGTGCATCTCTATAAGTAAGAGATGAAGCAAAGGAGGCAGGACACTTGCATGGATGAGCAAGTAGCTTCTGGAAAAACTCAGTTGGAAGAAGGAGGTTTACAGAATGTGGAAAAAAGGACTGTACTCTTGGGAGGAATAAGAATGTTGTCAGAGTATGCAGGGATGCAATGAGGAAGGCTAAGGCCTGCTTGGAATTAAATCTGACAAGGGATGTCAAAGACAGTAAGAAGGGCTTCTTCAAGTACATCAGTAGCAAAAGGAAGACTAGGGAAAATGTGGGCCCACTGTTGAATGTTATGGGTGCCCTAACAATGGAGGATACAGGAAAGGTGGAGTAACTGAATGCTGCCTCTGCTTCAGTCTTTACTGCTAAGGCCAGCCTTCAGGGATTCCAGTCTCTAGACATAAGACAGAAAGTCTGGAGAAGGGAAGACTTTCCCTTGGTTGAGGAGGATCAGGTTAGAGATCGTTTAGGCAAGGTGGACACATTAAGAAGAGCTTGGCCAGCAGGTCGAGGGAGGTTCTCCTTCCCTTCTACTCTGCCCTAGTGAGGCTATGTCTAGAGTATTGTGTCAGTTCTGGACTCCTTGGGGGGGTGGGGCGTTGGGGGTGTGGGCTAGGTGGTCTCAAGAGGTCCCTTCCAAGCCCTAACATTCTGTGATTCTGTGATTATCACAAAGTCTTTACAATTTGTGACTAAAAAGCATGCTATCTAGATCACTCTACAGATCTAACATGTCACAGCAATGTCTAAGTGCTATATAACTAAAAAACCTATGATATATAATTGCCATCACAGAGACATGGTGGGACAAATCGCACAACTGGAGTGCCGAGTTGGACAGCTACAAACCTTTCAGGAGGCATAGGCCAGGAAGGAGAGGCGAGAGAGTGGCCCTGTATATTAGGGAGTGTTTTGATTGCCTAGAGCTTGACGATGGTGATGAGAGGGTAGAGTGTTTATGAGTAAAAATCAGGGGCAAAGCCAACAGGGCAAATATCATGGTGGGAGTCTGTTAGATAGACCACCCAGCCAGGATGAAGAGGCAAATTAAATATTCTATAAGCATCTAGAAGAAGTCTCATAATCACTACCACTTGTTCTAGCGGGGAACTTCAACTTACCAGATACCTGCTGGAAATACAATACAGCAGAGAGAAAACAGTCCAGGAGGTTCCTAGATTGTGTGGAAGACAAATTCCTGACACAGCTGGTGAGTGAGCCAACTAGGGAAGGCTCCCTGATGGACCTGTTGTTCACAGATAAGGACTTGTGGGTGATGTGAAGGTTGTGCCGCCCACTACACACATGTCAGATGCCCTCTATTACCCGACTCCCTCCCCAAAGGGGAAGAGGGAGTGAATAAGGGAGAGAGACTTATGAATTGGAAAAGAAAACTAAAACTGCTTTAATGAGAATACTAATAAAATTATATATATATATATATAGAGAGTATATATGAATATATACAATACCAATATGGAACCCAACCCCCGCATCACCACTGATGCTGTGGGCAGGTGCTGGGGAAGTCCCAGACTAGATTCAGCGGCAGATGGGAACTGGATTCAGGGGCTGGATTCTGGAGCTGGATTCAGGAATGCCTGAATTGGGATTGAAGGAAGAACAGACAGTGTCCTCCTCAGACACCGGCCATTGAAGAAGAGAGCTTGACCCTTGTGATCCCTCAGCTTTATACCAAATATGATGTCTATGGGATGGAACACCTTGTTGGTCAGTTTAGGGTCACCTGTCCTGTTCGCTCCTCCCCACAGCTGTGGCCTCTCACTTACTGCATCCTTAGCGTGGCACACAGGATTTAGCAGTGACCTTGGTCTGCACAGGAGCAAGTATCAGCAAGAGCCTTTCTGCACACCAGTCCCTGGTAGTGACTGTCAACATCAAGCGTTATCACTTCCAGAAGCAGACACTGTCTGCGCAAATCTGCCGTTAACTTCAGAGAGTGGCGTCACTTAGAAGAGACTGAGCTGGAAAGAGAAATCACTGAACAGAATGAGTTCTGTTCTAACGCAAACCAAGACACATTAACAGCAAAAGGAGGACCAAGGAGAATCTCCATGCTTTGTTGCATGCTGGGCGGAAACAGTGACACAGGATGAGGAAAAGGCTGAGGTACTGAACGCCGCCTTTGCCTCAGTCTTTAACAGTAAGACCAGTTGTTCTCTGAGTGCCCAGCTTCTTGAACTGGAAGACAGAGATGGGGAGCAGAATGAAGGCTCCATAAGCCAAGAGGAAATGGTCAGTGAACTATTGCATCCCTTAGATATGCACAAGTCTGTGGTGCCAGATGGGATCCACCCAAGGATACTAAGGGAGCTGGCAGAAGTGCTCATCAAGACACTTTCTATTATTTACCAGCAGTCCTGGCTAGCTGGGGAGGTCCCTGTTGACTGGAGGTTAGCAAATGTGACACCCATCTACAACAAGGGCTAGAAGGAAGATCTTGGGAACTACAGGCCTGTCAGCCTGACCTTGGTGTCAGGGAAGGTTATGGAGCAGATTATCTTGAGTGTTATCACAAGGCACGTACAGGACAACCAGGTGATCAGGCACAGTCAGCATAGGTTTATGAAAGGCAGGTCCTGCTTGATAAACTTGATCTCCTTCTACGACGAGGTGAACCTAGTGGATGATGAAAAGACTGTGGATGTTGTCTACCTGGACTTTAGAAAAGCCTTTGACACCATTTCCCACAGCATCCTCCTGGAGAAACTGGCTGCTTATGGCTCGGATGAGTGTACTCTTCACTGGTTAAAAAACTGTCTGGATGGATGGGTCCAAAGAGAGGTGGCAAATGGAGTTAAATCCAGTTGGTGGCAAGTCACAAGTGGTGTTCCCAAGGGCTCAGTATTGGGGCCTGTTCTCTTTAAGATCTTTATCAATGATCTGGAGGATGGGATCAAGTGCTCCCTCAGGAAGTTTGCAGATGACACCAAGTTAGACAGGAGTGTGAATCTGTTTGAAGGTAGGGAGGCTCTACAGAGGGATCCGGACAGGTTGGATCAATGGGCCAAGGCCAATCGTATGAGGTTCAACAAGACCAAGTGCCAAGTCCTGCCCTTGGGTCACAACAACCCCCTACAACACTACAGGCTTGGGGAAGAGTGGCTGGAAAGATGCCTAGCGGAAAAGGACCTGGGGGTGTTGGTCGACAGCCAGCTGAATATGAGCCAGCAGTGTGCCCAGATGGCCAAGAGAGCCAATGCCATCCTGGCTTGTATCAGCAATAGCATGGCCAGCAGGAAGAGGGAAGTGATTGTCCCCCTATACGCAACACTGGTGAGGCCACACCTTGAATACTGTGTCCAGTTTTGGGCCCCTCACATCAAGAAGGACATTGAGGTGCTGGAGTGTGTCCAGAGAAGAGCAAAGAAGCTGATGAAGGGTCTAGAGTACAGGTCATATGAGGAGCGGCTGAGGGAACTGGGGTTTAGTCTGAAGAAAAGGAGGCTGAAGGGAGACCTCATCACTCTCTACAACTACCTGAAAGGAGGTTGTAATGAGGTGAGGGTCAGTCTTTTCTCCCAAGCAACAAGAGATAGGTCGAAAGGAGATGGCCTCAAGTTGTCCCAGGAGAGGTTTAGGTTGGGTATTTGGAAAAATTTCTTTACAGAGAAGTTTGTCAAGCACTGGAACAGGCTGCCCAAGGAAGTGGTGGAGTCCCCATCCCTGGAAGTACGTAAAAGATGTGTGGATGTGGTGCTGAGGGACATGGTTTTGGGACCCTGGCAGCGTACCATGAACAGTTGGACTCGATGATCTTAAAGGTATCTCCCAACCAAAATAATTTTGTGACTCTGCGAATTGCCTTAATGATTGTTAGAGGGGAGGACAACCAGTTAAGGCTGTTCCAACGCTAAAAGTGAAGGGCAGAGCTCAGTGGCAGAACAGGGCCCAGCATGGGACAGATCCAGCATCAGCTCTTATTCCTTAACCAGACAAGGACATTAATAATGTGTGTGTGACACTTACAAGCCCTATTCCAGCTGTCTGTAGCTTCACAATATTAATTGGGCCATCATTAATAGTAACACGTTGGTTAAGATTTCCTGGGCTGCTGCAATACTGTCTTCGAAAGAATTTCAGCAAACATCTCTCATGGAGCCTTTGGGTGCAGGTTCCTTAGCAAATCCATGGCATCCTTCCAGCAAATGCCCCTGTGAACTTGTGTCTTGGTTATGGCAGATTACATTGCTGGCTGAACCTCGCTTTTTACACACAACTGCCTTTGGTTTTCAGGCGTTCGGGTTCTGTTTCATTTTCAAAGACAATCCTGTGGCATGACTTTTAAAATCATTGCAATTCACAGGTATGTGTGTGTTCTGCCAGCTTTTTTTATAGCGTATTACTTGGGAATCAATATTCTCATAAATAGTTTTAATCAAAAATGTGTTCAGGAGGCAAACTCTCCTCTCAAGCTACTACCCTTGGATTTGTGAGGAAAGCAATAATGAGGCTACCTTGGATTAACTAGCTGCAGCAGCACAGCTAGGTAGTGCTTCCCAAACATCCAGGCTACCCACTTTATAATCATTTTACTTAATGTGTCTGTCTAGATAATGTAAAGTTGCATTTTAAGGCATTGTAAGGCTCTGCATTTTCCTGGTTCTCCATTGTCTCACTATTTCTACACAGGCAGATTGCAGTTTATGCTGTTTATGTCTTCTGATAACAGAAGCACAATGACTTGATGTCAGCTCTTCTATCTCAATCTAGAATTAAGAGTGTAATGAATAATTAATTTAAATCTGAGTGTTTGATTCCTCTTATTTGCATTTATTGCTATGATCTAATACTATTATAAGACCATGGACCAATTGCGAGCAGCTGTTTACCTGGGCTCAAAATGCAATTCTATAACCTCAAGGCTGCTCTGCAACCCATTTGAAGTAATTTGGTTATTTCAATAATTTCAGCTCAAAAGAGACCTGCACCATAATAATCCTCACTGGCACCTCTTTCACATAGCAGGGACCTTAGGCACAGAAATCCAGTGGCTCGAGGGGACAGAGCTGAGTCCAGCCAGGTCAGCCGGGAAACACAGCACACAGAAGTTTCCTTTGATGTTACCATATATCATTTTGTGTGCGTAAATAGGGAAGGAACATCAGTCCCCAGTATTGCTAGTTTACTCATTTCTACAGATAATAAAATAACTAAGAAATGGAAGAGGATTAATAAAATAAGAAATAAAAACGGCAATTTTGATATGTAAATTTAGTGGAACATTTCAATAAAATACTTGCCTTCCAGCTTGATCTTTAGTGGCTGGAAATGGATTGGTTGTTTGTGATTAACATGGAACTGGTTTTATTATCTATTAGCTTAGAAAGTTCAGGTTTGTTCTTTCTTTCTTTCTTTCTTTCTTTTTTTTTTCATGTGAAGAATTGCAATACACAATCACACAATTGATTTGCAGAGGCTTTTGTCATGAAAGCGAATTTTGGCAAGCCAAATCACATTGTTTTTCCCTGCCTTTCAAACAGTTGTTCAGGCACTCCTAAAAGCATCCTAAAATACTGTTAATAGCAGATACTTATGTTACAGTGATCAAGACTGAATAACGTTTAACCTTTGTCTGCATTACTGTCATGATAATGAATTCTCCACTACTTTCCTAGCTCATAATTCTTCCTCCTCTTCCCGAGATCCCAGGAAGGGCAAAATGCTCGCATCATGGCCACAGCATGTGTGGATGCAGCGTCAAGTGTAGGTGATGCTGGACTGAAACTGTAGAGCATCCTGTTATACATCATTAGGGGTGTTTTATGTAAGCAGTCCCAATGATTTTTGGAGAGGGGTTGAGGGAAAAAACAGATCCTTCTAGAAGTTTCCTGCAACATGTGGGCTGGTAATAAAAGCTTCATCCTCTTCTGCCCAAGTTGGCCAGTCAGTATGCATTTAAATGCCATCCTTATCTTTCAGACCTTCAAAAGGTCTGTCTCTGGAAGAGTAATCCAGACCAGAAATCCTTTTGACGACCCCCTGCAGACCTGCATTCCCTAGGTGGAACAAAAGGCATTTATAAAAGCTTTCTTCTTCTGAGTATTCACCGAGAGTCTTGTTCTGACATGGTAATGCAGAATAAAAAACCCTGCACCTAAGCACTTTTCCTTGCAAATTCTGTTGTCTGTTAGTAAATTCCTTTTTAACACTTCTAAACTGCAGACTAAAGAATTTCTCTTTTAAAAAACCAGCTTCTTGTTATCTTTAGTAATTATTCATGTCCTAGAAGTTTTGCAATCTTTAATCTCTTCCCAGAGCAGAGGTGATAAAAACAATTTAAATACAACAAGATAGTTTTTGCTCCTTAAGAAAAATGTGGGGTTTATTGAAATCAATTTTCATGACCTATAATGTATTGTTTCATATTAACCCATACTTTTCAAAAGACAGTGCAGTACACTGAAAGCGTCAAGTACATTCACCTTTCCATCTTTTTCAACAGATTCTTTCCATGGGAATGATGACTGAGTACTACCACTACTTTTTTACAACACTGGTAAGGAACACTAATGATTTGAGGGTGAATTTTCTCTATTGCATACAAGATAAATAAAAATTTCCTGGAGATCTTCTAGGGGATCTTTCTTGCCATTATTCAAGGAAACCCCCGGAGAATGAGTATTAACACTCCTTAGTAATATCAGGACTCATAATTTTGTAAGGAAATTTGCAGTACCTTTGGAGCTGGCTAACACTTTGATACAATGAGAATTATTTGCATTATCGCTTTTAAGGACGAGCCATCAGTACAGGTGGATCAGAGCAGAACAAAATTATGAATGAACATCTTTGCAATGGAGCCGAGGTCAAGCACTATGAGTGGTGTGGTTCATCACTAAAATGTTTAATTTACTTATAAAACCACAAAATCACATATGTATAAAATCACTTGGAAAATTTTATAGTAAAAGCAAACCCTTAAGTTTTCTTTTATGGTGTAAATCTGTAAATAATTATTTCAGCACGTTTGTTCTATATTTTAACTATATGCTATATATAAATATAACTCAATCCATGCTTGCGGTCCATTTGCATTGTAAACTAGAAAGACAGCAAAGAACAAATATTGCTAGAACAGTCCTAGCAATTATACCATGTGCATCAGGTTATTCATTATTTTCTTTCCATATAAAATTTTAGGTGGAACTGAAAAATCCTTTTGAATCCAATAGTCAATTCATTAGTCAAAAAATACTCTCTATCTGTTTGGAACTTGAAGTAGTAGCTTGAGATAGTTGAGGCCATTTTAACATCAAGAAAAATGTGAAAATTCAGGATTTACTGTGGACCTTACGGTTTTATGCAATTAACAATACAATAAACAATCTAATATAAAATGGTAAGCACCACCACCAATACCCATGAGACAGTACAGAGCACATATTAGAACAAGCAGTGAGCAGTGCTGGTGGTATCTTGACTTTGTGGTATTGTAAATCTTGACATTTTGATGGTTACGGTGGATATTAAACCATGACCAGCACATTTGTTATTTTACTGGCCTGCCAGCATCAGCAAAAAGTTGTTTTGAAAAACAGCCTTCAGGCTTTGAGAAGTAGATATCATATTTCCACTGCCTGATAAATACAGCTGTGGAGTGTGCTGCACAATTATGTCACTTAGAATACCCATTACTTTCCTGCCCTGTAAACGTTGAGCACTGGAGCATGTGGACTTACTGTTCACTGGCCTGACATGTCCATTAGACTTACTGGTAGCAAGTCACCTGAAGGAGACAAGGCAGGAGAAAAACGGGATTCGTAAGTAGCAAAAGTGCATCACTCTCAACAGCTTTTGAAATTTTCTTTCCCCAAGTTGAGAAATAAGCTTGACATTGGCCAGCTGATCCCTCATGTTGGTTTGTTAGAGCTGTAGTACTGTTAGAGGACTGTTATAAATTAAAATTAGTTACTGCTGTGCAGGTTGGTTGGAAAATAGTGTTGTTGTGGGGAACTGATTTTTATGTTCCAAAAATCAGATATGTGGTTTGTCATAAATTTCACCCAGTTTTGGTTTCAGATTTATAACTGAAGCAGTCATGACTAGGCTTTGAGGCAAGCAGAGTGTTCATGGGGGAAAAAAAGTAGCACTTGAGTTTTGGATTTAAAATCAAATAAAACTTTGGCCTAACCGTACCTTCTGAACATTTTGCTTTAAAAATACTATATCTGGTTTTGTTTGTTTTCTTAATGGTGATTTAGGATCTATTTGCATTAGACCTGGAGCCCTACAGATACAGCGGAGTAAATATGACAGGGTTTCGCCTGCTCAACATTGAGAACCCACAAGTTTCGTCAGTCATTGAGAAATGGTCAATGGAGCGTCTGCAAGCACCACCAAAACCAGAGACTGGCCTCCTCGATGGCATGATGACAGTAAGTGAGCAACCACAATGATGCAGGGTCTTCTGCAGTGGACTTCGCAGTGCTGTTCTCGCAGATGTGAGCTGATGCCATTACTGCTTTATTTCACCATGCAAATGATGAAGCAGCATCCCCAAAACGGAATTCCTTTTACTTGCCTCTACACAGTGTTTTCCCAGTGAACAAATGCTGTACTCATCTGTGTGACAAACAGATGGGCAGCCTTAGAGATGGGGGACAGTTCTCCATCATAGTGCCATCCAGCTAACATCGTTCATCTTATTGTTGTCAAATGTATATACTGCTTCCTCATTTCTCTAAAAATGTTCTGCATGGAGTGAAGAACCTAACAGGAAATAAAAACTTTTAGAGCAGGTGTACGATTTATAACCTGCAGGGAAACATACAGTTCATATGAACCGGTAATAGCATTTTGAAATTGGAAAAGTGTCCATTCTCTTCATTTCCATCATCTACAGCAACCCTGGCTTTTAAGATACAACTTAAAGATAAATGAAAGGTAACATCAAGCCAGGAAATTAGGATTTCCTCCCTACCA
Source organism: Bucorvus abyssinicus (assembly GCA_009769605.1). Taxonomy (NCBI): domain Eukaryota; kingdom Metazoa; phylum Chordata; class Aves; order Bucerotiformes; family Bucorvidae; genus Bucorvus; species Bucorvus abyssinicus. The sequence continues at coordinate 17,954,495 of CM020030.1, read as the reverse complement.
CTCTGCCAAGAAATAAAGTAAAGAATAGGAGCAATTACACGGACAGTGTGACTCCATTCAGTCTTGTGTGGTGAAGGGTTGCCATCTTTTTACAATATAAGATAATGTATCTTATGTACTGTGTGGAGTTTGAAGTGATGTGAAATAATAAACTTTATTGCAGATGATAGCAAGGAAAATTTTGAAACATCCTAACAGTCTGAAGAGAAATGCATTTTGTATGCCCTATCTAGCATTTAAAAAATGTTGCTTGTTCGGGCAGTGCCATTGTGCTCACTCACACGCAAAGTGGGGGAGAAAGCTGTCCCTGGGAAACTCTGATGTGAATACACAAGACCTGCTTGGGTATCTATTCACACATAGCTATTCACCTGCATTCACACAGCTATAAAACCAGGAAAAACAAAGTTCTTACTATCTATCCTCTCCTTTGCATCTCTATAATCTCTTAGTGTCCTTGATACTCTGAAACAGCATGAGCATCAGGGAAAACATCTTCTTACTTGGCTGTGATCATTTAAATATTTATAGCAAGTTCTACTTATTCAGTGTGATAGAGAACTGCAATACTGCTATATTTCATTGGACAATAAGACTATGGCAAGCTGCACAGTATAAGGAGATCAGGATCACATGTTCTATTGTTAACTCAGGATTTCTCCCTTCTGGCTCACGCTATATTGTTTGCCCTGATGTCAGCTTGTGGGAAGTCAGCAAGGCATGACCAAGACAGCTTTGAGTTTGTGTCCCACTTTATGTCCAAATGGCACACAGAGGCATAGTTGTTCAAATGAGATTTTTGGGTTTATTTGCAATAATTTAAATAGAATTTGAAAACCAGAAAAACTAGTTCCAGGACTAACTCTTAGTCCCTTTCTTCTTATGCATAAGTACAGACATCAATATAAGGCAGTTTGCTTCAGAAAACGAAGTGACCTTTTGTTCCTCCATGCAACCACAAGCTCTAAAACAGAACAACAGCGTGGGGAGAATTAAAAGGCTAAGGCAGGTGATATAACCTCCCGGTTGCTGCACAGCAGGATGAATGAGTAAGAAGTTACACAAACGAGATTCAAACAGTCAAGTCTGGCAATCCTGCCAATGTGCAAACACTGTCAGGTAAAAATGTTTTTGGTCTCAGACACGAGTGCAAAGTGAGGTGCGCTGAAGCATTTTCACCAAGTATCTCCGGAATCTCTAGGCCTGGGACACAGGCAGACTGGAACTCCTTGTTCAAGTAAAATTCAATTCTGAATGCACATCTCCAGTCTAATATAAAAAACTATATGAAGTTAATTGATATTATGGGAATAATTCCATTGATTTTGAGGGATTTTAGGTCAGGTCTTTAGTCTCTGGGTCCACTCAGAAGAAATATCTTGTTTAAGTCACTTGATAAAGAGAACAGCTGTTATTGTCTCCTACAGCTTGCCTCACCATATATAACATTTTCCATTTCTCTGATTGTGGGAGCATTGTTTTGGGAGATCCTGACTAGTGTGTCAAGAGTGAATCCTCATCTGCAGGATATTGAGATTAGTTGATAAATTCAGACCACATTTGATCTCCAACAAAAACCTCCCACGCTGATAAGACTGATGCTGTTGTGATTTAGGTAAATAAAACAGGCAAAGAATTGAATCTGTAAGTTTCCCAAAGGAACTGCTTGGAAAAGGAAAAAATAATCATTAGCTTTGCTGGTCATATAGCTGAGTCCAGTTTCTCATCTGCGGAGTTAGTACTTTTTTTAAGGCCCCTACTTAATTATTCAGTAGTTTTACAAGAAAGGTAAGAAGTTCATTTTTACAGCATCCCGGTGCATTAAGTGACACATGGCTGTTCCCACCTCACACATGAAAGCACTGAAGCACAGTGAAGGTGAAGGCGAGATTTTTCTAAAACTTCCCAATGACAGAGTGACAGGGTGTGTGATCTCAGTTTGAGGCTTACTGTGCAGGTTTTTAAGACAATAAACTCATTCTCAAAAGAAGCACAGATGCACAACAAGCATCTAGTAATTTAAGTAATATGCAGATGTCTAAGGGATATATTCATCTATCTTGTCTTAGACAGCTAGAAGTTAAATGTGCAAGTACAACTTCATCAAAAATTCACCTTGAAAGGACAGTTCACCTCTAAGATGGCGTGGGAGGTAGGGCAGGGAAACAGCAAAATCACAGTGGGGCCATTTCAACATTTGTGCCAAAAGCCAAGATCCTTGAGAGCAGTAGACACTTAGAGATGGCAGTTACCTTCCTAGTGGGATACCTACCAGGTACTTGGTGGGATTGTTTTCCCTGGCAAGCAGGGCCTGCTTACCCTTTAGGGAGGAAAGCAATCCCACAAGTGCCATGAGAAGAGTGGCTATGGGGACCTAGTATGGGCTCCATGTGGGCAGCCCTCTCACAAGCCCACATGCCATGCTACCTTGTCTGCAGACTGGGCAGAGGCTGGCTTGACCACCTGCACGGTGCTTTCGAAAGACACACCTTGAGGTGCTGAGAGTTTTGGCAATTCCCGTGACAAAACTATAGAAGACTGGGAACTGCAAAGTGTTTGGCCCTAAGATATGCCTGAAGGATGAGACCTGGGCTGCTGTATCATCTGAGGCTCCTTAAAACTCCGCTCCATGTCACAGAGATACCTGCGTGCTCCTTCCTGCTCTGGACCCACTGACCCTTTCTTCCTTTAGCTACCCAATGTAGTTTTCTTCCCCAAGATCACCTGGAAATACTCTGAAATTAATATAAGCTGCAAAAAAAATATTTATTTTTGCACCTCAGATTTCTGTGGAGAGCCCAATAGCGGCCTTTTCCATAACAGTAGCCCGAGGGAACAGTTCTCAGTGGAGAAAAGCACGGACCGGGCACAGAGGTGTACATTAAAGAAAGCCTTTCTGTTTTTTCATGCAGACTGAAGCAGCTCTGATGTACGATGCTGTTTACATGGTAGCAGTGGCCTCCCAGCGTGCCTCCCAAATGACTGTCAGCTCCCTGCAGTGCCACAGACACAAGCCGTGGCGTTTTGGACCCAGATTTATGAATCTGATAAAAGAGGCAAGTGGAGACCATCTGCTTATGGTCAGCATATTCCTTCCTTTCTTTACTGCACTGGCTTGGGTTGTTGCTCCCTGCTCTTTGTCATATGTTATGCTCTGGTGTCTGGCACTGGGATGTTCAATTTTTCCTCACCTTCTTAGCAGAGAAATGTTGATTTACAAACCAAGGCTGTGGCCTGCATTCTGGTGGAGACTTTACCTGGGCTTTGAGAAAAAGGAATTGCTAAACCGTAGGTGCCATAAAATCTCAGACTAACACGCCATAAGGCCACCCATATTTTTTGCTTGGTTAATGTTATGGCTATGTTATTATGGTTGTATATAATTTCTAAAAACATGTGATAACTAACGACAGCCATTCTAGAAATTGAAAGAAAAGCAAGTCTGTAGCTCTGTCCTTTTTTCATCACTTAATTCCAATGGTTTCGCAGATTATTTGATCAGTAATCAATATCCAGAAAATACTTCAGCCATTATTTCTAAAGAACCAAATTGCTTAATGAAGTTATGCACTATCTATCTCATGAGAATGCATCACTGAGCTGGCTGATCCACAGATGTTCTAGAAAATATCCATTTTAGCTGAAATGCTTTCACTCTTCCAAAAGTTCCGTTTTCGTTATGAATTGCAAATGGAAACTTTTCCTTTAGGGAAGCGTGTGGAAATGAAAATCAGAAATTATATGGTGTTTCCTATGCATATTTCATCTTTTCCTCCAGTTCTTGTCCATGACAGTACGATTACTATGAAACCCACATTCGTTAGCACTCCTGTAGTTGAAAGAGGATCTGTAGGCTGAAGTACAAGGTAAGTGGTGGCAGCACATTGGGGCATACACCTGAATCCAGAAATGTAGTAGAAGCAAACTGAAAGACAAGACATGTGGTGGTTACAGAACATGTAGAAGAGCTGTCATCACCTTCTCAAAACCTTTCTGAGTAAATTTCTTAGAATTGCTGTAGGCAATATACGACATCATGATTCACCTACACAGAAAGCATTGAAAGTTACTTCAACAGTACTCTCCACACAGGGTGTTTTATGAATTTTAAGGTTTCCTTGTAAGCTTGTCTCTTCGAAAATATAAAGACATGACAAGAGTTACCCAGTACTCAGGGACCTGACTTAAGAATTAAGGAAGCTTTGAGATACTTTTCTCACTGCAACACAATCATGGGAACACCCAGAGGTGTCAAAGAAGCAGCACTGGTAAAGATTATTTCTCTCACGTTGACATCATCCATGCTACATCCAGCTCCCTCACTGGGGTGGAGGTGGGAAGGCTGTAGCAAGAACAGTAAAAGACAGGATAAAATCATCTCAGAATGGTCTGCAATAAAGATGAACTCCCTCCCATCTAATTTAATCTAAGAGAGAACCTTTGCTCTTCTACTTCTCAACCTCAAAATAAGCGAGGTAATATTGCCACTCACACAATTTCTGGTGCATTTTAAAAATAATTACAATGAAATCGAAAGTTAGCAGAAGACTTTGCATTGGTGAACGCACCTGCATAATTCTACAGTGCTGATCTACTTATTTTGAGTGATGTTAAGTAAATAGCATAAGGGTCCTGAACTCTAAGCCAGAAGTACTTTCACTAAGAATACCAGACACACCTCAGCAGATCCAACTGAAAGCTTAAACAGTTGTACAGTTCACATGTGTTACGTACAGATAGCTTCTCTTGCATGGAGTGAGATATGTGAGCTAATTACTGATCGTTTTGCAGATAGTGTCTTTCATGGTCAGTAAAACACTAATTTAAATACTCTGAGAGTCTTATCTTCCTGTTTCTGTGGTAGCCAAACAAGACAGTTCTTAAAAGTGGAGGGTAAGGTTTAATAAGACAATATTACATTTCCCATAAAGGCTATAACAGGTGTTGAAAATGAAATACCAAATACATTTGGTCTTCCTTAATTCATGTTAGGATTTGGTTTGCTCACAAGGGTAGGTGAACTTTATAAATCGGGAATCAAGTGAATATGTATGGAGAAAAAGAAAAATTCAATCAGGCTGATAGTTTGGGCCTGCATAAATACAACTTAATTTTAATGTTTTGTGATATAGTACTGACAGTCTGTGAAAGCATTTTACAGACTGGTCTGAAGACAAATATTCTGTACTGCAGTCTAAACAAACAACTTTCAGACAAAGAGGTTGTGTGTAATGAGTCCTGCAGGTGCTAGAGCTTAGCAAGTACTTCAACATCTCCGTGGTGGGTTTTTGCATTTTATTTTTGTGGTGATAAGAACTGCAGTCATCCCACTTGCTTTGTAGGCCAATGCTATATAATGCCAGGCTGATGGTCATAGAAAGGACCTCAGAACCTGCCTGGACATGAGCAGAGGATAAGATGGAAAGCCTCTGACTTGTATAGCAGCTCATAGGCTGCTTCTCTCTTCACTCAGCCGATGGCAGATTAATTTTCTTCAGCCTGTCAGTGTCCTGTTGGCAAGTCAAGGTTCAGGTCATATCTGGTCCTCAGGTACACACAAGTTAGCTTCTTCCTGAAAGCACCTGGACAGTGGACATCCTAGGTCAAAATACTGCCTTTTGACTCATACTGATCTAAATGCATATGCTTTGGAGTCAGTTGCTGAATTTTCAGAGTACAGTAAAACTAAAGATGGCTAGTTTAATGCGAGAATACTCTCTTCACCCTAGCACTTCAGGTAAATGTACCAGGTAACAGCAGTAGCAGATCCACCGCCTGTTTTTCTTAATGACCAAGAACTGAAGTGCTATTAGCAAGTCTACAGGAGAAAAGCACTAGCAAAAATGGGGCTACAGAGTAATCAGTTACAGCAACAAAGAGTAATCCTCTATGCTCTAAAGATCTTATGAGGTAATGCTGATTGTAGGAAGTAACTAGATACTTGCAGAGAAAAGCAAGCCTGACCAAAGCCCTGTAGCCCTGAGAATAGCTTTGAGGTCAGTGAGGTCATCAGCTAGTTCCTGCGAAAGAGGATATTACATAAAATACACCGTCTGAGATCAAGGCTTTTCTACAACAACTCATTAAGAACTTTTTAATGAAAAGTAAATCCTTGTCAGAAGCTTTTGGATCTCAGTGACCAAATGTCATTCATATCTAGATGATATTTAAATATTTTAGCCCTTATGGAAACATTTACAGGGAGTATGTCTTGCCTATGCCCAGAAAGAAAAAGAAGATGGCTGTCTCTTTTCAGAGAGGGAATAGGGACAGAAAGGATGATTTCATCGTTCCTAAAACAAAAATGTATGTAAGCATGAAACAACTATTTATAACTGAGTGATCAAACTCCCTGGTCATGTCTTCTTTAAAGCATGAGATAAGCCCCAAAATAACGATTGTCTGTTATTCAATTATCATCTAAACCAAAGTGAGCTCCCTTCACTCAAATTCAGTAACAATTCAAAGAACAATTGCACAGAGAAGTATTTCAGAAGATAGAGATGCAGACTTTATCTTGACTGACTTTACTAAATCCCCTCAAACAGGATTACACACACAAATCTCAAAGATTAAAAGAAATCTGAAGCACTTACATGGACATTTCAGTTTATGTTGTGTTTTTGACAAGATAGATGCATTTCAAGCACATCTTGTTAGTAGGGACCAGGAATGAGAGCAATCTGTCTAGATTCTGTGTTGAGTAATTGAATACAGCCTTTGTTTTGTGGTGTGATCTTAAAAGCTCTCAAGAATCCTCTGAGCTGGACAAATTCTTTGAGTAGGATATTGTAATGAACATGACAACCAAGAAGGTAAGTGGACTTGGTCATTCAGGCACTACCATGTCTGTAAAACTTTCAAGCCTCTGTCTCAACTTGTTTGTAATAATTTTTGTAAGAGAAGGTGTCCCAGTTAGACTGGAAACCTAACCTTGTTCAAATGCCTTCAAGCCCAAGAAACTTCTTAGAATTTATAAAGGGTTTTTCAGCCCTCTGCTAGATGATTCTTCTTTCTACAAGTAACAAATGGTATGCCTCATAGAATGTCTGTGGCCTGCAACAAAGACAAGGATTAGTAAAATTAAGTCACTGAAGAGGCCTGCTTAAATTCTCACATAATTTTTCATTTTCAAATAATTAAAATGAGACCTTAATTTAGCTTATTTGTATACAGGAAGAGTACTGTAAATGTAAAATGTAAGTACACTGTAAATACACTCTACAGTTTTTAAAGCATCTAGCACTGTGTGACTCTGGTCTGGGGATGATACTGTGCTTCAAGAGTAAAATTAATTAAAAAAAAGTAAAAGACATATCCAGTCCTTCCCTGTACAAAAGGTCAGCAACTGACTCTGCATCAAGAAATGAAATTATGCAACGAGGCCATCCTTATAATCCTAGGTTGTTATTTTGCCTGCTTTTTGAAACCATGATGACAATTCAGAACGTGGTACAGAATGTTGTGGTTTACATTGGCTATAAATGTTTTTATTTCATGTTTCTTCTTGACAAAACGAAAATTAAAAAAAAAAAAAAACAACCTTATCCTATGCACAGAAGAACGTAATTCCTGGAACCTTTTCTTCCACACTCAAGGCATTTAAGCTCTGTAGAGAAAGAGGCCTCTCCATCATCCTAATTAGGAAGACTGGGAAACAGGGAGGAATTATGATTTCCAGTCACCACAAAAAGAGCTGGGAAAAACTGCACCACGTGAAAAATTCTTGTCAATTCTCTGAGATGAACCACGTCTTCATGTAAACTAATGATCATAGAAAGCAACAGGATGGGTGGACTTGGTCATAGAAGGACTGCTACAAGTGTGTATATCTTTCAAGCCTCTGGCTCGACTTATTTGTAATAATTCTTCTGAGTGAAGAAGATTCAGTGCTTTAGTCATTTGCTAGCCCATACTTGCCTCCAAACCCAGCTGCATGTCTACCTCTTCTGTGCTGAGCATAGAAAAAGTTTAGAAACTCCTGTCTGCACTCATGTATCTCTCTGTATAAGCTGATTCTAGACCTGGCTGATCTACAATAAGGAAGTAGCAGATTTCTCCGTTTTTTCACACTTTTTGTGCTGTTTTGCAGCTCTTGGATATTGGGGTTTTTTAGCACATAGATGTTTAAAAGTTTATATCCTTTAAATATCTGAAGTGTTTGACGTTTGCTCAGCACTTTAGATGGATAGCAAGTTCCTCCTCTCTCATTCTGATCCATCAGTGCAAGTGAGATCCTGCCAGTTTGTTTTTCTCTTGACACAGACGAATCAAACAATCATCCTCAGGACTCCTAGATTTTTCCTGTCCAAATTTGATGAGCTGACTAACATTGTGAGAATGGCACAGGAATGTACAGAGTCTTGATTAACTGTTATCAAATCATAGGATGTAATTTTCAGGGGATTCTTGATAATAACTAACTAAATCTAAACCAAACATAGAACAACACTGGAAGAAGGAACTGAAGATTTTTCTTCACAGGAGAAGTTATGCATTTAAAATAAGACAGAAGGGAAAGCAATCCATCTGGGGACATATTAATAATTTTGTTGTTGTTGTTAAAATTGTCAGCATCTCCAAACAAATGAGCACAAACCACCTTGTAAGAACAGAACATTTCTTTTGTTTCACTGTCTTCTATTACTACAAAGTCAACAGGTAAGGGTATTTTCATGAGACCAAAAATCTACAGAGGGAAACAAATAAAAAGTGAGCACTACAAGACTCTGAATGTCAGAAGACCCAAGAACTCACTATCTCTCATGCTGTCTGAGGAAGGATCTGTGTGTCAGTCACTCAATCTTTCTGCTGCACAGAAATCTTTATGCATGTGACTGGGGAAAGATGACAATATTTCAGCTACAAAATGTAAAATGGCATCTCTTCTGCTGCGTCTTTGTCATTCTGTTTTAGGATTGAGTCAATTACAGCATCTATAGATACTGCCTGCAGTTATCCTCTGGGCTCTGATGCAGTAATATTTAGTTCATTTAAAAAGCAAAACAAAGCAAAACAAAAAAACCCCACTTGTTTACCTCGGTAGGACTTCTCTCACCAGATAATTTTATATTAGATTTTGATCTACAAAACAAACGTTTTTCTTTCTGTTACTTTTTAAAAACTTACTTCTTGTCCATGAAGTAATGGATGCATTTTCAATATGAGCCTATTACTGTCTGTTACTTTGAACTGAAAACTCTTAATTAAAAAGGCAAAAAAAACAACACTTAGACTTGTGTCCCATGATAGTTTATTAGGAAGTAAAGGTCACCTTTCCAAGAAGATAATGTATGGCTGGTGTTAATGCCAATAGATATTCCTATTCTGAAATCAATTTCCAAGTGGAAAATAACTTAATTTATGGAATGAGCTATGCACAGATTGAAATATAATGGTCCAAGAACTTGCATAATAAGAATAAATATATATTGAATTGATAAAAAATTACCTGCAAGGTTCTGGTACTGTGATATCTAAAATCAAAACAGAAATCTGACAAAAGCATTATATATATTTTCTTCCATTCCATTTTCACTTTCTTAAATATTACCTGGAAAGAAGATTTGTTTGTAAAAAATGAGAAAGAATTACTATAAAGTGGTTTTATCTGAATACATGAAGCATATTTTGATATTTGCTACACGAAAGCTTTTTTCAGAACGTGGATTATACGTCCTGGCCTACTAAAAGTGTTCATCATTTACTCCACTCTGATATTTTGATTTAAGTGTTATTGCATGACCAGATGATATTTATTTGTACTGGAAAAGCTCCCAGGAGTACTAGTCACATCACCATTGAGCCATCCACTGTGCACAGTCTTTTCTCAAAAGAGCTTACAAGATAACTGTTAAATGCAGATGATTAAGGTTTTGGAGCAGTGAACAATCTGAAACAATCTGTTCCTCAACCACACAACCTCCTGCTCACTCATTCACAGATTTGCCAGCACTTGGGTGCCATTATCTCAGGTAGAAAATGACACAGTGGAAACAGCCCCAAATGAAGCCCACACAGGCTTCTTGTCATCCCTGCTGTTCCGTAAGTCGATGTCACTGTAATCGGAAAACAGCTCAGTTGGGAAGGACAATTCCCACTCAAGATGTTGGGTGGGAATACCAGAGCTTTGGCTTTGGCTTCTGGCTCTGCCGCAGTCTCTGTGCAGCCACGAGCAAATCGCTTCAGGACAGCTCCAAAAACTGTGCCGTGGTACCTGATAAGGCAAAATTGACCATTGCTTGGCAGGCACTTCCAACAGGCTGACGTGATTAGGCTGTTCACCATTCATGCTTGTAGCTACCACATCACTCTAGAACAAAGGCAGCATGACCTCAAATCTAGGTGAAGAAGTCCTGTAGCTGGAAATGCTGTGATTTCCCTCTGTAAAAGATTGGTGACAGCTTTTATCTACTTAGTGTATTTGGTCTGCTAGCTGTGTGGAACAATTTCTCTATGTACTGTTTCACCCATAGAGGCAGTATCTGTTACAATGGGATCCCAATCCCCTTAACACAGTAAAGTTATGGTTTCCAAGTTCATAGTCAACCATAATCCCACCCAGACACTGTAGTGACAGTCATGTTTGTGCATAGTTGATAGACTCTGCTCTTACTAGGAAGAATAACTGACAAAGTTTGACCTTCCGTTTCAATTCTTCATGCCCACTTCCTCATCTCTGGTATTGATATAAAGCAATCTGGCAGGTATAAGCTTTAAAGGAATTCAAAGGCTTTTCAAACATAAGCTTTGAAATGAATCCATCTAAGCCATCATCCTCAAGTATTCAGGGTTCATTTGCCAAATTTGTCACATGTGAAAAACCTTTCTTATGACTACCTCGAATGCCATTAAGCTCGACCACTGCTCTGAAATAAGGGCTCTTGAACAGCTCATAGAACAGCTTGTGACTCTCCTACGAAATTCCCCTTCTCTATTTATCTACCATTTCTCTCTCTTGCTTCAAGGCAGAGGTGTGCTCAGTCTTATAACAGCTGCCTAAACCCCTTACCAAGGAAAGCCCCCCCACACCTCCTCTTTTCCATTACAGTGCTGCTTAGTAAAAGCCCAGGACTGCTTTAGTCCCAGACCTCTTCTGAGTACAGTGACTATGAAGCATCATGATTTTCATTGGGGTAGATAAAACCCTGTAATGTTGAATGCTGAAATTCTTTTTGTTGCATCTGTTATGCTACATTTGGACCAGGATAATGGAAAAATCATACACTAACTCACCATAGTCCATAATCCTTGAAGATCTCTTTTAATAAGAGGATTAATTGTACAAGCTGATAAGTTAGTGTGTGGCTCAGAGCACATTACAGTTTCCACTGTATCTAGAAGACATCACTTCACTCTAGCTCCTGAATGTAATTCTCCCATACTAAAGAGTCTAGCTAACCAGTTTGTGTTCCAAGCTCCCATTAAATCCATAGAAAAACTTTGCTAATTGCATGCGTGTAGGATAAGGTTACACATAAACAGCAAGAGATAAAAAAAACAAAAGAGAAAGAAATAAAAAAATATAGAGACTGTTTAACAAACTGAGTAACTAACTATGACCCATTGTCTAATTTGGGAAATTCTCAAGTCAGTTTGCATTAGAGTTTGTTTTGTGTGCCCAGACAGATACATCCGTAAGGCTTTTGAATGAAGCAGACTGTCATTTAGCATTACACTTCTATCCAGGAATAGCCTTCACATAAGATGTTGTTTATTCTCAATTTACGATACTTTCATATTAAACAATAACTCAGGCTTCAGCGGCAGATGCAAAGTGTCTGAATATATTGCATGAAGTCAGGCTTGAACCTGGTATTGCGCAGGGTTTTGAGGTATTGGAGCTGAACAACAGAACAGTTCGTTTTTGACTTTTCACTCACAAGTTTTATCAAATCCTTTTCTCTACATATTTCAAAAATTTATTAAGAGTTATGAGTTTCTCCTTACACCATTTAAAGCAGATTCAATTTTGTAAGTGATATACTCACAGTTTTATTTGCATTTGGGGGTGCATATTTGTGTCTCAGATGTTTTCTTCTAACATTGGCTCCAAAGATATGTTCAAAATAGGGGGGTCTTATTTTTTGACCAGTGGGAACAATAAAAGGTTAAAAATTGAGTTTGAATCTCTAAAGAGATTGATTAATTGATTACAAGTGAAGGTCTAAAGAACAGGTTCAGAAAAACTGGGTTTTTTCACAGTGTATTGGAATATCAATAGAAGAGTGGAAATGTCTGCACATTATGAAACATTATTAAACATAATAGTTTCAAAAACGAAGATTATGCAGTTGCATTTTTGCCCCCTGACAAGGGCACTCTGAACACTTTACAAAGGATCTTGAAGAATTTAGTGTTCTAATCTGAAACGCAACTGTCCAGTATCTGTCACTGTGACACTGGACTTAGAAAGAGAAAATATGCCATAGGCAGATAAACAGTTAACAAAAATATTTGAGTAAGAAAAACCAAATACATAATAAAAATGCAATCAATTTGTCTGAGGAAGATTGACACTTTTGTGTGCAGTAATGCAGTACAGTATCTATGAAATTGGCTATATCCCATTGAGGCTATGTCATAAAGCTGAATTTTTCCTCAGTCAATGCACTACATACACTGTCCGTTAAGATTTCTTGATCTAGTTATATCTTGCTAAGACAAATCAGTCATAAGAGATGTCTGATAGGGACAAAAGAAACAGGATATGAAACGTACCTGTTGTTTTACCTTAGTAAGTCTGGTAGCAGCTGATTCTGTGCTTCAAATGTTGATTAGCTTTATCTGCAACTAAGGCTGTTATAGTAACTGATTCAAGATGATTTAGTGGAAATTGGTCTAAAGACTGTATGATGGTGGTGTGAATTAATAGCAAGCTTCTGGAGTATTTGCTCTTAGAAGCTGAATCAGCTTCATTTTCTAGTTGTTATAATTTTCCATCAATATATTTACATGAAAACCAATATCATAATTTGAATATTTAACCCCAGATTTCAGTCTGCAGTTTACGCAGAATCTTAATTTTTTTAAGTAGTAAAAATAGAGTTTCACAGTTTTAATTAAGTTGCTTTGGATATTTTCACCATGTCAGGTACCTGACAGCCTTCAGAGATGGTTGAAGACTTACATGTAACCTGTTCTATCTACCACCTTTTCAATGCTTAGTAAGAAAAGGTCTGAGTAGCTGCTGGTCCTGTATGGTTTGCATCTAAATTACCAATTGAAAGCAACATTTTAGGTTAATTCCCCATTTTGTTTAACAAACAGCAGAAAGTAATCAAACGTTTACAACTTAGAAATAGGAATAATAATTATCTGATAAAACACAGTATTGAAGATTATGTCACCTTTTTTTGAGCCTCAAACACTGCATTGCCCTACTTCTGCAAACCAAACTTCTGAAAGAACAGCATTTCCTCATGGTTCTGTTGTCAGAGGCAGCCTGCAACCTTACATAAATGAGGTCTAAGACAAGTAAAGAACGTTACAAACAGAAGCCACCGAAAATTGGATTTTTTAATTAAGCTGCAAGTTTTACTCAAAATTATACAAACAAAATAAAAAAACCACATTCTCTCCCTTTCAATTTGTTTCAATTCTGCCCTTAGTTCCTCTAATATTAAAGCAAGGACAGAGTGCAAAAAAGCAATTCCTTTTGATGAATTATATGATTAGGTTCCGATTCAACTTCTATTATATTCTGTAACATTTAACATGAGTGTCACTAGAAACATTAATATTGCTATAAATCTTGCATATAAAAGCATGAAATCTCATTGCTGTATTAAACAGTCATGTGGTTTCTGACTATTCAGAAAGTCCTGCTTCATTTCGGTTCATTAATTGCAATTGAGAGCTGTGCAACTGCTGCCGCTTCTGTTTGCCTGAACACGGTGCCTAATAGGGACTTGCATCCTTGATCTACCTGACAGGCATCTAGAAGTGGGGGCTTACAGCTATGATTTTTGAGCAATGACACATTTCACTATCTTTGCGTGCAGCAGGCAGTTGTGCTTTAGGACTCAAATTCTACTACAAGCTTGGAGGTTTCACCATAGACTTCAGAAGACCTGGGATGGACGGTAGGTTTCTTAAGGAAAAGTTTTGTTTCTGATCAGAAAAGAAGCATCACCTGTATGTCTAGACAGGCTGCACACACAGGCATCACAACTGTCTTGAAGTCAGAAATAAAATTATGCTCACTGGACTCAAACCCAGGTGTTTTAATTTTACTTAGAATAAATAAAATAAAAACCAGAAATTAAATTTGGAATTCAAATGATATTTGAAGTGCATGCTTCACAATTAGGGTCTGAAAAACCCCTTCAACATTTCGCTTTAACTCTCCTGAAAAATACTCCCTGATTTCTCTTTATAATTTATGTCACATTCGGGTCATTATTTGATGGTCTAAGTGGGACTTAAAATAGACAAAAGCTATATGCACTTCTCTGCTACCTTGAAATTTAAGCATACACATATGCAGCTTGTAACATCTTTAATTTTTTTTTAGCGCAGGGGTAAAAGAACCAATGCCTGTTTTCAAAAGTGAGCTAGCATTTCACCATATAAATCTTTTTTACAAGAACAGAGATGTAGGCTCCCGATACCATTTCTAAAAATAACATATTGGTTCCTTTATTCAAGATCGTATCATGTTAGCAGGGAAGCTGAGCATCTGATATGTAATCAATAAATGTGAGCATTTCACAGAAGTAAATTGCTCTCTGAGGAGGAATTGATCTCTAAAGATCATATTTTAAAAAATGTTCTGTCTTTATGAATAAGAGATGGGGGTCATGTCAGACTAATAAAAAGAGAGACTGGAAAAGAGATATTATATAATGAATGCAGTGATATGTGTACTCTCCTGCTATCTTAGCTGCATTAGGATACCAAACCACAAGTGTTTCGCTGTTTACAGCTGAGATTTTCGTATATTCCTGCACCATTGAGATGAAAAGTCTCACAGAAAGCTTGTGGCATTTGTGCTTTACCATTCTTATTTTACTTAAGCATGCTTTGAAATCCTACTGTAATTCCACAAAATTTTAGATGCACCAGATTTGTCTGAGGCACACGGTGATAACACCCCAGCATCTGAGATTAAATCCTGCAGATTCAGAGCTAGAATTAAGATTTAACAGGAAGAGGAGACACCATTCTGTAAGTCTGCCGATTTTTAATGCAGCTTTCCTTATGTCATCAACTTACAACAAATTAAATGAAGCAAATAACAGTGCACAGTAGAAAAGCTTGTAATTTAAGAATTATATGGCTGACACAAATGAAGTAACTATGCCATCATTTATCATCACCCTTTCTTGTACCTTTGAAGAATTTAATCTAATATGGGAGCTCCCAAAAATAGATTATAAAAATAATCTGCAGTTTGAAATCCATCAAATTCTTTCTTTTATAGATAAGCTTCAGCTCTGGGGATAAAATGGGGGCTTTACGAGAGACAGAGAAATCTCATTTAAAAGAAAGTGAGCTTGCTAGGAAGCTTACAAGATATAGAAGACTTAAAATGAGGAGAAAGTTAGTTCTGGAGATTGATCCTGCTGCACTGAAGAAGCATTTCCCAGCACAGGGAATCATCACGGCTATATAGACTGATGTGCTAAGTCCACCACTTTAACTTACTCCTGATGATAAAGTTTAAAACAAGGAAAATGTGATTTCACTTAATTTTGATAGAAGAGTAAAATGTTGTCTGGACCCAAACCGATCATAAGCAACTTGTACGCTGTACTTCAAACCTGTGTGTAAGACTTGCATGTGCCTTGCACCGTGAAGATTTTATAAGGTCTCTGTGACTAGACGAATTTCTCCTTAAAGCCTGCTTTTAGAGCATCATCATCGTGTCATCAACGCCTGGGAGCACAGGCAGTGGCAATGTTCTTACTAGGAATGATATATCTCATTTACTTACTTGGGAACTTGTGTCTTCTTTCTTGGGGATGCAAACCGAGCAGGGATTACTGAAACAATGCGGCAAAGTCCAGGACATTAGGAGTCCAATGCTGCTGGGGGACATTTAACCATAACCTGTCCAAGAAATCAAGCAAGTGTGACAAAAGCCCTTCTTTTATTTGTCTCTTCCTAGAGAAATCTGGATTTCTGGGCCCTGAGTAGCAGAGGCAGGATCCATCATAGGAGACTAGGAGATGCACAGCTGAAGTGTCGAGGAAGCTTTGGTGATTTGGGTGGTCAGCTGCCTTCCTTCATTAAGGACCTTGTGGGGACTCCCATTCAGCACTTTGTTACGTCTCTTGTTTTGCCATTTGTTACCCGTTTGTTATGGAGAAGTTAAAAGGCCCCAGGCTGGGGTAAAGAGAAGATCGCTGCAGTGAGGCTGGTGGATTTAGGCTTTCATACTCCAAGGTTCAGATCCAAAGCTTGGACAAAGCACACTCCTTTTTTAATTTCTTTGTGAATTCTTATGCAGTGCAAAAGTGACCTGTCTTTGGGCTCGAGTAATATGTATTTTATTCTCTCTCGCTCTTAAATGCATTTTTATTTTTTTATACAGCACTAGACATATGTAAATCGATATATATAAACCATCACAAACTCGTTCCTGATTGTAAAATATGAAACATATTGAAGAGAAACTAAAGAACAAAAAAATTGAAAGAAAGGTGGTTTTTAGCGAAGCAACAAAGCCACATATGCTTAAAAAACTATTTGCAAGTGATTCAATGCTATGGTTAATTTAAAATATTGTATTTGTTATGGCTTCAGAGTAGATCCTACTAATTATTACAAGGAAGAGTGTTTTTGTGTTCACACAGGCACGGTGGGATGGCCTGACAGGGCGTATAACCTTCAACAAAACAGACGGCTTACGGAAGGATTTTGATTTGGACGTTATTAGCCTCAAGGAGGAAGGAACAGAGAAGGTAACCAGATCTTCTGTAAAACAATGACAAAAAGCTAATTTGACAGGAGTGTAGTCAAGTCCATTCTCCTCAGTTTGAACCTCCTGTGCTTCGGGTAAAAACCACTACTCTCAAGATTATTTAAGTCAAAGTTAAAACAGAGCTAATAAGATTTATTATTTTACAATGTATACCATGCAGTTCAAGGTACGGGATAGGAATTTGGGACGGGCAATAATTATCTGAATGGAAATAATTATCTTAAGTGTCTATTATCTTCAATTCTTGCTGCTGTAACTTGGTGTGGAAAATTCATATATATGGATAAAACCTAGACTTATCTTACACGTACTGCTTTCGATAAATGTGACATGAGGGAGAGAAGATAGAAAATGCCTGAGTAATAACCTCAACAAGAATTGAGATGGTAAAAATTCTTCATCTTTTTGAGATTAGTTTAGTTCTTTTTCCCTTGCCTCAGCCGGAAAACAAGGGCTCCTGACAGGCACCACAGGGCTCCCTCCATCGTCACCTAGATGTTGGCTTGTGGGTGTCCAATAATCCCTAACTCAGGCAACCAGCTCATGTCAGCTGGAGGCCGTGTTGTCCCTTGCTCTGCGTACACTGGCTTCACTCTGAATGATAATTGCTGGTGGGTTAATTAAGACTTTAAACATAATTGCTCCCACAGAGGTCTCCAGACTGGTTCTCTTCTCATTTTTAATGAAGTACTCTGTTTATTTTTCTCTGTACCAAGGCTGCTGGCGAGGTTTCTAATCATTTATATAAAGTGTGGAAGAAGGTTTGTACACAGACAGGTGATTTAAAAAAACCTTTGGGCTGGGTCTTCAGACTCATCCTTTGGGTTTGACGGTGACTCTCATATTGCAGTTTAGAGACAACAGTCTATCCAAGAGTGCATTTTTTCCTCATAAAACGTTTCATCCCAGCTAGAGACACTCTAATGCCAAATAGTAAAAATACCTTAGCAGGATTCAGCTTTTTTACCAAAATCTTTTTTTTATTTTAATTATTATTGTATTTCTTGCGCGCTATGCTTTTCTCCTCTTTGAGTAGAGGCTCCTGGCTGCAGTGAAAGCAGTCTTTTTCTCAGCGGTTATCCTTCCTGATTCACCTAAGATTCACCATGAGCGATAAATTTACACCATTTCAAATGTATGTTAGCATCATCAGCAAGGACTGTTTTAACATGCACGGTTGAGGGTTTTTTGCCTTCTGCAAAATCAGTACTGTGCAGGTAATGTTTGAGCATTGTCAACTCAAAATTTCGATGAATGTGTTGTTAGCTCCTTACAGAAAATAATATAGATGATTAAGTGTTATTCACTAACATATGGAAATTGGAACTAAGCTTGTTTATAAAAGATCTAAATTACCCCAGAAATCTCATCCTGCTTTTAACATGAGGTGCCTCTGCCTGGTGGGAAAGGCACCTGGGTGAGAGTCAGAGACCAGCTCCACATGCTGCTCCCCTCTGGAGGTACAACCCACGGTTGCTATTCTGTAAGGAAAAGGTAAAAACTGTATTAACCATGTTTAGAGTGTTCTGGAATCACAAGATAAAAATTTTCTATAGCAGTTAGATTTATATTTTGTAAACATTTCACGCAGATCTTATTATTTCCCACCCCTCCAACATACATAGTTAAAAAGGTTTTGGTTTTGTGTTGTTTTGGGAGGAATTTTAATGCCACAGAATAGACCAGTGTAAAGCATCCTATAGCACTCTTTTCATGTTCTTTGAAAGCACATACTTAATAACCTTGTTTTAATCTTCAGTGAATCAGGCTAAGGCACAAAGCGCCCCATTTCCCTCATTACTGGTGAATAGATCATCCTAGCTGACATGCAGAACACTATTGAACCAATCTCACTTTTGACTCTAGGCATTTCATGTTACGCGGAATTGATTTAAACCAAATTACAATTGGTTCAGAGTGCAGGCTTGCTGAGAAGGGCATATGACACCTCTCAAGCTTGTCACTAAACTGCAATAAATCCCCCAGATTCACCATAGTGATATACTACCTTGACCTCATTCTTCCAGTGCCCTTCTGACCTCCTCCATTGCTCTAATCAAGGTTGACCCGCAGTGTCATTCTTTTATCCAGACATAGAGTGGTCTCCTGATGTATTTTGTATGCACTGTGACTGTGTCTCTCCATAGTCTTCATGGTTGTTCTCCTCTTCCCCGCTGCCAGCCAATAAAAGCATATCAAGTCAGTAACAATGAACAGAATGGCTTTTGATTTAACTCAGTCACCCTGGTGCAAATTCAAGGACACTGGTTATTTACTATATTCCTGGCACACGCTATCATAATATCCAATATTGTGTTTCCTGTGTACTCGCCAGATCAGTTTCCCAATCTGACCTGGTTTTGGAAACAAAGGGAATGACTTTTAAATGCTTGAAAAAAATAATTTTAAAAAATGGCATGACTCTCCCCATTAAGCATACTTTGGCAAAAACATTTATGAAAGGAGAAAGCAACAGCACCCAGGGACACAAACCCTTAGTTTGTTTGAAATGATGCAGTTGCTACCCCAAATCCACACTTGGCAGGCACAAACGAATCTGCTGGGTTTGGTACAAAGGCAACATCACCTCTGCCTCAGTTAACAACCAAAAGGTCCAGCCTGGGTCTGAAATGACTGAGCATCTGACGGCAGATAGAGACCTTCAGGACAAGTCTGTGGGTTCTGTCTTAGGCTCACTTGGCAGGTTTGCTGGCAATACCAGCAGGGAGGATCTGAAAGTGGATCCCTCCTGAGTGCAGATGAAACATGCTGACAAAGCAGTGTGGCGATGTGTAGGGCTCTGTGGGTGGTAATGTCAGTCTCCCAAACCGTCCGTCTGGTGCTCTCCACAAATGTTCCAATACAAGCCAAATTGCCTGAGCCAGCTCCTTGCCTGGAGTTTTCTCACATCAGCCCTCAGCCATGCTGTGTATGTAAACCCGGAGGCAAAAAACCAATGAAGGTGCTTTCAGGCTGCATTTATGTTTAGTCAGTATTTATCTGATTAAATCAACAAGTTTATAAATTTTGCCCTCACAAGGTGTGGATCCAAATCCACTGCAGTCATAAAGATCCTTCCCTTGAGGCTTTGGACTGGGCATTACTGGAATTCCTCACCATCTCTGGGGCTAGAAAGGAATTTGCCTTTGGCCACTTATATTTACTGAACAAATACTGATCAGTGTGTGAAATGCTATCACCTTGCTAGCTCTGCCATATATAGTAGTCAAGAAATGACAGAATAATCTTTGCTAAACCTGCTTAAGGCACAGTGGAAGGAAAAGGCCAGTGCATCCATCAATATGCTTCAACATATTTATTCAAGCTTTTAATCTGTTGTATTGGAGGAGAGAGATCTTGCCATTTTGCCATTTATTTCAACTCTACCATTTACAAAATGTTAAAAAAAATCTTAAAAATAGACATTTGACATTTTTTAGCAGGAAACAAAGTCAACACATTTCGTTTTCATAGCAAATTGGCTAATACGCCACCGTATTGAATTACCTTATACTCTTACAGCTCATTCATTTCCACCTGCCTTTGAAAGGGCGGTACATTCCCTGGGTTTTCTAAGTCAGCCATTTGATGTTGCTGCCTTACTCAGATCTACAGCCGTTTCCCTCCTCTAGCATTTCGTGCTGCTGGTGTCTCTTTCTGTGGTGACTAGAGCAGCGAGCATTTAGGGAAATGTTTTGGCTTGCTGCAGCTGCTCACCCACTCTCTTCTGTGCAGATTGGGGTTTGGAACTCATACAGTGGCCTTAACATGACAGACAGCAACAAAGACCGATCGACCAACATCACGGATTCCTTGGCTAACCGGACTCTTATCGTCACCACCATTTTGGTAAGTCACGCTGGGAGGAGAAGGCACCATCAGCCACTCTATAGGATGCAGGCGTTGCTGATGGTGAGTTATGGGGCTCTCTGTGGCCACCTTCGCCACCTCCATCCTCCAGTCCACGGCTGTTTTCCTCCACAGCATACAATGTTTTGTTAAACTAGCTTCCTTTCAAGCAAAATATTTTATTTAGACTCAGAATCAACATACACATCCATATATACACTAGATTGATTGAAAAATACCCCACAGTCAGTGAAAGACTCTCAGGATCCTTTGCCTCCAAAATTGTTTTACTTACTTCAATATTTCAGATGAACCCTGCACACTTTTCTTCCCACAAGAATTAACACGTACAAATACTCAGCTTTGCAGTCAGTGCCTACACATCATTCCTTTTTGCTGAAAATGAGACGAAGAGGACTGAAAGAAATGAGCAGAGGTCTTTTGCCACATTAAACTGCAGAAGCCCGCTTGCCCATTTCTTCTTCTATCCAAAATCCTTTAAAAAGAAAATCAACAAGGTACTTTGCAATCTACCTATGCTATTCACTCTCTTATGTGAATACCTGCTCAACTCACAGCTATTTTGTACATGTGAAAATTTTTTTTTCCATAAAGATTTATTTCTCACAGAATATAAAGTTCTAGGTTTCCTCGTGATTTTATTTATTTATTTATTTATTTATTTATTTTTCATTTAGGCTTCTCTCTCTTTCAATACCCCTTCATGTCCCTTAGGGTGGGACAATGTAGAGTACAGATCTTGGGTCTAATTTTGCAGTTGCCAAGCACTGCTGTAATTAAATCTCCTGGGAGCAGTGAATGGTCTGTTCCACTGAAAATTAGGGCCCTTATGCTTATCACTAATTGATTCAGTCAATTTGTTAACACACTTAAAACAGCTTTTAATGGACACGGTAAATTACTGGTTTCCATCTAATTGCAATCCATTTATAAAATATTAACATAATTTAGATAAACTGATATAATTCAAAACAAACCACATTTCTATTGCTACATGTCTAATGTCTTTTTCTATAGGAAGATCCCTATGTTATGTACAAGAAGTCTGACAAGCCCTTGTATGGAAATGACAGATTCGAGGGTTATTGCCTGGACTTACTAAAGGAGCTGTCAAACATTTTAGGCTTCATCTATGAGGTCAAACTAGTTTCTGATGGTAAATATGGAGCCCAGAATGACAAAGGAGAGTGGAATGGGATGGTCAAAGAACTCATAGATCATGTAAGATTGAATCCTTCTCTCTTTATTCTCATTTAACATGTAGTATTTTATATGCAGCTAGTTCAAATTAAATGTTTGCTTTGGTTTTCATTTTTTTAGAGCCACTAGTCTGTCTTTATTGCCACTTGCCAGAGTAGGAAGTCACATCAGTATGTCTGAGCCAACAGTTCGCAGGTGTGGGGGAAACCTCAATCTGCGGTGGGCTAGCAGGCACTGAGCTAGCACGGGTCCCGCCCATCCCTTGGCTGCAGACTCCAACAGCAAAGGTTAGGCTTCCAGCTCACCTCTGCCCTGTGGCAGCGTCTGATCTGTGGGCAGAGTTCCTGTGCAGATGCTCTGGCAGTCCTCACTTGCAGTCTGCCCCATTGCACAGGACCAAGCCCCGTGTCCCTGGTCATACCTCTCCTGCTCATATGAAAGTCACAAATGTCCCTCTGCCTACAAAAAGAGGAAACAGAGTATCACGTACCAAATAACACCCTAGAAATATTAAATTTTGTCACACACTTCATATTTATAGACAAATTTGGTTTAGTTTTTAATACTTGGGGGAAAAAATAGGAGGAATAGTAGTGTGTTTGCTGAACATGAAAAAGAATATTTTCCCATTTGTGTTTTCAGAAAGCTGATCTGGCCGTTGCTCCTCTCACTATTACCTATGTAAGAGAGAAAGTAATTGATTTTTCCAAGCCCTTCATGACACTGGGAATCAGTATCTTGTACCGGAAGCCCAATGGGACAAACCCTGGTGTTTTTTCTTTTTTAAACCCTCTTTCTCCTGATATTTGGATGTATGTCCTCCTAGCCTGCCTTGGAGTCAGTTGTGTCCTCTTTGTCATTGCAAGGTAAGTCGAAGACGTAGCTTTAGATGCATCCACATTAACTACCTCTCTTCCCAAAGGTGTTGCATGGGCTCTGCGAAGTAGATGTAGTATAATGTTATCCTAAGGGTTTTATCCAGTCCTAAAACATAACATTCTAGAAAGTCTCTTGATATTTTCATTTCAGCACTGCTATCACTTTTATATATTGCAATGTGGTGAGATTTTGCTTTCCTTAAGGGCTGAACAGAGAGAAATACCCAATGAAATGTGTCAGCCTTTCTTTGTCAGTACACAATACCTCAGCAGACTACATGCTGAAATGCTGTTTATGTTACTTGCACGTAAGCACTTCTCTTTTCCACTAACAGGGCATACCGTTAAAAGGTAAGAAAGAGGATGTGAACAAATTTTTGCTGAAGGATGTTAATTAGCTGAGCTAATTTCTCCTTGAAAATACAAGATAGTGTGACTGGGACCCTAAGGGGACAATATGAAAGGTGAAGTATAAAAGGCTCTCTCCCAGCGCTGTCCTGAGGTGCACCCTGCCTCTCTGTGGCAGGATCCCAGTGATGTCCGTTTTCAAAAGCATCAGGAAATAAGCACGTACACACTGCTTTTGCAAATAAACCCAAGGTCCATAAAGTTCTCAAAGGCAGGTGTGCCACAGAGTTTCTGGACCAGTGGACCACGATCACATCGCCAGAAGGCAAGCAGAGCACCCTATACCCTTATCATTGAAATTTGCTTTAAAAACTCTAGACAGCTGATATGGTTTCACAAACTGGATACAAGCTCCTTCTTGTGGTCTCAGACACCATGGGCCACAGTCTGGGAGTCAGTTGCTCTAGAGCTCTGAAAAAGAGCAAACCAAGCGTGAAAGAAAATTAACTTAGAAACGTGTTGGAGGGAATTGGTCATTTGAGACATAATTTTTTCTGTACTCCTGAATAAACCTGTACTCCAAACTGGCATAGTTATTGTCCTTTTCTTCAGGCACTGGCCTTGCAATTTAATTTCCAGCTCTGTTTACTTGATGTCATCCTATCCTTAATTTTTTTCCTTTTTATAATTTAAAACATAAATTCATTATTTGATTTGTGTTTTGATTCTTCTTACTGAGGATCCCTAATTAAGTCTTTCCCCACTTCTATGGTATATTTTTTAGCATATACAATATATTCCACATTAATAAAGCATGTAGAAAATAGCCTGAGAAAACATATATTATGAAATATAAAGCCTGATGTATCATTGGAAGTCAATACATTCACATCAGAGCAAAGGTAACAGAAATGCTGCAGTTTTTATTGGAAATGCTTACATTCAACTTTAAGAAGTCAGCAATAATGTATATATTCCAATGTATGCATGCATATAGCTCATTCAAAGGTCATAAAATAATTGAAATCTGAACCATAATTTCTGATAACACAGCACATTGTGCCTGGCTTCCACTTCTGTGTGAGCTGGGTCAAATTAAGCTCATGCTGGTTTTCCTCCAATTCTCTGTTTTCTTTCAATTAAAAAACCACAGACCTGCAAAGGCTTTGCTCACACGAACAGTTCTGCTGAGAGTGACTGGCCACAGACACAATTTTCTCCGTGGTCCACTGAACAGCCCTTGTTTCAGGTGGACAGCTGATGTGAATGCTTTGCTTGTTTGTATGTTTCTATACTGGTATCAAAGTACAGAAATTTGTGGGATTTGTGTTTTCCTTTAAATTGCTGAGAATGTGAAGAAGGAGGAGGGAATTAAAGGAAGAGAGGATACGGGTTGACTTATTAGTGTTGGCTCTAAGTAAAAGAAAGAGCAGCTATGGGACTGTATACAATTAATCATGACTTCCCACAAGCTCTTGCAGGGGCTCACTGTACCATAAATAATAACTCTTACTGTATACAAATCATGATCTCATTCATGACTAATATTAAATCTGCTCGACTGTGACAGATTGACTTTTCTGCAGTTGTGTGCCAAGACTAAAAACATCCCACGATACTCTCCATCTCAGAACAGGTGGAAGGAAAAACAAAGCCTGAGTTATCCTTGGTGCTTCTATTTTTTAAAATAACAGCATCAAGATTGCAAGAATAAATAAACATCAGGGTCCTCTGCCTACTCGCAGAGCTGCCTACAGACAGACGTGGTCGGGAGTAAACCAAAGGGAAATGCACGCTGCTCACAAATCATTGGCTGTGAAACCTGTTTGCTTTTCTTTTTTTGCCTGTTAAGTATTGCTCCAAATCACAGTGTAGCCTTTGGATAAATCCATAGGTTCGCCCTGTGTAACTGTGTTATGTTTTGTTTCTGAAATCTTTCTAAAAAGCAGTCATTCCAAGAGCAGCATAACTAATGAAGCCTGATTTCCCTACAGATTTCTGTCTCGTGGTGGACTGTGATTGCCAATTGAAGTCTGTTTGTCTCTTTGTTTGCTTTCCCTGCAGCTGAAGGATTTATAGGCGACTTTTCCCATGTGGATTAATTGATATGTAACGAGTTGTGAGCTCATCCTGCAGCTTCTCTTCTAGTGGGGCTACTACTGCAGTGTTTCACAACACTTGCAGGAGCATAAGAATCTCCAAGACTTCTACCTTTTCGTCGAATGTGGCTGAAATTATCTAAAAGGTTTACATGTGATTAGAGATGTAGATCCCCATACATTCATAACACAGAGCACAAAACTTGACTTGTAACAAATATATGAAGCTTGCATATCATTCTCATAACCCACCTAGTTTAGAAAAAGGAAAAGAACACACTAGTTCAGCAAAACAGTTAACAAAGTTTTCTGAATGTTTAATTTTTTTCTGACACAAATGCTTTTTTTGAACTGATGTCTAAAAGAAGCGCTTATTTAGATAGCAACTACGTAGGCTGAAGAAGTACACAAAGTTGTGTTCACATGTTATTTTAATTTACTGTAGACTTTAGACTTTACTCCAAGAAGCTAAGCCATTCTCGCAGTCCACATCTAGCCCTGTTCACGTCTCCAAATACATTAAGATTTCCATAAGATTTGCCAAGTATTTCATCAAATACTGGTTAGGTTGGTTTTAAGAACCTCAGGAAGCATCTACTTCTTAACACTGCCACAGTGAATTAAACGGTTAACAGCATTTTGACATCAGTTCATGGAAGACAAATACTTGGAAGTAATTTTCATAGACTGGGATAATCTTCCTGTTATTCTTTCAGACTTTCAGCAGCTGAATGATTTCTCATTTATCTTTGAGCCTTATGTAGCCCTGTCATTGTTATATTAATTTTTAAACTCAAACACTGAAGTTTTTATCAGACTGATAAAGCTCTTTTCCTAAGTACACTGGCAGTGAATGAACAAGGTGTTTTCTGCCAAAATTTCCTTTTACTGCTAATGCCACATCAGCTGTGCTGTCCATGTCAGTGATGGCAGAGATAGGTAGCTGAGATAACCAGTGGCGAATAATGTCACACAGAGCCTGTATAAAAACATGCTTAGGTGACCTCAAGCATCTCATCTTCATCAAAAAACTCAGCATACCTATGGCTGAAGGCCTGAGGAGAGAGAAAAGCAGGGGAAAGTGGCCAGGAAATCAGAAGGCCTGAGTAGTGAAATAGAGCTGAACTGTAAGCCAGCCGCTTAGAGTTCAGCGCAGCAACAGAAACGTACAAAGAAAATCAGCTTTTGTTTCAAGGTGAAGAAGAAATATATACCCAAGTATCACATGAAAATATACACCAAAGCTACAAAAACCTTTCCGGTACGGCAGAAAGTTTTGCTGCCAGAATTTCATTGCCGCTTTCTAGCAATGGCCGTTCTGCTCTTTCAGTGATGGAGATGTTTGTGTCCAACTTACTGAATGTGGTTGTTGTCTGAAATTATGCAAGACTCCAGCCTTGGTCAGGTCAGGCAGAGGTATTTGTACATCTTCTAACTGTTCTGTATTAACACTCTGGGTGAATGCTCAGCATGGGACCTCTTTGCTTCTATGGCAGTCGACAGCTCAGGCAGCCTGGGCCTTTGGTTGTGTTTATGTTTCCCCCGTGTGCATGAAGTGAGGTGGGAACAATTTCATTACTACAGAACAGTTGCTTCCATTATTTTAGCACAAATCTGAAACGTATAACTCGGTGATTGCTTTTCTTTTAACTGGTGTGTGCAGAACTGTTGTATCTTGAACCTGAGAACTGCGTCTTTTATTACAACTTTTAATACTTTTATGCAAGTAAGGGTAATATTGTGCAGCTAATGGCTTTCTAAGCTACAAACTGTTTCAATTAATGGCTTCATTACTATCAGAGTTCATTACTTCAGCTAAGCAAGGCACTCTGCTTGCAACTGTACATAAATTCAATGCTTAATTATATTGTTGAAACAGTAATTAAAATGTATTGGCATGACATTGTCAATTAAAGCTATATTCATAAACCTCATGAGAAAGTATGCAGCAAGCCACGCAGCGGTGGGAAGCAACAGCAGGAGAGGTACCTTGGGGAAAAATGCAGCTCTGCCAAGTGTTGTGCAGAGCAGAAGGGGCATGGTTTGCGGTTGCGGGACAGTCTGCGGGGAATAAAGCAGAGTTCTTACATTAAAGGCAATCCTTTGCCTAATTCTCTCCCAGCAATGCCAACAATGTGGCCCTACAGCTTTCAGGCACTAGAACTGCTCCTGAATACCTTCAAACGATTGGCAGCCTTTTCTTCTGCTGCCGCTGCAGCCTCACACAGGGGAGAACGTGTTCAGCTTCCAGCATCCCAACTATGGACCGCTAAAGATAGTTGAATTTAGAGGGCTGCTACTCCTTTGTTATTTTCTAAATGCTTTACCAAGGAGCAGCTACAAGGCTTCCAGTTGTTCCCAGGCCTCTGCAAATGTCTGTCTGTCTGTCAGGAGTACAGGCAGGGCAGTCATGGAGCGCTGCTGTAGCCTCACCATTTAGGACTCTAACGTGAGAGAGGGGGGAGTAAGTGAGTAGTGTGCTGTGCTTGATCTGGGACTGTGAAAACAGCTCCGGGCATTGCAGCGCTGCTCCACAGCTTGCACGAGGCACCTGTGAGACATCCCAGAGTCAGTCTTTCAGCCGAGGTTTTCTCATTCTTGTTTCCTTCATTAACCTCCTCACTTTGTGTGTTTTTCAGCAGGTTTGCTGCCGCTGTGTGTACTATATTTGATGTTTACAGATTGTTTCTGTTACCTGCCACAGGTTTACACCATATGAGTGGTATAATCCCCACCCGTGCAACCCAGACTCAGATGTGGTGGAAAACAATTTTACTTTACTTAACAGTTTCTGGTTTGGAGTTGGAGCTCTCATGCAGCAAGGTACACCGGTTACACTTCGTTATCGCACACGTCCCACAGTCTGCTCAAGGGCTTCTGTGCTGGTAAACTCCACCCTCTGTAAATACAACATATACTGTAAAACCTGATCTCAGAAACTAAACAATAGAAGAAAGGAAGAAAATGATGTGCCACTGCATACCGGGAGCAGGCAGAGGATGCGAACCAGTGAAACCCAGAATAGGGCTGCAGCAGGAGGAAGGAGGGGAAGCATCTGAGAGAAAGGGAAGCAGACAGGGCCACACAGGATTTTCTGGAGCTGAAATGTAAAATAATCACAAGAGGGATATGAAGTGCTTTGTGCTGAAGTTGAAAGGTTTGGCAACAAGAAAACGTTGGGCTCCATCCCAATGGAAACAGTAATAGACTTAGCTACCCTAGAGAAACTGTTGTAACTGCCAAACAAAGAACACCTCCCAAGATGCTCTTTCGTTAGAATGGTTGTTAAGTTTGTTGGCACTTGTCAAACACTTTGTATAAAACCTAAATCCAACCCTTTTTTTTTTATGGCTTTTCTGCAGGTATGAGTCCCATCCTTCTGTAAATGCATCCAACCCTAGAAGCATTAACTGAACCCAGTCACAAGTCCCTCTTGCCGATGATTTTGGAAACACTTGACATTTTACTCAGTTGACCAGGAAGGGCAGTGAAGCTTACTCCATATGGGAAGTCAAACAGATATGTGTACTAAACACATATGTTTATGGCATGTATGTTCTAAGGTTTCCAGTTAGATCACTATTTACCAAAACTGGGGTCCACTGAAAAGAATGAAAATATTTACTGACAAATATTTCAAGTTGAATCAAAGCTGAACAAAAAAAACCCACCCTACAACAACGAACAAAAAACCCCACCCTACAACAGCAACAACCAAAAGGCAATCCACAGGAAAGCCCAGCAGTGCCTTGGTATTAAATTACTAAACATTTAAGTAAGGAATATAAAAACATCTCTGCATTTATCGAGGTACAGTTTATTCTTCCCTCTTTAACAAATGTGTATCAGTAAAAAAAAAAAACATAAGGAGGATTTTTTCCTAGATATAGTAGAGAGTAAATTTTGTATTGTACCTAAGATGCACTTGCTTTCATTGGTGCACTAATGTATCGACAGGATATAGAGCTTCCTCATAGAAATTACTTTGGAGGGGGTTGGATGAAGGAAAAGGTGTTCCGTTTTGCTTTTTTGTTTTGTTTTCCTTCCAATTCATCAGTAAAACACAGGCTGAGGTTTTACAGTATCAAGCAGGTGTGTGTATATAACTGTGATTGCCTTGTGTGTGAAAGTGCCCCAGGATTTTGTGTTTCAGTGTACTGCCTTTTTTGGAGTTTACCATCATCCACAGCAAACTGTGGGATGCAGTGTCTGCTCGTTACCACTACCTTGGGTACATGACAGTCAGCCCCAACCAGACTCTGCTTGTCTTTCACGAAGATTAAAAACAAAAAAAAAAAGAAAGAAAGAAAGAACAAACATTTGTAAGGCAACACAAATGTTTCCGTGTACAAACTTGTGGTGCGTGTGATTGTGAGTGCATCATTGTTAATGTGAAGCGTTTGAACATGATGTGAATTGTTGTGAAACTCTACATCTAGTGTTATGCTCTTTCTTGTTGGCAGCAGCTGCTTCTTATGCTTGATTGGAAGCCACTTTTGTTCTTAAATTTTAAAATGTGATGATCAGACTTTCTCTTTTCTACAGAACGTGAGCAAAGTCTGGATCAGGATTGGCTGTCATGTCTGCCATAAAAAGGCACTAGAGAGACTTCAGCAAGTATTGTCTCTGACCCCAAGTCTTGCTAGCAACTTTTCTATTTAGACTTTACTCCCCTGTTTTCCCCTGAAAGTCTCAGATGTGTTATGCATACTCTGAAAGCATCCAAACAGGGCACATTTCATCCAACTCACTCAGAGAAACTATCACTTTCAGGAAGTAAAGCTATCCTTCAGAGCCCCATCTCAGCCATGCGATGGGTCAGACAAGGAGTACCTGCTTAAGGACAGTGTGTAGGGTGAAGCCGGTGAGCATGGAACATGTATTAATGCTTTTTGCTGGAATTAAAGCCCTCAAAATGGTGAACATTGAAATAAGCATGAGAGTGATTCAAAGAGATGCTGGACCCGCTTGATTCTGCTGGGAGCAGAGCGTGCTCAGCACTTCACAAAAGCAAAACAGTAGCTCAGTGCATAATTAATAGACTGTGGCATTTTGAGCTTAATTGAACTGAATGTATTCTGCTGCTTTTTCACAAGCGACATTTTGCTAGAGGAAATCACAGGAGGTTTGGCATCTCACCCCAAAAATTCAGCACACAGCGCTTCTCTGCCTACTCTCTTGTGTCCTCGTAAGGCTGTGCTGGCAGATTTCACGGTTGCTTGTGAAGATATCTGCAAGGTATCGGGCTATTATTCATTATTTGGATGTACATGTCAGACCTAGGTATTCCAGCAGGGTCCAAGCATATAAATTATATTTTTATATGTCTAAGCTTAAAAGAAATAATATCATCAGGATGACCTGAATCAGCAGTCCTAGAAGCCAGCTTTTGTAGGTCAAGCCCAGCTTAGAAATAAACACACTTTTCCTGAGAGCAACAATACAAAAAAGATTTCCTTGTATTAAAAAAAATCTAATCTGAAAAGCAAGAAGTACAACAGACCACAATACAAATCCAGACAGAGCTACAGGTCTTGAAACGAGTACATTTGGACTCAGAAATTTCAAGTGAGAGTTTTTGCTTTTAGACTGCTGGCTTAATTTGATATCAGTGCAGCACCAGGACTGCTCAGGCAGAGCATCTGCTCTC
The DNA here is from genome assembly GCA_009769605.1 of Bucorvus abyssinicus. Lineage (NCBI taxonomy): Eukaryota > Metazoa > Chordata > Aves > Bucerotiformes > Bucorvidae > Bucorvus > Bucorvus abyssinicus. The sequence continues at coordinate 17,923,523 of CM020030.1, read as the reverse complement.
GCAGTTTGGCAATTCTGTCGACCTACTCAAATCCTTGGGCTACACTTAGCTTTGACCTTTAAGAGACATGTCTATATGTTTACAAAGCTAAGTTAAATATGTTTGCTGGTTGTTTGTAAAGTTTCTACCCTTTCAGTCTTTGCTCTAAAAGTCACATTCAGAATTTTTGCGAAGTCTCAAAATATTCAAGTAACAGGTTTAAATTTCTTACAGAAATCATAAATAGCTGGGGAGAGACAATATGTCAACATACTTTTCCAGTAATAGAAATAAGTTCGTCACACCAAAATCTTTACATGCTGACATCTCCATTCACAGACACTTAAGTACTTTCTTAAGTCCATCCTTCATCAACAAAATAATTATGCAAAGGCTTAACTTCCAGGTGGCTAAGTGCTTTGCTGAACCAGATCCTTGAATCCCACAGAACGAGCTAAGTTCAGTGGTGACACCTCTAGAAAAATTAGCACAAAACTTCCAACAGAATGCTTAGAAGTACAAGTGTGTGACTTAAATGAAGTTTATCTGAGCTGTTCAGAAGCCATTTCAGTGCAGTTAATGTGCTTTTCTGTGGGGTTTTATGACAAGGGCAGATCATTTTGTTGTTTGTCAGTGTGACAAGTGCTGGCAGATCTGCTGAAAACTTTTCAGCAATAATGAGTGTTAAATACACCGTCCAAAACTTTGTGTTGCCCTGTAGATCCAAAGGATACATCCATTCTCTCTGAATTTTCAAATGTAAACCACACATTTGTAATAAGATATGTTCTGGGTTTTAAGCTCAGATTCACGCAGGCTGATGAGTTCACTGGAACCATATTGATCACCCTACTTCTGCTTAGGCATATTGATAGGATGCACAGGACAGGTTTCTGTTGTAAAGTATTTCTGCCGTGTAACTCGTAAGCAGAATAGCATTCTGCTAAAGATCTGCAGTTAAAAAATTGATCACGATACGCTGGCAAAAAGAGATTCAGGAAATGGACAAAAATACTAGTACAGCTTCCAGGGATGTAAGAGGTTAATATCATAACGAGTATTAGCTCAGAGATGTAATGGGGCTTTGACCTGAGGATAATTCCATTTGTCATGTATCATAGCGTACATCCCCTTCACAGTGTGTTGCCATTATAAATGTTAGCTGTGCATCTGTGAGATTATTGTTTAAATCATTTTATCATACTACAACTCATAAAAGCATTTTGTGTCTAAAAACAGTCTGCGGCATCAGGAAAGGCATCTTTCATCATCGTTTTAATATGATTGTTTTGATGATATTGTAACAGGATCAGAGCTGATGCCCAAAGCTCTTTCCACCAGAATAGTTGGAGGAATATGGTGGTTTTTCACCTTAATCATAATCTCATCTTATACTGCCAACCTGGCTGCCTTCCTGACTGTGGAGAGGATGGAATCCCCCATTGATTCAGCAGATGATTTGGCAAAGCAAACCAAGATAGAGTACGGGGCTGTTAGAGATGGATCCACAATGACCTTCTTCAAGGTAAGATGGCACCAGCCAGCTCTCTACAGTCAGGCTGACTCATGGCCCTCCAGCAATAAATGGTGAAACAGAATCACAACATTTGAAAGTGTAATAGAGACATACATCATTTTCCCCAAACAATAGAGGATCCTTCAACAATATTAATGTAAAAGATACGAGATTTTCCCCCAAGACATATGGAGAAATAATCTGATGCTGTACTGCCATGAGGAGCAAAACAATGATTTTTATCGGAGGATCTGAAAGGAAGCAGGGCATGGACTTGGGCATATTCTCCTTCAGCTTGCTTCTCAGGGTGGGATCTCAGCTTCTTCCAGCCACTTGGCTAAGTTCACTTCTGAGGGTCACCTTTGCACCACAATAGTACTGCAGGCAGTCAAAATGCAAGTTTGTTTGTCTTTTTTTTAAAACGGTCTGTGATCAATATACACAGGCTTTTAACAGACAGGCCACATACACACATGAACAAATCTGCAAGTAAAAGATCATTTTCTGTAGCTAATTGTGTTGTAGATAAATACATTCTTTTTTTTTTCACTATTAGTGTTAATTACATACAAAATGGGCTAATCTCATAAAATGTCAATGTAAAATCCACCAAGCTATAAATATAGGAATAATGCACAAAAATCCTGTGACAATTAGAATTAATTAGCAGCTTCATCGGTAGTCTCAGCAGGGAAGTTAAGCACTGAATGAACCAGTATGCTTCTCACTGTAGCATCTAAGAATGGTGTTGATAGATAGTCAGATATGCAGTACCCTTGAAGAGGATGAGACACTGTGGGGAAGCAGCATGGGGGATAAAATAACACTCGTGCCATGCAGGAGCCCTCTCCGCTGCTGCTCCAGCCCGAGCCCTCTGCTCTGCTTTAACCACAAGCCCTTATGCTTCCACACCAGGCAAAATGCTCCCGCACAAAAAGAATCTTGGCTAAAGTATTTGTGTCATCTCTCAAAATGAATAATGCTCGTCAAGGACGTTTCAATCATGTGATAGATCTGTTAGTAGTCTATCCCTGCTGGAGCTGTCAAAGGTGAACTGACCTTGTAATGCCTCTCCTGTGGCTGAATATAAATGTTTCTGTGCTGAAAGAAACACACAAACTACAGTATTTTTCAGAACCTCATTATAGTCAGTTCTTGAAATGATGAGCTGACATTCCAGTAAGATATGCTGGGAAACCCATCTGGAGATAATTCCTGGTAACTGCGTAAGGCAAATACCAGACGCTCATCAGCAATATAAGGCAGGAGAAAGCAGCTGTGCTGCCTTCTGAAGGACTCTGAGAAACTCCTTTGGTCTAAGAGCTCTTCACTGCCCAAAGATGGTCACTGCCATTGCCATTCTGAAGACAACTTCCACATCAGAGAGAAAACTTCAAAACCTGTTTTTTTTAGAGGAAATAACTTCTGTATTTCAACATGACAAGTTCAGAACAAGTTTCTAGATCTGTTTCCAGCTTTACACTGATTTTTTTTTTTTTGCACCATTAGTCTCTGAGGTTAAAATTTGCAGGCTTAAAAGAATGTAAGCATTTTAAAAAAATCAGGTAAGGTTATTAAATATTTCTATGCTGTATATGCTAGCTTACTTGTGCCTGAAATACACACATACACAAACACAAGGGAAAGGACACTAGGTTTTGTGCTGAATGGAGATGGATTCTCTAGCAGGGTGAGGGTGACGTAATGAAACATGCATGAAAAATACAATCTGTCACACTTGTAAACCAGTGAGATACATAGAGTGCTATATAGAAGGCCTTAATATTTTTATTACAGAAGCCCTTCAAGATCCTCACAAGATTAGGATTTCTTTGTGAAAAAGAAATCTGTCCAAAATTTAAAAAAAAATATGGAGTAGGTCTCTGTACAATAAATACAATAGATACTTAAGTATGCAAAAGGAAGACTGTGTGCTCTGAGAGGGCATGACTCTCCCTCCTTTGGACTGTAAAATACTGCATATACTTCTTGAGCTAAGTAAGTAGATGCACGTGTGTGCGCACACACACACAGACACACCAGTGAGAGCTGAGAATTAGGAGAAGGCAGAGGCTGTAAATGTTTCTGGGCAGCAGTTACTCCTGTTCCCTCACTGCATGTGCATTATTGTAGAAGAAAAAGCACCTTTGCCAAGTGTTCTAGAGAAGACACCTGAAATTACTCTGCCTCTTTTTGGGGAGCCGTAAAGCCCTGTCCTGTCCTGGACAGTTTCCCTGGGCTGTCCCATGCCATAACAGACTCCGGGAGCACCGCAACACCCACAGGTACCCCACGATATGCCTCTGTGATTTGAAGGCTGGAGGAGCTGAGCTGGAGTAAAAGGACCTTTCATGATGGGCAGCCTGTGCTGCAGAGACAGTAGTGCCACCTGGGAGTGATGATGTGACAGGGACAGGGAAAGGAGAAGGAGGAATTAGATGCAATAGCAGTAAAAATGTCTTGCAGGAGAGTAGCGCAGGGCTGGGTTGCACTAAGGAAGGGTCATTATTTCAAGCGCTTCCTGTGTGATTTGATTTACCTAAGGACCACACCCAGTACTTAAAACAAGAAATGCCAAGCGAAACAGCAGACTTTTTCAGACCAACATTTTTTTAAAGCAAAACCATGACTCTCCAGGCATTCCTTGCCATGCAGGAGAGAGGAACAAGAGAGTGCCTGTTATGTAGGACACGAGATACAAAAGCCAGATGAGTCTGATTTTCAGGACTATGAGACACTCACGGCAAAACGACTTCTGAAGACATCAAGTGCAGAAAAAGGTCCTGGCATGAGGCAAGCTCTGAAGAGCTTTGATTTATGACTTTGTGCTTCAAGTAGCAGCAGAAAGATGATATTACACAATTACACAATATTTCACATTGCCTACTGGATGGGATGAAGTTTGGGAATCTTACAAGTAAAGCAAGGTACCTCCATTGCTTTTCTGAAAAACTCTGTTTGCATTTATTCAAACTTATATAACTTTTTTATTTAGTCTTGTTTATAATGCATATACTAAGAGTCGCGTTCTTCCACTAATTTTGAATGCCGTACACTAGTATCACTGGTGTAATAGTGTCCCCAGGAAAACTATTGCTAAAGAGACAATATTTTCAAGAAAATTTATGCAGTGACTATGCCTTCTAGCCAGGTAGTGGGAGGAATGGAAACAAAAGCAATTGAAATTTTGGGAAAAAATGGAGTTCTGCCTGAAGGAACTAGAGAGAGAGCCTCCTTATTGTACAAAGGTCCCAGATGTGGCCACACCAGATGAAAATACCTAGAAAACAGGGCCTGGGTGTTACGGAGTGCTCCAGCAAGGGAATGGGGTTCTAGGCAGGTGAGCTAGCAGGAACTCAGGCAGTATTCACCATCTATGTGCATGTCAAAATTTGAGAAAAGTCCAACTGAAGGCAAGATGTTTCACATCCACAAATATTGACACACACACAGTTCTCAGACTGCTGTCCTGTTCTGTTTTCAACATGTCTATCAATATTCCATTGCTTTCTTGCCCCTCTGTGATAACAGATCTTAATCTCATAAGAGTTGCAACTCTTGCCTGCTCCTACCTTCTGATATGCAGACGTGTTTCCGCTGAAATCAATGAGAATTCAAAGCTCAGAATTTGGTGTATGGTCTATTCTGAAAAAAAATGGGAGTTGGCAAGTTGAGAAGCTAAAATCTTTCTTTCAAACTCTTCTGAATAAGGAATACACCCTTCCAGTAGATTGAATATTAGACTCAATCTACTGCACCAATTTGCCATCAATTTTGAAAAATATTCCCAACTGAGCAGAAAAAAGGGTTTCTACTAGTAAGGAGCCACTTAACCATCTTCATAGTTTAGTGGTATCCTGTGGCTTACCAAACTTACATGAAAATTAGGTGATAGTCACAGGTATTGAATTTACAGGTGAAACATATTAACTCTGGCTCAAAGAACCAGAAAATCAACTTCTCACAGGAATCCCCCAGACTCTGGTGTTTAATAAGCACACAGTGAGCATAAAATCAGATATGATGGCTATAGAACAAAGATAGGGCCCATGAAAGAAGTGAGGATATACTGCCCCACAACTGGGGAAATGTAAGTGTGTGGAGGAACTTCAACTCATATTTATGTTAAAAAATTAGTTTGTTTGTGTCTGGCTTGTGCTAGGCTGCAGCACAGAGTCGTTCAGCAATGGTTGGCTTTTCCGTCTTGAGACAAAGTCTTTGCTATTGAAAGTTTCTAATGGTCCAACTGTCTGTAGGTCTACCTTGATATTTGATCCCAAAGTGGCATTGTGTGCTAAATGTTGTTTGAGAGCACACAAGAGAGGGGTTTAATCGTGTTAGTACTGTGTGAGCACTTGAAGGTTGTTTGGTTTGTAGGCAGCACATCTTTAGGGTAGCAGGCTCAGGGCTTCAGCAGGTCCCTGAGTAATAAAGTTCCTGGCACTGCAAAAGAAGTGAAAAAAGAGGTTCCTCAGAGTAAAGCACAACAAGAAAGAAAGGCTGTGGGATGGAAAGCCCTGCTACCGATTCTCTTTCTTTCAAGATGTGCTATTGGCATCGTTCACAACAAAAGTTGAGGAATATTTGACAAGTGTAATTTGGGTTCTGGTGTGATTCTGTGCCATAGTTTTTCCTCCTTAGAAATCCAAAATATCAACATATGAGAAGATGTGGGCATTCATGAGCAGCAGGCAGCAGACAGCACTGGTGAAGAACAACGATGAGGGAATCCAGCGCGTGCTCACAACAGATTATGCGCTGCTAATGGAGTCAACCAGCATAGAGTACGTGACTCAGAGAAACTGCAATCTCACCCAGATCGGAGGGCTCATTGATTCAAAAGGCTACGGCGTGGGAACCCCTATTGGTAAGATGCTTTCCAGCACAGGTGTTGTGGAGCACCACCAGCAACGTCCCTTTCAAAAGTTTAAGGGGCCCTTTGAATCATGTCCTAGTCTTTTAGAAACCTTTCTGATCAAAACAGATCCTAGGAGCTTCCTTGTAGGCAAAACGTTTACTCTTGCCCTGCTCATCTGCAAGCAGGAGGGAATATAGTGGTGCAGGCTACATCTGAAGAACAAGGTCGAGTGACATGCTTGCCTTCGGGAGCACCCTATTCATAGCAAACTAGGTATGCTCTGTGCTGCCTGAGGCACAAGTCACTCTATTGAAATTCAGTTTAGTTTGAGAAATCAGGGAGTGTCTCTGGGAAAAAGGAAGCGGGCAGGATAAATACTGTGTCCAATGTATACATCCCAAAGAAAGCTGCAGGAAAGGAGATGAATTTCTCATCTATTTCACGACCTCAGAGCAATACATAAGAACAGTGAGAAGCAGTTACAAGGTTCTGCATATGCATCAGGGATTTCAGTGTTTTTGAACTAAGTGGAGTCTTAAGGCTCCCAATCTCTGGATCTCTTTCCAGTAAACCTTTTTTTAAGCATATCTGGTGTCCTTTTCAAGATTTTTCAGAGAATTAGAAAGTGTGTCAGTTTTTTGCGCTGTGTCCTCATGAGTAATTGGCACTGGGCAGCCAGATTTTTTTCCTGTGTAATATACTTCTCCATACCGCCCATGTATGCATTTACCATGCCACGTTCAGTTAGTAGCTATGTGATTTTATTGTATTGAAGGGAATTATTCAAGGCAATATCAGTTTACACAGATATAACAGGTGAAGTCTTCGGTCCATCAGTCGTTTGGTAGACCAGATATAAATAAGGGAGAAACATGACTGCACTTTGAGCTGTGATTCTTTATGCTACTGAGTACCTCAGATTGTCATATAGGTAATATTTTAACTCTGTTTTTCCACTGGCTATGTGAGTACAGCCTTCTTACCCTGTTGAAAATTATACAAAAACTAAAATCCCAAATAAAGACAATTGTATGGCAAGAGTTTCATTGCAGTTATAAAGCTGCCACATTTGAAACGAAGAACAATGAAGGAATAATTGGAACAGATGGTAATCCTCAGAAAGAGTGCATCCATTGGAAATACAGCTGTGAAATGTATTTATGAGATGTTTCTTGTATGAGAAAGTGCCTTAATTTTTTCTGAAGGAAAACTAGCAAAATTCAGGGGAATAGTTATCTCCAAGCACTGTGGAATAATTCAGTGCCATCAGGCATCTTAAATTCTTAAACGATTGATTTAATAAACAAGGTAAGCCATGGAGATCTTTCTGTTGTTCAGATGGACCCCAAAGCCTCTGTTATTTTTCTCATGGCATTCAAGACTATTGACTGCAGAAGCTAATGGGGGAGGGGAAAAAAAAAAAAAAAAAAGACTTGTCTGTGATCCTTAACACCAAAATTTCAGCAAGTCTTAACTGGTCTGCATTCATTTCTTCAGGATAATGCACAATATGCACAACCACATGGCTAGGGTTTGCAGCAGCAGAAGTACACCTTGCACTCCATAATTTTCAGCAAATGAGCTGAATATCATCACTTTTTGGCTTCCAAAGAAACAGGAGAATTTTAGAAAGTTCTATGAATCCAGGAAATGTACTATTTTATCTGAGCACCTCCTGCAAGTAGAAAAATGCAGATATAGGCTGTCTTCCTACTTCTTTGTGCTGAGTTAGGATAAAGAGAATTTAGGTGTATCAACAAACATCCCCATTTATGTTTATTTTGGAGCTGATGGGTCACAGAAAGGAAGGCTTTCATCAGATTCTTGGCAAAGACATTACTAATGAAAAATCTGCAGTGATGGTTGGTAGTGAAATTAATGCATGCTGAAGTACTACTGTAGCAAAGACGCCTCTGAGCAAAACCTATGCAAAATCTGACCCTGGGAGGAAGCTGGTTGAAGAAAGAAACATTATTATAGATGTCTAGACAGGTATTAATTCCAGTACCACTGCCAGTGCTGATGCTAGTAATTTTAACACTAAAGCTATTACCAGTTACTTGGAAGACTGCTAAGTACATAGATGCATTCCTTGGCCTGAGAGGTAGGTTGTTAATGGCTCAGAGGCCATAAATGATAAGCTGAATATTCAAAGAGGTATTGGGATGGATTTGTGTGTGGTTTTAGTGCTCACTAATAAAACATCACCAATCCAACTATCCAGGCACACTTGACAAACTTTTAAAGCACACCTAGAAATACAGATGTACCTGTTACCCTCAAGATGAATTGTGATAATCCTGCTGGCAGCACAAACATCACAAGAAAGAACGAACACCCCCACAAATTCTGCACTGTGAGTCGGGCTGTTTCACTTTACCTAACACCTATGTCCTTTCAGACAAGGGAAAATAGATGAGCCCTAACAGAATTCAGCTATCAGGGCAACAAACCTCCCAAAAGCTAGAAACAATTCTGCTCTTTCTTCTGAGAGGCGCTGCTGTTTTCAGTGGTAATAATTCACTTCTCCATTAAAGACAGTTTTGAAGGTGTTTGTTTTGTTTTCTGTCTTGCTTATTTTAGGTTCTTTAATAGCGTGATTAGAAATCTTCTACTCCTACAGCAGGCGCATTTTGCTTTCAAAAAGTTGGCTACCTGAAGCAGTGGCTGCTGATTGTTGGCTTCCCAGATGGACTTTGTATAATCTGACATGTGTATCTTGGCATCTGTGGTCACAGCATGTCCTAGTTCTGGCAGTAAGATACACTGAGAAATAGCTGAGTGTTGGCACAACAAATGAAGAACTGCAATGTTTTTCACACTGATTCTTGTCATACAATGCTGCGGGCTAAAGGAAATGGAAAGCAGAGAGGGGGGCTTGTATTCATGGTACAATTATTTTTAATAATATCCTGCATGGCAATATAAGAAAGAAAACCGAAGCTGTGAGGCCAAATTTCCAAGGCTGTTCAGATGCATGAAGACACAGAAGTGGTGCCTAGTGAGACTGTCTACATGTAGCATGCTATCTCTGAAATTCTGGCACACGTTCTGTTTTAAAACTTTGTTTACCTTGATTGGATTGAGAATTGTGACTGCTTTCATTTGCAGCAAAATGCGACTTTTAGTGAAATTAAAGCGTAAGAAAATAGTCTTGTTAATGTGCTAAAGGCTAGGAAAGGATTGATGGTAGTTAGCTACATGGACAAAGGACTGGCAGCACTGTATTTCAGCCCAGACACTTAAACAGTTCCAACTCTAGAAGTCCATCATGGTAGAATTTGGGGGCATGTACATGCCCTTAGAGCCAAACAGCCTTTCCTGTAATCCTTTCCAGTTTGCTATCATAAAATCCTTGCCCCATAAAGAAAGCTCTCTTTCACAATGACAAACCTGACTTCCATTTGTCTATTATAATTAATAACAGCATTGCTGCTATTATTGTTGATAACTTCAGCTTCTGGCAACATGGGCAAAGATAATTGGTAGCAATTTCCTTTAACTAAGATCTGCTTCAGAAGCGGGGCGAGGGGCAAGCCTCTGCCTTGTCCTCCTTTACGGCTATGGACTTGTGCTTCTGCAACAGCACATGTTGGCTTAAAGGGCAATAGAGATTTTGGAAAATGGAGAGCCAGAGCAGAGTGTGTGAGGGGGAATCCTAAACAGATCGAACCGCCCAACATGAACCTGCTATTTGCCAGATACTACACAAGCCCGTTAACGCCTCTGAGCCTGAAGAAACATCATTTAGCAAGCTGTTGGCCTGCAAATAAAAAGCATGAAATAGCTGCTATTTTCATGTTGCAGTGCTAATATTGTAGCAAGTCATGGAAAAAAGACTCGGACTCCTTGTGTTCTTACAAGCTGTAAGGTAACTGAAATGGAATTGTGGGCTTACGCAGGTATAAATGAGAAGATAATGTATCTGACTGACTGAGGGCTTTTCTTAGACAGCTACTCATTTTGCATTCCGTAGGAAAAATAGACAGATGTTGAAGTAAATAGAAGAGATGCAGAGTGGAAAGTCTCGAAGGATGCTCAAAGCAATATTCAAACATGATATGAAGGAACTACTTAGCAAGAAAACCCACAGCCTAGGCTTAAATAAACCTCAGTAGGAGACTCTAGAAATTATAATGAAATCTCAGACAAATAACTGCACCAAAGGAGCCTTCTGCTTTCCAGTCCCCAGGGCACAAACAAACAGATAGGCCTCTTCCCCTTTCCAGCTGAAGAGAAACCAAGAATTTCTAGCTGGAATAATCAATCTTGTGATAAGGGACCGCTTTTGCTTAAGACAGCAGCAGCTTTCTCCCTCCCTGCCTTCACTTTGCTGTACCAAGCACTGATGGATCTTGCTCTCACCTTGCAGGGTCTCCTTACAGAGACAAGATCACCATCGCCATCCTCCAGCTCCAGGAGGAAGGAAAGCTGCACATGATGAAGGAAAAGTGGTGGCGAGGCAACGGCTGCCCCGAGGAGGACAGCAAAGAAGCCAGTGCTCTTGGGGTGGAGAATATTGGGGGCATCTTCATAGTGCTCGCTGCAGGGCTTGTTCTTTCGGTGTTTGTAGCCATTGGTGAATTTATATATAAATCAAGGAAAAACAGCGATATTGAGCAGGTGAGTCATCCATTTCCAGCTTGCTCGTGTTTCTGGGAGGCTGAGATTTGTGGATGTGATTGCATTATATGTCTCTTGGCTGGAGTGCAGATTTTGTATTGCTGAACTATCACCATGCTTTTCTGGTATTAAAGACAAATAATTTATTAATAAGAACAGGAGAGTACCTCACCCACAGTCCAATTAGTGCTGCTTAGTATGGCAGTGCAGAACAAGAGCAATTAATTTCTTAAACAGCTTCTGCTTGATCTTTAAGATTTCAAGTATAACTTACATAGGAAAGAAATAAAACACAACTGGATTTTTTCTTTTATATATGTCATTAACATCAGTCCTTTGAGTAACAACAGGAATGTACTTCTAAAGCCCCGAGTGTAATTTTTCTCTTGCTCTAGAAAGCATGAGCTTCAAAGCAGGGAGACCTACTGAAAGGTGATGGATGCCACAGTAAAGTAAGATTATGGAGCCAAAGAAATTCTGGTTATAGCTCCACTGAATCATAATGAGCAATTTAAAAGGGCAGAGGGAAAACAAAGGAAATGCTGTGTATAAATCATGCCTTGAGTATTACAGCAGTTTCTGAAATAGAATCAATCATTAAAATAGAGTGTAAACACCCATTTACTGAACTGCCAGCTGCTATAAGAGAAACAAGGTGTGAGCATCATCTTGGAGTCTGCTCTTGAAGTTGTTTGTCAACCCTCTTATTCTGGCTGCCTTTGCTGTTGTTGGTTTGGTTCTGGCCATGTACTAGACCCTGATGTGGCGCTTTTTGGCTCAACTGCTATAACTGCCCTGCTCCTCTTCGCTTCAAGAGGACTTATAGTAGGGATGAGGGTCACATTGCTCTGCAGGATCACAAGAGCTGGATTCATATCTACCACACAATCACCCAGAGGTGGATTCATATCACCTAACTTCAGGTTTTTCAACATGAAGCATCTACTTCAAAGTGAGATCTTTAAGCTCACTTTGCACTTTTAGATGGGAAAGGCGGGAGATTTTCTGTGGGCAATTCATCCTCTTCATCCAAGGTGTAATCCTGCAAGGCTCATGGCATAAACTCCAGAAATGACTGTAGAGAAAAATAACCTTAATGAAGGCAGCAGGGATGAGTGGGAGGAGAAAGAGAACATTTTGAACTCTGTCTCAAATGTGCAGTTTGCACTGCATACAGCAGTGGTGCTGGGGCATAAGAGGGATTGACACCTGAGTAAAAACCAGCAGCCAGAGCTGAGGGCCTTGAGAGGACAACATCTGGTTTTGCATAGGATAAATCACCTGTATCTCCTTGCTGTAAGGAGATGGCACCATAAGCTAATGCTATGTGCCTGCTGTTCAGACAGACATCTGAAAGAAAGTGAGCTGAATCCTACCATGCATGTTCATTTTCCAAACAGCACTTGGCGTTATTTTGGGTCCATGACACTTAATGCTAACGTCAGTGGACCTGGTCCTCACAGTATCCTGCAGGAGAGGGTAGCTCCTAACCATGCTGATGTCTCCACGTGTGCCTCAGCAAGCCCTCATTAAAGGCATTGACATTGTCTACAAACAACAGACACAGCTCATGTGGAGCTATTTTTCAGGCCATATTAATCAAAGCATCTCTATTTTTGAATAAGTCAGAGATAAAGGATGACTGTATTTTGCACATATTGCAGCTTTCTGATTAGAACTTTAACCCTATAGAATCGTTTCGGCACAAAATACATAAAGAATGTATCGATATGTTTGTTTCATTCATGTCTCAGGAGATCTTTCATTCAAATACATACTGGAGAACAGTTGCAGCTAATTAAAACATTTAGTTTAAATGTTAATATGATACAGAATATCCTGGAAACTCTTCAGGAGTCTGGGAAAGGCAATGCCTTCCTGAAGTCATAATTAAAGTAGATCTAAAGCTTAACATCACGAGGGAGTGTTAATTTACTTAGCAATATGTTGGGTGAATAACATAGTATTCAGGGATACACAGACACACACACACAAACATATATATATATACCATTTCTGAAACTGTACTACTGTTCCACAGCAATGTGTTGCTTATTATAGGCAGTCTCTTAATAACTAAAATCTTTAAGTGAGTTAATATGGCAACATCATATTTCTTTTCCAGAAGTAATTTTACAGAAAGTAGAATACTAGACATTCCAGTGTTACTCCTAATTTCTTTCAGTTTGTTTTACTTTTTATTCTGGTGAACTAAGAAGCTTAGATGAAAAAATGCTATATATTATCACTAAGCTAATCCAAAGCATGAGTCAAATAGAGTCTGTGACTTTTCTGTTTCCATAAAGAGAATCTCTTTGGATTTAAATAGCTTTTGAATCTCATTCTCACGTTTGTTTTTAATTTTACTTCTTTCATTTATTTTCTTCATTTTTCTTTTCTTGCATGCAAGGCCTTTTGTTTCTTTTATGGACTACAATGTAAGCAAACCCATCCGTCCAACTCCACCTCTGGCACCACCTTATCTACGGAGTTAGACTGTGGCAAGTTAATCCGAGAGGAGCGAGGGATTCGAACACAGCCTTCAATTCACACTGTGTAGTCAGGAAAGAAAAAAGGTGTGTCCGATGGAAAGCATTAAAGTTAAACAGTGCACGTAATGGCAAAGGCTGTACTCACCAATACATAGTTAATGACTTCAAAGTGCCTCTTGCTTCAGCAGGAGATAAGCTTATCTAACACAAATTGTCAAAGTCCTGGAAATTTGGGCAGTTTAAATGCATATCACAGAAAATAATGACACCTACAGTGAAGAGTGTGTGCAATAGACTCCAGTAGATTTTAAGAGTTATCACAGTCTCTATGTACAGTGATCATCTTGTCATTTCATGGGGTAATTCACCTTTTTCAGGTAAGAAAAAATATTTACCTCCTTTTCATCTCCTACCAAACCTGAGTAAAGTAATAGTGGTCTCATTGCTAAAAACATGGAGAAATATTTTGCTTGGTCTCTGCTGAAGCATTCAGCAAGTGGGCCAGGCAGTTCTTTATAAACCTCCGAAAATAACCTGCAGGGCTCCATTAACTTTCTGAACCCCTATTACAAGCAGCCAGAGATTTTTAGCTAGCATATCTTATTCCCAGTGTCAATATTTAATGAATTTTAATTCATCCATTTAAAATTCATTAGCCAAAGCCTCCAAGTAACTATCATAGCACAAAATCATATCTATCAGTTACATTTTATGCCTTGTCACCATTAACATTTAAGAACATCTTCAACAAAAACACCCTCAGGCACCCCAGTGTATACCTTTCATAGAATAACTCTGTTGACTTGGCTTGAGCAATTTATGATGTTCACTACAGCAAAGCTTTGTAACATAGAAAACTCCTTTATGGCAAAACCAGGATATCAATTTGTGTCAAACAGTAAAGCCTTGGCATTGCTTTGCGTATTGAAACACACGAGGAAACTTTCGTGTAGAATGTTGGTACTGGATGCTTTTTATACCCTGGAAGGATAACAGTTTGGTTTCCTCTAGTCCTCAGCTAGTCTGGGACTGACAGGGCAGGAGACAATGGACTGGAGATGTTGTTGCCACCAAAAACCATATGACAACAACTTGAGATACTCAAAATATATAGAAATGCCAGCTCATAGGATGTCATGAGCCATGGCAAACAACCATGTTTTCAAAACCTGATTACCTTTTATTTGTATTTCTTTACATACAAGCTTACCACCAGTTTCACCAATTCATTTCCTACCCCTCACACCTACTTTATGTTTTCTTGCCCACTTCAGTTCCTCTTCATCAAACAAGTTAATGATCTGTTTTATTGAGGGGCCATTTCTGGGCTCTACTGCAATTAGAAAACTTGTTCAAGTGGATACCTTCACACTCAATCACCGAAGAGCTGCGTCAAAGCTCTGCTCCCCTCTTGAATTGTTTCTCTCATACCTGGCACCTGAGAAAAGGAAAAGCATACAGTGAACTGTGTTTTCCTTCTATTCATGTTACAATTTTTGGTCAACATTTTTTATGCTGGTAGTAGGCTTAAGGGTTTTTTGTGACGAAGATGTACTGCTCTTAGCTAGGCTATACTAATTCTTTTCTGCCAGTGCTCATCCACGTACATGAATGTTTATGCTCCACTCCAGACATTGCAAGAAATTGTCTTGCTCAAAGCAGCATTTTAACTTGTTTGAATAGGGCCTTGAAAGATTTGGTTCTTCATAAAATGAGCCTTCTTACCAGCAAAGATCTGAATTAGATCTTCTGTGTCCCTGATTTGAGAAAGCTCTTTTGCTTGCAGTTTCCAAGTAGAAGAAACTTAAAGCCAATTAAATTCAGTTTCTCTCAACTCTCAAAGAGGGAAATTCCTAATGTGTTTATCTCCATGATTGCTCTATGCAAGAAATTCTCCAGGTTGCAGCTTCGACCAGTTTTCTAGTCACTTTTTAGATGACTGCAGAATCCAGAAATTTTCAGTCAATTTTTGGATAAGCATTTTCATATCTGTCAAGGAAACAGTCACATTATTTGTAACAGTCATTGTTTCCCTGTGTCAAGCTGCCCCTGGACAACCTCACAGACTTCAACTTGCCTGTGGGAAATACAAAGCAGGTCCTCCTTTCCCTAATGGGACTTCATACCTAGCTACAAAAAGAGTTGTTAAAAAGCCTTATTTGCTCCTTAGCAGCGACACCAGCAGCTGAGGCAGTGAAGAGACAGCATGTCACCCAAGTGCTAACAAACCTATGCTCGTAAAGCAGTTTTTGCAAGGTTTGTCATGGCTCCAGGAAAAGGTAGGTGCCTTCAGGTTAACAGGGAGGCTCAAGGAAAGCATCTCCCATGAAATGCATGGCGCCTGGGAGGACTCTTGCATAGACATAAAAAGCTTTAAGAGGAAGTGTTAAAGCATTCAAAGATTTTCTGCTTATTAGCACTCTAAGCTTCTATGACTGCTATACTTTGAAATATGGCTACAGAAAAATACTCTGTTCACAAGTACAGATGGTTCCCATTGCACGTTCCTAACTTGCAGCCTTGCAGCTGCATCCAGGACCCAATAATGAAACCAGATCCTTTCTCCGGTGGGTATCAGCGCAGGGACCTTGCTGTGCAGTCAGCACAGAGCCAACAACACTGCCAGTGATGGATGAGCCACAACATACTCCATCAGTTCTGCTGCTGCCGTACCAGTAAAGCATAGCCAGAGCTATCTGGGAAGAAAAATGGCTATAAGCACACCCTTATGCCATTTTGTATTAATTTTTGCTTTGCTGTTGCTGCATTTTACTCAGAACTCCCAAAATATTCAAATTAATAAGTGTTTGCAAAAAAATGGCATGTGATTTGACACAGAGAAGCCACCTACCATTGAAAGCAAAGGGGCTATGAATAAGGTAGTCCCAAGCCATTGCCAGATTTATTTGGCTGGGGTCAGTCTGCCTACTTTTATTTAGGGGCAGTTCCTGCCCTCATCAAAAAGTCTGCAAACCATTCAGGCACAGGTGCAGGAGGAAAGAGGGAGAAGGGACTAGACAAGAGAAGAATGAGAGGAACAAAAGCAATACCATCACCACTTGAGAGAGCCAGGAAGAGGGTGGGTTAACAGCATGCCTGTACTGTGGAACTAGACAAAGCACAGCAATAATGCTTTCCACAACTCCTTAGAGTACTGTCGCAATATCGTGTGCTTGCCATCTCTCTCAGATCAAAGCCTTGAAGCTTCACGTCTTCAGCTCTTAGGAAACAAAGGAGGAAGAGAAGGGGAAGAAGGAAGAAATCTCCTATCTCAGAGAGGTTCTTGCAAAATAGAATCTTTTTCAAAGTTGTCAGGTCTGCAAATTCCCCTTTTTCAATGAACGTCAGCTTGAGTCCCTGCATTTTCAGGCCATAACCCCACCTCCAAACATGATTGTGGCCATCTGTACCTTCACTGTCCAGTCCCATTTGTGTTTAGACAGTTTTGGAAACCAGCAAGTAACTTCACTGATTTTTTTTCTTGTACAGAGAAAACTGAGGAACAGTGTATATAACTGAAGAAGAGTTAAAATAATCCATGGATTATTGCCATACTGTTTTGACAATCACTGTTCGACAGGCTCTGACAGTTTAAAAGGCTTAATTTAGTGATGTCCTCATGCAATTAGCCATCAGTGACAGAATACTCAAACAGATTCTTAATGTGCTGCAACAGCCGTTTGCTCACTAGGAGAAACTATTTTGGATATTTTTCCTTTGGTGCACCAGGCACGAACAAATCACTTTTCTTTCAGCAGAAAACATATGTCAGTGCCTCAGCTATGAGTCCTTCACGGCAGTGAAGGCATTGCAGAAGAAAAATCCTGATTTCTGCACTTTATCCTCTGTGCCTGAGCTGGTCAGGTGTTCTTCCAGAATAAAATCTGGCCCATATCCTTTGATTTTCAAAGTTCCCAATTCTCCAGCGTACCTCACTGGGGTTGGGGGGGGATGTGTGTGTTTGGTTTTTTGGGGGTGGTTTTTTTTTGTTGTTGTTATTTGTTGGTTTTTTCAAGGTATTAATAAAAAATTTAATAAAAAGTCTTGTCCCCAGTGGTAGCCTAGCAGTATAAGCAGCAGATCGATAAATCCTGACTATAGATTCTTCTTTTTTCAGTCTTGTTTCTACTTTATTTTATGTTATTTTTAAATTCTGAATCTATAATTATCCTAAAGCTTAACACAGTCTTCTATATGGGATTGTAAGGAAGTATTTGGGAGTTTCATGACCAAGCTTTTATAGCTTGCTGAAATGACCAAAGGGCATAGAGAAAAAGTCTCACATCACAAGCACAGCAAATCTATTCTGATTTTAAAGGATGACATTTCCTTTTAGCCTCACATGCCATGTCCTGCAGCATTTTGACACTGCTAGAATGAGAAATTAAGCTGACTAAAGGCAAAATGTTAAACTTATTACTCTGTTGTTAAATGTATTGCTCTTTCCCGACTCTTCTGAGACCTCAAAAGTGGACTCAAAAGTATGTAAAAAAATAGCTTTTTAAAGAAATCCTTTCAGTCTGGCTATCCGAATATGAGACTGAAAGAACAGTGTATTAGCCTTTTAAATAGAATTTTAATGTCACCATCCCCTTTTTAAAGGCTACTGTACTTGTGCTGCAGTTGTGTACAGTTGTACTTGTGCTGCAGTGGAGCTGTTCAGAGGGCCGTCCTGAGAGACCCCACTGAATGTGTTCCTTGTCTGTGATTTTCTTGTAAATCCTACAGCATTCTGACTGAGTTTGTACTTGCTCTGTACCACAGTTTTCTACTGCTTGAAAAGTTCAGGGCAATTCCAGTTTTCAGATGGCTGTTCAGTGCCCTAATTTCATGCACGAGCTTGGATATAAATAGGAATTTTGAGCTATGCTTCCCGGGGCTCAAAAGAAAGTTCACATGTAACGGTCCTTCTGAATGATTAACCAAACACCTGAAAGTTCAAAGTATCATCTTAGATTGCTCTTCTAGACCATCTGCAGCTCTCTGGGAAGGCAGAGGGGCAAAGAAAGCCCTGTGTCTCCAAGTTTTCAATGCTTTTTGCCACCTCCAACTGGTTTTCTCAATGGTGGTAGGGTCTCAGACATAGGAATATACGCAAAATTAATTGGTCAGAATTGTATCCATAAGCATTGGAATATCTTTGAAGAAACAGTTCAAGGTCTTAAATCTACATTTAATTCATTGCTTCAGGTAAACAAAACTCATGCCAATGGCATTTTAAGTCCCTCAAAAGTAAGCATAACGCAACCGAAATTGCAAAACTGTTTTTGTCCTTCTACAAAACCAGAAGCAGGAGCTGCAAAGTGGAAACCCCAGGAAGCTATGAGCGTAAACCCTCCTCCTGTCCCTCTCCCAACTCACTGTCTCTGTAGGATGGCTGAGCCCATTCCCATGTGTGTTGGATGTGTCTGTATTTTGACCTCTGTCATGGGTAATCAACCCACTGGTCCTTGCACTGCCAGGATGGGATAGGCAGAGCCCTTCCACATTTTGAATGGCCTACTTCATACTTTGTTGCATGGTTAAATGTGTTCAATTTACAGAAAAGATCATAAACAAGAGCAGTAATGTTTCTAAATTCATTTTTAAATGTAACTGCTATTGATGAACCACTAGACACAAGCTTAATCCTTAGACAAGACCTAAACATCAAAGCCATTCCAAAGAACAGCTTGAAGTCTTTCTGATAATATCTATTTTAAAATTCAAAACAGACTTGGAAGTGGAACCAGCGGGCACTTCAAAAATCATGTAGTCAGATATGAAAAACCTCACATACTTAATGTCAGCAATATGTTTAAAATATCTATCTGCAGATGTAAAATGATTTTCATGGGGCTATTTTGTTGATATGAAATTGAAAGGAATTATGATAACTGCATAGTCTGAATAATAAGAATCAGTTTGGAAAATTAAAATACAAGACTATTAATAAGGCAGTAAAATGCACTATTTCATCTGCAGAAATCTTCCCTGTATGTACGTTGCTGAGGACTAATGGGTATTAGTGTATACACACATAACATATAGGTTAGTAAGAACAACAGGGAAAGAAAGTAAAAATAAACCTAATTGATCCTACCAATAATATAATCCTTTCTGTAATCACTCTGCAATCTAGATTTCGAAAGCTCAGTTAAAACTAAGATAGTAGAGAGAAATTATCCATGCTAGGTCAGCCTCTTAGAGCACACATTTTTCTTAGTTTGGAAATAAGTGGTGCTGTTCTCTAAAAAAGCCTGAAGCAATATAGAAATACGATGACACCTGCTTCACCTGCTGCTTCCACAGGGCGTGGGGCTGCAGTAGGCACCTTTAACTCCAGAAATGCTGGAATTCCTGTATTACAATGTCAAAGGGAATATTTAAATTATATTTGCACCTGCAAATTCCTGGCTATTACCAGTCAGTAATTGGGGAAAAAAAAAAAAAAAGGCAGTACACTGCCCTGGCCTATGTCTGTTACATTTATGGGGTGGCATGTATTAATAGTAGTTTCATTTATGGAGACTTCAGAATTCTAGATGAACAAAAATTAAGCCTCTCAAAGAAAACATATTAAACGGTGTGTGGGAGTCACTTTTCTGGGATTCCTTTGCTACCTTAAACAAATTATTTAACCTTGATCCAGGTTACCCTTGTACTCTCGTCTGCATTTGAAAATATTCCTCTAAAATAGCTGGTTACTGGAAATGCTTGGGTTTTCTCCTTTCCAAATAATATATCTATTTTACTTTTTTAGCCCTGTATAACTGAGGTCACTGTTGGATTGTTACTGGTTAAGAACTGAACATTGCTTACATTGCATTGGTATCACTCTGGAAAGGAATTTATATTTGATTCAGAGAACCGTATCTGTGTACTTTTGCTGTCATTTTACAAGAACTGTATTTGTAACCAGTGGTTTCGAAGCTGGTCAGCTCTGCAGCTCTAGAAAGTGTTTGTCAGGAAGGATTTATTCAACTCGATGAAGGTAAGGTGGTTAAAGCTTTGTTTCACACTGCTACCACCACTTCATTTTATATATAAATCATCTATTTTTATATATTTGCATGAGAAAATTTTTTTGCATTGCTAGATATTTCCACTTAAAGCCTCTTTCTGGTTTTTTTTTTGTTTTTTTTTTTTTATTACATAGAATTATTCCACTTGTAGATTTTAAAGGATGCTTCCAGCTACCCAGGAGGTCTTTGTTAATGTTGTGATGGTTTTGCTTTATTTCTAAACTATTCAGCTACCTTATTCTTGTGGTAATTTTCTCCTTTCTCCAACACACAATATTTGAAAAAGATTCTTTCCAAGGAAGGAAGAGGATTGAGGACTGTGATATATTTTAGAAATATCTGTTAATTTCATGAGGAGAATAACTAAACCACAAAGAAATCTTCAAAAATGGTCTTCTTAGTTTTCTCTAGTATACACATTTTTTTTGTGGCTAAAGTACATGGGATTTTAAAAAAGAAGATCTTTTTTCTTTTAAGGTCAGGAGGAAATTCACCTACTGAAAAAGGGTAAGTTTTACGATACGAAGCCACCAAAACATCACAAATGTGTCTGTGTAGAATTTCAGAAACATTCATAATCGGCTTTAGTAAAGCCAAAGTTAAATTAAATTCAGTGGAAGCCAAGTCAGGCAAAAAACATTATTCATACGGACTCACCTATTATACCTTAGGGCTTATTCAGAGCTGGTAGAACTCAGCAGAGAAGCTTTCTGAGCCTGCCAGTAGCAGCTCAGGTCCCTGCTTCTAAAAGACACTATTTGTACGAAGGGTATGTTCTAATGCTGCCTTCAGGGAGAAGTTTTTAATGCCATTTCCATCTTCCACCAGTGTCTTTCTTTCAATGCGATAATGGAAGAGCTTGGAATTTCACTCAAGCACCAGAAGAAGTTAAAGAAAAGGTCGAGAACTAAGGGGAAATCTTCATTCACAAGTATCCTTACTTGTCACCAGAGGCGGACACTAAGGAAAGAAACCATAGCGTGAGCAAGAGAGACCCCTTTGAGGACATATCAGGAACAAAAAGAAAAACAAAAACAAAACAAAAACATTGCTGCCTACAAGTTGATTGTGGTGGGATTTCTGAAATATAGACGTTTATCTTGTTCTTCAGAAATTCTCTGTGGTTTCTTTTTTCTTAATATAGAGGTACAACAGTTTAAATGCTCACATAGACTGATGTACTACTAATCATCCGGGAAGTGTCTCACTATTTCTTTTGAGATGGATTTGTATGGTCACTTGTTTTGCCTCTCTCTTCCCCTTCCCATGCATCGCTGTATGTGCTTTCTAAATAAATAAATAAACAAGAGAAAAGGTTCTTTTTTCCAATAACCTGGGAGTGGAATTTCTTTTTCCCTTTTGGAGAAAAGATTGCAGTTCTACTGAGCTCAGTTGTTTAGAAACCAGGACCCAGACAACAAAAGTAAAAATTCAAACAATTAACTCATAAACAATGACTACAAAAAAGCATTATATACAAAGGTATCCAACAATGAGTTAATTTTCTTTTCTCTGATACTGTAAGGAACACCCTTTGGGTTCTTTTCTGTGAGAAATTTGTTTTTCTTTGTCTTTTCTCTTTTTCATTTCTTTTAAAATACAATTATTAGGTAATGCCATAGCTCCAGGTGCTAGATGCTCAAAAAGAAACACCAAAATCACAAAAGTAATGATCAGTGAACAAGAGAAGGCAACACTGACTTTGTTACACTGCCATATCCTCCAGCTCCTGTTACCAATAAAACAATTCTTGACCTCAAAATAAAAATCCCTTAGAAATTAGAGCCAAGAATATCTAATTTATAACAAATCTTGACCACACATCAATATAACACCACCTGGCAGGAATGCAGTCAACACTTGGGAATCAAAATCTTTTCTTGCAACTGCTGGGGACACCAACAAAATGTTTCAACAGTGAAAGAAAAATTAAGTCTTTTTTATGAAGACACTTCTGTCCAAAGAACAGTGATGCATTAGAGCAGCAAAACTGTACCTTCATATTGCAGTGAGGTGAAACACATTTATATTTATAGCTATGTTGTCTCTGTGATTAATTCTGTTGTTCCTGGGGCTTTTATTGATGCCAGCTGGTCAGCTCTGAGAATGTCTGCAAAGGAAACAGGTGAAATGCAGGCGCATCCACACTTCAAGGAATAAGAGTGGGTATAGGACATGGTGCCCCTTGCCCCCTGCAGCTGGGAGCTGTAGTCCTCCCTTCCTACACACCCAGTTATAGATATGTAGACCTGGTCTGTCCAGGGCTATCCCACCACTACGACCTCCTCTAATCCTAAGACAAGACCGGAGCCACCGATTGCTTTTCTGCACATGGAGCCAGGCGAGACTGAGTTGCATCAAGAGTATTTGCAGCTTGTGGCAATGTTCATTACTGAGATGTTCAATGAAGTGATGTTTTATTGTCCTTCTTATACTCCCTCAGGGAACTTAGTGCTCACCATTGGTGACCTTCCATTTGTATCTATGACCATTTCCTCTGCAAAAGGAGAAAGTAATGTGAAAGCCTTTGAGTGGAGAAATCTGTCCTCCACCTTCACCTCACACCATCGCTTCCTGAAGCCCCCTGTGAGATTTTGTGCTGTGCTGCATGGCAAGGTCAATCTTCAATGAGCAATACTGCCTACAAAAGCCCTGCTTCAGAAGTGATAGATTTTGATATTATTATAGGCTAGATGACACCTCCACTCATTTAGCCTTTCCATGAAGGTCAAGTTTTCTAAACCTCTCATCATTACCATTGCTTTCCTGAAGGCCCTCTGTAATTACTTCATATCCTTCTCAAAACACAATGCCCAAGACTAGGTCTGCTTTTCCACCCGTGCTGAGTTGGGCAGAAAAACATCTTCTCGTGTCTTGAAGGCCATACTGCTGCTCACATACCTTGCGAGGACATCTCTTTGCCTGAATTGGGTAGTGTGGGTGACCCCTCCATAATACAGACAATGATCATTTCAGCCTGAGTTTAGGGCTATCTCCATGTGGAATTGCATATTTTTGAGGTTTTGGTTTTTTTTTTTACTGAGCTGTTTCTCCAGTTTGCCAAGATCAGTTTGTCCCCAGTCATGCTGGTTGCCTGAACTGGTTTGGTGGTATCTGCAAATTTAGTAAATGTACTCAGTAAAAACCAGCCATAAGGGAGACCCAGATGATGGGCAGACCTCTGTAGATCCCCCTAATTTTGACAGTGAAGCTCCAAGAGTTAATAGGACAGTTAATAACACTTTTGGCTACCTCACAGTATATGTCACCTGGCCTATTGCCCTACTTGTTTATGAAAATGTCACAAGGACAGGATCAAGGCTTATTAAAGACCCCTTCCCTCACCCACAGGGCCCATTAAGCTGCTAAATAAGGAAATTAATCAGATTAACAAGGCCCAGTCTTGACAGATTCATAGTAACTTTTGCTCATTTCCTACCAATCAGTTACAAAATAGTTATTTCATGCAAGTGTTTGCCAGGCAACTGAAGTTAAGCTGGCCAGCCCCAAAGTCTCTGGATTCTTCTTTTCCTTCCTTTGAAGTCAGGAATTATTATTGCTGTTTTCTAGCATATCTTCTGGACTGTGTCTATCCTCCAGGAATTTCTGTCAGGAGGTTTGGAGCAGCCAGCCTCTGGGAATGGAAGGAGAAGGGTCTCTTTTAAAATTACTGCAGTATGAAGCTCTAACATCAGTGCTTGCTTTTGGGAAGTTTAGAGTACTATACACTGTAGTGACACGTTGGGCTGATAAGCAATAATTAAGAAAATAAGCCCCTGGTTGTGAGAGCTCCTAGAGGATCTTATAATAAGGTGCTTTCGTACTTCCAAAGGTAGTTACATTTATTTATGTCATCACTAGGTTACAAACAGACCATTCAGTCCACCAACACCATTTCAATACCATGACTGAAAATTACATTACTATTTTTCAATCTGTAACTCTATTGGTCTGCCATCCACAGCCTTCGGCTAAGGTATTTTTAAATGAGTAAGTTCAAAATGATAAAACATTTATGACCAAACTTTTTTTTTTTTTTAAGGAACACTTTTCTGTGGCTCAGACCTTGAGGTTAAAGAATTCCAAATACAATTTTTAAAAAAATCTACTAATGTTTTCCTGAAACTAAGAGGCAGTACTTTGATTGGTTACTTTTTACATTTCAACATTCCCATTAATGTTAGTGGTCTACCACTTATAAAAAGGTGCTGGGAAAAAAGATGAAGCTTGCTTTGCTATCTGGGAAGAAATAAGTGACTGTGGGAAAACAATAGGAAAAGGACATTTGATTCTTCTTCGATTTCCTTTTTTACGTTTTAGTAGCTTAAGGGTCCCAGCATATCAGGAAGCTTCTGTATTAAACTGGAATGGCAGCTTAACAAACTGTACTTGCTGCAAAGGAGCTAACAAACCCCCTACAATTTCATGAAGCAGCACGCATGTGTGGCTTTGACCTTCCCTTCCAGCTCCAAGAATGCAGCTTGGCAACTGGTTGTAAAATCCCCCCAATATCCCCTCCCAATATAAATTTTCCCCAAAGAGTGGGTGGAGTTGAGGTGCAAGCTCCCCCATGAAAGATGGGTTCGCTAAAACCTCTAAGCAGCCACATACAGCTAGCCTAACCCATGGGTCTGCTTTCTCCCTTGTGACCCAGAGACAAGTTACCGTATCAGTCTTACCTGTCCCCTCCCAGCAAGATTTTCTTTGTCAACCACTATATATGTATACACACACACACACATACATATACATATGTAAAATCAGCAGTATAGCACCACTTGGGTAACCTGTGACTCTCATGCTAACTGGCCTCCTTTTAAGAAACCATGGAAAGAATTAAGAGGAGACTATGAAGGAGGTTAAAGGACATTTGCTTCCAGTGGTTGCTCACACCTCAGGCCAGTGGTGACCTGTTGCCCTGTAGGGGCCCTCTCCTGGACTCCCAAGATAGTCCCCATGCCCCCTGGAGTTGGCCACAAGCACAGCTCAGAGCACCTACAGACACGCAGGGAGCTTAAGACCACTTTGTCTCCCACCTTGATTCAATAGAATATTATATATTTCAACTAGCTAAAATTGTAGCGAAGGATAACACTTAGGGATGCATTTAAATCCCATTGGTATTTAAGGATTCAGGCAAGTGCTGTCCTGATTCAGAGCTGTCACCTTTTCTACCCCACTACAAATGTGTTTAGGTCACTGGCTAGGTTGCTCGTACACCACTCAGACAGGTCCTTTCTCCACATATCCATGCACGTACAGTCCACTGTGTCTGCTATATTCACAACAATGCTATTGATCATATTTTCCCTATGTAGATATGCCTAAAGCAAAACCAAATCCTTTTCTAAAGCACCTTCCCACCTGCAAATTAAGTTGTGTCACTAGAAATGTTCTTCTTAAGTTCAGATGCTACTTGTAAATTCAGTCCATGACTGAGAAAGCTACTTTGTCTTGAGGGAGGAGGGACAGGCACAGGGCAATCTTACATATTGATGTAGTAGCAGTTATGATTACTGTGACCTTCCCACTGTATCCCAACAAACATTCTTTTCCTGCCTTTTTTTCCTCCTTGGCAGCATATGGTATCAAAGAGGCCTGATTAGAAATTACCCGTTAGAAAAGCCAATGTCCTCATTAGGTCTCTATCTTGGCAGCAGCAGGCATACATCCTCATTGTTTATAAAAGAGAAATACAATATCGACAGATGCTCTTGAATGGCTTTAATATGTTTCATTCCAGAAATGGCCTTGTTTTAGTGACAGGTGATCTTTCCTATACGGTTACCCACCACTAGTCTGGGGCTTAGTAAGGATTATTTAACATTCCTTAACTTTCCTGAGAAAGTGGGGACACAGGCTGTGTGGAAAAGAAGGAACATTGGAAATATATAACCGACTGTTGAAGCTGTGTGCTCAGGGCCCAGCCCAATGGCATGATTGACAAGCTACTGCAGAACAGATGAGGATCAGTTTACTGTCTTTTGGGGCCTTTGACGGAGGACTGCATCTCCTGAGTCTGCTGTGAACCTGTAATCCCATGGGGCATTTATTGACTGCTGAGCTTGTCCCTTAATTACTTTCTGTCAAGCTTGCAGGAGTCAGGATTTCTTAGTGATCAGAACTGCCTCTATTTAGAAATACATCACTTACAGCTGCATTTTTATTTTAGCTCCACTGATTGATAAAGATGTGTATGTTTTTGTCTGCTGATGAATTGTCTCGAGTCACACTCCTGTTCGCCTCTCATTACGCCTCCCAAATCCAAACTCCGTTATCGTTAGCACAAACGTTATATAGCTATCAGTATTAAGACATGAAGCTCTCCCTTGCATTTCTAGATTTTGATAGCAGTTGCACAGCCCAGGAGATGAGACCCACGCTCAGACAACCCATTTATGGTGTGTATGTATGACCCAGACCCATATGTGGGCTCAGAGCTGTGGCACAGAGTAGCCTCCCACAAACCAAGGTCTGGGGAGAGGCCAGGTATCCAGACTGACTAAATAGTATGAAAATCATAGATATCCTCAGTAAGGACTAAATATCCTTAGTCCTTTCCTTGCCTCTTAGTGGATGAGAAACCGTTCCTTGGATAAAAGAGGCTCTGTCAGCACAGCCTTCAGCTGCAAGGGTCCCTGTGGCAGCCATGCACTGCCAGAAGCGTGTGGGCACTCCTGCTTGGGGAGGATGGATAAAACTCGTCACACTGGTCATGACCCCAGGTCATTTAAAGGCTGCTTGCAACAACACCTTCAATGCTGCTGAGGCCAACAAATACATCATAAAGAGACTGGAAAGGGTGGGGAAAATCTGGAATCAGCCAGTACAGCCTTAGGTTTCCTATCCCAGCTGAGAGCACTGACAGCAGCCCAGCGGGAGCACACAGCTGCTGACCACCCAATGCTGTGATCATCCTAATGAACCACAAGTTCAGAAACACCTGAACCAGATAAAGTTGCAGTCATTCGCCCTGACATGCATAAAAGCATGCAGCAGCCCATAGCACTGCTCAACTCCCTAATGGTCTCAGATAAGCTTCTGCTTGGAAGCTGTTAGGTTGGGGGTAGTGGATGTTTGGTTTTTTCCCTTCAGACAGACCTGCCTTGTGTGATGTGGTACACATCTTAAGCCAAGGCTTTGAAAAGCAAAGAGGAGCTTGGATGCATTTTTCAGGTGTTGGATTCCCATGAAACCTGGAGGGGAGGTCACCCAGAAACCGTTCCCACTTTTGGGAAATGCAGTTAGCAAACCAGCTCTATACAAACTGGAGAGTAAGCGACTGCTGGTGTCCTTTCTGGTCCACCCATCCTACAGCCCCTGAAGGGGGAACATGTTCACTCTCAGGCAAGCATGGCCAGCTGACAAACTTTTCTATTCCAGCTTGCTGTGCTGTTGGGATTTGGGGAAAGCCATGTATCTGAAATTCACTTTCCTTTCCCCAGGCAATGCCCCAACTCCTTCCTTCCTAGGAGCAAGGACTCCCCCAGACTACAAGTATTCTTCTTCAGTGCCCAGCATGTCTACCACCACAAAAAAGCAGATCTTACAGGGCTTTGTGTTGCTAGAGGCGCATGTGGTACCCCCTTGGGTGTCCTATTGGGCAGACCATCAAGAAGCAGTTGTCGCTCTTGGGGAGGTTTGAGTGCCAGCTGTCCCAGGGTGCTCCCAGAGAACCTGGAGAAGGGCTGAGCCCATGGGCATGTGGGAAGCACTGCTAGAATCACCAGGGATGTCTCATTTTTTGCTTTGCCTCCCTGCCAGACCAGGTCAGATGTGCCTCTCTGTGCAGTCTTTCGCATTGTTGGTGCACAACCTGGACTGAGGGATGGGGGTGCAAAATTCAACAGAGACAAGGGTAGGTCTGACTGTGGCAGTTTCATGTTTTAGGGCAATGTGGTGCCAGAAGCAGCAGGCACACACCACCTGGGCAGCCAAATTATTTAGGGGAGGCTGCTGTGTCAGTCCTGCATCTGTAGCACCTCCACCCACAGGTGCACTTGAGCATCTGTTACAGAAATAGGGATTTTGTTATTAGTAGACCCAGAAGAACTACAGCAGGGAGGAATTTTCACCTTGAAAACTTAAAGAAGAATTACAGGAATGGGTAAAACGATAAAAGCTACTGAGCTTAGCAGTGGGATAGGGTAAGGAGCACTTACAAGGTTACTGGGTCCACACCAGCTCCAACTTCCAAACGAGCTCCAGCCTGGTGAGTCGTCGTTCAGGGTGGTAATTGGCTCAAAAACCCCAGTTACTCATCAGTTGACTTCTTTTATCTCCTTTGGGTTCTGCCCACAACTGACATCAGATTCTGCTGGTTATAAAAGATATAGGAAAGGAGACGTTGTAAGAGGCCTAGGTTTTTTTTCCCCCTCCCCCAGCACTGGATTTTCTACAGAGTAATAGCATGTAAAGCTGCAATGTCTGGGCTTTTTCGAGGGTTTGGTGCTTAGTTTTCTGCTGAAAAGCACATTCCTGCAGCAAAAGTATTCCACGGTTTCTGAAAATTGTCAGAAAAACCAGCTCTGCTGCAAAAGCGTTGTTTTCAAGTGATTTCTAAGGGTATCCTAAGAACAAATATGGATTTCCATCCTGGAGCTGCCTACAGCCTCTTACCGGAAATGACAACGCTAAGGAAATATTCTGATCTCAAAAACCAGTGAGGTAGGACCAGATGAGAGCACAGTGGATGATGTTTTAATCACGTGAAGGGGTATAGCAAACTAGCACAAACTGGGGGAGAAAAGCCATGTATGGGGATTCTTGTTCCTGTTTGTTACAGGATGGCAATGGAAATGATGAAGACTTGTAAAGCTTTGCTCTGTCAAGCTGGTCCTGAGCTCCATAGCTCCCAGGCAGCGAGAGTGGAAAATTTGTAATGAATTATCCACAGATGGAGTTTAAAATTCTCCCCACAGTCTTTTACTTATGCACATAGCACCATGCTGCTGAAAATACTGACTAGAGAAGCTGCTCTGAGCGATGTCCAGAGTGCTTTAGTCACACCAGATGAACCCCTAACTCTTCCTGTCTGTGTAGAGGAAAACACGTCTTGGTTTCAGTAGGAGTGAGCCACGGAAGGCTATCTAGCAAAAGTCTCTCTTCGTTTAATCGAGTATGAGCTGTGTTGTTTAAAGAATTTAGAAGCCCCAAGATACAGTTAGGTCCTAGCAGAATATTTAAAAGCAGTTGCTTAAATCAAGGTTGTTGGGGGGGGGGGGGGGGGGGGGGGGGGCGTGTGGAGGGGTGTCTTACCCCAAAATGACACCTCTGAGTGTGATTTAACTTTATTCTAACTGCTTACTTACCATGTCTCTGGAAGGGGAGAAACGTAAGAAATCGCATTTAATGCTGCCTGTTAAATGCATCGCTAATACATCCCCTATGAATTTTTTCCCTGTTCTACATTCCCTGTTTTCATTTTTTAATCATCTTTATTCTGCAGAAAAAGGGAACTTGGTATAAACACAGGTATCCAAAAACTTTCAGTTCGTGTTTCTACAGAATGTTAACATTTCCCTTTCATTTAGTAGTTACCACGTTTTCAGGTTTTATGCATGTCTGTTCAGAGCAGTAGAGTGCTGAACTCTCACCTGGTACTTGGAGAGAGATGCGGAAATATTTGCAAAAATATTTTTAGTATGTTTTCTAAAGCTCCTGCTTGCTATCTCAAAGCAAAAACCAGATATAACGTCTATGCTGAATTAAACTAGCCAACTAATTTAATGGTGCTTATTAAAGCATGTATCATATTTCAACAATTATTTTTTAAATTAAAGCTTTTGCAAGTGCCACTAGAGGAGCGTACTGTAACCTTTAACATCCAGTAGCAGATTTCCAGCAAGCAGCTCATAAAATTGTGGGGAACCCTTTGATCTTTACAGCCACATCCTTCTTTAAAAGCTCTTGTCCCATACCTAATGAAATGATAAAGCCGAAGAGAGGGACTTTTGTTCCTTGCTGTAGCCAGCACTGAATCCCCTTTTCTTCAAAGAAAACAGCATCTTTCAAGAAGGCAAAGCCTTAAATGTCCAGAAGAAGAAAAATGGGTTGCCTAACAAGCAAACAGCAAGAACTACTGCTACCAAAGTTATCTTAAGCTTCAATCACCCTTCTGCAGGTCAGCACGTTTACAGTTTCCTAATTGCTAGTGCAGTAGTTTTTCACGGACTACCAGCTCTAAACGAAAATGGAGGCTTTACATCTGAAAGAATGATGTCTTTAGCGGTTAATCTCTCTAATCACAAGGTTTCCTAACTGCTAATCTAGCATTTTGTTATCCAACAGGGATTTACCCCGATTCATTCAATCAGATTGCATGTCAGATTAACGGCTTGCTCAGAAGGCAGAGGCTGGGTATCAATCCCCTACAGGCCAGGGCAGAGGGGTGGGGAGAATGTCTGCATCCTGCAAATCCTTCCAGAGGATTTCACACTAGAGGTGTTGAGTAGGCACGTAGTGCACACCCGTGAATCTTCATCTCCACCAGAACAACAAAATTAAGTGGTTTTACCTCTTTTGAGAGGGAAGAGAAAGCACAAGGATCAAGTTTCACATGTGTTTGACAGATGTTTCTCTTGTCAAAATGATGTCACCACTTTAAGTGTCCAGAAATGTCAGCTTTCTCTACAGACACACTTGTTTTCTTCTTCCTCAGCTTCCCTTTCCAAATAAATAAAAAATTACTTATCTTAAAAATATTAAAACCTAGGTTCATGATCGATTTAATCACCACAGAAAGATAATTTAATCTGTTTGAGTGTCTCTGGGGGGTTGTTCTGAGGCTTGAAGAAAGCTTTTCCAGTATGCTGGAACTGTCCCTACATTTCCCAAATTATTATCTACCATTCTTCATACAAAAATATTACCCCAGTCAGAGACTGAACCCTGCAAGTTGATCTTTGCTATCCACTAACTTGTTGAAGTTGGCTACACATTTCAGTGCATACCTGGAGCTCAATAACTGCAGTCCCTTTAGAAGGCCCTTTATTGGACTGTTAATTAAAGACAGCAAACTTGCCCAACTCTTGATGGCTAAATTATCTTTTCCAGTTTCTGTTCTTAACATGCAAAGTACTCACATCACCATAAACCTGCAGAGAGTGTGACTGTACACCCTGGAGCTAGCACACTGCTATTTTAAGGATTGAGACTTGCTCACCTATAAAGAGAAGCGAACCAGAAGACTATCCATGACAACAGCACTTAGTGACATCTGGCATTATCAAAATAAAATTGTTTTCAATCAATTTGTAACTAGCATAACCTATCTGACAATTATCTAAGGGCTAAATTCACTAATTATATGTCCTTCTGTTCTGTATTCCTTCTATTGGTTTTAATGAGACCTAATGCTAAGTATGAGCCATTCAACAGGAGGAGTATATTAATAATTCATATTGCTTTCAGCTTTATCCCTGCAGGTAATTAGCAGCATATCAACGACATATCTACTTTACATGGACCATTTTTAAAAAAAATTAAAAGCTGAAAAAACCTGCCCACAGTGGTCTACCTCTGTAGCAAATGCCACAGTGAAAGCAAATATTCATAACAGCAGTTTAGGGTACTTCCTGACCACAAAGTAGAAGGTGGTGAGGATGGAGGGGCTTTTGGTCTTGTGGGGGTATGAACCCACTAGTGGTCAGCAGGGACAGTGGATGAGGATGTCCATGCTACTCAAGAACATGCTAGCACCACAACTGGAGGCAATTCCTGATCTGATGTATCTAAGCTGTGCTGCATTATGCAGAGGAATCAGCGTATCTTGTTTGTTTTTGCCTTTAACTCTATTTTGCAGGACAGACACGTGCCTGGTAACAATTTGTATCAAGGCTTAAGCAACTCTAATTATTTGAAATTCATCCGTAGGATTTAAATATAGTAGATTTCAGGAAGGTGAACTGTTAAGTCTGGTAAGTGAAATATAAATTGTTTCAACATTGTGCAAACTGTCTGGATGGGACATGTTCTGCTGTTCTATGAAAAAGTTTGAAGTAGCTGACAACATATCCAAAATTTTGTATAATGACAAGCAGTGACTGTAAAAAAGACGGTAAGCTTACACCAAGAAATTAATTTTTAAGTTCTTCAGCACTATCCTAGTGAGATGACAGGCATTACTGAGCCACTTTTTCATGCCACAGTGGCATAGCAGGCAAAAAGCTTATGGACAAATTATTTTTAGTTATTGAAGAACCAACTCCGTCATACAACTAGTGTTTATACTTCTAATACGATTCTTTTTGCATCACCTTTATAATTCTAACGAACTAGTTCATAAATGTATCACACCAAACAAAACGTCAAAACAGAGGTTCAGTACTTCAGTATCAATTCACCATTTCCATAAATACTTCTAATGATGAGAGACAATACACTTATTTGCAGATTATCCCAACTTTAGAGTATCCACAAACACTCTGGAGGGCAGGATGATAAGTCAAAGTGATCTTGTCAGAACAGAAAGCTCCCCTGACACAGACAGGATGCAATTCAGGAAGGACAAATGTCAAACACCACCCTAGAGTGTGAATAACCAGCTGTCTATGTGTGAGACAGAGGGCAAATGAAAGTGCAGCAGTCCTTCAGAAGAGGATCAAGGATTATAAGTGACTGTTCATACTGCTGTGTGAGAAAGCAAACCTGCCAGGCTGGATATATGGCAGTGCATGAGCAAGGAACGCGAAGACACTTCTCCAACTAGTGCGCTTTTTCTTCGGCAAGAGTCCAGCAGGAGTACCGTGCCTAGGTCTGAGTGCTGTACTTTGAGATTAAAGGGGGTAGAAGTTAGAGGAGAGCATCAGAGAGTTAGAGAGAAGCATCACCTGTATGGGCAGATGAAAGAACTGAGGTGGTTTAGTCCGGCAATAGCTGAGGGGAAATATGATGATTTTCAAATATACAAAAGAGAGGAAACACTATTCCCTGTTTGCAGCACAGATTCAGACTTTAGCAAGAAGGACATTAATGACACAGAGGCATGGGAGCAGATTACCTGGAGAGGATGTAAAAGGTCTGAAGCCAAACAGGCCAGAACTCTTTTAGGATTGCCTTGGTCAATGTGAACCTGCCTTGGGAAACAAAAATGGTCTCTAAACACACCATTCTCATGACAAAGGTTTCCTGAGTTGGCAACACTCCCTGGCATACAACTAGACAAACGTTCCGCCCCATGGTGGCCTGAAATGGATGTCATGCAGCCCCACTGGTGCATTGCTGCACCCAGCGACCTCCTGGGCTTCTACTTTTGCTAATGTCTGCCACCTCAAAATGCCATTATAGAAGGGAAGTGATGCCCTCTGCAAGGCATGAACCTCAAACACAGCCACCTGAACATCCCCAGCTGGGTTCTCTGCCTCCCAGCACGCAGAGGGCCTGAGGGAAGGGGTCCACATGGGACCACCAGCCCCTATCTCACCACGTGTCCCTCTCCAGGGCTCTACAGAGGGAAACAGGGCCCAATCCAAGGGCAGAGCGAAGCAGGGAGAGAGAAGGGGCACATAACAGAACCAGCCAGAGCTGAGACAGAACATACTCTATTTATGTAGATGTACACAGAAGTGCAATGCTTGTAGCGTGCTGTAAATTCCCATAATCAACAGGAAGAGATAATCAAGTGCTAGAAGGCACAGATAGCAAATACTTTGATCCTGACTACTTCCATCACAGAGTAATGGGCTGAAATAAAAGTGGTTCCTGCTGATAACTGACTAATGACCAACAATTAGAAGTAAAAAGTGGCAAGTCTAAAGCACTGCAGAGGTTCAGAGTGCAGCAGTGGGGCACAAGGGTGGCAGGAAAAATGAACTGGAAAGATGTGACTCCAACACACACTGGAGGGCAAGAGACGTTTCTTCAACATGATCTGAAATAAGCTTACCATAGAGAAGTGGAGACACAAAGCGCTAGGCAGAGCTGCAAAGGGAAGAGAGATCTGAGGAGAATTGGTATGGCTGAGCAGAAATTGTCAGACAAGAGGGAATGAGCATGTCAAGGACATGGCATGCTGCAGTGCCATCGCACCAGAAAGCAATATGTGTTCCCAATTATATGTGCACTACAACCATAGCCCGAAGTCTGTTTCCTCCCTCAGAAAAATCCCATAACGGGAAAATAAATGGGATGAGATTCTTGGGTGAAGATGGCTTAATAGTGTACTTCTCACTCAACCTGCGTTCCACTTCCCTGTGGTGGCCAGTGGCTGGGTTTCCCTTTATATGTCTCCAGCAGGCCTGGGCTGAAACTGCACTTCTGATTCCCAGGGTAGGTTGCTGCTTTGGGCCCCCTGGGAGAGGGTCTTCAGGGTGGTATGACTAGAGGCACGAGATCCAGAGCTCCACCGGCAGAGCTGGTCCTCGAACAAGGCGAAAGTGCCATGCTGGTGGAAAAGCCCTGGAGTGGCAGCCTAGGCTGTCTAAAAGACACAGGGCAAGAGGGAAATTACCAATAAGGAAGGTGCAGTTCTGAAGGAAGATCTGCAGGAAAATACAAGGACATTTAAAAGGAAGATGAGTGAGATGCGACTTCAACAGGAGAAATAATAGGGGAGAAAATAGAGGAGGGAAGAGGTTGAGTAGGAAGAGAAAATCCTACATCTGTATAGGAGGAGAATGGACTATGAAGAAAATTGACTCTGAGTGAAGAGGAAGCAGCCTAGGCAAAGTTGATGAGGTGGGAAAACAAAGGAGAAAGGTGTTGTCAGGCCAGAATGAGAAAGGGAAGAAGGAAAGAGGGAGCAGTTCACAAAACCTGTAATCTCAGTGCAAGTGAGAGGAGAGCTGGTCTTGGTAAGAGCTCAAGGGCTATATTTTGACAGAACCAGAGAACCCACACAACTCCTTACATGCCATTCTCCATCCTACAAAGAATAGTGAAAAATCCAGGGTTATGGTAATTATACAACTATTTTATTTTTCAAGGTTTGACGCAATGTATTCTCTAAGCCAGTGACATGGATCTGCAAAGAGACTGGCGTTACGCAGCAAGGAACTATTGGTCAGAGCTATGAAAAGTATAGTTATGCTAATAAGATCAACTAAGAATTTTCAGTGTAATCCACGTTTCTTCTATTATTTATATCAGAGCTTTGCCTGGTCTAAATCAGCCAAGGCAAATGTACAAAGTGACTTTGATGAAAAATATTATCTACATTTAGCTGAGGATAAGAATTTCCCCAAAGTTTACAGGAGAATCTGTGTGTCATTTACAATTGATTAACTATTATTTGGTAGACTATTTGTGCAATGAATTGCTGACATTTTGAAAAGAGCTATTTGATGATTTAACATAGACTTAAAATACAACCTTTGATTTATACAAAATGCATATAAAGTAGGTAAAATGAGGTGTTGATCTTACTGCGTAAGTCTTGTCTGAGAGTTAAGCATCCTTTCTGTTTCTGCTTTCCTCACCTCTGAAGTTCTCTGCAGGAGGAGTTTGGTGCATTTTTCAGGTACAGATTTGAGCATTATCCATTCCACTGCTATTTCAAAATATTAACAAAAAATGATGCTGATCTAGAGCCAAGGCAGCAGCAAGATGTGTCATTCTTAATATTAATAGATGATCAATGTTTATTCAACTTAGCCAGGGTGGTTTGGGTCTCTTTTTTTAATAAATGACTGGACTTCTACAGTTACTTAAGAAATTCATCACCTCTGTAGGTAGCAACTTTCCATGATAGTTAATGTCAAATATTATTTTTCATTTGAAACTAGAAAAAGAGACATGTGGGTTTCTGAGGTTAGCTGTAGCCTCTGAGACAAAAAAGTAAATGGGGACAATCTATTCTGAAGCACCTGCCAGACTGACTCTCAGCTATTCTATCTGAAGAAATAGTACAACATATAGCACTGGTGGAAAGGAGAAGAGGTTTTGCTTCATATGCATAAAAGAACCCATATGCATTTGTTTTTCTACATGTTTGGTTTTATGCTTATTGACCCAAGCCTGTTATCTCTACTTCAGTGATTCTGTGTGCTTCCAGGTGATCCCAAGCAGAAATACACATTTCCTGTCTATGAAGCATTTCTGCACAGTAAGACTCTGTTTCTCTCTCTGCTGTACAAGAGCTCAAATTTCTGCTCTTGGTCAATCATCTGTCCAAGTTTCCTCATGCAACTGCTGTACACCTGCTTTTATTCTGCTGCTTTTACTTTGCTGTGTTCTTTAAAAATATATACAAGATTAATGTATAAACAGGAACACAGTAGTTAAAGGTTGCATGGGGATTTTCCCTTCAAATCTGACCTTTCCAGGGTTATTGAATACAGAGCACAATAAGGGGATATATGTATACGCAAGATCTTTTCTGCTCTTTCTAGACATAATGCAATGCTACGTAGGGAGGCCAGAAAATTGAACTGCAAGGAGTCTTGAGAGGTCACTTAGTTCCCCTGCACCAAAGTAGAGCTGCAGGTATCATGACAGATGTTGATTTTTAATTCTTTCAATCAAAGAGAGTCCTAAATGTCACAGAGTGGTCCCATTCTGAGGGAGAAGTATGTTTCCTAAGGGTTTTCTCTAGGGTGAAAAAACAAGAAAGAAATTGTGACTTTTTTGTTCTTGTTGATTGGGTCAATAGCAGATGAAGGAGAAGAAATAGGATGTCTGGGTCAGAAATCTAATGCCATAAACTAAGAAACATCCATGAGAACATCAACCTCAATCTGCTTATGAAAAGCAATATATGGAGGCCACTACCTCCACTTTCACAATGCAGGAATTTCAATCTTAATTTTGATTGGAAAACATATTGAAGCTTCAAGGCCATACCATGTTTGAACGGTTACAAGCCAAGAATCCTTTACCTTTATTCAAATCCTGCCTGTCCCATCTCTAACTCCACACACCAAATTGATCTTTAAGACCGTCACTATAGAGCAACTGAGGAAATCAAACAAGTCTGCAATGCTATTGAGCAGAAACAAAAGTGGAAGTTTCAGAGAAGTTTTTTGCACTAATATAAACAGGTGAGACAAAATTTGATTCCACAACTCAACAAATGACCCGAGAAGGGCCCTAAAATAGCCAGTGGGGCACTGTGGATATCTACAGTTACATAAAAGTCTCGGAGGTCATAATTATTGATAGGCATGCGGTTTCCCATAAACTCTCAGAGGCTGAAAAACTGGTCTATAAATTCCATGGAATAGAGATTCCTCTTAAGATTTTCTGTCTTATTTTGCGTGGATCAGAAAGTCTGTGATTGCTAACAGTCTCAGAAATTTGGCACTTTGAACCTGCAGGCTGCTTCAGCTTAGGTAGAAGCATGAATTTACAACTTTTTATTAAAATAGGTATGCATTTAAAAAAGGCTTTCTCAAAGGGAATTAAATTGTGGTTGTCACTCATAACAGGTTTTCAAGTGCTTGTCATTTATTACATCATTTAAACTGAACTACCCAATCCCCATTCTTAATAGCAGTGTAAGACTACCAAAGGCTTCAGCTAAAGTCAGGTCACGTTATGCTAAGCACTGCTCATAAGTAAAATATAGAACCAAAAATAAGCAGATGACACTTCCAATCCACTTAAAATAGAAACTGCAAGTGAAAGGAGAGAGAAATCCATTACTACTAATTTACACAGAGTAGCCCATTCCAGACGTGTTAAGCAATTTGAACAAGGTCACGTAAGACATCTGTGGCAGAGACAAGAATCAAAGTTAAGAATAGTAAGGTCTCATAGGAATTTCCAAACTCATTTGTCTTGTCCTCATTTAAATCCTTAAATAATAAGGACAAAAGCATAACTAACATGCCCAAAGATAATAGCTACATGCTAAAGTCTGTATCGTATAGGCTTATGGTTATGCTGCATCCATCGGTGAGGTCTTCTAGTTTAGACTTGTTTCTTTAAACAACTAGATGACCAGCACAAGCCTGAAAAAAAAGTATTTTGTCACTCTTATTGACACTAAGCAGTACTCTTTCCTTCAAGAGTGATAGAGTACGTGAATCCTTCCTAAAGAACATTGTTCAAGTTAACAGATCTAAAATTATAAAGTTCCCATTCAACAAGATGAACTGCACATACAAAACCAGAGCCAGGATGCTCGTAGAATGATGCATGTGATACATTAATCCACTTCCCCGCCAAGAGTGAAGATAAGTGATGGCAACATTCGTGTATGCATGTGTGCCTATGTGCACGCAACATGAAGATGTGCCCTGCCTGGCGCTGCAGTCACACCAGCACACACCAGGGGTTTTGTTCTGTGGCAGGGATGGCCTGAGGCTCCCACCTACCCAGGTCAGCTCTGCAGCACAGAGGGACTAGCGGCGACTACTAACATTTGAACAGACTAGCTAGTTTGAGGGAGAAATTTCACACGTGCTTTATGTAATATAATTGCTATTTCACCTACTAATAAAAGAACAGCCCCTAGAAGAAAGGTGAGTTAAGACACTACACCCCAACGTGCATGCTCTATGCTGGAACACAGCAGTGAGATGCACTGTCACTATGCACATACGTGGCTCTAAACATGCATGTGCTTCTCTTTCATCCCCTGCTCCTACTATTATTGTAGTGGCATTAGATGAGCTCTTAAAACTGGCTTTTTGGATTGCATGCTTTTTTCACCTGTTAAAATAAATAATTTAAAAATAAATTTAATTTTTAAATGTTCTTTATTTCTTTCTTCCTAGCTTCTCCCTTGTACCATCATCTTTTCTGAAGGTGGAGAATTTTTTGAGAGATGCAGGTAGAAAAGGAGTGGGAGGTGAAGAGAACTTCCCTAAAAACTGGGTAGAATGCGTGGGCATCATTCAGCTTGCTGCAGTTGAACGGTATGACAGAGGTGAAGGGAAAAACAAAGAAAGGCAGAAAACAGAAGAAAAAGAAATTCAAGCCTGTTTTTCAAAAAAATCTAATAACTATGAGGCTCAGTAGTTTCTTGTAAGACAGAAGAACTTGGTTCCTTTAGAGGCAGCTCTACCCCTGTGTTTTCAGAGACTATTACATCTTAACACAGTCAATCCTTAGCCCTGCTGTGCTCTGCAAGTGATAACTCCTTCCTCCTCCTCTTCCCTTAGCCACTTTTTCTGGTACTAAAAAACTCCCTTAGTCCTTACTTCCTTACCTTCTTTCTCAATTATCAGTGCGGCAACTTAAACTCAGAGCAATTGTTCCCAGCTTGTATTTCACCTTGAAACAAGGCACAGTGTGCCTATCAGAAAGCGTATTTACTTTTCCCAGCTGTAACAGTTTGCCTAATAAAAGACTTCATCTCTGCTCCCAACATTAGCCACACCTGGCTAATGTTCTTCGCTCATGATAGCCAGAACTATCCTAACTCTCCTCCCCTCCTCCCAAAATATTAACAGAGAGTCCATGATGTTAAAATTGAGCAGCACTTGAAAGAACACATCACCATTTGGGGAATGACTCCTGTTTATAGCTACATGACGCTGGGAAAAGACAGATTTCATCACGTTGCTCAGTAACTGAACTCTGCTTCAAATATTAGAAGCTAGTGTCTCTCCTTAAGACCCATCTGCCAACATTATTCATATCACACTCTTCACTCTTTAATCTGAATCCCCTTAATGGATTACTCCCAGATTTCCTGTGTAGAGCCTGGTCAACAAAAACGCACTTCGAGTTCAAATAAAATTTTCTCTAACTTGGGTAAAGATAAGGATGGGAATTTCAAAAAGTAAAGACATTTAGATATGTTCCAAATTATTTTTTGCTTTGTTTTTAAGGTGATTTAAGAAAGGCAGCTTCATTGACTTCTGTAAAGAGGCACAAAATATTTTGCTTGGTATCTATGAAAAGGCAAAGGTGATGTAAAATGCTTTTGCCCAACCTCAAAGCCCTGTGCAGAAAAATGGATTTTGCCATCCAGCAAAGAGGACAACATT
Source organism: Bucorvus abyssinicus (assembly GCA_009769605.1). Classification (NCBI taxonomy): domain Eukaryota; kingdom Metazoa; phylum Chordata; class Aves; order Bucerotiformes; family Bucorvidae; genus Bucorvus; species Bucorvus abyssinicus. Next base: position 17,883,177 of record CM020030.1, on the reverse strand, counting down.
TTTCCAGTGGAAAATTTCAATGTTCGTGGCTCTGCCTCAAGCTCAAACTGCCTACCTAAGGATACAGAACAGTCCAGAGGTCTGGGAGAGAGGCTGCCACCTGCTACTTCAGCTTACTTTGGAAAGCATCTTTCCCCAGGAAAGATCCCCTTCAGAGTGGCTCACCCCTCAACTCGGACATGCAGAGCATTCTCTGCTCAGAGCATGCACTCTGCTCCCTGTGGAGGACAGCCCAGGTTCACACTGTTTGGATCCATGCCTGGGCAAGCTCTAACCAACCATGTTTTTGAAAACAGGAAGATCCCAGCTGACAAACGTAACAGTTGATTTGACATTTTTGTGACATTTCTCAGGACTACTGAAAGTTGATTACTTTTCCTGTACTGTTTTTCCTCTATGTTTTCAGCATCCCTCCTCTTCCCCATCCTCCTTGTGGCTTTATGTCTGTGAACAATAGCATTTCATCTCATAAAATGCGGACAGTTCTTTCTGTGAGAACATTTCACATATGGCATACGACAGAGTCTAAAGATCCATCAGCCTCTGCTCTGCCGGTAGCTAGCAAAAGAAAAAGCTTCCTAAAGGTAAACAAAACTGTTAGGGAGCTCAGGATCTGGCCTTGGGAGAAACCATTCTAAAATCCTGAGGAAAAAATGAGTTTTAACACTCTTGCTAAGTTTTGGTATCTGATCACAAATCTTAAGCCTGTGTCTTGGAGAAAAAATGCATCGAAAACCACAGCAGAGACAAGAGAATAGGAGAGCTTGTCAAAGTCACATACAGAGCTGTCAAATTACATGTCATACCAATATATGTTACTCAGGGAAATTACTACGCATTGTCCTACTATTCTGTCATTAAGAAAGCACCCAGAGGTGATGCTGACAACAAAGCTTTCAATAATACCTGCGGCTCCTGAGCTCTGGGACAGCAGCGGCAGCAGGAGGGCTCTGCTGGTGCCAGCACCAGGCAGCTGCTTACACACCTCCCACCCACCATGCGCACTCCAGGGTGGACGTGGGGGAGCACCCTCGTAGGGCACCCTTGGAGATGCACATCAGGATTTCCCACTCCTGAAACGTGTGTGCACCTCCAGGGCGATGGGCACACCACAAACCCCAAGTGCCCTGGAAGGGGGGTCAGCATTGCGCCACTGCCACAGAGCCGGACTGTGCCGCCTATTGTTTGGTAGGCTTAGCACACATGCTGGTGAAAAAACACAGCCTGGTTCTGGAAAGGGCGTTCTTGAATGAAGATGCATCATGGACATACACACATGCTGGCTGTGATTTTCATGGTGCAAAAATCTTAACTAGAGCCGATACTTTGTTCTTCTCAAAAGAGGTTTTTCACACCATAACAAAAATGATGGTGCAGAAAAAACAACTCTTCCTGGCTTGAGGTATTTTACTTTGGTAGAAGTAAGCATTAGAAACTCCCTTTTATTTCACAATGGAAATCCTTGTGTATTGTATGCCAGTACATACACATGCTTTGTCCTTTTACCTTTCACACAGTTTTAGGTCCACGATCTCCCTCAGCAGCTATTATAACTGTAATGTAAGACGTTAAACTTTTCACAAACGATAAAAATAAATGTGTGTACAGGTAATAGCTTGCATTTAGAGGCTTTATACTGTTACAAGATAAATCACAAATACACTTTTCAGGTTCCAAACATGTAGATTGCCACCACGTAAACAAAATTAAAAAAAAAAACCAAAGGTAAAGAAAAAGGATATGGTGAAAATCACATGATAGATTTGGCTTTAACAGCAAGTTCTATCACATGCTTTCCAACTGACACTGGGCAAGCCATGACTTCTTCCTGTGACATCTGATGGCAATGATCGGGGCGGGGCGGGGGGGTTGTGTTGTGTTTTGTGTTCTCCGTGCTTTCAACCATTTAAATTTTATGGTTTTAAGAAAAGGAATTTCACCTCTGCAATAAGTTTCTACGGCTTCTGGGGACTGTCACTCAGCCTTCTACCCAAAAAAACCATAGATATCCAATCTCAGCATAGAGTTCCGAGTAAGACAGTGCAGGCAATAAATCTCCCAGATTTATCCCACAGCTAGTAGAATAGTTCTGTACTTAAGTAAAATACAAAATACAGCAGTCATTTAGGAATACAGAAGCTGTTCCAGACTCTGTAATTTACTGCAGCACAGGTAGGTCCCCACAGCACCGTACAGCACTGTGACAGCTGTGGGTGGCTCCACTATGGCCATTCAGCAAGGTAGAAATGGTCTTGGTGTGTTTTTATCACAAGGAATAAGTCTGGATGAGCATTACAGCACAATTAGAGATGTCTTATTCAGACAAATAGGTTTTGGTGCCCATATTCCTCAGTTCTTCAGTCCTGCCAAGTCAGATAGATAGAAAAAAACAACAGTGAAGCAGACATACAGCAATTGCCTTCATTTCCAAACAAGAACAAACCCACCCATGAAAATTCAGGGTCTTTAACAGAAAAGTAGCATCACAAAGCCCTGTACTCAGAGATGTTTCATCTGTGGTTTGTCCTAACGACCAATTCTGCCAATACAGTGCAGGATCTGAGATGTTTCCAGCTCCAGCCCTGTCCTGGCCACGCTCTCGGGTGCGCATGTCCTGGAGGCCAGCTCCGCTGCCAGGCTCAGGCAGAGACCTCCCTCTGCAGGACCACGTCCCAGCTGGAGCTGGCTCCCCTCCACCCGTGCTCACACCACTGCTGACCTTAACAGCCCTGCAGAAACGCACCGCTCTTAGCATGCGTAAACCCACATAGCTCTGGGTTTATGCTGACAAGCGCCTTGTGCCTGGAGGTGCTCCTTAGGCGAGGGTCGTGCTTTCAGCCTGGCTTTCAGCTGGCCGTCAGCAGCCTTTGGGGCCCACAGGAGGCAGACATGGGGGGGGTGTGTGTGTGTGTGTGTGTGATCAGACAAGACCACCAGCAGCACTTTGGGCAGCCTGAAAAGGAAGGAATCGATTTACTGTAGGGTAAAACGCAGTGCAGTGTCCTAGACCATTATAATCCCATTCTGTCTTTGTCAAGGTTTTCAACCTTTCTCTCTGTCTCTCGCTCTTTTTTTTCCCCCTATGTTCCTTTTCTCCCTTTTTTTTTTTCTTTTAAGCAAGAGTATCTTTACTCTAGGCACAGGACTGAGCTGTATCCCCAGTATTTGTGTCCCAGGTCTGTACAAATTGGGGAGGGGAGGGAACTGCAAACCTAGTCCATTGCGCTCCTACTGACTAAGAAAGGGCAGATATTAGGATATCTTATGTCCCACATATCTACTAACTATCCACTTCGTTCCATGCATGCAAGGCGAAATCAGGTATTTCTTATATGAAATTATATTAAAATAAACTAATTTTTGAGAAATTATTACAAAACATTTAGAGACCAGCTTTAAAAGTGCCCCGATGGCACTTTTATCAGAGTAAATTCTTTGTTATTCAACATATTAAACATACCTTGGAGGAACTGAACACAGGCATCAGAAATCAAAGTGATCACTCTACATTTGTGTTCCTTGTATTTTGCTGCTCATGAACATATTTTGCTTATGTTTTCTCAGAGACTTAAGAGGAAAGGAAAAGACAAAAAAAAAGAAAAGCTGAGAAATGCAGATGTGATCTGAATTTCCAGAGAACTTAAACTCTTGATAAAATATTATGAGAAACTCACACAATCTTCTTTTTCCATCACACATGGTTTCAGTTTGAGATTAACGTTTCACTTCCAGTTTGAACTGCAATTTTCTAAAAAAATACTAATTAAAATATTAAGAAAAGTAATCAGAAAAATAGATTTCAAGGCAGCTTTTCTCATTTACAAATGTAGTTGTAATAAAAAGAACCTGACTATTCCCAGTTAAAGGACTTTACACTACAGCATATTACTGACATTTATCTAGCTATAAACAAACACCCACTGAAGAGCAGCACGTTATGGTTAATTAAACCACAGGCAGGTGGGGGAGGGAAGAGGAGGAGGAAATAATAGTAATTTATTTTAACTGGAAAAGCGTGAAGAGACTTGTAATGCAGCTACAAATTCAGTAAGTCAAAAGTACAAGACTCTAAAGTTAGTGCTCTAAGTACTACACACAGCAAACATCAGCAGCATCCCAGGGCACCATCTCAGCTAATTGATCAGTCATCTTTCGTTAGTGGTATCAGGCAGAGATTTGTAGCATCTCTAATTTTAAGAGAAGATAAAATGGATATATCTAATTAATACGGGTCTTTCCACTGAATCTCTCCCATTCTTTTTTCTTCCAAATGCTGCTGGGTGCGCTTCCTCATCCATCATGCCATTTCTGCCCGAAGAGGGAGATGCAGCCCTACTGCAAAATCGCCAGTAGCCTGGGGTGGGAGTTCTTGGCATTGCCTAGGGATGTGCGATTTGTTCATGTTCAAACTCATTCCCAGGTACTGGTAGGGAGAGGGTTGCTGCCCGGGACTCCCACTCAGCTTCCAGTTCTCCTGCCACACAGTCAGCTAGGTATCAGTTCTGGGGGGGGTTCAGCGCCCATCTGTGAATGAGCTGCAGTCTGGAGACCCTGCGCTGGGGGGGTATGAGGGTGACACAAACCCGCAGTCCATATGCAGTCAGCTGGGTGCCTCTGGCATTGAGCTTCCTGTGGGGCCCAATCCTTCCTGTGGCAGGATTTGAGACGGCACAACCAGAGACGGCAAGCCTCAGGCTCAGGATATGCTGAGGCCAGTACCTTTCATTTTCTCAACTTCAGGCAGCTCTGATGTAGAAGGGCAAAAGAGGCCACAAACACAAATATTTGTGGATGGAAAAAACACTCCTACCCTGCATTTATTCTGAGCTTATCTCCGCCCTTCTTTTTAAATAACATATTAAAGATACATTATATAGCAATTTAATAATAACTCTTCATTCCTAAAGTAAGCAAGTATAATTTACCAGCCTCTTAAAAACCAGTAAAGAGGGACAGAGGGTAAATACAGTCCAATGCTGAAAAATCAGCCCATATTGCCCTGCCCTGAGCTATGCCTATCCATTGTAGGACAACTGTACCTGAGACAAAATGCCTAAGCAGTCACCTCGCCTCTTTTTTTCAACCTTGCCTCCAAATCAGGCAGCCAAAGAGAAGAGCAGCAGCGCAGACGGAAAGGCAGAGACTGACACCTTGTGCCCATGGTACCCCGCCAGCTCTGCACCCGCTGCTGGAAGGCAGACAAATGGCCTCCACTGCCATCTCTGAAGCTCAGCAAAGCTCTTGGAGCATCATAGGTGATTTGGGCAGCACGGAAACCTAGGAGGTCTCTGGTCCTACCTTCCGTCCAAAGCAGGGCTAGCTCTGGGATCAGACGAGACTGCTCAGGGCTTTAGCCAGTTGAGTCTTGGAAACCCACCCAAGGATGAAGCCTGCACTCTTGAGTTGGGCTGGGCTGCTGCTGGGGACTGGACTTAAAGAGGTTTTTAGTACAGATGCCCGGCGAATCAGTCCAAGCTTTAAAAATGAAAGAGAGTAACTAGGAACCAGGGGTACTAGCTCTGGGAGACAAGGAACCTAGATCATAACCCTACCCTTGCCAAAAGCTCCCTACATGGGTGCAGGGGTTATGGGTTTTGGGTGCCTCATATGCTCCCTCTAGAAAAGATGAAAAGTCACTCAGAAGTGACCATTTAAACTTGGCTGCTTCAGCCTTTAATGTTTTTAGGAAGTTATCAGATTTCATAATCGACGGTGCCACAGATGAGATGCAAGAATTTAATCCTGTGACAATCGAGGAAGATATTGTATCTGAGCAATTCTATCTTCCAAGTCTGTAGCCAGACTGTAGCTGGTCTGTAGCCATCATGTATTTCATTGGCGGTTTTATGTAAAATGTATATTTCAGCACTTTTTCCAAAACTCATTAGCTCAATCAATTTTCATCCATTTTCTATCTTCCCCCAGAGTGAACAAAGGAGGAAAACAATGATAAAGGGAAAAAATGTAAGCAATATCTGCAGATGACAACTTCCAGCATCTGATAACCTCCCAGTGACAGTCTTTCTTGTGGTAAAGGCTGTAACAAACTGTTGCTGGGCAGAAGGAAAATGTCAAGCGCATCATAAAAGTCATAGCAAAATGCTGCAGGATTTATTGCAAGAGTGTGTTTCTCCTTTGTGTTGCTGCATTTTGAACTCCTAGATCTTTCATAAACAAAAATTAAATGGAAACATATTTATAAGACAGAAGATATGCTTTTATGTATAAATTCTTCAATTTTTCTTTTGCTACCAATGTACCAGAAAGAATAGTTACATATGCCATTACCTAAAAGAGTCTATTCAGGCTCAAATGCTCAACGCTGTGCTACCAGTTTAGGAAAAGAACTTTTGACTTCTCTTTCCAAAGGCATAGTAAATAACAAGAAATGCTTTATCCTGTATCTCCTTTTTTTTTAGAAGAAAAATAAAATATTTTTATCCTTTGTTCCTGCCAGTGAAGCTGTGCTGCTACTTGTATAGGAAAGAGCAATATTCAATAACTAGGACTTTTAATTCATGCTAATTTTTTTGGTCTATTGTGCATGATGTACCTCTAATAATAAAGTAGCAAACAAGTGCAATGTGGTGGGAACTGTACTCAGAATACAAATGAACTGGTAGTCTTTTGAAAAAGAGTAAATAAGAGACCTCTAGTGCCCAAGAAGACTGAGGCTTTTAATGCACTTGAAAGAAATAGCACAATGGAACAGCTGAATGGTATGTATTGTGCCGTTATGACAATAATTCAGTATAACTAAAAGCTTAATTCTAATATGGTTTTCTAACATTAAAAATATACTAATAAGAACTACAGTTGTAAATTGTTTTTTGAAAGAGGAACTCAAGTCCTTTTCTTTCATTACTCAACTGGTCCACTGTGGCCGACCCCTCAGTGGAGGAGAGCTCAGAGGCGAAGGGAAAAAAACCCCAAACTAAAAATACTGCCCCTCCCCAGAAACAACAATGAGCTTGGGGAATAATGTATCCTAAAGAAAGCTAAACTTATCTCAGCACCCGGGAGACTGGAGAGCAACCTCAGTTTTAGGCAAGACAACCGCACCAGTGAGCCACCAGATTCCCTGAGACAACAAAGAGCAGGGACTTCCTCAGCCAGCTAGTCCAGCATGGGGCAGGGAGCGAATACGTGGCTCAGCCCAACATTAAGTATGAAACCCAGACATCTTATAGAGCAGATTTTGAAGTGAACAATTATTTGAGCTGGCTCCAACACGTGTATTCCTTTCCAGAGTCTGGCAATGCCCAGTGTGGTGATACTGAACATATACAGACTAGTAACGGGAATCATGTTTGTATTGTGACTTAACTGCATATTTCAGTTGCTATAATATGCTTCTGTTTTGATTTCAGTACATTGCTCTATCACCCTACTAAACTAAAATCCCATATTGCACCAAATAAACCAAATGAGTAATTTGACATTAAATAAAATTGGTAATAAAAAAAATTTATTAAGTAGTTTTGATATAAAACCCTGTTTGTGTGGAATATCTAAAAGAAGCTGGGTAGAGAGTATTTGACTGTAACATCCACAGTCCCAGTTTATTCTGCAGAAATGTAAGCTGTAGTTTTTGTGTCTTCATAGTCCATATTGTAGATGACAACCCAATGTAGCACGTAATGCTTACATGTACAGATTTCAAACAACATGCCAATTACTGTCAGACGCAACAAGATGTATGAACGAAGAGAGCGTATAAATTATAGTAATTTCTGAATAGACATGATAACTACGATCCTACTTTGTTGTTGTTGTTTAATTCAATGAATTAATTTATTCTTGAGTTCAAACACATGGGAGTTCATGGACCACACTGCAGCACTTTTTCTGCCTTAGGAACACTCAGGATGAAACTAAGCCTCCAACTACTCCTCAGTGCTGAGCATCAACAAGCACTGCCTTATAGCACCACTCATGGTTATGACTTAGCCTTAGCCTTAGCAACATCTCCTCTCTTCTGAACTAATCAGAGACAGCTGCTTGTTAATTGTGAGAAAGTAGTGTCTTGATAAATTTCCTACACACAAGGTGGTATGTCTACACCAGAAATGGTAAGAACATAAAAGCAGCTACACAGTGTCAGAACAAAAGCCAATATATTATATTGTCTCCAACAGTGGCCATAAGCAGATGCTAGGGAAGATGAGTGCACAAACATACATGACGCTTCTCCCAATACTCTCTCAATAAACTTCCTCCCATTACTTGAAGCTAGGAAACTTCCTAATCCAGATGTGGTTGTACAGTAGACTTCCATAGAGAGTTACTTCTTGAAAAACTTGTCCATGCTCTCTTTCAGCCTGTGTAACATTTTAGCACCTATACATATAATCTGAGCAAGAAGAACAAGCCATCCATTAAGTGAAGACCCACCTCATTTGTTTTGAACTTGGTCCCTGCTAACTTCATTTGGTAGCCCATAGAAAAGATGTTGAATAGTCTCTGACATCCTCATACTAGTCATGATCCTGTAGGAACTCTGTAACATCATCACGAGCCCCCCTTGCCCACTATTTATGCAGGAACCATTCCCAGTTTTGATCCTCACAAGCAAGACTCACGGATAACGAGTCAATTTTTGCTATACTTTCTCAATTAGCTTTTAACTGTAGCTTGTTTTCTTTGATGCCCTTCAACCTTAATTTACCTTAATTGTCAGAAAATAAATTGAAAGTCCTTGTCATAGAGGTACTGAAAGGACATTTGTGGTATGGGCCAGAGGTGGGGTCTTAGTCCTAGCCTGAGCCAGAAAGTAGGGTTAGGTTTAGGGATACAGTTAGTGTTAGAACTAGGGTTAGGGTTAGGGTTGAGCCAAAGAGGTCTTAGAGGTGTGGTTGGAGTGGGGCTGGAACTGGGCAGGCCAAGTCACAGTGGTGACATTGATTGTTCAAGGACAGCCAATACAGCTAAGGAGAGGCATCCAGCGACTCTGCCCTCTGAAGAAACTTCAGGATTCCTCAGTCTCTATCCATCGATACAGTAAAGATTTTGTATCAGATATACAGATGTTGTCTCGGAAGGTCTTGCTTGTTCTGAATTGTGATTCCTCAGCTAAGTAAGGAGGGATAGCAAGGTGCGGTTCTATCACTTTCTATGGATTTTTCTGCTTCCTATTTTCATTACTAATCACTGAATTTTCCATGCATTAGAAAAAGGAAAAGGTGCAAAGAAACAGGCAGTGTCCTGCACCTTTTTTAGAAACCTTAGTAAATTCTGACATTACTGCAGCCTCTCAGTAACACTGTGGGAGTGTGGGTTTCACTGTAGCCAGGATTTCACCCCAACTGCATCTGCACTGAAGCCTGCCAGTTGCGGGAGACCTAAGGGGAGTCCTGTGCAGATGTTTCCACTCTTTACAGATGAGAGAGGAGCCACCTCTCGCCTGGGGGAGCAGAGTGCCTGTTCAAAATTCCTACAGCCAGAAATCACTGAATCACTTGCAAAGTCTTGACCAAAAGTTTTCCTTCTACACAGTCCTGAGCTTTTAGCTTGGGCGCCCTTTCCCATGACAGCACAAGACACTTAATCTCTTCCCTGGCATCAACTTGCATGCAACATATTCTTGTGCAAAGTGTACACCACACCACACATGGAGCTGTCAGCTATCACTGACACACTGCTTTTTGATAACCCACTCTTAGGTAAGACACCTGCTGTTAGCAACATGATTTCTTTGTCCTGAGTGCAGAGAGACAAGCTCCTCTGTACAAACGTCCCCCATGGGGACCCAGCAGCTCCTGGCCTGATTTCAGGCCAGAAAACCCCAGGGCATTGTCAGGCTCCCCACTGTCTGCCAGTGCTTCCCCCTTTCTCTCCTCATCTCACTCAGCACGGTAGGCTGGTGGCAGGGCCCACAGGCTGGCAGTCAGCACCCACAGCAAACTGGAGAAAGGCATCCCAACCCTGGCTGCACCGCCACATCACTCTGCTCCGGCTACACCCAGGGAAGCCAACAGATGCCATGATATAAATCCTGCAACCTCCTCAGTGTCTTTCAGCATCCACCTGGAGCATAAACAGAAAATGAGGGCCAAAATAGCCCCCAAACCCAAGCTGTGAACACCCTTTATAGAAGGCAACTTTCCCTTCAGCAGGCCGATGTGTGCCTGGAGTCCAGCTGTTGCTCTGTGAGCGAGGCACACAGATGTTTCTTCAGCACTCACCATGACAATACATATTGGAGTGTATTGAACACATGTTGCTGGTAACAGGCAGGACTTAAACCAAATAAGTGTCATCCAGATCTTGTCAGAAGTTCAGAGTTTAACCTCACCCACACTGATTTTCTGGCATTTGCTGATCTGCTTGTTTCATTTGCTATGTGAAATTTCTACCTGTTCATGCTGCAACCATACAGGGTTGATAAATAAAAGAATGCATTTGAAATCACATGTCAAACAGATATAAAACTATGAGCAGCACCTAAAAAGCCCAAATGATACAGGTAATTTGAGAGTCTATGAAGACAGTATATCAGAGGCTTAAGCACACCATGTATCAAAAATGTCTCTGAAATGATTGTTGAAAATGATGGTGTGACCAAGCAGTGGAGTAAAGATAACTATTAAGAGTAAAAAGGCATCCTACCCGAAGTGGAAGCCATGACCAAACAAGGAAAATAGAGAGGAGCATTAACTTTAGCTAGTTAAATATAAAGCCATAAGAAGAAAAACACTGCAGATAAAATTTTTTAATTTATTTTCAGACTTTTCCTTTGCGGAACTTCAGTGATATGATGAGAAGAGGCAGTATGACCAGAGGTGGGAAGTTACAAACCTGTTAGAGTTCCTCAAAGCGGTCATCAAGCATGTGGCTATGAATGAAAAATATCTGGATTTCCAAAATGGGTTTGTGTAACACTCCCTGACCAAAATTCTTTGTAAGAAATAGGTTGTCCAACAGATTAATATCAGGTTAGGAGATGGGAAATAAAAGGCAGGAATAAATTATTAGCCTTCACTTTAAAGGAAGTTACCACATGGGTGCCTTTACAGGTGAGAGAGGAGCCACCTGTGTTTAACACGCTCATAAATTACCTGGAAAAGAAAGTGATCTATAGGATAAAGATTGCTGATGATAATAATTCATCACAGTAAAAAGACAAAATGGACTATGAAGAGTTGCAGGAGGAGACTGAGAAGCTAGATGGTAAAATAGGCAGATGAAAATCAATGTTGTTAAAGCACAGTGTCCATATAGGGAAAAACATCCTTAATTAACCATGCACACTAATGAGTTCTAAACTAGCTCTGTATCACTAAGGAAAAAAAAATCCAAACCCATAGAGAATAGGTTTTTAAAACAGCTCTGTGCTCAGTGGTGGTCAAAACAATGAACAGAAGGTTAGAAAAGATTAGAAACAGAGAATTTAACAGAAAGCAGTATTTACCAATATATAAATACACATCTTAAACAAGGCATGCGGTTCTGATCACCATATCTGAAAATGGACAAACAGTAGAACTTGGGAGGTAAAGTGCAGAGAGACAAAATTGAAAATCTTACTAAGAAACCTGATATTCTTCCTTTTTCATAATACGAACACCTAAGGGCATGAGAAGAATTGGTCAGACAGAAGATGTAAAAGCAAACTAAAACGAATTATTTGGGAGGGAGGTGGGGAGGTACTTCAACAGTGACACTCACTAGCATGTCAAGTGTACACTTGGACTGAAAACCAAAAGGAACACAAAACCATTAAAGAGAAAAATTCAAATGCGGTCTTGGACTCACAAAACCCATATGCTGCCGATCACTGGGAGGAAATAACAGGGGAAGGACGACAAGGTACTCATCCAAAGTGATTTATCCACTGTCAGAAAGTGCCCACACAGCTGGATGGGCACACGTACAGTCAGTATCACTGTTCCTGCACTCTGCATTTTGAAAGAGTCCACCAAAGGGCAGGAACAAATGTGCACAAAATGGTAGGAGTCAGCTGCATCCCAGCTTTACCAGTGCATGAATAAATTTACCCAGAGTCTGCGCAATCTTTACCTGCTTACACCTGAGATGAATTTGCCAACATCGTTTCCAGGAGATGGATTTTGTTGTGAATACCTTACCTGCCATGATTGTTGTTGTTTGGAATCCAATCACATTCACCCGTTTGCGTTTCTGTCTGCAGCTTGAATACCAGCGAGTGAAACCATGAACAAGGGAAATTCAGATCTAAAATAACTGTCAGGGTAACTGCCAGGAGCAGGATAACAAGAAATTAGTAAGCTTTTCCTCCTTCATTATTTACTCCATCTTTGCTCAAAAAATACATACTAAATTATTTCAGAAAACCTGGTTAATTTGACTTTTACTTGCTGAACGGAAGTATTTTCAGGTTGTACGCAGTTATGTCCAAAACAAATGAGATCAGTAGGCAGTTTCTGAAAAGATGGTGAAAAACTATTACAAGAAAAAAAATGTAACTTTTTTTAAAGGCCTGGAATTTATCCCTTGTCTTCCACCATCCTGAAGAGTATTATTTCTGGAAGACATGAGGTTTTGTCAACAGTAGAGTATGTTCATATAACTTGTACAGCAGTATTTTTCAATGTCCCTCAATAAAGGCAACAGCCTCAGAACTGATCACGAGATGCACAGCAGACAAGGAAGAGTCCTTCTTAATTTACAAATGAAGATACTACATTTCAATTAAGAACACAAATTTTAATTTGCTGTTTTCAAAAAAAGGATATAATTTAGTATATAAGTTTGATGTTTTGGATAAGACATTCTGCACAGGTATATAGGGTTCAAAAAGCTGCACTGTTGTTCTTAATGCTTACAAAATATTGGACGTCTTAGGATGGCAATTTTGAAATAGATCACTTGGCACACTATCTTACAAGGGGGAAAAACTTCCAATTAAAGCTTTAATTAGTACAGCATTTAGTAACATTACTAAGATATCTTTTGTGGTTACAAACCTGGAAAACATAATCTTAATGTAGCTGAGACATCCCAAATTCTATAAATAAAAAATGGAAACGACCCAATTTATTATACTGAAAACCAGGGGAACATTTTCTTTAATGCATTACAGCATGAACTTTAAATAACATTTATGACAGTTTGTAAAATTTATTACCAAAGTAGTTATTTGCATTAGCAGATTACTGGATATAATCACTCTCCAGACTTCCGCCCTTCCTATCCCAGGGTTTCACTAATTTCAGCTGAAATGATTTGTGGTTCCGAAAAGATGTGAACATAAATTATGGACTTTTAAAATTAATTTTCAGATATCCAACAGTGACAACCATATTAGCCTCATCTCATTCTAGTTACTCATTACATTTTCCTTCTTACCGGATCTTTGGAATCAATTGGCTGAAATGTACAAAGGAAGCGGGATGTATTTATTTCTTGGGACTCATAGGAATAGTCTGTAATTGTCCAAGTGACTAAGACCTTTTTTCTAAACCAGCCACATTTAGTAAGCTTTAATGCATTTTGTGGCAGTGCATAATACAGAGAAGTATGCTGCTGCTGTAGTAGAAACTGCAGGTCTCAAAAAAATTTAGGGTTCCTAGATTAACTGGGACATGGGAATAAAAAAAGAAAAAGTCACAGAAGGATCTAGGTGCGATGAGCTCTAAATACAAGACAATAGTTGGTTTTATGCCGAAAGCACAAAACTGCAGGGAGAATAACATTGTTGACTGAAGGACATCAAATCAGGGTTCAGGGAAGCTTTGCACTAATCCTGTGTTGTAATGACAGCTTAAAAATTTGGAACTTTGATGAGTTCTGAGATTGACTTAAACCTCTTTAATTTGGGTTGCTGGTATTTAATCTTTTAACTTTGCATCTTAATCAAAACTCAAAGCAGATCTTTAATCTTGTATGTATAAAATGGAAGATTAGAGGACCCTGACCTGCCTCTGGTAGACAGCTGTTTGCCTCCCCTTCTCCTTCTCACAGTAATAGCAAGTGAGAGTCATTTCAAACCTGTAGGAAGGTCTTAGGAGGAAAGGGAAAGTATGTAAATATTCTCTGACAGAGAATAATTGGAACACTTCTCTCTCTTCAGTGAAGAATTGCAATCCATCAGAGCCTCTGCATGTATTTCTTTTTAAACATTGTTAATGTGACAGGAAAATTATTCTGTTTCGGCCAGATTGCTCATTGAAGAGAGAGAGCTATATTGAGAATTCCTTCACACCTAGAACGCGTCAGACATCTACGGGCTTCAGTGCCTACTCAGGTTTAACACCACACAATATCAAGACAAGGGTGAGTCAATAAAATGTTTTGTACAAAGCTAGGAATTGTCTTTACCGATAAAACATAGATCTGTGAGAATACTTCTAGCAAACATGTCTAGTTTTATTGTAAATTTTTTGCGGTAAGGACAGGGTTCTTTAAATGAAAAATGCATACAGCGACTCCTTTAAGATGGTTAGGTGCTCTAATATATCAAGAAGACTCTTCAAACCTAGCTAGTATTTGAAGGAGATCATGGTGGCAATAAGTCGAGGCACCTTAGATGGCCTCAGCTGCAGGGGCCTCATGGTGGGGACTTGCAGGAGCTAACAGAAGACTTTGACTCAGCACTTCAGCAGACATGCATCACAAGGTGTGGTGACATCTCCTTTCCTCTTTCCAGGTGTTTCTAGTAATCTGGACCATCCATGCAACCTCCAGCGTCAGAGCGTTTGAAGAGGCAGAGTAAAGATCCTGGGCCCAGGTCCTTGGGGCACTGGGCTAGAGGCTTCCCAGGCCACCAGGCTGCTCTTCCCTCTGACCAATCTAGTAATTCATCTCACTTTGCCACAGCAAGGCAGCCCCATTCCAGGGTTTTGTCTCAGACTTGGCATGAGGAGAAGGATCATTATGGTACTCGTGATTTAATTAGTCCACAAGCAAGAGCATAGCAGGCATTGCTAATTGCAAGAGAAATCTGGGATACGAAGGAAAGTCACCTTTCTTCTTTTGTGAACATTATTTATTCCTGCTATGTAAGTTCCCTGTCTTGTATAGAAATCTCCAAGCATCTGAGTTGCCTGACAAAACAGTTGTTCATTTTCATTGCACGTAGCTGAGCTGAAGTCATTTAATGTCGTGAAAATCTCAATCAGCCACATTAGGAGAAGAATAATCTTGATTTCACAATTCATTTTAAATTCCTTGCTCTTTCCATCATAGTCCTGGAAATGCTTTCTTTTACATCATTGTTAGTGATGGGTATGCTGGTTTATCTGTTCCTGAATTATTCAAATTACTTAAATGGAGACAAAGTCTATGAAAAAGTCATTTCCTGAAGTTCAATAAGAGTTTTGAACTATCTTGAACTTAGTTTGATGCTAGTGAGCTAGAATTAAACTTTTCTTAATCTGGATTGTTTCTTAAAGAGCACATATGGCTGGATAGAATAGCAAAAATTATCTGGGGTTTTATTTAGAAGAGGAGAGGAAAGGTTCAAGAGGAAAAAGACATCTTCAATACAGATCTGCAAATAAACACAGGAAAAAATTCCTCAGTGAATAGAAAGAACATTTCCAGTATGGCTTCTGACATGACTTTTTATGCAGTGCATTTGTAAGCATAGATGTTACTCACATAATCCAAGGATTAAGATGAGATCTTCCTCCCTTCCTTGAGGAAGATAGCTCAGGATTAAGAAACTTTTTAGAAATGTCAGGTAAGATCTTTCTCCACCACCTACCCTAATGAAAGCTCCACTTAATAATCTCCATATTTAGCAAGATGTCTATTACTGTCACTGAAATTGTTAGATTTTTCTTCTTGCAGTGGTTCCTGTCACAACTCTTGGTCTTTGAAAGAAACAAGAAAAACTAGTGTGAATAACAAGGAAGATCTTTAACCCTCAAGTTTGACATTGGAATGAAAAAAGAATTCAGCAAAACAGAAGTTGGTTTTTAAGCTTTTTGGAAGTTACAATTTCTGTTTGACTATGTGAGAAATGAAGAAATTGAAGTGTTCTGTAAATATTCAGAAGTGTTCCCCCATCCTTGTGATTTTTGGAAGCATCAGTGAAGTCAGTACATCATCATGTGATAAGGCATTCCCAAATAGGACCAAACAACAGCTGGTATTAAAAGTTTTTATTTATTAGCTGCTTTGATGCTGTTATTTTCTACAGCTTTTTTTCTTTCAGTTGACGAGTATATAGCTTGTCATGCCA
Source organism: Bucorvus abyssinicus (assembly GCA_009769605.1). Classification (NCBI taxonomy): domain Eukaryota; kingdom Metazoa; phylum Chordata; class Aves; order Bucerotiformes; family Bucorvidae; genus Bucorvus; species Bucorvus abyssinicus. The sequence continues at coordinate 17,867,012 of CM020030.1, read as the reverse complement.
GATTTTTCGCATTATTATCCTCACACAAAATACAATATTAAAAAAATAATAATCTGTAGCTGTACATACACAAATCGATGCAAACACATGCAATTTCTGCAGTGTGCTTGAGCAAAACAGACTGGTTATCTGCAGCTTGATGACAAGAAGGTGCTAATCCTCTGAGAAACCAGCTTAACAGCAGTCACCCTCTTCCTCTCTCCTCAGTCAGAGTTGGCAGGGGTCTTTCACCTTCAACTTCTGAAACAAGGCATTTTCTTGAATTCAAACATATTCAATACTTGGTGATTCTTCCTGGCTGTCATCTACACTTTCATATTACCACTGGCTCTCTTTCTTGAGAATATTATTTTGCTAAGTATGCTTCTTTGCAAAGAGGAGGGAGGAGTGAGACAACACGTCTCTGTTCCATTCCCTTTTAATTTCAAATACCTCTTTTGAATTAGGCTTTCAGTGATATTTACAGTTAGGCTAAAGGATTAGACTCACTGATTTCAAACGACTGCATCAACTTTCCTTCTCTTTACCTGTTTCTCATCTGAAAGCCTACCTTAAAATAGATCAAATTGTAATCAACTTCATTTTGTAGTTTTGTTTCTTCCTCTAGACATGATGCTGTGCACAGCCAACGGAGAGTAGAAGGAGGGAGTCAAGAACTGAACTATGGGATTGCTCCCCACGGTCTTGCTGCTTTCAAATTCAGCCAAGTACGTTGTAGATAGGGATGGTGAGGGTCAAACTTAGAGCTTCAGCATAGCTTCTAGGCCCAGCTAATAATGCTCAAGGTATATTAGACATATAAGCACCGTCTGGACGCTAGAGCAGCCTCAAGTACTGTATCAGCCTCTTTATAGGCTTCATTTACTAATACTTACAATGGGACTAATATTTACTGTTTCTGTAGCACTGTTGCTAAAATCCTTTAGCTGACATTTGAGATACGTACAACTAGTAACATTGACCTGCTATGCCCAAATGGAACCAGACTCTCCTCTTAGGCGGTCAATTCAATGTAGAGTTATTTGAAGAATATCTGGGAAATATAAACCCATAAGACTTAATCTGCTCTTCACATTATGTTTTATCCTATCATCTAACACCCTCAACATATTTGAAGACCACGGTTACTATAATGAGTAAAGATTTAACTAAACAAAATATCTCACCATTTTTTGGATTCACTTTTGGTCTTTCAAACTATGCCAAGATGGCTTTCAACGAACAGTTGCAGTGTGCCTAGAAGGTCAGCAAACTTCTGATCCACTTACCTCATCCAACTGACACAGATGTCTATGGGCTGTCTGGATGCACCCATCAATTCCACTTGGCCTGATGATGAACTTATCAGACCTGTGGATAGACACTTGGATGAAAGCACTGCAGAAGGCACCTTCCAGTAGCTACTGAGGCCTGCTTCCGAGCTCACCATCTGGATAGGCAAGAAGTCTGGTTTCAAAGCTAGCCTTACAATAGTCTTTAAAATGCAACACTAAAATCATCCGTGTCAAATTATACAACAAAAGAAGATCTACTTCCTTTCAGCAATTTGTAGGTTCTTCTCATATCAACCTTATATCCTGATTAATTTTTCCTGAATTAAGGATTCTTTCTCCCCTTCATAAAGTTGTTTTTATTATTCTGATTTATTCACCGACTACAATATGGTTTCCTGTCTATGTGTTTCATCAGTATGATAATACTCAATTTTGCTTTGTTCACTATTGGCTTCTTTTAATACATAAAGGGTGTTTTGTTGTCCAGTGCTTTAAAATGTCTTCTTTAACCTGATGTTCCCATTGCCCAAGTTAATCTGATTCCTGGAAGGAGAAGTCTTATGAGGAAAACCACCACCAAGCCCCTTAAACTATACTTACCTACACCCACTTCCAGCCTTCCCTGAGTGAAGCTGGAGAGCTGCCAGTGCTTTCAGTACCATCACTTGAGTTTCTTCCCTAATTTTGCTAATCTGACTAGTGGCTTTCCATTGCAATGTCTAAAGAGTGCTTTGATGTCCAGTGGTATAACAACCCTTCTTTTAATCATGCCTCCCATTCAAGTATAATAAAACTGCCATCAGGTCTATAAGACATCACAGGAGCCTAACACATACAACTTTTGGGAGATCCACATACGTGAAATGGTATTGAACACCTATCAACCTAGGCAACCAAATCCCTCTGTCAGCAAAATTAATCACAATCTCAGGTACTTTACCTTGGAGTTCACTAGGCATCTAGTCAGATAAGGATATTTCTGCGCAGCAATCAAACACTTACTGCAATTACTGTTCCCACAGTGAGCCCCATTCCTTTGAGTTTCTTCAGCCTTGGAAGAACACAGAATTTCAAAGCATATCCACCAAGTTTTTCAAGCCACTGAGTTTTTCAAGCCAGCCTTAGTTTATTCATTATATCTCAAGAACAGGAAACCATGCCAATTAGAAAGACGCTTCAATTTGTCTTGATACTTACTTTGCAGGTTTGTTACAAAGCCTTGTTATAACCTGCATTTTTGAGCCCTCCTGCAAGATCCACTACCACTGCAGCCACATTACACTTACTTGCTGTGAAACAGTTCAAGCCTTCAAGCAGAGATGAAGAAACTACCTGACTTTACGATTTCCATGCTAGCATCCTTCTGCAGAACAGAGCTGGAATCCACGCATTGCATGCACCAGGTTACCAGATGAGAGGCAACAAAAACTCCCATGCCATTAAAGAGCAGATATGGCCTCAACACGCAGAGGGACTTCAAAGTAACTTGAGAATTTTGGCTATAGTGACGACTGCTGGCTTCCCTACTTCTGTGAAGGAGATAAAGGCTGGGGATGCTGAAGCTGTAGCTCTTGAGCTACATGTGCAATTCACCCTGCCACAGTAGTTTATCCATTTAGATTCCTGACTGTTCAGTGCCAACATTGAAGACAATGGGAATAATGAAACATAACACAAAGCACTTACTTTGATGACCACCATTTAGTAAAAAAACAAGGATGTACACCACCTAGTCTAATTTCCAGTTTAGGGTTACAATTGTAAAAACCTGAAATGATTAAGCCATCATTCTAAAAACTCAGTGAGAGGAGTCACCTCTAATATTATATCACTTTTTCATGTGTTTTACTTCCCATCTGAGTAACACAAAATAGGTTTAAAGGGGATATAAATAGCAGAAGAAAATCAACTTCTGCTTCTCTTAAGTCTTACACAATATTTTTCTGATTTATAAAAAAAAAAAAAAATCCTAAATCATATTCTAGTCAACAGGGAGGAAAGTACAGTCCTGGATCCTACTCATTCCGACTTGACTGGTGACACTGCAGGATGACGGTCCTGCAACACACACAGGATTAGGATTCTTGTTTTGTACGACTAGTCTCAAATTGGGAGGAAAAGAAAGGCAAAATGGATATTACAAAACAAGGAAGCTTGTGCAATGGAGTTTTAGTTGATTTCCGCCTCCCTCTCATTAGCTAGCTAACAACATTGAAACAAGGCCTGCGATCCAGCTGACTTCTGTCAACATCCTATCAGTGATTCTGAACATAAAGGATTCTGTGATGCTGAGAGACATCAAACTTATTCACCGGCATTGCTCAGTCCGACTTGAGATTTAGAGGGAGAATTAAAACTGTCATTGCTTATGAATAATTTGACTTTTAAAGTATTTTTATAAGCATTCATAAATGCATCAGCTGGAGAGACTATGCCTCCAGCGGCTGCAACTTGTTCTTCTAATGGGAGAACAAAATCCAAGAACTGGGTTTTTTAGATATAAACTTAGCATAGCTAGATACAATGCGTTCAGCACTAACATGACTGTTTTCAAGCGATAGGCCACCTGTAGAAGATGGCTATGAATGAACAATTTCAACAATGCAATGCCTCCTGCAACAGCATGTGAGATCATATTTCTCCCTGAGGTATTTTGTCTGGAGGAATTTGCACATCAAAAAGTTGTAAGCCAAAATGCCAACCCCAAACAGCAGCTGTTGGATCTTTAAGCCTCAGCCTCAAATCACAGCTCCTTTGGGAAACAACCCCAAACCCCCAACAATGCGCAGCAGCTGGGTTCTTGGCATAACATTTTTTTTTTTTTTGATTGATAGATTTCCTACATTTGTGAGCCTGCAAGCAAAATCTCAGCCATAAGAATATCTCCGAAAGTATGGGAATGACTGCATGGCAAGTGCCTCAGTTGCAGCATTGTGCTTTCCTCCCCCCAGTTTATTTTTTCCCCATTAAGAGCTCCACAGGGTAATCCAGTCAACAAAGAATATTTCTGGAATCACATACCAGATCTTCAGATCAACATAATAGGAAAAGGGAAAGAAGGATTAACGTGTCATCTTGTTTTATTGCTTGGTTTCATCAATGTTTCAGGCTGTATTTGCAGAGTTTTATAGTCCAGTGTTAAATATACTCTCTGGGCTGAAGCATATCCATTTGATTTTAAAATGGGGCAGAAATAATTTTTGACAGCTCAAATACAGCAATTTTTTTAAGCTATCTTTGAGATGGGAATTACACACAGGTCATTTTCCATTACTAAGAAAAAGCATTTGAAATACTTGGAAATTTCTCAGAACTGTAAAGCAATAAGGGAATGTATCAGCTTTGAAATGAGGATTTTCTTTTTATGACATCTGTACATTCTTGCTTTTAACATCTGTATTTTAATACATCAAGAACAAAGACTTTTCTACACATTGTTGAAACAAAAAGCTGTTTTCCATTTTAGCTTGTCATTTTTTCAAGCAAATTAATATCCCTAAAAGTTTTTTTTTTATTACTGTGTCTATAGGAATAGTTACATAAAAAGATAACTGTATTTTTGGTAATATTACAGCAGAAAATTCTGTCACATACACATTAACTAACAATTTTGAGGTTTTTGAAACTGATGAAGGAAAAAAGGATGCAGGAGCACTTAGCATTAGCATCTGTGTATTACTCAATTTTCAAGTATTTTATCTATATAAGCAACTAAGAACACAACGCTTCAGCCTACAACAGAAATACTAGTTTGTAACTTCTTCGTTCTTCTTTAACATACACTCTTAGGCTTCATCTAGCAATCTGACGTCAACGTGAGCGATACTACCATAGTTCCTCAGAAAAATAATTAAATGTAGGCATCTATTTTATCTCAACTAATTATTTCTCCTTACACCTCTCTTTGTGGGCAGCATTACATGGCATCAACTAAGAGCTGCAGTTGACGCTGTGCAACGTGTAAAAGCAAATCTTTTCTTCCAAAGTTTGTTCCATTTATTTATACCAATCACTTGGTATCACCTGGTACCATTTGGATTGCTTGAAAACAATTCTTCAGAGCAGCACTCAGGAAGAAGACAGTCCACCAAGAATGGGGAAACAGACACATCCTCAACTTCATTTGTGGAAATTGCCTCCCAATACCTCACTGCACAGCATGTACGAACTGGGAAGATCATAATTTCTTGATCACGAGCTAGGGATGTTATTGGATCGAGTCTTGTAAAGCAAAGTTGTAGGATGCAGAAAATAACAGCTTGTTTTTTAAACCATAATCTATTTCTGACCCTAAAAACCCAATTCTATGCGGGCATAGAACTTAAAAACCTCTTTCAGAAAATGTGTGAACAACTTGAACTAATAGCACATTTAATATTTAAAAGGTGCCAAAAGGCTGTTAGGCCAGGCCCCCAGGCCAATGTACTCTCCTGCTTAGGTATATTCACAAGGGAGAGAGCCTCGGGAAATACTTTGTAAATTATTTTAACTGTTGTTTTCATGTCTGTCTTGAATTAAAGTCTGCAAGATATGATATACTTCAAGAATGAAAAGGCAGAATATAGGCAGAATGTACGCTTCTGGAATTCAGCCCTTAACTCAGTATCACGTCAGTACCCAAGTACGCTGCACTGGCATCACTGATCTGTTGAAATTAATAAGGTGAGCGTTAAGCTAATTTGCAGGTGGAAAAGCTAGATACTGGAATTTATCTTCTAAATGATTCTTTAAAAAATAACTTAAATTCACTTTTCCACTAGTTTTTTGGGGTTTTTTAAACCAACAAATGTCGATTTAGTTGTTCTCACTTTGAGTAGTAGTAATGTAGGCAGTCCGCAGTACCATGCTGCCATCTATAGTTTAAAGATGAAAATAGACTGCACAGTTCAAATCGACAGAAGCAGACGCTGGATCGGTAGCATTTGTAGAACAAAAATAATCTAGGCTTCTCAAAAGACGAGTGATCGAGGGCGATGCACAGACATATTTGTGTGCTTGGATTCTAGCTCAGTGAGCAAGTCTCAGGACCTTAGGTAAAACATCTGCAAGACCTCTATTAGGAGTCCTAGTTTGGACTGGGTCCTAGTTGGCTGCCCTTCGCCCACTGCCCCCATCTCAACTCAATAGATCTTTTTGATGAAAGTATATCTGTTCACATCATGGACACAAATACAAGAAAAAGCAATGGTACATCAGCACTCTTTTTATTTAACTGTACAAAATAGAGATTTGGGAATCTATATTCACACGTATGACCCTCACTGGCCCTTAATTTCAAGGCAGCTATTAGCAGCTTTGAATAAATAAAAAAAAAACCAACAAAATCTTCATGTCCCAACTTATTCAGGCATTAAGGTTCTTTTGTTCTCAGAGGGGCTTTTCATAAAATTATTCCCTTTTGCAGAAATCTGATTTTTTTTTTTTTAAAGTGAAAATTGTGATAAAGTTCAATGAAAACAAAACTAGAAACCTGTCTTCTTCCTGTTAGGAAATTAATGGAAAAGACTTTTTTTGACGTGGAAATCCTGTAAATGACTGATTTCTGTCTTCCAGAATCTGACACTTCCTAGTTTTATTTCCTTTGGTGGTGGTTTGTTTGTTGTTGTTTTAACTAAAAAACTTAAGGAACAAGGAAGTTCCCTGTTTAATTTGGTTCTGACTGAAATGCTAAAAGCAGATGACACTTTCCTAATGTTCTCTATAGGCATTACAAATAACTTCATTTTGACCTTCTAATTTTGGAACATTACAAAATTACCGCTAAGTCAGTTTTTCATTAGAAAAAATTGTGCAAATTACAAGTAGTCTTAAATTACTACTAGAAACTGTAAGAACTTGATAGTTTTCATCTGTATCTCCATTTTTTTAATACTCCTATAGATATATAGAAAGCTGGATGTTCTTTACTGACTGTAGCTCTCAGAAAAAGCTTCTTGGCAGCTGACAGGAAAGAAACCACTATGTGCACACCAGACTTTTATCTAATGACTACAGTTCAAGACTACCTACAAGGAAATATTCAGCTTCTAGTGAAATTTATAAACACAACCTCAAGACCTCCTAGTGAATATTGACCATGCAATGTGGTTTTCTCTGCTTGACATTGCCATAATTAAGTATTGTGTCAGCTGTCCCGCCCCTCAGTTTCCTCTCAAAGAGATCCAAATGCAGGCGGGGAAACAATGACACATGCGTTAACTCCTATATGGATGGCATGGCTTAAAGAACACTCCAGGTACTCCATGACGTGTGTCAATCCAGCTGTCTGGCAGCTGGTTCTAGCATTTCTAATGAGTTCAGAGAAATCACTCCTTTTCTTTTTATATATATATTTTTATATATTACTAGCCAATAATAACATCTTTAAGTGTGAGGCAATACTGGCAGTATATTATAGAATAATAAAGCTAATTATTATAAATATATAGGGAATTATAAACCAGTATTATAGAATAAGTAAACCTAATATATAGACAATATAATCCGCCACCAAACAGATTTATGTTCAGTCGTCTAAAGCTGGTTTTATTACCCTCTTGCAAAGATGCTATCCCTCCTCGTAGCCCAGAACGTCTATCTAATGAAGAGCTCTGTAGGTAGCAAGTCAAAACACTGCCCTAAAACTAAAATGAGATTATAGTTTATAGTTATAAATATTTCTTCCATTTTTTGTCAAAACAGCAGAGAAGGGATAGAATAGTAAAAAGTACCTTATCTCCTCTGAACTAGAAAAAAAAAACCCTGGTTTTTAGCATGTGCCCCTGTCAAGTTCTACCCTGAATCTTTCCTGGCTCAACAGGAAAATAAGCACTCTTCATTCTTTCCTTTTAAACCTGTGACATAGTAAAATATTTCCCAGCAATGAATGCCATTACCTTCATACACCACCTTGTTCTCAACAGAAACGTTTACTTAAACATTCTAATCACTTCTAAAGCTTCAGTTGCTGAGGCAAACACTGCTTTCCCCGCCCCATCCCAGTTATCTAAAGGTGGGGGGGGAAAAGAAGATTGCTAGTGTCCACAATCCGTCACATTAATATTTGCAATTCAGAAGTATTAAAAACAGTAATAAAAAAGCTTAAGTGCAATGCATACAAATTTAAGAGGCCTGGAGCCTGAAATGGTCCTTTATAATATTCATATTCGTGAAGTCTCTCTTACTCAAACCTCTGATAAAACAGCTCATTTTCCCTTTTTTTTTTTTTAGTTCTTGTCCACAAAAATTCAACAAGTGTTAAGCCTTAATGTCCCAATGTTAAAATTCTCCTTTATACATGCTGGTGAATTGCAGCTACATGCTTTCGAGGCTCATTCTTTTGAGGAACAAAAACCAAAGAAATCAATATGCAAACAACAGAATATCAAACAGGTATAAGGATCCAGCCTGTCCACCACCTTTTTCAGTGCCAAAATAGGACAACATTCACTTTGCTCTGTAAAGATCAACTACTTTGTTTACACTCAAACCTTTTTTGGAAGAGCATTAAGGAAATTTGTTCAAAAACTGCTTCAGTTAAAGTAAGTGCTTCCTCCTTTTCAGCTTTTGGAGAAATTTTGCTATTTCACTTCAAACACATTTCACTTAGCTCTCAGATAAAAACCCAGAGCTCACATAGAGGGTGCCAATTCTCAGCAGTTCCTCATTTGTTACTTCCTAAAGAAGAGCCAGAGGCAGAACTAATTGTACAGTACTGATCTCTGACCTTTTAGCTTTCATTGCCACTGTTTCTTGCTGAATATTAAGAGGAATTTTAAACATATCACGGACTCCTGCATCCAGATTCTAAGTTTCCTCAAAGAGGAACCACACGAGCATTCTTGTGCAGTCTTGGTTCTTACAAGTCAAGAAATGCACAACATGCTAACTAAATCCAAGTGACTACAAATTCCAAGGACAAAACTGTCCATAAGGAAGAGAGACAGCTTTGACTGCCTTATAACTAGCAAGTTGAACCTTACAATCACCTTGCTTTGTAGCATTTTCCCAAAGAAAGATTGTTTTAAATTTTAACAAAGGGTCTGCTGATGGCATTGAGTAATTTCAGACTTGAAAGTGTCAAATGCACAGGTTACGAAAACTTCAAATGAAGGCAGACTTCTAATGAAAGACTCTGAGCAAGGTAAAATGCAACACTGAAAGGCTAGATCCAGTATTACAGCTTACTGATTAGGAGGTACAGAGGGAGATTAGCATAAATGCAGTTTCTCAAAGGGTAATTTTTCTGCAATCCTTCTGATTATTTAACAGGACCCAACAGACCTACAGTTACAAGGAGACTTCTTGAGAAGCTTAATAAACACACATACCATTACAGCTTCCCCATGACAAACCTCAGTCTCATGCACTGGTCTATACTATCCATGTAATCATCACTTCCAAGTTTTTTCTAGACCCGACAAACTTACAATATCCCATTAATCAGCCATTTACCTCTTTCTCTCCCTTAAACTAATGCAAGGAAAAAAAAAAAAGTTCCCCAGAAAAGAAAACCCACTCAAACAGAACAAGACACCAAAAAAAAGAAAAGTCAAATAAAGAGAATTTATTCCAACTCAGTAATATTTGCTACTGTGTGTGTTACTCAGGAACTTATAAACTACACATACTACTTTGCTATTGTTTTCGGAAATTATTTAGTAGTACTACATAAGTGAATAAGGCACCAGTAAAGACTTTCACTGCAAAAGATTTGTACAAAAAAAAAAGAAAAGCCTTTGTAGAAAGGATAGTGGTTTTTATTGTAGTCTTAGAAAATACTGAATTATGAAAGATACAAAATCAACTGTTGTAATTATCTGTTTATTTTACAATCTGTATGCCATCATACTCTTATGGCTTTAAGATAATCTGTCCAAAGTATTTTAAACATGCTTTAACAAAGTATTTTACAATTTCAAAATCGAGTATTTCTTTACTGGAAAAAAAACAAAACAAAACAAAAACCCCAAAAACAAACTCAAAAACATTTACCTGAGAATTTTGTATCATAAAATTGTCATTCATTCTTAACTTTTCCAAGTTGATGATATACGCTATAGAAGTCAACATGCAACTTGTAGGTCTACTGTATTAAATAAATATTTTAAAAATTATTTAGATGCAGCTGGTTAGGCAAAAACCTACCCTCAAACTTCATCAAGTTCATCATAGGTTTAAAAACATGACATGAATTTTATCATATGTCAATGACAGACATGATTTCTGCACTGAAAGCCCTGCATCGTTGTCTGGGTGGAATTCAGACCCTGGCCAATCACCAGACTGCAGCAGTGCTGCACAACTCTTTGGTGGATATGCTGGCCTCTGAACTTGGTAATCACTGACCTTGTTTTCCACCATCCATATCCCAGTGTGCTGGGGTTTGGGCCCCTGGATATGTTTAAGTTCCCAGGTAGTCATTCTCTACATATATGCTCCACCCCTTTGTAACAAACATTTATCCCAAGAAATTCCATTTCAGAGCATGTGTACTATTAGGACAGTGCTTTAACGTCATTGTCCACGTCATTTCAGAATATCACCAGCTTTAAAAGTGGTATTACGTATGGATAGTAGGGAGGTTTGGGGCTTCCTGTTCTGTTGGGCTGGGTTTTTTTATGTTTCTTGTTGGTTTGCTTTTTAAATAAAATGAAGATTTAGGAGAAAAGCACTGCCCAGGGCAGCAGCATGGCAGAGAGGCAGGATTAAATTAACCAGGCATATACAGATGTTGGAGAAAAAAAACCCGGAGAGCTTCATGAGTAATACATATACAGGATCAACATATATAAATGATAGTCATTTAAAAGAATTTCAGTTCAATAATCTGAAAATACATCCAAAGCAGTAGAACTCTTATGATGTCTGCCATATAGCATTTCTGACTTTCAATTACTGCAAGCACCGATTTATACAAGCTATGCTTCATTAACATAAATTTTCCCCTTAAAATAGTACTGATAATGATGAAAGTCCAAGGATATCACTAGAGGTTTAAATCAACTTTCAATTCCATAGGTGAGGTAGTGTAGTCACTTGTACTACGTGCTGGTTATGAGAATTACCGTTGAAATCTGTTTAAATTTTTGTTTTAAATAAGTGGCTTAATAGTCTTAATGCATTTATTAATGCTATGTTACCTATGGGGGGGGGGGGAGCCTTGCCAAGAACAAGCTTCATCTCACTGCAAGATAAAACTGCAAAGCAATATTTACAGCAGTCCTTTGCTTAGTTGCTGCCTACTTTACATGCACACAAAAGACACAAAAAGCTAATATACATTCTGAGGTAGGAAATGAAGAATTCCACTGGCTTGTACAAGATTCTTCATGTTTTGTAAACCAGCAAAATCAAAGTTTTCTGTGGTGAGGTTCAACACTTAGTTCTGGTGTGAGAATAACATCTAAATAACAAAACATCATTGGTGTACAATATGCATCTGCTGCCATGTAAAATTCTAAAAACCAGGGATTATTTTTAGTAGCTGAATTTCTCCTTTGCAAAAGTAAATAAAGGAAATCCCTCCTGCTCATTTCCTTATTATACTTTCTATATGTTTATACTTATAGCACAAGCCATTGAAAATATACTACAGGTTTAGCCATAAAAGTATCCTGAAGGCTAGAATTCTGAAATAGATCTTTACTGGTCCCAGTGATCAGAGAACAAATACATCTGTAGATTAATTTAGGCAATTAGGCACTGAAGTCAAAGAATGTGGTGCCTGAATACCTCAAAAAAAAGAGAAAAAACCCTATCCTTAAACTTTCATTCCAACTTTGATTCCAACTCATTACAAACAGCAGCGAGCTTGAAGGTGCTAGGACTGTAAGTCACAATACAGCAATGAATTTTAACAAGCGTACGGGATTCAGATGCCAGAGGATCCAATGCACACTAATCAAAGAATTGCATCAGTTTCAAACTTCTGCCGTTATTCCTCCCACAAAATTTAGAGAAGAGAGCAGTACGCTGCAGCACCTCCGCTGTTCCATTTGTCTTAACTACGTACTGGAGGGCTAAGACAAAGGCATATATTCAATAAAAGCCGGCTCTGGTACAGGGTTGGGAACAGCAGGAAACAATGAGCTGTTCCAGACCACACTGTCCAGAATCTCCTCATTCTGTCATGTTATCCTAACCCAATCTACAAAATAAACATTTAAAGAGCTATACACATTTCTTAAGGTTTGTCTACCAGGAAGAAAGAAATCTTAGAGAGGTAAGTATTCCAGGTATAGAAGTCATTGTGCATAAACACTGTTAGGAGGCTTTTCTTGAGATGCGGAGTGGCATTAGGTACTGTGGCATAAGTAAGAATGAAGGCTGCTCTATACCTGAATGAAAGCTTCCTCACAAATAAACATCTGTGCACAGAGTTAATACTGTCCACCAATGTTCCTGAACTCTCCTTGGCATCGCCACACAGAAACAGCTCCAAGGCTGACACATACAAATTACACTCTAGAGCTACACAGAGCAAACCCAAAGCTTGCCAAGTAATATAATGACCGTGTAATTGTCACTGTAGTTTCCAAAGACAAAATTTCATCTTTTTTTCCACTTAGTAAGGTACTTTACAATAATGCTCAATTTCACTTCTAGGTGCAAAGTTGAGAGGCTGGCAATAGGAAGATAATAGATTCACTCATCTGTAGTGCATTTGTCAGTCATTTGCTGACAGAAGTCTGTGATACCACCGCTCTGTCCACACTGTTCCACAAGCGAAGTTTTTTCTAACGTTCTTACAGAAACTGGATGCAGTTCTTGTACTTGATTGTACGTTGCATCACACACGCTTTTCACACTCTGGTAACAAGAACTCTGCTCATTTGTAGATGTAACACCTGAAAGACCATCTGCTAATTCCATACACGCTGGTATTGCAGGCTCACTGTCAGAGGGAGCTGTTCGTTCTCTCTCCGGGAATAAAAATGAAAGCGGACAATCTGAGGAAGAATATTTTGCAAGTATTTGTATTTGCTCGTGACTCAAGGCTGCTTCCTTACACACCTGCTGACAAAGTCCAGTCAGATTCTGCTTTGTCTCACCCAGAGTTGACAAAATGTGGTTTCTTTCCTTCAGCAAGTTTTCCTTCTCATTTTGCTGCAAGAAGAAAAATAGCCTTTTAGTCTTCATGTTTTAACACAAAACCTGTACTTTGTTATGTTTCTAACAAAGCTAAAACAAGACTGTAAATAATCAGTTCTGCTGAAACAGAAGGAATTTGGCAATAAATCAAGTAATCAGCTCAGATATTTGAAGCGATTTTTCAGACACAACTTTTCCAAAACTCATGCTGGCAGACAAAACAGTAATTTGTAGCTATTTAATAAATGAAACCTAGTTGCATTTGCTATAAATATTCCCAAAACACTAATTCTATAGGGTAACATTTAAACCTTTACCACTGGGTCACTGAAACATTAAGCAGAGCAGTCTTCAGAGATTTTTATATTTTAAAAGTTAAATGTTGAAAACCAGGTATCACATTTTCACTATTGATACTACTCTGTTAGATGAAAATAAATTCAATGCTTAAATTCCAAGGGCACTGTAGAATAAACAATGGAGTTAAAAAGAGTTTCTAAAGTAAACAGAAAGTATAGGAAAATTAATGAAATAAAACATGCTGAAAATTTAAACAAAACATTTTCACTGGAAATGCAGTACTCCACTTTGTTTCAAGGCACTGAGCAGAACACTGCAAGTTAAAGAATTTGAAGTAGAGTGACAGAGGAGTGACAGATCAGCAAAATGAAGAGACAATAACAGAGGTGCCACTAGGTAGCTAATCTACTATTGGAACAAAATAATATCCACGGAATGCTTGGGTTTTATTTATACAGCAAACATGTTTAAGAGTGGCAGATACCACTCAGACATGAAGTAAGACTGTCCTTGCTCTGACGAGCTTACAATCAAGCTACATAATGCAAAAGGATTTTTCAAACACAGGGCAGCAAAAGGGACGGCAATTCACTGAAGAATATCAAATAGAAAAAAGTACCATTTGTTGAAGTAAAACAAAACAGCTAATTTTTGATGTTATGAATTTTTGTGAGACTTCTGATACAACTGGCTGAAGATGAATGATGAATAACTGAGCGGCTGGTCTAATGACAGAAACAAGCAACATCCAGGAAAAAAAAAAAGGAAAAAGCAAGGAAATGGAAGAGGACAGGAAACAAGCAAGACCATAATGAAGCACTTGAAACAAAAGGGGAAAAAAACCCATAAAAACCAAACATGCCGCACATTTTGAGTTTTATAATTAAGAGGCAGAGTTCTGAAGACATACAAAGCTTTAAATAGTTTTTAAGAAATAAATTTTAATCATAAGGACTAGGTGTTATCACTATTGCTATATCAATTCACTCCTAGAAAGTTTATTTTCAGTCCTTCTCATTCCCTTTTGCAGGAGAAACTCAGACTACAACCTCTTTTGAGACTTGTGTTTGAAAGAACTGACTAAAGTTAAGTGGCATTTTGCAAGAGAAGCAGTTGTTGCCCATCCTTTTTGACTAAAATGATTAGAAAGAGTGCTTTGCTAATAAACTTCTACTTGTCAGCATACTGGGAGCAGCTGTTGCCAGATCTCCTAATCTCAAATCACTTTATGTACATTTTGGGTACGTAGAAGCACTCAGCTGTGTATTATGGACTGATGAAATTACCTGGACTGCTGTTTAACACAAACTTCAACATTCAGAACTAGTTTTGCTAGTGTAAATTCCCCACCCCAATCTGAAGTTGTTGACAGATTAATATATTTAAGGATATTATTGTTTTATTTTAGGAGCATTATACTAATACTGCCAAGTAATGGCAGCTACTTTTAAGGTCGTAACAATCATCAAACTGAGCGCTCTTAATTCTTCTGGTGAAGAATCTCTCTAGTTCACACACTTCCTCTCCCTGCTGTAGTGTATATACAAGAAGATCTCAGTCACATTTCTTGGATCACAGCTTATACTATGTCACTCACTGACATATCCTCCTCCTGAGATAAAGAATCTTCAAGGAATTAGTGTTTCTTGAGGCCGGTTGTTTTTTACTCTGCTTCTTCTCACAAGTACCCTTAATTTTAAAGATTTGAAGTGAGAAAGTGCAAGGAATGTGAATATACACAGGTGCTCTGAAAGAGCTGTTTCTAACAAGCCAACATCTCCTTCAATGGCCCCCATATATTCTCAGATATGAAACATTAGTGGACACCACCACATAAGGTCAATAAGCAAAGGCTATATAGGGGCCAAAAATTATATTATCAGTACAGAAGATCAAGAGAAAGGACCAAACTTAATTTTCCCAGGTAACAGATTCAGTACTGAATTGCATTTTTCTTCAATATAAGCAGAGCTTAACGTAAGACTTTCAATTTTACAGAATCACTTGCGTGGGAAGGTACCTCAGGAGGTCTGTAGTCCAACCTCCTGCTCAAAACAGTCAGCTCTTGGTAAGATCAGACTGCTCAGGGCTTTGCTTAGATGTATCACAAAAACCTCCAAGGATGAAGCATGCACAGCCTCTCCGGGTAACCTGCTCCATTGCCTGCCTGTCCCCATTGGAAAAAAGTGTTTCCTTATATCCAGTTGAAACCTCCCATTTTAATTTATGATAATGCCTCTTGTTCTCCTGCTGTGAAATACTACTCTCTGGGAAGCCAAAGATCTTCGCCTCTCAATGGCTACATAATCTTGAGGACTTCCCCCAATATATGGGCAGGTGGCTGTTAGGCCTCCCCACAGCCGTCTCTTCTTCCAGCAGAAGCCCTGTTTCCTCTGCCTCTCACCACAGGAGAAGCACTGCAGGCCTGACCATACTAGTGCCTTCTCCTAACCTTGTTTCAGGTTGTCAGAGTACTTCTGGCACTGGGAAGTGCCAAACCAGGGCAAAAGATTCAGTCTTACCTGTGCTAAGTATAGGACTACAATCACTGCTCTTCAACAACTGGCTGTACTCCTGTTAATACAGCCCAAGACACCAATGGCCTTGTTTTCAGCCTGGACACACTGCTGACCCATGCTCATTTGGCTGTCTGCCCAGACCTCCAAGGTCCTTTTCAACAAAGCTACTCCCGAGCCAGTCAGTCTCCAGCCTCTACTCATGCAGAGGGTTAGTCTGTTCCACACATAGGACTTTCCCAAGAAACACACCACAAATAGTATCTTTTAATCTGAGAGAACAAAAACCTGGTAAACGATGATGCATAGAAATTAATACAAGACAACATGCTGCACACACTGGAAGACAGGATGAGGAATTTAAACAAATAATACTTCCTAACAGGAAATACAGAGTATTATCTACTTGTCAAGAGCTTTAGAACTATAGCTACATCATACTACCCTCTCTCAAAGCCACAGTACAGAGGATACTGTGAGAAGATCGAAGACTAACAAGCCTGAGACATATGACTGACCAGGAATGAGGCAGGAGTCATCATGCATAAAGTAACTTGAATGTACCACACAACACCTTTCACAGATGTCTTTTTTCTTCCACCCACCTGGAAATTATGCCTAGACAGATCTTAAAGTGCAAACTTCTACAAGTTTGATGGTGCGTAACACCAGTTGCTGCGAGACATGCTCAACAGCTCCAAACAAGGTCTTTTCAGGAAGTTCTGAAGAAACTTACCTGTGCAGTTGGAAAAAAACATAAGCGACTGGAATGTTTGTGCCTAGAGGTGATTCATAACTCAGACCTCACCTCACAATTCTCAACACTCATTGTCTAGACCTTGCACAATGGTATCTGTCAAAGAGCAAACATTCAGTCTGATCTAGCACAGTTCTACAGAAGAAAAGATATTACACTATGATTATCAGTCACTTAGTCAAACTACAGGTCTAATCTTGCAGATGAATCTCTAATTTTTTGCCCCTCAAGTGTTGCACAATACTGATAAAGTTGCGTAACAAACAGAAATGACAATATGATAACAAAACGAGGCAGTAAGTTCTGGTATGTCAGAAATGCAACTTTCTCTTTAGTCAGAATAATATCACTGCTATTAACATAATCACCTAATTTCCCTCCCTTCCAGAGTATCTTCTTGATTCAGCACACTGAATGACTTGCTCTGGCAACTCATCAGGGCTGTATGGCACTGCAGGCCTTACTTCAAAGTCCATCTCCTTTGTTGCAGAAGTAGAAGTGCATGTAGTGAAAGATCATGGACTCCTTCAGGGAAGTAAGTTTCTAGCCCATGGCACTTTGCACTAATTTTGTTTCCTTTTCACTCTAAAGTCATAAGGAGTAAGGTGCAACATGACTGCGTATGTTCCTACGGAACACATCCTGCAGATAACAAATTCAAGTACATACACGCAAAGTCTAAAATGCTCCATAAACAAGAATTAAGAGTATAGTAACCCTAAACAACTTAACTATTTAGTGCAAATGCTATGATCAGCTAGGAAACTGAGATGAGAGGGTCGGAAACAAAGACCAGAAAACAGCCATTCACAACTCTTTTATTGCCAGGAGAACTTCAGATTATCCGCACTTCTTTTAAGTTACATATTTATCTTTTTATTGCCTTTTAAGAAGAAGAAATTATGTTAGCAGATGGTTGCAGAGAAATTTGGATGCGTTAATTCTTCAGTTACAATCTTGATACAACTGCTAAAAAGGCAAGCAGCTTCTTGAGTTCTGCTATGTCTCCTGCCTGTCTGCAAGGGTCTTGTTTTTCAGATTCAAGACTCAGGAAACAGTTCACCAGCCCAAGCTGATATGCTACAAGAACAGTACTCATAATAACAATTGCATAACTGTAAACTTGATCATGAGCAATACCACGAGTTGAAGAACAAAAAGCACAAAGAAAGGGGAGAGAGAGAAAAAACAAAGTAGAGCAGGATGATGGTTTGGGAATCATTCTGCACAATTAAATTCAATACTGATGGGCTTCAAAAACACCACGCACCAAAATTACACTGTGATGCACTTTTACTTGAATGGAAACAAGTCCACAGAAAGAAAAATGTGTGTACTTTAGAGTAAAGCACAGAAAATCTAGAACTGCTATCAAGAACTCATCTAAGACTGATACATTTTTCTAAGCTTGAATGGAAAAAGTAGTAAGCCACCTCACTCTCAAACTACCGCCACAAGTCCAGTCAAGATGCTTAGAGAAAGACTCAAGTCAACAGTACTTAATATTTATACATACCAGTTTTTCAATTTCAGATTCAAGATTCTGTATGCAGTCAAGTTTTCTCTTACGACATCGCTGTGCTGCAATTCTATTTTTACTTCGTCTTCGGATATCATGAATACAGTCTAATTGTTCAGGAGTTAATTTATGCATTTTCAGAAATGACTGGAAGTCATTTCTGGAAAGTGAGATAATCCTTTGTGCATTAAATGGCAGTTTTACCTAGAATGTAAGATACAGTTATAAATCAAAAGTGAAACTGATATACACAAACACTAACAGGCCAATTCAAGCTTTCATTTTTAGGTCTTCTCTATCACATAACCCATCTTTCTTCGTTAATCTCAGAGACAAGGGCAAGCTAATGTGGCCATCAGGTGAGACAGATAAAACTCAGGGGTTTCAACCAGATGAGTTCAAGCACAGGTGAAATAACAGAGTGCTTTGCACATTTACAATAGATCCTCAAAAGCATGTTCAGAGTAGAATGAAATCTATCCGTGTGTGTGCAGCAAATAACTGCACATTATTATACAGTTAATAATACACTCTAGGAAAATATGTTATGGGTAGGTGGTGCAAAAAACAGGTGTCAGAAAACACTAATACAGTCCAAAGTTTCCCCTAAGCTACTGTTAAGACTGTATCCTGCATGTATTTTTATACCTATAGTTTTCTGCAGGGAAATTTTATATGAAACAGGCATTTACTTAAAATACAGAAGTCACAATATCGGTCTTGTAATCTCTTAATGCTGGAGAAGAGAGAGAACCAGGCTCTTGCTATTGTCTGTACACCTGAGCTACAGAAGCAGGAGCTTCTGAAACACACACAAAGTCCTTTACAAGGTAAGTACCATGTTTTATGAAGTATCAAACTAAAGACACTTTATTCTAATCCTTTCACTTGAGTATATTAAGTAGCAAAGTATGTTACCTTGCTGTGGTCAAAGATCTGAATTTAGTTTAAAAAGCAACCATAGAAACCATTTCCGTGTTTCGCCACCACTGGTGACAAACAGGCAAAAAAAGGGACAGAGAACCGTCCTCAGCAATGATGCCATCTACTTCTTTGTAATCTAAAGATGACTAATGTATTTAACCAGTTCTGGCCTTCTTGTTTGGCCTGCCAACTTGCTATATTGATGGTAGCTTCCACTTATTTTAAGTCCCAGTAAGGCCCTGCATCTTGAAAGGAGAAAAACTAGTGCTTTAAGAACAACTGAATTTTCATTACATTAAAAGTTCCATCATAATCAAAGTCATACTGCAATTCTACAATTCTAAGAAGTGTAACAGAAATTATGCTAGGTATACAGTAAAACCTCTGGGATTAGACTACTTATGTATGGCATCTGCCTAAAACACTACCAAAGCAATGGCCTAAAGAAGTGCCAAATAATTCTGCTGTTGGAGGTACAAATATAACCAAGTTTTTGAGAAGGTGATACTATTACAGCATTCAGCTTGAAAACTTAATTTTCACTTCATGGTAAAACCGAAATACCATTTCTCTCCCACCTTCTCCCTACAACTCACAATAAAACCGTTAAGCTTCTATGAAACAAAGGTTACAAAACAGTTGAGAGTTTTCTTAAGTTTAACTGAAGCAGACACAAAAAAAAGAACCCACACGCTTTGGTCTAAGGCTCACGACCTTTTCTGTAAAAGTTATTCCAGAAAACCATCTAAAGAGATCTATTATCTAAGCGTCTACCACTCCACTATCCTTCCAAAAAATATTTTAAGTCTCCCTGAATTAACAGTGATCTTCCATATAAACTTTGAATGGTTACTTAAGAGTTTTATTTCCCAGATTTTTAAGGCAAGCAACCACAGAGAAAAAAAAAAAAAAAAAGGCAAGCCAAGGACTCCGAATTAGTTTCTGAGTAGGGCCTTAAGAGACTGGGAAGCAAAGGATACAGCAGGATGTTCTTACCTCACATTCTTGTTCTCTTGCTGAACAGGATTCGCTGTCTCCCTCAGTGTCAGTTTCCGAATCCTCTCCCAAACTTATCACATAATTATAGGGACACTGTTCTTGTTGCTGTCCTTGAACATAATCTCCACTGCTTATTTCAGAGCTGTTGGAGCATCCTTCAGTACTAAGGTTGCTTATAAAGGGGCAGTTGACAGAATTCAATGTTGTGAAAGTTCGTTGAGAGCAAGGTTCAGGACTTTCACTGATTCTGATACCCAGCCATGGACACTCTAATTTTTTCCCCGAATACACTGGCTCCAGGCACTCTTTTGGAACTGCAGGTGGTAAATGTATCTGACAAGCTTCTGTGCTGTAAATATCACTCCAGAACCCTTTTGCTAGATGTTCTGCTACCTCTCTCTCCACACTGCTTCGATCACCAGATGATGTAATGTTAGTGGCTTCCCTAGAGCACATATCAACCTTTGAAGGTGTGTTTTCTTGACTTTCAATTTTGTCACTCCCAACTCCAGTACCTGATACAGTTTTTTCAGCTAAGACTGCGTTGTTTTGCATACTACTGAAATTCAAGTTACCATATTGCTCACAAGTATGTAAAAAAGACACGGAATTGAGTCCATGAGGTGCAGCAGAGTTTTGGGGGAAAGCAGCAAGATCCATTTTCTCCATGGGGCACAATACGTTCTGAGTCACAGATTCTCTCTTTGACTCTTCCTTTTTCTCAATGCCTTCCTCCTCCCCTTCCATTTTTACCTGAGTCTCTTCACATTTTAAGACCAGCTGCATAGGTACACACTCCTGAGCTTTTTGTATGCCATCATTATCCGGTATTTCCTTCTCAAGAAAAGCTGCAATTGGTGGCATCTGAATGTCTTTAATACTGGAAGTGGACTCTGAAGTATGAACTTTGTCATTTCCAAAAGCTTTCTGGAATTTTCTATACTTTGGGCATTGGAAAGATAAGCTGGAAACACTACCTCTTTCTAAATGTAAGGGATCACATGTTTGATTGGCATTGTCTTGGAGAGCAGGTGATGATTTAGCACTTTCTTCATCTTTACAGAGCTTTGTGTCAGGAGTCTGAATGTATTCCTTTTCTAAAAGTTCTTCTGCTTCATCATCTATTTCAAGGTCTCCATTATCCACATTGCCAATTTTAGGCTTTGTTTTCTGACAATGCTGTGTACAACACTTCTTCCTAGAACATTCCTGCTGATCCAATTTGAAGTCCAAAAATTTGAATTTGAGAAACTGAAAGCAAGACTCTTCAATGTTGTGTACACCCAAAAATTCAGCACATTTGCAAACTTCAGACACATTGTCTTTGTTTAAAATAAGTTTAGCTGTGTATGCAAACTGAAGCAAAGGACTAAATCCTTTAAGGGTTACCTATTTAAAAAGGAAAAAAAAGAAGAAAATATTAGTATGGCCAGTATGGGTTTAAATAGAGAAACACACGGAACCTTAATTTACCTGAGAGCACACCAGGCCAGCGGGACACAGTACAAGATAAAAGCAGCAGATTTGTTCCAAGTAGAAAATTTGGCCAAACTCATTCTGAAACAAATCTTCTGATACAATTTTACATTTTGTGGCAATTATATTCTTCACTGTGATCAATCTCTTAGTAAAATGTTCTAACAATACAGCACTAACAAGTGAAAAAACATTGCTGTACACTGATAACCAGTAACTGGATTTCAATTTTGTATCTTTCAAACCCAAGCTGTACACTAATTACTCTAGAATAAGATCAAAATGGTGATGATATTTAATTGTTCCTTTAAAGAGCAATTAGTGTTCTCCTCAGTCTTATGCATCAATGATATAAAAAAAGTTTGAAAAAATGGAATTCGACCACACATGATTATTTATCATTATAGACATCTACCCCTTCCTTCTTCCCACAGATTAAAAGAATTGCACTCTAAAACCGTACACCAAAACCAACTACTCTGCTTAGAGCCTCTTTGGAGTAAGTAGTTTTAATAGAACATTTCCATTATTATAATCTCAGTTTTTATGATGGAACTGATGCCTAACAGGGAATCCAGAGATTGAATTCAAATAACAAAAACTGTATTGTTACAAAATGAACAAGATCATCTTTTATGTATGAAAAAAATTACTAAGTAACTGTGGATATTGTCTACCCAGACATCAGTAAAGCCTTTGCTACTGTTTCCCACAGAATTCTCCTGGATAAACTGGCTGCATCTGGCTTGGATGAGTGTACACTGCTGGATAAAAAACTAGATGGATGGCCAGGCCCAGAGAGTGGTGAATGGAGTTCAGTGCAGTTGGCAGCCAGTCACAAGTGGTGCTGCCCAGGGCTCAGTATTGCGGCCTGTTCTCTTTAAGATCTTTACCAATGATCTGGAGCAGGGGATAGAGTGCACTTGCAGTAAGTGTGGAGGTGACACCAAGTTGGGTGGGAGTGTTGGTCTGCTTGAGGGTAGTGAGGCTTTACAGAGGGATCTGGACAGGCTGGATCAATGGGCAAAGGCCAATCGTATGAGGTTCAACAAGGCCAAGTGCCGGGTCCTGCACTTGGGTCACAACAACCCCCTGCAATGCTACAGGCTTCAAAAAGAGTGGCTGGAAAGATGCCCAGCAGAAAAGGATCTGGGAGTGTTGGTCAACAGCTAGCTGAATATGAGCCAGCAGTGTGCCCAGATGGCCAAGAAGGCCACAGCTTTCTGGCTTGTATCAGCAATAGTGTGGCCAGCAGGGGGACGGAAGTGATTGTCCCTCTGTACGTGGCACTGGTGAGGCCACATCTTGAATACTGTGTTCAGTTTTGGGCCCCTCACTCCAAGAAGGACATTGAGGTGCTGGAGCATGTCCAGAGAAGAGCAAAGAAGCTGTGAAGGGTCTAGAGAACAAGTCATTTGAGGGGCAGCTGAGGGAACTGGGGTTGTTTAGTCAGCATAAAAGGAGACTGAGTGCTGACCTCATCCCTCTTTACAACTACCGGAAAAAAGGTTGTAATGAGGTGGGGGTCAGTCTGTTCTCCCATGTAACAAGTGATAGAATGAGAGGAAGCAGCCCCAAGTTGGTCCAGGGCAGATTTAGGTTGGATATTAGTAAAAATTCCTTTAAAGCAAGGGTGGTAAAGCACTGGAACAGGCTGCCCAAGGAAATGGTGGAGTCCCCATCTGTGGAAGTATTTAAAAGATGTGTGGATGTGGTGCTGAGGGACATGGTTTAGTGGTGACCTGGCAGTGCATGGTGAACAGTTGGGACTCGATCTTAAAGGTCTCTTCTAACCAAAATAATCCTGTGATTCTGTGAATCAGGCAGAAAGCTGTAAACGCATCACTATATTACAAATTGCATGACACTTTCTTTAGTCTTTCTCTGCAAGTGAAGGATAAAGCAGTATATCCATTATTACTGCTCAAACTCAAGCCGACATTCTGTTCCCCTCCTTTATTGAAATGAACAGGACTTTATGCTAGATAAAGTGCTACATTAATGCATTAACTATACTGAATTCTTCTGCCAGCAAGATAATTAACTATACAAGCAATTTACTTTAGCAATCAGTTGAGAGTTTGTTTTGTCTGAGTTTTTAGTGGTTGATTTTTTTTTTTTAAAGAACATAAATACAAAACATGAAAGGAAACTGAAGAGATCTGCACAGAGACAGTTCAGCAAAGCTAAACTACCTGTAAACTTTTATGACCTATCTAAAGAATTCTTAAAATAGTGTTTGCAATATGCTCTGGAGAGAAGGCTATTGATTACACCATCACATTAATTAGTCCGTAATAATGTGGGGTAGTATAAAAGTTTATCCATAAGCTGGCAAGAAGTCTTCAAATTTTTATAGTGAATAAATTATTAAATTTGGCTTACGAAGAAGTGACATTCATAGATGAAACTGAACAAAGACAAAAACTATATGTTCTTCTATAAGGTAGAAACACTTACTGCTAAAAACTGGAAGGATCAAGAGGGGAAAAAGCACTGTATTCCTTTTGCTTTCTCTTACACATTTCTAGCTGGCTATCCTCAAGATAGAATGCCAGAAAAACTCTTCATCTGACTGATGTAGAAAAGCAACTCTTGCAGTAGGCTTTTATTTCATTTATATTTGGCCTGAAATTCTAACTCAGAGTAAAACCATTTGTAGAAAACCAACACAGAACTTACACCAAGATGTCAGTAGTTAAGTCTTTACAATATAATGTATAAAGTACTTTTAATTCTAAAACTATTATGGAATCTCAGATCGAGGACTGGTGTCTTTCATTTTAAACTTCAAATATTTTTGATGACTAAAAAGGTTTAAAAAATAATTAAAAAAAATCACATGTCAACCATGTGATCAGTGTTTGCCCTTCTCTTAAATCCAAAGCTTCATAAACTGACTCATTTCAAAATATTTAGCAGTTCCCAGAGGAAAAGCTCAAGTTGCTGAGTCTTAAAATGCTTTTACAAAGTTAGTCATCGGATCGAATGATTCAAAGATGAGATTCACTGTTAAGCAATACTAAATTACATTAAGAGCCCTCTTAAGTCTATATTGCAGTAAATATCAGGATAATTATTTTCCTCCATTTTCTTTACAAACTCTAGTCCCTTCTAACTCAGGTTTATTTCATGGGTTCAGTGGAACACTCTTGCTTTGCACCAGAGATTATTTTTCCCCACTCCAACTTTGATGTACGCTTCTTATTCTTCCAATACCCTGTTTTTATCATCATCCCAAAGCAAAGTTCTCAATTCAACATAAAAGCTTTACCCGCCACTAATTTCCCTCTTTTACTCCAAATCATGGCTTTGTGTACCCCAGCATCCTACTTCCCTTCCACATCAATTCCCATCATTGCTTGCTTTTAGTCCGAGACACATTAGGCCAATAGGAAAAAAAGTATAAGAAATGAACACATGGACACAGTAAGAAGTATGAGTAAAAGTAAAATAGTGGTGTTATGCTGTAACATAATTTTGTAAGAAAATCGTTGATCAATAGAGAATAGCAAAGACCACTGAAGCTCTTAAAAGAGACCACTTGATCCCTTTCAGTTTTCTATAAAATCAGAAAGATTCTGGTAACACAGAATCTTTCTGCTTATCTCTGCATGTAATACAAAGCTAGTGAGGTAGCTACTTCACTGGAGTGCAGCCTTTCTGAATACATCATCTCTAGGTTAACACTCAACTCAATCTTGTATATGAACATCTCAATATGATGATAAATATTCATTAATCCACACCTTTTCTCCAAGATTAATGATTGTAGTAGAGTTGCCAACAGTTTGCATGTTATTTTCCACTTCCCAGAAAGCCACTGATTATTTAACAACCAACTCTTCAGATTACCACTACAATCAGAGCACTTGGAGGCTCTTCGCTTTTCATCTACAAGCATAGCATTTCATATAAAAATCCAGCCACTTGCTTGCCACATGTCTTTTGTAACTTAATACCAGCTGGAATCTTTAAGTGTCTTGGATGCTCCAGATACGTAGCAATAAATTTTCTTTCCTGCGGACACCAGGTTCTGGCTCATTGCCACTAAATGTCTTTAAATTCAATGTGATTTAAGAATATGTACTTTAGGGGTAAAAAAAAGATAGCAAGTAATTGCAATACTACTTCTCAGTCTTAAAAGTCATAAAACACAGTAGAAAAAATAACCAACCTTCTAATGATCAATATGTAAAAAGGATGGGGAAGTGAGCAGAAGAAAATTATTAGCAACAGTAAGCAGCAAACAAGAATATAAGCACAGTTGTATTACTCAAGCATATAAAATCAAATCTTAATGATACTGATTTAAAGGTGTCACCATTTTAGGCTTTAGTTTATTTATTTATTACTCCAAAACTATTCTCTTTCCATATAGGAGGACTAGTTCTGCCATACCTCTTTACCATTTAAGGCCTGTTTTTTGACAAACTTACATGCTTTGAAACACGTGCACAATTTTAAAAGTAATATATATTTCATTTAAAAGATCTCCCTATACATTCCTCAAAACAGCATTCACTTCAGCCTGTGATATACACTCTGATCTGTCTAGCCTTTACCTCAACCAATGGCAGCTTTACAACTTAGAAATTCCTTCTCTTCAGTTCTTATCCCCTTGCATCAGCCTATTGTATAACAGAATTGAACAAAACAGGTTAGAAGCACCGGCAGGTACAACAGAGAAGGGAGTGACACTTACCTCTTCCGGTAAAGTGATGATAAGATCAGCATCCACCTGGCCCACAATTCTTGAAAGGAAGTAACTGCTGCAAGCTGCAAGCACAGCTTTGTGAGCCCGAAATCGCTGATCTTCCACTAAAACAGTAACATCACAAAGAATATCTTGCTTTCTCTGATTATCGAGACTGAGAAGTACATTGGTACTGTGTACTGAAGATTCATATGCAAACACCACACTATTATTCTCACTTAGAGACATTCTGTATCACAAATGGTAGTGTGAGTCTCAGTGGAAAGCATGCTTCTGTTCTTCAAATCTGGAGGAAGAGAAAACAAGTTGTACACATGAAAGTCATATTCAGCAGGAACCTACTGATACTAAAACATAATAACCAAACTGTTGAACATGCCTTGCCTATTCTAATTCTTTTTGACTAATACTCAATGTTTCATACATGTTAATACATAAATACATGTTTATACATAAATACATGTTTATGAGCATTTAAAGTACCCAAACCTTAGTATGTACAACTTAAAATACTGCTTTAGCAGTCTCATAGACCAAAAAAGGGAACAACTTTTCACGTGACTTCAGTGATAAAAAACAGTTTATTCCTCAGCAAGTGATTGAGTCATAACTTTACTGTAACACCTAAAAATTATTAAAATTTTAGTTACCAGTATATTCTGACTTCAACACTACAAAAATGTGAAGAGAAAAAAAACAGATTAAGCCAAAATTCACCAAATTACTAGGTAAGTTACTTTAGTTTACTGATTCACTCAGTACAGACTAAAATATTTGTGTTCTACCTTCTTTCAAATGTAGTTTGCCTGCCAATCAGGCATTGGTAAAATACTGTCATTTTCTCTCTAGTAGGTTGGCATTTTGTTCTAAAAGTTAGATTAGTTCTCCTATTTTCCACCTGTCTTAATTCCCTAATGCAGCCTTTTTTCCACCTCCCACTCATCATTATTTGATTTGCCATGCTTTTTAGAAGTTTGCTTTCCTAATGGATCACTATGATTCGGATCACCTGACAATGGAATCCTCTTTATGACAGAGTGTTAAAGTTCTGAAATAATGGTATTTATCGGCTAATACACAACAGTAAAAATTGTATGATATTTAAAACCTTGAAATAAGCTCATGATATATCTGTCCTGAAGCTATTCCTGAGGTCCTAGTATTTCCAAACAAGAGAGCTAGGGAGAAGTCAGCCCTCCTAGAGAGTACAAAGTTTAGCAGCATTTCCAAGTCTGATCTTTACACAGTATTTCTAAGTTCCTATCTTCTTTGGACTGATCTTTTCTTACAGTTTAAAAAAAAAAAAAGAAAGAAAAAATAAAAAAGCCTAATAAGAGGTGTCCTTGCATCTAAAGCTCAATGAAGAAATCATATAATGAGATTTGGACCTGTCTTTCAAGGAAAATATGATGTTACTATGTAAAGTGTTACCTTAACAAACCAAGCATTTAGATTACACTGGACTATTCTACCCAAGAGTTACTGTAACTTAACACAGTTGCTGAGACTCGCTTCAGCTGACATAGGACTACTCAATCATCATATTGCTCAACAGAGGTTGTTATGCCAGCTCCCAACAATAATAAAACTGTAGCCAATGCAAATCTTCAGTTTTCTAATACGGGGAACTTTCACAATGTGGGGAGGGAGAAGGGCATGGCCATTTTTAAACACAGTAGGGAAAAAACCAAGGACCCTGCCAGCTACACTCCTGGTTACTCACTGCTCAAGTTATTTTCATGGCATACAGGCATTTTTAGTGATCTTCGGAACAGAAAGAGATATGAAAAAGATCCACACTTCCAGTGACAGTGGTAGCACAGTATCAGCCGGGACTCCCGTGAAGTGCAGAGCATCAGCGTCATCTGCCTTTCCCGCTCCCTCATGGAACACTGTATGCCCAACTTCACACTCAACTTTACCAACCAAATGTACTGATCATAACTTGGCAAAGACAAAGAAAGTAAGTCTGTTCTGGGGCATTTGCTTAAATATACAAGATTTTGTTTTGTGAAAATAAAAGTTCTGAGGAAAAAAAAAAAGATACAAATCAGTTTTCTCCACTAAGCAATCGCTATACCATGTGCTGTTAACCCTAAAGGGCTTATTTTTGGAAGCAAAAAAACAGTTTAAATGTTTTCATATACCTAATAACAAGACTATACAGACTTGATTACTTAGGAAATATTTAAATTTAATCAGTTTAAATGGAAATTTTTAAATAATTCCCTGTGAAACAGTTACTCATGAAATTCTATTCTTATAATAGCTTATGAGAAGTAAGCAGTGCAATAATGTATTCCTTATTTGTTTGCTCTATATCCTTACCATATTCCTCAGATATTACAGCACACGCAGTTTAACAAAGTATGACTGTCTTGTTACCAGAAAGTAAGGGAAAAAAAGAAAAATCAAATAGGATGGAGGACAAAATGGAAAACTAAATCCAGAGTGGTGGGGAGCACAGGGAAGTATTACAGATAAGGACATATTTTGGGGTGAACACGTAGGCAAGACTCACAAGGGAGACTATAGTTAGAGGCAGGCCTTTAAAGGTTCTTTTTACTTTATCCTTTTGAACTCCCAAGGTCTCCCAACCCTCAGATAGACAACCCATGTATCATATATGCTGCAGTTGGGTTTTCCCTTATAAAACAGTTGGAATATCCAATTCCGCTCACTACACTGTCATGCACAGAAGGCTAAAAGAAACAGTAGTTTGTTTATAGATATAGATATGCAGAAGACAGTCAACCCTCCTTTTCACTTGATCTCCACAAGGGACACAAAATGCTTTCAAAACAGTATGCAGCCTACTTGAAGTACTGATAACAAGCTTCCAATGTTGTTGCTGCCAAAAAAGAAAATTAGGTTTCAACACTGAAATACTACCTTCTGCTTCTTGAGACGTGAAAATATTTAGTTTGAGCATAATAATTTAATGTTTTACTCTGACAGAATGTTGTACTTCCTAATGTGAAAATGTCATCAGCCAAGTTACGATAACACTATTTTTTTAAACAGGATGCAAGTTTGTTTTAAAATAAACAAACAAGCCAAAATACAGACCACACTCAAAGACTAAATTTCTCACTGTGTTCTTTGTAAAATCTAACTACTGTCATACATGATAAAGAGAGAAATCAAAAGGTAAAGAACCGGAAGACTGAAAATGCTGGTGAAAACAAAAAGCATCAAACAGGAAAGGGAAAATAAACCACTGTAAAAAGCTGAAACATTTTAGAGAAGTACTAACAAAGGTCAAACTTGTGAATGTCTTAATTCTGTTTTCCCGTTGTGTAATAAAGGCATGGTACCACGTTAATGATAGCATTTGTCATAACAGCCAACTAGATTTTCCACAAAGGCATGTCAACACAAAATACAGTTGTCTGTAAATAGATTTGTTATATACATAGACAACAACAAACAGACTTATTGTTGTACCAAAAAGTACACCTCTTCTGTAAATGGTTTAATTTTTCTTCTACTTTTAACTATTCTCCTGGAGCACTCAAAAATTCTTCAAATTACAGGTGGACAAAGAAGAGAAAAGGTATGAAGTGGAGGAAACAATTTGATGGTGCTTTCTGAAGAAGCTTTAACTTTCATGCTCATGCTGCAATTGTCATAGAAGGACAGATGCTTCTAGGCTTTATTCTTCCCAGTGCAAGTGTCCATTTTACATAATTTGGTTTTCTACAAATATTATCTATCAGATTTTTTTCCCCATCTCATACAATTCAAATGAAAGCAGCCACCAATTACTAAAAAGAAGGAAAATGGACACTACAATGATAAGAGAAATTATTTCCTTGGAAAACAGACTAAAACTCCTATTCTACTATGCTATTTTTATTTTTAAGTTAACACTTAAGTAAGGAAAACTAAAGCAGGCACAGATAACTTGTAGAAGTATTCCAAAAGTCAACAGATGACTATCACTGTTTACTGTGTCAGTGTCAATGAACAACCACATGAACAACCACCATAAATGCAAAAGATGCTACGAAACAAATACATGCAAAAATACTGTTTAAGATATCTGATACAGCAGTTACCATAAAAAATAAGGAGAGTCCAAAAAGACCTCCCAAAACTTAAACTAGTCCTTATAAAGCAGGTTGAATGAATTAAAGAAGAAACAACATGAAAGTTCACTAACTACAATTTCTCAGTTACTGGAAGAAAACTAGTACTGTCAGTACAAGA
This sequence comes from Bucorvus abyssinicus, assembly GCA_009769605.1. NCBI lineage: Eukaryota > Metazoa > Chordata > Aves > Bucerotiformes > Bucorvidae > Bucorvus > Bucorvus abyssinicus. The sequence goes on along the minus strand of CM020030.1, from coordinate 17,836,246 downwards.
GCATTCCTCAAATTCCTCTTACCTGAAATTCTGCACACCTAATAACCTCATAGTCTTGAGAGAAGGGGAAAAAAAAAAGGTGGGGGGAGAGAATGTATAAAACCACACATGCTAGTAACAAAACTACATAAAGGAAAACTTGCAGCTTAATGAATCGAGTTCTGCTTTGAAAACACAACCAAGCTACTATGAAGTTTCCATTCTTTACAGGACACTGATTTTGAATTAAAAAAATGTTTTGCCTAAGGAGAAAAGTATTTTCTCCTAAATACCGGCTATAAAACTTTATTCTGCTTTATCAAAGTGAAGAAACTCCATTTTTTCCATCTTTGCTAACAGAATTAAATAGAAAAACTATGCCTAACAGTTACCTGTAAGATTTCCATATCTTCGGTAAATTTAGACATCTCTACTTTTAATTGACTAGATACATACATATTTATTTTTCAAGAACATACAAAATACTTGTTATCCTAAGGAAAATCAGCAATGCAACAACATTTTAAAAAGGAATATGTTTGTATAAGCACACACTGTAGAGATCAGAGTGAGATGCCTATCAAGACTCATTGACAAACACGGATCTCATCCAAAGCTAATTTTTTCTCACGCATTTAAAGATATTCGTTAGCTTATATTTTTAACACGGAGGTAATTGCAAAGTACAGTAAGTGTAAGGTATTTCAAAATTAGTCTGCAGGTTCTCTCATCTGATTGCTTACAATTAGTAGCAATTACTGCTCTTTAACTCCTGACTGCAATGTTAGTTAAAATCCCTCTACTTCCTTCCCCCACAATCCCACTTTAAAAAGTCACTTCCTGCCGACCTTCAGATAAACCATAAAGTCTACCCATTTGTTACTTAAAAAAACCAAACAAAACCATATCTATTCCAAAGATTATAACCATTATGCCTGAGACCAGGTAAAGCTACAAGGAACCATTGTTGCTAAGCTACAGAAAGAAAATAATAACAGAAATTATTACCTTGGAATAGATATCATAAGAGTAGGAACGTATTACCAGGATAAAACTTGTAATAGTGTGATGCATTTCTCATCCACACACACAAATATGATATGAGGTAGATTAACTATCATGCTCAGTAAATACCATTGCAATATGTAAAAGTCTGCACTCAACATCCTGTGGTCATCAGGAAAAGTGTTACTGCAGAGGTGAAGGAAGCTTTGAAGCAACAAGTTGTTACTGAAACTGACAAAAGCATGCACAGAAGCCAGCTTACTTCCATACATTTATGATAGGGCAAAAGAATCGCTTGATGTTTAACTATGTCTCTGAAAATTCAGACAATTACACAGTCCTGTAAAGAGTTTTGTATTGCATTTCACAAAAAAAAAGATATATACTTTTGAATAATAAATGCAAATGTAGAAATAATTTATTATAGAAATAACAGAGTATATACAATATACATAAAAATACATATTAAAAAAAATAATAAAACCAGTAAATGCCTTTTACAACAGGTCTTCCTAGCTAACATCTCCTAAAAAGATTTGACACAGTACAACTTTCTCAAGTATTTAATGCTGAGGAGTATTTTTCTCACGACACAAAGGCCAGCAAAACACACAGTGTACGTATACTGACACAGAACACTCAATATGAGCATTTGCCTTTTTTTGTGCTGTTGAGCCCAAACTTCACAATTTGCCGTAATGGTTAAGTCCTTTGTGGTTGCAAAAGCTGGTAACAAATAGAAATCCCATTCAAAGGGGAAAGTTACACAGCTAACCAGAAGTAAGAGCAGTAAGATGCAGATGTTAAGATAACATTCAAAACCTTAGAACAATGAAGCAACTGTACCACCCATCAGCTCACTGAAAATATTAACATCATTAGCAATTATCCCAAATCATTGCCACTTATCCAGATGCCCACTGAACAACAACCAAAGAATTCCAGCTTTTCTGTAGAGAATTTCTAAAACACGAATGCTCTGTCCAAAGTATTTTATTAATTAATGAATGTCAAAGAGAAAGGATCATAAAAATCAAACTGACTAAATAAGTAAAACATACTATTACTCAAAGCAGTGAATTAATAGTATGAACTTCTTTAGCCTTTAAATGAACATTTAAACAGAGTATCTTGTATTTTGCATCAATGTTAGAAAATCTTATACAGTGTACAACTCAGCTTTCCAGTAACTTAGAAAATCAGGTAACATCAATTCTGTATGCTTATAGCTCGTTTACCGTTTACTTGCATGATTCTTTCTGAACAAAGAAGACAAAACTGACAGCTGGAGTTGTCTCTGCCTGCCTATGACACTTGCCAGGAATTTTACCACAGAATAACTCAGAACAACAATAAGATGGCTCACACAGAGGTGAATTCAGCATCTGTTAGCGTATACTCAAATATCACAAAAACTGAAAAGGGTGAGATTTCAACATACAAAGGGGTATGCTTTACAGCTAAAGAGTGTTTTGAACGACAGACCAGCTGACACTGGAAAGATCCACTGCTGCTGTCAGAAGAAAATTCACAACTTGAAAGCGTGAATGAGTCACAGAAATGAGCTCCATAGGCTCTTTAAGGCAAACAGCCAAAGAATACTAAAATGGCACTTAAAACTGAGATACAGGTTTGAGAGTGCAAATCGCTGACATGTCTGCTTACATTATGATACACCTATGATTTGTGTACACGTTTACCAAAATATTTTTTGAACATTCTCAGTTTCAATGCTCCAGGTGTCTTTAAAAAGACTAAATCAGAGCACAGAAATCCATGGAAAACAATAATGGACAGGCATTTACTACTTAGAAGGCTTGCAGTCTCAGGGAAGACATAGCTGATTTGCCAAACTTACACTCTAAACTCTTGATAGTACATCTAAGGACCTGGAAAAGAAAATCCATTATCTAATGGTCACCAAGAGACAATGGGAACCCCACAGGCATTTGGATTCAATCTAGCCTAGCATCCAAGCCTAATGATTGTCTGTCAAATAAAACACAGGACTGTACTTTTTACCATCACTTTTGTTACCTGTAATACACTTATAGCAAGCAGGGCAACAAACCAGCACAAATTAACCTGTAGTTCCTCTGTCTTAAGCTCTACTAAAATAGCAATGGTACTAGCAAGGGCCAAGCAAAAATACATGAGCTACAGGTGTTACTTCCTATCAAGTCAGTGCTTTCTTTTGAAGAGCATCAACCTCTTATTTCCCATCAGTCAATAAATCCATTTCAGATATTCCTAAAAAGAAGAGCTAATCTTTTATTCCTAGTCTCAGATATCAATTATGTGGCTCTACCAACACAATCAACTCAGTCTACACGCATGGGTTTTTTTTTTTCCTGACTTTCAGCTAACGTAAGTTTCCTGTAAATGATCCAGTCCAAAAGTTACCCAATTTACTAAAAAAGTAAATAAAACCCTGTTCCTTAGTCTTTACTTAGTGAACAACCACATACTAACACCATACTGGATGTCAATCCTCTGTAGTAATCACAGTAACTCTCACATCTGCCTGGGTAAAGTTCTTGAAATAAGAGAAAGCACAGAGTTAAGCAGGACACTTCTGCTGTCACTGCTATGCGAGATGGTTGAACTTGGACATCCAGATGCAATTTCAGTTGTGATCACCATCACAATAAAATTATCAAGATTAACTTATCACCTAGCACACAATAAAGGTCTGCTCAGCTATAACCATGCTTGTAACATATCTGTACTCTTAGAACACTTCAAATTCCTGAACAGTTGGAAAAAAAGACATTGTAGATCTCAAAAAAACAGCTTGGAGAAAACAAACTCTGGGTGCTATTCCTGACTCCTATGTTGATCTATCAAGTAACTTCCAGCAGGTCACTCATCTCCATTTAGTTCCCTTAGGGTGGACACTTACGTTTACTTCATCCTATTAAAAAAAACTCTGTCATCCACAGACAAAGAGACAACTATCACTTACTACTGCTAAAAGAAGACATTTTAGACAGGAGACAGTTTATTCAAAATACATGGCAAAGGCTTTTTTTCTACAGTTTTATATCTATGTCCTCATTCCCAGCTACCTCTCCTTTTAAGGAAATAAAGTTACATTACAGATGAATGCCTACAGTGGTTAATAGCTGCTGATTCATGATATGCTGACAAGGAATGAACAAGCATTTTAGTGTTCATGTTTATTGCTTCTCCACCTTTAGTTCAAAAAGCCTTTAAAAGAAAAAAGATATTTAAAAAAGTAAAAAAGCTTTGCTTCACAAGAATAATGACTTCTCCTCTAAAAAAAAGTAGCTCTCATCTTCAGATGATTAGCAAAGTCATAAGTAAAATTCTAAGTTGCATTCTTTATTAGTCCAAACTCATGGATGATATTGTTCAGAGGTTAATTGCATAAATGAGCTTTTTAAAAATTATTAGGTGGTATTTCTGCAGCATAATTCTTACCACAGCATTTGGACTCTTGTCAAGTCACAAGCAAGGATTAAAAAGAATCACGGGAAGTCTGGCCAAGTTTTAAGTCTGCAGTGAGAGTCTTAATTCGTTTTCCAGGTTTTAAGCCCGAATAGTCACTTGTTTAATATTTGCAATCTGTATGAGAACTTGGGGAAGGCTGAGGATGCAGGGGTGGTGGTGGGGGGGGTGGTGGTGGTGGAGGAGCTGGAACCTGAGATTCTTAGTAGTCACAAAACTCCAGAAGCTAGTATTTTAAATAAAAAAAAGCAAAGGATTGATACCATGTCATCATAGAATTTTTCCTCAGAGCAGAGGTTTGAATAGTTTCCCTCAGAAGATGACATAAAGCAGTCCATATCAAAGCCAGGAAAAAAAATATTACTGATTTGTAGTTTACCATTATTTTATACAACACTAACTTTAATTTTTGCATTGGAGACAAAAATCATGTTGTGGGATTTGGTTGTTTCCCTGCTAAAAAATGAAATGGGACTGAAGGAGTTTCAGAGACTCCTTTGCAGTAAAATCCCATCACTTATAATCCTTCAATTCTGCTGGTATTCAAACAGAGTTATTCTGGGAAGTTAAAAACAATGCACAGACTTCCTAAAGGTATGGTTCATCTGAAAAAAAAAAGAAAAAACCACCACCACAAAAAAACTAACAACAACAAAAAATCCCCACAAACACAATACACAAAAAAAAATACTAGTAGGAACTGAGTTTTAATAAGAACTAGGTTAAATAATGAAATACTCAGTATAAGGGTAAATTGGCATAACGTAAAGCATACACAACAAACATCTACCATCAACTCCTGCTGTTACTTAAAAGGCAAGTACCTTTGCATTTATAGCTACATATTCTACTCTTGGACACAGTTAACAAACCATATTAATTATGTTAATGACTGTCAGAATCCATTCACAAGTATGGACGTCAAAATATTTGTAATGTATACTAAATTAACCATCTCTGGTTCTAAGGTATCTTACTTAGAAGAACACAAGAAACAACCTGAAAGAATAGAGAAGCAAATATATTGGCAAGTCAAAGAAAATACTTTTTGGAAATGATATTCATAATCTTGCTTCTTAACTCTGACTTGTTTCCACATCTGTCCTTCACAGCATGTGAAACAAACAAAATTCTACAAATATGTTAGATATAAATCAGAAAAACTTCAGAAACAGTTCTTTGAAAACAGAAAAACATAGTTTCAGCAAAACTGGCAATATTTATATAATAAGGAAAAAAGATGCAGAAGAACCAGACTTTAAATGGTAATTCTAGTAAAGACCTCCATCAAATCACATGAAGCCATTTTTCAGTTTTCCCAACAGGAAACTGTAGACCATTTCCTATCCGACATACAATGTTAAAAGACACGGCCTTGCTACCTGAGCTGTAAATAAGTATTTTTGGTATAGTTCCATATAAAATACTGATCTTAAACGGGGACAGCAAACACCACCTATTTACTTATCAAAGTATTAGTCAATGGGCCAACACTGGAATCAAAACAAACACCTACAAACGTTATCATGACACTTGACACTTCTCCTGTCAGGAGAAGACTTGGTCTGTATTATTTTCTGCTATGGTCTTTGTCATGAAAATGAAGCATCAGGGTACTCATTTCCATCAGAAGAGCACGAGAAGGGTTGAAGCAGGAACTGAATACCACAGTCCATTGTCAGAACTTCAGATGGAACATTGCTGACACTATGATGAGTGGAAATAGCAGAATTTTAGGTTACAAAATAAATGTTAGGGGGTTTTTTAGGAAGAGTGTATGTTAAAAATGTTCATGGCCGAAATAATTCACAAACAAATTATCTCAACATGATTCTAAAGATTAATTCAATATTCTTTAAGATGCAGGCTCCCATTTAAAGGCATTTTGAGTGACTGATACTCTAGGCTACCTCTTCCACTCTCCAATGTATGTCTAATGATTAAACTCAATTTATTTGTATTTCACCAATGCTTCTAAAGTCAATTTGTCCTTCATAATGCACTTCCCCCTCCTTTTTAAATCTTCAGTAGCTGACCGGTCAGTTAAGCTTTACTCTGATCTGCTAACTCACATTTATGCAAAATACTAAGGTTTCCCTTCATATTACTTAATAAGGACAAAGCTTCCTTCCTCCCTGAAAAGGCCTTAACTGAAAAATACAGCATACTGCTGGAGACAGGGTTACTTTTGTGATACAGTCTATGGTTTGTTACAGCAAAGTGAGCCTTTCTATTATTTCTTTTTCCTCTCCACACGGCTAAGCTCTGAACTGGAGGTGGGGGCAAGTAAAGCGGCAGGTGGGTCCTCACACATAATATTCCCACTGTGGTCACGAAGCTGAATTCATACAACTGAATGGTTGTTTCAGCAGTTATTTTGCTCACTTAAGGTTTTGTTCCTACCTACATCTGCATCAACTAACATGTTACCTATGGTTTGACTAAGGATCGCATATAAACAAAACACAGGCTATAAATACCACAGAGGGGTTTTTTTCTACCCCTAAAACCCTCTCCAAGAAACTTTCAGTGGTCAAATTCTAAGGACTAAAACGTCAGCACTCAGACACAAACACGACTCCTTTAACTGACCTACCACTCCTCCAGCATGCCCAGTGAGGGAAAAAGACAGGTCTATGATTAAGAGAAAATCTATGAAGAATTTATATGAACACCTCTTCTCATCTTATAAAACTGGGAAGGGGACGACATGACAAGGAGACTTGTTGAGCTATGTTTTCCTAAATCATAGGGCAAAGTTATTTGGGTCTGTTACAACTCACGTGCAAAGACATGTCTATTCTACTCCCAGTGAGAATACCACCTGATCCAAATGATCAGGTAAAGGGTATGAGTTTTAATACTAGACAATTCCTATATTAACACAGATTTATTACTGTTCAAAATTTCCTTAGCACAAGGATTTTAGAACCTATTAAAAGTAAATAAACATTTGGTACTCCAAGATCTTGCACATTTTTGAGGATAAAACACTCAAAAATACAGTAGACAGACATTAAATCTTCACTTTAGCATTCTGGTTACAATTAGGAGTGTGGTAGTGAAGCAAACTTCCCAAACATCCCACTTACTGTGCTTTCATTAACTTCACAAGATGGACCCAGACAACAAGAGCAGGTTCTTTCTTAGACTAAATTAAACTGGGAAACAAACTCTAGAAGTACTTCTAAAGAAGCCCAAATACTAAGGGATTCAGTAGACTTAGCTCAAAAGAAGACCTTCTGATAAGCATACAATGTGTATATTCCGTATTCAGCAACGGTTTCTCTCTGCAAATCTGCCATTATTGGGCCTGACTACTCGCTAACATACACACAGACTTACTCATGCGTGTTAGGGCATCCAAGATTAATTATGCCGTTTAAGTCACCTTTACCATTAAACTCATAAGCCACAGAATAAGATTTGGAGTATCTTAGTTGCTTTAATTTGGACTCAGTAATATACTCTTTAATTTTCTCTTCAGTGTTGCATAGTATTTGAGATTAAAGAACCGACTCTACTACTACAGTATTCAGAGTGCTGTGTAACCTTAATCAACAGTGTTTCTGGATTGCAATTATTCCATTGTTACTGTCAAATGTTTTTCACACTCCAAAAACGCCTTCCTGAAATGCCTCAAATTAACGTGTCTGTCAAAAATTATCACACGATGAAACAGTACATAATTTTCACTTTACTGGTAGAATGTTTGTTTGTTTGCTTTTTAATTCCACAAACATTTAGCGAGCCCATCTGTATACGAATTTGGGATTACTGCTATACTGCCAAACTAAAATGGAGAATGTAAATACAGTTTGACAGAAGAGGTGACAATTCTTTTCTAACTACTATATTTTCAGCATGCCCCAAAGCATGCCAAGTATCTCACTGTACAGAACAAGACAGACAGGATTTGTACCTCGTTGTTGACAGTCTAAAATAAATCTTACTCAGCTCCCACTGAAGGCAACAAACACTAAACACACCAGTTGCACGTTTCGCCCAGGCAAAGCCGGGTTAGCGCCAGCAGGGCTGTGCTGCCCCATGTGCACGGGGCCAGGGACCGCGGCGTGTGAGAGTCACGCCTGTGTCACCGGAGCGCACGGGCACATGGGCACCCGCGGACGAGACGCTGAGTAACGACTGACTGCCCAGCCTCGCGGCGGCTCTGGGCACAGGCCTCAGGGGGACGGGGGGAATACCTGAGACACAACCCCGAGGAGGGACAGCCGGCCGCCGCCCGGTGCCCAGAGCTGACAGGGCGCCTCCGTCCCCGCCCTCCGCCGGCCTGGCGCCCCCACGAGCGCGGCAGCTACCCCGCCCCCGCGCGGGACCCCGCCGCCCTCGCAGCCCCCACAGACCTCACCCGGGGTCCGACAGCGCCCGCCCCCGCCGCGGCGGCGGGACGGGCCAATACGTCAGCCGCAGAGTAGCGGGGGGGAGGAAGCGGCCAGCTAACCAAGACCGCCGCTGTGAAGGGGCCTCAGCTCCGGCCACCATCCGCCCCCCCTTCCCCCCCACCCCACCCCGCACACCCGAACGGTGCTGCCCTCGCCCCACCACCACCCCTTCAGCCCAAGGGGCACTGGGCGGACAGGAGCGCGCGGGTTCAGGTCGACTCGGCTCACCTCAATGCCTGCTGCTGCCGCCGCCACTCCTCCGCGGGCCGCTCGGCCGGAGGACAGCGCCGTCACTGCCTCGCCCCCTTCCTCCTCCTCCCGTTCCCCCAGGCTCAGCCGCTCCTGGCACAGACTGCGGCCCCACTGCACCGCGAGAGGTCAGGTGACTCCCAACAACATTACCCGCCCGCCGCCCCGTCCCCCTCCGCCCCCCCGCGCACACACCCCGCTCGCTGATTGGACACGGCTCTCCCCGCCGACGCGCAGCCGCCCACAGAGCGCTGCGTAGTGCGTATGCACGCGGCCACTGACGCCCCTTCCGGCAGCCGGTACAGGGGGTTTTGCCGGGTTCTACCGCCCGCCTGCGGTACAGCCGACGGTCTCCCCGCCTGCTGGGCAGCTTGAAAAGCTGTGGTGGCCGCATGGGCTGGCTTGGGCCCTAGGGGACCCTTCTCTGCCTTTATGAGGGGAATGGTCTCCGCGGGCGGGAAGCCGTAGATGCCCCACAAAGGGCAGCTGTTGCTAGCTGAAAAGTGCCGTTTACCGTGAGAGCCCCGCAGCCGGGCAGTCGTTGCCTCATATGTTGTCCGAGGGGTGGGTGGAATGGGCTTCTTGTGTTTTACTGGCGTAACACTCTTATTCTTCTAGAAAAGCGATGTGAGGCCTGTGCTGGGAAGTACCTCCAACTGGCACACAGTTACGTGACTGGTAGCACTCTTGTGCCAGGAGATGTTAAACTAACGTTTAGTAGAGGTACCACCCTGAGGGAGTTATTGCTGGTATAACTCTGACCTGCTGAGCTTATGTTGCACGGTCTAAAATACTTTCTGGAAGTTCAAGCTGTGTTGATGTGAGGGTGATTTGCTGGAGGTGTCCTGCTGACAGACCTTGTCCTCATGTGGGTCTGATTGGTCAATCAGTTATCAAACTCTGTGCTGTGCTACGTAAGAGGAAGTAAGATGTCAAGTAAGGCAAAAAAGTACTGCAGAGCAAGTTGTGGTGAAGAGATAGCCTACAGCTAGCAACAGACACTAGTGCTAGAACTGCAAATGGTGTGGTGTTACTGTTGGGCTAGAATCCCTATTGAAAGGCAGACTAGGATGGCTGGTGCTATGCGTATGTAGCTTGCGTACTGCTTTCAGGTCCTGACAAGTATTTTTGTGTGATGCCATCTACATGTGCAAATTCAGTCCAAGATAGCAAAGAGGATGTCTTAGAAACTGCTGCTGTGTGTTACCCTGTCCAGGACCAGAGAAATTCCAGTACATCCAGGCTCTGGTAGATACTCATCTCTTTCAAGGCAACTTTGAGTAGCAATAAGGTCTTTCCTTCTGCTAAAAATAGCCAGAGGGCAGCTTGTTCTCCCCAGTATCATATTGAAGGCAATGATTGAAAGATGGGGGAAAGCCTCTCCCTTTTTGAATATTAAAAGGGAAAAAATTCTCTGTTGGCCACATGAGAGGGGGGTAAACTCCATGTACCTGTTTATTCAAGGACACCACTTTAGGCAACCTCCTTCTAGAAGCTGCATGTCCTGAATAAAACATTAATGATGGCAAAAGATGCATTGCCAAGAATACTAATGGGAATTTCATTGTTATTAAATTTTAACAAAGTTTAACAATTCCATTTACATTTGAATTATAAGATTACATTTATGCCATATAAAATAAAGCAGATAACGCTGTATTTAAGTGTTGCATAACTTTCGTGAGCTGTTTTTACAATAGATGTTCTAAACCTCATTTTAGCCTTCCTGAGAATTATGGGGGAAAGTATGAGCAAAGATCTTACTGGTACTATTTAGTAATGATACATGTGTATAAAAAGGGAGGGAGTTTCTGTCATGTTTGGGTGTAATGACTGACCTTGCATAATTCAGAAACAGATGAAACCATGGGGAAAAGTGCTTATGTTTGAAAAGCATGGAGGATCATTCTTGAAAACATACTTTTATATATTACTTTACTCCTACATGTATTAATACTCTTTTCTACAGGGTTACTGCCATTACAATAGTAATGCTTATGAAATTCTTCAACTCACTTGCAGTGGCAAGCCAGTTAGAAATTAGGCAGGTAGGAGGTCTGAGGGAACTAGTACCGATTCCACCCCTGCCCAGTGAACCAAACAGTTTCATTTTCACAGAAAACTAGAAACTTCTCAACAGCTTTCTTCAAAAGTCATTATACCACATTAAACCTGATTACATACAGTGAATCCCTGCTGCTTTATTAATTTGTTTGCTAGCTGAAAAGAGGGTTCTGAACAGGTTGATTTTTTTTTTAAGTGGGGAGTGGCTGCATTTCACAGGCAAGCTTCACTTTTCCTTTAATCATTTCTAAATCCTTTAGGCTCAGTTTCATAAGATATATTTTGTTAATATTTCTTTTGGTCCCCGACTAAAAGTGACAAAGCACTGTAAAAGCAGATGTGCAACCATACTCTAAGCAGCAATTCCAGATTACTTACTTGAGGGTTCCCAGTTGCTCCGGGAACTAGGATCTAATCTATTAATTCCAGGACCTAGGAAGTCATAGTACTTGCTCTGAAAATTGTGCATGCAGACGGAATAGTCTGAAAACTAAAAGCTGTGTTTTCCTCCACTGACAACATTAAAGATGTATGTTAACACTTTGTCTAGATTTACACCAGGTGAAAGTCTGTCTTTTTGTTTCACCTGCTGTAGTCCTGGCACATAAACCTTATCCGTCTTCCAGAATGACACACCTTTCAGTTTACTTTTACATGTGCCTGGATTCTTAGAGTCTTTATTGTGGGCTCATACAGCTGAGTAACAGTTTTGTAACTTTTGTAACTGATAATCATACTAAACAAAAGCAACATCAATAAAGTAAACAATCTACTGTCTTGGCTGTACATGAGATTAGTCAAGCATTGCTTTCTCTAAAAGGCCTGCAGCAAACAGGATTATAGACCCATATGATCATCCACGGTAACAGCTGAAACAAAAATGTTGCACCTGTGCTGCACTGGAGCTCGTGAAGCAAACGGTATCAAATCAAAAGAGGTGCTGAAAGAGTATGAAGAACAACAGCAGTGTAAAGGATGGGACCGGACAAGGAAGGGAAGATTCAAAAATACTCACTGAATTAAGACCAAATATAAATATTCAGTTACTAATTTAAAAATACATACACTTGGGATCTTTCCTTGTTCATTTGACATGCTGATCTTCTGAGCATTTTCCGAAGGAGGTACGCTGCCTTTGAGGTGAGAAGAATCCCCCACCTGAGAGGAAGGATTGCCTCTCCATTCCCCTCTTTTCCTTAGGAATTCTCTGATGAATCTGTTCGTGTGTTTTTCTGCTAAAGGAACAAGTTATATCCAGTACTTCATAAATTGAAATAACTCCTCTGACAGTTCTCTTCATATGTAACACAACGGTTACTCCTTTTTTTTATACAACCCCTGTATTTTCATTAAGCAAGAAATTACTGGTGGCCCAAATTTGCTAAATACAGCTATATTATAAACTGAGCATCTAAGGTGTTTTTAATCTCACACAGGAATCATCAAAGTCATGCATGGTGGAGGGAGGGCGTGGTTCTCTGCCATTCATATGGAGAGTGTATTGAACAAAATTCCAGGGCTTTCAGTTTTGGCAGAAGCTAATACAGATTTTCCTTTTCTGACTGTTTGATAACTGCCTTTCACCTCATTAAGGAGGCAGCAATTATTTTTAGTTATTATTTGGTCAATGTATTCATGAGTACAAACAGAGTTTCATTACAAAATAACATAAGCAATTTGTTGGCAAATAAATTTAAGGACAGCTATTGGACAATGATATCCAAGTAGTATCTTTTTGCTTAAGATTTGAGTGCTATGAGTTCTTATTAATAATGTATTCTGAATCTAAGTTTCCACAGCTGCTCTTTACGTTTTCTATGACTTCTAGTTCTCATGCCCTTACATGTACATGTTGGTAATTCGCAGTCCCCTGCTACTGAGATGTGAAGGAAGCAGCTTTAAAACAACTGTTTAGGTGGTAAAAATTGCATTACAGAAGTACAGGATGTTCTCAATGTTTAAGTATATGCAGAAAACTTAAAATACCTACCACTACACTAAAAGGTGTTTGTTCTTTTCTGGTCTTACTCTTAAGAATTTTGTGGGGAATAGAGGGGAACAGAAGAGAGAAGAAATAAAAACAAAAGGAGCTCTTACTTTTGAAGACTGGCTACCAAACCTTGGACTGCACTACCAAGAAGAGATCTTAATTTCTTGTTCTCTGTCCTAGGGATGATGCAATGCTGACTTCCCACACAGTACGGAATGAAGTTCTGGCGTAATGGCTTGCTTCTCACTCATAGTCAGACTGAAGAACTGAATAAGTACTTTCCTCATTGAAATTAGACACAACTGGAAAGAGGAAAAATGAAAACGTTAGTCCATTTTTTTCCTAAAAAGGAGAAGTAAAACCAGCAAAAAGGAGATCTGGGAGCTAAGCTGAAAAACAAGGAAGTACATCTTCCTGCAGATGAAAAATGAATGTTTGTAAGATAAAACAATATCAAAATGGAGGTGATAAATGCTCACAGAATTAGTGAGTGTGATAACAAATATAAAGAAAACAAAGAAAAATGTCACCTTTGTTTGCAATAGATTTTTTTTTTCTGTTATATTGACAACAATGGGATTTTAGGTCCCTCACTACAAAGCCAGGCTATAGCTGTCTCTTTGATAGTGTTGCTTACTGTTTCTGGCACAGAAGGTGCACCAGCCTCAGCTAGCACTAGTTTGTGGCTCGAGTTCATGAAGCTCTGGTTAGTCTATGTGCAGGTAATGGGCCAAAGAGATGTCAGTGTTCTAATCTCTGGAGGTTAGTTTTGTTGACTGCATGGCACAGCCTAAAATAAGGAACATTTAGGCCATCTTATGTGTGGTCTTTTCTGCCCTTGTCCTCTCTTCCTGTGCTGAAGCTGGTTTCGTACCATAGAAACTCGGCTAATAAATTCTCGAGGAGTAAATTGCAACATATCCCAACGCTAAAGGTGAGATTCACCTTACTGATCCTTATCCATCCAAAATGTAGCTGTCTAGTCTAAGCTATTTCACTAGGCTCCCATGCAGTCAATGGAACTAGATAAGCATCTCCACGGGGTAATTTTTCCCTTCCTATGGTAGGTGATGAGACAGGTGTGATGAAACTCCTTTTGGAAATGCCTGTCTCACGCCTTTGTCTATGGCAGGAATGAGGGTAACTGGGTTCAGCTAGAGGCATAACTAGCAGAGGACTGTGCATTAACTGAACCTGTGCCTCCATACTTGCTTTCTGCATGATGCTGGGATCAGAATCCTCTAGAGCAAAAATGTTGTGGAGTCATTGAGAAAAATAGGTGCTAAAGGCCCATCTTCCTTTCACTATGAAATATCGATTCTTTTCTGGCTGAGCAGGATACTTTTCTCAGTGTCAGAAGAGGGTTTCTGTCTGTGGCCCCTTACCTACAGTGCAACAGACTGATTAGGCATACGTAATGAATCCAGCATTTCTGTTTGGTAGCCAAATTAGCGTACAGATCACCGCAGTAAATCAGGTGTCAAAGACATGCTTTTGTCCTAGACACACTGGGTTTACATGCATAGATTGAATGCACTGCATATATGGAGTAGGTCTGATGCCTTCCTGGAAGCACTGGCCATAGTGTTGCAAGCAGTAAATTATGTTCATGCATGAGCAGCAATTCCAGTATTTCCCCAGAGCAGCAGCTTTTCTGTGCATACATACAGCAGCTGTGATGCACATCTGCAAGCCATGCCTGCTGTGATGGCAGATGGGGTGGGAAAAGAGCCCAGCTGGAACTGGTCTGGTCTCTCTGGAACAACTAATTGAGCTCATGGCCTGCTCCTGATGTACTCCTACACTTGTCAACACCATGAGCTGTGTAAGGAGTCACCTGGTGGAAACTGCCACCCAGGCTTCATGGAGCAGAGGCTGAAGATCCCACTGTACGTGCATCCGCACCAAATGTGACTTCGGTAGCAATCATATAGAAGACTAGTCCATTTACAGTCTGGTAAATGAAATCCAAACCACTCCCTCCTGTGAACTTGGAAACAAAAGGTGTTTTTTAACTGACACTTAGATAACCTTTTCTAACAGTAAAATGAGCTATCAAGGAGCTACTATAGTATGTGATGTATTTAAGTGACTGAAACCTCAGGGCTATGTCAATATGTACAAACCGACATCTGACTTTTATTTTAAAATGTTTCTTGAAGTCTTTAAATACATTCTTTTAGAATTTATTTCCATACTATCTTTTGCTGTATGTGTGTGTACTGTTCTAATTCTTAGGAACACACAAGCATATTTTTCATGTTTTCTTGCTAACAAATTATTTGTTCATTCTGGGAAAGCATACTTTAATATTTTTAAATTCCTATTTATAAAAGAAGAGAAAAAATACTTTTGATCTAGAAATAAATCCTATTCTACTAAACTGTCTTTTAAAGTGCCATTAAAAGTGATTATCTTAAATCTAAACCTAATTTGATCCAAATTCTTATCAAAGCTTCTTAGAATGAAAACTGGCCTTTCAGTTAAAAGTGATATTTTTCCAGATATTATTTTTAAAAACAGTAACCTTAAACAGTAATACTTCAATGAGAAAAAAAATAGGATTTTTTTTTATTGAAAAGAATGAGTTGGCTTTTTTTATATTCTGTGAGAAGGCTTATAAACATTGTGTAAACAATGGCAAAAGGTGTGAAACGAATTTAAAAGTGTCTAGCTGTGGAAAACAGGAGGTCTGCTTAGGTAGACTGAGGGAAGTGTATGAAAAGACCAAAGAGTGAGAATTGCAGTAGGACAGCTAAAAAAGCCCCATCCAGGTGCTTAGCTTGAAAGAGGAAAACAATTGGTTTATTAATGAAAAGTAGATTTGCTTTCCTGGAAACCTTGAGTAAAACTGGTAATGGCTGTAATTTTGTCAGACAGCAGTGCCTGATCTGAGGGCTTTGGGAAAAAAAACAGAAGCGCTGAGGAGTTGAGGTGAAATTACTGCAGCCAGACTGTCCAGACCAGGCATTACCGCACAGTGGCTCTTTTGAAGCCTGGGAGGAAACCTCAGTGTGTGGGGGAAAGCCAGTGTATGTCATCCAGGGCTCGATGAGTGTATGCAGTCTCAAGTAATGTTGTGGGATCTCAGCTGTGTGGGATTTAGATGAATTTGCTCCCTGCAGCAGAAAACCACTAAGCCTGAAACCAGCAGAAGCTTAGCTTTCAGCCAGGTGCAGTTCTGCAAGCAGATTCATGGAAGAACCAAGGTTGTGGGAATATGGAGGAGACCCGGTGGAATACCTTAAGCTGGGGGGTCTGAGGATGCGCATTCACAGAACTACAAACTAAATGCATAGCAGCCCCCGCTGTTTCTGTGTGCCCTTCCCCTATGAAAGAATCATGCTGGGGAAGAAAGTAATCTCTTCAGAAAATAGCCTTTGTGGTACTAGGGAAAAAAGAGCCAATCTGTTTTCTTTAGTTTATGATATAGTCTATTGAAAGTCTCCTGAATTAGCAACTGGGGATGGCCCCTCTGCACGTACTTAGTTCAGGAGGACTAAGAGCTGATAATGCATTATTCCTGTGTGTGTCTAGTTCAGAGCTCTTCTCTTGCTTTCACTCAAAACTGCTCTGAGTCTGCTTGTTAGTGATATGTTATGAGGACTATCTGGAATACTGGTTTGTCGCTTTTCTAGTAAAATGCAAATCCTCTCCACCCTGCCCCAGATAAAAACCCAGAGAATGTTCATAATATCCGTGGAAGGAGGTACCCATTCTTAAATGACAAGAGTGTTTGTGGGTGAGACCCTTGGAAGTAAGAAAGATGTGGCTTCTCTCTTACACACATGCAGATTCATAAATCTCTGCAATATTTGAAACGTTGAAACTTTGGACCCATTCCCTAAGAACTGTAGTCATACCCCTGAGAGGAGAAGGATGTTGAGTCATAGTGAAGAAAGGAAAGAAAAGCTGAATGCTTTTTCTATTACAATCATCCCAGAGGTCAGACGCAACCAAGACAGACAGATGAACAACAAAAACACTGGTTAAATGATTCAAAAGGCTATGTTTTCCCGCATTAGGCAGAAACATTTCAAGCGCTCTGAAAGAAAATAGGGAAATGAATTGTCATTCCAGTATATCTATTTGCCTTTTGAGTCTTATTCCTGAAGAAGGATTAATTTTAGAATGTTTTGGTAGAAAGCTTCTGAAGGACTCACATTTGGGTTGTCTGAAGGCTGTTGTAAATACACCATGACCAGAACGGTGAACAATGAAATTGCATTTGCTTGTGGAGATGTCTGACAGTGGCATAAAGAAGAGACAACAGATGATTTTTTGCAGCATGGTCTAACATAACTTTTTTTAAAGTACCTAATTAAGTTACTCTTTAAGTTCTTTATGATCACCTGTCTTGCTTTTGCTACAGGATGATTGGGAAAGTAAATGATGTATTTGCAGACCTGGCTAAGACTGGAAAGCATACCAAAATTAGGAAAGAATACCATACATTCAAATACTTGGCTAGGTTTTACTTTCACAGCATAAGGTTCTTATTGTAACCTACTACTTATGTATTATTCACACCATGATTTGCCAGGAAGAGAGTTTGACTGTTTGGCACATTAACTCTACTGTTACAGCTTTCTGAAAAGGGAATTTATTTTCCTGAGGTTGTACAACTTCCCATTTTTCATAACACAGGAAAAATTGATTCTGTGCCTGCTTCTGTTTAGAGCAGCACGTTAAATGCCGCACAACAGAAGCTGTTCAGTTTCTGGGACTCATTACCGAGTTGGAATCTCAATTGAGAAACCGGAGTGATTAACAGTTTGTTTGTCACTGCAGTGATCCAGTAAGAGGAGGGAACCAATCTTTACCCATCTGCTGTGTCTATCTGGATTTCCTCCCGTTCTCAAGTGATGGGCCAGTCAGCTCATCGTGTGCTTGGGTGTGACTGCAAGCCATGATGAGTCACGGTTTAAGTGCACAACTCATACCAAAAGGAAAATGAGGCCAATTTTAACCCTACTTTTGATTTTATCTGTAGATTAGTTCTGTGAAAGTCACAAAGAACCCAAAAGTGCTATACACAGCAAAAGGTAACCCAGTGCAAATAAGTCACAGAAGGAGGTATCACCATCAACATGCAAAAACAAAGAGATAAACATACCTGCAATCCTCTGCACTGGGTCTGACTGTAATGGAGTCTCTTCTCAAAAACAGAGCATTAGATGATGCACAAACTAGTCGTCACCTGTTGTCAGAGGATGAAAGTTGCTGAAAACAGCAAGCTGACAATTGGGAAATGTCCTTGCAAATCTGGAACTTGTTATAGAAATGATGGAACTGATTAAATAGTGTCATTTCCTGGTAACTTGGTTCTTTGTTAATTTTTTTCTCTTATGAGGTGTTGCCTAGCACACAATACACAGTTTCTTACTGTTCCTGCTTTTCCTCTCCCTTCTTTGGACAGCTGATGATCCACACCGGTGGAGACTGGTTCCGCTAGAACTGGAGGAGACTCCCAACTTTTTTGGAAACATTTTGGAGTTAGGTTTCTTGTGGTGCAAGGCATGAGTTTCTGGAAACCACTTTCAAAGTTTATCTCAGGAATAGACTGTTTCTTTTCCCCTTTCCCCTCACAGAATCACAGAGAGGTTGAGGTCGGAAGTGACCTCTGGATGTCATCTGGTCCATCACCCCTGCTCAAGAAGGGCCACCCAGAGCAAGTTGCCCAGGACCGTGTCCAGATGGCTTTTGAACATCTCCAGGGATGGAGACTTCACAGCCCCTCTGGGCAACCTGTGCCAGTACTTGATCATACTGAAAAAATGTTTCCTGATGTTCAGATGGAGCCTCCTGTGTTCCAGTTTGTGTCCATTGTGTCTCACTGGATACCACTGAAGGGAGCCTGTCTCTCATAATCTTTAAACCCTCCCTTCAGATATTTGTACCCATTGATTAGATCCCCTCTCAGACTTCCCTTACTGGGAGTGAAGTCATAAAGAAGGGCTCAAACAGGCCAAGCCGCCTAGTCAGGGACTAAGCTGATATATCTACTCAGCAAAAACCTCTTGTGCAGTTCCTGCTACTGTTGAAATGTTACAACACATTTTAAGACATATTTTTTCTCAGGCGAACATGTAAATGTCACACTTAATGGCAGTGCGGGTCTTGGGTGTTTGCTGGAGCTTAGATGTTGTCCCAGCCAGAGCCTGGGAAGTTTTCAAAACACCTGAAAAATTCGGTGAAGACTTATTTAGCATCCTGAACTGCTCAGCAGCCTACTGTTGCCTTATGCCTTGTGCTAGATTCATTATCCAGGTTGGACAAATGTAACTGATGCTTGAGCGTAGTCATGCAAGGCAGCTTATGTTTATGATAATTCTTATTGCATATTTTGTATCTTTCCTGAAATGAGCCCCTGTCTTTTGTCTGCAGAGTTCACACAGGGTTTTCAGTCCCCAGAAGAGACCAGTTAGGTTACATGTTGGCTGCTTTACCGCTCAACAAGCATTCAAAGGGCTGAGGATGAGGTGGGAAGGTGGAGAGAGGGTAAGGCTGCTGCTCTACCAGAAGGGTGGGAGGGAGTCAAATTCCTGTGGGTACTTCTTTGCACACAAGACTTATTTCCTGATAAAGAGAATCGCAAACATGACCTTGAATTCCCTGTAAGGTGTTTTCCGACTGTTATTTAGCTTAGGAGATTAATTTTCTCATATTATTTCATATGCTGCCATGATCTTTTTTTCTTCTGTACAAAATCCTCATCTTTTTGTCTATCTAGCAAATTCTGGCTATATTGACTCAAAGACTACCTGAGTACATAGCAGATTGTTCTAGAACTTTGTGCAAGGCTGTCGTCTGGTTTTGGGTGTCCTCCATAGGAGGTCAAGACCCTATAGCCTTTCTAAGGGATGTGACTATTTATAGGCTCTCCAGAGCAATATCTTTTCTACCTGCTTTTTCCAAGCATGCTACTACTATTGGAGCTTTAAGAGGTAGTGCTCAGCAGAGCAGTCAGCTATTGACTAACCTCTCAAAATACCCAGGGTCAGCTTAAGGTTTGTGAGTTGCTCACAGGAGCAATGTTCTCAGGGGCGTGTTGTACTTGTGCATATTATGTACTTCTCCTCATGTCCCCCCACCTAAAAATGGGTTGAAAAATTGGGGATTCTGAGGTTCAGGTGGAGTTTTGCAAGTCATGGTCAACCTGTTTACGTCCCTACGTGCAGCCATGGCAGAGCACAGTCATGTTTGGTCCTGATAAGATAAAAGCCTTCAGCTCTGAGTGCATGTTTGCATGCCTTCCGGCCATGTGAAAGCAAGTTACCACCTAAGAAAATGCAAATGCCTTGTACTTTATGACGAATGCTGTAAATCAGAAATCGTGGTAATTGTCTCACATGAAGTCCCTCTAAGAAAGAACAAAATACTAATGTTCTAGTTAAATGCTTATGACTCACTACCCAGTAAAAAAATAACACCACCTGTCACATTTCACGTACCTTCTCAGGAAATGGGGAGAGTGTACTGAACCGAGGCAGCTAGTGACTGTGTTGTACAGCGGTTCTTATATGACACCAGGAGATATATTACACCGAACATTCTTTTCAGGCAGAGAAACATAGCAGAAACTGCACAGCTGACAGTGCTAGGAGTACAAAACTTAACATGATAGTTTAAGGAATAAAAACATGCAATTTTTTGCCTGGAGAGAGTAGAGCACAATTTATACATCTTCCTTTATGAACGTACTAAATACATGCAGAAATTGCATGTAGATACACAGTAGTAAGTATTGCTTTATTAATAGATTGTAAGGCGTAAGTAAGAATGAACAATCCAGGGATGTTTTTAACAATGTTTCTGGAACAAAGTAATAAATGAAAGAGAAGCATTCAGGAATGCAAATGAGCTGCCACTCCAGCTGGGAACGTAGGCTTTGGCATTGACATTTATAGCCTACGTAAGTAATATATATGCAAAATTACAAAATTCTAGGTTTGTATGCTAAATACTCCACAGAGAGAGTAAAATGGAATACAGTATACACTGAGTCCTTCATCTACTAAGACATTTAACAGAGTAGGTGTCAATAAGCAGAGGAGTAGTCCCACTAAGATCTGAATGAGCAAGCCTTTAAAAATCTATTCAAAACATACCCTGTTCTGTTGCATATTAGGAAATAGCAGAGATTTTTTTTTTCTCTATCATTTTGATTTGGGTTATTTTAATACCGCTTGGCAGTTTCATTGCTGACTGTATTGGGTCTGGCTGAGATGGACTTAATTTTTCACAGAGCAGCCCTCATGGTGCTGTGCTTCATATGGGTAGCTAGAAAAGTGTTGATAACACACCAGTGGTTTGGCTACTTACACAGCATCAAGGCCGTCTCTCCAACATTCCCCTCTTACCAGTAGGCTGCAGGTGGACAGGAGTTTGGGAAGGGACATAGCCAGGACAGCTGACCCAAACTGACCAAAGGGATATTCCATATCGTATGATGTCTGCTCAGCAACAAAAGCTCAGAGAAAGGAGGAGGAGGGGGAGGCATTTGTTATTACAACTTTTGTCTTCCAAAGCAACCACTACATGTACTGAAGTCCTACTTCCTGAGAAGTGGCTGGACATCACCTGCTGGTGGGAAGTAGAGAATAAACATTTTGTTTTCCTTTGCTTCTGCTCATAGCCTTTGCTTTAGCTTTATTAAACTGCCTTTATCTTGACCCACAACTTGGTTTCTGTCTTATTTTCTCCCCAATCCATGCTGCTGAGCAGGGGAGTGATAGAACAGCTTGGTGGGCACCTGGCGTCCAGCCAAGGCTGACCCACCACTGGTGGCACAATATGATTTAGAAGACTGAAATAATGTAGCAGAATGGGAAGGAAACTTACAAACACCAATCTTACAAACCAAGAAATAGCAGATATTTTGTATAAAAATATTTTTGAGAAAATGCTGTTGTGTAATTATCAATAATAACCAATTTTACTGTCTTTGGAAAATCACTTTTTTCCCCAGCTGGTTCATATATGAGGCTTCTAAACCTGTCTGTTAAAGTTCACTCAGATCAGCTAAAATGGAAACAGATATCTAAATAAAACACAGTTTGAGGTTCTACCAGTTCTGTCCCTCATTGTGCAAATCTTGTCACTTTGACCGAGAGAGGTCATGTGTCAGCGCAGTCATGTTTATTCGGATTAGTGGCTCTTCTACCAACAAGAAACTTACAACTGCTTTTATGTTGTTGGCAGTTGTATTTGTAAGGTCATGATGACTAAGCTTCACATGTTTCTATTAATACAAAGTTGGCTGTCATTAATATCAATACTTGCTGTTGCATAAAATGAAAATTACTTTCGATGATAACCACTTAAAAATTGATAGAAGCTTCCTGAATGCACCTTGCAACATAGGTTTGGTTTTAAAAGTTGGCAGCTGCGCAGTGCCAAGGAAGCCTCATTTCTATCAGGACATGAACAGCTTGCTTGTTTTTTCATTTTTTGCCAATTGCAGTGGAAATGATGCAGCACTAAAAACCTGCTGACTGAAGAGTCAGTTGTATTTTCTAGGTACTTTCTGGTCTTCAAATAACACTATAGATTATCACAGGTGGTGCAATGGTTTGAATTCAATTTCTGCCAAGTTTTTACGCTGCTGATGCTGGTAAGAATAGAGAAATCTATCTTAGAAGCAGCTTCTTAAGTTGTATCTTGTTATTTTCAATATTAAATTCAAAATTATGTTTAAATTAAATGTCTCATTTTTCTTTTTTTGTCATGACATTCCTTAGATGACATGGGAACTTAGCAGTTACATAAAGAATAATACTGTGTATCGTAGAGCAGCCATCTGCTGCTGCAGATAGCTGTGATTTACTAGAGAAGGGGAACAACCAGAAGGGTATGAGTTAATGTGCCTGGTGCAAGGTGACACAACTCTACCGGTACTATAAATCAGTGTACCCTGATGAACGGTAATAAAGATGATGAGTCTCTCTCTCACTCAAGCAAGACAGTGTTTTCACCAGATGAGGCCTGTGATGGGGCTCCCTGACGAGCTAAACACAGTCCTACTGGCCTTCAGTGCCTGGAACCAAGTGCCCCCTCGGAGAGCTGAGCAGACTCACACCCCGGAAACTTTCCAGCAGTTCTCACAGGTCGGCTTTGAGGGGTTCTGCTGTATTCAGTGCCTGTCCTCAGAAGGGTCACTCTATTAGCTGGGGTCCAGGCACCCCTCTGCACTTCTACTCTAAGTTTAGGTAGGACATTTAGCTTATGCCTAAAGAATTAGCCAAGACTTTTAAAAAAGCTTGTGCTGCAAAATTAAAGAACCACAATTTATTTGCAAACATTTCTCTTCAGTTTTTCTTCTGGGAAGCTAGAATATGTAAAATATTAACCAGAGTAAAAAGGGAAGGAGGCAACTTCACAAATCAAATAGGGCGTGTGTTTTAAACATGCTGCATTCGGTATCGCATTGAAAACAGCAGGCACAAAGTGGTTGGGGGGTAGCACAACTGTGAATACAGGACTGTAGGAGGAGTTTGGAAATACACCTAGGTATATCTAGGTATATCTAGGCATACGAAGATACCTGGTTATCTAAAACTGAGATTCACTTACACCCAAAATGTTCAGCCAAGCAATGTGTTCCTTGCTCTCCTCCTGAACAAGGCTCAGTTTACTCCATCTTTCCTGACCAGAGCATCGGCTTGGACCTTCTCATTGTGCTTCTCAGTACGCGCAGGCGAGCCATGGCCTGAGCAGGTTGGTGCCTTGTCCCTGCGTAAATGCTTCGGTTGAATTTTGGGGTGCAGGAGTGCTGAGTGGCATTTCCAGTGTCCCCAGTCTGCAAGCACGGTGCCTTCAATGGGCACAGGCGAGGCCCAGCCTCCCACAAAATGCAGCACGTTGCCTTCTGACTGGGGCACCTAGCTGGAAACGTAAGGTGCTCAGACCCTTATCTCAGGGCTGCAAATTACCTCAAAAAATACAAGCATAAAATTTGGGTGGGGAGCCCCAGTACCCGAATGTTAGGGCCCTGTTTCTTGTTTGCTCTCCCTCTGCTCACAGATTTTGCAAAATTTTTTGCACAAGGACCCACTTGCAACATGAGAGGGTCAGCATTCATCCTTTGTGTTTGTACTTCGACCTATTTAACGTGCGTTCTCGTGATGGAGACACTGTCTTCGAAGCTGTCAAGGCTTTCCAATTCTTTCCTCTGGGTGCTTTTGGAAGGATTTTGGTAGAAGTTACTAAAAAGTCACAGAAAACAAAACTGCCATCACCAGTTCTTATAACTTCTCCTCTTCTGTTCGTTAGTTCTGAAGACGTTAGCATGTGTTTGTTGATCAAACAGCTACTCTCCTGAACACATCACAAGGATTTAATTTTAATCCGTTTACATTATTCTAAGTTTGTAATTGATGGATTATAAAAATAGGTACCAGGCCATTAAAAACGTGAAAATTAGCTTGGATTAAACTGAGCTTGTTCAGATGCTGTCACGGTTTTAAACAGCAAAATACAACATATGACCAACTATGCTAGCTGACTTCCAGATCCAGGATGTACTCAATTCTTTGCCTAGGTGGCCACCATATTTTAGCAAGTATTATGGGATACATATATTAAAAATGAAGCTTCATCCTATAGAGAAAAAATGGTATTTAGATAGATAATGGCCTCAAAAATCCTTCCAGTGAAAGCATAAAATATAACCAATAATGGACTGAAGTAGAAATAGTTAACAAAAAATTCCTCTGGAAAACAAATTAGAGGTGCTGAGAAAAGTTGTATTGTTGTCTGTTGAATTTAAAATCATCCTGCTTCTAGAAACTGCTAAAATACAAAATATGTTTGCATTATCAGGTAAAGGTAGGAAACAAAATTCTATGAAAATGGTTTCCAGGTAGGAAAAGTGCCTCCAGATTATCAGTGCCAAAGCAGACATAGAGATAAAGTCCTCCCCCTACGCTACAGGCAGTGAAAAAGAAATAAGCTCATACTGGGGAGAAAAATTTTTGCTGTTGGTTAAAAAAAAAAAAAGGGGCTCAAAAGAACATTAAGGGAAAATAAGTCCAGTGGTCAATAAGAGACTGAAAAGCAGAATAATTATAAAACAAGTAGTTTATTCCTAGAGACTTACAATCAGGGAAAAGCTGCCCATGAAAAAAATTAATTTATTGTTAATAAATTCAGACTGTTATTATGTTGCTACCAATATTTTTTTTAAATAAAGTTTTGGTGTGGATATTAATTTTTTTTTTTTTTTCCTACAGAGAGGGAGAAACTTGTAAAACAGCCATCTGACAGCAGGCTGGAGCAGTTCTAAAGCAAAACACAAAGAGATGGTTCAATTCACAAAAGGAAATGAGGAACAAATGTTCTAGCAAAAAGAAAAGTTCTGTCCTGAGACTGTTCATAAACAGCCTTAAAATGAAACATTTCTATTTTATCAAAATGGATTGCTGGTGCATAGACTGATGCATGGATAAATTACACACAGATTTTTCCAGAAATAATTAGGCAGAAGGAGGGGTGTAATTGGAGCTGACTTCACAGAATGAGTAGCCCAGCTTTAAAGAAAATTAGTAACAAGATCCAGGAAGGAATCACCTGGAAGAGCAACTGTAAGAAATAGCAGTCCCTATCAGCTTGTCAGCTGTTCAGAGTGAAAGGACAAAGTGGGCTGCAGGTGGGAGCATGGCAAAGGATGCCAGGAAGCCCAGGCACAACACCTCCCTCAGGGGTTTGCTCCTGCTTGGAGCCCCCAGGAGTTCCTGCAACATTGAAGGTGAGTCAGCAGAAGCGTCCTGGGTTTTTAGGTCTTACAGACCAACTCTGGGGAGAAAGGTGGTAAGAAATCACTGCATATTTTTCTCATCCTGTCCTCTGCACATGAAGGAAACAGTCCAAAATAGTTTTTCAAGGAATTGCCAAAAGACCCACATACACTGTCACAAAGTTTACAGTGCATATCTATCTTCTTTCCAGATCTCTAGTACTCTGCTAAGATATAAGAAAAAGTCTGTTCTTAAACTGAGACATCATCAGAACCCTCTGAAGGTCAAAGAGTGCAGATGAGCAAACTTGTTTGTAGGGTGTATTTCCTGTATTTCTTAGCTCAAATCACCAAGTAATTTCTTCTTTCAGCATATTAAAAATGCACTGTCCTACCACTGGTCAGCTGTCTCTCTCCAGGATTTCCATTTTTCAGGCTTCAGACCAGAAGCAGTGCAGAGACAGCATTTCTTTAGATGGATTTTATGGTTTTCTTTTGCAGACTATGTAAGTACCAAATGATTTTGTTTCATTTTGAAGAAGAGTCAGGCTAAACCCTGAAAAAGTTCAAGATCTTCTTGAATATAGTTATCCATATAGTACAGACAATTGTCCATTTATGTGTCGTACATCTTCATTGCAGCACCACAGTAATATTTTTAAAACTGCTTTTTAACAGAACTGTTTCCATTGTATTTTCCATCTCAATTTCCATTGTATCTCCTCTTACTGTCGAGTGCTCTAGAGCCTCTAAGGAGTTGCAGGAGCATTTGATTTGTGGGTGTGAAGTCTCTTTGGCTTCTTCTTTGCCACCTGGTGACAGACGACCATGTTTTCTGTCCTCTGAAGACCTCTCTGCCTTTTGCCAGTCACATGAAGAGCAACAGGCAGAATTAGCCAAAGTGTGGAGCAGTCCCTCTTGCTCTGATTTCCCCTGCAAAAGCTGGAGGTGGCTCCATAAGGAAGGGAAATCACACAAACCTGCTGCACTGTGTGAGGCATGCAGGGGAGCTTTACATCAGACCCCTAAATTCAAGAGAGCAATGACTGTAGCTGCACAGACGTACCATAAGGATTTCAAGTTGCCTTTCATGTGTGCTCAGTTGGTACCCACCCATGTACCCACCCGTCTTTGTGTGGTTGGCAGAATAGTTTGTTATGTATTTGGTTTCTGAGAGTGGTTTTTCACGACAAGACAGTTTGGGCCTGATGCTACTCAAAATCTGAGTTTTAGGTACTTTTTATGTCCACACAGCATGACTCAGAGTCTCGGTCTTAATAGCATTCCCATGAGGATAATACTTAAGTGCAGAGAGCCAAATTTTAAGTGATGAATGCCTCTTTTATACAGATGCAAGATGCAGTAAGGAAGAGGCCCATGGAGACCCAGCTGGTAGGTGACTGGACCTCAGGGTCGCTACACAGTCATTGGTAAAAATAAAAGACCTCTGTAGGAGACACTTACAGTCTGAACAAATGCCTACTCCTTGCTATTGACTCCATTCCCAGAATAGCATCAGCCCCAGATAATGTGCAGTCTGAATTTTTCACGCCTTTCTTTTTAACTGGGACACTTTCTCTGTTGTCCAAGTCCTTATCAGATGTCAGAGGAGATCTTCATACAGTATAAATTTTCAAAGGTGAAGTCTGGCTTGCTGTGATGTGTCAATTTTGATTTATTTCAAAAATAAGATACTCAGAAAGCCCTATTACCTGGTCCCTGAGGATGAAGCCCTGGAAGACTACTGCATGATGCTTACCCAAGCGCTGCTTAGTTTTGAAAACTTGGCTTGAATTATATAGTAAGGAATCTAAGCCCACTGTGGACTGCCCCTCTTCTTCTAACCTGATTCTTTAGCTGGCATTGACCCTTTTAACTGAAATGGTATTTAGAGATGTTTTTACTAAATAATTAAATGGGGCTGGAAGCTTTTCTTTATTTATTTTGAAATAAAAGTCTTCAATAATGCTCCAGTAAGGCTGAGACTAGCTGAAGATGATGCCTTTCATAAATCCTCTGCTTGCTTCATATTATTAAGATATTAAGTAATTCCTACTCTTGAAATAGGAAAGCGTGTCATCAGACAAAAAGCTCCAATTGCTTAAGATCATACTGAAATAGTCCTTGTTTGTTCAGCTGTACATATCATGATAAGTCTGAGCTCACTGCCTATCTATCTTACAAAAGCACTCTGCTTTAAGTTCCTTATCTTTTGTAAGCATATGTTTTAATATTCCTGAGAAGATAAAGAAAAAAAAAGATAATAAAAAAAATAAAGGAAAGACGGGAAGGGAGAAAGACAAAAAAGAAAAAGCTTTGGTTTTGATTAGTAGTGATTAGTTATGATAAAGCAAATCAGAAAAGTAGCAGTGGGTTCTAGGCAAGTTTAAAGGCATTCTTTCCTCCTGGGTCCAGGCGATCAATCATTTTGTATTCGAATATGACATCTTCCTCCTTCACAATTTACAATGACCAAAGAAAGGGTATTGACAGCATGGGAGAATCAAATTGCGAGATGAAATCACAAAGAAAGTTGTCTGTGGTCATATATGCCTGCCTGAAGCATGCATTTGCGAGGGAGAGCAATCTGTATGCTTAACAGTCACCAATGCTTTGAAGCTGTTGGATTAAGGAGTGAGTTCAGCTATGGAATGTTTTCCTCTAAGATTCTGCTTAGCACATGCAAACTGAAAATATCATATGCTTATTACACATCCAAATCTGAGCAGGCATTCACATGGAGGGCAGAGAACACACCTTTAACCCAAGCATTCCTCCTCTGCCCAGTCCCTACATCAAAAGCATAGGGGAGTTTCTCCAAGAAAAGGGTGCTGTGACCACAACTCTGAGAAATATTTTATTTCTCTGTATTATCTTTGAAGCAGCTGAGACCTCTTTTTATTGGAAGAACAAGGAGAGGTATGTTATAGGAGAGGAGAGGAGGAATGGGACCTATCTGACAGAGACACCTATGGCATTTTCAGCCTAGTACAGTATCTCTGCTAAATTTTTCCATAGAAAGGAAAAGCAAGAGGAGTATTTCTAAAATTCTTTAGGAGTATTATGCTGTTACTCCTCTAGTTAAGTGCCATTTCTAGATGTGTTTTATAGTGCTTTGTAAATATTTGACATTTCTTCGTTTGCTTGCTTTTTTAAAAAAACCCTCATAGTTCCATATAATGACCCTACAAAGCCAATTCATAAGGGTTGTCATGGCTGCAGTTGTGCAAGTGGGAACAAATGTGCTTACCAGAGTGACAAAAGAGTATGTTTTCTTCATTACTTTGGACATATTATGCCAGCTTCTGGCTTGTTTGGCAGTTGCAACCAGACCTAGACCCAGCTGAAAGCACTGGAGCAAGATGCCTGAGTTTTGTACACACCTCACAGCATGAAGATCCTCCCTCCTATTAGATGCTGTGAGGACCTGTTTAGCTCGTTGACAGACACAGCTCAACCCCATCACAGTATGCTGTTTAAACACTCCAAGCATGTAACTAAATTCCAGTGAACTCTGAACAGTCAAGTTTCACACTGCGGTGTTGGTTTCTCTGGCCTTGATCCAGCAAAACACTTCAGTGCATGACTAAAACCTTACCACAGTGAATAGTCCTATTTGCAAATCAGCGGGAACTACCCATCGCTTAAAGTTAGGTATGTGTTCAAGAGATTTGTTTGATGTGGCTACAGTCCCCCATGGTAAGTGCTGTGTTGAACCAGGACCTAAATCCAGTTTACCATGTGGTGCCTTCTTGGCATTGCTGATTACCTACCAGGCAGCCTTGCTCACTTAGATGTGGACACCCTCATTTCAGAAACAATGTTAAGAACTTTCAAGTGCCACATTCTCATGATAAAAATTCAGTGATGATTCTCTTTCGGACAGTAATGTAGTGGTAGATTTACATCAGAGCACTCTAGCAGTCACACTGTGAATTAAAAGTCTCAAATAGAAATTACAGGATTAGGAGAATATCATAAACCTCTGAAAACACTGCACATACGGGCATACACAGGAGATACACTGCTATCAAAAACTGCTAGTAAAAATGTTGTCTGCTGCCTTTGGTAAAGTCCTGCTTATGTTTTCTTTCATCTTCATTTCTCACCTTTAAATACATAGTAACTAGAATTTGCCTCTTGCCAGGTTTTAGCCAAATGACAAAACATAAACCCCTTTTTATTAATTAAAGGGGAATTCTGAAACAGCTTAAGTAGAAAAGCAAACTTATTGCCATGCTTTTTCTGCTCTTTTTCCTCCCAAACATTCTAGGAACCCAAATTTTTCAAAGACGTGGTTGTTCTTGGGGTGTGCAAGAGCCACCAAAATTCATTGCTGGCAAAACATTCCTAATAGTCCAGCACAACCACTTCGGGTTGTTGAAACTTGAACTGTGGCTGGAACATTGCCCATGCATTAGGGCAGTCTTACAAGTCTAACGCTTCACGTGATCAGATTACTTAACTTAAACACAAAGAGAAAAATAGGAATATAACACGTGTTTTCTTTTAGAAAAGCGTAACACATGGATACCAAGCTGTACGAGATTTAAGGTGCATTAAAATCTGCCAGCAAAAAAAAAGGTACATTAGCCAGCTGTTCTGTAATGTGTTATTTAAAGCATATTTGATTCTTCATTTTCCTACCACTAAATAAGTGTTTTTACATAAAGTAAAAAAAAAAGTGACTGCAATCAGCTAGTACTGTCCAGTACTTTAAAAAAGTAAATTCGTATGGGCCGTATTTCCAGACACATAAATCCAACTGAAATCAACAGAAGTACGTTGGACAAATAAAGATAATACCATATAATTTGTAAGTATTATGAACTCTTTCAGCTTCTGTAGGATGCCAGAACTCATTTAACATGAGTGCTCATGTTAGCTGTTGCCCAGTGTGTTGTTGAATACCACACATTTGTGCAAGTGCCTCTAGGGTCTTAAAAATATTGGATATCCCTCTTTTGGTAGTTTCAGATGCGATCAGATGGTGAGAAAATAGTATAGTGTCCTATACCTAGATATATAAAGAATTAGTGGTTATAAACGGTTGAATAAACAAAACTCCACTCGGACAAACCATAATTGTATATCCAAAACATCTACTGAGGTATCTCATTTTGCTTCATAATAATAGTGGTAGATGTCATGTTACCCACCAGAGGGAGCTCATACAGTCAGATGTAAGGATACGTTTTACAGACATAAACTAATTAGAGGGGTTATAAATAGATATAAGCACATTTTTAGCAGTTAGTGCATAGATGGATGTAATTTATATTAGCTGGGAACTATAATGTGGTGGATTTTTTCCTTGAAAGAATACCTATTTTTTTGAAATTAGTTCAAAAATAAGTGTTCACTTTCTTCTTTGTGCAGATAACTTCGTAAGGAGGTACTATTTCATGTGTGAGTAGTGGTCTTTTTTCTGATTAGACACACAACCAGGGCATGAGCTCCCTGGATAAGCTTAATATTTAGAACAGTATTTATAGGAGTACGTTTGAATGTGCCTCTGTCTTGCATCAATATTAACACTTGCCTCGTACTGACGTCTAATCAGTAAACCTATATCCTGATGTACTTGCAGAACATAAATACCACAAGAAAGACAGGATTTTTAGCAAGTAATGTTTTTAAATGATACATTTGCTTCTGACTACTCTTGAAAATTCAGAGCACAGCAGAGGAATGTGACAGGCAATAGTCAAAGGAACAAGCTGGGGAGAGCACTGTGATAAAATGGCTGTGGAGAAAGTCTGTAGGCACCGGGCAATCGGGGTTGTGCACTGAGATGTGTCATACACTTGTAGGAAAGTCACAAGACAGAGGTGGAATTTTTTTGATCCCAGAACATCAAATCACTGTCCCTTCATGTGGGTAACTGGGGATCTAGTTAATAAAAACACCAAACTCTTACTTGTGCAATGAAATCGGCAAAAGCCCGTTAGTGGGGGTGTATTCATTTCAGTGTAGTTTTTACTATATAGGCTATTTGTCAAGGCTCTAATTTATTTATCTTTAATGGAATACAGCAGTTGACATGGTATTGGGCTCAATGATCCTTATGGGTCCCCTCCAACTTGAGAGATTCCTGTGATTCTATAATTAGCAGAATAGAATCATATACTGATACTGGTTATTCCTCTTTCTGTAGAATCTGCAATGCTGTGGCATCTTTATTGCATGTAGCTCTGTTGATACTAGATATATTAGACAAAAACATAACCTTAATGAAGATAATAATCCAGTATAAAATGTTGGTGTAGACAAGGCCTGGAAAAGCCTTGGGAAACATTCAAACAAAAGCTTCTTAATGCTGAGCTAAGGACAACCATCTATACACTCCACTGGTGCAAGCCATAAAAAGCAAGCAAGCAAGCAGCTAAGGCACACAGCTCACTTACCAGTTCCTCTTCCTAGCTGTAACTAGTTCCTTTCCATCGCTTACAGTTCTCATATCACTTTACTCATTCCGAGCACCCAAGGCATAGTCTGTCATCTGGCCACACATTTGTTACATCAGCACACACATCCTCATTTCATTTCCCTAATTCCTGTATTAAGATTTAATACAAAATTCAGACAAATAACTAAATCCACAGGCCATCTGCTGTCATATTTTCCTAACCAGTTCAAAGAAAGCAAGCATACATCACAGCCAGCACCTGCAGGTTGGCAGAGTGCCTTGCTGCCTTATACCAGCACCAAATCACAAAATATCATACGACGGTAATGTTTGGAAACCTTCTCAAACACATGGCAAACACCAGACCACGTCATGAGATCACCAGTCCGCTGTATTTGAGCTCTAGACTGACGCTGTTTACTCAGTAGGGGGTACAGATGCACGGGTTGTGGTCAGGGGTAGGGATTAAAGGAACTGAGGTTTAGAAGGAGGAACTGGTGATTGGTGTGAGGAAAAGCTGAGTGACTCATATGCTAAATCTTGTGCTTTCTACGGTGTAAATCACTGGACTGTGCCGTCTAGAAAGAGGTTAACAGGAATTTGGATATAATTGTCATCTTTCATTCATATGGGTACAAGTAACACATGACATTCCTTGTAAGGAGCACTGGAGGACATACTGGTGGCTAGCACTGTCCAAAGCAAAATTTTTTTTCTTGTAAAATAATCTATGTCTTTGAATTTGAAATGTGAACTGCACAGTTTTGGTGTGCATCTGAAGGACCATCTCAATAACTCCCATTTTAATGTTGCAAAACTAGGGGATTCAGTGGAGGAAAGGGTAAAGTCGAGGCTGCCCATCCAGCTCTGCCTTGCTACTCTCCCTCTCTCCTTAACGTTCACCATGGTACAGCTGTGCAGTCACACTGTCTAGTCTTGTTCCAGAGGAGCCCAGCAGGATGGACAATGGGGGGCATCTTTTCAGTGCTTGTTCAGTAGCAGCCCTAAGCCTCCATTGCTCCAGGCCTGTCATGAAGTCAGCTGATAGTTTCATCATGTGTTTTCCAAGGGGGTTCATCACCATATTATCCATGCATATACATGCTATGGTGCTCACCCAGGAGGGAGAAGGCCCTTGGGGCTGTGGGTGTGCACACACGTCTGTGGAAGTACGTGCATGGGAGAGAAAAGTCATGCCAGCACCCAGGTTTTGTCAACTCTCCTCAACGCTGCTGGCCAGGGCCAGCACTCCTCCCGCAATGTCACTGCCTGGACCAATCCTCCTTTCCCTGCAATCCTCTTCTTCGATCATTGTACATCCTGCACCCTCCACAAGAAGAAAGGCAAGGCTTCACCAGGCAGAATTCTCTCCTGCTCCTCTAGATGCTTCCATCTTGTGCAGTGAACAAGCAAAAAATTGTATGTAGAAAAAACCACCAAGGGACTCCATGACTAAGACTGTGACCAGATCATTTCTGCAAGGTGGTCTGTGACTGGGGTTTGAGCAGCAAATTGACACGTGCCAGAGCTCCCCAACCACACAGCCCGACGTACACCTCTGCGTCGTGCCCTGGCATATTTGTACCCGCTCTGAACAATGGAACACTCACAAAGGTCTAGGTGGCAATAAAGCCTCCGCAGGCAGGTCACACACTTCCAAAGATCGTTAATTCACAAAACCAGCCAGAATAAAGGTAATCCTGGGAAGGGAGACATCAGACAAAAGCTGCCAAACACAAACCTGCGGGTCCTTGTCTTCCCGACTTTTCACGTGTGCAATCACCCTGGCCTCTGGCAGGAAATGTCCTTTCTGACTGGAATACTTAAACTGAGCTTGTTCAGCATTTATTACGATGGAAGGAAGTTAGTTAGTAATTAATGGGAAATGGAAAGCACAGGTCTTGTTTTTTTAAGCCAATGTACTTCACTGTTTGCTTAAGTGGTCTGAAGCAAATGCGTTTGTCGTTGTAGTGGCATGCTTACTTTTGCTAACCTGAACAACCTGGATAATAGCAAGAAATACACTTTATCTGTGTAACAGACTCTATCTACGTAGCTGTATGCATTCAGGAAATTCTTTTGTCATCCGAGCCTTTCACATGTCTTTCCTTGTCTTCTGACCACTGCTGAATTGCCAGCAGGAGCCTCAGACTATGTTGTTGTTTTGCTTAATACAAGTGCAGTTGTCACAGGCTGTAGTCAGAAGTTATAAGATTGATTGTTTCAATGGCAGATGAACTCAGAAGCTGAAACTGACTTCCAAATTCTTGGGTGAAATACAATGTAAAAACATCTTTGAAATAATTGTATAAAGCTCTTTTTTACAGTGATATGCTTACAATGGACCCAGCTAGCACACCAATTTAAGGTCTCTCCTTAAATACCAGAAGGACACAAATCATACTGTCTACTTGGAATACACAGCATAAATATGACAAACATTTTCTTAAAAAAAAATTCAGCTATTGAGTCAGCAGAGCTATGCAGTTTGAAGGAATATCAGGAGAAAAATTCAGCATGTCAAAATTGGAGATTTATTGAAAATTAGAATGTTTATCATTATTATGCTCTTCATAAAAAAATCAAGAAATGGATGATAGCATTTACCCCTCAGAAGGCTGTTCTAGCCATTTTTACTCTTTACAACACTTGAATGATTTTCTGGGTTATGATGACTTTTCTGCATTTTAATTTCACTTGCCTATGAATATTTTTTGAAAATTCCATTTATCTACGCTCCTGTCTTTGAATCCCATTTTGCTGCTATTTTTCTTTAAAAAATTGTTTCCATCAGATGCTTTAATTTTTCTTCCTTTGTACTTCTATTTGAGTTTTACTCATCTGGATTGTGATGCAATTTCTTTGAGTCACTATTCTCAGGCACATGAGCATCCATGCTGGCAGGCAAATATATTGATACAAAGCGGTTATTTTTTACTTTCACCATAACTAAAAGTAGGAGGAAAATTTGATTGCTAATATCCACAGTCCAGATTAAATACAGATCCCAGACCTCAATTAATTTGAGATGTGTTAAGAGTTCCATATTTAGCCAGGCTGGTAGCTGGACCACACCACAGATTTGGTGTCTATGCACCTGTAAAAATGTTTCCTGAAGAATTCCATACTGGCCAGTATCCATAGGTTAGAAAAGCCATATTCCCTGGCTACTCTCAAATCATTGTGTGTCACAGATGATGCCCAGCTTTCCTTCTCTACATGACTTTAGCTCTTCCTCATGTTTTTGTCGAAGAGTATGATCTGATGTCATTCTGACATCTAAAACATAACAGCTGCTCTTAAATAGAAAATTTCAAAGCAAATGAAGTTATCTAAGTAAAGTTCTGCTGTCTTATCCATCTGCATCCAAAGCCAGTCTGCTAATGAAATAATTTGATGTACTTTGTGCAGTTTCCAACGAATTCACTGAAATCAGGAATCAGACTGTCTGATATTTTCAAAGCTAGATGGAAAAGTCTGACTAAATCAACAAATCAATTTTGAAAATGACAATCCTGTTGTTTGAGACACATAAATACAGGCAAAAATAATATATCCTATATTATGCAGCATCCTGTGCTCAAAGCAAAACCCTGAAGTCTGTAGAGGGTATGTTTCCCATCAGCGCAAAACTCAGACAAGGCTTTTCCAGCATTCCCAGGCTTGACATCCCAAGTGATTTTTTTCATTATGGTTTTTTGCTCTTCAACTTTTACAAGATATAGTGAAAGTTGGGCCCTCGGGTAACAATGTAATAAATACAGTGTTATACTGCTGGTGGAGAATCCTAGCAGAAAGCACATGCCTCAGAGCGGTGATTTCTCTTCGTGTCTCTGCACTGGCCAGGGTAAGGTAGTAAGCAGTGCTGGGCGTGTACGCTGCCCCTGCCCTGGTGACTCAGGAGGAGAAGAGGAGACAAGGCTGTCCTCTCCTGCCACCTCCTCATACACTCCTACTGCAACTGCCAGGTGCTCATAGTAATGTGGAGCCCTTTTTCACGCCTGTGCTGCAGGGAAAACTGTAGGTAGTTAGCACAGAGAAATAAAGGGCAGATTGTGGGTTTTTTGACCCCTTTGTTGCTGGAATTACTGGGGAACATTTTGGTGCCAAAAGACTTCTGCAGGAACTATTTTGATTAACATAAAATCCCATTTTTATAATATATTAGCAATAATAATCAAGACTAAAGTTCTGGTGGAAATCTTCAGTTCACAGTTTTCAATTACTAAGACACATTTCAGTACTAACGAGACATCAAGTTGAATTCCAGCCTCATGAAGATGTAACGTGCACCTGTCAAACAGAGTTAAAAATACAGCATGATTTAAGAGCATTCAGAACATAAAATGGCTTTTCTATATCCACTTTTAATGAAAAAAAATACTGTATGCATAGAAATGGAAGTATAACAAAGAGTTTTCTGTCGATCTAGGAAAATACAGGGATAAATAGAGCAAGTAAAACTAACATTTTACTTCCAGGTTATTTGTATATCACGGAGCTCCTGTCCCTACTTACAGGCACTTATGTTTCCAAACAGACCAGAATAAGAACAGAATATCCTCACAGTACTACTGTTATATTCTTAGTTGAAACTATGATGATAGTATTCATATATTAATTTTTCATTTCTTGCAGGCCAAAAACTACAATAAAAAGATGCTCAAGCTATCTTCATGCTTGAGGAAGGAAAGTTTGATCTCATCTGTTTCCTTTCAATTTCGTAACTTGCAAATTACTACTGGCGGTACACTCATTTGATAAAAATAATTATGTTACTTCAATTTTTAATGTGCAATTTCTCAGATTTTGTACAACAATGTAAAGTTGACATGGGGTAATGAAGTATAGTTTTTACCAGTGAGGAGATCTGTTTTAAGATAACTTCCAAACACGTTAGGCATGAGCAAAATAATTAAAAAAATTTTCACCAAACTAAAATTAACATACATGTATTCCATATATTAACATTGTCCCTGCTGTATGCCTTAGTATGGTCCAAATTCCCAACACAGAGACTATTTATATCATTTTCTAGTGTGTCCATATCTTCTTAAATTGGAAGAAACATGTTTAGAGAAGAAACCTGATCTACTAGAACATATAATGGGGATAGATTAACTTCAATTATGTTACTTGAAATAAAATATCCATTATATAATGGATGAAATATCCATTATATTAAGCTACTGGCTGGCAAGCATTAATTCAAATATAGACTTCTACATACTCTGTATCTGTAGTAAAGTATTATAACATATTAAACAGACTTTTATTTTAAAATCTCTTTCCAGCACAGGACCAATCCTGTATTAACTGCCTCACACAAGCTAGCTGAGAGTTATGAGGACCCCTGTCTTTTTTGGTACTGTATTCTGAGCTTTTCCAGTTGCTCTACACACTGCGTCTGGGCCAGCCTCAGTGTTCGGTTCTCCTCTGTCAGTTCTGCGTACTCCTTAGCCAGCTGAGCAGCATCCATGCTTTCCTTTTCCACTTCTTCCAGCCTGGCAATCAGCTCCTTTCTGATGATTACAAAAAAACCCCAAAGGTTAAAAATAGCATTATGCAAAGATTTCTAGTTGTTTATTAGATTAAAGCTGGACTATAGGCTGTTAACATGATATTACCTGAGCTCTTGTGTTAAAAAGATCTAGAAAATTAATTTGTTTGAGTCCTCCTTTTCCCTTGAAAATACAAAGCTGCCAAAATCTCTGATACATTTGCTGTTCAGCAACCAAAGCTGCAAAATGTTGAGGACCTTCAAGTATCTGTAACTTCAGTAAGAGTTGAACATGCAGTTCACAAGGGAGAATCAAGTTCCTGGAGAACTAATATTTTGCCTGAAGAATAACAATTTATTTTTCTCTCAATACCAAACATATTTGAAAGAGAGCAAGGGGTTTTTTGGTTGGTTGGTTGGTTAGCTTTATCAGTAAATTCTGTGAAGTATGCTTTGTTTCCTTTTCTCTGCTACAAAGAAAAATTATTCTAGTAAATAGAATAGTAATATTCTAGTAAATAGGCACACGAATCTGAAGTACATGTATCATTTCTATATGCGTTTATACTCAGACCTTAGCCGCATTGCTGAGGAAGAGTGAGAGAGCTGCAAACCTGACCCTTCCTGGTCTTTTTAAGAGCCGACACAAGAGGATTCAAGGTATTGCTTCTTTCTGGATGGAGTCACACAGTGCCGTGTATTCTCAGAGCTGGCCAGGAGCTGGAGCCTCCTGTGTAGTATCAACTGAAATTACCTCAGCACAAGTTAAGATAAAAGGTCTTAAAACAAAACACACTGAAGGCATGAGTAACTCACAGGGTATCTAATCGCTCTCCACTTAGTTACCCAGCAGGCTAGCCTGGCCTCTGCTTTTTTTCCCCTTTAAGTCGAGTAATTTATTCACCCCTACTACAGGAAGTCTCCTCTAAAAGGTTCTTAGTCCTTTTGATCATTCTATCTCAGAGATTAGTTAATCTTTAACCGTTCATAGCCCTGTGACTTTATTTCTCAGTCATGTCAAAACAATGCTTGTAGATCACCAGTGGGAAGATGTAATGCCTTCAAAGTGGATAGCTTTTGCTGCAGTCTTTAAAGGAGCTCACTTGTCAAGCTAGACCAGGGCTTTCAGACGGGGAATTCCTACAGATCAGTAATTCTATTGCCACAGGTCAGAGTATTCATGAAATTACAACATTTCAGTATTTGCTGATCACTTGGATTACTTATAGCTACAAAACTACCACTTACAGCAGCAGAACTGTAAGCACCTGGGTTTTGAAAAACACCTGTCTGCCCTTCTTTTAGGATTGGTTTTATCGTCCTCTGTCTTTACTACAGTTTTCAGTGATAGCACAGTTTGCCCATGGTTTAGCTGACTATTTACAGTCACAGTTACAGCAGGTCAAGAAGTCACAAATTAGAAGAGAACCCCTGACACACTCATTTCTCCCAACTGTGTTTCCAATGAAAAAAAGAAAAAAAAAAAAAAAGAAAAAAAGAAGAAAAGGAAAAGAGTTAGGAAGAGTTAGCAGCCATTACAGCGATTTTAAATCTTCCAAAAGTTGCAGTATATAGACACCCTCCTGTGGCTAAATATATTTGCTTTGTTTTATACCTCTGAGGTAATGCATAGCATCTATCATGCAGTAAAGCCTCTTCTCCCTCCTTTCACTAGGAGAAAGGTATATTCAATCAGGTCTTCAAGAGAAAATACCAAGAGTATATTTTTGTTCAGCAGAATTCTATTAAGATTTGGCAGTTGTAAAAATTTTAAAAGCAGCAAGCCATTAACAGATTCATTTCTCTTTTGCTTGGGCCATGCTAGATCAACCAATTTTCAAACCGGCCAAGATGAACTGATCTTGCTAGACAGTTCAATGTTCCAGCTCCTATTAATGGGACTATAGGGCACAAAGGAGTAATTGCATGTATGCTTTAGAGAGTGAGAAATGCATTTCGGGACAATGAGATTTTACAAGTCCAGCAGCTTTAATCACTTCAGACTCTTATGGCTTCCTCTAGAAGACTTCTGTCCCTAGAGACCAAAAGAGAGCTTCGGCAATATTTCTTTGCAATTATTCTACTGGTGCAATGCTAGACTGAAGGATTAAATTAAGCTCTTCCAAATTACAGACTGTTGACTCAGAAGTGTTTCAAACAAATTAATTCAGAATCATTCTTCCTTACTTTTCATACACTTAAGAGGTTCTGAAAGGGAGATGCAGTGAACACACTAATAAGTAGTCAGTGTCTTAAAAGAAGGTAAACCTTTTCCATGGGGACTTTTAGTACATGTAAAAGAAGGGTACTAACTACTCTATTTGGATTTGAGCCAGGAGTGGCACAGACAGACAGAGTGCAAACTCAGACAGCTCTATTAATGAATGTCAGTCCTGATTTGATAAGATGAGTTTATGTGCAGGCGTGGCTTTTGTGCTGCTCTCCAGTAATACTCAAGCAGCACAGATAACTTTTTTTCCCCCCTGGGATTTAGCTTTGCTATTAAACAAAATATAAATGTATTAAAATAAAAATATACTCTGCTGTAGTCCACACTCTAGGATCTCCCTCACAGAAAACAGTTTCCTTGCACTGAGGTAGTAAAATTGCCCACTTCTGAGTCAGCAGAACCTACTTATTCCCTTCCCATCAGGATCAACACCTGTTTACAGGATAGGGTGATGTTTCAGGCAAATACTGCCAGCCTGCCACAGAGATCTAAAATTAGAGTACCGGGGAATTGCTAAATGTTATGAATGGTGTGGTTTACGAAGCTCACAAAAGGATGAGGACAGTAACTAACATTTGCTTCTGATCTAATCCGGGATTTGAACTTAGCTTCCAGAGGTTAAAGAACACCACACTAAGCTCTTGCACCATCTAGCCTTTGTTACGGATGCTTAATGAATAGATCTAGCACTGTCTAATCTGTTTTCTGTTAATGGTTATCCTGAGTTTAAATATTAACAGCATTGATAAGGTATTTTCTAAAATGGTGCTGAGGTACTTGAAGCTTTGAGACAATCTGTAAGGTACACTTTAAGTGTTCTTTTTCAGGGAGGGGTTTGGGTGGGAAGGGAAAATGAGTGAGATTTGCATCATAAACCAATAAGTCACAAGCCATACCAGAGCAGGAGAAAAACCCAGTATGGTCTTAAGGAAATTATTTCTTTTTTCCTGACCTTAATGACTGACCATGCAGATAACGGAGTTCCTTTCCAGTAATATTCACAATGAATAAATGAATACCAAGTGACAGAGAAAGCAGATAAATCTATCTGAAGACAGTTGTATTTGGAGATGGACTGAACTCAAGGAAAACAGCTTCCACAGTGCAAAGAGGCAGACTTGTCTTCCTCCTGTTGTGAACAACGTATTCAGGATCATGTATTTGTGGTACCACACATTTCTTCCCAGCTAACGTGTCTGTGCATTCTGGTGGCCATAAGGTTATTTACTGTTCCCATATTTAACATGGCTTCCGTGAAAGGAGGAATCATGAGACCCTGTAAGGTAATTGCTGTGTGAGGAGACTGCTCTTGTGTTTTCAAAGTCTAATAATTAATTTTTAAAACAATGAGACAGCCTGTTTTAATGTAAATGAAAATATGTCTTGGATGTCAGCACATAAAAGGTCCGTAAGTATTCATCACTGTAATAGGGCAAGTTGAGGTTTCTCTTTGGATTAGAAAAGCTGACATTTCCACTTTTTGGCAAGTAACACATGTTTTGGATACATGTGAGATGATGAATAATCAGATCTAGAATGGGAAAATTAGTAAGATAAAAGGTTGCCTTTGTGGTTTACAACAACCTTTTTCTGCAGCACCTGAAAGTCTGAAAACTACTTGTCTCAACACTATTGGGAAAGACACTCCAGAGTGTACCTGGAGAAACCAGCTGGACTTGATACCTTAGAAACAGTTCTATGGTCATGGGACCACGCTAAAGCATACAGAAGGATCTTGCAAAATTAAGACGACATCTCCACTGCCATGTCTTCTGTAATATGTGTAAAAGAAGGAAAAGAAATCATATCTTTGGCAAAGAAAAGGAGTGATCTGAAACCAGGTGGTGATCAGATGATATTTTCTGCAGAGTTATATTAGAATTGTCTGGGGGAGGAAAAAGAGAAAACCAGCCAGTGCTAAGCTGTAAGATATAGCAAGCAACCATGGCAACTCTAATATTTAACTACATAATCCAGGGTTGTTATCTAGTAATAGCAATATAACAAGTGCTCAAAATAACCAGCTATCCCATCCCTTTCACCCAAACTTAGATACCCAAAAACATCTGTTATGGAAATACATGTGTGTTTCTGGAACATAAATTAAATTACATTCTGTGACCTAAATGTGGTGTGTTCTCACTTCCACACCCTTTTCTTTCTTTTTGATCATGTCTCCCATTCCAGAGTGATTTTGTCCCTTGTACTACATATTGCTGGCATAAATGGAAGTGAAGACAGCAAAAAAAGCTATGATTTATACTAGAAAAAAAAAAAATCTACCCAATATTCTTTTAAATTCTTTCGTTTTCTTGCTTCCTTTTGTTTGTCTTTTTCCTGAGTAACTTATTTTCCCGTTCTTATTTGGTTTGTCCTTTGATTTTCCTTTTTTTGAACCTGCAATCTCCCT
Organism: Bucorvus abyssinicus; assembly: GCA_009769605.1. Classification (NCBI taxonomy): domain Eukaryota; kingdom Metazoa; phylum Chordata; class Aves; order Bucerotiformes; family Bucorvidae; genus Bucorvus; species Bucorvus abyssinicus. The sequence continues at coordinate 17,793,800 of CM020030.1, read as the reverse complement.
TTCTCTCTTGCATTCCCCATTTTCCTGTGAAACAGTTGTTTTCTCTCCCAGTCCCAGCGTAGTACATTCTCTTGCCATCTACATTGCATACAAGAGAAAGGGGCAATTAAGTTCTGTTCTCACCTTGATGAAAAGCCTAGACATTTCACAGCATTGCTTTTCTATACTTTGGCCATACTTGATCCTCACACTACAGTGAAAGGCAAGTCAAGCTAAGCAGAATTAACAGCCTTATAAAAGTTGCAAAACAGTAAATGTTTTTGACTGTTTTAAAATAATGTTATTCAGCTTTCTACTTCTTAAAGATGCTTCCTTTAGAAATACACCTGTATGTATAAAAGGTTACACTGAACTTAGGAGGTTGGACCAAAAATTGTTTAAAGTAGAATGAATACTTACTCCCTTTTTTGTTTTACTAAAAATCTCCAATACAGTCATTTATGTCAAGTTAATGTAGCATTATTTCTTTCTCCTAGCCAACAAATCAAAAACGTCTGCTCAATCCATTTTCTGCTCTTTTTCTGGCAATGGTGTGCATCATGTACTGTTAGTAGGCACCACAGATGCAGATACTGCCAGGTGGGACTGGACATTTTAATTCCACAGCTGAGTTGATCTGTGGAGAGGAAGTTTGGAGCACTGGCAGAGGTACCACCCAACAGCACTCCTGGGTTGCCTTTGGTAAACATGTACACTGAAGAACACTGCTCAAATTGTTTGTTCCCATTACAAGGGATGAAATGCTTTCTTTGTCCATTTTATCAGAATAATGTTTAAAAGAAATACTTAATAGATAGCAGGTGTATTAGACAATTGTGAATCTTTATTTCCGTACATTCAAATTCAAATGTTGAAGAAGATAAAGACACCTGCAACAGGGGTAAATTTCAGAAAGCTGCAAACTCCATCTTTTCAATTTGATTATAAATGCTTTTTAGGGTAAAAGCTGTGCATCTTGCCAGACCTTTTAGAAAAGCCAGAGCATCCTTCCCTTCTGAGAATAGAATATTCATTATGTATGCCATCCCACCCATTGTAATCCACTATTCATTCAGCACTCCAGAAACTTCCTTTAATTTTCAAACTGTAACTGTTGAGATTGCTTTTAGATACAAATCAGTGATCACTGGACCAAAAGTCTCTTTTACTTCTTGCTTTCTCCTTTACCTCCACACTTATACTCTCTTTCTATCTAGTTTTATATAAAAATCAAGGTCAATGTGTTCAGGTTATGTATGCTTACATGTGTGTAAAGGTATATGTGCCCTAATACCTTTTTAATCCTTTTTCCAATTTCAAACAAATGTCATGCAGTGAAGACATCCAAGTTAGCTTCTGGAAGGTTTTATAAATACAGACTGCCACAGAAAGGAAATATACCCCAAAGGGGAAAGGCAGAATCATGAGACCTCCTCCAAAATACTACAAAATTGAGAATCTACCTAGAGGGAGGAGCCATAAATAGCTCCCATCTGGAAGAAAAAAGCTTCAGTTGGCACTTGCACCTTTTTAAACCTCCAAATCAAATAACCACAGTGCATCAACCAGTAGGAAATTAAATATCTTCAATCACAGTTCTTGTAGGACCACTTCTTCAGATTAGGAGATTTGGAAGGTGGTGAAAGGAGTTGCACTGATATTTGTCCTATTTAGGCATTTCAAAGCTACACAGCATGTGAATATATAGGCTACAAATACGTAATTAGAAGGCATATAAGCATCAAAATAATATAATTCTATTTGCTGCCTTATTCAGCCACTGATGTTTTAACATATATTTACTGGGGCATGAAACCTCAGCAGAGGTAAAATCTTCTTCACCACTGTTGACATCCGCTGGTGGAGTGAAGGAAAATGCCAGCCTGAAGTCCCTTAATTCATCTAGGATAAACACTGCTGAGAGGCTGACTTCTGGGCTAAGAGCTTGATTAGGTTAGTTTTGAGCTAAGGTAAACAATTTTGTCCATGTATCTGCCATTCTCAAGACACAAAATATTTCTAATTCAGCTAGTAACACAGACTCTGTAGAGAAACAAAAATGCATTCAAACAGTATTTTTTTTTTTTTTTCATTCTAGTAAATGCATGAGTCTAGTTTTCAAGGGCCCCGAGCTTACTTCATAAATGTGCATAACTGATTCAGGGATGTGTCAGTAATAATAATGCATTTATATTGGTAGACTCTAGAACCCAAACAATCTAAGTCTACCTTTTGAATTTATATATCTAAAGTTAAGCACTTAAACAACCATTTAATATTTTATATTCCATTTGGATTTTCAGAGAAGACACACATGGTTTCCACTGAATTCACTTGGTTACTGAATACATATCTAAACAGCTTATATTTGACAATCAAATTTGACAAAACATTGCAAAATTATTTGAATTAATTATCTTCTTTATATCTTTTGAAAAACTACCACTTTTGTTTGGCCAAGTTTAATTAATGATTAATCAAATGCAAACACTGGGACAATGTAGTGTTAATATCTTCTAGTTATTTTTCCTTCAATTTTTATGCCAGTCTGTCAGCAACTGAGTGCCATGCAGGTCCTACAGTGGAAGGGGATTTGTAGTGGGAAATCCCAACTAGTTCTGACACTTCAGGCAACATTTAAGTATATTGCGCCTGTAGTCGTCAACCCTGATAAAGACAAGTCTCACTTTCTTACTGTGCATAGTCTGGTCTCAAGTTCTTTGGCTACAGGATCCCTTAAGACTACAGGATTTCACCAGTTTCCCTCCCATCAGCTTGCTTCTGCAGCTGAAAATTCCCATGGATGTAAACTTGGCTGAACTGCATGGTCAGCTGTGCGAAATTGCTATGAAACGGATACAGTGGTCCTCCTTCTACTCAAAGCTCACTCTTCAACAGAGCTCTTTCAACCCCTGTTGCTATATTACAAATGTTTCTGTTCAAGCAGCATTTGGAAGAATGATGATGCGGTCTTCATTTTCACAAGAAGTCTCAAAGATTGACACTGTCGTAAGTCTCCCTGAGGAAGGCAACACTGCTTGAAGTCACCTTCAGTGAGAATACAAACATACTAAAAAGGTGCTAAAAGGTGCTAAAAAAAGCATTTGAAAGAGAAAGTTTACTCAGCAGTAACTGTTATTCCTTGGGGCTGGTTATCTGTTAAAAACTTTCACTACTCACCCTCTTTCCTCTCTCTGAATTTCTTTTTCAGGTTTCTTGTGGAAAGGGACTGAGAGTCACAGAGTGCAGTTTGGCATTTAATAGTCATTGAAAGACGACAGGAGTATGAGTATAGGCAATAGACAAGAAAAAAAGTCTCCAGCTTATGCACTTTGGTATGAATACCTAAAATGTCAGTATGTACATAGAGACAATGTACCCCAGAGAAAAATGTTTACCAATATTGTCAAGTACTCTAAACCTGAGGATCCACTATGTTCTTCACTAAAATGTGTAAAGTTAAATTGAAAAAAAACCTGCTAAAACAATGAGGACTTGCACCAGCTGAACTAGATTGTTACATGACCTAGAGGCTGTCTGTGAAGGTTTTAAGGGACACCTGTATAACTGAGGGCCCAGAACTATGACAACTCTGTGTAGTTAGTGGACCCAGCTGATCTTGTCCAAAGACCTAACTGTTGTGCTATTCTGCAACCATCAGGCAGAGGTATCATGTCAGAAAATGGTCAGAGGTCATGAAACCCTCATATTGAAAATAGGATTTTACAAAGAGAAAATACAACCGTAAATACTTAGGGAAAGTTACTCACTTTCTTTCTTCCAGCAGAGCAATTTCTTTCTTGACCTCATGATACTCTTCTGCTATTTTGCAGTGCTGTTTGTACACCTGCATAGATTCCGTAGAGTCATGACAAGGAGGCAGTGGCTTTAAGAAAAGAAGAAGAAGAAAAAAAATATATATACTGCTTTTTAATGGAATATTAGGGGAAAATAGGTATTTTGAAAGATACAATATTCATCTTAGTTCCTGTGAGAGTACCTAAAGATTTCTTTACCCCGCTGACTGCAGGATATTGTCAAATATTCCTAGTGCTGAACCTTTCACGGAAGGGAAGAAACCACTTTTCTGCGTATGAACATGCATAAACCTTCAAACATTGTAAGGATTTTCAGAACGTTCCTTGTTAACTTTGCAAAGTATCCCTAAAGATTGTTCAAAGAAGGATTTCTCCCTTACCTCCCTCTTTTTCAGCTATAGTGATATTGGAATGCTAAAGTTGATGCATTGGTCAGACCCATAAAATACATGAGCATGTTTTCACTGCAGAAACTGCACACTGAGCAGAAGGGTACTATGAGTGCAAACAAGCTTTTATTCTCCAATTCTGCAAGATGAGAATGAAAGACATGGAAAACTATTGAATAAACACTCTTTTTTTCATAGATACAGTTCTTACTCCAGTTCATTACTAAATGGGACGGGACTGTGAATTGGGACACTAGGGCTGATTCTGCTGGACACAACAGGAGTTATACTGCTGACTCTAGTGCAGCCAAGATTTTACGACGGGTTCTATCCCAGCAATGCCTCAAGCTTTCAGTAGTTTGCTCGACATCATACCCAATTTCTCTGCATCTCTCTTTCCTGTACAAGAAGGGGATATAATTAGTTAGCAGAAATGCTATGAGAGTTAAATCAGATATATTTGCAAAGTGGTTTAAATTTCCATGCGAAGTACAGGTGAGAGTTGAAGGATAACAGCAATTAAAAAAACCCAACTGAGAAAAAATGCACAGTGAAGGCAAAAGCACTGTACCTCCTAGCCTAAACAACAAAATTGCAGCAAGATTTATAATATTGGGGTTTTTTTCAATGCACACTGGAGACAATAAATATGGCAAATAAAACCACTCTGACCTGGGACTCCTCATATGACTTTCAACCAAGATCTTGAAAATACAGTTTGGTTAAATGTCAGTGCTTTTTGTTCCTTAAAAAGACTGCAACTTAATTCAGGCTTCAGGCTCAACTGTCACATTTTGGCTATAACACTTTCAGGAAGTACAGTATTTTTAAGTTATTAGCTATGAATCAATTGACTGTAAATGAACTCCAAATAGCATGCTTAAGCCAGCTGTTTGAAGCAAAAGGAAGCACTTAAAATAGTTGCTTTACTGTCTAGTTAAAGAATATCCAATTGCCTTTCACGATATAAGTAGATTATTTTTTATTTCTTCTTGTCCGTCTTTGACTCTTATTTGTAGTATAATATTCCTTCAATGACATTGTCAGGAAAAGAAAAGCACAAGTCTTCAGGCTTTTTCTATTTATGATCTTGTAAACTTTGGTTTCAGCTAAACTGGAAATCTAAATTTTACTAAACATATTCAGAGACTAAGATTAAAAATATTTTTATCTAGGAAGCAGGGTAAGTTAGCTTCAGATGTACCCCAACACACAGATGTAACTAATGTACGGACCTTGCCAGTACTTGTAGATAGTATGTGGTGTTCTAAATGTCTAGATGTATGTTTCCAAATGTAAAAATGCTGTGGCAGAATTGTTTCACACCACATTGTTTCATTCTTTCTGAGCTTGGAGAATCTGAGAACCCAGGGAAAGGGCAGTCCATTGACCTGATGAATCTGGTCCCTAGGAAAGGACTTTTAATTGCATTTCAATGTGGATGAGCAATAGCACCATTCATATATCCACCCAAATAATAAGCATAAATTTAACAAGACAGAATATAGAAGTCTCAGTGCTCTAATCCAAGAATGCAAGGGTGAGCCAAAGTAGCATCTCTGGTATCTACCAGAGATCAGCAAACAACAAATGCGTCACAATAAAACAATTTTGAACAGTACCCAGGGAAAGTCCCCAGAGTGATACTTCAAAAGAAAAAAAAAAAAACCTCACTTTTGCTTCCAACTTAATTTCCACAAATCTACCTGGTTTAAACCAGTTTAAAAATTAAAGCAGGATTCAGTTTCTATATTCCATCTTCCCACTCAAAAGATATATATAGAGAGCTAAAAATTATCTAGTCATGCTGAGACTTAGTATCTAATTCCCACTTAGAACCAGTTGCTGGCGTTCAAACCCCTTCCTATGGTTGTTTCCTCTTCAGTGTCATTTTTTCTTACATTGATATTTTATCACTCAAAATAAACTGACAACAACATATAGAATTGTTTTACCAATACTCCATTCATACAATTATTTTCAATCTTGTCTGATGCTATTAAGCACTATATCAAGAACATGTTACATTTTGAGTGTATTTTTACTTTAATATGTAAATTCCATTATGCTTTTGTGTGACTAGATGACTGGATAATTTGGTTTGCACTTTTGTAATTTTGAAATTTCTAAGAAAGGTTTAGGAGTATCCCAGGATCCATGAGCTATTTCTGGACAGTAGGTCATGAAACAAGCTTATGTATTCATTATTTAACAAACAAACACCTCTACTGCAATCACAAGAAAAAATGGAGAGATACAAGTCTAGTCAGTTCTTTGCTGCCCACCAGAAAATGCAAGCCAACACAAAAGCACAGAGAGGTTATTTTGTCTAACAAACAGCCTACTTTTTTGACATAATCAAGAGTGCAAAGAATGAATGACACATCTGTTCCCACCAAGAGAAGCATTTTCAGAAGACAGCAGGGCAAACATCTGAAAAACAAATGCAGACACGGAGGCAAAACTTGCTTGTTCCAAACGGCTAACTCTAACAAGCTAGCAGACTTTTATAATATTAACATATTTCCACAGAAAAGGAAACAATAACAGAATTGTAACAGTTACTAGACTAACCCGTATTCATCTAAATGGAAATGGGATGAACCTGCAAAATCAGCGAGTCCAGGGTCCTGTCATCAGAAGCAAATCTTGCAATTCACAGGCTTGCCCAGTTCTGTCTTAGAAAACGGAACTCCCCTCCTCAGATTGACCACAGATTGACCCAGAGCCTCACCGAGGATTAGAAACATTTTTGTCATTTCCAGTTGGATTTTGTTGAAGAAAGGTTTGTACAGTCTTTTACTGTGCCAGCACTATCTTTCATTCAAATGGTGGCTCTCTGTCTTACCTGTTTTACCCCTGAGATTTACTTGCAGAGAGGTCTCATATACTTTCCAAGACCCATGTCTTGTTAAAGCTGCACTCCTCTAAGCCATCCTAGAGGAAATTTCCATTTTCCCTAGCTTGTCCAAGAAGGGTTTCTCTGCTTCCCATTCCACTTGGAATGACTTTTTTGAATGCCTGTGGCCAGGCCATGGGAAGTGTTGCGGGTGCTACCCTGATGGCATTCCTGTGGCAGAGAAAAAGAACTGGAATTCCCAGCAGAAAGCACTTCCCACCCATGAAGTCTGTATACTATTTTTTTGGTAACAGTTTGCTAGTTTACCCAGGCATCTAATTACAACAGGCCTTAACAAAGCTCAGTTTGCAGTATGTATTTTTTTCACTCACAAGCCAACAGCCATACTTTAATTTCTCCTTACAACAGCCCGAGCTTATTACTTCACAAGTATCTTGCCCATAAATTAATATATATAAAAGCATACCTGCTACATAAGCAAAAGCCACCCTTGCCAAAGAAAGTTATATTTAATGGCAACAGTTGCTACTTTTAATCCTGCTTATTTCAGGCTTCTAGTGTCATCCACCCTCATTTTCCTGTGCTGGCAAAATATGCGCACACAGCATCTCTGATTCTGTTCACAAAGCTGGTACAAAAGCTACAGCTTTCAGTCATACTAGTGGTCTATCCTCCTATGCCAAGTTTTCAACAAGGTCTGATTTTTCCCTGTATCTTGTTGAATACAAACATTGACAAACTTTCTACAGAATCCAGCAAGTAGACACTAAGAGATACTGTTATAGGCTATTCTATAATGGCACATATGTTATGTACATGTTTACAAGACATGTGCAGTGTTTATTTACATTTTTGTTTGGAATTCAGATATGAAAGTGGTTGCAAGATGATATGCAAAGGCAGTTCATGAAGAAACAGAAAGATCCTGAGCAGTTCTACCTGTTTTTAAAGACAGATTGAAGGAGCTGTTCTAATTAAAATCTTTACTGAAAACTGCCATTTTGTGTCCCCCAGCGATTTTTTTGTTTCGCTTACATGACAAAGTGCGTTGCCTTGCCACATGAATATCAGCAATCCATGTCCACAAAAATTGTGTAGTTGGTGTCACCCAGGTGTTCAAAAAGTTTAAAACAGTTTTAATTCACCTTTATTTGTTTGCGTTTCCTTTTTGTTTCACTGTGAAAAAAATTAAAACTTTCTTCTGAAAAGGTTGAAGAGTAACAACAACAACAAAAAATGTATCGTGCAATTTTGCCATCTGAGCCTGTGGACTCATCTACAAGGCAATCTTTAGCACTGATCTAATTAAAGAGTGGTGCCTCACTTCTTGTAAATTTGGTAATTTTCAGCTAAACTGTTCTGGAAAACCAGAAAGTTCAGTGCCAATATTTTGCATGTGGTCCATGTTTATTACATGGCCTTGTGTACTCTTCTATGGTGGAAGAAACCACATTATTCCAAGCAAAAGTAATAGCCGCACATTGCAGCTACTTTTTGTTGTGCAACTGGAACTCTTCAACCAGCGTCAGATATCTAGTCTAGGATATGTCTAGTCTGACTACAAAAGTAAGCAATTCTCTTTCCTCCAAACAATTCAAGCCAACTGGATGAGAGCTATTAAGAGTTTTGCTCTCCTTTCCTGAGAAATTTTCGATTCCTTTCTAACCTTAGTATGCTCTAACTTTGTAAACATCCATGACTTACATAATCTAAGATAAGATCATAGTTATCACAGCAGTATTACAGAAGAATTATAAGTTCATAGGCAATCAAATCTAATTATACTCTAATTATAGAGTACCACAGTACACTAGGAATTCTCTTGGAATTCAATGCATATTAAAGAAATACAGCATAACCTTTAAAAACACAATATAACCTCAAACTTTCTAAAATAATTTATATGAGTTTAACAAAAGTCTTGGCAGTCAGTAGAAGCATTAGTTCCATTATTAAAGTTCCAGAGTAAACAAGATTTCTACTAAATGCTTGTATTACACACAACAAACTGTCCCTTTCATAATATTTTCATTGCTTCTTTTGTATAGACATTTCCCACTAAAGCATGAAAAACTACCCCTTGACTTAACAAACTGATATTATAAATGGTTAGAGACTTTTTCTGTTGCAGCAATTTTATGATCATCTAACGCCATTGATTGCAACAGATTCATAATACAAAATATGACATAAATGCCTCTCTCAAGCTCACGATTTCATGAGAAGAGATGATAAAGGATTACAGAACACACTGTGCATCCATATGTGACTTGTTTTCTTCCCTCTTCAGGATCAAACTCTCCAGCTTGAATAAAGACTTCGATGGAGAAGAGGGAGATGAACTGAGCAAGTCACAGGAAATGCTGAAACAGGACAGACAGCACATGGGGTATAGTAATGCGGGTACTTAACATTAGATACCTTCCTCTATATTCAGTGACCTAAACAACAAGGCCTTAGATGCTGATGTAGATGTCTAAATATAGCAGATAACCCGTAGTAGAGTGTCTGTCAGAGGGGCCACCACCCACTATGCAGCTAATCAAGGAAGCGCCTTCCAAAGCCCAGTCCAACTCTTACACAAGGCAAAGGTTAATGTTTCCCAATAACAAACTGACAAATGCAGCAAGCCTATCCTCGCTGCACTACCCACCACATCGCGCACACAACGGCGGGGGAAAATGACACCTAAGCCCAAATAAGCAAGTGCTTTATCCTTATTCAAAGTGTTGCTCATCAGTGGGAAGAGACTAGTTTCCAATACTGCAAACAAAAGGTGTTGAAAGCAAGAAGTTTAGTAAATGGGCCTTGTTTCACTGGTAGCATATCAGGAACTTCTTTGTGGGTTTTGTTAACAATAAAGCTGCAAAAGAGACCAGGTTTTTCCTGCATATAGCTTAGACTGCTCTGTTCTCATATGTAGGGCTTCTGTGTCTGGTTGACACACATTCATTTTTTTAAAAGTAAAAATAAAGAACAAAAGCAAAACTTTTGAGTTAGAGAATTGATATTATTTTCTTACAAATTGCTTCTTGGAATTTTTTCCTCTCAGAATAGTAGAAAAATGCAACATTCAAAAAGGTGACTGGAAAAGGCAACATTTTTGCTGTGAATCTAGCTAGTAGACCAGAACACTAGACTGATCATTTTTATTCTTCAGAAAGTTGCTGTAACATTCAACTAGGATTGTCCTCAAGTAAGAATCCTTGTAGAGAATTAGCTATTTCTAGTCCGTCTCCTAGAAACACCTTTTCTCCAGCCAATCCTACCTCTACCTCTGTAAAGTTGGTGCAGGTGCTCGGACAGCAGGGTTTATTACCCTGTCATGGGGGAGGCTGCACTGAACTTTGCCCTTACCATCAGATACCGTTGCCCAGGGAGTAGGTATGGTAGGATCGTGGTTGGAAAAGTGGGAACGCTAGGTAATTCTGCTCAAGAGCCAAGTTGCCTGCCAGGGCCTAACATAGAAGGACAAGGGCTTGAAGCCTAAAACAGAGGTGCAAATTGCTTGGTACTCAGGCTGTGGTCTGCTGCCTGCATGCATAAAATTCTAAGGCTCTGAAATTCCAAGTCACTTAGTTTTCAAGCTGCTTTCAAAATCCAACCTGAAGATCAGCTAATTTGGCCTTTTTTTTTCCTGGTTTGTTTTGTTTTTAAAACAGGCTTCAAAATTTTCCTTTGTATGTTTGAAACCTGGAAAGTTATTACTTTTTTTTTTTTTTAAAATGCCTGTTATTATATAGCCACCTATCCTGCATTTATAGTTTGTTTCTTTAAATAAAATACAAATGCTTTTGACTGTATTTACATCATGGTGATGAAAATCTTGTGGCTGTAGATGTGATATTTTTATTGTGAAAATATGTACCAGCATTCTCACAAATTCAAGCATTTCAGGCTGCTATGCCACAGTTGATTAAACTGTTCGTCTACATGACACTTCATGTGTGCTACTTTATACTAGCTAACTTTGGGATAGAGAAAAGCATGGATGGAATGACAAGGGACACCACCATTCAGTACTTCTGCAGGTCCTGGTGAAGCCCATGTTGTAGTTTGCTTCTGTAATACAGGAGCTACCTGCTTCAGAGCTAGTATGGTTATGTTAACATAAAATGCAACGACATGCTACGCAGGTCTGACACACCCTTAGCAGTTTGGATTATAGCAATTTAACAGAGTAATTAATAAGGAAATGTAACTAGGTAAATTATAACCTTGTTACAATTACTACTTGTTTGCTTGTTTGAAATACTAAAGCAGTAAGAACGTAATGTAATTACATTAAATAGATATAACTTTAAGATATGATCCAGATTGACAAAAGCAAGGAAATTCAAGGTTTCATTGCTAAAGCTAAGTGTGGTTACCTCTGCATCAGCTCAGAACCTTGTGTTGATTTAATTGCCTCTAGTTGAACATAAAGCATCTAAATATAAATATGCACATAAGCTTGAAAAGCTAAAGGATGAAGCACTACCACTAAGTTTATACTTTAGAGTGGTTGAGTCAGCCTGATAGTCCTCATAAGTTATACTTTCAACTACCTCAATATTAGAAAAACAAGTTTCTGAAGGATAATAAAAAGAACATTATCTGAATCAAAGCCTTTGCTTGTTTCTTTGAATTTGTTATTATATTAAGATCATGAGAGTAAAGGAAGATTCTCTTGAAAAAAAAGTCAGGTACTGAACAGACCAAGAGGCTGTACTTAGTGGAATTGCTCTAGTGTGTACTTAAAAAACATTAAGGGCTATTATTTATCCAGCACACTTGAATGCTTCCAGAGGAGCAATTTCAGACTATCATGAAATTACACATTTAGAGTATATTACATGTTCCAGAAATGGGTCATAAAACTCCTAATAAAAAAATCTTCACTTGGCCTGTGTAGTACCTACATCTAACATTACTAATTTTGTTTTTATGTACCAACAGCAGTAATGATAATCATACTTCGCTCTTTTAGAGCAGTCTTTCCCCACTGATTTCAATGGTCTAACAAAAAAGCTCAAAATATTAACCGTGTTTCAGAGATGAGCAGAGGGATGAAGCAACTCTTCCAGGATCACACAATGTGTCACTGACAGAGTTGGGAACAGAATGCAGGTTTTTTACTTTCAATTCAGTGCTTCAGCCACAAAACAATATTGCTTTTCTCAAATTGAATTCTTCTGAGGGAAAGAAATATCAATCATCTTTGCTGCACTGGAAGATCAGAGGAATAAAGAGGCCAACATAGTACCCTGTTCCTTTCAGCCCAAATCTTAGGTTGCTATTCATTCCTTTAATCTTTCTAATTATGCCTAAGGAACCTGCCCCTATTCTCAGGGTTAGAGGGATAGAGAAGGAAGAGTCTCTATCATCCTCTGTCCTTCCTCAGTCACCCTTTTGATGAGAGCAGCAGGAGAGAAAGTCAGTCCTTTAAGTCAGCAGCCCTCCAGTGTTGTTTCACTAGTTGATGGGGACAGGAAGGATGACATCATTGGACAACACAGTCTGCTAATGCCTTTCTCAATTTACACTCAGGAAACAACTGCCTTCATATTGAAATATCAGAGGAAGTCTAAATGCTCCTGGGAAACAGATGATCTGAAGTAGTTTGCAAAAGCCAACACACACTCCAGAACCACCACAGAGTAAAGGGAAATAATCCCTGGATACAGAACTGGCTCCCTGCCTGGTGAACCACGGAGTTGCCATCAACCGCTATCTGATTGTCCGGTGTATCAGGGCTCCATTGTGCTATGATGACAAATTGGACTAGTCACAAAAGGATTCACCACTTTTATCCCTTGCCGTCTGTGGGCACCTGCTAGGGCAACCATTAGGGTTGCTCGTTATGCAGCATGAACTAGCGTAACTTTGAGGAGTCTCACATCAGTCCTCATGACTAGCTTTAGTTACCCAAGATTAGAGATAAGATGACACTACAAAATGCACCTTTGCATTCTCTTGGAATGCTTCAAAGAAAGCTGATCATACTGGTCTCAGCACATGAGAATACAATATCTGACTCATTCCTTCTCCCATGAAAACCACAGAAACTCTCTTCATTGCAGTGCAGCAGTACGTGCTGTGCGTTGCACATAGAAACATAAAATCATTTAGGTTGGAAGAGACCTTTGAGGTTATCAAGTCCCCCCCAAAATATTTAAAAAGAAGGTGAGATTGTTAAAATAGTATTTTCCTTGCAATTGGATTAAAATGTCAAAAGAATTTTTCTGCAGATTTTGCAGAGTGTATATTTGTGGAAATATACCCTCTTATTAAATGTTAATAGTTTAGACAAGCACCACTGAAAACTTTGACCTTAGTGTAACACCCAGAGTTTTTTTATCATAACAAGTATAGTGAATGTGAAGTAGAACTGTAGTAAAAAATAAACAAACAAACAAACAAACAAACCCACACCAGTTTACCTGCAGCTGCTGATCTAGTTCTGGAAAGGCCAAAGGGAAATTTTCAGAGGAAGCATCATCTAAAAGGTAAACAGGATGTTAAAAATCAGTGCATCCCAAAAAGGGCATTTTTAATGATCTATTTAACGTAGTTCTACATTGCACATATTCACAATAATATTGGGATCCTGCAAACACCTCCACATCTGCTTATCTTTCTACAGTTGAGATACCTTAATAGACTCCTTAAAAATACTAGTAGATTGGCAATAAGAAAATCTTTAGGTGCTGGACAGACAGAAAGACTATTATGCAGTGCAGTAATTAAGAAAGAAAGCAAAGCTAGTTAGCACAGTACAACATATGGTGATTTAATAAAACCAATAAATCCAAACAATCTTTCTTCCTGAGCTCTCCATTACACTGCAAAGTAAAGAACCATCCAAGGACAGCACCTTTACTACTAGAGTTCATTACTTGAATGAAAGGGAAGATATCTTTCCCATCTCAGACAATGACTCACCAGGGCTAAACCAACAACAACAGAAAACCTTTTCTCCCACCACCTAAAGGCAGCCACAAGAACACATAAACCAGCCTGGCAACGCCAGAACTAGAAGACTGTTGCTTACACAGACACGATTAGAATGGGGAAGGCACCACAAATTTCTCCATACTGCAAAGAAATGTCTTTACTCTAGCCCATAAAAATTGCTATCTACAGGTTAGAGTTAGTTCATTCATGACAACAAGCCAAACTGTGTTTTTATTTATTTCTTTATTTTTAGTACAGGCTTTCAGCAAAGGTGGGACAGACTGTGCCAGTTACGTCAGTGGTGTGATGTGGACACCTGCCCACTAGTAGCTGGACTGAGATCAGAAATATGAATCATGCTTGGTAGCGTCACAGCTAGCCACTGCAATACTTTTCTCAGTGACTTTCACACTATCAGTTTTGCATTGGATTGTAATGACTGTCCATGCATCTTACTTACTACAGGTTACGAGAGGTGAAGAGTAGGCTACTCTTAGCCAGCTTACAGAGTCAGTTATTTGTAATGTGTCAAAATGAAACAAGGATGTTTCTCATAGGAGGAAATTGCTAACATAGGTCAGATCCTGCAACCTGCTCTGTGCTGGCAGACTTACACACTACAACAAAACCCTAACAAAGTTAAGAGGACCACAAATCAAAGCACGATTCTGAATATTCTTGAAGAGTACAGACTAGGTTTTAAATTATTTGTCAGTTACTGGTTTTCTCTGTATCCTGCCCTTGGTGGTCATACAGCAAAGTAGGTTAGGGGGAAAAAGGAAAAAAAGTCACCTTATCCTATGAAGAATAAACATACTGGCTAACAAACAGTCAGAGCCTTACTTTAAGAAACATAGCTAGAACACCTCTAGGAAGGGATGCCCAGAGATGAAAAAAAAAATACAGTGACACAGAAGGCAAAAGCAAAAGCTTTTGACCTTCCTCAAGAAACAAAGTGAAGTTCTATATTTCCATGCTAGAATTATCAAAAAGAAGTACCCACCAACCCATCCCTACTTCATTTTTCATACTATGTCCCAAACATGTAAATTCTGGAAAATACTTAAACTGCTTTAGTTGTATAGACTTGTACCACACTGTGTTTACCTTTAATTTGCTGTTGCTTTCTTGTGCAATATTTAAAAATAGACTAATATTCTAAAAGAAGAAAGATGAATCATATGGCAAGGCTAAAAGGAAGGACGGAATAGGACTTGGTCCGACTACGGGTACAGCTGCTCTACAAATATTTGGCTGAATAGCTGTTAAATATTCTGACAGAGATATTGGACCAGAGTCGTGGACAGCAGTTAAGCTGCTATTTGTTTTGACAATTCCAGCAGTACAATCTTCGGTACGGTAGCTATAAGGAGGGACCTCAAAC
Organism: Bucorvus abyssinicus; assembly: GCA_009769605.1. Lineage (NCBI taxonomy): Eukaryota > Metazoa > Chordata > Aves > Bucerotiformes > Bucorvidae > Bucorvus > Bucorvus abyssinicus. Next base: position 17,778,434 of record CM020030.1, on the reverse strand, counting down.
ATTTTTAACTTAAGAAAAACAAAACAAAAGCAAACCCAAGAATTTTAAAGAACATCAGCCAATAATTAGTTTTTCACTGCATCAGATATTAATAAGAAAACAAAATTAATGCAGTGTCAGAATATTAGAAACTATATTGGATTCTCTTCAGAAAAGAACTATTGAAAAAAGGTTGGGAAATACTTTTAAAAGGATGAAATAGAGAGACAAATTACTATAGAGGAAATCCTTTCAATAAACAGATGTTCCCTGCTTATTTTTTTGAACTCAAGTGACTGAGTCAATGGTACTAAAAACAGAACCTATTGGTATCCTAACCATTATGGCATACCATAGTACATTTTATAATGGGCCTGCCCTAGCATCTTTTGAACAGCTGCTAGGGGTTTTTTTGGTTATGCTAGTTTAAGACTTATTAAAATCATCATCTGATGTGCAGAACATGATTGAGAGTGGATTGAAATTTTTCTAATTCTCTTAGGCTCCTCTGAAATTTTCAGCTGCAATATTTAATTTACAAAAATCAACAGAAATCCTCACAGCTAACTGCAATCTTGTTTTCCACAAAGAACAAGAAAAAACTTTCCACACAGCTTACGGTGGAATAAATTACTGTATCAGGTCAGTCTGTATTTCTCTGTTGTCAAAGTGACAACCACAACAATAACAACAAAAATCACTTGGTAAAAACAAAACATGTTTAGATTTCACACAAGAGGAAAGCAAATGACTGCAGTCATTTGCCTCCTAAAACTTTTTTGAGGATGCTTTCAGAAAGTCAATAGGAAATAAATTCTTGCATTTTCTTCTAAAAGAATCACTATTGCCCTTACAAGCTTGAATACTGAGTGTAACGCTGGAGATCAGACAAAATCACATTGGCTTCTAGCCTTCAAAATCTATGACTGCGACAATCAGAAACATTGAAAAAGTCTGAAAGGTCAGAGAAAATATTCTGAAGATCAAAACTCATAACTGTCTCCTTTTCTATCTGTATTTGTTCTTTTCTATTCTAAATCTCCTTCGGTAGACATCAGAATTCAGAAATATCTCTTTTTCTCAATTTATTATCAACATTTAATGAGTGCCTAGATTGTTATAAGGAATCACTGATATAATCAAAGACCCCCTTTTATAATAAAGTTATATATATGTACCACAAAACCCTGAAAATAACTAGGCTCATTCTTCAGCAGATAGAAACAGCATCTCACCTCTGTGCCCACTATTTTTCTCTTCCATTCCCTGTCACTCTTAAAAAAAAATGGATTTATTACTCAAGCTGGTTGCTGAAAATATATTTTGTTTAAAAACAAAAATTTCTAAAAATCAGAGACTGCAACTTGGAGCATCTGAAAATGAGTCAAGATTCTGGTCAAAAGAAAACAAACACGTGAACATTATGGCCATCCCAGCAAACTCAACAGCACTGACCTCTGATGTGAAAAAGTTATATCCGTAACTTTATCACAACCACCTAATTTAAATTATCTGTTGCATGATTTCTAAATGAGTAGCACTTCCAGATTTCCCATAGATTCTGAAACTAATTTTGAAGATCCATATTTAAAAGTACACTAAAGGTAAAGACCTGTACCCTGATTACAAGATGAACTCTCTGCACATACAGCTGACGTTTTTTGAACCAAAGACTTGGTTCATGTGTACGGAATAGTTTGATTTTCATGTTTGTTTCATCAGGTTCATACATTTGCTTTGCTTGTTGCTGAAAACTGTCATTATAACAGAGAGCATCTGAGGGAGGGTCTCCAGGGAAATCACTTTCTCCTTTTGCTTTCCCTCAGCTGGGCTGAGACAAAGTACCCTTCTATGTCAGAGCCAGCCCTCTGACCATTCCTACAAGAAAACTAACAACATAACAAAAGAACAAGCTGCTGCCCAGCCAATGCACCTTCAAGCTGAAATGGTGTGATGGGCAGCGTTGTGTAAGGACAGCAAGGCTAAGCTGCTTGACCTTCACTGCCCAGGTGAGCTCTTGTCCCCATGCTGATAACATCTATTAATACAAATGTGAGATAGGCTCCTAACGTGTGGTACAGAGATTCAAGCTGTCTGACTTAGAAGGCTCAACTGTATTAAGATTGATTGTCTTCATACAAAAGGCTTACTACTTACCAGTGATGTCCCGATGCATTCACTCCCCTGATCTATGCTAATGTTCCACCTCTAAGAATGAATCATGCTTTCTGGAAAGCTTCACTTATTTAATCATGTTCTGGCCTTCTGGAGATTCCAATAGCCCAGACCTCCATCACATAGATGAATGAGCAAAATCCATCACACTTTGCAGTCTGACTGACACAAAGTGTGGTACAACAAAGTGGAACACCCTCGTCTCTTCCTATATGGCTGCTCCATTTAGCTCAGCTTTGGGCTAGGATAGTTAATGAATAAATACCTTAAGAACAACACCAGATTTACTTGCAATATACGCTTGCAAATTACAGTCTCTCTAGGATAAATAGAGATTTCACAGTGATAAATAGAAATGGAACACAAACGTTTAAATGTGTTGAAAGCACATTAAGGTTGCTAAATCAAGCACTCAAAATTTAGGAAATGCCAATCACAGCTCTGCTTCCTTGAGTAACTGAGTTATGATCCAGTCTTTAATTATACAATCAGGTACTATTTTTTTCTCCCACATGCGTGGGCAAGTGTAGTCAGATCTCTTCCTCCAAAATTAAAGAATTAAATTGGTAACATAAGTAGGCTGTTATCCTGTAAGTGGATCAGCCCTTACACAGGAAAAGTGCTCAAACTCATCTGCAAGCGCTGCAACTCGCAGAAGTACAACACTGGCAAACTGTGTATTGGGGTCCAGTCTCGGCCCCAGGAGGGTGGTGAGATACAGCAGCCCCAGCCCTGGTTACTGACGGACAAGCATAGACTCATTGAATTCGTGCTGGAAGGCTGTGTGGCTAAGTGACTGCAACTTGGCACTGCTGTGTGAAGCTCCCGGGCTTCTATTCACAGCCCTGCCTGCCATGACCTTACACAACCTCACAGTTACCTCACTCAAAAAATAGTGGAGAACGGTCATTGCCTGACCCAGGAATAGGCTATGAAGGCTTGCTCAATAACAAGAGTTGTGGACCTCCCAAAAATAGAAACGGCCCATAACAGAAGAGATAAGGGCAAAACCCTCTGACTCCGTATACCTTCACCTAAGCCTAAAGCATCCTCTGATGAATGCACAGCCACTATTCCTTTGAGGGTATCTCACCTAAGTTCCTGTCTTAATTTCCCAAAGATCAAGCCACTTACGTGTAGGCTGGGTGTAGTTTTAGGAAATGAGTTCTGTAAATTTTAGCCATATATTTTAGCAATCCTGACTGGTTTTCTACCATTATATTATCTGCCGGAAAGCCTCTGTTGCCATTACAACGAAAATATGGATGAAGTAGGGATTTGAAGGTTGCTGTTGAAGGAGGAACCATTGCAAAACAGTCTTGCATGATCAGTTATAAAAGTAGTGATTTTTCTGGAGAGTGCTATCAGAGGTAGACTAATGTCAAACAAAAGAAATTAAAAATGACTTAAAGACCAGTCATTTACCTCCGCATGTCACTAGCAGAACTTTCAAACTAGATTCAAGCTTTCATTCTGGGAGAGAAGGTGAAGAGATGTTTACCTATAAACCTTCCCTTAGAACTATTGCACAAAACAAATCCACTTGTCTAAATTTAATACATTTCCTATTATAATCATTGTATCTTAATACATTCAGTAAATAAGAGTTAGTGATATAAATTAGGACATACTGAATTTCATTCGTTTAATTAAACTGATGTTGATAAACTACAATGAACTTTCTATTTGGGAACCCTTATTTATATTTTGGAACACCATATGCAGTTTAACTTGCATAAGTTTCCAAGCGATATAAGATATGATGAAATAATATGGTTTAACTTCATTAAGTTAAAACAGTACCTTAAGTCAAACTGGTGCAATACAGTGTGCAGACACACCCTAGGAAACCTATGTTTGATGCCAGCTTAGTGAACTTGAGTAAAAGAGCCAAACATAGATATCTATATATACAGGAATAAGAGATACACAATAAAACTGTCTTCTTATATAGCACCTGCTAATGGGCTGCTCCTGAGACTTTGAAGGAACTTTTTAGCCTACTTTCACATTAAAAATATTGCACAAAGCTGGCCAGGATTTCAGTCATTGGGTGTTGACTGACAAATAATATAACACAATTAAATTATTTCTTGAACACTCAGTTATAAACCAGTTCCCATCTTGTAGGTCAGTTAATACAAAGTAATCTCTTCTCATGGGTTGAGAGCAGTTTCTCCTTTCACTGCTTCTCACACCCAGTGCTTGGTTACAATCCTAGCCAGTGAGATAATCACCACCCAGAAGAAACATTCCATTTCCCCTTTTTATATCTAGTTATGCTGCCAGTTCCTCCTCGTAAGCAGTTGTACAGCCCCCAGAAGGAGAAAGCAGCCTTTCTTGGTGAAATCTGTCACTGTGCCTTTCAAGTGAGGTAGAATTTAAGGAAAATCTTAAGTCAGACAGATTCCCTCGCCACTTTGGTGAAGAAGGTTTTGCATATACCTTAGCAGTTACATGAGCCTCACCTGATGGTTTACTATCACACTTACAGTAGGTAATGCCTGTTTGAAATGAAAACAAATACCCTTGTCAAGGAGAAAAAAAGATTAAAGTAATATAAAAAAAGGCAGAAAAAAAAGCCAAGTATGGAATACCTAAAAGTCTATCTGTTAAATGTTTTCACATCTCATCTTAAAAAAACCCCAAGTGTTAAATACTTATTTGCACTCTCTTGATTCAGCTGTGGTTTGCTGAAAATTTTCAATCCTGATAAAAGTTTATTTCCTTTGCCTCCTTTAAATATATCAGATAAAATAACTATGTTCAGGCTTACCACTAAGAGCAAGAGCAGCTGGTTTAGACCACCTGGTAGCTCTTAAGGAGATGTGATGCAGAAAAGAACATGTCACTCACTTTACTGGTTGCTATTTGCTTTTATCAGTACTCACAGAGATTCTGGATTGCCTACTGCAAGAACTCTCGTAGGTATACAACAAAGGACTCAACATTATGGAAAAGTTCAACAAAACATAACAGAAAAATATTACCTTTCTGTAACTGAGATTATTTCTCTAAGTGTTAAGAGAGAGACTGGAATTTTTAGCAGGATAGAAAAGCAAAAATAAAGTATGATGCAATGTTAAGGAAGCTAGGCTTCCTGCCTTTCATGTCGTCTTCTTCCAAGCTATTCACAACTTTGTCATTTCCTACTGCCATCTCTTGTCACAAATCACTCTACCCTCTTTGATTTTCCCATGGTCTCAGCTTTCCCTGACTTCAGTGTCTCACATAAGCATTCTTCTTCCATAATTCATAAGAGCACTCCCCTTTCTTTTACCTCTCTTTGCCGTAATTCCTGTAAGAAATTTACCGTGTTAGTATATCTTGAGAGATAAGAATTATTCCTTATTAATTTCTGTAATAAAAATGTTACTACCAGATTATTTTAATTTATGAAAAATGGGCACGTAGATAGTCATATGTGTTTCGTTATATTACTTGTCCCAAAATTTCTGTGTCACTCATCTTTTTGAGCTGAAAGTTATGTGCAATAATATTTGAAGAGGTTTGTTTTTAAATTCCCTTGCTTAGGGAGTGAGATTCTATTTCAGGCTTCTTGCTGCAAATTAGTATTACACAACAATTAGCTAGGAAAGATAATGCATTTCCTAAAATATTTTTTAAATGAGAAAAATCATATTCAAGCTGAGACTCTATTCACACAAAGCTCAGGAAGCAACATCATGCGTTATTCTATGATGCCTACTGTCCCATAAAGCACTCATCAGCAGTGGGTTTCAGTTATCGTTATCAAAGATCCTTGTATTTCATGCCATAAACACATCTCAACCCTGACTCCAGGCACTCACCTTTAGCAACAGCACAGCCAACATGTTTTGGGATGATTCCCAGCTTCTGATTTACTTTATTTCATTCTGACTTTTACTGTTTGGGAACAGCTTTCTAGACCTTTATAGTATTTAAGGTGCAAACTAATAATATTCATCTATTCCAAAGGCCAAAGGGTCCATATTTGTATAGGGTATGTTGGGGGAAATTAATGCTCAATCAGCACTAGCTGACAGGATAAATGAAATAAATGAAATTTCTGCTGCTTTCTGAGGGAACATGCCATGTGGAGCATCCGTTTCCTGAAAGCTTTCACCAAGCTGGCCACGTGTGGCACTTTTCAGTCTTCCTGCTGAAGGGAAAGTCTCTTCCTGCTCTAGCCTCATCCTCAGCACAAAACATCCTTTTACTTTTCTTCTCTTAAAATTCCTTAAAATCAGACATACTGCGTATGCAGGTAAATTCAATAGTTAATTACAGTCCTAAGTATATTCCACAAATCACTGAAAGAAAGTTAAGATCTAAACTGTCAGTCTAGTGGTTCTAGTCTAATGAAATTGTTAATGGAAACGTTAAAAGTTATCAGACAGGAAAACTGATCACATGCTATCACTCAGGAAAAAAATCCACCCATAACACTGGACTTCATCTGATATTGTAAACACTGGTAAGATCATGTGAAATTTAAAAGCAGTTATTTCATTGTGGTTTACGCCATAAATTAAACTGTACCTGGGGAGTCATTCAGGCTGAAGGCAATTCGTACTGGCTTATCAGCAGGTACCCTGGTGGTGGTGATCATGTGGGCACTTGAGTCAATGCTTTTACTTGTTTGTTCCAGCTGCAATAATACAAATAATATATTTATTACAAAGCATGTGACACCATTCAACAAATGAGTTATAATGCTTTTCATGCATTCACAGCTACCTTTCTCATTCCAGCTAAGCAATGGTTAGAATCAAAGTCAAGGGAGCTTCCTTTCACTCTTCCATTTTAAAAGGATTTAAGTGAAATTCAGTGCAGAGACTGCCTTTCTTTTGCTATTTACAGATTAGAAAGAATGATGGCAAAAGAAGCTTCCCCTCTCCTCACCTGCTTGCTCCCCGCCATTGCCCCTTCAGCAAGCCTTGACTCGTGGCAATGCTGCCTGGTTCTGAAGGTGAAGAAGGAAGAAGGGGTGGGGAGTTGAGAGTAACATGACCCCAAGCCTGCCATGTGATTGGAAACGTGCACACCACTCCACATGGTGTCAATGAGGAGGCACCCATCCTCCTACCTTCCACCCATACTCCCCCAGTCAAACTGTGCCTGATAGTCATACATTTAATGGTCAGAAAGTTACTAGGTTTCCAAACCTTGGTGGTGATTCTTCAGTGGAACTCTGTGCACGTGTAGTGGTCTCTCTGCATGGGTTTGACTCACGGATCGGGACCTTATTCAGTCCTCAGTCTTTCTTCTGAGACCACCAACTCCAAAAAGTGGTTTTACTGAGATGGAACCCTGTCCATTAAGAAAACTGCTAGTTCATTTCAAGGAGGGCACTAAAGAATTGTTGAGCAACAAAAGAATTAGCTACTAGTGATCTCTAATGGCATACTTGAAGCATCTCTGATCACTCAAAAGTTGTTCTTGGAGCTATACTACGTATATTTAACCTTTTGAATGAACATTTTTGGTTAAACTCCCTTAAATAGCTGAATGCAAACTTAATCTCCTTGTATACCTAACACAAAGCTGCTAAAATTCACAGATATTAATCTTCTGATTAGCTCCATGTGTAGAGAATGTGAAGTCAGTAGGACTTTGTGCACATAAAAGATCTGCCCATAAAGAAATTATTTTAGGACTGAAGACTATGCTATCCAGACTGCATGGTATCCATACCAACTATGGGAACAATTATGAGAGGAGCTTTTAAATTACCATAAAAACTCCTCAGTCAATTAGAAACCAAATCCAAATTCTTCAGAAAAATACAATGACTTTACTAGAAGTTGTACCACATGTCAGCAGACAGCACAGCTTTTAGCTAATGCAAACAAAAGCCAGTTTCCTAAGTCAATAGTCTTGCAGTTTTTCAGTAAAGTAGCTATTGTATGACACAGAAATCCCAACAACTCATTCTAATTCACACTTAATTATTTGGCAGTCTCAGAAAGTCAATAGAACAGAACAATATTTCAGAATTATAATCTTCCTTGGTGATGGACAAGTGAATCAAACACCTCCCTGGCATCGCTGCCTTGCAGTAAGTGGAAGAGTATAAAATTTGCATTTGGCCCATTAAGTTCAGCATTTCTTTTTTTTAATTTGCTTTATCTGTCTTAATATTTAGCTAGCAGAGTGATATGGTTACTCTGTAGCAATGCTACACTACAAGTTGTTATTTGAAGTGCATAGTCTTTTCTTAAAATAACAACAAATGTTTTAAAATCATTCCTTTGAATAAATCATATTTGGAGCTGAGAGTGTCTCTTTTGACTAATACATGAAGGATATCAGGGATCATTCTTTATTCCCCATTACTAATAAACAAGACACACAAAAAATGAACTGATATCTATTGGGCAGAGACAAAGAAAAGTCAACTAAACTGCCACAGCGTATGTTTTTGGACTCAGGAAAAGATCCCTAGAGTCAATTGAAACATTCTCTGTTGAAGTGCATTGCATTAGACTAAATAACTTTTACCTTCTAAACATTATCAATCACGTTTTTCCCCCAGACTCTCATTTTATAAAGAAACATCTGAGACATCTCATTCTTTTTAAGAAATAACAGAACTAGTAATCCAAAATCCTTTAAAATATTTTCCTTCCATACCTCCCAATAAAAGGTAAAGCAAAAAAAAAAAAAAAAACCCACCAACAACAAAAACCAACAACAACAACAAAAAGATTTTAAGTGATAAGCACATCCTTGAAACAAGGCTGTTCATCATTCTGTGTTGGTGGCACACATTCCACTGACATCTGATTACTATCTCAAGTGGTCTTCCACACAAGAGCATACTTAACATTTCGTATCATAGCCTAAGAAATTAAAACAATGCATTCTGCTAAAGGTTTTAAAGTTGCCATAACAATATTGCTAAGAGTAAATCTGTTGTCTTATCCCAGTCACATACTCTGTAGTCTGAGGTGTCTTTAAATTATCTATTTTAACCACCTACTATGCAAGGGCAAAAATCAATACCCCTTCAGTAAGCAAAGGTGAATTCTATCATTACACAAAGGAGTGTTTTCATTTTATTCCAATCCACAAAAAGAAATCTCATCTTAGATGCAGCAATTACCCTGCTATCCATTTTTTAAAAATTGCATTTATCCCTTCACTCCTTTTTGTGCAGAATCCTCAAGCTCTCCATCACAAAAAGCAATCAAAGGCAAAAGAGATGGATGGAAGCAGCCTGTGTGCAAATGAGGTGATACAGGAAACACACAGACTGACTGCCCCCAGTTCCCCACCTGCTTTCTCCATGCATGGAGAACAATATCTCTGTAGACAGAGATGAGGATGAGTGGGCAAGCTGAAATTTAACAAGGTTTAATGAGCAGTTCCCTTCTTCACAACAATTGCCTATAGAACTGACTGCTGTTTCTCCATAAAAAACCTGCAGCAGAACTCAGATTAAGTGCTGTTATAGCTCTATCAATTTAGTTCAGTTTTCACACCTGTCGCCTTACCTCACTTAGCGGAGTGTCTGCACTTGTATAATCCAGGGCCAGCCACTGCCTTGGCTTGTCGTTGCCTTTATGGAGTAAAGCTTCAATAAAAGAAAAGGCTGCACCTGCTGCATAGCAACAAACTGACACGGGCTGAGAAGCTGAGACAGCTGTCAGAGCAACATGCTGCTACCTGCACTTCCTATAGGCTTTGCGGTCGCAAAAGATCACCCTTTTCCGCTTTTCTCCACAATCCCACTTTTCCTTCCTCTCCTTGCCAGTGACAAGGGATTATGATGCTGTCACTCTTCAGGGAGGAAAAAATCCTTCTGTCACAGGCATTATTAAGCAGCAAACTGTGGCGAGCCCAAGATTTTTAATTCATTAGTCCTGGCAAACCTAAAATACAAACAGACTTGCTTCATAGGACAGGAATGTTTTCAGCATGACCCAATCAGTGTCTGTGTCTATTCCAGCAAACTGGCAAAGATAGCATGACTCCAGTCAGCAAAAATGTCTGCAGCTCCAATCAGCTTGGGCTGACACTGCCAACTTGGACTGGCTACAAGCGAACTATCAAATGATAGCAGCGACTATCAAAGCTAACAACAAGGGATGGGCTTGGCATGTTAGGCTAAGTTCATGTTGGTGTTGGTCAAGCCAGACTTGTCTAATAGAAGACAAGAGCCCTGCACTTCTGAGGATGCAACGGGCAAATTTCAGAATGTGTATGCTGTGAAAGCAGATGTATTTATAGATGCGTCAGCGATGGCAGTGATAGCTGAAGCTGACTAAATCAGAGATTTGACTGAACTCAGAGGATTTCCTAGTGCTACTTTGGATGGCTTTTGTCAGTTTTGAAACCACAGGCAAGCAATTAATAGATAAATCTTGAAGTATCACAAGAAAGATTAATTTCTTCAGATTAAACTCTCATTTTCTGAAGCTATGTCATGCACATGCAGTGCCTACATGACTTCTTTGATTGACTGCTACCACAGTCATTAGAACAAATGGTGAAAAATGGAGAACAATTATGGAACAATTACACAGAATATCTTTACATTTATTGGTCTGTACCTGAAAAGGGGGTTAACCCTCCTTTCATATTTCAAAATGTATTTTGAAGGTATATTTTATATTTTTAAATTCCAAATGGAAAACGTTTATCTAACCCAGATCTCCTGTATAGGCACCTTACTAAATTATCTTGGCTCAGAGATACAGAGAGGTTGCAGGACAAATAAAGATGTGAAAGTCTGAAGTCAAATATTCTTCCTTCCTCACCGTGTCACCTACTGGCCCTAGCCTAGGCTTGATCTAATCAGTGCAAATCTCAGGAAGCCAGCAGTTGCCCTTGTGGCTTCAAAAGACCTTTTTCATACTTCGAAATGACTAAACTGCAAAGATATTCTACCCACACTGCCTTTCTCCAGCAATGACCCAGGAGGGTATAGACAGCTACACCATTAGTTAGGTATCTGGTGAGGCCGTCTCTTTAACTGCATTGTGATTTCAGAGCAGACTATGGGCTCTGTCCCAAAGAGTTAGTGAAAAGCAGGACTGTGCCTCTGACTACGCTGACCATTTTCTCTTCTCTTGATGTGCTTCTGAAAAGATTGAAGGTTCCTCCCTAGATGTCTCCTTTGGAAGGGGAGGGAGAGAGATTTGTTGCTAATCACAGCCATTACTGAAAATAACATTCTACAGCTCAATACCATCTGCAGCTGATACTGATCTCCAGCTCCAGGTCCAATTATTGTGAAAGTATTTGTTTGAAGATAGAGAAAATCCTGGCTCCAGTGAAGTCACTGAAAATATTCTGCTTCAGTTTCCATGGAGCCAGGGTTTCCCTCAAATTGTAACATCCTCTTCTGCTTTGTATGGACAGATGGTATTTAGATGGTATGAGTGCCTTCATTACATGCCATTACAGTAAAGCCTAAAAAAGCTTCGCTACATAAAATCTTAAGAGATGAAAAATCTTCAATAGCCATTGCAGCAAGGGTCTTGGACAGAAATGATGGCTGAAGAGCCCAGGGGTGTTTTTTCCAAATGGCTCTGACACTCCACATTTCCAGACTGACACTTCATTTGTACTCAGTTTGAATAGTATGTGCATTTGCAAACTGAGTTCACAATAATTTTAGGTTTGTATCCATCATATTCATGTTTTTTAAATGTTGGTGTTTCTAGTTAAATATGTATTATTATACACACTTCACAAAAGAAGGTGGAATCACCTGTATTTCACTTAATATGCACACTCCTCTTTAAGGGGAGTGGTAAGACACCAAAACCGAGCAAACCAAAAGGCCCCTGATTTGCATTTCAGCATCAGTTCCGTGCTTTACACAGTGATTAGTCACCTGAAATTACTATTTTATGGAAGGTAGTGTATTTTCAAAATGTGAGAAAATTATAGCATTCTGTATACAGAACACTAAACTTGAAGCATCAGGATGAATGACTTGACTGTAACTATTTTATCATCTATTCATTATTGGGGCTATGGTGCTAAATCCCCCAACAATATGGATTTAAACAACACACTTTAAAAGGTTCTCTAGATTACTTGATAACCATACACTAGGGAAGATCTCAATTTTAAACAAGGGGGAAATGAAGTCCAGGGTGCTTCACTTCTATGACTTGCTCAAATTAATAGTCAAAGCCATTCTAAATTTTAGGTAGAGATAAATCCCACTTCTCTTATTCACTAAGTAGGTGACTAAAATCTGTGCATCTAAGAAAATTACTCTCCCATTTACTGCAACAGAAAAAATCTTTATAACAGGCTGCACATACATCTTACAGTCATCTCTGTGAAAATTACAGAATATTGATAAATCCAGGCTTTTTGTGCAGGAGCACAGCCTACCCTGTTTCCTTTCCAGCATACTATTAGTCATCAGATTCCCAGTACCCAAGGAAAATTCTTTCAATCCTGTTATCACATTATGAAACTGGTGATACGCTAGAAGAGGATACCACGTTTTATTTACCAAAAACACCTGAAAGGAACATACTCTATATTAGGAACACTGAGTCTTACTGATATTCAGTAGTAGAAACATGCAAATTTGTAACAATTTTTAGGATGAAGTATCAGTTATTCTACAGATGTAAAAAAAGTCAGTATCTGCTATCTAATAAAACACCTGTTGCCTTCCCTTTTTTAGCTGTGCTACTTTCAATTCATCTCAGTTTCCTCCTATAAGTAGTATTTAGTAGCATATGACCTCATTCATGCTAAAATGGTGTTTCACAGATTGCCAGTCACTTTTTAAAAATACACTTTAAATATTCTAGCATATGGAAAATGTTCCAAGAAGAAATTTTAAAAGTAAAAATAATGGCGCTGTTTTGCCTAAAACCACACACAGAGCAAAATCTTCATTTTATAGATCCCTCTGAGTACCAACAGAATGCCACTGTGGGAGGGATTTGGTCCCTTTCACTGACATTGGGGCTGATTATGGTGAAGCTGCTCCATGCTATAGAGAACTGATTTTGAAAGCATAAACATTGGGGAGTCACGTCCTTTAACTCCACATTACCTGTAGAATTTCCAATACCACTTGGATGGCATGTCTCAGAATTCGCCCAATACTAAAAGCTAGATGGTATATTCCATTTGTCCGCACGGTAATTGCATAAGTGCCCTCATACCAGCCACAAAAATAGAGTATTTTGTTGATCTGATCTCTTCTTGCAGTCCATAAGGAAAACCATTTCAAGTCTGCAGAGAACTGGGTAGAGAAGTGGATTTTACTACAGCAGCAGTTATTCTAGGTGAGATCAGAACATCCAATATGACCCAATCAAAACACAGTTTTCTCAGCCAGAAATCCAAAACCAGAGAAGAATAATTCTTTCTTGTCTATTGGATAATGGAATGGTATAGATGAAATATAAGTTATTTAGTCTTGTTGCACCTCACTCACAACCTAACATCCCAAGTCCTGACTGGGACTGGAGCAGCCAACAGAGCACGTCATTACTGTTCTTAGATACTACCTCCAGTCTCCTTGCCTAGGTAGTATTTTAACACAGGTAAAATAATGTACTTTCCCCCAAGCTCTACACTCGTAAATGGCTGAACCCTATCAGATTAAATGAAGTCATTAAAACCAGCGTGAATAATACACTGAGCACTGACTTAAAAAATACCACATAAGAAACTTTATAATTAATAGCAAATTGATATGCAATAGCTGAATTCAATTATATAGGATCATAGAGATCTAATGAATGAGATTTAGCAGAGAAATTAAAAAATCGGGTCAGTCAAGGTAATGTGGATTTACAGGAGCTGACTCAACAAGTTTTACACCTGCCTTAAGACCATCTGGAAATAACTGCATCTTGAATCATCTGAAAACCTGGTTGGTGGAAAACTCCATTGCTTCCACAGCAAACTCCAGACAGAAACTGTGGGAAGCTAATTCTGCTGACAGGAAGAAAACTGAAGCCTTTGAGGTATGATGCTGCCAAAGATCCTTGCGTATCTTTTGTATGGAAAGTAAGATGAAAGCTGAAGTTAGAAATATTAACTGGAAAAGCCTCACTATTGTCAGAAATCAACAGGTGCAAACTTAAACACATCAGCCCAGAGATGGAAATAACATTTAGAAGCTAATTACAGGAAGAATGATGGTGGGTTATCTCAACAGGGAATGATGAAGGATATGGATAGACAGTGTGCAGCAGTTCACTGTGAGATCAGCAGCTGAACGTGCAAAGCTAGCATTGGCTAGCATTGGCTAGCACTGGCTTACTGGAAACACCAGCACTTTCTCACCAGAGCTTAAACAAAAATGCATCAATTTTGCTTACCAGTTGTGCCACTAAACCACATCCAACTGTTCTAGGATAGAAAGATAATTCTCTCCTATCCGTGTAAAAGCAGAGTAATCACCTCATTTCAACTGGATTTGATGTTCCTTAAGGAAATGCTTAGATTACCTAACTCAAGAACTTACCTGAAGAGGACGCTATAAGACATTACAGCCTCACTTGTTCCCGATGGCTGAGGTTTTCATGCTCTCATGGATACACTCACAAGACTTTCAAGTCAACACACTCCTTGTCATGGTTTAGACCTAGTTGGCAACTAAGCACCACTATTTCTCCAGGAGGAGAAAATACAACAAACTACTTAAGGGTCAAGACAAGGGAGGGCTTGCTCATCTCTTATGGTCACAGGCAAAAGACAGACTCAACTAGGGGAAACAAAATCAATTTAATTCAAACAACAAAACCACAACCAAATTGCCAATTAAATGAGAGCAGGGCAGAAAGGGATCAACAAGATCTTAAATACATCTTCCCTCCACTCCTCCCTTCTTCTCAGGCCCGGCTTTACTACCTCCCTTCCCACTTGGCACCGAAGTGGGGGGAGCACAGGATGGGAGGTGCAGTCAGTCTTAGCATTCTCCATGCTGTTCCTGCTGCTTGCTCTTCTTCATGGGAAACACTCCTCACAGTTCCTTGTGGCCACATGGCATCACCCCCACCCCAGGAGACAGGCCATGAACATCTCCAGCTCACATGGAGGTCTCCTGCCAGGAGCAGTTCTCTCAGCACTGAACCGACCCAGTGCCAATCTTCCCCAAAGTCACGGCTTTTTTTCAGGATTCCCAGCTCTCTGCAACATGGATCTTTTCCATCTCTCTGTATCATGGGCCTCTTTTCCATCTCTCTGCAGTGCAGTCTCTTTCTCTGGCTTTCTACAGCCTGACGGTCTTCCCGCCAGTGCTCTCTGAGGACTGCAGGGCTTCAGCCTGCCAATTTGCCATGGGCCAAAGGGCTATACCGGCATGTCTCCACAAACTGCCCCTGGTTGGTGATCGCATGGTTGCTCCTCCTTCCACCCCACCCCCTCCAAAACAAAAGTGCACTCCAGAAAAACAAAAGGCATTCCCAAAAGGTGTTTCCCCTCTTAAATAGGTGTATTTGCAGAGGAGCTGACTGGCACAGCCTTGGCCAGAGGTGTGTCCAAATTGGAGCCAGGGGAGCTCTTTTCCTGAAGCTTCTTAAAGGGTCCATGCTAGCAGCCCCATGCCCTGCTACCAAAACCATGCCAAACACAGGCAGCAGCTCCCTCCCTCACTACCAAAATCATGCCAAATCCTAAACCACCACACTCCATCACTAAGCTTTGCTGCTCTAAGGAAAAAATCATCATCCAGAAGAATGTGGCACAATCCCTAGCAGAGATGGTATTCTGCCCATACTTAAACCTCACTGCTGATTCAGCACCAAAACTGCCTTAATTAATTCTGTCAGCTGCAAACAAGGAGGAGGTGTTTAGAAACAACAAATGCTAGAGTATTTATTAGCAAAACATTTTTATTAGTAAATGCAGTTTATAATAGCCCAGGATGTCCTCACACTTCTTCTAGATATTTGTCTTCCCTACCTCCCTGAAGAGAAAATGTATGGTATTATAACCAGCAAGATCAGAGCAGAGAGTTCAGCAGTGTGGGAGATGTATCAGGCATGCGACTATCACTCAATGACAGGATGTGTGTACACGAATTTATCTTGTGCTGTAGAATTAACATTAAACAAGAAATCCTTATGGTTACAAAGTCAAAAACTGTCAGACTTATTGACCCGCCTCCCTATTTACAGTTAGTTTAGAACCCTTGTGCACCTCTGGTAGTCTTTAATGATGGATGCTCACACCATGTTCCCCCATGAACTCAAATTCAGCCAAAACTGGTTGTTTCAATGAAAGGTATTATATTTGTATAAACCCAAAGATATTATATTTTTATAAAGGCACGCTTGAAAAAAAAACCAACTTTGCTCTGGCAGATAAATTGCAAAAGAAAATTTCAAAGGCCGTCTTACCCAGGGACAGCCCCTGCTCAGAAAACAAGACTCTACCAATTTTCTGTTGGGACACTGACAAGACAAAGTCGGGTAAGGACAGTAAAATGATTCTTTTTCAGAGGGGAAAAAGAGCACTTGAACTTTGTTCTTCCTATATGATTCCCCATGCCCCTGAGGCTGACTGCAAGTAAAGGACCAAGCGCTATCATTTTGTCATTATTAATGCCACGCTCTTCCTTTTATCACAGGACTTTAATAAAGAAGCAGCAGATATTCTTGTGATCTAATAGACAGGACTAAGCCAGTGATATTAATACTCCATAATACTCCCATATTAAGTCACCCACACAGTACTGTTTAAGTGCAATACTGAACGACTTGACATCATCTAATTAGCATGATTCAAGATGACATATTGCTTCAAGAAACGACATAATATTGATAATTCTCACAAGAAAGAAATGCAAATAGGCTCTGCCATCAGTTTGCCATGAAAAAAAGTTAATAAAATACCCAGCTTTTTTGTATGATTTTGAGTACTTCACAGGGGAAAATTCCAATGGTTTTATCACTTAAACTGAAGCATGTTAGCTACAGGATTTTTGACAGACTGGCAGTAATGACTCTCAGACATACTGATTACCTTTGAAAACGCGTAATTCCAGACAACAGAGAGTAAGCACTAATTTGTTAAGTCACTTACTTATATCTACTCCATATTATGACTAGAAGCAGCCGTTTACAGAGACCTGCTCTTCAATGCTGCCCCTTAGAGGACACATCCGAGAAATTCATCCATCTCATGTCAAAGAGCTTTGGAAGACAATACAAGGAGAACTGGATCAGGACAGTATAATGTTGCACCATTTGAAACCTATTTGAAGCTCTGTTGGCAATACCAGCCAATTGTTTTAACATCATATGCAGGCTGCTGTAGCTCCTGCTTGAGCTTTCTAAATCCTGATTCTCACATGAGAGTGACTGGAATGCCACCTTCACAGGCAGGCAGCAGGTAATACTGATCTTTAAACTATCTAAATTACAGGCTCCTGATGAAAATGTTTAAGATTCTCATCTTGCAATATACATGTGTGAAGCTGCATCATACCTTGAATGCCTTTCCTTTAGATGACAGTTAGGTCTTTATTTTTCTCTGCTGTGGAATTTAAACAACAGCAGTATAGTGTTCAACTTAACAGCATTTTAGGCAGCAGGCAATGTGTCTACTGTTCAGACACAAGATCACACTGTTGGGATTTCGCATGCAATACTGGGAACAAGGTCTGTGTGATAGTGCCAACTTTTGGCATGAATCCATTCTGTGGCCTTTAGCCCTTACTACACTATGGCATGATTCCCTTATTTGTTCAACATAGTGTAGTATCTCCTGCGTTCCAGAAGGGCACATTTATTCATTAACACTTCTTTAAACACATCAAGAGTCACGTAGGAAAGACCATGCATTATTGTCTGAGCTATGATTCTTAGTTACAGCTAGGAAGGCTAAGCAGTGCAGAACTGAGAGCTGTAAAGGTGTCTTTTGAATTCTTTTGATTCACAACCCAGCATGGATTCAGGCCATTTTCTGAAGTGCTGGCAGATATATGGGGTTGACAGAGTAGTGAGGAAATAACGGGACACACAGAAGTTCCCCAGGTCATGCTGGAGGGTCACGCTCTATGCTGGCAGCAAAAAGAAGGGTGCTGTATAGATCCTGGGCCTGATTCTGGAGACACCCACTGACTGGAGTTCTGGAGAATTAATGGATTTCTCAATAGGTATATTCAGATGACACGTGATTAAAATTAATCCCTAAATAAGAATGGGGACAATATGAGTAACAAAAGTTGTAGTTACTTGGACAAAGTCTTTAAAATAATTTGGGTAGAGAAACAAAGCATTAAAAATTGGAAAAACCCCTGTCTTCGTCTTGAAGACCTAGTATGTTTTAGACTATCCTTAGAAAATTTCAGATTGGGCATCCAAGTCAAGATATGACACAGTGAAGAAAGAAGACCACAGATCTCAGTGGCTCAGGCACCAACCAACATTGTGGTCTTAATCTCAGAATCCTACCTTTTAGCTACATTTTTTTTCTGCTGTCTGCCACGCTGAAAGAAATGCAAATCAGGGGTGGTAGGAGCTTGTTTCCAAGAGTCTGAAGACAGTTGTTACTGACTTCACTCTTCATTACTTCATTTGCGTGCTATTTCTGCAGAAGTCTTAATCTTTTCAATGCTGAGCCCACCTTCTTCCACTATTTCCTGTTTTTTCTAATGACAAAGAGCCCTATTTCCCTCACTGCTCAGTCTGATGTTCTCCAAGTTTCCACATCCACATAGGTACTGATAAATTCTTCCCATCCCAATAAGAACAGACAAACTTTCAATAGCAGTTGTCTAGTATTTCCAGGTTTTTCCCGGGTCCTGTTCACGCCACTGGAAAAAAAGTTCTATATGACCACTTTGAAAACTGAAGAGAGATGTTTCTCTAGCCCTTATCTGATTCTGGATTTGACCTCCTCATGCAAAACAGAACTCACCATCTAGAAGGCATGTAATTTTTGCCCAATTATGCTTTCTTTCTTATGACATCAAAACCAGAAAGACCTCAAGAATTTTGATTTCTCTCATGAAGTAGCAGATCTTGAATTGTATTTTGGTGTGTACGGTATGAGTGTCACAGCATGATTTTATACCGTGATTGTTCCTGCAATGCAAAATCAATACAAACAGCATCAATTCCTTTCTGAAAGGATCCTTTCCAATCTTGGTTGTTTAGAGGAACCTCTGAATTCTTACCACTTGTATGGGTAGAATCAAACATACTGGATCCTTAACTCAGCTGGGGACTGTCATCACTATTTTAATGTCTACATTTTCAAACAGTTTAATCTACTGATCCCATGCAAAGGCAATACTCTAAAATCCACGTAAGTGCTTTCCAGTGACTGGAGATAACTGGATTAGCTATAGCAGAAAGCACATACACTGAGGTAAGAATACACAAATGGTAAGGAAATCTTGCTTTCCTGCCTAGTTTGCAATCCTCTGCAGAGCAAGCCAGGTAAGCCCAGGTAGCATTTAACCCACGAGCTGTGGACCAATAACCTAAGAAGTATTTATTTGATTAGAAGTACTCTAGTTGATTAGAGTGCTCTCATTATGTCACAAGTGAGATAAGCACAATCTGGGAAAAGCTGATGTAACTGCTGCAGATGGTACTAAAAGAATTATGTTCACCCTGAATGTTCACCCTACGTGGTTCACAATTCTCTATTTCAGGTATAAGCATGATTCTCTGCAAACTAGGTAATGGTCCTCAGGCTTCCCTCAAGATGCCACTCACACTTTTTCAGTGATGTCAGTGTTGGACAAACGCAGTGAGATGTCATACCCACAACTTCAGCAGATACTTTTCTATCCCCTGTTTTCCAATTGCTCAGATTCCCACTCCTGAATAAGCAAATAAAAATTAAGATTCTGTCCTTTTTATGAACTTCCCAAGATCTTGTTAAAATTTTACCAACCTAGAATTTGACAAACATGTGCCTACAGATAAGCTGGGGATTTCCATATGTACAGTAATAGATTTTGGCTGGTGAAAGGGCAGCCAACTGCCAATAGCCAATCCTCTGACCTTTGGATGGTCTTTTAGCCTGGCAATGTCTGTGCAGAATATAAATGGTGTAGAAGAGTAACTAAAAAAAGATCAAGGCCAAGTCAAAGTCGTGATTATACAGCAAGTCCCAAATAACTCCTGATTATAGGAAAAAGAGATGTTTTAGTGATAGTTTAATACATATTAACATATATGTATACTGTATATATTCATAACCACAAACATACATATATATTTTAGCTTTAGTGGTATTCTGGCTTTTAAAAATGTCACTAGCATAAGCTTGAATAAGAGCACTGTACCAACCAGGCAGCTCCAGAAATATCTGAAGATAGCATAAGGCAGCACTGCCACAGACAGACTGCTGCCCAGTCTCACTTCATCTCTCCTTGTGCCAGCCCACGATTTTGCACAGCTATGTGGTGAGCAGGAAAGCTGAAAACTGGCCAGGCTGCTTTTGGGTTAGTCTTAACACAGATCAGTTCCCTAACCTGTTTCATCACAAGGGTGCACAAATGTTTGGCAAGAGAGGATTTCTAAGAAGGGGAAGCAGAATGCAGAGGTGAAAAAAGCAGCCAGAGATGGGACTGCATTTGTGGCCACTGTCCTTGATGGACCTGGTGTGTGGAATTGCTGAGCAACACTGACCTTATGACATTATAATGAGTAGAAACAAACACAGGTAAATTTATTTCTCCAAGTAAAATTAACATTTAGGAAGAAGCCTAAACTGGAGTGAACTGGACAGCTGAAGTGCTGAATAAGAAGAGTTGAGACATTCACTCCAAGTTGCTTGTTTTACACATGCAGATTTGACTTAACAAGAAGCACCATGCAATGGTTACTGGTGGCCTGTGTGAGCTGACTTTGCTTTTTTGCTCTAATTCCAACATTATGCAAGCTGCTACATTTCCTCTATATAACCACTTGAGAGACTAATTAAATAACAGCATTTTAGTTATTGAAGACTCAGAAAGGGAATGTCACCTTCATAGTAGGATGAATGCTCACAAGGTTAACATGCCACCTCACCAAGCAATAATAGCCCTTGATTTAATTTCTGAGCTAACATTTACTAAGGTTCTGACGAAGCGAGTGCTTTGGAGAGGCCATCCCTAAAAAATCAGAGAAACGAGTTCAGAAGTTATGAAAAGATAAATATTCAGCCTTTCTTGTAATGGAAAAGTTATAATGAATGTAAACTTGAGAAGTGTTTTTAACAGTAAAATCCTGTTTCTTTAGCATCCTACATACTATTGCCTTGAGTCTTCTGTTATTTGTCTTGGCAAAAATCAAGGAAGGAGAATAATACCAATGTATACCAGTGAGCTCAGAAACATTTTTTAATACAAATCAACACCCTTTGGCACATCATAATTTAAGCCCAAGTTGGCAATCCACATAGGCAAGTGATAGGATCCTACAGGAAAAGAGCCATAGACTTCCTGGCTGAATGCAAAATTTTCAGAAAGCCATTTCATCATTTAACCATTCTATTTCCTATTCAGAAAAAAATGTACTCATGTTAAGTCCAACAATGAGGTAGCTACATCCCAAAGATGGCATTGGGAATGTAAAAATATATGGTAAAAAAATGACAAAACTTTTAAGTGTTGATGAATCACTAGAGATTTGACTGAGGTCATGCAGGGTATTAATCACAGAGAGCTGAAACACGTGCTGCAGTTACTGATCAGCAGTCTAACCACTTGAACCATCTTTCCTCTCGGCCCTAAAATTAATGTCTTTGACTCGAATGCATTCAGCTATTTATATAATGCCCATGACTTGATGTTCATGACTATGAAAAGTCTTCTGCATCGACTTAGAAGTACCACCTCTGATCTCTACGGCTAACAGAAGTTAGATTACAGAAGTTGCTTTTTAAAATACAGTTTCTGGTATCTTGGCTGTAGAACAGGATGGACATTTCCTTCTTTCCCAGCTGCACTGGGGTCCAGATACATTGGAAGAGAGGGTTAAATGGAGTTATGCCCCCTATGCCAAACCCTAGCACTTCTAGAAGTGCCCACACTCCTTGGTCATGGTATTAAGTGCTGAATACGTTCCCTCTTCAGATTCAAGCGGCATCTACCTCTAAGTAAAAAACCTGCATATAGATTTTTGAAGTTCATTCATGGCGTGTTTTGTGTAGTTTTGCTCTCTATCACCACTCTTTATTATATTGCCATGATGTGTTACATGTTAAAACTGATTGGATTTTAAGAATTATAGGATGGTAAAATTAAACCAAGTGTGTCCTCCTGAGATTGCTTAAGGAACATATGTCTAGTGATTTAATTAACCTTGCAGGTGGCCTACCTGTACTGCAGAGGGGGAACAACTCGTTCTCTGTTGGGTTACAGGCTCAGATACCGTGTGGCCTAAACAAAGCAGTATTATTTCTAAGGCCTTGAAGTTCTCATCTTGAAACAGCATGTTTGATTTTGCACAGCACAGAAGCAAACCATAAAGCAGCTCCATATAGAAGCAGCTCCACTGTCCCTTCACTAGACCTCAGCTACTTATAGAGATGTCAAGGTGAGCCTCTACAGTACCCTTCAGCATGTACTGTAGCACACATATTACTTGGGATTACCCTGGATGATAAGGACTTGACTGTCCTTAGTCTTCCTGTTAGTACATTTTGCTTCCATTTGAATAATGTCACGTATGTTTTAAGTGAAATATTTGACTGGAATCTGCAAAGTTTTATGACCAGTTTTTGCCATCGGTGGCAATGAAGGCTCTTAGCTGTTTGTGGGACACGTATCACTAAATGCACCCAGAGAAATGCCTGGGAGACAGTACGCTGAACTGGGCTGTGAAAGCGAGACTCTGAAGGAGCTAACAGCAGCCATCGCCACAATACTGCGCATCAGTTACTACTAACTAGGCGATTCCTAGGAAAGACCACCTCCGCTCAGCACCCCTGGCAAAGAGGTAGTGAGTTGCACATAGCACAATGAATCAAGCAATGCATTCTCACCTCTTTCAGAAAAACATGAACTGGGCTCTCTTCCGTTTAAAGTGACATAAATGTTACATAAGTGCTGTAAAAGCGACATGAACCTTCGACTTTGGTTGGTTTCATTTACCTAGAGCAAAGCTCACAGCCACATGACAAGCCGGTCACCCCTCAAGTTAGCGGTCGCTAAGCGCTACCCGTTCTCGGCACTGTCCGTCTCCTTCAGAAACTCAGAGCTCTTTATCCGCGCTCAGCTGGCGGCTGGGCGCGTTCAGCCGGGACTGCCGGGGCAGACAGACGTCAGGCGAGGCCCTGTTATACGGGAACCGCCTTTCTGGAAACTCTTCCGACTGAGGAGCGACGGCTCCACTGGTGCCTGAAAGCTGAAGCCTGAGCGCCACCTACTGCCGGTTCGGAGGAGAACCAGAAAACACACCCCGACCACCGCACCGCCTGAGGTCGCCTAATGGGCTCCTTGCGCCCTGCCCTGCCCACGCTATCGATCTTCCCTGGGCGCAACTCGTCCTGCCTGCCGGAAGCCCGCCTGCTCTATCGCGCCTGCGCACCCCCTCTCTCTTGTCGTCCCCGGCGCGCCGCGGTGTGTGGCAGGAACGGAGCGGAGAGATGGCGCTGCACGTCCCCAAGGCCCCGGGCTTCGCCCAGATGCTCAAGGAAGGGGCGAAGGTGAGAGCGGCGCCGGGCGGGCGCTGTTTCTTCAGGAGGACGGAGGGGGGAAGTGGTCGTCTCAGCGTGGCGGCGCGGGGAAGGTTCTGGAAGGCCGCGGGGCCCGGCCGCTCCACGCGCATCGCGGAGCGAGATGGGGGCCTGAGGGGCCTCTCGCTCCCCGCCCTCCGCCTTTCGTCCTCTCGGCGGCCGTTGCGAGGCGGTGGCGGGGACTGCCCCGGGCCGCCGCTCAGCGCGCGGGCACGGGACGGCGGAGGGAGGTGGGCGGCGCCTGCCGCACGCGGTCTTCGAGAAATCTCCTCCGGCGCCACGGCGTCCCCTCGCCCCGTGCACGGAGCGCTGCCTCTCTCCAGCTCGGGGAGTCTGGGTGGCTTCCCGCAGCTCCGTGGGGCATTGGCCGGCCGGCCGGCCGGTCAGCATGCCGGGCCCTCGATGCTCTCTCCTGAGCGGTGCGCCAGACCCGCGCCTTCGCTGTCAGAACGATGTCAGAACGATGTCAGGAAGGGTCTTGTTTGGGGAGCTTTTATGGGTGGTAGTCAGCAAAACTTACCGAGCCTTGTAGATGTAGCTGTTTAGAAGTGCCCTGCTTATTCTGTACATCCCAAGACTCTTTTTTTTCTGTTACTGTGCCTGTAAGAAGAGTATCTTTGCCAGTATGCCAGTAGCATAGTGTTTTCCATACATACTCTTTTCCCGCAAATCCATTTTTTCATGGTATTTAACGTTAACGTGGTGTAGATTTTGGTACTAGTCAAGGACTGTGCCTGCTAAAACAGAAGCTTTCTTTGAAGAAGTAGACAAGAAACAAGCAGGGTTGGTTTTATTGCAGAGGAAAATAAAAAAAAAGACAATTTCTGGTTGCTGCTACTTAATAGAAAGGAAAGTGAAGTTAGCAACTCAGCCCTCTATTTTTCTTCTCAGAGTCTTCCTTGGAGAGAAAGAACGGCATATGATAAGGGCAGAGGGGAGCAGGGTAGCAAAATGGCTTAGATGCTGGTTCTCTGATAGAGAAGGCAAGGCCAGAATAGCAAGAACTGTCTTTTACAAAACAAGGAGACAGCTGAGGTGTTTGTTTTATATTTAGGGAGTACCTTTCTCCTTTCTTTTACAGACCACACCATATGTTTTACTCTGCTCTTCCTTAAGGCCCTTTCTGGGGATCCCTCCTTCTCTGAAGGCTTACATACAGAAGGCAGGCTGATCAGCTTCTCAAACACAAATATTTTATGAATCATGCTGCTTCTGAATTTTCAAACCACATGTATGGATATAGAACTGAGTTAAATTTTTATTGTGAAATACAGAGCGAGTAGAGAACCATGTATGAGAACACATGCTTATAAAATCCTTGTCCCTTTCCTATCTAGTATTGATTATTTTCTATTTCGTTTTGGCAAGCCAGTAACTTTTCTGGAAGACTTAAAAAATGCAAACTATTGACAGTTGAGTCACCATTCAAATTTTCTGTTTAGAAGCTTAGTGTGCCTGCTGAGCTGCCTAGTTGAGAAGGAGTATGCAGCCTTTGGGTAAGGTTTAGCTTTTGTGTTAACTTTAAGTGAAATACCTAATCTAAATTAATCAAAAGTTTTTGTGGACTCAGAGATTATTGCTGGTTTGATGAGAAATTACTAGGTCATCCATTTCTTTTTTTGTTAGAAAGTCTTAATTCTGAGCAGAACGTTTTTCTTTTCAGCATTATTCAGGATTAGAAGAAGCTGTCTATAGGAACATCCAGGCATGCAAAGAACTTGCTCAAACCACCCGTACAGCTTATGGACCAAATGGTAAATAAATCCTAAAACCGTTGCAGTGTTTTTGCGCAAAATGTTATGTTTGAAGGCTAAACCTACCTTAACAAAGAAACAACTGTTTGGTTCTTGAGGAAACACATTGGACTTGCTTGAGAACTCTAAGTATAGTCTTTGTGGCTGTACAGATCAGACTTTAGTTAGCTCTCGAGTTACGCACAATGTACCTGCCTTTGCCAGATTTTTGTACCAGTTATTGTGTCCTCTTTGCTGTCTTACTGTTGTATGGAAAACCTATAGAAATAAAAGACAGTAACTGGGTAGACAGTCATAATAAATATAACCATACCATGTTCAGTCACATATATCAAAACAAAAGGTATCCCCCACTGTCGATTAATTAAATGATCTATACTAATATTTTTGAAGAAAAACCTGCTTATTCAGAAATTACTGATTTCACCTTAATGTAACACTCCCAAGTGTAATTTCACAGAAGTCTTTTAGATTCTTAAATTATAAATAGGACTAACGTTTTAATGTGTTAGATATAGCCGAAAGTAATAGAACAGTATCTGTGTTCAAAAATATGTATGCCTAATGGATGATTTTAAAATTTCCCCCCCTCCCCCCTTAGGAATGAACAAAATGGTTATCAATCATCTGGAGAAGCTCTTTGTTACAAATGATGCTGCTACTATCTTGAGAGAGCTGGAGGTAAGTTTTCTTCAGAAGGTGTCAGTTGTAAACTAGTGTTTCTGTTCGTGGGCTGCTGTGGTTCTGAATGTTAATAAGGAAATACATGTCACCCTGCTGATGATTTATATATGTAATTATGTAAATCTCTTTTCACTAAATTTGAGTAAAGTCAAGGGGCTATATCCATAGTGAGGAACAGGGCTTTTTGGTAAAGCAGCATTAAGTAGTTGTAGGAGGTGCTCAAGAATTGCCTGCTTTTTTTCCCTAAAACCAGTGCAGATTTAGAAGAGGGTGTGTCTAGACAATACAGTATTTGGAAAACTCTGAATGAAATAACTGTGTTGGAGGTTGCCATGTTCTCCCATCTGCTTAGAATACGTTAATTAGATTTAAGAAGCCGAGGATATAGCAGCATCCTCCTGTGAATACAGTAAAAGTGTGGAAAGACTGACCTGTTCTGACTTTTACTATCAAATTCATATTTTTATCACAACACAAATAATATTCTACTGAATTCTATACTTACAGCAGTAGTGTAAGTTTTAAGTATTTCCTTAATTTATTATGTTACTGTTGGGTGTAAGTAAAATAAATAGCTGTAGAAGTCTCAGTTCTGTTTTTAAAAAATGATCTGCAGACTAATTACTTAATCTAATGAGACTTGCATGATGCTTTCTGGGCTAAAATCACAGCGGCTGTAATTATATTCAAGAATACAGCATTTTTATTGCACTTCTTTGAAAGAAAGGGCAAGGACTGTGATCTTCAAGCAGAAAAAACACTAGAATTAAACTTAAATTTAGGCATCTACTTGGCATGTTACGTGTAAGAATTTGGCTTGAAGATGTAAACTTCAGGGCGCTTTCCTGTTGCAAAGCTTGATATGAAGCCACTGCATCATGTAAAAATGGCACAGAACCAATACCAAGGATGTCTGATTCAGGTTTTAGGGGGAATGTTCAGTTCTCTGATTTTTTTTCCTATATGTTGGTACTTTTGCTTATTAGGAAAGTTAGCCAGTTAAGATAATCTGACTGCCTTTTTTCCCTGTTTTGTGTATTGGTATCATCAGATAAAATTTGCTGTAAGAGAGCGTGTGGTAGATGCACAGAAAAACCTGGAACTGTAGTCTAGGTAGGATGTTAGTGACTAAGATGTATAACTTCTTTTAAAGGTCCAGCATCCTGCTGCAAAAATGCTTGTGATGGCTTCTCACATGCAAGAGCAAGAAGTTGGAGATGGAACAAACTTTGTCCTTGTTTTTGCTGGAGTTCTTCTGGAGCTAGCAGAAGACCTTCTGAGGATGGGGTTATCAGTCTCAGAGGCAAGTTACATTGTTATTGCAATTCACATAGCTTAAATTCAGATTGCTGTTGGTCAGTATTCTTGGGTCATAATACTGTGAATAGTCTGCTTCCTTATGAGCTAATTTTTTAGTTAGAGATGTATGAAAAAGAACAATGTATGTTTTTCTGCTTGTGATTGCTTCTGTTGTAAGCTTTTGCATTTGTCAATGTTTTGAAAAGGAGACAGAAGTAGTATGAATGCATAGTGAAGGGGTGTAGTGAATATTTATTGTTTGCTGCACAGGTGATTGAAGGATATGAAAAGGCTTGCAAGAAAGCCCTAGAAATTCTTCCAGACTTGGTGTGCTGTTCTGCAAAGAACCTTCGAGATGTTGAAGAAGTGGCATCTTTGTTGCATACTTCAGTGATGAGCAAACAATATGGCAATGAACGTTTTTTGGCAAAGCTTATTGCTCAGGCCTGCGGTAAGTGGACAAGAACAGATGTGTGTATGTGTCTGAAAAAAGTAGTAGGTTTGCTTATGGTTATTACTAATGTCTTCATGTAAGCTAAAAGGTATGTTTAATTTATCAGGGTGAATTGGATGGAATGCTTCAGCCTTCGAAATGAGCGTAACCTTCTTTCTCGTGTTGAACTCTTTCTTCTTTGGCAGTGTGGCTCAGACAAGTCCTGTGTTTTCTACTACACGTTTATAGAAAAAACTCTCTAGTCTTTCTAAAGCAGAAACCCATCTTGCTTCCTCTTTTTTATCATTAGGAAGATGTATTACATGTCACATAAGCTGTTACTAGTCTCAGCCACAGAACAGTGGATGCAAGTCTGTATCATTCTTGAATGTACATGGATATTCAGATTTAATTAACTGGGCAACCTGAATTGCTTTCTGATTACTGCATTGTAAAAACAAAATTAAGTGCTCTAAGTTTAGGCAGGCATCTCAAACCATTGAATTTTAGTACTTCAGTAAAAACTCTAGGCATTATTTATGGTGTCATTGTTCTACTTTATTCATTAAGCAATACAAATTCATTAATTTTTCTTTTTTTCTGCCTAACAGTTTCTATTCTTCCTGATTCTGGTCATTTCAATGTTGATAATATCAGAGTGTGCAAAATTGTGGTAAGTTGAAAGTAGCTAGCTTTACTGTATTATTAATGTAAACAGTTTAATAGAAGTTAATTTTTAGATCTTTGAACTTTGAAAGTGCCTCTTCTAATCTTTGTTGTGTTGTGCATAATAAGTTTTGGAAATTGGTCTTTGAATTCCTTGTTTAGTGTCCAGCTAAATCACATACATAATTATACACAAGGATGTTGATTGCATCCCTGGCAGAAATGCAGCGGTCTAACCTAGTGTGGTATTTGTCAGGCCTCAGTATGGTATGTAGGATTGGAACAAGTCTGTATCTAGTATGGATTTCCTCCTGCGTTTTTTCCCTGCTAATAAATGCGTAACAAGTTGAGCACCTGGACCACCAACTAATCTTAAAATGGGAACCTGTAAGAAAATGTTTGATGTTGATAAATCACCTTAAGTCTTATTTCTTTGTGCTGCAATGAAAACTGAGGTTGCTACATTCAAATGACTGTAAGCACTGCTTTTCATAAAGGGTTGTGCAGCTTTCTGACAGTAAATGATCAATAATATGACTTTCCCCCACTCCATTTCTTTCCTTTCAGGGTGCTGGTATCTCAGCTTCCTCAGTACTGCATGGCATGGTTTTTAAAAAAGAAACTGAAGGAGATGTTACTTCTGTCAAAGATGCAAAAATAGCTGTGTATTCCTGCCCTTTTGATGCTATGATAACTGAAACTAAGGTATGTAGAAGCTCAAAATAAGTTAGAAATGTATTTATGCTCATGTGTTCTTATTTTTACACTTAACTATAAATATTCTTGACACTTGGTGATGGAGATATTTTTGTTAATGTTGAATTCACTAGTTTAAAAAGGTTCATAGAAAATGTCTGAACCTAATTTTGCTTTACAGGGTTTTTGGGCTTGGGGAGTTGCTGGTTTTGTTGGGTTATTTGAGCCAAACTATGCGATAGAACCTCTGAACTTCAAGGTTGTCTAGAAATGCTAGAACTGCCCCTTTTTTTGACTTGTTTTACCTCATTGCCTGGGAAGCGTGGCAGTATTATTAAAAGGATGACTTGGGGATTATGGATAGGTTGGGATACAAAATGTTTTTTCAAAACTTTTAAGCATGTAGTTAATGCTGAATTGGTAACAGTGTATGTGTTTTACTAGGGCACGGTACTTATAAAGAATGCTGAAGAGCTGATGAATTTCAGTAAGGGAGAAGAAAATCTAATGGATACGCAAGTGAAAGCTATTGCTGATAGTGGTGTGAATGTAGTAGTAACAGGTGGCAAAGTGGCAGACATGGCACTTCATTATGCCAACAAGTACAGTCTTATGTTAGTCAGGTAAGTACTAGAAGAGCATAAGAACACTTGATCTACCAGGTTTGTGGAATGTTCTTGCCATATTGTCTCTTGCCTCTCAAATGAATTAAAACAAAATACTGCAGACTATTTGGTTTTCTACCTGAGCTGCAATCTGATTGTTTCACAGCTTATGTTTGATAGTATATCACCTCTGTAGGACAGCTAATTGAGGAGTAACTTATGTATAGGGTACTCTTATTCTGTTTTAAGTGCCTTTATAGCACAACTGAAATCAAGAATACCAAAATTTATGGATGTGGCCTCAGAGGGATGTAAGACTATACCATAATGGTTCCTCCTAGTCACAGTCCTCATGTGATGTTTTAGAAGTGAGGAGATAACATCTCTGTCCATTGCTAATGTATTGATGGATGGAAGAACTAATTCTTAATACTTCTTTGTTGGTTTTGTGGTTCATAAATCTTCTTATCTATAAAGAAAACGTGTTTCTGCATCCTTGGAATACATTCTGCATGACATAAAATTGAATTACTAGCAGCAGCTCTCATGTCTCACACAAATACGTGGTCTTTTGTTGAAAGCTGTAACTTTACTGGTGGTGTCCAAAAAGTTTGAACTTGTGGGAATGTAGCATGATATTGTAACCTCCTGCATAACAAAGAAGGATTATTATCGAGTTGTTGTGAAGATCAATTCCAGTGTTATGCACTAGAAGGTGAAGTTTGATAATTTCCATGTATTTTAACTACTTGTTTTAAATTCTTAGAAAATAGTCTTTGCACAGCATCCCTGAAAATAGGTAATTACAACTCAAATAGTTATAACCTGATGCAGTAAGTTTTGATAGATGTCATAAGTTTACAAAATGCTGCCAAGGTAAGAGAATACTTACTTGTATATGTTAACTTTTGTCTGGAAACTTGTTTTTAAAGGTTGAACTCAAAGTGGGATCTGAGAAGACTGTGCAAAACTGTTGGTGCAACAGCCCTACCCAGACTGGTATGGACTTTTCAAATGAGGACCAGAAGGAAGAGAACTGATGACCGGTTTAATCTCTTAACTCCTGTTTGTTTGGGTTTTTTATTTTTTCCAGACTCCCCCTACTCTAGAAGAAATGGGTCACTGTGATAGTGTGTATTTATCAGAGGTTGGGGATACTCAAGTTGTTGTGTTTAAGCATGGTATGTATGTTCTGTAGAACTCCTAATGCTGCTGTTCTAGAAGCATGATGTTCATACGTGATTTACATCTAACAATTCAGTAATGCACATGCCTGTCTGAACAGAAAAGGAGGATGGTGCCATTTCTACTATACTCATTCGTGGATCTACAGACAATTTGATGGATGACATAGAGAGAGCAGTGGATGATGGTGTAAATACTTTCAAAGTACTCACAAGGGTAAGTAACCAGAACACGTCAGTTATCAAAACTGAGCTATGGATCAGTTTGAGGCAAGACTTGTGCTTGCTTTGTGCTCATTTGCTACAAAGGTCATAGCAGATGCTTACGTTATCAGCTTAAGAGCCTTCTTGAGGTGTTGAGAGGGCTGTGTTGTACTGAGGTATAGAGGGCTGTGTAGAGAAGATGGCTGCTGACATCCTTATGAATACAATGAACATAACAGGATGGCGTGCTCAGCAGGGACTGCGCTCAGTTTTCCAGTAATGAATGAGTTCTTGGAGATGGATCAGTTTTACCACTGTCTAATGGCAGTCAGCTCGCTTTTGACTGTTTCCCTAAGTGTTTTGTAATGTTCCTTGGAAACTAGGTACAGAAGAAAAGCTAGATAGCTTTGTGTGTTGCTGGGATCAGGAGGAACTAACTGGTTGCCAACTAAATTTCTAGTTCGTTGGTGACAAGACATGCTTCCTCCACATACTACAGATGCACTTTATAACTGGAAGAACTCAGCTCTTCAGAGTTTTTTCTGAGCAGCTTTTGTGGACTTGAATAATACTCTTTTTTTTTAATGCAAAAGGAAATGTTTGTGTATATACTTGGGAGGTGTCATGCAAAAAATGTTAAACTTGTGCTTGACGCTTAATACCCTGTACATACCAATATATGCACATTGATTTAGAGTACAGAAACAGCCATATGACAACCAGGAGTTGTCCCAACTTCTGATCTATGATGATTACTTTTCTGTTTAAAGGGTTTGCCAAAGGATATACAAAATGCTTAATTTATAAAAAACCAAACAAAACAATAACACTTTACAGCTTGTGATACCTGTTGACGTATTAAACTTAGTGTACATTAGATTGGTTTCCTGCATGATGTTCCCCAACAAGTTAATGGAAAAGATGAGAAAAATGTAGGAGTTCTGTTACTAGTAAGTAAAGAGTTGGAATTACTTGTGGGGAATTAAAAATCAACCAAAAGACAAAACCTACTGCGTTATTACTTTACGTTTTACTAAAGAAGCTGTTTTTCTTGAAAGATATTTGAAATGAATGAGTAAATTCTGGTAAATTTATCTTCTCGTGTGTTTGTTTTGAAGCAGATTCTTAGTAAGTTTGGGTGGTATAAAGTTCTATACATTTTTCTTGATAGAGTGTATAAATTCTAAATTTATAGATGCTTTAGGCAAAACTTTGCATTTTGGGATGGTCTGTTCACAGGATAAACGTCTTGTTCCTGGAGGTGGTGCAACAGAGATTGAATTAGCGAAGCAGATCACATCTTATGGAGAGGTACAGCAAATGGGCTTTTTGTATACACACGTGTGTACTTAAATATAGAAGTGACTTATAAGAATATGTACTATTATATACCAAAATATGTATGTTTATTAGTGCATATAAATTAATAAAAAATGTGGGGGGAACTTACTTACCTTGCAGGTTTTTTAAATGCTCTTCCTGGTTTTCAACTTCACTTTATTTAGACTTGTCCTGGTCTTGACCAATATGCCATCAAGAAGTTTGCTGAGGCATTTGAAGCCATTCCTCGAGCACTGGCAGAAAACTCTGGTGTAAAAGCTAATGAGGTCATCTCCAAACTTTATGCTGTACATCAGGAAGGGAACAAAAATGTTGGATTTGATATTGAGGTAAATAGTCTCTCATGTTACTTGGTGCCCTTCAAAACAGGGTTATATTTAAAGATACTTCTATCGGTATGAAGTATTTATAGATTAAATCATTGAAGCTCTGTGTTGCACAGTGTGGAAGAATAACTTAGAATTGCAATATTGAAGTGGGTTTTTTTCATCAGCAAGCAGTTAAATATGTAGGAGGTCAGGTGAACTAATGAGAGAGTAAGTCTTCAGTACTTACTTGTTTTGTTTTCCTGCTAATGGATTAGGAGTGAAGGTTTTCTGAAGAGAGGAGACGAGATCAGAAAAATGCTAACTTGTTCTAAACCTCTAATGTTGAAAACCTAGTAACTTGGTACGTAGAAGCCTGAGAAAGTTTTGAATAATGGTTTTTTCCACTCTGTCTCATAGGCCGAAGCTGCTGCTGTGAAAGATATGTTGGAAGCTGGCGTATTAGACACATACCTTGGAAAATTCTGGGGTATCAAGCTAGCTACGAATGCAGCAGTAACTGTCCTAAGGGTAGATCAGGTAAGCTTACACGTAATTTGGGTGCTGATAACTCACTGTACAGAACAGCAGTGCAAAATATGAGTATTCTGGGAACACAAATGAGATTCTTGAAAATGTGGTTTGCTTATTTCTGAAAGCCAGGAAGCCGTTTGTTCAAGAGTTCATCATTTGGAACGTTGCTGCTTCCACAGAAGCACTATTGTGCACTATTAAATGTTTGGGTGTTTTTTTTAAGATTTGACAGATGACAGCTTTAATGCAGAAAGTTATTCTAACTGATGTAGGAACAAGACTTAACACAAGAAACCTTCTCTCATGCGTTGTATTTACATGAAAATCCAACTTTTAGGAAGAACAGAGGTTATGATCTTAATGACAAAAATATTCATTTTATATATTTTTGTGGAACTTCAGCAGAAATGTATTTGCATGTAAAATTTCTGTAGATTATTATGGCAAAACCAGCAGGCGGTCCAAAAGCCCCTAAGCAACAAGGACATTGGGATAAGGATGACTGGAAAGATGAGCCTGAAAAGTAGTATGCAGTAAGCGCTGTTTCTCTAGCAGGGAAACATCTGTGTGAGTGAGTGCATGCATGAGTATACTGACATGCACATGGCAGGTAATCTTTCCTTAGGACACCTAACACTGCTCTCTTAGGTGTGTTGATTGCTATGTTTTGTATTTGTGCCTTTTGAAAATGAATTTTACTCTTAAAACTGAATTTTCATTGAAGGGATGACAAGTGCGGTTTTTTAGTTTTACCTTCCATGTCACTGTAACACATGCAGAAAATGAGCCTTCAACACAGGAGTAGTGGATTTTAAAGTGTGCTGTTTGGATTCAATCGTTCATAACAATAGCTCTGGTAATTCTGTAGTGTGCATCCTGTAAACCAGTCACTCAGTAGCATATTTAAGCACTCTCTGCAGACTAACCGAAGTCTTAATTTGCATGCAAAAATGAGTTAAAAGCCCTTTTTTGTGTATCAGGGCATGTCAATTGGATAATAATATTCACAGGGAAAATTGCATGAATGTAGTGACATGGCTGTGAGTGAGCTAACAGTCTGATTCTAACCTTATCTTTTTCTATTTCCCTATTATCTTCAAGATCATTATGGCAAAACCAGCTGGTGGCCCTAAACCTCCATCAGGAAAGAAAGACTGGGATGAAGACCAAAATGATTGAACAATTTAACTGTACTTCTTAAGTGGCATGATTATGTGAGCTTTTTAATATTCCAGTTGAAGCCTGTCACAATGTTCTGCTCTGTTGCCTTTAAGTTATGAACTGTGTCCAAGGGTGTGCAGAACTTCAACCACTTCAATAAACATACTCCCTGTTGAAATGTTAACTGTCATTTTATTTGGACTTAGCGTGATGTGGATGTTCTCAATGCGTGAATACACAGGTGTGTGGGTGGGGGTGACAGCGTTTGGATGTGGTGGGTTGTTCTTTAGCTGCCCCTTCCTCACTGGGACAGAGGTGGAAAATAAGCAGAAAAAGTTCATGGCTAAGGTAAAGACAACATGAAGAGACAGCAGGTGAGAAATGTGAATAAAACCATTTGTTTACCTCCCCTTCCTCGGGACACTCCCGACGCCACTTCACTCTACCTTCCCCCTCCTGCCCCACCAGGTGGTGGGATGCGGAATGGCAGTTGTGGTTAGTGCAAACAGCTCCTCTGCTACTCCTTCCTGTGCACTTTTACCCTTGTCCCCTCGCACAGGGTACAGTCCTTCCTCAGCTGCTTCAGCACAGTGCTCCTCTGTATAGGTCACTAGTCCACTATGAGCAGCTGCTCCTATGCAGTCCTCTGTGGGCTGCAGTATGTGGCAAGGAGCCTGCTCCCATCTGGGCTCCTCTCCATAGGCTGCAGCTTCCAAGGCACACATCCATGTGCTCTGGCCTGGTGCCCTTCACAGCTGCAGTGTGGAGGTCCAGCATAGTCCCTTTCATAGGCTGCAGGCGATCCCTTCTCGGAAGCCTGGAGATCCTCTCCCCTCAGGGCTCACAGGACTGTTTCTCACACTTGGCCTGGCAGTGAGAGGTGAAGGGAAGCGTTCTGCCCTTCCTTACACAGGCTTTCCTTATGTGGCTGTGGGGCTCAGCCATGCCCTGCAGTGGGGCTGTTGGAACCAGCTATGTCTGGCACAGGGCCACACCTGCAGACCATGCCATCATCTTGACACCTGCACCCAGTACAGGGAGCTCATAACTTCAGGAAAGCATAATCTATAATTGCTGACTTTTGTGCTCCTTACCCAATCTTTGAGTGTAAAATGTCAAAGGAAGATGGAAATAATTAATATGGCAGCAGGTTTGTTTGTTACATGCAGCTATTTCATCCTCATGCTCTCAAAATGGCAGCCTGACAGCAGTGAACTGCATCGTATTCTAATGGCCTTAAAAATAAGTGCTGAGTGGCATTAGCTAGCACGATGCGGAGTGCTGGAATCTTTCAACTGAAGGCCCCTGTTAAGATTCTTCTTGGAAAGTGAACAGTTTGTGGGGCTCAGAGAGGCTTGAAAGGAGAACTGCGCTTGTAATTCAAGCCACTGCAATAATGAATCCTTTTATTACTCTTGTCACTGCTACTCCATTTCACAGCCAGAAGGGAGTGGAAGGCTAAATCAAGTCTGGAACTATACTACGCCTAAATAAAGCTGCCTTACAACAGCAACACTTAGGCTTGCTTTATAGTCAGTTGCTGGTGTGGCTGAAAAATAAACTCAGCAAGTTTTCGGAAGGATTGGCATACTGATATAGTCAGCTGTGCAAGTGCTGTAACAAGA
Organism: Bucorvus abyssinicus; assembly: GCA_009769605.1. NCBI lineage: Eukaryota > Metazoa > Chordata > Aves > Bucerotiformes > Bucorvidae > Bucorvus > Bucorvus abyssinicus. The sequence continues at coordinate 17,742,183 of CM020030.1, read as the reverse complement.
ACACATTAAGACCACCCTTTTCTTAGTAAGGTTGGTTGGTGTGAAAAATGCACTGAATGTAAGCAGCTGTGGCTTGAGCATGGAGGAGCCCAGATTTTATTTATGTGAAACCCAGTGAAGCCTAGCCTGTGGAGAAGAGAACTTCAAAGTTACCAGTTGCTGTGGGACTAGTTTTCTTACCCCTCCAGTGCAGAAAGGCTATGCTGGAGTGCCCGTAGTGAAAGGGAGAGCAATCTGAGCTCTCAGCCTTGCCAACATACCAGCGTAAGGCTCCCTTACAGAAGAATTCCTAGAGAGTTTACAAACTGAAGGCTCCTCTGCCGGACATAGGCTGGCAGTAGAAAGAGCTGATGCCGATGTGTCTCAGCTTTAAGATATGTAGGAAGAAACATCCTTATGCTTGGAACCCAGTTCTAAAATACACGTGGAACAGAAGACAGTGAAGAGAACGCAGTTCAAAATGATAGCTGACTAAGATCTAGAGCACTTGCAGGAAACCAAGAGTAGCAGTTGTTTGTCTGTGCCAAAACACAAATTAATCAATAGAAGCTCAAAGCTCTAATTTTAAAAAACTTTTACTTAGAAGTAGTGAAAACACTGGAAAAAGGGTTAGTAAGTTAACCACCCCTCAGTGTGTCTAAGAAGCATAAAGTATATTCCTGCATTTGTATACATTAGCTCCAATGTGCCAACAACATGGTCTTCAGACCACTTGAAGATGGATGCACATACAAGAAGGCTTCTCAGGTGAGTTACAGCAGTCGCTCATAGAACAGGAGATAGGCTTGCGAGCTCAGCACTTTCGATGCAGACACAGCTTGTACACGGGTGTCACTGATGTGGAACCACTGCCCTTTTACCGGTTCAGTTTCTGAAACTGTGAAAACAAGAATTTCGGAGTAAAAGTTATTACAAAGAACTGATACAATCAATCCTGTTACTGTTCTGCAGTAAAAAATAATTTGTGAAGTGTCTATTTACCTTGAGGAGCTTGTCCTTGAAGGACAAGATCAGAGAGAGGGTTGTTCATACTTCTCATTTTAGCATAAGCAGTGTAGTGCCCAGACCTCATTGTCCCACTGTGTTCAACAACTCCATAGAGAGAGTACAGTACTTTTGTATTCCCTTCAGCCACGTTCTGGAAAAGCAAAAGTTTAGATATTTTGTCAGTCAGGTACTGGGTTTTAAACAAGGCTGGAATGTAAACTCTTTGCTTTGTTTTGCGGCTGATGAAAGGGACACTGGCCATTACAGATTCATGCAAGCACCACAGCTACAACCCGTGGGAAGGCACTGACTCCAGTACAAGCTGCAGCTGCAAGTTATCCTGTGTTATCACACAAAATAACTGAAGCTTGACAAGCGTTCTACAGATTCTGCTAAGCAGCTTAAAGGGCATTAGAACATGGGAAAGGAGAATCTGATGGTTTTTCCACTTACTTTACATTTAGCTGTACAGAAAGGAGCCAAGTCTATCACTTCAGGAAACTTGATATGCCTGTTAACCTTCCGTAGATTAAATCCAGCCTTAAATAGACAAAGTAGAGGAAAACCCCATCATGTTCAAATGTAGCATACTAAAACCATGCTAAGTTACTAAATGTTTCAGGTTAAATTAGTTTCACATTACACAAAACTGGGAAAAAGCAACACTGGTTTGTTAGGGTTTTTTCTGATGTCCAAGGTTTTCCAGCATTACCTCCTTGTCTCCACATGCTGCACTGCAGCGCAAGTTAGGATGGCTCTTCAACTCATTCCTATGGTAGCTTTACAGTATCAAAAGCGGAAAGAGAATCGGCTCTAACTTACTTATCTAACTATGAGGACTTCTCTTGCTTCTCAGATACCATAATATGCCTGAGGATCTAATTTTATATCGTCAAAACTGATGTAACTTCTACTCACACCTTATTCAACTAATCTGCCAGTATCAAACTGGAAAAACAAAAAGGAGAAGATGACAAATGTTATTTTCTTCATCATGTTACAGTCTTTTGGAATAAGCGACACATTTCCATCTTCTCTGTGAAATTGTGTTTCACCTAAAGTCACCTCCCTTATTTTTCAAGTATTTTGACCAAAATATTGAACAACTTTAAATATGGAAAAGGCAATACTGTCTCCCATCCCCTTTTTCTTCCCGCCCCCCGCCCCCTTTCTTTCTTGAAAGCTAAAGGCCACTTTACTTTCATGTTTACAAATAAGATTTAAGATGCATTGTTTTCATTCATCCCTTCCCCCCTCCTCCCGCCCAGTGAGGCTCAGAATCTCTTCTTTTTTCCAATTCTACTGACTTACTTGTTACATTCACTTAGTAAGGGATCCTATTCTACCTATACTGGAAGATTCCATGAGCTGCTGTGGTAGCAGGAAACAATGTTAAGATACCGCTTAATACAGCAAGCAATAACAATAGTGAGGGAATCTATTGCAAATAAGCTCACAAAACAGTGGTTTCCAGAAAAGTAACAGAATATTCTTTCAGGAAAACACACCCCAACTCCTCAAAATCCGCAAAACCCAATGCTGTGCACCAATGCCTTCCAAACCTTGGGAAAAAACCCAAAACAAAACAGGCTTATAGGAGATGAAAATACGCTGACATTAGTTCTAAGTTAATGAGTACTACGTGCACATACACATACTAAACTGATACTACATACATACACATTTTTGCAAAATCAGCCTGCTGCTTACCTGTTGAAACCTCTTTAAGTGAAGGGTTAAAATTGGAGGAGCAAGAGAGATTAGCATCTGCTTTTTGGCATTAGTATAAATATACTTCTTTTCACCTGCAGAAAAGAAAACCCACCGATGATTATTAACACCTAAACAAGTGTTACAGCAACAATTTCACTATTATTTTCACTATTTAGACTGTTACAATGCCATCTACTACAACAACTGAGAAACTTGAACATTCCCCTTTTTAACATGTTAAACAATAAACTGTTCAGAGGCTACCATTCTTGCAGATCCCACGTATCACAAAAGAAACTGCTCACACCACGTCCAACCAGCGTTAGCACAAGCAGGATGATTTTTGCTTGTTCTCTACAACTGTCATAATCAGAAATTGCATGTGGCTTTTATTGGCCTTTCCAGCAAACCTCACCACGATTTTTCTGACTGTCACAGCAGAACTTTCACATGTGAGGGAAGAACAGAAAATCACCTGCTGAACAGCTGCTCCCTATGTTCATCCACATAATGAATTTTTAGATCGAAATGCCCTTTCTCCAAACCCGCTCCTCTTTGCTCACTCTTTTCAGTCCTGCAGCATTCTGTACCCAACCTTGTAAGCCTGCTATTCTGCTCAGTTAAGAACTTCTATTAATTTGTGTGAAAGGGGTTCTCACGGCCTACCCACCGAGTACCAGTTCAACCCACGGACCTAAGTTAAAGCTGTACAAATACCACTTCAGGGAGATTCCCCTCCCCACCCACCTAAGTAGCAGACAGGGACATATTTAAAGTTTTCTTTTAAAAGGCAATGTGTCATACTTTTTGTGTTCTTCTTTGGTCCATAATGTCTTTGTGTACACACATCACAGAGTAGTTTATTGGTCTCAGTAAGCTTTTCATTACGGGTAAATTGATACAAACAGTGAAGGATTGAACCTTCTTCCGGGTTCAGGTCTTCCCTGTTTGCTAGAGTACAAAATGCTGTTTCTGGATCTTCAGTCGATACTTCACATGTCTTGATGGGAACAGTCTGGAGGTCATCAAAGGTACTCATATCAGATTCAGCATTGGCACCCAGGTGTAGTTTTGAAAAGTCAGTAGCAAGCTCTTCCTCATCTTCATTTTCATCATCTTCATCTTTCAAAGACAGGTTGTCAAGGCCATTGACAAACATCACAGGAGAATCCAAGCCTTCCATAGGGTGATCAGTAAGAGACTCATTTTCTACACTCTCTTGTTCTGGCTTGCCTGTATTTTCATGCATGCTCTGAACTTCTGTACTATTTCCCTGTATAATCAAGTCTTTTTGAGTTAAGCAGTGATTTTCACAATCATTTGATGATTTCTCTTCTTGCTTCACATCAGGAGTTTCGGAGTTAATTTCTGCCTCTGATTCTTGGTTACACTCGACATCCTTTTCTGACTGTTCAGTTGCACAGATATCTGTCAAGTGAAGCACTTTTCCTTGAAGTTTTTGCTGGCGGCGCTGGCTCTGCAAATTATAATACGTAATATACAAGAATACAAAAACCAGAGAAAGTTGAAACAGTATTTAGCATTTACTACCATTTCTTTATTAAAATTTTTGCAGCATGCCATAGGTGCAAAGGGTGGGAGACGGGAGAATAAACTATGACTTACTAATCAGAGACGATCAATTCAACCAATACCGGATTTATCCTCACTCAGATAGAGCTCCCAATGCTCCTTGTAACATGGTATCTTGAAAACACGACTAATGAGTTGCTTTATATTTTCCTGATCCTTTCTTATGTCTGTATTCTAAAGTTTCGTGGATAACCTTGCAATCAATGACTGGAGAACAGCTGTTTGGCACAAATTAATGCTACTTCAGACAGGCAACGTGAATTCTGCACTCCTCCAGATACTAGTTTATTCCTAGCACAGCAACTCTTAACAGAACATGTAACTTCTTAACAGCAAACGCATAGATAAAATTGGTCTTTTCAGTTATGCATTTGAGTGAGGAGAAATTCTAAGCTGTCTCCTTCTCCTCCATCTAAACCAATGAAGCAAAAAGAACGTTTTACCAGAAGCTGCAAGCACTTTATTAATAAAAAGTGAAATAGTTATCAAAACCAACCTTGGCTTGTTTTTTGGCTTGTTTCTTTGCTTTTTTCTGAAGGTGTTTACTTGTACCAGGGGGCTCATCTCTCTGCTTAAGATAACAGTCATTGTTTTTATCTTCTTCATCTTCAGATTCCTTTTCTTTGGTTTTTTTAATGTTTCTCTCAATTGTAATTTTTACTTTCTACAACAAACAAAAAGCCACAAAACAACCACAGAAGTAGAGATGTCAGTGTCCTGAGTGACAAAATAGTATTCCAAAGACGACTGTAGGGATGAGATGTTACCTGAGTTTTCAGCAAAAGGTGAAACATTTTAGTGATTGTAACATATAACTAACTAATTTATGCCACCCTAATGTTTACAAAAGGGGTGTGTCACTCCAGAGGGAGTCCATGTGAAACAATGACTTGCAGAATGAAACAGCATGAAAAAGTAAGGCTACCAAGGGCTGAGTTCTGAACCTGTGGAAGGGGCAACGTTACCTTTGGCTCTAACAGATCTAAAGCTCATTAAAAGCACTGAGGAATAACATTTTACACAAGTGGAGACATTTTCAGTTGAACTGCCTGCTACAGAATTTGTTTACTTCTGCTAAAATGAAATTTGTTGATTAAAGAAAATTTTAAGTATGCCCTTATATGCAGATGACATATGATCCCTTTGAGGGGGTTTCATTTCAATATTTACTCAATAGCTTTTGTGTGAGCAGTGCGATTTAACAAATCTGAGATATTACATATACAGATCATCAATATGAAGCAAATCAAGTATTTTGAGTGTCTAGAGATCAATCAAATAAATCAATACTGATCAAGTAAGTACTCACATACTCTCCTACCAACATTTTTAAACTTTGTTCAATAACTTGGATATTACAAGATGTATTCTTGCACTCTGCTCAGAAAAATCGATGAAAAAAGTAAGGACAAAAAAAAAAGACATTCAGGCAACCACTAGGCACATATCACTGTCATGCAATTTAGTTCAGTAATACAACAGTGAAGATGAATTGGGAAACATATCTCTTTGCAACTCAGCCTTCCAGAATAGTGAGACAGCATTAGAACATACTAGATTATACCCTAAGCCAATCGTTACATTAAAAATACTAACTGACAAAGCAGCAAGGTCATCAACAGACCATCAGTGATTTTCCAGAGACAATTTATGAGACATGACTTACAAGAATGACTCTCATGAAAACCTTATTCTCTTTCTTTCTGGGCAAATTTATAATTTTAACTATCAAAAGAGACATTTAAAAAGATGCATAAACTCATTCCCTAATGATTATGTAATAAAGGTTTCTGATGTAAGCAAACAAAAACTAAGCCAAAAAGCAAGCACGTACAGTTTCTTACCTGATCATCTAGGACAGGAAGCGACAAATCAAGGAAAGACTCATGGACCAGTGATACCTTTAAATGAATATTCAGAAGTCCAATTTAATCTTTTTTGGAAGTGGCTGGCTTGCTGTAAATAGGCTTATTCATATGCAGCCTTGTTTGCATTCAATGCATGCTTTCACTTGTGCATACAAAACTAAAACAGAGCTAATCCACCTTCACAAATAGCTGTCCATGACCAAAATCTAGCAGTCATATTACCACAGAAATAAGCAGGAAATACTTTTTTAAAATTCTGTCTTCTAGTGGCCTAGAATGTGAGAACCCAGCTTAAGGCCTATGAGACTGATATCTGCAATCAGTCATTTCACCCACCTAGCCCAGTCACTAATACCCTTAGTTACTTCATTCTCCAGATGCATTATCCCAATAATGCCTTCTTGCTTCACTATTCTCCTGGTCATTCCAGCATGGGAAAGACCTAATGATCTGACGAAAAAGGAAAGGGGCCCTGGCAGCATACTGCTAGTATCAGAACAATTAATTCACTCTACAATTTGTACCACTGGAAGGTGTTTACTAGGAATCTATGAGTGTGAATTCTTCTGGCAGAGGCAGCTTGCTATTGCTGACCTCTTTTGCTGGAAGTCTTTTGAAAGGAACTGAAACATCAGCCTTATAGCATAAGGAAAGAAAGATTCCATCCAAACCACACCCTTCTTTGAAAAGCATGCAGCTAGTCAACTCTCAGAAGTGTATTAACTGATGCAAACCTCTCCTCCCATTTCTCTTATCTCTCCATATAGTGACTTTGGGGTTCTCCTGCAGATTACATAAGATTATACTCTAGGCTATTCAAAGCAGGTGGTTTACTTACGGTTCTGCATTCCTCACACATAATCGTACTGGTCAATTCTCCACCGAAGATTCGATCCACAAAACTTTGTATTCCCTTTTTCTTTTCATATTCTGAGAATTGACAAAATATAATAAACAAGATGTTTAGTTATGGCATACCAAACAAAAAACGATAATACAGTATGCAAAATGTATGATGGAACGTGTCGGCCTGCTCTAGTTTCATGAAGTACAGCAAGATTCTTAAATCAAGATTGTTTTGTGTATCAAAGGAATGGGGGTGAAAACACATTTGCAGAAGACACCTTGCCTGAACCAACACATTTACCACTTTCTCAACTCAAACGTATTTCCGTATTTTCTCATAAGTACTGCATCCCAGTAAGGGTTCCTGTTTTCTCTCAAGGTTTAACACAAACAACTGTCTGAACCTGAAAAAACAAGCACCAACTTTTTGTCTGTTGTCCACGTTTGCACTAGAACAGAACTCATTCTGTTCAGTGATTTCACTTTCCAGCTCAGTCTCTTCTAAGTGACGGGACTGACTGAAGTTAACGGCATGTTTGTGCAGACAGTGTCTGCTTCTAGAAGTGATAATGCTCGATGTTGACAGTCACTACCAGGGACTGGTGTGCAGAAAGGCTCTTGCTGATACTTGCTCCTATGGAGACCAAGGTCACTGCTAAATCCTGTGTGCCACGTTGGGGATGCAGTGAGTGAGAGGCTGCACCTGTGGGGAGGAGCGAACAGGAGAGGTGACCCTAAACTGACCAACAAGGTGTTCCAACCCCTAGACGTCATATTTGGTATAAAGCTGAGGGATCACAAGGGTCAAGCTCTCTCTTCTTTTTCTTCAATGGTCAACACTCCAGAAGGCCTCTGTCTGTTCTTCCTATGATCCCAATTTGTGCATTCCTGAATCCAGTTTTAGAAACCAGCTCCCGTCTGCTGCTGAGTCCATGTGATTGCCATCAGAAGGTTGGCTTTGGTATTGATTTTGTATATATTTCATTTTAATGTTAATATTTTTATTAAAGCAGTTTTAATTTTCTTTTCCAATCCATAAGACTCTCTCCCTTATTCCCTTTCTCTTCCCCTTTGGGGAAGGATAAGGGGTTGGTAATAGAGAGCATCTGTCATTCGTCTAGTGGCCAGCCCAGCCCTAACCCTTGACGTTTGTATAGGTGCCCTACAAACAAAACCAATCTCCTCAAGTTCTGATTTCAGTGTAGCACATAATCTGAATTGAAACTTGCTCTTCATCTTTTGACCTAAGTCATGGTGAAAAGTTTAAAAATTCTTCTGTTCATGGTTTGGTATTTTTATACCACTGTTAAATAAAAAGGGACTATTAGGACTGCATAAATCATTACATTCATGTGCTAATATTTTAATTTGTTACATAACATCTGAATGATTAAACACTACCCAAACACATTTTAATGTATAAAATCAACTCTCTCTCACATTGTTAAGAAGGAAACACCACCAAGTTCAGTAAGGCATTTAAATAAGTATACTAACACTACTGAACCTTATGTTCTAGACACACACATATTCAAGAGATGGCAAAAAGTTGTACAATTAAGTATGTATGTTTTAGTGGATACTATTAGTTCTACTTTGTGTAATTCCATGAAACAGCGTATTTTAAATTATCACATCAGTAACTGTATTTTACCTTTAATTTTCTTTCTAAGTTCTTCTTCATTTTGCTTGTTAGAGTCAGTCAAAGCCTTCAGTATTCCAACACTTATTTGCTGAAATTTTCAAAAATACACACTGTACAACTTTCTAAACTAACTCAGTTAACTAGTGCATCTTACAAAATGTTTCAGATGGAGGAAGAAGTTTAACCTTTACCAATCAAGAGAATCAATACAGGCATTTGCATTGTTTGTAGAGACACACAATATTTCCTGCAGATATTAAAAAATAACCAACCGAGAAACAAACTTGCAACAGTAATGTTGCAATCAGTACCTACGGAAATCAGTCTAAGGATGAAATACCTTCCCAAATGAAAACTGACAGAACTCCTCAATGGAATTTCCAGAAATTAACTATCAGACATTTCAGAAATTAAGACAAAAGGACATTCTTTAGGGTGAATACACATACTCCAAAATCACTTTTTCAGTGGAAGTTTTGGACAGGTCAATCTATTTCTGAAGGACAATAGATTTTTATATTTTAAGGGTTGAATTAATCAAAGACCTTTAGGGCAAGCAAATCTGAGCCCTTGTACTTGATTTTATTAGAAAGGCATAGAGAATAACCACTACACTCCTTTTCAAAAAAAGCAGAAAATACCATTACCTTAGACACCTAAACAATGTGTGCAATACATGTAAGAGACATAGGCCAGAAACTTCTTTCTTTGAATAGTTTTGTTAAACGAAAATAGTAATACCTGTGGTTTCTCCTTCACAACCCCGTTGGTTAGAGGCTGCCCAGTTCTACAGGTCTTTTGCTAAATTGCTTCACATACATGCTACAGACGGCACAAAACACTTTACAGAGGTCAGCTTATCTCAGAAAGAATGTTCTTTCTCCTCTCAGCAGAGAAGAAAGACTTGGTCTGAAGTAGGAAGAAAAGGTATGCACAACTATGAAATTAGCACTCACTTGGACCTCTTCTGCTCTCATTCCATCAAGTAAGTAACGAAGCAATTCATGACTGTCCTGCTGCTGATAGCCTTTAAATCGTATTGCTCTGTTAAATGAGACAATTGTAAAGTATAACTGAACTTATAGATAGACAAAGTAAAAACAATTCATACCAGACACAAAAGGACAAAGTCTTAAGTATGTATGTATATAAAAGCAGTAAGTGTCTACATAAGTATTTTCCACAAATATGATGCTAGCTAATCAGAATATGTGATTGAATAGCTTTCATTTTACTTCTATTCATTTATATTTTGCTCTTTTTCCTTCTTTCAAGACTCCTTTAGCATTATAAAATTTTATATGCTGTGATGTGTGCTCAAGAAAAAAAAAGGGGGAGAAAACTGACCTTCTTAAACAACTAGCAAACTTTTTTCATACTCACTATGACATGCAATTGTACAGATACTCACTTTTTACAAACCTGAGCAAAAAGTTCCTTAGGAGTGACTACCCCTTTTTTTGTCTCTTGCATTTCTGTCAGGAACTGATACATGGCTAATGTCAAAGGACCTGGCTGACCTAGTTTTATCAGCTGAGGTTCCTGTTTTAAACAAAAGCAACAAAGTTGTTTTGCCTTAATTTGGTGACAGATGCTTCTGGAGTAAGTTTTTCGTTATCTAAACACTTCATTTCTTTAAAACATTATTATAAAATACAATACACAAAATACCACAATGACAATAACTTAACCTGACAAAAAGAATCAACACACGGTTTCTCATGAGATGGTATCAGAACACTGGGCTAAGAATCATTAATTATTCATTGCTTAGCTGCAACTCTGGATTTCTTGCTTTTATAAGGAAAAAAATACATTTTTAAAAATGCACGATCCTTCTTTCCCATCCAAATCCCTAACTGTAATGACAGATGCATTATTTAAGTTAGTGCTGCAGTCATCCTCTAGTTTCCTATATTACATTTAGACAAGTGGCACTATAGCAAAAGTTACACATTTTCATCCTTTAAACAATGCAAGAACTCTTTTGATGACAACCAATAGGTAAGAGTACTGATTCACTGCTCTTCCACTTTGAATGAAATACCTCCACTGACTTCAGAAGCAGCTTTATGGAAGTCAATGGTGAAGTTCCCACTGATTTTATGTCTTAATCTTGCTAATACTTAGAGGAAATAGCTTTAAAATCCACAGATGACTATTGCTTGTTTCTTTAACAGACTGGAGGGGTGGGAAGAAACACTATGGAGGTCAAAGCATATATACCATGGATAACTCAGGTGCCTCGATTTTAACTGTTGTGTCAGGCATTTTAGCTTCTTTAAGCAGCTCCCTCAGGACTGGAGTTTGTGATAAATTCTGTAGAACATAAAAGAAAGAAAAAGATCGGTAACTGAGGAACAAGAGGAAGAGCAGCTGAGTTCCACTGGTCAGGGAATTTGTAGCAGCCAGATCAGCAGTTTATTTTTCTCAAACGCAGAACTAGAGTGGTAACTACCACTGTGGAAATTCTAGCAGTGTTTTAACAGTTAAAGGTACATTCCATACAGATAACCGGACTTCCAAGCACCCATTACATATATAACTTGTGATTGCAGAAACCCTAAATGTACTATTCTTGTACAGACTGATCTTTTGACAGACTATATGCTAGCGTCTGTTTCTAAAATAAAAAACTAAGATGCAGTGTGCATATCTGCTTGGTTTAAAACACATTTTAAAAAAATACATCAGTTTACTAAAACCTGCATGTATAGTAGGAATTTGGTTTGAGCAATGCTTCAGCATCAAGAGCCAAAGAGCACAAGATTACCCATGAGTTTTAATACACATGAAAGAGCAAGTTCATTCTACCCAAACACCTCTTAGCTGAGAAAGACACACAAGATGGCTATGCAATATGCTCATCCTGTTAATACTTACATTTGATTTCCTGTTGCTAAGGGAGGCATTTTTGTTTCAGTAAACACCCACAGTCTTTGGGTACTAATCTCCTATATTCTAAGAGGTCCGCAAGGGTTATGTGCCAGACCGCTTTATTTTTTTTTCTAAACTAGGAAGTTGGCATGCTTAACCTACATCAGTGAAAGATGCTGTCCCTCAAAGATGAGGCACTTTGTCGTATTTTCCCTTAGAGCAAGTCTGAACCTGCAGCTTCATTTCTTTGTATTTCTTCTTGCCAACACAATATTTTTAGAACGACCCCATCATTCTTGGCAGATAAAGAAATCACATTCCAATTGTGTCACTGTAAAATACTGAGGGTGAGGTTGTTGTGGAGTTTGGTGGGGTTTCTTTTGCTATTCAAAGTGTTTTTTTATAAGCAGCAATAACTACCATACCTGCATCACTGCATTAAAGAAACATGTATTCCCCAAGTTACTAAGTCCTTTCACAGTCACTTCCAAGTTAGCACTTGAATGAGAATTCTCTTCTTTAAGCAAGACTTCTTTTTCTTGCTCATTTTTGCTGTCTTTTTCTACTTTTTTATTTTCAAATTCCTTGTTCTCTTGTTGTTTTCCTACTGAAATAATAAAAAACATACCACATATTAACCCAGTAACAGGGAATAGTCTCGGAAAAAGTTATTATAGACAGCAGCAATCTATGATGTTTAAAACTTAAACATATGATAATTAATTCTGTAACTGTATAAATGTAACATTATTGGTTTAGGTTCTTAAACTGTCTAGGTAACAGGAATTAAAAAATAAACAAAACAAAGCAACAAACAAACCAAAAATAATCAAGAAACTCCCGATATGCCATTTCAGATCAGCATGCAATTTAAACATGCCACTTGGCCCACAAGCCATGAATGCCAACAGTGTCTGAAAGTTCACATCCGTTATCTGAAATTTCTTTCCTGTTGCAAAACAACCTATGTTCGGGCTTTATACAACACCCAACAAGATGGCATCTGATACTTGGGTGTATAGCTCAAAATTTCAATGACCTGTTTAATAAAAACCTAAGGGAATTCCAAGTGATTTTCAGAATAACACCCACACTGGTTCTGCCAGTTTGACAGTCTACTATTATGTTTCTGATAAACAGGACTGTGAGCCAAGATTATTTTAAAGTAACGCTGGCACAGAGAAAGCAAGGAAAACAGACAGTACAATCTTTGCAGATGGACAAGAAACAGATGGACGGACAACGACAGAACACCTGAAACAGACAACAACTGCACCCAGGTATTCATCTGTTTTCCAGTTCAAACCTGAGAAGAAAATTTTGGCAACCAAGATGAAGTTGAAATATGAGATGTAGAGAAACCACATATCTGGGAAAAACTGTCCAAAACCATTCAAAGATTCTGATCCCCGTGAGAAAACCTCAGCTGCTTCCTGAACAAGTATTCAGAGACAGTCACTTGGAATTGCTGGATAGCTGTGATCTATTTCCCAAGAGGGCTATAATTTCACCCAAGTGTAGGATTGTGGTGAAACTTTTGGTAGTAGTGAGTTACAGCATCTATTTTTTATATGCAAATTCCTCCAAATTTTCTAGTGGAAATGCCTTGTACAGAAAGTTTTGCCATTGTGGAAACTAGAGGGCTTTGTTGGGTTTGTTTCCTTTTAAACAGCCATGTTTTGCAGATAGACTGCAGCCTGAACCTGCTATTTGAGAGTTCTGAATACACTGCAGTCACCTACGCTAAGTGTATAGACCCAGCAGACAAACGCTCTTGTGCACTACTTCCATCAGGAAATGTGCTTGCAACAGCAGGAGACTGAAAGTCAATTACTTACTCACAGAACAACCAAATGTCACATTTGAAAAAACAAAAAGTCACAGTAAAATTGGTTTTGGGTTTTTTTTTTTCCTCCTATTCCTCTATTTCTGGTCTGTAAAAGTTTAGGGGACACTGAGCAAAATCATGGTCCAGTGAGATCCATGGGCTAGGACTTTACTCATGCTATCAGAGTGCTGACAAATAATAATAATAAAAAAATGAAATTAGCTTTTTACTTTACCATTAAGGAGCTCCAATCATTAAAGCTAATTTAGTGTACATTCTGGATCTACCATACTGTCTTCTACATTTAAGGGACTTTCTGATTTGCTGTACATATTCTATAATTACTTACCTGTACGAGATGAGTCAATACAAACTTGTTTTCTAACATAATCCACAGTCTGGCCCAATCGAGTTGAAGTAGTATATGGAACTTCATTATCGCATATGTAGCACCTGTCGCCATCCCCCACAAAAGAAAAACAATTAATCTTTTTTTTTTAATTTTGTTTAAAAATCTTAAAACTATTTGCTTGTTCAAACAATTCATTACACAAAGCTATAAAATTACAAGATTTAAGATTTGAAAGTCTTAGAGAAGAGTTCAATTTATTTCTGATCAAGAAAAAGTTTAAAAATTATCTTTACTAAATTATTTCAGTGACTGTAGGTTGAAATTTACAAATATAAATTAGACTCCTAAAAGATGTGCTTAGAAACCTTGTTGCAAGAAAAATAAATGCAGGGAAAACTTTGCCAAAAAACAGAAACTAAGATATCAGGCCTGTGCAAATGCTACAGCATGGAAAAAATATTTGGAGTATTCTCACCAAGCAAGTACTTCATTATATTTAAATTGGGTAAGGAAATTAAAAAAAAAAAAAAGGAAAAAAAAAAAAAATCGGCATCCTCCATTAGTCCTGCACACTTAATTGCTCTTCCGTTGCTGATATAAACTTACTTGTCTTTTTATGAGCAAAGAAGTGTATGCTTTGTCCACTAATCTGTTTTAAACAAAACTGTGAGAGGCTCAAGTAAGAGCAAAACTTCATCAGAACACATACAGCTGAAGGAGAGTTGTATGTACTCTTACTGTAGTAGCTCTTTGAAGAGGTGACAAAATAGTCCTGCGCTTCGAAAGAAACCGATGACAGCTTTTAGGACAAATGCATTAAGCAGATTTCGAGATTACTGTAAGTCAGAATCTATTTTCTGATATTAAAAGTAGCAGAAGTCTGCAGTGAAGTGCTTCCCTAGCATCCCTGCAATTAGCTGCAATTTTCACATTTCTTCCCATCTCATTAAAAAAATTGCCTTAACTTTTGGATCCACGAGTACATATTTATTGTCTGTCTGATTAAATATAAAAATAGGCATTATCCCTCCTGGAATAACAAATGATAGTTACTTCCACGGGCGATTTTAGCATCATAATCTTTTGTCCATTAAAGACTTTGTAGGTAACCTTGAAGGAATCAAGGGATTGGAAAAAGTTTTTTCAGCGATGCATGTTTTACCACTGAGGGAAAAACGTAAGTAGATCCAACTGCTTTGTCATACCTGCACTGAAAATGCATACAATAGCACTTGTCAACCCAAAACAGTAGAATTTAATGAATTACTAGAACTCCCCTCTTTCTCTCCAAGTTCAAAGCACTTTCAACTGTTTACAGGTACTATTCAAATCCAATTTCAACCACATATGCATGCACACCATAAAGATTTATTCATAAATTCATTGTATGGGGAACAAAATTGCTAGGCCCACTGTGAAACACAGTTCTTGATTGTAGCTTTGATTTATACCAATAATTTACACCCAATATATCAATCTCTGAATAATTTCTTGTGCTAGTTTGTACAACCAAGAAATTCTAGAAGAAAAACATCTTGCTTAGACAACTTCCTTTCATTCTCAAGTACTTTAATTTAAAAAGTACCTAAGTTTTAGAACAGAGAAAATAAACTTCAAAATAATCGTTTTAACACTAATTTAGATCCACAAAAAGAATCTCACTAGTTCATTAGTAATACATGTAATTAATAATGGCCATTTCCATTCTAGAGTTCAATAAAAATACCAATCATTACACACAAAGTGCTAAATATTATCAATTAAAGAGATAATGGTGTATAAAACAAACATAATGACAAACAGGAAGTTTTAAAAAAGGTTACTAAGCAAAATGAAAATTCTTTATGTTAGGCACAATATTTCTGTATAGTGCAGTTTGGAAAATTAAGGTTCCTCCATATATAGTAACATACTCTGCCCTTTACAAGAAGGAGATATTACCAGGGAGATGGAACTTGTATTGGCTGATCCGGTAGAATCCTGTAATTCTACAGCAGTGCTCCTTAACTATATATATATTAAGAAGTAGTATTTATTGGGAGAATAAAAGTCATTAAGTTAGTCACTAAGTGTGCATCAGAAAAGAGCTTCTCCCAAGGCTGAAAGTTAAGATTTAGAGCTACATATCAACGTTTGTTTCCACGTGCAAGTAAAAAGCAAAAAGCAGTAAAATATGAAGTCAACAGCACTTACTAGTTCATTCATTTCAACTTAAGTTATTAAAATTTTCTAGTTATGAATTCTACAAGAAAATAGTATTTATTCAGCAAATCTCAGCAAAGACTGATGGGATTTTTGTGTGTGGAAATGCTTTATACACATCTAGAGATATATCCCAGAATTCACAAAGAAAAGAAAACACAAATTATATCCCAGCCTCTGTGGCTCTCTAGCTATGTCTTATGACTGTTGCCTGACAAACTCACCACACACTCCAGTTGTCCAAACTGAGAACCAAACAATGGGGCTCTGATCTTGGCGTTGTATAGTGCTTTAAAGCATGCTGTTCTTGAGAATTTCTGCCACAGCCCTACAATGTTAATAACCAGAAGTGTCACAAAATCCAGTTGACTATCAATGAAACATACATAAAGTCAGAGTATATACACAGTATTAAAATGAAAAATGCTCAATTATGTTAAACTAATTATGATGATCAGATGGGTCTCTATTTTGAGACACTTATTTCTGCAGAGAGAAAGGTTATTTACTGGGTGCAGTGTAACTATACAGCTGTTCAGGGACCAAACATCTAATTTACAAACCCCAGTTTGAACAGCTTGAAGAACAAAATAGACCAAAACCTCTTCAGCATGCACAGTACTAAGTTTAATAAACTAATGTGAGCATAAGATCTTATTGTAAAAGACACAAATTAGCAGCATTAACAGAAATTCTTATTTTCTTAGCAAAGTAATTTGGATTTTCTAGGTAAACAAGTCCTCAAGATGGTGTTTTAGCCTTAAGCCTGCTAAATGCCTTCTAAGCACTTCATTTGCAATTCAGAGCAGACATTTTTTAATCACACTAGAGTATATGAAGTCATTTATGTAGCACCAGCTTTAAAATAAAAAAGAATATACGAGATTAATTAGAATCTCCCTTGTTCCACTATATTATGAGACACTGAAAGATATTAAGATGAATTAACAACAAAACAAGAGATACCCTATGGCCACATTTTAGACATAACCATATTGAAGGGCTTTCATCAGTCTCCTCCTCAGATTTCTCTTGTGTCTTGTTGTCTGCCTTGCAGTCCTGGCAAACATGCCATTCCACATTCAGCAGTGCCTTTTTCAGATGACTTTGTTCCAAGCCTTTACGAATATGCTTGCACACAGGGTCTACAAAATAAAAGGACAAGGAGCATGTAGGTATCATAACAAATGCTAATGTCAACAACACAGGCACCAATCCAGAAGCTAGGATAGCCTTTCTAGAGCCAAAGAAACGTTGACAATTTGTTACCCCCACTTGCAATCTGAGGATACTGTTGCGCTGCATCCTAAACTACTGCATTATTAATTACAAAAAAAAAAAAAAAAAATACTGCTCATGCCTACAGCTAGTCAGAGGAGTTGACAAAACCTTTGGATACAAACCTACCTACTGTGCCAGGCTGTGGGCTTCTATTATTGTGGCGTTACGATTCCCACACCTCCCAGGGAGCAGCCACCGCCCACTGCCACAGTTCCCAGTCACCAAGGCAGCACCTGGCTGGCCTATAAAAGTGGAGATTATGGAGGTTAGCTCATAGCTGAGCTACCTCAGTGAAATTATGCAGCAGACTATGGTAAAAAAGAATGGCAAGAGTCATCCAACCTATACCATTATCATTTCGTACTACAATACTACACCCTACTAGGAGCTGCACCTCCTGGGCATGGTGTGAACTCCACCTATTTAAGTAAACTCTGTTACGAAAGGTTACACCAAGAACAGGCATCTATTGCTAAGAGCTACTATCAGGAGTTTAATTATCTTATTTCCTTTTTGTTTAATTTTTAATATTGCTACACTGTCACTTGCAGGAAGAGAAGCTGTCCATAAGCCTAAGTCACGTGGAGAGAAATTGCGATTGACAGACAATGCATATGCAAACTGATTCAGGTTGTTCCAAACAAAAAATGAAGAATGTATTTTAATGCTTTTTACCTTTTATTTTTTAAAATGTAGGTTTCTAAGACATTTGGCATCATCAGTCTACAATTCTTCACCATTTGCAGTTACAAACGTCTAAATTTGCAAATACAGTCTCATATATCTGACAGTACAGAGAGTTACCTCCAAAGTCAAAAAGCTCAGAGTAAGCAAACCCATGCTAAAAGAAAAATGCCGTATGTACTTAATACGTAAGAAAAAAAAAAATCACATTTTTGAGAAACTATTATTGAGAAGAATTACTGCTGCTCACATAATTCAACTGTCCTAAGGCTGTTGCTACAGAGGTATTTTTATTGCTCAGACAGCATAACAGCTCTGAAACTATCTTTGTTGAGGACCATATGCAAAATTACAGCCTCAAGATAGCAAACTTTTCTTGGCATGAGCTGAAACTAGTGCAAAGTTTTGCACCTACAGTTCTGTTTCTGTCCAAGATTATACGATTTTTACCACAGTACAAACTCTGGCCAATAAGAGCCAAATACAGATATTTAGATGTGTTCTTTAAGCCTTTTTAAAAAGCACAAGCTTTATCTACAACTTCAAAACTGTCTTTTTTAAACAAACCTTCTGTACATTGGCCACTACTACTACACCCCTAGTTTATAGTTGTGGCTTTACAGGACTTTGTCGGGGTAAGCTAGCCTATTTTGAGCCGAAGGAGTGAGATGTCATCAGCAACTGCACCATGACTGATTTCTTTGCTGGAGAAAAATGAGGAACAGTCACAGCAGACATTGTTCTCAACTCCAGGGGAAAAAAAAAAAAAAAAAGAAAAAGACAGAGGCAGCTAAAAAGCCACCATAGGAGACAGAAACTCCCAGAAGACCAGGACAACCAGGAAACCAAAGTAGAGTAGACTTGAATTTAAAATAAACAGGCCATCACACAGAGCCTCCTGACTAAAACTGCAAGGGCGCTCTCTCCCAGCTAAATTAACAAGGCTCAACTCAGTTTTCCCAACCAGGAACAACAAAATAGATGGGCAAGACACCGTGACCTGGTAGACAAGGTGGTAGAAGAAAATGCTACACAGCATAAGCAAAAACAAAAGCTGGAATAATCCTGGTAAACAAGATAACAAATAAAATTTCAACATGGGGGTGAGATCCAGTACATCTATAAGGATAACATTAACTATTTAAGATTAGGAACTATTAGGAACAGAAGGTGAGGAAAAGAAAGAGGTTTCAGCCAAAAGGGACTATGATTAGAGAGCTGAGGTGTCCAGGGCCATTATTAAGTTAGTTGCTAATGTAAAGACAAACAGTTTCACAGGAATATTTCTACCACAATCTTTTTTTTCTGAAGCGAGAAACTTCTGCAAGTGGAAAATGCCACTTAAACCTATCGTGACAAACTTAGCAGCTCACTCTACAAACTCTTTATATTCTGAGGGATTTTATACAACTCCCTATGATCTGTGCATCAGGAAAGAACTGTGTGTCTGAGTTTCTTGAAAACCAGAAAATAATCCTAGTTTTCAAAACAGCATTATTATTTTCTACCATACTTAGAAAAGTAGCAATGCTAATGTTTATTGGTAGACTTCAGTTTCCATTATGGAAATCCACACTTTGTAAATGAGACTTCAAAGCTGGCGACTAGTGTAAAGGCCTTCTAATATTAACGAGTATTAGAGGTGAGGAACCATACCCAGTGTATCTGGAGACTCATCAGACTGTGCAGTTTTGCCTTTGATGCGTTTCTTTCCCATATTTGTAGCCTGTAATTTTTCTTACATGGAACAGTGACCTAGCAAAGAAAAATACTGAATTAGAAGTAGGTTCTGGTTTTACTTGTTCATTGCTAAACAATATATTATTTCTATGGCTAAGATGTCTCTTGAGATGAACTAACCCATTTTAATTTGACATTTTCAAAAGAAAATAAATTATGCTTTACCTTGAAACAACTGTTATAATTGTTATATAGGCAAGATCACTGTGTGAATTATAAAAAACAAATGATTTAAAACCTTAAACCAAAAGCACTGCACAAAAGAATAAGATGGGAAACTTAAGTATCAAAAATCCTATAAACCTTTAGGACTTGTACTTTAACTAATAACAGGAAATATATAATAGGAATAGGAAAAAGAATTGGGTTTGTCCCAATTAAATCTTGACTTTTTTCAATTACAATTTTTCAGTTTTCTTTAATGCAAATTGCTTCTATCTTTGATGAAGTCTGACATGTGCGTATATAACCTATTTGAAAATATACAGACAGTAAGAGTTCTGATTTTTCAGTTTCTTCACTGGGAGAGAATTATCATCACCCTCCCAACATAACAAGGAAATAATTTAGATGGGGTCTGTTATTTGGTATGTCTGTAGGCCCTTCTAGACAAGAGCAGCCACTCTAGATGACTTCAGAGTCCTAAGCAAAGTTCTTGCCTTCAAGAAGTTGGCTACTGCACGTATGGTATGACACCTTTAGCTTCTAGTCTGTAGCTCCTGTAAAGCTCTGTGCCTTATCTCACAAAAGATCGTTCAAGATCAGATAAACTTAAAAATCAACATATGCTATATGTACAATGAAAACATGCAACCTAAAATGGTCCAACGTAAGTCTCCGCAGTCTTACGCTGTCTTTGCAGGCTGCCCTAACCTTGCTGTCCACCCTTCAGGTAAACATGTTAGCACAGCACTAAATCTGACTTGTAACATCCATCCTTTCAAACCCAGTTTTCCTGGCTTGTACTCAGGAGAACACCAGCCACAGAAAGCATCTGCCTCCTTGGAGCTGCCACAGCCAAAACAACAAAACCAGCCCAAGAAAATCAGAGAAAAATTAAGCCTGGAAGAGTTTAGGCTTGATGCCCACAGAGGACTTTTTGTATGAAAAACTTTTTGAAGCATGCTTTTAGCACAGATTACCTAACTGTTAAATGATAGGTAGGCAGCCACTTCATCAGTAGCAGAATTATCAACTTTTGCAACTTGGCATTCAAGTTGTTCAGAAAAAGAAATGACAGTTCATCCAATGAACTCCATCTACAGCACATTTTTCCACAAAAAGCTACAATATTTTATGAACAATTCTAAATCGTTAAGAACCTTTCCAGACCGACTTTTCTTCTGCCAGGAAAGCAGGACAGCATGAACACGTGTAGCTGTTAATTTAACCCACGCTGTGTCTGGGCCGACTTGTCTGACAGGATCTTCATCAGCTTTTTTCCCGGAACAGCCCACACCAGGAAAAGTGCTGCAGGGCCCCACAGCTAAAGCAAAAAACCGACGGTCTGTTTAATTTATTATTATTTGGTTTTTTTAATATGACAGCGCGGTCTGCAGACGACCAAAAACTGCACCTGCGTCGGATGAAGAGCCGGCAAAAATGCCCACGAAAGGACGCCTGGGAAACCACCGGGGGGCGGTGGGCATCTGCCCCGGGCGGCAGGCCGGACCCCAGAAGCTCCGCCGGACACCTGTCGCCACCGGGGAATCGACACTCCCTGTCCCGAGGGCAGCGGCGGAGAGCAGGCGCGCCCCGGTACACTCGGCGCAGCCCGGCTGGACGCTCCGCTCATCCCGTCCCTCAGCCGCCCCCACCCCGGGCGGCCCCACTCACCCCATCCCACGGGCCGGGCCGCCCACGTGCTCCCCGCCACGCACAGTCGCCCCGCTGCCGCGCACCCCGTCGCCGCGCACTCCGCCGCGCTGCACCGCCCCGCGTGTTTCCGATTGGCCCGCGCCCGCCTCCCACGCCTTCGCTGACAGGCACCGCAGCCAATAGGAAAAGCCGCGTGTCCCGGCCAGAACGGAGACTGAGGAGTGCCGGAGGAGTGAGTCCTGAGGCAGGGGAAGGAGGACGGCTGCGGTGGTAGAAGCGGGACGGCAGGACTGGGCGGCTTCCGTCCCTCACCTGCCGATGCCGTGGGGCGAACAGCTTGGTGGCGCATGGCTCCGTCTCGGGGCAGCCCAGCAACTTCACCTGATCCCCAGGCAGCTGGGCGACGGTCACCGGGCGCCATCCGCACTTCCGGCGCGGTGCATTGTGGGTCCGTGAGGATACGAGGCGGGGAAGGGCGGTTAAGGGGGAACGGGGATGGAGACTCGACAGCGCATGCGCGGGAAAACCTGGTGCTTCCCCCTCCGCCGTGCGGGGCCGGGCTGTCATTGCTCGCAGGCAGGTCTAGTTCGGCGGGGCAGTGAAGGCTCCCTAGGCGCGCTACCGTCCACCAGAGCGGCAGAGACGGCTGCACCTCAGGTACGCGGCCCTGCGAGAGAGAAATGTATGTGGTGACAGACCACCACAGCCTGTCTCACTCCGGTCGGTGGAGACCTCGTGGGCTGTCACAGCCTATCTTCATGCTCCTAACTGACCAGCATACATGAGCTCGTTTTGATGGGCTTGGTTATAAGGTTTATGATTTACCTGGCGTAGTTAATGAACTTTGTCTCATATTCAAGCCCTGTTTTTCTTCCCTCATTTCTTCTGTGCTTAGGAGACAAGAGAAATGACTAACCGGGAAGAAGCTGAGATACAAATTTCAGAGTTAGATTTACTCGCTAGCATGTTTCCTTATGAAGAGGAGTTCGTTGTGACCGATCAGCTGGCTGTGGCAGAACTAAAACACTATGTTGAAAATGAGTCTGCAGAGATGCCATCTTCAAAAGTTCAGTTTATACTGAGTGTAAAGCCAGAGGTCTCCAATGCCTCCATGGTATCGTAAACACCTTTCTTCTTTTTTGTTTCTATTTTGCTTCATTTTAGAGTTTACTTGAACTGAACATTTATTCGTTCATTTTTAGGTGGAATTCTCTATGGCCTGTGCTTTTCCATTTAAATATCCAAGTGTTCTACCAGAAATTACTGTGAGGTATGGCATTAAAAGTACAGCTAATGAACACATTTAGAAGCTATAATGTACTACATAAATACAGTTATAATAGGAAAAACTAATCCTTTTTTGATAGTTTACTGTCAAATTAAGCCAAATGAACAACAATGTTGAAGAAAAATAAATCTACAAGGTTATGATTTCTCTGGTGTCCTCAGCAGATGAGAAAAATGGGAAAAATGTGGAAGAGTGCCATCTCCTGTACAGAGGGGTTATATGTAGATACTATAGATACTCAAGAAGAGAGACCATTGTCCATTTTGACAAGGCTTAATACTAATTAAAGGAGTGAAGATTAACTCTACAGTCTTACTCTTCCCTTGTCAAAATGATGTTACTCCCAGGCTTCTGTTATTTTTATTGGAACAGTTCTGTTTAAAGAAGTAGCCTTGTGTATTAAAGGAAATTAGTTCAGCCACCATACTTATTTTTCAAGAACCTCCTTGATTTTGATTTACAAATTGGTAGCACTATATGTGAACTCAAGAGTTAGCTCACCAATTAAATACTAATTAAGAACTTTTCATAGCTAATATGACTTAAATATCAATAGCAAGTGGATACAGTCTAAATATGGCCTGATTTTCTGGCAGCTTAAAGTGGAACTGTTTGAAAAACATCCATATTACAACTGAACTTATATTTTTCTTTAGGTCATCATTATTAAGCCGCTCTCAGCAGATTCACTTGAACTCTGATCTAAAAATGTATTTGATGCAAAACTGCAGTGGCGAGCCCTGCATGTTGAGTGCAAGAGAATGGGTTAAAGACCATGCAGCTGCGTACATTGACAAAGAAATTTCATCTTCCTCCGTGACAACATCAAATGCCATGCAGCCAGAAGACATCATATTCACTAGATTGTGGATCTATAGTCATCACATTTACAACAAGCAAAAAAGAAAGAATATTATTGACTGGGCCAAGGAGCTCTCTCTGTCAGGGTTTTGCATGCCAGGGAAACCCGGTGTTGTTTGTGTAGAAGGTCTACAAAGTAGTTGTGAAGAGTTCTGGTCAAGGTTAGTTTTTCTTTGAACTTAAATGCCATTACTGGTCAGAATGTTACATGTTCATGTTGTATATGTGGCCAGAAGGTGTGAAATCCAACTGCCTTCCAACATACAAAATTCTGCAAAGTATTTGTGTTTATCATAATATAGTTACAACTGAATATCCACAGTACTGTTGGTTGCAGCAATCAAAGCTACTAGTACTGCACGTGACACGTGTTTCTGTTTTATCTTACTCTGTATTTCAGTTGTATAGCAGTGGACTGCGGTGCCCCAGTTGTGTTAGATATGGATGCTGTTATATCGCTTGGTATTTGTGTTTTATTCTGCTCCCATGATTTTTACTTCTGTGTGAGGCAAGCTAAATGAACATTGTCATTTGATCATATGAGTTAAGAAAGTATGAAAATATGAGAATTCTTAGCAGAGGCAAGGCAGAAGTGAGCACTGAAATTGAAACCACATCCTCAATTATTTTGTAAGGAATAATAACATTAAGGATTTTGAATCCTGAGGAGATGCAAAGAAACAAGCTCCTGCTTATGGGAGTGTTTGCATAGTAGTAATATTTTTATGACCAGCTAGGGAAACATTATCTCTGTCAATATATACGTACAAATAGAATTTATTGACTTCTGTGTAATTTCTAAAACAGTTTTTATTTTATAGATAGATTAACATTTCTCCAATTGCTTTCAGAGTAAGAAGATTGACATGGAAAAGAATTCTCATCCGGCACAGAGAAGATGTTTCTTTGGAAGGTGGAGGCCATGCTGAGATTCAGAAACAAAGAAAATTCTCCACTTTGGAAGAAAAATGTTTTGATGCACATGGTGCCAGAGGAAATCATATGGATTTGGGGCAGCTATATCATTTTTTAGAAGAAAAAGGATGTGCTGACGTTTTTCAAATATACTTTGGGGTTGAAGGGCATTGAAGGGGTGGAAGATGACCACAGTTCCAAGTGCCTACATTTGTACGTTAATCCTCGTAACAGATTCCTTAGTGGTTCTGTAACAGTTGATCATAGAGGATATTAATAATTTGTGCTCTAGATGATCAATCCAGTTTTCAGTGAAAACAAATATCCAGTGAAATCCTGGATAATGAAAAGGACTAAATGAATGCTTTATTATTACACTTTCTGTTTTTAAGGGCATTTAGGGTGCACTCCTAATTACAGTGAAAGAAAATATGTTTGATAACTTGTGGGACAGTTACAGAATTACAGATGAATGAATGAAAAGATGGAATTATGGTTAATGAATATATGAGTAAGAAGAGACAAAAATGAAGTGTGGATAACTCAGGAGAGGAAATGTGATGTTTACATTGTTTGTTACTATTTACATACACTATGTGAAGTCTTTTTTGCAACAGTCTTTTCTTTTACTTTCTACCTGAAAGTATTCTAAGCAATGAGATTAATGTTTTATTAAAAAAAAAAGAGAGCAAGTTCTCAAAAGCCTTCATCATGCAAATGCAATGAGCTAGGATGCCTACTGTAAGGCATAAGAATTTTCCATAGGTAGAAGTGTGTATGCATAGGTAAAAGAGAGGTACCATGGTGGCTCCACCATATCTATAGCTGAAGAGTCTACGCTGTTTCCTCCTGTAAACGCAGAGGCTGACGAAGGATAGGGGTCCCTTACAGCACACTCCAAACCAGTAACACGATCCTCACCCTGCTGAGTTCATGAGTCTGCAACCCACTAAAGGGCATCATGCTGCGTATGCTTCCAAGCCGGGTCTCAGCAAGGTTGTACCGGTGAATGCTACTTTGTCTCTTTGGTTATGGCTTCTGTATCTAAATTGGACATGTGTCATAAAAAGCAGGCGGTGATTGGTTCTGATGTTGATAAAGTAGTTCCGTGTCGATCCGATAATACTCTGACTGCCCGTATGGCCTTGGGTGCCTTTTGTAGCGATGCTTTGCAGTGATTTCATGTGACAGTGCAGGTTTGCCTCTGTTTGAAACTCCGCCAAATCCTGTGTCCTTGTAAGCGTACCCGGATACCGCGGCTTAATAAAGGACCCACGATACGCTAGAAGTCTCTGCGCTTTTAAGATCTGCTCAGGTGTTCTATGTTGAAGGGTATTTCAACAGGGTAACACCGACACTATTTCACAACACCACAATGGAAACGAATTTCACCCCAACTGAAACGGATCCCAATTTTCCTGTCCGCACCGCCTCATCTTTGAAAGCCGCGTTCCGAGAAAGAGGAGCCGTGCGCGCAGCGGTGCCACCGCGGTGCCCGAGCCGCCGGCACTACCAGCGGAGCTGGCAACGCCGGAGGACCCGCCGACCTCTCGGCGTCGACGTAAGCGCCGCGCGCCTAGCCCCGCCCCCTCCCCTCCGGAAGTGCCGTGCTCCCCCCGCCTCGGCGCCGGCCTCCAGCTCCTGGCCGGTGCCCAGTGCCGCTGCCGCCGCCGCCATGGGGGGCAAGAACAAGCAGCGAACCAAGGGCAATCTGCGGGTGAGCGTGAACCGCCGTGCCTGTGGACCCCGGGTCCCGCGCTGCCTCCGGCGGTGGCTCCGGTGGAGCCGGCAGTCGGTTTGGCCGAGGAGGGCGGCGGGGCCCGAGCCTGGGCCTGTGCCTCGGCGCGGGGGTTGCCGGCACTGGCAGGCGGGCTAAGGCTGCCCTTCCTCTCCCGATGCCTTGGGAAGAGGGCTGTAGGTCGCCGAAGCCCGTTCCCCGCTGGGAGACGGCGCTGTCTTCGGGCCGGCTTGTAATAGTTGGGGCTGGGGCCACCGACGGGATTCAGGGATGACTTGGCCTGGGCTCGTGCTGTAGGAGTGTGTGACTGCAACTTCCTGTGGTGTTTGAACGCGTTTTCTAGGGAGGGACAAGGGTAGGGGGTTGTAACTGCAAAATAACCCTGGGTGTAAGTTCAGCAAGGTATTGGTGGGTACATTTCGCAGAATGGTAGAGGGTGGGAGGGACCTTCTGAGATCATCTAGTCTGACCCCTCTGCTTGAGCAGGTTCGCCTAGAGAAGGTTGGATAGGATTGAGTGCAGGCACGTTTTGAAAGTCTCCAGAGAAGGAGACTCCACGACCTCTCTGGGGAACCTGTTCCAGTGCTCCGTCACCATCAAAGTAAAGACGTTTTTCCTTATGTTTAGGTGGAGCTTCCTGTGGTCCAGTTTGTGCCCATTGCTCTTTGTCCTGTCACTGGTACCGCTGTTGAAAAGATCCTGGCCCCATTCTCTTGACACTCGCCCTTTAGATATCTATAAGCATTGATAAGATCCCCTCTCAGTCTTCTCCAGCCTAAACAGACCCAGGTCTCTCAGGCTTTCCTCATAAGAGAGATGGTCTAGTCCTCTCATCACCATTGTAGCCCTCCCTCCATTGGATTCTCTCCAGTCTGAGAGAGAGAGTCTTCTCTCTCTCCCTGTCTCCCTTGAACTGGGTAAAGTATGTATTTAGTGTATTTTTCTGTGGAGAGTCTTAGTGTACGCCTGTCATGGTGTCTCCCTTTTGCTGCCGGGCCTGAAGTGGTGTGGCATTTGTCACATGTGGCACTCACTCAGGATGGGGCAATTGTGGGTGAAGCATTATGTTTAGGTTAAGTAATTCCTACAAATCTTCTCATGTATGTAGAGGAGACTAGGGAACACAAAAAGCGTGTCCTTATAGTTGAGGTTTCACATGCAGAAGAAATTGTTTAATCTGTAGATATAGTAGTCAGGTAAAATGTGGCTTATGTACCTCAAGAAAATCAGAGAAGTACAATGAATTTCAGAAAATGGTCATTTCTTTAAAAAAACCAACAAAACAAACTTACAAAACTGCAACTCTCATTGGAAAATAGAAGGTATTTGGAGTATAAGGAATCACAGAGAACATTAAAGCATCAGTCAGTTTTGGGACAGTCTTTTCAGAACAGTATGGTTGACATAAACACAAGCCACTGATATGGTAAGTAACATGTTGACTGAACTAGGGCAAATGAGAAGAGATGCTGAAGTCCAAACATTCACTGTAATACTAATGGGATAGTATTATACTGTGTTACATATGTACACTTTTGCTCTATCCCTCTAAATCCTTCTTGGCCCCTTTGCTGCTTGTAGCATCCCTTCGTGTGTGTTCTTATTTTTCCCAATGATATGAAGTGCATTCCTTAGGAGGTGTATTGGTCCGTATGCAATAACATGAGAAGAACTAGTAAAACCAGAAGTAGTGAAGGAGGGTAAATGGTTTCTTAATAAATTGTTCACTTACAGAAGGACTTTTCTGTTATACTTTTTTGTATGTGTATAAAATCAATATAATTTTCTATAAGTATTCATGGAATAAAATCACTATGAGAGAAGGAATCGCTGATTCTAAAGAGGACAATAATTTTCTAGGTCAAACTTTGATGTTTAAAGCATAGGTGGCCTTTTTTTTTGAGACTTTGTTTTAAATAGAAGGTTAATTAGGCAATATAAGTAGGATCATTATTTCAAATGTGTGCTGCATGCAAAATAAAATAGATAACTGACTTTTGTCTCTACTTTTTGCCAGCCTTCTAGCAGCGGCCGAGCTGCAGAGCTCCTTGCCAAAGAACGTGGAACAGTGCCTGGGTTTATTGGCTTTGGAACATCTCAGAATGATCTAGGATACGTTCCTGCAGTTCAAGGAGCAGAGGAAATAGACAGCCTTGTGGATGCTGATTTTCGAATGGTGTTGCGAAAACTTTCTAAAAGGGATATCACGACAAAATTAAAAGTAGGTGTATGCTTTGTCCCCCATAATTTTTTTTTTTTCAATCAGAAAACAGTAAATTTTTATTCAGGTAGAAAGATGAATATATCAAGGTAGCTAATACTAGTTTCATACTGGTAGATTTGCTAGAACTGCAATCCAGAAGGTATCTTGGAAGACTTATAAAAAGGTCTATCACACAATGCTGACAGAGCAGTCATAAAATGAACTCCATAGATGCTCAGTTGCAAGAAATTAATTGATTTTTGAAAAAGACAGTTGCAAGGTAGAAGCTGGTAAATTACAGAATACATCTGACATCTTAAATCATGCTCTTGATGCCTTGATTTTAGGCTATGCAAGAGTTTGGAACAATGTGCAAGGAAAGAGAAGCAGAAGTTGTTAAAGGTGTTCTTCCTTACTGGCCAAGAATTTATTGTAAGATCTCACTAGTAAGTATTAAAGTGGAAATATTTCAGTATTGGCAGTGAGTGAAATCTTGAACTGTTGATGCGTGGGCTCTGCTTGCTGGGTGGAGATAGCTGTTTGTTAGACCATTATGTTGAAAAGATGACAAGATATTTCTTCTCATGAAAAGTTCTTTTATGTAGATTCTAGAATGGCTAAAGAGAATGGACTGTTCAGTTACTATAATTATAAATCTTTTCGATCTAGGACTAATATCTGACCAGACTTAATATTAAAAAAAAAAACAAACCCAAAACAAACCCACAAACATAAAGAAACCATGCGTAGCCAGATTTTCTGATATATTTAATACACCTGCAAACTATCTGTACTAGCTACTATTGGAAACGTGATACTGGACAAAATGAATCACTTTTCTGATCTGTTAGAGCAATTCCTAGTATTTCTTACAGAAGCCAAGAGCATAGAAAGTCATGATGTTGTAAATTCATACACATATAATGAATAATAGCCTACAGTTTGGGTAGGCATATGCTCATTTTAATCCAAAAAGTGTCTTCAAGGCTTCCTGTTTCTCTTGTCTTTTGTCTTTCTGTTAAATATTTATATAAAATGGAAATAGAAACTGTAGTTGGGGATATCAGGAAAAGGCAACATGTTGGGAGTGTGATGCTGCTGAGTAAGGACTCTCCCCTTTTCTAGGGATACCAAGCCCAATGCATTGCAAAAGTGACTGATCTGAGGGACAGCTTTTTTTTTTGTCATTTACTCTACTTTGAAGTACCCAGCATCAAAGGTAGATTTCTTAAAACAATAAACCTTTCTCTTTTTTGCCTTTTTTTTTTAAAAAACAGGATCATGATCGCCGTGTTCGAGAAGCAACTCAGCAATCTTTTGAGCAACTGATTCTTAAAGTAAAGAAACACTTAGCTCCTTACTTAAAAAGTATCATGGGATACTGGCTGATCGCTCAATGTGACACTTACTCCCCTGCTGCTTCTGCTGCGACAGTAGCTTTTGAAAAAGCTTTTCCTTCAGGCAAACAACCTGAAGCTTTAGTATTCTGTAAAGATGAAATTCTTAATGTGAGTTTATACTTTTGTATTTCTTTAAGGCTTTGTGTTGAGTGTATGTCAACTTTTATTACAAGCTTAAAACTCATCCTACCCCCATCTATTCTTCATGGTTAAATTTCTTTCTCGCATTGTCTCCTGCTAAAGTGAAGACTGAGACAAAGGCACATCCTCTATTTTTTTGACTTGTGATTAGAATAACTGGAAACAGAGAAATGAAGTTAATATAAAGTGAATTTCCTTCTGTGGATTTCTATGTAATGATACTCAGTCATCACTTAATGTTGCTGACAGATGGAGTGACAACACTGGTGTAGTTTAGCTGCAGTGGTAAAGGATTAAAGAACACTGAGCAGATTAAAGAATGTTTCAGAGAGCCTCTACAAGTTTCATTCTGACCCAGGTTAATGCTGTTCTCTCAGTCATATATGAAACTGAATTGATTCAGTTTAAAAAGGTAACAGTTTGCATTGCTGGCCCATCATAGGCAAACTTAATCATTTTGTTTTGCCTCAGTTTGGCTTCTTTTTACCAGAAGCATGTTGGCATAGGACTGCAACATACAAAGTATTATGAAGTCTTGATTCAAACAGTGCCTCAGCTACTGTGTTCAGCAGGAGTCTAATTATGTTCTTGTTCACTAGCATGTCTAAAATGTGTTTAAAAGACTTGACTCAGAGGTTGTAAAGTTTTATTCAAAGCTGTTTCTGATTAATGTATGACTGTACTATTCACATATAAATATTGGATTCTTATGTTTATATATGTATTTTTTGTCCCCTAGGTACTTCAAGATCACCTTCTGAAAGAAACGCCTGATACACTCAGTGACCCCCAGTATGTTAGCTTGTTTTCATGTATATGGTTTAAGTTTTGGTCTGTATTGGATTCTGTGTGCCTAGAGGTAGTGGATTTAGTTTTGTTTCAAGAGACAGAAGTTATCTGAGTCCAGACTTCAGCAACTTTCTTTGGTACTAAAGTATAAATGCTTTTGCAAGTGTTATCAGTTGTCTAATTCGTGTTTCAGCTCTTTTAGGAGCAGCATTTCTGAATAACTGGGAGATGACTTGAAACTCTTTTTTTCAAACACTTTACAATGTAATTTGGTAGCATTAGAACCTATGGAAAGTTTATATATTTACATTGCTGGCATCTGAAATCAAAAGAATAATACAGAAAAACTGAAGACAGTTTAGTTTAGACAATTTTGAAGAGCTTGAGAAGCCTACTGATTAATTTTATGGTTCATTTTAATTTGTTTTGTTTTGTTTTCTGAGAACTGTACCACAGGAAGAAAGGGAAGCGAAATTCTTCCGAATTCTGACCTGTTCCTTATTAGCTTTAAAAAAGTTGCTTAGCATGTTGCCAAAGAAAGAGATGCATTCACTGGAGGAAAAGTTAATGTCACTTCTGTCCCAAAACAAATTTTGGAAATATGGCAAACACAACGTGCCACAGGTGACCTTTTTAATTCCTTCTTCATTCTCGTTGTTTTTCGTTAAAGACTAAGCAAGTATTAATTACTTGTATTCTACAAGAATGAACTTGGTACTTTGCTGAATTATGTTTCAAAGAGCCTTCAGATTTCCAGGCATTAAACAGATAAAAATATGCCAAAATTTGACCAATAGGCTAATTGGTTATTTCTATGTCACCGTCATCTACCTCTTAGGAATCTGCTGTCATTTCAAATTCATGTACAAGATACAAACTGTGTCAGCTTACTGCATATGTTCTTAGTGCTTTTGGATTTTCATTTTTTTAAAACCATTTTATTGGTCTTTGGTCTGCTAAGACCAATAGTTCATAGAGCGATGAACTGATTCTGGTAGCATTTTGTTAAAAAATTTTAAGGTGCTTTTGAGAAAACATGACTTTAGAGAAGCATATTAAAATAATTTTTTATAAGCATTTTATCACTAAGCAAATTACTTTAAAATATTAAACAGGCTTACAAATAATTTCTTTATTTTTAATAATATTTGAATCTTTGCTGATGTGATGAAATATGGGGACTGCATGTGGTAAGTTATGGTGACTTTAAAAGGAATGTTATAATCTACATGTAGCGACAAAGTGTGTTCATTTGACTAAAATTTTGGTTTTTCTGTGGCTTGTGTCAGGTTCGCTCAGCTTTCTTTCAGCTGGCTTCTGCTTTTTGCCAGTACTTGCCTGAGCTGGTGAAAGATGAAGCACCCAGAGTTTGTCCTGCCATTCTTCTCAGCATTGATGACAGTGATGCAGTTGTGTGTCCTTCTCTTTGGGAAGCTGTACTTCATGCTGTTGCCACTATTGAGGTGATGTGGGAAATGGAAGGGGCAGATATTTTACTCAAATTTGACTGTTCACCAAGTGCCATTGTTCTCTGGGTAGAATTAGCAAGAGCAGCTTGACTGAGTTTTCTTTGTGATTAATGACATGAACTTATCAATGCTACATGCTCCTTTCTCCTTAGGGTTTCTTTGTAACTTTCAAATATATTGTGTCCAGCATGTCTGAAAATCAGAGTTGTTTTATAAGTTTAATTTAATTAACTTGAATCCCTTTGATAAAATATAGTTACTAAAAAGTAAAATAATACTTAAAACCTTTGTCATGGTTGAAGATGGTTACAAAAATGACCTGCAGTGCATTTTTTGTTTGTTTTGTTTCACCCTCTAATTTAATGCTTGGTTCTATAACTTATTGTTTGTTTGTTTTGTTTTGTTAATTTTAAGTGAAATACCAGCTTTGAATTTATTAGCAGGATGAGTGGTGTTGCCATAAACTGGGATGTTTTGAGCATTTAATGCTGCAGATCTCCTTTGTAACTGCTAGTGTAAACTGTAGCAATTTATAGGAAAAAAAATTATCTTCATTCAGCTTTCTAGAAATATATAAATATATATATTTATATAAATGTGGAAATATGATAAATCAGATCAGATGACAAAAAACTTTGTGGTGGGGAAAGAAAGTGCCACGGTATTTTGTAACCATCAGGAGATTTTTGAGGGGAGTTTTGAAGTTAGTAATGCTTCTGAAGTTAGGATTCTTAAGTCACTGCTTATTCTTGTTAATGAGAACTCAGAATTAAATACAGGACCAGTTACAATAATGATTTTTATGAAGGATCCTTAAAGCATTATTAAAGAGAGGGCTTTAATTGCAGTTTGCTAACAAGGAAGGTCTATTGATTTTAAACAGTACAGAAACAGTTTAACTTGTTAAACTCAAAAACTGAAATAGGGAGAAAGTGATATTTAAAATACTGTCAAGTGAATTTAAATTTTACAATAACTTGTTTCAGCTACAGGAAGATAGGGAGGTAGATTAAATGGCTAGTTTGGGAGATCTTCCAAGCCAACATGTTCTCATTTAATTTACAATAAGTGTATTTTTTTTCTGTAGGACTGTTGGAGTCACGTAAATGCCAAAAAGGGAGTTCTACCAAAGCTATGGGCAGTTCTTCGAGAAGGTGGACGAGGACTAGCTACTGTTATATACCCGAATCTCTTGCCATTCATTAGCAAGGTACCTCCTGGCATTGCAGAACCCAAACTGGAATTTTTCAGAACTTTTTTCAGCTCTATAATTCAAGGGTATGAACCATGAATTTATGTATTGAATTTTTTTTTTTTTTTTCAATCAGTCTCTATTTACATTTGGAAATAAGAGAGGTGACGTATCATTTGCCTTAGGGAAATGTAAATATGCATTAATTGTTTATTTAAGAAAATACTGTTTTTACTATGATGTTTGAAAATCATATTTCTAAAATACTTTCAAATAACCAGAACCAGAGTCAGGCCTTTGTGGCTGTCCCTGTGTTAAACCTTTAGCCTTCTTTCTAATTTTATTGCATCTTCATTACCTAAAGCATTCTTCAGTCAAAGTTTGTGTTTATTCCATAAATAGGTTTTAAAATGGAAAATTAAGGTGGCTTTGATGAAATCAGACTCTTCTCACCACTGCATAATTATTACAGAGGTTTTTGAAGATTAGCATTGTGATTGTGATATTTTCTATATGCAGGAGCTTTAATTCTTGTGACACTGATTTTTAAAGGGTTGAAACTGCTATGATTTTTTGCCTTCAAAATACATAAACCCCAGCTTTCTATCAAATCTAGTTTAAGTAGATGCATGTGCATTGTGTACTCAAAAGCTTATATAAGTTAGTTTGTGAAAGAATAAAATGTAACTTATTTAAACAAAAATGAATTCTCAGTCGATGCTGATGTGGCCATTAGCAGAGCTCTTGGAGAAGAGTATGGGTTGGTTTTGAAAAGCGTATAGAGTTTTATTACATGTAGTATAATGGTTGTAATATTTGTGTGGTCTAATTTTTGTTAAAAAGCAAACAATTCCCAGTCATTCAGACTAAAACTGGCTATGGTGAAACTGTCTTTTGGTGGATTTTTGTTTTAGTCTTTTTTCCTTTTTTCTGTAACGATGGAAGGTGACACTTCTAAACCTGTGGCATGTGTAGAAAATTGCTAAGGAATTTTGGCAAACAGCTGAAACAGTAGACAGCGTGCTTAACTGGATAAGTTTCCTCTACATAGATATTTTTTTATGACTGCTAAAACTAGATGAAAAAGTTATTTTAATATAATTTTTATTAAATGCCTAGATTTATTGTTTTCACTTTCTAAATATGTCCTATTGGGTTTGTTTGATCTGACTCCTTTCTATGATTCTGTATTCTCATGTCAGTGTTGTCTGGATAAGAACAGCATAACCAAGGTTACATTCAATACATACATACTGGGTTTCTCAGAAGCATAGATGACTGAGCGTGCCTTCCTTCTGATGTTGCCTCTCAACAGGTTGTCAAGTGAGCGAGCGATAGCCAGCCCTTCAGAAAGTTCAGCCATTATAACTGCGTTTATGGAATGTCTGCGCTTTGCCATACTGCAGAAAACAGACAAAGAAGATGACCGAAGACAACATCATCAGATGCTTGTATATGACCAGGTATTTATTGGAAATGCTTAATATTGTTGTGTGTACATTTAATAATTCAAAGAAAACTGTAAAATTCTATGAGGTTTTACTTCTCTCTTTAAAGTTTCACTAGATTTTATGGAAACAATAATGTTACTGAATTTAGTAAATGTTTTCCTTCCTACAAAATCGTCTCTTTTACTGTGCATTTTAATTTATAATTAAAAAAGAAAGAAAGCATCCCACTCTGTATATTTTTATTAAGTGTTCAAGCATGAGGAATTCTAATAGTTTTGGAAAAAATATCATCTAGTTTGATCACTGTTCTTTAATAATATTGTTTTTGTGTTTGTAGCTAATTCCTCTTATCAATGCTGTACTTAAGGAGCCCAGATTACAAAATGGACCATTATTTTATCAAATAGCAGAAACCTTGAGCTCCTGGGAAGCTAAAGCAGAACTCTCCAGTGATGATGGCACAGATGAAGTTTTCCAGAAACTGTTGTCGAATTTTTGGGACAATCTTTTAAAAATGTGTGTACTTCATGTTGACGTGTTGGACGCTGATGAGAAATCATTGTTTGCCATATCTGGTATGTTGGAAATTCTTCAGAACCCAAAGAGTACTACAAAAGCAAACAACAGAAGGTCTCTGAAAATCAGGTTTACAGATGAGGACGAATCTGAAAGAAACACAGAGAATGGAAAGCTCGTGGAAGTGAGAAATAGTGACTCTGAAATACAGAGCGATTTGCAGCATAGTTCACTTAGAAGGAAAGAACCTTTAGAGAATTTAGTCTGCAACCTTGCCGAACTGAGTATTGTGTATGTCAATGAACAGAAGTCAGAAGAGCATTTGAAATTTCTTTGTGCCCTGCTCAACTCTTTTTCTTCGAACAGAGTTTTCCAAGTACTTTTAGAGCAGGGAAAAGATGCAAGCTCTGCTCAAGCTGGATTCCAAAATGAAATGAAAGCTTATCATGAAAGTCTATCTGTACAATTTCTGTATAAGAATTTAGTAACTTGGATGAAAGAAGACTGGAGGAAAGACACCCATTTTCTGGTTGATACTTTGTACAGTGTGCTGAATTGTTGTGACAGTAATGATGAAAGGAAAACAATTCTTGACGATTTAACAAAGGTATGACTTGTACATTCTGTTACTAGTTTTAATCGAAGTAATAATTATTCTTTTTGTGGGCTGTGGTTAGTTAATTATTTTATTTTGGGTCTGTGGAATGGAAGTTATTTTATGTGAACTTGGATAAGTTCAGTGTAAGGAAGGTAGATTTAGGAAAGGTTGATATGACAGTGTTGGAGTGAAAGGTTATGACATGTGCCTTTTCATATGCTATAAAACATTAAAAAAAAAGAAGGGTAACATCAGAATTTCTCTGTTCTTGCTTCTTTATACAGTGTGCTTTTATACTAGTCGTCGGTGGCCTTTCTTATAGATATAGTCCTGTATTGATCTGTGTGGTAGAGAAGGACTTGGAAGCCAAAAATAATATAATGAAAAGCTTTGTTACTGAAACTTAGCAAGCTCTGCTTATCCTCTGCAGAAAATAAAGTTGTAGACCAAACAGTTGACATGATATGAAATGCTTCCTATTCAGCAAAGAATTTGTTTAATATTGTGGAATTTTGTTTTTCTTTTCAGATGGATCTGAAATGGATTATTGTTCTCCAGATTATTCAAAGGGTACCTCTTCAGACTTCTTTGTTCTTGTTTTGCATAGTTTTGAGTATTTCCCTGGTGTTAGCTTTGAGACTTATGTGTGTTTGACTTTTTTAATTGAAGTAGCGATAATTTCCATAGTTTGAAAATATTGTAGTAATAGTTTCAGAATGTTGTTTGTTTTAACTTCATTTAAATCTGGGGACAGTCTTAGAAATGGAATGATGATACCAAAAAAAAACCATCTTTGTCCCTTCTATTTCTGATCAGTTTGCCCTTTGATTCCGGGTGATTCCTCATTTGTTCCTGGTTATCCCTTTTAAGCTAGAGAGAATTAAATTGTGTTATTAGACCAATAATTTAAATGATTATTTGAATCATCACCCTTACAGCATGTTTACGGAGAAAAGATAGTATACCCTTTTTTTCACACAGGATATTGAGAGAGTGACATTTAAGTGATTGTCTGGGGTGAAATATGAAATCTATGACAAATTTTTGGACAAGAACTCATAGCACTTGATTTACAATACAGTGCATTGACCATAGTATCTTTCCTCACAGATACTATGTATTTTGGGAATCCTCAGTTTTTATGATCTGGTAATTTATAATGGTTTATCACCTAACTAATATTTTTCTGATTTGTGACCTTCCATTTCTTTTTAAAGAAATTCCGATGCTGTAAATAGATTTTATGTTGTAAATAGATTTTATTTCAGCGAACCTGGTCATCCAGAAGTTATCTTTTGAACTCCAGTATAGGCATTCCCTGGGCTCTCTGTAGTTGGAGAAAAGGAAAAAGAAGAGCTTTTAGAAGATGACTTGTTTCACTCTAAAGTAAATGTCTGACTTAGCCATATGTTACTGTTTCTGACCAAAAAGAAAATTGGGGCATTGCTACAGATGTAAACATCTAGAAACTTATTGTTTATGACAGATGACATGATTCCCACTCTGTGTGCAGGTTTGACATATTAATCTCATGCTTCACTAGTAATAATTGTTAATACCCTCAAAGATTATTAGAATTAGTTTCTTGTGATTCAGGCATGCTCAAGCACAACA
The DNA here is from genome assembly GCA_009769605.1 of Bucorvus abyssinicus. Lineage (NCBI taxonomy): Eukaryota > Metazoa > Chordata > Aves > Bucerotiformes > Bucorvidae > Bucorvus > Bucorvus abyssinicus. Next base: position 17,704,574 of record CM020030.1, on the reverse strand, counting down.
AAACTTTCCTTAGTCTCTGACTGGCTAAAAGGAGATACACTTGGAGAAAGACTTGTAATGCTGGCAGATGATCTGTGTCACTTGGGTTTAAAAACTATAGCAGCTTCATCAGAATCATCCTCTTCAGAAAGGTGGACCCTTCTGAGTTTGGTGTTGTCGCAACACTTCAAGAATGGTAAGCATATATTTATTCCTTGGAGTTTGTGAAGTGTAAATACTGCACTTACGCTTTGTAGAAGGTTGAAAGGAATTTGAGATCTTCCAGAATACTTAATTTGCAACATCCAGGCTTTCTTATGGTTTGTTTGTTTGTTCTTTTTTAATTTTTTTACGTGAGCCAATTAACCGTGTGCAACTTGACTTTTGTAAATGCTAACTTGCAGGAGCAACATTGCAAATGTCTGTGTTGCTAAACAAAATTCAGTGTTTAAAGAACAGATTCAGATTTGTGAGTCTGGAAAACTTGAGGAAAAATTAAGTAAGTTTGACTTATCAGCTATGTGCTGTAAAATAATATTAATTTTTAAACCATACCATCTGAATTTTACCTTCAGAACTAGAATATCAAAAATCAGTGGTTATGGACCCATGTGTGTTGGTAGTGCCTTGTTACAAGACCTATGAATTGCTTTGAGCCATTTTCAGTTAAATTCTTGTATTTGAAAAACTACGTGTGTGCACTTATGCTGTATATGTAATCTATTTTTTTATTAATATCCTATTTAATTTCTTTGCCTTTTATGGTATCTGTGATATAGACTTCTAGTGGAGTTCAATTTTCTTGACATTTTCCATGTAAACTTGTCGTTTGTGTTTTGTAGCATACTTCAGTTTATCTCAATGATGGGCACATTTGTGGTGCTTTCTAGTTTCAAATTTACACAGAACAAGTTGACTGCAGTGGATGTTGATGTTCATACCTTCATCACAGGAAGGCATAAAAGGGGAAGGATTCACTCTGCCTTTTGTCTAAGCTGCTGCAGCTGGTTTAGAGAAAGGATACTTGGCAAGGAGAAACTTTGGCTTGGTGATCCTAGATGTCTGTGAAATAAGAAAGAGAGTTTAGGTATCTACGAGGCTGAAACTACTTTGCACTTTATTTTGCATTCAAAATTAGTATGTAAAAAAATGAATCGGTACATATTAATATGATATATTTATAAATGGTCATGTTTACCAAGTAATCAAAGAATGCTCTCTTTCCTCTTCCCAATAGAATCTTTGATTGGTGAAACTTTTGTTGAAAGAATTATTGATAAACTTCAAGCAGCTCTGTCTAAAGCTAAGGATCTTTCTGAAGCTGGAAATACTGAACCATCAGTATCTTTCATCTGCGATGTAGCCTCAAGCTTTTTCAGCTCAGTTAAAGGGTGTTTACTGATGCCATCCTCAGAAGACTTGCTACTTACCATCTTCCAGTTATGTGCTCAGAGGCAGGATGCTACACACTTAACAGGTAATTTGGAAAGAGAACTTCAGCCAAACTTTTTCATCATTGATGATTACATCTAAATTCTTTTTCCTGAAACAGATTCAAGCATATCATAGAATGTTGAGTTCACAGTCTTTGAGCACTTGCAGCTGTGACTGACATGAAAAATTGTACTTTAATTTACAATGCTTTAACTTAATAGTATGAACAAGTACTTATTACTAAACATTAAGTCCTGTAAATTTTTACAAGGATTTTAAACTTTTTGGATGGTAGTATCCCTGTGCTTCAGGGGTACTTTGTGAGGCTGTGATGTTCCACACTTTCTGGAGTGTTACAAAAATTATTTAAGGTCTATGAAGTACAAAGAGCGAGCATTTTTTTTGTTCATTCTGCAGTGTAGGAATCCTGTGAAAAAATGTGTGCATTCACTTCAGTGAAGAATAAAATTTATTTTGAAACCATCTGTATTGGTCAAGTTGCTCTGGCAAATTATGACCCATTCCTCTCTCCACCAACATCTCATTTTCAGACTGAGAGCCTGATTTATGTTTTTTGAATGCAGAATTTGAGAGTGATAAATTGGTATATGTGTTTAGTGACATAGATAGAATGGAGGAAGTGTTGCAGTGTTGTTGTAGAAGTAGGGCAACTCTAGCCTTGCTTTGTAAATGACTATTTATGTTGTGAACGTTCAGTATTTCAGTATTTTAAAAAGATCTGTGGTTTTGAAGACAACAGGAACATCACTCTTATTCTCAAATAAATATTACCTGTGTGTCAGTTAATTTAAAATTACTCCACAACAAGAAACCTGTATATTTGCCTTTGATAGTTACTGCATGTATTGACATAGAAAAGAGAGTTCTTTTTCTGCTCTAGAACCTTTAGACATGTGATCGTTGCTGTATGCACTGTGTTGTAATCTGAGTATACCTGTTTGTGGTGGTTTTGCTTAGATGTTTGTTGTTTGGGGTTTTTTTTCTTTTCTCTACAATAGATTTACTTATATGTAAATTAAAACACACTTGGATGTCTGGTGTAAGTTCCCTTGTGCGTCAACTTCGGAGTATGCAGAAACAGAGTACCTTTTTGCATAAATCTGCACTGTGGATTAAGAATCAAATTCAGTCTTCCTCTTTGGATGTTAAAAGGTAATTGTGATGCACATGTCTGCTTCATAATATGTTCTCCAAACCAAATGAAGATCAGTGCTATAGTAGTCTTTATTTAATTGGCATCTGCATTACTGAGATTTTTCTGCCTGTCAGAGGTGAGTACTGTGAGTAAAGCGTAATTTAAACTGACGTTGGTATAGCATGTATATAGCACTGCTACAATATGTACAGCGTTGTATCAATGTAAACTAAAGCAGCTTGCTTTTACTGGATAGTGCCAAACTTGATTCCAGTGTTTTCTCCTTTTCTCAGCCTTCAGGTTTTGATATCTGCAGTTAGTGATTTGTTGTCTAAGCTTATGGAAGCTGATGGACAGTCTGAATATCTTGTGGGAGCTTATGTTGAGCATGTCATGCCAAACAAAGCTGAGTGGGGGAAATTGCATGAATCTCTATCCACTGAGGTATGAAAAGGGAAATGGCCTTGCACATGATATTCGACCTTACCTCCAGTCTCTGTCCTTTAGGGTGATAAGCATTCTTTTTTTTGTCATGGCACTGCAGTTATAAATACGCATATGCCTGTGCAGAGGTTCTTTTCAGCCCCTGTCCATGACAGAGGACAAAATCTGTATGTTTATGGTACCATCCAATACTACTGGAGAAAATAATCTATGAAATGACCCATTTCTGCATGGAACACCAGCAATTTACTTTACAATTCAGGAATTTTATCTGACAGAATATGCATCATGAAGGTGGTGTTCTCTTTAATTCTTCTGTAAGATCAATTTTGTGAAAGCCACCAATATCTGCAGAGGAACATGATATGCTGACTATTGAAAAAATGCTGATATACATAGATTGGAGAGTGGGGAAGGACATAAATTTCCTGTCCCATCAATCTTCAGTAAATTTAATATTTCTTGGAAGATATAAAGACTACTAAAGATTATTTCTGAGGCAGCAATGCAGTTTCAAGTTACTGCTGTGCAATTAGGTTTTTTTTAAATATGCTGGAGTCATTCTCACCATTGTGCTTTTGTTGTTATTTAGTGTCTTTCATGGTTATTTTTCAATAATTCTGAATTTTCAAGGTTAAACATCATAGCTGATCTATGCATCATTAAAATGTCAATTATTCATACTCTTTCTATGCAAACATTACAGTGGATGCACAAACCTCTTTTGGAAGGAAGGCTTAGTATGAGTTGTGAACCTTTGGGATCATGTGTTAAGCTGTGTGACACAACTAAACTTCCAGGCCATCTGTGTACTTCAGCCCTATTAAGTAAAATGGTGCTACTTGTATTGGAAAATGGTATAGTCCATGGGAATGTTGATGCTGAAAGAAAGAAAATCGACAATATAAGTAAGTTACAATGGTAAAACTTAAAGGAATTTCATTTTAGAGTAGATGTAAATTAACCAGAATTGATAATTAGAAATGAATAGTTAAAGTTTGGCATATAGTTGTGAGAAATCATCCTTTTACCTTTTCTTGTTTTTTGGTTTTGGATTTTTTCTTCCATTCTCCTTTAAAAGTATGCACAAGTATAGTGTTTATATTTCAAGGACCTTTTGTGATTATATACACGCTGTCTCAACAGAACTTTGAATTCAGAGAAGTTTGAATTTATGATGAACTTCAAAGTTATTCATTGCTAAAACATGTGGTGCGTTGGCATGAGTGGGCAATAGGAACTGTATCCATGCCACCACATAAATGCCCTGAGTGTTTAGCCCTAATGTAAAGAGACTGAGGCAGTAATTTTTCTTAATTCCACTGGGAGGAATCTTGATTCATTTTATTTATAGAATGCTCAAATCACAGCCAGCATTATCAAATGAACAATTCTATCTCCACAACTCAGACCATGATAAGAAGTGTAATTGTTCTGTGAAAGTCTTTGTAAGTGAAGAAACCACATACTAACTACTAGCATCAAATTTGTTTGTTTTTTTCTGGACTTAGATCTTGATTGTCTGTCTGCAAGAAATATATGTATATTTAAAAAAAAAAAAAAGAGAGAATGGAGATGAGTTAGAGGTCTTGCTGTGCTTGATTTGCTTGAAAATTTCCTGAACATCTGGAATAGATTATTGTAGCTTTTTCTTCTCCTGTATTTTTTGATGCAATAGCAAATATCCAGTTCATGCTCTGAAGCACCTGAGATTGCATGTAAATATCATCTTTTTCATGCATTAAAAAGATATTTTAAAAAAACCAATATAACCTCCAAAAACCTTGACTCGAAACTTCTTGCTTATGCACTGAATATATTCAGCAGTTGTTAATAAACCACAACTTTTGTTGTTTAATTAGTTTCAGAACTATTGTACTCATTGCAATGGATTGAAGAATTAGAGAATCCTCCTGGTCTGCTTCTGGAATATCTTCATATGTTAGAAGAAATGCACATCACATATGAGAAATTCAGTTCACTTAGTAACACAACTAGCCTTCGTCAAACAATATTTGATAGGTATGTAAGAACAAGTAAAACAACACTGAACTCTGTCTTCATATTTTGCATTATATAGAGTTTTAAGTGCCACCATACTTCCTTATGTGTATTGATTCAAACCTCATACAAATGCTTTTGTTGTGAACGAGCATCTGTATATATTAACCAGGGTCTGTCTTCTCCATTGAAGGTCAGAAGAACATGGAAGACTCTGGTCCTTAACAATGGCGAAAGTGATTCGTGCAGAAAACACTGTATCCTGTGAGATGAAACAACTTTTTATGACAACAGAAGGGTATCTTAATACTGCTGCCTATAAACTTCTAGTTTGTTGCAAATTTTGATAATGTTAAAGGATAGTGATTCTGATGAATGACAACTGAAGACTGAAAATTTGGTAATACATGTGTATGGTATGTAAAAGTGAGGCTCAGTTTAGTGTGTGGAATTAGTTACATCATAGGGTATTAGATCATTATGAATTGATTGACAATTTGTTTACTAGATAAATTTTTAGGTTTGTTCCATTCTTGATGTTTTGCTTGTATTGACAGGTTTCTACCATTAACAGAAGGCAGACTGCATACACTGCAGTGTCTATCACCTTTTTTAATTGAGGAAGAAAAGAAAGAGCTTGTTTTCCACTGCGTGGCCAAACTTATGGCATGCACACAGACACAGCTTTCCAGCACCGATGGTGAGTATGTTCTTACCTCAGTCCACTTCATTAGAATTTAAGAACATCATTTTGTAATAATGTTTCCTTTTAGGTAAAACGTGTTAACTATAATAATACTGTTTTTCTTAAGAAAAAATGTCTTCTCAGTTTTCATATTTCTTCTAGACTGTTTGGCATAGTAGTTTTCTGCCTTATTAAGAAAGTACAAGCTATAATGCGTGGTACAAAATTAGAACAGAAGGATTTAGACTGATATTGTTAAAAGAATTTTGATAGTCCTGTACTTAACTGTTTGGTCTATCTGATTTACACACGTCTGTAAACATCAAAGTTTTCAATTAATGATTTAGGCTTTACACAGCATGCAAAAATATTACTATGGTCAACTGGTAGTGTCAGATTGTGTTTAGATGCTTTAGCAAGAACTCTTGTAAAATTTTGGAGTAGTTCTTCCAGTGCATGGCGTGCAGTGTGCTGAGTCAGAACTGCTGTACGTACACTTTCAGTAGCTTTTGAAAAATTACTTAGAGGTGACTGAGATGTGTTATAATATTGCTTTGAATATCCTTTAGAAAACCTTTTTATTTTCACAAACTTGTTGCTTTCCAAGAAAATTCTTTGGAAATACTCACACAGTCCATCTCCATGTTTGAATTAGACAGTGTTTAGAAGAAAGTACTTTCTCTTTTTTTCTCAGTACTGCTTTTGTGCTTTCTTGCACATACTCTTATTGATCAGTCTATATAAAAGCTTGAAAGTTGATTTTCTCATTTGTAACAGGCCTGTGCTTATTTACATTGGAAAATACTATCTTTGGTGACTTTAAACCATGGACATCTGTCCCTTGGCAGTGTCCTCAGGTTTTCAGACAAGTTCTTCAAATGGATGTTCTCAAAGTGTGTAAATTTTCAGTGTTAGTGTCATGTGGCAATTGAGAGGAATTTTGAATCTTTCTACTGCAGTAGTTTCCCTAACCCTTATTCTTTGAACTTAGTTAAGGTTTCTGGGCTTTCCAGGTGTTGTGGTGAAACAACTAAATGTGTCCGTGAAACTTTAAACAGAAAATAAGAAAAAAGAATCCTCATTCCTTCCCTGCTGTGGAATGCTCTAGTTTGTAACACTGGTCTGCATTTTCCTTTCCGCTGCTTCTCATTTTTCTAGGGATTCCTGAGCAGACAATATATACCCAAATTTTCCCATTAAACGTGACATAGGTTGTAGGCTTACCATTCAAGTTTTAGGGGTTTTTTTTCAGGTCATGAAAGTAAAGTTCTTGTAAATCATTGCAGTGCTTCTTAAATGAAGTGGGGTTTTGTTTGGTTGGTTTTGCTATGCCTAAATTAACATAATTGTTTGTCATATGGTTATAAGAAATGTTCTACAAGAAGTCTAGATAAATACAGCTTTCCTTAAAAATGGAAGACAGTACTAATGCAATAGTAATTCTTCACTCTGAAAGTAAAAATTAAGACTCTTACAATAGTACTGAAATTCACATCTTGTAGTTGAACGTAATTAATTATCTGTCCAAAATATTGCTTAGCATACTACATTTTTAGTAGCACAAATAGATTTTTATCTTAGCAGGTTTGTTAATTGTATAAACCAACAATTAATCTTACAGAAGTTTTTAGTTGGTTTGAGATTTTTGTTTTGTTTTGGTTTTCTTTTAAAGTTTGGGTTGGATAGAGTATTTTTGTTTAACAATGGCATCTCTGGATTAAATGTTCAAAGAAGAACATATATCCAAACTGTTTTATGATGTTAAGTTCCAATAAAACAATCCAGGTAATTGTCATGCATTCCAATGTTTGTTTTGTCTTGATAATTAAGCCCCATTCAGTATGATATTTTTGTTATGTCATAGGAGCATTTGGATGTCTTTCCATTTTGAACTCCTGCTTGAATGATAGAAGTATTGATTGTGATCATCTACTACCTTTAATACTAAAAATGATAATATCTTGGAAAAATGATAACGAGGACAGCTTTCTCTTCAGCTGGTGAGTGCAACTTTGAGATAATTTGACTTTTTTTAAAAATTTCTAAAGCAAGAATTTAAAAATAGAGAGTGGTTATTAACTCAACCAAAATCAATTTGTAAGTTACAACTGCCATCCACTGCTCTAGTATTACATTTCTAAGCCTTTGTAGAACCACATCCCTTCGTTTAATATACCTATCTTTAAGTATCTAATAACTCATACTGAAGAAGGGAGGTCAGTAGAACTGCCACCTTGGACTTCTGGAGGGCAGACTTTGATCTGTTTAGGAGCCTGGTTGACAGAGTCCCTTGGGAGGCAGTCCTGAAGGGCAAAGGAGTCCAGGAAGGCTGGACATTCCTTAAGAAGGGAATCTTTAAGGGGTGCAAGAACAAGCCATCCTGGTGTGCCAAAAGACAAACCAGTGGGGTAGAAGACCGGCTTGACTAACCAGAGAACTTTGGTTGGAACTCAGGAAGAAAAGGAAAGCCTGTGAAAGAAGGGTCAGGTTACTCAGGAAGACTACAAGGATTTTGCAAAGCTGTGAAGAGAGAAAATTAGAAAGGCCAAAGCCCAGTTAGAACTTAATCTGGCTACTTCCACAGAAGACAATGAAAAATGTTTCTATAAATACATTAACAGAAAAAGGAGGGCTAAGGAGAGTCTCCATCCTTTGCTGAATGCTGGGGGGAAACATAGTGACTAAGGATGAGGAAAAGGGTGAGAAACTGAATGCCGCCTTTGCCTTACACTTTAATGGTAAGACCAGTTCACTGAGTGCTCAGCTCCTTGAACTGGAAGATAGGGATGGCGAGTGGAATGAAGGCCCCATAATCCAAGAAGAGATGGTCAGTGAACTATTGCATGGCTTAGATATGCACAAATCTATGGGGCCAGATAGGATCCATCGAAGAATTCTGAAGGAGATGGCAGAAGTGCTCACCAAGCCACTTTCCATCATTTACCAGCAGTCCTGGCTAACTGGGGAGGTCCCAGTTGACTGGAGGTTAGCAAATGTGACACGCATTGACAAGAAGGGCTGGAAGGAGGATCCAGGGAACTACAGGCCTCTCAGCCTGACCTCGGTGCTGGGGAAAAGTTATGGAGCAGATCATCTTGAGTGCCATCACGCAGCATGTACAGGACAACCAGGTGATTAGGCCTAGTCAGTATGGGTTTATGAAAGACAGGTCCTGTTTGACCAACTTGATCTCCTTCTATGAGGATTTGACCCACTTAGTGGATGAGGGAAGAGCTGTGGATGTTGTCTACCTGGACTTTAGTAAAGCCTTTGGCACCATTTCCCACAGTATTCTCCTGGAGAAACTGGCTGCTCATGGCTTGGATGAGTGTACTCTTCGCTGGATAAAAAACTGGGTGGATGGATGGGTCCAAAGAGTGGCGGTGAAAGGAGTTAAGTCAAATTGGTGGCTGGTCACAAGTGGTGTCCCCAAGGGCTCAGTATAGTGGCCTGTTCTCGTTAACATCTTTATCAATGATCTGGATGAGGGGACCCTCACAAAGTTTGCAGATGTCACCAGGTTAGGCAGGTGTGTTGATCTGATTGAAGGTTGGGAGGCTTTACAGAGGGATGTGGACAGGCTGGATTGATGGGCCAAGGCCAATGGTATGAGGTTCAACAAGGCCAAGTGCTGGGTTCTGCATTTGGGTCACAACAACCCCTGCAATGCTACAGGCTTGGGAAAGAGTAGCTGGAAAGCTGCATAACGGAAAAACGACCTGGGGGGGTGTTGGTCGACAGCTGGCTGAATATGAGCCAGCAGTGCACCCAAGTGGCCAAGAAGGCCAACACCATCCTGGCTTGTATCAGAACTAGCATGTCCAGTAGGAGTGGGGAAGTGATTATCCCTCTGTATTTGGCACTGGTGAGGCCTTGAATACTGTGAGTTTTGGATGCCTCACTACAAGAAGGACATTGAGGTGCTGGAGCATGTCCAGAGAAGAGCAACGAAGCTGGTGAAGGGTCTAGAGCACAAGTCTTATGAGGAATGGCTGAAGGATCTGGAGAAAAGGAGACTCAGTGGTGACTTCGTTGCTCTCTACAGCTACCTGAAAGGAGGTTGTAGAGAGGTTGAGGTTGGTCTCTTGTCCCATGTAACAAGTGACAGGACGAGAGAAAATGGCCTTAAGTTGTGCCAGGGCAGATTTAGGTTGGATATTAGGAAAATGTTCTTTACAGAAAGGGTGGTCAAGCATTGGAACAGGTTGCCCAGGGAAGTGGTGGAGTCCCCATTCCTGGAAGTGTTCAAAAGCCATGTAGATGTGGCGCTGAGGGACTTGGTTTAGGGACCCTGGCAGTGCAGGGTGAACAGTTGGCCTCGATGATTTGAAAGGTCTCTTCCAACCAAATAATTCTGTGATTCTGTGAAAATTACTTGGGTGGTGAAGGTTGGGAAACTAGGAGCTTTTTTAATGCACCTAGATGTCAACTGTTTTCAAAGTATTCAGAACTGACCAACTTTTGTAGTGGTTGCTGGATATTCAGTTCCAAATTCTGATTCATTATTTAGGAAGCAGAAAGAAAACTTGGATACCTAACTTAGATGTCTAGTTTTTAAAATTTTGGACCTGAAAACATAATTTGGAAAGCTTCCACCAAGGAGTGAAAATACACTGAGGTTCGTTTGTCTGGAGTATAGTGAGAAAAATTCAGTCAACAAGGTCTTGTATTGAGGGCTTATATATAACTTGAGGGCTTATATTTTATTTTTAAAATCAGTAACTTAAATTTTGATTATTTTTCTTGCATTGATTTAGTAAAATTGCTAAATTTCATGGTTTATGTAGGTATGTTATTTACTTGAGCGAATATGTAAATTGTACAATTTTAGGACTCTGTAGAACATGCGAATGAGCAAGTAGCTCTGATAGTCTATTTTGTACATGATTGACTTATTTAGACTTGGCGGCTAATGTAGTATTATGACTTTGAAAGATAGAGTATCAAAAGCACTAGGGCAGAGCCTGCTGCAAGCCTAATTTGTCCTAAGAGGAGGAGTGAAGGAAAGAATATAAACACTCGTGTCTACAACATGGAGTATGTAAGCTTTAGTTGTGTTTTTATTACAGCAATCTGAAAGAAACAAGTGCTGAGTTGCTTGGTTTCAACATAGAGATGATCCGTTACCTTCCCTTGCTGCTGAAGTATTCCACCGCTCCTTTGGCTGATAACGAATGGGACTTTATCATGTGCTCCATGCTGGCTTGGTTAGAGGTAATATAAAAGAGACTATTACTAACCATTGCATTGCAGCTTTGAATGGGATTCTGCTGATGCCCTCTGAACCTAGAGGGCTGATGCAGGGCGGTGGGGTGGGGGATTAAAACAATAGGCTACAAAATAACCAAATTTTTATAATCTTACTGCGCTGTCTAATTGCCATTTATCCTAAAACTTTGGAAGTTGCGTGTTAAAAGTTCACCTATCTATTTACAGAGTGGAAAGTTGGGTATCAGGATGACACAGTAGAACGCTGTAGAAGCTATGCCACATAGCAATTAATTTGGAACAAAGATGCACGAGGATTGCCCAGAGGAATGGAACTCAGAGTGCTCCCAGTGATTCTTACTTAGACTTTAGAACATAGTGGACTTAACAAATTTAACTCTTTTTTTTATGTAATGTGTTTGTTAACTTTCTAGTATTTCAGCTTAATGATCAATATTAATAGCTGGGTACTCACCATTTCAAAGATTTACTTATTTTAAAAAGCATCTCAATCGAAATACAGAAGCAAGAAAATAAACTTTACCTACCACGAGTGCTAATGTTGCAGCTCCAGTTTTGATGTATTTACCTTTTATCTCCCATTTCTTTTTGTATATGAAGATGAAATTACCTCCTCCTTGAAGTAATATGGTGTTTAGTGATGGCATTGGTAATTGGAGAATAATTTTGAAATGTGTCTGCTCTAAGTGACTGTTGAAAAATAATATTCCTTTAAGATCTAATTCTGACATGATGTATAAAAATTAACTGAATGAAAAGCAGTATCTTTGTTTCAGTATCTAAATGATCACATGAAACATCAAAGTTATCTTCTAATGTGTATAAAACAAGTCTGAATGAACAGCAGACTACTTCCGTATTACTCAAATAAAGATACATAATCTCCCCCCAAATAATTATAGCACCCTCTGTCACTACACACTTGTAAAGGCAGGCTGGAAACTTCCATGTGGCCTTTTTTGGTCTCAGGATTAATCTTCTTAGCTATGCTGTATGTTCTTCAAAACTGTATTTTTTTAATTTAAAAAAACAAACAGCAAACTTCTGTGGGAAACTTGTTGCATAGATGAAGTGTTTGTGAATATCATTAAGTTTAATGATATTCCTTTCTGGAGGGAAACTAGTAAGAATGAAAATACAAAGAAGGAGCTATGTTGGGAGAGAGGAAATAATCTCCTGATCACTACTTCAACAATTACCGGTTTACAATAGCGTATTGCTAATTTTCTTATGCAATTCAGAAATACAAGCATGATATTGGTACGGCTTTTACGTTTGGGAGAGAAAAATGAGAGCACTTCACATTGATTTTGGCTCACTTGGCTGCACAAGTGCTCCAGAGACGCTACAGCTGTGTACATTTCTGTTAGAATCCACTTGGTGGCAGTTTCTGACAGTCATTATAAAGAAGGTCACATACAGGAAGCGATCCAGGATTCTAAATGTTGATGAGACTTGGGAATAAATTTTCAGCAAGTCTTATTAAAATATGGATTATATTTTTAAACTTCTTTTTCCCCCCAATTGCTTTAAAATGTTTTTTTCAATTGAGACTTCTTTAAGATGACACTTTCTGGTATAGAATGGGAATGTGAAACAGATATTTTAAAGCAAATTTATAAGTTAAATCTTCCTCTTGTTTTCTCCTCCTAGACAACAAGTGAAAACCATTCGCTTTATCATGTCCCACTTGTGCAGATTTTTGCTTGTGTCAGTTGTGACTTGGCATCTGCCCTTAGCGCTTACTTTGAAGCTGCAGCTCCTGAAACTACTGGAAACCTTCCTGTGAACTTGATCAGTGAATGGAAAGAATTCTTTTCTGAAGGAGTTCACAATTTGCTGTTACCTTTGTTGGTGAAAGTCACAGGCAAGTATGTGGCAAGGAGAATGGTGCCTGTCAGGCAACAGTGGTGCCTGTCAGGCTATTCCAAAATAGAACTTAACAGGCTGTATTTTTGAATGTATGGGAGTATTATATCAACACAGCTTATAAAAACTCACTTTTTTGAACACTTACATGGTAATTAGTAAAGTAATTGCACTTTACATTTTGACTTTAAAGATTAGATGGATTCTGATAAGCAGAGTCTGAGTTGTTTCTAGTAATGCTTGTTCATGATATCCTCCTTACCTTCTGTATCACAGCTTGTCTGTCTTTATTTTAAATAGGAGAAACCAAAAATGCATCTGAAGGCTCCTTTCAGAACTCTGTGTTAACATCTTTGGGTGAAACTCTAACATACATCTCGAAGGACCAGTTGCTAAACCATAAATTGCCAGCAAAGTTTGTTGCAGGCCAGAAAACAAATCTTCCAGATAAGCTCCAGACTCTACTAAATACGTTATCTCCATTGTTGCTTTTCCGAGCTAGACCTGTGCAGATTTCTGTCTACCACATGTTGTATAAGTAAGAATCAACAAATTTCTCATTTCCCTCACTGCACCTCCCCACTCCCTCCCTTTTTTAAATGTGCTGTAGAACATGCACTTACAAGTGTTTTTAGCAAAGTCATGTTCCATTATGAGAGAAAATCCTTAACTGGGCAATTTGTGGTCTGTATTGGACAATATTATATAAAGCTATGAATGCTAAATTTAATTGTAAAAGTACTCAAAATGTTATACTGAGAAGTTTTACTGCAGTATGTGAAGGTACGGTTTTATTTTCTGTACCACAGTTAAATAAATATCAGTATCATAAGTATAAAGCTATTTATTTTTAACCCCTATTTTAATACCTATAGAATACTAAAATATAAATGGAAATATTCCAGATTTGATCTAGGTCTGGTGGTATCATTAAATAGTATGACCCTTTTATTTTCACTAGTGTAGATAAGAAAATGAAGAAAGTGAATAAAAATGTGTCGTATTCTTGTGAACTTTTTGGATATCTCTAATACCAACAGAATACAGACTTTGAAAAACAGCATGTGCATTTGACTGCTCAAAATGCAGATTGCGAGGCAGATGGCTTAAGCATAAGAAGCTGCCATTATCTTTCACTTACAGTGAGGCATGAAGTTGCAATAGCTTTATTCTGAGAGAGAGTAGTTTATTTTAGCGTGACTCAGGAGGTGTAAAAGGTCTGGAAAAGAACCAAGCAAGGCTATGTGCACATTGGCTACTGTCATTCAGGAACCAAATTTGCAATGACAACATGTCTTAAAGATTCTGTGTTGTTATTAAGGAATAAATACCGTTATTTTATTGCTCATTATTAATGCTGACACCGGTGAGCAAAGAATTGCACATCACATATATTAAAATACGAAAAATTAAATCTGATTTCCTTTCTCTGTTTCCATAGATTAATGCCTGAATTGCCTAAATTTGATGATGAAGATCTCAAATCTTATGGTGATGAAGAGGAAGAATTGGCATTGTGTGTAATTTTTCATCATGTTTTTCTACAACTGTTTTTCGTATTTTTAAAAACTTTTACAAGAGTTGAGATTTACAGCAGGGTATTTGTCTGTCAGGAGATGTTAAAAGGAAAAAATGACATGGCTATGACAATAGGGTCATAGATATTGAAAATATTCTGTATAATTGGTTAAGTCTGCCTTGTGCTAAAACTGGAAACCAGTATTTGCAGTTGTTTTCTAGGTACAGTTACTAGAGTAAGTGCCACATATGTACTCTCTATTGTAAAATCCTGACAGACTATTTACTGGACAGCTGTGTTCAGGATGTGTCCAGCTGCACAGTTTCTTGAACCTGAGTATTTTATACATCTTGTATCCAATAAAGTCAACTGCTTGAGGAGGGAATATAGTAACTGATTTTTTTTTTTTTTTTTTTTTTACCTCAGCCCAACAATTAATACCTTTCCTTACTACAGAGCTGCAGGAGGTTTTTTTCATCCAATGCCAGAGACCAAACCCAAACCCAACACATTAAGTCATTAGGAGATCCCTTGTTGAGTTGCTCTGCAGCAAACCAGCTGTCCATGCTGTAGGTTAAATCAGGTCGGCCATAGACCACTTTCATATAAAGTGGTCAGCATCCAGTTTCTATTTGTCTTACAAGAGGTGAAAACACCAACTGTCCATTTCAGGGGAAAAAAAAAAAATCTAGCACTAATACGTTAATCTGAAGGTAAATTTTTCTGTAATAAAAGGCCCCTTTTTTATGTTCTACATACCTGGCTTTACTAACATTTTTCTAGGAAAGCTGTGAATATAAATGCAGTTAATGCTTTGCCTAAGATTTGAGTTTACTATGCCAGATAACATTTTTCCATAGATCACCTCCAGCGGCTCTTATGTCTCTCCTGGCCACTCAAGAACTCTTGCTAGAAAACATCCTGGAATGCATTCCAGTTGGAGAATTTGCAGTTATTCAGCCCCTGAGCGATGAGTTCTGCCTTGTTCTAGGATATCTCCTCACTTGGAAGTTAACGTTAGCTTTCTTCAAAGCAGCTTCTTCTCAGGTATATGTTCCGAGTCTTTTCCTTTTACCTGAATTTCTTAACATCCTTATTTGGTTTGAATCTTGAAGTTCCATCCAGCCGTCTAATTCTTTTAATTATGTATCTTCCTACCTTTTGTTTTTGCGGAATTAGTGGAATTCTGAAAGCATCAATAGACTTAGATTTCTGCACTGCAATAGTTTAAGGATGGGAATATTAGAGTAATAAAGAACTAAGATTTATTAATAGATGGTTCTTTCTGGCATTTTCAAACAGGCTTGCTACATTTTATGATCTTATCGTTCAAATGGTGCAGAGAAGTAAATCATTCTTCTAAAGACTTGTGCTGAATCACAGTCCTGCTTTGCTTCACTACAAAAATCATATTTGTCTTATTTACAAAATAAGCTACATTTGTTGAGTCTCATCTGTATTTTAAAGTTTGTTTTTGTTTTTTTAACACTATCAGCTGCGAGTTCTCTACTCACAGTACCTTAGAAGAACTAAAAGCTTGAATAAACTGCTTTATCACTTGTTCAGGCTTATGCCTGAAAACCCTGTCTTTTCTGGGCCAACTTCAGAAGTTCCAAATAAGGACACAAAAACCTTCTTTACTGAAGAGCTTCATTTAGATGTTAAAGGTTAGTACAAATTTTATTTGTGTGCTTGAGAGAGTTTTGATATTGCTGAAGATTAAATAAGCTTTTCTGCTTAAACATACATACTTAGAAAATCTTGCCTATATAAATAGATACACACACAGACAAATACATACATGAGTTTAAAAATCTTTGACTAAGACTTCCCATTTGAAGCTTAACCAAAGTTGAAATGTTTATCAGAAAAATAAAAAAATCTCACCAAAACAAAACAACGAGGAAGTGCTTAGATTATTCACTTAGGGCAGGAATAATACATTGACACTATCTGAATCCTGAATGTATGCAAAGATTCCAAAATACTAAAAATGTGTGATCTCTTCTGGGCCTTCTTCATTTTTTCTAGATTTTTTTTTAATGTTAAATGGAATTTTTTTTCTATTTTAATAAATATATAAAAGCAAATTAAATATTTTAAATGTTTGAGATGTTAAATTGTGTGGTTTTGTCATGCTGATCAGACGACCCCGAGTTAATCAACCATAATGAGAGAAGATATACTATATTTTTTAGCTGAGAAGCATGAAAAAGATAATTATTTTCGAAGTTACTTAGTTGAGATTGTTATTTTATGTACCTGTATATATGTAAGCAAAGATACTGAGTTTTCATTTCTTAATTTTTTGTTTCTAAGTTACAGAACACTTTATCTGGTTGACAATAAGAAAGAATTAATAACATGACATCCTAAGAGAGAGATTTGCCTTATCTCTTCATATAGAACACTGCAAACCTTAAACATGCTCCAAACATATTATTGTTTGTTCACTTCAAAGTGAGCATTTTGTCATTTCTAAAATATGAAATTATTCTTGATTTCTGGTAGTTCATCTCTAAATTAGAAGATGAATTGCAGTTGTGAAGTGTTAGCCTAAGAAACGGAGAAATCAGACTGGTGGAGAAAGACAGAGTCAAACAAGCACTTAGAGTAGCAAATAGGGAAGGAGCGTGTACAGGAAATTCCTGTTAACACAGTTATGTTGGTACGAAAATTTTTGTATGTGGTGTGGAGGAACCAGCATTTGTGACTACTGTGTCAGAGTATTTCAACAGCCTTTCTCTTCCTCCCAGGGACAGGAGCCCTGTCATCCCAGATTCCACACTTGGCCTGCTCTGTGTACCATATAACACTGAAAGACTTGCCCGCCATGGTCAGGCTTTGGTGGAATAGCTGTGAGAAACGTGTCTTCAGTGTTGTAGATAAATTCACAAGCAAGTATGTAAGCAGCGTGCTTTCTTCACAGGAAATATCTTCTGTTCAGACTAGCACACAGTTATTTAATGGCATGACGGTTAGTAAGACTTTTTGTCCTTTTTTTTTACTTTAGCTTTTTGCAAACATCTTAACGTTACTTCTCAGAACCAGACTGTAGTGCAGTGTTTTATATGATTGCATTATTGTTGTTCTAAATGACTGATGAAAACATAATTCGGCTTGGTATTGATCTATTAATTTGATGTTTATTAATATTCTGTTTGGAAAGAAAACAGAAAAGAATGGGGTTTATGATGTTGGAGAAGTTGAGGAGGGAAGTGGAAGGTAATGCTATCAAAACACTTTGGTTTATAAAAGATATAATCAGTAGATTGAAAAATAGCTGGTAATTTCTTTCTGATTTGCCAAGATATGAGTGGATTTTTATTTTCTTTGAGAAAAGTGATTAATTAATGAGAAAATTAATTAATACGTGTGGTAAAGTATTTATGTTTTTTATATACATATGTATAAAATACTAGAGATGGTGCGTATCTCTCTGTGGAGTCTTTTTAATATGTGCATTTTTTTTAATAGGTAAAAGCTCGGTCTGCAGCAAGGGAAGTCATTGCTACCTATTCAGTTGATGATATATTTATTGAACTAATAATACAGCTTCCATCAAATTACCCACTGGGATCCATAACAGTTGAGAGTGGAAAGAGGGTTGGTGTGGCTGTTCAGCAATGGCGCAATTGGATGCTACAGTTAAGCACGTATCTTACACATCAGGTGAGTTTAGGCAAAGCCCCTAGTTTTGAAAACTTAAGTCCTGATAATACAAATATAGTCCTAGTAAAGTGATATTCTTTAGATCTGCATAGCAGATCTCATCAGTAGATCTCAAAGGACTTGATAGAATTGGCCACACTTACCGTCTGCTTTTCTTCAGATGCTGAAACAGAGAGGTAAAATTATCAGCCTAATAAATCCCATTAAAGCCATAGCCAAAGTCAAAACTTTAGATTGGTGGTTGTTGAAGTTGTATCATCTGTGGTTAGACCAAAACCAAACAGTGACTGAAAATTTAAAAATTCCCTTTTAAGTGCTCCCAAGTGCATTTTTTTCATTGTTATGAATGCTTGCATTTCTATAGATTAGACTATCTTCTCTATTTCGTGTTTGCTTTATAAACTATTTACTGCATATATTGCATAAAATTTCAGATTATAAAGCCTTCAGGCTTTGTTTCCTTCATGTGCTTGTGAATAACAGTAAGAATATTCTGAATGAATTTGCCAGTATTAACAGCTCTTTTCCGTCTGTTAGAATGGAAGTATTATGGAAGGCTTATCTTTGTGGAAAAATAACGTGGATAAACGTTTTGAGGGCGTTGAAGATTGCATGATCTGTTTTTCAGTCATTCATGGTTCCAACTATTCTCTTCCCAAAAAAGCTTGCAGAACATGCAAGAAAAAGTTTCATTCAGCTTGCTTGGTAAGTACCTGAACTAAATCTTTTTAAATAGGCAAAATATCCATTTATAGTTTGAACCGTGAATTTCTATTGTAATGCTGTCAATTCTCCATTTAGTCATTGGAGTATCCAGGCTTAACTGAACTCTTGTATGCATTTTGTACTAAGCTGTAAGGGCACCTAATAAGAGAGGGGTCACTACGCGTCGCTGGTAATAACTATCTAATTTGTGCTTACTCAGACATAACCCATTACATCTACAAAGGGTGTAGCAACAGCATCTTGTTATCAGCTTAGATGTGGGAATAGAAATTAAATTTATTTTATGCAGCATGCTCTTCAGTAAACCATGCTGATCTGGATAATTAACATTTAACTATATCCAAGTCATCGTAGGCATTGGTTGAGTGGTTACAGAGTATACTGGAACAGGTTGGCATCTGTATGGCCATTCAATGGAGGAATGATTGCTGCTTTAAAAATGCTATCTTTTTAATCTAAAATGAGATGGGATAAGAATTCCTTTGTCACGTTTTTCAGAATAAAACTAGTATTTTGTGTGTGTGTGTGTGTGATATGTGTATATACATATACAAATTACATGTGTGTATATATACACACATGCATACATACACGAGTAGAAAGGGGTTTTTTTTTCTGTTTCTTGTTGGTTTTTTTTTTAAATATAGTTAATGTTTTGATATTCATTGTCAAATAATGGTTATTACTGGTGATAAACCAGCATTTCTGATATTCACCTTGCATTCATATATTAAACAGTTTTATTTCTCTTTCAGTACAAATGGTTCACATCCAGCAACAAATCCACTTGTCCACTCTGTCGAGAGACATTCTTCTGAAATAAAACATTCTTTCTTCTTTCTGTGAGCTAAATAATAAATGAAGAGGAGGCAATAAACTGTGTAAGAAGCTAACTACTTGGAAATAATGTCAGTTACTTTAAATTCTTAACTAGCGGTTTATGACACATATTTACCTCGGGACTGTTTTTTGTAAGTCTGAAGATTCTTCTTTGATATAAAGAAATATATAAGAATAATTTATTTCCATTTGTATATTTTTAAGATATTGAGATATAGTAAAAATTGAGAAATAATGCAGAGTTATGTCTGAGAAGTGGTGTTTAAGCCACAGCATAGTTGATTAAAACCTCTTATTTTAGGTGTATTCTAACATGGTGTTATGCGCTTAACTCAGATCATGCCTCTTAATATAACAGGTGAATTTAACGTAGGTAGTATAAAGACCTGATTTTTTATTATAGTGCATTCATAACAGTTCCTCTCATGGGGAAAAAAAAGACTGTTGTTGCTCTTAGACATTAAGGCATGGAGCTAGGGTAATAACCTTCTGTTAAAACATAAAATTTAAACATAGTGTGCTCTAAATTAACATGTTTGTAAACTGAGCTTTCACCTTTAACAGTCTCTTTTTCCCAAAAACTCTCAGCCATCCAGCACCCTAAAAACATGAAAACTCGGAAACCCAAGTAAGTACAGAGAGTACAATAATTTCCACGACAATGAAAAACACTGCGTGTTTATTGCTGATTGGCTTTTAAAGAGAAGGCACACACACTGATCAATTCTTGTTTTCAAAAATTAACTGACACTGAACATACACTGTACTTCCACTGTCCCATAATAAGGACTTGAAGTGAACATGACAGATGTATTAGAATTTACTATTGTCTTCAACTACACATTTTTTTAATGTTTTAACAGCATTAGCAGACTGATAAATTCTAACTTGGATATTATTTGTGGTGGATTTCTTTGAAAAGTCAATAAAAGAGGGGGACAAATGAATTTTGTTAATCTCTGCAGTCTCTGGATTGCTGTCTCTTCCTCTGTCTCTTCCTAAAATTTCACTTTTAGAAATTGATATTATAAATTTTCATATGCTGAGATTATATCATACTCAATTGGCTGTACCTCATCAGCTTGGGTTTCTTTAGATTCTGTATGTTTTCTCAGCGTTGGTCCATTTTGAGGTGACAGCTCTAGAAATGATTTTTAGCTGTTGATAACTTAAGTCTACATTTTGAACAAGTAACACTGGGCTTCCAGAGGAAAGATTTCTTGTCATTTTTTGAGAAAAGAGAGAATGGAAAGGATTTAAAACTGGTATTGAAAAGGCCTAACTGAAAACACAGATTAAGGGGCAAGCTGTATTGTTTCATAGTGATACTAGAACTCCAGGATTATCTCAACTGCATCACTTTAATTATTCTAAATTACTTCTTTGAAAGTTTAGTAACTGATTTGGAGGGCAGTTGTGGTTAACCTGGTTTGGCTTGAAAAGAGCCATCTTAAACTCTTGTGGCAGACCCTAACTTGCAAATTGTCTACTAGGAACAAACAGCCTTGTGGAGAGCTTTTGTCGAGGTTCTGCTAGTTCAAAGAAATGCAGGCACTTGCAAAGCACAGCAGTATGTCGTTTGACACTGGTACTTCCTGTCAGAACAGTGCCTAGGGGTCTGGGGGAACAGAATTTTTGCTTTCTTCTTGGTAACTTTGACGCTACATAGTCCTCTGTGTAGACACAGCAAATTTCAAAATTTAAAAAAAAAAAAATGTTACCTGGGCTGTCACTAGTTCCTAGTCTTCACCAGGATGATTGGAGCATAATAGGAATCACTTCTTACAGAACTCACCCATGTTCTTACTTGGATTGCATTTTGACAAGTGCTTTCACTGAAGTTGCAGCAGACAGCAATACAGTGGGGTCAGGAGAGCTGACTCATGCTTTATTACAGTGGACACATATATTTCCTTGTCCAATACCCGGTTGTTAAATAGTCCAGTGCAATCAGGTTTAGTTTAAAGCATGTTATGTTTTATTATACTGTCTCTTCTGATTTTTATTATTCTGTCCTTTATAATTTAAAACTGCATACACTGTTGAGCATTGTGATCTACTGTGCCAGATGACTGGCCTTTTTTATCTTTGATTATCTCTTTTAAAACCAATTTAGTTATAACTCAAAACTAGACAGATTAATTAAAATTGCCTTTTGTTAAACCTGTAGTTTGATTCCATTACATATTTTGACTACATCTTAAAATCTTCTTTTGATGTTACAACTTCTGCTTCACAAACTAACTTTGTTAGCCGAAGTAGTTAACAACATAAACCTTCTAAGGGTGACAGCATTTTGGTTTATTCAAGCAGCCCTGCAGCTACAATTATAACCTCAAACCCCATGATTCTACATAAAATAGCTAAGCATAAAACCTCTTCTCCTTACAGCTTTGTAAGAGAAAACAGGGGGAAAAGAACTGCAGCTTAGCAAAGGGTCTGCCATCAAATCAAAAAGGTTCTAGAAGTAGGCAGCAGTCCAACTGAAATACAGTTTCTCAGAACTGACGAGGGGATAAGCTGCATGAACAAAACTTTGCTTAAATTCTAAAATGCAAAACTGTGAAAACACATGTTAATTCACAGATGGACAAAGATTTCTCTGTTTCTCAACTTTGACATTCCTTAGACAAGTTACTCAGTGAGAATCTAGGAAGTCCTGAGTCTAGCCTCACTTAGGTGAAGGAAATGCATTTTTTTTCCAGTAGTTTCAAGTATTAGAATTTCTTGTATATACTGTAACTGTCCTTTAAAAATTGACAGTTACTGAGGAGGATACATGAGCTGTGTTTGAATTGCAAAGTTGCTCATTATAATCATCTTCTAAGCTGGGAAATGATGACTCTTAGGATGTAAAACAATCACCACTGTACACTTCTGCAATCCAGTCCTTCTTGAGTTTTCTTCATGATGGTATAAGGAAAAACTTCTATGCCAGTAAGTTTGCTTTTGACCTGTTCAAATCAAAAGTAGCTTCTCGCACTCCTTTCCAGTAAAATATCTCAAATGGTCTAGCTAGGTTTGCAGTCACATGTTTCTGCTAACAGCACCTATACTTCTTATGCTGTTATGTATATTATTTTCTCTATCTTCAAGGTAAGTTTTTTGGGTGTTCAGCTCAAAACATGGGAAAACTTTTAATGTTTGTGCAAGCTGGGTAAGTACAGAGCCATAAGTTTAGTTCTGAATAGAATAATCTTTTCAGTGCCTCAGCAACCTACCAAAAAATTCTTGGGACCTTAGTCCCCATAAAAGAGTGAGCTAAAAGTTAATCATAAGACCAGTTGACACAAACCCTCAAAAGTCAGCTTCTTTGAAAGCATTCTTCCAGACAGCACAAGTGGTGCTGCATACTAGACTGCCTCTACCTTTGTGTTGCATGTTGTCAAGTGTTAGGGCTGGGCTGGCCACAAGACAAATGACAGATGCTCTCTATTAACAATCCCTTATCCTTCTCCAAAGAGGAAGAGGAAATGAATAAGGGAGACAGACTTATGGATTGGAAAAGAAAACTAAAACTGCTTTACTGAAAATAATAATAATAAAATGAAATATATACAAACATATACAAACCCACCCCCCTGATGGCAACCATGTCACTGTCACCACTGATGCTGTGGTCAGGCACTGGGGAAGGCCCAGGCTGGGCTCAGCAGTAGATGGGAACTTGATTCAGGTGCTGGATTCAGGAATGCACAGCCTAGGACTGAAGGCAGAACAGTGTCTTCCTGCAACACTGGCCATTGAAGGGGAAGGCAAGAGCATACAGGACCCTCAGCTTTATACCAAATATGATGTCTATGGGATGGAATACCTTGTTGGTCAGTTTAGAGTCACCTCTCCTGTCCACTCCTCCCCCCAGGTGCAGCCTCTCACTGCATCCCCAACATGGCACACAGGATTTAGCAGTGACCTTGGTCTGCACAGGAGCAAGTATCAGCAAGAGCCTTTCTGTACACCAGTCCCTGGTAGTGACTGTCAACGTCAAGCATTATCACTTCTAGAAGCAGACACTGTCTGCGCAAATCTGCCATTAACTTCAGACAGTGCCATCACTTAGAAGAGACTGAGCTGGAAAGTGAAATCACTGAACAGAATGAGTTCTGTTCTAACTCAAACCTGGACACATGGGCAAAACATCTTCCTCACAGGACTGTGCCCACCACACAGTACACATCCCATAATGCTGCTGGGGCAGCACTATGTTAGAAACTACTGTGTGCCCCAGGACAGGGAGGAGGCTGCCAAGGAAAGCTCTTCATCAGGGTTTGGTGGTCAGGAAGTAGCTTCTTATTTTGGGTAGTGATTTTGAGGGAGGACTTTTATTCCACTTCGCTACTTACAGACACTGTTTTCAGCTACCCTGTAAATAGCTTGTTTAATAGAATCCCATATATGTTTCTTGCCCCCTCAATACCTTTTCATGGATGAGAACTCTTAATGTAATCTACAGTACTTCATATTAAGTACCTCCCTTGTAAGATAGCATAAAAGGGAGCACAGTCACCACAATATTGCCCAGAAGACTTCAGGAGACTAATAGCTTGCCTTGTCCCAGCTCTTGAGACCTACTGCATCTTTTCTGTTCATAAGTACACTTGTTTCCTTGCAACAGAAAAACTCACTAGTTGTGCCTTCGACCTGTAAAAGCACCTGATACATCAAAATGAGTAACACCAATTCCCAGTATTCATTTAAACCCAGCATAGGCATAGACTAGCTATTAAAACAGTAAGAATTATATCAAGTACATTATTTTTATAAGCTGCAATGACAAATACATAAATACCTGTTTATATGGGGGGAAGTCTTTAGTAGTCAAGTGCAAATGCAGCAGGGTAGAGTATTTCACAGTTCCCCCACTGTCCTGCAGAAAACCCGAGGAAAACTGTACCTCTGACAGCAGATAATACCTGGTGAACATCCAGAATAAAAATAAATACAGTCTTGATCAGTTTCACTGACATAATCAGTAAGTGAGGATACACCTTAAGAGGGTGAAAGTCTTTGCTTAAAAATTGATTTGACAGCTTCAGGACTCTGTTCAACTTTCTGCATGCCTGGTATGTGGAAGGTTAGGAGCGGTTATCAACACTTCCTAAATTTGAGGATAGTAAGCATCTCTTGTCCTGCTTGCCTGGAAAGTACTCTTGTGCCTTCTAAGCCACATTTCTTCATTGTTTCCAGAATTTCATCTGTAGTTGAAAAAAGTGCAGTGTTACAACTGAGTTTATGTAGAAATCAGCTGTAAGAGTCAGCGCTGAAGTATCTACTAAACAGAAGCTGTAAAGCAAAGGTTATAAACTGCATCCTGTTCCTCTTTCAGACAGTAGTCTGAAAAGCAAAGTAGTCTTTCACCAAGAACAAATAAAGTTTCCCATTTACCAACTGAAGTTCTATATTTTGTTATTATTAGTAGCAATGAACAATTCAGTTAAGCTAATTTGTAGGAGAAACTGAAATTGGTGGCACCTTCTCCCACAAGCTGCCTAATCCATCAGGTGTGAAAGAATAATCTTTCTTCTTGGAACTACTTGATACTGTATAGCATTAAGCATTAGATCAGAAGGAACAAGTCCAAATCTTTTCTCTACGCATGTCAAAATAAAAGACATCATGTTTCTAACTAAAGGCTTTTTTTTTTTGCCTTTGTGAGTTCCATCAGGTTATGTAGAAGTCCCTCTGTAGATTAGACACCCACACAAACTGGGAAGATCAGAAGCACAAGAGTCCAGAGATGCCATGTTTTCTACAAAGCATGTAGATACACTCTAGTCATCTACAGCATTTCTAAATAAAGACCTAGAACACCTATATGAATTTCAATACATGCTATCAATCTTTAGTTAACTACTAACTTATGGTGATAGCAACTAAGTACTACTTCTTTACTGAAGTCTGATAACCTAGAAAACATTGCCATGATCAGCATTTTGATAAATATGGTGTTCAATCTGGTTTGGCACATTTAAGGATCCAAGGAAAGTGATCACCTGGATTATTTTCTTTAATTGTGACCAAGTAGAATAACCCTTCTGGTGAAAGGAGGTCTGATACTAATGGAAAAACTCTATCCATTACTTCTCTGCCCTTTTTGCCACCAGCCCAGGATGCCTCTATTCCATGGCTTTCCACCTAGGAAGAATGAA
Organism: Bucorvus abyssinicus; assembly: GCA_009769605.1. Classification (NCBI taxonomy): domain Eukaryota; kingdom Metazoa; phylum Chordata; class Aves; order Bucerotiformes; family Bucorvidae; genus Bucorvus; species Bucorvus abyssinicus. The sequence continues at coordinate 17,678,871 of CM020030.1, read as the reverse complement.
AACAAAGATTGTCATAATACATGATGATGGGATTGTCAGTGGTAATTATAAAAGAAACATCACCATAGGTGTCTGACAATGTTGATTCAGCAGATTAGTTTATGCAACAAAATTACATCAAGAATACTTCCTACATGATGAACTTACTACTTCTGTTTCAAGCTCTAAACTGAATTAAAAGGGCTACATTTTGTCATGTGCTTTGTATGTATTTTCTTGTAATGTTTTATGAGCTTGTTTGCCAAGTGGAAGGTGGCCAGAAAACCCTTTAGGTCTTCATGGGTCAAATTCTGAAAGTAGGAGCCTGCAGAAGCAGAGCATCTTTATTTTGCAGGGAACAAATCCATTTTCCATTGAAAGTCTTCTGTAAGAATACCTTAGCATGTCTAACAAAGTATTACATGGGTTATGCTTAATGGAGAATCTAGGTATTGAGAAGCAGCAGCTAACAATCCATAGTCCCATGCAGTCTTTATAAGCAACCCTAGTAAAGAGTGCTGTTTTCATTAGACAAGTGCTGTTACAACAGTGCTGGTCCTACAGCATCCTTTACTATTTAAAAAAACCCTGCAGTTTGCATACCAGAGCTTATTTGATTTGCCTTCTCTTCTCTGAAATAGTAAAAATACCATTTCTATCATGTATTTCAAATTTTCCTACCTCTTCTGAAGGTGTTACCACGTATGGTGGATTGAACAGCAGTAGATCAACCTTCCCATTTAATCTCGGAGACAGACCTTTGACCTATGGAGGAAGTTGATTCTTTTGGGTTTGGGGTGTTTTTTTTCGAAACAAAGAATGCAAACATTTTCTAAAAATACAGTTACATAGTGCTGGATATTCTGAGTGCTTCAGCCTGGCTCAGGAACACAAACTTTACTTTCTATGTGCAAAGGAAGCATCAAGAAGAGGTACCCATGCATACCAGAACAATTTCAATAGTCTTAAGACTATGTTATGTATGCAATGGAAAAGAGCAAGAGACACATATATGGACACAAAGGCAGTACTTTATTATTATTATTGCTCAGTTCAGAATTTAAGTTAGATATAACAGAATTTTGAGTTTACCATTGGTTACCCAAAATAACCAATCTGTGACAACTGCAGTTCAGTTCTCAAGTATGAGCAGTTGTTCAACCATTTATTGTTGCCTATCTTCATCGTCTGTTATAAACATAGATATTCAGAGTATTTTAAACAAATACCTTGCTAAAGAGGTGAGAAACTTTTTGTTTCTTACAAAATTTGATACGGAGAAAAAACTAACAACATACACAATTCCTATTTAAATCGGAATGAGCTGAGAACCAAGAACTGCATAGCATATAGAGGAAGGGCTATGATAATGTCAGGTCACTGCAGAGTTCATTGTGCAGCATCTTCCAAATGATACCCACTTTATTTTTTAAATTAATTCAAAGACTTTTCAAAGCTTAAATTTGATTTGTAGAGCTTGAATAGTTTGGTCTTCCCTTCTTTCAAAAGGCATTTTGTGGTTTTCTTTTTTTTAATCTGTGTGTATTAAGAGAATGTTTGTTCTAGACTTCATGGTTACTTTTCAGTACCTCTAATAAGTATTTTAAAAATTACAAAAACTATATAGAAGATATTATTGAAATTTCTATCTTACCAAGTCAGTAATGATTGGCTGAAGGTGAACATTGTTAAGCAGAGCTGTCTCCATTGTACAGTAAGCTGCCACTGGGTTGATATCTGTACATCTGAAAGCAAAATATTACAGAGTTACTGGCTACTGTACTGGGAAGTTTACCCCTGTGAACCCCACTCTAATTTATGTACTCTCAATAAAAATACCCTTTCCAACATCCTTTACTTTGCAAATAACTAGCAAAAAGTAGCCAGTAAAACACACACAATATATCAGCAGCTAAACTACTCAAGGTCACACTGGACGGTTTGAGGAGTCTGAAAGCTCAAGAATAGCATTTCCTTTTCAACACTAGCTCTGCATAAAAGCATACAAGTCTTTAATAAAATTCAGTTACTGCCAACACCCAGGTAACTAATGTTGTGTCATCAGACCTCAGTAAGACTAGCCAGTGGCTAAAATATAGGACTCAACCAAGCAAACACAAGTGCAAGCTTAGCAAATTGTCTAAGAAGTGGGAAAATGAAATTCTAGTTGCACCACTACTTAATTGTTACAGAACCTGAAGTAAATAGTTTAGTCTGTCTTTGCTTTGATTTCCATATCTGTAGATTTGAGCTAATATTTCTTCATGAAAAGAGTAGTTTTTAAAATGTGAAAATGAAAAGTATATGTGTGAGGGCTAAGTATTCTTGCACACAACAGTTTAAGTGCTAATATACTTACATGTACAATGCACTGGATCCAATAATAGAAGAAGCTAGAAATGTTGACACCACTCCAGATCCAGATCCTATTTCAAGGCAGATCTCAACTCTAAAGAGAGAAAACTTGGGATGACTTTTATTTGTAACATGTAAGAGCACCTGCAATGGACAGAGAATTAGTCAAGACAATGATGTTATGAAACCTGCTGCCCTTCTCCCAAACGCACTGAAATACTTGCTGATCATACAGCCCTCAAAGCCCGCATTACGTCCTCTGGTTCATAAGGGCTGCCAGGCCTACTGGTACCCCTACAGACAACACCTGGTTATCACAACCCCACGTGGGAAACACGTATGTTCTGCCCATGCCTAACACTAAAGTTTCTATTAACTACACAATCTCAACAGTACAGGCTATATTTCTACAGCATTTGTTACACATTGAATGCTGCAAGATTGAACTCCTAACAGAAGTTATGGAAGATGAAAACCAATTCACACAGCAAAAGCAGGACTCAAATGCAGAACGCCTCAGGAGAGCTTCAGCCAGCTCTGGACAAACAGCAGTGACAAGCAATTTCAAAATCATCACTCATAAGATTAACTCCTTGGACAATTTCTCTATCATTTATAGTTACATTAACAGCTACAGAGATGACAGCCACTGACACTGGGCAGTGGCCCAAGCAGCTATGCAACTCCTGTAGCTTCTTCAGGGGAGCCATGTACACTATCACAGAAATGTTTTGGGTTGGAAGGAACTTAAAGATCAACTAGTTCCAACCCCCCTGCCATGGGCAGGGACACTAGACTGGGCTCCTCAAAGCCCCATCCAACCTGTTGTTGAACACTTCCAGGGAGAAGGCATCCACAACTTCTCTGGCAAACTTGTTCCAGCACCTCACAGTGAAGAATTTCTTCCTTAATATCTAATCTAAATCTACCCTCTTTCCATTTAACACCATTACCCCTTGTCGTATCACTACACTCCCTGTTAAAAGGGTCCCTCCCCATCTTTCTTGCAGGCCCTCTTTTAAGCACTGGAAAGCTGCAATAAGGTCCCCCCGGAGCCTTTTCTTCTCCGGGCTGAACAACCTCAAAACTCACAGCCTGTCCTCACAGAGGAGGTGCTCCAGCCCCCGACCATCTTCGCGGCCCTCCTCTGGACCCGCTCCAACAGGTCCATCTCTTTCTTATGCTGGGGGCCGCAGAGCTACTGCCAGCAAAACAAATCCCAGCCCACCGCGCAGCTGCCCGTGCAATTACTCTCCAACGTGCCACCCTAGACCCGACGAGCGCAGGCCGAGACTGCTCAGAGGAGGGCAGCGGGATTTGCATTGCCGCGCTCCCCTCAGGCAGCCGCCCGCGGGGGCAGCTCAGGAGGGCACCGCCTCCCCCCGCCCCGCTCACAGCAGGAAGGCGTCGCCCACCTCCCTACCAGAGCAGCTCGCGAGCCCATGCCCCACGGACAAGCGGCGGCGGGGATCAAGAGCCCCGCCCCGGCGTTTAAAAGCCCCCGCGCGGGGAGCCGTTAGCACCGCCCCCCGGCCTCCGATGGCACGTGGTGAACCCACCCCTTCCTTCCAATTGGCTGCTCCCTCCCCTCCCCGCCGCGCCTACCGAGCCTCCCTCAGGCGGGCCGCGTCCTGCTCCAGCGCATCTAGCAGCAGGAAGGTGTCCTCGGCCGGCTCGTACACGTCCCGGAAGGGCCCGTGCGGCCCCATGTGCTCGTACCGCGGGGTAGGGAGCGTGGGCGCCGCCATGCCTTCCCGCTCTGGGGCGCGCATGCGCAGCCACGCCTATCCGTCCTGGCCGATACGTCAGGGAACGGGGGCGGGGTCAAGGGGTCCGCGCGAAGCGCTGCCGACGCGAAGGGAAGGCGGGGATGCGCGCAGGCGCACTGGTGCCACGGACACCGCCGATGGGAGGGCGCTGGCTTGGCCCCGCCTCTAGCGAGGGAGTAACGGCCGTTGGCCGCGCTCAGCGGTGGTCGTGTGCGCGTTGGCGTCGTTGTTAGCGAAGTGCAGATGTTAACTTACAGGGAAAACCGCCGTTCCCAAAGAAATCCCAATGTCAGGGTTCAAGGTACTGACTCAACGGGTCCAGCATCCAAAGCCTTCACGAAGTCAGTGGTAGGTGTGCAGGGCGTAAGCGCACCCCAGGAAGTGGCCTGGCCACCCGTGAAGATTGGTGTGAAAAGGAGCTGCTGCTCTTATTGTTTTTGCGTCAGCTCCCAAACTGCTTTTCCATCATGAGAAGCACCGCCTTTGCATTGCAAGTTAGCAGGAAGCCAAGTGGAAGGTGCTGAGGGCGTTTCTCGGTGGCAATCCTACAGCGAAGCACGCGGGATAAAGACTTACACTGATAGTCAAACGAAGCTCTTTGCCCCCAGTTATGAAAGAGTATGTTTCTGTGGTTCTTTACCAGTGGCGCTTGACAGCAGCCTTAGGGCCAACCCTATGAACTCCTGAATTGAAACAAAAATGAGGCTCTACTAAACGAATAATTGAGGGGAAATTTAAGGGCACAAATCAGACCAATGAGTTGCTCTACACAACAAAACACAAATGAGCAAGTTCTGACCAAAACCAGGAGAGAAGTACATGAGTTCTGATTCCCATGAAATGTCTGCGTTCAATTATTAATGCCCTGAACACTCAAATTCTGAGAGTGAGATGAATGTCTATGTCAGCGAAGGAAAAGGGTGATGTTAATAAATAGGCCACAATCTTAAAATGTTATTTTTATAATAATTTTAAATAGCATCCATTTTGGGAAAAGGAAAAAAAAAATTACATGACTAATCCAGCAGATTAAAATTTGTTGACTTAAGTACATTTAAGGGTTGAGGAGTGTCTTGTTTTCTAGCCTCCATTTTTGGCTCTGGAACTAGGAAAAGAGAACCAATTTCCATTTTTCACTTGCAGCTGTAAGTGGCCTCAGTAAAACAAAGGTTATCTTCCATTCCTACCAAAGAACTTGATTTTTTAGCAGCTCATAATTCATAAATACAGCTAACTCACTTTGAAGTTAGGTTTGTTTTGATTATTTCTGTATCCACCATAGGTCTGCTTTGCATAGGAATATAGAAAAATGCAGAAAGGGAGTTCCTGCTTCATGAGAGGGTCTCATCCTTTACCCTCCATTGCAAAGAACTGTGAAATAGATCTTTTGTCCTGAAAGTTCATGGTTCATCTGTTCCACATAACCATCAATATATTCCATCCTTGCAGTAACAAGAAATTTGTTCAGGTAATTTATCTTAGAGAATGGACTATGCCTTTTTTTTTTTTTTTTTTTTTGAGGCGGGGAAAAAAGACCCGAGCAGCAAATGCTGAATCTCTGAGACTCTTACAACAGGGCACAACTCCATTCTCACTGCAGATGTGGTGACTGGCATCACCTGACCCAAGTGTTGGACACCAGCTCACCAGCCAGGTATCTGGAAGATTTAGCTGAAAACTCACTATTAGCACATCCTGCCTTATATCTGTCTTTAGCTGTGGCCCACCTTCAACATTTCCGAGTAAAATCAACACAGTGCTCCTTAGCCTCAAAGCCAATGCTTTTTCAAGTAGCCAATAGAAATTATGGAGAAACATAATTAATGTACAGTGCGAAGAATTATGATCAGTCAGTAGTAAGCAAGTGTCCTTCATGTCCAGTCTTTTGGGGGAAGTCAATGCAATCAGATAGCGAAGACTAATAATCAGAGATTCAAAGATGAGGTTTTAACTTAAGGACCATTTTTATCCTGTCACAGAAACAAAACCATCAAGCTTCATCTTAAAACAGCTTAGGTTTCTTGCTCCACAGTCCAGCATGTAAAGCAATTCTAGAAACTCCGAAGTTCAGAAAACTTCAATTTCCAGAGTAAATTTATTCATAACTTGTCTCTTTTAGTTTAAAATGTTACTTTCTGTTAATTTATTCCCCCATGTGAAGAGATATCATAACCTGTCTCAACCTTCATTTCACCAACAAAATTAACTGTTGCTGCCTCCTAGTTTATGTCCTTATCATGCTCTTTCTTGAATCTGTTCCGATAGGAGTTAGTCTGTCTTTCAACGTCGTGTCCACATATAGACTAAACGAGACCTTAACCTGTGAGAAGATACTAATGGTTTCCTTTATGGGAAATCCCTTGGCTATGCAGAGCAGTATTATCACATTTGTGTCAGAATGGCGGGTTAACATTAACCTGTCTGCTCTTCCTAAATTACCTCGATCATCAGTGGAGGCAATAGGCTGTGGCAGGAGGCAGTAGTGGGCAGAAGGCTGGCTGGAGACAATACCACTTTTTTAAATGCAAAAGGAAACCCAGTAGATACTCATTCATTTCATCTGACTTCCTAATGATTTGCTGCTGCACCAGAGGAACACGTACTTGTAAAACATACTAAGCTTCCATAAAATTCTATTACTTTGGCAAAATGAAGTCATGTTAGAAGACAGAATTTTGCACTGTGTCCATATTAGGAAAATTAATTCTTTGGATATTTTCTTTTATACTCTACAGGTGGTCGGGCTTTGGAGTGCAGTAGAAGAAATGACTTCACCGTCTTCATCTGTGCTGGTTGTTATTTCTGGCTGTTTCATACTTCATGAAATCTGGTTAATTATTATTGTATTTTTAATACTTATAAGTCCTTCTGGGTGAATTTTATAAAACATTTATTTTTATTGCTTATATAACTACCTAAAATGTTTTCCTTGGTAGACAACTGTAATGTTTTTGCCAAACCAGATTCTATTTCAATTTTGGGAAATTGTTGGAAAGCTAATATTCCCATTTTCAGTGGTGCCTGTGCCATGTTATTTAACGAGGCTTTATGGAGATGAAAAATTGTTCTTGACAGGAATCATAACGATTTATTTACACTAACTAAGCTGTATGGCTCTATCCCATTTGGAATTCAGTGCCATTCCTCCCGTACAGCAATGCTTAACCCGTAACTTCCTAGCTGCCTGTCAGCCCTTGGAGGTCTCCTCTGTAAACTTTTCAAACATTTCACGGCTGCGTCTGGCCCTCCATGTCCCAGAAGAGATGTAGATCTGTGCTGGACCTGTGAATACTCCTGTTTCCATGATTTGAGGAAGTGAGGCCACCAGGATCACTGCAAAGACAAAACTGCTAAGAGAGGTCTGGAAGAAATCTCTTTATCTATGTAGTCCAGCAGGCAACCACATCATATAATCTCTCTCTTAAACTCAGCAAGTATCATCCTAAAAGTAGCTAGGTTTCTTGCCATCAATATTTCTAATGAAAAGCTATTATAACACTTCAGGGCTCTGATGATTAGAAACCTTATAATTCCCAGCCAAAATGCAGTGGTGATAGGTTTTACAGTCACTTACACTTCTGGCAAGTGTGTAAACTTAAGTGGTTATTTCCGTAGTTTTTGCTTGATGGATTTGTAGTCAAAGAAAGGTTCTCATCAGCCTTTGTTTTACTTGACTAAGTTAGACATGCTCTTAAAAGTTTCCTCTCACAAGACATTCTTTTCATATCTCTTACCACTCTTAGACTTCCCACATGTGGATTCAAGTCTGACTTCACCTGAATGTGACTTGTACAAAATACTCCAGGTAATGCCTTATGGATTTGCAGAATTTACTGGCATCATAATCTCTCCTGGAATTTTCCTGGTACATCCCAGGATCACAGCTGCATTTTTCTTGCAGAAATGGTTTCTTACCATTTTGTGATCAGCTGTTTTTCCTCAGTTTTTCCTCAGTGGTTTTCAAATAACTGACTATAAAGTGAGAATTCTGTAGCGTTTTATTGTTTTTACTAGTCCACTTTCCATGCCTGTTGCTCACGTTCTGGTCATTTTGTTCCCCTTGCATGTTGTCTCCTGAGTTCATGTTGTCATCAGTATGATGTCAAGCATATTGATAAAAAACAGTTAGTAAAATCAGCCCCAAGACTGATCTTTCAGGAAGTCACCATTAGTGACTTACTTTTAACCTGATACTATTCCTTTTCAGTATGATGTATGACTCCCTAACCTTTATTCAGTTTCTTGTTCACCTCATGTTTGCTCTGCCAATTCCATCATCTTCAGCTTAGTTCATACTTTTCCAAGTAACGTCACATCAAAAGCTGCATGGGAGTCTGAGTAGGTTCACTGTGCTTTATTTTTCTTGTTTAAAAATGGAGACAGACCCTGCAGTAATGTAGCAAGATGTACTGCCTTTGCCATCATGGCCAAAATCATCATCCATCTGGTGTTTTTAATTGTTACCCTGGCTCAAGGAAACAGAGGTCCTGCTGCTTTCCTTCTTGTCTTTTTGAACATGTGTGCAAACCTTTTTGCTCTATGTTTTGATATCTTCACTAAGACTTCTTCAAATCGGTTTTAACAATTCTTATTTTACATTGTATTTTCTAGATTCTAAGACATGCTTTTTTACTGATCTGCCTTTTTTCTATTACTTTTTGACACTTTACATATTCATATCTTGCTTGAGACAGTTATTTAACCAATTAGATTTGAAGCCTTTTCCTGCACTCATTCATTCCCATGCTCCTACCTTAACCACAAGCAAGTATTTTCATCCCCTTTTGTCCTGAAGCAATTACGATCTCTGTCACATTCACACCCTAAAATCCCTTCCATAGTTTGATTTATTTCATTCAATTATTCTCTTAGTTACTAGAACTTGTCATTTTAGAATAGTGCATTTGAGTTGCAGAACTACTTTTGTTTATCCTTTGTTCAATTGTATTACATTATTCTATAGTCAATCATGTAAGGTTATTTTCCTTGACATCCTTGAAGTGACTTAATCATTACATAGCAAAGTCAAAAGTGGTATCATCTTTTTACTGCTTCCCTCACTATCAAGTGAAGAACTATGCTGCTATTGATGTGAAGAGCACTTGTACATTTCTCATGTCTAAGTCTTTGGATAATTAACTTCTTTTTCCAAGTGTCACATTTCCCCATTACAGTTCCCTTTCTAATCATATTACTGAGTTCCCTAACCATACCGAAAGCCAAACCTTGGAGTTTACACTCTAATAAAACTTTTCTACTCCCTATTCTTCGTAGATACTGTCAGATGAGTCAATGCTGGTTTTTACACACTGTTCTTTCTTTTTGCATTTCTAAGGTGAATAGATTGAATCTTTTTTCACTTCCTTGCTTCCCCACTGACTGATGAAAATTCTTGCCCTTACATTAAGACATTGCTTCAATACACTGTGGCATGGTAATGTTTAATCACAGCTGTGGAATTTTTAGACCTGCTAAGGAAAGGTCCAGGGATGACATATTAGATGACATATTAGAGAGTAAGAATGATGCATGCTTGTTTATAGCCCTTCCTGAAAAGATCCCACAGTGCATGCTAAACTTTACAAACGCATTACCAACTATTCTGTTGAAGGAATTACATCACTCATCACTGAAATGCAGCTACCTCAGGGAGAAGGCAAGGAACTTTTTAATAGTATACAAAAGTATTTCAACACTTTGGGAGAGAAGATGAATAATACCATAATCATCTGAGCAGAAAGAGAATGTTTAGGTAAGTAGTCATATATGGTTGTTTTAACTGGATATAGGCCAAAACCTAGGAAAAACCTACTGCTAATGCAAAAAAGGGAACTGGGATTTTTAAGTCACAAAAGATCAAGTCCTTTGGTTTACATTTACATCTTAAAACACAACACTTCAAGCAGCAGAGTTGTAGCGGAGCTTTCTTTTCTAACTGGGTTACCAACTTTGCCTCCTTTAGTGGGTAGAAATGATGTCTGATTTCCCCAAGAACTTAGAACAACGTGCCTGAGGGCAGATTGTCTCCTTCAGTTTTTTTTCAGGGCATTTCTTCTTTTTCTTGCCATCTTAAACTGGTTTTTTTTAGAGGTAAATAAGACTAAAAAATGTTTTATTGCATTGGTCTCTGACAAACTAGTGTCCTGGTTTGAGTTAGAACAGAACTCATTCTGTTCAGTGATTTTACTTTTCAGCTCAGTCTCTTCTAAGTGACTGCACTGTCTGAGGTTAATGGCAAACAGGTTTAAAGAAAGGATCTTGCTGATACTTGCTCCTGTGCAGACCAAGGTCATGGCTAAATCTCGTGTACCACATTGGGGGTGCAGTAAGTGAGAGGCTGCACCTGTGGGGAGGAACAGACAAGACAGGTGACCCTAAACTGACCAACAAGGTGTTCCATCCCATTGACATCATATTTGGTGTAAAGCTGAGGGATCACAAGGGTCAAGCTCACTTCTTCAATGGCCAGTGTCTGAGGAGGACACTGTTCTTCCTTCAATCCCAATCCAGGCATTCCTGAATCCAGCTCCAGAATCCAGCTCCTGAATCTGGCTCCCATCTGCTGCTGAGCCCAGTCTGGGACTTTCCCAACACCTGCCTGCAGCATCAGAGGTGATGGTGACATAATAGCCATGAAGGCAGTTGGGTTCAGTATTGGTTTTGTATATGTTTGCATATATTTCATTTTATTATTATTATTTTCAATAAAGCAGTTTTAGTTTTCTTTTCCAATCCATAATCTCTCTCCCTTATTCCCTTTCTCTTCCCCTTGGGGAAGGGAGAAAGGGCTAATAGAGAGCATCTGTTATTAGTCTGCTGGCCAGCCCAGCCCTAACTCATGACAACTACCAAGATAAGAGGTTCCTTTACTTCCTGCCTGCCCAGATACTCAAGTCTCTATCATAACTGCTAGTTTTGAGTGTGCTTTCTTACTTTGTCTCCAAAGACTTTGAATGGAGAATTCAGAGAGAAAGAGAAAAAACAGAAAAATTATGTGCGGTCACAAGGCAATATGCATTCTTGACGATGATAAAAGGTCAGGACTCCTTTTAAAAAAAGCTTAAAAATAATGTGGATTAATCACCGTGTTAGTCTGTCAGCAGCACTCATGGTAGTCTAAAATGTAGCTGTATTCCTTGTACATTTTAAACAGAACCTTCACCTACAGGAAGATATAAGGGGTTGATTTGGAATCTCTTACAAATAGCAGAATTGCAATGCAGTCAGGATCAGTAGGATCATGGCAAGGAATTTACCAGAGAAATAGGTGTTTTGAATGTATGCATACCAAATACAGAGACTTTTATTGGGTTTTAATTACATTATTAATGAAATATATATATCTGCAGGGAGCAATGTGGCACAGGAGAAAAACATCCTGGCTAGAAGGATATTTCTCCCAAGGCTGTGTACAACAGAAAAAGAAAAAAATCTTTTAGGCAGCATGTTCAGCAAACACGTTCTAAAACGGATGAAATGTCTCTCCTATTTCAGAACCGAGGCTGAACTGACTCTTTCATTACATGAATAATAGGTAATTTCTATATGTGTCAGTCCACTGAAACTGGAATGAAACAGAACTTACTAAACAGCTGAGCAGAAGTGACTGAATAAATTCAGAAGTTATCCCAAGAGGGACAGTTTTTTCTGCATCTCCTTAAGAAATCCCTTTGGATGCAAAATCTTTGTCTCCTCTTTTGATAGGACATTAAAGTCTATGAGCTAGCCAGAGGTAACACCTTCCTTTTTGGCTTAGAGATCGTTTAACAAGAAATATGTGCTCAATTTCCAGGATAAAAACAGGCTGACAAATGGCTGAATTTTCTGAAATCGTTCTGATGTTGTACAGGACTGTATACAGGAGCAGCAACACTACAGTCTGTTGGTTATTTAAATCAGTCAGTGTTAGAGAAAACTGTAATAAACACCAGTCTTATTTTACTGTAGGCATCTGAGAAGGTATCAATACAGCAGTTTTACCTGTTTTAAATTATTATAACTTTATAGACTTTGGCAGAGCCATAGCTACTCTAGTGTTCATAAACAGACGATAGAAAAACTGGACAGAACAATTATAGTTGTCCATATACATTTCAGAGTAAAATTGTTGTCACTCTTCAAGAAATGAATCACTGTCATGGAAAATCAGTGAAAATCTGTTTAACAAAGATAAATCAAAGGAATAGCTTAAATTAGAATAGGAGAAAAAGTAAAATTGGAAATGCTATAATACTATTGGATATAAGGGTAAATATATTTATAATGGCATTATGTAAAAATGGTATTGTGTACATGTAATATATGTTACATGGGGTTTTTTTTAAAGATACATAGATATTAATATTTATTGCTTGTATAAAGAAGCTCATAAATGGGTGATGGGAAGCTATTGAAGCTAGGGAAAGAGTCTGACTTTCTGGAGAATAGGGTAGGATGCCGGAGAAGGACAGAGTAAGAATAAAATGTGATTGAAGCTTTTAAAGCAGTGAATGCTGAAAACTACATTGTACGAACTGAAGAGGTTGAAACTGTGAATTCTTAGGAAGTCATAAAACTTAAAGGCAAGAAATACATTTTTTTCACAGTATATAATTAAGTAATAGAACTAATTTTCAAAACACGTAAATGAAGCCAACGGTTTGAAGCAATTCATTTAAGGAACAGGCAATAACAGACACTAATGCTTTTGCTTCAGATAAAAAGCAGCTGTCCACAATTACAGGATCAGAAGTCCCTCAGGTGGGAAGGGGCTTCAGGTCTCTGGTCCAATCTCCTGCCCAAAGCCGGGCCATCTCTGGGATCAGACAAGGCTGCTTGGGGCTTTCTCCAGGCAAGTCTTGAAACCCTCCAAAGGTGGGGCCTGCACAATCTCACTGGCAACCTGTTCCACTGCTTGACTGTCCTCAGGGTGAGAATGTTTTTCTTTATATCTAGCCTGAATGGAACAAGTTTCAACTTGTGTCCGTTGCTTCTTGTCCTTCCATCACAGAACCGGTTCTCCCAGTTGTTCATCTGAAAACTTGCTTGAGAGTCCATTATAATACAACATGCTTGTAAAAATGTCAAGGAAAACACCCACCTGGGAGAAGAGTTTGTGTACCTTCTGGCTGACGCTGCTGATACTGATTACACGGATACCGATACTGGATTAGGCAGGCTGTGGTTCTTGCGTTTGTAAATGTGATATCTCTCTCTTTTTGTCTGGATATAATATGAACATTTTGCCAGCACCGCACTATTTCCATACTATTTCCTGGACACTTTTAGTGTGTTCTTATAGTTAGTAAAGGAAAGCGTGACTAATAAGAATCTCAACAAAATCTGCATGTAATTATGTTTTGGGTGGCAGTTTTCCCTGCGAGTATTTTAGGATGAAAATCTAATAAAGAGATATTAAAAAGGATTTTCACTTCCAAACAACCTTGAAAAGTCTTTCTTAATGACATTTGATATTCCACTAGAGTCATGCTTCAAAACGGGGAGTGGGGGTGGGTTAGGCAGCTGTCCACCAAAACACTGGATGTTGATGTAGCAAACTGAGTAGATACTGGATACTGTTATATAAATAAAGCATCTTAACAGACTTAGGAAAAAGACACTAATGTTATGCAAAGTATATGTTGCCTATAGCTGTATATATTGTAGATGATTGATGAGTATGCGTTGTAAAAGTTCAGCTCACAAGTGTTCACATAATGCTACTTTAGTAGAATAATTTCTGAGATCATACATAGATCGAATAGCAATATTTGGCCCATAATGAAGGACCTTATCACAGTACAAATCTGTCAAGACTGTCACCAAAACAGTCTAACTTAATGCTAAGGATTATGGATGGGAGTTCACATTTGCTATGGCTTTCCATAGCAACGAACATGTGCTAGTGCTAAATAAATAGTGAAGCAATCCTGTATTTCGTGGGGTTTGAAGGTTTTCAATAACTTTATATCAAGACTTTTCTTTAGTTATGTTTCCTAGGGGGTTTTTTTAAGCAAAAGTAAAAGGAGAAGATACAAAAAAGCATGACTAAAAGAAGAAACTAAATATATTGTGAGAAGGATCCTGTAGCTTATTTCTGGCTAAGTTAGCCTGATCTACAACAGAATGTGAGATTTGGGAATTTTTTTTTTTTTTTTTTTTTCTGGCTTGTAAGGCTACATAGTGTAACATTTTCATTGGACTACACTTAAACTGAATCTTTGTCCAGCAACAACAACCTCCTTAAGCTGTCTGTTTTTCACATACACACCTGTTAATATATTTTAAAAGAAATACTAAAAATATGTTACAAGTAGAGACATAACGTATGTCAGTAAGAATAAATGAGGTGATTTAGAATTGTATTAAAATACTCAAGGTGCCTGGTTGGTGAGCCATGCTCTAAAGTGTTGCAGATTGACCTCAGCTGGAAACAGGAAGTAAGGTAAATCCAAGCGAGTAAAATTGCTGCAAGGGATCCTTGTCATTCCTGCTCTCTTTGTTTAGCACATTGCCCTTTTGCTTTGGTCTCTTAGTTTGTAAGAAATGTTGGAAAATATTTTGTGGTCTGTGGTGAGTTGGGTCAAGTATAGTCAAAGCTCTGTAGATCTGTGTCTATTGCACAGTTGCATGTAAACTTGGAGGACTGAACTCAAAGGTCCAGTTGGTCCCTTTCAGCAGCAGATTGCCAGCTGGAAGCAAGGAGGGAAAAATAGTCTGGACATTTAAAACTGCAAATGCTGAGAAGTTGAGGAGGAACTCACAGGGACGAATTTCCTAGCAAGAAAAAACATAAAACAAAAGGCAAGCTGCACCTTGAAACAAGGAAAATATTATTTGCTTTAGAAAGATCTAAATATTCCTTGTATGCTATAAGGTACGATTTGTTTTCCTTTTGCTGAGTCTGTACATGTTTTCCACAGCTGTCACCTGTATCAATGGACTGTATGTGGAACATTGGAATGTGCCAGAAGAGTTGGGGGACATTTGATCTCCTGAGGCACCTTTGATGCATTGACACAAGGACTAGCATCACCTGTTTTTTTAGAGAATTATTTCAGGAAAGGGTGTGTGGGAGTGTGCCCTCTTGAAGCAGGCCACTGAGCTGGTGGCTGGATCCTTCCTCGTCAGGGAGAATCTGAAGTCTTTCAAGCCCAGCATATCTGTCCTGAGAAAGAAATAGGATGAATAGCTACAGAAAGGATGACTTGGCAGTGTTAATTAATATATGACCATAAATGCAAATGTGAATATTATTGATATCGAAATAACCATTTATTTTTCTTCTAAAGGGCATGCTGCTTTCTAAAGGGAGTAAATGCTTCCTAAATTGTAGACACCCTGTAGTTATCTAGAATATCCTCACTTTACAAACAACAATCTTTTGAAACATCATTTTCAAGATTCTAATAACTTGAACAGATGTTCAGTCAAACACATTGTATGAGAGATGTCAGTAAGCTCTAGGAGATAAAATTTGGGATAGAAATCAAAACTTGTAAATAAATACATAAACAGGGTCACTATTATAACAGGTCCGCAGCAATTGCTCATTGAAGAAAAATGTTATAAATACTTTCTGCCTGTCATAGTCCAAAACGTATGTTAAATACAGTAAAACTAATCAAACACAGAAAGGTGGGCTGGTGGTCTGATTAGCTGATGTAACTCTCCCAAATAAAATTAATGTTTTCTAAAATATGATAGATGTTACTGTTGAACCTAGCAAATAAAAATTCATATACCCTTTTTTTTTTTTTTCCCCAGCTTAAACAACCAATACTGACCTTGGCCCAAGGTAAATTCTTAAGATTAATGACCAGCTTGGGCTAATGATCCTTGGCTGTGCTGCTGACCTTCATCTTCTCCCAGCTGGCCATTAATCCTCAGGAAATTAATTTACTGTGCCGTGATTGTTATTACTTACAGAGCTCATGGACAAATCTCAGGAGCTGCAACAAATGTGTAAATGTTACTTCTCATTGAGAACTTTTACAACAGAAAACAAAGCAAAACCTGCTTTGCAACTTTAATAAATCAGGAAGGCCAATCATATGACTTTGAACAAAGCATTAGTAACGGTCTTCATTGTGCACTGTTTTCTCTGTATGGGTCTTGGAGCCGTTATTGAAGAATATTACAGAATACGAACAATGTAGCATTTGGCCTTGACTATCTGGTTCAGGCATTTCTAAAAGAGCTATCAAATTTGAATTTAAATGCCAAATACAATATTTTGCTTTGATGTAATTCTTGAAAGTACCATTTGTTCTCCTTTCACTGGAAATGGCGCAAACTAGAACAATGCTTTTATGAAGGTATAAAATGAGTGAGGAGTTGTTTGCTCATCCATTATTTTTCCCTACCCACCTGTCACATAGTTAACTCTTGCATTTAGCTACATCTTATAGATGGAGATTATGAGGCAGAGAGATGTGATTTGCCTCCGACCTTGCAAATAGCTATGTATGGATTTAAAATTAGAAGATGAGATTTTTCTAGTTAGTACTGATGTTAGTGTTCATTCCTGAAGACCATTTTTCCTCCCCTGTCTGTGCCAAGGACGTGATGTTTGTACATGATGTGATGACAGTATATAAACCAGAGTAGCCTTTTCTAGCACTAAGAACTTCATCAGAGTTCTGGATATAGAAAGAAACAGGAAGAAAAATAACCGATATGATACTACTTTCTACAGCTGTTTGAACTGGCAGTTCTGCAAAAACAAAGAAGCAACAGAAAACCCATCAGCCATAAAATACTTCATGATGTCAAAGGTCTTACCGTTAAATTTGGATCTAACTAAACTTCCTTTTCCCTCCAAAAATGAACAAGCAAGAAACCAGGAGTTCGAGTAGAAAGACAACCTAGAATACTTTAGCCATGTAAATTAATGTCTGTAGAATTTATTTAAGCAAAGATACTTTTCTTTGCAAATTAATGTATTTAAAGGCCAAGGAGGCTAATTATTATAGTGCAGACCACAATTCTGTAGAACGGAAGCTCTGTAACCTCGAACAGGGTGTATGGGCCATCCTTTGTCCACACAGCAGTGGCAAAGCCAGCCATGCCCTGCCCCACCCTGCCCTTCCTTTCAGCCCTTTTGCAGCTCTGTCTCAGTATCCCATACCAGAAACAAACATCCTCAAATATTCGATTATTGGTTAACAGCAGGTGGCTTGAAAAGACTTCTAGAAATAGAGAGCTATTTGGACAAACAGACAATGAAATATATCTCAACAGAGATTTCTTTTTTTTCTCTTGGCAGAAAAGGAAAATATTAATAAAGAGCTCAGGACATTTAGTACATTGCATACATTTAGTACCGAAAGAAGTAGCTTAATGCCAACTGAGATTTTCCAAAGTCCCTTCAAATCTTTGCTTAAAGGATTGTTATGCATAATTGTGTATTAATGGCAGCAATTTGAGGTTTGATTTGATGATCAAAGGTCAAAGAAAATGTACTCCCCCAAAGAGCTAGAATGGCAAACTAATAACAGCAGATGAGGAGTAGGCTGATGTACGCAACAACGTTTTTGCCTCAGTCTTCACTGGCAACCTCTCTTCTCACACCTACTGAGTGGATGGACCACAAGACAGGGACTGGGGGAGCAAAGTCCCTCCCGCTGTAAGAGAAGATCAGGTTCATGACCATCTGAGGAATCTGAACATAGTCCCAGTCTATGGGACCTGACAAGATGCATCCCAGAATCATGAAGGAATTGGTTGGTGTAGTTGCCAAGCCACTCTCCAGGATACCTGTAAAGTCCTGGTAGTCAGGTGAAGTCCCCAGTAACTGGAAAAAGGGAAACATTCCCCCCGTTTTTAAAAAGGGTAGAAAGATGGACCTTGGGAATCCCTGACCTGTCAGCCTTCCCTCTGTGCCTGGGAAGATCATGGAACAGATCCTCCTAGAAGCTATGCTAGGGCACATGGAGGACAAGGAGTTGATTTGTGACAGCCAGTATATAGCTTCACCAAGGTCAAGTCCTGCCAACCTATTGGTTTTCTATGACGAAGCGACTACATCAGTGGACAAGTGAAGAGCTACGGATGTCATCTATCTGGACTTCTTTAAGGCCTTTGACATGGTCCCCCACGACATCCTTCTCTCTAAATTGGAGAGATACAGATTTGATAGGTGGACTGAACAGTTGATGATAAATTGGTTGGACGGTCTTATCCAGAGGGCAGTGGTATACAACTCAATGTCCAGATGGACATCAGTGACAAGTGGTGTCCCTCAGGGGTCCGTACTGGGACCAGTGCTGTTTAATATCTTCATTAATGGCATAGACAGTGAGATTGAGCGCACCCTCAGAAAATTTGCAGATGACACTAAGCTGAGTGGTTCAGTTGACACACATGAGGGACGGAATGCCATCCAGAAGGACCTGGACAAACTTGAGAATTGAGCCCCTAATGAGGTTCAGCAAGGCCAAGTGCAAGGTCCTGCACCTCAGTCAGGGCAGCCCCTGGTATCAGTATAAACTGGGGGATGAGAGCAGCCCTGCAGAGAAGGACTTGGATATACTGGTGGATGAAAGACTGGACATGAGCCGACAATGTGCACTTGCAGCCCAGGAGGCCAACTGTAAACTGGGCTGCATCAAAACACGTGTGACCAGCCGATCAAGGGAGGTGAGTCTGCTGCTCTACTCCGCTCTGGTGAGACCCTTACCTGGAGTCCTGCGTCCAGCTCTGGAGCCCTCATCACAGGAAGGACATCAACCTGTTGGGGTGGATCCAGAGGAGGACCACAAAAGTGATCAAAGGGCTGGAACGCCTCTCCTAGGAAGAAAGACTGAGAGTGTTGGGTTTGTTCAGCTTGGAGAAGAGAAGGCTCTGGGTAGACCTTATTGCAGCCTTTCAGTACTTCAAGGGAGTTTATAGAAGAATGGGGACAATCTTTTCAGCAGGGACTGTTGCGACAGGACAAGGGGTAATGGTTTTAAACTGAAAGAGGGCAGATATATACTACATATAAGGAAGAAAGTTTTTCTAATGAGTGTGGTGAAACACTGGCACAGATTGCCCAGAGAGGTGGAAGATGCCCCATCCCTGGAGACATTCAAGGTCAGGTTGGAGGGAGCTCTGAGCAACCTGATCTAGTTAGAGATATCCATGCTCACTGCAGGGGGATTGAGCTAGATGACCTTTGAAGGTCCCTTCCAACCCAAAACATTCTATGATTTGATGATTTTCATTAAAAAACACATTGAAGGAAGAAGATGCAGAAGATGGAGTATAACAGTCTTTTTAATAGATTAACAAGGAGATTGATTTTAAATTGCATAGGTTAATTTAAATTTTATACTCCTTATATTTTGAATGCTTCATTTTACAACCATAGTTTTGTTTTAGTGTAGTTAAAATGTGTAATGCACTTGTAAAGGAAAAAGAAGATGCACTAAATCAGTATACTCTAAAACCATCCAAAACCTGCTCTAAAAGTAATGGATATGTCTGCAATAAAAGCAGTTTGTTGGAGATCTTTGTGTTGATATTTTTATTCATTGTTAATGGTAATGTTTAACGGCTTCGGACAGCCTGGTCCAAACAGTGCAGATAAATTTCATATTATCCCTATTATCCTCTTGCTTAACTTGTTTTGCTGTGAGGGATTCACAGAAAGTAAAAGCAAAAGTGTTATAGGAAACAAGATTCAAAAGAATAAAAGAGAATCTCACCTGACATTTGTGCTTTAAGGATGTACCTACACTACCAATTTTTTTCTGGAGCCGTAGAGGGGTTTTAAAATGAACTGCTTGCCTCTGTTTTACTGTACACTGATCCAACATATGGAATGGTTTCAGTATGTGTGAATGGGCATCTGTTTAGAGAAAACCAGACTGGAAGCTCCTCATCAGCTGCGTGCCAGGCCTCGATGGGGATACTGTGAGTCGGGGTGTAGGCTGCATCCCTTTGGGAAATCCTCCAGGATCCCTGCCACTCACATCCATCACTGTCCTGTGCCAGTGCTCCTCGCAGATGTGCAGCTTTTTGCACGTGTTTTACCCTTCACCTGCAAAGCTGATGGAGTAGGATGGGAGTGCTTGAGAATTATGAAGAAGTTGGGAGCTTTGGCTCATATCTCCACAGAAAGACAAGTCTGACTGCAGTCCCCCTGGAGATACAGGCTGCAGGAGAGCCTTGCTGCATGGCCCCTGTGTGCATCACAGGCAGCCTGTTTATCTGCCACCAAGCACAGGTGCCCAGCTCCCTCTTGGGGAGACTGAGCCTATGGAGCACCACTCTAGACATCTCTACGCAGATGCTGATTGGGGGGCTCCTCCTAACCCCTAATGCAGTGGGCAATGACCAGGGGAACGGTGCCATGCCTAGTGGAAGTGCGGCGCAGATCTTGTCGCTGTCCCCATTCGCATGAGAGGCAAGCTGAGGCTGAAGGGTTTCTGAGTATTCAGTAGTTGCAGGCTGAAGAGGAGCAGCCAGTTGTGGTAACTCTCTTCGCCCCCTCTTCCTCATTCCCACCAGCACAAGTTACGTGACTGCCTGCCTTTGGTGCCACACGCAGCAGGGGCGCAGTCCTGCCCCCGAATTTCCTCTGCTGAGCTCACCCCTTGGCTTTGAGGGACAGGAGGTTTGCAGGAACTCAGCAGCCTGCATGCAGGATTGCTTCCCTTCCTGCTTTCAGCAGGTGGCCCACAGATTGGATCTGCCAAGGGGTATCTTCCCAGTGAGCGGGGTGGGTAGAGAAGAACTGCAGTGTTCACTGATGGGCCGTTGCTGCCTGTGGAGCATGGAGTGTGGCCACCCTGTCTCTTCCACCATGGTCGTGGGATGGACGTGCGGGTGCTGCAGGTAGCTGCATGTCAGCACGTGGGGAGGCAGCCTGTGGTGTTCACTACCATCCCTGTATCACACACGACCATGCTTCAGTTTGGATGGTGGTAGCATGGCACAGCTAGCTGGTAAGATGCCCCTGACCTTGCTTGAAGGCACTGTCAACTCCCTGGATCAAATTCTTGTCTCTGGCTGTGGACAAGAGCAGATGCCTGATCAAGAGCGTAAGAACAGCACACATATGTAGGGATAGTCCTAACACACTGTTTTGTTTTCCAGCACATACAAGGGGTGGAAAGAAGTGTTTTATTTTGTGACCTCATCCCCAGAATTACCTGCCAAAGGCCTCAGCAGCATCCACCTAGAATAGGTATCCCAGTCTTCCCCTTCTGATGATGGGGGAGCAGGTCCATTGCTGCTGTGGCACAGGAATGGACAGCTTTGATCTTTCTCTGGATGACCACTTGCAAATTCAAGTATGCAGGAGCCATGTAGTGCGGAGGCAGTAGTGAGGGAGGGCTACACACGCTGCTGAGCAGGTTCAAAACCATGTGGAGCATTTGACACAGACGAGTCTTGGACAGGCCCGTAGAGTTAGGGCTTGTACAGGGGTCTTCCCTGACCCGTTTTCTGGTTAGAAAATAGAGAAAAGATGTTTAAATCTACCATTACACCCACTTCTATCCACCAGAGGGGATTAGGCAGCCCATCCCTCCATTCAAGGCAGGATCAACAGCACTGTGGTCGTTCCTGACAAATACCTACCTGATGTCTCCTTAAAGATATCTGTGACACAGGCTCCTTAGCTTTCTAGGCAATCTACTACTCTTCTACATTTTCCTTAAAATTAGAGCGAACTTCTCAAAATTCATTTCCTAAACACCTTTCATTTCAGTTCAATATATTACTTCTTGTTTCCACCAAAGACAAAGAGAAAAAAGACTACTCTGTGCAGTAATCTGCAGCGAAATACTGTTTCCATGTCTGTCACTCAGGGTACCTACCTTTGAGTCGTCTGCTCTGTGTAGGTATATATGTTCGTATATTATGTCTTTTAAGGCATAATATCTGAAAAAGCATTCCACTTGAGTATGTGTGGAAATCTACAGCAAGGGCCATACAAAAGTTCCTTCCCAAATAAAAGTATTATTTAATGCTTAATTATTTTCTACCAGTTTGAATAGATGCTGCAGTTATATATGGTCACACCGGATTCGCAACATATGTGTCAGAACAAGAGGAAAACAATTAGTCCTTCTGTTCTATTCACATCACATTTACTGAGAAGAAGAAGTTTCTTTCTTCATGCAGCAAGATTTTTAAAGGGTTTCTTTTTCTCTCTACCCATGCCAACATTCCTTTCACATTAGAAAACTTGAACAGATTTAAGCCCTCATTCAAAGTACGGTTTGTAGTACAAACATGCTACAGTTGTCAACACACAATGCGCAAAACACGGGGGCAAAAATAGATGGAGCGGAGCGTCTGCTATAGCCCGTCTTGCTGAACTGCTTGTGGCAGGGGGGAATGAAGCTATTTTTATGAACATCCAGCCAAGCTCTTCGAAGTCTCAGAAAGCCTATATTTGGAGTAATTATATCACTATATTACATCTTGCCTAATTACGGCAGTCGTGTTAAATAACGAAATTATTCAGCCATTTCCCGTTGTGTGAGAAATGGCCCCAGATGGTCACTCTCATCCATTTTATACCAGTGTAGTGCAGCAGCACTTCTTATTAAGAGCATATGGGGAAATATTTTAAGTGCAGTGTAACTAGCTTTATACTGCAGATCGTTTTAAAGAAATAAACAAACTGCAACAATTCCTCAAATTTTTTATTCCACAAACGTTCTATAAAATTCTTGTTATATACAGGTTCTTTACAACATAATTGTAGAAGTTGGCAGAGGAAATAAGTGTAATAAAAGCAAATCACTATTCTGTATGATTCACAACGCAAAAAGTGGTAAAACTAGTGTTGTCTACAGAATTTAAGATATATACCCAATAATAAAAAATTCCATCTCTAGAAAATACAATTTACCTCAGCACACATTTGCTTCGTCTGCTTGGATTCCACAGGTTAGCTTTATAACGCAACCAGGGAGACGAGTTATTATTAAAATTCCACCTGTCCCCGGTGGTATGTACCCAAAAATGATGCCAAGTCTAGCATTATGTCAAAATGAATTCACTCACACTAGAGCAGAATTAGCCTAACTGCAAGCGTCTGATATTATCCAGACACTTGTAGAAAAGTGAGAAAAGCTAACCTGGGCTGAATTTTGGTTAGGGAAAATATTATGCAAAACCAAGGTGCTAAGATTTCTGCTGAATATCATTTCTGAAAATTATTTTGTTAGCCTTTTCACGTAGTGCTTAGATGTGCTGGGATGCCGTTATGCAAAAGGATGACAGTGGTATATACACAAGGCTGACTTGTTGCATCCTAATTGAACAATAACAATAAACTCTAAGCACTTTTGCACATTGTTAGAGAGAATATTCATGGGACAGCTCCTGGAAGCCTTGCCTTCAAAGATGACAGAATAAAATCGGAATCAGATAAATATATTGCAGTGCCAGTCCCAAGCTGGTTTTCGAAGGGAACAATAAATCTCTTTGCTTTGCTTGTTTGCAGGTGGCCATACATAGCAGTTTTTAAGCTCCATGAGTTTTTGAATAGGCTGATTTTTGCATAGCATGTCTGAAATAGGAACTTTTTGCAACAGAGTTCTGGGATAGATTTTTCAAGATTCCTTAGATTTATCCTTAAAAAAGAGTAGGTTATCTACATATATCGGTCAGAGAGGGGGATCTGAAGTTGAGTGGGTTTTTTTTTTTAAAAAAAAAAGCCATTTGGAATTCACTGTCTTTGAAAGTATTATTTCATTTAAGTGGAAGTCTGTCTTCAACAGGTGACTCATAAAGTCTTCTACTGATTCAGAATGCTGGGCCCTTCTTTTAAATGTCAGCATGTTCTTCTTCCGACAGTTGCTGCTCGTTAGTCTTGGCTGGCAGTTCCCTCCAGGCCCCTTCAGAAAGGAGCTCAGGCTCTGCAGACTTAGGAAGTCATCCCCTAAAGTCCCTGGAGGTGGAAATCAGCCTCCCCTGAGAAGATGTCACACTGTGCAGGTGAGGGGACACTGAAGGAAAAGATTACAAGGGAAATGCAAGTGTAATTGGGGAAAAATGCTTTACATATGGGTATGTGAGAGGTCTTGCAGAGGAAATGTCGGGAGCAGAGGAGGAAATACCTCAGGATGAAACTGAAGAGAGTTATGAGGTGCAGTAGAAAACTTGAACAGATTTTGAAGAGGATACAGCCTCTCTTTTACCTAATGGCAATCATTTGGTGATTGATGGAATGGTGGGGGTGTTAGCCATTAGCACATGTGCCTACAGCACTCTGGTTTTTTGTGGCAATGATTCCTGATATTAGTGGAGAAATAGGTAACCAACTCGTGGAAAGAGTGGAAACAACATGATGTACACAAGTCTTTTACAAATCACAAAAGATTGTCAACACTGAGTGATTCAATGGATGAGTTCTGTAGCCTATTGTTTTGCCTTCAATTGCCGAGTCATCCCTTTTAGTGTCCATGAGGTTTATTAAGGTCAGGGCTTCTTTCTAGTGTCATATTGCAATTGAGTTGCTTAATGTAATAGCATGCAGGTCATGAATGGGTATTTTCCCCCTGGAAGAGATATTTAGGTGAGGATACTGAGTAATAACTTAGGCAGATTTATCAAGAGGATACAGGACAAAAAAAAAAAAAAAAAAAAAAAAGAAGAAAAAAAGAGAAAATCTTCAGTATTCCCTTGCGAATAAATCTGTAAAGTCTAAATGTATCTGATGGTTGTAGCAGTGTTTTGCTAAACAATGTTTAGAGCACTTAGAGTTCCTTTAGAGCATGGTTTGGCAGTATGCTTGTACCTTGAGAACATACAATTCGTATGCCTAAATATTATAAACACTGTAATTAAAGCTTCTTCTTTGTTAATAGGTGGTTTGTGAGCGGTGTGATACTCCAGCTAAATTGGAAATAGTACTAACAGTCCTACTGATGAACTGAAACAGAAGCTAGGAATTCAACATAAGTACAATCTATTACAAAGTGGGGAAGGCATCTGTATGGATCAGAGAGTAAAAGCATGGAAATACATGGGATTTAGAATTGAAAGTCAAAGAATCTTTATTTCTAAAAATACAAGTAGTCTGAATTCTACATAATTTCCTTTGCCATGTTATATGTGAGATCATCCTTTAGAAGTTCTTAGGAGGGCACTGATGAGATTGAAGGTTCAGAGGGACTGGCCTTTTCAGATTTAGCATTCCTAACACAATGCCATTACATAGGCAGTAGAAGGTGCTCTTGTAACAGCAAACGATGTTCCTTGATTTGACTAGTTACAGCTCAAAATCATCGCCCCTCATGTAGCCCAGCATCCTGTATTTCAAAAACCGTGGAGCCAAATGATTGCACAACCTAATTGTTTTTAATCAAGTGAGGCCAGTTTTAGTCACATTGAAGTGTATAGAGAGAGCTATACTTTTCAAGGTTTCAGTGGATCTCTTGTGTATCTTCAGACAAAGATTTCTAAATTGTATAAATGTATCCTATTGTTGCTAGGATTGCATGTGGTTTTATATATGGTGAATGGGGTGGGGGATTTGGCTGGGAATAAGGAAATAAAGGTCAGTATCATACATGTACTTCATACAAATATTATTGTTGGCATAGCCCCTATGGTCTCAGTACCTGAGAGGCAAGTTTTGTAGGATTTCCTAGCTGTTGCCTGGGATAACAACTTATCGGATAATAGTTTTCCAAAAGCTTATTCCAGATCTTAATGTCACCTAGATCTTTCCATAGGACTTAACTGCTGGCCCAGCCCTTCTCTTTAAACACTACCTAATGTCCTGATAAGATCTGTCTGTAAAACTCAACTGCTGCTGGCTTTTCTACCTTGCCTTGACTCTCCAAAAGTTCAAGTCTCCAGTACACTCTTCAACAGAAAACTTTTGTGATGTGGACACTTACCCTGTTTCCTTTGCTCACTTTCTTAAGCCCTCTACCTCTGGCAGCTGGTTTGTCTGACACCCCCAGAAGTTCTGACAACTTTGATGGTGCAGAATATTTCTCTTTAATAGGGTAGAAAAGCTAATTTCTACTATAAATGTTTTTTCTATGTATAGATTAGGATAGATCAGTGTGAAGTAACTTTCACTGTTTCAGAGCACCAGCTGTTTGAATATCTACACCTGCAGTCTTCACAAATGGAAGCTGTGTTTTTTTCAGTTAATGGTGATGCAGAAAAACTCAACCATTTTTCAGTTGTTTTAACAACCTGTTTGGTAGATGAGAGCCTGTTTGTATCTGAGCGTTGCTGCAGTTCTACAAGAGAGCCTCTGCTTTCCAAGTGCTTTTACGTAGGTACAATAAAGTGTGTGGCTGTGGAAGAGAGCGTGTGACGGAACAGTCTCTGAAGGTTTCTGGTTCCAATACTTGGGACGTGGATCTCGGCACTTGGAGAATGAGGTTCGTGGAAGAGGAACAGATAAGTAACACATGTTAAGTTAGTCAGAACATTTTAAAATATGTTAACATTTTCTTTAGACATTAATGGATGAATTTCAGTTCATCCCTCCAAGATCTAAAACAACTTACAGCTGTTACTTTCTGGAGGAAGACACCTCCAGTATTTTAATTGTGCATATGCACTGGAAATGCCTGTATATTTTCACTTGCATCTTAGTATCAGTATACCAGCACTACTATCGTTATTCTCTAAAGAAGTCCCTTTTATCATTTTTATAGTTCATGATGATTCCCGGTGTGAAGAAAGTACAGTGTCTTTGTGTTAGGCTTCAGCCTGCCAGAAGGTTTTAGTGTGATTTTGATACATTTGAAATTCAAGCTGAAATGAAAACTCATCCTTCTAATTATGTAACAGTAAGTTAGGAAATACTAGTAAATGCAATTTTATGGGCTTAGTAGGTAGCAAAAGGACCCTGATTATTGGGAGTAAGATGTATCAGTTTGGGTGACTACATTTCTGTTCACCTACCTAGATAAATGCAGCCTCATTTTCAAGGGTGTTCGA
This sequence comes from Bucorvus abyssinicus, assembly GCA_009769605.1. NCBI lineage: Eukaryota > Metazoa > Chordata > Aves > Bucerotiformes > Bucorvidae > Bucorvus > Bucorvus abyssinicus. The sequence continues at coordinate 17,651,875 of CM020030.1, read as the reverse complement.
GCATTTGTAATGAGGTGGAACAGCAGGAGGTCAGTAAGAGTGAAAACTTGACAATTTTATGATGAGTGCAGATCACCTACTTGGCAGGTACAGACACCCTGACTAGGTGCTTGCACAAAGACTAGGGCCTGCACAAGCACCTGATAAAAATCAGGTTGATGCCCCAGTGCCTCAGAGTCTAGGCTGCTTAGCTGGCCTCTTGTCGGTGCCTGCCTCCAACTGATTTAAATGGCCACAGCTCACCCTTGACTAGGGTATAAAAGGAGCCCTGCCGGAGAACCAGTTTGAGTTGGTCCTCTTCTGAGCAGCAAGTTATGCAGTTGGGGACTCTCCCCTTGGATTGGGACACCATCTGAGGATACTTCCTGGGATTGAGCCCTCACCCCCTCTTTGGTGAGTGACCCCTTTGTGGTAGATTTTCTCTTGTATGACTGACACATTGTGGTTCATCTTTCTTAAAGAGTATTCTTTAGTGTTCAGGAATTTGTTGCAGTAATAATGTATTGCCGACTGACATCTGAGCTTGTAATTAATTTTGGTCTGTCAGAGGGCAACTTTGATTGCAATAAATCTGCAATTTTTAGATAGCTGCTGCTGTCAGTTTTGTGGGTGCCTCTGCAACAGCCTATGAAAACTTTGGCACCTATATTTCATTTTCAGACCAAGGTGGTTATTTGCATGCAATTAATTAGGAACAGTTTCGTTGAAAGATAATTTACACAAATTTTTAACTAACAGCAATGTCTACTTGCAGAATGATGCTAGACTTTCCAATTAAATGAGTTTAGAAAGGTAATCTACCTACCACTTAACCTTGAAGAAAGTCTCTGAAGTTTCTTGTAATATAAGCAAGTGCTAGTGAGTTAACATTAACAATATGATCCTTTATTGGCTTTTTATTTTATTCTGTTGTAAATTAAAACACTTGAATGGTGTAGACTTGGAAATGGCCCACGAAAAACATGCAATTAGCAGCACATTATGTGTCAAAGCAGTTTGGAAAAAACCTGAATGAGGAGATGGGCAATAAGTAAATTTTCTCGTGTGTGCTGAAATCCCAGACTCTCTGGGCTGGTGGCCACTGCCAGCTGGAGCAGTGTTGTACCAGGGGCTTGCATCATGTATGCTGCAGTGCTGAATCTGGGCTGTCAGTCAGTGGTAGACCTTCAGTCTCTTACCCAGGCTGTATGTGACTGTTGCTGCCTGTACTTCCACTTACTTACCTTGCTTGCTTCCATTTTTATCTCTTATTGAAGATGAATGAAGTAATGCACCTTTCTTTTCTTGCAACTTCACGCAGTCTTACAGATCTTGCAAACATGACAGAGGAGTTACTGAAGAAGCAATTCTTGGTCTATTTTTTCCTGAAATTTAAAGCTACATATTCTCAGAATCATAAAAATAATTTTAGCTTGTGCTAAGTTACACTTTTTAAACAGATGCTCTTTCCCATTTGAGTAGCACCATCACAGAACCTATTTCAAGGTCCCATATTTATTTGATCAGGAATAATCTTGCCTTGCCTCAGCTGTCCTTTACAGCTGAGAACAAAGCATCTTGGCTATCTTCTACAATTGGCTCTCCTGATTAATTGCAATATTAGTAGCAAGACAAATCAAAAAGATACATGCTTAAAGAAGGCCCAAACATTGCAGATATTAATTAATGCGTAAGAACTTGTTAATGATATTTTAGAAGCAAAAAGGAAATCAATGTTTTGAAGTCAATATTTAAAAAAAAAAAAAAATCAGGAATTTTGGTGCTATTGTTTCCACACATTATCAATTAGACACAGTTTAAATACAGAATATTCTTTTAGGCAATGAAAAAAGTATCCTGGGGAGCACTGCAGGGTAAAGCATTCATTTCTTTTTATGCTGGGAAACTTGGAGCAGTAATTCTAAGCATACAAAGTACTTCAATTTCCTTAAATGCTTACACAGTCTTTGTTCATATAGTATTTGAGCTCTCCTAGTCAGTGGTGTGTAAGAGTTATCCATGTGCTGTTAAGGCAGGGAAGGACCACTGCCAAACTAGACCAACATGGAAATCCAGGCCCAAAGAGATGAATCGCCTTAGTTCAGGTTGCTGAAGAAGTCTGTGACAGAGCAGGGAACTGAGATCACCTCAGGTCACAGATCAAGGTATGCTTGGGGAGGTATGCTTACTCTCGCTTGTCTCCTGTTTTCAGCTTCCTGTGCACTCCCACTACATAACTCTCACATAAGAGAAGCAAACATCAGAAGAAAATATTGAACCCGTATTTCTATATGAAAGAATATTTTAACTATGGAGAAAATTTTACCTACCCTCTTATAATTGTAAAACAATTGAATTTTCATCCTACCTAGGAATAAAGTAAAAAACCCACCCCAAACTTGTAAGAATACATACTGAAAAGCTTAGCCCATAAGGTGAATACTATGCAACTTTCTGACACAAAATGCGCAAGTCATGGTCAAAGGCGAATGCAGCATCAGTTACATTTAAAAAGTAATCTACGCTGGGTTTTATATTATAGCTACAAGATGAAACTAAGCGTTTGCTAAAAAACTTCGAGCTAAATCATCCATTGCAGGCAAACAGACAATAATCAGACTTTCAATGGTGTCTTTTAGATAATACTGCCAGCTGGGTTGTCAAAGCACTAAATAGTGCTGTCCTAGAAGCCATGTGATTAAGTACACGAAAGGAACAATTATAGCTTATTAAAGCCATTACTTTTTTACACCTGAGACTATTGTTTTCTGAATGAACAGGAAGAAGAGGAGAGCCTGGTTTCAGGCACTGTTTTAAGTCCTCCGTTTGCAACAGTGTTTTATCTTAAATACAGAAAATTCAGCTCAAATAAATTAAATAGGATTCTCTATTTGGATGTTCAAAACAATTTGTTAAAAGAGTATTCAACATTTCAGCTCATCAGTGCTGATCCATCTAATTTTCTGTCCAAGGATCCTCAGTCTAAAGCCTGTTCTCTATCCTTGTGTTTGTAGTTTTAGTGTCCTATAACCAGTTTGCACAAGGATCCATGTAGTCTATTGCCTTTGGTGATAGTGATGTATTACAATGTCAGTTCTCCATGTGATGTTCTCTTTGAACACTGCCTTCAAGCTGTAACAAGCAAATGAGTTGAAAAGTGTAACATGACTGTGGAGATACTTACGCAATAACCCAATTCTATCTCCTATAAACTGCAAGAAAGTTGAACAGAGCACCAGCTCCAGTTGTCTGTTTGGTGTGGCAACAAAACCGTTTTTCTGGTTTCATGAAGGAACCCTGCAATGTTGGAAAAGGAATGGGTCTTCACCACAGCTAGGGGGGAGGCCACCAACATGGCTGTTATACAGGAGGAAGAGGCTTTCAAAAAACCTGAGAATTTCACATGCCTTGAAGGAAAAATTGCCGGGCAAACAGCATGCCCACTCCAGTTTGCAAGAAGCTGAGAGCATCCACTTCTTTTAATATGCATGCCTTCATCCCCTTCCAGTGCGTTGTGTTTATTGCCATCCACATAGAGCCACTTGCAGATGAATCAATGGAGATGGCAGTGGCTTTGGGGTCTTGTCATTCTTTGTGGTTTTGAGGGAGGAAGGAAGAGCGAGTCTGTTTGCATTTATGTTCTGAATGTGATTCTTTATTTACAGCCCACTGCATTTGTGCTCATTAGCGATGGTATGCATTACAGACTGAAAAGCTCTGCCAACAAGTTTCCGTAAAAAATTTTAAATAAAAAGAAAAAAAAGAAAATTTAGAATTACATGTTCACATATCTAGTCTGTTGTTTCTTGACTAAACAAGGATTGGTGCATTGCAAGGCACAGAACTCCAAATTCAACAGGTATTTCCCTAAATGAACTTCCCTGTTCTTCTGCATGATATTCATACATTATCCCTTTAACAGCTTTGGCTTTTAAGATGACATGGTAACCCACACATACTCATGCAGTACTTTGTTTTTCAGAACATTTGAACAGAGAAAATATGACAGGTAAAAGGATAAATTCACCTGGAGAATCATTCCTGTCTCCTAAAAGACAGCCCCACTCATTACAGGTATAGTCACTGCATGAACATCTTCTAGTGGCTGAAGTTATGTTCATGCTTAAAGCAGCTTGAGTTTATGCAAACTATGCACTGCAATATGAGCAGGGCACTGGCCTCTGCTGCTTTAGACACACGATGGGTAGGACCAGTGCATCCCTATGCTCACAGCAGAGTTTCCATTTGCTTTTTCCCATGCATATTCTTTGCACAATTCAATCCTTAACTGGATCTCACATTCCGCCAGCCATCTCTCTCCCCGAAACAGATATCTGTCAGAGGACAGATCATCATGAAAGAAAAATAGCCAGTATGTTTTTTTTTTCTTAGTTGGATTTTTGGCAAATGGGCAGACAGTTATGCATAAGAGCATAAATGTTAGGAATTGCAGTTGCCAAGTCACAGGGCATTTTCTTTTTCTGATCAGCTTGCTCCTCTCAACCTTGTCTAATACAGAAGTTTTGGTGCAGCTACCTCATGATGTCTGCATCCTCTAAAGTCACATCACTCAGACTGTCATCTTTGCCGTGTTGCAGCTGGTAAGTTTTCCTTGTGCTTCCAGCATCCTCCTCCTATTTTTGAAAACTACTTTTCATCATCCTGATATCTGGGTGACCGCTGTATTTCTGGTGCTTTGAGTCTACAGCCAGTTCTAGCACCATCACAAGGGAGGGGAGGAAGCACCAGACAGAGAAGTTTAAGGAAGTTCCATTAGCCTTTGCAAACCAAGCACAATGTTTTTTGTGAACAGACATGACTAATACCACCAGTCAGAGGCAGACAAGTCAGGAGGACGCAGGCGTTGTGTAAGCTCCACACACATTTACGTCACAGTCGGATCCTGATCTCCAACACCCCCTTTGACCTCACATTCAAATTTCTTTTGAATACAACTTGCCAGCCATGTTCCATTGGGCAGTGTTTTTACAGCGTGCAGGGTGACCTCTGAGGACATTGATGACATAATTAAGATATCTCAAAAATTGGGTAAGCTTTAAACTTTCACATCTGGAAGCACCAGATGTATGCTTGAAAGTCCTGTGATGTCTTGCAGAAATCCAGGTTCACTGTAGCCCGTCTCTATTTTCAAAAATCTTGCTTTAAAGTGAACAGAACAGGAGGAAGTTTATTTTGTGCTAAACGTGGGTATGAGTCTAGTTCAGGACTTTGTAATTAATTAGCTTATTTCACAGGGTTGTGCATGTGGCATGCAGCAAGTGATTGCAAAATGAGTAATAAATTAACCTGTAAAATATGTGAAATTTTGGCTTATGATGGATTTCCAAACAATAGCGTTGGATGTTGACTGTTATTTTGATTTTGAACACCTGCAAGCACATAGAGATTTATTTCTCCACCAGGCTCCTAGTCTGAAGCCACAGATTTATTTTGCTCATATTGCAAACAGGCTTATCTGGAGTTTAGGGTTTAACTTCTGATTAAGCTTTCAGGTGCTAATGCAACAGCAACAATTATTTTAAGATGGGTAGTTCTACCTATTCCTGTTATGCTGTGCTGCTTCAGCAGATTTTTAATTCCCATGTATGCATTTATTTTGTAGTTTATCCTGTCATTACAAGAAACATTCTTCATGAATCTCTTGAATTTCCAGCAGTCTTCTTCCATATACGTGTTTTACATACATTCTTATAGGAAAGAGTTTCTGACAGGCTGTAAGAAATCTCGTAATTTTATTTCTGCCCTGGACATTAAAGGTTGTGCAAGTGTGCTGTGAGAGGTTCCTCCTTATTTTCCTATTCCTTTTTACACAAACAATTGGCTCAATCAGCTTGCAGAAATTATCGTATAACTACCACGTATAACATCCATGATATTGGATAGAGAGTGAATCAGTGAGTTGATCTCACTGAAATAATACAGTATGTTTTTGTTTTCAATAATATGCTTTTTATTTAAATATATTTTTATTTTCCTCTTGCATTCAAACTATTCCCAGCACTTAGAGAAGAATGTGGTAAATTCTATTCTGATTTATGGAACCTTAAATAATTTTCCTCCGTGGAACTTATCCTGCTGGTTGTATGGTCCACACAGGTTAAACACTTGCTCTGTAAAAGCACTGCTAAGCTTACTGAACTCAGAATAAAACCCCAAGAATTTAAAAGAAGCTGAAGTAATAACCTAAGTTTAAAATAAATTGAGTGGTTTTCTTTGTCCTAGAAATATGGTGTTAAAACAGAATGGATAACTTAGAAGCATGTGCTTTTTGGTTTCGGTTTTTTAAAACCAGAGTTGTAGTTATTGTAAATGAAAACCTGTAATGCACACACACATTTAACTAAATACGATAAAGCCTGCAGAATCACGCTGTGATGGATGTGCAGACACCAGGGGAGACAGGAGAGAACTAAGGCATTGCTCTGTTAGGAGAATGGCTTCCCTGTTCCTTCTCTGCTTGAAAAAGGAGCCCTGAGGGTGATTATCTTCTTGTAATGTCTGGCCTTAAGACTACTTCTAGTTGCGGTGAACTCTAGCCCATGTTGAAGAGCCTAGCTCTGACACCTCGGGACTTGGTGTGAGCTGCAAACGCCTGCCTGGAGGCTGCCCTGTGCCCTGTGCTGTGGCTAGCAGGCTCTCTGACTACATCCTTCCAGGAGGAAGCCAACGGGGTTGGTACAACGGGGCTCCTGTTGTACCTTTGCTATAGAGTGTGAATCTCAGGCTTGCCCTATGGCTTCTCTGAGCTGCAGTGCTTTATTCTTGTGCTCTTCGCAAGACCTCTGTCTTTGGCTATGGGGAGAGACAGGACAGTGGGGCAGAGGAACCCAACGCTGCCACACCATGTCTTTGTATATGCAGGCACTCAAAAGTATACCTGCTTTTTAGGGCCCACTTGGGAAATATAATTTGCAGTCCTCAGGTGCCCACTATGTGGCTGCAGGGGTGATAATCTGACAATATTTTAGTCTTCCTTTGAAACAAAAGTCAGCAGAGACACTGGGACTGCGGCCAGGTAAACATAACATGTAATCTGTAATGCATTAGCAGTAACTTTTGTGGGAGAGAGCCTGTGAAATCACATGAAATACATGATTACTGTACAGATAGTTAGGTTTGATGTTTGGTTGGGTTGGATACATATTTCTAGGTCCCAAATCAGTCTGTATTTAATAGCAACTATAACTTCTGGTAGCTTTTAGTTGTGTATGGGAAAGAATTTGATAGTGTTACTCTGGTTCTTGTGTGGATGTGCAATTACATCTGCACCTTCCCCTCATGCCTTTGATCCTATGTGGTGGTTTTGGAAGGTGCCACGTTGGCTGAATAAGCAGTAAGTGCTGTGCTACGACGTGCTCATGATTTGGCTCACTGGAAGCGGCGTAGGTATGAGTGCTTACCTCTAGTTACAGTGAGGGCGCCTGTCCCCAGGGGTCTCTGTCAGCGCTGTGAGTCAGGCAGGCTCAGCCCATGATGAGGATGCAGGCAATTCTGAGCCTTCAGCTTGACTCTGAAGGCTCCATTTGAATTTTGAAAATGTATGCAGCTGCCTTGCACGTTATAGTTCTCATCTGCAAAATGGAGGTAGCACTGTCTTATCTTGCCCACTCCAAAGGGAATGGTGAAATAATGTTTTTACTCTTGACTCAGTTGCTAGGATTTGTGCTTGTTGTTTTAATTACTGTATTTAGATAAAGCAGGGACTTTTCTGTCTGTGATCAGGCTTTCTATTATTTTAAAAAAACCAAACAGTTTATTTTCTTGACATAAATTTTGTTTCAAAATGCTGTTCAGATTTGTTAACAGTTGATTGCTTATCTTGGAAAACAAGCTTCAAAAAGACATCCAAAGCAAATGTTTTGGTGCAACTCTTTAGACTGCAGATACAAAGTAGAGTGACCTGTAGCTTTTAATTAATAGACACAGTTCACTATTTATTGAATTGCGAATTTAATTGGCAGTGTTGTAAGAATTCCAGAAATAACTGAAGATTTAAATTCCTACCAGAAAATGTTACCAAGCTGTCCTGCCTCAAATCTGCAAGAAGAATGCTGTTGTTTATACAGCCCTTAGAGTGATTCATCCACATATTTCTAAATACAACTGCTCTGGGTTTTTGCTAAGGGAAAAGGTTCTCTTCAGACCTCGATAAAAAACTAAACCACATCCTTATCCATGCAGATGCGAAAGTGGCAAATTACAGGCTCCTGAATCAAGTAGGGAAGAACAACTGATACTGTTCATTTCAGGTGGAGTGTGAACTTGCCTCCTAGATGACTAGATACTGGGGTGACCATAGGGCAAAGAGAGATGGTCTTGTTCGAAGAGTTTCGTACCATACTAAAGGGATTATACAGTTCAGCCAGACAAACTGAAAAGTCAGCAGGAAACGTCATTTGGATTGCTCTGAATACAAAGTCCTTTGATTTGTTTTCCAACCTGAAAAACCTCTGAAAGGCTTTTGTGGAAAATTCAAGAGTTGGAGCAACATGTTCCTGCCTGGACTACCTCTAACAGGAACCAAGAAAACAAAGGAGCCAAACTTGCAGAACTTCTGGAGGTGGGCTTGGTGGCAGTGGTAGTGCCATCTCCCTTTCAGCCAGACATCTGGTAAGCGGGGCCTTTCTGCCTCATGGGGTTTGAACTTGCTTCCTCTGCAAGAGGTATCATGGAGAGATTCAACTCTAGACCGTGCTGCTTTGGAAATGAGTTCCCTAACCAAGTTCAGCCTTCTTATTGTCTGAACTGCTGATCTGCTCGTTCTGTGCTGCTTTGCTTGCTGATGTCTGCAGTCCCACATACATTCCCTGTTCTTTGGACTGGCCTACCCTTTCTTCTAATTTCCAACCTCCCACCCCCTAGTACTTCTGCTCACCATCTACTTGATTTAATCCTTGTCCTTCTTTGCTTTTGTCACCCCAGCAAAACAAGGGAATGACAACCCATGACAACAGCAGATCATAAAGTCACAACAGAAATTACACAGACTGGGATTTTTCCAGCATAAAGTTCTTCACCCCCATGCATTCAAACAACTCGTCTAAAAGGCCTTCGCTTGTTCTTTTTTCAGCTATGTCTTCTGGGAATGACCGTACTTGCATTTGTGGTTTTCGGTTATTCCTCATCCTGTCTTCAGACCACTGCCTGCTCTTCTCATTTTTTGGATACTGCTTTTCTCTGTTTCCACCTGCGTGTTGCACTGCATTCTCTCCACCACTGTGATAGCAGAGCTGCCCATTTGCTGCAGTGAGGTGGAGTGAGCCACTTCATAACAAAAGACAAAGTACAGTAGGGATGTGACAAGGGTACAGACCTCTTAAGACATACTGAACATGCATCAGAGAAGCCTGACATGGTGTTTTACTCTTGTAGTTGCCCTGTGAGGGGTGTTGCAGCTCTCCAAGCCCAGTGCCATAATGCAAGGTTCGATGCAAAGAGGCACAGATGGTTTCAGAACCGATAAGTGAAACAAACTTGAAACCAGGATTTATCCAGGTGGGTCTAGAATTTAGCAGTAGCTGCACAGGCAGGAATTTGTGCAGTGATACAAGAAAGCAGCTTATATTTCATTTTTCTAATGAATAAGGCAAAAAGTCCAAGTCGACTCAATAAGCTCCCTTTCCTTTTTATGAACGTCCTAAGACATCCAGTTGCATAATTAAGCACCTTATTTAGGAAGTGCCAGTCATAAGATTTTCTGGCCAACCTCAATGCCTCTGAATTATGGTTCAGTCCTGCAAGTATTCTGGCCCATGTCTCATTTACAGTGCATGAATGACTGCAAAGCAGGCGATCTAGTGGAAGGTGTTCCTGCCCATGGCAAGGGGGTTGGAACTAGATGACATTTAAGGTCCCTTCTGACCCAAACCATTCTATGATTCCATGATTCTATGATATTGGACTTATATATACAAAAGAAGAGGATTTATTTTTGCAAATTAGGTGTTCATCTGATATGGATTGCATAAAAACCATACAATGATATCCTACAGAGTTAATAGTGTCTTAAAATTTGCCGGCCGTTTATTACAGTGTCTCCTGCTGAAGAGAGGGTTTATTGCTCATCCCAGCCTAGTAGCTTTTCATTGTGTTGCACAGAGGATCCAGTTCAGCAAACATATTAATCACACGTAGAAGCCTTTTTGCTGAGCTGGGGCCCTAGCAAATGATGCCTATCACAGTATCTTTTCTTTAAAAAATAACCTCTGATGATTATTTTCATTTGGAGAGGTTTCAGTTTCACATTAAAGACATCTATAAACTTTGATTACTCTTTCCATATGCCATGGCCAATGTTCATTCTTAGTATCTTTTCGTAGCCCCTTTTACATTGCATCTAAGCTGTGCATTTTTAAGGAAAAGCCTACCATCCTAAATACTCCCTTGGCAGCTGCAGCTAGCAGCCGTCACAAAAACAGACGTACCTAACACTGTGCTTGGAAAATGTGATTTACTGACCTGATGATGATGTAAAAAAAGCAATGGGGCAAGTCTTGCTGAAGGCCTCAAGATGCAAGTCAATGGAAACTGGTATATTTACCAAGAGTTGTTTAGACATCCAATTATGTTTGCTACCAAATGGGTGAAGAGTCTTATCAGAGTGTCCTATCTAATAGAAAGCAAAATAGATTGTGTCCCAGGATCAGCAAGTGTTTGAAATGTAACATGTTGTTCCCATGAAACTCTCTTACAGGTGTCTGATGTTTCATCATGAGTAATAATATTAAAGTTTAGTACCATTCCTCACTATCTGCTTTTGTTTTCATAGAGTTTTATTAAATTCATATCAGCAAGATAGGGTAGCAGAGAGGAGTTCAAACCTTGTGCTCACCTGTGCCAGATGCTGCAACTAGACAGAGCTGGTTTGCACCTCTAGCTGCAGAAGGGTGTTTCATTTTTCCAGAACAGAAGTGGTAGTCATGTCAGTGGCAATACTGCCAAGCCAAAGATGAAGCTTTCTCAGTTTTTCTGCTCCTGACAGAGCCTAAAGAGGCTGGAGAAGAGTATGAGAATAGAGCTCACACATATGGTACTTCTTCCTAATATTTTCCCAACCTCCAGCTTTCTGAATCATAAAAGGTTTCTGCATAATTAAGAAAACCCTTAAATTGTGCATTTGCTGTAGTTGCTTGTTGGTTCATGTAAAAATCTTATAGGGAGCAGATCTATAGTATGACAAAACACATCCATTGGTTTGCTCAGAACTTGAATCCTGGGAGGTTCCTTTAATGCCCTGTAGTTCTTATACTGGAAGAGAAAGCAAGTCCTCCATGTTCTACTATGGTTCCATAGACCTCTATCATATTCACTTTCAGACATCTCTATTCCAGACTGAAAAGTCCCAGTTGACTATCATTTGTGGATGTACTGTTGGCTGCAGGAATTGGCATCCCTAATCTTTGCAAACCCACTAAGACTTGGTTGTCCCTTGGCTCCTCTCATTCACAAAACACTGTATTTAGCGGCTGAGTTGGTAGGTCGCTGTGCCTCTCAGTCGTCTGTTGCTCCTGGATCCAGCCCCAGTGCTGGAAGCAAAGAATAAAACAGTATACACTTAACTTTTTATAGGTCATTTAAGTGGGCATAAATTATTCAGAGCTGGAATTTGTCCAGCACAGCAGACTTTAACAGAGCTTGTTTTACAAAAAAAATGTACCATAGGAATTTTTACTGGTATTGAGAACTCAAAAACCTGTGACTTCAGTATAGGTCTTCCTAGGAGCAAGCTGAGACACTGGATCAGATCTGGTGAATCACCAACACCCAGGAACATCCCGAGGACTCCTAAACTAAATGTTGACTGTGTTTGACCCTGTGCTGTTTTTACAAGATGAAATCCTGATTTCACATGGCTAGAGCAGATCAGTAACATTCTTCATTAGTTTACTGGCGCCTCCTCAAATTTGGAATTGTGCCCAGCTGTATCAAGTCCTCAGAACTATTTGTTCGAACTGGCAGAGGTTTTGTCTTTTTTTACCATTAATCACTAAATTGTATGAAGTAAAGAGTGGGAGACGAGCGAGAGCAGCATATAGCCACAGACATGATAAATAGTTTACCAAGAATATTAAATGAAGTCACATGTATAGTTCTCTAGTTATTTATCATTAGTACACACCAGCTAAGAGCGGACTAAAGTACCTTTGCTGACACGATTTGTGTGCCATCAGGAAAACATTTTATAGAACTACCATAATAGTCCAGATATTATATTAAGAGTAATAACGACAATGCTAACATAGTACCTGAAGAACTCCTCTCAGTCAGAGGATGGTTTTAGGTGCACGGATGGAAAAGATAACAAATTTGCCTCATCAGGAAAAATTTGAAAGCCAATTAAAATATTTTTCCTTTGCAAAGAGTGTGATTTGGCAGTTCATTCTGTAAATGTTCTTTAACTCAAAAATGTTTTCCATAAAAAAAAAATATTCTTTTGCTCTTCAGTTGCGTAAGACAAGTTTGAGACAACCATTTTATTGCTGATGTCTGTTTAAATTTATCTTGTGAGTAATCGGGCTTTGATTAAAGTACAATAAAACATCGTGTCTGTAGGCTAAGCCTGATGATTACTTTTCCTTCTCACAAGATAGATGGCTTTTGAGCCTATATGACCCAATATTTCAGAGTTCTTTGGCCTAAGGAACTACTTAGAGTTTGTGGTTGTTTGCAGTGTGTAGCAATTTGTGGTTAGTTGCAGAAGAAAACCACCACGTAAGGGACCATATTTCTGTGCTATCTTTAAAAAAATCCATTATTTGATTAGCTTGTAGAAACAACAAATCTTTACTCTCAGGATGGGAGCTGGGAACTCCATGTCTCCAAGACTGTAAAATATTCAAAGTGTCTCTTGTTCTAAGGATCTGCCATAAGATCTATGACTAAACCCCTAACTTGATGTTGATGGCAATTTATGTTCTGCTTGCTGTTACCATAAGCTGGAGAATGTGTATTCTGGTTTCCTACCATGTTCTATGACTGAGCATGAAGAAAAAAGGATATATATATATCACCCACATACTTTGTATGTTAATACTAATAAATATTTATATCTTCCACTCCTCCCCTGCCCTTACTGACATAGAACTAAAGTGCCGCTAACGGAGGAGCTGGCCTTAGGGTCAATACGGAGTTGGGGGTAATGCTTGTGCTTTCTCCTATTATTTTTATACCTTTTTTTTCAACACTCTGGTTTATTTTTCTGACTTCTCATGGGTCTGCTGTTGTGCCAGTAGGAAGACTGTACATGACCCATTCAAAGGCAGTTGTCACCACCTCTGCCCACTGTTGCTGTCCATCTGCACTGGGTTTTCATATGTGCTGCTATCCTAAAAGCTTGCCATGCAGAAAAAAATCTCTGGCTCAAAACCTGCCCCTAGCATTGAAGGGACAAATTAAAAATTTCTGTGCAATCAGCATTTTCCTTCCTCCTTTCTCTGCTTCTCTACCAGGAAAAAAAAAAAAAGTGAGTACAAAATACACGCTCAAAGGCCTTCTACACTATGAGGTCATACTGTGAACAATAGCACGGAAAACATGGCGTAATATAGTTTCTTGTCTATGTAACAGCAGTTTTTATGGAATTTCATTGAGTTTACAAGTCCTATTTATCCACCTGCCAGTTCTGCCGGCTTCTTATCTACTTGAAATCCAAGCTCATTGACCGGCATTCTCATTGACTTCTTCATTGTCACCATAAATTTCCACCAGCCAAACTGTGCCTTGCAGTGTATTTATGCAAGCACATGGTCTTCAGATTCTGTCTGTAGTTAATTTTTTTTTCATTCTCTGTATTCCAGAGGCTGCTAGAGTGACAGGATTATGGCCTTGGGTTTGGAACATATTATATATTACATGATGCAGAACAGAAAACTGTTAATTCAGGGTTCAGAACGGTAAAAGATATCGAGGCATGATGCAGAGCAGAGTCTTTCCTTAATGGACATGGCTTTGCAGTACTTAGAAGGGATAGAAATAAGAATAAATATCTACTTTGGGAAGAAAAAGAGTATTATGACTCTTAATATCAGCAGAAATATGTTAATTTTACAGATGTGCTTTCCAGAGCAGGAACTGACTCTTGTTATGTGCTAGAGAGTTGGCGTCATGTATAATTTGAAGGCTAAGATAGGGTGGTCTATAGGATGGGTAGCATAGGACTCAGGAGAGTTCAAGTCTCTCCTTTGTTGTAATTTCACTTAAGCAAGTCACTTAAACTCTTTGTGATTCACTTCCCTGCTTCTCAGAAATGTTATGAAAACAAACACAAGCAATAATTGGGGTAAACTTGTCTTAAATGGATTGCAATAACTAGGCTTGCTAATGTTGTTATAAGCCTGGAAAAGCCAAATAATATTTATTCTGTTGACTTTTCCAGAAGGACCTGTCAAAAACATGATGATGATCATGCACAAGTTGCAAAATTCATTAATACAGTGTTTTGAAGCTGTTTGTCCTGGAAGTGTTTTCTTCCAGCCAGCAGGTTACTCTGTGTGGGTACTGTGATTTTTCTTAAGCTGCAGCATGTTGCTTCTCAAAGCCCACAGATTATTTTGGGGCCCTGTGTGCAGTAAGTTATGCTTGGTGGTTCATTTAAAATCAAGGGACATTGCATGGTACCTTAGATGTTGTGTTTCCTAAAACCTCGGGCTTTCGACAAGACCTTTGTGCTGTTCATTCTTGGTGGATGTTGCATGATTATTTCAGATGAGCCATATCACAGCAACAAAACAGAAAGTTAAGAAGAACAGTATGCCTGGTATTTATGAAGATTTTATTTTGGTACCCACCTTTGAATGTTCCAACGACGAACAGCAGCTTGCCATGTAAATGCACTTGTTTATCATCAAAACCTCTTTTAGAGCCCCCTGTGTTTCCCATACTGCAATAAATGCTAAAATTTTCAGCTGGAGCCCACAATACTGCTGGTATAAAACATAACAGGGCGTGATCATAGATTTTTGGCTTAATCTAGCTCTCACTGAAATCATTGGAAGATTTGCCATTGACGTCAATGGGAAGAGAATTGGACCCGTGATAGGAACTACAGTAGTAATAACAATGAATTTGACTTATATAGCCCCCTCTCTGCTTGCCAGAGGCCTTTGGGCACTGCATGTAAATGAATAGAAAACAATGAAAGAGATTAAAATGTCTCTGATTCCTGCAGGATTAGAACAGACAAACAGTGAGAACCAAAGTATGCCTATATATGGGCCATTTCTTATGCAATGGTTCTAACTGTGTCATCACACAGTTTATGGCAGGTCATCACGTACTTGGTCTCCGCAGAGCTGTTGTGGATTGATCCATGAAACCACCGCCTGCTTAGAATTTTCTTAGCATGCAAATAGGCACAAAAAATGGATATTGATAAAAGAGAATATTTTTAGGCTTGCAAATCAGCCAGAATCAGTCAAATTCTTGGCCCCAGCCATGTGCTGCTGAGTAGTGTCAGATGCTCACACATACACAAATTGACATTTACAAGGCACGATGTGCCTAGTGCCAAGTTCAGAAATAAATTGCCTCTTTTGATAGGTTCACCAGAGCCCCCTAAGTACACTAGAGCCTCCTAAGATTCATTTATTGTTTGCTACTGGAGGGACTGGAATGCTTCTGGACACAGAATGAAAATCCATTCAGTTCAGCATAAGGGAAACTACATAAACTGAAGTACGGTAACTGTGAAGCGGCAGTTTCATAGGGTAACATATTCGGTGCGCTGCATGTGGAGGATTAGGTGTTTGGCTGTCACTAACAGCAATGTGGGCTGCGTAATTAACTCCATGTGTATGCTGCTGAAAACCCACTCCAATAAATACCAATGCCACTTACCTGGGGCGGGTCGAGGGGACTGGGTCTGACCCCTGGAGCTCTGCTTGTAAAGGATACTGCCTTGAAAGGATTTCCTTCAGCTGTATAGGGGTGATGCTGACTGCTGGTGCATCTCCCCCAGAACACGTAGAATTTTGATGCTGGAGGAAAACAAAGATCCTCATTTTGCCTCTTTGCTTGTCCAGAGCCAATGTGAAATTAACTTCTGCAAGTCCATGTGAGGCAACATCTGTACACATTTATAGTACAGGAAAGAGGATAGCCTCACCTGGTCAAATGATTCATTGATCAAAACTCCAGCGTGCTGTCCTTTAGGCTGACAAGTACAGCTCATGGTATCTTAAAGGAAACATATAATTCACTTAGGAGATTTTGTAATACTGTCCAATAATTAGACAGGACAAGTATTAGACACAGCAACCATGAACTTACTTCTCCGAGCTTGAAAAGCCTATCTGAACATCTTCATGAAGCTCTCAGAATTGGCGTTTGCCAAATTCAGACTTACCAGACTTTGTCTTCTTCCTTGGACTGTTTTGCCTCCTGTAGAAGGTACAGGCACTGACTTTGCTGATGAGGCCAATTCTTAATAGCATTGTCTTTTTGCAGATAATTATAGTATGGATTTGGACACTTAAAAATTATGATCTCTCTCACATGGTGCTGTAATATTTATCAAAGGAGCTTAAGAAGACAAAGCTTTACCACAAACTGGCCTGGTTAGGCAAGATGGTATATGGGGTGAGGGGTCCTATTCCCTGTTACAGTAACTGAAAACACTGCAAGAAGACGACTGTCAGAAGCCTTTTTTGTAGTCATGGTTCTGAAAAAGAGCTTGTGTGTCTGCTAGCTTGTCTGGTTTTCCAGATCTGGGGAAGGTCTGGAGTGGTTGTGTCGTTGCCACTAGCATAATTGTGTTGCCGCGATGGTATTCCCTAAATGAGGGAAGGTTTCTAGGGAGAAGTATGGTCCTCCATTGGGCTAGCTTGTATATGTGGGAAGAACTGGACAAGCCTTGGGACACACAAGCCCCTTTTGGCTCAGAAAGGTCTCAGCTAGGGTGGCACATAGCTTGCCTGTTTATTCTAGTTTTATCAATTTGTCTAATAAAAGGTATCGCCTCACCCTGAAAACCTTGCTATGCTTACATCCATAGTCCCTAGCAGCTTTAATAATACTTGAAGACCTATGTAGCTTCAAGTATGAAGAAGTGTCATGTGTGTGACCGGGTCTTAGCTTCAGCGGTGCCAGTGCTGACAGCTGTGGCTAGGATGGCTGCTCTGGTTTTGAAGAAGTTTAGGCATCTCAATACCTACATCCCTAAACTTGGTTAACATCTTAAGAATTTCTTGCAACCATAGTTAATGATGAGCCGATGCTCTCTGCAGTCACTTGATACCTCTGTGAGGTGAGCTGTGAAGGCTTGCAGGGAGGATTTGTGCAACCATGTACCTGCATGCCAGCTGCTGTTATTGGAACCAAATGGTCCTGAAATTAGTTATTAATTACATTGTCACTGTTCATAATTATTTTCTGTGGTTGTTACCAGCTGTGAAGTGTGCTGACTTGACAGACTGGAAGACTGAACACTTCCCATCTATACAGGCATCTGTGTTGCAAACAGCGCTCGCTGCCTATCAATAATGACAGGCAAATCTCAGTCTTTAGATAGTGCCTGTATATTAAGGGCCTATTATCAAGACAAGTGGGAAATAAGAAACGGAATGAGCTAGTCTTCTTCCCTCTATAATATGTCATTTTAAAGGCAGTGGGAAAACAAGTGCCTGATAGACATTGTCGCTGGTGTGGTGGAAATGGAGGGGCAGAGGAGGGAGAGCTCTTGCAGATATGGGACCCCTCATTCTCACAGCCCTCAATTTAAAAATACCCTGTTTTTAAATATTTGCCCTCTTTGTGGGCCAGAAGATGGAACCACCTTGTGGAAGAAAGAAGGGAATGTGCTGAGGGAGCATCTTTCCCACCCTTTGTCCTTCCTGTGAGAGGACTTTGAACATTTTAGAGGCAGTTTGTTTGAAGTGCAAAGAAGCTGAGAAATGGTTTGAAGCAGCCTGTCGGGGAGGATGGGAACAGCCTGAGGCTCGGAGATGTGAACTCCCCCTCTTGTCGATTGGTGCCTTAGTAACTGTAACCAAATAGTTCCCAGTCCGTTTTTATTAGCAGACTTTATGTGTTTAGGGATAAATATAAAACTCTACAGTTTGGTGCGAATGTCAGCTATTGATGAAAAGCAGATCCCAGCTGGGACAGCAAGGACATTGCATCCAGGCTGTGTTTGAGGTACATGAGTGGAGCTGTGTGGGAGAGGCTTGGCTGAGTTTATTGCTCAAGGCCATCTTGGGCTGCTGCTTCTCTGTAACTTCAGCCAAAGTCATTTGATCTGCTTGGGCATGTGGCTCCATCCTGCCCTCAGAAATACCTCTCTTAGCACAGTGACATTAATTCCTCCCTTTCTGTTCTCTCACTTTAAAAATAATGAGGAAAAAAATTCCAGCTTTTATTGGCAGAGCATTCTGCTTCTGCCCCTTTTCATCAGGGGACTACACCCACGCTTTGCTTCCAGCTCCTGGCTGCGGGGGATGCCTAAGAATGTACAGTGGATGCACTTGCCTGGGGGTCAGGCTTACAAGGTCTTGCAAGTGCTGTTGGAACATTTGTCCCTTAGGTCAGGGCAGTCACCCAAGTGTCCTGGGTTAGGAGACAGGTTTTTCTCAGCACCTTCTGTGCCCTCTGTGGAGAGAGAGGGAGATGATGACTGGACACTTCACAGCTTTAGGTATTCTCTTGCTTTGAATCATTCTCTGGAGGAGCCTTTCCTAAAGAGCACTCTATTTATGGTATTAAGAACTGTGAATGACTCAGAACAGGGAGGCCCAGTTTTTCTTAGTTTTTATAAGAATTCACTCTGCAGATACAGGGGATGTTCAGCACTGTGCCAAGTGTCAGTGCAGAGCTTTGCAGAGTGGCCCTGAAGTCTTTTTTCTCCATGGAGCCATGAAAAGCAGGGAGGAGAGGATGGCTGGCTTTTCTTCTGGAAGATTTTGTCTTCCTTGCTTACCATTTTCACCCCGTTTTATTTAAACCCATCTCCTAACTCTTCCTTGCCCCTTCCCCTTGAAGAGATCTACTAGGCTTGACCTGTAATGAGAACTTGGAGTTAGACTACACCATGAAGTGGAGCATGGCGCAAAGATCGCAGAGCTCATCTTGAGCCCTCCTGGTATTGGGTGGCTGGCTGGAGAGGACATAGCTCCAAGACCAGACCAGAGAAGCCAGTTGAGCTTGGCATTGTGCCTAGGCTTCCCGGCCCTGAAGGTAGCAGGGATAGGAGGCTTCACGTGCTGCTGAGTTGGCTACCAGATCTGTTCCAGCTACCATGGCACAGTGTGGATGTGCCCATCGACTGTCCCTGCACATACTCTTTTATCTAGCCTTTCTTGTACAAATCCCCAGCAATCCTTCCTTGCCCTTGCTCCAACATTTTCCCTGATCTCCCCGCTCTCTTTGCCTTACAGGCTGAAAAAGAGAAAAGAGGTTATGTTCTTTGCCAGTCTGAGTGGATTAAAACTGGTGTTAGGATGGTGTCTCATTAAGATGGGAGAAGTGGAGATTGGTTAGATCTTCCAACTTTACTTGGGCCAAACTGTATTCATATTCTTCCATAAGCAGCTACTGCTGGTAACTAGATGCTGATGTAAGGGTCTCTGTCACCTGATCAGAAGGGGCCATTTTTGCTTTTCATGAACTTTCACCCTGACAGTAAAAATGAATAAAAGTAACAAGGGCACACATTTACTAGTAATATTTTTAGGTCTTACAACTTTACAATTGTTACTGTTATACACTTTTTTGAGTTGCAAAAGTGTACAAGAAGTGTACCTCTACCATTAGGCTGAGACTTTCAAATGGAGATAAGTCTAACAATTACATGCAAAAGCAGAAACTGAAATGAGAGTTTGTACATAAACTTCATGATTGCAACCACTGATGCACTGGGGGAGCAGCATACTGTTCTGCTGAAAAAAAAAAAAAGGTGTATCTTGCCATGCTGTAAAAATTTACAAGTTAATTCTCCCCAGGTGCATGTTTAAATGTTCTGCACAAGCCACAAGATGTCAGTCTGGCTACATGAAAATTCAGCCACAGTCCTGCACACTGATTCGTTCGGTATGATTTTTAACTCTAATATCTCTGGTAACATAATCTCTTTATTTACCTCTATTGCTTGTCCTGCATTTTTCACCATATAGCCATAAATCTCCTTTCTCTTTGCAGTAACTCCTTCACATAGGGCAATATATTGAATATAAAAAATTATGTCAGGGGATATAATTTACCTCTTTTAAAAATATTTTTTAATAATTATATGTCCCTGATCTTTATGTTTTGTCTACTGTTTTGCTATGCTATTGCTTGCAAGGACACACACTGGCAGTAGGGATTAGTTGTACTATTACAAATCATTCCTTTGAAGGAGTTTGTGCAGTAAGAGCATTATGTATTAGACAAGTCATGGGTCACTTTCTCTCCATGTTTCCCTGTTTGAGCCCTGTGGTATGGTTTAAATTTCCACATGCATTCCCTAAGACCTTTGCTCCAGCAATTAAACATATATTTTTTTTGTGTCATTGTGTCTGGGGAAATGCAAGTGCTCAGTTTAGGGTGAGCTCATCAGCTCACCTCATCAGCTATGGGGCTGGATCCCAGTTTTGGACTCCTTCTTGCTAATTTCCTCAATGTGGTGGTTTTTCTGGACACGTGCCTGTGTAAGATACGCCTCTAGCTCAACCTCTACCTCCTAAGAGACTCCTGGGTCTGATACTAAGCACTGTGATTTGACCAAGCACTGGAAGAAGCATTTGGCTCTGAAGATAAAGCTGACCAAGTAGCTATTTCCACTCTGCGTCATGAGGGCTGTAGCTACAAATGTCCAGAAGGCAGGATCTGGCTCATGGGCTGCTAGTGAGAGAGTGCTAAGTCTTTCAGAACATGACAATCACCCTGAATACATTTATTGAGATTATGGATCTTTTCAGGCTCATTCTTTATTTCAGATCAAAGCCTACCAAATCCTTACATTATACTAGCAATATTGGAAAAATTACTTTGAAAATTTTTTGTACAGAAGGGGTTAGCACCAGAGACATGACTTCCCAAGGCAGTACATGGGTGGATTTTAAATACCAAGCAGCAGGGCAGAGGCAGTGCCAGGGGCTTGGTGCTGCAGTGGCTCAAGAAAGACATCTGTGCAGGGCAGCAGCTCATGGCTCCTTACTCTGCTGACTTCTGAACACAGTCAGAGGTGAGAGCTCGGTGTTCCCAGTGCTGTTGGGGTGTCCTGCATTCGGTGCTTCGCACTTCCTCAGGAGCAACACCCTGTTTTGCAGCATGCGTGTACGCTGTGATCAATACCCACTGACTGATGTGTTACCTCCTAGCAACAGAGGGAGAAGAAGTGCAAAACCAATGTCAAGGCACCTGTTAGTCCCTCAGGTTCTAGCAGGTCTGACTTACCCTTGAGTTACACCGGATCTTAGAGGTTTCTGGCAAACAGTGCAGCTGAGCTGCTCCCTTCAAGGCAGACTTGATGTTCTGAGGTGCCTTCTTTGTGCTCTGACAGACAGTGGATATTCTTGATTTATCTTATTACTATAAAACAGTTAATTCTTTCCAAATCACCTTTTCATCTTATTTTCTCTTCTTAATCAGGGACCTTTTTCTTTGTCAGAGAAAATACAATTATAATTATCATATAGCATTCCTGGTCTAGCAGTGACTCTGTCTCTGCAAACACCATGCTAATTCTCTGTTTTACAATCATCAACAAAGTCAAATTAATTCAAAAAGAGCCAAAGGGATCAGTCATATGAACAGTTTACTAAATTTTTGCATGTCAGAGGAGACAGAGTGCATGGCCAGGAACTAGTGCCTGGAGCACACCTGAGTTAAATGCCTTTGTGTCAACAATCCCTACAGAGTTGTTTTACCTCTCAGGCTGGGAGAAGTTTCGTGGAGGATCATGGTTAGCTGTGTTTGCTGACAACTGGTGCACAGTAGCTTACGAAGCCCCTGTACCTTGTTACATTCAGCTGCAGGCCAGTGCCCTGATGGGTAATAGCTCAGTGCCGTTTTAGCTGATCTGCTAACTTTTGTGCACAAGAAAAGATGTTTATATTTCTCTGCTGATAGATGTTAGGCGATATATTCTATTAAAACTCAATTTTAATGCTGTATCTGTAATTACACAAATTAAAAGCAATTTAGGTATATAGATAAGACATCCCATGCAACTTCTAAACCAGTCTTATTTATCAGCATATTAACAACTGTCTGGGTGATTAAATATGTTACACTTTGGTTTGATGTTCAACTTCAGTTAGCAAAGACAGCAGAGAAGTGCGATAAAACAGAAAATAAACAAAGCTGGAAAAAGAACAAAGAACATCTTGGAAAAGAGGAATATTTGGATTATTTTAATATGGTAAAATATGTATAAATAACCATCTACCTGCCACTGAACGGTCACAATGTTTACAGGGACCATGCTGTTGCTATGGTCAACATGAGCCTGCTGGTTTAGAAATCCAGCTATTATAAGGAGGCTGCAGATGGCAGTACAGGACTGTGGATGGCTAGACGGATGTTAAATCTCAGAAACTGATGGGGTTTGTTCCGGTTTTGTAGCTAAGTTATTTACTCTGTTATTTATGATGAAACTCTGTGCTGTCATCAGGGTTGACTGCTGTTGTGTGCTCACTCTGTTGACTGGATTGCAGGTTGCATGACAATCCCTCTAAGCCTGGTTCAGCAAGTGTAACAAATGATAACATCTGGAAGGAGCAATACACTTTAGTAGGAGATGTGAAGAGCTTCTGATGTTTTTCACTCGTTTTCTGTGGGGATAGTATGGCATTGCTTTAACAGAGCGTGTTGGAAGACTTTGAGGAGGGGGCAAGTGTGTACCCAGGCTCTGGCAAACCTCTAGATTTCCTCCTAAAAGCCTCTGAGATGTGGCTTAGCTCATTCAGAAGCTAAGTAATTTCTTACAAGAATGACAGAAAACAAACCCATGCCCTGATCTAGCCAATGTATTTTAGTAGTCTGACTTCAGACACTGTGTAGGATTAGTCACATGCAGAAAGTATTTATGGATCTGATGCTTATGATGAAATATAAAAACCAGAAGGCTCTTACTTCCAAATAATATAAAAAGATGTATAACATTTTTGCTACATTGAATAAATTAATTATAGAATTATAGTCAGTTTGGGATTTAAGAGACCTGGATTTGAATTCCAGTTCTTTCAAAGACTTCCTTCTGTGACCTTTGAGTAGAACAGTTCACTTGAGCTGTAACTGAAAGCAACGCTCTTGAAGAGAGGCTGCAGGAACTGCAAAAGTCTTGGAATACTTATTACTTGTTTCTAATGAGACTGGGAACAAGAGATAAATTTACTTTCTGTCCAAGAATCTGTGTTTGTGACTTCTGATGTTTTGCCACTGCAAGCAGGGAGAGAGATCATAGCTGCCATGTTTGACTTAAAAGCCTAAGAAGTTACAAGGGAGAATCCTTGCACCCTATAAAAGATTTTGTGCATGTGGGTGTGCATGTCCCCCGCAGCCAGCGCAGTTACATCATTAGTGCGGGGTGCTCTCCATTTCCTGTGGTGCTTACTGTGAGTCCTTGGGAAGACCAGAAATGCAGCATGCGGAGCCAAATGTTTGACTATGCCTCCATCTACAAGAAACCACACAGTTTGTGACTGTAAATGGTACTTTTGCTGGGCTGGAAGATTTTTGTGAAGTGAGAGCCAGTATCGTGTGGTTTGGAAGCAGCTCTTCGGAGATTAGCAGCAGATCAGTAGATTTCTCCACTGCCTCTTACTGTTACGAGCAGGAGGGACATCAGCTGCCCACAGTTTAGGAGAGCCAGTATTATGTTGCATGCTCTTCCATATTCTCCACTGTGACCCTGGCGTGTGGGGCTGGTGCCTGGGTGAAGCTCCAAGCACCAGGGCATCCCAAGAGGAGGGCAGGGAAGGAAGAGGAAGACCTTGGTAGGCCAGGTTTGCTGCAGGTTTTGCAGTGGCAGCTTCACCCACAGACCTCAAAGCTAGAACTCTGCACAGGTGAAGCAGGTCGGAGGCTGGGGATGCTTTACCCTGCTGCTGCAGGTGGCCTCTGCTTTGCTCATTCTGGAGCTAGTGCTGGGTGTAGTTGTGCTGAGCGAGATGTGTCCCTCACAATAGCCATGCCTCACCCTGCAGCCCCCTGTCTCCTCCGTCAGAGATTACCATCAACTCCTCTCTGCCAGGACAACTGCTCAGAGTAGATTTCCTTGATCTTCAGCACTGTAAACAGCAAGTCTTTGCTGGTGCTTACTGTTTTAATGAACTGCATGAGGGGGATGTGACACATGCAGTTATTCTGGCGGACCTGAGTGGGTGTCAGCCTTTGGCACTGGAGCATGGCTACAGCCAGGGCTGGAGGTGTGGAAAAAGCCTAAGACTAGCTTGTCACAAGCAGGAGACACCTAACAAACCTTTGTGTTGGAGTCTCTGTGGGTCCGGGCCTTCATTTCTTCCTGCCTCATCTTCCTGTCGGTAAAGTAGAGATGAAGATCCCTCCCTGCCTCACCCAGGGGAAGCTGACCATGTTGACGTGAGCATTACCGAGGGTGTCAAATGGCACACGAATGTACCCTTAGACTGGAAATATGTTGGAATGCGTGCCTCTTTGGTTATTTTGATCTAATTCAGAAGCCAAGTTAGAGTTAGAGTTACATTCAGTGCTGGGAGAGCACTGGAAAGCCTGTGCTGTGAGTGGATCGTGTGTGTGCCTTTAAACTCACCCTGATCCATATGCAAGATAAAAGAGAAGTGAAGTGAAATGTTTGGGTAGACATGGTAAAAATGCAAATATTGACACTGACTACCACATCTGAAAAAATGCCTGCTTGTGAGAAGATCCAAACTTCAAGGCTGTGTGTGCAAAGTCCTCTGTTTATCCACAGAGCAAGCCCTGCAGTTGAACAAGCTTCTCGTGTTTCCTCATCAATGTGCCATCACTTTGTCCTTCAGGAACAAAGGGTGAGTGATGCCTAATCAGTGCCTGGCATGTGGCCACTAATTCATGGCATGCAAGTTTCTGAACAGCTACTAGATGTCTTTGGATTACTGCTGGTCATACCTGGACTCAGACCAGTGACTGGGAGGGTTAAAAAGATCGTGTTTTCCATCCCACTATTCAAGCAACTCAGTCTCCCAGAACTGTAATTTTAAAAGCTGGAAAAAGAAGCAAATGAGCTTTCAATTTTTGCAGAGTGCCGGTTTTCCATTGTAGGGAAAGGATGCCTTCTTAATTACACCTGTACAGTGGTGTGCTGCCTCCAGGCTTTTGCAGGTTGGAAAACACATGTACAGCTATGCTCACGTACTTACACAGGACAAAAAGAGTTTTTTTGTCTTTAAGAAGCAGCTCGTGAAAGTGTGGTTGGCAAGGTATAGGTGGTCTTTATGTGGGAGAGAGTTTACAGTAAAAATATACAGGTGGGATTAGAGATATGATCTTATATATATACTATAGAGTACTTGAAAGAAATAAATAGGTGAGATACAAACAGATTGTCCAAGTGATAAAGCACACCAAGAAAAATATTCATCTGGACTGATTACGAGTTGCAGAGGCCTTTGATTGTCTTGAACACTGCAAACTCATAATTATCAACTGAGACTGGAAAGAAGCTACGAAATGTACTCTATTCATTTGGTATAAAGTGTTCTTCTTTTCCCTCTGCCTGTACTGGTTTGAATTGAACTCTTTTCCAGTTCCACCCATCTCTTGGAAAATTTGGAGTATTCAAAACTGCATTTCATTAAAACACCTCATGTAACCTCTGGAAGGGCACATGCGTAACTGTCTTGCGTATGGTTTAACTAGTGCCGCCTTCACTTTTCCCAAAACCACTTTTTCTTTGTTGTGCCAGAAAGCTGCTTCATTTTCTATCAAAATTGTCATTGTAAGCTTTTTTTGAGTCTTTGATAGACATTAGCAACTGAGTTTCTTCCTTCTCAGTATGATACTACAGCAGCTTTAAAAGACAGTACCTCATTCGGTTGACACTTTGAAGAAGCTGGTCTGTTTTAAAGATTTTAGAAAAAAAGAATAAACTAACTGACCTGCTCGACCTGAGGCAGCTATTTCCACCACCTTAAGCTAGTGGATACGTGCTAGATGTGGAGACTGGTAGCTGATGGGAGGAATCAAGCAGCTTGCTGGGAATTTGTGCTAGAAATGTTCTGTTCAGTTATGACATTCAAACACTGTAATTCAAACAACAAAAACCTGTTAAATTAAGGACAGCTCATACCTTGACATCTCCACTACCAATGCTGTTGTTACTCTGTATACTCAGTTAGAAATAGTGAAATGGCTTTCCAGTGGTGATAACTTCATTAAACTTGTATCCTAAATCACTTTTAAATGAGAACAAGTGATTATGCTTTCCTTTTGGAGTTCTCTGAAACATTTATAATTATTAAAATATGATCAGAAGCAATTCACAAAATTATAATGCTTAATCTGAGTGCTGTCATGAAGATTTGTAAACGTCCTAAATATCAGTGTATTTTATGACTCTAATAAACTTCTAAAGTTTATCATTTGTATCACCATCTGATGCAAATTAAGACACGTCCATTGGGATGCTTGTATTTTTCCACTGAGAATGTAATTATAATATAGTAAAATGCGCCCTTGTTGAAATCTTTGCTGTGAATTCCAGTTGTAGAAAAACACTATATTCACTCCCACAGTCATGCAACATTTCACAATCTTAATTTCCGGTTTAAAGACTGGAGCCATCCTGCTAATAGTATTAAAGACACCCTCAGACAATTAAGAACACTAACAATAGCTTCTGCAAGTATGTAATTATGTTAAGCTGGAAGAAGATCTGCTGCTTATACAAGTTAACTAATGCAAATAACCTAATAACAGATGCCATCCTCTTTGGCTCAGTTCTTACAAACTGAGTTCTGCTTTCCTTTTACCCTTCTTCAGACACTACATTGCTCACTGTAGTCACATGGGTGTTTGTACTGCCTAGTAGTATGGGCATCCACAGAGAGGCACAGGCTGCTTTTTTGGCACATGTGTAAGGGTATATAGTATGTGGGAGTGAGAAGTGTGCACTTACAGGTGAAAAAGTGGAGTATGTAATGCTACGTGCTTTAGTTTTTAATTTCCTAGCTGCTGTGAGATAGTCTACATATGAATCATAATGTGAAATACTTTATTACTTTTGT
Organism: Bucorvus abyssinicus; assembly: GCA_009769605.1. Classification (NCBI taxonomy): domain Eukaryota; kingdom Metazoa; phylum Chordata; class Aves; order Bucerotiformes; family Bucorvidae; genus Bucorvus; species Bucorvus abyssinicus. Next base: position 17,624,717 of record CM020030.1, on the reverse strand, counting down.
TCAGTTGTGAGAACAGTAAACTTAATTTCATAGTTACAGAGGAACACTGGATTAAAATTATACAATGCATTAGGACTGGGCTGGCCACTAGACGAATGACAGACGCTCTCTATTAACCCCTCTCCCTTCCCAAAGAGGAAGAGAAAGGGAATAAGGATTGGAAAATAAACTAAACTGCTTTAATGAAAATAATAACAATAAAATTAAATATATTCAAATATATACAAAACCAATACTGACCAAATCCCCCTGATGGCTATTATGTCACCGTCACCAGTGATGCTGTGGGCAGGCCCTGGGGAGGTGCCAGACAGGACTCATCTGCAGTCATGAACCAGATTCAGGAACTGGATTCTGGAACTGGATTCAGGAATGTGCGGATTGGGTTTGAAGGCAGATCGGACACAGTCTTCCTCAGACACTGGCCATTGAAGAAGTGAGCTTGACCCTTGTGATCCCTCAGCTTTGTACCAAATATGACGTCTATGGGATGGAACACCTTGTTGGTCAGTTTAGGGTCAACTGTTCTGTCTGCTCCTCCCTGCAGGAGGAGGACTTCAGAAAGTGCAATTACTTAGAAGAGACTGAGCTGAAAAGTAAAATCACTAAACAGAATTAACTCAGTTCTAACTCAAACCAAGACAAATGTTAACCAAGCTCTCTGTTACTCCTAACCAATGTGTGATCCACTTATTAAATTTTGTGCAGAGTTTTAAATAGATTTTTTTTAAGTTAACAATAAAAAATAACATGTTCAAGAACAAATTCCATCTGGAACTGTAAATTAAAAACCTGTCTGAGAACTTTATGAAGAGAAATGAAGGAGAATTGATAAAGAGAACTCAGGGCCATGAAACGCTAACACTGTGTGAAATGTCACATGTAGTGACCACTTGCCTATGACCCCTTCTAAATCATTTTTGAATGCACACTCACCTGTGGAGGCATCTCTAGGTACTACCATCATTCAAAATTACATGTGGGCTGTCATCACTTGTACAGATTCCTTGTTGGCTTTGGTGTGCTGGAGTGGCAAGCAGGAAAGGGGAAGAAGGAAGCAAGTGTGTATGGTGCTTCAGTGGTTTATGGCTGGAGATTGATGGTTCTGGAAGGAGGGCTTGGGGGAGTCTTCGTTTCTGTTTTGTTGGCCATGGCTTTGTGTACCTGTGACACAAAATCAGTGATGCTGCATCTGTGTGTGTCTGTGTTGAAGCCTCTGATGCCTTGGGCTCTCTTTCCTAATACATGGACATTTGAAGGAGGGGTAAAGCATCAGACAGAAATCCATGTAGCCTTTACAGTGGAGTCAGTGTTGTTTTCTGTACAGGTAACAGAACCGTTTATTATAAACAAGAGTATGGGAACAGCTCAGTTCATTTGGTCAGTTGTCAATAATGGATACACAGGAAGAATGAGAAAAGGCAACTACATAGCAGTACTTTTAAAAGACTCTCCAGACTCCTCCCCTCACTAAACATAACTTTTTTCATGTTATTGTTTTTATCCATGCCCATATCCATTCCCTTGCAGACCCTCCTTCCTGTGCCAATTCAAAGTGAAAGGGTGGGGGTTTCTGCAGGCAACCACTGCTTCTTTCACTTGGGGCAAGGGGAACAAAGATATATATAATATTTTCCAGTCAGACATTTTTGGAGATGAAAAATAGAAATGGAATGTGGAATGAAAATGGAATTTGGAAATGTAAATGTTTTTATTTCTTTAATTTTTTTTTTCAAACTGGTGAGGTTTTTTTGCTCAAAAGACCCAAGCTCACTGTATTTAAAAACAGTCTGATACAGATAAACCCCAAGGCCAAAATTGGAAAATTTTCTTCCTGGAATTTTCCGTGACAAATAGTTTTGGCTGATTTTTGCCAGTTCTTGCGGGGATTTCCCTGTGTGTCTTTATGATCCTCTGAAAGTGTAGGCACAGGTTCCCAGGCTCAGGGCTTCTATACCTGTGGCAGTATGGTGCTTCCCAGTGTGCTTGCATTTCTACACGCACAAGGTATGTGCATCTTGCATAAGAGTGAATCCCAGGTAGTTCTGGAGAAAACAGTTTTCTTCTCTACCCTGGCCCCACATCTATATCTGCCTGCAACATAGCCCCACATCTTAAACCTCTCACCTAGGTCACCATTTGTTTTCTAGAGAAAGCTGTGGCTGTCGGCTGAACCCAGCAGGATCATGTCCTTTGGGGGAAGGTGAAGGCAGCGACTGTCAGGGAAAGCATTAAAGCCCCAATTTCTGTAAGCTTTAAGTTATGCCTTTAGCAAAGTTATAACAGACCTATTTTTGGAGCATATGTTACTTATAAATGCAGTCTTCCTGAAAAATCACCCCAGATTTAATCTGATGAAGAACCTGAAAAATGTTTTGGGTTGAAAGGGACCTTAAATGTCATCTAGTCCAATCCCACTGCAGTGAGAAGGGACATCTTTAACTAGATCTTGTTGCTTAGAGCCATGTCCAACTTGAGCTTGAATGTCTCCAGGGATGGGGCCTCTACCACCTCTCTGGGCAACCTGTGCCAGTGTTTCACCACCCTCATTGTAAAATGTTCCTTCCTTATATCTAGTCTAAATTGACCCTCTTTTACTTTAAAGCCATTACCCCTTGTCCCCATCTTTCTTATAAGCTCCACTTAAATACCGAAATGCTGCAATAAGGTCTTCCCGGAGCTTTCTCTTCTTCAGGCTGAACAACCCCAACTGTCTCAGCCTTTATTCCTAGGAGACACACTTTTGTGGCCCTCCTCTGGACCTGCTCCAACACGTTCATGTCTTTCTTGTACTGAGGACTTCAGAGCTAGATGCAAGACTCCAGGTGAGATTTCACCAGGGCAGAGTAGAGCGGTAGGATCACCTCCCTTGACCTGCTGGCCATGCTTCTTTTGATGCAGCCCTGGACACAGTTGACCTTCTGGGCTGTGAGCATACATTGTTGGCTCATGTCCAGCTTTTCTCCCACCAATACCCTCAAGTCCTTCTTCACAGGGCTGCTCTCAATCCCATCATCCTCCAGCCTGTTGATACTGGAGATTGCCCCAGCCCAAGTGCAGGACCTTGCACGTCACCTTGTTGAACCTCATGAGGTTCAGATGGGCTCCCTTGACCTGATTCTGTCAAGATCCTGACAAACTTGAGCTATTTTGGGGTTAAGGAATTAGATGATATCCGATCTTTAAATGAATTGCAGCAAAAATTCTTAACAAAAGTGGCTCTTGTTAGCCAAGCACAGCAGATGAACAACAAATACAAAAAGAAAAAAACAAGCGCAGCAACCTGCATCTGGTTTAAATACAACTGAATAGTGTACTGGTCAAATAAATTAGCAAGTGAAAAGGAAAATCTCATGTTGCCTAAAAGATGGTAAAATAGATTTAGTGGTGTTCATTCCTTGCTTTTGGAGCTTCATGACCAGTATGTTAATGCATCATGTCTTTCATGTATTTCCTAGGCAGCAGTTTTGTTGGTTTAATTGTTCTTTCATGTTCTCTCCTGTTCTCATTTAATGTTAACATCAATTAAATGAATAAAAGGGAGAAGCAGCAATATAAAGTAGAAGAACTGGGGACTGCACTTCACGTGAGCCAGTTCAGCCCTAAGTGACGCACAGTTGTTTTTATCTGGAAGTGCTCCAAGCTAGCAAAGCTTGTAGAGGGACATAGCTGTGCTGCCTGGCTCAGATCAGCCATACAGCAGGATTTCTGCACTGTCATACCCTGCTGTGCGGTATGGACATATTAATCCACAATTCTTAGCATGTGTTTCAACACAGGCTAAGCCACACTAGTTTTCTCCAGAGTTGGAGGAGCAGAATGGAAGCCACTGACTGCTGCTGACCCAAGCCCAGGCCTGTTCCAGCTAACCCAAGTGGCATACCCAGCTATTTCTCCCTCCCTGAGCAGTTGAGGATGGTGATCTCAGGAGCTCAGGTTTGGAAGGAGCTGAATAAATCATGTGCATAGCAATTAATGGTCCTATTTTATCAGCTCATCCCTCCACTCCCCACAGCATGCAGAGCAGTTTGGGAGGTGCTGAGAGATGTGTGGGTCTGGCTTTAGGGAGTTAGGAGAACTTGTGTTGCTCTTGGCACTCTGCGAGATAGAAACAGCCAAATCCTGGACTCATAACCCATGGGGCTGCGATCCCTTGGCAGGCCCGTGTCTGCCTTGAAGAGTAGGGAAATCCTGTTAAAATGCAGAGCAGAGCATTTCCTTTACACTGTCCTTTCTGTTGGCTTCTTGTCCACATCTGCATGTGGAGACCCAGCCTCAGGGCAACGCAGAAGGGCAAGTTGATGCCGGAGATGCCATTGTTTACTTGCTTGGGGTCTTATGGACACAAAAGCCAGTTCCCAGCAGGATGACTGGAATGGCTCTGCAGAAGTTGTTGGAGGGTTCGTTGTCTTGCCAGAGTAATTAATGCTCTATGGACAGCAGAGCAGCTTTAATGATTGGAGAAAATTGCTTGGCACAGAGAGGGAAAATATATTATTTTTGACATATGCACTTTTCTTGTGCTTTCTGCAGGCCCGTTCTGATGTTGCTCTTTTTAAGGTCAGGAATGTAGAGTTTGCTGTGGATGAAGTTGTATGCAGTAAGGAACCTCCTGAGGCTATTCTGCTTTTAATTGCATGAATTGCAGGTAAGTCATTTTAAATTCTTATAATGAGATGTGATACTTAACCCAGTTAAGTAAAGCAAAGTTCCTTCATTTCCAAAATGCCCAATTCATTATGCCTATGACTGCTGAACATACAGATTTGGTGAGTCCTGGCTTGGGAGAGCATTCAATGCTTAATTTGCAGTGGATTTAGTGATTTAGCACCGTGAGAGCAGGCTTGGTCCTTTTCACACAAATGTCCAGGAAAAAATACTTCTGATAAGAAAGCAAGCAAGCATGATACACTCAATTATGCTGACTTCCAGCTTTTTTGGTTAAAAAGAAAAAAAAGACATTTGCTGACATCTCGCATTGCCATATGACTGTTTTCAATGTTTTCCATGACTTTTTTCCTGGACCACATTTGTTTTTGAGTGATGTATTTCCTAGCCAGGAATTTTAGCTGTGCTCTCCATCCAGTTGAGTGGCGCATTGCGAGATTCCATCAGAGAGGCTTGAGCTCTCAGAGAGCTTCTTGGCTGGTGTGCAGTTGAGGCACATATGGAGAAGATATCAGCTAGCGAGATTGCACAGGCCCTCAAAATTTTTTTCACTCAAGACCTGTTTGAAAACTCCCATCAATTTTGTTTTTAAATGTATTTATGGAAATGATCTAAATCCTCTACGTGTTGATTCAGTTTGCTTTCCGAGACCACATCAGATCATTTTCTGGTTAGTTACACTCTTCCAAACTGAGAAACCCGTAAAGAGTCAGTAAGACCTGGAAATCTAATTATTAGTTGCTTACAGCTTCCAAGGGTGAAACTTTGCTCGTGGGTCCTTACCACATACTGCTGATTTTAATAATAATTTATGTGGGTGTGGTTTTTTTTTTTTTTTTAAAGAACCCACATTGCCTGATTTGGACAATTTTAGCTGGGGACAGATGCGGTTAGGTGCTTCTTTGCGTCAAGAAGATTTAAAGGAAATCCTGTCTTGCAGCAGCATCCTGATTCTCACTAGGACTGGACACCCAAGACATGAAAGCAGTAGAATTGGCCAGTTGGCGAAATTTTTTGCTTATCATTTCAGTCACTCCTTGATCTTGGAAGGGCACCTTCTGGAGCATGGTAGCATTGTATATGCATGCAGCAGAGATTTGCATTGTGGAACCCAGGCAAACAAAGGAAACATTATTTTTCATGCTGGTGGTCATTTCTTTTAACTCAGAGTTCAGTTCTTATCAAGATGAAGTATAGATTCCTATTGGGTGAAAGCTGTCATACCATGCATTTAATAACATAGCTTTGGGGTATACTCCAATGTTAGCAGGAAATACACCAACAAAACATTTATATAACTGGCTCTTAGTTAACACAAGGTTATAGAGTAAAGGCAGCCTTTGGTCAGCCTCCAATTGCTTTCACACTTTACTATCATTTGCTGCACAAATCCAAGACGGTGATGAGTTCTGGGCAGGAGAATTCTTCCAAATAATTGATATTCCAGATATGCACGACTAAATGGCTAAAATACTGTTAGTGTTTTGTGTAGGGAGTCAACGCTGCTTTTGTAGAGTTTTCACAGGTTTGATCCAGCATAGTTGAATTAGAAGGTATCTTGCAGTTTGGGTTTAAACTAAACAGAATCAAGCTAAGTGGAAGCGTTATTGAGCATTCTGATAAAAAATAATTTGGTTTTCTTCCTCCTAATAAAGCTTTATTATCCCAGCCAACAAATATTTTTATTATCCATGAGAAGAAAGTATCCCCTTGCAAAATAATAATTTCCTAAACTTGGTGGATGATGATGTTAGCACAGCTATTAAGCAGGAGGCTGGAGATATCTTTTGAGCAATCTAAAATCACTCAAATAGATTTCTACATTGAGCCAGGGAGAATTTAAGAGACGATGTAAGAAGCTTGTTAGGCTTGCTATGTATTTTACATCCACTTGGGGAACACTTTAGTTCCAGTCCAAAGACGCTGAAAACACCTCACTCAGCAGTAAAACTATTACCTGTTCCCTGTATTAAAAAAATCATTCTCAATATTAATTTATTGGTGGAACAAGAATGTATAAAAGATGTATAAAATTTATGAGTGAAATTTCTCCCTTGCAAGGAGCCAGAGCTAGCTCTAGGCACTACTTATATATTGCTTTACCTCTGCCTTGCAAAATCCAGTGACTTTTAAATGGTGACTAGGCTTCTGACTGACTTCCATATGGAAGAGTTTCGTGGTGGGTGAAAGAAAAGGGACATCTGTCTTTGAAATTGGTTTCCAGCTTAGTGCATACAAATCTAATCACCAGAAAGAAGGTTTAATCAAGAGAGAATAAAACCAAGAAGAAATTCCCCACTCAATAAAATTCAAAACCTGTGATTGCCAACTCTTCAGGAAATATGAAATCAGGATTTCTCCTTTACTTTTATTCTAGACTCATAGTCATTTACTGCCTGCAGATGGAAATATTTGCCTATTACTGTTTAAAATTAAATGAATATCTGTTGATAATAAGAATGCTAAGAGCATGCTTAGCCCTTACTGAGACTTCAGAAGCACCTTAAAAATATGCAGTCCTTTCTGATCATTGACACGGTTTCTATCTCTGGAGCTAGCTGATTCAAGAACAGAATAGAGAAAAGTGATGGAAGACTTCAGCAAAAGGATCAGGCAAGTAATACATATACCTCTTCTTATGTACAAATACATTTGTATACATAGTCTTTATTTTAGCCTTTACAAGTGAACTCTATTTTCTGTTGAGGACAGATTTAAAATCTTCAGTTACTGTAATCAGTAGATGTAATTGTGGTATGAGATGCTTCCCCAAAGGAGTAAAGAAACTGCATAAGAACCTGGCTTTATGTTGTTAATTTACATAAACACTATTTCTGACTTATTCCAGTTCTATGAATCATGAAGCACTGTCTCGAAACAAATTTTTCTCCTATTTCAGCTCTTTTGGTTATTTGATTTGTGACTTGTGTCTCTGCACATTCTTTAGGTATGTAGGTGAGTTTCTTGGCTCTATGTTAAAGAAGAACAAATACTCTCGAGTTTTTGAAGAAAAATCTGCAATGAAATGTAAACAGGAGTTTTTTCCTAGTGCAGGATATGAGTAACTTCTCTTCAAGTGAATGGGAGTTATTTGTGTGCAAGGCCTTGGGAGGTTTCCGTAAGTAATAGATGGAATTAGACACTATTATAGAGAATAAATGAACAAAAATTACAGGGTGCTATATTCAATATATGCTGGGAGTTAAGTTTATTATAATTAATATTTTTTAGCAATCTTTTGGAGGCAACTCTAGAAATATTATTTCTGAAGCGAAATGCAATTATGGGTACAGAATGAGAGAAATTAGTATTTTTATTCCTATGTATTGTGGAAAAATGCAGTGTGAAGGAGCTCTTTTATTAAACGAGCCAGGACTGAAAATGAAGGGCAGGATTGCACAATGCACAACTGCACATGATGGTTGAGAGATGAGATCACCAGAGCAGCTATCAGTTAAGACATATGGTTTGAATTAGGGGTACCTACTTTCTAGGCACTAGGTATTTGATAGAAGATATCTCAAAAGCCTATAAGAACAGCTACAAGTAGAGAATCACCTTTAGAGATCTTAGAGTTCAGTGTTCTGTAGCCATTATATCCTTTCTTTTTTCCTCCTTCTGTAGTGTACCAATGTGGAAATCAAACAACTATATTTCCATAGGAGTATTGTTCCCATCATCAAAAAATTGAAATGCTCTGGGTGTTAAGGATAACATGATAATCTGAGCTGGATCTTAATACTTTGCAATACCTCCTTCTCAGAGGCAGCTATTGAAAAAACCTAAATGGTCGAGTTTTGAAATGCTGTAAGCATTTTGAATGATCTAACGTAAAAGAGTCAAAACTGTCCCTGGGGTTTGTCAGCCATTTAATGTTTTTGGTATCTGTTTCAGACCAGAATTCCTTTAGTTTATACTGTCTTGATTTGCTTTGTTCAGTGTCAGAAACTCTGCTAAAGTATACATCAAAAAAAAGACTTGGTAATAGAATACCCAGGGAAAGCAGCAATGAGTGTCATTATAGACCAGTCGAATGGTCAATCAAATGCTCCTCCCAGGCACAGTAACTGTGCATGCACTTGTGTATGAGAAGAAAGTCTCTCTAATAGACCCTCTGTATTGGAAGTCTCTGTAGTGGAAAGGCAGATATGGATGGAAAAGAGGAGCTAGGGGAGGAGAGTGGAGCTGGCTCAGTTCAGAAAGCGTGCTGACTTTCACTGCTTGCTGAGGAGATTGTTTGTGGACTGACACCACTGATTTCATGAGGCTTCAAAATATTGTTATCTCAGTGCTATTCAGTGCACGTTGGAAATAGAAGTACTCTGGATACCTCAAAGGAATGATCTTTCTTGGATCTCAATCAATAATGCTGTGTGCTGTGAAAGGGTGCTCAAATTCAAAGTAAAACCTACCTGGTTGAGATGCAAAACATCCTTTCCATCAGCAATAAACCAAGCCAAAGTAGCATATCCCCATTTCCCAAAATCTTTAACTGTTGTCTGATATATTTCAAGAATTGAGTTGGAAAAAAATTTTTTTTTAAGAATTGAAGCCACACCATCTCTGGTTCACACCTCCCTTATTGGCTGTGGCTAAGGCTAATAGCACAACATGTAAATGCATAGCAAGTCACACATATCAGAAGAAAGAATATATATTTTTGTCTCCTCATAGAAAGAGTAGAAATATGAAGTAAGGGTACTGGGACAATTGAAAACAGTGAGATACTACACAGTGACAACAAATAATAGAATTGCTGGTACCACAGGAAAAATTGACTACAGCAACAGCTTGCAATGGTGCATGCTGAAATACCTGTGAGCCATACCTTAGAAAGCATATGGTATCTTTGCTGCCAATGTCAGATTTTGCAGACCCACGTACCATTTTAGAGGTCACAAATGCACTGACTGCAGCTCTGGTAGAAACAATTTGCTGAATTTTCACAATGTAGTTCTTCAGTTAGTTTGAAAACACAGACAAAGAATAATTAGGAGAAAAGGAGAAAGAAAGAGTGAGAGAAATAGAAAAAGAGAGAGAAAGAGGAAGGAAGGAAAGAGTGGAAGAAGGAAGAAAAAGCAAGAAAACAAGAAAGAGAGTATGAAGGAGAAAAAGACAATTCTCCCCCTCATCCAGCCAGATGAATGAAGGGCTAACAAAAGGGTTATTCAATACTGTGCTGTAATACCTTATTTTAGTCTCTGATCTGAAATCCTTTGACGTCAATGATCTTCCACTGACTTTAATATGCTTGTCATGTGGATCTCAGGCTTACTGTCTGTGAATTAATATGAAACTGTGTATTAGTTTTCAGGAACAAACAAATAACTTTAAAAAGTAATTAGGCTGGTATTTTAACATTAGCAGTTACAACACACAGGTCTGTAAGCAGGTGTGTTACACAGTGTTTTTGAACAATGTGTGATCAAGAAATTTTCTTAACAGTGTGTTTGCTGCTGGCATTAACAGTATTTAGGTTAATGGAAAACATGCCTGTCTTGCAAAGTAATTCCACCAGAAATATTGGAGTCTGAACAAAAATCTTTTCCTATTCTGAGAAACATCTGGAGCTGCAGTATTGTGCTTCTTTCCCTTTTACATGTATACCTATATAACTGAGTATATCCATGTTTTGAAGATATGTAAGTAGCTCACGTTATAGAAATGTATTCAAATGTAGACGTATCTACCTTATACCTCTCTAATAATTATCTCTAAAGCTCTAATGCCATTATTATTAAAGAATTATTTCTTGATGTATTTGTGCTTTTGAAAGTTCAACAAATTATTTTTCAAAAAGGCTATTATTACATTCTTTGCTGTGGTATCTAATTCACTGCTATATTCAATTTTTGTACCTGTATTTGAATGTGGAATAGTAATGTGCACTCGTGCTTGGCAATATACTGGTAGCACTGGAATATCATGGACTCAAGAAATAAATGCTGCCAAAGTTGTCAGACATGTATGTTTTCAGGATGTTGCGTCCCCTGCCCTCAGCCAGCAAATACCCCTTGGGCACTTTAGTGGTGCCTGTGGGACAGTGAGTCCCATCTTTAGGCTCTGGGACTGGATAAGACAGTAGGTTGTACCAATGTAGAAACACCATGGGAGAGGGTTCCCAGGCAGAGAAGAAAGAGTAGGGTCCAGGATGCCCCATGCCATGTCCACATGAAATCCCTGGGACAAATGCCAGCCTACAGAAACATCTGATTGCCTGGCAGCAGAGGCAGATGAAGAGAGAAGACAACCCTTCCCTCATGTACAGCTCCAGGACGCTCCTCACGACTTAGAATGTTTAATAGAGTCAAATACTTGGCAGTATTGGAAAAGGTTCAAATTGCATCAGCTGTCAGTAATATAAGCTTAACTGAGCTAGTTGTCATGTAACAGAGAAATCAGATTAGCACACTAAAATAATTGGTGTGAACAGAAACTGCTAACAAGTCTTAGTAACACTATATGGCACCCAAATGAAAATAAAATATCCAATAAGATCTGAAAGTGCTGTGTAGCTACCCAACAGAAAGTCTTGGATACTTGTAAAGGAGCTAGTACGTTTTATGTTTAGTTTTTTTCTGTTCGCTTGATAGTTTTCTCTCTGTACATTTCAGCATGTTCATGTGATCTTTTATCGATATTAAATTGATATTAAAATATTATTTTCAATTAAAATACATTATGTCCCTGAAAATGATGAATTTAAATATTAAAATAAAGTCTTAACTGAGAATTTTTGTTTTATACACTTTTATTCATATGTGGTTTTTGCTTTAAAGGAGAATTTTCTGATTCAGCAAAGTCATTAAAATCTTTTCAAAATCCCACTGTCACTCAATGAGAGTTTATATATAGTATTATTTTATGAAAACTGTAGGGGATGCACATGTTTGTATGCCTATGAAGAGGATAAAAATTTTTTTATTAGCCTACTAGGACTATGTATGATATACTGTATTGTATTTAAATGTGGAACTACCTATTTTAAACCATTTACTAAATTTGTCTGATCAATGTTCCAAATACTGCCATTTCATGTGGCCATATCATATTACATTGCAATCTTTAAATTGTGCACACTTGAAGATTCTGCCAAAGTACACAATTTTGTACACAGAAATTCATGGTTGTGGAAAAGTGTATGTAGTAGTTAGCATATTGCATGTAATTTCTATGGATTTTATATTTGAATAAGTTGAAAGAAGCAATTAGAGGGAGACCAAAATGACACCTATTGAGTAGAAATGAATTCCAAAGTCTGTGTGTTGTTATTACGTGTTATTTATAAAACTCAACAAAACGTATAATACAACCCTTTGGACAGGAGCCTGGAAAAGCCCAGGGAACAAGAAAATAGAATATTGATTCTGTTAAAGGTAACCAGTGTAAATCAGGTTTCCAGCTTTGGGAAAGAGCATGAGTAGGCATAGGGATCCCTCTGCAGTTTTCTTTCTGAGGTTGTCTCCCAAGAGCAGAAAATGGAGAAGTGGATCTGAATTGCGCTGTGTCTACTGGTGCTGTATTTTTCCTGTTGAAGACTAATAATTTTAATGCCTTCAGTGAAGTTTCATGAGGCAGGACAGAGCTGTACTCACAGTCTCTGGAAACACGATGCTACTCCTCTGTCCGGTGTCCCATCCCTCCCTGCTCATTTGGCCACTGCCAATGTCACCTCCCTTGAGCTCAGGAGAGGTGCTCTGCAGCCCTCTATTTGCATCCACAAACTGGCAAAAAAATCCAGCAACCCCTTCCTCCTCCTCCCTCAAGCAAGATGGGGTGTTTAATGGGTCGACTCTGCTCACCCAACTGCCAAATAAGAGCCAAAACCAGCACAAGGGGAATGGGGCAGTGCAAGGGGAGATCAGGTCTGGGACATCGGTGAGCTGAGGCTTGGGCTCTGCCCTCACTGGGACTTTGCACCTTCCACTGTCCTTCCCCACTGTCCCAGCTGAAATCTTCCTGTTGCTTTTAACAGAAGCCAGACACGTTGAAAACCCAAGATTAAAACCTTAACTTGTTCAGAAGTGCTTCTAAGCTATCAATGTCTTTTCCTTCCTTGTCACAGAATCAAATGTGGATTTTATGTTCCTCAGAACTCCTCTGTGCACAGAAAATACTTAGACCCATGTAGTATTAAATTAGTCCAATTAAAAGAGCAGACCAAAATACAACAATACAGTTTTAGCCCTATATTTGGGGGCAAAAATCTCTATCTAGTTTAGAATAGAAACAGACTTGTCTATAAGTTAGACATTGTTCCTTCTTTTTCCTATTCTTCTTTGTTACACTCTGGTCAGAAAACACATACTTGAAAGGCTGGAGGACACTAAGGCTCAGTCACAAGCCACATTCTTTCTATGTATGTATGCAGTTTGTGGTGTGTAATTAAAACAAAATATTATATTTTATTCAAACAGAAGATAATCCATGTAGCAGTGTAACACTGAACCATCAGTAAAAACTTGTGTTCTGGGGTTGTAAGGGGATAAGAGGTTAGTGTGTTTAAAACAAAGACACATTTTATCACTGCTTGCTCTTGCACAAGTGCCAGTAACCACAATTGAAAACTCCGTGTTTGGACGATGTAGAAACACTGATCTGATCATGCTGTTGTTATATTTTCTCCTCACAGATGTCAGTCACAGTCCTATGTTTTCTGTGGCTTTTCTTCAGGAGAACCTTACTCCTTGCTGAACTCTATGGACCAGTGTCGCCATCATTGTCTTCATGATGGTCTTCTAAAGACATTTATGGCTTGACTGAGTCACCCTTTGAGGCACTCTTGACTGGACCAGGGTCTAGCTGCTCGACCCAGGAATAGAATTGAATCCGGTTGTTCATTACAGTTTCTAAACTTGTTCTTAATTTACAAACCTGGAGGAACCTAACCCATGCTCAAAAAAGATTAGGTAATAGTGTGATATATATATATATATCTAATATATATATATAAATAAATTGTGTATATATGTTTGTGAATAAAAATAATAAATCTATACTTAAATATATATGGGGTGTAGGATCTACTGCACTGGAATAATTTTAGCCCTAATCCAAACTCCATTGACAACAATAAACTACATTTCCTTAATAAAGAATACAGAACTATTCAGAAGACAAAGTGGAATTAGTATCCTATTGCTGTGACTAGCCTGTAATGCAAGGCATTCTGATATATATATATTACATAAACCTCATTCTACTTCACTCTAGTCTTTTTCCAAGATACTGTGCAATGGAAATGGCATGTGAAGGCAGCACATGATAAGTTTACTAATGTGTGAAAGAAGAAAGTCTCAGACTCAAGCCTGATTCCAATCTCACATCAATTTTGCAGCTGCAAAGAAGGACTCTTGACCCATCTTATGCTGTGGTGAGAAGGCTGTTCTAGGTGCCGGATGCCTTTCACATACCAGAAAGGTTTGATCTGAAATAAATAAACAAAACCAACTTCACTCCCATGGGCTTTGGGCAAGGTCCTGAATAGGAAACCTTTAATCTGTCTTTGCTAAAATATGCATTGTGGCCACTGCAGACTGCAGTTATCGCTAAGGTTTCAATGTATATGCACTGCAGAACTGGGAAAGAGAGTAGCAAGAAGAAGACCAAAAACCCACAGAGCTGAGTGCAGTTTTCAGTTGGCTTGGCAGTAAAATTTCTTCATCAGACACTGAGGGCTCCTGTGCAGTGTACCTCCAGTGGGAGATGTTCAGTTTATCTTTATCTGGTTTATCAGCAGGGTGTGTATATATAATTTCATCACATACTTTATACAATTGTGGTGTATGTTTAGAAGCCTGCAGTGAAAATTTCACATAAACTCTAAGTGCTTATTTGCTGCTATGACTTTGCTAAAAATTTTTGCATTTAATTTTCTATAATGCTACCAGCAAAGCAACACTCAGACTGACCCCAAACTGCCAAGAAATAAGTGTGATGTGGTGAGGCAAGAAGAGAAGGAGTCAGGGGAACACCTGGTTTATACAAGGGGCTTCTGCTTTTACTGCTTTTTACATGGTAGAGAGGGGAGGGAGGAATAATTTAGCACAAGAAGACAAAGAAGTGACAGAGCTTTATCTGGGTATGAAGGAAGAAAGAAGACAGAGAAGCCTAAAATATAGGCAATATCTAAATATGAAAATCTGATTTTCAATAGCTGAAGAAAATGTGGTGGGTATTTTTTTTCCTGAAGTGTCTGAAACAGATCTGTTTTCTTCTTTGTTTTATCTTATTCTAAATGGAGGGAGTTGTCTTTAAAATATGAATCAGCTATCTTTATAACCTTTCAACCGTGAAAAGAAGCATTTCACATTAAATGGAAAAATATGCTATAAAAAAAATCATTTTCCGTGAAAACTTTTTATCCAACATATCTGGATTTGTTGTCTTTAAAATGGGATCAAAAATAGAAGCCAAAGTAAAAGGAGGAATTGTTGACTGTGACAGAAATGTCAGCGTAAGAAGAAATTTGGAAAGATAGGTGAAATTTTGCACAGCGAGACAACACCATTGAAAATTGCGGTGTCACTTGGATGTAGCTGAAGTCTGAGTTTGTATTTATGGCTATAAAATACAATTCCTGTGGCACAAAATGATTGCTCTTTTTACTCTCAGAGAGACAACAATAAAAATATCTTATTTTTCATACTGAAGAAACAATAGGAAATGAAGTCAGAACAAAATGGTTCCTTAAAGGGCAGTTGCAGAGCGACCACCCACTTTCATGAGATCGGGCTTTGGCTCATGATGCTGGACTTCAACACACTGAATTTAAACTAACCTTGAGACATGAAGGAGGAGATATAGGAAACAAGGGCACAGATATGGCACTGGGCCAAAGTGGAAAGAGCGGGGTCTGAATGGCAGAGCTGAAAGAGGCGAAGCATGGCCACAGGACGTGTAATGTCTGTACTACAATATATTTCTAGCGAGCTATATATACAGATTTATATTGAGGAACTTAAAGGAAAGAAGTGCCTGCTTCCATTGCATTTTGCTGGCCCCTTGGTTCCTGGCTTCTTTGGGATCCTATGAAAAGCTTTGGTTTGTTCTGCATTCCGTGGGCTTTCATAATGCCTTGCGCAATGTTTTAATTTTGGTTATGCTTACATAAAGCATCTACATAAAACATCACCTACTTTCAGTTCTAAATCCGTGAGGAACATGAATAAGGAGACAGAAGGAACTCCAGGGAATACAGACTGTATCTGGAAAAACACCCATAAAACTAATCCCAAGGAAATTTCTTAACCCATCTCAAAATCACCATGTTCCTTGGAAAGTACTCTTCTTCTACATTGGCTTGACTGGTGGCCTGATGACTTTGGCAATCTTTTGCCTATAAAGAGAAGATGAGATCAAGCTGGCTTGATACCCTCCAACTCTCTCTGTAGGCCTAATCGACCTGGTTGCTATATTTGGATGCCGGTCTGTGCAGGTGTCCCTCCAAAGGTGAAATATACACATCCTGCACTTTGCTGTAGTTTCTCCATCACCACATAGTGAACTTGGCCTAGAGGTTTCTTGGCTGACAGGCTGTGTTATGAAGAGATGACAAAGTCAGTCAGGGAACTGAGAGATATTGAAACCAGGATGATCAATAATTCCCCAAGTAGATCTGTGACTAATAACACCTTATCATTGCACTCAAGATTTCAAATTGATCTTTACTTCACAAAATCTGGGTGAAAATCTTCCAGTAGTTACGGCTACTTTCAAAATTTTCTGAAGTTTCAAAATGTATCATAATTAAACAAAAAATTAGTTAACATTTTTCTTCAGTCATTTTAGGTGATCATTGCTCTTCCTGTCTTCAGTCCTTCTGAGCTCAAGACATTCCTTTGCTTTCTAAAAAGTTGTATCTCCTCTCCACTGTTATTTTATTGTATTTCGTGTTATGTTGTATTTTGCTTTCCCAGTTAAGAAAGATAGTTGGAGAAGAAGGCTTTGTGTGCAAACAATTATTATTTCACTGTCGTTCTCACTGTTGACCTAACAACTATTACTATTGACTTGTTTAGCAGGAATAACTCTTTGGAGTGACAAGAATGTTGCAGCTCAGCACTAATGAATAAGTGTAATCTGTGCCCATGCAGCTCCACTGAAATCAGTAGGCTTTCAGGGTTACTGAGATGAAGCTCAGGACCCAGGTAGTTTTAATTCCCATGTCAGACATCTGGAACAAACCAGTGACTGTCAATACTCAGACACAGATGATAATAAAAATCCCATTTTTCTTAAGTGTATTTTACAAACACTAAGGAATGAGATTTGATCCCATCACCGGTATTAAATAAAGGTTTCAAGATGGAATATCTACTAAAAAATTCATAGCAACCTTCCTGCTTATGTTCAAAGACAGAAAAATAAGTTCATCTAATCTGCAGTACATTTTTGATATGAAGATAGACTATGTAATATAACGTTAGGATTTAAGATTTAAAAAATTAAATAATAAAATGAGTGATATATTGCTCCCCCAAGGAAGCCTCCACTGTGTACCCTTGCTTGTGGTCCCCACAGCTGCATCTCAGCTCTGGCTAGGGCTGGGGCCAGGGCCATCACCCACGCTTGGGCTGCGTTGTACCTACACTGTGACCAGCCTCGCACCTCACTGGCTCCACTGCTCAGGGCCTGTGGTGCTGCATAGTGATGGCCAGGCTGTGGCTGGTCCCATCCTGTCCTGGTTCACCTCGTTGGGAGCTGTGGGATGGGGCCTGACTGAGGAGGAAGGACCTGGCACCACTGCTGCTCACTGCTGCTCTTCTGTGTGAAACCACTTGACCTGTGTGGCCATGTCAGGGACTGGCAAGCATAAGTTGTTTAGTGTGATTGCCAGCCATAAAGTTCCAGTCAATGGAAAATTTTTGGAATCATTAATTTGGGTAGTACCTGCTATTAGGTGTCAATAATGAAGTGGTTTCTTTCCTTTCTACAGGGTTCTTTTTTTTTCTTCCCAGACGGTCAAATCCCCAGTGGCCCAAACTGCATCCAGCCATGTGGCACAGAGCGTCCCTAGTGTAATCAGCATTACTGGCACATGTGTTAAGAAACTTATTTTGGGTAAGAGGTACGATCAGAAAAGAAGCTGAGGAAAGGTCAGAGGACCATTTCATTGTGTTTTTGTTTGGGATCATTTTACCTTTTTTAGTGCAACTGAGACAAATTCAGATAGAGTCCCTCTCCAGAGGCATTACACATGCTTGTATTAGGTCTGAATTTGGCCTAATTGGCACCAGGCATTTTCTTGGCACTATCCGTAGACAACGCTTCTGGGAATCCAATCACAGTAGCAGAATGTCAGTTCCCAAAACTGAAACAGCATCTTTCAGGGCAGTAATATTAGACCGAAGTCTCATGTTAATCCGTATAATTCCTTTATGAAGAAGGAACAGTTTTAGCTATAACGACGTGTTTATCATTCTTGAAAAATGTTTCAAAAAAGGCCCGACCCCAAAAAGCTCAGTGTGTCACCTGGGTAGACTAATCTCACACTGTTAACACCTTTGATTTCTACAGAAGAGGTTCTTCAGAGGAGGTGAATCCTACCCAGAATGGGCAGATTTCTCCCACAGGCTAGAAAAGGGGGACTATATATCTGACTCAGAAGTATGTGTCTAGGTACACTGTGGGATTTATACTGAGGTGCTCAGAATCGTTTTTGCCTGCAGGAGATACTAATAAACCCACCTGGACATGGTCCTGGACAACCTGCTCTGGCTGATCCTGCGTGAGCAGGGGGATTGGATTGAGTAATCTTAAGAGATGCCTTCCAGCCTCAGCCATTCTGTGATTCTGCAATACAGGCTTTCAATACTGAAGTAGTGGTGAACTTCAGCCCAGAGACATAACAAAAGGCCAGTGACTCCCCATCATAGGATTAAGTAGTGGAAGGGTTTTCTGTTGATTTACCGATGAAGGTAGATTTTGGAAAAATAACCAGCAGTTAAATTTAGTCAGCATTTCAGTACTTGTGAAACTTGCTGGATTCATGGTAATCAAGTCTTTCTGCATTAAGCCAATAGCATGAGAAGGGGTGCTAATACTCTTCTTGTGTGTGCGAGCTCTGTTCTGAATAGACAGACCCCTCCAGAAAGTGGTCAGCCTTCTGTCTGCTAAGGCAGAAGCTCTGATGGTAGGTGGAGATAACAAATGTCTGCTTCTTAGGAACAGGCCAAAGAGTGCAACTGGACCATTAAAAAGCCCTCTGGGACTAAAAGTTGTCAGGGTAATTTCTAGTCCCTGCTGGAGCAAATGATAGAATTCCCATGGAATTCAGTGGATCTGGGATGTCCTCCTTAGCCATCATCAAGCCATTTGTAATGTAACCATAACTGGAAGCTACAGACAGAGATGCTCTATGGGACAGAAGAGGTCGTAATCTCTTCTGACTGAAGAACACTGACATGTTGGGCCAAAAGAGGCTTTGGGAGGAAAAATAGCAATGCTATTAAATAGGGACTTTCCCTTCCCTGCAGAGGGCAGCTGGCGTGTAACTTGACTAAATTACCCTGGAAATGGGAAAGTACGGGTTTCCTGTCCCAGCCCCCTAGAAATTCAAAACCGTCTTTCTTCTCTTTTTGAATAATATAAACAATGAAGTGATAGATAATGATTTATATCCTAGGCTTGCCCCTCTTGCCTTGACTTTTTCTTTGGGCAGTCACAAAGTCCCTCTGTTTTGACATGAACAGATTGTTTCTTTCTCTATTCCTGTCTCTTTTTGGTCTACATTAAAAATGTGTCTTCCTGAAAATAGAAGCCTTTGCTTGCATATTGGCTGTGCTCTCTATATTTTGAATTGCTCATCCTTTAGCTCTTATTGGAGCTATTGGATATGCAATCAACAAATCATAGTATTTCCAGTCATTTTTCTGGCATACCTAAACTATTCCAAAGACAATATCTGGGACCTGCTACTGGATTATTTCCTCTCCCTTTGTCACCTTGATAAACAAATGATAACAAGAGTAGGAACAGAAGGGTCCTGCAGCAAATTTGGCTTAAAAATTAACCGTAGCACTCTTAGCTGACAGACTGCAGAGATGCACCATATGTGCAGAACTTCCTATGGCACATAGTATTTGGATAGAAACAAGAACTCTTAGAAGAGTGCTGGTGTAACTGTCAGGACCAATTATATGAAACATGCTGGATTTCACTTCTCTGCAGGATAACTAATACTGATAAACAAGTGTTTTTTCCTGTGTTTTCCATGTGTGTTTGCTACATTCAGAATTTGAAATAGATCCTGCTATTCTTCAGCAGTACCTGCTAATTTAGCATGAATTGTCTCATTTAATCCTTTTTAGTCACCACTTCTAAAGTTGCATAAAAGAATAATTTATGAGAACACTGACAGGAATCTGTGTTAGATGGAGTCAGGGAGGATAATAAAGACCGTATCTATGGAAAAAAAAGGGCCATTCTGGGCAAAATTGCCAAACTTGACTCATTCTATGCACAAAAGGTTGGAAAAGATATGAAAATTCAAGTATGGAAAACAAAGAGAGGAAATGACTTTGCAGGACAGTAGCCAGTGAATTATTTAGTTCTTTGGAGGACTGAAATACAAAGCAGCTTTAGTTATGTGACTTGGAGAAGCCTGAGGCTTAATTTTCAGACCTAACTGCCTAAACACGTCAGATATACTTTTTTTTAAGTTTTCTGTTTTTTCCAGATATCTATAAATCTTTGGATATTTAATTAAGATATATGATAGTAGTGTGAAAAGCTATGTTCTGATTAATATTCTGTTGTTTGCTTTCACATTCAGCTTTATATATATGCTAATGCACTGAACAAAGTCTTTTTGCATATGAGGGACAACCATACATGGAAAAATGTGACTTACTTGGACTTACTTTTTTCTTTTTTTTTTCAAGATTTGAAAGTGACAGTAGCCTGACCATTAATAGGATGAAAAAGAAAAGAAGAAAAGCTAGATTATTCTGGGACTCTTGTGTTATCTCAAAATGGAATTCAGAGGGAAAAAGATAGTTTGAAGATTAGGTCCCTGAAAATGACAAAGGCAACATCAGATGCCTCGTAAAGGTCATGACAATGTCTGACCCACGGTGATGCTCCATGTTTGCCATGGAGTTAACTTAATGGGGATGATGGCAGGAGGCGTGTCTGGTATCTTCAGTTGGACACCTTGGGGCAGAAGCTCAGGGAAAAAGAGCAAAACTGAATCACAGGTGAGGCTTTAGCTGGGAAAGTGCAAAAGAAATCAAGTGAGAACGGATAGGTCCTTGGTTCATATATGGCTATGGTTTAGTGAGGATATTTTGCTGTTCCTGGCTGCTCTGATTGCTTATCTCTGCATTCACTGGTCTCCTGGAGCTGCAAAATTAGGTTAGATTGCTCAACACTATTCAACATAATTTGGGGTCAGAGATAATACCCCCCTGCTTCCTCCCTGTCATCAGGTATTTCAAAGCCTTGAAAATGCTCTTTTATTTATGCTTTATGTCGTGATTTAAACCCATCTGGCAACTAAGCACCATGCAGCCTCTTGCCAACCCTGCTCTACTCCTGGCGAGGTGGGGGAAGGAGAAGATACAGGAAAAGGCTTGAGAGTGGGGACAAAGGACAGGGAGGGCTCACTCATGAATTATGGTTGCAAGCAAAACACAGACTTGACTTGGGGAAACAAAATAAATTTAATTTAAACAACAAAACCACTACGAAATTACCAATCAAGAGTAGGATAGTGAGAAAAACAACAGGTTCTTAAGTACATCTTCTCCCCACCCCTCCCTTCTTTCCCAGGCCCAGATTTGCTACCTCCTCCTCCCCACATGGTGCAGGATTGGGCAGAGGATGGAAGTGACAGTCAGTCCCAGTTCACTCCATGTTGCTTCTGCTGCTCCTTCCTCCTCAATGGAAAAAATCCTCACAGTGCTCCCCTGTGGCAGTGTGGCATCCCTCCCGCGGGAGACAGTTACCCATGAACTTCTCCAACTAGCATGGGATTTTCCCTCAGGCAGTGGTTCTTCCATCAACGGTGTGCCCCAGGGCAGATCTCCCTCACAGTTACGGCCTTTTTCAGGAACTTTTCTCCACCAGTGATCTCTGAGGACTGCAAGGCCCCTGCTGCAGCATGGACTTCTTCACGGGCTGCATAAGGCTTGGCCATCTCATCAGGGGCCAAAGGGAAATGACTGCTCTGCAGTGTTCCCCCTTCTCCTTCCTCACCAAACTAGGTGCCTGCATGGGTTGTCTCACTTCTGGTCCTACTCCCCTCCAAAACAAAAGAGAGCTTCCAAAGCAGAAGGCCCTTGCCAGACAGGTTTCCTCTCTTAAATATATTTATCACAGAGTCACTCGTTGGCTCAGCCTTGGCCAGAAGCGGGTTTGACTTGGAGCAGGGGGAGCCATGCCAGCATCCTCCTCCCCCACTACTGAAACCCTGCCAGACACAAACCCAACACACTCTACTAGTGGATAAGGATTGTGTGCATGTATATACATGTGTGTACACTGCTATGTGGGTACACCACTGTTTCTTTCAGAAGCAGTTAGCTCACTCGTGGTAGGTGTCTTTGCTCCTGAATAATCTCTGTCTCTATCTTAGAAAATTTGGACTGATTTTGGTTGGACATGAAAGGGAAGGGCCAGTAAAAGCCTTCCTGATTGCAATGTCAATGAGTGCCCAGCTTTTTGAGTGGACTGAAAAGTATCATCAGGTACCTGGGTGCCCTATACCTCTTCAACTTAGGGAAATTTAGGTGTTTCCATTGACAGACCAAAACCTGAGAGAGGTGGGAGTAGATCTGTTTAGAAAGCCAACAGGGGGCATTTGGCACTTGTGTCTGCAGTCCCTCGCTTTTGCTTCAGCAAGTAAACCAGGGATATGGACAGGTACTGCTGGTCAGTCAGGATGCGAAGCCCAAAGCCACCCCTTAGGGTGGGAGTCTCAATCTGCTAGTGAAAAGAAACCAACAGAACAATTATCTTTAAATGTGTGGCTGTGGAGCTGTGGAGCAACGTTTTCAGCTTGCTGCTTTTTAGAGAGGTGCCTCCTGGCCAGAGGGGTGGTCTGGGAGCGGGGGGTCCCCAACATGGCGGAGACCAGGTATGCACCTATCCTGGCACTAGATTTGCCCAAACCATGCTGCGCAGAAAAGAGCAAGAGAGTCACTGACCCCCAGAGAGAAAGAGCTCTTCTTCCATGGGAAGTGGAGAGTGATGACCAATAGCAGCAGTGCTGGTGACATTTAAACCAAGACATTCCTGGAGAAACACAGTGCCCCTCCCTGCTCAACCAAGAAACTTTTGGGGATGATGTTCTTCTGTCACAGCGTGGGAATAACCCCCTTGGAAGTCAATTGAATGTTTTAGCAGAAAAATAAGGCCCAAGGCTATTATGCTCTTGATAAACCTTGCACCAGAGAGAGAGGAGTCCTGCTGCCTTAAATATTCCAGCCCAGGATGGGAATAAATTCCATTGGCCTCTGGGGGGTAACTCCCATCCTGATGCAGGAGAACCAATTTTCAGGAAAAAACCCACAGCTTTTATTGAAATACTACACTGATGTCCAATGTCTTTCTTGAGCAATGAAATGCTTATGGTGATTTACTTAACAGTTACTCTCTTATTTGGACTCTCTTATAAGAATGTATAGTTACCCACACTTGGCTGAGTGCAAGGAGTGATTCTAACTTGCATGTAATGATACAGTTCTGCACATCTTTTTTTCCCTGACCTCGTAAGGATGAGTCTTATGGAATGACAGGATGTTTGGATAGAAGGAGTTTTGGACAAACCCCCTGCTCCTTCTGTTTGCAATGGGGAGATATTTCATTCATCTGGGGCACAGAAACACTGGGATTATTTTTTATGCTCTGATTTATATTTGCTTCTCTTCTAGTTTCAGCTTGTTTCTTCAAGTTGTTACCTTTCTTCCATGTGATTTTTTAATTGATTATGAATAAAAGGACAAATATCTACCCGTCCCTCAGGAGCTCTGCTGCATTTTCCAAAATAAAACAACAGGCTGAGTCAGAGGATGTGACATTGTCATTTGTGCAAGTCAGGGTTTATTGACACCACAGGTAATTATTAATTAGATGTTTCTAAAGCAAAATATGGAATAAACCACTGGTGTTAGGATTGGCACATAGTAAAGTATGACTGGGAGTTAACAAAAATATAGAGGAAGTTCAGACATATTCTGGATCACATGGTAAG
This sequence comes from Bucorvus abyssinicus, assembly GCA_009769605.1. Lineage (NCBI taxonomy): Eukaryota > Metazoa > Chordata > Aves > Bucerotiformes > Bucorvidae > Bucorvus > Bucorvus abyssinicus. Next base: position 17,600,854 of record CM020030.1, on the reverse strand, counting down.
AATTGAATGGACTAAGAATGACTATCCATAAACTTAGGAATATTTATCTTCTAACCTGGCAGCATATCAGTCAGAGGATGTGAATTGGGTTACTCAATAATGTGTAGCAATCCAAGGATTTTTGCAGCGTAACTGGAAAGGTGAAACAGCTTGTGTGCAAACCACATAAATTGAAACATCTTTGTATACTATTTCCATAAGACATTTGGCTATTAAAACCCTTGATACTAGGATGAACTTCTTTCAACAAGGCCTTTATTGCTCCATTCAACTGGGAATTTTGGAGGGAGACAAATTTTATAAATTTATAACTCTGTAAGCTTGCCAAGCTCTGTATAAGCATCATGAGCAAGTAGTAGTACTTAGCAAATGGGAACTGTATCTGTCAATGTCACTTGAAGTTTCCCTTAGCTCTTGAAAAGTTCGCTAACAGGCTGCTGGTTAATGTGATGTGCATATAATTATGAGTGACTATTTCTATTCCTTGCAATAACTAGTATTAACTACAGTACTATTGACAAGGAGGGTGATTTACAGGCAGAGTGAGGTGGTTTGGCTGAGCTTGGCATCAGGCTGTAGCAGTCGGAGAAAATCTGAACTTTGTTCTGCCCGTGAAACTTTTGGTCTTAGGCTTGGTTGGCCATTAGCTTAGTCCCTAAAATAAAGTTGCCACCTGTGAGGCTGCACCTTTACGGATACTGGCAGACCGATCCCAGAAGAGAAGACCAGCTCGGGGGGCTGTTGGGCTGGAAGGTGGCTCATTCAGTCCTTCGCCTGGGGCTGTCCTGGGAGTGGGGAAGGACCATCTCCCTTTTGCTGAAGTGGTTCCCACAGCAAAGGGCCTCCTTTCTTCACTGACACCATGCTAGCAGTTGCTGAGCCCATCAGAAGTGACAGAGAACATCTGACTCTTCCAGTGAATCTTGCTTCATGAGGGGGTCGTTAGATCCTTCAATGAAAACCCCTATAGACCTGAAGGGCTCTCTGTTCCTCTCAAGCACCAGACTTTCCTGAGCACAATCCATAGGAGAATACAGCTTCAGTATGAATTTAGAGCAGCATGTAATTCTCATGATCACGGTAATTTTCCAATACACTAACTGCTGAGCCAATTCGTCTTGGGAAAGCTGTGGCTCAGTTAAAAGTGGGAGATGATATGTGAAAGAGCAACCTCCATGGCATTTTTTGCCAGGCTGTGTCCATCTGCAAGTGACTAAATACTGCTCTCTTCTATAACCATGACTTATGCAGGTATTGGATAAACAAATATGTGATCAGTTCTCATGTTGCTGTGTTATAGTTCCCAGTTCTCCTCCAATTTTCCTGGCCAAGACACAACCTACTCCCTAAGTCAGTGGTGAGTGCCACTGAGTGTCCTGCAGCTTCCTGCCAGCAGCCTGATCTGCAGCATGTATACATCAGTCCGGCTAGATCCTTCAGTTTAACAGTGATGATTCACCTCAGTTAAGGAGCTGAATCATCTTTTTTAAAATTATTTCTTGCTTCCCACATTTTCAATTAATTTTAACTGAGTTTTCCCTGAGGTCATCAGCTCTGTGTCGGCTTTCTGCTATTCTCATTAACATCGTATTTGCCCAGGCTTAGAAATTCAGCTCTCACACAAGTTCAGTTCAAAGCTGTTGTAAGACTTTGTTATTTGAGTTAAGGAACCTGCTGATCAAAACCTTCTGTTACCTGAATAGTAATAGGACTCTTTCCTCCCTTTTTTATCTTCCCTTTCTTTTTTAATTGGTATGTTACATGTATTCAGCATAGGTCACAAACAAAATACATCCCAGCCAGAGTCCAAGTGACAGCACAGCAATGATTTAAATTGGTGTGCTATTATTTCCAGCTGGTGAACATCTATCTCGAGGATGACTTTTTCTTATCTCTCCCTGTGAAGTCTCTGACAGTGTTCAGTCTCCTTGGAGGCAGGATACTATTTCAGCATAATCCCATTTGATATTGTTATGTTTCCAAGATGCTTACGGAGCCATGCTGGTGATCCTGTGGGAGGACAGCAGTTCCTTATAAATCCGTTTAACACTTTTCTGTCATTCATACCTCATTAACTTTAGACTGCTACTACAAGGGCACTTTGTGTAGCTCTTGACTGAGAGAAAAGGCTAGTCCCCTGCTTCTGCCACTGATGCACTGAAAAAACCCTCCACCATTCTCTATATCCGCAGATCAACGACATCCTGGCTGGTATCAGAAATAGTGTGGCCAGCAGGAGGAGGGAACTGATTGTCCCCCTGTACTGGGCACTGGTGAGGCCACACCTTGAATACTGTGTCCAGTTTTGGGGCCCTCACTACAAGCAGGACATTGAGGTGCTGGAGTGTGTCCAGAGGAGGGCAACAAAGCTGGTGAAGGGTCTAAAGCACAAGTCCTGTGAGGAGCAGCTGAGGGAACTGGGGTTTTTTAGCCTGGAGAAAAGGAGGCTGAGGGGAGACCTTATCGCTCTCTACAACTACCTGAGAGGAGGCTGTAGCAAGGTGGAGGTCAGTCTCTTCTCCCAGGAAACAAATGATAGCATGAAACATCCTCAAGTTGCGCCAGGGGAGATTTAGGTTGGATATTAGGACAAATTTCATTACAGAGAAGATTATCAAGCATAGGAACAGGCTGGCCAGGGAAGTGGAAGTATTTAAAAGTCATATAGATTTGGTGCTTAGGGACATGGTTTAGGGATCCTGGCAGTTCAGGGTGAATGATTGGACTTGATGATCTTAAAGATCTCTTCCAACCAAAATGATTCTGTGATTCTGTGATTTCATAAATGGGAAGAAAAGATTAAATGATTAGCCTGGGATCTGCTGAGGTGCAACAGAAGTGTGCGTAGAATGACTAAGAGACGTATATCATATCTGTAAGATATTCAACTAAAGCAGAGACAAATGGTGTAAAGTGATACTTCTGCCATGAGTGAATCATGTTCTGTACATCATTAACTTGAGGGTTTGAGCAAAGAAAATAGAAAGTTATGATTTAATTGATTTATGTGATCATGACATAATTGTTACAAGTTTGTGATTTCCTACACTAATTAGTTTCATTCAAAATGTACCAAACCCCCAAGATTTTTCTCCTTGAGGCAGATACAGATATATACTATCTAGCCTTTCCTCTGTGGGTGTGAACTGTTGTACATTTTGTGAATGTGACATTGTCTATCTGATCTATAGCAGCATGACAACTAAATTAATTCAGTTTTATAAAACTTAACCAAGAACAATATGAAACACATGGAAATAAACCAGCATTTTTATAGATAGTATCTTTCTTTCTTACTGATGCCAATAAAGAAAATTAATTAAACAAACCTGATGAAGTTCTTGAGTAAAGCTCACAATATTTGAACAAACTCTGCTGGAAGCATAAAATTTTACATTATTCCATGTATAGCTGTTATACTGAAATACAGCCCTGGAGAAAAACATGCATATGAAACAGAGAAGTAATGTGGCAACAACATATGGGGTTGCTGATAGCTAATTAATTCATTTACTGTTCTCTATTTGTTAAGATAATGATAATACTAATAAATTTGGTTTTAATATATAGGGTTTTATTTCAAAAAAGGAGTAGGCATTAGCAATGTGAGAAATTACAAATTCCAGTTGAGGAAGAGAGGTTTCACGAGGAATTTGTTGTCTGGTTCATCTCATTGAGTTTCTGAATCATTAGATTATCTTTTGTTGTTGTAATATTTAAGGTCTCGCATTACAGATGGCTGTCTTAGAGCCTACTTCACTGGACTATTTCCTGTGTGATATGGCAATATGTGATGTATTACCTAAAAGCCAGGCAGTGCACTTGAACTAGTGGGTGAGTTTGTGTGAGAGAAAACACACGAAGTATACAAAATAAATCTCTTATAGGTGTAATTGGAAGGTACTGGAAGAACGTTTGCAAGCCAACATAAGGTTTGCAGTAATAACGTGGAGCAGGCTTTGAATAGAATTAAAATGATGCATTTGTTTAAGCTAGGGTCGTATTTCAGCAGAAGCTTAATTCCATGAGACTTGGCATATTTGCTGAGCAATGTGTGAGTTAAGCAGTCACCCATATTTCATGGTTTATCTCTGGATTTCAGCCACAGGATGACTTGAAAGGAGCAGACACTCTGAGCTTGACTCTTGGTCAGTTGTACATGTTGTGCTTACTTCTAGCCAGGTAATCTAGTCCTAGTTCATAGACCAGAGATTTGTATGTTTGTAGGTATGGATGAAAAGGGAGAAGACTTGTTAAAATTCAGATAGACAACCAAAGCTCACTCTGTGCCACTAAAATGATGAACTCAAAAGTTAAACTAATGCAGTCTTAGACTTTTACAAGTGCCCTAACAGGTCTTTAAAAGTCTGCACTTTTCTAACATGTTTTCAGTATCTTTTCCAAGTAAGCCATGTCTTTATCATCACCCATGAACCTGACAGTTAGTTTCCTTGGGTAACTGACTGACTGGAAACACCACTGTAAGAAAGATGGGGCAAGAGAAGTGCCAAACTGGGAGTAATATGCCTCAGCTCTGTTATTACTAGAAAGACAGGCCTGTGATGAGGGTTTTGTGTGGAAGTGTGACAAAGTGGTTGTAGGTGAGAGGAAGATGGGCCACTGCCACTAGCAAAGCGTCTTGGTCTGGGTTTGGATTGTTTGAAAACCAGAAGTCCATGGCCTGTCAAAAAATTGTAACTGACTTACTTCGTTAGATTTTTCTTCACTTTCAGAAGGGTTTGCAAAATGACCTGTCTGCTGTAGGAACCAGGATGGAAGCGAACTTCCTGCACAGGTACCTGTGGTCATGCCTAGTGTTCCCTGTGAACTAAACAAAATCCGGACAATTCTCCTTCCTCGGATGGTGTCTCCTCTCCTATCTAGTGCACAGTATAAGAAGAAACAGTGATCTGAGGTTGCAGAACTAAGCAACAAAATCAGCTGCAGCAACTAGACCAAATGGTTTGGAATAGTCTACTTTGCTTACTAATTTTACTTTCTAGAAAAATATTTGTATTGTCTTACAGTTTTCAGCAAAACAACATTTTCATGGATGAAAACCTGCTATGTGATACCAATTTTATGCTTTCTGAACTAAACATAAATAATGATGCTTGGGTTTGGTTCCATAAGTTGTCCAAGACCAAAAAGCAATTATTTTCCTCATGGAAAGTCAGGATTCATTGAGATAGCAATTTTCATTGCCCACAGTGTGGTAAATATTTGTAATAGTGAATAATAGCTGCAATTATCTAGTGGCTGTCTCATAGTATTGTGGTAGCTGCACTATAGTTACTGTACAAACACTGCAGGAAGAACTTCCATTATGAGTGCCTGTTTTCAGGTGCTTATGATTGTCTAAAAAATGGGGAAATTAATGCTTTGTTTGAAATTTCTTTTGTTTGTTCTACAGCCAAAAATGTGCTTTCTGAAAGTTTGCTGAAATTCTGTTTGGTTAGTTTTGCATTAACAGTTCATGGAAAAAAAGATGAAATTTCATGCTTTGCAAGCATTTTACAACACAGCTATTTGCTATCGAAGACTCCAAAACTTGAATTGGTCCTGGTATTAAAACATCAATGGGGTCAAATTCCTTTGACAAGGCAAAAAGAGGGTGAGTTATAAATCAGAGAAATTCTATGTGATACAGCCGTAAAGACGCAAATAAGCTAGCTGAGAAAATGTAGTTTGACTACCAGCAGCAGTAGACCCACGTTGATACAAAGGTCCTGTAATCTGGTGAGCCTTGTTGTACATCTGCATGTTGAACTGAGCACACCTTGACAAGATACTCGCACAAGCCAGAGCAGCAACTGATGAACCTGGAAGTAAAAGATACCCTGCATTTGCAGGCCTGTCTTAGAGCAGTATTTCAGCTGTAACTGCTCTGTAAATCTGGTCTGGAGAGCCAGGAACTGCAATGATTCCTCTTGTTGCTATCCCAAGTAGATTCACAGTACTGAATTTCTTTGGTGATGGAGAAAAGGGACCTTCTCCCTAAAGAAAGAAGTCTACAAGCAAGCTAAGGCATTTTGTCTTTTTCTTTTTTTTTCTTTTTTTTTTTTTTTGGTGTGTGTGTGTGCAATGAACCTCTCTAAAGATAGAAGAAAATGTATTCAACTCTCTTATTTGTATCTGCCTAACTTGGAGCTTAGCCTGCAGAAGTCAGGGTGGGACTTACTGCCAGACACAGTGCTAATCTTTCACCAGGGGGATGAATTTCATCATCCTGGAAATCATTCTTAAGCAGATTTAAAATTTTATCAATTAGCTTTTACAGACTGCACATCAAAGACGGAAGGCCTTAACTTGCAACCTGTTTGGTGCGCTCACTCACTGCACTTGTTGCTGGCTACTACATCTGAGAGACTTGATCACCTCAACCGCATGGCATCACTTCTGGATTCATGACTGCAGGGCTTTTTAATAGAGAGAAAGCTTTTCAAACTGCTGTGCATATAACAGTTTGACTCAAGCCGTTCTGCCATGCTTGTGCCTCTAAGCACATATGCTCATGAGCTTTATGATACTGTGTCTGTGAAAACTCTTAGGAGGAAACAAATACATGTTCAGGAAGCAAATAAAAATTGCGTATACCATGAGCAAGACTTCCTGCTGTCAGTCTGCTGGGCAATATGACTCAAAACATATTCATTCAGCCTGCTGTGAAGGAAATACTGAAATCTGATTTCTCACGCCAACAGAGGAAATATATTTTTGAAATAAGGGTTCATCCAGAGCCAGGTCACTGCAGGGCAATCTCATTTTGTGGTCTTCTTAAAGAGTTTGGGTAGAAAATGCACCACAGTTGTTTCTGTCTTAGATGTCTGACAGTTTTCTGACGTGTTGCCCTATTGTCTGGGCTTATCACAATGTTATACAGAATATTGCCAAGAACAAGGCAGCCATTTTTATTCTTCTAATACACCTGGCAGGTTTGAAGAGTAAGAACTGGATTTGAAAAAGGAAATGCGGGGGACGAGATTAGATAGTTCATGTGCCGTTACTTCAGTGAAGGGTCTGTTGTCAACTATTACTCCTGGGATGCTATTGTCCCATCGGATTGTGCCTGGACGCTGTGTGTGTGTGCTTCTCACATGGGAGCTGGCAACTGATGGAGCCTTCTTGTGTAACTCAGGGAGCTGGAAGGAAGGCAGGAACAATGTAGGATTTCTCTAAATATGTCACCCATATTAATCATCTGCTGTAACACTGAAAATTTTATGTTATAGAGATTGCCACTGACACTGCATATTAAAAAGGGCAATTCCATAGAGTCATCACTGCAATGCGCAGAATGCAGTTACATCCCCGAGTGTGACATTAATTTATGTCAAAAGGTGAATTCTCAGTCTTTACTGGGTGCTACATCTTAGATCATGGCTTTAAAGAACTTTGCAAATACAACACTTTTACTATGTTGAAAATCTACAGTAATCTGATTTTTCTCACCATTATCTCCTGAAACAGTGAAAACAACTCAGCGATGACTTGCTAAGAAACATGGTATTCCAAATGCTCTTATTAAACTTACAGATATAAAAAGGCCTACCCCTTTTTTTTTTCCCCACTCTTTTGAGGTTTATTAAATTTCCAATAAAATACCATTAATCCTGTTTTGGGTTTCACAGCATATTTGGCATCTGTGTCTACTGCAGTTCATAAATACTCATAGCCACTGTGTTTATTATTGCAGTGAGAGATATTTATTGCCTTCAGTACCTTCAGTACTGGGAACTACAATGAGGTCAACACCTAAATATGTTCATAGTATCTTGATTCTCTGGTGTAATAAAGTTGCAGCATGTGAAAGCCAATGTCAACAGCTTGGTCTGTTCCTAACTTTTTTTTTTTTTTTAATAATTCTTTTACACTTGAATCCTTTGATACTGCATTTTTCAACATATAATCCAAGAGTAATTGAGTGGTAATCTACAGATCGATGGTGCCGTGGTTTGAACCCAGCTGGCAACTAAGCACCACACAGCCTCTTGCTCACTCCCTCCTAACCCTGGGGAAGGGGGAGGAAGGAGAAGAAAGGTAAAAGTAAAGCCATGTGGGTTAAGATAAGAAGAGTTTACTTGAACAACACAGAGAGAGAAAACAGTAGTAGTTAACAGTAATAAAGTGAGTAATATGCAACACACTGCTTACTGCCACCGCCGTGCAGAGCTGCGTCAAGCTGCGCCATGCCAAGCCGAGCTGAGCCAAGGTGAGCTGTCATGCTGCTCCACATCTCGCTGTAATTTGAAACTGCCCTCTCTCTGCAGCCCCTAACCCCCCTTATATATACTGGGCATGACATCAGTATGGTATCGAATATCTCATTGGCTGGTTTGGTCCGGCTATCCTGGCTGTTGAAATTAACCCTATCCTAGCCAAACCGAGGACAGAGGGGAAATGGCCAAATAGTGACTCCTGGCCCATGTGCCGCTTCTGAGCACTGCAGTTACAACTCCCATGTATCTGTTGTGTCGCATAACCAGCTGTCACCATGTGCTGGCAGAGGAGCTGTCATGTAGCGTAAATGCTGGACAGTACAGGCAGCTGTGGCTGACATTCCTACCTGGACTCTCTACTGAGGCTTAAGCTGATCTCACCTGTGAACTGTTCCTGGATCTGCCCTGGATCTAGGTTTGACATAGCTTGTGTTTGGCAGATCTTCCTTGTATTCAAATTTTGCAAGGTAGAACACTGGCTCAGAGGAGATGAACAAGTGAGGGGACTTGTTAGCACATTGCCTTTTAACGAAAATATAGGGTTCTCCTATTGCTATTTTTTGTATTTCCTCTCAGAGCTTTCAGGATGGGCTGGATTTACTGTGCACTAGTCCCATGTGTCAAGCCATTAAGCCCTCAAGACTTCAATGGATGCACAGGACATGAGTGGTATTTCTGGAAGTCCTGCATTCTAGTAAGGAGAAGGCTGCAGAACATCTGGAAATCCTAAGCAAATGTGCAAAATTCTTAAACTCTGCCAGGGCAAGGTCTTGAGTGAAAAAACAAGGATGTATTTGGAAAAGCCAGATGTGTGATAGCATTAAATAATAAAATCTCATAGGTGAATAAAATAACTTCATGCTCTGCCTTTCTTGTTTATAAAGTATCTTTTTTTTTTCCCCCACCTGCTTTTTTATGGATAAGCCTGTCAAGTTCTTTTAAGACAATGTGATGCGTGGAGCTGGTGCAAGGAAGGGAAGGTTCCTGGGGCACCTTGCACACTGCATGAATGAGGCTGTCCAGGGAGTCCAAGCAGAGGGCAGGGAGGCTGCAGCTTGCTGAGGGAAGGACCTGATGCAGTGGGGAGCTGCCAGGTGACCCTCAAAAGGAACATGCAAACATCCTTGGGAATAGAGGGGAGAGACATGGTTTGATGCGAATCAGAAATCCACTAAGTCTACTGCCACCTCACCTGGAAGCAAAATACCTGCAAGGATGCAGTGGGCCAGGGAAAGCTGTGTATATAAATCCTTTTAATTTCTATTCCATCTCCTGCAGTCACTTTGAATTTCCTGTAGTTAAAAAGTTAAGTATTCCAATCTTCCTGGCTATTTTGAGTTTTAAAGTGTTTTGGTTTTCTTTGGGGAGCTCATTATAAAAACAAGGTCTAAGCAAATCCACCTCACAGTTATGGCTGACTCACTGGGCCATTACATCACTCTCCTTTCCCTAAAGGAGTCATCCAAATGAATGTGCAGATGTCTTTTAAGATTCTGGCTCTCAACAGTATTCTGTGGATTGAAAATCTGCCTCTTGTATCTCAAGAAATGACCTGAAAAATGACTGCTTCTTTTGTACCCCTTTGTGCTAAGCCCATGGCATTCCAATTACATGTAGCACTATGCCCATTTAACACATTATTAGAACCCTGATTTCTGTGGTGTTGAAACTCTATAGTTGAAAACCTAATGAATTTCCTGGCTGTGGAGATAAACTCTTTGTATAACACATAGTTTGGATGTGGTAACAGTCCTGTGACGGATCTTGTTTGTTCAACCTGGCTCTTTCAACACCTGTTTCCCAATGCTATGATAACTTTGCTTTGCAGAAATTTAAGGGAATTGCTGATATGGCTGTGAGATGGAGATTTGTGTCTCATTTCACAGGTGAGGAACTGAGGCGCTGCGAGACCTGTTCAAGCATTTATGACGTCTGCTGCCAAGGTACAATTGCATTAAGTTTCCTAGTCCAGTGCTTGACTTAAGGCAAACTTTCCCTCTACGTGTTTATTGGCTGGATTAACAAAGCCAGTGTTTTGTTGTTGATATCTTTTTGAATGAAGATAGATTTATTGCAATAATTGACAGGTTGTGTTTTTATGATTTCAACACTTTATGTCAAATATTAAATGATATCTGCATAAATGTGCTGTGTCAAATACAGCAGACACACTCAGACAAATATGTGGTGGACAAGTTACAGAGTACCCTGCCCTTTCCTGTATTTGGCATATTACATGTTCACGCAATAGTCATCATGCTCTAACACCCAAAGTCTATCTCCATGTCCTAAAGGAATTATTTTCATTTCAAATGGAAAAAACTGTATCCTTATGCCTGAACAAAAATATCTGTCTGGATAACAGTTTTTGAAGGTCACAGTCAAAACCCACCGGGAAGATTCGTAAAGAACTCAATAAAGCTATCTCTATTAGCTAATAACTAAAAGTATTTGTGTTTGGCAATCTTTGTTTTACAAACTACCTCCTTAGTGATTTGCAGGAGAAAGCAAGACAACCCCGTAATTTTTCTTAACCTAGTTAGCAGGAAGCGGAATTTACACTTTTGTCAAAGAAGGTTTCAAGAAAACATGAAAACATGTCAAAATTTAAAAATAAGATAGTTGTCACTGAGAAACTGCACCTCATCCGATTTGCTCTTCAGAATGCCTCCGAAATCAAGGGAAGTGATCTGTTGGTCAATGCGGTCACCAATGATTTTATCAGATTATGTAATGACATGGGAACCAAGAATGTTCTTGCCATTGAACCGTTGTCAAGTATATACCCAGTAAGTGGGCCCAGCTCCTTACACCAAGTTACATTGCTGTAAAATACTTTGATATTACTGGAAAGTAAACATAAATAACACAATATGTGTTTTCAATGCATCCAGTAAGTATGTGGGCAGATGAGCTGCCATTTCATAAGCACAAACCCATGTGTAGCAATTACAAAGAGTAAACTGCACACCCACCTTGAGGGGGGGACTTGCCCAAGGCTGTACCCTATTTTGCCTGGGTTTATTTTATCCAGAAAGAGCAGTAAAAATGTAAATTCTGTTCTTCAGCTGAAAAATTATGTTGGATTGCAGGAATTCTTCTAACGACTGAAGAGACGAGACAATTAAAGGCTTGGGTTCAGGGGAACCACCAGGGCCTCCAGCAACTACCATCTATCTATTCCTAATCTCATGTTTTAACTAGGAAAGCACTCTGTTTTTCATAGTACAAACTCAGCAGTTTAAATAGAGTATGATATTGACCAATGTCCAGTTTTTACCATAAAAGCATGATTTCAGATTAGGTCAGAATCCTGGGTTTCATGGTTTCAAATGAATCATAATAATAAAAAAATATGGATTATAAAAATAAAAAGTCTTGCCAGAAAGGTGTTATTGTCTGTAATTTCTTCTATAAACACTTCTTTTTTTTCATGAGGAATTCTGTGTGCAGAAATGTTTACCATAAATAGATTATGGGAAAATATACATTTCTTTTGGATTTGCTCTTAAATCTTGGCAGCCTTTCAGAGGAACATGCTCTCCCATTCCAGCCCACTTGAGGAAACCTCTCTCTGAATTTGTCACTTCTGATATAGGATGACTATACTTTTTTCAGTTTTAAGGAAATTTTTCTTAACCTGTCCAATAGGTTATAGCATTATCCAGGCTGTTTTACTTAAGTCTACAGTTACTGTAAGTGTGATTATTATATAGCAATAAGCATTGTATTTGCCATTTAGACTCAAACCTGTGTGGATGTGGTTTTTTATCATGTCTCGTATTTGATGATTTTTGGTGAAAAGGAAAGTAGTGAACAGGTAACACTAACAAATATCAATGTCTTGATTTTTTTATAGTACTCTGGCCAGATTGCCACTAGCAGTTCTGTGTATACGCTTGGTGAGTACACAGTGGAAGGTGGTGGACTTAATGCAGAGTAATAATGTAGTTTATTAAATCATACTTCTCTGCTGCGTGACTTTGGATGGCTTTGTTCAGGTTTTACAGACTTCTGGAGATAAAACGTCAAGCTGGCAACACCTGGTTTATATATTTGACTTTGGGCAAGACTATAAACTGCTTATTTCAGTTGGAGACTGAATTACTTCTATTTTCTCATTTTGTGGACTTGCATGACCTTTAACTGAAGTTCTCTTTGAACTGCAATTCCTGTCCTCTCTAGGGCTGTTGTGAAGGCAAGAAATTGAGCAGGGAGCCACTGAGATGTGAGGTGAGGATGAGTGGTGGTATAGTTTGTCCTACTCAGGTGTGCAGCCTGAAGTAGGCTTTGCTCCAGCCCCTGAGCACTCTGCTGGTTATCCAGCATTTCCTACATGGGGGACACAGGCCACTCACTAAACAATCTGAATATTTTTAGCATATAGGTCAGACCTTATAAGATGAATTTTCTACATGGTGCACTTGATAAGAACTGCCTTACTGAGTCAGACTGGTGTTCATCTAAGCCACTGTTTTGTTTCAGATGAGGAAAGGGGAGATACATTTTGGGAGTGCGTGTGAGCATGTAGACTGCTTTCTGCAGTCCATCTCGCATCTCTGCAATCCCAGTGGTATCAGGGCTGTTAGAGGGTTTCTTAGTCCCTTAGTTTCAATTTATGGAACTGATCTTCATGAGTTTGTCTCATCCCTCTTTGAATCTGCTGATACTAAATGGTTCAGTTTCTTGAGGCAGTAAGTTCCAAATGTTCATTACCTGCTGTGTAAAATACTTTCTTTAATCTATTTAAATATCCTACTGGATTTGTTATGGGAATTCTAGTTTACTGGATCTAGTTAATAATCTGTATCTGTATTCACTGTATCTGAAGCCTTCAAAGTTTTTTTTTTTAAACTTCTCTTATAACCTCCTCCCTCACCCTTCTCTTCAAACTGAAGTCCCAGGCTGTTCAGTGCCTCCATCGCCTTGACCATTGTAGTTGCCTTTCTGTAAATCCTTTTGAGACATGAACAGTAGACAGTACTCAGGATGTGGCAACACCAGAGATTTTCATAGCACCAAGATGGCTTGTTCTTAAGACCTTTCCAGATGTTTCCCAAACATTTGTTAGTGCTTTGAATGCCCATGTGCGTAGAGTCAAAAGTTATAGAGAACTTCCAATAGTGACTGCAAGATCCCCTTCCTGAGCAGCATCTTCTGTGTTCAGCAACATGTAAGCGTGGTTGAGATCTGTTTTCAGAAACAGTTTATGTTTTGCTTATTTATCTTTAGCATTAAAGGTTGCTTCAAAGAATGCACTATCACTTTATAATTTCTGGGCGTCTCTTTAGCTGGCAAACTGGTACAACTCTTGAGGTAGAATGATGATATTTGAGACGCCTGGAGCTGGTGCAATTTTGCAGTTACAGAGCTAGTAGGCACTTCTTGGATCAGCAAGACAAATTCTGTGGTTGTAGGATCCTACAACAGCGTGAAGTCTTTGCCATGGAGCTTTGCTTTAAAACTGATTTTTCTCCCTCCTCTATATGGGAAGGTTTCTGAAGAGTCTCAATATGATTATGATAAAAATATTTATTCTATCTTTCAGTATTTATTTATTTATGTGAAATTTATATAGATTTCTCCTTGGGCTGACATTTTTCTTCAATTTAAAAGACCTCTTTCACTCTGGTGTTTATCCTCCAGTAGAATTTGTAGAGATACACTAACTGCTCTCTTAGCTTTCATGTTAATGTACTGGACAAGCCAAGCCCTTGTCTCCTGTGGCAGTGCAACCCCCCTGACTGCTAGCACAGAGCTTGCACGAAAGACAGGCCTTGCAGCAGCATCTGATAAGCACCAGGAGCTACCTGCACCCCCCGGGGATATTGGTGCCTCGGAGTCTAGAATTCGTTAGCTGCATCCTGCCTGTGTTGCCTGAAAGTGACCACAGCTCACACTGACCAGGGGATAAACAGGGCCCTGCCGGAGAACCAGTTTGAGTTGGTTCTCCTCGGAGCAGCAGGTAGTGCGGTTGGAGACTCTCCCCTCGGGTCGGGACGCCGGTCGAGGATACTTCCCAGGACTCCCCTTCGGATCGGGATGCCGTCCGAGTGCACCCCCCTGGGATTGAGTGATCTCACCCCGGCGTTGGTGAGTGACCCTCTCGGTGTCACCAGGTGAGAGATTCTCCCTTTCTATCAGTGAGCTGCGCACATTTTGGGTCATCCTTCCTTAGAGTGTGTCCTTTAGTGTTCAGGGATCTGTTGTGCAGTAATAATTCCCAACTGACATCCAGACCTGTACAGTCGGAGTGCCAGGCACGTTTGTTTGCAATAAATCCACGTTTTTTCGGATAGCTGCTGCTGTCTGTTCTGTGGGTGCCTCCACGACATCTCCTTTTGTAAGATGGTTTTACAAGGTAACTTGTCATGCGAGCCACCTTTGCCATATATGGTGGACCTTTTTGATGCTTTAGCAATGTTGTTTTAAATAATCCCAAATAAACTGCTATAGGGATAAAATAACATATTGCATCACTGCTTACATCTGAAAGGATATAAAATACAATAACTCTTCTTCCTTCCCTCCTGAGCTATGTCTCGAAATAACTTATCTGTCATTCAGTGCCTGATAAACTCTGGAAAGAAGTAGAAATGTATTTAAAAGGGGGAGCTCACTATTTGTTAATTCTGGGCTTGGTAAGGAAGATAGTCTGAAATCACAGCAGAAAAAGTAATTTTTATCTGGAAACCACCCAGACAGGATACGATGTAAGCAAGTGAGAGACTCAGAAAAAGAAAGTAAATATTGCCAGCATTTCCTCTCTCCTCGTTAGCAATTACATCCTCTTCTGGGAACACACAAGAAAGACAGGACAACAGTTCCTCTATTTTCTTTTTCTATGTGCATTTGATTATTGCAGTTGTTTTCTTGCAGCTCTTGTGTTCTCAGCTGCTTGCATGCAATTAAGTGCAAGTCTGCAATCTCTACAGGGACAAAATACCCTGTTTCTCACTAAAGTTAGTGAAGGTTCCTGAATTTTAAACCACAGAATTAATGCGTGCTTAAAAATAGTTAATCAAATGTGATTGATTAACTTAATGTGGTATTAAGTGTATAAAAAGAAACAGTTTCACCCTGGTTTTTAAATTGCAAAAGGTTAATTGATACACTGTCAAGTTGATCCTTTACGTGCCAGAATCAGAGGATGGCAGTTTAAGGCAGACCTGGTGCTGACTGCAGAGAAGTGCAGACCAACCTGAGTGACTTGCACCCAGCTTGGTTGCAGATGGGTTGTAGCAGGTGAGAGCACTCGATGGGTTGCAGTCTTGCCCAAAGAAGCTAGGTTATGCTGAAGGATTGATTTGTCCTGAGCTCCATAGTAGACTAGCTGCTTGCATCCCAATGTGACTTTAAAACTAGTTCATGCATTTTTCTGTCATTAGAATGTAGATACATCATTTCTAGATATTGGCTTTTCCTTGACTGTCTTTTGCTCATATACATGGTCTTGAATGTACGGTAATACTACTGTCTCTTACTGAACTGTAAGAAAGGGAAATTGGTTTAAATGTCAAGTTTAGTCTGAATTATATCACATTTAGCCTTAAATAAGCACACCTAGAACTTCTCCCCTTCAGTTTTTCAGATTCTACTTCACTTCGTAGTAGACTCACAGCGAAATAATCCAGGACGAGCTTGAATAATCTTTAATATTATTGCATTTTGTTTTCTAATGGTAATATAACATTAAGCTGCTGTAAGAATATAGTAATATAATACTAGAATAAGACTGTAAAGAACAAAAGCCTTACATATTTTAAAAGTCTCAGAGCTATTAATGATTTTTCTTTTCCGGTGTCATAAGTAAGTTGTCCATGACATGTATACTACCAGTAACGCTGAAATTGTTTTTGTATGTTATTTAAAGACTTTTTACATTGTTTTAAGATCTAAATATATCAACTACGTAAAGTAATGACTTGAGATACTTAGCTACAATGTGAATATACTATGTAAATAAAAAACTTAAAGTTATTGACCCTCAGTGTTTTGTCAGCTTCATATTTGGACGTCAAAAATAGCTATTTCAAGAATATATTTAAATTTTCACTCAGTTTTCCACGGTTACTGAAGCTTAAAAAGCTAGAATATTATCAGTGTTGTCTAGGAAAACAAAGTAATTCAAAATTAGTCACAAATAACAAGTTTGTTTGGTAAAAGAACAATATATTTGGGTTTTTTTGGAGTCTCAGTTTTAAAAGATAATTGTAAGAATTTGGATTTTCTACCAACAGTCATTTGACTCCACTGACTCTTACAGGAATTTAAGTAGAAAAATTTAAAGAAGCCAAACATTCTATTTACATAGGCTAAATTTCAAAACTGATGACTTTCATTTTCAGCTGTACAAACCACATTCTTCACTCAGTCTCATGTTTCATCAAATAATTTGGGCTCTTGCCTTTTAGAGTTTCAGGACTGTAATCCAGCAGCTCATTGTTTTTGCAAGAAAACACCATGCAGTGAATCCCTGTGCAGTGTCAATCAAGCTGATGCAAAGTTTAGACATTGTGGCTCTTGGATTGAGGTTGTAGGTGACCTGTTCAAATGAAACTGTAGCAACATAGACCCAAGAAGGAAGCAAGCAGCCAGGCTGTCTGAGTGTGGGTGAAATCTGATGAATTATATGCTTCTTGGATTCCCTCCAGGATTCCTGTCAGTGTCAGTGTAATTTGTAAGGGCTGTGAATTCTAGAAGGAGCAACACATCATGTGCAACGTGTGTACTTTTTATTTAAAGAAGCTGGGAATGTGTGAGCTTTTTCTGTAGATGAAATCAGTGGGATTTAGTTTCTAAAGGAATAAAGTTCTCTGAACACTTTGCTTTGTTATTTGTCTTCTCTTAAAGCAAATGAGCTCATCACGTTTAAAATAACCTGTTTGATAATTGTGTCAAAGTGCTGTAGCAGTATGCAACACAAAAAAAAAAAAAAAAAATAAAAAAAAAAATCTGAAAACTGCAGTCTCTGGGACCTGTGTTTGCCCTGCTTTTGAAGTTTTCAAGAGCATTTGTTGCACAAGTAGTGACTATGCTAGCATGTAAATCAGATATATATCCATGCTTCTGCAAATGGGAGCTTAGTGCCTGCACCAGCATAGACATTGTCTGTGGGTCACCTCTCTCTGTCCTGCTTCATATCAAAATGCCCCTGTGGCAAGTCTCTGTAATTCCATGGAAAGGTTGTGTGTCCAAGTGTGTTCAAAGAAGTATAACAGATGCAACAATAGGATTTCTACTTTCTTTGCTTCTAGACTTCTGGTCAAAGTACGTGTATTTGGAGTGGGACAGCAGCAAGGAGTCAGTACGAAGATGTAAGTAATAAGCTTGAGATGCTACAGAAAGGTGCATCAGGTCGTACCTGATGAGGGCTACTCTTCTCTAAAATTTGCTCAGGAGTGGGACTGTCTGCTGCAAGGTCTTGTGTTGCTGGCAAACAAGAGCAGAGTGGACAAGCATCCCAAGAGTTTGACTATAAACAGTCGTGTTTACAGGAACTCAAAAAAGTGACTTCACGCTCAAAGAACTGTGGTCAATGGCTCAAGGTCCAAGTAGAGACCAGTGGTAAGTGGTGGCAGTATGGGAACTAGTGCTGTTTAACATACTTGTCAGCAACATGGGCAGTGGGACTGAGTGCACCCTCACCAAATTTGCCAAGGACACGAAACTGTGTGGTGTGACCAACCTGCTGAAGGGAAGGGATGCTATCCAGAGGGCCCCTGACAGGCTTGACAGGTGTGGCTGTGCAAACTTCATGACATTCAACATGGTCAAGTGCAAGATGCTGGACATGAGCTGGGGCAATCCCAAGCACAAATACAGGCTGGGCGATAAGTAGATTGAGAGCAGCCCTGTGGAAAAGAACCTGGGGGTACTGGTAGATGAAAAACTGAATCTGAGCGAGCAATGTGCACCTGCAGCTCAGAAAGCAAATAGCATCCTGGGCTGCATCAAAAGAATCATGACCAGCAGTTCATGGGAGTCGATCCTGCCACTCTGCTCTGGTGTGACCCCACCTGGAGTACTGTGTCCAGCTCTGGGGCTCCCAACGTAAGAAGGACATGAACCTGTTGGAGCAGGTCCAGGGGAGGGCCATGAAGATGATCACAGGACTGGAACACCTCTCCTATGAGGCTGAGAGAGTTGGGGTTTTTCAGCTAGAAGAAGAAAAGGCTCCAGGGAGACCTTTTAGCAGCCTTCCAGTACTTAAAAGGGGCCTACAAGAAAGCTGGAGAGGGACTTTTTGCAAGGACATGTAGTGATAGAACATGGGGTAATGGCTTTAAACTGAGAGTAGATTTAGGTTAGATGTAAGGAAGAAATTCTTTACTGTGATGGTGGTGAGGCAGTGGAACAGGTTGCCCAGGGAAGTTATGGATGTCCCCTCCCTGGCAGTGTTCAAGGCCAGGCTGGATAGGGCTTTGAGCTACCCAGTCTAGTGGAAGGTGTCCCTGCCCATGTCAGGGGTGTTGGAAATAGATGATCTTTAAGGTCCCTTCCAACAAAACGCATTCTGTGATTCTATCATTCTTTGAGACAGGCAGACTGTTGCTTCAGTATTGCAACGATACTGAGTTAATCAGATTTTGTAGTCACAGTAACAGACAATGCTTTTGGATGTTGCTAACATGGTAAATACAAATATTTTATGGTAGTAGCTAGAATGGCATTTTTCTATGTAACAGCAGGAGCTCATATTAGACAACTGTCATGTTTACAGAAGTTTCCATTAATTATCATTCAAAAGAGGAAAAGAGTTCATGGAAAGGAAAATCGTAGCTGAGTCTCAACCAGTGATGAAAATTGCCACCTATCTGTACGATTAAGCATAGTAGTAAGTGAAAGAATACAAATCAGAAGAAACTTCTTATCTAGTCCCATAAGTATTTATGTAAATGGACTCTTGTATGTCTCTTCAATGAAACCATAATCTTGTAACTGTGAGGACTGAGCAGCAATGTGAAAACTACCACACAGATGCTTGAGAAGATGGGGGCGGGGGGGGCCCTGTTGTGATGTTACCGTAAAATTTGCCAACCATGCAAATGATCTAAACTTATTTCATGGAAGATAACAATGGAACTTGAATCTCACAGTAAAACATTTACATTTGACTTAGCAGGTGGGAAAAGTAAGTAAAACTCTCTCATCTAGTGTTTTTCTGCAATTAGGTTTGCATGCTTTTCAGAGAAAGCTAGTTTTTTGATTTTTGGAGAAATGACAAAAAAAAAAAAACCAGCACGCTGAAGCGCTTTAGCCTTCCTATTGTCTTTTCCTGCAATATCTACAATGGTGGTTTTGTGTAACAAGAAATTTTTCTTTGTGAAGTTTTAAAGGCTATCCTGCTTCTTGACAAATTTTTTATATTCTGAGAAGCTTTTACTTTTGAATAAAGCAACATGTAAATATATGGTTTTGGTCTTTTAACTCTTAAAAAAATCGTGTATGTTGCAATGTGCTATGGTAGCATACTACAGTATTAATTAGGATAGGACTATTTCAGTTGGAAGGGCCCTACAATGATCATCTAGTCCAACTGCCTGGCCACTTCAGGGCTGACCAAATGTTAAAGCATGTTGCTAAGGATATTGTCCAGGTACTTCTTAAACACTGACAAGCTTGGGGCATTGACCACCTCTAGAAAGCCTTTTCCAGGGTTTGACCATGCTCACGGTAAAGAAATGCTTTCTAATGTCCATTTGGCATCTCCCCCAGTGCAGCCTTAAACCATTCTCATGCATCCTGTTACTGGATACCAGGGAGAAGACATCAGCACCTCCCTCTCTACTTCCCGTACTCGGGAAGCTGTAGAGATACCTTTCTAATGGACATCGAGTCAAATGTAGTATGGTTGCTTGACTTTGCGTTCAATTGTGTACGCTATTAAAACTTTTTTAAAAAGTGCTGCCAATGACAACTAGTATACTGGAAATTGTGTTTTGGGTGATATTCCCTTTTCCTTCACTTCCAGTTGTACCTCATGCAAGTGCAAATTACTGGCCAAATGTCCTAATTTCCAACAAAGAACCAGTAGGTTTTGTCATCCTCTTCTTTCCCCCCACCTCAGCTACAATGTGACTTGCTGAAAAAAGATTTCCTGCTGGCATGTCTCCTTGTTTCTCTGTTTTCCATCTCTCCTCCAGGCTGGCTATGCTTAAGAATATTTGTTCTAGCCCCAAGGTAAAGACAGTAATTTTTTTGAGGGCTAACAAATCAGCTCTCACCTTTCTGTTACGAACAGAGAGTTAATATTATCCAATTGTCCTAGGGGTGTTTCATTTCTGTATCAGACAATGTTTAGTTGATGCACATAATTACTTTTTCTGCATGTAAAAGCAAGAACTAAATTTAAACACACGTTGTTTTCTGTAAGCTTTTTTAATCAGCAGTTAATGAAACAACCTGTCATCAGACAGCTGTACTGCTGAAATTACATGAAAAGCAAATCCATGGACTAAGTTTGTTTGTAGACTTTCACCTAAGTTTGGAGCTAGTGATGATTTGTTGTTTTTTCTGCAGTTTAACCTTGTTTGGTCTAGCTGGAAATATGGCAGTAGTGATGTCAGTATTTGCCAAGAGCTATACTTTTACAGGAAACTGTAATAGACATCATTCAAGGTTCTGACAAGATTTCACACAGCATAGCATGGCAATCCAGCACAAATTTGTCATAATAAAAGCCTTCCATGCTCATTTTGGGTGATGTGCTCATAACCTTACAGATGTGGTCCATGTGTAGCTGAATGAAACTATTCAGTTGCTGCTTTGCGTGAAATGCTTGAACACAGTGGCAAGTGTCTATTAAAATGCTGCTAATGTGGATTTAGAGACATTAAAATATCAACACCACGTAATACAGCACAGCTGAAGGTCACAAGGCATCAGAAAGCACAGAATCAAGTTTTCACAAGATCTTTTTTTTTTCCCAAAACGTGTTAGAGGTGGGATTCTTCCACTGCATGATGTAGAAGAGAAAAGGGGGAAAGAGGAGGAAGGGTTCCTGAGCTACTAAAAATGGAAAGGAGTAATCTGGGCCTGTTTTACTTGCGAAAGTTCAAATGTGCATTCACCTCCACTGGGCTGGTGAAAGGGTGTGTGGTCCTGGGCTACCAAGTTGTTCAGGGCCTTTGTGGTTCCCACAGCTTCTCTCAGAATTGCGTGGCAGGCTGATGGGAATCCTTTCCACCTGGTAAAATGGTGACCACTAATCTGTGTATTAAAAACTCCATGCATCACTTCCTTGTTCCTTAAGGTATTGTTCTCCCTGGACTCTGCACCGTTGTGTGCCCTTTAAGATTTCTCATTGTCTTTGTTTTCTTTCTTTCAAGTACTTTCTTGGCAAACTGCTAGCAGTCTTGAATGCAGATGCTTCATGTGTACCTGTCCAGAAGAAAGCATTTTACTTATAATTTTGGTTTGCATTTTTTGGGGGTGTGGGTGGTTTTTCTGGCTAAACTTGAATTATTGAGATCAAAAGTCAGTGGGTAGTCTTCCCTTTTCAGGCATCTAGGTAATATCCTGTGGCTTCTGGTCTGATCATTAGATGATAACAAGCTTAAAATCTATCATCCTGAGCCTTACTCTGGAAAGCTGACACAGATCTAACATGACAGCAATAGCCTGCCATTGAAAGGATGCTTCCTTAAATTACAGTCCATATGGGGACAGGTAAAGCAGGCAATCATTTGCGAAGGTACTGTTAGGGTGGCAATGGAATCCTTAGTTTTATAGGAAAGGTTATCATTGATATAGATATCAAATCCTTCTAAGCCAATTGTGGTACCAAGTGCTTCATGTCCTTAAGAAACCCATTTACCTTCTCTGTGTTGTGCACTAAGCAAGTGTCTCTTAGGAAACTGGTCCTCCTTTATGTTGCTGGAATTGTGCACAGTCTCATGCCAGAGCATTGCTACCATCACACAGCTTTGTGTGAGGCAGTGCTGGCTCCAGAAGAACGTCCAGCATAGGAAGCTGATGGTCATAGTGCTATTGAGTCTTGGCAGTACCGCAAAAATTAAATTCTGAAGTTGTATTTTGTTATTGACTCTTTTTACATTAAAGTGCAGGAGCTGAAACTTCAAGCCATCTACTAATTCCCAGGATCCCAAGGTTGTCACGTCACAAGTTCGCTGTGGAAGCTTTTTTGACAGTAACCTTGAGACACTAATGTATACCATATGGTTGCGTAAGACATCTTTTACATCAACTGTGCTAGCCATTCCAAGGGCTGCTCTAGTTCATACTTTTTTTCTATTCTTTCCTTTACTTTTTGACAGTGCTACAGAAAAGTGATACTAAAGCATCTCTGCAAATCAAAACATATATATTTTAAAAAATTTTATATGATAAAAGCGCAGCAATGTGCTACAGTTAACTGAGTTGTTGCAACTTTGTAAAGATGACCATGCGACCAGAACATTTTGCTGACAGTGATTTCTTAGGCAACCAAATTTGCTAAATGTACAAAATGCAGGCCAATCACTCTTCAAATTTTGACCTACTTTCCCCTTGAACCCATTCCAAAATAATAATAATAAAAAATAACTATGGAGAGAGCAGATTACACAGCTCTACAGTTTCACTGATGGGAATGTGAATGCCATTAAAGTGCTTCCTGCTGGCAGCCCAAGCATGTATTTGTGTGGTTGCAACTCCTCAATACTCATTCAGATTTTGGGAAAGAGACAAGGCCAGGGAAGGACACTTAGGCTGACTTAAACAGCATCCTTTCAATTTAGTGGGCCCTTCTATTCTGTTTCTCTTAATTAATCTGGGTAAAAATGCACAGTAGGGAACCTAGAGTGTTTATTTTAAGTAGAGTCCGGTTTTAATTTTCACATGTTGTAAGCTAAATTCAAAAAGTCTTTCTCTTATAACAGTTTGTGATTTTAATTGATAGTGAGTCATTACTGATTAAGTTGTATATTTTCATACAGATGTCTTCCTGGATATTCTGTTTTTTGATGCTTTAAAAAAATAATGACATAATTCTGCTGGACTTCTCCCTTTGTTCTCTACTTTCCATTTTAAAGTATTTCCTTATCTTTGGGGGTGGGGGGGGTGGAATGGGGGAGAGGGAAGGTGTATGTGTGCTCAGAGGTGTGTTTAAAAAGCAGATCTAGATCCTCCTGTTTTTTAAGACCTACGTAAATCCATGAGAGATAGGGACAGGCTGATTTTGTCAGTTCTTAAAATATTTAAGAACCCTGCTTACTGGCAAAGGTATTAATGAGCTTTAAAAAGAGGAGAGGGAGTTGACAGGAAGAATTAATTTCTCCCAGTGAGAAACAAAACCCCAGAACTGCTGCATTTCCTTCCTTTTGGTATCATAGAAATTGTACTGTTTCAGCGTTCCTCCCTTGGTTTACCTCCCCCAACTCCTCAGGAAATTTATTCTGTAATTTCCAGTAGGAATATGATTTGCATATACCAGTTCCTTTTCATGATTAGATTCCGGAAATCAGAATTATAATCTGATGTTGTTCTGCTTTTGTTCTGGAAGTCAAAGTAAGTCATCTGGCAACCTCTAATCCCATTTCTAACCATATATGGACATGTAGGGGACTAAAAATGAAGGCGAGTTTGTGTATTTGAGGTATTCAACACAGTCAATTTCTTTCTAGGATTTTAATTTTGCAAAGCAGTTAGACACAGAAAGATAATTGCACACTGTTAAATACTTTGTCTAACTAGGGTCTATGTGAGCTAGGAATTGTCTGATAAGCATGATATATATTTGGAACAGGAGTTCAAAAGGGCTAAAAAAATAAATTATTGAAGGAGCACAAACAGTACTGCTTTAGTTCTCCCACTGAACCAGTTTTCCACAGACTGTGCAAGTCCCTGTATTTCCCTCCAGTCAATAAGTAGTTCTGCTGAACTTTATCCAAAAGAATTCTCCGTTCAGCACAAATAGTCTTTTTTGCCTTTTGGTATCATAAATCCTGGTTATTAGATTACCTGACTAAAGAAAGAAATTCCTCCTGCCAGCATCAGAGGGCACTCTTCTCAAAGTAAGCACACACACTGCTGGATTTTTTTTCCTTCTTTCTCTTGTTTTGGATGACTGATCTTAGCTAGCACCTTCTCCTTTGAGCCAGATTCAAGAGGTAGGACTCAGTTCTGGGCATGGAGTACGCAATTCAATTGTTAGTGTTTTAACTTTCCTTCTCTTTTTGGTCTGAAACAAATGACAAACTGTAAAATCATCTTTTCAAAATTAGAAATTTCCTGTCTGTTAGTAGGGCTGCATGTAGGACAGCAATTTCAACCAGTGAGTGAACGTTCCCAACAGGAACAAACATGAGGGAAATTTGTACCATAATGTTTTACATTTTAGAACACTTCTAAATAGAAAAATAACATTTAAAGTTGGAGCCAAATTCCAGAGTTTTGGTTGCTGTTAAGTATTTTGTAATTAATGTATAGTTTTGTGTCACACTCAATTGATCTTTGATAATGGCTTCAGTTTATACTACATATGCAAAGCGAAAAGCTTAAAACAGGAATCACAACCTCCAGTGGTACCTGAACTTACATTAAATTGTGTAAAGTTACCTCATGGAACACAGCTAACTACAAAGTCTGACATCCTCATGGGCTATATCTCCCCAACCTGCCTGCCTTTGACATATTCCATAGAGATGATGGTGGCCTTGCCTTCAGGATGGAGGGTATGTGGACTAGGATGAGGGAAGAGCATCTGTAAGCACATGGCTTTCACAGAGCTCTGTCAGTAGCTATTTAGCCCAGCCATCTTATTTACAGATGAATAATTTCATATTTTGACTCTGTGTAAGTTCTTTTCCACTCTCACAGGCATCTACAACTTACATGCTTAATATAAAATTGGTATCTGATGCATAAGTACTAAGAAAGTGGACCTCTTGCTCCTCTGTAGGGATTCTATAAGGATAAGCTTATAGGTTTTATTGTAAAGATTCTGATTAAATATTATGATTGTGTTTGTAATAGGAGCAGTGGTTTAATCAACTTAGTGATAAACATCTGCCATCAAAAAACTATGATATTTGGGCAAATAATGTAGATTGGAACAGCTCTATAGAGGCTATGCAAATCAAAGCTCCTCCTTCTTCAAGGGCTTGACTTTATCTTAAAGAAATTAATAATTAAAAAAAGTTAAAGTGGTGCTAAGCCTGAGAGAAGTGAGGTATTCTCGCTGGGGCTCCCTCATCCCTTTCCTTAGATCATACTTCCACGCAGCTATCCCCTGTCCCCAGCCTGGCTGAGGGTGAAGATAGTTGCCTCAGAGGCAGCAGAGCTGGTGCCTGCTCCCAGGGTGCAGGGAAGCCAAGGCTGGTTAAGATGTCTGCATCTATAGCCAGAAATAAGGAAACAATGAAATTCCAAGTGAGAACAGAGTCACAGTGCCATCTCCATTTCTTGTACAGCTCTATATAGTGTTATGATGTTGCTGGCATGCAGTGAAACCACTCATTTTTCTCAATTTGTAGATGCTTTATTCCTAAAGCAGTAAGTCCTATCGCCTTGAGAAAACACAGTAGTGAGGCAAAACTAAACTAAAGTTTGGCACAAAAAAATCACGAAGCAGTGGGGTAGGAGTGGATGGGCTTTACTTGTCATTGTTCCAAGATGTTTAAACAAAGTTTGTTGCAGAAAGCTTGTTATGGTAAGCAGCTGTTGCACCAGATTGTTAAATCTCAGATAAACGTCCCAGTTGCTCTGAACCAAATCCAAATCTAAACTATTGATGCCTGGCTCACCCTTTAGTCCTAAGTGTCTGCAACTTCCTCTGTGGAGCCACTTTTCAAATATGCAATATCAAATATTCTCTTGAGAAGGAAAACCTAATGCTCTGTAGGCTGGCATCAGGCATCTACTGTCAATATCTCTTAAACCCTTGTTTAACATATAGGAGTCAGATGAACTATTCATCCCTGTTCTCAGCACTGAAGTTCACTTCATGCTTTTGATATTCTGTTCATCATCATTGATGATACAAAACTGGCTGATCTGTCCAGAAGGCTGTGCTGCCATTGTGTGACCTGGACAGGCTGGAGAGTTGGGCAGAGAGGAATCTAATGAGGTTCAGCAAGGGCAGGTGTAGGGTCCTGCACCTGGGGAGGAATAACGCCATGCGCCAGTACAGGTTAGGGGTTGACCCACTGGAAAGCAGCTCTGCAGAAAAGGAACTGAGAGTCCTGGTGGGTAACAGGTTGGCCATAAGCCAGCAATATGCCCTTGTGGCCAAGAATGCCAATAGTATCCTGGGGTGCATTAAGAAGACCCTGACCAGCAGGTGGAAGGCAGTTCTCCTTCCCCTCTACTCTGCCCTAGTGAGGCCACATCTGGAGTATTGTGTCCAGTTCTGGGCTCCCCAGTTCAAGAAAGACAAAGAACTAGTGGAAAGAGTCCAGTCGAGGGCTAAAAAGATGATTATTGGACTGGAGCATGTCTCTTACGAGGAAAGGCTAAGAGACCTGGATCTATTTAGCCTGGAGACAAGAAGACAGAGAGGGGATATTATCAATGCTCATAAATATCTGAAGCGTAGGTGTCAGGAGGATGGGGCCAGAATCTTTTCAGTGGTGCCCAGTGACAGGACAAGGGGCAAGGGGCACAAACTGGAACACTGGAAGTTCCATCTGAATATAAGTAAAGAATTCTTTACTTTGAGACTGTGGAGTTTCCTTCTCTGGATATATTCAAAACCTGCCTGGGCATGATCCTGTGCAACCTACTCTAGGTGGACCTGCTCTAGCAGGGGGGTTGGTCTAGATGATCTCCAGAGGTCCTTTCCAACCTCCAATCACAAACCTCTGTGATTCTGTGATCTCAAAAAACCATGGAGCAGGATGTGGGCAATAACTACACAGAAAGGGGTGCTCTGGGTTTTGATTAATTTTTGATTATTTTCTCTATAATGCTTACTTTTGACATTTAAAGACATGACAAACTTAACAAGATCACAACTGTTTCTTTCATCCTCTGCAACTAGTTTGGTGTTTTAAAATGACCACTCTGGCATGCGTGGTCAAAGGGCTAGCTGCAAGTGGAAAAATGACACACATTTGGTGAGGAGAAGGCAAGTACTAGTGTGCTGATGTGAAATATTCTTAACCCCCTCCCGTCATATTTAAAAACACTCATGCTTATGTGCGCTGGAACGAGACACACATTTCATATTACCTTTACAAAGTCAGCCTTTCATTTGCCTCTCAGTAACACCAGAAGTGTTAAATCCATGTAAATAAAAGGTGATCTGTGGTAAATCTTTTCAGTGCTGGTTTGGTATCTTCTCTACAATATTTTTCATACTGTAATAGAGTTAGCTATTCAGATGCATTGAAGGGTACAAGATAGTATTTAAACAACAAAAATAAACCCATAAAACCTCCCTTTCTTGTGAAAATCTTCTACATCCTTATTTAGGTTGTAAATAAAGCTATGCTGAAATACATATGAGGAGCTAACATTTTGTGTTCGGTGACTGTTCTATTTAGGTCTCCTATACCTTTAAGAAACAAGCTTAATAATTTTCCCCTAGTGAGACAGAATTCTGGTCTTTTCTTTTTTATTTAAATGAAGGAATTCTCATGAGAAAAAAAGAACTCTGCCTGTGAGATACAATTCCCATTTCTCATATTTTACCTTCTAAATGTCACTTTCTTTTTGTAATGAATTGGGCAGGAAACTCTGCCCTTTCCTTTGAATGACTCATGATGTAATGTACTTACAGATTAGAAACACAATTTGAGTAATGTACTTACTGCATTAAGTGAGATTTTGCCCATCTTATCACATTTATTCTAGTGGAAACCTAGCACTACATCACTTGTGCTAGTATTGGGGTGTTTAGATCATTAGTGCAGAACACCTTGTTGAAGTTCATACATGGGTGTCCTTTTCCTTCATGTTAGGAATGTGCTTTTGTCATGTGAAAAATTTAAATTCATTTACCTGCAAATGTCATTAGTTAAAATTGATCATATAAAGCACCTTATTAATGTCGTATTTGTAGCTGTCGAAGAAGTCCAAATTACATACAAGTACACATTAATTTTAATAAAAAAGCTCTTATCTGGCTAATATGGAATTTAATATGCATAATGTTTGAAGAATTGAGCAAGATTCTTCAGTAAATGTGGTGAATAAATGAACTCTACCATTGGACAAAAGGATAAATGTCCCATTTGTTGCAAGTTTGCACACAGTTCTCTTTTAAGCCATAAAGAGACTGTTTAAGTGGTATTTTATTTCAGAGGCATGTTTCACATGTTGGGCATCTGATTCCCTGCCAATGTCAGATAGAAAGGATGAAGTCACAGGTCTGATGCCTATAGAAATGATAACCCACCTGCATGGGAAGTCTTAATTTTCACACATTGAGTCTGTTTGCGCATGCCAAGAACATGAGGTATGTCTAGGAGATATAACCATTGGAGGAGTGTTGGTGGCAGCTAACTCTGGCTATGTTATGTAGCCAATTTCCCTTTGTAACAAGCAGTAGAAGATTCAGAAAGTGAGGAGTCTAACTAACAGTGCTTGAATTGTCCTATAGAGTTACAAGTTGATCCTCAGAAGAGCTTTTAGTCAAGTCAGGCATATCAAGCTTGCTCTTGAGACTCTGCCTATGTAAGTATCTCTGCTCTCTCATGTAGGCAAATATATAGCCACTGCCTTTGGAATTAACTCACTCCAACAGAGGCCATTGTTTTGAGAAAGGGAAAGGAAAACAAAGCTAAAAAGGGTAATAGAATACTACAGCAGTCTTTAGCTGTGTCAAAAATAGGTTGGTATTTTTGGTCTATGGAAAGGTTCCCTGTCCTTTGGAAGATGTTCTCACTCAATGGAAAAGCCTGCTCCATACTCTTCCTTTCTCTGCATGGGGTTCATTTTTCAGCCCTCCAGCCAGGTGTCCTACTCCCCCATCAAACCTACTGCCTTCACACACACTGCCAAACAAGCTCAGCCACCATATACCCTGCTGCTAATACCTGTAATTGGTCTTGTATCTCAAAAGAGCTCTTGAAAGGAGCAAAGGAGTGACCTACCATTGCCTTAACAGAGAGCAACATTAACCTCTAAGGTTAAAAGTGATTCTATGGCAATACCAACACCAGAGGCTTCAAAGGAGTAGACTTCAAACAAAACTTTGAACTGTTTTAATTGACAGTCATGCAATTTTTTTCCCATTGTAGCAATACCCAAAGAGAGAATGTTATCTTTCCTATAATCTTTAGTGAAGTGGAATTTTAGAGTTTCTGGGCATGATCCAGTTCCCAAACGTCTATTGCCATTTGAGATTCCCTAGGGACCTACCTGGCTCCTGCTGCCAGTTCAAAAGGGCATGGGTATCCTGGAGGTCTTGTCTCATATCTGACACCAGCTTGTTAACATCTCAGATCCTTTGGACATCTCAAATGATGCCTGATGCCTATGTTAAGGCAGCTGAACTGAGCTAGCTGTATGTGTTAGTAGATACAAATCTCAATTAACTTCTTTCTTAACTCCACAAGGAATAATTTGAGTTTGAATTTGAGCTTTCACAATAAAGCATCTTCAAAATCAGTACACTGTTTTTTCTCCTTCATGTTTTTGATAGCTGAATTTTTATGCAGTGTAAATCTAAATTTCTTCATCGATATCTATTTAGCTTTTCTGACTTGCCACAAACTATGTACTATTTATATGATTCGTTTACAGTTTTGAAATGCATAAGTAGCCAAAGTTTTGATTGGCTTACTCTAGTACATTTATTAATGTTCTTGTCAAACATTAACCTGGAATATCTTCACTGGGACACAGCCAATAGCTTTAATGCACAAACATTTATGATATGTGAAATTAAACTGAAGGGCTGTGATACTTAATTTATGTACTTAAGTTGAAATGTGTCTGCAAACTAAACTTTACCTTCTGGAAAAACAGGATAGGAGCCAGGAGCATACACTAATGATCTTCTGTTTAATTACATGTAATAAACTGTAAAGAAAGGTGTTTATAACTTGCTACTGAGGAGTGAGGAAAAGATAATCCTATGATTAAAATTACTGGCCTCCATGTCATGATTTACTTAGTTTAAATTACAAGTGTACTGCAAGCTCCTCTGTCATGATAATGATAAACAACTGCCATACTAAAGACTTGCACATTTGTAGGAGTTGTACCCTGAAAGGACTTCATGTTCGTTATTTTTTCTGAAGTGCTTATCAGCTTGGTTCAGACTTTTTCTACAGATGCAGCATGTCTGTGGTCTTGCAGGGTCAAATGCCTTTAAGACTTGGAAAGTTGCTGGGGGAATGAGAACATTGTTTTAGTGCAGTTTGGTTGACCACAGTAGAAGGAAACTATGCATTATTTGGAACTTGTGACAGATGACTCTTGTAGGGTTAGAGCATCCTCTTCTGCCTGGGAAGCAGCTTGTTCCTGCCACTCATGAGGCCATCACAGGGCCACGATAGAAGGGAGTAAAGCTGATTTGGTCAAATCACAGCATGTTTGCCTGAACAGAGTCTCATGCTCACGCTGAGAAATGACATGATAAATCAGTCACCACAGGTAAGGGGAGCTTTTCTTTCAGCCTAGTCCTGTAGATCTTTGGAAAAAGTCACTGTCATTATTAATGGGAAGGTTTGTTGACCAACACAGAATCACAGAGTCATAGAATATCCTGAGTTGGAAGGGACCCATGAGGCTCATCAAGTTCACCTGACTCCACAGAGGGCAACCTAAAAGTTAAACCATGTATCTTAGAGCATTGCTCAAATACTTCTTGAACATTGATAGGCCTAGGGCCATGGCCACAGCCACTTTGACCACTTACCTGGGGATCTTGTTCTAGTGCTTGACTACCCTCTCAGGGAAGAACTTTTTCCTAATATCCAATCTTAACTTCCCGTGACGCAAATTTAAGCCATTCCCTCATGTCCTATCACCAAACACCAGAAAGAGATCAGCATCTCTCTGCTCCCTGTTACGAGGAAGTTGTAGACAGCAGTGAGGTCACCACTTAGTCTCCTCTTCTCTAAGCTGAATAAACCTCATATCATCAGCTGCTCCTCAAAAGTAATGCCCTCTAGTCCTTTTGACTGCTTCCTCTGGAAAAAAAATCTTCTACTATTAAGTGCTATACGTTGTCTTGAATGTAGAAATCACTATTATTGGTGTATTTCTTTCCCTTCAAATAAGAACTGTCTTAGTAGACTTTTAAAAAAGGCTATAACTAACCATCATGTGGTCTGCTCTGTCATAAGCCCTAATGAGGCAATGTATATTTATATGTAAGCAGCTCTTCTTTTGAAAGAAAATATATAATTTCTGTCTAAAACATGTTTTAATTTTAAAAAACAGTTATCTCTGCTGGTCATAATATATGGTTTCCTCTGCTTATTAATGATGTGTGGCAACAGAGGAGAATGTAGGAATTCTTACAGAGATTCAAGACTCTCATCTCTCAAGATGTTATCCAGGTTTGAACATTCAAAATATAAATTTTGTCACTAAAATTTTTTCCAGTTACAAAAATTTGCAACATATTCCCCTAAACAATTTCCCTATTTTAACACAATTTTGTGAATTTTTGCTTTCTATAAAACTCTATTTTGTTGTACATTTGCTATCCAACAAAGTTTTTACATGAGAGTTTTTGGGACTGTCTATTGCAGCATGACAACAAATAAACTTGAATTATTGCCTCTGCCACTACTGCTTCTGGATCTATTCCCCCTCCATCTACTCTTTTAGAAGAGCTTGCTGAAATACAAGAAACTGCCAGTCATCTTTTGCTTAATGAATTAATCATGTTGGTGCCTAATAACTATGTAAAACACAGTTATATGTGGGCCTCTAAGACCAACCTCTCCAGAGAGCTAGGTGCTCATCCTGACAGTAGGATTCCTAAGCTCTCCGACTGCTTTCCCTTTCTGTGAAACTGAAAACAGCAATTAAAAAGACTGAATCTCTCCTGTGAAAATCAAGTCCTGTGGTGAATCTGGCCCTTTCAGACAAATTTAGCCTGAATGCATGAGGACCAAGCTGACTTAGCAGAGGGTGACATAAATTTGCACCAGGAGTTATGTTGGTCTGGAGTATTTTAAGATAATACGCACAACTTTAGCCTGAATTCAGTGCACAGCTTAATAACCGTGGAAGTAATCTGCATTAATGAAATGAAATGTAACATAGTTATTATAAGGGAGTTATTCTTCGAGTTTAAGAAGAGGACTTAATGTGACAGAAGCCAAAACAACGACATCAAAATGCTTCTATTTACAGATTCATCCAGTGCAAGTTCTGACTGTAGATAGTTATGAGGCCTAAATTTACTACTTTTACTGTATTAATGAGTGAAGTAAATATTTTATCTTTTTTTAAAAGTTATTTTTTAAAAAAGGACATCTGATCATAATTTTGCTTTAGCAGAAAAGAGAAAAAAAAAAGTTTTTGAAAGACTAAGTGATCTCTGTTGGCTAACTCGAGATACTTTTTTGTTCACCATACCTGGAAGCATTTGTGAGGTGGAGCACTACCTAGCGATGTTATGATCACTCGTGTTGTAGTTTGGTCTTACCGGTCTTTAAAAAAGTTCTAGCAAGTTCACCATCCTTTACAGTTTGTTCTTCAAAAAAGGCATGGATCTGTTTGAATAATATAATTACTATATGTATAATGTAGGATTTATATGGAATCTGTTTGATATGTCTATCTATTTGAACTACTTTCCAGTAATGAATTTATGTTGAACAGCTGTTTCTGTGCTCTTCAAACAAGGCTGAAGAAATGTAAGGAGGATCTGTACTGCTCCAGCACCACTGTCTCTTTGAAGCTTGCTTTTAAGACTTATCCACTGTCACAAAACCAGCAAAAATTGCTACAGCAGTTCCCTGCAGAAAAAAAGCATTCATTTCTTTTTCAGATGATAATTGCCTACAGAGGGTGGGTGAAATACTGATAATGTAGAGATACTCCTCTGTTAATAACCAAGGATCAAGGAGAATCTTGGCAAGATGAGAAAAAATCTTTGACAGCACACAGGAACTCTTCTGTGTTCATCATTAGCCATGGAAAAGAAAAAGAAAGGAAATTATATTCCAAGAAAATTAACTTCAGTCCAGCAAAGAAAGCAGGTCCACCTGTGGCTTTAAATATGTTAATCGTTCTACTATGAGGACAGCTTTGAAATTCTTCTTTAAAACACAAAAGAATTACTATTAAGAAGTTAATTAAACAGCTACTATGCAGATGCAAGTTTTTCTTGAGAATTATTTGATAGATTGGATGGCCAAATTCTCAATGGATATGTACTTGAAAGAAGAATTTGGATAGATATTTATGTTTAAATTTGATAAGAAAACAAAAAGGAAATATTTCCTAAAACACAAAAGTTTTGACCTGAAAACATTTCCCCCCAATTTCTAGCCTCAGAAGGACACCTTCCTCTCCTTCCAAGAAATACATTTTCTGTCATACTAATGCTAACATTTTTTGGTTAAAACTCTGTCAACAAGTACGGTCCACTCCTTACCTCTTTGTGCAACGTGCATATGTTGTTACTTTTGGAGGGGAAAAAAAAAAAAAGATTCTAAAGTCTTACCTTCTGGGTTTTCTTTTTTAAAATAATAATATTTTTTACAAGTCAGTTCTCTTAAACTGGCAAGCCTTTTGTTCATTACTTGTTTCTTTGCTTGGCTATATCTTTTGGGTTGAATTTGTTATTTTTATCTTTTTTTTATTGCTATTTAAATAGCACTCAGGAAAAACAAACATACACTGTGTCTTTATCTTGACCAACCTGTGGAAGAAATAAACATGTCTTAGCTGCATTTTTTCTACACAGAGATAAAAGTATCTCCAATTCAAGTTCTCAGAATGAGAGTTTTCTGTGTTTTCAGCAGTGATCACACTAGGCTTTCTCTCCTTGGTTACTTTAACACACACAGAGGAATTTTAATAGCTCAGTTTCATGCTTGCTTCAAATCTGTGAAGGTAAAGGAGTTTATACTCATACTCTCAAGAGATGAAAAATTCTGAAAAAGTGATTTGAATAGATTTCCCACCTAATACCCTGGTTAGAAAGTAAAACAACATGATGGATTGGGGAATATATGGCCTGGCAAATAGGTACAAGCTCAAGAGACCCAAAACATGTCTCTGCATCTCATTTATAGAAGGGCCGTGGATTGTTTGTTTCATCTTCCTGGGCATTTACTCTCCCTTTGCATTCTTTGCCATTTTTCCTTTTTAGGTGGCTGGTTCTCAACAGCATGAACTCCCTCTTTTGTAGTTAGGTGCAGAGTGGATGTTAGGAAACATGAAAATGTGGTATTTAAGATATGGAACTAGGCATCCTGGGCTCTTTGTAATGGCAGTGGAGACAGACCTGCTGCATTTAGCTTCTGGAAATGCTTGTCAGAAACCTCCCTCTCTTGATTATACTGAAATCTAAGAAAACAACACAGAAATAAGAGTTACCTACCTAAAGCTAAATGATGCAGTGTGCTCACTGTCTCCAGTGTCCACTGGTTTCTGCATGCACACCTGTGACACTTCTAAATATTAACAGGATTTTTCTCCCTTTATTCAGAAGGGGGGATCAGTTGTAGTAACCTCCTTCAGTCCTTTGATTTTGTAGAGAAACCTGTCTTCTCATTTTTGAGGTGTGAGTTTTCCCTGGCACACAGAGCATGAAGGGCTGTTTGAGGGAAAGAGAAGCCATGCCCTGCGCTACACAGCATTCTTCACACAAAAAGCAGACATATTTTCACCAAAAAAGCTCAATTCTGTTATATTTTATATCTCCTCCAGAAATGTGGTTCTTCAGCGCTGTGGAGACGTGGTGAATTACTTCTGTTGTTAGACTGAAACTGCTTGCAAAGTACGAGATCTGTTGAGGCTAGCAGGTAACTGATGGCTTTTCTTCTGTCAGGTTCTGATTGTGCAGTCACGATCTACGCTCATGTTCTCCAGATGGCGTTGTCTGTATTATACCTTTGTTTGAATTCATGTTTGTTATCCTGTCTGTATACTGCAAGGAAATTGTCTTTGTGGAAGGTGTTCTCCAAAATCAGGAGCTCGAAGGCAAGATTCTCTGCCAATGTAAAGCTGCACCTCTCCATGGATTTTTACCTCTACTTCAAGTGTGGCCTTATGGATCATCACCAGCCTTACTAAACATTAGAAAAACAAAACAGCATTGAAAGCTTGGTGAAACACCACAGGCATCTGTTACTATCCCAGCTGGTGGTGTTCAGACCTGCTTGAAGCTGTTGGTATCTAAAGTGGAGACAGTGTGTGCAAAACTACTGGTTTGTGTATAGCATTAGTATTGAAAATATACCATACACTTTGAATTATGAGGCATTGGAATGTGATCCCAAACCTAATCCAAACATTTCCTCATCCAGCCACCCTGACTTGGAAAAGTTAATCATAAGGAAACGACTCCCAAAATGGACTCAGACAGCAGCTGTCCTCTCAGTAGGCTATACTGATGGCGTGAGACGTGATGTTGGCAGGACTGGCTTTACGTGTCTCTGTGCCCCGACTGAAAGTAAATGACTCCCTCCTTTTTTCTTTTTTTTTGTTTTGTTTTGTTTTGTTTTGTTTTGTTTTGTTGGGTGCAGCAGGAGAAAATGAAGCAAAGAGTGCTAGAAGCAACGTTATATTTCAGACAAACATGCACAGCAACCAAAGAGTTCTCAGTTAGTAAAATGGGCATAAAGGGGTAATCTTTTCCAATCAACTTCTTTAAAAGTAATGTGCTTTCTCCTTTATATTCTCCACCTGCTTTACATTCCTTTTTCCAATTTCTGACACTCCATGGTACAGATAGGACTGTGCTTTTTTTCACTTATGTCTTGACTCCCTTTTTATTCCTTCGTTGGGAACTCTGGTTCTGTTTTCCTCTGGACTCAATTTCACTGCCTTTTCTTTTTTCCCATTCATGGACTGTGCTGCATCCTCAGCTTCTGCCCATACACTCATCCAGACCTGGCTTCAGATGTTCCTTTTCCCTCTGCTGGGGGCATGGAAGATCTCTAGAGATAGATATATCTGTTCCTTTTTCCTGAAGATAGCATCTAATTTGTTGCTGTCCCCAGCCCTTTTCAAGTTGTCAGGAAATGGTTTCTGTCATACTCTTTGTGTCTGTCTTAGATGGTTTTAAGGTCCGTGCGATTTTGACTTTATCTGATTTCTTTGAACTTAGCAGACCAGCATCCTTCATCCCGTGCACTTAAGCCACCTTCCTGTAGAAGCAGCTGTTGGGAGAAAGCTGAGCTGGTCCAGCTCTGATATGTTTTAGTTAGGATGGAAACACTTTCAAAAATACATGGGAAGAAGCATTTGGGAAATAAAGCTTATTTCACACAATATTGCTTACAAGTGCTGTTTCTCACTGCCAAGCAAATGGGAGCTGATCTCCAAAGCAGATCTTTCAAGATCTGGTATCAGTACTCTGAGGAGCAGCCTTAACCATGCCTCACAATAACACAGGGAAGTTATTCAGTTTGAAACAGTGAGGTTAACTCCTCATGGGTTTCGAAAGGGATCTGTAAAGAAGCACTGTCCATTTGCCAGCAGCGCCACAATGTTTCCTGAGGTAAAAATGAGAAATATCTGGGCTATGCACCTGAATGAGGATGGGAGGAAGATAGTCTTTCAAAAGAAGGTTGGTTTTGCTTTATTTATTTCTATGACTGTGTTATAGTTATTAAACTCTAATAAGCTGATCTCATTTGCAGTGAATAAGGTTCTTTTGAAACTTTCACTTAAACAGTTAAACAGATTTTGTTTTGGCAGGAGTTGTTATAATTCCCAGAAAGAAGGATCTGAAGCAAAGCCCAATGTGTAATAATGTCAACCCTTTTAAGAAATCCCAATCTCCTCTCTAATCTATAAAACAGATTCCTTGTGACATTTTTATACAACTGAAGTTTCCTTTCTTTAAAAAACGTCTGGGAGTAAATTACCTTTTCCACCTTGAAACAGAAATTACTGAGCATGAAAAGAGAGTGGGCATATTGTATGCTGCCAAAGTAAAATTTCTATGTATGTACTTAATCTCTTGGCTAGAAGTGTGAAAATGAGTTAGTGGAAGCTCCTTTTTGGCTTTAGATTCAAATGTCTATTTCCATCTGCGTCCCATATTTGCACTGTCTTTAGATGCAAATTCTTCTTCATACTGTGGGCAAATTCCAGCTGTGTTCAGGAGGCTAGCCTAAGGCCTGCCATACTGTCTAAATTCTGCCTAAATCCACACTGTGGACAAGAATTTTTTCAGTGGGCATTTTGTTTGCCCCCTGAATTTTACTTTGAATTGATATCGTGTGCCCAAGATGGTGGTTTGATCAAAGTGTGTAGTAGACTAAGATTTTGTATTCCATCTACAGAGTGTGCTACAGCAAAGTACATACAAGTACAAATACAAAGTACCTAAGATATTTACAATATTTACAGCATTTTCACCTATTCTTCCTGCAAAATAATGATAATTGTCAAAAAAAAGGAGAATAATGTAGCTGTTGCTCAGCTACTAACCCCTGTCCACGTGGATTAGTAAACATGTATTGGAAGCAATTTTGGGGAGTTGTGCTGGTACACTCATGATGGCCTTTTTGAATAGTAAGAATGTAAGGATAGTTTTGTATATAAAAAAGTTCTTATTTAGATACCACCTTACTTGTTTCTTGTGAGATTTAAGCTTAATGCTTCTTCATAGAGATGATATCATTCTGATTTTAAGAGCAGTTGAAGCATAGTCACTCTTTGGTGGCAGAAATAACTCCTGTGTATTATAGCTGAGATTTATATGCCAGCCAGGTGCTCTGTTATAGAGTTATTTGGTGAGGTGCTCCCAAGTACCGTGATCGCAATATACATTGATTGAGGTGTTTACCCAGAGTTGAAGAAAACATGGAAAGTACAAAATCATAAATGCTACAATGCAAATCCAGGTAAAGTCAATAGAAAGATTCTCATTAGTTTCAGGATTCTTCAAATAATAAGAAAAGTGCAATGGATGGATCTTAAATGAAATTCTGAGCAAAGATGTGTTGAAAATATTGTTATAAACTGATTTTTAAAATAAAAACTCTGTGTTCTGTAATGTTGGGAATGCTTTACACTTTATTGTGCTCATTTTTAATAGAAATTCAGAGCAAAAATTCATTGATGCAAGGAAATTTTCTACAGTTATTACAGTGCATATTCCATTACTTGAAATATGCAATCTATTTAACAAAATGACTGACATCACAAATGAGTGAAGAATTTTAGAACACAGGAGCTTTACTGAAACATATATTTTCCCTCATACTTTAGAAAATAGAAAGATTAGTAACTTTACATGCTTATCAACAGGTTAATATAATTTATATGTGTACCGCAAGGCTAAGAGAAATTACTGTGCCAAATTCCCTTAAATAACTAAATCAAAATGCTGGCACACACTCTCGGTGTTTTTCATGTTGTTGTTGCTGCTGCTTTGATTTGAAATTATATTATATTGTTATTTTTTCCTCATCTCATAGGAACTCCTCAGGAGGTTTTTTTTTTACCTAGTTTTGTAAGGAAATTATGACTTTTAAGATTATGCTGTACATATGTGTGTAAATTATCAGTGGTTTTGTGTATCTGTATGTGATTCCTTCCCCACTGACTGCAGATTCCATTGGTTAGTTTTTAATGGAGTCGATAGAAAGATGTGTTTCAAAAATGTTGGCAGCTTCCAGGAAAAAGCAGGCTGTTAAGATAGTGAAGGGACTTGCAGTCACAACCCACAGTGATGCAAGGCTAATAAATGTACATTTTACACAGCACTACACAGGAATCTGCACAAGATAAAATTTGCTGCTCCCACAACTGTTCTTCTTTTTGTAACAGTGATAGGAAAAGCTGATAAAAACTATTATTTGCCATATTTTCAAAATCAGAGACATCAGAGAGTATCATGGAACTGAAAGTGGGTAATGCTAGGGTCAGGTTTCTTCATACGCTGATTGTTTTTGTGTGATGCAAGTAGTCTACTGGAAAAAAAGACGAACAAATCTCTAGCATGTTATCATGATGATACTTGTATTACAGTTTTATATGACTGAATTCTTCTAGTCCAGAGGAATCATAAGCAGACTGCTTGAACCATTTGCTTCAGGATCTGAAGTTCATGAGATGTATTAGGAATCTTTCCATTAACTTCAGTCTTTTTTCAGGTCCCGTTTATACCATATATTCGTAGATTAGATTCACATATGGATTTTAAATTAATGGCAAAAATGAATACTCGATCTGTTATATTCCGGGAGTTAAAGTGCTATTATATCATAACAAAGAACATCAAAAAGATGAACTACATACACTGAACAATAGTAGCTCACTAATTTTTTTCCAGACAATTTATTTTTAATGGTTACTCAGGTGTATTTTAAAGGTTACCAAAATTGAGTTTAAAGCTAAGTCAACACCTTATGTAGCTTTTGCAGTGACAGTGGTGTTGGTATCTGGGTAGAGTGGGGATCTATTCACCTTCCAGGAGAGAATTCTTTAGTTCATTTTTGGGAAAAACGTGCATGTGTCACATGGAAAAACCAGGCATGAGAAGGACTGGGAGGAGGGGACACTTATGGTGCATGTCTTTCTGTGCTTCCACAAGAAAGTCATGGCAGTCCCAGGTTGGAGGTGACAGCTCAAGCCCCTCAAAGCTTTTGAACAGGATGCAAAGATTGCGCTGTCCTTGAAGAAATGTTTGCAAGGTTAGATTCCCATGTCTCTTGCTAGGAGGACTTTTTCTAAGTGGCAGGCCAGGTTATTCCCTGCCTTACTTCAAAGTGAGTCTGTTCTTAGGCCACCCTTAGGCTGTGACAAGTAGGATTTGTGTCTTGGTTACAATTTTGTAAAAGAGAAATTACTTGTATGTGTTTTGGTAAGTGACAGGGGGTCAACAGCAAGGACACAGACACCAATTTAAAAGCAAAAATAAACGTATTTCACTTTAGCTCAAAGCAGGAGAAAGAGTAAGCAGGGTAAAAAGAGCAAGCAAAGTAATGCACCTAATCATTACTACAGAAAGTCAGCTGTAGTGATTAAGAAAGATACATCACCGATTGCCTTTCATACGTTACCATCATCCAAATCCTGTACATCAGCTGGGGAGCCCCGGTCACAGCGAAGGATTTGGTGAACCGTCTCGGCAATTGGGAATTCCTACGCAGTGCGTCCCCTCGTAGGTGAGGTCTCTAACTTCGCTGTGACAGGGGTCCTGCTTTTATATTCTTTATCAAACAGGACTACGTGACCACCAGCATGTGTCTCAGATCCGGCCAGAAGTTACTGTTTTCCTGACTTTAGGTATGCAAGACATTTGGCTTTAGGTATGCAAGATACCTGGCTTTAGATATGAAAGCTGGGGGGGTTCACTCGATAAGTCAACTCTAATTCAAGGCCTGTGGTTTAGGCCTTTTTATATCAGTATGCAGATTGTAAATGGAAGCACGCTGAGTATAGCACATAACAGAAGGGTTTTGCGTAGACCATACAGAGGCATCTTATCATTGATTCTTCTCAATGAGGCCTTGAACAACACTGTCCCTTAGCAGACAGGTACTCATGATACAGATGTACCAGTCATACCTAATACATGTAAGTATGCTGGTATTTATAAATCTAAGCCCAGAAATGTCTGAGCCCTGAATATAGATGGGGCAGGGCTGAACTGCTTGAGGTCTGCCTGCATGGTTAGCTCTCCCCATGCTGGCATCCTACTGTGTGTGCTGTGCCATTGCTGTAGCAATACACGCTTTCTCACTATTGGGATATTTCACATG
Source organism: Bucorvus abyssinicus (assembly GCA_009769605.1). Taxonomy (NCBI): domain Eukaryota; kingdom Metazoa; phylum Chordata; class Aves; order Bucerotiformes; family Bucorvidae; genus Bucorvus; species Bucorvus abyssinicus. The sequence continues at coordinate 17,559,831 of CM020030.1, read as the reverse complement.
ATGTCAGTGTAAAGATTTGAGTACATCATATCAGGCCATGCAGCTAAGTCACATCTCATTTATCTCTCCCTTTTAAGGGGGGAGAAGTTATTAAGGATTTGTTTTGCCAGGCAAGCAGAATAATCTAATTTTCAATTTTATATGTATCAATATAAAATGTTATCCCAATTGAACAGTAAATTAGAAGTGAATATGGTATATGAATTGATAGTACTGTCTAGAAAGACTGAGCTGTCCAGAACTGTATTTCATACAATATAGCGAAAATGCAAGGAATCTCCCCTTTAACTTTTTGGATCTGATTTTCAGCCATTGGATGCATTGGCAGTAAGTCTACATAAAAAGTTCTATACAAGAGGAAGGTAATTTTCAAGTGACTAAACTGCATTTGTGCAGAAGACTCTCTGTGCATGTGAAATGACAAAAATATACACTGCCCAATATCCACACCTTGCATGTAGCTGGTGCAAACTGAGTTTTGTATCTGTTGGTCTTCTATCAGATTTGTCAATAAAAACCTGAAAAGAACTCATTAAAACAGTGTGTGGGACCTTTTAAAGCAGCTTCAAATTCACTGCTTTTAAAAATATTAGAGTCGTATTTCCTTTTGTTTTTATTAAGACCAACTCTAGGTTGAGAAAGAGTTAAATTTCCCTTGTAATTTAAGCAGACATTAAAGTGTTTCAGTAACTGCATGCTAAAAAAAAATCTATGGGTTTTTTCAGATATATATTCATATAAATATATGCATGTATCTATTTAAATCTTATCAGTTCTGCTGTGGTGAACCTTCTAATGCTCTTCTTTGTTAATACTGCTTTCTTTGAGGACGTGCATGATTCCCTTTTTATCCCATGATTTTATGATATGATTTCCCATTCCTCATGTTCCTGTAGTAAAATTACGTGAAAATGTTTTTTTCTCAATGGAAGATAGTTTGTCCATCTATCTGTCTATCTATCTTCTTTCTCTCTGTTTTCAAATCACCTGGTAGAAAAATTAGTAGAGATTATGATTTCTGTCTTCTTTAGTGGGTGTTTTCCCCACTAATCCATGTATTTCAGATCTCAGCTTAAGTCAAGCAAATCTCTAGCCATTTGCACCTGGAGATAATCCTGCAAGGTTTAAAAAAATATTCAAAACATAAATGTCAATACACAGTCATTCTTTGGGAAGTTTGAAACCTATAAGAGGTCTTCTTCCGAAGTGATGAGGTAAATGATGAGCAATCATACAGGATAAGATTAGATTCCTCTGCTGAATATTGCCGTAACATATTTGTAGTATTTTCTGTTTAATCTTATTCCTGTTCTGCAGCTGTAGTGCCATCTTTTGCTTTTACAAAAGTGTGGTGGGTTGGCCTTGGCTGGATGCCAGGTGCCCGCCAAGCTGCTATCACTCCCCTTCTCAGGAGCAGGATGAGAAAATAAGGTGGAAGCAAACTCATGGGTCAAGATAAAGCCCATTTAATAAAGCTAAAGCAAAGGCTATGAGCAGAAGCAAAGGAAAACAAAATGTTTATTCTCTACTTCCCACCAGCAGGTGATGTCCAGCCACTTCTCAGGAAGTAGGACTTCACTACATGTAGTGGTTGCTCTGGAAGACAAAAGTTGTAATAACAAATGCCTCCCCCTCCTCCTCCTTTCTCTGAGCTTTTATTGATAAGATGTCATGTGGTATGGAATATCGCTTTGGTCAGTTTGGGTCAGCTGTTCTGGCTATGTCCCTTCCCAAGATCTTGCCCACCTGCATCCTACTGGTGAGAGGGAAAAGTTGGAGAGACGGCCTTGATGCTGTGCAAGTAGCCAAACGACAGTGTGTTATCAACACCTTTCTAGCTACCCATATGAAACACAGCACTACGAGGGCTGCTCTGGGGAAATTAACTCCATCTCAGCCAGACCCAGTACAACAAGAAAACCAAGATCAAATTTATTCTTCACCTTCTTTCCTGTGCTAGAAGATTTAGCATTAACATATGTCAAGTGGGTGTGTTTTATTTATGCTGACAAGGCATGCTTTTTTCCCACAATGTAACAATTTAATAGTTTCTTGTGACTGAAATGATAATGAGCGTTTGTAAAGCCCACACATTTCTTTTTGTAATAAAAAAGTGTAATGAGAACCTGATACTGCACATGGTCTGTGTGGAATGAGTAGTGGAAGAATACAGCATGTTAGCTGGCTTGATTGAAGGACAGTGCTGTGCACGCATTCAGTTCTTTGCCTTTAGGGCTTTTGGTTCATGACATTGGTAGCTTAATATTAACATCAAAGGTTTCAAGCCTGCTAAGCCCTTAGGCTGTAAACAAAATGTCAGGTTTGGAATACTGTGCTATGGAAGAGAGTGCATACCATCTCCCAAATCTTAGGCAGTGAATGCTTCTCCTGTTTAAGGAGAACCGTTGGAGAGATTTTAAAATCCTAGAGCAATGGTAGCAGAGCAAAAAACCGTTCCCAATTGTTGCTGGATTTTTATTGTTTTATTCACAGACCAGAAATAAATCTGAATTCACATTATCTGGGAAGGACTTAACAGCATCAACAGCAATTATGCTTATTTAAAAACAAATCGGAAAAAAATGTATTTCTGAATTTTTCAAGGGATTTGGAAAAGTCAACATGACCTTTTGTTCCATTCTATAAAACATTACAAGACTTACCAAGTAAGGATCTGAACAGCTGGAAGAGTGGGAACTCCCAAGGATGCTGAGGCCATGGGCTCCAAGACGTTTGCCTGGCAACCCTCCTACAGGCTTCACATCTGGATGCCTAGGGAGCCTGGCATCCCAAATGGTATGGAGCTGGGAGACTGGGACCTACGTCTGCTGGGAACACGTATGCTGGAAGCGCAAGCTAGGCCTCCCAACATGTCTCTCCAACTTCAGGGTGCTGGACAGCTGTAAATCCAGGAAAGCCAATGGTCCTGAGAGGTCAAAAGCCACTATTTCCTGACTCCCAGATCAGACAGTCAAGGAAAAGGGTGCTGGGAGAGCTGGCCTGCTGGGGTGTGATTAGAATCTGAAAAATGTGCTGCTTTTGACAAATCCTCATTTGCTCATGGAAAAGTGCTCTTTTGAAAATTTCTGAGCAGCTGTGACTCTTCTGGTGATGTTGCCCTTTAAGATAATTTTATTTTGAGCTATGAAAGCTAAAAGCTGAACCTCTGGTGATTTTAGTCCGAAGGTTACAAACTAAAACAGAGGAAGGCTGGGAAATCTCCTCAAAGAATGCATTTCTGCCCTGAACTTATATACAGATTTCCCCACCGAAATCAGTTGTAAGTTTAGAGTTTGATGATCTTATCATGCTATTAGCGAGATGGGAGGAAAGAGACCTGGGCTCACTTCATGAGAGATTAGAAGAGTTGCTCATATTCCATTGCTGCAGTTACTTTTTTTGGTAACCATTTGCTGAACTGTAGTTTAGCGTTACACTAATAAGACTGATTTAAGCAAGTGCACCATGTTTTCAGGTTTAAGGCATAAAGGGGTAACCCAGTTTCAGCTTCTAGGCGATGGCAATGTCAATTATCAATTATGTTTCTTGCAAGAAAGTAGGTTGTGTCAAGTCATGTTCATGAAGTGATTTGAAGTATTTTTATGGGACATTATCATCTATTCTACTTCGTCCCCACTGTTGCACTGTCTTGCACAGAAAACTTATGTGAACTCATTTTAGCCACGGCCTTCATTTCTCATGAAAAGTATGTGTACATATAGTAGAGGCCACTACTTGGCCCTTTTAAGTGCAGTGGTTATTTGTTTTGATTCTGGTCTGTGGAGTCACTATGCTTTATTTGTTCTTTTGGCCTTTGGTATTTATGCTGTCGCAGCTTATTTTTTATTTTTATTATTTTTTTTTTCTCCAGTGGACTGGAATATAAACTCTGCAAATTCATCAGGTTATAATGGATAGCCAAGAATGATTAATGTCATGTATTAGTTTTGGAGTGGTTTTGGATGTAGCTATATTGCAGAGCGCGGTGTTCAGTGGAATTTTAGGATGAAGTGCAGCCTGTCTGTGTCCTCCACATATTGTTTGATGGTTGAGGCTGATTAATCTCGATGAATGTCAATGGGTGCAAGTTTTTCCACACGGAGGAATTCAGTTACACACTTTTGCCTCACATGCACTGCCATGTCAGATGCCATGATGTCAGACCGCCCCATTGTCAGACTGCCCCTCTATTGCCATCAGTCACACAGCAACAAAATATAACGGAATATTGGCGGGAAGGTTCAACCTCTACTGCCAGACCACCAACCCGCACCTCTGACATCATGGGCCAACATAATAAAATAGGGGCATTACTTTTGGAGTGGCCTTCGTAGTTGTATCCAAAACTGTAGGGTGACATACTGTTTAATGTTCACATGGCTCTTAGTGTGAACACATGCAAAAGGAAGGGGGAAATAAATATTAGTAATTAAAACAACAAATCTTTACACCAGGTGAAGGTTTTTATGATTACTAGAATTTTTCCATATATCCAGTTTTTGCTCTATTTAAATTAACTAAAAAGACCTATTCGGGAGTAAGATCAAGCATAGCTTTGCAGCATAGCCTCGCAGTACCAAATTTCGTCTAATATATGCATTTAAATCACCTAGGTTATTGTTAATTTGCAGAAGAAAACATAAAAATAACTAATTTGATTTGAGATATGATTGCAATATCTCCTGGGAGTTAATTTTGTCCAAGTGGGAGGCACCTGAGTTTACCACCTTAAGTGCCTGGTAAGGTATTTCAAAGTGTCCTTTGAATGTACATATATAATTACATGCTTGACTAAGCCCTTGTATTTCTTTATTGCTCTGAGGATGACAGCTTCTTGTCTTGAATTCCAAGATCCTTGATGTCCCATGAGCATGGTGTAAGCAGAACCCACAAAGTGCACAGATGATTAATTTTTTTTCCTGTCCTCAGGACATTTCTGCATTCTTAGTCTGTTCCTTGAAGAATATATTAAGATCATTTTGGCATAGCCTGTTGCTGCCATAATCTCATTCTATTTTTGGACCTCAGCATTGCTAAAGTTTAAGCAGAGTCATCACAAGTAACATCAGCAGCCTGTGGTATTGTTCTATATTCAAGTGAAATCACATTTTTAAAATATTTTCCATAGATATTTTAGGTATTTCTATTTTACAGACAAAAAGTGATAGATTATATTATAGCTGGACATGAAATGTCTTCCTCATAGAGTTTGTATTTATGCTCTCTTTATTTAAATCAATCATTTTGAAAAGAGCGATGAATGGTAGAGATCATATCTACTGATCTACCAGAGATTTTTTTAACAACTATGGCTTCAGTTAAGATGTGTGAAATCAAATTTTAATGGCTTTTTAGAATCAAAGGGATATTGGAAAAGAACAGATTATGTATACTGGGAGAGCTTTAATCCTGGATTCTGGGAAACAGCCCCTCACCAATGCTCTCCAACCCTGGATAAATCCAGACTTTTTTCTTGCCTGCTTTGTGAACTACCTCCTACATATTAATGATGGCCTGTGCTTTTCTACAAACTGTGTGCACAGGCTTTGTATAGGTTATAGGCTGCCTTAAGGCTCAACATTTTGAAGGAAAGTATTTCTTAGATGCCAACATCCCAATGTGGGCATGGTTGTCAAGAAATTATCAGGTTGTATAGGATGCTCAGCCTTTTAGTTGGTCATTGCTAGAGCAACCAGACTTGAACATATTGACTGGAGTACATTTGAGTTGATAGGAATATGCAGTCACAGGCAAACTTTTGGAAAGGTTCATTGGAATGATTTTGATTTCGAATGTCCTATTTGACAAACAGTGGAGGTCCTCGATTTTCAGAAATTGCATTCTGTGGAAGTCAGGCTTCTCCAAAAGTGTTTCAAATGGGCATGCAAGGTGCCTTATCAGCACTAGTATTGATTGTTGGTTTTTCCTGATAATTATTTTAAACTATTGATTATAAATGAAAAACAGTAATATGATACTTCTGAAGATAGTATTTATTTCCATAAAGACAAATGACATATTTTGCATCTGCATTTACACATGAAATCCAACTCTCCTTTTACCATCACCTTGAAAACCCCAATTCCTCTCTTTAAAAGTAGTGCTTGGAATCAAGGTAAAAAACAAAGAAAGAACATAATTAGTCAGAGTTTAAAGTTTCAAGATCAGCAAATTATCTCCAAAGGTGGAACATAAATTATTTAATAAATAATTAGTAATAACATAAATTATTTATTTCTTATTTTGGTTTGCTCTGTTGAAAACCATTTAGATTTTCATGAAGTCAGAGAAATTAAGAGTCTAAGAGTATTTTTATGTTCATTTGTGTGTTATGAATTTGGGAATGAAAAAAAAGGCAACTGCTTTATTGCCATATTTTCATTAAACACTGGGGTTTTAAGATGTTAGAAGGCTAGAAGGTCAATGCTTACTTAAGATCCCAAAGATTAGCAGTGAGAAGCATGAGTTACGTTTTTCAGCTTTCTGCACAATATAGTTGGAGTCAACTGCCAGTGGTCCGGCCTCATCCCTTTGGGATTTTTGATCTACTTCCAAACAGACTGCACAGCCTCATGGTTTTTGAACTATACCAGGCCCCAGACAGTATTAACTCCTACTTCTGAGAGGCGAAGTTGATATTGTATGAGAACATCTTGTAGCCTCCAGATAAACAATACCTCACAAGTCCTAAAAAGAAGGATACATTGTGATGATTGACTTAAGGAAAAATACAATAAAGCTTTAAATAAAACAGAAATTGCTGGAAACCCTCCGAGTGTGTAAATTCTAAAGCCCATTATACCTTACAGAAATGACAGCATACGTTGGAATTATGCTCTGTAAACTCAGGACTCTTGTTTATCCTTTAAATGCAACTGATGTGACCAAAGAAGGATTAAACATGTCTTTACTTGTGTTACTGTTTCAGATGTTTTGGACTGAATTATCATTTGGCAACACTGAGATTTATTCGGACTCTTTGGTCTCATTTACTTGATGACTTGCTTGGTACATACCTTTGTTCTTTTCTTTCTCTGTATGCTTCTTAATAAGTTGTCAGCAACTTGGTTGACCAAGTATTTCAGAGGAACTGAAAGCTATACCTTTGTTTATGATTCATCTTTGTTTTCTCATGATCAGCATTAAAAAACCCTGCAATTTTAGAAAGAAAAAATGGGAAAAGTTTAGGTTTCATGTTGTTGTTCTATACCAAAATTGCCAGGGTTTAAATTAATGCATGAGCATCTTTAGGCTGGGACTGGTTGGGAAATTCCAGTGAAACATTTTTCATTGGAAAAATGCCATTTTGGAATTTTTTTGTTAAAATCCCAAAGCTTTTCATGGAGATATATACTTGTAGATGTTCATGAAGAAGATTTCTGGATCAAATGAGAGCAAGAAAGATGGTGCAAACTGTTACCATAACTTATTCAGTAGGTTAGTGACCTGAGAGATGTAGACCCTGCAATACTTCAGTCTCTCCATCCCTCACTGAAAATGCATAGGCACTCTCTTGATTGTTTTTTCTGTTTCTTTTAATTTTTCTTCCTTTTTAAATTTTTTCTCTCAAAAAGTTTGGAAATATCTCAATGTATGTCTCAGTCATGGTTACTATGACATTATGCTCATTTCCCTTCTTATATTTCCATCTCAGCCTGACTAATTAACCTGAAAGAAACATTCCCCTAACGGGGATATACCACTTCCATTAATCATCCTGACTTCAGCGGCATCTGGGTAGCCCGTCTGTCAGTACCTTATGCAGTACACTCATGCCCTGAGTGGCCGGTGCCTTTTCCAGATCTGGACATCTCCTGGCTCTTTCCTGTTGTGTGCAGAAGATACAAGGCAGGTTCTTGTCACTGTGTCATGGTATTTCAATGGCATATGGATGTTCATTTCTTGTTGTTGACTCTGGTATTGGCATACTTGATATCCAACTGTTTTGCAGTCTGTGTCAAGCTGCTTTCACAAGAAAGAGATCCAGCAGCTGTGCTGTCTGTCCAGAGGGAACAATCAAGATTTTGTGCAGCCATATTCTTCTTCCCTAACCTGGATCTGATTAAGCCCAAAGTGAGGATGTCAAACGCTGTCAATGAAGCCATCCTTTGCCATCATCTAATGTTAGGGGAGAAAATGCCCTCACAATGATTCAGTTGTAACTCATGAGGATGTCTTTGAATGTGGTGGACTATTTAATTTTGTTGATGTCAGGGAGGAGAGTTTGGCTGTGTGGTACGAGACATATCTCGTGCCTGTTTGCTCTGCACCAGTGCTGCAGGAGAGATCCCTCCAGCACAGAGGCAAAGCGCATAACACTTTAAAGAGATGAGTGATACAGTCCTGTCTGCCCCCATCCTCCTTCCCATGCCCCAGCAGCTCATGATACTGCTCCCCCACTGCCAAAACATTAACACTGGTGTTTAAAGCTAAAGCCTGTTTTTATGCTTAGAGGTAAGAAAAATTCCTTCTGTCCCCTCAGCTTCGTCTTGAGCTCACAATACAGGGAGCAGTCTCAATTGTATTAGGATTGTCATCCTTTGTGCTATGCTAACTTGTTTTGGGCTTTGGCTTCCTACCACCTTTTGTATTCTATTGAGAATTTTTTTTTTTTTTTTATTTCAGGATCAGGTAAGAATAATTGCAGATATTTAGTAAAAGAAATATATATCTTAACAAATCTCTATTAAAACTGACACAATGGATGTAATGCAGTACTTCAGGATTTACATAATGGTTTGGTCCTTGGAATCTCTCTTCTGAGAGATTGCACTTTCTTAATAAGTACAACTTCAGGGCATGACCACAATACCTTTCCTCTGAGGTGAAGTAGCACTTTATTATTCAGTTGGTAGGCTTTGCACACCATGCAAGGTCTATCTTCTTTAGTAAGACAGGCTGTACTGCAAATAGCTCTTCATGAATAAGGCCAGCTATGACGCAAAGTGCTCTCTTCCACTGCACTTCTTATGCAGTACTCTTTTCTTGTTTTCTTATAGATAAAATAAGTTAGAGACAAAGTCCCTACTTAAATCTCCTTCACTCTCAGTTCATCCTTTGCAATTGGAAACTAATTTAAAGATTCTGTAATGCAAGTATTATCTGGGCAAAGCTGCCATCCTGGGAAAAGGTAAGATCTGCTTCCTTTTCCTTGTTTTCACCTGCTTGTTGTCTCTAAAATAACAAATGAACCAGAAGAGTCATGTAACACATGGTTAGTAACACAGTTGCCTAACTTATGAGAGTGCTAATACTGTGACCTGGCTATGGATGGAAACCAGGAGACAAGCACTTTCAATTTTCTCTTGGCTCTGAAGCACAGCTACTTCTACATTCTTGGTAATCCATTTGGACCAGTTATCTGTGCTTCCCTTGGTTGTAAGCCATTTTTCAGTGGTGGGCTTGTGCAATTAATGTTTGGAAAGCAACAGACATCAGAACTGCACATTTCATATTTGTCATTGGAATAAATTAAGTGATTTTCTGAAGTAATGACTGTTATGTCTGGAATTCGGTTTTACATTGTCACCTTGTATTTAAAATGTAAAAAAAAAGTAGTAAAAAGTCCCTGGAAACATGCCCATAAAATACATGCTGCCTGTTTTGTAACATATGAGAAACAGATTTGAAGAGCACTCTAAGAGATGGATACATTTCACCTATGTATTAGAGCTGAATTAATAACTGTCTTCTTACCTGAACTCGGGGGTTGCTAAGTAATATATTAGTAGAAGATGCACTTGTTCCCTAAAAACTTTGCAACAGGGAACTTACATTTGTATTGCAGTATCTAAGGAGTAAACACTTATGTGCCTCTGTACAGTGTCTGTGTTACCCAAGAGGAACAGAGCCTCTATATCGGAGCTTGGAGTTCTGACACGAACTTTCTAGTAAAACTCTAGTAAATTTTGGTTTCATAGTAAGACCAAACTCCTCACTGGGATATTTGTAGGTTTAGAATATTCTGCCCCTAATTTGGCTTTCTGGTTTCCAAATTCCTTCCAGTCATTAGAAGAGGGAATGGTTTATAAATACTTGCTAGAGACAAGAGGTGAGAAATAAGACAAAAATGTTCATTCCTCTTTATAAATATAAAAAATATGCTGTTCTTGAAAATGCATTATCTGCTTTTCTCTGTTGCTTTGATAGTATCTTGGGGAAAATTTGCTGGCTCATCTTCAGAAATGAGTTAATCAATAATTAGGCTGATAACAGCCTGAAGAGACATTCAGGTCAAAGGGGGATGTATCGAAGCCAACTAGGTCTAATGTTTGAAAGAGTTTAATAAATATTGCTTAATCAGGAAAATTAGTTGATGTATAGTTTTTTAGCTGGTATTGAAGAAGGTACATTACTGTGATATGGAGAGATGAGGTAAAACACAGAAATACAAAAGAATATGCAATACAGAGAGTAAATGCCTTTTTACATCATAAAGTGAAGGTGTACATCAAAATCATATCATTTGAATAAGGTAGTTTAGCTTTCTCTTTCTCCCTCCGTAAACTGAGTACTGGCAAGTGCATTTTTATTGCTGTCTGAATATCAGTAGCATTCTATTTTCAAAGCCAAATCCAAATGTGTCTTTTTTCACTACTCTCTTGTTCCCACTGTCATGTGTCATGAACTATATTTTTTAAGAAGATGTAGGGCACGTGGGACAACATAAAGAAGATATAAGGAAGCAAGCCATTTTACATGACCTTTAATCATATAAATTTGGTCGGGACGACATGTAGTGGATCTATTTACTCCAGGGATCAGTTACTCTCATTATGCAAACAGTGTAATGCTGAGAAGCTGAGTCACTGAGGAAACGGGGCAGGTTTTGAAAACTGATCCCTTGCCATTGACGTACATGTAAGAATATAAATGTTTTTGTTTTACGGGAATAGAACGTCTTAATGAAAGGAGTCGGAAGGAAATCCAGCACAATCAGTAGTACACATCACATTCGTTTTTGGTGTGGCTGTCCATGGAACTCAACACGTACCAGATATTTTTATTATAACTCAGCTGCGCCATTCAGACTATATTCTGTTACCTATTAAAAATGGTACATTCTGAGATGCACCCCTCCCACTTTCTCTCTCATTCAAGCAGGAAAATTAGGTCACTGGGTAGCAAAGACCACAACCACAGCCTCTTATGTGCCGGCCTGTGAAAAATGCAGTCTTCTATGAGACTGCATTTCTACCAGCTGAGGGTTTCACGTTTGCCAACAGGCTGAAGGCATAAACAGACTTTTCTGGGAGGAGATAGTAATATACACACAGCAGTTAGTAGACTGTTTTCTGAATGGAATAGCCAATGTGATTTTAAAATACGAATATCAGTCATTGCCAATACTAATTCCTCTTTCTATATATACACTGTGAGGAACATTGCAGCAAAAGAAAGGGAAACAAAATAGCATAAGACTCCTAATGTCACTGGAAGGATTCAACAGCTTTTGAGTTTTAACCCTAGTTCAATGGAGAACTTAAACACATGCATTAAGTCCAGTCTTTTTTGAGGAGGCAATTGGAAAGCGTTGCATTCTTTTGCCCACTTCTGGTCAGTCCTTCCCAAAAGCGCTATGTTCCCAGTTGCAGGATGTGTAGCAACAATTTTGAGCTTCCCCAGCTAGACACTGCCTGAGAGTTTTGCATCAGCACTTGCAGGAGCAGAAGTGTTTACATGTTGAATTGCCACTAGATGAAAGATAGAGAAGGAAAAATTTAGACTGGCAAAAGCCTGCCGTCAGTATGCAAGTTAAGATAAAATGTGCTTTACAAGAACAGTTAGGCAAAGAGAAATCAGATACGCTGCATTGATTTGTTTAATGACTTTATACAATGGGTCTCCTTTACATCTTTCTGTTTTCCAAGGTCTTCATTTTAAAGCTTTTAAAATCATTGAAGGACTTTCAGGTGTCTTTTCTTTTTCTTTTTTTATCATATAGTAGTCGGGGAAATTACCAAAATGGTTTGATAGAGTGAGACACAGCCTGAGTATGCTGAAAATACTTTCCAGAAGAAAGCATATTTTTTTATCCCCCAGCTTTTTGTATTCCTCACTTCATTAAGGAAAAGATTTTTCCTTCCTTTTCTCTTTTGTAGAAATACCTTTTTGTTATTGCTACTATATTCTGTACTGTGCAGTATCAAACTGTAAATGATTTTGGATTAAATCTTATTAAAATAGCTAACTATTCCTCATGCTTTTGTCTAAGCTTGTGCAAAGGAAATTTTTTTGTCCAATGGAAAACTGAGGTTGCGATTGTGGCTTCATGGGGCTGGTGGTTTTCATGTGGGTTTCAAATCTGTCACTTTGCAGACAGGCTGTAGCCTTTAAAGCAGACAGAAGGGCAGTGCCAGGCCACCCCTCTCTCCTTGCATGGAAATGATTCTGGCCCTGCGGCTGCAGGAGAGGATCTGGCAGTGCTGGCAGATCTGCTTGCCAGATTTCTGTATCCAGGGATAGCAAGGCGTGAAAGAAAGGAGGAACTCTTGCAAGCAGTAGAACAGAATTGAATTAAAGCTCTTTAACTACTGTGGAACACGGGCAATGACGCTGATGATACTCATGTTAAAATTATAATGGTTTAAGGACTTTTTACTGTGTTCCCATTGACATTTGCAAGTGAAAGATCAGGCCTGAAACAATGATCTCTCATAGTGATATTCAGAAAGGACTTCCCAGCCTGTTGGTGGCTTTAATGATGTCATGGTTTAAGCTGAGCCGGCAATTAAGCCTCACCCAGCTGTTGGCTCACTTCCTGCCAAGAGGGATGGAGGAGAGAATCGGAAGGGTAAAAGTGAGAAAGCTTGTGGGTTGAAATAAAGACAGTTCAATGGGTAAAGCAAAAGCTGCATATGCAAGTGAAGCAAAACAAGGAATTCATTCACCACTTCTCATCATTAGGCAGGTGTTCATTCATCCCCAGGACAGGTTTCCATCACAGATAATGGGTACTTGGGAATACAAACGCCATCGCTCCAAACATCACCCACTTCCTCCTTCTTCCTCCAGCTTTATGTGCTGAGCATGACATCATATGGTATGGGATATCCCTTCGGTCAGTTGGGGTCATCTGTCCCAGCTGTGTCCCCTCCCAACCTCTTGTGCACCCCCAGCCTACTCACTGCTGGGGTGCTGGGAGCAGCAGGAAATGCCTTGACTCTGTGCCAGCCCTGCTCTGCAGTAACGAAAACATCCCTGTGTTATCAACACTGTTTTCAGCACAAACCCAAAACACAGCCCCATGCTAGATACTGTCAAGAAAACTAACCCTGCCCCAGCCGAAACCAGCACAAATGACAACAGTTTAGGAAAAGCTGAACTCTTTATTGTGCTCTGAGAGCCTCTTCCAAAGTCCATAGAAGTCATTCCTCTCCAGGGAAGACCATTAAAAAAAAAAAAGACATTCCCTTAGTTTCACCTTTTCCTCATTTCCTTTTTGGTCTTGGCCTACATGTTCTTCACGTCCATTTCAATAGAGGAACAGAATTGTTGTTTAGATCATGTGTGCAGAAGCAGTCTATGGTAAAGGTGACTTTTAATCTGTTGGTCCCTGTTTGCAAATTAGCCCCGAGGGATGGATTTGCAAAGCAAATACGGAGCCAAGTAAGTGGCTTTTATAGTGTTTAAAGTTGTCAGGATAACTGAGAAAGAATTCAAGAGCAGAGCAGTGTAATGGGAGAGAGAGGTTGTGCTCCTCTGAACATGAGAGCAGCAACAGCTTGTAGTTTCCGTGGAGTATCTGGCTAAGCAGAGCTTTCTCTACATAGCTTGTGGCAATTTCTTCAAAGAAGAGATAAAGAGATTTCTTACATGTATCAAGGACAAGAAAGACCTGAAAAAAGCATAAGACTTCTAAAGAAGTCTAACTGCTGAGTCCTGCACTACGCAGATGGGCAGGCTAGATATCGATATATTTATTGCTTATCTTTTAGTGATGAGAATCTACATAATGTATCATGGAATAAGGTCATGAAAGTGTTGAATGATGGAGACTAACTGTCTGCAAGCTGAAGGAACAGATGCTTCCTCAGAAACAATCTGTAGTGAAATCAGAGCATTTCTGTGGAAAAAAAAAAATTACCTTGGCCGTGCAGTTGCTGCATCTTCCTGTAGGCCTTTCACATTGTATAATGGTTGTGTAATGTGTAAGAGATGCAGTTAAAGCTGGTGGCTATTATGCTAACAGGAAATATATTTCTTCCAAACAGTGAAACACCTAGACACTGCCTCTAACCTGAACATGAAAGCCTCTTCTTCCGTTTTGAGTGCCTACAGAATTGTGGGTAGAATATTTATCTTTGATGTAAATTCCCCTTGAAAAACTCATTTTCTCTTGAGATGGTTACGTTAATGTTATTTCACTACTCCACTCTAGTAATATCTCATAAAAAAGATTTCTGCCGTACAACATTATTTAAAAACACATAATATTTTGTTGGTAAAAGCAAACTGCTTCCTACCCTACAGGAAGGAGTTGTAACCTGCTTTTCCAGCCAAGATTCCTGAGCACTCAGCAGATGCTAATACTGCGGTCAGTTTTGCAAGCCGCGTACCGACTGGTCAGGCAGGAGCTTTCTGCTGGGCGGCGATGGTGCTGTGAGCGGCACTGCTTCCCAGGAGGGGTGAATGGGGGCAGTGGTGACCCAGGTTGCTGGGGTCCCGTGCCGCCTGGGCAGAGGCAGGTGCTGTGGTCGCTGGTTCGGTGTTGGTGCCGAGCAGCAGTGGTGCTCGCAGCTGGTGTGGCTGTAGCTGCAGCAAGCACTGTCTTGTGGGTACAGAAAGGAATTGATCCTTTCATTTGTTTTGGCCTCCTGGAATGCAAAATAATTAATTAATCGTAGTTTAAAAGTGCTGAGCTCTCCTGAGACTTGCACAGTTTGCGTTTTCATCTGAATACTTTCCCCTTTAAAGCCTCTTTTTCCTGATAGCATACACATTTTTCAACAACTAGTATTTTCCTTTGCATAGCTATATATACTATCTCTCTCCACGTGCTAAAGAAACACGTGCCCAAATGAAACCGCACATACCATTTAAGTCAAAATACTCCTCTGTGTACATCTGTTTCTCATTAGTTTTTCCCTCTGCTATATACATAGACTTTTCTTTAAGAAGTGTCATTACATTAGTTTGTATTACAGTATTATTTTTCACTCGGCTGTGTACCAATACAATGGCCAAATACTTCCCTTAGAATTGCATGTGGTTTTTTGAGGGCAGAATTTGGCCATTACATTTGTGTACAGCATGTATACATGTCTATATTCACACATTAAAGAAAGTAGCATTTTTAATCCAGGTTTTGTGCAAATATTGGGAATAAAATATGCTAAACATAATGGATCTCTGATGTGGTTTGTACCTGTATTTTCTCAGCATGCAAAAAGTTTCTCTGTGAGTATGCACATGAGAGGGAAACAAGTATAGTACCTTCAAGCTGATGGGACGTCTGTGTCTGCCTGAGCTCTACCTATGCCACCAGATTCCTCTTCATTAAAATTTATTTGAATTCTGCATTTCTCTAAACACCTGCCACAAAAGAAACTACAAGAGAAGCATTTCCTCACCAGTCCTGGTATAATAGTTTTCTGAATTCCTAAATGACTTACCTAGAATGGGGGAAAATAAAATCCTGCATAACAGCAATGGTTTTTGAAAGGTGTCCAAGGGACCACCTGGACTAAGAAAAGCGATTTAGTATTTGAAGTAATAATTGTAAATATCGAAACACAGTCATAGCTTAACCATTCCAAAATATGGCTTGGAGTCTGCAGGCCTCCAAAATATATTGTATTTTATATTTATACATGCAAGTTTTAAATTACAGATGTTCATATCCAGTTTACTTACATTTCTTCAAAATCTCGCTGATGATCTTTTGCTTATTTCCCCTTCATACATATGACCATTCATACTTCTGTAACACATTAAGATATTAACCTGCAAATTCTGATTTACATCACAATGATATAATGTATAAACCTAAATTGCATGAATCTATGTGATAATTTTGACAGAAACACGCTAGCTTTATTCACCCGTATACCTACGTCGGTGATTTGTTAACCCAACGCTTGTGTTGTCCATTTGTTCCCTACAAACCTGTCATGACCTGTAGTTCCTGGAATATGCTCCAAATGGCTACGCACTAATGGCTGTGCTGGGGGAGGAAGGGCTCTGGGGAGCACGGTTGTGCCTCCCCAGCCTTTATTCCTACGGGGCTGCGGCTGCTCGGCAGCTCCTTCTTGGGCTACCCCACAGCCAGGAGAGGAGCTTCTCTGAGGTTACTGCTTTGAGTTTTGGGATCCTTGCATAAATCTTGGCAAAGCTCCCAACACAGAGCTACTGCAGGATGACTCAAGCTCTCACAGCCACTGGGAAGCATTTCAGGGAAAATGGGGAGAACAAGGAAGCCGATCCCTATTTACTGTATTCCTGGCCCACCCCAGATGACAGCAACAATGACAGACACACGCATGGGTTAAGGACAGTTAGAGTACATCATGCTAACTTTTCCCACCATTGCCATGCCTTAGGTGTCAAGAGAGAGGAAAAGAAGTTACAGGACATAATTATGCTTGCCCTCCAATCTCCTGGGACATAGTGAGGGAAGTTGTGCTGCATGAGTAATACAAAAAGAGTGGAAGCAGGCAAAAATATGCCCCAAGCATGATTATTCAAAGAGCCCTGACCTTTGTGGAATAATGAGTTGGCCTTTAAGCAGAAAAGTCAGGAAAACCTTGATTCAAAACTTCATTAAAAATATAATATAGTAAGTAACAGTGTCAGAATGCACAATAGTGTTTTGTGATTAAATTCGGTGACTATTGGACCATCTCCATAATTCATTACAGCATTGTTGCTTGTAAATAAAATGGGGGAAAAAGAAGAGAAAGAAGGCACATTTAGAAAATTTTTCTTTAAGGTAATTCTTTAGGATTTTCTACAAACACTAAAGATTTGATTACCTTGATGTTTGGATCTATATTTTTATGAAACCAAAGAGAACACATATACAGCCTAGTGAAAATTTTGAATATAGACCATTTCAAGAGCTCTCTGCTAGCCAGGAAATAATTTGAATACAAGTTACTTCAGGTCAGTTTGTAGTCAGCTTTCAAAAAAAGAAGAAAAAATTGTGCAATGAAATTACTTAGTCTGATGATTTTGCTTAAATCTACTGAATATATACATCAATTCAATGTGTTATTTGAAGGTTTCCCTTAGGATCATTAACTAACTGGTTAAAAAAACCCATTCTTAACAACACAACTGAAGTTTAAAAATTATATTTAATGTTCATTATGCATTTCTGCAAGAAAATAAATGTTTCTTTAAAAAAGTACAGTAAACTAAGAATGCGTTTGCCAGTGTTTTCAGGGTGATTTATAATCTCTGCCTTCTGCAGGAGAATGTTGCTTATGAAGGTTAGCATATAAAAAGTCAAAGCAGATTTTTTTTTTTTTTCAGTTATCTGAAGATTTAATACTTAAGCTAAATAATGTTTTTATAACCACTGGACAGAACAAACTGTTTAAGTTCCAAATGAATTTTCAACCATTAGTTATAAAATTTGCTATGGTTTGTATTTTAAAATTGAACACATGAAGCAGCCAGATAGTTTCAAACTAATTTCTTAAACTGTTTTATATAATTTTAGTATTTCAGTAGGTGGTGCCATAAACCCATGTACAATCATGCTATGGCAAAATTCAGTATAATAAAAAATAATGGCTTCTGATCTCAGAAATGGCTACATTCAATCCAAATTTATTGTGCTGTGCAGTATAGAAGTTCATGAAAAAGCAACTCCACAGAATTCATTTTCAGAGTTTTGAGTGGGCTCTGGACATGCAGAAACTGCAGAATCTTGTAGGAAATTAGTCATTAGCCTGTAACCTAATGTAGTTTTACATAAACATTTAAGATTTTTTCTCACTGGGCATACATATGCTCATTTGTTTTGCTAAGTAAAGCCATGAGATGTTAGCAGATTCAGCATTTGCTTAAAATGTGTTGACTCAGGAGTCTAAAAGGTTTTGAACAAAGAGCATTCCTTGGTATAAAAAAATATACAGGAAGACCATGTGGCTTTTAATGTATGGAAATAGAAGAAAATTGTAGTATGGCATTGTTAAAGGAGCAATAAAACTATGCTTAAAATGATCAGGAGAATGGGCTGAACTTAGGGTGCTCAGAAACTGCAGAGAAAGCAAGATGAATGAAATATATGGATTTTCTTAGACATGTAGTTGGCGATCTTGTAAAAAGCTCACAAATTGTCTCTAGCTGGGTCAAAATTTGGTGGGTACTGGATGCCTTTGAAAATATTACTTCAGATGCAAAGGATATGGTATGTCTATGATTTGTTTACTCCTGGATCCTATTCTCTGTCATCTTACTAAATCTAGCGATCTACCTATCTACCTATATTCATAAGTAGATGTGTGTATATATATGTATATGTATGTATGCATACTCACACAAGAATTTGTTGAGCTGCAAAGCGTACCTTTCATAATTGAGGAAGCTACTTCAGATGCTGGGTGTGCAGAGATGAGTGCCTGCATGCTGAAGGGAAAGGGTGCAAGTAATGTCTGGAAGGGGTTTGTTAGCACATGTGATTTCAGGGTCAGCTACACAACAAGCATCGCTTGGTAGGATTTTTCAAGTGGTCCAAAACAGCAATGACAGACCAGTGGGAGTACAAAATGAAGATGCTTAGAGTTTTCTGTTCTAAAGTTAGGCCTTCCAAACTGACCTTCTAGAGCTGTGAAGCAAACCTGTGTTTTTCGCTAGGATTTTCATTAGTTCATTGATTTGCAGGCTACTGTGAAGGTCTCACTAGTTCAGTCCCCTGAGTAGGCAGGTGGAGAGTGTGCCGTTATCTAAGCCACATCCCAGCTTCAGGATGACAAATACAGATCCTCCTACAGATTGTTTCTCATCCTCCCCAGAGGCTAAATCTGATGGGAAAAATCTGAAGCCAATTTTCTCACATATTTTTTAGGTCCCCTGGGTATGATATGCCCTCAGCACGGCCCAGAAGCAGGGTTCCTCTGTGTTCCTACATGTATTTGGGGAGAGGGAGGAGGTGGAAGAGTGTATATGGACTCTTGCAAATAAATGTAGAGCTTGTGCAAGGCCAAGTATCCAAATGCTGGATGACAGGGCAAAGGATGTGGCAGATCAGAGCCTTCTTGAGCACGTAACCCTCCCTAGCGGCTCCTCCTCAAAGGGCTCCTTCCCCAGTCCCTACATTTCCCAGAACAGGTTAGGTATCCCATGTAGTCACAAGCGGTGGTGACAAGCTCCACATCAGAGACATGACTATTCTGGCCAGAAACGGAGTACGTAGTGGCCTTTGACATTGCAGCACAGGCAACACATGCTTGACTCACATTAGCAATTTTTCAATTTACTGCCAGTCACCTTAGAAGTCAGTACAAAGGAGCTGTGCCCTGAACAGGTCATTTCCAACACAGGAGAAACAGTGATGCTTCTTCCTCCCTGCTTGCCTGTCTTTTATGGGTAATCATCTGAGTGCACCATGCAGGAATGAAAGGCCCAGCCAAAAGCTGAATTTTAGAGCTGTCTAAGAGAGGCTGCATGACACAAAGGAAGAAGGGTTATGCAGTTTTGCCCACAGTATTTTTTATTCTTGGTGATGGTGATACCTGTCTGTAGGTGGGTTGTGAGTGCTACCTTAAGAGAATCAGGTATCTGAAGGCATCAGCATTACAACCCCGTATTACTGTCCTGCGTTAGTGGAGTGTCCTTGCTAGACCACCTGGTCAATGCTGCTGCTGCATGTTTGCTCTTCCAGCCGTTGGGTTTTTGGAACAGGCAGCAAACTGTGTACGACTGTCCCCTCCGTTTGGAGACGCTTTACCCTGAAAAGCCCCTGGTGCTCTCCCTGGCCACAGATGGGACAGGCAACAAGCCTGGTGTCAGGCCGGACTTCTCTTTTAGGTCTCCTCTGACACCCCTGTTGACAGTGGATTTCTGCACGGAGCTGCCTGTCTGCTGCACAATTAGTACCATGGCTGGTCATGCTCCTGAGGCGGGGACCATGCACCCGGGTGGCACAGGGCTGAGCAGGCTCTTGCAAAAGCATCATGCAGGGCTGCTTTTTTTTTTTTTTTAAAAAAAACCACTTCATTTTTGTTCTGAAGCAATTGTTTATTACAAAATATCTTTTGATTTAAACAAAAAGACAATTTGAAAATGTCAGGATGAAAATGAAACATTTTGTTCAATCCAAAAGTATTTAAAAAGTCTTTTCCTTAGAAATTTTGAAAGTTCTGATTTTGGTCCAACTGAAAACAATTATCTTTCTATTTTCTCGGAACTGCCAGTGAATCAAGAAGTACGCAGATCCAAAGCCAGAGCTTTGGATTTTTAAATAGTGGATACATGCCTGAAACAGAAACAAAATCAGCAGCTAATAAGATTACACTGACATAAAAATGGCAAAGTAGTAAAATTCAGTGAACACCTGTATGCTTCACAGAGCATTTAAAGAATTGTGAGCTTGTGTGCTGGAATGCTATGGGATCAGAGAGCAGCAGAATTGCCCATCCTTCCAGTGGCTTTAATGAGAAGGGAGAATGGAATCCTTTCTGTTGCCTGGATCTTTTCACATTTTTTATACTGACTTGAATCCTATTCTTCCATTGCATTGTCCAAGGAAAATAAATAAATAAATACACCCACCCTCCCCCGCCAAAACCAAAACCAAATCAAATCTCAGATGAGCATGAATACACAGTGTTCCATCAATTAGAAAATATTTCTCTCGGTAACTACTTGCAGACACATGAGCACATCATGAAATCTAAATAGTGTGTTTTCAACTTGAGTCACACTCAGCAGTGGCATAAACTCAGCTGCTTCTGGACGTCAGTATTACGGACTGAAGTATTTCCTACGCCTTCATTCTTAGTGTTTTATTTTACTTAGGTTTTTTTCATTGCAACAGGATGATTATTTTTCTGCAGGTAACTCTCAGGATGTGAGGGATTCTTGTCAAAGAGGGAATAGAAGGGAGGTTTAGCTGGTAGTTCTGTAGCATGGGTATACCACAGTTCTTATATCATGAATCTCTCTTTTATTAAGTCTCCTCAAGGTGAGGCATGATGGCATTTCGTTTACTACAATAGACAGCTAGACCTCTCCATCATTGTCCTGCTGAAATACTTTGTGTAACGTTTATTTTTAAACCCTCTGTCCTTTATTTATCCTATTTTTACATAGCTTAAATGTAAAAATAATTTGCTTAATTTTTGTGATCTAATTTCAAAAATAAATTACCAAGCCTTTTATCTCTCAGATGTTGATATATAGACATGTGTCGTATACTGTACTAATAGTGTGGACTTAGGCATTCATAATTTCTCCACAAAATAATGTGAAAACAGATTAGCTTGTTAGCTTAAGTATGTTTGTGCAATGTGTATTAGACATGGTATTTTTTCTGTTGCACCAGTAAGGTGGAATTTTTGAAAGATTTTCTACACACCTTATTGCAAACAGGTTGTAGAGGGACTTTAAAGATGTGGTGCATTTTGACTATAACTTTAATAGGTTTCTTTTTTTTTTTAATAAAAATTTTGGCCAGTTATGCTAAAGATTTGGTATTTTTCCTAAATGAAGGGAAAACTATCTTTATGTGTAAGAAATTATTCATCATATCCTACACTTCCGAAACTTTCCATAACATCTGGAGCATGTCCAAAGAAGGGCAACAAAGCTGGTGAGGGGTCTAGAACACAAGTTCTATGAGGAGCGGCTGAGGGAACTGGGGTTGTTTAGCCTGGGGAAAAGGAAGCTGAGGGGAGACCTTATCACTCTCTACAACTACCTGAGAGGAGGTCGTAGTGAGGTGGGGGGTCAGTCAGTCTCTTCTCTCAAGTAACAACTGATAGGACAAAAGAAAATGGCCTCAAGTTGCACCAGGGGAGATTTAAGTTGGATATTAGGAAAAATTTCTTTACAGAAAGGTTGTGAAGCATGGGAACAGGCTGCCCAGGGAAGTGGTGGAGTCCCCATCCCTGGTGGTGTTTGACCAACATATAGATGTGGTGCTTAGGGACATGGTTTAGTGGTGACTTAGTTGGACTTGATGATCTTAAAGGTCTCTCCTAACCAAATTAATTCTATGATTCTACAATCTTAGACTGGGTGACATTTTAACCAAGGTGAACACTATTGTGGATAAATGAGCTGCCCATTCGTTCAGCAGAGCTATTTCCATTTTCTTGCAACTTGATGTTTTCTGAAGCCACCAGAAAACAAACCCTCTCTTCCTCTACCAGTTTGATTTGGACCTAACAGGGCTGGTTTTGGTGATTTATACATGAAACAAAGCTTTTTGACGTAAAAGCTTTGCCCTTTTGCAATAAATTGCAAATCTCTCTCTGACAGCAGTGAGGAAAGTTAAGGTTTTTTTTTTCAAAGTAACACCTAGTTGCCTCACCAGTTACTAGTGGTACTCAACTATCATAATTTTTTGGACAAGAAGCAAGAAATTCAAGGTTAAGATGTCTAGGCGGATAGGTTTTTGCTTCCATAATCTGTCCTGTATTTCAGATATGATTTTGTGCATATGATTTTCTCTGTAATTCATCACCACATTCTGCCAGAAGCATTATAGACTAATTATTCTGAATCTCTAGCTGGCTAAATTATCACACTGAATATACCTATTCTGGACTGCATTATGCAATGTAAACATGTTCTTTGTCATTTTTTATCTGTAAAATGTAGAGATCACTACTCCTCTGTCTCACTCAGGTTCCCTAACAACACCTGTATGAGTGAGAAGATCACTGGTCTTAAGACTCTAGGAATCAGAGTGTGCATACTGTCTGCAGTCCACTGCTGGGAGGTGGAACCACAGTTTTCGAGCTAGCTACTGCTAGAAGATTTATCTGTTTTGATGGCCCTTCAGTGCCCCTCCGTTCATCTAACCAAAAAGGAGAACTGCCTGTGGGCTCTGCTAATGGGAACCAGAAGCAGATGAGAGAAGAGGGTCCTGGAGCAGCCTCAGAGAAAGTTACTTCTTAGGGCTGATGGAGGATTAATGTCAGCTTAAGAGAAAGAAATGTCTAATGGCTTCATTCTTGTGTTGCTATTTGTATTTAAATCCAACCTCTTAGCTTGGAGTAGGAGAAATACCAGCTTTCTGGGACTTTTAAGCATATCGACATTAGTTCTTGGCATGGCTCTAACCAAATTTCTATGTGCTGGCACTCACTAAGTATATGTTTGTGTAATGCCAGCATTTTGTCCTTTCTGTAGTAAGATCTGTACATAGGCATTTTATTACATATGGTGAAAACATGTGTTTTTCTATTCTAGTAGGACTACAATCAACATTGTAAAAGTGCTAAAAGCAAATTGCTCAGATTTACCTAAACATGTGCCTTTGATTCAGTCCAAATATTGACAGTGACAAAGCTGAAATCATTTGCAGGCTTCTGTTCTAAGCAGTGGGAATCCCATTGTTTTGACTCTAAAATAATGCCTTCGGATACCAGAGCACATAGAGAAAATACGTTACACCTGTAAGAGCCTGTGCCCACATGGTGGAGCTGAAATGGACATGATGACTTGACAGACCTTTGAGGGGAGAGTTGCTCCTTTGTACTGGGAATTCAGACTGCTGCTCATATGGAGGCTCCTTGACAGCTCTTTAATAGCTAGAACAATAAATAAATAAACAAATAGTGT
Organism: Bucorvus abyssinicus; assembly: GCA_009769605.1. NCBI lineage: Eukaryota > Metazoa > Chordata > Aves > Bucerotiformes > Bucorvidae > Bucorvus > Bucorvus abyssinicus. Next base: position 17,536,092 of record CM020030.1, on the reverse strand, counting down.
TTATGCCAATAAGTCTAACTCCTCCTTTGCCAGTGGCAAAACCCGAAGTGTTATATATTGTTTCCATGCTGTCACTGAAACAAGAGTAGCATGTTTTATGTAAGGAACAAAACCAAGTTTTGTTGTTAGCGTAGCTTAGCTGATAGGGTATCGTTGTTTCATGCCCTTTACATACCGATGTCTGTGTGCAACCTGATTGTGCAGTCTTGGGCTAGCCAAGTATCTGGTATCTGCTTATGAAATATTTTCAGAATTGTCTTTGTATGCAGTCATATAATGCAAAACTTTGATTTTTTATAATGAAAAGTGGATGACTGATAACTTTCATACTCCAATAGCTTCTATGAGCGCATGTATAGCTAGCATTTCATCACAGCCGGGGATGAAAGTGTTACTGTCATTTTCTATAGTTTTTATCTAAAATACATCAACAACAGTAATCTAGCTTTTCTTCTGACATGAATAATTATTACACTAAACAAAAAAAAAAGGTATCAAAATACAGTTAATGTTGGGAACTATCTTTGAGTCAGTTTTTTTGGAAAGGCATAAGCCATCTCAAGAAGGCCATAACACCTCAAACATTTTGAATAAAACGATTTTATTTAATCCTCTGAGAAGTTCTGCTTACACGTACTTGGGGCAATACATGCGTAAGTCACTATTTACTGATAATTCCGTGACCGTGGACTAGGATTTTAAAATAAAGACAAGAAACTTTGACTGTCAGCTCCTGCTCAATTAAAGTGGAAGATAGAGCACACAGATGGCTTGTTCCCATCGGAAAGCTGAGTGATAATACTCAGATTCAAATGCCTCTGAGTCACTATTCTCCCATCCACTGCTCAGTCATAATAGAAAACACCATGTTAGTGTTCTTCCTGGCTCAGTAGTCTTCCTGGAAAACGTGGTTAAATTTTCTCCTGCTTCTTGCCCTTTGGATTGTTCATCCAGGTGTTTTCCTTCCTTCTTTTCCTTCTTTTTCATTAATGAAAATAAACTACAAAAAAACCCCTGTGTGGACAGCATAGATTTTAACTGGGAGCTTTGTCAAGTGGTAGAGAGAAACTAAGATTGCTAAAATTCCCCAGGTGTGAATGGGATTGCAAGGAGTGCAATGGCAGTTCTGTATTCATAAAAAAAATTGTAAGAGGCAAAAATGGATGACATACATTCAAGAATTTTGCTAAAGCTAGTATCAGAAATATTTAAATTCTAATAGTCCCCGCCATGAGAAAAAAAAGAAGGCACATAGCGGAACTTTTACTGGGAACATGAATTGTGAGTGGTAGAATTAGTAAACTCTAAATATGGCTTTAGAAATCAGAATCTGATTCTTATAAGAAAAACTTGAAATCTGTACACAGAACATTCATTTGTACGCTCATGGAAATTCTTGAGTTTTCCTGATCCCATGAGGGGCAAGGTTCATCCCATTTGACCTTGGCTGTTTACAGAATAGATGTCAGCATCCTAACAGGTAATCTTAGGATCATTTTACTGTCAAACTAGTGAACCAGGCAATTTTAGGATTTCTCAAACCTATTTTACTCCGGAGTGAGATGAGTTGTGACCTACACTCCATTGACTGTATTAAGTCATGATTATTTACAAAGGGATCTTAGATTGTTTATTCAGTTGTACATAGCTGATTGTATAATTGGTTGAGTTTTCCTGGAGGTAATGGCTAATGGTTTCCCAGTAAATAAAGTCGTTTTATCTCTAAATCTCAGTACAGAATTGCCTAATGACTAAAGTCATTAACTTTCAAGTTTGCAACAATTTTTCCTTTGCAACTCAGTTTTGGTAAGTAAGACAAATCTAGCATCAATTTCACTAGATTGCTTTCATCAGTGATCACCAGAAAGATCCCTCAAAACAGGTAATAACTTGTTGTTATACAGAAATTTTTAATACCTGATTCCAAACTCTAAAAACAATAATGGTGCTCACGTCTTCAGAGAAGACAGAGAAATTGAAATAAAAATAAAATACAATTCTTTGTTGAATCCACTGAGGGACCTAACTTCACCTGGAAGCAAGAAATCTGGAGGTTCTGCTGTTGATAGCCTAAATGTTATTGATTCACAATGAACAACGAGATCACTGGAAAAAAACTTGAAAACATTCAAACATCCCAGATACCTGGTGGAAAACTAGAAAGGGAAAGGAATTGAAAGCCAGTTACAAAGACTGAGAACAGCCAACATACAGGATCACATGGTCACATTCTAGACTGGCTCATGAACTGTCCTGTCAATGAGACATCACAGGTTTGAAAATGAGACTGAAGTATCTAATGTTGCAATGACCTGAGAAAGAACTATTGCTGAACAGATCCTAGGCTTGCCAAGTCTATGAACTTCGCTTGTATCATCAACAAAATCAGGCTGGCTTTTGAAAATTTACATGCACTATTGAGAGATTCATGTCTTCTGTAATCAGTGAGGTTGTTACCTTGAAGCAGAGAGCAGTTCAGGGTGTCTGCAGAGGGAGATCAGGATGCTGTGCAATATAGGACCAGGGACAGAGTAAAAAAGTGCCTTCATTGTGAATAACTGTCATGCCCACTAGTTCTGGCTAAAGGGTAGCAACTCATAAGGAAAAACACCTAAGTTTGACCTCAGAGAACAAAGTCCCTTAGTACATCAATCTGTGATGCAATATCTGGATATCGATAGTGGTTTTAAACATCTATATAAACTCTGTTTTCAACAGGGCATAAAGGGCATCCCTTTAATGCACTCATAAATTCATTTAATAAGTTTCATCTGGGTTTATGAGGAAGCTATACTTTGGGACATAGCAGAACATAGGCATGGGAATGAAAACAATTACTGACTATGCGGCAACTATGGTATTCGTTGTTTTCTTTAAGTTGCTTTTATTGCATACCACTGGGCTCCTATTTTCTCCTTATGAGTATGTCTCTTTTTTAGAGGAACAGCAGTGATCTTGTTTTTTTCCCTTGCTGTACTTTAAAGCTCTCTGTGTTTAATAAGAAATGGTCATTCATTTTTTTCAGACTAAGATTGCGGTCCCCTGACTTCCTGAAAAGTGGAAATAAAACCTTTAGGCCAAACTGTAAAGTAGTTTATTTCACTGGAGACATTATTTTAGTGTTACTCAGAGTAAGGTATATTTAATATGTTTGAAAGAGTAGACCTCTGTGGTACGGCTGGTCCCTGCTTGATCACCCTGGTTGCAAAGTCATGGCTTCTAGCTCTTTTGAGAGCCGAGCTTAGTCAGTTTTGTGTCAGGAACTGAAATCACATCTAGTGCAAGTGACTGGCTACGCAAAGGGTTTCTTTCTTAACCCTTTAACCTTGTAACTGTCTCAGACCACAATGTTCCTTGTTGCTTAAGTTGGTTTTGAGCCCCCTGGCAAATTGTTTGATGTAGTTGGCGAGACAGAGCCCTGTGGCATGATGAAAGAGGCTGGTGGATGGGTACAAGTACCCACTATCAACTGTATCACTGCCGTTACTGGAGAAGGAGTTGAGGGAAAGCAGTAGGTGTTTTAAGAGTTGCTGATCTTTTATGTTCTGGCCAACCTGGCTGCCCCAGGCTCCCATCTAAGTGACAGTGCTGTCCTCTCCTTTCTTCCACATTTTACTGAGCGTACTTTTGAATGAATGACACTCAAATGAGTATGGTATAAAGATAGCATAGGAACATTGTTTCTCACTTGCATTTCAGGGAAGTCTTACTTTTAAATTAATCATAAATAAGAATGCTGGAGCTTGATATGAATGAACGAATGTCCTTAGCTACCTATACAACGCAATTAGGTAAGAGGCTGTTCAAAGATCTGATCAAATTTTCTAAGCCAATATTGTTATAATATCAGTGGTATTTATGAAACATCCAGAATCAGTTTCAAAAATGCTACTGGATCAAAGAAAAGCAACTTAGAATACTTGTCCCTTTAGGAAGAATACTGTACAATTTAGCAGAAAAAGCAATTGAAACTTTATGGAGTTTTCAACTCATCTGTCAGTATTTAGAAGTAGTTATAAGTGTGCTTATATCCAAAGCGCAAAATTCTGCAAACTGCTTGAGAAAAATTCTGGCCAAAGCAGAGGCTTTGTGTAAAATTGTATGGGCTTCTACAGGAATTTCCCTCAACACAATTACGTGTGTATATACACCTCCACATTTGCTCCTCCTCAAATCTTTCAATTTAACCTGCTACTTATACGTTAAGCTAAGCTGCAAACTGTAGTTACTTTAAGTTTACTAATTAAATAGTTCTTTAGTTGTTCTTTCCTTTGCGCTTAGAGCTGATGCATTCCTTTGATGAAACTGTGTATGCAAGAGAAGAGCCAGGCAATAAGATCTGTACACAAACATAAGATCTTGTACAAAACAAAACAAAACAAAACAGAACAAAACAAAACAAAACAAAACAAAATAAAACAAACCGAACCACATAAATGGATAGCATACTTCGAATGAAGCATTAAGATGCAATCCTTACTCTGACGAAGTTTCATCAGGCTGCTCCTTGAATGGCACACCCTCTTATCTAATGAACATGCCATTGTACAGAGTTGCTTAGAGCATGTATGGTATTGCTTATACTCCTAGTTTCTTTCCAAAGGAAGTGAAGGTTTACATTCTGGAATGAAAGGAGGATTATTGTAACTTTTAACCCTTTTCTCTATAATTGTGCTGCTCTATTACATGAACGTGGAAGGTAAAATATAAGTTGGGAAATTCTTGCTTATAGGCTCTTCTTTTTGTTTCTCATATCACTTCCATTCCCTTTATCTCCCAGATCTCTCAACATCATTGCAACTATATACATATGCATCTATCTATCTATCTATGTGTATCAGCTGAGGTATTGGAGATCACTGCGACGAGAGTGTTTAAAAGGCAGACGAATCAAGCCAGTTTTAAACTATAAAACAAAACTATACCAAACCTTCAGTAACAACACTATTTTTGCTAATATTTCATTCTTATGCATCATTAATCATCATTGCCACACATACAAAAAGCTCAGACTTTAACACTTATATTTTGAATCAGCTGTAATTATACAGTACCATGGAGATGAAACCATACAGCAAGTGCAGGCAGCTGCAGTCCTTGGCATTTCTTAGTCATGGAGGTCCAGGTAATCAAGCTTGAGATCTCTCTGATAAGCATCAAAGTGAGCTGTCTTCTTTCTTCTCTGTCTTTGCTCTTTGAAGTTCTTAGTGCTCTTTTGCCTCCCTCCCAGAAGGGATGGTCTCCTCTGCTCCTGATTCTACGTATTTTTTCATCACATCAGTCATTCTTCTCATGCATTTGTCAGGATGTCCTGCTTATTTGCAGTCCCTCATGCTTATCTTGTCCTTCAGCAACATTTTTTGTCTCCTACATGCAGCTACACTCATTGTTTGCTCCTTTGATGCTCACATATTTATGTGCCATTACAGTGTTATGAAGTGCTCATACGCTAGGTTGGTTACGCTATTTTACTATACTTATATTCAGATTCAAGGTTAGCTAATATTAACTGTATCCTGACTAGTGCACTTTTAATTTACAAGTGTCACAGGTCTGTGTTTCAGCTACCAGCCCCATCACTTCAGCAGTAGAGATGGAGCATTCTGCCTCTTTTTTTGCTAGGGCAAAGAAACTGGTACTTGCACCCTAGTCTGCAGAGATTCTTGTCCTACTACGTTGCATAAGGTAACTCAAAACTGGTCTAATCTCAGATCTTCTGTATTGAGTCTTTTATGCTCCTCAGATTACAGAAATTACTTACAGCAAGCACTGGAGTCCCTCCCTCCAGTGGAGGAGGGATGTGGTTGCTTGATGGAAAATAGGAGGCAGCCCTTTATCACCCTGGTAGCTACCTCATGTTTCCAAAACTCCTTACAACCCTTCTTCCAAGAAGATGAACATCCTTATCACTGTTGACATGACACTTTGAATCTATTACCCACATCAGGACAGAAATAAAATATGTGGCTAGGTCAGGAGGGTGTTCCAGGTCTTCTGTGTCCTTGGTGCACCCCCATACAGCCCACCCTTGTCTAGGCCTGATGGGCTGTGACTGTCTTTCCAGGGTGACATCTCCTGCTGACAGTCAAGTAAGCTGTCTGCAGAAGTTGCGCAAGTGCTGTAAACTTCTGGATGTCTGTCTCTGCAGACTGCCACAGACTCTGGCGTTTCCTGCTTACGTGCTGTATGTGCGTGCAAGGACACCCTGAAGTTACGTTGATGCAAATAAAAAGAAATTTGGTCTGATATCTTCTGGGAAGGCTCCTACCCTGAAATAAATAGCTAAGTCCTATTCTGTGATATTGTTCCAGATATTAAGAAACTATTGAATTCAACAGGTCTATCAAAGAGGAAAAGGTTATTGGGATTGGTTAACATGGGTTCACTAAGGGGAAATCATGCCTGACCAATCTGATAGACTTCTATGATGGCATGACTGGCTGGGTAGATGAAGGGACACCAGTGGATGTTGTCTACCTCAACTTCAGCAAGGCTTTTGGCACTGTCTCCTATAACATCCTCATAGGAAAGCTTAGGAAATGTGGGTTTAGATGAGTGGACAGTGACGTGGATTGAGAACTGGCTCAATGACAGAGCTCAGAGGGTTGTGATTAGTGCCACAGAGTCTAGCTGAAGGCCTGTAGCTAGCAGTGTTCCCCAGGGGTCAGTACTTGGTCCAGTCTTGCTCAACATGTTCATCAGTGACCTGAAGAAGGGATAGTGTACCCTCAGCAAGTTTGCTGATGATACAAAACTGGGGGGAGTGGTTGATACACTGGAAGGTTGTGCTGCCATTCAGTGAGACCTGGACAGGCTGGAGAGTTGGATACAGAGGAATTTAAGGAGGTTCAACAGGGGCAAGTGTAAGGTCCTGCGCCTGGGGAGGCATAACCCCATGCACCAGTACAGGTTCAGTGTTGACCTGCTGGAAAGCAGCTCTGAGAAGAAGAACCTGGGAGTGCTAGTGGACAACAAGTTAACCGTGAGCCAGCAATGTGCCCTTGTGGCCAAGAATGCAGATGGTATCCTGGGATGCATTAAGAAGAGCATGGCCAGCTGGCTGAGGGTGGTTCTCCTTCCCCTCTACTCTGCCCTAGTGAGGCCACATCTGAAGTAAAACAAGGAACTACTGGAGAAAGTACAGCGAAGGGCTGCAAAGATGATGAGGGGACTGGAGCATCTCTCTTAGAAGGAAAGGCTGACAGACCTGGGTCTGTTTAGCCTGGAGAAGAGAAGACTGAAAGGGGATCTTATCAATGCTTACAAATATCAAAAAGGTGATCGTCAAGAGGATGGGGTCAGTCTCTTTTCAGTGGTGCCCAGTGACAGGACAAGGGGCAGTGGGCACAAACTGGAACACTGGAAGTTCCATCTGAACATAAGTAAAAACTTCTTTACTTAGAGGGTGACAGACCACTGGAACAGGCGGCCCGGAGAGGTTCTGGAGTCTCCTTCTCTGGATGTATTCAAAACCCGCCTGGATGTGTTCCCGTGCAACCTGCTCTAGGTGGACCTGTTCTAGCAGGGAGGTTAAACTAGATCATCTCCAGAGGTCCCTTCCAACTCCTAACATTCTGTGATTCTGTGATCTTTTGTGGCAGTTGAAATACCTGATAAGATTGAACAAAACAAGTCAAATGGAAGTATTAATGGCTCTTGCTTTATGTAGTGAAATTCAAGCTACTATGGCCAGAAGTAATGTACTTTTGAAAACACTGGTGTAGAGGAAACCTCTTTCTTCCATTTTGCTGCATGTGCTCAAAGGTTACCCAGACTGGTGCCTCAGACACATCTGGGAGAAGTGACACAAGTGGCACCTCTCCGGCCCTTCAAGTGAAGCACAAGTTCAAGTGAGTCACTGAGTTGGGTTCAAGTTTTGGGTGCAGGTGAAAGCATTAAGGCATCTGGTTTGTGTGCAAGAGACTCAAAATCACTCTGAAGGATATAACAGAGGACTCGTTTGTATGCTGCAGATTCGCTTTCCAGCCAATGTACATATTTACTGCACTTGGATATTTCTTGAAGGACAAAGTAGGCTGGTAGTTTAGCTTTGTTATCCATCAAAGGTGAGATCATGGCGTATTTTTGTTTTTAGAAAGAAAAACAACGAAAGAACTAATTCAGTGCTTGCTGAAGCTGTCAAATTGACTGAGAAAGCAATGGAGAAAATGTCTTGGGAGTTTGCAATAGTGACCTACACAGAAAAGTGCTTGAAAAATGCAGATAACCCCTTCTTCCCGCTTCATCAGGAACCTTGACTGCCCAGAGCTGATCTCAAACAAGAGTGTGGCCAGCTGCTCTGGCAGAAAACAATACAATTGTGTCCTTTCAGGTGAGCCTGGGCAAGAGTTTCAGCTGCACGTTGGCTATGTGTCAGTCCCTATCTAGCAGGAAGCTCTGCTGACCATTTGCTTCTCAGTTGCTTTCTTGCAGGCTTTGGCTTGTTCTGTGGCTGCAGACTGTAACTTTTTTTTTTTTTTTTTGCATTGATTAATTTTCTCTCTGGAGCTTGCAGGCATCACATGAACCAGATGAGCAACAATGGAGTCATACCTTCACAGTCTGCACTAGTATCGTGGCTCTGTCATGTGCCGCTTTTAAACACCAGTGCTTTCATTAATCTCCTCCTCAGACAGGAACAAAGACATTAGGGGAAACATTAGAGTCCTGCATGACGCAAAGTTAAATAAAATCAATTATAGTGCGTGTGAGAGGCTGCTTATCTCCAAATACTTACATCTATATATAACCCTATCCACGCCAGATTATTTGCGGACTCTCCTACAATTGTCAGGAGAATTTTCTACTGGACGGTAATGGCTAGAAACTGCTTATTCAAACTGTGCTTTCTTTTTCTCTCTTTTTCTTTTTTTGACATTAATAAGACATTTCAGTAAATATTGACATAAAAAAGAACATTATTAACATTCCTCTTTACCCACACAAATCTGTCTTGCTGCTCTTCCTGAGATGGATAGCTTCTTAAATTATTTCTACGAACCAAGTACATTCGATGTAAAAAATCATTATGCATGACGCAGACTATGACAGAAAGGAAGGAGCATTTGGCACTTAACATATGTTCCAAAATAATTGAAGGACTAGTGAGAGAGAGACAATTTCTTGGCTGAACAGCAGTAATGAGCAATGTGGATGCCCAGGGCCTAGCTGCATACATTGAAATATTTTCTTCGGGACTTCTACTTTGGAGTCACTCGCTTTCAGTTTACTTTGCATTTCCTAGCTATAGAGCAATAGCACAACTGAGCTGTTTGGCTTTCCTTGAAAGATTTTGAGAAAACACATGACAAAGTAAAATTAAAATGTTAAAGGAGGACTCATTCGCACAGGCATCATTAATTAATTCAGCATCTAGTTTGGGAAAGACATTCACCAGTTTGATTGCACTGATATAAGGAACAGATGCTCACCCATTTTCTGCACTTACTCCTTTGAAATCTGACCTCTTGAAAGAAACCCGTATGTAGTTTACAGTTTTAACGTCTCACCCTGAGACTGCATACACAGTGACTCTAAAGCGATGGCCCTCTCCCCACCCCAGCTAAAAAGAGTTCAGAGGGGATTTGGCCATAGAGAGATGATGTGAAGGAGTGTGTTCAAAGAAGAGTCCCAAAAGCAAGGTGTAACTCTACCCCTATATCTCCCAAGAAAAGCCAAACCAAGACAGACTTGTGCTACTCTGCCATTGAAGAGATCGGGGTGTCCAGTTGTGCCCCCATGTTACCCGTGTAATCTAAAGAGGCTTAGAGGCTAGGAGAGAGGATTAGTAATTTTTTTTGTGCACTCAGCTCCTTTTGATTTCAACCAGCAACATTTTGGATCGCAGAGCACTAGCTATACTGGCAAATGCCAGGGAACCGTGACACCCCAGTGCAGCGTCTGCATGGGCTGGCAGTGTTAGCACTTGCTCCCCGCTTGGGCTTCTCCTACCATCAGTGGACAGAGTTAATCACCAGGCCCTGCACCCTAACTGAAGTGAATATTTTCCCATTGACTGGAGCAAGATTGCAAGTCATATCTAGCCTTCCCTGGTCCAAGCAGCTAACTTAGATAGATGTGGTAGTGTTGAGCCCAGCAATATCTGGCCATATTTTAATGTGGAGTTTGGGTGCCTTTTCTCACTGCACTCTTTTTCAACTTCCTAGTGAATATTAGGTTGCACTAACTTTTCTGTCCTCTTCTTGCCCTGTTATTTAACTTTCCTGGAATAATGTAGCCGGCTGAGGGAAGATTTCATAATACATATTTTATAGCAGTTTATGACAATTGTTCCCACTGAGGAGTTCCCAGCTGATAGGTAATACTTGTTAGTTATTGGGCATTCTGTGCAAGACAAAGAAAAAACTTATATTTCATAGATTAAATGTTTTTATCTCTCCAGCTGATATCAGTATTTCGGGCTAGTGGCAGCCATAGGCGGTGAAAGTAGACGTGGCAGTGCGAGCAGCTGCAGGTGCAGGTATGTCACACCAGGCAGTACTAATATTGAAGTTTTAGTTTCTTCTGTCATCTCCTCTGCATTCACTAGATGAATCCATGCCCTCTCACAATTAGCAGATGGAAAGGAGAACTGGCTTCAGGAAATCTGCATGATGAACAATATCTAGTTTTGGCACCTCTGATAAGAGAGCTCACCATTTCTCTCAAGCCTGTCCTCTCAAAGAAGCTTAGCAAAAGCTTAAAAGAACAACCTGGGCTCTCTTCTCCAGGTGAAGAACACAAGCTCAGGAAGCCAAGCTTCATGGGAAGGAAAGCATCTTTAAGTAACCCAGCAGAGCCCACACCGTATTCACCAGCCAAGAAGCTTAGAGATCACAGATGTGTGTTCATACTTTGAACATCTGCAGTTGCTGGGAACTTCATATGTGTTGAATTTGCAAGAATAGTTTGCATTATTCTTTTCTATTCCGATCGCCAATCAAACTCCTAGTCTGTGTTGTTGTTTCCAGAACAGCAAATTTACACAGACCTGAAAGGAAGATGAGCAGCTTTCTGACTAGGACAGGCTTGAGCCAAAGCTCAGAAAAATAAATACAAAGTGCTTCATTATCAACAGTGGGCTTTGGATCAGACCCACTGTCTACTTATTCAATTATACAGTGTTATTAGGAGAAAAATTGTTTCCTGGCCTCCCTAGTATGTCTAAGCCCTGCAGCATGAGGTTTTAGTCTCCCATTTTACCATAGTTTGTATAGCTTGCCAGAGCTTGCATTACTTTTTATATTATTGCTTTCTAAGCATTCCAATCTAGTTCTTCAAAAACCTTGCTTAAATAGTAATGTCCCTGAACCAGTGGCTTCCAGGTCATGCAGAGCACAAAGTAATCATTATTTCAGGGGTACTTAGTATACATTTGCCAGGTACTTTTCTGTTCTCATTCTGGAAGTAAAAAAGGAAGAACTTTTATAATTTTTCTGCTGCTCTACATATTTCAAACTTGAAAAGGAAATGCTTGAAACCAAGTAACTTGCCTGAATTTATGTGGTTAAAATCCAGACCATGAGGTTTAGCTTGCTTGGTCAAGTATACGCCAAATGGCAGTGTTTACTCTCCAAACGCTTTCAGTGTCATTGCATGTGTGAATGTAAAAGGTTTTTAAGTGATGTCATTGCAAGTCACTTTGCAGAAAAAAATCTCTGGCAAAACTGAAAAAAAAAAAAGGAAAAAAAGGTATGTGGGATGTGTATGTGATCCTGCAAATCTTACATCTTCAAACAATCAGTTTGTGGGTTTTTTTCCCATTACTCATTTGCACACAGCCAGTTCAAATTCTTTCTTAAAACACAATCTCATTAAGGAACTTGTACAGATGATCCACATGCACTTCTGTTCAATTCCATTACCAGGATGCCATGTATAAATGGATTCCTATCTCCCGCTCCCCCCCTGCCTCTTTTTAAGCCTCTTTGCATATGTTTCAATAGCTCTATGGGAGTATTTTAATAGGCATATCAGAGGGAAGCTTATCTTCTAGCTAGAAAAGCTACGGACTGCCTGGCATACATTTACTGGCCTTCTCAGTTTTGTCCACTGGACACTGGAAAAGACAGACTAGACCAATGGTGTGAGAATAAATACTTCAAAGATGGTATAAATGGTAGTGATAGATTGTATGCCCCTGTCTGTCCCCCTCAAACATGCTCATTAACTACTGCACTCAGTCTGCCCTCTTCTGTGTGGAAAAGCAACAATGCAGTGCTCACAAGGACAAGATGGAAATGGCCTTAGGGATTTGCCTAGTGACTGCAGAAGATCTGAGGAAGATCTGGAAAAGGAGGTCTCTCACAGGGTTATCTCCTGCAGCAGCCACCAGCTCATCCATCGTCCCTGCCAACCTCATGACTGTACAAGGCAAACAGGAAAAATGTGGAGGAAGAAGGTGGGTGAAGGCAGGAAAAGTGTTTTCCTAGTTCATCTCATCTTTATTATTTATCGATAACTAACTGTTCTGGAAAAATAATTTCTGGAGCACTTACAGCAACATGAACCACAGAGGTATTAGCCGTAACATGTCCCCATTCAGGACTGGTGCACCAATGACAGTTCTTTGGCAAAACAGAGGACCCCACAGAAACCTGCATTGGCAGCTCTTATTTTGTGTTACTACCATGTCCCGATTTTCTGTGGTTTGCAAGTCCTTTTAAAAACTCTCAGCAGAGTATCACTGTAGTCTGATGCATTATAATACGAAGATCATGCGTATTATTCTGAGAACAATTTAAAAACTCATTCTAGTAGCATTTTGCATAATTTCCCTAAGATGTGTGAATACCAATCAAACTTTTATAGATGTGCAGTGTTAGCGGGTACATCTTTGAAAAGAACAAGGTAGTTTTTCCTGTTTCCTTCTGGACTCTCACTGTGGTTTTTACTCTCCCACTGTATTTACATTACTTCACACTCACATGATAAAGTATTTTCCAAGAAAGCGTGGTTTGCTAGTTAGCACTACTATCAGATAAAGGAAAAAAAAAAAAAAAAGAAAGAAAAAAGAGCTAAGGTAGTAGAATAGAGTACAATACCAATACTGGCATCCTGGTCACTATAGCTCTGGCTTTGCAAATATTCATTTGACTTCCCCTAGAAATAAGAGTGAGATCAGATGTTTGTGTGTTGTTCACAGTAGGGACTCAAAAAATAGAGTGGATAAGTATGGTGATCAAACAGCTATTAAGAGGAGGGAACTGCAAATCATTTCAAGGACAGCATGTAATTCAAATTAAGTCAGGGCATTTGTATTTTTTCACACTTACATATTCTGAGTACATTATAAAACCGAGTGTACAAAATCTTGGGCCTAATTCTAGCCAAAATGAGACCTTATTAAGCCATTTTAGTAGGGTAAAATAGTCTTAAACTGGAAATGAATTATGTTCACGCCCATCTCCTACTTCAGTTGACCTGAAGTGTATGTAAGAGCTCAGGTCTGTATGTTGCTAAATACCAAGAAATAAAGGTTGCGTTTTTCAGACAGTCATCACTCATTTTAAATAACATTTCAGAGAACTCGGTGTTACTTTGCCCTGAGGGATCTGAAAAGCCTGTAAGGAATGGATTCGTAGTAAACTCACATGTGTATTGGCAAGCTTGCTTTAGTAAGATTATAAATGTCAGCTGTTGGTCCAGAACAGGTGGCACTATAAAAAAATTGGCTACGGGAAATGAATACCACATACAAGGAAAATATCCACTTTCACAGATTGGGAATAAGAACTGTTGCACAGCTGATCTGTGAATTTTGCTGGTGCTTTTTAATGAGTTTTCCTTAAAATTGCTTTGAGAAGTTCATGGCTACAGATTTTCCTCTGTTACTGTTTGGTTTTATGTTTCTTTTATTCCAGAGTTCAGTGTATCAAAGCTTAGAAAGTGAGATCTGAACCATTAAAGAGTGTTTATGTGTGCCATCTTGGCACTTGGATTAGTGATGGGAACAGTTTAGTATTGCTATTATCCCACAAAGGAGTTACTGTCACTTCAGACTGAAGCAAACACGGGCAGGGTGGGATCTGCAGTACCTACAACAAATGATTTACTGGTTGGTTCACATCACAGATCTGCCCTGGGCTTGTTCTTCTCGTTATTTTATATGAGTAGTATATGAACAGTAATAGACTGATTACTGAGTTTTATTCATTCTCTTCTCCAGCAGCAATGTTTTTTCTTTAAACTGGAGAAGGTGAATAATAAACTGAAGCCCTATACTCGTAGTGATGGAAAGCCTCTCTTCCAGGAAGTCTCCTGAAGACTCATAATTTTTTTATTTTTTGTGGCAATTTACCAAAATGGCACTGTCTCTGAAGGTCAAAGAAATGGTGTGTCCACTGTGTGCTGCAGCTGATGCCCGTGCTCCTTTTCTACTATATGCTTCAGGCTGCTGAGCACGAACTGTACTCCATAGTACACAGATGAATGTAATAGAAATAAACAGATGAATAAAATAGATATAAACACATGAATACAACAAATGAGAAAACCATTAATGCCTTTTTGCCATTTTTTTTACTGCTGTGGAATCTTTGAGTTCCTTCAGCCCTAACTGATCCTTTCAGAGCAAGACAAGTTTGCCCAGCCAAGACCAGTCTGCCTTCATATCAGTGAAAAATGACAAAAGATTTACAAGGTTAATTAACATATTCAGATCCAAAGAACTGGCCACACATTTCCCTGACAAAAGAGGCCTGTTGTACCTTTCCAACCCAGAACTGCTCACTCCCTGGGCTTCTGGGGCACATCTCTGTGCCGCTGGTACAAAAAAGAAATCATGGTACCAGAGCTTATTCTTTTTTTTTTTCTAACATCCCAACAGTTCATAACGTATCCTTTATGAATCAGAGATGCTTTTTGAAAGCCAAGTGACCAGGAAATAAGTGAGGGTAACTAATATATCAGTTTCTCTATACCATCCCCACATTTGTCATGTGAATATTACTTCAAGACTGTAGCACATGAACCACACAGCTGCACAGAGCATCACAAATCCATTTGTGATATAAATCGTTACTTTCTCAGCATGAAGTAGGAGAATGCCTAGATGTTTGGATATTTAATTACTGTGTCCCCTGTCTTTCATACCTGGGGGGAAAAACAAAAAAATCAGTGGGTCATTCAGCCTTATTCACTTGCCACAGCAATTAAACAGAAAGTGGCTTAGGGTTACAGAAGAAAGCTACTCCTCATGCTTTGCCTGCTTCAGTTATGTGAGGCTAGCAAGGAGTCTTGCTAATTGAAACATTAATGTAGGCTGTTTGGCACCTTCCTTCTCTTCCTTCTTTCATGTCCTCTGAGGGTGAAATGACATCTGGGGTATGGGTTCCATGTCACTGCTGCTAGTGTGCTCCAACCTGCAAGTGAGGTTTAACCTTTATCAGGTGCCGTGCTCAAAGTTAATAACAATAAAAAGCAGTCCTGGCAGGAGCACTAGGAAAGCATTCATATAATACACCCACAGTGGGCAAAGCAGATTGAGTTCTTTCCTTGCATTCAATTGACTTTGTTGAGTAGTGATATATTCTGGTTCCTAGCAGCAAACCACTGTTTATGCCAGTTACTAAAGGAATAAATTGTTCTAAGGATGCAGATGTCCAAGTAGTTAACATTACAGCCTACAGCTATTGCCAAGGAAATAGGAAAACCTGAGTTACTCTCCTGTGGAACTACTTTGTTAAGCTATACTTCTTACTTATGTCAGTCTTAGTTTTCTCCCTTTATTCAACATCCCTATGTGATGTTGATGGGTACCAAAAAGTGTGTCCAAAGGTCACAGCTGGTGACAGAGCTTTTATGTTCTATAGGATGTAAGCAGAAGATCTTGACTAAGAGCTTCCAAAGTGACCATGGACTGTAGAGGCCTCCTTTTTTATTTGCCTGACTTCAACACCTTAAAAATGGCTAGATTTTAAGTCTAGTTACAAATTCTGAAGGTGAAACATGTCCAGCTGAACACCAAATTACAACTGTTGAAAAGCACACGTGTTCATATAAAAATATTTGTAAAATTTTGCCACATGAAGAAGGCTTCTCTGTTCATAGAATCATAGAATGCTTTGGATTGGAAGGGACCTTCAAAAGTCATCTAGTCTAAAACTCCCTGCAGTGAACAGGGGTATCTTCAGCTAGATCAGGTTGCTCTGAGCACCATCCAACCTGACCTAGAATGTTTCCTTTGATGGGGCATCTACCACGTCTCTGGGCAACCTGTTCTAGGGTTTTGTCACCCTCGTTGTAAAAAGTTTCTTTCTTATATCTAGTCTAAATCTACCTTTTTTTAGTTTAAAACCATTACCCCTTGTCCTGTCACAACAGCCCTTGCTAAAAGGACTGTCCCCACCTTTCATAAGAAAGCCCCCATTAAGTACTGGAAGGCTGCAATGAGATCTCCCTGGAGCCTTCTCTTCTCCAAGCTGAAGAACCCCAGCTTTCTCAGCCTGTCCTCATGGAAGAGGTGCTTCATCCCTCTGATCATTTTTGTGGCCCTCATCTGGACCCTGTCCAACAGGTTCATGTCTTTCTTCTGTTGAGGACTTCAGAGCTGGCCACAGTACTTCAGGTGAGGTCTCACCAGAGTGGAGGAGAGTGGCAGGATTGAATCCCTTGATCTGCTGGCCATGCTTCTTTTGATGTAGCCTAGATTACAGTTGGCTTTCTGGGCTAGCACACATTGCTTGCTCATATTCAGTTTTTCATCCATGAGTACCCCCATGTTCTTCTCTGTAGGGCTGCTCACAATCTACTTATCGTCCAGCCTGTATTTGTGCTTGGGATTGACCTAACCCAGGTGCAGGACCTTGCATTCAACCTTCTTGAACCTCACGAGGTTCACACTGGTCCACTTGTCCAGCTGGTCCAGGTCCCTCTGGATGGCATCGCATCCCATAGGCACATCAACAGCACCGCTCAGCTTGCTGTCATCTGCAAACTTGCTGAGGGTGCACTCAATCCTGCTGTCTATGTCATTGATGAAAATACTAAACAGCACTGGTCCCAGTACGGACCCCTGAGGGACACCACTTGTCACAAATTTCCATCTGGACATCAAGCCATTGACCACACCCTTTGGATGTGACCATGCAACCACGGTTCACCAATGGAATCCGTATCTCTCCACTTTAGAGAGAAGGATGTTGTGGGGGACCACGTCAAAGGCCTTGCAGAAGTCCAGATAGATGACATCCATAGCAACTCCTCTGTCCACCAATGCAATCACTTCATCATAGAAGGTTGATCAGGCAGGAATTCCCCTTGGCAAAGCCATGTTGGCTGTCTCAAGTCACCTCCCTGTCCTCCATGTGCCCTAGCATAGCTTCTAGGAGGATCTGTCCATTGCTTTATTTAAAGGCTTCTGAGTTCAATAATTATATATATTGTAATTATAAATATTTTAAAGATGCTAATATCTGGTATGTCTGTGCCTTTTAAACTTTTCATGTGGATGAATAATTTTTTTTCTTGTTTGTTTGTCTTTGGAAACAGGCACACTGTGAAGCAAGTTAACAAAAAAAGATTCCAGTGGACTTCAGAAGATATTTTACTGACTTCTCAAGAAGTTTGGGGGAATTACAGTTAAAGGGAGACATAAGAGAGATAAATGTATACCATGAAAAAATATTTAACAGGTGTGTTTTACTCTATGCCAGTTTGTGCAAAGGTCTATGATCCTCCATTCAGTTTGTTTGTTGATTGTTTTCAATTAAAATATACAATGTATTGACTTACCCATGTTTTTCCAATGTTAGTTCATCTGGCTTAGAAGAATTCTAGACACCATCAGTTGTTAATAATTAAAAAGTCTTTATGCTAATTTTTCTAATTTTTCCTTTTAACACTTGCAAGAAGTTTGCAGAAGCCTTTATATTTTTATTTTATACATGTAATGTATAAAAAGGTATTTTAGCTGATGTTTTATACATTGAAACGTAATTCATATTGTCACTCTTTAGTGAGATGATGCTGAGCATTAGGAAAGTTCCTTTTCCTCTAACCTTCACTGTAAGTAACACAATGTCAAAGGTAGAAAAGCAGGCAGCAGGTAGACTAAAACAAAGAAGAATTTTGTCTATTGCAAAATACTGGAAAGGCAGGAAATTTAAAGTTGAGTCCAAAGTTAAAACATAAACAAGCAGGAAGTCAATATAGGTTTGGATCTCTGTGAAGTGTATGCACCATTAGAAATGAGGTATGAAAGGAGATTTGGTTCTTCTCATTTTTATACCGTTAGAAGCAGGAATGCTGTTGGTGTACTACCAGCAACATAACCAGCAATATAACAGGAAAATAGGACAAAAAATATTAAAAAGACTCGTCAGAGGGGTCCGGGACAGGGACAGAAAGCTGAGTGTGCTCAGTGCCTTCCCAGCCGTAGTGGGCTCCTGGCTCCTGTTCCCCTTCCATGAAAAACAGGCATGCCTCTGTACCACCTTTAGGATTCTGCTCATCTCAAGGGCTCCCTAGAAGATCAGGTGAGATGAAGGCAAGGCTATGGTGTGCCCAGTTTAGCAGTCTGCCCTTTCGACCATCGTCACCAGTGTCCACCTGCCTGTGTGTTGCCATCTGCGACCCTTGTTACCTGGACTCTGACAGGGCTCCTGTTTAGGAGTACAGAAATTCAGATGGAGAGCTGGAAATCTTTCCCAATAGATCTTTGCTGTGTAGTATAGAGAAGACTTCTTCTCTGGACAAAGCAAGAGATGCTAATTCTTGTCACTCACGTCCTTTTAAAACAAGGCTGCCCTTTTAATACCAGAGAGTGTCTTGTTGAGCTCAGATCTGGTTGGTTGACATCAGTGCAAGACTTCACTGAGGTCTCCAGGCCCTGAGACAGGACACTTAAAAAGCTTGTCCTACTTGAAAACTACTCCTGGTGTAAAATTAAAGGGAAATATCGACAGAATTCGCTTCAGAGACGTTGTCAGAGGGTTTTCTTTGCCCTCACTGATAGCAACAACCTGTACGCGAAGAACTCTCAGGTGACCGAAGATGTAGGCTTCCATGTCTGGCTTAGCGAACAGTTTATTCATGTGTGTTTTATTGTGGCCACTGCAGTTGATAGCTCATGACTTGCACAGAAATTTTTCATCAAGTTCATCAGTAGATTCCCTCCATTCCCATTTCTAATGAGGGAAAGTTGAGCTGTTTCATTGCAAAAAACCCCTTTGCTGCCACTCACAGGACCAAATAATTGCCGAAAACAATGATTTAAAAGACTGCTTGTAAAATTTGGGTGTATTGCCAGATGCCTGCTCAGGCAGACTGTGAATCCTTTCGGCAATGAGAGGAGAGAGGTTCAGTGCTCCTAATTTATGTACTCCTTCCAATTTGGGCTAGGACAGCTACAAACCTTTATAGCCTAGAAACAGTCTTTATTGCCTACTACTCCTGAATTTTCTGTAGATGTACCCACGAGGTCACATATTCAGGATGGAAGAGCAGACCAGTAACTGCTATTTCATTGAGATTTTGTCAATCTTAAAATTAGACAAAGCATAGATCCTTTTAGGGCTTGAAGGCTGTCTGCCATAGTAGCTGGTTTGCTGGCTTAAACGCTTGTTTTCCCTTACATTCCTGCTTTTGACTGATAGTCCTCTTAACACCAAGGTCAACACCTACATGTAAGGTGCAATGAAGGGACTGTGAGGACGGAAGCACGATGCATATGCAGTAAAACAGAGACTCTGATGTCCAGAAAGTTTCCAGGTCACGTATCAATGGTGCATTCTGGTAGATGTATGCAGACAACCATCTCTAACAACTACAGTTACTATGCCTATGGAGCTGTGGTTATAATGCCAGAAACCCAATACTCTATTACTCTTCAGCATTGACTTCAGCTCGAAGCAGCCATTTTCTTGTATTTTATTGCTTTGGGGCTGGAATTACTTCATCCTAGACCACATGCTAAGAGCACTAACTTCCAAGGGCCTCTTCTGCTGTGAGTAGCTGAAACATAAGATCCAAGGCTTCAAGCCAGGTTTTGATTTCTGTTGTGCTGGCGTGAACAGAACCATTCCAGTTCTAACGAACATAGCTGCTGGGGTGGGGCACTTGGGCCTTCTCAGATTAAATTTCTGAGAGTCATACTGGAAACCAAAGGTCTGTCACTCTGCTCCTTATTCTCTTCTGGGTTTGAATGTCTCGGCCAGAAGTTTGAAAACTTGTCATTGGTGATTTTGAAGTCATGAACAATAAGTTCATTTCTAGACTTTGTAAATACATGGACGATTTACTGCAGTGAAAAATAAAGAAGCTCATGGTGTAGCAGCTTCTTTTAGAGTGCTCAGAGTAATGACGGACATGACAAAACACACATTAAGAAAACACTTTTACCTAATGCACTAAATATAATTAAAACCAGTAATCTTGTTGAGTATCTTACTTGAGGATATGAGATGAAGTGCACTGGCTAAGTTTCACTGACAATGTTTGATGTACCTTCTGCTGTAGACTATTGGTTTTGAGTTCATCATCATTAAGCAGTAGAGTAGATTTGGGGAGGTCACATAAGGGATATCAGCTCATAGCCTCATGGCATAATGATATGTTGTTGAGAAAGCTGACAGAATGGAGTTTGGATTATTCACAGGTCATTTCCCCTTAGGGAAAGGTTTTGAAGCTATGACTGTTATTTCAGATCCCTTCTTCCTGGTCATGTGGTTTTGCTCAACACATAGCTCATTTGTTTGGGTAGTGCATTGGCTGGCAGAATATATCTTTGAGCAAATGTTATTTCCAAAGTGGAGGTCATGATCTTGGAAGTGCAAGTGGAAATGGGGTCATGGGAAAAGCTGAGAATTGCTGGAATATGGTAGAAGCAAAGTAATCTACACATGTTTATGTTGACAGCAACCACACAATGGTTCCCTGAGGAATTCAGATGAAGTTATCATAGGAAGTAGCAAGGTAGAACTGACATAAAGAGCTCAAGGTTTGGGCTTGCTGTTCTTAAAAAACCTTAGGTAGTTCAGCTCTCTTAAATCTAACCCATGTGCTGTGATACCCTTTTAATCGCAGAAATTAGGCTTCGTGATGAAATTTCCCTTGAGGGTACATGGAATATCACTGCTTTCTAGCAAAGAAGAAATCTCTTCTGAGTGAGAAAAATTTCACACAAAAGTGCCATAAACATAAAAGATTTTCATCTTCACATTTGAGTAAAGTAAACATTTCCATATATGCATATGTTTGTTTACTTTTCAGCAAAGGGCTCTTCCAGCCCTCAAAGTTTACAGATGAAAAGACTAAATAGAGGGAAAGTTTGTTGTCAGAGGAGAAATCATGGAGGTTTTTTGCTATGTACAAATACTTAGACCAGTAGAAAGTTTCTCATGGACATAGTTTTGCGTACTAGGAGCTGCCAGCAGTCTACATTGCTGCAGAACTGCAGTTGAGCTGTGTGATTGACTCAAAAAATCTGGCCTCTACAGGCAACTTGGCAACTAGTTTGAACACCTGGGTGCCAGATACGTTTGAAGGCAGCTGCTGAGTTGATCCTTCTGCATTGTATGACGCATGGCAATTACTTTCAGGAAGGGCTGTTGGAAATCTTAAGGCAAATCCACAGCATCATTATAGCTCCTCTGTTTAGCTCTGTTCAGTTTAATGTTCCCATTCCCACATAAGGCCATGAGTGTGCTGACCGACTGCATATGACGGAGCACTTAGCTCAACTCAGCAGTAAATTCCTGTTCATTAATGAAGGTCCTAAACACTTGATCAGTATTTTCTTCACTTTGGATGCCTTCCTGAATTAAATTTAATATTAATATTTTAATTTTCCCACTTTGGCATCACCTCAGCCTACTTACATGAATGGCATGAAACTTCTCAAACAAATCTTTGTTTAGTCTGCTGAGTAATCGGCTCCCTGTTGCACAGTTCCTAAGTGCTTCTCTCAGACCCTGAAACTGGTAGAAAACTGCCACCCTCTTTCCTCTTCCTCACAACCCCAATCATCTCCCAGCCCTCCAGCAGGCAATGCTGCTCAACACACCTAGAAGTGCACTAGGGTAGTAAACAATTAATACCTAAAATTAGAATTTCAATGTTCCTGCCAAAGTGATCAGGTGAAGTTAATTACTTAGCTATTAAAATAGCATTATTAGTCTACAAAGTTAATGTTAGAGGTATTTAAGACCTCTTGTTTTCCCTCTGATCACTTTGTAAAAGTTATTTTACAGCTCCGTGAGGTAGGAACGCTGTTTCCAAATTAAAGCTTATTTGACAGAGCAACCATTTTTCAGCAAGAGGGGGGGATTATATGATAATCCATATATATAGACTTTTCTTTAAACTAGAGTATTCTTGAAAGCTTCCAGCTAAAAGAAAATAAATGTCAAATAAAAAGGTGCAGTCAAAGAAAAGTCCAAAAGCTTTGCAAATAAAAGCCCAATTCTTAGTTTTGCTATTTTAAAAATGCCTTTATTTTGTTTTTGATAATATTAAGCATCTAACATAAAAAACTTTTCTCTTGTATTTCCATTTAGACATAATGATGTCCACAACAGACAAAAAGACCACATATTTCCTCTTTAAAACTTTTAATTCTGATGTGCCAGACTGAAAAATCATCAGGAAGTCAAAAGTGCCTGCCTTAACCAAGTTACCTTGTGGTTTGTAGGACTGGCAAATACACACGGGGCACTGTTTAAACTATAACCTTTTCTGCATATTCAGCCTTGCAGCCCCAACAGGGAATTAAGCAACTGAAACCCAAATCTAACGCCCACAAGCCCCGGGAAGTCACATAAGTGAAGTAAGTATCTGAGTGACTTTCACGGATAACATTGCCCTTGCCAGGGCAGGGGTTGTATTTCACTTTTAAGCTGGCTAGCATATGCAGTGGTCTGGAAAACAGTATGAGCAATAATAAAAATGTAAATGCTGAACTCTGGTACTAGCCCTATGAGGAAACTCAGACAGTGCTGGTAAGAGTTGTCAGCAATGAATTCCCATAAACTGGGCTTGCTGGCTTGTGTCTATGCTAGCCATCTCCCTGTCTGATGTAGTCCAGGGATTGAACTTCAGTAGATCTTGAACTGAATGAAGCTAAAGTAGAGGCAGTCATTTCCACTAGTATAACACTGTTCATGTCTGTATTAAAGAGAGAAAATACTTGCCTCCTCTGTTCCCTTTCCCATGCACCAGTCAGGAGTACGAGGGAAGAAGAGGTTAGTTACCATTCCTCATGAAGATCAAACATTGCTCCTTACTATTTCCACAAATGTCATATGTCAAAATAGCTTGAAGATTGTCTCATCCCAAAATCTTGATATTAATTCATGAATTTGCATTGTCCTTGGGTGTCTGTTTATCCTTTGGCTTGTATCCTGATTGTACTAAAGCAAACAAGGTCACATTCAACAAAACCATGAGGTGAAGACCAACAGTGAAATTTGTATCTCAGAAACAGACCCAACAGACTGTTCCTGTCTATTGTACATGGCTCAATGTATATGACAGGAGAGGCAGCACATTCACACCATTTCAAGCTATGGAGACCCATTCTGTGGCATATAAGCAGGTTGGTGCCCGCACTGCCTGAATGGAGGTGGCGACCGAGTCCAAAGTCACGAGGCAGAGTACACACAGTCCCAGATCAAGCAATGCACTTAAACCCAGGTGTAACTTAACTGTGTTAAAACACCTCTATAAACAGAAAGGACTTCACCATGTGGAGAAGGAAGCACTGGAGGCAGGCTAGAGGAGAGCCCTTCGCTTTGCTGTTTGGATCCAGACCCGCACGACCATCACATGTATTCGCGGAAAACTCTCGCTTTTTTAAAGGGCAAAAAAGTATTTTAAGGCTTATCTGTGCTTGGCTGACTTTGACCTTTCAGTTACTAATTACATAATTAGTCTTTGAACTTGTATCTCACTTCACAGCTTCTCAATTTCCCACAAAGTCACTGGTGCTCGGTGGTATTTCCACCTCTTCCTACTTTTGTGTGCACAATTTTGCCTCCTTAATACACAATAAATTCAGCCAACACAAGCATACCTTATACCAGCTGATTAGGCTTCGGGTTGAGGCTGAGGAAGTGCTTTGATGCAAAGTTCTGATTTTCTCAATTTTTAAAATATTTTGCGGGAAATAAAAATCTTTGTCAGTTTTCCAGTTACACTTTGTAGAACAAAGGAGAACAGTTTAAACTACTAAGGTATTCTATTAGAAGTGTGTTTCTTCTTGTTGAATAGAGTACAAAATAATCCACTCTTAAGGTTAATTAACTTCAGATCAGATATCATGACTCAGAACAAAAATCTGGATACTTTAATCCTACCTTTTTTTTTTTTTTTTTTGAGAAGAATTCAGTAGAGATTGTAGTGAATATTTGTGAAGGAAAGTGTGTTATCAGCAGAAACTAATTTCTCATGATTTTTATGAAAAACACAAGAGTAGCAGAACTATACTTTGACAGATGCTCAGAATCCTGAGCATCCAGAAAGATAAGACATTGCTATCTACAAAAAAAGATGATGATATTCAAGAGATGTGAAAAAAAAAAAAACCAAACCCAAAAAACAAACCTGTCCACTCTTCTGTAACTCATATTTATCTCTTAGATTACAACACGGAGATGCAACCCTTTCTCATAAAGGTTTGAGAGGGCATATGGCAACAGACAAGGAATAAGAGAATTGGTTGACCAGTGCATTATTCACAGAGGACCCACATAAGGAAAGCTTTTAACAATTGCTATTCAGGAAATTTTTAAACATATGTACATACATAGTTGAAAGGAACCACATGATAAAGGGAAGTTAATGAGGTTTTTAAACTGTTTTCAGATCTTGCCTAATGATAGACTCTGCAGGACAGGCTGTTGTTGTCTAGCTACTTTGCAGCTCTCATTTCTGCAAGCCCTGACAGGGAAACACCCTTTAGGGATCACTCAGAAAAGTTGTTTGGGTTTCTAAAGCAAGAATTTATCTTAAGTAGTCGAGTGTCTCAAACATTTTGTTGAATTTCAGCCTTTACCCCTGTCACATCTGTGTGGTTTTCTTTGAGTGTTGATTTGGTTTTTGTAGAGGAGGGAGAACCTAGGTGACATATTAGTATGTCGTATAAGGAATCACGAACATTGACAACACACCAAAGAGATGGATGATGTGGAGATGACAGTTGTGACATTCTGCATCAGAAATTGTCTTCAAAGAGTTTCTCATACAATGTTATCTTTGAAAATATCTATGTTGGCTTAACAGGAAAAGTCCGAGTTGTGCTCTATGGCTATGGGTAAAAAGGAAGAGAATTAACTTTTGCTCTTCCTAAGGGGGAACATATTCCCTGAATCCAGTTTCTCTAGGGTGAATTCTGACTGGGTCAGTGGACATACTGAACACAGTGTGATTCTGGATCTGCTCCATGACATCACCAAAAACATAATGAGGGAACAGAAAAATGTTACCAAACTGGGAGGTGCTGTTGACTCTCTTGAGGGACAAGAGACCTTGCAGAGGGATCTAGATAGATTGGAGCATTGGGCTATGATTAATGGGATGAAATTTAACAAGTCCAAGACAAGTGTCTTGGTAGCCAAGAGGGCAAACCAAATCCTGGGGTGCATCAAACACAGCATAACCAGCCAGTCAAAAGAGGTGATTATCTCTCTGTATTCAGTGTTGGTGTGGCCTCATCTCGAGTACTACGTGCAGTTCTGGGCCCCACCATTTAAGAAGGATGTGAAGGCACTTGAATTCATTCAGATGAGGGCAACAGAGCTGGTGAAAGTCCTACGAGTCCTACGAGGACTAGCTAAGGACTTCGGGTTTATCTAGTTTGGAGAAAAGAAGGATAAGGGGTGACCTCATTGCTCTCTACAGCTCCCTGAGGAGAGGATGTGGAGAGGGAGGTGTTGATCTCTTCTCCCTGGTATCCAGTGATAGGGCACATGGGAATGGTTCAAAGCTGTGCAAGGGATGGTTTAGCTTGGACATTAGAAAGCATTCCTTTACTGAGAGGGTGGTCAAACCCTGGAACAGGCTTCCTAGAGAGGTGGTTGATGCCCCAAGCCTGTCAACATTTAAGAAGCATTTGAACAAAGCCTTTAATAACATGCTTTAACTTTTGGTCAGACCTGAAGTCGTCAGGCAGTTGGACTAGATGATCATTGTAGGTACTTTCCAAATGAAATAGTCTGTTCGAAAAGCTCCTAGTTTTCAAGATAGTTTCTGAGTCATTAATAGTATCTATGCTTCCCTCATGAAAGCATAGCTTCAATTTTATTCTCTTCCTTCTGCTGAAAAAGATGTCTAAATTATTATAAATTACTTATTCTTTGAAGAGAATAAGTCACTTTGAGGAAAAGTTGGTCCTACATTCCTTTCAAAATTATTCATACCTAAAGGACCAAGAATTGAAGATCATTAACAAAAATGTATCTGCACAATGAATAAGAAAACATTTTGTTCTGTTTCCTTTCTATCAGGCTACATTTCTGAAAACAGAAACAGACCAGTAAAACCACAATTTCTGGTTTTGAACAATATATCACACAATTGCTTATTACTATGTTACTGTTTGGGTCAATTCCTCCTTCCTGCCTTTTCTCTTTACAAAGAAGGGTATCTCAATTTTTATGAGTAAGTTCTAAAACTAAAGGCATGTACAGGTCTCCTGTACAAGTAGTGTTCTGCATTTTCTAACCTATGCAAATGAAAATTCTTTTACATTGGTAGCTAAAGCCTTCCTTAGGGAAGCTTGCCGTTGTGCAGCAAACACTTTTTGATTTATGGTATTTGGGGGGGCTTTTTTTTTTTGATTGTAATCGCTCCCATATAAATGTGTTACCTTAAACAAACCAAAACATTTCCGCTCAAACTGACAAATTCTAGATTTAACTACTATAATAGCCCACAGTTTCAAACTTGGAGCCTCAAACAGATATGCAACAATTTTCAATAGGTTGACCCAAATGACATTTTGATTTAAGTGGCTCTTTCCATCTTTTAATAACTTTGAAAATAAAGCCACTTAATTAAGTCTTAAAATATGGAATAAGAAATCTAATTTTAAGCACAAAGTCCCTTATTTTTTAAGGGATTTGGCTCAGAGGATGATTCAGCTGGTTCAGATTGTATTTGTAGATTTAACCTCCAAAGCATGGTGTGGCTCAAATTTAAGTTTTCAAAAAGAATTTCAAAAGAACCTTCCATTCCAGTAGAGTTAGCATTTGAATGAGATTTTTTCTGATAGTTTGGCCTTTGAGCCAAAAATTCCTCAGGTTTTCCCTGTTACTTCAGTGCCTATAACTGTATTTCATTTGTTACTCTGTAAATAAGTTATTTATGAGTTTTTGTATTCAGGAATTAGCCGTGTTTGTGAGAAATAAGGGAAGTCAAAGGTACCTGTAGAATAACTGCTATGACTGTATGCTTATTTGTAATATCCGGCTTAATCACCCCATGCTTCCATGTTCTGTGGAATCTCAAGCTACGTGGAAGCCCATTTGCCACTACAGCTGTTTTTTTATCACTGTTTCCTATTTATTATTCTGTACATAGAACATTTGATATAGGAACATTTCCTGTTCTGTTAACAATTCATGCTAATTTAGTGTTCTTTTATGAGCACATGTGCAAAAGCCTGGGCTACAGTTCAGCAAGGTATTTGAATATGTGTCTCAGTTTAAGAATGCAAGTAGACTCAGTGCCGAACGGCCTTAATTAATCATGGCAGATAAAAAGTATAAGGAAAATCAGAAATATGAGAACATCCTTTAAGCCAAAGAAAGATTAGGCTTTCAATGGAACCTACTGTGATTCATGACAATTTCTGCAGACTGTTGGCCGTTGTTTAAAATATTTAAAACCCAGCAAATTTTCAGTAATGGAATTTTACTTTGGAACACTTCATTTTAAATTAGCCATATCCCTATCAATAACAGTAAGCAATGTACAGGCATGATTCCACACTCTTTGGTGTGTTTGAGAGCTAAGTGCAATGTCTTGTTCTCACTTGCTATTGCTTTCTTGTGGTTGTTCAAATTGTACATTGACTAGAGCAGGTGGGGAAGAACATACTTATTTTATTAGCAGTAATGAACACCCCGCAGGCAAAGTTCATACTGTAGTTTTAATGCATAAAAAATGTACATAAAGATCAATAATCTATATGTTCCAAAGCTCACTGTGTAAGTCCTCCTTTTGGACCTTATTAGTTGGTTAAAAATTAAAAATTCCTCTAATTTTTACAGATGTATGTCTCTTGGAATAGTTGTAAAATAGAATGTATTTGAAGATATGCATGCATGAAACTTATACACTGTATTATAGTATAGCATATATAGGGGTGTGTATGTATGTACTTTTTTATTACTGATAGAACATCTGGAGTCAGCAAATAGAATTAATTCTCATTTGTAAGCCGCCTCCAGTGCTGTTATAGTATTAATATATATGGGACTATATAAAACTATTATATCATACTTATTATATTAAACACGTTGATATGTTTGACATAAACTTCAACAACTGAGCTGTATAGACCTCAACATCAACTAGAATTACCATGATCATGAATATCTAAAACAGACAAAAAGAAATACTGAGAAGGTAGATGAGGCATCTTTAGGGGAACAGTACGTTCAATTTCCAAGATTAGATCATGCCATTTGCCAGGACATATGACAAGACATGGAAAGCCATAAAAACTGTTAGCCGGTTTTGCTCTGCTGCTTTGTACTTTAACCCTTGACAGGAAACAAATTCCAATGTGATATTCAAAATAGAGTTTAGACACCAGCTGCTATTGACATTTTCACTATGTCAGGAGAGAGAGTGAAAATAAGTTCTCAGCTGTCTGGACAGCCTCCATCAGCATTTGTGTGAAAATTAGAGAGTATCCTCTCAGACCATTACATCTCGCATAGGTTTTTGAAGATTTTAATAAGACTTATATCATCTGCCACATGTGATTCATTCCAAAATTTGCAGCCTTCTCCATCAGGTTTACTCAGTTTAACAGTCCTACCAGAGACTTCAGCTTAAACTAGCATTTCATTGTGCTTCATGCCTCTGTTAAGCAAGAGGCAGAGAGTTCATCTCACTACACTGTGACCCACTGGACTGAAACTCTGCAAATTAATTAGAAAAAAAAAAAAAGTTTATGCACTTTTTAGTTTCCTAAATGCTCCTATCTATATCTTTGCTACACATTCATTTTATTCATTATAATGTAAGTATCCTAATCTGGGGATGTATTTCACATTCTGGAATGCACATGACCAAGTGTCTATCTCCCTCCTCCCTTTGGTGCCCTGGAAACAGACAAGAGCTGGACAGCACAACAAAGGATGCATGCTTAATATCTAAAGGGTTGTTAGTAGAGTGCCTAGTAATCTGCCTTCACGCTCCAAACCAAGTACAAAAGATGGAAGCTGTTTTGCCCTGTTTCGCAGCAAAGAAAATACTCACTGTACATCAACGTGCAATCAATCCTTTCCTTTTTTCCATTTGATATTAAATACAAGGGCTGCTCTGAAAGTAATGCCTCCTATTTTATTTTGTTGCCTCACAGCATCAGGGGTGGATGTTGGTGGTCTGGTAGATGATAACCAATAAATTTTGTGTGACAGTCGGCAGCAGAGGGGCGGTCTGACAACATGTCATCTGACATGGCAGTGTGTATGGAGCAAAGGGGTGTAACTGAATTCCTCCATGCGGAAAAAATTGCACCTATTGACATTCATCGATGCCGCTGAATACTTATAGAGAACAAACCATGGGTGTCAGCACAGTGAGGGGGTGCGCGTTCCAGCAGTGGTGACAGTGATGGTGTGTCACCTCCCCTGGTGCAGATTTTTACCCGAGCGCAGCATGCAGGCTTTTGTTCATCACCGGTGACAATGTACAGCTAATGGGGGTGGTGACTGTGTTGAAAAACAGTGTTTTGTAGCTGAGAATTTGCTCTATCAAATAGTGTTATTGTGCTCTTTGTATTTGCTGTAATTTCCATGGGAAAAATAGGAGGCATTACATTTGGAGCAACCTACATACTATACTGTATAATGCTGCAGTGGAATACACTGCATAATAGTCTAGTATTTGATGCTTAAGAATGCAGTGATGATTAATGACTTATTCTAGTAGGAGAGTATGGTGCCATAGCAGTCATGCCACTTGCAATTATCTACAATAACTTTTCCTACATCCTGAGCAGCGTTTTCACAAATGGAGAAAACTCACTCAATCATTGAACAGGTCTGTATTTGAACTGTGATTCTTAGACAGAAGTGTTATCTGACCTTCCCATGACTATTTTCTGTAACAACATTAATAACTTCTCTTAATTATTCTGTCCTGTTGAGAGCAGACACAAATTTTTGGCATTTTCTGATTGAAATATTTTATGTTAGACAGTTTACTAGTAGCAGTAGTGCCTCAAATCCTGCAAGATATTCTTTGGCTTTTATCAAGAAACTGGGAGTTACACAGTGGAAAGAGAAAAAGAATTGGGCTTTCTCATCTTCTGGGAGTGGGATACTTCTTTGTAGGAGGATACTTTGCATCCTTCTAATTCAGTGCTGATATCCAGTATCACTATTGTGCTATCCAGTGTGCACCAAGCACTATTGTGCTAAATCAACTCCTGACTTTTTGTTCTATTGGCAAAGTTATGTGCAAACTATGCAAACTACTTCTTCAAGTGAAAATAAAACTTACCAAATGAGGGGGTTTCTCATTTTTATAACACAATTCCAATTTTCTAATCCATTGTATGACATTGTCCATGCATATAGTCCATGCAATGGTCCCTCTTCATGTATATTTTTATATATTTAAAAGTGTACCTATGGCTGCAAATACTTGTTTGGCACTGCTTATTTGGCCCCCTCCCTTCACTCAACCATAACCTGTTTATCTTCTGACTAGCAAATATTTCTTTCCGAAGGAGATATGTCAAGCTTCTGCTGGTAAGTCTCTTGGCTTCTCTTTTTCTCTCCTACAGAGTACTCTTTAGAACCCTATTCAGCAATAGTATTTTTAACTACAAATCACTAAAAAATTGAGGACTACCATTAATTTCCATTCTTGTCAGAAAGAGAGAGAGGAGAGAGAAAGTAAGAAAGAAAAAGAGAGAAGAAATAGTGGCAAGAAGAGAGAAAGAGAAAAAATCTCTATCACATTAAAAAATTATGTAAAACAGTGGCGAACACACTAAAAAAGAAATTAAACAAAAAAGCTCTAGTACACATGCATCTATTGAAGCAATAAGCTAAAAGCAGAAGAAAAAAAAGTTTGTTCTTTTTCCTACTTTCTTTCAGTCATAAATGACTGAGCATCATTTGAAGAACGAGTAGGCCTATGAAAGCTATTAGGACTTCATAATGCTTTCAGCTAAGCAAATGTGAACTGATTGCAAGATTATGGGTAATAATTATATTTTTTAGAGAGGCATCAGTCCTATCCGTGAGATAAAAAACTATTTCACCTCAGCCTTGGAAAGTTTTCCTTTATTATAAATATTCTTTACCCTTGACAGAACTTGAGATGCACTTTAGTAAAGTCAGCGCCTCAGTAGGAACTAGCTTTCTGAGGAAAACATAGTACTTAGAATTGTTTTAGATTGTTTAGACTGTTTTAGGCTTAGGATGGAGAGAAGTCAGTAGTAAGACTTCCATTAACAAAATGCTTAATTTTAAGCAAATAAACATGTCACCATTTAAAAATATTAAAAAACTACCTACACAGATAAATTCCCTTTGTGAATCTCTTAAAAGACATAATTAGCTCTTTACCCAATTCCTTAAATTTTTTCCTTGTCTTTCTGTTAATAAAAATAATAATGCTGAAATACAAATTATCTGTTTTTATCTTAGGCTTACCCATGTTAAATTAACCTGTTTATTGTTACCTCACTTTCAGAGTTATCAACAGTAAAGACATTTACCATTACCAGTAGGGATGTTTTTGACATGGCACGTTTTCCAGTCATGGAACAGATGGACAAACTGAACCCCTATTTCAGTGTACCATACACTCTGAAAGGCAAACATGTGGCAAAGCAAGATGCTGTTTACAGCTCCCAAAATCAGGCCACTGGTAAGTTTCAGTCTCAGTTCAACTTCCTCTGAAGCATGTTTCGCTCCTGTTGCAAAGCTTTTCCTTCAAGTCACAGATTTTATATAAGCATCTTTTATAAATGTCTGCCAAACACTTAGTTAAGGACATCAGAGTATGAAGTTGATGCATTTGGTACTGTGAAATAAAATCTCCATCCAAAACTGTCTCCTTTTATACATCCTATGGCAGTGGGAGGTTCACAGTCACTATGTGATAATGGCTCTTTTAAACTCTATAAAGAGATCCAGGTTAGTCTCATTTACTTTTTTTTTTTCCTCCCAATGTTTTAAAAGGCAACACTTTAAATGGAATTCTATGTAGTGTTCAGTCATTTCTGTTTATCTGAAGGTTTTTAAAGTGACTTTGTGGCACTCTGAGCATGGGCAGATTTTGCTAGAAAGAAGGGATGAATAGCAGTGGTCCTAAGAGCAGCCTCCCCTACATTATGCTGGGGAACATGAACAGAAAAGTTTTAAAAGTAGTTTAAAGCCACCCCCACATACCTCATAATTTCTGTGAAGGTGAGACTAGAACTCTATTAAAATTTTTTTGTGACCTTCCCAAATGGCTCATACAACCTGAGGCTGCTTGTTATTTCACCTTAAGTGGCCTGTTCACACGAGCATGTATTAACACCAAGCAGATAGATACCCCTCTTCATCTCTCTCTGCTTTCCTCCTTATTACTGCAGTTGGGGGTTATTATGAACTGTCTAAAAATAAATTAAACATCCATATTAACAGATTAATCCTCCTTGTCTACAACAGAAGTGTATGGTTGCCCATTCATAGAAGGTATGAGGCTACTTTGGCACCATATGGATAAAGTCTCCTTTATGTTTCTGTCTTCCTTGAATAGATCAGGATGCCAACACACCCCTCCACATCGAAAGGTCACTGCCAAAAAGAACAGCAAAGAAACTCCTCCAGACTTGCTGAAAAGCACCCAGAAATACAGGAAGGCTGAAGAAGTGACAGTGATGAAATTAATAGCCTAGTAACTAGGAATATTCTTCTCAATATTGCACTTTGAGGTTTTAGTGAAATGCTTTCCCTTTCTTCTCTCTCACACTCATTCTTTCCCTGTTTAATTTGTTGGCTTCTCCCACAAGGGAAGCAACGTGTGCGTGTTATATTTTAGGGCTAGAGGTGACTTCTGTGGTAGTTCAGCCTTGCTTCACGCATCAGACCAGAAAACTTCCTCTGATAGTTCTCTGGTTGTGTACTAACCATGCTAAATTGGTACTGATACTAAAATAAAGCCCCTGGTGTTTTCTCCTTTGTGTTTATCAGTGTCTTGTCTTCTCATGCCAGGAGGCTACCAAGCTGCCATGAGGTGCATACCTTTTCACGGGGGCATTACCTTCCTTGCTGGGCTGCCAGGCCTGCATGACTGCCTCCTGATCCCTCTCCCATGACATGGGGACTCAAAACAAATGTCCACACGGTGTCAGTTAGAGCTGCTCTTCGTGTATCAACCTACATCTTTGCACGTGGCAAGTTGCCCAGTTTGATATCTTTGCTTGCAGCAAACCAGGGAGTGAAACATTAGTGTCTAGGGTCATATTTAAATTTAGGGACTCAGTAAACTAGTCCAAGACTTAATTCATCCTAAACCACATCCCCAAAATTTTCCAAATGTGTTGGAATGTATCGCCTTATATATTTATACCTAGGATGAATCACTTCACCACAGCTGCCGATTCAGCAAAACTACATAAATATCATTTTTAGGGGGCAGGAGGGAGAGAAGGCTGATTTCTTCATATTTTGTTCCCTTTGATAAAATAATTAAGTGGGGAATGTCTTCCTGCTCCCCTGCAGGAATTCTAATTGGGTGACAGTTTTGAAATCTGCCATGGACTGAAACATGTTTATGTCTTGAATTCAGCACTTGAAAGATTACTTTGACAGTCATGGTAAATGGCACCACATGCTTTGAACAGACTTCTCCTTAATGCTGGAGGAAGACAAGGTTGGGGAACACTTGCTTTTAAATGTTTTGAAAGAATTTGACATTTACTTCCTATGTTACTACATCTCAATAAGTATTTTCCAGTCAGCCTCAAAGAGTTAAGTGAAGTGAACTTAAAATGATAAGAAAGATTTGAGGTCACACAAAATAAGTACTTCTGTAACTAAGGAAAAACAAAGGGTTTCTTCTTAAAATGTGGAGAGGTTAGGAAGTTTAGACCATGTGAATCATAAATCTTTGGAAGAACCTTGCAAATGGTAAGTGATGGTTCAAGTGTGTATGTCCTAATGAGAAATGAAGCTTCATGCTTTTTAACATCCACAATAAAAATAATGATCTTTATTAGTTTTCAAGTCCAATAGTTTTAAATCATGAGCAGTTATTAGAAATTTAATTTTGTAGCACTAATGATAAATATATGCTTTTAGGATAGGCTTGTGATTTTCAGGTTTGCTAATACAGCTTTGTTTATAATTAGATCCGTAACCTAGCAAAAAAACAAAAGAAATAATCCATCAAATCCCCCAAACAAAAAATGTCTCCTAGCAGTTGAATAAATAATTAGTTAATATTTTCTTTCAGTTTCCATCCTTTCACTACCAAAAGCAATGGTGGTAATTGGGCTGCTGCTGGCTGAGCCTGATGATAGTGGAATGGAAGGATCTCAGGAGAGCAAGCTGCACTGGGAAATCCTTGTGGTTCATCTCTCTCCTCTGCTTTGTGTTCATATAACCCTATCTCCCAGAAGAGCAACTGAACAGACACTATAGCTAGGAGAGCTAACAATGATCTGTCTTCTTTTTTGCACTGTAGCAGAGTCATAATTTGAGAGTTTTAGAGCAAATGGGTGAATTGCATCTCTCTCTACATATGCAAGATGTTCACATACATGTTAAATGTAGTTCATAGAAAAAGCATTCTCCAATGTATGCAGAAACTGCACTTGCAGAGAGATTGGTTCTCTAGCACGGAAGTTTGGGACAGACTTGCCTCTCACTTTCTTCTAATGAAGCCTTTGAGTAATTCTGTAGGGAATTTCTTAATTAAATGCTAATTAAACACGTATCTATTATGTATTCTGTGTATTTTTTTATATGATTTTTCACTATCCCATATTTTTGCTAGAATTGAAGACCAAAGCAAAAGTAAAATCTGAACTGATATTCTTTCTATATTTATCTACCATGTGATAATGGTAAACCACTGGAACAAACTATTCAGCAAAACTGACTTGATCATTGGTAGAAGTCTTTGGATCCAGGCTGGATGCCATTCTGGAGAATACCTGCTAGACAAATGCAAGATATCAAAGACATCACGCTTAAAACCAGCACCATTTGATGAATGTTTCTGACCTGTGGAAAAACAGGAGTTGGACTAACTGACCTCACACTCTCCCTGGATTTAAAAAACTGAAAACCAGGATTAATCTTACACCCATCTAGACATTGACTCTGCAGAAGTCCATACTGGAGTTAGTTTTCTAGCCTCCCCTTTATTACTGTTGGGAGATGAATAGGCATCTCTAGGTCACAATTCATCTCACCCTAATGTAGACATCTGAAACAGTGCTTATTTTTCTCCAACAAGTATAAAAATAGTCTAGACAGGTAGCTCAGACATAAATGTTACTTTATAGACATCTGAAATTAGGCAAAATGAAATGAAATCATAAATCCAGATGTCTTGGTGTTTGGGACTAGCTGGCTGAACAGGTTTCTGAGAATAAAGTTGAAATGCAGGGGGTTGTCAATTCCGCTCAACTTCATCTCTCTCTTGCACTTTGATTTATCTGTGCAGAGATGACTGTGGGGAGCTGTGGAAACGGCTTAGCTCAGAGTTATCTGAACACTGCATCGTACTAGAATGGAAACAAAGTGAAGGCTTAGAATCCCTTGACAAATAAAATGTCCTGAGCCCCATTTAATCACTGTTCAGTATTAGACAACACCAAATTAGCAAAAGTACAGGCTAAATCTTGCTCACAGGAGGATAAGGGCCATCACACCACCAAAGATAAACATTCCAGATAGTATAATCTGCTCAGGTACAGCCCTGCCAAACATCACGTACAACAGGGGATAAAACCCATGAGTTTTGGGTAGGAAAATTGGAAGTGTATGGAGGCCCTTCCCGCTTGGCCAGGACCAGCCAAGGCCGCTCTTCTGGGATTTCAGAGCCCTTACCTGGAGGGGTGAGTGAATATTTAGCATGTTGTAAGTTCATGAACGTGAGTGATTAACTAACTACATGTAATCTTTAGTGCATTTTGGGTTATTATAGTGTATTCTTGCTTTTTAAAGTACTAATAGTGCATTCTTCCATTGTATCCATGAAAACCTGCAACAGTGGCGTAATAAACCTGTAAGTGAAGTTCAAACATGTAGTTTTCTTGAACCTTGCAGTCTGGCAAACGTGAAGTAAAGTTCAGTTGAGTAGTTTTCTTGCACCTTGCAGTCATTTTTCATCACACTTGGTACTATGAATCGAGTGAACAGTCTTTAGAAAATGCTAAAAAAAAAAAAGCCTGTGGTGAACATCTTGGGTATACCAACAGCTTTGTTTTATACCTGATATCCGACGGCGTCTCTGAGGTAGTGTGTATGGGATCTTGACTTTTCAGCCCTTTGGTCCAGCAGGAGTAATACTAGGCCACTATAACTGGGGAAGAAATACTGCTTGAAGGGGAATGGAAGATTCAGTTATTTGCCAGCTTAACACTTGTGATTCTCCCCTTCTCTGTTACCTCTCCATCACTTTCTTTCCATGTGAAACTATGCATACAGCTGTCCGAATGTGCTCAGTTGTTTGCAAAGCGAGGCAAAATCCTGGCAGCAATGCACCCTTAAACAGGGGAAAGGTCAATGATAAATGTATGAAGAAGTTTGATTTTATCACATAGCTCTGTTTCCCAGAGACATAATGTCCACCTAGATGAGCAGACATGAGCACTGCTGAGCATACGCCACCAGCTGTCTTGTTTGTCATTGTTTCTGTGAAGGCTGCAAGGAGAGTTGAACATCCTCAGAAAGTGTTTGAGCTGCCACTGCAGGGAGAAGAGAACTAGATGAGCACATAGTGCTGGGCATGGCTGCCACCTGCCTGCTGAAGCAGCGGGGTAGCTCTCATGCTGGGGTCAGGGGTGCTCAGCAGTGTGACACACTTCCCAGGAAGCACAGCTCGGCACCTGCCCCAGGGGTAAGCTGCAGTGCAGTGCACTTTACCGCTGTAGCTGCTGCTGAGCCTCGGCGTCCTTTATGCTAGGTGTGTCCCAGCTGCCATCCTTGGGTCACACTGGGTGTATCACTACACATACTCACTATATACTTACGTGCACTATGTACAGTGTATATGCAAAGCACATAAACACACTATATAATGTGTATATACTGTACAGCATATATACTATACACACTATAGTATATATACGTCTATATATACTATGTATACATATATATGCAAAACCATACTTATACACATATACACACTGTGTACATATATACACTATATATATACTATATACTGTATGCTTACTACATTTTGTGTATATAGACTATATACACTATATATATACACTATTAGCACATATATATAGTATTAGTGTATAAACACTGTTAGTGTGCATATATATAGTGTATATAGTATATACACACTAAATATATTGTATATACCCTATGTATACAGATATACACCA
The DNA here is from genome assembly GCA_009769605.1 of Bucorvus abyssinicus. Lineage (NCBI taxonomy): Eukaryota > Metazoa > Chordata > Aves > Bucerotiformes > Bucorvidae > Bucorvus > Bucorvus abyssinicus. The sequence continues at coordinate 17,498,348 of CM020030.1, read as the reverse complement.
TGTATATCCTATGCACATATATTCTATGTGTATATAGGTGTATACTATACATACACACACAGGCACACGCATACACTGTGTACACTGTATGTGTACATATAATGAGTGCATGTAGCCTGTGAGAGGAGGCAGGGGGTTGATCTGACGGTTACGGGACCGCGGGGTCACCAGAGGGCAGGAGGGCGCACGGCGCCGCCCGTGACCGCCCGACCCGTCCCGGCAACGGAACGGCTGCAGGGGTGACCCGGCCGCGCCGCCCCCGCCGCCGCCGTCGCTGCCGCCGCGGCTCCTCAGCGCCGCCCTTGGAAACCGAGCGGCACCGAGGCCGAGGAAAGGGCGACCGGATGGGGTTACAGACAGCGCCCTGCCCGTGTTACCCCATGTCTGGCCGGGGGAAGCGGGGCGGCTCTGCGGCTCTTGCGGCGCGTTCCGTACCTGCGCGGTGCCGTGCCGCTGTGACAGGCACGGACCGGACCGCGGGGGCTGTTTGCTGGTCTGGCTTTAAGTGTGCTTTAAGTCTGCCAGTGCAGACTGCTGGGGGTTTCACCCAGGAGCAGACTCCGAGAGTATTCGAGCACCCAGCGTTCGTTTGCAGAGTAGCACAGGAGGACAGAAAGCAAAATCGCTGCCAGCACCCGGGCGCTTTCAGTAGTCTGAGGGTGGCCTTGTTAGGGCTGCTCTGGCCCAGGTCTGGCCTTGGCAGTGCTGTGGGGAGGGCGAAGAAAGGTAAAAGTCCTGGAGACGGCCATTGGCACGGAATGTTTCATGATCTCTGCTAAAATGCCGCTGAGAATGGAAGTTTGGGGTGTTTGGCGGTTTTTCCTGACTGCATTTTGCTGTGGGCCAGCTGCGCTCTGAAACGGCTCCGTGGCTCCGGATCCATTTGGAGCTAGCGCGATAGCCATAAGGATGGCTGATCTCCCGAACATAACTCCTCTGGGTGTATTTCTCCTGGTGCTTTCTGACAGCCAGGCCACTTCTGAGTCCTGCTAACCTGTGGTCCCCAAAGCTCATGGAAATTGGCTCGCGCCTGTGATGAGGTGAGGTGCTTCATCGTCTTTTGTGGATGCTAGATGGCAGTATTGCATTTCTTAAACAATTAAAGTTTAGTTAGTGGAAAATAGTAAGAATATTGAAGCTCTGAAGAATAGAATGCTGTCAGTAATGAAAGCTCAGATAGATTAAATAGTCGTATAATTAAAATATTCTGTTTACTGAGGGGTTGCCTGGAACAGAAGATACATGATACTTTCTTCTTGGCCATGTACATCTTTACTGCTCACGTAACTTAAGTTGGTAACAGCACTGCTCATGTTTTATGGGTCATCAGGATTAGGCCCACGATATAAGTCACTTTATTGTAATTTATAGCACTCACAAGGCCCTGCGCTTTTGCAAAGGGGGTGGGTGAACCTTACCCCGCTGACACTGGGGTTTAGATCTTGTGTGATTTTATCACAACTGAAAGAGGCAGACTTGGTTGTCTTAGTTCATGTATTAGTGGATATCCATCCACGTCACTGAGTTCTTGAGCCAGAAAAGCACTTGAGCAAGTATTTGGCTCTAAGCATGAGTAGTTCATGGTTTTAATAAGATTACTCATATGGTTAAAGTTTGACAGACAATTAAGGGCCTTGCTGGATCAGGGCCTAAAGCAATCATTGCAACTTGGCAGTCTTTGTAGAGAGGCCAAAGGCTGAGAAATTTTGTTCAGTAAGTTGCCCTCTTTGCCTTGGTGTCCTCAGTGGTTAGAACTGTTACTGCATGATAACTTGGCAAAGCAACTAGACTCTCAGTTGTGCCCCCTGCGCTAAGTAACAACCTTTAAAGCTATGAATGCAGTGGCTTCATTGGGTAGGCTGACCCTGAAAAACATCCTGAGCTCTCAAGTGGGCCTGGTTAAGCCTAGTCACCAAGTGGTGGGGCTCAGGCAGAGGGCTGTCAGTCCCAGGACCCACCACAGTTGGTTTCCAAGCTTTGAAGAAGAGCAATGGTGGAAAAGATGCTCTCAAGCAACAGAAATAGATTTAGGTGCAGTTGGGGATAGAAGAAAAAGCTGGTTGGTTGCTTGGAGCTAGACAGATCAATCTGACAAGGTTCTCTAGCTGGAGACTGGTGTTAAGTGATAGTTTCAGATCTTGATCCCAGCCCCAGGCACTGGGAAGCTGCATATCTGCCTAAACTAACAAAGGGGAGAGTTCAAAAGGAGCTAAGAGATGCCAAGAGGGTAGGAAATAAATGGAAGATCAAAGTCTGAAGATGGATGGGGATTGAGTTTTCATGGGAGTGTTTGCCTTAAAAGAGGAGGTAATGGAGAGTTGCTGTCTGTGTCTATTGGATTTTATTGCACTATTCTGGAGGGAATGAACTCTGACAAAAGGTTGAAAGGTGATTCATCCCTGATCTACAAAGAGCAAAAGTTCTCCTTGCTGTAGCACAGGAGGTGTGTGTGCCTGAGATGGTGATGTAGAAGGATGTGGAAACTGAGACAGCTGTTGGGCTTACAAGCCTGGTAAGTTTTGTTTTCCACAGGAAGTGTGGTTCCTCTGAATATTCAGTTGAAAAATGTGAGGAGAGTCATGACTTCTTTCAGTTAAAATATAAGATGGACTGATGCTATACAATCTTGTGAGGATTTATTTTGTGGGTGTAATAAGGCAATTTCAACTATAGGATTTTTCCAATGCTCTATTGTCTCTGGTTGCAGCAGGAACATAGGTAAACATAGACTCCAGCTGTAATCAAGAGTTTAAGCATAAGTAAAATAGGAAAACATATGTGAATACAGGTTATTTTTGTAAGAACAAGACTGTAAAATCAAGCCTAAATGTGAAATGTGTTCTAGAGCTCAGTCTTCCACTATGTGACTAGTACAGAGACAGTTCCTTCATGTTATTAAAGTCAGACTCTTAATCCTGTGATGGGAATGCTGTTTTTATAAAGGGCTCTGGTGTAAGTTAACAGGGAAGTAAAGCTATAGCCTGGCTGGAATATTGATATTCTGTTGTCACCACATCACCGTTTTATGTTTAGTGTCAAATAAGACTTGATCAGTTTTATTTACAGTCATCACGATAGGTTTATAAAGTAAAACTGCGCAGAATTCTTCTGCAGATTTCATTTTTGGAACTGTTTAATCTCTGATAGCATCAAGTGATCAGTGCTGGAATTGGTCATACATTGTTTGGTCTGGCTTTATTTTAGTTTTCCTTTTTCCCTTACTATGGAATATTTTGACATTTGTTGAAACTTCCAACTTTCCATTTGAAAACTGATTGAAGCAACATAGTTTATTTTCAGTAGAAGCTAAATTTAAGTATGTCTGACTTCAGGCTCTCATACCTCTTAGGAGTTACCCTTCAGATAACCTCTGCTCCCATTCTTCCATCTGAGCAAGGCTGAGACGAGCTCTATATAGCTTATATGCTTCATATCCTTCCCGTTGTAGGACTTGCCTCATTCCCTGAAATTGTTTCATCTTAAAACCTTTGTTAGGTGCAATAAATTACTGAGTTGAGTTCTTTGATGGTGATATTTTTCATTTTTGGGGAAGAAAAACTTTAAGTGGAAAGCAGACATATATTTGCAAAACTTCACGAAGTTGAAATCCTGAAACTATTCTGTTAGAAAACATTTGACCTGGTAAAACAGTCCCTTTAAAGTGCACGACCTTATTGAACTCAATTGAAAAATAGAAACTTACGGTGAATTGCTTCTTCTTGTACAACCAGCATCTCTTTAGTTGTAATCTTCCAATGGCAAGTTTTGCAATGACATCTTCTCACTGAAAAGTATCGATTAATACTAGAGATGCTTGACTTTATTTTCTATCAATACAATGTCATTAAGAAAGTGGCTAGTTAGGACAACACTCACACACCCAGGGCTACTTCAGTTCATATGCTTTGCCAATCAAGAAAACACTTTTTTTTTTTCCACGTACTTTTAAAATTTTTTGTGTCTGAAGTACAAGTCTGTACAATGCACATCTCCAGTTTTTTTAGCTTGCATATACGCACAGAAAAGCTACAGGCATGGTTATGGAAATGTCACCTGAGTTTGCTATCATCAGAATGCAAGGACCCTTTCTAGTTTACCAACTGAAAGAGCTGAGCCGAAAGCCTTTATACAGTTCTTCTGCAGGATTCCTGGGTGGTGGTTGTGAGTCAGGGTACCAACTAAGGTAATGGGGGATCAAGAAAAAGTGACTATGGGTTTTTCTAGTGATCAGTGTGTAATAGTTTATGCTTGCTGATCATGGATGAAAGGAAGCAAACTGCAGAATATGTAACAGCGGGGTGAATAATCAGGTGTAGCACTGTAGGACCTGTAGTCAAAATATCACAGTTAGGGTGTTTGGGTTTTTTTTTTTTGGGGGGGGTGGGCAGGGTACAAGTTAAGAGTGTGCATCAGAGGAGCATGAGAGATGCAAGATGCAACAGAAATCTTGAAGACCTGGCAAAACTTGAGGGTTTCATCTCCTCTTCTTTGGATAGCCATACATGCCAGAAGGAGTGAATGACATTAATTTTAAATTTCCCAGTGGCTTGTGCCTGAGCTGTTCGCATGTGTGTAAGAAGTTGGAAGTCGGTGGGGAAGGTGGAGGTTTAGCTAAAGGAACTCAAGGATACTTCAGCCAAATGGCAAAACTTTAAAAACGGAACACTTCAACAGTGTTTCTCTTCCAAAAGCTTTAATATCTCTGTAAAATTACACTGTATTCACAGGTACGATGCCAAATGGCAAGACTACATTTAATAGTAAAAATGTAAGTGGGATTTTAATTCTGCTTTTAGTACAGATCTCAGTACAACCTTAACTACATACCTCAATAGCATATCAAAACAACTATAGCTTTTTGTTAATAATGCAATCACTCTAAATCATTGAAAATTGTTGAGCTGGAGGAAGATGTAGGGACATTGATTTTTTTTTTTAATGAAGTATTATGTTCCTTGGAAAACACAGTTTCTGAAGGAAAAATTTATCTCATTCTTTGTGAAAATGAGGTTTACCTCTCTATGCTGAGCATAAGAACTCCAGTTAATCAAGGCAGGTTCATAGATTTCTAAAAGAATTATTGGGATAGTTGCTTCTCAAGTCAGCTAAATGACTTATTAATGTAATTCTTCACAACATGCTTATTTTATGTAATTGGTGAGTTATAGGAGAGTATTACTAAATGAATACAGCATGTTTTGTTTCAGGGTGCTGAGGGACATCTGTGATTACTGAAGAATTTGGTATTAGTTGCAGAATTTAATAAAAAACCCCACACTTTCCCCTTTAAATCAGACCTGAATCTGTTGCATTATTAAGATTGATTAATTGTCTACCAGAGGACATGAAATAGATATATCTCTAAAATGTCTCATGCATTTCTAATATAGTCCAATCACATAGCAATTATCTCTTGGATGTCTACTCAGGGAGAACATCAGGAAACACTTATTTAGACTGAGCACTGGCACAGGTTGCCCAAGGAGGTTATGGAGTCACCATCCTTGGAGGTATTCAAAAGCCCTCTGAACATGGTCCTGGGCAACCTGCTCTAGATGGCCCTGCTTGAGCAGGGGGTCAGACAAAATGACTTCCAGAGGTCCCTTCCAACCTCAGCCAGGCTATGGATCTGTTATCCCTATATAAGCATAGTGCAGGGAGGGAAGAGAAGGCAAGTGAGAGTCGATGAGAAAGAGGGATAATGGGAAACCTTTTCTGTAATTTCATTAGACTTTTTGAAAATTCCGATTGTGAAAACCAGCTAGCAAAGTAGTGCAGTAAATGTTTATGATATGAAATTCAGGTCCATTGAGTGTTTGCTAACAGTAATGGAAGCCAGTTTTCTCAGTTGAACAAATTGAAGATGATCTGTCTTGGGGCCTCTATAGGAGAACTACTATCAGTGGACTTTCCAATGGTAGGAAAATTTCTCCAAGATTTTGAAGTCTTACCAAAATCCTATGACTCTCTTATTTCCCTATAAACTCTACTTTCCATCTGTGATTTTATTTTTGGTGGTGCCAAGGGGGCGAGGGGAGAAAGGTTGTCTAAATGTTTTCTCTGCCTTCCCCCTTGGGTCTTCTTTTCCTTTCAAGAAATGAATAGGATGACTCATTTCCTACTCTGTAACTTGTTCTCTTGGGCTATGTCAAAGCTTCAGAAACCTGGCCACTGTGTCCTGCAGCTTCCTTCCATCTTGCATGCCCAGGTTTCCTACTAGTAGGTGGTGGACATGATGAGCAACTATTTCTCACTGTGATAGGGAATGGGGATGAGGTCAGAGCATGAGCATGGGCGGGGAATTTGGGAAACACTCTGGGGTCACAGCTGCATTCCTGCATGTTCATTCCTTTCTTCCTGCAATAGTTGAGAGCTCATGTGTCTGGAGTAATCATGTAGACAATTCCTCCATTCCCATGCTGACACTGAGGTCAGAAAAGTCCATTTTGTATGTCCTTGATCATCATAGGTAGCAAGGTGGCTCCCAATGCCTTTGCTCTCTGTATTTTCTGGTTTTTGGTTTATTTTTTTTTTTTCCTAACTGATAGCACGATTGACATCAGCTACACCTGTAACACACTGCAGGTTTAAACTAGGGTGTTACCATTGTCAATTTGTCAACTGTTAGCATCTTATTATTTTGTTTACTTTGGGGCAATATGCCTTTTGGATATTTCTAAAACAGGAATGTCTTGACTCTAGTTTAAAACAACCTTAGTAGTCTTTAAGAGGAATTTCTTAGCTTGAGCTAACTATGAAGAATGAGGGTCTTTTGGGGTTCACACAAGTGACCTTCTTCCTTCTCCCACTCCCACCTCCCATTTTCAGTTTTTGACAGAAATTTTGTTTGGTGCTCAGAAAATCTAGAGTGATATTCCCTTGTTCTTCCCCCAGAGCCTTGTATTTCTTTAATTAAGAAAAGTATAATTTTTATTCTACAAACAAAATTGTCACAGTAGCTTTTTAATCAGACATTAAAACCCAAAATTAAATGAGATTGAACTATTCTTTCTCTCCCTCTCTTTACCCCCTCCTGCACCGCACCGCCCACCCCCCCCCCCCCATCTCTACCTGCTCCCCATAAACACATTTTCTGACAAATAAGAGTCTGTGGGACTTCAATGTGATTCTTGTATTGAAATGATGCAATATAATACTGTATGGTACTGACCTGTGACTATTTTATTTGCACTGCTAGAACATCCTATTATCTAATTATTTTTTTAATCTATGGAGATTGCAATTTCAGTAAAGGAAACCACACAGTTGTATTTCTACTGGGTCTTATGCCAATACCCTGATTCTGGCACTGCAAGCGTTTAACAAAATATCACTTATACTAATTTCATCCATCTTCCTACTTTTTGTTTTTGCTTTCTTGTTTGAGCGAGACACTTAACTCCTGAGCTTTGGAACTTGGATTTTATTTTTTAACCTATTTGTTCAGCTTTTTTGCCCTGAATAAAAGAATGCTCTGAATTAAAATTGCAGTTCTACTTGACATCTGGTTCATTGCTGGTGTTTGATTTTTTTTTTTTTCTTTTCCTCTTAATCTTTCCCTCCTTTCCTCCACCCCTTCCCCATGGTTACATTTATCCTTGTTACCAGATTTTTGACATTTCCCTCGTCTTGCCAGTCACTTTTTTTCTTTTTCTTTCCCTCCAGCTCCTTCCTGCTGCCAGTCTCTCTGCCCCCCTGAGGCTCTGATATGACATAAGCCCTACAGACAGTACAAGGGGAGAACACCGCCTGCAAATTCAAATGGAAGCAGGCAGCAGGGCTGGCTATTTTCCAGAAAGCCATTTCTACACCAGGGATGTTTCTCACTATAGACAATAAAAGGTATGTTGGGTGTGTGTCTGTAATGCCTGACCTTGACTTACCAGAAGGGGGCAGTTAGAATAAGCTCATCGCTAAACCATATGGAACATGTTCTGGAAAAACAAATTGCATTAAGCTTGGGAAAATGCAGCTGTGCAGTGCTTTGGCAAGTGGAGCACAAGTCCTACCTGACGCCAGTTCTGCTTTGTGTACATACTGTACAAACTGAGAGAGAGTACATAACACAGCGTATGGTGTGCTGAATTATCACCTCGTTCAACTCTCTAGGCAGAGATCTCCAGTTACATCTAGCTGCATGTACCCTGTCAACTCTGTACCAGGTCATGACCAGCAACAGGATAATACCTTGCTGGAGGCAACTGTGTTGAAAACAAAGTCAATTTAGGATGAGTTGAAGCAAGGATACAGGAGAAACAGTTTAGCCAATTATGACTTTTAAGTATAATCACTCAGTGAAGACTTCAAGCCTGACTTATGAGGATTACTGCAACCCACTTACAGCTACGAGGCTGTTAAAGAGCAGTCTAGCAGGGTCAATAAGAGAACATGGAATCCTTCAAAATAAATTGTGGCTGCCAACCTAATGTGGTGGACTGATGTTTTGGAAGAGGAAAAGCAAAATAGGGGGAAATATCCATACAGACTGGGGGTTGAAGGGCTTGAGAGTAGGGCTTGTAGAGAAGGACTTGGGGATGCTAGTGGATGAAAAAATGGCTTTGAGATGGAAATGTGCACTTGCAGCCCAGAAAGCCAGTTGCATCCTGGGCTGCATCAAAAGAAGTGTGGTCAGAAGGTCAAGGAGGCAATTCTTCTCCTCTGCTCTTGTGAGACCCACCTGGAGCACTGCATCCAGCTCTGGGGTCCCCAGCACAACAAAGATATGGACACGTTAGAGTGGAGGAGGGGCACAAAAATGATCAGAGCACTGGAATACTTCTCCTAGGACAAAAGGCTGAGAGAGCTGGGGTTGTTCATCCTGGAGAACAGAAGATTCCAGGGAGAACTTCTTGTGGCCTTTCAAGATATAAAGGGAGCTTATAAAGAAGACGGAATGGAACTTTTTACCAAGGCCTTTAGTGACAGGACAAGGGGCAATGGTTTTAAAATGAAAGAGGGTGGATTTAGTTTGGACATACGGAAATAATTCTTTATAATGTGAGTGATGAATCTCTGGCACAGGCTGCTCTGCTGAGTTTTGGATGCCCCATCACTGGAATTGTTTGAAGTCAGGTCATATGGGGCTTTAAGCAACCTGATCGAGTGGAATATGTCCCTTCCTGTGGCAAGGGAGTTGGACTAATGGTCTTTAAAGTCTCTTCCAACACAAACCATTCTATGATTCTAAAATGCGTATCATGCAGATTGGGATGAGTTTTAGTCCTGTGATGGCTTGTGTTTTGGAAAGCAAAGGCAAGATTTTTGGTGGTGACTTTGTCAGGCCTGTGGCTTTGCTTATTTTTCAACGTACCGAAAAGCACAGGAAGCTTATGATGCAAGCACTCTACTAACTGCTATGAGAGCATGAGCCCCAAGTCCCTTTTCTGGGAGATAGGCAGAAGGGTCATTTTTGCCCTCAGCAGCACAAAACCTGCCAAAGAGTGATACAACTAGGATGATTTAATATTAAGGACTGTTTTGCTAGTGTCTTATACCTGTTCAAGTTGCCTCTCTCACAGCTATGAAGTGAAAGTTGTTACAAGCAATAGGTACGAGCTTTGCCTGGAAAATACATGTCCAACAATCTGCAACAACTTCAACTTCTAGCTAGGATGATGAAAAGGTCTAACGGAGTTTCCAAAAATTACAATTCAAGCAGGGAACCCATCATTTAGAGAAAATACTTCTTAAGCCCTCCAAGTGAAGCTTTCATAAAACTTCCAAGTGAAGCTTTCAAGAACCAGAGTAGCTGCAGAATCAAAATACAGGTATCCATGTATTTAAAACTATCTTTGCTGAGAACAAAGTTTAGGTGAATAATATTTTTGCATGCTAATTATAGAAAGGTGGAAACCGGTTTTCTTACCAGACTTGATTAGTAGAAAAGAGCTGATGAAGCATGGAAAACCAAGGATCAGAGAAAAAGAGTATTTAGTGTTTAGAGGCCAAGAGGATATACCTGCAACGAATGTGAGTGATTTGTTTTTCTCACTGGATCCAGGATAACCTGGAATCACCATACTGCCAGTCTGGTTATTAATTTACAGCTGTGTTCTTCCCCATTTTGTAAACTCGGGTTTCATAACCCAAATGAAAAAGCCGATGTATGAATCTGTCAAAATAAATTCAACTCTGAGATCATCTTTACTTAAATACTAGTAATTTACTGTTATGGGGTGTGCTTATGCTTTTGTGTAGTGTTGGCTCTGAAGTATTTTGGCTGGTGGTGGTATTAACAGAAAAATCTGTTATGTTCATGCATGCAAGGCAAAGGAGGTTTATGAGCAGCATGGTACAAACCAGTAACAATACGATTGAATCATTGGATGAGTATAAGATTAATGTATTTAGTTGTTACATGTTACAAAACAGAAAAGTGACCTTTACCGGGTAACAGACCTTGTAACTTTCTGTTATTTGACTCTCCTTATGCATACCGCAAGTGGCTGCATGCCTGTCCCTGAGAGCATGGGGACCAGTGGTGAAATCCCTTCTAAGCCCTACCACGGAAGTGTCAAGTATTTCTTGGTCCTACGGCTGCTTCCTTTTCCAGTGTGTTTCCATAATGCTGGGCCAGGGTGCTTGTGTGTGCACTGTCCAGGCTTGATGAAAGGGAGGAACAAGAAAGTTTTACTGAGGAATGTAAAGTTATGTGGGAGTGAGCCTCACTAACCCCAACATAGGAGCCACCCCTGGTTGTGTGGAGTGATGCAGAATTGAAATCCCTACATGCAATATTTATGTGTTGCTCTGTAAGTAATTCTGAGATCAGCAAAATAAAACTGGTATGAATAACACTAAATTTAAAATTAGTCAAACTTTTTGTCATTATGAAATGGGTAAGCTGGGTAAACTGGGTTCAGTTCACTGGGTAAATTCTTAGGCGTTCAGATGAATTTTCAGGGATATAAAGGCGATATGCCATTGTTTTTGGTTCAGATATTCATGACTGACACTGTTCACTGTGTCAGATTCTGAAATCTGATTTTAAGGTTTGATTTGTATTTCCCTGGTTTCACACATTTTCTTTAGTGCAATTTTTATGGGTTTGACAGCTACAGATTGAGGCCTAATAATTGAAATTTCAGTTGAAAAAGGATGTATGATGTCAAATCGGTATTATAGGAAATCTTTCCTGTGAGACTGAAGATGATGAATTTTTAAAAGTGTGAATTTTAGTTAAATTACTTGTTAAATGCCAAACTATGTTCTGCACACAGAACAAATACAGGAAGGTTGCTATATCTCTCAAGCAGTAGACTAACAGTGATTTTTTTTTTCATCAGTCAGGAAATACTTTACTAAGCAAATTCTCCACTTACCTAGGCTTTTTGCCTGCTAAGATACACTGTAATTCAGCTGGTATACTGGAGGAACTATGTAGGTCTCAGAAGTACATGGCAGAACTCAACAAGATGGTGAAAAAAATACCTGCACTAGCCTATTTTAAGAAGAGTAACAAATCCAACCTTGCTGTGTGGAGTAATAGAGCAATTGATTTCTAAAGCTGAAGACTTGCAATGGAGAGTTTGACTTTATTGGTTAATGTATGGCAACATGGACAATGAGAAAACAGGGTAAAAGGTAATGCCAGAAAAGGTGAATTATCTTGCACACGACTTTAGGATGAAATATATTTCTACTCTGAAAAGATGCCTTCCAACCCAACCCCCACCCCCCCTCAAAAAAAAAGAGGAAACACTGGATTTTTTTTTTTTTTTTCCTTCTAATGTTTCCTCAGCCCCTGCAACCTATTGCTGTGTCCAGTTTGGCTATTTTGCAAGCAGAAGTTAATTTTCAAGAATGGTCTTGTGTCTTTCTCTTGAGACTGAAAAGTTCACCTGAGATTCTTCACATTAAAAACTATAGAAAATATGCCATAGGCAAAATTAAGTGATAACTCTGAAACCAGTATCAGATGATGAGCCCAGATACTTTTGTAGCTTTATGTAGGCATCACTGTGAGCGTTCTTTATGCCAAATTTTTGCACGTGCGGTTCACAGAGAAATGCAAATATAGCTGGATATTCCAATTCTGTGTTGAAACTTGTAGAACAGGTAGTAGTTTTTTAACACTTAGAGGAAGGGATACAACATAAAGGGAAGGCATCCGAGTAGGTTTTTTTTACCAGAGTTGTTCTTGCTGGTTTCTTGGGGGTTGGGTGTTTTGGTTTTTTTCTGGTTGGTTGGTTTTTTGGTAGTTAGTATAACATTTTTCTAATTTGCATGGCTTCCAGATTACTCTGGTAGTCACAGGAATAACTTTATCGATGTGGTAAGTAGAGAAAAGTAGAGAGATAGCATCTCTTTTCTTACCTTATCTATTTTGTTCTAAGGCTGTTCTTTTCTCCAAGTACATATATATATGCAGACTCTTCAAAGCTGGAGTAGGAGGCATACTCCTCTCCTTTCTCGAATGAGTATGTTTTGTCTCCTGAAAAAATTATTCTTTCTCAGCCTTCAGCTATTCATACGTAAACCGGTGTAAGTCCATAAATTCCACATCAATCATCTAATTTCCTGAAACTCTTGTTTGCAAGAGACGTGAGAAGCAGCACAACTTTGCATGGGAAGCTTGTTTTTTCTAATGTTTTGCAAACTCCACTGTCATAAGAATTTACTTTCTTATAAAATCTTTATTACAGTTAGCTTCAATTTCAGTACTGTTCTTGGATTTGAAATGCACACCAGCTCATTCAGCCAGAATGCCTTTCTCTGGAACACATTTTTTCAATTTCAGAGCAGAAACTGCAATAACCTATTTTTTTCTGCAGGTCTGTCTTCATCTTTTGTTGTCAGATTTTGTTGCAAAGCTACATCCTAGACTGCACGTTCAGTGATGTCAAAAGATCTTTGCTTAAGACATGTCCTTACGTGCAAAAAAATTATTAGATGTATCTGAGTGCAAATAGTTCTCAGTTCATGCAACCTCAATCCATCAATACTGTGTCTTTTAAACAACTCATTTGGAAGTGAGCCCAGTGTGCTGACTTTATCAGAAGTATTACGTGCATGTTTATACTGAGGCACATACAGTCCTTATCCACAGCAAAAAATGAACCTGCACAGCCAAGACCATCTTACACATTACAGGAGCACTCTCTAGCAGCTGGATTTCTCTGTTGGAAATCCGAATGTGTGTTGCTTATGCACAGATATTTCCTGAAGGAAAATACCAGGTTTGCTGTACACACAGTACACATTGCTGAAAGCTTCAGACTTGAAGTACATGAACAGAATTTGGAGAGCATGGGACATAGGTGGGCTCACCTGCATGCATGAGGTGTGTTTGCATTGCTGGTGTAAATTGAATCTCCAGTGTGCTGTGCATCCTGGAGCATGCACAGCTTGAGCACATCATCAAAACTATACATCTAGGACTACAGAGAAAGCCTAGCTGAAACGTCTTTTGAGGAGTGGCTGAGGGAACTGGGGTTGTTTAGCCTGGAAGAAAGGAGGCTGAGGGGAGACCTTATTGCTCTCTACAACTACCTGAAAGGAGGTAGGAGGGAGGTGGAGGTTGATCTCTTCTCCCCTATAACAAATGATAGGACGAGAGGAAGTGGCCTTAAGTTGTGCCAGGGGAGATCTAGGTTAGATATCAGGAAAAACTTCTTTACAGAGAGGGTGGTCAAGCATTGGAACAGGCTGCCCAGGGAGATGGTGGAGTCCCCATTGCTAGAAGTGTTCAAGACATGTAGATGTGGTGCTGAGGGACATGGTTTAGGGACCCTGGCAGTGCAGAGTGAACGTTGGGACTTGATGATCTTAAAGGTCTCTTCCAACCAAAATGAGTCCATGATCTGCTCTACTTTTCTGTTAGATGTTTAGACATTTGGGGCACATATACTGCATCACGTGTTGCTAACACTGGGCTAATCCTGTTATTAAATCTAGAGCTTTAATCTATGTGGATCAGTTCTACAGGAACATATTTTTAATCAATTCAAAATCCATATGTTCACTGGATCATGAATCACCTTAAAACCTATCATCCACTGAGGATGTAGGAGAGTGTCAGCTTTCGGTTTTTTGTTAGTATCAACTCTCCCTGGCCCGTGATGAATGCCCAAGTTCATTATATTAAGTGCTAGCAGGAGTCATCCTTACACTCATGGGAGTTTCCTGCTGGGCAGCGTGGCGCTGCCAGAACTTCAGCACTCCTTACAAATGTGGTTTGTGTGTAACTAAACTATCTTAGGGTTCTCTACTTGAGGTTTTTGCAAATTTAAGGCAATCGAGCTGTCTCTTAGGATGGATGTTAGGACTTAAAGAAACCTTATAACATGGACTGTATGCCACCTGAACGAATCTCTGTGGTGAAATCTTAGCTGAAAATGTTATTGTAAGGTACAGCTGAGGAAAACTCTTGTAAATGTTTGTCATAAGGGGCAGTAGACAGCTGCTGTGTTCTTGAGCATGCCTTTCAAATGAGCATCTAGTCATATAGAAATAAAGTAGTTTCCATGTGATAACAGAGTACTTATGAGAATATCGATCAGAGCCCTTGTCCGTATTTATCTCCAAAAGGCATTCTCCTCGCTGCCCTACCCTGATGGACAAAATATTTTTGTGGTGTTTTCTTTTAAATCTCCAAATGTAATACATTAATGATGTAATTTTGTTTAGCTGTGCATGTATTTACCTCGTTTTTTGGCCTTCCTATGTCTCTGAGTTTCTGTAATACCCACTGCAAATTTGAGTGGGCATCTAGTTATGTCCTCAGATAAAAATGCTTTGAGAAACTAACTTTTGGCCTGAGAGAGGGGAAGATAATTCTTATCTACAACATTGCACTCAGGTGAGGCCCTTTCTGCAGCAAATATGGTTCAGATTAAATTACTATTAGGCTCTGTGCACCTGAAAGAACTAACAGTATGTGTTTGTGTTACAATGCTTCTGTCTTCTGAGACTGAAAAAAACAAGACAAGAAAGAAGTTTATTGTCAGTTGGATGTTTGTTTGGGTTTTTTTCCTCTGAATTATGATTCATTTCTGGGATATTTGTGCTAACTGCTTGCAACCAACTTGACTGAAGTTGGTCATGAGGAAATAATCAGGTAAAAATGTACAATTTGAAAAGGAAGACAAAGGTTCATCTCAAGAAAATGCGGCTTTTGGTGACACTGACCCTACTGATAGCCAAAAAGTGTTTGCTTGACTGATGGTAAATGGAAGTTTCATGCTTTTGAAACCCCAGAATGACAAGGAGAGGAAAAAACCCTCTTCTTTTTAGGAGGAATCTTAGTTTAAAGAGACACTGTTTAAAAAGTCATAGTACAACATACAGTTTATCTTTTTTGTTCACTTTAGACAGATTTATGATATGCCAAAGGACCATCTAGTAATCTCTTCTTGACTGAAGTTAAAACCTTTGTCTTGCTGAAGCCTGTGGACAGTGGTGCTAGAACAATGCTATGTACTGGGTGGATTTGTGTTCAAGATGAGATAGAGCTTTTAATTTCCAAGATTATACTTTGAAGTGGTGCCAATATAAAGAATTATCTCATTATAGGTAGTTTAGTGGGTTTTATATGGCAAACACTTGAAATTTCCTGTCATTGTAGATTAGCATGCTGCAGTCTGCTGTGATTGTGGTTGTGTGCTGAGCAATAGAGCCAGTTCTTGAATATAAATGAGCTTGAGTGATGCATGAGGCAGTACTTTGGCCTGATGTTATGGTAATGGGGAGGCTGGTGGACTATGAAACTCAGATGTCTGTCTTCACTGGTGATTGACAGACAGAAAAATACATTTTTAGGCTGAGAAGGAAATAAGGAATCTGTTTTATGAAAAATCAAGGCTTTGACATTTTTGCTTTTAGCAAAACACACAACAGATACTTAATGAGCACACAGGAGAGGGAGTTTTGCAGAACTGAAACTTAAGCCAGAGTCTTCAGTCTTTGTCTTTCATTACCAAGTTACTCTATATTGAGTTTCTCAACAAAAATTGGAAATAAAGACCATTCAGGATTCAGAAAGTCTTTGTGAAAGATTTCATTGAACTGCCTGCAAAACAAGGAATCCTTCAACTTAAAATTTTTTTTGGCTGTTTACAGTTATACTTTTTTTCCCTTTCAGGCTTTTCACAAATATTGGTAAATACTCTGATGAAATCTAGTCTCCAGTATGATGTAGAATGTTGCACTCAGAAATAGGGAAGTTTCAGTCCATCAGTGCAGCTGTTTGTTTAGTAAGATTCCAGCAAAATTTCCAGCATAATATTTTGAAATAATAGGTATTATGATCCAGAGCTGGCCAAGAATCAAAGAGAAGAGTCTTGCATAACCTAGAGAGTCTTTTTGTTTGTTTGTTTTTTACTTTTTTTTTTTTACATACAAAAAAAAAAGTAATGATCTCGTCAGGAATGATGTCTGCTCTTTAATGATCTTGCTTGTATAAGACAACTTTAAAATCCATTCTAAAGACCATATTGAACTTTGCTAAAGGAAAACTGGGTGTGTTTTCCCCTACAGAAACTAAAAGGGTATCCCTCAAGCACTTTCTGTGCAGAAACTTACCTCAGTTCTTCTAGAAGGGATATATTCATTGTGGTCACTTACATTAAAAAAAATAATTACAATTACATAAAAAATCATCTAATCTAAGGCAGCATTATGTATCCTTGGTACTTCCCAGCTGGGGATGTTAAAGTTTCTGATCTCTTTATACCAGGGCAGAATGACCTGCAATGCTTGTTGTCTGAGATTCGTGTTGTCCACAGTACCCCATCGAGTAGTGTCACAGCACAGACTAACTCAAAGCTAAAGGTCCTGTGACATGTGCTATCTTGCCTAGAGGGTTACCACAAAACTTTTGAAGGTGGCACTAATTGTGCTTCAGTTAGCTACTGTTTGAAGGTTTTTGTTCAAGAGAGGATGATGTGAAAAATGCATACATCTATGAGTTGAAGCATCTGTGTTATAGTAATTTTGCAGTGTTTAGTAAAGCAACATCAAGTTTTGCTTGTTAGCATGCAGACTGAAATCCTGAAAGAAATCTTAGGAATTTTAATTTATAAGAAGTGTAACTGAGTCCAGTGTTATAAGGTCACTTGAAATGCTAATGTATTTACACCCAAAAGCGTCCCCAGATCATCTGATCTATCTATTTTCCTAAGGCTGACCTGCTCAGCATTTTGTGACTAGCTCAAGACTTCTAGTATGAAGGCAAAATCCCCTAAAAACCACAGGAGAGAAGGAGAAATCAAGGTCCCTGTTTAGAACATCAGCAAAGAATGGGATTTTGACTTCAGCCTCATTTTATATTGGATGTGTGCTGGTATTTTATGATGTACTTTGTTTCAACCAAGGAACACACCCTTCATCTCTCTCCTTCAGAAATATATACACATCTTTTTATATTTTTTCTCCTTCCTTAGGGTTTTATCTGACACCCGATTCTTGAGACACTGAAGGTGTACCATATTGAAATCAGAGCAAGTCTCCTGCTCTAGGTAAACTTGCTCTAGCAGGGGAATTGTACTAGATGATCTCCAGAGGCCCCTTCCAACCCCTACCATTCTGTGATTCTGTGATTCTGTGATACCATTTAATTTCACTTTAACGCTGGTGAAACTAAACTTTTCAAATTCATTACTTGCGTTGCATTTCCTTTTTCTAGGTATCCAATGGAACAATGTTGGTTTTCACTTAAAGAACATCAGTGGAACTAAACAGTAAGTTTAGATGATGCCAAGTATTTTATTATAGTCCATCAGATTTGTTTTGATTCAGATGAATGGATGATGTAGGCAGGAGACTGGTAATTAGAACTGTATTAAATGTTTGCATTGACTCTTAAGTCCATCTGAATTGCATAAGATGCTGCTTTAAATATACTTTATGCAATCTTCAGTCAATGTTTTCAGCAACAGTGAGGTAAGCAGATCCTTGCCAGATGTGTTTGTCAGCCTTCCTCTTTTATATCCCCTGAGCCTGAGGAAAGGAGGACAGAACAGAAACCCAGCTTTCTGGCACCCCTCAGTGCGAAGAGAAGGCATGAAGAAGCCTACTTGGTGGCCCTCTGAAAGATGGGAAAAACAGTCAGATGATGCTCCTGCAAGGCAAAGCATAGCAGAGAAGAAACGGAAGCAGAGAGGAGGTCATCAACCCACTCACCTCCTGGAAAAGGCATAGAGGTAATTAGTGACCACATGAGGGAGGATTTTTCTTTTGGAAAAAGAAATGATAAAATTAAGGAAAGATAAAAAGGTTCATTTATTGACAGCGCACAAATGACAACTCTCACTACAGATCCTTCTGAAATCAGATAAAGATCTCTGTGTGGGTGGGCAGCAAGAATGAATAATCATTCAGGTTTTGTACATTGCTGGGTGACTAGTGAAGTTGCCAACACTTCATTCATGCTACCTAAATAAAGGGAAAAAAGCCTCCAGTACGTCATGTGCTGAGCTCCAGGGTTGGTTTGTGAACATAATTGTGGGGGAAGCCCTGTGGTATTAACAACAATCCAGTGGTGAATTTGAACATATTTGTTTTCATCCCAGAGATTAAGTTTATTGGCCAGCCACAGTAGGTAGAGATAGCTTGACCTTTTTTTCCTTGGCTATACTGTGCATGGTGCACACAACATGCATACGCACAGTGTAAAACATGGAGAGAGAGGCAATTAAATATTGTGGCCTTAAACATGAAAGCAGGCTGAATCAGTAAATATTACTGGAATGACAACATTTTTGAGTCCTGTGCTGTTGTTAGTCTATATAAGAGGATTAAAAATAGAGGGTTTTTTTTGAGAACGGTTATGCTGTCCTGTCAGTTCCCATAATCAAAACAAATATCTGATGCAACTATTTTATTTCCCTAATGAAAGCACTTGAGTGCTGGAATGGATTTCCCTGAAAGGCTATGGAATTGACATTGCTCAGGATCTGCAGAACTTGACTGGACAAGGCTCTCAGCAGCCTGATGTAACAGTGTGGTTGGCCTTCCTTGGAGCAAGAGGCTGGACTAGAAAACCTTCAGAGATCCATCTCAGCCTTAATTATTCTATGAGTTTAAACTATGATGGAATCTGAATTAATGATGACATTATATGGATAATATCAAAACTGCATTAAAATTTTCCCGTGCCTGTGTAGGTTCCTTTCTCTAAGGTTTATTTTACTGCTTAGAGACAGACCTATGTTTGAGTATTTTAGGGAATCTAAGCCTTTTATTCAGCACAGTACTCCGGTGAAGTTAGGCCATTAGTAATACCCAGCAATATCAAGCCTAGTTATTTTGGATCAGCATCTTTTCCAAACTCAGTATGTTGATTGTAGGCTTATTCAGGCCAGTTAGCTCCAGCCACAAGATGTGTTTTCGTGGTGAAAATCTAACTTCTTATGAAGTATATTACACTCAATAAACTATTCTCTGGGCTTTATGTCCCTTCCAAAACAAACCCTTAACATCAGTAAGCCACTAGCCACTCTGACTTTCCACTGGCTACCAACAGAATGAGAGGTGCTGTGGCACTCTGATTCCTGACAAAAGTTCAACCACTTCTGCAATCATAGTATTAACACTTTGGAAAAAGTGAATCCCTTGTCCAGAATGGCCATCGTCTTGAGTTCAAGGAGAAAGAGGGACGCGACCTCTAAGCCCAAGACTGGCGTTCACAGAGCGAGCCATGTCCTTGTGTCTGTGAGATACTGCAACCGATCACACCCAGCTTGGCTCTGCTTTCTCCATGATAGTATAAATGTGGCATTACTCCAGATTTGGCTGGGTCCACAAGTGGGAACTGTTTTCTAGGTAGGTAGCTACATCCTTCATTGAGCACAGGAAGTTTCTAGGGTGTCCCTTGATTTAAAGTGTTGAGAAAAAGAAAGTTTTGTTCATAGTAATGTAAACCATGATACAAATATTTATAATGTGTAGGACTAGATGTTTATCTCTTTAAGTCCTGAAAAGAATAGTATGTAGCTTCAGTTGCATTGCTGCAGTATGGAGTGCTTGACCAACGCTGTGTACCTCTAACATCAGACCGTCTCAGAACTGAATTTTCTTCTCACACTTTCTGTTTTCATGCTTTAATGCCCTGTATCATGTAAATTCAGTGTCAGACTTCTTGAAATATAAGTTGTACTGCAGACTTAAGCCTGGCACCATATGCTGGGAGAGTATGAGTTGCTTTAAAGAATTCCCATGTCTTTCAAAACAGTTCTTGAGTATTCAAGATATTGATAAGTCCGTGGCTGGTTTTGACTCTTTGACAGTTTGATTGTGATTTTGTGGCCAGCAGCTGTCATGCTTTGAAACAATTTCCCTGTTCTGTAATCAGTCTGGTCAGTTGATGGCCAATAAAGATTCCTGAAAGTAATTGAGTATCCCAGTATTCCTATATGACTGTACTTTGGCTAAAAATTACTTACTGTTTATAACTTACCCTCTGAAAGCTCTTAAAAACTCTTCCCTGAAGAGCAATAAGTCCTTGTAAAGTTTTCTGGGAAGGAGAGGTGAAAAGGAACTGAAAAGCCATTTGACAAGATCATTTGAAAGTGGTCACTATTTTTTTGTATAATGATCTTTTAACTCATTATGGTGATTACCCTTTCTTTTTACTACTGAAATGACTTTATTGTGTCACCTATCTCCTAAGTTCCTTTTACCTTTCTTATTTTAGTAGTCTTTGCAGTAGCTACCTTCACAATCTTAACTGTATTTAAAGCTTTGTTTATAATACTTACTTTTAATATCTCGGTAGGGACCAGAAACAAGACCATCCACTTAAAATGAATGTGATACTGCCCCATCTCCCTTGTGTTTTTCTTGCTCATGTGGTCTACACATGGGACATCTTGGCAATGAACCTTTTTACAAGTGCTGGAGACTTCTAAATTAAAAATCTTTTTTATATCTGTTCCCTTATTTAAATTTTAACCCACTCCTTAAATGTTACCCGTTGTCTGTGTGCAATAATGTACTATTCCAGAAAGAAAAAGTTAGACATGCAAGGAAAACCTAAACATTTGCTAATAGGCTACATCTATCAGTGCAATGTTGACATTTCACTAAAAAATGTTTAAGTTAGAAATATATATATATTTTTTTTAAATGTAGGGTACTCTCTATGTAACTGAGTGTCTTGTGGTCATAATGCATTTTGTAATATAATGTATATTGAAGTATTCTAAGGACCGTAATGTGCTCAGGAGTACACTGTGCTTGAATGCAACAGTGGTTTTCATGTATGCAAGTGTGTGCTCTTATATCTGCACACATGCAGTGGGTTCTCAGGGACAGAGGAGCAGCAAAGAATTCAGGAGGACTTTTAAGATCATAAAGATCTAGTGCATCTATATGAAAATTTGATGAGGGAGCTGCAGACAAAATACAGTTTCAGTGAAAGAAGGCAGTAATTCCTTCTCTAAAAAGGCATGTACATGAGAAAAAGGGTCAAGAGGGTTTTGTTTGCTTTCTAACAACTGGTGCATGTAATCTTTCCCAGAATGCCATGGTCCTTTATATACAAGTATGGCCATAGGTCAGCATGGGCTTTATTCTTTGAGTCCTATTTTAAGCTCACTGCTAAACTCTAAAATGTACACAGAAAGCTGACAGGGATTTCTAGCATCTTGAAGACAAACAGCCAAAATAACTGTTCTGATTGTGTTGTGGACAGGGGTTGTATTTCTCTTTTATACCACACCTATTTTGACCAAAGGTTGTACTTGAAACAGATAGTAATATCGTAAGGGTGCATATCCAAAACAAAAATTAATTAACAGCTTCTGTGAGAGAGTATATATGTAACTAGTCAAGATGTAATGTTTAATTTCTGCAGGATCTAGAAGAAACAGCTAAATTCAGTATCATGTGTTTTGGTGTGCCAGGTCTTGTGCACAAACACTGGGTATGTGTGTGTGTAATTGTTAGCATTCCTCTATTAGTACAAGTCACTGCACGGGGGATTTGAGACACATCAGAAGGCTTTGAAGCAACACAGACTTCTTTGAAAACAAAAGGAAATAAAAAATTAAGATCGTAAAAGCCTAAACTGAAAACCAGAAACTTTGCCCTGCATATGCTTGTATTGATACTAATGAAACGTTTAAACATGTGATATTACATTGCCCTGATGACACAACTTTTTCCCATAAGATCTACAAATGCAGATGCGATCTTTTTCTGCCAAAAGCTCCCTTTCTTGCCAAGTACATTGGACAATCCCCAACATACTGGATAAATCCGGCCATAGGTGAATACAATATTCTGTAACTAACTAAAGATCGAACAAAGTTGCTAAACTTATCACATGTCAGTATAAACCTACTGCATTTTCTGTATCAGACAAATAGTTTTGAACGATGACTTCTGTATTTTATTTCATGAAATCTTCAAGAGATGTCAGACAGACAGATACTCAACAAATTCATCACTTTTGTCTAGGTGTTGCACACAATGCTACTTTGCTATGAAGTCTGGCATTTAATTACACTTAATATTGCCGAACAGCCAGAAGTCGTGACATTTTAAACATAGAATTGACAAATTAGGTAAATCACTATTATTATGGTCGTACTCAACAACCAAAATGAGTGTGTTCTAATGCACTGTACACAAGGCAACCTTTTCACATAGTAAATGCAATGGCTTTACCTAGAAGTCCATCTTTCAAGAAAGCAGAATTCCAGACAACCTAGAAAGCAGAAGTTACGCTTCAAGCTAGAGATCTTGACAGAGTTAGGTATTGTATACACTGAAAGATGGGCCAGAGGAAGGGGGAGCTCATTTGCTTTTAGTTTTCTGGAAAGCTCAGTATTGCAAAATATGCAGTATTGCTCAGTATTTGGTATTGCAAAACCTCTCTAGAGCTGGTTCTTGGAAGGTTTGAAACAAAACCTTGGTCATAACCTCCCCTTTCCCCCATTTTCAACTATGATCGAACAAATAGAGCTCTCCAGGGTCAATCTCAAATTTGGAAAGAGGAAAGCATGGTTTTTGACATCAGTGTAGAAACTTGAATGGTAATAGGAAACAACTATTGATTTGATGGCACAGAAAACTAAATTTGTTGCAAGAATTAGGTGATACGTATTTGAAGACAGAGATCTTAAAGCATCTTGAAAAGGTGTTTGTCCGTGTTATGGACTGAGAAAATTGGCTTCAGAGATGAAATATACCTTGTCAAAGTTTATCCATAGGATCAGCAATGAAACCAGTAGTGCTAATTCTGAGCTCCTGTGCTGTGTGTCGATGATTAGCTGATGTTGCCACCCACAAAATGTTCTTTCCTCCTTCCTTTCCATTCAGTGTCTCAATAAATCTTCTTCAAAAAACAGAGGAGAAAGAGTCTTATTTAACCATTAAGTTCTTCTTCCATCCCACAGTTTTCACAGTTGGTGAAAACTGAACTCTATTAAAGAGAATGGAAAAAATCTCACTGAGTTTGAGGTGTCAAGATTTCACAGAATTTTCAATTTTGTCAAATTTGCAATGATTGTCCAAAGCCACACTGTTGCATTAGGTAGTACTGAGACAGAGACAAGATTAGTTCTGCTTATGGACAATGCTGAAGAAAAAAACCTACCACCCAAACATGTTAGAGTGGCGTTGAGTTTTACTTAATAAACTTATGGTTGATACTGGGCTAAAATGATCATATGGCTGCTTGGGATTTGGACTGTGGGTAAAGTGACCTCTTCCATGTAAATACATCTTCCCTCGAACAGAACCCAGCCTGTGGAAGGAGTGTTGGGTTGTGCATGAAGAGAGGTACGAGTGCCTGTATGTTTTTTAACTTGTTAATGAAATTTGTTTGTGAAGACCTTTCTGAGAGGAATATCTGATCTGAATTTTGCTACAGTGAAACCATAATATCAATAGTTACTGTACCCATGTCCCTTTGTGTTACTACTTTTAGACCCTTAAAAATAGTAACAAGTTGCCATTACAGTTTCAAAGTTTGTTTGCCATAAATATAGGTAACTTCTTTCAACACTTTGCAAAGACACAAGAGTACAAAATGGTGTTTCTGAAATTTTACGTAAAATTACCGATGGAGGAATTTTCAGAGCTGTGAATGGAAAGGTTGTCTCATCCTGAGAGTGAATCCAATTAAATTCTGTGCTGAGGCCAAGAAAACTGATTGGCATGTAGATTAAAGCCAAACCCAAGTCTTCTCCCAACATTTACTTACAGCCATGAACTTTGAGAGTTTCAGGCAATGAATTTTCCAAGTTGCGTTGGAGGGCTTTCTATAAGTTGCAACAAATGAAATAGAAAAAAATCATAGCAGATGAAGAAAGAGAGATTCATGGACTCATGTTGAGTGTCTTTCCTGACACTGTAATTTCCAAAGCAACAACAAACAGAAAGCAACAAAAAATCCCATTCCTTGTCATAAATTAATAAAAAAAAATGTTCCCGTAACATTTTTATTATTCTGATAACAACAGCTTGACATTTTTGCATTGGCTTAGTTAAGTTTTTCCTATCTGCTGCCTGCCAGAAGAAAAAAATTTCCTTAGTTTTCAGCCATCTGCTGGAAAGTGTTTCTGATTATTAATGAATGTGCTCACAGGATCATTTCATGTTCTTAATTCTGAATTTTGCTAGACAAAGCAGAGTAATGTACAGATCATATACAGAAATGCAAGGTTATGACAGTAATAATAATAAAGGGTTATTCTCCCTTTCTTTAAGCGAAGGTATTGATCGTGAAAAGTATCAAAGTGATAACCATGATGCATGAGACTTTTTAAAAGGTGTCTAGTGGATTCAGCACAGGCAACAATCCATGCAGATTCTCACAAAAAAAGCTCCTGCTGCTGACCTGCTGGAGAGGTCAGATCTCTTCAGTGGGTCTCTGCATCGCTCCCTGACAATGCTCTGTTCTTTGCATCTTGGACAAATCCAACCATGGCATTTTAGATCATGTGATAATTCTGATTATTTACATGTAATGCCCTGGGAAGTTTATTTTAGTGACTTAGATATATTTTTCTTAGGACTGGAAAATGACCGTCAGCCTAATGTGTCTGACTATGCAGGTTTATCTTTAATCTCACATGCCTGGTATTTTCACATACTCCAAATACTTCTGTAAGGAAACAAAAAATTGGATGTATTTTGTATTGATTGCCATCTGTTTGAGTCAGGTTTTGTTTAAATCTGATTAACTCTAGGTTTATTTCTTTTATATGTGTAACCTAGAGGTGGGGCTGCTCTTTCTCCTGTTCAAGAACACTATAACCCACCAAATAATAATAACAAAAAAGTTAATTTTAATTGAAATAATCTTCATTGTGTAGTGGAATTAATGTTCATGCCAGTGCAAGAGAAGGATGGGACTTCTTTTTTCACTCCTGGTGTTAGCTTGAATTGATCACAATTGCCGTAGGCACTAGCGAGTCCACACAAAAGAGATTAAAATGTTGAGTTGTGGAGAAGAAAGCTCAGGGGAAGTAGGGGTGGGTCAGCCATTTCCGTACATTGAAGCCAATCCATCATCAAACAGAAACCAGACATAAAGTAAGCTTCGTTAGGCCTGGTGCTTCAGAACAGCTTGTCAGAGATAAGGAGACTTTTAGGCTGAGTTAAAGGGTCCATGGCTGTTCTTGCAGTATCTAACTGGTTTGTTTACTCCAAATAACAGTGTTGGCTTCTTTTTGTGTATAACTTATACCTCACATACATCATGGTACTTTTATTCCAGCAGTGACTTCAGTATGTTTTCTGAAAAAAATCAAGGAAACCATGTTGTTGTGTTTGTGAGGTTTTTTCTGGTTGGTTGGTTTTTAGCATTGTAAAATGTAAAAGTCCATTTTTGATGACTTGGATTTGAAAATCAGTTAATTAAAGCACTGAAGCAAACCCTGGGAGTTCACGTAGCAGACTGGGATTATCCTGTGTCAAATAAATGGACAAAGGAGTGTGGTCATGGTTTTGGGGATTATTTTCAGGGGATCGGTAGGCCTGTGAGGCTCAGACTTGAGCCAGAGGTGATGGGGGTCAAAGTTCTTTCTTGCGAACCATGAGAGTTTTGGGAAGGGAGCCTGGAAAATTAGTAACCAGAATATGGCCCTTATCTCAAATCTGTGAGACTTGGAATATCTCCTTTAGTAAATGGGAAAGAACAATATTATGCTAAGCTTTATAGGCTGGACAAAAGTCGTATGTAAGACATTAGTTGTGCTGTGCCTGTGTAGTCACATGCAAACTATTCTGTGCCCTGGTTGTGCAAGGTACAATACTACATTTATCTTTATGCCACTTCAGCCTGCCCTGCCACCAGCTCAGTGGCTTTTGAGTGAATTCAGGCAAATTTCTCCACTTCCCAAAGGTTACTCTCACTGTAGAGAGAGAAGAAGAAAGCCTAATTTTTCCTTCCTCCAGGGAAAGTTGGACATTTTGTGTAAACTGGCAAAGTGACAATGGCTGCAGTACTGGGGACATGTTCATATTCTGCCGGATCTTCTACAGGCACAAGAAATTTTGGTAGAAGGTACAGATATCTTTAACTGACACATCTGTTTGTTAGGTAAACGTGAGTTGCAGCCTCAATACAATAAATGTGTGAGTTAGTTCAAAATGCTGTCACTTTTTACGTGTTTGTTCTGTCTGTCTGATTAACAAAGTGTCTTTTCTTGCAATACTGCGAGGCGAGAGAAGTCCAAAGTGGCCAGATTTTGTTACCTCAGGTGTTAATTTAATGACTTGATTGGGGGCTATTCAAGACCCCTTAAATTACACAGGAAATGCACAGATAGATACACTCTTACACAGCTGGAGTGGTTTAGGAAGATGGTCCCTGACAATCCAATTGATTTTGCACTGGGAGACATTAAGTGGCATTTCAATCATATAGGATTAGTAGGTCTAGTACATTGCTGTCACTGGAAGAGACATAGCTGTGTCTCATCTCCTGTTTCCATCCATGCAGCCCAGCCTCTTCCTAACTTGTGTGAGCCAGTTCAGTTCACCGAATCAGCTGAAAAGCAAGTAGTCCAGCATACAAGGGTAAGGTAAGTAGAAACACATATGAATTTAGTATTGGGACTCTAATGTGAGGCACAAGACAGTGATGTGACATAAGCATTTCTGTCTCTCCTTCTCCATTTCCACAGACTTTATTCTAAATTTTCCGGGAAGGTAACTGTATGCTAGGAGACACTTAGGGGTTTTTGTATCTGACTTACCTTTGCTTGAGTAAAAGTTATAGTCCCTATGCAGTGGAAGGTTGATTCTCTTGTCAGGCTTATGCCTTTTCTACTATTTTTGATGCACTGCTGGGTATTTTGTGAGTCTGGTGAATCTAGATAAGGAAAACTTTTTTTTTTTTTTAATTAACAAATCTATTTCTTTACATGAGCTGCACTGTTTTTGTCATCTTGCTTCACCAAATGATTTGATGCCAACTTCAGGGTAGCATGTCTTATTGGTAACGTGCTTTTCCTTTTATCAGAGATGTGTTCTTCCTTCAGTGTAATGTCTACCTGTGCTAGCATGGGTCATTTTCTGCAAAAAGACAAGGAAAGGCAGAACAGAAGAAACCCCTGCTTCTTTTTTATGGTTGGACTCAATGGACTCGAAGGTATTTTCCAGGCTAAATGATTCTATGATTCTGTTCTTGAATAAAGGAGAAAGGTTTTCACCTTTGCCCCTTTCCTCATATCTTCTGTCTCTCCTTTGTGTATCCTGCTTTCATAAGGATTATTTTGCAGTAGAGAGAACTGAGTATAGATCCTGCACTGTTAACCTCAGCCCTGTAAACATCTGTCAGCTATTCCCTCCTACACTTTCCTCTAGTAAAAAAAAAAAAAAGTTGTTTTTTTAAACATGTGGATACATGTTTAATTTTCCTTCTTTGTACTGAAGACATACTTTCAAGAGTTTTCTTCAATTCTGAGGTTTAAAATGAAAGGTGATATTCTCAAGTAAGCATAAGCCTTCAGAAAGGGTGCAGGAGAAATCTCTCCACTCTTCCAGCTCCACACATCCGTTTAATGCTGTTAAGCTCATGATAAGCAGTGATATCAAGTACAGATAAATCACACCACAATTTGGTGCCATAGAATTGAAATTAGGATTTGGGAGACCTTCCCTTTCTCTGTTCTATTAGCCTTTCTGACTGTAAATGGTATTTAAATATTTTTGAAAAATGTAAATCACACCGTGATTAGGTTCTCTTCTCTTTGAGCCTTTTTAGGTGCTTTCACAAAATAATTTCACACAAACCAGTAAACAGTTGACAGGGATAAACTAAGAGAAATATACCCACATAAATGCCTTGCTAACCT
The DNA here is from genome assembly GCA_009769605.1 of Bucorvus abyssinicus. Lineage (NCBI taxonomy): Eukaryota > Metazoa > Chordata > Aves > Bucerotiformes > Bucorvidae > Bucorvus > Bucorvus abyssinicus. Next base: position 17,470,098 of record CM020030.1, on the reverse strand, counting down.
TATCTGCTATCCTGTTGGTATTTCCATTACAATATGTTTGCTACTAGAGGCTCAGGCCTAAGGGTGCAATACTGTAGTCTTGACTTTTGTAATTGTCAGTTGGTAAATGAATACAGAATTTTGATATATGGCAACATTTTTTTAAAACTGAAGTTAACAAAAATTATTATTTTATTTTATTTTTTTCAGATTCCTGGAATTGACAAGGAGTCAGATTTTTCTCCATCCCTGCATTGAAGCAAGGGGCTGTTTTTTAAACAGTTCTGCTGTAGAAATATATAATTATGTGTGGGTAGGCTTGGCGTGGATCTCTTCCCCTTTAGGGATTTGAAGAAAACAAGCCTTTTCAAATACTTGTAATAACATACAGGTAAATATTGAGTTCAGACCAAATAACTGCTAAATATGAGAAAAACAGCATATTTCTATTCCTACTGTTAGCCATAAAAATATCAGTGATTACCCATATCCTGTCAGTGATATTTTATACAGACCTTTCTACTGTTTTCAAGTGGGAGATCAGTGCCTAGGCTGATGGCAGGATGTGGACCTTATAAAGTATTTCCTGCTGAAAAGAGCACTTTGGATTATTGGCTAGGCTAAAATGTCATTTAATGAGCTGGATTATGAAAGATGGACTCCTACACACTCAGGAGTAGGTGTAAACTGACATAAGAGGTCCTGATCTTGCAAAAATCCCTTATCAGGCGTATCCCCAGGTTAGTAAGAAATCTCACTAAATTCCAACTAGACTTTTATATAGACAGAGCTTGTGGCAACAGGGACTTGGCTGAAAAGGACAGTACCTCAATACCCAAGCCTGTGAATGTGGTTTAACCGTTTACGTAGTAGTGACTTCTAAATGGGACTGTGCAGTATTTATCAAGCAGCCATCCTTTCTCCATAGCGAAGGTACAGTAGGACAGAATGGGCTTATGTGAAGATTGTTCCTCTTTTGAAATTAGTACCCGGGACATCAGACCTCTAGAAGGGATGGCAATCACTGACCACATTTGTTTACTTTTCTGTGGGGATCCCAACTGGGTTTCAAAAGTTTTGTATATATGTGATGCAGAAGGATACTAATAGCTGCGAGTGAGAAGAGGGAACTGGTGGAAAATAGGGAGGCAAAGGCTGAACTGCAGTCTGCACTAAGTGAAAGGAAAGCAGTAGAAGGCATGAGCATCTGTTGTCTAGAGAAAACAGAGATGGGAAATTTAGGTACAGCTATTGCTACATGGTTCTTCTGGAGCAAATAAACAAGACAATGGGCAGCATTATTTACATCTCAAGGTCAGTTTCTTAAGGTAATGGTAAGAAACCTGTATGGTCCTGGGTGATCTCACTGGAAAAAAAGCCAGAATTATGCATGCAGTGCACTGTTACGCCAGTTGCCTGCAAGAAAGTATTAAGGGGTTTGAGATACTTCTCACTCTGGGTTGAGGTTAGAACCTAAAAATAGGAGAGGTTTCTGTGAGTGCTGCTCTGCTCCTCAGCTCTCACCACAAAGGCAGTGTCTGTCAGACCAAGCAAGGGGTTTTTTTTAACTTAAAACTTCAACTGACAGCTGGTAGATGCATATCTTCAGCCAACGGGGCTTGTAGTCTTTGGCATGTATTTTAGCTGTGTCCTCTAACCTGTAAACTTCTCTCTAATGTTTTTTAAATTGAGTTCCAGACAGTTTAATTTACTGCTTTTCTCAGTCTGTCAGGTACCTGATCCCATCATCTCTGCTTGACCATATCAGGCAAGGGAGAGCAGCAGTCTTCTGAGCCTTCAGAGCGGATCTTCCTGCCAATACCAAACACATATGCTGAACAGGGGGTAGTATGACATGGCAATACTAGAATGGGTAAAATGGGTTTAGAGGCACTGCGGATTGGATGGTGTAGGATAACAAAGATTATGGCTTAGAGCTGTCTTTAGGGGAACCTAGAGCAACTTACATTTGGGATTTTGGTTAGTTGGCTATTTTTTCCCCTAGGATTTCCTAAATGGAAGTTTCACAAGTGTGCAGTATCTTTGTAGTTCTTAGCATACTGCATAGGTCTTACTATAACACTGCACATGCACAGAAGCCTCAGCAATATGTCCAATATGTCTAAGTTGAGTCACATTTGCCTGTGTGTGTGTGTAGACCCAGAGGATGTGCATGTACACTTAGAGCTGCTCTGCGTGTACTGCTGTAAAGATGTGCCTGGCCTTACTGGACAATGTAGACAAAAGCTCAGAGTGTTTTATTTCTACTTAGGTAAATTTCCTGGGTGGAAGTAAAGACTGTATCTAAGAAAGTCCACACTCACTAGGAACAGCTTTGAAATCACTTGGAGAGACAAGAGCACAGAAACTGCAAAAGTTGCTCCCTCAGAGCTGGAAGTATCCCCTTTGCATCTTCTGATGTTCACTGTAGGCAGAAGATAACTTAACAGCCAGGTGGGTCTGATTGTTTGCCGTAAACAAACTGACTGGACTTGAGGAGTATTGAGATACTAGCCTACTCTTTCAAATTGTCCTATCGTCTCTGCTTCAGAGAGGTACAATTGTTAAGCTGCTGTGCTTTAGTACATCTTTCTAATTAAAAGACAGTGAATGGTCCTGTAGTTCAAGAGGATCTTAGAAAGGAAGCAGCAGTCTGTCTTCTCTTGGCTGTATAGTAGTTCTCTGTTGGTGGAGGGGAAAAAAAGAGCAATATTTAATACTTATTTTAAACTGGAAAATATGTGAGTTAGTATGGTTTTCTTTCCATATCTTAATTTCATCTTTATAGCTTTCCGAATGAAACCATATGAACATTTTAGGAAGCAACATCAACTCTCTGTCCTACAAATACCTAGTAATATGCTTCAGTTCAGAAGATGGCATGAACTCTAGCTTTGCTGTATGAAAACTTGTCTATTTACCAGGTTATGAGTATTTCCTAATTTCTACTTTCCATTGTAGTGGTAATGACTGCAAAAGCTAGGTCTGGGCTTCCTTTTTGTTTTGGTATGTGTTGAGATGCACTATGGACTGTCTCTGTCAAACTTCCAGGAGCACCATGAATCTTATTGATAGACCTTGCAACTTAATAAAGTACCGGGGAATGATGGTGGGAAAAAAAGGGAGGTGAGGGAATTTACTGCAAAATAAAGCCTGTATAGTCTCTGATCTTTGGCAATGTGTAACAAACTGTCTTTTCCTAGACTGTAAGTCTTTGAGGTTAGAAGATTGGAAAGTGTTCCAGAAATGGAGTCTGGCATGAAAGTTGTCCTTCTGTGTTTTGGTAACTGGAATCAAGGAGTCTCAATTGCCTCTCCTGTTTTATTTATTCATTTGCATATATCACCTATATTGCAAAAAACGTTATTCTTTCATCCCTGTAACAGCAGGCCCAAGTAGTGTGCTTGACCTTTAGTGGAGGTTTGTGGGAGGGAAAGATGCCAGAACTTCGGCCCCGCTGTTCATAGCTGCAGCTTTATCTCATCTTGTGGCTCAGAAAGCTGCTCAGCTTTCGTCAGAGAGACAGAAGTGAGGCCCCGCAGGGGCATGCTATCTCTGGCTAGTGAAGGGATTAAAAAGGAGGAAAAAAATTATCTTAATGATGGACTGTTCTTCAGCTTCTCAGCTACCAGCATAATCTGTCTGGATTGGGAAAACATTTCCTGAACTTTTAACTAAAAAGAATCCTTTCCTCCATCTGTTTCATCTAAGCAGCAAGCTGTGTGTTGCTTTGACTGGAGGGTGAACCTAATGCACTATTTAGGTGTGATAGTGTATGCTGTGTTCATTTTCCTGTGGCTAAAGCACAGACAGTGCAGTAGGAACAACGTACCTCTCCTGTTAGTCCAAAAGGCACCAGCGTGCATGACTATGATCTAAGGTGGAGCTGGTATGTTCAATTCTCTGGAATTTCAGCAGGAAGTCCAGAATGTGCAGCTTGCTTTGAAGGGTCAGTGAGCGTTATAGTTATCCCCATGTCATGATCATGTAATTATTACCCTGAAGTGTTTCAGAACACCCAAAAGTAAGTTTCAATGTGGCTACCATTGCCAGTTGTGTGTGGGTCAGCTTTGCCTACCCACCCTTAAGCTGAGTATTGCCTCACTCCAGCACTGTCAGATGATACTCCAGGGTGTCATTTGAATAACAACAGGGTGGGTTGGCGCTTTATTTTCTATTTGTAGACTTCTGTCTGGAATTTTGCATTTATGGGTCCACCCATTTTATTTCAAGTTCTAATTAATAGTTCTGTCTTGCTGTTCATCTTGTGGAAATTCCCACTGCTCTCTTCTGTGGTATTAGTTCTTCCATATCATGCTGCTGATCCGGAGGAATAAAGCATTCAGCAGCAACTACAATCCCACATTGTTTTTTCTCTTATGTGTACTCAGTTGTTTTCCTCCTCCTGATATGAACAGTTTTGTTACTCTGGCAGCTTAGCAAAAGCAAAAAAGCTGCAAAAGCAGCTTAGCAAGAGCAAAAAGCCCTCTTCTACTCTTTCATCCAGTTTCATGTCTGCTTTCTTCCTGATTCTTAGTGTGCTCAGGATTGACCTTGTCCTAGCAACAGCAGTGTTTCTTCTTTGCTGGTGTGTGCACCTGATCAAAGCAATGGTAGTAATATCAGCATACGACGTGTATATACAAAAAAACACTTCCATGACCTCTGATTAGTCCTCAGCTAATGCTAACAGTTAGCTTTTGGAGTCTATTACACATACATGATATTGACTTTTTATTCCATGCTATGTAATTCAGGCGTGGCTCAGATACTTGTTGAAGGAGACATGGGCTCTCTATTTTTGAAACCTAGTTTACAGCAGAGGCAAAACATTAAAATCTGCTGGTTAGGCATGGAGAGTTTGGGTTCAACATCTAGGACAAAGTAACACAGCAATTCCAGGCAATTATGTTTAACATAAGGCTGAACTAAATCCCTGTGCAGGGATATAAGGATACCTTAACATGTAGGCTAATTGGCCCTGGCACTTGCTTGTGTGGTCTAATACTACATGCTGAAAATGAGAGGCCAAAACTTGTCTGCACTTGCTACGAACACTGTGGTGCTCCTGTGTCTAACTGCAGTATGTGTATTAGAAAGATTAGTCAATACAGCTGATTGTAAATTTTTCATGTTTGGGGCCCGCGTGAGAGGATTCGATTCATGTAACGTAAACAAAACTGCTATTAGATTAACACTGTTCAGCATGGGTGAGATGGGAGAGATCTTGAGTACTTAATGAGAAAGTCCTGTTCCTGTGACCCCTATTTCCTTTGCTTTGAAAGGTCTGTGGGAGTATTTATGTCAAAGAGAACTTCCAGGATTAGACTTAAATGCATTAGGAACGTTATCCTCCCGGGTCATTATCAAATTAAGCTCTGTAGAGCAGCTCTTGGAATTTTTTGGAGACAAAATGTCCTCTGATCCAGCAATTCACATGTTTCATCACCGCAAACTGGTCAAGTATCAGTAGCCTTTTATTGTCTTGTTTGAATAAAAAGATCTCAGCCTGAGATATATTTGGTACCAGGCCATAAAAATCCCACAGTATTTGTGTTAGAAGGCTTTATAAATTTCTTAAGTGTTCTGGTGAAAACCCCACAGCAAGGACAGATGGACTAGAGCAATAAGCAGGAAACGTATCATTAAAGTTACAGAATAGGCTGTTCTCTTACTGCCTGCGTGAAGGGCAGAGGAGCATATTTGGGACTAAACTGAGGACTAAGTAACAGTTCCCACCAAATAAAGACAGTCGAGTCCGGTTAGGGGAGTTGATGTTGGTCAGTTTGTGCATTTCAAGTAAACTCTGGATTTGTGGAGAAATTATTGAAGAAGTAATGTTTGTAGATTCTGAGAAAATAAAACATTTGGCCCTTCCTTACCATAACAGTGCCCAACACTCCTTTTCTATACACATAACGCCTGTTCTTACACCTGCTTGACGATGAAAAATCTAAGCAACTAGTGGTGGCAAAAAGGCAGAACAGCCTTTCTGGGAAGATGGAGGGAAGAACTAGCAGAGACAGCACCAGGGTGTGCATGGCGATGTCTCTAGATCTTCCTGTCTCCATGGGAGTTCAGAATCACAGAATCACAGAATCACAGAATCACAGAATCACAAAATCATTTTGGTTGGAAGAGACCTTTAAGATCATCAAGTCCAAACATTCACTCTGCGCTGGCAGGTCACCACAAAACCATGTCCCTCAGCGCCACATCTACACGTCTTAAATACTTCCAGGAATGGGGACTCCGCCACTTCCCTGGGCAGCCTGTTCCAATGGTTTACCACCCTTGCTGTAAAGAAAATTTTCCTAATATCCAACCTAATCTTCCCTGGCACAGCTTGAGGCCATTTCCTCTCGTCCTGTCACTTGTCACATGGGAGAAGAGACTGACCCCCACCTCACTACAATCTCCTTTCAGGCAGTTGTAGAGAGCAATACAGTCTTCCCTGAGCCTCTTTTTCTCCAGGCTAAACAACCCCAGTTCCCTCAGCTGCTCCTCATAAGACTTGCTCTCCAGATCATTCACCAGCTTCGTTGCCCTTCTTTGGACGTGCTCGAGCACCTCCATGTCCTTCGTGTAGTGATGGGCCCAAAACTGGACACAGTATTCAAGGTCTGGCCTCACCAGTGCCAAGTGCAGGGGGACAATCACCTCCCTCCTCCTGCTGGCTACGCTGTTTCTGATAGAAGCCAGGACGCTGTTGGCCTTCTTGGCCACCTGGGCACACTGCTGGGTCATATTCAGCCAGCTGTTGACCAACACCTCCAGGTCCTTTTCTACTGGGCAGCTTTCCAGCCACTCTTCCCCAAGCCTGTAGCGTTGCAGTGGGTTGTTGTGACCCAAGTGCAGGGTCCCCATTCCTGGAATTATTTAAAAGACATATAGATGTGGTGCTGGGGGACATGGTGTAGTGGTGACGTAGCAGCACAGGGTGTACGGTTGGACTCGATGATTATGTACAGGTCCCTTCCAACCAAAATGATCCTGTGATTCTGAGAAATGAAAAAATATTGTTCTTCTTCCTTTTCTTAAATTTGCAAGTGGTTTAGAACAGTGATGTAGTGTTGACTGGCTGTGTGGGGAATGTACTCCTGTCTATATGCCCACACACCTATGCATTAAACAGACAAAGTTTCAGTTGCATGGATTCACCTTAGTGTTAAAACATTGGTACTAAATTTTGGTTAGATAGGGAAATTAAAGATTTTGTACAGCTGTAACTCTGGGACTTGGGAGTTGCTGAGGCAGTTCTGTCCTGCAGGAATGCTATCTATTACCGAGGCGTCGTATTCCCCTTTCCCACACAGTTGTAGGCAGTCTTTTCCCCCTAATGTGGGAGCAGCTCTCTGTATCTCAAGATTTTGCATATGTCCCAGGACTCCAAGAGTGATGCCAGCAAGAGAATATTTACCATGTAATTATCCTTGACCGTCCTCCAGCTTCCTTCCCCTTCCTTCCTCTACAGTTCCCCCGGCAGGAGGTCCTGGCTTATATGGGAAAATCCAAGTGCTTTGTGATTGTCATCATCTTTTCTTGCAATGTTTGAATAGGCCCTGGCATAAAGGCAGACCAGCGCTGCCACAACACAACACCAAAGTCATCAGTCCTGGTAGGCAGCAATTACAATTGCCCCCTTAACCTCTCACCTCCAAGCTGTTGTCCTATTTTTCCATCCTGTTCCCTTCAGATACTTTGCTTCTTCCACTTAAAATGCTGAAAAAATTATTGGGGGGTACATTTCCAGTGTGAATAATCTCACCGATTAGGACTTCTAATCACCTACCTGTTTCCCCACTAGGAAACAGAAGAGCACTTTAATTACAACAGAAGATAATTTCTGAGTACCAGGACATACAGCACAACATAAAATATGTTTTAATCTCTAATCATGAGGTAATCTTCACTGGTAAACTACATTGCTTTATTCTAACTGAATATAAGGCTTATTGGTATTAAAATCTTACCAGCACATATGGCAGGAATCCTGTTTCTGAGGCTTGCCGATACAGTCACTGAAGGGTGAAAACAAAATTTGCAGAATTCATTCCCCAGTCTATTACTTATCTAAAGAGTGTCCTCTAATGGATCAATGATACTTGCTTTTCAGTTTATACATGGCACAGGTTTACAGCACTAAGTTAAATTTTTCATAAAGCACTGCACTAGCAAAACTTTGTTTTATATATGCATCCATGATTTCTATATGTATTTTTTTGTGCATACCTATATTCAGCATAAGTTTTCTTGTATTTAATGTAATTTTTTCCTATGTCATTGCTTTAAGGGTAAACCCAAGTATTTTAGTATTAGCACTAGGCACAAAAACCTGATCGAGAATAATCTCCTTAAGGCACATATTTCTCTGGAGATAAACTGATTTAGTTTGGGGCTTTAGCTACATGGGAAAGAATGTTGCCTAAGTCCTCTAGGCTGCAGTCCTGCAGGCATTTTTACACAAATATGATTGCTTGCAGGGCGAATACTTGTTAGGCCTAAAAGCCATAAAAACATTTACTTCAGTAACTCTGTGAACAACACTAGCCAAAGAGAAATTAAAAATCATCTATAAAAAGATGACACTTACCTGAAGATCGAGTGCTAAATAAACAACTTGTTGCATGACATCTCTCAGATTAATGATTGCTCATAAAAGGAAAAAAGATTTTAGAAGCTTACCGTCCCTGTATTCTTTCCACATTCTTTTACACATGCTAAGTGGAGGCAGATTACTGGTTTAATAACTGCTGGTGACATTGTGTTTAAATTAATACTAACTGTCTACATAACTTAGAGAAAAATGGCTTTTCTGTTTGACAAACTTATCTTCAGATGACATCAAATCCAGATGGTGTCTGGTGGAAATCTCAAGTAACGTTCTGGGTTTGCTTTCTCTCAGCACATCAGTTATAGCTAAGTGTTCCTGATTTGCAGGCAGATGTTATTACATGTTGGATTACTGGGCTTGGACTGTCTGTTTACTTCCCTCAAATACTTGCCATCACCTATTTTTTTTATAGTGAGTGGCATGTGCTATAGTGTGGGTAGTGTGGACTGTGAAATACAAGTTATGTCTTCCCCATTACTGCATTAAGTGTCTGGCTTGCAATCCAGTTTTATTGCTAAAAGATATGATCCCAGGCTAATTTTAATTTAAATGGTTTTTATTTCTGTGAATTAAAAGCTGAAGGAGGATTATTTTTCCTTGTTAAGAAGGTTCATCGCCCTTCTTAATTTTTGTTTTAGGGTCACGATATTTTCAAGACATTATGTTACATAAATATAAAATCAAACCTTGCGTAAAGATACCAGTTCTGATCACGGCTCTGAGCATTTAATTTCAGTTAAATGGGTTTCTCCTGCCTATATGAAAACGTTTCTAGCTAAAGGAAAGGCCACCCTCAAAAGTAGTGCTTTGAGAATACAATGCTTCCATATTTCTAAGGAAAAGTGGATAGGAACTTCTGGAAGTGTTACTGGTTATTATACATATAGCAAGAAAAACTTAATCAACAATATTGCATCGTATTTTATCATGGAGCATTTTACACTGTTGGCACCATATCCCTAATAATTGCAAATTGGCATCATTCCACTGATTATAGAAAGTTACAGCAGCTGAGGTTTTGGCAGTGTTTTCCAATTGTACATTGTATTACAAGTAGCACGTTATTTCAGAGCTGAAGTTTTATCATATCTGAGGAATCCCTTTGTACCTGAAGTAGATGGAACATTCTTCCTGATGTTTAAATAAACAAGAACCATGAAGTGCTTACTGAACATCACTGTAAATAGTTACCTCATGTTTATTTTCTTCCCAACTCTGCTGGTTGTTAGAAGATACGACACATAATGTGTGCAAGAACAGACAGTGTGTCGCCGTTGTACTGAGTACGTGATTAATAAAGAAGCCTATTTTTAACAGCAAAACAATGTGCTATATTTAGAAGTAAGTAAGCAAGGGTATACAGATTTAGCCATATTAAAATGCTTCTGATGATCTTGAGATGACCACAGAACTCATTTTTTGTTATTTTGAGCATAGTTATTCTGGAAATTTAGGTTCATGAGAAAGTCACCAAAAGAAAAACAGTGTATGCCACCCAGTGCCCCTTATTGCTTTTATGCTAGCTAGTTATACACATGTAAGGATGAGCATAAGAGAAACTCGAATAAGATTTAATTAATTAATTTGAATGTGATTTTTGGATGTCCTGCTTGATAGTTCTCCAGGATTTAATATTCCTTTTTACTAAGATTTGCTCCCCCTGCCTGAAGCTTTCGATCGTGATCACATCTTGGCCCAAAGAAAATGGATGATGCCTTCTTTTGGGATACAATCTAGAAAAATTAACCACTTTTAGTATGAACAAAAAAATATCTGATAAAAAATTACAAGCAATGAACTGGATAGTAAGGTGTCCGTTCTCTCTTTAACATGTGTGTTGCTTGCTTTTAGGTGTTACCTTCATGAGAGAAGAAAGCATTGCATGAACAACCATTCTTTATACTCATCTGGAACTCCAGGGTGGTAAGTGTTGCTAGATCATAGAGCGGTCATTTTGGTATTTTCTGTTAATATCCAGCCTGAATCCAAGGTGCTGCAATGAATACAGAATAGATTCAGTCTTCGCAATTGGTGAGCTTTGTCTACATGGAATTCATTGCAAGATGGCAGGCCTGAAGCTCATCAGTGACTCCTAAGTAGCCTAACCAAACTCTAATCCTACAAACTGCTGAGCATGTGGAATCATGCAAGGAGGTTCATTGCGCTTCAACAGAACTTTGTGTGGACACCAACAATGCAATGCTGTCTCTGTGTGTTGTCTGGCAGTATCAAGGCCTTAATTTGTTCATCTATACTCTGTAGATGGCATCCTATGCAAACTTTTACATCTCATTTTGGACATATATCATTGTAAAAGAATAATCAAATAGCACGGTAAGCAGTTTTTGCAAATAATGTGCAGTTTCTTGGCATTTGCTTTGTTTGGCATTACAGACTTGAAAATCTAATGTATTGAAGTAGAAACAGTATGTATAAAAGTTGCTCACAGCAAACCTGTGTAAAACTTTCCCTTAGGAATATCATGTTTATAGGTGAGGAAATGAAGAAAAACAGTAAATGGAGCCTGGAGAAAAGGGTGAAAACATAATAAGGCCTTGAGAATTTGGTTTTGCTGTTGTTGTTCTTATATTGTAAATTCACAAAAGAGACTGTACGGCATTGAAATAGTGTACTGAACAAAGACTGAAAGTTTGCAAGACTTCTCAGAATGTTTAAAGAGACTTCATTCATATTTATATGATTTGAAAAGCTTTATATATTTTTTTTATTTGGTAGTGGTATTATGGTTTTTTTAATAGTAATTTTCTGACATATTTTAAATAACGATGAATCACAATGGATTTAGAACTCTGAAGTGTATTTTTGAGTGAAATGTAACAAAATTTTTACTTGATAATGGATATTTTATGCTTTTGACTTGATTATATAAAGTAAGACTAGGAGGAATTTCATAGCAATATAAATTCTCATTTTCTTCTCTGCAATCCTTAGCGTTTTTTTAAAAGGAAAACTATGTCTTTTATTACAAATTTTAATTAATTTTTTTAGTAAAATGGTTGAGCATTGTTTTAAAGACAGTGGAGTATACAGCAAATAGAGTATTAAGACATTGGTTATGCAAGTATCCTTTTTACACACTTATATATCTGTAACAGTTCAGAGTTTTAGATTTTTTGTGTAGAACATAGGATATAAATCAAGGTTTTTTTCATGTTTTTAATCATAAAATTTCCAAATGGAATTAAGTACTTCACTATTCTTAAAATTAGTGGCAGGTTTAAGACACCTAGCTCTACACTTGCAGAACTGAATCTTTGGTGCATTAATTCTTTTGTCAGATTAAATGCTGCCTTTTCTGCACTTGTTATTGCATTCCAACACCTTTTTTTCCCTAACCTCACATTCCTCCCTGATAATTAGTTGCATACAATGTAGACTGTAACATGATAGCACCTGTCCATTAAAAGTGAAGTTATTTTGGAACATTTTTAATTGCCAAACAGGAAATGCTATGAAGCCACAGCCATCTGAATGACTTGTTAGGACTTTTTCTACATAGAATGCATCAGTAGGACAGCCCCTGTAGATGGATCTTCTGAAAAACAAAAATAATAGAAAGAATCCTGGGCTTAAGTCAGTGTCAGATGTTATCAGCATTTGCATGACCTTAGTGCCCATGCTTATCTTTTCTGTTTGTGGAAAATGATGTTTGCAGGACACTGTACATGGTCTGCATTTTGAATATGACATTTGTGATTGGCCCGGAGCTCAAATGGAAGAATTTTATTCATTTGATTTTTCTGTTTTGACTAAGTAAGATAACAAGCTACAAATGTAACTCAGACATAGCAATGATGATATCGAATTTGCAGATAAGAATACCAGTTCTGGTTATTTAAAATCAGGAATGTGAAGAAATTCATTAGTGATATTAAACCAGTTTTTAGAGCATCCAAGTACAGTTAGCTAACAGCAAGGCTCCCCATCAGTAGAAGGACTAACTTTTAAATTCAAGATGTAAACGGGTGTAGAATCAGACTGCACCCTTAATTGTTTGATCCCTCCTTTCTATAAGATATGGCACACTTAAAATCTAATGATGATGATATCACTCTTTATACAGTATGGGGGGGGTTTAAGTTACCTTCCTTCATGCTTATTTTTTTATATTTGCTTTCCAAACCATCTGAGTAATTTGGAATTTTTAAATGTACTCAGTTGGAGCAGTGTATACTTGGATTTTCTGAATTCTTTTCATATTACTTGTAAACAATCAACATTAATCTTTCCAATCGGTCTATCAGGAAAAAAACCCCAATGATTAATTAAGTATAACATGACATTCCAGCATTAATTTCTGTTTCTAACTAACTCAGAGAATAAAAAACTTTGGAAAGACATGGAGGAATGAGTAGGCATGATTGTAATATTACCTTTTAGTAACACCACTCATGAATCTTGAAGTAGGAGATGGGGCAGATCACTGAGTTAGTATGAAAAGCCTGAGCATAAAACTGGATCTGCACACCACTCAGTGAAGGACTCTCCTCTACCACCTTCATTCATCCAGCAGCTCCCAGGAGAGGCTAGCCACTTGTGTAACTCAAGTACCTTGAACCAAACCCTTGCTTGATAACTATGTCACTGTCCTTTACAGCCCTACAGAGCTCTGTAGTGCTCAGGAGGTGCACCTACATTGCCCACTGGTGTGTTGCAAAGGGAGAAGCACCACAGTTTGATCTGTTGCTATACATTATGATTTCAGGGCCATCTGTACGTATCCTGTCCTCAGTGGCAGTGAAATTAACACCAGCTGTCAGTCTTAGGTGTGCGCTGCACACTTGTAGGAAGTTCATTTGCTGGAAAAACTGTAGGTGGGAGAGAAACTTCATTGACCTCACCAGGGGAGCCACTGAGTGCCGACTGCAAGACTCCAGATATTGATGCAAGGGAAATCCCACCCAAAAAAACTGCCTTTGAGAGCACTGAGCTGCTGGTCTGTACCACACTTACACCACAGCTCTTCCACAGGTGACACCTGTCCGAGCCTCGCCACAGTCCCTTAGATACCAGCAGCTGCTGTTTCACACTCCTGTGATAACACGCTCCTTGCTGCTTCTGCTCTTGGTGTCACTGGTGCTGCTGGTGCTGCTGGTGCTATTGTCACCATTGTCATTTTTCACATATGTGCTTGGGGGACATTATACCCCCCAAAGCTGCCTTCTGAACACATGAGAGATTTGGTGCTGGCTGATACGGAAGGTCTGGTTCTGCACCTGTGAGATTGCCACAAGAGTTTTATGCAAAGGCCAAGGTCATAAAACGTGCACTGAATAGTTAACTAACCAGGATTAATACTTCCTTGGGTTAATTTAGAAGTATTAAACCTGGTCAGTTAATTTGAAGTTCCGGGACAAGGTAGCCGCTTTACTTGCCTTTGGACATGCAGACAGTTGACCAGTTTTCTGGCCCATGCAGTTCCTGTCTGTGGAGCTACTCATCTGTCTTCATGGTGGAGGATGAGACGAGGAGGGAGAAAGGAATATCTAACACAAAAGGAAAACCCCACCTTTTACAGTTAGGAAACCATTATCTGAAATCATTAACTTAATTTTTATTAAGCCCATCTAGGTCCCTTCTGTTCCCCCTCACGCAACAGGAGCTGTCAGCTGTATAATATGACCGACCGTCTGGCTCCACTTCGTCTCGACTGACCTTGCAGACTGCAGGTGGTGGGGCGGGAGGCCAGAGTCTGAAGGTTGTAGAGGTGAAGGCTGTGAGGTTTACAAAGAGGGGTTTGAGAACTCATCCAAGGAGAGAGCCACTGTTGAAGCACTGAATCCAAGGTCCTGGATTAATGTACAGTGTGTAATGTCTCCCGAGTATAATGTCCCCTGAGCACATATGTGAAAAATGACAATGGTGACAATAGCACCAGCAGCACCAGTGACACCAAGAGCAGAAGCAGCAAGGAGCGTGTTATCACAGGAGTGTGAAACAGCAGCTGCTGGTATCTAAGGGACTGTGGCGAGGCTCGGACAGGTGTCACCTGTGGAAGAGCTGTGGTGTAAGTGTGGTACAGACCAGCAGCTCAGTGCTCTCAAAGGCAGATTTTTGGGTGGGATTTCCCTTGCATCAATATCTGGAGTCTTGCAGTCAGCACTCAGTGGCTCCCCTGGTGAGGTCAATGAAGTTTCTCTCCCACCTACAGTTTTTCCAGCAAATGAACTTCCTACAAGTGTGCAGCGCACACCTAAGACTGACGGCCGGTGTTAATTTCACTGCCTGTTAATTTCACCGGTACAGGGGGAGTACCTGTGATTTTAGAGTCCTTGGCATGGGTGGGGGGGGACTGCTACACACATAGTGGGGACCAGTAATTGATGAGAGCTGGAGAAGGCACTTGAGGAGGTGTGCAGCAGTCTTGCCACCTAATGCTGCTCTGTGACACTATGTTAAGGCCAATAAAGTGCACTCCCACCTTATTGCGTTAGTCGTTGCTGACTGATGATGGGTAGAACACGAAGTAGTCATTTGTATTAATCTGATGTTTTATCTTAAAACCTGGATTTTTAAATGAAGAATGAAGGACAGTAGTTTTGAAATGTAGAAAAGTCAACTAAAATTCACAAAATCAAAGAGAATAGTATTCACCTGCTTAAACCACAGTCCTGTTGCTATTCCTATGAAGTCGTGTAAGGGAAATGGAATAAATTGCCTTTGTCTTCAGTCTTACAAAACTCTTAACCTTGGGCATTAGCTAATAATCGGATGTGTAGAGAGTGATTATTTCTGGCTTTCAGGTCTATTCTCCCAGAGGACCCTTCTTTGTTGATTTTGGGAAGGAATTCAGTCATCTAAAAAAAAATTCCAGTAACGGCAAGTTATTTGGAGAATATTCACCAGCTTGTTTAATTTTCTTGTTAACAGATCAAAGAAAACTTATGTAGTTTTTATATAACACTCATGTACGCATACTTCCTTTCTCAGCAAAAGTGGTAACTTTACCTTGCCTTCATTTTGTTTCTTTTGTTTATGTGAATACTATTGTGTTTAAGAGCCTGTTGTTCCAGCTGGGCTTTCTCTCTAAGTTGCACAGTCTCTCTTCACATTACCATGAAAATGTTTCTAATCTTATCATGCGTAGCTTGACTTGTGTACAACCATGAATTTAATGTTTGAATGGCTAGTATAATTTTCATAGTAAGATCTGGTATAAACCTCACTGGGATGATCGGGAGTCTTGCCCTAGACTGCAACTGCTCTTCAGTTACGTTTCTAAGCTCTTCACAAGTCCTTAAAATTGAAGCAATACACAAACTTTTCTTTAGTTTGGATACTTGATCTTAGCAGCACTTAAAGTACAGTATACTACTTACATATTATGCATATTTTCACTTACCTGGCTAATATAAAGAAAAGCTGTGTGCAGCTTGGTTGCCCCTTGTTCTACCTTTCTTTTGTTCTTATCCCTGGTGAATTAACATATTTCGATAAAACCCAGTTTACTTCATAAACTTGAAAGCAAAAACAGTAGCTGGTCTTTAGACTATTTTCTGAAGATTATGAAATTCAATTTGTACAATTTCCTTTTCACTGCTTTACTTCAAGACCTGGGCTCTTTCCCAAGATCTGCATCGCTATTTTACATTTTTATATTTGTGTTTTATTTACACATACTGTCCTGAATCTGTCACAATTGAGAGCAATACAGCTATGAATAATGAAAATAATATATCTTCTTTATTACTGCGTACAGTGTTTTACAGAGCATAGAGAAGTCTCAGGGCATTTGTGATGGAAACTTGAATTAGAACAAAGCCTAAAAGTAGAAATAAAAACTGCAAGAGCAGCATAGCATGATCAAATTGTTTAAACATTATGTACTACTATTTTTTATTAAATATTCATTCAATATTAGCAATTGCTGGTTTTGAGAAAATCCTAATGAATTAGGATGTGCTGAAAATGCTGCCAAGAATATACTTCTTGCAGTATTGCTGTACTTCCTGTGCTAACATGTTAGAAATGAGTAAACACTGGGAAATTATGAAAAACATTATCCTCTTTCTAGGCCAAATCCTTCACCAAGAGTGTTCAGCCAGGCAGTAAAAACAATTAAATAAAACACAGAAAACCACATCCTTCAGGTTATGGATGCTTGCACAAGCTGATCCAAATCTCTGAATGTTTTGAGGTCCACATGTCCCAAAGAAAATGCCAAAATATTGTAGACAGTGAACACATTTTCAGTTGTTTAAGGGAGAGGTCTGCCACGCATCATCAAGTGTTGCAACACCTGGCTGTCTCTGTGAGTTTAAGTAATTTCCAGGTCTATTGTACCATCATAGCATCATGGAACAATTTGGTAAATACACACTGACAGTAATAATGCACCTTTTTTTTTTTTTTCTATCTGAATTAGAAACATCTAAATCTGGCTCTTGAATTAGGGAAACAAAATACTTCCAGTGATTAAAGTGTGACAGACCTGTATACCTCTCAAGAGCATAGTGGAAAGAGGGGAAAGAACAGAGCTCTTTATTGTCCACAGAGGTATAGTAGCTCAAGGCAAAGGTACTTTTTCTGAAATTCATTTATGATTTAACACTCAAGAAATTGATCTTAATGTGTAGTTTATTGAGGCAAAATGCCAATTCTAAAAAATGGTGGTCCTGGCCAGCAAATTCTGCTGAAGGATGTATAGTACATAAGATAAAAAAAAATTGATGTGCAACAGAGGGCCAGGTGCTTGACTGCTGTTACTGTTAATACAGAGATGTGAGTATTCAACAGCTCAGGATCTGGACCATAAAAATGTGTCAGCCTGGATGACTTAATCTAACACTCTAAGAGTTAGTGGCAGTCTTTCCATAGGCTTTAGTAGGTGTTGTGGCAAAGCTCAGTGCTGGAATTGCAGTGCTTTCCAGAACTCTGAAATGTGGAAAAGAGGCTTTCTCAATGAATTGCCAATTTTGTTGCTAGGAAACAGAAGTTCTTAATGAAGGATACAAAAGCACAGGAAAAATTACCGTTTAACTTAGCAACAAGCTTGTTGTCAAAAACTTAGAAATTTGGTCTGATTTGGACAAGGTCCTGAGCCTACAGCCCTTACTTGTGCTGATATCTTCACTGCTGGTGTTGCCGGGGGCACCTGTAACTCACATTAACTTGAGGGGATTTGTATGTGCTTAGCACTTCTCAGAACTTGGACCCTGATGCTTACACACGTCTTGAATTTGCAGAGTCACAAATCTGGAAAAAAGAAATTTTGACTATTTTCATCTTTTTGGGGTGTTTTCAGGGAAGAAATACTGAAAGAGGCTTTTTCTATAATATTTCATCACTTCAACTTTTATTCCCATTCAGCAACAGGAAACTCAACAGCATATAGAAGTTAAAAGCTATCTTTTAGAACTTATCCTGTCATTCAACCCTAATTCACGTCTGTTGTCCTGTCTTTCTGTGGCACTGAACCCACAGGCCTTGATTTCAGGAGTGGATTGTTAGTCCCAGGTTGATGCTAGAAGTACCACCAAAGTTCATCCAAGAAATATTATTTATGACCAACTTCTGAGAAACCAAACATACTGCAAAACCGAAGATTTCATCTGAAGACTTTTGAGGTTCAAGTCATCAGTTCCTGTCTGTATTAGTTCCTCCTCCTGAAAATCCTGATACTTCATTCTCCTTCCTATGGCTTTGCCAGTCCAGCACAGGGCTATTTCTGCAGGCCTAAACAGCACTAGCTACCGAGGAATCGTAATAGTTTTAGGCTGTATTCTTTGGAAGTGCATGGATAGTCAAAATGGAACAGGTGGGAGAAGGAAGTATTATTCATTCCTTACTGATGGGAATGAGAGCCCAGGGAGTCAATGGTTTCTTCACAGCCACACAAGAATTTTATGGGACAATTCCAAGATCCCATACTAATGCTGTAACCATAGGGCCATTCTTGTCTTGGGTGAGTGCGTGGGGCCATGCAATGTCTTAAGCATATTTGAAGCACCATTAATCAACCACTTCTCTCTATTTTTTTAATAAAAATCTATACACACATGCTATTTCAGAAAAACTGCAGAGACATGCCCAATAAAAATACCCAATGGCATGCTAATGAACATCTAGCCCAGTTATCAAAAATTAAAAGCCTACTCTCCATAGAGAGCTTAAAGTACATAACGTAAATTTCATTACATACCTCGTAACGCCAAATTTCTTCAGAGTAGCGATGGTTCTAATTTACTCTTACTTAAAATCAAACTGCAAGGAAAACCACAAAATTCTGTGAACCTCAGTAATGCGTCCCAGGGGGCATTTGGCATGTTACCACTTGAAATCTATTTCATTTTCAGCCCCCTGAGATTGGATCAACTCCTATTCCACTATGAAATATTAGCATTTTCATCCTGTACATCCTGCTGGAACACTATGAGAACCTTATGGATGTGCTGGAAAACTTGTCCCTTCTCTCTGAGACTTCCTGGAGTGCCCACAGACTCATGTCATTCTTCCATAGTTACTTCTTCTCACGCAGAAAAGGTTAAAACTATTGGTGTCAACTCTAGAGACCTGGAAAACATTACATTCGAGGTAGCCACATGTCAAGTATGTGGAACTTCTATACATCTCTGTAGGAAACTATTCCATTTGCCACTAGACCCTAGCTAGGCAAAATTAGGATGAATATCATTAAACATTTTCTGTTTTTATTGGCTTGGATTTTAGGACAAAAGCCGTGATAAGCAATGGGGTTAGTATCTTCCTAATGTTAAACCGTTTTCTGGGTAGAAATTAGAAGAGAAGTCAACCTGGTTTTGATTAGGTTTTCTTGTGGTGATGAACTGCACTAACCATAAAAATTAACTATTTTAGTTTAATCAGTGATGTGTTGGATAACCGGTAAGTTTTAGAGGCAAAAATTCCATAGAGCAAACTACTAACCACATAGTCGTTTCAGCGACCTTTGATTCACTGTCTTGTTTTGCAAGTCTTTTGGTCCAAACCTTTAAACTTATATAAACTGGACATCTAAAGATCTGAAATCTTCAGTTTTTTAGATATTAGATATTCGTTTAATGTTATACATTAGTTATTTTCTCTAGTGCGGAAACAAAGTGAGATGCTTTTTTGCAATATTTAAGGTGTTTGCTTTCACAGGGCACATAAAAATCTGAGATAAACATAGAAACTAAGTGTAGAAAACCATCATTTAAAACACCAGACTCTTTCTCATTTGATTTTAGATACAGTCCTCAGAACTGTAAACCTATCTATGACATCCTTGGATAAGGCTAGAATTATGAAAATTTCAGAGTAAAGATTTTCTTTCACTGTTGAAAAGCTGTAGGCAGGAATGAGTTTGTGTTGTTCGATATACTTATTGGTGTTTAAATTGTTTTGAACACTAGGACAAATTTGGTTGACCTACAGCAAAGATTTTTGGCACAGATGTGACAGAGCTGATAAAACATGCAGGGGAAGGTGGTTAAGATAAAGCATTCTGATACCAGCCTTAATATTTATATAGAGAATGGATGGGATTTGCCAAGCCTGTGATGATGGTGAGAATGCTGTAACAAGACAGGTTTTAAATTACAGTAGTCCCGGCAAATAAGATCTTAATGCAAAATTTGCATCTGTAGCTTCACAAAGGCAACAGAGGCATGAAAGCTATTGTAGGTTTTGGGTAAGAACTAGGAAATTAAGTTGAAAAAGTTTAAGATTTATTTTGAACACAAATGGTGAGACAGGATTTGGAGGGAAGTATTCCACATAGGAGACAAGTTTCCAAGTTTCCTCCTTTTCTTACTTCAAGCTAACTTTAAACTCAGGAGCAAAAGAGAGATGGATTGAGTGTATGAAATCTTGGCCTTTAGCTTTTATAGGAAAAATCATGAGAGATTTCTGGAGCAGCTGGGGGGTTTTTTTGGTAATCTATTTTGTAATAATTTAATTTAAAGCCTAATCTGAAGAGGTTTCATTTTAGGATTTTGAGGGTGGTTTTAACTAAATCTTTATTATTCTGCCTTTCTGAATTTCAGAAAGGACATAGCATGAACCTTTTAGATCTGGTTTGGGTTTTTTTCTAATAAAAGTCAGGTTTCAGTGTGAATCTTCTTAAAAAGTATGTAAAATTAAAGAGGTATTCACTGAAACTGAAGTTTCTCAAGAGGCTCTTAATTTCACACCCTAATTCTACAAATAAATTTCTCTGTCATAAAACTTTTAGATTCTTCTGCTTCTTGGCAGTTCCTTGAAACAAAATAAAAGGAAAATTTCTTTTGTGGTGCAATTTTTTCCTGAATTCGTATTTGACTAATAACTATTTTCAGTAGTGCGTTCTCTGCAATCATAGGTTTGTTTTTTAAATCCTTCAGTCTAAATAGTATGTTTTCCAGATTACCGATTACATCCCAGTGATAGAGACATACAAAGTGCTTTCTGAGAAACATTTAATTATTCAGTAAAGATGTGTGTGTGTGTTTGTGAGAGAAGAAATATTTTTTTATGCTGATTAGTTAGATGTCACTTCAGTGTCCTGTAGCAAATCAGTGATGATTTAAGAATGTAGAAGAGGAAATGCCTATCGATACAGCAGCTCATGATTTTATTAAACTCTTTGTCAAGGGTTAGAGCTGGGCCGGCTCCAGGCAAATGACAAACACTCTCTATTACCCCCTCACCCCTTCCTCCCCTTTCCTGAAGAGGTGAAAGAGAAAAGGAGCAAGGGAGAGAGACTTATGGATTGGAAAAGAAAACAAAAACTGCTTTAATGAAAATAATAACAATTAAATGAAATATATACAAATATATACAATATCAACACTGAACCTAAAACCCCTGAAGGCAACCATGTTACCATCACCACTGATGCTGTGGGCAGACACTGGGGAAGGCCCAGGCTGGGCTCAGCAGCAGATGGGAAGTGGATGCAGGAGCTGGATTCTGGAACTGGATTCAGGAACACACA
Organism: Bucorvus abyssinicus; assembly: GCA_009769605.1. Taxonomy (NCBI): domain Eukaryota; kingdom Metazoa; phylum Chordata; class Aves; order Bucerotiformes; family Bucorvidae; genus Bucorvus; species Bucorvus abyssinicus. Next base: position 17,448,571 of record CM020030.1, on the reverse strand, counting down.
GCCTGGGATTGAAAGTAGAACGGACAGAGTCCTCCTTGGACGCTGGCCATTGAAGAAGAGCGCAAGAAGGGGCAAGTCCCTCAGCTTTATACCAAATATGACGTCTATGGGATGGAACACCTTGTTGGTCAGTTTAGGGTCAACTCTCCTGTCTGCTCCTCCCCGCAGGTGCAGCCTCTCACTTACTGCACCCCCAACGTGGCACACAGGATTTAGCAGTGACCTTGGTCTGCACAGGAGCAAGTATCAGCACGATCCTTTCTGCACACCAGTCCCTGGTAGTGACTGTCAACATCAAGCGTTATCACTTCATTATCACTTGCCATTAACTTCAGACAGTGCCATCACTTAGAAGAGACTGAGCTGGAAAGTAAAATCACTGAACAGAATGAGTTCTGTTCTAACGCAAACCAGAACACTCTTCTCCCCAGTTGAATCATTTGATACATCAAAGGTAATGTTTAGACTGGGGGTGTCACATTTTTTTATAGTGTTTAATTGCAGAACCCTAAAATTTGTTTAGTCAAACTGCATTGCAGGAGATATGGCATTTTACCTCCAATGTTACAAAAATCTTTACTTTTTGTCTTAGTGTGCCTGTTAGTCTGTAAACAAAGTGAAACTGCATAGTGCCTTTCATGTCCTGACTTGCTGAAAGTCGATTCTCTCTGTTACGATTTGATAAGACCCTTCTCCAGGTTCCACTGAAGTACACAGAAGTATTTATAGCTGTAGCAAAGGACTTTGACTCAGACCCTAGGCTGAAATATGTTCACAGCAGGTGGCTACCAAACCATGCTTTAAAAAAACTTATTGTGGATAACACGTGATGCAAAAGACAAGAAGGAAAGCGTATTTTTTGTTATTAATGTTTATTATGAATATTGATGCAGCTCTTCCTTGTACCTACTCATCCCATAGTAGTCAGCTCTGCAGAGACTAGTAGCACCAGGTGGGAAGGGTGTCTTTTTTTTTTTTTTTTTAATAATCACAGCTTTCATCTTAAGAGGCTTTAACTGTGAAGAAACTCCTCGTTTTCTGCAACAAAATCTTTCTTCAAAGAGAGAGGTTGTCTCCCTCCACTTGGGGCAAGTTGGCTCATATTCTGGAACATGTGGATTTTATGGTTTACATAATCCACAAATGTCTTCCTGTGAGCACAGGGTCGAATGGTATCTTTTAATTTGTTTGTTTGAAAACCAACCAATACTGAAACAAGAGTTAGAGTCCTCAGCTTTGTTTCTCTCTTGTGTAATCACTTCTTTATTAACTTTAGTGAGCAGTCAATGCTGGCTTTATGCCAGGGGAGCTTTTTCAGGTCATCCCAAGCAGGAGAAATATTTTTTTTAACAGGAGGAAATAATCTTTAAAAAAAGAAAACCCAAAACTAAACACTCTTGGGGAGTAATTTCTTTACACCATTTATATAGACCAAAACACCCCAGGTATATTCTGGGTAACTCTTTGAAGTTGGATAATTTGAAATGTTTGATCTAAGTTATATCCCATAACTGCAAGTCTCCTAAATTCTGTCTTGTCAGTGTATATTTTAGGCTTTCTGAGGCAGAAGCTGTCTTTTCCTATATCTGAGTATGGCGCTTCTTTCCATAAGTTTGCATGTGCAGCCTCTTAATATTAGTGTAGGTTAGCACATAAACTCACTTGTGTATATTATAAAATAATTATTTTGTTCCAACACTCCTATAGCATTTGAGAGCAATTTGCAACAACACTTCCTATAGCATTTTCCAGTAAAAAAGGATTTTCTGTCTTTTCCTCTGAGATCTTTAGATATCAGCTAGTTCTTGCTTTTTGCCAATTTTCATTGATTAGATAAGACCTTGAACTAACAATTTTTGTTATGAATGGCCTTCTCCTCTTTGCTCTGGTCAGTGTTTCATTACCAAATCTAAAAAACCACATCAGAGGCAATAGGTCTCTGTATGTAGATATGCTGACTCCCAGGACAAAAACAAGAGCTCTTTATAAGTAAGGTGGAAAAGCACATGGGACATCTTGTTTGTATCACATTTATTAACATGCCTTCTTGGCAAGAAAATATTGGGAAAGACTGAGGGCAAAGCGAGAGGAAAAAGCTCTGTGCTGATGAGACAGTGCTCGGAAAGGTGACGTGTATCAGACAAACCTTGGGTAGAGATTTCTGAGCATATAGAGAACGTCATGGTGAAACATTTCTGAAGAAGAGTGAAGTTAAAAAAAATCAGATTATGTTAATGTATTTGTGATGATTTGGATGATATGGCTGCTGACTTCAATGGCTGTGAGTACCCACTGGAGCAACCCTTAGGTGAAGCCTATAATCTTACTACCAGAACCTTTTTGTCAATCAGTTCTTGTCTAAGCCTATCTACTGCAGAAAGGGGGCAGGATGGCCCTTCAGTCTTGTGATCTTCGCTTGGTTCAGCTAAATCTCTGACCTGGTCACTAGATACTGGTAGTCTGTTAAATTTCTAGCTTGTATGTAGCTGTGTTTCCATGGAAATGTGCATATCCCTACCATCTGGGTGCCAAATCTGGTGAGGTAATGGTAGTCATTGTCCCTAATACTGAATTGTCAGTCCTTATAAGCAACATTATTTGCAGAGTGACAAACAGTAGGTTATTTCCTGTTATGTTATTTCTTATTTAATTATTTTCTGTTACATTTTGAAATTTCTGACTCTTGATGGAAACAGCAATAACATTTTTTTTTTATGAAAATATACCCATTTTATCAGCTACAGGTTTTAGAATTGTATACATGTATTTTTTAAAGACTATCTGAATTTTGTTAAACTATGACTGTTAAAAAGATGATACTGTAGGAGTCACCATTGTTATTTTGTATTTTTATTTGTTTTGCTATTTTTGAGATGGTCTCCAATCATTTTATCAGGAATAAATAGGGTTAGTAATAAATGGCTTGTTTCGATGCTTCAGTGACTTTTCTTAAAATGCTATAGAAGTTCTGGGTCTCCTTTGCTTGGATGCTGCAATGTATGAGAATTATGTTTTTGTAGTTGCATTAAAAGTCTAAAGCGGTTGTCACAGCCAAATAGCACTGAGGTGTTTAAAAGCGTTACAGAAGGAAAGGCATATGCATACTTCTGAAGAAATGAAATAGGTTTACAAACCACTGATCACTTCTTAAATCCACATGATGTTGCAAAAGTAGCATAATCAGAAAAGCTTAATCATAATATCATTTTATTATGACTTCTTGTCAACTCCAGCTGTTGCAGCTGAGAAGGAGTGAATTACCTCGGATTTTTCTTTTCATGTACAATTTGCATATCATAACTAAGCATAGGGAGGGAGAGTGAGAGGAAAAATGAAGAGATCAAAAAGGATTTTGTCTGAGGCCAGGTCAACACTTGATAATGGTTGGTGATAGAATTGCTTATAGTGGGTTACCTTCCGGCACCGGCTGGTTTTCATCGTGATGGTAAAGGAAAACATTTCACACAATAAGCATTGATCCCCTTGTTATGACTTGAAAGCTACACAACTGCTTTTCATTCCAGAAGACTATAAGTGAAAAATCATCTTAAGAATATGGCAACCCTTTCGTATTGTATATCTTACTTTCAGTAAGATATATAATAACACATAAAGCCAAGGCTGGAAAACATTTTGTACCCCTTTTAATAGGAAACCTAAACCTGTGAATAAAACTTGTTTAGCATAACTACCTAGAATTTCCTTCAATGGGTTTATTTTGGCTTCTCCACTGTCACAGATGATCATTATTACTGAAAGAAAACACTGTAAATTCAGTAGAGAGTTTAAATGAGGAAAGAGAGAAATCAGAAAAAAATTTGAAAGTTTTTTGTTGTATATGACCTGATCATCAGCTCTAGAAAGCAAGTTAGCAACCTGCTGTGATCTGGTTTCCTCTGGGGAAAGCAGTGACGTAAATCCACTTACCCCTAATAGAAGCTGTTGAGATTATTGAGTGATTTGGCCCATTGTCAAATGAAAGGGAACACAACAAGGTGAAAAAAACTTTCAAAGAGTGTTTTCAGGTTTGAAGGAGATAAGATGGGGTTTGTGACTCTTTTATCACTTTCTCATGCCAGGGTACCTTAGATGTGTCTGGAAGAATTTGGCCCTTGCAATTACAGTCGCTGAATTCACACGGGAATTTTAGCTGACCTTGTCAACTCTGAGAGCAGTGCCTTAGACAGTACAGAGACCCTCCCTAGGTTTTAAGAGCTCTATTAATAGATCTGTGGCTTCTCGCTAAACATTAGTACCAGAGGTGTGAGCTTTTTCACTATTCTAAGGTTTTGTTTGGACATGGAAACTTATTTCTATTAGCAATTACACTTCTTTTGAAAATGAGCTTTCTTTTTATTGGAAAGGAAACAGAATGAAGTCTGAAATCATATCAAAGGTTGTAAAAAAGGTTTCAGCCATAAAATGACACATATGTAATAGTGAATAATTTATAGAAAAAAAGGAGAGGCTTGAAATAATCACTAGGTAGAATTTAATGGTATTAAGGAAAATTATTCTGTAAGTTCATTTATTTATTCTTTCAATTCATTTCTCCTAAGAGTAAGCTTTACCTATTAATTGGTATGTTCCACTAATGTCTTTGTTAAGATTTTTTTTTTTTAGCATGTCTTAATCAGATAATAGTAATTAAGATTGTTGTTATGGTATGGTGTATGGTGTTAGAATTAAAAATTCTTTGAACTTGCAAAGTTCCTGTTCAGTAAACCTTAGAAATTCTTTGGACATGTCAGTGAAGAGAAAGACAAGCCAAAATATATCAGGACAGAGGATATACAGCAACCAGTAGGACAAAGAAAGGAATAGAATAACTGCTTCCTGAGAGGAGAGGCTTGGCGGAACCATATCGTAAAATCAAGAACATAGCTTTAAGAGCAATTCTAAAAGCTCAAGCTCACACTATGCTGACACTTGTACTCTGGTACATAGTTGAAAACTTAATGTTGTGGTCTTAGTTTACCCATCTGAGGACATTGGCCTTCTTTCATACCCCTTAAAGCTTCTTTCTTACACAGCTATTTATCAGGCAACACTCCAGCGGAATAAGAGCATACTTTACCTTAGACTCAACCTACTGTAGTGCTCAGGGAGATGTTATTTTGTTAGGATGAGAGATGAAAACACATGGATGGGAGCGAAGTTCCTTGTTTAGTTTGTGATATCTCAATAGTTTGGAAAATAGTAAAATTTGCATTTATATATGCAGTGCCATTAATATTTTTTCTTTTTTCTTTTTTCCTTTTTTTTTTTTTTTTTTGTACCATTTATATCATGGAAGATTTTTGCTTCTGGTGACCACAGTGGCTTCACCAAAATGTTTCTAATGGAAATAATAATAATATAATTTCCTTTATGTGAACCAAGGAAAATGTAAGAAGAAGAGTTTCAGAAATATCTTTCCTATGTGTTTTCTAGACAGCTTGCATGGATTTTGGGGCTTTATTGCTTTGTAAAAAAGAAAGATAAGCAGGTGGAGTAAATTTAAGCTGCTAAATCAAAGCAAATGTACCAGCAGGTGGTCGACTTTTGAAAGTATGAGAGCTGGAAGAAGAACAAAAAGTTCCATTTTCTTTTAAAAAAGTTACCTTGGATTAGACATCTAGAAGAGAAATGTGGAAAGCCAAAGCAGTTTTCTTTAATGAAATTAAGAACTCAAATGTTATTGTCACATCTGAAATGGATCTTACTCATGGAGTCAGTGAGTAACCTTTTCCAGCAGTCGGGATTGCACTAGACTTTTTGTAAAGACGAAAAAAAATCACCCAAACTTCTGTAACATATTATATATCATTATTGTATATCAGCATAAGAAAGACAAAGAAATTCACTAGTATAGATAATGCACACATTAATAATTATAAGGTGTTCAGTCAAACCATATACTGTCATAATTCAGGTATATTCATGGTCTCTGTCTTAAACCACCCACAAAGGACTGGAGTATGATATGACTGACAAATGAATTATTGCTTTCATTTTTTTTTTTCCCCCAAGTAAAAGACCATATAAATAAAAACCCCTCCTTATTTCTTTCTTTTTTTTTTTTTTTTGTTTTTAAGTAAAAAACTACTTGTTAAACTACTAAATGCTACAAATGTTTTGCCCTGTAAAATCAATTGACGTGTTTTGACAAATGGCCCTTTCCACTGGCAGCCTACATACAGGCAAGAGAGCAGGTCCACTCCAGCTTTCTCAAACATCAGATTAAACCAGCAGAGAATATTCTGGAAACATTTAATGACAAATATGTGCTTTTTTTTGACTAAATGTAGTGAAACAATATTTGCTGTCCTCAGTTTTTTTTTTTTTTTCCATGTACTCCTCCTTGTCCCAGACTGGAGCTCTGAAAGAGATTTACCCTCAGTAAACTCACTGATAAAGTTTATCTGCAAGAAAATTATGCTTCCAGCTATCTTAAATTTTGTATTTAATTTTTATGACAACATTGGCAAATATTGTTCCCCAACTGAGCTATAGGAAAGTGAAGGACATAGAGAATGGTTTTCATCATTGTTGCATACTAGCCTTGTTTTTTGCAGTGTTTTGAAAGCACTCTCTCATGATTGAATAATTTCTGCGATGAGTTTAAGATGTTCAAGTGGGCAATTCACTGATTCTGAGCAGTAAGCATTTCCCTACTTTGAAGATGTTGCTTTTCTAACCCTTACATCAGGCCATAGTTTGGCTGTGCTCTTGGATTCTTCAGTCACAACAAGCTTACGTGGATGTTCACGCAAACAATCTTTTCTGCTAGGAGACAATCCCAATCTGAAGGACAATGACCCAACACTGTAAGGTGTACTTTATCAGTGCGTGGCCATGTGCACATACAGTGTAGTCCCTGGGGAGAGAATGGGCGATAAATTATAAAAGACAGGTATTAATGAATAATTGTGGGGTTAATAAAGTCATATAAAGTAGCTGTCTTGTTGAATTTCCATGAAGCACTGGTAAAATAGGGGTCGATTACAGTCAAGCGTAAAGATTTCAGGCACTGTCTGAGATATAAATAATAGAAAAAACTGCAAAGATGATCGAAAACCTGTAAACCTTGACATCCAACATGTCCCACTGAGAGTAAGAACACTACACAGTTGTGTGCCTTGAAACAGCTGTGTGTGCATGTTTGTGTGTGATTTCTTACACCTGTTGATGTGATTCCTTCTCTTTTGCTGTCAGATACATCTGGGGAGATTCATTTCACCTCCCTTTATGTTTTGACAGGGTGGTCTGGTGAAAGCTTTGCTTGTGTCTAAGTCCTTAAGCCTGCACAGCCAAAGCTACTCTGCTGCCTCCACCATAGTTGAAGACCATATTGAGAGAGAAATATGTGCAAATGGCAGTTCATCCCATCAGAAGATGAATATCTGCTGTGGGAGATGAGTCACCCTCCGGAGATGCTGCTCCCTTTCTCCTGCTGTAAAGGAGTCTGGATAACTGCCTAACATCTGGTGTGCTAACACTAGGTGTGACGGACACCTCCCAAGGGAGACCTGCAGAGGGGTCCAAGCAAGAGTCAGTTCAAATCAATGGGGTGACTGAGCATCCAGAACAAGCAGCAAATTCCAGCAAAGCTGGAATTTCATGTTGTGAGCCACAGCTGTCCGAGCAATCTCCAAAATAACAATAGTCACTGACCTTCAACACATGCAAGACCTGCTAGGTACCCCGGGCTTGTCTTATCAGCTAAAATACAGAATGCTTTGCTGACAAAAAGCCTTCGGACTCTTGAGCTGTCTCACTCATAACATGTCATTCCTTTCTCTTCACTGAGGTGTATTAGTTATAAATAGTTTTTAAAAACTTAAGATGTTTTGAGAACTGCTCTCCCAGTTAGCTTCTCTTGAAAATGAAAATTATTGGAAATTTGCAACAAGTGATTGTGTGACACGTGGATATAGTTCATCTGAAGTTAGGAAAGAGCTATATACAGTTATGGCCTCTCCTGTTCCAGGTTGAGTTTTCATCTTTCTATGACTTGTTTTTGTTTGTTTGTTTGTTTTATTTTACATGTAGGTATTTATTTACCTCACTCAAAAATCCCGTAATACTACTAAATGTTACAGAAAAAACTGCACTTCCACTTTAAATGGCTGTATTTGTCTACTGAATGCTGCATTTATTGTTAGTGATGTATGTTTGGTGTATGAAACAGTCATGCAATGGCACAGAGTTCTTTTTTCTTTGTCTGTTAATCCAGGGAAGCTGTGTGTGTTGAAAATCATACAGAATAAAATATATTATGCTAATCATTGAGATTAAATCTTAGAGCTGAAAAGATCCATTTTTCCATATGTCAAATTGTGGTCACTGTCAGTAATTGATTTATTCCTTTGCAGAAAGCAATCAGTTAGGATTGAAAAAAAAAACAGTCAGGACACAAAAGAATACAGAAGGCAAACGTGCAAAGCAAAATGTCATACTATGTATTCATTTTCCTGACTGTTTAAATATATTTCAGACTTCACATAAGTGGAGTGCCCTTCTTTTTTTGTTTTGCAGTACAGTTATAAAGATGGGTGTGTTTTTTATGGCAATGGTGGAGATTAAATCTTTGACAGACTTGTGGCTTTCTAAAATTCTATGGGTATATTCTGGAAATTTGACCTGCCTTTGTACGCATTGCTGAAAAAGATTTGGCAGCTTAAGGAAGCATAAAATGCAGTTTAAGATTCTGTGTGACTGGAACAGGCTGAAGTAGTTAATACTGTATTGCACAGCATGTTATCCTTGTTCATTCATGTTTAGCTTTCTTCAGCTGTTAATAGTTCAGAGAAGCTTAGTAGATTAACCTTATTGAATAGAATAATGTGTTGTCATTCGCTGCTATTCGTTCAGTTCTTGCTTGAAGTTAATGTCATCCAAATCTTTTAATGTTATTCGCACTGAAGTTGCACCAAGTGATGTCTCTAGACCTCTGTTAAGAAAAAAAAAAACACCTTACTGTATATGCCCGCAAGGTCATTTATTAATTGCCTACATAGGACATAGCAAATCATGCACAACAGTAAAAAAAAAAATTGAAGAATGGCAGTGGAACCTGCTGGTTCTTGCTGCTGCTGGTGCTGAAGCGGAGGGGTTTGTAGGGGTTGACAGCTTCTCAGTCAGATTTCTTATAATTGTGTGCCTCTTCACAATTTGCATTAGTATCATCTGCAGGTTCTAGCCACATGCCAGAGGGTCCAAAGAAAGGATATTCCTTCCTTTTCTCCATTTTCATGGTCTCCTTTGAAGGCTGTGAGTGCTCCTCTTTCCCCTTTTACTATCCTATTTTACCTCATTCTCCCCTTCATTTCTTCTGCCTTAGGGTTTCTTCTTCCCTTGTGCCAGGCCACATTATCTCTTCCTGCCAGATGTTCTCCATACCCTATATGTCACACATTCATTATGTATGTTCCCTTTTTCCTTGCTGCGATTGCCACCTCTCAGAGAGCCACTACTATCACTACTAGTAAGGACAAATCTGTCATGTTATTATTTGTCCAGGCAGGACAAATTCACGTCACATCTCTTGAGCAATGCATTTGAGAGAAATGGCATGAATGATAAACTAATATGAGTGTGGATATTGGAATGAACTGTCTATCAGGAATGGGTATTTAAGAAACTGAAAATCTTAGGTAGCCTTCAGGAAGGGCAGTATTGCTATTGTTAGTATCCTGATATTATGACAAAGTGTCATTCTCCAGAATCCTTCTTTCAGCAGTGATCATCACTGCCATCTGTCACAGAGAAGCACAGAAGAAATATTGCACCAAAGTCGAGTTGCAGTCTGTTTTGCCCATTTGCAGTTTTTTGCCCTGGGCACTGGAGCTGGAGCCAGAGCTTCAGCTTCTGGAAGGTCCTTTGAGTCAACCTGTGTACCCCATCCACTTCATCAGTGGCAGCAGCGACAGGAACCAGCCTGGCTTTTCAGGGCATCGCCACTTGTAAAGCAGCCTTAAATGCTCCTGTTTTGCCCAGCCTAGTAACAGCCTGTTGAACACATTTCCTGTGTCCCACCATGAGTTAGACAGTGATTCATGTTCTGTAATACAAAGATTTCTTTAATATTGTCTCTTTTCCAATAATTCATATTTTATCATTGTCATGTTTTACATCCAATAGCCTCTTAGTTTTTGTATTATCCTGTTGCACTTAGTTTCAAAAATTGTCTATAGAAAACCAGCCTTCATTTTAGCAGCTTTTAATTTGTCACTTTTTCGTATTTCTAAATGTTCTTTCTGCTATTGTATTCTGAGGAGTATATGAGCAAAATAGACTGTACTAGGAGGTAGGAAGCAGGTCTACAGGAGAGAAAGGAATATAAGCCATCAGAAGCTCCATGGTGTATTATTTTTTTCTCATTTATTAAATACTGCTTTTAAATACTTTAAACCAGGGACAGCCTGTATGGCTTGTGAGCATTTGAAGGTGGATCTCGTAGCAGGTCCGTGTCACTAGTACACCCATGTAAAGTTGTACTGGTGTGCAACACACCAGTGTTAAACTGTCTGGATGCTTGGCTGTGGAAGACAATGAATCAGCAGGCATGGCTGAAGGTGACAGTGACAAATGGCCTCAGGTCTCTGCTGTGTAGCCAGCATAGCCAAGACTCATTGCTCAGGCCAATGATGAAATTAGTAGGGTTTCCTGCAGAGGACCACATTCACAGCAATTTATCCACGGTTCTTTAAAGCCTAGGGAGTGAGTATTCTGGCTCACAGACACATGCATATAGAAGCTTCTAGCCTAGGGGAAAGAAAGTTAATTGCTCTTGCTTAAAGGAATATCCACTTATTGTAGATCTTCCCACCACTTAGAGGACCCTTCTGGGGTCCTGGCTTGTAGGTGTTTCATTCTTTAAGTCTTGTGTTATGATAAAACTCAAAATTATCTGAGACAGTAAATGCTTCACCAGTAATTCTGAGGAGTTACTGAAAATTGTGTGACACAAGTCACAGGTCAGATATACTGAAAATTGTGTGACACAAGTCACAGGTCAGTGCCTTGAGATCAGCGCTCAGCAGTGTTGGGCAACACGCAGCTGCTAATCCAAGGAGATGATGTTCAAACCATTATTTGGGATATAATTTGCTATACCAAAAGTATTATAATTCACTGCAAAAAAACAATTATAGAGAGTAGGAACTACTTTTAACATTAAATTTACCTCTACTGTGGTTTGAATTAATAGCATTGGCTTCTCTGCCTTTTTGGAAGCAGTTCCTGTTTGAAATAAATCTCTTTGGCTTGTCAGAGAGAAATATTTGAGAAAATATTGTGATAACTGGAAATTTAATTGCTTTCATTTTGTACCTTTCTGCAGATTTTTTTTTTTTTCCCAGTGCTGGATATACTTGGCTGTGATAGGGACTGTAGAATGATAGCTTTGTTTCCATAAAACGAGAAGGAGTCAGATGTTCAAAGTTCATTAAAGTCTTTTCTTACCTTAGGAGCTCCACTGGTATGCCATATGCAAGAAGGATTTTCTTCTTAGTCTTTTGAGAACTCTTTTTCTTTCTGTTCCGCCATCCCTGTATTGTTGCATATGTCCTGTTATATTGCTACCAGTTGTCTTTGGGGTGAAAGCTCTCCTGTCAGAGTAGTCTGGATCAGGCTGAGAAGAATAAACTTTACATGGTTGTCCCAGAGGACTTGTTTTTGTTCCTGCCTGGCATAGCTTAGCTGCAGAGAAGTTATGCTGTCTTTTAGCTGCTATTGCAAAGACTCCTTAATCTCAGCTGGTTTGCATTTAGATGAACTGCCAAAGCTTAGCAGGAATTATGATAGAGGTGGGCTATCACCAAGTCATCTTGAAAGGCTTGAATATCTGAATCTGTTACTCTGATGTCTCACTCCCCCTGAATCCATGGGGGATGAAAACATTGATTCCACAGTGCCAGCCGTCTCTTCTGTGTCTCAGAGAGAATCCACAAAGCTTTCAAGCCTTTCCACAAGGCTTTCAAACGTGGATACTGCATCCCACCTGCCTGTAATTTCTTCAGCATGCTACATCATAGCAAGCCTTACTAAGGATCGTAAGGTATAAAAATGTGATTCATTTTTGACTGAAGACAGTTAAATTCACAACTGGCAGTTGCCATCATATCTCATTGTTAATACAAAAGCCACAGAGACTCTCGGCAATACATAACTGTCCTTATAACATTGCCCCCGCGCTGGATGTTTGCATGGAAGTGACAGGGGTTGTGCTTATTCAGTGAGCATGGTAAGTGAGTAACCAGAAACGGGAAATCTCCATCCTGGCTTTCGAACATCTCCTGCAAGGAGCAGGGGGACAAGCACAGGAGGGAGAGTGCATCTCCCAGGTCTTTATGACCTAAAGAAAGCAGTGCTACTGCTGGCAGCCAAAGGGCAGGCGGAGATTTGGAAATGGGGGCGCAGTAGTTTGTTCCACTCATTATGCCCAGTTCTTTCCAGTCAGTTGGTTATCCGTTAGCTTAGGAAGTACAAAATTCACCTGGAGGTATCCAAGCTTTTTTAGTGCACATTAGAAGATGCATCTCCCTGTTGCTCTTGTGACTCTCCTTCCATTTGTCATCTTTCTCATTAAAGAAGGGATTATTTACTAGTCAGTTTGCCAGCTCCAGGATTTATAGCAGCTGAAGAGAGTGTTTTAGGCAGGGAGTAGTAAATGCACCAGCCACAAACTCCCAGCTCTCCAAGAAGAAAATGTATTAAAGGTAATGATGTATCAATTCAATAAACTGTGTATGCAATAAAAATGTTATACAGATGTTATTGTGTAGAAGCAAAATGCGTAACATAAAAATGAAAAAAAAAAAAAATCCAAAACTAAATAGCTACTGGAACTTCACAGGTCTTAAATATGGTGCTGCAGACACCTGTACCGTCCAGTGGCACCTGGTACATCACATTAATTGCATTGCGTGCCAGATAAACCAAACCTTTCAAAGAGCTCTTGTCCCATTCTTGAGACTTTAATGCCAGACTTCAAAACAGAGGGGCAGGAGAACAGGGGAGAAGGGAACCTGAAACCATTCTGGATTAGTTTACTTGATTTATAGTACCTGTCATTCCTTTAATAGAAGAAAGAAAACCCTCCAGTTCTCTGAGGTTACAATCTAGGGCATTTACTTCAGAAAACACCTATGTATGTTCCCAAGTCTTCTTTCCTTTTTTAATAAGTGAGACTTAGCAGACGTTTAAGCAGATGTTTTGTAGTGATGGGTTTATGAATTTATGGTTGGTATTATGGACTAATATTAAGGATGTGCTAAAGGGCTGTTGTGGTCTGAGACCCAGCAAGTGGAAGATAGGAAGGGAACCAGGATGCACAAAAATGCCAGCTCATGTTGGAAATAACTTTGTCTTTACCAAGGAGGGAAGAGTTTGTGGGAAGTGGCTGGTACTTTCAGACAGCCATACCTTTTAATGTGTCGTGCTTAAAACTCAGAGCTGCCATAAGTTATCCGTGCTGCCTTGTTTTATTAAACATAGAGAATCTGCAATCCTCTTTGTTCAGTTCTCTGTCTGTGTATAGCTAACCTTTTAGTCATCCTCCCATATATTTTGAGAATAAAAATCCCTGCAGCTGGAACACGTAGTATTGGCCGTGTTTTTTGTCCAACAAAGGCTGTAGGAACACAGAGTTCAAATAAATACATAACGTTTTGTTAAAGTTTTGGCAACTTTACACGAACAGACTTGAACAAATGACAAATTGTGCTTGTCAGCATAGCAAAATATGTGTTTCTTCTAAAGTACAGTACGTCTGAAAATGGCTAAGAGCATACCCACAGAGTGTGTGTGTGTAGTGTTCCTGGAGAAACTAGGTTAAAAATGTAGTAGCGTGAAGTGAAACATGAACTGCTGTTAATATTTAAGCTGTATATGCTAGTGTGCAAAGGCAGACTTCCTGATTTGTGGCTAATCGTGGTCAGGTAGAGAAAAAAGTGTGGCCGTGTGGAGATCAGCCCGGTAGGGTGGTGGTGCAAGGGTGGTGGGCACAGCCCGGGGCCTCTCCAGCTCTCTCTGCTGCATGCAGCGGGTGGCTTGGCGCTACCTCTGCAGCTGATGTCACATCTGTCTGTGAGCTGCCAGGGCACAGAGCTTCAAAATGCTGTCAGGGAGGAAAATCCAGAAGGCTGTGAGAGGTCTCACCTGTTGTTAAGGGGTGCGCTGGGCTCTTTGCAGCCTCCATTCCTCCAGAGGACAAATTGGTTTAACCATTTATATATAGCTTAATAAATATCAATACATTTATCAGGGAGTTTTCAAGTCCTTTTAATGCAAGTTTTAAAATTTATTTTTCAGTCTTGTCAAGTCTCATTTTTATGACTCTTAGGAAGGGAAAAAAGGCTGGATATGCAGGGTTTTTTCTTTCTCTTCGTTGGTTGGTGTTCTGCTTTCTCTGATGTTTGTTTTAGCTGACAGTGAGGGCATTAGTGTTCCAGTTTAGGAATACACTTTGTCAGTGCAGTGATGATGACTAGCTATAGAAATGCAGTCAACATCTTATAAACAAGCATTTCTTGTTAATTTTTTTTTCTGTAATTTCCCAATGACAAAGCTGGAGGGTGAAGTATTAAAAGGGGAACTGTCATCCTCATGTAAGTGTAACAGTAAAAGCCTAATCAGTGATGCTAAACTCCTTTAATTTAAAATATTATTATGATCTGATTATTTCTTGAAACACTCAACAGTTAAATTTTTATACTTAAACACCATATCTTCTTTCACTAGCACATAATCTATCAGTCGTATGTTTTATGATGATGTGAGCATGTATCTTACCAGCAAATGTTCTGGCCAACAATAGCATCATTTTCTCATAAGTAGGAGGAAAAATATTTTTAAAATAGCTTTAGATAAACGCAACCAGCAGTAAAAGTTCGATTGTTAATGCAGAAGAAATATGCAATACAGGAAAATGGCTTTTCTAATTATGTCCTTTGTGAATACCAAACCATAAACTGCCACTAATTTATCTGTAGTATTGACTGGTGATTTTAAAAATAAAAAAAGGATTATAGTACCAAATTATGCAATTTTGTGAGAGAAGATTGATATTTTTGAATTTATATGAGGAGAAAACAAAAGTATGTTAATATGTTACATGCTGCTTACACTAAGAGACTGAAGGCAAATCAAAATTTTAGTACATCGTCCTCCTGGTGGAACAACAAGAAATATCCTCTCTCATAATTTTTTTAAGTGATAGATTTCTGGTCTTTATTTTCAGGTTTGTTTTTAACCATGAAAATTATATAGTATGCATAACCAACATACCCATGAGCTCAAATAGCTGTGTAGCTTCACACTTTGGGAGTTGGTAGCTTGCTACTACATTAATGCAGTCTCATAGGTTGGTCACTTTGGACTACAGGCAGGGCAAATTCATATGCATTAGAAGTGTGGACACAGTGAGATGGCATTTGTTACATGCAAGCGTAGGGAGGAAGTTGGTTTTCAGCTTAGCTCCCAGTTATGTGACACAGTCCAGCATGATCACGTGTATGTCTCAGTCTCCTTGTGGGACAATTCCCACTTGTAAAAGAGGGGTAATCTACTGCTTTTTCCTATCCTCTGTCACTAGAGCTGGACTGAAGCATCTTTGCATAATAGCTAGCAAAACTGTAAAATCTGATTTGGGGCCTCTAGATATTCTAAAAATAGAGATGATAATTAAAGTTTCTGTAGGACATTTTTTGTGGTTAATATTGTGTTAGTGTTGTACTCCATTAGTCATTTTTGTCTTTAAGCACTCTTGGGTATTTGTCCGTGCTCTAAAGCAGTACTTTCTTTGCTGCAACATGATATTGAGATGTGGAGAGTTTCAGGTTTCAATTCCATGAAGACTCCTTGGATGCTACAAAGTGCATGTGGATCCTTATTCTCTAGTTTGTTGCCAAAATGTAATCATCTGTTGTTTGTCAGTGTGCAGGTGGCATTCTAGAGAGAAAAGGCGTATTTAATAGCCAAAAAAATGTATTTAGCCAAAGAACGAATTCACTGCAAGGGGTTCACCTGCTATCTAAAGAAGCTGTAAAACTGTCTTATATCTAGAGCTTCCGTAACACCCTCTGAAGGGACAAACAGTGATTTGCCATGAATAACACCTTAATCAACAAACCCCAAAAGCGAGAATGCTGTGTTTTCCTTTTACTGGGGGATCATCATCACTGTGGTCTACAAATTACTGGGAAGAATGTCATAGGTTCCTGTTGAAGTGAACAAGGTAAATGTGATGCTTACGTGTGAAGTGTGGTAGGAATTTCACAAAAGGACTGTAAGAATGCTTAAATGGCAGATTGCTCTGTAAACATGACCTTCTGGTAGAAACACATACCGAATTCAGGACATCTTTGCTATGTTGGAATCACAGTTGTTTACAGCTAGAGAATACCTCTTGGTTTCTTTCAGTGCAAAGCAAAATTAAATTTTAAAAGAAATGTGATTCAGTAGGTTTTCCTTGAACTCTAATTTCATGTGCTTTTTCATTTCCTCCTCATTTCTTTCCAGACACTGTCACCAGATGTTCATGTATAGCATTATGTTTTCAACTCTGGGTGATTAAAAATGGGAATTAAGTCTCCACTAGGAATCTGAGTAGTCTAAGTGCTTTGTGTAGCCCATAAGTCAAATACAAAAATGTAACTATTTATACACTGAAAGTAAGAAAATTTCTTTTGATTTACTACCAAAGTGGATCATGTGGAAGTTCTATATTGGTTTCAGCGCCTTTCTGTCTTTAAGTCATTAAAACATGCATCAATGCAAGTGATAAGCTCTGATCATGTGTGCCTACCTTCCATGTCCTTTTAGGAACATCCGTCCTTCTTCAAGAGCCCCTATGCGACAAAGAAAAACTGAAACATTTTGGCATACGGTTTGTTATGAATATGAACACCCCCAAAGAATTTTTTTTTCAAACCCTTTGAGTTAAATGCTGCAGTTGCATGTAAAGTTACTTCTGTGCCTTGATGCATTGAATATCCTACAAGCATCTGTTATTGTTACATGTAAAAAAAAAAATGGTCCTACTCAATAAGCAATTTATCATTATAATTAAATACACTGGTTTATCTGTGCACAGCATCTGAGCAAACACACTTAAAATGCTTTGAACTGATGAAGAAAGACATCTGGAACCCCTCGTGGCTGCATTATATTATACATTGTTTCCATCTTATTTTTCTGTTTTGTGAGTCCTCGACAGATTAAGTCGTGGAGGGTGATTCTCCTTGGCTGGAAAAAAGGAACAAAAAGAGCCTGCATGCTATCAGCAATTATTTAGATTGAAATTACAGCCTATGCGGTACTCCAGAAACCAGTAATGTTAGGCAGTGGTCAGGCAATGACCAGGTGGTTGCAAGCTGATGAGGTGCAGTAGTTAATGAGTTAGTACCCGTTGGGCAGGCCGTGGAAATTGAAGGCTGTGTGCTTGTTCTTTGCCTACCCCATGTGGAATAAGATGTTAGATTTTATCTGCAGGTGAAGGAAGCAAGAACTATGCACCTGGTTGCTTAGCATGCTTTGGTCTTCTTAAACCACAGTTCTAGTCACACAGTGAGGGGGAATGTCCTAGAAGGGCTCGATCTTTGTACCACTGTAGGTCCTGCTGCCTGGGTGTGCGCTAACATCAGCTACAAAATCACGCTGTCCAAAGGAATACTTAAGCCCTGCAATTGTTTAAAATTTGGCCTTGTGCTCAGAAGTGTTTAAACTGAAATAAAACATAGAAGATGACATGATTCCTATCCCAAAGAGCTCCCTAAAACCAAAAGCAAAACTGTGTAAAATAAAACCAGTGGTTGTTTCTGGCTCAAACTTTTAACCAGGTCTGGTCTAATAGTTATAGAACATGGTCCAATATAGAATGTAATATAATACTTGTTAGACTGTTCTTTATCAGTAGTGTCAACTAGGAGTAGAAAACCTCCTTTTGGTTAAAACATTTTACAAAGATGTATGTGTATATATACACTACATTTTGGTATATGTTTATGTTTATGTATATGTGTATGTATTTATTTATACAGAGAGAGAAATCAAATTAGGTACGTATGCACACACACATGCGCTCTGCATTTCAGGAACTCAGATATTAATAAAATAGTAAATGACCAATGCAGCTGTTAATGCTTTACCGTCTTCTCACCTCACCCTTGAAATTCGTAGGCCATACACTCCCTGGGGTTCCCTGAGCCACTACTAGTAATCCAGCTGTATTGTCACCACACAGCTGAGAACTCCCTAAATCTTCTAAGTTCTTCAACTGAAATAATATGTAAGGCTTTTCTTCTGCTCTTTGAATTTCTGGATACTAAGGGAAAGAAGCTCTTCTGCACTTGCCCAGATTACCTAAGGTGCTTGTGGAAACAATCAGCTTGGAAAAAATTATCAAGTTAGGTTAAAGACAGAAGTGTGTGAAACATAAAAACTCACTGCATTTTGTGTTTAAAAATGTCTAAGTGGATCTTGCAATACACGGAATGACTTCCGAATGATATCCGTTGTTAATCTGGCTCTATGACTGATACTAGGGAGTTGCAATTAAAGTATATCATGCTGTTCTTTTTACACTGGATTTGGGTGCTCCCTTTGAACCTCTGATGCACTTTGGTTTGGGGTGCTGATTGTGCATAATTTTGAAATGCAGAGTGGCAGAATAGGAGAGCGCCATCCTGGTTCCTCTTGATAGCTCCCATGGCTGTGCTCATAACCTTACACTAGAAATGTCTTTCTCCTAAAACCTGCAGAGACTGAGTCACTTCTCTCCACCAGCTTGTTCTATTTCTGTTCTTACCGGCCCCACCACTTCAGAATTAGAACAACCACCTTAGATGAAATGAAGGAAATATGCAAATTTTTTTTTGATGAAAAAAATTGGACCCACCTGTTACCTGAAATCAGACTTATCTTTACCTTTTTTGTATATGAATGCAAACAGAAGAATGAGAATAAGGAGAACTGTAAGAAGAAATGGGAAAATGTGTGTTCCTGAGGTTTCTAGCTCAAGGTCAAGATATTTGGAACCACTGGATGAGATACTTACAAACATATGAACTCCCAGGAATGTCCTGAAACAGAAGTTCCAGTTGTGAGGAAATTAGAATTTTTACAGTTTATTTCTATTCTAAAATGGAAAGAAAATGAAATCTTTCAACATTTCAGTATTAAGGAAGGAGAGGGAGGCCATAGTCAATGAAGAGAGAGAAGCTTCTTCAAAAGGAGAGGTGATACAGGAGTGTATCTTACAGTGCTCTGAAAAATCTTGCTCCATCCACTGACAAAAAAAAAAGTTTAGAGACAAAATTTTTTGTAAACCCTTTAGCCATTTAAAAACTGTCTCTTCCTCATAACAGAATGTTTTTAAAATACTCATAGCATGTAGATTATATATATGACGCATAGGTTTTAAAGGCATTGCCTTGGTGCATGGATGGAAGTAGAGGGGAAACAGCTGTGAGCGTGCCAAGCACCAGACTTGAGGGGAAGAGATGATCTTCGCTGTTAAAACTCTTAGAAGCCAACGTGGTTTGCAGACTTTTCTGTTCTGGTGAAATGCCTGTTTTACCGGGAAAGCCTAAGAATGTTTAAAAAAATTTCATCTCCTTATTCCTAGAATATATCTTATGATCTTTTAGACTGCTGACCTTCCTCCACATAATTGTTCTTTCTGTTTTATGTAAAAACTAAGGGGGGGTGGGGGACACAACTGCTTTATAAATACAAGTAAAGCAAACTCAGCCTAATCTGTGATGTTTATAGTAACTTCTACAGTTAATGGCTGATAATGTAACCAGAATGCTTTTTTTGTACTGTTTTGATTCTGTGGGGGACTTTTTGAAATACTGCCAGTAAGGCACTGTTGTGTTTGGGGAACTGAGGGATGTTCTTTAGCCCACAGAATATGTGGAGTTTGAGGAAAAAAAAGGTAGTATAAGTTTAAAGTCTTTCAGTCCATGCCTGAATAACCTAAAAAATGAATTAATTAAAAAAAAAACACAAACAAAAAACCCAACTATTAAGCACGCAAAACCTGAGACTCAGTGAAGTTACTTACTTACCTAAAAGCATAAATGCAAATTTCGCAATCACCTCGAGTTTCTCAGTGCTAAAATTTTGGCCTAGGAAAATTTATGAAGAGTACTGTAGGAAAAAAAGATGAACTATAGGAAATGTTTATTTTAATGAATACTAAATCCAGATTTCTTTCTTTTAGACGCTCTTATGTAATTTCATTGCCACTTCTTTGTGCATGCTTTCCAGAAAGCAACATCCTATAAACTGTAGGAGAAACTCAAGAAATTAATTAAAACAAAACATTAGGTAGAATTTATCTCTTACAAATACCACATGTACGAATGCTGTTGAACTCGTATGAAGAGACGTGGAACGTATGTGGATGTTATTTCAAAATTTTCATGCCAATTTACCGCTACTTGCAAATTCCGATGAGTAAATTATGAGCTGAAGAATGAACTCATTTAAGACCCTCCACACTGATAAGCAAAGTCAAAGTAAGGAGCAAATATAAAACAGCAAGGAGCCTTTATGTAACTGATGGGAATAGAACTTGTTTATATTTCTTGTCAGTGCACCCCAACATGTCCTTACATGCTTACTACTGCTGTTTAGATGAAAAAAATTATGTGGTTATAAAACCTTAACTGAATTGTTTTTTCTACAAGAACAATAACTTGAACATTGTATCAAACAATGAAAGCCAAAGATGTACTGTCAAACACTGTTTCAAGCTACAGAAATATATAACTGACAAAATAATAAAAATTAAAAAGGAAATAAAAATTTTTCTTCAAATTATTTTTCTCTTGAAAAAGAATATATATTACAAAGAAAATAATGTGTCGATATCCCATCCAGCTGGGGACAAAATCAAATAAATGCAGTAAAAAGTTAATTATTCACCCAGAAATGTGATTTGCAAGCTCTTATTGATGCTGACTAAATTGTATATTAGAAAAAAACTTAATATCAAATTCTGCCCTCAAGACATACCATAGTCAGCTATAAACTGAACACGCATTCACTCTAACAAGTAAATTAATTTTATTTCATTACCTATCAGACATTGCTGGAGTTACCCTATAGTTTTACGACCAAGGAACAAATTCCAGCAGATACGTGAAGCAGTAGCACACTCACACTCTTGGCTATTTTAAGGCTATGTCTTACATGTTACATGCACAATGGAAGAGGAGTCCGTGTTTCTTAATCTAAACTTATGCTTCGTTAAAAAAATTCTTTTTAGATTTGGTAAATGACAACTGCACGTAATTTTAAGGTACATGTGAATAAATGCATTACTGGTGCCTTCTGCTCAGCCTCTGCTCCTGCCTCAAAGATCAACGGGCACTGAAGAACTGCACACTTGTCTTAGACTGCTTTAATGTCCACACTGAAATAAGACTTTTTTTTTTTTTTAATTTTCTAGCATGTGACGTGTTCCAGCCTAGAATAAAAGCAAAACTGAGGACAGTGCATGGCAGAAATGTCTTATTGTCTTGCTCCAGCTGTATGTTCACATGTAGCCTCCCTGCTGGCCTGCTAGCACAAGTAGGGAAAGCCTGGGATGAGTTGGCGTTGGTAAGAATGCTCAACAGGCCATACATCTGCCACTGGAGCAGAACATCAGGACAGATCTCCACAGCTGCTGGGAACCCTGGCTCCTCTAGGGCAGCTATGCTCTTATCCTGACGAGAACTGCGTCATCTTCAAGTACATACCAGAAGATTTCTGGGGAAGCTTCCTCCCCTGAGGATTGGTCTAAGAGCCTGTATCATTAAAAGCAGGTGTTACGTCTTTTCTAATTAATGGTGTTTGTCCTAGTGGTATGATTCATGTCCAAGGTGTCTCTGGTCCAAGGACAGCTGATTCATACAGCCTTCATGTACTTCTTTAGCCTGGTTTTGCTATTTTGCTGGTGTTTCTCAAACTCAGCCTTCACTTAATATGTCTGCTTGTGCATTAGATCATGTCAGGCACCCACAGGACACAGCATATTCCTGCCTCAGCAGCAGCAAGTCCTGCAAACCACAAATGATCGCTTGCGTTCCCACCCTTTCCTCTCCATCTGCCCTTCAAAGACAGTCACTTGTGTTCACCCATTGCAACATCCCAGATAACACCCTGGAAGTGTCAGTCTCTGGCTTGCATTCCTTCAGCTCCCTCCTGGACATCATTCTCTGTGCTTTTCCTTCTTCCCACCAGACATGTTGGGTTGATTTGTGTGAAATGCTCAGGGAGTCCACGTGGTAGCAACCCATGTAGCAACCTGCTCTGGAGAGCCTGTGTGAGCTTTCTTCACTCTGCACCCCTCCTTTATCTCTTCCTTTATCTCGCTTTCCTTGACATGTCATCTTGCTTGAGTGGCTCAGCATGTTTGATCAGCGGCACTTGACAGTGCATGTCACCCTAAGCATGCCAGCGATCAGCACAGGGATTTGGCTATCATGCATGTAATTCATATTAGTGGCCCCCCAGGAGGTAGCAGAGGAGCCAGTAGGCTTCCTTTGCCCAGTCTCAGGTGTGTAGAAGACAGGCATCTTGTCTAGGCTTCCTCAGTGGAAGAAGGAGGAAGGGGGTGCTTTCCCTGCAGCAGTGACATCCCCTCCTCACATAGATGAAATCATCCCCATGGCTGGAGGGGAGACCAGAGCACGTGCCTTGGACTGGCTGCCTAACTCTGAGAGAGCTAATGCAGGCTCTGGGAAGTCTTTGGTGAGCATCTGAGTTTCATCTGACTTCAAAATCAATAACACAAACAGCATGATCTGAAGAAAATGGCTTTATAGAGTCATAGAACGCTTTGGGTTGGAAGCAACTTTCAAAGGTCATCTAGTCCAACCCCACCCCTGCAGTGAGCAAAGGACATCTTCAACTAGATCAGGTTGCCCAGAGCCCCATCCAACCTGACCTGGAATGTTTCCAGGGACTGGGCATCTACCACCTCTCTGGGCAACCTGTGGCAGTGTTTCACCACCCTCATTGTAAACAATTTCTTCCTTATATCTAGGGTAAATCTCCCCTCTTTTGGTTTAAAACCATTACCCCTTTTCCTGTCGCAACAGGCCTTGCTAAAAAGACTGTCCCCATCTTTCTTATAAGTCCTCTTTAAGTACTGGAAGGCCACAATAAGGTATCCCCAGAGCCTTCTCTTCTCTAGGCTGATCAAGCCCTACTCTCAGCCTGTCCTGATTAGCAGAGGTGCTCCATCCCTCTAATAATTTTTGTGTCCCTCCTCTGGACCCTCTCCAACAGGTTCATGTTCTTCTTGTGCTGAGGACTCCAGAGCTGACACAGTACTCCAGGTGGGGTCTTACCAGGGCAGAGCAGAGAGTCAGGATTACCAGGATCACCTCCCTCAACCTGCTGGCCACGCTTCTTTTGAAGCAGCCCAGTTTATGGTTGGCTATCTGGGCTGTGAGCACATATTGTCGGTTCATGTCCAGCTTTTCATCTACCAGTACCTTCTCCGCAGGGCTGCTCTCAATCACATAATCCCCCAGCCTCTATGGATATTGAGCATTGCCCTGACTCAGATGCAAGTTTTTGCACTTGGCCTTGTTGAACCTCATGGGGTTCATACAGGCCCGCTTCTCCGGCTTGTCCAGGTCCCTCTGGATGGCATCACATCTGTTAGGCATGTCAGCTGTGACATTGTGAAGTTGTCAATGTGATTACACTTGCTCACTGAGCTTTGGACGTGGAATTAGCAAAAATTATAGAAAGAGGCCTCCCACTTCCTTCAAATACTACAGTCAGTATGCACCTATTAGAAAACAACTAAGAAGCGAAAAATAAATCGATAGGGAAACTAGAATGGTGTTCCTGCAGAATGTAAGACCATTAAAACACTGAGTGGAATAGCTACAGTAAACCAAAATCCTATCTTGCAGAGCCAAAGATGGAGTCTTGCCTGCTGGAACTTGCAGCTTCTTGGGCTGATGCCCTTGCTTCAGATGACGGGGCTTCTGTTTGCATAAGCAAGATAAAGCCCTCAGGGAATTGGCAGGATATCAACAAACCTCTTATTTGGGTAGGGTTTTGCTGAGTGTGGTAAATAGATGAGATTGGGAAGAACGGTGGGCTCACACTTGTTTGTGTGTGTTGGAAATACGAGTTCAGTAAGGTGGGAAGCCAGGAAACTGTTAATTGTAGTGAACCACAACATCTGAGCAAAGTGTATTGAATTTTCATTCCACCCAAACTGAAGCTTTGTTCAGTATTCGGTAAACCGTGATGCCAAAGCACCTTGTTCTATTCTGTGTAAAGCCTGGCTAAAGCGTTGTCCTGTTCTCTCCAATGTTGTGATACTTGTGCTATAAAGAAAGCAGAGACTGAGATGGCTTTTCAGTTCATATCTTATGTACCTATTTATTAAATGCTTAATGTATTAATTGATAAAATGGGTAAATAGTAATCCATTCTGCAGAAAGTTGTGATTGCAAATTGCCTCCCAGTTTCTTCAGCGATCTCCCTCCTTAAAATCAAAACGCTAATTTCATTCTGATATCATTAAAGGATAAAATTCGAGTAAAAAAAAACCCAAACAAACCAACGACCCTGGATGAAAACTGAACCACAAAGCCTATAACATGGCTTAGAAGTAATATAAGTGGGTTTTTTCAATTTTGTCCATTTCGTTACCTTATAAAGGTGTTAGAGATTACTAATATTATAGAGATGCACTGAGTTTTTTCTGTCTTCCAGAATAGAGCTACCTTCCCAATGATTTTTCAAAATAAAATATTAAAGAAAAAGATAAGAAGCAGTGACAGTATCCCAGCTCCCTTTGCAATGAATGTTTGACTGGCTCACCATGCAGATTGTTGTGTCTTAACGTATGGCCAGAAATGCAACCCCCGCCTTCCCCAAAGAATTTCCATGTATTTGTGTTTTGGAACCTGCAAGAGTCAGAGACCTAAGTCATGAAAAAAGTTGATGAAAAGCCAATGAAAAGTTGCTGAAGCCAATGTGAGTCTTCCTAGCTGGATTTGGTGAGTTTGAAATTGAGTCCTGTAATCAGATGTAAAAGAGACCACTCTAAATCCAAAAAACATTTCCTTGACTGAATGATCGGGGGAAAAGTGAATAAGCAGCCTAAGCAATGAAAAATAACTGTGTTTAAAAGTTACCATCAGTCCAAATTATCTGGCATAGTGTAAATGAGGAGAACAGGTATTTCTGTCAGACTTCTGCTTTATAAATATTTTTTTACTAATAATGTTTTTTCAGTTCATAAAGGTCATGGAGCACTCCAAGCCTTGTCTTGCAGTGAACTCAACTTTTAAATATAAGCAGGAAGTGTAAAAGAAAAAACAAAATCACATTTATTAATTTTCATATGTTACTACTGTTGGGCCAGTGTATGGATAGAAACATGGAAAACCAGCGGTTTTCATATCTTCATTTCACTGCTGTGCTGGCAGTATTGTCTTTTCTGCCATATATAGCCGTGAATCTAGCTAAACCGGAATGTCAAAACCTAGAGTTTGGGTAGCTGAAGGCTGACTAAGACTGGAAGGATATAATAAGTATTAGCAAGGGTGTAGTTCTGGAGGAAGTACACTTTCATGTTCAATAGTAAATATTGCTTGCACCTTACGTATTACTTACTATTCTGCTGTTAGGACTCTGGGAGAGCTTTTAATCTGGGAATGAACATTCACTGTGGATCATAAATCAGTCTAAAAACTACGGATGAGTAAATGGATTAATTGCATTGTTTTTATTGCTTAAATGCCTGGGAACTGCTAATACAGATATTAAAAATTATAAACTAATAAAGAAATAATATGAATAGTTCTCTATTCATAGGTCTGCAAGATTTGCACTTCCTTATTGTGTAAGGCTATTTTAATTTTTACACCATTTTATAGTTGAGATACAAAGGGAAACTTGAGGGTAGCTTTTATACCCATGAAAGGAAGGAATTATTTTGCAATGAAACAACTGTAATCTGAAAAGAAAAAAAGTTAAGTGCATTTTAATATTTCTAAGTAAACATTCCTGAGTCATCCAAATTAGCTATCACAGAAATATTTAGAAAGCTGTTAAAATAGATTCAGTTATTTTTATATTTAGGAAATTGATTAGTTCAAAAGCTTTCTGCATGGCAAACCACTCAATCAGGTGGGAACTGGACTCAAAATGGTTGTTGTAACATAATATTTTAAAGCCACTTCAATCTAGATGAAAATGTCTTTCACAATATAGACATTTTTTGGAGAAAAAAAGAAACAGTTTATAAAGAAAGTGTCAAAAATTATTTGAATGCCTAGGACAGAAATAGAAAAGACGTAGATAAATATAATATTATTTCTGCCTTCAGGAGTCAGAAATAAAATATACTTTCATCCTTGTTTTGTTTATTCTAAAGCCTCAATGTGAACATATTAATTAAGTTTTAATGTTAATTTACTAAAGCATATTAATAAGTTTGCTCAGCACAGGCATTTTATACACATAGGATTTCTCGGTACATTGCCAGTAGCGCAAAGAATTGTGGAGTCAGTAGTGATCTATTTTATTTTGAAAGACTAAACCAAGACTAGATAGGAATTAAAAATAGCTGTGCTTGTTGGCTAAATGAGTATCTGTCGTGTAGATTCACAGTATGAATTAGATAATAATCTCTGAAATAATTATCTGCAATTACTCCATTACCTTAGGGTATTAGAAAGATAAAAGACTCTGAAAGCATAAATTTTGTGTTATAGATTGTTTTAGACCTTCCACTGTTGATTTACATTACACCCAGGAAGAACTAGTTTCATCTTGAGCATTCGCTAGTAGCTTTGGGGTATGTACATTTGGAAAGGGAGCTAGTCCTGCCTGGTTCCTCTGGCTGGATATCCTGTGAGAGATCAGGTTACCCCTTTGAATGGGGCCATCGCACTCCTGGCTGTCCTGTTGGCTGGACATGTCAGGCGTGGGTCAGCCTGTTTGCACCATCTGCTTGAGAGAGAGTGGACTTACGATGTGCAGCCTCCTTGAACCCTGCAGAGGTGGGTGGAGAGTGCAGGATTCTCCTTGCCCTGCGGTCTTTCTGTTACAGAGATGCTCCTTCCCTCTGTTAGCCTGACAAGAGTCCGAGGTGAAAGGATGTCGGTGCTTGCACTAGATATGTGATGCTGAAAGTCAATGCCGCGAACAGCTACCTTGTTCTGCACTTCCCTGGACTCATGTTCTGAATGTTGAATGTCATATTAATGTTATATTTCTTCTCAACACTGAAGACATGCTAGATTCTGGAGGGGAAAACCTTTGAAGCAATTCCTCCTCCTGCACTACGTCTCCTCGTCCTGCAAATAATACAGAGGACCAGATCACTGGCCATGGCTTTATGAAAATAATTAATAGAAACAGACAAAGCCCTCTTCTTGGGATGGAACTGTATCTTGAGCACTCTTGCCCATTATGACTGCAGCAAGTAAAAATGTCTTACCCATCCTCAGCAACTGACGTCAGGTACCATTCTGCCTCTTAGAACCTATGGTTTTCTTTATGTTTCTAAAAGTGCAGAGTTGCACAGAATACATGCCAACTCTTAGAGGATGGAAACTGACTTGTAACATTTTGTGCCTTATGTACATCTCAAAAATGTGCAATCCCACAATCATTTTGGTTAATTAAGTATGCAGTGTCTGACTTCAGCCAACACCAGGGAATGAAAGGGAGATAAGTGTACCAAAAGAACTCTGACAGCTCTGCAAATGATAATAATGGAATCTACTGTTTTTGGACAAGTTATACTGCATGTTTGGTTAATGACAGAACTATCATATGTGTCAAACTGACTTCAGAATTATTAGAAATGCAAATGGAATTAAAAAAGCAGTAGATTAAGTTGACACAGATAAGGGTAAGGGGAGTAGTTTCTGCGAAGTAACAGCACTTTGTCAGGTGTTTCCTTGCAAAACCAGATGGAAGCTGTAGCACTATATATTTTTTTAGCAGAATACAGAGTCGAAGTTGGAAGAGGTATGACTGTAATCATAAAGAAATATGTGTGCCAGTTTTTTAAATTAATTAGTTTGATTGCCAATAGTAGTATGGTTATGGCAAACATGGCCATCAGCTGCCCAGGACTTTTCCAGATGGGCTGAGAGCATGGCACACAGCACCTAGTGAGTGAACAGGTTAATCCAAGGTAAACTTGTCTATATCTTCCTCTCCTGTACTCACATCTCAACAATGTAGTATGGATATTTCCTCACCTAATGGTGTGAGAGATGCCTACATTAAAGATAGAGGGATTAGTTAGAGTGAACTTAGCAGTGTGGGGCTTATGTTATGAGAAAACTCTATCACCTGTGAATTTCTTTGCTTAACTCCTATTTGTTCAATAAAGAGAGTTTTATGTTTTCTCAGGGGTCAGTGACAATTAGTATGTGCATATAATCCAGAGAATAATGTGCTTTAATAGGGAGGGAGGCTATGCCTGTATGTGGGAGACAAAGTGCAGAAGAGCCTGAGTTAGCACTGAAGTGCTTCCTCCTACACTTCCACCCCACTAACCTGAGCTCCTTGTGTGCATGAAGCTCCTCAGTTGGCCAGCTCCTTCCCTGCTTCACTGCTTTCTCCCATGACCAGTGTCTGCCTTTACTGGAATTCTCCTTAAAATTGCCACAGAGGGGAATACTTTTCCTCATAGCAGAGCTGGCTACAGGCTATCACTAGGTCTGTTTTGTTAGCTGATGCTGATTTTTATTCTTTACAATACTCCCTTGCTCAGATATGTCTTTTTTATTTCTGGCTTGCATTTACTAGGCTGTCAAGACAGAAGCGTCCAGAGGATATTGCTAAATATTTTGTCAGGACTGGATTAGACGTAGGCACAGGTCTGTGTAAGTGTTCATTTCCAAAAAGAGTGTCTTAGCTACCTGAGGTTTTCATGGTATTTCTGGCTCAACATTTCCCTGACATGCTGGGGTAATACTAAAAGTCTGTTTTGCCACTTCTCCAACTTTGCAGATTGGCATAATGCCACTTTGCATGACATGATGATGTTATGCAACACACATATGACATATCACCTGTCCCCATGGCATGGCTAATTCAGCCGTTTCAGCAAGATATGTTAGCAATAGAAGTTGCATTATTAGCTTGCGATGTTAGTGTGTCAGCATGAATTTAATGGGCTTCCCAGGACAAAGGTTGTCATTCAGCTCCTTGAACACACTCCAGTGGGGGAATAGCATTGAACTTGTAAATGGTACGGGATTCTGGTCACCACATCGCACTATTTCCTAGGTGGTATTTTCTCCTCAAATGTGTACTGAGATATTTTCCTGTGCAATTTGCTTCTCCATTCATACGTGAATGCCAAGCTGTGTTCTGCACCTCTAGGAGAAGAAGGGGAGGGATTCACCTCCTGTAACTTCCGATGCCTACACTGGAGAGGCACACTTTGGACTGTCTTTAGTGTCAGCTGAAAGAAATGATCGTTCCTGGAACACAGTGACTCTGAACTAGTCTTACTTACTTGGTGAACTGAACACTCTTGCCTACAAGGTAGATGAAGTGTTTACCTTAGGACATGGAGAATCAGGCTTTATAAAGACCCAAGGTCTGAAGTAACCTTCAGTGACTGCCAAGAGGATCTAAAAAATTTGAATGTAGTCACATGAATATGCCCTAAGAGTCCAAATTTAGACCTATTGAGTGGCTCAGATGATCACTAGTTGTTCTTATGAGCAGGGAACTGTATAGTCTAAGTAAGGTAAGAAGGACAGGGTCTATGTACCAAGTCTTAAATTTGGTCAGGGTCTCCTTTGGGCTTCTCTGAAGCATGGGCCTAACTTGTATGGTGACTCTCTAAAACCTAGAGAGGACGTGGCAAATCAACTTCTATTTTTCTCTGAGGAGTGAAAGAAGGGTAGAACACATATCTGAATATCCAGGTTTTTTGGGGTTTTTTTTTTGTCTTATATAGACAGGTTATTTTTAAGTGGGGCAGGTTTACCCTGTCTTCTCCTGGAACTGTGCATAGCTGCAGTCAAAGAGGAGATATTGCAGAGGAAATTAGGAACAGGCACTCCTGTGAGTTCAGTGTCAAGTGATAAGCTACACAAAGGTTACAAATTAAAGAGGCTCATTCTTTGACAGGTAGGAAAATTATGAAAGCAACATAATCTAGAAGTCATGGCAAAAAATAATAACTTTTAGACACTGAATTTCCCTGCAAAAATTCTGAAAAAAATTGCTATCAGGCATCACTGCTTCCGGAAAGAAAATAAAGGAAATATATATGTAAGTTTCTTCTGTTCTTTTCCAGGAATGTTTTTTTTTTTCCTTTATCTTGTGGCTACAGCTTTCCCTAAGATAAAATAATTACCAAGCATAAGGCTAGTTTTCTGACATCGTTAATTGGATCATGAAAGTTGTCTTAAAAGGCTGACATGGGGATTTGCCTCTGAAAAAACTTAATTAGCAAAATGTGCAACTCTATTTATAATAGTTACGGTTTTGAGATAAATGTAAAGGCAGCTTTGGTTGCACATGAAGCATTTGATATTTGCAGTAAATCCTTTTTCTTAATTTTATTTAAGGACAAGTAGAATAGCTTCGTAGCTCTAGTTTTCTAATTCGAGGTCTTCTGAACTGTGTATTGAAGAATGGAAACGTTGTCTTTTTTTCTGTTCCACAAGAGTTGTCTTCAGTTCTAAGTAAGATAAGAATGTTGAATGGTACACAATGTAGTTAACAAAAATGTTAAAGAGTATCTCAAGTCATGATGTTTTAGTCATCTCTTCTTAAAGTAAGGAGCACTTGAATGACAACCACTCTGAACCAAGAAATGTTCCTCAGAAATATTGCATTGCAAAGATAATTCTTTGCTGAATGCTTAATCACTCAACATAAATAATAGTCTCACAACAATAATTTACTGCAGAATTTGCTGAAATATGAGGACGGCTAGCAGGAGCCATGTATGCATAAGAGCCTTCTAGTAGCAGGCAATTATTTTTTTAGATTGAGCCTTATGTCTCTTGCGCTGAGTTTTGTGTGGAACCACTTCTGATGGTCTACCCCAGGAAACTTGCATTCCTTCCAAAGGCTTTGGGAAAACTGTGGTTAGGCAATCAAACCATGCTGTTGATGGGTTAGTGGAACATAATAAGCCTCATTTTGTCTGCAACTGTTATAAATTGTCCTTTGCCAATCCTTTCTGTGTCTTTGATCCTAAAAGGCAACTTCGGCTTATTAAGAGGGCAAGCTAAAATGGTTTTTTAACAGAAACCTGTTCTTTTGAACAAACAGGATTTTGTGTGAGATGTGCCTGCAGAAAATACTCAGCTAGAAAAGTTGTGTCCACAACTTGTGGGGGTTGTACCTGAGTTGCGCCATAGGCTAGTGACAACTCAGTGGGTTAGTTTCTTTGTGTGGACTTTGTCTGGTGATATCTTCATTGGAGACTACTTCTATGTGGCAGTGTTCGTGGTAACATTTTCTAAAGAAAACATACCCGATTCCCCATAAAACTCTACAAAGTGACCATGGAAAAAACAAGAAAGGTTTTAGGTGTCATAAAGAAGTGAGAAAAGCCTTAAATTTATTTTCTTTGCAAATCAGCCCTCAAGGCAGTTTTCTCTGGGCTAGATTAGCCCAGTGGAAAGTGTGAGCATGAGAACTGCAGGCTTCCAGATGTCTGAAAGTTTTCTGTTCTGTGGTACTTTGAGTTAAACCTATTGCAAGTAACATTCAAAAGGTCCCAGAGTTAGTGAAACAGTGACATTTCAAAGGGGCTTTGCCAGCATTGTCATAGTAAAAGCATTTTCAAACCACTCCAGTGAAGGCCCAGGTGCCTATCACACCCACATACAAGTGCCAGAAAACTTTCCTATGTCAACAGAGGTTTCTATTTCTGTAGGAATCTCTGTATATCATGGGGCTCTGAGACAGCCAGCAAGGATTCAGTCTAGGTAACGAATGATGACTGGGAAGCTGCTGCTTCCGTGTTTTTTCTGTTTGAGACACATTTTAAGGCTGAATGACAGCTCCAGGATCACACTTTGTTCCTTGCGCATCTCAGTGAAAAACAAGACAAAAAAAAGAACCTGCCTCAGTCCCCTGCCATACATGGAAATAGCTGTTCAAAAAAGCAGCCACTATTTTGAGGGCCAAATGCTGGTTACCAGTAGGCTGAGTGGGTGGAAAGCGTTTGCAGGATCCTGCACCCAGACACTGGGAAGCAGGAGTGATATTGCAATATTGCTGCCACTGATTTATGAGCTCATAGGCTCTTCAATAAAGTTCAGAGCCAGGACGAAACTTATGGTCCATCATTAGCGAGATCCTCAAAAAACTAATGTCAAAGTTCTCCTCACCTGTCACCCAAGTATGTATTTGTTGGTTTCCAGGTATTGGGGACTCAGCACCAGGTGACTCAAAGAAGGGCTTAGAAGCTGCCTTTAGGCACTGTTGGGGAAAAAACAAACAGGAAAGAAAGAGATGGATTAGTCCGTTGTACGTTTACATGCTGTGGGAGCGGTCACATCTTCATGTACTTGCAGAGGCTGCAACAGTAAAGTAAATGACTAGGCTGTCTGGTCACTAGTCCTAATTAAGTACCTCATAAAATGAAACTTAAAGTCTTATGTATTGCTGTACAACTCACAAACGACGGTGGCCTTTGAAAGGAAAAGAACTGGAAAAAAGTTTTGAAGAAAGTTACAAATCTTGCATTATTAGAACTTTATGAAGAAGAACAGAAAAATTTATTCAGAATTCATGAAAGATTTTGAATAGATCCGGATAAAAGGCTCTGAAATTCCAAAGGGAATGCTTATGCAAAATGTTGCTATTTTCTTACCAATGCACCATCTTACTCATTGACTCTTTCATTTAGTCATCTGAGACTGTGTGGAACAAGTACATCGATAAAAGGAATTCCTGGAAATATGTTTTCCTATTATTGCACGTTCAATTTGCAATTTGCAGGGCAATAATAGGTATAATATTAATTCTGCACAGTCTTTTACAAAGGCGTTACTGGGGAATCACACTCTCGATCTCCCTTGGACTTTGTAGTAATGATGAAGCAAGAGGTTCCTCTCTGAAAAGTTACATAAATCAAATTTCAGTGCATGCGGCCAGCTTAAGTTTTTCAGGAGAAAGATGCTACGATTTTTAACACAACTTCTTAGGAGAGTTTATTTTGGGAAAAAGAATCATGTTAATACAGGGAAGATACTCAAAGGAACAAAACTCAGTGGCCCCCTGAAACAGGCAGGGAAAGCAATGTGGCTTACCTGACAACTATTGCCCTGCAAAGAATCAAATCCTATGATAAAAATGTGTGAATCTGTGCTTTGCTCTCAGGGTTCATGTCTCAAATAAATGAGCTTCAGATAACAGACTGGCCAGCAGAATCTTATACTGGAATTAATTGCTTTTGTTGAAAGCCTGAGAGCAGGAAATACAGCAACAGTGTAAATGACGAGTTGTGTCTCACTGGTAAGACTTAGAAACTGCACATCAGTCACACAAACTACCTTTTAACTGCTGCCACTGTTCAACAGAATATGTTTTGCAGATGTATTTCACATTCTCCAAGAGATTTTTAAAATTTACTTGTATAAATACAGGGTTTGATCATATACTCAGTGATTTTAACAAACAGAGACATCTCACAATAAACAAATTGTCAGTTATCTGCTGCTCTCTGCGTACATTTTCAGTATGTTTAGAGTGTATTCTCAGGTATGTTCCTACCAGCTACACAAACAGAAGATCTTATCAACTGCTGAAAATTTGGAACAACTTCATGACTGCAATTAGAGGGGCTGCCAGTAACTATTTTCCAGCATTATGACATCCACATACATCCAAGATGCCAGATGCTTAATGGCATCAATAAAGAGTAGATTCTATATGTCAGTATCATATAAATGAGATTTTCTAAATAAAACTCTTCTTCCTCCTCTCCAACAGAGACAAGATGGAGTTACACCCACTCCAAAACTTCCAAGCACCAGGGAAGAAAGTAATTAAAAGTAGTTGCATTTGAGGTACCCCAGACGAATATTAATGAAAATATCAAACCTCCAAGAACTAGCAGTTGACCACTAGGTATCATCTAATTAGTGAGTTTGAAATTACTATGATTGAGCACTTCATTACACCAGACAGATTTAGATGATAGAATAAGGCTAGATTATTTTCTGTTGTCATAAAATTTGCAGATTTGGAAAACTAGATTTTAGAGCAAATATTCTGTTGCAGCTCAGCTGTTTCTTGAAGCACTGCTTTTATTTTCAAATTGGATGTTAATACCAGTGAAATTTGGGCCAGAAGAATTTGTGCTACTATTTCAGTAGCATTCAGGTTTTGAGCCTCATTTCTACAATACCTCTTCCTTGCAACAACTTAAAAGCAAACAAAATGAAAAGATGAATCTATTAAACATTAAGCTGGGAGTGCCCCCATGGAATGAAGTTATATGATGAGAGTAGAGTTCTTTGTGCCAGGTAGTGGGAAGAGAGAGTGCCAAGTAAAGGATGAATGGTGGAAAATTGGCGTTTAAATAATTGTAAAGGAAAACATAGATTGCAATAGGCTATCGTAAAATGTGGGTTTTTAAAATCAAAAGCTGGTTGCAATTTTGACAATTCTAAGCTGGCAGGTGGCTGCAAACAAAATTACACTTTTCATCTTTTCTGGAAATAGCAGTTAATAACTCTTCGGCATTTCTGGCCCAGGGGACTCAGAAAACAAATCAGTGTTGCTAGATGAGATAGTAATGGGTGTATAATGAAAACTGATGCCAGTATGAACCAACTCAAAGTAGTGTGGTAATGAAAACTATAAGTTATATAAAAGAGTTTTTAGATGAAGGAAACTATGGAGGAAGTGAGAATGAGAAGAGAGAAGCCGGGTGAAATCTATTTAACTGGCATTAGGATAAATAGTTCTTTGAAGAAGCAGGGATCTTTTCTAAGATGCACTTCTGTCTTTTCTTCCCTGAAAAAAAAAACCAAACCAAACCAAACCCCCAAACAACAACAACAACAAAAACTCCAAAACAAAACATGGACCTGAAAAGTATGTGTTAGCCATCTGTAGCTAAAAGTCCATGTGGAAGCCTGTTTGTGGAAGAGAGAGATGCTCTGGCCAGTACCATGGGCATCATCCCTATGTAGCCCTCCCATGAATTTAAGACAGGGAAGTCTATTTCTTCTGGGAAAGTCTGGGAGAGAAAAAAGACAAGTTCTTCTATCTTTTAGGTTAACTTACGCTCACAAAGAGAAGAGAAAAAGGTTGTCTCTTAAGTGAAATGTTGCGATTTGCAAAGCCATAGAGGATACAGTGTGTGTGTGTGTGTTTCTGAAATAACAGCAGAATCATTATGTCACTCAACTAATAGCCCTTGATTTTAGGTCAAAAATAAAATGTGAAACACCAACCATGCAAGTTAAAAACACATGATCAAGAAAAAAAGAGTCTGTGATGAGCCATGTAATGAAACTGACCTATTTGGCAAAATACCATAGAAAATTATTGCAGAAATATGAGTAACAAGGTAAAAATGTTCCTAAACAGAGCTGATAAGGAAGTGCTTGTTTTTAAGGAATGATACACTCTGCTGTGCTGGTAAATTCTCATTAAAAAATCCTTAGCACAGCTATAGAGGAAAATCCATTTTAATTAAAGATGGCATTCACACTAAAATATTAGATGGGAATGTCAACATTTAGGCATATTTAAGCCATACAATCACGTAATCATCCCAATATTTTTATTTTAATTTTGTGGTTAAAATACAGGTGTCAAGAGAAAATGCAGTTGTGTGTCATACTGACTTATTAGGTGGTAATGTTATTTATGTTGTTAATCTTTTGGTTGGGTTCAGCTTCCTAATTCAGTTCATTCATATTGAAGCCATGGAATTAGAAACTAGCTGTCAGATTTTTATGTTTATGTTCACCTCTTTAAAGATGAGAAGAAAACATGGTTGCATCATAAAAGAGCAATAGTCACTGACAACCCTCTTGCAGTGTTATTTGGAATTTACTAATTCATGTGGTTCTATAACAGAGGCCTGTGGATGGCAGGCAGGATATGTCATCCGGAAATAACTGCTCCTGCAGGGAATAATGGTGTGCTTGGGTATTATGTTCTAAAGATAAATGGATTACCTGATGCTTCTCAGTTTTTGAATACCAAGACTCGATTTTCCCTTAGAAAGTAGAAAGTCAATCTTGTGAATGCCTGGAGACAGTAACTCCATTACCTCATGCAATATATCGATATGAACAGCTGCTGTTGTGTCAAGCTTCACATGTACAGAAAGCAGCAGGATTTGAAAGACAATTGGAATTGTTATCTTTTCACACTGATCCATCCTCCTTGCTTTTTTTTTTTTTAATGAAACAGATATATTTTTGAAAATTCGCAGTCTTTTATGTGCATGCTATTGTTTTATCTGAATCCTAGCATGGAGTACAATTTTTTTTAAAGTGTTGTGAAAATTTTAATTTTTTTTTTAAAAAAGGCTTTAAATATGGTTTTCAAAACCACTTAAGAAACAAGTTAGCAGTCCTTTTTTCTGTGAGATGCAACTTTCTTACCATTGGTGTTAAGATCCCTTCTGAAGCTCCTCTAATCTGTGTCACCCCAAGAAACTTGTTGTTAAATTCAAACTGCAGTATCCTGTGGTTGCATGTTAACTTAAGGATTCCCACCCTGGCTGGCAGCTGAGAAAAAACAAATACGTTTATTCCTTCTGTTCTACCCCACTTCTTGCCCTTAAGGGACACCCTTGCTTCCAATAGCAATTGCATGGACAAGTGGACAAGGAGTTCTGCTGCTTTCCAGCAGATACCTTAGTGTGGGCAAGATGTTATCCAGAAACAGAATTTTCAGTTTTGTTTGATATAAAAAGTCAAAGGTCTGCATGAATTGCTTTTCATTGCACCAAACCCAATGAGTGCGGCCACAGCAGGCACTGCTGAAGGGCTCTGGGGGTTTCAAGGCAGAGCAAACCTGGCTGTCTCTGCCCATGGAGATGGCTTTGAATTGCGGATCTAAGTCAAGGTGACAACAGCAGACCACCCTGGATTATATGACATGAAGGCAAGAAACGTGTATTTGCCTTGGTGGCAGGCCCTTCCGCAGCTCTGCTTATGATTACAGTCTCAGTGTGTTCTGAATAAGCGGGGTGTGACTTCTACGTTACTGGAGCAAAACACACGTTTTGCGGGGAGGGGGAAAGAGATGTGTTTTGCGAGTGTGTTATTTAGTTCTCTTTCTCCGTCTTTGGCTTGGCAAACCTCACAACAGGACTGATGTACAAAGAATGCTGTGGAAAACGGGAAGTGAAAGCAGCTTTACCTTATTCTGGATGAACTGGTTCTGACGCGTCAGTACAGTATCTTCATGATCCTCTTGGTCTGTTTAGATAAACGCTTCCAGTCGAAAACCTCAGTCTGAAGATTTGCCCAGACTGTGAGTTCAAATCTTGCCCAATTCAGACCTTTCGTTATAACTCTGTTACTGATCAAAACTTCTGTCACGTTTCAGAATAAGAGCTCATCTTTAGTTAGCGCATGTTTCAAAGGAAAGTATCCAGGCATAGAAAATATCATGCATGCGACTCTGAACTCATGAGGAACAGATGTCATTTGCAAGTAAGGAATAAGAGTAGACACTTATGCTTTGAATTATTTAAGCATGTGAGAGCAAAGAACCACCAAAAGATTAAACAGAAAGTGTTTTTGCAGTGTTAGTCCAAACTGTATATTCTCATAGTCATTTAAAATCATGCTAGGAAAGACTAATAATCAGCTATTTTTGGCAGTAGGTTTTTACTTAGAGACCCCAACCAAGATTAGAGTCTTTCTGTGTTCGGCTATTTGAGGATATTTGGTAAGAGTCACAGATACTTGTGGTTCAAAAGCACATAGTGATATGGCTACTCATACCAGGACGTATTTACAGAGAGATGCATCCTAACTTGCCCACTGTAGAGTTTTCTGCTTCTCCGGAAGCAGCATCATAAGAAAGCAACATCATGCTGCTGTACCGACATTGTCCTCTGTTGTGGGGTGTAGTGATGACACTTCTCAGCTTAGTGGGGGTGAAATGGTGGCCACTGCTGCCCTGCACGCAGCCTCATCTCTCTGTGGGCTGTGCCATGATTTCTCTCTGATGTTTCAGCTGAAGTGACACACCTGCAGAGGCTGACCCTCAATTATCAAGGACAGAGGAACGATATATATATCTGTCAGCTAGGCTGCAAAGCTAGAGGGTTAAATGAAGAGGCATATTGGCATCGCCATGATAAAAATCACTAGGGTCAATTGTCCTGGTCCCACCCAAGTCAAGCAAGTGTTGTAGCTGCTGCTTTCATTAGGGCCGTGATTTTTCACCCCAAACTACAGAATACAAAGCACATGATCAATACCGCTAACTACAAAATGAGTCAGGGTAAGGTTTTAAGACCAAATGAACATGTGTGTGTATATATAGAAACAACCTAGAAAATAACCAGTAAGCTAGGAAAATACATACCTCTCTCCAAACCTCTCTGAACATCATAGCAAGCATGAGCAATGTATAGGAATAACTTCTCACTTTTCCTGTGCCTTTCACTTTCAATATTTTCATGAAGAGCATTTAAGACCTTAATTAAATTTGAAGAGCAAATGCAATAACCATACATCTGATCCTATCAAAATCAAACAGGATATTCGCCTCTGTGATAATAGGATTTTTACAAAAATCCTGATAGTCCTTAACCAGGAATAGGTTTAATTAGGGAATAGGTTTAATTAGGAAGGCTTTATAATACCAGAAATTAGATTATTTTTATGATCTTTTTGTACTATGATTTTTATTCCCCAAAATACAGATAAAAATAACAGTTTTTAGAATTGTCTAGAAAATTACTAAACACAGCGAATCTAGAAAGTCAAGAAATGAAAAAAAGGTAAGGAATAATTATGCTCCTCTCAGATAAGTTTTTTTTCAAACTGATTGGAAAAGTTGGTAGCACTGTAAATTTATGCCTAACACATTACATCTGTAGTTACTGCAAAATTATTTTTTCCACATTTTATAATATAAATTATTGAAATTCTGGGAGTGCAAACTTTTCAGAACACTGTATTCAAAAAGGCGTTATTTGCCTTTTTAGTTCTGTTTGCAAGGTATGTACAGAGTTAAACTGAGAGCCCGGAAAATTATAAAGAATATTACAGTTGAGAGGTGTGTAGGAGTCCATCTGAAAAGCACAGTACATTTGTTATGCATAACTCAAGAAGTATTTCGAGGACTTGTTAGATTCATCCATTTGCCATTGGTCAACGCTTCCTTAAATCAAAATAAATCTCACTAACTTTAATGGGAGCAATTTTGGTACTTTTACAACTAACGCATATAATAGGCTGAGATACAAACAGCCATTTACATATTTAGAAAGACGTATATTTAACTATCTTGTGCCTGTTGCCATAGATTCTGTAATTAGTTTTATTTATTTATTAATAAATTCAAGGATAATAATGCCAGTATAGCAAACATTTTTTTCCAAAATCTACCTCTTTCTGTTAACGTTTGCAGTATCCAGTTACCAAGCAAAAGTACTTCTGCAGCTCTGGTATAAGAGCTAAATTGCACACTTGGTTAATGGATTTGGAGTCACATTGGATGTTTGTCTAGACACATATGTTTGTGTCTAGCAGAAAGGGCAGGTGCAGGCAAATCTTCACTTGTGTAAGATCAGGTGTGGTCCTCCCGGGGAACCAAACATGTGCAGGGAAGTCAAAAAGGAAAATGGAGATGTGGGACATGAAAGCGGAATTTTTCTGAGATTTTCATAGAATCATTCAGGTGGGAAAAGACCTTTAAGATCATCAAGTCAAAGCACTAACCTAGCTCTGCAAAGTTCACCATTTTGTCACAAATGATTGCCATTCTTTACTAAGCCAACTCCAAACAATTGGCATTTTTAAAACCAGAGTGGAGCATGCTTTCCAGTGTGGAAGAAGCAAAAAGATACTTCGAGTTTTTGTCCTGATTTGATATCAGGACAAAGTCTTTTATTAATGGAATTTCCTATGTGATGAAAAGCTGGTTGTCTGTCGGCTCTGAAATCTTCCACAGAATCTCCCAAAACAATATATGCAAGCAAATCCTGCTGAAGAAAAATCCATCTGTGCTGTTCACACCAGGAGGAGACTCAGCTTGTGATATCCATACCTCCGTATACCACAGACTAGAGAGAGGAGAGTGTGTTTTTGATGTAGTGTTCAATCTCAGCGTTACTAGGAATTTTCTTATGACACTGAGTAATATCTTAAAGAATATTTCCAGTAGACTCTTGGTTTTAATCTACATTCTATTACTTAGTCTGCCTTTCTTTGCACAGCTTGCACTCTGAGCACTGCTCTGACACATTATGTGGTTGTTAATACTTTGATGTCTAATTCTGTGTAAATCTACTATTATGTAGTATGTACATGTTTTATTATTTGCAAGAACTTTGGGATCTTTGGAAGAGAAGAACTCTTGAACTGTGACTTAATTGTGATCTAATGACATATTGCTCTTTCAACTATATTCTGACTGGAAATGAATCATACTACTGATTTTATAATCAAGATTTTAAACTCGTTTAAAAAGATGGATTTACAATTTACTCAGAGGAAAATCCAAAGTATTCCAGAAAGAGATTGAAAGTTGTAACATGTCTTAGATATGCTCTCCCAATATCCCAATATATATTGATGCTATCTCATCAGTAAGATGCCACATGATTTCAGTTCATTTCAACCTATG
This sequence comes from Bucorvus abyssinicus, assembly GCA_009769605.1. Classification (NCBI taxonomy): domain Eukaryota; kingdom Metazoa; phylum Chordata; class Aves; order Bucerotiformes; family Bucorvidae; genus Bucorvus; species Bucorvus abyssinicus. The sequence goes on along the minus strand of CM020030.1, from coordinate 17,407,774 downwards.
CGACTGGTGAAGAGTTGCATCTAACATAATTTTGAAAGATACCTTCCTCTATTTTACTTTTGAATTTGTCTCACATAGCTCATGTCAGTTAGCTTGCACTGAAAACGCTCAGCGAGTTGTCAGAACAAAAAAAGAAAAAAAGAGGTAACTCAAGCTTAGAAGTTTTTTTTGTTTGTCTTCTACTGTAATCTTCATCCTTAGTTACTAACTCTTCTTATTGCAGACTTCCTTATAAACCAGAGAACTATAATAATGAAATGTAATGGCTTGTGTTTCATACAATATGCCCATCTCTCTTTAAACATACCCTTTAGTTTATTGGTAATCTGGCTCACTGGGCTCATGCAAGTTTGGAAGACATCTCCTTATTTTCAACCATATGATGAATTCTTACCTATTCTTACCTCTGTATTAATTCAGTGGTAGTTTTATTGTTCAATGGTAAATTTATTTGTCCAGTTATTGTGTGAAAATGAAAATAATTCTTTATTACAAGAATGTAAGTGAATAAATACACTGGCAGTGTTTTTGTGTCTTTGAGTAACTGAAAAAAAAAATTGTTTTAGAAAATCAAATCCAGTGAACGACATAGTGCATAGGAAAGTTTAACAGGGACGGCAAAATTAGATAATGTACCAAAAATCTGCTTGAGAATGAAGTAAGTGTATCCATTTTAGGAAGGAACAGTAATAACAAAAAAAAGCAATGGTCTGATATTGTCTTTATGTCCTTTTTTGAGTTCCCCCAGAGACTGGGTGCAGAGGCTTTGCTGGTGTAGACAGATACACTGACTGTATGGACCTGCATCATGGCCCAGAAAAATAAGTTTTAGCAGAGTTTGGCCTGCTACAAATAAGCCTAGAATACAGAAACCATTATTCTGTATGCCTTGTACTCCCCCCAAGATACAGGTGTTCTTCTATTGTCTTTTATCTGTCTGAGAATATTTCCACGCATTGCTTAAGAAATGCTGTACTGAAATAAAACAGTAGTTTGCAGTTTAGGGCTAGAGATTCAATCGGTGGACGAGTTTGCTGGAAAAATGCTTCCTAAGTTCTCTGTAGTACAATGCTGACTTTAAAAACTAGTGACTTTTATGTACTCAGGCATGTTTTGAGAAAATATGACTAAATAAAACAAAAGCAACGTGAGCATAGATGAGTGCAGAACGGCTTCTGCAATCAACTGTGCAAAGGGAAACTGAGGGGAAGAGTGAAATGGAGTGACTATGACCTTTTGCAATGAAAAGAAAGGGTAGATATAAAAATCTGCCATTTTTCTTGGAATCAATTTTTGTGATTCTCTTTATTTTTTGGTTGGACAGAATAAGGATTATTTAATGCTGGCTTATCATGAATAAATAAAAACTTTTTAAGACTACCTATGGCAGTTAGTAATAGATTTTCCTATAGGCGGTGCCGAAGGCCTGGGGCATCTGCAGTAAAAACAACCAGCTCCCGTGTCACCTTGTATTTTCTTCAGTGGATGACTTTAATCATAATTATGGTCTCCAGTCTGATCCTGCACTCATCCATGAAAACCGTTTCCTTTCTAAAGAAGATTTTCTGCCTACCATGAAATAGGTGGAAGAAAATGTCATGTGTTCACTGAAAATTCATGGTCTGAAGAGCAAAAAGGGCTATTTCATAGCTCTCTATATTTTCAAAGACATCCAGTAAGATTGTGTTTAACTGTTTTTGACATTACACCTTTGTGAGTTCCATCATGAAGAGGAGGAGACACCTAGCGATATCAGTATATGTAGATACAAATACTAACTATCCACCACGTGAAGACAGCTGCTTTTCGTATGACTTATCAAACCTTGTTCTTATGTTCAAATCGTATTCGTATGTGTATAAGTGCTTACAGCAAATATATTTGTCTAGGCTAAGGTCTTTAATAATTAAATTATAGATAAGTATATATAAGTTTTCCATATATGTAAACTATACGTAAGCGTATACATAATAAAGCACACAGCTGTAGTGCTTTTTATTTCAACTTATGTATCGACTTGCATTATTTTGAGGAATTCCAAAAAGCTTTGCAGTACAATGGGAAAGCGCTGAGGCGAATGTGCTCAGGTATAGTTTTAAGAGAACTTCTGCAATTCCAGCGAATTCCTGAAGCCACTGATATGTCCTGAATTGGAGTCCTTCATTGTGTTCTTTAACTGGGCTTATATAGGTATAGGCATATGCATATTTACAGATATATATACACACATATGTGTATTTGCATGCACTCATATGCGTGTATGTACGTATACTTACATACACATGTACACATACCCACACAGGCACCTATTTTTGCATGCGTGTACGCATGCTTGTCTGTGTATATACATATCTATCTGTTTGTTTCTGTATCTGTTAGTCCAGGAGGAATACTTCCACCTTTAGCTGCTGACCTAGCATTTAGAAACCTTTGTATATGTCTAGAGCAAACATACCCATTGGTATTGTGCTGACTTAATGTAAGATGCAACAAGAGAGAAAGAGAGGGGTGGGGAGAGAGAGAGAGAGAGGGTGCAGCTAGGGGAGGCTTCCATGGCAAGAAAGTTGTTCTTGTCCATTCTGTGTTTCTAATCCCATGCTTATTGACTCTTAATTTTCTCTACTGGTTTCTTCATTTCCCTGTGTTTCCTGTAGCTTCCAGTGCTGTGCTCAAGCACTTCCATTTATGCTTTCCTCAATATTCTAGAGCAGGCAAAGCACTACTGAGTCCAACTTTTACTTATGACACTCAGGAAAATCACTACTATACAGATCAAGTAGATTGCCATCTACTTAGGTCAAGGAGGCAGCTAATAAAATGGAAAAATGCTGAATAGCCAAGTCAGAAATAGTCTGATGGTGTTCTGACCAGGATATTAATGTCAGGACAATGTGATATAATACCTTGCTATAGGCAAGTTTTCACTGGAATATGAAGTTACTTGAGTGTTTGTGACTACTGTGAATTACTCTTACACTCTCCTGCATTTGGCAGAATAGACTGGAAGATTAAAATCGGGAGTGAGAGTTATTTTGCAAATTTTGCTCAAGCCAATATTGACATTTTACAATTGGAATTGAGAAAGGCCTTAAAAATGTTCAATGCAAACTGTAAAAAGCTTTTGACACTTCTGCAGTTCATGAAAAATTGAAGCTAGAAACATTACTATGCCATGAGGAGTTTTAAATGAGTGGTGCTTAGGGTTTTCCCAAAGGTTTTGCTTTGCTTTGTCACTGGTCAAATTCCTTCTGGAAATCAGATTAATTAAAACTGGCATGTAAAATAGGTTTAGCCCCCTTCTTTAAGGTTTTGAAAACATCCCTGAAATAACAACTTACCATATACACCTCTTTCCTGTGTATGAAGTCATCTTATTTTCAAAATCCAGGACACACTTTAATAAATACTTGCTCCTGTTAATAAATAGCACATGTTCTTTTATACATGTGCTCAGAATGTGAAAGGAGTTTTCACCTCTCTTTTGATAGAAAGTTACAAGTGTCTGGTAGACAATTTAAGGCAGTAAGTTAAATTTTTTTTTCAGAAACATCTGAGAAATCTTAGGAATGATACTTAGCACTTATACAAACATTTATACTTCTAGTCACTATACAAGCATTCACATTTAAATTTCTTGACTTTATTGTTATGATAAAATTCACACATTTATTAAATTATAATAGTCTGTGTTAAAATTCATTATTAACATTGCAAAGGGAGGTACTTGAAAGCCAGAAAACTGCCAGCAGCGGGGATGTCTGTTTGGATGGCTGCATTAAGGTACAGCCTGAGATAGTGGAATTACCATGAAATCCAAGGAAGCCATTAGCATGATACCAGATTTTCATTTATATCCATACTCCCCAGGGTTTGAGAAGTGCCAGCCAGTAATGGAAAGCAAACCTCACTGACCTGGTTCAGCATGTTAAAATTTGAAACTTTTTTTTCTTTCTGGAAAGTTTGTGGTTTCCCAAAGCTTTCATGAGTCTTAATTCCTCTTTATTACACTTTAATTTTGTAAAGTTGCAAAGGCCTTAAAAAGTGAGAAAATAACATTTGCTTTCAGGTCAGAAGGAAGTGTGAAAGGCTATTAACTGGGATATTAAATAAGCGATTTGTTTTCTAGAATTCGAGTGTTGCTTTTTTTTCCACCTCAAACATTTTAATTTACATCCCATGAGGAGAATTTAAATGGCCTATCATTTGAACCTATGCAATTATTCTTGATGGAGCCGAGTGAAATATTGTACAAATATTCATTGTTCTATAAGGCATTACTTTCCCTCTAAGCTAGCAAAATCTGATTCTTAACACACAGCTGCTGCATTCTCAGGCATGACCTCAGTAACTTCTAGAGTTTTTCCTTAAAAGTTTAAGTGAAAGAGAAATATGACATTTGCAATTGTTAAGCACTGAATTTATTTCCATAAAGGTTATTGAAGAAAAATTGCACTCTTTTCCATTCATTTTTCTGAATATCTGAAAAGAAAGAAGCACATCCAAGCAGTAACTGTTGTGACTATATTGTTTTTAGGACTTGATCCGTATGGTGCAAGTGGCTAGATCTGGCCCATAGAATATCACCAGCTGACATGCCACCTTCCTCAGACAAAAGGGGAAACATAGCCTTTACACGTGGCAAGAAGGTTATTATAGCAATGCTGTAAATTAGATTTCATAAAAGCCTCATAAATGCTTTCTGTCAGAAGACTCAAAATCAATCCTTTGACATAGTTATCTTGACATGCTTGTTGGGGTAAGCAATTATTTGTCAGTAATACTAAAACTGTTCAGAGAGAAACCACAGTCCTCTTTTTTCCTTCACTGGTGGCACATAAACCATGGGCAAGCTTCTACACTTCTGAGATGGTCAATAATTTGTTCTGCTGTCCACAGGATCCCTGCAAACGTTATAAGGTAGCATTTGGGAGACTATTCCCGTTCTTGACCTTGATAAATTTCTCCAATTAAGAATAAGGAGTATGTAGTAATTTCATAACTCCCATTGAAATAATCTTGGGAATTTTATAAACAGGTTAGAAATATAGCGTCGTTTGTTTGTTCATCTTCCATGATTCTTATATATGGAAATTTCTTTGTGCATGTAGTAGTCAAGGTACAGAAATTAAGTACTCTATAGGTAGTCAAACACTGAAGCTCTCTATATTTATCTGCTTCCTCCCATGCCTGACAGCATTGGGACTGAAAGAACTAGTATGGCGCTGTGCAAAATTCAGAATTATTAGTAAATCAAGAGTAAAAAATGATACTATATTTCAATGTTTTCACTAAAACAGCATCTTTTTTTAGTGCTGGGGAAAAAAACCCAAACCTCATTGTTATTTACATTAACTGATTTTTTTATTTGAAAAAATGTGTAGCTCTTGCTGTTTGATTATGTGTGATGGAACGTGTACCTACATTTGTAACTGCACCTTCATGTTCTGTAAACAGATAAAACTGTCTGGTCACTAGCAACAGTATCTACAGTTAACACTGCCTAACGCGCTTTTATATTCAAAAGCTTCAAGTATGTTAAATGAGAAGTGATATTGAACGTGTACTGTGCCCCAAGGATTGTGTATTGGAAGGGTTCTCTGAGGCCAAGTGTCTGTGCACTAAAGCAAATGAAGCTTAATTTGTGCCTTGTGAGGTAGTAACACTAGTTAAATATCCAAATTTCTCATCCCTGGACAGTCCGTGCAGAAAAGAGGTGCTGAATGCTAAAGTCTGGAAAAAACCTTGTGAGAGATCTTGTCTTGTTAGACTTCAGAGAACTCACATGGTTGAAAAGCTGTTGTCGAAGGTTAGTTTTCTTTGGTGGATATAATGCACATTGAGTGATTTGGTGAAACATGTTAAGAATACGTGCAACTTAGAAATTCTGTGTGATGTCAGGGATTCTTTATTTTTGTTAGCACAGTAACATCATGAGGTAATAGATATAAGAAAAGATGTATGTGCCTGTCTGCTTCTACAGTCACTTGGCCCTGAACGGGTAAATTCCCAGATCAGGGTTCTTGAAAATTTGGAATAGTTCCATAGTGGCAGGAAAGGATGTATTTACATTTCCGGGGAATTTCAGGGGTTTTAGTGTTTACATTTGGGAACTACGTACTTGACCTATCATGTTTGATTTCCATGTAGGTGTAATAGATGGAGAGACTGTACCTGAGAAATGAATCATGTCAGCCAAGGAAAGAGGACGATGAATGAACTCGAGACACAGAATTAGGATGTTGCATATAAACACAGAAGAATAGGGAATGTTCTCTGGGAGTAAAAGGACAAGGAAGTCATCAAAAAATGGTACAGTGCTATTTAATTTCCCGTGACATTAGACCTCTCTTCTAGTTACCAGTTTTATTTGCCACTTTCTGTATTACATAATTACATAATTCAGAGGAGAAAGTTCAGAACACAGAATTCAATTAAAATCTAGCTTAAAATCAGGGGTTTTTTTGTATCCCTACCACCTCGTTCAAATCATCCTGCACATACCCTTTAGCTACTGACCTGTACCAGCACAACCATGTGACTCATGTTTTTATATTCCTCTGCATGGGGAAAACTGAATCCAGTTCCTTACCTGTGTTTTGCGTTTTAGTTACGTTTAGCAGAATGACTCTGGCCTATTCTGCACTTTGATGTGTATCGGTTGAGGTTAATAATTCCCAAACTGCAAACTGTGCTACCATGTTGTCCTTGTTACTGAAAGCGGCACAGACCATTTGCAGAAGCAATTCCCTTTCCTGGTGAAACGCACCTAAGTCACACACTTGGCTCTGCCAGCTCTGCAGGACATACCTGTTTTCTTAGAAAAGCACCTGCCTTCAGTTATACATCATACTTTAATTTTACCTTCGTGCATTTGTTCTCTTTTTCTTTGCTCTCTGCTTCAGTTAGGAACAGTAACTCATTGGATTTTGAAATCCTTCCAGCCGTCTGCAACTGCTGCTTGTCTGCTCTACCCAGCTATCACTCAGAGGCCAATGCCTTTTCTCGTGTAGCTGTTGTTTTTTAATAATTTTCTAACCTAGCTATTTCTTTGTTCTTTAGTTATCTACTAAAATAAGTGTCAGAAATACAGACCAGGCTGAATGACCAGCCTTTTTCCATTCTCAGTCTCTAACACAATTCCTACAACTTCTAACTGCAGGAAAAGGTCATATAGATGGGTTTTTTAATATCAGAAAGATCATTTCTCTTATTTAAATATTACAGTAGGTTACAAGTCTGGCCATTTGTTTGTTTTTATATGAAATGTGTTTCTGTGGGGGATAACTTGCAAAGCCTTTTAGTCTGATTCAGTACCTTACTCACTGGTTGCCTTTTCTTCACTGGGTTTATTGTAGATTTAAAGCACTATGCTCAGCATTAACAGTGTTCTTTGAAAGTAATTTTGAAGTCAGTTCACAGGTGCTCTGTTGAACTGTGAACAAATCAATACTCCACTGGCAGGGAAGTTATACGTCAGGGCTGGCGCTTCATGATGATGGACAAACACCTGTTCTTGCATCTTCGAATCCCATAGCTCCTTCATCTTCTCTTTAACCTCATCCTCCCTGGCACAGGTGACATTAATCATACACCCTGTATCTTTTATGTCAGACAAGTTTTATTGAGAAATCCAATACATTCAGTCCTGTGTCCAACCCTTTGAGCTGATAATGCCTGTAACTGGAGAAAGAAACTTGTTGGATTTGTTCTACCATTCCAGCTTGGTCAAATTCTGCCTTAAACTAAATAAGGTCTTTGGGCCACGTAAGAAGTATTATTTCCCTTTTAATGTCTTCCATTCACAGGGCAGAATTCTGAATTTAAGTGATCAGAGTCATTGCCACTGAGGATTTGGTCTATTGCTAGGCTAGGTTGAGGCTGTGTAATTGAGGTCGTGCATGTTCTTGTAGTGCTCGTGTGTTTAGGACTAAGGAGGGGGAACGGTACAGTGAGTTTGAAATAACAGAGTTATTTTGACTCTTCATGTACTGTGGGCTGTTTTCAAACCATTGAAAACACTGGGGAGTTTTAAGCTGTTATGAAGTTTTCCAAAATTATCAACAATAATAAAACATTAAGTGCCATTCCTATAATATTCTTAGCTTCTCAGCAATATTCTCCTTTACCATGCAATACACTGTTTTCAAATTGCTTTGCACACTTTGACAGAAGTAATAGCTTCATTTTATCTATGTGGCAAACTGCATTCGTGTCTCACATTGTTTCATGCAACTTTGGAAATATTTGGAAATAATGTGCGATTCAAACACTGATAATAGAAAAAATTGGTATCAGTGGAGCCATAAATTGTCAGGATTTGGACATTTTTATTGTGTGCTAGTACTGTGAAGTTTTTTAACTTATTATTAGTAAGTGATGGTTTATCATTTCTGATTTTTTGCTTTTGTCTCCTCATTCACTTTTGTCTATCCTAATACCACAGCAGTTAAAACAATGAAAGCTTTGCCAGGGCAAGTCCTTGATGACAATTGATAACAAAGTGAAAACAATTTTAAAACTCATCAAAATGTAACTAATCCTATACATTTGACATATATTCAGTAAGAACTGGCTATTTATTAGTTATCATCAGGACAGATGACCTGCCTTTCTTTTTGTCCTGATTGTAGCAACATGAGAGTTAATGGACAAATATGTGTATTTTATTCTTGCAATTGCTAAGAAAATTTATTTTTCATCAACATTGTTCCAGTACTCCTTATGTCTGCCAACAACCTTCAGTCTCTGGAAAAATGTCTTAAGTAGCCCAACTTCACCTCACAAAACTTTAACGAGAAACTTTGGATCTTGACCTCCTTGAAATCCTTGTGGTTCAGGGAGGAGGACATTGCCACAAATCACAATGTTTGAGAACAGATTTCCAGACTATGAATACTGCAGCTGTTTGTTGCTTTGAAATGATAAGATTTCTTTGATTTTGTTTTCTGCTTTTAAATAGATTGTATGAATAACAGAAATTAAATATTTTTGAGAATAATGTGCTAAGAATTTAAAAAATAGATAAAGAACCCAGTGTTCCAAGTTAGAAAATACATTTTTAGAAAAAAAAACTGTTGGTATCATTCTTTACATGAAATTATCTATGTATGATCCTCGTCTTCTGTATCACATGACTCCTTTCTGCCGACATGTGCAATAACATAGTAGGGCAGTGAATGCTATAAGCCCAATGTCAAAAAGCCTTTGGATAATCTTCAAAAAAGCAGGTGTGCACCAAACGTGATGTTTTAGGAAAGAAAATAATTGCACAAGCTAAAGACAGTGTGATAGTGAATAAAAGCAAAGGTTTACATTGGCTCAACTCAGCAGTGCAACGACTTCCTGCTTACACCTTTAGAAAAGTGTTGATCTTTTTGTTCTTTATTCACTAATTCCTGTCTAAAATGTGGAAAACATAACAATAAGAAAGTAAAGATTTTTCACCTGATAGTATTATAATTTCTTCCCCTTTTTTATGGACTGTTATTTTTAAAAACCTGTTTATTGATCTGTTCAAGTGCAGAACTGCACTTACAGATAAGAGTTTTCTCCCCCTCTACATTTGTAACCCTCTGAATTGTGACTGGGTTTATATATACACCTTGCCAGCATGTTCTGTTCTATGCAGAGTCTCAGGTACTCATGTACATGCAGAAGCTAGTTTACTCTTCTGTTCTACCAATGGTTGCCACTTTAAAGACTTAGAGGAGCTCCTTCACCTTTCCCTTCCACACCATGAGGTCTGGGAGGGCTTTATTTGGACCTTAGCCTGATATTGAAACCCTGCACAACAAATTGGGTACAGTGCTTTCGTGAGTACGCTGATGAAATATTTCTGAATCTGTTTCACTGGTTATCGCAAAGTATTCTGTTTAAACTATGGGGAACATGTAAAAGGATTTGTATCTGATTACTTTAGTTGGAGTCAATTTAAATGGACCTTTAAAAATCTAAATGCTGCCTAACATTTCCTGTTAGAAGTGCAGACTTCTGGAAGAGGTCGGCTCCATTTTAGGTCAACTTACAGTGTTTAAAATTATACCTTTGTGTGAGGCACTTGAAGGAAGAAAACTCTTGAGCATCATAATCAAAACATGCTTCTTGTGATGTGTCATTTTTTGTGACTAACCTAGCCAGGGCACTATGGCATTTGGGATACTCTGTACCTACTCTTCCTGATGCAGAGTACAGTTTTTTATTGCAGACCACTGTGAGTCAGGCCCTAAACTCGATTCTCTCACATCCCAAACTAGTGACCTAATCTTCAGTATATGGTGTGTGAGCACACTTTCTCTCTCAGCTTTCCCAACAAAAACTTTGTGGAAACAGATATGTCTCTGAAAAATGTTTTGGCTTGGATGAAACAGTATGTTTCGATGAAATTTCATTTTGTTGAAAATGTTCCGACCCGCTCTAATGACAAGCCTCTGTTATAAGCTGGTTACAGCTTTGCCAAACATTAACGAGTTGGGCTGAAACTTTCCATGATTGTTCTCTGCCTTAGGCTGAAACTTTTGACAGCAAAGGATTAACCATTTCATAGGACAGAGAAACTGGGACTCATCCACTTTTGTGAAAGTAGCAGTCTGGTACCTCTAGTTATTTGGAGGATGATCTTCAAACATGGCAGGGAGAAGACCTGGTGCTGTGAAGATGTCTTTTGCAGTTCATGGTAATTCTTTTGACTTTAGCCTTTGGAGTTCCCTATCCAGCAGTAAGGCAGCAGACCTTGTAGGGTGATTTGCTTGTTATGTTTTCTGTTACTTCTGCACCAATCATACTCTGCCTCCACAGTACTGCCCCACGAATCAACTCTACTAAATGCCCCCAGCTCTGAGGCTGAATGAAGAGGATGATGCACTGCCCCGTTGTCCTGGGAGAAGGTCAGGGTTGATGTACAGCGCAGTGAGGACTACCACAGCTCCTCTTTGCTGAGTGGTTCAGAAAGAAATTTCTCTTTGAAATTCTGAAATTGGAAATTCAAATCCAGATATCATGGCTCATGGACTAGGGATTCCCCAGAGGGTCATTGCTGCCTCAGTAAAACAATGTCTCAGAGAAAGAGTCTTTCTTTCTCTCTTCTCTGGTTTCTGCTGTGAGCAAAACTTCGTGTCCTGTGTGTGTGCGCACTGATTACACGAGTCATCCAAGCCTGTACTGCATAATGTGATAATCTCACTGACAATGTGGGATTGTAGTTTGCTTTGTGCAACAAAGTGATTTTAATCTTCTGTCCTCTCCACCCCATCCCTTAAGATTATGAAAGAGATTTAATGAGGAAGTGTTTGATATTTAAAATTATATTTGAGTTGAAAAAAAGAAAAGAAAAAACCTACTGATATATCTTCAATATTTCTTATAATAAGTGACTTTTGTTTGTGAGCACAGGATCAGAAAGCTACATTCAGTAAAACATGTTTAACTAAGCATTAGCTTCTGACATGAACAATGTAATTTATTCCCAGAAAGGAAAGGTACATTCAGATTTCCCTGGGGCACTGCTTTACCAAGAAAAGGCTAATCTACTATTTTAGCAAGTTATGTTTTTGTGTGCCATCCTCCAGTTTGGACTTTCATGAATCCACCTGTTGCAGGCAGTGTTTCACCTGCAGCTCTGAAAGACTTACAAATGAAACCCTAGTTCCTCATTTCCCAGAAACACAATAAAATCCTTCTGAGGTAAGGACTCATAAAATGCCTTATGCCAGCCTCAGCAATAAGCTATTTTTTTTTCACTTGCTGTGCCCACTCATTTCAGCTTTACTAAACATCTGTTTTGCACTTTGCACAGGATGGACTCATACAGTTATGTCATGGAGCCCTGTTCAGGAGAAATTCTTCCTCGTGTCATCCCACACTGCTGGTGGAAGCTGGTCAGGGCTCCATCTGCACCAGGCGTTTGCTGGGCTGGCCGTTCACATGAGCGAAACTGCAGGATACAGCTTCCTCTAGCAGGAAGTGTTGGGGCTCAGCAGAGCCCGTCAGAAGATGATGGGGACCAATGCTGATCTGTAGCTGCCTCATGCCTGTGTGGATGAAAGATTGGCTTGGGGTCAGGGAGATGATCTTACCAGTGCATTGTCAGTCTCGTACAGAAGCTGTGTAGAAAGAAGTGGTACTTACACAAAACTCTTGTCACTGGTTTGTGTACTGGTTTCAGACTGAGTTAATAAGCAGAGTTCTTTGCTAAAATAAATACATTTAATTGGATCACGTTAAATCTCTCTCAGCGGTAACATTGTTATGGCTCAATAACCTTCTCTCCAATTCCTGAAATTTTTTGCACTATTGTTATGATAAGAAGTTAACTTTTGAAAGAATTGTTGAACAGAAACTGAAATTAATCTGACATTAGTTTGCATCTCCTCACTGTGTTATACTATATGGTGAGAGCTAAGACTAAAAGATTCTACTATTTTCCTCTGTGGAGTAGATTTCCTTCCTTTGAGAGGTTTCACCTCCTAAAACCTACCTGCAGTCATCAGAGAGAAGGCTCACGTCAAGGGACATGACTCTGGATAGTGATGCATGTGAGGTGTTTGTAGCGTTAAGCATCTTTTCCTCTGTGCAGAGTGTAAGCAGGATCCATACAACCTGGGAACACCAAGCAATTAATTATTGGGTAATGTGCAGAGCAGATAGCTGTGCTTTTCAGCTACTATACTGAGCACGAATATGCTCAGCTCCCCCATGAGACACTGATGAGATGGTAGTGGCAGGGACACTGGGCGGCTGATTCACAAATGTGGTAAATCGCTCTTTTCCATCCTCTGCTCTTTTTTCCTTTGTTTTTCTTAAGATTTTACACTTTTTCATGTCAACATTTCTCTTCTTGAATATATAAGCTGCTAACTATCATGATTTCAACAACTACCCTCTGTCTAGGTTTTCACTTTGCTTATCTTGCACAGCTTTTGTTCACGTATGTTCTCACACCTCAGCAACAATTTTCTCAGCAAAACTGTGCCAAGATCACACAGCTGTGCTGTACCAAACAAGGCATTGGATTACGGATTGCTAACAGTCTGGGTATAACTCACCCAAAGTACATTTCCCATAAGACGTGATACTGCAGAGAGTTTCTGAGTTAGAATAGTCACAGACACACAAAAAAATATTTAATCATCTGTTCTGGTTTTGAATTAAAAAGTTGCACTGAAAGAAGGATAATTCTTTCTTTTCATTTGTCTCTGATTTTACAGATCATACATGAAGAACAATAAAATGTGCATGTTTATTACTCTGTCTCACAACTGAAACACATTTTCATCTTATGATTATAGAATTATCTCCTTAAAAAGGTGGCCCCGTATTGCTAATCATGAATCAGTTGAATAGCAGTCCATCCCACCAAGCTGGATGAACAAGATGCTGCTGGCAAAATTCAAAGATAAGTAGGAAGTGTAAGGAAAGTGGAAGCAGGGCCAGGTGACCTGGAAGGAATACAGAGATACAGTTGGAACATGCAGAGAGAGGGTTCAGAAAGGCAAAGCCCAACTGATAGAATGTGGTGAGGAATGTCAAAGACAATAAGAAGGGACACTCTAAGTACATAGGTGACAAAAGGAAGACTAGGGAAAATGTGATCCTGCTGCTGAAAGAGGTGGGGTATCTGTTGACACAGGACACGGAACAAGCTGAGGTACTGAAAGCCTTCTTCACACCAGTCTTTATCAGCAAGACAAGATCTTCATGAATCCCAGGCCCCACAGACCAGAGGTATAATCTGGAGGAAGAAAAATTTACCCTTGTAAGAAGATGAGCAGGTCAGGGAATACTTAAGAATAACAACATGCATAAGTCCAAGTGCCCTGATTTTATGTATCCGTAAGTACTGAGAGACCTGTTTGATGTCATCGTGAGTGTGCTTTTGGCAATCTTTGAATGACCATGGCAACTGGGAGAGACGCCTGAGGACAGGAGTAAAGCAAATGTCACTCCTGTCTTCATGAAGGGCAAGAAGTAGAACCCAGGGAACAACAGGCTGGTCAGCCGCACTTCAATCCTTGGGAAGTCAATGAAGCAATTTGTCCTGGAAACCAGTTCCAGGCACATGAAGGATAAGAAAGTCATCAGGAGTAGTCAGCATGGATTCACCAAGTGGATGTCATGCTTGACAAACCTGACAACCTTCTATGATGAAATGCCTGGCTTGCTGTTTTCTCCTTGTTTTTGCCCTCTGTGCCATTTACTTTCCACATATGAACATTTTTCATGCTCACTATATCTTCTGAATCACTTCTTTTCCTACTCTCTCTCCCACTTGCCTATGTTCCTCCGAAGCAAAGTAAATCCTTTGTACCATATTCTTCATTTTCCACAGCACTGGAATATTAATCCAAAATATTCCTTGGCAATTGTTTAACAAATGGAGACTTCTTATTCTTTCAGATTTGTTCCTATTAATCATTCTTTTTAAGAGTCTGCGGTAATTCATAGGATCATAGAATCATAGAACGCTTTGGGTTGGAAGGGACTTTCAAAGGTCATATAGTCCAACCCCACCCTTGCAGTGAGCAGGGACATCATCAACTAGATCAGGTTGCCCAGAGCCCCATCCAACCTGACCTGGAATGTTTCCAGGGATGGGGCATCTGCCACCTCTCTGGGCAACCTGTGGCAGTGTTTCACCACCCTCATTGTAAACAATTTCTTCCTTATATCTAGGGTAAATCTCCCCTCTTTTGGTTTAAAACCATTACCCCTTGTCCTGTCGCAACAGGCCTTGCTAAAAAGACTGTCCCCATCTTTCTTATAAGCCCCCATTAAGTTCTGAAAAGCTGCAATGAGGTGTCCCCAGAGCCTTATCTTCTCTAGGCTGATCAACCCTTACTCTCTCAGGCCATCCTCATAGCAGAGGTGCTCCATCCCTCTAATAATTTTTGTGTCCCTCCTCTGGATCCTCTTCAAGATGTTCACGTCCTTCTTGTGCTGAGGACTCCAGAGCTGACACAGTACTCCAGGTGGGGTCTCACCAGAGCAGAGTAGAGCGGCAGAATCACCTCCCTCAACCTGCTGGCCACGCTTCTTTTGAAGCAGCCCTGTATACGGTTGGCTTTCTGGGCTATGAATGTACATTGTCAGCTCATGTCCAGCCTTTTATCCACCAGTACCCTCAACTCCTTCTCTGCAGGGCTGCTCTCAATCACATCATCCCCCCAGCCTGTACTGATATTGAGGATTGTCCCAACCCAGGTGCAGGACCTTGCATTTGGCCTTGTTGAACCTCATAAGGTTTTCATGGGTCCACTACTCCACCTTGTCCAGGTCCCTCTGGATGGCATCACATCCCACAGGCATGTCAACAGCACTTCTCAGCTTGTTGTCATCTGCAAACGTGCTGAGGGTGCACTCAGTCCCACTGTCTATGTCATCGATGAAGATACTAAACAGCACTCGTCCCAGCACGGACCCTGAGGGACACCATTTGTCACCGATCTCCATCAGGACATCAAGCCGTTGACCTCTACCCTTCGGATGTGACCATCCAACCAATTCATTATCCCATGAACAGTCCACCCATCAAATCCATAGCTCTCCAATTTAGAGAGAAGGATGTTGTGGGGGACCATGTCAAAGACTTTGCAGAAGTCCAGATAGATGACATCCATAGCTCTTCCCCTGTCCACTAATGTAGTCGCTCCATCATAGAAGGCCACTGGGTTGGTCAGACAGGACTTGCCTTTGGTGAAGCCATGTGGGCTGTCTCGAATCACCTCCCTGTCCTTCATGTGCCTTAGCATAGCTTCTAGGATGATCTGTTCCATGATCTTCCTAGGCACAGAGGTGAGACTGACAGGTTGGTGTTTCCCAGGGTTCTTCTTTCTACCCTTTTAAAAAATCGGTGCAAAGTTTCCCTTTTTCCAGTCACCAGGGACTTCAGAAAAATTCCAGCAAAAAAGTAATAAAAGACACTTTAATCTTTGTACTCCCCATCCTACTCACCAGAAAGGACTTCTAATCCTCTTACTGCTGTGTGTCTGATCTGCTTTGCTTTCTCTCTCATTTTTAACCTGTTCTATGGCCATTGCAGGGACTCGTACTACTCCACATTAACAGTGGAAAACAGTGCCAAATGACATGCCAGTTCCTGTGTCCCCACAGCATAATGCTCTCACTCACCCAAACAGCATAGAACTAAACTCTTTGTGGAAATGGTCCCTATTGTGGTAACTAATGCACGACACTATATTATTCTAAGAAAATGTTACAGCAAACCTAACAGAAACGAACAAATCTGGAGATAGCCTTACATACAGTACAACACTTAAATAATTAATTGGTACCTCATCCTTGGCCAGCTAGCACACTCAAAACTAAATATATGCCTCTTCCTTTTTTATTTTCTTAAGCAATCATAGAACTATAAAATTATTCAGGTTGGCAAGGATCTGTGGAGGCTGTCTACACCAACTCCCCACTCAAAGCAAGGCCAACTACATCAGGTTGCTCTTGGGATACAGGGAACAAAGTGTTCACTAGAATATTAACATACTGTTCGTCACCTAAGGTATATGCAAAAGGATGATCATTAAAACAATTATAATACATGATCCAAGACCAACACCTAGTGAAGGTCAGTACGGCTATTTCTGTTCTACTAAATCTAAAAGAGCAAGGGCACAGGCTTTTGTACACCTGTGACCGTATGGTCTGAGCTGTTAATGTTTTTGACCAGCTCGCTTATCCAACATTCCATTTTTTATTTCCCTTCCATTTCTGTCCAAGCAAAGAGATTGTCTTTAAGGAAGGTAGAAGAAAGAAGATGCAGCAGCAGAAAGCAATGACTTTACTAGCTCCTGAGCACCAAGAAAAAAAGAGTGGCTAGAAAAAGCTGCATTGTCTTTTTACTCTGCAAGGAAAGTTTTCTTATTCTAAATCTTTCAAGGAGTTGCAAGCGGGTACACTCAGTGAATCATAATTCATATCGTGAAGTCACTAAAGATACTAGTGGAGTAGAATATGCTACTTGTGGTAAAAAAAAAAAAGAAGAATCATAAATTAGCACAACAAATGATTTTTTTTCTTATAAGTCTGGAATCATACCACTGATGGCATTTGTTTTACTTCCTCCATGTATAGCTCTTACACAGTTGCCTTTGACTGCAAATTCATGCCTATAATTTTGATATATGTCAACTTCTTTGTTACTTTGGTAACATCTATGGCCTCAAAAATTCTACATTTCATGAAAATGTGGTTCTCCACTTTTGAACTCTTTTGTCTTTAAAGCTACAGGGATGCTGGTACTTTATTATATATTCTATTCATGTATAGTGTTTCCAGCTTCCATCCAGCACGTCACTTTACGAGGAAATTGTTTTCTGCATTTTTCCATGGAAACCCTTTTTAAAGTAAGCATTACAATCTTTTCTCTTTGCTTCGCTTATACAATGCTGATGTTGTTTCCCTTTACACGGAGATAACTAGCTATACTAATCTTGGGATGTTGAGCACTATTTATTCAATTGGAATGTCTACAGCTTCTATGTGTAATTTGAGTTTTCATTCCTACTGAAAACTAGTGCTTGTATTTGTTTACCCATGCAAACTTTTACTATGTGCATTTTCATCACATGCAAAAGTCACTGGGGAGTTGTGAATACTTTTCATGGACATGTGAGCTATCCAGTCTGATAACATGTACAGATGTGTCAGAGACACAGAAGACAGTTGGTTTTAATAGTTGGATTTTGCAAAGTCTGGAGAACAGCGGTATGGATGTCACAGAAGAAGAGGATAACATAACCTTAGTGACTGATTTGTTCCAAGTAAGTATGTTCATTTTGGTTTGGTTTTTAACTTTCATTTAGGCTTTTCACCTTTGTATATTACAGGTATCTCACAAAGGAACTTTATTATGTAGGTTAAATCAAGGAGAAATTTGCTTAAATGTAAATAGCAGCATGGATTTCTAAAATATTTAGTCTAAGCTGATGACATGAATGACAGCTGTACAGTATTTCTCTCTGAACCACTAAATTTTTGGTGGTTACATAAATGTTTGGGTACAACATTTTCTTCTCCATTGAAAACAGGGTAGGTGCTATTTTGACTTGATCTATTACTTCTTATACAAGAAAAACATTCATATCTGCTTCACTTGGCAAGTTGTTTATTTTGTGCTCTTATTTTACAAAAAATATTAATTGAAAAAAACCTATTTAATCTTTTATAGTAAGACAGAGCTCTCTACTTTTTATGAAATGTTTGTGAGATAATAACTTTCCACTCAGTAAGAGGGAACCTTCCTGGAAATGTTCACATTTTTCTTCATTTTTGTCAGTAATAGGAATTTACATTTCTTTGTACAGATCATTTACATTTCTCTGAACACTGTAATAGTTTTTTAAAATATACTGGAATATTTCTGAAAGCTTAATATTTTCTTGTCCAAGAGAGGTTGAAACTCATTAAGCAGTAACTAACATATATTGTAAGTTAAATAGCAAATGAAGAACGAGAAAACTGATCAAATGTTTGTACAAACTTGATGAATGCAATCTCAAGAAATACATTTTAAAGCTTTAAAAGGATATCTGTGGTAAAGGGCAAGTTTAATTCTGACATCCACAGGGCCGTGTGACTCACCCCACTGACGGTGTGTCCTTGGTAGAATCTTCTGCACAGGAGTAGTTCCCACATCTCTGAAATGCTGGTGGACTTGGATGCTGGGGTGTAGTGACTGGTTGTAAATTCACCCATGTAAGCACCTGGCATCTTTGATATATGACCTGTACACTGAAGTGCAGTTTGGAGTGTTTGGGCTCGGAAAAGACTGAGCAGCACTCATGTCTAGGCATTGCTAGACAGGTTTGTTCAGGCTTTGACTCTTCAACACCTCTGAGGTGAGCCAGTATGTTGTTCCTCTGACAGCACAAACAACTTCACCAGTGGTGTTTTCTCATTGTCCTCTCCTTGTTTCTGCTCCACAAATGAAGGTGAGCTGCCCTTTCTGTCGTGATTCAAATTGTGACAGATGTTGTACAGTCCCATTTTGCTGTGAAAATTAGGCAGTCCCTAGCAATTCCCAGGAATGGTCCAAATCTTACCCGGTTGTACCACGGCTGTGAGCTGCTTATGTGATATATCCCTTAAAAAACCAAAAGTTGAAGGATCCGACTGCTTGATCAGATACAAGGAAATGTTCCAGCAACCACTGGGAAACATTGATGCTGTTGAACAAGGCATTGGTGACAGACTCCAGCCACTGAAGTTGAAGGAAAATGGCTTCATACTGCACTGGGCGCAGAGAAGGGTGAAGTGGAGAATGGAGGGAAGGGAGGATCTAGTGGATAGCTATGCTTCACAGTGGAATATAATGCACAGACCTTGATGGGGCCTGTTAGTTGAAGCACCATGTGGGACTGTTTTGGCAGTACTGCCTACAGATTGAGAACAAGCTGCACAGATCAAGAAGGCTGTTGTCCATTGTTCCTTTGCGGTCCTTCACATGCACCGCAAGAGGACCCAGCCTGTCCCCGTCATGCAGACATGTCCTAGGGCAGCTCAGCTGGGTAAGCAAAAGTGGGGAGTATGCATCTTTGCCAGTATCAGAGAAGTAAGAGGTAAGGGGGGAAAAGAACCTGTTTAACCACAAGCCACTGCTAGCAGAAGACCAAAAGGGACCATAAAGAAAATTTGGGATGGACATTTAGAAGACTTTTTTAAACAGTGATTTGGATTTTTTGGGACAATGTGGGCAATGGGGTGGGGCGGTGTGGGGGGGTGGTGCGGCATGAAGTTTGTTTTTAAGATTCATTATGGTAATTTATTCAAGTGATTTGCATCTTGGTGCCTTGCTATGTCTTGATGTGGAATCAAATTTACTCCCCTACTTGGAACGTGGAGATAAGTGATGTTTATCTTTAGTAATGATTTACTTTACCTACTTGGTAACAAGAAGTAGTTGTACCGTTTTGTGGATCATTTTCTTTTTGCTATGAGAACAGATAGATATTTGACACCTGGCAGTGACCAAGTGTAGAAATGCATGTTCCTTCATGTTCTCATCTAACAAAAGGAACCTGGGTTATGCCACCCCTGTGTTGCCATTGCCAAGAAAAAAGAACAAAAAAAGAGATAAAAAATCTGGAATTTTTAAAATAATTATTTTTATAGTAGTGTTTTCTGCTTCTGTCTCTGGTAATCAGCAACAAGAATATTAGAGCAAGAGTATGAAGCGAGAGTGGCATTAATTATATTCTGAGGGGACAGGAGGGGAAAAAAAATCTTATCCAGGGCTACTCTCCTATTTGTAAGGTTAGAAAAATGAAGAGACTGAAATGAAGTCTACGTTAAACAAATGCAATTGTTTTGCACAGCAGGAAAGAGAGGAAGAAGGTGCTAATTAATCATTTGGAAAACTTTGGTAGCTCCTTCAGCCTCTTACTGTTTATTTTTTTAATTTTATTTTATAGTGGGATTTGGCAAATCATAAAAACATGAATAAGACCTTTTAGGGGGATATTTTTATATATCTATGTATTTTTATATATCTGTATATTTCTAGTTTTTTATTAGAAATTTGTGTAATAATAAGTAAGCTAATCGAGGCTGTTTGCATTGCATTTCAGTCTTAACATGCTGAAAAAACATTATCTTTTGTTATTAGGATTTAATCTACACATACTGTTTAAACTTCCTTCTGGAAAAATCTCATTGAGATAGCCATGTTAGTTATTGTAATCCTCTTTTAATTTATGAGACTCATTCTTACAAAGCACTTTATTAGACCTCAACAGTTACAGTGTAAGAAAAGCTGAGTTCACCTCAGCCATCCTTCTTCATACATGAAGGAAGGACCTTTCTCTTCGACCTAAATCAGCATGTCCATAATTTAAGGCAAAGCAGTTTCTATTAGGAATACTGTTTTTCTGAATAGTTTTCAAATGGCTTGCTCTACTGGCATTTCCAAGTCACCCACCCCATTAGTGTTTACATATTGCATAAAGCTTCCACATCAGCTCTAAGCACCTACTTCAGCTAGCTGGTCAGTTCTTCTGAACTATCCTCTCAAGTAGCCTGATTCTCTCAGTCAGTTGCAGAGGAGGACTATGCATTGTGCTTGGCAGTCCTGGGAGCCTGCAGTGTCCCTGAAATTCTCTGTCTGACACTGGTTTCTATCAGCCTGTACCATGGGGTAGTCTGACAGCACGTACTGAGGCTGTGGATACAAGTTGCTGCCCTCTGTGCTAAGGATAGCACCGTGGATAAATGGGTCTCTGGACCAGATCCTGGCACTCTACATCTGACACTTTAATCTGTCTCGACTGTAACCAAACCACTCTCTGAAGGCACCCATCTCTTTTCACTGATTAAAGACTGAGGGTAGAAGACTAGTTTTTAGGAAAGCTAAAATGGGGAGCCCCAGCCTTTCTGCATAGTTTGATTCATTGATCACAGTAGGACTCTCCATGGGATAAGCTGCAGCTTTATGTGAAAAAGGTATCTGAACCAGCCATTTTGCTGGGAAATACAACTGCATTTCTGTCAATGGGCCAGTCTAGCCAGCAGTCGCGGGACTCCTTTGATCAGAATCATGTTGTTTGTCCATAATGTACCTCTTTCATGAATGAAATTCGGGACGTGAAGCACTGGTGTGGCAAGTCCCACATGGCACTGTAGAGGTTCAAGATGTAGTTCCACATTGAACTTGCGGAAATAATATTGCATGGTTTTGTTTCGGTTTTTTAATTGCTGAAATGTTTGAGAACATTTGTATTTACATTAAACACAGAGACAAGTGGGAGGGAGAGAGGGATGGAGAAAGAGCTTGTGTCATTCCAGTGTAGTAACGATTGTCAAAATAATGTAATTCTCTGCAGGGTGGATATTGCTTTCTTTTCTACAAGCCAGGTCCTCTGAAAATCTGGTGTTAACGGTATGCATTGCCTTATTTCAAAGTTCTTATGTGCCTGAAGTGGAAGCGCAGAACTTTAATTTTTGTGGTTTGGTAAAGATGACCTTTTTATTTCTGTTATTAGAAGTGAGTTATTAGTATGAACAAGGAATCTTTTCAAGAGTAATTATAGGAACAGCAAGTTAATCTGTTAAGTTTCTACAAATGTAACTAGTCCCAAATGAAAGCAGTTAAATACAGTGGACCGGAAAGGGTCATATAGAGTAATTCCACACAAATCCCTAGATCACTGATGGTTTACACTGGACAGAGATCTGGTCCCTTCTGCTTTTGCTGTTTCTCTTTTTTTTAGTGCTTATTTTCCTTTGCCTTTTTATAATTCATCATTAGTTGGTTAAAATTCTCTGATGTCAGTGTGAACAAAAAAATATATCTGCCCTCCTCGATGAGCTTTTAAACATTGCAAAAGTGTGGACAAGTCTCAGGCAGGTCAAAGGAAACCTTGATTTAAATTGGAACATAAGCATTTTGCATGGCTCGTGATGTTTTTTTAAGCAAGGGTTAATTTTGCCCTTTGGGATACTTTATAACCTTTGTAGCATTTGAAAACAAAATGATGTAATTACCCAGCTGCCAATAGTATTGATCTAGTGCTGATAGAATGATAATGACATGCTCTGAAATCTTAAGCGAAACCAGTCAGACTGCTGTATTCATCAAGACTCCTTGCAAGACAACTCTTTGCCCCCTGCTATTATCCCATAGAGCAATATTTTACCAATACCACAAGTTACTGTGTAATAGCAATAGTGGCTTCCAACACATCTACTATGTAGCTACCACATACTTAACACAAAATAGCACATTTTATTTTGTGGTAATCCAGTGAACGAATCACATTGCCAGGCTCTGCAGAAAACCAGCGCTGCATATCGGAGGCAGAGAATGTCTGGTGCTGTCTGTGGGAAAAAGATGATCTGATAAAGAGCGCAGTGTTCCTTCAGAACTGTTCTTCTCCTCTTCTTCAGCTTAAAACATCAATCTCCACTTTATTTTAACCTGTTAGCTCCTGCAGACATGGACAAACCTCCCATCTACCCAATTTACAGTATATAACATACTGGTGCTCCACAAGTTTTGAAGGAAAAATGTATAAAGCTAGCTAATTCCTAAGTAAAAATAGCGTTAATTCAACAGCAAGCTGTCTATGGCTGGAAAGAAGGGGTGGATCCACATTTGGTTTTTTGCATGTTTGTTCCAATCCCCCCATTTTAGTGGACAGAGGGACTTTTTTGTATTCCAGTAAATTTCATTGTCAGGTTCTTCTCTGGGGCCCAGTGGTGGTCTTCTCTGGGAGCTAAGCAAGTGAGGCTTAGCAGAGTCAGCAAAGGTTGAAAGTTATACGCGTGTGTACTTTGATTTAGAAACAAATATTTTTGAAGGTGTGTTTTAAGCATAGTGTATGAATTTTGTTAACAAAATAGATCTTGGTCATCTGAAGACTTTCTGGAAGTGAGGATACAGATGAGGGGCATCATCTGTACTTCTCACCAGGACATGGTGCTGCAGTCCCTTTTATACAGCCCAGTGCGTTCAGTGATCCAGTTTGCTGTAATGCATGCTTGAGCTGTAATGTTTCTCTCTAAAAATAATGCAAAACAGCTGTTCTAGTGAAAAATTACCTATTTTCCTTCAACTAGAAAATTCAAATATTTTAATTTTATAACACAGCAGTAGAGATCTTCTCTAAAATGTTGGAGAATAAGATCAAAACTTTCCTAGGCCAAATACTAAGTTTATCTAGTAGGACGTTTGGCCTACAGAGAAGACTAGCTCACCTCAGGAACAGCTGGGTATAGACATGGGCTCCTTCCATGCAGCTTGTTCATGGGGGACCCTGTCAGCTACCTGAGGTCACAGTGATTTCAATGACACCTAGAAACACCACATTGGTGCCAGAATGTGAGGATTATCAGCGGCCACCTCATCTTCTAACCATATTGGCAGAATTACCTTAGTTAACATCACTGTCTCTCATTTTTTAGAAATATATTGCACCCAATTCTGGCTACAGGCAGTGGAGCCAAGGAGATTTTTTGCCTGTATTGGAGCGTATATTTAGATTCACTGTGTTAAAATAAACTGATAGCTTCAATTATGAAGTGCAAGTACTTGGCCAGGCTTTAGTGAAGGAGGCCATCAAAGTTTCTGAGATCCTTTTTATTTTGGTTACCAAAGCCTGTTTCCAAGAGTCAGTGTCTGAATCCTGTTAAAGTAGGACTTTTCATCATTTTCCATTAAAGAAATAAAGTCTGGATTGGGCAGAATTACCACTGCATCCAGACTTCTGCCAAAGCCTCCTCTTGGACTGCACAGCTGCCTTTAAGACATTTGAAAAGCAAGTCCTTCCCTGGTATATCTGAAATTCCTCCCTTTTCAAGTGAGGCTCATATTTCTTTTGGATATGTAGCAAAAGAACTGTTAAATATGAAACATTAATATGTGGGACCATCTTTGAAAAAATTACTGACATGCTTTAAATGGGTCTTAGTGGGTTATAAGACTCCGAAGTATAAGATCGAAATTAGTCTCCCCCCCCACCCCGCTCTTGCAGCTGGCTACTCAAATCAAGATGCCTTATTCATTAGCCTGACAGTTCCCATGCTGGACATCTGAACAGGATGGCAGAGAATGGTTGGGAGGAAACTGGCTGTGTGGGCATCCTCTGGAAACCGCTTGCTTGCAATGACAGTATCCAACACAAAATGCAGTCACCGCTGACAATTTTTTAAAACACGGTGTCTGGAGGAGCAGGTGCTCATGACCTACTCCTGCCCTGCACCCAGAGATTGGAACAAGTTAAGTGGTCAGTCTGATCTGGTCTTCAGCCAGAGTGTGTTCTCCACCACTTCTCCCACCTGGAGATCACTGTTTTGGCCCCTGTCTTGCTGGCTGGGCTGTGAGATGGCTCTTCCCTTCTCACAGATTTCGGCCATGGACCAGAAGAGGAGAGATGATGTGAGGGGGCACAGGGCTGTGACAAAAGCTGCATCCATCCTCTATTCTAGTGCCAGCCTCCCTCCCTTAGGAGGCCCATGCTGAAGGACTAGCCATCTCCAACTGCAGTCAGCACCAAAACTATGAAAATCAAACCAGACACCCACAATGTTGAGAGGCAGCAAAGGTGGTTAAAACCAATGCTGAACCCTCACAGGGAAATTTAACTCAAATGATTTCTTGGAAGTCTAAGAGAAAGTTGTGGGATGAAACAAACCGGTAATGTTGGTTAAGGGCAACAACAGGAGCCACTAAGATCTATCCGAGTTTTTATTTTTTATTTTGCAGACGCTCTAGACAAATGCGTGTATTCTAAGCACGCAGTGGTTAGTATAACCTTATTACAGATATCATAGGAGCCCCACAGATCTCAAATCTCATGACTGAAGCAGATAGTTTTATTTGTTTAGTCTGAATTTCAACTGTGGTATCTTCTCTCAGCCAAATCCCAGATAGTTTCGCACTTGGTCATATCTTCTTTGTCTTTCAGCTCTTGTTCTGAAACAAATGCTATTTCCACTTTCTGACCTGTTCATCAGTGTTATTTCCTATGGCCAGCAACTCTCTGACAGTGGCGGAGGAGACATTAGCTGCCTAAATGTCTCTAAAGGCAGATGACAGAAGTTCAGCTGAACATTCAATGTCTTGGTGACTGAGGGTGACCAAAATGAAAGCAAAGAAGTACTTGTGTTTGCTGTTTCTGCTTACCCACTTACTGCTCATGGTGTGAGCAAAACCAGGGATATGTTAGCTGTAGTGCTTGTCCGGGGGAAAATAATGCAATTTTAAATTTCCAAGAGACTTAAAAAGAAAATTATGTTTCATCATGAAGAACCCTAATTGCAAACTGAATGTTTTGGAATTTTTTTTCAGAGGTGCTTGGTTCTGTCAGCTAAATACAAAGCATATTTTAAAGCTGATGGATTTGTTTCACTTGACATATTTTGTTGATAACTTTTAGATCCCAACTTGATTACTCCATAGAATTTTGAAAGATGTTTTCTTAGTGTTTATTTGGTCTGAAAAAATAGGTTATATATCTTAAGCACCTCAGGCAATAAAAATAAGAAAATTGTTAAAATTGCACACTTCTATGTATAAAACATAAGTGCCAATAAATCATAATGTTGTCTCTCCAAATCCACCTTACCAAACAAGTTATCGGTGCTATTGCTAGCAATAACTATTAAGTAATTTGGTCCAACAACTTCCATTTGAAGCATCTACTTTAGCCAGTTCTTGGCTGAGTTTTTCAAGCCTTTTCCTTGGATTATGTTTTGTTCTTTTTTCATTTATGATACAGAAGAAAGGGAGTGAGAGTGCTGACAGAGTCCGTTGGGCAGGACCCATGCACAGCTGAGCTTCTGCCAGCACACTCAGCTTTGCTGGATGTGAACCCTCAGCTGCAGGTGAAGGCTCCAAGGCACGTTGATGGTGTAACCTCTGTGGCATCCAGTTGCTCTTTGCACTTGAGTTTTCCACCGGTGAAATAGAGCATTACTTCTGTCCTCGATTTCTTCATAAACTCTATGAGTTAATGAGCAGTTACTGCCTTTTCATACATGTCAGAGTGCTAAGGCCCCTCTGAACCTCCTCATGCTGCAGCAATGAGCTGTTTACGATGGGTCAGAAAGGAAAATGGCTTTAATGAGTGAAGTTCAGGGTTATTTTGTACCATTGAAGTGCCGCATTTCTAATGCATAGTTTTGTACAGAAATTTAAAATTCTGGTAAAACTTACAACATTTTCCCCCTTGGTGGGTAGGTACCATCCACAACACAGAGTTTGAGTTGTAATAGGGAAGAAGCATATGTTTGTATAACATACATATTATTGGTTATTACTTCATTAGCTGAAATGTGCACTAACAACAGATCTATGACGGTAGATGGAGTCTTTCCTTAAATTATGCATTTGGAAAGTTTAGCTGGTCTTATTATTGCATTGTTTCGTTTCATCATGCTTCTCTTTTGGTACCAAGAAGATAATTCTTACAATGCCTTCATACAACCTAAAATTAGGCTTTCCTTTTATGATGAGGCTTCTCAATGAGAAGGTTTGCCTTTCAAGAGTGTGAGATAGCCAGCAACCTGTGGAATTTGTGGATAATTTGAAGAATTGCTCTTGAAAGATCTTTGAAGGATCGCTCAACCTAAATGAGGAATTAGGATCCTAATTTAAGGTACTTCTACTTTTTCCTTCTAAAGAATGACCCAAGCCTTTCAGATTGCAGAGCAGATGTCCTAGAGGTTAATTTTTATTAATATTACTCAGTTTTAGATAAATCTCACTATCAGGCTACAAAGAAACCTATTAGTTTCTTGTGTGAGTCGTATGTAAACTTGGCTCGTTAGGAAATATTCACACCTTCAGAGTACAGCATGTGTTGTTAAAAGATCTCTATTAAAATCTTCAGTTTATTAAAGTGACAAATGGTAGGAAACTTTCAGACCTCAAAATCTATGATATCATTTAATTTTAAAATAATCCCACCAAAATATCACATTTCTTAGTGTAAAAGTAACTAAAACTGTACATCTGTCATTTCAGGCAGCACCCCAGGTGTCATTATCATTAGCTGTGTTTCTTGTCTTTAAATCAGAGCCTTCAAGGCCTGCAAAAGTAAAAAAAAGAGGGAACCTGAAACCTTCCACTTGCAATTGTCAGGGATTAGCCTTTATTCATGAGTTTCGGGTGCTATATCCTTTCATGGATTTTAGATAATGAAAAGGCAACTTCTGAAAAAGGTGGTGTTCCCCTCTTGTCCCCTGGTGACACTTTACACAGTCCATGTACACACTGCTTAGATTTTTAAAACGTCATCTAATTAATGCATATTGCTAGCCAGATATCTTAGTGCTGCTTATACAGTTGCAATTTTATTGCTTAGGTCATTTCTCTCCTGTTTTAATTCAGTAAAATCTCCTGTACAATCTCTTCTGGTCTGGCTTAGGGCTCCCATCCTGCAGTGCATTAGCCAAGATGACTGGGCTCAGCCTTTTTGCTCTCTCTGCTCTCACACAGTCACTGTCAATGCCTTGACCAGAGCCATGGTCTAGTAGGGAGGAGAGAGGAGGTGCAGGGTACTCCTTACAGGGTGCTGGTAATAAGGCAGGCAGATTGGAGCAGGATTTTTGCATATGGCAGTGCAAACAGTGAGGTGAGCAGAGCCTCGTTTTGCAGGAGCGCCTGGTGTTGTTTTACGCAGTGGCAGGAAAGATAAGGGTGTCTGATGTGGAAGCTTTCATGCTGAAGTCAGAGAGTTGTTCTAATATGCCATGCCCTTGGGCTTCTGTGAGATATGGCAAGAAATCTTGGACTCAGTGTGGCAGGGCTTTTGTATTGTGCTACAGAACAATTCAGGCTGTTTGTAAACCATGCCTTTTGAAAGGACAGAAGTTAAGCGTCACACCTTTGAATGCAATTTAGAGTTGTTTTTTGGAGACTAATATGAAAAAGAAACTTTCTTGGGAAATGCCAAGATGAAGCATTTTAGCTGAGGAAAATGATTCATTACTTTTGAAAATGTTTTTTAGCCAAAATACGTGGGCAACATGACCCAAACTTACGAAATATCTTTGTCGCCCAAGTCCCCCAGAATTTTTCAGTTGTTGACCTTTTTGTTGCAAAACTGTATTTGCCCAAGTCACTTTCTCTACAGAAAGAAATAATCCTTCCTACAGATCCAAAAGGTCTGAATGATGCCAAGCTATAAATACCACTGTGACAGGCAGAGTGCAAGACTTAGACTAGAACAGGTTGTTGAACTGGTATTTTTGGATTACGTAAGTAAACTAGAGAGCATGGAGAGGCACCTCTTTATGGCTATGAAACATCCTCCTAATCTAATCTATGAAGCATGTACTCATAATTGTCATGGAAAATGCATAGATTTTTAAGATCAAAGAGAAGTCAAGTAAAAATGGCATCCCAGTGCATTCAGGGGGTCACTTGGTGTCTCCAACAGCAGCCTGAACACATATGAAACGCAGAGCCAATATGAGAGCTAGCGCTTTGCCTGACAAACATGCTAAAGAGCTACGTGGTGCCGCTTGGAAAATAACTTTCATTGCTTAGCTTTACTTGTTTACTTTCTAAAGAGGAGGAGAAGTGGAATAAAGGCTTTACATTTCTTTTTTCATCAAGGAAAAAAGCTGAGTGTTCTAACAAAAATAATAAAATTTAGGCCCTTCCCATGAATAAGTACTTCATCCCAGTGTTAAGCATTAAGGAAATGAAGTATAAAACTAGGTATTAAATAAAGAAGACATTTGTTTAGTGCTGTGGATGGCTCTGGTAGGATTTGTTTGCTCTGGGTTTCACAAAGATGTCTGCAACTTATTCCTATTTGTTTATTTGTAGAGATGTCTATGTTTCCTCATAACTAGGTGTATCTTTATTCACAGACAGAGGTAGCCACAGCCAGTCTTTGAAAATATCTTGCTCCTTGTAGCTATTTGAACCCGTAATTGTCTGTAAAAGCTTGGATCCAATGCCAATGCTGGGAACATTTTATTGCTCACCAAGGAGCACTTGTGGCTATATTTTGATAGCCAGGTTTGTGGTTCTGGAAAAGTTCAAGGATTCCAGGAGGCCATCAGTGCAATAACAGTATTGTATCTTTTTAGTGAAAAAGAGGAAAATACTAGAGGCTAGTAAAACAAGTGAAATGTCCATAGGTAATAATTATCAATAATAAAAGAACATATCTGAAGTAAAATTAATAGCATAAAAAGTGAATGTCAGTTTAATTTACTTTCACTGGCTGAAGATAACAGCTGAAAGTATACAACTCACATCCTGAAATACAGCAGTAAGTATCAGTTTTTAATTCTAGAACACACACTAGTTTATATGATCAGTGTTATATTTTTATCTCTTGCAATTATGCAGGAAATCCACCTATTCTGGATGTGAAACAGAATTGAACAGAGTCATATTCTATAATGAGAGACAGATACTTAAACAAAAATCTGTTTATTCTGTCACCATAGATTTCAAGCTGAATTCTCAGCTCAGAACTTCTGTTAAAAAAAAACCCCACACTTTCACTGCATTTGACAAATACTGGAATGTTTTAAAAGACTGGCTTATTAAACATTCAGGCATTTTACACACCAGAATAACTGACTTTATTCAGAACATTATCATAAAACTCTTTATGAACTTACTTATGAATTTATTTATCTGGAGTATCAGGACATTAATAATTAATATACATTGTTGTACAATGAAATGTTACTGAAAATGTAGAAAATTTCTGGGGAAGGGAGAGGAACTCAGACCCTAAGAGGTTTTTTTAGCTATATTCGGGCTGCCACAGAGTTCCAGATTTAGACTCCTATTACTTTGCTGTGTGTTCCCTACTTGGACATTGCCAGCATGTCTTACACTTCTCATGTTACACTCTTTCATATTTAATGCCCTTTAAATTGCTTAAGACCACAGTAACAAATCCTTCATTCACACCAAATTTATGTATCTGCTGTTCTGTCCTAATTTGTACACTCTTTTCATCACTATGGTACTTTAGCAATTCTCAGGTGGTATGTTTAATAGCCACCGTGAGCACCTATCCTCTTCAAGGAAGGATATGTCTGTAACACAGTGATTATTTTGTTTTATATATAGACTATGGGTGCCCTTTATCATGAGAAAAGGTACATTTTTCTGATGTCTATGACAGAAAAAGGAAAATAACTGTGATGTATGGTATCACACTTGGAAGGGAGATGATGACTTCTGATGGAAAAGGTTTCTAATGGTTCCTTGTTCACATTAAACTTTCTTTAATGGTTGTGAGGTGGACCTTACAAATGAATGGGGCATAACACCATGGGCAGCTCTGCAGTCATTTCCCATTCTGCCCACATTTTAAGCCAGCTGACGGTAAATTAACTTTAATCTGGCCACTATGCTGGGATACTGAGTCCTGAGAGAAGGAGGGCTAATTGATCAGGCTTAGCACCACAGTATTAGAGATACCACTACTGATTCAAACTGTGTCTCCATTACATCATTTTTATGCTGATTTATTCAAACTGATGAACTATGACTAAGCAAAATTAGGCATTACCAAGGATGTTACACTATGCATTGCAGTTTGATAAGTGATGATTATTGCTAAACATTGAAAAACAAGAAAGCTGTACGATTATTTCTCAGGCAAATGGAGGCTAAAGCACTCAAGTTGCTGTATGATCATTGTTAGAGTAGTGTCTGTGAAATTCAGACTGTGAATTTCAAACTAGTGATCCTACAAAGGTAGATTAAAATTTTCAGTGAATGCAGAACTTTTGCCAAAAATTATACATGTGTCTGCTCCAAATCTATTTGCAAATTTACATTCAATTTTTCAAGCACTACAGGCCCAAACACTCCATGTGATAAGAACTGGGATCTGGATGTCCACCTCATAGTAAAATGTCCATTTTATTGCTGTTCTGTGACTAATGAGAACTGAAGAAAAAAATCCATAATATATTCTTTACTGAGCCAAACTTCTGGTTTTATTACTGTTCTCTCCTAGTACTTTTCTAAACACTATTTTGCTTAAGCAAATCTATTTTTAAAAGAAGTGATTGTAAAATAGGGGGTTTTTTTTGTTTGTTTTCTTAATCATTGTTCAAGTCTTTAATATATGACTGTGATAATTAAAACATTTAATTGTCAACCTTTGTTTATAGGAAAGCATTTTAATGTAATTCCTCAATGAAATGTGAAACATCATGTATCTTCACAAGCTGTTAGGTCATCTATAAAACTAAAACTATTCTCTTGCTTATCACGTCCTGTTTACTCTGGATTTCTTTTTATATTTTCCTAACCGTATATTTGTTTACAAAGTTCTGTATGTATGTGTCACTTGTTATACTATAGAATTAGAGGATGACAAACTACATGGTTATAATCTCTGTAGTGTAGAAAACATATACCCAGGCTGGAGTGGGACAACCCTGAACCAGATCTCTATTTTCTCAGTGCCTCTACCTTGCACACTGGGGTCTGGGTGGATCCAATATTGGCAGTGGCGGCTCTTCCCAGGCCATGGCTATATGTGAGAAGGAGTGCTTCTACGTACTGCTGGTGAAAGGCAGAGAGCAGATGGAAGTATTACATGGACCAGACCCATCATGGAGATTTTGACCACATATTTACATGCATATAAATCCTATAAAGTTCAAGGATGATAATCTAATTCCAAAACAGATCTCTCTAGAGAAGTTGGACAAAGCATTTTGTTAATGTAATTCAATACATGGATGCACCATGCATTAGAGAGCACTGAGGGTCTCCCTGAGCTGGAACTGGGCATGCTAGATCCTGAACAGGACAATGGCATTGCCTAGGATAGCATCTCAGCATGGCGCTGAACTATCTCATGTGCAACTCACAGCCAGCTCACAGCCTGGTCAGAATGGTGGGAACAGTGCCAGCTGTGTATGGGAGGGCAGGTCTCCTCATCTTGAGATGGAAAGTCCCAACTTACATTTTTAACATCCGTGCAAATTTTGACACTTTTCTTGTAGCACCCTAGCAAACATAATATACTTGAACCGATTACTAAGAATGAAAGGAATGTGCCCCCTTGCACGACAGGCTCAAAACCTGCTGGATAACCTCTCCGCTCCTCTTTCTGCAGGCATATATACTTCCTTACATTTCAAAGACTCTGTCCCCGAAGTTTTGTTCTTGTTCTAGTCCTTCTAATGCAGTCGTGTGAATCAAAGGCAGAAACAAGCTGAACTTTAGGAAAAACAGACAAGATTTGCAGACCTTATGCAAAAATCCCTGTTTGCATGTGTTAAAAGTTTCCAGCCTCCTGAGCTTACTCATTCTTGATGCAAACTAGAGCAGCTGCTGCAAAAAGGCCTTTGTCTCACCTGCCATTATGTCTGACAGAACACGGAAGATGCACCACGGAGTCACTGGCACCTGAAAAAGAAAGATCTGCTCTTGCAAAACAGCCAAAGCCCTTTTGTCCACAGTGCTTTGTTTCTCTCTGCCCCCACCGCTGCACCTTTGTGCTCCCGCCCCTGCTGTGTACTCAAGCAGATGTTAAAAGACTGGATGATCTGAAATCTTGCCGCTCAACCTCACCAAGGGCAACTAGAAAACTACTTTCAAAATCCCCAGCTAGGATATTTTACTCCTGTTGGATGAACAGGAAGTTGAAAGGAAAATGAGAGGACAAATGTGGGTGTTTTTTAAGTACTAAGCCCATGGGTGGACAGTGGAAGGACTGATGGATTTGCAAGAAAGGAATAGTATGAGTATTGAGGATTACCGAGACTGGAGAAAAAGTAAATTACCAGGGAGATGTCACATGCGTTGCCAAGGCGCTTCTGGTTTGGTAACAATTTCCACTCCCTGCTCGCACAGATGAAAGTGATGGCAGTCAAGCTGCTGCTCCAGGCCCCAGCAGGAGATTGTGCAACAGGACTGATATGTTCATTTTCACCAACTCCACTGTTGTGACTTCCCTTTCAACAAATGTATGTGGTGATTTTGAGTTTAAGACATTTTTCAATATAGCATGCATTCCACAGGCTCATGAATACAGAACCTGCCTCCTTTCAACAGATTCTGTTTCTAACATGTTGCATTACACTACACTTAGCTATTCAGTAAGGTATTTTGGCATTGTGTCTGCTGGTTCCTGTTTAAAGTAAAAACACATCATAGGAATAGGATGGAGGATTTTAATACATCATCAGTTTGTTACATACAGAAAACTTTATAACGTGATATAGATCTTTCTTTTTCTGATGTGTCTTCTGTGGCTCTTCTTTTTGTTCCTTGCCACTTAAGGCCATTTAGTAAGATTTGACCTAAGACAGGGTTCACTTCTCCTGGACTTGTATGTTCCACCTTAATAATCTAAATACTAAAATAAATAAATTCTTACTTTTGTAAGCAGAATTTTAAAAGCAAATTTGTAAAAATGCCTGCTAAGATTATAAACACTACTTTTTATTGAGTATATAATATGGCTCTTTTATTAGAAGAGAGTTAATGTAGAACACAGGTTAATACACATGTTATTAATTAGAAAATATTTTTTGAGCTGCTTTCCACATATTGCTGATATATAATACTCCACAACTTTGTCAATGACTGTAAAAGACAGGAACTGGTTTATTTGCTTGGGGGCTACCATGTATTAAATGTTAGTTTCCTCCAAAGTCAGCAGGCAGCACAGCTGAAGGACTGGCTGGTCTTATCAAGGCTGCTGCATTCTAGGTCTAGATGAAGTGGAGGGTCTGAGGGTGGGCTGAGTGGACGCTGAAGAGCTGGAGGGAGTGGGAAGAGGGAGGTCACAGGGCACACCCATGCGCAAACGTGCATGCCTGTGAGCACACGCTCACGTGCCTCCTGAGCAGACCCTGAGAGACTGCATGGAGACAGGGAGTAGGCACGCTGCTAGCCTCAGAGAGGTGGAAAAGCAAAGAGCATTTTACTGCAGACTGTGTAGCATCATTGCAGAGACCCATGATAAGCTGCGGGGCTGAGAGCAAGAACAGGAGAAAGATGGTGCACAGAAAAAGTCAGAGTTATTTTACAAACCTTTTTGATTTCACTCTGAGTTTCTTTAAATGAAAACCACAGCATGTCATGTGTCCATAAATCCCACGTTTCTTAGGTTCTTACCTCATTTTTTTGTTGCCCTTCCTTTAAGAACAATTCTTACGTTCTTCTCAAAGCTACAACTAATTAAAGTCCGGTCACAGTGACCAACTCCCTGCCCAGAAGTACAGGTTCCCCTTTTCCTCAGTTGTTGTTCTCTGTATGAAACTTGGACTCCTTTCAGCCATTACTGGACATTTTGTTGGCACGTGTAACTTACCAGTGTGCCGTAGGTAAAATTATGCTTTCTCCTCCCATCTCATCTGCTCCGATTGTAACTTGCATTTCCCACACCAGCGAGCAATGCTGGACCTTCCCTCAGGTAACACACTGACTGCTGGTCCCAGTGGCTTGACAGCTGGTCTCGATTTGTTTTGGTCTAATGCAGACTGTGTTGTGGTTTGAACGATTTCTATTCCTTTCATTGTTCTCTATCCAGAAAGTGATTTCCAAGTGGTGCCAACCTAGGGGAAAGTGAGAGGTAGGCAGATCCATAGTAAGATGTCAGAGCAGCATCCTGCACAGAAACAGACATGGGAAGGGGCTCCTCAGTGCATCCCCTCCTACTCATGCTGGGAGGGAGAACATGCCCTGCTCTTTTTCCTGCTGTTTCTGACTCTTCCTGCTCAACCCATCTCCCAGAAGCCTCCTCCTGGCAGGTGCAGCTGGGGCCAACTTGCCCCCAGGCAGAGGGGATGAGATGGGGCACAGTGGCAGTGCAGTCACAACGGGCTGAGCTGCACTCTCTGCTTCAGCTGCAAAGCCCTTCCCTGCAGTATTCCATTCTCTCTCTTCGCATCTTTACTGTGTATTGCCACACTGTTTTGGGCCTTTTGATTTGTCCATCTGTCTTGATTGGTGAGTGCTGGTTATTGTGTCTGTGAAGTACAGATGACTGGCTACAAACTAGGCATCCCTCGATTAATTCCTCTCCCATTCCCCCCATCCCCACACTCTCCTGTGTTTTGAATCAGCCACACGGGTGAAAATCTGGACTAAGTCCATTACACTGTACTATCTATGGTAATTTATAGAGGAACCTAACCCCTTCCCTCTTCATAGTTCCTGGCTGTACCATACTAATCTCTTATTAAATGCTTTAGACAGCTGAGTAATCTGTTTGGCTATCTCATACATGTGTTTCACTGCTCTAAGTCTGTATGCTTTTGCTTTCCCTGTGTCACATGTGTGTTGATATGTTTGTCTAGCTCTGTTTCTTGAAGACTGCCATATTCACTTTTTCCCCAACACTGAAAGCCTTTCAATGCCCTCTGTCCCACCTTATTGTATCCACTCCCAGCTACTGTAATTCTCCTTTCTTTATCTACCTGCACTCTTCAGGGGACACAGAAAAGCCCAGCTCAACTGGAAGAGTTCATATAAGCCTATGGACTTGGTGTGGTTTACATAGACACAAGATCTGGTGTCTCTTTTAAGGGTTAGTCTCTCTGTGGTGCCGTGCTCCCATGCCTTGGGTCTCTGGAGAGCATAACTGGCCAGAAGATACAGGACAAGGCTGAGAGCTGGTTTGGGATACCCAGTAGAAATGTTTGCTTTTTAACCTATATGCCTCCCTGCCTCATCTGTGAGTCTAATGGAAAAAATTCTGTGGAATGCAATCTGAAAACAATGTTAGAAGGTTGCCAGGCAGAGACTGAGAAATAATGGGAAAATACTGTTGGACTGCCATTTTTACTTTTTTTTTTTTTATTCCTGGGGAACTACTCTGTCTCTGAGGCAGTCCCTTTGAGACTCGTTCAGAAACAGTGAACTGATGCTTAAACACATGACATCTCTTAGGTGTAGAGATGAAATTCTAGGAATGGAAGCTGACATTTATATATATAAAATAGGGAGTTGAATTCCTTAGTTGCTAGCAGGTTGCTTGGTTTCTAGCCAGGATGTTATCCTACCAGCTCACCCTGGAGGTTTCCCCTTAAAAGGGTAACTGTAACTTTGCGTGGCATGTCCTACATTGAATAGTTTACTGGAATAGGGATTTACTTTAAATAGGAATGTGGGGATTTTTTTAAACCATTTTTAAACAAATATCTGAACAGGGAGACAGACTCCAGTAGGTGGGATCATATCACTAAATTGTGCTGATATTGGGTATTAACTTTTACAAAAAATAAAGCATGCCCTGGTAAACACTTTAATCCTCACCCATTAAATGATATTGTTATTGGTCTCAAACACTAGCTCTTCCTGCGAGGCAGTAGAGGTTTTCTAGATAACACCCCATAAGCTTTCTTGTTGAACCGTTCAGTACTGGAAACTATAATAAACTCTTTCTCTTCCTAGAGTAATGAGCATATTCTCCAAGGTTATATAAAACCAATAAATTTAGGACCTTGCAATATCATGTTTACAGATCTTCTTACAGAGAAGGGCTTAACTGACAAGCTTGGTGCCTTCAGCCATTCTCTGACTCTTCAGCTAAGGAATTATTTCTGAAGTTAGATCGCGTTACAGGCTTTTTGTTATTCACATTGCTTAGTTAAAGTGAGACATTATTTTCAGAACATATACCTGTAAATTTTAACAATGTTTAAAATCTGACTGCTTGCAGAATCTCTGCAATTTCCTCAGGAGGACTGTCAGGTTAGCAGGACATGATGGAGAGAGCCTAGGCCAGATAGGCTATTCCAGCTCCTCAAATAAGGGGAGAATACTTGGTAGGGAAAGTCATTACCCAAGGAATGCAATGACAAACCAGGACACAATTCCAGGGCAGTACTGGCCACTTCACAGGATCATAAAAAATTTGGATTCCATTCATTGAGGGCCTTTAAGCAGCTGAGCGATCCAGCTGCATTCAAGTGCCTAATAGAACAAGTGCTTTCTTAGTGTTACATTAGGTTTTGTAAATCTAGCGTGTAAAACTACATGACATTCATTAAGACAAAGAAGGAAAAAAAAGGAAAGTATTGTATTCGTTATTGCTATTCCTCTGTAACTGATAGAATGATCAGGGATTTTAGAAATGTGCAAATACTGTCTGGCTTCAGAGAAAGTGACTGGATGCATAGTTTTACTGAGGGCTCCTCTCAGGAAAGATCTGGAGATAGTTTGATTGCAAAATTTAGCTTTTTTAACTTGAATGGAAAATAACTCTGCTTTTCAGTCACAATGAAAAACATTCATGGGTTTGCTCTTGTTACATTGTTTTGCATCTTCTAAAAGTTGAGGCTAATTATTCATGTTGCTCACAGCAAATCTCCATACAGTAGTAAAATCACTAGGAAAAACTGATCTTCATTTTAAATGCTCCTTCTTCTAATGTGAGCATTACCTGGTGCAGAGGAATGGTTGGACTCGATGATCTTAGAGGTCTCTTCCAACTAGATGATTCTATGATTTTATGGTCCTGGAAACACTTGAGCTATAGTACAACAGATGCTTTTCTGGTCAATTACTCCAAATTTGAAAGGCACGATTTGATAACAATTTAATTAGACCAGTTTACTAATCGATTATGGACGATGACACCTCCATTTAATATGAAGTCTAGAGAAATGAATGTGTGTGTGGGGTTTTATTCATAGTTATGATATTAGATAAGCAGAACGTAGTTCATGATGGCAAAACAGAAGACAAGTATGCCTTCATATGCCATGTTTCCTCCTTATTCAACCCTTAAGAGCTTGCTTGAAAAGTCTTAGGTTTGTAGTTCTGTCAGTTTCTTCAAAGTGGGGGAAGGGTGAGCAAGGTATGAACTTAACAGTATTTACATTTGAACACTAAGCAATTTCTGAAGAGTGTGGTAGGAACTAGTTATTGCAAGAACTATTATTTAGTTTAATTGATCCCAGCTGGGCTTGAAGAGATTCCAGCCAAAAGCATGCAAATGCTTGCCAAGATTCTGTCATATTTGATAGCTCACACTGCTATGAACTTGGCTAAGAGAGGTCAGTCGCATAGCAAAAACTAAGCTCTCGTCCACTGTATCCAGGCTAGCTTAAAAATGCAGATATGTTGCCAGCTGACTAGCAAGCCTTTCTCCTTTCAAGCTTGTTTTAAGAGGCCCCTGGTTTCTTGGAAGAGGGGGAGTGCAGCACTGCAAAGCAACAGGAAGATGTTGCACACATGGAGTTATGGGCAGACACAGCTGCTCTAGGATCCTCTGGGCATCTGTTTTCATTAATACTTCACTTGTGCATTTGACCTATCAGCTGGATTCAGCACGTCACTGGTAAAGGTACACAGTGTATGTAACACCATTAATTAATCAACCTTGCTTTAAAAATCTCCCCTCTTTCAGAAATACGTTCTTCTTCTTCTTCTTCGGGTACCTCCCCCTCAGGCTTCTGCTAACTTTGATAAAGATTAGAAAACTTTGTGTAACATAATTTAGGACAAACCATCACAATAAATATCTCATATTTATTACAGAAGCAGACACATTAAATCTGATGAATTTCACATTGATTTCCTTCTTTGATAGCTATCTGAAAAATTTAGCATAGAACAATAATTTTAAAGAAATGTGAAACATCTGATTAAGGACAGTTAGTTTTCTAATCAACTATGCCTTTCCTTCTCAAGCCACTTAGTAAGTATAATTATTTATGTTGTTCAAAAGAGCTAAGCAGGCACCTCTTCCCTTGCTGAGATTTATACACTAGATTTCCTCTGTTTTCTCTGTTGGACCATAACCACCATGGTGGAACTCTCTCAGCCTCTCCAGAAAAGTAGTTCCACTTTGTCTAAATAATTAAATATTCCTTGGACCAGAGGACTGGAACCTCCACAAAGAGCTTATTTTTTCCCTTCTTTATTCTTTGTTTCCCTCTTACCCAGTGAATATTTAATTACAAAGTGGAAAAGTCCAACAAGAGGGATGAAGTCAGGGAAGATCCTCTAGGTCAGGGGAATTGGCTTTCGAACAAAATTGTCCCACTGGATTGAAACAAAATTATCCTTCCATAGCTGAAGATCTGGCTCATTTAATCCAAAGCACTGACATTCTGTTTTTCAGAATAAAGACTTTCAAGGAGCACTCTTATGGGGAAAATTAAACAGCTATTATGAACATAACCACTAAACTTATAAAATACATGTTACATGGGTTCATTATTATAAAATTTGGCAAGTTAGGTAAAGAAATGAACATAGTGTAACAAAGTGAGGGTTTTACCTATCATAAGGAATATGTAATGGGATATGGAGGATCAGGAAACTACTCAATGACCTGAGTGGTTGCAGTCAAAGCTTGCTACTAACTGAAGTGCTTACTGAGTTTAAGCTATAAATCTCCGTTCAGCTTCTGTGAACATAGATATGTAGCATCTTTGTTATTTTTAGATGGTATTCTTGTCAGAGAGACAGTCTGGACTGTTGCAGAGAACACTTTGTCTTCTTTCGTTTGTTTTCAGAATCTGCTGTGGATTCATTGTGATGTGTTATGACACCATTTCTGCTGCTAATAATAATGGATTAAAAGTGTGACAGAAGACTATGAATTTAGGGAGTGTGAATGGCAGGGTAGGTGCTAGATGCTGTGCACACAGACTGGGGAGATAGCAAAAGGAGAAACAAGACAAAGTCAATGAATGAGCATTCTAGTCTTAAAGCACTGAAGAATCAGATTTGTAGGAGAAAAAAGGCTCATTGTGTATATAAACTCTATGGTCATCTAACTCACTTAACAGCTCAAGCTTCTGAAAAGATCTTCACATTGGCCACATTCTAATGTTAAAACCTTGGACATCTGTAACAATTATGCTAAGTTTACACTAGCTACGTAGAATAACCCTCTTGCCAACCTTCTCACCTTGCAAACTTACCATCCACTTGTTAATTTTACAGTGAAAAACTGAATGCCCATGATCACCTTACAGCATTTTTAGTTAACAACATCTAGTTATGTAGAGGTACCATCCTCTTCAAAGAGGAATTATGGTCTGGACACTAACAAAAATCAAAAATACATTTATTGGGAACTTTGTTGGCAAACAGAGGGAGACACTGTGAGGAAAACAGTTAGGTCAAAGTTCAAAACTAGGTACTCAAATAGAATGATTTTTTTCTGGGAGGTACTAGAAATGGATATTTAGATGCTAGACATAGGTGTTTATATTTGAATCGAGTTCCACCTATAGAGAGTACAGTAGCTCTTTTGTCAAGCGTGAATGGGTAACCCCTCATAATGGAGAGAGGTAAAGCAAGGGTTGATCTAAGTCTTGGACTAAAATGGTGTGGTGGGGGTGGCAGATCCAGTTCAGGCACATAAGCAGAAGCCCGTGATGTTGTGGCACATTTTTGCATGGTGTTAACAATAGGAATTCAGTGGGCTAGTATCCTGCTGGCATTAGCAACACTCATGGTTGCTTTAGGCTATACCAGTAGCTTGTACTACCTCTCAGGCACCAAGTAAAAAAGTAAGCATGCTGTAGATACTTGTCACCACATCCTGTTTAACTTGGGCAGCCTTCTTTTGGTATTTCTGTCTTGGCTCGTAGTCTTGGTTGTAGGCAGAATAATTGCAACTGTTTTAGATCATGAAGGGTTGCTCATGTAAGGAGTATGTTTCATGACTAGAAATGTTTGACGTTAGGAGAAGCTGAAGTACCACTTCTTGGACAAAAAATTATAAGAAGCTTTTTGAACAAAAATTATCATCTTTGTAAAATTCAATTGAATAAGATCTTGGTCCAGCTTTTCAATGAAAATCCAGAGACAATAACTTCTCTTCCCGTTTCTCCTTTAGTTTCAAATCTGCCTACAGAAACATCCCTTGAAAATGGATTTTTTTTTTTTATCAAGAATACCATTTTAGAAAGCAATTTAAAAAACCCTTTCTCGTCTTGTTTTAGAAAATTGACATTAAAGCAATTTTGTATAGAACAAAGGTATCAATAATGTAAATAACTATATAGAATACAGTGCATAGAACTGATATGTAGAATAAACATGTATGTTCTGAATAGAACTTGTTAATATATGGTAATTAATAGAAAAGACTTGTCATATTTAACTCTCCTCTATATATGTTACTATTTTTTTTGTATATTCCTCAGTGCTTAAAAGATATGCAGTAAAATGCTGCAAATATTGTCATAGTGCAGTAGAATCGAAATTATGGCTTGTTGATTTCAACCCTTGAAAAAAACTGAGTCTGTAGCTAGACCTGCAGTGATATTAAGGATGACACCTTTCTACTTTAATAACATCAGGAATGTGTTCAAAGTAAATACTGTGGTACCTTACACATACAGTTCTATAGGAACAGATTTATTGGTGTAGTCCTGAACCAGCCAGATACTAGAAATTAATGCAAACTTCAACTAAATGTGCTTCATTTAGAAAGGACTGTGAATGCGCTTTCGTGTTTACTGAGGAGCACAAGCAATGTAGTGACTGTCTTAATAGCATAAGGAAGAGCGCAAAGAGGCTGCTTTGTTATACATGTCAGTAATGGGCTTACACAATAGAGTAAATGATAAATAAATAGCAAATTAATTCTCCTTCAGGTAGAATAAAGCTGCTGAAGAAGATCCACTCTAGTAGTTATATTGCTTCAAGAGGATGTATCTATTCATTAAGGTCAGTTAGAGAAGGGAGACCACGGTATTCTTGACATTTACTTGAAATTATTCTTCACACGTCAATACTTTTGCTATAGTCTCTGTCTAACAGAGTAAGGACCTAAAGTGTGAAGCTAGTGTATACTACTTAACAGAAAAGGAATTCTGTTTTTCTCAAGTATTCTTTATATGTTACGAAATTTTTTTCTAAAAAACGGAAGAAACAAAAGAAAATGTCCCTCAGACAGCTGTACTTTACTTTAACAACATATAGCTTTCATTTTCAGGACCACACCATGCCAATGAAGTGCAAGTGTGACAACAGCAGAGAGCTGCAGAAGAAACTCATTAGCTGCAGTTGCCCAATTCAGAGACAGGCATGGGGGGATTTAGAGCTAAATGGATACTGGGTGAGGGTTGCTACAAGTCAAGGAAAAGTTATGTGCACGTGTACTGCTTTAAGCATGCTGGAAAAAATAATTTGCTTTTGCTTCTTTAACAGGGCATCTGTGGAAGGGAGAAGGCATTTGATGATATACACAAAACTTGTACTAATTACTTCTTAGAAAGGTTTTTACAGCTTGCATAACTCCTCAAGGACTAAGGTTGTTCGTAGCATGAATATGGAGAGCAAAACTATCTCCAGACTAA
This sequence comes from Bucorvus abyssinicus, assembly GCA_009769605.1. Classification (NCBI taxonomy): domain Eukaryota; kingdom Metazoa; phylum Chordata; class Aves; order Bucerotiformes; family Bucorvidae; genus Bucorvus; species Bucorvus abyssinicus. Next base: position 17,365,048 of record CM020030.1, on the reverse strand, counting down.
GTTGCTGGAGAACTACCCTGTCTGTAGCTATTACTCCAACTTTACCACAAAGGAGTGTTTTCTTTATATTTGTGTAGCCCTGTCCTCAAATAATAAATATTAGTTTTCGTTCTTTTGTCTTACTTCAGTGGTCATTGTTAACCACGAACAGTATGTAAATAAAGCAGACCATCTCACATGGGTTGTCTTCTCTAAAATCATATACACTACGTTAAAAGCAATGGTGTAGTGTGACAAAGAGTTAAACTGATCTTGTGGATCATAGTTTGACCTTTTATTTTACACAGACAGCATCAGTGTTGTCAATTATGGATTACTATTAATTTTTCTATATTCCCTTCTCTCAGCTCCAGGAAAATAGTTTAAAGTACTTCCTTTACTACTACTTCTCACTTCCTAATTTCTGCTTTCCCTCTCTTTCCGCTATGTCTTTCTTCTGTCATTCAATGTTTTCATCTTCCAATGGCACTTGGAAGTTTTTGAATTTCAGTAATGTTAATGATTTCAATTATTGATATTTTAATAACGTGTTCATCCTTTTATTTCAGTTCAGAGACTGAATGTTGAAAATCGTAAACAAAGACCAGAGTTACATAAGAAGTGAGCTCCCGCTGGTTTAATTAGTCTACTAGGTGAACTAAAACCTTAATCTGAATTTTTAGTCTGGGCTTTTATGTTTCTGTGGTCTCTTTCCAATGAAATTGCATCCTTTTCCTTTCTGTGGCCTTCAGATCAGTCTTTGCAACTTCCAAGTGGCGGATAAAGGAAATCCTTATTGCTTCAAACAGCTCTTCCTATTCGTAAGGACCAACAATATGGTTTCCTAAAATACAAACTAACAAGGCCACTTGCCTGTGAAATGGTGCCGGACGTGGTTTTAGAACTGGAATTAGGAAGCTTGGTTCCAAGTAACTGTTGTCTGTGTCTTGCCTTACGTGCTAAGGTATGTCAACAGAGCCGGAAGCAAAGCCCAAAGCACAACCATGAAATTCAAAGGAAGAACAATGACCTATGCCATGTGAATTCTACTCCAAAGTCAGATGGATAAATATATCTATTAAACAGTATTTTCTGCTAAAATTTTTAAAATGTAAAGGTCAGATATGAGGAGGCACTAGCCTTATGTAGTGTAAAAACCAAATAACTTCTTTAATAGCTATAATATTTAAATGAATAAATTCAACTAGATTGAATTATATTTTCTTTCCTGTTTTCTTGATGGTATGCACTATTACAAATTTCAGCTATTTTGCTGTTAAATAGGGATAATTTTCACTGTTCAGCTGTGAGTGTTTAAATGATGTTAAATTTCCAGGTGCAGATGTGAGCTAATTTAAAATTTTAAAACTTTTTATTTAATTTGTAATACATTCTGAATCAGTTCACAGTTCAAGTTCTGAAATGGTTTGCAGAGTTTTGCTTGATTCTTGAGTACTTCCAGCCACTTTAAAAAACATGTTCCAAAAAAGTCCACAGTGTTCTCTTTCTGAAACTCACAAGTTAACGTCAGCATTGTTAATTTAGCAATAAACTTTTGTAAGAACTGCAGTTTCATTTGACAGTATGGAAAATAAGGGTTTGTTTGACCCAGTAACTTTGACTTCAATTCAAAATTGAAAGGCCTTAGTACTGTTGAAAATCCAAGTTATCTGACCTCCATTAATGTTTAATATTAGTCATAGGTTAAAACTGCTCATAGGATGATAAACAGTCTGGTTTTGCAATGGATATTTTAGTTCAGTGGATGCAAAAACAAGTAAAGGAAACCTCAGTATGCTTATTGTCCTACACACTTGCTGGTCTCTTTGGCCACCCCAAGGATGTAGTACCCATAGGGGTCAATTGGAAGATTAATATTTTCTGAGTGTCTGCCTGATGATCTGTACTCTACAAGGACCCAAGTATCAGGTGATCTCACAGCTATGGTAGTACATGAAGGTTTATCTATAATTTGGGACTTCTTATTTGAGGACAAAGCACCTTAATTGTGGATATGCTGATTTATTTCCATTTTCTTATCTACTGTTGGTTTTGAGGTTTTTGTTGTTTTTGTTGTTTTCTATTGCTAAATGCTAGACAACTTTCATTTCAAGTATTGGATTGCATCTTTTTTGTTTGTATGTACTGGAGTTTTTCTTTCAAACTCTTTATTATTTATTTATTTATTTATTAAATAAACACATTTCATTTAATGCCTAGATTCCTCCATAGCAATTCGAAGCTTTTTAAAACTACTACTTTTTTTTCTGTTGCTGATTAAGAAGGAAAAGATGACATTTTCTTTTGTATGAGCACCAGGTTGTAGTACAGTGAAACTTGAAAAGAACTGCCAAGTCTTTGAGCTGTACTTTCCCCCTTTAGTTCCACCAATCCTCCTTTCTGCTCCTTCATATGTCTTAGGTAACTAGTGATGTTTCTGAATGCTCCTTTTATCAGCAGGGATAATCTTGGTATGTCAGATTTGAGGCTTTCCGTTTAGTCAAAGACGTGGTTTCCTCAAGTATAACAAGCACAAATTTTGTAGTACACTTTGTCCACACTGACATAGCTTTTTGGATAGGTATGATACCACTGCAGACCAGCACCAGTTAGCACCAGAGCTTTTCCTAATCTACCTAACTGGTATTCTACATGTGCATTGAAAGAAAGAGAAAATCTCACCAGAAATGAGTGATGTTCGTATGATAAGACTCATAAGAGTTGTGAAGACACATCGAATGTGTTGCTTCTATATAAAGTATCGTATACCATGAATTTGGAGTTTACTTTGTTATATGACTTGCAGGTTTAATGTTACCTGGCCTTTTTGTCATTTCACTCTCCAGATTTGGATGAAGAACTCTTGTTTTATAAGCCAAGCATATATGATGCTTGATTGTGTTAGAACTATTTACTCTCCTTGAGGTTTAAATCAACAACTCCTCTACCCCAATGCGATGGTGTAGTATAAACCCCTGGCAGAAATATATTTGTCTTTCTTCTCTATCTACACAGTTTTAGGCTATCAAATGCAAGAATAGATGCACAATTAGAAATGTTAGTCAACTGAAAAATAGTGGGGATTTGAGTCTTGTTATCATTAAGCATAGACCCAAATTATAAAGATAGTTCCTAATTCCTGTTGATTAGACAATAATCAATAACAGGGGTGACAAAAACACCCCTGTGTCTTGTTTTCACATTGATGCACTGTCTGATACTGCATCTGTAATAGCCTCCCTTAGTCATGCCTCTGGGATAATTTGAGTTCAGAGAACAAGTTGTCCTGCGTTGGTAGGTGACTGAGTTTGATTATATAACAATTTGTGCATGTAATCAATGGAGAAGGTCACTAGAAACCTGAGTTTCCTTGATAGACAAGTAACTCGGTCCAGTACTGAGCCAAAGATCAAATCAATGTGTAAATGTGGAAAATTGAGACTGGAGGATGAGCTTGAGCTTTAGCTCACGTCTGTGCAAGTATCTGTATGAAGTGTGACAGTATCATAATGAAGAGGTAAGAGTACCAAATACTCAAAAATTAGAACATAACACTTCATTGCCAGTAATACAAATTGATATACAGTATTGAAAATGCAAATGGTTACACTCTGCTAGGAAAGAACACCTCTAATTTTTATCAGAGTAAAAGAGGGTATCTCAAGATCCAACTGAGTTTATTCCAAGGCATTTTAAAGTTTCAAGAGAGTAGTAATTTTATACAAGACTTTCCAAAGACACTTGTATCTGATAGTAAGAGGAAATGAAAAACCTTCATTTTGGAGCCAAATTCTCCTCTGTTTTACCATCTTACCTCATAGAAGACTGCACGGCTTTGGGAAACCCAGCTTAGAAAAATCTTCCCATTGCTTTGGCTTGTTGTTACTGGAGACTGCAGGATATTATGAGCTTTTTGTGTGACTTAATTGTTTGGAATGAAAAGAAGTAATTTTCAATAATACAAACTAAAGCTGGAAAGAGAAGTAACACAACTCTTTAATGAGACTGACACAGAAATTGTAATCAGACATCTGAAGGACAGTTCAGGATGTATTTGAGTCTCTTCTCCCTTAAATAAATGTTTTAAATTTCATCTGCTTCTTACAGATTCACTTTTCATGTAGGCCATCAGCAATACAGTTTAAATTCCTAGTCTGTTTTGGAGTCCAATGCTGCCAGATAATGAGAATAGTTTTTTTAAAAAGTTTAAAACTGGCACAAAGAAAAGGGCATGTAACGAAAAGAAATTCGTTAAGCCATACCTTTGTGTCCTTAGTTGCATAGAATAAATGGTGGGAGACATTAATAAATGAGAGGGGAATCAAGATTACAGAATAATAAGGAGAAATACCACAAGTCTAAATGTGTAACTAGATGACATTGAAGATGAGATGACAGCCAGTGCTCCCAGTTCAGGTGCCATATGGGTTGCCATATGTCACTGTGATGTCATTATCATCACTGACAGTGAGGGAAATGACCCAAGCAACCTCTTACTTGCGTATTGCAGGAAATTGCTTTATTTTGCACAGCATGGAGAAGATGCCCTGGAAACCCCAGCAGGTAGACATACATAAAACAGCTTTACAGTTGTTCTAACTTGTGAAAGAGAATCAGTTTTACAAAGCCATAGGAATTTGGAGAAAATAAAAGTAGCAAAAAGCTGTATTTCTCTTTCCCTATTTTGACACTGTACCTAAGGGAATGTTTGGCCAGTCCCACAAATCACTGTCAAAGATTTAAATCAAGGAAATTTTGTAAGCAGACATTGACTTCATATTCCTTGTCCCCTCAAATTAAATTTGAACTGAACCTTCCATTTTTTACATATTTTCACTCAGGTCTTATTAAGAGAAATTAGAATTAAGTATTTCCTGTGAGATTGAACCTCTCTTTCTCTGCCTCATCACTTGAAACAGAATTTACTTCTCAAAGTTATTCAGCTTTAGAAGGCATCATGTTAGACTAACAGGTATACATGCAGGTGGAAGTTGCACATGGAAGCAAAAACATTTCGTTCACTAACTCTTTGGTGGCTCTTGTATGTCTGAAGGACAGTATTCATTAAAATATCTGCTACTGTATTTACTTTCCTTACACACAGATGCTTTTTAAGAAATCTTACAATTTTGTAAATCATTGTGTTTATTCTTCTATACTTGATTTTTCAAAGCAAACTTGCTGCTCAAGATTCAAGTATTACGAAAGTGATGAAATTGTCATGACAAGAACCTCACATTGATGCACAGAGAGAACGAGATTATCTCTCTCAAGCAGATGTTATTTGAATATAATGCAGTAAATGAATACTGATAGGAGTTGTTATTCATCATTGGAGGCCTGAACAAGGGATTTAGTGCCACTTACTACTATACCTGTCATTGTGGAAGCATTATGTCAAAGAAGGAAACAATCCTCACCTCCAGCCTAAACTGGAAGCTACTGGCTACTGCTGACTTCACACATTATTTTTTTTTACTGGAAATTATTGATGTAGTCAAGTTCCTGCATCACTTTACACTTAACTGAGTGACTTTTTTTCTTCAAATTTGCTGACAAAGGGGACTTGCTGAATGTTCTGTAGAGAAAAAAAGCAGTGACAGATATTTGAAAAAAAGCAGATATAACCTCTTTATGTCATTGTTCTAAAGAACAGTTTTCCATGACTTCTTAGTTTTCACTTCATAGTGATGGGTGATTGAAAATCCTGACATGTGTCACAGAAAGTAATCCTTCTGTTTATAAAAGCATTCTCAGTCAGATAAAATACTATCTGTAAAGGAAAGAAAATAGTCATACTTCACTATAAAATGATTTTAATATTTTCAGGATTATATAAATGCCCTTGTGCTTTCTCATATTCTTTATCGTTAGTTTCTAAATTTGTTTCTGTGTGAATTAATGTTACTAATATAATTTTGTGAAGAGACTTCTAAGTGTATGCTGTAAAGATTGCAACCTGACCCAAGATGTGTTGCCATTTACAAAAATTTTACCACTTGCTCAAATAGAATGTAGGTCAGGTCAATGTTCTGCAGAAAATCTCAAATTATGTGGAAAATTAAAAACATATAAAACATAGTTGTCCTGCTTTTATTTATATTTATATGCAACTAAACCAAGAAAAATTATCTTGGTTTAGTTACTTATGTCTGAAAATTACCTTTATGATCATCTGCAGTATGCTTAAGGATAGTCAGCGTTTCTATTGGACCAGAATTTTCAGAACTGTAAACTGCTTACCAATTATTTTTCACAGGGTCAGTTGAGATCATTTTGTCAGATATTGCTTCTTTTTTAAGCTTTCAAATTTTGTGTCAATTTTTGTGGTATAAGTCACAAATTTAATGAAAAATTTTAAATTGAAAAATAGATTTTTAATTTAAAAAATGAAGACATAGGAAGTATTGACTGCTGAAGATCTTCTCCATTAAGATTCTGAAATTGTGACATTTCACACAGTTGATCTTTTCCAAGATTAGACTTTAACAGACTTGTGAGAGCTTAATTTTAAAATTCCTGATCACTCCTAAATTAAATGCTTAACAATTCTTGCTTAACACAGAATAACAATGATGGTTAACACACCATGTCATCATCATAGCTGGATAGTGTCTCCTTACCCTTTATAAAAGTGGACAAAACTAAGCAAGCCTTGCATTTCCAAAATCTTTGCCAGCTTTACTAAGTCATTAAACTGTCATTGCAGCATTACTCTTTTTTTTTTTTTTCAGTTTTAGACAGGTTTTTGGAAAACAGAAAAATTCCAAACATTGATGGGATTTTCATGATGCATAGAGAGCATATGTACATTGTGCTGCAAAATATAGGGAAACTTCAAAACCCTTGATGCCATCAGGGTGTAGTGGAAGGGCTGGGAGGAAGAAGAAGAGATGGGGGAGTTGGGGATGCAACTATAAGCAGTGACAGGGACTTATGGGACTCTCTTGGGTCTGCTGTAATCTAGCCTTCTTATCAGGGATGCTTCAAAACCATTTTTTCTTTCTTCAAGGCAGTTGGGGAAGAGGTGGCTAATGAGGTTGTTTTTCATCTCTGGGAGGGTGGGGAGAAGTAGCAGTTCCTCTGTCTCATTTATCCGGGGAATTTTCCTCTCCCTACCTCCCCCACCATGATGGCTGATGGTTTTAATTTTTTTCTGAGGTTGCGGGACATTTTGAGGACAGTGTATATTTCTGTATGTCTCTCTGTTAAGGATACAGAATACAACTGGCAACAGAGTCATGGTCTTGACTTTTGTCCCGTCAGAGCTAAGTACAGGCTGGGTTTCAGTGCAGACTCTGCAGATGACCTGCTCATAGGCTCCCAGTGCTCCCAGTTACTGGGTTGCACTGATGCTGGGCTGGTAGAAGGTGAGGTGGTTACACTTCTGTTTTCACTTCTGTGTGCTTTCTGGAGCTGTAATCTGGCTTTGTGGCATTGCAAACTATGTTAAACATTGGACTTAGAAGAAGGATGGTAACTTTCATGTTAGCTTGGAATAGAAAAAGAGCAGGTAACTTCTAGTGGGAAGGCAGAAACCATAGTAGCTTCCTCTTAGAAGAGTCAATTCTTTGCAATTTTTTTCATTTTAGGTGCTTCAGTGTTAACATTCTCTGCATGGAACTGAACATTAAAATATGAGTAAAGTAAAAAAAGCAAGTGTGAAACTTATATTAGTCCCATCACTGGAAAGACTTAAGATGAATAAAAGGGTTTTGAGGTGAGCTAAGTCTAACTATAGATTCAGTAAAGCCTCCGAGAAATTTGTAAAATCAGTATTAAAAGCTACCTTTCTGTTTGATACTAAAACTGTATGCTTCGTAACAAAGCTAGTGGCTTTTTTAAGCAAAGTCCTATCTTACTTTATGAAGAATGCTTTCTAGGAATTCTGGCCCTGACTAGTCAGATATATGTACCAGCTAATGCAGAGAAGCCTGGGATGAAGGGAGGTCATTAAAGACAGTTAGAGAACAGATACAGGACAAGCAAAATCCAATAATGTACTGTCACAAGATAATATAATTAGGCTTTTTTTTAAAAGGGGAATATATTTAAAGCCACTTTCCAAAAATCAAGAGTAAACAAGTCTCAAATGTCTTCACTTCAGTATATTACTAAAAATCTGTAGGATCTATAAAAGCATGACAAGTGTATAGTGTACAATTTTTTGGTCACATCACATTGTCTGGGCAGCTTTTGCCCTGATCTGCAGGACTGCGTGTCAGAGAGAGAGCTGCTAGAAAGGTGTAAGAGCAGGAATGGGCCTCAATGCAGAGAATAATACTGTAGCTACATGTGGACTTTATTCCTAGTGATGTTATTCTAATATAAAAGCCAATATGGGAAACATCAGAGAGAGAACAGATATTTCTTACACTTCAACGTCCAGCTACATATCAACATGTTGCACGATGGGTAGCTGGAAACTGACGGGATGGTCAGTCCTAAGTCAAAGAACTTTATGTGGTCTAGTCACAAACATGAAGGAGTGTTGGCCAAGCCATGCCCTTTTATTTGTTTTGGGCTTTTAGTTTGTTTGGGTTTTCTTTTTTTTTTCATTTTTTTGCCCTAGGTTTTTGGAACCTATGTTTTTTGAGCCTCAGTCTTCAAAGAAATCCATTCCTGTAAGTACAAGGACTATTAATGCAAGTGAGATATTTTAGCACATTCTGGCAATGATGGGCCACCGTGCGTTGGTGCCATTTTGCAGCCTTTGAAGGCCTGACATTTGGTTGTTATGCAGCCAGTTTACACTACTCTCCCAGTTAAAAAAAAAAATCCTAGAGGTGGATCATTGACCCTTACTCCTCAGTTACTAAATCTGAATGAAGAAACCTTTGTTATTACTGGAGGAAAACAACAGAAATGAAAATAACGTTCTACAGAAATGAGAATAACCTTCTGACTTTTCACATCTTAAAGAAAAATCTGTATTCATGCAAAGTAAAGATTGTCCAGAGATTGCCTCATGCTTCCACCTGCTTACCTTTCTCTAACAGTGACTTTCATATAACTTTTAACTCTCGTATCTATGCTTTGTTTCAGTGGGTATCCGGTATACTTAAAAAAAACCCAAACAAATAAAAACCCCCAACATGTCTTGGTATATAGTCAGAGCTGCTACTAGCAAAAGACAACACGGATGACAGGAGGAAAAAGGTTAAAATTAAAAAGACTTGCAGGCAGGAACAAAGGTATGAGCATTTGCTTTGAACCTGGGAGCCTCACGAGCCGCCCTGCCAGTGTATCCCAGGTGTAGGCCACATGAGCTGGGGAAAGAATGCAGCTCTGAGGAGCGTGATGACAGGCCAAGCCTGTTCTGCATTCATCCCAGCATGCACCGGTGCATCTGTTATGCATTTAAAAAAGGTTTGAATTTTTCTTGCTTTCTCTTTTGCTTGGTAAAGTTGTCTGAACAAATTTAAGCAAATATTGAAAACATTATCACAACAGAAGCGCAGAAACTCTTTGAAAGAAGGAGATGCAGTTTTGGCCATAACGCTGTAGCACCATCTCCCCCTTGGAGCTGCTGTAACGGCACTGCCCTGATCTCTGTGTGAATCTTCTGTTTTCAAGCAAAATCAGCAACAGAGTAACGACTTGACAGCTCACTCATGTGTGTGAAGGTAAGATACTCCTAAGAAAAATGGTTTCAGTGGTGCTGGGAAGGTATAACTTCTGCTGCCCTGATGGAGTTGCAAGGTGCCTGCAAGTTGGCTGAGGGCAAGAAGGGTGCACTCAGCAGGTGCCCCGAAGGCTGAGGTCCACCACGGCTTCCTCCCAGCAACACACTGGGGTTCTCCTCTGGGGCACACTAGGCTGTGGGGGTAATGGTGCAGCTCCAAGACTTGTCCTGATAGTCAAAACGAGGCCAGGCCTTCTGCCCGAGATCCGTACCTCAGTACATCTGCCACACATAGACACTAACCTTTAAAGCCGGACAGAAAAGTTTACAACCTCTATATGTGGGTGTGATTTCCATCCATTTTAATCTGGCAAGAAATCTTGCTAGTTTTATTAAACAAAAATAACAAGTAGCATTATTTATTTCTGCATAGCATCCTCAACCTGGTAGATATCAGACAAGTCAGTAGTAGGGCCTGGGTCCAGACTCAGAATGTTTCTGTGTTTAAGAGGAAAAGCTAGACATGGGATATAGAAATAGATTGTTCACCTCTGTGTGAAGAGCACTAATAGTGAACGAAGGACAGTAGGGTACAGTGAGAAAGATGGAGGAAGAAATATGAACGACAACAAGAGCCTACTTGGATTTTGCTATTTTATTTCAGAGACTCCTCTTGTACAGAAATGAAGAGCTAAGAACTGAAATGGTTGATAAAGTTATCCTTTCAAAATTCCAGATGAGTGTTAAAGGTTTTGAAATTTTAAAAGGAAACTAAACTCTCAAATCTAGGGCTCACTCTAAACCTGCACGGTCCAAAGGAAAGCCTCCTTCTGCATCTGGATAAGGTTAATATTATTAGTAGCCTGCCTGGGTCCATGCTCATTGCTCTGAAACACGGGTGTCTGTCATCCATGTCACTATAGGCCATAACGTATCCGGAGTTGTAATCTAGAGCAGCATGGGAGCCTAAGCAGGATGGTTTTGGGTTTTTTTGTTTTGTTTTGGTTTTTTTTGAGAGCAGTATCATGCTGTCATAATAGCATCTGCTGTATGTCTTGCAGAAACACTAGGTTCTGAACTCTCTTTGGCAGGTTTTTGATTTCTTTATGTTCTTCAGAAATCTACGCAGCCAAAGCAGAGAGGGGCCAAGTTCAGGTCTATGCAGTTTACAGTGTTGAGTCTTTGCCTTATATACCTAGGCTGAAGGGAATCATCTGTTCCTCAGATGTTTTTCATTATTTCGCACAACAAGATTCCAAGTTAATCTGCAGTAGTAACATAGCTTTATTATAAGTTTGATTAACTGCTTTTAAAACTTAAAGTGATTGTTGAATGTCTTTTGTTCAATGAACCATTGGAGGCTTCTGGACTTTGACTCTCCACATCTCTCTCTTGTGAAGGCAGAAGCTTCTGAATTTAGGGTTACACAGAAGTAAAAAGGAAACTGAAGAATAAACAAACATATTACTAGATCTCAGTGAGGGTGGTCCACAACCTTGTTGGTCTAAGTGTTTCATGTTGCTGAGGAGAGCAAGCTAGGCAATGTTAGTGATTGCTTTAGAGTGGAAAGGCCCCAGTTGTTGAGTCTGGGGGCCTTTAAATTGGCCACCAGCCAGGAGAAGGCAGAGAGCAAAAACCGTTCCTAGAATAGGAGAGGAGATGGGCTTGTGGAAAGAAGCTGAGCCAACCAGCAATATAGGTTTTTGCATTTCTGGTTTTACTGTGGCTTTGAAATGCAGAATATTGATACATCTTTGAAGAAAACTGCGATTTGAAAATCACACTTAATACTTGATTCTGTTGAGCAGGGGCTGAACCTCCTGTTCCTCTCAATCCACAGGACACAGAGGTCAGGTCCATCACAGGGTTCTCTCCTCTGTCCTTTTCTACTCTGTCTCTACCTACATAACCATGTAGCATCTAGTAGTAAAAAGCCATGTGAAATCATGACACTTCACACAGTCCTCCTGTATGAAACAGTTATGAGTAATCTGACGATCTTTAATTTTTGACAGATAGCAAAAGCCCCTAACATTTGTAAGATGCACACTGGGTAAAAACATTTGGGATGGGTTTTTCATAAAATACTCTTCCTACTTGTTGAGAAGTGGAGATCAAACAAAGAGCTCCTTGCCCTTTAATAAAGAAAAAACCCAAAAACCAAATTCAACACTAAACCAAAACTTCACACAACAAAACCTCAGAAGTACTGGAGCAGAAATTTCTATATGTCTTCTCCCCTTCATCCCTTCTTTCATCAACGTGGAATTATTCATAGTCCCCATTCTATACTGGACTAATTTTTACTTTTTCATGTGTTTAAAAAAAGCAACAAAAAACCAAGAAAACAAACAGAGGCTTTTTACTTAAGAAAGGGAGAATAATTCCCTTCCTAAAAGCATCATTATGGGATTTTTCTTTCACAAAGCATCCATCTCCTCCATTAGGATGATTAAATTCATTTTAATGTAGTGCCAATCAGGGGATTGTTGGGATTGTTGCCTTCCCTCAAAGAACTACTGTAAACACTTCATCTCTTTTGTTTATATTATTCTCAGGTAGAAGGCTACTTTTTGTCTCTGGGCCTGCTAAACCTTTAGAGATATATCAGCTCTTTCATCTTTTTCCAGTGCTTGTTTTAGAAAGGGATTAGATCTGACTGTGAGTGGGGTAGGACTCGCTGCACAAGTGATAAGGTTATCAGACTTCTCACCTTTCTCCATGCCATCACTTTCTTTCACCTCGTTAAGTCAAGTTGCTTTTAGTGTTTTTTCTGTTCTCTTTTCCTCCTCTGTGACGGTAGTCAAAACAGATTTCTTGAAATCTTTACAAATGATTTCTAGTATAAAAGCACCCCCAAGGCTTTTGACAGCCCACTTTTAGCATACGACAGAATAGGTGGGTTTAACAGCATCACTTCAATGCTTCCTTCCCGTGTCTTCCCCTGCTGTCTCATTCTCCTGCTGCCATAGCTTAGACATTATCTACCCCATGGTCAGAGTGGTGAAGCAATCAGGTACTTAAAGTTTTTACCAGAAAAGCACAGCACCATGTCCTGTGAGGCTAATACCAGCTTCCTGACAGTGCTGGACCTTCCAGGGGAAATCACATTTTGCCAGGTACTGAGCATCTTCTAAAGGCAGTGACTCCACTCACATCTCTTCACTCTCTCCTCAGCCAGGACTGGATTTGTATATGTTTCAGCACTATAATAATATATGTATTCTGTGTAATTTTATCATCCCTATTCCTTAACCAGGACTTCTTGTCTCAACTTGAACTTCCAATCTTTATCTGTAGTGGGTTTATAACTTAGCTAGTTAAAATATTAGCTTTATCATTATCTAACAGGAACATTGTCAATGTCTTCCATTTTTTTTTTCCACAGCAATATGTTTTTGAGCTGAGAGCAACACATTGACTGAATCTCTGAGTGTGAGGGAATTCATCCTGCAAATAGACTGAGACTGAGGGGAAAACTGACCTAGGACTACTGGGGCCAAGTGTCCACTAAAGCAGTGTATTGTATGATATTTGGCACCCCTTGAATACTCTGCTGCTACTTGCTATGCCCTTCTGTGAAATTCTCTGGGGGAGGTTTATAAGTGCCCCAGGTAACTTACTTAAGATATTATCTCTTTGACTTTTAAGTATTTTATATATAACTTGCTATATTACCATTCTCATTGTATTTACTTTGTGCAGCGCAGGATACCTAGTCAATTGATTCTTCTCTTGTTACTATCACATTTTTTTTCCATTGGAATCAATTCTAATTGGATTGAATCTTAGTGATAAAAGTAAAATTTAGAGTTGTTTATATGTCTCCAGAGAAAATGTGCTTTAGTCAGTAAATCTTATGGTTGCACACAGATGACGTTGTTGAAATAGATAATCCTCTACAGATGCATTAATTTCATAATCTAAAAATGCTTTCTAAAGTATTTTGCAGAAACTAATAAAGACCAGCTTGATGACACAGCCTACAAGAACAAAGGCAGATAAAACAAATGCTATTGCAAGTCTGCAACTCTAAAAACTTCAGAAAACTAGCCTCTTCCAAATGATCAAAATTTTTAACATACCTTTTCCTATAGAATTTATCTCTATCCATATTTCTAAACCTAGCTATTTTACAGAATTATGGCTTGCCTCTTGGTACTCCCTTTTCTGATCAAAGCTTAGAAGAAGACCTGCAGCAAATTTTGTTGTTTACTTGACACTTGGAGTAGCTGGCATTCACCCTGGTGTTCTAAGGTTGTACTGCCAAGGGAAAAAATATGACATGCATCCTTGTAAAATTTGTGCTGCTTTCTTTGGCATTCCCCTTTCAGGGCCTTTGTCCATGTGGTAGTTCTGCTTTGTTTTTTCTAATTACTAGCAGCTGAGACAGTTTGTGTCCAGGGGAAACAACTTTAAGCAGCTCTAACAGGTGTTCCAAGGCCAAAGTTTTTATGCAATAACATGTGAAATGAGATGTTCGCTGCACCTGACCTCCTAGTGATCAAATTAAACAAACACTGGACCAGAAAATACGAGACCATTTTGTCTAAATACCTACATTTTTTCAAGGCACTGTACTGAAAGAGGTGTAAAAAAGTACTTACCTTTCTTTAATAACTCCATTCTGTGTTTTTCCAAAGCCTCTGAAGAAATGAGTTGAAATCTATTATCTGTCATGGGCATTTCCAACACACTGTAAATGTTCCAGTACTCTGGAGAACATGTGTACCTTTCCTGAAATGCATCCTTTAATTGGCTCTTCAGATATTCCTCAAATCATGGAAGTGGGCAGCTTTACCTAATGTTCCTGAAAACTACTTATGAACCTTTTTCCTTTGGAAAATTTTATATTAACATCAGTTGTTATGCAATGAAAAATGTTTGGAAACAATTGAAATGTTTATAACAGATGATAAGAAGTAGAGGGTGCTTTCTGCACTTCTATCACGGTCAACAATACCTATGTGAATTTGAAATTATTTATTTTATAGTTTGCTATGAGAAAGGTCTTGACTGTACACTCAGGCATTATTTTCAATTTATTTATTGTAAGTTATCCATAAAGTCCTCTCTGCAGGGCTTCAGTGTATCCATGTTTCAGGTCATGAGTGTGCACGCGCAGTATTTTCATGACTGGGCATATGGACCCAATCTTTGATGTGATGGATGGATGGAGTGACCTTGATAGGACTCTTGGTCACCAAGGACCCACACAAGACCTGACTTTTCCTGTCTTCTCAGCAGAAACCTTTAGCTGTACTTGATGGCTTACCCTGCTCCTTGTAGCGAGTGCTGGTGTGGTTCCTGCTCTATGCCCTGGGTCTGTAGCACCCTCTCTCCCTGGGGCTTTCCTGGAGATGGCAGCCTATGGGAGGAGGGAGCTCAGAAGAGGTTGTAACGGGCTGGGTTTGTTTGTCCTTTTGCAAAAAATCAGTGCTGTGTTTGGGGAAAAATTTAGGGAGGATGGTGGAGAGCAGATCAGTGCAGAAGTCGGCAACAGTGCCTTTGAGTGTTGGGAAAGGGCTGGCTTTTCCATGCTTATATGCTTATATGTTTGTGCATATGGTCATGTGCATACATGCTGATGTCTGTTCATAGCTGTGCAGTTTAGAGGTGCTGTGACTTGCTGAGCCTGGAAATGCAGATGTAGTGTAAATTAGACTAAATTACAGCGATAAACAGTATATTCACCAAAAAGAATGTGATTTTTTTTAACATGCTGAGAATTTTTGGCAGTGTTTCCCCCTTTCATGTTAGCTAAGATATTAACCTATTTACCTAAAAGAAGAGGTGGAGGAGACTTGACTTCTAACCTTTCATCCAGCTTTTAAAATTTGAATTAAGTTTTGGCGCTAGAGAACACAGAGTGTTGCCTCTGATGGTTCTCACCGCTCAGGTACAAAATGTGAAGAGATTCCAGGGGCTGGTGAGATGAAGATTGGGGAGAATGAGGCAAAAAGTGATTTTTATTTTCTGGGAAGGGACAGAGAGAAGGGTGGAAATGATGAGGATCAGGCAATGTATAAAATAGGTTTAGCAAATAGCTACAAATCTAATATATCAAGAAGTGCCAGAGAGCTTCATTACCCATATCACATTGAGGAGATGAGGCAACTGATTGGTTCAGTACTTGCTAGCAATGCAGTGAGGCTGTGCACCACTTCAGTGTTTAGGAGTCTGCAACAGCCAGAAAAATGCTTTTTTCCAGCAAGATCCTGTCTGTCCCTTAATGATGGTACCTGCTCTGTTCTGTCAGCCCCTCTGACTCAAGCTACAGGTGCTCAATATTTAGCAATTTATATGGGTTTTGATGATTTTTGTACAGAAGTTCTCTGTCATATGGCTGACTAGAGGTCTGTTCTTTAGTATAGCGGGGTGATGGCCAGTCCTTGACTGAGTATTGTTTACTGCCAACACAAATATTAGCTTGCTGTTGTTGCAATTGCTGTGAAATTAATTAAATTATGATTAATACTAAACCAAAATACATACACAGAAATCACTGACAGGTTTCTCCGAGCAAAAGTACTACAATGATAAATATATTACTTAACAAAAATAGTAGTCACACCATGTGTGGTCATGTATCACAGCTGGCAGATCAGAGCGGAATATGTGGAGGGATTCAGTTTTGTTCTCCTCCTTACATACACCCTTTGCCACTCCGTTGCACCATAAAGATCAAGAATTAGTCACTCACCCTGGTTTACTCAGTAGCAAGAATTCAAGTAGATTGCTTTAAAAAGAAATCAAAACCATTCATGTGCAAGTATGTAATGTTAGTCTGCGTCACATAAATGTTGGTTGAGATGAAAATGTCTGTAACACCAACATGAGGAAACAGAGAAAATAATAATAACAACAACAAAGAAAACCCCACAAAACAAACCAAATACACATAAAACCTGCTTGACAGAAACCAAATCAATTTAGTTCCTATCTTGCCCTAACAGTTACTATTCTTTAGCTGCAGCAAGCAAACAAGGCAAAAAACTTGCAAAGGGAAGGTATTGTACAGAAAGACTACATGGGAGGATACTCAAAGCAGGATATTACACAAACTTGTAACTTCATCTGTGACTGTAATGCAATAGGAAGACATGTCATTGCTTGCCTCTGTTTACTCTTATTGGTATATTTCATTGCTTGTTCCCATTTACCATTACTTGGGATTGGTAGCTATTAGGCACAAGAGTGCAGCTTATGAAAGAGGACCCCGCAAAGAAAAGGTGTCCATCCTGAAGCACTGGTTAACAGAGAGCAACACAGGGAACTGTGAACTCTTAGAAAGGTGTGGGCTATCTCTGTATTAGAACCGCAGAATCACAGAATCGTTCGGTTGGAAGAGACCTTTAAGATCATCGAGTCCGACTGTTCACCCTGCACTGCCAGGATCCCTAAACCATGTCCCTCAGCGCCTGATCTACTCATCTTCTAAATACTTCCAGGGATGGGGACTCTACAACCACCCTGGGCAACCTGTTCCAATGCTTAATAACCCTCTATGTAAAGAAATTTTTCCTGATATCCAACCTGTATTTCCCCGGACTCAACTCAAGGCCATTTCCTCTCATCCTGTCATTCGGAACATAGGAGAAGAGACCAACACCCACCTCACAACAACCTCCTTTCAGGTAGTTGTAGAGAGCAAGAAGGTCTCCCCTGAGCCTCCTCCAGACTAAACAATCCAAGTTCCCTCAGCTGCTCCTCATAAGACAAGTTCTCTAAACCCTTCACTAGTTTCATTGCCCTTCTCTGAACCCACTCCAGCACCTCAAAGTCCTTCTTGAAGTGAGGGGCCCAAAACTGGACACAAGACTCAAGGTCTGGCCTCACCAGTGTCGAGTACAGGGGAACAATCACTTCCCTGCTCCTGCTGGACACACTGTTTCTGATACAAGCCAGGATGCTGTTGGTCTTCTTGGCCACCGGGGCACACTGCTGGCTCATGGTCAATCGACTGTCAACCAACACCTCCAGGTCCTTTTCTGCAGTGCAGCTTTCCAGCCACTCTTCCCCAAGCCTGAAACATTGCAGGGGTTGTTGTGGCCCGAGTGCAGGACCTGGCACTTGATCTTGTTGAATTTCATGCAACTGGCCTCAGCCCATTGATTCAACCTGTCCAGATCCCTCTGTAGAGCCTCCCAACCTTCAGGCAGATCTAGACTACCTCCCAACTTGGTGTCATCTGCAAACTTACTGAGGGTGCACTCAATCCCCTCATCCAGATCATTGATAAAGATGTGGAAGAGGACAGGCCCCAATACTGAGCCCTGGGGAACACCACTGGTGACCAGCTGCCAGCTGGACTTAACTCCATTCACCACTACTCTCTGGGCCTGGTCATCCAGCCATTTTTTGATCCAGTGAAGTGTACACCCATCCAGGCCATAAGCAGCCAGTTTCTGCAGAAGAATGTTGTGAGAAATGGTGTCAAAGGCTTTACTAAAGCCCAGGTAAACAACAACCACAGCTCTTCCCTCATCCACTAAATGGGTCACTTTGTCGTAGAAGGAGATCAGGCAGGTCAAACAGGACCAAAATTACCAAAGCATGGTAATTGATAATATTTAGGAGACTAGCTTCAAAACCTTGCTTCTAGTCCAGCTGAAAGGCTAATGTAGATGTACCCCTTAGTCTTCTTTGGAAGGGATGACATGCACCAAAACTGCCCTGGGAGCCAAACTAGCATGTGGTAAATGGAGGCAATCAGGAAGTTTCTTACAGAATTGCACTGCAGCGCTGAAGTTAACGCTAATATAGACAAAGACAATGAGAGAAGCCTCAAAGCAAAGAAGGAGAGACCCAGAATAAAAAATATTGGCTTGCAGGCAGAATTGCTAGTGTTCTGGCAAAGATGAATACTGAAATGATTCTACTGGGAAAAAACCAGGGAACATTTGGAAGACAAAGTACAATTACTGGGGAAAATTGGCAACAAAGAGCAATCTTAAATTAACTGTAACCTTGTGTTAAATTTTCTGTTTTGTTGATTCTCGCTTCAGATTTATGTGATCACCTGATAAATTTCTTAGTTTCTAAACAAAGCATAATCTTACATTAAAATAATGGAAACAGAAAAAAGAATTATTTGTTGTTCAGAACAGAATATATATAGGCACCTGAACTGTGTTTGTGTGTATTATATTTTCAGAGTGTAATGACAAATACGCTTCATAACTGTTAACTACTGAAAATTGTCTGTTGAGCAGGATACTGTGTGCTCTGCTTTATAATGTACCAAGAAAACAAGTGACTACAATTTGCTAATTTGTAGCTTATAAGGAGTAAAATAATGCTTTCAGAACATTTTTGTAGTAAGTTTGTGTGGTGGCATTAAGAGACTCTTTCCTAGTCACGGTCCTATTTTCCTCATCTTGTAGGAACTCAGTATTTTGTCAGACCTGTAACTGAGACCATTCACACTTGATTGAAAATAGAAAACTGTGGTTAAGAGGAAAGTTCCTACATACATGAACACACGCTGACCATAACTGCATGAGTTTCTTAATGAAACAGGATTTTCTGCTGAAGTTTATGTTTGTTTACCTCTTAAAATTTATCTCTAACAGGTGGCAGAGAAAGGCTAATGATAATGGTTCAGTGGATTGCATCCTCTACCACAGGCATTGTTCTGAGCAGTTTGCATTGTGGAAATCTGGTTTCTCAGAGTTAGTTACTCACTGATAATGTCATCAGTGAAAAGTTTGTGATACTGCTAGTTACGGTCAGTGGAAAGAAGAAGTGGTAGGTAATTATAAAGGAACAGAAGATCCTTTTGTGGGGAGTGGGGGGGTGGGGTGGGGGGTTGGGGGGAATGTTTCTCCTGCTTAGATCTGTAGGAGCTACCGCAAAAGCTTCATAAGGTGTGGAGGGGATCTGCCTTCCTGTCTACCCTGTCCCTTCTGCCAGGGGGAGGAGGAGACCATGCTTCCCCCATCCCATTGTGGGTGAGCCACATTGGCGGTATGAGTGTCAGGGTGTCTGTTTTGACCGTTCTGGAGTACCTACCTTGACTATAATAGACAACATATATCAGCTAAAATGTCCTCAGTAAAAGCTCTAGCCCATATCTCTGGTTTCATGAAAAAGCTCATGCTTACTTCTACCCAGTTTAAGCCCTATCTCATACAGTGTTACTGCAGAGAGATTGTGCTTATACCATTTCTTCATCTCAGTCAAGTGATAAAAGTAGTGTAATACAGGTTTCTACCAGACAGTTTAAAAGTCCTGTAGAATTTGTGTTTGGTTCCAGGTCATCTGTGATGCTTCTGTTGTCTTGAAACATTTATAGGACTTCTGCTAATAAAAACCTACTATCAAGCCTCTAATCGTTGCTACTGATCTTTCAGCAGATAGAGGAGTATTCCTCTAAGCCCATACCTGACTTACCTTTGGTGTGGTGAAAGTGAAAATACGCAGGGAAAAAGAAAGTGGATTTTTTTTTCCTTTTCTTCAAAGAAACACTAGTATTAGCAAGCACATTGAATTATTTTTTTTACATAAGGCATGTTTTCTGTGGAGACCTGCCATGTTGGATGCATGTTGGAGCATCTCGTTTATGAGGAAAGGCTGAGAGACATGGATCTGTTTAGCCTGGACACAAGAAGACTGAGAGGTGATCTTATCAATGCTTACAAATATCAAAAAGGTGCTTGTCAAGAGAATGAGGCTCTTTTCAGCAGTGGTGCCCAGTGACAGGACAAGGGGCAATGGGCAAAAACTGGACCACAGGAAGTTCCATGTGAACATAAGAAAAAACTTCTTTACTGTGAGGGCAACAAGAGCACTGGAACAGGCTGCCCAAAGAGGTTGTGGAGTCTCCTTCTCTGGAGATATTAAAAATCTGCCTGGACATGATAGCGTGCAACCTGCTCTAGCAGGGGGATTGGAATGAATGATCTCCAGATGTCCCTTCCAACCCCTGCCATTCTGTGATTCTGTTTCATATGAATAGAATCACACTGTTTTTAATTTTTTTTTTCAAACAAATGCAGGAAATGTCTGATCATACCTGCTAAGCTTTCCTCCCACATTAGTGATTAATCACTCCCTTTGAAGTTTTTATATTTTTGCAGTTACAAGGAAAGTATTGATAACTGGTTAAGTTCCAGCTCTTCAAACACATGACAGCCTACATGACAGCAATGACAAAAATAAGTAATTACTTTAGTTTTAGTGAGACTTGCCTCACGTTGCCAACTTGTAACTCACGTTGCACTGGGCAGCCTGTTCCAATGCTTGACAACCCTTTTGGTGATCTCCCCTGACACAACCTGAGGTCCTTCCTCTTGTCCTTTCACTTGTTATATGGGAGAAGAGACCAACCCACACCTCACTACAACCTCCTTTCAGGTCGTTATAGAGAGCGATAAGATCTCCCCTCAGCCTCCTTTCCTCCAGGCTAAACAACCCCTGTTCTTTCAGCCACTCCTCATAACACTTGTGCTCTAGACCCTTCACCAGCTTTGTTGCCCTTCTTTGGACACGCTCCAGCACCTCAATGTCCTTCTTGTAGTGAGGGGTCCAAACCCAAAACTCAACACAGTATTAAAGGTGTGGCCTCACCATTGTCAAGTACAGGGGGAGAATCATTTCCTGACTTCTGCTGGCCACACTGTTTCTGATAGAAGCCAGGATGCTGTTGGCCTTCTTGGCCACCTGGGCACACTGCTGGCTCACATTCAACCGGCTGTCGACCAACACCCCCAGGTCCTTTTTTGCCAGGTAGTTTTCCAGCCACTCTTCGCAAAGCCTGTAGCATTGCAGGGGTTGTTGTGACCCAAGTGCAGGACCTGGCACTTGGTCTATTGAACCTCATACAATTGACCTCAGCCCATCGATCCAGCCTCTCCAGATCCCTCTGTGGAGCCTCCCTAGCCTCAAGCAGATCAACATTCCCACCCAATTTGGTGTCCTCTGCAAATTTACTGAGGGTGCACTCGATCCGCTCATCCACATCATCAGTAAAGATGTTAAAGAGAACAGGCTCTAATACTGACCCCTGGGGAACACCGCTTGTGACCAGCCTCCAACAGGATTTAATTCCGTTGACCACAAGCCTTTAGGCCCATTCATGCAGCCAGTTTTTAATCCAGTGAAGCACTGCCCTTCCAAACCATGTGCAGCCAGTTTCTCCAGGAAAATGTTGTGGGAAACAGTGTCAAAGGCTTTATTAAAGTTGTTATGATTGGGTATGATGCTATATTGGGTTCAGGAATATAAGTTATGATTAAATACTTAGGAGAAAATGAATTAAGCTATGTTGGCTGGCTCCATCGCTCTTGAATGGGTCAATTAGTCTCCTACAAGTCAAGAGGGACAGATTAATACACTCATATGTGTCTTATAAGTACTTTGTTCAAAGCAACCTGATCACAGAACCAGAGTCACTCAGGTGGGAAGGCCCCCTATGAGGTCTCTGGTCCAATTCCCTGGCCTGTACAGGTCCAGCCCTGGGTCAAACCAGGCTGCTCAGGGATTTCTCCAGGCAAGTCTCCAGTCTCTTCTCAGCAGAGCTGCTCTTCATCCATTCAACCCACAGCCTGCACTGATACAAATCAACAACTGATCCCAGGTGCAGGACTTTGCATTTTCCATTGCTGAATTTCATGATGCTCCCTGTGGCCCATTCCTATAGCTTGCCTAGATGCTTCTGAGTAGCAGCCTTTCATTAAGCATATCAGTAGCATTCTCTAGTTCTATGATGTCCTCAGACTTGGTGAGGGTGCACTCTGTCTCCTCCTTCAGAACACTGATAGAGATATTGGACAGGATAGATCCCAGGACAAGGTCCTGGAGGAACTCCACTAGTAACTGGCCTTCAGTCAAGGTGGCCTGGCCTCCAGCCTTTCAGCCTTACAAACCAACCAGTTTTTCATCCATTTAGAAGTCACCTGTCAAGTATATAACATGCTAACTTGGATACATTGGTGCTGTGAGAAACCGCTTCAAATAGAGCAGTGGGGATGAACTCGAATTCACTAGTGCCATCATGTGAACAGAGAGTGATATTCTGATTCCTATTTTGTTAAATGAACAACAGCTGTAGGCTGAATTTCTTACGGCATTCTGAAAACTTATTTACACTTCAGTACAGTGTGTAGTCTTTTTTCCTTACGAAATTTTGATTTGAGCTGTGTGCATACTTGAACTCAACTGTTGTCTGAAGATCCAGTAGAAGAACTTCATATCATCTGTTTCCCTCTTTTCATTAGGTAACATAGATCCTACACTCTGGCTTTGTACCAAATATAATTATTTATAATAACAAATAACAAGCACATTTCATAAAGAAACACTCCCAGCTTTTCCTAAATGCTGAGACCTGTGTACCTCCATGAAAACATAGCGTATTTTCCAAGATTCAAATGTTAGTGTAACTCATAGCAGAATTTGCTAAGTGACTTCCTGAGCATCTATTGCTCAGCATCTATTGTAACCTGTCTTCTCTCATATGAGTACTTTTTTTGCTGTTAATCTTCTTAATTAGAAGAAAGTGCTGAGACTGTCTTTCCTGTAGACTAAGAGATACTGGTGTCTCAAATTCCGTAATAAATGGTAATGCAGGAAGGATCATGTCTCAAGTTCTAACTATGGAAGGGAATGTCTCCCCTTCCAGCTTCCTCCATCAGCACATTAGAATTTCAAGTTGCTGAATTAAAATGGTGTCAGGAATTCACTGCTTCCTTCTGAAATTTCAGATGTGGCAGTTAAAGTATCTAGCACTGTCTTTACACCCTACAGTAAAATAATAAAAGCTGTCAAAACCAAGTTACTGATCTCACTGAATATTACTAGTCTTCTGTCTTTATCATCACGTGGCCCAGAAATTTTTTGTGACATTTTATCCTCGGGATAGTTGAAGAGCGTACACCACATGACATTCCTCCATACAATTTACAAATGTTCATGTGTATTGCTTTAAAGGTTTTGAAAATAAAAAATAAGTCTGCAGCATTATAATGACTTATAAAACCTATGCTGGGATTTAGAACCCTGTTTTTCAGCTTTGTGTAACTGCACGATTTGCAGTGCAATACAAAATGGAACTAGAGTTTGATTTGTGCTAGCACTGAGCAGCTACAGGCTAACTGCTGTGCATGAAAATAAAGCAACTCTCCTGTACTCAGACCAAGAAATCAGCTCAAAGTCAAAACCTTTCTGTTAAAAAACTGATCTCCATGCTTCCCTTTTCAGCGCCACCACTTTACATCAGGAGGCAGTGTAGCACAAGATAGATATTACTTTTTTAACTTCTTGTTATCTTAGACCAAGGTACCAGAGAGAGATACCACTAAAGTGAGAGGGGGCTAAGCTATCAACTCACAAACATTGTTTTCTGCAGCACTCTGACATTTTCTTGGTCATCTCTTGTTCCAGCTCAAAACTGGCTGCAGATGAATCTTGTTGCCGATTTCTTTATATCCTGTTACTGCTCACACAGATAGTATAAGCACTTCCAATATGCGTTGCTTTTAATGAGATGTAAAGAAACGCGATTATAGAGACTTGTTCATAGTGCAGGGAATAAGTGATTCGGAAAGGGTGGATGAAAGACGGCATAAACAGATGTTTACAGGAGAGAGTTCACTGAGTGCATGGAGCTTTGTATGCGCATGGAGGAGTATGGCAGTGGGGCATGTTTCCCTCCAGGCACCTTCAAATTCTTAGTACAGTCTAAATGTGGAAAGCAATGCAAAGACTTGCTAACACTGTCCTACCACTCAGCTATACACAGTGTATGGCAAACATTAAACGTGTTCTTTGGCACCCTAATGTTACTGTCCCATATCCCCAGGATGAGGTAAATTTAAATACTTCATTCTATTGGCAAAGAAAACAGATGGGCTACACAGAAACCTGTGAATTATCCTTGTTTAGTTTTCCTTATGGCTGATTGGACTGAAAACTATGCTGCAAGTCTATGGTGCGACCACATGCATAGCCAAGATTTGGTCATTTACTGTTTTGCTGAATTTCACCCTGGAAAGCTCACATTGTGATTTGATGCTCTGACGATTTGAATGCTGATTTTTTTTCCCCCTTCTTGAAAAATCACATGGAGTACTTCTTGAATTTTGCAGTGGTTGTGAGAGAATAAATGTATTCAAAGCGCCAGATATGTTAGGAACTGGCAGAGCTCCATTGACTTGCTAGGGTTATGCTGTCCCAGCATTCATAAAGGTCAGATGGTTATAGACTATTGAGAGCAACATGACATTTAGGGCTTTGGCCGTATTCCAAATTCATGTGTTCCGTTTTGCCTTTTTTTTTTTTTTTTTTAAGAATTTGTGGTTTAGTGGATAATACCTAGTTGCCCTTTGCATATATTCAAAATAATCTTTTTAAGTGTGGTCTACTTAGCAAACCAGAATGCTTGACTTGCCAAAATGTGTCTGTGCTTCAGACTTATAACACAATGGTTTTGTACGGAGTCCTTCCTCAATAATTTTGCGCACTTTGCTTTTATAGCATGTTGTACTTGTGAATATTAGCATCACAAATATGTGAGCAAAATGGAAGGTCTGCCACTAAAATCAGTAGTTCTCAAGCAAGTGAATAACAGTGGGATGCTTGTGAACCATCACCCACACTAACTAACTGAAGATACAAAAGAAATTAAGAAAAATCTTCAGAGGAAGATTTTTACAGCTTCTCAGAATCTCTCTGACATTTCTGAGATTGCAGATGAAGATTTTCTCTGACTTCATCTGAAATTACAGACAGAGAGAGAGAGTTAAGATGTTGTGACTTATTCTACAGGACAGCAGCACCTCTCTTATGGGGCTTATTTTCTTGAAGATGAGAACAAAATTATTTAGATTAAATTTGGCTTGCCGCAAGTGTCAGAGTGGGCCACTCTTTCACAATTTCATTAATCTTCCTGGGTAAAAGAGCTTTTGGATTCAGCAGCTGAGAGGAGACAAAACTAATGATGATTATGTGTATAATCTAAAAGCACTTTCTCCTCCTCTCGTTTGGGAACACTTGCTCTCTCTCTTTCTCTCTCTCTTTCTCTGTGTGTGTCCCTGAGTTCAGCTGAATAGCAGCCAAACTGCATCACTCAGTTATCTCATTAGTCTTTTATAAAGGGCAAGACAAACAAGTGAGCAATGCTGAAGTATGAAGGGCTTCATTTCGGGGGGAATAAAAAAAAAGGTTTTCTCTGTGCTTTGAGATAGAGTTGGAAAAACTGAACTTTAAACTAATCTAAGGAACTAATCTTTAAACTAATCTAAGAAAAAAATTAATATTCCTGACTATAACATTAACAAGAACAGAAGAAGAAATTGATTTAGTTTGTATCCTCAGAGCTGTATTAGTAGAATAGCAGAAAATGATAGCTAGAGTTTTTAAAGTACATGAATAACTTTGGAGTAGAGTTTTCTGGGAAATGATATCTCCAACTTCTTGCATAAGGCAAACCTGTGAAGCTTTCTCAGCAGCTTCTATATACAAACCCATAACGTCTGACTTTTCGACCTAGGCTCTGTAAGGTATAACTAGACATGAGATCTCAAAAATTATCAATATTAATCTGTCCTCATCTTTCAAAATTTATATATACATACAAATCTTATTATTTCAGGAGCTTCAATTTAGTAATCTCATTTAAAACACAGTAACAAAACCGATGCTTTTTTTTCCTGTGCATCTTTTCTGATCAATCTTTCTCTTATACCTCGAGGAAAAGGAAAAACTGCATAAATAACCCAAATGCGACCCAGATTTATTCTTATTAAATAACAATTTAAAAAACCCTTTCTTTCAGAATATTTTGGGTAAGATTATCCTGCTCCATCTTTGCTTGATTGCAAATAGTTTCAGCTATGTTGTTGCAAGGGCATTCTGTTTACATCTCAGTTTTGTATCCAGTCTCAACAAAATTGCTGAAAGACTGCTGTTTGCAGTGCAAATAAAGCAGGTGGGTCCTTTAGGCATGAAAGAATAAAAAGGTGAAGGATGGAGAATCTTGCATTATCATGATCAATATCTCATGTTCTGTTAATGGTAGCTTTTACGCTTGCCTGTTGCACACTGAGAATAAGTTCGCTTGCATGTTACGAAGAATACATTTTTTATTATAAAAGGAAAACCAGCCAGTTGCTAATCCTTACATGATGATGTGTGCCTGCTTCAAAAAGAGATGGACAAGTGATGAATTATAACCCTCTCAAACATCTGAGAGCAGAACCTGATCCTTGTTTTGATTTTTAGTTCAGTAAAGCAGTCACTAATGAGAAGCAGGCCATATGGTACGTTGCATCATTATAGAAAACTATAACAGGGGTCCTGAGTTCTAAAATATGACAAATATTTAAGGAAAAACATAAGCAGTAAATAAAATTCTGTTAAACTTTCAAAAATTCTGTGTTTTGCTATTGGTTTACTGTTTAGTCTTTTACTCATCAGCATATTGTAGTTTGGCAAGAGAAGCAGGAAGACAGGTATCGGCAGAGCTTTGCCTTGTGAATTAGTGTTTGAGGTCATTAGAAGCAGTGCTATTTTGATTTGTGATGCAATAGTAGGTTTTTGGAACCTATGGTGTACCCCGTTTGGGTTTCAGGGCAAAACTGATTTGTCTTTATTCTGGGAAGATATATAAAGGGTAAATTTATGCAATGTAATGCATTAATAATAGACCAAAGCAGTTGCTCTATTTCCATTACAACTTTGTCTTCATGTTGCTTCAACACTCTGCATGCACTATACACATAACATTTATATTGCACTGTGTCTGAGGACACAGTACTGGAAGTGCAAAGTGGTTTGCTGGTCTAGAAGTTCATTTAAAAAAAACCCAAACCAAACCTGCCATCGGTTGGTTCAGCTACTGCTGAAGCTGTGTACTGGTCCCAGTGTGCTGATAGCCTGACTGATTGCCAGCTGCACATCTGCAGCAGATGTTGTTGCTCTCGGCTGCCTCCCGATGTGCCACAACCCCCCGCCCACCCCCAGAGCGATGTGACAGGGTATTGATGTGGTGCCAGGCTTGTCAGTAACAGAGACAGAAACAAATGTGGTTACCCAAAGACAAAAAGCCAGACTCAGGCTTTTTCTGTAAGAAGAAGCAGAGGAGAAGGAGGTGAGATGAGATAAGCATGAGGAGGCAGAAAACGAGACCTGGAGGGTCAGGCTTGCAGGTCCTGCCACAGGTGGAGAAATGTAAAAGGCTAGAACAGCCATCACTGCTCCTAAACGGAGCTGACTTTGTTCCCTAAAAGCAACTTGTCATCTCTGATAGCCCTGAGCAGCAGGCAGCCTGCTTCCCAGGGCTCAGCACAGGCAGCACACGTTAAAAGCAGTGCGGCCTTTCCCCCACCCTGCTGAGGTACACACTCGCCATGTAGCTGTCTACTTTCCCTGTCTCCTCCCAGTAACTGTGGACAACATTTAGTGGTGATAATGGAGCTGAAACCGTGAGGAACCACATCAGAGACAGCCACAGTCCCTTGCAAAGCGTGCTAAGTGATTAAGCAGCTGCTTTTGCAATTTGCTAGTGAAGTTAAGCAGAATTGAAGAGTGATGTGGAGCAGTGCTTAGCTTTCACAATAAAGATTGATAATTTCTTGGAGTTTTCTGTTTGGTATTTTTTTTTAGAATTATTTATTTATGCTATTCCTCAACAACATGCTCCGTATCCACACTCATCGTTCATTAGGCTTGGGTACTGCCGGGAAGCTGTCTCGGTTATCCTTTTGCCAGATTGTTTTAGTACAGACATGTTTCAGAGGTTTTGGTATGAAAGCCTGACGCTTCACACTTCTTCATTGCAGTCTGCCAGAGCTGTGAATGGCAGCAATGATGTCACTGATGACAGCATCACTGTGCAGAATATATAATTACGGTGTAGTTGACTGGGTTTCCTTTGGGGAGCTCTGTATTTTGTGTTGTGAAACCTTACTGCAGATAGCAGAGATTGCAGAGAGGAAGAGAAGCATTGCTTTTACTCCCCCTCCTTTTCTCCCTGGTTACCTGGCACCCACCTGCCTGGTGCCTCCCCTAAGCAGGAAAGTAAATGCTGCATGTGCCTGCCCATTGTGGCGGGAGGAGGGTGCAGAGGGAGTATTTAATCTGCTTGTTTATCAGAGGCTTAGAAAAGAGCTGGGGGTCAGAATAACTCAGGTTTGTCTGTGTGTTCATGTCCAGCTCTGTTTAATATCACAGACAGCTGTAGTGCCGTCTAAGATAGCTGCACAAGGCAGAATCTTAGCTGATCAGCTATCTTAGTCAACCATGCAGGGAAAAGGCCAGCAAGCACATTTTTTTTTTTTTTAAAATGGAAGTGTGGTTCTGCAATATATAAACAAAAGTTAGTCAGGAATCTTGAACAATAATTGCACTGTAAGTTGTTTCTTTGTTTTGTTTTAGTTTCAGGGATTTTTATATCCTTTTCAGCGGAGGGATTCTTAATGTCTGGTACTGTGGGCCAAGGAAAAAGGAACAAGCCTGAAAAAACCACCTCTTCTTCTAGGACTAGATTCTAGGTTGTGATTCCTGTTGATTTCACTAGGTATTGTCCAAGTGGAGCTAAGCACAGAACTTGATCTGCTGATTTTAAAAGCGTAAGTTTCATAAGTGCTTTTATCCAGTTAAGCAAATAACTGTTTCTGCTGAGATAAATGCTCTCCACCGAGATGTTTTGAGTCTGTACTTGGTTGCTGTAGCTTTTCTTGTTTCCCACAAAAAAGCTCTCTGTCTGACCACGGGGTGTCAGTGAAAGACTGTGAAGTAGTTTTCTGTAATTAAATATACATGAGTTTCTCTCGGGCTCTATGGGCGTTCTTCAGTTAAGGTGTCCTTGGCAGTTTTAAGAAAACTGACTGATACATACACCAAGAGTGTAGAAGAGTTAGGAAAACCAGGTCACATCGATAAGTTCTTTTTGAGTAACTTCATTTTTCTGTATAAAATAGTTCATACTGCCATGGACAGTTGAGAAATTAAAGTTTGTCTTTTTTTCTTTTGCAAGTAAAACCACTATTGACATTGTAATACAATCAGTGGTACAAAGCTGTCGTGTTTTGCTGTATTCATATTCCTTGTGCATTAGCCACCAATGTGTAACTGGAGGTACCAGTCCGGAAAGGTGCTGTCCTCATGCAAGGTGGTCACTAGGAAAATGCCCTTATAAATGTAAGGTGCTCCACACCTTAAATTCAAACCTATTTTTGCGGCTCTGCCCACTTTCACCAAGGGGAAATAATTCTGCTGTGGATTGTTTGGCAGACTGTCTTCAAAAGATGTGAATAGCTGTTATAAACCACAAGCTGAAAAGTCAGTGACTGCCTTTTTTTTTTTTTTTTTTTTTTTAATTAAGGGGAAAAAGAATTTAATTGAATGGAATGGGTAAATACATGTATCCACATAATAGCACCTGTATTTGCATATCATGTTTATTTTATGTTGAAATTGATTTGAATTTTCAATATGTCGAAGGTATAACAGCACTGAACAGGTTGTTGGAAAGAACCTCATTGGTTTTGGAAACTTGGCAGGGAACAAGTGGCCTTTGGTAGCTGGGCAGGTGTCACAAGCATTTGGGGTAATGTAATAGGCACATTAATTGTATACTGCTGTGAAAATGATCTCCTTGTCAAATAACAGAGAGTTTCAGTGTCAGTCTGGTCCTTTCTCTTTAGACTTCTGAGTTCTCTGACCGTTGAAATAACTTGTCAAATTCCTGTCACCTGCTGCTCCACACTGCTGTTCAGGAGGTTACTGCTGCCTTTGAGCTAACTCTAATTTAAGTTTAGTTTGCAAAATTTAAGTGTGTAAAAGTTTATTTTAAAATAGTCTATTTTAATGGTTATTCCTTAGAAAAAAAAATTGCAGCAAATTCTTTGGACATACAAACAAAAAACACGTTGGAATTCTGTTTAGAGTGTAACTATAAAAGAACAAAACAAGATTTGCACCAGAAGTTTTCCTTTGCACCCTACAAAATGGAATTTTCCTGAATTTCTCTTCTAGGTATTTTTACTGCTTACAGAGTGGCTATTAAAATGCATAGGTATTTGAGATCTCACTTGATACATAATTGTGGTATGGGAGAGCTTCCTTTGGAGCAAGGATTTATCTAAACTGAACCTAGTGTAAAAACCATCCCAATCTCCTGTGCTGTAGGTATACACAAACCATGTGTCTAAATGAGGGAAAAGTAATAACACTGCTGACTTTCTCATTTTTGTCATGTGCTCTGCACAGTGACTTGTCTGCTGCTCTGGGTCTCGGTGTTTGCAGCTAGAGGCCCTTCTGCGCTAACGGGATGCAGCACAGGCGTTTCACAGCTGCTGCACCCACGTTTGAGGACTGAAGTTGTGCTCATGGAAAAGAGTTGTGAAGTTTCCATTACTTTCATTGATGTTACAGCGGGTCTGTAGGTCAGAGACAAAGTTTCTAGGCAAACAAAATCAGGAATCATTGTTATTTTAAATATATTGACTGTAACGTAGTTCTACTGAAATGAAAACCAGCATTTTTGCTTTACTCTAACGCTGAAGTGCTCAACCTGTACCTCCTTAGATGTTCTGTGGACTATATGCTTCAATTATAAGAATTTCAGTGATATTTAAATGTGTTTAACTGGTGCTTGAAAAGTCATGCTGTTCTGACTACAGTGCTAAGAAATTACCATTTTTTTGAGAAGTTTTTATTTTGGCAATGAAATATAAAGATTCTTTACAGTTCTATTGTCATTTATAGCAGTTAGAACATTATTTTTCTGCTTTAATAGGATGTAATATTGAGACTGTTCCGTGTCTAACATGCTCTCAAATGTTTCAGATCAAAGTCTATAAAGTTAATGTCCTTCAACATTAAGGATTACAGATAAGGGATTTTATTAGACCTAAACATATTACATAATAAATTAGATTTGTTCAGTGGCAGACTACCCAGCGCTCTGGCAAACATGTGCATATTAAATTTGCAGACTGGAAAGCTAATATGATTTAAAATATATATATATATATAATCCTGGGCTAATATTTTTTCAAGTATATAAAAATATGATTATTTTAAAATTAAGTTGCTTAATAACAATGGTATAATTTATTGTTGTTGTGCATTACCTCGACATATGACCAGTATCATGACTTCAGAGATGAGCCTCCACCCAGGTGAAATAAATGAAGGTCCAAGCATATCACAATCGTATTTATTGGGAAATTAGAATAGGTTTCTCACCTGTGAAATGCTGCAGTACACACTTACTAGAACAGTAATTCCTACAGTCCTAATTTATGATTTTTTAATAAAAGACACCAATAGAAAAAAGGAGACTTGTGGACTCGAGCTAAAACTGCAGTTTGCCTAGTGGCAGGGCTCAGCTTAAACTCTGTGCTGATGAGAAAATCGGTTTGAAGGACCTGTGGCATCAGTTGCTGGGACCTGGGGAGGAGCACAGCTTGCCTCTGGGAGCATCCGTCCTCATTCCATCACCCAGCCTGCTCACCCCAGCAGGCAGGACCCGGGCAGGATGACTGCAGGGCAGCTGCGGGAGCAGCTCTTTTGGGCAGTGCATCACTGCATGTATTTTTTGTTGCTGGTGGTGCACCACTGCGTGTATTGTTTGTTGCTGGCATTGCAGCGATGTGGATCTGTGGAAGCCCAGGGCCACACAGTCCTCTCCCCAGCCACAGGACCAGGGAAACACAGCTTCGCTGCTGCTCTTTTCTGACTCATCCCACATCTCATTTGTGGAGAATACGGGAGACAGCTTCTTGCTCTGTGTTGGTCTAGTGTCCAGTAAGATGAGCACTCATCCTCTCCCAGGCCTTCAGGCACAAAGCTTACATATGTATGTGGGAAAATATTGCAAAAGAAGGGATCATTAAGACTATTATCAGAGGGGCATTTGCTATACTTGGTCATGGTTCCTGCTTAGAAGGGAAGGAGAGCTACACTAATCAGAAGAGTAGCTCTACCTGCAGCCACTGTGCAGGTACGCCTTGCAGAAACATCCAAGGTTGAATCTGCTGTCTGTGAGATAGCAAGTGTGTTGTCTTAAGCACAGTTCTGTGGTAAAGCTGTTGACCACGTGGAAAACAGTATTTCCAAACTAGAAAAAAAATATTTCTCTCTCTGAATTTGTAGGGTTTTAACATTTTCAGTAGAATACTGTTAAATTATAACAGATTTTTCAGGAAGAACCCATTGTTTCCCGAGAAGGAATCACCTCATGCTATTTTAGACATCTGTGACTGAAGAGTTTTGTTCTACATTTTATACTGACGTCAGCCACAGAAAAAAATTAGTCTAGAAATGAGTCATGGGTTTTCACAATGATGGCAATTAATCACTGGACCACCCTGACATGGGTTGTAGTGAATTTTTCATCACAAGAATTTTCTATCAAAGTATAATGTTTTTATAAAAGACATGCACTATTCCAACAAGAATTGATTTGAGAATGTCCTATGACCTGTGCTGTACAGGAGATCAGTCTCAGTTACTACAGTGGTCTCTTCTGGCCTTAGGATTGATGAGTGTATATGTATGCATGTATTTGCTTCAGTAGTTATTTAAAATGAATGTTTGTATTTTCAGTGGGTTTTTTTCATAAAATTAAACTTTTTGTGGTGGTAGCACAAGTCGTGTTTCCCTAAAAGCAAACAGTACAGAAACAATTATTGTCTTTGGCTACTTCAAGGCTAAATAAATAAATCTTTTAATTAAATCTAAAGGATTAGTGCATGTAAAAGGGAATAAGAACAAACATACAAGTAATTTAAAAAGATCAGAAATACAGCCAGTGAACTTCAAAACATAATACTTATGAAGGCCAAAAAAGTGCCTTAAGTTTTAAAAGTGCAAGTTAAGCATAACAACAAAATAGCCCCCTACAGTTTTCCAATGTTAAATTAATTAAACATTTTTAATTATGCCATGAAACTTGGGGAATACTAACATCTGACACAGGCTGTATACTGCTACAGATAATGCTTCATTGTTTAATATAGGTAACGGTGATTTAAATGTGGCTTAATATAAATATATACGTATATACACATGAAGAAGCACCTTAGAAAAAAGAGTGAATCTATTTCCTAGTCTATCTCCTCTGATAATTTTGAGGAGAACTTAACATTTATTTAAATAAATGAAAATATGAACTCTGTATCTATAAATGTAAATTTTACAAAGCTGACAAAATGTGTAGAACTGCCTGTGGCTGTTGTGAGTGCTTTACTCCAGGTGAAGAGCAGGCATGGCAAACAAAAGTGGGGACCAGTCTGTAACTGTCCTTTGGGTTGGATGCCCCATCCCCCAAGGCAGGAAAGGAATCATGTCTCCGGGATGCAATGCATCCATCATCTCTCTCTCCTGACTAACAGGGTGCTTGTAAATGAGATAGGGCAGAGGCTGGTCTGCCACTGCTGATCTTGATAAACTAAACCTCACCTGGGAAGTATAATGGGTACTCAAAGCACGCGGTGCAGCAGCCTGACCTCTGGATCCCACACATGTATTTGTAGAACCACTTCATGGGGAGGCATGGAGTGGTGGTGGCTCTCTCCTTTCACTTGGTCTCTGGCAGAGCCCTGCTGCCCCTGGGAGCACCCTGTGATTGCTGCTTGTCAAGGACAGCAACCTACTAGGAGAGTTTTATCCAGAAAATGCCTGCCAGGCTTGGAAGCAGCAGCTTACCTGGTGTAAGAAGGAAAAAAGACTGACAAGTGACATTACTTTCTGGCTGCCTGAGGTTCTGCCTACAACTCATGAACACTCAAGGGCTTTCTGAGACCTTTATCAACCTCCCTTACCCTTTAAGTGAAGAAAGTGTTTGGCAGTAGGGTGTGGGTCAAGCTTTCAAATGCTCTTCAAAGGTTCAGTATTCTGTCTTAATGGAAAAGATTAGGTACATGGTAGTTAATACTGCTGCATTTACTGATGAGGTGTGGATTGATAGGTGCTGTGTAGCACAGTAGGAAGTTGTATTTTCCAGTTTTCCTTGCTCATTTGCTCTCTCTCCATCATTTACTTTCAATTAAAAGATTACAGTATGAAGTTCCTGCTTCTCTAATTGCATTTGAGGGGGGAGTAGGGATAAAGAAGTAATCTTGTAAGTTTGGAGAAGGAATAGCTATCTTCTACAACAATCTTTACCCTGAGCTCTGCTATGGCCACTAAAGATTTCTATTCCATGTGCCAAGAAGAAAATGCAAATTAATATTTGTGTCTTAGTGTAACCTACTGGAATAATACTTACACATTTTAAGTGTTTAATTGAAACTCATTTGCTGCCAATGTATATACTTATTTATTTCAGTGGAAATGACATCTTCTTAAAGTGAGTATTTGACTAGTAATACAGACCTGTCTCTGAGGGCAAATCCTCTGAAGGAGCTGCAGATCACAACACCCAGGCAAGCAGCTGCATACAGAAGGGTTATTTTCTTGGGCTTTCTTTTACCTTTTTAATCCTCTTATTCTTTTCTTTGCAGAATAGTGGGGGTTTTTTAAGGCTACAGAATGGTCCTTTCTTTATAAGATATATGATTGTTTCTTGAAAAAGGATGTTATGCCTGCAAGCCGTCCGGGTCAGTTTGTAAGCAATGTGGGTAATGTGTGTTTAAAGCCTTACATCCCTTTTGGTAAATTTAGTCTCACCAGGACACCTGAAGCCGGGCTGGGTAGTTGGTGGAGCTGTCTCCATAGCCTTATTGTATACAATGGGGCTGCTCCTTCTCTCTACTGAGGTGGTTTACACAGATTTGAAGGAATAGAGTGGTCAGCTGTACTTTTTCGTAAAGCGTGCAGGTGTGGATTCAATGGGAAGTGCTTCCACTGACTTTCTCAAACTGCTGGATAGGAAGCCTAGTCACATTAATTAAATTTAATGTATCAATAGTAGCTCTAATTTACTCAGTGACAGGCAATTGAAGGATTTGTTTCAGTGTTTGGCATTAAGGTTCTGAAAAAACTTATTTCCTTGATTTATCTTACTTGTACAACTGCGGCCATTCTTTAAGGCTACTCATGTTGGTTTCATGTTCATAAGCTTAGAAGCTAAATTCTCCATGACAACATGGGTGGTATTCTGGTACCTGAACACCAAAGTGACTTTAGGTGTTCATTAGCGATCCTGGGCCCTTTCATTCTGAGTAATTAATCACTTCCAAGTATGAAATAATAGAACATGTTATTTTCATACAAATGCTCATTTCTAGGGGAAAAAGAAACAAATAAACAAACCTCAAAGCAATATCTTTAGTCCAGGCTCAGTTCAGTGTAACTGGAAAATAGCAGCACATTGCAGAAGTTCTTGGAATTCAGGGGAAACTGCACAGAAGCTGTCAGAGAGCTTAAATTAATGATGTCCTGTTGAAAAGTGTCTTTTCTTAGAGTGCACTTATGGAACAACTCATCAGGCTGGAAAATAATAAAATGAGAAGGCAAAATGACAGCCAAAGCTGTTCAGCTGTAGGACGATTCACAGAATACTTTAAATTTACACTTTATCTGATGCTTCTCACTTTTGATCTCTGTACATTTAACCCCTTTGGGGTTCATGCACATTTGCAGAGTGAATAAAACAATGTCTGCATGTTTCTAGATCTAAAAGCAATCAATATAATCTCATTCAAAATGCCATTTTCAGCAGAGATTAGTGATTAGCTTGTTTAATTTTAAAAGAAATTTAATTTTTCTTGAATAGTGTTTGAATCTACAGCAGTGGTATAATGAAACTAAAGATTATGGCCTGAAGAGCTCATTGCATGTGCTCTTTCTTTCAAAAGCATAGGAGCCTGTATTACTTTAAGTATTCCCTAGTCATTGTTGGACTTTCTGCTGAGAGTCCCCTGGACTCTCTCCCTTTAAGCCAGTAAACCTAAGTTTTCTTTCTTCCTTTCAATTAAAATGAGATTAATCAGCTTAAACTCATGACTTCCTTATGCCAATCTGTAAAAACAACAACAACAACAAAAGCTGCCATTAACTTTATAAACAAAGTAGCTTCTCTATCAAGTTTCCTCCACCTTTCCCACAGTAAAGATGGAGCTGGGAGAGACAGACTGTTGCTAGGATTCACTGTAAGGATATGGAAATTACGAATTGCTGAACACAACAAAAAGAGCATCCCTAAGGCAGGCTTGTTTTCTACTTCATTGTGGTTAGTACTCAACCAGTGTTAGGAGAAATGTAATTAGGGTTTAAAGTGGAGAATAGTTCCCCTAAATAAGTCAGCATTTGCCTCACAGAGCTGCAGCTGAAATCCTGTCCTACACTGCAGGTGAGATTACCAATGCAGACTCATAGGGGTATGCCCTCCAATGAAGTTCATTTGTTCGTAACAAAATACAGATCTGGATATTTAATCCATAATAATAATAATATTAAAAATCTTGCTCTACAAACCCCATAAATATATGTCCGACTTGTAAACTGTGTCATGGCTTTACATTTGAGAGCAGAGGTGGCAGTGGACACAGGTCTTGGTAGTGGTGGTTCCCAGCCTAGGTTCAATGAACTACTCTGAAATGGCCTGTGTTCTACTAGTGACATCTATGCAACAGTTGTTCTTTTCTTCTTTTCCATTAAGATTGTGCAATTATTTACTAAGTTCTTTTGGGCAGAGTCCATAAAGATTGTGAAGTGAGAGAATAAGGGAAGGGAGCCCCTTTACACAGTGACAAGACATTTGTCAGGCCACTTAGAAATTATACTCCCTGAGAAGAGTTAATTTTTCTTTTATCCTCACAATGCATTTACATATCTCAAAAAAAACCTAAGATGTGCAGGGTGTGACTCATTTATCATTTATGGAAAACTGAAGTGGTTCTTTGGTCAGAAGTAAGAATGCTCCCACACTGGGAGGCAGCTTGTACACATTTTATTTCTTCCTCAGTGGCCTGGAGCCCAGCTAAGTACCACTGTTTCTGTCAGGGTCGAAATGCACTGACAAAAAGCTCTTTGCTCCTGCTTCTGTCTCGTACGTCAGGCCCCAACTGCATCCCTGGCATCTGTACGGCACCACTCACGTTCAAAAAGCTGGGTTTTCTCATGCACCAGTCTACACCTGCAAATCATTGTGGCAGCAGAGGGCGATGCTGCAGGGGAACGACCGTAGAGACATTTAACCTTTTGCCAGCATGATCCGGGTTATCTATACAATGCAGTCTTGTGCTGTGCAGAGCTGCTTACGTGGGCCTGAGGTCAAAAGAGTCAAACTGAAGCTTGCATGAGGGAACGTAAGCCTTCCCTCTCCTGTGACCTGGGTGGATTGCTGCCCCAACGCAGCCATCCCACTGTGGCTTTCAGAGCTAATGCAGCCAGCGTCAGCTTGTGCTGATACTTCTTTCCTTCATCCTTCACCCCACTGATTTTCCAACGTTTTTTGATCATCACCCACTTTCTTATGAAAAAAAGTAGATTGCTAAACGGTTTCTATGAGCTTTGTGTTCAGTAATCACTATAGGGTTATTTCTTCATTAATAAAATGGGGTGATACTCTTAAGTCACGTTCCCATACTGCTTTATTGTCTGGAAATATGAAATGCTAAATATGCATGGAGCAGTATTAACCTTGTAAGCCCATCTGGGCAAGAATTGCATTCAGCTCCATTTATTCTAAAAATAACATTTTTCTTAAAAGGGATTACAGTTCCTTGAGTGCCATCCTCCCCTGCCAAAGCAAACCCATAAAAGCAAAGAGATGCCAAGCAATGGGACATTCCTTACTGATATCCTCTCACGGCATATTTTCCTTGACAATGACGGATTATATGTTTTCAAGGAATTTTTGCCTTCCTCAGATAAAGAAACAGAGAACATTGAACATGTTAATCACTTTGCTGGCTATTACAAACCCTGCCTTAAAACCTCAAAAACACCAGTGAATACTGAGTCCTAACAGATGGTTGCAGGCTGTGTGCAGTGTTTATCTGAGGATGAAGTATGAAGTCATATGTATGTGTGTATGTCTGTGATATATCTTCACTGGGCTCTTCTTGCTCACCCTTTAAATATCAGCTTATTGAATGATAAATGAAGTAGAATATGGAATTGGTCCTGCTGTTTTCATTAAAAAGTTGTGTCCCCTTCACAATTACTTCCTCCATTTTTTCTCCTTGTGGGTTACTGAATTCTGAACTCAGGGTGAAATGTGTCAGCACAGGGATTTTTTTAACTGTAGAAATGAGGTCCCAGAGAAGGTTTAGGTCTTCAGAGTACAAGACAAGTGGTTAGAAATTTGTGAAACCACTAAAGCAATTAAGTCTTGCTTCTCTTCATGTCTGCTAAAGGTCTGTATGCCTGCTCTGCTAAAAGGTGGAATACTGAGGAAATTCACGACTGTGTTTAAAATATATTTCGTTGATATATATACTATGAACTATCACATTAGGGCATAAACAGAGCACTGCATGGGACTGCCAAAAGAAAGAGCTGCTTTTCATTAACCGCTAACAGGATGTTTGCCAAAAACAGAAGTCATAATCATATGAGAGAACTTCAGCTCTCCTTCTGTAAATTGATAGTGATATTCTTTTTCTTTTTAGGCTTTTATTTCTATGAGTCTGCAGCACAAATTACCACACTTGTATGGTGCCATATGCCGTACAATGAATCTTCTTGAATGAGAAATGAGAAGACACTCCACTTTTTACTGAGAGAGTACTTGGAATGCTCTGGCCTGTCCACATCCCTTGCCTTGCAAGTGATTGATATCACTGCGGTTTCATGCAGTGAAATAATCACTTATAGAGGAAAAAGGGCTCTGTCTAAAGAAACATGGTCTGAAACGATTGGAGTGTAAGTAATACTGTGTTTGTCATCAAATGTGACAGGGAAAACATTATGTTATGCCAAGATTTACTGTAAATTGTTAGGGAACAGGGTAAGTTAGGATTTACGGTTGGCAAGCTTAGCAAGGCTTGAAAAACTAAGGGTAGGAAGACACCCTTAGGGTGCACAGGTGAGGGGTGGCACAGAATAGTGATAAAGATTTTCTCCTAATCAGAAAAGTTTCTATAAAAGCAAGATTTTGTTCTCTTGAGGAAAGAAGTGTATTATATTCTTACTTTAATCAACAGTTAAGTTACTGTTATGAGGTAGACTTAAACTGGACTACAATGTAGTTACTGAAATATCACCCTGTGGAAGGAGGGAATGTCTTGTAGTGGTGAGTATTAACCTCCTTCAAACACTGTACTAGTCATGTATTATTCTGTGCTTCTGATTGTATATTCTCTGAATGACACCTAGCTTTGCAGATCTGTTGTCATCAAGAGGAGCAAGGCATTATTGACAGAATTAAAATGCTGTTCATTAATGCAGAAACTTCTCACCTGCATGCTGAAAATACAACCCATTGCAGGACGTGGAAGCACCATTACCGGAAGCAACTGCTTGTTGCCATCACTGGCTCACTTTTCTAAACATGCAGGTGAATACCATTACACTCAAAGAGTAAAGTCTCAAACTGTATTTAAACACATTGTTAAAAAAAGTATATTAATCGCAAACTGCTGCATGAGGGCATAAGAGAAGTGCCAATAAGATTGACTAAAAAAGACTGGTGTGTTTTGGGTAATTGCCAAATAGCTACTTTGAGATACCTGGTAGATTTTACGGTTTATCACCTAAGTACCTCTGAAGTTATCAAATATTGTGTAAATGTGGTGAGCAGAACATTGTTTTAATTCTGTCTTGTAAAAATCCACTGCCCACAGTGAAATTGCCTTCACCTGTATTTAGAAATTTGTCCCTTAACAGAGTCTTGTAGTAAACAGAGAATATGTGTCATTGGAAATACAACACTGAAACCATGGACTATCCAGTTCATTACAGATATTCAGCTTTTATAAGATCAGAGTGCTCTGACCCGTAGTTCAGAAGTTACTACAAAATTCACATTAAAATATAAAGAATATCAGAAAATCTCAAGACATTAATGTTCCCAACATTTTTAGAAAGATCTATGAAATATCGTCTTTAGGTTGTTTACTCTGAAAAATGAGCCTGTGAAACACATTTGATCCAAAATCCACTCGAGTCAATTAAGATTT
Organism: Bucorvus abyssinicus; assembly: GCA_009769605.1. Classification (NCBI taxonomy): domain Eukaryota; kingdom Metazoa; phylum Chordata; class Aves; order Bucerotiformes; family Bucorvidae; genus Bucorvus; species Bucorvus abyssinicus. Next base: position 17,324,425 of record CM020030.1, on the reverse strand, counting down.
ACATAATCTTCAATAAGTGTGGCACCAGCCATTAAGACGGAATGAGATTCAACAGTTTAGTTAGTATAACACAAGAAAAAAGTTAGTTGTTGCACTAGAAGACAGTTGTTTAACACTAAAGTTCTAATTTAAGGAAGTATATAGTCACTATTAAATGACCACAGCTATTTCAGCTTGGTTGGTATTTGCTACATATGATCATATAAACCCTTCTTTTGCAGAATATTTATTTTGAGAATGTTCAATCTCTATTTATTATTTTTAAAATCTATATGACCTGTACAAAGCTCAAAAAGCACCATGTTAACAGTGAATGTTCACTTTTCAGATATTATCTGCAGATGATTATCTCCTTGTGAGATTTGTGGAATAAACAAGCAACAGTGTTACTTGTCAAAACATAAAAAAAAAGTGGATGCCTGAGGCTGTCTAGGCACCATCCAGCCAAACCATGTTTTCCTGAGACATGAGTTCAGTCAAAATGTGATATAAAATGCAGCAAAAATCTCTTTGCATTGCTGGCCCCAAGCAAGTTGTTACAGCACAGGACACGGTCACATTGAAGATATTCAACACTGAGCTCCCTTTATTGTTAGCAGGGTGAAGCAGGCACTTTTAGAGGGTTCGCCTGACCTAAATAGTTACTCAAGTGAGATGAATCATGTTCCTTTTTATAAAAACTCTTCATAGGCTTCCCACTGACTAGCAGAGATGCAAGTTACTGTAAAACAACAAAGTTTTTATTATAGTAGGGTACCTCTGCATTTGAAACCTTAAGGTACCGATTGCTAAACTGTGGCTCTTGAGCTTTTTTTTCTTCACATTCAAGCCTGGCTCGCCTTCATGATCAACATGATTGAGCTAGAAGGGGACCTCCGTAGCCAGTCTAATGAAAATGCTTCTGGGTTATCTCAGTTCCTTACTCTAAACAAAATTCTCTGATGTCTCCATTACTGTACTTTGAGCTGTATGCATCTCTTGGTATATCCTACAGTCCTGGTTCCCTCATTGTCGTCATTAGACAAAGCACACAGCTCCTTGTACACCTGTGTTCCCTCTCTGAAAAGGAGAGAAAGAAAGGGAGACTGCAAGAAGCAAAGAAAGAGAGAAGCAAGTAAGGAAGGAAAGGAGGAAAGAAGCAAGGAAGGAAGGAAAGAAGGAAAGAAAGGCTTAATGGCATGGTGGTGCTTGCTCAGGTCTCATCTTCACTGACCTTGCAATGCAGACACATACCTGGAAGTAGCCAAATGGTGAGCTGGACCTTGCCACAGGTCTGGAAAGCCATAGTCACAGCTAGACTATGGACCATTCCAGAGAGAAGCCTTTGATTATGCCTTTAGGTTAGGTGGTGCATGCCTGCTGACTGCTGGCTGAATGAGGACTTGTATGCAGCTCAGAGGGTCAGAGAATCTGGCCACTCCTCCTCTCCTAATATGTTGAAATCAATGGAAGTTTTGCTTGGAAGCTAAATGTAGAGTTTGAGCCAATCTAAGATACTGTAAATGAAAATGTCATCTTAAGTATTTTAGGCATTCTGCTCACTGAAAATGCAAATTTGTTTAGTATATACAATCTTCGTGTTCAAATAGCTATTTTCTATATAGTCAAGTAATTTAAGTTTCTCATGATTCTTTTAAATGACTGTATCACAGCTTCTTTTAAGTCACCCTTTTTAAGAATTGTTGTCTAAGGATTCGGAATGAAAAGATCTTCTGCTGGGGAATACCAACCCCGAGGCTAACGGGAGCATGAGGAACCCAGTCTAAATTGTCTGTGAGGCATCTTAATGATATTTCCTAGGTAACAAATCTTTGCTCTTGATCAAATATATTCAGGTTTTTCTGTGAAACATCACTTTTCCTTGGTGAAGTCAGGCTCTTTTTCTCAATAAATGTTTCCCCAGCATTAGTTGTTCACAGGAAAATTTTGGTCAGTCAAGACTTTGGTGGAAAAGACTTTGCTAGAAAAGACTCTATTTAAAAAACTCAGACAATTTTTTTAGCACGGTAAGGATCACTAAAATATTTTGTTTTAATAATGACATGAATTTTTTATATTTCATACTCATCTGTAACACTTAGACATAATTGTATATATTTCCATGCTTTCAGTTTTCATGAAATCACTTATTTGGCCTAGCATAACTTTAAAAGTTTCCAGCTTCCATGGATGGGGAGATCATTACAAATTCTTTTCCATTGATTTGGAAAACATTTTATTAATTCTAAAAAAAAAAAGTCTTCACCTTACAATAGTAAAGCTTTTACTTTTTTCAACTGTGAAATTTCTCTCTCTTCTCTGTTTTATTCTCCTTGCTTTCATAAGATTTCCCCATGGAAATCTTACATGGAAAATATTCCCCAGGCAGCATGGAAATTTTACCAGCCAAACCACCTATCCAACTGCATAGTGATGTACTATTCTGTTTTATTAACTCATAGAGATATCTTGCCTCCTCAGTGAAACCCCGGATTCCACACAATTTCCGTTTTGGATCTTACCCAGTTCACATAATCTAGTGCAATTTGCTCAATAACAACACGTGATTTAGGGCTTTTTTCAGTAGCAATATGAGCATTTTGCACTCACAACGACAGTGTATATAAATGCAGATTGGTGTCTCCTTTTCATGAGGTTGTATTCCTTTTCCTTCTCAGAAGGTGATTTCACCACACCTAACCCAGTGATAAAGCCCTCTGTAGCCAAGGAATGTAGGCAGACTGGAAGACTCCAACTTCCTTTTCAGTAAGTGCGGAGGTTTCGTCAATTTCTCATTACAGAATATCCTATGCTAGAGCCCAATCAAAAGAAGCTTATTAAATCGAATGGTATTTTTTCCATAGTCTTTTCTAGGTTTTGGATCAGTATCCACAGGAAAAAAAATCTAATAAATTATAGAATAATTGATAGTTGATGATAGAATTTCAAATGCAGGCTCGCCACAGTGCTGCCAGCACACCCTTGAAGAGATAGCAGCTATATAAATCTAGGAATAATGAAATCATCCGTTTTTTCCAGAGACAAATGCAATCCAGAATTGAAGCTGTGAAACCACAGCTGATGCTAGACAAAGGGAACATTAACATACATATGTTTCCAACTACAGTAGGTATCTATTGAATTATGTGTTCTTATTTTTGCCTTTCAGCCAGCTTTTTTCAAGCTCAGCTTTTCCAAGTGAAGCACTGCACTGCACAGGTGAGAAAAATCTAATGTAAGTTTGTTAGTGGTCATTCATGCAGACAGACCCAAAGCCTTGCTGTTTTCATGTGTCTCTTTAAAATCCAATGATCTCAAAGGCAGAATAGAGATATTCGGTTGCTAATACTCATTTGTTTATCAACTTTTGTAATTTTGAGTCATCATTTTTGTGATACTTGTTTTTCTGAAGTTCATTTCTTTTTGGTGGGTTGCTCCTTTTATCTTCTGAAAATATTCATTATTGAAAATATTTACCCTGAAAGTTCAAATATTTGTGGTTGCCTATAACAATGAACTTGTACAATCAGACAAAAGAAGCCTGACAGCATCACAGAGTTGCATAAATTGTTTATAGTGATAAATCTTGTACGTGGGATCAGGGTCTCCACTTTTATACGCAGTAATTCAAGCAAAGGTTATCATATGGATGTATGAAAATCTGAAAAATTTAAAAATTAATGATTAAAGATACACTTTTGTATTAGCTTTGAATCAAGACTTCTTCCCAGGAAAAAAAAAAAAAGAAATGTCCTTGGACAAAACAAAATTACTACACCTCAGTTTTAACTTATAAGGGTGCACAGCCACACATGGCAAGTGTCATATTAGGAAGTGGAATTCGTGGATTTTATTATCATTTATGCACTCATTTCTTGAGAACCTCTGCTCTGTGTCAAGTCAAAGAAGGTGGGTTCTGTTACATGGTGCAGCCATTACACACTGATGTGTATTTCATCATTCGGTAGGTGAAAAAAAGAATAAAGCATACACAGGATCAATATGAATGTTGTAGAACCTTGTAATTTTCATTACAATTTTCTGCAGATAATTTTGTTTCTTGAGAATAGAAATTTTACTGAAAATTAAATAAAGGTGTTCTTCCACAAGAAAAAGACAGGACTTGTTTTATAACTTGTCCCTCTTTTTTTTTTTTTCTTTGCTCTCTAAATAGTTGTTTACCCATTCTGATGAAATGATCCAAAATTCTATGTAGAGCAACAAAGGCAGACATATCTTCCTCTGCTAAGTACATGGACCTCACAAAGGGTCCTGGTTTGAGTTAGGGCAGAATTAATTTTGTGCAATGATTTTACTTTTCGGCTCAGTCTCTTCTAACTACAGTTAGTTAGAAGTTAACAGCAAGTGATAATGAAGTGATAACACTTGATGTTGACAGTCACTACCAGGGACTGGTGTACAGAAAGGATCGTGCTGATACTTGCTCCTGTGCAGACCAAGGTCACTGCTAAATCCTGTGTGCCACGTTGGGGGTGCAGTAAGTGAGAGGCTGCACCTGTGGGGAGGAGCAGACAGGAGAGGTGACCCTAAACTGACCAATGAGGTATTCCATCCCATAGACATCATATTGGGTGTAAAGCTGAGGGATCATGAGGGTCAAGCTCAATTCTTCAATGGCTGGCGTCTGAGGAGGACTCTGTCCATTCTGCCTTCAATCCCAGGCCGTGCATTCCTGATCCAGTTCCAGAATCCAGCTCCGGCATCTGGTTCCCATCTGTCACTGAGCCCAGTCTGGGACTTTCCCAGTGTCTGCCCACAGCATCAGTGGTGACGGTGACATGGTTTCCATCAAGCAGTTGGGTTCGGTATTGGTTTTGTGTATATTTGTAGATATTTCATTTTATTGTTGCTATTTTCATTAAAGCAGTTTTAGTTTTCTTTTCCAACCTGTAAGTCTCTCTCCCTCATTCCCTTTCTCTTCCCCTTCAGGAAGGGAGAGGGGTTAATAGAGAGCATCTGTCATTCATCTAGTGGCCAGCCCAGTCCTGACCCTTAACACAGAGTTATGGTCCTTAGGTCTGACAGAAAAGGGCAATAAGCTTTGAAGCAACCACAAAGAATGGGGGAAAAAGGACATAACTTAAGACCACATACAGTCACCAGTACCAAGAGAAGGAATATAAAATTGCCATCTTATCATAATAGTGTAAGCCAAGTACTATGATACAGACAAATTTGTGATACTTTTGGGGCATCTGGTCTCCTTCAGTTTCCATGGACTTTTACTTTAACAGAGAATTAAAGCAGCAGACATTCATCTTCAGAAATCCCTGTAATTAGATATGCAGCGAACAACGTCAGCTTGAATTAAACTTACGTGACTGAAAACACTGGGTATCTAAATTACATCCTAATCACTTGCTTAACTTCTTTGTATGACCTGTAAAATTTATTTTTATGTAAAAGACAGTATAAATGCCATGAAGCCCTTCAAAAGGAGATTAAGTCCATGCTTAACTGTAAGTGCTTTTGTGGATTTTAGTCAGAACCTATAATATATGTGACTGTAAGCTATTTTATGTACTATATGATTATTATAGATTGCTAAAAGACACCCATCTTTAAGAAAATTAAAAATAAATGAACAGGTTATTTTCTTAGTTGGTGGCAGACATTCAAAATCTGCTTGTAAATGAGTGTATTTTTAAAACCAAATACAAAGGATCCCTTTAAGTATATGTTTTCTTACCTTGAGGCTTAGACTGAAGTTTTTATGTATGATTTGTTGATACAAAGGTTAGATCTGGCTTAAAAAATGGCAAAGTATCTTTACGTAAAGCCCAAATACGTCAGTGTTCATACACTACCCCTTTCTAAGACCTTGCAGAACCCAAATCAAAATGTTTTTTTTAAACCTGTTCCCTCACTTTAGAATGCCAAAAAAAGAAATGCCACAAAATTCAAACTGCAACACCTCAGTTGGATCTTTTTCCATGACGGTTAGACAAAAAAGCTGTTTCCAACATTTTTACAAGTAACCAGAACTCTTAGCTTATCTTGGTGAATGGTATATTTCCGTGAAAACTTGCAGCCTCTGTAAATTTTGTTTTATACGTGTACTTTCTGTGTATGTATATGTAAAACTTCACACAGACTGTATGAAAAGATACTGCAGGTACCTTGTATGGAAGGTGTGTGCAAACACTTGAATTATGTCCAAATGGTAACCATGCTGTAGTTAAGGTTCTTTTCTCTTTATAAGAAAAATTGTCTAGATGATCAAAATTTTCAGAATATATTAGAATTTTTAAAGCAATGGAAAAAAACTCAGATAAGAAATTAACAATTCTTCCTCAAAATTTATCCATTAAATGTACACCTCCTGAGTCTCCTAATGCTGTAATAAATGGTTGGAAGAAAAAATTTTCTAGATTATGACTTACATCTTCAGAACAAGTTGTGAATGCAGGATCTGTGACACTGTGACACCTCTTTTCACAAAAGCATTTTTCAGGAATGTAATTATATTTAAACAATCTCCCTAGACAAAATGGAAAATTATATTTAAATAACGTACAGTTATGGGTCAGTTAAAGTTATTCTACCTAACAGATTATAAGAAATAACCTAATTTAACATTGTCCTATAATCACCCACCCAAGAAGAGTATCTCACCTATAGTAACCATCATGTTCCATCTCAGAGCTGTGCTAGGAGGGATACCTATTCTTCAGCAGTCCGCTACAATCTAAAGCTGTGCCCACATGTGACACAACCGAAAACGAGGGATGCTGTATGGGACACAACCAATGCAGTTAGATAGGAGCAAATTATATTTTTCCATTACTTTTGAAGGTAATAACATCCTGGTTTTGTCTGTCCTCATGAAAGAGACATTTTCGGGAGGAGTGTTAGTGGTAGTTGGGTTTTTCTGAAGGATTGTAGTGATGGGTTTTTTCATATTGATTTTGAATGTTGACTCTGGCTTCTTCTGAAGAAAACATCCCATAGTCTAGATCTAGTTCTCATGTTTAGATCTCAGAATGCTGAACATAAGTGTATTCTGCTTTGGTTTGGACCTGTCTTTGTCTGTTACTTTCAGGGAGTGTAAAATAGTTTTGCTTTTAGGTATTTGATAAGTCCTTCCAGAGTTGATTTATGTAAATAACTTATATTTTCCCTTGCCTGGGTTTCCTGGCTGCCTCTATTCTGTTGTGTTTTAATTCAGAGTGTAAACTCTTCAGTGCAGGGACAGTTTCCTTGCTGGGTGTTGGTAGAGTGCTTAATCAACAGAATCATGCTCAAATCCAGCCTCTTGGCACTCCTGTAATTCAGTGATAAATGGTAATAAAATACTAACCTGGGACCCCAGAATCTTTAAATTGCTAATATATAGCTCCTAGGTACAACATCGTGAAAGTAGCTAGTCTTATCATCTTATCTGGGTTTGTTTTATCATTGTCCCTAAACTCTGAGTTTACGAGCTGAGTTCCTTGCAGTTGTTGGGATTGAACATCGTCCTTCAGGAAGTCACAGTCTCTTTGAAAAGGCCAAGTAAGCTGCTAAAGTGGGCACTGTCTAACCCTTTGATCTTAAACAGGTGAGATATTTGGTCTTTTCAATCTCAGCCATTGACTGAAAGATGTTCAATAACTATTACCATGAGCTGCTACGGCAGTGAGCTCTGGGAGTGCTCAGGGTGCTCATGTCTTCTGGTGGGACAGCAAAGGCCAAAAGAGACAGTGTGTCCATGCCCTGAGGAATATTCAAGTCAAGAGCCTTATGATACGCTATGGCTAGCTTCTCTGCTAGTACAGAAGGATAAATGTCTTTGAGAATCGATACACTTCTGCCCTTTTAAACATCATGAAATTTGGCCTACAGTTTTCCAAAAAGTGCTGGTCTACCAGAGGAGGTTGTCCTCACATTAGATTTTTACTGGTATGTCTTTGAGCTTGTGTGCCTTAAGTTTTAAAGTATGCAAAGTTTATTTAATTGAAAGGAATGCTTATGGGGTATAGTGAAAGCATTTGGCATCTGAATTCTGGCTTTCATTCCACCAGTCCAGTCATGAAGCAGTTAAGTGTTATTTATAGCTCTTAGACATTCTTTAAGGATGAATACCTCTACTGAAAAAAACAAACAGTCTTGGTGCTTATGGGTAATTTATAGCAATTTTAAAGTTAGGAGAAAACTGTGATCTCATACTACAGGCTGAAAACCTGTCCATTCATTACCACATGGCAATGGAATTTGGTTGAGAGGTTGACATAATCTGAGGAAGCCAAGATTCACAGCATCCAGGTACAACTGTGTAGGGAAAGGCTCAGTTACATGTCCTAAGGAATTACATAATTTTTCTTTCTCCCACTTTTGTTTTAATACAAGACACAAACAGAAGACCAGAAAGACCTTTTTTTCCAGTGCACTCCATACATTCTTCAATTTAATTAAAATAATGAACTTCACTAGTGTTGGAAAATGTCAATTTACAGAAAGTAGAAACTCCGGGTTTCTTTTCAGTAAGATACTTTTGCATTTTAAATCATAGACTGTAGGGTCCAAATATTTTTTTATTATATACCACAATTCATTAACTGTAATTTAAGTACACCTTTACAGCACTTTGAATGCACAAAGAAATCCTGTCGTGGTCTGACGTCATTAAAAGACAGAGAAACCATCACCTCTATTGTGAAGCTGTCTCACGTCTGAGATTCTTCCTTGCCTCAGTTTCATCTCTGACTTCAGTGCACAGCTACTGGTTTTAATCAGACCTTCTCCCACTGGATTAAAGAGCTTTTCAATACATTCAGTATTTTCTTCATATAGTTGTACATTTCAAATCACCTTCTTGCTTATAAAATAGTGAGTGAGCTTCTCACTTTCTCATTGTAAGGCATCTTCTCCAACCCTTAACTTCCTTTTGTGGGTTTGGGCTTGTTTTTAGGGCTGAGGTATTTTGTCCTTTGATGTTTGCTTTCTTTTTTTTTTTTAAATTTCTTTTACATCTCAGGCAGTGCACTGTGATCTGACAGTGCCCTGCTTATAAAGAAAAATTTTTAAAGAAAAATTAATGAACATTTTCATTCTATAGTGAGCTCTGCGTGACTAGAGCTATAAACTTTCTACAGTTTAGCTTAAGGTCACTTTCCAATTTTGTATGTAGAGTTTTTAGCATAATAAGCCCTCATTCTAGTTAGAGTCCCTAAGTACTATTTTAATGCAAATAATAATAAGATATATTCGTAGATAATGAAATCTTTCTTTCTTGAATCAAACTGGTGTATTTAGGTACTCCTACAAGTCTCATTATACAATCTTATCATACTTTTTATTATTGCTTATTTGGTGAGAAAATAAAATCATAATAAGAAACAAAAAAAATAACAAAACTCCCCAGTGGGTAAAAGTGTGATGATGTGAATATATGCTATGGGCGAGATCGTAAGTCATTGAAGGAAGAAGACATGGGCACATATAAAAAGCATGTAGAATTCTTTGCTATACTTCCAATGTCATGGCTTAATAGCCTCATCCTGTAAGTTACAGTCTCATCCTGTAAATCATAGAACACAACCAATTTAGGTGGGAATCAATAAGAAATTTTGTTGCTTAGCACTTCCCACAAATGACATGTTGGTATCATTAATATTTCTGTTTTCAGGTTCCTAATTCTCTGAAGCTTTGATTCTTTGCGTTTTCCAATCTTGAACTTATCTACTGACATATAAAAAACATATCTGCACAGATTATTATGAATGAAACCCTACATATGTCTTGCTGTTGCTTTTTCATCTTCTATGATATGAAAATATTCATTGATATTCTGGTTAATTTTTAAATTAAGATTGGACCTTTTAGATGTGTGGCTGACAATGGTTCTTACTGTAAATCATGTTTAAAGCTTGTTCTGACTTGTAATGAACAAATACTGGGAAGTATTCAGGGTTTTTTAAACAGAATAATGCATTCATTTTCAAATTATGCCACTTGAAAAGGATCATCAAAGGATACATTTCACCAGTGATGATGCACTAGATTGTATTTTGTTTTAATTATCAAACTTCTATTACTGGAATGCAAGTAAATCTGTGAAGGGTGAAGTGAATCTCCTGCTCTGAAAAATAGTATAGAACATTTCTTTTAAATGCTCCTCTGTATTAATTCCATTAAAGCTATCTGTTTTGTTTGTCTTGTAATATTGGAATATATCTGAGGTAAATAAAATATCTGTTTTGCCACTATTGTCTTTTCCTATCATTTAAAGTGTCTGAGGCACTCAGCTACCCTTTGCAGTAACGTGCAGAGATTCTATACAAAAGAGAAGGTAGAAACTTCTCTATTGATATTATACAGGCATACACATGCTGTACATTACATAGGTATTACACTCTCAAAGGAGGGCATCAGGATTCACTGCAGTAATTCAAAATCCTCTTATAATCTCTCCAGGCTATGTAGCAGGTTTGGTGCTAGTAAACAAATTATATGAGGTGTCCGTCCTCACTGGTAGCCTATGCTAAGCTGCATTTTCAACTTTTGATACATTGATTCTGAATCAGATTATCAATTTGGAAAAAAAAATGTCATTGACTAATTTCTGAAAGAGACTCTCCCTTTCATGTAATCTACTACAACTTAAATTCTGTTCATTCATTATTTACTTTACTGAGAAAGCTGTCGAATAGCACAGCCAATACTAAGAGGTAGTTGAAAAAACTTGCATTCAGGAAGCTCACGTGGTCTTGACAGGCTTATGTGATCAATGAGAGCTCACTAAACTAAAAATAAGATTGCTAAGTTCCTGTGTTTCAGTATGGTTATAAGACTCTCATGTTGTGCAAAAAACATACCTAGTGGCTGGAGAAGTTCCATGACACAAATGTGCAGAGCCTGAGGAGAGGTGTTGTGACCAGGGTTGAAGGTTTTTGGTGTGTTAATTGCATGTCTAGTAAGACATCAACACTGATGGCTTAGCTACAGGAGATGCATGATCAGTATAGCTGACAAAAAAATTCCGGAGCAGATTGTGTCTACAAGTGGAGAGAAAAAGAGTGTCTTTGTCAAGACAGTGCTGGTCCAGGAACACTCAAAAGGAATGTTTAACCACATAAAATTTAGCCAGACGTGTCCTCTGCTTTCTTAGCTGAAAACAGGGAGTGATGAAACATCTGCATGAAGGAAGCTGGATCACAGTTGGAAGGGACCTCTGGAGATGATCTAGTCCAACCTCCCTGCTAAAGCAGGTTTACCTAGAGCGGGATCATGTCCAGGCGGGTTTTGTATACCTCCAGAGAAGGAGACTCCACAATCTCTCCGGGCAGCCTGTTCCAGTGCTGTGGCACCATCAAAATAAAGAATTTTTTCCTTATGTTCACATGGAACCTGCTGTGATCCAGTTTGTGCCCGTTGCCCCTTGGCCTGTCACTGGGCATCACTGAAGAAATAGTCTGGCCCCATCCTCCTGACACCTACCCTTCAGATATTTGTAAGCATTGATAAGTTCCCTTCAGTCTTCTCCAGGCTAAACAGACCCAGGTCTCAGCCTTTCCTCATAAGAGTCCAGTCCCCTGATCATCATCATCGTAACCCTCCTCTGGACTTTCTCCAGTAGTTCCTTGTCTTTCTTGAACTGGGGAACCCAGAACTAGACACAATACTCCAGATGTGGCCTCCCTAGGGCAGAGTAGAAGGAGAGGAGAATCTCCCTCCACCTGCTGGTCAAGCTTTTCTTAATGCACCCCAGGATGCCATTGGTCTTCTTGGACACAAGGGCACATTGCTGGCTCATGTCATGAACTTGTCATCCGCCAGGATTCCTAGGTCCTTCTCTGCAGAGCTGCTTTGCAGCAGGTCAACCCCTAACCTATACTGGTGCATGGGGTTATTCCTCCCCCGGTGCAGGACCCTATACTTGCCCCTGTTGAACTTCATTAGATTCATCTCCAGTCTGTCCACGTCTTGCTGAATGGCAACACAGCCTTCTGGTGTATTCCAGTTTTATATCATCAACAAACTTGCTGAGGATACACTCTATCTCTCTTCCAGGTCATTGATGAACATGTTGAACAAGACTGGACACAGCACTGACCCTTGTGGAATACCGCTAGCTACAGGCCTCCAACTAGACTCTCCACCACTGACCACAACCCTCTGAGCTGTGTCTTTCAGCCAGTTCTCAATCCACCTCACTGTCCACTCATCTAACCCACACATCCTAAGCTTTCCTATAAAGATGTAATGGGAGACAGTGTCAAAAGCCTTGCTGAAGTTGAGGTAGACAATATCCACTGCTCTCCCCTCATCTACCCAGCCAGTCATGCCATCATAGAAGGCTATCAGATTCATCAGGCATGATTTCCCACTGGTGAGTCCATGCTAACCTCTCCCAGTAACCTTAATTTCCTCCACATGCTTAGAGATGACATCCAGAATGAGTTGTTTGATCATCTTTCCAAGGATGAAAGTGACGCTGACTGGCCTGTAGATTCCTGGGTCCTCCTTCTTGCCCCTTTTGAAGACTGGAGGGACATTGGCTTTCCTCCAGTCCTCAGGCACCTCTTCTGTTCTCTGGGATCTTTCAAAGATGATGGAGAGTGTCTTAACAATAACATCTACCAGCTCCCTCAGCACTGGTGGGTGCATCCCATTGGGGTCCATGGATTTGTGGGTGTCCACCTTGGCTAAATTATCTCTAACCTGATCCCCCACAACCAAGGGAAAATCTTCCTTTCTCACCACTTTCTCTTTTACCTCCAGAGACTGGGATTCCTGAGGGCCGGCCTTAGCAGTAAAGACTGAAGCAAAGGCAGCATTCAGTTACTCTGTCTTCCTTGTATCCTCCGTTGCCAGAGCACCCAACTCATTCAGCAGTGGGGCCACATTTTCCCTAGTCTTCTTTTGGCTACTGATGTACTTGAAAAAGCCCTTCTTGTTGTCTTTGACATCCCTTGTCAGGTTGAATTTCAAGCAGACCTTAGCTAGTCTTCCTCATTGCATCCCTGCATACTCTCGCAATGTTCCTATGTTCCTCTCTAGTGGCCAGTTCCTTTTTCCACATTCTGTAAACTTCCTTCTTCCAAATGAGTTTCTCCTTGCTCATCCACACAGATCTACTCCATCCTTTGCTTTTTTTCTTACTCCTAGGGATGCACCAATCTTGAGCTTGGAGGAAGAGGTGCTTGAATATTAACAGCTCTCTTGGGATCCCCTCCCTTCTATAGTAGGAATTCCTTCAAGAAGGTCTTTGAAGAGGCCAAGGTTATATATACTGAAGTCCAGGGTTGTAATCCTACTTATTGCCCTGCTTCTTCCAGCTAGGATCCTGAACTCATGGTCACTGAAGCCAAAGCTGCCAGCAACCTTCGCATCCCCAACCAGACCAAAGTTTTGTTAGTACAAAGTCCAGCAACACACCTCTCCTCTTTGGGTCCTCCACCATCTGTGTCAAAAAGTTATCATCAATAACTGCTCTGCAGCAACCTCCTGGACTGTGTGTGTCTACCTGGGTAGCCTTTCCAGCGAATATCAGGGTGGTTGAAGTCTCCCATGAGAATCAGAGCCTGTGATTGTGAGGCTACTTCGATGGATATCTGTTTGATTTTTACACCCATATATTATAACTGATATCTGTTCCCAAAGGAACCCAGCATCAATTCCTAGTCACTGAGATCCAGGCACCTGCCCTACCTATAGTCTGACTCCATATGAAGAAAACATGTAGATAAAACAAGAATGTCCTCGATCAAGGATGGGCCAAGTGAACAGTGACTTCAGTAGGGCACCAGCTGGGTCATGAGAGACAGTATGAATTACCTGATAAAAGCAGCTTGTGGCACATGGTCCTGTAAAAGCACCGGTCAAGCTTGACCAGGTGTGGGTTCCCTCTGCTAGAATAAACTCTGCAGGTAACAATCAGTTAATAGCTAATCACAGTTTATTTGAGAACAATACACTAAATGATATGAAAGGTGCTGAGGAACTGGCTTATGAAAAATCATGTGAAGAGAACATCCATTAGAAATTATACATAACTTAGTGATGGTTTTCTTGACTGATAACTGTAAACAAGAGCATAATGTAAGAATGCACATGCCAGAACAACTAAATGATGTATGTAAACTGCTATATTGCCTCTGGTAGTGTTACATACCTAAATATTTACAGAAAGATGATGTAGAGACATAATTATAATAACTACCCATATAAGACTGAATTCTGCCATTGTAGACTGTAGTGAATAGCAGCGTACCTCTGTGAGTAGTCTGTCTGGTTCTAAAAACGCAGTGCTGTGCAATGCAAGAGGGATAGTTTTGCAGGGGAGGGAAAGGAAATACCTTTATGACCTCATATTATCCATTTATACTCTGAGTCATTAAAATGATTGCTTCTTATAAAAGTTATCTTTGCTAGTAGAGGAATATGTGGGCAAATACTCCCTCTAACAATGAGTGTGCTTTGGATCAGGCTCAAAACATACATATTATTCAAACTTAACTTTCCCTGCTTCCTACTGAATTATTTGCCCCCCCAAGAAAACATCTGACTCTCCATAAAACTGCAGTCAATGGTGAAATTCCTGTCAAGTACTGCAAGTCCAGCACGCCCCTCAGGTTAATTGTAAATTACATTGTAATATGCTATGCAAAAATAAGATTCTGTGCCAGTAGTTTTCAACCTGTGGCTCACCAGCAAATAAGGAACAAGAGTCTATTGTCAGTAGATTAAATTTATTACACAGTATCCCTTCTATCAATGGAAAAATTCAGGGGATCTACAAATCAAAAAAAGATTCAGCATCACTTGTCTGTGTCCAAGTGTGTAGCATCTAAACAAGTTGTCTTTCTGCTTGTCAGTTTTAATTATAGAGTGACTGTATTGTTGAACACCTAAGTTATTTTCTGTAAGTGTTAAGAGACTCACTAGGAGAAAATGAAGAGGAATGGAAGAGAAATGTGAAGAACAGATGAATTTCATAAAGCTGTGGTTCACTTCATGCCCACGTATCTAGGTTTTCTGTCTATGGAAATGAAGTTACAGTAGGGGGATGATCCATAACAGGGTCTTGCTCTGATGTGGCAGTAGGGATGTGGCAGGGCAGTATTACCTGATCAAAGAAGGAGGAATTGCTCCCGGGTCCTGCAATTTAGATTTAGAAGAAAATATATCTTGCTATAACAGTCAAGACAGTAAACTCCAGTTTAATCCACTTTTGCTCAAATACTTTGGTGGCTAATCTGATTCAGACAGTGTGTCATTCTATTTCTCAATAATTTTATTTCAGTTAACGACATTTTGCTAGTCAGTATTTGTTTTTGCAACCATAGTGATGAAATATGTTTATTGGCTACAGATACAAGAATTCTAAGCAGGTGTCTAGCTTTGTCAAGTTTCAGTAATTCAGACCATCTCCTGTCCACAGTATTAATAACTGAAATTTAAACAATATAAACCTTTGTTTCTCTGATATTAAATCATAAATCTCTCAATTTAGAATTGGCCAAGAAGATACAAGAATATGTATCTACGGTTCACTATCTCTCCCAGCATTTTGCTGTTAATTTTGTCTGATTTTTTAGAAGATGATTGTTTTCAGTTAGTAAGTAACTGTAATTTTCCTCTGCTGGTCATATCTCCATTGTATTTGGTGTCTTTTAGCATAGCATGGCATCAGCATAATCTGTTGTGATATTGTTATTAGAGTGACTTAGTCACACTGATAACTGATACTTAGGATATATCTGTTGGCTAATTTTCAAACTGGTATTGTCCTTCAGTGCCATTGAAAATATCCTTATAACCAAAGTATTCTCAGGCTCAGAGAAGATTACATTCATTACAAAAACTAAATATCCCTTTCTTGTGTTAGAGCAGAAGTCAAAATGGGACACCTCTTCGGCTTTTATTTTTGTTTTTTGTTGTTCTTTAATTATATCTCTTTTTACTTCCCATTACTTTTTTTCCAAGTAATCATACACTCATGAAAATTGCTTAATTTCTACATTTGTCTGAGCCATTTTAGTGTTGCAAAATGTTGTATAAAATACACTCTTATAAACTCTGATAAAAAACCCTGATAAAAAACTGTAATACCTTTAAATTCTGTAGCAGAGGAGAGAACATTTTGCTCCACTTCTGCACATATACATAATCCAACCTCCCACAAGGTACTTAGACAGAGAGATTATTCATAAACCCATAGTAAAGACCTTTCTGTATCCTTTCCTATTCCTATACTGTACACGAGATGTGTTTGGATCAAAAGGAATTAATTTAAGGAAATAAATGAATTAGTACTGTGTTGCATAATTTCCTTTTTTATTTTTTTCTGCATTCAGATTAATATCTTGCTTGTCCTCATTTTGATGAAGAATGAGATGACTATTTTACATAGGTACTTGCCGGTGTTTTAGATTATTTCCTTCCCAGAACACTAAAGGTATTTTATTAATATTTAGAGAATGTTAAACTTTTCACGTGTATTTACAGCGTTCATGGCTCACCACATTAACTATTTACCCAAAGTGTTCTGTTTATTGGTATTTCTTAGACTCATCCTTATGCCAATCTGTGTGGTTTTGCTTATAAATACTGTCATGATGGTGATCACAGATTTTAAATCTGTGTTAGCATATCAGATGACGTTTGTGCCTGGATTGGATCTTGGAACACCTCCATTCTAAACTCTTTCCATTTTCAAAACTGGCTATTTATTTGTACTCTGTTTTTCATATGACTTAATCAGCCTTTAATCTATAACAGCATTCCACCCCATGGCTACAAATGTTTTGAACTGCCTCAAGTGGAACCGTCCATATAATCAAAATTTTAGATATTTAATATCTCTATTGCCTTCAGCAGCCTTTCTCAATAGCATTCTTGCTGACAGAAATTTGGCTGAAGACCAGAAATAGATACTGAATTCTCAGAAGGAAGTCTATGTTAAAAAAGAGGAAGCTGTGAGACAGAGATCACCTTACTGATATGTTTATTTTATAATACTTCTTTATTTCCCTTTGACTCTCCTACTTCATTATGAAAAGTTCAGAATAGGGACCATAACATCTCTTTGTAATTCTGAGCAAAACTCTGCAAAACTACAAAGAAACAATTGTCTATTATGAAAATAATCCATAGCTAGTAAGTGAATGCACAGGGGTCTTGGCTATGCAAAAGGCTATAGATATCTCTTTTAAATACAAACTATAGGTTAGTATTAGAGACACACATATCTACACTTGTTAGTACATATTATCAAGGAATTTTATTTAACAAACTCATCAATTATGGTCACTTAGCTTCCTGGAAAAAGTGATGAGACACAAATTACAAATTTTCTTGATGTTTAATATTCTCATGGGGCAGTTTTTATTGAGTAAATATTGGTTACAATGTCGAACTGTTCATCCTTATAGAATATAGAATATTGGATGAACAGGAATATTTTTTATTCCCTGAATCTTACTTGAAAAGTTTTCCTGCCTAATAGGATTTTAATTTGCCTGTAGCCATTACATTTATTAACATATCAAGAGAGGAAATGCTGGAATCTTGCTGTTCAGGGGCAAAAAATATCTCCAAATGACAATATACTAAGGGTACATTTGAAAACAGAGGTATCTGTTGAACTTGAGCATCTCAATATGAACATTGACAAAATAGTCTTCAACAGATATATATATATATATATGAAGATAATCTGGTTTCCTTTAGCTTAGCTCCATTGAGCATAATGGAAATCAGCAAATAAAAAGTTATTGGGAGTAGAGATAGATATCTTCATGATTAATTATTTGATATGACTGACTATTCACCTATATAAATGAAACAGTGGAAATTGAAAAGGAAATGGGTTGTAGAACTGCCAGATACGGCAGTTACAAAAGTAAGATTGTCTAACCAATGTGAAAGTAGAAGAAACACCTAAAATGTTACAAAAGTATCAATATATTGGTAATATTTCTGAATTTCTAACTCTTATCACCAGTGTACACGTAACTGCTTTATCACAGCATCAGATCAGCATTTCAGAAAGCCCTGACTATCTTTTAACCAGGTGGGGAGAAGTGAGAGGTAGTCTCTAGTTTATGTCTAAATATTTTTACAGTGGGTATACACAGCTGGCACTCTTGATTCTGGTCCTTCATCTTAGTCACTTCAGCTCTGTTTTCAGCTGTTTTATTTATCTTTTCCTAAGCAGATATTGAAATGGAGCTAGACTTGGAACAGTGGCTGATTATAATTTCAGCTTGGTTTCAATATTTGGCAGCTAAATCTCAAGACTTTTTGAAACCTTGAAAAAATATATATGAGGGAAGCTACTAAAAACATTAGTCAATTGGGAATCATCCCTTTTCCCAACCGCATAGAACGGAGT
Organism: Bucorvus abyssinicus; assembly: GCA_009769605.1. Classification (NCBI taxonomy): domain Eukaryota; kingdom Metazoa; phylum Chordata; class Aves; order Bucerotiformes; family Bucorvidae; genus Bucorvus; species Bucorvus abyssinicus. Next base: position 17,306,106 of record CM020030.1, on the reverse strand, counting down.
AATGAATAACATGGACTCAACTATCAGTGATGCCAATTGTTGTCACTGCATCGTAGTTGATGATGAGACAATAACTTAAATTTATGATCTGAACTGTTGTTCCTCTCTGTTTCCCATAAGGAGATACATTAAAAATCTTGTTAGAGGACATTGAATTTAAAATAGGAATGATATGTGTACAAAGAATTGACTGTAGCATGTTGAAGGAACTACATTTCTTATTAAAATTTCATTGGAAAGATAAGATGCCAGTAAAATGACTGGAAGAATGAATTTTCTTTCTCCCAAGAAATATTATGAAATACTTATAGAGTAACAATCCACTTGGTAGATCCCTAAAGGATAATTTCCTTTCTCTGTCTCTCTATAGTTCCTTCTATTCCAAGTACTGCATGCTTCTTTTATTTATTTTCCTTTTATACCATAAAACTTGACTGTCAGTAGTTATATTTTGTTAGGATACAAAACAGCCCATTCAGCAATTGTTTTGCATTCACACCTTGCATTTCAAAAGAGGAAAAAAAGTTACAGAAGAAAGTGCAGCTGAGGACAGGCAATATAATCTGCCTTACTTGTATTGTATTTGACTCTATGGAAACTAACTGGCACAATTAATGAAGTAAGCTGCACTTCATCCTGAGTAAAGATGGCAGAATTTGAGTACTTTTAAGAGGGAGAGAAATGAAACTGGATAGATTTTACTTATGAATACAGGATTTTGAACATAGAGGCTAAAGTAGATTTTCCTCTAGTTTTGAAAAATATTTAGCCTGGAATATAGGACAGGCACACAGTTTCCTATCTCAGGGATTGTCACTCTTAAGGCATGCTGAAAAGTCTCTCTAGCACTTATCTCCCTGAATCGTGAAGAAGACTGTTATACATGAAAGTATCATCTTAGACATCAAAACTGAAGAGGTCAGTATGGTCCCTATGTGCTTTCTATCTAAACTGCATAACTTTATTTAAAGGAAAGTCTTATACACCTTTTTCATTTTCTACCGAGCAGTGACCAAGAAATTCTTTATTGCATTGATTTAAAGGAGTAATAGTGAGATTTTTATAGACGGATTCCTACTGACTATTGGCTGTTTCCAGAAACCACTGATATTTACAAGTGAAAATACAAAGTATACAGATGATGCCCGTTGGTAGTGGGAGGATATAGGATACTTTGACTCTTGTCACGTTCAATTGCATAACTCCCAGAACCCCCAGAGAGTAGCTGGAGACAGCCTGAATTCGTGCTAAGGTGACAGACCCGAGTCTTCCTGGCATTCAGAGCAGAGGCCCAGAAACGTGGACATCTCATATAACAATACAGTTCCTGCCAGTGGCTACCGAAATGAACAGAGACCAGTCATTTGATCTTTTAAACTTAGTTTGTATTGACAAAAAATAAGGCAAATTTACATGTGTGTGGATATAGGTAAAGATATTGATATATGGATGAAGTTGAAAGGGTTTTGTTCTTGGGCTTTTTTGCTTTAGGGCTGGGAGAAAGCAAACTCCTTAAAATCCTTTGTGATCAGGCTTACATTTATCAGTGAAATGAATACCCACTACTATGTTATTTCAGACTCCAGAAAGCAATTTCACAATAATGTGGCAGTAGTGCTACATCAGGAGGAACTGACTCTGTTAATGCAAAGCTCCACTACCCTTCAAAGTAAAACTGTTGCTATTTTTGTTAACCACAATAAGACTCCACCAGTACCTGATGTTTGGGGGTTTTTTCCTTTTTCACAGAAACATAATGAACTGAAGTTGGAAGAAAGATTTAACAAGTAAGCTAACATCTTTTCATTGCTGGATGTATACTAATATATATGACTAGTAGGACCGGTCTGGGGCATATATGCTTATCCAAGTATTCCTAAGATGTTTGAAAATGTAAGATTCAATTTGTACTATTAACAGTGGTAGTGTAAATCAGATGAATTCTTGAAGACTTATCAGAGTATACCTGAGAGCTATATATGGTCCTTATGATCCCTATCTTTTCACTTAAAGAGGGAGACAATGTTACAGCAGCAATCTAAGTATCAACAATAGAGCTAGTTCTTGTGGGGCTTTATCAAGAAAGAAATTATGGAACTCACAATTTTTTATGTTGTTGGACAGTATACCACCTCCCATCAGGATAATATTTAGGGTAACTCATAGCCCTGAGGTGGAAGCCACATCTACATCTGCAACTACATCAGCACCAGCAAGGGGCAGTCAGTCTCTCTGTATGGCAGACACCTGGCAGAGACTGAGTGGTGGTGCTGGGAATAAGCCCTTATACCAACACCTCTGATGGGGCCATGGCATGCATGTGATGTGCGCAGCCAGTGAGGTGAAAATGGATGGAGCTGCCTGTGATGCCGAGATGTAAGACATAATGGTGTGGACCTAATGTTATGTCACACTCTTGCTGATGTCCACTGCCAGCCCACTGACTGGGGTAGTGCACTTTCCCGGGGCAACTGTCCCCAGCAGATAGTTTGAGATCAAAAGCGCACTTGTTCCAGTTCTGAAACTGACTCCATAAAACATTAGTTCCTGCCATCAACACAAATGTCTTCTGTCACATGAGAGTCACTTAATCTACCTGGTTCCACCTGTTTTGTATTTCTTAACACCACCACCACTGTGTGGAAGACGTAGAATCCATTAAGTAACAATGCTTATATTCTGGCCTACATGTGTATAGGTAGAATCTATATATCTGCAAGTTTTTCAATGCTACATAATGTGCTTTTTTTTTTTTTTAATTAATTTTTGATCCTTGGCAAGAACAGCTGTTCTTTATTATACAGAGTGAAGTAGAGATTCAAATGGTTATTTTATCATTGATTTGTAGCTTTGTTTTAGAGGCACTTCATTCCCCTCGTCATCTCACTTGCTTCTAATATGTGATTTATGTCCAGTATTAGTGCTATTACAATCACAGAGGTAAAGGATTATATCTGTCTTCTATGGACATTTGGTTTGATCATCCATTTTACCAGTAGCTTTTTTCTTACTCTCAGCTGGACTGCAAGCGTGATAGCACAATGTAATAGATGATTCCACACACACTGCTAGTGCTTCTGGTCCTTTATCATTTGGCTAATTTGGTATCTTCTAGTTGAGCAAAAACTTAAAGAGCTACATATCGTTTTGTTTAACCAAATTATGTAACGCTGAATTGATAAAAAATGCACCTTGAAAATGTATCCTCATAAGAATTTTGGATTTCGTTATGTTCTGTGATAGATGAATGCAACAGCAGTAGCACAGTCAGACTCTCAGGAGCGGATAAATGCTGTAGGTAAGTTTGCTGAAGAAAGATGATTTTGCCCTCTTTATGAATAAGCATTAAAAACACTTTTTGTACTATTTTTAAGCATTATGAACTGTTTTAATTACCAATAATGTACAGATTTTGTGCTTTATTTTTGTAATTCTTGTTCGCTGGGAGGAAAGAATGAAACATTTTGTCTCTACTTCTACATTGAGACCTTTACTAGTGGTAGGATTGAGATCCGTACAGCTACAGTTGCAGATGTAGAAGCTTCTGTTTATATCACCCACAATATCTCTCGCTCTATAAATTAATTATGAGTTGCTCTTACGCACTATTATTCTAAAAAACAAAGAAAACTTGTAGGGGTAGATCATAAACTATTACAAATGATTTGTTAAGGGAATTCTTTGACTGCATGCCAAGAGGTTAAAAAGCAGTTATCAGCAGTGAGTGGATGGAGGACACGTACTGCATCTGCTTCTGTAAGTCAGAGCAAAGCTGTTTTAAACAGGTTGGGTTTTCTCAATCCCCTTCAGTGTATTACCATGAGAATGTGGAGCAACTGTGTCCAGTTACGGAAAAGAGGGCAGCAGCCATGCAATATGTGACTAGTCCAGAAGGTAACATGTTCCCAAGGATTATTATAAATAATATAAACATCAATATACATAATCACAGTATTTTTGTTTCTCATATTTTATCTAATTATGTCAGCATTAATAATGAGACTTATATTGCAATAAACCAACAGAGTTATTTTTGATCAAGAGTCTCCAAAATTCAACATTAAATACTGCTTTAGAATACATAATAAAGTGAAATTTGGGATAAAGAGAGGCTCGAATTAGAGGCCAGAGGTATACTTGATGTATTCCTATGTCAGCCTCAATAGATCTGCAGTATGTGGAAGGCCCTGCATTTTAAATGCCGGTTTTGTTTTATCCATTGTGACTGAAGTCTTACTGGAAATATGTAGTGGAAAAATAGTATATGCAAATTTTGAAAACTATAAGTAAAATAACAGCTTCAATCCCAGATTAGAATTCATAAAGTCCCACTCTTGTGCTTGGTCTGTTTCCCACTGACATCACTTGGCCTGTGTGGAGGCAAATGAGGTGGTACAAGATTGGAGCTTAACTGGGAAATTAGACCTAACTCAGCCATGCTTTAAGAATGTTCATATTTGAAAAAAATTAAGTGGGATTTTTTCAATGTCGAATGATTGTTTACAGCAGAATAATCTTCGGTGGTCCTCTGGCAAAGGGTAATATTTTCTTTTTCAACAATATGTATTAAAAATCATTACAAGTGAGAAAGGTAGTTTGCTTAATGGATGATGATAGAATTGTAGTTTCCTCTCTGCTGCAGCAGGAAATATTAGGTGAATAGTAACTACTGAACTGAGAGAGTTCTTTAATGTGCATAAAAGCACAGCTTTTACCAAGCTTCAGAAATTTGTGCAGAAACTATGCCAATGTTCTTTATACTCACATATAAATATCATCATTTGGAAGGTGATTATTTTACTGAAAAATGTGTTAGAAGCATCTGCAATATGTTGCCATAGTACCTTGACAACTTAAAATAATTTTCTGATCATAAAGAGAAAAAGCAACAGGAGAAACTTAAGTCATACCTTTTCTGCAATTTCCAGACTTATCAGGTAGCTGAACTACTTGTGTGTGCAGTGATAATTTGGAAGGATTTTCTGTGGTCATCATTCAAACTTCAGACAGAAGAGGAAAATATTTAGCATTTTTAAATCTTATTCATTATGATAGCTAATGTGCATACATAATAGCATGGTAATGACCTACTGCTGTTTTTTAATGGATTATAAGGTTGGAAACATAACGCCTGTCAAATAGTTCAGAGTTTGAAGAAAGATCTTTATCTGTAGAGCAAAAATGTAATTTTTTTCTTGTGAAAAAATACACTGTAAAAAGACATTTATGGGTTGCTCGTAAACACCAGACACTTTTGAATACCACAGCAATATACTTGTTTAGGCCTGGAAATTCCAGCCAAACATGGATTAGCAGCCTCAGAACTGTGTATTTTGTTAATTCATACAAAATGGGGCAAAAAATGCTTAGGGATTATATTTTCTGTTATATATCTCTCCTGTCAAATTCATCATCATTAAAACTGGTCTGAAATTACAAACAGAGTCATACAATCATAGCCACCTTCTTCCCCCCTAACATCTTAAGTCATGAGAAAAAAAATTACAGTCTATCAAAATATTCAAGAAACAGGGTGGGGAAAAGACTATAACATGCAGGCATCTATTCAAAGTAGATGTTTTGACCAAACATGAGATCCCTTAGGGCAGAGAGGTAGGTGACAAAGTCTTCCTCAGGCACGTAGTTTGCTCTGAAGGGCAAGATTTATGATTTTGTTGCCTGCTCCTCTAACAAGATAATTCCTGACAACATCAAGTTTCTGGATGAAGCAAGATCACAGCTCAAATACTCTGATCTTGTGCCAGATGAGAGCTGATCCTAGAGACATGGCTTCTCTGCAAGGGGTATGTACATACGTGTTGCTTCAGTCAAACCAGTATCAGAACAAGCCATGGCCACAGTGGCCATGGCAGTGTCCTGTATTTTATATAAACATATATACAAGCATTTAATAACATTAAACTCATAATGAAAAACTCCTTATAGCAACAAGAACACCTCCTGATTCAATTTCAGGAAAGCTGCTGCTGTGACAGAGGAGGTGTCTTGAGCACCTCTGCTCTCTGGTAACCGCATAATTCAATCCTCTTGAAGTTGTTACTCCAGATAACTCTCACTGCCTATTTAAGTAATTCCCGTCACCTACACCCCTTGGCTGAAGATTGATTCCTGCCATTGTAAAGGTTGCAATCAAAAATGTGAGATAGATCATTTACACCATGGATGAAGATGGGTTTGTGCTGAAAAACCCAGCTGTGAATTGCAACAGTCAAAATACGGAAACTTGGTCTCTTCTGTTGATTATTATGCAGAGGCTGTTGCCACTGGTCAGGTCAATGGTAAAATGTAGGTGGTGGGAGGCTGGACCCACGCTTGATTTGAACAGATTAGATTAGAGCTGGTGTCCAGGTAAGAGACCAGTACAAACTGAAAGACTGTTCCTGCCTGGCTGGACACACAGGAGCAGGACAGCATCCTCTGCCAGCATGGCCAAGAATGGACTGGCAGAACTCATTGCACTCCTGCTTAGATCTTTACACATCTGTCAAGTCTTGAGGAGACAGCCATACCTTATAATGTCAACAACTTTCTCAGCAGAGTACTAGTCAGACCACATTTTCATGACTTTCTCATATGCAAAAAATTACAATAGAAAGACTTTCTTAAAGTGAAAACATTTTAAAGGTAAAAGCCATTGAATTTCATGTCTTTATATATGCACATACATATATATATATGCATGTGTTTATGTACATATATTATTAATCTTCTGAAGCCTTTTTGCATGCCGTCCATACTGTGTGACTAACAAGCAGCAATGACAGTATATTCTGTTCAGAATGGGTTTATTTTTCCGTCTTTACACATGAAATATTTATGTTCTCCGGACATTGTGACACCTTGTCACCTTTGTGTGTAAGGAAAGGGTGACAAGAGGCTTACTCCAGAGATCCAAATTTTTGGATAAACGTGCTGTCTTGTTATAGCTTTAGCAGTCATGAAAGGATACAATGTGCCAAACGATACTGGTCAGCACAAAGCTAAGACTTAGTTACATGTTCAGTGGTTCTTATTTTGCCCCAATATTATATGGAACAGAAACAGTGTTAAACTACAGTGACCCAAACCTGTTCAGACAGGTATTTTAACCTCGTGTGCCTGCCTCATTGCTCCTCTCCTTCACACTCCTCTCCACTGCCATATCCTTTTCTTTGAAATATTACTTCAAATCTAATAATACTCTTTGGTCATGAGTTTCAGATAAGATTACTACAAAGTTTCAAATGAAGAAAGTACTCTGATTAACTTTCATTTTCACTTTAGCCATTGTGTTTTACAAAATTAATTAAAACGTTCTTTCAAAGGCAAAGTGGCATTCTTTTCTTCTATTTATGTCTTCCAACAATTCAGATTATTTTAATGCACTCAAAAGCCTTCTTTGCATGATATTAATTAAATACCTGAAATAATGCTTGATAGCATTAATTTCATTACTGATTATAACAAAATAAACTCACTTTGCAGTAGGCTTGCCAATAAATTTAAGTAGATCAAGAAAGAAAAAGAACATACCTTTTCCTGAACATTCGTATTTATTTAATGCATATTATTTAGGCTTTTTACCTCCAGTATGACCTCTCTCTCAATATCTAATTGTCACTCTACTCTTAACATAACAATTATCTACCTATTATTGACTTTATATCAATCTGTCATCGGCTTTTGCCAATCAAATGAGCAGAAATGTTTTTTGCAAGGGTTTTCAACAATAAAGCCTAGATGCAAAGAGAGTCTTAGCAGTGTTTGGCATTGCAGGAATGAGCCACTAACTGCTTAACACTGGTACTGAATTCAGAAAACATGATGGTTTCCTGGGCTTTTTACACCTGCAGGTGGGCATTAGATGCCTCAGAAGGGAGTGAAATGACTCACACATGGAAAGAAAAGATTTGCGAAATTTACTCCAGGAAGTGCTGGGCCCAGCAAAGACAGCCCACCTTTTTCCAGAAATTATTAGCATACCTTCTGTCCCAGGGAGGACAGAATTATACCTGTACGGTAGACTTATAGATCCCCTCTTTTCAAAATGAGGCTACCTTTTGCTTTTAAGACAATGTTGGAGAAAGAGAGATCCCTGCTTATTGCCATCGTTGGTTGTTTTTACACAGCAGCCAAACAATTTGAGAACATTAGGCGGTGAGAGAAACTTAAGGCTTATATTTTCCACTGCTTTACCCAAAACCAATACTTGTTACTGAATTCTGGGAAGAACCTAGTTTCAAGGTGTTACAGTGCCTGTGAGAATGCTTAATAAACACAGGAAGGGGAAAGTCAGGAGAAATCAGATTAAACTAAGATATAAACACATATAAAACAACGAGGAAGACTCCAGATAAATTTTCAATTAAAACTTTGGTTTGCCTAGGTGACTGAGCAACTTTGCAAAATGTGATTTTTTCCAGTAATTTGAACATTCTAATATAGATATTGTATTTTAAATATAATTTGACATTTTTGAACATTACTATAATTACACAGCTTTTTGTAGACAGTTACATCAAATGCACATCAACTATTGTTCCTAGATGAACTGACTTTTGATAAGATTTGGAGCTCAACTCATTCTTTCTCACATGACTAGATGAATTTAATCTTAAGCTGACACCTCAGCCCAAACATCTGTCAGTCAGAATGGGAAAGAGCTAATAACTTAGGGGGAAAGGTTTTGTGAGAGAGGAGATGACTTAATTTACAGCGAAAAGCTGTGAGGAAGAGACAGGGGTGGAAAAGGGCTTGCAGGACTGGAGGTTAGAGAGCAGAGCGTGTTTGAGTCCTTTCTGTGCTGTTCCCTTGTGAAGCTGAGATACTGAATCTGATGACTTTTGAGAATGAAATAAGCTAGAATTGCAACAGCTAGGGAGTGTTAGTGTGGGAGTGAGGTGGTGGGGGAAAACAAAAGACAAATTGGGGACAGAATGCAATATCCAGTTTAGTCTTCTGCTTTGTGTTTGGTCTCTGGTGGCCTGTGAGGGTATTACCAGCAACCTACTCACACAATTTTCTCAGGTGAAATGTAGATGTCTTCCCTAGTTCTCTTTGTAGCTTCATATTTTGTGGTAAGGAAAAGATACTGTTTTCCTTAGTTCTTATATCATAAAAATATTTTTATCTCTGTAGCTGTGAGTATGGGCCAAACCCAGGGAAACTGACGTAGGAAGTGATGTTCAATCCAGGAATGTGGGTTGCTGTTGTTAGTTGAGATAAAGTTTCTCAGAACAGTGTTCTGATGCATGCAGCTGATTATTCAACTTTTTCTTTTTATAGAGTGGTAAATCAGGCTACTCTTTAACTATATAGGTGATGAGGCTCATCTTAATGAACCTGCGACAGAAGTTAGAATGGGACCACGGAATCTGGTTTCTATTTTCCTCTTCTTCCACAAACTTTTAACTGGCAGAAAATTTAACGAAGTCATAACTTTAATTTCTTAAATCTATCCCTTAGAAAAAGGAGAGATCAATTTAGCAAGGTAAACTGCCAGAGTATTTTAGCAAGTGATACAGAAAGCTGAAGCTGGCCACATCTTATGAAGAAGGAAAATCTGACTGAATGACAGCATGTCTTCCAAAAGAGTATAAAACCTGTACTTTAAGACTTGACCTGTTTTGTTAGAATTAACAAAACCCAGAAACCATGAACTACAACTGAATGTAATAAGGCAGAGTGAGATAATTTTAAATTTACAAGCAGGGGGTTTTTTTCTTAGATATAAAAAAGTAGCTGGTTTTTTTTTTAAAAAAAAAAAAAATTTTGGAATATGTTATTGTAAAAGTGTCAAATTGAACTTCAGCAGCAGCCACAGGTAAAAGAAGGGTTATAATATATATTTTCTACTCCTAAGTGATACCCCCAGATTAACTTCTGTGAGGAGGCTGTAGGGCTCATGATCTGTAACATTGTCTTTAAAATAGTTGCGTTAAAGCAGATGTTGTCAAATTAATCCTGAAACAAGAAAAATATTGAGAACAGATTTTTGAACTGTCGATCTAACTTCTTTACATTTAGTCTACTTGTGTCTTACTGTTGTTACTGTAAGCTGTAACTTGGGCCTTCTGAAAACCTTAGATAATCAGGAGGCATGCAATGAATCCACTGGCTTTAAAAGACTGCAAGAGGATCATTCATATCCTTATTCCTACTAAAAATCTTCTTGGAATTTTGATTATCTACTGTCTGTTAAAGGAATTCTTATGAAAAGTGAGATTTCTAATGGCAGTGCTCCAGTGCTTATCAAAAGGTGAAAAACCATTTGGCTGGTTCGAATAGACTTGGTGTACTTTAAAATAAAATATTGAGGACTTCAGAACTGCCTGTGTTCTCATGAGTTAGTGGCAGAGAGCAAATAGAAACTCTTGGAAGTAAAGCATCCTGATTGTACAGGATAGGTTCAGTAGATCTTGGCCACCTTCCTCTTCCCAATGCAGTGACATCAAGGAAATAACATTGCTCTTGGAGAGTCTGTGTTCTCTGAAGAATTTGTGGCCTGGAATAGAATTGTGCACTCAAGAGACAACTAATAGCCATGAGTGATGAAAACTTTTTACGTAACTTAAGACAAATGGAATTGCAAAAGGATATGAACTAATGATGCAGAGGAGAAGAAGGTGGAGAAGAGGAAATTGTGTAGACAAAAACTAAAACTTACATAAAAGGTGAATACTAGGCCAGACTAAATGTCTATCCAGTTCAGCGTCATACGTTCAGTCATAGCTAGTACTAAATTCTTAAGGAAGTATATATATAAACCAAGCTTGCTGAGAGTATTTAATGTATGGATTTGTTTTCTCAACTTTAAACAGCCAATAGCGTAAGACCTTTATGAATGAGAAGTCGTATTTGGACCAAAATACTCAGTAGCTACTGATGTACGCATCCTCTACCAGTCTCAACCTTTGAAACTTTATATACTGTTTGCTACAATATGTTGTGAAGGCCACGAATTTCTCAAACTTATTACATACTTGTGTGAAAGATGATTAGCTCGAAGTTTCTAATAAAAGACCATGGTGGAAACATCTTGAAAATTCAAGTCTGCCATTAACTGTTTAAACCTGTGCCACTTGGTGGCTTCAAAAGCTTTAACAGAATTTTGAGACAGAATTCCAGCGTTTTTGCTAGCAGTAATTTTTTTTACTCATATACAATAATGTTACATTTCAGTATAACATCTACTAGTTTGCCTAAGGATGTCAAGGTTTTAAGATTAAGACTGCTGTTACATTTTCCCTCTTTTATTATTTTGGTGAGTGTTTTTCAAGGTGCTAGACTAAATGATTCTGTCCCACATTTTCTGGCCCTCTGCTATTTTATTTGGGAAAATCTGTAACATTCCATAAGTGCTTTTGTTTTTTAATTTCAAAATGTGTATTCATCATTTAGGTAAGTTGTAATGCAGTCAGTCATTTGAAGATGTTTTTATTGGTCTTGACATTGAATCCCACTGAGGAAGGTAGAACTGATGGTTCCTTAGCACTCAAAGTACTCCCATTCACAGTTTGCTGTCTTTCTTGCCAACCTCACTGAGCCAGCCTTTGTTGAGTATTAGGGAAATATACTGGTAGAGTATGAGGGTTGCTTGAACAGCTCATGAGGGGTTTGCCTGTTCAGGTTAAGTTCCCTGTTTTCATTCTTCTTGCATTTCAATTGGAAGGTGAGAAGAGTGGTGTTAACAGGACTATGTTCATCTGGCAGTCTGTTCTCAGCTGCTTGTGATGAAAGGATTAAAATAATACCGTTGAATTCAAACACTGCTTTCATATAATAGAAGCTTTATCTCAGTTACCTGAAGACAGGAACTATCTTTCCCTGTGGGCATAATGTAGTATAATGGTGATGACAGTCACACACATAGTAGTCTAACTTACATGAAAATGTTATCTAACGGTATAGATGTATGTAGTAATTGTAAAAAGTAAGCAATCACCTTACCTTTATCTGGTTTTAGACAGAAACAGCATGAAGCAAAATCTAATGCCTGTGCTACTTCTGCGTTTACCTAATGCTTCAGTTGGGGTTTACATCTTCAGTGGAGCCACTCCTATGTATACCAGATAGCACACGCAGCCTCTGTGAGGAGAGGTCAGGGATGCCCTGTGCTGGACACAGCCTGTTCCAGGCAGGTCCAATTGATCCACTGCAGGGCACAAACGAGCCCTTCAGCCATGATGGCAGTGCCTTGGGGAAAGCTTGTGTAAGGAAGGGCAAGATGTTGCCCAGCAGTGAGGGGTGGGGGAAAAGTCTGAGAAACAGCCCTGCAAGCCCTGAGGGGAGAGAGGGGATAATGAGGAGGAGGGGAGTGGGGAAAGGTGCTCCAGGTGCCAGGGCAGAGATTCACCAGTAGCTTATGGAAGACCATGGTGGAGCAAGTGGATAAGCCCTGAAGGAACTGCGGGCATGGAGGACACATCTTGGAGGAGATTTATCCTGAAAGACTGCAGCCTATAGGAAAGATCCGCACTGGAGCAGGGGAAGAGTGTGAGGTGGAAGAAGTGACAGAGAGGAGCCGTATGGATTGACCACAATCCCCCACTCCCCATCTTCTTGTGCTGCTTGGGGTGGGGGATGAGGTAGAGGAGTTGAGAATGAAGGAGTGAAGTTGAGAGCCTGGGACAAAAGGATGGGATAAGAAGAAGGTGGTATTTCAGTATATGATGGTTTCTCACTATCTGAACTTCTTTTAGTTTGCAATAAATTAAATTAATTTTCCCCAAGTCAAGTTTGTTTTGCCTGCGAGGGTAACTGGTAAGTGATCTCCTTGTCCTTACCTCAACCCAAGAGCTTTTTCAGCTTATTTTCTCCCCTTGTCATGGGAGAGCAACAGGGGAATGAGAGAGTGACTGGGTACACATCTGGCAGCCAGCCAAGGTCAACCCACCACAAAATTTACCAGCTTGTTATAGAATCATAGAATAGTTTGGGTTGGAAGGACCTAAAAGATCATTTAGTTCTAACCCCCTGCCATGGGCAGGGTCACCATCCAGTAGACCAGGTCCCATCCATTGAACATTTCCAGGGAGGGGTCATCCACAACTTCCCTGGACAATCTGTTCCAGTGTCTCACAACACTCACAGTAAAGAATTTCTTCCTAATATCTAAGCTAAATCTACCCTCTTTCAGTTTAAAAATGTTGCCCCTTGGCCTGTCACTCCAGGCCCTGACAAAGAGTCCCTCCCCATCTTTCCTGTAGGTAACCATTAAGTACTGGAAGTCTGCTAGAACGTCTCTGAGAGCCTTCTCTTCTCCAGGCTAAACAACCCCAGCTCTCTCAGGTGTTCTTTATAGGAGAGATGTTCCAGCCCTCTGATCACCTTTGTGATCAACTACTGTTAGCAGTGATGTCACTGCAAACTGCATGAAAGAGAAACATTTCCAGGCTCAAAAAATCCTGATGCAAAGTCTTTTGCTGCTGCCTTGTTTTCACCTTCCATGTGCTTCAAGTAAGTACCTGCATCAAGGAAAGAAATTTTGAGTGGGCTTATTCTAGGCCCTGTAAGGACTTGGAAGTTTAAAAACTAGCTGTCACTGGAAGCCAGTAGGACATGACTTAAAAATTATTTTGATGCGTGTCTTGCATGATTTTAATAAAAAATAAGCTTCTATACAACCAAAATGTATTAAAATGTGAGCTATGCCTCTGAAAACTGTTTCCTTTTGATTGTTCCACATTAATCTTTACATATTTTAAGAAGTTAATGCTTCTAATAGAAATCCTCAACTGCTCCCTAGTTCCCTTAAGAAGCATTAACTTGGAAGCAGCCCACTTGAGAAAGCAAGCCATCCATGCGCCAAAAATTGTTTTGGCACTGACAAGGCTGACTGACTGCTCTCTTGCAACATTTCCCTTCTAAATGCCAGTTGTAGACTGTCATGGGGCTTGTGCAGTTCTGTATCAAGGGACCTTCTATGATGCTTTTGTCATAAGCAGCGCTCTCACTGAGGTTCTCTTGTGCGTTGTTATCAACTTGGGTCTTTGGAGAGATGACTGAAGCACAGTTGTCTCTGGCCAAAGCTATGGATGAACCTGAATGAATTATGTACTGAATTCAGAGCCTATTCTGTCACATTTGCTGCTGCTTTGAAAGAGGCCTCTGGTTTAGAAATGTTAGGGAGAATATCAGTGTTCATAAAAGCCTCGGAAAACTACCAAACTCTGTCTCGGTGTGTAGGTATGTTCTCGGTCCTTATGAGTCACTGTTGTTATGAGATGAACACTATTTAGTACAAGTGTAATAATAAGGTGAAGACAAATAGCAGGAAAAACTGCTGGAAAATTGAATACGTCAGGCCACACAATGGTGTGTAAACAAAAGGAACAGAGAAGTCCTGCGTATCGTGTTTTCATCCTCCTCTGAGAGCGCAGTTCTTTATCCTTTGTGTCCTTGTTTTATTTCCCACGTTACAAGCTCTCTGTACCTACCTAATTGTGGATCAAGGTCTTCCCCCCACAGCAAAGAAAGGAGTTGTTCTTCACCTAGTGTAGTTGTGATTGTGTACAGGTCTGCCCAGACACAGTCCTCTTTCTTAGTGCTGCTTATGTCTGGTGTCTACAGTTCTGCGGTCCATGGCGTGGTTGTGAGTCGGCAGCTGCACAGTCCCCAGGACGCATCACTTCTGTGTTTGCCCCATGTCGTTTCAACCTCCCCACGCTTGAATCGACGAAGGCTGGGGCCCCCTCTTTCTCTGTGGCTGAGCCAAAATAACCTTGGAAAGTGAGATATTATGATTGATTAAACAAGAACACCACCACACACAGCAATAAAAGATAGCTGATTTGCATGCATGACCAGGTAAAGAACGCTTGCATGTAACATCGAAACCTTGATGTTACCCAGCTTTATACCATTTCTTAGCTAACGTACACACTGTATTTGGAGAAAGGAGAGGGCAAGATGCTTTGTAAGACATGCAGGGACAAAGTGTAAGTAATTCTTGGAAAAAACAAACAATAGACAATAGATGGGGAAAAATAACACTGATGGCTGAATAAGTTCAGTAACTGTTATATACATGTAAATGGCATATCATGGAACAAGATTAAGGTACAAGATAATAACTGACTGCATGCTATTCAGTTAAATTTTTTCACGTCTATTTAAAAAAAATTTCTTCTAACTCTGGTGGCTTTGGAGGTGATTAAAGTGTTAAAATACTTCAAAAACTTGTTGTGTGATTGAAAACGGTAGTTTCAGTCCTGTCCAAAACAGTAAGATTGAAAAATGTACCAGATTTTCCTCACAGACCAACAATATGTTTATATGCTTTAGTTAGGATAAGATTCAGATAAGGACCCATCTTGAGGTATTTCTTCTATCAGAACTGACATGTTTTGCGATTTGCCTGTTGTTGAAATGCTTTGTAAGAAGATCAAAGAAGAAAGTCTTTTGTGTATGGATGTTCTGTTGCCCTGTGAATGTTTGTACCTTTTCTTCTTATGTAAAAAAAATATATTTTAACTGGATTTCTGTAACTCTCTTCTGAACCAACCAAAAACTATTGCATTTTTTTAATGTTTCTAAAATGACAGGCAAGCCAGGCTGTTGTGCTGGCTCTATGTTTGAACTCTGTTTATAAACAGTGTGGAGGATAATACATCATCTGTCCTGAACTTCAACATGACGACATCTGGACTACATCCTCACAATGGTGTAGCACTGACACTTCAAACAAAGTCAGAAAATGTTAAAAAAAAAAACCCACTACTTACAACCAACCCATGAGCATAATCATCTGTGTGCAAACAAAAGACTAAAAGACTCATTTTTGCTGGAAACATTTGAAGCTTCTTTCTTTTTTTTTTTTTCCCTCTCTTTCCTTTTCCTGGCTTTAACTTATTGAACTTTTTATTTAAGGCAGCCTGAAGGCACTAAATTACAGATGGTGCTCAGTCACACTAAAATTGAAAACTTCCTCTTTCGAAAGGTAATTGTTTCCAGTTGATATATGGAACATGGAGTGGATACGTCAATCATTTCTAGCATGAAAATAGCTTCTATATTCCTGAGCATGGAAACTCCCTGAAAAGTTCTCTCTGTCCTAAGAAAAGAGTTTACAGGCTCTTTCCTTCATATATGATCTAACTTTAAGCATCAAAACCACCCACAGTAACTTTGGCAGAAATAAATAAAAGTAGCAATTGTTCCTTATTATAGTCTTATGAGTGCAAACATAAAAATGGAAAAAAAACAGATTATATATTGGAAAACATAAATGTTACCTCTTAATATTTTAGAACATTCTTATAAAGACTGGTCTTAGATACCTAAACTCTGTAGCCTTTTTGAAACAGGGAGTATTTTGAAGAGCAGGTCATGTAGTAACTGCAAGAATATGTAAACAGAATATACCATTTTACAGTATACTTGATTATATATCTAACCCACATTGGGAAAAAAAATCCTGAGTAATAATATGTATTTAAATAAACACTATTACAGTCAGAAGAAGAATAAGAAAGTTATGTTTGGTCTATAACTTTTTATAAGCTTCTTGAAGGCATGCATGCTACTAGGGATTTTCTAATTATTTAGCAGCTCCAGATCTAGAGCAGGAAACTCTGCTTTTTCTTTTACTGCTCAACACAGATGTGAGCACAGACGTTAAAGGCACACGCACCATGCCTTTTCTCACTGAGTTTCATAAATATATGCTGATAGTAAAGGCATGCTGAGCTTCAGGAGTCTTGCATCTTTTTTCAGCTCTGAAGAAAATGTGCTTTAGGGTTACAAATTCTTCTGCCTCTGAACGACCCCTGATTCAGGTGTCTGCTCTCATTGGCTTCTTCTCCCAGCCTCTTCTTTCGTTCCCTATCCTGTTCTTCTAGTGGCTTGTCTCTGCTTGTCGTCTTGTAAACAAAAAAAAAGGATTAGCTACCTATATCCATGTCTTTAAAGTAATGTCTTTGAGTTGTTTCCGAGCTATCTTCTCACCAGTAGAGAAGCTGCCATGAATGCATACTTGCATGTAATACAGGTAGCACTGCACACAAGCTCTCGGGATAGCTTCTGTCTGTGTTTCTGTAAGTGAGATATGAACATCAAGGCCTGAATGCCTGGTGCTTAATTTGAATCATCTGAGTGAGCTGGGCTCAATCAATAGCCGTGTTTGCTTTATTCAGGAACAAACACACTCCAGATTATCCCTGCTCCAATGAAAACAAAGCTATTTCCTACTGTCCGTTTGTACCTTTATTTACTTTAGCTGAATCAGATAAGAGCTACAGTTTAAGACATGTGAAATTAGCAACAGCTCCCTAGAAGTCCTGTCCCGTGCGTATGGCTTGCCTCACCCAGGGAAGCCGTGTAGACCTAACGCTCCTGTTCTCCCCCAAAGACTTGTTTTTTCTAGGGAGGCAAGGAGGAAGGGGTTATTTTGTGCACACAGATGGCCCCACATACGACTTTGTGAAAGTATTATAAAACGCTGAAGTTAAGGTATAAGATCTATCTTTCCAGTGGGAAGGGGAAAAAACCCCCCTGTCGTTATTTAAAAAAAAGAAAAGAAAAGAAAAGGAAAAGGAAAAGAAAGTGGACTATGTGGAGCGAGGCAGGCATTCCTTAAGAAATCTTGGGCCCTGGGCAGCACAAGGCGCTGGTGCTCTGATGTTTTGCTAGTGACCTTCCGGGCAGCTCGCTGCCTGCTGCAGAACCTGCTCCCGGGAGGCGGGAGCAGGACTGTGGCTGCTGCGACTCAACCGAGCAGTTCCTTTTACTTTGCAAGACTTCTGCTCCTGTTCCAGCTTGCATGCTGAAAAACTTGTTCATTTTTTTTTTTCTCCAGCTGTGCCAGGTGGTCTGGAAAAAGCTATTATCTCCTGCAAAACTTGTTCCTCGGAAAGAATGGTACATGTGTGTTGTTTGATTGAAGTTTTTTTCACTTTGAGGACAGATTCACAGAAGTGAAAACATGGTTTCTATTTGAATTGAACTCTAAGGGGTGTAAAGACATTTGTAAACCCCCCTCCTTTCTGACAAGCAAAGCAAGGACTGACTGAAAGTTAAGGTAGAAGCGCTACTTAAAAAAAAAAGAAAGAAAGAAAAGAGAGAAAGCACACTGTGTGTCGAAGTATTTTGCTGACTATGATGAAATGAAGCATATGCTTAAATGAAAAAAGGCAGTAACATCCTCTTTGCCCCTGCTGGAAGGTCCCTGTTCTTGGGGAAGATGGAGGTGCCAAGGGAAGGTGTTTAAACAAAGCCATATTAAGTGCGTAATACCAGTTCCCAGGAACAATCTGGTTGTCAGGCAGGGAGCCTGGCCCGTGTTGCTCTGCAGATGAACTCTTCTGAATTCTTTTGCCAGCTTTATGAGGAGTGTAAATTAAAAACAAAAGAAAATGTTTAGAAATAACATGCAGCTGTCACTATATAACTTCCTAAGTTAATTAAAAGTATTCTTATGTCTAAATTAAGGCTTCTTCCTGCTGAAACTGAAAGCATAGTGCTTAACCTAATTTAAATCAAAGTTGAAGGCAGCAATGAGAGTGCTTAACTAAGTGTTTTGACCTGGGTGGTGATGGTCAATAAGCCTGGGCTTATGGTCCTCTAAAATCATGGATGCATAATATGATGTTTAATACTCTCTCTCTCCATGGCATTTCTAAAGGTTAATCTTTAAACAAGTGATCACTGAAACTTTGCTTCCTCTACTCTGTCTATAATTAAAGACAGAATAAGGGGAACTGTCCTAACTGAGAATGTATCACTCATTCTTTGTGGAAATCGGTGGTTTCAAATAAACTCAGGTAGTAGCTACATAGAGTCACTTTGCAGCTGTGGAAGGTAGATCTTTCTCGTCTTGTTTTTTTCTCCCACATTTGCTTTGTAAAAAAAAAATGTTCGGAGGAAAGCAAAAAAGTAATTATATACCCGTTCTGCCTTTTTTGTTTGTTTAATTTCCAAGGTGCATCTGAAAAAACCTGATCATTTGGCAAGACACAAAAAATAAATGCTTTTAAAAATGTCACTCTATTTTGTCATTAGTTCTTATGCTGAGGAAGAGTCCTGAGAAAATTTCTTATAAAAATGGTAATAAAAATCAGGCTGGTAGCTTAAAAAAAGCAGCCCAATTCAATGCATTGGGGGAGGTGAAGGGGAAGGAGAGAAGGTGATCTCATTAATAAAACAAAGCATGGAGTGTCTATAAAGAAGGATGTATTATGCTGGGAACGAAGTGAAGGATGCACTTGAAAGGAAAAGGTGCAGCTTGGATATTTGAATGTAGTTCTTTGAGACAAAGCTTGATTAAAAATTTGAGAGGTCAGTCCTCCATAAATGCATAATTGTATACTGCTGCTTCCCATACAATGGCTCCTTTGTGGGCTGCCTCCTGTTCTCTGCTCTGTACTAAGCTCCACCTCTGACAGTTCAGGTATGACTTGGAGTCTTGAAGATTTTGAATATTGGGTTGTTTTTTTTTTTTAAACAGACCTTAGATCTTCTGAGTAGCACAAAGGCTTAGCTTGTTCTGAACCCAGGATTTTAAATTTCCCCTCAAGGATAAAGAGGAGAAATTAGTACTTTACTACTGAAATACAAACAAAACATCCTTTGACTACAATTAGCAAAATAATATTTTAAGCTGTGTAAACTAATGCCAGTTCCATGCTAAACAGCACTACAGTCCTACAATAGTAACGTGGAAACTCGCTTGCTGAAGGGGGATGTATGTGAGGGGGAATTACTACTCATAATAAAAGCAAAGGACTGCAGCCAAAGAGCAAGTAGGGAAAGCATGAAATTAACAGATTTCCCTTGTTGTTTTAATGAAACCTGCTTACTGTGAAAGAAGAAAGGACTTCAGATTAGGAAATCTCATTTCTGAATTAGGAAAAAGCCTCCATCACATCCACCAACTTTTCCGAGAATATATTGTTATATATAAAGGAAAACTTGTAATTTTTCTTTTTCTTGAATTCTCGTCTTCTATTACTAAAGAACTGCTGTTCTAAGTGAAAAAATATGAAAAGATTTAGCTGGCAGGAAGAAAAAGTTTACTTAAAGAAGTTTTACCGTTACTGTGAATTAGGAACTTTGGTGTCTGCCAGACACTTGAGCAAGCCAACCGGTGTCAGCTTGGTAATGCCTGCACTTGCAGTGTGTCTCTCCTAGTCTCTTCCTGCAGACATCTGGTAGAGGTCCCTCATAAGCTGAACTCACCAGCTCTCCATGCTAATGCAAGAGGGAGCATCTTTGATTATGGAGTGGGAGCTATATTTGCTGTGCATCTAATGAAAACTTCCCTTTCTATGCATTTTGTAAAAGCAGTGCAGTCAGCTGTCAGTATTAAGTGCTTGATAGTTTTCTCATCCAATATTAGATCTCACTCGATGAATAATGAATCATGGGTGTGTTGTGTTTCCATCCTTCTTCACCTTTAACACTTACTAATTTTGGAACTTGAAATTTATAACGCAGTGCTGAGCCAGGGATCTTGGCTTAGGAAATGAGAATGTTTTAAAGGAAAGCTTAACAGTTGCATCTTGGTTGAATATGCCATTAAGAGTTTAGACTGACCTACATTAAAAACTTAGAAAACTTTTCTTTCTGCAGATGAATAGAGGGCCCTAACACTGAGAAAAAGAACACATTAATTTCTCTTTAAAACCCTAAGATACACAAGAATAGAAATGGAAGAATTATTGTGGGACTTCCTATTGCCTGTTTCAGCATGTTATATGGCAGTGCAGTTTGTCGGTGTTTGCTTCACTGCTCAGTACAGTAACCTTCTGTAGACTAGACTAAGCAGATAGCTTGAATTGTCTCAGCATGTCTCCTAAACACCGCTAAAATAAAAAGGACTTGTAGGTGATATCTTTATTTAGTTTCTACATAATATAGGTAAAAGAATAGCTGATTAAATTATTGGTAAAATTTGTTAAGAGATTTTTCTGAGGCTGCATCAGACAGTTACATCTTATAAGCAGATATGGGACTCCCTATTGCAGTCTGATTAAACTGTAAAGATGATATATATTTAGATTGCTGTTGCATATATAAAATGTACATATATGATTTTTTTTAATTCGTGTTATTAACTATTGCTTTGTTCTCTCATATAGCCGAGTAAAAATTAGAAGGGAAATTGTCATCCAAGACACTCATTATGATATAATGTGTCTTGTCTTTTTTTGTGTGCTCCAAGAAGGTGGAGGTCAGGAATTCAGAGAATAAAATTTTGTCTGTCATGTATAATTTGTCTATTACATAAACCCTAAGCCTAAACAGCCATTAGATTTATTTATATAACCATTTTATACATACACCTGCTTCTTTCCTTCTCTGCTGTAAAGCATAGAGGGGAATTACCTTGCTTAAGTGAATGACTAGTTCATATTTTATAATCCAATTTTTATAAGCCAAATGAAATGTATTTGCGTATTCAAATTACATTGCTACTGCACTGGTATCTGTCAGCCAAGCTTTAGCTTGCTTTCCTGCTGCCACATGCAGTGCCTCAAAAGTTATTTGTGTAAAAGCTGGATCTTGAAGGGAAAAGCTGGAGTGCTTAAGGGCTGCAAAATTACTAGTTGTTAAGAAGCAGAGCTAATGGTCATCTCAAAATGGCTGAGGCCATACTGCTGAAGCCAGTAAAACCCTGTATGAATCTCAGACTACTTGCAATATCTGTCAGCCTACTTCTTTGCTTCCTGACCACAATTGGCTTTAAGTACAGAAGAGAAAAGACATCTATTTTGATCTAGGAATAAGCTTTTTCATCAAGAACTCTCTTCATGCAGGCTTTAAGCCTCCATTCTCTTTCATTGTTTTGCAAATTGTTCTAATGCAGCCATTAGTGCTATACTAGTGGCTCGGTTAAAACATTGCTAATACTTAAGAAGAAAAATAAGATAAAGTCTTGGTTTTAATTTTCAACTAAATAAAACCCTGTGTATTGACAATTGGCATTCTGTAACAACAACCGAGAAGGAGTTATTCATAAAGATTGGGGATAGGGGGGTGTTTTACTTGTTTGTTTTGGTGGGGGCTCTGAAGCTGGGCTGAGAATCCAGCACTCTAGCAAAAACAAACAAGCTGACCAACAGAGGGATTCTCTGATCATCTTTCCTGGCATTAATATTAAAGGATCACACCAGGTTTTAGTCATGATGTCTGGATTTGGAGGAATATGTTCCTGAACAAGAGAAAGGATGATGTTGCTGCCAGGAAATGTATGAGATTTCCCAGTTTCTAAATATACGCTTTGAACACAGAATTCCACTTTCCAAATGCACAGTGATGAATTTTCAGGCAGTTTAAACTTACTGTAAGCACAAATCTACTTACGTGTTGTAAAAGAAAACTCAAGCCTATGTCAGGACAGCAACTTCTTTCTCTGCATGAGAAAGCTCAAGAAGTATCATTGTGCAGTGCTTTTTCTGTCCCAGTAATTTCTACCTCGTGTGATCAAATTCCTCTGTAGTAGTGCTGTTTCCTTTGTATAGGAGAGTCTCCTCCTCCTGGTATCTGCCAGTGTGTTTGTTTTTCAGGTTAAGTCAGTTCAAAATTCAGTAGACTTTTTTTTCTGTAGGTAGAAGTCTGAGAGATGAAGGTCTGAGCTTCCGAGTCCGAAGAGTGAAACTGTGTGCTGACCTCTCCTCTCATTGGCAGGGTGCCCTGACTGCAAACTAGAATTAAAGATGAAGAACAGAAACATGGTAAAAGCAAATGCACTGGGGTTTTGAAAAGTTGGATCAAAGTTGAGCTGTTTAAAGTCAAGCAAGTGCACTCTGATAGAAACAAAAAAGTCTTTCCCCTCCCTTTCTCTTTATCCCTTTTGAGATAAATTTCCTTTCTTTTCAGCAACCCTGTTTGGAAGGGCCCAGCACTGTGTGAACACTTCTTTTTTTTACATACAGAAGTTCTCTGATAACATTTCAAACCCAGGTCGGTTAAGTCAGAAATAAGGTAAGCTCAGTTCTTTAAAACAATGCAAGTCTTTGTGCCTAAATAAAAAGGGCTACATCTAAATCACTATGTTTTATGTTTGATCCACTTTTAGATCTTTGACATGATATATTCCGTTTACTCTGCATATACCTTCAAAGCCGCACCATTTAAAGAAGAAATTTTGGTTTTCATGTCTATCAGTGGAAACTCTGCATGATAAAATTGCAATAGGTTACAGTGAGTAAAGCAAGATGGATGTTTATATCTGATGTGTACACATGTCCCAGAGACTTGGGAGATACAATTTGGAACAGGTACAAGTCTTCTTTCCTCCAATCTTGGACATAGAGTTGAATCCCCAAGCCACCAACATTTCTGGTTTACAGTTGCCCTGCAGACCTGGCTGGGAGAATGAATTATTAAAGACCCTTAGTCTACAATTAGATCTGAGCAGAGATAACTTTATGTTTCACAGAGGTCTAGACAGGCTTGAGGGGAAAGGAGTTGTCTGCGTAGATACAAAAAAAAAGCACTGAGGCCATAGCCATCCTCTTTAATGAAGACTTTTGACAAACTGAAGACCCTACCAACTCAGTCTGATGTCATCTGACAGCCTGCAGTTTTAGTGAGAGGACTGATGATGTATTTGGCTTATGTTTAGGATTATAAAGCAGACTCAATTCTGTGTTCTCCCATGAATTATTCAAAGATGAACGAGACTAAATTAATCATATTCAGACTAGATGCCATTTCACAGCCAGACAACTGATAGGCTTAGTGGCATTTATTAAGAACTGCCCATTAATTTTCTCAAGATTACGGATCTGTTGGGAAAACTTTCTTTCAAAACTTTGAGGCACTTGCTCACATAATTTGTTTAGTCTGAGATAGTATAGCACAAATAAATAAAATATCTCAGAACAGCGTTCACTTTAGACACAGAAGTGTAACCAAAAAAATAGCACACCACAAAACATTTACATATGTTAAATGTCACTTTGAAACATGGAGTGTGTAGGGGAATGATTTGTGAGTTCAGCATGAAAATAATGACCTTGTCACTGCAGTAAATTCCATTAACTTCAGAAATTATTATATTTTCACAATGTTTTAGTTGATACAGCTCAAGCAACAAGAACCATCAAAGCAACTTGAGCAGGCATTATAAAAAAAAAAGAAAAAAAAAAGCACATTTGTTGCAATGTTTAAGTGCATTCCATAACACACCCAGGCTATTTTTCTTAAAACTACATCTTCATTCTAGAGGGCACTTGTAGAAGGGAATGAGCAAAATAAAAAAACAATCTTAGAACTTTCTGTACGGATGTTTAGATTTGCCGTCGGTGTTTGTGTCACATTACATGGGAAATAAGGAGTGCCTGTACCGGTATAAAATCAAAAATTGTTTTAAAATCGGGTTGGGGTTTGTTGGAACTCATCAAATTCCACATGGTACAAAACTCCATATGGGAGGACAAAACTGGCTGAACAGTACCCTCAGCACCCTGGCATGCTCTGCCCCAGCATACCTTGGTACAGGCTCAGGCTTGCTTCGATTCACATTCAGCCGCAAGAGCACTTCTTTAGGCCATTTTAAAACCGAACCTCTAGAACAAGTCTCAAGGTACATCTTTTCTCTTAGTTGTACCTGAAAACCAGCTTGTGAACTGCAAATACAAGGGTAAAGCTGGAGAGATGCATGTTTGTCCAGGGCACCTGTCTTTTAATAGCCAGAGACTCTCAAAATGAGGGAAAATTCAAAATGTTCTTTAAAGTGTCTCTTTACTCACACTCTGGCACAGAGCAGCCTCCATGAAGGAAGCCAAGATTTGAGCCTTTTTTCTGGCACGCGTGTACATTGGAAATAAGAGCACACTGTTTACTTCAATCACTGCTGATGCCCTTAGCGAGAATTAAATAAGAAAATTGCCAGAGCTGGTGAGTTCCACATAAAACAGCAGGGAAAGGATGGGAGGTTGCAGAGGAAGTGCCAACTGGAAGTGGGATGGCCCAAAACAGACGAGATAACGCTTCCTGAGGTGTAATCACTGGGTGAAACGCAGAGGCATGAGCACTCCACCTCTTATTTCCTTGACAAGAAAGAATGCATTTTTTGCACTGATGGCCTAGTAAATCCCATTAACTCTTTCAAGCTTAAAAGGAGATTTTCTTACATTTATGCCTTCTAAAATCTATGACGCCTGCCCTAGTTAAAAAACACTACCTTATCTGCCTCAATGAATTGATTTCTAGTATTTATGGCTCTTTACAGACACTGTCGGGAACTGACCTTACAACGCAGCAGTTAACAAAATCCAAGTAGGTTCTGTTTTAAATCCAGAGAACCTGGCTGCTCCAGGATTCTGTTCCTTACTTTATTTAAATTATAAACCAGTGGGGAGAGACAAAAAGAAAAAAATGCTTCTGACCCGGATAACCCTTTAAAAACAGATTCTGTTCTGGTTTACGACTTAATGATATTTGTGGCCTGAACTTGCACTCTGGGTTAAATCTTTGCAAGGGTATCTAAGTCCTGTTGGCGCCCATTAAAGCTGATATTAGTCCTGCAATGCAGAGACACCAGTGGCCATACGGCAGAGGGAGTGGAAGGAATTGGTTTCGCTTCGCACTTTCATTTCTTGGCCTGATTTAACAGGTCCTTTAACATATTCAATGGGTCTACCCAGCCTAGTTACCTGTTTCTCATTTCAGCAGCACCAGAGGGAAAACAGCGGTTTAGGCAGCAAAATAATAGTTGCTCTGTATTTGTAATGTGTACTTAAGTGGCAAAACTTGTTTCGATGTTATTTGAGTTACTGAAAATCTGTCAGTTATTATTTATTTATATTGTTACTGAAGGATATTTTTGAGTCATGGACTTAAAGAAGGTGTAAATTGGACTACTGGATGCCTGTATAAATGAGATTAATTGCATCATGTTTACAGCTAATATAATTAATTTTCTATAGAAAATGGTCGAATATATTGGCAAGCGAAATGACTATATATACCATGTATTTGTATATAAGGATAGAGTTAGCTGGGTGTGTACTTAGCCTAAAGATGGAATGATTTATCCAACGAACAAAAAAGGTAATTTGAATGTGTATGCAATGTGGAGAGTATTTGAATGTGTTTTCATCTTACAAACAAAAAGAAAATTCAAAAGTCATTAAAATATCATTTTCGTACATAAAAGATACTTTATGTGATTCTTGCTTCTTA
The DNA here is from genome assembly GCA_009769605.1 of Bucorvus abyssinicus. Classification (NCBI taxonomy): domain Eukaryota; kingdom Metazoa; phylum Chordata; class Aves; order Bucerotiformes; family Bucorvidae; genus Bucorvus; species Bucorvus abyssinicus. The sequence goes on along the minus strand of CM020030.1, from coordinate 17,279,976 downwards.
TGAATTTTTGTAGAGTACAAATTGATTTTTGATATCACCAAACTGTCTTATACACTTTATTCAGCAGATGATTAAAGCCTCTGAATCATCAGTACCTAGTGTTTTTCCATATACTCTCTAGTTTAAAATAATAGGAGCTCTGAGCAGCAATCTGTCAGCTTGAACCTTTCCAATCTGTAAAGATATGTGTTGGTTTTTTAAAAATTTTGTTTTATAACCAAGATAAATAAACATTTGGTTTTCATGTTTCAAATTTCTAGACTTTTCCTGTATAACATACAGTTAAAATGTTGAATTATTCCTTATAACGCTTTGCAAGGAGCATCAGCACGTTTCCAAAGCCAGACCATGACTATCAGAAGTCCTGTTCTGCGTGGCTGCATGTTTGTGTACCAGCCCAGGTATTTGTGTGTGTATGGTATACTAAGATTCCTCCTTCTGAGAAGTAAAATCAATATATTAATTTTAATATATTAATAGAAGGCAGCTTGGGATACTAAACTAGGTTACCGTATACTTAGGTTGAGGAAACATGTAATTTAATTACCTTTCTGGGAATAACTCCTTTCCTATTTGTATGATGGAAGAAACATGTGATGGAATAGTTATCAGCACAAACAAATGCCCTGTAATTAACATGCAAGTGAGTGGGAGCCTGTGGCTGACAAAAGGCACATTGGCATTTACATACCTATCTAGTCCAACATTAGATGTTTATTTTCAGTGTATATTTAGTGGGATTGCTTGCCTAGGTAGTGACAGGACAACATATTTTCCCATCTACTCATCTCATGGTCCTCATTTACTTCTTTTGTGTACCATTCAGCTAATTCTGATAGGTCACTCTGTGGAGAAAATAAGAAATGTCTAAATTTAAGAGAGACTGACATGGGGTTTTTTCCCTTGTTTCTGGGAGAGATGTAATGAGGGAATAAGAAATCACAGTAATAGTATGGAAAAATGCATGAATTCAGGAATTAAAGAATTTTAGAATCAAAAACTCTGTAGAAAGAGAGTCTCATGACCATACTGCATTTCTTTCAATAACAGCTGAAGCAGTGTGGTGTTTCAAGGTTGTTACACATATAAGGTGTAATCTTTCCTACAATTTCTTAGCATTCTGCATTTTCTGTCAGGAGTATGCTTGTAAAGTACAGATAATGGAAATTAAAGTAGTGCACAAATTTTCCTTTGCTATTTATTTTCTGATTCTCTGTATGGATGTGGTTACACCCACACCCACCAAAAAAAAAAAAAAAAAAAAAAAAATTGCCTCCTTTGTAAAAAAGAAAGGAAAACCCTACAAAAAATGTGAGAAATGGATATTCTCTCAAATAGGATTTACACCTCTAAGTTGATGAAATTTACACTTGTGCTGAATCCCAATATGAGACTTGTACACTTTTTAAGAGGCATTTAAGACCTTATGTAGGGAACCTCTGGAGAGAGATAACACTCAGCCTAATAACTACAATTAGGTCCAAATTGTCTACAAAATATCCTTTTTAAAATGCCTTGCACTACTTTTTACTTTTTTTTTTGACAATAGGATTATTTTATTTATAAATCTTTTAAGAAAAATTAATGCTTAGTTTCTTTAATTGTTTCATCATGACCTTTGTAGTTGTTTTATTTTATTTTATTTTTATTTTATTTTATTTTATTTTATTTTATTATTTCCCTTTTCAAGCTTTGGGCAATAACCTGTGTAATACTCTGAACCAGTATTTCAGTTGAGGGTGTCTGGGTCTTGTTGTGCAGTCCAAAATAGAGTTCTGTGATCATCCAATATTATTTTTTGATGTTTGGAATGCAGTTTGACCATCTGGACATGAGATTTAAGAAATGTAGGTGGGAAAAGTTATTCTGGGAAATGTAAGCAAAGAAGTAAACGAAGATCATCAAGTTTCATACACATAAAGAATAATGGTTTTTGCATGTGTAGGTTGTTTTTTTCTTTAGATAGTTATTACTAAATTGATGCTATGTGTCATTACAAATACTGGTAAGAACAGTCATTCAATCAAGCACTCTTATTGAGTATTGTTGCAGACTGTATTTTCATGCTTACATCTCTTTTTTTATCTGTAAAAAAATAAGTGTCTTCTGCTTCTTGCCTAAAACTTCCAACTCAGCCGCATTGTGACTTAGGAAAAAAGACAAGAAGTTTATGCCAGAGCTCCCTTCCTTCAAGAGCTTCCAGGGACATTTATTTATGCTTTTTCTGCTTCTTGTTCGCTAGGAGACCCATATGCATATGATTTTCCCTTCCTCTAGGTGCAAGGCGTCTGCAGCTGCCTCCAGACAGGTGAAAGCGAACACAAATGTGGGTTTTCTGAGGACTTGTTTTCATCAAGAAAGCAAAAAAAAACTTTAAAGGAGTAGAGGATACTCTGAGGTGCAGATTGTGGATATGGAAATATGGAATGATTAGATAGCACCTAGGATTGTAATTACTGATGTTAATTAAACAGTGAAACCAGCTCTGTATATAGCTAGGAAGGGTATGTGGTAAATAGTGTACTCAGGAGGAGTATGTAGTATGCCGTATTTCTGGGAATTCATCTGAAAAGGAGGACAGTCTTCTTTGGACAGGAATGCTACAATAAAATTTTTCCATTGTACCAAATTCTAACTAATCTGCAAGTGATCACTGTGGAAGAGAACTACAGAATTTCACCTAAAGATAATTTTATTTCTTGCAAATGTTGGGTGCCAATGGACAACTCTGACATAAGCAAAGGAGCAGAGAGCAAACAGAACAATATATGGAGGTAAGGGGAGGGAACTCTACACTTCTTATTTCTTCAGGTCAGGTTTGAAATTCTGGCTGAGATGGCAGTGGTCACGCACAGCCTGACCTGCAGTAATCACAGTCATCCCAGCAAACAGAGGAAGGAGAAGGAGAAGAGAAGGAGGAGGAGGAGGAGGAGGAGGAGGTGGAGGAGAAGGAGAAGGAGAAGGAGAGGAAAAGAAAGAATATTTTCCAAATTCACAATTTTATGTTTTCGTCTAAGCATAGTTACAGACCTGCTCATCTCGTTCAAAGGGGAAACAGCTTCATTTGAAGTTATTCTTTTTAGTAGGAAAAGTTATTTAGTTACAAAGCTTGATGTCCCAGGTTGATGCTTTCCAAGGATATGTGTCAACTCTCTTGTGGCTGTGCATTATTTCAGTAGGGTTCACAGAGAATGTCATTAACAAAGACTTCCATCATTATTCCAGCTTTTATCTTGAATATCTGTTGAGCCTCCCACCTATATATGAGATCAGAGTTTCCCATAATATCACTCATGGACAAGTCCTTGCCAAATGTATGTTACTAGATCTGTATAAGTGCTTGAGGCAAGCACAGCAATGCAAGGCGCTTCTAATTTTTCCTTGTAAACACCTCATCAGATATTCCAGAAAAATAATATTCAACTGTGCAGCTGTCCTGAAATGCCCTGACGATGGAGATAATAGTTTTATCAGAGGTAGGATGTGGTTCCATCTGCTGATTTACAGAACTGGAAATGTTTCTGTTCTTTCATTTTTCCTACCAGAGATCACCACACCTATTAACGAAATGTATATTTCTGGGCATTTTTTCCCTATTGTTCAAGGTTAATGAAATAGCATGAAAGCATAGTTACTCTGTTAAATTTCAAGCACATTCTGAACATTCATTGCTCCAAAAAGAAGGCATTATCGTTTTCTTTTTCCGTAAGTCAGTCTTCTTCCATAAGGCTGAGGTTTGTCATAGCCCTCTGACACATAGTAATGAGCCAAGAATTACCGGAAAGAAATTTCAAAAAATAAAACAATGAACTCAGGAGAGAACCCTGTTTCCTTGGTAGAACTTATTTCATTATTAAACAGATTCTAGCACCTGTTCTCTGAGTGTTTGAGTCAAAATAGTCATGATGGCAAAATACTGTTAAAAATTGCTATGTGATCCTAGGGAATGGGCATTTAGAATTTTGTATAGAAAAAAAAGTCAGAAATTATAAGAACATAAAACCAAACACAAAATAGTTATGGTCATAGGATATTGGACAGTAGATCTGAAGATACATAATATACTTTGCATGGTCATTCACTGAACTCGACTTGTGAAGATCCAGAGACACTTAAAGTAGACGCCTGTGTTTTAGACTGACTTAGTGGCAAGTGCTGCTTTGAGAGAAAGAAACACTCAGTAGCAGCCAATATTCCCCGCAACAAAAGGCTGGTTCCAGGAATCAGATGAAGGCAGGCTGCTGAATAGAATTGCTACCCCAATTGAAAATAACATATAGACATGTAAATTTGCATTTTTTTTCTTGTTATCTAACCAGTCATTGTAATAGTTGTACCAATTTCAGAGTGCTTGGAGATGTGAAAAGAATTATATCTAGGAATCATATTTTTATTTTCATCTACTGTTCTGTTGCAGCATAGCAAATTTCTTGTAAAGATGGCAGAGTCTGAAGTATATATATGAAGTTATGAACATTTTTACAACGTATGGTATAAAACTGTAAGTATAAGTTACTTATTCTTCTTCGCTCTCATGACCTCTGGAAGAATTCTCTTGCTTCCATTCCTGGTTTAACCTTTGGAGCTTGGTCTTTTTATTTTCATGAATGGGTTTGTGTAACTTCTTTGGGTCTCATTTTTCCTACTTCCTATAGGCTTAGGTTGGCCAAGCAAATCCACCTGTAAAACACTGGATAAGTACAAAATTAACTGTCAATTAAGTATTCTGTTCTTCCACAGAGGCATGGTCTGTCATCTGGTTTTCATGTTCTGTTAAATCTCTTCTGAAATCTATGAATGCAAACTTTCAATACAAAATATGCAGTTCTTTCAAAGCATACATATTTGAGTGATGAAACTGAGGTGTGGTTCAAAGTACATGTTTCTCTTTTCTTACGCAGATATTTTACAGGTAATTTATATTAATTTCTTTCATATTTCTTGAGGTAGAAATAGATGAAGGTAATGCAACATTTAGGTAGTCCTTATGCTCTTCAGTGGTAAGTGCTGTTCATTGATGTCCCTGTTGAAATAGCACAGATTTTAGAAATCAAAGGAAACCACTTATTCTATAAGGACTTCAGTTACTCAAGTAAACCCAGGGCCTTGTTTAGGAAGAGCATGTGGCTTGGGTTATCAACTCTACCTAAACCACTGCAGTTTTAATGAAACTGTGGCTCATTTAGATTTCTGTGAAGATATTGTTATATAGACAGATATTTTTTCACCAGTTTTCACCAGGTATTCACTAAAGTCAATGGTCATGGTCATGTCACAATATGTACACACACACATATACATACACGTACATATATATGTACATATTTATATACATATGTGTGTATCTATATATGTGTGTGATCATATCTGAATTGGAGAGTCCAATAACACTGTATTTACTAGTGTTTTTTACTAGTATCTTTACTACCAGAATTTTCTTATAAAGCACCGTATGGTCACATCCTTCTTGCTGTCTGTTCACATTCTATCTCCCTGGGAATATCTTTAGAAGAATGGGCTGGCATGCTCTTAATTAGTCTATCTGTGTGGACATAAAATACACCTTGTCGAAGAAAGGTGCACGTGAAAAGGTATTCCATCCACATGAAGGGAAATTAAAACATACTTACACTGTTTGTTATCCTCTTCAATATTCACCTGGAGGGACCATTTTCCAAGACAGGAAAATAGTACCAAGTTTGGCTTTTGCAGCAAAACTTTGGGCTGGTGCACGATGTATATTTACCAACAGGACCATTCATTTTTCTGTAGTAATGTTCTGAGACACACCTGTGATTGGTTGCTTTTTATCCCTTTCTGTGAAGCATCCAGTGAGGTTTGCTGTTGGAAAAACAATTTGGATGTGACAGGCAACAATTATGCTCCATTAGGGACCGTGCTCTGTAGTGGGAGCTTACTTTGCAACAGGAGGAAGCCTGTTGTGAATGCACATAGATTAGATTCTCTCTGCTAGCTGGGAGTGGAATTCAAATAAAAATAACTCTCCTTCCCGCACCCTCACTGCCTCCATTTCAGGACTCCTTGAGTAGCTTTCTAGGGATACCTGTATTCAACTATGTTAAAGAAACATCTAATCAGCCCTCTTTTGAAGATTGATTATAACAGAATACATCGGGGAAGACAGAAAGGACAGGTAACACTGTAACAGAAAAAAGAAGAAGTGTTAATGTCACAAGTAGCCCTCACAGTCTCTCATTTGCTTAGCATTTATTTGTCTCTTATCTGTCCTGTGAAAGGTGCAAGATGAAGTTATGCGGAGTTGCACCCAAGTATTTGAATGTTGTGAAAAAAAAAAAAAAAAAATCACCTGTTCAGCATTAGTAAGGACAGAGTTAGTCACGCCTTATGCTATATCCACTTAAATATTTTCTGCTTCATTCTGGCTTGAAACACATATATAAACTACCGTTCAACAATCATCCCAGTAAGTCTTCAAATTATGTCATCTTCTTACAAACTCAGTCAGGGAATCTAAAAATCCAGTATCAGCAGTATTCTTTTGGATATTAAACTTGCAGTTGGTTACAGTCCACTTAACTTCCCTGAAATAATTCAGGCTGCTTCCAAGTCTATTTATAAGCCAACTGTTTCACATATTAGGTGCCACAGTATTTCTTTGCTTACTTTTGGCTAGAATGATTGTTTTTTATATTAAATAAACAAAACCAAAAAGCCCTTAAAGCACTAGACTAGTGCTCTCTTAGGTTTTGTAAAAGATTGCTTTTGTAAGAGACATCAGGTTCAAAAAGGCAAACAGATTGGTTTTCATCAGCATCATGACAGTAGGAAAAAAATTCCAGAGGAAAGACTAATGGAAAAGAAGAAAAGCACAATTTTATCACTGAATTTTGTTTACAAGCTGATAAACAGAACTGTTATCTGGCCATTGGAATCCCTCTCTATGTTTAATGAAGAATGAGCGCACTTCCAGTCTCTGCTGCAGATACTGAAGATCTGCACGTAAATGGGGTCACGTACACAAGAAAGCACTCCTGCTTCTTTTTCTCTTTGTAATGGATACTGAAGTTGACACAGATCATAGCAGTAAGGCAAACTCCAAGGCTGCCAACTGCGTCAGTCCTAGGTTTTTCCACACACCTCATCTGAAATGATAACTATAATTCCTCTTCCATTGTGTAGTACCACTCTGCCACATATCTTTTAAAGACATTAAGAAAATTTTTCAGGGGACTTCCTCTACTGAAGCATTGTTAGGAAAAAATCCCTATATGTAATATTCAACTTCTTTTTTTAATTGAGGTTGTCTTAGACTTTTAATACTTCCTAGAAATGGTGTCTTTTCAAAGTTGAATTAAAAGTTGCACTCAAGTTTGTATCTTAGCTGACTGTGCCACTGTGGCTTGTGTTATCAGAGGGTCAGCTGTTCAGCCCTGCAGTGCAGTACAACAACAGAAGAGGCAGGAGTGATTGATAAGTTCCAGGTGTATGCTCTCTGGATAAGAGTAGGTGGGAAGCTGCTCAGTGTAGAGAAAATACTCCCTTTCAGGTTTTAAATTGAAACATGTTAAATAATGATATGACTTTTAGGTACCCTCATAGGTTTTAATATAACTGTGGCTGGGTAAACGTATTTTGAAGTGTTTTCTACTTGAAAAGCCTTTGCATCATTAGGTGTGCACAGGGAAACTATCAACAGAATGAAAATTGGACTTTTCCATTAGTGTCAACAGCCGCCACTTGCAGTATTTTCACTAATGCTAGGATTGTACTGACTCACTGCATTCTTGGTGTCACTGGCTTAAATCACTTCAGTGCTTTATGTTCTATTTTTTCTTCGTTTTTTAGCTTATGTTTTACTGGGACTAATGAGAACCATGTCTTTAGATCTAGTGTATAAGTACAGTTTACAGTAGTGTAAGAAATCCGTAATACTTTTTTTTTTTAAAAAAGTCTTTTTAAAAATAAGACACTAAGATGCCTTTGTGATCCCTTCAAAAAAGATCTTTTCTCTCCCTCGTATGTAGCAAGATACACATATTTATAAATCCATAAATATATATAAATGAATACACACACCACAAAACAAGCTGTGAAGCAGCCATGGCTGTGATTGATTCCTACCAAATACATGAGTTGCTCTGGAGCTACGGCCAGCATGCTGAATCCCTCTCTGTCTCCCAGAGTTCCCTGCTGGGATGTTGTCTTGGAGAGGAGTTGGCAAAGTTTGAAATCTGAGGAGGAAGTGGAGTCTGATGTCTTACTTTGGAAGTGAGACTTTCTTTTTTGTATATAACTGGTAGGAGACCCCGAAATAACTATTTTCTGCAAATTGTCATTATGAGAAGGCAATGGCTACACAGGGAGACCTGCTCTGGTGGGAGGGGTATGTGTTAGGAGTGTTTCAAAGGTACTCACCTGGTTGATCCTCTAGGCTGGAGAAGTGCCCTGTTGGGGTCTGGTTAGTCAGACAGATCAAGCAGGTCTCATCGGTCTCAGCCCAATGGAGGGCAAGTACATCTGGATCTGTGAGGGGCAGTGGAGCATATTGTCCTAGATCTGAATTTTGGACACTTGGCATCTCAGTTCTGTTCAAGATGCACGAGAGATACTTCGCTATATTTTAGATTTAGCCTCTTGTCCTTTATGAAACATTGGTACATATCAGGGGAAACCCAAATAAATCTCATTATTTTCTTTCCAGTTACCTCAGTGAACTCTATTAATTCAGGACACAATGTACTGAACTTCAATAAGCTGAGAAAACATGTTATCTTCAATGGAATAATATCCTATCACTAACTTCCACTTTCATAGCATTCACTTCTAATCTTGCACCTGACCATGAAAGGATTACTGAAGAATCAAGGAAATCAAGAGTTCCCACATTCATGTCTGCTTTGTATGAAGTATGTAAAAAAATCTTCAAACACTTTTTAATTTCCCTGTGCAATTATTTATCTTTCTCCTTCTTTGTTCTGTTTCTTTTCTGATAAAGGCTAACTCATAACAGTGCTTAAGCTTGAGCTGAGAATTGTATTTGTGGATATTCCAAATCACACTCTAAAGTATGTATTTACTAAATTGAAGCTTGAATGTCAAGAGTTTTCTTATTTCGTTACCCCAATATGCATCCACAGCGATGTGCGCTGTGTAGTAAGAATCTTCTCACAGATAATTAGGATGTATGAACTGTTTATGAAATAGTTTTAACCACCAACAAAATAATGTACTTTCTTACATGTTGGCTAATGCGTTATTGTCCTTGCCAACATAACTTTTGTTTATTTTTTATTGTTTCAGCGCAAGTGACCAAATGTTGGAAATTGTTTTTCTTTGGATCTACATGTACTTTGAAACTGTCCTGCATATCTGCCCCCTGCCTTTTTTTTTTTTTTTTTAAATTATTTTTCTGGTATGTAAGGAATTATTTCACCGAAACAATACTTTCTGCTTATATCCAGAAGGGGAACTAATGCCATTAGAAACATAAGCATGAAATGCAAAAACAAGATTTTAAGTGTCAATCTTACAGAAAACAGATGAGTGTGGTGGTTAGGAAGTGTGCCTTTCATTGGGACGTTAAATGAGAGACCTTTACCTAAGGCACTGAAATGTTTCCCAATAAAAAAGAATCAAAATCAGAGCACTTTGCAGTAGAACAAGATGAATAATCTTGCAGACATCAGTGTTGAACATAAAGAGCATGGGCTGTAGGAATTAAATAATGACATCCATTAGATTCCTGCAGTGGTAAGCAACAACTTGGCAGAAACCACCAGTGTTATTTTTGTCCTTGATTTCTTATTTCCAGCAGGTGTCCCCTTCTGGGGATGGTGAGGGACTCCTAAAAGACAGACTGGAAATAGTGAATGTATAGATACTTCCCCATGTCTTTTAAAATTAGATGGATATTCCTAAGCCCTAAAATATCCTTTAAGTGTGCACTTACGCTTTTAATTAAAGGTAGAGTCTGCTTGTCAGGAACTCCATTTACTATGATTAGATTGACAAATTAAGACTGCAGACTGTTGATGGTTTGAGGCCTCATTAACAGACTGGCTTTGAGGAAAATAGGTATTAAAACTAATATAATCTTGTAAAATATTTGTTTGATAGCCTGCCACATATGACGGGTATATATTCCCCACAACACCTTAAGACAAGGCATTTTCCCTGGGAGGTGGCAGTGTCAAAGTGTCCTGTAAGAAAATCAGCCAACTTACCAAACAAACGAAAAAAAAACCCCCCCCACACTCCTACCCCTCCAGAACCTCACCCATTAAAACATTAAGCTTGGTCTGATCCTAAATGTCTGCCCTATGCGAAGTCCAGGGCAAACATACGAAAGAGAACCAATGTAAGACAAACGACACCCAAAGGCTTCAAGGGAGGTCATGGGAAATGTCCTCTACGTTGAACTTGATTATAATCAGTTCTAATTGTTATAAGGCTCATGTTGTTTTTAAAGAATGCAATAATAAAATTTCATCTTCCTGGAACTTGAACCTAATGTTACATTTAATATGAGAAGAGTTTTCCTGGGATATTGTGTTGATTGCATAGTAAATGTGACCTGTCATCTTTCGTTTCAAATAGCTGACTGCATTAAGCATTACTGGAATGCTTAATATTGTTACTAAAAAGAAGGTAAAAGTCACTTTCTCCTTAGGTTAAATGAATAAATAAATTTTAAATATATAATAGGTTTGAATTTTTTAGAAAATAATTTTAATTTTCTTTGTTACATGATTATTATTATTAATATTATTCATTTTTAGGTTCATGAAATAAAAACGCGTTTTCAGGTCTGAACAGCTATATGGTATGTGACAGCCAGCAGGAACTCTTCCAAACATGCTGCACTTGGTATATTGGGCCAAATTCTAAGCTCAAAAAATTCCTTTGAGACTCTCAAAATGCCCATGAATGCTATGCTTCTTAGGTAGGTTCTTAACTTTTCTTTTTGCAGTCCACCCTGGTGTGTTGGGCAGTAAGGGCGGCAGATGAGTTTTCAGAATCCTATATAAGAAATAGTGTTCAGAAACTCTGTATCTTTTTAAATCTTCTTAAAAAATAAATATACAGAATTATGATCTCTGCTATAGAATTTATAACTAGGCTTAAAATACCCTAGAACTGTGATCAATCCCTCATACCTTCTATGTGTGCTTTTTCACAAGGAGGTATATTCAGGATTTTTTTTCTATAGGTAGTCTACTCTTAGGACTTTTCCTGTTCTTCATTCTGTCCACATTATCAAGTCTCAGGGGAGAAGTTACCTGACCTATGTAATTTTCTCATTTTTAAGGTGGGTCTTAACTTCCAGTCCCACCTTGACTTCCAGTTTCCCACGACATATGCTTGCATCCTACCGCTGTCTTCCCCAACAGAATGGAAGAGCAGTGGTCAAAATGTCATTTGCAACAAAGCATACAGTTGGACTCAATGATCTTAAAGGTCCGTTCCAACCTAAATGATTCTGTGATTCTAGAATTCTATAACTCATTCGAGCAATCATTTAAGAGAAACTGTAAATGGCGTACCAGGCACTCTCCATGGCTTATCCATCCTGGATCTCAGTGGGCCTATGGAGACAGCCTAGTCTTCTAAAGTGAGTGCAACTCTTTCTGTCCTGTTTCATACTCTTCATAATCTCTCCTAGACAACTTCTCAAGGGTAATTCTCTTCTCCTTTTGAGAAGCTTCTCATAGGTCATTATTGCATTTTGTTCTGCAAATCCAGAGCCTAGCCCACAAAACTTGTGTCTTTGAAAGGAGGATACATTGTTCCTAAAACTCATGGATCTGTTCATTGTCTTTCAAGTACAGTTGGATTATCTTGTTCAGGGATTGTCTTTCTTGGTATTTTGGTTTGCTTTTTTTTTCATTTGTTTGTGTGTGTGTGTGTTGGGTTTTTGTTTGTTTGGCTTGGTTTGTAGGTTTTGTGTTTCGTTGGTTGATTGTTTTTTTCCATGACACAGTAAGACAATACTGTCATTTCTGGAACATTTATAAATGTTTCCATTTCAAAAAACACCTCCTTTTCTTTCTTTCTCCTTTTTTTTTTTTTTTTTTACCAGTGTGCCTCTTACCTTGATTACTTTGCTTTTGCACACTGGGCTCATCTGAGGGCTCAAGCTGCATGTGGCAGAGGAACTCTTGACCTCCTGAGTTCTCTAGTTTGTTCCTGCTTTAAAACAGCCTGTTAAAATCAGCTCAAAGGAGTGGCAGTCAGATTGAGTGATGCATCGGGGAGGAGTCATATCTGCTGCCAAAATATTTCCAGGAACTCAAGATGAAAACCGGATGGTAAAAGACTTCTACAGCTGGAGAAGATGGTTTTAACTTTAGATATATTAGTTATGGCTCATAAGAGTGTGATCAGTATTGAAAATCTGCTACTGGCAAGAAGAAGGCAGGGAGAGATTCTAATTATTAATATATGTATTAATAATGAGTACAGAGACATGATAAGGAGAAAGAGAGTTTTAATTTTTAACACATGTACATTATTAATCATGAATGACACTAGGGTTACAAACGGGATTCTGCCTGGAGGCAAAGGGCAGAATAGATGATTTTTATTAAACATACTGAGCCAATTTCTGTTCTCTGACATATGCACTCAGCTTCCATTGAACTCCATGGGAGGCCTTCACTTGCATTGCAGGGCATAATTGTACTCTGCATGTTCCATACATATTATTCATAATTAAAAATAAAGTTCAAGACAGGGCTGATGGATATGTAGTTGAGGCATGATTAGGGCCAAGGTAATCTACTTCATCAATAATCATTTCCTAAGGTGCCTTGTACCTTGGCAGGTGATAAAAAAAAAAAGATGTAATTCATATGATATGAATATACATTGATACCTGTTGTGTAATATTTCCTGTTACAACAACAGTTACAATCCTTTTTGCTGCTTTTAAAAGAATTTTAAAAGATGGTTAAAACTATGAAGCTGAAAACAAAGGTTTATAACTCCCGGGAACACCACGAGTGTTCCAGTATGATGCTTACTGAAATGCAAAAATATCCCCTAATGTAACAAAATTAAACAATGAAATGAAACTGTAATGATTACTATTATCCGTGCATTTCTATCTGAAGTGTTACGTCGTAGCCCTGTTAATATCATGTCTTTTTTATTGGGAATTTTTGTCTGCGTTCGGAGGAGTCTTATTTCTAGTCTTTGAGACTGAGTTGTTTGTGATTTTCTGTAAGCAAATTTTACAGTTTTACTAACTTTGTGGATACAGTTATTATATTTATGCCTGAATATTTTCTAATTTGCCTGCCATCGGTCAGGTTATTTTGTTATATTTTTTATTTATCTTATTTTAGAGCTCATGGTCTAGTGCATCATCTCAGGAAGGGGACCTTCTTACCAGCTCTTCTCTGCCTCTCATCACACCACTGCACTAGTCATAGTTATATTTGAGTGCTCAGACTCTCTTTTCATCTATGTCCGGTGCTTGCTAAACTCAGGCCTCTCCTTTCTTGGTACTTCCACTTAAATTAGAGAGCTTTTAACACTTCATCACCCTGAGATGAGTGGTTTAAACTGTCTCTTTTAAATAACTTTAAGCGACTCCTGCTGATAGGTTTGGAATATTTTACTCTGTCCTTGTTTGTCAGCTAGGGAAACTATCATAGTTACTTAATCACTTTCTGTTTTGAGGACTGCATATTCCCATCTAACTATTCTGACCAAGATGTAAAGATGGTTTCCTGCTTACTCAGTCTGTCTATTCTCCTTTCTTTTTGTGTGTAGTTAAATCCTAATGTGAACCAAGGAAATGCTGGCTAGGGTTTTTTTTGTGTGTGGTTTTTTTTTTTGCCCATCTCTTTAAAAGCATAGAAAAGTGAGCATCTTGGTTGTGAGCACCTTTGGGAATGAATGAGATCCCAGGCATCAGGTAAGGAAATTTGTTCTAGGTCCTTGGTAACTTTCTGTCATCCCTCCTGTGAGCAGCTTTGTTTCAGATGATGTTTGGGTACCGTGTATAATCCCATGACCCTGTGTAAAGTACCTAGAGAAAAGAATGAAATCGTGCCTTTCCCATAGACATCAATGACATACAGTTTTTTACTCTTTCTGAAAAGAGAGAATCTAGAGAGTGTGGGAAGAGAAAATAACCTTCTCCTCTGAGAAAGCAGGTAAGGAGGTCAAGACAGCCACCTCCTTTTCTTCTTAAGTGCCTCCCACACCTGGTCACATATGCCATCTAGGAGAGTTTAAGGTGAAAGAAACCACTCTGTGGTTTTCTTCAGGATGCAGGAATTGAAACTTTTAGTAGAGCAATGTGGGTTATGGTGCCTTTTCTGAAGTTTAATTCAGATACTAAAGCTACTAATTTAAAAAATATTCCTTTGCAGAAAATCCTTAGAATTTCCATGGTGTTCTGGCTAGAGCTCCAGCCACACATCTTCACCAAAGCAGTTTCTGTATTCTTGTGAGTTCTGAAGCCTGATTGAAACTTTTTATTCAGGTCAAAGGTAACAAATGAGGTTACTTTAATAGATGTTATATACATATATATGCATATATATTTTAAGATACTTTGTTTAAACAAACTGAATTCAAAACAGATGGAAGCAAGAAACACCTTACATAGTTCTGTGAAGAAGTTATTAATCTTGCTTAAAATTAAGTAGAAAAAAGTTAGATTCCAGGGCAAAATAAAAGCATTACCTGTTTTATAAACTATTGATACATGTTATAAACAAAGCAAAGTAGCCAAAAAAACGCAAACAAACAAACAAACAAACAAAAATTCAAACCAGAACATCAGGATATGTCATTGACCTGAGACTGAGACTGCACAGCTTGTCTGTATAGGATAGAGACTTTAATAAAGTTACTCATTTTTCTGAGGTAAAAAATTAAACATCCAGAGGAGGAGAAATCAGAAACTGACATGATACTTTCCTTCAACACCTGACCCTCAGTCACTAAACAATTTCTGCTCATGTTACAAAATCTTGTAGGTGGTACTAATTTGCAAAATGTGGGTAAAATCATAGCTCTGTTTAATGTCTACATCAGTAAGAATTATTTGTTAATTTCTAATTAGCAAAGATTGCAGATGCTGTACCCTTTAACATAAGAGTAGTTTCAAAATAGAGGCACAATTTCTTTCCTTGTAGGCAAAGAATCAGAAGTATACTTTTTAATGAAGACCCTAAAATATTTTAAAGGATGTTTTATTTGCCCTTTAACAATAACTGTATTTATGCAAATGACATTTAAAATACTAATTTCACTCCATCAACCTGTATTTTTAGGTCTTGCTGTGGTTACACAGTCTTGAGGTTCCTATGGTGACTGGACTGGAGAGCACAAAAAGTGGCCATAGAGGTCTCTCATCTGCTTTCCCTCTGCCCCCTCCTCCCCATATGTTTTAGGATGAATTGTTTAGGGACAATTTCTGAAGCTGTGGGTATGTAACACATAATCTGAACAGTTTGACTTCTACTGCATTCTTTCATGGGTGTTTAGTATTACTCCATACTTGTATTTAGCCTACCTAAACTCGGTCACAAGGTACCTAGCTGCTTTTTAAGGTTCTGTCCTTCCCACTCTTAGGCCTACCCATAATTTTCTAGCAATTAGGCTGACGCCATTCTTCCTTCTGCTGATTTTCCTTTTTTTTTTTTCCATCCTGGCTGCCAAACAGCTCACACAGGTGACCTGGATGTGGGGCTAGTGTGCTTCCTGCAGTGGGCGAGAGGTGGGTTGGAGCCCCTAGATGGCAGAGAGTGACAGCCCAGTCCTCCTGCTCTCTTAACATCTGCAGGCATTGCTTGCTGCGAGAGAAATACTCTTGTTGTCACCACTGCAGTGGCTGTTTGGCTGGCTGGTGCACTGAATTGCCAGGAAGCAGAGCACAAACTACTGGTGTAGTTAGCTGAGGGTTAGGACTGCATGGCTTATGTGACAATAAGGGAATGCAGTCATGTTGTCTAAACTCCGGATCATGCTAAAAGGAGAAGGGCTTGTTTTTTAGAACTTTGTTTGCATATCCAGTGCAGTGTTTTCCTCATGAATATTTCATTCAACATGAACAGATTTTCTTCCTAAGCAAAGCTTTCTCTTAATGAAGATTACAAGTGACCAGCACTGTTCCTCACAAAATACTGAATAGTGTGAGTTCGGCTTGAATCAAGTTTTCTGTCCTCTGTTTCTGCATCCCTATTAACTTTTAATATAGAGATAGGCCGGTAGTGAAATCAGAGGAACAGTGTGTGTTTAAACAAAGATAGTTGCATGCTCAGATCTGTAATCTAGAATGTTCAAAAGTTATGAATTTTTTTTCTGGAAGATGATGAGTAGATTAACTCCTTGGTAATGCTATCCGAAGATAAACTGTTAAGCATACCCAGATGCTTATTTAATAATAAGTAATGCCATTCGATGTAGAAAATTTATTTAATAATCATTTAAATAAAAGCCATTAGAGAAAATAGCTAAAACCAACTAAAAGTTGTTTACCTAGGTCTTTCAAGATGCATTTTTTATCTTAGAGAAATTAGTAAAATAGCACATATTATCTGGATAGTGCTTGCATTTGAATTGTTTTCCCACTTTCTGTAATGTTCTTTCAGGATATTAAAAAGAAGGTTAGACTACATTAACTCATTCATCCTGTTGATATTAGAGGTACCTACCCAGAATGCTTTTGAGTTGTCTTTGGCATGAAAATCAATGTTCTTCAAAGCCACTCTCAAGTTGCAGCTGAAATCCTCCATGTGTAAACAACTTGAAATTCTTATGCTAGATTGAAAATCCATACTTTACTAAAGTACTTGTTCACTGACTAAGAGGATTTAAATACTTCCTGGAGATTAACTGAAATGCTTTATGAATTAGAAATTATTCACTTTTTAAAATACAAATTTACACAGATGTTTTGGCATTTGTAAGAAGTTGGAAAAAAGCTGTTTTGCTTTAGCTGTAAGGCATTAGAAATAAGATAAAAGTGCAACAATAAGAAATGACAGTGTTCAATTTAAATATTGTTAATCATCAACTGTAAGGGTAATACGAACAGGTTCAACCTGAATTCTGAACTGTTTGACATCTGCAATTGAAATCCACTTAGAAACCTTAAATATGTATATCTTAAGCCTTTTGTACAGCTGCAATGATGATTTCATAATTTCAAGTGACAGCATTTTTGATGGTAGGGATACAACATGGCTGAGTCATCTGTCAGGTTTCAGAGGTAATAGAAGCTCTTCATATGTTTCACTGAGCAAATCTCAGGAGGTGGTTGTGCTAGTGTATACAGGATGTTTGCAACGTGGCAATGTCTATGCTGGACTTCATAGGTTTGTAAATTTAAAAGACAGAAGTAGTTATGATAATTTGTTCGGAAAATTGGAACGAGTTAGACCTTCACATGAAGACCTGGAGAACATTCCCTGACTGTTAGGAGAAAGATGAATTCATGACTAGCCATATAGAAAAGAGATTAGAAGTATTTGACCTAAATTCTCTTTAAAGCAAAAATTTAGATGGGATTACAAGCAACAAGTTAAAAAATATGTATAGCTGTTGACTGACGATTCCATGTGTGTGTCTAAACACATAATTAACACCCATATGATTATTCTAGACAGTTTTTATTTTGAAGCAGAAGGGTACACACAGCTATATGAAACAGGTAATTGTTTATGTATTTAAATGTCAGAAATTTTGGGTTCTGATGCTGCAAATATTTATGCTCATTGTTATCTTCATTGATCTGTATTCATGTTGTGCTCAGCAAGCCTGGATATTTAAAGCTAGACATATGCATGCCTGAGTGGTGAGCAGGGTCCAAGTAAAATGCAAAGTTAGAGACAGGAACGTTCATGCGTAGAATGGATAATAGGCTTTGGGAACTACTGATGACTAAATGAAGAAAGAGAAGACTGTTTTAAGAAGCAGATGTTAAGAAAGAAGTAGATAGAGAAAAGAGGCATTTGCTGGGTAAGCACAGAGAGGTACCTGACCATAAAAGTATTAAAGGTGAGGAGAGAGAATGTGAGACAAAGAAGCGGAGAGGAGAGGGAAGAGGCATATGTCATCTGTACACATATGTTTGCAATAACTTTCTAGTTTTTCTTTTCTATATCCAAACCAATATATCTACCACACACTTCATAAACTTGCAGGAATCATCTTATTTTCAGGAACTCCCTATCTGATCTTACTATCTGTAAAATTTATCAGAGGTTTATTTAAAATCTCATATATAACTGTATTCCACATAAATGATGTAAAGACTATTAGTTCTTTAGATATATTCAATTTATTAGTTTATATATTAGTTTATACTCAACAGGAGGGTAAAAGAAAATTGCATGTTTTCAAATCTCATCCCTTCTTCATGTTTTCATGCTCATATATGTCTTATCATTCTGACTAAAAATCATGGCGATATGCTTTCTATCCCAGCTGCAGTATTTAGTTGTTGCAGTAAAATCAAGGGTTTGGTTATGTACAGGAAAAAAGTTAATGGGCTAGTTTATTTTTCAAGTAGTTCACTGCAAAGTTAAAAATGTCTGTGTCAGATGGGATGAGAGAGAGAAGCAGTAAAGTTTTCCAGTTGAAGTCTATTGTTATAAGAATCCTGCCCCTAGTAGTTCTTCTGTTACATAGAGAATTAGTAAACAGATTAAAAAAATAAATGGGGATAGTAGGTAATTTGGTGTAAGCCTCACAACTGATGTAATACTGCAGTATCATTTTCCCATTCTGCTCTAGACAGTTAGGGGATATGGGCTAAAATCCTGGCTCCAAATTTAATCATGTGATGTGGAGATTTATATGACATACAGGCCAAAAGTCTTCATTTGGACTATCTGTAAGAATCTAAAGTGGCACAGAAGAAATTGTTGCCATTCTTGCAACTTTTCCAACTTAAGGTGGTAGCTTTTAGTCTCAGCTTCTATAGGCCTGTATTTTTTATACCACAGTTTGAGAAAGACTATTAATCTGAGGTAAGCAAAATCAAATATCAATAACAGGAAAACAAAGACAGTCTGATTATTAATGCTGTTAGAAGTTTTAACTAAAGTGATGTCTCTATCAAGGTTTTCTTTTATTCCTGTGACATATGTTTTCACTTCCTCTTTGAATTTTAACCTCACACTTCTGAGCATGATGAATGACCACATTGAAAATACTGTCTGAGTGTATGAAACTATTCCCAAATGAGGATGGGAACCAGACATCATTCTCTTAAGATTTGAAATAAAAAATTGTATTAAAACATTCTATCATTAATTGTTTCAAGCTATTTATGCTAAAAGAAGAAAAGCTCTGGCATCGTTCAGTCCAAATTGCTGAAGGGCATTTTCTGTGCCTTACATGACCTACTTTTAAAACCACAAGCACTTAAAATGTCAGAATTGGTAACTTTATCTGTCTTAGTATTTTACACTATTAAAGCAACGCAGAAGATTAACAGCTCCTCTATTTCCACTAACTTGTCCCAAAAACAAGTATACAGAATAGGCAAAGCAATGTAAAAGTATGATTTCTAAAAGCTGTTGTTAAACTTTATGTATAGGATGCTGTAAGATATTTCTGTAATACAATTAGTCTGCAGTATGATTCATATTCTCTCTTCCTTTGTTAGGACTGTTTTTGAACACCTGTTAATATAGAAGAATCTGATCTTTGGGAAAGAAGTTGAATTACCAAGTATTGACTGGTAGCAACACTCCACTCTCCCACATGCACAGCAATACCTCTTCTCAGACTCAGTTTAAAGTGAAGTTTTAACTTATGAGCAGTGTAAGAAGATAAAATATGACTTCAATTTTGTGGATAGAGGCTGTGAATAAGAAGGTGACAGTCAGTCTGCCCTAAAATCAATATTTTCCGTATTTTCTGTCAAAAAATATGATCTTTAAGAAATATCTTTTTTTTTCCTGAGCCTTCTATATATTTTACGAATATTGCATATAATTAAAAGTCTCTCATAGGCCAGGGTCATTTTCGGAGAAACATTGGAAGAGTGAAGAATTGATGCATCTTCCCCACCTGTTTTGTGGACCTGGAACAACTGGCTTTCCTTTGCTCTTGTCATTTCATGAAACCTTGAAACCACATAACTGTTTTCAAATAGTGGTGCCTTCTTGAAGGATAGAACAACTTCTTTCTTTCCTAGGCCCTTACTTAAAGGCTGTTCTATTGTTAAGACTGTTGTTGGAGACAGGGTATCTACACATGAGTGTTCCATGTATGTTTCTGCCTGAATGGCAAGGGCTGGCATTTAGGTCTGCAGGCTGGGAGCTGTGGCTCCCCGCCAGAGCTGAGTCCTGGAAGAGAGAGCTGAGAGCAAACTGCCTGGGTGCCAGAGGAGAGCACAAAAGACGGCATCCTTGATCTACTCCCTACTAATTTGATTGTGCAGAACTGTATTTTCTTTTTTTAAGAACAAACTATGCAAACAAAACTTCCTGCACAAATATCATCCCTCACACTTTTTCTGAAGTCAGAATCTATCTGTGAATGGTAATAAATCCCAGTGGTACAGAAAAGCCTGGAAAAATCTGGCCTACAGTCTCAAAGTGAGACATTTCCTGAAAGACAATTAAGATTCTGTGAGGTTTATTTTTCAATGTCACTTTCTCAAAGTTTTATTCAGTTACTCATTATTCATTCTGTAAATGGTTTTCAAAAATAAAAATGAGAGAACATCAAAGAAGTATATATGATAGGTGAGTTACACTAAAGTTGAAATAAATTTCTCAAAATTAAGGACATATGAAGTATGCATCATAGATTATATAACACTGTGAATGAGGCACTTTTCACAGTTTTAATATAATAGAACATTGATTCCATTGAAATACATTTTGTGCTGTAGAATTGGCTTATTGGCTGTATTCTTATATGTGCTATTGCAGAAAATAATGGCAATGTTCCAAATAACTGTATGCATTATAGGACTGTATACATTCCTGCTAGGAACTGACAAAATTTATGTAGTTCTGATGCACAAGAGAACAATAATCTCAATGAAACGATTGTTCTCATCCAAAACCAGAATGTAATTAAGGGGGTGAGGCAAAGTAAACATTAATAACATCATGGTTTTAAATATCCAGAGGATTAGAGCATATAATAAACATTTCAAAGAGTATAATAGACTAGGAGACTAAATAAAGTTGTGCAGTCTCTCTTTTTTCTCTTTTCTTTCTTTTTTTTTTCCTTTTTTCTTTTTTTTTTTCTTTTTCTTTTTGGATTTGATTATTCAAAGTGGATCAGAAACTTCAGCATAAATGAGCTTTGCCTTTCTGTCTCTCTTTCTCTCTCTTTCTCACCCTTTGACAAGTCTGGACTTCTTTCCAGAGGTGTAACTGAAGGTCATGCCCGCTTTGACAGCCTTTCTATGACACTGAAGGCACAATGATCACAAGAGCACAGGCCTTAATTTTGTCTGCACATGTCCAGGAGTGGGGAAGTTATTTAGTGAATGAAATCCACATTGTTGGTGCATTTATACAACTGTAAGTATTTGGTCGGGTAGTTCAACCTTAGTTTAAGCTTGCTTATAGGGTCTGCAATCATTCAGCTGGATTGCAGGTGGCCTAATAAAATGATTAACTATTAACTAGATAAATTAAAATAATCCTAGTTTTGGTAAATTTATGAACACAGCAAATCTGAGGAAATCATAGCTGTTTGTGAGCACGTCTGCAGAAATGCAAGACTGTTTGCCTATTCCTACAAGTTTGAGCTGAAGCCTGTGTAGCTTCATTTGTTTCACAGATGTGGGAAGCTGTGGATGCAATGGTATGCAAGAAGATACAGTAAATTGGAACAGAGATAATGAAAACCAGAACCTATAGATCTCATTCCTCAGCTTTAACTACTAAACACCAATCTTCTCTACCAAGCAAACAAAGCTTTGAGAAGGTGAATGTGTACTGGAATTATCTAGGAATTTATCTACTAAAACCTCTTCTAGCTCAAGATGACTACAATGCTGGTTAATGCTCTTGATCCTCCCTGCTCATTCCCATGACATGATACTCTGGTGGCTGTTGATCTGGTCTTAAGTGTGTTATCTGATGTTGAAAATTATTCTGGGTCCTGTGCTGAGAGGACATCAATGGAGCAAGTAGTCTGGTCTAGAAAATCTCTACAGAGCAGAATAAGGGTCTCTGGCCTGTAATAATCCAAGTTGACTGCAAAAAAAAAAAAAAAAAAAATTTCTTTCAGCTAACCCATAGTACCTATAAGCTTTTGGTTGATTTAAGTCAGAATTTTAGAGGTGTGTAGAATTACAGTGACTTGTATATAAAAGAGAAAACATACCTACAAAGATTTCATAGACCAGGTTTATGTCCCAAATTCCACAGTCCTGTTTGGTTTTGGTTTTGTTTTTTTCCAGTTGCTAATGGTTTGTTTGTACTGTGTATGGGGTTTTGTTTTGTTATACTGAAAAAACATTTCATTTTCTCACTGTGTAAATTACCATTTTTTTATTCTTAATAAAGGAAAACATTTTCCTATTACCTTCCTGTAAAAAAGGTGCTTCAAATTTGACTGTAGGTCATTAATAAAGTTGTGCTCCTACCCCAAAAACAAGGAAAAAAAAAACCCTCAGCAGAAAGTGCCATACCCTTTTTCACAGAAAAAAGCAGTAGTCCAAAACCTGCCTTATACTTTGTCTGAAACATTCATGATTTAAACTGAAAGAATGAATTTACTCCTTTTCTGTATCAGAAGTTTGTTTAGAATAGAATAGAATAGAATAGAATAGAATAGAATAGAATAGAATAGAATAGAATAGAATAGAATAGAATAGAATAGAATAGAATAGAATAGAATAGAATAGAATAGAATAGAATAGAATAGAATAGAATAGAATAATTTATGTTGGAAAAGACCTTTAAAATCATCAAGTTCAACCATTCACCCTGCACTGTGAAGTCCACCACTAAGCCATGTCCCTAAGCACCACATCTACAGGTCTTTTAAATACTTCCAGAGATGGGTACTCCACCACTTCCCTGGGAAGCCTGTTCCATTGCTTTACAACCCTTTCCACGAAGAAATTTTTCCTAATACACAATTTAAACTTGAAGCCATTTCCTCTTGTAATATTACACGTTACTTGGGAGAAGAAACCTACAGCTACCTCACTACAACCTCCTTTCAGGCAGTTATAGAGAATGATGAAGTTAACTCTCCGCCTCCTTTCCTCCAGGCTAAACAACCCCAGTTCCCTCAGCCACTCCTCACAGGACTTGTGCTCTAGACCCTGCACCAGCTTCGTTGCTCTTCTCTGGACATGCTTCTGCACCTCAATATCCTTCTTGTATGGAGGGACCCAAAACTTAACACAGTACTCAAGGTGCGGCCTCACCAGTGCCAAATACAGGGGGAAAATCATTTCCCTCCTCCTGCTGGCCGCACTATTTCTGATACAAGCCAGAATGCCGTTGGCCTTCTTGGCCATCTGGGCACACCGTTGGCTCATATTCAGCCAGCTGTCGACCAACACCCCCAGGTCCTTTTCTGCTTTGCATCTTTCCAACCACTCTTCCCCAAGCCTGTAGCGCTGCAGGGGATTGTTGTGATCTAAGGGCAGGACCTGACATTTGGCCTTATTGAACCTCCTACAACTGACCTTGGTTCATTGATCCAGCCTCTCCAGATCCCTCTGTAGAGCCTCCCAACCTTCACACAGTTTGACACTCCCACCTAATTTGTTGTCCATTACAAACTTCATCCAGATAAAGATAGTTAAGACAAGAGGCCCCAATACTGAACTCTGGGGAATGTCACTTGTTACCAGCCACCAACTGGATTTAATTCCATTCATCACAAGTCTTCACGCCCAGCCATCCAGTCGTTTTTTTCCAGTGAAGCATATGCCCATCCAACCCATGAGCAGCGAGTTTCTCCAGGAGAATACCGTGGGAAAGTTTCAAAAGCTTTACTAAAGTCTAGCTAGACAACATCTACAGCATTTCCCTCATCTACTAAGCAGGTCACTTTGTCATAGAAGGAGATGCTAGTCAAGCAGGACCAGCCTTTCATAAACCCATGTTGAGAAGGCCTGGTCACCTGGTTGTCCTGTACATGCCATGTGATGGCACTCAAGATGACCCACTCCATAACCTTCCTCGGCACCAAGGTCAGGTTGACAAGCCTGTAGTTCCCCAAATCTTCCTTCCGGCCATTCTTGTAGATGAGTGTTACATTTGGTAGCCTCCAGTCAACTGGGGCCTCCCCTGTTAGCCAGGCGTGTTGGTAAAAGACAGAAAGTGCCTTGGTGAGCACTTCTGCCAGCTCCCTCAGTACCCTTGGGTGGATCCCATCCAGCCCCATAGACTTGTGTGCATGTGAGTGGTGCAAGAGATCACTTACTAGTTTGTTTTGGATTATGGGGGCTTCATTCTGCTCCCCATCCCTGTCATACAGCTCAGGGGATTGGATACCCAGAGAATAACTCGTGTGCTATTAAAGACTGAGGCAAAGAAAGCATTGAGTACCTCAACCTTTTCCTCATCCTTGGACACTATGTTTCCCCCCGCATCCAAGAGAGGATGGAGATTCTCCTTAGCCCTTCTTTTGTTGCTGGCGTATTTATAGAAACCTTTTCTGTTGTCTTCTATGGCAGTGGCCAGATGAAGTTCTGGTTGGACTTTGGCCTTTCTGGTTTTCTCCCTGCATAACCTCACAACATCCTTATACTCCTCCTGAGCTGCCTGCCCCTTCTTCCAAAGGTCATAAACTCTCCTTTTTTTTTTCCCAGAGTTCCAGCCAAAGCTCTCTGTTCAGGAGGCTCGCCTTTCGGCACAGAGGGCAACCTGCTTCTGCAGCTTTTATACTACCATCTTAAAGATGTCCAGCCTTCCTGAACTCCTGTGCCCTTCAGGACTTCCTCCCAAGGGACTCTGTAAACCAGTCTCCTAAACAGGCGAAAGTCTGCCGTCCAGAAGTCCAAGGCGGCAGTTCTACTAACACCTTCTCCTTACTTCTCCAAGAATTGAAAAATCTACCATGGTCTCTAACCGTTACATCACCCACAAGTCCTTCTCTGTTTGTGAACAAGAGGTCCAGCAGGGAGCCTTCCCAAGTTGGCTCCCTCACCAGCTGTGTCGGGAAGTTGTCTTCCTCACACTCCAGGAACCTCTTGGACTGTTTTGTCTCTGTGATGCTGTATTTCCAGCAAACATCTAGTAAGTTGAACTCTCCCAAGAGAACACGAGCTAGCGATTGTGAGACTTCTCCCAGCTGCTTATAGAATATTTCATCTGCCTCCTGATCCTGGTTGCACGGACTATAACAGATTCCCCCCCATGATATCTGCCTATTTGGCCTTCTCCCTGATTCTTACCCATAAACACTCCCACCCTATCATCACCATCATCAAGCTCTAGACAAAACTTTCCCTAACATAAAGGGCTACCCCACCATCTCTCCTTTCTTGTCTACCCCTTCTGAAGAGTTTAGAGCCATCCATTTCAGCACTCCGATTGTGCTAGCCATCCCAACAAGTTTCCATGATCGCAAGTATATCACAGTTCTCCTGCTGCGCAATGGCATCCAGCTCCTGCTGCTTGTTGAACTTGCTGTATGCATTGATGTTGGGCTATTAATCCCATCACCTTTTTGGTGACAGAAGCCCTAATTCCTATGTGACCTTTCTTAGGCATTTCTATGGTTTCTAGCACAACAATAATCTTTGTGTCTTTGCTGCTGCATGGATCTCCATTCCCTGCCTCTGCTGAGATGGCAGATTGAAGGACCTCACTAGCACGCTGTCTCTCAAACATTGAGGTCCTGCTTTCAGGCTTAACTCCAGAGATCCTGGTTTTATACCTTTCCCCCTTCAAATCTATTTTAAAGCTCCTTTAGTGAGCCCCAACACCTCATGTGCAATAAAGCTTTACCCCCTTTGAGACAGGTGTACCCCATCTGTCAGCAGCAGGCCTGGTGTTGTGTAGACCAACCCACAATCAAAAAAACCCAGTTTGATAAAATCCTTTTCCTACCATAAGGTAAGCCAGATCTCAGCAATGCAGATCCGCTTTTTATTACTGTGTGTGGACAAAAAAACTTGAAGCTAATCATTAGATGAATTATAGACTCTACCCATGTCATTACACAGATCCTAGTGGGCTTGTAATCCAGTGATTGCTGTAACAAGATGAAATGTATAGGCAGAGCACGTAAGGCACAAGCTTTATATTTCTGACCTTGTCTTTCTACTCTCTTCATTAAGGTATAGGTTCTTTTTTGCTGGACTACAGAGCAAAATATGCTATATCAGCAACCAATAAAAGCTGCAAACAGCAATGTTTCCAAGGAGACCCTACTGGCTTGGCTCTGGCACGACTTTTATTCTTATGAAAGCTAATCCCCCTGCACTGAATAAATGAATTTTTCGAAGTGCAACTTGTAATTGTAGTTAAAGAATTTTCATATGTAGTAATATATTAGTAAAATATTTAAAATAATGGAGAATATCCTTGTTATTCTGTGGCTCAGCTCTGCAGTTTCTCACATTCTCACTGGGACCCCTGGTGAGAGAACCATGATTTAAAAAGCCTCCCCCTCCTCTGGAATTTGAGGGGGATGATGGTTACTCAGGCCAATGCCAGCTGCAGCGGCCAGGGATGAGAACTAAATTTTAACTGCACCACAAGACAAACTGGTACAAGGAGTCTCTCTTAACTTTGTTCTTGATTCTCTGTTTTTAATTTCTGAGGCTTTCTGACAGCCTAATCATAAGGAAGCTAGTAGAAGTAGCCTCTTTAGTGGAGCTGGGTTGTATATACTGATGGGTAAATGGTAGGGGAGGGCTTCCTCCCATTTTTGCTCTCTTTTCATAATCTCTTTATACCCATGGTTAAACCAACATTTTATTCTCATGCACTCAAAGTGATTTGTTATCCAGTCTGTTGCCAACACATTGATGCTAAAGCTTGTCTTGGGAAATGCTTTCTTGGTTGGTGTCACAAAATGGAGAGCAACAGAGAGGCACCAAGAAGAAAGTGTTTCTGGAGGCCAGAGAGGAAGAAGGTAGACACCAGGATTTCCCAGGACATACAGGCACAGGGGGCATGAGTTCAAAGGAGCATATATGCAAGAAGGTAGTTGAGATAGTTGCTGTGAGAGATGGCTTGTCTCTAGCACAGTCTTCATGTTACTCTCAGGTTATTTCTGTATTCGGAATAAGCATGAAAGGCAGAATATGGGCATAGTATAGACAGTAATTTTTAACACATTACTGTATAAATATTTTGTTACTGCACAGGTCTGAGTAATAGGAGTTGGGTTATTTTTCAGTTGAATGTGACACAGGCTGAAATGGAACAAAAACAGACATTCTTTTTAATTACAAATTTTCATCATAATGACTAAAATGGGCAAAATTACATTAAAAATGTTTATTTTTTTCCTAGAGAATAACATGAGAAAATGAAAACAGTGACCAGGAGACTTCTTCAGTTTTAGATGCTCTGTATGCTTGATATAAACTACTGGAACAAAAGGTTGACTTAGCACTTGTAACACAAAGTGTTAAAATTCACAGTTAAACTCAAAACAAAAACAAGATTCAAGCAATTATTTTTAAAATGATATTATTCTTAACAACATCTATGAATTATATCTCACTGACTTGTGGTTCTTTGTTTCAAAAGTAAAAGTTGTTTTGTTTAGTTTTTAAGATATCATTTAACTATCCCCTTCTTCTCAAGCTAGTCAGAGAAAAAAAAAGGAAAAAAAAGGCCTATTTTCTGTGGGAACCAAGAGTATTAAATCCCGAAGTAAGAAAGGTGAAAGATTAAGAAAGGGACAACTGAAGCCAGTGATTTGCCATGCTTTGCTGGAGTCTGGGAAGCCTTATTTTTGCCCTCAGCTGGTCTCCAAGCATCTTGAAAGTAAGTGCTGACTCACCACCCTAATATTTGTTAATCACATCAGACTGCATTTGTCAACAGTTATTAGGTACCTTATTATAGACTGACATTGTAAGACAATGTTTTCTTTGTTAAGTCTGGTTTTTGAAACTTGGCTTTGTTTTGGATCTGAAAAAAAACCAACAACAACTGTTTTTTTGTTAAATTTTTTCATGGCCTTTTCTGCTTTAACTGCAGTTTCAGACAAGTCCTTTGCATGTCCAAAGCACCTTTCATGTTGCCAATGCATAGAAGCTTCACCTTCCCAGAGATGCCAATAATGCACTTTCACTCTCAGTGTGCTAATGGAATGCTAATGGCATGCTAGTATTCAATTTCCACAAACCAGACTGAAATACGTTAGGTTTATGAACATGGAAATGAGCACTACACATTTAAGTCAGTTTATGATTGTTGCTCTGCTTATTTGGAGAAAACCAAATAAGGCAAAATCTATAACTAGATGTTACATATATCTTAATTTGTATAGAGAGGGGACTGAAGTTCTTAGACAAATCCTAGAAATTACGTCAAATTATACCAAGTGCTGTAAAAACACAGCTGAAAAATAGTTCTTTATTCTAAAAAGTTTTAAGTCACTAATTATTTTTTTATTTATATAGACTCTGTTTTTATGCACCTATATGTTTCTTAATATAAGCCAAACCCAATGCCATATTCTATTATTTGGCTCACACATATTAAGATGGCAAAACCCCAAGAAGCAAACCATTTTCCTTCCATAATGGCATTCTGGTTCTTCTTTCCCTCCATGGGGCTATGTTGCTCTTACACTCTTCATTAACTTAAGAAACAAAGGTGTCAGATGTCAGACATGTGCCAAACTGCTAATATTGTATTAGTTTGTTTTCTCCTCAGTAAAATTACATTTGTGGAGAAAAAGAGACTTGTGGATGGAAGAACCATTACATGTTATATTATAGGTTATAGAATACAAAAGAAAAAAAAATCCAGTTTGTGACAAAAATCAGGGTTATTTTTTTTTCTGACTTTTTAGAGTAAAGTAGGTTTTATACTAGGAAGACTCAACAGGCTGTAGGTTTTTTTTTGTTGTTTTGTCTTTTTTTTTCCCTGGATTGGTTTCAATACGTAAAGGGTGTGGAGCTCTCACTTGAAGTTTCCATTGACTGAGTTCAGTACTCTCTGAGATCATAAACCCTGTGCGAGTTAAAACTGGATTTATTTGTACTTAGGAATCTTAATTTTGTATCTATGGCTTTTAGTTCAGTGTGGTTTGGCCTCTATTTTGTGTCTTAATTTTTGTCTTTGCTTTCCTGTTTCTATGAAGGGTTTTGTTTTAAAGTATTACTTGATCATTTTGAAAATCTGCCCTGAGGAGGCCAAACTAAATCAAAAGCCATATCCATGAAAGTTTTACGTGCCCTCGCCCACCTAGAAAACCCATTTATTTCCCAGAACTCTGTATTTCATTTCCCCAAATCTGCACAAAATAAAATAGAATTACACATCACAAATATTTGTTTGATTGTCTTCTGAAGATGCCTCTTTGGGTGGCTGATACCTTTTCTCGTTCTTACTTAGTAAGCACACAACAGATGTTGGGTGCGTACATTTCAAAAAAAGCAGAGATAAAGTTACCATTGATAAACAGAGCTTAATTTCTCAACATATGCTGCTTTTTTGACTACCTAGAAAAGTCTAAAATAAGATAGCCATGTCTCTTATTATCAGAAACATTCATTCAGTTAGGGTCAGCTCTCCCAGCTGTGTCCCCTCCCAAGTTCTTTTGCACCCCCAGCCTACTTGCTGGTGGGGCAGTGTGAAAAACAGAAAAAAACCTTGAAGCCTTGTAAACATTGTTCAGCAGTAGCTAAAACATCTGTGCTCTACCAACGCTGGTTTGGTCACAAATAAAACACACAGCACCACCATACAAGCTACTATGAGGAAAATTAACTCTATCGCAGCTGAAACCAGCACACTATCTCCCTAGTTTGTTTCATACCCTTGAAATACGTTCCTTTTGGGTTATTCTGTGAACTTAAGGTCTTTTCTTTCATACCTCTGGAAATATAAGAATACATCTAAGTAAGCATGCTGATTATCTCAAAAGCATCTCTGAATAGTACTTTTCAGAAAGTAGATGGTAGGACAATGGTTTGTAAGTTTTTTCATTATATCTTTCTTAAATAGAGAGATCAAAAAGGTAAAAGAGTTTTAAAAAAATTTAAAAAATTAAAAAGTTTAAACTGATATATCAAGATTCCTGACTTTAGACTAAAAGGAACATTTAAAGAATAAATAAATCCTGCTTTTATGAGAAAAAATGGAAAGTCAAGGCAAAAAAGGAGAAAAAGCCAGGAGAAAGTGACAACAGCCAAAAGGCTGAAATCTTGTGCTAAAATGATAAAACTTCATCTAAAATCTCACATCTGAAATTAATAAAAAAGCCCAACTTACCTAGCAGACTACCTCTGTTCTTGAATTCATTTCATTAATGAACTCTCACCCAATCATTCTTCCTCTGTTTCCTTTATCTATAATAATTTTATGAGGTTTTTTCCCTAAATCATAATAAAAATTTAAGAAAAATGTAACAAAAGCAATCTGTGTGGGATCTTAAGATATCTTTTGGTACAATGATAATTCCTTATTCATAATCAGAAATTTGAAGGCTAATACACAAACAGTTGTAATTCCCTTTGAAACTTGGACTTGAGTTCCCTTAGTTAAAAACAGAAATGTTTTTCTTATATTTGCAGAATAGTAGAATTCCCATTTTGTCTAAATAGAACTTTATTCAGCTTCTTCTGTGCAAACCAAAACCCTACATACTCCTTAAGAAAGAAGATATGATGTAACAGGCTCACAAAATTAAAAACCAACCAAACAACCAAACAACCCCAAACCCATCTGATTCATATTACTTAAAACACGGTTTATACATCTTCTGAACAGGGGGCCGTAGGAAAGCCATCAAAAATTTATAAAAGCCTTTTTTAAATCAAATGAGAACTCTCGCTAATCAATCAGGAGTAGAAAGACTACATTGATAATTCAACAAAACCTCACTTACACATGAGAGAGTCAGGAAGGACCACAGTTGCAATCTGTCAGAAAGAGGACATGATACAATGATGATGGGATTGAATGTGGAGTATAATGCAAACTGTATTTCAGTCTGAAACCATAGCAGTGATTATCGAGGACTAGAGATTCTACAACCATTATTGCATTTGTTAAAAGAATTAATGAGTCTTATTAAGCCTTTCTGACAGCATGTGGAATATCCTGCTCCTCAGTCATCATAGTCAGTCTGGGATTATCACAGATGTTAGCGAATTTATTACGACTTTTCTCCACAGGAAAACTCTTCCCCAATGTCCCACAGTTCTCATTCCCACTTGAACATACAGTGAAAACTCATCTTTCCACTCTGGTTATATGAGTTGGTCTACAGCGAGCAAATGACACAACAGATGGCTTGCTCTGCATTTTTGTTTTTTCAAGCAATTAAGTACTTCGTTAAAGATATAAAGTATAAAAGACAGCTTAGAATGGTTCCTCATTCTCTATTTTGCAAGAAGAGGGAATTGCTTCCTCACCATACTCTCCAAGCACTCTCTGTTCCAGGTCAAACAGGAGCATTTTTCCATTTCTTCACAATCAATTGCTTCACAGTAACAGTAGTTCCTTTGACTGCCTCCTTTTTTTAACGAGAAGTAACTACAACTGAATTTTGTCCTGAATCCTGTTGGCATAACTCAGAGTTCTAAGAAAACCTGCAAGACTGAAGCATTTGGAAGAGAAATACCTGGTCCCTGGAGCCTGTTCATGCTTAGGTACTACCTGGGTTGTTCACAAACAGCTTTACAGCTGAGATGCTGAAACGTTAGCAGGATGTTCCTGTGGCTGGAGGATTTTAAAGATGCCAGCTCAGGCACCTTGGGAATTTGCTTCCCAAGTAAGGCAGTAACTAAGCTAACGAAATCAACTTTGGATTTAAATTCATGTCCCCCTCCAAGTGCCTAAAACCTATTCTGGATCTACCTCCTGGTCACTAACATTGTGTTCAGTAGTGATTACCCAGCTGTTAATGGAGAGCAGTAGTCCGTTAGAGAAGCCATGGAGGAACTGAGCCTACGATGACACCCTGCTCCCTTTCAAACCAGTGTAGAGTTTTCACTGCAGTTTCAGTAAGACTTCAATTTCACTCTGTGTTCATCAGTTTTTCTTGACAGACAGAATGAAGTTATAAATTCATCCTTGTAAGCAACATATGACTAGCCCCAAGTATCATCCCACTAAAGTCCATGTGTAAAGGCCATTTTTTGTGAGCTTTCTGAAGCACAGTTAATAATGTTTTCACACTTTAAAAGAAAATATCCATAACATACTCCCCGTTTAATTGAGATGGAGATGAAAAATGAAGTTTTTCATATAGGTAATTATACATCAATGTTTTCTAGAAGCTTATTAGTTCATCATAAAATCCTGTACAAACATAGCAAAATAAAAGAATTGCATTCTTTTTTTTGTTGTTGTTTTTTCCCCCACTGTGGGAAGACACAAACCAGCATTCCCTTATATTTGGCTCTTTCTCCTACAAGGGAAGAAAAATTGATGGTTTCCCTTACTACTTCTCAGCTGTTGAAATTTCCTCAGTGTCTTATTTTCACTTCCAGGAATACTCTGTGAAATGTTGTGGTGACCTATAGTTACAAGGGCAGACTCTCTGCTTTTAATATTTATATTTTTCAGGTGTGTAAAAGATATATTAATAACAATTTACAAATTTTCTTCCTAGTGTCTACAACTAGTGGTAAGAAAAAAAAAAAGTTCATAAAAACCAGCTAGTACTACAGTCCCAGAGTCAGTTTGTCTCCAGGTGTTGTACTGCATCTTTCAAACTGTCAAAAAAAAAAAAAATCCTGAATATTTTATATTTTCCACATAGGGCAACAATAACTCCAGGAATTTTAAGATCTGTTTCAGCTTTTGATTGTGCAAAGAGCTTTCAGTATGAATCCTTAGGGTCTTCAGAGTAAAACTTGAAGAGTAACAAAGATATATCTATTTTTTAATTTGCATATTAAATTATTGAAGACAGGTTTATACAGTGTAATAGCGTTTCATCAGTTTATCATGAACAAAAAGCAGCACACAAGTGCTTATGTGTAATTCTTTGATCTCCACAGCTATGTAAAAGGAATGGAATCATATATCTGATACGTATATAAATGTAGATAAGGCCAAATCTTCCACCTAAGTATCTCACCTTTTTTTTTCTTTCTGTACAGGTTTCTGCAACATGAGGCAAATGGGTTTGGTATTGTCAACCTTTAACCAAGTGTATTACTTTACACCTTTGTGGCGAGCTTTAAAAATTGACCAAGCTACTTCTAAGCCTAAAAATTGTGATTGTAATTCATTATGTACTTTTGCAAATTCAAGCCAAAACCTATTGACAGAGAATTGCTGATATTTCAGGTAGTACTTTTTGCAATGATGAAATAAGTTCACATTGTTCTCTTTATAATGTGCTAGAGAATACTTAATTAATTTTTTGCTTTGTGTTTCAATTTATACTGCCTTTAATATACATATGTTTTCTTAAAACATGAGAAAATACTTCTGAGGAAGTAAAATGATTAATTTTTTTCCAGCAAAATAAGTTCAGATTGTGGAATGTCATGTCAAGAGGGCTTATCTTTAAGAACTCTATGGGTAGAGTTAAAGTTTTATTTGATTAATTTTGTGCCTTGCATCATGCAAAAATACCCTTTGTAGAAATACTCATCACTTTGTAAGATTTAGCTTCCTTCTGTAGATGAGGTGGGAAAACAGCTAGAGCTGAGGCTGAGAACCAAGTCTATACCTGACTGAAACAGCTGTTTCTTAACCAAAGCTGGGAGAACATGCATTAAACCGTATTTTGGAGGCACTTGTCCTGTATTTAAAAGGAACAAACAAATAACTCAGGCAGCAAGCACTTATTTACAAAAAACCCAAACCAAACCAAACGAAAACAAAACAAAAAAAACCCACAGGCATGTTGAATGGAAGTTCTAGAGGAGGTACATCTAGGAAGCATAGAAAAAACCCCTTCTGTTTCTTCAGTAAAAATCTTGTGAGTCATGGATCTGAACACCACAATTCCATCACCATGGTTTGATTTGCTGTTGGTAAACACACTATTGGGAAAGTGGAGTGAATTATCAGATATTAACAACACCTTTTTTCACTTGAGTCAGGCTACCGGCTTCAGATGAGATAAGTGGAGGCAGGGCCCATGCTGGTTTTGAAAAGTCTCTGTTAATTACCATAGTCTAATTCAGTTCTAAAAAATATTTTATATATTAATGTAAATATAAATTATGAATAGGATTTTTTTTAAAATGGGCAAAATATACTGAATGGGCGGTAAACCATCACTGCTTAGTTTCCTGTTACACAGTTCTTCCATTCACTTAAACAGTGAAATAAGTCTAGACAAAACTTTATTTAATTTTAGCCTATTACTGATTTTTGACTAATTTTGAGACAGCCTGGTCACATTTTAAGAGAACCTGGCCAATCTATTGTTTTAGGTGGTGATAGCAGGAATCCTTAGTGGGCTTGATTTACAGCTGCATAAAATTTTGGCAGTCTTCGTTACGCTTCACTGTGAGTCTTGCGGCTTATTCAACCCAGAACTCAAATTTAAACACAGGAGTTATGCATTTTTATGAAAACAAACTGAGAAAACATCAGAGAAGATCCCGGTGCATTGGGATAGCACGTAAGAGATAGCATGTCTCATTACTCATTTCCTTTTGTCTTTTCTCCATTCCACACTGTGCAAACACTGCATGAGACAGCTGCAGTAAATATTCTCAAGCTTTGCATAATGAAGAGAGTTAAGTCAAAGTCTTGTGATGTTCAAGCTACTCATATAGATGATTATAATGACAACAGAAATTATTTTTGTTTTTTAGACTTCTACTGAAAAACAGCTAGTATTTCCAGGTTTTAGTTATTTCTCCTTTCGCATTTCTATCCCTTTTTCCATTTTTCTTACCCCTTCCCTTTTTTGTCACTATTAAAGAAAAGGAGAAAGGAAAAGAGGAAGGCACACAAGCACTCAAATCTAGAAATTCCTGTAAAATAAGTATTTCTTTGCAACAGTTTCAGACAGCTTCAGAGTTTTGGGGAGTCAGCTTGAACTTTCAACAATGTTTTCAATTGTCGAATAATTATCAAATCTTCTCTTCAAGGGCTGGCAAACATGTGGGAATAGGACTTCAAGAACAAGGATATTTTTAAATGGATAATGTAAGAAAGCGTTTATGGTGAACCTACAGTGATGGCAACATGGTG
Source organism: Bucorvus abyssinicus (assembly GCA_009769605.1). NCBI lineage: Eukaryota > Metazoa > Chordata > Aves > Bucerotiformes > Bucorvidae > Bucorvus > Bucorvus abyssinicus. The sequence continues at coordinate 17,244,727 of CM020030.1, read as the reverse complement.
ACAGAAATTTTAAAGTAAACTAAATAAATAGATATGGTGGGTTGACAAAGCATAATGGAACTGTTCCTCTGTTTCACAAAATTTATGTGGAGATGGCCTTAAAGAATAGACCAACTTGAAATACAGGAGTTGAAAGTACGAGTATTTTTCAGTGTTTTTCTTGGTTACTGTTAGAAAAGGTGATAAATTTAATGACAAGTGGATTTCTCTTCTCAACAATTTCCTTTGGTTTCTTGGTGTTGAAATAAAACGATATGAGGATAAGATTAGGCTACCAGCTGAATGTCTAGCAGTTGCCAAAAATGCAAGGTCAGAGAAACGTGATTTTTCAGGCTTTCCAGCAAGGAATTTTTTTTTTTTTTTTGAGTCCCAGCTTTTCTGAAGAGGTGTATGGATGGCCTCTGCTGTGGCACTTGCTCCTGGACACCTCACTGCGCCTGCTGCTGCATGATCCAGGTGGAGTTTGAAAGAAAGTCTTAGCACTAGGCTAAGCGGGGAGCTTCCATGAGAGGGTGGCAGGCTTTGCTGGAGATAAAATGATTCATTGTGGCTAATATAGCTTTGACATCACAGCCCAGGCCTGACCTGACAGTCCTGATTTTCCATCAGTTGTGGCTAAAATACTGGCCTACAGAACACACTTGGGCCTCATGCTCTGAACTCCCTTTTCATAGCACATTACGCACCATACTCAAACAGCCAGCAGGTCTGCGTCCCAGAGAGCGCTGCCAGTATAAACACTCACACACTTTTGATGAATAGTGAGGAAGCCTTCCTGACCGTGCTCTGAAAAGAAGTTTTTATGGAGAGGCACCACTCGACACAGTTTTATAGGTCTCTGCTGGGTGTCTGTGCTAAATACCTGACTGCTAACTAACACCTGAACTGAGGAGATTGCACACAAATCACTTTGCTAGTGAACTGTGAATGTGAACTAATACCGTATGGCAGTATAGGAATGAAGAGCTTAACTATTTCAGGAATGAAACAGCCTCTAAAGAACATTCTCAGCTCTTTCTCAGTGAATGGCTATTTCATATGTGGGTCAATGTGTGCAGAAGACACATATCAAAGCATGCAGTGGGATGCTATGTAGAGCTAGTTACTGTTTGAGTGCTATTGTTTGTCCACACATTGTTAAAAAGTCAGTTTGTCCACAGATTTATCAGGAGAAGTAGCGTAATTACATTATGTAATGAAAATATTTGGTTATAGACAGAGGGAGTGCTCCTCTGGTGGATAAAATACTATAGACAGAGAAGGTGAGTCTAGTTCTGGTTGATAGAGTATCCTTTCTATGTGAACGTTGCCCTTAGTTTTGCAGCTTAATCCTTTAAAACAACTTGCACAGATAAAAAATGATATGCCAAATATTACTCAACACTTTTCAAAGTTAGTTCTTTCAAATGCATTCAGCAGGCCAACCTCTGCTGTGTAGGAGTTACACGCAAATAATGAAGTGTTGCAAGTTTCTACTCCTTGATGCTCCTATTCTTTTGGGGACCATGGCCAGCCCTTCCTCAGAAGGGGAATTCAGGAACTGAGCAAACCACAGGAGTTCATCAGAATGCACCGAACTGACAGTACCACACAAACTGATCCTTGATTCACAATTATATTGTTAGGCCTCTAAAGTCTATTATCTTCCTCTCCCTCTTCTTGCTGAAGGTATCGTCACTCTGCTTTCTGAAAACATCCCAGAGTTGGAAAAACAACTCTACTGAACAAGTGTACAAAGTTCTTCATTAGAAAAATCAATTTCCATATTAATCAACTATGTGTTGCACAAACTTTAATTTTCTTAAATAACTTATTACTTTTTCTCTGAAGATAATGTATTATTAATTTTTAACTCAAGACAAACATACTGATGGACTTTGAGTACTGGTTTTCACTTTGGCTCCTATTTTATAGGAACACTCAAATACTAGTGGCACTGCTATGAAAGGGTCTTTATGCTAACAGCAGTACCTTTAAATCAGGCAGCCACTTCCAAAGGTGTTACTCTGATGCTATTAAATAAACAACCTTCCAGCTATTGAACAAAATGATACCATTAAGAATGCATAAACCATTATATTACACATACTGTCTAAAGAAATGTGATAAACTGAAATACACCTTTTATAAAAAGCAAACACTAAAGCAAACAAACAGCAGAAAACCCTGAATGCCTTCTGCAACATGGGAAACACCTCCATGTTTCAGGGTTCCTTCAGGGCTCCCCAAAACCTAAAAGGGAGTTGTCTATCAAGAATCCTACTCTGAAGAAATGGGCGTGAGAGGAATCTAGGAGATCATTACTGTGAAGAGACAGAAAAAGTTGAAAAAAAGACCACTATTCAGCAATTTAATTAATACAGGCAATCAGAAATTATTTTCATGTGGTCTTACCCTGAAATTGAGAAAATTGATCAGGTATATTTATTGGCTTTTTATAACTTGTATCTTCACAAACACTGCCATATTGCTTTCCTTTTTATTTTCTTTCCTGAAAGTTTTTTGATCCTTTCCCAGGTGAAGAATATATATATATATATATATGTGTGTGAATAAAATCACCCTGTTTGCATATTCAGCATTTTTTTGTCTTTGTACTTAATAGCTTATCACTGGGGAATCAGCTGATGAACATCTTCCAACAGAAGGAGCACTACATTGTTATTGCATCATATCTTGGAGCAATTACGAGGGAATGGTGTGCTTCTCACTTCTGTGATAAGGCTGGATATAGATTTCTGTGTTCAGACTTGGAAGACTTGAACACCAGCTAGATTCACTAGCTGAGTGACTTGAAAGTTTATATAGGATTCTGGTTATGATATACTAAAATCATTAATAATGAAACTAAAAGTTTATTTATAGAAATAGTGACAAAGAGATTTTTGATAGACTTTTCCTGCTTGTATTAAAAATCTTGTATGAGAAGGCATAGGGAAACGTTCACAGAGGTCTACCTGTACTAAGACTCACAGCAAAGTATTTATTTAACCTTAGTTTAATTTATGGGAGAGGGAGGGAGAGCAGGAAAAGGAAGAGAGCAGACTTGACACCTTGGGTCAATTTTTGTTTCTTCAGGGGTGGCCCAACAAAGCAACAAATGTAGACTTTTTCAGTGGGAAAAAAAAATTCTCCTGTGTAACCTGAAGACAAGTGAGAGGAAACAAAAAAAAAAAAAAAAGAAGATAAGTGCTTGAAATGCCCTCATGGGACTGCACGAATTGAAAGAAGCCATTCAGATGGTTAGGGACATGAATTTGGATGAGCTCCATTCTGTTTGTGAATTCTAACATGGCTAAAAACATGCAAAAGAAAACAAAATAAAAATTAATATTAAACATCAATTTAGGTAGCCACATAATAGGTACATCCACAAGCCACATCAGCTTTTACAAGCCAAAAAGATTATACAGTACAAATAGCTTACAAATCTGGTAGCTAGTGGGAAGCCATTGCTTCCTACCATTGATATTCTGACAGAGGTGGGCCTATTCAGCCCTGAAATGGAAACCCACTTATTTAATTTTCAGAAAGATTTTGGTATCATAAAAATGTATTCACTACCTGTCTATCCCTATATTTCCCGTTTCCTCATTTGTATTAAATACTCACTTCTAAAACACAGTTGTAGCAAATAAAAGTAGGACCATACAGGATTAAATAAGAAAGACAAAAATCCAAATAAAAATACCCCAAATCGAATATTTTACTTTACTCCTTGATGTGGGCTAGAACAGTTTTGTCCGGTATTTTATGAACATTAACAAATTCATTAAGATGTCATGGTAGTATTTCTTACATTTTGTCCTTTTACATGTGTAGTTGCAACATGTTAAGTTCGAGGATCACACGTAGTTCTGACCTAACTTCTCAGTCATTAGTGAAGATAAAGGTGTACACTACCTAAAGACTTAAAAGTCTAACAGTGAACAGGGGTGTAATCTTCATTGTACTGTGTACAGAAAAAATTCACTTCAGTGCCAGTAAATTCACAGAATCATCTGGTTGGAAGAGACTTTTAAGATCAACAAGTCCAACCATTCACCCTGCACTGCCAGGGTGCCTAAACCAAGTCCCTGAGCACCACATCTACAAGTCTTTTAAACACCTCCAGGGACGGAGACTCCACCATTTCCTTGAGCAGTCTATTCCAATGCTTCACTACCCTCTCTGTAAAGAATTTCTTCCTAATATCCAACCTAAATCTCCCCTAGCACAACTTGAGGCCGTTTCCTCTAGTCCTGTCATTTGTCACATGGGAGAAGAGTCTGATCCCCACCTCATTACAACTTCCTTTCAGGCAGTTGTAGAGAGTGATAAGGTCTCCCCTTAGCTTCCTCTTTTCCAGGCTAAACAACCCTAGTTCCCTCAGCTGCTCCTCTTAAGACTTGTTCTCTAGACCCTAAATTCACCTGTTTGAATTCATAGAATGATATAGAATGATAGGTTTCACCTGAAAAGAGAGTACATGTGCACTAATTAGCTTGTCTAATATAAGAGGAGTAGTCTTAGAGGTTGGGCACAGAACTTGGAATCTGGAGAACCTATGTTCTTGGTTAATTGTGAAATTCTTTGTCTGTAGAAACCTTTCACAGATCTCCTCGTCTATTCTATGCTTAATATTCTTGACCTGAATCATAGTTAGGAGCTCAAGGAAGACAAGAGAGGAGAAGATAAGCTGGATAAATATATTCACAAATATTTCTGAGTGGACAAAGTAGTGGAGATTCACATGCTGTATGGATCAACTGGAAGAATTGTCTCACACCAAAGGGTCATTTGAACAGAGCTGACTGAAAAAATAGTAGATGATACATATAGTAAGGAGTGAACAGAAACAAATTATTTTCAGCCAAGCAGACTATAAGTAATCAACAGCAAAAATGCAAATCTATTTTGTAGTATAATTTGTCATTTCAGTTTGTCTGGGAAGAAAAGAACTGGCAAATGGTAAAAGTGATTAAAAAAAAAAAATCTCAAGAGAAACCAAAGATAAAGTAAATTGTGAAATCCCTATGGAGCAAATTAGAATTGTCTTAAAAAATAGATGTGATTAAGTAGTATATAATAGGGACAGTCAAAGCAACACTGCAGATGGAATGAATGTCTCACAAATCTCATAGGGAGTTCTCTGAGGAAGACAGTAAATGTGCTAAGCACGGCAATGCCCTCCTAAGAGGCTTATACATAAAGTAGGTTGTGCCGAGGTAAAACAGAAGGTGCATTAGAAAATAGCTCCACAATAAAAGGATTTTCCAGTAGAGTCTTTGGGGTCTATGCCAGCACTTTCACTGTTCAACGTGTTCACAGATGATTTGGGAAAAGTTAGTAAAAGAGAACAAAACAAGACAAAAAAGATGTCATGAAGTAAAATTGTTTCACTGTATGAAACCCAGATCGTGCCTAAATCTTGTTAAATTCAGGCAGGAAAGAACAGTAAAACTAGGAAATGCAAGAGAGGTTCCAGTAAGAATGAAAAATCTGTGCAATGGTTTCTGTTGAAAAGAGGTGATTAAAGCTCTCCCACCCAGGGGAAACAGAACTAAGAAGTCATATGTATGTATAAAGGTATAAGGAACCAAATACATTAAGAGGGTGGATAGGGCGCAAGTATTCACTATTGCTTATATTAAAAAACCGCAAGTTATACAAAAGCATTGAAACAAGTGAAGTAATTACTTTTTTTACACAGGATGTGATTTATTTACAGAAGTCACTGGCCCTGGATGTTGAGGATACTGGAAGTAAAAGGTGGTTCATAAACAAAGTAAACTGCTCAGGGGCTCCTGTGAACAGAGATGCAGTCTTCCAGAACAAGGGAGGTCTTACTTGGGTGGGACTCTTTCCTTATGCACTTTTCCTCAGCACCTGCTCCTGGCCACTGTTGAAAGAGACCTAATGAAACAGCCTTTTTGATCAGAGCCAGCATAGGGGGGTTATTAGCTCTGCACCTATAGTTGCAGGGACCCCTACCATCAAAAAAGTGAGAATTGCTTTTTACACTGGAAAACTGTGAAACCTAACAGCAGCATTAAACTACAAATTTATATAATAAATATATAAATTTAGAGAGAGAGACCCAGGTCTCTTCAGAACAGTATGCTTGGAACAAAGGTGCAGCTGGAAGTACTATCATCATACATCTTTTTCTTGAGTCTTTTTCCCTCTTAGGAAGTCTCCCCTAGAAAGACAAAAATATTCCTGCTGCGAATGTCTATAATAATGAAACCTTTTACTATGTGTAATTATTTTCTAATGTTAATCATATTGTTACTATCAGGGATGATGAACATAGCCTGAATCTTTCCTACTGCCTATCTGTAGCTCACTGTAGTTTTGGTTTCTGCTTTTCTACTACAAATCATAAATTTATTAGACATAGTCTAACTGCTGGTGGCTGGAATAGATATACTGTAGGACTCTCCCAAGTTCATAGAAATTGCAGGGTTGGTAGCTATTTATGGCACTTCTGGTTTCTTGTTTCCAGATCTCAGCAGAAATGGGGTGTATAGCACAGAGACCTGTTGTGAAGACTGGGGAAGGTTTTTACTTCATTCCAAGTTAATGTAGAATTGTAAGTATGTGAGTTTATATTTTATGGAAAAATAAGCATTCGTGTGAAAGAGTATCATCGAGGGCATGCATTATATTACCTCATTAGTATGTTGTGTGGGGGAAGAGTAACTCTCAAATAATCAAGCAGTAGGAAAAAACCTGCTATACTTAGACTAAACATACAGGTTCAAAAGAATTCTGTGCTGATAATATACTCTCCTAGTTTTGTGTGTTAAACCTTCAGAGATATTCCCTGCCTCTTGTGTGCATGGAGTGAAAGACCTGATAGAGAGAACTGTTTTTAAAACAGTTGTGTACAGCACCCATGACAGTGATATTTCAGTGCATGGTCATTGCTCCTGAGTAACTCCTGAGCATCTGACCAATGGCTACCTTAATACAGGAAAAAAAAAAAAAGGATAATGCCTATGATAGAAAACATAAATAGGGACAGTTTGTTCACAGTGAATAGGACTACTGGGATGGAAGGTTGCAATATAAGACAAGGCTAATTTTGTTTGGCTTAGTCTTACAGCGAGGCCCTCTAGAAAACAAATTTTTTTTTGTTGTTTTTTAGAATACTTTTTCACTCTTAATCCCTATAGTTGAATGCTAATCTTTGAAAGTATGGTTCATAACAAAAACAGTTTGTGGAGGGGATGTTTATACAGCAAATGAAAAGTTAGCTGTGGTAGATCTATGACTTGCTAAAACTAGGCAGGCTCATTTAATGTAGAAATTAAGTGCTTTTTCTCTCTGGCAACTAGATACACCAAATTGCTGAAAATGTGCATTAGTGAGAAAGGCCACTGTCTTTAAAGAGGTGTTGAACTTTCTGGTGCAAATTAATATACGGGAATTTTATATATAATTTTTGAAGAAAAGCATTCTACAGATTTTTTATCTTTATGCGTATATCAAACAAGCAAATGCAAACAAGAATGTACAACAGTGTTTAATTATGTGTATGTAGAACACGACTTCAGGGCCTGATAAGATACTTCCTATACGAAGAAAAAACCCACTTCATTCAACACTGCTTTGAAGTGAGAAGTTTTTCAGTTAAGACTCAACAGTGTGGTAACTTTTGTTTGCGTGACTAAACCTGAATTTCTACAACACAGTAACATTAGATGAGATAGAGGATACCCTGCATGAACAACCAGTTTTGCTATCCTTTGTGTCCCTCAGAATGCCACCCAGAAGCAGTCTCTTTTAAGGCTTGTCAGAACTGTTCTGTCACAATGCCAAGAGTGGTGGGCACCACCCTTTTCTCACACCTCTGCAATGGTACTGCTGGTTTCATGTCATCTTTCAGCAGGATGAAATGATTGCTTAGGAAGCCGATGCAGTTAATGGAGGTTTAAGCAGGTGCTGACACTTGTTCTTTGAGCGCACTTGTCAATTAAATGTGAAATGAAAGCTCACATTGCTGCAATAATCTGACGGAAGACATGGCATTAAGCACTCTGCCAGCTCCTGATCAGAAGAATGATAGGCCTGAAATTATATGGGAAATACTAGATTTCAAAGACAAATTTTAAACCCTACTGCTACAGAACATACATTTCCATAAAGATATTATTTTATACATGTGATATTGAAGATGTTTCTCCCTTTCCTCCATTTCTGTATCTCCGGAACAAACAAGATCAGATGAGGTTTGTGGTGGATAGATGACAGATTTGAAGACTAATCTGTCTCTAGGGCATTAACGGTTATTGATATCATGACAGGCATCCTATAGGTGTGTTGCATTTTGTGACTCAGCTGTCTTTAATGACTGCAATGTTTAACTGTATGTGTCCATTCAGCCTTGTTGCTAAACCACCTATAGGGAAGACCCTCTATTCTGATACCGCACAGTCCTTTAGAAAACAGAAAGAAGGTTCTACCAGGGATCCCAGTCACTGGTTCGCTAATGCACATGAGTTGCACTGCCTGAGACCCAAGTCTCTGGATGAGTGGCTTGAGTCAATATTGTCTGCAGTTAACACAGGAATCTCACTGATCTTAATACACTGGAACTGTTTCTTGGCCCACAGTTTGGGCTTTGAAACAAATAAATTGAGTTGGAACACTGGATTTATTTTAAGCTGTAAAATTGGTGTTAAATGTATTTGAGGTTAACCGTATGTTAATGCCATTAAATGAAAGATTGAGTAAATCAAATAAATGTAAATGATAGTTCTTGGAAGCATTTAACCTGTCTGTAACCATGACAAGAAAGTGAAAATTCCCAAGACCATTTTTGGTTTCTGTAAATAAATTAGTTGAGTATAATTGAAATCCTTCAGAACTTGACTTTAGCATAGTTCACTGCATTTCCCTTCAGTTTATTAAATTTTTATGTCTTCCATATCCTATGCATTTAGTTTTCCAGTAAATGACCACAGTACAGTAGTTTCCCAGCAGTGATGTAATACTACAGAAATAGTCCAAGCTGAGTTCACTTCAAAACATTTTTGTCTTTGTCTCTTGCCTTTAATTTATTTTTGTCCTCTAGAAAAGGGTGCTGGGCTGTTTAAAGTTTTTATAGTAGGAAACCTATACAGAATATTGCTGTTAATAAACAGTAGTAACTGTGCAACCGATCCAGTGCCTTCCTCATTGGGTGTGAGTGTGGAATCGTCATTATTCCTGCAGATTTTTAATATAATTAGGCTTTTTTACTAAGAGACTTTTTTTCTGGTCTTCCTTTAAAATTAAGGCCTAGATGAAAGCTAACTGCCTGAAATGCCTTAATAAGACAAAAGGCAACACACTGATATACTTCTCAACAAGAAATTAATACACCAAGGAAGCTCAAGCCTTTGCGTCTGCTCAGAAACTGGCAGAAAACACTGTGCAGGACTGTGTGAATAAATTAAGCTAGAAGAATAACACATCTTTATTTTGCCATAATTCTAGTTCACTTTCTGTTGCACTCTGATTCAAGGACACAATTTATCAGCATTTATATATCAGTGCAACAGAATTATTTTCATTCACATTTACTGCTCCTTTTCAGCCTTGGCCTGTCCTTCTCCAAACCACCCCTCACACTGCACCCAGCCAACGTGTCTCTTCTATTGGACACTACCATTTTCTTTCCACAAAGGATGAGTAAAGAGTTAATGCATTTATTGTGTGAAATTATAAATAAATGTAGAACTGAACCCTGTTTATTGCAACACTTTCTCTGGGATGGGCAGAGTCAATCGTACCTAACGCCGAGAAAATGCCTGCTTTGGCTCAAGGCTTTATTGTAAGCCATTCTTGAGCCAAGGACATTTTGAGGACTAGACCCAAGTCAGTATGAGATGGCAGTGTATAATATTTTGTCAAAGATGGAAACTGAACAGTTGAATTAGCTTTATTTAGCACATATATTACATTGAATTTGTCAATGTATTAGCCTTCATTTTCATCGTAATAGTACCCCAACAGAAGAAGGAGGGAAGAAAGAATCAGAAATAGTGCAACTGAACCTAAATTATATTCCTGAAAAAAAATATTTGTGATGCCTATTATCAGCTTGTGCCATTTTTATTATAATTCAGGTTTGCCCAGCCCATCTCTGATTTTTCAAATGTATTTGCAAAAATAACTGCATAATGTAAAGTATTTCTTTTCTGAGTCTGCTGGTATAGGTATATCATGCTGTAAAATAGTTCTCAGGTAGAACACCAGTGGACTTGTTTAGTTTTTTACATGTTCTTTTTTAATGGGAAAACCAAATATAGATAGCTAAGAAAAGAACTGACATGCAGACCTCAGTATTAGGTGAGTCTCTTGGGGTTAAGCAGAAAGGTTTTAATAATTGCTACGTTGCAGTGATATCTTTCTGTATGAGTTTAGATTCGTGCTAAATTTTGGCCATTGTACCATGAATTGGGATGAAGTTCGATGTTTGTTTCTCCCTGGGAATCAAATTACAGTCTTGGTTTTGTTGTACCTAATCCAAAGCAGAAGTTAAAAAAATTACTTCTGGTTTGAGCATATTTGCTAAGACCACTGACATGGATTCAGGTCTGGAAATATGATACTGACTCCTCATCTAATCCATCTGCCTTTTTATCTGTAGCAATATACACAGATACAGTTCTAACACAGTAAATCAAGGAAGTGTTTCTATCTGCAAGTGCAAACTCTGTATACATTAAGTGTCACTCCCAGGCCTCCTTTTCATGCCTTCTGGGGTTTTGGGGGGATGTCAGGTGTTTGCTTTCCTGTGTCTGAATCTGGCAGTGCGACAATCTGCAAGTGGTCCAATAGATTTTCTACTCTATTAATCAATTGCACCTGGAAAGTGCATCCACTTATCATATATGAGTGGCCCTAAAGAACGTTTGAAACCATATTTATCATACGACAACAATTACAGATTCTTAAAATATTCCCTGACTGGTTTTGAGATAAAGACCACAATATTTTCCAAAACCTGCTTTTGGAATGAAAGTAATGTCACCTCCATACTGGACCCTGCTATCATTTTCATTGTATGTGGACTCTCTTAGCTAGTTTCTGACTGTCTCAGCAATATGTATGTTACTTTTCTGAGGTATCCGAGCATCCGTCCGAAAGGCTGTTAATGCAGTTGAATACTTTATTGTGAAGGGACTCAACACTGGCAATAAGTAGAATAAAAAGATACTGTGTTTCAGCTGCACAGTCTTAATTAATTTCTTGAAGTCAGACAGTTGTCTCTGGTTGATTTACACTAGCAACCACTAGCTGGTTGTAGCGTTCATAAAATTATTTAGATGTATTTATAAGAATATTTTTTCCTATCCTCCTAAAACATGACTGTACCTGCATGAATATGCTTTTATGCCACTATTAAAATATCTCTTTGAAGTCAGACGCAGATAGAAATCCTCCTTCTACGATCCCATTTTACAGGAAATGACAGGACATATAAAACTCCACAACCTTTATCCACTAAAATAACAGTGGGATTTGCATCATTAACTAATTTGTTTCATTTACCAATTGTGCAATTTTAATTATAATTGTTTTATAATTATAACGTATATAATGTACTATAATGTATATAATAATAATAGCATTATAATAGATTGTGTGATATAATGTGATATTATAATTATTATAATAATTATACTTATAATGTATATGGGTTTTAATTATAATTATATTATAAGGTATTATAATTCTAATTGCACAAAATATCAAATTGTTGAATTATATCTAATGAAGTGGGTAGGCTGGGAGGCTGGGCTAACAAGAACCTTATAAAGTTCAAGAAGGACAAGTGTAAGGTCTTGCACCTGGGAAAACATAACCCAGGAGGGCAGCACAGGCTGGGATCTACGTGGCTGGGGAGCGGCTCTGTGGAAAGGGACCTGGGGGTCCTGCTGGACAACAAGCTCAATCTGAGTGAACGGTGTGCTGCAGCAGCAAAGAAAGCCAGCAGGATGCTGAATTGCATCAACAAAGGGCATCACCAGCTATCCTGGTTTAAGATAAGCAGGGTTGGTTTGTTTTTGATGGACACATCAGCCAGTATGTATTCCCCCCATGTACATCAGCGTCTCTCACTAGTTGTGGAGTTTTTGGTGGGCTCCCCTTTTCTTTAAGAACGGTGTGCAGACAGAAGCAGAGCCTTTTTCGCCCGCCGCGACTGACCGCCACGATCAACACTACCTGCCGCAACCCCTCTTTGTCACTGCTGCACGGCACTGCTGCCTGCCGTGATCTTAACCACTGCTTTCGCCACGGATCCACCCCACACCACCATTTTTCCAACTCCTGTGACTGCCAACACCACCTGCCCAGCCCCACGCGTGGACGACCGCTGCTGCTGCCACTCTGCTCTGCTCCCAGCCCTGCCAGCGCCTTGTGCCGCTGACATTGAACTGACTGGTGGCTTTTTATTGCTGCTCTTCCCTTCACTGTGGTTTGAGTGAGACCCCTCCACACCTCCTTGCTGCACCAGTTTTCTAATCCTATACACACTTGTTAATCTCTTGTTTTCTGTGTATAATATCTTCCTATTGTTATTAAAACTGTTTTAGTTTCCCAAACTTAACAGAGGTCTCACAAACCTTTTCTTTCTTTTTATCTCTTTTCTTAACCCTTTCTCCTGGAATGGAGAGAATTTGCCTCATGATTGGCCAGTCCTGGCCAACTAGTGACACCAGCACAGATAAAGATGACGTTATCCCACTCTACTCAGTGCTTGTCAGGCCACACCTGAAATACTGTTTCAATATTGGTCCCCGCTACACAAAAAAGACACGGACGGGCTGGAGGTGGCCACAATGATGATCAAAGACTGGAAGGCTGCCATGTAAGTAAAGGCTGAGAGAACTGGGTTTGTTCATCCTTGAGAACAGAAGTCTTAGGGGAGACCTAAGTATTTAAAGGGTTGCTATAAAGGAGACTCCCTTTTTACAAGGAGTCACATGGAAAAGATGAATGGTAATGGCTACAAGTTACTCAGGGGTAGATTCCAACTGGACACAAGAAGAACGTTTTCACGAGAACAATCAGCCATTGGAATAACCTCTCCAGGAAGTGGTGGATTCCTCAACATTGGACACTTAAGATTCAGCTGGATAGGGTGATGGGCCATCTTATCTAGATCATGGTTTTCCCAAGAAAGTTTGTACCAGGTGATCCTTCAGGTCCCTTCCAACTTGGTATTCCATGATTCTATGAAATTCTAGCATGTGCTAGCTGCAATTAAGCACGTATACACTATCACTAATATACACTAATTTGTATCTTTTAAAATAATTTTCATTTTAGGTTAATTATGCTATCTTTAGGACTTCAAAAATCTTGGGAATGACCTGTTTTACAGTATTGTTTATATCCTTTTCCCATTTGTACCCAGAAATGAAAAATCATAGCAACATGGTATTTTGTAACCTATCTGGCTTTAAAGTTCCTAGTTAAGGTTTTTCTAGACCTCTGGAAAATTTTTAACTCATTAGCATAATAAAATAATTACTTTGATATATTATTTTAAAAAAATAAAAATAAAAATGTAGAGTTTCTTTAGCTAACTCTTTGCCCTAAGCATTTGGAAATAATTTAAGATCATAAGGAGTTAACATATAGCTAGGTGCAGAATCACGCAGAACATCTTTCAGTAGGTTTGTCAATTGACTTTTGCTAGAAGTACAAGGACTCTTTTTGTGCTCTATTTCCCTTTCATATATAAAGTTTTATTGACCTGCTCTTGGATATTGAACTTAATATAAAATATAGTTGTCAGTTCTTCTATATACCACGACTGATAAAGATATTAATATTCAAAAAGAGTTTTGTCCTTCAACATCATTGAGCTGGACTGACAAAATTACCTGAAGCTGAGCATGATAACAACTGCCTATAATTAATACAAACTACTGGTGTGAAGCCAAGCCAACTCAATAGAACAAGTCATGTTTTTCATACACTGTTAGCATTTCCTAGCCTTTCACTTTCTGGTTGGAAAGAAAGTTTATAGAGTAACTCATGCTCAGTCTGCTTTATTTCCTTTTTTTTACCAATTAGGTTCGAGTATTACTTTTATAATATCCAAATCAATATTTTCTAAAAATAGTCAGATTACTATCTGGATTTTCATGTTACATACATGGGATATATCAGGGACATCGCAAGTGGTGCATTTTTACTCTCGTATTAAAAGGGAAAAAAGAGTATAGATATTCTAAGAGAATTTTTAGTCATCCCCCTTAGTACTAAATTGGGTTACATAATTTTTCTCATTTCAATCGAAAGCAAAATTTTGAAATCCTAGAACTAGAGCACATCACTGAAACAAATTTATTCCTATATTGCATTTTATCTCAAATATGAGCATAACTTAACCATTGTCAGTTTGGTACTCATAAGGTAGAAGACTACCAGGACATTCATTCAAGCACTTGGAAATATTAATGCACTATTATATTTCAATAAACTATCTACAAATTAGTAAGCATTATTAAATTGTCTCTTTCTCTGGAGATATTCAAAATCCACCTGGACTTGATCCTGTGCAACCTGCTCTAGGTGAACCTGCTCTAGAAGGGGTGTTGAACTAGATGATCTCCAGAGGTTCCTTCCAACCCCTAACATTCTGTGATTCTGTGGTTAATGTAGTGTAACTTTAACAGAAAAACATGAGTGCTTACTAGAAGATCTCAAATTATTTTATTTGTAATTTTATTCTTTCTGCAGAGAATTTATAAATGAGCTATTTGACCGCATACTAGGTGAAGAGAGAGAGTGTTTTTGTTTCATGACTTTTAGATAAGACGTCTAGGATTTACTGTTGTACTTTACTATGTCTAGCAGAGACCATGCTCTCAGAAATAGAAATTGAAGTATATCATTAGGACTCGATAAACAGGAATAGCATTATCTTTGGCTCCAAAAATCACCTCTTTGCGAATGGGAGTATTTCTTATTCAAATGTTGGTGATGATCAGGAACCACAAACAAAGAGCTAAATCTCCAGTAAATCCACAGGACACCCTTAAATACAAACAGAAGCAACCACAGTCTAAAGGGTAAGTAACACATACTACAGAGCACACAGTAGCATGGTTTCAACACCCAACTTTATGTTTAACGTCTTGCTGTGACCTATGTTTCAGCCAGTAGAAAATCATTTATAAACAGCAGAACTATATTCTAATGCTATATATAAAAAGTGGGTTCTCAACCATGAAACTGCCAAATGAAAACAATTATAATAAATCACTTGAGAAAAAAGTCCTGGAGTAAACTCCTGGACCTGGTCTCAGACAGTGGCAGATCTCCCATTGACGTCAGTGGAGAATGATTTTACCTCTGCTTTTTGGCCTGCCTGATGGGAGGAGCATGACCAGCTGCAAATTTTAGTTGTCATATCAAAAACTTCTGTAGCAAGTGCTGTTTTCTGTGTAACTTATTACAAAGCCCTGATGTGAAGTACTCGGAGGTCTCCTCTCGCCTGGTACAGGTTTACCTATGGTGAAACATCTCTCTCTTGGGGGGTACTGAAATGCTTCACATTTGCTGGAAGAAATTCCTGTACCCAAATTATTTCATTCACATTCCAGTCCTTTTGCCAAACTTCTGATTTATTTGGGCTTGGGGGAAGCAAGAATCCTGAGGAATTTTAAAGCTGCTGCCTCACAGTCAAATCTCCCGCTCACCTTGCTGGACTCAGGCAACTGTTGCCTCCTGCACACAATATTCTTTTTCTTTCAAGAAGCACAGAAAGCCAGACAAAGCAGGCAGCTGCAAACCACAAAAAAACTCTGTCACTTTTCCATAAGGAAAGCATGTTTTTTTTTTTAAAGGAGATGCCAAGACAGCTTATGTAAAGGATTCTGGGAAGATCTTTTGCATACTCCCTCTTTAACTAGTCTCTCTTCATTTTTCTTTTTGATTCACAAACATTGCCTTTATGGACCTTCTTTTCCTAAGTCCATTTTTCTTACTACTTATTGTAAAGTTAAATTTGCAGTTACCTTTACCTCTTCAATACATTTGTTCCTTTTTCCAGCTTTTTTTGCTTTGTGGTTGACCTCTATCAAGCCAGTGACAGTCATACTGAAAGCCCGGGAAAGCTTCAGTCTTCATATAAGGAAACTGAGTGGAATAAGTCAGAAATAAAACATATTTATTTTCTTTTGATGATCAACTTCTTTAACCTGTCAACTTTAAGAACAGGAATTTTATCTGAAAAATAGACCGAATTCTTTCTATAGCTAAAAGCAAAAAATAAGTTTCCTTGTAGAAGTAGGATATGCACATTGGGACAATGCCTGATTTTAATATGGACTTCATAAGGGAATATGATTATTTTAAATTATGATTTATGCCTTTGATGTCAAAATGAAAGACAATTACATTTTAGCTTGCAAAAGCAAACTTTACAAAGGTTTAGTTTTACTTACTTTTTATGTCTGTGATAATGTTCTGTGTCTTAACTGAAATGTTTTGGCATGTGAAGGATTTGCTCACTCTGTGAGTGGATCTATTTCATTCTCATTTAGGTAATTTAATCATTAGGTATTACAAGATACTATATCTCAGTGTCCAGATATCTCCCTTTTCACAGCCTGGAAAGTCAACACTCTCACATACTAGGCTGGTTGATCTTATTTGGCACTTCATTCAGAAGACTCCTTTAAAAAGAATAGCCTGAGAAAAACTTTGTGTAGATATCCAGTCAGTCAAAGGATGGAGAAACTGTGGTTTTGTTTAACAAGACTCTTCCTTGTCCAGCCAATCTCTTAATTCAAAATCAAGATTCCATTTATAGGGTATAATAAAGCCCCATAGCAAGGCTTTCTTGTAGACTAGTAAGCTCAGTTAGCTTGCTTCTCTCTGACCATTTATTTCTAGTGGTTTCGAGGAAGATTTTGCACTGATTTTTCAAATTAGAAGCTGTTGAAAGGTAAAAAAATCCTGTACCAACCCCTGGTTAAGAACACTTGTTATCTTGAATAAAGAAAGGACACAGCTAATATTCCCTAGCTTTTAAATCAAGGGTTACTTTATACATGAAAATATCCCACACAGGCAATGCATGATCCAGCAGAATGAGGTCAAAGCACAAGATTGTTTTAATCATCAAACTGCTTCATATGATTGAATAAAATGTATGCGAAATAGAATCAAAACATACCCAAAAAACTTTCTCTTTTTAGGGGAAAAAAACCCCCAAACAACAAATAAACCACTAAAAGTTTTGTAACAGAATCCATCTTTCCTAATTTCCCTTATAGTTTATTTTCAAATGATAGCTTCACCTTCCATAGGTTCATGTGTTGGCAGTCACAGCTCTAACAGGATCTCACTTCATAGGATCCCCATTTCAGAACTGGACATAAATACGTGGGTTTTCTCAATGCATAGGTGTTTGGCTTTAGATTTTATGAGTGTGTTGGGCTATGAAACACTTCCTGCAACTCACAGGGTTCAGAAATGAGACCAAGTCATCAACTGCATGTTAGATTGGTATTGCTATGTGCTGTAAGGTATGTGGTCCCTGATGCCTGAAGTGTAAGCTGCCTACACGTCACAGGTAGTTGAAATGGGAAAAGCGTCATGATGCTTAGGAGACAGTGGAAGCGGTGCTGGAGAGCAAGGGCAAACTCTCATTTCTAGTCTCACTACACCCCTGGATTAGGAAGAGAATCACAGAGTCACTCAGGTGGGTCTGAGTCACCCCCAGGTATCTAGTCCCACTTCCTACCCAAATAAAAGCCAATTCTGGGATCAAACAGCAGACCAGAATGTTCAGGGCTTTCTCCAATTTAGTCTTGAAAACCTTCAAGGTAAAAGTCTGCACAATGGGTATGGGCAACCTGTTCCATTATTTCACTGTTTAGGATGGCGTTTTTTCCTCATATCCAAGCTGCGTAACACCATGTTGTTATCCAGTTAACTTAAAAGAACTCTTAAGTAAAAGCAAGTAAAATAAAGTAGGAAAAAAAAGAACAATTATTCATAATGCCCCAGAGAAGAAAGAAAATTGCAAATGTTTGTGAGAAATACTGGCAGGACTCAAAAATTACAATCCGTTAGAGACCGTCTATTGCAGTCCTCAGGAATTAACCTACTATTGCAACTGCTGATGGCTGCCTTTCTTGAGGAGGACATGGTACTTCATACAACCTGTCTCTTTTTTGAAGTCTTACAACAGGTTTAGAATTTGAAACTAATTTAATTTTATCTGAATAAGGACTTGGCGGGGCAGGGAGGAGGTTTGTGTCTTGGTCAGTCTCTGGACTTGCTAGTGAGCAGCCAGCTCCTTGATTCAGTGATCCTCTGTCCTTTAGTAATTCACTGGCATGCTTCAGTATTGGGCTTTATTCTGTTATCAACCTGTGTTTTGGTAAACATATTTGATATAATCCGCTAAATGGGAGAAATGGATTTTTCCCGACCTCATGCCTGAAATCAGACATAATGGTAACTTAGCTCTTCAAAGTGTCTGGCAGTGCCTTTCTCCAGTACATACTATAATCAAAACAAATAACTGAGGATGTGGTATTTCTGCAGTTGTTAATATACCATAGTTAATATAGTTAATATGCTTGGTAATGTATTCATTGATATTTCATAGATACAACTTAATAGAGATTGTTGTGGTTTAAGACCACCCAGATGGCAGCAAAGAACCACGCAGCCACTTGCTCACTCCTATCCTCCTCCAGAGGGATGGGTAGGAGAAAATACAACAAAAGGCTCGAAGGTCAAGATGAGGACAGGGAGGGCTCCCTTACCAGATATGGTCACAGGCACAAGACAGGCTCTACTTGAGGAGACAAAATCAATTTAATTTAAAGCACCAAACCACTATCAATTTACCAACTGAATCAGAGCAGGACAGTGATAAATACAACCAAATCTTAAAAATACCTTCCCCCCACCCCTCCCCTCTTCCCAGCTTTGCTCCCAGTTCTTTACCTCCTCTCCCCTAGTGGCACAGGGGGCCAGGGAATGGTGGCTGTGGTCAGTCCCAGTCCATTCCATGTTGTTTCTGCCAGTCCTTCTTCCTCAGGGGGACATCTCCTCACAGTCCTCCCCTGCTGCAACGTGGCATCCCTCCCACAGGAGGCAGATGTTTACAAATGTCTCCTACCAGTGTGGGTCCTTTCCACAGGTGATGGTCCTCCCAGGGACAGTCTGCTCCAGCACGGGTTTCCCTCAGCATGAGGCACAGCCTTTTGTGGGAGCAGCCACCTGCTCTGGTGTGGGGTCCTTCACTGGCTGCAGGTGGAACTTTGCCCCGCTGTTATTTCTAAGGGCTGCAGGGTCTCAGCCTGCCATCTCATCACGGGCTGAAGGGTATCCTCCCCCAGCTCCTCTCTCACTGACCTCTGGGAGGAGGTGACCAGGTTGAGGAGTATCAGGGAGTGTGAGAAAGAGATTGACCACTGGAAACACAACCTGCCTTCCCTGCGACAAGCACAACAACCAGATGAGACACATAACATGGAGGGCTCCCTTTTCCTTCTCTGTTGGATTGAACATAGTGACCAGAAGGACAAGGGGCAACGGCAACAAGTTCCTGTCTGCTACAGCAGAGGCATGTTGCCCGAGCGACAACCCCACCTTCCCAGATGCCCTTGCGTAACAGGTGCGAGGGCCTGCAGGTGAAACCGATCAATAAGGAGAACGATAGCTCAGAAGTGTCGCTGAGGCCCAAGCCCTGCATCAAAACCACTTCTACAAACAAAAAGCGATGGGTCATTGTCATAAATGACTCCCTTCTGAAGGGAACAGAAGGCATGACATGCAGACCTGATCCACTTCTTAAGGAAGTCTGCTGCCTCCTTGGGGCCCGGGTTAAGGATGTGGTGAGAAAGCTTCCTACCCTGGTACAACCCTAAGACTACTACCCATCACTGACCTTTCAGGAAGGTAGCAATGAACTCGCAACAAGAAGCCGAAGGACAATAGAGAGACTTCAGGGCCTTGGAATTTAATTACCCCAATGTGTTATGGCCACTTTAAAAAGCTGAGTTACCATTATGTCTGATTTAAGGCATGAGATTGGGAAAAATCCATTTCTCCAATTTAGCTGATTACATTAACTGGCGTGCATTTACACCAATGCCTACAGCATGAGCAACAAACAGGATGAGCTGGAAGCCATTGTGCAGCAGAAAAACTGTGATATCATTGTGACCACGGAGACGTATTGAGACGGTTCATACAACTGGAGTGCTGCATTGGTGTAGAGAGTACAGTCCCAGCACAAAGTCCAAGTCACATCAGATCTGTACATGTCTGCAGCTGGATGCCTGCAAGCTCTTTGTCGATAAAATTCAGCGCTGGGCTGTATTTTGTATTTGGTGTGGTTATAATAGTGATTTTACTTACTCCTAATGCACTGTTTGTGCGTTAGCGGGCTTATTGTACCACATAGCTGGGCTACAACAGACAGGTTGTGAGCTTTCGGTATCAGACCTGTACGGTCTCTCTGGGAAATAAGCCATAGCTCTGCAGCTCGTTTATCAAAGGAAATACCAAAAGAACCTGTAAATAAACCTGTAAATCTTGTAAATAAACTGTCATTATTCGTGCCCTCCCCGATTCTGTTCGTCTTGCATATTTGGTGTCTGCCTTAAGACTGGTTTTATTTCCCCTCTTTTTGCAACATTTTTAAATCGGTGCAGCGAGCAGGGTGTTGCCATGAATAAACTACTGCAGGAGCACAACTGTGCGCCATCCCCGGCAGGGGTGGAGTGGGCCCAGAAGTTTTGGAAAGATGAGGAACGGGTGGTGGAGCAGATAAAACAATGCAAGAGCCAGAGGAGGCTCAAACTCGGAAAGGGTAAAGGAGTTGTGTGCACGGTGTTGGGAGCCTGTTTGTCCTGCGTGCAAAAGGAAGTTAAAGGTGTCCAGGCGCCTGCAGGAGTTCGGGATGCGCAGTACGCGGGTCTGAAATCGGAGCGTGAGGTGCTTAAGGCGTCGTCAGCCTTTGGAAAGGAGACACGGGGCGAGGCCGAGAGCCCTGTGAGAGAGAGAGCGAGAGCTGTTAAGTGAGAATGAGCTGTTAGTAAAGCGACCGGAGGAACCTGTGAGAGAGCTTTTAAGTCAGAATGAACCACTACAAAGACAGTCCGAGGAACGTGTAAATGCGGTTTTAAGTAAAAATGAACTCTTAGAAAAACTGTTGTTTGCAGCGGCGAGAGGGAGAGGAGGTTACAGGACAGACTGGATAAACTGCTTGGCCGGATGGGAGATGCACCGTCTCCCAAACCAGCCCAGCACATCCCTGCCATGGTCCACCATGAGGACCCTGGAATACGGGAAGAGGAGAGTTGTTGCCGTGGCGGGAATGCCGGGGAGGGAGCTGGCCCTGCCCCTGAACCGGTAACTGGAGTTACTGGTGATGGGGAAGGAGATTAAGGCGTACTGAGCAAGAGGAGGCAGAAGGATGTTGGGGGCCCGTTGTGTTTATAACGGACGCTCCGTGCTCGGGACCCGAGCTGGCAGCAGGGCAGGATCAATGTGCCCGCAGGCTGGGGAGGGCTGAGAGTGAGGATTCATGGCGTGTTTCATTGAATGGAGGGAACCGCGTCCTTCTGAGCGAGGAGAGAGGGGAACCTGTTGTTATTCAGACCGCAGGATTTTCGGATGTAACAGCCCCCGTGCAAGAGGCAGCAAACGCCCAAGATCGTGTCCGGCTGAACGGCTCCAGGAACGCTGCCGCCCCGGCGGCGGAGCCCGCCGGACAGCGGCCCCAGAGCGGGTTTGCCCGGGCGGTGCTGGGCTGCGGGGTGGAACAGCCCCCGACAGCCACCCGAACCGCCCCGCCAGTCCGTCTAACCCACACCGGCACACAGCAGCCGGCATTCACAGCGCGGTGCGGCCGCTGGCCCCGCTGCGGGCCTTGGGGCAGCGCCTGAGCCGTCAGCCCGAGCAGGGTAACGGGGACCGGGCGGCGGGACCCAAACCCGGGCCGGGCAGCGCTGCGAGGGCTCCGCCGTGGGACGGGATCGCTCTGAGCTCCCGGACAAAAGGTCGCATTCCCGGGGAAGGCAGCGAGCCGCCCTGCCCGGAGGGGTCCCGGCGCTGAGGTGCCGGGAACAGGTTATCGGTTCTTTGTCACTGATACAGGTGAAAACCACACCTTTGCCTCTGCCGTCAGCTGAATGTGCCGAACTGACGGCGTGGGGCCGAACTTCAAAAGACTTCCCGGCTGTAACGCTGCAGCCCCGCCGGTGGGCGCTCCCCGCACCCCCCACCTCCCCCTTGCCGCTTTTGGCTTTTGTTCGTTCGTTCGTTTGTTTTTCTCTTCTCTGCTTACTGCAGAAAACTGTTGGCTGCTGTTCTCAAAACCCGATTCTGCAGGGCTCTGGCTTCCGTGTTGCCAAATGCTGCTCCAGACAGGCAGCCCTGGCACGTCCCAGGCTGCTGCGAGTTCCCTGGTAGAAAACTTCAGTTGTGGCATTAACAACTCCAAAGCATCTTTATGCTTGCAAAAAGATAAAAACCAACTCTGGAAAAATTCACTGCGTTAATCCTGGGCGAATAATGCCCTCGTGTAACCAAATACACGCCGGCCAGGCAGAGGCCGAGCGATTCTCTTTCGTGTTTTCTTTACAGATGCTGGAAAACTGCGCCTGAATCCAAGGAACCTCCATTGCACAGACCTCAAGCAGCCCCAGAAGTTCCTAGTTTTGCATACAGTGTAATTCTGTTTTGCCTCGCATACACTTATAACTGGTATTGGTAAAATAGGTTTTTAATCTAGTATGTTTGTATGGGTTTAAGTTATAGCTTAGGGATTTGCAAATGCCCTTAATGAATCTGCTATTGCTGCTTTCTCGCCCCTGCCCAAATCTGTAGAAGACCCCTCCCCAAGGGAATTCTTCTGACAAACACAGCAGGGAAGTCTTAAAATTTTCCCAACCAGTTAAGCCAAGAAATAAAACCATAGACATTTTAACTGATAGAACAACTTCTATTAACTCGAGTAACAACTTTGGGAACACATATGATCATCATCATCCACAATTGTGGTAATAACAGTAAATGGTTATTATAAACAAAATCAAACCAATGATTAGGCCAACTGCCAAAACACTGAGTAGTATCACTTGCACATGGTCCATCCTGGCCACATTAAAGTCACAGACTGAAAGAAAAAAAAATAAAAGGGTGTCTTGGTCCTATATGAACCAGCCATAAAGGTTGAAAAAAGTTTTCAGGATCAACAGTATTAACCTTGTCAGCTGTCCCAGATAACAGCGAGGATTACTAATTTCTTCAATGTGGTGCTTGTTGCGAAAAGAGGGGAAATAAAACCAGTCTTAAGGCAGACACCGAATATGCGAGACAAGCAGAATCGGGGAGGGCACGAATAATGGTGGTTTATTTACAAGAGCAACATTTACAGGTTCTTTTGGTATTGCCTTTGATAAACGAACTGCAGAGCTGTGGCTTATTTCCCAGAGAGACCGTACAGGTCTGATACCGAAAGCTCACAACCTGTCTGTTGTAGCCCGGCTAAGTTGTAAAATAAGCCCGCTAACGCACAAACAGTGCATTAAAAGTAAGTAAAATCACGACTATAACCACACAAAATACAAAATACACCCGGGGAGAACAGTATAAAATACACCAGGGGATGACAGTATCACTCAGCGTAGGCTGAGGTAAAGAATAACCACACAAAATAGTATAAAATACACCCGGTGTGAGAAAACGAGCAAAAACCTCACAAAAGAGGGTTAGGCTGGACTCCACAGTGAAGCACCTAATTTTATTACGTTCTTGCAAGACCAGGTGTCCAACTAGTAGGCACACCTTGTCAGAGCAATACATGAATTTTTATACCCTATTCTCGGCCGCAAAATCCCTCCTGTTTCCCCATTGGCTGGGTACTCCAAAGTTTACAGACTAACCCAACACGCCTTCTACATGTTATAGTACATACCAGTTCATACATCGCATGTCTCGTTACCGCAAGATTATGCCTCCCCTGGGAGGAGAAGTTAATATTCAATACCTTATTAAGCAAGCGCAGTTGCTGCTACCAGAGGCCACATTCCTCTGGAATGACCTTAGTTTAACAAGTTTAAAGTTTGTAATCTTCTGTCTGGCCCCTCATTCATCCTTTTGATTGTCCTCCTTATCTTGAGGGACAACCTTTTGTCTGGAAAACTCATCCCACCCCTCTGGCGTCCTCCTTGTCAGGTTCTTACCATGCAAGAACAACATTCTGTTTGTTTCTTTCTCACACGGGGGACAATAGTATCACTCAGCATAGACTGAGGTAAAGAGTCTTACCCACGAGGCGTCCCAAGTGCGGGGGTGGAGAGGGAAGTGAATTCGTCAATCCGTCCATCAGTGTGGGTCCAAATCTTCTCCTATCCCAATTCGGGGTCTAAATTGCGGCCATATTTATACCCAGGTTTTTACTTGACATCATTGGTGTAGACGTGCATGTGGGAATGACTGTAGACAAGCTTATCGCTTATGTTAATGGCACAAAGTCCATCGATTTACATCTGCATGGCTGGAGGTAACAGCTCGTTTGGTCCAGGGCGGGAAAAACGGAAGAATGAGACCACTGGACCTCCACCCACCTTCACACTCCTCCAGGACATTCAGATAACTCCTAACACCAGATATGGATCTAGTGATAGTTGTAGCTCCAATTGTCACCTCCTCAGTGATGAATTTTATCGACAAAGAGCTCGCAGGCATCCAGCTGCAGACATGTGCATGTCTGATGTGACTTGGACTTTGTGCTGGGACCGTACTCTCTACAGTGCTTTGTAACATGTGTTGCTTCTTATCCACCACTAGGGCAAAGAAACAGAGAAAATAGAAGAGAAGGAATAGAGGAGAGAGCGCAAGAAATAAGGAGATAGAGAACCATTCTCACCTTTGGATCCAGCAATCTTTCGTCTAGCGATGTCTATGGTCGCTCCAGGTCCCCCAATGGCGTGCCTGCACATTTATGTAGCGTTCGGGTGTTGCGCCTTTTATGGAGTCCAAATACGCAGTTGAGCATGTGTAGTCCCTCTTCTTGCAAGGTTCGGGAAATGGTTCTGGGCTCTGGTGCATGCATGTTTCGTCTCCCAGAAGATTCCAGAGATGGGTCTGGGGTCCTGGGCAGTTGCCTGGGCCCTCCCCGCAATGTTGTGACTGCAGCGTGAACCCCCAGCCTTGCACATGTGCAGTTGTTTCATCTCCAAAATATCGGAGTTAGTGCAAGGTAATACACTACCCCACCCCCCCAAGGCATTATTGTACTGGAGTAATTCCATTTGTGTAATAACAGATGTACAAGCTATTTGGACATCTCTTTCCAGGATATTGTCATCCTTACACAGGTACCTAAGGGAAGAGACACCATCACCTTTAGGTGCTGCTGTGCATGAATTCCAGCCTGAAGGTTCCATCTATGTCCGGACTTGAAGGACTTCAGGACTTGAGATCTGCTACTGTACATATAAATTCAAGAGTACACGTGCCACTGCAGTCGTGGGGTGGAGAACTCGAGAAGCATTGACCTGAAATATGAACTGTGTTTAAACGGAGTGGACAACCTGTACAGAACCTGATTGTTGCACCAGAAGTTCTTGGTTTCCCTTTTTCTGATTTCTTGTATGTTTGTTTTGATACAGATAATGGATTGTTTGTAAAACTTAAGTTAACAAATGAAGTCGTAATAGTAGATGCTATGTCACAGCTGTGATTGTAAAGCCTTTTGTAATAGTAGTCAATAGCTGCACAATAACTGCAGTAATGTTTGTAGTAATTGTAATTGTTACAAGTATAGTAGTGTCCTGTGTATAGTTAGGCATGATGAAAGCCGTTCATATACCAATGATGCAGCTCACTGATTATACCCCTCTGGGATGAAGGAGGAGAATCTGATCAATATCCCAGGTATTGATACCTTAATTTGAGATCCAAATTTAAGTGCGTGGGTATAACTGTAGCCACGGGGTAGGATTGTAGAGAGGACAGTCCTAGCACTAAGTCCAAGTCATGTAAGACATGTACATGTCTGCAGCTGGATGCCTGCGAGCTCTTTGTCGATAAAATTCATCACTGAGGAGGTGACAATTGGAGCTACAACTATCACTAGATCCATATCTGGTGTTAGGAGTTATCTGAATGTCCTGGAGGAGTGTGAAGGTGGGTGGAGGTCCAGTGGTCTCATTCTTCCGTTTTTCCCGCCCTGGACCAAACGAGCTGTTACCTCCAGCCATGCAGATGTAAATCGATGGACTTTGTGCCATTAACATAAGCGATAAGCTTGTCTACAGTCATTCCCACATGCACGTCTACACCAATGATGTCAAGTAAAAACCTGGGTATAAATATGGCCCCAATTTTAACCCCAAATCAGGATACGAGAAGATTCGGAACCAGACCGATGGACGGATTGACGAACTCGCTTCCCTCTCCACTCCCCCACTTGGGACACCTCGTCAGTAAGATTCTCTGCCTCAGCCTATGCTGAGTGAAACCATTGTCCCCGGGTGTATTTTGTATTTTTGTGTGGTTATAATCGCGATTTTACTTACTCTTAATGCACTGTTTGTGCGTTAGCAGGCTTATTGTACCACATAGCTGGGCTACAACAGACAGGTTGTGAGCTTTCAGTATCAGACCTGTACGGTCTCTCTGGGAAATAAGCCATAGCTCTACAGCTCGTTTATCAAAGGCAATACCAAAAGAACCTGTAAATGTTGCTCTTGTAAATAAACCATCATTATTTGTGCAGGCCCCCCCCCCCCAACTTTGCTTGTCTTGCGTATTTGGTGTCGACCTTCAGACCGGTTTTATTTCCCCTTTTTTTGCAACAGTTGCATGGCTATAAACTCTTCAGGAGGCATAGGCCAGGAATGAGAGGCAGGGGAGTGCCCTCTGTGTTAGAGAGCATTTTGACCGTCTAGAGCTCGACGATGGTGATGATAGGGTTGACTCTTTAAGAATAAAAATCAGAGGGAAGGCCAACAGGGCAAATATCATGGTGGGATTCTGTTACAGACCACCCAACCAAGATGAAGAGACAGATGAAATATTCTATAAGCAGCTGGGACAAGTCTTACAATCACTGCAAGTTGTTCACATGGGTGACTTCATTTTACCATATATTTGCTGGAAATACAACACAGCAGAGAGGAAACAGTCCAGGAGGTTCCTAGAGTGTGAAGAATACAACCTCCTGACACAGCTAGTGAGGGAGCCAACTAGGGAAGGCTCCCTGCTGGACCTGTTATTCACAAATGGAAAAGTACTTGTGGGTGATGTGAAGGTTGGAGGCTGTCATGGCCACAGTGAACATGAGATGGTAGAGTTTTCAATTCTTGAGGAAATAAGGAGGGTCAGTAGAACTGCTACCTTGGAATTCTGAAGGGCAGACTTGGGCCTGATTAGGATTCTGGTTGGCTGATTCCCTTGGAAGGCAGCCCTGAAGAACAAAGGAGTCCAGGACAGCTGGACATTCCTTAAAGGGAAATCTTTAAGGCATGACATCAAACCATCCCAGTGTGCCAAAAGACGAGCTGGTGGGGTAGAAGACTGGCCTGGCTAAGCAGAGAGCTTTGGCTGAAACTCAGAAAGAAAAGGAAAGTCTATGACCTATGGAAGAAGGGTCAGGCCACTCAGGAAGACTACAAGGATTTTGTGAGGCTGTGCAGGAAGCATATTAGAAAGGCCAAAGTCCAACTAGAACTTAATCTGGCCGCCACTATAAAAGACAACAACAAAAATTTTTTTTAAATAAATTAACAGTAAGGAAGGGCCAAGGAGAATCTCCGTCCTTTGCTGGATTCCGGGGGAAATATAGTTACCCAGGATGAGGAAAAACTGAGGCACTGAATGCCTTCTTTGCCTCAGTCTTTAACAGTAAGACCAGTTGTTCTCTCAGTGCCCAGCTTCTTGAACTGGAAGACAGAGACGAGGAGGGACACAATCCAAGAGGAAATGGTCAGTGAACTATTGCACTTCTTAGATGTGCACAAGTCTATGGGCCAGATGGGATCCATCCAAGGGCACTGAGACAGCTGGCAGAAGTGCTCACCAAGCCACTTTCCTTCATTTACCAGCAGTCCTGGCTAACTGGGGAGGTTCCACTTGGCTGGAGGCTACCAAATGTGACACCCATATACAAGAATGGCCAGAAGGAAGATCTGGGGAACTACAGGTCCATCAGTCTGACCTTGGTGTCGAAGAACATTATGGAGCAGATCATCTTGAGTGCTGTCACATGGCATGTACAGGACAGCCAGGTGATCAGGCATTCTCAGCATGGGTTTATCAAAGGCTGGTCCTTCTTGACCAACTTGACCTCCTTCTATGTCAAGGTGACCTGCTTAGTGAATGAGAGAAAGGCTGTAGATGTTGTCTGCCTAGACTTTAGTAAAGCTTTTGACATTATTTCCCACATCATTCTTCTGAAGAAACTGTCTGCTCATGGCTTGGATGAGGGTGCACTTCGCTGGATAAAAAAACTGCTGGATGGCCAGGCCCAAAGACTTGTGGTGATTGGAGTTAAATCCTCAATAAGTTTGCAGTGGACAACAAGTTAGGTGGGAGTGTCGATCTGCTTGAAGGTCGGGAGGCTCTACAGAGGGATCTGGACAGGCTGGATTGATGGGCTGAGGTTCAACAATGTCAAGTGCCAGGTACTACACTTGGGTCACAACAATCTCCTGCAATGCTACAGGCTTGAGGAAGAGTGGCTGGAAAGCTGCCCAGCAGAAAAAGACCTGGGGGTGTTGGTTGAGAGCCAATTGACCATGAGCCAGCAGTGTGCCCAGGTGGCCAAAAAGGCCAATGGCATCCTGGCTTGTATCAGCAATAGTGTGGCCAGCAGGAGCAGGGAAGAGTATGTCTCCCTGTACTCAGCACTAGTGAGGGCACATCTTGCATACCGTGTTGAATTTTGCGTCCCTCACTTCAAGAAGGACGTTGAGGTGCTGGAACGTGTTCAGAGAAGGTCGACAAAGCTGGTGAAGGGTCTAGAGCACAAGTCTTATGAGGAGCAGCTGAGGGAACTAAGGGCTGAATTCATCAATCTCTACAACTACCTGAAAGGAAGTTGTAGCAAGGTAGCTGTAGGTCTCTTCTCCCAAGTAACAAGTTAAAGGATGAGAGGAAATGGCCTCAAGTTGTGCCAGATTTAGGTTGGATATTATGAAAAATTACTTCACAGAGAGGGTTGTCAAGCATTGGAACAGTCTGCCCAGAGAGGTGGTGGAGTCCCCACCTCTGGAAGTATTTAAAAGCCATGTGGATGTGGTGCTGAGTGATGTGGTTTAGGGCCCCTGGCAGTGCAGGGTGAACAGCTGGACTTGATGATCTTAAAGGTCTCTTCCAACCAAAATGATTCTGTGATTCTGTGATTCTGTGACCTGGATGTCCACATGGTTGTCCCTCTCAGGTCTTACTCCTCTCCCCAAAAAAGAATTCCCAAAACAAAAGAACTCTCCTAATAGATTTTTCACCTCTTAAATACGTTATTGCAGAGGTGCTGATTGCCTTGGCCTTGGCCAGAGATGGGTTTGACTTGGAGATGAGAGAATTCCTCATAGCTTCTTACAGGAACCCATTCTACCAGTAGCTTTGTATTTTTTAGAAAAGATGTCACGTCTGTAAAAATCCTTTCTCTAGTTTGTATCCAGATTATCTAAACTTCAAGTAAAATCTATGAGTATAAAAAGTAGAAATAGTGTTATTGTTAAAGTCATGTTATTTTATTCAGTAAAAAATATTTTATTTCTGGATAAACTTTGCATTAAAAAAAATTGTATTTCACACCAGAAAAATAACTGGTAAGGAGAAAATTACAGGATTACATTTAATGAATTTGTGTGAGTTCAGAAAAACATAAGAAAACTGATTTTTATACAGATGCCAAATTGTCAAAAAAATCAGTAGTTATGCTAAAACACTATTTCATTCCATTCCATTATAAATTGTATCTGTCTAAGTTTTATAGGTCGTATATAAAGTCTCGCTGACAGTTAAACTGAGTTTAGGCTCTTTATCACATGACAGCAATGAAATGGAATTGTCTGGTTTTGGCAGCTTTAAGGCATCATACCTTAGATATAGCTTCATGTTTAAAATTAATCCCAAGGGATATGTTTTCTGTGAATCTGCAAATCAAATGTTTCTTGCTAATTTTTTTATAGGAATTTAATCTCTGAAATCTCTTAGTTCAGACCTAAATATATACAGGAATGAAAAATTACATTCATGGGCTTTTCAAAAGTGTAGTTGTATTACCTGAATCAAGCTGTGGATCCTCACCTTCCCCTGGAATTTAACTTTTAAAGAAGATTTTGAGGATTTTTTTCCTTTATCAGCTTCACAGATGGTTACCAGCAGTAAAGAGATTAACAGATACAGGACTTTTCTTGTTGGTCATGTGAGCATTTCTGCTCTTTGGGAAATCTGACTTGCTGAAAAAAAGTATTTGCTCTGTCTCAGAACAACAAGCATAATCGGTGAAGCAGGTAAATCTGGAGAAATATAAATTTTCAAAAATGGAAAGATATTTTTTGGTATAAAACAAACCTAAAAGTTCGAGCTTAGTGTCTTCCAGGTCTTCATCAATCTGTATGACAAAGAGACTAGAGTCTAGAAGTCCCAGAAGTCAAGTTGAGCTAGGAGCTTTGGAGCTTCAGGGTGGTAGTCCCTACCACCTTAAATGTAAACTTGGGAGTGTTGGGAAAATACCAAGTTCTAAGTAGTTATCCAAGTGCTGGTCTCCAAGGAAGAAAGTCTAAAACCCCAAGTTCTTCCTAGCTCATAAGGAAATTCTCAGCCTTCTCTCTGTGTGATTCAAATCCAGATTCTAGAGAAAAAGTATATTCTTTATCCTAAAAGTCCCCAAAGTGTTTTCCAAGACTACATCCCATTTCTACAAAATAAAAGGAAAAGTCCCTATAGACCAATGCTGGATAAGACTGCAAGAAATCATATTGAATTTGATGGAAATATTCACACTGGCAAAATTCAGCAAGTCTGAGTGATATTATTAGGATAGTAATAATATTATTGCATTTTGGAAAAAGAAAATGTTTTAAGAATTACTTATATTAAACATTTTTTCCACCTTCAGTTAAGTTTATGCTTAATATCCTAAAACAATGAAAATTCATTTAAAATAATCTCTAAAGCAGATTTGCCATCTTTTAAATTAGTCACACTATACAGCTCCACTGACAGTAATATAGTAGTTACAATTTTACACTCACGTAAAGGAAACTTAAACTTGGCTTTTTTTTTTTTTTTTTAGAGAAACATTGACAAATTCTATTATACACAGGGTAAAAAAACACTACAAGGAATGGGTATGTTTGCTTCTATAGTTTTGATATCTTATTTGTGGGTAAAGTACGTGCCTTTTTTAACATATTTAGGTATTATCCTTGTCTATAGTGTCTAAATTTCTATGGCTAGTAGACCCCAAACATGAAATGATTACTGTTTGCTTGTCTCTCAGAAAGACAGAAAATCTAGAAAAAACCTTACTCTTAGCATCACTTTTTTTGTCCCAAAGGTGGCAAACGTCTTTGACACTTCCTTCCGCTCTTATTGTCAGCACGGCTCTGGAGAGCAAGCTGTGAGGATGGAATTGACAAAGCTCCAGCTATTTTATATACACAGTAGTTTGGTCCTTTAAAATCTGAATTATGGACCACATTGCTTTCTTCTGGAAAATCTCTCAGGAAGGGAGAGTTATTCCAATGACAACATGACTGTGAATTTATGTGGAGGGTAAGGGGACCCAAAAGTATTCACTTAGATTTTATTATTAGAACTATCCATAGTGAATTAACCACTTCGTTAATATGCCCCTGAATCTTGGCACTGGGGTGAAGAGCTGAAGTTTCATTCTTCATCTTCTGGACATCACATTACTCACTTTGCTCTCTTATCACTGTGCAATACAGGTTTAACTCCTCTCAAACAGTTACAAAGCAGTTATTAAGTCTGATTATCTCCTCATTCTATCAGTATTCTTCCACTAAAATGAATACACTATCTATAGAGTAGTAAATACACCGGGAGATTAATACCAGAGTTTGTCCAAGAAAATATCTAAACCACAGGGGAAGAATTAATGTAGCAGTAGTTCCATCAATATTGTGGTCAATTTGATGATTTCACTGATACTCAGCATTTGGTTTCTTCCTCTCCTAGACCTCACTTGCCCCAATAAACTCTTTTAAAGTGCCAAACCAACAGTGACGTTTGCTACAGTTGTTTTCTCATCTGCTCTTGTTCAGAGGTTGGAGGCCTTTGTATGCAATTGTCACTTCCTTTATTCCTCTTCTAGAGCTAGCAGAAAGGGTTGCCCATGCAAATCTGAAATAAAGCTAAGGGCAGAAGAGGACAATTCTCAAATTCCTGGTATAGATGTAAGAGAGGAACAGAATAACTGGTTAAATAGTAATTTGCTAGCTTCAGAATCATCAAAGAGTTCTGATTACACTGATGAGGAGAGCAACCAAGTACATCTGGCTTTCAAGAGAGTGGAAAGTCTACTTTTATGCCAAAGCTAGCCCATAAATGTCTGGCTCTGATCCCAGTTTTGTTGGCCCATTATAAGCACTTTTATTTGACCTTTTTATTAATGTCAATGTTGTTCCGAGCACACACATGTCTTAGATTCTCAAACAGCAAGAAAATTAAAAGAGATGGTTTTATAAGAATTAAATATACATTAGGTAGTGCTGCCTTAAAGTACTATTTTGTCGGAAACCACTGAGAAAAGAGGTCAATTTGTGTGTTAACTGTGGATCTTGTGGCTTAGGTGCGGAACAGACAATGAATAGAATAAAAAGGTCATGTGTTTAAAGTAGTCATAAGAAATCACAGCATATGATGTAAATATAAAGTCTTGCTCTGGGGTTATTTTAATCTGTATTATAACCTTCTTTAAACAGGAAGTTTTATTGTTTCTGGTAGTACTATATCCGTGTTATGTCTCTTCGTTTACAGAAACAAGCCTATTGTGTTTCTTGGAAATTATTACACATAAGATTCAGTAGTGTGTTGAATAAACACAAGAATGGTGACATTTAAAATTGAGGTGTTTATGTAATAAAATATTAAAACTAATATAATGAAAATATTTTTTTCTCTTTTAGGAGGTTTTTTGTGTGCATGAAGAGGAAATGAACTATGAAGGTTAATGTTCAGATGTATGTCAAATGAGCAGATAAATTCAGTTTGGAATGTCTCCATAACTGGGGAGGACCCAAGATGAAATGAATTATGCAGTGTGCATGGATTAAATGAACATTGAGACACATAAAACATTTATTTGTTTAATTTTTCATCCATAGGTGCCCATCTTCAATAGATAGACAAGAAAAAAGGACCTCTGTCCTGGAAATTTTTTTACTGCAGAACAGGATGACTCAGGGATTTGTAGTGGAGAGAGTTCAAGCTATTTATTCAAATCTGGACCAATCTAGTAGTGATCACAAGTCAGTACTGGCTGCTGTTTGTGTGTTTGAGGGACTGGGGGGCATGCATGGGTATGTGATAGGACTTGGAAGCCAGATGCCAGCTGCTAGTGGACACCGACCTGTATAATGTAAAGTAACCTCACACAACCCGCTACTTGGCAGTCTCAGCCAAAAGGCCAAACATAGAACGGGCACTGAGACAGAGCTAAACTTTCCACCCCATGTAGCAGTTGCTTAAAACACACATTTCAGTAGGGCGGGTAGTGAGAACACCACTTTATTGCTGCTGTCCATGTTGTACTGAATCTGTGGAAAAACTGAAGAATGGAGCTTCCAGCAGGGCCAGCCTCGTACTTCTCATAAACCTCTTTTACACTCCAACGTTGTACTTGTGTTCAGCTGGAAAATGTTAATCACCACTGTCGACTTGCACCTTCACCATGGCAGAGGTTTCTCATGTGAACAAGACTTGGCAATCTAGTTTCCTTGGGACCTGGTCAGAAACAGAGTTAAATGCTGTTTGGTATGAGATGACACTTTTCATAGGATAGATTAAATCAACACTATTTTATTCAATGCCTTTTAACCTATCATCTGTTAAATGTCCAGTTAAATGTGATTGTCAAGGACTGTGGGCTGTAGAGGGGATAGCAGACCTGCGCCCTCTCTCCCCAGCCAGCCCTATCCCTCAGCTCTCAGCAAGGCAGGCTGGGATGGGCCAACACGGCCCATGATAGTGATAGGCGTCAGACACAGCTCAACCATTGTAAGGCACCGCAGACTCCAAGCCTGTCCAAGACCCTGGGGCAAGGACAGAGTCAGGTTCAGAGACATTAACCAACGTCATCCGGACTCACATGGAAAGTCATGGAAGTCAGCCCATGGTCCAAGGTCCTGGTCTGGGTGTGTGAGGCACAGGGCCAAGCACAGACATGCCTGCAGGGTGGCTGTGGCTGCAGTTTGGGCAGGGACCAGGAGTGGAGCAGGAGCCTCAGCTCAACATGAGCCCTGGGTAAGGGGAAGCCTGTTGTTTCTGGCTCTTTCCTTCAAGGCCACCAGCTGTGTTGCTTCTAAGTTGACCCTCAGCCCAGGAAGCTGTATTTCCTGGGTGCTTGGAGATATTCAGGATCCTGTTAATGCTGTGGGATCTTAATGAAACAAACAGCTTGGAGCAGTGAAACATGTTTGCTTTTGGCTTTTTGTGTTTAGTACATGTAAGTGTTACAAGCACTGAGGTCATCTTAAAAGGACTTGTAACTTTTTCAAATGTTCCCAGAAGGAAACTGTACTCCCACAAACAATGCTGCTATGTATGTGAATTAAGGATGCGGGATGTACAAAAGCGTGTTGGTTTCCTAAACATTTGATACTAGCCAGTGTAACCCGTGGCATTTCTTGGTAAACAGCAATCTATGATTTACACCTTCAGTAATATAATCCTTGGGACTTCTGCAAGAAGCAGATTCTCTTGGCCCAGAAATTCTGGGGCATATAATACTCTGGTCAAAATCATGATCCAAATGGGAAAAGCTTTGCTATGTATTTCAGAACTCAGTCATCCAGATGGAGATAGTTAGGAAACAGTCTTACTGATACTTTGGTCTGCCTAATATATGCAGATCAGTGTCAACTTTTCAGGCATATATTTCCTCTATAGGAGCTTGTTTGTTATTTTTTTTCTTTAAAGGGACTTTGTTCTGTCCCAACATGCAGACATGTAGAAATGCAGAACACAGACTGGTCAATCACGCCTTTAGTAAAATTACTGTTTTCCTATTGACTGCAACTTCTAACTTCAAAATGTAACTGTGGAGTTTTTTAACAGAAATGTCTCCAAAGTTACCAAAGGACACTGCAAATTAAGCCTTCTAGTCAGTTGACTTTATCTTCAGACACCAGCACTATGATGGTGTCTTGAATTCCCCATACGAGGTTTTTCTCTCCTTCCATAGATTTCAGATAGAAGATTTTAAAATATATTTCCTTTTTAACTGACCATATAAGAATAATAAACAGTTGTATTTAAATGTCTGAAAGTGTAACTGATGCCTAACATTCATAACTGCTTCTTTTTTCTAACATTTGCTTTGGTTTTCGTCAAAAAACAGCAAAACATTATATGACAAACAGGAAGTAGTGAAAGAGTTACACAATATTGAAAAAGTACATAATGTGGCAGTGATAGTTAAGCCTCAAAGTATGCAAAGTTTAATTTGGCTTAGATTAGCACCCCAAAGTTCTGGTCCCTCTTAAAAGCTGCATTTTAAGCAAGAAATCGGCCCACATATCTTCCAATACCAGACTGTCTGGTAAGAATTACAGCATGTCCTGGTTCTTGTCACACTGAAAATGTCACAGGATTAGTTTTCCACATGGAGAATTCCTTCTTCCAGCTCCAGTGTGATCTTTGTAGGATAACAGGATACTGACTGAAATTGCATGTCAGTGGATGTGTATGCATGGGACAGGCAAGTGTAGAGAACATGAATAATAGGGGATCACCAGGGAACGAACAACAGCAAGTATATATAAGTGCCATGAACTTATGTCATTGTACACCCTGAGAGCTGAATTCATCTCATCATTTCCAGGCAAAGGATAAGTAGTGGTCCAGGAGTGGAAAAACACTGATGTGAAACCAAGGTTAGCATTCTGTAATAATGTTTTAGAAAATGTGTAAAATCTAACTTTCAGATGTCACACAGACATCATAATGTAATTGGAATAGCTTTTTGAAACTAAACCTGTCTGAAAATAAAAGCCATAGTTATATAGAATAATTCAGTTTGGAAGAGACCTCCAGAGCTCTTCGTCAATGAAGTGGTAAATGTAATTCTTGATTAACTGCTATAACTTAATAGATGGGGATAGGAATATGTTACATGATGGTAGTCTTACTAATTGCTAGATAACTCATTCTTAGGAAACATTCCACTGTCAAAGTATTGATAATGAATGTATGCAGGTGTCTTTCTGAGGATGCAAGTCTTTCCCACATCTTGCTGAGTCTAAACTTCTGAGCCAGCCATATTCCCCCACAAGAGGTACCAGTTTCTGAGAAACTGCTCAGCTATCTAAGCCACTTCAAGCCACCTTGTGTCACCAACCTAAGTCCCAGCCGTGCACTCAGATAGTCAATAGACTCTTCGCACGCTTGGCAATACTCTATCACTCTTTGGCTGCCCCCGTGTTAACCAAGGCCTCCATGGCAGTCTTTCCTGAACCAGCCCAGGCAAGGAAGCTGCTGGGGCTGTTCTGACCCTTCCCTGGTCACAGACCTCACTCTCCCACCTCTGCTGCAAAGTGTGGGTTTAAAATAAGTATAGCCAGGGCTGCCAGCATCTCTCTGAACCCAAAAGGCAGCCTGTGGATCTCTCTCCTCCTTCTCTCCGGTTCTGGCCTTTTTCTTACTTACTTTCTGTTGCCTGTGTAGAAGGAAGAAAAATTGTCTTGTGAGGCTTCCCAGGCAATTGTCACCACTCCTCTTCCTTGCTACCAGAGTGGGAGAGAAAGACAGAACAATCTCTCAGGCACTGGGGTTGTTCCTGCCCTCTATTAATCTATGTCTCCATCCACATCAGACCATGTTACACATGACTCAGTCCCTTTGCCTTGCCATTTGAAAGCTGCAGTTCTGCCCACTGGGCTACAGTGTTACGGGCTTGTTGAAGAACATCCTCCTTGCCAGCAGAGCTGCAAACCCTATGTGTTGCACCCCATCTGGGGCTGACAGACACTTCTCTGTCCAAGTAGCACAGCTTCATCCTCATCGTTTGCAAGTGCCATTTGATCTTCAGATCAAGACTGTCCTGGGAGCTCTCTTTCCCTGCCTTGGCCTGGGCACTTCCCTGATCCTCTGCAGATGTTGCATTGGCTGTCGCACCCCTGCCTGAGGCCACAGTGCTAAGCAGCACCTGCTCCTCACAAGGCATCACAGAGAGTACCAAGCTACTTGGTTCACTTGGCCCTGCATTGAAAATACCTATCCCTGACAACCCCAGACCTCATGGCCATGCCACACCTTGCCT
This sequence comes from Bucorvus abyssinicus, assembly GCA_009769605.1. NCBI lineage: Eukaryota > Metazoa > Chordata > Aves > Bucerotiformes > Bucorvidae > Bucorvus > Bucorvus abyssinicus. Next base: position 17,207,238 of record CM020030.1, on the reverse strand, counting down.
CTTTCCACATTTTCCCATCCCTACCCCCACCTGGAGCAAATATGGGAAAGGAATATTCACAAGCCTCTTCTCCTTCTTTCACTCATCCCTGGCAAGGATATGTGGGAAAACTGTGGTGTTGACAAATTAAGACTTACAGATATGTGACTCGGCCAAGCAAGTATTCCTGCCCTCCCTGCCAGGCAAAGAACATAAAACAGGGAGGGTTGCTGCCTTCTCCTGCACCTCTGCCCTGACCATTCCCTATTGCCTCAGCGGGTACTGCAGGAGAGGAAAAGAGCCAGGTGATTCCTGCCAAAAACTCCCCATGTCTCTCCCTTGCCACTGTCCTGGCCACTGAAACAGGATATGCCAAAATAGTTGCCAGATCCTCAGATGGAGCAGAAAAAGTGCTTTTTATCACTGAGTGGTGCAGGGCCATGCCCTCCCTTGAGCTGTAACCTCAGTTCACCATCAAGGCAACCATCAGAAAGAGGCCCTCTGCATAGCCAGACAGGTGCCTAACCTGTGAAAGACCAGGCATAAAGCTTACCGCTATTTCAAGTGAAACCAACAAGCCTGAGCTTCAGGCCTTTTTGAGAGACAGACACCTGCTTCAGCAGCTGAAGCTGAAATTTCCCTGGCAGGACAAGTAGTCCCACGGAGAAGAAGAGCCAAGGCAAGTGAAAGCATGGCTGAGCCATCTAAAAAGTTGGCCTGAGTCTTTTGTGGTGCATGGGAGACTGGGGGTGAATGTCACTGCTGCCAAGGAAGGATCCTTGAAATAAACTATAGCCCTCTTTTGACTTCTTTCCCAATTAAAGATTTCATTGATGTCATGAGTACAATTTATAATATCAAACAATTTACATTTTTAATACAATAGAATTTATGCTGCAGCAGACATGAGTTGATCTTAGCCATAATCCGCTTTTACCATTAAAACTCAAAAACGATGGTAAGTCTTCCAGAAGTTAGTATAAAGGTACTTTTACTTTACAAATATTTTTTTCATTTTTTTTTTTCTCTCACACACATTTTTGGGCTGGAATTGATCCCTGAGGATCTTTGCTCATCTCAGATATCACAGTGAAAGCTATAAAGAGCTGTCAAATATTTCCTGCTTTTGCTGCAATAATTCAGACTCAAAAGCCTGCATCATTTTCTTTTGAATGTCTAGAAACATGCAATTGTAGCAGGATTTAGGTTCCCAAATTACATGTGACTCTTAGGGAGTTTTCATTTTCTTTTATATAACTCAAACTCTTTTAACTGTATCGTTAATTTGTGTTGCTAGGTGAATTCTTTAACAAAAGGGGAAACACAATAAATATTTACAGTCTCAGGTCATGGAAATGGCATGAGATTTTAACACAGGACTCACCAAAAGTGAACAAGGTTGTAGTTTACCATATTTGTGCATTAATTTAGACGTAATAGACCTAATTAAATTGTCTAAAGATAAGCATTGCATATCTTCTGGAAATACTCTATTGTATTCCTCCTGGCTTTCAAATGTTACTCCAAAATGGATGAAATAATACCTTCTGTAGCTTCTTTGTTTTACCTGTAGCCTCCCCACTTATGCTAGAAACATAAGCTCGATGTCTATATGTCTGCAAATAGGCAATTGACAGAAGTTCCATATGTCTGCTGTGTTTTAGCCAGCAGGTATCAAGCTGAGCTGACTATTAGGTACATGAAAAACTGAAATTGCCCTCAAATACATGTTTTATGTAAAGACCAAGAAAGCAGATCAAATGGTTTTTAATTCTTTATAAAACAGTGAGAAATGTAATCTACTCATCTACTGAAGGAAAAAGAAAATGTTCTATGTCTAAATAAAATTCAAGGGAAGGAATAAGGAATCTCCAAAACTGAGTTAAATCTCTTGTGGGTTTTTTTTAAGGTGGTTTTTTTTTTCATTTTCTCTGTGTTTTGTTTTGGGTTTTTTTTTTTTTAAATCAAGTATATGTCACATTATCAAAGTTGTCCATGAAAAATGAGTCATACAATAACAACTGATTTGTCTTGGGAAGGTGGGGTCTTCCTGTTGGAACTGTGAACTTCCTGCTACTCAAACAAAAGGGAGTGGAGCATCCTGAGCCAAAAAACAAGACAGGAAGGGTCTGCTGAGATAGGTTGAAACCATAAATGGAAGATAACCTAAAGCCTGAGAGAACAGGTATTATTATGTAGGCTTTTACAAAGAAATGTGAAGTGTTTGGATGTTTTTAGTAAGCTTCAGAATTCTTCAACTTTTTTTATAAGCATTCAGCTTTTTAAATGTTTGCTGAACTATATTCCAATTACAAATGATTAAAAGTATCGTATTTCTTTTTCTGAAATGTACTTCATAGTACATCAGGTCAAAATATATCAACTACCCTTGGAGTGCAGCTGTAAATTTCTCTGACACAGCAACCACTTCATAAATGATCTCAGAATTGGTGCAAGTTACCAAAATTAATTTCTTGACAAAAAGTAAAAAATCCTATTTTTTAAGTCAGTCTTTGTTTCAGAGCTCTTTATAACCTGCTTTTCCAGTATTTCTACTGTATAGCAGAATAAAGAAGCTTTTCTACACTCTTTTGTTGAAGATTTCACTGACAGAAGGCAAATAAAAAGCAACTCCAAATCATGCCATATTTTTTGCTGTATCTAAAACCAATCAGTAAATAGTGTTCAGCCAATATTTGAAATCGTGCAGTCTAGCTGTCACGTACTAAAAATTGTAAATTTCGTAACACATGAAACTGTTCATTTCCCACCTTATCTGTGGACGCACGTTTCAGTCCAAGAGTCCCTTCCTTGCCAGGTAAACTTCAAACGTATTATTGCTTAGGGCCCTTTCTACTTTCAGAGGAATGTGGATTGGGAAATGTGGAGAGAGAATGAGAGAAAGATTAGGCAAGCAGAAAGTTCTAGGTTGATTAAATGAATCCTCTCTTCCCAAAACAAATTTTAAAAATGGAACATTTAAGTCTACACTTCCATATTTTTAGTTCTAAAAAACTTGTTCTTAAATCATCTTGGAAATGTGTACTGATCCATGCCCTTTCACATTTATAGAGGGAACAATTTATAAAAAGACAGCCTAAACTATAACGAAACCAGAAATTAAAGATATTAAGAGTTATTTTCTGTATCAGTCCTTTTTTACAGCAAAATCCAGGGCTGTTCAGAGGTTGGACCTAACCACTGATATTCAGTGAAAATGACGAACCCCTTTTGGATTCAGGAGGAGAGAAGGACTGGTCAAGATGCAGACCTGCAATGATGCAGACCTGCAGTGGTGCAGACTTGAAATGAGAGGTAAATGGGGTAGTGCATGCAGCAAACACTGCTGGTGGATAAAAGTGGCCTAGTAGGATACAAATGCACAGTTTGAGTTTGAGTCACCCTGGTAGCTGATGAGAGGCTGGTGGGGCTGGTGAGTTAAGAACAGAGGGATGGGGGGTGTGGTAGGGAGGTAGGAAAGGGAGGATGATTCTTGTTAAACCCAATAAGAAGGGTAGAAATCAGGGCTGTAGAAAGAAAACGGTTTGAAGATCAGAATCAGAGGGGGTTTTTTCCCCCTTGCTTCTTTTCTTTGCTAATTGCTGCCACAGGACTTCCCTACTAATTTCCTTTTACCTCATTTGTGAGCAGGGCAGCTCTGCTGGCTAACATGCCTTTGGGAATGAAGGAAATGAGAAATAAGGATGTTATTATCTTTATGGGCTGCTTGGGTCCCAAACCATCTCTTTTTCTGTCCCCCACTTCCTTTTTTCACAATGGGCTTCTGTGAGTAAAATGCAAGAGCCTTTGGTGGTCCGGACTCCTCTCTGGGTTTCTCTCCATGCCACAGCCTGCAGCAACACTACGGCCCTTGCTCAAGGAAGCGTGCTGGATGATTGGGCATGACCATTCCCTCCCACTTGTGCTCCGGGAAGCCTTTTTGCTCCCATGGCTGATAACAACTCCTCTTCTTGGATTGGGCAATTTAGCATGAGATAGAAACACAGAGATAGAAAACTTGGAAACTACCTGCAAATGAGGACAGTGATAGGCAGGGAAACTTGTCCGGTCCCTGGGACAGTGTGGGTGTGTGGGCAACGGGCATGCCTAGCAGCCCTGGAGCGTGCTGGGCACAGAGGCTGGGATGGTGCCTGTGGCAGCCAGAGAGGAGAGACCAAAAAGCCACAAAAAATGCCCCAAGCCCTATTTCCGATCTGCTGTGAACTATTTAACTCTTAAACACTATGGTAATGTAAATGATATTATCTACTTATTCAGTACAAGTGGAAAGGTATATTTGTTGTATTTTGGAGTGAGAATTGTTCACATCATAGGGACAATTAGAAACTCAGACCTAAACTCAGCAGTAGAGTTGGCCTAATTGTGCTTCAAGTCTCTGAACAAATCCCTTAAACAGTTGTGACTTAGTGAACTATTCTGGTCTTTGGGATGGTAGAACTAGGGATACAACACAAGCACTCCTGTAGCTATAGAGAAATTTCTCCTGTTCCTACACTACGTCCCTTCAAACCAATCCAGCAAAAGGATGGAAACTGTTTACTAAGGAGCTGTACAATTTATTATGTGTAAATTCTTCTTCTGAAGTGCTAAACGTGCTAGTACTGAAATAATATTTTTATTCTGGGAAATGGAGATCTGCAGTTGAGGAAAATAATTTGCAAGATATGGATGGATGAACAGTTGATTTTTTTTTTTTCCTTGACTGTTGCAATTCTAATCCTGGCACAGAAACTTTTTCAGACAGTTGCAAGCTGTTTGTGTTAATACCCTGAACAGTGAAGTGAAATGAAGAGCAAGCACTTACCTCCCTTTGCTCCAGGATGACAGTGAACTCTGGCAGAAATGTGAGGTAAATGCATTAATCACTTAATCAAGAAGTGCCAAAGTTCATCTGTTAGTGCTTGAGGGCCCTTCTTTTGTTTGAGTATTATATGTCACATAATTTACAAACACAGAGACTGAGACAGCCTCTGTCTTGAATAGATCATGATTTTAAATAGATGGGACAGAAAGCAAGGAGAAGTATTACATGTGAGCACAACAATAGCTGTAATTTTGTTTTAGAATCTTTGCTGGGGAGGGTAGCAATGAAGAAATTGAGAGATGTGCGGGAGGGCTTAGAGTAAGCAATCAACCAGCATGAGGGAGATACCATCTAACAAAACCTGTACAAAATGCTGATGAAAACATTGTTCTCCAAATGTCTCTGATTTGGCTGCTTCAACTTGAATCCTTGTCTGGCTGAACTGCAAAATTACATAACACAGCTCTTTGAAAGGTATGAAGAAAAATCTGAATTTAAAAATATTTCTTCCAGATAAGTCTTTTGCAAACTCCATTTCAAAACCCTATCACTTTTTTTGATGTATATTTTAAGCTATGTCTGCAGCAGAGAGCCAGACCACGTGTGATTGAGCTGGTTAAATAGAGTACAAGTGTGGACTAGCAATGAAAGCACTCATCATTTATTTGGGAGACCCAAAGCGGGTTCCCAGTTCTAATATAAACCCTGTGGGTGAGCTTTAAGAAATCACTTCTCCTTGCCATGCCTTCATTACAGATAGGAAAACTGGGTTTTTCAAAGCACCTTGGGTTGTAAGAATTAAGCTACCAGAAAGGATGTGAATACTGTTCGTAATTAAAACCATGAATGAACAGTGTGAAAGGCATTTCCTCAGCTGCTGGACTGCTCAGTGCATCTCCAACAGCTGTTCTGGCTATGGCTATACTGCTGGTGGGAGCATTTTCTGATAATAATTTTGTGTACCCATGTTGCCTAATGAGGGAACGTGTGTAATTTGTTGCTATGACCATTGTAAGCTGAGAGCAGCCAGCAACAAATCTTATCAGCTCATCATGTAATGGCCCCAAAAAAGGTGTTTGTACCTGACTTCTCTGTCTAATATCAGCTCTGTCACATCATGAGAGGGAAAATTACAGTATATGGAGGCAGACCTCAATCTCAGATCTGCCTAGTTCGCTTATGGTCACTTGGCTTTTTGAGACATGATCATTTGTTGAGGTACAAGTCTTCCCCTCCCTTAAGGTAATGGAACTAAATCTTTACTTCAAGTAGTGGCATGTGCAGGTTCCAGGTTGCATGCTTAAAGCTAATGATGTCAGCTTGTGAGCATGTAAGTGGCTGTTTGTCTAGATAGAATCAGAGGATGTTGTAGATGGAGAAGTTTTTAAAGAATAAATAATTTGGAAAACATTAAAAGTTTGAAAGTTTTTCTGGAACACCTAGCTGCTGATAAATGCAGATCCTGTGACTTTTTTTAGTTAAAAGTCTACCAGTTACACTGGAAGCTTATTAAAAAAAAAAAAAGAAAAAGTAAAAATGGAGTAGACCACACTAATTGTGATCCTAGTTGTGAACTTTGTTGTCACACAAATCCAACTGTGTAAATAAAGTTTGAAATAATTGCACGATGGCTGTACATAATAATAGGTCATTCTGTTCAGATATCTTGACATATATGCATGTTTTCTGTAAGGCCTCCTACAGCAAATGCTGATCTGCCAGAGTAAGAGGCACAGCATGTTCACAAATGAATCTTGAGAGATCATGGCAGTGTTCATTCTATCTTTAGACTGACTATCCCAGCTTTTCCTGACTCACCTTTCCTGTAGGTAAAAAAAAGTTAGTTTTTATCATTAGCAGCATGTTAATGAATGTGTTACAGGAAGGTCTGGAGGCTGTGGTGGAGGCTAGGGTTGCTAGGGTGCTGCATGGTGGAGACACAGAGCCCACCCTTGTTCTCGAGGTACCTTTTCCATATCAAATGCCTTGAGCTCTGGGAATGGAAAAGGTAGCATCGTCATGCTGTGGAGTCCTTAAACTGGTTTGGTGTCATGACTGCAGAAAAGTGGTGACAAAGAACTTAGAAAAGCAACTATATTACAATACGAATATTTTTCTGGTTTTCTTGTGTTGCCCGTATTTTTTTCACCACAAACAAGAAGGCTGTGCATGAATACAGCAAAAAAGCAGTTTTTTTCTTCTCCCCCACCTCTCCCCTCCTCCTTCCTCCTCCCCCCTCCCCCCCCCCTTCCCGCTTTCTGAGGTACACTGTCAGGCTTTCTCTCTCCACTAAAAGGACCATGTGGTAAAGCGCTTGCTTTAGAGACACTGGCCTTTTCTTCTTGTGGAAAAAAGGAGCTCCTGTTTTATGGTGGCCTGGAGGCTGAAGAACGCCTGCTGCCAGGGCTGCTACTCTAATGCTTTCAGCAATCAGCTTGGCTCCAGCTGAGAGGCAAAGTGGTCAAGCCTCTGCTTACCCTCTGTTTACTCTGTAACGGGCAGCGGCTACTCTCACCCGCTCCCACCCGCACTTCACTTTGGGCTTGTGCTCATAAACCCAAGAACAGCATCAGCACAAAAATCATTAGAAAGAACCGGCCATCTGCCTGTGCAAAATGATGTGCTGAGTTTCTCTCTTGAAGAATGAGCATTTGCTTCACTTTTCCTTCCAGCTGCTGGGAAAATGTCAAGATTAGATGAGTCACATGGCAGATCAGATCTGAGTAAGAGCTTTTTTGACTTCTTGTTTGAGACTGTAGGAGCCAGTTCAGTGATGATCCCAATGCTTAATCAGGAATAGGTTTTAATGTTTCAGCAGATTTTGCAGAATTAATCGCTGACATCTGGACAATCACAAAAACTGGTAATAATTTTTTTTTATGCTTTATATCAAAAACAAACAAACAAAACCTCCACAAGACAGACTGAGATTCCTGGCTACTTTTGTTATTTTTTTTTTTTTTCTTAACCTTTTTTTTTTTTTTTTTTTTTTTTTTTGCCATCAGGTATCGAAGCACTTGAGAAGATAAATGATAAGATGAGCCTTGTGGACCATTTTAGGAAGTAAGTGCCAGGCAGGCCTTAAGGAGTTGCTTGTTAGTTTTTACCAGCAACTTACTCTGCTATCATGCTTGCTGAGTTTATAGAAAAGAGTATTGCTGGCAGGCTGTCATGTCTCAGCCACAGAGCATTGCACCAAATTGCTGATAAATCTGTCATATTTGCTTTTGTACCAGACCCTGCTGAAAGATAGTTTTACATTAGGTTCAAACACAAGTGAACGAATACTAATACACTGACTCATGTTTACTCTCCTGTAATCAGAAGCTGATATTCATTGACTGATTCATGTCAGGAGTTTCTGCATTGTTTTGTATATGGGTATTTTATTTCTTTCCAAGCCAGGTAAAATTGTGGAAAGTCATGGCTGCTTTGCTCAAGGATTCTGGTCTCTACAAATACACTGAGAGACTAATGTGTAGGAATCATAAAGGTGGGATTTGCAAAAAGATTGTAAAACTTGCTTTCCATTTCCATCCAAAGATTCTCATTTAATAGTGACGTGAGTGGGTTGAGAAATCTTCTCTCTAGCTACCTAAAACCAAAATCAAACCGGGCAGCTGTTTCTGAAATGTATAGCACGTTCTGTCCTTGGTCTTGACAATCTTCTTCTGTGAGTTGACTGAAAGCTATTCTATGTCTATCACTTGTTAAGCTGGGAAGTACCATGCTGGCAGACCTGAACTGCTCTACTGTGAGGAGTGGGAAATGTTTTTAAGTAGCTGCATGAGTTATTTTTCGTATATACTGAAGGCCTTTTTATTTGTAAGGCCTCCCCAAAATGAAATATCGTTCAGTTCCCTACTCAAGCTTCCATGTAGTACTTGAGAACTAATTATTGTTCATCTACACAATATAGACAGCCTTCACTTATTCAGGTTGGGGTTTTAGCTGTTTTCTAACTTCAGAAGCATATGCGTTACATCCAAGAAAATGTCTGGAGAAGGCAGCATGGAGAGGTCAAACTCTAAAAGTTATGCCAAATATGGAAAGTGATCAAATGCATAAACTTTTTTATTTCTGTCTGCAGCACAAAACCCTGGCCCAAAGAATCATGCTGAAGAAAGGATTTTTACCAAAATATTTCGGCTAGTTACAAAACTGAGACAAATTTTCTTGGTCCTTTTCTCGTCTCCTTGTGTTGTACTGTGGAACACCAGCACAGTGTAAATTGCCAAGGATGCAGTTAGTTCTGCATGCTAATATCTGGGTGTGATAGGGTTGGTAAAGTGGTTTTAAAAAAAAATCTCATAAACATATGGAGATGCTCCTGATTCACTGCTAGAGCTGTGGTCAACATTACAGGTCAGGACCTTCCCCTCTAGCACAGTATACCCTTTACATTCAGTTCCTTTCCAACAAAGTTATTCACAGTTTTGCAAAAACAAGATGTCCCATTTTTATGGGCCATATTTTCATTTTGATCCTTCTCTCTCCCTCTCTCTTCAATGCCAATAAGAAAAAGGTGAGGCAAAAATCAGACCTAAAATAGAGCAGGTGCCATTCAAAAGTTTTAAAACTGGAAATTTTTTCTCATGAGCACTGAGAAGTGAAAGGGTTCACATTTTTAACTGAACTTTTTTCAATACACTTCTTTTCTTTATGAAATTTTCCCAAAACAAATCAGCTGTTTTCCAACTAGCTCTAACGTTTATGTCCTATTCAGTCAAGGCAGAGAGCAGAAACCATTTTCATCCCCTTCTCCTCCTCCCTTCTAAAAGAGAAGATTAATTTTCAAAAAAAATTAGACAACTTTTTTCTCCAGTTTCTCATTTGAGCACTTATGATTCAAATGTGATTGTGCATATTTCCCTGCTTTCTTCTGTTCTTTCTTCTTCAACAGATTCTGTTGTTGTCAACTGTCCTGAATTTCTGTTCTTTTGCTTCTGTCCATTAATGCTTGTGCATCTGTTACGTGATGAAGTCTGGACATTGGCTGCTTTAATGCTCTGTTAACCTGGAGGAAATGACTGGAATTTATTGCCTTAGGTTAATCCATCTGCTTTTCACCTTCCTTTATGGATAATATGCATTGCGCCACATGAAATACATGCCTGATTCAGTAGTGGTTACAACAGTGGGATCCTGCTTGGGGACATGGCTGAGGATGTAATGTCCTTGTAGCTCCAGATATTTTGTTTTGGCAATTGTGCATATACTTTCTGCCTGCTGTTTTGATCCTGCTGTTGCTATTGTTTGCTGGAGACTCATGCTGCTGCGTTCTGCCTCCCTGCCCAGCCCAAATTCCATTGTACCCACCCCATGGGCCTTTTGTGCAATGCCAAGCTAGCAAAAATCCTGGCATCTGACTCTTTCGTTGCCTAAGGGAGGTATGTGGGAAAGGCAGTTCACCGTGCTCACTCAGGACGGCGACTTGGCACACGCTGCACAGCTGTTTCCACTAGACGTCTCTTGAGCTGAGAGTGAATTTTGCTTCAGGTGCGCATGCATCCACTTTCTGTGTTTGCAATTGAGTTTTATTTGCCAGAACAGCAAAGGAATGCAGCTGTTAGGATTTTATACTATGGTTTTCACACTCCAAACTTCTTGTCGTACTAATGTATTATTGGTATTACAGTAGTCCCTGCAGGCCTCCCCCCACATCTGAATCCCATTGCTCTTGCAGTGTCAAAAGATGTAGTCAGAAACAGACCCCAGCACAGAAAAACTTATAGCAATTTACACCGACTAAGAAAGGATTTAGGAGGACCTTAGTGTCCAAGTCTCTGAGAATGACTAAGACCACCACATCTTCAACCACCACCCTACTCCTCAAAGGACGTGGACCAGACAGAAGCCACGAACGGTCTCCTAAAATAAAAAGAAATCACCCTGTGCCTAACCCAAGGCTCCTCTGCAGCTCAGGAATACCCTGAATAAAGGAGCAGGAGACAGCCAGTTAAAGCTGTTTGGTGAGTGGGTCCAGTGGCACTCGCCTCCTCAGCCTGGAGGAGAGCTTTGAGCCCAGAGCAGGCCCACCTATGCTCTGGGGGCTATACCTGGCACAGCCCTCCATGGCAGCCAAGGACACATTTGTTTTCAGGGCAGGTGATCTAGTACAGATTCATGCAAGGAGTGTTAGGGTTTTCCTCCTATTTCAGTGGCTGCAAGTAGATTTGACATAAGAAAAACACTGGACAAAACTAGAACTGAGCCAGAGAGAAAAGACTGCAACTTCAGCCACAAGCCTCTGGGCTAGGACGGGTATTTGACTGGCAATGACAGAAAGCTGTAAATACCACAGACAGACAAGATTTGATATATTTTGAGATGAGTGCTGCTTTCAGAGCAACTCAAAAAAAAAAAAAAAAAAATTCCTCACACCTCCACTTTATGTCCAAGGCAGGCAAGCGTTCAGGTCTGCCACAGGTAGGAACAGCCAAAAAGAAGAGCAAAATAGCTGTGCAAGAATAGGGCATTAGAAAGGAAAAACTGGTGGTTCTGGTTGCAGTCACATGTGCTGGGAGTCAGTACGCATCCATGCTGAAAGGGTTTCCTTCTCAGGCTGCTTGCTATCCTTTCTCCTCCTCAAAGGTTGCAGTCCTTTCTGGGCTGCTGGCACAGATGTTAGTGCAAATGTGCCCAAAGTCGTTTCGTTCAAAACGGGGTGTGCTGGCAGAGTTTATTCTCAGGCTGTTCAAGGCTACCTGGTTTCCTTTTGCTGAAGCAAGTTGGGGGATGCTCGCATGAGGAGCGGAGATGGTAGATTGGAAAGGGAGGTAGTTTCTGGCACGCTCAAAGACCATAAATTTCAAATGTCTTCACTGTGAATATTTTGTGTTACTCTCCTCATGACTATTAATATCAATGACAATTTTCTGTGTGATGGTTTCCCTTCCTGACTCACACAAAAGACAGGCCACACAGAATGCCTTCAGTCTGAGATTTTGCTATTTCATTGCCTTCTTTCCCTTCCTCCTGTTTTCATTCGCAGTTTTTATTTTTATTTTTAGCAGGCTGTTAAAGAGTGATGATTCCTTTCTAGAGAACAGATATTAAATATCCAAAGGCTTCTCATAAGCGCAGGACTAGGTCCTTCAGATACCAGCTGCTGTGCTGGTAGTCTTGGTTCCTGCCTTTCTGACCCATACCTCTGTTAGCAAATCTCTGTGGGGCTCTGAGTCTTTCTATTTTTCACTTGGGATGTTGTCACGTTGTTGTCAAACAGAGAAAGAGAGTTCTGTTTCCACCCTTTGATTTAGGGAGATTAACAACAGGGCACAGCCCTATTCAGAGTTCATTTTCTTTCCCATCTGTTAATTTTAAGAGCCTTGAGACAGCTGCCTGGTCTGGCCAATGTGAAACCAAGTCTGTCACATAGCTGGAAGGCAAAATTGGGTTCCCTTGACTTTGGAATAATAGTCTTGTTTTGTTTTTCTGTTACATTACTTTTTGCATAAGTTTCTCTCAAGTCAATATTTACTGCTGGACTATGTTGTCCATTAAGTCCTGATAGGGGGAGGACTGCAACTTGGAGCCTGCTGACAAGATCCACAGCTCAGGAACAGTCTGTTGGCATCAGGGATGCTTGAGCTTTGCCAAAACGAAATGCAAGAAGGAGACTCTATCTGAGATAGGTCACACACTGTGTTTTGGATTTGATTCCTTCCATCTGTTTGCCATAACTATCCATTCCTGGTCCAGGAAAAAGCTTTTCTGGAGCATGTCATCTTTCTCTACTCTCTTAGTCAAATGCTTAGATTTACCTTGCAATCTCTGTGCTGTTCATCGGTCAGTGCACCAGCAGTTGCTAAGGCTAAGCTATGAGGTCACTACAGCAGAAGAGGTAGTAACATATTCCAAAACAAATCAAAGAAGATGTATAAAATGTTCACATACAGTGGCTTGTGTTGAGACTTGCAGATGTTGAGTTTTGAGGTTTTCTTTCTTTTTTCCTTTTCGTCTTTGATTATTTTTCTTAAGGTGTTCTCTTTCTTTAGCTGAAAGGTCTTAATTTAAGTGAAAGGAATATTGCATAACATCTTCATCATTTGATGTCAACAGCTTATTTGGGCCCTACTTTGGACTTTTTTTTTTTTTTTAACCCAAGCAAGGGGTATTATTTCATCTTTTGGTCTTTCATGTGAAGTTACTGACATCACCATTTTTTTCCAGGTATCCTAATGTACTGTTCTTGCAAGAGAAGTGAGAATATTAAATTACTGACTGTGCAGAGTTCCACTCTACGAAACACAGTATGGATGTGGCTGGAGTGGAGCCACGATTTATATAACTGAAGGTAAACAAAATCGTCTAGGTGGTAAGGATTTAAGAGGATTCTGAAGGAGTAAATTAGATCCCTCTCTGCAATGAATGTTCAGCTAGATAAAAGGCTTTTTTCATCTGTTTCATCATGACATAAACTCAAAGAGTTCAATAAAATCTATCAAGGAAAAATATGCGGAAGCCTACTCTTGTGCTACGAGATGCCTTCTTGTTAGCACTACTTGAGGGAAGTTGAGTGGAATGACACTATTGACAAAAAAGCCTATCAATAACATAGACAATCACACGGTTTGATCCTGATCTCATCTGGATCTCAATTTTATAGCAGTTTTAGATGTGGCTCCCCTCTGGAAAGTGAAGGCCTGGATATGATCGAGGTCCCATACCCTACCTGAATCAAAATGCTCTGAAGGGCAGGGATAACTCCTTAAACTCTAGAACAACCTGCTCCCTGGCAGAATCCAGGGGAAAAGAGTCATAGGGACTGTTTATTTTTGTTTTATTCTAAGGCACAGTAATTGCTTGGCTGTCTTTTATAATACATCTGCATACATTGTGCTGTCTTACTGATCCAAGGCTGGGCTTCCTAATGTAGCTGTTCTTGCCTACTTGCATTTCCATTTCCCTGGGCATGTGTATACGTTGTTATATTTTTTTCTCTATTGATTGTTTTTCCACCAGTTTCTCTGCTTTTACTTTTCCAGAGCTGAATACTCAAAGTTTATATAGCCTAGAAGAGCAGACTTCTAAGTTAGAGCTTACTTTATAATAGTTTGCTGTCTTATGTTTCTTTTTTTTTTTTCTCTCCACATTTGGCAATGCCTCAAAGTCTGTGTGCCAAACATTGTATAAATAGGAGTAGTCACTATGGTGCCCTAAGCAGCTTACAGTTTACTTAAAGACAGGAAAACAAGAACTAATTGTAAAACAATAGGAAAGAGACTGAGGGCAATAGTGAAAACGTCATGTATTTAAGCAGGCATAATGTGCACAGTATGTACATAGCTCCAAATCAGAAGTCCAATGGCTTTGATACATACTTTCCATGAAATCAAGTGGCTCTCCAACCATTTCTGCTTCTTCTCCTTTCCCCTTTGCCACTCATGCTGAAGCTGTTCTGCTGTTTGCCTGCACAATGTTCTGTCCCTCCCTCTGAGCTCTCTAACTGCTCTGTCACCTAGAAATTTTAGGGTCCACATGGCACTACTATCCAGGTAGTGTATATGAAGATTAGAGTACGTAGACAAACTATACTAGCCGCAGTCAGGAGGGCATTTATTATTATTGACCCTTCTTCATCTCTGTTTTTTTTGAGCAAAGAGTATTCTCAGCTCATACATCCCCTGCTACCCAGCCCAAGCTACCTGCACTGAGAGATGCCATCACTACTGACTAGACAAGGGAAGCCTGAGGGCCCCATTATCTTGTTAAACCATCTTTCCATTTGAGCTCCTGAGTGGCACTGGGACATTGCTTATCTTTCCTCCCCACCTCAATTCACTGGTGATTTCGGCTCTGTAGGGTTCTGACGGTGGTGCAAAGTTGTGCTGGCTACCATCTTGATCACCAAGCCAGCTGCTTCCACTTCCAGACATACCTAAAGGCTGGTGTACCAGCTCCAGAGGGCAGACTGGAATGCAGGAGGTTTGTGCTTGCTGTAGCAAAGAGAACATACTATATGCATCAAGCAGACTGAGAGTCCAGTCCCATCTCAGTATTTATTTTCTGTGCAGCTGCACCACAACATATTTCAAAGAAGCCATCTGTAATGTCTATTTTGTATGGGTAGCCTTATTGTGAGTGCCTGGTAACCTCCCATGAAACAATTGTCTCATGAGGGAGGCATCTGCTTTTTTTTTCCTTTAACAGCTGAGTAGGCAGAAGCTCTAGGGTGTCCTAGCATGGCATCTCTGCAGTGCACACAGCCATACTGTAACGGCTTAGCAGGCTTCTGACAACACTCCTCTCCACTCAGCTGCTACCCTTAGAAGCGCTACGGGGATCTCTCATTTAATTTGAAGAGATGTTAAGACTTCCCAGACTGACTCCTCTGCTGTCTTAATCCAGACAGACAGAGGTATAACCAGAAGGTGTCACTAATTCAGCAAGATATTACTGCCTGCATGAGAAGTATTGGGGTTTGGTGGGGAAGAAGAGAGGAAGCCAAGACAGAGGCAGTACTGTTTGGTGGAGGATAATAATTTGAAAGGCCTTGTGAGACACTGACCGTGTTCGTCAGTAGTGCAAATCCCTAAGGCAGTGCTTGGCTTGGTACTCACACAACTCTTCACAAAGGTTCGTTTCACAACAGCCTTCCAGGCGAGGAAGTCCCTTCTCATCCATAAAGGTTGCTCCAGCTGAGAGTCACTGGAGAGCGATGCACACTGCATGCACTCCCTTTGTCAGGGTAAGCAGCTTGTGCTGAGACAGTTTCTGCTGCCAGCCCCTGGACGAGAACAATAGAGGCATCCAGGCTGGGATGCCTGTAGGGTGGTGAGCTGGCTAATACAAGACCATGGGGCTGGGCTTTGCCTTCCCATTATCTCTTGAAAGCACACTGCACTGAAATTAGGGAAGAGAAAGATGAAAACCATGACAGCTAAACTTAAAAAATGTTCCCATTTAAAGAAGGGCCTTTATATCTCACCAGCATTTTTCCTTCCAAGGAAATTTATATTTGATCACTTTTCTAACCTCTTTTTTAATTAGTTTCAGATACATTTTGTGTCTTCAGTAGTTCTTTGCCTGAGGTGGTGATGGTCTTTTTTTTACCAAATTGCATTTAGACTGACTTCAACTGTGGTGTATTTTCCATTGTCATGCAGTACTCTTCCTCTAAATGTCCCTCCTTTCTTCCTTAACCAAAACAAGCTTATGTATTTTTATACAAATGATGAGTTCCCCTGTGAAGAATAAGGGCCTGAGCTATTTTGCAGATTGTAATAGAGAAAATAAAAAGCTGAAAGAAAAGAACCTTTTATTAATGTCCTTAGAAATGTGTTCGTCTTGCCATTTTAAGAGCTAGGCTAACTGCCATAAGCTTTGTTTCAATAATAACTGCAAGATATGCACAGGTCCTTGCAAGATCCTTTTGCTTACAGTGGTAATAGAAAAATTTTTATTTCTTTCCTCTCTTTAGTGAACATGTGTGAAAGTCCTAGCACATTGTTCCACTTCCTCATATGCTGCAGCTTATGAGAACGTCCATCACTGGAGTCTTCAGAGAAGAACCTACTGAATTTAAAGGTTTCCTTTGTGAAACCTAAATACCTAAAATGTCTTTAATAAAATGTGTCAGTAATGCCTTATTGATAGTAAAAAAGTATGAGATTTTAAAAGATTATTTGGTTGTTCTGTGCAAGTGTCAAAGGCGTCTATGGTGCCGTTGTAAACTCTGGCAAAATAGGGGTGAGTTCTGATGGTGCTGGAGCCGTGGACACATCCAGCTTTTTGGTCTGGTCCTACACAAACAGAATCTGTCTTATGTTCAGTGGAAACTTTGATCTTGCATGTAAAGGTGTTTTTACTTGTCATGAACTATGTAAATATAATTCAAATTAAAGTAAAACTTATGAAGGCTGACGTTGGCAATGTGTTTCTTTTCGTAAGAAAACCACCATGTTTTCTGTTTCTTTTACATCCAATGTAGGAAATGAGTCACAACACTAATATAACATGAGGCAAAAAAATAAGGAACACTCTGGAAATAAGAAATATAAATGAACTTATTTTTTATTTTCATCGTGTTGAAACAATGTCTTCAATCCTGCTTAGTACTTTGTTTAAAAACTTTAAATTGCTAACTAATTCCTCTCAGAATAACCTTTCCTGGGTAGTTTTAGGATTGTTCCATGTGAATCTGAATTTAAATGCTTCTCTTACAGTATGTTTGATGTTCCAAAGAGAAACAGAAGGAAATCTTGCATTTCAGGGGGAGACATGTTGCCTACCAGAGAGATGGACTTCAAAGATACATGGAAAAATACTTCAGGAAAAAAAAGAAAACATATTTTCAGTACAGTGTTTGTCACTCTATATCTATGCAAGTTCTTTCTGTGCCTTTAGTATTATTGTAAAGTTGATGAGAGCTTTCAGCCCCACTACTGTCCAGGTAGAATGTGACTTTGAAACGGTTACTGCTGCAAGGAAACGAATAGGCCTTGGTTCCCTTTATATGGTGACATATACATTTTTACTCTGGTTAATATTGGTGAGTATTTTCATGTGCGACCAAGGTAAGCAATACCAGTGTGCATTTTCTACATTGTTCAGATATTGCAGTTCAGTTCTTATAATCATAGTTGTGGTGAAAGATGATAAGACTGACACAGACAGGAGTAAACGTGACTGAGCAGATGCAGGTCACCATAGGCAGCTCAGCACATTAAGTCCATTTTGTCACAAGATTCATAGCACCATATTTTCTTACATGCTTTCACTCTACTGCAAGTCAAAAAGGCTTATGAGTTGCCTTACTTTGCCATTACACTGCCCACAATTTGCAGCAGAGTGCCCTGAAAACCCGCCTTTGGGTATCCTTGAAGTGCTTTCCTGGACAACCATAATTTTCACTCTGCCCTCCATTTCACTGTAGGGGTATTGTGTGAACATATGCATTGCAACACAGAGAACTTCTGAAGTAATATGTAAGATGCCTTTAGTATTAACAGTTTTTGAGAGGGAAAGATGGATAGTAGATAGTATGAAAGCCAATACGATGACAATAAGTTGGTTGTATTAAGATTGCATGGTGTGCATATTGTTTTGGGGCACATGCACTACTACTGCTCCCTGCTCAAAAGGGTGTTACTTATGATGTCCTCAGCCCACTTACACACAAATTTAGAATGTGATCATAAAAATACATATTCAGATGACTATCAAAGATAAACTGTACATATAATCATATGACCTTCTATAGTTCTTTTTGACGGAACCCTCTTTCTCATCTATCAGGTTTCCTAGGCATAAGAAAAGGATTTTTACTTGTAATTGGACATAAAGCTGGAGGTTTCTTTACTATTGGTAAGGTAGATTTTTATACAGAATCATAAATTAATGAAAGTTATTTAGGTAGCACAGGATAGTACCAAACTGGATCATTAGAGGCAATCACTGTCTGACAGAAAAGCCTGAAACATAACACTAAACAGTGTGCTGACTTCCAAGACATCACCTTGGAAGTACTCACCATTTCTAATATGATTAAAATTTTCATTTTTGTAAAACTAAAGAAATGAGGCTCATTCATAGAACACAGATTAAGTTTCCTGAAAGCACATAGAGATATGAAAAAGTAAAACCAAGAGTGCATACAGAGAGTATCTTAAAGAACATAGGTGTCAATGAAATGCTAACAGTAAATAAATGAATGTGGAAGCCACCTAAATCTCATGCTTCCTGAGTCTGAAATAAAATCCATTTGGATGAAAATATTTAAGAAAGAGAATCCGAGCTAGAATTCTCAGAAAATCTGCTCTGATTTTTGTATGAAAATGTACTAATTTCAGTTTCTTTTTTCTTTATTTCCCCTTTTGACATGAATGAGGTGAAAGCAAGCATACTTTCTGCTCATTGTTTGATATTTGGGCCTCATGTCAGCTCTCAGCCTGCTGCTGTCAATGGAACTACAACTACTGAAACAGACCTGAATCATTTGCTGTGGAAAATAACACCTGAAGTGACATGTCAGGACTGAAATAGTGCAAAGGGCTTACCTACAGTTTTTAAATCTATTTTAAACTGTTTTAGAAAAGAGAAGCATAGAAGTGCCATGTTATTCTCTAAATAACCTCTTGGGTAATTAGGTTTGAAGCAGGGATAGACAATAGAGAATTTGGCTCAGTAATTAGTCTCAACTGATTCTGGTGATGAGAAGATGGATGGAGAGGACAATCTAAGTGACAATATTTGTTTAAAGCCATCAAGAAGTTGAGCAATTACTGTGGTAAAAAATTAAACTGAACTATGCTCATCCTTTCTGACTGATGTGAATTCTTCTCGCTGGAGAGTGGAGAAAAAACAAATCCCTGGATTAGGACAGGTTGTTTTCCTATAACACTTCTTGAGTACTTTTTCAGAAGTAAAAAGGCAGCAGTGTAAATGATTCATTTTTTGCAAACCTGAAAGTTTTTGTAAAGGGAATCAGTTCACTTCATAATACACTTGTACAACTCATAGCTCCACAGAGTGAATGGTAATTACACAGATATGCAAATCAGAATTAAGAATCATAATTCCAGTTTCACAAGTACATGTCTCAGATTTTATTTAGAATTAATGTATTACATTTGATTTAATGAATTTAGTAATAACCTAGATTGTGTTTCGGGATTTAACTCAATTTATTTAATATATCCAAAATATAATTTGTCATTCCTAGAATTTTAGGAGGAAAATACTTCATTTGATAGGGTGGATTATTAGTTAAACCTTAAATCTTGGTTTCCTCAAAGACATAAAGTCCATGACTAAAGCCAAGATTACAGAATCATCACCTATATGTTGTAATTACATATCTCAATAAACAAAAAGAAAACAAAGAAATAAGATTCTAATATTACTGTGGCAATAATGAGATAACAGCTTCTTTCTCAATTCTGTTGTGGTGTGCTCATATGGATTACAGAATAAAACCTTTGTTATCAGATTTGCATCTTCTTTTAAGTTAATGCTGCCTCCTGCCTAGCTTGGTTTTAGCTCGATATATGTACTTTTTATCTTCAAAATAAATTGAATAAAATTTCCAGTAAAAGAGAGTACTTCATTAATTTGCTAACATCTACTGTCATGAAAAATCTTTACTTAGGAAGTAGTGATTAACTCACTCGACATTTTTCTGAAAACTGCATTTTCCCTTCTGTTTAACTGTCAGTGCTATTAGCATGTTTCGTATCAGTTTGAGAATGCCTGCTTATACAATTATATGTATTATATAGTACTATGTGTATATAAATTTCATTTTATAATATCTAGGGAAAAAAGATTTGGTGGCTGATATAAAATCAGTTAAAGCCGATGTACAGTTTCTGATTAGCTTCTGATTAGCCTTTGGATTAATATCTTAATAACTATTAAAAACACATTAAAATAAATCATAGGATCATAGAATTCCAGGTTGGAAGAGACCTCAGGGATCATCTGGTTCATCTGTCTTGGCAAAAGCCAAGACAACACGACAACTGTGAGGAAAAACTCTCCATCAATGTACAGAAAGGATTTAACACCTCTTTTTAAAATATATATTAAATATTAAACCTATTTAAAATCTTATTATTTGGTTTCCAGAGCAGAGACTATTTGGGAACTCAGTAAAATGCATGCTGACTGGCCTTAAAAGCATCTCATATGGAGAAATTACTTTCTCCTTTCTCTTGGCTTTCTCTCTCTGAAAGTAACAAACTGCCTTCTACGCAGCTTTCTCCCTGTCCCCTCTTACTACCATAGTTTATTACAGAGATAAAGCAGAGGTCTAGACACCAAAAAATCTGGCTTTTGTTTCCAATTCAATCACAGCCTTTTATATGACCTTGGACAACTCATTTATCTCAACTTCAAAGGCACTAGGGAGGATAAAATTAATCACTGTGGTGCCCTCAGATGCTATAAAGGAAGGGTCATTCAATGCTATTAATGACATTTAGTAGCATACTAACTTTTTTTGAGGGGTGGAAAACAGACTAGAAATATGTTGACATCAGTAAAATTTTAACTATTCCCTAGTTTGCCCTGCCTCTGCCACAACTCAAAGCAGAGCAACTAAGTTGATTTATAAAATCTTCAATTAAAGATGTTACTAGATTTTAGTGACCTAAGAGAACTACCTTTTCCTGGAAATCCTGACTGCAGAGGCTCTTAGATATTGTAGAAAAACAGAAGTCACCTTTTATTTAAGAATACGCTTACATTTCATCCATTTGTTCTGCGTGTGCTTTACCTAGCTCTGGCACTTTGTGAGCTCCAGCTGCTACTCACAGAATGAAATATCACCTCAATCTTTCATTGGCAGCTTTTCTTAAACAGAGCAGAGAATGTGCACCTTTATCTAAACAATACCCGGATCTTACGAAAGCAAGACATTATTATGTAAGACACCTGTGTAGCTCTTTCTCTGTACTACAGTGTTTCAGTGAAAAAATGAAAATGTATCTTGAAGACAAATTTCTATTAAACCCAGTCCTGTTCTGAAAAAAAGAGCAGATTCCAGGGTAATTTTTGGTTACTCTGGAAAATGATGTTAACAGGAAAAAGGTGAACAAGAACCTAGCAAGGTACTAAAATCCACAATGAAGTCATTTTGCATCAGCTGGTATGTGGTAACCAGGTGTGTATGGATGTGTGTCACGTCAATGCAGAGTCCTGTAGTACAGATTACCATCCTTTCCATGCCCAGTTAAGCAACATCCAGTTATATCTGCTACTGACTAAGACGAATCATGCAGCCATTAAAAGCAACTGAGTTACATAAAAGCTTACAGAGAGATCTCCTTCCTAGACTTTGTTCTCCTTCTATGATTTTATATCTGGATTAATCCTTCTGAGGTCAAGTGAACTTTAATGGAATTTCTTTCTAACTAGTGGAACTTTTTTAGTTGAGAGGAAAAAGAACAGACACACCTCTCTTTTTTTTTTTTTTAAGAGTACCATCTCTGACTTACCAAAACTAAACAACTTCCTAAAAGAGGCATTTAATTCAATGCTCTGTCTATTAAGAACTGCTGAATTTTTGTAATCTGCCTTTTGCAAGAAGGGCTTGCTAAATCAAGGACTCCATGACCTCAAAATATCTAAAGCTGTGTTGTAAACTTATGAAATCTGCAGCTTTTTATGGTTTATTCTGAATAGAATGGGAGGCAGAAAATAAGTTTTGTGGTATGCCACAAGTGAAGCATCATGGAGGGAGAGGGGAGCAGAAACTGGGCCTGTAATTACTGTCCTCTGGGATTTGTTCTGAAATGTATGAGGAGAGCCTTTTGAGTGCTCTTACCTGACTAGAAGAAATACTTTGTAAAAAGCCTAGCAGTCCATTATCATGGATGTTTGCTCACTGATTCGATTATCAAGATATCCTTTGTGAAAGGAAACCCACCACCCATCTCCATGCTATACCCAGCTGAGAAACCGGACAGTTTCATTTCCCCTTCTGGAGTCCTGGAATGAAAGGGAGCAGTAAGGAGATTGCTGCTGTTGTGGAGATCACTGTGGCCACCTTTGGCAGTGTGATGAAGTGACTACACTGCATGCACTGTAGTGCGATCACCACAAGATAAATTACTTTCAGATGGAAAGTGACACAGATACTCCTTTGCTGATCAGCGTAGAGGAATTTTAGAGCTCAGACAGCAGAAGTCTGTGTGCCAGCGCTAACAGGGGTATTTTATGCTCCCCTGCCTCTATATTGATTTTGTTGGCCCAGGTCATCTCGGATTCTGTTGATCTTTTCCATTGAAAAGGGATGACTGATTTTTTAATACTCTGATGAAATTGTGCAAAAGTATACTAAAACTACCTGATTGATCAGATGGCGTATTTTCTGAGACATTACCTTTTGGCAAGGATGCCTGTCTCTTGGATTCTGTCAAAAGAGAGATCAGTTGCTTCCTGACTCTTGCTGCTCGTCTCTGCCCTGTTTGGTTTTTTGCTAGTACAAAAATTTTTGGTCTTACTTTACTGAGGCTTCTTGTTTTCCAAATCTGATATTTCAGGCATTTTCTGTGAACATAATGGTAAAGCTTCTTGGTGAATGTAATGAGCACTAGCAAGCTCCTAAAATTCACGTTATAGCAGTATTTACACTGTCATCTCGACAGTAATTTCATTACTGATTCCTAGTTTTCTGAACTATGAAAAGACTTGCTATGTAAAATTTGACTTAGATTCATGGGTGTATTATTTCGCTAAATTAAAACTGGACTGATATACACACTGATCAGCACTGCAAAATGCCATTTAGTGCTGTTAGAGCTTTTGCACCCTGAATGTAATGGGGGTCCAAGCTGTTAAATATTGTATTTAAAATTGACTTTACAAAACAAAATATTCAGCAAAGTTATATGGCAATGCCAATTGTTAAAAACGTCACTATTTTGTAACATCTAGAAATTACAAGAGCACTAAGAATCTCACTCAAAGAAAGTGTACCTAGAAGAAAGTGTCTATGACAGCTCATTTCCACTTTAGAGAGCACCTAAAAAGGGATCCAATATACTGTTTGGTTATGTTTAGCTCTCAGAAATAAAAATCAAAAGAAATTACAGAAGTCAATTATCTGAAGAGATGTCAGCATTAGTCAGACACCAATATTTCACTATCTTGATTAATTTGCAGCTGCACAGTTGTTTGATTCAGTGTTTTCGTTAAACCTTTTTTCCTCATTGGTTAAAACTCCTGTCTCTGATATTTATCTAATGCTTGCATGAATGAAGTTTGCAATGTGTATTTTAAGACTTTATTGGACACAACATTTCTAAAAGTCTATTTATGTTGCTCCTTCAATGCTCCGTAGGGCCATCATCTTGTCTTTTCAAGCAATGAAACACGATCAAAAAAGATTTAAAGAAATGCAGTTACTTTTTAATAGTATAGTAGGGTATGTGTTAACTCCAGCACATGACTTTGGAATGGACCCCGTAACCCCATGGTTTGTGTGTTTATAGGCATCAACTTTAATGTTCCATTGTGATAAACGAGAGAGATTAAAATCTTACTGTTAGTACTGCCGCCTGCTTGTGCAGTCATTTGCAGTCAGCAAAGGGCTAAAAGTTACAGGCTAGGCCTAGGAGAGTTAGAAAATGTTCCGTTCTGCTAAGCAGGCTCTGAACGCAGGAAATGTGCTGCTCAGGGGACCGGAGGCTACGGCTGATTTTTCTGCTGTTCTTGTAGTACCAGTCCTGGGATAAGTTTATGCACAACCCAAAGCATTCAGAACATAATTTTCTCCTTTCTCCATGTCAAAATAAATGCGCACATGATCCACTAGAGGGTTTCTTAAGTTGCATATACTTGCCCATGTTGCTTTACCTGGTATGTTTATTAGAGAGAGAGACTTTTTTTTTTGTCTGAACTGCCCTGTCCAGGCAAGCTGTTAAATCTAAGGGAAGGATTTCCAGCAAACTGGTTGCTTACCACTATGCTGAAGTTCCTGTTACTGCAAAATACATTTTAGCATCTGGGTACTGCCACTGCCAAGCATGTGCTGCTGCCTTTGGGGATCAGCTCAGGTGTTGGCTGTGGTAACAGCAGCATATCAAAAGCAAGGACCAAAAAAGAGCACTGTCAGCAAGGCCAGTGGCAGAATTACCCACGAGTGAATGTTCACACTGCAGAAAAGACAAGTGTCCATTTTATTTTTGGGTTCCCTGGAGGAAGCTATGTCTCTAAATCCAATCTGTTTATTTAATCAGTGGAAGCCCAGAAGTAGCTTATATGTAAGCATGAAGAAAAACCGAACTCCTCTTTCCCAATACCCTCATGCAAAGAAGAAGATAGCACAGGTAAATTAAAATTGCTTTAAGCCACTTTTATGCATTTTGTTGTGGGATCTGCCTCAGTCTCAACTAACTCCCAGTGTAAGCGTCACCAGACTGG
This sequence comes from Bucorvus abyssinicus, assembly GCA_009769605.1. Lineage (NCBI taxonomy): Eukaryota > Metazoa > Chordata > Aves > Bucerotiformes > Bucorvidae > Bucorvus > Bucorvus abyssinicus. The sequence continues at coordinate 17,182,562 of CM020030.1, read as the reverse complement.
AACCTCCTGTGACATAACTAAAGCTTTCTGTATCTCTCTGACACTCTTTCTCATTAGCCTTTGATGGCTGAAAATGAGAGGACAGCATGACTTTCTCTGGTTACACTGCTGATAGACCCTTCCTGTGAGAGCTGGGGAAGACTGCTGAGACATCCCTTTCCATCGGTTATATCTTCTTCAGAGAAGCCAGGGAGCTGATTACATCCTTTGAAGGTCTCGTTATTCTTGTGGGATGGCACGTTGAAACCCTGGAATAACTGGGAATAGAGCCGAAGAACGGGAGGCCACAAGGATACCTACTGACTGAATTTTTGGTCATGCTTTTAAAGCTACTGCCTCTTTTTCAGAGTATCCTTTGTGAGTGAGGGATAGAAAAAGGCCTCATTAGATGTTCTTTAATTGTATTCAAATGTTCAGATGAGCTCAAACACTGTGGTATTGGTGATATGTTTGCTCTTCTAAACTTATGCACAAGCTGGTTGCTCCTTTTGTGCGAAGCAGCTAGGCATTTTTAGCACCAGAGTTCTGCTGGTTGTGAAACTTGGCATGAAGCAACCCCAGCCACTGCCTTACATAAACTCTGCGCCTGGTACAATGGACTGCTGCCACCGCCGTGTTTGTAGTAGCAAGATTTCCTTTCTGACCTACTTTTCTTCTGCGTGCATTTCTCTGGAGCATTAGATCATTTCGTATCGTTGCAGTGCCACAAAGCTGTCCTGAAACTGCCTCAAGCAGCCAAGGAAGGATCCCATCAGCTTAGAGAGATCCACAAACTGCTTAACACCTTTCTTGTCTTTTTTTCTTACTGTAGCCAGCACAGCAGATATACGTAGTGTGCTCTGAACCAGACAATAGCTCCTGAGGTTTAAAGTCATTCTTTAGGCTGTTTCACATGGGGCAATGATACCGCACACAAGATTAGAAATATGAGAACGGTACTCACAGATGTGCAGGTTTGTGCTGAGCACACCTTGGCCGTAATAGCCCTGGGCAAATATGTATGAAGGGAAGTAATACTGGTGGAGACAGATTGGGCAGATAGTGAAGGAATACACTTGGAGATAATGAAACAAAATGAAAATTCATAAACTTCTAAATAATTGTAGAAATTGAACTGTGCATCATTTGATTATACAAAAGTCTTTGTAAGAGCTGGATACAACTGCGTCAAAACCAGAATGTGTACCATGGAGATTCGCATGGAGGAAGAGAGGGTAATGATGGGAAAGAGCCATTGTAGATCTGTGAGTCTAGGTAAGTACCCAGGGCAACAAAGGTCTGTGATCAAGCCTTGCCTTCCCACTCTCAGAGCTGTGAAGTCACTGCCTCTTTCTGTCTCCCTCTTAGAGCTGTTCCAGATGGCGCAGATATCAATATCTGAGTCTTCTTAATTTTTTTTAATAGAAAACATCAATTCTGTACCATAGAGAGCATGATTTCCTACCTATAGCTTCTGCTCTATAGCATTCTTTTTAATATAATTGCCATGTTAAATATTTACTAAAGACAAAATTTCATTCTCTGTTATGCTTAATTCCCTGCAGGATGGCTGACAGACCCTATTAAATACGCCACCATATTGTAACATAAGATTAGATACAAGAGGTGTTTAACTATTTCATAGGAGAGTTAGAGTCTAATTGGCAAGCTGCAAACAGGTTGCTGGGGATGAGGATGATATGTGTTTGCCAAGTTTTCATCCTGCTTGCTCTCTTCCTTGGTGAAATGCATATTCCCCTAAATCACCCTGCAGACCCCTATAACAATACCCTCTGACATGTGTACACCCAGCCTGGTGAAAGCCCCAGCAGCTGGGGCTGGGTCATCTAATTATTGCAGTTGTAATTTGTGTGTAACGAGTGACAAATGTTGCTCACCCCACCTGGACCAAACACCAGTTGTCTTCTCAGTAACACTGTGCTGTAGATGCTCAGAGAGAATGATGCTGTGGGACTGCCTAGGTGGGAAAACTAGTTTCACCAGGCTTCTCTGCACAGAGAGAGAAGAGAACGGGAACTCTCCCAGCAGAGCAACACAGGGACGCAGTTTCCTTGCCAAGGGATTCCTGTTTGACCGAGAGGAAGAAAACAACAGTAGGGGAGAGGCTCTCAGCCAAAGGTGGACTTGAGGGCAGCTGATCTTAAGCACATCCTGTGGTGACAAGAGAAGTAGGGCGAGGAAAGTGTGCAGGTGGTCAGTCATGTTTTGCCTGCATCTCCTCCACAAGTGCTATTTAGCTTAAAGAGTGCCTGGGTTAAGAAAACCTCCTGAACACTCACCATATGTGCTTATGTATGTCTTGAGCCATTGACCTGTGACCACAAAGCTGGAACTTAGCAAAAAGAGGCAGTCTTTTTGGGTGGCTGAGCAGAATTTGGCTGCCTAAAGTGATCTGTTATTCCATTTCTGAAAAATGCCCTCAAAAGTCTGTGCCTTAGGAGTCAAATAAAGAGACTGCTTTGCAATGTACTCGCATTATGGAAGTCTAAAGAGTTCACAAATCCAGTGTGGTAGGACCTAAACATGAGACCTTACAGCTAGATACCAGGCTTTTATCTTGGCCATGGAAGCTACTTGGTTTGGCTATTTTTATCCTGACATATATATGCAAGCCTTTATCTGATTTAGACATCATGGCCTGACAGATTTGAGACAGAAATAAAAGATAAGGAATTAAAAATCAGACATGCAAAACACCCATGAAAAAAGTAATATGATGTTTCATGTATCTGAAAGTTTGAAAACTGTGACATTTCTGACAAAATATTTTTTTTCTCTGTGTGACTCTGTAGCTGATTGGAACCTCAAGGGATATTTTACTTTGCCTATGTAACATATTTTTTCTGTATCTCAGAATATCATAACTTTCACATCCATGACTCTCTTCAGATTTTCTGGTCACTATTTTGGCATTGTTAATTTGAAAATCCAGACATATTTTTCTGCTGTTATGCTAAATGTCAGAAGTGTCCCCGTAGCAGCTTGCTATGCCTCCATGGGAAGCCCAAGGACACTGGGATCACATGCAGGCATATGGTGCTCCAAGGAATGTGCCTTTTGCCTCACATAAACGTAGGATGTGATTATATGAACCTTTTGCCAGCTGGTTAAGTTTATGTCAGATCTTACATCATAGTCTGGCACTCACTTGTATGTGAGGATGCAGTACAAACCAATTCACTGAAATTATCGGAACTGGAAAAAAAGAAAACAACCTGCTCTCTGTTTCCCAGTTTACTTTCTTTCCCCAATTTAGGTGTATATGCACATGTGGGTTTTTTCCTTCCCCTCAAATTTGAATAATTTAATCAATCTGGATGACAGTTTCAAATGTTAGGAGGGGTTGTTAAAGAAGGGAAGGAAGGAGCAGGTGCTGGAGCAGGATGGGAAGAAAACTTCATACATTGCTTTTGCCAAGAGAATAATGTTCATGTGACAGTCCTGCTATGATTTCTATGAGTAAGTGTCTGCTAATAGAAGGTGCCCTGTCTAGCAAGATCGAGGACAGCCATGACTGCAGATGACCAGAGCATTAGCTTCTAAATCCTAAAGTTTGTTTTGTCTCCAGGGCCTGGTAGCACTGAAATTTCTGGTGCCAGAAATCAAAACCACAGGCTTACCTTGTGCTCTTTGTCAAGCAATCTACTGCTCAAACCACCAAAGAGCACTGTGTGGAAGAAGGACAAGTTGTGTTCCCCATGGCTAGGTGATGCTTAGACTGGCTGCATAAATGTTGGAATAAAAAAGGCTATGAGAACTACTCAGAGGTACCACATACTTTCTGTTGCCCAATTCCCGTCAAGGTTGCTTGTAAAGACAATAAATATTGCTCATCCACTTATAACCTGGATGCTTACTCAATCATAAATCCCATTTAAAGGAAAGGACTTGAAGGAGTAAAGTTGACAAGAATTATTCATCAATACTTGTGGTTTTGACAGCTGAATAGAGGTCACATTACTTGTATTCGTCAAAGAATATGTATGAACTTGAATCTTGGATATCGAATGGCAATGTTGTGAGATGGTGTTACACAAAAACAACTCAGTGTTACGTATTTAAGCATATAGTGCCAGTCCTGTACCAGGTGTATTAGAGACAATTTAAATACTGTTCAGGACAAGCTTAGGTAACCCAAAGGAAGTTTTGTAATCTTATGTGTTTCTCTCTTTCCCCTTTATCTGTAGTTGAACCCTACAGTTTTCTCCTATTCCATTTCAATTATTTTCCTGGGTTTTTTCTGACTGTGAACCCTTCCTGTACGGATTTCATAACCTCATGGAAGACTTCAGAATGGTCAGGATCAATAAATCTCTCTGCAGGGCTTGTTAAATGCATGGCTTTGCTGACAGGCATAAGGTGTCAAAACAGGGAGGGGTTACTCAGGCCTCAGGCCAAAGACTTCGAGAGAACGAGGAGGGTACTCAAATGGTCCTGGGGAGTAGGTTCCCACAAAAAAGAAATACAAAGCATTGTCATCCAGTGGCTGGCCCAGCCCTAACCCATGCCAGTTACATGTTTCTTACCTCCATTCTAATTTGTAATTTACTTATTGATATGGACTTTACATACACTGTGGAAAACTGGCTTTGTAAATAAATTTGGTGGGATCTACACAGTTCAATTTGGAAAGCAGCAGCATTGTGGCCCTCTCAGTAACATAAATATTGTCATCTACCTGAATTTCTGTAAGGCCTTTCATACGGTCGTCCCCTCCCCAACATTCTTTCTGCTAAATTGGAGAGATATGGGCTTGATGGACGGACTGTTAGATGGGTAAGAAATTGGCTGGATGGTTGTGTTCCAAGAGTTACAGTCAACGTCCAAGTGGAAATCAGTAACAAGTGGTGTCCCTTAAGGCTCCATGCTGGGACTAATACTACTTATTATCTTCTTCAATGACATAATGGGACTCAGTGCACCCTCACCAAGTTTGTAGATGACACCAAGCCAAGTCGTGCATTTGATACACTACAGGGACCAGATGCCATCCAGAGGGACCTTGACAGGCTTGAGGAGTGGGCCCATGTGAACCTTATCCAGTCCAACAGAGTCAAGTGCAAGGTCTTGCACCTGGGTCAGGGCAACCCCAATATCAATACAGACTGGGAGATGAATGGATTGAAAGCAGCCCTGCAGAGAAGGCCTTGGGGGTACTGCTTAATGAAAAATTGGACATGAGCGGGCAATGTGGGCTGTGGCCTAAAAAGCAAATCATATATTGACCTGCATGAATAACAGTGAAGCCAGCAGGTTGAGGGAGATGATTCTCCCCCTCTACTCCACTCTCATGAGAACCCTGGAGTCTCACGAGTACCTGGAGTGCTGTGTTCAGCTCTGGCATCCCCAGCGCAAGAAAGACTTGGGCCTGTGAGAGCAGGTCCAGAGGATGGATGTGAAAATGGCCAGAGTGATGGAACACCTCTCCTGTGAAGAAAGGTTGAGAGAGTTGGTGTTGTTCAGTCTAGAGAAGAAAAGGCTTCCAGAAGATCGTATTGTGGCCTTTCAATATATAAAGTGGACTTACAGGAAAGGAGAGAGACTTTTTACTGAGGCCTGTAGTGACTGGACAAGGGGCAACTGTTTTTAACCGAAAGAGGTTAGATTTAGATTAAAGGAAGAAAAACTTTACAATGAGGGTAGTGAGACACTGTAACAAATTGCCCAGAGGAGTTGCAGATGCCCCATTTCTGGAAGCATTCAAAGTCAGTTTGGACAGAGCTTTGAGCAACCCGATCCTAATGGAAGATGTCCCTGTCCATGGCAGGGGAGTTGGACTAGATGATCTTTAAACAGTCTTTCCAAGCCAAACTGTTCTAAGATTCTATGACACTGGCATTATCATTGAATTATACGGTTTCAGATGGTTTAAGAGGCTATTCTTTCTTTCTATCATTTTTTTCCCCCAGTACCTGAGTTGGACCTTATTGTGTATCAATGTGCTTTGTGAACCAGAGGACAAAAAATAATGCTACAGTTGAAAACTCTAAGTACTATTATCGCTCATCAAGTAAGCAAAAATAAATAATAAAAAGCAATACCTTTTTCAGAGATAGAATAAAGAGAAAAACACAGCACTGAACTAACAATGGTGATTGCTGGTGATTGCTGCATTCAGCTCATATTACTAAGGGAAATGAACTACTTTTCATACTGTCCCACCTAGTCTAGCTCACAGGCCTATAGGGTGCATCCAAAAACAAATAACAGTGATATAGCCTTGAGTGGAGACAGACCTGAATGATGTTGTTTAAAAACCCTCTCATTTATTTATTTTATTTTTTACTATATTGTTTACCTTTTGTCATACTATTTTTTCATTCAGCTGGCTGGGTTTTCTGCCAGTTAGCACATTCTTATGAAGGTTGGAGATTTGGGCTACAAAGTGCACCAAAGATTGGTTTTGTAGATTGTGCCACTGACATTGGATAGCCCTTTGAATCTCCTTTGCATGTATTTCTTTTTCTGGATAATGATTATTTGGGTAGTAATGACTTTAAGAGAACCAATTTCTCTCCTTATTCATACACAGCTCCTGATGTGTTCTCAGTTGGAGAGCTAAAGACCAGCCATAAGTTCAATGACAGTATCAAATATCAATAGTGCTAATATTGTGCATCGCTCACTTGCATCCTAGAAGTTACTGTGATAAATTTCAAGGTCCCTGGGGAAAATAGTGCATATCTCCATCTATCTACATTATTTTGATCATTATATTCACCCTGAGAACAGGTATTTAAATGACACTCCCCTTTGCTTACAGATCTGAAAAGGAATACAAAATGGATGTATTTTTTTGTGTGAAAGTTATTTGTAAGTTGAACAAAGTGATGTTTTCATCACAAAAATTAGCACTGCAGAGTGCTGGTTTTTAAACCGGGAATGTCCATTATGAAAGCCACTAATTTATGCCCTTGGATAAGGTAAAAAGGCTGTAAGTAAATTCATTTCTTATTGAGCTGAGTCAAAAGTTCTTAAAATTGCATAAAATTGTAATAAGGTCTTATGAAAATAAACAAATATGCAAATTTCTTACTGCAGTGTTACGGAAAATAAGAAATTGAAGGAGCAAACAGCAGGTAAGACTCTAAAGCAAGAGGAAAACTGCAGAGCACTTCGCCTTTGCTTGCTGAATTCCTTTTTAGTGTTTTGGGGAGGTATTTTGAGCATTGCATCTGAGCTTTTGTAAAATAATTACACTAATGGTTCTGGTTTCTGAAGTATAGTACATACATCTGCAAAAGCTATTGGGCAAATTCTGCTGAGTCTTTTGCCTCAGGTCAGCAGCCCTCAGATCATTAATCATGCATTATAAGCTTTAATAGACTAAGCTTTTTAAAGACATCTGCTGAGTCTCAAAGGACAGAGTGCAAACCTTGCATTTCAGAGATTTCTGTATTAGAGCAGTAATAATTTGGGGAGAAAAAAAGACCAAACAAAAAAGCTTTGCCTCTCCCTCTGGTTCCAGAGAGACCTGCCATGCTGCAAGAGAGGATGATCATGCAATTTAAAATTGAAGGCTGCGGAAGTTAAGCTTACCATATATTTAACATGTTGTCTTAGATACAGTGATTGTCACCATCATTATGTGCTCAGGCAGTGAGCATATAAAGAAAGACCTGTTTTGAATGAATTGAGCATATGAATAAAACACACTTTTGACCTGCACAGGTCATGCATGCCTGAAAATCACTATAGGTAACTGACCTTTTGCTTATTTATTTTATCTGATTCAGTCACTCAAACACATAGTTTGGTGAAGGCTGTTGTTGCACGTTTTGCACAAAAGACATAAAATTAGTTAGATTTTTCTTACATTTTAAGGAGGTACTATGCCAGACTTGGAGTTAATTCTGAGTTACTACAGTGAGTCATAAATATTGGCCTGTATGTACACCTTTGCACTTGTTACCTGTTCACTCGTCATTATTTTTTCCACCGGATAATTTACTGTGGGGTAGCAGCTTCTCAGATTGTACAAGGAAACATTTTCACAGTGGACCCAGAGCACAGAGGTGGAAAGGGAGCATGAGGGCTTGCAGGCTCTTGGCTATGGTTACAGATTTGTCTCCAAATAGAGCAAAGGGGAATGGCAGGCTACAGAGTCACAGGATGCTTTTGCCCATGTTGTGTTGTGAATGAACCCTTCCTGATAGCAATAGTTCTTGAGCTAAATGCTTGTCCTCGGACTCCCCTTGTCATTAATTTGAGGAGTCACTTTCCTTTTGTCCAAGTGATATTTAAAAGAGTCATCAGGGTTGGAGGCAGCCGGACAGCCACCTTGGAAAACCCTCCAGCCTGGGGTAAAGGGCTAAGATGCCCACCCATGAGGTGGAAGACCCAGCAGTAAATTTACGCTCTTCTGATTCAGGGCAGCGACTGGTGGTACAAACTTTTCCCACACTGACTGGAAATTGGGGGGGTTAGATATTCAGCCCCCCAAATGCTAGTTACTGGAGCAATCTCAGGTCTTGATGTCATTCTTTACTGGTGGAAAGCAAAGAAGGGCTCTGTCGGGTGGTGGGGTGGGTGCACGGGTGTGAGCTGTCACTGGTGCCCTCAGGCAGAAGAGGGGCTTGGCCTGGTGCTCCCATGTGAGTGCTCTGGTACGTGGGCGTGGGGGGAAATGTCAGCTGCAGGGTTGCTGTTCATTTCCTATGTTTTTCTTACAATGCTTGAACATCTCAGGCCGAGTCAAATTTTTCATATGAGGTGTTTTTTTTCTTCCTGTTTTTTGTATTGGTTAGGAAAAAAGGCAATAAAATAATAATAAAAAAAATCTGCACGTAATCCAGACTGATTTCCCCTTTCCTCCCCTCCCTCCTTTTCTCAGTTTGGTATTGAAGACATTGATTATTCTTCCAGCCCTTTGAGGCCTGGACAAAAGCCAAGAAAATGAACGAAAAGGTAAACAGAGGCAAAGAAAAATAGAGATATATGATAGGGACACAAAGCATGTTCCTGGCAGACTGTGGAATTGAGTCTTCTTGCTTTCTGCAGAATCCAAGCTTTCCTTAAAAGGGAAACTGAAGGAAATAGGTCAACTCCAGTAACATTAAATCATGCTGTATGAAAATGTATCCCCCTCACCTCAGAGCTGCGAGATAACACACTGCTTTTAAACCTTATTTTACTGATGACTATCTGTGATGTGCCAGGAGGGTCTTTTGGATCTGAACAGTGTTCCCCGCTTGGTGGGACAGTTTTTCTAACAGCTTTCTCAACATATCTGCTCTCAGCTGTTCTGGATTTGTTTTGTTGTTTTTTTGTTGTTTGGTTTCTTTTAAAGGAAACTTGAGTCATTGCCACTTTTTATCCTCTCCTCATTGTTTTAATGGGATCTTCCTTCTCTTGCTGCTTTTTTTGCCTTTTTCCATTTTATGAGAATTTTATTCTCCTCTTCATATAGTTCCAACAATTTCTCACCTTCTTTCTCACAAGTAAAGAAAATTAAATCCTCATGCTATAGCATTCTGAAAAGAAACGCTAGTGTAACACTCCTGTTTCAAATGGTCCTGGGGAAAGATGAAGGCAGCTTTAGTTTATTTTAAATTTTTATAAATATTTAATAACAGCAAACGTGTTTTTTGATGGACTTCATGCAACAGCATCTTTTATAGGAGAAACCCTGTGAAAGTTGATAGAGGTCAGGGTGAATGATAGAAAGGTGAGAGGCAATTGAAATTGTTCTTAGAGAAATGGAGCTGTACGGTGGAAAGAAACGTTACTATTTATTTTCTGAAAGTAGTCTATAGATAGCTATGTTATAGACTCAGAAAATGAAACCTAATTTCAATGCAGCAAATTTTTCCAGATGAAAAGTGAATTTTTCCATTTCTTCTGGGCTTCTTTGACGATTTGTATTAATCGTCTGAAACAGATCAGAGAGTGTTAATAACAAAGAAATAGAAAATGGAAAATAGCACTGAACATCCCTAGAAATCTGAAATTGGGATGCCTGTTTAAAGCTAAATCTTAGACCTACTGTAATATAGTATTACCTGTTACCAATTATTGTGCTGTTAGACTCCCAGCATTACTTTAGTTTGCATTACACTAGTATTGCCACACCTGCTAAAGACAAATAACTTTGCTGTAAAGTTTTACAAAGGTCCAATTTGATCTTTCCCAAATGCCATGATTTGGATGGGGGCTTTGAACAGAAGATGACCATGAATTTCTTCAAGGTTTAGCACAAGGAAGTTGAGTCCATATTTCCTGTCTGTTGTGCTTCCTGGAAGCAAATTGTGTTTTTGGCTATTTCTTGCATGTTCCCATAGTCCTCCACTTCTTTAGCCCCCATATCCCACTCCCTGTACCTTGTCAGGTACAGCTGGGCTCCCAGCTGAGTACCCTGCTCCTTCGTGCAGTGCAGGAGGAGTGTGGGCTACTGCTGTCATCAGAGACGAGGCAGCAGGAGGGATGCAAAAGGGAACAGCATGGTGGCTGAAGGTCCTTCATCTTCTTGACAAACTGGGGCTGGAGTCCCTGGCTGGGGAACATGCGTGTGTCTGAAAGAGGAGTAATTAGCAATAAACATCCTGCTCTGTTCTCTGTCCCCAGAGGGAAAGGGGCCCTCAGAGGGTGGACAGAAGCACTGTCATAGAGCCAGTATGTACAACCGTAAAACTGTGTTAAGTCTGTCAGTCAATATTTGATGCAGCCTGCTTAAGTCTGATGGTAATCTATAGTCAGCAAGAACAGACAGTAAAGAGAGTGGTAGCAGTAATAACAGAATTTGATCTGCCTTTGCAAAGTAATACTGGCATAGATAGTGGAGATTTTTCCGAGTAAAATTATAGAAAATATGGTTTGGATCTCAGGAGTGAGGAACCCTGCAATTCTTTCCAGATCATCTGAAGTTTTATTATCCTATTCTAAGAGCACCTTTAAAATTTTATGCTGAGTCTTTCATTGCATGAAGACCTGTTTGACATATGCATTATGAAAACTGCCATTCCACTTATGTTTAGGCAGCGAGGTAAACTGTCCATATAGCTAAAGTTTCCTTAAATGTGTGGTATATTTGTCATTTTTTCTTATGAAATGGCAATTCTAATATGTTAAACTCTGGAATAAGTTTTCCTGGCATTGATTAACAGAGTACTTTCCAGTTAATATAATGTTGTTTAAATTTATTGACATTCTAATTCTGAAAAGCTTTCGAAGAGGGCGCTGGTATGAAGCGATTTGACACTTTGACTCCAGCATCGGGGAAAATGGTCACCAGGTGGCAGACACGGACCGCGAAAAACTCCCGTCTGTCTTCATCTGTCGTAAGGTGAGAGGTGTAGCTTAAAACCCGGTGTGACTTGGTTTAACCACTCGGTTACCGCTCCTGAGTGGCACATTTAGTGTTTGGAATAACACAAACGGTATTTATCCTCGCTATCGGCATTTGCATCATAAAATATGCCCAGAAATCTTGTCTACTCCCTTAACAGCTATGTTAAACACTTCATCCTTCAGTATGGTACATAGATTAAAAAGTCGAAGCTATGCCCGCCTTCTATATGTCTTCCATGATAGCAAACAATGAAGTGAAAAAACAGTTACAGTGGAGGTGTGTTTCAGAGGCATCCAGTTTGCCCACCCACCTTCCCCTCATCCTTGAAAGAAACCCCAAACCCCAAAAACTCCGAGGCTAGAGAGGAATGCAACACCTCTGGCTTGTTTTGAGAAATACATTCTGGAAATGAAAAGTTAAGGAAGCCAGTTTTTTCCTCAATTGCCACATAGTCCTTTATCATTCACAGTTTTTCTTAATCCAACTCACATCAATCCCTTGGATTGGATTTTGTTCTTTTTTTTTTTTGGTCCTAAAGAGCAAAGAAGTTATTGGATATACAGAGACAATTTTATGTATTGGTTTGCTAATGTTAGTAAAGATTTTAAAAGGAGTGTAGTCCCTATGTAGATTCTGCTATGACAGACTTTTCTAAGCTTTCTTGCAGTGTTTTGGTGGCCTAAAGAATGTCTTTATGAAAAAAATAGACTTTGACTGGTGGAATTAAATGTGCACTAATGACTACATTTAAATGTGCACTATTTGTACAACCAACTCCAATGAGTACAGTTTGTATTAGTTAATATTTCCAGATTATTTCACTGTTAGTTTTGGGAAGAGATTTTCCGAGGCAATAAAAAAATTATCATCTGTATATTACAGTCTCTCAGGTACTATTTTTGAACCAGTAGAACTAGAGGATTATTGGGTGGGTTACCAAGCCACCTGCTTCCTCACCTTTGGGTTCCTGACATGACAGGACAGAGAGGCCAGCAGTAGTATGATGCTCACTCCTGCCAGTCTGGGTGTTGGGCTGGAGCAGCAGCTCGTCTCTACAGTTGCAGTGTCAAGCATGCACCCACTCATGTCTCACCCTTTGGTCTCTACCACTGAGCATATTTCCAGACAGATGTTGGCACTAGCTGCCAATTTATCAGCCCATGGCGGTACCACAGTACACATGTCCATCAGATTCAGGTACCATTGTCTTGTCCACCGTTGACACACAGGCTGCCAAAGCTTATCATGCCCCATTCTTGTCTGCATGGTCACGTTTGCCATGGCTGATCATGCTCAAACCTGTTGCCATCATCCTCCACTCATGACCAAGGCAAAGCCATGATACTCCCATGTCACTAGGTTAATGAAGCAGAGTACGTTTGAAGCAGTAAGTCACATCACATCTGAGGTTAGAAAATATGTTTTAACATTGGAGTACTTTGGGTACATCAATAACATTTATTTTTTGGAGGCAATTTTTTTTTTTTAAATATGCTGATGTATAGGCTATGACTTACTATGTATGTGGAAAAGAGGGGAAGATCCATTTATTTAGAGAATTGTTTGTATAGGTGTGCATTTATCAGAGGAACCTTTATTGAAAGACAGAAAGAGTGAAGGTGAGCTTACCTATTCATACTAGGAGGTCATCTGGCCTGGAAAGAAGGAGTAAGTAAGAGGGCAACAGTAAAAAAAAAAAAAAAAAAATCAGTCTTAATATGAACTCAAAACTTGAATCATAGGTAGTGTTATTCCTTTTCTTCTTCCTTTGCCTTCTTTCTTCAAGTTTCTGAGAAGGTAATGTAGAAGTGTTTTTGCTGAACATATTGCCTGGCTCTTCAGCTCCACTCCTGAATTCTTTCTCACGGCATATTTGCATTCTTGGCCTATGCTCATGATATTAAACCTCAACAATCATAAAGATCTCATTCAACAGGTATGGTATGAACTAGGGACTTCGTTTATGAATTTGTTAATTCTAATACATGGAAAATGTTACATGTTAAGATTTCTTGATATTGTTTTGATAATTGGGAGGGTGAGGAGTTGTGCTCCTGGTTGTTTCATAGCATGGTTTGGACAGGATATGACATTTTTTGATCACGGCCATATGCAGGCAGTGACAGAGAATCACCAGATTGCTAATTTAAATCTGACAGTTGTTGAGATTAATGAGAATGCTGTTTGCTTATATTCTTCAAGACTGGATTATCTATTAGGGATTTTGCTTTCAAATGTTCAGCATGCTATATTTTGGTTATATGAAGAAATGGTAATCAAACATTTGTGTGTCTAGTAAACCCATTTGTTGCTGGGAAATACCTAATTTACTGGCAGACAGGACATTTATCTGGTTTCATGGTTGCATTATCACAATCTCTGAATGTATTTGAGGTGGTCAAGCTTTAATTTGGGTCAGGAGTTGAACACCGTAAGCAGTTTCATCATGTCCTTAGGAAGACAACAACAAGTCTTGTGATATTACATCCTCACATACTGGTGAGAGGATGTGGCTTGCTCTGAGTAATTTGGGAAAGAACAGAATTTCATTGTCAAGAAAACTGGGAAGAGTTACTCATTCAGGGCAGGGAAGAGTACTTCAGTTTCCGTCTCCTCAGAGTTTTTCCAGCAGAACACCTCCTGATCTACTGAATCTAGACATAATTTATGAAACACACAAGCATCATAAATGAAGTAACAAAAAACTGAGGTTAGCTCCATTAGTTCCACTCAACAACAGTTTAACCTAGAATAGTGTTGTGTTTTGAACACAGCTGGCAAGTAAAGTACCACCAGCCTCTTGCTCCCTCCTTTCTACCTCTGAGGACTGGGGGAGGAGAAAAAAAGGTAAAGTAATGCCGTGTGGGTTAAGATAAGGGAGTTTACTTGAACACCACAAAGAATAGTAACAATAATAAAGCAAGTAATGTACAATGCACTGCTTACTGCCACTGCTGCCATGCCAAGTCAAGTTGTGCCGTGCCATGCCACTGTTTGAAGCTGATCCCCCTCTGCAGCACCTCCTCCTTTATATATACTGGGCATGAAGTCAGTATGATATCGAATATTCCATTCCATCGATTCGTTTGGTTCAGCTACCCTGGCTGTGGAAATTAACCCTATTCTAGCTGAACTCATGACATTACCCATCCCTTATTCTAGACCATCTACATCATGCCCAGGTCCACTACTTTACCTGTCATATATATATATACACACTCACACATATACATAGATATCACTCCATTAGCCTATAGGCCATCTCTCCAACCTGACCACTGAGTTCATTTAACCCATGACTTTTGGGATCCACCTGTCATGACAGTCTCAGGAAGGAAATACTGTATTGGATTATTGCATGCTGCATCCAGACCTTGAGGCTGGTGTATCTGGCTCAGCCCATGCTCATGGTCTGCAGGTTAAAGTTGTTGATGCTGATGAAATTTGTGGGCACCAGTTGATGAAGCCAGTTCAAGTTCCATCACCGCTGCCCCTCGTTTGATTTCAAACTCCATCCCTCATAGATTTGTATTTAGTAATTAATATCATACAATGTAATTCACCATCTGCTCTCACCCAGAATTAAATCCCTTGAGGTACACGTCAGACTTCCCCATCCTCTCGCATCACCCACCAAGTGCACCCATGTCCTTGAGCAAAAACAATCCAGTGTGTGGGTTTGCTTTGCATGAAGTGGGAATAATCCAAACTACCTTCCCTAATGTACTCATCATGTGCATTACAGGGACTTTACCCTCTTCTACAGTGTGTGGGAGTTTTGATTGGGCAGAGCCAGCTCGATTGGCAGGTCCTCTAGTGTTAACTAACCAGGTGGCTTTTGCTAAGTGTGTATCCCACTGTTTGAAGGTCCCACACCCTATTGCTCTCAGCGTAGTTTTTAGCAGCCCATTGTAGCATTTCATTTTCCCAGAGGGTGGTACATGACAGGGGATGTGATATACCACCCAATATCATGCTCTTTGGCCCAGGTGTCTATGAGGTTGTTGACTATTAGTCCCATTGTCTGATTCAATTCTTTCTGGGGTGCCATGTCGCCACAAGATTTGCTTTTCGAGTCCCAAAATAGTGTTACCGGCAGTGACATGGGGCACAGCATATGTTTCCAGCCATCTGGTAGTGGCTTCCACCATAGTAAACATGTGGCGTTTAGGCTGGTGTATTCATAGAAGTGTGATATAGTCAATTTGCCAGGCCTCGCCATACTTATATTTCAAACAATGCCCTCTGTACCCCACAGGTTTTAACCATTTAGCTTAACTGCAGCACATATTTCACATTCATGGATGACTTGTGCTACAGCGTCCATGGTCAAATCCACCCCTTGGTCATGAGTCCATCTGTTTGTTGCACCTCTGCCTTGATGGCCTGAAGTATCATGAGCCCACCAAGAAAATGCACCCCTATGCTGTCAATCCAGGTCTACTTGAGACACTTTCACCTTAGCAGCCCAGTCCACTTGCTCGTGTTTTGATGTTCCTCAGTCCGACTCTTGGGTACATGGGCACCCATGTGAAGCACTTTCACAACAAGATTCTCTGCCTGAACAGCAGTACTTACCATAATTCAGCAGCCCAGATGGGTTCACCCCTGCGCTGACAGTTGCTTTGCTTCCATTGTTGTAACCACCCCCACAGGGCATTTGCCACCATCCGTGAGTTGGTATATAGAGAGGGCACTGGACACCTTCATGGCTCAGCAGTGTCTCGCTTAGCAGTATCTAAAGCCAGCTGGATGGCTTTCACCTCTCAAACTGACTCAATTCACCTTTTCCTCCAGCAACTTCAGTGACATGTCGTGTAGGACTCCATAGAGCAACCTTCCACCATCAATGTTTTCCCACAATGCAATAGGACCCATCAGTTAACAGGGCATATCGCTTCTTGTTATCTGGTTGTTTATTATATGGTTGGGCCTCTTTAGCATTTGTTACCTCCTCTTCAGATGACATTCTGAAATCTTTGCCCTCTGGCCAGTTTGTCATCACTTCCAAGATTTCTGTGTGTCCAGGGCTCCCTATTTGAGACCATTGTGTGGTCAGTGCAACCTACTTACTCCACGTGGCTTCAGTTACAGGATGTGCAGAGGAGACCCTTCCTTTCAACCTCCAAGCCAGCACTGGCAGCTGGGGTCGTAAGAGGGGCTGTGCTTCAGTACCAACCACTTCCAAGGCAGCTCAAACTTCTTCATATGCTGCCAGTATCACTTTTTCAGTTGGAGTGTAGTGGGTCTCAGATCCCCAAGGGTCAGCCTCGAGTCTCTCCAGGTGCTTTCTGCCAAAGGCTCCAGGTAAGACCATTCTCCCCTGCTGCAGTGTAGAGCACATTTTTAATATCTTGTCCTTCCTGGACTTGCCCAATGGGTACTGTATGAACTATCTCTTGCTTGATTTGTTCGCTGCTCAGGGCCCCATTTAAAATTGTTTTTCTTCAGGGTTACTTAATAAAGAGGGCTTACAGTCAGACAACACCTAAGAAAGCATGTGTTTCCTTTTTATTAGTTGGTTTATTAGACATAGCTGCTATCTTGTTGAACCTCATCCATTGGGATCCGATGCCCAACTTGTCATGTTATTTCTAAAAATTTAATCTCCTCTGCAGGTCCATTTCCTTCACACCATTTTATGGCAAAACTGGCTTTCAGCAGGATTTGAACTACTTTCTGCCCTTTCTCAAAAAATTCTTCCACTGTATTACCCCATACGATGACGTCATCGATGTATTGTAAATGTTCAGGAGCTCCACCCTTTTCTAGTGCAGACTGAATCAGCCCATGGCAAATGGTGGGACTGTGTTTCCACCCCTGGGGCAGTCAACTCTGGGTGTACTGGGTGCCTCTCCAGGTGAAAGCAAACTGTGGCCTGCGCTCTGATGCATTGGCAGTACCAGTTGTGACATACCACTTAGCTGCCTTTGACTCCAGTTCATAGTGGAGTTTTAACATGTCTGGCATGGCAGTACTCAGAGGCGGTGTGATTTCATTCAGGTCACGATAGATTGCTGTCAATTTTCACTCTCCATTAGATTTTTGCACTGGCCAAATAGGACCGTTAAACGCTGAGTGTGTCCTGCTGATCACTCCTTGACTCTCCAGCTGATGGATCAGCTTAGGCACTGAATAGTGTCGAAGAGTGCTCTTCAGGCATCGGCCAGGCCCAGCCCATTGCAGTGATTTGTGTCTCTCTGGAGTTGCCAGGTTGACAACATACCGATTCCAAATACATTACTAGCTTGTCAGGATCCTGCACTTGTTCAGGGGTAAAATTCCAAAACACTGAAGGGGACCACTGTCCTAGGCACTTGCCCATGCTCTCCCACACACCCTGCCACTCATAAATCTCCAGTCTTGGGGCAGATCTTTGTGTAACCCTAAACAAAACTTGAGACACATTCAGGAGACATAACAATAAGAGCCCATCTTACCCATAGCTTGGGGGATGTTACTAATAAATGACAAAGCTGCATACAAATAACAAATTAACCTCGTAACCAGTGGTATAACCATATCATAGGATGACACTATCACATACAGCAACATGTTCCATCCTGATCCATCTCCCAGAGATGAGAAACATCACCACAGGGAACACATACTGTATATAAGGATTTACATAACGAAATCTGGAAACATGGAGGCCAAACGCTCCATGCTAAATTTCACGAGCTAGTTGTGCGCTGTTGGGAACAAAGCGAACTACCACCAGATCTCCGTGATGCAATCATCATCACCCTGTACAAGAAAAAAGGAGTAAAGTCAGACTGCTCAAACTACCGAGGCATAACTCTGCTCTCCATTGCTGGAAAAATCCTCGCAAGAATACTATTGAACAGATTGGTACCCGCTATCGCAGAAGAACTTCTACCTGAAAGTCAGTGTGGTTTCAGAGCCAACAGAAGTACCACAGACATGGTATTCGTTCTCAGACAACTGCAAGAGAAGTGTAGGGAACAGAACAAGGGTCTCTATGTAACTTTCGTTGATCTCACCAAAGCCTTTGACACTGTGAGCAGAAAAGGTCTGTGGCAGATCTTGGAACGATTAGGATGTCCCCCCAAGTTCCTCAAAATGATAATCCTGTTACATGAGGGGCAGCGCGGCCAAGTCAGATATGGCGATGCACTCTCTGAGCCCTTCCCAATAGCCAATGGGGTGAAACAAGGTTGCGTTCTCGCACCAACTTTATTCACAGTTTTCTTCAGCATGATGCTCCAAAGGGCCACGGCAGACCTCGACGAACAAGATGGCATTTATATCCGATATCGTACCGATGGGAGCCTTTTCAACCTAAGGCGACTGAAGGCCCACACCAAGACCCTGAATCACCTTGTCCGCGAGCTGCTTTTTGCTGACGATGCCGCCCTTGTTGCCCACACAGAAGCAGCTCTGCAGCGCTTAACATCCTGCTTTGCAGAGGCGGCTGAGCTTTTTGGGCTGGAAGTCAGCTTGAAGAAGACGGTAGTTCTCTACCAACCAGCACCGCAAGATGATTACCATCATCCCCACATCACCATTGGCGAGTCAGAGCTTCAGCCAGTCCAGCAGTTCAGCTATCTGGGTAGCATCATCTCCTCAGATGCCACGATCGACAAAGAGATAGACAACAGAATAGCAAAGGCAAACAGAGCTTTCGGAAAACTCCATAAAAGAGTCTGGTGCAATAAACACCTGAAGAAAAGTACAAAGATCAGTGTCTACAGAGCCGTGGTACTGCCTACTCTTCTGTACGGGTCTGAATCATGGGTCATCTACCGCCACCATCTGCGACTCCTCGAACGCTTCCATCAGCGCTGCCTCCGCACAATCCTAAACATCCACTGGACTGACTACGTGACTAACGTTGCTGTCCTTGAACAGGCAGACGTCACCAGTATTGAGGCCATGTTGCTGAAAACGCAACTGCGTTGGGCAGGGCACGTCTCCAGGATGGCGGATCACCGCCTCCCTAAGATCGTGTTCTATGGTGAACTTGCCACCGGCTGCCGCAAGAGAAGAGCTCCAAAGAGGAGATATAAGGACTCCCTGAAACAACACCTCAGCCTAGGCCATATTGACCACCATCAGTGGTCCACCCTGGCCTCCAATTGGGAGATTTGGAGACACACCATACATAACGCTGCTGTCTCCTTTGAGAGCACGCGTAGAATCAAGCTCGAGGAGAAAAGACAGCGCAGAAAGAACCGTGCCTCGACTATACCACCCAAGGAGACCCTCCGGTGTGCTCTTTGCAACCGGTCTTGCCTATCCCGCATTGGCCTTTTCAGCCATCAACGCGCTTGCAATAAGCGTGGGCAAAGCCCTTCCCAAATCTTCGTCCGCGAAGCCAAGCCATGATGATGATGATGATGATGATGATGACATAACACCACCACTTGAGCAAATGGACCAAAATGGTGACCATGAACTACTTAACTAATATACAGAGTAAGTATAGCAAAATTGTTTTAACACACTTGAGTCAGATCTGTTGTTATCTCAACTCTTTGTATGGCCCCATGCTGGGCACCAAAAAAGTGTCGTGGTTTGAACCAGCTGGCAACTAACACCATGCAGCCACTCGCTCCCTCCTCTCTACCACCAGGGAGGGGAGGAAGAATAAAAAAAGGTAAAGTAAAGCCACGTGGGTTAAGATAAGAAGAGTTTACCTGAACCAAAAAAGAGAGCAGAATACAATAATAATAAAAATAAAAAACCAAGTAATATACAACGCACTGCTTACCACCATGCCAAGGCAAGCTGCATTGCATCACGCTGTTGTTTGAGCACCCTTTGCAACCTGCCCCGCCCCCCCCCCCCCCCCCCCCCCCCCCATTTACTGGGTATGATGTCAGTATGGGATCAAATATCCCATTGGCTGGTTCAGTCCAGCTACCCGGGCAGTGGAAATTAACCATATCCTAGCCGAACCCAAGACAAATAGCAAAATGCACATGGTAGGAGACTGAGACTTACCTTGTAGAAATACTCTTCTGGAGTAGAAGGCTCACTCTTCTTCTCCTCTAGTGGGTGCTTATAGATCATGAGCTGAAAACACTTGGTAACACCAGCACATCTTCTTTTGTGAGGGCTGGACATACCTTTGGTGGTGCAGCCTTCCTTGGGCTACGTCTGACCCCTGAAGTGGATCGGAGGGCAGACAGATGTCATGCTGTGCAGGGACAGATATTCTAAGCCACTGATTTCCCACTATTTGTTAGAAACTTTGAAAATTACTAATGATAAAACAGATAACATTCCTATTCAGTCAAAAATCCTTATCTGTAAACATCTGCCTTCAGAAGGTCAATATAAAATTTGGTTTCCATGTGAACCTCTTCTTTCAATTTATCAAAACAATCCTTACTCCATTTCTTTGTGCCTTTTTCCCCCACTCCTTTCATTAATCACTCCTCTGAACAACTCCATCTAACTGAGCCACTGTCATTCTGACTTAATGATTTCTTTTCTGACCCAAGGTTCTTGTGCTTCTTATTCCTTCTGCTTTCCAGCACTCAGATTTCAGTCCTCTTTGCCTTTGCTCTTACTCTCCTCCTGCAATCCTTTGCTCATATTAAATGCCCACTGAGAGATGTTGTGGAATTAGGCTGTCTTGAGTATGCCATTCTTTTTTCTTCATCCAGCTCTGAATTGATGGTTACTAGTGATTAAAAATGACTCTGCAGAATAAGTATCAGTAAAGAGCAAGTAGTGGGGGGGAAAAAAAAAATCTTCTACTTAACACCCTCAAAACCTTTTTTTCTTTTGCTGTACTGGGGCTTAAGTGATATTTTGTACAGAAATGGTTTTGGTGGTTTTTGTTTTTTGTTTTTTGTTTTTTGTTTTTTTATATTTGGTTCTGATTTCTGATACTCTTCCATGTAGATAAACTAGATTATTCTCAGCTTTGTTTTTTTTTTCTTAAGATACACATAATAGAAAATTAATAACAAAGTTTCAGATTAGAACATAACTGTGTGCCTTGTGGAGACCTAGAGCATAGGCCAGTGCTGTGTAAAGATCCACAAAGGATTAGCTTGTAGCAACCTCATCCAGTATATTGAAATACTCAGATAAGCCTTTTACAGGTGTCTTGAGATTGCATTGGTCATGAAAGATGCAAAGCATGTTTGACTGTGATGAAATAGTGGGGTAAATGGCTGGGACTTGAGGAGAGAAGAAAAGAACGTGACATAAGCATAATTAAGTCATTCAACAGTAAGATAGGATTTGACAATATTCGGCCAGATGACTTCTTCTTAGCAGTGGTTCTCGGAATCGAGAGCTTCTGAATGCAATCTTCTTCCATAAGGCATCTGGGCCATTACGCAATGCCAGTTAAGGGGTTAGGAGTCTTGGGAAGAAGTCCTGATTGAATCCGTCCTTACCAAGAGTGTGTGCATTTCTGCTGACCAGCAGGTGAATGTAATTCTTCTCATAGGCCCGTCAGAGGAATGTGGGTGTACATACATCATACTGATGTTGACACACTTGTTTATGAAGCACCAGTTTTGTATCCCTGTCCAGTTTTCTTCTCACAGTACATCCTATGCTGGGTAAATATCTTTAGAAAATGGAAGTAATACATTGTGTTCTCCAGGATGACAACCACATTTGCTGAAAAGATGGAATCAGGTACAAGCAGGTTCTGTATAATCTAAATATTATTCTGTATAGTTTTTTATATTGGGATGACTGTTCAATAGAGCTGTGCTTCTGACTGTCAGCCTGCTCTCTACCCTGGAGAGCACAGCATGGCTGCAGAACTGTTTTCTACTCTGCCCATGCGTTGGGACTATTTAATTCATGATGACAACTTCCAAGCTAGACCCTACATGGGGATTTTTGGGGTAATGAATGTGCCCACTGAATTTGATATTCAGCTGTGTGTGACATTGTCTTATTTTTGTACTTCATAACTATGTAACTTCAACTGTTAAATAAAATCTTAGTGGAACCATTGAATGTGACCACATTTAAAGCCAGTCTAAGGTTGCGAGGTCTACACTCAGAAAAGCTAGCTTGAAGCTAATTTTCTGTGGTAGTGTGAGGGATAGAAAGTTGAATCACCCTGACAGGTAATTAATTTTAATTTAGATAATATTATAAAACAAGGGGAGACTATATGGCTGCCAAGATGTAAAAGTGCCAAGTATTAAAATACATACCTTTGAACATTTCTGGGTTATCAAGAAACGAAGTTGGTTTTCTTTTTCCTTAAAGTGAGATCTAACTCTATGGAGGTGATAACACAGTCTTTTAAAAAATAAGGGCTCACCATATGAACCTTTAGTTTACAATGGGCTTCAGGGAAGCCAAATAATTTGTGTTTTTCAGCAGTAAATAAAAGGAGAGGAAATACTTGCTTGTGAAATGTTTTTTCTTCTGCAGAGGTGATAAACAAGCATGCTGCTTGTGGAAAAATGCAACACGTTCCAGGACAGCTACCAGTGTGGAGAAACAAAAAAAGGGCTTGCTAAAATTTCCTGGAATATGCACAGCACCTTATTTAGGCAAAATCCGGTTAGTCAGTCATGCCTTGTCTGCCGAAAGTATGAACAAAAGTGTGCATCTCTTAGATGACATAAGGAAAAAGGCATATATACCAGACAAGTTTTATTCAGTTCTGACTTCTACTTTTAATTAACGCATAACAATTTTTTTCCACAGTGGGATGTACATATTTTTTTCGTGAGTCATTGGAGGATTCACATTTCTGAAAACACTGTATCTGTAACAAAGCTTAAAGACCATTATAACCATTTCAGAAGACTGAATTTTAATACTATTTAAGCTAATACAGAGGTATAATAAAAAATTTGTGTCTTTTCTCAAAGGTGCACAAATCTGTTCAAAGTATTATCATCAGCAAATCAACATCTATTTAGACTTTATCCTGTGTTGTAGTTTAAGGAAATTGGTCAAACACATCAGTTAAAAGCTTTGGTTCCATTTCTTACTTATTTATTGCCTGGAGCAGATTTAACAGAAAAAAAACCAAAATCCTATCAGCTTGAAATACCATTGCCCCACTGTGGCCTCTGCTTTTTGCTATGCTGAAGCAAGAATTTAGATTTTGTAATTCAGTTTCTTGAAGGAAGCGAAATCAGTGAAATGAAGTCTGAATGTATCTCAGTTGTAACCTCCTTTATTTAACTGTGTATTTTTGTCATTCTTGAGGGTATTTAAGCAGTGATTAGAGTGTTCCAATTATGCTATACTTTCAGAAGCTTCACCCAGTATTCACACAGTGAAGTATTGCCTCTTCATTCAGAGTGAAGCGCAAAATTCTTGCAGTTTTTCTCCTACTATACTACTATAAAACCATGTACCAAGAAAATCTACTAAAGAAGCACTGTCTTTGCTACAGTGAATATTTACAAATTAAAAACTTACTTTTTTACCTGTCATGTTGTTATACGTCACTCTCTTTTTTCTGGCTGCTTACATTGTTATTGCTCATATTCTTTTTATAATTAATTATTGAAACTTGAAATAGTGATTTCTGGAGGTGTATAAATTATCCCATTTGATAATGATAATATGCTGGTAATAAAATATTAATTATATCACACTCGTGCATCTTTACTGATAGACAAGTAATACTGCAATTTCTATGTTTGGAAAAGTCTAAATCAAAAATTAGTTTTTGGAAAAGCAAATTCTTAGTCTTTTAACAATGGAGAACCATGTTTTCCTCTCGTGCTGCAGGAATTTTCTTTCAATGCGATAGGCTGTGAATTGGAATCTGAAAACTTCTGAAAGGAGATACATTGTGTTTAAGGCCAAAATACTTTTTCATGTTGAAAAATCTGCAGATAAACCCAGATAAAATTTGTGTGGATATATGTGCATAGGTACATATAAATTAGATTCACTGATTGATGTCATAGCCAAGTATCAGGAAATAAATAAATAATGGAAGTTCTTATCTTTTTTTTTTTTCCCCCCCCTGTTTAAACAACAAAACAAAAAAAACACCCCAGTTAATCACCACAGTTCTTAAGTACAATTTATTATTAGGAAACTACCTACTAGAGCTACCAGAAAACCCACAATGTTCATTTTCGGTCTCCATAAAAACTCAAAGTGAATTCCCTGACAGTCCCTTAAGAGAAGGCAAATCCCTTTCCAAATGGGATCAGAAGAAAATTTCTTAAGACAAATTTGTTTTCAGATGTGTTCTTTCCCAGGGAATTATATTGGTTTAAATACAGGAAAGATTCCTTGGAAGTTTCCAAGTCTCTGCTAACGCTATGAGTCAGACATCTGCAGGTTGTGTTGTGCCAGATATGACGTCAAATGACAATCCAATGGGGTTTTCCATTTGACTTAATAATGAAGCTTCAATGTGATCTTACCGCGTAAAATAACCAGATTTTGTCTGAATCATCAAGGTTAGCATTAAAAATCTGATTTTGTTAACTGGTTTGTTAAAACACAATTTTAAGGACTCAAAATGTTGCAAAAAAGGAAGATACTAAGCCTGAATATACAGCAATATTAATTCTGAACTGTTTCACACCTTACTAAAATGTTAGTATAACACAGACAAAGTCACTGCTGTGGTTAGTCTTGTCTTCGTGGCAATGGCAAGCACCGATTACTCCTCTCTTTGAAAGTGAGTACGTCTGCTCTCCAGGGCCGGGGCGTGCTGTTGCAAGCATGGTTGCTGTTGCTGGTTGGAAGTTTAATGAGGAAGCACGGAAGTGTTTGTTTCATGGCTGGGTTTGGCAGACCCTCCCTGCAGCTGAGGTCACAGGGAGCTCTATGGCCTTGGCCATGGGTGGCCTGTCAACAAGTCTGCCCTAAGACCAGCATCCTTGGGTGACCTCTGCAGCAGTTATATGAAACATATTTTTGTCAGTTTTACTGAGTTGCTAAAAGATTCAGGAGCTTTCAGCTCTTGAGGATTTTGGGGGTTGTTGTATTTATTTTTACTTTAGATTTCTGTCCTATTTGGGCTGAAATCAATTTCAAGCCCTCTCATTTTCCCACAGACTGGGAATCCAGCTTCTTTGGCTAGCCACAGTTGCTCTCTAACCTGTCTCCCACACTGCTGTACATTCTTGAGCAGGGCTATTGTCTTCAGCTGAAAGTGAAGAAATTAAAGTGTAGATGCATGAGTTTGGCTTTGGCACATTCCCCTTTTTGCCCATTCTTCAGCAAACAATAATTTCAGATACATGGAATTAAGCTCATGGTTGCTAAATTATGCAGTCAGTAGGCTTCTCGGGGAAAGTGGAAAACACATGACTTCTGTGCCTAAATAAGACTTCCCTACAAGGGCATGCTAGAGCATGAAGACAGACTTTGACCTATATTCAGGGAAGCTGTTAAATGGTCTCAGCTGAGAAATGGCCACAGCAAGTCCAACAGGACTTAATCTACCTGTCCATACTAGGCTAAGCCTGGCTAGTGTAGATGGGACCAAGGAAAGAAAGTATTATGAGGAGCTGGAAGATAATGGTAGAGGAGCAGATTAGAAAGAATATTGTAAGTCCATAGTTAGGTGAAACAATGAAAGCCTTATGTCCATTATTTAGAGACTTTTTTAGGGTGGGCTTAGAAAATTGTCCAAAGAGGAAGAAATTTAGGAGTAGAGCCCAAAATAGTAGCAGAATAGTTGACAACTTCTACATTCATCCCAATCCTGTGGGAAACAAAAGAGTAATGAGAGTATGGATTATTAAGTCATGGTTAATATAATGTTACCTGCACAATGTAGAACTTGATTTTTACATGAGAGGAGTAGATTCCTTCTCAGTTGGGAGCCAGGGAAAATTCATAGTTGCTGCCTTTGCCATGGTGTTCTGAAAAATTGTCTCAGACAGCTTCTATTAAATGTTGCTGTCTGATGTACGGGGACAAACCTGTAGTTGATCTCTTTGACTGGCCTCTTACTTCTGCCCATCTATGGCACTCTGCCATGCCCAGACAGGAAAAGAAGTATTACGTATGTTGCTAACAACTCCTTATTTCAGATAAGGAAAAGTCACCCAACTTTTTCCTGCATTCTTGGCAGCTGATATTTGAGAATTTTTCATAAAAAGAAACTGAAAATGGTCCTGGGGATTACTGAGTGGATAAATTTTCAATGTCTACCTTAGCAACTCATTATCTCCCTCCTTTTCTCAGTAAGCCTCTGAATCATAAACAATATAAATAAATCCTTTGTCTTGTGGCACCCACAGTTACAAAATAAACACATGAAAGTGAGGCAAAGTCAGTGAGATTCTTTACCGCATGAATCATGTTGAATTTGGCTTCCTCCCAAACATACATATTAGCAGAGAAATCTGTCACCTGTACGAGGTTAAATCATTCTGGAATATGTGGTAGCAAGAGAAGCGATATAGAAGCAGTAAGTTGTATAAAAAGTGTATTTTCATGTGGTTATAGTTTGTTTTGGTGTGAGTCAAATTGTCAATGATCTTATTAGGTAAACTGCTGGGGAACAGTGGTATGTGGAACTGCTCTCTCCTGCCATGCTCCCACTTGAGCAATTGCTGAGTGAAAGACAGGCATGGTAGAAATTGATGGGGCTGATTATAGAGTTCCTAGAAAGGAACAGTGCACGCAACACCAAGCAGGACAGGTACGGATTCAGTTTCTGCATGCATCAGTTGTCCAAAAGCAACATTAGATGCAGACGCTGATAACACCTACATTTAGGAAAATGAGGACAGTTGCACTAATCCAAGAGTACGGGTGTTCACCCAGTTCTTACTCCTGTGCTCTGCATGTGCCTGTGCATCTATCTCTCATTGCAACACTATCAGAGTGTGTGGGTAGATAACAGCTTTCACATGACTGGGGGACCAAGACACTGGAGAAGAACATAGTACATCCCAGAACAGAAACAGTCTTTGTCTTAGGCTTCCTAGGTTCACTGGATGGTCTGTTATAATTCAGCCTTGGTTCCCCCTGCAAAACACAGGTTGACAGAACAGCTCTGCTTCAGGTTACATGAGGATAAATGCATTCAAGGTTTATGAAACACCAAGATTACATGGTATGGAAAGCCATGCAGCTGACACTGTTAAACTCAAAGCAAAAATTCTTAAAGAAAACAGCCTTTTATACGCATTAATGCATGCATACACACATGTATTTACATATACATATATACTTATATAAAAGTCTAACATACAGAGGACCAAAAAGAAGTATTAATTTAATAGTAGCAGGCACAATGCTAAATGGACATTAAAATCCCATAGATTCTGTTGGCTTCACACACTGAAAGACAATAAAATCTCTGTCAGAAAGCACTAAACAAAATTGCTTGGACTATCCCCTTGGATCCTAAATGTATCAGGAAATTTAGCTTGCAGAGTTGTATGTTTTATTCCAGTTTTATGGTAAGTCATAATACCTAAGTACAAAGACAGTTACTGCCTCTTCTGTCATGTTTTGGACCCATGTTTCAATTATGTACCAGTATCCTCCCCTAGCTGGTACGAGAAGAGTTTTAGGAAACAGAAAAACTACCCATCGTAGTTCCTCTATTTTATTTCCACATCTTAAATGCTGTTCTTGTAGAAAAGGGAAGAAAATGGAAGTTCTACTACATTTCCAGGATCATATAAATTGTTCCCGTGTATTTAGTCTTGCCTTCTTTATTGGGAGAGAGGAAATGGGCACACAACACAGCTGCATGAGTCACAAACATCTGTCTTTGAGTGTGTCCTATTTGATTAATAGAACTTTACAGCCATTTTGGCCTTTCTTCGAACTAAGGCCCTCAAATAGCGTAATTTTGTACTTCACAGGCTGCGTGGAGGTGACAAATTTTCCCCACTTTTGCTGTATTTGGAAGTGTTTATCTTCCAGGCATGAAATTCAGAATGTGATTTTTAATTTTTTTTTTTCCTAATGGTAACCATGGTCTGAAAAAAACTTTGAGGATGATAGATACAGAAACAAGGGATAGAAGCTCTGTCTTTAGCTTTACACTCTTTCCACATGACCTAGTCATAAGTTCTCAAAAAAAAAAAAAAAACCAATTGTAGCTATTCTCTATTTGGATGACTGAAAATCAGTAACAGATGCCTTTAATTCTTCCGTGTTCCAGGTAATAGAACTTTTCAAGGAATGCCTTCACTTGGTTGAAAGGCATAGATTGTTCCTGATGTGCCAGATTGTGTCAAGGCTGGGCAGGGTAGTGATTGCTCTGGTGTGTTCTTCTGCATTGTTACCAGTGTAAAATGAATAATGATGCTTTTGGCTTTTGTAGTTCTGATTAGCTAAAGAGTTTTGTGGGTTTATTTTGCCTTTTTAATATCCATCCAGTATAGTACCAGCAAGGTTCAGTTTACTGCTGAAAGCCTCTCCAGCATTTTATTCCCTGAACTTGCCTCCCTCTGCCCACCGTACTGGGTGGCCAACAAGCACTCTTTGCTGGTAAAATGTCACTATCTGGGTATGGATCTATCTCTTCTTCCCAGAGAGAAACTTCTAATCATTTGTAAATCAATTCTTATTCTATCTAAGTTTCTGGTGCAGCATGAAGGTAAAAGTAAAGTAGAGGTCAGAAGCTGGTCTTTTTCTTAGGGGAAGAACTATTATATATTCCTTGCTTCATAGAGTAAGTCCCAGAGAAAGAGCAGAAAGCACTGCAGGAATGTGAACAGGAGATTGCCATCACAGAGCAGACTCTGCACAACGTTGTTTGATATTTGAAGGAGACATTGGGATTGAAGCTAGGAAGCTTAATAATGTCCCTGAAAAGGCAGTGGGTCTTGTGTGGCTTCTTGTAGGATAATGATTTCTCTTAATGAAATCTGAAAATATGTCTTGTCTCACAGTTTGTAGCTGGTATCTTGTGAATTGTTTTCCCTCTTTTAAGGTGAGGAAAAAAAATCTTACTGTCTATCCACAAGTTGAGGAGTTTTGAATTTCTACATCAATAATATATGTTAAATGTCAAAGAACTTACTTTGCAGAATGTTTCCAGAATGGCTAACTTAACACCACCAAAAATGCTGTGTTCTTCACTTGGAAGTAGGACAGTTAAAATAAAAAGGCAAGTTTATTTGCATAGAGAAATCAGTTAATGACTGATGTCATTAGTTAGTTGACGTAGAGGGAGTTGGTGTGGGAAGAGAAAGCAAATGTAATGGGGAATAAGATGTTTCCACCCATTTACACAGGTGGCCTAAGTCTTGAGTGCTTGTAAATGCAAATTTCATTGCACTCTGTACTTAGTCTCAGATTTTACGTTTGCTTCCCGTACATTAACACTACATGGCAAGTAAACACTTGTTTTAATCCACCTCAGTTATGCGGATCCTCACTATCATATCGTGAAAATCATATAGCTTTGTTTTCTATTGAGCTACAGTGACTGGTCCCATATGCAGCCTTGTCTACCTGACTTCTACTCAGTTTATTCTTGTAAGAACTCTCTTATTGAGTCTTTCAAGATTTTTTTTTTTTTTTTTAAATCATTTTTCCAGGCTCAAACAGGATAGGAGGTGAAAGGAAGACACTGGCAG
Source organism: Bucorvus abyssinicus (assembly GCA_009769605.1). Lineage (NCBI taxonomy): Eukaryota > Metazoa > Chordata > Aves > Bucerotiformes > Bucorvidae > Bucorvus > Bucorvus abyssinicus. The sequence goes on along the minus strand of CM020030.1, from coordinate 17,152,784 downwards.
GGTCTCTGTGATGTGGATGACTGTGTGAACCTTTCAAACCCCTGAAACCAGAGCTAGACACATCTGCTGAGGCTCATTTGCTAGGATAATAAGAGGAGCTCCAGAGTGGACCTGCCTCAAGAGGTTTCTGATCTGCAAAAATGCACATGGGCATGTGTACACACACACACACCCCTGCACACACACAGCTCAAATAAACATAAAATCAGATCAGCAATTCTTTCTAGTTGCACTCTCAGGATTAATTGAAAATAATTTTTTTAATGAGCCTCTCAAACAATGTTTGGGAAATGTTCAGAAGTATCATTTTCTTTTCCACAGTGTAAACTGCTTTTTCATCAATGTTCTGTCAGTCACCTGGCAAAGGTCTAGTCCATCAAATCTCAGTGACCATTGGTAATTTGCTGAAGAACCAACATTTTGACTCCTAGGTAAGAGTGAAGATTTAGCCATTGACCCAACGGTGTGACTAGGGTCATAACCAAGCAGTGAAATAAGCATGTGCTCCCAACAAGAAAGAATTGTTTTAGAGAACACAAACCAATGGCTCTTTGCTTGAGATAATACATGAGCTCTGATTTCTCCAGGCATCAAAGTGAAGAAATAAGGACTGTTACTTTTGTTGTGTTTGCTACACATTGTCAATGGGAAGTTCACTGGGCTCCTGAAGACCTGTAGTAGACATCCAGTCTGTTACTAGTGATAATATCCAAAGGGGGAATTATGCCAAAATGGCTTGCCAGAAAGCAGTTTCTGTAAATCACGTGAAGGCGAAGGGAATTTTTCCCTCTCACCTTTTGAATATATTAGTATTTGTTTAATAACTGTCCATTTCTTTCAACTTCTCCTGCTTTGTTTGATTTATTACAAATTTAACAAAGCGTGGTTCTGAGGCAACTGAATTGTCACAGAAAAATACAGTGGCAAATTGAATGAAAATATATTTACATTTTTTACATCATTAATGTTTAAAGAACAATAAAGCTGGCAGCTGTATCAAAACTATTTCTTAATTGGTGTACACTTACAAAATAGTTTACTTTAAGCAGTGGGAAGCATGAAATATATTTATAGCCTCCTTCTTCCCCCAAATCAGAATTGGAAAATCTTGCATCAAGTGAAAGTACTATCTTCACTGGATGCACGCTGTCTTATATTTAGAGGTACAGTCTGCTGAAAATCAGTCATTGTGACTCCGTGTGGGCATCCAAAAAGCAAGAACTCAGCTCTCACCAGCCCCTTCTGAAGATTTTTAAGGTCAGTTGTTTTAGAGAAATATTACTTAAAATATAAAAAATGCAAAGCCTTTCAGTCTGAAAGAAGTTAGTTCCAATTTTTTTGTTTTGTCAATTTAAATGAACACTTAGACTGACAGCTCTGTTGGCTGGACAAATCTCCCAGTATCTTTGGCAGATCCTGGACTTGGCTTTCGCTGTGAAGTGCCTTGCTGTTTCTCCCTCTGCTGCCAGGACACCCACAGGCACTCACACGTTCTCTGCCTAGCTGCTTCTCACTTGCCCTCCCTACATATCTCTTTCTCCCAAATGTGCCCTCTTCTGCACTCCTACCTTAAACTTTCTCTTCTTTTTCCCATCTCTCTGCCAGCAAGATGTATATTTAACAGGCAGGTGCTTCCCCTTTTCCCTGAGAAGAAAGAAAGGCAGTCTTGCTGCTTGGGTACCATGAAGGCCACGCACAGAAAAGAGACTTAAGTCACTGCTGATCACCTTCCTCACCTATCCCTTCTTGGCTTACATCTAGAGCTGTTTGAGAGATCTTTCAGGGTGGTAGGTTTTTGGGTTTATGGGGTTTTTTGTTTTGGTTTTTTTTTTTTTTTGGTGCTGTTGGCAGGCCAGACCCGAGCTGATATTTGCATTCAAAGTATGTTTATTATTAGATCAGTATTAGACCAATAACAGACCAATACATTCTGCTCTTCAGACAGAAACCTGGTAAAAATTCTTATAGCCATATCAACCTCCCGAAAGAGGTTGTTGCCTAGTCCACAGGATCAGTGAAGGCACTATTTATTCACAGTGTTTGCATATACACTTTGACAAGTCTACCTGTCTCCTGAGAGTCCTCTGTTATTATTTCCCTGGTATATGACAAGGATGTTCAAGGAATGTAGGGTTTTAAGAGGGTTTCTGTCTCTTTGTTGTCTGAATTCTGATCCTTTTTGTGCATTTTGCTTCCTTTAGACATCAGGTGCATTGTCCAGGATAGCAGGTTTTTGACCTGACCCAGCAGTCCGGCTGGCATTAACAGGTATGCGTGGGCTGGCAGTGCTGGGCAGGCTGCTTTCACTGAGGATTTGGGTCGGGGTTGAGGACAGAGACCAACCACTCTGTGACCTTGAGTAGGATTTGGACGAGCAGCTAAAAGAAAGGATTGTAGATGATATACCTATTGGGAGTTGCCTTGCTAGCCGCATCACCAAAATGCCTGTGTCTCTGGCAAAAGGGGGAGACACTGGCTGCACTCAAAGCTGTGCTCTATATGGGAGCAGGACAGAATTTAAAAAAGGTCAGCAAGAAGGCAGTACAAATGGAGAAAACAAAATGAGTCCTTGAACTTAAGACTTTTTTAAGTTTTCTGACATCTCCCAGTCCAAGATTCAGCACATCTGAGTGCATACTTGATTATTTAAATTATGTAGAGATTACAGAAAAACTAGAAAAATTGTTGTTTGAAATTTCATATGAACTTAGATCTGGAACTTTTTCACAGGATCGGATGTAAAGCTTTGATTTACATAATTACTTTTAGTTTCTGTAGTCTGTGTTATTTCTCTGAATTTGGTTGTGACCTTTAATTATACACTTCTAATGAAAAATATGCATTTTTCCAGAGCATTAGAGGAAAGAAGGTGGTATCTCATAATGAAATGTCTTACAGGAAAAACTGCACATGCAATAGACTGCAAATACCCTAGTTATAAGGTTTTCAGTGAACTAGCTAGAAGAGTAAGTGGGTAAAATAAACAGGACAGTGTAAAGAATCTAGTTTTTCTCTTCTCTGGCCAGTATTCTTGAAGAAGTTTCCATGTCAGAGATGCAATCTCACATGTAAAACTCTCATTTTAGAGGTACCTTACATTACTTGATGGTCTAAACAGACTATATCCTGTGTCTCTAACTAGAATCAAAGTCACAATTTTTTTCTATGGTGTATTTGGACACCACAGACGTGCAAGTTAATTACATTGAGCACACAATTTTTAAAAAAAATTGAATGAATTCTTCATTAATTTCTCGTGAATGCAGTGGCTAATATATGACTATGAAAGTGAAGATCAAAAAAGAAAAAAAATCCTTTAGGAACATTACCTCTTATCTGTGAGGCAACACAGAAACATGACTATAATCTGGTGAATATTACTGCTAGCATCTCAGTTCCTTTTCGATTGAAATATTAGCTCTGACCTTGGCTTACACTGTATATGTATCTGCATCATTCCTTATCCTCTTTATGTGTCCAGGCAAGCTGTCAGCTTGCTTTAGAGTGCAATGCAGAAATCTTTATTTCTGAAACCAGAAGTGTATGGCAGTTAATACTAGACGTACTGTCCTCAAATGCATTAGCTCATGTGGAGTATTCATACTAACTAATGTCTGCTTGTTTGGGGTCTTAAAAATCTTCCTGTTGTGGTTTAAGCTGTGAAACACCACGAAGACACTTGCTCACTTCTACCCGTCTCTGGTGGAATGGGGAGGATAAAATACAACAACAGGCTCAAAGGTTGAGACAAGGACAGGGAGGGCTCACTCTCTAAATATGGTCAGAGGCGAAAGACAGGCTCTGCTTGGGGGAACAAAATCAATTTAATTTAAACCACAAAATCACCACCGATTTAACAATTTAGTCAGAGCAGGACAGTGATAAATACAGACAGATCTTAAAAATACCTTCCCCCCACCCCTCCCCTCTTCCCAGGCTCAGATTTGCTTCCGATTCTCTACCTTCTCAACCCAGCATCATAGGGAGGCAGGAGATGGGCGTTGTGGTCAGTCCCAGTCCATTCCATGCTGTTTCTGCTGGTCCTTCCTCCTCAGAGGAAGAACTCCTCACACTCCTCCCCTGTTTAGGGAAACCATCCCCTCCTCCCATGGGTGAAAGTTCTCAATGAACATCTCCTTCCAATGTGGGTCCTTTCCACGTGCAGTGAACTTCTCAGTGATGGTCTGCTCCAATGCGGACTGCTTTGGGAGCAGCCACCTGATCTGACGTGGGGTCTTCCACGGGCCACAGGTGGGATTCTGCCCCATCGTTGATCTCTAACGGCTGAAGGGTCTCAGCCTGCCATCTCATCACAGGCTGAAGGGGAATGGCTGCACCAGAATGCCTTCCCCAGCTCCTCCCTCACTAACCTGGATATTTCCCTCATGTCCCACTCCTCTTCCAAAGAAAAGAACCCCCCAAACAAAAGAACTCACCCAACAGGTTTAGCCCCTGTTAAATATGTTATCACAGAGGCACTGATTTTCTTGGCTTTGGCCAGAGGTGGGTCTAACTTGGAGCTTAAGGAACTTCTTGAAACTTCTTACAGAAGCCTATGCCAGTAGCCCTCACCCCCACTACTAAAACCCTGCCAGACACAAAACTCAACACTCTTCCTAATGAAAAAAATGTCCAGTCTGCTGTAATTTTTTACAACAAAGAAATAAACAAAATTAAATTCTGGAAGTGGGAAATTTATGAGGTGCTTTATTTATTTATTTATTTATAAATTTACACACAATGTCTGTATGTTGTATCCCTGACTAAAATGCAACTTGCAGTCTGCAATGTGTTGCCATTCTGGCTGTATTGGCATCAATGTGAACATTATTATTCCTCTATTACTTTTTGGCTTTCCTTTACAATTTTTATTTTCAAAAAGAGCATTTTGTGCTTTGTGCCTTCTTACACAGTATGCCAGTTCTAAACTTCCCTGTTGTTGAGAAATGAAATGAAATATTGCACTCCCTGGCTTCAAGTATCCTGTTTTTAATTACCCATTTGGAGAGAAACTTTTTCTATGTGAGGGTAACGATACGACAATCAGAACATTTCAGAACATTACAGGTGGGTTTTATTTGTTTTATTAAAAGATATACTGGAGTACTCTTCTGGCTTTTGTCCTTGTAGAAAGCCTGGCCCTCCTCCAGAGACAATTTTTGCTTGAGAGACTGGAAAGAGACTCATAAAAACTTGTCCTGAGTTTGGAAAGTGAGCAGAAAAGGAGTGCTTATTAATTTCAATTGCCTGCATTATTTTTCCCCAACGGGGAAAAACCGTGGCATGTCTGAATAGAAATACTTTTCCTTAAAACAGAAGTATGCCCAGTTTTTGGCTGAATTCTTTGGGCTTAGATTTTCAAATGGTATATAACAAATCATTCCTCAGAAAATTACTTCCCAGTTAATAAATAGTTATTTGCAGAAATGAGTAACATGAATGATTCATTTGGTGATCTGTGCGGAGGCAGCCAAAGTGCTACTGAAATCCCCTCTTCGCTTCTGTGGCTGTGCCTTAAAAAATAACTCCAACACTCTATATGTGCTAAAAGTACTTTTCACCTTGTTGTGGATAAAACTACTGTACTCTTCTTACTGCAAACATTAAGAATCCTTTGAGAAATAATGACCTCTGCTTTAATGAAACAATAAACAGCGTTAATGATTAAAAAGCCAGATGTGTGGCATTTTGCCCCTTTGAAATACTAAGCAAGCTGATCAGAAGTTATTTAGAATTAATGTTGTGAAATGCTTTTTATGCTTCCTTATGCTATGTATTTGCAAAAACATAGTTCCTGTTCTCCTTTCTGTTTACTTATTTTTGGTGTGTCTTTCCCCTGACTGTAACCAAAAGTTAGTACTTTAAGAAAAACACTGCACGAACTTCAGGAGACTTCCAAGAAAATGCCTGACAGCTGGGAGATGGCACATTTTCTAGTTACAAGTAATCTTAGAACTGAATTTCTGTGACATTGGAGTTTCTGTATCTTACCTTCTGTCTGAAAGGGACTATCTACAATTCTGAAATCATTCCTGGAAGAGAAAAATTTCATGACTGACCTCAAGAGAGCAACTGGGCTAAATGAACTCTTGGTCCCCAGCAGAAAGAAGGGGAAAAGAGAGTCCCTCAGAGATAGGAACAGGATGAAGTTTTAGTGGGCTCTTTTCCAGCTGCTTCCAGCTTCCCAGGGATACAATGGGTAAGCAGGGTACAAGTGTAAACCAGTACTGCTTTGAGACTACTTTAATTTACACTTGATATCAGGCTGGCTTCTGACTGGAAAGCCTCAGTTCATTAACACACAGAATTGAGAAACAAATGCCCTCCTCCCATCAGGATTTCAGAGCAGCAACGCAAGCTGAGCATTTCCTTTGGAGGGGTCAGTCCAAACCCACAGACTGAGAACAGGGAGGAGTTCTCATTTGTCCTGGAAGGAAAAAAGCATTTGACAAGAAAACATAGGCCAATGTAGACTATAATGGTTCCAGATAGTTTTAACTTTATGATGTCTTGACCACTTCCACATTTTTGCTTTTCTCTCAGATGACAGACCAACAGAATTCCTAGTTCTTGGGGTTTTTTTCTTTTTTCTTTTTTTTCCTTTTTCTGACATGCATGTTCATTAACAATTTCCCAGAATACAGTTATTGATTTCTCTTTCATCACAGTATTTTAAATTATCTTTTAATTCAGTCCAATGCTGATTATTAGCAATATGAATAATCTCTTTGCTATTCCAGAAATCATAAACTCTAGAAAAATACAGTCTTGAGGCTGTTCAGGAAAATAAGATCAAATCTTCAAATACAATATTTGACCCATACTGTGCACCTGGACACTGGGCATCCTAAAGTAGGCTTGTGGCAGCAGTCATCTCTCAGTGGTCTCTGAACAGCTGTGAATCTGATGCGTGAAGCCATTTGCTTCACATGTTTCCAGTTACTTCATCAAACTGGGATTAAGGAAGAAGAGAATCTCCTTCCTTATATTAAAATTGTTTGATATTATAATTGTGTTAATATATAATTGCGTTCAGGTCTGAGCACATGAAATAAGCATAAATACACATTTAGAATTATTATGACTGCATCCAATAAATAGATTTCATCACTATGGTTACAAAAATAAATAGCAGCTACAGAAACACATTTAATTGAAGACAAGGAAGATGGAAACACTTATTTCCCATATAAACAACATTCTGATGAAAGATTGGCCTCTGAAAAGACATGAAAAAACACTGATATAAATTATTTATAGGAGTTGGATGGAAATGCCAATTCTGCTTCAAAAAGTGTTATAGTAGCCTACGTTTGATTGCAAACTATGCAAAATTTCAAAAATGTTTGTGAAGAGGAAAGGAGTACCAGCATTGCCAATTTAAGTTTATTTCATTTTAGGACTTGGGTAAGGGCCAGGTAGCAGAAATACTGATGCTTTTCTTGGACTACCATTTCCAAGGAGGCCAACAGAACCTGAGAGAAAGGGGTAGAAAGTTCTGAGGAAAGATGGTCATTGATTTGACTTTCAAAAACTGTGGTAACTCCCTCTTCGTAAGAAAGTTCTGCTTAACCTCTTGTTTCATTTTAATGTAGAATCATAGAAACTTTTTTGTGGGAAGAGATTTTTGAGATCAAGTCCAACCATTAATGCAGTCCTGTCAAGTCCCCACTAAATCATGTCCCTAAGCACCACAGCTACATGTCCATTTAATACCTCCTGGGATGGTGACTCCACCACTTCCCTGGTAATCCTGTTCCAATGCTTTACAAACCTTTCTGTAAAGAAATTTTTCCTAATATCCAACCTAAACCTCCCCTGGTGCAATTTAGGGCTTTCCTCTTGTCCTGTCGCTTGTTACTTGGGATGAGACCAACATCCACTTCATTACAACGTCCTTTCAGGTAGCTGTAGGCAGCAAGAAGGTCTCCCCTCAGTCTCCTTTTCTGCAGGCTAAGGAAGACCAATTCCCTCAGACGCTCCTCAAACGACTTGTGCTCTAGACCCTCCACCGGTTTCATTGCCCTTCTTTGGACACACTCCAGCACCTCAATGTCTTCCTCATAGTAAGGGCCCCCAAACTCAACAGATTATACAAGGTCTGGCCTCACCAGTAGCCAGTATAGGGGGACAATCACTTCCTGACTCCTGCTGGAGACACTATTGCTGATACAAGCCAGGATACCGCTGGCCTTCTTGGACACCTGGGCACACTGCTGGCTCATATTCAGCCACCAGTCGACCAACACCCCCAGGTCCTTTTCTGCTGGGCAGCTTTCCAGCCACTCTTCCCCAAGCCTGTGTCATTGCAGGGAGTTGTTGTGACTCAAGGGCAGGACCCAGCACTTGGCCTTGTTAACAACAAAGGCAACACAGATTTTAATGCAGTAGAAACAAAATAAAACAAACGGAAAAAATGAAACCAAATCAAAGTATAAAAAACACCTAAAAATATGTGTGATGGAGAATTTTCAGTTAGTCCAGTCTTGTGGACAATTCTTGTGATACATCAAATATTTTACATTTTGGGACATTTCAAAAGTGTATGGTGTGCTTTCTAAGATTTCTGCAGTAAATTTAATGCAATACTGAAAAGCAGTCTAAGATCTCCCCACATTTTTTTATATCTATCTTCAGATAGCTTATAAAGACCAGTACACTCTGTGCTAGATGTGGTTGGCGTGAAGACCCATCCAGAGCATGTCTTGTTACCTGCCTTTGCTTAATTTTTTTGTGACATCCAAAAAGCAGTGGTAAGACCCATTCCAGCTCAGATAAGGAGGTCCCCCAAGGCAGAGGGCACACAACCTGACAGCTCTTTTTTCCCTTGTCATGACCCAAATATATGTTGATATTTGAAGGAGCATAGGTACCTGAATGAAATTTAACATAGTAGAGTCGCAAGTTGGCCAAGGCTGGCCAATCGAAGGACAAGATCCCTTTAAATAGCCCTCTCCCTTTCCCAAGAAGAAAGGCTTAAGAAAGATATGAGAAGAAAATAAGGTTTGTGAGGCTTCTGTTGAGTTAGGAAACTAAACCACTTTAGCAACAATAGAAAGGTATTATATACAGAAAACAGGACATTAACAAGTTGATATGGGATCACAAGTGGTGCAGTGAGATAAGTGGGGGGCCACCCTCAAACTGCGGTTAAGGAAAAGCAGCAATAAAGGCTACCAAGCAGTTCAGGCAGCAGAGGCATGGCAGCTCCCAACAGCAACAACGGCGGCAGCGGCCGTCCACGCGGCAGCAGCGGCAGCACGTGGAGCAGCAGGACCAGGCAGCAGCAGGGCCAGGCAAAGCGATGGCAGCAGTTGAGGCAGCCAGATCAGGTGGAGGGGAAAATTTCAAGTCTGTCTGAATCCTCTAGAGAAAAATCAATTAAAAATTGAATTAAAGCTGTGAATATGCTGCACCCAGATGAGAGGTTCTTTGATAGTTTATTTAATGAGGGCAATCTGAGGAGGAAGCTATATGTGAAAACTGAATGTTTGATATCTGCCATGTCAAGATGGCAAACAAGGTGGACAAAAGGCATTCCAATATCATTCAGTGTTAAGTTGATTAAACCTGTTGTTCTCTTCCTCTTTTCACTTGGCTGTTACATATTATTATAGATGTATGTAGATATTCTGTGTGTAGAAATGGGTTTTATTTACATTTTATCCTGACATGGGCTGAATTAAGTGTGATTCAAGGTGACTGGGTCTCCAGTTAACTTGTTTTGATTAGGCATTCCTAATTTACAGGTCTGAGTAACCTGTGGATTTACAGGATCTTGGGGCACCTTCAGAGGTCCTTTATCTTCTGCAGCACATTCACTAGACTATCCAAAGGGAAGTTGCAAGTTAGCTATGTGGAGAGCTGGCATCACCAGCCATAGAGAGATGTGTCCTGTAGGAACATGTGATAACCAAGAAAGCTCTTTGGCATGCAGCTAGTTATTGAAGTCCATGCTTAAATCCTAAGGGTCTTGGGGAAACAAATAACAAGCATACAAAGAGATACTATACAGTTCTGGCTTGAGAGCTTCCAGATTGAGATTTAGACCATCTGAACTGCCTGTAAAAAAGTGTTGCTGAAAAATTTGGTACATTTCTAATTGCAGTATCAGCATTAACGAGGTTAACAGTGAGCTAGCTACACTGCAAGAAGGCTGAAGAACTTTCCAATGTTTAACAGATATGAAGAGAAGTTGTATGAACAGCTGTATTAATTATTAAGAATTGGGAAAAACTGTGTCCATACCAGTATTAGAAAAGGAAGCAATTGTCAGTTCATTTTCTTTTGTAGTGCATAGCTGTTCTCTAGCATAAATTATCTTGAAAAAGCACCTAAAAATAAACTTCAAGGAACAAGGTAATCAGAATTTCTCCAGAGGTATTTCACAGTCTCTTAGTTTCCCAGACAAGATTTGTTCTAAATGGTACCTTTGCTTTATTTGCTGTGTATGTTGTGATCTACAGTACTCTCATAATTCTCCTTTTCCGTACTGCACCATGTCTCTCTCCCCAGGCACTTAACACTCTCTCTTCTTTCCCCAGCAAACAAACACAACGGCAAAGTGCAGTAGCACAATGCTGCAGAAAGCTAAGTGCTTTAGGATTCCCAGTTCTGTCCTGTTGGGGTCCTGACCTTTCAGAGTTCAACTATTTCCCTTCCCCTGCTTTGTTCTTACACCTTTCCCAGTCATGGGTTACTTCAGCCTCTCTGCAGACAGCTTTATTCTAATATCAATTATTCCTCTGAAGGAATTATCCCTATGCTTTCCTGCCCCTGTGTCAGGGCAGTCCTCATACAGGGGTCACACACAGTTTAATAATCCTCAGCTAGTCTGGTCTTTGGAGGTTGTCTCTTATATGCCAGGTTTAGCAGAGGCTACCTGAAAGAGTAGGGACTCTTTGATCAGATCCAATCACAAGCAGATACAAATGTGAAACCATCCTCTATATTTTTAGTAGCATACTGTGCACAACTTCAAGGTCTAGCTTAACAATGCCACTGCCATGGGGTTCACGAGCCCCACCTGAGAAGAATCAGAAGACATTGATGCCATCACAGAGAAGGAAAAAGCAGGAAGAAACAAGACCATCTCCCCCTAAACAAACACCATCTAAGGCAGGAGACTCAGGTCCTGAGCAGAGTGTGAAGGAGTAGCTGGAAGCTGAACACAGACCTGGGAAACTGGGAAGGACTGGTGCCCATCGACTCCAGGAGCAACAGAGGCAGAGATGTGCTACCTTGGGGTTTTCCTGGACCGGAAGGGCTTGCCAGATGGTGCTTACTCCCACATGAGGTGAGTTACTCATGATCGGTAAGTTAATCTCCTAACTCTGCCATACATGTATAGTCTTACTGTCAGAGAGTAACTGCATTTTACAGCTTTCTTAGGGAAACTGTTATGGTGTTTGCTGCATGAGGAGCTTAATGAGTTGTCCATATTTCTTATTCTTAGGGAGTACCAGGAGTCTGAATGCACAGGCCTTCCTCCCAGGCTGCCGTCATGAGGCAATGACCACATGTAGTTGCAAAGAACCGAATTTGGAAACTGAATGAATGTGATCTGACTTTTCTGTTGATGTTCAAATTTCTTTTTCAAGCTTTCCAAATATGCTGTGAGGATGGTTTCTTGAGGATGGCTCCCTTATTTGAACAGGGGACTTAGCCTTCTCAGTATAAGGCTTAGGCATAATTTGAAATCTTTTATCCTACTAGAGGACAATAAAGTTATGCAGATCCATACAAAAATATATTGGTTACTTTTTTTTTCCCCCCACATACCTTTCTAAAATAAGTTATTGGTGGATCATGTGGGAATCAAAATAATGAAGACATGTAGTTTCCACGTAGACAATTTTTGTGTAGAACTGCCATAGATTTTTATTGAAGCAAGGCAGAATTTGGAGCATTTGTTAACTGTAATTTGAAAAGTCTTATGAGAGAATTTCAACATATTTTTTGAATGATGCATGCAGTTCCCTTCTCTTTACGTCCAACAAATAAAGCTATTTGGATAGCATCTGCTTCTCTTGCTGCCTTGAAGTCAATCAAGTCATCTTTGCAAGAGACTATGAATATAAACCTCACAGCAAGAATGTGACTTAGCTCAGTGGAAGGTGGCTGAGAAGGAAGATAGAAACTTTAATGCAAAATTTCATTTGACCTTGTGTTTTTTCTTTGTGAGATATTGAAATTGTGCTCTGGTAAAGCTTTGAAAGAAGATATCACAAATAAACTTTAATTTTTGCTAAGCTTTTCTGTATTGATGGCAGTTAAGGCACACCATGGACTATGTCTTCCTAAAAAAGAATGATTTTAAACTATAAAAATTCATTAAATTATTGACAAAATGAATTATCTATATTGGAAATTAAGATAATTTAGAGAGAAATCAGGTGTTTAATAATCACAAAATAATTAGTAAGGAATTATGGCTAAATTTCATTGATATAATTTTTCTGTACTTTGTTTTGCAAGAGATTGTCATATGAAAGGATTTTTTTCTTTCTTCTTTTATTTTCACATCTTTTTTTCAATTTTACTTTTTTAAAGATGATGTGTTGCATGGATATTAGAAGGTAAAAATCATGGCTAATTAAGGGAATAAAAATTGAAATAAAAAATCATAACAAGTTATTAAACTTCTTAATCATTAATAAACGTGTTGTGGTTTAGGATTTGGCATGGTTTTGGTAGTGGGGGCTGGGCTGCCACCTTTGTTTGGCGTGGTTTTGGTAGTGCGGCATTGGGCTGTTAGCGTGGCCCCTGTAAGAAGTTTTGTGAAAAGAGCTTCCCCCAGGTTCCAATTCAGCCCCAGCTCTGACCAAGTCTGTGCCAATCAGCACCTCTGCAAATAAACCTGTTTAAGAGGGGAAACACCTTTGGGAACATTTTTCATTTTTTGGGAGCACTCTTTTGTTTTGGAGGGGGTAGGGCTGAAGAAGAAGCAACCATGGAGTCACCAAGGTAACCAGGAGAAGTTTGTGGAATATATGCCAGTACAGCAATTTTTCCTTTGGTCTGTGGAAAGTTGGCCAAAGCCCTGCAACCCTCAGAGAGCACTAGTGGGAAAATGGACGGGCTGCAGAGAGCCCGACTGAGGTACATGTTGCAGAGACGCAAGTTGCAGAGATCCGAGAACCCCATAAAATGCCATGACTTTGAGGAGGTTTGGCACCAGGTTGGTTTGGCACTGGGAGAGCTGACCCCAGCACCAGACCCCCACATGAGCCGGGGATGTTCATGCCAAACTTCCTCCTGTGGGAGGGATGCCATGTGGCCTCAAGGACCTGTGAGGAGTGTCTCCTGTAAAGAGCAAGCACTGGAACAACCTGGAGAGAGTTAAGACTGACTGCCACCACCACCCCCCCCACCCCCCCAATCCTGTGTTTTCCACCCCTATCTGGTGTCAAGTGTGTGTGTGGGGGAGGTAGTAAAGCCAAGCCTGGGAAGAAGGGAGGGATGGGGGGAAGGTATATTTAAGCTTGTTGTTCTCCTTCTGTCCTACCCTAATTTAATTGGTGATTCTGTTGAGGTTTTGTTGTTTGAATTAAATTGATTTTGTCTCCCCTAGTTGAGTCTGTCTTTCGCCCATGAACATAAGTGGTGTGTGAGCCCTCCCTTGGCTAGACCCTTAAGTAGTTGTATTTTCTCCTCCTGGAGGAACAGAACAACTCTGTTGACCACCAACTGGGTCAAAACCATGACAACATGCAATTCTTGAAGATTGATATATGCTGTTGTTTTGAAATGTAGAATTATAACCACTCTGATTAGACAATTACTGATTTCTAGCTCAAAGTAACTTCTGTAGATGAAGAGTTGAAGGGTAGTGTTGGTTCTTAGAGCTAGGCCAACTTTGATCCGAGCCGTGATTAAAGCTAACTTCTTAAATTTTTAATTAAAAATTCATCTTTTTAATTTTTATTTCATTCACACAACTAAACAAGTAAGTTTCAGTCATGGCCACTGAGGTTAATAGGGGACTTTTTTTTTTTAAAAACTTTGTTTGAAAGAATTCATTGATCTTACTGACTCAATACTTACCTATAGAATCACTGCACACAGTTTAATAGATGCATGTAGATTTCTATTATTTGTGGGTTGCAACCAGTCAAGAACAGGCAAAGCAAATCTGAAAAAAATTTACTAAGCTGATTTATAGTTTTAAAAAAGATCACAAATTAAATTTTGCCTTCACAGGAGCCACTAAAACCAAAACTTCCATAACAGCAAACAAGTAAAAGATATATGGAGATTGAATTCTTCACACTGTTCCATTCCTGCTCTGAAATTGTTAAAGATCTTTAAATAGTAAGCCTAGCTAGCAAAGAATTGCAGAGATATCCAGTGTCAGCCTAATAGGATCTGATCAGCCCTTGAAGGTGCTTTGTGTTTCCTAGTGGAATTTGGAAAAGCTAGTCTGTGAAGACTGAGATTAACAATCATCATTTCCCTTTATCAAAATCTAGCTCTTTCATCATCCTCTCCTTGCTTCATACTCACAATTTCGGATATGCACTACAGACCATGCCTAACGTGGCTTTGGATTCACAGTGGCATATTTAGGGGAACAAGTCTATCAGTCTATAGGAATTTTTGACTGCAGCTATGCTGGGGTAACATAGTAGGAGATGAGGAATATCCAGAAAGATTTCTTAGTGAATTTGTATGATGGAAAAAATAAAGCAGCTCTGTACTCAGGTGTTTAGCTATGGAACTTGAGTTGGTCTTTGCATGCCAAAAAAAAGAAAAGCGTTCTATTCATTCCATGCACTCTACTGAAAAGTTAAACCAAATACATTATTCTAGCTTACAAATGACTAACTTTATTTTGGCATATGTTTAATCATTTAAGAAAGTGTCCTATTCGAGAAAGCCTGTAAGTACCTACTTAAAACAAAGTAGATGTTTAAGGACCTCCTTGAATAATGGCCAGAGTGCTTAAAATTAAGAGGTGCACATCTTTTTAGTGTGAAAACAAAACACAACAAACTCTAGCTAAATCTGAAGCAGAGCTTCCTTCATTAATACTAAGCGATAATGAGCCATGCAGATTCCAAAAGAGCAACAATTTCCCATGAGAAATTCAATGAGCTTTTCTGAACTTTGTAAATGTTTAATTGTACAAAGATAATAAACCAATATGCCCTTACTCTGTGTACTCATGTTTACAATAGGTATGAGGGCATGCGAGGCCCGCCTGTATGATAGTGTGGCTCTGACTGGTTTTCTGGAAACTTTTCAAAACATAGCTCCTGGAGAGGCTGAAGTGCTGAAACACATCCTTACACAATGTCCTTTATTTGCCAGTAGCTAAAAGGATAAAATTGTGGAAATATCTGGTGGTCAGATATCTTTCCTGTTTTGCTCCTCTATTTGTGTTTTGAAAAGATGATTGTCACTGTTGTTACTGAGAGAGAGAAGAAACTGAGATACAGGTTAGGTAGGAAACTGGAGGTTTAGTTCTATAGTTAGAATACAGACTCTGTGATGGAACTATGCATAGGTGAGGATTTTAAAGTAGTGTAAGAGAGACACACGCTCTGAAAAATAGCCCTAATATTCTACAGAGTTCATATTTGATGTCCTTGGTGGAAAACCTCCAGTTATCTAGCCTTGATGGCCATATGGACTGTTTTTCTCTCCGTAGAACACAAGCTAAGTTAACATTTATATATAGAGAGAGACAAGTAAAAGCACTTAAGCACAGCAATGAATTCTAGAAAGGCATGACTTAAACTTCAGCATCTATATAATTAAAATGCTTCTCATATATAAACCGAGTATAACAGAAGTTATACAGACTGATGAGAAAAACTCTGATTCACTAGTATTTATTTTAATCATGTGAAAACGCCCACTGAGAAAAGGGGAATTTCAGTGGAGGTGTATGAACAGGGTGCCTATAATATCAGAACGGAGTAAAACTCTGGGAAGCAGTAGAAAAAATTTCAAACAATTGTTGTCCATTGTTAATAACAGAAGTGAAAGTGGCTGAATTATTTTTAGATATAAATCATCAAAAACAAGAAAGAGATTATTTAAACACAGTTATTAAAGGAAAATTATAAATATTCATTACTGTAGCCAAGACTGATCATCAGCAAATTATTCAGCTTCTCCAGACTACACCCTATTTTTCTATAGATAAAAGCATATTTTGCCTACACTTGCAAGTTGAGAATTGAACGCTGGAATCCTGATGAAGAGAGGAGTAAGAATGTATGGGTACTAAATTAAGACTCTTTGTGTCATCCTCCCTTTGCACATCAGTGATCTAGTCAAGACCATTGTTTCCACAGGTATACAAAGAATAGCAATAACCTATCAGAAATGGTAACTGCCATCATCAGAAAAATTTTCACGGTGAAAAGAATTATGTTGCTCTCAGTGCAGAGCTTTTGGTAGGCTGCAGTACAATGTCACATACAGCATGACTCATCTGGAGTGCTGTGTTCAGTTCTGGGCTCCCCAGGACAATAAAGACTTGGACTTAATAGAGCAAGCTAGTAAAGAGCCTGGAAGATAATTAAGGGACTGGAGCATCATTCTTAAGAGGAGAAGTTTTAAGAGCTGTGAGTGTTCAGCCTGGAGCAGAGAAAGCTCAAGGGGATATTATGCACGTGTGTCTACTTAGTGGTAGAGAATGAAGATGAGGGAGTCAGACTTCTCAGTTGCGCCAGCAACTGGACAAGAGGCAATAAACACAAATTAAAGCAGATGAAATTCCCTCTGAACACAAACAAATACCTTTCTGCTATGAGAGTAAACAAACACTGGACGAGGTTGCCCAGAGAGATAACGGACTCTGCATTCACAGAGATATTCAAAACCAAACTGGACACAGCCCTGGGCAACCTGCTCTGGCTGACTCTGAATGAGGAGGGTGGTGGGTCGAGATGAACAACAGACGTGCCTTTCAGCCTCAACCCATCTGCAATTCTGTGAATGAAAGGAAGAAAAACTGAAAAGCCTTCAAAAGAGGCTAATATGTTTACTAACACTAATTCAATATCAATTCAAAAGAAAATGGATAATAGGCATGAAGCAAAACTGAATAATCTACATGAAAGCTAGCTCTAGATTTTTAATAGCATGTTCCTGAATTAGTGCTGTGACGTTTTGGAAGGGCTATGTCATTTAGATTTCACTAAGAGTTCTTGGTCATGCAAGGACATGTAATATGAATACCTATTAATATGAATGCAAAGCTATGAGTGAAACCATAAGATTTTGATTTTGTTATCTATGCATTTGAAGACACTACGAATCAGTTAATCAGTTAATCAGTTAATACGAATCAGTATTCAAAGGTCCAATTTGACTGTTATTCAGTCTTCAAATTTAGTCTTTTGTTTTTATGGTTGCATTGGTTTGTCCATTGAGGGGGATCAGTGAGGAGATCAGTTTAGCCATGAGTATAGCAGGCTGCAAATAATAAATATCTACACTTAACACTTTGAAACTGGATGGAAGTTTGAAAGAAGAGGGACAATAGTAGAGTTAGTATTTAGTCAGATTTCATGTATACTAAAGGTGCAAATCGACCAGTGTACTCTATCCATATATTTAGATATACAAAGGTTAATCTTTGTATGGAAGACAATAGGGAAAACTATTAAGACAGCAATATTAACACAGCATTTTCTTTAAAAAAACAACTGCTTCTATCACCTCCTAAGTCTGTGTCTGGACCACAGGAAATCTATTCAACAATACAAGCAATATCAAAAGGTGCCACCTCTGCATTTTCCATCGCTTCATGGCTTGCAGCCAGGAGTAATAAGTCTCCTTCAGCTACAGCAGAAACCAAAATAACTGTCCAAACAGTTGGATATAATAGCAGTGATGGAACCTTAAGGGCATCTAAAATCAAACATAAGGGGGAGGGTAGCAAAATAGAGCATTGCAATTCTATAGCCCAGCAAACTAGCTCTCGACTGTAAACTGGGGAGACACGAGTCTCTAACTATGGCAATAAAAAGATTATTGGCTTATGAATGCTGTTCCTGCATCCATCTGGTTTGAGATAGAATTATTGTCTGTAAGAGATGCATTATACTTTCCAGTTTTCACCTTATAAATCTGTTTGTTCATAGAGTTCTTGGAAGAGGTTCCTGGATTCATCTAATATTAAATAAATGGCCATTTTATATAAGCCCTTATTTTTTAAAATTTGAGTGAGATGATTAACAAATGTTCCATCCAAGTTTACAAGCTATCCAATGGCAATGCTTTAAGTAAACATTGCTTAGCAGAAATAGTATTATACTAAGAAGACAGCAGGAATAATGAAAAATGCAATTAAGAAAGAGCTATTAAAATTAAGTGGCTAAACACTCCAGAATTGGTTGGAGTATCATAAAAACAGGCAACGTTATTTTAAATACTAGTGTAGAGGAGTCTTTCATCCCAGCAAAAGTATCCCCAGAAAGAGCAGACTCAATAATCCACCAGGAAACTCACAGGCTGTTACAATTGTGAAACAAGGGACTGGAGCTCCAGAAGTGTTAGGGGAACTCAGCTTAGAACTGTATGAAGTAAAATTCCACAACAATTTTGAGCAGTGCAGAAACTTGGATAATAAAGGCTTAGATATTGAAATACAATGTATTCTGGTAGAAAATAAGATAGATCATCTGATAAGGATGCTAGAGGATTAATCAAGTAATAAAATATAAAATTTAACTGCAACTGTGAGATTCTTACCTCCTAAAGTAGTTAGTGTTATCAAGATGTGATAGCTATGATGTTATTCACAAGCTGATAACTTAAATAATCTGAGTAACCTCTGAAACCCACATGAATTTTATGCTCAGTTTAAATACATGTTTTACTTCTGTGTTGGGGAGGAGGGAGAAGGACTCTTAGAACACACACCTTCTGAGATTAAAAAAAAAAAAGAGAGAGGGAAATTGAGAGGGGAGATTAAAAATATCTTCCCTTTTTCTCTAGCCTATCACTCTATAGAAACCATTTTGTCTCATTCATAAAACTCTATACTGTATTATATGTTTGAGCAAGACTTTTTCTGTAGTTTTTGCAAAAAAGTGACTTGTGCATTTGAGTTTATGTCCCCTTGTTGTTAATGTTAGTCTTACCATGAAGGGAGTAATTTGCATGCATGTGTGTTTGTTGAACTGTCTGCTCCAATTCCTTTTGATCAAACAATCATTAAGTGGCCTCATTGGTCCTTCACTTCGAATTTACTCTTTTGAGTCTTTTGGAAAGGCTTACAATTTCTTTAAGTTGTCTTTGCTGTTCAGACGAAAACTCCCCATGCCTGGTAAGTTTGGCGGATCTGTCTATTAGCTAATTAAAGCTCAATATGCCTGCTACACGTCTGTTGTTACGCAAGATTTTCAAAACCTGTACTCTCTCACCTCTGCTGAGATACTGAATTATAATCTGAAATTATTAGAATTCAAAGGTAAATCTACTAGGAAAGATAGATGGTCGCAGGATTAAATAATTTTGTTGAGGTGTAGCAATCTTGGTGAGTAGGCATGGTCCTAGCACTTCTCAGCTGTTTCAGTAGCAATTTACCATGAAACTGTAGTATATATTGGAACTTGCCTAGGCATTTTTGCTTATATGTGCAAAACTAGGATTGTAGACACTGAATCCTGAGATGTACTGGCTCTACACATTCTTGTACAAAGGATAGCTTTCCAAACTTGCTAAGGAAGCAACCAAACTTAGAGTCTTATGTGATTACATAGCTGTGTGAAGCTCAGCTTGCTGTTCTGCAAGTCCACTCCTAGGAGTAGGTATTGCATAGGGGTGTGCTTTTGTACAGCAACCTAGATAAATTGAGTTGATGATAGAAATTTTATATCCTCCTGTTAATTCCTCTTCTTCATACCAACACATATCTCCTCAGAGAGAGATATCCAGATTTTCAAAGCCAGGTGATTAGTGTTCGGTTAAGGAAAAAATCTCTCATGTTCTATGTGGTCTCTCTAACTCACTCTAAATTGTCATTTTCTGAAAATTTTGGAATGTTGAATAATCTGTTGCATGTTTTTATATGCATTCATCATTAACCTCTGTCTTTTGTAGAGCTGAGATAATCTGAAAGATATTATACTTTGCTAAACCTTCATTTTTCTTTTCCATTATATGGAAGTAGAACATAGGCTATGTGCTGGGACAGTACTTCAGACATCATCTTGTGCTCAGCTGTGCACAGTAATTAATTCCATGTCAACAGATGAACAAAGTATTTATTCAATTATTGTTGTTATTTGCCTTAGCTGTGCTAAACCAAATCTCTTTACTGCCATTCCTAGGAGAGTGATCTAAATAATCTGTGTTCTGATTCCCATTATATATTAGTATAATAAAACAAAATATTTTTCAAAAGCATGCATCTTGATATTTTTTAATAGAATTGACTCAATTTATTTATAGAGACCTCAGAGTCTGTGCATATTATAAACTTCTACATAGCATATAGGCTGTTCCACTAAAGAGAAGGAAGGATGGCGCTTTGACGATAGTGCCAGTAAAGGTCTCAGGAGATCTGAGTTCAATAACTTTGTCCATCAGTTTGCTTCCTGTATAGTCTTGGCAAGTCTATTAGATTTACAAGGCTATTTCAGTGCTGAAATGCTTTCTGATAATCTGGCTTTTAGAGTATCAATTTCCCATCTGTTATATGAAGATATACAATCTGGATTTACAATCACGGAGATAGTTATACTGAACATGAAGTTGCAGAGGGGAATGAAGAAGTTCTTAGGTGGCTACTCAGACCTCAACTTCAAGTATTTTATTCCACCCTGTCTTTTCTGAAATGGAAAAAACCTAATCTCTCTGAGCCTTCAAAATGGGGTGGCTGCATATGCCCTGCCTAAGTCATGTCCAAGAGTCATTTGGGAGAGTGCTAGCTGCTGTAGGCAAAAAGCTAGTGATTGCTCTTGTAGTTTAAGCACATGATCACATTACCAGTGCCCAGGAATATGCCCTGGCATCGTTTAATTTCCTAGTATAGGTGTAGCCTTTCCCCACTCCAGGATTTTGTATGAATAGAGGATGTCGTATATAGGTGGACATTATGAGGACTCTCAGGGTTGAAAGGGTATTCCTCTTTCTCAGATAGAACAAAAGTACCTTGGGAAAATCTGTATGAGCCTCAGCAATTTTTAGAAGCTCGACTTCTCTTAGGAGGTGTTGTCAATTCGACAGGTATGTCCCAATACGCTGTATCACTGCACATCTCAAATGTAAACCCAGGGGTCAAGGGCTGCTCAACTATTTTCTTAGGAGATGATCAAAAATCTTAAGTGTTTTCACTGAGTTCCACTTTCTTAGTTTGTTTGAACCCCAGCCCTGCTATTCTTTTGCATGCATAAAGGATGTCATGTCAACACTCCTGACTAGGTGACTTCACCTAGAGGTCACTGTTCACTCAGTTTTGCCTTGAAGCATGTGAATGAAGCTCATCAATGAGAAAGTCAGCAAATTTCCGTGTGAAACAGATTCAAATGGACTATCACAGCTGTAACCACTATTGTGGCTATTTCCACACTTAGTTCCTTGGTATATTTGCCTACAAAGGTTTTTAGGAAAGAGATACTCAGCCAAAAGCTTTTAAAAAGTGCCAGTTCTATTTTTACAATTTATGTCAATATCCCGTGATTGAAAAACAGAGGGGTTTTTTACGTGACTTAGAACACAACCTGGAGCTGACTGCACTGTTAAGTGCAATGTTTCAGTGTGGCGTAAGAACACAACCAGGGCAGGCGGAGAAGGAAGGTAGAGCCTATTCACTCCCATAGCACCAGTTTGTGAGTCCAGCCGCTATGAAAGATGGTCTGTGCCAGACTGGGGGATAATCTGCTTCCTTTTCTTGGAAGATATTGCTCTTTATTGTAGAGATATCCAGCTGGGGTACTAAGTTACTGCATAAGCCATTCAGAAATGGGCTGTCTTACTTTCCCTGCTGAAGTACTGACTTCTGTATAAGTCACCTGCAGATCCAACACAGTTGTTTCCTCCTCTCTCACAGGTACAGGAATCGCTGGAGGCATGATGGTAAAAGAACCACAAGGCTGGCAACAATTTAGAAATGTTTTAATAAGGGAATTATTCATCAGCACAATGATTCATACTCACTAGTTTTCCAGAGGAGATGGTCACAGCATTTTTTTCCACTGGGAGGAGGGAGACAAGGGGCAGACAGGCAAAGCTGATTCCCAAGGCTTGGCTCCACACTCAGTAGAAAGAGATGTGAATTTTCTCATCTTTCCTTCAATATTTTCTCAGCTCCTAGATGTGTGGGAGGAAAAGGAAGTTATTCAGAATCAATTATGACTTTCCACTACGTTGCCGCATTTTAGATTACTGTTTGTCTTATGTCTACAACCCGTTGTCTCTTGTATGGACTGATTCCTACCTCTCCGTTCTGTTATCTCTCAATCACAATGGTGTGAAACCAGTTTCAAGACAACTGAAATTACCTAAAAAGAGACAACTCAGGTACACTTTTCAGGCCTGGTTAAAATTCCCTTTAAATGCATAGAAAGACTTTCAAAGATTAAAGTGGGCTTTTGTTTAGGCCTGCGTATCAAAACCATTTATTGGGAAATCTCTGGATATTAAGCTCTGATACCCATTCAGGAGCCGTAAGATATGATTAATAAGAGCCAGCCTTACTCAGAAAAATCAGGAAAGAGCAAATGAGAACTCTGACCCTGGGTAAAGGAAAAATACCCACAAAATTTTTAAAATCCCAGATTGATTTTAGTATAAATTGTTGGGGATCCTCCAGAAACAATGTCCTGATGGTTCTTCATATTTTAAAGCTTTTAATCTTCTCATTTACTGATACAAAGGAAAATCGCCCAACCCCTAAACTCAGTACATAACAAGAAAGATGTATCTTATAAATAAATTTAGACTGTTGAAAGTGTTCCTTATGCTTTGTAACTTGTTTCAAGCTCTTAAAGAAATAGGACTCTTTTACAGAATGGAAAACTAAATGCTTATTAATCTTTTCCAGGTGAGTAAAAGCAAATAAAAAGGCCACACTTGGACCTTTATTTAACATTTTAAAACAAATCTTACTGCAGATAAATGTATGCTCTGGTGCTGACTATTAAATGATCCATTTTCAAGGTGTGTGGCCTTATTAAGCTTGGAAATTCATATACAGCTCACACGTACGTGCCTCTGTTTCTAGTAGCGAGAGTATTTTGATACGTACCAAACAGCACAGCCTGGAACTGACATCATTCTTTGGCAGACACATGAATATTTTGTATTGTAATTGCTGGCTTGCACGTCAGTACACTCCCGCTGTCTATTAAACAGAACGATATACTTGTGCTCGGGGTGTTTTGCCAATCCTTTCTATTGGCTAAGCAAATAAAGGTTTTCTCACCAGCTACAGTTTGCTTATGTGCAAGACAGAGGTGACTAGGTCTCTGCATTTAAGCTGGAAAAACATCTCCAAAAGTTATATGAACATTCACTTGAACATTATATTTTTACTTCCTCATTTAAATGCTTTTAGTGAACATTCCCATTCTCAAACTAGGGTCTGCGGGGGGTCATAAACAGGGTCAAAAATACCCTTTACAGCCATAACACTTCCTCTACAGCTAAATATGAGGGAGGTGAGGGTGGTTCCCAGACACACTCTGTGGTGAAATAAGGCCATAAACATGGAAAAATGTTGACAATCATTGCTGTAGTGGGCAAAGTTTTTGACAGCAATATTAAAGCATTTTAATTTCAATACTCAGAAAACATTCAGATAAAGTGAATTTTTTTTCCTATAAATGAACAGAAATATCAGCCTTATCCTAGAGTTTACTTTTTAATAGTAAGAGCTACAAAAGTACTCTATAAAGATGATGAACAGTGTTTGCATATTGTGCTGTGATTGTAATACATATTATTGAGCCAGTTTAGATACATGGCTTACAAGCAACTTAACTGAAGAAACTTAACTGTTTTCAACCATGAGAAACAAAAAATTTTGAAGGAGAAACAATTTTCTTTGACTCACTCAGATTCAGTCAACATTGATGTAGACATGTGAATTGCAATAGGAAAATATTGTTGATGGATGCTTTAATTCTTGTTTGTCTAGAATTCCTTCAAAAGCTCTTGTAATTTGATATTAATATTTCTTCTCTGGTTTCTGGAAACTGCTGTTTTCTGGTAAAATATGTCAGCACTGAAGCGTTCACTGGAATTTTCCCAGTTGTGGAAACTGAAATGCAACTAATAAGCAATATCACATGTAAAAAATAACATTTCTGGACATATAGTAGTCATAAGAAATACTTCTCCCACCCCTAAAAAAAATAGCATCTTGGTATTGAGTGCAAATTAAAGTCCTAAGCATCTAAAGTTATTTGACACTTTGTTTCGTATCTTCAGCAAAAAGCAAAGATGCAATTAAGAGGCTTCTAAAGTTAGTACCGTTGGTAAAAAGCAAGCTTTCAGTATCAAGTAAGAAAGGAACAGGTAAGAGAACATTTAAATAAATCTGCTGAGTTAAAGTTGATTTGGCCTTATAGTCTTCCTCTGGAGAATTTACAGGCAGAATAGCTGATGTCTCCAATCCTGGTTTTGCGGAGAATAGTAGAGGTACTGAAAAACAGGAAGAATAAGAGTCTAACAGTTGATAGAGAATGTTCTTATTAAACATGCAAGTAGAACCAAACTGAGAAAGGCTGCTAGCACACCGAATGACATAAACAGAGCTCAAAATGACCCTTAAAAAATTCAGGCAATGTCCTTGAGAAGAAAAGGCCATTATTCATTAGAAATAAATACAATGTTCTGTGCAGAGAAAGGAATACGCAGCAAGTTGCCTGGTGCTTTTGTAGCCCAGTAGTATTTCTAGAGAAAGAAACTAGAAGTTGTAGAGAATCACTATCTTATCCTCTAAAAGGATGTCATGTTGCTGGAAAGAGGTAAATGGGGATGAGGTGTGTGCAGAAATACAGACAAGAGGTGTGTGTGGCATACAATAGAGTCCTGAAGGATGGGACAACAAAAGCCGTTGTGAAAACCATTCCCCTTCACTGAGGTGGGAGCAGCTTTATCAGAGCAATTCATTACATAGTTGGAAGTCTTTAAACCATTAAGATTACTCCAAAACTACTACCACAGGTAATTTAAACCTGTTACTTTTGCCCCAGCATCCTATGACATGGAAAACAGACTGTCATCTTGCTCTTCCCAGCACTATTTGAAAACTGGTATCCTGTTTCTTCTCAATCTCTGTCTCTAGACAAAACAGCACTAATTTCTTCCATTCTCTCTTACAGGCCACATTCTGTAACTCTTCTTGTAAAGCTTCTAATTCTTCTTGGTCCCTAAGTTTCTTTCAATACAACACCTGTTACCCCAAAATGTATTACTGTTTTCGAACCTGAGCATTTCAATGCTAAGCAGAGAGAAAATCTTAGGGAGGGACCCAAAGATATCTGATTCTATTGCAAAATCTGGGTGAAAAGGAGTCAGGAGCTCCTGAGCTATTGTTTTTAGTGTAGGGAGATGACCCATATAACTCAATACGATATCATAAAAATCACTGCAAAATTCTAAAGGTGCTGGTATTTTCTTCCCCCAAATCATTCAGTCTTTCAAAAGATAAGTCCCAGCGGCAGATCCCAAGGTTTCTCAGAGGAGTGATAACTATGCTTTTGTGCTTCCCACATCCATTGACTTTATTCTGTTTTCTTCTGAGTTCATAAAAACGAAGGCTAGAAAAATTTCCCAAGCTATTGTCTAGAGGGAGCTCTTGCCTTTGAATGGAAGCTGTGTGTTTCATCACAGAAAAGAACATACTTGTTTGAAAACCACACTATTCCTTGTTTTAGATGTTTAAATGGATTTATCATTTGGAGTAGTACTGTAAATTATTAGGTATAATCATATCTGTCTCATGTATGTTTGTATGTATGCATGTATGCGTACGTATCTGTATCAGGCTGAGAGGTTCCAACCATCCTAAAGTGGGAAAGTGTTGGATGCCCAGTTCCTCAACATGTATTATTTAGTTCAGTAACATTGCTTAGTTCAGTAGCTCTTTTTCTTTTCTATAATACAGCAGCTAGATAGTTATAAAAAGTCACCTAAACATCTTTGAAAGACATATAATACAAGATCACTATCATCATTCATAATTTATTTTAAGTAAGTATTTTATGTATGTAACTTACTACAAATGTATTACATCTATGAGCCATCTGCATGCGCATGTGCATTATTTTTTTCCTTTATTCAGATTCTGTTACTTCTACATGACGTTGGTTGGGTCTAGTGGTGAGAGCTTATACAAGAATTGATGCACAACGGTCTGATAAGCATGCAGAGCCCTGTGGAAGTTGTGTAAGAAATGTGAAAGAAGAGATGTTAGTTCCTTTCTAGAACTAGAGAAAATATCCCGTGAAGGGGGAAAAAAAGCCAGTAACAAAAATTTACTTGCTCTGTATTCACAATCCTCAGCTCCTGCCTGGAATAATCAGGTGAAACTTCCCTGACCACACTGAGATCCAGCTGCATCGGTGAGGGCAGGCTGTATGAAGCAGAGCCGTGGAGCTTCATTGTTGTGCTCTCAGGCAGCTTGCTATCGATTTTACAGATCTGTCAGCTCTCAGCTGCACAGGGTTATTATGCACAGAAACTTAAACCATGTTGCTATTATTAAAATGATTAAGAGCCAGTTACATCACAATGTTTAAGGATTCTATGTGTGGCTTACAGTGAGCTCCCATAGTTTCAAGAAATCAAAGATTTCTTCACTAAAATTTCTAAGATAAATTCTTAGATAAGTTTTTCTGAGTTTAAGTCAGTATTACACATATAAGAAAGTTTTCCTTTAAAAAATGTAGATCACTTAACAGGTTCTTTGTTTTTCAGTTGAACTAAAATGGTTCTTCATTGCCAGTTCAAAAAGTGCCTGGACCAAATAATATGTTGATCAGATTCTAAGAACATAAATTATCAATTATCAGTTGAAAACCTTCAGCTTCCAAGTGGATTTGAGGGGACAATGTATTTATTTTAGCGAGGGGAAGACTCTATGCTGTCTCATCAGCCCCAAGCTGCTGTCTCTGTGTCTGAACACACTGGATCAGACTAGATTTTAAAATACATGTGAGCAGAGCCATCAGCAGTTCTGGGATTTCTCATTTCGGACAGTCTTTAGGCCCAGATAAGTCCCAATCTAGTCCTATTTATCAACTTTTTCTTCGTATTCATAAAGGCAAAAACAATTCCTATGGTATTGAATGATAGCTAATACTCTGAGCTGCTACCTCCACAGTCAGTGCCTGTGCCATGCCTTAGGGCTTGCAGAGCACAGCAAGGCCAAGGTTGCACAGTTTTTCAGGGACACACAGTCTTCCATGAACTTCCTAGGATGATGGCATTTGAACAAAAGAAAACTCATACACATGCTTTATCCTTCCTGGAGCAAATTCCTGAAAAAATGACAAATGGAGTTGGTGCCACCAAGGTTGGAACCCCACATAGAGCCATCCTGGACTGCAGGAATCTCTGGACTGCACAGGGCTGCAGCCACCCACTTGGACACCTCCTTCTGGTTGGAGAGGTCCTGGCCTGTGCCACCCAAAAGGGACTCCGTTCCAAGATGGAGGGAATCTGTGGACACGTTGCCTTTTGTAGGCAGGAAGCCCCAGTGCCTTGTTTCTACAGAGAGTGCTTTCCCAGGATTGTTGGCTTCATCCTGAATGCTTGCCTGGCTGAGCAAGAGGACAAAGACTAGTTCTGCCCCATAAAATTGATCTTGGACAAGATCTGGATCATATCAAGAACAAAACGAATAAGATGAGTTCTCACCCTGTTTTAAGTAACTAGATATGTTTCCATTTGTTTGGGTTCAGCCAGCACCTCTAAAATTCCCCTCGGGCGTTAGAGCTCAGGGTAAATAGTAAGTGCTGCCCTTGCAATGCCTTCAGGCCTTCCCCAGGGTCTCAGTGGAGGAGCGGAGTACAACTGTATGTGCCAGTAACAAATCTTTCAAGCATCTGTTGTGGGGTTCATCATGCTAATTGTCTTCCCTTTCCTCCCCCTTCATGTTTGAAACTCCATGGTCTACTGTTATGCAAATTCTATTCCACTCTTCCTAGATTTGTGTAGCTGGGGGCTGAATGATGCTGAATTTGATCTTAGCCTGCCTGCCAGTTGTCTGTTGCTTCGTACAGTCTGAGCTGTTCACATCTACAACTGTTACGGTCTTTATATGCATAATACACTATACTGGTTGTACATGCATTCTGTGTAACTTTGGGATTCCAGTCACATTCCTGTATTTCTATATGGTTTGTATTAACTAAATAATAATAGAGATGACAGAATTGACTACTGGGTACTGGGCCCAAACCGCTTCTTCCTATGGTTTCTATTAGCTAGACTAGATTTGGTTTCTCCATGAAACAAACCAAGATTTTAAGATTTGTAATTTGAACTGGGATGCTTTGGTGATATTCTGAAAAATATGCCTAATTTTACTCACTCATATGATTTTCTTGTTTCCCTGAGGGAACTACTGTGCAAAAAGTTAGGTGTGCTGGCATGCAGGTAGATGAATCATGGCTAGGTACAGTTGAGAATCCTTAAATTGAAGATTTTTCATTATTTACCAGGTGAACTCAAAGTGTATGCTTTTAGAAAATAATATTTTTGAAACTTGAATAATCAGATTTCCTTTTTATTCTGAACTTTGACAGAAAAACAAGCTTTGGATGTTATTGTTAGCCAACAAATTTCAGCCTATTTTATGTATAAAATCTTATTGCATTGAGCTAAGAAGAATATAGGAACACAATGAATTAACTGTATAGCCAATATATAGGTGCCCTATCTCTTCAAGGAGAGGAAAATTTTAGAATGGAGATTCCCACCAATGTCTTAAACTTTTGATGTAGATTTGATCATTTTCTGTTTAGTTCTTACTATTTTTTTTTCAGCTTTTGATAGCTTGTGTAACCAGAACAGTCCTTATTTTTTTTTCCCATATTCCAGTCAAGGCTCTCCAATGGTACATGAAAAATACACTTCAGGCTGTAATGACAGCTGTTTGTGATGGATGTGAAAGTATGTGGTAATGTGATGCTTGTCATATAAACTAAAGCTATCTCAGAACAGTTGAGAACTTAGATCTGCTTTAGTAGAAAATATTTATGGTATTTTAGACAAGCATACCATGAAAGACAACAGCTTCTGGTTTTGTGGCAGGATTAACTACTAGAAAGCACAATCAACTGTACAAACTCAAAGTGCAGAAGATGTAGGCTCAGAAAGGAAGTGTGTTATGAATATGAGTCATTTCCCTCTGTAGCTTTGTATCATATAGATGTATATAGGACCAGGTGCAATAGCATTGTGAATGGAGGAATCTGGGTAGCTATTTCTTTACTACCATGTGCCTGGGGGTGCGTACAGCACTGGGTAAGTAATGAGGATAAGGGCCCACACGTGTTCATCTGATCTGTATTTATGGATCACTTCCTTTCCTTACAGTGTCTATGTCTGTAAAAGTAATGTGGTAAGACCTTTGACCTGGAGAAGAGAACGGTGCTGTCAATTGCCTGAAATGCGCTTTATCTAGGTTGGTGTGAAGCTGATGCTCTTTGTGAAGATGCAGTGTAAGGATGCTTTCCTCAGCTTAAAGTCTGTTCTGCCGAGTATCCTCTTCCTCTCTTTGCTTGCTTTAGAAATGTCTTTCCTTTTGGTACTGCCTGTTTGAGGACAAATCTATCTATGGCTGTCCTCTTGACTCACCAGTTCCAGTAAGTCGACAGTATCTTCCTTCTTTGGGGAAACAAAGCTGGAAAGGGTATTCCAAAATCAATTAGTTTCTTTACAGTGTTCCCTGCCTCTCTGTTGTGTTCCAAGCTGCACGGAGGTCACTGGTAAGAAATTTGATTATTGAGTGAATTCTAGGGGTTTATTATCTCTCCATGAATGTTTCCTTAGAAAGACAGAGTTCTGCCTCACAATTATTGAGCTGCAGGGATCCTGGCTTTTTTGCAACCCCTAAATTGTGATGCTGGGTTTATTTTTGTTTCTCATTGACTGTTTTTTGGAGAATATATGTGGTCAAAACACCAATCAACAGAATTATTGTTTAGTATATGTGGTGATCAGCCACTTGGAGACGCTGCAAGTTCTATTCAGTCCTGTTTACTGGGGACAAAGACAAAATATTGTTTAAGTGCTTAAAACAGGAGAGTGCATGAACTTCAAATGTTGAGGAAACTTTCATTGGTGCTCTGCAAAACGATGTGAGTTACTCAGAAAACATTTAGAATACCTAAGGATTGAGTTTACTCAGCGTTATGATGTGCTGCTTCTTTAATTTCAGCCCGTCTCAGTTATACATGCTGCATTGACTTCACACCTGGGTATTCACTGATAAGGCATTTTGTGGATTTTAAAATGGAAAAAGCTAAAAAAAGCAATGGAAACTCTTTTAATTGTGGATTATTGCTATTTTTGTGTTCTGTCAATTACACAGACACAATCCTGATGTGTCTTTTATGCTCATAAATGAACTATGTATTTCAAGTATTCAGGATTATGGAAAAGAAATGTGATTACATGACACCGTTAAACCCAATAAAGCTGACTAACAAAGTAAGTGAAAGATGTGATATGTATTCTGATCCCAGTATTCAGAAATAGATCTGTAATCATCTACTATGCAAACTCAGTGTTTGATGCCTCTTTTCTCTTGCTAGGAAACAAGGTGGCTTGCTAAAGAAGGTTGCCACTCAATAGTTTTGCATAATTTATTTCTTCCCTCCATGTTGAGGGTAGACCATTTAATTGTTACATGTGTGAGACAAAAAGCAGAGAAGTTCAGAATACCGCCTGTTGCATCACATAATAGCTGACTGGTTTTAGTCTTGAATGATGATGTTTAACAATAAAAGGAATTGTCCTTAAAAGGACTCTTAAAGAATTATTTGCTAAGATATCCATCTATGGCATCTTTATGCCCTCCAGAAGTACATTATGCAATGCAAATTAAGAGTTACCTTCACTTCCTACTCCAGGAAGAAGAATTACACGTGCAAGCACAAGGTTTGATTGCACAAAGTGGATGATGCAGTTCTCTACACCCTGGGCTATGTTATGCTGCAATGGATGCTGGTAGGCCTTTTACTTCAGAGGACAGAGACATTTTTAGAGATATTGGCAATATCTTTGTGCACTTTCAGATCAGCTACTGAAGAAAGTCTGTCTCCTGCAGAGGTCTACTACATTGTGGTGTTGTTCCTAGGAAACCTGGCCTTGGCGGAAGATCAGACTCTGTGGAGAGAGATTTACCCTTAAAGAAGAAAGTACTGCTGTGCCTGAGGAGTATTATTAGCCACGCACGTAACAAAGCATAAGTTATTTTTCAATGTGCAGCAGACCATGCTTTTCAACTGGAAAGGGCAGAAAATGTTATGTGCAATACTAAGCGTTTAGTATTAACAAGATACCCAAAAGTACTTTTAAATTATGAAATTCAGTTTACAAAAGACGGGTATATGTCTTCAGTTATTGTCTGCCTCATGAATGTAAACTTTCCAAAGGTGTATTCTCCTGCCGACCAGCTGCCTTTCTCAAGTTTAGCTTTGTCTGGTATCTTAGTTCCTCATCTGTACTGCTCCAGGCATGGAGTAGTTATGGAGCCCAGGTCATAGATTGTTTCATCTGCATATTTCTTCCAACTTCTTTCCAAATCATTTACAAATTACCTGCAAGCAGATTTTTTAATAGGACCAGAAGAAGAAGCATTCCTTTTATAGTAGTTGAACAAGAATATTTTAGTACATTTCCCTAGACTTTTGCCTCTTACATGTTTAAGAAACCTGTTTTTTCTTGCCACTGAACCTTCCACTGAGTAGTAAAAGTGTTTCTAGCATATGCTTGCAGTGTGGTTTATCTTTCAAAAAACATTTTATAGATTGATCTGGTTGGATGGTTTGAAAATCAGACCAAGCTGACACTCCAGAGATTTCTTCTGTGTTGTCTTGTCATCTCTACTAGCCATGGCTCTAATTAAATACACCTTTGGTAAATCAGCAGGAAAAAGAAAGGGAACTGGTCTCTAGCAATGTAATTCTGTACAAAAACCCCCACAAAACTCTGGGGCCAGGATCAAATTTTGAAACCAAATAGAGAACTCTTACCAAGTCTCAACTATTTTTCCTCATTCAAAGACTGTGATGTGCAATGTTCTGAGAGAAGTACTAAATAAGACAGGATGCAGTGGTAAGAAAAATTATTGGTATAAGTTCTCTTTTCTGCTGTGTATCTAATTGGCTCCCTAAAGAGGTATATCACACTCACTCTGTATTACACAATGATAATTTAATTTTCATATTAATTTCTCACAGGTTGACTTCTAAGTTACATCCTAAAACACTGCTTATAGCAACAAAGTTTTGCAGAATCAGTTGTATCTAGATATCAAGGCCTAGATCTGTTTTGGTGACTAAATCTTAAATTTTTTACTTTATCAAATAACGCACTGTTATTTGAAGAATTAGTCATATTATTCAGTTCCATTCAGCAGAGAAAATGTGATAACAGTCATAAAACCTTGTTAAGTGCATAACACTGACAGGCTGGAGTACTTTTACTAAATACAGTTTCCAGATCCCCACTCTTAATTTTTTTTTTCACGATAGAACAAATATGTGCCAAATTTATTAGACACTTATCTCCCAGATATGTTCATTAGCCAATATCCTTCCTGTCTGAAAAGGTGTTTCCAGTAAATGTAGTTTGGCTTGCAGTTGCTGTGATCTGATTCACAACAGGAAACTTCAGAACATTATCCCCTCCTCTGATAGCAATTGGAACAGAGATGATCCTGAAGCAATAATTAGTGACCTCTAATTCTTTACTTGTATGCCATGCAGTTTTAGAATAATAAATCATTGCTGTGGTTTCTGTACATCCAATTTTTATTAAAAAGTTGAACAATAAATGCAGAAGTCCATCTTAGGTTTTTATTTTTATTTTTGAAGGAAAGCATGATTAGCCATGAGTTAATAGCTATAGACATCACTCACATGATTCATAATAACAATACATGAGGCAAGGATGAGATAATCTCTTCACAACTGCACTTTTCTTTAGCAGTTGAAGTATATGTCTTAATTTTTTTAGAAAGAAAAAATTAAAGGCCCAGAACTCTACTAGGAAATATTGCATGGAAAGGGCTTTTGAAGAAGAATATTTTAGAGAGGACTGACAAAACTAACTGTGATTAAATGGGGCAGGAAAATAAAATCCAAGTGTATTAATACCAATGAGGTCACTGGCTCAGGACTAAGTGATTCCACAGCCAGAAAAGTGGGTAGAACTAAATTCCAAATCCCCAAACTTGCAGCACATAGAGGAACACAACAGTTTCTAGACATGATGAATTAAACATCCTAGCAGAAATCATGAAGAATAAATAATTAAATGGTTAATCTTTGATTATTAATTAATATATGGTGAATTAGAAGAAATCCAGCATGGATTTTTGAAGAGGAAATAATGCCTGATCAACCTGATAGCTGCAAGGAAAAGACTAGTTTGGTAGATGAGGAGAAAGCAGTGGACCTTTTTTATCTTGAAATCTCCAAGGCTCTCAATACTCTCTCCCATAACATTCTCATTGACAAATTGATGAAGTATGGGCTAGTTAAATGAACTGGGGAATGAACTGAATACCAGCTGAACTGCCAGGCTCAAAGGGTTGTCATCAGCAGCACAATGCCCAGCTGGAGGCCAATCATTAGAGGTATAACCTAAGCTTTGACATTGGCTCCAATATTTATCTGTCCAATTACTTATCTGGACAACAGGTCAGAGTGCACCCTCAGAAAGTTTGCATATAACCCAAAACTGAGAGGACTGGCTGACACACAGATGGCCGTGCCACTATTCGGAGGGGTTTTGGCAGACTGGAGAAATGGCCTGACAGCAATCTCATTAAATTAAACAAAAGGAAGTGTCCAGTCCTCTCCATGGGGAGGGATAACCCCATGCTCCAATACAGACTTGGGACGAAGCTGCTGAAAAGTAGTTCGATAGAGTAAGACCTGCAGGACTTGGTGAACACCACCTTGAACATGAACCAAGAACGCATCATCACAGCAAAGAAAACCAGCAGCATTGTGGATTACCTTAGGCACTGTGTTGCCAGCAGAAGGAGGTGATCCTTTCGCTCTGCTCAGCACTGGTGAGGCACATCTGAAGTGCTGGATCCAGCATTGGGATTCACAGTATATGAAGTTAGGGGTGTACAGGAGTGAGTCCAGTGAAGGTGCACAAAGGTGGCAAAAGGATTAGAACATCTCTCTTATTGGGAAAGTCTGAGAAAGCTGGCACTGTCCATCCAGGAACAGAGGAGACTCAGAGAAATGTTATCCACGTATATAAACATCTGATGAGGGTCATAAAGAAGATGAAACCAGGCACTCCTCAGTGGTGTCCTTTAGAAGGATGAGAGACACTAGGCAGAAAAGGAAATACAGGAAATTTCCTGGGAACCCAAGAAAACATTTTTTTACTGTGTGGGTGGTCAAACACTGAAACAGGTAGGTCAATAGTTATGGAGTCTTGGAGAGATTCAAAACATTACTGCTCTAGTAGACCCTTCTCTGAACAGGGTGGGGCTCAACTACATAATCTCCAGAGGTCCCAATCTGGCATAATCAAAAAAGAAGAGGAAAAAAATGACTGTGAATGCATAGGGATTCATTGCAGAACTAACATCACTTACCATGATGGGAACATCTCACCCTGTTCTGAAACAAGGTTTCATATTGTTTTCCAACAACTAGGGAAGTACAACCCCATGCATAAATATATGCTGGGGGCCACCCAGCAAGAAAGCAGTTTGGTAGAAAAGGCCCTGGGAGTCCTGGTGGGCATCAAGTTGAACATGAGCCACATGCCCTTACTGCAAGGAAGTATCCCGGGCTGCGTTAGACAAAGTATTGCCGGAAGGTCAAACAGATGATCTTTCCCCATTACACAGAGAAGAGAAGAGAATAAGGAAGAACTGTTTTGTAATACCTTCTTAAGAACTTAGGAATCTGAAAAGAAAGAGCAGAAGAATGAGGTCAAATGAAAAGCCTTTTAATGCTTTTTAGAGTCTCACTGGTAGATCCTTCAATGCTCAGAAAAACATCCCATGACTGATAGTTTTCATGAGCAACCCAGGTTTGCATCCTAGAGGGCTGGATGTTTCTAATGCAGGGAACGGGGACCAGTTGTCACCTGAGCTATGTTAGCTGCTGACCTCAGGTCAGCATGAGCTGCGAGGAATTCTACAGTCTTGTTAAGGTTATTAAAGCATATTTGTCAAGTGAACGGAGGTGAGCACGTGGACATGTAGAGGTGCTATTCATAATGCATTTTTGCAGTAAAGTGTCCAAAGCAGAGTAATTAATCTTGATAAGTTTTCAACATCACTTATCAACATTGCAGAAGCATGACACAAACAAAGGCTTCAGTATGCTCGAATAGACACAGGTGCTCTAACCAGAAGAACACATTGCAGATCCTGCCCATTTTTTCATTAAGAGAGCTTCAGTGTCTCAAGGTCAGGATATTCAAGAGTTCTGAAAGACCATTTAGTTCGATTTCCAGTCTAGCACAGGACCTAAAATATTATGGGCCATCTATTAGAAGATAAACTTCTTTGATAATCTAAGGGCTAATTGAAAAATCTACATTGTACCAAGAGTCCAGATACATTGCTATGCAGGAATATTTAGAAGCAATTAACATGACATTTGTTTTACTAATTGCCCTGAAGGAAAATAAACTTATTTCCTACTACAACTCACTCAATTTTGCTGTTTTCCTTACCAACAAAGAGCATAATAGAATAATCTTAACAATAGGAGTCATTCTCTAGTTTTGGAGGCTTTGATGGTACATCCCTAGTTTGCTGACAAAGTCAACAGACCTCAGTGTCTGTATACACATAGCTCAACTTTGTGTGTATGCATAGAGTTAGTAAGAACTGTGATGTAGAACTCAACCATCTAAGCAAAGATTTGGTCTTCAGCTCTGCTTTTCTAACAAATCAGCTTCTATGATGTTAGAAGACCTATATAAAGCATTAGTACATAAAGCAATACAAAATTTTGCTGGATTTTGCACTCACACACAGAAACAAATATGCATATATATATATGTTTGTACACAGAGTAATCAATACAGAATTTAAAGGGACAAAACACATCCATATTTCATTCTACTTTGGCCCTGTATCACTTTGTTTATTCTTTGGTTGCCAGGTGACTGCCAAGTTTGAATTAAATCTCTTTCCTTCCCCTGCAACCCTCACTTACTTGAGAAGGTGTCCAACAGGAATACTGTTTTTGTTATTTATGTTTCCAACTCAGAAGCAGGCCCAGTAAAAATAAAGTGTCTTGGCATGGGACAAGAAAACATCGCATTCACAGAAATGGGCAGTACCACCCTTTCCTTCATTCCCACCACAGGTCAATGAAATTCAAATAAATATCATGACTCATGCTGTGCTTGTTTCTTCTTTCAGTAAATCATAGATTGATTTACTGAGTGATGTAGTAAAGAAGGCTTGGAACATAGTGAAATATATATGCAGGTGCACAATGGAAGCAGAGTTTAACCAAAGCTGATTTACTCACATCTTACTATTTAATGTCTTCACATTTTTTTTCACAGAATTGTGTGCTCTTATGTCAATACGTGTTTGTGACACTTGAAGGACTCTAGCCACTAAATTTTTTATACATCCTCTGTGTGGTCTTTTCACTTTAAGATCAGGATTTATGAACTGAAAATGAATTGCATACTTCATCTGCACCTTGTTTATTATTTTAATTCAATCCCCACAATGCCATCATCACCTCTTTAGCTTCATCTAGGCTTTGTGATCTTCACTCTCATGGACACCCTCAAATGCAGAGGAGTAGAAGCAAACTGTGTTTTGTGTTTCTATAAGTACATTGCATTTCACTGGATAAGGAAATTTGAAAAGGTGAAGGGGGTATTACACTTTCTGTCACTTCTTCCGTACATCAGATGTTACTGAAGAATGTGTCATTAATATATCTTGTGCAAGAACATGGAGATGAAAAAAAAATTAAAAACCTGAATTCAAAACAGTATTCATGCCTGTGTTCTCAATAAGCTGCCACAAACATCACCCCCTCTTCTTCTAAGGCAGGTGTTGAAGGTGGTGGTGGAGTGTCTTCCAGCTCCCATCTGTATTAGAGTTCTTCCTGCACCCAACCACATCACTGTTTTCTAGTTCATATCACAAGTGTACTTTTAAAGGAGAACCTCCAGATCATTTCAGTTAATGTGCTTTGGTTTGTATCATGGAGCTGTCTCACGTGCGTGAGCAGGACGTCTTTCAGATTAAGCTGAAAGGGCACCTGCTACATTCCAGATGTACACAGGTATGCAGTACATGCAGTCAGATTTGAGTTAACCCCAATCATAACCCCCTGAAGTGTGCATAGTGCGGCTGTCAGCTCCAAAGCACAAGATCCTTCACTTTACAGATCCACTATTTGTGAATGCAGACATAGACCAGCAGTCAAAAATGTAGCTCTGTGGTAGACTGGATGTTCTTTGAACCTGAAAGAAGGAGGAAGATATTGATATTCAACAACTTCTTCCATTTAGATGCTTTCAAATGGTACCAGAGCCTGAGTGTGTTACACACAGGAAATCTGATATACTGACATGACACACCTCTGCAGATAGACGGTTGGTTTGTCTTCAGGCCCCTGCTGGGCTGATTCACTCTGAATCAGGCAGAAATCAACTTCAGAAACTTAGATGTCTTTTGACAAAATGCAGCTGAAACCAATACATTTCAAAGGATACTTAATTTTGCAGAAAATGTTACGGCTGGTTCCTCAGGGCTTCTGAAGGAATAGAAAATTTAGGGCTCAGGTCTATGAGAATTTGAATTCAGGAATCTTTCTATTCACAGATGTGACTTCGATAGCTAAGGAAAGTCTCCTTTCCTAACGAGCGTTTTAGTCTTGATCTTTTTTACCACATTGAGAAGTGGATTTGAGAAGGATTAGGATGTGGACAGGATGATTGCTTTTTGGTTTACAACCTTTTCATAAACTTAAATGAAAATAAACATGCAATCAATCAACAGCGTGGTTGGAAAGGCTGAAAAACTCAAAAGAAAGAATAACCAATGATTAACTCAGATTAAGTCCTCTGTTGACACTACCTGGTGTAAGAAATAAAGGAACAGGCATGGAAATATTGAAAATTTGTATTGTTGACTCTCAGGCTTCTAAGGGCTCTAGTGGGTTTTAATTACCCTGACTGGCCTGACCTGGCCCTCTCTGCTAATAACCCAGGAGCTACACTTAAGCCGAGGCCAGGTGCTTAGTCTTGCCTAGGCTATACTGTAGGTTGCTGGTCTGCCGGCTCTGGCTCCTGGGTGGCCTTTGCACCTAGGTTGTCTCCAGTCCTGCATCCTGAACTTTACCCAGCTATTGCCTTGCTCTGTCTGGACTTAGGGAACTGTCTGCTGCCACCTGTCTTGTGTGGGGTCCCTCCGGGCTTGGTCTCTTTGTGGAGCCCTTCTCTTACTTCTCCCTTGCAGCCGACTGTGCTGAAATCTGTTTTCAGCCTCTATCTATCTCCTTGAAAAGCATCTCCTGAACCTCCCCTGTGTTTCCACTGTCACACAGAAAACTGAATGGTGAGATAAGTTAGAACTTATCTCTATATGTAGAAACAGAGGATATGATGGTCATCTGTAATTTTCAAGGGAGTCAGTCAGAACTGAGGTATAGAAAATAAAGAATACATATATTCTTGTACATATTGAGTCACTGAAAATCATGGCTTTATGATAACACACTGGAGTTCTGAGATATATGATGAAATCTGCATTAATGAAGCAGTAGGGAACTTTTAACTTAACAAGCTTATCTCTCGAGAGAAGAGATGTGGATGTTTGGCGATACATCCTATTTCCTCGTGCTCTGTATTTCTTCTTTATGAAGAGTAAGGTCTTGGCCTTGATTGTACCTCTGAAATCCTGAAGTTGGGTGAAGACCAGCTGTTCAAACAAAGCAGAAATGATGTCAACTACTGGCACACAAAAAAATACAGTAAAGAATTTTAGGTATGAAGGTACACTTTGAGATTTGACATTTTTATTAGGAAAGCAAATGTGCAGGACATCCTAAAATCCTTTCTATTAAAAGAATCTCAATAAGAAATGAAGTAAAGGGATAGAAATGCTTAAATGGGTTGTTCTTTAAAATGAGGTTACCATAACACTTGATTAATGCTGTTTGAGTCATACTATAATTGCAGTACATATACAATCTTAGAACAGATTTATTGTGCAGTAAAAAATCTCATTAGAGAGATGTGTGCATATTCAGTGCCATGTGACTCTCCTTTTAGCTCCAGGCTAGCTTTAAAATCCTATTCTGGGATTTTTGGGGTTTTGTTTTTATAGCTGGAAATCCAAATACTTGATTCTAACAGAATTTAGAACAATTAGATATTAACAGTCAATTTAACTTTTTTTTTTTTTTTTTAATTTAAGGAGATGCATTTTAAAGCTCATAAATTAGAAAAAGGAAAAAAAAAGCTTTTCAGATCCTCATTTTTAGTACATATTCCTGTCTAACTTTGTTGTTTGTAAAGTAGACTTTTTGTGTTCTTTTCCAAAATATTTTAATGTGTTTCAGTGCAAATTTCCTACAAGATTTTTCTTTTACCACTAAGATGATGTATACAATTTCCTCCACCTTTCTTGCAAATTAAAGAGAGAGAGTCTGTGTCAATATAGATTCTGGTTTCAATGTTTTAATCTCAGCTTTGTCACAGGGCTAAAGCCAAATTCAGGTCACTTGCTAAACAAGTTCATTGGAATCAATTGTAATAATACTGCTTTCTCCACGACTCATCTTTTACAGGAGTATCTTCTGAAGCAGCGCTCAGTAGCAATTTATAAACTTCACACATGGTGGACGTCATACCACCTTCTTGTCCCCACACGTCATCTGACAAGCCTTCTCCAGTGTCAGATGAGTCCTCATCTTCAAGAAAGTTGGATGAGCTACAACCCTCATGGAACAATTGTACCAGAGGCTTGCGATCACCATTTGCTATAAAGCAATCACTCAAATTTAAGCCCCAGGGCCTTGCAGCTTGGTTTAACTGTCCATATTTTACCATCTGCTGAGAGCACACAGCATCAGCTGCACAAGTCAGTGAGCTACCCAAAATCATTTTGTGACAAAGCTGACATTTTTAGTAAGGGGTCCTCAGCTTAGTTAGTTTTGAAGTCTGCTAATAACTGTTGAAATAGTTTGTTACTGAGGTAAAAAAATGTAAATATTTAGTGAACACACAAAGAAAGTGTGTTGCATCTGATCGGACTATATACCAAAAAAACCCGCTAAGGGCTGGTTTAAGAAAAACAAACAACAATCACTGAAGTTGCTCTAAAGGAAACAATGAGATCTTAGGAGCACATTGCAGCTCTGGTCACCTGTGAGAAAAAAAGACCATGTAAGCATGTGTGTTTTTACTCTGTCTGAACCAACTTGTTGGTTTTAACCAAATTTTTTAGACGAGTGCTGTTCACAAGGACAGTTCAAGTCCTAAAAGTTTCTTGAAAACAAGAAGCCAGGTAGAGAACAGGAAAAGGTGAAATATTCTGTGGACTATGGATACTGGAGTGTTCACTGATCTTCTAAATATGGGAAAAATTTTGACTGGACTTCATACCTTCTTGGGTACCAGCCACCAAACTTACGTTAATAGGGAAACTAGTTTTTACTTTCTCTTCTTTTGTGGATTTACTTGGCCATAGTTTCCAGCCTTTGCTTTATCTACAAGTAGATCTAATTTCTAAAGAAAATGCCTAGATGCTTACAACACTGTCTTAAGTTTGACCATGAAAGGAAATGTCTCCCTGAATATTTTTAGATCTATTATAGAAGACATTTTCCATGAAGACTCCTCCATCCTCTTTCACACCTTTTTTCTTCTGTCTATTAGAGTAGAAAAATAAGTTTGTGGAGAGAGATAATTTGGTGAAGTGCAGGCATCAGGGAAGTTTAACAGAGAAGCATTGAGTGGGGGAAGAAAATGGCACAAGGCTAAACTCACTTTTGCAAGGAAAATAATTTCTCCAAGTTCACTTCCATTCCTTGTCCTCTCAAACTTTGGAACCCTATATGTGGCTTTGTCCAAGACCTTTCTCTGATGCATCCAAGGTTAATATAAAACAAATGTTGTGCTATATCTATCTGACAGATGGTGCCTGCTGCTGTCAGCAGAGAGTGGTCTGTGTCGGCCTGTTATGAAGGCCTTTTTGTGAAATATTAACCTCTTCAGACCTGAATGCCACTGATAAGCTGGCAACCTCTTGAAATCAGAGCAGCAGGTAAGGTGGGTGTGTTGGAGTTGGCTGTGATATACTCTCCAGCACTTTGTTGATATTTACAACTGAATTGAACATATACCTAAAGCAGAAAATCACATTGCTTATTCTTGGAACCAGTATTTCAGTTTCTTGAAGAACAGTCAGAGAAGATGTGTTTCTTATTCTCTGATTAGCTTTACTAAAGTATCACAGCCAACCGTAAAGTGGTTGTAAAAATAAAAAGTCCCTAAGCAGTGAACCTAAGGATGACAGTTTGTAGAGTTTCTGGTGGGCTCATCTGCTGCCAGAAGCACTTTCTTTTAGATTTGTTTATGCACTTCCTCTGTTTTTTTTCTCTAGAGTTAATACACATGAAATGTTTCCTGCAAATAAAAAAATACACTGTAAAGCTTTTGTAGTTATAGTATTTTGGCTTTTTGGCAATGGGTTTAGGGACTTTTCTGCTTTGAAGTGCTAAATAAAACACTTTTCTTTAAATGATGTAAATCTAAATTCTGAAGTCAATTATTTGTTTTTCCTAAGAAAAAAATAAATTAATTAAAATACATTAATTAAGAGAAAAAAAAATCTAACTTTCTCCTGTTCACCTTTCCCTGTGTCACACACACGATACTCCCCCATTTACTGCAAAAACTTTCATTTTGCTGTCTGTATGGTTCATGTTTAAATTTTTTTTCCAACATGTGCTTAGATGTACATGAGAAAATATTTACATACTGATGTCAAGAGAAATCAGCAGTGTCCTGGTTAGTTATTTCTATCATAGTACTAGCAGCAAATGTGGTGACTCCACCACTTCCCTGGTAATCCTGTTCCAATGCTTTACAAACATTTCTGTAAAGAAATTTTTCCTAATATCCAACCTAAACCTCCCCTGGTGCAACTTGAGGTCGTTTCCTCTCATCCTATAACTTGTTACTTGGGAGAAGAAACTGATCCCCACCTCGCTACAAACTCCTTTCAGGTAAATGTAGACAGCAAGAAGGTCTCACCTCAGCCTCCTCTTCTCCAGTATAAACAACCCCAGTTCCCTCAGATGCTCCTCATAAGACTTGTGCTCTAGACACTTCACCAGCTTCGTTGCCCTTCTCTGGACACACTCCAGCACCTCAATGTCCTTCTTGGAGTGAGGGGCCCAAAACTGGACACAGTATTTGAGGTCTGGTCTCACCAGTGTCCAGTACAGGGGGACAATCACTTCCTTACTCCTGCTGGACACACTATTGCTGATACAAGCCAGGATGCCGTTGGCCTCCTTGACCACCTGGGCACACTGCTGGCTCATATTCAGCTGCCTGTCGACCAAAACCCCCAGGTCCTTTTCCGCTGGGCAGCTTTCCAGCCACTCTTCCCCAAGTCTATAACATTGCAGTGGATTTGGGGGGGCCGACCCAACTCTTTGGGGCTGACCATCCAGCCAGTTCTTTATCCGTTGAAGTGTATGTCCATCTAAGCCATGAGCATCCAGTTTCCGCAGAAGAATGCTGTGGGAAACAGTGTCAAAAGCTTTATTAAAGTCTGGGTAGACAACATTCACAGCTTTTCCCTCATCTGCTAAGCAGGTCAGCTTGTCACAGAAGGTGATCTAGTTAGTCAACCACGACCTGCCTCATATAAATCCATGCTGACTGGGCCTGATCACCTGGTTGTCCTGTACGTGCCGTGTGATAGCACTCAAGATGATCTGCTCCACAACCTTCCTTGACACCAAGGTCAGGCTGATAGGCCTGTAGTTCTCCAGATCTTCCTTCTGGACCTTCTTGTAGATGGGTGTCACATTTGCTAACCTCCAGTCAGCTGGACCTGCCCTGTTAGCCAGGACTGAAGATAAAAGGCAGAAAGTCGCTAGGTGAGCACTTCTGCCAGCTTTCTGAGTATCCCTGTGTGGATCCCATCTGGCCCCATAGACCTGTGTGTGTCTAAGT
Organism: Bucorvus abyssinicus; assembly: GCA_009769605.1. Lineage (NCBI taxonomy): Eukaryota > Metazoa > Chordata > Aves > Bucerotiformes > Bucorvidae > Bucorvus > Bucorvus abyssinicus. Next base: position 17,109,422 of record CM020030.1, on the reverse strand, counting down.
GGTGTCACTGACCATTTTCTCTTGAAATTTCTTAAATCATTAGAATGAATTATTTCTTAAAAAGAAAGAGAAATGACTACAGTAGCATTGGCAGTTTAAAACAAAAACAAATGGTGGATTCTCAGTTAAGGTTTGCAGATTTTGGAGAACTTCTTGCCTACAGTGAAGGTCATCCGTCTGATGCTTATAAACTTTTTGACTAGAGCTTCTTGCATATCACAATATTGTTTGATAGAAATGTGACAATGCTAGGCCAGGTGAAATAATTGACAATGACTGGATATTCAGCAGACTTCGTGACAATTATTGGATATCCCTTGCCATACCTAAGTCCTTTAATAAAAAACGTGCCAAGCATTTTTAGTGCTGACAGGTCTCCTTGTTTCCACATCTCAGGAATAAGCTGCACTACAAAGTGGCCTTCACAATAGCAACTGCAATAAAGCAGGGCTCTAGGAATTTTCTCACACCAGTACAGTTCTCAGTGGCCTTGCTGGTAATGACCAGTGCTAGTGTATAATATGAGACTCATGTGCTAGCATTTTCACAGGAATTTCCCAGACTGTCTTGCTCTATTTATCATAGTGCCATGGAGTGGGGCATTGAGGAGGAGGGGGCAGGGGAAAGAACATTCTACAATTTCCTTTCAGCACATTTACAGCTACTTTTTCAAGCTCAGCATGAATGTTTTGGAGGCATGAGAATGCCAGGGCACTCAAATTGTTGTCCTAAATGAAATTCTAATCAGTCTAAAGTCTGGCTCTCTGGACAGCTGTTAACTTGCAGGTGTGCCGGACTGAAATGTGCAATGTGGTTAAACAAATGAAAGCCAGGCTATGAATGTGCAGCCTTGAAATGTTTCTTAATTGGAGATGGACAAAGAAAGATACCTGTGAAAATATATTTTGAAGTACATACATAAAATTAAAAGAGAAATGATGAGGCTTTTGGCCAAAGCAGTTTCAAATCTGAAATGCCTACTAATATGAACAAGCATCAAGAGACCTTACTTAGGCAGCAGAATCTGACACTCAGAGACTTCGCCTGTAAAATCCCTGTGAAGTACCATGTTTGCCACTAACCATTTATAACATCCCAGCCATGGAACATTAATTTAGAACTGATTTCATTTCCCGGCTTGTTTGTTTGCTAGCCCTAAATTTTAATTGTTCTGAAATAATTTCAATTTCTGAGAGCACAGTGAGAATTCTTGAATCTGTTTAGCATTGCATATTAAGTGGGCCTGAGTGGCTGGCATTGAGTACAAACTCAATTCAAAATACCTATGTGCTTTCAAAAGAACGAAGAGACCTCTTAAGAGTACAGAAGTTTTTACTTATTAGGCATATATTTCCCAGCCTAGGACATTACTAATCCCAGATCTGGAGTTCAGCCCTGAGATCTCCTGCAACAGTATGTAACACAGCTGGCACACTGCTAAAGATAAGAACAGTTTTGCTGAGGTAATGCTCGTTACAGGATGTCTTTCTCTTGTTTTTGTTTGCCATCTGGTTGCAAATGGTTGTATTTTCTCAATGCCTGTGTTATTTCAAACATTTGCCAGAATAATTCTGGTTCTGAGCCTATTGCCATATGTTGTTACTATCTACTATCTGATTAAAAGTCATAAACCAAGCAGTTTGGTTCTGTTTCCATATTAGATGAGATGTCCATAATCAGCATAAAACTTACAGACATTTGAGAAGAATTTCTTAAAAACTTAATGTAGGCATTGTTGAGAGTAAGCACATTGCACATGGTGATGAGACTAGGGATACTGTTTTTCATCTAGGGCTGCATGTGTGATGTCTACAACCATAAGTGAAGCTGTCTTGACAAAATCATAGTAAAATGAAGATTACCTCAATTTTTCAGATGAAGAAACTGAGATAAATTATGTGAACTGTACAATTTCATGTGGGAAGTATACAGCAGAGTCAAGAACTGAACTGGAAACTGTTTCAGACAAGTACCTTTGTCACAAGCGCAAGCACATCCATATTCAGAACAGTCTGTTTTAAAGACCCTTTGTACTTGTTTCTCTCCTTCCCATCAGTTTGTTTGTCATCAAAAATGAACCAAAGAAGGAACTGAATGAGAAAGGAAACACTGCTGTGGATGTTTTTTGCAGTAAATTCAGATGTCTTTACTCTGTAATAGGTAAACCAACATAACTTAACTTATTAGAGGAATGAGATTGTTACATCAAAATGAACTATTTTTAACCTACAGTGTAGCAAGTGGCTATTTTGGTACACTCTTGCCAGTTACCACATATTTTGGATGAAAAATGAGATCAATACAAGGTATTCTTATATATCATTTTGGTTTTTACTACACATCAGCCAACTGACACAGTGGATTTCCTCCCGTACAGTATGGTTGACTGGTCTTTTCCTTCAATCAATAAAACATTGCTCTCCCATCAAACTCTTAAGTAAGCATACATGAGGTTCATATTTACTTTACTAGCTACCCAAATTTGGAACTAAAATGAATAATCTCAGCCTCTGTGATAGCTGATAGCAAAAGCTTTGTGATAGACGCTTTGCATTTACCCCCTAGACAGAAGGTTGGGAGAGCATATTATCCACCCAGGAAATAAATTTCAAAGTCATCACTAAAATCTATATTTATAATTGGCAAATAGCATCTGGACATATAATTTTAAAGTAGAATTTTTATAATCCCTTGATAATATTCAGTGACTGTTTAGTGAAATGGTAATATTTCATTTGGTTCCAACACTGAACCAATGAAACACCTTTTCCAGAACAACATCTGTGAGTAAGAGACTCTCTGACCTTTTCTTAGGACTCAAGTATTTGCATTTAGACCCATATTCTGTGGCCAGACTGTGGCTTCAAACCATTGTACATGTCAAAGACTGGAAGAGTTCATCATGGAGAAACTTTGCAATAACAGCTCCTAGAGGTGCAAGCCTGAGTCTCCTTTCAGAGTACCACCCTTAATCACTGACAGCGGTGCAGTGGGGACGTGCAGCCTCTTTTCTGGCAGGCTAAATCCTCAGGCTGGGGCCAGTGTTGACCAATGTTTGGAGCCAGGATGGCCAAGCTCACACTGTGGCTCTGTTGCTGGCTTTGTGACCTTGAGAAAGTGCTTCCCTTCTGCTTAATTTTCCTTTTCTTCATGTAGTGCTCGTGTTTTTAGCTTTTGTTGTGAAATTTATGGGACCAATCCTAAATAATAGGTCTGGAGTTCTGCTAGCTGTGTTTTTTTTTTTTTTTTAACACAGGAAATAATGGCCATCAGTATTAGGATTCCTCTTTTACAGATCACAGGGCAGGACCAGAGTTTATATTTACGTATTGAAATCACACCAGAGGCTACCTGATGAAGCAGCAACTTAATATGGATCCCCATGACCCAAACTAGAGAAAATCTTTGACAAAGCGCTATTGCTGGCTTTTGTCTCTTATCTGTTCATCTCTCATCTGACTCCTGTGACATGTTTATTTCCCAATCAGTTTGTCCTTTTCAATCTCAACAACACCTTAGAGGTTTATTGGGGGGCAAGTGGCAGGGGAGCTTAGTTCACTGGTCCACTTGTCCTACAGCTTTGAGATACAGTTCTTCCTGTATGTGACAGCACGAATGGAGAGTGGATGGATCTATGCAGAGAATAGACTTCAAAGTGTGACCATAATGCACTTCAGTTTTAATATTTGAACCATTTTTTCCCTTTGCTTGTCAAATTTGTAGTGTAAGAGAATCCAAACCATGTAAAGACTGGAAACAGAGAAAAGGTTAGGGGAAAAAGATAATACACGCTCTATGAGAGGAAGCATGAGGAATATAAGAGAAGAAGGAGACTGAGGCATTGTTCTGGTCTGTCCTAGAAATGAGATTCATTACTGAAAGTGAGATCATCAGCCACTTCTTCCTACCTAGCTATTTCTAAAGAAACACTAGGAGTGCTAATAGGCGCAGGTTCAAATTTGCAAGACAAAAAGTATAGGTCAAAATTTTCACTTTTCTTACACAGCTATAACAAGTGAGTGAAAATAAAGAGACCCGGGAAACAAAGATAGAAGGTAAGCTTCCAAAATCAGGATAAAGGAATTCTGAAGCAGAAACAATAACTTAGGAAGCAGAACATTGAAAAGTCTGTTACATCTAAGAGTTGTTAATCTGAGATATTTTTCCACTAGATTTTACTTCAAGAACTGCATGTCCTCAGCTGCAAACAAACATTTCTCTTTGTATTTAGTGTAATTTCTTATTAAGAACTTCTTGTTAGTCAGAGCAATTTTGGTTTCTTAACATGTTTCTAGAAAATGCTGGTCAACTGTTTTAAAAACTTCAGCTAGATTACTGATCCTCATCCATTTTTTTCAAGACAGTGAAAAAGTTGTTTGTGCTTTTCATTTCCCACTAGCAAATCTGGTGTCAGTTCTAAATGGCAGATTCCATGGCCCCCTGCTTCTCAGTTGTGTCGTTTTGTCCATATCTTTACATCCAAGTCTTCTGAGTTATTTCAATATTTTCTTCTTATTAAAATTTGTCAGGTACTTAATGACAACTGTTTTTGAGAACAGTGTGCTCTTACAAGGACTTTTAAAATATTTCTTCAAGATAGAAATGATGGTTTGGGTTTCCAGATTGTGAGAGGTTTAGACATCTAAGTTTTGTTTATTTCATTTTCTCATTGTACATAACTTCCTGAAATGCAGAAAAATTAGGGTGAAGGGTAAACTGTTCTCCTGGAGTTAGGTACATGAACCACAATACAATTTCTTGCCACCAGCTGATATTAAGATAATTGTCAGTGTTCCAAAAAAGTGCCTTTCCTACTTATCTTTTAGTATCAATAAGAAAGGCAGTGTAGTAGAGTGCATTGGCATTACACTTGGATGTTTCATTAATTACTGTTTCTGACCCAGCATGGATTTGGAGTGAGAGACCTCTTAACTCACTTCATCTGCTTCTGTTCCACATCCTTTTGCATACCTATCTTATGTCTTTAAATCACAAACTCCCTGAGATATAGGTAACTTCTCACTAGCTGTCTGAAGCCTTGCACAATGTGCCCACATTTCAACTGGATCTCTCATAAATTTGTAGTCATTCAAACAAAAATGCCAGCACAGTCTTGTTTGCTATTCCACGGAGGCACAATTGTGATTGTTTATACAATCCTTTGGTTATATCCACAAATTTTTAGGAAACCATCACATCTGCCAGAACCAAGACATTTATCTGGCTCTTCCTGGAGAGACTCTTTCCATTCTTTTCTCTCTATTGAACCTATAATATCTTTGCAGAGGATCCTGTTTCTGTCCTTCACAGTTTGCATGACACTTGAAATAAAGATTTTTGTCATGAACCTTGCAGCTTCCTCTGTTTTCAGCTGCCCTTCTTAATGTTGGGTGTTTGTTTGGTGAGTACCAGCTGAGAAAGTGAAGAAGCATGTGTTGGTCCTGTGGTTCGACCACGTGCCCTCCAATTTCAGCGTGACTTTAGCTCCATTCAAACTGCTTTGCTAAATAATGCTGGAAATTGGAAACAGGGATAAAGAGTGGTGCTCCATATTTGGTCTCTGCAATTCTGTACCATTTTCTGGTACTAATCTTTCACTTGATGGTGATCTTTAGTGTGAACTTGTGCAACTTTAATGATTGATGTAGAAGGGTTAGTTCATTCTACGTAATTTAACCCTGCAAGGCGTGCATCTTGTATTGTCAGAGGTCTTTTACTGACACTTTTGGATTTGTTAAAAAAATGCTTAAAATGACCTAGAATGAATAATAAGAAGTATTTAGGGCACGTCTGTGGGGAACATCAGCTCTGGTTGCTGAAGAGAGGTCTATAAACTATTTAGGTCAGGTAATTAATAAGACCAAAACAAGTTTAGCACAGACAGCGCTGTTTTGTTTCTTAGTAGATGAGCCTACCAAAAGACTGTACACTTTTCCCCAGTCCCTTGAGTTCAAAATGTTATGTCCGAATACACGATATTTTCATGGATGCAGAAAAATACTAATATTATGACCTAGGAGGTTTGGTGTTGAGTCTTGGCTTTTCTTCTTCTTGAAGAATTGCATGGGCAACTTGTGATACTAACAATCTTTGGGTCACTGAGGGGTGCAGAAGACTTTTATCCCTTACTCTTCTTAACTTTCTGATACATTCTAGTTCTTCAATACATTCTTCAATAAAAGATTGAACATGATGCAAAATAGTATCAGATGAGAGGAGAGAGGGAATGATCTCAGGCATTTTCGTGCAATGGGAAAATAATTTCCTACTTGTATCCAGGCAGGGTGTAGATTTCTTATGGGTGCCTTCATTGTATACATTAATAATGAGATAGAAAAATGGCAGCAAAGGTTGTGTTTATCTTATTTTATCCACCTGTGCTGAACAGCCACACTCCATAATACTGAATAAACCAGGAAAGAGATTGCTGGTAAAGTGGTCTAATCTTATATACACATCATTATGGGGCGAGTTAAGATACTGGACTTCACTTTACAGCCTAGGGGGAAAATACACTTTCTCTTCTAGGCTGGCAATTGCATGAAGTGTAGCCTTTGTGTACAGGGTTCCCCTGACTCACCCCGCCACACCCTGCCCCACCCTCCCCCCCAAAAAAAAAAAAAAGATTTCTTCTCTGTTGCCTTTTCATAAATCCCAGATGTAACTTTTAAATCCAAGTTAGTTTGAAGCCGTTGAACTTTCATAAGATTTGCTTAAGCTGCTTATTTGCACTGAACACAGAAATCTGAGGCAAGAATGACTGCAGATTAGAATGTACTGTAGGTCTATGCCAGAAGCTTTGAACTCAGGTACAAGTGAATCATTTCCAAGTAATCTGGGCCACACAATGGAATATTTCCTGTCTGGATGAATTACATGCTGCCTGGGTGGGCTTGTGAATGGAGAGGGGAAAAAGAAAAAAAAAAAGAGTGAAAACTCACTGTTCTACTTAAACCAGGGAGGCAACCCAGTGAGGATGTCCAAAACGTTAAGGACTGCTGTAAATGTTTCAGGTTTGGTCTGCCATGGATTGAGCAAAGTGTATGTGAAATACTGCAGCATGTTTTGCTTTAGCAAACGCCCTCATTATATCCTATTTTGTACCAGATATATCATAGCAATAATTTTGTCTTGTGCTGACAGTATCTGCATGGTAGATTGAAATGAAATAAAAAAGTACTCACTTTTAAGGTTTTACTATTGAAGTGTGTCATTTGAATGGCTGCAATCACTAATTAGAGCTTGGGGAGGGAAACCAAAAATCCGTGGTGGCTTAAAATCTTCACATTTCTGGACCTAGGGTAATTGCCACCTAAAGAGAGTTAGAAAGAAGTTTCCGTGCACTTGGTTCTCAGGTGCGAATCCCTTCTGGGCCTCAAACAGCCACTGTGTTTAGCAGGGCAACATCTTGCTGCAGAGCATCTTCAAACTGCTTTGTCATATACCCTGGAACCTTCCATGTAGGAAGAACCATTAAGAAGTGATTCATCCCATCAGGAATATTTCTGGAAATATGGTTGCAGTAGGAAAAGCTTTATTTTGCGAAAAGGGCAATATGACTTCCTCAATGCTAAAAGTGAATTGCTTTCCATGACCCAAAATGTTTGCTCTGGTGAAAACCTGAAGTTTCTCAGCAAACTGTTGCCAGCAAGATACTAGCTGAAACTAGCTAGAAGCTAGCAAGACTGGTTTATTCCTAACACTGTGCAAGCTAATGATGGGCAACCATCATACCCTACAGCATACATACAAGCACTCAGAAACCTGCATGTCTCATTCAGACATACAGCTGTTCTATCACCTTCCTACAATAACTGCCTCCTCCTTCCTAAAAGAACCAGATATATTTTGGATCATCTTCACAAATTGGGGAACAGTCTCTGAAATCTGTCATCACCAAGAGAACAGGAACATGCAGTGCAGAGTTCCACTGCACCGTTGTTTCCAAGGGAATAGGTTGAAGTAAATTTGTTTAATTTCTATGCACCAAGTGTACAGATGAGCTCATGATGTCCTTAAGGAGTCAGGCCTGTGGGCTCCAAGGCTCCAAGCCATAATGTTACCCTTCTCCATTTATTATTTTTGAGCTCAAATTTAATGTAACTGAATATTTTTATCCAAGATTAACAAAAACCAATCCCTCGTAACTCCGTTAAATTCACTGGAGTTGCATCAAGCATGACTTTGGCCCATTATATGTTTTCTCTGAAGATGTGAATCATCTCTAACACAACTTCACTGATGTAACATTTTGGACAACAGATTGATGAAAGCAATTCTACAAAACCTCAGAAGCCACCCTCAAAAATTTCCATAACCCCTTTTTTCAAAACCACATAAATGTCTTGCAATTTGTGCAGAATGAACCATCAGGCCACAGAACTTACAAAGTACCTGATTTTAAGGCATTTCTTAGCACTAAAGTTTCTGGCAGCAGCTTTCCTCTGTAATAAGAAGGCTGTTGTTCCTAGATCTTACTACTGTGACTTCAAATGGGATCTATCAGGTCTTCTGTCTAAATCGTTCTCTTTCTGTACAGTTTTGGTACTGAATGTAATCTACACTGTGAATAGGACCTTGTTTAGACCGATTTCTCAGAAGCAACAGGCTGCACTTAAAATGTAAAATGTTGTGCCATTGCATAAATTCCATTTTCTGGTGATAGAAATTTGCAATACTTTTGTACTAACACATCATTCAAGTTTTCTGAGTCTAAACAGATTTCCAGTTGTTTTCTTATAGCTATGTCAAAGTACTTGAATTCAGCTTGACAGTGACCTCATAATCAGGTTTTATTCTGATATATGTATGTATATAATAAGCTGGCTGTATTTATTGCAAAAATTGAATTATTACCTAAACTAAAATTACATGTATTGCACTTGGAAGTTTGAAAATCAACCAGGACAGTAACACAGTCCTTGATTTGCTGAGGCGGTTGTGCTCAAGTCAGGCCTCTCAACACTGATTCTGAGGTAAAGTTGGAAGGACAATTATTCACCAAAATCTTGATAACTTTCTTCTAGTAATGCTGAATCGTATGCCTGTGTCATTATAATTCCCCTCAAATACAGAGGGAACATGTTTAATAGAAATGCAGGTAGGATCCTCTACTTCTAATTGCCATTTATCAAATTATCTGACAGTTTGGCCAAATTAGTCAATATTTCAGTCTTTTTCATTGTAGAGTTAATCCTTAAAGATTATTCTTTCCAAATTTAGTTGTTGAATGTCTATAAAAGCACTTAGACAGCCAGGAATAACTTGTGTGTATGTTTTTCTAACAAGGGGGGCATTTAAAGAATGGAAAGCTGAATTGATTGCAGTACACAGAAGAACCTTTACTACTGTCTATAATTGCATTTAGATACCTAATTCGTAAGAATGTCTGGGCTCTGGTTCTGATGAGTTTCTGGCTTCATCAATATAACGTCAATGTAGCTTTTCTCTGCTTGTTTTTACTGACTTATTTTGATTTCAAGCTGTCTATTGCCTGAGATTATTCTGTTTTGAGAATGAAAAAACCCTAACTTAAATGGGGTACTAAATATTTCTAGGTACAAAAATAGTATTTTTATAAAACGGTAATTTACTGAAAGGTACTCATTAGAAATTGAACTCATCAAAAAAATATATTAGAGAAGATCTTTAAACTGAGTTCTCTAATGCTGAATGCCTTTGGCAGAAGGAAATCTTTTATCTTGGGTATTGGACTGATGAGCATGATAAAAGAATATGAAATTGGAAATATTTTGGTTGTTTTAGGGCAAGATTTAATAGAAGCACAGAGAATCTGGGAAACAAATGTTTTAAAACCAAAAAGAACTCCATAGCAAAATTATTTGAAAAATTACATAAATTATTTGGAAAATCACCAGAAGAAATAGAATTCTTTTTATGAAAAGAAGAACTGTTTACCTATGGAGTTCACTGATAATTCACTGTCCTTGGCTCCTTGAAATGTTAATCCTTTCTTATTGACATCATAGCAACAAAAATTGTGGCAAATAACTGTATACATAGAAAAGTATTTTTGTCATAATGAAGGAAAAAAATACAAAATAACAGGGCATCTTGACTTTCAAACAAACTACTATTTAGAGAGGAGGGGGAAAAAAAGGGAGTAACCTTATGTCTCCCTCTTTTGCTTTGAAGATTCAGTGATTAAACTGTACTTTAAAATGGCATCAAGTTGTTCCAACAACAGCACTACAACTCTGCTGTAAGAAACAGTTACAACTGCAGCATCTGTTCAATAATTTACTTTTCTGGTGTGGACCAATGCTCATGAGTTTTTACACAGATCTAGATGCTTTTTGTCCTTATGAGGCTTTTTTTTCTTGAGTAGAGAGTCAAATAAGTTTTTCCTTGTTTCCAGGGGAAATTATACTTTTTTACCTGCAATGAGGGTGGGCCACTAATAGTTCATTAAATCACAGGTTAGTTATGCAAGGATCATTTTCCTTTTGAAGGAAAGTCCCTAATTTAGAAGAAGCCTGATTCAATATATGTCCCAGAAACTTCTCTCTAAAGGGGAAATCTTTTTTTCTTCATGTTCTTGTATTTGAAACTACTCTTGTATACTTATCTTTGTTCTGTTATGAAAGAAGAATTCATTCAGCACTCCTTACTCAGTCTTTCAGTATCTGTGGTGAGTCACGGTTAAATATATTAAAGAGGGTATTTATGAGAAAAGGGTATTATTGGGAGCATTTGAGATATTCACCATGAATTCAGGACAAATTGCATAAAATAAAATGTGTGTCAGAACCCATTCAATCAATAAAAGAATTTTGGTAAAAAAAAAAAAAAAAGATGAATGACTAAGGGACCCTTCTGAAAAATAGGGGGTAAGAAAGAGTACTCATATTTCACACATGAAATAAGTGAGTATTTATATTATCAAGTGAAATTTGCCCTGTATGATCTCCTCAGTACTATAAGTGATTTTCATTTAAATTTACAAAATTGTTTACGTGACATATGTCATTACATAACCACATCACAGTATAATCTGTATCATACACTTTAAAACTTTTATTTTTGTGGTTCAATAGTACCATTGAGGATGGTTTGTGTTCTTGGTTGTTTTTTTTTCTCCAGAACAGCCCCCACCACCTGCACCAAAAAATTCACAGATTTGAAAGTAGCAGAACTAAATTGAGCCTGTATTCTTATGAGCTGGTACCAACCTATGTTTAGGTTATCTAATACTATATTCTTTTTTTGGTTTTTTTTTTACCCTTTTCCAAAGGTATCTTTTAACATCTACAATATGATGGCATTTCCATTGAATGATGGGGTTTATCTACATGCATTTCTTAATCTTAAGAAATTCTGTTTAAGTTTTACTGTCTCTCAATCTCCTCCTTGGAAGAAAACTGCTACCAAACCCTTACAATTTGGACACCAGAGTGTCAACCTCATCCACGACCCATTGTAACTGTCTTTATATGGTGCATAGATTATAATATAAAGGTCTTCTTTAAGCAGTTCATTTTTATCAGCTCTCAGTTTGCCTCATTTACTATAAGAAACATAGCCCAAGGCATGTAGTCAGAAATATAACTGTATAGACAAAGTAAAACCATTTTTTATTAAGCTTTAGCCTGCCTACCTTTAAAGATCAAGTGCTACTGTTAAGATGTATCCATATTTCTACTATTATTACTAATCCAAATAATATATTATGATTTCTTGTCAAAGATTTAGAATTCAGTAGTCACTAAAACCAAGATTAACTGCACAAGCCTGATTCACCTTTCCTTCCTTTTCCTTTTTCACCCTCCAGTCTCCTTTCCCTTATCTCAATATCCTCCTTGCAGCAAAATAAACACAGATATCTCCTTGGCCACTCTGCCTTCTACTCCTTCTTTTGCTTAAGTTGATTAGGAACCAACAAGGAAGCATCTGCAGCAGAGGACATCCCTGCTTAAGCTCTCAGTTTGTGCATCTCTGGTGTTGCAGTGTCTCACACAGCTGAGGAACAATTCCAAGATATTCAGCAAAAGAATGCTTCGAAAACATATCAAACAACTTAGCAAGCTTTTACTATCTTACCTGAGAACAGGTATTTCCTAGGTTTAAAATACACCTACACCTGGGAGGGACTTTTATGAGAACAAGAGCAAGCATACATGGTGGTGTCATGGCCAGTGACAAAAGCTTCCTCTAAATAGTGAAAGAAGTGGAGATTTTGCATAATTTGGAAATTGGAGGTGGTGAAAGGACTGTTATCAAAAGAAGTGTTAGACCATTAATTTTAAGACGTTAAATGTCTCAAATGTAATGGCCACACCGAATCAATTAAGGTCTTTTTTTCTAGACCCCGTAAAATGACAAAAGCAAAGCTAGTTCTACCCAATTTCAGCTAAAGGAAGATGATTTAAATATTTGTAATAAAGACACTCAGCTAAAAACCTATGTTTTTCATTGACATTTACTAGCTATAACTTATTAATTGTGCATACGATATTCCCACTTTTTCACTATAAGCACACATAAAAGTATTTCTCTATAGAGATATATGTCTGGGGGAATATGAGGCGTTAAAGTTTTCTAAGTGTAATTTCTTCAATTATGTTTTTTCAGCAAATAGACTACTTCTAGCACATAGGCAGAACAGAACTTCCTCCCCGGTCTTCCCTCTTTGGCTGGAAGTATGAGATATGATCTGTCTTTTTCAGATCTTCAGGTCTGCAGCACATCCTTTGAGGGTTATCGATTCAGATATCCCCTTGCAGCTGCATTCTTTATTTAGCAAATATTTCTATCTGATTCCTGCGTTTCTGTGGCCTGAGTCATATGCTGGCGTAGTCTCCGGATGCCTGGGTGAGCTGAATGCCAAGGTGCATTACAATGCCTACTGTCAACGTAGGCACCATCTTGAGGCTCTTCAGAGCTCTTTGAGGAGTCATCACTGAGATGAGCCGGCACAGACAAGGAGATTGCGCTTGTCATTGCTGTGTTTGTAACACCGGAATGATGGGGAGAAGATCAGGATACATACTTGCCCTTTTTGCCCACTTGCCTTAGTAGAATGGAACATACTGGGGAGACCACAGTCCTTGCTGACAGCCAATGAGTGTTGCTATTGCTTTAGACATGGAAGGTGGTAGATCTCCTTGAAGTACAATTACAGCCTCAGCTTTTACTTGTAACGTTCCTCAGAAGTCCAGACCCAATCCTCTGTGTAACCTCTCTGGGATACAAATGTGATGAGAACTTCTGAACTTCAGCAATGCCTCAATAAACATGAACATAGGTCATAACGCATAACTGGGGTCCATTGAGAAATATTTGACTGCTTTTGCTTTATTGAGTGAAAACAGAACTGTCTTGAGGGGCCCATTATGATGATATCCATCAGATGTTGAAGAAATTAGATCAAAAGGGAAGAGGGTGGTAACACTAGCACTTAACGTGTTGCCAGTCCAACCAGATTCACGACAGCTGCAAGCTAAATGTTATTCACACTGTTCAGTCCTTGAAGCACTTCTCAGATATGTCAAGTTTTCCACTCCAAATTTTCATATATAATGTGTGAACATCTAAGCTAGTACTAAGAGTTTCCTATAGGGACTAATACGCAACATCTATATTTATATACACCATAGACTGGACAGATGAGCTATATGACTTCCAGAAAAAAAAAAAAAACAAACAAATAAGATTAGTGGCTTAGAACTGTGTACAGTTTTAGAAGGAATGAAAGATCTAAATAAGCTGGTCACAACTGGCCACAAGCATTCTTTTAATAATAAAAGAAGTTTGGTTTTTATCAAACCTAGGTACTGTACCTGCCCCTGTAGGTCATTTGCTTTCATCGTGTACTGTCTTTGGTTTCATCATCATTGACTCTGGATTTTGGTGTATTCTGATACAAAAAATGTAAATACCTAATTGATTCATATATTTTAATCAGAATTGTTCATCACAGAGGATGTCTCACTAAAGCCAACCTAATTCATTTTAAAAAAGCAAAACCAGATCAAGGTAATTAGTAACAAAAAGCCCATGACCCTTCTATCTCTTTTTCTGCTGCCTGCAAATTTCAGAATCTGAGTTATTCTGGCTTTTTACCTCTCTCCATGCAACCTACATTTTTTTTCAAAGAACAAATCAGCCCCTATTTTTTATTTTCTTCACTAATAATACAGTCTGATTCATAAAGCCTGGCTTTTATCCTGCCTGTATTAGAGACTGATGGAGAGTCTTCCAGCACCATATGCTGGATTTCATTCCCCAAATACAGGCATTTCATACCCTTGGCCATCCCTTCTGGCTTTTAGCTGCTGTTCCTAAGTGCAGAGATTTTCTGGCAGCCCCAGGTAGCCTAAGGCAGCCCAGAGTGTCTGAGAGAGAGTTAAATACCTGTTTAGGTAATGAACTGACAACCTGGATTCAGTGAATGAAAGTAAGGCATCTTTCCATCTGTGACACTCGTCTCTTCTTTTTATAATATCATTGCAGTTACTTCTAGTCTTCAGAAGCCCAATGCTGATTACAATAGGTCAGATTTAAGAAAAAGGTGGTTCAGCAGAGCTGTGAAGTCCTGAAGGAATTTTTCCATTTTAAAGACAAGCAAACTTTGCAGTCTACAGATGTACTCGATTGTCTGGACTGGTAGACCTGTGGAAACACATCGTGACTCCTCCCTTGCAGAGGAACCCTGGGGCATGCAGGAAAATGTACACCAGTCCCATCTCCTTCAGACATGGCCAGTGTGAGCCTGGGGACTTGAGCTGTAGGGCATACCAGGGAGCACATGTGTTCAGCAGTGTAAATATAGATTATAGGTTTTGTCAGAAATAGATAAACAAATAAGTAATCCAGTATTATTCTAAATCTTCAGCTCTTGCAGAACTTTGTCAAACAGCCCAGAAAACATGCTACTAATTGTGACTTAAGAAGTGGAATTTCACAGAAAAGTCCTGTAAGCCTGCTTAGAATTAATAAGGAATTATTTCAAATAAGCTATATTGTGGGCTGGAGCGTACGAGTGCAAAAATGCAGAGAAATTGTACCTTTTGTAAAGATTCTCAGGTAATTTTTTAAAAAACTTAGTCCTGTAATGTTCATACTGCCCGATTTGAAGCAGTACTGTGAGCAATAGATTTCCCCATGAAAGAAAGAATCCATTTTGTTCCACAAAAGGGAAAGAAACTAAACAGAACTGGAGTTACAAGAAAAGAGAAAGAAACAGCTTTAAGGGAACAGAAATTATTTATAAGAGACCAATTTGGCACAGTAAAATAGTAGTTCCTTACGCAGTATTAGATTAGATGCTCAAGTTTCCAATTCCCTTTCATAATGACATAAATTTACTAAAGAAGGAGGGGAGAAAAGGTGGAGAGCAATACAAAAATAATCATGAAAGTAGTAACATCAGTCTAAATAATTTTCCAAGCCAATCAATTTCAAATGTTACAAATGCTTTTTATACTCTTACGTACAGCTTTCTTTACTATTGAGTTGGCAAGATGACTTATGGTTGAGGTATGAGGCTGAAAATTGACAAATGGAGGAGGTTTTTTCAGTTTGGCAAAGTCTCTCTGGCTTTGCTCAGTCATTTGGACTGAGGACACCAGCAGATTAAACTAGCTGTTTGCAGAATAGTTTGGGCCCAGATATGGAAAAATTGCAAGCATACAGCACGGGACTTAAACTAAGCAAGCCAAACAAAGATGAGAGGCAGGAGGCAAACCTTCTTGACCTACAGTACAACTCTGAAAATGACACCATGACTGTACATTATCTGACCTGAGGTAACCAACACCTTGTTGTAGCAGCCAGCCTCACTAGCTCAAGGTGCCATCAGGATAAGATCTCTTCATCTACCTCCGCTGCACAGGTTTAATCTCCTCAAACCTCAGCTCTAATTACAGGAAGTAGGGTTAACTAGACAGATCTTTTAACCAGCAAAATGCAAACTCTTTAAAGGAAGAATGATGCGATTTTCCAATCCCAGTTTGCATCACAGGTATATAGCAATTTCATTTACTTCTGCAAATTATTCGAGAAGTAAAATAATATTTTTAATAATGTAAGAATTATGAAAGCAATATAGACATGAATAAGCAAACTAAAAAGAAAAGCTGCGCAATTGAAAACATAGGAAAGCATTTCATTTTGCCACAAGTTTCATTTGGTCTACTACACATGTATACACATTTGGTCTATTTACACTTGTATAACCAATTTGAATTATTTGAACAATTGCTGGCATTTTCTACTGAAGTTTCCATTTCCTTTGGGAGCTAGCTTGTCAGCCTTTGAAAACATCTAGTTTCATAGCTTTCTAATTTGCAATCAGAAATGTTATAAATGACAATTTCATCCTCAAATCTAGTCTCAATATAAATTTAGAATAATTAAAAATTTTTGAGTGTGCGTATTCTCAAACAGGCAAAATGATTCACTCATTCCTTCATCAAATGGATAATTAGTCTTCATTCAGAAGATAGGGTCAAGTATGAAGTAATCCACTAACTATTCTTATTGACCAGAAAGGTTTTGGGGTTTTTTTTAATTTGAGTGTTTTATGGTACTAAGTTGTAAATCACAGGAGCTATAAACAGCGGAAGTAACATAGTAACATTGCCCTTTAATTGTGGGGTAAATCATTCTAATTATTAAATCTGAATCAGAGAGTGGCTGAATGGTATTATTATCATCCATTGCATTGAGTGAGCAACTTCCAATGTGAAGATTGCACAGAGGTTTGGAAGGGTTGGTTAGGGGAAAGTAGTATTCAATGAGACAAAGCACACACTGTTAGGTCCAGCTGACATAATCTGTTCTCTCAAATAATCATGAAATTGTTACCTCTTCGACTGAAGAAAAGAGCAATTTGTGATTACTAAGTGAGACATTCTGGTAGTGTTCTGCTCCAGAAGACTGACAATATTTATTGGATTTACAAGAATTAGAGAATGTCCATAGATTAGGTTGATTATCAAACAATAGATTAAATCATGTCTGTCACAAAGCTCAATGTTGCCACATTGGTGCATTGATTTATGGTATTTGGCAACTCTCTGAATGGCTGTTTGCCATTCATTCATGGGTGCCCTCTGGACTACAATATGAGAGTGACCTGTCGGGAAAAGACCTTTTTTTCCATTTGTTTATTGTTTCTCTGTAGTAACAGAGAAACACTGGGGGTGGATGAAGTGAAGACTTCGAGTTAGCTATTTCTTAGTGCATGTAAATTGAGAAGGTGAGGAAACTAAGGAAAAATTGGTTGCAATTAAGAGAGTACCATGTGATAGTTTAAATCATGATTCTAGACAACTGAATTGTTTCTTCCACAGTACTGTGAATGTTATATTATTAAAAATAATTGGGGCATTGATAATTTCTTTTGATACAGATACGTAAATTTCTGATAGAAATTTTTTCACAACACTTTTACTGTTCTACTTCAACCTTTTATTGAGGACTCTAGAGGTCTATGAGAAAGATATGTAATCTGTATCAGTTCATGTCACAGCTTAGAGTAGGGTGGAGAAATACTATTTGCCTTTCCCTCTACTTCTCTTATCATCAAGGTTGGCCATCCTTCAGACATGGTCTGCCCTCAGGTCTCTGCCCTAATAAGTAGTGAAGGATGGAGCAGAGACAACCCCTAGTGTTTTTGCTCAGGTGAGCAGCTTGAGTCTACTGGACTTTACTCCTACATTACATACTCTCACAGTGAGGTTGGGTGAATTCTCATGATCAGAGAATTATTGATTTAATAACATAACAAGTTTTAAAGGAAAACTGACATATCTTGGTCTGAAAAAGTCATTTTACCTCTGTAATAAGACCTCATCTTACATCTATTATTTTTTTCAAGCTTCATGTAAGCTTCTGCCTTAAATGAGAAAAATTACACTCTAGCTGAGATCTGAGATTGAACACCAATTACTTGAGCTGTGTTCAACTGACCTTCAGACATTTCATACGCATTTCAAGCCAGCATAAATCTAACAGTTAGGGTCACATGACTGATGCTGAAATGGAGATGTAACACTTACTCTGGAACTCCAGTTGAGGCATACTGGAGTGTTGGTTTCCAGTAACTTACTGAAAGTTAATTACCTCAATTGCTTCAGTCAGTTGTTTACTGACTAGAGGAAGTCACAGAATAGCTTCTCCCCTTACCCCTAGAATTTCTGTCCAGCTTTCCTGGTGATTTGCCTTCGGATGGCACCCACATTTGTTTCTTTCTGTCTTAAGGTACTTCTTATTCTTAACAGTGTTCTAGCAAGCTGATTAAAATAAAAAAAAAAAAAAAAGGAGGTGAATAGACCAACCCATAGATTTTTATATATAGCTAATGTATCTATTTGATATAATTATTTGAAATACTTAATTGCACCCTGCTTGAAGGCCCATATATAAAATAGGTACAGAAAAAGCATATACGGATTGCCTGTGAGCAAGGAAAGAATTGAAAACCTAATCTTAAAATACTTTCCAGGTACCTGAAACAATATACTTATGAACGTGTTCACTTCCACTCATGTGCTTCTTCAGGGGGAAAGTAGCTACACAGGAGTTATTGAGGAAAGGAGCCATAGGCTGGACACAGTTGTCTCTTCACTGACTGTTCTTAGTAGGCTGACAGTATTTCTTGGCAAGACAGTATTTCCTATGCACCACTGGACATCAATACCTGTCGTGGTTTAAGCCCACCCAGCTGACAACAAAGCAACCACACAGCCACTCGTTCACGCCTACCTGCCTCGGGTGGGATGGGGAGGAGAAAATACAACAAAAGGCTCAAGGGTCAAGACAAGGAAAGGGAGGGTTCTATCACCAATTATGGTTGCAGGCAAAACACAGACTCAACTTGGGGAACAAAATCAATTTCATTTAAACCACAAAACCACCATCAATTTACAAATTGAATCAGAGTAGGATGGTAATAAATGCAATCAAATCTTAAAAATACCTTCCCCCCTCCCCTCTTCCCAGACTCAGCTTTTCTCCCAGTTTTTTACCTCCTCACCCTTAGTGGTACAAGGGGAAAGGGAATGGCAGCTGTGATCAGTCCCAGTCCATTCCACGTTTCTGCCTGTCCTTTTTCCTCAGGGGGACATCTCCTCACAGTCCTCCCCTGCTGCAACATGGCATCCCTCCCATGGGAGACAGTCCTCCATGAAGATCTCCTACCAGTGTGGGTCCTTTCGGTGTGCGGTGAAGCTCTCAGCGACAGTCTACACCAGTGTGGACTTCCCTCAGAGTCACAGAATCCTTTGGCAGCAGCCACCTGCTCTGGCGTGGAGTCCTCCACTGGCCACTGTGGCAGGTACAGCCATGCTGACAAGGACTGGACAAAGACCAGGGCTCGCACAAACACCCGATAATGACCAGCTCGATGTCTCAGGGCTATTACTGTGAACCTGACAGCCTAGATCTCATTATCTGGCCTTTGTCTTGTGTTTGCCCCCAACTAATTAGAATGACCACAATTCACACGGTAGTAGGGTATGAAAGAGCCCTGATGGAGAACGGAATTGAGTTGGTCCTCCTCAGAGCAGCAGATTTTGCAGTCAGGAACTCTCCCCTTGGATCAGGATGCCATCCAAGGAAATTTCCTGAGCTTGAGTGAATATTTCTTCTTGATATCCTTGAGTGAATCCTAACCCCCTTTTGGTTAGTGACCCCTTGGTTTTGGGTATTCTTGAGCAGTTTTTCCCTTCTATGTGTGAGTCCGTGCAAGTGTTGGTTCATCTTTCTTAAAGAGTATTACTTAGAGTTTAGGAATTTGTTGCAGTAATAATATATTCCTAACTGACATCTGAACTTTTAACTAACTTTGTTCTGTCAGAGTACCGGGCAACTTCCCTTATCATAAATCCACAGTTTTTGGGTAGTTGATGCTGTGTGTTTTGTGAGTGCCTCCGTGACAGCTGCAGACGGGATTCTGCCCCACTGTTGATTTCTAAGGGTTGCAAGGGCTCCACCTGCCATCTCACCATGGACCAAAGGACAATAGCTGCAAAATCCAGCCCAATGGCAGAGGATTTTCCAAAGTAATCTACAAATGTTTACACTCAAAGTTACCTTTACTACACTTATTTTTCTTGTTGATAAACACTTTTTTTTCCA
Source organism: Bucorvus abyssinicus (assembly GCA_009769605.1). Lineage (NCBI taxonomy): Eukaryota > Metazoa > Chordata > Aves > Bucerotiformes > Bucorvidae > Bucorvus > Bucorvus abyssinicus. The sequence goes on along the minus strand of CM020030.1, from coordinate 17,089,319 downwards.
TTCAAAACACAACGATTTGTGTTGAATGGTGTCTACTATATCCTACTTAATTTCTTTCCTTTATTGTGTTTCATATTAAGAAATTTGAGGAAAGTCCATACAGGACTTGTTTGGCTTGCACATTACCACCATGAGCTTTTCATAAAATAGGCCTTTTCAATGCAGTTCCGTATTTGATAGTTTTATCAAAAGCTCATTTATACTTCATGGATTTTAAGTGGTCATGGTACAATCATCACTGCTTTTGAAGGGCATCAGTATCTGAGCATTTTGGATAGAGTGTATAAGAGCTATATGTTAATGAGAAAAGTATTTGAAAATAAAAGTGTATTTTGAAATGATTTATTGATAAATCTAAACATCCTCCATTTTCTCAGGATCTAAAGGTCTCCTTTTTTTATTAACCTGATTTATCTTTTTTTTTTAATCACAGTAAGTCTGGAATTCATATACAAGAAAAAACAACTCCACTTTAACAGTGGACTTTTCATATGAATGTATTGGCACTTGAAAAGAAAGGCGCAAACTTAATAAATCTGTCTGCATTTTGATATGTATCATACCTTGAGTGCTGTGGTGCAGCCACCCAGCACTTCCAGTTCTGTTGTGGTTTTCTCTTCTATTCAGGTCTGAGAGATTCTTGTTGGGGTTTAGATTGTTTGGGAGAATTTACTGGGAAAGAATAATTTCCTTCTCCTCCTGCAATTAAAAGCATTTGATGGGAATTCCTTGACTTTTGTGGAAGCAGAATTTCCCTCACATTTGTGTGTCTGAGTGTGGCCACTTAATGAATCCATGCTTGAAAAATCTCACACTTAATTTTGAAAGACAAGAGTTTTACAAAATGTCAATAGGTGGATTGACAACCTTTACGAACTGCTGGTCCCTATTTATTATCTAAAATAAGAAAAGGTTCCTGTAATACCTTTTTTTTTTTAATTTAATTTAAATATGTTTGCAAGGAAAAATTTAGGTATCTCTTCCTGCCATAGACAGTCTTTGGGACAAAGCTCGTTTCCAGAAGACATGAACACAGGTTCATGTATACTAGCAGGTAAGCTACTCTTTGTGGATGCAGTATTGAAGTAAATGAGTTGGTTATCTGAACTCAGACAGCAACTGTGGAGCCTAATTGAAAGAAATGTTTCTTACAACTTTTTTTTCCTTTCCTCTTCTGTAACTTCTGGTTGCTGTGTAAAATCTTAAAAAAATACAGTGTAATAAGTGATTTCCACATAGATCCTGCCTTGGGGACTCATAAAAACTGATCTTTAATGTTCTCTCTTCATAGCTTTTGAAAACACACCAGAAGCTCAGCAATAGACTTTAGGATTGTCTTGGTTTTTAATGACTCAGTATTAGTAATGCCACTTACACCTATTCATTCCCTTATCTCAAGGGAATGTAGGCAATGTGTACAGTTTGCCATATTTGGAATTGCTTGCCTTTCTCCTATGTCAGTTAAAAACCTGCTGCTGGCAACAGCAGCAGCCCTCCTCAAAGATCTTCAGGTTCTTCTAATGGAGTATCTTGAGATTGAGAAAATATGAAAATGTGGGAGTCAAGGAATCACACAGGAACTTTTTAATTTAATTTTATTTTTTTAATGAATACTTGCAGGAGTAGTAATAAATATTAAAAGCCTACTCATGTTTTGCAGCCTTAAGCATTCAGCTGGGCATGTCTTCTGAAGGGCCTTCCAGAGGACTTTGAGACCTGAGAGAACAGTGTGTTGATATATTTAATAAAATCAGCATAAGTTGAAAATATGAAGTTGGCTGTTAAGTGGTGTCCGCACTAGTATTTTTAACCGGATGGTGTTTGAGCCTGTGGGGTTCCTGAGTTGAAAACTGCTCAGAGATGAGAAAAGGTAGCTTCAAGCAAAGTTTATCTTCTGGAATGACTGAGGTGAGCTCTTAAACTGAGGGGAGCAACCCTGGTTATCTGAGGAAGATGATCAGTACCCTACTTATTCCTTGAGGAATGTAAGTGTACTATCCTTGCTACCCTGCTGTGAAGTGGTGGCAGTGCTCACAAAGAAGGATACGGTTTCTCTCCTTGTGGACAAACATCACCTGTCATGTTGGTGACGTGCTGCCAGAGTGAGCCCCCAAGAATTTTAAACATAAAATGTTGGGGGTGAAAAAAAAAAAGGAAGGAAGGAAAGAAGGAAAAAAAAGTCATAGCTTCTCCAATGACTCTTAAAACTAGCATTTCACTTGTTATTAATTTATTGACGGTCTTGTGCAATCAATAGGAAATGGAAGGATATCCAGATTATCAATAAGAGTTATATCTTGCAGATTTAGAGATAAATAAATTAAGACCCTGGGTCTTCAAAGCAATCTTCTCTGACTTGCTCTGAGATCTGTGCCAAGCTTGTTTTCAGTTACTTCGGTTCCTCTGGGATACAACTGCCCATTGACATGAATTGCTTTACAATATCTGGACACAAAAATCGGAGCCAGCAGAAAACAGCAACGAAAATCTGAACTATTTTAAGAGCCAATTAACCTAAGTAATACGCAGCTGACACAACTATAAATCAACTTTTGTTAGCATAATGGTGTAACTCACATCTCCCAAAAGGGATGTAGGTCAAGGAATTTGTCAGCCACCGGATGTCTGAAGAAAAGCGTGACATTTGGGATGAGAGAACTAACTGGCCTGAATCAAAACTGTCTTCTAACAATTTAACCAAATTGATGAGAAAGCTCCAGAATGGACTGTGTCTTGTCAGTCTCTGATTTATTAGAACAGATGTAACGATAGTGTCCACTAGAAGGTTATTGTCAAGGTGGTGATACAATAATTTTGGGCCAGTACATTGGTAAGCTTCCTCTGGCGAATAGGTTGTCTATCCCAGGTTTGCAACCAGTACAATGAGGGGGCATACTGTCTCCTAGCTGAGCTGTCAAATTAACTATTTTATGAAATATTTAAATACAAATAAAAAAGAATAGAAAGCATTATCTTCCAAACAGCAAAAGCATGCATATATTCTCACAGATTTTTATAATCAAATAAATACAGTTATTAAAAATGTAGGATTTTGGATGACTGGATCATGTTTTCAAACTTGAATATCATGAAGAATGGAGAAGAGTATAACTTGGTGTGAAGTACATGCCAACATTTATAAAGAAAATGTTTTGATTTTTCAGGAAACACATATATTCCTGCTGTAAGTATTTCATGTTTCTCCAAGCTTTCAGAGGAATAGTCCTATGAGTTGTTTTTCATGTGTAAAATTCCTCTGATGTTGGCCATAATTTTCATATGACCTGTCATAAAACTCTGTAGGGAAAACTGGCTTCTGCCATTTGAAAATTTCTTTGGAGTGTATGATCTGTAGATACTCTAGAAGTCAAGATACCTATACTGAATTATTAGCTGTGTTATGGATGTGGGCAATTATCTAGGATTTTATCCAAATCCCTCTGAAGTCAATTCACAAACAAAGATGGTGATGCTAAGTGTCTTTTCTACATCACCCCTGTATGTAGTCTGCAAACGATGAGGCCAGGATTGTTTGTTACATTCTCAGTACACAGAATGTTTCATAGTTTGATTCTGATTGTGGTTGGGGACTGCAGGAGATGCAGTAATAAGAAATATTTAATCCCATTAAAATTAAATGGATGGTATTAGAAACCTGCTCTGTCTATGGAAGCATGCAGAGTTATAACACGAATTCTGTAAAGTTCAGCTATTTTCGTGGGATATAGTCCCAGAAAGCATTCCATCTTCTTAAAAGATAACAATATTGAAGCATTTAAGATGTGCACCTCTCTGCTAAGCAGATTTTTATTTTAGAGTTTCCAGACCTGGCTGTATCCCAGTTCATTTATTTCCAACTAGGTTCAATTTCCAGGGGGAACACAACTTCCTATGATACTTTCTGTCCAATAAAGGTGAAAATAATGTTCTCCAAACAGCCCTATTTAAACTGGCATGCACATGTGGCTAAACAGTTTAATTCAATTTAAATAAAAATGTACACTGGCTGGAGATACTGTGAAACCTGATATTCCAAATGGGGTAAAATGTTAAGTCTTTAGAGAAATGCAGGTTTTAAATTCTCCTTATTATCAAGCAACTTTTCCAGTTCAGATTTTTTGCCTCAGTGAGCATATTTTCAATTATGAATTAAGAACAAAAATATGAATTCATAGCCTCATTTTAGAGAAGAGTTTACCATGTTGTTACATTGATTACCCAATATAAACTCATCTCCCCATTTTTGAAGTGGTGTGCTCCATCTTTACATTCTCACTACGTAGCTATTCATATAGCCCATATTGCTACAACATGACTGACAGACCAATATTGAAGACTTTAAAGTATTCACATACTTGACACCACTGTGTTTTAAATTGGCGCAGTGAGCAGGGTGTTGCCATGGATAAACTACTGCAGGAGCACAACTGTGCGCCATCCCCGGCAGGGATGGAGTGGGCCCAGAAGTTTTGGAAAGATGAGGAACGCGTGGTGGAGCGGATAAAACAATGCAAGAGCCAGAGGAGGCTCAAACTCGGAAAGGGTAAAGGAGTTGTGTGCACGGTGTTGGGAGCCTGTTTGTCCTGCGTGCAAAAGGAAGTTAAAGGTGTCCAGGCGCCTGCAGGAGTTCGGGATGCGCAGTACGCGGGTCTGAAATCGGAGCGTGAGGTGCTTAAGGCGTCGTCAGCCTTTGGAAAGGAGACACGGGGCGAGGCCGAGAGCCCTGTGAGAGAGAGCGAGAGCTGTTAAGTGAGAATGAGCTGTTAGTAAAGCGATCGGAGGAACCTGTGAGAGAGCTTTTAAGTCAGAATGAACCACTACAAAGACAGTCCGAGGAACGTGTAAATGCGGTTTTAAGTAAAAACGAACTCTTAGAAAAACTGTTGTTTGCAGCGGCGAGAGGGAGAGGAGGTTACAGGACAGACTGGATAAACTGCTTGGCCGGATGGGAGATGCACCGTCTCCCAAACCAGCCCAGCACATCCCTGCCATGGTCCACCATGAGGACCCTGGAATACGGGAAGAGGAGAGTTGTTGCCGTGGCGGGAATGCCGAGGAGGGAGCTGGCCCTGCCCCTGAACCGGTAACTGGAGTTACTGGTGATGGGGAAGGAGATCAAGGCGTACTGAGCAAGAGGAGGCAGAAGGATGTTGGGGGCCCGTTGTGTTTATAACGGACGCTCCGTGCTCGGGACCCGAGCTGGCAGCAGGGCAGGATCAATGTGCCCGCAGGCTGGGGAGGGCTGAGAGTGAGGATTCATGGCGTGTTTCATTGAATGGAGGGAACCGCGTCCTTCTGAGCGAGGAGAGAGGGGAACCTGTTGTTATTCAGACCGCAGGATTTTCGGATGTAACAGCCCCCGTGCAAGAGGCAGCAAACGCCCAAGATCGTGTGCGGCTGAACGGCTCCAGGAACGCTGCCGCCCCGGCGGCGGAGCCCGCCGGACAGCGGCCCCAGAGCGGGTTTGCCCGGGCGGTGCTGGGCTGCAGGGTGGAACAGCCCCCGACAGCCACCCGAACCGCCCCGCCAGTCCGTCTAACCCACACCGGCACACAGCAGCCGGCATTCACAGCGCGGTGCGGCCGCTGGCCCCGCTGCGGGCCTTGGGGCAGCGCCTGAGCCCTCAGCCCGAGCCGGGTAACGGGGACCGGGCGGCGGGACCCAAACCCGGGCCGGGCAGCGCTGCGAGGGCTCCGCCGTGGGACGGGATCGCTCTGAGCTCCCGGACAAAAGGTCGCATTCCCGGGGAAGGCAGCGAGCCGCCCTGCCCGGAGGGGTCCCGGCGCTGAGGTGCCGGGAACAGGTTATCGGTTCTTTGTCACTGATACAGGTGAAAATCACACTTTTGCCTCTGCCGTCAGCTGAATGTGCCGAACTGACGGCGTGGGGCCGAACTTCAAAAGACTTCCCGGCTGTAACGCTGCAGCCCCGCCGGTGGGCGCTCCCCGCACCCCCCACCTCCCCCTTGCCGCTTTTGGCTTTTGTTCGTTCGTTCGTTTGTTTTTCTCTTCTCTGCTTACTGCAGAAAACTGTTGGCTGCTGTTCTCAAAACCCGATTCTGCAGGGCTCTGGCTTCCGTGTTGCCAAATGCTGCTCCAGACAGGCAGCCCTGGCACGTCCCAGGCTGCTGCGAGTTCCATGGTAGAAAACTTCAGTTGTGGCATTAACAACTCCAAAGCATCTTTATGCTTGCAAAAAGATAAAAACCAACTCTGGAAAAATTCACTGCGTTAATCCTGGGCGAATAATGCCCTCGTGTAACCAAATACACGCTGGCCAGGCAGAGGCCGAGCGATTCTCTTTTGTGTTTTCTTTACAGATGCTGGAAAACTGCACCTGAATCCAAGGAACCTTCCTTGCACTGACCTCAAGCAGCCCCAGAAGTTCCTAGTTTTGCATACAGTGTAATTCTGTTTTGCCTCGCATACACTTATAACTGGTATTGGTAAAATAGGTTTTTAATCTAGTATGTTTGTATGGGTTTAAGTTATAGCTTAGGGATTTGCAAATGCCCTTAATGAATCTGCTATTGCTGCTTTCTTGCCCCTGCCCAAATCTGTAGAAGACCCCTCCCCAAGGGAATTCTTCTGACAGACACAGCAGGGAAGACTTAAAATTTTCCCAACCAGTTAAGCCAAGAAATAAAACCATAGACATTTTAACTGATAGTTAACTCGAGTAACAACTTTGGGAACACATATGATCATCACCATCCACAACAATTGTGATAATAACAGTAAATGGCTATTATAAACAAAATCAAACCAATGATTAGGCCAACTGCTGAAACACTGAGTAGTATCACTCGCACATGGTCCATCCTGGCCACATTGAAGTCACAGACTGAAAGGAAAAAAAAATAAAAGGGTGTCTTGGTCCTATATGAACTGGCCATAAAGGTTGAAAGTTGTTTTCGGGATCAACGGTACTAACCTTGCGGGCTGTCCCAGATAACAGCGAGGATTACTAATTTCTTCAGTGTGGTGCTTTGTAACATGTGTTGCTTCTTGTCCACCACTATGCAAAGAAACAGAAAATAAATAGAAGAAAAGAAAAAGAGGAGAGAGAGCAAGAAATAAGGAGATAGAGAATCATCCTCACCTTTGGATCCAGCAATCTTTCGTCTAACGATGTCTATGGTCGCTCCAGGTCCCCCAATGGCGTGCCCGCACGTGTATGTAGCGTTCGGGTGTTGCGCCTTTTATGGAGTCCAAATACGCGGTTGAGCATGTGTAGTCCCTCTTCTTGGAAGGTTCGGGAAATGGTTCTGGGCTCTGGCACATGCGTGTTTCGTCTCCCAGAAGATTCCAGAGATGGGTCTGGGGTCCTGGGCAGTTGCCTGCCCACCCTCCCACCCCACCCAATGTTGTGACTGCAGCATGAACCCCCAGCCTTGTGCATGTGCAGTTGTTTTGTCTCCAAAATATCGGAGTTAGTGCAAGGAAATACACTAACCACCCCCCCCCCCCCAAGGCATTATTGTACTGCAGTAATTCCATTTGTGTAATAACAGATGTACAGGCTATTTGGACATCTCTTTCCAGGATATTGTCATCCTTACACAGGTACCTAAGGGAAGAGACACCATCACCTTTAGGTGCTGCTGTGCATGAATTCCAGCCTGAAGATTCCATCTATGTCTGGACTTGAAGGACTTCGGGACTTGAGATCTGCTACTGTACAAATAAATGTAAGAGTACACATGCCACTGCAGTCGCAGGGTGGAGATCTCGAGAAGCATTGACCTGAAATATGAACTGTGTTTAAACGGAGTGGACAACCTGTACAGAACCTGATTGTTGCACCAGAAGTTCTTGGTTTCCCTCTTTCTGATTTCTTGTATGTTTGTTTTGATACAGATAATGGATTGTTTGTAAAACTTAAGTTAACAAATGAAGTCGTAATAGTAGATGCTATGTCACAGCTGTGATTGTAAAGCCTTTTGTAATAGTAGTCAATAGCTGCACAATAACTGCAGTAATGTTTGTAGTAATTGTAATTGTTACAAGTAGAGTAGTGTCCTGTGTATAGTTAGGCATGATGAAAGCCGTTCATATACCAATGATGCAGCTCACTGATTATACCCCTCTGGGATGAAGGAGGAGAATCTGATCAATATCCCAGGTATTGATACCTTAATTTGAGATCCAAATTTAAGTGTGTGGGTATAACTGTAGCCACGGGGTAGGATTGTAGAGAGGACAGTCCTAGCACAAAGTCCAAGTCACGTAAGGCATGTACATGTCTGCAGCTGGATGCCTCCGAGCTCTTTGTTGATAAAATTCATCGCTGGGGAGGTGACAGTCGGAGCTATGACTATCACTAGATCCATATCTGGTGTTAGGAGTTATCTGAATGTCCTGGAGGAGTGTGAAGCTGGGTGGAGGTCCAGTGGTCTCATTCTTCCATTTTTCCCACCCTGGACAAAACGAGCTGTTACCTCCACCTATGCAGGTATAAATCGACGGACTTTGTGCCGTTAACATAAGCGATAAGCTTGTCTACAGTCATTCCCACACGCACGTCTACACCAATGATGTCAAGTTAAAACCTGGGTATAAATATGGCCCCAATTTCAACTCCAAATTGGAACAGGCGAAGGCTTGGAACCAGACCGATGGACGGATTGATGAATTTGCTCCCCTCTCCACCCCTCTATGTGGGACGCCTCGTGGGTAAGATTCTCTGCCTCAGCCTATGCTGAGTGATACCATTGTCCCCGGGTGTATTTTGTATTTTGTGTGGTTATAGTTGTGATTTTACTTACTCCTAATGCACTGTTTGTGCGTTAGCGGGCTTATTGTACCATGTAGCTGGGCTACAAGAGACAGGTTGTGAGCTTTAGGTATCAGACCTGTACGGTCTCTCTGAGAAATAAGCCGTAGCTCTACAGCTTGTTTATCAAAGGCAATACCAAAAGAACCTGTAAATGTTGCTCTTGTAAATAAACTATCATTATTCATGCCCCCTCCCCCCCCCCCCCAGTTTTGCTTGTCTTGCATATTCTATGTCAGCCTTAAGACCGGTTTTATTTCCCCTCTTTTTGCAACACTGCGGGACAGGGAAGCAGCATTCCTATCCTCTTATTTATAAATGAGAACCTTAGCTGCAGATGCATTTTTCTTATTCAAGTCATGGCAAGTCTCCCTGAGTAAAAAATGCTTGCCTCAGACTGCCTTGGAAATTAATCTACATCAACTCAAATTTACTCAGAAATGTAATCTCACATCAAAGTGAGGAACTTTTTATAAAGAATAAGATAAACTGTGTACAGAATTCCCACATTCTGTCTATGGAGTGAAAACCTAAGAATTGAATTGACTTTGTGTTAATGTATATTCTGGAAGAAGTGAAGGACAATTTAAATTCATACTCAAGGAATAAGGCAGCCTCCTTCTGCAGAGCAGATTCTCACTGAAATTAAAAACGTAATCATCCCAAATCTTGAGCCTAGTAAAAGCATAATTTGTTTGATCAGAGAACAAATCATATGCACCAAATCTAAGGATCTCATTATTCTTTCTCTTCTCCTGATTTAAATCACTTAGTTCCATAACTGTGACAGTTTACATGTTTACATAATGGTAGTCAGGAGAAGAAAAAAAATAGCTGCAGAAAAACAAATTTTCCATACACATTATGCCATTGGAAAGGACCCTAGATAAGATTTACATGCAAGTAGTTAAAAATAAGTACCTAACATGATGAAATGAGAAATAATGTAAACAAGGAAAAAAGTTCTTAAACTGTCAAAAAATAAGATACATTTCACTTAAGATGTTGATCTGCCACTCATAGTACCTAATCCCTTCTGGTATTGATTATGGTGTCTTAAACATAAAATGCACTTTTTCCCTTGTTCTAGATGGAGTGATGTCTGTTTGGCACAGCTAGGAGGAGGTGGGATGCAACTGTTGTAAACCATTGAAAGTTCATTTCTGGTGACGGGTCTTTATGAAGCACCTGAAGCACCTCTGTTAGTAGTGAGAATCATCACTTGTATAAGGTAAAGGAAATTGCAGTACGTCTCTGACTTTGTCTGCTTGGAGTATCCTGCTTTCTGTAAGTGATTTCTCTTCAGAGACATACCGTTCTTTAAAATGTAACATCCATCTTTTCTTGTTAATATATATGATGGTTCTAGATTACCTTCATAATGAATAACCATGTGGACTTGCCCATTCTGGTTGTATTTCATGGGATTAGAAGCTCTAAAGGAAAACCACCTCTCTAGTATTCAGCTTTTGTGGCTTGAGACTGTGTCAGATACTTCCACTGGCCAAATGGGTCAAAATGTTTTGTCACACTTTTTTGGATGACTCATGAAAATATAAGTAATGTTTTTCCTTTTAAATATAAGAATTTTTAAATTAACACTTCAAAGAACAATAGCATTTAAGCACTGAAAATTCTCCTATGTGATAACAAGCGTATGTATGCTTTTCATTCAGAGGAAATTGATTTATTCCTCTTTTTCAGAATAGACAGCATACAAATTTTGTTTGGGGAAAAGTCTTGAGATTTTCATATCCCATATTACTGCTTTATGTCTTTTGATTAGTCCTATGACACAGTCCTCTGCAACCCACCAGTTTCAAGGTCTCAGCATTAGAATTAAATGACAGCAAAAAAATAAACCTTGACAGCTGCTGAAAAAGGACGTGGTTTAATTGTAGTGAAATCTTTACCAGCTCTTTCCTTGTTCTAACACTCAGACAATGTTACATAACACTGCAAGATACTGATCCTTTTGACCTTGGTAGTTCTGAAGCAGGAAATATTTAGATTTTTATTACATTTCCAGTTCAAATAAAAGCTGTCTCTTATATTTAATTGTATTGTTTCAGACTACACTCCTGTGCACATTTGTATTTTTATTGTCGTGTCCCTGAATCATCTATGACCAAGAATTGTGAGGTCACTTGTAAAAATATTTAGCTTGAACTGAACTTGCAGCTAGGGAAATCTTCGCCTTGTTTTGTTTGCTATTTAAGTAGTTGCTGTTTATTTTCTGTGCTAAATGGATACTGTACTTGACCTCATTGTTGATAACACCACGCAAGCTGGCACAGCCATATTTGCAGTGATACCATTTTCATTAAATCTGTCCACGTATTTAAAAGATTCTTTTCTCTTCAAATGCAAACAGTATTATTAAGGTCGATACAGACTGTACTGAAGTGTTCAAAACACCGCTCTAAAGGCTCATTCTCTATATAGGTGAGATGCTAACTTGTGAAATGTACAACAGTGCTAGAATGCACCTCCACCACCTCGGCATGTACATTCATATTGACTGACTGAGGGTGTTATATATTCAGAACACCCAAAGAAGTGTTACTTTAAAGGCAAATATTAACACTAAAATGAAAGGAAGAACGATGTACAGATTCTGTCTTCACTGCTTTTGATGTGAAGCATTTGAATCCAGCACAGAGAAGTGAAAAGGTTGGGTTTTTTTTTCCTGTTTATTTATTTATTTAAACCCGAGTAGTTGGTGATTGAATCAAGTCTGCCCAGTTTTCTCCAATACAGCCACGTTTCATCAGGACAGATATAACATTGTAGTTCAAACTCTAGAAACCGAACATGATTAGAAAGCCAGTTGCCTGGGATAGTAATAACTTGGTATTTCACACAGTGGGCCAATCTTGGTAGTACAGAAGTCAATGAAAATATTCCTGTAAACTTCTCTGGGAACAGCATTTCAAACAGAAGCTACCCACTGTAAGAGTCCTAGAACTTTGGCAGTGCATGTCGTTGACCTCTGCACAATACATGGGTATTGTTCCAGTTGTCCCTTTAGGGAATTTTTTTAAGTGCTGCCCAGAAAGTATTGACATTTTCTGCTGTGGGTGGCAGTGAGCTTAGGAACTGGTCATAGTATGAGAAATAAAAACACATTGTAGGAAACTTTGGCCCCCTTGTCTTAGTCTGCAGCACAGCTTCCCCTAGGACTTGGAAAAGATTGAAAAGAGTTGTTGAAAGTGAAAGAGGATACAAGGTACTGTCTGCAGAGTGTATTAATTCTGTGGGTAACGGTAAAGCTGTTTTATCTATAAGGTCGTTTATCTGGAACCCTTAATTAAACAAAAAACAATAAAAAAACTTTTCAAAATGTATGAGGCCTAATATATTTTTTTGCCTCATTGGCATGCAAAACACTTTGCAAAACTTACATGTACAATTGCGTCTTCCACCCAGTTGCCAAACCGCACAATTTTTAAATGAGCATCCTACTAGCATATAATGCTATAACATAGGAAGCTGTCGTTAGTCCATATTTTCACACTTTGATATGCAGAAACTCCTTCAGCAGGGAATGAGATTTCACAAACTGTTATCTTGTAAACAAAACTAAATCAAGAACAGATTTAGAATGTAAAAAAGTGTTTGAGGTTTGTCTCTCACCCAGTACTTGGCAGATTGCAAATTAGGATATTGTTACAAACTGTACAGAATATTATGTATAAATCTGCTGATTGAGAATAATGCCAACTCCTGAAAAGTAATAAGAATCATAAAAGAAAATGTTCAGTATCCTTTACTGGTATATATGTATTGGTCTATCATCACCTTTTCAAATATCTAAATCGTGAGGAGTTTTCTTTTTCAACCCCTGTTTAGTAACAAATTTTCCCAACTCTGGCAGTGACTTTTGTATTCAAACTGAGAACACTGGCAAAGTAGAAAGGAAAGAATTATTAAAGAGCTTGGGCTCTAACTGGACGCAGTCTCATAAACTTATGATTAGCTGTCCTACTACTGGTAGGATATGAAGTAGTACCCTTGAACCTGGGAACAATTTAGATCAGCTGTACTGAACCATACCAGTGAGGATATGGTCTTAATTCCATGTGTTCCTTTTCTTATGCTGATAAGACTGTTGTGCAGACTTTCATTAGAACTGTCTTAACTTAAGACAAAAAAAAACCCCACAAAATGCATCCAGCAATTAGGAACATTACCGGCCAGTTGCTGAGTGTTGAGACTGAGAGAATTGGAGCATGTCAGAAATGTCTGCAAAAATGCCAGATTTGGAGCTAGTGTCTATAGGGCAGCTCCCTTAAAAGATCGGTGGCAGGCTCCTAATATTTTTGTGGCATTTGTGCCACTTTGAGGACCTTCAATAAACAAAACGGCTCAAGCTTGTGTGTGATGGAGGTGCCAGGTGCCAGGGAAGTTCCTCAGCCTACTTGTATAAGGAACTGAGTAGGCAGTATTTCCTCAGAGGTTGCTTAGCAATTGCCTCCTGAGAAGTCCTGTCATAGCAATGCTGTATGGTCTTCGCAGAAAAAACTTTGTCTTTTTGGCACTACATCAAAACTGCAGTTCATGTTTGATGCGTTGAACCACATCAAACTACAGTTCAACGTCAAAGTGTCAGTTTTCCACCTTGACTTGACTTTTAGTAGTAACACCAGGGAATAAGTGATGCTGCTGGCTACACCCTGCCTTCACATCAGGGTGTGGATCCCTGTCCCATCCTGTCCAGTGTATCACTTTTCCTAGTACCTAACCTCACTGCAAATGACTAAGTTGGCAATCTGAGTAAGAGCTTATGGCTAAGCTGTTATATCCTTCTGCATGCTATTTCAGATACAGTCTGTATGACCAGAGATCTTTTTCTGTGGAGACTGTAACATCAGTTGTTGTATTGGAAAGTTCTTACAGCAGCTGCAACAAAATATGAAAAGTCTTGCAAGAACATATGCTGCTCTTGTCTCCTTTTTTACTGAGATGAATCTGTACTTCTGTAACATATAAGTATAGCATGTAGTAACTGGAATGTGAGCCAGAAAATTTTTTAAGAGTGTTCATATCTGGTGTTCTGTTTCAGGCTTAATACAAATTTTCTTTTAAAAAGTTTATGTGATTGCAATTGGTATCAGATGACATGGTAAATATAACCCATAGTTTAAAAATAATATTTATTAAGGGACTGAAAGAAATAACTAAGAGAAACAGGATTGTAAATACATCAACCAAAAGCTGAAACACTTTTTTCAAGTATTATCCATAACAAGATTAATTGATGCTAAAGCTCTAAATTATGTCATTCTCTTTGTCATATGTCCAGAAAGTACAGCATGTAAAATGATCAAAGTATCCTAGAAATGGTTTGGGTTGTAAGAATTGCAATAAATGCTTAAAGATAACCAGATGGTGGCAGATTCACTAATTCACGCAGAAACTATCATGCTTACTTTTAGAATACCTTTACCATTACTGGTGTTTTCTGAAAAGCAATGCTTCCAGTACAGTTTTTACAACGTTTTAAATATAGAGTCTCGACAAAAGACAAGAATTCATAGTGGCTGAAGGGTCAAGTAGAGCTTATCTTGTCTTGAGTTAAAGTTATTTGGGTAAAGCTAACAACAGAGCCATATTTTTTCTATTTACTCTTTGGCTGGTGAAGTGAAAAGTTTGTTAACCGAATGAGCCTGTTGTGTCTTCTAGACAGTTGCATGATTCAAACCTTTCTGAGCAGTTGCTGAAGGAGAAGGGAGAGCAGAAACAGCTAGACTCGAAAATAATTATCTAAACCAAACATCATTTCCAGTGCAGCAGGAGAGGGGTGTTCTTTTTATTGTGACTATCCTCTCACTCAAAATCGGGGGTAAAATTACTACAGGCTTCCATTCCACAAACAGATCTTAAGACAGAAAGCGTAAGAGTAATTTTGTCAGTTCCCTTGCCTTTGGTCACTCAGGGAGAGCATAAGGAAAGCTGGCAAAAAATATTTATAAGCAAAATAATTGCTCCCTTACACAGTCCTGTAGGCTATGTTTCACCTAAAGCCTTTGCGATGAACTTGTTGAGTGATTGCAACGTCCAGTCGAATTCAGATGCTGAGCCACAGTGGGGGACCATGAAGTAAGAGGTGCATACCAGCGTACAAAGTCAGTGATCATGCAGCCTCTAGAACTGATGGGTAGATACTGTAACTTCTGTTTTCTTCCGTCTTTCTGACTTGTACATTGTAAACTGAATAACAGGATGTCCATCGCTTAGGAGGACAGACCATATTAAAAGTGAAACAACCAGTTCTTTTACCAATTCTGATAGTATGTCAATAATAGAACTAAAAAGTGTCTTAGTCTATATGAGGTATTGTTTTGGCAATCAACTTCTCTAATGGAAGGATATTATTTTAAGTCTGCTATGATTTGTATTTGTATAAGAAAAATGTGCAGTGTGCACTCTAATAAGTATATATAACTTTTTTGAATACATAGTGTCAATACTGTTTTTATACTCTCATTTGTTGCCCACAACACCTTTGCCACATGCCTTTGCTACTGATAACCTCTGCAGACACTATGCAGTGGCTCCAGTTTTGAAGTGTTAGGATACCGTATGAAACTTGACTCAGGAAGGTGGTCCCTACTGCTCTGTATTCACCAGTATGGGAAGAGAAAAGTAGATGTGTTAATTGGGATCAGATACCTAAGGGCAGAACAATTTATGCCATCTGTAAAAAGCTCTGAGAAGATGCTTCAGAAGCCATCCTGTTCATAGAACTCCCTTGCTGCTGTGCCTCCTTTGACAACAACAGTCTACTAGTGGTGTAGAAGGTGTGTGCTGGTCCTCAGTGTCAGCCCATTATGCTGAAGTCCTGACATGCTGGGTACGCAGGCATAGTTTAGCCTCGTTGTAACTGAGAATGAGTCAGTTACTGCTTTTGTTGCTATAAACAAATATGAACCAGAATATCTTATTCTATTGACCTTCAGAAATTATATTATTTAAATAAGAAATGGTATTGTTGAACAAGAGGTTAGAACTCAGTTGTTGGTCAGGATTTTCAAAAATGGGTAGTAAAAGAAATTCTTCCTGCAAAAAGTGTCCAGCTGGAGACTGTAGGAAGGACTACACTGTGGAAAAACTCCTCAGAGATATAGAAAAGTAGGAGTTTATTACTTGTCTTTATTGCAAACTTGAAAAAAGTGCACTCAAAATCAGGAAGTAGCATATTTGTAATTTTTTGTTCCTTTTACTGAAATAATTAGAATATCGGAGGGTGTGAATATTCCAGCCTGTCAACAAACACAGTAAGTGTAGTAATTCACACAGTACAATCTGTGGGTTTAGAATATTTTTGGAATTGTGATTTATGATAATGATGTTCTGCAGTTCTAGATAATTTTTAGCAAATGCTCAGACAGACATTTATGTGTATTTGAGGGAAAGCTCTCAGATCCAGTAAGTCCTTTTATTTACTTTTTAAAAATTTTCATATTTTTTAAAATTTGTTTTGAAAGGAATTAGATTTCTGAACAAGAGTATATTTTATATCAATAATGAGGGCCAAATAAAAGTGCATTTCTGATGTTTGCACTTAACATATACATACTGTGAGAGAGTTAGTTCTCTAACTATGGAAATGAATTGATGAGGTTCTGAACCAACAAGCAGCTTGACCTCGTACTTAGGAGGATTCAACTTATTTCAGTCATTGTGCTGAGCTCTTTGCTGATCAGGATTATAATGATACATGATACAAGGACCTAAACCACCACCTATCAAACTATTATCTACGAGAATGAAAAAATGGCAAACAGAATTGCACACCCCACAGGAAATTGGAGTTTCACACGCACAAGGCCAGGTGGCCAGAAACAAGGTCACTATTACAAACTAAGTGCTTGCCTGTTTCTACTTTACATTAACCTAAAAGCAATGGCTTCCAGCAAAAATGATGATGGATCTCCTTCAGTCTTCAGCCCCAAACCCTGAGCACATTTCCAGAAGTAAGCATTTGTTTATTATAGTGAAATATGATTACATCACAGTATATTTGAAATCTGTGCCATTGTTTCCATTATAACCTCTTACTTACAGGAGCTTTCAAGAGCAGATGTAAAAATTTAACTCTGAGTTGAAATTTGCTGAAGAGTTACCAGTCAAAAAAAGGCACTTTTCCTACAGGAACACCTTTTAAAGTTGCTGACATTCTTTTAAGTATCATGCTCTAGTTTTGCAGCACTTTTGCTCAAATGAATTTTGAAGCTGTAGGTAACTCTAATGCCTTTTCTGCTCTATTTTGTGGCTTCCCTGGATACTGGTCTTGAATCCTGTCATTAAATTTCCCGTACAAGAAGGACAGTATAAAAGTGTGTGCAGCCTTATCTCCTACTGCATGCTTAAATATGACACAGTTTGCATGCTTCCACTCTACACGGATAAATTTCAGCCAAAGTAAGTAATGATTTTAATGGAGCTGATATACATTTCAAGCAATTACAGAATTTTCCATAAAACCATCAAGTGCCTTCTGTACTTCATGTGACCATACACGTCCCATAAACCCATTGTTGGGGGTCTTGCCCAGCAGGCATCCACAGCACACGGCCTCATTGCAGTTTCCCCTATTAAAGTGCTGCCTTCTGTAATTGCTTGCCCATAGCATGTATATCTGCTAATGACATAAGAACAGAAAACATGCGGTGTTTTATATGCAGAACAAACAAACAAGCAGTAGTGATTCCTGCTGTGAAAACTAAACCAGGGGGCTGTAAGTTGGTGAGTCGACACCACACACACACACACGCAAGCACACACACATACAAGATCACGAGAGAGAAAACTCAAGAATGAAATAATTTGACTGGGATTCCTTTGCAGCAACTGTACTGCTGCACATGGCTGTGTGCACAACAGTGCTCTACCAAAGGCATTCTCACGCTCTCCTCCATCTGCTCTGATGCTTTGTACAGGCCTTGCTATTGTGTTTTGTGGAAGGATACTTGTGTTCCACGTCCTGCACTGGCAGCTCCAAACTGGTTTCGTTTTTTTTTTTTTGTGTTGGGAGTAATCTGTGCAAAGATAAAGCGACGGTCACAATCCTAACACTCTTGGGAGCTTACGGAGTCTGTCCCTTGCACCAGTTGCTCTTTCTTGGTTTCCCAAACCTTGGCTAGGAGGTGGTGGTAGATGGCCATCAGTGCACACCGATGATGATCCGGCAGGTGTATCTGGGGGCTGATTACACCACATTAACGGATGAGGATGTTTACTCCTTTCACCTGGGCATAAGGAAAGACTGTGTTTGAACAATCAGTCCCTAAGTGCCAGAAAAGCCTTTCATGTGACTAAGTGAACTAACCTCACATCTGCCTTTAAAGACAGCCCTAGCACACTGGTCTGGAGCTGGTGGGGCAAACACACTGCTGCTGAGAGACCCTGTTTCCAAGCCTGTCTTTGGAACTTCAGGGACAGAGTCCCACAGAGGTTGCAAACCAGAGCCAGGGTGGGAAGGAAGGAGGTGTTGCTCTGTGCTGGACTTGGACACCTCTGTGGAAATTAAATCTGGAAGTTGTGTTATTTCCCTCTGTGTCCCATTAATGATTGTTACTAGGCAGCTGCAACGGGACCCAGCCAGCGTGAAGGCAGTTCCCACAGAAACCCCACAAGAGTTTTAAAGCGGGCCATATGTAATCTGTTAGCACTAGAGGGGTGGGGGGTGGGGAAAGGCTCCTGGGATGAAGGCAGCCATTCTGAACTCCAGCTGGATCTGTGGTTTTGCTCGGAGCTGATGGAGACTTTAGTGGGAATATTGACAGATGCTTTATTTAAACTGGGGTAATCAAGAGCTACTGGGGCGCATAGACAGGCATACCACAGCACTTCAGACGGGTGGTGTGGTGTAAAAAATAACAAAGCCTATAAAATCCCATGCTTTGTCTTAGCATTTGCAAGGTGACCTTGAACACTTCTAAATCTTTATAACTTGAGATCTCTTTTTTTAAGGTTCTTAAGTAGGAAAAAGGTTACATTAGTACCCACAGTAATCCCATCCTTCAACTCAGAGCAGCCTCAAGAAAGTTGTAAATAAAGCGCATTTTTGTCCATTCATAGTCTTTATAATTTATATGGATATTAGGATGGGTTATTTGCCATCTCATTTCTCTTCCATATCATTGCTCAGTAGTGATTATTTCAGGTTATTTTATTGTTATTACCCGTTTAAACAAATATGAAACCAAACAACCTGAAATACAGTCTTTTCTTTGCCAAAAGCTACCCAATTTTTATTTTCCTACAGAATCTCACACAGCTGTTAACACTATATTCTTCTGGAGGACCATGTATTCATGCCACCATTTACATGTCCTTTGGCTCTGAGACTTGTTTTCTTTCACTGTATCCTGCAGGGAAAATCGTCATGAATCCCTCTGTGAAACTGCTCTACAAAATACATCTCTCTGCCTACAAGCCAAAAAAAGCAGTTTGCCCACTGAATTCCCAGCTATATGCAGAGTTACTACATTTTTGTTTAGCTATTCTAACTATTTGAGCTAATTTTGCACTTTTGGACATGATGAAACAGCTGCCACCTGCTAGGAAAGCAGAGGGGATCCATAGTAGACCTAACAGTACCACTAGCCTCAAAACTATAGTGGGAACCTAAAGGCAATATGATTCCTTAATTCTGCGTATGGTGGATAGGGAGGAATTTAAACCCATTTTCTCTCCAGTATTGCTTATTGTCCTACTTAGGTGCCCTTTCTTAACTGTGGAGCCCATTTCACAGCACCTGATTCTCCTCACTCATTCTTTATAAAACATTAAGGTGCCCGGAAGGGCTTTATGAAATCCACACTAGAAATATGACTTCTGGAAGGTAAAACTCCTCATTTAGATAGTCTACCCACTCTCCTAGTCCCTGATACAGCACTGATTTTTTTATTGCATAACTTGTATTAGGTGTGGGCAGGGCAAAGATGCTGCTTGTGGTTTTGAAAGTTACCCCCCCTCTTTTATTGCGTTTCTGTATAATCCAAATTCTCCAATTTGATGTAAAATGGCAGGAAAATTTAAAGAAACTATCAGTGACTGGGATTATCCAGGGTAAAATGATTGACATGAGAAATAATAGCACTGTGAAATTCATATTTCATGCCTTCCCTTGGTTAATACTTGTGATAATTCTATATTTTGATATTCTATATTGGCTGCTTTATAGACCTACTTGTGATAACCCCACACTGCTCTGTTGTATCACAATACTCTGCTACTGACTAAGTAAGCAGTTAAGAGAATTTCCAGTTCTGAGAAGACCAAAAAATCAATTGAAATCAGAAGGCTTATTGTGAAATACATTTCTAATTAGTGAGCTAAAACAGCAAGGAAGAAACTAGTTAAGCATCTCTGTACATTTTGATTTTTACAAATGAAACACAAATCCTGAAAAAGTAAGATTTACCCATGTGTTTATATTAGCATTCAGTAATGATTCATTTACTGCAAATCTGTCATTAATTTTCAGACGTACCTTTCCATTAACACCCCCATTCATCTTTGAACTGTTTTCTCCCTCTCTCCCATACCTCATTCCCAGGTTAGACTCCCTCAAGGAGAGAAGGAGGGACAATTTTCCCCATTAGTTTCATTAGACCACTTTTTAGTATATTGATTAGGGAAGCATTTGCCATATGTGAGAAATGCATTTCATCTGAAAGAGATTTCTTTAGCATAATAGCATTAGTGTGATGGCAATGAGCTGTGAGATGGAATAAAGCTGACACCGTATGTATCATTATATGATGAGGGGAGTATCCTAGCACCAGAGTGTTAAAAAGCATAGTACTCAGGGACTGTAACAGATCCAAGCATTCATTAATAACGTAACATCTGTGGCTTGCAGTCAATATCAAAGCCAAAATAAATTGAAAATCAATATCAAAGCCAAAATAAATTGAAAATGTTTGACTCGAGATGCTACGGGCAAGATTTGAAACAAGTTTTGCTCTAGTTTCACCATGAGTTTCACGATGTTCTTGGTTCAACAACTGCATTATGCCATATTTTTAGTGTATTCATCTACTTAGACCTTGCTTTGCTTCAACTGGCTTCATGTAACTGCAACAACTTGCCTTTGCTAGCTTCCCCCTCTACCCCGAAACACCCCCCCCCAAAAAAAAAAAAATTAGAAATATGTTTACAACCTTAGATATACTGTGATATGCAAAGGAGACTTCCACATATAATTCCTCTCTTGTATGATAATAAATCTGTTTGCATATAGACATAAAAAGTCCTCTTTTAAAGGTAGGGATAGTAAAGTGATACGTTATGCCTGTGAATAGTGATGTAGTTAGCTGTTCTTGCTCCTTAACCAGAAAAGAGTCCTACTACCTCACAGAAGCCTTTCCATGAGTAGGAAGAACAACACTGAAAAACTGAAAGTAGCAGAGCAGGGGAGAAAATTAAGGAATAACAAAAATAAGCAGTTCCTCATAAACATAAAATTGTGGCGTCATAAACAGTAAATAACATAAAAGAAAAATATTCAATTACTGTGATGCAATCTTTAGCTACAATCATAGTTTGGTTTTCTATAAATATATTACACGTCAATTCCGTTCCAGCACTGCTGGTATAAATAAAATTAGGAGGCATGGAAATATGGATAAAATGCTATTTTAAATATGATGTTTTACCTGTTTAAAATCCTTATGACCAGAATATTCATAGAGCAAGCTACAGAATGAATACTCTAGGATAGTCACAGTATCTTAGTCTATTAAAAAAAAATTCATAGTATCTTATATTTCAGAACATATTGATTATTGGAGGTGAGGGTACCAATGCACCCCATGGTTCAAAGAAGTCCCAGCACAAACTTTTGCTGAAGGATCTGTTCAGAATATTCTAAGACAACAGCAAAAAGACAAAAATAAACAAATCGCTGTCTTAGCTGAACTAAATAAAAAGACAAATGTGTTTGCTCACATCTGCTTTCCATGGTTTGGATCCAGAGTGGAAGCAAAAGTGTTGAAATACTATGTGAGTGGCTGTCAATTAGAAAGAGGAAGGATTATTTCCAGTACATGTGGGGCTTGGTCTAAACCCAATCCTGTTGAGTTCCTCTCTGCCTGGTGTGGCTCTGTGTCAGGCCAGACAGCTCTCTCTGGTTATTGTTCCACCAAGAAAGCTGGTGTTCATCAGAGAACACTGGTCAGCAACATCATGAACTGAAGCAGATGCAAGGTGATATCTGAGCCTTGCTGATACCAATAGGGACATGAATTTAACCTCTGGGTTCATAAACAGCTTGGGCTTCATTCATTTTCATTCTGATGTTTCATTTACTATGTACTGTTGTGGGAGTTAAAGCAACAAAAGAAGCAAAAAGGTTTTTTGTTTTTGGAAATCCTCTTGTGAAAAGACATACGTGATGAGGGGTGACATATCCTTCAGACAGGGTGTATGCCTGAACGTCGTTTTCTCTGCAGTACGCAGTTTGACAAATGTGTCAGGTTCTGCTCTGAGGAGCTTTGGGATGCTATGATTTCTGCTAGAGATGAGCCTAGTCTTCACAAAATACACCAAGATGTACAAGTGCACATCAAGCAGACTGAGCACAATGAAGTGTTCAGGTACAAAGCCACAGCTAGTCTGATTGTAGTTTTCCAGTCCAACTTCTAACCTACACGATTCAGCTAGCAGGAATAACAGAGAACTCTTAGTGTGGACTATTGCCTGTTTAGTTAAATGGTTTTGCATTACAGAATGTATTAAATGTGGGTAAAGCCTGGGTGCTGGAAACAGCAGTGTTACGTAACTCTTCATCCATTTTCCATTGGCAGTAGTTCCTCATTTTTATGATTTGTTCTTTTGTTTTCCCACTGCTTTTGCTTTTGCTGTGAAAATGACTATGTATAGTAATTAATAATTAAGTTTCATGGGGACTGAAAAATACTTTGAGGTTAAAGTGTAGAGTGCGGAGGTCTGGGAGAACAGAATCATGCGATGACTCCTGGAATAACACTATTTTACATCTGACCACTACTTCATTCTATTATCAGCACCGTTTGCTTGCATCTAGTTGCTGCCTTTGTATTTCCCATTCTCCAACTTATAACTGTTACCTACAGCTGTTTTCCATTCAAATGCCTCACATCTAGTAGTGGGGTCTCAAAGATGTTTATCATCTCTCTCCACAGATAAGTATGTGTAAATTTGCAGTGACTGACTAGTTAAACTTCAGTCTTGGAACTTGCTTCATTTGTGATTTAAAAATACAGCACGTGAACTCAGGATGCTGTTCTATCTGTAGGTAAGAAGAGCACTGGGAAGAAAAAACAATCTGATGTGTCAGTTTTCTGTCTGATTTGGGGTTTTTGTTGTTGGTGTTGTTTACTTAGGGGTTTTTTTTTCATTTATTTTGTGGTCAGAAGAGAAAGAGGAGTTCCGAGTATTTCCCCTTTCAGTTTCAATGTCAATGCTTAAAACTTCGGTTCCTTGCTTCCATTAAGTGTGTGCGAGGGAGGCCTCACACTTCCACAGAGGTCCTTTTCTACAATAAAGACCTGAGAGTATAAACCTTTTTGCAAAATCGGGTCTATACTGTCAATGGAGTAGTTAATGTTGCAGAAAGCATGTTGGCATGAGGGAGGAAAGACAGTAGAATGCTTCTCACACCTGTCGAGGCAGTCTGGCATCAGAGTTAACCACATGGCCATCTGTCTTTTTGGAATGAATGTACACGTTTAATTATGTACCTTGAAGCGGCATGAAGTTGTAAATACTGCTGCAATGGTCACTAAATTAAGTAAAGCAGAGCTCTTGGGCACACAACTTGCTTTTAGGATATGCTGGAAATTTTAATGTGAAGCTTCCCATAGCATTCCTTCTTGGTCAGTGTTGAACCCTAAATGCATCAGAAGCACTGTGAAATTTAATTAACTGAAGCAGATATAGCACTGGTAAGTAAAAGACTCAATCTGGGGGAAAAAAAAAAAAACCCAAAACAAAAACCACTTCAAAATACGGCAACTTCTATAGAGCTTTCTTAGTTGATGAAAAGAGTAAGTTGACCTGTTTGGTTGCTTAAGGAATAGTTGCATACATAGCTGGGGATCATCTGGACTGCGTAGGTGGTTTCCCTCAGAGCTGACACTACAGGCAGAGAGGTCTCCATATGTAATGGGAGGCAAAGGAAGGAGGGTTGTTCATAGGACATCAAGGTTACCAGAGTAAGGCCTCTTGTTCTTGCTGTGTCAGGCCAGCTGCTCCATTAGTTATATTAGCCATCTTTAGCCAACCATATTCTACCATCAATAAATATGGTGGAAACTAGAGAAAGGAACACAATGGATGCTAAAATCCTGTGTTGTGAACTGCATTACTTATTTCATGAGTCTGTGGTGGAAGAACAATGAAAAACCCATCTGTTTTGACATTATTCACTGTTTCCCTTTTGTACATGTTGCATTGTATTATTTCTTATTCGTGGCCTGTCTCAGGTTTGAGTTTTCCATGTTTCATTGTTTTGGTTTTGAATGCTCAAAGGATTTTTTTTTTTCTCTTAATTGAAAACAACTGTTTTCTTTAGAATTCAGTGGAGTCCCATGAAATCATTTCCACTAGTGTTTGATTCAATTAAGGCTTATTTCTTCGGAAAATTAAACTTCTGACAAATTTAGATTAACAGGGATTTTTTGGTATGTATCCAACAATAGCTTGGCTTTGCACTGTAGCTCCCTTGCACAAATTCTGGACATGATAGTTCTTCAGTATATCATCACACCTATGTTATTTTCTGCCCTTTCAGAAACGCTTTGCTGTTATCCTATATGAGCTTACTCTTCTCTCAGTGTATAAGAAAAAAGAGGAATAAAAAAAGATACTGAGGTAGCATTGTCTGTGCGTATGTCACCATGCAATTTATCTCACCAGGAAGTGTGAAAGCAGTCAGAAATACCCCCTTCTATGCATCACGTATCTGTATTCAGAAATCTTCCATATGGTATATGTCCCCTCAGTAGAACTGGAACACGGATAGCATGAAGCAGCGAAAACACTAACATGGGTATTTAGAATTTCCTGCTGTGATTTCCTCCTCATCTTGATAAGTATTCAGCTCATATTATGCACAGGGACCACAGGGCCTACAACTATGCTGATAGTTTTATTTTACTAGTCACCCTCACCCAGCTCAGCATCATAAAATTCCGAAAGCACCAAACTGCTCAGATGGAGGCTAGAGCCTTTACAAGAATCAATTATGTATGCTTACAGGTATCTAAAGAAAGAGTGTGGCTGTAGGGTGAGAACTCAGAGTCAGTGTTTTGGGACTGTTGCAGGCAGACCTCCTGTCATCAAGGCCTGTGCATCTATCTACACTCCAAATTCAAGGTACAAGTGAGCAGGCTTAGAAGTGAGTTGGGTCCTTGGACTTCACATCTGAAAGTTTTAGAGAGCTTCCAGACATTGGTGACAGAGCTGCCAGAGGACAAATCAGGAGAATGGTGAGTATGATCTTTAGGTATATTTTATAGTTAATCATGTAGAAGTCTATAAGAAACAGTCTAAGTTACTGTAAACATTTTTTGGAGTGGGAGAGATGACAACAGGACGGGTGTATTTGGTTTATTTTTTTCTTTGTATTCACACAATTGCAAAATATTCATTTGAATGGAAAAGAAACATATTTGAAACTTGCAAGTTTCAACACTTACTTTTGAAGAAAAAAAAATAACAATGTCTCAGGAATTTAAGTCCGCATTAAAGCAATACCTGTGACAGTAGCTTAATAAGTTTTCAGAGATATTTTTAAATGTTCATTATTGGTAGAGCATTACTGTGAACCTTCCAACATACATCACTGGTTCTTCTCAGGCAGTCTCTATGGCTTCTCCACATCTTACCTAGGGGAAATATTTGGATCCTTGATAGCTTTTTCCCTTATGACCATTTTAGGCAGGAAAAAGATGTAACTTGCATCAGCCTTCATAAGTCACAGGACTGTCTTGGATTGCAACCACTTTTATCTGTGTCATGCACACTTCAGTAAAAAAATTCTGGCTGATTAGTATGTTTAAACACAAACACACCCCTATATAAATATATAAATACATAAATACAAAAGAGCCTTTCACAACAAATTTATGCAATTAAGATGGACCTTATTCAAATGTGAACAATCTGATGCTGCTTCTGGTGATATCCACCACACATGACCTGACTGCATAGTACTATTACGTCTCTCTTAAGCAGAAACACGTCCATGAACTTGCAATTTGTCTTCCTAGGTCGCAAAGAGAATCAGTGGAGAGTTCAGGTACTTTTTAAGTGTAGCTTTGTTTATGTGCTCACAAGGCAACCCTACCACGAAATTATTAAAGAGGCTTTAAGGGCATCCCACTCTTCTAGGAATCTTAGCCCAGCTAGAGCCTTCTTTCCATACAGTAGCTGAGCCTCAAGTTCAGACTTCTGCAAAAGAACAAAGCAGAGCTAGCCACTGCTGTTTGCAGATCATTGTTCCCCAAACTTTTTGTAACCAACACTGAATACCATTGCAATCATTTTTCTTTCCTAGGCTTAAATTTGTTCCCAGGCTGAGGGAATGAAGTAAAACAAAGCAAAAAGCATAGTACCCTCTAGTGTCACCCACAACAGCAAGCAGAACTTGGTAGACTTGTCTGCAATTCAGATTTCATGACATTTTCATTATAAACTCTGTTCCTTGTTATTTTGCCAGATTTCACTGGTTGGGCTGGATTCTCCACACTTGGTCTTTACTTCAAGTAGAATTTTTTGGGGAAGTTTCAGTGAAAACCACCCTACCATTTCCAAGAGGGAGATTAGAGAAAAATAGGTTGATTTTCTAATATTAAAATGTATTTCTTTGAAAAGCTGCAGTACCTCCATGTGTTATAACACCAACTGGCTCTTTGTTGTCTCAATGAGAATTTACTCATGTTCATCCAAGCTGCAAAATTTGAAAAATGTTGTTTTAATATGCTTAGTAAAGCTGCAGCAAGGCTTCTAAGCTACATTTTCTAACAGCTCCCAACAAGTTCGCTTTGTCGTAGTCCGAGTAAGCTTACTGCACTACAGACTTAGAGAACTAAACCACCAATAATAACATTAAATTCCCTTTTGGCCTGAAAGGAAGGCATGTTGGACTGCGTGGGAAGAGGAGACCATGTGGTTTTCCTTAGCTCTTTCTTTAGTTGGGTTTTACTTTATGGGCAAGATGTGATGTATTTTTATATTACCCTTGGGAAAATTTCTTAATAGGATTAATTTTATTTCATCTAACTTTAAATGTGTAAGCATAGGTGTATCATATAGCTGTCCAGTGTTCTCTTGTAGACTGCAGTGACAGATAGGTACATTGAAAGGCCTTTCTGCTTATCAGTCATAGGTACAAAACATAAGTTCGAAAAAAGGTGTTCCCTGGTATCTTTCTTTTCTTCCATTGACTATAGGGGACCTAGCTGAAGTTAATTGCCTATGCATTATTTTGCAAAATTAGAATACCTTAATCCCACCCAATCTGAAGATTGGAAATAGTCTGGTGTGTTTGAGGGAATGGAAGGCAAAAGGACTAGAAGACCACATATTCACAGGTAACAGTGGCAGTATTTAGCTATTAGAAAACATAGCAGACATCACAGATGGCCTGTAACTTCATATCTTTAAAAGAGGAATAATTTACAAATATACAGAAATTCAAATAGGAGCAACTGATACAATGCAAAAACACACAAGAGGACCCTTCTTCTCTGGAGATACTCAAAGATGCAATCCTGCGCAACCTGCTCTAGGCGAACATGCTTTAGCAGGAGGGTTGGACTAGGTGATCTCCAGCAGTCTTTTCCAACTCAGGGGCCACTGTATGCAGAGCACCCAATCAAATGATCATGACATCATTACTTTGGAGCTTTAGAATCTCAATTCATAATCCTTCCTGTGACAAGATCAGAGGCTCTTGACAGTTCAAATTTGCCTACAGTGCTAAATACCAACAACAGGAAAAAGGACAGATTGTTTTGCTTTTTCACTGAATTGTCCCTTATGAACAGGGCAAACTACTTTTTCTGTGTAATAATTGTGTATATTATAAATTTTATAAGTAGAAAGACTGAAACAGTAAGAGGCACTGCAGTCTGCATGTTTTTTTTTAAATTATGTGTGGGGAAAGAGCTTGCGTGCCCTTGTGAAGTTGAGAGCTGTGCTGGTGGTGGCATATGCCTCCGGTAGGGTCTCCCAAGCCAGACAGGTCTCAACTGAAGGGTCAGACAAAGTGTGTCCACGGGCAGGATGGGCTCACTAGCCTTCGGGCAACCATCCTAGGAGAAGGACAACTCTAACTCCAAACCCGGGCAGATGGAGCTCGTTTAGCCCTGTAAGGCCATCCATCTAAGAGAAGGATACTCTAACCAAACCTACGACCTGAGGACTTCGCTGTCACCGTCCAAGCTCGCTAGGCCCTGGCAGATGAACCTCAGATGTAAAGGGTGGGGCCAGTCTCGTGCACGCTGCACCTCACCTAAAAAAACCACCGCGCAGGCTTGAAGGGTGTACTCACGTTTAAAGCCCTTCCCAAATCTTCGTCCGCGAAGCCAAGCCATGATGATGATGATTCTAGAGGATTTCTTCTACAAAGTGCCTGGCAAAAGAAAAATTCACTGTTGTTTTTAATACACATCAGTAAATTTCCATGTTTGTAATGAAATACAGTATTGATACTAGAACAATCTCACAGCAGTAAAAAAAATCAGAATACATGTGTATTCTATACAGTGTATTTCTTTGCTTATAAGCTGTCTTGCATACTCATTTCTAGCGGGTGATTTCTATGTTATTTTAAAAACTAACATTACTGTGTTCTGATTTGTTTTACTACTGTATCCTGTTCTGATCATCCTTTGACGTTAAGTCAGCTTGCAATCTGACACTGTCACTTTGTGCATAAGTTATGCAGTGTGTCCATGCTTAATTGTCCAATGACCCTTGCTGTTTAGTGTTGGAAACTCTGAAGCTGCCTGAGACAGCACGCAGTCCCTATGAATTCAGGGCAGAAGGTGCTCAGGTTTGAGGTGGTATGAAGCACCTCAATGCTTCATTTCCTAGTTCAGATTGTTTCCCCAAAAAGTCTTTACTTCTAAACCATTAATCATGAGCTTTGCTGTACATTTCTAATGTGTCAGAGAAACAAGAGATTAATAGAGTGAGCTTGAGACATTAAATACGCTGAAAGTAAAGACCAGGACACTAAAACAGTTGACATTTTACAGAAATGCAACAAAGACCAATCTGAGGGCTTTGCATCATTGTGAGCAAAATACAACCTGAGTCCTTAAGTGCTACCAATTCCATGAAGGAGTTAGGCAGGGAATATTGAAGGCTGACAATTACTTAGAAAGGTAAAATTGAGATAGAAGTCCTTCATCTTAGGACAAATTTATCACCTACCTTGTAAGTGAGTTCTTTTACTGAGTTACTCGGCACTTAAGGTTTTTTTTTTTCCACAAAATTTTGAAAGCTTCTCCTGATATAGGGAGGACTTCTAAAAATCCTTTTGACAGTAAAGAATGAAACACCAACCTCTATTTAATTTCCTTAGTTTCACTTAGTCTTCATTTTACTTTCTCTTTTTATAAAGGTGGTTTGTTTTTGTGTTTATTTTCATCCTCTTGGTTCACTCTTTTTTCTTTTTTTAAATAAAGCATTTTAAAGATTTTTTTTTTTTCTTCCTCTTCTCAATCATTCTCTCTGCCTTTCTCCAATCTGTTACAATCATCTTTGTGTACATTCAAGTTGGGAAATAGGTGCTTAGTATTTCAAAGGAAATCCCAATATCTGCTTTAGAATTTCATATAAGAAGGTCTGTAGAGGTTGTTATAATAAATGGAGAAAACACAAGTTACTAAGTTACTCCCATCTTGAGATAGAGTTCAATAACCCTGCCTTCTCTACTGAGTCTTGAAAAGCAGACCCTTCTGACAATGATGATCTCAAGTATTTGAATAACTATATAAAAGAAAGCTTAGTCAAGTTGAGATGTGAAAATAAGCTTTTAAGTTTCATTTTACCAAACTTTTTTTCATAGTAAATATTGACAATAAAATTGAAAGAGTTCTTTCTGAGCAGGACAGAGAGCACTAGTGTTGCATGCTTTATTTGCTCTGTTCAAATTACAAGTTAAAGTATGTCCTTCTCCAATCTTCACCTGTGGTTGTCTGAGAAAAATGGAAAGTCTGTAGCTTTCCTCATTTTCATTTAGGCTTCAGCAGTGAGAATTGTACTATCTATGAATCAATGATTAGACAGAAATAGGGAAGAGAAAAATGGCAGTTGGACTCAAGGAATAATCTTACACCTACTTCTACTCCAGAACTGCTGTCTTGCCCAAGGAAGATAAATTCCACTCTATTCATTTTTTGGAGCATATTAGGGTCTGATGATCTGGCCATGAACAAAACTCTAGTCACCCACTGAAATTCTGAATGAAGTCATCTCTTCCATGCTAGGCTGCCATTAGTTTTTGTATTTTAGTTGTCACAGTTTGGCAGGTGACTCTTAATATCAGGCATACTTCCCAATAAAGCTATAAATAGAAGTAGGTTTGAGATACAAAGGTCTTGAAGGAAACAGGAATGGAATTAGGGCTTCTGCTATCTGATGAAATAAGGATAGAAATTCCTTTTTATAAAGAAAAACTGGAGATCTCACTGACTGTGGCAGAATAATGTCAACTCTATGGCAGCATTTCCAGAACATATGAGCCACAAGGAACATCTTCAAGCAACTTCAAAGTCACGTAATATACCTGACTGTGGATGGGATGCAGTTCCAAAAAAGTGCTTATGTGACTACAAACTATTTCAACAGTCAAGTAATTTTTTGAATTTTATCTTGCTGTTTATGTCTTTCTCTGCTTTGATTAATCAGCCTTATGTACTACAACAATAATTTATTTTTAAAGCTTCCACTCTTCTGTCCACCCTGCATTGGAAAAATGCACCAGCAAACACTTTTGTGAAAAATGAGGTCCAGTCTACTCAGCATTAAAGAACCCCCAACCCTTTGTGAAGATGAAAGACCTTTGTTCTCATTGGTTTGGATAATTGTCTTCTGCATACAACTTTTCTCTTTCAGTTTCTAAATATGTGTAGTATTATGTCTGTTTTTCAAAATTATTGCCTTTTTCTTGGTACCATTTGACAACTGTGTTCTTGAAAATAGCTGCAGATTTCTAAAGAAATATAGTTGTAGATAAAGACATGTATTTCAAACCTGGTCTAGAATACACTGGCTCATTCAGCAAAGTCTTAAAAAATGAAATAATATGGCAAATAAACTATCATGTCACCTGGAAGAATTGGTCCCCTCAGACCACTGGTAAGACACAGTACAGTGTGAGAAAACTTGCAGCACAGGTTGTCTCGGGTCTGCCTGCTATGAGAACACAAAGGCTGCAGCCTCTGACACTCTCTGCATCCTTTCACCACAGCTGAAACTGAGACAGAAGAATGAGAAATTAACTTTTATTCAAACAGAATTTATACTAATTTTTCTTTTATGAAACATTTATGTAAGTGAAAACAGTATATATGGGAATATCTGAATTCAAGATGACCAAAGGACTCCATTTCCCAGAAAAATCCACCTACTTTCTGTTAAAATCAGCACATCTATTAAAAAACCAAAACCGAAACAACAACAAAAAACCAAACCAAATTACTTCCTTTTCTTGTACTAGTGATGGTGGCCACAAATTAAAAAAACACACTTCCTTTCAGCAGCAGCTGAGAGGAGTTCATTTGGAAAAGTTTCTGAGCCTTGCTAAGTTCTGCCGTAATGTTTGCAGTTTTTAATATAATTATTTTTTGGCATTTATGAGGAATACTGCCAACATTAGTTACTGGACAGTGTCTTCCAGCCAGGAAACTTTAGATGCCTTGAAATTTCCCAGTACTTGTTGAAGTAACATGTAGTATTTTGCTTTGGTTTGTGTCTTATACTTCTGAAAAGATGGAAGTCACACTGATTTTGGGATCCAAATAGAACAAATCTACATTACTCAGAAAAAACCAAAATACAGTTATTACATCCAGGAAATAAGAATTTCTCCCCATCAGGGTAAGTATTTTGAACTATTCGTGGATGAATTTGTTTTCGGTGATGAACAGTTCATATTATGATTAACTGATCACATAGGTTTAACGTAGGTTTAAACCTCACTAAGTCCATACCAGGCCTGGTATGGAAATGAAAACTGGATACTTCATCCAAATTCAACTGCTAACAGGAAGCACTTGAAATTTTTTGAAAGTTTGCTCTGGTGAGATGTGACATGGCACAGAAAAAGAAATTAAAACACAGATATCAGTGTAAAGGAATTTTTTATACTTGTACTCATTTAAACAAAAATGATGGTGTGTTCCTCATCAGCACAAAATAATTCACCTCTTAGACAAGACTGTTTAATTTCTCAGTCAATGGATGGAGATATTGAAAGAAGCCAAGAAAATAAAAAGACCTGAAACACTCAGCTTGGAAGGAAATTTAAAACTCAATTCAGTGCCACAAATATTTCTGGGCAATGCAGTGTACTAAATAGCTTTTGTATTGACTTGAAGAGTCAGCACATGTATTTTTAAAAAGGAAGTAAAATACGTAACATCATGCAATACATAAGCCAACGAAGCACTAAAGGTATCTGTAATTTTTTCAGCTTTTTCTTCCTACTGCATCCAGGCTAAAGGCGTACTCTATACCTGTCAAATCTCATTTTCACTCCTGATTTTACCTGCTTTGAAGACAAAGAGGATTAGAAAATTTATGTGCCTTCAAAGCAAATAGAGGATATTTCTCTTGGAATGCACTACGGCAAAAGATAAAATATCTGGATAATTTAGCTGCCACAAAAGCAAAGAGAAAGAGAGAAAAGTTTATCATAAGATTATCATAAGGGAAGACTATCATCTATAAGCATCAGGGAAAACATTTCGACTCTGGAGCAAATGTTGCGAACGCTGACTTGAATTGTCAAAACATAACCACAATTGAATGAAGCGCAGAAAACCAAGGTTGGTAGAAACTAGCATGTTCAATTACATTTGTTCTTCTGGAGGAAATGTGGAGGGAAGGGCAGAAAATTCCATTTTCTAAACATACACAGTGATAGAGAGAGTGGGTTAAGCTCCCTCCCTCCAAAAAACCAGTGATTCCAAGCTAATTATCAAATAAATGATGCCCGTCTTTCATTCTGCTTTTAAGTGCAAATGCAGCTGTGATTTCTCATGACAGAGTTGTGTGACTGGATTAAAATCTCATTTTTTGAAGATGAAATGCTGTACATGAAAAATGTCTACATTGTCTTTACATGTGCTTTGGAGTACTCTCCTGATACTCCTTTTAGGGAACTAGCAGATGCATCTGCCTTTATTTTTCAACTAGTCTCGCAAATTTACAAAATTGCTAGATTATATAACTGAAAAGATGTCCATGAGGTATTTCAAAGGGAATTCAGATTATTTTTGAGAAATCCAAAATAAACATTACTTTTTTATGCCAGCAGAAATTATTGCCATCATTCATTCATTCATTCAGCATCTGAAAAAAAGACTGAAAAGGTTTCTTCTTAGTTTCTTTAATTCTGATTTTGCTGCACAGACTTATAATGTGACTTTTCTAGAAAACTGGTGCACCACATATATTGACTGTGCTAAAAATTATCTTAAGCTATTACCTAAATAAAACAGGGGTTTAGCAGTCTTGTATATTCTTCTATTTCATTGACATCTAGGTGAACAAAGGGTATAATTTTTGTTTGAATTTTTCTCCCCATGTTGTAATGACCTATCTGACACTTCAATTGCTCTCTTTTTCTTTTTTCAGGGCTGATATTAAAATACTTGTCCTAGTTTTTATTACAGATGAATGCATGTGGGCTTAAATGTTGTTGACTGAAATGGATCTTAAGAATGGTAAGAAACAGTATTTCAATTTTTCATTTTTTGTTGTACATTGGAATCAATTATTTAAAAAAAAAAAAAAGAGACTCATGGTTTAAAACGTAAATATGGAAAGAACCTGATTTCTGTGCAGATTACTTGTATGCATTTTAAAAATATTAAAAGAAAAATAAGTGGTTCTATAGATTGTTTGGCTCAGTTCATAAACAAGTTTTGGTTATGCCTAGTGCATGCAAGCTACTCATGTGGGTTTTTAAAAGTGACCCAGTCTTGGGTTGCCTTGAGGTCCTGTCTATGCAGAGATGACCCATGGAGAGTGGTGCAGATTGCTCATCACCGAGATGTCCAAAAGTCATAGACCAAACAGGGCAGTGCTGCATCATTCAAAGAACTGGAACCTGAGCTGAGCCTCGAGATCCCTCAGCAAATAATATATCCGGAGTCTCAGTCCAAACCACTATTCAGTTTTCTGAGAAAGTAAGATAAAGGGAAGCTGGAAGGTTTCAATGTTGGCTTCAGTCAACAACCTTGTGTATCCAAATGATCACGGATCAGCAAAAGAGGAATAAAAAGAAGAGCACAGAGAAATGAGCATCACCCATGGATGAATAAAGACAAGGGGAAACTCCATTACATCGCCAAGGACAAACATCCCAGATGGTATAATCTGCTCAGGCATAGTCTTGCCCACAGCCACGTAAATCAGGGGATAAACCCCCTAAGATTCAGGTTAGAGATTGGGAGGCACCTCTCCAACATCTTGCTTGTAAGGAAACCCTTCTTCCCCTTTGTTAGGAAACTGACCAGGGTCACTGTTCTGGAATGGAGAGCCCTTACCTGGAGGGATAAGCGAATATTTAGCATGCTGTAAGTTTATTTAGTGCCAATTTAAGGTTGTTATAGTGTATTCTTGCTTTTAAGTTGTGATAGTGCATTATTCCATTGTATCTGTGAAAACATGCAATAGTAGCGTATTAAATCTGTAAGTGAGGCTCAAATAAATTGTTTACCTAAGTCCTTCAGTTAAACCTGTAAGTGAAGTTCAAGCAAATAGTTTGCTTGAACCTTGCAGTTTAGTCTCTTTTCACCACAGTGATTTTGAGGGTTCTCATTCTGTTTGAATTTATCCCTCCATAAATTTACTATGATGAAAATATGCATTATGGTCATTATTCACAAAAACACAGAAAGGTAAGAAAATAAACAAGAAATGCAATTCACTTAAAAATGGAAACATTTGTTGTGCATAAGAGGTTTCCAAAAGTTCACACATTGTTAGGAATTTGACTAAAGCCTCTAGCTAGTTTGAAGTTTATTTCAGTTTGAAAAGTTAGTCATTTTTAGTATTATATAATGTAAGCTTCTCTCAAGTTTATAATTCTAGTTACTGTTTTTAACAGTAGGTTATCCCTGAGTCTTAATAAAAAACTTTCAATACAGAGTCCAAATAAGCTTGTCTGAAGAAAAGGAAAGATCTTAAAACGCAAGGAAAAGAGAAAACAGGAGAACAGATGCTAACATACTGGAAAGACTGAAACCTTGAAAGAGCTTGGAGTCTTTCTGAAGCTTGCTATATAGCAAACAAACTGTCTTTGAAAAGGGAAGGATTGACTTCACAGTTCATCTACTATTTATTTTTGTGCACCTTTGATAACTCTGTGATTTATGACAGCACTTCAACATTGCTTGTATGTTACCACTAATACTTATTTACTATACAAATTGTGACACTTATGAATTTCTTAACTTAAATGTGCCTCATCTCATTTACAGAGTCAATTCTGTTGTGGTAATTTTTCAAATTTCATGAGCCAAATACATGCTTTTTCTTTTTTTTCTTTTCTTTTTTTTTTTTTTTTTATTTTTTTTGTATTACATAGTGCATTAAACTTCTCAAACCCAACAGGCTAATCCCTTCGAAGGCATTCACGCCAAGTCCCAAACCCAGTTAAGTCTTTGAATGTGCTTTACTCTACTTCCATCTGGAAAAAAGCATTTGAGTACTTGTGACTTGATTATTTATAGAATGTTGTTTTCTCGTCAGGCTGGAAATTGCAACAGAAATGTTCTTAAGATTGTGACTCAGCAGGGCATGTTGGGTCACAGGTAATAAACAGGATCCTGTTAACATTGTACAACATATACCCTTAAAGTAACATTTTAAAAAACACAGTTTTCCTCCTTCCTGAGAAAAGAGATTGACATATGTTCAAAAAGAGGAGGCAATGGTCCCGGTGAAGTCAGAGGTATTTTCTGCTATGTTGATAACGATTCCAAAAGTTCCTTGTCTCTAACACCCTTGAATAGAAGACACCTTTGGTAGACAGGACCACAGGCTAATTTGAGCTGTCGTAATCATTACTACCTAAGAGTTCTATGCAATCTTTAGATTATTTTGGAGTTCTTAATTAAACTAACAACAAAATTCTCACTATGAGAGTTAGTTAGATCTATTACTTTAAGAAGGCTTAACTGGCTACTTGCATAGTTAATAAACAGAGGAGGAGGTACTGTAACTTTTTGAACTGGAGGTGACATATGACAAACAAGGTATTCACATTTTAAAATGTATATTAAACTAAATAGCTAGAATTTTATAATTCCAAAATGTCATTAATTTTTACAGGTAGTAAGAATTATTAATAGGTATGGAAAACCTGAGGCCGAATTTTAAGTATATTAAAACCAAGAGGGAAAGTTCCTTACCTCCAGTGGCAAAATGATTGAAACACGGCTGTTTATGCCATCTTTTATCCTCTCTACAGGTGGTGTGTGGGTAATAGTTTTTCTCACTTTCCCATGTTGCTTGTGCCAAGGCATCTTGGTAAATTTTAAGATATAAATGATGTTTTGATGCCTTTTTAAACAACCCTTTGTGGATTAATTCTCTTCTTTTACTGTTCGGAAATTTTCTTTAAGAAGCAAAAATGAGAATTGCTTTGCTTTTTCAGAGCAGCAGTTTCAAGATCTACCTAAAACTGAAAAATAAATCAAAAGCTTTTAATATATTTTGTATTTCGAACTGAAAAATCCAGCATTTCTCAGAGCCTTTGTATATCACACCAGCCTGTGATTGTTAGTATCGCATATTCGTGAAATGTGTGGTAAGTAGAGGTGATAAGTAGTGTTTACAAAAGCTTTAAAACTTGTGTTCAGATACTTCCTTATTCTCAGAGAATGCGCTGCATATGCACAATACTTTTTTGGAACTACTAATTTTTCTTAGAGGAGAAAAATTCTATGATGACATATATACAATGAGTCCAATTAGGACCATACTCTGGAATAGGGAGGAACTTGTTCAGCACAGTTTATTTCCTATGAATTTGGTTTAGACACAAGATTTTCCACAAAGAAAAAATTATGAAAAAAAATAGTTGAAAGATATACACAGGACAGCTCACACTTTTATTCTGGATCAAAGGAAGGTTCTACCTAAAAATGACTTGTGTTATAGAAGTTGCACCAGCAGAGATCTAGGTTAGAGATCAGGAAGAACTTCTTTATGGAGAGGGTTGTGAAGCACTGGAACAGGCTGCCCAGAGAGGTGGTGGAGTCCCCATCCCTGGAAGTCTTTAAAAGACCTGTGGATGTGGTGCTGAGGGACATGGTTTAGGGCCCCTGGCAGTGCAGGGTGAACAGTTGGACTTGATGATCTTAAAGGTCTCTTCCAATCAGATAATTCTGTGATTCTGTGATTCTATATAGACCATCAGGTCTTACTGCATCTGTAGCTTGTACATTGTTAATGTAAAGTAATATAAGGTGACTGTAGCTCAAGAATATTCAGCTCTTAGTTCCACCAGAAATAATTGATAGTAAGGTTTGACTGTTCTAGCAGCTGAAGGCCTTATAACTAATAACAATGATTTTGATTTTTACTCTTGCGGTTTGTGAACTACTTTTCATAGGGCTAGGAAACTGCTAGGATTGTGATTTTGTGTTTCTGAGGTTTCCAGTGATAATAAAATCATTTAACATTTTTGTGTTCTTTTGAATCAAAAGTAAATTTGTAAAGTATATATAGAAGTTCTGTATTTATACCCAAGAAAGGGAAGAGTTTAAAAATCTGTTAGTTTTTTCATATTAATAAATACTGTATTGAATTTGTCTTTGGTAACTATTCTGTCAGCAAGAGAATACATTTGCCAATGTTACAATAGTTTTCCTTGGAATTAAGCTCTAAAATGTTTGTAAAGGTAGACATTATTTCTGTCCTGTTCTATGGTAACATTAATTTCAGTAAAACCTGGTGTTTTGGCATAACTTGACTTGATAGGTACTTTGTGATCAAAGTGAATTGATTGGCCTGTGCTTTGGCAAAGAAAGCAAAGGAGAGGTGTTGTGATCACCTCTGTGCATACTTGGGATGGGATGGTGGTACACTATCTAACATTTATGGACACAAAAGAGGCTGGCCAGAATATTCTCAGTGTGATATTTTTGATCTCAACAGGCACACATGCCAAGAGTGCACAACACATTGCAGAATGATGGTCACCGTCAGGCAAATAACTTTCTTTTAATGTGAGATAATGTCATACAAGTCTCAAATCTGATTTCACTTATACAAGCATATCTTGATTCTGGAATGAGATAGAATTTTGATCCAAAATCCAATAGACTGCAATCATTCTACCTGTTACAGCTGAAAATTGAAACCCACAAGCTATAGACACATGAAGTACAAACCTCATCTATCTTCTCGATGTTCATATTTGTATGGATGTTTTAGCCTTTGATAGAAAGGGAAGCAAATAATTTGTCTAAACTTTGAGGTCACATGTAGGACACAATTTTATTCTACTGGAGTGGATCAGTGTACAAATAAGAAAAATGTGAACAAACCAGGAGGAAAATCTCTATGCTGTTTCTGCAGTGAGATGTGTAAGTATACTACTTCTAAACCTCAGGAAATTCTTCTGGGTGAAGAGACGGGAGGAGGGAAAAGGGCTTTATCAGTTTTCCAATGATAAACTGCATACATGCTTTCCAGAGGTTAGAGACTAAAAGTTGTAAAACAACTTTTGCTCGGATACTACTGCTTAAAACCAGCAAGAGAATTTACTAAAGGCAAAACCTACACATTCTTAAAATGATAATATGCTAATAAAAGTATCCAAGAGCCATAAATGCCTTAAATGGCAATCTTTTAGGATGGAATGTCATCTTCTTTAAATTGTTCTATAACCTAAAGGTACTAAGTCTTGGGTTTGTCAGGGATTGCCAAACCTTTATCTTGAAATATGACAGCCTACAGCCCATTCAAAATTTCATTGTGGACTAATATAAGGTATTGCTTGTAGCAATAAAAATGCATGGGTTGGCTACAAAATTTGCAACTAACTTGAGATCCTGAAACTTACACCTTCCCTAAGAATATTTGGCTTTGAAAGCTGTTTTGATTTCATTTCTAGTTCTTATTCATATATAAATATAGATATTCTCGTAACAGTGAAAAGTGTTTTAACTTAATCCAGTAACATGTATAAAAATCTTAAAGGACAGTAGTATTTTAAGGTTATTTCCTAATAAAAATTATTTACTTATAGAGGTGTATTTTTAAAATAGTTTCTGTATTTTTATCTGTAACTTAAATTTCATTTTGTATACCCAAAGATCCAACCTATGCTTATATTTATAATGTATGACTGAAAAATTCACATGCAATTCAGAAATTCAAATGTATGAAGGAGATGCAAAGGCAGGCCTAAGCATGTCAAAGTGTGCGATTTAGATTATCATTCAGTCTTAGGGGAAATTGGTGACAACCTCTGCTGGGAGATGTTTAATTAGTGAAGAACTAAAATGAAACGAGGCTATGTGAAGAATATGTTTCTCCATTTTTAAAACACAAGAGATCTATCAGCAGATGTTCTGAAAATCATCGAATTGCGGTGAAAGAAGGGAGATCAAGGTATCTTCTGGGCCATCCCATTGCCTTACCTACAGGTGGGGTTAAGAGGTATTTAATTGTATTTAAAAATATTATATAACATCAATTTTAAAACCTCTCCAAGAAATCTTCTCAATTACTTCGTAATAAATACTTTGAAAATGCTGGCGTTTTACCTTTTCCCCCCTTAGGTGTATATTAAATATCTTTGCTACAATTTATGTCTGTTAACCCAAACCCTATTTCCTTTAGACATGGAAGACACCTTATTCTCTTTCTTCTTTCACTGTGCTTTTACGCATTTGAAAAACACCTGTGACGATCTTCCTCATCACCATAGTCTTTTCTCACGCACTTTGTTCTTCTTGCTCTTTGCGTGCCATTGTATTTTTTATTCTGTACTTGTCTTTGCATGGAAATATACAGACCTTTGCATGCTGCTATGATCAGTAATGGTGAAAAGCATAATTTATATTCCATTGCTTGCCTATAACTTTTTTAAAGACCAGCCTTCACATAGTCTTTCACATATTTGGTAGCAAGGGGGAAAGCAGTAAAACAACAATGTTTGATATATCATCCTCTTTTTCTGTAATAGATATAGTAATCAGCATTTAGACATATTTACATAAATGTGTGTATAGCAGAGCAGGTTTTTCTTTAAGAATGGTCTTCACATCATTTGCAAAGTAAAAAAAGGAAACGTCTGCATTGGTTCTGCCACAGCTCTGATCAGTTGCTCCTTTTCCAAAGGCCAAAGAAGGAGATCCATGGGTCAGGTACTGAAATGCACACTGTGAAGTTAGAGTTCTCATTAATTTAAAACTGTGGGTTCCTAAATATTGACACTCTTCGCAGAGATAGAGCCAGAACACTTAAGAATCTTCTAGGTTCTGAAAAGGCAAGGGTTTAGCACTGAAGGGATAAAGATGATTGAAAACACTGTGTACACAGGTCTTTTCTCCTACTCATTCATATTACTTATAATCACTCTCTAGTCTAAAGTATTTTTCCTTCCTAGAACAAAACCACTCCTGATGTGGCCTGGCCTCCACCATAGATTCTATCACTTTCATTTATTCAACACTTCAAACTAGGGCAGTCCTTTTATTTCCACATATGTTTAATCGAGCCACAATCACATTCCTGCCCTCTCTCTAGATTTATTTTACACTTAATTGTACTTTAAAAGAACATTTCTTGGTTTACTATCAGTTCAAAATGTAACCAAAACCCAGAGGGCCACCAACATAGTTTATAAAATTTGTATATATATGGATATAGGTTGTATAGAATTTAACTTCCACTACAGAATTGCATGGGTTTCATCTGAAGTGGGATTCACTTGTAAAGGAAGTTGGCAGGGAACAGGAAGCTGAGAGAGCTCTAGTTTCTATTGACTCACACCCAGCAACAGTGACACAAATTTTGTGTCACTTCCTGTAATGAAGAACTCTGCTTGACAAAAAACTGCAAAGTACTTCCCTAAGTACCTCCCAGTCCTAGGAAAGAGAGAGGAGTAATATGTTATTCATCTCCAGGCTTTTCCTCAAAATTTACACACAGGGAAAATGAAGAATTCGAATTATATGCCACTGAAGTCCTGCTTTGGATCTACAGAAGCATCCTCAGTGCCATCTGAGCTTTGTCTTTTGTTCTGTTGATCTTGCTGTTTCCTGAATGCAGGGCCTTCTGGGAAACAGCAGAACTGTAAATCAACTTCTACCATATATCTGTGTGTCAGTTGTCAAAGAAAGGAGAGATGTCTCTCTGAAGTTCACTTCTTTTTTTCTTTGAGTACCAGTTTTTCCAGAAATCTCTAGACATCTTGTACTAGAACAATGCTCTTTGGCATGCCTCTGCTGTACAGCATTTAAACTTAATGGCCAAATTTGATCCTCTTTTGGAGTCTTGCATGTGCAGTTCCTCCCGGGAAACCCCAACTAAATAACTGGCATTTAAGTTTTTTGTCAATCAAGAGCTCTATAATCTGAAGCAGACTTCACTGCTTTATTGAAGGTGGTGACCTGTCCTTTACTGGAAATGTAATGCAAATGCTAGACCATAATATTCTTTTCAGAAGTTATATAAAATGTTTGTTAATTTCATTTCAGTGAACGAGAATGTGGGAAGGAGACAGCTGTCTCACTGTTATGTGAGAATTTGTATTGGAGAGTATGGCTCACTGTAGACTTTATCTCTGCTTAAAAGCAAGCGAAGTATGCTCTTGTCTTTCTTCTTTTGTATAATATATTGTAATTCCTACAATATTTCTCATATCAGTGAAAAAAAAATTTTCAAATTTAGCTGTGTTGGCAACTAAGCCCATGAAGTGAGCAGTAAGACCAGCCCATCATGGATACTTTTGAAGTTATCCAAGATTTAAATTCTTCTATATTCTCATCCTATCCAGTTATCTTTTTTTTTTTTCCCTAGCATGCAACTTGTGCAATAAGCAGAGGGATAGTGCCCGAGAGCTATAGTATGTTACTTCTTCCCATCAGTGGATTTGGATTCGTTTCATCAACAAATGTGTCCATTCAAAAGCCATAAAAATGCAATACAAAATTTTCTCTCCTTTCAGTGGTTATCTAAAGTTCAGCACTTCTATCTATGCAGACAGTGTTTTCCTCTCTTATAACCTCCTCCCTTAAAACTAGTTAACGGACTAGCCCATAATTCTATGAGCTTCCTATTCCAGCAAAGAGGAAGGAAACTTCTAAACCAGATAGACGTCAACTGGGCTGCAACTTCTGTTGAATAAATGTGTATCGACAGCAGGAAAATCTCTTCTATTGCCAAAACACGGATAGGAACTGGTCTTCCTCTCTTTAATGGGCAATCTAAAGGTCAAGAGCCTGAATGGAGACAAATGATGACATTATGCCTGATGATTACTTTGTTGATTTGAAGCGTAATACAGGAAGTCACTGAAAGCTGCCTGCAAGCTGATTATTACTATTCCATTGCCCCCCTATCAACAAAAATCAAAACCATACAGATATATTTGCCTAGAAGATAATAATAATAGCAAGGAAAAAGTTATAAGAAATAATTTTCCTGCACAGTGCAGTGGAAAATTTGGTTTCCTTTCCATACAGAATTATATGCAAATAAATAAAGATGTAGGGTAGATGGCAGTCAGAAAATTTGCTGTTATGATTACATTATGCTCATTCAAATCTAAGGGCAACAGTAGATAAAGTGATTGTACTGGTTTGAATCTTTTAAAAAATAAATGTTCTGAAGGATTTTCTTAAGAGAAAATATTTTTAAAAGATAATTGTTTAATCACAGTGCTTAAATACATTTTATTTTTAAATGAAGAAAAAAGATAATTTGGTATCAAGTTCTTTCCAGACTTCATCTATATTTAGTCACTCCATAGGCCGTATTGAGCTTTTCTGTGAGATGGTCCCACCAGCTTCATCCCTGTTTTACAGCATAGCACTGCGTAAATTCTTGTAGGATTTTCACATCTGTATTAATTTTACCAGGGAACTCTGGAAGTTTCAGGATTGCTTTGGAGGAACTGTAGTGTCAATAATTAATAACTTCTTACTTGATGATGCTCTCCTTTGTAACCCCCCTTTATGCCTGAAAAGCACTCACAATTTCCATTATTTCCTCACTTCCTATTCGAATCATGTCCAGTTCTGTATTCAGGATGCCAGGAACAAGTTTCTCAAAAAGTATTTTCAAAAGTTTTTGACCTCTTTTCAAACCTCATTAAGGTTTGCTTGGAACTGCACTGTAATTCCCATTAGGAAAATCAAGTACTCAAAAAAGATAAACTCTGATGAACTCTGAAGTTCCTGTAATTTGTCCCAGTACCATCCTTTCTGAAGGGAGCGGTGGCCTTTGTGAACACAAATGAAACAGAAAACCTGTGCATAAGATTGTCACAGATGAATTAATCTTCATTACCATTAGTATGAAATTCCATAATATGACTTCTTTTACATGGCAAGCTTGAGAAAAGATAACATATACAAACCACTGCTGCTTCTCCCTCACACCTCCAGATTAGCATTTTCTTTGGCATTTCAATTCAGCTGAGATGAGTTTTTATGTTTAAAACACCAACTCCAGTTTTACAGACCAGAAAAGTCAAGAAATTTCTGTATTTTGTGTCTGTTTAATTATCTCATAGCAATGTATTAGGTTTTACAAATTTTTGGATATGTGGGTGAGGTGTGTTTATAAAGTCTTCTTGGTTTGTTTTAAAGATGATAAAAATTGGGTCATACAGCTTAAAGACCTCCCACCTTCACTTTGAGTTTACACAGTTCTTCAGTTAAATCTGATAGTAAGTCCAAACGATAAGCAACAGCTAGGCTCAATGTGACGTATTGGTGTGCTCTGAAAAGTAGAGATTGGACTCCGCTAGAAAAAGTAGAGTTTCTGCAGGGAAGGGAGGAAATGAGACAAGGTTCTTTTGTAGTCGGAATCTCAACACGCCTGTATTCTTTGAGTACTTGTTTCATATTCTGCTGGTGAGCTAGCTGACTTATTTGATGGGGCAATATGAGTTAGGAACACAGCACAGTGAGAAGAAAGGTGAGGACTATACAATATTCTTCT
Organism: Bucorvus abyssinicus; assembly: GCA_009769605.1. Lineage (NCBI taxonomy): Eukaryota > Metazoa > Chordata > Aves > Bucerotiformes > Bucorvidae > Bucorvus > Bucorvus abyssinicus. The sequence goes on along the minus strand of CM020030.1, from coordinate 17,045,117 downwards.
CCCTAGAATTAAAAATTCAGGAGGCTTGGAATTTGTAAGGTATTGCTCCATTTAGAATAAATGCCAGCATGCTAAAATCTTCACTGTAGTACAGCGTTAGCTCTCAAGATTCATATTTTGGCTGATCATGAAAGGCCGACAGTTTTCAGAGAAGAAAGCCAGTTAATAAATCCATCGCCTGCATTTATCTTCCAGAGTGTTTCACAGCCTCTCAAATTGCTTGTGTCCCTCTGTGCATGTATTAAGCGCTGGGAACTTACACAGTCCGAAGTATTGGGTCTGGCTGAGTGCCCTGGCCTCTCCTCTGAAAGACAGCTCTGTCTGGAGGGCAGAGGGCAATGTAGCACAAACATAGGGGTGTTTTTAACAACTGGGCAATGTTTTTCTGCTCTAACCAGCCAGCACTTGCATGCTGGGGGTGTGTGACTGCAATTATAGTCAGACGTGATTTCCCACAATTTGGGGTTTCATGAGCATTCATCATTCTGAATACTTGTTTGGCACTGATGAATTGTTAATCAAAGGTGAGCTTTTAGTACTGATGCTTTCAAGCGATCTTGACATTATAAACATCTGCCTATGCTTTAACACCTGTGCTGTCACAATACCCCAGCACCTGCTAGTCTCCATGCAGTGTGATTTATGGGTCTGTGACTCCAACCAGCAGCACGCTTGTGTCCGGTGTGCACCGTAGTGTTGAGGCCTCGTGTGCAGCTAGAGATCCCAAAGTAACCCAGGTGGGCTTTGCATCCGAGACCCACTTTTCTCATCAGTATCCCTCTGGTGCTGTTGGTGCTGTGGGGGAGCCTGGCTGAACCTGGCCCATCAGGGGGGCTCTGAGAGGATAGACTGACCCAAGGGAAGCCCAGAAGCTTCCAGAAAGCCCAGCTATGGTGGCATTTTCCCTGAGATCTGCATGTTCCTCCTGATCTGCTTTCAGTGAAATTTACTGTAGTTTGCATCTGACATCATACTTCTCTGGGTATCATTTGACGGGGTGCTTTGAGATAGCTGTTGAAGAAATTCATGTCAGGTGAGCAAATGTGCAATGAGCTCCGTTTTCAAAAGTTAGGGTATGGTATTCCGTAAAGAACTTGCCTGCATGCGAAACCAAAGTGGCACCTCCATACTTAAGACCATAGTCTCCAAAGGTGTTTAGGCATCCAGCACATGTCTGTGCACCTGCCTCTGTAGTCTGAGCCCTAGCTAACATGTAATGTTTTGAGATATTCTGAAAATCTCTACCCAGATACTTATAAAGTTTTATTTTAGTTTGTTATTGTTTTTACTTAAAATGGCAATTTCGTGAATGAAGCAACTAGTTAAGACAGCAATAATCAGATGTTTTTCCACCTTAGAATACATGCAGGTAGATATTTCTCCTCAGTTATACTTACATGATAGAATCATGCTGATAACAGGTTGCAGTCTTCTCTTTGTGAGAACTGGGTATAGAAGGTCTGGTCTCTGTGATTTCAGCACACTGCAAAGCTCTTAATCAATTCAGATTTTTTTTTTTAATCAATCACTGATTATTTGGCATTAGCATTCATTCAGTAATCAGAAGAACTGGGTCTGTGATACCTTCTAATTTCAACACCCAGAAATTATTCTTCATTTGCGTTTGTGACTCAGAATATAGATTATTAAAAACTGCTTTCTATGTTTTATAAGGAATTACAAGATTCATTGTGTTTTATTGTATAAATGTCTATTAATCCTACTTATTTCATCAAAGTCTGTCAAAATGTTTATATAGCTTATTTTTAATAGAACACGTCGGGCTGGAAGGTACCTTCAAAGGTCATCAAGTCCAACCCCCACCCTACAGTGAGCAGGGACATCTTCAACTAGATCAAGTTGCCCAGAGCCCCATCCAACCTGACCTTGAATGTTTCCAGGGATGGGGCATCTACGACCTCTCTGGGTAACCTATGCCAGTGTTTCACCACCCTCATTGTAAAACATTTCTTCCTTGTATCTAGTCTAAATCTCCTTTTTTTTTTTTTTTTTTTTTTTTGTTTAAAATCATCACTCCTTGTCCTGTTGCAACAGCCCCTGCTAAAAAGACTGTCACCATTTTTCTTATAAGCCCCTGTTTTGCTAAATGACGGAGGGTCAACAGCAAGGACACAGACACCAATTTAAAAACAAAAAAATAAACGTATTTTACTTTAGCTCTAAGCACGAAAAACAGTAAGCAGGTTAAAAAAAGCAAGGAAAGTAATGCACCTAATCATTACTACAGAAAGTCAGCTGTAGTGATTAAGAAAGATACATCACCGATTGCCTTTCATACGTTACCATCATCCAAATCCTGTACATCAGCTGGGGAGCCCCGGTCACAGCGAAGGATTTGGTGAACCTCCCAGCAATTGGGAATTCCTACGCAGTGCGTCCCCTCGTAGGTGAGGTCTCTAACTTCGCTGTGACAGGGGTCCTGCTTTTATATTCTTTATCAAACAGGACTATGTGACCACCAGCATGTGTCTCAGATCTGGCCAGAATCTGAAACAGTCTAAGAAGTTACTGTTTTCCTGACTTTAGATATGCAAGACATTTGGCTTCAGGTATGCAAGATACCTGGCTTTAGATATGCAAGGTACTTGACTTTAGATATGAAAGCTGGGGGGGTTCACTCAATAAGTCAACTCTAATTCAAGGCCTGTGGTTTAGGCCTTTTTATATCAGCCCCCTTTAAGAACTGAAAGGCTGCAATAAGGTCTCCCCAGAGCCACCTTTTCTCCCGGCTGAACAACCCCAACTCTCTCAGCCTGTCCTCATAGCAGAGGTCCTTGATACCTCTGATCATTTTTGTGTCCCTCCTCTGGACCTCTTCAACAGATTCATGTCCTTCTTATGCTGGGGTCTCCAGAGGTGGACACAGTACTCCAGGTGAGGTCCCACCTGTGCAGAGTAGAGTGGCAGAATCACCTCCCCCGACCTGCTGGCCCCATTCCTTTTGATGCAGCTCAGGACACAGTTTGCTTTCTGGGCTGAGAGTGCATACTGTCGGCTCATGTCCAGTCCTTCATCAACCAGTACCCCCAAGTCCTTCTCCACAGCGCTGCTCTCAAACCCTTGATCGACCATGCTGTACTGATGTTGAAGATTGCCCTGACCCAGATGCAGGACTTTGCACTTGGCCTTGTTGAACTTGTCAAACTTCATGACCACTTTTCCAGCTTGTCCAGGTCTTTCTGGATGGCATCCCATCCTCTGGTGTGTCAACAGCAGCACTCAGCTTGGTGTCATTGGCGAACTTGCTGAGGGTGCACTTGATACTGCTGTCTATGTCATTCATGAAGATACTAAACAGCACTTGTCCCCATACAGGACTTGTCATCAATGTCCGTCTGGACATGCCTCCTCCTAAGGAATTAACCTCCTGATTTAGAATCAGAAAGCCTATTTGTGTCTTCCTAGCAAAACTGAAGAGGAAGAAACCATGTTTTACTATTGTTATTCTGGTAAGATTTGTAAACATAAAAGCTGGTAAAGCTGGTTAAAAGTCTCCAACTAAAAGTTCAATTAGATGTCACTGAAGATAGAGTAGAACTTGTCTAACATAACTCAGGAATCCAAAGTATAGATAAATTCCTCTTCAAAACAAATGATTGTATCAGTAACTCTGTAGTTTCCCAGCTCAGATAACTAACTTACTATGCTCAGCATTGATATTCCAGTTCACAAAGTATCTTCAACCAAGGGCTCAACGGCAAACGCAACAGGAGACAATCTGTGTTCTAGCACTCGACACACAATTAGACTCAGCCTAAATGGAGAATTCATTGCAACTGTTTTGCCACTAGAAGAGAGAGGACTCTCAACCAGCTGCATAACTTGGACTCTTGATAAAAACTGTTCCTAGGAAGCACTACCTGCCTTTCATGCTCAATTTGGGGACAGATCATGTCTCTGGGAAGAGGTCATTTCAAGATTCTCTGCTCCACAAGCAGCAGGGAAGAATGCAGAGTAGATTTAATGGTACCACTCAAAAAGCTGAGTCAAAAAATCATGCAGACTGCAGCTGGTTAAAAACCACTCATGTTTATATTAGCAAAGAGTTTTTATCAGAAAAGAGTGGCTACATGCAGACTGCTGTGTGGGAATGATCCTTGCCATCTTTTAACTATCAAATTCCGCAGAGAAATCAATGGATTTTATTAGCATACAAACATACACTGCAATCGTGTCCCAGTTCCCCAGCAGATTGCCAGACACTCCTGAATTGACTGGCCATTGTGAGTGGAGGGAATAGAGGATGCAGAGGATGGGAAGATGAATCTGTGAGACTTAGGAATGTAGGGCTGGTTTGGGAAGCTAGTGTAGACAGGAAAATCCCATTCTTCACAATTCAGTGTACTCTGGTTTAGTATTAATATACTGGGAAAGTTATCCCAATGGGCTTTATGAAGGTCAGATCAATGCCTTAGTGAATTCAAATAGCTGGAATTTTGGATGAGAGAGTGTTTGTGCACTCCAGTTGCAGCATAACTGTGTTAGAGAATACCCATCAATCCATATGACAGCTGTCGGCTTTTGGGATCAAAAAAGTTAGGCCTGGAGAAATTTCTTTCCAAACTTTAAAAACCTGAAGAGAAACAGATCAGCTTGTTTCCTGAGATGCAAAGTTCAGTGTTCAGTTTTCTAGATTTTTAGTAGTGAAGATATTTGAAACCCCTTCTTACCAATGCTTCTGCCCTGAAGACAGATCATTAGCCAGAATCAGCTACCTCCAGAATTTTTCGTTTAGAGTTTTGTGGGGTTTCAGGCTACTAATATAAGAAATTTATTATATATGTATATACATACACACATACACATTTTTTTTTATATATGTATAAAATATGTATATAGCATATATAAGCTCAAGGAGCATCTGGATGATGTTCTCTAGTCACATGATTTAGTTTTAGGTAGTCCTGCAAGGACCAGGGAGTTGGTTTCAATGATCCTTGTGAGTCTCTTCCAACTTGAGATAGTCTTTGATTCTAATTGATCAGCATCTATACTCTGTTCCAAATGCAGTATGAAAATACAATAATCTATAAAAAGAGTGTGAATGTATTTCAAATGTGAAGAGAGAGGACTAAATAAAACATATTAACAGATACTTAATACGATTGGTTTTGTCATGGTTAAGTATCTGGCTGAACTGTTCCTCACCATCAAAATCACCTCATTGGCTAGGAAGTCTATCCTTTCGTAATAGGACATATATTCATCAAGTTGCAAATAAAAACTCAGCATCATTTGATGATCATTCATAAATAGAAAAAAAATCCCTTTGATTTTTTGCCATGCATTTATATTGATTTCTAAACGTTAAAATATTGGGGGGAAAGTGGTAGCAGAGCAGTAAGGGGGGGAGAGAGGGAAAAGATAGGGAAGAGATAATAATTGTTCCTGTTTCGCATGATTCAAGAACTCTCTCTGTTTTTTCTTTTTCAATTAATCCATGGTGCTATTTTTCAGTTGAAGGCCCTGACAAATTGCCTCTAGCCCTCTGGAAATCTGATAGAGCAGCTATAGTAAACGGTTTTCATGCCTTAGGTGATTTTAGTTGGATTTTAGTAAGCTACAGTCTGACAAAAATTTCCATTAGCGTGGAGACCAGCAGGTGGTGGTGAGCTCCATCTAAAGGTCCCATCTCTGTTTAGCAGAGCCTATGTTTTGTGTACTTTAGAGCACTTGTTGGCTTATTCAAATGTCTAGTTAAACACTGAAAAAGGGGAGGAAAGGGGCAACCGTATTATACAAGTGTGACTGTTACTTAATTGCATTTCCTAGAGATGAAATTACTTAAATTAAAGGAAATATCAGCATAGCCAAAATTAACATCCTGAGTAACCTCAGCTCATGTGGTTTACCAACTAAACATAGTACCAAAACACACTCAGATTAGGGAAGGGAGCTTTATCTTCTTTACAACATATCTGTGTTTAATTATAGTTTAAAAACACTAACAAGTTTCAGTGTCTTAGAAGTCAATCAATAACCTTATTTCCAGTTTCAGAGCCTGGATGAAATCTTAACACTAGATAATTATTTTCTATGCTACTTTCATGTTAGAAAGTATGAGCTTGATGCCAAGATTTACTATGTGGCTACTTACTAATTTGTATCCATTCCCCATTGTACAGAAATTCCATAATTTCTTCTTTGATCCTCTATGAATAATTTAGTTCTTGTCCCATGTAATCAGAGAGAAACTAAAATGTAATCACACACATTATGTGACAAAGTTCTGTGTACATGAGTCTTTGTCTGTGCTTTATGCTGGAAAGATAAAGGGGATGTTTTAAATTTAAGAAGAGAAGGAAAGATGGAATGCATGTGAAGTGACTCTAGTTTGAGCCTTATATTTTAAAACTATACATTGAAACTATACTACCGTTAGCTTGTTCTCTCCTTGTGTGTTGTACAACTAACTGATTTAGGCCCTTTCAGTTTCTTGTACGTACTTCTCTGTTTATCGAATTCCTTGTAGTACTTGTAAATCATGGCAAGAGTGCAGCTAAGTAGTAAGGGTTGATGCATGCTGTTATCTGAAGTTATTTTTTAATTCCTCTCTCTCCAGTCTTTAGAAAGCCTGTATGGTTTCTGACAACACATCCTTCTGTCAGTCTGTAATGCATGGCAGATGGAGTCTGGTCTCAGGGACTTCGGATGATGAGCAGGAAGTAAACTGTTGCGTATCACATATGTCAACAGACAAAGCATTTTATTGAAGATGGAGATCAGCTTGAAATATTCTGCAGTCCTTAAGTCAATACCAAATTTAGAGGAAGGCAAGTGGAGCTTAATCATAAGCAAGTTAAAATATTGGTAAATAAAAAGTTGGCATTTAAGCTTGCTTTAAAAATAATTGGGAGTAAAACTAAATTTGCAACAGTAGTTGTATATTTTAGAGGTATAACATATCTCACTTATAGGCAAAGAAAACATCGGTGTAGCAGAAATGTCTAAGGCATACCTTCACTGACCAACTAGTTTGTAATTGAAAATGTTAACTAATCCAAGAGTTGCCAAAAGGGCAAGTGTAAGAAAATTTGTAGGGTAACATTACAAGATGGTGCAATTAATTTGCATGATATTTTAAAGAAATTAGTTTATCTTTCTCTCTCCCTTTCTATTTCGCTCTTTCTCATTTCTCATTTGCTACTGCTTGGTCTTTGGTTGAAAACAACTATTTCGCAACCTGTTGAAAATTGAAAGGCACCTATCTTCTTGACATTGAAATAATTTAGTTCCAAACAGATGCTTTGTACAGAAACACTTTTGTAGAGTGGTTATAAGGAAAAAAAAATACATTTCAGACACAAAATCTCAAGAAAATACTATTTTGCGCAGGTTTTATTAAGTACATATGTAAACAATAGACAATATAAACAACCTTACAATTAAAGAACTCAATACCTTCACTTCCCTTTGTTTGGAGTTTGGACCAGGTGCGTTGTCTAGTCCTATCGTGTACAGAAACCATAGATATAAACATTCTTGACATTAGTTTAAAACTGTCACATACATGATGAGTTTGCATTGAGCAGGAGTTTGGACTAGATGAATTCGGAGGTTCCTTTGAACCTGAATTACCCTATGGTCCTAAGTCTGGCTCATTGAAGGGCTGGGAGTGAGACAAGCCCATACCTATTTAGTTGTCTTTCCAAGTGTGAGGTTTTAAAGGGGTTTTGTTTTGATTTGATTTTTTAATATTAATTAAGAGAGTGAGATTGATGGTTTTTTAGTAACGTAAAGGACTAGCAGAAGAGGGATGTTCTTCTGAGGTTGAATCCTTCATAATAGTAGCAGTGTTAGAGCTCACTAGGGAGACAGCTAGGAATATCATCTAATAGGAAATGGTATGAGGAGGAAAGCTATTTTTCCCTCGTTGGAAGAGAGACTACAGCAGAACAAGCCACATAGGCACATGTAGGAATCACTGACCTTAGAATCAGCCTGAAGATGTAATGAATTGCTGTTGAGTGATTCCCCTATATACGGACTATTTACCTAGAGAGGGAGCTAGCATGATAAACATTGGTAGTACAGTTAAGTCACTAGGGAGTATTGACAGTCACATGCTCAAACAAAAGTTGCAATGCTTCAATCTGAAAGAGAAGAACCAGGGTTGTAATCCTGTGTGCCAAAGTAATCTTGTTACTTCCTCTTTGAACTTCAAACCTCACTTTTATATAGGAAAAAACTGTAAATCCTTGGCTGAAAATGACAACCTCATTTCCAGCATCTACTCAAATCTTAACTAAGTCATTGTTAGGTTTGATATTCCAAAGAATCCTTTGCTCTAAACTGGGAAGCCCTTAAGGGCATGAGATACCAAGAAATATCGTATTATCTGTCTTAACTTACTGACGTCAGATATGATAAACATTATACCCTGCTGTTCTGGATGGTTTTTATGTGATTAAGAGTAATAATGAAATGAAATTAAGCTAATGCCAACTCTTTAAGTACACACGCTGGCAAAACTTTATCTTCTGTTCCAGTTTTCATGATACTTTGTTACGGACATAAGAATGTCCAGCTTGTTTATTTACATTATCTTGCACTGTTATATGTGCCTTTACTGTATGTAATTGATGTATGTCTGTTAGTGCTTTTGTCTTTAACGCTTTTTTTACATTAACTAGTAATTAGGTCAACAGTAATTAGGTATGCTACACCACTAGACAAATTAGCTTTATATTTGAAATAAATTTTAGTTCTCATGTTTACTCTAATAATTCTACTATAGCTATCCATATTTCTGAAAGCTGTTAAAGTTCTAAAAGAGGTTGTTAATTCTGCAAATTCCTAAGCATCTGTGAGAAGCATCCTGTAAGAATTCTCATCTAATTGTACAATGCAGACTTACCAGAGAAGTTGCTCTTAAAGACTGTCACAAGTAATTTTTTAATAGTTCTCAATTCAGAAGAAACCAAAAATCCTTTCTATTTCACCACGAGTAAGTAGTATCTCAAAATTTTACTAACAGAAAAAAGTAAAACACATAACTAGTAATCTTAAAGTTAGCTTGTGTTCTTTTGTAATTATTAATGCACAAAGACTGCTAGCCATACACGTGCCTTCTCTTTTTCATCTAAACTAAAGCTAGCACCTTGGAAGCAATATGTTATAGAATATACCCTGGAGGTTCTCAGGTGCAGAATGAGTAAATTGCATGCTGGTAAAATCAAATTTTACCTCCCTTCATCCCACCCACAAGGAGAAACAAACAAAAAGAACTGCAGAAAGAAATCCATACTCATACACTGAAAGGTAAAGACCTGTAGATTCCAGAGTTCTGATAAATCATGTCAGTATAGTAATTTTGGAATCCCTTCTGTAAAGGGAAGAGTGTGGCCAGCAGATTGAGGAAGGTTCTCCTCGCCCTTCACTCTGCCATATTGAGGCAACATCTGGAGTACTGTCTCCAGTCCTGGGCTCCCAGGTTCAAGTGATACAAGGAGCTACTGGCAAGAGTCTGGTGGAGGGCTTGAAAGATGATGAGGGGAATGGAGCATCTCTCTTATGAGGAAAGGCTGAGAGACCTGGATCTGTTTAGCCTGGAGAAATGAAGACTGAGAGGGGATCTTATCAATGCTTATAGATATCTAAAGGCCAGGCCCTTTTCAGCGGTGCCCAGCAACAGGACAAGGGCAATGGACATAAACTGGATCACAGGAAGTTCCATCTGAATATAACCAAAAACTTCTTTACTTTGAGGGTGACAGAGCACTGGAATAGGCTGCCCGGAGAGGTTGTGGAGTCTCCTTCTCTGAAGGTATTCAAAACCCACCTGGAAGTGAACCTGCTCTAGGTGAACCTGCTTTAGCAGGGGGATTGGACTAGATGATCTCCAGAGGAGATCCCTAACACACTGTGATTCTGTGCTATTTGTGGGTTTGTTCCACATTACACAAGTGTGTGTACATACACACTTGTATATATATCATGTATGTACACATAGAGAGTGTCAGGTTTTTGCCCAGGTAGAAAAGAATGATGCCTTGGGAGATTAACTACTGATAGGAATGTCAGTAGCAGAGCCATTCACTTTCTTTGAGATCACAATGCCTTACTCTCTACTAAGTCAGTCTTTCAAGACTAGCTCCCAGATACATCTCTAGTTAGTTTATTAATAGGAATGTTTGGAAAAATGCTGATTCAACACCATCAAAACATTCAGTGGGAACAAGTTGTTTTTTCTTAGTTACTCTTGGCAGAAACTAGGCAGATTTCCATGGAAACTTGCCTGCCTCACCGGCAGCTTGCCTGTCTGGAGCCACATTTCCAGCCATGGGATGAATCTAAGCTGCTTGGCTGCTGGGGCTGTCAGGGTTGAGAGAGCTTGTGGAACGTCATCTTGAGTTTGTTTTGAAAAGCCAAGCAAAAATATTGCATCAATTTCTGTAAATAACATTTGAGGATTCTTGTCCTAAGAATGTTGAAGTCTTTTTCCAATATGCAACTATTTTTTCCCCCTCTCAGATTTTTACTCAGAAAAGGAAGTTTGTGCCCTGACTACTATTTTCTTGAAAAGCTGACATGCCTCATGCTTCAGGTATGGACATACAAAACCTTTCCACTGCTTTTACAAAAGTCACAAGCTAGCAAAAGCTAGCACTAATACTTGTTTGTGATGAACTGCAGCCCATCGACATGGCATGGTTTCAACGGTGTCAGTGTAGGAGGAACACTGTCTTGTGGTAAGATAGGTATGAGGGCAGTTATTGATTAATAGACTTGCATATTTTTATTTGCAAGTGCTAGTATTGGTGCGCTGTGAAAGAAAACTAGTGCTCCGACTGGCTTTTAAAATCTAGATAAAGACCGTTTTTTCTGCAATCTTGAGATTTTTAGGATTTTCAAGACAGAAGACTCTGAAGGCAATATTTGACCTTGTTCTAAGTTCGGATTTATTAAAATATTAAAAAATAAATGCAAAGTGTCTTTTTTAAACATGAAAGGAAGTACTGAACTACTGATCCACATCTTAAGAGATGCAGACAAAATCTCTTTAACCCCGTTAAAGTAAGGCATTAAAAGGCATTAAAAAAAAAAAATCACATTTGATAGCTAAAATCTCTCTCATCCTGGATGAGTTAACTTTTATGCTCTCTGTTTGAGAGTTCCTTACGAGGAATGTTTTCATCATGTTCTTCCAGATGCAGTCTTTTTTACATCTCATTGCAAAGAGCTGTTGTCACCATTTTAGTCATCCTTCTGTTTTGTAAGCCGGGTGTTTACAGTGTGGTAAGAACATTAAAACCATCCCTCACACAGTAAAAAAGCTAACAGAAAAATCTTACTTGCAGCTGTGGAGGAAGCAGAATCATGTCTGAACCTACATGTTTTAATACCTGAGTAACAGCAAAGTGTTGCACATCTTTGAGATGCACACAGCATCAACTGGGAGAAGCAACAATTATTCCGGAACAGCGAGAACTTACTAACAGCCAAACAGAAAAGATGTATGTCAGCAGACAAATACATGTGAGTGTGCAAATCTTAACACAGCTGGTTCTTGCCCCACAGATCTTCTATCACATACTGTAGGCTCATGTAAATCTCTGAGCCTTCAAGTCACTGCTATCATGAAATGCTTTCAAACAAATTCATTTCACTAAGCATGATTCTCTAGTCCTTTCTGGCCACCTTTGTTTTACTGCTTCCAAGCTTCACGCTTGAATTCACTGTTCTACTACTGTGGTGTGTCTATGTCTCTGTACCCTAATGTAGTTGCTTTTTCCTATTAAACAGGAGCTCTTCGGTCTTTGACTGTGTTTCATAGTTGACCTTGAGAACCTTCAGCTGATGGAAAATATCAACTCTCCGTCTTCTCCAGGAGATTTGAGATACGGCCTTGCTTCCTTCATAATGCAAAGCTAAAATGGTCTGTCTCTGTTTCTTAGGATAGGAGAAATTATTTTCTTATTGCTGTTTTCTCTTCTCTTTCACCCCTTTTTTGAGTTGCAACACAGTCATCCTTGCACAGAACAGGTAAGATATCTCAAATTTCTGAGTACCTACTCTAGCAGGTCTTAGCTGAGACTAGTTGCCATGGTAATACTCCACCCCAATGTTTACCTTTACAAACAAAAATTAATTACCAGCATCTGATGGGTGTTTCTGTTGAGTTTTGGTGAAGTACTTTCTGCTTAATGTTCAGTCTGTGACTATGGCCATTTCCCATCCATTCTAGCTTTAATATTTTCCCTATTTTTCATTCTGAAACACGCGTAATATGCATGTGACTGCAATCCTACTTTTCAACTCTATGATTTTTTTCATATTCCCAGACTTCTGGTGAAGTTAGTAGAACTTTACCATTAGGTATCAGTCAAAAGCCTTCAACTATTTTACCTGAAGGACCTGTCAGCTTTTTGGTCGCTCTTGAGGATCTCACTGATCATAAAGTCACTGCTTTATTCGTTTTTAAATCTGCCCTTGATGAAAAACAATGCAATTCCCCTCACTACCATCATATATTATTATGTTAAAAATAAGGAGGTATCCTTCCTGCAAGTGGTGACCTGTGACTTTCCTCTTTCTTGTAATTTTTTCACGTGAATGATTCCTTAGTGTTTTAAATTCTGTTTGTCTCATATCTTTATTGTATGTTGAGCAATGAGACAGTTTCTTGGGGACAGAAATTTTCTGTTTCTTTTACCACATATAAAACAAAGTACAGCGTTCCCCAAGCCTTTTAACATCTAATATAGTCTGATACCTGACTAAGAGTCCAAATTCTTCTGTGTTATCTCAAATTTTAGTTTATTCATTTAGGAGACTATACCTTCAGAGGAAGATAAAATAGGCAGCTTCTTTTTATTTTTCTAGGATATATGTGTGTGGAAAAGTTTGGACATTCAAAATACTGGTTATAAAATGGATCTGCCTTTGACAAATGAAGTGCCAATGCCCTCAGGAAAACAGAAGATGGAATAATATGTGAGTTATGTCAGTTATTAGCTGGCAGAAAATCTGAGGTACATTTTTATACCCTCTGTTATTTAACTGTGGATGCAGTCATTGCATGTGTAGTGGGACAGATTATTTCATGTTCTTGCCTGTTTGAAGTACTCTGGGGTGGTATCGGGAAAGCAGATCTATCCAGCAGACTATTCCCTAGATACCTGACATATGCTTACACACTGCTTTAGCCTGTGTTGGCAAAAGATTGGGGCATTTTTCAAACTATGCCATCCTCTTACCTCCAGCTGGCTGTTATTGTTTCTGGGTATTTGCTGTCAGACACAGATTAGAAATGTTCGGGATCCTTACTCTATGCCATGGTGCAGGTTCTTGCTAATAAGGTCATATCTATAGTTGGTTTGCTGGTGATTCCTACAATTTGCACTAAGCAGGTACAGGGGTTTTGTTGGTTGTTTTTACCAAATTTGTTCAATAGGCTTGAAATATCCAACCTGCAAAAAGAAAAGGAAAGAAAATGCATCAGCATCTGAGATGACTCAATATTACATGCTGAAAGGTGTGACAATATGTGCAGCAGAAAGGAAATAATTCTTCCATGGAAGAAACTGAGATAAAGAGTAACGATTTACTGATGATGTTAGGGATAGCTCTTTTACAGTTCTACTTCCTTGAAAAACCTGTCTCATCCAGCGGAAAATTAGTATTATAGTATTCACAGTAATGCAGCTGATTTCCAACAATTAAAAATCAGACTGTAATACCAATTACCCTTTTTCTTCTGGTAGACGTTATAGCCCTGCTATTACACAAATGAAATAGTGCGGGCCTAAAGGCTGCTCCAGTATGCCTTGTTTTGGCTTAGAAGAATGAAACTGACAGCTAATCAGTATTTGATAGTTTGTCAGAGGTGCAGTTTTGTTTAATTGTGGCCTGTTCTGTTTGTGATAATGCATCATACCAAAATCAATTTACTTTTGTAGTACTTTGAGGATTATCAAGTCCTTCACATTAACAAATCTACTGTTCAGAAAGTTGAGTCAAGGAATGGTTAGTTAAGGAAACCTTACAGTGTGTCATACAGAAAGCTCAACTGAGCAACTAACATGTCACTAAAAAAAACATATGGGGAAGAAACCAAGGACAGAAAAAAAAAACCCCAAAACACCGCCCCAAAATCTTTTCCTAATTACCTACATCATAGCAAAGCAACAGCTTTATTTTCTATGGGGAAGTTATATATAAGGAGGTGAATTAAAGGATCTTGTATGTTGTGGACTGGAAGGGAAAGAGGAAATTCTATTTTAGAGGGTTGCTTGCTAATTTTGAATACTTAGATTTATTGCTTGTGACAAATAACCATAAGCCACACAAAGACATGTGTAGGCATTTAACATATTTGCCATCCAAATATCTTCTACGAAACTGCACAACTGTGTTTAGAAAATCAAATATTTGTTGTGCTCTATAATTCCTTTCTTACGTGTGTGTGTTTCCCAGACTAAATTAATATTTTAGAGAAATTATTCAGCTGAATATGAGTATAAGCCTACACCAAAATGTAGTTACTTTCACTATGTGGTTCAATTTAAAATCAGTTTCAGAATTCATCTACAGTGGATTTGGTTAATTGTTATAGATTAATTCTGTGGTGGTAGCATTACAACTGTTGTTTGGATGGGACAGATTGACAGACTGGTATATTTTGGTTCATTCCTTTTGTGTGTCTTTCTCTGAATCTGTGTTAAATGCTACCACATCGTTCTGATGCAAAAATTAAAGTTTTCTTTCAAAACTTGTGGTTTATAGTGTTGCAAAGTCAAGCTTAGGCTAGATTTTCCTAAACTATTGCAGAGGGTGCAGGTAGGTGGGCAATGTTGTTAAGACGTAGTTTCAGGTGTGCAACCTGATGGATAAAAGGTTCCTAGTCTGACAGAAAACCTCATCTCATCAGTGTGAGCATGTAACAAGTATTATTGGGAGTGACCAAATTGCTTTTCTTGTTTCAGGCCATATTAACCTTCGTGAATCTTTGAAAGTATTCACTTCAATACTATTGGTTCACTTTCCAATAAGGTAATTATCTCTTGGTGAGGAGAGAGACAATGCTGAAGGAAGGCAGGAAACAGATTTAAAGATAGGAACTGGTGAAAACAAAGTAGGGAGTAAACCAAGCAACTGAGATTGGAAAAAGGGAGTGGAAATGGAAAGAGAGATTCTAACATGCCCAAATGTAGTGTTATCCATAATTCATAGAACTTGTTATTTCTTCAATTAGAAATAGGATAAACATAATTATAGCAGCTTTTGAAGGGAACAATCTAAACTGAGATTACTTTTGGCAGCCCTACCATAGTAATTTTGTAACTCCACTGTTTACAAATCTACTCATTAGAACTCATTGCTTTTTGAGGGTTTTTTGGACCATTTTGCTGCCAGTAAATGTTCTAAACCTTCTACAGACTCATTGCTTTCTCGTTAGAATTTTCTCTCATGTCTGTCTCTTTTAAAACAATGTTTATCTATTGCAGTCTTTCTTAGAGTGGCTTTGATTTAGCAGCAATTTTCATCTGGTCCTGGAACATACATTGATCATGTCATTGTGTTTCTACTCACTGATCTGTTTTACCAAGAACCACACTAATATTTGCACTGGCATAAGAGTGATGTTTGTAGGCAGGGAAGATAGGAATAAAACTGTTGGCCCAAGCAGCTGCTTAAATTGAAACTACTGCTGAAAGAAATGTACACGAGATATTGTTTTTGGAGACTTGGAATTGATTCCCTGTTCTGCCACAGACTTTCTTTCTAACTCTTTGGTGAGTTGTTTAGGCGCAGACTGCCAGTTATTGTAGTACCTAGATGCCATGGATTTTTATAGACATGAGATGACTAAATGCTAATGTGAGTCTGGACTTCGATCCTTTTACCTTTGTTAGGTATTTCTAAACACTTGAAACACAAAGAGAGCTGAGATAAAAATTATGAAGGACTTAGATGTTAGGAATACAGGAACATCGACGAATGAAAGATCTCTCTTTTTTTCGTGTAGCTACACATATTTTCACATGTACTTGAATCGGACAATTGCTAATGTGTCCTTTATTGGGAGTGCAATTTATCTTTTCTGAGACAATATGACAAGTCAGGATTTGATCCTTCTGGCAAAGGAAATTTCAATGAGCAAAACCTGATTTGCCTTTTCCTTTGGAATAAAATGCTTCCTAATAAATAATGCTGGCAGATCCTTTTCCAAGTGCCTTCAGAAGAGAGTAAATGAGCCAGCAAACAAGCTTTTTGAATGACACTTTCTCATAAGAGTGTCAGAGGTCAATGAGATATGTAAAACTTCCTCTAGCATGTTCAGGCTTAGCACGCCACTTCCCTGGAATAGTATCAGAGATGAATAATTTCTCCCATGTAAAGTTTATTGTTTGAGACCTGCTTCTCATGTTAGAAAAAAATAATACCCCTTCCCTCTCCTCCCCCCGCAAAAGCAGAAGTTTCCATGTCCGGCTTTGTCCTGACACACCTTCTGAAATAATAAGTGGAAGTCACAGTTCTTCAGTACTGCTTTAGTCATAACAAAAATGTCTACAGAAGCCTGGGAAAATAAAAGTGAGCAAGCAGAAATGTGTGCTAAAGTTCAAAAGGTGGGTTTCACTTATGGTAGTATTTTTTGCATGTTAGGTATCCAGAATGCTGGGTTTTGATCAGATTAGATGAGTGAGTAATCAAGGCATTCATCCTCTGTAAGCCAACTTCAGTTCATGTTCAGTATGGGAAAATGGGGAGAAAGTGAACTGAATCAGAAGATACAGATAATTTGTAATTATTAAATGGGGACTTGAGGGGACGGCAGGCTGTCTCTCAACTGTGTGGGAGAGCTTTATAAAACACAACTTGAAAACGTATTTCCAAATATTAGAATTAGCCTACCACAAATCAGTAGCTTTTTTCCTAAACAAGCACTGGGTTTTTTTCTGAGAATAGTAAAACTGTAATTCTTGAATAAGATTACACCTCCTTTCTCTTTACCCTGGGCCTCTGCAACTGTTTTTATTGTGGAATTACTGATTTTTCTCTTTGTTACTTAGAAATAGAATTTGTTCTCTCACAGTATATATGTAACAACATTTTTGGTAATTATCCAAAATATTTTCAGTGGAATGAATAAATTATTTGATGTGTGAGTGTTTAGCATGCTATTTTCATCCCAGTTATGGATGTGTTCACTGCCCTTTACTCAACTCCTGATAACAGGTTATCGTCAAATCTTTAAGGATTTAGCACACTTCCCCCTTTAAATGTCAGTACTTTCATGCAAGAAAGTATTTATTATTGTGTTTTCATCATAATAGTTGGGGAATGAACAACATGCTAAAGGAACAAAGTGCTCTAAACTCTTTGTACAAGATTTGGCCATGGTTAGAGTTACGTACATTTTACAGGAAAGTATCGATGGACTGTACAGAACAAGCAAAGACTTATATGTAAGGAACTAAATGCATGCTACAAACTGCTTGTCCAGAATTTACTTAAATCTCTATCAGTATATTATTTTGGTTTTGAAAAATGTAGAATTTACTATATTTTCAATATTATATGTAATGACTTTGAGTAGTGTTCGCACTTTCATTGAGACTGTGCTGTATCTCAAACATTGTAGAAAGAGATTTGCCCTAGACTTGAGGACAAATATTTATCTATGTTTAACACACCTTTTTTAAGAAACACTAGAGTTTTTCACCTTGCTCAGAGGTGAAATTCAGAGAAAATGTATTCACATCATCCTTTCACTGCCTGAACAGGTATGAAACAGATTATTTAAAAGAAATTCTGGCAAAAATATTCTTAGACTCTTTCCATTCCCTCCCTACCCTACAGGTATTCTAGAATAAAAGAGAAGAAAGGGAAAGGGGAATAGTTGCAGAAAGGGGAATAGTTGCATCAGTATTGTTTTCTTTCCTTTACTGTACACCCTCAGCTATGTGTTTAATCTATTGCTAGTGTCAAATCTATAGGAAGTAATTTTTAGAAGAAAAATCCTGTTTAAAGGAAGGAAAGGGTGGGGCTTGTTTCTTAGCAGTAGGAAGAATACAATATATAACTTTCACAGAAAATATGTCTATTGTACAGTCCAAATCACAAGTAATTTCACTAACAGAATATTATTATTATTATTATATTTTAAAAATATTAGATTTTGACAACTGAATATAGTATTGTCATTCCCTCCAGTATATTTATGACAACTCTAGGATCTGAAGACAAATCAGCATTTTAACAACACCTCCTATGAGTTTCATATGATCTAATTTATTTTCCATCTTTGGAATGAATATGAGAGAGACTAGTGATAAATCCCAAATGGAAATAGGTGGAGTCGCCTTTGTTCACACTATACGCCCCTCCTATGTTTTATGGTAGATAGTTAGCATTTGACTATTTTGAGATGCAAAAAGCTCTGTATTGCTCAGTTTGCATGGTATCTGTCTGTACAACTGATGACTCCCTCTGAATGACAGGAATGAACATGCAGAACTTAATCATAAGCATGAAGAAGCAAAAACCTTGCAATAAACTGATTTCGCTAAGGGGCAAAAGTTATGCTCTTTTTATCTACTGTATATAGTATGCTTAACTATTTTCCACAGAAATCAAAGATTTATGATCAGATGTCAAGAGTAAAGTTTATCCACGTGCCTAATAAATAGTACTTTCTGTGCCCTTTAGTAGAGAGCATGATTTTAAGTACTTTTTTTTTTTTTTCACTTGTCCTGTGTTGGAAAGACTGATATTGAAAAGCAGAGAGTTACTGTACGTGATTCAGAAGGGTGTGAGGAACAATAACAAGCAACGCTTCTTGGGATGGGAAAACTCCTCTCTTCCCTAGTGAGCAAGGAAGTCTATCCACACCCAGTATTTTCCAGAGGCCATTCACCACCAGAGGAGAGTAAAAGAGGGCAGGGGAAACTGAATTCACTATAGTGTAGGGATAAGATAAAGAGTGATAAAACAGATGAAGTAATGTTTCTAAAGGTATGTTTCTAACTTGTTAGGAACTGTTTTTAAGTGTGTATTCACTGGTGATGCTTTGTCCAGGCACAGAATTATATGGGTAAGAATTCAAAATAAAATTTACCTTAATATATCTTGACTATAAAATATCTGTTATATGTATATTTTTATGTAATGACTAGAAATATTGAAGCAGAAGAAAAGTGTGAAGAAGGGAGGGTAAATTAGTAAGGGTATATTTCTGCAAATTGCAGTAATTTCTCTGTTCTACTGAGGTGTTTATAGTCTCAGAGTCTTCTCCAAAAACATGTAAAAAAATCCAAAGTCTCAGCCCCAAAACATGTTATACCAGTAGTCATGAGATGCGATCAGGCCTGTGATATTTAATTATTACTTCAGGGTTCTGAGCAACTCCACTGACATTTTAGGGGTTTACAGGCTGCTTAAACTAGCTTTAAACTAGTTAGCTCAGGTACTTTTGAAGTGGTTGTTGAATCAGATTTCCTAAATGAAAGCATCACCTGAGTGACTTGAAGCATTCTTAAGATTTTACTCTTTCCTTTCATTGAGTAGGCAAACAAAGTCAGGCTGGCCACAAAGTGCGCGTTATCTTGACAGTTGAAGTCAAGGTCTTCCTAGGAAATACACCAGGCTGTTTTGTCTGCTAGATATGGATCCAATACAGAAGCTGCAATGGAAAACAGGCTAACAGCAAGTTGTTGGACTAGGTAGCAAGGAAGATATTCAGGTTCTGAAAAAAGCATAGTTTTTCCCCAGAATACTAGAGAGATTACCCAAGCAAGCCCTGACACTACTCAGCAAACAGCGTTATACGAGTGGCAAATTTGACCTGAAGTCCACTCTTGAGGCAATAGCTGCATATCAGTACAAATGCATCATGAGAGAGCAGCCAGGAATTGTGGTATTGCTAATCATGGACATCTGTTTTGAACGTCTGCCACTGACTGGTGATCACACATGGAATACATAGAAAAACAAATATTTTTCTGTAGAAACAAGCCTTGTGAAATCTCTCTGGATAGTCTCTTGTAACTTGCTAATGGCTCAAAATTATTTTTGTTTCAGTTGGCACAGTGAAAGCATAAAATATTTTTAACCTGTTTTCAAAAATCAGTTCAGAAGGGTAAAAAAATGTGAATCTGACTGAAATGTGACATGAAAGAAATACCATGTTTTATTAGTACTTCTATAGAGAGAATGGATCTTAAAGATAAAATAAAACACTTCAGGTATCAACATCTAAAAATCTCATTCCAACTGTGGCCAAAACAAACAAGCAATCAAACAGCTTAGCCAGTAAAGAAACATGGGACTCATACACTAATCATCATTCTTGATTCCTCTAAAACCTATGGGAACACACACTCTGTAATCCCAATTACTTACCTCACAGAGTTTCCAGGATGAGACTTAGGGGTCAGGTTGCAGATTCCTTCATTCGCATAAAGTACTAAAAATTTTCTTCTAATGACATGGTTTTAGGGAAATAGGTACAATCAAATGGCTGATCATCCAAGAAATATCTCCTCAGACAAATTTTGTGGTTTTGAGCAACACAGAAGGAGTAAATTCTAAACAAAAGTTAACTCAAACACAATCTTTTTCCTGAGCACCTGCCTGTTTAACTGAGCAGTCAAAGAACAAAAACCTCAAGTAATGTTAAAAATCACCAAACCTTAATGAATTATTTATTTTTCCAAAATTTTGAATGTTTCCTCAAATGTTAAAAGGGAGGTATGTACACGTG
Source organism: Bucorvus abyssinicus (assembly GCA_009769605.1). Lineage (NCBI taxonomy): Eukaryota > Metazoa > Chordata > Aves > Bucerotiformes > Bucorvidae > Bucorvus > Bucorvus abyssinicus. The sequence continues at coordinate 17,024,389 of CM020030.1, read as the reverse complement.
TGTTTGCTAGTTTTCAATCCTAAGGAAAAAGTGAGAATCCTACCCTTAGACTATTTCTTCAGCTTCACTTTTCAGTAGAAACGCAAAATGCAAAGGTGGGTGGTTTTGTTAGGTTGGTTATTTCAAAAGAAGTGAAGTTCTTTTATTTTAGTCAATAGGAATCCAGTTATCTCTAATGCAGACAGGGCAAGATTTTTACAGATGTGATCCTTAATAATCCAGAGGCCTTTTTCCTTGTTAAACATAACCTGAGATGAAATTGAGGGGCAGTGTTTAAATTAATTTTCAGCAACTAGAGTCAAAAAGGTAAAAACACGATGCTCTAAGGACTTTTAGCTCATCTCTGTGTTGCTAGGAGGTAATTCGTTTTCGAGCACAGGATTTTGCATGTGAATAATTTCCACTGAAATATTCCTGCCAACATCAGTCATCTTCACCTCTGTCTTTACCAGCACTTTGCCAGCACTGTTGGGCCCCAGGCCTTGGATACAAAAATACAACAATGCTAACAGACCTATTATCAGTGGAGAAAGAGTTGGTGTGTGAACTATTACAAGAGCTTGACCCCTACAAACCAATGGGCACTGACAATATCCACCCAAGGGTGGTAATAGAGGGGGCTGATATTGCAAGACTGCTATCCATAATCTTTGAGAAGTCGTGAAGATCAGGGGATGCTCTAGAAGACTGAAAGAAGGTTGACATCACCCCCATCTACAAGAAGGGCTTAAAGGAGGACCCAGGAAATCGTAGGCCCATCATCTCACTTCAATCCCTTGGAAAATCATGGAACGAATCCTCCTGGGGGCTATCACAAGTCAAATGAAGCAAGTGATTGGGAAAAACCAGCATGGATTCACTAAATGCAAATTGTTCTTGACAAACCTGATTGCCTTCTGTGACAAAGTAACCTGCTCAGTTGATGCGGCATGAGTGGTCGACTTTGTCTACCTGGATTTCTCCAAGACTTTTGATACGGTTTCCCACAGCCTCCTCCTAGAGAAACTGATGCATTACGATCTAGACAAGTGGTCTGTGCAGTGGGTGGGGAATTAGCTGACAGGCCATATCCAAAGGGGTGCTGATAAATAACTCCTTTACAAACTGACGACCTGTAACAAGTGGGGTCTCCCACAGATAGATACTGGACACAATGCTGTTTAATATCTTCAGAAGTCATCTGGATGATGGGATCAAGTATAGGCTGATAAAGTTTGCTGATGATACCAAACTGAGCAGGGAAGTGAACATTTCAGAAGGGAGACCCACCCAGCAGGAAGATCTGGCTAGATTGGAAGAGTGGCCTAACAAGAACCTTATAAAGTTCAACAAGGTAAGTGTAAGGTCTTGCACCTGGGAAAACATAACCCAGGAGGGCAGCACAGGCTGGAATCTACCTGCCTGGAAAGCAGCTCTGTGGAAAGGGACCTGGGAGTCCTGGTGGACAAGCTCAACATGAGTGAACAGTGTGATGAAGCAGCAAAGAAAGCCAGCAGGGTGCTGGGTTGCATCAACATGGGCATCACTAGCAGATGTAAGTAAGTCATTATCCCACTCTATTCAGTGCTTGTCAGGCCACATCTGGAACACTGTGTTCAGATGTGGACAGGCTGGAGAGGGTCCAGAGAAGGGCCACAAAGATGATCAAAGGACTGGGAGTCTGCCATATGAGGAAAGGCCGAGAGAACTGGGTTTCTTTAGCCTTGAGATAAGAAGGCTTAGGGAAGACCTTATCACCATGTTCCAGTATTTAAAGGGTGCCTACAAAGAAGATAGAGACTCCTTTTTTACAAGGACTAACGTGGAAAAGTCAAAGGGTAACAGGTACAAGTTAATCCTGGGGAGATTTCAACTAGACACAAAAGGAAATTTTTTCTCAACGAGAACGATCAGCCATTGGAACAATCTCCCCAGGGAAGTGGTGGATTCCCCAACATTGAACACTTAAGGTTCAGCTGGACAGGGTGATAGGCCATCTTATCCAGACCGTAGTTTTCCCAGAAAGGTCGTACCAGATGATCCTTGAGGTCTCTTCCACCTGGTATTCTGTGATTAATAAATAATTCATTTTGGTACTGAGGCCAGTAAAAATTAATGAGCATTTCCAAGAGCTGAATAGTTGATGAATGAGATATTTGATGTTGAGGTGTTTGTAGGGGGTTTAGTATCTTTGTAGGCTAAGCTAATTTCACTGCTACTCCTATCAGCAGTAGCACTGCCTGAACTAGACTACTGCACTCTGAAGTACAACTTTAGCAACCTCTATAAAACATAACTTGAAGATATAATCTTAGCTTTAGTTGGAATTCCATAAAACACTGAACTGCCTAGCATAGTAACAGCAAATAACTGATCCGTGTTTTTTATACGTTAAAGAAAACTGCAGATGTATTATAACATTATTCAAATTTTATGATGTATATGCCATGTCCTTTCTCAGTATAATTTTCTTCCTAAGTGGTGGCTATATTTAGCATAAGTTCTCTCTTTTTTTTTCCCCTAGTTTACTGTCCGTGCCTTTGACATTCGCTGGGATGTTTAATGAACATAGGACGAAAAGTTTAAGAGTTTATGACTTTTCCAGATTTTGAAATAGCTCCTCAAATGGATATTCAGGCATGAAAATAAACCACAAAAAATAAATTGAAATATCTTCTTGCTCAGAGTTAAGAAAACATACAGTTAAGAGAACATACAGAGATAACTTCAGACAGTTTGAGAGGAAAAAACCCATCTATTTGGTAGATCAGAAACATATCTATTAGGCATAATAATGTTCATAGAAAGTGTTATTAAACAGTAATTTCTTGGGGAGTTGATGCTAAAAACCACCTGAAGTTTTGGCATAGAAGTCAGTGTCAAGGGTCAAATCTATCTTCATGAAAAGACAAGACTGAACAATTTATCACATTATTTACATATGGTTTTATGTATGATTTACAGTAACTATCTACCTGATTTTAGTAGTGATCTATTCCTTCTGTTAGACAGCAGCTCTTGATTCTGTTTTGCTCTTGGCCTGTGATTTTCTTGTTGAATTGAATCTTCAGTTACTTTTCCTCCTTTCTGATGAGAGTAAATAATGTAGAGGACAGAGCCGTATCTGCAAGGTCCTAGCTCTCGACTTGTAACGCTCTTAAAAGCCTCAGAATACGCTGGAATATACCATTATCAGATAACTGAGGCTCAGGATTATACTTTGAGAATTCAGGAATTACAATTACAAGTAGTTTTCTTGTGGTTCTAATAGCAAAAGTTTCTACATTTAAAAAGGAAATTAAATTCGTTCAGAAATTTTTGTCAAAACTGACCACCTGACACCTATCCTGAGTTTCCCAGAAATGGTGAAAAATCCAGTGAAGTACAGAAGTATATTAGTGTCCCTAATTGGGCAGATTTCTGAGTCTGGTCACCTGTTGTACTGAGGTCCACAAAAGAAAAAACAAACAAAGAAACCCCAAATTCCAAAGAGTTTTATAAACCACTCCCTCTGCTATGCCCACTGTGCCCATGAACATACAGGTTTTCTTTATAACAGACTTTAGGACAACCTGTAGTCCCAAAGAAATGTATTCTATTCCAATTTTTTTTATTTGGGTAGTTGTCAAAATTTGGCGTATCCTGAAGATTCTGAATGAGTCTGTCAACTGCCATAGGTGCTGCCAGAAATTCTGGAAGCTTTCTGAGCTCCTGCAGATACAAATGGAATGTTAAAGAGACTGATATCTACAATCACTTACTTTCAACTACTTCCTTGCCACTGACAAATGTATGATTCTGTACAGTTAAAACCACAGGGTACTACATGAATACGGTAAGAAACAGTAATTTCTTAAGAGAGCATTTAAAGACCTAGTACAGACTTAAAAAATTATTCAGTGAGAAAACCTAATAACTTGCCAATATTTTTGCAGAATTACTATCTAAACATTCGTCTCAGGAAAAAAGCAAAAGGAAAGAAATGTAGCAAGTTTAGAGAGAAATTGGAATTCTGTTATTACCTTCTGAGGAAATGTATACAGATAGAAGGGTCACAGCATAACTCCGTATCTTCAGAGGTTAATCCAAGACCTGAAATGCAAATCCATTCTTCTTACTAATAGTAAGTATTACTAGTATTAGCCAGTAATATCTCATTGTGTATAGAATTAGGAAAACTAAGGGCTACTGTCCTGCTGTAAGGTTATTAAAACCACCTCAAGAGAGTTCATTTTCAATTAACTAATTTATTCTGTCTCCCTATAGATTCTTTATTATGTTTGCCAAGTTATTCTCTAGATTAGACCAACTGAGATAAACAGAAGCAGTCAAAACACAGTTCTGTTAATATTGCTTTACAACTACTTGAATGAATTATGAATTAGCACCACTTACAAAATAAATAGGAGTTAGGATTGAAAAGAATGGAGATCTGCAAACACAACTACCTTTTTTGTTCTGTTTGTTCCTAAGGAAACTTTTTTATTTGTGAAGGTACTATCTACACCTTTATCATGTTTGAATGTCGTAGCTAAGAAACAAGAAATTAAAGATTATTTGTCTTATACTGAGGACACACCTTTTTAAACCATTAATGGCTTAATGGTCTCAAATCACAAAAATATTACTTTATTTCTGTGCACTTCTGAGTATTTTTTTTTTTAATATTCTAAGTCTATGGAGCAGATCATCTTGAGTGCCATCACATGGTAAGTGCAGGATAATCAAGCTATCAGGCCCAGTCAGAATGAGTTTATGACAGGCAGGTCCTGCTCGACTAACTTGATCTTCTATGACAAGGTGACCCACTTAATGGATGAGGGAAGGGCTGTTGATGTTGTCTACGTAGACTTTAGTACAGCTTTTGATGCTGTTTCCCACAGCATTCTCCTGCAGAAAATGGCTGCTCATGGCTTGGATGAGTGTACACTTCACTGGATAAAGAAATGGATGGATGGCCAGGCCCAGAGAGTGGTGGTGAATGGAGTTAAAGCCAGTTGGCGATCGGTCACCAGTGGTGTTCCCCAGGGCTCAATACTGGGGCCTGTTCTCTTTAACATCTTTATCAATGATCTGGATGAGGGGATAGAGTGCACCCTCAGTAAGTTTGCAGAAGACACCAAGATCGGCGGGAATGTCAATCTGCTTAAAGGTCAGGAGGATCTGGAGAGGTCAGATTGATGGGCCAAGGCCAATGGTATGAGGTTCAACAAGGCCAAGAGCTGAGTCCTTCAGCTGGGTCACAACAAGCCCCTGCAACACTACAGGCTTGGGAAAGAGTGGCTGGAAAGCTGCCCAGCAAAAAAGAACCTGGGGGTGTTGGTCTAGAGCCGGCTGAATATGAGCCAGCAGTGTGCCCAGGTGGCCAAGAAGGACAACAGCATCCTGGTTTGTATCAGCAATAGTGTGTCCAGCAGGAGTAGGGAAGTGATTGTCCCCCTGTACTGGCCACTGGTGAGGCCAGACCTTGTATAATCCGTTGAATTTTGGGCCCCTCCCTTCAAGAAGGACATTGAGGTGCTGGAGTGTGCCCAAAGAAGTGCAATGAAACTGGTGAAGGCTCTAGAGCAGAAGTCTTATGAGAGGCAGTTGAGGGAACTGGGGTTGTTTAGTCTAGGGAAAAGGTGGCTGAGGGGAGACCTTATCACTCTCTACAACTACCTGAAAGGAGGTTGTAGAGAGGTGGGGATCAGTCTGGTCTCCCAAGAAATAAGTGAAGAACAAGAGGAAGTGGCCTCAAGTTGCACCAGGGGATTGTTTACATCGGATATTAGGATAAATTTCTTTACACGGCAGGTTGTAAAGCATTGGAAGAGTCTGCCCAGGGAAGTGGTGGAATCCCCATCCCTGGAAGTATTTAAAAGATGTGTAGATGCGATGCTAAGGGACATGGCTTAGTGATGACCCGGAAGTACAGTGTGAATGGTTGACTCGATGATCTTAAAGGTCTCTTCCAACAAAACAATTCTGTGATTCTGTGAAATTCGCGTACCACAGAATAGGATGTGGTGATTTTGTGTAGGCTGGCATTCATGAAACTAGCAGGAATCTAGCAAGGACCTCAGTAATCTTTATGGGAGGAAGTGATACTTCAGAAATTGCCACTACGTAACATAAAAATGTTCCATCAATGGAAATTGATCACTGGTAGACATGTTTTCTTTTTACAATTGTATGTTTTCAGGTCAGATTTTCCAAACCTGACTGTGGTTCCTTCCTTCCATTTTGAAAAGCATCCTTTTCTCCTTGGATAAATTACTGGGAAAGTAATCACCTCAAGCCCCATAGTTGCAAGGATGATTTCTCTAATGCTTAAGGTCATTATTCTCTCCAGCTAACACATTAATATCCTCTTCAGAGATTTTACAAATCTCTTGATATGAGGCGACTACTGCAGCATTAGTGCAGTACAGTTAAGAGTAACTCCTATAGCGCTTGGTCTGATGAATTAGAAATTCAGATTTATGCTACGAATCTTGGCATGAAATCTGAAAAATTCTCATCTGCACATGTTAATTAGTTTTGTTCACATCTTTTTTCGGAGCTTCATGTCAGATTATTTCCCTTTAGAATATTAATGTTCATTAGAAACTATATTTGTTTGAAAGATTTGCTGACAACTTATTGTTGTGTGTAAGTTCAGGACTTCAGTAAAAGGATTTCATGTGTACCTATTACATAAAAGTTAAAAAAGAAGTATCAACCATTCTGATTTTCCTCGGACATACCAGCTATAATATTGCAGATCCTGGTGTGCAAAAACTTTAACAAAATCCTAACTTTGTCTTAATTTACTCAATACAACTAGTATTGGTTGTGGCTGTCATTTTTTAGAGCATGTTCAATTTGCATATTTGCCTGTAGCTGACTGACAGTTTATCATCCTGTCTGGACTCATATAATGAAATATAGCAACGTCGCTGAAACCTCACAGCACCTGTTGCATCCTCTGCCCCTGTGTATGTTTCCCGATATTCTGTCAGAATTGATTCTTCAACATGTAGATGTTCATGGAATGGTATTAAACAAAGATAAGGAAGTTGTCTGGTGGTTTTTTTAGACTTTTTTAAAAAGGGTTTTAAGAAGTGCTCTGTCACAAGTGTCTGATGCTTTCCCATTGGCCTGTGGTAGAAAATGAATGCAAAGATACTTGAAGCATCAGAATGCCATTTTACAAAGCTTAAGATATATATTAAGCAGTTGTGAGGTTTTTTCCCATAAAGAAAATATAATGTAAATTTTGATGGAAAAACTGCCTTTGAAGTTATTGTCGTAAGCTAATGGTTGCAGTTTTAATGCAGCCTAGTGTGTGGCTGGCCTTCTTCACCAGAAGAGCACACTGCTGACTTTTTCTCGCCGTTAGGACTCCCCAGTTCTCTTCTGCAAAGCTGTTTTCTATCTATCTCATCTGCTCTCAACCTGTGCAGTTGCAGGGGGTTATTCTTGTAAAGGAAGAGGGACTGCAATGCCGAAAGTTGTTATTTGGTTCTTTAATATGAGCAGAAGCAAACATCGGTTTGATCAGCTTAATCAGTCCTGGCCTACTGCAGCTCAACAATCCGAAGCTTTAACAATGAATGTCATAAGTAACGTGATTACAGCACTCTCTGCTAGGTGAGAAATTCATTGTCTTCTTCAGGAGCAAGTAAATAGAAAAAAATAATTGAACAGATTAGCAGCAATACAGGCTTTGCAGGAGCTACTCCAGTTGTCAAAGGCAGATTGGGTAAAGTTCAAGGTATTGGCTCAAAGTATGCTCATTTAATGCATTTGACAGGTAAATTGAACCTAACCTGATGTCAGTTAATTTGGAATGTGTAGCTTCAAAGTCGTAAGTTCTTTTAAAAATTACAAATCATCAGACTGTGTGATTTCTTTTTTTCCTGAGTTTTGTGAAATGTGCTAGAAGAATACAGCAGTTTTTCTTGGTTACCACTGTTTCTGGCAGTTAAATGCATCCTGAAAGTTTGAAGCAGTTTGAGATGGTACTTCATATTTCAAGAAAATATCCTAGAGCCCCCCCACCCCCCAAAAAAACCCCCAAAACAACAACAACAACAACAAAAACCAGCTGGACATTATGCCCATACCCTTATTTGATTCAGGACAGGTAATTTGGTTTCTGTTACAAAAGGCCTATTTATTGATGCATGCTTGAACATCGAATTCTATTTGGCAAGAATCTGTTTCCAAAATTCAGCTGCTTTATAGGATTTAAGCTGTCTTCCTACAGATAAGTGGATTCTTTTGTTCATAAAAGGCTTGTTATGGACTGTCAAGTCATTACAAGTAATAGGTTCTTCGTTCCATGAGATGACTGAATGTTTTAATTTTGTTTTTCCTGTGGCTCCTGCAGAAGCTACTGACTCAGAATTTTGCACTCATTTCACAGATTAGAAATGAAGGCAGCATAGTATATTTAATTACCTTTTTCCTGCTACACTGGCCAAAAGGTGGCATAAATCAAATTAACAAAGTTTTCAAAGAGTGACATCTAAATCAAATACAAGCAAAAGGCAGGATGATGTTAGCATCTTCTCTTAGATTCTTTCTGAGGACAAACCTCTTGGTTCTCCACTTGTACTGATTACAGTAACTAAGAAATTGGTAGGCAGAAGGCAAAGATGTTGACTTATTAGAGGGCCTTCTTAGAGCCTTGTGAACACCAGGAAAGTTAGGATCCTTTCCACCATAAGCCTTTATTTGCATTATATTTAAATATAAGAAGGGCAGAGTTTCAACTCTATATGTAGATAATTTTGAAGTGTTTTTTATTGTCACTATTCACATTGTGCCTATTTCCTTTGCACTGAAGATCTTGCAAAATACAAATATGTTTATAAAGGAAATTTTTACTGCCATAAAATGTTAGGTGAAATCCTGTAGTCTCACTGAATGCAATTTAGAGTCTGCAAATTCCTACATATGCAACTTTTGATGGTGGTGAAGGAAGCTATGCTTTGGAATCGTCAGTACATTATAAAAAGACAGCTCACTTTAAGGGTGAGTAAAGATTTACCAATATTTCACTTTTGCCCAAGGACCAGATATCACTCTTATAGTGCTTGCAATGTATATCTACACACTATATGATATATTCTATATAAAATATTTTGCATAGCTCAAAGAAATATACCCTTACACTGACTATATAAAATGTATCTGCACAAGTCTTGGTAGTTCACATGCTCATAAAATAAAAAGTGCTGCAAGACAGAAAAAACAGGTAGTTGGAATTGCGGTAGGTTTGGGTAGAGAACTGGAAATAATTTTGAAACAACCATTGGTTTCCAACTTCCCAGGGTCTACCTTGACAGGCAGGTTGAAAGCTTCATTAATTCAAAGCAGCTGATTATCTTATCTATCTAGCTGATCTGTGAGGAAAATATACTCCTCCCTGAGGACAATGAGTTCCTCAGAGAGTTGACAGAGTCCATAGTGTTCCTGAGACCAATGCAGTTCCTCTTAGTCTGATCCAGCTTCAAGGAGTTGTGATAGAAGGTTACCTGTAGTTCAGTCTTGCACTCTGCAGTTTTGAAAGATCCGTTATGACCTTGAACGTTAGTCTTTGCATTGCCTGGATAAGAGGTCTTTTTCATTGATATGAAAATAAGCAAACTGGCTAATACAGCTATCTTACAATGCACAACAATATTGTATGGTTCCTCTTCATTTTCTAATCTAAAGATGGGAAACTACTTTAATGTTATTCTAGCATAGTTGGAAAACATGCTTATTTTTGTGAGTGCAATTTTTTCTAACTTAAGAACTCAAAGGGAGAAAATTCTTAGTATCCCTGCAGAAATGTTTTCCAATGACTTGCAGTGGTATTTACTAAATCTGGTCAGTTGCTGATTTTTTTCAAAATCGAAAACCTTTTATATGATTTCATTTTCCCATCTGAAATTACATCATGCATAACAATGTAGTGACACTTAATTGCTACTCTAATTATGAAACATATTTTAAGTACACGGCAAGCAAAAATGTCTCCAGCTTCACTTGCCATATGTATTTATTCCTGCCATTTGAAATATCTTTGGTTTGTTATACAAATATTTTGTTTTAACCTTAACTGTAAAAGTTAAAAACAGAAACTAAGAATGAATCATGATATATCCAAACTAAGTTGTCCCTCTCCCTCTACAATACACAACAGCCTCAGCAATTTCTAACAGATACTGATTTTTAAATCAGAAATTTCTTTCTGGTTTTTGTTTGGAATGGAATCTATCATTTATCTCTGTCTTTTTGCTGAAGTCACCAAGAACTGCAGCCTTTGTACTTCGTTAATTGTCCATAGGGGACTGTGTGGTGATCTCTTGTCTCGACTTTAAACCGCGGGATTCAGTCATCAGCAGGTTACTTGGCCGTTATTGATCCAAGGCAGTTTTGAGGACCTTAAGTCTCTCTGAACCACAAAACTTTCCACTACATAACAAACCCCATGTGTGAAACAGGAATGAAAAGCAGGAAATGGTCCTGCTCCTTAACAGTCTTTCTGCATCAAATGACAAAAGGACAGTTTGCATGGATAGAGATTTTCAGCAATCATACTGAAAAGGGAAGTATTTTGGAGTCTGGAATTAAGTTTTCCTCTATACAAAGCCTGTAGCAATAAATGATGAAGAGATGTGTCTTGGTGCACTAAATTTTGCAAGAGCATGGAGCTAATCTTAAGAATACTACATATTTTGCAACTAAATCCCCCCGTATTTTACCAGGTAACTGCTACAGAGAAACAGGAGGCATATCGTGTCACTAAGATGTGTGTTGTATAGAATCTTTAAAGCATGAGGAAATTCAGTATTGCACTTAAGGCATGCTGAACTAAGAACATACAAAATCTGGTCACAACATTTGTAGCTGGTGCTAATGCACATTGTAGATCCTTACTGAAAAGAATCTTGGGTTTCATCTTAGGAAGCCTCTCTTGGTAGCCAGATGTGTTCTTGCACATCAGCACAGAAGCATGTCTTTTAACAGTTTTTCATACTGTATAAACACTTGAATGCATAGAGACCAGAACCAAAATGAAGTGGCCTTAAAGCAGCAAGACACCGAAGAAGAAACAAGGCTATGCTAGCATATGCCAATGTTACTTGCACAAGAAACATTAAATGATGGCAAGAGAAAAAGTAGTCTGTCGCCCCTGTTGCCTTTCTTTTTTTTCTTTAATTTAGAAAAATTAGAGAGGAAATTGTTCACATGGAAGTAAAAATTACTAGTGAAATTTATATTAACACTTGAAGGGGAAAATATCATCTCCTGTAACATAATTTTCAGTGTTGTAAAAAACCAGATGTTTGCTTAACACAAGTATGAGTTCATTCATCAACGAAACTCTGGATTCCAGGGGCTGCTTTAGCAGCCATCATTTCAGATACAAGGCATAGCTGAAATTCAGTATTGAATGACATGAATTAAAATGAGGGGAGTGGGGAGGAAAACCAAAGCAAACACAGAGGGTGTGTAATGTACACTCTACTTTTGAACGCTACTTTAAGTTAATATTATGATGTTTCTCATGCTCCCTTTTTTTTAAATATTTTTTAAATTTTTTTTTTTATTTTTAGGATTAGTTCATTCTAGGACACTGAGCCCTTTTAAATGAAATTTATGAACTACTGTGATGTATACAATAGCTGTACATTGTTATTCACCCAAAGAAAAAGAAATATCTGATTTTTACCTGAATTATCACATTTACCTCTTCCTTTAGAGTCATTTTTAATACAAAGAGCGCTCTCTGAAATATGTTATATCAATAGATTTTCTCTATTTTTGTACTTCATGACATTTTAGTTTACCTGCACTAGTGGGACTTTCTTATCACTAAAGTAGGCTTGTTTTTCCTCCATTATTGCATATTTAAGTGCTTTTAGAAGTGGTCAGATATCTCTCCCTTACTACTTACCAATCTGAACAGAAAATACTCTGTACCTGGCATCCTTGCTAAAGTGTCCCAATAATTCAAAATCCTTAATTATGTGCAGCTCTGCTTGATCAGAGCTCCTGAGCTGTATGCAAAACTCAGAAGGTCTGTAAAATTTTTTTATACCAGTGAACTTACCTATTGGAGGGGATCCAGAGGAGGGCCACAAAAATGATCAGAAAGATGGAGGACCTCTGCTACAAGAACAGGCTGAAAGAATCGAAATTGTTTACCCTGGAGCAGAGAAGGCTCTGGGGAGACCTTATAGAAGCCTTCCAGTTCTTGAAGGGGGCCTACAGGAAAGATGGGGAGGGACTCTTTATCAGGGAATATAGTGATAGGATGAGGGGTAACAGTTTTAAAATGAAAGAGGGTAGATTTAGATTAGATATTAAGAAGAAATTTTTTACAATGAGGGTGGTGAGACACTGGAATAGCTTGCCCAGAGAAGTCTCCTCCCTTGAAATGTTCAAGGGTGGGGCTTTGAGCAATCTGCTCTAGTGGAAGGTGTCTCTGCACATGGCAGGGGGGTTGGAAGTAGTTGATCTTTAAGGTCCCTTCCAACTCAAACCATTCTATGATTCTATGATATATTCAAACATCTACTGTACAGCAGTAGAGTGGTATTTCATTTAAGTAACTGTAACTTACATTTTGACAGGAAAACAAAAACACCCTTCAATACTGCTGCCTTAGATAGCAGTGTAGACAAGTTTTCATATGTTCATATGTTCAACGTGGACATGCAGCCCTTCTGTACTACTCGCAACTTACTCACTTTGTTAGTCTAATGAACCATCTGCAAGCTTCTACACTTGCAAGCTCCTACACTATTTATTTTTTAAGGGATGATTGGCACTCTTTGCCAGAATCTGATCAGATCTGGTCAGATCATATTTCGTATACATTCCATGGCAATAAACTCATTGTCAAATTTAGACATGTGATACCTTAAATGTCATCAAAATCAGCCATCACCTTCCTCACTAGCTCCTGAACCTGGTCTAGCCACTTTACTATGGTTTCAGGGGAGATATCCTGATAATAAAGTATACAAAGAGTGTTTTAATACAAGCTGCGATACAAGATCACATACTAATGAAACACTTCACTGTGTTCTCAACCTATTCATGATAAAACATGCTTTTCTATATGAGGTAAGAATGAAACAGAATTACTTGTGTATAAGATGGGCATCACTGTTCTGAAAGGAAATATGGTCTTAATGGGATGAATGCCTATACAACTCATTTTGCATAAAGAAAAGTCTATCTTTGTATGCAATAACTTCTTCCTAAAAGAAAATAAGAACAAAAAAAGAAAAAGGCCATGTGTCATAGTGATTTAATAGGCTTATAAGATACCTTAATTTACTGTTTTGGAATTTTCCGCCGGCACAAGTTCAGTCATAAATACTGGCATGAGCAACAGGTAATTGCAGAAGCATGGAATTCCCAACACCGTCAGTGAACATTTTACAATGGCATAATAAGACTCCTGGAACTCAGCAGGGCTGGCTTAGTGTTTCCCAGAACTGCAGGTGTATTTTGTAGCAGCATTATTGCTGTACTTCCAAACAATGCCATCCATGTGGGGCTCAAAACATGACATCTCCCTGTCTCCATTGGCTGGGTGCACAAGCCTAGGTCTGTGCCTACCTTCCTTTTACCTCCTTATCAAAGGGAAGTGATGGGTACAGGAGAGTATGCGATAGCGGGGTACCATCTGCTAGGAGAAGAAAAGCGAAGGGCAGAGCCAACAATTAGATTGTTTTCCTTTCCCTTCTGTCCTTCTCTCCATCTATTCATTACCAAAGTGATTGATGACTTGTACAGGTTTTTTTGCCTTGATTTGCTGGCCTTCTGCAGAGGTTTTACTTATGGAAGTTGCATATGTCTATGTCAGAAGAGTGCCATTCACCACCTGGTGTTTTATTTTTCAGCTACACTGAGACAACTCTGAGGTTCTTTTACACCAATTGATCTTAATGAAACAGAGAAATCAGACTGCTCATCTTCTGAGGTTTAGGAATAAAACTGCGGCTACTGCACCCCTGCGCCATGGAGCGGACCCTTCGCCACTGCACCCCCTTCGCCACTGCACCCCCGTGCCACGTGGGACTGACTTGTCGTCGCCGTGCTTTGGAGCTGTTCCTTCCCTGCTGCTGCCGCTGCCGCTTTGCTGCTGCTTCTCTAAATACCAACAACCAAATTTGGCAGCGCGGACACCGGCTTCCACGTGGCACCGCGGCTTTTGTCTCAGCTGCCGCAGTCTTTGTTGTGCCTCCGCAAAACCCACGTGGCCGCTGCCACTTCGAACACTGATCAGTTATTCACTTCGCTTTGTTTCCTTCACCGGGTTTAACCCTTGCTTTCCATCCCATACACACCCGTTAAGATTTCATTGGTTTGTCTGTATATAATATATTTTCTCTCGTGTTATTAAACTTGTTTCAGTTTTCCAAACTTTCAGAGGTCTCACAAATTTTTCTTTCTTATCTTTGCTTTTTACTCTTTCTCTCCTGGTGCAGGAGAGAGGGTGGTTAGAGAGAGGAAAGAACACGTCCCTGTGCTTAGCATACCTAGGCCAACCGGTGACATCTCTTAATATCAGCTCACACTTGAAGTCTCAAGCATGTAGGTTATCCTGTGAGGAAACCTCTAAACAGAGTGTGGTCAATTTTTATTATACCTGAAAATGGATGCATTATTCATTTATGCTAATAATAGTGAGAATAAAAGATTAAAAACATTAAAAAATCCAAGAAAATATTAAGGGCTCTGGCTAATCTTGTGTTGACCTTTTGGTAGGAATTTTCACACAGTCAACACAGAGGTCAAAAAACACACAAAACCCCCAAGCCATTAGCAGAAGAGTGTCTTAGTTATTTTCTAAGAAGAGAAGATGAAATTTGTCAGTAGGAAGGTGTTTCAGAAGCAGCAACCCCACAAGAAGCCTGAGTAGTAGAAGGAAAAACACTAGGGAACAAATGTCCTTCTTGTGCAGAGGACTCCAGAGCTGGATACAGTACTCCAGGTGAGGTCTCACCAGGGCAGTGTAGAGCAGCAGCATCACCTCCTTCAACCTACTGGCCCCTTCTTCTAATGCAGCCTAGGATGCTATTGACTTTCTGGTCTGTTATCATGCCTTTCTGGCTCATATTCAGTTTTTCATCCACCAGCTCCCCCAAGTCCTTCTCTGCAGGCCTGCTCTCAATCCACTCATTGCCCAGCCTGTATTTATGCTGGCTATTGCCCCAATCCATCTGCAGGACCTTGCACTTGGCCTTGTTGAACCTCATGAGGTTCACACAAGCCCACCTCTCCAGCCTGTCAAAGGTCCCTCTGGACGGTATCCGTTCCCTCCAGCGTGTTGACTGCCACATGCAGCATGGCATCTTTGGCAAACTTGCTGAGGATGCACTCAGTCTGACTCTCCATGTTACCAACAAAGATGTTAAACAACACTGGTCCCAATACTGACCCCTGAGGAACACCACTTGTCACTGGTCGCCACTTGGACATTAAGCCATTGACTGCAACTGTTTGAGTACGACCATCCAGCCAATTCCTTATCCACCAAGTGGTCCATCCATCAAGTCCATGTCTCTCCAATTTAGAGTCAAAGATGTTGTGTGGGACGGTGTTGAATGCTTTGCACAAGTCCAGATAGATGATGTCAGTTGCTCTTCCCATATCCACCAACACTGTCAACCCGTTGTAAAAGGCCACCAGATTTGTCAGGCATGATTTGCCATTAGTGAAGCCATATTGGCTGTCACCAATCACCTCCTTATTTTCCATGTGCCCTAGCACAGTTTCCAAGAGGAACTATTCCATGAACTTGCTGGGCTGTTCATGGAGGTGAGACTGACTGGCCTGTAGATCCCTTTTTCCCTTTTGAAAAATGGGGATTATGTTTCCTTTTTTCCAGTCAGCAGGAACATCACTGGACTGCCACAACTTCTCAAATATGATGGATAGTGGCTTAGCCACTTCATCTGTCACTTCCCTCAGGACTTCAGATGCATCTTATCAAGTCCCAAGGACTTGTGCACCTTTGGGTTCCTTAGATGGTCTCAACTCTGATCTTTTCCTACAGTGGACGGTTCTTCACTCTCCCAGTCCCTGCCTTTGCCTTCTGCGATTTGGATGGTGTGACTGGAGTACTTGTCAGTGAAGACTGAAGAAAAAAATTCATTGAGTACTTCAGTGTTCTTCACATACTGGGTATCCAGGTCTCCTGTTTCCTTCTGGAGAAGACCCACATTTTCCCCGAGCCTTCCTTTTATCACTCATGTATCTATAGAAACTTTTCTTGTGGTCCTTGATATCACTGGCCAGAGTTAATTCTATCAGGGCTTTGGCTTTCCTAACCTTATCCCTGGCTGCTTGGCCAATTTCTCTGTATTCCTTCCACGTTACCTGTCCTTTCTGCCACCCTCTGTAGGCTTCCTTTTTGTGTTTGAGTATGTTCAGGAGCTCCTTGTTCACCTGTGCAGGCCTCCTGGTGTTTTTTCCTGACTTCCTCTTTGTTAGGATGCATCACTCCTGAGCTTGGAGAAGGTGATCCTGATTATTATTAACCAGCTTTCTCGGGCCCCTCTTCCCTCTAGGGTTTTATCCCATGCTACTCTACCAAGCATGACACTGAAGAGGCCAAAGCCTGCTCTCCCGAAGTCCAGGGTGGTGAGCTTGCTGTGCACCCTCCTCTCTGCCATAAGGATGTTGAACTCAACCATTTCTTGGTTGCTGCAGCAAAGGCTGCCCTTGAACTTCACATTCCCCACCATCCCTCTCCTTGTTGATGACAACAAGGTCCAGCATAGCAGCTCTCCTCATTGGCTCCTTTATCACATGGAGAAGGAAGTTGTCATCAATGCATTCCAGGAACCTCCTGGATTTCTTACACCTCCAACAGATATTGGAGTAGTTGAAGTCCCTCATGGGGACCATATCCATAACTTTTAAAGGACTCCTTACTTGCTCTTTCAGTTTGATACAGAGATGGTCTCTAGCATATTATAACACAGAAAAGCATTGTGTAAATAGCCTCAGAACTTTCCTTCTGCAGGTGCTCACTGATGATGAGGTAAGCCTGGCTAATACACAACCAAAAAGCAATAGATAAATGTTCCTGTGTCTGAGATGTAGGTTATTTCATCTAAGCTTCCTATATGTGTCACATGCTCTGTGTGCTTCTTTCTCAAGGTGTGCAGTGACAGACAAAAGAAATCGGTATTGTTTCCATTGGAGGAATATAAAATGATGGATATCTTTGAATCATATCAGACTAGTTTTTCTTGAGAAAAGGCTGGGAGACTTGCTAATGTTATTTTTCATACATTGGATGTGGATAACACAAACCAGAGTGGGGGCGAGGGCAAAGGGAATTCTGAAGAGATCCAAGTGGTAACTGGGGAAAAAATGGGTAAATGAATAATCTTATAGACCAGTAGTGCAATGAGGCTCTGGGTTAGAAACACTGATCTTCTGATTGTATGGTATTTGTGACCATTTGTTTGGAAAAAGAAAAATAAGAGCAGTCCTTGCCTGAATTCCCCATTAATCTTTGACATTGCCTTTCCAGTTAAGTATGTGTCTAGTGGTAAGCTGCAGTAAAACCTCAAAGAACAAAACTTTTCACGATCATCATTATAAAGTGCTTAAACAGGAGAATGTGTGGACTTCATATGGAAAGTGGGGGGTGGGAAGGTGTGTGTGTGGATGTTGCAGCATGGTTAATATAAATATATACTTATGCTGTAGTGGTGTAAACCAGTATAAGTTTGTTGACCCTGATTCTCTGATTCTTTAGCTCAGTTTATATTCCTTTGGAACATTAGCCCAGACTACTGGCTCATTGATGCTCAGTGACTGTCTCAGCAATTCTGTAGTTTACAATCTGGCTCCAGTGGCTAGATGGAATCCAAAGGTTAAAAATAAACTTGAACATTGCTTAAGATTCCACTCTCTCCCTCTTCCTTCAGCCAAAGCTGGCATACAGATATTCTGGGATAGTTCTTTCTGGAGCAGTTTATGAATTCTAAAAGCAGTTTCCATTTTTTTCCATTCCTTTTCAGTGGGATTGCAGAGTTATAAAGAGGGAAAAAAATAAAAAACCAAAACAAAAACCATCCCAAAAAACCCACCCTCCCTGTCCCCCAAAAGAACAACAAACAAAACAAAACAAAAAATGCTTCAAATTTACAATAGTGTACATGAGAACTGTCTTAGTCCAGCCTCCTGCAAGATCTATCTGACATAAGCAGGCATCTAAGCTTAACACAGTAATAGGAAAAAAACAATAGACCTCCCTTTAGGATTATTTTTTTTCCCATATAACTCAAATCTCCTTTCATTTAAGAAAACCCCAGGGAACATTTCAAGAGTAAACCTGAAAATATAAGAGAAACCATAGCTATCAAAATCACTGACAATGAAGCTAAGCAGCTTGTTGATGTCAGTGGTTGGAGAAAGGCAATATGAAAGGCATGATGTTATGTTGAAATTGCTTATCCATTGCAAGCTGAAATATGTCTTGACTCTTGGTATAGGCTACAAAGTAAATCAAGCATCACTTTCTTAGACATACGTTTGATGTGGGGAATATTGCAAACCAGTAAGGTTTGAAAGTATTCTCTTAAAGTATTACTGTAGCATTGACAATATAAAATCAACTTTCTAGAAGTTGTTCCTGCAAATTTTAAATTGATGTTTTTATACATACATAGACTTATAACATGCATGATGAAAGGAAAATCCTGTGGAAAAATAGCACTCGGTGTCTTACTGCATTGCCTTAAAGTACCTTTCTTTTTAAGCAAAACAAGTGTGCAGTCAGCTCCATAAACATCTAACTAGAATTTTCAGCATTCTGAAATTTTTGGGCTGAATTCTGAGCATTTGATTGACTTCCTAATATAGACAGGGAAAATCACTCTGTAATATTAGCTCTTTGTGGTTGAAAATAATCTTCCACAGGAAGTGTAAGACATTGTTTCCTCTGTCAAGAGGGTTTACTTCCACAAATCTGCACTTCAGAAACATTGCCAGTTCTGAAAATGAGGAGTGGAAAACAGCCTTGCAACCCTTCAATGAGAAGAGATAAAAATGTTAACTTTGCGGGCACGTAGTCTGCTGTAATGATTCTTCCTATAATGCAGCAAGTATTTCCCTAATCTCAAAGTACTAAATTGTAGCAGTTATTACTTCAGAAAATACTGAACACAGTTCTCCTCAACACTCTCCTGAACAGTCTGAGAAAGATAACTCTGGTTTTAGACAAATGAACGGCAACTTGCAACATTTTTTCGTGTACGACAATAGTTAGTTACGCCAAGGGAATAGATGTATGTCTTGTGTTGCACAAAGGCTAGCACTATATTAGGTAAGCATCTGTTTGGTATCTGTAAATTTATCCAATCTTGGGTTAGCTTAGCCAGGCTGAGGTTATAGCAGCAGACATTCAGAGATTTCAGATAACTCTACATAACCACAGATCTGACCGTAAGTTTAGTTAAATTGCATAACTAATAACAAAGTTTCTTTTCAGTATTTTGGTTAAAAAGCAGGTTATTTACAAGGTGTTTTGAGTTTTGTCTTCATCATGACACGTCTTAGATTTTGCTCTTACCAGACAGACACGTATTTTGAATGCTCTTTGCAGTGTTTTTGATTTGGAAGTGTGGTCTGAGTGGTGCTAGGAAGTGCCTGGGAAATTTAGCTGTTGGTTACAATTTGGCCTTTTTTTGAGCATGAAGCACTTGAGCAACAAAAATACACTTTCTAGACTACTGCTCTATTCAGACACTCTCCATGAGCATGGTACAAATGTAAGATGGTACACATCTAGACCACAAATTGCCAGAGACAAAGACAGGGGCAAATATAATTCATCTTTCCTGTAGCAGTTATAATGAAAGAAAAGCAGATATTTGCTATGTGAAGAACAGTTGTCATAATATATATCCCTGCCTCACCTGTCTTTTCCACCACATCATCTATCCATTGTGCTTTTGATAGTTTAGAAGTACAAAGCTGCTTTTATTTCAGATGTTGAATACTCCTCACACACCTGCTAAGTCCTTCTGTGTTGGGAACACCTGTCTTCATGCTACACTGTCATTATGACATGAACAAAAATCATGCTGTGCTGAGCATTATACAAATGCACTATATAATTTCTTTGAGAGACTGTCTAAAATTAATCAGACTAATGCACCAAATAAACTAGTTTGCAGATTACAGGAGTCCGAGAAATGAGGAGAAACACTAGTCAGTGTTAAGTCTAGTTTAGAAAAACTAAATAATTGAGGCTCCATCCCCTGACAGCTGAAGACTGGCATCAAAAAGCAGCCACATGTCCCTCATGAACCTGACTTAAAAGACAGGAAAGTGTCATATTGAAGTATACAGCTGCAGAAAATGGAAAGGCTAAGCCTAGCCATATCTCTTTATCTGTCCCAAGTTGTACGCTACATACAAAATCCAGAACTATTTGGTCAAGTGTTAGTATTTTCAAGTTTCACAGCTGTTGAGAAATTTGAAGGTAGGTGCTAATGTCTGTTTTTCTTTGAGCATTTTCTTTAACGTATCGGAGGCAAGGTTAGGTAGAAGTAGACAGAAAGCTACTTTTTCGGGTAAACATTTGGTAAATTGTGCTGGAAAAGCTTTAAAATGTTCTGTGATTCTAAGAAATGATACTTTTTACATTATTCAATACATTGCCATTTCCCCTCTGTCCCCACCCTTTTACTTCTTACTAGGCTCAAAGTCAATTTGGGAATACAAACGAAGTTCACAGTATGCCCACCAGGTGGGATTTTGCTGTCCCTACTTTCCTCTCATGTCTGGGTTTTTAATGGTTGGTCTCAATTTTTTAAATTCGCTTTATATCTAACACACATTGAAAAAGAATAAAAAATTAAATTAAACTTTATGGACTGGTAGATCTCTATGACTTATTACTACAACTTGATTTTATACGAAATAAAAAAATACAAAGAAAAATTTGAAAATACAATTTAGATTCAAATTTAAGTTGTGCCTTTGGAATACAAGAACATAAGTGTAGCTGGTAAGAGAACTGTTTGGAGACATTATTCTTGACTCATAAGAAGCAATGATCTCCAGTACAGCTATGGGTATCTATGGCACAGATGTTTCTTGCTCCATCAGAGGGGAAAGTAATGAAAGCAAGCATGAACTCTGTTCTACCACTTGGTACAACCTAAATTGTCATGCTCACTCTTCTGAAGTATGTATCATGGCTTTTGAAACTAGTGAGGCAACAGCTACCTAGGAAGGAAATAGCAATGAAGGTCTCAAATAAAATATAAAATATCTGGAGTTAGGATATGCTCTATTATGTTCCTTGCCTTGGAAGTGCATACCTCACCAGAAAGCCTCTCCTCTCTGAGATGGCGGGGTTTGTTCTTCATTGCTCCTAGGAGAAGGGTAATTTACATCTGCATTTTCTCTTATGAAATACTGGAATGATGAAGACTCTTCCTGTCAGACAAACCATGCATACCCATATGAATAAAAATATAATGATGAAGCCTTTACTCAAAGCATGCAAACAAAAAGATTGATTGGTATAGTGTTGCTAGGTAAGTCACCTGAACTTTTGCTGTGTTACTGCATCCCCTCTGGAGTTATAAAGGCTGATTCAGCTGTTTTATTGACATGCAGATCATGGTTAACTTATTATTTATTAAGTCTTAGGACAACTTTTTGGCAAGTCCATTTGGCTTGCAAGCAGCAAAATCTGTCCTACAACTGCTTAAGAAATACTTGGCTTACTTATAGTACAGTAACATCATTAGCTGCATTGCCAGCATCTTGTTCCAGAGTTTTACATGTGGGGCAATGACATCACTGTGGTTGTTTAACATTTGCACCTCATCTGCTGAATCATTCTGGAATAAAAGATGTACCTTTAGTGTAAAACTCTCAATTACACATCGTTTGCCTACCCGTATTACAATAAAGGAGTCATAGGAATGTTCATGATGATCTCCCTGGAATCTGTGTAACACTTCACACTGTAAGACAGCATTTCTATAGAAGCTCATCATCATGGTGTCTTATCACCTAACAGTATTAATGATCACTTAAGAAGACAAACTCTGTTGGTGGTGAATTGGCAAGAGATCCAGAACTCTATACTTCTAAAGTTTCATTAGCCTATAATTTTGTTAATTAATAAGTAGAGAGGTATAGAGGGGAATTACAGAGCTCTGGTTTGTATCTGTGATATATGCAGCCTAGAAACATTTCAATTTCAATATTGCTTATGTTGGTTGTAAAGGGTTTTTAGTGTGTCATGTGTCAATGATAGTGCCTTTGACGTGGGTTAACATTCAAACTCCGCTTTACGTACAGTGCATCCATTTCAGAAAACAGCATTTGGAATGGGGACTAATGTCCTTAATTATATCCACTACACAGAAGCTGAGACACAGGCTGAACTACTGTTCCACCTTTAAAATGGTCACTACAGTAAAGGACTGAGACATTTGGGGGGTTGTGGTAGATTGCATATTTGCTATTCACTTCAAAGGAATTTATTCTGGTTTGAAAGATCTGACTTGTTTTGAAAAATTTCCTTTTTGTTTGGGCAATATAGATGAAATAATATTTCTCAACAGCCATGAAACTATTAAATGTGGCCATCTGTGTTGATGGATTTCTAAACCAGACTATGCTCCCTAAAGGCTTATGTTGAGAGTGAAGGACTTCATGCACTTTTGCTTCTGATCTTTTTGGGTGTGTGCTAGTAAAGTCTCTGTAAAAATTAGTGACCACTCTCCTTTCCATGAAAACCCAGATGGTTTTATTTATCTCATTTCCCACACTGCAATAATCAGACGAGCACAATTTTTTTTTTTCTAGTTTTCTCTTATTGTAATCAATAATTTTGGGAAATCTTCAGATATGCAACAAGCATAGACCTGGCTTTATGGATCCAAAGGTTCTTTTAGGTGTTTGTAAGGGGTACTTTAGGAAACCATCTTTCATGTACTGAGATGGGCATTCTTGCAGGAAAAGAGTGATAAATATCTCCCTTTTCCCATTTCTTAAGCATCAAACTATTGTGCCTACACCTTTAGACCTCACGAAGTTCAGAAGGCATAGAGACGCTAAGGAGAAAGGCTGGATTATGCTTCTGTAGGGAAGCATGCTTTATCCATATTTGGTGGTGATAACAAGCACATACACTAGGTAGGTCTGGAGGACCTTCAGGTTTGGAACAGGTGGTTCAGGACTGGCATGATTTTGACCTGGAATATGTCTCTTTCTGATATGCAAACTATTGCTTTTTTCCTGGAGATAAACTCACTAGTTCACATTATGTCAAGGATTATCATCAATTCTTGACGTCAGAAATACAATGTACCGCAGCTATTCCTCTTTCAAATTAAGATCAACAGAAGAGCAGACTAGATGTTAGAGAGTAGTTAAAGTAGAAATAATTATTACATCTGGGAAATAAACTCTGAAGATAAGCAGAAGTAGTTTCTCTTCTGTGGTTTCTAACACTTAAGCATCCTAGAATCCTGACCAATTATGTTAAATATTGCCAGTGTCACTATGGACGCTAGAAGGAAAGTTACAGTAAACCAAACACTTCTCGGTGAACTTTGCAAATGTAGGATTGTGGCCAGAAGGAACAGGTGAGCAAAGCTATTAAATTCCACCAACTTCATAAACAGGAGAAAAACATGCTTAAAAAAAAAAATCTGTATCAATTGTTGTCTCTTACGTTTGTACAGTTCTGGCCCTAATGTCGCTGGAGGTCTCTTAAGGGTTATTATCATACAAAAAACTAAAAAGGGAGATGCACAGAGTTGGGGTAAATCTTTTTGCTTTGAATCTCAGAACACTGAATTTAAAAATCACCCTTAGCTATTTACAATAGTCAGAAGCATAAGATGAAGTTGCAATGGATAGTTATCAAAGGTACTTTGAAGACCTCACAGTGAGGTGTAGGTCACTGTGAATCTCTATTCACAACCATCTCTCCGTTTTACGCATGCATGGAAAAGACTGTGGTCTAATTGGTTTTGTTTATAGTGTTCTGTGAGTTCGAAATTAAACAATGTCCCCTATTACGAAATTCATGCCCCATATTGGTTTATATGAAGTTTTGAAAAGATTTGTAGTACAAGGATCAATTGGAAGCATAGAATCACTTCACACTCAGGCTTGTAGTCTATTGTTTCGGTTAAAATTGGTAAATTCTCCTCAAAAGAGTCAGCTTGACTTCTCAAAATTCTATTCTTTTTCCTCCGTTTCAGCTTTAGAAAAATGTTACTGTAATTTTAAAAAATATTTATTACATTTCACTCGTATTAGATGACATAGAATTTTTATTACTGAAACAGAACAGTATACGAAGTCCTACTGAAGGACTTCACTGTGTATTTAGAGCTGGTAGTGCATGATGGTGAATACTGTATGAATAGCCATGTCTTTCAGATGGGTATTAAACCAAAGTCATTTTTGCTCACTCAAGTTAGTAAGGGCAACAGCTTAGATCATGTTACCTTTATTAATCCTTGAATTGCTACTAAATTTCTTCTTCTTCTAACTTTTGCCCTTAATGATTGCAACCCAGGCTGTGGAGCAGTATAAGTTATTAAAATCTCTAAGGAAATTGTGCTTCTCCTTAGACTTTCAGGCTTCTGATATGTTTGTTACTGAATATATTTCAATTCTCAGAACACTTTTACTTACTTTCAGTAGTAAGAGAGTGATCCTATCTTTTGCCTTCTTTAGTTATATTTATCATAGAATCAGAGAAAAAAGAATGACAAGACTGTAACAGTTTACTGTCGCAACTGAATGCTTACAACGCTGGTGAAGTTTCAGCTGCTATAAAGGCTGGTCTGGCTAGGTACCCTAGGTACCACTGAAATGTTTAAGATTTTTGCTATGCTAAAGACTGTGCAAATGGCTGGAAATGAAATGTCCCTTGCTGGAGGTAAAGAGGAATACTTGAGAAGTCATTAAATTAATCTTAGTTAAATGACCTTCAGCTTCAAGACTCAGTCCGTATAGCATTAAGATTTTCCTACGCGCAGGGGTACCTGAAGATGCTGCACCAGCTCAAGGAGTTGAGTAAAAACCCTGATTCAGGGGGTTGGACTAGATGACCTTTGAAGAGCCTTTCTAACCCAAAGCATTCTATGATTCTATGAAAAATTTTCTGGAGGATATTCCAAACTTCATCTCTGTGACTCATCAGTTTCTGCCAAACCAAAAGCCTTCTGAATCACTTACCCGTGTCTCTGAACATGTCTTCCCAAAGAAATCATTGAGGAATTCATTCAGAAACAGGCAATGTGAACTACTTGGTAGCTTTTGTTCGTTGAATTCCCAGAACACGTGCCATCAAGAGAAGTGAAACACATAGAGTTCAGTATAACAGATTTGCTGTTCCTTCCAAACTATAACTTTGTTCAGTCAAAGTTTTGGCACATCAAGTATTACAGCATAAACTATTCAGGACTTTTATTTTGCTTTTCTACTATATGATATGTTGTTGCATATAGTTTTCTTCAGGCAAAAAAAGCACTTGAACCACTTTGATTCGCTTCATGGTTTGGAATCAAAACAATATTTCTTTTTTAAGTATTGACAAATTATAGATTCCAAATCCCCATTCATTTGAATGCCACAAAACAAAATTTCCTCAAGTCTATCCAGTATCACCTAGTTTCACAACCAAACAGTGCAAAACCACAGATTTTTATGTTTCCTTGATACAAACCATAAGCTAGTTCACATTCATTTGGGACCAAGAACATCTGGTATTAAAAGATGATCAAAACTGGCCAAAAATTCTTGCTGTTACAAGAGGTTTATGACCTTCAGTGCCTATACACAGAAACTTCTGACTAAGATCAAGTGATCATGTGATTTGGTCTGTAAAATCCACAGGTCTCATTCTGGTTTTAATTTTAGGGGTGTAACTCAAAGCAATTCTTGGGATTTCAATGGGATTAATCCCAAGGAAGAAAGTAAATGAGAACAGACTGTGAGCCATGTTGTTACAAATCTGTTGTTTAATGACTAACTCCTCTAATTCCAATATAACTCAGCCGGATCATTTCCAGTTAGCTTCCCTTTCTTTAAAAAAAGGGGTGGGAAGTGGGAAAGCTGGGGACAAGAGTGGTTAGATCAATGTCAGAGGTCTACCATGTCTAAAGAATCCTGTATCTGCCAATGAAGATTTTAAAAATATTTCTTTAAAAGTAAAAAATGTGGATCCACTGCTTTCAGGTTAATATAGCACAGCTAGCAACAGAAATATACTTTTTTTACATGAGATACTTCTGTATGCTTTTTTCTTCTTTATTCCTATGTTTATCAATATATAACAACAGAGTTTTGTTTGTTTGTTGTTTGTTTGTTTCTGGAGCTTTTGTGGTTTTTAAGTAAGGTTCTTCAGACCTGCTATGTTCCTCTCCTGCTGAATTTTTAATAATAGAAAAAAACAGCAGTTTAGTAGGGCTGTCAACAATTTTCTCATTCTTAAGCAAAATCTCATAAATGTAATACTTGTGCTGATTATAGGTCTACAGTCAGATAACATATCAAACTCTTCTATTACGTCACCTTGTGGTTAAAGTTTGAAATATAACATACCGTGTTGTGGTTTGCATCCAGTTAAGCAATGAACATTGTGAACTCTGTATTTTCAGATTAGCTTGGTTACTATGAAACTGTCAACAAATAAATCTCTGTTGTGATCTCTTCTCCTTAGTCCTGTTGACAAGAATATGTCTTTTTTTCTCTCTAACCTGAGTACAGACTAGCACTAAAAGTCTTTCCAGCTGACTCTCACTGTCTTCATTTGATCCAATAGCTTAAAAGGGTTAGGTGCCAATAGTAATAATGTTTTATACTTGTGCTGATACAGTTATATTTCTTTAATTTGTTACCCTTAATTATGAAAAGAAAGAAGTCTATCTTCATCTAGTAACTTCACTGTAAAACAGACTTGGATCAGTTAGTCCTTTCTCAGTATTCTCTTTCAAGATGCTGGACAACATTGTGATGAAAAAATGCCATATGTACATAGAGAGACCATATTAATGATTGCTTTCTTAATAGACTCATGGTTTCAACTTGTCAGCTTGTTCTTAATAGGAACAGTTAGAGTTTATTAGTCAGAACGTTCCACTTTGGACACTAATTTTCGTCAGACCAAGGAGTAGGACACTTCACTTTAATTTTATTTTATTATTTTTCTCATTCTGGAACGCAGAGTAAAAGAGTCTTTTTCAGTATTTTCTTTTCAGAACTATGAAAAGAGTGTAACATTTAGAAATAATGAGGCTAAATAATGAAATGGGAAGGTGAACTCTAGACAAAATCCAGTCCTTCTACCTCTAAAGCAGGTAGTGAATGTGTTTGTGGTGGATTGTTTACTGTCTGGAATAGCCATAGTCAGACTTATCCTCTGAATTCAGTACTGTCTAGGGGACACACAGAAATGTAGTACCTTCCAATTAAATTCTCAAGACGGAAATATGAGAGGTCTTCTTTGATAAAAAGGCTCTGTATTATTCTTTGATTGAATCAGCAATTCAAATCTCAGTTATTGTTTCCACATTGTTTTTTATGGCAGGTATAAGCAAAGTAAATTCTTTGGCACCTTCAGTTCACTCACTGGGTGCAAAACTTCTCATGTAAGTTTTTTGGGCTTAAGCTATGCTAAAAGACACTAAAATGTAGCCCATCGCTTTTTCACTGTATTCAGAAGATCCATAAATATTTTGTGCCTTTATTCAACTACTCAGAACTCCTGTTTCTGACCCACTACTATTTTTCCAATTAATTTACAATGTCTTCTTCAGAAATACACCAGTTCCTGAAGTTGTATGAATGTTTCTGCCTGTGACTTTAATTCCCTCATAAAGTGGCATCAAACAAAAAATTACTCAAATGTGTCACACTGAAAGGGCCAATGCCTGATATATCTTGCGACCGGTGCAGAACAAACAGTGATGGAGACAACAAAACCCTATAACCTTAACACTGCCCACAAAGTATTATGTAGGGACCATCCAAACAGAAATAAGTTTGGGCAAGAAGAAGCGTATTAGTAGTTCCCAAGGGATTGGAGTCTTGTTTTCTCTATGTCTCCTTGCTATCTTTTGTTCAACCAAGTTCCCTCCAGAAAGTGGATAGCTTCAGAATCAACACAAAGTGAAGGTTTTTGTTTGTATGCTATGATATTAGTGTGATCTTTTTTAAAACCCTATGTGTCCCTTCGTTTTCAATTGTATTTTCATATTGCTTTTTGATTTTTCCATTTCTACAATGTAGTCTCCCTGCAGTCAGAGAACACTATGGCTAGATTTTTTTTTTCCCCACCAAATACATCTACAAAATATTAATTTGCAGTTGAAAAAGGAAAAAAGGTGAGAAGCAGTTATTGGAGAAAAACAGCATGTAAACCATGACCTTTTTTGTAAGTCTGCGTTTCCAGAAGAAATATCATGAGGGGAAACTACTATGTCAGCCGGTATAAATTGGATTGGGCAAGTTCTAGTGGAACAATCTGGAAAAAAAGGCAACACAAGCAAGAATGTGTTTAACTTGGATGTGTCCCAGGTTTACGTATGTATACAGAATATTGTTGTATGAGAGGAACAGGGTAATTGATGTCACAGTGGTATAAAGTACATCCTTGACTTTCTGCCTATCTAGCTATATTTACTCAAGTTATCTTACAACGCAGTGTCTTTTCATTAAACAAATGCAAACCACTGCAAGAGAGCTCATTGTTCGGTTTCAGCCCTATCTTCAGCTCAGAGCTTTCAACAACCAAAGATGTTCTGGCAGAATTATAGCACCGGTCTATCTATTGGTTCAATGAATCAATATATTTTACATGTACATAAATCTTCCATTTAAAAATGAAGAAATGTGGATCGATACAGTGTCCCAAGTCCTGTTGAAAGCTCATAAAATTTATCTAAATGCATTCAGTTTGCCATCTTCACAAACCATGGGTCATGCAGTGAAAGCTGGCTTATCCTTGACTCCAGTGTATTAGCTCTACTTAAGTCACTGGAGGAAAGCTGGATATTTTCACGATGTTCAGAAGTATACTGTATAGTGCATTATACAGAATGTAGGAGGTGTATTTTTTCCCTTAGGAACTTGAATCTGAAAGGATGATCTAGACTGAAAAGCATAGCTGTGTCTTGGTTTCTATGTGTGCAGGCACAGAGACCAGACAAGAGACTGAGAGGCCAAATTCTGTCATCCCCTGGGAATTTTTCCAGCAACCACTACCACTGGGATTTATAAACCCAGACACTGCTGAATTTTGAAACTGGTCTAATTATATATCAATGTGACCAAAACACAGAGAATGGTGAATGCCAGAATGGTCTGTCAGACTGCTAAGTCTCTAATCTCGACCTTACCTTTAACCTAGGCCTATGTTTAGTAAATACGAACTGTTAGCTTCTTCTGCGCACTCTTTTGCCTAATGATCTGTGTGCTTTTTGTGACAATGGGAACGTGGAGGGTAAAAGAAATCATTTTCACTCTCGGCAAAAAGCCAAACTGTTCTCATCATATCTGCCACGATCAGGAAAGAAAGATGGGAGATGGTATGCACGTTTTCTGGTTCCATGTCTTGAAATTGATCCTTTGGGTTTCTCTGGTCCATCACCTAATAATACAGCCTTAATTTGTATATATATATGTGTCAAGTGTGCCATGCGGATCTGTTCTAGCACTGGTTTATTTGATTTGGACATCGTTTCCTCTGATGGAGAATACCATCCTAAGGGCTACCTACTGAGGCAATGGAAAGTAGAATGTCAAATATCTTTATGGTGGTCAGGACTTGCCATTTGGGACTTACTTTACAGCAAGCTGTATTAAAGTGCTTAATGTGCTCCCTTCCCTTGTCAATTGTCCAGATGCTCCTTTTGTCTGCCAATACATTGAAAGATGCAAGTGTTTCTCATGCTCCTTCCAAAACCTGGGGGCTCCCTTGACCATGGGGGTCATCAGAACACTGCTGCACTTAGCAGTTGATTATTGTTGAAAATGAACAGGCAGAGCTTTCTGGTGGCTGTGCAGAAGAACAAAATTAACTTCCTAGAGATTTCATAGAGAGCTGGCTGGATAAAGGACAGAGACTTCCCACAATGCCTGGTCTGCAGGAAAGATCCCAATCTGTGGTGACATCCCTTGACACAGAAATTTAGAAAACTGAGAGATGAGAGGATTCCTCTAATGTGGTGAATCACCAGAAAAGCTTCAGGTAGATCTTCCATGGTGAGTTAATTGTAAGAATAAGTCCAGAGACAAGCTTGGTTCCCAGTGTCCTGCTCTTGATTTTCCCTCTGTCCTTACTGCAGTACTTTGCCTCTTAGAGTAAAATTTATGCTTCTACAATAAAGTACAGCTGTGACAAATTATCTTTTCACAAAGTCTATTGGAAAGACAGAAATCTTACTCTAGTTTCACCTACTACCAAAAATATTTTTCTATAAATACTGTTATAGCTAAATTTCAAAATTTAAATGTTAAGAAACTCCAAGTCTGTGGGAGTTAGACCCCCTGAGAAATTTGGAAAATAGGACTTTTTTTTTTCCCAGATGTTCCAATTACTTTTAGGTGGTTATCTTTAAGTGAAGGAGTACAACTTTATTGTATTTCTAGAGACTGTTTCTGTGGACTATTTATTTTGGAACAGCCTAGTTGTCTCAGTGAGAAAACTGAACTATTGAGGCAAAGATGTGGACTCCTGCCCCTCTCCATAAAGCACTTCATAAAAGAAAAGCCTGTATTTATGTTACTTGCTTCTGTTGAAAAATGATGAATGATATTTTATGACATAAAGTAATTTCACCTGAGAAGTTTCTATAACCAGAACATGACATGTCCTACCTCCTTTGCCACAGCTGCCTGAAGGCATTTTTGTGCTATATGATACAGTAGTAACAGGGATGCTCTGCTGGAATATTGTTATTTCTTTCTCGATGTTATAGAAGTACATAAAATATCACTTTGCCCAAATACCTCATCATCTGAAAGGTAAAATAAATCACATCACATGACAGGCTAAAACCAGCTTTTGTACAAGGCTACATGAAAACATTTGTTTGAGAGGGGTACATTCATATTATTTCAGAGGTAAGGATGTTTCTGTGCAACAATACTGAAAGACCATAATTTCCAGGGTGTGTATTCTTTCCATTAATCCAACTGACAGTTATATATAATTTTCCCTGTGCTATTCAATTGCGTACTGGCCAAGACAGCCAAGACATCAGCCAAAGAAGGGAGAGGGAAATGTCTGACTTTTCCAGCAGCAGATTAACGTGTCAAAGGGAGAGGAAGTAAGTATTGAAAATATCAGGTGCACTTCTGAGTCGTGTCTGCCAAAGGGTGGACCTGCATAATCTGTCCCATAACCAGCATTATTACATCAGTACTTACAAGCCTTAGCTTTGCACTTACAATCTTTAAAATTGAGTGAGCATTTGGAAAAGTCTGTACCATACATACATACATAAATGCATACACCCATACATACTATAATACCTCAAGAAAGATTACATCAGCTGAAGATTTAGCCAATCCATATATCTATCATTTTGTTAAACAAGGGAGAACGTTTTATTGAGAGTTTCAGATTGCTGTAACACATCACAAACTATGTGCAGAGGTGTGGAACCTATCTTTGTTGCCTCTGTTGTCTTCCAGTAGCTGCAGAAATGGGAAGCTCCCTTTCTCTGTTTTTCTTTTTTCTTTGGTATTACAGCAATGAGAGATGACTTAAAGAAAAACACAAATATTGAAAATGTTTACAGGATTTGAATAAGCTTGGCTTAGGAAACCTGAGGATTATTCAGTTTTTCATGGTCTTGTAACCGGCTGATGAACAATACCTGAAATAATGTGACCTGGTGAGCAACGGTTGAAGAAAGTCAGATTGGGCTTTTACTTTGAAAACTAATGGGATTTTACACAGTTCATTACCTACTTGCAGCAAAGAACCTTGAGTCTTGTGCAGTGGTCCCTCAAGCTACCTCCAGTTGCTTTCAATAGATTTCAAAGCTCTGTGTGCTATGGCGACCCCTAACAGCACGTAAAGCCAGGAGGTGAGAACGAGCAATCCAGGGAGTGGAACAAGGTTGCTGAGTTCCACCTAACACAATTAGCTGGCCAGGTGCGTAACAAGGGAGCTCAGTACAGTGTTTTTGCTGTACGCCTTAGCGGAAGCTAACCCTGCTATTGACAAGATAAAAATGCAGCCAAAATTACCCTGCTAAGCTCCTCAGTTTGATGACTACTAATGTGTTATCTTGGCTTTACTATCTTGGAAACATCAGTGTAATAAATAGTGTATAAATAATAACTTGGTCTGAGAGTGTTTAGTTTTAGAAAGGTTGGTGTTTAAACTAGTGTCCACCCAGGTTGCCAGCACATGAAATCTGGAAATTTGGCATATTAAGCAAGACCACTGAGCCAACACTACTGCAGAGTGGATCTGTCACTGTTATCAGGAGTGTTTTTGTAATGTGCATGACTTATTTCACAGTAGTAAATTGTTCAAATACAATTGCCATCGTTTTTGCTTTCGCTGCCAGATTGATGGAGCTTTTTTCATGATGCAGATGTTTTGTTTTTCAGATGAGATATATTAGTTGTGAAAACACTGTTTATAGTTAAAAAAAAATCCCAAAACTTAGATCAACATTTAAATCTGACCCTGACATATTTCTTTCTTCTGTCTTCCAGAGCTAAATCTTAATATTTTGTAAAATGCATAGCTCTAAGGATTCCATTCTAACCCATTTGAATAATAAATCTTTTACATGTCTCTTTCTTCTTCCAAACAGCATCTGTCAGTATGGAAAAGCATCAAGAGATAGCATAGGACCCACGTCCTAAAGACTGAGTTATAAATTCTGCCTCTACAGAGACCAGGAGAAGAAGAATGGAGATGATAGAAAAGATGATTCTGCCTTTTGATTACTCTAGATATATGTAAAGCAGTATTACTATTTTTCTTGTATAAAAGCAGGGATGGGACAGGAATCAGAAAATACCCCTCATTTTCTTTCTTTTTCCCTGTTAAAAATATGTAAATATGATGTGGGAAAAAGAGAGGAGAGGAGAGGAGAGGAGAGGAGAGGAGAGGAGAGGAGAGGAGAGGAGAGGAGAGGAGAGGAGAGGAGAGGAGAGGAGAGGAGAGGAGAGGAGAGGAGAGGAGAGGAGAGGAGAGGAGAGGAGAGGAGAGGAGAGGAGAGGAGAGGAGAGGAGAGGAGAGGAGAGGAGAGGAGAGGAGAGGAGAGGAGAGGAGAGGAGAGGAGAGGAGAGGAGAGGAGAGGAGAGGAGAGGAGAGGAGAGGAGAGGAGAGGAGAGGAGAGGAGAGGAGCATGGGAGAACACAGACTATCTGCCACTTTGCCTATATCTTTATAGGCAGCTTATTCAATTTTTGATAATACTTCAGCTAGGCCAATTAAATCACTTCCCTTTCTAAACCAAAGAATTTTTCTTTCATGCCACAGTGTAACAGGATAATATTAATTAAAATTACCTGTAGGAAGTATCATGTGCCTGCAATTTAAAGATAGAAAGCTTCAGTATTCTTTTTTATTATCAGTATTATGAAAGTTATTTATTTAACCACCAACCTTAGCATTTTTCATGTTCATAATTTATTTTCCGTTTATAAAATCAATAGAAACACAGAGATGTTCTTTCAGAGAAAACCTAATTTGCAAACGTACTTAAGCTATGCTTGATTGCATAATACTGTGTTTACAATATAAAGATTGTACAAGCATATCATAACTAGTGAAGTAAAGGATAATCACAGATTCACAGAATCATTTTAGTTGGAAGAGACCTTTAAGAACATCAAGTCCAACTGTTAACTCAGTCCTGACAGGTCACCACTAAGCTATGTCCCTAATCACAGCATCTATATGTCTCTTAAATACCTCCAGGGATGGGGACTGCACCACTTCCCTGGGCAGCCTGTTGATGTTAATGGCATCAGCAACACAAATGCTGTCAATGAAGGCATAGAAATATTTTGAAAAATGAAGCCTGACATAAAGATGTAAACCATGTTCTTTCTTTTGCAAGTGCTTTGTACCATTACAAAATCAACATTAGTTAATCCATTTGTAAAGGTTCTGCTTTAGTGTAGCAAAAAAAATATTTCATATACATAATTTACTTAGTTTATTACTTTCTTAGATGACAGTTTTCTGTAGAAGATAATACTTCTACACCTCCCCAGGCCTCAAAGGATGTTTCACTGCAAAATCCTCTTAATCATAAATAATGTTTTCAAAATGAAATCAATAGTATTTAGAGAAAGAGGAAGAGTGTTCCAAGACACACAACACTTCTGATGTACTTTAAGTAAAAAAAACCCAGCCTTTGTTTCAGGTGTACAGATCTTTCATTTGGAGAGAGGAAAACATGTTTTGGTTTTCTTTTTAATCCAGTAGTATTCTCCTATTCCTGTGTCTCCCTTGTGAAGTAGCTTCAGGCTTCACTTTTTGATATGTTTTTTATTCACCTGAAATTCCAAAGTGATATAATATTTCCTTTTGCTGCATGTTAAATAATGATATTGATATTTGTTTCTATTCATGAAAATCAACATCAGCTTCTGAAAAATAGCAACAGTCACTTCCTTTACATTTTAACACTTAACCAAATTTATTAAAAATTCCAATGAAACATGACAGGCCAAACTGACTCTACAGATTCAGATGAAACTCCTCCATGTTGAATTCAGAACTAGATAAGTTTCTATGTTTTTTGATAAAATGAGCAGATAAAAGCCCTAGATTCTTATTAAAAATATAATTTGCTGCTATCTTTTTTTTTAGTTGATTGCCAAATTGGCCAATATAACACCTACAAAAATAGTTTTTCTACTGGTAAAATCTGCTATTTCCTACAGAAACATCACTCTTCAGGATTCATTCTTTTTTCAGAATAGCAAGTTATTGTTGTTCAGTATTGTTGTATTGAAGTATTAGATAGTTCAATTTCTACGTTACAGATTTACAGAAAAATTAGAAAGGAACAAATATGCTCATAATATTTTGATTTAAAAGAAAAACTAAAAGTCCTGCTAAGCCAGATATTCTCTGCTGTAGCTGTAATAAATTACAGATGAACATACATTTTTTGGAATTAACATTTTTTTGGTAATCTTTGATTGTTATATGCTTTACAAGCATTCGAAAAGCCAGCTTCATTAGAAAATTTGAAACAATGTTGATTTGCTGATAAGTAAACATACTATCATCAGTCATTGTTAACAAAATATAAGCACTAATTTACAGCAGAAAATGCAAGAAAAAAATTATAATTTAGTTTAATTTTCACTACCACAGCATGTACTGCAGTATGTTTGAATATACTTCATGGTAAAGATGGAAAAATGCCAGTGCCTTCAGTGAAAATGGAATCAGGAACATAAATAATTTTTGACTGAAAACTGTTTAATTGGAAAATATTAAATGTGTTAAATATATTTGTTAAATAGGGAACGTCATCAGATACGACTGATTATGCTCCCTCACGTGTGAGCCCTCACAGTAAAGACACATTCTGAGTGAACTGAGGACACAATTGCTGTATTATTTTACTGTATTATGTATTACAATTACTGATTTGATGTACAGCTGCTTGAAACAAACAACTGAATAAAAACACACTCCTAATAGGTCAGTTCATAGCATTTATGGCAGTTGTTCACCAGGAGTATCTGGATTCCTAGAGGACAGTAGAATCATACCCAGAACATTCTGTCTGTTGCTAATTTCTTTCAAGGTACAAGTGGGCTCCTTTTTTTCAGTCTTTACAGTTAGTCAGATCCTCTGGCAGATGTCCTATGTCTTGTCCCATTCTCTTTTTTGAGATCAAATAAATGTAAATGTACTTTGCCACTATGACCCTAGCAGGAACCTTTGCTTCCTTCTTAGCTAGCTGAATGTGTGAGTAAAGCAAAAGTCCACTGCTTTATTATTATAATTAATTTAACTTATCTTTAAAAAAAAAAAAAACAACCAAAAAACCAGGACATGAAACTTTTCAAAGTACCAGAATGATAACAACAAAGACATCAATCTAGTTAGAGCTGTCTTGCCTTTTCATTTTGAAGACAAACTGGTTATTCCCTTTTTCACATTTTTAAAGATGATCTTTCTCTTATCATAACTGACTATGAATATTTTTGCATGGCATGGAGTTCTAATTCTTTATATACAGTTGACGGCTTCAGCAGCCTGAGTATCTGACAGTGTAAAATAGGATTTGATCATGCTGGATTACATGTTTCATATGGCTTAGCTGCTGGAACAAATGAGAGAATAGGCAGGACACAAAGCTGAAAATGCAGAAAAGTCAGTGGAACTTTGTAAATTTACAGAGTGATGTACAGATCAGAAATTCCATGATACAATAGCTTTTTGGAAGGGTAATAAAAAAATACCAGATTTCTACATGTTAGTTAAAAAATAGCCAGTATAATCAATAAAAAAATCTGTAAACAGAGCACGATTTCCTTTGTACTTGAGTCAAATAATCCTCAGGCTTTTTTCATCTACTGTTGTGCAACTGAGAGAACGGTAAATGAGAAAATAAATCCTGTAAGTAGTAAATTAGAGTTCTTGTATTTCTTTATAATCTGATGTACAGCAACTTAAGTCTTCACAGGAAATAATAACAGAAGAAGAATTGAGATGAAATAAAATTTTCACACCAAGCTTTCATCTTACTTCGAGAATTTGGGAGCCTTTGGATGTGAAATTAAGTAGAAATCATGAAAATATCCTGACAGAAAGCCAACTGGAAATTCATTGCTCTCGTGGAAAATATTACTTGTGTCAGGATACAAAAGTCTGATGCAGATTCAAGTAGGAAAAAAGAAGTGACTCATTCATGAAGAGTAAGACCAGACAAAGACATACAAGTCAAGTACATGAATTAGAAAACAAATGGAGTGGCCTGCTTCATGGTAGTTAGCAGGCTGAATAGAAGTAGTAATATAATATACCCTTTATCATGTCCAAAAACGTGACCAGGTCTAGACGGTTTTCTGACTCTAAGAGGAGTGTCTCACGTTGTTCATAAAGGAACTGTCAAACCAAGTTCACAGCTGTAGTGTGTAAGTACAGCGTATCTGTGGAACCAATTATTGACTTAATCATTTCAGGTATATGCTGGTTATAAACTAATGATAAAAAAACCCACCTTCATGTGCAGGGTTTTGCAGTACTTGCTGCATGCTTTTTTTTTTTTTTTCCATTTGCTTGTTTATGCTTTTTTTCCAGGTGGCCCATTCAGAAACAGTTAAACAATGCTTATCAAGAAGTATGTAGAATTCGAGAGCTCCAAAATCCTAAGAAAGTTACGTGTAAGCATGGCTTTGTTTCTTACCACAGTTAAAAATACTAAAATGAAATAATCTTAGCAAGAAATGGCAATGTTCCAGTGAGTTTGATGTGGAACACTTTCTCCACAAAGCCTGGTTCTTGGCTGCGTCTCTAATTCTAAAAAAATCATGGCTCATTTCAAGCCATTGGGTTGGCAGGTTGGCTTTTTTGAGGGGAGTTCTTTTGTTTGGGTTTTATTTTTTTTTTTGTTATTGTCGATGGATAGACCTGCACAACTACAGCGTGTTGTTCTGTCCTTTGAGCACCATGTACCATCTCGTTTATTAGTCAGGCATGTGCTTTAACAAAATGACAGTCTTATGGAAAGTGGTACTTTCTTTGAGTATTCACTGGTAGAATTTCGTGGAAGAATCATCTCAGGATTTTCCTGTTAGGGTGTTACGCTCTTGATGATCTGGTCTGTTGCTTTGAATCACTGTTTAGCAAGATATAAGAGATTTTCAGTAGCCTGGGATTTGGATCTGGCTCTTTAATATACACTAACTAGTCCTCTAATCGTGGCTAATCATACATCCTTCCTTTCACCTCTAAGACTTTTGTTGATTGTTGCTAGCTGAAAACTTAATCAGATTTGTAGTGACAAGTGGCAGAACAGGTAGCTTTTTAAGGAATTAACAAATCTTTTACTTTGTAATTATGAAAAAATATTTCTGTAGAGACTTGAGTATCATGCCAAAGGAGCTTATGCACCAAAAATATAAAATTACTATTTCTTCCTCAGGGTTGTGAGAAAGGATAGCTTTGTAAGCAAAGACAAATTTCAGTGGGTTTCTTTGGTTCATTTTTTCTTCTCTTAGTGTGCTAAGAAAGTTTGTGATCTGATTATAAGATCAGGCAAAGAGAAAAAAATACCGGAAGAGTCGTGTGGAACTTAGTCATAGGAAAAAAGAAGGCTGCAAGATTTTGTAAAACGTTTGTTCAGTAATCTAAACCAAACTGCAAGATCAGCTTAATAAAATCAGTTCTTGTCATCAGTCTGTTATCAGCACTGTGTTTTTGAGGAATTTTAGATATCTGTGCAGGAATCGAAAGAACAGATCTTACACTGTGCTTTTCTGAAGCTGTAGTAATTAAGCAGATCTGTGATATGTGCAGTTTACCGTGGTCTTCTTTTTCTGCTGTGTAAACAGATCATTACTTAAGTACCAGACTTGTCGATTTCAGGATCTTGACAGATAGATTTTCATTTTTGCTCTGATAATGAGATTATGATGTTAATTTTGACTTCCATTTAGTTTTCTTTCATTTTATTGGTATACAGAATATCCACAATTTAGAATACAGTTACACAAAGCAATTTTAATAAGTGGGAGATGAAAAAGAAAAATAACCCAAAATATCCAAACAGAAGTTACTTATATATTGCAGACTGAATTTATCATTCACTACAATTCACAATTCTTTTCTAATTATTTTAATATGATACCAATAATACTACGATTTTTTTTAGTTTCAGCTGTCACTTCCCCAGTATTTCTCCTGCGTTTATGGATAGCCCACATTTAGCCCCTAACCATCAGGATTCTAAACAGCAAATTACAAAATTACAGAATCACAGAATCATCTGGTTGGAAGAGACCTTTAAGATCATCAAGTCCAACCGTACACCCTGAACTGCCAGCGTCCCTAAACCAAGTCCCTCAGCAGACTCCACCACTTCCCTGGGCAGCCTGTTCCAACGCTTAATGACCCCCTGTGTAAAGAATTTCTTCCTAATATCCAACCTAAACAATCTCCTGGTTCAACGTGAGGCTGTTTCCTCTAGTGCTGCCACATGTCACATGGGAGAGCAGACTGATCCCCACCTCGCTACAACCTCCTTTCAGGTAGTTGTAGAGAGCGATAAGGTCTCCCCTCAGTCTCCTTTTTTCCAGGCTAAACAACCCCAGTTCCCTCAGCTGCTCCTCATAAGACTTCTGCTCTAGACCCTTCACTAGCTTCGTTGCACTTCTCTGGACACGCTCCAGCACCTCAATGTCCTTCTTAAAGTGAGGGGCCCAAAACTAGACACAGTATTCGAGGTCTGGTCTCACCAATGTCGAGTACAGGACGTTAATCACTTCCTTCCTCCTGCTGGCCACAGTATTTCTGATACAAGCCAGGATGCCGTTGGCCTTCTTGGCCATCTGGGCACACTGCTGGCTCATATTTAGCTGGCTGTCGACCAACATCCCCAGGTCCTTTTCCATTGGGCAGCTTTCCAGCCACTCCTCCCCAAGCCTGTAGCATTGCAGGGAGTTGTTGTGACCCAAGTGCAGGACCCGGGGACTTGGTCTCATTGAACTTCATTCTGTTGGCCTTGGCCCGTTGATCCAGCCTGTCCAGATCCCTCTGTAGAGCCTTCTGACCTTCAAGCAGATCAACACTCCCACCTATCTTGGTGTCATCTGCAAACTCACTGAGGGTGTGCTCGATCCCCTCATCCAGATCATTGATAAAGATGTCAAAGAGAACAGGCCCCAGTACTGAGCCCTGGGGAACACCACTCGTGACTGGCCACCAACTGGATTGAACCCCATTTACCACCACTCTCTGACCCCGACCACCCAGCCAGTTTCTTTTCCAGTGAAGAGTACACTCATCCAAGCCACGTGCAGCCAGTTTCTCCAGGAGGATGCTGTGAGAAACAGTGTCAAAGGCCTTTCTAAAGTCCAGGTAAACAACATCCACATACTAAATTAGATGGATTCTTTGTTACACCAGTACTCTTTCAACATTAAGGGCAAAAATTTTTTACTTTACATTTGTAATCAAAACATTCCTCAGGTTTTAAGCATTCCTAGAGCCTTACAAGGAACCAGCTCTAGAGAAAAACTGACAGAGAACCATGCCATCTTGGCGTACTTTCTCCCATCTTGAGGCTCAATGAATTTCTAAGGATGAGAGGCAGGTCCCAGCAGGAGCACAGATGGTAAAAATAGGAGTTGACATACATTAATATGAAGAGGCAATAGTCATTCTAAAAAAAGAAAAAAAAAAATTGATCCATTGAGACATAAGCGGGATTAGTGCCTCGCCAAATAAACAGTCAGCTGTGACATTTAAAGGAAAATAAGAATTGAAGAGAGGCCTGGATGATGAAAGTGTTTCATCCTCTTTCTACAGCTAGAAGTATCAGTTTTTTCTGGAAATAGCTATGGTAGCAATGAAATATACCCAGAAGGTGATGGGCGGATGAAAAAGCACTGTCTATGAAAATACCTGAACTTCTTGCAGCAAAGCTTCTAAAGACATTTCAGAGTGCTAAGGAGGAGACCAAGCATTTTGGTTCTTCTTTCCATGAAATGTTAAGTTATTTTGTCTTTTTCTGTGATATGAAAGGATCTGCTTGATAAATTCCATTATAAATGTGACTACTCGTAACCTAAGTAGTTTGAAGATTTCTTCTTCCTTCCACCTTTTTGTAATGGGGAAATTCCTCATTCACAAGAGTTATTGGTGGCCATGAAAGAACACAGTTTTAGTTTAAAAGCATCAAATTTTATGTCTCTTAAATACCTAACTGTGAGTAGGGAAGGAATAATAAAAACAAAGAGGTTATTTGGTTCTTTTCTTGACAAATTTGCTTGAAAATAGATCTTTACTTCCAAGGTTTGATTTATATTTTCAGTTCAGTTTTTTATGTTGTTCTTCACACTCTTTTCTGCTTCCCAGGAAATTTTTTTCACCATCTGCCTCACAGTCTCTGAGGCACAGGTGGGTACTCCCTCCCCCTTTCAGCAGTCAACAAGTGCTGGAAGGATTTGAGAGTTTTCTTGAAATTCTGGTAGCCTTGAGTTCAGCCTGCCATCCCTAAAGCACCTTTCTTCATTCATGCTTATTTCTCCAAGACAAGGCATAACCTTTCTCGATATTTTTTTTTTTTAAAAAAGATGCTACCTGGCCTGCTCTGCTCTTTAAAAGAGTCGTTATATACAGTCTAAGAACAAATGAAGCAATTAGACAACTTGTCATGAATAAGAG
Source organism: Bucorvus abyssinicus (assembly GCA_009769605.1). Classification (NCBI taxonomy): domain Eukaryota; kingdom Metazoa; phylum Chordata; class Aves; order Bucerotiformes; family Bucorvidae; genus Bucorvus; species Bucorvus abyssinicus. The sequence goes on along the minus strand of CM020030.1, from coordinate 16,983,030 downwards.
CTTTGTCAAAACAGAAGGGCAAGAAATCTATTTGCTTGGGTTGCATATTTAAACAAGCCAAAACAAGTTAGAGGAGAAAATCTTTCCAAAAGCTGTGATATTATTAAATAATTTCTAAACATTATATTATTAAATATCCTACAGAAGTAGTTTTGAACTGATGATCCATCCAGTGGGACCATCATAATTCAGTCTTATTGTACCCTAAAAATACACGTTCTTGACCTGAGACATTTGAGTGATGTCAATGGGTTAGCCACAAAGAAAATATGTTGTAATCATTATGTAGTCATTCCAAAGACCAGAGTTCACTGAAATTTTCAGTATACCTTCGAAAGTAGGAACTATTAACTTGACGGGAGAAAAAAACTGTATCAGTGAAATAGACAATCAAAATGGTCAATGAGGCCAGGCTTTTGTTGAGCATACCGTCAGACCTTGTGTGCAATATTTTAGTGTCACCATGTGCTGTTCTGATGACAGTCTGAAAGTTGATGAAAGATGAAATTGCAGATGAAATAAAATGACAGTAGTTAAAAGGACCATGGACATAAATATCAGATTAGGGAGAGTGCATTAGCCAATCCAATATTAGATGAAATATTCCATGTAGAAATAATTACTGAGAACTGGTGTGGTCCTAGAGTTTCAGATCCTCCTCCATCTGCTACTACTTTTGCATTCAGTTCGGAGAGACAGTGAATTTTTCTTTCACCTATAAGAAACTTGCTTGACAAATACTCTTCCCTTCTTTGCAGTTGTTTCTGTGTTTAGTACTTTCCTCATGGAATTATCTTACTTTTTTATGATTTTGATTACTGTAACCATAGAAGAAACAGTTTTCTGTAGGTTTCTGTAATTTTTCTGTAATTTTTTTCACTGTGGTTATAAATAACACACCACATATTTTCTTATGTCTGTATTACACATTGGGTGTACCTTGATAAAACCCTGAAGAAATCCATTCGTTAGCTCCTATCTCTTGACATTTTCAAAGTAACCCAATTCTAGACAACTGTAGACAGTTCTTCCATAACTGTGATTGGTTTAATTTAGTTTAGTTTAGTTTTCTTTCTCTAACTGAGGAATAACTTCACAAGTATGAAGCAAGTTGTGTACAACCATATGAAATATTTGAAAGTTGTCATTTTAAAACTCTAAAATATTGATCTCTTAATTATATTATTTTACCAATTTCAATGTTGTTCTTTTCTTTATTCATGCACTCCCTGTCTCTGAAATTACTTTGAAATTCTAATTCCTTTTCTTGTTTCTAGTTCCCATTTCCCTCTACCTGTGCAATTTATACTAAAGAACCTGGATGCAATAATATGGATATAGTCAGATCTGTCTCCACAACCTTCAGCTTCGATTGAATTTGCTGTTCTTATACTGAAGCAAGTGGAATTACAGTGTGTATAACCTGTGCTTTACATAACACCTATTTTTAGGCTTCATTCAAGGAGTTGATAGTATATGAATACATAGTTTCTAAGAAATGTTAGTTCAGAAACATATATTTTTAACCAATTTCGGTTAAACAGGCTGTCCTTGTTGCTTCTTGTATGACATTTGTTAACAGTTTAAGGAAAATCTTTTTTGCTGGACTTGTATTGGTACTGACTGGAAGATCCCTGGGGCTCCAGTATCTACACACACTAAGTGGCCTTGAAATTAATATCTGTGAAGAGAATTCTGATCTGTAAGTGACACTGTGTGTCTTACAAAGCAACTGGGATGCTGAAGTAATTAGTATATTGCAATTATTCTTAGAAGTATTCTGGTACATGGAGGATGTAAAGAGAGGGAAAGATGGAAACAGAGAAGGCTGGAAGGAATGGCATGGTTGTCTTTATATAAAACATTATGTTTGTTCCCGTCCCTGTTCCTTTGAATTTCCAGCTTTTTCAAATAATTTCTAAGAAAACTGGCTTCTAACAAAAATATGCTTTGTGTTAATACGAGAGGAATTTAGGTCACTGGGCATTGCTCATTTTTGTCTAGCCCTTGAATTAGATGAGGTTTCTAATAACCACGGCAGCTAATGAAAGTTGTTTCTGTTTTCACACCAACTTCCAGACAAAGAAATGTCAGGAAAAATCCACGATTGTTGGTAGCTGGTAGTTGCCAAACCAAGAAGGAAAACATGTTGTTACCTGATAGAGCTGTTCTACAGAGAAATTAAATTACCAGACATTTAAAAGACTGATTGATTGATTGGTTGATTGATTGATTTGGAATAGATTCTTCAATCCAGAAAATAGATGTTGCAGAATTCTTCATGTTCATCATTTTGTTCTCGGATATTAAAGTAGGAAAACATAGTCTAAGAAAGTTCTTTTATTTTTGACTGAAGCTAGGTAGGACATGCCTTTCCATGGCCAGGTATGTGCAGACAATATTGTTATACTGGGATATGGATATTCAGCCAAGCAGATGGCCTAGAAGCAGTCATGTTAGAACAATATTCATTCAGATTCGTAGTATCTGGAAGGATTACAACTGCTTGGTCTTCCAGCTATGAAGGACAAAGAGCTGTAGATACATTAAGGAGGAATCCTCTGAAAAGTCTCCAGATACATATGTTGAGGGTCATCAATAGTCATGGAGTCATTCTGTAGGTCAAAGAAATGAGCTGGGAATCATTTGTATAGATCACTGAATGGCAATTGTTGTTCAGAGCAGATTCTCTTACAGGCCAGATGTTCTTAACGATGACTGGAAAAGGCAGCATGCTAACAACAGAGCCAGTCCTCTCTCACAACACCTTGTACCCAACTTGCACTGCATCTAATGTGGATTACATAAGCAAAGTCAAGAGTGTAAAAATCAATATTGTTTCAACGTAAATAAACAACCTTCAAAAGACCCTCATAATGTATCCTACACCCAGATGGTTGTATGCCAGAAGTCTTCTGTAACATTGATGAAAGGAAAAATGTTGACTTGCTAAAGTAATTGCATCTACCAGTACAAGCTGATGTGCTGCTATTCTGACATTAAATATGAGCAGTCAGTACTTTGTTCCCCTATCAATGATATTTTTCTCATGTAATGGGAAAAGTACAAAAAGTAAAGTCAAATCTTGAAAAGTAGGAAACACAGAAACTGAACTTTCCTGCATAAACCCAGTTTCTACCTCTTCAGCACATGCACTAGGAGGTCTATTTTCCTCTCTTCACCCCACAAGATTTCTGCATGATTCTGTGCACATTCTGGACACATTGGGCTAGCTCTACTTGGTTTAATTAGTAACTCTTCAATAAATTTTCCTTGCTACTCATTGTGTGGCCCATTTACAGCATACTAGCCAAACCCACATCTGAAAACAATGTTATTCATTTTCTCTTGAGATTTATTAAGGGATATGTGAGTGGAAAACAAACACTTCACAAACATTTCATTTACATGGTGGAGTATTATAGTCATTCCCACAGTGAAAATTTTAAACTACAGTACAGACATGAAGTCGTAAATTTTAGGTGCCGTATTTAAGACAGGCAGGACATGGATTGTTTTCAGGTAACTTGGTATAATGACAGACATCAAACATTCAAAGTGCAATCTCTGTCACTTTTAGCTGTCATTATGAGGGTCCGTTTTTTTTGTGGGTCACATCTAGGAATGTAAATCTAGACAACCGAAAAAGAAAGAACAGCCCATTAGCATCTGACCTAGGAAAAGTTCAGCTTCAGGGAGGTGTCCAGCACCACACTGAAAGTCTGGAGCATGTCTCATCCCTTTCCCCAAGGCAGGACTCAGCTGCAGAAGTCATGAGACGAGAACTTGGTAGAAACTTTTGAAATCAAAAGGCTCCTTAAGATTATATCTTTTTTCTCCAAAGTCTGTGCTCAGAACGTGGAGAAAAACAGGATAATGTTTCAACATTTAGCAACATGTCTTGCTTGATGTGTTTGGATATGGCATAGTATCTAATTGAATGAAAAAGGCAGAAGGTTTGTAATTGACTTTTTTTAATGAAGAAACTTGTAAATTTATTTGAAATCAGAACTGAAAAAAATCAAGAAAACTATCAGATTTTGAGGAAATTGAACTTTTCTTTTCTTTACTGATCTTGGAGTTTATAACCAGTTTTCCTGAGGTTCTGCCTCATTCCCCTTTTGATCTCTGTAGGTAACACTGTCTTCAGATCATTCTTTCCCAGAGGAGGTCCGTTCTTTGTTCAAACTGCTGTTCAAAACAGCAGTTTTTAAATTCTGTACCCTAAAATCCATGCACAACAGGCTGAATTAAGATTACATGGGAAACAATAATTGCACTATTTCCCAGCTTTCATGTGCATGCCCTGTCAGATTTAATTTTACCCTGTGTGTGTGTGTGCGCGTGTGCATGAGGGAGATATAGAGTGCCACAAAGCAAGTGAGGGAGGCCTTCAAGAAACAATGCGGAACAGCCTAGTGGTTCTAGTCTGTAGACATCTTAGTGACGTGAAAGAAAATCAGCTTTGCAGAGCGCAAAGCTCTATTGCTCGTTCTAGAAGTGGAGCAGGGAGCCTAGCAGCAGGGAGTTGCCCTGCTTTACTGAGACTAGGATGACTGGGGGGTTCTTTCGCAGTGGAATTAGTAGCAGTTGTTATGCAGAGGTGAATCGCAAGGCTCAGTATAATTTAGGCTCTCTTGTAAGCTCTGTGAAGGAAACGTGGTATAGAAGTGTGGGACTTACTGCTCCCATACATGATCTATGCAGCATTTTTTCTCTTTTTTCCTGACTCAGTTGCCTGCTGCCCCGGCTTTTTCACCACTCCTCTCACTCCTTCAAAGTTCATTGTCTTCTTCTTTTGTTAGTCTGTTTGCCTAGCTAGTGCCTGTTTTTCCCGACTCATAATCCAATTCTTTTCTATGTCATATTGGCGTGTGGTCACCCTTCCAGCCACAAGTGCGTTCTTCATTTCCACTGGCTCCAACCGTTAGTTTTCTTCCTAGGCTCCTTGTTTAATATTCATATCCCACCCTTGTTGTGCTACAGTTCAGAGCAACCCAGAGATCTTTCAGTTTTCCACAATTCTGTGTTTTTGTGGGATGTTCGCAGAGTCTGAAATGCTGATACTTTTTTGCTGGGAGGGAAACTCTTTCACGTGTACGTATCTGTTGTTGGTCATGCTGAGATATGTCTGTAAATCTTTAAACTTGGATAAATTTGGCTTCATTTTACTGGGAACAACCAAGACAGTTACATCTGGACTTCACTGGTATTCTTGTGCAATTGCTTTTCAACAGTGTCTTGCACCAGGTTTTTTCAACTGTTTGTTTCTTTTTATCCTTTTTTCAATCACCATTATTTTTATTATTACTACAATTAATGTGGGTAAAACAACACATTTTCTCTTGTCTTGTTCTCAGAAATGGCTCAGCTGAAATGTAAAATAATAAATCAACCTGAGAGTGGCATGAAAAATACAAGCCTACATCTTACACGCTGTAAAGTTAAAGCATCTGAAAATAAGCTTTTCTAACGGAAGCGTCGGGCAATCTTCATAAGCAGTCACAATCACCGTGCCATGCATTAGCATTATTCCACAAATATAAAAGCTCTTAATACGCAAAGTTTCAAATCCTAGAATCTGAACAGGTGGCAATTTGAAAAACAGAATGAGATGTAATTAGTTTTTATGTGTCTATAACACCCACTGGTAAGGATTTATTATATTTTTATTTCTTTTATGATTCAATACGTTTGGTAAGTGCAAGGCATTAGTATGTAAATAACTAATGCACAGTAGCATGGTGGAAAATGTCACACAGTTGGGAAAGTTTTCTTCTTCCTCCTTTGCCCCTCTTGTATTTGCTTTGGGCTGGTTTCAAGGACTTTGGAATCAGTTTAGACTTCTGAGGGTTTAACCCATTTATGATCTTTGGAAACACGTCCCCACAAATTCCACGTGGCTGTCATTTTTCCCAAGAATGCTAGATTTATTTAGATTGTGACAAATACTTTCTTACAGCAATAAGCTTGCAGGCTGTTAATCTGGGAACACAGGAAAAAAGGGAAAAAAAAGAAAATTAGAGAAAATTTGAGAATTTTTAGTTTCCAAAACTCTTAAAATAATTAGAGCCACATACCTCTTTTTTTATTTTTCATTTTTATAACAAGTATTGTTATGTTAAGGACATTTTGAGACTGTGATTTTTTTTTTTTTTTAAGTGAAAAATAGACATACTAAAGCTAAAACATGTACCACTATGTAAATCACAACTCACAGTTTTACAAATCTTGTTGACTAAAATCGTTACGAAAATACCATTATGTTTTTAAACATTTGATGCTGGTCTTTTGACTTCACACAATTTATGTGGATACTAAGGCACTGCAAAACTGAATGGAAGAGTTCTGGTTGTCTTGCGAGCATGAGGCATGTACAATTAACTGCTTAACAGAATATTTCTCCACCTCTACTGTTCTGTTCCAATCTGTCCAAAGTTAATTCATCCTTCCTTTGTGTTCAATTTGACAATGAGACGAAGTCATGTGTATACTTTTTAAACTTCTAGATGAACATTTGAGAATGTAATTCGAAGGTTTCTGCAACCAAATATTAAGTCAAGGGCATTTTACAAATTTGAAGCTCTAGTTAGCATTAAAAACCTCTAAGCTTTTTTGGGTAAATTTATAGATGGCCTTCAAGTGACAGGCCCTTCACAACTATTTATCCTAGAAGGTATTTTAGTGTGAAGGAACTCTTCCCTTTCAACACTTAACAAAAATATTAGCCCAAAATCAATCACAAAGGGCAACTCTTTCAGACCTCTTCAGATGTTTTTTGCTGTTGCAAGGTATCTTCGCCAGATACTCTGAAATTCAGATCATCCAGATTAGTTTTCGGTGGCAGCCTCTCATACCATTTAATTAAAATGCTGAACAAAGAAGGACGGCAAACTATTAGTGTGTCCAGAGGAGAGCAATAAACATGGTGAAAGGTTTCGAGGGCAAGACTTAGGAGGAGTGGCTGAGATCACTTGACTTGTTCACCTTGGAGAAAAGAAGGCTGAGGGTTGACCTCATCGCGGTCTACAACTTCCTCAAGAGAGGCAACAGAGGGGGAAGTTCTGGTCTCCTTCCTCTGGTTACCAGTGATAGGACAGGAGGAAATAAAATTAAGCTGCATCAGGGGGAGTTCAAATCAGACATTAGGGAAAGGTTCTTCGCTGAGAGGGTAGTTGTTCCCTGGAACAGGTTCCCAAGGGAAGTGATCACAGCACCAAGCCTGTAAGAGTTCAAGGAGAGTTTTGACGATGCTTACTCATATGGTTTAGTTTTAGGTAGTCTTGTGAAAAGCAGAGACCTGGACTTGATGATCCCTATGGGTCCCTTACAACTCAAGATATTTTATGATCCTATGATTCTAAGAAATAGTTTCATATCCAGCAAGACCAGAGTTCAGTTGGCCTACATGTTGACACTGGAGAAGTAAAGGGTACGTTCACAAGTCCTTTCCTAAGTAGCTAGATAAAAAAGGATCATGTGTTCAGTGTAATGTGTAGTAGAGTTTAAAGTTATTATGTCCACTACTCAGCACTTAGACTCATCAGAAAATATTTTGTACGTTTCGTCCCCTGTAAAAAAAAATTACAACATATTTCAGGAATGAAAAACCAACAAATATCAACTAAGTAGCAGAAGTCTGAAAGAAGATTTCTAGTAGAATATTTTTGATTCCACATTAAAAGCTTAAAATTCTTGATTTTTCCAAGAATAGTTTTTATAATAAAAATATATTTTTGGTTAAAACATTTGGCAATCATCTCTTGAATGTGATTGAAAATCAGTAGCTCTTTTATCTAAGGAATAGTTTAGTTTCCTGATTTTTTATGTCTCACTGAAGAGGAAAAATTCATCAACGACTAGATTGACCAACAATTGAGAAAACCCAGGGATGGGTGATGCATATTATAAAGTATAGCTTGTGCATTAACTTCTCTGTCGTAGTATAAAAATACAGTCTCATTTTCTAATCCATTAGAATTAATTATTTTCTTAATTTCTTCTTAGTCTCCTCAGCCATTTGACATTAGTGATTTTTTCAATTTAAATGGTCATTTGAAAATTATTTTATGATGTCTTTATTTAGGTATACCCATTTGGTAAGATGTTATTATTAAAGATTTATGTTATCCAGGTTTTATTTACTTGACATCTTCCGTTTACCTCAGGTTCAAAGTAGTGTAATAGGGTATCATTCTTATTAAAATAACTTTAAACAGCTCTTTGGGAAAAATGCCTTCTTCAATTTTCTTCCACTGATGGGATTTATTCAGTGGATAAAAAAAATATCATTTATGAAACTTAAAATGTATTTCATTTATGAAATTCAAATTGTATTTACCATTTTACATAGATGGCTACATTGAATTTAAACTGAAATAAATGCCGTAACTTGTTCCTGCTTGCTCCAACAATAAATTTATTGTGGAGTTAGGAAAAAGGAGGCACAGAAAGTTTGACAAGGATAAGAGGTATGGGGTGGTGTTTAGGTTTTTCTGACACCAAACAGCCACCATGTAGTAAGCCATATTGTCTCAGAAAAGACTTTCTGTAAAGCTTGTCTCAGGATATTTCTGCTCTTGGAGGCTTGCTTTCCCGGAATTGTTTTTTTAAACATTTTAAGCTCTCATTTATTTCATAATTTTAAAAGTTCACTATGTCGTATTTTGATAGTCATGATATTAAGAGTTTGCATTGATATACCTTGTTCCATATATGGTAACTCCTCGGCCTTTGCATGTTTCACATACCTGTGATTTTTTTTCAAATTTTAATTATTCCGTATGTACACCAGTTGACAAATCAACAGGATTCAAATTATCATTTTTCTCACTAGCTGACTGATTTTTCAGGAATACATTTAAGATAAATGTATTAAGAAAGTCAAAGCTTTGACACTGTGACAAACAAAACTGGTCAATCCGACAAATTTTTGGTTTTTTTTTTTTTTTTTTTCAAAAAGCTCATTATTTTAGGAGATTAAGAAATTACTAGTTCTTTTGGGTCATATAAGGATTAGTTCTAGGGGATTGTTAACAAATCATAGTAAAATAGTAGCTGCTTTTGTGGTAGAAGCTTTATTGCTATATTCTACACTTGTCAAACACTGTTCATTAATGAGTGAGTTTGCAACTGTTCTCTTAATCACAATTTACATGTGTTTAAAAATTACAGATGAAATTATGTGCAAAATGACCCAGAAGCAAGGAGTAAATAGGGTTACAGAATCCAGCAGTCAAAATTCGACAGTATTAGGCACAGACATCACTACCCTCTTATTTTTCCAGTTAAATTAAGCTTACGAAAACTACTAGTGTTATGCCACCAGAAATCTCTTTATTTTTCTCATTTCTTTTTCCAAATTCTGTCCAACTTCTCTCCATCACATTTTGAAGAAGGTATCTGAAAATGAACAAATGTAACCAATCACAAAATAGGTTCTCTTAATATTTTTTATGTGCGCTTTAAAAAAACAGGCCTTATGAAGAAACAACTATAAAAATTCTGGCTTCTCTAATCTAAATATAAAAGTTTTCCCATGCATTAAGTTATGAGGATGATCCTGGAAAAACAAACCAACAAGGTCAGACTGGCCTTATTTGTTGCATTCAGTAACGACATACTTGAGAAAATGAGGTAACCTAAAAGATGGGGCTTTACTCAGAGCCTCTGAAATCATACAGAGCTTCAGTGTTGAGAACAGTGATAACATGAGGAGTTGGGATATGCTGAGGACTGCAAAACAAAAGGGAAGATTGCCCTGGCAATAAGTGAACTTCCTATGATATGATATGAACAGAATAGTCTACAGTATGACTCAAGGTGGTAGGAGGTTTCTAATGCAGAAAAAAGACTTCTTAAAAGTATTTTCTTGAACTACTGAAAACTGAACACTCTCTGGATGGTACAGCTGGAGAGTTCAGATGCACTGTCAGGTCCTTCATCCCTCTCATCATTTTTGTGGCCCTCGTCTGGACCCACTCAAGCAGGTCCATGTCTGTCTTACGCTTGGAGCCTCAGAGATGAATGCAGTCCTCCAGGTGGGGTCTCTGGTCTGTCAAAGTAGAGGGAGAGAGTGGAGTACAGGGGCAGAATCACCTCCCTTGACTTGCTGGCCATGCTTCTTTCCTTGCACCTCACCTGGACTACTGTGTCCAGCTCTGGAGCGCTCAGCACAAGGACGTGAACCTGTTGGAGAGGGTCCAGAGAAGGGGCACAAAAATGATCAGAGGGATGAAGCACCTCTGCTATAAGAACAGGCTTAGAGACTTGGGGGTGTTCAGCCAGGAGAAAAGAAGGCTCTGGGGAGACCTTGTTGCAGCCTTCCAGTACTTAAAGGGGGCATGTAAGAAAGATGGGGACAGTCTTTTTAGCAGGGACTCTTATGACATGACAAGTGGTAATGATCTTAAAATGAAAGATGGTAGATTTAGACTAGCTGTAAGGACGTATTTGATACATGAGGGTGGTGAAACACTGGCACACGTTGCCCAGAGAGAGGTGGTAGATACCCCATCCCTGGAAACATTCCAGGTCAGGTTGGATGGCATTCTGGGCAACCTGATCTAGTTGAAGATGTCCCTTGCTCACTGCAGGGTGGCGTTGGACTAGATGACCTTTGAAGGTCCCTTCCAACCCAAAGCATTCTATGATTCTATGTGTACATATTCGCACAGATGCATATGTGCATATAGTCTTGTGCGTATGTGTACATGCACGTACCCATATTGCAGAACTTTCTGACAAGTTCCTCACTGATTAAAAAGCATTAGAAACACTATGGATTTTTTTTACCTCCCCTTGCCTTTGGGAGGAATTTCACAGTGTGGAAAAGGCAATATTTTGTTATTTTAAAACATCTGTCTTTGAAATTGCTTCTGGTAAGTGCTTTGTAATCTCCAAAAATCCAACATTCATCAGTCCTGGTCTGAGCTACTCTCCTACCTTGCTTGGAAAAATTGGTAACTCTCTAAGCTGGGAGCTGTGAAAGTCAAAAAGTTTACCATCCATCTACACAGGGAGATAGTTCTCTGGATTGTAGGGGATATGAGGGACAAATAAGCTTCATTGATGAGCAGTCACTAGATCTATGGTACTTGCCTTATAAAGGATAAACAAGTAAGTCAGTAGTTAAAGGATGGCTTTCCTTGTTCATTAAAGAATGCTGTTTTGCAACCTCTGCTACTCCATTAGGGATTTTTGACAATAAATTGTTGGAGAGAAGGCAACAATAGTGCCAGTTTTGTAACAGATGTCTGTTCCAGTTCAAGTTTGTATTAACAAAACTGAACTCCTTCAATATCTTTACTGAGAGAAATGTCATTATTATTGGGGCTGTTAGTGTTATTACAAGGGAAAAAAAAAGATACCGCATGCTCGGAACAGAGAGGTTTGATGTGATAGTTGTAAAGCACATGTCTCAGCAAAACCAGACTGAAGTGCTGAACTGTTTCTCTGATAACGCTGATATGTCCAGAATCAACATGGAAATGAGTCAGTTTAATAGTTTGAGAAAGAGTGAGGCTGGTTTTACCCATGAACCTAGAGAATAGTGTGTCAGTCTTAAAAACTCTGATTGAAGACATATGCCAAGGCAGAACAAAAAACGTGCATGTTTATATTAAATTGTACTCATATTTATTTTAATTATAAAGGATAGAGTATATTTTGAAACATTGTTTTCTGAGCCATGGGAGAATCGCAAAAAAGATGGAGCAGATTTGTAGAATTAAATGTGACATATGCTGTTGCTTTTCCCAGCTTCAAGAGGGGGAAAGACCAAAATAAACAGATAAACAGAGGGCTAAATGATAAGATATTTTAGCTGAACATTTGGCAGGCAGCTAGAAGTTGTAAAAGGAATTGATGAAAAAAGTTATAGAGCACAGTATCGAGCCTTGAATTTTAACAGTTTCAAGTAGTGAACTTATGTGTTTGGATGCCAAAAGTATTTCAGATGTGCCAGAAAAATGAAAAACATTTTAATGAAAAACATTTAATGGCTTGTTTTATAAAACCATATATTTGTCTGCCTCTACGTAGCTCATTGATTTCAAGGCATGTGGAAAGTTAAACTTGTGCTTTTCTTATTCGATTCATGCATTTTGTTTAAATATTGATAGTTGTATAAACCCATGCTTCCAAGGATTTAGCAAAACTTAATTAATTCACAGGGATCTCGTCTTTCCACTGGGAGAACTATGGTTGAATGAGAGCTACAGCATACCTTTGAGCTGAACTCAAAGGAAGACAAAGTACTTGCAGGAAACTCTGGCCTCCAGTGTGTTACACTTTCTTGTTAGTGTTTAACTCTTTCAGAATGGTGTAAGGGATCCTTCACATACCTGAGAACAACATTCTGGATGACCTCTCTGTGACAACAGTTGCAGAGGTGATGCAAGAAGAAACCCTGGAAATCCCTGCACTAGTCTCAGGCCTTTCTTCCTCTTCTGGATTATCTGGTGATTTGAACTCTTCCTGCCAGCATGGTCTATGGAGCATGTTGTCTTTGGTGCTGTCACAGCACCAGTTCATTTGCTCTTCCTGCCGGAGTCTAGACAATGTGCGTCATTGTAGGACAAGGCACTCTCTCAAAGCATGTTACTTTTTAGAGCTTTGATATGAATCAAGAAAACCTTCAGAAGGGAGAGATGATTCTGGGCTTCTCACTCTTCTCCAGCACTGCAGAGCAAGAATTGAAATACCTTAGTGGCGACTCTGTGTATTGCAGCAGAACCACTGTTCTGCCTTGTCGCAGAAGCCTGAAATTTTTCTTCATGCAAAGAATGACTTGACCAAGGTCACTTAAGTGAAAAGCAGAGCTGGGAAAACCCTCATTTTAAAGGCAATGCTGACTTTCCTTGCCTCTTATTTCTCCTCTCTTACACCTTCCTTTTAGCCTTCTTTCTGTTTTCAGAAGGCCTTTCCTTCCTTATTTAACTCTTTTGTGTAAACTTGGTTGCAATTAAATCTGAGAAAGCAAATATCTCAAAGAAGTATTCAAATAATCAAAAGTATGGTGAAGTGCAGCAAGACTGTATAGACTAGGAGGAACTATTTTTCCTTGTATGAGGGCTGCTCTAGCTTTTTGCCTTTGAAAAGTGATTCTCTTTGTAGCTTGGATATGGAAGCTATTTTGATAATATTCTGTTCTATGCATTAAAAGCACTCCTCAAAATGGATTGTAATTGTCCTTGATCATGACATAATCTCTCACAGTGAAGTTATAAAATGTCTGTGGTTGTAGCCGTAGCTATTTGTAATGATTGCACATTAATGGATATTGTGAAAATAGAAGTAAAATTCTAGTTTCATTTATCCTAGGCCACCAGGCATAAGAACATCTTCCCTAGATTTGACATTGTTTGTCAAACGCATGTCATGTACTTTGTAACTTGGAAATTTAAAAAAGCTTCCTCAGTAGCTGTTAAAATTTAGTATGCAGCTGGAAGGATATATCTTGGTTAAGGAAATTGTCTTTTGGATCTCTTGTTTATTTGCTCAAAAGTGTGCATGAGCAGAAGGCAGTTTAAAGGGTAACGTCTTTGGGGCCACGGAAATGAGCACAAAGCACCAAATAGAGTCACTAGTGACATGAAAAGCCTGCTGAGAATGCATAAGCTGATATATATCAAGTATTGTATTTATCCCCCCAAAGTCACATATCCCTCAAAACAATAAAAAAAATTCATTGTGATGGTTTATCAGTCAAATTCTCTTAAATCAGATTATTATGTCTTTAATAGACTACAGGTTCACCTATTGAATATTACCTTTTCAGGGTAACTCAGAAATTGAATGGAATGTGAACAGAAAGAATGGGAAATGATATTAGCAGCTGTGCAACTATTCATTACCTTGGATCCTCCAGCTAGCAGTGTGCAATCCTCCTTAGTGAGATGGCACTAAAGTTGTTCGAAAGCTGGTAGCACTTATGCTCTCAACTTTAGATTCTGAGGGCCAAATCTTCAGCTGTCTTAAGTAGAAACACTTCTAGCGATATGGTCTTCAAAGTGGGGAAAACACAACTTTTGGTATGTGTTAAACCCTTGAATCTACACATGATGAGTGGGCTCCAAAGATAATGACTTCTTTAGTAAAGTTTTCGAAGGCTAGAACTTCTGCACTTTGTTGAATGGATGAACCATTACGTATTGTCAAGTCTATTCTAATTAAAAGTGACACTTGAAACATTTTAGCAGGACACTTTTTTTTGTTTTTCACTGAATAGCTGTTCAAATCTTTCAAACACATGCCTTCTAACACGTACACATGTCTAGCAGAAGTTGCCCTTCACCTCATCCTACTTCATTATCCAGTCTGTAAAAGAAACACTATCCCAATAGCTATGAAAAAGCCACACACAACATCTACTGTATGTTATTGTTGGCATCCTGAACTGGCATGTCTGTTACAATTAAACAGAAGTTCTAAAAGATTCCCAGTTCAGTGCTCTTTGTAAAGACTTTGACACTGGGAAAGAGTAAAGCGTGCTCAAGAGAAAGAGGGTAATAATGCTCTTGTACCACGTGGTGCAGACAAAGTACGTTGATGGGAAAGAGAACATCCCATGGGGAGATAAAAGGAGGAAAAAGATTTTATACAGAACAAATTTCTAGCAAAATTAGATTGCTGTTAGTTAGAAATCAGAGACTACTAATGGTGAAAAACTGAGCAGAGACTCCATAAGATTGTGGTGTTTATTCTAAAAGGCTAAATGCATACTCAGAAAAATATTCTCTTGTCGATATGAGCCTTTATGCTTAGTCTTATGAAATGTGTTGGAGTTTGCAGTAGATGGTCAAAAAAAAACCCCCAACAAATAACAATTGTTTTCCCTACTTCATCCACTCACACCTCTGATCTTTCTTGCTGGTTTGAGCATTATCCAAAGAACCTACAAAGATTAACAAAATTATGCTTTACTATATAATGAAAATGTTTGCATCTACTCAACAGGCAGTATCGTCTCATCACATCTCTGCACGTGTCACATGACGAGAAATTGGTAGAGGAGGTAAAAGGAGATAGGCTACCAAAACTAAGAAAAAATTATTAAAGGGATTTGCACAGGAGTAAAATTTTCATTAAACAAATAATGG
This sequence comes from Bucorvus abyssinicus, assembly GCA_009769605.1. Classification (NCBI taxonomy): domain Eukaryota; kingdom Metazoa; phylum Chordata; class Aves; order Bucerotiformes; family Bucorvidae; genus Bucorvus; species Bucorvus abyssinicus. The sequence goes on along the minus strand of CM020030.1, from coordinate 16,967,929 downwards.
CATTTTTGTATTTTTAAGAAAAAATTTCAAAGAACAATCACTGGGTAACCATATTACCTCAGTCTGTGTTCACTGCCTACCCAGTATAATTCCCACTCACTCAGCTAAAAAGACCCTGAGTACAGTTTCAGTCTGTAGAGTGTCAAGATGAGGAATGTGCGTGTGTCCTAGTCAAAATGCTAAGTCAGCATTTGCACAGAAGTGCTTCGGTAGGACTATCTGGGTTAAAACTGACTTGTAGGGTCAGTGCCCCTCCACAGCCATACAGGGCATTTGCATGCAATGCAAATTTGCAAGCTGAAGTCTCATCTGTAGAAGAAAACAAACTCAATACTAGTTTTGAAATGTTGTTTTTAAACAGAGCTTCTTGTTTCTGGGAAGATGGTGTATGATTTTATCCATGTAACTTTTGCTCGATTTAGCTTGTAGGATGTTGGAGGCCCTTGCCTTGTAAATCAGGACCAAATTCCATTAGGCAAAAGCCTTTTTCTTGTAAAACACATACCATTTTATACGTACCATACAGATGTACCATACATGTGTCCTGCATGAGGGCTACCACAAAGGGTTACCTAACAAACACAGTGTTTCTGTTAGAACACATTTTGGCCTTACAGAAGTATTGCCACAATTTCAGTGTTCCATGGGTGGTAAGTTGTTCTATCAGTTTAATATGTATTTTTTAACTCAATTTTGCCATTATCTCTGAATAACTAAACCTGTAGTAGCTATATGACCTGGTTGAACATTCTATATTTTTTTTTTTAATATATTTTAAATATCCACATCATCATAGGGTATCAAGAACTGTTATTCTAAATAAACCATCTTCATTCTACAATCACAAGATTTTTGCTGCATACGATAGCTACAGCAGAAAGTGAATACCTTAGAAGTATTCAATCCTCAGTGAAATTTGACCTCTACAAGGTAATATATTTTCTAGATTGAAGTTCAATATTGAAGTGTCACATAAAGTACTTTTGATTTCAGTGATCTAAAACTTGGTATTGTCATCAGATTTCTCACGTTTGGCTCATAAGCAGCACAAGGTGGTGAACTCTAATTTGAATCAAATAACAGCATGTTTGGTTCTGGCATTTTTATGAAGAACGTACCTGAGACTGTGCCAAGAATATATTTGCTGATAGTAGTATTTGGATAATGAAGCATTCACTTTAGTCTGCTCCTTATTCTCAGTCTACTCTCTTACATTTCCGGATGCTTCAGATGAGCCTTGTACTAAAAATATTCCATGTTCTTGTAGTGTAAGAATAGTATAATTAATAATGAATTTTACATCAAAGACACTAGATTTCTAGCTTCATTCTTGACAAAAATTCTTTCTATCCTGTTGTTTATGACTCCCATACTTAGCTTAAATAGAAAGAAAATAACGTTCATATTTTATGTTTAATTTAGTTTGCCTATTTCTAATTTGTAGTACAGTGGGACAGAAAAGTACCATGGGATCTTTTTCCACAATAGTACATATTTACAATCCCAAACCTTACTGTGAATATATATGACTTAATCTTCTAAATAGCACAGTCCTTTAAACAAAAGTCCTCAGCCTAAGGCCTCCTCAAGCCTCCAGACACTTTGATTTCATCTAAATATAACCTGAGTAAATGCATTTTTTCTTAGTTTCTTTTTTTAGCTCTGAGGACTCCATAAGACTTATGTATCAGTGACTGACAAATTTGAAAGGAAGTATATTTATCAATTAACAAAGAGCACTCTGCAGGATATCCCAGCTGAGCAGGTCTCTGTGCAAAGGAAAACAGCTAGATTTTTAAAAATGACCTTTGCCACTGCAGCAATAGGCAAGTCAGAATTCTTTCATGATAACGAAGAATTGGAAGAAGGCCACAGTTGAGGAATTTGCAGATATGAAGAGCTGGTTATCTTCTTCTGTGCCTCTGCTATGTGTAGACCCAAAATACTTGCCATCAATGATGTGATGGAATGTATAGATTACACTGAAATTCACAATACAAAAACCTTTCTAGGCCAGAAAGATTGTCTGACCTTCTTGTGATCTGAGCAAAGCGTTGCTTCGCATCACAAGGAAATTTTCTCTGGCATTGATCGTATAATTTGAAATATTTTTCTGCCTAGATGCATGACAAAGAGCAGGTTAATATGCTGTAACTGGTAGGGTATTAATTTATTTCAAAATGTTTGTACTGTATTCAGCTGAGTATGGTATGAGGTAATGAGCTGTGAGTGTCCCCTGAGTATTCATTTTCTGAAAGTGTATCCCAAACAACGGGCACTGTCTTCCAGGAAAATTTTTCACAGTTAACTCCCAGCAGGGTGTAACAACAAAAGCTCTGCCTATAAAAGTAGTTTATGTAATATAGCATTGGCTTTATTTGGGTAAATACTGCGTAAAGAGATTTTACAAACAAGATAATATAAAATAATGCATTTGGTAAACACAAGGACTTCCTCTCAACACACAATTTTAAGAGGCACATTAGAACATTTACATTCCAGTAGCTACATATCCTGTAGATTTAAAAAGTGTAACAGTTGAAATAAGACAATCGCAGAAGTCAGTATTGGAAAACAAATTGAGGTATAAAGAAGAGACAAGGATAAATCCATAACGTTACTTCAGGGCTTTGAGAAGATATAAATATACTTTAATAATTTATTGATAAATTTTAGTAAAAACTGGTAGATGTGCTACTTCAATTTTAAAAAGTAAAAATTAATTATTCGGCAAAAGTGACTTACTAAGGAAATACTCAAGTCAATGCATATGTTCATGTGTAGTTTACTTCATACCCTGTCTGCAACATTTTTATGTTATATGAAGATGTGTGGTATTATCCAAAATCTAATGTGTCCCTGATGTTGGCTTGCAGATAGCATTTTCAGAAAAGTAAGAGGAAATTGGCAAAAATATCTGTGAAGACTTTACAGTCATGTTAAACAATGTTACGCACAATGTTGTTTCACATTGATTTAAATGCAGCTGGAATTAAAAGCAATGGTTTTCTTCACTGACATTAAATCTGTAATACCTGTAAACCACCACTGATATGAGAGGTCTGTTTAATGTGGAGTTTCTAACTGACACAAAAACATTTCCCCCCACTTAAATATGTGGCTCAATGAAGTGAGAGGAATTTTCTTCCATTTTAGAGGAACTGAAACATATAAAAAATGGTTTGTCTCTAATGTTCAACCAGCATTTGCCCCCTGGAAATTCCACTCTCAATAGTCCAAGCCTTGTGAAACCAATCTACCTTCTATGGGGGGCTTCCCAGGAATGCTTTTAAACTTGTATTTTTAATTTTAAAAATAATTTATGAAGAACAAATTTAGCTTTTTTTTTTTTTTAGGGGATCTGAGAGGAAGTTAAGGTTAAGGCTTACCTCCTAAGGGAAAACAGTTATTTTGTTTGTCTAAAAATACTGTAAAACACCCAACTCAGGTCTCTTCTCCTATCAGTAAGTAGACAGCTGGGAAGAGAGTATTAGTCTGTTCTGATAGTAAAGTTCCTGTCTGCCACCCCACCCTTCAATACATGAGTTTGAATAACTATGCTGATATATCCGGCCATTTTTTCCTTTAAACATCCTCAGATAACATTACAACTGTTCTCTCAGTGACTTGAATACACCAGGAGGTGTCTTTTTATTCAGTGGGGTGGGATTAGCCTACCCAGACGCAGTCAGTATACTCACTGCCTTTTATAAATGCAGTAGTGTCCAGTTTTGAGTTGTACCCTGCAAATGCTTTCATTGGCTAAACAGGAGCAGTCCTGATTGCTTTGTGCCCCAGAAAATGTTCTTATTAAGAGCCTGTATATAGTTGATTTTCAGCATTTCCTTAGAAATATGTATGCAATGACAATTAGAAATTATCCGTGTTATTCTGACCTGCTTTTTTGCCTGTAACATTTGGCAGGCCAAACACACTGCCTGTAGAAAGATTTATTTGCATATTTTGAGAGAGGCTGTGTTGGAAGTTTGCAGTTATCAAATCTGGCAAGAAGCAGATATGGGTTAGAGGTGTGTTTTGAACATCAAAGGCCAACGCTGATGTTTGACTTCCCCAAGCTTGTGATCAGCCTCAGGACCACAATACTCAAACCAACCTCTTATACCTTGAGTTTTGCCTGTGGGGTAGGTGGCACAAACTGCCTGTTTTATTATGTGTTGATACTCCCATTTGTGCAGCTGCTAATTATTTTGCAATGTGCAAGCAACATGAAAGATACAGCTAAATTATTTTTCAGATTCATATCCTGGTATTTCAGTAGTAATTGGCAAAAATGTGTTGATTTCCAAAATGATCAATCTTTCCTGTTGGTAGTAGTTTTTAGACTGTGAGAAGAAAATACCCTTGCACTGTCTTCTCATGAATTTTTAGCAGGTTTGCCATCAGCTCTAGTGGCCTCAAGAGTTGAATAAAGATGAGATTCCTAACGTCTCTTACTTGACTCTCAATTGGTTTTGTGGTTAAAGTTGTCTGTCAAAGGACTTTGCGCTAACCTGCCATTGTTCTGAATGTATCTCCAGAACAGTCCATTTATGAAATCGTATAAATATTGTAGGCCTCCAAGTGATGCTGTTGAACACAATCTGATGCACGTTTTAAGTATTTACAACTAGTGATGAATGTCTACAAAGTAGTCTCATTTTTTGTCAGTGGCTTAACCCGTAAATATTGTCATGAGCAAACCAGTACTTACTATTTTAATTTTTAGAGTTCCCCTAACGAAAATTTTTCATTTTGCTGTCATTCACAATTTCCATTCTTACAGAAACAACATCCTTGGGGAGCTCGGCTATATGTACCATTTCAGTCTATTTTCCTATGACAATATGCTAAATATGACCTACATAATGTTTGTAGTGTTTCTCCCTTGGCCTTTAGAACGTATTGGTTTAAAGCTCACATAGGTATAGACGTCCACACAGGTCCTGGAAACAGGTATCTGAGTTGAGATTCTTTCAAAACCAGAAAATCCAGACAAACTTTATGTATGCTCTAACCATTGGGCAGCTTTAGCCAGAATTCACAACATCTTACACCACAGTCAATTGTGAGAGTGTTTCTAAAGCTGCTATGTTCATCATTCTGATATCTCCAATCCAGATTTGGTAAGACTGTAAATAATGGTGATTCATAATCATAAACAAATGAACATTTTCTACTGTAACATCAAGAACCAAGCAGTTTAGCCAAGAAAGGAGGTGGTGAAGGGCATAACGAATAGAATTCACCCTGGCATGCTCCACTGCACAGAAGGAAGTGTCTCTTCCAAAGTGACTGTTTCATTGGCCTGAAAGTAATGAGAAGCACCTGCCTGTTTTGTCTAGTCCTTCAGGGTCCAATATCTGGTACATCAAAAATTATAATTGTCAGCTACAGAAACATTGAGTAAAGTTCCAGACAGTATTAGTCAGAGAACACATTGATATACTGACTGATTTTGCAGACTACCTACCTAATGCAAGTTACACATCAGATGAATAGTTTGAAGATTGCAAGCTGCCTGAACGCATTCCACTCACAGGACAAAGAGGATTCCTTTAATTTGTAAATGGTTCTTCAGTCTTTTCCTTCTGCCTTGCTTCCACTCAGCTTCTTTGTGTTGTGTATTTCTTTCCAAATGACAAAGTTATTATCATCCAATCGATGATATTTAAGTTCATGATATTGAAGAAACCAGGTTAAATTGGTCTCACATCCCTTTGTTTACAGTCTTACCCATCGCAATCAAGGATCTGACAAGATTTACATTTCTTTTTATTGATGTGGGAGGAAGCATGAAAGAAACTGAGAGAATGCAGCATTTCATCTTTTCATTTATGTATGCAAAGTGTTGATTTGGCTATGGGCAGACTCAATGAAATTGTGTTAGAAATTCCTTAAGTGTGAAATCTATGTTCTTTTTGGCTATGTAGCAAGGCCACAAGTAGAGGACAACGTAAAAGTAGCAGTGGATTGGAGTGAAGCACTCAGGATGACTGCTTCTCGTGCAGGTTGAATGACATGTGAATACTAAGCAGCATAGTTTGGACCTTGCTGAATGTAAAGTATTACTGGTATTATTTATACGATGACAAAAATACCTCCAGAAGTTCAGCTTAAAATTTCCCCTCTGAAACTGAAGGAATCTTGCAAATAAGCACTGTGAAGATAACTTTCACCGTAGATTCTTTTGTGTTACTTAGCTATATGTATGAGTGTTAAAGGTAGTATCATAGCACTTTACACACGTACTTGTGTAGGTGTAATTAAACTTAGACCTTACCTGAAAAATATTTTACACTGACTTTACTACACTGGATGCATGCCATGCAAAGAGAAGCAGAACCCTCCCATGTCTTACGTTTTATCTTGTCCTCCACTGTTCTGGAAGTAAACTTATGATTTTCTGAAAGCTATGAGGAAACAAACTGTAGTTTCTCAATTAACTGTAGAGGACAATATAGAAAAGGACTTGGCCCCAAAGGAGAGCAGATAATTTCTTTAACCACATTGTCACACAGATTCATCTTTGCAATAAATTTTAGCTGGGTTTCAAAACTATTTTTCCATCTGGACAGAAAAAAAATCTCTTTTCATTTTGAAATGTAGCTATATTCCCCTGATTATGTCTTAATCAGTTTATCTTAGATGTAATTTAATAAGTAATGTACAATGAAGATAATGACAACCTGGCTAGCACTTTAAAGGTCAAGGCACTCACTGCTAAATGAAACAAAGTGTACTTGTTGTGAAATATTAATTCCAAATTATTGCTCTTTATTTTTCATAGTAGATATAACTAAAACCATATGCCCCTTTTTTAAAAGTTCATTGAAATAACAGCATCCACAGGTTAAGAAAAATCTTGCACTAGGAAGTGTTTGATACTTTAGACATGTGCTCACTCTATTATATCCCACTTTTTGGTAGCATTTATCTAAGGTGCTTGTAAGGGATGGGCACCTCCAAAGAACTGTAGAGTTTAATTTTGAGTTTGAAAACAGACATGGGTTGCACTTTCACACAAACGCAAAATGCACTCCAATGTGATATTACTATTACATAACTATAATAAAGGAGTAGAAGTCTAGAAGTATTCATGTCCTGTAAACCTATTTACAAAGGCATACATGCATCATGGAGATATAGCCACACAGCTGAAGCAAACCTGTCAGTGATTCTTATGCAGAAACTAATTTATTTGTACCGTTTAAACAAAAGTCAAAACTTTCCCTGATTTCAACATATCCAGAGTTTTCCTCCAGATGTCAGGAGTTGAAAAAAGCATTCAAGTATTCCACTGAATTTGATCCCTTTCCCTGAAGTTTCCCTGAATATTCACCACAGAATAAAAGTATCTCTGCGCTATTATGGCAAATCAGATTTACCAATTGAACTCAGGCATATATATAAATTAACCTAGGGTAAAATAATTCCACACATATCTGATTCACAGTAAATATCCTTGTAAAATTATTTTACTTTAAAAAAAATGTTATCAAATTTGAGATTAGCTAACCTAGATCAAAAGAAGGTTGTTTTAACTGTACTTGTATTTGTCATGGTTTTATAGTAAATGTATGGAATTACATTGATTGCAGAGCAGTTGACAAATAACAACTCATTTCAGCTGATGCATAGTCGTCTCTTCAGAGTTGATGTAGTATATTTTTCGTGCTTCTGAGGTGTCATCCACTGCAAATATTTCTGAAGTACTGGTGAGGAATCTTTCATCAACAGCCAACCGCCTGTTTCCCTCAATTTTTGTGAAGGATGAGAAATATGCAAACAGCATGAAATTTACTTTTCTGCAAGCTTAGTAGTAAAAAAAAAAATGGAATTGAACAAATATATGTTGCCTTACATTCCTATTGGCCAAAATTACTGTGATTTTGTTGTCATGTCTCATCAGATCTGGGATGGCTCTTAGGTGTGACACCATGTTTTCACCAGTATGTTGACTTTTTATCTGGATGCTTTTCCCTGACATTGTGAGAGTTATGCTGTGAGTAATCAGGTCCTGGATTTGGCTAGGATGGGGTTAATTTCCACAGCCAGGATAGCCTGGAGACTTGTTGATCCCCATACGTAACCTGATCCACCAACTGCACAGTCAAGGAGTGATCCGAAAGACACACTCATCCTTTAACAGCCTTGTTTGGCCAGTGCAAAAATCTAATGGAGAGTGGAGACTGACAGAAGACTATCCTGGCATGAATGAAATCACACCACCACTGAGCACTGCCGTGCCAGACATGTGAGAACATCAGTACGAACTGGAGTCAAAGGCAGCTAAGAAGTACGCCAGAATTGATATTGCCGATGGATTCTTCTCTATTCCTAAAGCACCAGAGTGCAGACCACAGTTTGCCTTCACCTTGGAATTGATTACCCCAGGGGTGGAAACAGAGTCCCTCCATTTGCCATGGACTGATTCAGTCTGCACTAGAAAAGGGTGGAGCTCCTGAACATTTGTAATACATTGATGACATCATTGTATGAGGTAATACAGCAGAAGAAATTCTTGAGAAATGGGAGACAGTAGTTCAAATCCTGATGAAGGTCAGTTTTGCCATAAAACAGAGTAAAGGGTACCTGCACAGGTGATCCAATTTTTAGGAATAAAATGGCAAAATGGGCATTACCAGATCCCTATGGATGTGATTAACAGATAGCAGTTATGTCTCCACCGACTAATAAAAAGGAAACACAGGCTTTCTTAGGCGTTATGGGTTTCTGGAGGATGCACATCCCAGACTACAGTCTTATTGTGAACCTTGTTTATGCTTATGTTTATGTGACCTGGAAGAAAAACAATTTTAAGTGGGGCCCTGAGCAGAAACAAGCCTTTGAACAAATCAAGCAAGAGATAGTTCATGTAGTAGCCCTTGGGCCAGTCTGGGCAGGACAAGATGTTGAAAACCTGCTCTACACCACGGCCAGAGAGAATGGCCCTACCTGGAGCCTTTGGCAGAAAGCACCCAGGGAGACCTGAGGCTGACCCTTGGGGTTTTGGATTCAGTGGTACAAAGGATCTGAGGCCCGCTACATTCCAACTGAAAAAGAGATATTGGGAACATATGAGAGTTTGAGCTGTGTCAGAAGTGGTTGGTACAAAGCACAGCTCCTCTTACCAACCCAGCTGCTGGTGCTGGGTTGGAGGTTGAAAGGAAAGGTCTCCTCTGCACATCCTGCAACTGATGCCACGTGGAGTAAGTGGGCTTCACTGATCACACAACAGGCTTGAATAGGAAGCCCTCGATGTCCAGGAATATTGGAAGTCATCACAAACTGGCTAGAGCAAAAAGATTTTGAAATGTCACCTGAAGAGGAGGTAACACATGCTGAAGAGGCCCCACCATATAACAAACTACCAGATAACAAGAAGCGATATGCCCTGTTCACTGATGGACACAACAAGTCGCTGAACCTGCTAAAGGAAAAGGTGTATTGAATCAGTTTGCAGAGGTGAAAGCAATCCAACTGGCTTTAGATACTGCTGAACAAGAAAGGTGTCCAGTGCTCTACGGATTCATGGATGGTGGGAAATCCCCTTGGAGGTGGTTACAGCAATGGAAGCAAAGCAACTGGCAGAGCAGAGGTAAACCCACCTGGCTGCTGAACTATGGCAAGATATTGCCGCTCATGTAGAAAACCTGGTTGTGAAAGTGTGTCACATAGGTACCCAAGACTCAAGCCACTAAAGAATATCCAAACAACCAGCACATGGACCAGGCTGCTAAGATTAAAGTGTCTCAAGTAGACCTGGATTGGCAGCATAGGGGTGAATTATTTTTGTCTGAGTGGGCCTGTGATACCTCAGGCCATCAAGGCAGAGATGCAACAAGCAGATGGGCTCTTGACTGAGGGGTGGACTTGAATATGGACACTATAGCACAAGTCAACCATGAATGAGAAACATGCACTGCAATTGAGCCAAATGGTTAAAATCTGTGTGGTACAGAGGGCATTGGTTGAAAGGTAAATGTGGAGAGGCCTGGCAAACTGGTGATATCACAATTCCATGAATACGACAGCCTAAATGCCTCGTGCTTACTATGGTGGAAGCTGCTACCAGATGGCTGGAAGCATTTGCTGTGCCCCATGCCACTACCTGTAACACTATTTTTGGGACCCCAAAAGCAAATCTTGTGGTGACATGGCACCCCAGAAAGAATTGAATCAGACAACGGGACTAATTTCTGAAACAACCTCATAGACACCTGGGCCAAAGAGCATGGTATTGGGTGGTATATCACATCCCCTGTCATGTACCACCCTCTGGGAAAATGAAATGCTACAATGGGCTGCTAAAGACTACACTGAGAGCAACAGGGTGTGGGACCTTCAAACAGTGGGATACACACTTAGCAAAAGCCACCTGGTTAGTTAACACCAGAGGATCTGCCAATCGAGCTGGCTCTGCCCAATCAAAACTCCCACACACTATAGAAGGGGGTAAAGTCCCTGTAGTGCACTTGATGAGCACATTAGGGAAGGCAGTTTGGGTTAGTCCTGCTTCAGGCAAAGGCAAACCCACACACTGGATTGCTTTTGCTCAAGGACGTGGATGCACTTGGTGGGTGATGAGAAAGGAAGTCCAACGTGTACTTCAAGGGATTTATTTTTGGGTGAGAACAGCCAGTGAATTAAATTATATGATATTAATTATTCATATCAATGAGGGATGAACTTTGAAACCAAGTGAGGGGCAGCGGTGATGGAACTCTAATTGGTGCTCAGCAGCTTCCTCAGAATCAACATCTTCAACCTGTAGACCATGAACATGGGCCTTGCCAGATACACCAGCCTTGATATATGGATGCAGCTTGCAACAATCCAGCACCGTCTTTCTTGCCCTGAGACTGTCATGGCAGGTGGATCCCAAAAGTCATGGGTTAAGTGAACTCACCGACACATTAGAGGGATTGCCCTTAGACTAAGGGAATGATATTTGTGAGGATCTGGGCATGACATAGGTAGTATAGAATAAGGGGTAGATAATGTCCTGGGTTTGGCTAGGATGGAGTTAATTTCCACAGCCAGGATATCTGGACTGAACTAGCCAATGGGATGTTGGATTCCATACTGACATCATGCCCAGTACATATAAGGGGGGCCTAGCTGGAAGCAGGGGCAGATTTTTCAAACAGCGGCACCCTGTGGCTTGGTTCCGCGTGGTTTGGCGCAGGTCAGCCCCAGGGCTTAGTGTGGCAGCGGTAAGCAGTGCATTATATATCACTGCCTTTGTTATTGTTTCCTCTCTGTGTTATTCAAGTGAAGTGTCCTTATCTTAACCCACATGGCTTTACTTTTACCTTTTGCTTTCTTATGCCCTCGGATAGGGAGGGCAGGGAGCAAGAGAGTGACCGCATGGTGTTTAGTTGCCAGGTGGGTTTAAACCATGTTAGCATGTCATGCCTGCTTTATATCCCTGTTAAGTATGTAGAATGATTTTCTGACTGTTTAGTATAATTTTTTTGAACAGTAAAGAAGCTGAACAAGGGAGATGTTGGTTCATTAAGTTTACCACAATTTTGCAACTTTCCCTTTACCACATGTGAGGAAATATCATTTTTTGCACACTGTGGCTTACTTCATTTTAATCAGAAATATTTTGAGCAATGCAACAGTTTTTCCTTTGGGGATACTTGCAAAAATAAAGATAATTTTTTGCCTGAAATATTTGAGGCAGAGTTGTCTCATATTTTGCTTTACCTAATCTGGCAGAGATATAGTTTCTACACACATACCTCCTGTACAAATGGGAAAACTCATTGGTGTGACTGTGAGAGTCAGTGTTTTCAAAATGCACTCAAAGGATTTTGGTGGTGTCCAAACATAGACAATTAATTGTTTTTCTGCATTATTAAGAAAGGGGAAAGCAGGCTTCTCATATGAAGCTTTTCCAGTCAATGTTTTTTTTAATTAGAAAAAATATTGCTGTTTATGGCTAAGTAGCTATACAAATAAATTCTTTTAGAACAAACAATAGCACAGAGTGATAGTCGAGTTCAATTTTAATAACTTAAATGTAACATTATTATTCTAAAATTAAGAAAAGATAGCTAGATTTTTAAAAGAATATTTTTGACTATTCCTGAGTCATGATCTAGCTTGTATGATAATTACAAATAAGATTTGCCACCTCTGTTTAAGCTAAGAGCAGAATCTTCCTCAATTAGTTCCACTTTGTGTCATCCTGGCAGGAATACTGGCTTCTTGTAAGTCAATGGCAGAGCTTCATCAACTTCACTTGAGTCAGGATTTCATTAAATGAATATTTGGTGTAATTAAGGATGAATCATGAGACTCCTGGTTTTCATCCTTAATGATCACAAATAAGATCCATGAAAAGCCTACTGAAGTTAATTGGAAGATTAATGTTGCTTTCAATAGACTTTAGTTCAGGCTTTTTATTTTGCACACAGGCACTTGTGTAATTTTTTTCAGTTTTTTTTAAAGGCTTTTGGATTCACTATGGCACTTTCCCATCTACAGAGTTCCCACAATGTCCCATATTCCTGAGCAACAATGTAGACAGTATTGAGTCAGTTTTATTTCTTAAATTATGTCAGTCCACTATTTGCATGTGTGATGGTCATTGTTGGTTCACCATCCCTAGTTTAGAAGAACAAGTGAGATGATTGTCCTCTGATGCAAATTTCCCTCCTCCAGATCTGCTTAGTAATTTGGCACCATATTCTCTCCTCTCCTATTATCCAACAATTACTTTGGTCTTCCAGTATCTTATGCTTATCTCACACATTTCTCATAATTTCTTGCTTACAGCATAACATCAGTACCTTCCTCTTGCAGTTTTGCTGGTAATTCATCCGTTTCTATCATTGTAGGATGGCTTAGACAGAGAGAGAAAGTAGATGAGCAAACTGAAGGTCTCTTTTTCTTTTTGAAATGGGAGAATTGTCAAAATCAAAGTCTTTATCAGAACGGGATTTAGGATGGACCTAGTCTTGGCTAAAGCTGTATTATATTTTTAAGAATTAAAGTGAAAAAAAGTAGGCAACACTGTATAGCTATGGTCTTTCATTATTGTTATAATGGAATATATAATTCCAGCATTGACGTCAGCCTGAAGATCTTGGTCTCCGGATAATATCTTTCCTTTCAGAACCAGAAAGAAACAAAGCTAAGCACATATGGAAGAGCAGAGAGGAGGCAGGGAAAAGGCAAATTACACTGAATTGTTGAGGAAGCCACATGTTTTTTTTCCCCTCGTTTGAATTGTTTCCTCAAATTATGCATCCCTGTATCTATTTAAACAGCAAAAAAACCCTTGACATTCCAGCACAGAATCCCTCAGGTGAAAAGGTCACTCAGGAGTCCTCCAATCCAGGCTTCTCTACAAAGCAGGGAGAGATCTGGAATCAGACCAAAATGTAAGCATGGTCTTCCAGTGAGATGGCACTTCCTTTATAAAGCGTGTTTTAACAGGTTATTTTTAACCCTAAATATGGCATATGATTTATCTATATTAGATTTCATAAATTCTTTGTATCAGTTATTTTACGTGTGTACAGTGGATGGTATCATGGTACTATGTCTGTGAGAAAACATTCACTGTAAACTTCTGAACTGAATGGAGAATGGTGACCAAATGTTACTATTAAAAGTTGGTTTAGAAAATATTTTTTAAAGTTTGGAGTTTCCTGTATTTCAGAGATTGAAATTTTCTATTTCTGATTTTATACTAGTGTCATCGTACTACTTAGATACGAAGTTAGATGGTGATGTGTTTTAACCCCAGGTGGCAACCGTGCCCCACACAGCTACTTGTTCACTACCCGCTACCCAAGGGAGAGAATCTGAAGGGTAAAAGTGAAAAAGTTGTGGGCTGAGATAAAGACAGTTCAATGGGTAAAGCAAAAACTGAGCATGCAAGCAAAGCAAAACAAGGAAATAATTCACTGCTTCCCATGGACAGGGAGGTGTTCAGTCATCTCCAGGAAAGCAGAGCTCCATCACACATAACGGTGACTGGGGAAGATAAACGCCATCACTCCAAACATCCCTCGTTACCTCCTTCTTCTGCCAGCTTTATAAGCTGAACGTGACATCTTATGGTCTGGAGTGTCCCTCTGGATAGTTGAGGTCAGCTGTCCCAGCTGTGTTCCCTTCCAATTTCTTGCGCACTCCCAGCCTCCTTGCTGGTGGGGTAGTGTGAGAAGCAGAAGACTGTCTAAAAACTGCACAGTAGTAATGAAAACATTCCTGTGTTATCAATACCATTTCTAGCACAAATCCAAAACACAGCCCCATACTAAATACTGTAGAGAAGATCAACTCTATCCCAGCCAAAACCATCACAGATGGATTATCTGCAATCCCAGAGAGTACTAAAAAAGTACATAAGGACTTATCCAGTCTTTGGGGACATTTTTGAAATTCCATATTTGTTCCTTAATGACTAATACGCCAACAGTAAGATTTGTACAGTACATTCTTTACATACGTACATGCCTTTCCTTCAATAATCATAAGATGTTAAAATGGCTATTCACTTGACTAGCATGATGTAAAGAAATCTTACTTCAATTCTTCCCCTTTGGATAGAAATTAAAGAACTTTCTATCCAGTTGAAAAGCATAGATAATATTGCATGGATGCAAGCTTTAGAGCTATGATCAATACTGTACATGTAGTAGTGAATCTATCTCAACACCATACAGCTGTACTGCTTCTAGTACATAAGCTAAGATTTCTGCATAGCCCCTTTCCATTGCCTACAATATTTGCATGTTTCATAATTCTTACAGCAAGTAAGCATCCACCCACCCACTCAATCACTCCTCCTTCACCTGAAGAAAGGATGTAGGAGAAAATAGAAGGAGAAAAAGCATGAAATCTTATTGATTGAGATAAAGGCAGTTCAGTAACTGAAGGAAAGAGAGAAGACCAAAGACAAAAAAAAAAAAAAAAAACTAAACAGTGCAAGGCAATCAATCATTCATCACCTATCATAAGCAGACTGATGTTCATCCAGTCTCCAAGCAATGGCTACTTTGGAAAGGCCAAAACTCCAGTTTTGATTTCTGAGTATCATAAATAGTGAAAAGAAATTACTTATTAGCATTTGCTCAATATAACTAAGTGATCTTTATCAAATGATGCCAAATGTTGACTTTGAACACAGAAGGAAATGAGACTTACTCTTTTTTGAAAGTAGATACAATTAGACAGTTTGTGTTAGCATACCAATCTAATATCAGTGATCCACAGACAACTATCATTATGTTTTGGAGGGGCTTTTACTTCTAATATTGTAAGCTCCTTGAGCTGATAACTGAATTTTAAAGGTTTAATAGACTTCAATTAAAAATACCTTTAGATACTATTTGATAATATTACAAGATTAATACTAGAAAGGATCAAGCTAAGTCTTGAACATCTAATATAGTCAAGGTTCTTCTTTCTTGAAACAAATGGAATGGGCGAGAAAAGGTGAAAGGGTTCAGGCGGATAAAGAGCAAGGAAAACTGAAATTATTGTTTCCCAATCACTTCAAGTTCGTCTTTTGAATATTTATTAACAAATAGTGTTATATTTAGCAAATAATCACAAATATGTTCTGGTCAGAACATGGATGTATACCCTGAGGAGCACTTAGTTCAGCTCAGCTTTTGCAAGCAATTTTTGACACTATTTGTGTCAGTTGGACAGCTACACAAATAGTAGCTATTCTAATGTCTCGTATTGAATCATTCCTACATTGCACACTAATGGAAATCTCAGTTCTCTTATAGAGGGAGGATGCTGGTAAATGCCATCTCAGCTGTGTCTAGAGGCTATTCTTTGTCTTCACAAGTCTTGAAATCTTTCAAGGATGAAGATTCACAGCCTCAATATAATGCAATTTTATTGGCCTTAGCCTGCTCTTCAGCAAACAAAACATGTCTGGTTGAGTGTGCCTTCCCCACTAGGTCATATGCTCCAGACTATGCTGTTTGGTCTGTTGTTTAGTGTATAGTTTCTACACATCCATCTTGAACTGGGGCACAAAAAAACTGAACACAGTATTCCATCCGGGACTTCATCAGCACCAAGGTGATAATTTTTCTCAATCTGCTGTCCATGATCCTTCAGGCTGCCCAGGAACGTGGTGGAGCTCACCATCCCTGGATGTCTTTAAAAGACATGTAGATGTGATGCCAAGGCACATGGTTTAGTGCTGACTTGACAGTGCTATGTTGTCAGTTGGACTTGATGATCTTGGAAGTCTCTTCCAGCCAGAATGGTTCTATGATTCTACGATATAGCTCTGAGCACTGTCTACCTTGTTCACAATGATTTCAACCCGGCATTCAGTATAATTCCGGGTCCTTTTTAGCAAGATTTTTAGTAACATTTTCTTTTCCTGCTTGTACTGACACACAGAGTTATATTGCTCTGAGTGCAGAACTTTTCTTCTAATTGAAGATACCTGTTAGCCTAATCATCAACTTTCTCCGTTTTCCTCTGGATTGAAATCCTTTGTCCATTGTGTCAACCACTACTTTACTGATGATGTACCCTGTGTCATGGCTGACATTGTTGATGAAGTTGTTGGATAATGGGGGCTCCTGCATTAAACCCTGTGATATTTCACACATTGCCAGGTGAATATCAAGGAACAGATCATTATCCCTCCAAGTTCAGCAGGCAGGTCAATTTTTAAACCACCTATTAGGTGACATTTCCTCAGCTTCCAAAAGAGTGTACCATAGCCTGTCAATTTATTTTAGAAAGAAGTGAGGTTGATCAAGCTTAATTTTCCTGTTATAACTCAAATTTGTCTATTCCCTACTACTTTCTTGACTTTTGCACGCTTGGACAATGAATTTCAGGAGGAAGTGCTCCATGACCTTTCCAAGGTCTAGGATGAGGGAAAGTAGCTTGTAGTGTCCTAGATTTTCCTTCTTGCCTTTTTCAAAGTTGAGTTTAATGTTAGCCCTTTCCTCCAGTCTTCAGAAACCTTCCCAACTGGCTGTGATTTTTCACAAGTGTTAAACAGGGGATGTGTTTAGCATTTGCCAACTATTTTTTCACTTACAGATGAATCTCATCCAGTCCGTGAATTTGTGTGTATATACAACTTCTCCAAGTAATCCTTACATATGCTACTCCCTCACTGTTGGCTGCTCCACTCTGTCCTGAACTATGCTGGCACATGCAAGGGTTGGAAATAAGACTTCACTGCTTTGTCCATCATTATGGATGAAAGGGCCAAACTTACAGACCTTTTTTGTCAGTCCTTTTGTTGCTAATACTAGTTTTCAACTCCTGTATATCCAATTTTTGTGATTTACGTCAGTGAGAAGCTTCCCATTTAGCCAAGCAGGCCTTCTACCAAAATTCCCTGTTTTCCTCCACAACAAAATAAGTTGTTGAAGCTATCAATAAATTTCCTTTAAAAATCATTCATCTTTTCTGGGCAGCCTTCCCTTTCACAGTTTCTTCTCAGAAGAGACTGTCTCCCTGATTCATGAAGGTCACAGGCCATTGCCCTGAAGTAAAGTCTTAACTTTGCTGCTTACCTTCCTCCTTTCCTACAGATCTAGACTTAAACATCTCATGGTTGCTTCACCTCAAGCAGATTATTTTGTCTGTTCTACTTATCCATTCTATTAGAGTGATTTTTGAATGTCGGGATGGTAGTAAAGTGTGGAGAGTACTTGATTATTACTAGGATTTTTTTAAAATTGCTGTGGAACGTTGGTTTCAGATTGTTTTACTAAACTGAAATAAGGCTGTTGGTACTTTGCCCGTTCTCATTTCCAGCACTGTTTAGATTTTAGCAGATTCCAGTATCAGAGTTAAATATTAGGGCAGCAAACACTTTTTTGATTTCTTTAGAGAATTTGAAGTGGTTTAGGATATTTTAATCAAAAAAATTATGCAGGCAATTATAATACAGCTTTATCTAGATGCCAGAAAGTTTTCTAGGGCAGAACAAAGCTTGCACACAATAGATTTTTTTATTTTCTCTAGTAACTGTGGCAGGGGAAAATTCTTTTACGTCAGCTGAAATGTTTAATTTGATCTGAACGAAATAACATTTGACTGATTTTTATCATTAAGTTTCTAATATTAAGCTACATTCAAACTGAAAAATCAATGTTTTGATATAAAAACACAAAAAGGTATTTCTCAATGTAAAACATGAAACAGGGCTTTCAAGAATAGGAGTGTGACTGATCAAAGAACCCCTGCAATGGAAGAAGGCCATGTGCTGCTGAAGTTCAGGTAGAAATGTAGGGATTAACTGCTATGAAGTTGCTATGGAAGCTGAACTTATCTCAGTGCAAAGGGGACCGGAGAATGGCCTTATTTTATATAAAAGACTGTATCAGTTGAGCGGACCAACTGATTGTGTAAAAGCTTTTTCCTGACTTAAATCAAAAGAGTGTAAATCTCTTCCTGAGCCAGCCAGACCAGTATGGGGGAAATGGCCAATGTAGAATATGGGAACGGAACAACAGAAAGAGCTTTAGCTGCCTTCACCCTATCTGTTCCTTTCTGGCTATTTGGGATGTGCAACATCATGATGGTGAGCCTATAGAGACCACTAATGAGAACCACAGATGTATTGTGATTTAGCTGTGTATTGCCACTGCTATATTCTGCTAAGCATACTTGTAATGTGACTTCTGTATATTGCTCTATCACTCTGTTAAATCAAAAATCCTGTGTAACATCAAACATATACAGATAAATATATTTGGTATTAAACATGAAGCCCTCCACATGTGGAATATTGTAGAGAACCTGCTTGGAGGCTATTGGACTCTGACAGGCTTCCACAGCCCTCAGCCAAAACCAGTTTTTGACAAGATGAAAGCCTTCACAATGTGCGAAGTAATTGGATTTTAACAGACTAAAAGGATGAAGTGAGAGCTTTCAGTAGGTGCTAGTGTAAAATTAAAGTCAAATAAATAAACTAACTAATAAATAAATAAAACAACAGATTGACTTCTGCTCTGAGATTTTAGTCAGTTGGAGAGAAGTTAGGCAAAATTGTCACCATTAAAGCCCCACTGAAGCTGTTTTGATTTCAGTGGACAAAGGACAAAATCTAGAAATAATACCACTCGGTATGAAGTATACGTAATTAATGTTTTTCTTTTTTTTCTTTTTTTTTGAGAGAGAGTCAACAGCAGGAAAAGGGAACACAGAGATGTTTGGGCCTTTTAGGCCACTACAGGCACTTGACAATTTCTGTAAGAAAAGAGCTAGACGATTCTAGTTCCTCTCCTTCACTCTGTGTGTTCCAATCATCTCCCCAATTGTTTGCAGGACTGTCTCACAGTGCTTTGCAGTTACAGGTAAGAACAACTTGTGAAAAATTATTTTGTTTTTAGTAAAACTGTTGCAAATATTTGTGTTTTGTTTTGATGTATGTTTATATTATGCTTTGGTAACATAAACTCCATGTTAGTCTTAGTATTAGATAAAAGCAATAGTATTGGATAAGAAACCATCTTTCATAAATGATCAGAACTGAGAATCCACTATTGTATGAGAAAAATATTGCATCACATTGGGTTTTTGTTTAAGAAAGCTGTTAAAAGTTGTTTGGATCAGCTACCATCATTGTAATGATTTGTGAATTATTTGTCTTAGTATGCTTGTATATTGAAATATTTCCGCAACTTGCTAATTCAAAAGCACAGAAATCTCTGTAAGTTTCTTCTTTTGAGTAATATAAAACCTGTGAGTTCAACTCTAGATTGCTTTCTGTCATCTGAAGAGTTTACACACCATGTCTCTACGGTTCATTTTTATTTCTTATTTCGTAGTGCAGCTACAGATCATGCACGAGTGTGAGAATCTAGACAGCAGTGAGTGAGACTGATATGTAGGGATTGCTCTGAAGAGATTCAAGAAAAGACAACCAAGTCAGAAAGCTGTGTGAACACCTGCATCATGTAGGGATTTTACCTTCTTGTGTTTTGTGTTATACACAGTCAGCATTCTAGGATTATTTTTATTTGAGCATTAATATTAATGCTCAACATTTTGCAAGAAAAAGAAATATCAGAAAACTATGTAAAACATTCAAAACTTTTCATTCAAACATCTTCATATAGGAAACTTTAATGGAAAGGCTACCATCAGCCCTTGCTAAACCAAAACCTTTTGTTGAAGAGCCAAGCTAAACTTGGCATTGAAGCCAAAACATAAGCTGAACCACTAAAGCTGACTGCACATATATGAAAAGGAAAATAAGTAATACTTATATACAGAATTCCTGTGGCAGAACTATGAAAACAAAAATTTGAAATGCATAAACAAGCTGCCATATTCAAGGCACAGTATAGCAAAAATACTTCAATTTGACATTGTGTAGTTCCCTGAAATAGTCACGTTACCAGTCAGTTATATCAAACAAGGATCTGTGATATTTTCAATCAAATATACCCTGGCATATGTCATTGGTTCTCCATAAGCTTTTCCCTATGCCACTCTGCTCCATTTTGCTTCCTCTTCTCTGCAACATGCACTTTTTCCATATATATATATAAATATAAATATGAACACACAGAAATCAGAGAGGTTATTCCAACATACTAGGGCACTGGGAACAGAGTTGCTGTGAGATGGTGGTACAACTCCTCCCCATTCATGATCTGCTTGATAAAGGGTGCAACCTCCCTCTCTGGGTCACACAACAATCCATCAGAAAAGTCAAACACAGATTGTGAAAGGTACTGTACCAGAGCATTAAGGCATCCCCATAACACTTCAGGCTCCTGCCTTCCCTGTTCTCTGCAGAAAATAACTACAATTACCTCCAGCAGTGGAGTTAATTATCTCAGACCTTACAAACAGCAATCCAAAATGAGACACTTGGAGCTCTACTGGATCGCATTGGGCTACATCCAGCATCTCCCCTGAGCTGGGACATCTCTCAGGGCCATCTGCTAGCAAAGATGACACAAGCCCTGGGTGAAGACCACCTTCCCAAGACTCAGTCCGTTGAGTACTGACAATGCACTGCGAGTATTTACTTTAACCTGGAAGAGGGAAATTTTGACCATAGGCTACCTTTTTCTCCCATCTCTCTACCCATTGAGGTGGTTTGGTTTATGCCTTTGAGCGTGGGCTCTGGATCCAAGCATTTCTGTTTGTTTGTCTGTGTGTCTATATGTCTTGTGTTTCTACATACATGCACACTTGGATTTAAGGTACCTTGTAGTAAGCTAGTGTGAATCTTGTCATTCTCGAATCTCTAATCAAATCACTGTTTTACTTTGCAAAATCACTTGCTAGTTCTAAAATTGGTTAATCTTTAAGTGCTGCTAGAATCCAACCCTTTTTATCTACTTTATACTAGCAATAAATCTTGAATTGTTGTTAAATCAAACCATGTTAAATATATTCACCCAAAACAGGTGACTGCAGCAGAGCAGCAAATACAGCTGAAAGGAGGTGGCAGTGGCAAGCTCAAGAGCAGGAGCCAGAAGAGAACTTGCTTGGTTTTGCCCCTTGCTTTTTCCTGCCATAATTCAGCCTGCCCTTCCTTGCAGCACTGTCCCATGCCCAGCATTACCACCAGCAATGCCCCATTGGAGAAGTTCTGTATTTGGTGTTACTACATCTTTGTTTCATGATACACCATCTGAAGAACTACTCCTGTAGCTAGTTTTGTGTTTGGAAATAAATGAGTTTTGATGTGAGAAAGCCATCAACAGGGGCATCAAAAGGAAGAGGGAAGGTGATAATGTAACATTAGATTTTTGTAAAAAAATACCTCAACCAACTTTTCCTTAAATAAGTCTGCCATTATTTTAGTTTCTAATATTTTGTGGTTAACCAGAGCTAGAAAAACAGTGGTTTATCCTACCTACTGATGTTGATTGCAAACATCCTCATGAACTTCAGTGGGATCTGGAAGCAGTATTTCATGCCTTGTACCTAGCAGTTAAAGATGGAGAGAGTTGGCTTTCCCTGGTATATGGCTTCTGGCACTAGCTCTGGTTTGTGCTTTGTTTTGGTTTGGTTTTAGGTTGGTTTTTTTCCTCCCTGAATATATAAACCTCAATTCTGAGTTTTACGTCTCAGTGTCCAAAGTATTTGCAAGCACCATGCTAGAGAATGATTGAGAGTAAAGATTTCCACCTCCCATAAAAGTTTAGCCTCTTCCTGAATGGGAATCCTATAACCAATGACCTTTTACAAGGGAGCAACCAAATTTAAGCGACCTGTGACTTTTGTCACACTGGGAAAAGTACATAGCAGAAGCATCAAGGTAAACAATACAGTAATTCAAAGAATTAAATGGAGAAATTATTTTTCTTTTATCAAAATCATCTTTAAACAATAAAATTATGAAAAAAATCCAATTGTCATTACTAAATGGAAAGTATAAGGAGACCACATTTTTCTTTCAGGAAGAGGCTTTTATCAATTTTTAAATGAAAAATGTTATCGTTTCTGTGTCTTAAGGGCCATATATTAAATTACAGTTTAAAACATAAATTAATCAACGTATTGCAAAAATGATTTATGTAAACAAAAAATTAGGATTCAGATTCTTACTGGAGACTTTCTATAGTCCTTGTTTGAAATAGCAGTTGTATTTGTCACTTATTTGTGTAAAAAACCTTTAATTAGACAACCATAACCAGCAGGTTTATAAGCTAAACTCACTTAGTGTCTTTTCTCAAAGCACATAAAGGAAGTATATTTTAGAAATCCATCTTGGTATATAGAGAATATGACAAAGAAAAAGCTTCTAGCTTGCTGAGGTGCAGATAATGGTCATGATGCTGTCTTTAGTGGAAGCAGTTCAGACCCATACATTTTGAGTTTACTGGAAGAAATAACAGTCTTACTAAAATTACCGGAATTATCCTGTACAAATATAAATACAGAAAATCCAAATCCACATGTACTTTGGAAGTTTGTACAGTTTCTGGAAAAAAAGGAACTGTGAGGTTAATTGTGAAAAAAATATTATTAAAATTGCTCTCTTACTCTTCAAAGGCAAATATTGGCTGAAATCATCATTTCAATTGCAGGAATATAATTTTAAATTACTTTTAGTTTTCCTTAGTATTATTCTATACATTCTATTAGAATTATTCTATAGATTATATATTCTAATAAGGGAATCTTAACAAATCTTGTTTTAGTTTTGTGTTCACACTGAAATTCTGATTTTTTATTAATGAAAAAAAAACCCCAAACTCATCAGCATGAGTTCAGCCTTTTGTAGCTAAATAAATGTTTGAAGATTATGAAAACATAAGGATTAATAGGCATACTTTTATAAAATAAATTTATATATTTCTTTCTCAATCTGTAGTTGAACACAAACAGATGACTTAATTTCACTCAAAGTCTCAGGCAGGCAGCAATCTGTTAAAATCAGTTACGTATCTAACACACTTGACTTTCTATTCAATGTTAAGAGGTTACAGAGTTTAAGTCAAAGACATAGTACACCTTACCTCTACTGTTTAGATCTGTGGATCTATTGATTGAGAAGATGGAAAGTCTTGAGGGATTGGGTACCATCTTTACAGTTTGAAGGCATGTTTTTCACCATACCATGTTCTTTCCAAATTTAATAAAATCATGACGTTATGTTTTGGAAGAAGTAGAATATGAAAGAATAAAGAAGAATCCTGATGAAAAATAAGATTAAACAAAAAGATACTGAATTATATTTACTTCTATCTCTAACTTCTAAATTGACTGCTAGCCATAGCAGCACAGAATATATTTTGCATATTGCAACAGTACAGGAAAGAGCTCAGTGAGTTGTGATGATTGACTTTTTCCTATTTTATAATTGCTTGTGTCTTTTTATGAGAAACAACATGCCTTGATGCCTGCAATGTCCCCATTTAAATGTATGTTGTTAATTGCAGCTTTCAATATCATTGAAGTTTCCTGCTGTAGTAGAATTTTTGAACACAGAGGAATCAGGTCATGGGAGGAAATGACATCCTGAAAGATCTATTCAAGATTACATTGTATATATATGTGTGTATATATACTGTGTATGCACAGCCTATTAATGCAAATAGAACATTTTTGTCATGGGAAAAATGTTTGGAATGCACTTTGCTTCATAAAGAAATTATCGCTGCAATTCATCAATCTCTTTTTAATCTTGGAAATTGAATCTCCTTTAAGTTATATGTTGCAGAAGTTCATAACCCAAACAAAAGCAAAGTCACCATGAAAGGGGACATTCTATCCTTTTCAATCAAAACAAGCTTGTTAAAAGGAAAAAAAAGAAAATGAAAAAAGAATAAAAGTACTCAAGTGTTCCTAAAAGTAAAAGACAAAAGTTATTTGAATGCAAGAACACAGTAAAACAAGTGTTTGAAATAGGCAGGAATATGGCATTGTACATGGTCATATAGGAGAAATATTGTTGACCTATCAACTTAATGTAATATTTCTATAACTGGAAAAACTTCCCAAAAAATTTAGACAATATTTAAAGTGTCCTTTAAAGATTGCAGTTTAGGAAAACACTCTTCTCAGACACATGGAATTAACTGTTGTTCTAAAAAGAAAAACTGTAATTTAGTTGTTGCTTTTTCATTTTAGACTGTATTTAAAAATAAACTTAAACTTGTGATTCACTTGGGACTAATGCATTCTTTTTTTCAGATGAGGAGCAAGGGAATGTTCCAATAATTTCCACAAAAAACCTCCTAAATTCCATTTTCTTGCAGGCAAATTATTTGTTCTGTAGAATTTAACATGAAGATTGTACTAGTCATATGTAATATTCTTGCACAACTTTCCCATATTTTCCAGATTTAAATCTATGTGTTGGAAAGCACTGGGTTCAGAAGTCATGAGCACTTCCCTGCTTGGACCCCAGATCATGAACAGACCCCACAGAGCATCTCACGTTCACTTGCAAAATCCAAGAGCCTAATCACAGAGATACATTGATTGTACTGGTTTGACATAGCCACATAGGCATGGAAAGAGGCTTTATGCACCCTAATTTGCTGTTCTTCTGTGTCATCGGAACAGTTCTCATTCTACTACAGTAGAGGATGAGGAGTGAGATCCAATGGAAAATATAAAGATCTCTTAGCTCCCTCTTTCCTATAGTAAACATAACCTTGATTATCAAAGTTCGATTCAGATACAGAGCAGAACAAAAAGCATGAACATCAACAACCTAAAAATGTCAAGATAATGAAATATCTCTAAGGTCTTTCATTGGAAGCACCTGTTTACCGTGAACGGCAGCATGGGTGAAAGCATAAGATGGTTGGAAAATATTGTTAGTAACAGAGAGAGGTTTGCCAGAATTGGATGTCAATGCCTAGAGGACAAGGAGAAAGAGCTCAAGAAGGTATGGCAGTGGATAGGAAGCTTCTTTTTATTTTTTAATAAGTGAGAAATTGTTAGCCATAATAATGGCTTGGCTTCGCGGACGAAGATTTGGGAAGGGCTTTAAACGTGAGTACACCCTTCAAGCCTGCGCGGTGGATTTTTTAGGTGAGGCGCAGCGTGCGCGAGACTGGCCCCACCCTTTACATCTGAGGTTCATCTGCCAGGGCCTAGCGAGCTTGGACGGTGACAGCGAAGTCCTCAGGTCGTAGGTTTGGTTAGAGTATCCTTCTCTTAGATGGATGGCCTTACAGGGCTAAACGAGCTCCATCTGCCCGGGTTTGGAGTTAGAGTTGTCCTTCTCCTAGGATGGTTGCCAAAAGGCTAGTGAGCCCATCCTGCCCGTGGACACACTTTGTCTGACCCTTCAGTTGAGACCTGTCTGGCTTGGGAGACCCTACCGGAGGCATATGCCACCACCAGCATAGCTCTCAACTTCACAAGGGCACGCAAGCTCTTTCCCCACGGCAAGGGGGTGCCCGTGAAAGAGTTAGCCATAATATTACAGTTATATTACTACAGTAATAATAAAACTTGTTCCCAGAAATGTGTTCCACAGATATTTTCCTCCCTTTAGGTATTTTCTTTAGGAATAGAAAACTAGAACAAAGGTAAAAGAGGAGAAGTAATTCACTGTTAAAAATAATATTTGTTAAGTATCTGAATTGAAACAATATAAACAATTTATATTAGTCGTGAAAGATGGAAATTCTGAGTGGCAAGTATGAAGGTTGACCAGTCTTGCCATTCCTCAAATTTATTGAAAAGTCTCTTTTAATGTTCTTCAGAAATAATATTCTAGGAAGACTAATTGTACAGTATCCAGCCCTCTTCCTGTTCTTTTTACTGTAGTATTTAATGGCAACTAGCCAGCATCATTAACTAATTTGCTGTAGAATTTCCATGTTCAGTGACATCCTGTTTCAAATAACTTTCAAAACAGTTACTCATTCAAAGTTCCATACTAAGAAAACATTTAAGTCTTTGCTTTATCAAGTGTATATATAAGATAGACCTATTCATTTTAAGATGTATGTCAATGTAGCAAAATGTTAATGAACAAACAGCGAAGTCTTCAAGATAAAATCCTCCACGGCACAATTTCATTAATAGTTTTATGGTCATCTTGTGTTCTAACTTCCTTTATGCTGCAAGGTATTTCTATGGATTACAAGACAAGGCAACGAAGAGTACAGAAGTGCAGTAAGCACTTTTTGCAATTACAGTAAATTAATTATCTGTTAAGCTGCTAATATGTTTGGAAAATCCAGTGTTCTTTGTGTCTCAGTTTAAAAAAATCAAACAGAACATAGCATAACAGATTTGAAAGACTGTATAGGATCTTAGAAACTAGTCTTAGCTGGAAATTCAAGCCTCTAACATGCTTTGTATTCTACCGGAGTAGAATTTCCAATAATAAATGAGATGCATAGAATATTTTGCAATTTGAACTTTCTTCAGACATCCAACACTCAAAGAAAAAAATCCTGTAGGGGCCAAAATATTCTGTCTTTTTCATTGCAACGATTACAAACACTGAAGCAGGAATGGGAACAAGGTAAATGGGACAAGTAGAAGAAAAATGAGGAGAGGGAGAGGGGAATGGAGGACTGTAAATCTGGAAGTGTTGCCACTAACAAACCTGTGGAGCCTGCTCATGGGTTTTCATACACTGGGAGAAAGATTTACCCAACCACATCTGGTGAGTTTTATGCTAAACTGAAAGAAATTGTTTATTAACAGAATGTTAGGGATTGGAAGAGCTCTCTGGAGATCATCAAGTCCAACCCCTTTGCTAAAGCAGATTCGCCTAGAGCAGGTTGCACAGGATTGTGTCCAGGTGGGTTTTGAATACCTCCAGAGAAGGAGACTCCACAACCTCTCCGGGCAGCCTGTTCCAGTGCTCTGTCACCCTCAAAGTAAAGAAGTTTTTCCTTATGTTCGCATGGAACTTCCTGTGTTCCAGTTTGTGCCCATTGCCTCTTGGCCTGTCACTGGGCTCCACTGAAAAGAGTCTGGCCCCATCTTCTTAACTGCTGCTCTTCAGATATTTATAAGCATTGATAAGATCCCCTCTCAGTCTTCTCTTCTCCAGGCTAAACAGATCAAGGTCTCTCAGCCTTTCCTCATAAGAGAGATGCTCCAGTCCCCTCATCATCTTTCTAGCCATCCACCAGACTCTCTCCAGTAGCTCCTTGTCTCTCTTGAACCTGGGAGCCCAGAACTGGAGACAGTACTCCAGATGTCACCTCATTAGGGCAGAGTAAAGGGAGAGGAGAACCTTCCTCAATCTGCTAGTCACACTCTTCTTAATGCATTCCAGGATATCATTGGCCTTCCTGGGTGGCTCATGGTAAACTTGTCATCCACCAGGACTCTCAGTTCCTTCTCTGCAGAGCTACTTTCCAGCAGGCCAACTCCTAACCTATACTGGTGCATGGGGTTATGCCTCCCCAAGTGCAGGACCTTACACTTGTCCCTGTTGAACTTCATTTGGTTCCTTTCTGTCCAACTCTCCAGCCTGTCCAGGTCTCACTGAATGGCAGCACAGCCTTCTGGTGTTTCAGCCACTCCTTCCAGTTTTGTATCATCAGCAAAGTTGCTGAGGGCACACTATCCTTTCATCCAAGTCATTGATGAATATGTTGAACAAGGCTGGACTCATCACTGACCCCTGGGGAACACCACTAGCTATAGGCCTTCAACTAGACTCTGCACGTCTGATCACATGCCTCTGAGCTCTGTCATTTATCCAGTTCTCAATCCACCTCACCATCCACTCATCTAAATTCACATTTCCTAAGCTTCCCTATGAGGATGTTACAGGAGACAGTGTCGAAAGCCTTTTTGAAGTTGAGGAAGACCACAGCCACTGCTCTCCTTGCATCTATGCAGCCAGTTGTTCCATCATAAAAGGCTAACAGATAGGTCAGGCATGATTTCCCCTTGGTGAAACCATGCTGACCACTCCCAATAACCTCCTTTTCCTCCACATTCTTAGACATGACATCCAGAATGAGTTGTTTGATCACCTTTCCAGTGGTGAAGGTGAGGCTGACTGGCCTGTAGATTCCTGGGTCCTCTTTCTTGCCCTTTTGAAGGACAAGTGACTAAAGTGACATTGGCTTTCCTCCAGTTCTCCAGGACCTCTTGAAGATGATAAAGAGTGGCTTAGCAATAACATCTGCCAGCTCCCTCAGCACTCATGGGTACATCCCATTGGGGCCCATGGATTTGTGGGTGTCCACCTTGCCCAAATCATCTCTAACCTGATTCACTTTGACGAAGAGATAATCTTTCTCCAGGCTTTCTCTCTTACCTTCGGGGTCTGGAATCCCTGAGGGCTGGCCTTATCAGTTAAGACTGAAGCAAAGAAGGCATTCAGTTACTCCACCTTCCCTGTATCCTCCATTGCCAGGGCATTCAACAATGGGCCCACATTTTCCCTAGTCTTTCTTTTGCTACTGATGTGCTTGAAGAAGCCCTTCTTATTGTCTTTGACATCCCTTGTCAGATTTAATTCCAAGAGGACTTTAGCCTTCCTCATTGCATCTCTGCATACTCTGACAACATTCCTATGTCCCTCACAAGTGACCAGTCCCTTTTTTCACGTTCTGTAAATTTCCTTCTTCCAATCAAGGTTTTCCAGAAGCTGCTTGCTCATCCATGCAGGTCTCCCGCCTCCTTTGCTTTATTTCTTACTCCTAGGCATGCACTAATCTTGAGCTTGGGAGAAGAGGTGCTTGAATATTAACGAGCTCTCTTGGGCCTCCCTACCTTCTAGAGTCCTAACTCATGGAATTCCTCCAAGTAGATCTTCTTCCACATAGGATCCTGAACTCCACCATCTCACAGTCACTGAATCCAAAGCTGTTCCCAACCTCCACATCTCCAGTCAGACCTTCTTTGTTTGTTAGTATAAGGTCCAGCAGTGCACCTCTCCTCATTGGCTCCTCCACCACCTGTGTCCAAAAGTTATCATTAATACTCTACAGGAACCTCTGGACTGTGTTCTCTTTCCAGCAAGTATTAGGGTGGTTGAAGTCCCCTATGAGAACCAGGGTCTGTCATTGCAATGCTACTTTCTGTTGTCTGTAGAAGGCCTTATTGACTTCTTCTTCCTGATCAGGTGTCCTGTAGTAAACCCACAACAGTGTCACCCATATTAGACTGTCCCTTAATTATTTACCCGTAAGCTCTTGAGTCATTCCTCATCCCCTTCTAGGCAGAGCTCGATATACATTCCCCATAAAGAGCAGCTACCACCTCTCCTTGCTGATCTGTCTTTCCTAAAAAGTACATAGCCGACCATGACAGCATTCCAATCATGTGAGCTATTCCACCATGTCTCTGTAATTGCAATGAGATCATGGCCCTGCGACCGCACACTGATCTCCAGTTCTTCCTGTTTATTCCTCATGCTCTTTTGTACTTGTGTACAGGCCTTGAGACATCACCAGCCACATAGCCAGAAGT
Organism: Bucorvus abyssinicus; assembly: GCA_009769605.1. Lineage (NCBI taxonomy): Eukaryota > Metazoa > Chordata > Aves > Bucerotiformes > Bucorvidae > Bucorvus > Bucorvus abyssinicus. The sequence continues at coordinate 16,938,085 of CM020030.1, read as the reverse complement.
TGATATGCATTAGTCATCTATTTCTGGCTGTCTCCTTTCCTCTAAGTGGTAAAATGGAGGAAAACATAACTTGGGCACCAATGTCCTTCACTTGCAGCCCTAGGGCTTTATAGTCTTCCTTGATTCTGCACAGTTCCTGGCTTGCAGTATCATTCATGCTGACAAATTTTTTTTTTTTTTTTTTTTTTTTTTGGCCAGGAGGCTCCTGTGTGTCTCTGGCCCTGCACAGCCTTCCTCAACCTCCTCCTCCTCCTCTCTGCCCTCTACATTTTTTGTGGTTCTTTGAGGGGCTTTGGGTTGTGGGGTTTTTTTTTTATTTAGTATCGAATATAGATTTTAGTTCTTCAGGATATTCCATCTCTGAAAGATGATTGATAACACATCTGGCCCTTTGTGATTTCAAACTTTGTATTTATTCCCCAACTTCCTTTGAAATAAATTGTGAAATACATAACCCTTAATATGCATTGCTCAATGTTAACGTCAATATAAAAGTAGCTCATCAAGATTTTACTCTAATCTCCAAAAGCTTATTACTTTATTCATCCAGGTTTAGTTGTTTCCTCTGGTTTCAGTAATAGAATTTTCTCATTGGGTTCAATGACAGCAGGGATAAACACTTTGTAGTGTCTTTTCCTGTTCTACCTTTGCATGATGCTGAAAACATGAGGACTGCAAATAGGCGGAATTGGGTACCAAATGCTTGTATTTACTGACCATCCACAGACGTGGAAAAGACAGTGTATCTTTGCTGTGTATCTTTGCTCTGACTGTAAAACAAAAAAAGGAGTCAATGTTACTAGAGGGCCTGCAAACTCTTTCAAGGATATAGCTGTCTTGCATACCTTTATAATCAGAGAATGCATGTATATGGGCTTTTAATGTTTTGTGCTAAATTACCAGGTTTTTTTAGTCCAGATCACTGTGTCTTCACAGGTAAGTGATGTGCAGAGGACTTCTTTAATTTGATTTATGTATCTTTCTCAGACTTTATAGGTCTTATCTCTCCCACAGTTAGTCCCACCCTTGGCAGTGCTCCTTCCCATCAGGACTTGAAGGAGAAAGGGACAAGGATGAAAGTTTTGCTGCAATCTTCTGAAATGCTATTGCTGGATAAGCCTCCTCTCTGGACAAATGATAGCTAAGAACTTTACATGCTACTTCAGCCTTTAACCAGGGTTTTAAATTGCGCTGTGCTCTGCTGATGAATTCACCATATGTATTATAAAGCATATGATAAGTCATATGCATCAGTCGTTCTAATGTCCTATCAAAGGCTTTAATTTTTTTCTTTAAAAACAAAGTTACTGCATATGCAAAAAATAGAAGTCATACCAGTATATAATTGAATAGGAAACTCATGCTCTCCTTCTACCTCCCCGCTCCTGTCCCTTTCTCTCTCTCCCTGCCTCCCTCTTCCTTTTTCTCCCTCACTCCCTCCCTCTCTATTCATATATACGAGATTTGAGGATTCACAAACAATATGTCAGAGAAAATAAGGAAAATATTTCTTATTCTGGTAAGTGGCTTGCTAGAAAAGGGATTACAGTTAAAATAAAATATTCTCCCTATAATGACTTCAGTAGTGTCATAGAGTTATTTGTTGGCAGTTTGAGAAATAATCCCTTATCTATTTGCAAGTGTTGGCAATCAGTCATATCCATTTATTTGACAAACTCAGATGTGTTTCAGTCAATTAATTCCTCGTGAATTTTCATCTGTGTGGTTGCTCTACAAAATTCAGAAAACACGCCTTGACTCTGTTATAGAAGATTGCCTGGAAGGAATCTTCTTCAGGTTTGTGACAGACAGTATTACGTTTTAGTGTAAACATCTACCTAAAATACATTCCACATTGGTAAATACTCTGAAGTATCAAAGTTATCTTCTTGAAGCTTTTCTGTCAATAAACTTTACAGTTAGGAAATCAAAGAACAAAAACAAAGGAGTCATAAAAAAAATTAAAAGATTGTTAATAAATGATACTTTACAATATCTGCCCAGCATTATTTCAGTACCACTTTTAGAAATTGTCACATCAGTACCCTGTTGCTACATCAGATATTCTCACAGAAAAAACTGTAGCAATCTGTTTGTACAAAAATATTATGCGATCAAGGGACTAAAACTCCCTCAGTTGGACCTTATTCTAGGACAATATTTTTATTATAATAATAATTATTATAAAAACAATTATTGTATAGGACAATTTTTTTTTTTTTTTTTTGGGACAGCATATTGATTACAGCGTGCAAAAGTCAGTCCTCACTTTCACTTATAGACTACAGAACTTTCTTATTCAAATTGGAACTGTTCTAATCTTTTTCTTGGATACTGGTTGAGCAAAAAATCCTTTACAAGCATTTAAGGAATACTTAAAATACCTACAGACATTCTATTTATCTAATATTGTTTTATTACATTTAAACATAATTGCCTATGGCACTTCTGGTATCTCTAAACAACTGAGAATGGAGGTATGGGCTGTATAAACATTAGGGAAAGTTATTTGTCATGAAAAGACACTTTCATTTAAGTTGCAAAGAATATATCTTGTTTGACCTTACTTGAGTCTCTAGTGATTAGTTCTGAGTCACTGGGAAGAATGTGGCTTGGAATTTAATTTTGATTGACAAGTGGCTTCCCACTGAGGGAACACCGAAAAGTGCTGAGGAAGAAACATCCCATATGAGCAAGCTGGTTTTGTGGGTTGGTTTGTGACAATTTGGATAACCAAGAGGCAGAGTAGATGAGAGGGTTGTACAAGTACTCCAAACAGTCAGGTCAGGGCCCCAAAAGATCCTCTGCCTGCTTCTAAAGTTCATTGGTACCTTGTTGGAGCCATAAGGTGTGCTGACAGTAGGAGGGGACTGAGAAAGCCAAGTTCAATTTGAAGGTTTCCAAACATGGCAGTTTCTCTGTATATGTCACCAGCTCCTGGGTCCTGTTGATGCACAGTGTAACTGCCAGCAGGTGTAAAAGAGTGAGTTGTGCAAATGAACAGTGACGTCTACGATGATGTGGATTTGGCGCAGAGGAAGCAGGCATTTATCTGCAGAAATGAGTGTGTATTTGTTGCTATGGAAAGAGAACTTGTGCCCATGCGGGTAAAAGGATATGCTGGACTTTATTTTGGCACATCAGTTTTAATGAAGTATCCACCTCAGGTTGTTCCTCCACAGGAAACCTTTATGAAATGTGTTGAAGCAAGCTACCGTGCCCTGCGACAGTTTTCTATGAACATGTAAGTTTGTAACAGAAATAAATCTCTCTAGTGCAATAAGATTTGAGATGAGCAATGTTAATCTCAATAGATTATGTTTGATATGTCTTTATGTACTAATGGATTTGGGGTGCATTTTCTTACAACTTGAAGTTCAATACAGTAAATAGTGGTCTTGGACCCCTGGAAGATGTTTGAGAAGAGCAAATCTTAAAGAGACTTTTTTGTTGTATGTGTTTATGTAGGTAGATTGGTTTGTCTGTGCTTGTAGCCTTGCTATATTATTTTTCAATGCTTTTAAGGGGAAAAAAAGTCATCACGTTAAGGAGTTACGGAATTCTGTGCTTTGTTTGGCAGGTTTTCATACAGCAACTTGAACCCACCTAACTTCAGTCTATCTTTAACATAAATCATCCAAAGGGCTTCAGAAAGACATAAGCTATTGAAAATACACAAAGTGTTCTTTTCCCACAAAACTTCAAACATAACGGCTGTTCTTTGTTTTTTCAATTCTTGTGAGAATGCAGAGATTTGACAAGTTGCAATATGGATTGTATTTATTTAGTTCATTTTCTGTTTTTTAACAATTATTTCAATAACTGTAGAAAATACTTGGATTTACACTTTGCACTTTACATTTTCTTTCCCACTCAACTATATAAAGAAAAATAATGACCTGTGATACCATCATCCATAAGTATTTCATAAAAACTGAAAAATATGTTCTACCATGGTTTCGAATTTGTTTAAAAGGATATTCATATTTAGCAACAGTTTATAACTAGATTGCCCAGAGAAAACAGAAATTAGGGGCAATATTTTCTATTCATGTTAGCATAAAATTGTTTTGTGTAATTAGTGACATTATCAAACATCTGAAATACAGAAGTCAGAGCTGATTTTTAATTCAACTGTTTTATGTGGAAACAGTTTTTTCTGCTTAGCTCTTCCTGAATAATTGCAGAAAATTATTAACTTTAGTTTAAAGTAGGGTCATTCGTCTGTCCTTCCAAAGGGATCATCGCATAATTCCTGACAAGAAATGCCTGACATTTGTAGTTAGACTGTGAAAGACATTTACAGTGTCATTCACAGCAGCTAAATTTGCTTCTGTAACTATTTCCTATGCTGAGTATAAGGAAGGTTGCATATGCTACAGCCAAGGCAAGCACGTATCTGGGATATGGTAGACATTCGATTTTAATGGAACCCATTTTTGCAAAAGTAGTTGTTTGCTTTTAGAAGGAGGTCAGCTTTCTGTAGCTCCGTAGTGGTTAGTTGTCTGGATTTCCCACAGATTTATTTAGAATAGGTCCTGTAAGGATAGTGGTGTGTAACATAGTGTAAAATGTATTCTTCTGTGGGCTCACATTCAAAGGCAAATAATATACAAACAGAAGTAAGCAAAAGTGACAAATATGAATGTTAGTATTAGCATTAGAATTAGTACTTAAGAGTACTGTTACTGCCATTCAATCTTCCTCCGACAAACACTGTTGGGAAATAGTTGATTAAGTAGTGCCTGTAGTCATCCTCATAAGACACTTTGGAAAAATCAAACTTGGATGTCCAATTTTAGTTGAGAATTGGCTCAACAGGTCTCTCCCTATACTGGGAATAAGATTATTTAATACTATTTCATATTTAATACATAAACAGGAACAAATCCTTTGGAGTTGGTGCCACTTCTTGAAACAGGACCAGGAAAGTGGCTAAAGCAGTAGTTTGTTGCTGGCTTTGCCTCTCCCCACGAGTAACTCTCACCAGTGTTTCTGATTCAGTATCCCATCTTTCCCAAACCTGGCAATTATTACACACTAACTCTCTAGAAAGAGCAATGTTGATAACAACAGGTCTAAATGTATGTCGTCATCGTGCATTAAGAGTGCTATGTAAACCAGAAAACTGACGGGTGGAGCACATGTTAGAAAACCTGCCTGGGAACAGTATGTGGGCCAGTAGGGTTTCTGCTGTGCCAGAGGCTGTTTCAGGCAGATGCAACATGGAAGTACCTCATGCAGTGTGGGTCTGGAGTCTGAGTTTACACAGGTGTTTTCCTACTGAAGACAGCCCTCAAGACCAGCCTGACAGAGAAGTACAACTTAAAGCCTGAACATAAGCTGGAAAAAAATTAGAAAAAAATGTTGTCTTCATTTATGTTTAAAAATATTATTGCTGTTGTTGTTATTGTTTTTTATTTATATCCTTAAACAATCTCCTGAAAGTAGATAAATGTACACATCTTCTGTGGTTTTTGTAATCATACGTCTATACAATCATCTATCAAGGAAAGTGCATGTTTATATATAAATATGTGTGTACATATGTATGTATATATACACATAGAGCACCTTGCTATATACTATTGTCTATTAAGAAACATATTTCTATTTGTTTATTGGAATACTAATATGATATTATTCTATATCTCATTTATATTCAAAACATCTTAGGTACCTTGAAGATACATGTAAACACAGTCATGACAATAAGTACAATTTCTAAAAAGAAAGGAAAAAGGTGGGAGAAATAGCTGTAATCGGCAGTTCAGGGTAAGGTGTATTCATTAAGCTTGTTTTGCAATTGTTGAATATGAATGTGGATATGAATTTACAAAATATATGCATTGCCTTTTTTTGGAAACTGCATATTGTGTTTATCTCGTTTTCAATACTTAACACCATTACTTTAAAAATTGGCTAGGATATACTGGTGGCATAGTCCTGAAACCGAGTAATTAAAAATTGGTACTGAAATACCAAACGGCTGACCAACTTTGTCATTCTTAGCACGAGTATAATGCTTATTAATTATTCTTCTCTGACCCAGTGTAGAATTTCATCACATGTCCTCCAGACTTCAAAACGAAGCTTAGAAAACTGACAAGCAGGGTCATTAAAATCTAATGGTTGAATGGACCTTTGAGATCTTCCAAATGAGCGCAAGGTGCTCATATAGCTTTGGGAATACGGTTTGCCCACAACATTGTTTTCAACTTCATGAATAATTTAGACATCACATATGAAGATACCATCCCTTGTGCAAAGAATGGGTCTCTAAAGTGAGACTGATTCCACAAAAATTCATGTGCTCCATTTTATGAAACTGTGAGTTCTGCTGAGATTTATGAAGTCTCCCTTTAAAAGGTCAAGCACAAAGTAAATAAAGAATAGAACATAAAGAATGTGCAGTCTTAGGAGGAGGAAAGGAGTTTGTCAACTTGAGCAAAGGCAAAATTTTATCCTAAAGCCCTCTTCTTGAAACAGTATGCATCATAAACCACCTGCGATGGCGATGGTCTCCTCACTGACATTTTAAAAGTTATATTCCATTGGGAATTTTAGGCATTTTTGTAATATTTTTATTTACCATTTTCTCTATTCTAGATTAGTAATAAAAAGAAAAAAAAGTTTGGATAGTATTACTGAGTGGAACAATCTGTGTTGGACTTAGTAGAACCCAATGCAGAAAAACTCATCTGATTTCAGTACACATCAGACTATGTTTAGGATTAGAAGTGTTCACAGCACCTCCACTAAAATTGGTGCTCTAACAATGTATTCCTGGAAGAAGATGCAGAATCATAGAATACTTTGGATTGGAAGGGACTTTCAAAGGTCATCTAGTTCAAGCCCACCCTGTAGTGAGCAAGGGACATCTTCAACTAGATCAGGTTGCCCAGAGCTCCATCCAACCTGACCTTGAACGTTTCCAGGGATGAGGGATCTCCGGGCAACCTGTGCCAGTGTTTCACCACCCTCATTATAAAATATTTCTTACTTATATCTAGTTTAAATCTCCTCTCTTTTGGTTTAAAGCCATTACCCCTTGTCCTGTTGCAACAGTCCCTGCTAAAAAGACTGTCCCCATCTCTCTTATATGCCCCCTTTAAATACTGGAAGGCCACAAAAAGGTCTCCCTGGAGCCTTCTCTTCTCCTGGCTGAACAACCCCACCTCTCAGGGCCATCTGCCAGCAAAGATGACACAAGCCCTTGGTGAAGACCACCTTCCCAAGACTCAGTCCGTTGAGTACTGACAATGCACTGCGAGTATTTACTTTAACCTGGAAGAGGGAAATTTTGACTATAGGCTACCTTTTTCTCCCATCTCTCTACCCATTGAGGTGGTTTGGTTTATGCCTTTGAGCATGGGCTCTGGATCCAAGCATTTCTGTTTGTTTGTCTGTGTGTCTATATGTCTTGTGTTTCTACATACATGCACACTTGGATTTAAGGTACCTTGTAGTAAGTTAGTGTGAATCTTGTCATTCTTGAATCTCTAATCAAATCACTGTTTTACTTTGCAAAATCACTTGCTAGTTCTAAAATTGGTTAATCTTTAAGTGCTGCTAGAATCCAACCCTTTTTATCTACCTTATACTAGCAATAAATCTTGAATTGCTGTTAAATCAAACCATGTTAAATATATTCATCTGCAATAGATGCATCTCATCAGGTCCCATAGAATTATGTATGCTCAGGTTCCTCAGGTGGTCATGGACAAGATTTTCTCTTACAATGGGAGGTACTTTGCCCCCCTAATCTCCATCTTGTGGTCCATCAACTTGGGAGGTGTGAGAACAAAGATTATCAGTGAAAACTGAGGCAGAGATGTTGTTGAGTACCTCAACCTTCTCCTTGTCTATCGTTATCAGCTTGCCACTCATGTTCATTGGAGAGGGTGTGTTTTCTTTCACCTTCCTTTTCTGATTGACATATCTGTAGAAGCCTTTCTTTTTATTCTTTGCATCCCTTGCCATGTTCAGCTCCAGCCAGAGCTTGGCCTTCCTGAACTCAAAGAAACTCGAATTTGCAGGCTAGCAAGATAACTTTTAATCTACAGTCCTGCTGTAGACTGTCACTGTCTCAGTTTCATGGCTGGGCGATATGTAATGCAATAGGAATGAGCAAACTTTACTGGAAATCCAACATAGTTTGGACACACACCTCAGTAGTGCAGATGAGTATCAAATTAATAAATACTGATTAATAATTAACAACATATTTCTTTATTCTTTCAATAGAAAAGTTATCAAAGTCCCTCACTGAGATAGTGAGAAATAATATTTAAAAATTAAAATTGAAAATATAGGATTTTCCATCATCAGTAAGGTTCTAAAATTTATTTTGGTATTTTGCATATATTGTCTCATTTATGCAATGTTCTATACATGCATTGACTTTCCCTATTAGTAGTACTGCTAATATGAGTGCTAAGCATGAATCTTTCTGCAATTAAACCTTGATTTTGAATGTCAAGCCATTCACACATCAAGTTAATTTTCCTTACCATAAATGACAAATATCTACTAACATCACCACCAAAGCAAAACATTTGCAAGCTAAGAGCTTAAAAATCTAGGTTTCTTGAAAATTCACTGCCCTTTGAGACAATCTGGAATATTTGAGTTAGTATCCTTTAGGGGAAATGTTTGGAGATTTTTTGGTAGTTTGTTGTTTTATTTTTAGCAAAATCCTGAATTACTCTGTACCAATAAAAACTATGGTTCCCTGTCCTACTTTCAGAGACACCAATAATTCTTCCAATGGGTTTTTGGGTTCTTTTTTCTCCATCTTTAGTTTTATTATAAAAATAATTTTAAAAAAATTATTTCAAGTCAATAAACTTATTTTCAGCCACTCCTGCACTGTCTTTTATTACTATCTGTCTCCTGTATTCCTAGGCACCTCTTTTTATATTCATATTTAACATCTAATAGATCTTATCTAATTCTTTTCCTAAGGAACTTTTACATGGCATCTGTTAGGCTGGAATGTTCAAAAATACTTCTGAAAGGAGTTTCAGCTCTTATTTAATGTCCCTGGTGAATCAGCGTCTCTCTCTTTGGAGCATTTTTGAGTATATCACCTGTGGTTGCCATTTCCTGGTGTTTAGCTGTGTGCACTCTGTAGGTGAACACTTACATATAATTTATTCTGAAAGTCAACTATTAAAACATTTTCCACTGCAATTTTTTTCTTAATAGTTTTCTGGGATCTGATTTAGCTATGTTACTAAACATGAGCCAACTTTTACATTGACTTCAGCAAGACTACCCCTATGGTTAAATTGATGAATTAATGAAATAAATTGGATTGCAGTGATTGTGTTAGATTAGACATTTGATAGAGTTGCAGGCACAGGAGAAATTTGCTATTAAAGTATTTTAAATAGATCTTTTAAATGGTGAGTGAAAATAGCAGCATTAGGCCAAATTTTTCTCCTTTGGACAACATAACAGAATATACTCTCTGGATTCAGAATTTGTGTACTATTTGTTCGATACCAGATATGTTGAAGATAAAGCAATAAATGACAGCATGTGATATGGAAAGAAAAAGGCTTTAGCATATTTCCTAATATTAAGATATATAACTACAGCTCCCAATATTGAATTGAAATCAACTCTAGACAGTTAAAGCACTATTAGAGGTAATAAATGTAACGAATCAATGTCTGCTAAAGTCAGAAGACTATAGTCTTAGAAACATAGAGCTTAAAAATACTCACACTTTAATCTTTCTCATCATATTCTGCATAGCACCATGCTGTACTACATGACAGCTGTATTAAGGGCTAATAGAACTTACACCAAAAAGATGCTCTGCTGCTTCTTCATTAAAGCTCACTCAAACAAATTTTAATGCAGTGTAAAGATTTGCAGGATGACGTTTTGTCTGATAGAGAAGACAGAAAAGCAAGAGGAAAAGGACTACACAGAACATTTAAAAAGGGTAAAGATATGTATGTAGGAAATGATTGCCATAAACACTGTGGGGAAAAAAGTAAAGGACAACACTTGTACTGGAGAGTATACAACAGGGAGACACACATTTGTAAAGGCTTGGCATTTAAAAAATAGCTCTAAAATACCAGAGAGTAGAAAAAGTGGGTAGCGATATTTTTTAAAGTCCTCACCTTGTGACATACCACTGGAAAATGCCTTTACCAAATTCTCTAGATCTTCTACATTTTTAGACCCATGTAACTACTAACTTTACAGAATGTATCTACAATCAGTATAAATCAAAGAAAAATAAAGATTTTGGGGTGGTTTCGAATCACTTGTAAAGAATTTTGTAGATCCACTACTCATAGCAATGTTATAGTATCTAAATGTAAAAAGTGCAAGTATTTCAGTGCTTTGAGCAGGTATACACTTTTTTTAACCCAGGCATTTTTAATAATTTCTGAGCAATAACAGTAGATGCTTTGAGGTGCTTTGAGTCAGTTGGTATTCAAATAATGCATCTGCATCTGTAACTATTCATATTTCATATTTCAAAAATTATTGTTACTTGTTCAAAATGTAGAGCTATAAAACACAATACTGCACCACAAACAAACCACATGTTTGTGGAACAATGGATAACCTTAGTTATCTTAATTTTTTCTATTCTATTTGTCATAATAGCCATCAATTTATCTTTTTATTTTCTATTTATTTATTATCCATATCATCCTCACAGCATTCAAACAGACAAACCTTACAACTGCTGTTTTCATTCATCAAAGACGACATTATTTATGTTGCGTAACACCTCATTTTCAATTGGATCTTGTTCAATTGTTCAACTCTGTATGAAAGCCAAAGCCTGATGGAGAAAGAAGAAAAGAAAATGGCAACAATCTTGTCCTTAAACGTAGAGGTTAAACATTATTTTGCTGTAAGACATGATGAAGTATGTTGCATTGAAGTTTTGTGCCCTAGTGAATTATTAAACACGGTCTAGGCACAATGCCACCTCAGTAATCTGCAGCACAGACGGAACATTTTTTGTTGTCTGTGGTGTTTCAGGAGGTGGAAGAATCTTGGCATCTTAAATGCATTGAAGAATATTTATCCCTCAGGAAAGCATGGATATTAACAGTGTAGGAGAATACAGCCAGCACTGTCATGCATTTTCACCCAGTTTTAAGAAATAACATTAGAGTCGCACTGAATTTGAAGCAGAGGGGAAAGTGCAGGGCCCTATATAACATCCCAGATCTTTAAAACCAGGGAACTAAACATCTTTGTGCTGCTGATGGCTAACAACAAACTTCCTCTTTGATTTAATGTGACAAATTCAGTGTGATGTTACTTGTAAATGAAATATTATTCAAAAAGATGTCTTTTCAAAGGACCCATTGACTGGTTCTTCTGAGATAAACGTGTATATCAAGAGGTTTAATACAGCTTTTCTAAACAAGGACAGTGCTATTGTTATTGGACATTGCTGCAGTAGACAGAGAAAGTCATGAGAGGCTCTTCAGTGACCAGCAGAGCTGACAATGTATCATTGAGGAGACACTCAATACGGTCCTACTGAAAAAAAAGCCATGTGAGATCAAACTTTGCTACCCTCAGGTGCCTTGATATTTTTTAGATTATCCTATTATTCTTTCTAATCCAGTTTCCCATTACACTTTTCACTTTTAAAAGTTACCAAGTTAGGCTTCTGCCTTTATAGAGCCAGATTCCCACCCTTCTGGAGTCATGTGCATCTATTTCGCATGGGTTCATTTTATGTGGATTTAAAATGCTGAAATAGTGTGAGTTCACAAGAGGATACGGAAACAGATTTTTGCACTGGTTTTGATTCTCCTGGAGTTTCACCAGGTTTGCCTTAAGTGCAGGGTTCAAAGCAAATTTCAGTGATGCCTTCCAAATTTGGCTGGGGTGAGATCCAAACCCATAAATCCTTCATCCTTTGTACACACGTATTAGAGTACCCTCCTAAGCTCTGCAAGATGGTACACTCGGAACTCAGCCCAGGTCTTTCGAAAGTTTGTTTGAAGCAAGGCCAAAATTTGGGGCTGTAATTAAACCAGAATTGAAACAGACTTAACTATAATTTGCATTCAGTTGTGAATGGTTTGCAGAAGCCTAGAAGGTGGTATTAGGCCTTACTGTTAGTTTACTTAGCAGCCATTAGCAGGAGGTGTGAAGGAAGAAGTCGCATTGGTCTGATTCTCTCTGGTAGATGTAAACGCACTTTCTCCCAGGCTTTTATACAATGTTCTTACTGAACTTTATTTAGAGGAAAGGTTAGTCTTACCCAGAAAAAGATAAACTTGGTTGCATGTACTTTTGAATTTCATAAGATATATCAGAATATGAGTTAAGATAAAAAACTGGAAATAAAGAACACACTTCAATGACTTTCCTTCCTAATTCCTATCCTTTTGATTAGTTGTTAAATAAATAAACCTAAAAATAAAAATAAATATAAATTAGATATCGGTATAAACATATACACATATAAATAAAAATAAACATAAACACAAAAATAAAAATAAATACATAAAACTCAGTATTTTTGAATATGTAAACATATACTTTTGATTTTAGGGAACATCTTTGACCACCCCAGAATTAACATTTTTATTGCTCCTGTACTATAAGCTGTCTTTTTCTGTCAGTGGTTAGTGCTGTTATTATACAATTAGAGCCAATGAAAAAAAGGAGATACTCTATTCTGTAATCATTGTCCTTTAATGTTAAATTCTGTCACTTATTACTGAATTACTTTAACAAATAGGTGGGGGTTTTTGGACTAGGGCCTTCCACTGACATAAATTAAATAACTTTCAGATGAAGAATATGTACTGTATTCTTATTCAGAAAATAGCCATTTTCCTCATTTTAATTTCAACACCTGACAATCATGCACCTAGTTTTTTACTGTATTTAATTCTAATTTTGATGTATCCAGCTGAAGTCAAAATTTATCTAGTTATATTTTCCATAACACTGATCCACATGCATGTTTTCTGACTTAGCTTGTTTGAGCTTTCTATCATGAGGAAGATTCATGGCAACTCAGTGCATGGAAACAGATGTGAGGTCACACAGAAGCTATGGCGTGAAACCTGAAGACAATGGAAAAAACTCTTTCAAGTGAATACACTCAGGCAATTTGCTCAGCTTCACAAGTAAAAAAGCTTTAAAGACATTTAATACAATAGTTCAGTACAGTTAAATAATCACTAAAAGATTCAGTCAACCTTTATTTGTGTGTGAATAGATTTCAGAGTACACTCCTTTTCTTACCTTTAGTTCTTTACTTCTTCTTCCTCCCTCAGAGATCTTTTCTTTCAAATTCATTTTAAGAACCTTTTTAGAACGGCTTGTTGAGAAAAAAATGAAATGTTTGCTACAGAATATTGTCTTCACTTAAAAAGAAATGAGTAGAAGTTTCAGAAGCAGTTAAATCTTATTGACTATCAAAGACATAATAGACCTCAAATCACGAAAGCCACTTTTCTAAAGCCATACGTTCTTTCATCATATAGGCACTTTGAAGGTTCCGCTGCAAGATCTCTTGCTATTCAGAGTATTCAGAAATGTAAAATGAGGTTTAATGTTAGCAGTCCTTAAGTCTGTGAGTCATCTTTAAGAAGCTAGGTTACATCCTACGTCGTAGATTCTTTCTAACTGGCCAACAAAACTCACTCCCACCTGCAGCACTATTTAATTTCCAAAAATTGCGTTTTTTACAGAAAGGTAATCTGAGTTTAAATTTACATTTAATTTTATGTGCATTCTTGCACTTACGTGTTAAATTGCCTGTACAGAAAAGATCAACATTTGCTTACCTGGAGTTTCAACAGAGATATCAGTGATTTTATCTTTTTTCTGGACTGCTTTGATATATGCTGAGGCTTTTTTTTTCACCTGAGGTCACAGGTGTGTTTACATAATAGTTACCCGACTTATGTTTAACATCCTTAAAAAGTTTTAGGCAAAACCAGACACCTGCTCTTCTTTAAACCAAATGATGAGTCAGTTGTATGACTGGAGCATTGCAGCTCAGATTAAAAAGACAGTTGCAAGACCCTGGGTCAATAAGGAAGTAATAGTTGGATCTGGGTGGAACGTATTGAGTGCAAAAAGAGAGGTAAGTCTTTAAATTATTGAAAGACCTCTTCTAAAGTGAGCAGAAGCTACGTCTGTTAATTCTGAAGCAGTAACAGGCTATTGAGAGTACAGAAATAACAGTGACAGCATCACTGGAAAACTGTATATTGTCTCAGAGGTGGAGACAATGTAGTCCTAAAGGGTGCAACAGGCATTAATATTAAGTCCGTACTGTTCACATCAAGAGACATCTCTCAAGAGAGACCTGCCTGTGTAAATGTAACAAACTGATGATCCCAGTCCCTCTGAGACCTTGCCAAAGCTGCTAAATGCAAAGGATTACTTCCTTTTCACTAATACTTTATGATAACAGAGAATTGTTGCAAGTTTTAATGGAGATGTAAGCAATTATAGAAAGTTGCCATTGTCATCTGGTTTCAAAAGAGGAAACCAGAATTGTCCTGACAAGTCACAGGCTATTTTACTTTGGAATTGTCCTTATTTCAGGAGGTGACTACTGATCTTCTACACATCACTGCTAACATCAGTGCTTAAGTATAGGACTGTAAGGGTGCCTTTGCATCCCATCATCTCCTAAGCCTGAAAAGATGGCAGAAATAAAGGAGTTCCGGTGTTTTATGAAGACTGAGATGAGGGGTCTGGGCCACTTACCCAGCCCAGAGTTAACCACAAAGGATTGATCCAGATTTTGACTCCTCCTTTTACAAGCAAGAGATAATACTTAGAAAGCTCTCAGAAAAGCCTGGAGCTAAAGTAAATCAGTGGTGTGCAAGTTAAAAACATTTAGAGGAAGTGTGACTAACATAGATCAAATGCAATTACATAAAACCAGATCAAATATCCCTGGGGTTTTGTCCCTTTTGGAGTGTGTTAGAATCATAGCATCATTTTGGTTGGAAGATACCTTCAAGATCATCATGTTCAATCATTATCCTAGCCCTGCCAAGTCACCACTAAACCATGCCTCTCAGCACCATATCTACACATCCTTCAATTATCTCCAGGGATGCTGACTCCACCACTTCCCTGGGCAGCCTGTTCCAATGCTTTACAACACTTTCCATGAAGAAATTTTTCCTAATATCCTAATTCCTCCTTTTCTCCAGGCTAAACAACTCCAGTTCCCTCACTCCCTCTCCTCATAGGACTTGTGCTCTAGACCCTTCACCAGCTTCGTTGCACTTCTCTGGACACACTCCAACACCTCGATGTCCTTCTTGGAGTGAGGGGCCCAAAACTGGACACAGTATTCAAGGTGTGGCCTCACCAGTGCCGCATATAGAGGGACAATCACTTCCCTACTCCTGCTGGACACACTACTGCTGATAGAAGCCAGGATGCTGTTGGCTTCTTGGCCACCTGTGCACACTGCTGGCTCATATTCAGTCGGCTGTCGACCAACACCCCCAGGTCCTTTTCCGTTGGGCAGCTTTCCAGCCACTCTTCCCCAAGTCTGTAACGTTGCAGGGAGTTGTCGTGACTGAAGTGCAGGACCTGGCACTTAGCTTTATTGAACCTGATACCACTGGCCTCAGCCCATCAATCCAGCCTGTCCAGATCCCTCTGTAGAGTCTCCGACCTTCAAGGAGATCAACAATCCCACCTAACTTGGTGTCTTCTCCAAACTCACTGAGGGTGCACTCGATCCCCTCATCCAGGTCGTTGATAAAGATGTTAAAGAGAACAGGCCCCAGCACTGAGCCCTGGGGAACACCACTGGTGACTGGCCAAACAGATAGCAGATTTATTTTTTCCTATCCTTCCTGTGGAGAGCTGAGGATGGGGGAGAGGGTATATGAATAATACTTTGGAGCACAGTTCTGCTGCATTCCTTGCAGACTAGGTGAAGTGATGTTGTGATATGAAGGGGCCATGGGACAGGGAGCACAGTAAAGGAAGGAGACTGAGGATGCTTACAGAGATGCTTGGTTTTTTACTAGAGTGAGGCTGTGCAGAGCGTGATGATGCCAGGAGCCTGGATTTTGTTCTACTCTTTTTTGCATTTATTCTGTCAGAGCCTGTTGATTAGAAGGAGTTGGGAGGCACTGATTTCTGTTTCTGAGAATGCTGGCACAGACATCAAGGGGCAGAGCAGGCTGGCCACCCACCCAAATCATATGAAAATCTCTCCTGTGAGCCATGTAGATAAACACAAATGGTCAGGGGGAGGCATGCAGTGACTTGCACTGCCGGTGCATGACAGCTAAGATCTGTGTGAGCCTGAGATGAAGCAATCCTCAAGAATTCATGTCAATAAGAAATCAGTTCTCTTTAAAATAAATTTACCCTTTACTTTACTTCACATCTCTAGGCTCGAGCAAATCCTAAACTGACATTTTCCTGTCTGCCAGGCTGAGAAGCATCGACAGCAACCTGACTACCTCCCAGTCCTCACAAGAGTATTGGACAGCTCTATTCAGTGGAAGGAGATTTTGGAGAAAGTGTCACATAAACTCTAAGTGGTAGCATAGTGAGTGGCTTACAGAACATTTAGGCACATGTTTTGTATATGTTCTTTGGAAGAAGTACATGCAAAGAATACAGTGTTACGTAAGCTAGGCAATATTGACTTACACTTTTTTATGATCCTTCTCAATATATCCATCAAAAAAAGCAAAGCATGTTTGTAAATTATTTTTCTCCCCTTCAGTTTACTCTACCTCTTCAATGCTTTGTAACATAGCCAGATGTTCCTGGGGTTAGGAGTTATGAGGCTTGACTGCTTGGCATTATTTTTCATGAAGCTTAAGCATCTTGAATCAAATACATATGAAGATACAGCAATAAAATAAAATAAAATAAAATGAAGAGTAATTTGTTTCTCAGGCTACTTGTGCTCACTGCCTGTTTTCATGACACATAGACTGTGACCGCAACTCCTAAACATCTTTTTTAAAAAAATAAACTGCTTAGTTGTTTGTTGTTGGGTTTTTTGTAACAGGAAAGGAACAGGAACTGAACTGACACAGCTAGGGACTTCAAACTTTGAAGAAAAATAAAAAGAAGCATAAAATCCTTATTTTTGTGAAAGTGCATACTTAAATAGTAGAGATTAGCAGCATTGATTGCAAAACCCTTTTACATATGGATTGCCTCTATTGTTTTGGTTTTCATTACTGAATGATCTTGCTGAAAATATTGGGAAAGAACTTTTAATACTAGTAATATATGTTGTCACTGATTTAGCAGTTCTGTACTTGAAATGGTGAGTCAGTCACATAATATTTATTTGTCCACCAAATATCTGCTCTGGAAGACAAGGCAGCAATAGTCCAGAACATCTATTCCTCAACTGTGTTGTTGCTTTTGATTCTGAAATTCTTTTTGCCATGCAAATTTTTTCACAGCTATTGCTTGTAAAATTGGCTTGGATGTTGCTTAATTCAAAGAAATTATATTTTACAACAATTCATAATTCCTTCATCTTCAGAACACAATGAATTCATTTGCGTTTAGATTGGGCTGTTATGTTAATAATCCATGCTCGATAAATCACAGGACTCTCTTGTAGAAATAGTTTTCAGCTTGCATAAAAATGATTTGAAGAATTCTTGTTTTTCATTATTGTTCTCTTAATGATTTGTTTGTAAAGGAAGAATACAATTTTATATATTACGGTTGATCTGAATGCTAATATAGTATAATTTTGCTGTATTTCTATCCTATTAGATTTTGAAAATTATAATAACTATTAAATGTCATCTGGATATAACATATTTTTATGACTTCTAGAAAGTATTTTAGTATATGGAAGAAAACTTTTAACAACACAAATTATTAATAAATGCTGAGAAATATGATTAAATGAATTAATGTTTATTTTTTTTAACTAAACAAAGTTTCTTCCTCTTCTTGTCCAAGTATCATGCTTCTTATGAAGACAGGCTTATAAGATGCTCATTAACATTTCGGTACCAAAGTTATTAATTTTGTTTCTGATTTTGAGACATGTAATCAGCATATCTTTACTGATGCCTGTGATGTTCTCTAGAGACAGCAAGGATAGCCCTGAAAAGGGGGGGGGGGGGGGGGGGGAAAAAAGCAAGCTGGAAAATGAGCTTTTACTAAAATCTATTCTCTGTCATTCTAGCTCTGGCACCCAAATTAGCCAAAATATAGAACTAAATTTGGTATTTTTAAACTACACCACAAGGAATCGCTTTTGAACATTCATACAAAACCTACTGGAGCCCATAGGCTGTTTCCTAATAAATATGGTCTCCAAATGTTGATTTATTTAGCAAATGTCGATTTATTTAGCAAATGTCAAGAAGCTGGATCTTTCAGGCACAACTGAGGAAACACTTTAAACTATATTTGGTTCTATTATTCCTGTTGGAAAAAGTACTTCAGGCATGCAGTTATACACATAATGTATGTTAAACACTTTCTGGAATTAGGATAGTTTCCTCAGGACAGGCCCTAATTGTAATTTAATATTTCTTATCAGGAATGGATTAGAATCAAACCTCTGATGTGATTAGTTGGATTTTTTCCCTGAAATTGTCAGGGGTTTTATCAATTCATAACTTGACCAAGCTCTTGAAAGGAAAGGAAGATAAATATATAAACATGTATGCATAAAAATACTTTCAAACCGAGGCAATACATGGAGTACATTTGTTCCATCAAGTGTAAAGAACTATTCCAAAAAGTTTGTTTGCTTTTTTTCCATCTAGCTTTATTATAGGCCTTTCTCCTCTTCTTCATTGTTGTGTAAATAATCACATCATTCACCCTTAGAAATTAAAGACAAGATTCATAAGTTGTCCATGTGGCACACAGGTCTGTATATGCTGAACTGCCCAGTCACTGCTACAGCTCAGCTCCTTGGAAAGTCCAAATCCTGCGTGCAGAACACTTCGGAGCTCTGGGCAAAGTTGGGGTTCAGCAACTGTGAGAAT
Source organism: Bucorvus abyssinicus (assembly GCA_009769605.1). Classification (NCBI taxonomy): domain Eukaryota; kingdom Metazoa; phylum Chordata; class Aves; order Bucerotiformes; family Bucorvidae; genus Bucorvus; species Bucorvus abyssinicus. The sequence continues at coordinate 16,919,093 of CM020030.1, read as the reverse complement.
TTTTCTAATGTATGTATATACACAGTTTTCATCTGTTTTATTTTCCAAAACATTAGCTAATTGTTGGACAGGTCACAATTTCCATATTCCTCCTTTTCCATTATTTTGTTCCAGTTGTGCCTAATTCAATGTGTCCATGCTAATTCACCCCTGTAAGTTCCCATCACGCTTTTTCAATATGAATATAGTTTTGATTTATGATGACATGAATGCTAGACTTGCAATGTTATGGCACCTCTTTACAGGTAGTAGTCATACTACATATGATTTTTTCCCTTTTGTTTCTTTTAGTTTTCTTAATATAGCAGTAGTCAGTAAAGAAATCAGAAGCCATGGAAAAGGCCAAACCGGTAAATAATTTTGGGGTTGCATTGCTGAATCAAACTATATCATGTAAAAAAGTTTGAATAAAATTCTGGCATAATTTCCATAATCTCAGCTAGGAGAGTTGCAGTAGAAATTGTTTTGCCTTTAACAATATCTGAAATACCAATGTGTATATACCCTCTGATTTGATTAGTTGGGTTTTTTACCTGAAATTGTCAGGGGTTTTATCAATTCATAACTTCACCAAGCTGTGGAAAGAAAAAGAAGACAAATATATAAATATGTATGTATATAATACATTTGAGAAAGAAGATTCAAACTACAAGACCTGTCAGAAATTCCTCCTTTAAAGAGAAAATATATAGCTGGTCAGGAATATTTTGGCTAAAATAAAGGCAATTGCTACTGAAAGGTTATTTTGTCACTGGTGTAAAGGAACTCTCTATTTTAGTGGTTTCCAGATAGAGGTCTGTGAGGCCATGGCTAGCAGACTATAGATCGTTCACTTTTATTCTATTTTCCATTCTAGTCTTCATAATGAGACTTCACGGCCTATGAAATGGTGAGTAGTGATCTAAAATATTTGGGAGCCACTGCAACATTGCTTTAGGCATTCTATGCTATGTTATATTATATATAGCTATCTGTTGAGAAAGACTTGTTGCCTTTTCAAAAAGATGTCAAAAAAGTCAAACATCACAGCCCTTCAGGATTTTTCTCCTACATGATAAACCTGGAGTGGTCAAAAATATTGCCAGGGTTTCTAGGGGTTTCTAAATCTTCTAGAATTCATAATGAGTTTGTGATTAAAGTAACATTGTTTAGGATGCTAAATAGATTTGGATCCTATAAATATTTTGCATCACCCTTTCTCTAAATGTTGTTTATTATCCCTTCCTTCAGAGTCTGTATTAAACTGGTTTTCCCTTCATGTGTGTTTGTGTTATGTTGAAATTGAGTTAATCATACAGGTAATATTTTGTCATACTTCACCAAAATGCTTTAGGTAGTTTTGTTCTGTTTTCCACCCTTTATTGTTTGAGTAAACAGCAGCTTTTTCTGTGCAGCAAGGTGTGTTCTGTAAAATATGTTTTGCATATTTCAAATTTTCATTTTGTTTCAGTCTCAACTGTGACAATGGAAAGTTCTGACTTTGATCCATTTATTCTCTTTGACTAGTCCTCTGATGGATTCGGAACTATAAAAATTGGAAAGAGAATAAGAAAAAATTAGTGCACTCTGATGTTAAATTTTTCTTTATGCTAGGTTTGAACAAATTCAGAAAAAAAAGTCATGTATTTAGCTTTAAGTACTTAATTGAATGTTCACTTTACTTCACAAATAACAAATTTCAGAATTAATTCATTACAAAATAGCACATCACTGGAATAAATCAGTGAGACAGTATTACCTAAACCACTGAAGTCTGCAGGAAGGAGAAATGCCTTTGCACACTAACTGGGGGTGAAGAGGACTGGATGAAGACCTGGCTGCACACAGGAAACTTGCTGCAGCCCTGCCCAGTACAAGGGCATTTAGGCTTGTCTTGTGTGTTAAAGATCATAGAGGTTCAGGACTCTGCTGAGATGGAAGAACCCCAGCTCCAACCACCGAAACGTCCTATTTCTGTGCTATTATATGGATACTCATCATTGAAAGTAAGCTGATGAGAAGATCTCTGAGGAAACCAGAAGAGAGGGTTTAGAGGTGACATGTTTACCCACCCAAGGACTTAGTAAGTTTTTGCAGAAGAATGTGGAATTCCTGTCAAGTGTGGGAATATGCTCATTACCTGCCTCACAAAGCAATCTCAATAAATCCCAGAGAGAGCTAGCCATGTGTTAGAAGGACTTTGCTCAGGAATGCTGCTTGTGCTCTCCTTCCTTGAATGGCTAAAGGAAATTTAATTTGTGTTCTTAGCAAAAAGACTGCAAATTAAGTTACCAATATTTATCTAAACTAGTAGGCCCACATGAGAGCTCCTGCCAGCTCAGGTTCTGCTTTCAATTCTAATCCCTTCTTACCAGTATGTATCATTTTCTTTTGCTGTCAGTACTCAGGCTAAGCCCTCCTATCACTAACGAAACTTGCTCAGGGATATGTCTCAATCATCGGTACTTGTCCAGACCCTAAAACTGCTTGCCAATGTAGGATACCTATGCAATTCAAACATTAAAATTATTTATTCAGCTTTATTTTTCTTCAGCTATTCTTTCTCTTTATTCATCAAAAGGTACAGATGTCTCTCTAGAATAGAATCTCCATAAAAAGATGTGTTCATTACTTGAATAATGCATTCTCAGACATAAGTGCAATCAAAGGAAGGCATTTTTTTCTTTGACAGCCTTGGACCAAAAAGTGTCAGCAACATTATTGAACAGGTTTGTTAAAGATACCAAACAGAAATTCCACAGTATAATCAATCCTTGACTACCTTTTAATTTAGATCTTCTCTTACTGGAAAACTCAGGTAATCTTCTCAAAATCTGCATTACAGTATGAAGATAGTATTCTATAACTGCACCTGTTTAAAAGATGTGTATTTTCTTCAACCAGTTCACCCTTTCATGAGACTGTAAATACTTGGATTATTTGTCTCCAAAATGAAAATGGCTACAAGGAATCTATCTATGTGAACTTCTGGAAACAACAGTGTCAGACAGAGTGATAAAATTTTCAATTTTATTTTGCACCACAAAACAAGAAATTTCTCTATGAAGTCAAAAGTCAACATAATTAGCAGGAAAATGAATAAGCAGAATCGTAACGAGTATAGTTCACCACTAGGTTTCATTACCTCAGGAGGTGACTGAAGGAACTTGTACTGCTTAACTCCTTCCAGTGGGCTTGAACTAGGTGTGTTAAATGCCTGACTGTGCAAAGTATATTCACAATACCTGCTTGCACCCTTGGAAAATTGTCATGCTTTAAGAAGTGTTTTCTTACAGTTACTTACCATTCCCGTCCAGGGACACAGTGCCTCTGCTGTTAGGAACGCCAGTGTAAAGCAGCATAGCAGTTAGTCAAAAGAAAGATACAGCCCTGTGAGCCAGGCATGTAGGACTATTAGAGCACCTGGGAGAGTATGAAAGGCAGATGGTAATCATAAATTCTCAATTTTTAAACATATGAAGAGACGTTCAATGTAGGTGTAGTGCTTCAAGAGTCTGGGGATTTGTTTTAAGTTGCTCAGCAATAAGGTGCTTCAACAGATACTTCGACAACTTTGAGTAAGCCTAAAACAATCCTTAATATACCCTTCTGAGACCTCTTTGAGATCTGAAATACCAATCTGACAGATGAGCAGGGCCAGCTTCTATCTTAACTACAGGTTTTTGCTTATGGTGCCTGTACTTGGGAACATTGGTGGTTACCTATTCAAGCATGGTCCTTCTCTGAAATCAAATGTATTGGATTTGTTTGATTGATTTATGGATTCTGGAGCATAGTTTTGTAGGAAAACATCTGCCATTTTTGCTGTAAATTATGTCATTATGGTGTTCTGTCATGTAAAATGTCATGTCTATAGGGTTAAAAAGGAACAAAACGGTGGTAGGTGGGAGGCTATTAGCATAAGAACTGATCTCATGAAAGGAAAGCAGCAAAGAGCAGAGAATTATAAAAGAGTTAAATGTGAAAGCTTGTGAGAGTCAGACACTTACCTTTGAACTCATGACAACACTTTGAATTTTTTTTTTCTTGTTCCAAACAACAAACAGAAGAGTGGAAGGATGGTGCATGTTTGGCACGGTACCCTCTGCCCTATGATTTTGTTGGCAGGCTAATTGCTGTGACTGACATCAATGGCACGTCAGGTAGCTTACAAATGAGCACTGAATCTTGGCAGTTCACCCAGCAGTAAGGACACAGACATTTCTAGTTTAATTAGTGAAATAAAGTAGCAAACTACTCATTTTCCCCAGAGAACCTTAGAGTGAGTGACTTATCAGATCATTGTTGGAGCTTCTGTCATTATTCACCATTTGAAAAGTTGATGACCACTGTGCTTTTGTGTGCCATGCTCTACTGCTGGGAACAGCAATTTAATTCCCCTACGATCATTGTTAAAGTACTGTTACAGAAACATGCAAATAAAAGGGAACCGCTATCCTGTGTTTATAAAAAGGTTGCAAGGAAGCCTTTCTGGAGATTCATTTCTAAAGAAAACAAAACAAATGAGCAAACAGCTCCCACACACATGTACACGTCATTCTTCTCTTTGTTCTCCCATTTTAATACACCGATATTTAAGAATAAGAGCTTTTATAGAACCAAAGGACACTTGAAACTAAGTAATCTTGCTCAGCCTAATTTCTGCCAAACTGATTTTCGCCTTGCAGACGAGGGAAAAAGAAAGAATGAAAAAGGAGTTGCAATGTGATTCTGACCACAGGAGCTCTTTGTGGGTGGTAGCAATCTCTTACTTCTCTCAAACTGTCCCATTTTATAAAGTCACACTTCTGATAATTTATAGGCTGATGCCCATATTGTTGGTTTGTTCTTTTTTCCCCAACAAATGACTGTATCATCCCACACAGCTGATTTCCTGTTTACTACACAGTTGTGGTGACATGGTATTTTGTTTTAGCTGGTATTCCCTAGGTATATATCCACACAGTGAGAAAACCAGAGAAGGCTTATGAGTAAATATGAAATAAACCCACATCATAAGACTCACATGAAAAGTGTACAAATTTTGTTACAAAGAAAGAAATGTGGTAAATTATAGCTACTGTATTCACACTGGCAGCAGATAATAAGATTTCTTTTACGTTTAGAGGTCAATGAAGCAAAAGATATAGCAAAGTTACACATACTGTCATCTAGAGAATTAGGTCACTTTTATAGCAAAAAACTATTGGACTGCTACATTTCAAGTTGACTTTTTTAAAAAAATTCATTATCTAGTGTTCTTAGAAACATTTTTGTTTAAAATACTAATATCATAAAACAATGAATGAGACTCGTGTTTGCATCCATGATGCAGTCAAAGCTGTTTGTTTCTTGTGAATCAGAGACACTGAGGAGGTCAGGACAGAGCAGCCAGTTCCCAGAGTACCTGCCATGCTCTGGCAGGCCAGCAGTCACTTACAGATTGCAGATCACAAGGTGAGTGACACTGCTCCAGAGGAGCCTTGCCCACATGTAGGTTTTTAATATAGAATAGCTTTCCTATCACCAGATTAGGAGACCCATGGTATAATCAGTATTAGTTACGTTACTGGCTCCAAACAATGTGGTTGGCACATGGCAAGGGAGGTAAAAGGTAGTACGCCTGTCGCGGGGAGTGTTTGCAGGAAGTCTCCAGGTGACTTCAGTGTTCAACAGATGACATGTAGGGCCTAATTGGAGACACAATACAGTCAGGTGTATTAAACAAGGAGTTGAGCTCTCTTTTTCACTGAAGAGGATTACAGATTGACTTAGCTGAGCCATGAATTGATCAGAGAGAGAAGGAGTATAGGCGCCAAGTATTCTGTTGTCTGATAAAGCAACTGTTTTCACATAAACTACTGAATTATATTGCCTTGAAAAAGAAGTATGGTATGTGACAGTGGCATCTGCAGTCAGGATCAGATGTGACCTGAAAATCATAGTGCACAAAGTGCTGTGCTCCTGCAGTTGCAACGTTGCAAAAAATTAGCGTGCAAACTGGTCATCAGGGTGCAAGTTGTAGAGCCACGGCTAAGAAAACAGAAAGGCAATTTGACTTATTCCTGGACCACACCGCTTTCAATCTCTGTAATTCTTACAGTGAACTGATGTTTTGATTCAAGTTACTGACTGATGCGGCTTTGTATGTCCTTAGTGTTTTATTGCACGCTGCGTATTTTATACATAGAGCTGAGAAGGCTGCAGTTACTCTTCTGAGAGATATGAAAATTAGATTAGCATTGCTCCCCTGCATGCCTTCAAACTCTACCCTCTTTTTTTTTATTATTGGAAAGCCAATGTTTTACTAACAAAGTCATTCTGAGGTTTCAGGTCAATGATTTGACTGTCTCCAAATCACTCCCCTGGTGATATGCCTGACTAGCTTGCCTGTTCACGTGAGACAGGTTAGAATCATAGGTTAAATTTTAATGAAACACCTCTAACTTGGTGTTTGACCTGAAACTGATGATATACTGTTTCTGTGGGAATGAAGCAAGTCAAGTGTCATCTGCAGCTTTATCTTCATTCTTGATAACAGATGCAAACAAACAGACATATTTCTAAATGGCAATGGATTGCTGTGAATGCCACTATCACTAAATACGGACAGCTTCCAGAGAGTTCACAGGAGAAGAAAAATCTTTGTGCACCTGAATGTAACTGAATATATTTATGGCTTGCCATCTCTCTCTACAAGCTGTGAATGTGTGTGGAGATAGGGATGGAGTTGTAGCAAATTCAGAAACCAGGAAAAACCTTTGTTTTGCCTGATGTGAGTGCATGTAGAGGCTTCCTGGTTTGCATTTAGAGATCAAACTAAGGGAGGAGTGCATTTTGCCTCTTTTCTGCTGGTTTGAGGAAGAAAGTTTACCCCTCAATTTCCCTTGATTTTTGCTTCATGGTTTGTGTGACAAAAGTACTCCCTGAAGTAGTAACTCAATTTAACTACAGCTTGAATTGATGGTGGCCTGAGATATAAGTTAAAAAATGGGTATAGGCAGCCAAAATACAGCTCAGTGTTGGCTATTTGTCCTTGCCAGTAATTCAGCTACGGGGATACAACAAAAACACTGTTTAAAAATATTGTTAACAACTGGAAGAAAACGTTCTGTCTGTGTGTGTACCTAATGGTGCTCATCACTGTGGTATCTGACTGCATTCAAATACAGCAGGAAGTCATCATCATTATTAAAAACTGGAAGAACTAGGAAAAATAACTTATAGCTAATAATTTTGAGAGATATATTTAACACTGGTTTTGACCGTGGATGGCCAATATGTGCAGTACTAGGTTTCTACAAGGTACATATTCTTGAGATTATTTGTCAAATACATTGTGCAAATATGTTTTGGTCAATTTGAGAGGTTCATTGTGACCATCAGAAATGTGAAGTTTTACAGCTGGGCAAGAATTACGTGTTGTTGCTTCTATTTCTTGATTGGATGAGGATAATTTTAACACTCAAATTCTCAGAACCAGTTCCAACAAGTTTAAAATTAAAATGTGAAAATATGACCCATCATTTTGGTAAAATGTCCAAGGATTAATTTTTCACTAATGTCAATATTACAAGAATGCAGGTGGCTTCCTGAAGTTTAACATATGACTATTAAAATATAACTGGGTTACCTTACTTCATTGGGATGTATCCTAATGGAATGACTTTAAGCTAACCTATTAGAAACTGGTTTATATGACACGATGCAGTCTTTTCAGCTGTACTCTGCAGTCTCTGTACCTCTCAGAACACAGTCACTAATTTGTTGCAATATCTCTGAAAGCAATATAGAAGAGTATTTGAAAGAGCAAACAGGTAGCAAAGAGAGCAACACTCACCAGCAAATGTGACTCTCCATATGAGGGTGACAATATCTAAAGTTTGAAAGAAAAATCACAGATGAAGGCTAAGTCTTAGAATTTTTTACTGAATTCTTCAGCCCTTTCTTCAATCCTGGAGTGACTTCCGTAATCAGGTATATGTGCTGGGATGACTGAGAAAAGGAAATCTCAACACAGAGAACTGTTTCTAATTTTCACCATGGTTCATAATACAATCACTTCAAAAACAGTGAGAGCAAAGAAATGACTCCCAATAGATATAAGAACAAACGTTAGTTTATTTTAATATCGAAAAGCCTAATACTCTGAGAAACGTGGAAGTTAGGGTTCTTTGGTTACCAATTAATTGAAATATAAAAGGACAGAAGTTACTATAAACAAATTTTTGGAGTGACCAAGTACACTGACATCATATTCGAGATGTGTAAATCATGTATTTGGATTTTCAAATAGAACACTCAAATGGCAAATTTTTCACAACAGAAGATTCTTATCTGCTAGAATCTTACACCACCACAGACAAACATCAGCTCTGTGCAACAGCCAGCGTGTGATGTCTGTACGCTCTAAGTCACGGTTATTTTGCAATATTAAAGAAGGGTGGACAGCTAACAATCCAAGGACCAGTCATAGGTAACAAATTTGTTTCAGATACAGCTACGTGATTTTTATGGTGTGTCTGTGTGCTGCTGTTGGGTGAAATCGAGTTTGCTAGCATGGCCCACAAAGTTTTTCAAAAGAGAGTCTTCACTTTAGCTTTGTAGACCTTGAACCTTCAGTTCTGAGCTGTTTTTAAGATCAGGCAAGTAGAGAGAAGCATCAGTCTGGAATTTTTGCCCTGCTATGTGGAGAAGAGAAGATATTTGGAAAGCTTGGGCGAACATATGAAACCAAATGGCCAACATTATAATCTGTGAACCATTTGTTTAACATGTTGCTCTCCAATGGGCGTGACAGTTCTGATTTTAAATTATATGATTAGATATTATTTTTTCATTTATGATCTGCCTCATGTCATGCAAAGAAGGGAGGAATTTCTATGACCAGCTATTTAATCTTTTATTTTTGTTCTAGTTGCCTATAGTACGCTGCCAGGGTTATTGTTTGTTTGGGGTTTTTTTGGTTTTATTTATGTTTTGTTGTTGTTGTTTGAATGTTTTTTTCCAATGCTGTTTTTAATTGAAAAGAAGATGAATTTTCATAACATTTTAAAGGTAAGTTTTTTTTTTTTTAATCTTTCTAGGAGCTAGAATGCTATTCACATTTTAATAAAAGATTTGAAACACGAAGAGAAACGAAGATCACTTAAGTTTTTCATGACTTAGCATTCACCTACTCTTAACTCTTACCCCCTCTTCGTCTTACTGCTATTCTTGCTGACCAGGCCACACTTCTCCAGTTATTGGGTTGAACTTGCCAAACAATGTTCTGCCAGATTATGCTTGTTAGCGGAATCCAAATGTGTGATAGAAACCTGCCCATCCTGAAGCAATGGTGCTCTGAGAATTACAGTTTCACAGTTTTTGCCACATGGACTATCGCATAAAGATATTCCCCTTCATTGCTGCCAGCTCTTTGACAAACCACAAAGTAGTTACTGGTACTTCCTGAAACCTCAGGATTTTGTTTTCCTGGCCAAACCAGAGGTGAGTCTTGCAGGACCGCCATGGTATTAGGGCATTGAAAAAATTCCCTGTAGAAACTTCAAAATGTATTACGTGAACACCAGATCATTAATTTTGAAGCAAGTTCTGATTCAGACAAAACTTATTCCAGAATCTAAGATCTAGACACTTGTTTCCTATATTTTATTACTTTTTCTCATAGTCTCATAGCCTGAAAACTCCTAGGTTAACTGATCACAGTCCTAATTCACTAATCCCCAGTCTTAGATAGTTCCCCTTCTCCCTCTCCCTCTCCATTTAACTCTTTGATAGATGGATCATAGATTTGATAGGATGACAGATTTGTGCCCTCTTCCCACATTTGTTCTCAGTCTTAGTCTTCCTGAATCTCAGTTCCTCCCAATACCGTAATTACTGCTTGCCCGCATCCTACTTTCTGTCTCCATCACGAGCTCTGTTTTCTATGTTGCTTTTGTCTGATTAGCCTGTTTTTTTAACTCTCTAATGCTAACTCTTGCTTCTGGGCTTTCCAGATCTTGTCCTATCTGAAGTTCCAGGTCTTCTAAAAAATTCTAGTCTTTCTAAAATTTCTTTTGTTCCACCCTGTTGAAACAAGTGATAGAGAATCTGAAAAGATGGAAGAACCTGAGCTTCAGTTCTGTTCGGTGCCCAGACACAACACAGACCAGCAGTGCAAAGCTCTTAAGAAGTTTTCCCTGAGCATGAACAAACTTTTAAAAAACATATGTCTTTGTCCTGATGTGGACATTTTCAGGGGCTAGTAGATTATATATGTTTGACAAATAGGTTATATTCCTTTGTAATTTCACAGTTCTGCTCAAAACCTCTGAGGAATTTGAGCTTTCAGGAAAAGGGGGAGGAGGGGGTGGGGATTAACAAGGGAGAAACCCAATGTACTCCTCAGAAAAAATTCAATCATATGGTTTGCATTTCCCAAGGCATTCAGAAACCTGCTGTAGAAACATCTTTTCAAATGGTTTGGTAAAATTCTTAAGACATGAAAGTGAGGTATTCTGTTGGGTAGTAATAGCCAACCTTAAAAAGAAGTGATGCCACTAGCTCCACCTACAATTAGTCAGAGGAAGGTTTTAATTATGGAGTCTCTTGTCATAATTTGTCCTTTACAGAATGCTACAGTGGAATTATTACTCCATAATTTGTGGCAAACTGTTAATACATGATTAGTAGCAGTAGACTGTCTTTTCTTGAAACTATCGTAAAAGCCCAAGCTAGCTAGGAAATGCAAGATCAAACATCTGTGAAACAGATTTTATGCTGCATTCTCCTTAAGTTGTTCTTTGTTCTAGCATTAAGTACATTCCATGAACTCAATGTTATCTAACCTCATAAAAATGCAAGAAATAACACATACCGCCCATGTATAAGTGGTGGTAAGCATCAGTTAAATCCCTGTTTAATGGATGTTCAAATCATTGCACTACCCATTAAGAATCCAGTCAGCGTTACATAATTTACTTAGACACAATAAATTATGTTGGCTGCAAGGTGACACTTTTAAAGGTTTATTAGATTATTCTTCAGGGACCTATTTTAGTTTGGTCTTAAGTAACTCAAATTAATGCTCATCAGGCTAGTGAAACAAATATGTTTTCCTCATTGGCCAAATTCCAGTTATATATTCCCTTCATCATTTAAACTTCAAAGGATTTTTTCAAGTTTCATTTACTCTTACTGTCAGAAATAATGCATAATTATGGGTATCATGTCAGCTGAATATAATTACATTCCAGGAGTCTGATGCAGATGCAGGGAGTAACACATTCGCAGCAGCAAGGACTACAAAAGCGTCAGTAGATTTGATTTGTGTAGCAGATGGCACTTACGAGGATGAACTGACAGCTGGACTAAATATCTCTGACAAAATAATTTAGGGGAAAGGATAAGTTTGAGAGCTTTGAGTCGTATCTAGGGGAATAAAAAACCTGAAACACACAGCCATGTCTCCGTATTACATTGATGAGCTCCTTCATTTGTTGGTGAAATTGACCATGGAGACCTGTCTATGTAAAATGGTTGTTATCTTTTTAAATGTTGCCAAGGAAAAAACCCACTGTGTGAGGAATGCAATTAAGGAGGAACAACTGTTCGGATTATCATCACAGAATTTGATCTTTTACTTTGTTAAGAAAGATATTAATAACGTCGAGTTACTAAGAGTACCATCATCTTGTTTCAAAAGGCTAGAGGAGACCACCTCTTACAACTGATTTATTTTTTAGTCTTCGTACTTCAGAAACAGTCAAACAGTAGGCCCCACAAATGAACTGAATAAATGCTTTTAAAGAAATATCTCTCTAGAGAGGCTAGAAAGGAGTCAGGAGAGGTAGACCCGTCACATCCCTATGCCTATTTGTAGTAGCACAAGTTTTTTCAGTGTCTGATGTTGCTGAATCAGAAGTGGTGACAAGAAGCCTCAAAAGGCATGCAGCAGCACATCAAGTCGGAGGGATTGTTGGGTGAATTTGTTCACGTTGGCTGAGGGAGGAAACTCTTCGAACCCACAAATGAGTTCTTTTAAACTCTTCCTTCACTTTGAGGTAGACTTTGTCTCAAGACTACAGAGATATCTCCATGTCTCAAATTTTCAGGGACTTCTGAAAAGCACATTTAAATACCTTACTGTACAAACATTGTCCCTAAATTGCAAACGACTAATTATTATTTGTATAGCCTCTGGGTAGGAAACAGACATCAGGAGCACTCTTTTGTTCAGGATATTGCTTGTAGTTCATTCAAATAAAGAAGAGTATCACCAGTAAAAGGGAGGGCGACCCGGTGACTTTGGAGGTATACAAATGAAAACACACAACTTCTGTTGGGAATTTTCCCTGGAAATCTTTAATAAGATTATGTGTTCTAAGTATGGAAAGTGAATTCCCTACCTCCTCCCAAATGTTTACAGATGTTTAAGGTCTCTGCTCAAAGGACAGAAAGGGTTGATGATTTAACGAGACAGATGTTAGAAGGATAGCAAAGCAGAGGGAGCAGAAGAAAGAAAAGGGGAGGGGGGCACAAACAGATTTAGGGAGAAAATAAAGGTAAACTAGAAAAAGATAAGGAAAAGTTTTATGGAAATTGCTACGGCAAGGAGTAAAATAGGCTAGAACCAAGGTAGTAATAATATGTCTGGGTAATTAATGCATGATATCCAATCAAAAGAAAAAGAATGACTGAAGGAATTAAAGGTTCATGAAGAGGGAATTAAGAGTTTCTTGTATTAGTGCCAGTGCAGCATGCCTGAAATATGATAAAACCCCCTAAGATTTATCACTTTTAAGCAGCACTAATATGCCTATCATACTCCATGTGATGATAATGAAAATTCCAAGGGATAAAGCTGGTTTGTATTTTTGTTTTCCTGTACTGCCAGCCAGTTAAGGTTTTCTAACTTTTGGCAGAACTCGACTGCCTTGTCTTCTCTGATTATACTCACTGTATATTAAAATAAAAATATATCTAGCCTGAAAACATGAAAAAAAAAAAAAGCATTCATGTTCAGTTATATGTCCCCATATAGCTATTGACATTTATTTACTTCATTACATATATTTAATACATAATAAGAACAAAAAAACAACCAAACAAGAAAAAAATATCCTCTGTTCATCATGCTGGGTTGTTTTTACTCTCAAAAACACAGGGATGATTGTTAATCAACATTAATTGCACATTATTTTCAGGCTTGTTCCACTTTCTCAATGTACCCTTCAGCCAACTTTGCCTTTTACACGGCAGACTAACCGTGTATTTAGAATTGTGATGGAAATGTAAGACTAACATGGAGAACACTTGGCCTCTATAAAAGAAATCGATGTAATATTAACTTAAATAATGGCTACCGTCCTCTGGTATTAGTCTTTTCAACCTTTAATTTAATAATGTCATTTATTCCAGAAGATGCAGAAATGAGGGACATCGCCACATCTTTAATTGCCTTTACACTTGATTACAAAGACATTCTCGAAGATACTATTTTCCTTTAAGTGGCCTCTCTTGCCTAGTCACACCTGGCCTGCCCTCCCAAGAAGTCTAGGTTTTTCCTATTAATATTTATGCAATTCTGTCTGTGTTAATCACATTAATTTCATTTCTCTCTCACCTTCAATAACCTTTTCAACAAAACTATTGAAAAGAACTGATTTGGAGAGCCAACTATGTATTTAATATCATACAGTAGAAACTTTTCAAACTACACATAGTTAAATGCTTCAGTGGTACTCAACCTGGAGCAAAATTTTGACTCCTAAGAAAACTACAATGAATAAAACTGAGTTACCTACAGACATTCTGGTTATTACGTGAATCTAGGTTGAGAAGTTTAAATATGTATATGTAGAATTACACAATTACTCAGTTTGGAAGGGACCTCAGTAGGTCTGTAGTCCCAACTCCTCTCCAAGACAGGATCGAAACTGAATTCAGACTAGGTAGCTCAGGGCGTTGTTAGTCAAGCCTTGAAATTTTCCAAAAACAAGAATCTGTACAAACTTTCAGCTGGGAAAATGTCCTCCTGATGGAAATTTTTTTCCCATTACCTCTCAGAATCTCCCATTTCAGTTCATGATCAGTGTCTGCCATTCTCCCACCATGCACCACAGAGAAGAACTCCATCTCCTTGATGAACTTCCGATACGTGCTGGGAGGATGGCCAGTAGGTTCCCCTGCAGCAGCGTCTTCTCCAAGCTAACTTGCTTTCCTTACTGAGCAAGTGTTGCAGCCTCTACTGTCTTGGTGGCCCTCTGTTGAACTTGCTTCAGTTTATTGATGACTTCATATATTGGTGAGCGGACACAAAACCGAATGTGGCATTCTACATTAAAGAATAATCATATTCCTTGACCTGCTGGCTGTGCTCCTATTAATACAGCCAAGGATGCTGTTGGCTGTCTTTGCTAATGTTGCATAGCTAACTCCCGTCTAACTTCCTGCTGACAAGGATCCCTCGTGTCTTTTCAGCCTCTACCCAGGCTCTAGCCTGTACCATTGGGTGTGTTTATTCTGACCCAAGTGCAGAACTTTGCATTTGTCCTGGCTAAATTTCACAAAGTTCATTTTGGCCCATTCCTCCAGCTTTCCAAAGTCTCCTTTGCCCTGTCTGTGAGCATATCATCTATTACCCCCAGCTTGGAGTTGTCAACCAACTTGACAGGGCACATGTCTTCTCCTCCTCTATATCACTAGCAAAGGTATTAAGCAGAACAAGTCCCAGGACTGACCCTTGAGGAATTGCACATGTAACAAGCCTGAAGGTGGAGGACTGGTCTTTAATTTCCTACACTTCGAGTCCAAACATCCAACAAATTTTTCACTGTTACGTTTAATCTCTAGAAGATGTTACCAAAAAAAAAAAAAAAAAGGGAAAAATTAAAACTAGATAGTACCTGTGGATTAGTTGTGATTGGAGAGGATACCAGCTGCACAGTGTTGAGAAACTCTGTTAATGAAATGCAATACAATGCATTTAATATTGCAAGTAAAATGCAGCTAATGCATTACTTCAAATATATTGTATCAAAAGAGGAAATATTTACCCCTTGTTACTCTTCTTGATACTAGGAAATGTCCCATCACTATTTTACAATTTGACAGGAACAATTCCAATAAGATCAAAGATTTAACAGTTAGGCAACGGTTTGGGGAATGAAAGAATAATGTGCTGTTCATAAGTCTTGCCTTACCTCGGAGGAAATCTTTATGAGATGATACCTAAATGCTAAAAACAAATCTACAAAATATAGGGAATAGGACATCAGCAAATCTAGATTTGTTCTAGCAGAAGCCAGATGTGACTAAATGGCCAGTGGCCAGGTACACCTAGATTCACCTGTGTTTTGTGGTTTCACCAATAACACATGTACTTACAGGTCTCACCATGTGAAAAGAAAAAACAGTACTCTCTACTGTTGGGACTTTAGTCCGAGTCTTGTGTAATATCAATGGAAGGAGGGCTAATGTTTATGCTTAGCTCCAGAAGTTGAGATATGTCATGAAAATCCTGGTTTTCATTTTAATAGAAAAAATGGGAAAAAACTCCACCTATGCTTTTGGTCTGTGTAGTGACACAAAAAAATGTCTAGAATAATTCCCAGATGTTACTTTATATCAAATAAAAAAGAGACCACTACATAATTCTTTTAAAATTCTCTTCCTTTTTCTTTTTAACACTCAGGGTTTTTAAGGATTTTATTTTGAGGCTTCACTTCTTATTTTCAATGCTTATATTTGTCAATTTTTATTGAATGGTGTTCAAGATGGAAAATGAAAACCCTGATATAGTCAAAGTTTCATATGGGTTAACCTACCACCACTATTGTCAAAATCTAGTGTTTGTTGAATAAGTTCTGATACACGTGAAGTTTGTTTCATATATCAAACATTAAATTAACCTTTTCTGGAGAAATTATATTACAGTGTTTTTTTCTTTTTTATTATTATTAAATTCTTATTCATATACATTTTCCAGTTAGAGCCAGGTCAGAGGGACAATTGCCAAAATACATAAAAGTATAGGTTCTTATGGTATTTTTGGCTTCATTTGTCCTATTTTGGCACTTTAGATTGGCTGTAATGGATTTATATTTCTGTCCTTTAACATTTCTGTGGTTTTACTCCCAATTTACAATTCTTCTACAGATGCATTTTGGACCACTTTTCTTCTCTCAGGATTTGTCCATTTCTTATTGGCTTAGTTGCCACGGTATCTCACGTTACATACAGCATAAACATATAATAAATATTGATTCATTTACAAAAATAGATACAGCGGAAAAAAAATAATTCTCTCTACCCTGTGTCCCCTTGATGACTCTCACCTCCTCAGCAGCTCTGATCTGAAGAAGCACTTTCACAGAAGTATCCCTTTTAAAACCTGACTGTTTATTTTGGCGCATGGCAGAAACAGGAATCTGGTTCTTAGGAGAGGAAAGACTAACCACATCACAGAGCTGATCAGAGGACTGCCAGCTGCACTGCGGGGCAGGCCGGTAAGCCAATCCCCACACTTGCCTCCACTTGTGCACACAATCTACCTGCAAACTCTCTTGGAGGTAAGGTTAAGGAAAAGCATTAAGAACAGAAGAAAACAAATAAAGAAGGAAGAATAGCCTTTTATAAATGATATCCTGATGATTTTATGAAAGACTGAGGCAGAATACTCTTAGAAAGCTCTATACTTGAAGTCATCTCAACTCACAATCAAAGGACTTCCTAGTTTTGTCTATGCTGAAGCATTTTAGTAGGTCAGCACTTCAGATTCTGTATTTTTCATATAAAGTAGATGGGGAAATTTATTTTTTGTTATTTCGATAGTATGTTTTAGAATTCCAAGACAGAATCAAAGGGAAAGAAGCAGTGCAAGTGTTGGCAATTTTGTTTTATTAAATTCTCCACATTTTCAATTTATAGCATGTGTTTATAGATCATAGATATATACACAAACAAAGAAGTATCTATGCTGACTGGATAACAAAACTGGTTAAAAAAAAAAATGATTAAAAAAACCCAACTTTGTTTTAGAAGGACTCCTGAGAGTAACCTAGATCTTGTAAATTATTCCCATGGTAATTTTGATTTAAAGGCCTTTGCTGCAAAATTGTGAGTGATTCAAACCCCTTACAAAATATCATATGTATCAGATTATCCAGTTTGGGGTGGGACCAATGACACCATGAGACAAGCACTAGAAATATCTACATAGAAATACAACTGATATTAAAACACAATTTAAGGTTAATTTTTCAGTTATTTCCTTCAGCTACTTCTTTTTTTTTTTTTTTTTGACTCAGTGCCTTTTCCTCAGTCGTCTCTATTCCTCAATTTACCTCCTAATACAAGTTATGCTTGCCAGGGCAGAGAAGGAAATGGAAGTTTTTTACTCCATTTGCAAACAATGACAATGGGATATCGTCTGGAAGCTTGATTTGTTCTCTTAAAGATCTGATCTTTTCATAAAGACCAACAACATTTCCAATCGCATCTTTGCAACGGTGATCTAAAATAGAGAGATCTGAATCATTGCCTGGCACAATTTGCCACTTTGCATAAAGTGTAGGATGTTTAACGCACTCAATCCAGACATGGGGAGTTTGGAAAGAAGGTCTAAACTTGAATAGACAAATGTACTCATGGCATTTGGATACAGATAACTAAAACAACTCAGGCACACATGCTGGCAAGCGAGAGATTTTGTTTGGGAGCTGTACTAAACACTCCTTTTGCTGGATTCTATTCATTTAAAATAGTGAAACTGCTTCATAGTTTATTTAGCAATTTCTGTTATCCTTGTACAACACGTGTTCATACTAATGTTCAGGCAGCAGGATTGCATTTCATTTTAATAGCCAGCTGTTTTTCTAAGTCTTGTTTTAACGTACATGGCATACTCACACATGCTATTCATTGCCCTGCCACTCTGCTTCTCAATAAGGGAAACTGGTTCTGCCAGACTCTGCAGATTATCCCATCTGTTTTTATGTCACATAAGGAATAGTCTTTTGAGGATTTTGAACCCAGAGGCATCCTGACTTTTCAGACTTGCAAATGCTGTTACTGAGCTAGCTGTGTCATACACTGCCACAAATGCAACAGAAGCAAATACCCTTCCTGGTATGGACAATAGCTGACGTCTGAAACACACCACAGAGATTTATGTAAAACTAACAAGAGCATTTTCTGAATTTGCCTTTGTCAAATCTATGAAGATATCTAAAGGAGACAAAGGCTTTTTAGAAATGAGCATTTTATTTCTGAAGATGTAAAGCACTGCTTAAGTGAGGTGAATAGGCAGTAATGAGTAGGGAATGTTAGCAGACGTGGGGGAAGAGAAACAATACTACACTCTTATTTCAACTTCTGAAAGTGAGTCGGAAACATGGAAATCAGAGTTTTGGGGACCAGACATGGAAATATTGAGGTTTTGTTAGTGACAGTATGTTAAAAGAATAAAAGCATATCTTATTTTATTTAAACAGGCTAGGCAGTCAGCAGGATCATTAAAGTTCTAGGGTGCAGTGACATTTTTCATCTAAGAGGGGTGCCTATGGTTATGGGATCTAGCCTAAAGGACTAAGCACTCAAACTTCTTAAGATGAGGAACATTTCCAGGAAAACAACATAAGTTGAGTCTAGACAATGGAAAAACATGCTTCCCTGCTCAGCCATTTCAAGTGTATCCTAGGTACAAGTGAGGTTACTAAAGATGAGGAAATACCTCATCAAGGCACTCTAGATTTGTCACAAATAATCTTCAAAGGACTGTGCTAATGGTTTAACCGTATTTCTGCTTGGTAGTCATCCTACATGGTGATAACTTAAGTATCTTACATTATATACATACATTTTTCAACTACATTAAGCACAAGGTACATAGCATAGCAAGTATATCTGTTTCTTGTGTTCTACAATGATATAAAACCTTTTATTCTAGAAAGTTTATCTCCTACACAATCTTCAGACTTCTGGTTGCCCTAGCTTGCACTCACATCAAGGGAGAAGGCGATTTACCGGTCTAGATGTCAGGAACAGGAAAATAACAAATGGACACAAAGACTCTCATCCGCACACATGCATGACACAGACGAACACATGTATATTATTCCTGAGAATCTTTACTGCAGTCATGTAAAGACAGATGATATGCTGTATCAAGATTTCTTTGCTTAACCATAAATTTTGTAAGTCTTAAGATTTTCTGGGAAACGGAGGGTTAGAGGAAGAAGACTGAGTCAAGGCTGCCTAATTACAAAGCTGGGTATTCCCCTGTGATAATGGAACACAACTGATAGCTGGAGAGAGAGTTATTTTATTTTGTTCAGCTGCTAACTGATTTTGTTCAGCAATAACTCCAAAAATGCTTTTTTACAAACATCCTTTCTCTACTCTCTCCTTCCTATTTTGAAGTCCTCTTTCAGTTAGAAACAGAGACTAATTTTTAATTGCCATGTCCCTATGATAACAAAATGTCTACTTTCAACCCTACAACTTTAGAAAATACTAATATGACTCAGATCCTAAATTTTACTGCCATGACATATCCAACAATAAACATATAGATCAGACCACATAACTATCTACTTGGTTGCCTGGTTTGTTGTGAGACTTTTTAAGCACTGTGTTATTTGGAAAGAATAAGTGGTAAGCCAGAAACTGAATATATTCCACACAGAGCTATGTTCTGGAAGTAACAGCATTGCCAAGTCTGAAGACCAATGCAGCTAAAAAAAATTATGTTCTTCAAAATTAACCCAAAATTTTCACTTGTTTCTTATGTTAACAACTAAATAGAACAAGATTCAGCCTATTGGTAAAATCAAGTCATTGTCAGGTATGCTCATCAGTGTCCCTTGCCTTCACAATGTGTTGTACGTGTTCAGCTGCTGATTATCGTCTTGTTTCTAAATTTTAAGGAACTTTGGATCTCCTTTTCAACTTTACTTTTAACAACACCTACCACAATGGGGCCCAAGTCCATAACTAGGGTTCGTGGGCACCTTGATAATTCAAGTGGGAGTAATAATTAAAAATTACACATTTTCAACGTTGGTGAAAAAATAGCTAACATAGGGAAAGCCTATGTGTTCCAGGCCACAGCAAAATGTATAATATAGTCATTATAAATCCCAGAAGCAACCAATTTATAATCAGAAATGTTTGTACACGAGCAGTTCTGCCACTGAAATGTAACACGATGGTTCAGTACGCACACAGGACTGCATTGGGCAAATGCATACAGATTAGTTCTATGCTGTATGGACATTTTTACACAAACGTTCTCAATTAGTAAGAGAAGTAACATTGTCTGCTGTAGTCTGATTTTATTTAACTAAGTTATTCATGTCAGTAACACATCTGCAGCAGCAGACTTCATCCAAGTTCTTGCCTTGTCGATTTTTGATCTTTGAAATTTATTCTGATGATGCGTGTAGCCTAAGTGCTTTCTTTTGCAGAAAACAAAGTAATCACATTTCATGAGAGTTGGGTTATTGCACATTTGTATGTAGCTCTTGGAGGAAGCTCCTAAAGGAAATAGAAATCTGTAACATGCTCCAAATTCCCTCAGGGTCCCTGGGTCTTTGATTTAATCTTGAAACAGTCAAGACTTTTAGCCATTCTTCAGACACAAATAGGCTGTGGCATTACATTCAGTTCAAGGAAGTACATTGTACTGATCTCTGATATTAGGTAAATATATTTTCTCCCACCTTTTATAAGCTTCCTGCCATATCATCAGTAGTGAAAACTTAATTTAACAGAAGTGATAACTGATAGTTTTTAGAAATTGGAGGAATAATCTAAATGAAATACTACACTCTCAATGAGGTGTTTTGTTCTGAACCTCTCTATATTTGAGATTTTCTTTTAAATTACTAAAATGGAAGAAAACTGTTGGTAACTTGGTCTGCTTGGTAATTTTTTATTATTGATTAAATAGAACATGTTTCCTAGATATCATGCAAACTCTATTTCGCTTTTAAAACAAATACCCCTTCTTGCAAATTCCTGAGAGACATATGCTGGCATTTTTTCATTATGCAGAGGGAAGCTGCATTAAAATCAGGCCATGTTTCTTTTCTGAAAAAATTGCATCAATTTTTTTTTTTTTTTTTTTTTTTTTTTTTAATTTTAAGAACAGTTCTTCAGCATTTCGGTGTTAGGTAAGTTTCGCATGTCCTTAAAACCTGTTCTCTGGACATTACCTAGGGGATGACATATTACGATAGTTCCCAGGCTTGCTTAATTAAAGGGAAAGATTGTTTATTCCTCCCAGGCTGTATAGATAGGAACCTTTAAGAGAATACACTTAGATGAAAATACTCATGAGGTGATATACTTGAGATGTATGGCTGAATGTTTGTATGCATGCATATATGTACTTTTTCCATCAAACTGAGCTTACACAAAAGACCAAATTTCACATACAAAGTGGAGGTTTAACATGAGCAAACTCACGTTAAAAATGATTTAATGATGTGCAGCTTGCAATAAGGTTTTTCTCAAAACACTTTATACCTTTTCAGACCCTGTAAATAAGAGGATGAAAGAAGAGCTAGAGAGCGATGGAACAGATTCATGTTCTAACATCTATGAGGTAGTTATAGGTTTCCTTTAAATGAAGTGTCTATAACCAGGACCAGGATACTATTAAGTATCCATTGGTATTAGAAAAGGGAAAGATACTTGTATTTATATTCTTATTCTCTCATATTTATTCTTCTCTTCCAGGATATTCCCACTTACACAGATATACACTTTCCCCACCTTTTCTTGTATGTCTCTCCTAAATTCATACATTCAGTTGTTTCACACAGAATCACAGAATCATCTGGTTGGGAGAGACCATTAAGATCATCGAGTCCAACCATTCACCCTGCACTGCCAGGGTCCCTAAACCATGTCCCTCAGAACCACCTCCACATGGCTTTTAAACACCTCCAGGGATGGGGACTCCACCACTTCCCTGGGCAACCTGTTCCAATGTTTAATGACCCTCTGTGTAAAGAAATTTTTCCTGATATCCAACCTAAATTTCCCCTGACGCAACTTAAGGCCATTCCGTTTCGTCCTGTCATTCGTAACCTGGGAGAAGAGACCAACCCCACCTCACTACAACCTCCTTTCAGGTAGTTGTAGAGAACAATAAGATCTCCTCTGAGCCTCCTCTTCTCCAGACTAAACAATCTCAGTTCCCTCAGCTGCTCCTCATAAGATAAATTCTCTAAACCCTTCACTAGCTTTGTTGCCCTTCTCTGGACACGCTCCAACACCTCAACATCCTTCTTGAAGTGAGGGGCCCAAAACTGGACACAGTGCTCAAGGTGTGGCCTCACCAGTGCCGAGTACAGGGGGACAATCACTTCTGTCCTCCTGCTGGCCACACTATTTCTGATACAAGCGAGGATGCCATTGGCCTTCTTGGCTGCCTGGGCACACTGCTGGCTCATGTTCAATCGACTGTTGACCAGCACTGTTTCAAGACAGTTTGATCCCAGTTTTGGATTGCTTATAAATATTTTGTTTCAGATGGTCTAAGTGATTCTGTATCATTTACCTGTCTGGGAGTCTACTCCCTGGGTAGGTAACACCTGGGACACTACAGAGGTCTCACAAGCAAGCTGATAATGCCATTATAGAGGAAATATAGTGAGATGAGAATAATGGTTTAAGCTTCTTCCGATTCCCCCTCTGCCTCCCTCTTCCCCCACATCCCCACCCCCTCTTTGGTACAAATCTTTTTGTTACTGTTTTTTATGTACCTAGTTCTGACCATAAAACTTGCTTGTTATGCTTAGAAAAAGAATAGCGACAGAAACCTGGGGAAGAAAAAGGAATTTGAACTCCTGTTTCACTTTATAATCAACTTGGATAAACTAGGCTACTTCTGGTAGATAGAGATATCTTTCTGAAGATACGTTCTTTAAGTACTTTGGACAACTACAATCAGGTTTAGGTTGAGTTAACATCAAGACAAGAGCCATATGGTCCAATCTGAAGTGCATCAAAATTTAAAGGAGTTTTCCCTTTAACCTCAGTGACTTTTGAGGGAGGGTCCCAGGACCCCTCAAGCTTCAGGAGCCACAGATTTTTTCAGAATGTTGATTTTTAACAAAGTACATACATTAATGTTTCTAGCCTTTAGAGTCTCAGAAGTGAAGCTTGAAACATTGATTCATACAGGTGACTGCTGCAGGGAACATCATAGTAAAGTACTGGAGACTTGACTATCTGCTTTTCTGGAGACATGGCTGTCCACTCTTCTGGACCTATACTGCATCAGTTTGTAAAGTGGGGCAGGTGGGAGGGCAGAGGGGTGATATATGTGATTTCTGGGCAGAGGGGGCATTAGAAAGCTTAAGAGTCCAGAACTCTTAATTTAAATCTCCATTCACTCAGAAGGAGCTATCTGGAGTAAACGGCACATTGAAAAGGGTTAGAAGATGAACTATCAACTTCCTACTCTGAGAGTTTCATTGCAGTGAAGAAATTAACAATTTAAAATCTGCAATAATGGCACTTGTATCTCTGTATATCATCCTATTTAAAAGCATGATTCAAATTCCAGTTAAGTTGTGGAGTCTTAGTGGGATTTGCTTGAAGATCTTCAGGGACTGAGTCTTACCTGATTTAATCCCATGTGCATTAAAGAGCACTCTATTGCCAGCTGGAGATTCACAGCTGTTAAATTTGTCAAAACCGAAATTACTCTTATAGCTCTGTGGCAAACATTAATTAGATGTATCGCTGTCTCATAGATCTCCTCTGATTTTTTTTTTAATCCATGTTGATAAGTTTGTTTCTGCCTAAATCAGGAGACAAAACATGTTCCAAGTCCAGCAGCTGAGACAATTTTTATATTTATTTTAACCGAAAGTTTAGTTAAAAGTAAGTAATTCATCATGTTACTGAAATACCAAGGAAGTGTGGGTTTGGTTTTTTTTTTAACTCACCGCTTTCTTGTGCAAAGATGGGAAGAAAAAAGATAATGGATGAAGAAATTGGCCTGCGCTACTCGGTTTTTATTATGAACTTATGTTGCAAGTACTAGTAAGACAGAAGAGTGCAATGCATCTTCTTTATATAAAAGTTATTTATTTCCAAATAAACCATTTTTCTGGTTGCAAGAAATAATCAGCAAGTGAACTATTAGAAAAAATGTACACATTATCACTGCACAGTGCTAGGAGTGGCTTAACCTGGACAATTTTCTTATTTTTTCGGAATACATACATCAAACTTGCTTTAACAAAACCTATGCTTTTAAAGCATTCATTACAGTAACCCCTAAATGCAATGCACAGCTGTAAATCTGGTGCTTAATCAAATGTTGTGGCTTACAAAAGATTAATATTTATCTGTCTCCAAAATTTCCACATCCATAACTACTTTGTTATAAACAAACATATTATTTTGCTCCATCTGAAATCTTTGTATATAATGCGCACATGACAAATATAAGCACACTATTTTCCACTTGTCTTTACTTATATATGTATATAAAAAAGACTACATATTTGTTTCCGATATCTGAGATATATATAAATATATATAAGGAAGATTATCTATAATAAACTTATATCAGTGGCTGAGAAACCTACATACCTTGTACTTTATAAGAATACTTTTCTTGTCTTTATGTATTAGGTGTATAAGAGACAGATTTCTGAATATGCTTAGGCAAAGTAGCCTGAGCTCAGAAATCAAAGAGTCTATTTCTTTTTTTTTTTTTAGTATTTGAAGTAATTCATCATCATAGCAGTTTTAGGTCAAAGTTTGAATTGACCATGAGCCCAGGAACTCAAGAATCAGGGCAAATGAATATACATCAATATCTAGTAAAACTAATAAGGAAATGTTTATTATATATGGTTTAAAATAGCTTGTTTTAAAACATTTTGCTGCTACTATGATCAAACTCACAAAAATCTTTATTGTCTCACCTCACTGGATGGAAAAGATGAAACAGAAAACAGATATGCCAGCGGTCAAAGAATAAAATACCTAATGCTATCCTAAAACAAGTCAATTATTCATGCTAAGAATTTCACAAAAGAAGATGAATATTTTCATTCTCCTAATATACCAGATCTGTGTGTTCAATCGTTGGTGTAAAATTTAGAAGTATTTTTTTCTTCTCATAAATTTAAATTCATTATGTATTCTCAAACTTTGTCTCAAAGTATTTTTAAAGTAAAAAAGACCAAATAAGGGCTATAATCCAAGAATATCTGTCAAAAGAATGGACGTTTTATGGGAAAGCAGTGTTTACAGGTTTCTGTGATAACTAGTTAATCATGACATGAGGTTCAAACGCAGACCGTATTGGTTTATATATGCCAAACATTTTTTTTTCAATAAATTTTTGTACTTTTTTGTAGCTGCTGTAAGTACAGCTCTAAGTATATTCACAGTCATTACCAATTGGGGATTTAATTTCAAGGTTCAGCAGAAAAAGCCAAAATCCAATCTCTCTGATTGAGAGAGAACTGAGCTCTCTAACAAATGATTCTTTCCATGCAAGCAATGCTGATGACCTCAATCCTTGATCACAATTTTCAGTGCATTTTGAGCTTAATATAGTCTCAGGAGTTGAGTGCAATAATAGAGAGTTTCTGTATTCCAGAGCGAAGTAAAATGTTTTGGGCTAAAGTTTTCTTAAATGACTGATCCAGGAGACTTTAGTTTTTGAATGTTACTTGAAAGTTTCACCTACCTTTGATGCCAGTGCTATCAACTCTCTTGCTAGGTATTGAAGGCACTAAAAAATATCACTAATCGTATCTTTTTGTTCTTAATTTTCTCTCATCATTTCCACATTTGTCAGTACATTCAGAACTGATTCAATACAGGGTGTTTGTAATGTCTGTTTGATAGCTCTCACCAAGTATTAAGATAACCATAATTTATAGCCCAAGAGGAAATCTATAACTTTAGACTGTTTCAGGCCCATGAATCTCAATTAGTAAATGCTGTTAAATTTTACAGAAAGTACTGTAAACCCAAAATTTTCTTACCTGGGAGATCTGTTTTACACTTAGAATCAAATCACAGAAATCATAGGTCAAGAGACAGGGAGGCTCAGATGTTCTTAAGTCCTCTTTCTAATTCTGGTACTCTGTAGGTGTTAGAGACGGTTTCTAGTGCAAAATCGGCAGCTCTTCCCCATTGCAGATCTTTCCTCGCAGACTGCTAAACATGAGTCCGACAGTCTCTAGCAACTGGGAATTCATGGAAGCAGTTCATAGTCTGCTCCCTACCTTACTTCCCCCAAAACCTTGCTTTCCAACGAGGTAGAAACTCCCCCTTTTTTGCTATCCTGAAGAGAATTCAAGCCATTCCATAACCATTTCTCCACTTCCCTTTCTATACCATGAAGGTGCATCTGGGACTACTGGAACAAGATGAAGTTGAAATTTTGCAGTGCTGACCTGGGTGATATACACTTGATCTTAATTTTTCTGGTGCATAAAAGAACTGCTCATCAAAACTCAGTGTATGATAAAACCAGCATGCCATATAACAAAGTAGTTTTGGTTTTGGTGTACATGGAAAGTTCTTCTGCATCATGCATGTCTAAAGTCCTGCGATTGAGACATTTCCACATCACATCTTCTAAGAGGCTCTTTCTAAAGTATTGTCAATACAAATGCTTCTTACAAAGGAATTATTCTCACAGTATTTCTAGGCAAGAGTTTTGCTGATTGCTAAGTAAGAGCTATTTCAGTCATTTCATTTTCTTTTAGTACTGCAAATTGGTTTGAGCCTATCATAACCTGAGCATCTGCTTAGCCTCATGTTGATAGTGTCTTATTAAGTTCAATGCAACCCAACTGCTATGTGTCTCAAGTGCAAAATAAAGTTATATGATTTGTTGAACAAGGAAATGTTAAGGGCATGAAGTCAATGACTGATGATTGTGCATTTCCTTTCAGAGAGCATTAAAGAATGTTGGATTAGGCCTTTATGTATATAGTGACATTCCTTTATAAGAGTAAGGTAAAATATGCCTTGATACTGAGCTCTGTGTCACAAATAATGTATTCTGCGTATGTAGAATCTGCTTTTCTTTACTCAGGATCTGTGGGTAGGTTGCGATTTCCTCAGTTTATTTCCATATTATTTTGTTGATGTTTTTGAGATGTCATAGGTGATTGAATTTAAGTCCCTTTATCAGCAATTAATAGGAAGTGTGTTGGTAGATGTAGGTTTCTTCATATTCATCGAAGAAATTCAGCAGTATTTTTGACATGAATAAGTGTCAAAGTAAAGTGTAAAAGTAAAAGGTGGTTTTATAAGTAAATAAGTAATCAAGATAGAATTACTTTTTCACACTCATTCATGACAAGAAAAGATCATTCCAAATCTGCAATAATTATATGTACTATGTAATTCAAAACATTTAATCTCAACTAATATTTGTAGGATTTATTTTTAACTTTTGAATTTGTCAACAGTTTTATTCATTTTTCAATGGAAGTGAGTTCAAAGCCTTAGTTGCAGTGAAGTATTGTGTTTCATTCAAAACAAAGAATCATTGACCTTAGACTGTAGGAAAGAAATACATACAAAAGATCAATTTAACACCTGAAACATCTAGAAATCAAAAATCAAGAAAGATATATATCTCTTAAAGAACTATCCCACTCAACATCTCATGAAGATTTTTCCGATACTTTCCAAAAGGTCAAAGCTATGAAAACATTCACGTGTTATATGTTTAATTTTAGTTAATTTTCATGATGACATGTTATCTAGTGTTTGTTAAGGCTTAATTTATTATTTCTGAGAAGGATGATCCCTCACAATAGATCAAATTTTTGGTTTACCCATGCTGAGACAAAAAAACCTTTCCTTCTTTTCTTGTGGTAAGTTTGCCTACTGTTGTATGTGAAATAGCTTTGGGCAAAGGCTCAAGAAAGCTGGTGAACAGACTTTGTATTTTTAGACTGTGAGTGTTAATGTAACTGCAAAACAATGCACTATACAAGTAACTAAATAGGACACAGACTTTGGAATACACAAATTACCCAAAAAGGGTTCCAAGGAGTTCAAAAATGAATTTTACAGATTACTCTTGAGAGGAAATTAAGTATTTTAGTGGAGACAAAAATAGAGCAGAAAAAGCATTTGGAAATAGTGAAACTACTACAGTATTTGCTTGCAATTTCCCTGCAGCGCTTCCATGAAATGGATCAGCATTTGTCTTTCTCTCTGTTCTGAACCACCGCATATAGCTGCTTCTTGAGGCTTGTAAACATGCAGGTCAGGTGAGATAAGGTTCAGGTGGTTTCCCACAAGACATGAACAATATAGAAAATATATGGCTTTTGGTTTTGCTCATGAAACTTCTTAAGACTGTAAGAAAGTTTTCAGCTCCATCACATCAACCCAGAAGCCAGTCCTTTCCTTTGGCTTAGATTTCAGCATGTTCTACGATGTTTGTGTATGTATGTACATTCAAATGGTGATGTAAACATACAGGGTAGAAATAGCCTTTGATAAAACTGCACTTGGCACCTGTGTATCAGAAAATAGACCATAGAGTTTTATTTTGTATGAAGTACCCACTACAGGACTGATTTTCTTAGGACAGTAGTAATAAGGAGAAGGAGGCTTAGACACCTAGGTGACTACAGTTCAGGCGTGAGCCAGATGAAGGATATGTTCTTCATACATGGATTATTCTTTTTTTTTCTTTTTTCTTTTTTTTTTTTTTACAGTGGCTGTTAGCCTAAATGTCTGCTAGAGGCCTAACAGAACAAATAAAAAGACAGCTAAGAAAATCTTTGTTTGCCGGTTAAATATATCATATAGATATGAATTAGTAGGTGAGTCAAACAGGTATGAGAAAATGGTCAAATTATCTGTGGAATTACTCAGACATACCTTCACTTCAAGTCATAAATGGAAATTTTACAATTTTACTTTGAGAATATACAATGAAGCATTTGTCACCTTTAGCTGCAAATGTATTTGTTCCACTACAAGTCACAAGTCACTACATTGAATATCCATAGTCATATGTAGAATTTACTTGAGCTTTCTGTTATATGCAGAACAATAAGAATAAAAAATGAATATTTGAAGTAAAAAAAAGGAATGTATAAAAAGTATAAAAGTAAATACTGTTTTAGAGCAAACATTTAGACAATGAAGAAGATATACTCTGCTAGAGTAAAGTAAAGGAATAGCACGGGAAAGTGATAGCATCAGGATGTTTTAAATGGCATTTCATTTATCCAAATTCTCTTAGCTATGAGTTCTAAGATGGACCCGAGTTTAATTTTAGAAATCAAATGCTATAACTAGAAGCACTCAAGGGTTGGAGGAAGGAGGGCTGCAGAGGGGGAGGAAAGAAGAGGGAATTCTCCTTGAGTGCACTGCAAATAGCTTTTGAATCAACAGTATGGTAACAATTAGACAGTGGTCCTTTTTTATTTGACTGGATTTTGAAAACCATAAAAATAGATTATGAATAAACCTCATGTAAGCCAAAAGTTACGTTGCAACAGCTGCATTATCCTACCAATACATCCTAATTTTATCAGATCTATTCACAACTTGCTGCTAATATCTCACAGGTGGTAAGAACATATCTCAGATTCCTCCTTTAGGGATGAATTCTTCTGTGATATTTTCAGCTTCCACCTTTTATTTCCCAGATTTACATCTTAGTGGCAGGAAAGTTGTATGGAAGCAATTCATTTAACAAAGCAATAAATTAAGGCCTAGTACACATATGGTTTCCTTTATTATTTCAAGACACATGGAGCTTTCACAGACCTTTGAAAACAAAGCCTTCGTCATGGGCTTTTCTTAGGAATTTTGAATTTGTTACACAATTGTAAGCAGTACAACCCTCCTATCAAGAGCAATCCTCAATATTTACATTCCTTTATGAAACGTGCCTTTGAAAGGCCCATCCTTACAACTTTTACAACTGTGTACATTTTAGCAATACTAACATGTACACTGTTCGTGACTGGCTCATAGGAACAGCCCCTAATCTGCCTAAATGTTAAATACTTAGTCTTCAACTTCGCTGTAATGTACAGCGTCTCATCAGACTTGGTGATTTCTGGTTTTGGGGGGGTTTCCTGTAAACCTGGTTTATACTTGGTCTGTATTTTTGATGTAAAATACGGGCCTATGGAAACAATTTGAAATGCTAAGAAGCAGAATGGAATTAATATTTGGAACGCTAAAGAAAAGAACTCTAGGGTATTTCATTTGATGCACGTTGGAATAAAATCAGCTTTATTATTAACTTAATTATTTGGAAAAGAAAACTATTAGCATTTCAGTCTCTTGAAACAGATTTTTTTTTTAAGATGGCATAACTTGGAACTTATTTTAAGTAGCATATAATATGTGAGTTGAGTTCCTCCATTTTCTATTATTTAATCATTGAATTTGGATTCTTCTCTATTGATTTCCTCTTTAGATTAAACTAGTACTTGGAATTTTGTCATACAGAACTTTTTATTCACTAAACTAAAATGTCTAGTCTATTCCAAATAAGGCACTGTAAAGCTGGACTAAAAATGGAATGCAAACTATTTTAAATAAATAATTATGACTGGAAAGATATGAGTGGTTTCAAACAAGATCCCTAGGTAAGCAAAGGCCAATTACAGCCAAAAGAACTGTATTCTCCAGCTGCAGCTCTTTTTTTGTTCTGCTGCAGAGTACTGAAAGCCTAATCTTTAGACAGATAGAATTTGTCTTTAGGCAGATAGAATATTTGAGTGCTGCCTTGAAAGACAGAAACATTGAGAGAGTCTGACTGTCTGTTGGTGGTTTGATTTAGAGGGGCAGTCTGTCCTTTTGAAAATGATAATTTCTTGAGGAGCCAGAAGTTATAAAACACTATTAAAGTTCAGGAACACTGAAAACTATTTCTCCTTACCTTGGACATGTCAAAAACCTGTTAGACATACCCTCAGACATGGCACCTACACGAGTCTCATAAGAAAAGTAACATTTTATTTCTTCTGTGCTTTACCTAGTCTTCTAAGTGCACACTACATGCAATAACAAGTTCACTTCATTATCTTCATGGAGAGAGAAGAAGGAGAAAGGTTAGCATGCACGTGAAGCTGTAACACTGATTTCCTGGGAGCAGGGAGATCAACATCCTTCTCTCGGGAGCCTGGAGAAAGTTAGGCTTCCTCTTTCCTGACAAAGATATTCAGCTACTCTCTGTGACCTCTAGGGCAGAGAAAGATACTTCCTAACAGCTAAAAGTCAACATCAGATGAAATTTCACAGATGCCTGGTTCTCATTTTATACATTACATATATATACATGCGTATCACAAACAGTGCCTCAGAGCCATCACAAACGTGTCACGGGTGTTCTATGTACTTCCAATTGGATTTGTTTTAGAGTAGCAGGGAAATGTATGTAATTAGTATTGTGGTCTGGCTTGGAGGTTTTGTGGGGAGTTGTTTGAATAGGTTTTTTTCTTTCCTAAGGAACTGTGGGAGCAATCTGGTTTTTATACATTCTCTTCTTTTAATGGAAGAGAGATTTGTTGAGGGATATAGTTGGTACCTGCAATTCCAGCTCAAGCACTTGTCAAAGTTCCAGCATTCTTGATGAATTGCAAATGGGAGAGGAAACCCTTGAAACAGATCTGTAGCCTGTGATATAATTGACTCAAGACATCCTTCTGGAAACTTTTTTTTGTTGCTCATATTCAGCTGTTTCATAAGCACATGGGCCAAACACTTTGTTTAATGGAAGACATTTAGAAACGAGTGGGTCACTTTAATGTGGATCTTCCTCTTCCATAAAATTAAATAATCAAATTAACAAAACTGGGTATAGATGAAACTCTTAAAAGAACAAACATTCAATAGTATGTGTCTAAAGAGAGAGCATAAGAATTTTCAGGCTTCTGGGGAAGTACATGACTGATGAAAAATGATGTCCAGCTATTTGCCCTAGGTTTGAGGGGTCAGGATGCATAGGCTTTTTAGACAAAGGCTTGAAAGGTTATGATGAACATCCCAACTGTAAAAATTATCAAAAACAGTGTGACAGAGTCCATGTGCATTTTCAGGTCAGACTTCTCAAACACCCCAGTGTGCTAACAGTTCTTGCTACCATTGTTTATGGTAAATGTTACTAACATTTGTTAATTATTACATAATGGTTACTTTATCAGCAATGTACAGCAGCAAAGTAAGAACAATTACACTGAAACCATTCTCTGTTTCCTTGTGGCAAATATAATTGCTCTCTTTAGTTTAGAGGAATTTACTGACACCGTATCTGTAGTGAGGACAGGGCTGCTGAGGGAACTGTTTATGCCTGTGTTTCATTTTTTAATATACTAACGTTTTTAATTTTCATCATATAGCTCCTCACTTTCTCCCCTCTGTACTCTTGTTTGTGAGCATCCAGTGAATGAGGTTCTGGCTATAATTCTATTTCTCCAGGCAGAGCTTATATACTGAGTATTGTCTATCCAAACCTTTGTTGTTCACAAGTTAAGTATCTCCATGAGGAAATTAAGCAATGTAAGCCGTCAGTTCAACCTCAATTACAGAGACCTCAGAGCCCCATGAAGGTTTCTTTGATGATATGCTCAGCTTTTTCTGCTCATTAAAGAAGCCAGAGGTGCCAGTTTCAGCATTCTCTGATGTCTCAGAGAAATTAATTCTCAGTCTAACGGTCTAAGGCTTCTGATACAGTTTAATAAAATCTAGCATAAAATCTGTGTTCTAGTGTCTCCTTAACAGAAATGTTCATGAATTTGGATGAGAATTACTTGTTTGCTTTCTCTATGGAAAGGCATGAAAAATTTGAATTTTATGTCATCCCCAAAGCTCTAAGGTCTGTACATTCCTCCATATCTAGCCACCCTAGGAGATGGCAGTCTTACCATTCAGCCAGATGGGAAAAGGGAAATAGTGTTGATCTCCAGTAACTAGTTTGGATCTCAGACATGAACTTTCTGTAATGTTATCTTCAAGGCAGCTGATGCATAAGCTAGGAAAGGAACAGGTCCAATCAGACAAGGAAATTGTGCAGACACATTGTATGCAAGATGTGGTGCTGTTAGAAGAGTATAAAACCCTTAAGTACTTGGGATAGCTGCATAATTTTTAGGAATTAGTTGGAGAGGTCTGTGGAGAGACATGGGGAGTGGATTTACTCTGTACTATGTTGTTACAGATATTAATGAATTACCTCATATTCATATTGTGTAGCTATTTTTTGAAGCTTTTATTGATTTTGAGAAACATTAAAACTTGTTCAGCTGAATAATCAACATATTCAAGAACAGAAAATCTCCAATCCAAAGTGTTCATCTGATGAACTAAGTGACTGAGTGTTTTGGCTCTGAAGACTTGTGTTTGCTTTCTGGAAAACCTTTTCGTGTACATGAAGACACATGTGTACAAGGTATATATGTACCATTGTCATTGAAAAAATCATTAATGAGTGATATACAATTGCCAGTGAGCATACAGGTCTAGTGAAGTTCTAGAAATAACTAAATTTTTGCTACAGAAAATGACGGAGCTTTTCATTTCCCACAACTGACAGAGTTGCTTGCTCTGTCTTGCATTCTTTCTCATTTTAGAGCTTTTTCTTTGTCGTTTCTGATGTGTTACAGTTTCCAGACTCTATTCAAAATACCATTTGCACATTTAAATCTTTTTCAACAACTGTTTGTAGACAGACTGAAGGAATGAGGGCAACAGGAAAAACAATCCATTCTGTCATCAGAAAATGTTTCCAAAACTGTGAGAAACAGCAGAGATCTTGCTGGAAATGAAGGTGCTCTTCTTGGAATCAGTTTTCCCCTTCAGCTTTTACTTTTTACACTTTTTTCTTTAGAGACAGTTACCTCCACTGCACTTCCAGTCACCAGTTAATCTATATGAAATTCCCATCTAAATTGGAGTGGAGAACCAGTGGGGCAAAAGCATGGAAACAGGAAGATGGGATTTAGGCCAGTATTGTCTATAAAGTTCTTTAAGTGCCGTAATTATTTTTGTCCACTGAATCCTCCCAGACCCTCCAACCTGTTAAGACTTTATTTGACCTGCCATAGCAGGCTAGTAGGCTTATTCTTTCACCTGCTGCAATCAGCGGTGGCAAACTATACATATAGGTGCAGATTAGGTATTGCCAGTACGAAGTGGCTTGCTTAAACTCTGCCTTGAATGTAAAGATAGTGAGTGAATTTCTTCAGTAGTGGGAGCTTAGGTCTGGGAAAATCAGACCTAAGAAAAGAAATGCCTCAGCAGTCAGAAGATATCTGAATTTGCATCTTTTCTCATGCTGTTGATAGAAGCTGATATGCTTCTCCTGCTCTTCCAAGATTCAGAAGACAGTAGCATTTATAAGGACACTCAGAAGACAGACAGAAGTACATGTGTCAAGACGTTAAACTGACCTACAAAGACTAGGATTAACCTAAGTGTTTCAGAGTGCCATCTATGGAAACTTGGAGGACAAAATTGGAGAATAACCTCAAATTATCCACGATATAAAACTTACAATAATTCAGCTGGAGTAAGATCTTAACAGAAATACCTATCCAAGTTCTATCTACACAGGCTTTTGTATGCAAACTGAAGTCACATATTTGCGTTAGGTGACACTATGTCTAAGCTAAAGTTCTTCACACTCTTGAGAAATTCTTAGCTTAGATTTAGCATGGAGTTAACTACAGCTACATGGCTTTTGGTTGGCTCAGGGTATGAGCAGAACAAGCTTGCAATGGCTTGCAAAAATCTTGTAAACATGCTCTTCAAATTAAACTTTGATACACAGTTAGAACTTAAACCATGCAGAACTGTTCATTAAATTGCTGTGACCTGGTGCTTGGAAGAGAAACTGATAGGAGGTAGAGGTTCCTTCTCTCTGGGAAAGAGTACAACTAGAGCTTGCATGTCTATGTCACAAAGAGGGGGAGCGTGAAGGAGTTCTGAGCGCATATCAGAGAAAGGCCATTTCTGCTTTTGATGTCAAACCTGCCTCTTGGTAGAAGAAGGTCCTACCAAAGGAAGGGACCTGACACCAGTAGGTTAAATGAAGCCAGCAGCACGCTCCACCAAAAGCCTGAAGATGTGATACATCTGATGTCTTCTGATGACTGAGCTCTAGAGTTTTTTATTTTTAACACTTAGTAAATAAAACTGTCTCCCTTCAATCAATCACAGCTTTGCTGCTGTACAAGGAAACAGTGGTCCATACCTCATCAAGCAGCCCTGAATCAAACAGATTCTCTGCTTCTTACAGTCTCATTTCTTGCACCATTAACCTATTTGCTCTCCAGGGACTTCTCTTCATGAGCAATTTTTCACTCCCCTGGTATGAGTTAAGAACAACTACACAGCCTCATTCACATATGCTCTTTGTGGAGCTCTCTGGTTTTTCTGAACAACCTCTATTGTAAGGCAATTTCTATGCTTATGGGACAGTCAGTCTTGCAGTGGAAAAAGGTTATGAAAGATTTTTTGTTCTGTACAAGACTTTTACAAGGCTCAAAGGTTTTTGGAGGTCTTATTTTAGTATTTTGTTCTTTTTTGAGGCTGATTTGAGAGTTTGGGTAGAAGGGTTATATACTACCAAAGTAATAAAAGGAGAAAGGCTTCTGGCTGACCTTAAAACATGGAACTGATGTATGTCATTTTAAGTACAGGATAAGACAGATGATAAGCCTTAAATATTAGGATAAAGGCATAGGTACTCCTTTTCTTTACCAACTAACCCCTGCTAAATTTTCATGTCTAATGTGAGGAACTAAGAATATTAAAGAAAGTGGTACTGATCCCTGTCTGTCCCTTGTGACACCCATCCTCTGATGGC
This sequence comes from Bucorvus abyssinicus, assembly GCA_009769605.1. Taxonomy (NCBI): domain Eukaryota; kingdom Metazoa; phylum Chordata; class Aves; order Bucerotiformes; family Bucorvidae; genus Bucorvus; species Bucorvus abyssinicus. Next base: position 16,883,278 of record CM020030.1, on the reverse strand, counting down.
ATCTTCTGACTGCAGAACACCTCAATCTTTCAAACATGCTTTGGATGTTTAAGAAGAAACAAAATCTGATATTACCTTTGGAAACAAATCTCTTCATTCCACTTGGGTCTTCAGCTGACAGGTCATGGAAGCTGACAGGTTCATTTTCTTCCTGGACTTTCATGGTCAGCAGATATTTCTCCTGAATGAACTAATCACTTGAACATTTATTGCCTGTAAGATAGGATACTGCAGATATTCTCTAACCCACTGAAAAATCATGCCCAGAAGTAACTATGCAAGAGACATCATGTTCCCTCTTTTGCACTGAGTGGAATTAAGTTCCAGTGTGGTAGATCACTGTAGAGTCATTCTAACCTGTTTTTTCACTGTTGAGTAAAGTCATTTATATGAGAAGGATTTTCAGAACTTTTCGGGTTTTTAGTTGTTCGAACTTCTCAGGCAAAACATGACATAAAAACTAACAAAGAGAACAGGCTATTTATGACTGTAATTTTATTTATTATTAGTCTAACATTGATTTTGATTTATTTTGTGTAATGAAAATAGCAGTTTTCTATGCTAGAGACAATTAATTTTGTGCTCTGGGAAATTTGGTGCATTTTTTGCAACATCTGAAACCATTTCACAGCAATGGATTCAAATGTCACGAAGTCAAAAGTTCCCACATAAAAAAGGAAAATTCACTGTCACTTCTCTTATCTAGGTTAGCATTCCAGAAGACCTCTCAAACTTAAGCGTCTGCTAGCAAGAGCATTTTCTTTTCTCCGTTTTCTTATGAAAAGCAGCACTCTGTATCTTTGACTATACAATATTTTTAAAAATACCCTCCTGAAGTGTTCCAGTGGGTTGATGACTGCAGCTTTTTGCTGACTTGGTCTGGGAGAGCAAAACGGGATTTTTTTTCACTTGTCTAATATGGATACTATTTTCTCTTTAGTTCTTGGTGTTGTAAATTAAAACAATGATCTAAATGAATACTTGTGGCAGCCAGGAAATTCTCTAATTTCTTATGGCTAAATCTTTAAAGTTAACTCACCTCATTGTACTTGAACTTGGCCCTAATTACCAAGTGTTTAGTTGTTGGTTATCTCTGTGGCTCCTGCTGATTCAGGAGGATTAGTGTAGAGTCTACCAGAGAAATCGCTGAGTTAGCTTATACAGACGTGTCTACATTATACATTGATTCTTTCACATAAGCAGATGTTGCAATACCAGCCAAAACTCAGAGCAAATTCTCTCTCATTATTGAGAGCCTGATCTTTCAGGTTTCCTTATTAAAATGCTTGTCCAAGTTCAGTTTGCACCATATGCAGCATCCGCATTTAGAGGACAGGCAACATAATGGTATGATGACCTCAAAAATCGCCTACAGCTAAATCATAAACAGTAGTCAACAAACTGACCATTATTTAGGATGTCAAAACTTGCGTTTAGACCTGTGGGGAAAACAGAAGTGCAAGTGGGAGCTTCTCCGCACATCTTAAAGTTTTCACTGATCTCACTCTACTGATTTTACAACTTCATTGCAGAAAATGATAGGATCAACAAACACAGGCATTTTGATGATTGAAAACAAGGCCTCAAGAAGAACAGAGTGTATTCTCATGGACACATTACTTTTCTGAACTGGTCAATGTTTTGGCAGAGTAGAGCACCTGTCAGCAAGTGAGCAGCAAAGACTTATAGCATAAGAATGGAAAAATGTATATTCTTTTGTGTGTCTTTTCCTTTTCTAAAGCATACATCATACCAGCACGGACTGAGCACCCTTCTTAGCAAAATAAGAAGAGGAGAGAAAAAATTCCATTATATAGTCACTTTTGTTGTTAAGAATTTGCTGTGAGACGTAGATTTGTTGGCAGTTTCATGAAAAACAAATTCCAAATTACAGCCCCTTGAAAACAAACTCTTTGGATCATCTTTAAATATAGAATTAAACATGTTTTCTCAGAGGTGACTGCTTTGTTGATGTATAGTCAAACAAAAAACTTTCTTTGGATTCAAGAATTAAAGTCTCAAACAATGAATTCGTTGGAATGGTTTTTTGCCTTCATAGTATTCTGTAATAAAACAGTCTATCAGCAGCATGAACTAAGAGCTCAGACGTATATAATTAAATCCCCATATTGCTTTCAATATCTTGTTTGCCATCTTTTTCTAATCCAATTATACTTAATATGGGAGTCTTTGCAGAAAGTAAATGTTGAACTCATTTTTTATTTTTTACGTAGCTCATTATTTTGTCTGTAACTACACTTGAAACAAATGTTTATCAGTAAGTTTTTTCTTTTAAAAAAAGTATGGAAAGCAAACACTATTGTATAAAGATAAAACAGATTAAAACCATCTGTGTTTTGTGTTCTCTGGTCATTGACAATCATGTAACTATGAGCATTTGAAGCACATGCTGCATCAGACTTCTGATTACCCATAATGAATTCAAGTAGCTGGTGGGTTGTGATAAAGCTTTGTTAGCTAGAAATTGGAGTCCAGTGTTCATGAGTCAGGAATGAGCTACAACTTTGTGCTAGTGGTGATCAGTGATATGGAATGTTTTGTTTTTCAAGCAGATGCAAGAACCTGGGAGACTGTAGACATTCCATTCTGTTCATCTCTCCATTTTTGTTGGCATAGGTCTTGTACAAATTGTCACTTCTGACAGGGAGCCCAAGCAATCCAACATGGCTAGGACAATCCTGCAGTGTCTGAGATTTCCAAAACAGGACTCTGGAAGCTGTTTTATCTTGAATATAATCCGAAAAACAATATTTTCCCCAATATTCTCCAAGAAAAACATGGACCAGGAAATTCACTCACTGCAGGACTAAACTAGGACTCCAGATTCTAGCCTTTCATTAGGCCATGCAATCCAAAACGTTGGGAACAGGAATGAAGTAAGTGGTTTCATCCCTGGTATGGAACTGGAACAAGGTCATGGCTTGAACTGTCTTTACAGTGATCATAACTATGAGTATGTTCTACTTGTGACACATAAATGTATATAAACTTTTTCTAAAATGATATTCTGAGAAATTTGTACAAAAGACAATATTTGTATTATGATCACTGCAGAACCTTTTGAAAATGTAATGTTGATGAGAGATCAACTGTTTCCTAACAGAATTCTCTCTTCATTGGCTTCTAGGTGATAAAGCAACTGCTTTACACCAATATCTTAAGAGAACCCAGAATAGATGAATCCAATCTAAAATGGTTCTTCCCAATGCCTGGACAGCATCCAAAAGTACATATTCTTTAGCTGATCCTTCAGTTATTCTCAGGCAGGTTTCTCTTACTACTCAAAATTTTGAGAGGTAATCCAAATTTGTAGCTTCAAATTCCATGTCCAAATGTGAATAAACTGATATTTTCCAGTGGAACTTCAATTTTTATTCTAAAAATATCTTGATGCTATCTGGTAGAACTGCTGTAGAAATATATTGAGATTGTTCGCGTCTGTTCAATGAATGTCCTGGTTGTAATAACAACCCTCCTTAACATCTTCTTTATTTTGCCTACAGTCATTGAAAATCATTGTTTTCATCCAAAATACATAAGAATTACGGTATAATTTACTGATGGTTCTTCTTTTCTGAACAAGATGAAGAGCTAGACAATGAGACTTCTGTAGTTCTCAGCTGACTTTTATGTAATTACATGAGTAACTCCCATGTATGCTCCTTCTGAGGTAAAGGACATGTCAGATGTGTCCTTGAACTCATTTTTCAATGAGACATCCTATATGGTTTCAATATAGGCTTCATGAGTTTATGCTTAGCTGCAATACTGGAAAAGTACTTCAGAGTTTTCTACCTCGATTATAATTCACCCATAACTTAGAGGTGAAATTAATGTTAACTTGAGTTTTAACATCTATTTGCCTGACAATTACATGTTTGCATGGGGAGCAGACATGCCTCATGCTTCCATGCAATTAAGGATGATTCAGCACAGAACCCAGAGTTTAAGCTATGGTCAGGTGAAGTACTATTGTGTAATATAACTACTTAAGTGTTTTTCGGTGCTTTTCATGTTGTTCTCTAAATGATTTGCCATCATCTACTATTGAAACCAGGTTAATTAATGAGGTGAGCTATTGATCTCTTTTACTATCATGATGGTTATGTTTCTTCATCCAGTGTAAGTTACAGATTTTAAGATGTTTGGGAGCCTGTGTGGATCAATAATTACTATCAGTTCGCTGCACAGTTGTCAAATAGTGCAGGAAATAGGGAATTGGAGCCCATGGTGTATTTCCATCGATGAGTCTCTCAGACGAAATCTGGAAAAGGAGCTTTTGTACTGTTGCTGCATTACATATCAATATTTTTAGACAGTTTCAGTGTGAGTTCTTGCTTTTGTAAGAGTGATTTGTGAACAAAACTTTGCCTTTGTCTGCATGGAGCCAGAAGTGGTTTTAAACACCCGAGCCAAGAACTGTGTCTTAGCTTTTCTCTTTGCACTCCACATGTCAAAGTGTATGAAAATGAACCTTAGAATGCAGACCTAACAGGTGCTGGGGTACCCTCCATTCAGAATCTAAATTTGACAATTAGAGAGCAGAGTGTGTTCAGTCTTTGAGAACCCCTTCTGTGAAAAGCACTTCCAAACTCAGTGGTATTCTGTAGAGGTCTTAATCAAAATAAAATTGTCCAAAAAAAAAAAAAGTTAAAAAAAAAAAGCCCCTATAAAGTTTCCTATTTGACCTACTTTACACTGTTAGGTTCTGAGCATAGCAGAAGCTGCCTTGGCAAATAGTGAGTTCCATTCAGCAAAACTGAAGTGTTAAGCAGTTGTATTTCTTTACTGATGCCGATAATAGTGAATTAAAATAACATGGAACTGATAATATTTCATTAAAAAAACCTAGCATTTTCGATGGATTGAGTAGTTTCCTAGCTTAAAGGAGAAATACTTTGCCGATGTTACCCTTGCATAAGAAAGAAGTAGTGGCCATGATTTCTAAAACCCAAAGCATGAAGACCATGAATACCCCATTAAAGGTGGAGAGAGGAAAAAGAAAAGGCTGCATTTTTTCATGTGTAGTGTTTGTTTTCTCTGTCTGCTGCTAGATGACTGGTCTCACAAAGGGATTCAAATCCTGCCTGCTGAGTGCTGATATCCTAATGGTTCTCTGTAACCTAGATGCAGTGAGTCTATCACTCTTTTCACACACCTTCTGTCAAAAAGTGACAGCTATAAATTGTAACTAAGCCCTAGAAGAATAAAGCAGATGGCTGGTCAGTATCTGCAGCTGTATTTATCCTCCTGATGGGAATGCTTGTGTGAGGTCATGGAAACACATATCCATGGCTAGTAATTTCAGAGTCATGATGGGAAGAGCATGGGCTAAGAACAGATAGCCAAGGAAGCTACCAGGTAGTAGCAGATGAACTGTAGTTCGCATTGTGCATCTTGCTAGCCTCAGATTTGAGTTATTTCACAGGTCCTAGATCCAAAACTGTTTTTTCTTCCCATGCAGTCACTGTACAAATTTAATTTCTCTGAAAAGACTGAGTAACCACACCATCTGGCCATGTTCATATCCCAAGCCACAAGTTTATAACATTGTCATATATACTGACTACTGCCTGACTCTGCTTTGATGTTTTTGCCCTTAATAGGTCAGCTCACAAAACAAAGTATTATGCAATGCTAGTAAAGATACCAGCACAGCATCTGTTGTGAAATTGTAGCCCCATTGACTTAAATCATGCAAACTTCTTTGCATTGAAGATTATAAAAATCCATTGCAGCAGGACCATCACTTATTAGGAAGATTCTGACTAACAGGCAGTCAGTCATCACCATCACTCATGATCACTGGAGTGATGACTGTGCCACCTAGATACACATGATCCTAAAACTGACCACAGTTTTTCCTAACTGGAGTGGGAGAAGAATCATAATGCAGCAGCTTAATCTACATTGAACAGGTTTTGCTAGACACCCCTTATCCCAGAGTTGCAAAGCCAGCTGCCTAGGAATGACATGAAATGAAATGACATAATGGAATGCTTTTTCCTTAAAATTACAACATTCAGCCAAAACAACTGGCTATAGAATTTGTCACCTACCTGTCTTTTGAACACATGCCTGCTCCAAAACTACATGGTTTAAAGAACAGAAACCAACTTTACTCAAATATGCAACTTGATACAAACTCCAATCCAAGAGTGAATTGCCACATCTGCTAATCTCTCCGCCTCATGCAGCAGCTCTGTCCTGGTGAGTATCTCTCCACAGGGCTGGACATTCCAGGCATGACATCACTGGAAATGGTGCCAGATTAAATTACACACGGGCAGATGGATAATGCAGTATTCAGCAGATTCTTGACATGAACAGTCTTTGTTTTTTGCATCTATGGATTTAATGCTACATTTTTAACATTTCTAATTTGCAAGCAGTATTCTCACATGCAAGGAATCTTCCACTTAGTGGTGCATGTTTACAAGATGCCAAGAGCAGTCAAGAAGAGCTGTCGGTTTCAGATCAGTGCTGCATCCATCCTTAACTATGTAAGCAAACGCAGCCCCTGAAATGTTGACTACATGCATTTTTTTTTCAGGAGAATACATTGTGTTTATCCTGTGACACAGGGATCTCTTGCTCTCATACAAGCAACAGTATCAAGAAAGTAATTCAGAAGTGTTTCACGGCAATCTGTTTTTCTAATGTTGCTGAGTTTTCAGTCAAATTTTCAGTTTGGACTTTCGGTATCACTTTGGACTTCATTCTTAGGTTGTGTTAGTGAAGTGGAGGTGACAGAGAAGATTCTTGCTGCAGTAAAGTGCCTGCAAGAATGATTTCCAAAATTAGAACTTCACAATAATATTCTGCTTCCATTAACTTTTAAAATGCTGAAACGCATGGTCAGTCTCTCCTCACAGTACCAGCCACCACAGAGGTGCAGGCATAACTGAACCTCCACCCAGCTGCTCCCCACATTGGAAGATTAGGGCTGGTGCTAAATTGGAGCAGATGATCATTTCTAGGTGGAGCAAGGAACAAGATCCTAGTTAGCACTTTCACAAGGCAATGTGACTCAGGAAAACACTTTGCACTGCCTTCATCTCTGCCTTGCAGAAGTACCTGAATTACAACCTGACAGCACCTGGCCTTAAGCTTTGAAAGTGAAGAGTTACTTCGCCCACCCCCACCCCCCCTTAAAAAATTTAAATCTATACATACTCAAACAACTAGAAAGAAGAAATCATGCATCTAGCCAACATAAGGCTCCAGCAGGAAAACTATTGTAGTGCTACCACCTTATCCTTGTGCAGTGGAGATAATGAGAAACCTGGGATGCAGAGTTGTTATTTCTTCTAGAAAAATTAATCAGTTTTGCACTGTTACCTTCCTTAGCAGTACACTGAAGCAAAATACATGAGCAAGATTACTTATTATGCTGTGTCAAGCAAGTTCTATCACTTAATATCTCCACTGGAATGTCATGTCAAAGCAAAACATTGTAGACGTGTGTGGCATATTCTGTCTGTGATCATTACTACTACAAGAAACATAAACATTTACAGAACTGCTGAGCATTTTGATGAATCTAAGTCAGCTTTTCAGAAGAGATAAAATGTTATGTGCTGATCATAAATAATAACTCTGCACACTGAAGCTGAGTCTTCAGAGCTGAGAAACAGTGAAGAGGAGAGCCATGAACAGAATTCTCTGTTGGATAAAGCCTAACTGCCCTCAGCTCAGTGAAAGGATTTCTGTATAACAGTAATTCTAAAAATAGATTCAGTTTTCCCCTTGAAACTGATGATACATTGGAAATCTTGTTCCTGGTGACCTTGGAGGAGATGATAGGGACAACATGTAACCTAGCTTCCTACAGCTACTGTGCCCCTAGAAAGCAGATACCAAGCAGCCAGTTGGCAACCAAAATTTTCTAGCAAGTTTTGCAACCAGCCTTAGGGATGTTGTCTGATAGTGCCTAGAAAAAAACTTACAAACCAACAACTTGTGATGCAGGATTAATCACACCTTAATATTCAAAGGTGCTCTTTCATTCTAAGATCATCATGGCTTGGCTTCGCGGACGAAGATTTGGGAAGGTCTTTAAACGTGAGTACACCCTTCAAGCCTGCGCGGTGGATTTTTTAGGTGAGGCGCAGCGTGTGCGAGACTGGCCCCACCCTTTACACCTGAGGTTCATCTGCCAGGGCCTAGCGAGCTTGGACGGTGACAGCGAAGTCCTCAGGTCGTAGGTTTGGTTAGAGTATCCTTCTCTTAGATGGATGGCCTTACAGGGCTAAACGAGCTCCATCTGCCCAGGTTTGGAGTTAGAGTTGTCCTTCTCCTAGGATGGTTGCCCGAAGGCTAGTGAGCCCATCCTGCCCATGGACACACTTTGTCTGACCCTTCAGCTGAGACCTGTCTGGTTTGGGAGACCCTACCAGAGGCATATGCCACCACCAGCATAGCTCTCAACTTCACAAGGGCACGCAAGCTCTTTCCCCACGGCAAGGGGGTGCCCATGAAAGAGCATTCTAAGATACTATACTACTAAAAATACTACTATTCTACTAAAGTTGAGCTGAGACATTTTCACTCCTTAACATTTATAAATTATAGTAAAAATATAAAAACCTTACTTATCTGAAAAGCTAAGAGCAAGTGCTTAAAATTTTTTTCTTTTTTTTTTTTCTTTTTTTTTTCTTTTTTTTGGTGTGTTCACTGCCATGGAAAGTAGGTTTTGCCACAAAAGTAACTTCTTTGGATTTCTTTAAGTGTAGTTGTCAGTGTGGAGATGCAATTAGGTAAAGGAATCCAGAATATTAAAAAAACTTTGGCTACAATTTTTAAGTCCAAGTTAAAAGCAACTGATTAAAAATTTCCTCTTCTTTCCATCCCAGAGTTAATTTAGTAATAACAAATAAGGATGAAACTGGTGCAAGCCAAGTAACTCAAATGCCATTTCCTCATGTAATGTTGACTTTACTTTCCTATGCCCATCCAGATTCAGATTTCTAAATAACTTTTTAAAATAAACAGGGACAGCTTGGTGGTTTGGCAACAGACAGAAAGATGGTGAAGAAAGAGTGCTTTACTCCAATAGTAGAGACATTATCATTTTGCTCTAACGTAACTCCTTTTCTTTAGAAAGGAACAACTGTGAGAATTCCCACAGACACCGGTGAAACAAAGCAAAGGTTTCCAAGCATTGGCCCAGCTGTAGTTTGTATAACTTTATGGATAGTTCCTACTCTGAAACTCATGAAGAAGAAAAGATAATAGACTGATGGTAAGAGTACAATGTGGTCTGAGAGAAATACTAAGAGCTAGCAGTGGTCTGTTGGGCCAACAAAAAGTTTTAAAAAGACCAGAATTAAGTACCCTACAGGATACTCTTGACAGCACTTCTCAGGGCAGTGTCCAAAGTAAATCTTCACTAAGAAAGGAAGATTTCTGTGTGTTTCTATTTGCTTTCATTGAAGGTGAGCTTAAGCTTAAACATGTACCAGCATATCTAGAACAGTCAAGGTTTTTCTTTCTCCTGTCTGAATCTTATTGCAGAACATTTTTTCCCACCACTAAATATAAATCTATCGAACCAGAACTGCAGTATTTTGTCAATACATCTATAAAGTCATGGAATGCCTTCGAAACATTCCCACTTTTTTTCCCCACTCACACTTTCGTGACTGACATCTCTTTGAATTTCCTCCTCTTCCTCTCTCTTAAGCTGACTTTTTACACTGAGAAATTATTGCTTCAGGCAGATTTTTCTGACCTATTTAGTTGTCATCTTCAGAATACTCTTTCTATCTCCAGAGGTAGCCTTGAATGGTATTATAGTCCGTCATTTTCCCCATGTCTGTTGATAGTCTTTATTCTCTGTGACAAGACAATTAAGGACAAAAGATTCTAGTTGACTCAAAGTACCTTTTTTAAAGTTATAAATCAGATCAATTGCAAATCTCCTCTTAATATCTGCTGCCCAACAAAATTCTTCATGCTTCTAAAAGATTCTTTTTTCCTATCATACTTCACTTAGCTATCAGTTATCCAGGTAAACAAAATGATCAATTTGACATACATCTTAGAATATTTTTTGCAAAGTTAACCAGGAATCATATCCTACTTCTGCTCTTCCTGTAAAAGGAAGCCAATGAAGTCACCTGAGTCAAGTGTGAGGTCAAATGGAATGGTGCACCTAAATGGGAAGTTTTAAGTGCAACTGCGATATGAGCAAGTAGCTGCTGTTTCAACTCTTGGAGTTAACCACAAGACAGGATGCCATAACTGGTTACATCCCTGACTAAGAATATTCTGACTGGATTTTCCCTTTTTCTTAATTTATCACATTGCTGCAGTTCAGTTCTGTGTATATTAAGCTTGCCATTTCTGGTTTAACTCTTTGACTTAATCCCTTACTTATCTTTTTTTTTTTCCCCCTCTGAAATCTGTTTGCTTGTCTCCTTCCAAAAATAAAAATTCCAGAAGTGAACCCAGTGTTTTCAGGAGAGGCTTTCAGCAGATGCGAACTTATACGGGTCTATAAAAGTCTATGATGATTTCCTCTGGTTGAACATCAGCACCCAAATATGGCAACACTGCTTATTAAAAGAAGGTAATGACTTCACATTTCTGCTTCATGATTTTGTTCCAAGAGTAGTCTAGTCTTGTTCTGCCTTTTTAGTTGTTATTCCTCTTTGCTTGCTAATGAGTAATTTGCTTTTTTATGTCTGATGCGATTTTTAGCATCCAGTTTTCTATTTCCATTTGGTTGTGCGTGGTTTAGAATATGCTAACACATACCACTCTCTCACTTCAGCTGCATATAAAATTGAGTCACCCTGGCTGGGAAATATGGGGTTTAATTAAAGGAAAAATGTTTCACAAGTTAAAACAAGATTTGTGAACTGTAAAGAAGTTCCAGAGTTTCATAAGCATTAAACCACATTGGATTTGACTTGCCTTTAATCCTGAACCTTTTTTAAGATATTTTGATGCCTCTGAAGATAGAAGGCCAGATGCTACTTATTCCATGTGGAAGAATGAAAGACAGGAGCACCAGCACCACTGTTGAGTTACTTTTCTTTAGCTGAAGTATCACACCTTGGGTTTTTAAGTATCTATGTCTGTAGATCCAAGGCATGGCAGTGCCAGTTTCCAAGAAGGAAGCATTATGCAGAAGTGAAATGCTGCGTTTCAAGTCACCAGAGCTTCCTGCCTCACAGCCCTTGGTCCTCCTGTGGGAAGATCATCCAGTATCCAGCCATTCTTGCAGTTGTCAAAACAGACAATAAGTACATTTGATGGCCATGTGACACAGATTGTAGAAGGAATATGTGGATTTGTGGAGTATGTCACTAAAAACTAACTTAAAATGAAAGCTATTAGTGCACGGTTCCTCAAAGCTATCTTTTTGCTTTTGTCTGGCAGGTTAAAGTTTCCTTTCGCTTTCAGTGAGCACTTCACTTTGTAGACTGGCTTTAGCCTGTTTACAAAGAATGGATCCCCTTCTAAACACAACTTGACAGTACTGCTTGCTGTCCTCACTGCTGTTAACAATTTCCAGATCTGCCAAAACCAGATGAGTAAAGGAATTCCATGGAGCAGGAAGCTGAGCCTACTAAGAAAAATTTTAATTCCTATTTTTACAATCCTCTCCAAATATTTCAGAGTTAGCTTCTGTGGCCTGATGTGAAAACTCAGGAGGTCAAGTTAAACATCAAGGGATCCTATAGGTTTCACAATAAATTAAAAAGAAGAGACAGTTACTGAAATTACAAAAAAGCAGCTGTTCAAAGGTAGGCATACATCACTAATGTGCCTCCCATGACGGAAATCTATTTGACCTACATGTATATCTGAATTTCATTTCTCAGGGTATTACTAGTAACCCAAAAGGCTTATGTCAGTAGAAAGCCACAGTATATAAACAACACACTGTTAAGTCCTCACAAGCTTAGTACAGTTTCTGTTATCACAAGGTTTCTTTTAGGTAAACCTTCTTAAATTCCATTAAGAAACAAATTGATATGAGCATTATTTAAAATTAATTGCACTCAAGTATTCTGATATGATCATGTTGTTGGATAATAATTGGCAAGCATATCTAGAGTTAAACAATTAGGGAACATAAGGATGGCAGAATAATGCCCAAGTATGTATGAAGTAAAATATACCATCCAATGCTGAGGTCCTTACAGCCTTTTTTAAAAAAAGCAAAAATCTCAATGAAGTATGTTTATGTTATATCAGAAAAGACCACTGCTGTCAAAAATCAGGTGTTACCCATGCTTGTTTACCACCAATTTATATTTCTCTTATGGAGAACTATGCCATTCATTATCTTTCATTCTGATTTTTGTGTAATATAATAGTATTATTTAGAAGCATTCTAGTTAGTTATTTCATCTCTCTCAAAGTATACTGTAGGGATAATACATTAAACCACAGTTCTTCACCTATTCCTTTCATAAATAGAGCTATCAGAACAAGATATCTTTCAAAACTGCATCTACAAAAGATGTGAAACCATATTTCCAACTGTTTCAGTGTCACATCAGTCACTGGTGTGTTTCAGGTTATAGCAGATCTTATTTTTCCCTCATTTTTATGTTTACTCAACTGATAGAGGGAAGATGGTAAGAGTGCTGTGTCAAACAAAATCAAATTAATGTCCTTTTGAAAGACTGTATCTGGCACCATCTGCAAAAGTGTCCTGTATCATTAAACACTGATTTTTATTTGATTAAATGTATGTGAGGGTTGGGGTTTTTTCCCTAAACAGTCTGAAGGCCTTGAGAATTCTAAATTTGTACTTTTCAAACATTATTTTTGTGTCTTATGTGTAGCTACAAGTTTTACCAACAGCAAAGAGCACTGCCTGCTTGTAGTGGCTGAAGGCAAAGCAGTTCTGATTGACAAAGCTCATCAAAACCAGGAGTGTTTTGACAAATATTTACTCTTAAGAGCTCTCATATGAAAATCAGCTCTGCTGACTTAGGTGGGGGTGCCCCTGCAGCTGCACCTTGTGGTTCACAAAGGTTTATATCCTTTGGCTTTAATTCTCTAATAAGCTCAGCATAGAGGAAAATATGTTCCCACAGAAAAAGGTCCCTCTAGATTCACTAAGTTTGTTTGATGTGCGTAAGAAGGCTGTCATTTCCCCCAAGCTGACCATCATTTCCTTAAGCAACTTTTCCTGAGTTAAACCCCACCTCAGAAGATTATTGTGAAAAGTAGGTATGAATTGCCTGTGTTTCTTTGGGGAAGTGACTAGTGGGTCTCACTGGCTTTGATGGTGTCAGCTACGTCCAGTAGGTAGTCGACCACTACAAATCCCACCAAGCAGAAGTGGTATTTGCACTGTCTTTCTCCCACAGCCTCAAAAAGCAAATTCTCTCCACATCAAAAGTGTCTCTGTTGAGCAATTACTGTGTGTCAGCACTCTTCAGCTGTAAGTTGTTTGCTGGTTTCTGAAACATGAAAAACACAAGATGTCACAAAATGAAAACAGTGTCTGTTTCCATTCGGTTGATTTAGGAGGCAAAGCACAGAAATAAAACATGCTCCAAAAGCCTAAGAGTGCAATTAGGATAATTGAAGGAGGAACCACTACACATTTTGGTATGTGGTTCCTCTGAAACCTTTGCCTTGTTCACATGACTTTTTCTATCAGATCAGCAAGATAGACAGCAAAGTCACAACTATTACCAAGTCAAGAAAACATTTTTATTACTTAAGTAGGATAATGGACCTGTGATACCACCGAGTAATTTCAGTTATGCATATGTAAGCCCTTACATTAGAAGGGAAATCCAATGATGAATGAATCCCATTTGTTCTAATCACTGTGAAAGATCCCTTTGCATTTCTTAGTTTCCTGCAATTGTGCAGCCTGAGTTTTTTCCGTATTTTCTACAAAATCCTCCACGATGATTAAGTATGTGATTGCAGTGCTTCCTATCTTCTCCTCCTAGTTCAAAATGACATTTTTTTCACCATGTTTCTCTTTTTAAGAGTTGGATCTGCTTATAAAGCTAATGATTAATTAAAGGTTTGTAAGAGTTTGACCAAGAAGGTTAATTTAGCCAGATTCCACTGAGAGACTTGCAGATCTCTAAGCAACTTTTTGGAAGTTGCCAGCTGTCACATGGATCATGACAGAAGTGTTGACTTCAGAAATAAAAAATACATGCCATGCTTTGCATATTGGTTCTCTTTATTGTGATAAACAAAATACTAAGAATGTTTTGAGAGGTTTAGACCACTGAGGTTAGCCAAACTGGAGCAACAGCATTCTAGATTAGCAAAAGCAGACAGATGCAAGTTGTTAAATGTTACTTGTCACAAATTTGAACTCTGCATATCTATGCAAAAAAAGCAAGAGAAAAGCCAGGAACATGGTGAACTGACCTAAGAACACTAAAATCATGTCAGTAAATCACTTGATTTTCCATTTTCTGGGCTCTCAGGTCCTCAAAGTTTAGAAAGCATCAAACCAAAGAGTGGAATGCAGTATGTCTGTATATGTATATGATCAAAGGAGGAAACCAAAGAACAATTTTTGAACAAAAGACAATAAAGCATTTTCTTAAAATTTTTTTCTTTCTCATTTATGAGTCTCCTTGTATTACTAATGTTGATATCCTTCTCTATTGCATATACAGACATATTTTGAATATCCAATAGAAAATATATCTAAACATTTTATGTAGTGTTCTCTGTGTTAAAGTATTAAAAGGATATTGCAAATACAGGGGGGAAAAAAAAAAGTCCAAAGACACTGAATAATTTCAGGAATAGCTCATTATTTTTAATAGAACTTTACTCCTCATAATTACATAAACTCTTCTTAACAGAAACTAAATTTGATTGAGTCCGTCATACTCTTCTGTTGCTCAAAACCAAAAGATTGTAATGTAACATGACTGTAAAACTGTTTTCCAAAAAGCAACATTTGGCTAAAGACAGGAGACAAAATTTGTGCAGAACAGTTTTAAGAATGTGACTAAATTTGCAATGAAAGTAATACCTTGCCAGAGCTGGAAGTCCATTGCTTCCCTATGCAGTCCATCTAAGTGAATAAGGAACATGCAATGCAGTTTGGCTCATAAGAGATCAACTGCATTGTAGGACACACCCAAGATGGTAGTAAAACTGTGACTTTGCAACTATTTTGCAGAGCGTAGATGAGATAGATAGGTTTGACTCAGTGCAACAACTGCTCATGATTCAGCCTGATGTAAGAGAAATGAAAATAACCAAGAGTGAGACTTTGGTTAGAGGCAGCCTATTTGAGGAGGCAGCTGTGACGAGAGAGCACCTTGCTCAATTGAATCAAAGTGGGGACCGTGGTTGGTTAACCCTGGCCAGCAGCCAAGCACCCACAGAGCCCCTCGCTCACTCCTCTCCCATCTGCCAGTGGAAAGGGGGCCACAATACCAAAGCAAGGAATACTAAATGCAAGAAACCCATGGGACAAGATAAAAGACAGTTTAATAAGCAAAGCAAAAGATGAGCATGTAAGCAAAGCAAAGAGGAATTTATTCACTGCTTCCCATTGACAGGCAGATGTTTGGCCACTTCCAGGAAAGCAGGGCCTCAGCATGCTTAATGGTCACTTAGGAAGACAAACACCAATACCACAAACACCCCTGCTTCCTCCTTTCCTTGAACTTTTATTTCTGGGCATGGTATCCTATGGAACATCCCTTTGGTCAATTCAGGTTCATTTTCCTGCCTGTGTCTGCTACCAATCTTTTTTCCCATCCCCAGTCTACAGCCCACTAACTGCAGAAGCAGAGTGGGAAAGAGAGAAATCCTTAATGCTGTGCAAGAACTGCTCAGCCATAGCCAAAACACTAGTGCATTATCAACACCAAAAGCATGATACTGGTTGCTGTGAAGAAAGTGAGCTCCGTCCCAGCCAGACCCAATACAATATTTAGCCTGCTCTGGGTTACCATCAACATAGGCCATGCAGACATCGTGATCCAGATCCCAGACACTACAAGTAGCTTAAAGTAGAGATTTCTAAAATAAGAATTTTTAAACTATTCTCCTTTTTCGTATAATGTTCGGATGTTTACAACTCACATTTCAAAAGGTTGCTTCCCCCCTGTTCCAACCAAGAGGAAGGGAACATTATTTTTCTTTTAAAAAAGCTGATTCTTATTGCTTTGGTAATTAAAGAAACAGTCAAATTTGGAAGCTAAATAGCATGAGAAAAACACTGAGAAGAACCTTCTGGAAGGGCGGTAGTGCATCAGCGGGATGAACTGACAAGAATCCAAGGATAAATGAGACTTTCTGGAATCAGGATGTTCAGGGACTTATACAGAATTCGTTCTTTAATTTGATTAAGACATAACACACTTAGGAATTCATGTTTTGAGTGGAAGAGAAAAGTATCCTATTTATTTAGCCTCAGTCTGACCTTCCTCATGAACTGCCAAAGGGTATCCCTTTTTCCTGTATTTATACACAAGTTTTTCCGTACCAGGTGTATTTGTTTTTATTTCTGGCAAGACAGAAAAAAATGAAGTGTACTGAGAAAGAGAGACAAACCTTTTGCAAGGAAAAAGTTACTTAGAAATGGGCAACACCCATTACTACCCTTGTTTGAGGAACAGAATCTAGTTCTACTATGGCCCAGAAGTTCCACTCTTCTTTGATTTCTTCAAGATAGTTTCATGTAAACAATAGAAGGAAAAAAGTAAATTAGTTTGCCTGTATATAGATAAACGTGCAAAAAAAAGGGATTTAAATGCAAGCAAATTTTATGAAACATCATAGAATCACAGAGTCATTTTCTTTGGAAAAGACCTTTAAGATCATCAAGTCCAATGGTTAACCAAACACTGACTAGTCACCAGTAAATTATGTCCCTCAGCACCACATCTACACGTCTTTCAAATATCTCTAGGGATGGTGACTCCACTACTTCCCTGGGCAGCCTGTTCTAATTCTTCACAAACCTTTCAGTGAAGAAATTTTTCCTAATATCCAACCTGAACAATCCCCTGGTGCAACCTGAGGCTGTTTCCTCTCATCCTATCGCTTGTTACTTGGGAGAAGAGGCCAACACCTACCTCATGACAACCTCCTTTGCAGAAAGCAATAAGGTCTCCCCTCAGCCTCATTTTCTCCAGGCTAAACAACCCCAGTTCCCTCAGCCGCTTCTCATAGGACTTGTGCTCTAGACCCTTCTCCAGCTTCGTTGCCCTTCTCTGGACACACTCCAACACCTCAATGTCCTTCTTGGAATGAGGGGCCCAAAACTGGACACAGTAGTCAAGGTGTGGCCTCACCAGTGCCCAGTACAGGAGGACAATCACTTCCCTACTCCTGCTGGACACACTACTGCTGATACAAGCCAGAATGCTATTGGCCCTCTTGGCCATCCGGGCACACTGCTGGCTCATATTGAGCCGCCTGTCGACCAACACCCCCAGGTCCTTTTCTGCTGGGCAGCTTTCCAGCCACTCTTCCCCAAGCCTGTAGCGCTGCAGGGGATTGTTGTGACTCAAGTGCAGGACCCGGCACTTGGCCTTGTTGAACATCATACCACTGGCCTCAGCTCATCGATCCAGCCCCCCCAGATCCCTCTGTAGAGCCTCCCTACCTTCAAGCAGATCAACACTCCCGCCTAACCTGGTGTCATCTGCAAACTTACTGAGGGTGCACTTGATCCACTCATCCAGATCATTGATAAAGATGTTAAAGAGAACAGGCCACTATACTGAGCCCTGGGGGACACCACTTGTGACCAGCCACCAACTGGATTTAACTCCATTCACCACCACTCTTTGGGACTGATCATCTAGTTTTTTACCCAGCGAAGAGCACACTCATCCAAGCCATGAACAGCCAGTTTCTCCAGGTGAATGCTGTGGGAAAAAATGACAAAGGGTTTATTGATGTTTAGGTGGACCATATCCTAGGTCTAGCTAGATGTTGTAGTTTAAACCCAGATGGCAACTAAGCACCATGTAGCCACTCATTCACTCCTTCCTAACCCTGAAGTGGGGAAAGGAGAAAAAGGCAAAAGTAAAGCTGTGTGGGTTAAAATAAGGAGAGTTTCCTTGAACACAAAGAGAGCAGAAATAATAGCAATTATAAAGGAAGTGATATACAACACACTGCTTACTGCAACCACCACGTGGAACTGAGCCAAGCCATGTTGCACCCCACTGCTGTTTGAAACTGCACCCCCTCTCCAGTTAGCTCCCCCTTATATATATTGGGCATGTTGCCTGTATGGTATTCCATTCACTGGTTTAGTATGGATATCCTGGCTGTGAAAACTAACCCTATCCTAGTTGAAGCCAGGACAGTAGACCACATTCACAGCTCTTCCATCATCCTCTAAGCAGGTCACCTTGTCCTAGAAGGAGATCTGGTTACTCAAGCAGGACCTGCCTTTCATAAACCTGTGCTGACTGGGCCTGATCACCTGGTTGTCCTGTATGTGTTGTGTGATGGCATTCAAGTTGATCTGCTCCACAACCTTCCTTGGCCCCAGATTAGGTCAGTTGCATGGGTTTAAACATTTTTTCCCTTCATAGATCTTTTAAAATAAAATAACAAAACCACCACAAAATCTCCAATCTCTTTACCGATTAATAAGCAATGACCATAAATGATACAAATGCCCTCCAGCAGTTCAGTTGTGGAGGCTCTAGGTTTCTTAATAAAAAAATCAGCTTTCTAAATTTTAACGTGGACTGCAGACTATATCTGAATTTTCTTTTGGCTATAAGGTTTTTGTCAGAAAACTATGAAAACTACCAACTAAAATTGTACTTTAGATGCTTATGTCCTTTTAAAGAGAAAACTGTATTTAAAACCACTGAAATAAAAAGACCAGGAAAGCCAAAGAATATGATCTTTGGAACAAAAAAGAAAAAAAAAAAAGAAAAAAGATAAGCTCCCTTTATGTGAACTACACAATATGTTTAGCTGATAATTGTTGGATGAGCAACAGCATTTCTTGTGGAAATTTATCTTGATCTTACCAATTGAAGAGTTAGCTGCCAAGGGAAAAGTCAGTGTTATAACACAGTGGTAAGGATGTCAGGATTTAAAATAAAAGATTACGTTCAAATGGGCTTGTATGATGTAAAGAGTACAAGAGTACAAATAAAGCTGACTTCAGAACAGTTGCATATAGGTGAGGCACCAGGGGCTTTGAACAGTAAAGAAACCATGGGCAAAGTAAAATCTGACAATAGTCTCATGGTATGTAACATAAAGAATGCTTTTCTGCACCTCTGTCCTCTTGTTGTAGCAGATTTTGTTAATTCATCAGCTAATATATCAGGAATGAAGCTGAAAAAGCTTTTAAATCTTTCTGAAGTTGTTGGCATTTTCCATCCTATTTTATTTCAGATCAGCTATCATTCTTATGAAAGGCTAAACAATTGCCAGACTCCTTAAAAGCTCATAAAAATACTGAGTGTAGCCATTAAAAAGGGAGGATCACTTTGATTTCATGTGGTAAAATAATTTCACTGAGAGGACAAAGATTTAGGGAGATACGGTAAAAACTAATTATTATAGAGTTCAGATGTTAAACATGTTTATAGATACAGTATAAATAATTTATAATCAGCAGGAATCATTTCATGTCATTCACTGGGGAAGAAGGAATGGAAGGTATGCAGGTGCTTCTGAGGCAAAGGATGTAATCTAGCTCCACTTGCAAGTGGCTGTGATGGTGAATTAAGAAGCACGATGTGACATATCATCATTTATTGTCAAATGATCTGTTAAAACAGAGAATTATTTAAGGAGACTGAAGTTCTGAGAATCTCAAAAAAGAAAGGGGAGATTGGAGGCAAGGCGGGAGGAAGGCTACCAGTTCATGATTACACCTCCAGAGTTTGATTCATGACACATTTAGGAAAAAAAAAGGGTTGCTAATTCATTCAAAACAAGAAGTTCATTGTAGATATCCTGTTCCTTTCGAATGAAGCATTAAAACTTACAGACACTGGAGACTCATCATAATGCTTTATCCATCCTTTATGCATGATGATTGTTCCAAAAATGTTACATCTTCTGGTCCTGAGTTCTCTAGCTGATGACTACATTCATCATGAAATCTTATGTAATGTTTTGCAGAGTTGCAGCAGTATATTGAGAAAGACAGTATGTATCTATTAAGGTAAACTACACAGGAAATCAGATTGACATAAATTCTATTTTGCTCAGAGAAATATCTCAGATCCTATCCTCAAGATTTAGGAAAAGACCATTTTTCTTGAAAGTCATCTATTCTCTTTTGCAAGGCCAAATCTCAGTGTGTAGATATCTACAGCAGGCTTTCTACTGGTTTTATTTGGACTACTATGTGTTAGACATTGAATAGCAAATACATGGGGTAGGAAGTAGTCTTGCCTATGAATATTCATATTTGTTATTTTGCAATAACATTCATAGCTTTCTCTTTCTTTCTATGTAAAATTACATATATCATTGCTGTACTTTTACCTGAACAGATTATTTAAACTTGCTTGCTGCAATTCTGATTAAGTCATGGTCTTTGTTTCTTGCAAGGCATCAGTGTCTCCCATCTGCCAAACCAGATTTCCATTTATTGGCATTTGCATTGTTTTCTTAGCATGTCTATACTATGTGTAACACAGAGCTGAAATATAGTTGGATTTAGTCACATCAGGCCAATTCAAATGAATGCAGTTAAGAATGCTATTAGAAGATGTACATCAGATTTGTACTCTCCATCATGACTGAAGATTTACCCTCCCTTCATGTTTAGTTTTCTTTTTTTCTCTCTTTTGTATTTATGTCTTATTTGTTTTTCCTTTACATCTCCGGAATGTCTTTTTATTTCTTTCTTTCTTTTTTTTTTCCCCAGATAGTTTCATTTTCTGATAGGTACTTATGGGTGGATTCAATCTACAATATTTCTCTACTACAAAATAGGACTAAACACTTTCTATACTGTGTGGAGTCATATTTTAACTCCATTTAACTGCACTGAAGGAGTGCACTCTATCTCTGAGAATCCTCTGAAATGTGCTGCTCAGCTCCAGTTCAAGTTTGCACTCAGTGGAAACGTGTCAATAAAGCAGCATATTTGTATACATAATGTGCATGGTGGAGGTGGTGTTTAATGACTTAAATTAGCCATTAAAAGATTCTGTGTGGTTTCAGTTGAAAAATTATTCTTCCTTTTCATCCCAGTGCAACCGCATTCCTTTGCTCCTCCTTCCCATGGAGTTCTTGGGGTACTTGTCCACAATGTGCAATGGCACATGGTACAGGAGTGCTGCATCTAATGCCAACTTTACAAGATACATCAACTCAGTTTGGCAGAGCACTGTGAAAACACAGTAGAGCAAGCTTTGACAGCAATACAGAGCACCACTGCAGTGCTATACCCACGCTAATATGCCTTCTTCCTCAGTGAGTCTCGCTCACCCTCAGAGCTTTATGTGATCAAGACAGCAGACAATCAACTTTGTGTATGTATGCGGAGTAAACTACAAAACAGAAGGCTTGAGAGGTACGTTAAATTTCTTTGTGTTGTGCCACTATTAATTTTCATTATGAATATCATTTACCGTGAAAACACATGCAATATTACAGAAATGATGTTCCAATATCTCATCAATGATCAGGATGATAATCTATGTTGAAAATATTCAGTAAAGCTAAGACATTTTGTATTATCTGCATTATTTAAAGTAAGTTTGTGCCTAAATATCTTATAGTTAAAAAATCCACTATCCAGGCCAGTATACGCATGATTTCTCTCACATTAGAAGTTTCTGCCATAACTATTCTCTCTACCATCAAAAACTTAATAATGCTTGGCTCCACATACAGTACTCTTAATTGATTAGTCTCAAAGTCCTTTTTCGAGAGGGAAGAAGCTTGTGTCATTTCCAGATGTGCAAATTTGAAACTAATTAATATTCCCAGCACATCATGAAGTGAGCAGTAATAATATTCCCATTTTGTTGATGAGATAACTAAGGTACAAAGAGACCAATTTATTTGTATAAAGTTACTCAAGAACCAATGGCAAACAGGAGGAAAATAACAGATTTTTTTTCCCAAAAAAAAAATGTTGTATCTGCAAGATGTTCTCTTTTTCCTCAATAATAAAGTTAAATAAGTGAAGTAAAATACTGAAGTTGTTCTACAGATTAAATTCACAGTAATAACAGATGTTCAACAGTTTTTAATTTCTCTTTTTGAGTAATGTGGTCTGTGTACTGCCTGAAGCAGGATTTAATTTGTCTCGTTTTGTTATCAGACAACTAAGCTGCTGTCAAAACAGGCAGATCAGAAATTAATGAAAACATTTCTCTATACAGTCCTGTGATTATAGTACAGACAGCTGTATTTTAATTTCCAAGCATTTAAGTTTCACATCTCTAGATTTCAGTCTTAAACTAAAATCAGATAAGAATGCAGGCTAAAGCTCACTTCACAGCTGAAAATATGATCTTCTCATTAGAAGGAGTGAATCTACACACAGACCCATACAAATATTAATAATCACATTTCCCCAAATCCCTATCACAATTGGCACTGAAACCTTTCTTTGTTGACTAGTCTCAACAACCAGCACATAGGTACACAACAAAAGATTTTACTATCCGCACAGGAATACTTGTTTAAGCCGGAGGAATTAGTTAGCTGCCTAAACTTCACTACTATACCTAAAAGAATTTGTTTGACCTTGACTGACCTATCATCTTGCTTATCTCTCATTGTGCTCTTCAGCATTGTATATTGTTCAAATCAGTGAACTGGTCTTTGGGAGAAAAGGGCAATAAATGTTCCTCAGAGCATTTTGCTAACATGAACAGGAAGAAACTTGTAGCCTGGAATTACCTGGTTTGGTTCATATATTGTACATAATTCAGGATCGGTGTCAAAGTCTAGTGAATTCTGTGAATGGCTTCAAAATGTAGCCTTTTAAGTATACGCCTTTTAACGAGCAACTAGGGGTGGTGATGTAAACCTAAGGTCTGGAAATCAGCCCTTGGGAGGGGCATCTGTCTGTATTCACTACAGCAAGAACCAGAAGCATTTTGGTTATGTTGTTATAAAGGGGAAAACTTTGGCTTTATTCTTCAAGTGCGCCTGCGTGTAATAGAGCTGATGCTGTCATGCAGTCAGCCGTACTGATAAGAATAGACTTTGTTTGAAGCTTTGGGATTTTTTATTTTTTAATTGTAACACTGCTGCTTCTCTAGTCCAAACTAGGCATGTTAGGACTGGAATCTATGAAGCCGTCACTGACCTGATTTTTTTTGTGGTTCTTGGACTCCTGTTTAAGCAATCTCTCCTTTTTCTAGCCATGTATTCTTTCCTGCATTATCCCTTAGATTAGTCTGCAGCAAATGCTTGTAATAGTACACAGAGAGATGTAATGGGAAACTAATCTGACTGAAAAAATAGTTCAATCTATCTCCTCCTTTCCTCCTGCTCAAAAAAAGATGAAGTATTCTGGTGGCACAACATAGATAGTAAGAGTTAGAGAGATACCAACTGTTATAGGCCCATCCTGTCACCAAAAATACTTGTTCAATAACTGCCTCAGCCTTCTTAGGTCAAAGCTCTTTCCAGCCTACCTTTAACATAGTACTTTTGGACATGGTATTCAGCTACTTAGTGTGAAAAAATGTGCTGATCTCTATTCCCTTTCAATTTTTCATTATGTTCTGATAGCTTGAAAATTTTCAGTGCTTCACTCACCTTTAATGCTCTCAGGATATTAAGAACTGGAGTCTACATACTAATGCAAGCACTGCTTCGCAGATATATCGCTTCCAAGGAGGACAACAGAAAAAAGAATGCCATCTACCTAACCTAATGAGATATCTAGCTTCCACAGTTAAATCAATAGATTGTATTTTGGGAGACAAAGAAACATGGATGCTACATTTTCATTTTTATTGCAATAAGGAAAGAGGCCAAAGGATGCAGAGGGGATGGCAGGTTATGGCATATTTGAGAATCAAAGATTTGTTTCACTGTGGGGTTTCTTTTTTTATTTGTTTTAAAAAAAATGATTAGACATTTTTTTATGAAAGTTCTCCAACATTGTTAGGCATTTTCCTGGGAAGGAAATGAATTAGTAAACTGAAGCATTTAATTATCCTGAAGGTAGGATTTAACAATTCTCTTTCAGAAATGTGTTTCATTCACAGACTCTCACTTCCCTCCCCATGTATGTAAAAATATTTTATTTATTTATACCATACCTATACTGGAAGAAACAGCATTAAAATCATTATTATTTCTTTATTTTAAGACACGTTGAGTCCATGTGTTCATCCAGTTCCAGACGCTGTTTAGAAATTTAACTGTCTGGCTGTTGACCAAAATAAATGGAATGCCCTTGGTATATCTTCCCTGTAAAATCTGTAGTCATGCACCAAAATCAATAAATCTTGAGTAGAAATGAAGCACTGAGCTTCAGGGTTGCAAGACATCTTAAAAAACACGTCCCCTGTTTTTCACCTTTCCTCCAACCTTAGAATTTAATACATGTGTTGGCTCCAAGCAGCTAGAACATTAACTTTAAATCCAAAGGTCACAGTGCTGCGGCTTGATAACATACCATTCTTGATTGCTGTTTGAACAAAACAAAAAATACTGTTTGGCATAGTCAGAAGTAGAAAACCAAAATTACAGACCACAATAAAGTCTGCCTGTAATAATCTACAGTCTTTAAGAAGAAAGAAAACATATGCTGTGTTCTCAGTATTCTCATCTTCACTGGGGTGGACCAGCAAATGACATTTCCCTTCCTTTACTTTTCAGTCCAGTCATTTTATTAATATTTAATTATAAACCTGCAGATATAAGATGGAGAAGTTGCTCTCAAGGCTTTCCAGATAGTCTGGATGTTCCTGCAGCAGCGTACGGCTTTATGAGGGCTTTTCATCACATACTGCAAAGCCCTGCCTGCAGGCACTCAGCCGTCTCAGAGGGAGTGGTTGAGATGATAAGCATGACCAAAATGTTTAGTTCTCCTGGGATGCAGCTCTGTGTGAAAATCCTGAAAAACACTTTCAGCAAAGGAATTCAGTCAGATGGACTCAGAGCAGCACTGAGGCTGCTCCAACTATTCCAACTGGATTGCGAAGGGAATAGGAAAATGCAAGGACTTGAGGAAGACTTCACCATCTTGTGAGCAAGGTGCAACTATTCTGAGATTAAAGCTGGTTGCAAAAAGTTTCAGCTTTGTCTCAAACAGTTCTCTCTGAGACACTGAGGCACACACAGTGTGGTTAACAGACATCCCATGTCTACATGTCAATACAAAGCAGTTATTACAGCAAAAAAATAACCAATGATGGAAATTGTAAGTGTTCCCTTTCATTGCATGGCAGTCACAGAGTGGGGGATGATGCAGCCATTGAACTCTTCTATTCAGGAGACTGACATAATCAGAAAACAATACAAAACCTTTTAAACTCCTCACTGTCTGCCACATAAATGCAGTACCCTGAGACGTGGTTTCTGAATGCTCTAACATATCTTTTCACTAAACTGTTACTTATTTTTAAATTGCCACACCTCATACAAAATATGGAATATTTCCATAAATAACGTATGAATTACTGGGGAGGCTAGGTGTGTGCGGTGGAAGATGGGAACCTGCAGTAGGGTTTCTGAATTGTGGTAGATAATTTACCTGTAGTACCCACATCAGCTGTATGACTGTGAAACAAGCTGGAGTTCAGGATGCCTGCTGCAGTCTCTTCCAATCCCCCACTAAAGCCAGATCTGCATGCTTCACAGCTCATGCATCCAGCATCCGCATACTGACATGTCTACGGCAACAGCAGAAGTCTTTCTTGGAGGTCCCTTGGAGTGCCTCCACAAACAGCTCTGAAATCCATGTGCCTAAGCTGTGGCCTCTCCAATAGCCACAGCAACCAGAGAGAATGGTTATATTGGTCAAATCGTAGCAGATTGGCCAAAGGGTAGCAAACTGGCCAATTTAGTGTCCTCTGCCGCACCCGGAGCCAGGCTTCCCAGATTGCTCAGCAGCACCTATTACCTGAAGGGTGCAGATTTTCAAATAAAAGGGCTCTGCTGGTTGGGAAAACCAGTGCTCAGCTGTAGACTCCTTCTTGCCTAAGTCTTGTCTTCACACACTCTCCAATGGCTGACAGATATGTTGGAAGGAGCTCTCTAAGAATTTGGTGCAAAGAGGGAAATAGAACATTTCAACAGCTTTTGCTGTTGTAACATCAAAGCTGTCCTACAAGTTTTCATGTTTTACAAGCTCCTTTACATTCACTGCCCTGAAGCCTTAGAAATTGAGCTTATTAATATGATGACTGCCTCCAACTGCTGCAAGGAAAGCTAAGAAACCCCTAACTGATGGTGCCCAAGTCACCTGTTCAAAATGCAAACATCACATGTGTAATCCCATAAAGATAACAGGTTAAGCAAAACATATCTATTTTTTAAAGACTAATTTGCTGTGTATGCGTACGCCTCTGTCTTACAGAATCTTTTGTGAAGAAACTGCAGTCCATATGAGTAAGAAGGTGAATTTTTTTACCCAACCATCATTTGGTATAATGGCCAGAGTATTTTGGATTAACTAGAGAAGTTTTGGATAACTGCCTTTTCTATGTGTAATCTGTAAGAGGATGTTGGGGAAAAGTGTTTTCAGGTCCTTGGGCGGAATCAGATTTGTTCTTGTCCACAGTTTAGCAGCAGAATCTTGTGGCTGACTAACCACAACACACTCACATGCAAGCACAATACGCAATCCACACAGGGGTGCCACCCGTTTCATCATTTTGCAGCAGGTGTTAACAATACCTCACACTAACTAGCAAGGGCCAAGTAAACCATCAGTGTTATTGAGCTAAGAAAATATCCTCTTCTTTTATTCTCAAAATAGAGGAAACAACGAAAGAATCAGACTCTTTTATGAAGAAAACAACTATTTGCCAATAACAGAAAATAGATATTATAATGGATAGACCAACCATTTACAAAACCAAATTCTTCTCATTTATGGTTGCCAGTACAAAAATCTATTGATCTGAAAAATTCAGCAGATTAAAAGAAATCTGCTTTTCTTTTTCCCTGTAGTAAGTTTGTTCATAAAGTGCCATTTAGTATAACTGAACTTTCTATGGCCATACTCACACAACTTTGTGATATTTTATGTTATAGATTCAATTCTGACACTTGTTTCAGGATCTCATAAGTAAATTGTGAGGGGTGAGAGAATTATAATCGGGTGGATTACTTTTTTCCGATGCTATAAACTGATGGTGAAATCAGTCTGCTGAACACCCTCCTCAAGAAAATGGATTTGTGTGGTCACTTTAACCGCTGACCCCAGTGCCTGCTACCCACCTTCAAAACACTTTCAGAAACTGGACAGCAATGAGTATTTAATACTTTCTCTGCTATGCATCTTCATGCTGCAAAACCATCGCAAATTCTGTGCTTTCGAGGTTCTTCAGACCTAGGTTAAGACCAGCAAAACCAGATTTTTTTAATTAACTGTGAACTGACGTATGAATATATTTTATGGACAGCTTTTATATGCAGGCAGACAAATTGTTTTGAAATGAACATTAAGTAGTAAATTGTTCTTCTGCCAAGCTGTTCAGCCCTGTCCTTCTGTGCAAAGCCTGGAAGCATAGAGCAGAGCACGCCTCCCTCCCCTCAGAGACGACAGCAGGGATGGGAAATGATCTATCTCCCCTGGAAGCTCATCCCCACCCCAGGCTCTCCTGACAGAGCAGCTGAAGAGAAGAGGAACACGAAGTCCTGTCCAGCAACCTGACCTGTCTCTAGAGCAAAAGGAGCATTTCCTTTTCCACAGCCGGTGTTTGATAGACCACAGTCCAGCTCACAGGCAGCGAAAGCTTCATTTATTAACCTTCTAGGCTTCCCTTGAAAAATGTGTCTTTATAAGCTGGGAAATGGGGTTGGTGTTTTAAGCCATTTGTGTTCTTATAAAGCTAAAAGGTATGGAGACTGTACTCACCCACTTCACTAGCCGTGTACATGCTTGTGGCTTGGGACATGTTCACTGAAGTCAGAGCTTGGGAAAACAAATCTGAAAACACAAACCAAGAAACACCAGTGACACCTTCTCCTTTACAGACAGGGGCAAACAATGTATCACTTCAATAAATAATGGCTATTTTAATGGCACTTTCTTAATTGCAGTGGTAGAGGTAGGAAGGAAAAATATATCATTCTGAAAGGGACCAAAACATGTGTATAAACTACTGACTTCCTAAAGCATCGGAACTAGACAGTGGATTTTCTCCAAAATATAACTCAGTTTTGAAAAATGTATTATAGTTCCTTTCTATGCTATATCTGATTTATAGTTCAGCTACTTATGGGCAGTGTTAATCTTTATAAGTAGACTGAATTTGCTGATAGGGCAACTTACTTACAGAACCCGACAAATTCCACCATGCCGGTTGCATATTGGCATGTCTTGTAATTATTAACATTAATTCACAAGGAACTAAATTCCTTATCAATGATGCTCTTCCTTTATGAGTCCCTACCCTCAAAAAAATTTAAGCCTTTAGCTTTCCAGCAATGTACTCTGCATTTATTGACATTGATCAAGCTGTGTCTTGGAAACATCTTTCTTGCATTTCCTTCAATAATTTGTTAAAAGTACTATTGTGTTTAACCCTAATATAGCAAAATATTTTAACATATGCTTAAAAGTAATTCTAGCAACCTAAAAAAAAAAAAAAAAAAAGAGAGAATTTGCTAAATCAGCACTTCCAAACGCAAGGGGAAAAAAGAAAGTACAATATCCATAGCTGAAAATTTTCATGAATGTGATTTATTTGAAATAACAAAGCAAAGATCCAAGTTGGGTTTTCTAGCTCATCTATTTGACCTTTTCAAAGTCAGGACAGAGAACTGTGACAGCAGCACTGGTCAGAACAGAAATCCTGTGCTGCAGATGCAAATGCTATACTACTTTTTTAGCTCCAGGAGAATTTGGCCTGCATTTCATGTCCTTCAATATAAAATAGAATTGTCTACTACTTTTTTTATTTCGTGACATATTTAAACTTCATGTTTCCTATGTTAATAATGGTTATTGATATCACAGAATTATAGACTCATAGAATGGTCTGGGTTGGAAGGGACCTTAAAGATCATCTAGTTCCAACCCCGCTGCCACATCTTCCATTAGAACAGGTTGCTCAAAGCCCCATCCAACCAGGCCTTGAACACTTCCAGGAAGGGGATATCCACAACTTTGCTGGGCAACCTGTTCCAGTGTCTCACCATCCTCACAGTAAAGAATTTCTTTCTAATATCTAATCTAAATCTACCTTCTTTCAATTTGAAACTGTTGCTCCTTGTCCTATTGGTACGTCCCTGATAGAGTCCTTCCCCATCTTTCCTGTAGGCCCCCTTTAAGTACTGGAAGGCTGCTATATGGTCTCCCTAGACCTTTCTCCTCTACAGGCTGAACAACCCCAACCGTCTCAGCCTGTCCTCTTAGGGGCAGTGCTTCTGCCCCCTGATAATTTTTGTGATCCTCCTCTGGACCTGCTACAACAGGTCCATGTTGTCTTATGCTGGGGACCTGAGAACTGAATGCAGTACTCCAGTTGGAGTCTCATGAGAGCAGAGTAAAGGGGGTTAATCACCTCCCTCAACCTGCTGGCCACCCTTCTTTTGATGCAGCCCAGGATACGATTGCCTTTCTGGGCTGCGAGCCCACATTGATGGCTCATATTCAGTTTTTTATCCACCAACACCTTCAAGTCCTTCTCTACAGGGCTGCTCTCAATCCATTCATCACCCAACCTGTATTTGTGCTTGAGATTGCCCCAATCGAGGTGCAGGACTTTTCACCTGGCTTTCCTGAACCTTGTGAGGTTCACACGGGTCCACCTCTCAAGCCTGTCAAGGTCCCTCTGGATGCCATCCCTTCCCTCCAGTGTGTCAACTGCACCACACAGCTTGGTATCATCAGCAAACCTGCAGGTGATGCACTCAATCCCACTGTTCATGTCATCAACAAAGATCTTAAACAGCACCAGTCCCAATACTGACCCCTGAGGAACCCTGGATAAGCCCTAGATTACTGCTCATTACCACGGCAAGGAGTGGTATTTATCTAATTTTTGTTTGGCTTGTAGTTAATTTTTTTACCTTCCTATCTATTTTTTCTTGTAATATTGATTACTTTTAACCCTTTGGTGGGAGAATTGTCTCGTGCTTCCTTATCATGAATCTGACTGGGAAGACATCAAGAGTAAAAATACTTTCCATTCATCAGTTTGTATCTCACATATAATATTCACTACAATTAAAATGAGATTTCTTCCTATGATATTCCCTCGATTTTGTCATTCTTCTAGGCTTTAAATTAGAAAAATATTTAAAAAAATAGAATCAACATTTCATATATGTGTTTTAATTTCAGGCACGCTAGCCATCCCTCTCATATCAGTGGTATTTCTTAAACAAATTAAAATTTAGGGTATGTATATCCTTAGAAGACTGACGCCTGGAAATACAGATCTCCAGGTGTATCTCAAGGTAGTCCTACTAGCTACCTTTATGTGTGCTTACCCTTGCCCAGAGAACTGTTTGAGAAATGGAAACTTTGCGCTGAGCTGATGTATCTGACCTCTTAATAAAGACTTTTTTTCATAAAGTAAAAAGAGAGCTCTCATCCTTTGATTTATGCTGAGCCAGTATGACATTCTCAGATCAAAATACATATAGAGCAACACTTCTTGTATTTTTTACTTAAGCAGTTTTCTCTTATTAAAAGTCTTTTCCACCACAGCTACAGGTTTCTTTTTATTAGGAGAGTGTGGCCACTGGATCCTCAAAAGGGAAAGGCTTCTTTCCATATTGCTTCCCAGACCACTCCCTCCACTGGGAAATAGGTTGCCTGCTTACAACAGTAAAATAATTTTGAGCTCATGTGAAAAACCCATTTGCATCTTGGATGGATTTCGCAAAAACTCAGTTCATTGGGTAATAACCAAATTAAGCAGGCCGTTCTGCATCTCATAAGGCATGACATAATGGAGTTCGTATTTTTTTAATCATCATTTGCCTCTTGTCCAATTGCCATGTCAATTAGACAAGATGCAATGAGACTGAAATGCATGAATATGTTGATTTAATAAATACATGCAGGTAGATGTTATTGTATTGACAAAACACTGTACTTTGGTTAGCTGTGTTGACCACAGAGTTGCCTCTCTAAATCGATTACTTTGGAAGTACACATTCAACACACCCTCTGATTTTTTCAGTAGAGACACATGCATCTTTTGATACTGTCTACTTATGTTGTTCTTGATAATTGTTATATGCCCTTGAAACACACAAATAATTTTATGTAGAGATAATCCAAACATTTCCAAAGTTCTGTTCAAAAAGAAAAGCCTGTACATTTTTAAAGTGCTTGTCTTCCTTTTCATATTTCTACAACTAAATAATATGTATTGTGTATTTTTCTCCTTTTCTTCTCCCTGGTTTCTTCCCCTGTTTTCTAGTGGAAAAAATTCCAGGAGAAAATTACAAGTATTCCCAGTAAAATGAAACCTGAAACTTTTATTTTCAATCAAACCTTTAATATTTCTTCACAGCAAACTATTGTCTTTTGCTTTCCCTTTTTTTTTTTTTACAGACTATGCCTCCCTTCATTAATTTCAGCAATTCAGCATGTACTTGTGATGTTCATTAGCAGAGACTGAGGCCACGATTGTACCGAGGTAGTCTAACTAAAAAGTATAAAGGCAATGAATACCCAAACTTGTGTAATTCATTAACGTTACAAATTCTATGGTAAACAAAAAACAAAAAATGTTTTTACTCAGTGATATATGTTTAATATTATTTTGGCTGTGTTTTAAGTGCATGAGCAAAAATTTTCACTTGTGGACCAGTATTTCATTTCTAAACTCACTGACAAGAGTTTCAACAAACTTTTTGGACAAGAGTTGAAGTGATAATGGCTGTCAGATGTCAAACAGTCAACCAAATAGTTACCTAGAAGACTTCTTCCTGCCGAAGAATATCACTTTAATTTTATTTAGATTGATGAGTCTTCATAGATCAAACTCAGCAACTAATCTCAGACAACCGTTGGGGAAAATACAAAGTCTGATACATCTGGGTCTGATATATCTGGTCTAACAAAAAGGAGATGGTAGGAATGAATATGCCTCCCTAAAGTCCCTCCCCAAGACACGACTAAGGTGATGTTGAAGAGGAGGAGAGCTGGGGTCTGAGACTCACCTGGGTCATAGCAGCTCCTCTTAGGGGGCCAGGTGCCCCAGGCACACCTCTGTCCCCTTGGCTGCTCCAGAAACAAGAAGGAGATTCACCCATTGGTGGTTCCTGTTTGGCCAAAGGAGAATCCACAGTTGAGTCAACGGGCTGGAAGGAAAGGTCAGTGCAAGGCCATGCAGTACCATCAAAACACTTTGGTCTCTCTTTGCCCCAGGGAGTTTGTAGATGAAGGCAAGTAATGCTGTTTCCGTGCTCTGCCCTAGTCTGTGGTCTGACTGATTGGGGTCCAAGGATATAAAACCTTGTTCCAAGAAAAGGTGGGTGAGATGCCGGGTGAGAATTGGCAAGGATACTAGTGACAAAGTTATGTTCCTGGTTCAGGGTAGACCACAGCATGTTTTAAGGTTTCTACTTTCTTTACCTCCCTGTGAGGGTATTGCCAGAGTATACCAGACACAAAAATATATTTAAAGTCTATAAACAAAAATAGGAGAATAAACATTTTAATAGGAGCATTAGTGTTTTAATACGGGCAGTTACTAATCTGTAGCAAATGCCTTCCCCATAGTGATAGCCTCTGGAATCTTATAATTTCATTTTTCCAATTCTAACTGTTTATCCTATCTACCTGTGGCGTTTCTGTTCTTCAGTAAACTGAAGTGTGTGCATTATCTTTAATTGTTCTAGTAAAATAACAAAAAAAAAGAGCATTGTTTGCTCATGTTAGTGTTCTTCTTCTCTTATAATTATGCCTGAAGTTCTGGAGAACATAAAAAGCTTTGAATCATACATGTTTTGTGCTACCATTTGAATGATTCCTCAGCTTTGAGAGGAAAA
Source organism: Bucorvus abyssinicus (assembly GCA_009769605.1). Taxonomy (NCBI): domain Eukaryota; kingdom Metazoa; phylum Chordata; class Aves; order Bucerotiformes; family Bucorvidae; genus Bucorvus; species Bucorvus abyssinicus. The sequence goes on along the minus strand of CM020030.1, from coordinate 16,850,185 downwards.
ACTGGTACAGACCAATTCCCATTAGATGTTTACACCACAGAACACACCAGTATAACTTGTACTAGCTATGACCACAGTTGTTTTTTTTTTCTTTTTTTTTCTGGGCTTAATTAAAGAGAACTGGAGATGGAATGGGATTAACCACAGCCTTTGAGGAAGTCTTGTGAGTTGATGTTGAAACACTTTGCAGCGCAGTGGAGAAAAAAATCCCCTGCATTCCTTTGCCTTGTGGTGTGTTTGATCTGCGGGCAAAACAAGGAGTCTAATTTAATTTTACAGTGTGCTGTGATATTTTTATGAAGGGCGTGATGCATGCACTATTTGAGGTTATTTCTCTGTTTCTTGGGCTGTCAGTCTAACACCTTTCACAGGCATTAAATCTTCATTTACAATGTGGAAAGCAAAGATATAGAGGATAATGTCCAGATATCAAGCACTGCCAGACAAGAATGAAGACGAGGTTGTGCTGTTCAGCTATTTTATCAGCATTACTGTGTCCCTGTCCCTTACCTTATATTACATAAAACTTAAAAAAAACCCCAAGTTTGGGATGTGTTTTCTGAGAATGTTGTTTTTCAGGTAAGTCCTAATGTAAACATGGTGCAACATTGTCCAAAGACAGCTTATACTTTTTTGCAGACTGAATTCTACCCTGCTCAGCCGCTGCCTCTTCCTTTCTGAACCATGTTAGGGTAGGATGAGAGTGATGAAAAGCCTTCCACAGAAAAAGCAATTATTTGACAGCAGCAAACTAAATCCGTTTCTGTAGGAACACTCTGTCTGCAGTTTCTACCTCCTTTCCTCTCTCTTCTCACTGTTTGAGAGAGAGTGTCTGCTCAGTGACCTGTCCCTGCATCCTGGGTATTTGCTCTCCAGTAGTCAGTAGCATCGTTTCTTTCTAAAATCATGCTGTTCAATCCTGGAGGAGAAAAAAATGACACATGCTACTTCATAGACTCTAAACTTTTTCCCACTGCTCTGTTCTTGCATTTAAATTACTTCAAGTGATAGAAAAATAGACCAAGTCCTCCAACATTTACGCTACTTACAGGCTTAAAGAAATAGGTATCATCCATCCTTGAACAAGACATAAAAAGATAAAGCATTTTTATACGTTTCTCCTTGACCACATTTGAAAACTAGATATTGAAATCAGCATATATACTTAATAAGAGATACATATTTTTTAGAAGAATTTTAATAAAGGCAACTCACCAAGTGTATGAAAACATGTGAGCACGGATCATTTGTATCAAAGCATTAGTGCCCTTGCATTCACAGAATAAGAAGTTCTTCAGCACACGGGCTCATAACGTTTCCAGAAATAGTTCCATCCTTAAATTATTGGGTTAGGAATCAAGGATTCTCAGTACAAGAATGTTCTACCAGTTCCATTTATGACAAAACCTGCAAAGATTCTGCTGGATCTTTGGGAAAAAAACAAAAGTAAATAGGCAAATGCTATTTGTGCTTAATCAACAAAGAAAATAAACATGAAAGAATAAACAGATACAATCAGGAATTATTGGATAACTAATCAAAATACTACATAGTTAAGAGAAAAAAAAAGCTGAAAGACATGATGGTGGGCCAGAAATGTTAAACAACAGTGTCTCTTCTTCATTGCTGAATACTTTAGAATAAATATATTACTATTGAAAAGTTGTAACTGTGAAAATAACTGTGAAAATTGTTACTGTTTAGCAGATAGAAACTATAAACCTCAGGCCTGCTTAATATTAGAAAATTTCACATTTTCACTTGTAGTTTCTCTACATCTTCCTAAACATGTGGTATATTTCTGGACAAAGTGTTAAAATATGTAACACATGTGAAATTGGAACAAAATACGTAGGGCTTGCTTACATTGCAAAATGTGATTATTTCATTGTTTTTATACTCTGAAAAATGAAAACATATTATCCTGAAAGCAAGCCCTATACCCTTGCTCAGAACAAGCCACAGTGAGACACATACAGAGACTCTCATTAATACATTGGGTGGAATTACTACTTCACAAATATTTCATTCAAAAGTTTCTTGATATTTCTTAATGAAATACTTTATACTAAATAAGGGGAAAAGTCCATGATTTTATTCTGAAAAAAATCAGTTTAAATTTTCCATGGTATTTACTGCAATGGTATAATCAGTTATGAAAGTATCTCTTCCAGTACGTTTCTGTATAAACTGTTGAATGTGTGTTAAGTATTTTGCCCAGATGCACTTTTTCTCATTTGTGAACTCAGTGACTGTAGAAAACAAATGTATAAGTATCCCTCATTGGATGTGAGCTTTGAATCAGCATAACCAACAGTTCCAAAACAAGATGGAATAATGTGTTGAACAACACTTGCCCTCCTAATAAATCTTTGGTTCCTTGCTAGTTGGATCAGCTTCTGTACAACAGCCTGTCACGTCCTGTATGCTTACACATTTAGCTGGCTTCAGGCTCTGGCTTACTGGCTAATTAATGCCATATATTCAGTCTTCTCTCTATGCATAAGGCCTTCATACAGTTCTGAGATAAAGTTTTAAAGCCTCTTTCCAGTTCTCTATCTTGGCTATACCTAAAGGAGCAAGATAAAGATCTGATTTAATACCAAAAGGACTGCAGGTATGGTTGTCTCATGTGACCAAAGCATAGAAGAAACAAGACAACAACCACCCACCTAGAAAACATTTATATTGACTTCTTTTTTCATTTTCTTTAGAATGATACTTCAGAACAGGTGGTTAAGAGCTCAAAGAGCTCCTTAGGGAAGAGATTGCTTCAAGTCACATTCAGGAACCCATTCCCTTCCCACTAATGATCAGGTAACACCCTTCAGGGTGACCTCCTACAGAAATGTAATATCAGGGAGGTATTCCATGTATTTTTCAGGCCCAATGCTCCATTTTTGCACTTGGAAACAAGGAAGAGCTAGCATCATATTTCACTAGCAAACTCTCTACAGACTTTCACTAAGGGGGTTGGGGGCATGTAGTTATCTACAGCACACAGTTCAGGAGCTTTAAAATGCTCCAAATCTACTTTTTTTTTTTTTTTTTTTTCACCGATATCTTAGATTTAAGGTGCAAAAAAGAACTGTCATCAAATTTCAGGAAGTCCCTTAAAGCACTGCAAGCCCGTTTGAACAGCCTGGACATTGTCAGCTGCTGCTTTGAACTGACCCACAAGGGCTGCAGTTTCTTTCTTCCTCTAACTAATGCTCAGTCAAACTGCTGGAATCTCTTGTTCTGCTTGTACTCCCCCTCCTCTTCCCATAGTTCCAGTTGCATATAAAGATATCTTTGTTAGTCCTGCTGGAAAAAGAACAGCTTCTTCAGTCTTGTATTTTATTCACTTTGAGCTTTTATTTGGCCCCTGCAAAGAAGATCACCGCCTTGGCAGCAGAACTACAGACCATTGACAAAGGTATTTGAAGCTTCCTCACTTAGGCAGGCAGGTCAGAGCACACAATTCCCCCTTTCTCAAAAAAAAAAAAAAAAAAACCAAAAACCGAAAAACCCAACAACAACAAAACAACAACAACCCAAAACTTGTTTTATAATTAAGAAAAGCATAAGACTGTCTCACCAGGATGAAACATACAGTAATAAAAGCTAGTAAAATTATCCAGAGGTATAAAAAGCCCCATCCAATAGAGAAACGTAGTATATGGGACTTTATTGCTTCTGCAGCTGATAGAACCTGAAGTAACTCAGCTGTTCTGATATAACCATAACTGTGAATCTGAAATGTCAGTTCTATGTTAGAGCCTGGATGTAATCTCCCCGCATTGAGCTGCTGAGTCACTTCAGCACCCAACAGTTGTTACATCTATGCAGTGACTCCTCTTATCTCTACACCTTGGTGACTAAAATGCCAGAATTAATTTCATAAAGCATCTCCTTCCATGAAGCACTTAAGGAAACATTCGAAATTATTTCTAAACACAGAGTTTTCAAATCAGAATCAAGGCCTGACCTTCTTATATTGCCAAGAAATATAGTATTATCATTGTGGCCAGCTTTAACATTAAAAAAAATCATCTTCGAAGCAGTCTTTCCAGAGACCAAACATGGGTTATTTGAAAGGCTGAGGCATCCGTGTGGTGTATCAGTCAGAAAGCAATCTGAGTAATTCCAGTGTTTTATTCCTAGAGTTCCTACCATGTCTGGTTTTCCATTCCACTGGCAGATCAATTTCATATTTCATTTCACATGCACGCCATACACATAACGATAATTTGTGTACCTTTCAGCTGATTTTATGGAGTGAACCAATTTAACTTTTCCTCAGGAAAAGGCATCATAAAAGTAGGTGTTGGTATGCCATGTCCAAGTGTTTTTCCTCACAGAAAGCTATAGCTCTTTTGCAGGCACTAGAGCCTGATAAGAATGGGATTAAGATTCATTTCAGATTTAACCTAGAGAAATTTGTTTTTTGTGGCAGAATTTGTTCTGCATTGAGCACTGGGTAGCTATTACTTTGCATGCCTAAAATAATCTGGTATGGCTGTTGGATCAATATTTACCTAATATGCCATGAGTAATGTTTCAGTCTTCTGTAACCGTGCCACGTTCTTTCTTTATTTGATTGCTGTTATTGAATAATTAGGCTTTGCTAAATTATATGCAGGGCCCATAACAAATACTGAATGCAAAGTTTGATGTTTCTGATTAGCCTTTATAATTAGGTGGAAATACAGACTAACAAAAGACTGTCTTTCAAAGAAAGAGCTATTCACACTGTAAGACTTGTCTCTTTCTTGGCAAAATGCTGCATTTGGGGGTTTTGGTTTTGGTTCAATTTAGAATAGTTGAAAAGTTCTTGAAAAAAATTTGGAAAGATGTTGTGCTTTTTTAGGAGAAGCTGTCAGGTACAAAGAAACTTCTCAATCTCTTCCTTCTTGAATGTTGCTTTGATATGGATTTAGTGATTAAGATTCATGATTCAGCACAACAATTTAATATCTTCTACCAACTTGGTGGTGGTTTTGTCTTCTTTTACAAAAAAGAGAACTCAAACATTCTTCCACTTCACTTGCTGCTTTTTTTCTGGTCATCAGACATGTTTACATAGCATGACACAGAAGCTGAATATCAGAGATTCTTTTCAGCTCTAGATAGTAAACATCTCGCAAAATACTCTGAGGTGATGCAACGGTGGGTTGCTAAACCCCTGAGCACCTCATACCTCCAAGCATGGAATTAGTGGTCTCCTGTTACCCTTTACCCATATCTTTGATTAAAAGAAAAACCAACCAACTGTAAACAGATTAAAGGCAGCACAGTGATATACTTGTATGTCAAGTCAATAAAAGTCTAAATTGAAAGGACTGTAAATCTATGAAATATTTACTGACATGTTAATGTTATCCCCACTATTTCCAAGCACACTTGGAGCATTTCCTGTGGTGTTAATTAAACGTTTCTCATTCTATTTCTGTTAGCCCAGGTGGCTGCTAAATCAATCAAAACATGAGGCTGTGAGGGGGCTGCTGAATGCAAGGACTTGCCCCCCTCACTACAGCTCGCATGTATGGAGGTGAATCTCCTGAAAACAGACATCGATACACCTCTGGAACAAACAGTCAGGGATCCATTACCTTCAAGGAACTCTCCCACTTTTTGCCATTTGAGGCTCTTGCCCCATTGACCTTTAAGTAGGAACCTTTTTTCAGAAGCGTTTTCTTACTCTGTTTTAAATTTGAACTCATTTTTATTACCATTACCTAAAAGTATTCCTCTTTTTTTTTTTTTTTTTGCAGCAGTAGTTAGTTTTGTTTTGTTGTTCTTAAGAAGAAAAGTAGTTTTCTTTTCTCCTCTACTGCATTTTATTTGAAAATGTGGTTTCCAGGGCCAGCAGCCAACTCAGCAATTGCCTCTTAGCATGGAGATTTGACTGGGATTTATGGAAGAAATATAGGTGTGAGGCCTGCGAGCAAGCTCTAGCTGAGCCTGCATTTATAACAGACCCCTTTGTCCTGTCTGCCGTGAAAGCTGGGTGTATAAACGCATGAGATTGTTGTGATGGGAGAGAAACTGGAGGTATTTAAGCACAGAGAAAACCAGAAAAAATGGAACCTTTGGATATAACTTTTAAAAGTGCAGACAGAACAGCTTTATTAGGACCTCTGAACCTATTAATGCATCTGTTTTGTAGTTTGCTGGACAGGAGCCTTCTTTGCACTAGGGCTTGTGGCAATCACACCTTGCTCTAGAGACAGAATGGCGCAGATACCTATTTTTGCTTTAGAAATGAAAAATATTCACATACAATGTAAGAAATTAAACAATATTTTTAATTTGTTTTTCTGTGTGGATGTCAGTTACTTGTGCTTGCATTGGAGCGGCATAAGGATTCTACCAGTTGTGCTAAACAAATCCCCATAAAATCTCTTACAATGCAACTCCTCTTTATGTTGATCACATTTACAAATGTGCTGAAGATGTGGCGACATAAGGATATGGGCAAAACCCACCTTCTCCCTTTGGAAAGCTGAAACAGCTTGACAACACTTTAAGAAAGACCTTGACAGATCTTTGAGGCAGTCATGGAGTTTGACGCCTGTCTACCTCAGAGCCAAGACAAGAGCAGCTGCTGCTGTAGGATCAGAGTTGTCACTTACTCCCTCTCTCTCCCCACCTTTTTGTGCTGAATAGATTTCAAAACAGTAGAGAATTCAGACAGTCCCGACAGGATCTCAATTTAGTGACTGCTCTTCTGCAAGCAGTTAGGAGGGAAGAGTGGCAGCTTGCTGCTGAGCTGACAGGCTGGTGGAGTTACTCGGTGTGATGAACTCTGCCTCAGAAACAGCTCAGTGGAAAACAACAAATTTAAACTAAGGGTAAAAAAAATCAGGATCAAAAGACTTTTCCCTTGCTAGTTCATGTCTCAGGCTTATGCTTGAGACTAAATCCTGACATTTCATGCCTCCTCACTGTCAAATCTCTCTAGCTAGAAGCAAGCCAAGAAGCAACCACTGTTTTAAGCAGTGTCTCCCTTATGACGGTGACCATATGAATCTCACATTGTCCTCTTTTCCTAGATAGGATACATACAGCCATATGAGACAGTGATAAACGGAAAACTGGAGCTCACAGCTCTATGCCTCATTAGAAATGACAGTATGTGTATAGCCAGGGAATCCAAGACTATATGACTAGAAGCTCAGGGTTTAATCTGCGTTTTCTCTACTCGTGGTTTAGCTTATAGCTTTTCTTGATTTTTGTTGCAAATTGCACTTTGAATTTACTATAGCTTTGATTTCCCTTTTATGCTTAACAACATTTTAAAGTGAGATGGTGATGTAGTCCTTCTGCATCCTCTGGAGCTCTTTGAAAACAAGCCTGGCCTTAATTAGAGTGATGTAAACAGTTCTGTGCCCTCAGACTGCTCTGCCACCACAGTGAGCCTGTGTCGCACTCAGTGGTGTGACATGGACCCGAAGACTAATTTGTATACACTCTTTTCATGCTTGACAAGGAAGCTGCGGTTCTGCCTTGGTGGGAGGCATCTTTATATAAATAAGATGTTTGTATTGTGGGTTTCCAATCAAAACAAAGTGGCAGAAAACTTCCTGAATCTAGCTGAGGTTTTAAGTTTGTTTGTAATATGTACTTTATGTCATTTTATGTTGGAAAAAAGATGCAAGAAATAATTCCATGGGAGAAGAATCTAATGAAGATCAGCAACAAAAAGAACCGAAGAGTCCATAAGTCACAGGGTCTGTCCATACATTCATATTCCAACAGCTTTGCTGTCTAAGTTTTCAGGTGCTTCAGGCACAAAGTTGTCTAGAGTGCGGCTGGAACATTTCGAAAAGAAAAGTCTGAACAGTAGCCCTATCTGAAAATATTTACAGGTCCAACATTTAAATGTGATTGGGTGTAGAGCAAGTTGGAAGAGCCACAATGCAGCTCAGTAGATGGAAAACTTAATCTTCTCCCAAGAAATAGATAGCAAAAACCTAGCAGTCCAAGGTTCTGGTACCCACTGGCGTTATTATTTCAAATTTGTCTTGGAAAGAAGGTATAGAGGTATGAAAAATTGAACTGTCCTTTCACAGAGTGAAGAGAATAACATTTATTGTGGCTGAGACAGTCCTAGGAAGCATTAAGCCCTGGGTAGTAGTGCACAATGTCCTTGAAATTCAGATACTGGAGCTGGGATCACAGGCCGCCCTGTCTGGTGACAAATGTACCCCTGAGTGACTAAATCTCTACAGAACTATTACTCCTGGTTATTCTTTCTGAGCATAATCATGCAAGGCTTGTCTACAGGACCTTTCTTTTTTACATATATTTTGATTTTTCAAAGCGCTTCTGTACCTTAAATTTAGCACATGGCTAGTTCTCCTATTGGTTGTCATCATACCCTTTTATGTCTGAGTACTTTCAAAGCAAGGCTGACTCAGTCTCCAACTCAATGCATTAATTTCTTTAAACTTCAAATTCTCATGTCTGTTCAATCTATATCCAGAAAATACACTTTTTATTTTGTAGTAAGTATCCTGTATTTTCATATGTTAAAGAGAGAAGAGCTCCTTTAAAATTCATCTCAACCCAAACTATGGCTGTTCATCTAGTGTTTTCTTCATACATTTAATATAGGTTAATGTGAATCCTATTAAGTTGACCTGCTTGATGTATCTAGTGCTCTCAAGCCTTGTCAAAGCTACTGCACTTAGTCTCATTTACATCAATAGAGACCAGGGTATGCTCTAGCTTATAAATTGGTTCAATCAGAAATACAGCTCTTACATCTAAGTGCATCTTACATCTAACAGCATTTGTCAAATGTCTTTTCTCATTAAGTTCAATTTGGGTCTTATAAGAAGTTCCCTTGGAGATACTAGCTGTTTTCATTTTGCACCATCAGTAAAGAGTGTAATAGTATTTTAATTGATCCCTGGTGAATTGCAAATGTGCAAAATTGCTAATTTCTCGGCTAGATTCTCCCAGGGACATGAGCTTTTGTGTAAATTTAAAGCTATCTGATGAAGATCACATTTTAAACACACTATTTGTTTCTGTGCTTCTGTTCTATTTGGCTCGAAGGAAGGAAATTAATTAAGAGAGCAGGGATTTTTTTTGCACACTTGTACAAGGAAAAGGGTAAAAGACCGAGCAACTCCAGGATCTAGGAATATGCAGAATTCAATCAGGTATTGTAGGTTGGGAGTGATTTGCTTCTTTTCCTGAAGCTGCCTGTAACCCCTCACCCAGCTCTGGATCACCCTGGCTGTGCCTGGTTCCCTTTCCTGCTCACCCACAGGACAGGCTCCACATCGCATGGCTTGGCATGGCAAGGCATGGAGCAATGCATCGAGGGACACATTCATTCTTGCCAGTAGTGATGGACCAAAAAGGACATGACAATCCTGAAAACTTCCAAATAGGTCCTCTGGTGGAATATGTCCCCTTCTGGCTATTTGCTACTCCCATTGATAGTCTGGGGGCAGGGAAGGAGGAGCCGATCCACACTGCTTAGCAGCAGCAAAAATCCTTTTTCCTCCAGAGTATCCCACAAGGGCACTGAAGGATGAGGCAAAAGGAGCAGGAATAAGGGGGAAAACAACGGCCTATGGTGCAGGCCCTGTATTTCCTTCTTCCCCCTTGTATTAGTGTGAATGAAACAGCAGTTTTTCCTTTGGCCCTAAGCTCCCCATTTGTGCTTCTCCCATCCAACACAGTATAGCAGATACTACTTGATATCTCATCTACTGCCTATGGTGGGTGCACTGTGATGCACAAAGGTTGTTTATTCAGAGGTTGTTTGATAGTCCCTCTTTGAAAGTTGATTAGGAACTATTCACACTATGTTAAAACTCGTGAGAGTTTGAGGTTTCACATAATGCTTCCTGAAAAGTTCTGGCATATAGCACGTGTTTCAGGAAAGAGTTAACCAAGGATACATAAAGCAAAAAAGCATACATAAAGCTGTCCCCACCTTTCCCTTTGCAATAACAAAGCACAGACTTCATTAAGGGGAAACTTGAGGAAGTCATTCAAAAACAGGCCTTTCATAACATATCGGTACCTTACATATTATATTCTACAGGTCTCACTGCGCAATCCAGCCCTCTCTTAAGAATTTTTATACCAAACTGAGGATGTAAAAAGTCCATCTGGATACCCTCCAGCTTTTCCTTCTACCATTATTCAGTCTCTGTTTCTTCAATCTTTGCTAAGCTGCTGGAACATGCTCTAAAATGTCATTAATACGACTTTCATATTCTACACTGAAAAAATTAATGGAATGGAGTTTGTAATACAAATACTGCCACTGACAGACGTTTGCTGAGGCAAAGTCATGAGCCTCAATTTAGAAGCTGTAAACTGTTACAGGACTATAAATTCGTATTCCATTAAAGTTGTGCCACACTTAAATGTGGGGGGAAAAAACCCCAACCCTTGGCTTTCTAGAGCAGCTACCTGGATTTCCCTCTTTATAAAGATGCAATCATGGATGACACTGGTGCCTCTACAGCTGCTTCTTCTACCTGTGACAGTTAAAACTCTAGGTGAAAATCCAACTCCTTGGCTTTTACTTGAACTGTAGTTTCCTGAGGGAGATTTAGTATTTTTACCTCTTATGCAAACAGACTGGCAAAATTGTAATTCAGTAGAGACTTAGCTATTACTAATGACTTACCGATTATTTTCCCTACTAAATCATGTTCTCTCTTTGAGACATCATAACCTCTCTTTCATAAGACACGGGAAAGCCAAGCTCTAGCAGAGTGGAGCAGAGAGGCAACTTTAACTCCAGAGAAGAAATCATTCACTATAGGTCCTCAAGCTGGAATGTCAGGGAGTTCTGCCCAGAATACAGCCATTTTCTGCCTGTCTTGATGCCTCCACAGATACCTGTGGAGTGGGAAATACACACCTGCCTTTTTTTGTAATGTGTAGTTTAAAAAAGAGCTGAGAAAGAGGCACTCTTTCGCCTCCTTGCACATTTTCGTATGCCAAAGGCTTGCCCAACACCTCCTGGGTTGCATGGGTGACCTGCATAAATAGTTATCTGTCAGTTGGATCTCTTTCAGTTGAGTTGCATCCATTTCCTCTTAGAATCAGTTTTCCCTCATGACTCAGTCTTCTTTCTGAGGCTGAAGACCAGAATAGAGCAATGATCTCTGTCCATCCTTAAATATGAGTCTTTTACAAAATAATATATCTCATCATCATTAAGGCTGTGTTCCTATACTTCCCTGTTCCTACTCTTTCCCACTCTGTACATGGCAATAACGTATTTATTTAGTGCAAAGTCATACTGCTTAGCAGTAAGAAGTTAAAGATTAGTAGACTTTCATTTTTTGCACAAGGTCCAATCTGGAACAAGAAAAGCTTGGTATTATCTACTATGCAGTATGCTCAAGCTACATTTTCTGTACCAAGGAGCAAATTGGTGAGGGTGAAGTGAGGCCTCTGTGTAAGCTGTGCATGCTATAGAGCTCCATCTGAGAGAAAGAGCTGTCGTAGTATGTTTACAAGAAGGAGAAAAAAAAATAATTCACCAGTCTGGGATAAAATTCAGCAACAACCCAATAGGCATCAGATACTGTTGATTTTATATTAGCAGCAGTCTCCAAAAATCCTGCTTGCTGTTTGACTCCCATCCCTCTTTATGGTTCTACACAGTTAATATTGAGTTTGAAAGCAGGGTAAGATATTAAGAAGGAAAGGTATATGTTGCTGCCAGAAGAAACTGTTCCATTTAAAATGGGAGTGGGGGGTGGGGTGGGTGGGTAGGGGAGGAATTATGTGGTTTGTATATTTTTCAAGCAGTAGGTTTTACAGATTACAAGAATCAATCTGCTGAAAAGTGTAGTTACTTGTAAATGAAATAATAATATTCACTAAAGTTCAAGTCCAACATTCAAGAGGGTTTACCTGCAGGACTTCTTGTTCACTGATGCTGCACTCTGTTCTCTACAACCACCTATTCCAATTGAAACGCAATTTGAAATTGAGGGTTACCTCTGCTTTTCCTACAAAAAAAGAAAAAACACCCAAAAGAGAATGAGTCAGTACACTGACTCACAGCTTATGATTGATATAAGGATGATGTACACTGCATAAGTGCACAAACAGTGACGCTTCTTAAAATCTTGATTGTTAGTGGATATTCTGCTTTTTCGTTTATCTCCATTTTCGGTTGCCCAATTTAAAAAAGCTGTAGAGTAGCCTGAAATCATTTATGGCTAAGGCCATGCCTACTTAGACTGAAACAAGTTATCTTGAGCACTGAGCTGGGTGGCAGAAACTAACTTATGTATGGAGACAGAGCAGTATTAACTTCATTAGAAACTTGCCCCTAAGGCCAGATCTCTGGAGTCTGACTGCTTGAAGTGGTAGGATTCATTCTTGAAAATGCTTATGTGAGTTAGATGCCTTTCAAGACCTTTCTTCAACCATTAATATTGCATATCCTGTGAGGTAGAAATTATTATCAAGAGCAGCAGCATAATAATGCATCAAGAATTTCTCTGACTTCAGGGAAGCAGAAGTCTGTAGGCTGGTACTAGGAACTGTGAAAGCAAATGCTTTACACTGGCTCAGAAAACAGTAGAAACCTTCTTATAGGTGTCCTGCAAGCCAAAGATGAAAGAATGCAAGATGGTTTTATCCCTGTTTTAGGATAAAGAAGAAAAATAAAGAAACTAATAACAACTTTTAAAAAATATCATGGATGTATAATCTGAACCCTTTATAGCCAAATCTGACATGAAATAACATGTTGACATAAAATTTCTACATAAAGATATATTTATTAGCAGGTAGGTAGTGATATGGGGCATAGTACAGAATAGCTTTTGGAATATAGTTGTTACATTACTGAGAAAGTAAAAAATCAAGGGTCTTAGGGAATGGGGTAGTCATTCTTCTTTTTTTTCTCCTTCTCCTTCTCCTTCTCCTTCTCCTTCTCCTTCTCCTTCTCCTTCTCCTTCTTCTTCCTCCTCCTTTTCCAGGGCTTCCTTTAAAGAAAAAAAAAAAAAGAAATAACGAGTCTTTTTTACAGCACAGGGAAAAAATAAGGCTAAACTAGTTGGCCTGTCTGGCCATAACCATGGGGAACACTAAAGCCTTGCCTTACCTCTCCTTCAGGAAAGAGGTGGGGGGCGTGGTGTGTGCAGAATCACAATTGTGACTGTCAGCCAGGAAATGTCAAAGCAAATTACACATACCAAGAGTCCATCTGGAGAGGATCAGCCATGGAGCCAGTACACCAAGATGAGTATTTAAAGCTGTCCCTAAAAGAAGCTTCTGCTCCCACTGCCTGCACTACCACCCCATCTCACAAAATCCTTCTCACCCTTGTGTCGCCAAATGGGCTCTGGGAGTTCTAGGCTCATCTAGCACAGTAGCAACTGTGCAGCACCTCCTTTCATCCCAAGCATTTCAGCACAGCATCCATCTGCAACAAACACTAGTGAAGTATGGGGTTTCTGACCGACAAAGAATGCTGGCCACATTATGGAGAGGGCTTCTTCAAACCAATCAGCATGAATTTGGCAGGAAGAATTTCAGACACTGACTACATTTAAAGTTTGGTTTTCATGACCCATAGGGGAAAAGAAAATCACTTACAGTCATCCTATGCCAGCTGTGTAATAAAACCACCCTATGGGGCAGATGTTTGGAACTTGTCTGTGTTGTCATCAAGTTGTAACATTGACCAAGCTTAAATATAAGTGTCTTCACAAGAGGGTTTGTAGGCTCCATTTAATTGACTGTACATGCCACTAGATCTGAAAGGCATGTTGTTGGTGTAGATGTCTTTGAGAATTTCTCCAGCAAAATTCTTTTTCATCCATCCTATGCTTGGCTTATGGATAGAAAACATTGTATAACTCTACAAGAAAATCAGTGTGGCTTAGACAAAACCATCTTCAGCAAGTAGCAACCCTCCTGTTATAAGTTTCTTTGAAACCCTTTTCAAAATGGGTATTTCCTCTTCATCAGCAACTCTTTGCCTGCCTGTGCTACACCAAACATGAAAGTCAAAATTATGCTTGTTGTCCAGGATGTTTTAGACAAAATGTCCTCATGATCACCCAGGCTGTGTTTGCATATGCCTGTATATTTATGATAGAGGACTGCTGAGACAATAACAGTTGTGAAAGTACATGAAGATACTGAATGGTGCAAAAGCATTATAATATCATTAAAGAATTACATCTGATGCAGTAAAGGCAGGTGGGCCAGTTTTGTTTGGGAGTTTTCCAAAGTAATTTTGTTTGAATTCATTGCTGCAGCAATGAAGTATTCTGTGTTTACTAAACTACTACCTCTGGCATCATATGCTCAGTGAGAAGGATGTCACTTATTATGCAATCCTGTACATAATACTGAAAGCTAACTATCTGAGTGTGTTTCAGTATAGTGTTACCATCGTGGGAGACACTGAAACTGTCAAAAACTGAACAAATTTAACTGTTCCTGAAACTACAGGATGTGAGCCATTGCCATGCTGCGCACTGCACCAAAGATGGCAAAACCATGGAAGTACACTGGGAAGAAGTCTGGGAGGAGGGGGAAGGAGGCTATGTGAATTTCATTTTCAGGTTTTGGAAAACTGTAGCTAGAAGCAAATGTGTGGTTTTACTGCTGGTGACCTTTTAAAATAATGGTTGGCTTTGCTGTCATCTGTGATCGCCGAGAGAAGTGAGAATGAGAACAGTGCTTCCAGGAACGCTGCTGCGGTACAGCCACATGAGCTGACTCGTTTTGTGATGTTGTGTTGGCTAATGACATTTCCAGGCACGAGAGCAGAGAACAGAAGTATTTCTGGCTTGTGCAAATGAACAGCAGGTAATGAAAGACACTTCCAGAAATGATGGCACTGTACTGTCTGGTAATAAATAGCCGAGACCTGAGCAAACAGCTAGTGAATAATCTCCACTGGGAACATAACGTTAGAAAGAATATTTACTCCTATGGCCTTTTCATTAGATCTGAAACAGTATCAGAAGGGCAGATACTATTCTCAGCAGGGTCTTCTGCAAACTCACTTGTAATTGGGTTCACCGCCTAACTTCAGGTTTTGAAAGGCAGCCAGCTAGTCAAAGCCAGAGGGTAGTTCATCCAATCCCAAAGGTATCTTATGTGCCATGAGTCATAACCCGGTTGAGTTACATCGATATAAAACCAGCATCAGTGAGATGAGAATTTGGGTAAACAATTCTGAGCACAAGAACTGAGACTTGAAGCATATCAGTTGATAAGACATGCACAGCCTGGGCTGAGGGCAGCAAAGCAATATACGTCATAGAGAAGCTTTTGACTGTTTATGGCACAGCAGCAGGCAAGGACACTTTTTACAGCAGCGAGAGGATAGTAGGGAATTAGAGCAGACTGAAATAAGGTGACTGCTTGTGCTGTCAGCGCCTATTTTGTAGGCATGCAGTGAATAAGCAATTGCAGTGACTAAGGAATATAGAAGATAGATGTCTCTGAGGCTACAGCTCTCAGTTAGGCCTGTCCTCTGAAGTGAAAAAAAGAATAAGCCTGTAAATAGCGCATCACCCAATGCATTTCACTCCGCTGACATCAGACACAAAGCTGCTCTTTTCATGGCTTTCCTCAGGTTCCTAGCTACAGCTAGTCGACGAGCTTGTGTAACTCTGCTAATTTATAAAACACTGTTTTTATTTTGGACCAGAACTGTTAATCTGCAAAACTCTGTAACAGACGGAAGAAAGTAGACATTCCCCTTGATACCATGCATGTGAGCTTTACATTACCATTTTGTGTACATACAAGGACTTGGTTCAGCAGAATTCTTTCAAGTCCTTTCTCTCTCCCACATACTTTCATGCAACAGGATGCTATTGTTTTAATGTAAGTTTTCCTTCCTTTAGAAGCCTTTTTTCTGGATAAAGGATATGATTCTCACCATGTTCACATTGTCAGACAAGCACTTGGAAACCTGTAAGATGCTGCCTGTGCATAGGGCTATAAATATCAACACATCTTCTTCATACAGCTATATCTTCAAGCTTGAGTTGTGAGAAACTTGTCTTTTTATGGCACATCTTAGCCACAGGGACACCTTCCCACAGAGCTGATTCTTCAAATAAGGAGGGTCTGTTCCAGGTAGCACAATCTAAAGCTGAAAATCTTGGTGGGAGAATGACTTTTTTCCTACTACATCGTTTACATTTACTTTTTCAGGTACAGGGTAAAATTGCTTCTCATGAGTTTCTAATATCTTCCCAAATATACTGAACCTTTTTTAGAGGGGAAAAGAGAGTTAACCTCAGGCCATATGGAGCCCACTCAGTAAGAACACCTGGGCTGACTTGCTTTATAACGTGTTTCAGATCCTACATGTGAGGCAGTCTGAAATACTGATCCATACGCACAGCTTCAGCTTCCTTACTTCCTTTTTGGCATGGCTTTGTTTTAAGTACACACTAAAAAAATCCTTCAGATTTGACTGTATAAATTGTTGGCAGATCAAGAGGTAAGATTATTACCAAGTGGCTGGCTAGTGTTAAACTAGTGCAATGTTCATTGAATGCTATGCTGAGAAAGCAGGCTTTAAAAGTTGGAGAGAAACTGAAGGTACTTATCACACTTGCAGTGTGGAACTCAATAGTCTTGGAGTTACAGACAGCTGAGATATTTTACTAAATAATATATTTGAAGGAAGACATGTTTTTGATAAAAATTATAATTTTCACAAAACAATATGCACCTTGTAGCAAATCCATGTATTTCATAAGAAAACTTCCAAGATAAACAACAGGAAAAATATCACCTCTCAAATATAACTTAGTAATGTTTAAAATAGATAGGCTATTTGAATATGTGATTTAAAAAATCCTGCCCTAGAAGGTTCTTCTTCCATTTTTCTTTTCCTTCTCTCTCACCACCACCACCATCACCAACACCACCACAACGACTACCTTTCTCCATCCAAAGAAGAGAAGAATGCTGGGAATAAAACACTTAAGGTGTTTCCACTATAGAGTCTCTACACATTTCTTACACTTCACATAAACTCTTTAATTCTAGATTATTTTGTATCTTGTCATGTTTTGTCCCATTTCAGTGCCTTCCATAGCAACTTCTGTGTGTAAAAATTAGAACATGTGATCTGTTTTTCTTTCCATCACCATTTCTTGTCATTAGAAAATGGGATCAGACAATTTAATCTGATTAGTACCCTGTTCCCAGTGATTAGTTATGGTGTTTCTCATAATACCTCAATGTCTGTGCAGGCTCCTTACTACTGAAGAGGACAAACTGTCATGAGAGAGATTGTTTTACCATTCCTTAAAATTTAATCTGTAGTTAGGAATATACTGCTGTGAGAGACCATGAAAATTAATCCCTAAGGTGGGATAAAATTGAAATAAGTTTGGAGTTTCAAAGTTACCAATGAATCAAGAAAAGTGAGAAAATACATTTGAGGAACCATTTCCTTCAAGTCTTATTCTTGCACAGAAACTAGGTTTCTTAAAATATATCTGCAAACTTTACCCCCTTGACAAAATTAATCAAAGCTTTTCACAGAAGTCTTTTCCATATATTTATAGGTTGGGTATTTTTTTGACTGCAACTCTTAGTGGGAAGAAGAAAAGGGGAGAACAAATTTTTCTCAAAACTTTTCACAACGTTTTTATTAATATCATTACATTTATTAACATTTTTGTCCATAATTTTAACTAAAATTTTAAAATATCATGCAGAAACATCTGTGGTAATGGATTCAGTTCAAAACTAACAGAAAGGCAAGTACTTTAACATATTTTGTTAGCATCTCTACTTTTGGGCACACTTCAGAAACTTGAATTGTCTCAAATTAAGCACTGGTATGTTATCTGAGCCTTACATAATACATGTGTTTCTTTTCCAAAGGGGTTTTGAGTTGGTCTTAGGGTTTGGGATTATTGATAAAAGAATAGTACTTATTTTGGGCAACAGCTGGTGCTGGGCTATGTCAATAAGAAGTCTTTCTATAAGGGCAATGTATGATGAGGTTGGATGGGTTTTTTCTTCAATTTTTAACTGCTTCTTATCAAGCTTCTTTAACGATTAGACTTTGTCCATTCTGTATCCCAGAAAAGCATATTTTTGTCCAGGCTTCTTTTCTCTGTTGAGCAGCATGGAACAGCTGCTGGGGAATTCTAACCCAGAATAAAAGTGGCTTGCACTCCCTCACTCTCCTTTATTCGTCCCAAGAAGAATGACTTTGCTTTGAAAGCACATTAATTATTCCGGAATAATGTAATATATACTCTATGATACAGTATTCCCATGGGGATGAGGGTATGCTGAAGTTATTCCTGAAAAATACTGCTACAGTTACACCAGTTAGTTTTCCTGTTCAATTTTACTTGCTTTGTAAACAAATCCTTTCCCTCTTCCTTTTAGACAAGAAAATAATTACAAATAGGTGAAGAGGGGAAAATGGAGGTTCTCCGTTTAACAAGAAGTCCAGCAGTTTCATGAGTTACATCTCAAAAGTGGGAGTTATGAGTTTGCCTCAATCATCAACCTGAAGATTATAATTATTTTCTCCAGAAATATCAGCTCCTTATGATAAAGCAAGTACAAGAGTGAGAAAATTATTTGACCAGGTGAACTGTTGGTCTAGAGAGCAAGATGATTTTCTTTCTTAGCAAATGGCTCTAGGTAGGGAACTCCTCTATAAAATCTGGACCCCTTCTCAACTGGTAAGAATAGCTACCAAAGCAATGAAGATGAGTCATGCAAAGCTGCCATATGGCATACTGAGTAGTTTGAGGAAAAGTTTTCCTACTACCTTATGAAAAAGTACCTTTTGTTTGCCATGGTATCTTAAGCTCTCCTGAACTGGATCGTGCTGATCCGTACTCCTTGCAACAATCTGGAGTTTTGTAAGACATTGCATTCCAGCTGAAATCAGCAGAGGTGCTACAGATTTTCTACTGATTCAGTGTTCAATTCCAAGTTGTTAGGTTCTTGAAAGTTCCCTAAATATGTTTTTGGGGAAAAAAGAAATAATTATATGTGGATGGCACATGTCATCTTGCTGGGATATCAGAGGACACAAGTTTCCTCCTTAGCACCTGTGAATGAAAAACCACACCTTACTGAATCATATTTTGCAGGAATACACTGGGAGAAATCACTGTCCTAGAATAAGGTTTCATTAAGATTTCTCACATTGCTTTTATTCTTTTTCCTCTCCATCTTTTTTTCTCTGCACACAGTTTAAAGATTTTTCCAATTATGTGAGAAAAAGGCAGAACTGCTACATACAAGCTTATAAGACAAATTCAATAGGGGTTTTGACACAATGTTTGTGTTAAATCCCACTCCTGTAATTGCTGTCTGATTCTGGTGGTGTGCTGGTATGTGTTTTCCACTAACTACACACCCTCTAAAAAGGGCTTTCAGCATGAAATTTTGGAAGGGGTATCACAAAACCTCTTACAAGCATGAGCGTAAATTATTTCTCTTTGCTACCTCATTTGCACCATTCCATGCCCTGAGGCTGATCCAAAAGATCGGAATAAACCTCATGAATGGCATAATATTGTTTACTGACAAAACTGTTAAGCAGAACACTTGATCCCATGGAAGAGTTCACAAATCCTATGCTTAGACTGACACAAGGCCAATATTTCTGACTTGTAAATGCAAACCGATGGCAAGTATCACAGACGTCCTCTGAACTGCATAGCAGAATTATTCAAAATAAAAGATGAATGTGTGATAGCAGAAGTAAATGCAATGAGGACTCAGATTACTATGAGGGGAAATGCCAATCATATTTTTTATTGTTTAATTAAGGTTTTAATATATCAGAGGTTTTACATATAGAAACCATGGGACACAGCATTAATAGGGCTGTAGGTCAAAGACAGTTTCAGATTCAGAGTATGATTTTCAGGTGTTGCCTGTTTGATTTTTCAAGGAGTCATCTTCCAACTTGTGTGCCATGACAGCAGTAAAAGGTTTCACGATGCCAGCACCACAAGATGGTGCTGATGGCTGCCTGTCTGGACACATTATTTGGCTATGATAGAGATCAAACATGAGGACTTCTTATGCAGTCAGGCATGCAAACTATGCATACTCAAGAAGAGATCAGCCAGAGGCCCTTAATACCTATGAGATCTTGACTACATGAGCAATGAGGAGAATTGCCAGGCAGACTTTGGATGCAGAACTATAACCCATAATTTGATGAGTGTAGAAGATCCTGAACACTGGCTCCAACTCAAGTAAGAAGCAAGTTACCAGAGTCAGAAGGCTGTTTAATTACTCCCATTTGGGGGTGGGGGGGGGTGGGGGGGGAGGTGAGGTGGGGGCTGGATTTCAATCACATTGTTGTGAATCTACTGGTCTCCACACATTCATTTCTTTCTGTTCTCTCCAGTCCTCCATAAGCTGGATTAAAGGCGAGTACGATTGATACATGCAAAAGGTTGAATTCATCAAGGACCAGATTGGGGTCAGAAGGAATTTCCATTAAAAGCAATCTGGAAATAACCTGAGAAAGCCTGGAGGAGGAGCTGAGGGGGAAGGAAGAGGAGGTTGAAGAACAAAATGTTTCTCTGGAGCATTTGGAATGGATCACTCTCATATTCAAACTATAAGTGGTTTACTCTGACATTGCAATTTGGATGACTTTATTGCAATACAGCTTCTGAGGTACTCCAGTATTCTTTCTTAAGAATAAGACATGTAATGCAGCATGGAGGAGCCTTAATTTCAGGTCTTATTTTGATGAGGGAAAGAAATGTCACGACCCAGAAAAGTGCAGGGGAAATTAAGGCAGAAGGCATCTATGTTTTATCCATTTCCACAGGAAGCAGAAAGCTCCAACCACTTCTTTTATTGGAGGATGAAGAGATAAAGGATTTGGTTTTCTTTATTTTTAGATAATTGCTTTCATAGGCTTGTTTTTAATGGCTTTCCACGATTTTTTTCCAGCTAAGTAATTTACAAATACACCTCTAGCCAGGTATGTCCTAAATGAAGATACAGCCTTTAATTGCAATATTACTATACGGCACATTCATTTGAAAGAGTAATGCACTGTCCCTTTAAAGCTCACTCACTGCCTTCATTTCATTCACAGAAACAGTGCCTTAGACAGGAGGCATATGTGAAGTGAGATAGTGGACTGTATGCTCAGCTGACCTCAACAGAACAAACTTCATTTACTAATGATGCTAACGTAGTGTGCACTAGATGAGAAACCACCCATCAAATACGAATAAGACATTGTCAGCACTCTTTCCAATTCTTCATAGTCATCCTTACACCAGTTTCATGGCAAACTCTATCATATCAGCCAAGGAGGGGATTTCCCAGTATCGTGATCGAATATGTGGTCATTGTGGTTTAGCATCTGGAAATGGAGGAGAACACCGGTGATAGATACAGCCAACATGAGAACAAAGGGGTTCTGTTAAGGTTAATGAGTGGAAGAAAACTGTGAAGTTCTTGACGCGCTTCACTTTAAATCATAACCACAAAACATTAATAATAGGGTTTTTTTCCATTGCCTTTTTCATTGTCATCAGGGAATTTCAACCAGGGTGCTTCCTGGATAATTCAGGGTCCAGTTTTTGCAGGAATATCTATTCTATACTGCACAATCCATGGCAAGCACTTCATCTGAATGGCCTTTTGCATCTATAGCATGTAGAAGCAAGGGTTAGAGACAAGTTAATACTTGTTTGATATTATCATTTGTGTTATCACCATCTGGTGTACAGTTAAGAAAGTACCTAAATTTATTCCTTTTTACCACCTGGCATTTTCTGGCAGAGTAAAATGTTGAATTTGGCCAATGTAAGAGCTACACACGGAGAGTTTAAACACATTCTGGGATTCATCTAATGCCGAACATTCTGAAAAGTCTTTGGTAATATATATGCACATAAAGTGGAATGTCTGGGGGGGGGAAAAAAAAAAGGAGAAGAAAATTTTGAAGAAATAGATTTGGAACTTCAAAGATGATCATTACTGGTTTTAATTTGTCTGAGAATAAATTTAAGTCAACAGAAACATAGTAAAAGTAAGAATTGAAAAAGATACAATACATTAAAACCAAGCAGTAACCAACACTGGCTGTTTTCTCTCAAAAATGCAATAAATCAGCGACTGATGAAATCAAAAAGCTCAGTTTCCATATCAGATTAAGCAGTCAGTACATATTTATTGCTTTTGGATTAAAAGTAATCACACAATATTTGTAATCAACAGAAGAAAAAGAAAAAGTGATGCTTGCAATGAGGAAGGAGCCAAATTAATGTTTATGCGCCCTCAGTGACACTAATCATACTTGACACACAGGTATCAGGTCACAGATGTTATTTTTTTCCTAGTACTTCTACCCCCACACACACTTTTGGTTTTAAAATTAAAAACTCTTTTCTGGCAAAGTTAGTACTGAAGAGAAAAAGCATAATGTTTCATTTTAAAGTCTGATAGGAAGCCAGTTTAGGGACATGACTGCAGCACATTATGCTGTGAACTTGAAGACCTCAGCTGTGGAATGAATCAATCTGCATTCCTCAGCCCCCTACTCAGCACAGGGGAAGGGTGGGACTCTATTGCTTCACTTTCAGCATCCCTGGCAAAGAGCTCCTGGACCAGCCTTCCTTTTGGCTCTGAGGAAAAGGGCCTAGCAGTGTCAGCTTTTGGAGAAGAGGAGCAGTGCTCATCAAAACGCATAAGTTAAATAATCAAGTTAATAAGAAGCAGGGCTAATAGAAAATGGGGAGACCGTCACTGGCACAAGCAAGTGGTCATGCTATGCATCTTACAGACAAGGTGACACTGTGTGTCTCTTGAAGGAGAGGAGTTTTCAAGGAAATTTACAGTCCTACGCTTTGCTTTCATAAGTCAATAGGTGTGATGGTTTTAATGGTCCTTAATGGACCTCTGTTAATAGGGACATATCCTATGTCGAAAACAGAGACCAAAGTTAAATGTAGAGAGGGGAAAATTAAATTTTCTTTGTTTGTTGGTCTCAAAACAAAGGGGAGTGAGTGAATGAATGAATGAATGAAGCAGCTTATGTTGATATTGTATTAAGGTTAATTTTTTTCCACTAAGAGACTAGCAGACATAAACAAAAGAATTCTGCCTGAAATTAAATTCAGCAGGTGACTACTAGAGAGTTCAGATTTTCCTATTGGGTTGCAATTTCTGTAATGGAAACTGAAAACATAAATGCATAACTGCTCCGGAATTCATGAATCTGATTTAACTGTGTGTGATTTATTAAGAGCTGGAAATTGAAACAATTCTGCTGACTGGCTTATTTTGATTGGTGGTGTGAAATTCCTTCACTGGGTTTAAAAAGTATTTGAAAAATGTAAGGCAGAGAAAATAATAGCTCAGTTTTGACAAGACGCAGCCCACTGTGAAGTGTGATAACAAACATGATATACATCAAAAGCTCCAGGTGAACTACCTTTTAAAATCAGTTGAATGTGTGAGAGAATGGCATGTCACTGTCCAGAGCTACATGACCAGATCACTGGAGCCTGAAAGAAAATGGTCATTTGAAATGCTTTCACTGAGGTGAATTACAGCTGGCCTGGAGAAAACTGTCTGGGGTTTGTTTTTGTTTTTTTTTTCCTTTTTCCTTTTTTTTTTTTTTAACTCTGTTTCAGTTGAAATCTCTGGCTTCCTTCACAAGGAATAATAAAAACTCCAGAAACCTCTCGTGGCATACAGGGCAAATTTTTAGTCTGACTTGGTTAATAAACTATGTAAAAACAAGACCGCTAGGATGGAGTCATGACCACTGTATGAAGGAGGATTTGAAGAAAAACTGAACCCCAGTACCTGGGTATGAACCAGATCCTGTAACCCAAGTTACAGGATTTGTTGATGAATTGAAGCTTAGCTTGATGATGCAGCAGATTCCTGGGAATCACCCTCTAAAAATCCAAGATGGTCCTCTCTGTTTCCCAGGAGCTCAGCAGGCTCTTGAAAAACAGCAAAACCAGGGATTATGCAGAAGCTGTGAAAGTTGAAAAGCTACTAAAAAACCCTAAGATGAACAGCAAAGTGATAGGCATATTTTATTGTTTCTTTTTAAGAGAAAAGGTGTTTGTATCAGCAGACAAAAAAGAAACTTGTTTTTGTTAATATACTGATTACCAAATAAAAACAGTATTTATGTGTGTTAGCGTGTAGAGACCCATACTGACAGCGTATGTTCTACTGTTCTAGGATCTGCACAAACACTCCCCAGTCCCCACAAGATCTATTTGGAAACACGTGGTTGGGGTTATGTGGCTTTTCACCCCAGTTTGTTTCAGAGAATGGAGAGCAGGTTGGAGCCCCCTTCGTTTTTGTGTGCTGTAACTTTTGAACACACTTGGGAGATGTGTGTTTTCAAGTGCGTTGGTAAGGTTAAAATAGCTTAATTCGCTCGTATAGAGAAGCCCAAACCCAGTCCCGGGTTCACAGATTTAGCAAGTTAGGGGGGCAAGATGGAAATGGGTGGGACAAAGTGAAAAACTGGTATCCACAGTTGACAGAGGAGAGGTGAGGAGTCTTGGCCTTGGTCTTTAACATTTAACTAGGTTGCAGTCTGACCTGTTGAAACACTGCTCACAGTAGTGAAGTTAAAGATTTGCATAAGTGAATTCAGGAATGGGGCCTGGGCTATCTACCCAGCATCACGGAGGAAACCGGTAGCAGTGTTGTGAACTGAACCCAGATTTCCTGAACTTCCACTCAGCTCCTCAATGAGACAACTAGGCCTCCTCCTTCAGAGAGAAAGTGTTAGTTTAAAATAAACCCAGAATTTCTGGCATTTAGCATTATATCAAGAATATTTTGAATATTTATTGAATGACAATTTTTTTTTCTTATGGGCACTTTTACTCTATTTTCTACCAACAGAATGCTTCTTTAACCCTACAGCTGCGTGGGTTTTGATCTAACGTAACAAGAGGAAACATTTCTTGAAACTCTTTCACTGGCAGCTAGAGAGCAATGGCTCGCAACTCTCAATTTTCTTGAAGAACTACATTCAAGCAAGCTAACAAATATGCTGAAGAAACAAGGGAAATATTTTGAAAGATAAAATATTCCAAATGTTAGCAGATAAAGCATTTATTGTGAAAAAAGAAAAAGCCTTAGGAATAATAATAAAAAAAACCCCAGTTTGTTATATCATAATTATATTATTGCCTCAGAACAATCTATCTATTTTCTTTCTGAGAATATTTTCAAGCAGTTGGTTTTGAGCAGTTTTCCCCATATTAATAATCAGTCTTTTGAAGCATGACTCCAGTGTAAGGTCAAAGTTGTTTTTTATGTTCTCCAAGCAGCTGAATTTCTCTCTGCTTATGTAATACAGATGTCAAGCTGCTTGAAATACTTGTGCACTTTTGTGACTGCTAAGAAAAAGAAGCAAGTACTCTTTGCAACATTTGATTTAGTCAATTTGAAATTTCATTTCTCATTTAAAATTAATTTTTAAGTCTCACCAAGCTCATGCTTCTGCAAAAGCTTCCTTCCTTACAAGCAAAATGCAGTTATTGCTAAGCATTTAACAATGACTTTTTGTCAGGATTTAACTGTGCTCATAGTAGGGTGACAACGTCCCTCAATTTTTTAGTGAGCAAATTTCAGGTAATTTGGCATCTTATCTGAAATACTTTTGAATCTGACAGGCAATGGAATGTTTCTTTTTCATCTTATGAAACACGTACAGATAATTCTGATCTGAGAGAACTAACTTTTGGTCCTACTGAGACTGGGTAGGGTTTGTAGAATTGAGATTATGTAAGCTTTGTCTTTTAAAAGACATAATAATTATGACAAGATTAGGAGTAACAGGGATAGTGTATAGCATGGTTTAGCTGGGGCAGGTGGGAGAGGAGTGTCAGTTATATAAGCTATAGCCACTGATTTTGTATAAGCCATGGAATTTGCCTGTATCAGACTAAGATCCATTTTACAGCACAGATTCAGAAATGGACTTGTACATCCTGTGTATGCTGGGGCAATGCGATGTCTACATGACAAAAGGCTTAATCTAAGATAATCATTGCTATTGTTAAGAGACCAGACCCAGCCTCTGGCAAATTGCCATTTAATAGTGGTTAGACTGCTCCCAGTCACACAGGGCTATTCAGTACATCACATGGAATTACTGGCTCAGATTTCCACTAGCTCAAGGATCTTTGCACAGTTGTCTGCTGTTCTGTGTAGATAACTCTGAATTTTGCAGTAAGACAGTAAATATTTCCCCCTCTTCTTCCCAAGTAATGAAATTCTAGAAAAACAGAACTAAGAATTTTTCCAGAATCTCATAAATGCCACTGGTTATAGCTGGGAATAGAAAACCAGTTTGCTTGTAAAGCCACAGAGCTTTCAGCTATTAATTACAAAAAGAAAGC
The DNA here is from genome assembly GCA_009769605.1 of Bucorvus abyssinicus. NCBI lineage: Eukaryota > Metazoa > Chordata > Aves > Bucerotiformes > Bucorvidae > Bucorvus > Bucorvus abyssinicus. The sequence continues at coordinate 16,823,810 of CM020030.1, read as the reverse complement.
TCCCTATTTTTCATGTAGTGTGTGTGTGAACCTTACATCCACATTAACAGCACTTTCACCTGTTTTTAAGGTAACAATTTGATCTAAACAATATAATTGTAGGAGGAAATAAGAATTACCTTTTCTGAGAAAGCTGTACATTTAGTCTCATCAACAATCACAGAAACTGGAGTTGCTTTGATAATCTGATGTATTCATCTTCACCTCATCTTCCTCTTACTGTGAGTTTGACAAGAAACTAAGGAATTTGAATTGAAAACTGCAGCTGCCAAATTCCTCAGTGTTGTAATTTGGGTGGCTCCTGTCCTCTTTCTAGTTAATATTCAGCTCAAAATATATCTTCAATGATAGCTCCCTTTTAATTTGGGAAGAAATACATCAGAAGAATTTAATTGCATCGCAAAGAATCGTATTTAGCAAGGTGTATACACACAAAAAATGTTTTCTTTTGGTAGCTGAATTGGAAATAAATCAGAATATTTGAACCACCTGTCTCTACTTTGGACAAATCAAAATGTTTTCCATTTTCTTTAAAGAATATTTCTATGGAAAGAAGATTTCTTCATAAACTGAGCTTTCCTATCAAAAGGTTGCAGCTCTAACAGGAAAGCTGTATTTGTATTACAGCCTAATATATGGCTCATTTTTTAGCAGATGATGTACAGAAGGAAGCATCTGTTCAAAGAAATAGAATCCGCCATAGCTGAAAGTAGCTTTCTGGCTGTGGAAGGAAACTAACTTCAGGAACAGAAAAATGACCCAGCAGGGACAATGACAGGATTACAGAAGAAACAAAGTCACAACTTGAGAAAACAGCATTGTCACCAAAAATACATTAGAAAAATCAACTAGAGATGGAAGATACGGACATATGGGTGGATATTCTGAAGGAATATCTAGAGAGGTAGGGAGACAATCAAACTGGAAATAGAAAAATGAGGTGTGATAGTAATATTGCCTTCATTGTGACCTTGAAATGAGATGTGCCCACATATAAGAGCCTGAACTCCGTGTATGTCCAATACAAGGAACATTGAAATTGGCTGCCTAGTTAGTTGCCTAAAATAAGACTAACTGTAGCCCGAAGTATCTCTGGAAAAGGGTCATTGGGAAAGTCTGGCTGTGAGAAAGAAACATACTTGTTCTGTCAGCAATAATAGGGTAATGACATAAACTGCTTAACGGTATTTGGTTACTATAATCTTTGCTTCTGTGGAGGAAACCAGCAGAAGAATAGACTAATTAAATTGGACACTCAGGAAAGAACTGACGCAAACTAAGGAGATGATAGAAAAGAAAAAGCATATGTGCTCAAGAGATTTAAAGGCAACAGAAATGACAGTTCAGGTGTTGATTTGAAAATTTTTGGGTTTAGGAAAGCTGTTTGGCTATACAAAGTGAGAAAGCAGACTCTGATGTTGCCAGAAACAAGAACAGAGAGAGAAGAAAAATTTAGGAGGGTTAAAATGGAGGATGATATTTGAATCATGCATCTCAATAAAATAAAAGAATTTGGAGGGGAATGGAAACACAGAGAGGAGTGTGTTTTTCACTTCAAAGCAAACAAAAAGTTAATACAATATAAAGGAATAATAAAAAAAAATATGCTGAAGAAAAGCCAAAGCTTTAAAGGGAATTTATGTTCCCATATTTATGAGATTGTATCATGAATACAATTTGAGCAGTGATATTTCCCACTAAACCCAAAACTTTAAATGATAGTTCTTCAAAATATTTTCCAGTGCTTTATGCTTCCTGTAATGGAAAATGTTATCCTTCATTAAAGGCCAGATAGACTGTCAGTATTTTCCATCATCCTCTATTTTTCACTAGGTCTATATTATAATTTAACAACATTCCTTGATCTTCATTTTCCCATCAGTCCTGAAGGACTATACCAATTTTCCCTTCTATGTTTTCATCAGTATGGAGAACACTCCTTTCCTCTGCATGGAGTCCAAACCCAGAATACTTGCCAAAAACTCAAAGTACGAAAAAGAGAGGTAAGGAATAGACACGACTCTTCTGTGCTCTTCCTTGCCCCAGGTCAAACTGACAATAGAAACATATGTCTTTCTGAAATCTTTCCATAAATATCTCTAGCTGTGACTATCACGTATTCTATTACTGTTCATTAACCCCACTAACGTATCATCTCATAAGCCCTTGTTCATACAAATTCTCCACTGACTTAAGTGGAAAGAGGTGCTTGCTGTGAGAAAGTCCCTTCTCCACATAGTTTTAAGACACACTTTCTCCTGTAAACTGCCACTCTTTATGGTACCTCAGCTGCTTAGCCACTGTAGATCATCAGCACAGGCATTTCTTTTTCCTTTGTCAAACACAGAAAATGCATAGCACATGAGAACCACTCTCAGTGCTGATAGGGTCCAGAATATTACACACAAGTGGTGAATTATTCTGGCTGTTATGCTGGTCCCTGTCACAAGCATTTAGCCTGTATCTCAGTTACGGCATGAAGCAAAGCCCGATTCTGAATTAAGTTCATTAAATCATCAACTGAGTTGCCTTTTGAGGGCCTTTAGTGAAAAATTCTGCTTGCTTAAGTTTAGGTACCTGTTGTAGGAGAATTGACCTAAACTAATAGGTGGCAGATTCAATTACAAACAAAACCAACCATAGCAAAACAAAACAAACTAAAATATTATCTTTCTTCATATATTACCTAGTTGAGATGCAGAATTCTTTGTGGATCCTAAGAGTTTATATGGGTTCAGAAAGCAACTAAGACCTAGAATCAAAAGCCCACCAATGGTCATTAAGCATAAGAATATTAGTGAATTGTTAGGCAATCGTTCAACTACAAATTGTCAGAGGGTGAAAGAGAGTCCTGGAGAGAAGTACACCTACACACCCATTCTTCTGTTCTTCCCTACACATTGGTCAGAATAAAAGGAAGAATTTTGGACAAAGATTTGCTGTCATCTAGGAAGGCAATTGTTATGTAAGGGAACTTCTCCAAATGGTGAAAATTTGCATAAGGGGAAAATATCTAAATCAAGTAAACTGACCCCTTTCCCATCCTCTAACACATTTTATAATTGGCTGATTTCACAACGTTAGATTTTCTAATACAGCTCCTTTAAAGTAGTAAACAACTTTTTGGTAACGTTTAGAGATAATTCTCTGAAAATCATATGGGATTCCCTGTTTCTTGATTGGTATTTAAATGAGCCTTTGAGGGGTGCCAGCACCAAGCAGAACTGTGCCACCTGCTACACTCTGACCTGCTGCCCTTTTCACTCTCTGGTCTGCTCACTTGCTCTTATTGCTGTCAAATGTCCATAAGCAAGCTGTCCACGTGGGTGCAAGTGAGCACAACAGGGTATAAAATCATAAGTGACACAAACAGAGAGAAATGTAATATCAGCTCAGAAGGGAAGGTGCTGGTGAAAAAGGAGTCTCACAGTCCAATTTTCTTTTCTCTCTTTCATTCATAGTATCTACAGCCAAAGCTTGAAACAGGAGTAGAATTCATCTCTGTTGGATATCCCCTTTCAGTTCATTCCTAAATTAGCTCAACTGTTTTATATATTATTCACACAGTTAATTGCAGGCATTTCCAAGACTTAGCTAGATTAGTCACCTGTGTTTGTGTGTTTGATTCATTGTCCTTTTTTGCAGTTTTCACTTACGTTTTATGTAGCAAGATGAAAAACAAAAATTATTATTAGAAAGCATATTCCAGGAACCAAAAATAGGCTACAGCATGAATTAAGTTACAAGAACACTTCTTTGGAGTTACAGGATTTCTATAAATTGACATACACAAAGCGGGTTTGTCCTTTTTTCTTCTAGAGAGTTAACACAATTAAGCTTTCTATCTGGCATGCCTTCTCACTATTGAATCTGCATGAAATATACCTTTCCAAAAAATAATATGAGCTTTTTTAACAGGGTGGATTGGGAGGTTTTTTTATTTGTTTTTTGGTTTGTTGGTTTTTTTTTTTTTTATGTCTGGAATGCATTTCCATTTTCCAACTGCTTTTCAAGGTTGCAATTCATTAACTAAGAAAGTTTTGGTTACACATATGAATCTCAAGAAATTAAACCAAGTTAGTAAACTAAGGGTCCATGCGTGGCATGTCCTTTTGAAATCTGAGACCTTTCTAACTGATTTCATTCTAGGTGCTGGTTTTGAATCCTATAACATGAACTTCTTCCCTTTGGCAAAGTCAAACCGATAAATTATGTCACTGAAATGAAACTCCAGCACGTGTAAGCATGGAATTTCTATTACTGCCTCCTTTAACTCAAAGGGGGTTTTGCAGCAGGGCCAGGAATGGACACACACACAGTATAGGGGCAACTCGAAGCCATAAGTTCTGAATTTTCTCCCATGAACATCTTCGTGCCTGAAATTTTGTGATTAAAGTCCAAATGGAGAATCCAGGTAAAAACTGGATAAACTGCCCTTTAGCACATGCACTTCTCTCCTTGCTTTAAGTACAGTTTGTAAGAGCTGACAATGTGGGAACCATCTAGGAAGAAACCGGGAATACTCACTGCAACACTGGGGCCCACCTTGCTGCCCTGCTGTTAGGCACAGTCACTCTAATCACAGCTGTCCATGGATGCCTCCCGCAGACCCTTTACTGTTGCAGAATCAGCAGAGAAGAAATATGTGACTCTACTCCTATCTCCACATAGCTACACGTGTGCCCACTCACAGTCTAGGATATTAATTTTTGGCAGTGGTAGAGATGGGTTTTCAGATAGAGGTGATGGGCAAATGTCTGGGGAAGCAGAAGGCCTCCTAAAGCTCTTTGAACTGCTGAATTCAGTCTGGGTTCTTGAGATTTTTGTTCCTTCACCCTAAGATCACATCCAGGTTACTAAGGCAACTGAAGCACCATTTTGGTTGAAGTGTAGTGGACAACAAACTTCCTTATGGTACTTGGAAACCTTGTTATCAAGGACTGAACTGCAATTCAAAAATCTGTTAGAGGAACATGGAAAGAAAACACCCAACTTGGTAGTAAATATGTTCCCACTGAAGCAAAGTTGAGCTCCACAGCCACTGGGGGAAGAGGAAAGCTTAAAGCAAAATTGATGCCCTGAGGTCAAACTGAAGAGAATGTTCAGCCACCCTCCTTGTAGAGTGTTGTCTGAACATGTCCACTACTTTATAATACTGAACGCTCTATGTATTCTAAAAGAATACCCTAAAGCTTGAGTCTATGAATTCAAATGTTTGCTTCACTTTTTATTTTTGCATAGTTTTGAAAAAGACCAGCATTAACTGTATTTCAGTAATAAATTTAGACATAGCTAATCAATCTATTATGCAGTAAAGCTTGGCTTTTAAAGTCATTAAGTGTGCCAGTCTAATTTTGGCAGTTAATTTTCCTCTTTAGTGCATTTTTACAATTTCTTTTCAAACCAGCTCGCCAGATATACAAGTTCCCCAAATGTTACTTCCAGTGTAAATTATCAGCCTTTCCACATTTGCGCACTGGAGATCAAGCTTTGCAAAACATCCCTACATAAAAAGAAGAAGAAATAAAACTCTGGGAGTTTCAGAAAAGACATGTTTAAAGTTTATGTCTTAACAGCATATTGGGGTTAAGCAAGAAAATATTTTTGGAAGCTTTCTTTGCTTGGAAACGGAAAGAAAATGTCATTTCAGTAATACCTTAGGGAGGAAAGAGGAAAGTTTCTTTCAAATATTCGTTTGGAAATTAGAAAATGCTATTTTCAACCTGTTCTTCTCCATTCTCTAACATCCATATGAGACAACTTATATGCTGTACTCTAAAACTGTTTTCCATGTTTTTGGTGACTAGAAATAATTCCTGTGGTGTGAAAATGCTGGAGCTCTTCATAAATTCATCTTGGCAGAGATGACCATTTTCTTACAGTCATGAGTGTCATGGTCCATCCAAGATACAGATGGGTGTAAAACAAAGTCAGATTGGCCATGGAGATCCTTTGGACCCAAAATTATATTTTCTCATATACTTGTTTATTATTTGGAGCAAATATAGAACATCTGTGTTTAGAGGAAAGATTATAATCGTTCAGTTAGTTCAAATACATATTTTTTATTTATCTTCCTCCCCTTCTAGATAATATATAGATGCCACAGTGACTGTACAATAATTCAGCTAGAAACATGCTGTATGGGCTTAGACACTGTATATTTAGCACTATCCTGATATTTATCATGGAATAGTGTTACTCTGTTGGAAGTACTCAAGAGTAAAATGAGAAGTAAAAATACAGAAGCTGTAACACATTTCCCTTCTTGGAGGATTTTTTTTCCAAAAGAAATGCTTTCAGATTTACATTTTTAAATTCTGCATAATAATGTCCATCTGAAACGCAGACTGCAAGGTCACTGCTATTTGGAGAACAGATACAACTGTATATCCAGTACCTGAACCATCCCAAACTGGAAGTTATTTGTTGAAAACTTTATTTTTAGGTATCTAAAATATTTACTTCAGGGTCTTGATTCAGTTACCCAGTGCCATGTATGTCCATGGCACTGGATGATGGATGTACAGCATCCATCAGCACTGGCCAGGAAGACAACATACAGGGTTTGCAGGAGACCTCTGTACTCAAGCACAACAGGATGCCATGAAGTATACCCTCTGGTACTGGGCACCCATCTGTATGAAAGTCAGTGTAGCCCAAGGATTTTTTGTTCATTAGTAACTGTCAGACTAGTAAATGTATACAGACAAATGTGAGACTACCCAGTCTATGCCAAATTGGACAGACATAAATAAAAACATAGCAATGTTACTAAAAAAAAAAAAAAAGTCATCATTGAAGGTTTCTGCAACAGGTTTCAGTGGCTCTTACAATTTCTGTGATTCCTGAGTCAGAGTGCTTTTTAAAAATTAGCATTCTTTTTATTTGCTGTCTTACAAGAAAACATGATCCAGAATAAACTTCTTGAGATTACCTGAAAGTACTGATTTCAGGCATATCTCAGCAGCTCTAAGGGCAGAGAAAAGCACAGCAGGTTGCAATGATAAAATGACTATTAAACTATCACCACTGAATTAGAATATCTTTGTGTCCAAGAACAATTTATGAGGAAAAAATGACAAGATGTTGCATGATTGTGTAATAGGCATAGCGCTGCATTCATTTCTGTACTTCTGTACGGGACAGAGTTAGCTTAAGAAGTTCTCAAGGCTGGCTGAAATTTCTTCTTGTTCTGAGGGGAGAGTACTTACACTAACAAAATAGGCTAGGAGAGAAAAGAAGTTACTTTTTCCTGTGTAATCACTGCAGCCAATCAACAAAACTGATCACCCAGATTTTTAGTGCTTCTGTATCAGTTAGATGACACAGTTAGATTTCTGCCATAAAGGCTTCCTGTGCTCTCTGAAGACTCATAATCACTCTGAATTTACCGTATTAATATCATGGCATTTATTTGATTTGTGCTAGGAAGATTTTAATGGAATGAAACAGCTATGTATCTGCATAAGATCCTTACCTTAATCTAGATTCAGTATACAAAAGTTTGTACTATAAGTGCTGGAACAGGAAGACAATGTTTTATAATGGTGTTTCATCACTGTAAAGTAAGACATTACCAGGAAGTCATTGCACTTCCTCTTAGGTGGTACTGGAAAATGCACACTCAAAAGTCCAGCTGGAGCACCGGAGCAGAGCACAGAGCCAGACAAATGTTTAAACATGCCTTGCTGGAATCAGAGCAAGAAGGAAGAAAAGTAGCAGTCTAATACACTGATCCAGTAGTTTCCACATTTGGTTTGGCCACTACTTTACTATAGTAGGTTTCTTCTTTGCCTCATAGCTTGAGACAATCTTCTACCATCTGTACAAGCACGGAGGCTGTTCCAAGCAGGCAAATATAATTGGGTCAAGAAATCTAAGCCCTAACACAGTATTTAGTCAAAAGGAAGTTTGGCTGCAGTCTGCCACAATAAGGCCACTGCATTTTCAAATTGTAGTGCAATTACCACTAATTTATTATTGTATTGATTAGAGTTTTAATGCCTAGAAACAGTTGTATACATACAGATACACCAGATGAAACATCATGTTCCAAAAGAGCCAATCCAGTTGAACTTGACATCTTCAAAGCGTTATTACTGCTCAAATGTACATGCCATTAAAGAAGATAAAGTTGAAGTAAGCTAAGAATCCATCCAATTCTATAATCTACATTTTACAGAGGAGCAAGGTTGTGGGGACCTGAGAAAGAGGGCAGGAACTAGCCTGCTCAAAGAGACAGATCGGGCAGGTCTCTGCCAGCAGGTTTTGTAACTTGTGGGCTTTGAATGCTCTTACAGCCTTTGTGCCTGTGCAGTTTCTACAAGGACAAAGTTAACTCTTATTCTTTCCATGCAAGGATCATCTTGTTAAGTGCGTATCTCATTTTTTCAACCCCTCATGCACTTTATTCTCATGCAGAGTGTGGGTCATCTGTTACATGATTCAGATGTCTCCTGTGAGGAAAGCAGGAGCAATATCTGACGTTGTTTGCAATACTCTGGTTGATCAACTGTTCCTAATTTCCCCAAATTGTTCCTTTTTCTAGCCACTTTTTCCTTTGTTCTGTAATTAGGCCCACATGTTCCTATTTTTAACTCTTCTAGTCCTCAGGCCCAAAACATGTTTCTAATAGTAGATGCTGCCCTTCTTTGAACTTTTGCCTCCCTGACTCAGCTGCTGAGTATCTGAGCAACGAACCACCCTGGTGCATCAGTGGCTTTGCCACACTCACCCTCTGTGAGCCAAATTCAATGTTTTTATGCTTTGACCACGTCAGCACCCCATCACAGACAGCAGGAGAGGACAGTGTACATGGGAGGGCCGATGGAACTGCAGTGATGGGGGCCACTGCACCTAGTGGTCCATCATTTTCATCTCATCAGAAATTATCGCAGGGCTGTTGAGAGCCAGAGCCTTCTTGGAAAAAACAGAGATTCAGCCTTTTTAAGTCCTCTGGCTTTATGTAGCACACAAGTGTTTTTGCTAGTATTCTGCTGTGCGAAGCCATGAAAAGCGGATTTGAAAACAAATGGAGCTACTACAGGATAACTTTGTAAAAGAAGAAGCGCTACCTGACAGGAATGAGGTTAGGGTAACTGAAAAGAGGGAACAGGAGGAATTGAAGCAGAGGTGAATGAATAAAGCAAAAGGGAGATAAAAAGAGAAAGTGGGAAAGAGTACAATGAGGGAAAGAAAGGAAAGTACAGAGCAGCACTACAGCGAGCATGGAGCAAGCAAAGAGATATTGGGAAGAGAAAGGGAAAGGAAAAAAAGAGACAATGAAGGAAAACGAGAGAAAAATTCAAGGGGAGATGAATACAAAGCGAGTTAAATAAATCACCTTGCATGTTTTCTTTGGAGTAGACAAAATGCCTAATAGTGTTTCAGGCTGCTTACAAGTCTGTTCCAACAACGCTGCTAGCAGCACCCTCGTGATACTCCTCCAGGACGTACAGTCCCAGCCGTGATCACAAGTGAGATGTATCCTTGTGCTAGGACATCTGGCTCAATAACAGCTGATTTAGGAACCGGAAAGTACAGGATTGCATAGGAAGGATCTAATTATATGATCAGAGGTAAGAAAACTGAAAACAAAAGGGAAAGCATGAAAGGAAACACACACAACTGTTAATTCAGTCTTAGAAGCTGCATGGCCCTTTGCTTAGCATTACTCATCAGTCTGTGGGAAGAGTGCTGAAGTTATATTTTTGTCTAAGAGGTTATTGGTTGAGGATACTGTCACTCCTGCGAGGATGTTGTGCAAGTGGGGAGTGCAGCCTTGGGCCAGATCGTCCGTCCTGTCCCATTCCATTCCTGCTGCTCATCCAGCTGCTGTGATCATCCTGGTAAACAAGCTGATTATTTGCTTTGGGTTTGCTTTTTTTTTCCCCTCTTGCTTGCTTGCAGATCCCCATTTCTTTCAACATAACAGGAAGGATATCAGACACCTTCAAGATTTGCATTTTTTTTCCAGTTAGCATAGTGGTTTTCCTACTTATTTTTCATAGAAGAATAAGGGAGAAAATTTTCAAATTGCTTTTTCCTATTTCTTTTCGCTATGAGTCACTATGTCATTTCCTATCTATAGGTGTCCATTACAGCCTTAATACTTGTCTCTAGGAGAGTAAAAATAGTTTCTGTTTACCTGGTTCCTATTTTTGTTCCCACTTAAAACATTTCCAGTAACCTGAGGGATGCCTGCATTTCATTGTGGGTATCACACCTGTGTTACAAAGATTATTGATGAAAGTCCACATAAAAAGAGTCAACTTCTGTCTCATCTTGTGGTGGTGTTTTGTGAGCAATTTCCTCATTGCTACCTTCTGAAGACGAGACAGAGTATTTATCATGTGTACACAACAGAGACAGAAAGAACTCCGATATATTTTCTTTGAGAAAATATTTATTAAAAATTGTCTATAGCATATATCTTTAGACTTAGCAAGTCAGACATATGCTTGAAGATTCTTTTAGGAAAAAAATAGAAAATAATTAAAATTGTAGAAATACAGTAAAAGAAAAAGTAAGTGGCAGATAGAAACCATAGGAATATAGTATCAGAGGGCAATTGCAAGGATATCGCTGTAACACTACAGGCTGGGTGATGAAGGGATTGAGACGAGCCCTGCAGAGAAGGACTGGAGGTACTGGAGGATGAAAGGCTGGACATGGGCCAACAGTGTGCACTTTCATCCCAGAAAGCAAACTATGTCCTGGGCTGCATCAAAAGAAACATTGCCAGCTGGTCGAGGGAGGTCATTCTGCCACTCTACTGTGCTCTGGTGAGACCTCACCTGGAGTACTGTGTCCAGCTCTGGAGCCCTCAGCACAAGAAAGACATGGACTTGGAGAAGGTCCAGAGGAGGGACACAAAAATGATCAGAGGGATGGAGCATAGGCTGAGAGAGTAGGGGTTGTTCAGCCCGGAGAAGAGAAGGCACCAGGGAGATATTACTGTGACTTTTCAGTACTTAAAGGGGACCTTTAGATAGGGAAAGAGATGGGGACAATCTTTTTAGCAAGGCTTGTTGCTACAGGACAAGAGGTAAACGAAAAGAGGGGAGATTTAGACTAGTTATAAAGAAGAAATGTTTTCCAATGAGAGTGGTGAAACACTGGAACAGGTTGCCCAGAGGGATGGTAGTTGCTTCATCCCTGGTAACATTCAATGTCAGGTTGGACGAGGCTCTGAGCAACTTGATTTAGTTGAAGATGTCCCTGCTCACTGCAGGGGGGGTGGACTAGATGACATTTAAAAGTCCTTTCCAACCCTAAACATTCTATGATTCGATGATCTATCTCCACGGGATCTGCAATCTCCATGTACGTGATATACGCATTTCGGTTCTATACATGGGAAGAAAAACATGTGTTTGCTTAAGGCAAGCTGAAAGTAATTTTTTGTAAGTATTTAACCCGATAAAACTGTTTAATATGGCATCATTTCTGATGTCGAGTAGCAATCACATTGTACTGATGTAACAAGCTGACTAGCGAGGACAAGCCCTTTCTATCATGCATCTTTGCATCATTATGCAGCATTGCCATGTCATGAAACCTAAAACACAACTGAGGAGACTAATTTGAATTAAAGAGGTAGCAAATTTTTGTGAGAATAATAGAAAGGTTCAGATGCCGCTCTGCCACCAGTGATGGATTCAGACCAATTCAGAGAGGATCTTAACTAGGGAAAGAAGATTTTCAAAGAGATAAATGACTAATAGTTGTTTAATTTTCAGCGTATTTCAGTGATCATTTTGTCCCTTCAAAAACTTTCCTGACTGGATTCTGGAAAGGTATTATACTTTTAAAAGAATGTACAAATTCTTTCATTATGAGTTTTTTCTGAGGTATCCACAGAACAATTTTTGCATTTATACTCATGATGTCCTTGTGAGGTAGGAAAAATCCTATGTAAAAAAATATCACATTTCGCTGTCTATAAATCCAAGGTAAAAAAGAGACAGTAATAATACATCTGTGCAATGCCATACAAAGACATAAAAAAAAAGAGAGACGGTAGTGCAGTGGTTTGCTCAGACTATACAGATACTATCCCAAACAAAGGTCATTGCGTAGAATATTAAAACCTGTCTTTTGTTCCAATACTTAAGCATAGTTCTCTATTCTTGTTTCCTGATAATAAGCTTACTCTAGTATGGTGAAGAAATGGGCCTATGTATGAAATGTTAAATGCAACCACACACCAACATACCACTGATTGTGAAAGACTGAACAAATAGAGTATTAAATTTTAAGTGGAGAAAAACTATCAGGATAGGAACATCATTGACAATTCTTCCCTTTCTATTTAAAAGGAAGTTACAAAGAAGACAGAACTAAACTCTTCTCACAGGGCACAGTGAAAGGGTAAGAGGCAATAGCCACTACTTGCAATGCAGAAAGTCCTAGCTGGACATAAGAAAAGATTGCTTTACTGTGAGAGTAGCCAAACACTGGCACAGATGCCCAGGGAGGCTGTGGAGTCTCCATCCTCAGAGATTTTCAGAATTCAGTGGACAAAGCCCTGCAGAAGTCTGCAATTAGCCTTACTTTAGCTAATTTCACCCTTTCTTCTTACTTTAGAGAACGGATTGCTGAGCCTCTAGAGGTCCCTTCCAGCCTAATTTTTTCTATGATTTTATGGTTTCTATGGTTTTCTATGGATTCTGGAATATCTCACTAAAATCAGTTCCTGACATATTCAAAGTAACAGTAGGTACAGGTCAAATCCCAAACAGACTCCTGGATGTGCTTTCTTTACACTCCAACAGTTCCATGTAATGGAGGGAGGGCAAGAAAGGTTAATATTTCACTGCCAGCAGCTGGCATTGTATAAAGAATGGTGAAAGGGAATGGTTACTTTAGTTTCCCTAAATGAGCTGTTGGCACATGCAGTTGCCCACTTTTAAAAACAGATGTATTTTGTGGGCACAATTTAACATCCATTTTATTCCATGGCTGCATGTAATATTCTCATGGTCATGCTGTCATTGAAAAAAACTTTAATGCTGGCAGTCTGATGCTGAAATACTGTATGGCTACCACAGAGGAATAGCATCCCTCCTCACTCAGTTCAGGAGGCAGCCACTTTCCAGTGACAGTTGTGCTCTGCAGGGGCCCTCATATTTCCATCTCAGCTCGCTGGGACTACTGAGCGTTTTCTTCACAGATGGCCTGCACATGCATGACAAATCTAATGTATTCTGGGTGTACTGTGCACATGCAACAGTCATTTGTCCTGGACTTCTGGGTGTCAGGCAGCCTGGTTCAGCTATTGCCCCAGCTGGCTTGCCTGCCATCTGGAAACCCCCTGACACACAGACACTTTTCTCTCTTTTCCCTACCTCTCTACTCCTTCCCTGCCCACCCTCTTTTGGTTAGTTGTGTGCCGAGGAAGCCGTGGAGTGGTGAGCTGTTCAATTCCAGAGCATGAAGAGCCCATGATCTCGGCATGCACGGGAGCGGGGCAAGGTTAGGGAAACAGCTCCATGCTCCATTTCCTGCAAGGCACAGCTGTACAAAGACTAGGCAAAACTTAGATCTGCACCCCTGCTTAAAATAAGCAGAAGGCTGGTAGAGCCTGGTGTTTGTGTTTTTTATTTAAGGAAAGTGTGATGTGGCTTGCCTGTAAGCTGATGGCTGTTTCTTGAAGAGCAGTCATTTCCAAAGGAGGGAGCTTATCTCTCCTGAACTGGTATGAGTAAACAGTCCATTTTAAAGTAACATATCATTACAGCAAATGATCCTAGTTACACAGTTTCATGAGCCTTTTCTGACCTTTTTGCGCTAAGCAAAGACCAAGCTTGGATCTTTGCAGTTCTTGACCCTCAGGCTAACAGCGTTTCTCTATGATTATAGTATTTAATATAAAATATTGATGACTGAAGAAAGGTTCATTATCAAACCAAGGTCCATGCTGTCTTATGTCAGCATGTACCCTGGCAAAGATCCCAGAGTCAATGTGAATTTCGTGCAATTACATCCAAAAGCAGCTAAATCCAAACATGTGGTGCCTTCTCAGCTTTTCTGATGAGAGGGAGAGACAGAGAGAGGGGTTACATTTCAAGTCCCAAAATTGCAGGATAAACAAAGCAGGAATCCTCTGACTGACTGTTCTATTTCTGAGGTCTTCTGGCAGCAGGCATAATTTACAGTGTCCTCTGAACTCATCAATGGAAAATTGGCATGTCTGCCATCTACACTTGTGCATCTGTTCTTCCATTTCTTTTGAGATCACAACCACCATTAGAAATCTGGAATAAATGTGTACCTAGAAGAAGAAGTAAGAAAAATTACTTTACCAAGTTCTGACTGTTGCTTGGAAATTTTTGCACATGTAACTAGAGAGAATATTACAAAACGATTGTGGGTTGTTTTACAGATTTTGAAACTGAAGAAAGCACTTGAGTCACCACCAAGAAAAGAAAAACAACCCAAGAGGAAAAGACCACCTACAACTGATGAGGGGCCAGACACCTGCCTTTAATTGAGTGCCTAAAGAAAACAGTATATGGTCACCCTTTAATTTGTAATGAATTCTGACTTGCTTTGACACAAGCTATGTGAACTGCCATGTGTGCAGACCTGAAGCATGGTCCAAAATGTGAAAGCAAGAATAAAATCCTGCCTGGCTGAACACAATATGTGAAAATGTGCAGTACAGGATACACAGGACAGGTATAGTAGTCCTTTTGGTATAAATGCCTTTGTCACAAAGCTCATTCTGTCTTTCTTCTCCTTCCTGAAGCTAACGAGGCTGCGTCACTGTATTTCTGACACTTTCTCCTGAAGAGTTTATCCAAAATATACCTTGGCCAAGACTGTAGCTCTGTTTGCATTCCTACCTTTCTATCACGGCTGGAAATATAACTGCTCTCCAATCCCTCTGAATTAGTAAAAAGCTATCATCTGTGACTGCTTTCTCCATCACCCCACACATCCAGCTCTTCTCTGCTCTCCTCTCAAGCTATTTCCAAGACCTTGTTCCACTGCCCAAACAGCTTGTCTCTCTTTCCTCATCTCTCCACATCACAGCCTCCTCTCTTCTTCTTGAATGCACGAGTGCACGTGCACTTTCTGCCAAAATCATCTTCATAGCTGCTCATTCTGCCTGGCAAACCTGCCTCCTCAGGCCCTTCATTGCCTTCCCCCTCACTACTTAATCTGCTCAAGCTCTTACTGAAACCCAGGAATTCCTTTTTGCTCTGCCTTCCTGCCCTGCTCCCACAGATTATCCCCTTGCCAGCCACGCTAACTGCCCTTTTAGCCACCTCTTGCACTGGCTCCCCTGTTGTCATTAATGCTGCGCTCCTACACAAGGAATAATGCTTTACACTGCTGTACAAAAGCCACATTCTTGTCCTACTCTGAAGGGACTAAATAGTAGCTTGATGAATACAGCCAGTATCCGGTCCGTTAATTAAACACCTTGCTACAGATTGAAGAGTACACTACTTTTTAAGCTGGTGTCACTATATAATCCACTCAGCCTACTAACTCACGTTAACACCATTACCTCACTTATGGGCCTTTTCCAGCCTTTCCTTCTGCTGTTGCTACAGGTTTGGCATCTTGATCTTGAAAATATTTTCCTTTCACTTTGCTGTTGCAGCTATTGTTGTGCAGTATCTGCTACAGGTAGCTTGAGGAAAAAAAAGAGGGATACAATTCCTGCATCTCCTGAGATGAGAACATCATAACTCTAGGGGAAGCATAGCTCGGAGAGGAAACTTGCTATCAGTTAACCAACTTTAGGCCAGGTATAGATGTACTTCCTTTGTAGTTTATTTTGTACACCCAAAATCCCTGAAAGACTACAAGCTTTGAATTGATACAAGGATTTTTAAGCCCAGACAATGATGTTACTTTATCATAATTTATGCTTACAGCCTTGTGTTAAATTTCTTTGGACTTACTTCAGAGAACAAATAATGTCAGCTGTTCATTGTACATTTCATCTTATGTCAGAAGGGTCTTGGCTAAATGCCATCATAACATTTCTGGTCTAAAACTGCTCTTATTTTAAAGCAGAAGCCTTCAGGTCACAGTAGTATGGAATCAGGCAAGGGACAAAAGTAGCCTTAGTCATGTGTAATTTAGATCTATGGCAGTCACCAGATGACTCACTAGCATGTTGACATTGTTGGATTAACAAATAAAGCTCTCAACCTGTCAATTTGCACTAACCCATGACACAATTACAGCTGTTTGGGAAGATCCCTAGGATTGTACAAAGTTGTGCTGGAGATGGAGAAGTTATTCTTGGTGTATATTTAGGTGTAAATTAAAGCATAGTTCATTTAAGGCTAAGGCTTGAGTGTATTTCCATAGGAAGCGAGAAATAGGAGCTTAGGTTTTTGGAGCGCTTTATATTTGCAAGCTGGTCTCATAAAGGTAATTAGTTTGCTAGAGATCTCCAGTGTGCTTGATATAAGAGACACAAACAGGTCTTTCATCATGCTCATTATACAAGAGTAATCTTTATATCAAGTACCGGCCGATAATGTTAATAGCTATGATAAAACACAGTATAATGAGAAGTGCTTTCCAACAAACTACAGTAAATCATGCAAAGCAATTTACTTAAAAGCGCTATACCAAATCCTTTTATTATACTTTTACAAAGCAACATCACTGCAAGTTGGATTTTGTAGTAAGTGTACAGTGCAGGAGGCCTTGAGAAGGAGGAAGATTGGGCTTTGCATTCTGCTGGATGAAGACTGCTTAATCTTTCAGAACTTCCCAGCCACGGGCAACGATATCACTTTACAATGACTATTGTACGAGAACAAATGCAAAGGCTTTCAGATAGACCTCTCTGTAGCAGTGATGCCAGACACTATTTTCTTCTCATCTTACAGCATTAAAAGATGATGTAAAACAAGATGTAAATGATCTTGAATTTTCTGAACATACTAGAAGGTAATTTTATTTAAAGCAAAAGCATTATTTTAAACACAAAGGATAGATTCTTAAGAGTTACGTGCAACATTGGTCTAATTGACAGATAGGAAAAATATTTTTAGGTTATCTTTAGTTTGATTCTTTGTTTGCCTCTCTTTTAATAAAACATTACTTCTGCTGCTGCTGCTTTAGCATCTGCTGAATGGTCTCCAACAATTACTTCTAAGAGTAAGGTTTAATAGAAAAGAGTTTGTAGGTTCCGGAGTAAGAGTAGAATTATAAAGGAGAGAACTTGTAGGACAAATCTACAATTACAAGGTTTTCCCATTTCTGTTTCCATGAGACAGTCATGAAAAAGGAAAATCCTTTAAAAATGCTTTCCATACACTTAAAAAACAGCAAAAGATGTTCAAAGCAGATGGGTTTCAATGATTCAAAGTTCAGTGAAATCAACTGAGAGACTGCTGCTGACTCCAGCAGAATTGTTGTTATCATTCAGTTTAGATTAATTTCACAGTTTGTCTTTTAATTATTTTAAATTTTTATCTATAAGATATATTTTAAATTAAAATAAACACAGTAAATCCCATAAAATTGCTATGCTTTTTTGTTCTTGATTAATTGTCACTATAGGCTTTGGGTCTATCTCAGTGTCAAGAGAGCTTATTATTGTTTATACTAAATGTTCTGAAAATAGAAAGGATAGGTAAAGAGAAAAGGAATGTACTTTTCTCCAGCTTCCTGCAAACTGCCAGAAAGCCACCAAATATAAAAAATACATATATTCTTAAAAAGAACATTAGTCATTTGCAGTTGCTGGGGAATGAATTACACTGTCCCACAGCATTTTTTTTTCCTCAGAAGATGACAGTGTTGTTCCTGACAAAGAAGTTGAGTATTGTCTCAAGGAAAGCTGGGAAGGAAATGGAACCTTTCTCAAAAAACTCTGACGCAGTTACCTTGACGCTGAGACCCAGATTATTCTTCTGTGGAGAAGGGAGCCATGGTGGGTGACTAGAGCTTCCAGACTGGCTACCTCTGCACCATGGGGTGTTTTGGACACTTTAACCTGACTTTTGGATGAAAGCAGCTGTACAAAATTATACTTTCAGAGAAAAGAGGAAAATCAACTAAAGCACTCTTCCAGGCATTCCCAGGCTTTCCACTTTAACCAAGCTGTCTGCCTTACCAACTACCATTATCCCAGATTTCTGCTTTGAAATGCACTTCACTGCCTTAGTCAGTGTTAAAGAATGTTATTGTTAATTACATGTGGAAAGCCTGAAGCTTCCACTTTGAGAAACAGATGAAGTTTGTACCTGACTGAAAAAGAAATCTACTCTAAGCAGAACTAAATGAAAATCAGGGAAGAGGCATACATCAACACTGAACCTACTCCTCTTCTAGGCAATAAACGTATCGCTGGTTTCACAACTATATGGCACCAGAGTTAGGCTCGTGTGCTATAGTCAATTCACAGACAGCAGTATTTTTCTTCTCTTATAACTGTGCTGCACCATGTTAGATGAAGTGTGTGTAAAATAACTTGGAGATGTAATAGCAAGGTGGCATAGTACCCCGCAAAAATCTCGGTAATGGAGCTTTAAAATAGCACACTAAGTAGGGTCTCCCCTACATTTAATGAATTTCTTAACTGTTACCTTTAGAGCCATACTCCTAAGCCTCTGTCTAGGCTGAAGGCAAGTGAACCGCGTGTGAAGAGTGAGTAAGACCATGCAGTTACGATGATTTAACTTTTTTAAAGTGGGCAGAAATGTAATTGCCAAGAGCAAGAAGATAGTAATGCTACTAGCTTTCCCAGCCCACTGTGTTTGTGAAATCCCACACCCTACACCATGCAAGATTTCTCTTTGACAGTGTTCCCAAGCCATCCATGGAAAGTAGCACAATCAAAAGGAAAAATTTTTTCTGCAACAGAAAAGCTGACAATGGCTCACTGAAAAGTAAGGCAACACTGATAACTTTATCTCTTCTTGCAGTTAGGCAGTATCGAATAAGGCAAGTTCACAACTTGAGAATTTAATTTTAATGAGTTATTTTTTAAAAGTTATCACTGCTTACAAAGCAGTTTCACATAGCATTTTAACAGGGGATAGATTCTGCTCGTTATTTAGATTGTTTTATGAGATTCAAATAGATTTTTTTGTTTCAAATAGATTTTTTTTCCCTATTTAATTTTCCCACTGAGAGGTTTTTTTTTTAATCATTCTCATCTTGCCTGCAAATGAAAACACTCTTTCTTTCAGATATTAGATTACCATCAAGTGATCCTTTGTCAGGGCCACCTGTCTGATAAAGTGTTTTCTTGCTACAAGCACTGGTAGCAAGGCAGAAGTTATAAAGTGAAGGAGTTACAGGTCCTCCACGCCTAGCCCTCTGCCATTTCCATAATGCCTGTAAATCCTTCAGGGTTTCAGTGTTGCTAATTCTGATTGCTCTTGCTGTCCTCCAGAAGACACTAATCCAAGTTCTAACCAAACAGCAGGGGTTCTCAAGCTTAGAACACACAGCAACTCATTTTGAGAGCTAGTTTAGCTGCACCTAGAAAACAAGTTTTATTGCTACAAAGGTAGACAGGTTAACACTTGTTCATTTACTCCACTTCTTTCAATGAATTGAAATCAGACAAGAAAGAATAGTGAACGATTAAGGTTTTAGTAACCAACAATCATTATTAACATTTTTAATTCATCCTCATTGAAAAACGAATACCCTTTCAGCATTTTAGAAGGAAAGTTTAAGTTTTTCTGACTTACCAGCTTCATAAATATCCTTCAGACTCCTGTCACAGAGGTAGTAAATTCAAAGCCAAAAGTGGATGCTTCCAACACAAGACTTCTGCAAATTAGTCTGCACCTTCTTGAAATAATCAAATCGCAATTAGAAGTGATGCTTAATTAGACTTATTTCACTCCAGTAGAGTCACTTATTTACATTTTACTAATAATCAACAAAACCTGGAATGTATACAAAGCATAATTTTTTTGCTAAAAGTTCCATAAAACATGCAAGAATTCCAGAAAACCATATTCTAACACATCAAGTTCTTCTAAGTCTTGAGCTATACAAAGTTGTGTTTAATCAGTATAGCACTAGTAGCTCCTAGTGTTGCAAAGACTTGTGGGGTTTTTTTAATGTTTCATATTGTAAGTTTTGTAACTTTTCTAAATTTGTATCTCCTAAAATTTTGTATGTCCTGGAACATCAACAGGGGAATAAAAAAAAAAAGGAAAAGGAAGATGCCAACCCTTTACAGTTACAGAGGGCAGCTGAAAAACACAGTAATAATGTCTTAGTACATTAGAAACAAAAATGAGAAATTAGAACAAGATTGTGAATTGCTTTTTATAAATATATAATGATTTATAAATGTATAACGATTTCAAACAAAAAGGAAGTTGATTTATATGTTTAAAAATCTGTTGAGACATCAGCATGATTTACCTATTCCCTTTTCAGGGTAATTCTTTTCAGCCTATGGAGTCAAAAAAATGGTCCTTATCTCATTAACTCTATCAGGAGCGGCATCGGTGTAATTTTAATCAGAATCATGCCTCCTGGAATGGGAGTGCTGCATGTCAGTACTGATTCAGTCGCCAAAACACAGGTGCTTAGGGACATCTGAGATGGCTTATGGATCCCACCTGGCCTCTAACTGCTGATCCAGAAGGACATATGTTTCCCATAGGACCTTTGCCAGTGCTGCCAACCCTGCATGGCTGTCACAGCTATTCCAAGGCATTTCCAGTGACACAGGGTGCTTGTCCTTAGTCAGCTGAAGCCTTGCTGTTTTGGACTGCCTCTGCACAGCACCAAGCCTTGAGTTGCTGTTATAATCAGCAAGTAAGAGGGGGGTTACTTTCAGCTTTTCTGCTTTTTGAGCCTTGAGTTTTTCTTTATGGAGATCACCTGCCAGTTCAGCTAGAAGTGAAAAAGTCTCAGTGACTTTGAATGGTGGAAAGAATTAATAGAAGATCTTTAAAATGAAGAAACGTTCAAGCCAACAAAATGTTTTTCAAGTGTGATGTATGCTGCATACATCCTTATTTACGAAGGTCTGCATGAGGAAAAAAACATGCCAATGTTTATTGGTGAGGGAGGAAGCTGTTTAAGAGACTTGACTCCCCATGCTTAAATAAAAGTCAGAAAAACACAGCTGATCTGTCTTACAAGAGAAAAACAGCTCCATTTTATTGACATTTCTGAAAGCTTTTCATGAACTTCTCTAGGAAAGCACAGAAACACAAGCGTTGCACAGTGACTGCACGTACTTGGGAATTGAGGCAGGTACTCCTAAAGGTTTTTTTTTTAATTTGAGTGTCATCAACTGGTGTATGAATTAAAACATCAATGTGCATATGGTTTCCAGATGTGTTATTCTCCATGTTTACATGGACTTCTGTAGGAAAAGAAAGCTTGGAAGGAGGAGTAACCGCACAGAAATCCACAGGAGAAAAAGGAGGAAAAGACAAGGAATAACAAGACAAGAACATTTGGAGCTGGAAGGGGTGGTGAGAGGAAAGGCTTCCAAAAGACAGAGAGGTAAAGCCAGAGAAATTACTCAGTGCTCAGGCTGCTCTGGAAGGCATAAAGCAGAGCAAAACCTCCCTCTCAGTTGTTAGATGCCTGGTACCACACAACTGCATTGAGAAAAAGTGCTAATGAATTGAACACAGTGAAATGAGACAAGGTTAATACATAGTAAAATGCACCTGGTGACAAGTACTTTAGTTATGACATTGAAAGTGCTTTACAGGGTAATAACTGTTCAGTAGCAAACTTAAAACAGAAATAATGGAGGTTTAATAATAGCGATCGTGTGATAGTTATTAAAAGTTTTATCATGTTTTAAATTGAAAGCTTAAACTCCCCAGTAGAGAACAAACTACTTGGACAATTCTGCAAATATGTGTTCAGTACTTTCTGGCTACTCTACATTAGTTTGACACTGTAAGGGAAGATGGCCGATTCTCTACATGTACGTTTCATGCAATGCAGTGGTTTTACCTTGGACTAAATTTAGTCTGGGCTGCTGAAGACACCACCCCATCATGTCTGAATCTGCCAAAAGGATGCATTGCTGTTCTGCGTTGTTGTTTCCTTTAGGAGCTGGAATGCATTTGGTGTGCAACTGGAACAGACCATCTGCCTTAGGTGCCTCTGAAATGAAACCTGTTCACAGGTACTAAAAACACCCTGAGAACAGAAACAAAGTGCAGCAAGTGGGGACAAGCAAGGGAGTTTTCTTCGAAGACATACTACTGCTCTCAACCAAAACCGAGCTGTAGAAAACCCTTTGCTGCTTTTCTTTGCTAATTATCTTAAAGTCTGAGTGTGATCCAGTTTAGGTTGCAAATTTTCTGGGGAAAGAGCTGTGTAAATTGGTGACAATTTAAAATAGTTTTAAAGTGTAAGCTACTCAGGATAACGCTTGTGTCTTGTTGCCTTATGAGATGGGTAGGACCACATGGAGCTCTGGTCTTCCACAGGTTACAGGTACAAATAAACCATGAAGCCTGCTGTGGAAATAAAGATGTGATGGTAAACCAGTGAAAGAGAAAGGCGTGAGGTGACAGACACTTCTTTAGAGGGGCTGGGTGAAAAGCTGGGCTGTGGCAAAAGCCATTCTTGCTGGACTGATTCTGGTTCTCATGTAGTCGTCCTTACTTCTCCCTTCCTCTTTCCATTGGGAGAGAGAACAATAAGTATCGAACAGATATAAGCAGGGATGGAGAGAAAACTTTCACTCTGATGAAAACTACTGGTGTTCAGAAGAAAATTTTCAATTGAAAATGTTAACTTTTCAATATAAAATCAAATTCAAGCTTTGAAAAAGAAATAAAAACAAGATGCTGGCAGCCATAAAGAAAACATCAACAGTTTAAATCTGTTGAAACCATGAAAAAAATTAGTTCTCAGCTGAAAGTCTGGGTTTTTCAAAGAAATTTTCCTTATCCTCTTAAAAGGAAAATACATGTCCACAGGGTCCGGGTGTGTTCTGTGAAAACTCCCAACATTCTGAAGGGATGAAGGAGTGGGAAACCAAAACCAAGACGATATGTTTGTAAATCTTGACAAATTTCTCAGTGATCTATGTAAATGTTATCTTATACGGTTTTGTGACTATAATAGATGTTTTTGCTACACTTTTTTTTTCCCCAATAAAAGCTTAAGGAAGTCGTGTCTGAGTCAGATTAAATATCAGGACTTATTCTTTGGTCTTGAACAACCTTTTGCAAGGGACACAGATTTGTTTGCAACCCACTGCAATGGCTGGAAATTTCAAGGGTAAATTTGAGCAAGATATATGTTTATGTTTGTTTCCATTTAAATTTAAAGAAGTACTTCTATGCTTGTTCTTACCCAGTACTGCGACACTAAGCATTTCTCCTGCCTACAGATGTCAGAAGTTACTTGATATATTGGGATATTTGTAATAGTCATCTTTAAAGAGTTGGATTCCAGTGCTTTCCCAGTCCTTCAAGCACTGTCATGACTTCACAGGTACTGCTGCTTCAGCAGATGTCAGAAAGTGTGTGCTTGTCAGGTGCCGTGTGGAGATTCCCAGAAGAGGCTGAGCACTCTCAACAACATTGCCTTCCCAGAGTTTCAGGTCACTGAGGACCATGCAAAATTAAACCCTCTAGTGGATTTCATAATGTTGTGGTTTTTTGTTGTTTTTTTTTTTAATTATAGAGCCGAAAGAAGTAGCAACACATGTGCTGACCCCAGTATTTCCATTTCAATCCAGCACAGCTTCTGAGGATGTTAAGACCATGGCCTCTTTTGGACTTTGGAATTTAAGAGTATCTGAATAAAGCTTCCTTTTATTTGAGAAGAGAATCATTCTTTTGAAACTGTCTCAAATATCGTACTTGGCTGCCAGCAAATTTTGAGAAAGACAGGTGAGAAGTGAACCACATTCCTTCCATTATGCCTTTTGCCACATTGTCCATCTTTATCGTCTGGGCAACTAAACATCTTGGAAAAAAAGCTCAAATACCATTACAGTTCGACTTAAACCAAGAGAGAGGGGAAAAAAAAAAAAAAACCCCAATGTATTTTAAGGTTGTTACATTAAAACTATCTCTGCTTCATTTTGGTAAGACTAGAATAGTATTTAAGGAAAACAGCAGGTCTTTTATCACTATATGGGGCCTGATTTTTTCTTAGAGTATAGGATGACTCTTAACACACCACAATTTCAGTACAAGAGGGTGAGAGATGGGAGCAACTTGTGGGATCAGTTGAAGGTTTTTTCAAGTGTAAATAATTCCTTTAAATTTGTGAGTTATTTTCAACTGGGTTTTGCATGTCAAAGAACTTATTTGCTCTTATTATTAAAAGTATGAGACAGATACATGTGAAAAACCTCTGTACTGGAACATGCTTTGGAACAATTTGGGCATATAGTACTCTTCCTTAATTGTTTACACCAGTATCTTTCATTGAGTGCTCAGGCACCGAAGTAATAGGCCATTTCTGAAATGGCAGTAACCACTGTGCTCAAGGAATATTGCATGTCATCATGACTGCCACATATACCTCATCCGATTTTCTTTTCAGACATTTAAATGATATTTTTCTTCAAGTTATACATAGTTTTTAATAACTACCCAAATGAACACAGTCTCTATATGAAGTGACTTGTGCACAAAACACATTAAAGACACAAGCCTGCCTTTGGAGGAGTCTTCCAGTAATAAGAAATTTCATCACAGTGCTGAAGATAGAGAGGGCCTTTCAGAGCAGTGGGATCACTCCTACTATTCTACTTCACATGTTTTGCAGTGGGTTTTTTTTAGTTTGCTGGGTTTCACTATCACATGTAAGTATTCTCATAGTCTTATCTATGCTTCAGTTACCCTGTTCATGGTGCTCAGTGTCATAGCAGGGATTAACAAGGATCTTCAGGAGAGTGTTCGCGTAACGGGAGCAGACACAAGATTGTTATATGCTCGTTGAACAATGCTTACCTGGCATGCCAACTGTTCTTCATGTGTTGGAAAGAGATCTTAAACTTAAGGCCTACTTTGATTTTTTTTGCCTACGTCTTCAACTAGTGAAAATTGACAGTGACGTCTCTGTACTATAGCTGAGGAGCTGGTCACTTGATCTGAGAAATGCTAATACTTGTATAAGAAACTGACTTTTTAAGCGTTCAGGAAAGAAATGTAATAACCTATGGGACATTGATGTTAACTGTTGTTTTTAGAGTTTTTTTCAAAGAAGCCTTGTTGAACAAAATGAAGATAGTTTCTTTCCCTCTTACTTTTGCTAGTAGTGCCCCCTTCACTTACGTTTGCTATTCTCCTGCTTATACTCAGAATCCTCTCAGAGAACGAATCACAGAATCACAACACGTTTTGGGTTGGAAAGGACCTTTAAAGGTCATCTAGTCTAACCCCTGCCCTGCAGTAAGCAGGGACATCTTCAACTAGATCAGGTTGCCCGGTGCCCCATCCAACCCATCTTTGAATGTTTCCAGGGATGCGACATCTACCACCTCTAGGCAACCTGTTCCAGTGTTTCACCAACCTCACTGTAAAAATTTTCTTCCTTATAACTAGTCTACATTTCCCCTCTTTTAGTTTAAAACCATTACCTCTTGTCCTGTTGCAACAGGCCTTGCTGAAAAGATTGTGCCCATCTAAAGGCCCCCTTTAAGTACTGGAAAGCCACAGTAAGGTCTCCCTGGTGCCTTCTCTTCTCCAGGCTGAACAACCCCTACTCTCTTAGCCTCTCCTCATATGGGAGGTGCTCCAGCTCCCTGAACATTTTTGTGTCCCTTCTCTGGACCCTCACCAACAGGTCCATGTCTTTCTTGTGCTGAGGGCTCCAGCGCTGGACACAGTACTCCAGGTGGGGTGTACCACCTCGTTACACCAGAATACTCATCTTTTCTCAGGAAAGCTTCTTCTTGAATAAAAAATAAGTCTGTGGTGTGGAGTAGTTGCTGCCTTTATAGACCTACCCTTGAGACTTGTTCCTGATTTGCCTGCAAAACCACGGCCTTAAACTGGAAAAAAACCCTGTGCTGTAGTCAACAATGGATTCAACATGACACAAGCAGGATTGGTGATTATAGTTTTCATAGTAAAATCCAGTTACTGAGTGGCGGTATCTTATAATTTTCATTTTCAAGACAAATATTTACATTTTCTTTAAAGCTGTAGCTGTGTTAAGCCCATGCTGTCTTTTCACAAGTTCTCCTCTACCATCTGCACGAGAGGAATTAGTTGTAGATGAAAGCAAGGGGATGAGAAGCTTATTGGAGGTTGGGGCTATTAGGTCGTTTTCATTTGGCTAGGTTTTTATTTCAATTTACATGTATTCAGAAAAGGAATTACACACATACATAGGGCCTGCCTTTTCTGGAATCAGAATGTCAAGAACTTAATGTTCTCTTAGTTTGTAATTAGCTGTGTCTTCTTTAACTAACTTTACCAAAATTCTGTGATTCATTTTGAAAGATCAGATCTCGGGTCTGCAAAATTTCTCCTGATTGCTGACAACTAGTCTTGGTATAGTGTAATAACATCTCCTGGAATTTTCAAACCTCTATCTCCTTTTATCTGTCAACAAGTCGCTTGTGCACAAAAGCCCTTTGGCACACAAAAACTTGTAAAGAAATAGGGAGTTTGAATGCCCAACTTTCAGTCATGCCTGCTTATGCAGCTGAGTTTGTTCTGTCCATAGACAATGCAGGGGGAAACTGGAAAAAACTGCCACAAAAGGGGAAAAATTTTGCCCATCGCATTCAATTTAAGGTGAGAATGAAAGAGAAAAAAATGGCAGATCAGCATCAGTTGTTCCAGGCTGGATACAAAGAGACAGTGTTAGTTCACCAAAGCACAGCACAGCCATGTAGCTGGCTAGTGGACAGATAACTGAGGAAGTTCAAGTTTTATTGAATTTTATCAGTAAAGATATCAGGAGAAGACCTTACTTTGTGTGCAATTAACTGAAAGGAGAATATTCTCCTGTGCACACCTAGAGTCTTAGCTTGAAAGAATCCTTATGAAAAGACTTTGCTGGGAGGAGGTTATATTAGGTCCCACTTGAATTGAAAGATATTCCACCTGCTATCTGGCATAAAAGCAATGTGCATAATTAAAAGCAGACATTTCAGTGACTATGAGTACCCAGCAGGGTTTTGAATACTGAGAGTAGTGAAGGGTTCTACCTCATCTACACAATGTTTCCACCCTTTAAGGACTCTGGAGAAATTAACTAGTGGTATTTAGTTATTATTAATCCTTTTTACAATGGAAAGAGCATTTAAAGAAAATCTTGGTTCCAAGAATCTGTTGTTTCAAGCAATTCACCAAGCAGGCTCAAACACTGTGCGCTCTCCCTAGTTAAAGTTTCTACGGTTTAATTTATTCCAGAGATTGGATCAGCAATGGTGGGAAGGTGAAAATTCTGTGTTTTGGGATTCAGTTTAGTGGGAGTGCAAAACTGTTTTTCTTTCCAGACTCAGAAGAGAAGCTGATTGCCATAGAATAATCTCTCCCTAGGGAAAAGGTTTTATTGGTATGAAAGACAAATTTGTATTTAAGGTTACTAATTCCAAATTACTTTTTCTTCAACAAAGCCATGTTATCAGATACTACAGATTTATAGTTATTTCATCCCAAATGTAATCTGGGCTTGCTCATAAACTATCTGCTCTGAATAACAGATAACGTTACTGAGTGAGGGAGTCTAACTTTTTCAATAGAATAAGTAGCAGCAAATGAAAATATAATTGCCTGCCCACTGTAAGTTTTCTGTACTACGATACCTAGTCAACAAAAATTATCTTTGGTTCAGATAAAGCATTGTATACTTTGAACAACAACAAAAAAATATTCAAAGAAATCATATACTGGTGACATCCCTTACCAGCCATCTAGTAACAGGGCTATCTTTTTCTTCTAAGAATGTGAGAACTAATCACCAACTAGTAAAAGTGTTTTTTATGTCAATAAACTTAATTAACACCAGACAAACTTTTTCCTTCATTTTTCCTCATTACAAGCCAGTTCTCAACAAACACACGGAATAGATAACCACTTCACACCTCTCCAAGGCTTATTTTTATGGGTCTAAATTGAATTGAACAATTTTTTTAATGTATTCTCCTCTCACCTTATGAATATTATATTTGCACTGTTTTCCCCATATAAGAGAAATGCATACGTAGCCTCCCATTTGGTCATTTGAGCCAAAGTAATACTTTGCTGTCTTGAGTATTTTGTCTGCAAATAATACTGTCTTTTTCTCAGAAGGTCTGACTCTGAGACGTGTAAACCATGTAATAAAATAGCATTGATTTTAAAGAGTTATTTATATGAACATATGTATTTCCATATGAATAGGCTTGTAGAATCAGTCCAGAATCATGCAAGTCACCATGTAAAGATGGATTATAGGATTAGAGATGGATAACTGCATGAACCTATAAACCCCATTGTATTCTTGATTGTATTTTGAATCTCCTTTTGTATTAAAGGTTTACAAGTTAGAAAGACACCCTATGAGAATTGCCAGACAGTGCTTTAATAAACATAGATCCTGCCTGAGCAACCCTTCTACACACACTTAAATCCAGTTCATTTCCTCTAGTATCTGATTTCAGCTTCAGTTGAAATCTGTCAGCAGAAGGAACTAGCTAGGACAAGAGCAGTGAAACAGATTTTAATAACTCTGCAAATTAATAAATATAACTATACAGGTAATAATAGTGGATTAAATGGGTGACCTGCCAGAACAGGACTTCTTTACTTCATCTTTTTTCTCTTCACCATCCTAGGTCACTACAGCCTTGTCTTTCTCCATACTGCCAACTTGGAAATCTCACATGCCTGAATACTCCCAAAAAAGTACCACAACTTTAAAACTTGCAGCTGTTCATTCCCTGCTAAACTGTTGGGGAGCTATGTAAGAGTGGAGAGAGGAGAGTTTATCCTGGTGATTCAGGGTTGACTGAAGACTGTAACTACTTGCAGAGGGTCTCCAACCTTGTTATCTCTGATGCATGGTGCAACAGCACCAGGCAATCAGCAGCCAGAGTAACCCTTGGAAGCCTAAATGCTCTTAGACATGTCTAAATGAGACACAAGGTTCATGTAGCTGCACAAGTGGGGACAGTCCTGGTGTTTCTTTTATGGAGTACTTTAAATGCTGGGACTTATTGCAAGAGTGCTCTATGACTTTGGAAATGTGAATAGTAGATTAGTTGTTTGTATATGGCAGTCAAAAATAGGTGGCTGGCTAACAGAATGGTTCCTGAGTTCTATGAGATCAATAAAACTTGTTGTTGTAGAAAGCACTTGGCTTTCGCCAGTAGTCTCTTATATCAGCTTCAATCAGGTTTCTCCCTGCATCCCTGTGGAGGAAGCAGTACTGTGAGTTTCTTCGGCAGCTGTAACAGAATGTCCAATCTAAGTCCAGGCTTGATGGCCCACTGGAGTGAACAGCACTTCTGGATGCACTTGAGTGCTTTGCTGAACTGGGGCCAGCCTGGGTGACAATACTTCACCAAGGAGGCATGCACCTGGTCGCACTTTCTTTGGAGGTATTTCCATGGTGTGAGAACTTTTTTTTCCTTTCATGTGTTGTTTTTCATTTGTTTGATTGGGTTTTTTTTAAAATCTCCAGATTTTTTTAAGATCTCCAGAATGAAAATGTGTGATATCCTCTTGTTTGTGGAAAACTTCATAAATAAGAACAGCTGCTTCTAGTGCAGAGGCATTAGAAAAGCATGTCCTTTGAAAAGAGCAGTTAGAGAGTCTTCATAACTCTCTTTCCTTTCTTGGATGATGAAATGTTTGAGCACTGAGACCTGAGGTGGGAAGGCCCACTAACCAGTTCCTTCCTCTACAAAACAGACACTAAAGAGGAATTTGATCCAGATCCTCTCTCCTGTACACTCTACCACACACCTTGGGTCTGAGCTCAAAACCACTGAGGTCAGCTGGATGACTCCTCTGCAGTTCAGAGGATATTGTATCTGGTGTAGACTTGGGAAATGTCAGGGAAGCATTCCTGGTCTAGCTAAGGATGTGGGCTGCTCTCATGATTCATGGCCTTAGAAACAGACAATTAGTGCTACATTTAAACTAAAAATTTAGAGAAAAGTAGAAAAGAAGGTCAGAATGGGCCCATTTGCATTCAGAATCCGTTTTCCACATCACCAAAACATAAAGCAGGGCCTAAAAGGAAGAAGGGTTTAGTGCTGGCTTCTTTCTAACAAAGCTGTGACTAATGGCATTATACCTTTTTATTTTATTTTTTAAACCGAAACTAAAATGAGGCAACCGGAGGAAAAAAAAGTGTTACAAATAGAGCTTACATTATACTGCTGGCCTTTCGGGCAGCCTGCACAATGGGTGCCCCCCTCACCCCTTCCTCCTGTAGGATGGGTCTCCTTCGGTTTCCCTGGTGGCGAGTTGTTTAAACCAAAACCTGCTGTACACTGCACATCTTTTCACTAATGAGATGATTGTATTTTTGCATTATTCAGGAACCTGGATAAAAGTACACACCTCCAGCGAAACAAACAAACAAACAAACAGAAAAAAACCCCACAAGGCTCATTTTGCAATGTCAGCCTAGATACAACACCTTTTAGAGACATTTTGCTTATCCTTTTATTCTGAACAAAACCAGCAGAATGAGGTTCTGAACAGGCTGGTCATATGCCAATGCCGTTTTAATTGGGTTTGAGTTGACAGGTGGAAAAATTATGTTATTTACTACATTATAAAATAAAATATTGTTCAATATTGTTTAAGACTGAATGTAGCAAATTACACTCCCTTTGACCAAAAGTAACATTTACATTTTTAAACACATCAAAAATTCTTCTTTTTAATGGTATACGATCATTTAAATTACCTTACTTATCTGGATAAAAACTGTTTTAGAAAAAACCCTGTGAATTAGGTGAGTCAGTGAATATTTGTACAACTAACATCAGTAAAGGAAAAATTATGCAAGGCAAATTTGCATTTGTTTAGGCAAACAGAATGATAAAATTGTATCATGTAAAATTAATGCTTAGTGAAATCTTACTTTTTCAAGTACTGTTATTAGGCAAAGCTGTCGCTCTGTCAGCATAGTTCTAATATCAAATGCATAAAATAGACATTTTCAGTAGCATAGCAATAATATTAATAGATTCAAGAGACAGATGCTTTCGTACATGTAATTTCACATGGAAGAAAACCGTTCTTGAATTGGTTGGGTACCAAAGAGTTCTTCTGTTCCAAGATTCAAGATTTCAGAAAAAATTGAGGTAGAGATGCAGGAGAAGAAGATAAAATATGCTGTCTTCCAGAATAACTAAAAAGACTTGCCTTTTCACAGGTTTTCCGCAGTCATCCCTGATCTGGAATGATAAATCCACATTGCTGGGATTTTCCAAAGCATATCATTCCAAGGGATTACTAAACATATTGCTAAATTCTTCGGGGTTTTAGAAAAATCCATAGCCATTTCTCAGTGACTTTCAGTGGCATTTAGGATTTCCAGAAAGTCCTCAGACACTTCTGTGTAATATGAGTGTCAGAACCTGCAGAGAAGGTTTTGCCACCATTTCCCAAAAGCTCTCATATAGGTAATTTGTAGGTATTCCAAATCCAGCTCATTGCAAGTTTGGATGCTTATAGAGTTTGGATAAGGGTCTGTCATACTCAACACATCCTGAATAAGCCCAGGAACAAAACCAAAAGAAAATCTGAGTTCTGAAAGATTCCTCATTTCTCTCAGTTTTGAGGTCCCTCAGCATACCATGGTTCATCCAGTATGTTCAGCTTACAAGACACCAGCCTGCCTGTTCACTTCTTTGTGGGTGTTTTCATCTGTGACCTGTGAATCTGCAAGCCAAAAGGCTGAAAACCTGACTCCAAAGACAGTAAAAAAAAAGGACAGGGTCCTGAGCAGTATGAAGTTGGGGGGGGATTCAATCATAGAATTGATGGGGAGGCCAGAAGATCCTTAGATGAATCAATGTTGCCCCCTTCCCCACTGACAGGCAGCTGTTCTGCATCCGCACCTTGGGTGCAGCAGGGTCTCTGCAGCGAGCAGAGTGACTGGAAAAGGTAGAGAGGATAAGGCATCTCCTCACTAGCCCCAGCCTTGGGGGTGGCCCTCCTGGCTCTTGCA
This sequence comes from Bucorvus abyssinicus, assembly GCA_009769605.1. Taxonomy (NCBI): domain Eukaryota; kingdom Metazoa; phylum Chordata; class Aves; order Bucerotiformes; family Bucorvidae; genus Bucorvus; species Bucorvus abyssinicus. The sequence goes on along the minus strand of CM020030.1, from coordinate 16,791,725 downwards.
CCTGACGTGTCTGGGACTGCAGCCCAGCCTTCTCCTGTTTTACAGGCCATCAGTAGGGCTCAGAGGAAACAATTTATTATAATGGGGGTCACTGTGTTCCCAGGTCAGCCTGATATATCCGTCCTTGGCAGCTCACGGAGGTGGCTTTCAGTCCCTGTTGAAATGAAAACAGCTTCATTACTGGGCTTGCCTGGGCTCTAGGGGTTTGTTCCTGCAGCCCAGGCTCTTCGCGTGACTCCAGCCACAACTCCTGAAGTTACAATATCAGCTTTTCTCAGCTGCTTGACTTGGAAAGAAGAGTAAGGTGAACTTTCCTGTGCTCCAGTGCCATGTAGCAAATATGAGTCTCAAATCCTCTGACCTTGGAGAAGTAGATCCCATTCAGGCTCCTTGCCTGGTGTAAGTTACTTTAAGAGGAATTTCGTGTTTATCTACTGAATCTGCAGAGCTTCCTGCTGTGACTACTTGGTGGCCAGAGAAGGAGTAGGGAAATTTGCAGTAAGAAGCATAGCAGGGCAGTGTATAAAAAAATAGCTTTTGAAAATCTTTATTTACCAAGCAGAGTTCTAAAAGTAGAATGTCTACAGATTTTTATGTATATACAGGAGGTACTGGAGATGTCAAGAGCACTTTGCTGTGGGCCTTCAATTTGGAGAGTTGTCTGGTTTCCAGAAAACCTCTGATCAAGAGTTTCAGTCTTTTTTTCAGTCTTTTAAAGCTATGGAACCAGAAATTAGACTTTCCAGGTACCAAAACAGAATTTATTTTTAATCGAAGAACTTTTATTGTTGTCATGCTAAACAACAAGAAAAGGTCCCACTCCTTCAAAAGAAAAAAAAAAATCAAACATCAAATAACCTCTAGCCATCAAGGTGAAGGCAACTTCTTTATTTTGTGAAGTTATTTTCCAGCATTTGGTCTCCTGCTTTCCAACAAGCAGGTCCCATCTCATCCTTGCTCCCTCCACAGCTCTGTGGCAGTGAAGGGCTTCCAGGCAGAACAAGTCAAATACATCGTTCCCTGAGGGATACTGCTGGAGGCAAACAGCCTCTTGGGCATGGGAAAGAGATGGCCAGGTGGCCAGAGCAGCAGCAGACCATGGTACCTGTGCTGCGCAAGCGAAGGACACTATACACCGGTGACGGAGAGAGACAGGAATCCAGAGGCAGCACCTGTTAGGGACATTTTAAGACAACAGCTGCCAGCTGAAGGTAGGGGAGCTAGAAAGGGCAGAGTGTAACAAACACACTGAAGGGTCACAAAGATCACCCGGCCTTTTTGCAAAGGCTTTGCAAAAAGGTCTCCTAGCCTTTTGGAAGGATTTTCTTGCCTTCTTTAGTGGAGCCAGTCAAGGGCAAAACAGAAAGCAAAGCAAATACAGGTTGAACATTCACAGTCACTAAATACTGTTAACAATCATTAAGCACAGTCACCTGAGTCAGTAAAACACTAGTTGTCTCCAACCCAGATTAAAACGCTACCTAACAAGCTCTTGGAGTACACCATTTCACAGAAGAGAGGTTTCATTACTTCTGTTTTCACTTTTGGGTGGGTTTTTCAAAGTTACAGACAGTATCAACATAACGTGAAAGACACCATCATCCACGGGCCTGACTTTTCAGAAAAAAGCAGAACAGTTATTCTGTTCTGTTTTTTAAGCGTAACAAAATTTCCGTAATCATTCAGCAAATCTCCCATAGAAAGACTTCCCACTACCACTTTCCTCCTACTTCTGTAAAAGTGTTGTGAAAAAAGCTGGTAAATTATAACTTTAAATTGCATTTCAGTAACATGACTAGGCTGCCAACAATGAGGAACTTTACCTAAAGGATCTTCATGAGTCTCAAACAAAACAAAGCCTATCTTATCTCCACATCAGTTTACATGCTGTAATCCAGAATGCTTCCATGTTTAATTTCTTTTGAAGAAGTAAAAAAAAAAAAGAGGCTTTACAGGAATTTCCCTTATTCTAAAATGACCTGATTAGTCCCAAAGTTTGCATAGATTTCAAACAAACAAAAAAAAAAAAAAAATAAAGGGCAGGGAGACATAGCTGTTCTTTGCTTTGTTTATCCATCTGTTTCTCTGCATTTGGAGCTAGGAGGAAACGTGCAAGAACTATTTAATGCAAATGGTACTGAGAATATGGAACAAGTTACCAAGTGCTGGGAGTTTGTGAAGAGCACACGTGTTCAAATTACTGGAGATTTGTTTCTCTGGTAGGGAGGATTAAGGGATGAAAATGAAAAACCGTGGGATTCAGCTAAACTGAACAAAGGACTTGATACTATATTTTGGACCAGATGCCTTGTTGCTGAAAAGATTTTGTTTCCAAACGATTCAGGTGCAAACTTGTTGTCTGCAGAGACTAAGAGCCAAGAGCCCTTGATATAGCTTCTGGGTGCGACACGTGACTGCAGGCAGGGGGTTTCTGGTTGTTATTCTTCTGATGTAAGTCTTACTTCTTTTTTATCTGTAAAGTATGTGCACTAGAAAAGGAGTCCTACAGACTTTGGCTGAGGACTGGATTTTGGCCAGGCCTGACTGGATACAAAGGAAGGGAGAGAAGGACTGGCTGGGGGTGGGAGTGCTTCACATTCAACAGGGAGGCTGCTGGGTGCAAGGAGGCTCCCTGAAACTGGCTGTAGACTAATCATTGTTTCTGTAGAAAAATCTGTTGGACAAGAGCAATGGTTATGCCACATGCATAACAGAAATCAGAAAAACACGTAATCCCTTACATGGTTTTCTTCTGAGGAAAAGTTCCTCTGACATCCATGGAGACAACACAACTCTGAATCACCTGAGGACTGAGGTTTACCTACAAGGCATCATCTCAACCCAGATGATTGCAAGGGCTTTGATATTAGCTCAAACACAGAACTGAGCTAACATGTCTGCAGGACTTGTAAATTAGTGCTGGCTCACATCCAGGCAGTTCGAAGCATAAGCAAAGGAGCCTCAGGTCTGTCTGAAATGTCCATATAGATGGATTCTCCGATAGGATGCTCTGAAGTGTTGCCTCTTGTGGTTACAGTTAGCGTGTGGGTGGCTGAGATCTCTGAATCACACATTGTAAAAACAGCAGTTTGACAGTTCCATTAACAATATAGATGGGTTTGGTTTCAGTATGAAAACCCTTCTTTTCGGAATTCCCCAGATCTGAGGAACGGATTGAAGGAAAAAAAAAGAATCTGATTCAGAACTTGAAAGGAATTCTTGTCTTTCCCACAACATTTACTACTGGGAAACATTAATAACTTTTACTATAAGAGCTATTGACCAATAACTCTCCTAGTGTTTCCCTGGAAGCCCAGCAAAGTGTAAGTAAAGATGCTGGAGAAGGAAAATGTTTTGCTTTCCAACAATAAAAAATAAGATAAATCCACACCTTGTGCAGACAAATATACGTGCACACAATGCAAACATTTGAGTGCCTTCAAATCTGCAGAAAGAGTCTGAAACTCAAAATAATGGCAGAGATTACTAAAATTCATCAGGCTATGTGAACACAGGGTACTCACACCACAACGTAATGAAAGCCATCAGAGCTCCAACTTCATGTGGCTTTCACGGACTCACAGTGTCTTGCTGTTTTGGAATTTTTCCTTTGCCCTGTGAGAGTCACTGTTTCAAGAGAAATATGTAAAGGAGTTACTCTGGGATTATAGAGCAGGAACAGTAGGAACATTTGAGCTGAACTATCCCAGGTGCTTGTTAGAACAGGTTTAGCCAAATGAGAGAGGAGAAAGGTCCACAAGGGTTATACTGCAGAGAACAGACTGATATGCCATTGCCTTGCATTTTTTGCAGTCATTAATTTCCACTGTGCAAGCTGGGGGCAAGACTCTTCTGCTGCATAATTCCTTGGCTACTTATAATGGGAGCTACTCCATATCACTATAAATGAACATACAGATTAAAAAGAAAACACAACAGAATATAGGGCCTCACTCAGCCTTTACTTCCAAGGAAAAGTACAGCTTATGCACAATGATATGCATTAAGGCTTTTTCTCAAGGATATGCAGATTTCCTCGCCCACTAAATGTTTTTCTCCCTGATATTTAAAAAACCAACAGTAAGTGAGCCTGCTATATTGCTCTTCCCTAGAAATTGGTCTGAACTGGACTAGTTAAGTGGAGTGGTGAGTTAAAGATCACACAAAAGTGTAGACAGATGTTCTGAGACGAAAAAAACCTGCAATGAGAATTTACGAAGAAGAGTTCTTCAGAAGATGCAAACAGGAAAGGACAGGGTTTTTTATATCTCTGTGAATACAGGAGGGAGGTGCTATCTGAGCCCTGTAAGTAAAAATGTGTATGAGCAGACAAAACAGAGCTGAAGTGAGATCACGTCTTTGTCAGTGCCACTCAGGAAGTCTGAATTTGCTCTGTGGGACCCCAACAGCGATGTTCTAGATGGCAGCCCTGGGCCTGAATGACAAATGCTCCAGCAGACAGAGGGTAAGAAGGAAGTGACTATACAACAGAGAACTATTATTCAGCCTTATTACAGTGTGGTTGCTCAGCGTGGCTCATGTGGATTTGCCTAGGCGTAGAAAGTATGCAGCAAACGTTGACTGTACTGGAAACTGATAAACCTCAACATGTGACTGTAAGAAGCACTTATTATCAAAAAAGTCTTTTCTGCTGCATACCAAAGAACACAACTCTTGGCACAACAAAATTTAGTATTTTTTTCAGTGACCTGGAAATAGACATAAAATCATAAAATAAGGTTGGGAGTGAGTCTAAACTTTAAAATGGGCTGGGCACTGACATGAAGAATTTAGGATCCTAAAGAATAAGTATTGGGCGGGGCAGTACATCTGGAAACAAAGACTTCAGAAGAGGAACATTCTCTCCAGAGAAGCAGGGACTCTGCAAAAGCAAAGGGAGAAGCTGCTGTTGTTAATCAGCTAATGTGAGTTCCTGGTGTGGTGCTCTGCCCAGCAGAGTTATGGTAAGTCACGTTGTACATGTATTTCACTCTGGCATGAACAGCATTGCTTTGTCCAGCTGCAATATCCACAGCTTAGAGAGAATTTTGACAAATTGAAGGAGGCTAAAACAAGGACCCTGAGAATGACCGAAAAATTGAAAAATAGACCTTCACCTAGGCACAAGATCCTTACTGTGTTTCAGCCTCCCAAATAAAATGTTAGAGTGACATGGCTATTATCTATAATCTTACAGACTAGGAAAAGGAAGTAGCAAATGCTTCAGACCAGCAAACAACAGCTTAACAAGGTGTGATGGCTGGACGCTGCAGCTAAATGAATTGAGATTAGAAGTCGCATGCAACTTTTTAAGAGTTAAGGTTAATAAGCATTGGAATATTTTACCAAAGGCTGTCATTTCTTCCCTGGAAATAGCAAAATTGGGTGTAAACACATCGCCCTTCTCAAGCCCAAATGTACACTGACTCCAAACTTCATGTGCACACTCCTGCAAATACTCCTGGAGGCTCCGGTTTGAGAGCTTCCCAGCTGCAGCAGGGGATGAGGATCAAGCACAAACTATCCCTTAATGTCCTCTGCCTTCCCCCTGCCTTGGGCACAAGTCAGTGAGCGAAGAAGAAGGTGGCAAGGCTGACAACAGGCTGACTTACAGCTGCCAAACACAGAAACTATGCTAAATACTCATCCTTCCTCATCTAACGGCTGCTGGAACCTTGTGGTAGACCAGGTGATTGCACTAGTCAGTTTTCCAGGATGAAAAGGGTGGGGTTTTGTTGGGAAGGGTCATGGGTGGGACATTGTTTTGTTATGTTTTCTTTTAAAACATGTCACCATATGGTTTCCCTGTTTTGAAGAAGTGAACTCCTGCTCTGTGCAAAGGAGAATGGTTTTCCTACACAGAGGATGCGTGAGTTTTTATGAACCATGGAAAGTCATGCTGTTCGTTGGCAAGGGCTTGAGTACACACATTTTTCAGTTCATATTGGAGAATATAAAACCCAGTAAACATTAGAGAGGAAATAGGTTGCCTGGTGTGGTTATGATCTAGACCATGACATGCACATTTCAAAACGTCCTCTTGGGAGAAAAAAACAATCTGAAAATATCGCCGGCAAGAAGGCAGAGAAGCGGAAGGATTCTGAGAGAGGGTAGGTAACCTGGAAAACAGCCTTGAGGCTATGATGAAATCTCTATAACTCAGACTACATAGTAGAGAAATGTTTGGGTTGATTTAGAGATTTCTTGCCCTGCTGTCCTAACACCTTGAAAGGCAGGCTGCCTCCATGGGTGCACGTTTTGTATACTGCCCCATAAATTTATTCCACGTCACAAGAATAGGAATGACATTTTGTAGCACACTATATAGTGTAGGTAGCATTGCTGTCTAGTTGACCTCCTCCATTTTTACTTCTGCTGAAGTTCGTGATAGATGGATTTTGAAAGGACCTGTTGTTCAGATCAACTTAAGATCAAGCTATTCTCTGCTCTGTCCATATGGTATATCTGCTAGGCACTTTGTTTATTTCTTTGCAACATAGCTGCTGAAGATTTTCAAGACTCATATTTGACGGTATTCTGGGTGTCCAGTAAAGAGGGAAATAATTTCCTGTGGTACATTGCAGTGTCGTGTAATAGAGCTCCAGGGAGATTTACCCATTCCTTTTAAATACACCCCCTCCCAGAACAATGGTGAAAACGGAGTCATGATACTTAGCAATTTCCACCATTTAACTTCCTGAAATGGAAACCGTCATGAAATACCATGCACGCTATAGTACTATATGATCAGGAAAAGTAGACAAAGTCTTCCATTGTACCAATCTGGTTGTTACAGAAGAGGATCTGCCTACTTTGGTGTAACAGGATGTACTGCATATTTTGTAGTTTTGCCCAGTGCTACAATCCCTGTGGGCTAAACCTTTTCAACAACAGCAATAAAAGAAGAAAAAGACTGAGGCCCTTCTCTTATACCACTTTTATTTTAGGGGGATATTAAATACAAAGATTTGCTCTTGGTGGAAATTGTCCAACTGACTCCAGGATACTGTGTAATCATTAGGAACTGGAAAAACTCAAACTGCCTGTCTGTAGTGGCTTGGATAAGACCTGCTGGGTGCATTCCAGAAATGAATATTGCAGCTGTGATGAGACTTATGTTTGGTCTCTTCTTTCAGGGTGAATTGTGCCCTTATGCCCAAGGCCAGCATAAGCCTTATGCACCATTTGAGACCCACTTAAGCCCTTGCAATAAGACTAACATGGCATTATAATGTTATGTGGACCTTCTGGCCCTTTTGACGGAAGTGCGTGCATTACAAGATGTGTGCTAATCATTAAAATGTATGCTTTCCACTGTTAAAGACAGTGAAATATAACCAGAAAACTACCTCCTTGTCTTATACGTGTTCTCTTATCATCTCCTTATACGGCATCCTAGCCTGCAAAAGTGTCTAAAACATTTGCATCTGAAAAAGATTATTGTGTAGCCTTCAGCTGACACTGCAGTCTGTGTATGTCCTTCTGATGTTCCTCAACAGTAGCAGCAGGACTGTCCACTCTAGGAAGTAGTGTAGGTGGCTAGGAGGACATCAGGACAGCAAAACGTGCTAAGGACGGGACATCCATTCAGTATGCTTTAGATGGATTTATTTGATCTAGCTTTAGTCTAGTCCTGTGCCTTGTATACCTATGGGAACATATATTGTGGTTTAGTTTCATCCCAAAATAATCTTGTTTGTGTGCTCCATGACCCCTACATGGTGCAAACCAAAGCACAGCAAGTGAAGATGATAGGGAGAGTAACTCCAAAGAGCGTATTGAAGATCCTACCCTAGATGCACCTACATGCATTTTTAGACAACGTACAAGACAAAGAAGCCCTCACAAAAAGAACCTACTTGTGGATTAATGTTACCGAAGTATCCGTGGGGAGTGCAAGTTGTAGGGTCTCCACACTTCCCTTTCGTGGCACAGATTTTATTTTCAGTGAGGACAAGTCAGACGAAGCTTTGTGCCAGGCAGTGGTGCCACTTGACAGTGCTCTGCCTGACTCCTGCCTCAGAGGACCTACAAAATTCTCTCTCCCTGAGTTTCAGGGCAACCAGAATTCAGATGGAAAAATCTGTGCACACGGCAACCAGAACTTGATATCTTAAGTGGTGCAGTGTGTGTATTAATGCCAGGTGAGATCTGGCAAGTGAATGTTTGTTTTAAATTTCTCTTTAATCACTCTTACAGTTTTAACTTTGAAGTCTAGTGAAGTATGTTTTCTAGTTTATGCCTCAGATGACATGGAAAAAGATATTCCACCTACAGTACTGGAATATCATTTATAGATGTGTAAATTCATAAAGCTATGCCTCTAACAGTTTGCCCACATGGAACTATCCCAATATTCATCAACTGAGAACTTGACTGAAAAAAAAAAAAGAAAAAGAACAACATTTGAGGCATTTCTGTTATCATAATTGTCCCCAGTATTTCAGATCCAGCTATTTCAGAATTTATGCAAGAACATATATCCAAACATATATCCAGCCTACGTACAAAAAAGAACAATCAAGATTTGGGTAGAGGTGAGGGTAGGCTATTTGCCTGCTAAACCAGTATTGAATTAGTGGCTCATTAAAAATTTTAAAGCACATAGCTAGCTGAAAGGGTAGATTCATAAATGGAGCTGAGAGGACAGGGAGAAGTTGAACATACAAATATTTGGAAAAATATGTAAAGAAATAATGATAAAAAGCAGTAAGGTTTGGAGGGGTATAAGAATACTTGGATTTATTCAAGTTCTGTTTTTCTACTACACATGCTCTGCTAACTAGAGGAGAGATCTTCAGAGACCACATATTGGCTGTAAAATTCTAGGACTGAGATTAATTAAATGTCTGCTGCTCCTCATACAAACTAGACTCCAGAGTTTTTCAGGCCTTCTAGTCTTCTGAAAGAACAGCTGTTGAATACATCATGTGAATATCTTACACTCTTAAAATATATTTTTATAACAAGTGTCATTTTTTAATAAGGAAAGTTTAACATCTTACCCTTCCTCTGATTATCTTGCTGCTGTTCAGAAAATAAAGAATAAGGGTCTGATACTTACTATACCAACATGTGATACTTCCTGCAGAGCACTGCCTCCACCCAACATGTGTTTTTAAACAAAATTCATAGTAGGTTCAATGGTCACAATTATTCACTTGTGTTACGGTTTATGTGAGTTCATTGCTTGCATCAGTTGTAGGAAGGTGAGGACCCTATTCCGGTCTATTCTCTAGGTCAATACCTAAGAAATATTGTTTGTCATTTGCACCTCCTTTCCCTCCTGACTGGACAATGTCATAGCTTCTTTTGATCACCCCTCTTCTAGATCTTGCTATGCAGGCATAGCAGGATCACAGTATACGTAATACATTTTAATATCTGATTAATCTTGCAGAAATCTCTTTTCCACCTCCATAAGTGGATACCCTAACAACTTGATTTCTAGCCAGGCCTCAGACAGCTTCCTATTTTAATTTGATACAGTACCCACAAGTTCACAATATTCTCGTGTTGTTACACTAAAACAATACAGGTATTTAAACAGTGTCCGCCCCAGCTTTAACACTATACCCCTTACGGCTGCCTCCTTAGCTCTTATAGAAAAATTAGGCTGATGTCAAACATAAAATTTTCAGCCTGCTGGAGCTGTTATATACTTAATACATTACTTACACATGCCACTTATAAAAACACAAACCCCAAGCCAAAGGCGTCTCCTTCACTCCCACATGGCTGTAGTTGAAGAAGAAGTCGTTGACCATAAAGAAGCAAGTAAAACATTCTTCCTTAAAGCTACAGTGCTTCACACCAAAAAGTCTTACTTTTCTTACCAAATATGACTGCTTTAATTTCATGATTTTATCGCAAGTGAAGATATTTCTACTCTAAACGTGGCCAACTACAACTACAGGTGGTGGTCATATGCAGTGGTGGCTTGTGAGGTACAACCTGACTGATGCCGTCCAGGAACTTACACACTGAGGAACACCACCCTGTGTCTTCATTGTGAAAATACTTTTTAATTGTTTTTCTGAGGTAGATGTTCCTTGACCTTTAAACAAATAATTTAGGGTCTACAAAAACTTTGGACTGGACTCCTTAGAAATGCCAGCTGTGTGTGGAGGAAATGCTAGCTGTGGAAATGAAAGAACATGCAACCCACAGCAAGATTCCTGCTCCTGCCTTTGCCACATGCGATATGAGAAGGACAATGAAGTTAGCTCAGTCTCCAGAAGCACTCAGTTCCCAACACATCTGGTAAGACTGGCAGGAAAGATACAGCAATAATGGTGATTTTGGCTTATTTATCAACCACAAACCTATTTCAATATCAACAAGCAAGTTAGAGTCAGTCAAAACAACTGCCAGGAGGTCTCCATCTGAATAGGTTTTCATAGCATTCAAGCCATGTAAAGATACATAGCCCAAATAAGGGACAGTGTTGACTATGTCACTGTCCTAGAGTGGGGGTCAAAGGCTGTATATCTTATTCCAAATGTGGGTATATCTAGTCCTTTCCAGGACACTAACCAAAAATACTCATTTTTAAGAGTTCATTGCAAAATTACCTATAATAAGTAGTTTATTTAACAATAAGCACTTTGGAAATAAATGTCTTACATTGTTTTAAGGCATCACCATAGGAAAGCTTTAAAATTAATAGTCTTGAACTTTATAATCTTAATGTTTGTATTGTTAAACTGCTGACAAGACCAATAAAACACAGCGGATTTGAAAGGCAGCAAAGCATCACTGATAGATTTCTGGGGGATAAAGATTCAAACAGCCTCCTGCTGCAGGCGAGCTTGATCTTGCTGATATGCTTATTAAAAATGTCCCATATAGTGAACAGAGACTTTTAATTCTCAGGAGGGACAAAGCTGTCTCACATTAAGAAGCATGTTGCAACGGGTATATTCTTGGATAGGAACTCACCCAAACCTGGGTCCAGTTCCCAGGCATGTTGGTGACAAGACTTCATATTACTTTAGAACATGATGAGCAGGCAATTTTCTTGGCTTTGATTGGATCTTCCTACAATTTTATAGAAAAACCTATTACCTCCCATAGTAATTGCTATCTCACCTGAGCAATTACATAGAAATGTCAGAACTCCTAACACCAGAACAATAAAAGCTGAACAGATTTTTTTTTTTTTTCCCTGATTTCCAAGGAGGAAGAGTTAAGCTAATGGTGAAAGACAGACAGTGTTGGGTAGGACATCTCTGCTAGGCCTTGACTGCTATCAGGGGGCTGTAGGCAGACACAGAACTAATTCGTTGAGACACCGTGGATTCATGGTTTTCTATCCCTAGTAATGTGACAGAATTGAAAAAGAGGTGATGTAAAATGGGACCCTACTATAAGACAGCTTGAATGATATGTGGATAAAATTATTAGCAATTTTGCCAGTATCTCCATGTCTCTCAAGCTATTCCTTCATACGAATGTTTATAATGCTTAGAGCAATATTTCTTACATGGCTAAAATCCTATATAATTAGGAATCCCCAGCTACCAAGGCTGTTACTTGAAGGATCCTAAAGGATTTCATGGACAAACCCAGGTGAAAACACAACCTTGATGAAAGCAGTTTGCAGCTCCCAGAGACTCAAGAGGACTGCATCTTTTTATGTCAGGATTGAATTTAGTCCAAAGTGTACAAAACTTGTGTTGTGCCTTAAAGCTAATTGAGGATTTCTGGCTATCTCTCAGCTGGTAAAGGTCAGCTTTGAGATTTCCAGGTCAGAACTGTTTGGCAAGGATTTAGTGTCATCCACAACTTGGGACATGCTAACAGCCTTTCTAGTTTAAAGGCAATGCTGTAACTGTAAAAAGAGGCTAAGAGGGTAAAACTGGGAGGGAAGAGAAGGCGATTCGTTCAAGTGATTTATCGTTACACTTTAAGACTCTCAGACTAGAAGAGGGTTCCTCTTGCTTTATGAGGCATGACTGACCTGTCTTTCCATTATTGCACTGCTGAGTTATTACAGTTTTGAAATGTAAATAGGAAAGACTTCATAATCTATGGGGTAATCTGCACGAGCTAATTTGTACCTTCCTGGAAAGCCTAGATCCTTGCTCAATGAAACAGGTCATTGTGGAAGCTTAGCCAACTTTTCCCGTCATTTGGGAAATCAAAGACAACACAAGAGATGAGAAGGGAGACACACCATTTAATTACCATTAACCCTTCTAAGTATTCGTGTTTTTCCTAAGCTATATGGCTGGACAGTTAGAATTATGCTGTAGTATGGGAGAATATTACACTGGCCTCTTGTGCACCATACGCCTTTTCATTGACTAACACTTTTTTAATGAGAGTTCCTGAGGTTATTATCCAAACTACATTCCTTATCCCAGATCTCATCTTTAGTACCTCTCCCAGAGGTACCTGGGAGTTTGGACCCAGACACATATGCAAATCCAGGGCTTGTTCAGATCCCAATGAAGTCAATAAAAATATTGTTGGCTCTGAACAGATATCTACTAGGCTGAAACGAAAAGTAAACGCCATCCAAGCAAAAGTGGGAGGCAAATTACAGGTCCTTTTTTTAATCAAAATATGCCACCTTCTTCTCTATCCTTGCCTTTACATTTTTTTTTTACTGTCTTAACTTTAGCTTAAAGTAACTGAGGAAATGTTTAAATTTTAAAATGTTGAATAGTCCTGGACTAATGCCCCCAAAACATCATGTGACCTTCCTGATATATAGCTCTTAATTTTAGAACTTACTGACTCCAGTCATTAATTTTTTGTGATGATAAAATACTGAACTGTAGAAAAAGAAATACCAGGAGGCTGAGAAATGAACTTTTGTTCACAGGTATCACCATTTCTGGAAAATGGAAAAAGAAGAAAGAACACCTGCAAAACTTTGGTGAGTTAAATATTTCACAAGCATAACCTCAGGGTTATGTTAATGTAATCATTTACATGGGAATATTAAGTTTTGAAACCTTTGTTGCATTAGTTAACCTGTTCTTTACAGAAGTGTTAGACTTTTGAAGCTACAGAGGCACATGCTGGTCTGCCATTCTCTGTGAATCCCACCATCACGGTCCTGATTCTGCAAAGTATTACAGATGTGCACATCGTTCCCTTGAAGACAGCGGTGGGGCTGAGATGTTGTTGGCAGGCTAGGACGAGACTGGAGAGCTGTATCCCCTTTGGAGTCCTGCAGCTAGAGAGCACCTGTTCCTGGCACCCGTCTTGGGACTTGGAGGGGAATACACAAGATAATAAGCCCTTTTATTTGCCATACGTCCGTGTTTGTCTCGGTGCAAGACAAGGCACCTGGTCATGCTGTATCATGTACCTCAGCAGGAGGGAAGCCAGGGGAGTTGGACTCCTCTGGGGTCCCACTCCCGGAGCCCAGGCTGCCTTCCAGCCCTTGATCTCGGCAGAGGGTGAGCTGTTTGCCAATCTCCTCTCACTCTCCGGGCAGCGTTAAAGTGGAAAGGGCAGATAAAAAAGTAAATGCAGACATCTGCCATTTGTGGTGTCCCTGACGGAGCACAAAGCGGGGGAAGGAAGACGAGGGGATAGGGTGAGTGGATGTGTGTGTCAGTCAGCGAGGGATGATCTAAGTATCTGAAGTCATTCAAAAGGTCAAAGCAAGCAGTAACTCTTCCCCGCCCTCTCTCCTCCTCGGGGGCTCCGGGGAAATCACAGTCCGCCCAAACTAGATGACAGCTTGCCGGGGCTTAATGACAGGCTGGGTGCAGACGAGCCGCGGCCGCCCAGACAAAGGGAGGAAGTTTGGTGCTGCCGCCGACCCGAGAAAGGTGCAGAAGCAGGGAACGAGCCGGGACTGCCCCCACGCCCGGCGCAACCGCGCCGCTCCCCGAGGCCGCTCCACAGGCACGCCGCATCACCGGCGCTCTCGGAAAAGCCCCGGCCGCTTCCCTCCCCTCCGAGGGCCAGACGTAAACCTGCCTCCTCCGCTGAACAGTGCTAAATGAACGGCCGCGTCAGGCAGGAGAGGGGGAAGCGGGCAGGACATGAGGTAAGCGCAGCTCCACCGTCCCCGGCCAGCGGTGGCAACTCAAACCGCGGGAGACTCTGTGGCTTTAAGCGATTCGAGGGAACTCTTGCGTTTTTCACACATAAACATTTTTTTCTCCCGGTCTCTTCCCTCCCTGGCTTCCTCCCGCTCTTCCCCTCTCCTGCCTCCGTCTCTCCTGCTCCCTCTCCCTCCTTCTCTCCTCCCCCCGCGGCCCCCCCTCTCTCTTTCCCCCTCCCCTCAAGTTTCTCCCTCTGTCTGATTAAATGAGAAGGAAGTGTGGGAGTGGTGGTTTTGAAGCTCTCCCTTTAAGAGGCAGCCTGCAGTGACGAATTGTTGAAATTGCCATTGCAGGATGGCATTCCGCTATAAATTCATTGTTCCACCTCCTCTCATCTTCACATTTCTCTCCCTTCTCCTCTTGTTCACATCGACAGACTGGGGATAACAACAACAACAACAGAAAAGATACAGGAGAGGGCTTTTACAAAAATACAGGACGTTTTCCGCTTCTTAGGCTTTTTTTTGGGGGGGGGGGGCTTTTTTTTTTTCTTTTTAACCATCTCACCGGAGACGATCGAGGCGGTTTTTGGTGCCTGAATTTCTTCTCTCCCCTTCTCCTCCTTCTCTTCAAAACAAAAGGGGGCAAAAGAAGGAAAGGGAGCCCACCGGAGCCCGAGAAAATGCCGGGTAGCAGCAGACCTGCCCCCTGCCCCTGCTGCTGCTGCTGCTGGTGATGATCCGGTGACTACAACACAGAAGTGGAAGAGGAGTGGGAAGTGCTCAAACTTCTCTACTTGCCGGGTCCCAGCCTTCTCTCCTCCTTTTCTCTCTCCCGCACTTTGCCTCCCGAGCAGCAGTGATTTGGGACTTTTTGCCTCTCTCTCTCCTTCCATGTGCTCCTGGCTCTTCCCTCCAGAGAAACACAAAGTTCACACGCGAGCGGCTTTTGTTGACATTTTTTTCTCTCACACTCACACTTGACTCGAGTTTGGGAGAACTTTCTTTTTTTCCTTTTTTTTCCTCTTCTCACCCGCACCCCTCCCCCTTCTCTCCTTCCTTTTATTACGTTGCCGCACTCCGCCGACCGGCTCTTTCCACCCCCCTCCCCAACTCTTGTTATTATTGTTACTACTATTAATTATCACCACCACTGTGGCCGCTCCTGACGGCGAGGCAAGCATGCTCCTGAAGCTGGTCTCGCTGCTGCTGGCCGCCGAGCTGCACCTCGCTCTAGCCCAGCCGCCGGCACCTGCCGACAACGAAGCGCCGCGGCCCCCCGCCGCCACCGCCGCCGCTGCCGCCCCGCCGCTGCCCCGGCCGCGGTCCGGCCCTCCCCCCGGGCAGTCGCGCCAAGCCCCGCCGCCCCGCGGGGCCAGCGGCGTCGTGCGGCGCCTCGACCCGACCTACGCGGGGGGCGGCAAGGCGGGCTACGTCCTCTACGCCGGGGGCCAGCGCTTCCTCCTCGACCTGGAGCGCGACGAGGCGGTGGGGGCGCGGGCGCCGCGGGCCGGCGGGTCGCCGCGCTGCTACTACCGCGGCACGGTGGACGGCAGCCCGCGCTCCCTGGCCGTCTTCAACCTGTGCGGCGGCCTCGACGGCTTCTTCGCCGTGGGCCGCTCCCGCTACACAGTCAGGCCGGCGCGGCGCGGCGGGGAGGCGGACGGCCCGCGGATCTACGGGGAGAGCCCGGCCCGCGTCCCGCACTTCTTCCGCAGAGACCGCTTTAGCTTCGAGACGGTGCCGGCTCGCACCAGCTGCGAGACCCGCGACACGGCCGGGGCCGCGGCAGCGGCGGCGGGGGACGGCCGCCGGCGGCGGCGTCGTCGCTCCGTCTCCCGGGCCCGGCAGGTGGAGCTGCTGCTGGTGGCCGACGCCTCCATGGTCCGCAAGTACGGGAAGGGGCTGCAGCACTACCTGCTGACCTTGGCCTCCATCGCTTCTCGGCTCTACGCCCACGCCAGCCTGGAGAACCACGTCCGGCTGGCAGTGGTGAAGGTGGTGGCCCTGGGGGAGAAGGAGAAAGGGCTGGAGGTCAACAGGAACGCTGCCACCACCCTCAAGAACTTCTGCAAGTGGCAGCACCAGCACAACCGCCTCGACGACGACCACGACGAGCACTATGACGCTGCCATCCTCTTCACCCGTGAGGTAGGCATCACCCCAACTGACAGCGACATGGTGTCCCGGGAACAATGTGTTGCAGGGTTGATGGGTTGCAAGAAGGCCGGCCTGGCGGCCTTCCAGCCACATTGACCACTTTGCCTGGTGGTTGCCTCACACTCACACCTTCGGCCTTTCCGTTGGGTTGGTCTGCATCTCAGGGATGGGCACCTACCCGCCCAGCTACTGGAGATGGACAGGGGGTTGAAAACCCAGCAAATTGTGTATGTATTTATGTGTATCCCCTCCCCTGATAGGTCATCCCCACTGCTGGTACACAGTCATTTGTGTCAGTGCGGTGCTGGGACTCCTACCAGGGTGGAGAGCTGGCAATTTCCCTGATCAGAGGACTCGGCTGAGGCCACCTAACTTATGTCTGCTTGAGAGATGATGTTGGTTTGTCTTTCCCAGTGAGATGTTTCACACACAGCCCCTCTCACACTGGGCAGGTGGTCCAGGCAAAAAGGGCTGATAGCGCTCCCTAGCCTAAATTAGTCCCCAAACAAACCCGCTTCTGAAAATGGTGGAGAACACCGTAAAAGTACACGTGACTTCCTTGTTGAGTGCATTGAGATTCTATTTCCAGCAAGACTAACTCTGCTACACTGGAAGCCAGCAGTACTTGTGGTTCAAGGGTAGGACGTAAATGCAAACCGCAGGTAAACAAAGCTGCAGAAATTGAGTGAGTTAGGCTGGTGGTAAGGGGATGCAGTCTCTTTCTCGTTCCCCAAGTGAAAAACGGGTTTCCTGATCAACTGCAGGTCAGATCCGTCCAGTATTACCCATGCAGAGCTGCGCTTTCCTCTTTGCCCGGTTGTTAATTAATTGCATTGCCAGGGGTCGTTAAGGGACATTGCTCTAGTAGACATGTGGCTGAGTTTATGCAATGAAGTTCTTCTGTAAGAATATCCCTTCAGCGGTTTGGGTTTGGTGTTTTCTTTTTTTCCCTTCTCCAAATACGAAAAAAATAACTGCATGACTTTCCATTCGTTTGAGTTCTTCTGCTTTTCTACATCATAGGAGCCTGCCAAAAAGGATGCTTTGGATGGTTTGTGGAAGGAGTTGCTCCAGAAGCGGGAAAAAAAAGTGCCTGGCTTGCTTTTATAGCTGTAAATAGTTGAAACATTAGGTTCTGTGTCAGTCAGGCATCACTCCTGTAGCAGGAGCCTTTTTTTAGCAGTTTAAAGCCCATCGGTCCAATTTGCAAGCTTTCGTTTTTTTATCGTTATAAGCTGAATGAAAGCAGGCTACCTAGGCTGGCTCAGAATCCTCTTGCTTTTTGCTATAAACATCCTTTCTAATGGCTTATTAATTAAGCCTGGGCCAGAATCCATCACTTGCACTGAAGAATGTCTTTCTCTGCCAGTATTTCCATTTATTTCCCTAGGATTTATTACAATTCTGAAACTCTTAGGGTGGCAGACTGTGATTCTTAACATCAGTTATCAAGTTAATTTGGACTGAGCTAGGATGTGAATGTAAAGTGCACTTGCTTTACAGATGCTTGTCTGTAGTGCTTTGCATGGGTGCTCTCCTGCTAGCATAAGAGTGTGCTGCTAACCAGTAATCCATTTTCAAAGAGTCCTGAGCAATGCGTCTGCCATGCGTGGAGTTACTTCTTTTGGATGTAAGTAGTACCTAAACTAAACAAAATGTCACAGTTCCTGTGGTCTTCTCCCACTCTTAAGGTGCAAATATTGCTTGCACTGTTACTTAGGGACGTAAATGCTTTGCAAGAAAAAAGCACAGGCTTCCGTGTTCTCGTTTATATTTTAACACGTTTAATTATGGGATTAGCTCCTCAGTGCAATTCAGCGTAACTTAATCTGCTTTAATGGTTGGCTGTGTGCACATCCATTGTTTGGCATTACATTTTAGTATTTGACTCCATAAGAACAAAGCTGTAGTTTCTTGCTACATGTGTTCATGATGTTCTTTGCAGGGGGTAGGTGTGAGTCCACACGATTTTTATATGCTTACACTTGACGTGTCAACATGAATCTATTTGCTCCTCTTGGAATGCAAACATGAAAAGAGTTAAAGGATGAAAAAGCAGAAGAGATGTTTCCCAGAGGAATGAACCCCACTTTGAACTAAAGAGAGATTTTTTCCAGTTTAGCTTTTCAATGAGAGTGGCAGCAATTGGCAGAAGGATCCAACTTTTACAACTATGTTTTGAATGTGTGAAGTACGTTGCTTAGCTACTTAGACGCCAAGCCGTGGCTGCATGTTTTCATGGGCTCTGAATACCGTCATGCTAATTTTTAAACATCCAGATGTCTTTTTCTAAATGGCTTGTTTTTTAGGCATGGGGTAAATGTGTGAGGTACATTTTCCATCTTTGTTTACTAACTGAGGCCACCTTGAACTTTGTGTCTCAGTGTCAACAGAATAATATTTGCAAATCATTTGTCAGCTGAACACATGTCCTCAGCTGTATGTAACTGTTTATGCGTAGTTAGAATCTAAATTATGCATGCCTTTTGCCATACAAGGCTCTAATATAATAAATATCTTCATTCTGGAGTGACATTTACTTGGCTGTTATTTTTGACACCAAAAGAGGCTCTCTGAAAAGATAGTAGCTTTACTTGAGTTCCTTATAAAGGAAGAATCCTGTCAGAATTCAGCATCTTTGCTTCCTCCTCTTCTGTTGTCATTACTTGTTTAAAGATAAATTAATAACCTTTGATAGATGAAGAGTGTGCTGGCAGCTCTGCCTGATTATAGAATTAGTACTGGCAGTTCAAATTATCATCATCATCGTCATTCATACTAGGAAGTACTTCCCATGCAAAAGGATTTTTAGAAGGAGATTTACTAATTCTGGATTAAAACATCCATTCACTTTCAGTCATAATCTGTATTTAATTTGATAAGGACTTTAAAGCAATTGTGCTGCAGAGCATAGTAAATAGTAAATAAATACCAACATGAGTTCAGTTTTGGGTGATACAGGCAACATGTTACAGCTATTTTAAGGCTCTATATTGCTTATTAGTGGTGGCAGGACCATGTAACTATTAGCTGCAGTGAATCCTTTATTTACTCTGTAACTGCAAGGAAAACAGTGACTTGTCTGGTCATTATTATCACCTGAGTAGGAGACTGTGAAAACCTTCAGTGGGCACAGAAATTATCTATCACTAAATATTTCAGAAACTTAGTTGGGTTCCACAGTGATTATTTAAATTCCCAAAATCCAGTAAGGAGAAGTATATTTTCCCAGTGTTCTCAACCTCTCATTTTGACCCACGATGGCCAATATCAAACCTGACAGAGGTCTGACTTGTCAGTACCAAAAGGTGATAATTTTCTAATAAATTCTGTGAGAGCTCTCATTAAGGTGGCTTGGCCTTAACAACCTTACGGAATACTTGGGTCCCCTGCTGTTCAACTATTTTGTGGTTGAGTCCTTGACAGCAGCTGTAAATTTTTGGGCCACATGCATCCTCAGAGTATCCCCTGTGGAATATGGTGATGCAAGGATTCGATCATCTGGCGGCCAGGTGAGTCCTCCGCCCCATGCAGCAGTAGAGCAGCGGCTGTGTGGTGGGAAGGAGGAAAAGCTAGTAAAGCCCTCTTCCCCTCGAGATCAGATTGCTTTGTTCTCGATGGCAGTGAAGTCAACAGCGAATTTAGAATTTAGTCTGTTTCAGGCTTGCTTATTGTGAACAGTTCTTGGAAGCTGGAAATAGGTTATCTTCAGGTTTTTATGGGTGCCACAAAATACTTGCCAGATTACTTGTCACATTACTTGTCACAGTAGGAAAACATATTATCCATGACTTGCAAACTGCACTTGAACTTGGGCTGCTCTTTTCTGAGGTCTAGCCTACTCTGCAATTATCCTCTAGTATTCATCCAATCTATTTCATTAGTGACCCTTAGTTAAATTTCAAGTGAACTACTGAATGCATTTGGACAAAATCCAGTTCCTTTCCCCTCAATTCTGAATCATGTGAAAATTAAAAGAGATATTTCTCACAGTAGATACAGGCAACAAGAGAAAGAAAAAATACTTTCCTAAGTGCTTGTTAGCATCATCTGTGATAGTACCATCATGCCTGGCTCTAACAGAAAGTTCATATTAGAGCCAAAGGCTGCCGTCCTGCCTTTTTCCACACAGTAATTATATGGGTCTTGTGTGTATGATTTAGTTTAACTGTCAGTCTGACAGTGCTGTTGAAATTCAACAGCAAGCTTTGGACTATCTCAGCTCTATAGATGATAATTTCATTGCGTGGAGCACATGCTTTCTTTGGCTCTAGTTCCTTCTTCTTTTTATCTTTTCCATATTATCATCTTCACACAATTGTTATCCCATATTAGTAAAACAGGTCCCTGTACCAATGGTCAATAGAATATATTTCACAAATGTTTATTATTATTACTCTGAAGAAATTATAATGTGATGTGTCTGCCAATGTTTTCACCATTTTTGTTGCAAATATAATACATTTATAGATAATGTCCCTGCGGAAAATAAAGTGGGACATAACTTGTGCAGGAGAAATAGCATGATTCACACTAATCTACAGAGATAGCATGGAGTTTCCCCACAGAGGAATTATGGGTTAGGCAAGTTAAGTAGCACATTTTTCCTTGTTCACTGATCACCAGTTTCATGACTGAATCTTTGTTCATCCTTACCCTTCCCATGCAGAGTCCGAAAGCTTTATGTGCATTTTGCCAATATTTTTAAATAATCTCTGGTTTGCATAAATGCTGCATTTTCATTATGTGCTTTAGGAAAAAAGTTTTGTTAGTATGTACATTCAGAGCATAAAAGCTTAATCCAGTTTAGTCTTTGTTTCTAATAGTTTATTGCAGAGTATCCTGGGGTGATGAGTGCCTAGGGTCCCCACACTGTATAAGGGGGGAGTAAGAACATGCGTAAATATCCAGTCTGGTGAGGAGGTGGTTGCTGAAGCCAGCAAATGTTGCCCTAAGGTTTGCCCAGCAGAGCATCACCCATACATTGGGTTTTCTTGAATTTCACCTTGCCCAGAATTCAGAAAGAAAGCTCAAATGTACAGAGCTGCAAATGCCTTAAACTCAGTCCTGAACTTAGCATATTAAACTGAAAGTAAGATGACCTCAAGTTAAACTACTGGAGGAAAATAGGTGACTTATTTTGTTCAGTATGGCAGGTATCACCATTCCTATTTTTCCAGAAAGGTAACTAGGCTTTGATCTTTTGTCTCAAAATATGGCCATGGGAGGACAAAGCAGTAGCCCAGTTAGGCTGATGGGAGTCCTTCCTCGGTTCAGAGTGATGGCCAGGCCCTCTCTCTTGTTCCCTAACCTGGACATTCCCATGAACAAGAACCACCAGTGTCTCAGGAAGTGGACTTTTCGCAGCAGTCTTCCTCCAGGGCAGCCTTTCACCATTTCAGCTTGTAAAGTCTCTCTTTTTAGGTGTCATAGTATCAGCTGAGGGATAAAACAGATGAGTCCCTAATTACCTTCTTCACCAGTTGTCCCTTATTTTCAATACCTTTGTGGTCTTTTGTCTTAGGTCTCGTGCTCCTTTTGATTTCCAGACATCATGCACTCCTTGATACCTGTAATACTCTCTGTTTGGGTGAACCTTAGTTTCCTCCATGTGTGCCCTTCTGCATCGCTGTGACATTAATAAACTTTCACCCACTTTGCAGAGCAGGG
This sequence comes from Bucorvus abyssinicus, assembly GCA_009769605.1. Taxonomy (NCBI): domain Eukaryota; kingdom Metazoa; phylum Chordata; class Aves; order Bucerotiformes; family Bucorvidae; genus Bucorvus; species Bucorvus abyssinicus. Next base: position 16,769,884 of record CM020030.1, on the reverse strand, counting down.
AGTGGGAGGGTGGATGCATGGATTCTGAATACCACCTGACCCCACCTTCCCTTCACAGGTGGGAACGCTGCTGCAGGAAGTCGGAAAGTCGTGTTTAATTCCTTCCTCTGCTTGAGGGATTTTAGGTCGGTATCGCCCACCTCCCAGGAGAGGTCTTTAACCGGTAGGTTGTAAGCTGTTCCAGGTGTTAAGGAAACTTTCCACCCCCTTGACCAAAGCTATGTCACTGTTTAGCAAGTAATTTAAGATTCATATGGTGAGAAGGAGAGAATTCGTGACCTGAAGCCACTGACTGGAGCGTACTGCTTAATGCAAGGCAGTCTGGGTTCCCAAAGCACAGAGAGAAGACTGTAATTTACCAAAGGACTGTTCAGTGTAATATACAGAAGCTGAGGAATAGGGACCAAAAATTAGGTCCCTTCACCAAGCACCATAACCACTAACTGGAGCCTGGGCTAGAGAAACTTTTGACATATGGACTGCAACAGGAGGAGCCACAACTCCCTGCACTCACAAACACCTGCAGACCTTCATTGTAGACCATGATCTCGTGTAGACCATAGGGCACTCTCCTAAGAAAGCTTCAAAGTGTCCTCATTCCTCAAAACAATTTGAAGCTGGATCACCTTCTTATTGGGCAAAGGCTTTAACTGAGGAGCCATTGTAAGGAAATGAGAAAAGCAAGTGAACAAGCACACTGGGATGTAAAAGCCATTAGCTGTGCTTTAAAAGAAGGTGATCTGCAGCTGTACCTGATAGAAAGCCTATTCCTGTTGGTTTCTAATACATCTGATCCTAGAATGTCTGTAGGATTAGCTTCCCTCAGGGGAAAAGATGGACAAACATTAAGCATCTCAACCCTGCAGCTGTTTAGGACTGTAAAACTGTGGTACTCTGGGGCCCATCAGGGCAGAAACTGCAAGCACTATGAAGGGGAGATAATTCAAAGACCAGGGGACATGTGAGCCAGTTTTGTTGTTCTGCCCTTACATTCCACCAAACTGTCCACGTTGGTGCTTAAATCCTGTTTTGGATCCAGTCCACAGGCTCTGGCCTAATGTTAGGTTTCACTAAACAGTGTATTCTTGGTTTTAGGCCTCCTGCACAAATCAAAGAATTTCAGGTAAAATAAATCAACTGCTCCAAGCAGGGTGCCACAACAATGCCATGTATACATGGCAAACAGCCAGCTGCTCTTGATGTACTTATGAATGCCAAGAAAACTAGGCCTTTAATCTGTCTAATTAACTACTAGTCTTATGATGCACAGCTCAGTTTTCCTAAGTCATTCCTTTGCCAAAGCTTAAGTCTTAATATCTATTGCCTTCTGTGTAGCAAATGCATTTCCTAGTTATTTTTCTATTTTGAAACTACTGTGATGCAGATCAACTACCAGACTCTGCATTCTTCTTTAGAAGTATCAAGAAACACTTGTTCTTCGAAGCTTCTGCCGCTATTTGGAGGCAATTACATGAGTATACAGATCCAAATAAGCAATTAACTTTTTAAATAGAAGCCACACACCAGAGGGAAATAATCATTGGAAACTGATTTTAAGTATCATGTGAGTCTCTGCTTTCTTAGTGCTTTAGCTGGGGTATGAAAAGTTCAGGAGACCCACGTGGATTTTTTTAGGTTTAATCATTGCATCAGGGCCTAATTTTAACTAAAAAAAAATATTTTCAAGAGAAGTGAAAACTTTTCATGTACACTCAGAAGCTTTACTTCATAAAAGACTGCCCAGGAAAACTAAAAATATGGCTCGAGATGCTGGTAGCAAATAATCCATGGCCAGTACAGCTACAGGAGGTTTCAGTCAAAAGAAATTTTGCCATAAAGATTTAAATCAGTGGAAGTGTAAACAGGCATGATTTTCCACAACGTCTCTCAAAATTGTGTTTTTGGGAAGGACCATGTAGCTAAGGAGTGGTGAATTGCTCTGATAGTAAACTTTTCAGAATGTCTTGGAGATGCCACTTTATAGTCTTCAATTATGTATATAGTCTATATTATGTGGTGCTTTGAATATAAATATATTAAAGTTCAAATCATGCAGAGGCAAGAGAAATAAAGAGTAAATGAGACTATGAGTTGAGAATGTAATGGAGCAGTAATCTGTCAAAGTGATTATTGACAATGTCAGCATTAGCTTAAAAAAAGCATCCTCATGTATTCATGGAGGACTGAAGTCAGCAGTGAAAACCAGAAGGCTCAGCACGTGCTCTGTGTTCAAAGCGAGGCCAGCGCATGCCCTGTTCTAGCAGCAGATGGGCAACCTGTTGACATTCCTCCCCAGTAACAGTTTCGTACTAAGCTAACACCAGAAAAATATTTCCTGTCCTTGTTTCCAAGATCCTTCGCAAGCCCCCTCCACCACCTGGGATTCGGAAGGCAGCTCAGGGCTCACCACAGCGCCTTGCTTAGACTGCTGGGGGGGCAGTATGTTTGTGGTCATGGAGCTGGCTGAGGGGAATGGGGCTTTACTGCATCACTGTCCGCCGCTTGCTGACCACAGTGCGCTTGCACTCCTCTCCTCCTTTACAGGGATCGTTGGTCCCACACCATCTGAGAACAGCTGTTTTCCAGCTGTCCATGGAGTGTTGGAGCTAGGTGATTTTACAGATAAACAATTTTCAGAATCACTTATTTTCTGCTGTGGGATTTCCTAGGAGCAATCTTTAACAAATGCAGTTAAAAGTCATTTTATCTGACCCGAAGTTAAGTTATTTCATAAAGCACAAAGCCCACTTTGTTTTGTCTAGACAATTGTTATGCTAATGAGCACTGCCTTGAAATTTAGTAGTGGGATGCTGAGGTTTGTGGGTATGTGTCATATTCTGGGAAATGATGGAAATGGAGGAACAGCGGTTTGGTGAAGTGACGGAATTTCTGAGGGAAACACGGGTGTGCCGTGTGGTCTGATGTCAGTAACACGTAACATATGAAAAGTAACCAAACATTGCTACTCTGTTAGTGCTTGCATTTGCACATAGCTGATGGTTTTGATGTCTAATGAAGGTGGCATTACACAGTCTTGTGATAGCTTTCGAAATTTTGAGAGTGGGATTACTAACCAGCCAAGAGTCAGAAGGGCTGCTTACAGTTAATGTCCCTGCTGTAATTTTCCATACTCCACTCATCCCATCAGAAGTAACTCTGAGGAAGTTTATGAGATTGCCTGCTTAGAAAAATTGTATTCTTTTAGTTATATTTGTGTCATCAAATCCAGAGAATCATTGTGAGGTCTGGTTGTGTCTGCTGGTGTAGTTTCGAAGCCATATCACTGGCATAGCTGCTTCTTGCATGCAAATGGAAATCAATCATGCATTGGCATAAGATATCTGTCTGCTGATATAATTGTGCCCACACTGGGACCAGTACTGTTGTAAGTATCTATGTAATTATGACACCCAAATACAAACAAAGACCAAATGACACAGAATCTGCATGCAGAGACAAGGCCTGAGTTAATGCATTTTGGTTTAGGGACCCTGGCAGTGCAGGGTGAACAGTTGAACTCGATGATCTTAAAGGTCTCTTCCAACCAGATGATTCTGTGATTCTGTGATTATTGGCACTGTTGACCTGAGAACAATTTAGACCTCCTCCAGTAAGCTGCTTTCTGTCCTATTTATGTGCTTTTTGATACTTGTATTAGAATTTCAGTTCAACTGCTTGTGTGGATTCAGTTCAAACTGCACTATTATAAAGGTATCTTGCTTCCTATACAGCTTATACTCATTTACTTAGACCGATCATATCACCGTGAAAAGGTATTTTTATTGGTACTATACACAGGCATTTTTTCTGAGTTCTGTTACTCATGCTGCTGTAGGTAAACCACTTACAGATACATTTACATAGTTTCCTCTATGTAAAATATAACCTTAGACTGAAATGGCCAGATTCAGAAGTGATACATAAAGGGCTAAATGGTTATGAACCCAGGCAAAAGTAATAGGAATTCAAGGATTTTATCTTCCTTATTGAATACACCCCAGATGTTTGATGCTATAATAACATGACCTCATGTAGGGCCTCTTCCAACATTGATCTGGAGATGCTGAAAATGATACGAAGTTTATTTGCCTAAATAAAATCAGAAAAAAATTGCATTCCTTTTAAAGTACTTGAAAACGGACATCCTTATTCTGTACCTTCCCATAACCCATGCAGAGACAGAAGCAAAGTTTGGGAGGGTAATTGGATGTCAAGGGTGGCAGCCAGTGGGGTTAGAGAGAAAATCGTGTCCATATCATCTGCATTGCCACAGAATGGAAGTTTTTCTTAAATCATGCATTATACCTGTGAAAATTTGGGAACTGAAATACTTCTGAACTTTATTCCTTCTTTTCTTGTGGGGCTGTTTTGCTCATTGGTACTGCGGCATTTAAATCTTGACATTAAGTAGCACCAAGAGTGCACTTACTGAAAAGAGTTCCCAGACACCTGGAAGCCAGAAGTGATCCCCAAATTCTTGCTTCATATACGTTAATACTGCTATGTAAATTTAGCTTGAAAATTTCTTTATTTCATCTTGGGGGAAAAAAATACACTTTTTTTTTTTTTCTTAAAGAGATGGTCTCTTACAGAATCTACAAACTCAGTGTGTTTTTCTTTGACTTCAGTGGGATTCAAATCCTGTGCCTTTTCAAGCTTGCCTAAATTTGAAACTATCATTATCAGGGAGCATGGTTGACCTGAAGCCTCATACAGGATGTCTGTTATTCAGATGGATTAATTATGAAAGGCTTCATAATTATAAAAGGAAATCTGAAGGGAAGAAGAAAGTCTTGAAAATGAAAGGGAAAACGGTATTTTTTTATCATTTTCATAATAACGTTTGATAATACTGTCATACTTTGAAAATTCCACTTTCATTCAACCACAATGAAATGTTAAAGTGTCGCAAATAGCATGGTACCTACTTTTCCTTCTCAACCAAAGAAGCATATATATGTACATTCAAACTGGTATTCTTCTCTCTGCTTCAGTAGAAGCACTGAAAAGTTGCTGCTAATGATTAAGGCATTACGTCTGACCAAAGTTGCCATTGTCATTATCATTATCATTATCATCCTGGAATGGGAAAAAAAAACCAACCCTAATCTTACCTGCATGGGTTTTGGAGACACCCCATATCCTCAAGTAGGAAATGTGATGGAGTCGTTGCACTAGTAAGACTAGGAATCAAGGCATTTTGCACTGTCGTATTACTGACTTTTTAAGCAACCTCTGAGAATTGCTTAAATACTTGGTATATTGGGTAATATATTATTAATCATTGTACTACCTCACTGATATGACATGGGGTTTAATATATAACAATCTCATTTCTTTAAGTGCAAGTATTAGACTTGCCTTAGGAAAAGAAAGGTGATCTCTGGTTCAAGGACCGGTAGGAGTTTGAAGATTTCTCTCTGTGCCTTGGTTCACCTTCTGTAAATAAAAAGAGTATTCTATTTTTATTGTCAAAGAAGAAATGTTTCTATGGCATATATTTTGAGTATCTAACTCAAAATGCAGAAATACAAATTTAGCTAACACAGATTAATTACAGAACGTATCCAAATCCTGTTAAAGTCAATGAAAATACTGCCACTGACTTTACCAGAGGTGGGGTTGTGTCACCGTGCTTTTAAACTGCGTTGACATCTTTAGATGGAATCTTATATTGATGGTTTTATCTAGGTTCTGCTGTTTGCAAAGGGCTGGTAACTTTAACCTGTTGTTACCTATGGGTGTAAAAATTTGTTTTAATGATTTTTTTTTTTCCCCCTTCCTGGTCAGGATTTATGTGGGCATCATTCATGTGATACTCTGGGAATGGCAGACGTTGGGACCATATGCTCTCCCGAGCGCAGCTGTGCAGTGATTGAAGATGACGGCCTCCACGCAGCTTTTACGGTGGCTCACGAAATTGGTATGCAGTGCCTTTTCTGTTCGCTTGCCAAATCAAACACTTGTAACAGCTGCATTAGTAACCAAAATACTTTGCAATTAATTCCAGATTTCCCCTGGTCCAGATACTCACTTGGGGATTAAGACTGTATACATATGCACTTCAGGGTTAACTAATAAGGGATCAGAAGGCAAGTGAAGGCGCACAGTAGGTGTTTCCTTTCTGACAGTGTCATTTCTAAGCAGTAGTCAAAGTGCAAATTCAAAGGCTGCAGCTACTGTCCAAAGATGTCAATACTTGGCCCTTGTGAGAAAGCATTTGGCCATCTAGTGTAATTTGCATGCATACACAGTGGAAAATAACAACTTTTTGAACTACTTGCATGCTCTATTGTTACAACAGTTTTGCTTGTGTCTGAGTATTACCTGCAGAGAAAGGCTCTTGTGGGAAAAAAAACCAAATTCTATTCTGTTTCTAAGTGGATGTAAATCCCACCTTTATGGTAAAATATGGTACTAATGTGAATCCTGAAATAAGTGAAATAGTATTTAGGTGATAAAGGTTTGGTCAAAAAGACCGTTTGACATGGTTTCAATTTCCACCTCAGTGGACAGCAATTTAATGTGGGAGCCTTACATATACTCTTCAGAAGGATTTAAGATCGAATTAGTGACAGAAGAAAGTTCCTATTCTGGAATATTACATCTGTCAGATATATTCCTTCAGAGACACTGCTGCCATCTTGACTATTTTCGATTTACTAATGTTTTGTGAGCTGTGTTCACTGGAAATAGGTTCGGTATGAAGGCTATTAGCTTTGATGAGTGAACGGCAGTTTAAAAGTGGAGAACATTCTTGGAAGGAAATAACAAGGAAAGGAGAGCTTTCAGAGAGAGCCAATTGCTGAATTGCCTTGTACCTCATGCCAAACCAAAGTAAAGTTTGCTTTGGGAGTATCATTGCAGTAGTTCAATTTTCAAGTAGCTAGTAGGTAGAGCCCAGGAGTTGTGTGCCTTGTATATACATCTGGCTCAGCAACCAGAGGTCACCAAGTATGAAAAAGCAGCTGGCATGTCAGTGACCTGGCCTTTCAGCAATTAGTGAACAGAACCTTACCTCTCTGACAGTACTACAAAGAAATTAAATCAGTACTAGCTGGAGAGGGATCATGTGTTGCATGAAAACATATAACATTGTGGCAGAATGAGTCCCCAGAACAGAAATTTTGTTTTAATAAACAAGAATATAATTATAAAAGGAAAAGTCCTCTGAAATCACTAATTCAGTGTATTTGGAGATAAATACAGCAATACATCAAGTACAACTTCACATCAGATGATTTCAGTGGCATCACACCTGGGGGCTGTGAAGCTACTGACCCATCACGAACCTGGTCTACAAATAGAAAAAGTAGATAGATTGGCAAACTTAGACTATCACTCAAAGGCCAGTCTACTCGAGGGACTGCTTGATCTTCTTGCATCCAGAAGTAATGCTTACTGCTGAACATTAGTGGGTCTTGGTGAGGTTGGATGAGGGACCTTGTGATGCCAGTGTTGATCTACCTGGTGCATGAAGAGGCGAGTAATGTGTCCCAACTACCATTTTATCAGCAATAAACACATGTTTAGATTGATTAAAAATGGAAGAACATAAACCAGTAAATATAGGGATGAGCAGTAAATATGCATATTATTTCCTTGAATTCCACACAAAGAAAATGTAAGCAAAAGTTAATTATTTTTAGTGATCTAGAAGCACATTTTTGAAAAAGATCCGTTTTCATACCTAGACGTTTACAGAAATCTGTAGAAGCTATAATTTTCAATATAAAAAAGGCATGAATTGAAACGAATAAATAAGTACCCTAATGGACCAAAAAACCCTCTAGTTTGAGGTTATTTAAAATAACATCCCTTTTTTTTCTCCTCACCATAAGATTTTAAGTAAGGGGGAGTGTCAAGTCACAGAATGATCTTTGTGTGTGTGGCCTGAAGTGGGAGAAGTTGAGAAAAGAACACAGCTAAAATTGCTCGAGTACTTACATTAAATTAGAGGTCCAAAAAGGATGAAAAATAAAAGTGTGGCATGGATACCCTTTAGTTAAGCACTTTTGGGGAAAACCTTGCTTATTTGGGGACCAGATTTCTTCCTGCAATTCAGAAGTCTTAAAGTTCCCGCTGTCCTCTGGGTCGGATGTAGCTTTAATTTGACAGTGGCTTCGTTATTCTGTGGAATTCACCTGGCAACATAGGAGACGTCTTGCAAGACAGAGGGGGTGCTAAGGGCTCTAAGCCTAAGATGCTCCATTCTGTCAGTAGGAAGAGCAAGGTGAGCCACTAAGTCAATCAGAGTCACCATCTGCAGTTTTTTTAAATAACCCTGCTGCATGTGCACGGGTAGCAGATGCAGCATTATTAAAATAGACTCAATCCAGATAAAGGCCGTGTGTCCTCACTTTGACTGCCAAGGGGATCCGAATGCTCTCGTTTCCTCTCTGAAGGATCCACAAGCATTTTTGAGGATCAGATTCTTCCTCTGGAAGGCAACCAAAGTAAACGGAACTGCAGCTCAACCAAACAGGACAATGCACAGCCCAGGGGCTCAGGTTGGATATGTGCATAGGAAGCCAGAAAGCAGCCTGCTGTATAGTAAGCCTGCCACTTCTGTTGCTAGAGCTTCTACTATATTACGTCTTAGATGTTTCTTTCTTTCAGATAAAATAGATGGATTTTGACCAGTGGTTTTGGGGAAGGAGAGTATGTATGAGCAACAGTAACAGGCAAAATCTCCAAAGAGCTCTAAACGAGAACACAGAAAGAGACATATGCAATGAAATTTTTAGCACAACTGATTAGCTGACAATAAGAGGTGGGAATTTATATATAAAGATTGACAAGGTAGGACCTGAATCCTATCTTACTTGCATGAAGGAAAATCAAGAATAATTTATCTTCAATGTCAAATGCAGAAAATGAGGATAATGTAACAAAAGGAGGAGAAAGCCGTGTAACTTTGAGCGTGATAATTCAGTTTCTCATTGGAATAAAGGGAAGGAGTACTAATACCATAAATGTTATTTTTAAATCATAGCATGTCACGACATCCAGCCACTAACGCTAAATCCGTATATGGATATTTTCTAGCAGGGGACATGCTGCAATCAGTTTGGACAGCAGTAGCTTTGCTGACCCAAAAATAGTCTTCTGGATTCATGCCTGAAATCATCACTTCAGCTCCATGTTGTGTCATAGGGATGTCTTCTTTGACTTTAAGCAACTCCTTCAGCTATGCCTCCACAGCTTTGCAGGGATATCTCAGCTAGCTTAGGCACAGTAGTAGACATTCTCCAAGTCTTTGTTATCATCAGCCTATTGTCTATAAAGGAATGATGTTCTTCACAGAGGCATCTAGAGAAAAGCTTTGAAGAACCTATGTTCGCTCATAATCTTAACATTTATTTAATGTTTTTCATAGGTCAGCACTAGCATATTGCTTCTTCATATTAAAATAGCGATAAGGAAACAAAAATAACTAGATTCTCAGTCTAATACTCTGGGCTTTTGGGTTGGAGATCTGTTGCTTTTACAGTGTTGAATTGTAAGCCAACCTATGCATCCCTTGAGGATAAGCATGATCCAATGTCATCAACAGACACAATCAATTTGAAGTTGTGTTTAACATCTCTTGCAATGGTGTATGTCCAATACATGACAATTCTTCGTTTAGTAGCCTGGTGTTGCTTTTTGTGATGCAGTCACGATAAGAAGTTTCAGCTGACTTTGGCTCCTCCTATGCTGGAGTCCTGCGTGCTTCAGTGCAGACAGCCCACCATCTTAAAGGGTTTGCCTTCTAGAAAAACAAAATTAGAAGAGTTCAAGAGAAAATAAGGGAAGCTACTGCTCATTTTATCAATAGGTGATTTCCCAAAATCACAAAGGAAGTCTTGAGGAAAGCCAAGGATTAAACTTGTTTCTTGAGTTTTGATCTAGTCCTTAAACACAAAAGCATCCTTTCTGCAGTCTTTAAGCAGGCAAAACTCCAGTTTAGTTCACTGAGAGTTTCATGGGTCTAATAACGTAAATTATATGTATCTTTATTCTTTCCATCAACTTGAATAACTTTTTTTTTTTTTTTTTTGAGAGGAGGACAGAGAAAGCGCTGACGTTTTGCTCAGTGGTAATGTTCATTTGACCTTTTGCAAAGTTCCTATTTCTCTGTTATGCAGCCACACTGGCATGCTATTACTCCTTCTATCCTCCTGAGTAATATGGTTTACTGATGTTCTTTCCAAGTATTTATTTTTAGGATATAGCCTTAAAATTGCTACATGGAACTAATTAAACCTCTGTTCATTAGTTTTCTTTTATCTTTTACATGTGACTTTTGAGAAAGAAGGCCAAAAGGGGGGATAAAAGCAGTCTTCAAACACATTTAAAAAAATCGTTGCAAAAGTTTACTTAATAAATCATTCTCCGTGTCCACCTGGGACAGCACAAGGGATAATGGCCTTAAATTGCAGCAAGGGAGATTTACTTTAAGCATTAGCCAAAATCATCTAACCAGAAGGACAGTGAAGGGCAGGAATGAATTACTTGGGGAGGCTGTGAAATCTCCATTACTGGAGGTTCACAGGAGCTGGCTGGCTAAAACAGCTGTGGCTTAGGGAACGCTGATCCTACCCTGGGGTGGAGGGATGCACAAGACAGTTTTTCAAGGTCACCTCTCAGCCTCATTTTCTATGGTTACGTGAAGTTATCACAAGTACCTCCACAGCTGTAGTGTGCAACACCTAAAATCAAGGAAGTGTACTGAAACTACAGTTTCAGTAGAGAAATGAGAAAATAAAATGAGAAAATAACATGTATAATACCAAATCTTTTTCAGCATGCCATCATCTTGTGGCATCTGCCACCACTGAGGACAAAAATATTGCGAGCTCTGTCAGCAAAGTGTAATTGCTTTATCAGAGAGCATAATTATATGTAAAGAAGCCATTTTAGAAGTGAGGTATCACTCCTGAGGTCCCTGCTCAGGTGGTTCACTGAAATACATCCAAACACCATTTTGCTGAATTCTGAGTGGATTGAAATTATTTATTCAGAGACAGAGCCTGTCTTTGAGTTGTAGGCCTCTGTTGAAGGAGGGCCATGTCTACCATGTCTAACCGCTGTAACCTTTATAGCAAACTATGATCCTGACCCTTCTTCAGAAAAAAACTGAAACCAAAACCAGTGTGTATGATATTTAAATGGTGGTCTTGCTTTTGATATTCATAGAAGAGTCAAAAAACTCGCATTCCATATTTTACCACATGCACTAATTTTCTTTATACTCAAAAGTAACTAAACCCAGTCATCTTTTCTGCTGCTGAACATGCAGCCCTTTGATTTCAAGGCTGTCAAGATAAAGCAGATAAAGACAAGCTTCAGTCTTGACAGGTACAAATCTTTTGTAGCCTTTCAAGAGGGACACATTGCCAAGGGCACAGAATCTCATAGGCACATGAAAAAATGGTGAAGGTTGTCTGACTTTCATAATATGTTTCATTCATGACAGATGAAGTTTAGGCAGATACTAGGTATTTGTAATTAGGAAGACTTGCCTTCTTAAGACCACAAAAAAGAGAGAGAGAGTACACTCTGAATGAGAGCCGTACACTCAGTACTTTACTTTTCAGAGGTTTAATGAGTACACTCAGTCTTCTCTGATGACATGCATCAGGAAAATTGCTTGGTTCCTCCTCTTTGAACCATTTTGAAAGTTCTATCTAAACTTGTGCTTGCAAAAGCTGTTGAATTAAGCCCTTATGAACATATTCCCTTTGGTTAAGAGAAAAGGTAGGCAGTCAAAGCTAAGCCTTCACAAGAGGTGAAGAGTGGGGCAGAAAATTTAACTGATGCTTCAAAAAAGAAACATCAGCCGTACAAAAGATTGTTGGTTAAAACTTTGGGTAAAAATTCTTGCCTTGTCCAACAATATTTTGATTAACTGATTATATGTAATATATAATTGTTCCGCCTGCTCACACATGGTGCTTAAAACAAACCTTTTTTAGTGAAGCTGAGAGAGTTTTTATGGAAAAGTGGAGAGATTTGGGAAAATTGAATCCTCAGGTTCTGAATATGCTTGAGCTTTTCTTTATCTGTCATGTACTTTTAAGTCGGAGTAGATTGGAATCTTTACCTTCTTAACGTCCATGAAGTGATTCTAACAGAGCAGTGAGGAGATGGAGGGCCAAGTTCTCAACCAGACACTCAGGACGTGGCTAAGACACAGCACTAGCTTTGTCCAAGTTTTCAGAGTTTTTCTTTGTGTTACATGTAACCTCATGAAGAATTAGATTAAACAAGCACTCTGCTTTGAAAAGCTGCTACTGATGCTGAAACATCATAACTTTAAAGCCAAATATATAAAGTGAAATATCAGTGTCTCTGCAACCATAAAGGAATTGAGAATGAAACTGGTTTGCTTAATGTTTCAGAACAATCATTACCAAAAATTAGTTTAGGGACATGGTTTAGTGGTGGACTTGGCAGTGTTAGGTTTACAGTTGGACTCGATGATCTTAAAGGACTTTTCCAACCTCAGTGATTTTATGATTTATGATTCTAAAAGAAGACCACTTCAGCTGTGTATGCCTGAACCCCCACGTTCCAGATTGGACAGGAAAGTAGGTATTACTTTCCTCCTTGGCAGGTAAATACTACCGATATGATCATGTAGTTTTTGCATGGAAAGGACTTGCAGAGGAAGGCAGAATTACCAAATAAACAGGCAACAGGCAATGCAATTTTTTACATTCTTGCACTGTGTGTACTCTCCCAGAGTTCATTGGTTTACTGTGACCTGCCATGAGTTAGATTCTTTGTGAGTTACTCTGAGGTGGACAGATGTGAAATGGGTGTCACTATCTCCCACTTCTTCATTAATATTAGTATTTATCTTTTACATGCCTCATTAATTAGCATAGCAGATGTAGCATGGACCTCCAAGACCACATCTTTTTAATGATTATTTGAGTCTATGTGGACACAGCGTTTCCCATTGCCTAGTCCGCATTGCCTGGACAGAATCTTGCCTGCAAATTTTCTGTCTGATGGGGGTGATGTATCTGTAATCTCCCACAGAAGTCTGTTACAACAAGCCATTTTAACAGAAGTTTGTTTTGTGTAAAGTCTGCAGGACTGGTGTATGAATGTCTGATTGTGGCTTTTTTTTTATGTCTGCTCCTGAAAATAAGCTGCACTTCAGACTATTGTTTCATTCAATCTGAAGAACTCTTTTAAGCCAGAAATATTAAAAACTGCCTCTGGGCTGGATATTTAAAAGAGAGAGTGATTTTTTTTTTTTTCTTTCATAAGTGATGGATAGCAGTCAAAGAAAAGAAAATTGGAAGGAAAGTTCAAGTATGAAGAAAAGGGAATAGCCAGTTTTACATTCTATGCATGTTTTTTGTAAGCTTGTGTAATTCAAAACACTTCTGTTTTATAAAAAAAAAAAACTTATTAATCATTATTGCTTAGGTCCATCATTTTTAATGCAAAATTACCATGACTTTAAGAGGATTTCTGAGTGATATCCATATGCAGTTCTTAACAAGGAGTCAAGTACTCGCATAAGTTAGACAAACAGTACATGCGGAAAGAAATTATTTTCTTTTAAAAGAGTTATTTCATGCAGTCTTTGTTTAGCAAATGAGAGAGCAAGAGGCTCGTGCAGAAGATATGGGCTGATGATTGCACCAAGGAATGTTGAGCCAGGAGCTTCCTGAATCCTGATCCCATGAGAGCCAGTGACTCAATGGGTAACCTTGGGCAAATCACTTGACCTTCTTTTGTACCCCAGTCATCCCCTCTGAAAATTAGGTGAAAGGCATGACCTCACTGAAAAACACATGCTTCATCAGAGCTGAGCTTTCCTGAGGAAACAAATTACAATCCCTGCAGCATTTTTTGGCATGCTGTGTCACTTTGCATGTGTCCTGTGGTCAAATTCAGTGCAAGAGCTGTACTTTGACATGCTGTTCTGTTCAAGTACTAGAGATCTGTGTATGTCCATAAACAAGGTTCTTGGTTTTTTTTCCAGAGGAGCCACCAAGATTTGTGTTTTAGCAAAAGCTGTGTGTTGGGGACACTTTCTATTCTCTTTATTCCTGTGCTTGAGATACCAGTGGAAAATAAATGAGATTAGAGTAATTTTTGCATGCTGTTCACTTAGACAACCTCTACAGAAAGCCTGGCAACATATTTTAAGAAAATTCAGAAATACCCAAACTTCCGTTTTGCTTCCCAGCGCTCCTGGAGAGGAAATAGCTGCAATGCAGAGTGCTTCACCACACATCCAACATAGCTTTGATGCTCTTCTGATTTACCTGCAGAGCTTTTTGTGTCCTGATATTTCGAGATGATGTAAATTTTAGCTGACTTGTCATAACTGCTTTGGAGTATTCCCATCTTATATTAGGAATATACACACCATTCCTACAAGGTGTAGGAATTCTTTTTGAACCCATTGGGTGAATTATTTCCTGTTGCGCTGTAATGGCTTTTGGTCTTCAATAGTTGTTGTGTGTGCAGTGTAAGGTCCACTGTCAGGAATGCAGAGTGCAAGTGAACTGGGTTCCAAGGGCTGATAACTGCTGTTGACTCCTTCATTTTTTGCTTCAGGATCTAAACAAACTGAACTGTGCTAAGAGCCTCTTGCAGATGATGTTCCAAAATATACAAGGGTCCAAAGTCTGCAGGTTGCTTTCACACTGCTTTCAACAGTTTACTGATGTAGTCACACTTTGTCTCACCTCAAGGGTAGAAGGAAGGCTATGAGGAAAGTCTGTCAGTCCATTTAGGTGGTTGGTCTTTTCACTGTGTGGGAAGGAACCAACTTACAGGAAGGGTAGCTCCTCTTCGTTTGCATGAGGGTAAACCCTGCCTCCTGTCATCTGTTTCTTTTACCATTTTGTGCATTCCTACAGCATAACTTAACTAAACACCATCCTGCTGGTAAAATTCTATTATGTCATTTTCACTCAGTGGGAACTGTCAACACCAGTAAGATGCTTCATGAAGTAGAAAACATCAGATGATCCACTAACCCATTCTCAATCAGTAATCATTTTACACAGCTGCTCGGAGCCTTATTTTTTTTTTTTTAAGTAGCTTGGTTTGAAATTCTTAGTAGTGCAAAATGGTGTGGTGCTAAAATTGGTTTTAAAAGCCTTCTTTGTAAGATTCATGTTCCTTAAGTCTTCACTTCTGCCCAAAGCTTTCTCTGGAATTGTGCTTACATACACGATCACTTAAAGGATCACCTGTAACCTTTTCATTTTGGTTCTCATGAAAGGAAGCACCCCACCAGTAAAGGCCAGAAACAACACTCATATCCTGAGCAATATGGGATAATACCAGCCTGTTCATGCATGTGAGGGGTGATGGTGGGGAGACTTTTCAAGTAGGAAGGGAAGTGTCCCTTCTTTAATTCTTAGATGCAAAAGGACAGAGGGCGCAGGTGTAGTACTTTGTTGTTCTCACTTCTGTGCTAAAAAGAGCATACCTTATCTAGGCACTGTTTAGAGATTACAGATCACTGTCATATTTTGAATTCTGATTATTTTTAATGAAATGCAAAAGCAGTTTTAAGAGTCATTGGAAGTTTGTCATATACGTTCATCGGTTTTACGTCTGGTCACAATGCCTTAAAAGGCAAAATTAGGATGGGCAGAGATTTAGATTGCAGTAAGAATTAGGAATTTTAGTTCCATAAAATTCTTTGAAAGTTGGATTTGCAGTATTTGTAAGTGTGCCTACAAAGTTAACTGACAAATCAGTACAGAGAGGTAGATTCCTTGTATTTAATGCTATAAACAGCTATTACCCTCACTAACATCACTGGTGGCTAATTTAGAAGCTCAAATACTGACAGAATTACATATTTTGAAAATTAATCATTACTTACTCCTTTTTCCCCTGTTATTTTAATTATTTTTGAAAAAATTTTAAAAAACAAGAGAGATTCACAAATACTATTGGAACCCTCTCCTCAAAAAGACAAAGTCTGCCAAGTAAGTGGCTTAGTTCTCATCATGCATTAGAACAATGGCCTGATTTAATATGACAAAGTAGGCACTGTTAATGAGGTTTGTCCTCAGTTCACCCTATTTATCACTGTAAAGTATAGAAGTTATGCTGCACACTAATTGAAGATGAAGCCAGTAGCTTGACACTTTCCAGAAGATGACCCTATTTCAGTTTCCTGTGCTTTTGCCAAAGCATTTGGGATGAAATGTTCTGTGCTGAATAGTTTCCTGAGAAGTATTTCATTTTATTTATTTACTCTGAAATTCTCCACAGAGACTGTCCAGCTATTTCTGAGAGGGAGACAAATTTGCAGTCTTATTATGGAAAAATTTTCATTCTCTCTGCTCAAAGTGAAGAGCTTGAAATTTGGCTGCAAGCTTTCTCATATCTGATTTTGGTCTATCTGAAGGAGGAAGAAGAAATGAAGGAAAAACAACTTCAGTCCACAGTTCAGCAGTGACATTCACTGCAGAGTCAGTGTGTCTCTCAAGTCGAGAGGGAAGGAAACTACACCATCTGTAGTCAGGGAAGCCGGGAGCAAGATAAAACACAATATTCTCCCAGGCCTGCTCCAAGGGCAATTCACGTTGCTTGGCTGTAGGATTTCTGTAGTTTAATATGTGTGATCACATTGCTCTGACAGTAGGTAGTCTAAGCTGAGGTTGCTTACAAATTGCACTGCAGAAGGAGCCAGGGCTGAAAAACGCACATAGGAAAGACAAAGAGATCTTTCCAAAGGCAAGGCTGGTGCAAGGAAGAACTTAAGCATACAAAAGCTGTGTTAAAAGAGTGTTGTAGGTAGTAAAGAAACTCTGATGTCCAAGCTGCACATTCAGAAGCAATAGTGTTAACGGGGCCTGCACATATCTGCACTGTATTCTTTTATTATGAGCTCATGTGGGCTGTCTGTCATGTAAGATGAACAAAGTTACAAAAGGCAAAGTACAGTTATACAAGAGAGGGATTCATATAGAGAGCAAAGCTGTGTCGTAAATGTGCGGAGTGTTGCAGAGTGTTATCAGAGGGTGTAAAGTTTAAGAAACTTGAATTCTGCCCTACAAGTCTGAATCTTTCGTATCACTGAATTTTGTGTGGTTCTGAATGGTGCTATAAAATGTGGAGCACTCTGAAAGATTAACTTCTCCAATTGCCGATTTGCACCCAACTGTTATTCATATCCTACACTGAACATGCATTGTGTGCCATGTGATGTTATTCAGCCAAATTTTTAGAACAATTCTCCAACTTTTGTTTAATACCAAGTCCAAAGACTTAGAAATGAAAATCCTTTTCCACTGCAGCTTATTTCACAAGCATGCTGCAGTGAAGTAATTTCTTGCAATGTTACAGCTATGAGCAGTCTTGGGACATTAAATACAAAAGCATTACTCCTGCAACCTTTACGCATACAAGTTGTCTCAGAGAAGATTGCTATGGTGAGACTTAGGTCTACCCACCATGGTATTGTCTTGATTGCTGGCTAATTTTTTGCAAATATTTCTGTTCAATTGACTGGTAGTATATGCATATTCAAGTGCACTGATTCAAGTAAAATATAAGAAACTGTCTGAATCCTGAATAGCTCTGAAAAGCGGAGTGTGTATGGTCCTGATTTAATCAGGAAGCTGCGTGACATATTGAGGAGTCCATCAATAAAAGCTAGAGGATATGCCTGAAGCCCTCTCTGGTAAATGTTTGCTTAAGTTAGCAGAACACTGGTAAAACATGCTACAAGGAGTTATTTAATGTCAGCAGAAGATGGTTCTGGTTATATTACTACTAGGCACGTGTTGAGGTTCATCAGCCTGTCAGCTTTGCTCATAGTTCTCAGACATGAGCTATGACCTGGTGTCATTGAGTGCATTACCATGAATACAAGCTTAGAGATAACACTGTACAGAACAGCAGCCGAAAATAACATAATCTTTGCATTTCCTGAAGAGGCTCATTGTAAGACTTTGACAAAGTCAGAGGTAGTCCTTATTGGCACAGTAGTGCTGATTCATTAAACACTTAACCTGTGACACTTCCACAGAATTTGCTCTATAGGTTGGAAATGATGCACTGATTATTTGGTTACTCTGTCAGAGAAATGCTTCTGCTTGAAATAATAATATTATTAGTGAATTATTTTGCTCAACTCTGGTGTTTGGCTTAAATAAAACAAAGATGTTGCCATCTCTTCAGAGCAAGTATTTATACAGTGCTATATCAGATTGAAACTTGACATGTACCTACTGATACTCAGCTGTGTCTTGGTGCAGAATAAAAATAGCCATATTTGGCCTATATATAACAAGTATTGCCAAAGGAAAGTGGTTTCACCTATCAGAAAAAAAATAAGCCCAAATCTTGCATATAAAACGGACCAGTAATTAGACACGCCTTTGGTATGAAAGTTTGATTCATTCTGTTTTTCCAGCTCTGTACTTGTGATATAGCATTGCAGTAGCAATTAGCAACAGCAGTAACAGGGAAAGGAATATTAATACTCTTCAGTGTTAACCCAGGTTCCTTGAATAAATTCTTACTAGCATTTATAATACTATAGGGCCTTTTATTCAAATAGTAGCTGTATTTGAATGACGTTAGTAAATGAGTGTACACCGGGGAAGAGAGAAAAAAAAGATAGGCCCTCTTCATTCTCCTTCCCACCTCCCCTCCAGTGGGAATTCAGTAGCTGCAGAAGACAGATTGGCTGTTCTCAGTCAACACTGGTGCGACTTGAAGATCAAGGTCCTTTTGTCACTTTTCCTGTAGCTCCATCCTTAGGTCCAGAACCCAGCATGTAAGGCTGGCAGATGATACCTTGGTTTCTCTCACAGAACAGAAACTCTGATTTCCTGCAGCTTTAGCATGACTTCTGGTCGGAGAACTACTTTCCTAATCTCAGCCACAGCTCAGCAGTGAGTGCTGCCTCCATCTCTTTCCTCCTGGCTTCTCACCCAAAGCAGTTTTAAACAACATAACAGCAAGTTTATATAAGGCAAATAGGTAAAATTTGCCCATTTTCTTCTTTTCCAGCCTGTATTGTAGGTATTATTATTGCTATTGCTATTGTCATGCCTATTACTATGGATATCAGAATGTGATATCCTGCCATCAGTGTCCCTACTTGTGTCATCTTACAGCTAGTCTACAGCCATTATAACAAAAACATGAAGCCGATGGTACACAGAAGGCTTTTAGTTATTGCAGAATAATACAGTGTGTCTTTTTGGCTGCTGTTTGAGGGCATCAGGTTTATTTCTCTGCAGTGGCTTTGATGAGTGGTCTTTGTCCTTATCATTAAATCATTCTTAGTCTAGCCCTGAATGGCTGATTAACCATCTCTGGGCCTACGTTGAAGACTGTGAAGTTCAGATCAGCTTTGATTCCCATTCAGTCGTCTACCTTTTGGATAGTAAGTTTGCTGTGAAATAATCCAGCATGGGCATGGAAATTAAAGATAAACCTGATGAACAAAGTGTATTGCCTGCAATCTATTATTGTTGCCCAAAGACTAGAGAAGATGGGGATCACTGATGTAAGGAAAAGGTTTCTTATCTAGCACTGAACTGAAATCCCCTGGACATTAAGGATTTTTTTAAGTCCCATCATGTGGTGCTTTGTGTGCACGTTATTTTGTGTTCTGGGGCATAAATATCTGATACTAGATACATTTAAAAATATGAACCAGCAAAAATAAAACACTAACCAAAACAATACTAAAAAGCACCCTCCCACCAAACAAGACTCTCTGCTTGGAAGAGACTTTGAAAACTGTTCAGACTCTTTGATGTATTGTCGAGGGTACAAACACTTCAGCAAGAGGAGTGCTCTAAGAACTTCTGTAGTTCATGTAGTTGTTCCATAAATACTAGCATTTTTGTCCATTTAGAAAGATACTGTAGCACCTTTCTAGACAGTTGCAGAACATCTTTACAGAGTGAAGTATTAGTATTTCTTGCAGAAGATGATTTGGAAAAACAGTAGGAACTGAATTCTGAGTACAGTTCACTTAGTCTTCGTTAGGTTTCAGTTAGTGCCATTCGATGACATGTCAGCTGATGGCATTACTTACTTGCTGTATGCGATGGTGTAAACTGTCACAGCTTTTTTGTCTCCAAGTAGAGATACCATGTTTCAAGTGGCCTGCTTTGGGCTGCTGTTCAAAATTTGAGAATGAATTATACAGTTCATTTTACCTTGACCATGAGCTCCAGTTGGTAAACTCTGTTATAGCTAGTCATACCATTTCATTTATTTGTTTCATTTCTACAGGGCACTTGCTTGGGCTTTCCCATGATGACTCCAAATTCTGTGAGGAGAACTTTGGCTCCATGGAAGATAAACGCCTGATGTCCTCCATTCTGACTAGCATCGATGCTTCAAAACCCTGGTCCAAATGCACTTCAGCAACTATAACAGAATTTTTTGATGACGGTCATGGTATGTATTATCACACCTTGTGTCAGCTACATGTTAGTTTTCACTGTGATCTATTTTTTAAATATGAACATTTTATACCAGCTTCTTCATTCCTTGCTCATTTCCAGGACTATCTTGGAAGTGCTTGCAATACAAGGCAAAGGTCTAAAAGGCTGGGCAGAGTCTTATCCTCCCTTTGCGTTGTTCAAATGCAAGAGAAAAGAAAGAGTTGATGGAGTGTGTGTTGGCAATAATTTCGTTTGGAACATGGACTGAAGACATTTTTTTATAAGCCTGAAATCAGTCTTGTCTTCCCAATTCCAACAGATAGGAGCTCAGAGAGTATTTTAAACAGAGGACACAAGGAAATGGCGTTTTCGTCACAGAAATTAAAATGGATGATATGGTTTACTTAGTGTTAGACTACAGATATGAGCAGAGTGTATGTGTTCTTGTTACCATTAATTTCATTTGTTATGTTTATAATGCCATTGTATTTATTACATTTATAATGCCATGGTATTTATTATGTTTATGTAGAGGGGCTGTAAGCAAGAATTAAGACTCCTCTGTGCTATATGTGATAAAAGATGATTACTTTTGCCCCAGGAGATTACCCTCCAAGTCATGTAACTAGTATTTGTTAAATATGTCATTTACCCTTTGGAGAATAAGTGCAAAACTTTCATTTTCCAAAAGTAGTAATAAAAAGCATAGTCTTCACTCTTTAATGAATTCTGAAGTCTTAATTGTGCTCCCAAAGCAACTGCAGTTCTTAATCTAACCATTCAAATTCCAAAATGCTGAGATAAATATGACATAATTGAGTGAATGGATCAAGTTGTTATGGTAACTGAAATGCTTATGGATAAAAAGTATGGTATGTCTGCTGAGTGTAAAGGGGGTTTTGCTTTTAAATATTTTGTTGGCTAATTTCAGTGCTCTCTGAAATATTTTCTCCTATTTTCCTCTATTGGAGAATGACTTCATTTTTTCTCTCAATTTTATTAGATCCGTTAATCTGTACTGTCCTGTTTTATGGTCCATATTGCTCTGGCATTGACTCAATATTACTAAGTTAGTTTCCACATATGAAAAGAACTTTGCTTTTTTGAGTTTAGTTACTGAGGTACTGTACAGTTCACTGGGCTAAAAAAAAAGGGACCTCCCTCACTATCCATGAATGACCTCTTAAAGAGCACAACAAACCCCGAACTATGCTGCCTTTTCTGTTCCTCTCCTGCTGCAGCCAAGTAGAAAGGTTGTTCTCATTTTTGCCTTCTTTTGTGACCTGACTTCTCTTTACTATTCATCCAGCTACCTACTTTCTCCAACAATGAAGAATGCAAAGTGAGCTTTTCTCCCACACACCTCGCCTTTGTTTTCTTTGTACCTGGAGGAATGCTTGAAACTTGGACACTTACCCATGAGCAGGACCCAGTCTCAGTGTGGAAGTTAAGAAGGGGCTGTAGGTCTAAGAGTATAACTCTGCCAGGTTTTCTCCGTAAAAGCATGTATGAGGTTCACATCCTTCAGAGCTGCCTAATGGTCTCCTTGCTCATTATGAGTGCTCGCTTCCTGTACAAGAAGTTTGTCAACTGCTGACGTTTTTCACAAAGTCATGTGTTCTTTGCTGCATGAAAAGGGCTTAGGATTTGTCAGTCTGTTAATGGATGGGTTGGGGTACCTTGCCCTTTCTAATACTTATGAGTGGTTATCACTCAGGCATGTAGTCTCAAAGAGTTATCGATGTGATGAAATAATTCATAGAAAATTTGCACCTCTCATCATAGAGGTTCATCTGGGAATTAATTTTATTACTGATGCTATTGGAGTGATTTCAAATATAAAAAGTTTACGGAATCTCTTTTCTTGATAGACCAGATCTTCAGAGAGCTTTTCTAAGTAACATTCTTCATTTTATGTTGAAGTATATTATTTTTCAGTTATTTCTTTTAAATAAAAAGTTTGTCTTAACAGAACGCAAACACTATCTATGAAGTAAAAATGGAAGTCAGTGATTTAAATTGCAGTTTCTTCAAATTATTGTGCTGAAAGGGCATGCCTTATTTTAGGAAGGGAACTTCTGGTTTTATTTTCTTCTTCCAGCTAGTGAATGAATCCATACTCCATAATTCCCATGTGTAATGTACACTGAGTGTACCAGAAACCACAGGATCTTAGTAGAGCATGACACTGCCTTTCAGACTGCTTCAAACTGATAATAAAACAATGCAAATGTGCCATATTTTCGTGTTTCCTTCAGAATAAGCATGTGCCTGCTTTTTGGGTTGCTCGTTTTTTTCCTTAGCTGGGAGAGATGTACTGTCGTATAGTTGCACTGTTTTCCCTCCCTTTTTCTTTTCAAGAAGGAGCTCCTCTGCAATATTCCTATAGAAAGAAGAAGATCTTAGATATGTCTCTCAAGTGCTGCTAGGCAGAGGAAAGATAAAACTTAACCATTCAGGTGTAATTTTGAGCAGTGCTGTAGGCATAATGTAGATGAGGAAGGCACAAAATAGCACTTGCAACTGAAGAATACAGATATTCACATACCAGGCTTTCTTTTAGGATGTTTGTGACCGGGTTTTGCATAGTTATAGGAAGTTTATGTGGGAAACGCTGAACAAGAGGAGACTCTTTCATTCTCTTAATAGGCAGCCTAAGCAGTTTGCACTGGGCTTTTGGTCTGAGTTGTGCTTTGTGACAAACAGAGCATGGCAGCATTGGTGCAAGGAAATAAATAAAGTGCTTCATCTGCTGCTTCTTATGGGTAAGCTTAATGAAATGTGAATGAAGTCCAGAAGTTTGGATCTGTGAGCAGTATTCTATTATAAAAGAACAATCAATGTCTTACCAAAGCTTTAAGTAAGTTTCCCATATAAATTTAGATATTCATTCTGTACTGCTGTAACAGAAAACATCACAGTCTTGACCCTCTAAATCCTTAACATCTCTTTGTCAAGTACTGATGTTCCTATTTGCTAAATTTGGAAAGTGATGTTGAGGAGCGTTCTCATCTTATAAAATGTGGGTATTTACTATGTAGGTTGCTATTCCCAAACTGAGTATTTAAATTCTTATTGTGGTGCAGAGAGGTCTAATCAGTGGCATCAGTGGTTTGACTGAACTCTTCAGTTGCACTAGTGGTGGTGATTTACACAATAAGCTCATTTGCCTGAGTAGTGAAACGTCTGACATCTGACTGAATTGCAGACGCCAGCATTACATACAGTTAAAGTCAGCCAAATAAATCCTAATATAAATGTCTCATCCAATGTCAGCCACAAGATCTGGGGAGGATCAAGGTGCTGATTCCCTGTCTCCTGAGGCCCACTATGAGAACTAAAAACGTCATAGTCATGATATCACCATTTATTTTACACTCATGAGATGACCCAAGACAGCAATTTGACATGTAGGAAGAAAAGGCTCAGTTAGTATCCAGAAGAAAGTGACATTTATTTCAATCTGCTTTTAGCCAGCCCTCTCCTAAGGTACTAATTGCCTTTATTGTCATGCCAACCATTAGGCTATGGTATATGATTGCTTGAGATTTATTGTATTTAGTCAGAGTGCTTAGTGCTCTGTGCAACCTGAAACAAAGGCTATTTCTATTTTAATTAATTTATATCCTGGTTATCTGCTTCCTGCACAAACCTTATTCTGCCTTGTTTTTTTTTCCAAGATATATTACACGTAACATGGAGGACAGATAATGAGATGGCTTAATTAACACTGTCATCAGCCAACAATGTTGCTCTATTCCAGGGCACACAGATGTTCTTTGTACTCAGGACAAAAATGAGAATAGCAGTATATACACGCTCTGCATGTTGCAATGTGATGTGGTGAATTGAAGCCCTTTCTACCCTCTCAACCAGGGGGCCCAGGACAAATTCTCCAATTTCTTAAGTCTGTCTTCTCCAAGCATTACAAATAGGAGGTTGGACCAGCCAGTGGTAAAAACACCTGCACTTCATTGCAACCTGTCTAAACATAGACACTGCTACTATCTGTAAATGTAAAGACTCTTTTGTCTTTTTTTCCTGTGGGGAATCCTTAGGGGTCTTTGCTGTCTTCAGTTTTGAATTTATCATGTGAGATCTGCTGGAGCTCCTGACTTTATAGAAATTATACCTGTTTCCTCAGAGCGGTATTGGTTAAGGAGGAGTTTGAATCTCATTCTCCTGTGTTCTGGAGAGGAGACAGTGCTGTATTTGCTTTGTAAGCTTGTGAAACTTGTTTGTTATTCACTTGTGAAAGGTATTCAAATGGGTGTTAACTAAAATGATTGACAGATCAAGTATATGCAAGGATGTGACTTTTTTTTCATTTTTTCTCTAAGTTTATATTTCCAGTCATGTCAGTCATGGTAGATCTCGGTGATGGGCATCAGTGTGTCATGGAAAAATTGTGATCATGATGATTTAAAATACTGAATAACAGTTCCATTGGGAGTTTGATAAACTGCAGTAGGTATATAAAAGAGGTGTATATTACTGCATGTTGGATGCTAGTGCTTTCCCATCCCCACCCTAACACTGTACTAGCTTCCTCCCTCATCACGAGGTGTGTGAAGTATGACTTCCACTGTTATTATTTTTACAAAGTGTATTTTTGACAGCAGCTTTTGCCAATTATGTCCTTTTCAGAAACTCCAGAAAAAAAATCCATGCTTCCTCACTCCTCACCAGGTCTCTAATATTTAACAGTACAACAGGCTTTGAATACTAGGGTACTTTTCATTATCTTTACCTCATGGCACTCAGCTCATCAGCATTGGCACACCTTGTCTGCATTTAAAAAGTCAGCATTATCCAGATTAAAGATAAGGCTAGGGTAAATCAGGGTCAGCAAAGGACAGGCGGAGTTTTTT
Organism: Bucorvus abyssinicus; assembly: GCA_009769605.1. Lineage (NCBI taxonomy): Eukaryota > Metazoa > Chordata > Aves > Bucerotiformes > Bucorvidae > Bucorvus > Bucorvus abyssinicus. The sequence goes on along the minus strand of CM020030.1, from coordinate 16,744,617 downwards.
GGTAGTAAGTGATGATACAGAAAGAATTTTTGCCTGGCTTGGCTAGTTGGCCTTAGACTTTAGAGGAAAAAAAGAACAGTGGCAATAAGTGTGTGTTCTGGAAGGAAAACCCCTTGGGAGATGAGGTATTTAGTTAGTGTAAATCCACTGACATAGCTTGAAATTCTACTCCATTTTGTGTAAATAGTCAAATTTTTATGGATAGCCTTTTTTTCACACATGATCCATCCAACCGAAGAATACCTGTGTAGGTTCCAAAATGAGGTAAATTGTGGTAAATTATTTTGGCCAAGGATAAGTGAAGCTTGCCCAGATCGCATATCCTTTTCATGAACTTTAAAAGAGGTTACACTGAATAAATAATTCTCCATGTCAACAAGTGAAGTTTTTGATAGTAAAAAAAATCTATCAGTAGATGCTCTAGAACCTAAATTTGAATTATCGTTTTCAGAGTGTGCCAGACAAATCTTGACCTCTGTAATATACCTGAAAACACATGTACAATTCTTTATGTTTATGCTATTTTTTTCTTTTCTTTCTATTACTGAGGTATTTTTGTATAAAACGGATAGCCCTTTTCAAATGAATTCCAGAAGCAGCCAAGTAGCATTCCTTACAAGGAAAGCCCAGTCCAGATTTACCATCAACATTAGGTTTGATGTGCAACTTATATTTTCCCTTTGATCTGTTGGGGTTTTTTTCTTGGGTTTTTTTTTGTGGGTTTTTTTTTTTTTTCAGGTGCCCCATTGGCTACAAGTCTGTTTTTTGTGATTTTTCTGTCATCCCTTTAGAAGCTTTACCATTTCTGATGTTCTGTCTCAAAATTCAAATGACAACTTTGCTTACTTTGCCATGAGTCTTGATTGTTCCCTAAATCACAAGCTGATAAATAGAGTGGAATTTGTTCAAAGTCAATTCAAATAAAGGTAACCAGGATGAAAGGCCAAAGGCACCTGAGTAAAACCCATTTACACCCTCAGACTGGAAATAGGCAGCTCAACAACTGGTGTGCTGCTGGGTGAGAACACGGTTGCAATGGTATGGCCTTGGCCAAAACCTCATGATACCTCAGAGAGCCTTTCCATTGACGTCAGAATCCTTTCAGTAAGGTTCACTGGCATTATTGGTCTGCCTAACTTGAATGACAGATTTGCAGTACAGCAGAGAAAACAAGGAAATGAGTAATAATGGATCATTTTGCTCTTTTAGGTAACTGTTTGCTGGACCAACCGAGAAAGCAGATCCTGGGCCCCGAGGAGCTTCCAGGACAAACCTACGATGCCATTCGTCAGTGCAAACTGGCATTTGGACCCGAATACACAGTGTGTCCTGGTATGGATGTGTGCTCTCGCCTCTGGTGTGCAGTTGTACGCCAAGGTCAGATGGTTTGTCTGACTAAGAAGCTGCCTGCTGTGGAGGGAACACCATGTGGAAAAGGGAGGATCTGCCTTCAGGGAAAATGTGTTGACAAAACCAAGAAGAAATACTACTCAGTAAGTTACCAGCTGTGACCCCAGGGGATTTTAGAAGGCATGATCCTCAAAGGTGCTGATTTTTGTGGGAGTGAAAGGGGCTTTATGGGAATCAGTTGAAAACTGCTTTATTTTTTAGCATGTCATTGGAGTGTTATTGGTGAGAGACATAGGAAAAGAGCTGCTGAGTTTCAAGAAGCATGTTTTTTTCTTGAAGTATGAAAGCCTTCAGTCTTGGAAAACTGGGAGCATCTCGCCAGAGTAGAGGATTTGCCCATTTAGTAAGTAAGGTCTCAGGACATACAGAAAGATTGTCAAGGACTTGTTCTTTTCTTCCTGACTTCTTGGCAATAGACTGTGGGGTTAATTAAATCTGTAAATCTAATTTACAGCCCTCACCTGAAAGTCCTGAGGGCCCTAACTCTAGTGAAGATAAAGGCAGATGAAGTTCATCCAGAATATAATTTCTGGAGGAGAAAAGTTGGTACCTCCAGTGACAGAGTCCTCTCTGTCAAGTTTAAACGTCTGAAGAGTCCCCAGACTCATGAGACCTATCATTTGCACAGTTCAGATACTCATAAATTTACATGGTAGACAGTAGCACTGCCCCTTCTGTTATACCCACAGAAGGGGTGTGGATTTGTAGAGCTTTATGAAGATGCTTACAACCTATGAGAGTCATTCAAATCAAGCTATAGCCCCTAGAACACCATTTTTCACATGCTGTTCCAATACTCTTTCTAGGTAAACAATTTAGCAGAGTTGCAAGCTATATCTGACAACTACATCTCTTGCCAGTAATTCAGAGCAATACCTGCACATCACAATAATTGCATTTAATCAGTCATAGATTAGCCTTATGAACATATTCTGAGGGCCGAATCCCCTGAAGCTAGTTTAAGGGGTCCTATTGGTAGGAATAGCAAAAAAATAAGAGCAGCACAAAAGACTGTGGGCACTATTTCTGGTGCATGAGTGTCTTCCATGAAACAGGCTGAAGGCAGATGGGCAGGGCAAGGCCAAGTATTGCCTTTGCATGCACAGTGCCAAATGAGATGTCATCAATGCACAGATAAAAGACAGAAACTAACTCTGCTGGGAGAAAAAAGGCTCCTAAGATCTGTTATTCCTGATCAAAATGACCAAGGAATTGCCTTCAGATGAGGAAAATATTTGCAGTGTCTTTGACATGTAGCACCTTTATTCACACTTGCACCTTCCTCCCACTGTTCCATATATTTCAGGCTTCAAGCCATGGTAACTGGGGGTCTTGGGGACCTTGGGGACAGTGCTCCCGTACCTGTGGTGGAGGAGTTCAGTTTGCTTATCGTCACTGCAATAACCCAGCTCCTAGAAACAACGGTCGGTACTGCACCGGCAAGAGGGCCATTTACCGCTCCTGCAACGTCACACCCTGCCCAGCAAATGGTAAGTGCCTTTGTTCCAAAGTGCCTTCATGCTCCAGCCTCTGTGTTCATAGATAGTAAATATTGAACATCGACTGTGAAACAACAAAGGTTCATTGTAATTTCTTTAAAATGTATTTACCAAGGCAAGACATTCATCATTAAGACAATACTGTAATTCTTCCCCCATCCCCACCCTGACGCCATACAGAAAGGACATTTAAATGAAAAGAAATTTCAGTTCTGGAAAATGAACCATAAAGCAAACTTTAGCCCTTTAATGCTTACTATGTCACGGGAAAATTTCCAAGCTAACACAGTTGAAGGGTTTGAACGCCAGTTCTAAGTGAAGTGGTGAAGTGACATAACTTAAAAATTATGTAAAAAAGAAATTGGAGTAATAGGTGGGCATAATGATATTTACAGCGTGGTCTGTGAAATAGTCATTAATGATGTGAATAATTCTACAGCTAAATCTTTTCGACAAGAGCAGTGTGAAGCAAGGAATGGCTATCAATCTGACTCAAAAGGCATCAAGACATTTGTTGAATGGGTCCCCAAGTATGCTGGAGTACTTCCCGGAGACGTTTGCAAGCTCACCTGCCGAGCCAAAGGAACTGGGTATTATGTAGTATTTTCTCAGAAGGTAATGGCATCTCCAGTCATGATTTCATGCGCTGGTTTAGAAGTGTCCTGTATCTTAGAAATCTTTCCCTACAACAAGGGAAAAGAAGTTAATCATATGGTTCAAAGATTTAACCGCGTGATTAGATTTAGAGGTTTGATCCACTGGTTACACATTAGGACCAAAGTTGACCTCTAAAATGAGAAAACTTTTTCCATATCTCAGTATGCGGATTCATGAAAAATACAGGCCCCTTATTGCGCTCTGCCCTAGTTTGTTTTTAGGGGTGGATAAAGGGGTTTCTGCCTGGAGAGTCATCTCTTCATTCATTTCTGGAGGAGTAAAAGTACTATGAGTAGAAGAATAAGTTTTATCCTGAATTATGTTAAGGGAGTCCAGAGTAACTGTTATGGAACAAATTAATCTAGAATAATTAGCCAATTAGTGTAGATGCGACTTGTGGTCAGTTTGTTGTATCAGATGCAATTCGAACTGAAATGTCTCCCATGCTTATTCTTGCAGTTTTCTGCCTCTAAATGCTGCGAAGGTAACAGATGTAGCTAGCTCAAATGCAAGGCATAAGATATAAGATAATATACAAGTACTGTTATTGTTATTATCAATAAGCTGCAAGATGATCGTTAAAGCCAGGATTATTTTAGTGTCTTACAGTGGAGTTCTCTGTCATTGCGTTCAGCCCTTTTCTAAATTTCATCTGCTTTTGTACTGGGCATGTTAGAGAAACTCAGTCTGATCTGTCAGGGTAGGCACTCTGTTGTGAGTAGGTGCCGTAAATAAAAACCTGTTTTTTACCAGTCAGGTTCACAAAAGCAGTTCTTTCCCATGGTAGTTTTAACTAAGGTGATTTGATTGCCTAGGTAACTGATGGTACTGAATGTCGACCATACAGTAATTCAGTCTGCGTCCGGGGAAAATGCATCCGAACTGGTTGTGATGGCATCATCGGTTCAAAGCTCCAGTATGACAAATGTGGAGTGTGTGGAGGAGACAATTCCAGCTGCACAAAAGTCATGGGAACCTTTACCAAGAGGAGGTATTGATCTTGAGCATTAGTAAATATATCTTCTTGTGCAAACAGTAACTCTGCTATGCGCTTGCCTGCTTTCTGTCTCTAAATGCTATTTACTTTCATATGGATATTGAGCAAAAAAAGTACATTCCCTGTGCTATATTGCTCTTTCCAGATGTTCACATCTGGCCTCTTAACATTATCCAGAAACTGGCAAATAATCAACTGGCAAAACACTGTACCCAGTTAATTTCTGACACAAAGTGCCAGTGATACAGGTGAACACCCCATTAATAGGAAGTTTGCCTAGAATAAGGCATAGTATTTTTGCTACTTACTAATTTTGCTGTGTCAGATGGCTTGTGGTTTCTAGAGGAGAGAGGAGAGGGAACACAGAATCAGAATCAGAGAGATATTGGGCTCAGAATAATCTGAGTATCTCTGGAACTCTGCATTTCCCAGGTGATGCTGTGTTAGCAAGTTACATGCTGAGAATAGGTTTCATCTTGTCTAACTTGGAATGACAATGAGGACATCCCACTTGATTTAGTGACATGGGTGCCTTGTGTAGTTAGTGGAGAGAAGCAGACAGCATTAGAGTACAGCTGTAAAAGTTTTCCTTAGTAGCTGAAAGGGATTATACCCTAAAAATACCTTCTCACATTGCTGAGTTTGGATGTGGAGCTTAGATGACTAGGTGAGATGTCAGAAGTAAACGTAGACTTGAGCATGACCTTTGGCTTCATGTCCATTGTCATAGTATTGATCTCCAGATGGACTTTTTTTTTTTAAGTCAAACTATTTATAGCAGTTATCCATAAGACATTTTTCTGTCAGAGTTCAGCTTTTAACTGTAATAAAACTTTCTACAAGTAAAATAAAAGGAACTGCCCTCATGGTTTTCCGTGACCACATTAAGGGCTTTGTACTGAGATAGCAATGTCAAGAAAGTCTGCTTTTCTGTCTGAACTCGTTTCCCTCCCTCTGCAGGTCTTAAGATTCATAGAAAAAAATGTAATGATAATTTATATAGATTCCAAGGTCTCAAAGGATTGGCGTAGTGCTTTAGTCTTAGAAACTTGCAGCTGACAATTTCTACTCGGTATCTGTGGTATCAGTGTACCATCTTTTGAAATGTACATAAAACTTTGGTTTGTGTCTTCTGACTTCTTACATAGTATATTGAAAGCTACCGGAAGTTGAAATTTTACTCCTGAAATGACCTTTCATTTCAACATACTGATTAATAGCAGTCAAAAATGGCTTTGAGAGTGACTTTATTCTAAAAATAAACATAGCTAATCTTCTTCCTGGTAAACCAATGATTACTCACCTAAGGATGCCAAAGCACCTCTGCCAAAAAGGATGATTTTCCATCCAAATTAGTAATTATATAAACCAAATCTTTTCCAATTTGTAAATACTGAAATGTCTGGGATGTCTAAATGAAGAAGACAGTGTGAGATATACTTAATATGATTCAGTAATGATCCTCCTGTTGGGATGCAGTTTCTGGCAAAAATGTTAAAGGGACTCCATGAATTTCAGTGAGGCCAGATTTGTAGCATAGATGTACATGGAAATTGAGGGATTCTATTATAATTATTCCTATGAAGTTCCATCCTACTCCTCAAATCATGCCTTTAATTGAAATGAGGCTGGTCAGAGAGTAAAATATTAATTCGACCTCAATGCGTTAAAAAAGTTGCCCCATTTAGAAAGCAGTAGTCAACTGGCAAGTAACAAGTATATTCTAACTTGATTTTGATTGAATTTTGGAGTAATAAAGATTTATTTTTTACTGGAAATATTTTTTGAGACAATTCCCTTATGCAAGTAATTTAAAATAAACCCTCCTAATAACCTAAATAATCTAAAATAAACCCCTTGTTAAAATAGTGAAACCTTAATTGATTCTAAACTGGTTTTATGTATGAAAGGGCAGTGGCTGTAGTAAAATTATCTTTTCTCCGCTGAAAAATAGCAGTTCCTGTGTTATAAGACAGTGTAGTAATCTGTACTTTAAATGTACAGGGCAAGTATTAAATGTACAAGGGAAAACATAAAAAAGCAGTCAAAACATAATCTTCTGGAAAACTTGCTTCCTAAGAACTTCTTTTAAAAGGCTATAAAGCCAAATTGTCAGAAGTTGGGAAAGAGGACAATTAAGGCTGCACATGCTTCTTTGTGCACATGGAGAGTTACAGTTCCTTGTGCAGACAACTTGCTTTTAGTTTTCAAATAAATGATTCTGTAATAACATGTTTTAACAGAGTTATTTTGGCAACTGTTATGTAAAAATATTTGTGCAGTGCTGTAGAGCAGAGTCCCTCCCCGCCTAGTTTTCACACCATATTCCTTCAGCTTTATGGAGGTGCTAAATCAATACAGTTTTTAGTCGCTGTCCTGTAACTGCTGCAAAGAGCAGGAGAATAGCACAAGCGTTTAATCTGTAGTCTGTGCAGTCTCTGCCTGTGCAGCCAAAAATTCTAGAAATTAGCAGTCTGGTTTTTAAACAATTCCAAAGGAGACCCCTTCACTTTTATATATTTTTAGTATATGTTCTCATTCCTTTTTTTTCCTAGAAGTTTCAGCACTAAACTGTTCGGATATGCATTACTTGCAGTGTCACAGGTTTAGAAATGAAAATACAAGTCTCCAAAGTCCAGCTGGTAGCTTATAGCTATGTATAGTCTTTAGGTTTTTTCTATAGATCAGTAAAGTTAAAATAAATAACATACTTGAGATAGTGATAAGTTCCAGCACACTTGCAGGTTCTGAATGCTTGCCACTTTTGATAGGAGAGTTAAATATCTTTTTCTAAATCTGAATTAAGGTACTTCATAAATAGCAACAGAGAGGACTCTCTGATGGTACAAATGAAACATTTGGGTGCACCTCCTACTAGACTCTTGACAATTAATCTTCGGCTTCATGAATTTCAAAGTAAACAATTTTTTTCTCAGTGATCAAGATTATTTTTAAATGTTCCCAAGGTACCTCTACAGCTGTTACTCTGCTCATGCTTTCCTTAATCATCATTATAGCAAAGATAGAAAGAAACAGCTGTATCCAATGCATAACTCATTATCTTTTCCTTGGCAGGCAAAGCATGCATTGTATTTCATATCTCCCGCCCTTTGCTGAAATATATAAGCTATCAGTTCTTTTTTTTCCTCTTGTATCTGACTCACGTAAAATCGTTACTAAAGACTAAGCAATGTGAAATAAGTACAGTAGAAATTTCTTCAAGAATATAAAGAACAATACAATAGACAAACAGTGGAACCTGTTTAAATTAATCTTAGATGAGCCTCAAGCCAGATGGATTCAGGGCCTGAACTAAAACAAAGCAACACATGTCATGCCAGTGACTTCGTAAGGTGTTGCAGTAAGACTTGAGGCTTATTTCACACTAGCTACTGAATACTCTTTTGGTTTTTTTTTTTTCTTCATTCAGCAAGGGCTACACAGATGTAGTGAAAATCCCGGAAGGGGCAACCCACATCAAAGTTCGGCAGTTCAAGACTAAGGACCAGAGCAGGTTCACTGCCTACCTGGCCCTGAAAAAGAAAAATGGTGAGTACCTTGTCAATGGAAAATATATGATCTCCACTTCAGAAACAATCATTGACATCAACGGGACTGTCATGAACTACAGCGGCTGGAGCCACAAAGATGATTTCCTGCATGCAATGGGACACTCTGCCACAAAAGAGGTTCTTATTGTGCAGATACTTGCAACTGATCCAACTCAACCAGTGGATGTCCGCTACAGTTTCTTTGTGCCAAAGAAGCAAGGGCAAATTACTAACTCTGTCACCAGCAGTGGCAGCAGCAGCAGTAAAGTAACTCCAGAGCTCACGCAACCCCGCTGGGTTACGGGGCCGTGGCTTTCTTGTTCTCGAACATGCGACACAGGATGGCACACCAGGACTGTCCAGTGCAAAGATGGCCATGGAAAATTAGCTAAGGGATGTCTTCTCTCTCAGAGACCATCAGCATTTAAACAGTGCTTGTTGAAAAAGTGTTAACCTGTGGTTGTGATCTTCTTTAAAAGAGGTTTTATTAAGCCATTGTTGACATACTGGTATTAGGTCTGCCCAGACAGAGAGAAGCAAAGGCTTCAATGTACTTACATACAGTCTCAAATTATGGGCAGAATCTGCCTATTTGGACCAAATGAAGATGTGCACTGCTTTAAATAATAGTAGAGTGATCTTAATGTGTCAAAAAAACTAAGCAAATAGTCATTACAAGCCCTCTGTGTCTGCAAAAATATAAAATAAAATAATGCAAAAGAAGAAAAACTAGTGAGTGGAGGACCCTGGGATATTTGAAGGTTACAGAATCATCTCCCCTTTTCACCTACCTCTAATACAGTATGTCCTTAGAAAACGTCACATGTACCCATGATACCACAGTAGCTTATTTTATACTGTTTTGTAAATATTTTTCATGTGGTGTGTCACTTTATATCACTTGGTTCTATTAAAAAATCAAAAGACAAACTACATAAGCAAAGTGATTGACCAAAGTATTATCTGCAGCCCTCGTGGACTTAGTCCACTCTTCAGAAAGGGCCGCAGATGTTTTACTGGAAAATTAAGAGCTTGCTGCTGGTTTTTAAAAGTAATACCTTTTGGTTTTGACAAAAGGAAACATTTTCATGCTAAGAATTTCCTGACTACAGATGGTTATTCTATGACAAATACTGTGTTTTCACCAAGAAATTCTCAGCAGCTTGCAGACCAGGGTTCCCCACACGTACATTGCTCAAATACCAGCACCATCAGCAACTCCTCACCATGTGTGTGTCTGACACACACAGAAGGAGGATTTGGCTGCTAGAAGGAATTTGTGTACAATTTGCTTGTAAACCTTCCACTTATCCAACTGTGTCACATCTTGGGGTCCTTGTTGTCAATGAACAATAGCTGCTAGCTTCTTTACATAAAACAAAGACATACTGTATTTTTTAGAAACTAGTTAGAGAACCAAAAATTACAGGTAAGATAATCAAGTGTCTTCTAACTCAGATATTCTGAGGTTGTGTTCAACTGCTTTCTCTGTTGTTTTCTCTATGGCTTCCACCTTTGAATCTAGCAACGTGTAATGCACCTACATCTTCTGAAGAGGCTATAAAGGTCAAAAAACAGCCAGCAGTTAAGATTTTATCACTGTTTTGTCCATCATGTCTAACTCTGGTATTCATCTTACCAGCAAAAGTTTGTAACTATTTGTCTTCTTTGATTGTTTTGTTTGTGTTTTGGGGGTTTTTTTAAAGCTATAGAAGGGATTCATGTTTTGTGTATCTACCACATTTGGGAGGAAGAGGGGTCACTAGGAAGTCAAACCACATCAGGATGTGGAGAACTTGCCCAGTATCAATAAGACTGTTTCCACAGTACAGGCAGTAGCTGGTAATAGTTTTTATTGGCACCAGTTTCTGAATCCCATTATTGTCTGGTAGAAATTCTATGACCGAGGATGGGCATTTCACCTTATGCAGGGAACAGGTGAAGGCCTGATAGCAACCCAGTTAAAATTGCTTCCTGTATACCAGCAAGTTTGAATTAAGCCCTGGAATAACAGATACTAAAATAAGTGGTTATCATATGCTGATGAAAATACAGTCCCGTCTGTCTTTTATTCCTTTGTTCATCCACATAGGAGAGTATGAGACTACAGGAGGATTTTCAGACAAGCCTCACAGCTGCAAGTCGGTGGTACTCCAGCACTGAAATACCCCAGGCTTTTCTGAAAATCCCAGTCATGAAATCAGTAGAGAAAACTTGTTGGCGTGTGTAGCAAACAGGGCAGGGTGCACTCCAGGCTGACACAAACATGTTTTTGAGCTGTGGCATGTTTGTGTGAACTCTTAGAGAGCATGTGATGATTTCAAAACAGCATAGAATTGCTACATCTGCAAGTGTGAAACCTGGAGAAGTATATCTATTTTTGTACCCTGTTCTAAGTAAACAGTAATGTCTGTTAAAACAAACAGTAATCCCTGTCAAAACGAATTACCGACAAATGTTACTAGTCATCTTCAGCTTTCAAAAATGGCGTGGCCTTCTTTTTAGGAGTAGTCTTATGCAAAACTGTGGATCTTGAGGAAAATTCCTCACTCAATCTCTCATCCCACCCTAAGAAGTGAGATCAAGACTCTTGAATATTTGCAAAGTTCTGGAAAGTTAAGGCTTATACCTTCTCTACCTATTAACATAAGATCACTTTCAAGTGTCTTCCGTTCAAATAATCTAACTTCTATACTTATATATGTATTACACTTGTTCTAGAACCTTTCAAAAAAGTTCAGAGTAAATAGAAACCATCATGAGAGGAAAAATAAGGAGACTTAATGTATCTCAGCATAGACTTAACATTTGTCTCAGTATACAGCTGCTGTATCAAGTGGCATTTGTTTTTCCTGTGTTTGAACATAATAGAGACAGAATGTGCAGGTATTTGTGTTTGCATCATAGTAATAATTTATTATATATTCAACAGGATTTTGGACGCTATTCAGGCTCCAGAAGAGTAATACCATACACGGGTATAAATTTAAAGCTTCCTTAGAACAAGAGTATCTTTTTTTTAGAAAGAGTTTATTTATAAAAAATAAATAAGTATGAGAACAAAGCACTATAGTGATTTTTCCCTTTTCACTACTGTAGTGATGAAGCAAATTAACAAGTGAAAAAAGCAGTTGCCTTTTATAGCAGGGGCAAAGGGGACGGACCAAGTGTAGGATAGTGGAAGTGTAGGATAAACTAGGTCAGCGTGCTCTAGTTAACACTTGCTTTTTAGCTGTTCTTTGTAATCAGGCTCCAGTTCCAAACCTTGCTTTTGTCAGTCAAGGCTATTTCATGTAGCTGATGAATGGGAAGTTGGTGTGAGGTTTGTGACTGTCATTTCAACCTCTGTTCTCAACTAAATTCCTTGTCTCTCACACTGTTACGTCATTGTTTACATTACTACCAAGTGTTGCCAAACAGGATTCATAAAATGCATCTAGGGGATAGAAACCTGGAGTATTGCTCTTTGCATAGAACTCAGCAATCCTCAGTGTTAAATTGACTGCTGACTTTTGGGGACTTATCTCCAGTGCCCTTAGGTGGAATTGGAAACCTAAGCATCAGTGTTTTTTAGAGCATCTGTTCCTCAAATAAGACATTCTCATTCTCACTAGGAAAAAGCCTATCATCTTTGGCTTGACTGTATGCAAGAAACTACATTTATCTGCCCTCCTGTGGAAACAGTTTTATCACAAGGGGGAGAGGGAATAATCTTGTGGATTAATCACAATTGTAAAAAAAAAAAAAAAAAGGCAACACAGCACTGAAAAAATAAAGTAATTTATTGTTTTTACAACTGGTATGTGAACGGATGTAATGAATTTATTTATTCTTATTTAACAGAAATACCAATTGTGCAAATTCTATATTTAAAATGTTTTGCTATCATATCTGTCTCTCTCTTTCTAGCTCTCTTTTAATTTATGCTTCAAATTTGTGTTGAAAGTACGCCTTGTGAGTTTACGTAATGTATGGCACTGGTTATTTTTTGTATGTTTTTATTTAGAAAACTTTCTGCATGAAACAGGAGTATATGTGTATACATGTGTGCACACTGTATAGATGTATATTCTTCTTCTGCTACCATCTGTTCCTTAGAGAAGCTGTAGATTTTTAATTTTGTGACACCTCATGCTGAAAGCTCCTTGTTACACTTCACTTCAAAAATCTCTCAACTAGCAAGTCAAAAAACCCATACCAGCTCCCAAAGAAGTCCGACAACAGACTCGCTTCACACAGGCACATGCAGTTCATGCTGCATGCCTCAGAGATTTACACCAAAGCTGGTGGGAGTCTTACCCTTTGCTTCAATGGGAGTGAGTTCAGGCTTGTAGCAAATGGAAACGGGAGTCCTCTATATGTGAGTGAAGTTTCTTTGAGTTGTTAGGGTGGCAAGTGAGTCCTCTCTCACACAGCTTCTTATGTCTAAGTGGAAACACTACAGAGAAACTCTCATGTGCCTCTGAAAGTATAGCTGAAACAACGTATGACATGGTTTGTGAAGACTGAACCATTAAAAAAGCTACTTTTTCAGTCTTCCCACTGTTTATATGCATATATTAATATGTATATATGGCTATAAAAAGTCAAAAGCCCAAGTAGGAAGGCTTTGCAATGTTTTACTTCATTGTATTCTAGCTCTTTGCACCGCATCAGGCAAAGTTAGGCACAAAAAAGCCAGCAATGTAAGCCAGTGTTTCCTTGAAAATAACAGTATCTGTTTGCTTCCTTTTTTCATCCACTCCAACTGCTACTGAACTCAGGGGAACTTGTATTGGGCCAAATGTAAGGAAAAAATACAATATAGTCAAACCTACATCTTTTCCAGTCAGTTTATTTTACGATTCGAATTACTTCTGTAGCCATTTCACCATAAGGACAGCACTACAGACTGCAAATAATCCTATTTCATACTGTTGGAAGTTACTTTGTTTATCAGAGCCCACAATCACACAAGTTCAATTCCAGGTCAGCCTCCTTGCCCGGTATCTCCTGCCACCTCTGGACCCAGAGCCAGCCACAAGGCTTTATGTGGCCAGTGGGTGATGCTTCCTCACTTAAGACCGACTCCAAAATGCCAGGAAATTACTATAAGGCTTGACTTTGATGATCTTTAGGGCAGGCTTTAAACAGGATTTGTAACGATGAAGTATTAATAGTTGTGGGGTTTCAGCAATATGTCCAGGTGAGTTTTTTTCCTCGCAATAATGAATGCCGCGCTGTTCTTTGTCACTGAGGAAGATGGAGCCTATGGCAAGAGCCAAAATTAGGTTCTCTGAGCGTGGGCTGCAATTTTCAGGAAAAAAAAAAATTGCTTATTTGGAGGGGTTTATTCCTTGTTTTAATTAAGTGATTAGTTTTTACAGAGTTGCCAGAGTGCATCATTGCATTCATACTTGTCATTGGTAACATTTTCAAGAGGGTTTTTTACTGTGGGTGCACTGGTACTAGCTTGTATAGTAAAGCTGGTTCAGCGCTCTTGTTTCGATAAACATTGCGAATGTGGGTATCTCTGGTTTATCGTGTGTACCAGCAAAGACGCTCAACATTAAGAGAAATTTTCAGGTCCTCAGCTGGCACCACAGAATTTAGCTTTGAGGTTTAGAAGATTTTATTACAAGTGCAAGTTTTCAGTGAAATTGTACAAAATTTGAAACACCCAAACACATTCTTAGTCTTCCAGGTGAGTAGTGTAAGAACTTCCCTCCGGATACACCGTACCAAGCATCTCAGTAGTGTCCTGCTGCTCTGCACACTGCAGAGTTCCAGGTCAAAACCAAAACTGACTGTCGTTTGCCCCGAAAGTTGTCTGTAGAGGCTCACGTCACTGCAAGGACACTGAAATCATTTCCACATGCATCAGCCTTGCATAGTCCATGTTGAAACATATATGGGCATGAAAATGCCTGTTTTTTGTGTATACTTGTGTACACATAAACACACACATGTACATATGTAAAAACAAATGAGTATTTGGGTCTCTGTTACTCCCACCTACAGGGCAAATTAGTTCCACCGGTTTTAGTTATGCCTATGTACATTCAGAGTAACTTCATTACGTCATTTGGCTTTGCAGGAGCTGCTTCAGACTTATACCACTTTAAGTGACAGCATAATTTGTCTTTTAATTTATAGGAACTGGTTTACACAATTTATCATATGAACTGTGAAATTTTCTGATAGTTTGTCATGTGAAACATACTCATTGGCAGTCAAGCGATGTTAAAATCCCATCAAGATAGAGGAAATAATATACTGAAATCAAGCAAGCTGGAGAGAGCACAATACTCCTGTATAGCAATAAATCCATGTCATTTCTGTTGACAGGTCATCTGCCTAATATCAGATAAGATAAAACGAGAGAGGTATTGTAGGGAAGGCTAACAGGAAAGCACAACTTTGGGTTTTGCTTAGTTTCTTTCATGTGCCTCTTTATGCACTCTGTTGGTGTCAGCATATTCTGGGAAGTGTCACTTTGTGCATTACAGATAACTTGGCTGAAATACCAGTACCCAGTGAAAAACCCAGGTGTGTCACAAAACCTTTTTCATCCTAGTATGCATCTAACTGAAGAAAGTTAACATTTTTAGAGCACTACTATGTCAGCCAGTTTACATCATAAATAATATGTTATGCAAAATATAAATTCATTTGAACTGAATTGTACAAGGTCTACACTGTACTATGACACATTGAAGGCCAATATTTTGTTTTGTAAACTATTACATATGTATAATTTACCAGTTGTAATCTTAAAACATTTGATTCTGTGATTTCAGTAAAAGTAATAAATATCAACTGTATCATAGGTCCAAAATACTTGTTCTATATGGTGTATTTGTGTGCTACTGATGGGTATTTTTACCCTGCTAGAAACAGACGGGCAGAAAGAGATTTGAGCTGATCCCTGCATAAAGGCATCAATATTCTTTCTATATGTAAACACTGCACTTTAGTCGTGGTGGGTGGAGTTCTGTCAAAGTACAGTGTATGTGTCAAAGGAAAGATAAGAGCAGCGGAGAGGAGATTGGGCTGGTGAGACAGAGTTGTATACACACTCTAGCTGAAGTGTGACTCTTACAAGAGTTACTTTTCTAATAGAACCATATGACGATGCATTATAATTCAATTTTCATGCTGATTTCTTGCTTATCCTTTCTCATTCCCCAACACTAACTTGGAGTTTTTCGTGTTCCCGAAAATGATGCTTGCTTTCCAAAAGTGAAAGCAAACACATCCTGTCTCAATCTTACCCACGTGCGTGTCTAACCTATTTCTTGCTGACATCTTTATGAATTTTGGATTCTGTCTTTTATTAATGTGGAGCTTTTTGTCTTATTTTACAAATTGTAAATGAAATTGATTCTTATTTACAGAAACAATTTATATATGCATAAGAATAGCTTTTCTTCCTAGGTTGTTCAAACAGCAGTGAAGCTTTACAGAGCTGCCAGTACTTAGAGGGAGGCCCAAGGTCTTCAGAAAAAATGGTCTAATAATCTGTTACACTACATATAAATTTGCTTGAATCACATCACAAGAGAACTGTCCTGCTAGTGCTTGGTACACAGTATATGTCTCTATATATGCACAGTATTACCTATTTGTAATACTACTACTACATAGTCTATATGTGTATAAAGATGTTTCAGAAGATGCTGCTTAGACATTTTCTCTAGATGGTTGTAAGACTGGTCTCTGCCCATCAGACAGAATACAGTGGTTAGCATCAGTGAAGGGTGCAGTGAAAAACCTGTGTTAGAAGGCAGTTTTATCATTTACCCTGCCTAAGGGTTTAGTCATCTGCTACACCCTTCAGTAAAAATCATCTAACAGGTTTTCATCCCTCTTTACATCTCCTCTCAGCCAGGATGCTGGGGCAGAGCAAAATCTCCACCAACTCCTCATCTTCTCCTGCCCACCTGCAGCTAGCAGTAGCAGACATGCCAACTGTTGCACAACTTTGTCCTCTAGTTTTAGCTGGTTTTTGTCACTTGGAAAACTCCAGAAGTGTTACCACCTCAGAGATACATCAGTACCTCCTCTGTATTTTTGTCTGTATAGCAAGCTGCAATGTCACCAAGTGATTGTGGCAGGTCCTATCTTCCCCAAATGCTGTTTTTATTTCCCATTTTAGAGTTTGCAGTAGCTCGGAGAACTGGGAACGGAAATACATTTGTATACAAAAACCAAATAGAGCAGAGACAGCAGTATAGACTTTCTCAAAAGTCCAGGGCTGTCATAACCCCATTACTGTGCAGGGACTGTTCTCTATCAGGAAGATGAACTCATTTTCTTTTAATGTATTTTCCATCTCTTCATAGTGTGACATTTCACCTCCTCAGAAACTATATGTAATTACATGTGAGGGGGGAGACTTCTATTCCCAAGACTCTGAACTTGTAGACTCAGATCTCATTTTTAGGTGGGGATGCAAGATGGATTTGATCCAATTTCAGTCTTCTGGCCAAACTGATCCTTTTACAAAAACCATAAGTTTTGGAAACCTCAAAATATATCCAATACTTAAACTAGAAAATGTTCAAGTCTTTCCACATTGCTTACACCGTTACTCACTCTCCTTATGCTGTGCTCTGCAAAGTTTAAAGTAATAAATTCATCATACTTAGACCACTCAGCATTCTAAGCTGACCCAAGGACAGGGTTGAATGGTAAATGCGTGGGAAAAATAACAAAGGCCAAAGAAATATTATTATTTTCCATGCTTGGAGGACCAAGGCGGCAATCTCTTTGCTTTCATTTGATTATTCTGGGAAAAGTATGTCTCAGTGAAAGCGCACAGACATTTTCTGAAGCAGCTGCTCAAGAAAGCTTTGTTGTATCAATCATGTGAAACCTAAGGATGAGCTTATTAAAACGGTGTCCATTGCCACCATAGTCTCACTGCTCCAAAGGTTGCGAAACAAATACAGTAAGACCTGATAGTCAGATGAAACTCTGGAGAATGCATGTGCATTTAGGTTTGGGAGAGAGAGGGGTGCCTCAGAAGGCTTAAGGGGTTAGAAATGTTGCATTCTGTAATCTTTAGCAGCTTTAATGTATTTTGCCATGTATTTTTGTCCACTGTAATTTGTTTCACTGGTGTGTCTTTATTTTTTCCATCTGTTCCTCTGTTTCAGTAAGACTTGATCTCCCTCTATGACAAGGTGACCCGCTTAATGGATGAGGGAAGGGCCATGGATGTTGTCTACCCAGACTTTAGTAAGGCCTTTGACACTGTTCCCCACAGCATTCTCCTGCAGAAAATGGCTGCTCATGGCTTGGATGAGTGTGTCCTTCACCTGATAAAAAACTGGCTGGATGGCCAGGCCCAAAGAGTGGTGATGAATGGAGTTAAATCCAGTTGGCGGCCGGTCACCAGTGGTGTTCCCCAGGGCTCAGTATTGGGGCCTGTTCTCTTTAACATCTTTATCAATGATCTGGATGACGGGATTGAGTGCACCCTCAGTAAGTTTGCAGAGGACAAAAAGTTAGGCAGGAGCGTTGATCTGTTTGAAGGTAGGGAGGCTCTACAGAGGGATCTGGACAGGCTGGATTGATGGTCCGAGGTTCAATAAGGCCAAGTGCTGAGTCCTGCCCTTGGGTCACAACAACCCCCTGCAATGCTACAAGTTTGGGAAGGAGTGGCTGGAAAGCTGCCCAGAGGAAAAGGACTTGGGGGTGTTGGTCAACGGATGGTTGAATATTAGCCAGCAGTGTGCCCAGGTGGCCAAGAAGCCAATAGCATCCTGGCTTGTATCAGAAATAGTGTGTCCAGCAGGAAGAGGGAAGTGATTGTCCTCCTGTACTGGGCACTGGTGAGGCCACACTTTGACTACTGTGTCCAGTTTTGGGCCCCTCACTCCAAGAAGGACATTGAGGTGCTGGAGCAGGTTCAGAGAAGGGCAACAAAGCTGGTGAAGGGTCTAGAGCACAAGTCCTGTGAGGAGCGGCTGAGGGAACTGGGGTTGTTTAGTCTGGAGAAGAGGCTGCTGAGGGGAGACCTTATCGCTCTCTACAACTACCTGAAAGGAGGTTGCAGTGAGGTGGGGGTTGGTCTCTTCTCCCAAGTAACAAGTGATAGGATGAGAGGAAACAGCCTTAAGTTGCACCAGGGGATTGTTCAGGTTGGATATTAGGAAAAATTTCTTCACTGAGAGGTTTGTGAAGAATGAGAACAGGCTGCCCAGGTGGAGTCACCATCCCTGAAGGTATTTAAAAGGCATATATACATGTGGTGCTTAGGAGCATGGTTTAGTGGTGATCTGACAGTGCAGGGTTAACGGTGTTAGGAGTTTCTTCCAACCAAAGTGAACCTGTGATTCTGTGACTTTACCTAAAAGACCTGAATCTGTAGAATTAAAGCCAAATCCTGCCACATGTCCCTGCATAAACCTGAGTTCTGCTAAACGGACTCAAAGCAGCAGCAATGCTTCCCAGTATCAGGACTACTGCCAGATGGGTGCTAAAGGAACAGTGTACTCTGCCCTTGCAGCTGCCAGGAGAAGAGAGGGCAGGCGAGTGAGCTCATCGGCGCCACTCAAGAGCCCCACTGGCGTCAGCTTGCGGACTGTCTCAAGAGATGAAGCCAGCTGAACTTTCAGATCCTGTGTATGCGCAAGGAGTTGTCTATCTCTAGCTCATCTGAGTTTTTCACACAGGCGCGCATCAGGAATCAATTCTTTTCATAGTGCTGGTTCTGCTAGTCACCTTTTTTTCCCCTTACACATTTATGGTGTGATTTTGAGAGATCACATTCAAAACGGATTTTACATGCTTTTCTCTGGAGGCACTGAGACACTCCTTTTAAGCTTTAAATTGCTGATGGGTAGCTGAGTGTCCTCATGCCCATTGATAGTTTTGCTGATCTGCTGTAATGATTGACGGTCATACACCTTGGTGAGATTTGCAGATGCAAACGCTGCTCTAGCTCTGCTGGTAACCACAGAAGGGCCATAAGCATGTGTTAGTGCACATAAAGTCCACAATCTTGCAGAAAAATGTGCAAATTGCCCTTGACTGGCAAGCCAGCAGAGAGGCCCATTGAAAACCAACTCCATGCAGCCATAAAGCCATGAAGGTACCACAGAGAAACATCTGCTTGGTAAGCAGGAAGGCACCAGCGCCGTGAACATTGCTACAGCCCCGTAGTGCCTGAGAGCATCAGGTAACTCACATCTTGAAATAGTTGTACATTGGCAGCAAGCCACCTAGGCAGTTGCTTATATGGCAGCTACCCAACGGGTTGGCAAACAACCTTAGTGACCTAGTAAAGGTGGTCTGTAACTAAAGGGTAACAAAAATTATACTGGAAACTTTCAGAGCACTTTAAAGTGGTCAATTTAAGACAGGGCCCTGCCCACTGGAAGTGGTCCTTTGCTGAAGGCCTCACTCTACTAGGGCTGGTTTTGTCCAGAAAAAACAGCATTAGATGCATTCTGTGTGGGCTGGGAGGAATGTTTTCACACTGATATTTATGTGGCATGCTAAGATCTGACAGCCATCCAGAGGCGTTTTGGCCAATATTTCATTTTAAATATATGCTGCACATAACAGAATGAAAGCACATGAAATGGCATTGCTTCTGAGGGGTAAACCCAATGGCAGAGCGGCCACAGATAGCAGAGACAGACTCCGTATGGTAAACCAGCGGCTACAGAGATATAGGTTCTTTCGACAGGAATTTGAGCTATGAAAGGATTTAAGGGGAAATTACCAACTAGTCTGGCATTCGAATGCCAAAATACACAGTCAGACTCTTGGCCGTACAGGCACGCTGTAATGCTCTTCAGCTTCACTTCAAAGGGCAAAGGGAAGTTGCAGGACTTCTCTGTGTAAAACCTCAGCCTCTTCATGTATGCAGGAAACCACCATCAAAACTCTAGTCCTTCATCGTGTTAAAATGAAATGGTGAGCTGAAGTACAATATATGAAGAACTTTTCCTTCAAAGAAGAGGAGAAAAAACCAAAGGATGTTTTGTTTCCCTCTCCATCAGAATAATTATTATTTTAGGATGAGTTCATTATGTACTTTTGGCTTTTTCTTTTTCCCCCAGAATAGTTTCTTAGGGCAAGGCAGAGCCAGAGCCAGAACCTAAGACAAGTTGTGAGGTTACTGTGGAACAGCTTTGCCTCCAAAAGACCCCTACCTGTCTCAGCCTGCTGAAGGTCTTTCCACTGTGGCTTCAGTCTCTGGCTCCTGTTCCCCAGAGCCTGCACCTTGTACCCCAGGAGTCATTTCCTTTGGCTGCATTCATCAAGTTTATTTAAATCATCACCTGGTTTGTTTTCAGAGCTAGGTGGGTTTCAAGAAATGCATAAAAGAGGATGCTAAAGACCTCATAGATTAGGAAAAAAAATCTATTGGCAAAAAAACCTAGGAGATGTAGTAACTTCTTGCATACAACTACAAAAGAAAAAAAAAGGGGGAGAGAAAATGCTCCAAGAAGGAACAGTATCTATGAACATTATGTCTTCTCTCTTGAATCTGGTTGTAAGCCATAACCAGGCAGCATTCAAAAATTCTGGAAAACTGGGGGAGTTAATTTAGGTCTTATAGAAATCTATATATCGAGGTAAATTTTAAAGTATAAAGCAGAACACCTACAATAAGTGAATGGAGCAGCAGTAGAGGAAAAAATGCTTTACTTCTCAGTTAGATACAGCGAGGGACAAGGAGTAACTAAGAAGGGAGGTCGGACAGTTTAGGATAATTTCATATGAGATTAAACTTACCAGATAAATATAAGGAACCAAAATTTTTTATTCTAAAAGGATAAATATGGATTTCCATTAGAAGCAGTAGCTGAAGACTTCACAGCCCAATTATTTATGGGAATGTGGGTACTGTTACTGAAAAACCTGAAGAATGCAGCCCAGATGGGTTTGTCATTTTAAGCTTGAAATAAAGTCTTAGTTGATTTCTTTAATTAGATATGCCAGGAGGTTCCTACTCTTGCATGAGCTGTAACATACATTACAACTCACAAAGGGGTGGGAGTGAATCAGACATTCCTAATGTATTTCCCAATGTAACACCTGCTTTTAAAGCAAAGAGTTAGTAGGTAGACTAGAAGGTTTCTTTGATACATGTGCTCAGGCCACTAAGATGTGCCATAGGAAACCACTTCACAGACAAGGGATTTAAACTTAACTTTAACAAACACCCCGAGGGCTCTTGGTGTCATTACACGAGAGAAAGCCACTGGCTGAACGAAATGGGAATGCGGGAGCACTCCTCCTCGCCATGGGACCAAAATAATGATCCCATCTGAAGGTGCACCACAACCATGGGTTGCAAAGGCTCATTGAAGGCAGTCATGTAGGTGCTGACCCCAGAAATTTGTAAGAATGTGGGGGGTAAAGCCTGCCTGGGAGCCAGTGTTTAAGCAGGGGTATGAGTCCACTTGACTAGTCCAGTAGAGGTCCCGTGAGTAAATAAATACTTGGTCATTTGGGACACATCTCAAAGCACTGCAGGAAAGTAGCTAGAGGACCACAAAAACTATGTTGCTATCCATATGGCAATAGTCAGAGGTTATTTTAGCAGTGTGAAATGTTTTCTGATTCCAATAGCACACAAGAAAGTGCCAAAGCAGTTTGCCAGTGACAATAATGTGTGGTGTAATGTTGAGGACGAAAAACCTTCGGCTGGGTTTGACCCAGTATAAACCATCACTGTAATATTCAGTGTTAACCAACTATATCTGGGGGTTTTATCTGAGTAATATCTGTCACCTGAATATAGATAAATATTAAATTATGTCTACACTTAAAGCAGAGTCCTTAGTGTTGACCTAAAATGTAACTCATGTTTCTAAATCATTTCAGTGAATTTGTAAATCTCATCCTTAATTTTTTTAAAAAACATACATTATTGTTTTTTTAGTCTGCTATTTAACACCATACTGTGATTCTAGCCAAGCCCTGAAATCCCACGCAAGGCAGATTATGTTTGGTCCTCTGGCTGTCTACATATTTTCCTCCCCTATGTACCTTACAGGCCAATGCCTGAATATAGTGCTAAAAGTATACCCTTAGCATACACCCCAGAGACCACGCTGAGTATCCCGTCACCCATCATATTGAACAACTGATTGATTTTACCAGGATTGTTAATAAAAGCATAATTTCAAAAATGCCTCTTTACTTAAAGCCTTTTTTTTTTTTTTTCTTTTATGGTATAGTAGTTATGGCAACTGCTTCCTGCCACCTCCGCTGCCAAAAGCCACAATCCATCCATGAAAGAGAGCTCCTCCATCCAAACACATTTTTCAGTGGACAGCAGCATTCCCTGGCTGGAGCACACTCTTCCCTTCCCTTCTGGCAAGCTGGAAGCCAAACAAAATCTGTAACAAATGTGAACTGAGAGTGAGGAATTAACTGAACTTTTTAAAAATGACTTTTTACACATACATGCAAGAAAAAAGAAAAAACTCTTGGGGGTGGGGGGGTGGGGAGCAGGTGGGCAGAGGGGAGAGAAAAAAAGTCAGTCACCCCCCAGGGTTGTTCAGTGAAAGAAAATGTTTTCCTTTCTTAGAATGTGCATTTGGGATTCAAACTCTCTTAAAGTCTTGGCATAATATTAATTAAAAAATTGGTGAGTTATTTCCTCTTCTCTTTTAATTTTATTCTACCATAGAAGTCAGTGGCAGGATTTAAGTCTGGTGTATTTCCTGCATGATGATCAATGTTTGCTTTATGAATTTGAAAATAAAATGTTCATACTCTTTGCTAGTATCAAAACTCTGCTTCTCTGAGCAGGCCTTTCTAGTCTTGAGGCAAAATAATTCTTAAATTTCCTGTTTGACAACACGGTAGAGCTTTCAGAAAAGCTTTACAATTATTTTTATGGACTGTATTTATAAATATTATTTTCCCTCCCTAGGCATAATTCCAATGCACAGTTATGTGGAACTTGCCTGTCTTTCCCTTGCCCTGTTGGCTGTGACCTTTTACCCACTCAGAAAATAATTAGTACATTTTCCAGCAGATACTTGGATGAATTCATGCTCTCTTATTATGAGAAAACATTGTAACAGACCACTTGAGCAAACAGTTTAATGTGCTGTTCTTTCAAGCCCCTACAGCGAATGAATACAATGTACGAGAATGTCAAAAAATGAATGAATCAAGAATCGTGATAGCGATGAGATGAACTGCCACTTATAAAGCAGGAATTATCTTACAGACTGAATTTGGAAGTTTTATTAAAATGCAACACAACCATCATGATATAAGTCACTTTGAGGTTTTTGGCTGCGTGTGAGAAGATAAGGCTCGAGTTCCAGTACTAATTAGGCATTGCACACGTCATGATCATTAATAATTTCCACCACAGTGGCTTCAGCCTACAAGATATTTTGCAAACAAATTGCAGAAACATGATGTAGACAGTGTAAGCACCCAAAAGCATATATAGTACAGAAGCCTGGAATTATGAAAAATAAGAGAGGAAGGAAAAGTAACAGCAGAGGCAAGGGTCCAATCCAAAACTGTGAGGCAAATATTACTACAGTTTTACTTCCAAGCTCAGCAAAGGACCACATCACTTAGTATTCTGTGTTAATGCAGTTTTCACTGATTAAAACCCTTTTTCTCCTCATGAAGCACGTACCTAACAGAGATTTTTGCCTTCAAAATTATTTTCACTGCCTCTGTGGAAGCGAGGTATTACATAGCTAGGTTAGGCATTTTAGCTTCTTTTATGCCAGAGAGGGCTATTGCAGTAAGACTTCAGACTGTGTAAAATCCCTTCCCACTGCTTAGCTTAATGGCAGGAGTCATCAAGTGGGCCCCTCATGCCTGTTCCTAGTGTGCGAGTAGTGTGGCTACTGATGGAGTTACACGGGTCCTCTCGGTGGAGCAGTTCCGAAAAAGAGGAAGGCTGTACACTAACAGCAATGACTGCTCCCTGCTTTTGTCTCCAGTTTCCAAACTTAAACCAGTACGCATTGCAGGAAGAGGATAATGAAAAGAGAAGAAAAGGCAAAGCATATGGGTATGATGCCACAAACTAAAAAGAAGATTGTATCTCCAAGGATTCACTGATTAATTCGTTGCTTGGATTTTTCTCCCAAACAAGTTATGCTGGGTTGATCCAGGACTAAGCTAGCTAAAAGAAAGTGTCACCATTCAAAGCATAATCCTAATCATATCTCACCAAGTTTCCCTTGTGAAGTTCAACTGTGAAGTTGAGCTGCAAGATTTCAGAATTTGCTTATGCTTACACAGGCCAAATGAAGTGCTGAGGAAGAGGAACCAGAAGATATCCTTACCCCTGTTTCCCAGCTGAAGCAACTGGAAGACATAAAAGTCATAATTATCTTCTTTTAAGTCACACAGCAAGCAGAAGCACAGCCAGGAACATATAATGGGCTTCTAGGCTCCAAAATAGCAATATAAAGCAACTGTTCCTATTTTACCAGGATTTTTTTTACAGCTGCTTTCAGCATCAGGTTGATATTCTCAGTTATTGCTTTCATTCAAGTCCCTTCTTGCAGCTGCATCCACAGAAGCAGTTCCCCACTGCTGTCCGCAGTGCGGAGCACTGGTCCTGCCTACAGCAACTCTTCAAGCACCTTTAATCAGTCAACCCAGGCACCTTTGCTAATCAATAGAGAAAAGTAGGCACCTGAAAGGTACAGGACTTGTGGCTTTTGCCATTAACCTTAGGATAAGATAATGCCCCACAGGCTCCTCTTTCTCTCCATTGGTCTAGGTTATTAGATGTGGAGAAGGCTTCTTCCTTTGACCAGACAAATCCACCCCTGGTCTCAGACTACTCTACAGACTGCTTTATGGTACAATGGTTGACTTCTATGCAAGCTGTTCTATGAAGACAAGTGTCAATACAGACATTGCTGCCATAAGTTATTCCAGCCGTATGTTGTCTGCCAAGAAAGTCTTACACAATTCGTCTAATTAATTTCTTTTTAAGTCTAAATACATAAAACTGTGGCAACTGTTAGATAGTCTTTCAAAAATTTTATAGAAAAATTTTGACACTGAGGTGGGGTTTCCTCTCATGGACTTTTGAATCTGCATCTGAAACAGTCTTTAGAGATGCCCTTTAGTTTCAACACAGAGAAAATGGGCAACTTCACACATGCTATTCATTTCACACTACAGCAGACATCCATGATAGGTGAGATGAACTGCACATTACAAACGTGTTTCTCTCCGGTGGCAAAGGGACATAAGATTCAGATGTAGACAGTTATGGGGCATATGTCTGCAGCTGAGTGAGATGAATCTCATTCCAAATCTCAAAAGGGCTGAAAGTGCTTGGGAACACTTTGCTGTTTCCGAAGAGTTTTCAGGTAAAAACTCAGTTCCAAAAGGCTGCAATTATTTCCAAAAAATTGTCTGAATTAAGGTAGGTTTGTTCTACAGCATCTTTTTTTCACTGAGCTACCATTGTGAGAATTAGCAATGTCACAGTTCAGGCTCTCTCCCTCCTTATCATCCCTCCCCCTTACATCCTCCAGCTCTTACTTCCTTGCAAAATTCTTTTTAAGCCTCTGTTAGAAACTATATATCCTCTTTGGTATAGAAAATACCTGCAGTGAATTCAAAACCCCTCAGAATGTGAATGTTGTATATATGCAATCACTGTCAGAAGAATGCTTTGCTCACCTCCTCCCCCCCCCCCCCCCCAGATATATTCCTGTGGAGTGTTCTAATATTTATGCCAAGACTTGGTTTGAGGAGGTTTTTACTAATATGAAGTTGTTTAAAATCAAATTACGAAGCCCTTGGAGAGATGAGACAGTATTTGTTTCACTTGGCCTTGATATACAATACTAAAATTTTAAAATACTAAAATTCAGAGCTTTTGAAGTCAATTATATGTTAGTACTGGTTATTCCAGCTCAGTATCCCTATTAAACATCTAATATTGGTAGGTCTTTAGCTTCAACAAGCTGTGACAATGAGATCCAAAAGGTATCCATGAAATATACGGTGGCTTTGAATACTATGCATTGGGCAGAATCTCTCAGTGAGTAGATCTTGTTGCTGTGCTACAAGCACAAAAGAGAACCCAGCTACTCATCCATTCACTGTGTGTACACTTCCACTATCTCTTCTTTTTTGGCTTCTTTACCCCATGGTGAACAATGTAATCAAGCCAGCTGCTGCTTCTATGTGCACAGTTTTTCCCCAGGTGCCACTAAATTCTCTTGAATATGCTCCAGCTCATTCCATGAAGAAAACCTCGACATCTAAGTTTCTTTTTTCAATTATAACCAAATAGTGGTTATAATTTAACCATATCATAACCAAACTATTATATGAGTCAAATGCCTTACTAAGCTATCAGAAAATAAATACATACATACATACATACATGCATACATACATACATAAATAAATAAATAACTCTCCGAATGTAAAACCTTGACTCCCTTTTCTGAACTGATGCAGTTGATTTAAATGCCTTTCATTTCATGAGTGCATAGAGCTCTGGAGAGCTCAACACTCCATATGCATCCATGCTGGTTGTGGCAGTAAATACTAGACTCATCGAAGGGACAAGCTTTGGAGAAACTGTTAAAAGAAGTTTTTGTATCTGGGCAGACTTTACACTTCTCACTTCCCACTACATCTCTCCTGGTTCCAGAGAAGATATTTTCTCCTTCTTCATTAGCTGTAGATTCACAGACAACCACATTCAAAGGAGAAGCCTCATGATACAAGGGAATCAAACTTTTGTGGACGGTATCAGATCTCTCAACTCCTTTTGGTACCCAAATGATTTCTGCTCTAAGCAAAGGTGTATATTGTCATTTGTATCATTTATTACTAACATGTGATATTTAATTAAAATAAAGAAACTGAAGTCATAGTAAAAAATTATACCTACAGGATGTGAGGATTCCTCCTCCAGCACTTTTTCTGAACATTCTCATTTTTAAGTTTTGTAATAAATTAGATACCATTGTTGAGTTTTCAAAGGTTATAAATATGAAAGGGATTTTTTTCCTTCTTCAACTGTTCCATATAAAATGGAAGGTAGCTAGTAGAAACATGTCCTGTGCTTCCCATCACAGAAAACTAAGCTAATTTAAAAATCAAAATATACAGGCCTACCTATTAAAAAAGGTGACAGCATGCTGAAGCTTCTCCTTGCTAACACATGTCATTCCACGTAGCTCTGTGGGCATTGATGGAATGACTCCACATTGCACTTTTGGCCCAATAACCACAGATTTACAAAGGTCAATGTACAGCAATGACATCAGTAGCTTCTAAAGAAACAAATATTTTAAGTGCAGTGCCTAACTTCTGAGTAATTTTAACACATTTGCACTGCTTACCAAATGGCACATTGTCATATTTACAAAAATACGAACGCTTTCATGTGGGACTAGAAAAGTAATATTTACAGTACAAAATTTATCTGCTTCTGTAAAGTGTTTGTCCTCAATTTTCCCCTTGAACTAACATAGAATTATCTAAGATGCCTTCTACTTTTGCACACAAAATTACAGAATTAAGCTAGTGGACTATTTCTTTGAGTATTATTAGCAAATTTCTGGTGTGTGTATGTCCGTGTGGACTAAAGGTTGTTTAGTGCCATCTTTTGGGTGGTCCTAATACTACAGAAGAGCTTAAATCAATTACACATTTACTATCCTTTGGGTGGCTAGGAAGCCACGTGTTACTAGTTCCCTAAACTTGGATTCTAGAGAGCTTGGGGGGTTTATCCTAGATTACAACTCTCCGTAAGATTTTTCTTTCTAAAGAACAAATGGGCAGGGATGAAGGGGGTTGTGCTGGTTTCAGGCCACGTTGGTGGGAGGTGCAGGAGTGGGTGCACTATTTGTCACTGTGGGACCAACCTGGCAGAACCAGTGAAATGAAGGCAAGGAGGTACAACCGGTGACAGCAGGTGTAATTACACCACAGAGGAAGGAAGAATGATGCTTAACGGCTGGGTGAGAAAATAGACGTTGAGGTCTCTTGCTTGGCGCAAGGCAGTTGTGGAGCTGCTGGGGATGGCAAGTGCCTGCAGCAAACTTGTACCTGCTTTGAGAATTGAAGGGGAAATAGGTAGAGGAACCTTTCCCACAGTAGCTCTTTGAAAAAGGACAGACACTGCAGTTTCCACAAGCAGCTTTAGAGCACTCCTA
This sequence comes from Bucorvus abyssinicus, assembly GCA_009769605.1. NCBI lineage: Eukaryota > Metazoa > Chordata > Aves > Bucerotiformes > Bucorvidae > Bucorvus > Bucorvus abyssinicus. The sequence continues at coordinate 16,716,368 of CM020030.1, read as the reverse complement.
TGGTGCAGGAGTATATGTGCACCTTCTTAAAATCAATCAAATTTCACCCTCTGCTTACACTGTTTGATTCATAATAACTGCAAATTACCTCGATAGGCAGCAGACACCTCTGTAGTAATTCAAGTTTCATGCTTTTTTTTTTTAAATTATGTTTCAGAGGATTTTTTTTTTTAAAGTATGTGCCTTTAATTACGTGATTTCAGTCTTCTTCCAGCATCCAAATGTTTCCAGCCCTTCCCACAGCCACAGTTAAGTGAAGACCATACACAGCTGAGTGGCAGTAGTCAGATGACAAAGAAACTCAATGTGAGGATGAATTGCTGGGAGTGTTTCCATGCTGCATAAAGAAATCCCCCGGCCCTTTCTTAGCACACAAATCCCCAAATCCCCAGCAGCAAAATATTTTCCTATTTAGAAACACTGTTTTTTTCCAACTTTGGCCAATGTTCATGCTATTTTATAAGATAATTATCTATGTATCCCAGTCACACCCTATATCATCAAATTTCTTTCTTCTGACTCCTGGCATAAGACCAACAGTAAACTCATTAAAATAATTCTTTATATTCTGCATTTATTCTGTATTACTTGCTAGCTCTAAAAACAGATCATATGTCAAAACAAAGTAAAAATAAAAACAAGCATAAAAAAAATCCAAATTAACACCTACAGTGATGACATAGAATTAAAAGTGTACATGAAATATTACGCCCGTGGTACCTGGTACCCGGTAACTAATAGCCATAAAATCCTGCCTTTTCCATAGATGGTCTAAAATAGAATTAGATGACAATGTCATTTGTCATTTGCCTTTGAAAAGGCCGGCAGTCAACTGGTTTCATCTTAGGCAAAAACAAATGTAGAGTAGTGAAGTAGGTATTGTTTTCAGCAGGGTTTCCTTTTCCCTCAATGAGATGAGAGGCTTTTCTACCCTTTACCCCATCCTATGCCGGGACAAACGAGCTAGTTCCCACAGCAAAGCCTAATTTCACGTGCAACAGGGAGATTACAGGGCTTGGAGGTAGCTGGGCTTTGGATATCCCCTTGGCAGCAATGTAGGCCCACAAAGAGCAGGTCAAGGCTCATACTGTGCTCCCTGACTCATGGTCCCAGAGACACCACAGACAGAGCCAAAGGAAATACTCATGTGTGGAACATCATTTATTGTAGAAACTTAAAACATTTGGCCTTGGAGTCTGGAGCACCAGCTGATCCTTCTTTGCTAGCTGTTATGCTTGAAATGACATATGCATACACTGCAAAATTTTGGACAAGGCAGACTCCCCAACAAACTGCTGATGTCTGCAATTAAACTTATCTCTGTGTGGAAATGTTCCCCAGGCTCTGTTTCCTAGGCCAAGTGCTTGTTGGCGGCTTTTTGGAGGTGTCAGAATGTTTGCATTCCCCTATTCTTGGATAATCAAACGCTGCTCTCAAACTTGTTTGGATGTTGAAATAAGTCCAAGCAGGGAGTTTACACATGTATGGTTTTAGCATTTTATGGTTGTGAGTCTGGAAGGTACTTCCTTTGTCAGGTGTATCCTTCCTCTGCTGTGGTAGGAGATAGATAGGAGTAATTCAGTTCAGAAATAAGCATCAAACTCAATTTTACAGCCATTACGCCCTTTGTCTCCACCCTTCCTGTTGGAAAGCAGGTCTACCCATGTGCACCTACAGCAGGCCTTACCACGACACTGCACCCATGAGAGGTCACATAGGCTATGGATGCAGCAGTCTCCAACATCGACAATTTGGTCTCTTTTCACTGGCATTAATGGCTTGTGGCCAACCACCACTTACATTGCTAGAGCTTTTGGTACTTCTCACACCATAACTGCACAATCAAATGATCTAATGGGAGTTAAAACAATGCACAACGTCTTTCCTAGTTCTTTGCAGAGACACAGTATTCAAAAAGAACTGCACTGTGCTAAAAAAGTGGCAGGTGTGTGCCGGAACACTGCTGTAGACAGAATCTGAGAGGAGACTTCCAGGCACAAACATCAAGGCCCTTGAATGCAAAAGGGATGCTCAAATGACATGAAGTCAATGGGTCTCTGTTCAAGTGCAGCTGTCTGCCGATAGGTGAAAAATACTGTGGGATTGGGGCCACGGAGATTAACATAAAGCAACAAATGCTGGCAGTTTTAGCAGCGGATGTCCTCACCTTAATTGACTTCTGCTTTTCTGCCCTCCCTGAAGCAAACAGCACAAGTTAATTTTGTCACTTCTTACAGTTTCTGAGCTTTTAGTGTCTTATGTCACAGCTTGAGTGTTTATAGTTTTTCAGCTTGTTTCCGATGCTGTGTTTGAGTTTGAATTCTTTCGAAACAGTAAAAAGAGAACATTTTTCTTGGAGAGCTTTGAAATCGAAATTAATAGAGCTGGCAGGGCCCTCTCAGTTAAATTTAGTTTCACTTTTTTGTCTTATTAGCAATTTCTTTACACAATCTATTTTAGCTCACGTATTTACATCACTCGCATGTTGACATCACTAGAATTATATAAATGTATGGTTTTATAAGGTGGATTTTTTTTTTACCTCTCTGTTTGCTAAAACACCTGGTCATGCTTTGGTTTTAAAAAGTGTGTCACATGTGACAGCTGTGCATATTTGTGCTGGAGCTTATACTACACCCAGTTCATAAATGTTACTGAGCAACAACCTGTGAGATACCTAAGTAATCAAGAAAGAAGTTGTTGGTGAGAGAAGCAGCACAGAGTAACACTGATTTTCTCCTTTCCAGCTGATTAGGAATTGCACTGTTCTACTTTGTAAGCCTAAGAACAAGCCCAGCTCAAAGGGAGCCCTCCTATGGGACCTCAGAGGTCTCAGGGAAGGCATTTCCCTGGCTGCTTTCATTTATGCCTTTGAAGCCACATAATATATAACCAGACCATGCTTCCCCTTCGGGTGTCAGCCTCAGAAGCCCAGAAAGTCTCCTTCAGTCCATGTCCCTCATTAACTCCCACTGGACTACCTCAGGCTGCCCCCGGACCAGCCCAGCACTGCCCTGCTCTTGTCAATGCACTACCGAAGAGCAGCCCACCAGTGGCCACATGACTTTGGCCAGCAGCTCCACTGAGCCCTAACAGCCTGGATTGGCCACAAGCAGCTGGAGGATACTCTCGCACCTCTTCACCCACTTGCATTTCATAAGGGGCATGTAGATGTCACTATGCCCAGGCATCAGCATGCAGCTGGGGCAGGCAGAAGCAACTGCAACCCGAAGAATCTGGCGTTGCTTCAGCTGTACTCTCCATGGATCCTAGAGAGACAGTGGCTAAACTAGGCATCAGACTCAGGCCTCTTTCACAACAGGAGAGGGCACTGCCAGCAGTTAAGGGTATATGGAGCATGACTTCCAATTATGCCCACCTTATGATCAGAAATGCTAAAAAAATTTATTACATGTGAAACTATGATGTATTTTTCTGTCTGCAGTATTTTAATCACATATTTAAATATATTTAATATATTTTGAATTAAAATTTATAATCCTCAAATAAACAGAAGGTGGAACTCAACAATATGAAAATGAGTCAAAATACTGAAATTAATTGGTAGATATAATATTGGGAAAGGCTTTCCCCATGCCTATTTTACCCCTTCCCTCTCTTCTTAGACCCACATATTCCTAGAAGACTTAGGACATTTCAAAACCTGTGATTTTTTTCCCTCGATCAACCTTAATCATATACCCAACCTCTACTTTTGCCTTATGTATAGCTTTTAACGTTAAAGCATGCCTTTGGCAATCTGAACCATTCAGTCAAATATGCTGTGACTTCCCCATGACACTCATGGAAATAAGACTGAATGAAAAGGTTTCATGAACACCTCATGCTCCCTGACTTTAGTTCTTTATCACCAAAACACTAACATACCCTATGCCACACTATGCAAAAAAGAGTTGGTGGCATAGCGAAGGCAGCATTTCAACAGGTGTCCCAAGCATCTCTCACAAACCTCTTCATGTGCTTAGCTTTATACCCACTAGAAATCCAAGAGCTTGTCTACACCACAACAGCAGAGGCTTTGCATAAGGTTTTGGGTATTAAAGCCAAGAGGAGAAATTTAGAGATGCTAAATGGAACTTAAAAAACAATGTTTTGTTGACTGGCTTTTTGGTGTTTGGTCTTAAGCAGGAGTGATGTTTTTTCTGGAAGACTTAACCAGTAACAAGAGTGAAAATGCAAATACTGGTATTGGTTTACTAAAGTCTTGCCACACTCTGTTAGAGCATCTACGGTACAAACTGATACAGAGGATGTATGGAAGGCTGGTTTGTTTTAAAAACTTCATTTCTTGTATAAGTTATTGCACATGCTTGCTCTTGATATCGTTTGTAAACAGAATATTTTGGCCAACATTTTATTAATTTTCAATCCTGTGAATACTCGAAGGGTTAGCAATATGCTGGAAGTTAAGCCTAACTACAAATATTTCGAGGATGGCAGCCTACGCGTCTGCTCCAGTTCTCTTTGTTAACATTATGTGACTGAGCTGCGTGTTACACCACTGCAACGAGGATTGCTCACGTGGGCAAAGGGTATAAGCAGTCTAAGGGCTGAGTTGTGCAAGCGAGGTTATGTGCCAGGAGTGGCTCATACGAGCTGCTTCAGATTGGCCAGGGAGAGAGCGAGCACGGCTCTGCAGTGAACTATGACAGCAATTTAAAACCTTCCAAAAACTGGAAGGAGCAGCAAAGTGAGGCCCCCGCTGCGCCCATACTGACACTCTTCCTGATGATGGCTACCACTCTCATCCAACCCCTTGGCGGTGGAAAGCAGCAGGTGCATATGCACAGGGTGGGATGAAGCAGAGGGCAGCAAGAGGCTGCCTCCTTCACCTTATCTGCCCTCCTCAGAGAGGGGCAGAGGAAGGTCAGCAAGGAACAGTCAAAAATGGGATACCATCAATCCAAGCCTATTAAAAATGGTTTGATCTGTTTTGTCAAGCATTTAATGCCTGAACAGAGAGACTAGTCCTAGATATTTCCATGGTTTGGGGAAGTCTTACACTGTGAATAGGCAGATAAGATTCGTTCCTATGACAGCAGCAAACATCACATCACTGCAGTGATTTTTCTTCCTGCTCCCGCTGCCCCCTCCCTGCCTCACCCAAGCTACAAGGGGACTTGTCAGAGAGAAAAGGCAAAGGGTGACAGCAGCAGTGAAGTCAGGCAAAAGACACTAAGTTAGAAAGTGAAAACTACAGGATATCATTCTGCATCACCTTTCTGCAGCATTTTTAATCTGAGTACCGGTACCCAGTGCAGGTGGCCAGGGGCTGGCAGGGTGCTGCAGGGCACCCTCTGTGAGGAGAGGCTGGGGCAGCCCTGTGCTGGACACAGCCACTTCCAGCCGGGTGCAACCAACCCGCCATAGGGCACAGCTGAGCCCCGCAGTCAGGATGGTGGCACCTCGGGGAAAGCCTCTGTGAGGGAGGGCAAAACATTGCCCAGCAGTGAGGGTTGAGGGGAGGAGTGTGAGAAACAGCCCTGTGAGCCCTGAGGGGAGAGGAGGAGGAGGGGAGAAGGTGATCCAGGTGCCCCAACAGGGATCCCTTGCAGCCTGTGAGAAGGACCCACGCTGGCAGTCTTGCTCTGAAGGACTGCAGCCCATGACAAAGTCTCATGGTGAAGCAGGGACAGTATCTGAGAAGGAAGGAGCAACGGAGAGGAGCTCTCATGGACTTACCACAGCTCCATTCCCCATCCTCTTGTGCCACTCAGGTGATAGGCAGAGGAGTTGGGAATAAAGAAGTGACATTGAGCCTAGTTAAAAAAGGTGGCAAGACGGCAGTGGGGTGTGTTTGGTTTTGTCTTTGTTTCTCACCATCCAATTCTAGTTTAATTGACAATAAATTAAACTAATTTTTCCCAAGTCAGGGCTGGTTTGCCCTCAACAGTAATTGATAAGTGATCTGTCCGTTTTTATCTCAACCCATGAGCTTTTCTATCTTATTTTCTTCCTGCTGTCCTGTTGAAGAGGAGGAATGAGGGAACAGCTGGGTGGGCATCTGGCAGCCACCCAAGGTCAACCTATCACAATACCCTATAGTTCTTTGCCTAACATTAGTGGTACAGACTTGTATTTTACCCATTTTATTGATAAAATGAGCATCCCAATGTGTTAGGCAAAACCTGTGATGAAGTCTTGCCTCCAGCTCTGCTGAGCTTGTGATTAAAACAGCATGTCACCATTGACATATAGATATATCCAGATCTTTTAGGTGTCTGTTCTATCCCAAGACATCTAAACAAGTCTTACTGACTTATGTGTACTTGTACCTGACAGCAAACAAGGATTTCTGGTTTACTTTTCCCTCAACATTAAAGAAATGTAAAGAAGCATTTGAAGTTCCAGTCTAATACTAGAAAACAAGGGGGATCAAAAGCAGGGGGAAAGGAAAAAAAAAAATGCAGCAATACCCTCTCCTGTTCAAAATATGGGCAAAATTGTCAAAAAGCAAGAACAGATTAGAGCCCTGTCCTGAAAGAGGTGAAACAAGTTATGTCAGAGCTAGAGACTCTACAAATGTCCACAAATTGCATTGATGTACCAAAGGTATTTTGTCTTATTGCTAATAAATTGCTGAATCTCTTTGTACTTCAGTTGTCTACCTGTTAAATAAAGGTAACACTTGCTAGGGGCTTTTGAGAAGATATTCCTTAGTGAATGTGAATTGTCCATTTGAAAGCCTTATAAGCACAATGAGGGAGTAAAAAATCCATATTTAGAAAGAAGCAATTAATGAGGGCTCCTGAAAGCCAACAAGATTTTAAAAAACAGAGTCGATCCAGCTACTGGATTCAGTAACTGATTCTTACAGGCCATTTTCTCCTTGTCTCAAAAGGAGTCTGTAGCAGAGCTAGGTCTCCCAAAAAGCTACAAAGACATCTTACCCTAATTTGTTATAGAGCAAATATTACAGAAAGACACATCGAAGTGTAGTCAGAATGATGACTTTGCATTATAATCTCCTGGAGCATTTCTGAAATATTTGCTTAGGACATGGGTTAAATTGATGAATGCCCAGATAAAAGCTTCTAAATAAAGATATGGATGGAAATCCCAAAATTTACTATTAAGTGAAGCTGCCTTTTAAGGTTTCTTGCTTACATGTTATTTTCAACAGTTCTGAATAAAAAAGATGTAGGCAAGAGTATTTCACGCTTGGCCCGCTAGCACTTTCTCCACTTGTAATATAGGTCCAGCTTGGCAGCTAACAGACGAGCTCCATTACAATTGCTTGCAGGTAGTGCAGAGATTAGTGAAAACACTAGGACTAGCAACTCTGCTGGCCTTAAACAAGTTGCACTGACATATCAAGTCCTCCCAGAGCTGCTGAAGTTTGTTATTGAACTGCTGGACGCAGAAATGCCTGTTTCACAATTCTGTACCCCTTTTTTCCCAAAGTTTCTCTCTACTTTTTGAGTAATAAAGGCATTTCCCCACTCACCTCTCAAACATCTACTGCTGCATGTTGGTTTGAAGCCTCGGACTTCAGAGGAAAAACCCCAACAGTAAGCCGAGGAGACTATAAATGTTGTTTACCATTTGTGATGCAAGTTTCATGCAAGTCAGTGGTTGCTCAGCCAATCAACACTCTTACTTAAAATCAAAACAGGATTTAAGATGGAAAATACCAACCATGACCTAGTATGTAAGAGTAGGTGCTAAAATACATGTAAAAAATGTCAAGACTGCTCATAATGTCCACCTCTGCACCAACACTGACAGAAAGAGTAGCATCTTCTGCTGACACACAGCCTACAGATAATCTGACCTTACTGATCCAGATGTCAGACTGCACAGACAGGAAGACATTTTCTTTTTATCAAAAAGCTAAGGAAGCAAGGTCAGTGCCTCATAAAATTCAAGGACTGTGTCCTCAGCATCCTGAGGATCACAGAGGTGGCTCATGTATTTGAAACAAGTGAAATTCGTCTTCTTTTTCACCCTTTCTAGAAGGTGGCGGCAGGCTTCTGGCGTGCTCGTAAAGCAAAATCTACCGTTGGGTGTACAGAGCAGGGCTTTAACTATGTACCAGACATCACTGTTGCACAAGTTGGCATTATTTACTGTCAGCAAGGCGACAGAGTGACCTAAGATATTCAGATGTTAAAATGCAAGATTCCTAACTTTTATAATACCCCTGGGACTGGTGTCTGGGGAACTCCCTTTCATTATCATACGTGCAGAAAAAGGGAGGAAATTGCGATCTAATGTTTTGAACACTACCTTGATTATCATGATTACTGCAATCTCTCTGTCATAGGTGACAGAGAAACAGATAATGAACACAAGACTGTAATTTACACTGTGTTTTCAGGCAACCTCAGGCAGTGTGTTAGACTGTAATAGAGACCAGACAACACACTGACTCCCCCATACATGTATGTGTAACCACAGTCAGAAAGAGTCTAACTTTCTTCCCTAGATGTCATGATTAATCAAGAGGGAAGAAAAAGCTGTGCCATGCAAAAAGAGAGTTTTCACACGAATGCTACAACAAAGGCCATTTATCCAGCAGCAGCCATCTTTAGACACACGCAGGGAAAGTGAGGCTTTTTGGAAAAAGAGAGGGAGGAAAAGAGGAACCCTCTCAGAACAGGTCAACAAACTGAGAGAGAGAAGCCCCAAGAACTGCAGTTCCAGAGGCCTGCTCCTGCAAACCAAGGGGAAACCCCATCTAACCCATCTTTTAGCAAAGCATGGAACAGATGAGTCTAAACATGTGTATAAATTGTTTGGGGAGTGAGTTAATCACTTTTCTTAATGTTTTTTGCCCTTTGTTAAATACACTTACTCTCAATTCTTGATTATCCAGCATAACAGGGAGGAAGGGTGGGGTAAGAGGGGATGAAAGAAAAATATGGATAAGGTGAAGCATGTAAATAAGGCTATTATAAAATCATGTAGGGAGAATGTGAAGAAGAAAAGGAAGGTTAGTAAAATGGACACTCATATTAGTACATCCTCAAGCACATTAAGTTCAGTACAATATGACGCGTACGTGTCAGTTTAGGTCTGGAAGTAGTATTGCAATGAGCTAACAGACCCAGTAATGGCAGGACAGCAATACCAGCTCAGAGAGTTTCTGGATCTTCCCCCATCCGCCAGGCTGAGCTGCCTGTTTCCACCACTTGCTGTGATGCATCAGACCCACCATGAAGCCAACAAAATTGTTTGTGTGGCTATGCTAGAACTAGGGTAAGGGAACTGCCCAGCTTGAAATTTAACTCCACCAAAAATGTTTGTTGTTTATGTTCAAATTTCCTGACACTTTTTATAAGGAGAACCAGCATTACATAGGCTCTGGTCACAAAGAATGACCAGCATATGTCTGGGTAGACCAGGAGAGCAGTAAGCAGAGCACTGTCTAGCAAGATAGAAATCTCTTTGGAATCAACATGGCCAATGCCCACATCTGCTCAGTGATGGTAATTGTCTCCTACATCACACAGATGCCGTGACGGTAAAAAATTATTAATAACTACAGTGATGAGTTTTCATTATGAAGATTTTCATGGAAACTGTAACACTTCTTGCAGTACTTGTGAAATCCTCTATCCAAAGTACATGGAGAAAGTGTAGTATCTGTTGAAATCGCAGTGTGATAAAAATATCAGAATGTCGGTGGAACTCGGGGTATGCATGAATGTGTTCCTTGCCAGCTGCCGAGGGACTCTGCAGCCAACACATTACAGTTATATTTAACTTCTGAAACACTTTTGCCGACATACTATAATGCAACATTTTGTTTTGCCTGATTGCTTTTATTTGATCCCTTCTTTCTAGGGAGATTTTTTATATATTTGACACTAGCAGTTGTTTTGACCATGAAAATTTGGATTTAGGTCAGCTGTTCACAGGAAATTTAGATGGTGACACAAATTCTTCAGTAAGAATTCTTCTACCACCAGAAAGTGAGACACACATGACGGACCTCAACAGTCTTTTAAACCACTTGCCTGTGGATTTATGTGTGATACAGTCACGTCTGAATTCACATTCTTATGCAAACCTCTCTCTTCAGACTTTCCATGCTGTGATAACAGACTTTTGCTATGGAATGTGACTGATAATAGCTGGGGGGAGAGGTTAACACAAAACTAAATGCTAGGCCATCCCCTAGGTGTTGATCGAGCCAGAACACTAGTATTAAATACATGCACAGCTTTGCCTCTGCTACTCTTAGAATGCACTTAAAATGCATTAGCTGACAGGTTCTAACGAGCACATCAATCAACAAGGGGGAGGCGGTAACAGCCCTTGATGTCTGAGATCAGATAGGGATACTACAGGAGACAGTTATACACATGGTAATGAACACGGCCAACTTCTGGTCAAGACCGAGGCCTGCTGTTTGTTCCCCATTAGCGTAGACCATCAGCGATGCACTGCCATCCTCCTAAGGACACAGACAGCTATAGAAAAGAAGGTGTTTTCCATCAGTCCCAGTACAACTCACATCACCATCTTCATTGCTGGATCTGACCTACTCTTAAGTGTCAGGAGAAGGCTATGACTCGTGGCTATAACATGTGGAGGACATTGAGAGCCACAGGTGACTAGGAGGGTTTTACAGCGGCCTGATAAACGGTAAGGAAATGTTAAGACCCACGGCTGCAGTCCATATGCTCTGTAACGGACCTTTGCCCTCCCTGTTTTTCATTTCACTCCACACCTGCCTAATGATAAAATGGTTGAAAACATTTTATCGTGGACAAAACTCAATGCATTTTTCACCATGCTTATTTCGGGAGCAAAGAGAGCAACCAGATGCAAAAACTTGTATGAAGTATGAAGTACGAATAATTCCGCTGAAAGATAGTTTGGCAACTGACACCATCTTTAGAAGATGTGTAAGGTGACCTGGATGACATATGCTCCTACCTGTGCCCAATAAAAAATTAAAGAGAGAACTTATACCATCAGTTACAATGCCTGTAATTGTATTAAAATCTTAGGAACAGTATTACATTAGTCAGTGCAAAATATCTACAGAAAGTTTGTGATCTAAATAAGGACCAGCACGAAATAAACGGATTCTTATTTGTACAAATGTTGCTGAGTTTAAACTAAGTCAAGCTTCCTGGCTGCCCTTACCTTTATAAATTGAACTAACCTAAATCCTAAACACCAAAGTCCGGTGCATTATATTTGCTGAATAATAAAATGTTTGACTCGTGCAGCCAGAGGTAGACCAAGTTCCCACTGAATCCAATTTTGATACAAGTTTACTAATGGGAAGCAGAAACAACTGGTTGTGCTTCATTTTGACTGCATACAGGTCTATATAGGCTATTTAGGAATAACATTTGGGGGCTCCCAAAATTTCTTCATCTATTTTTATCAGCCACTTTGATAATTAGTTCATGTAAAAGCAAAAATTATGGGGAAACAGATAATCGTGTTAAATCACGATTCTCCTCCTCCTCCAAAATAAAAATGCATACTTCTTATTAAAGTGATGATGGACATTGTTTCACCTTTTCCCATTACCACTGATTATCAAAACGTCTCGGCAAAATTAGAATTTTTTTCTCTTATTCATGTTGTCCTGCTTAACAAAACCCAGCTGTTAATGCCATCAAAATCAATAATAAATGGAAAAAATAATCAGCTAAACATGCATATCACAAAAGATGTCATAGAGGAGCAACCTCCATAAATAATCTTGTTTGTATACTTGTGCACCCTGAATGACAATGGATTCCATTCCTCTGCTCAAAGCCACACCACTTACGCTGCGCAACAGCTAATAAGAGAGCTTAGAACAGAGGTGTTGACTGTGGGGTGAACTTTTCAGTAGTCACAAAAGAAAAGAGTTCTGCAGACTCAGGTGAATTTCTGATGAAAAAATACAGCTTAAGGTTATTGGCAGTGTTCTTCCGAGGATTTTTTTTTAACAGCATCAGGTCTTTAATCCCTTATTCAGTGGGTCTAATGTGCCATCTGCTGTTTTAAATCTAAATTATAACCGGTTTTGAAGGAAGCCATCATTCTGCAGTATTTAAACATATAGGCCGAAAAAGTGTGTTGTGGGGCTTGGTTTTTATTTTATTTCAGAAACAGCAGTTTATGCAAAGACTGGCAAAGAAATGAAAGCTCCACCATTGTTAATAACGCTCAATACTGATAACCCTTGCGTCTAAGCCATAAAAAACCTATCCTTGCACTGTAGACTAAAATACTCTGTTCTATTAGCGCCATCTGGTGGCTTACTTTGCATTACAAGTCCCACCAAGAAGCATTAGAAATTTATTGAAAAGACAGGTTTTATGTCTTTTCTAGGTTTTTGTCCCACAAAGAGAAATTCTGCAAAAGTTCAGTACGCTTAGCTTTCTAAATCTTGATTTACACAGAACATGTTTGGTGTCGATATGGATTAGATACGATACGGATTGTAAATCGTACCCGTACACATACCTCCTTGTCCTGAATGACCCAGCTACGCTCACCGGGGTTAGTCACAGAAAGCGACTGAAGCACTTGTAAGACTTCGCTATTTCTTGGCTATTATAGAAAGACCAGGAAAACTTCTGCTTTAATCACGGAACTGTTAAGAGCAGTACCAACATGTAAGCCTTTCCACCAGAGCACACTTTGAAACCTGGGAGATGAACCGTGAAACACTCTTCGAGAAAAATTTTTTATAGGCGAGTGCCACCTGGTGGAACATCGGGAAGACGTCTCACACCAAAACAGCTGCTGTTAAGGTGGTCAGGAACTTTTCAAATGAGAGATTTTACATCAGAAGATAAAAGCAAAATATTACCACAGAGGTGCACCCGGCAGCTTGGTGGACGTGCCCTTGGTGGCCACCGACGTGGCCTGGCTCTGGTCCCTGATGATCTATGCATCACACTGATCGTGCTCACAGACCAGGAGGTTTCCGTATTTTTAATCGGTGTCTTTGCAAGCACAGCTATTTTGAATTAATGTAAGTTCAAAAATAAAACATAAAAATGCTTTCCTTTCAATTCTGTGTTTCACATAGAATATTTCTAGACTTTCAAACTTAATTCCCTAAATATTCAAAATCCGTACAACTGCTATGTATGTACCATATGCAGCACAAAATTAACAGCATGAATGAACTGTGACTTTGCTGTGAGTTTTCTGTCCTAGGAAAAGTGTGACAGACTTGGGTACACATTAACAGAGCTCAAAGATAAGGGTAGAGATTGGCACATGTCTCCAACTCGAGCGAAAAATTAGGCCTCTGTTGCAACCAAACGGCTATTTCCACTCCGGGCATATTAATGGGCAGCAAGGGGGAGCTTTTCAAAGCCAAGACTCTGCTCAAAAAGCCCCGCATTTCCTGCTGTATACCAAGGAAAATCCCCCATTTGCGGCCCAGTTCTGATTTTGCTCATGACTATGTGGGACAACAGCACTTTTGTGGAATAAGTAACTGGAAAACTGGGTTCACCTTTTCATATGTTTTCTGCACAACTTCAGAAAATGTGTTTGATTCAGAAAGTGTTTACAGGACACCCTGGGGAATAAATGTCTTATCAGAACTTAGCAGGCGATCAGGCTATGCAACTGACACAGGAGCACGGCTCTGAGTGCCACTGACACTACGAAGAAAACCTTTTGGTTTAGATTTAGTGGCATAAATGGGACACTCCATCCTAAGAGAACAGTGGACACATAAAAATTTAGAAATGTTCTCTCTGCCACGAGAATGGTAAATTTTGCTACTTCTCTTTTCAGCCTGAGTTTTACACTTGCGTAAAATGCAGCGCCGACTGTCACCGAAGCACCTTTGTTTAATTTGGATGCCCAGGAGTTGTCACCAACAGGTACGCTGCTACTGTTTTCACCCACGCATTTGCTCACCGCTTCTTTGCCCTCATCCTCCAAAGAGGCCTCGACAAGAAGGAAGTATTACTCAGGCTGCACACATCGCACGCGTGTTGCATATAAAGAATTAAGTGGATTAACCGTACCACTATGGTAGGTTATGTCTTCAAAGGAAAATATTGGCTGCATCTACGTAAATGCCTCTGTTTAAGTGATTTAAAAGGAATCGTTTCCCAGAAGTACAGGTGCACAACTGACTGTAGCGATTAGGCCATGAAAAGGACAAGAACTGTTTAAAGAAAAAAAAAAAGTAAGAAACAAAAGAACAACACCACGAACGCGACCAGGGATCTCTCTCCCTGTCTCCCAGGAGCTCCGGGCCGTCCACCTGCCGCTCCCCAACCCCGGGAGGAGACCCGAGCCCCCGGCCGGCGGGGTGGGGGCTGGTGGCCATCCACAGCCCACCCAGGCACTCCAACGAGCGGCGTGCGCCCCCGCGGAGCCGAGCGGAGCTGAGCGCGGGGCCACGGCGGGGGCGACGGGGACTCAACCCTCCCGCCCCGCCCTGACCCCGGGCCGAGCCCGCCTGCCCCCCAGAGGCCGGGCGGGAAAGACGCCCCCGCCGTCGGGCGGGCCCCGGGCAGGGGGAACCGCGGGGGCGGGGTAAGGGGCCGGGCCGCGGCCGGGCGCAGCCCGCCCCCCGCCCGGCAGCCAAGGGCCGACCCCGGGCTCTGCCCGCCGCGCCCCGTCCCGTCCCGCCCCGTCGGGGGCGGAGGGGGGGAGAGGGGAGGTGGGGGCCGCCCGCGGCCGCGTTACGCACGAAGTGAGCTCAGCGGAGCGGGGACGAGGGGCGGCGCGGCGGGGGGCGGCGGGCCGCGCCGGTGGTGGGGGCGGCCCAGGCAAACCCCATAAAGAGCAGGAGCGGCCGCCCCAGCTGCCGCACTCACCCCGCACGGCGGAGGCGCCCGAAACGCAGCAGAGGGGCCGCGGTCGGCTCAGAGTGCCGAGGGTGGCGTTCGCTCTGTTTTCTGCTCCGCTCTGCAAGGACGGGAGACTTCTCGGCGCTCGCCTCGCCTCGCCCCGCTCCGCGGGACCGTGGAAGTGCAGGCGGGACCGTCCCGGGGCTGCCGGAGAGGCGAGCGGAGACTCGCCGGAGCTTCCTCCCCGACCGCTGCTGCTGCGGAGAGCGGAGGAGGAGGCGGGAAGGAAAAACGGCAGCGAGAGAAAGAGGACAGACAGGCACGCGGACAGGGAGGAACGGCTGCCCCCTTCGCAGACCCTCGTTCCCCGCCGCCGCGCCCCGGCCATGGGGAAGCCGACGCCGCCTCCGCAGTGACCGCGGGACCCGGCGCCCGCCTGGCCCTCCCCGCCCCTCCGCCCGCAGAAAGAAACTAAGAGACCCCCCCAAAACCTGAAAGCAAAAAATCAAATATATATATATAGAAATAGAAACATAAAAGCAAATAAAGAGATAAAAAGGGCTCTGCCAAGCCAGCGGCCGCAGCAGCAACTTTCCCCCGCCTCGAGTTCGGCGGCCGCGATGAGGACCGGGGGGCGCCTGCCGGCCCTGCTGCCGGCGCTGGCGGCGCTGCTGGGGCTGTGCAGCGCCGAGCGGCAGGCGCTGGTGGTGCCGCGGCGCCTGGGCGCTGCCGGCGGCCGGGAGCGCTTCCGCCTGGAGGCCTTCGGGGA
This sequence comes from Bucorvus abyssinicus, assembly GCA_009769605.1. NCBI lineage: Eukaryota > Metazoa > Chordata > Aves > Bucerotiformes > Bucorvidae > Bucorvus > Bucorvus abyssinicus. The sequence goes on along the minus strand of CM020030.1, from coordinate 16,700,852 downwards.
GCGGCTGACGCTGGAGCTGGAGCCCGACAGCAGCTTCCTGGCCCCGAACTTCACCCTGCAGTACCTGGGCGGGCCGCCGACGCCTCCGCCTCCGGAGGACGACCTCTCCCGCTGCTTCTACTCCGGCACCGTCAACCGGGACCCCAGCTCCGCCGCCGCCCTCAGCCTCTGCGCGGGGATGCGCGGTGCCTTCTCCCTCCAGGGCCGCCAGTACCTCATCCAGCCGGCCGCCGGCACCGCGCACTGCCACGGCGCCCACCTCCTCCGCCTCCGCGGGACCCGCCGGGCCGCCTCCGCCGCCCGCTGCGCCGTGGCCGAAGCCGAGGCGAGGACAGAGGCAGAGGCGAAGGCGGCGTGGCCGGAGCCCGCCGGGCACTCAGGTACCGTCGGGGCGCCGCGCCGCCCTCCGCGGGGACGTGGGCGGGAGGGGGGAATCTACCTCGCCCTGCGCCTACCTGCGCCCCCGCCCCGACGGGGGCTGATGGCGAGGCCCCGGGCGGTGCTTCTCCCTCATCCCCACCCCGAGGGGCGGCAGCGGGGTGGGTGCTGGTATTTCCCGCACTCCCACCTGAGTGCGGGTATCGTCCCGCCGCCCGGCGGCGGTCGAGAGGGGATTACTCAGCCGGGGCTGTCGAAGTTTGGCGGGGGGAGCCGGGCGCAGGGCTGTGGGATATATCCTTTAGGTGTAAATCTTACGTATCAGTGGTTTGGGGGTTCTTTATGGTGGTCTCTTGCAACGGTATTTCTCTTGATGTGTTCATCTGCGCTTTGTATCTGTTTTCAATGCAGAAACGAGTAGCAGAAGGAAGAAGAGGTTCGTGTCAAGCCCACGCTATGTGGAGACCATGCTGGTAGCCGACCAGTCCATGGCTGAGTTCCACGGCAGTGGGCTGAAGCACTATCTCCTGACACTGCTGTCAGTGGCAGCGAAGTTGTACAAGCACCCCAGCATCCGCAACTCCATCAGCCTCGTGGTGGTGAAAATCATGGTCATTTACGAGGAGCGGAAGGGACCTGATATCTCTTCCAATGCGGCCCTGACTTTGAGAAACTTCTGCAGCTGGCAGAAACAGCACAACCCGCCCAGTGACCGGCACGCAGAGCACTATGACACAGCAATCCTCTTCACCAGGCAGGTGAGGGACATGGTGGTCAAATTCATCCCCACACCCTTTGCTCCCTGCCCCCAGAGGCCCCCTCTGCCAGGAGATCTATGAAAAGGTGTTCAGAGACAGTCTTGTGTCTTCACAGCTTCAGCAAAGTAGCTAAAAGTGGAAAGAACTGCTTTTTATTTAGTCGTTTGTGTTGCAGTTTGTACCATCTCAGGTGAAACTCAGTATGTGCAATGTATTTCTGCCTCATATATTTTTAGCAGATTTAGTATGGAAATTATGCATTTTATTTCTACGTGTAACCCTTGTGTATGTTCCAAAGACAGATTTTTGCCATCATACCCATTGAAGTGCTGAATATTTATGCTCTTTCCATAAGTAAAGGCAACCTGCCAGGGCTGGATGTTACTTGCCAAGGTTAAGTCTCTGATCTGATTAATAATGAAACTGCCTTTTTTTACAGGACCTCTGCGGTGCCAAGACATGTGATACTCTTGGGATGGCTGATGTGGGAACAGTTTGTGATCTAAACCGCAGTTGCTCTATCATCGAAGACGATGGCTTACAGGCTGCCTTTACAACAGCCCACGAACTAGGTACTTGAAACTCTGAAAGGCAATTTCACGTGATTGATGGAAGCCAGCTCCATGCCCTAAAGCAAAGAGCTACCCAGCCTGCACCATGGGCTCAGAGCACCCTGTGCTCCCCATCGCAGTCAGGAGGAGGCAGTTTTGCCTTGTAGCGGGGTTGACCTGTGGTGGAAAGCACACCCTGTCTGCACGGCATTGTCTGCAAGAGCTGGGTGTTTGTGTGCAGAAAAAAAGCGTGTGGGAAGCCTGTGAGAGGAGTGAAGATACAGTGCCATCTGCTTAGAACTTGGCAGTATTCAGGTTCAGTTTATTATTTAAAGACCAGGCTATGAACAGCTGTAGAGTAATATTTAAAATAGTATTGGTAATGCATAGGACAGACTTCCTAAAATCACAAACTTTCCTCTTTTTTTTTTTAAGGCCACGTGTTTAACATGCCTCATGACGATGCAAAGCAGTGTGCTGGTATTAATGGAATAAGCCGGGATTTCCACATGATGGCATCTATGCTTTCCAATCTGGATCGCAGCCAGCCGTGGTCTCCATGTAGTGCCTACATGATTACAACATTTTTGGATAATGGTCATGGTAAGATTATTAAGCTTTCCATTCATGTGGCGTTTAAGCTCTTGTGCTTTACTGCTTTTCTTTTTTTCCTTCCTCTCTTTTTTTCCTTCCTCTCTTTTTTTCCTTCCTCTCTTTTTTTCCTTCCTCTCTTTTTTTCCTTCCTCTCTTTTTTTCCTTCCTCTCTTTTTTTCCTTCCTCTCTTTTTTTCCTTCCTCTCTTTTTTTCCTTCCTCTCTTTTTTTCCTTCCTCTCTTTTTTTCCTTCCTCTCTTTTTTTCCTTCCTCTCTTTTTTTCCTTCCTCTCTTTTTTTCCTTCCTCTCTTTTTTTCCTTCCTCTCTTTTTTTCCTTCCTCTCTTTTTTTCCTTCCTCTCTTTTTTTCCTTCCTCTCTTTTTTTCCTTCCTCTCTTTTTTTCCTTCCTCTCTTTTTTTCCTTCCTCTCTTTTTTTCCTTCCTCTCTTTTTTTCCTTCCTCTCTTTTTTTCCTTCCTCTCTTTTTTTCCTTCCTCTCTTTTTTTCCTTCCTCTCTTTTTTTCCTTCCTCTCTTTTTTTCCTTCCTCTCTTTTTTTCCTTCCTCTCTTTTTTTCCTTCCTCTCTTTTTTTCCTTCCTCTCTTTTTTTCCTTCCTCTCAACAAAGTGCTTTCTACTACAGCATAGACTTAACCTTTTACATGCTGCCAGTGAATTTAGAAGACCCTTAGTTTTACAAAAATGGTGGCACAAATTGGCTCAAAGCAAATGCTGTTCCCTTTTGAAACTGAACTCACTCACAGCATAGTCTGCTTTTTTTTTTTTTCTTTTTGATTCCTTTTCAGGTGAGTGTTTATTGGACAAACCCCACAAACCAATCCAGCTTCCTTCTGACTTGCCTGGCACGTTGTACGATGCCAACAGACAGTGCCAGTTTACATTTGGAGATGAGTCCAAGCACTGCCCTGATGCAGCCAGTACGTGTACGACGCTGTGGTGTACTGGCACTTCTGGAGGACTGCTTGTGTGCCAAACCAAACACTTCCCGTGGGCAGACGGCACCAGTTGCGGGGAAGGGAAGTGGTGCATGAATGGCAAGTGTGTGAATAAAACTGAGAAGAAGCATTATGATGTAAGTATTAAAAAAGAAATCAGAATATATCTTGGGTTGCAGAGTAGCACGGATAATGCTTCAGTGGGAGTAATCAGTTAAAGGGGCTTGAATAAATGGAGGCAGGTAGCCAATAAATTTAGAGCTTTCTTTTTTACAAGTGGCTCAGGTGAAAATGAGCATGATTGTGGGTTTTGTGGTTTGATTTGCTTTACTTTTACTGTACTAATATTTTTATTCTGGTTTTGCTTGTCATTCCAGACACCGGTGCATGGAAGCTGGGGGTCCTGGGGGGAGTGGGGAGAGTGCTCCCGGACCTGTGGTGGTGGAGTGCAGTACTCCTTCAGAGAGTGCGACAACCCTGTCCCAAGGAATGGGGGGAAATACTGTGAAGGGAAGAGGGTGCAATACAGATCATGTAACACTGAGGACTGTCCGGACAACAATGGTAATCTTTTCCCCATTTTTGAGGTGGAGGAAGGGTATCTTGTGGAGGAAGAGCGTGTACAGATGATCTAATGTCCTCCTGTCTTTCCTCTGCCTGCAGGCAAAACCTTTAGAGAGGAACAATGTGAAAAGCACAATGAATTTTCCAAGTCTCCCTTTGGAAGTGGTCCTGCAGTGGAGTGGACACCTAAATTTGCTGGTGTCTCTCCGAAGGACAGATGCAAGCTGGTCTGTCGAGCAAAAGGAACAGGATACTTCTTTGTTTTACAGCCAAAGGTATTTCAAAACTATACCTCTTCCATCTAATCATGAATAGGGTTTTATTTCTTCTAACTCTTTATGTGAAGTTAAAAGTCAAGCAATGTAGAAATCTGAAATTACGCCTTTTTCATATTTAAGCTAGATTCTTCCTTCTCTTCTTCCTACATGTACAGCTTGATCAGTGCAAGCATGCTTCAAATATTCTGGCACAGTCCTTCCAGTTATTTCACACGTACTGCCTCTTCTACCCACTCCACCCAAGCTTCCTTTCCTCTCCTTCCACCAATTCGGTTACATTGAAATATGTTTAGAAAACCGTGGGAGTTCTTTGCCAAAACATTGGTGCTTTCTCATACCGGTTACTGATGATGTTGACAACTTAAAATAAACAAAAGGAAAAATGTTGGTGTTGCATAGCTACTTGAACTCACTGTCAGGAGACGTTGAGAGCCAATAACTACCAGGGTGATGACACAGATGTTTTATGCAGAGCAGTAGTCCTAGAAATAAAAGATACATTCAACACCATTAAAAACAATTTTGGTCCTGTACTTCGAGGACATGGCTACCTTCTAGTGACATTAGAAAACAATGCTCGCTCTTCATATTAAAACAGTAAAACAGTTCTGTGGGTTTCGGGGGTTTTTTTTGTGGGGTTGGGGAGGGCTGTTAATAGAAACTGTATTGTTTTTTCCTGTCACCATTTTTGCAAGTGGGATGAAGCAGCACTACATACCTCCAACTATCTGTGGGCTGCTTTGTTTTTTAGTCTCAAAACCCTTGAAAAATATGGATGGCACAGGTCTTCCACCTGTCCATATTTTGCGTTTTGTCTGTGTCTGTATTATGCAATTTCAAAGCAATATGCTTCTTCTGATCAAATGCATCACTGCTTCTTTCCTGGAAAGGTTGTGGATGGCACCCCGTGTAGCCCCGATTCCACCTCTGTCTGTGTCCAGGGACAGTGCGTAAAGGCTGGCTGCGACCGTATGATAGGATCCAATAAGAAATTTGATAAATGTGGTATCTGCGGTGGCAATGGATCCACTTGCAAGAAAGTGTCTGGCACACTTGTTAGAGCAAAGTGAGTATATGACTGCTGCTAGCATTCTGGTCGAGTGAATGTTTTGCGGATGTAAGCTTTGGGTTCCCAAGTCAGTGAGATCTTGCCTAAGTTTATCATTGGAACTGAGGTTTGATCTGTCAGAGCTATCTGACTAAAGATAACAGAGTGAGATCCCAGCAGAAGAAAGCTTCTTACATGTGGGCATGCCTCTGCCATAGCAGTAACATGGGATATTATCATCCGACTATTTATGTTGCAAATCCCTTAATCCATTAATTCGATTTTGTTGGCAGCTCATGAGCTTAACACTTTAGCTTCAAATGAAATTTAGTCTTGTGCCAGGCAGCTTCTTCCCTTTCCCAGGCAAGAGCAGACAATTCAGACTTCCTCTTTTCTCTTGGGCAGACCCGGCTACCATGATGTCGTCACCATTCCAGCTGGTGCGACAAACATCGAGGTGAAGCAGCGAAACCACAGGGGCGCAAGGCATGATGGCAGCTTCCTCGCCATCAAAGCTGCAGATGGCACCTATGTCCTCAACGGCGATTACACCTTGTCGACACTGGAGCAGGACATCACCTATAAGGGCAGTGTGCTGAGGTACAGCGGCTCCTCTGCCGCCCTGGAGAGAATCCGCAGTTTCAGCCCTCTGAAGGAGCCTCTGACCATCCAAGTCCTCACGGTGGGGGACCTGCCACAGCCCAAGATCAAGTTCACCTATTTTGTGAAGAAGTCCACACAGCCTGGGTCGGAGAAGGCGCCCAGTAGAAAGAAAGAGTCCTTCAACGCCATCAGGGAGATCATCTCCTCTGAGTGGGTCATTGAGGAGTGGGGGGAGTGCTCCAAGTCATGCGGGTCGGGCTGGCAGCGGCGGGCAGTGGAATGCCGGGACCCCCATGGGCGGCCAGCTGCCGATTGTGCCCGGGAGCTGAAGCCTAGCGACATCCGTCCCTGCTCTGATGTGCCCTGCCCTCAGTGGCAGCTGGGGGACTGGTCGCCCTGCTCTAAGACATGCGGGAAAGGTTTCAAGAAGAGATTCCTGAAATGTATTTCTTATGACGGCAGCGTGCTGCCACAAGAAAGCTGTGAGCCTTCCAAGAAACCGAAACACCTAATAGACTTCTGCAACGTTACAGACTGCAGTTAAGTAGTATAAGTTGGGAAAGCTAAATTTTTTTTATTATTTTTTTTTCCTTCAGAACAATGCACTGAAAAAAAGAGGGCTAGAGGCAGCACATGTGTTTTTGCATACAAAATTCATGGTGAGGATCCGTTGAGGTGGGACAGTGCAAATAGCTTTAGATGGCATTGCATCCTAAAAATACCCTGCCAGCTAAAAATTTTATAGGCTAGCAGACCCATGTCACTCAGTCATCTTCTGCAGACAAGGCCTGAGGGCATGATAATTGTTTTTTTTAAAGTCTGTTACAAATTAAACAAAACATGAGCAGTGCCTGCAACATATTTAAGCAAACATTTTGGGGTTTGGTTATTTCTCCCTTCTTTTGGATTTGTATTGTGGTACAGATCAAGTCCCCATGTGTAGGAAGGGGAAGGAAAGGGCTGCAGAAAAGATAGCTTAAAATAGTTGGTCAGGGCTTACCTACCTCACAAAGGGCAAAAAACAGGATTGGAAAAGGAGCTTTAACTGTGTCATTCATGGCTGCTATTGTTTCAGAGAATAGTTTTATATAAAAATAAAGCCATATTCTCTACCTGTAGAGAGTAACAAGTACCAAGAACAGTGAGTCAACTCCACAAGTAACTAGAATGTCATTTTTTTTAAAGTATCTTTATGTCATCCCAATGTTCCTGTCCATTTCTGTCATCCACTCTAATGCCATTGTGGTGACATATGTAATCCAGAGGCTAGAAAAAGTGGAAGTATTCATGGAGCAGGTAGCATCTCTGAGTAGTTGCTCTTTTTGCCTTCCGCATACCTTCCACTGGCTTTTCTGATTTGAGCTTGGTCCTACCATCCTGTCAAACAGACTGATGGCATTTGTGAGCAGCTGAGTCATGCTTTCACGTTCAAAGCTTTTGCCTTACCCCAGACAATAGACATTGTTTGCATTTGGGTTAAAAAAAAAGATCTAAGAAATCCCGCTATCAATGGGAACCTCTCCTATGTGGCCTCTGATGGGTTTGTAGTGCTGAAATCACTGATAAGGCGGGAAGACAAAGCTGAAGGATAGCAGGTCCATCCACAGCAATATGCCAGCATTCGCATAATTCAAGTTTGTGCCAGTCCATAGACCATGAGAGAATATGGCTTTCCATATGTATATAGTAAAATATATTACTATAGATTTTATATACTTTATAAGTATTTTATATTTCTTTCCCTTCTGGGAAGGGTTCTAATTTGTAATAAATGCATATAATGAGCGTATTTATTTTTATACTTCTTGTCTAATGTGATCTTCTAAGTTATCGCTTTTTTAAAAGGACATATAACAAGGATAGAGTATTTATACAGTATAATATGTTACTAGAGGTAATAAATGAACCCTATAAATTTTGGAAATGGAGCGTCTTTATTTCACTGGAGTAAATCTAGCCCATCGAGCAGAAAGAGCTTGGAATCTGAGGCAAATGTTACAAAAAAAGCTAAACCACATTTTTCAAAATGACTGGTAGCTTAGGCTACTAATTGACTATGTTAGTGGCAGGGGTTGGAAAACTCTACCTGCAATGTCATATACCACCTTATAAGGGGTAATTTTGTATTTCATTACTTAACCACTAACAGGGTGCTCAGCACTGTTGTTTCATCTTTCAAAAAAATGGAGTGTAACTAGACTGATGCCACTGGTTTTAATAATAATGGCTTACAGAGGGAGTATTGCTGTCAGTGGTGTTCATAACCAACAAAATATGTACAAAAGTAGCAGTTTTACCTGCTCCACTTAACCTTACCCTACTGGGAAAGAAGCATTCAAAATTGAAAACCATTAAGTAGCAGTGAGAGGTTTCCCTCACAAATTTCTGGAGGGCCTCCTGATCATGCTTTTCTAATTAGAAGTACTGTGTGAAGGAGCTGATCTAATGCTGTTGGTAACACGTTTTATAATGTTAAAATACATACAAAGCATCAAGAAACTGATTTTTGCTCCCTCATTTCTGATCTCATGACCACTGCAGTCAAGGGAAAATCTTGTGTTGAACTCGGTAGGATTTTTGCCATGGAATTTGAGACATCAGTCATTTATGAATACTTTTGGCTTCATGTCATGTAAAAATCTATTAAAACTTCCTTTGCCAATGTTTGGACTCTGTCTTGCAGAAGTAGTTCCCACTTTATTCCACGGCTAAAGTGCTGGCCCCTCTAAAGCACATAGAAAAATTCTCATCACGTCACACTTCATTGAGCATTACTTCAACATGCAAAAATACTGGGGAACATTTTACTTCTAATATTATTTAGGAGGGATCCTGTCGCTTTCTATAAATACTTAAAAGTCTTTATAAATACAACAAATAATTATTTATTTGGAGATATATATATACACATGTATATTTCACCACAGCAGCTAAAAATTAGGAATATATACATTTTCAAGAGGAAAAAATAGATATTTTTCTTTTTATTTTCTGCTGCTGTTCCTACTTCTTGTAGACTCCATAGCCTAACATGTAGCTCTTGGTTGGTGTTGCCTGAAACCAACCCCATTAAAGAGCCCAAGGAGCTACAGCCCTGAAAGTGCAAGACCCTGCAATATGTACAGAATTGGCGAGGTCCCACAACTGCTGCGTGATGGTAATTGCCTGAATTTGCACTCATCAACTGAGAAGAAATATTCAAGGCAAGGCGAAAAAAAGCCCTGCAGAGAAAACAGCTTTTCCCAGACCTACCCGTATCCATGAAAGCAAGACCAAGATGCTGACATACGCTCCCTTCTTGCAGTAGCGCTTAAGGAGGCTCTTGGGGGAGAAAAATGGTGTTTCACAGGCACCACCTTTCATGCCGAAGGGAATTTGGATCCAATTAAATGCAGCAAATTCCCCCCTTTTTAACAAAAGCTGCGGAAGTGTTCTGCATGTCCAAAATGCTTCAGCCTGCATTTACCTACCTTAGATAGTCAGCCCCATGGTTAACTGGAGCTAAGGGAGGAGTCAGAGGGGTGAGGGAAATCAAACACATTTGGTATTTTACACTAACAAATGAAAATAACAACAGCCCTGTTTTTCTACACTCTTGCAAACGACTGCATAATAAAATGAGTGATGAACTAATAAAAAGTTACGATATAATGGCAGCCTATTAGCTATGGTGGCGTTCATTTCTTCAGAGCATAAACATGGCAGCAGAAGGTCAACTTGTTACCTGTATTTGTAGCACAGCTGACCAAGACTGCATTTCCAAGTCATTGTTTTCTGACTACCTATTTTTCTTTGACTAGATCATGAATTCTCAGCAGTTGCATCTGTTATACAGTAATATGGCTCTTGAAATTATATCCTGTTTTAAGTAGAGCTGGGTTATAGAGAACGTGCTCTAAATAATGTATTAATTAAGCAATGCGATGAGAGAACTGCTCCCTTCCAAAGCACCCTTTAGTTACAAGAAAATCTGCTGCTCTGGGAGACCCCGCAAAGGGAAACAAGCGAAAACAGTGAAGCATGGTTTAGCTGTGCAGCAGTCAAGCTCACAATTAAACACATCCCGTGCACCAACAGTCTGCCAATTTATAGCTTCTATTACAAGGGACTGGATAGTTACGTGCTTTTTGTGTGCACATTCGTTACTGTGAGGAGGAATTGCAACACTTTATTACTGACTCATAAGGCACGCTCTCAGGAGCAGAAGAGGCACTGAAGCTCGCATTGGGGTGAGTGCAAGAGCTGGCACTTTCTGCCAGCCCAGAACTCTCTCTTAGGCCGGGGCCACTGATTCCACTGATGCCCAGACGGGCTTCAGACCCTAGACGAAGATTGTTGTTTCCAAGCAGGTTGTCTCAGCCATCCAGCTTGACAGGTTGGGTTTAGAGTTCCCAACGCTTCAGCTGAAGAAAACCTCTCACCAGTTTTGAGCCAAATTTGTCCAGCTTCTTCCCAGACTCGGAGAAGCCAGATGCTATAGCCTGGGGGGGGGGTTTGTCCTTTTGGTGTCATAAGATAAATGGGGTTAGCTGAGTATTGTGGGCTTGGTAGATGAAATCTGTATCTTCACGTATTTTCAGAAGTGTGGGGACAGGCAGGTGTCTGAATGAATGAAATGCATCTTCCTTAATCACCCTTGGTTTCATTGCCTTCAAGGCTGAGTGATCTTCCAGTTCTTGGTAAGGGTGAGTCTCTCTGTTGGAAGAGTGGAGCAAATGAAAGCAACGTAGTGGTAGTTCTTTGCCATTTCAGGCATCAGGAGACTGAGAAAAAACTCTTAGTGGTCTTAAAGAGCTTGGCATTGGGACATAAGTCCAGTCTGAAGGCTAGATCTCCAGAACCCAATCTTCGAACTTCACCATCTAATGTAGAAAATAACTGGGAGTTTGAAGAGGAGAGTAGTTATGCTGGAGAACTACCTTCCAGGCTAACTAGATGTAAAATTGTGGTATCTGTGCTGGGTAAGCACTGTAAATGGTGTTACTAGAAAATTTTCCTGTGGCACTGTTAAAATCATAAATACTATAATTTATTGCTTGAAATTGTATTAACAATAAATACAAAGAAAAATCCCCAGTGTGTGATAGGGTTCTTAAACTGCTGCATTCCCCTCTCTTTAGTCCAATTGCTGTTGTAAAAACAAGAGATGCTGGTTTGCCCAAATAACTGCTTTGCCACTGATCGTAATACATGTGTTTTCAGAGCAGAGAAAGGTTGGTTGCTATTATAGAAATTGGTTCTGTTTGAGCTTTCAGAATAAAGAAAAAATTCTATAGATCTGGTATGGAAAAATCCCGAAATTTTCTAGACCTGCTCTATACTTTAGCAGCTGATACCTGCATTTCAGAGCCATCAGTTGCCTGAGTATATTCAGAGCTGTAATTTTAATGTCAGGACATTGACTTAAGGAACCAAGGCCCCAGAGTTATGTGTATGAACAACTCTCTGATTTAGTATTAGCAAAGTTCGCAATTCATCACCTGAAGTGCAGTTCCATATAGCTTGTAATGTGGCAGCTGGATTCCTTTGTAGTTTCACAACAGCTTTCATTCAAATAAACGTCTCCAAGCACTGTAGAAACCTGGCGCACCTTGTACAGAAAAACGAGTGAGACTTTTGCTTTTATCATTGCCATATCACAAATGGGTAAGCAGATGCAAGGTAATGGGATTTGTGGAATGTTGTAGGGCAAATAGGTAATATGATCTGGGTGGGGGGAAAACTTTACACAAAGTATCTTAACGCACTAGTTAGGTTAGGGAATGGAGAAGAAAATACTCCTAAAGAAATGGGAAAGGCAACTTCAGAAGAATAGCCCAGACTCCTCAGCAAACACTCCCACCGTAAGATCTGGCTTCTGCTCGTCAGCTGGCTATGAAATTGCTCGCACAGCTTTGTTTTAACAGCCAGACATTATTCTGGGCCTCATACACCTGGGAAAGCTTTTCATCCCATGCAATTGCAAACATGCCTACCAACCACCCTTTGGAGCAAAGATAAAATCCTGTGAGATATGGTCATGCCTGCTTAGTCCTCAAGGCAAATAGGGTATAATTAGGTAAAAAGTTTTCCCTAGCAAAGGTCACCCAGACATAGCAAACCGACCGCTCACCCCCACACCCCTCCAAAAGCAGAGGTGAATCCCTAGGACATGTCTAGGCTACAACAGAAGCGTAAGTAAGCATTCAGCAATAGCCCACATTTTGCATAAATGTTTGCATTTTGCCCTATCTCGCATAAACAGAGTGCACTGTTATAACATGTGGAGGCAGAAAAAGAACAGACCAGGAGATTGCCACTTCTGCTAGCGGCGCCCGCTTGATAGCTCTTCCATGGCAGCACCAAACCTTGATGTTTCCTTGGAAAACAGCAGCTACAAACATGCATTCATGCTTGGTATGCCCCCTCAAAATGTGAACAACCTGTATTGACAGAAGAAGTGAAGTCAAAACGTAGTTACCAGGTTCACAACAAGTGGTGCTATGAACACGGTGTTTTAATAAATGCTTGTGCTCCTGAAGCCTGGGGCAGACCGAGTATTGCTGGAGATGAAAGTAGCATTGTTTGGACTGACAGCTCTATTTTACGGTACCTGACAGTGTAAGAGGGTCTTGTGCAAGAGAGATGTAATGTTGGGCAATAGGAGTACACTTTCATGCAGCACCTTTGCCTGTTAGCTGCCTACATGGGCTTGATAGCTTCAAAGTCGTAAAGGATAGTCCTTTGTCATATTGCAGCCTATGACTGTAAGCTAGGAAGATCCCAGATGCCTGGACAATATTTAAATTTAAGCATCCCAAACCTAAGTTGAACCAGTGCCAAATCTGTCATCCTGGATAGACTGTATTGTTCTGTAAGAATGCTACAAAATTAATTTGAGTTTCTACCGGCTCATGATTCTTCCCAAATATTCCATCTGAAAATTAATATTTCCTCCAATATTAGTTGCACTCAATTAGAATATATTTTCCTACAAGCACAAAAATGAGGTCCTTGTTCCAATATAGTGGGAACAATCGGAGCTAAGGGAAGAGGGAAGTCATATGGTAGAGATTATAATCAGGCAGGCTGAAAGCAGTGGCCATTTTAATTGTGCACCAATATATTTTTCAGAGTAACTAAGACAATATGCCTGTCTTCTCCCAAACAATTCAAATATATACCACCACTTTGTAAGATTTTTCACATACAAAACTGGAAATGAAACTGGCAATAAGAAAACAATTGAAATTCAATTATTTGGATTGAAAATTTCTCTGTCAAGCACCAAATGTTAATGGGCAATGTTTTCTAATTCTTTATTCTAATTGAAAACAAATGCCATCAAAAGTAAGAAGCTTTAAAACAATTCAATTCTTTTTTCTTATTCTGTTTTCTTCAATTTTCTGACAGCCAGAATTGCAAAGAAAAAAAAAAAAAAGGATGCTGCGATATCAAGAAAGAGGGATGCTCAAAGACATACACTGAAGGCACAGCTAAGCACAAAAAAATGTGGGTCATTCTGCAATGTCTGGCACATGGGCAGTGGCTAAATCTGACATCACTAGGGCATCGTTCATATTAGAAATGGCTTCAAAGTTGCATAGATATTGACCACATCCTACTAAAGTCTGTACTTCTTACATGTCTCACAAATATGATCCACTTTTGCCTACCAAGAACTTTGGATAATTAACTTAAGCAACAAAAACATGAAGTACTCTTTAAACTGAGTCACAAAACTGGCCTTGTCTGTAGCTACTTTAATAGAAGAAAGATGTCTTGTGGGTACAGCTCTGATTCAGCAGGGCACTTAAGCACGTGCTTACACCCGGCATGATTTAGGACACCACTGGTTAAACCTGAGAAAGACAAAATAAAAGCTTACATTCTTTTGTTTAATCTGAGACTTTAATTACATGTTGAATTAACTCCAGAAGCCAAATTTGGATTACTAGTTTTTCATAGAGACAAAACTGTGTGAGAAAAGGGGAAGAAGGGGAAGGGCAAGGGCAAGGGCAAGGGCAAGGGCAAGGGGAAGGGCAAGGTCAAGGGCAAGGGCAAGGGCAAGGGGCAAGGGGGAAGGGCAAGGGCAAGGGCAAGGGCAAGGGCAAGGGCAAGGGGAGGGGGAAGGGGAAAGGGGAAGGGGAGGGGGAAGGGGAAAGGGGGAAGGGGGAAGGGGAAAAGGGGAAGGGGGAAGGGGAAGGGGAAAAGGGGAAGGGGGGAAGGGGAAGGGAAGGGAAAAGAGTTTTGTGGTATTGTTAATTGTGGAAACTTTTGAAATGTATGTTGGAAATTAGATTTCACAATCAGGCCTGGGCAGATTTAGAAGTGAATTAAATGCAATGTAATGTCCATCTCCTTTTTCTCTCCCAGTAAACCAATACACACATTTGAGGATATGCTAAAATAATGAAGACTGATGTTTTCCATTTCTTATTATCCTCCTCCTGGACCAAGTGCAGAGAACAACATAAAAGCACTAGAGAGACTCAGCTGCCCCTGATGAATTAAAAAAAAAACCAAACCTTAAAAAAACCCCACCGTACACATTTCCTCTTTATTCTTTTAATTTATAGGTTTATTTATTTGGACTCTTAAAGGAATAATAGTTCATGTCAGAAAGGAGAGCCCCCAGAGTGACATCTGAATTCAGCTTCACCTGGAGCAGATCCAAGGGGACACTAAACAGCTGCCTGGCAGACAAGAAGGTCGGAAGCATTAAAGAATATAAATGTTAAAATCCTGCATAAAATAATTTTGAATCTGATATAAGCTAGCAAAACCCAGGCAATTCAGAGCTAATGCTTCCATTTGCATAGGGACAAAAATTTGCCTAAGTCTGTTTCCAAAGCTCAGTCTGAAGTAATGGATATTGCCCACATAAGGACACTGGCTTTGCTGGGGCTAAGTCATATACTTACAACTCTATTCCAGGTTTTAAATTAGATTCCTGTTGGTCTGACTTTAAGAATCGGTAGATTGATATGAAGTCTGTGCCACAGATGTTCTCAGCACTGCGTGAGTGCTTTAACTGCAAGGAATGAATGAGCGAGCTCCTGCCTTTAGGGTGTAGCGAAGACGAGGAGGAGGCAGAGACTGACACCATCCTGCTGAAGACACCTTTGGTGCTGGGAGGGCAGGAGGGGGGCTTTACAACTGGTCTGTGCTACTGGGAGATAGACTTTCTAGAGGTTCTGTCTAAAAGTTCATAGATGACGCTGACAAGAGTGTTTGTTGGGAATTTGATGGATATGTGAGCGCTTGAAACAGGTTTTGGGTAGCTTTTAGCAGTATGGAAATTTTCACTTTCTAGTATTGAGAGGTATATGTAAAGACTTGTAGGAGAGGATGAATGTGTTGGCAACAGCAGCTAGTTTAAAGTAAGCTAGTGACATCGTCTTGGTGCCAGCAGTGCTTTGGGGTTTTTGCAATGCAGCCTCTCTGGCCAGGTTCCCCTTCCCCAGCTGCAGGTACTGGCATTTTCCTTGGGCTCCAGAGCTGCTGCCAGGCCTCAGACCGATAGAAACCCACTCCACCATGGACCAGGCTCAATTGTACAAAGCCTGCAGCCAGAGTGAACCTGGTCTGAGCTCAGAGCTACCAAAATAACTTGTGTGTTCAGCATCATGGATTCTACACATCACTGGTTTCTCTCAAGACATGTGTTCTCACTGGTAGCATGCAAATTATTTGTTCAAAGAACAAAAAATAAAGCCAAGGTTTGCACACAACATTCCCTGAAGATACTGGGAGAGAGCTTCCCATTGGAAATGGCTGATCAGATGACTGTTTGCAGACTACCTAATATGGAACAACGAAGTTGCCTGTAAGAATGAATAGGGCACAACTTCCAAAAACACAGTTAGCAGGTCCCAGTCATTCAGCTCAAACAGCTTTGCAGTGGCAGCACTACAAAGGACCATGTTAAATCAGGAGGGGACAAAATCTCGTTTATTGTCTCCAGCAGAGATCTGGTTTAGTGACTCGGCCTGAAGAGGAACAGTGTATCAGAGGATAGAAAATACAATTTCATAAAGTCACTGTACTTATTGTCCAGGTATTTTCAGCTGTTAGTTCTGAGGGAGAATCACTTTTCTTTTTAATGCCAGTGACAATGGAGAGTCCTTTGACAGAACTGGGTTGAAGAGTGAGGTTTGACCTGGTGTTACCCAGACAGCCCCAGCTCTGGACCCATGAAGACCTGACCTGTTGTGGAGTGGTGCTGGGAGCTGTGTATGGGAAAACAAAAAGATGGTGGAGTTTTTTCAGCACCAGGAAAATGGATCCCACAATTTGCATTTGATTTCAGTTGGATGCCAGGAAAGTGCTTCAAAGAATGGAAATAATTTGCTACTCAAGAACTGAGCTACTGAAAGGTAAGTGTTTGGCACATACATTTTTGGGACTCTAGAGGAGAATTTTTAAACTACAGGCATGCTGCTTAGAGGCTTTTCACCACAATTCACATGGCTATGGGTTTTTTCCACCTACCTGGGTATCTGACATCCTGAATGTCAAGTGGCCTAAATCTACTTCATGTTATCCTTCAGTGGAGCCTGATGTAAATTGTAGCCAGCCAGTTCTCTTCTTGCTTCAGGTCTGCCTACGCGTCTGACTAGTGAGAGCTTGTTTGCTTTTGCTAGGGGCTGTTTGACAGACTCACTCAAGACCTGCCTAACTAAGGCTTGCTCTTAAAAGCATTGCTGGCATAGTAATGTCACTGAAGAACAGGGAAAAGAAAAACACAACCTAATTTGTTCTAGCTGTAACAGCAAAAAAACCCTATTGATATGCATTTATACTGGCCAAAGTCCTTTTTATTCTATTCTGAGAACTGATCTAAGCTATACCAACAAGGCAATTTCATTCGCTCATCTAAATTAGGTTTGCACTTTCATATGTACAGAAATAGCTCCACTGGTCAAAGCCATGTTGGCAAATCCAGTTACATACAGACAAGCATTAAATAGCTCTGTCTCTCTGTTCTCTCTACTGCCTCTCCTTGCTGCTCAGAGGTGCAGGAGATCACAAAGCCAGCGCTCCTGCTTTTGCTCTCATTTCAAACTACAGTGTGGTGGGGCTGCAAAGGAGGTTACCAGATGTCACACATCTTCTCTTATATGTCCCCATGCCCCTACGAGTTATCCACTTCTTTTAAGTATTAGGGACATCAGAAACCTGGAGGAGATTTCACAATATTTCAGGAACTGGGTAGCATACGAGGGTTGCTGATGCACTGAAACCATCTTAGTGAACATAACTTTACACAAAGAAGCATCCCATACCCACTAGAGTCAAAACTTCACCTCACTTGTCACTTCAGCTGGCTGAAGATAAAATTCATACCATATGCTTCTCAGCAGGGTCTGTGATGGAAGAGCTGACAAACCCTCAGAAGACAAAGCACAGTCAGCAGCACTTTAAAATTTGGTAATGGCAGCATTATCTTTGGAAACAATAAATGCTATTTTTAAACAATTTAATATTACAATCCTTTGAAATCCAAATGTGAAGGCATTGTCATGTAGAAGCAACAGTTACAGCAGACTTGTTTAAGCTTAAATTTAACATCAAATAGTCATTACAGGCAAGATATTTATTCCTTAGCAATAAGAAGTCTGCACATTACAGATGCACGATTTCTTCAAAGAACTGCCAGATTATGGGATTACTCTAAGGAAAATTTCGCAATGGCATTTGATTTCTTCCTGATGAAGTGGTTTTCCACAACACTTTGCTCTTATAGCATATTGGCAGATGAAGAGAGACTGGGCAATGAAATGGATTTGGTAGTACTACATAGTAATGATAAATGCAAACTTCAGTGTCTTGATTGAGGAGTCCAGCACTATGGTTATGACAGTAAAGCCATGTGAGGACAATATGATTCCCTTTATAAGCAGAGTAAGATCAGTCCATTCCTCTTAGCAATGTTGCAGGAGGAAGGTTTAGGCCTAGAGTTTGTTAAAGTCACAATTATGATGAGAAACGCTTATCAAGTAGAGTTTGAAATATTCCAGATTCCCCAATCTGTCCAAATTTTATGCAGAGCAAGGATGGCACAACCACAAGAATAAAAGCAGGAAAATGCAGAGCTCTATCATGGGCAAACAGAGACAAGTGGCCAGGCAACCCCCAATCTGAGAGCTGCAAGGGACCCAGCAGCTGTTCAGGTGGGCTTCTTCCATGCCAGGGACATGGAACAGCTTTGCTGAGGAGGTACTCTATGTCACCTGAAGGTGGGAAGTCCTTGGGATGGGGAAGAAGAAGATCCAGCAGCTTCACAGGCTCCTTATCCTGCTGAAGGAGGGGAAACAATGGCAGCAGGGGTCAGCATTTGGTCCATTTATTAGCTTTGATACTTCACTATTATTTAATTATGGGCTATCCCAAAGGAACAAGACCGCATATTCAGATCAGGCTTTTGACTTGGAAAATCTTCTTGTGTGGAGCTCCAACAGGAGAGACACACAGGTGAGAGGGGTGGTCTCCAAAGAAGCTGACGTTTTCTTTACACAAAGTGGGCCAGAGCATTTTTTCTTCTGCTTCACAAACCCCAGGTAACTCCACTGCATCGAGGCAATGACTGTGTCCTCCTGCCCAGCCAGTGTCGTGCTGGGAAAACCGTGCATGCTGGGAAAGCCGTGCACATAAGCGAAGGTCAAGCATCCCAGCCCAGGAGGTTCCCTGCGCCTTCCCTGCTCGGTCCATGCTGATTAGTTTAATGTGACCCAGGTGGCAGATGCAAGAAATATGCCTTGGAAGAAAAGACTGAGTGGGACATGTTGGCTGCAGCCCTTGCATTAGCTGCAGCTGGTTGAATTTAGGGCAGTGGCTTTCTCTTCCTCTCCCTGTGAAATGTTTTGTGCTATAGTACTACAATAGTACAGCTAATTACAGGCCAACGTTTGCTGTAAGTGATGGAGGTTAAGATGTATTGTGATACACTCTTTAATTACTAAAGTCCCTGCCTTTGGGGTACTTACCTTTACAGCCTGTGTGTTCTTTCATGTACGTAAGAAGTGGTGAAATGATGCTGTTGGTGACTTTAAGCTCAAGAGGCAGAGCATAATTTTAAGTGGCTTTATCAGAAACATCTATTTTTGAGAGCAGGAAGCTTTCCTTTTTTTGTTTGAAATGTAAATATTGTGCAATGATGTATGTGTTGCAAATGTTAGAAAGGAATTTTGAAAAGCTGTTAGCAGGTGCTAGAAGAAATACTGAGTAGCCTATTTGTGATGGCTGCAGCACAGTAAAGATAATTTATCCTTTATTGTTTATATTAATCTATAAGGTTTTTTTAATCTCAGTTGGACAAATAAGCAAATGGGGGCTTTTTACTGTGTTTTTTAGTTTAAAATTGGAGCCTTATTTTATTTGCCAAGGGCTGAGTAGGTCTTTCAAATGTGATGGGCTCCACATTAACACATGTCCTTGTGTTATTCAAGCACAACAGCAGAGCATAAAATCCCATCTCTGCATGTTGTACAATAAGCAGCTATAGTATCTGAGCCATATGGTCATCTCTTTTTCTTCCATTCTCTTTCTGCACTGAAAAGCTTGCTTTCTTTTTATCTTTTTTTTCCCTCCATCCATGAAATGTGCACTTCTCTTGGATAGAGAGAGAGAGAGCAGGTTAATTTATAAGGTGAGATAACATGATATCTGTTTTGAAGCAAAATTCAGACTCCCTGGTGAAATTAAGGAAGAGTTTCACTTCAAAATCAATGAGATGCTGTTAGCCCTTGCAGCCTCCTAGAATATTTAAGCTTTCATTTTGTTTTTTGCATCTCGACCTATACCATCTCTTATGCACCCCTTTTTCCCATTCCTGAAAGGAGAAGATACATATTCATTAAGTAGCCCTGTGTTCTGCAACCCTCCTCCTCCTTGACCATCTGCAGTAAATAGTTGGACAGGCTCTACCGCCTTGGCTCCCCACCCTCTCCCATGCCCAGCGGGTGATGTAGAGACTCAGAGACAGAGTTGGCAGGGCGCTCAGAGAGGGCACCGCTGGTTTTCGGGCACTCTGCTGGGCACAGGCCCCTTTGTCCCTAGCCCAAGGAGAGATGTACACTATGCCTGTGTGGGACTGGTGTCTCAGAGGCTCCTCTGCAGCCACCCCTGCTGGCGCAGGAGCCCTCTGGTGCTTTGTAGTCCCTTTGGTCTGAGGTGAGGGCCTGGACACAGTGATCTGTCGGGTGGGCTGGAGCCAGTCAGGTCCCCTCTTCCCCAGCAAGGAGCACCTTCTGCCCTGCCTTCCCATCTGCTGCGGGGTCATTTATCTCTGCACTCATTGTGTCTCTTTGTTTTCCCCTAGCCGAAGAGGTGGACTGCCTGGTGTGCTATTAACTCCGCAGAGTCAGGAAGGACAATGTCAACCAGGTAAACAGAGACATGGATGACACAGAAGGAAGCCAAACGGGCAATACCCACCCCTGGGCGGTCCCTCTCCACATCAGCCAGGCCAGGGTTGATCCCCCTTTGCAAGCACAGGTACTTTATCTCATACTTGAGCAGCCCCGGAGAAAGCAGCAAACACAAAACAGAGCCTGTGCAGAAATGTTGGAGGGCTGTTAGCTGCAGGTGATGTGTTTGGTAGCTTGCAAGAGGAGGACAAGGGTGGCTGACGAGGCAGGAAGCCATGTCTCCTCAGTGAGGGAGCTCTTGGCCGCAGAAGCACAGCGGAGAGACCTGGCTGCAGGCCTGTGAGACATTTTCATTGCGCTCTTGTATTGCTCTTCTGTGAAGTGTTCGTATGAAGTAGTAACCACAACATCCAAGTCCTTCTTTAGAGAGATCAAGCCGTTAGAACAGAGGAGGCACTGAAATAAGTGTCTTTCTGCTGGTTTGGGGTGGAGAGCAAGGCAAGGGGTAAAATGTGTTTCAGGAAGAGGGGGAAAATGCACAGGTGGCATCTAACAATTCCGTTCCTGAACAGAACCAACATTTAGGTAATAACACAAATTAATGAAACCCAGTAGTCGCTTTGCTTTTCAGATAAAAGTTTTAATTAGGAGATATTCGTAACTATCAGTTACTTTGCCTCTGAATTTCCTTGGCAAACAGCTCCACTTAGAAGCCTTGAGAGCAGAGATATCTTCTTTCTTTCTTTCTTTCTTTGTGGTTTTTTTTTAAGGGGAGGAGACTCTTTTTTTTTTTTTCCTGGAGAAAAATGTTACGGCTGTTTTTAAAAAAAGAAAATAACTGTTGGACACAAATTTGCACAAATGCTCCAGAGCAGGATATGAAGCCTGTGAACAAAGAGTTAAACCAGCTCTGGTGGGGAGGCTCCCTTTCCTTACACAAACACGGAAGGGAGGATCTAATTAAATGGCTCCTTGGGAAGTGTGAAATATTAGATGTCTTTGGGAAATCCTATCTATACATTCAAGATATTAGGACAGACTAACCCTTAATGTGCTGCTTTTATGTCCATTTTTGTTAATGATATTTTAGTTTCCTACTAACAGAACTTCCTGGGAGGAGAAAAGCCTTGTTGACAGTGAATATATTTTGCTTTTTCGGTCTGCATTTTGCACTATGCAGATGGCTAGTGGTCATCACATCTCAGACCTCTTGCAAACACATTTTTATGACTCCAGTCATCTGCCACATGACATGTGCAGTAAGTTCATTTGAACTGGTTAGATGATATTGCCATGTCTTAGGTTCCTTCTGCCAACTTGTATAATGAATTAGTGACGTGTCTGCCATGGCTCTGAGCAGTATACTGAGCACACTGACAACTTGTATGATTGTCATAAAATAAATGCCCCAGTTCATCAAGTCCAGGCTGAACAGTACTGCCATACTCATTGTCCTTAGATCAAACAGCAAAGACAGGTCTTTGGGTCAGCACAAGTCCCTTCCTGTGACAGTACAGCACATAGCACCGAGATACCTCGGCCCACAGCTGGGTTGCTGATGCCTTAGCACAGTGCCATCACCCAGGAACAATTTAAATTTTGGTAAAAATGAAGGTAAAGTGTTTGTTGGTGTTGAGCACCCATTATGGCTGTCCCAGGCCATGTACAACTAAGACAAACTGAGCTCAAAGCCTATTGCAATAGGAGCAAATCAGACTTGACAGCTCACATATAGGGGCATAATTACTCTGCAAAGACAATCTGTCTGCCCAAACTTGTGACGAGGACTCCAAGGCACTTTAAAATCTGTACAAAAGAAGGAAAATCTATTGGTTTTTAGAAAACATGAGCTTGCCAAACATCTTCTGGACATTCCTGCCTGTTAAGAAGGTCCGGGTGAACACCTTGGCAACATAGTTAGGTATATCTTGGAGAACTGCAGTTCCCGGTATCCTCGGTGGAGAAAGATGGGCATGTTGGAAGAAGATGAGGTGGCTGAAGGGGTGTAGCAATTCAAAACATCCAGACTTCTGCCTCCCCTCACTTTTGACTTCTATTCCTGGGGTCACACTGCTCAGGCTTCGTGTGACAGGGAGCTACCTCCAGTCAAGCTCAAAAATGCAAATCCCTGCCTCCTTTTGCAGAGAAAGGTCAAACTTCGGTGACTCCATGACATCAGACCCAATTCTCCTATCCTGCTGCCATTTAAGGTATGGTCTCAGAAGCAAAGGCGAGTAATATGACACTCTGTAGAAAGTCTGAGAGCAGAATTAGGCCATAACGTCTTCGGTTTCCCTTCCCTAATTCTACTTCCTTCAAAGAAGTAAAAGTTTGGCAAAATGGATCGTTTTGGAAACAACTGCAGAAAGAATGATTTTGCATCGACACATGAAAGCCAAGCTTTACAATCATGTAATCATGCAAAATACTATGGCTTCTTCAGTGATTAACCCCAGTTCTCTTTCTGGCTCTGAGTTGTCTAAAAATAGACAATTCCACAGAAGAACTGTGGGCAAGTAGGAGGCATTGCACCCCATGTATGGTTAGACAGGCTTTGATTTTCCAGCATTGTTTTCTTTTTCCAGTAAATACTATAAATTAATAATATGTTAATATTTGTGAAAAAGAAACCTTTAAATTGTGTGGGAGTGTGCACAACAAATGAGACCTGGGAGAGGGAAATGGAAGCTATTCTTCACAGATTGTATAAATTGATGTAATGTAACATTGTGTCACATCAGCTCGCTAAATAGTCTTAAGCTGAGACCTAATGGTTTCAACTGTAAAAACTCTTAAATTTGACCTTTTTATTTTTTTTAAGCTAACTAAAATAAGTAAAAAAAAAAGGATATATAGACATGAATAAGCAATGTCTGAGGTAATATTACAGATAAATCAGTTATTGTCCTAGACTTCATTAATAGTATGTTTGCTTGATTTTAAGCAATTCTGTCTCCATACTGGATTAACCGGCACGAAACCTACAAAATAGGCCAAGCCAGATGTGAAGAAAAGAAAGGCCCTTTAATGGTTCTCATAAAATCTTTCGACTTGCAGTCTCCATGGTGGTTTTTCCTTAAGGGGTATCAGTATTTCCAGTTGCAAAGGTTTGTGAAGGGCATGCAGGAAGCTTAGTTACATAATTATTCTCCCCTTACCAGTGCTTGTACAAAATTCTAGTTATTTATTTTCTTCATCACTTGGTCTTGCACAATTTTCCAGTGCATTCAGTTTCAAATAAGCTTCTATCCGTGCAGTATGGCAAACTGATTTTTCAAATCTGCATAAAAGCATAGGAAAGTTCAGGGCCACAACATTTATTTATTAAAATTTTGCTTGGTAGGCTAAAATACATGAATAGAAATGAATCTTCTCAATATCAAGCATGTCCTAAGGCAAGAGCTTGCAGAATAATAAGTTACCCATGTCACTGGTTCTAATTTTAGGTAACTAAGTACTTATTTCACAGTACTCTTCCTCCTGGAGCAGTGCCTGTCTTGTATACACATGTACCAGTGAGCCCTTGTAACTTCTTATTCCTTGCCTAAATCCTTTCTCCCACTCAGATGTCTCTGAGGATGCAGACAAGGTTCTACCACCCCTGCCCATGGTAGTTCCCCTCTGCAAGTCTTGCATGCTCTGAAGCCCCATAAGTTTTCCCTTCTGCTGTTTTATTGGCAGTTTCTGAGCATCCTCTTTCGTGTGCTCCCCCAACTTCTGCAGTGACTAACTGATTATATCAGAAGTTTTGTTTTTACCCTGTGTTTCAGACAGCAGTTTCCACTTTCCTTTCTGAATTCTTTGGAGATAAGTGACCAGTGACTTTTCAGACAGGGCTCATTAAGTGTTATGAATGCATTCAGTTTATTATTGGATATTTTAACTAAAATTTCTTCCAGGGTTTCCACATCTCTGTGTTGAGATGGAAAGAACATTTGAGCTGAGGTTTTCTGCTTACAAGTCATCACAACATGTTTCCAATGACCAAATCTTGTTTCAGTCAGTGAACATAGCTGCCATCTAGAGACTTCTCTTCTTCCCAAATATACATCTAGGATTTCATATTACTGCCATTATAGAAAATTCACTCTTGTGCTTGCACGCTTTTGGACATGAAGACAGAGAGAGACGTTCTCTCTCAATTACAGTTTGGAAAGCAAGTCCTTTCAATCCTACCCTCCACAGCAAAATAAAACAAACGAGATAACGAGCTGGTAGATATATTATTTATGACAGCAGTTTCTAGGAACTATGACTGGTCAGCTTCATGTCGGGTGTCCTCAACATCAGAGAAATGAGTTTTCATTCATATTGGAACTAAGTGAAGATTTTATTGATGTTGGCTTGGTAGTTCATAAGGGGATAAATTCTGACCTTGCTTTAGCACAGTTTGAGGGATTACTGTGGTATTTGACTTATCTATAGATTTATTCTTAAATTTATCTACTCCCCCCACCACCAATGTGCTTCTGGGTTTGTATGTTTGGGCTTTTTTTTTCATGTGGAAGATTCCAGCAATCCTGTTTTCTATATATCATGTAGTCCACACAATATTAATTTGTATCTCTACAGTTTCTGTAAGTTACAGATGACTACAGATTGCTGGATATTATTGCTAACAGAAATGGAGTAATAAACTGTCATCTTTACTTGTGGAATAAAAATACTAATAAGGACCTCTTAGAAGAGGAAAACTTATAACATCAAAGAAACTTAATAATGGTTCAAGTTAACATAAAATAAGGGTGTTGATTCATTTGTAAACTGCTTTTCTCTAAAGTGTGTGGGCAGTGTATGAGCCACGAGACTCAAGAGACAGTGTCATTTCCAGTTATTGACAAGAAATGCAGAATATGGTATTCTCCCTTCACATCTCTTATACAGCTTGAAATTGTTATTTTATGCTTCCTTCTGTTAGTTTCCATTCATCACTGACCTTCATTTCTTGCTGACTTCAGTGTGCTGACTGGCGTAAAGAATGGATGGGGGAAGCTAGACTCTGGAGGTCAGACGTCCTTGTGGATGTCCTCACTCCCTTTCCTCTCTTTGCCCATTTCTCCATCAATGACCTAGAATGGTTTGATTACTTCTCTGCTTTTGCAAAACATCTGCAAAGATTAGGAGTAATTGAAACTCCTCTAGACTCTCAGTTTTCCACTTAGAAGGTAGGCCTATTATAGACTTCAGTGAGAGAATAATTTATCATTTACAAAATAAAATTCATAGCAATTGCCTATTGTCCGAAGTGCTATTTTCATTATGTTTTTGAAGATAAGAATTGCCAGTCAGAAAATCTGATGAGTTTCCAGAGATTGCATTTCTTTTTTTATCAGAGGAAGCACACTCCGTTCTATGAATGCATTTTTCTTTAATTTTTGTGGTCTGCAGAGGCAGAGATTCCTTGAACCTTTTCCAATTACCTTTCACTAACCTCATCACTTCTGATGTCCAGCTCTACTTCTGGACATATGTATATATTTTGTGATATAACATCAGAATAGTTGTGGTCATTACTCAGCCTGGGTGAATTTCATGGTAATTAATGTTCTGTTTTTTTCTTTTTAAAAGATAAGTTGCCTAAGGGGCCATATCTATTTATAAGCTTTTTCCCACCCCAGACTTCCTAAAATTATTATCATGTGAAAAAGTGCTTTGCTTTTGATACAGTAGCCATCTGCATTAGGGGGAAAGGTTTGTATTTATGCATTTCGTGTCTACTTCTTGAGCCAGCTAAAGGTGTCATGTGCAAAATAAATAATTAAAATATCTTTTCAAAGGACTGGGGGGAATAAAAGCCTTCACTATTAGTTAACTCTGGAAATAAACTCCCACAGATACAAGGGGAAAAAAAAAAATCTTTAGTCCAGAAATCTACATGCTCAAAGTATACATCCACTGGACTCATATATGCAAAACCCACTGCTATAAGTTAACCATCTCACGAAAGCACCATTCTTGGATGGATTGCAAGACTGGGCTTGCAGTGGCTGATATTTTCTTCTCACCTGATTTTTAAATTCTTCTAGACAAAACCTGTGTATGCTAGCATGCAGATGGCACTAAAACAACTAAAGGGATGAATTTGGCTCAGTGGAATACAGGCTTGTGCAAGGTCTGTATTATTTTGTGTACTTAACTGCAACTTCTTTGAGCATGCTGACTGCTATAACTCTATTGCTAAGATTGTAACCAATTTCAGGACTAAAATTGTTTAAAAAAATAACAAGTACAGGGCTTATAAGGCTGAGGAAGTGCAAAGAGCACTCAACATAATACTTCACTGAATTTATAAATGCATTGGAGATATTTGTTTAGTCTGGTATCTCTTACGGTGTTTCTAGTCAAAGAGCAGAAGGTAGCAGTTCACATAATATCTGCCTAACGTATTTCATCTGAGCTAGCTAGAAGTCCTATCTTGTTTATGATAATTGCAAGGCTGACAGTGGCATCCTCAAAACAGTAGCCATTAGAAGCCTATTCAGTACTATACCAGGCTATATGTTTTCCTGCAACAAAAAGCCAACCCAGTTTTAGGGACTACTTATAACTGTAGGTGAAAACTGAAAAATCTCATGTATCGCCTAGGAAGTGAGTGGGAAGATGACTACGGCATATATTAAAAGATAAATGGCATTCAGCAACATTTCCCATATAATAAGAGTCAGAGAACACCTCCATACCAAGCTGCCTGTCAAAAAACAACCACTCTTAAAATAAAATGACAGATTTCAAATAAGCTATGGCACAATGGTTTGTACTACAGTAGTGTGGCATCTCAATTTATCACTCCCAAGAGAACCATACTTATTTCTAAAGACCCCATCTTATTAACATTGTGATGTTTCAGTAGTAAAACATGGCATCTGCGGTATATTATTGTTTCATTCTTGTAGCACAATCAATACCCTAATCTGTTATGGTACTTTCAGATTAATGTTATTATTTTCAGAATAAGCAAATAGCAAAAATGGAGAGGAAATGGAAGAAGGGAAGTGTTCCACAGAGAGAAACATTTCACAAACAGCAGTGGATCATCCAAGCATGCTTTCTGCTGTGCTTCAGGAAAACAAGTCATTTACCAGATGTTTCAAATTGTGTGTAAAATATAAAAGAGCATATTGGGGGAAATGTATTTAATGCTAGAATACTCATCTCGCCGTTGTAAGAATACTAAATGTGAAACATGAGCTAGCTTAAAAATATTAAAGGCATCCTCTTTTACCCTTGCAATATATAGCTGTATCTTTCTCAAATTATTCTCTTTGCTTTACAGGATCTGAGGAGATTTTTAGGATTGCTACATTTTTCTATCTGTCAGAAAAGAGCTGATTCCTCTTTTGCATTTTACTCTCTTCCTTTATTGACTTTTTTCCCCCTATTATTTCACTTTTTTCTATGATGACTCTTTTAAGCAGCATAGAGATGAGGACACGTACAATAAATACTTGGATGAATGTCAAAAAACAGAACTTCTACTATTCAAGCATGCACAAATGAAGAGTCCAGACTGTGGACATTGCAGACACGGTGCCTGCTACACTGAGTCTGCTAGAAGCAAGACAGCAAAAGTGTATTTTAAGATAGATAATTCCAACAAATTTGGGTTTTAAGCAACTCCTAATTACTACCAGAGGGGAGAAATAGGGGCCAGTATGAAAGCTGCCAAAGAAGTGGGAACGTTCTGTCTTGCAGTGCAAATTATTACTTCGGGCACTGGCTTTTTGGTCTGTGATAAATGAACGCAAAATTTTTGGTATCCAGATTTGGTTGAAATAGAGATTGCAGTCCTGTGCACACCTAGCCTACAGCACCACTGATCACGTTTCCCGAGTAACCAGCAAGTTGTAGCAGTGCACAGCAAACCCCCTGAAGTCTGTTTTCATGTAGATGTGTCTTGAAAGCGAGCTTCTTGGTATTCTCTGACATTTGATGAAGACAAGTAGAAATTCACAGTGGCTTTCTGCATATTATGCATACTACAAGAGAGTGGGAGTAAAGAAAAGAAAGTTTAATATTATCTCACTTCTCAAAGTGCCAAAGGGACTGCATTAAGATGTTCACCATGTTCTCTCTGAGCAAAACATCAATCCCCACCCATGAAGGACATGGGCATGTCAGGCGTCTGCATGTATAGAGGCTCAAAGCACAGCACAGCTCTCGTTGTCCACAGTCCCTTGTGATGTTGCAGTGACATCAGTGCACACATGCTGAGGAGAGGCTCGAGCACAAAGGAAGCCCATACAACTGCTTTAGAGGTGTGCTGAAACTGAGGAGACAGACAACATGTGGTAACAGTCCTGACCTGAAGGGGCTTCCCCCTGCCTGGGAATGACATAACTCCAGCTGAAACTGGGGGAGCAGAAGAGTGGTGGGGGAGCAGCTGGAGGCATTACCAAGTGTCTTCTAGTAACACGATGCCGGCTGAATGCTCTTCTTTCTTAATCTTTTATAAGCCTTTCCTGAAAAGACATTACTCAAAAGATGGCTAACATCTCTCATTGATGGATAGAATTTCCTTTTGGCTATATGACCGAAGTACAGCATTTAGCGTTTGTAAATTTTCAAGAACTGGCTGATTTGCATAGGCGCATTATTTCTTGTAACCAGAGCTAACAATGCTGCCAATAGCTACATTTGGCCAACAATTTCCCTTGTAAAATCCTGCTTCTGCTGGGGTAAATTATTTTTCAGTGCTCTGAAATTTGTTATGTCAGGCCTCTGTCTCAGGGTGAATACTTGCAGTTTTATTTTACAGTTACTGATGTGGTTTTTTAACATTTCTGCCAAAAAAAAAAAAAAAAAATCTGTTCTCAAGATAATTGTGGCATGATGTGTTTTCCCAGGTCTCTGAAGTCTTGCAAGCGTTCTACCGGGACAGGACAAGACCGTCATGCTTTGTAGCAGCAACTTGACTTCTAGACAGGGAGAGCTGTGTGTACTCCTGTGGAAAAACTGCTTTGCTCATGAAATTTTGCCCAAATGTGGCTAAATGCATAAGCCTTTGAAGCATCTCTCTTCTATTATGCTAATCTGAAACTCATTAGGGTTTCCTGGCAAAAGCTTTGATGCTCCATCTCCATGGGCCTGGAGGTTCAGAGTCAAGTGCAACATTGCATCCAGCAGTTTTCAGGGCTGATGCAGCAGCAGAGCCAGGGCTGGAGCAGCCAGTGGCTCTCCTGGGTCTCACAATCCCTCTGTCAGTCCTGGGACCATCCAGCCTCAGTGTAGGGAACACATGCATGGGCTGGATCTGTGAGTCCTGGGGAAGAAAAAAGATGGAGCTGGTTGGACTGGGGGAGAAGAATGAGATTTCTGTAGCTCTCATCCAGGGAGTCCTACATTTTCTGACAGAAACCAAAGTCTGGAGGCTTTGAAAAGCTGTAGAATTTAAGAAAAACTCTAGAATTTAAGAAAATAAGGATAAGATCACCAGTTTCTCAAACCCTTCTGCAAGGCTCTGAAAGTGCCTAGGTTTAGGATGGCTCGGTTACAGTCCCAGAAATTAAGTGTGCTGCTTAAACTCCTGTCAGCCCCCTCCTGCTGCCTTGGAAAGGTTATATCCTTTTTTCTAATTCCAAGTGCTGGAAGGATTGGTTTACAATGTTTTCAGCCTAATTAGTTCACTTAATCAGTAAATTTTATTATATTTATAATGGCTGCAAGGCAAAATTTACAAGAGAAACTTTCTTGCTCTTTGCGGTTATAAAGGACCCATGTGGCTTTAGAGCGAAGGACAGAATACTCAAGGCAATGGTTCACGTCTACAAAGATGTTACTAAGTTCTTGAGGGGTTGTTGAAGACCACTGCCCTCACACAGGTGTGACAAGGTAAGAACATTTTCTGTCTGAGGTAAAGATAAATCACTGAAGAGATCAGGCTGAATCCAAATTTATTCCAATGTGCTGCAAAGATATATATCACAAAACATATCACATCAGTCTGCCTCATTACATTAGAGAGAAGTCATACATTCAGAGACACTCATAGGCCTGATGGAGAATTTGTCCACTCTGACAATTTACCACGGATTAATACCCTCGGCCCTTGTGGTCCCAGAAGACCCTACTGATTTATGTCTGAGGCATTGCTTGCATGTGAAACAAGCACAGTGGTGCTTCTCCTAACAAATGGCAAATACGTGAGAGGATAGAGCCAAGTTGTTTCGGGAAAGGCACTTAGACTAACTTAATATCTGTTTTGTTGTGTTTTTTTTAAAAAAGGAAAGCAAGAATACCACCATATTAGAAGGCTTTTGGGGAAGAAAAATGCTTGTTTTAAAGGGAACTGCTGGAATGGTTAGCAGAGATAGGACTTGGGCTGTCAGAAAAACCCTGGTGTCTGCCCGAGGTCTGTTCATCTGGTCACCTTGGACAGTGCCACCATTTGCCGTGTGACCTTTCCCGTTCTCCCAGGCAACATCAATCCTGGTGAGAAATGGGTGTAAATCACTGTCCTCTAAAAGAGAATAATGCAAGAAAACAGGCTTCAGGCACAAATTACTTTTAATTTAGCTGTTGTAACCCATTGTTTCAGAGAACATGGGAACCGCTGTGTTACATAGGGACCTGATCTATTCTGATCACAGCCTGACTGTATAACTCACACTGATAAATAGCTTCTTTTATACTAAACATCTGTGGGAAAGGCTGCTTCCCATGCTGGCCACATGCCTGCTAAATAAAACCCAGAGGAAATTGGCCAGGCAGTTCTGCATGCCATTGTGAGAGAGGTTAAGATTCAGCAATGACCTCTGGTCCCTTGCCCCTTGAACTGATGGGGCTAGATGCACCATGAAGTTGGCATGCTAAGGCTTTGCTTTACTGTAGGAGTGCCTTGGCCAGTTAGGTTATTCTTCAAAGGGATTAGCTATCACAACTTTGGAAATGTGTTTTAGGTGGCCAGAGTCCTGCTTTTCCTTCTCCATCAAAACCAGAGGTTGCAAAAATGCAGAGTTAAAAAAAAAAAAAAAAAAACATTAGAAATGTTAAAATGCAGAAGCTAGACTGAAATATTTTTTCAAGATGGTTGATTCATGGAAGGAGTTTTATTAATAGTAACTTCCCAGTTACATAATTGGTTACATGCAGAAATCTCTAAAATTATAGACCAGTAATCTTTTTTGGTACATTCCTTCATCCCCATAGAATAGCCAATGATCAGCTGTGACGCAAATACTAACTATGCTCTAAAGACAGATTTTGGTGATGAATGATCCAATTAACCAGTCTGCAGAACTTTTTAAAGCCCTTTTTTCACTCTTCGTGAAGTATCTTAGTGCTTTCACAATGTGTCCTATAACAAACCTATCAAAGGGACTGCAAACAGAAAAGTCACATTGCAGTATGATTTTGCAGTTCGGTATTTGATGATGGAGAACAATGTGTGCTCAGACACATTCAGTGTACCAGGGAGGATAGAATTTCAGAGAAGGAAAGAAGTACTGTTGTGAACTTAGCGGCAACTCAGA
The DNA here is from genome assembly GCA_009769605.1 of Bucorvus abyssinicus. Taxonomy (NCBI): domain Eukaryota; kingdom Metazoa; phylum Chordata; class Aves; order Bucerotiformes; family Bucorvidae; genus Bucorvus; species Bucorvus abyssinicus. The sequence goes on along the minus strand of CM020030.1, from coordinate 16,669,311 downwards.
CCTCTGATTCTTTAAGTGCTTTGGGACCCATTCACCTTTTTACACACATGTAAATCCGTTGAAGACGAATATTCAAAAGCTGAAGCTTAAGTATAAATTTTGAGATGATTGGGTGTATATCTCTATGTGGTTACTCCCAAAGTTGGAGAGTTGAAGTGGTAAGTGAGAAAATCCGTTTCCTTCAATTCGAAAGACATAAAATGAATTTAATAGCTTACGGGTCTTTGAAGAAAGGAGGTCAAAAATTGAGGAGGGGTGTGTCTTGTTTGAACAAAACAGAGATTTGCTTTGCCTGCCCTTGTGCAAATTTTCCTTAATGCTTGATATTAGCAAATTTTTTTCCTGCAGAGAAGTGCAAAGAAACAGAAAATTTTAAAGAGGTGACTTATGGAAAGTAAATATTGAAATCCTTAGCACAAGAGCTTGCTGAGATGCCTGATTTTAAATGTCACACAGGTCTTAAAAGAAAAGAAGAAGGCTGCTTTATATGTCAGCTTAAATACAGACCAAGAGAGTTATGGATACCGAATGCTTATCATTAGTCATTGCAAGTAACCTAGTAAGATCTGTTTGCTTATGTATAACTGGGGATAAATTTTACCTTTTATATGCAAAAAGTGATCCTATTCTAGGCAAAAAAGTCTAACTTGAGCAATTGCAGATCATCACTGTTCAGATATAAGTGTAATTCTTCATTCAGCGATGTTACCCAATTCACAAGACATCGGAGAATGTACAGAAATGGGAGTTCTCGTGTCCTTCGCTGCTTGTCCTTGTTTCTGTGGGTATAAGCCAGACCTTAAACAATGTTTGTGTTTTTCATCAAAGATAAGCTCTCAGGCAAACAGGAAGAGGGTGTAGTAAAAAGTGGACATAAACCATATTCTGGAACTGCTGGCATCCAGAGATTTTATCAGCCTTTTTGGTTTTTATTATTTCTGTATTTGCAATATACCTACGTATTGTTTTTTCTTTCACTGCTGTCTCTTGGCACTGGTAAATACGATATAACATGAGGTATCTTTATGTCCAGACTGAAAATCGTTACACAGTGATTCATTCGTTTGCATGTCCTTTATAAATTTCCACAGTTTGTGTCAGATACAGTTGACTTGGAAGTGATGGCTTCAGGAAAGAGAGTATCATGAGGAAAACTCAGTCTTTCTCTGCATTTATCCAGCCAAATAGCAACAAAATTTTTCCTCTGTGTGTGTTTCCTGTATATTCTTAGACTAAAAAAGCTCTGCAGTTAACATATGTGATCTGAGGATTTGAAAGCAAAGCAACTGATACAGAAGCAATAATTACAACTTCAAAAAAATTCAGCAATCTGCAGAAGCATTCATTGAATCCCTGAGCAAGGCAGCTTTTAACCGTGGCTTTCGCTCACAAAATATTGATACTGTAGAGTAGACCAAATCCTTCCAGCAGCTAGAAATAATTTGTCCCTCTGAAGAAATCACTTGGGTAATGGAGACATTCAGCATCTTGATACCTCTTAATTTGTCTCTAATTTTGGCTTACCCTCTTTCTCTATGAACAAAACTATGCAGTCTCCTGGAAGCTTTTTGATTTAGGTGCAAGGCGTGCTCTGTCACAGTCTTTTTCTCTGAAGACGAAGAATTATCAGTAATACTTTTTTTTGCTTGTCTTGCTTGGTCATACTTACACTTTATTCTAGGTTTTGTTCTGTAGTGTGTTCAGCACAGTAGTGCTCCAGGCTCAGCTGAAGCCAGCATATAGCATTGTTGTACAGAGTCCTGCTCCTTGACCTGCATAGTGCAATTACAAACAACCTGCTTTAAGCAGCACTGGAACTTGGTTAAGCTACTAGCATGTCAAAAATCACATGAAAAAGTTGTCAAAAAAATATCGCCCAACTTGGTTGGCTGAAAGCTCTCTGCCTGTCCGGTTTTACAGATGCCCTTTTTACCTCAGTAGGAATTGTACTCTGTGACAAATTAGGCTCAGAAATGTCTGGAGCGATTTACCTTGATTTTGTTTTGCAGAAGATGATTTTGCTCTCAAGAACGTAAGGTATTTGCAGGGTGACAGAGCCACGGTAGGGTAAGTCCTGAGGTCAGAGCTTGTGTTACCCTTCATTTTCTAGCAGATTCTTTGTTGTTTTGTTGATGTTACTGCTACCGCTTTAAAAACAAGCATCCCAGGAATTTTCTTTTGAAACAGGCTTCCCCTCTCCAAATCAAATTATACTATTTCAGCTGGGTCATTTTCAACCCCTGCCGCATTTTTGGGGTTTTTTACTGAATTTATTAAAAAAAGTGGCCCAGCTGTGGGGAAAGCTGACTCACAGCTCTGCTCTAGCGACCCCCATGGCTCAGGAGTCTGCTGGATTCTCTTCAGAAACCATGGGCAGGTGAGACAGAGGGAGACCTGGACTGGGAGAAGATGCTGGCTCCCCTCAGATGGCCAAGGGCTGCCCAGCTCAGGCCATGAAGGATGAAGAATGAGTTGGGCAGACCTCAGCCACCCAGGGATGGAGGGGAGACGTAGTGCCCAGGAAATCCCCCACCTCTGTCAAGTAGAGCTGGGCTCATGCCTCATGCTGCGTGGCTGCATAAGCCACCCAACTGCTTTGAGGGGTGCAGAGAGGCACGGATGCCTCCAGACTGCTGGATTCACCATCCACTACTCTGGCATCACCTGAGCCCTGGGCTGTGCTCTGCACAGGGGTAATAGCTGGAAGGACTTGACAGGGCGGACATGGGGAGAATTGCAACAGGAAAAAGGAAAAGGATGGAGGATGTGACAGTGGGAAACCAAACTTTATCATTCATGTTAGTTTACATAATGGAGTACATTTTAGTTTAGCAACAGGACGAAGAATTCAGCACGCCAGCTGCCCTGATTACATTGATACTACCCCAACATCTAAGTCTTTAAATTGTCAAAAATTATGTGGAGTCAAGGTTGACAACTAGCATTGTTCTTTAATCAGCTTTGCATCATTTTTGGGTAGAGGGCACAGTGTCAGTGCAGAGACCTCAGTGTCACATGTCCCACAAGCAGCGACTCTACAGCGTGACTGAAAAATGGCACAGCTGCTTGCTCAAGGTGTAAGATGCAAGAGAAAGTACCATCAGAACTGTCATCAGAATTTCATAAGAAATCGTTTCAGTTTAAAAGGAATAAGTAGAGGAGACTTTACTAATTAAAAAAACAACCTTCTGAAGCACTTTCACACAATTTCCCCCTCTAGCAATGTTACATTCAAGCGTCAATTAGTATTTGTGTTGTAGCCATGTATACAGACCCTCTTATTATGGGTGGTGAATGAGGACAATAATGAACCATGTTGCCTTCTTTAGAAAAGTGCACATCTGTTCTTAGAAGGCATTAGGAAGTTTTTTAAGACAGTAGAATTAAGTGATTTTCCCTTGCTTTAAAATAAATTACAACATAGTCTCGTGCAATTTGTCTTTTTGCTGCAGAATGCTGTTACCAGATTTTAATGGGGATTATTTAACATGGATTTTTGTTTAATGAAACTCTTAAATTTGTCTTTCAAAGACTTCTTGGTCTTCCCTAATTTAGTGCTCTGGGCAGCCACAGTGGATGTTACTGCGGTGCGTCATGCCACCAGCTGTGAAATCCTCACCTAGCTACCTGCAAGCTCCCAGCTACACAGGGTGACAACGGGCACTGCACAGGCTGCGAGACCTGGAGGAACCAGTCAGTTCCTGCAGAAGGATGTGTTGACTTGGGAGGATGCCATTTCCCTGCTTAGGTGTGCTTTTGTCAGAGCGCTCAGCAAATGACTTGTGCAACATTTTGCATTGCAGCACGGCTTTGCAGTCAGGGCTGCTCAGCAGAAACCAAGACACAAATCAAGTAGAGAGGCTTTCAGAACCAAAACGTGTGTTCATTTCTGTTGTGAAATCCCATATAAATTTCCTTAACAGTTGTGCCACACGCAGTGAGGGAGGGCGAAGACATCTGTTTCTGACAGCTATCGCTGCTTCTTGCTTCAGCACAGTGTTTCATCTCTAAAGGCTAGAAAGAGGCTTGAAGTTCATAAAATGCCTGAATCTGGGTCAGGAAATATTTCTGCTTATTGCAAGCTGATTTCCCTATCTGATGTTTGCTGGAGGTGTGGAGAGCAAGATGTTGCTGCACAGCTGCTGAGTCATTGCCCTCCCTTCTGACAATGAACTGCTTGGAAGAAGAAAACTCTGGGGCAAAACTGCTGGGCAGGCAAGCAGCCCACTCCGTTAACTGATACTTTCCTGTGCTCCTCTTGTCATGGAAGTGTTTAACCTGAAGGAAAAGAACACGCATCACAAACTCATGTACCCAAGGAGCACCTGTCAGCACACAGGAGGGGAGAAGGACATGGTGTCCCATTTCACTGGTCTCCTTCTCATACTACCACATGGCAGCATGATGAGATCCTCTCCCCAGTAATGCTAATTCTTACACCACAGAGAAACAGGTTTGACCTGACCCCTTGCAAATCCTGAAAACTAGTGTGTTAAACAGGCCCAGCTGGGGATTAGTATGGTGGGGAGGAGATACGGGCTCAGCCACAGCTAGCGTGTGTCTTAGAAACACCTTTCAGGTCATAAGCCCTGTCCTTAGGGGGTCTGGTACTCTTATTGCTAGAAAAGGCGCTCACAGTTTCACCCTCTGAGCTGTGGGGAATAATCCCTGGCAGTTTCTTGTGCTGTTTTCCCAGGGAGAACCATGAGGCAGTTTTGCATCTGTGTTCCTGAGCATTTAATCCTTCTAGACCTCACCAGTGTTGAAGCTGGGACAGGCATTAGATGAGGAAGAAGAGTTCACAGTTCAAGAGGAGTGAAGTTTGCCTCTGCCTCTACACTGAGAGTGTTTTAGGTTAGTGTTGGGCTAAACGGAGTCATCCTCAATTCTATGCTGTGGAAGCAGACGTTACCGCACACAGCATTTGGAGGTTCCCCATCCCTGTTGTACTCTGAGGTCTGTTCTTACTGTCCCAAGCAGCATTTGCTGCTTCCCATCCTAGAGGCAGCTGTATTTCACTACTGAATGAGCTGTGTGTTTTAAATTCAGTTCATTTTGTACAGTATTTATCTCTTGAGATTAAAAATACACCAGAAATCAAGATTTGTAATGTTGTTTTGATGGGTTTCCTTTTTATAAATTGCAAACAGTAAAGCACTTAGTCTCATTTAATAAATCATGTCATCTAAGCATCTATTTTGTTTATGCTGTTTCTTAGTTCACCTTGGCTCCCTTTTGATTCCAATCATATGAAAATTCTCAAAATCATATACTGGCTTGGAAATGGGATGTTTTTCAAAAAGAAATCTTTATGGCTAAGTGTGACAAGAAATACTGAAATACGGGTGTTTGGTTGCATAGGTATTAAAACATCATGTAGAAACAGATACCTTGAACATCAGGGAGTTAAGAGTTTAAGTCTAAAAAAATCTTTTACTTTTTTTATTGTTAATTTTAAAGCCAAATTATCTTTTTAAAAGCTGTGGCATGGAAATAAGAGGAATCTGGTTTTTTTCCCCTTCCTTTTCTTTCCCCCCCACTCTTGGATATGGTCACACAAAATCTGACTTTGGCTCAGTTCACTGATCTAGGGAGCTTAAAATACAACAACAGGTTACTGGTGCAAGCAAGAAAGCAGTACCTTAGAAGGGTCAAAAGGCAGCTTGGATGCTCTCCGGAATATGGAAAAGTCAGATGTACCAAATGCGAGAAGGACATTTGAGCCCAAACTTCCCAGCTGCCCTGCTTTGGGTTGTGGAAGATTGCCTGCTATTTTGTGAATGGAACATGAACTGTGTGCATGTTTCTGTGTGTCTGTGTCAGGGCTTTTGTTTATGAGCTCAGTCACTGTTTCCATTTCAGAAGAAATAAGATAAATCCTTTTGACATTCCAGCTCTTTCTCTTCTTGGCTGTATCTATCTCATGCTGAATAATTCAGATTTGGCAAAGAGTTTTGTCTGCCCTGAAACTACATTTCTCAACAAATAAATTGCTTGCTGGTAGGTGTTTGCCAACTTTAGTTGGGACTGTAAAGGTTTCTGCACTTTTAAAACCTGAACATAAGTCTGTGTGGCTTTTTCCAGCTCTCTATTGTTCTAGTAAAAGACATGGCCTCTCTCAACAAGCCCTTTCTACCATCACAGATCATCATGGTCCTGTATCCGGATGTAAGTAATACTATCCATGCCCTTATTTCTGTAATGTGACTTGAAAATGTTTATCACATGCTTTGCTTCAGCATTTTAGAAGAGTGGATTTTTTTTTTTTAAAGATTTAAGGAATAAATAGATGATCGTTTATTACCATCATCTGTTAGACTTGGTAAGCATATTGCTTTTGAAAAATCATTAATCTAGGATGCATATGAATTTATGGTTTCCTGCACATTTCAGAAAGTTAATGTGAGAGTTGCTCTTTGCATCATTAACAAGTCAGGGCAGGAGCAGCCACTTGCCACTGTTAAAACATTCTTTAGGCAGAAAATTCTTCAGGCAGGAACAAAACAGGGGGGATAGATCTGTGTAACCAATTTCTCATACTTCTTTTTTTCTTCTTTTTCCTATTTTTGGGGGGAATTCTCATCAGAGTCTTTATCCCTTGACACATGCAACATTTTTCACTTCCATTCTCCGTGAGGTGGAAGTCATTACACATGTGATAAGAGTAAGCTTTCAGAGAAGAAGCTTGTTAGTTATGCAAAGCTAAGGAATTCATGGAGAGCGATGATGTATTCTGTGTTAGCTGAGAAAAGCCAGAGGTTGGCTTGTTTCTGCCAAACCATGTCATGTAGTAGGCATTAGGATAGGAATGTGAAGGAAGCAGCACAGCACCCAGAGACATATCTTTTGTGGGTTTCAAAAGAATATCCTGCATCGTCATTTTTTTATTTTAATGGTGACAGATTAAAGCCTCGCTGTAAGCTGGATGAGGCTACCTGCAAAGTTTTCAAAAGGAGGACCACTACGAGCCCATTTGTAAAAGAAAACAGGACTGCAAGACAAGAAAATACCAGAAAGTAAATAAGCTGAAGTGCTGACTCCTTGGATCTGCTGAGAAATACCCATTCATGCACTCATTTGCTGTTTCTTTTCTTTTCTCATGCAGTAACAGGCTGCTTCCAGAACAGGCAGATGGCTGAGATTGTACCCAGGGGTTTCTTCTGCTGTTGCCTGAGAAACCTGGGCTCAACAGTAGCAGAAACTCTTAAAGGAATGTAAGGTACTGTTCTTTAATTAGGTTGTCTGATGTTTGAGTTTGGGGTGGGGGTGTGGTGGGTGGTGGTGTTTTAAGTGCATCTTAAAAGGATTCTAAGTTTTACAGTAAGATCCTTGAGAAATATTTTTCATCTGAAAGGCAAAAATACATCTGCAGAAAGCTGACCAGTGTTTTATTAGACTTCTCTTCACAGCTATCTACCTGCAGCCAATAACAACATTGTATATTTTATTTTGGATGTGAATATCAAGAGCTCTTAAAGAGCAGAATAGGACATTGAGACAGCATGGAATGTTTTGTGGGGTTTTGTTGTTGGTTTTTTTTTTTACTGGGAATTGATAGAAATCAACTGTTTCAGTAGATGCTTTGAGTTCTTAATTTTGTAGGTAGAGATACATCAAAGAAAACCAAGTCAACTCTGTTCTCTTTCAAGAGAGAAGCGGGAAAAAAGAACAAGGGCTGTACCATGGCATTGTGGCAGTCCCTGTCATCTCAGTGCTTTTGCTCAGTGGTGTTTGTTGGCCACACTACGGGGTAGTGAGCAGCAAGGGAGGCAGCAATACCTCTAGCACAGAAAAGCCCAGCTGGCATAAAGTAATTTATTCACTAATGGAAACCAGGTTGTGAGTTGTTCACTCAGGTCAGACAGATAAAACATCTGTTAATTGTAGATAAGCAACTTGAAAGTCCCTAAAGTCATAGGTGGTTCTTCATTCAAGTGTGAGACAGGCAATGAATGCCATTTCTTTCTGGCTTCAAATTACTTCTCAGAAAATGCGTAAACAAAGTGCTCAAAAATTAGATTGAGGCACAGGGATTCAGGTGATTTTTTTGGATTACTGTTCAGACCAAGCGTAGATTTATCACTTATAACGAACTTCAGCAGAACTTAAGTGGCTTGAGCTCACTACTCAAAAGCAGATAGAACAATCTGGTTGGTTTCCCCTCAGCAGTGTCGGGACAGCAAAACCCTCCTTAACTGATCAATCCAAGTGCAGTATGGCCATCATTAGCTGTTTATGTTTAGCACCTAATTCAGTAGCACCTTGGTCTCCGCTGCTGGTAATAATAGTGCTGCTGTGGAGAGGTTTGCAAGTTCTGAAAGGATCATCTGGGCTTCCTGACGCAGCATCATCTGCTATAGCCAAGTAGGGCGTTTCTCAGAGTAATCACTACCAGTGATGCTCTTTCTCTGTAGCTTTTTTTAGCAAAATAATCTGAATACAGGATATTTGGTAAACATCAGCATCTAATGTTTATTTTATCAAAGTAAAAGCTCCTGCATGCTTTGTAAAACTATAAATAAAGCAAAAGGTTCCTCTGCATTGAAATTTGATTCATTATTTGCTTGAATGACTGCACAAACAGCACAAAAGCCCTGGCCATGAATATGAAGCATATGATAAGAAAGACAGATGTTCTATTCATTTCTGCTCATTGGCATCTAATTGCCGAGCTGGTTGCTCTTCAGCCTCTATTTAAGGTAGTTCATAGGAAGTTAATGGTAGCAGCACAGCTTTCAAATCAAATATGAAAAAAAAGTTTTACTTGAAAGGTAGACACCTAGATTTTCCTGGCTAATTTTCATCTAGGCCCCTCAAATTGCTGGCTAGTTCTATATTTTGAAATACCTGGTCAAAATTAGAATCATAGAATCATTTAGGTTGGAAAAGACCTTTAAGATTGAGTCCAACTGTTACCCTATCACTGTAATCTCTACCACTGAACCATGACCCTAAACACCACATCTACATGTCCTTTAAATACCTCCAGTGATGGGGACTCCACCACTTCCCTGGGCAGCCTGTTCCAACACTTGACAACCGTTTCGGTGAAGATATTTTTACTCACATCCAACGTAAACCTCCCCTGGCACAACTTGAGGCCATGTCCTCTTGTCCTGTCACTTGTTACTTGGGAGAACAGACAGGTAGTTACAGAGAACAATAAGGTTTCCCCTCAGCTTCCTTTTCTCCAGGCTAAACAACCCCAGTTCCCTCAGCCGCTCCTCACAGGACTTGTGCTCTAGACCCTTCACTAGCTTCGGTGCCCTCCTCTGGACACGCTCCAGCACCTCAACGTCCTTCTTGAAGTGAGGGGCCCAAAACTGAACACAGTACTCAAGGTCTGGCCTCACCAGTGCCGAGTGCAGGGGGACAATCACTTCCCTACTCCTGCTGGCCACAGTATTTCTGATACCAGCCAGGATGCTGGTGGCCTTCTTGGCCATCTGGGCACACTGCTGGCTCATATTCGGCCATGAACTATATCCACTGCATTCTGTTATTTTGATGTGTAACCAATAAAATACGTCAGTGCAATCTCTACGTGGCAAAAAAGTAGAAAAGTCCAGGGGAACGCTCAGGACAGACAGGCAGCACACAGGTAATAAATTCTAGCCCGAGGCATCTACATGCAATGCACAGAGCTTGCTGAAATGGGCCCAGCTGGTGTCTAGTCAAGGGTGGCTGCAAACGGCTGCAATCCATTTAGCTATATGGGAAAAAAAATCGCAGAAAGACACACGCACAAACGCAGCTCCAGTGGTGACGCATTTGCCGTTTCATCGTTCTTTAATCTGTAGAATCAGCTAGGTATTACAGCAACCTGAATCCACTCATTTCTCTAATTATATCCAGTGCAAATTTAATTAATCATAATAAATAAATAAATACGACATTTACATGCACCGAAGACATTTTTGATTAACAGTGTCAGCTGAAGAATCTGACAGGTTTTTTTTACCAGCGATGAAAGAGGACCTATATAGCATTGTTAGGTTCCAAAAAGAACTTGCTGTAGGAGAAGGGGCATTAGGTCAGGGTTTTGGCATGGACGTCCCCCTGGCTGCACAAGCACCTCATTAAAATCCATGTAGAATTGTTTGTTAAATTAAAAACTATTTCAGAAACCCCGAGTGGGAAGGTACCAGATCACTGCGGGTGGAGGGAGGAGGAGGAGGAGGAGGAGAGAGGACCTCTGATTCTCTGATTCTCTGCCGGCGCTCGGGCGGTGGCTCCCCGTGTCCTGTCCCCGCACGCTCTGCCGTGGGTGGCTCCGCGGAGGGGGCGCTGCGGCCGGCGGCCGCTGGGGGGCAGGCAGCGCGCGCGCGTTCCGCCGCCGCCGCCGCCGCCGCCGCCGCCGCCGCCGCCGCTCGCTGCCGGCCCCGCGTCCCGGCGGCCCCCCGCCACCGCCATCGCCATCGCCGCCGCCGCCGCCGCCGCAAACTCGATTTATGTATTTCAATCTTAATTTCATACATAAAGAAAGTCGCGTGTGAAGTGTAAACCGTCTCGAACGTGCCAAACATCATCTGCATTTCAAAAGCCCTTGGAATAAAGGCTACAAGTGATTTTTAGTTCAGCTGGTGCAGAAAGATGTGATAAATATCACATAGATTGAGTAAATTTAAGGGCGCAACTGCAAGGCCTAAATAAATAAATTTGGGCTTTCAGTTGCATCGAAACATTTAATTTACTTGATGGAAAGGCAATCCATTCACATATTCTTCGGTAAACCTTTTCCCACAATACTAAAAATCTGTGATTTAGTATTTGGTATTGCTACGCCTCTAGGCATGATAACAAAATCCATCTTTATATTACCACGTACCTAAAGAGAAATGAGTTAAATATGTCTTATTAGTGGTTGCCTGATGTGAACACACCTCTTGACTTTGCTGGAGCCAACGTGGGGCCCGGGCTGGAGGTCCGGGCTGGGCTCTGTGTCCTCTGTGGCAGACGAGGGCCGTTTGCTGGCAGAGAACTGAATCCCAGGCCCCTCGGCAGATGCATCCCAGCCCCTGCCCCGTTGTGCGGGGATAACCCAGACAGAGGAGGAAGTCCATGGCCACCTCCAGTCATCTCTGGGCCCAAAACCCCTGGGCCGGGGTCTCGGCAGGGTCCCAGTTTCAGCTTGCAGTGGTGCAGAGGAGCACAGCAAGGGAGTCTCCTGAAGTGGAGGCCGGAGGGCAATCCTCCAGACCCTTCAAGCCCTCTGCTAACTCTTGGTCCCAGGGTTGATGGCTGCTGCTCATGAGCCCCTCCTTGACAGCGCACCTCAGCAGGGGTTAAGGGCCAAGGGAGTGGGATGCTCCCTTCTCTCCCTGTTGTGAATGCTGTCCATGGGCCTCAGGGACCTGGCACGTGGCAGGGCCAGGCAGCAGCTGGCCACCCTGTTGGCTTCTCAGGGACATCTGCCTGGCCCTGTGCACAAGCACTGAGCTAACATGGAAGTGTCTGGGAGTGGCACAGTCACGAAGAGAGGCCTGGTTTGCTCCTTCCCTTTGGCCTTCCTTCTCCAGCACCGCTTAGTGTCAAAGAGCTGCCCTTTGGGACAGGGCTGCCTGGCTCTGCAGCAGCCCGGCGTGTTCAGGCTGCACTTGCACCAACAGGGACCCACTGGGCTGCAGCTGCAAAGAACTGGTTCAAGGAAAACGTTAAAAACAGAATATTAACGCTAGATGTTGAGGGGTATTGATTTAAGATAGATTCAGAGATAGGCATTTTTGACATCAACGAGGACTTCCATGATTAAATAACATGACCTCCAGTTTAACAGAGCCACTGAATTCCTCTGAATTAATTTGTACTTCAAGTTCAAAATGAGGTATAATGAGCTATAAAAGTGCATAATTAGATGGCCCATTTCATCTTAGAGAAGCTGGTCATATCAGCCTCTTTAGCCCAGCTGAGTGAATTGACTCATTAAGTCTAACAGCTGATCAGCCGGCATGGACTTTTGGGGATGTAGTTTACTTACTCTGTAGGGTCATCCATAGTAAAAACTTAGCTATTCTATACTCTTTTCAATATTTTTCTTTTAGAAACACAAGAAGTACTATTGCTGGGGAAAAGCGGCGTTTTAAAAAGAATAACAGAGTAAAACATTCAGCAGTAGCCTGCTGGAAGATCCAGCAGGTGCATGTGAACTTTGAAGGGGCTCCTGTCTTAAGTGCTGTGACTGTTCCCTGTAATGTGGAGGCTTAGGAAAGGGTTTACGGTAAAGGCCTTTCAGAGCTGAGAGACAACTTCTCCCCCTTTCAGTTTTGGAGTAGATTATGGGTTTTCTTATTTTGGGGGTGCATCTGTACTGCAAAATAATGCATGGGGGCATGTTCTGTGCTCGTTATGGTTATGTGAAAGGTTATGCCTTTCTGCCAGTTTATATATGCTTTCCAAAGCTTGCATGTACATGAAGAGAGAGTTCCTTTAAGATTTTCTCATGGGGAAATTAAATCCTAAAACCTTGTGTTCTGCCCCTATTCCAGTATTTTATCTGTATTTTCTGATCTAGTGAAAGACATCCCTGCCTGTGGCAGAGGGTCTGGACTAGATGATCTTCAAAGGTCCCTTCTAACCCAAACCTCTCTATAATTCTATGTTTTTATTTTTTTTTCCTTAACTACCATTTTTGAAAATATACTTTTCCTGCTCTTTTAGACTTGGTTACCATTTGTGCCAAGTCCTTACCTTGTGGGAGCCTGCTTCACTGCATATAAGCTAAAGAAGTAACCAGATGTTTGATAGCCATTCTCTGCATTTGTTAGTAGTTCAATGTTACCCTTCCAATCCATTCCAACAGGTGATAGACATCCTGTGACATGGGAGTTATCTTCTGGACATAGTTCATGGCCATCTTAGGTGCCAGGGCATTTTCTTTTTCACTGAAGTAAACAAGTTGAGACCACTACTTTATTCTGAAAAGCCTGCAGAACAGCAGTAATGCTTTTTGTTCTTCGTTCAGCTCATCCTCTGTCTGTCCCTAGATAATGTATTAGCTAGCTTTTAAACTATCCTTATTGTCAGGAGCAAACAGAAATTAGTAAAAAAACCATATGTCATTGAGTAGCAAATTTCTCTTATCCCCCATCTCCCAGAAAGTAGTTCATGGAGACTTCAAATATTTCTGAATCCAAAGGTGGAAAGGAAGAATTTATAATCTGCTTTGACAAACTGAATATTTAATATTTTGACTTTTCAGTTTGAAACAATATTTGGTAAAATAACCTCAGAATAATTTATTTTCACCTTATCACCCTCACTAACTGGCTGGTAAGGCTGCCCACCAGTCAATCCCCACCCTTCTTCCCCAGTACCTATTCTTATCTGCAAATGATCTTCTTCAGAGTTTTAGGAAAAGTGACTGAGTGATAGATGAAACCTACTCTTTTGCTAGAATGGTGATTTCTTCTATACAAAGACATTCAGGAATAATTTAACATTGGACTAAACAACTAATCCATCAAACTCCTACTCATCAATCTACATAAGGGCTGTCAGGACCACTTCCATGAAGCTGCTATCCGTGTTGACACAAGGGAAACTGAGAACTCCTTGCTGAAATACAAACTTTGTCACCAGAGATGGGTGTCCATGGTATATACCCAGCAGTGGTAATATTCAGAGGACTAATGTAGTCTTCCTGCAGTGCTACAGATATCTTCAGAAAATGGTAGCAATAGGGAAGATGGCAATGAAACACTGGAAAGTGGTCGTGGTCTATTGGGAGGCACATTTCCCCTGTCCACTTCTCTTCACTGCCCAAAGCAACCCTGGTATTGATTGGCAGTTACAAGAAAATTGTGTAATGAATTTAAGCATATTAATTATTTTCTAAATATTTGATAATACAGCATCCATCTCCAAGCTTATTACATAGAAGATATAACTACAGAAACAAACAGTGTAATAATTTACATGGGACTATACTGACAGGCAGATAGTGAAGACTTGGGAGTATGAAGCTATTTCCTTACTTGCCACCCAATCAAGAAACTTTGGTGCTTGTTGTGTACTCTCAAATACTTGGTCCAGTCTGTTCTGAGATGACTCTGGTAATGTGTCTGCCTCTTCTTTTTGGGAAATGTTTCTACAGTTCGATAAGATGTTTTAAGTTTTCTTATAGTAATTGCTTTCCTCTTCTTGGCACTCCAGTTTACATCAGCAGAGCTGAGAGAAGTCCTTCCGAAATTTTTTATCACTTGGCAAGTGCAAAGAGGCATCTTTGTTCCAAACTGGGACGAGAAATAAATGCATTGCTTAACCAAAATCTCTTTGCTCAAGGAAGAAATTGGCAGCTTGAAACTGTCAGGTCACATCTAGTCCCATTTAGTAATTCAGAGGGTGCTTGTATGACTGACTTCTAAACAAGTGGACACGTAGGACTCCCATTTTGATGGATGAGAACAGACCACATTAAACATAATGAGACAGATGCTAAAGATAAAAATATTTTTGAAAGACAATTTGATAGAGTTGTGGAGGAGAGAAAGTTAGAACTAATTAATTTGATTCAACTAATACTGAAAATGAACATTAGGATATTTTCCACAGCTGTTTGTTAGTAAAATGGCTGAATAATTTGATCAAAAGGGAAAGCTTAGGGAGGGGAAAGAAAAGGGAAAGAGTAGCATTTACTTCTGGGTGTACATTTTCAAAGGCAGTTAGCTGTTTCTCATGGAAAATCCACCAATACTCCCTTGCTCGCTTCTGAAAATCTAATCTTCTCATGGTTTCAGATGGAGGTTGACTTTGCTGTCTTGAAGCTTACACACACACACACACCATGATCCCTGTGTTACAGCAAGGTTATTTTTACAAGCTGAACTGCTCTCTCGTATTCATCTGATCACAAGAGATGCTGTGCCAAGCCCCGCAGCCTCCCTTGCAGAATGTCTAATATCTGCAATTGCTTTCTTCTGACAGAGAAAAGCACAGTGGCAACTGTGGATTTAGTGCTTGCTGAGACTAATGACAACTCTCCCACTGATATCTGGACTAAGGACGAGGCCCTAAATTAGTTCAATGCAATAAAAAGGAACCCACATTAGTAGGTAGATGTGGTAAATTTCATGGCATATCAGTGGAGATAAACAAAATCAAGTCTCTTTAATTTAATCAGCTTTCCTTCCTGAAGAGTATACGTCTTCCAGCTTCACTGCAGCAAGGCTGATCCGCTATATTCAGTGTATTACACACACCAGTGGATCCGTGAATTTGAGTGTTAAGGCCACAACGTTCAAACTCGGCTGAATGCGGTGAAACAGGATACCACAGCTCTTCTCAGAACAAGACCTGTAGCTGTAGGGATCAATAGAGCATTAAATATCACCTCTTATCACAGTGAATGCCAAATAAATACCAGGAGTCCAGTGCAACCTCAGCTGGTAAATATTGGCCACCGAATGCCTTCAGATGAAATTACTGATCTGGGAGGGTGTTTTAATTATGGGATCTCTGTCAGTGGTCAGGGGAAATATTGCAATGGGTAAATCAGGGATGAGCGGAGTAGAGAGAAGAGCTTTGCTGAGTGCTGAGCATGGGTACGGCAGCATATACGTGTGCCTGGGCTGTGTGACCAGGCTCGGGACAGAGGCAGACAGGCTGTGGGCAAATTTCACACTTGCCTTAACCTAACCAGCGGTTATGTACGGGGCGGGGGGCGGGGGAAGGGTGCCCCCCATTTCTGTTCATCAAGCCAAGTGGGAAATAACAAATAACTTGAAGGCTCTGATGTTTGTAAATATGTGCCTTCCCTTCTGGGATGGGTAAGCTACAGAGACTATAGCTTAGTGACCTGCCTGCCTGCCTCGGCCATGAGAGCATTTCTGTACAGGCAGTCTGCATGACACAGCTTTATCCCATCCTGCTCTCCTGCCTTGTGAGACAGGGGAGATTTGCATTCAAGCTGGCAGAGCTCTGTTTTCAGTGCTTCTACGGCTGTAGTTCCTCTCTTTTAAAATGGCCTTTTCTGAAATTATTATAATTTCATTTGGAAATAATGAGTTTGATATTATTAATATGTACTAATGTATGTTTGGATTTGGACATTGACTGCATTAAACGATAGCATTTAACATTCTGTTGATCGTTTCTGAAGATGCAGCTATTCGTTACAGCTATTATTTCTTTTAGAAAGTGTGGCTTTTTTGTAGTCATCTCATACACGTATTTAACAGTAAACAATACCCTAAAAGTAAACACATGTGGCAGTTTGTGCAACAATTATTGGTATATAGCAAAGACTTTTATTATATTACTTATTCAAAAATCTTCTTACAGTTACAAAATGGATCCTTTATAAAAATGCGAAGACACTCTTCCCCCTTACTGAAATATTGATGAATGCTCAGTGTTATCCAGCATCATACTCCAGTGGAAAGCTACTGGACATTTCAGAGAGACTGGAATTTGTTCAGCTTAATCTGGAAAGACCCATGTGCTACATTGCCCAGTCACAGGTCATACTGCTCTAAAGTTTCTTTTCAGAGAGGGGATGAGCTAGAATCAAGTTAGATCCACTTGCTTAAGAAACTACCACTGTACTGAGGTATTTATACACCTATCAGTGTGTATTAGTGGAATTACTTTATCTTCCATTTGTTTCACTCTATTTATATTGAATGTCATCTGCTCTGCTTACACAGGGCAATAATCACAGGTAAAATAATCTGATAATCTTAATATTAGTACAGTTCTCCTGAGTGATTGCTGGTATTAAACCAGATGATCATGGCACTAGAGCATAGCCCTGGCAGCCAGTGCCAAGTAAGAAGGAATCCCTGAGCAAAGTATTGCTCCACAGAGCAATTGCTCCAGAGATCCCTTCCAACCCAAATTATTCTATGTTTTTATGATTCTATGTTTATTTGCCCCATGGACAATTTTTATTGGGACCTCTGATTCAGGATTTTTGTTTTTATTTAGGCATTGTGACTGTTAGTCACTTTTTATGTCTTGCTCAGTATTGCTGATTTTCTACAATTTAAGGAGACACAGGCATAGGTAAAACTGACACATTCAATGTAGGTGTCATTAGTAAGAAACAATATAATTCCTGAAGTAGTTAAACTGTAGCAAAACTACAGTTGAAAAGTTGCTACTTTGGATCTTAAGTCAAAGACTTCTTTGTATTCTGGTGTACATTGGAAAATAAAATGTTTTTCAGCATCCAGAGAATGATTTTCATTAATCAGGTGGATTATACAAGCACAATGACAGTTCTTCTTCCTTAACAAAGGAATATGATGCTGGTATTCATTGAAATTAAAAGTATTTGAAAATCTGCTGTGGGAATCTTGTACCAAGTTTCTCTCTCCACCCTGCTTGGGAAGGTGAAATTATCTCCAAAAAAAACTAGAGGAACTTTTGTTCAGTTTGCTGCTGCATCGTCTGAAAAGGCAGACAGAGTGGAGCTAGCATTTCTCGCTAGGAGAGAACAGCTAGAAGAGAGATTTCCCAACTATTATTCATTTACTGGATCTCTCGCAGGTTGTTTCAGGGTCCTTTTCTTCCTCTACATGTTATCCCTTCCCAGGAGTGCTGAAGGGTAGGTGCATGAGGCTGAGGACCCATGAACCTGAGCAAATTGCCTGGGGAAATGGTCATTCTGAACCCATACCCATTACTCTGGGTTACCTGCCAAACCTCTGGTGAAGACGATGACTGTAAGGCCAGGCACACGTCTATGCCTGCAGTGAGAAATGTAGTTTCCTGTCTTGCAGAGCTATTTTTCTGTAGTTGTAGCTTCAAGTACAGGAAGGTTGTAGACCAGAAGGGTATCCACATTTTCTTGCATATCAAACTCATTGATTATTTTTAGAAATTATTTGGTTATTACATTGTAATTTCACTGGTGCTCCCTAACTCTTCTTGTGACTTTTTTTTAATTCCATATTCACTTTGCCTCTATGACCTGTGAGTTTACAGACTTTTCTCATATCACCCTCCAGGCATTTCTCCTCTAATCCGTGCTTCCTCTCTCCAGCAATGTGAACAGTAGCATAGCAGTGTCCTCTGGTTTTGTTCTCCATTCTTTCCTAAAATTTTCTGACATTGTGCTCATGTTTTTGTCAATGATGTGCAGCAATTTTTATGCGCAGCAATATTTAGAGAACCAACTGTACCATCTATAAGGTCTCCATGAAATGAAAATTTCTTTTTGAGGACCTATCACTGTAAATGTATTGTTGGAGTTATTTCATTTTACATGTACTCCACTTCATTTGTATCAAATGTCATCTGCCATTCTTTTTTTAAGTGACCATGCTATGAGATTCCTCTGCTGCTCCTTAAAACCTGGAAATTTATTTTTATATCCTTAGTGAATATTGTCATTTCACTGTTCAATTTCTTTTGAGGTCACTTATGTCTATGCTGAACTTCACAGAGTCTCTTCATCTATGCTTGCTAAGCTTTGCTGGCTGCAGGGTGCCTTGTGGAGGAGACTCCATTTAGGCTACCTGAAGGATAAAGAAACATTAAATCCACACTGAAGAGCAACTTTTCTGTCCCTTTTCTCTGTTTTACTTGAACATCAACAAAATGAGTTTGGCAACTTCACATTTGAAGGAAATTTAAACATTGTAGTCTGCAAAAGTTTTGAATATTTGGTAATAGGGGAAGTGCAGTGGTTATGTTGCATGTTGCTCCTTGAGCACCATCAAACACACTGCTCCAGTCACAAGATTGCATCCCTTTGTCTTCACTGGCTGCGGGCCTTGAACTGCCTCCCCTGTTACTGTCTAATCCAAGGCTCGGCTGCACCTTCCTCTCTCCCCAGCTGCAGCTTCCAGCCGCAATGAGTTCAGCTGGTCCAGCATCAGCTGCAGGTCCTCCCTTTGGAGCTATGACAGTTGGCCAGGTGGCATAGACAGCTTCCTCAAAACAAAGCACAATAAAATCAGCACAAAGTGAAAGGCCAAGGCTAATAATTTCTTTTTCCTCAGCTGAACTCCATAGCAACAGCTGAGGCAGGTTTGCCTTCAACCACCTCTGCCTCCAAGCTTGACACTGTCTCCCCTGGCAAAACCTCTGCAAGCCTTCTGGATTATGCCTACAGCCTCCTCTTTTCTGCAGAGCCAGTTTTTAACAGATCACTTAGGCCACCTTTCTCTCAGGTAAATCAGGACTGTCACAGGGCAAGATCGAGGCCTTCTCTGTGGTTATAACCATGGGGTATTAGACGTAAGGGAACGCTCCTTGTGGAGTCCATTGTTTTACCTTCCCTAGGGGTGCCCTTAGGTAATCCTCTGCAGCTGCCTTTCATTTAACTCTCTTCATTTTCGCAAAGGGTTCTGCAACATTTAACAGTGCAATCACACCAGACACATTATTCCTAAAAGCACCAGCGATTTATAGCACACGTTTTCGGTTCACCTCAGTGCATTTCAGTGAAATCACACTACTCCGTTTTGTAAGTGTATCTGCTGCTTGCTTGACAGTACTGTGACTAACTCCACCAGTTTTACTGAGTTCCATGGCTTCACTTTTTGCTTTCTTATCATACCTCCTGGATCATGTAAACATGAGAATCTTATTTATGAAAATAAATATTTCCAAACCTCATGAGTCTGGAAGAAAACTGGAAAGTAAGGACGCATTTGAATATGTAAAGGGAAACGGAAAGACCAGAAAGTTACTGATATACCTAAAATAATAACTTTATTTTTTTTTTAAGGCAATAAGGGCATATGGCCATAGGCATGTACAAATTCATAACTTGGAATTAGCAAGACTGAAATAAGGTGTTTCTTAGAGCTGGGTGTTGGGCTTCATTTGCCTGAACAGAAAACAAAAAGAAAGTGAGATATTTGGCAATGCAAAGCTCTAGTACGGGAGGTGATTTTGTTTTGGCTTTTTTTACAGTACATGTTGGTCTTATGCAGGCAGTCCAAGATGAATTAAACATAGGATTATTTTTTTTCTTTAGTAAGAGATGTATCTATCTGAGAGACTGGAAAGAGAAGTACCTCAGGAGGCTATAGAAAGAGCACATTGCAATGTCTGTTGATTGATAACCAGTCTAGAAAGTAATTGCATTGAATGCTCATAAACCTCCTCAAAATATCACTTGAACAGAGGGAAGAGACAATGGTGATTAATATCTCTTTGTCCAGACTACAATTTCACTGCGCCTTCTTCAGTATTTTCTCGAGAGGTCTTACCTGTATTGGCTTAGGTTAAGGTATTGAAAATGTTTCAGATGTGCAAGTTATTACTTCTGCTAAAGGAAAATTGACTCTGTTATTTGAAGGCTCCTTCCTATGACTTTTTTATCAGTCATTAAAGAAAAATACAGGCAGAAGAACATAAAGAAAAATAGTTAGGAATACAGCTCCAGAATACAAAACTGAATCTAAATTCTTGAATGAACAGAATTAGATATTATGATCTCATTTTTCAGCTCTATGTGGAGTTCTCTATAATAAATAGTCTATCAAACTATATGCAAACCCCATACTTTTTTACAAGCATTGTAAAATTGATTTTTTTAAAATGATTACAATGCTAGCATTGCAATGTAGTAAAGTGCAGAAATATGTGCAGATTATGAAAGGCTTTTCATAACTGGGCATAAATAGAGCTTTTGGAGAAATTCAATGGTGTCACGGCCATGTCAGAACTCACTGGTCTGTTTCTTAATTTTCATCTAAAAATCAATTTTATAGACAATAAGAAAATCCTTGCAGCATACATTTGTAGTAGTATATGCACTGTGCTAGTGGCAAAAGCTGGCATCTAGTCTTGCAGTAGGACAGTATCAGAAGTATTATTTGATTTTCCAGAAGTGCCTCTGTATATCATTCCTGATGTCTAAATCTAACATAGCCATTTATGGCATTGCTCACTTCTTCCCCAAGATACTTTTCCTGGAGGGAACTCTCTCTGGCATTATAATGCAATGATGGATTAACTGTCTTCCATAGTGTTTCTGCAAGTAGCAGTCAGTGTGCTTTCAAGTATGGAGCACCGATATTATCCAACCTCCCCCTTCTTGTTAGTTTGGGGAAATTTTGTTGTTGCCTTTTTATGAAGAATTGCACGATCAGGGTGAAAAGGAAAGGAATAGAGCACCTGTGTGAATGCAAAGCAGTAACATGAAGTAGTAGTTTTTCACTGCATTCCACCTGTGGGATGACACACGACAAAGGGGTACTCGCGTTTTAGTTTGTGATCATTACATGTCATGGCTTTGGCAATTTCTCTAAAGAGAGCTGTACATACATCCTGCATTTCAGACCGCAACCGGTGACTTTTAGAAATTTGGAGAGAAGGAAAGGGCTGTTTCTCCACCATTTCTTCTTGCCTTTTCTACCATGCCTGTTTTCTTATTTTGCTATGAAAGTGAAGAGAAAGTGAGGTAGAAGGGAAACAATGGAAAGGACCTATGATTAGCCAGCACAAAAAACTTGGTAATTTGTTCTGAGGGAGCATTTGTGTCCCCAAAATGTTCTGAAAGATCAGATTAAAAAGGATTTATTTACAAAATCATAAAAAGTTGGCACTCTCAGTTCTGTCTACTGTGGTAGGGAGTATTGGTATTACGAACTTGCTCCAGATGCTTTCTTGTGAAACAGAATTGTGTGAACTTTTTATTCCTATGTTTTCCTCAATCCCTTTTGGAGGGTTTTGACAAACATTCTTTAACAATCCACTGCGATCAAATACAAAGACCTGTTCAGAACAGAAGGAAGAATATAACTTGTGCGACATTGTTACATTCTTACAGGCATGCTGCCCTCCTCCCTGAGTGATTCACTTCCATTACACAAAGAAAGTAACATTCAAACAGGTGAGATGATGTGGAGTTTCAAGCCACTGATGTCCACATCTTTTCACCCATTCCCTTCAAAGGTTTAATGTGGAGACACACTGGAATCCCAAAAAGGCCTGAATGGACCTATGGACCCATGGACCCATTTATCAAACCCCAGAGCTGTGTAGCAACTCTTGACATGCTCCAGATCTCCATCAGCAGTATCACTGCTGTCCATGTGGATGAGCACCATGTAACAGCAATGGGCACAATGGGCAAGCCTCAACAACATTCCAGATCAAAGTCTCCAGCAGCAGCAAAACTGCCAAGACAGCAGCCAGGTCAGTAAATGAGTGCCTGTGAGTGCCTAACTATTACTAATGTCCATGATTAAAATGTAAAGTTCACAGAGCTTTTTAAAAAGCTATGAAAAGAGGTTTAATAGGAGTCAGGAAGGGAAAGGAAGTGTCCTTATACAAGAACTTAGTTTATTTCTAATTTTTGCTCACAGTTTTTTTTTTAAGGTAGCCCCAAAACTGGGACAGTTACACAGAACAAGACTACACAAAGCCACCACAACACAGAGAGAAATAGTAAGGCAGTCAGAGAAAATTACTTTTTTATCTGATTACTCTTTTTTTCCTCAGCTGGGTCAGGTTGTCACTGTAATTCTGTTTCTCCCTTTCTCTGTCTCAAAAAAGGGCTTTGCTGATCACATATGATAGGATCATCAAATTTATGAAACGAAATTTTGTGAACTTATGCTATCTGCTGATAAATTTTACTTGAGTCTGAAATGCTCCTTAAACAACTTCAGAAAGTCAGGAGGCACTGAATACAAATAGGCCAAGAAATCTCTAAAAAGAGCTTAATAAATCATTATTAGATCATAGATGAGGCTTGTCTCATATAAAACTCTTTCTTCCCTTCAAGTAGAATATTTCATGATGGTCCAACAACACTTCAGTGAAAATCAGCTCTTCTGCTCCTTAGGTGTTGTTCCATCCTAAAAGTAAGGCCATGTTGAAAATGTAAATTTTCTTCTCAAGTTCTGCCATTCTGCACTTCACAAGTGGCGGAGTTCCAAGGAAAAACCACCATGTTTTACCTTACAGCCTCACTATGAAGAATTATCAGTGCTTGAGAAAAAAAGGGATTGATTTTAAATCTACAGCTAACAAGTACTTAAAAGCAGAACTGAAAGCTGATTTGAAGCTTCCCATCCAGTGTCCTAAGAAGAAAAACTTTAAGTGAATGCCAATTGTCTTCCAGGAGTTGCTGATAAAATCTATAAATCACTATTAGAAATATATAGCTTGGGTTTTTTTGTTCTTCACATCTGCACCTCAAACTCAGAGATTTTCACGTTCTGTCTGGGCAAGATGAAATACCTTTGTCCCATGTAAAAAAATATGAAGAAATGTTATAAATATTAACATTCTCTTCTGTTCCTCCCAGTCCCATAAACAGAGAAAAAAAATATATAAAATAATCACATGCAATGCCATAAATGATTAAAAAAAAAAAAATTATTAAGAGGGATTGATGACCCTAATGTGAAACCACATGCAGCTAAGGCAATTCGCAAACCCAGAAAAATCAAACAGAAGTATCTGTTGAGTGCCATTTAAAGTAAAACAACCTGGTTTTACATTGCTCAGTATGGTGCCATTTGCTTTGGACTTTGTTTTTCTAGCTTTTAAATAGCTCACATGTTCTGTTTGAATTGTCTAGGGTTTTTCTTTTACTTCTTCTTTCATCAAGAGCTTTTAATTTAGGTCATTTAGTATAGCTTGTACAGAAAAAAAAGATACTAGGAAATAAAATGCTTTGTTGCTGTAGGCTAGTGCTTGCTGTGTGATCTTTTCTGAAATTAGTACCATAATTATTATTTGTGATATCATGCCACATTCAATAAATGAATGTGTTTTAAGGCTTAGTTGTCTGCACAACAGTGGCATAAGTGTTATATATCAGGCACTGTGTTCTTTTACAACTTAGAAGAACACAGCAGCAGGGTAATGAGTGTAAGTAGGGAAGAAAAGACTCAGATCTGAGGCTGCAGCATTATAGCATTTCTTCTTTTTTTCTTTTTCCTTCTGAGTCACTGTGGCAGAAGTTATAGCACTTGTAGCCACTCACACAGCTATCTAGCCTGTGCAAGGCCAAACTGTAGGCTAGACAAAATTTTGCATATGGTCACAATGAGAAATGGAGATTAGTCACTTAATGTCAAAGTCTGTGCACATTTCTAATGCCCTGCTAAAGAAGTATTTTGGCTGTTTAGAGATTTAATCTGCTTAGCAAGAAAGAGAAACTGATAAATAGTCATTATTATTTTATTCCCTGGACCAAAAATGGCACACAGGAAAAGTAGCGCTATGCACCCTCCTGCTGTTCCTCTGACATCTTCCTCAGAAGTAATTTCTTTCATTTTTCTTTCTTTCCCCTACGGCCCTTCCTTACCCCTCTGCTATTATAATTTTCTGTTGTTCTGCCTTTCTCTTAGAGCAGCCACCCATGGGCTCTAATTGGTAGTAGGACCTACCATGCTGGGCACAATATGAATAAAGGTGAAGAGCACTAAGAAGTTAGCCCTTGCAATGAAAAACTTACAGTGTGTAGAACTATCTGTTCTCTATTTTTCCTCCTGACTTCATTCGCTTCTTCAAGAGTAAAAGTGATAGGCTGTTAAGGACATGTGAGGTGAGTTCAGCCCCATAATGACCATAAGAGATTTTGGAAATTTCTAATACGCTGCTGGAACTCCCCTATGAACAAAAAGAGTAGAAGTAGCCTTTGTCAGCAGCCTTTGTTTTACAGGAAGTCATGTTAATAATAAATCATCTCCCAGATCTTTGCTCATACACCTTTCCTTTACTAGGCTGTCTTTGCCATTTTTATTTCTGTCTGATATGGCTGTAAACTTTCAAGGTATGCTTAGCATGATTGTATAGGGGGCTGTGTGAGGTGCTTTGCTTATGTCGCATGAAACAGGTACTTGCTCGTAATAAATTTCATTACATCATCCATGGTCAAAAAGACCTAGCTTGAGAATTTTCACAACAAGCAAAGGTAAAAACAGTTAAAAACAGAATTTGCCACAGCATATTTTTTAGAATTTGTATTCAGGTATTGGTAATTTTGGGTGGAAGGCAGGCATGGCCAAAAGAATAATCTCTTCCTTCTCCAACTCTGCAGTCTAGAAGTCAGTCAGAGGGGAAAAACACTCCTCTTAAAGGGAAGTTCGCACAGGGTAAGTATCCTTGTCTCTATCTCTCTGCACTCAGCCTATGTTATCTCAAACACATAAAGCAGAACAAGGGCCCCATTGAGCCAATAGTTAAGAAAGCAAATAAAAATCAAATTATTAAAATTATTTCCAGTTGTGCCTGATGATAGAACAGGATTCCCATTGCAGCTGGTTCTGGACCACTATGTGGCAAAGGACCAGGACTTACACATGTACGCACAATGACACTTTCTGGCATTTGTAATGACACTTTCTGGCATTTGTAATGCCACTGACCCAGTGGCCATGGGCACTTTCCTGGAGATGCTCTCTCTGGTCAGGTCTCTCACGCAGCAGGGTTATTTTGCAACCACTTCCTGCAGGCTGGGCTCAGGGAATGAGCCATGTGCCAAAGCTCCTGGATGAGCTTGCCATGAGGCAGACTCACCTTTGGCCAGGAATGGCCAGGACTCCTCTCAGGCAAGCACCACAGCAGAAGTAGAGGAAAGTGTGCTTAATTAACACTACCTTTTGGTTCCTTTTTTTTACAACCAGCCCCTTCTACCTGAAAGACCTTCTTGCCACAAGAGATCAGACAAGATACCCTTATTCTAAGGCATCTGCCCACTCGTACAAATACCTCCCTTGGCTCAGACTGTTAGCTTTTGTAGAGCTTCTTGCCCTCTCTCCTCAGCTGTGTGTCCATCAGAGATGTTGACTGTTTCAGATTTGGTTTTTTCCCAAATAATCAAACTAACTTTAAAGTAACTTGCACAAAATGTCACACAGAACTAAAGAAATTTGACCACCATAAAGCTGAGACACAGCAAGTGAATAAAATGAAGGGGTAGGGATCGAGGAGAAGGTGACATGGCAATAATACAAATGTGTTAATCAGCAAGAGTAGGTATGGGCAGAAAGTGACAATACTCCCACCTTGCCCAAGGGAAGATCTCCTTCATGCCATGCTTTCAACCTTGTTGCAGAACCAGCTCACGTGTACCTCGCTCTAAGGTTAGAGACATTCTCTTCCAAGCTATTAAGTGGGATATTTTAAGATATATTAGTATTTTAGCTCTTGTGTTTCCTAGATAGTTATTAAAGTTCCTGTAACAGAGTTAATGAGAAGAGGGGGGTCAGCAACTTTAAGGTTCAGATACAAAATGCTGACTTTCCTTCACCTCTCCTAATGCTGCACAGTGCAATGACTGCCACAGTTTACTTTGTAGAGAGGGCTGCTTTCCAGTGATAGGGAGAGATTAGTCAATGCAATGGTCTGGGACATTCTAGGATGAATTATAGGATTAAGATAAAACATTGTGAGATGCATGATACAATTCTTAAAAAGTACATATGGCCCTTAATGATTTTATCAGATTCATAATAATGTCATGGAGGCCAGTGATATAGAAGAAAGACAAATATATTTGTAAATTACATCTTAATTTGGAAAAGGTATCAATACTCAACACTCTTGTATTACAAGGTTTGTGGTAAAGTTCGTGCCAAACTAGAACTCACCTACAAAGTTGACAAAGAAAGTCCATTAAAAACAGATTTAGTCAACTTTATAACTTCCCTCAGTCAGAAACATCTTAAGATACATTCAGTTCTTTAATTTTGGGGCAAGGGGTGTGGGAATAGGTTTAAAAGCAAAAGTCATCCTAGCACTGACTGCCTGACTGATACTCAGATTAATTTCACTAAACCTAGTGAGTCTATGGGAGAAGAGATGAAGTCAGGTATGACTACTCTGAATATCTAGAGATAATAACTTGTCCCTAGTTAGAGGAGTGTGCTTTATTCAGTCCTGCTTACGTGATGTTTCTACATCCACCATTACAATATATTGTTGTTATTATTATACTTTTATATGTCTGGAAATGTACATGGCACCTTAACACTGTTAAACCTATAAGTTGCTGCTTCTTGCCGATTCAACTGTGAAACACAGAGCAATAATATCGGTGATATAAAAATTATGTGATATTTTCTGTAATCTTTTTATATGGAGGAATAAAAATCTTCATATAAAGTATTCTGCCCTGTTCCTTCAAAAGACAATGAGGATTCCTAGCAAGAGGAAGAAACCTGCATCAATCAAACAGGAGAAAGAGATAATTTTGAAGATATACTACTTTAGCAGTCTAATTTGGTTATTTTTGAAGTAAGAGAAAGGAAACAAGATATTGAAAATGAAAGTAAGAATGGAGTTCATAGCTCCTGAATTGGTTAATATAGCTTTTGGATGTTTTTAATGAGGTGGCATCTTTGGAGCTATGGCCCCTGTCTTCCTTTCTTTCCTGTCATCCTCCATATCCACAGGAATCGGCTTTTCCCTAAACAGCTGAGGCCCTTCCTTGCATAACAGCAGTGCATCCACCTGAGTGTGGTGTAGGCCTGGAGCTTTGCCCAGCAGAAGGATGTAAGGAAAAGGGGCGGGAGTCATTTACTCACCATTCTCACCTGGAAAGTTCAAAATTAAATAAGGGATGAAAAACTCTCATGTAGATTAACAGCACAAAGCCAGCTCCTGATTGATCACTTTAGTTTTCTCATCCGTGGGATATCGAATATTTGAGTGCTTTATTCATTGACAAATTACTGAATTGAAGACCTTAAAAGAAAATTCCTTTTTAAAATGAAATGGCTTTACCTGCATTCAAATATTTGCCATCACAAATATTCTAGCAAATGTGTTTACAAGTGGGAACAGCCACTGCAGCATTACAGTTATATGCAGTTATAGAAGATATCCATGAAAATGATGTTTGAATTCATAAATGTCATTAGAAAGTCAAAGAATTATGCTTATCAAACACGTAAAGAGCAAAGAGTCTGTGAGGATACTCATCCAGTCTGGACCAAGCAGCATATGCCTTGATCCCGCATTCAAGTCTCTGTGGCCCCAAATGTTCACCCAAGTGGTTTCTGTAATGAGATCAAGCACAACTGATTGAATTTTGATTGTAAGAGAGCCACAAGAGACTGCTTATAAACTGAGGGAAAGCTGAATAAGGAACAGATTCCAGCAAATAGCATGCAGCTCTCAAGAAAATGAACCATTGCATCCAAGCTAAGGTACACTTGATGCTTTCCATTTGCTCTGCAGGAACAAAAAAAAAAAAGACAGAGGGAGGTGGCCATAGATGTTAATGAGTTAAATTACTCCATGTTATTTTTACAGTGTTATGAATAGCTTTTATTGTTTTGCAGACATCAGTATTTCTAAAACAATAAATATGAGGGCTCTTTATCATGTTCTAGTAAAATTCCCTGTTGTCTCCCCAGTTGGAACTCCAGCAAAATTGTCATTGATTGCAGTGTGAGTGTCAGTAATATCCTCCACATTTGGCTTTTATTACTTAGGGTTTAATCTGTGCTTTTAGAAATAAATATGTTCATTTGCCTTTCATGTAATTAGCCTCACAGATTGAAAGTTGCAAGTCATTTTAAACTTACCATAAGTAAATGCATTTAACAGTATGATTACCAAGCTGTTAAATCAAATACTAGAACCTGAAATTTTATAACATATGCATGATTCATAGCCTTGTCTTAACTAGAAGAATGATATGCATTATTTCATACCAATATGACACCCAAAGATGCTGCAGGCTTCTGGCATCATAACTCTGTGAAAAGTGTATTATCTGGCTGTTCAATTGCAAAAATGCAACAAATTAATGCTGCATTTGATCATTTGCCATTTTATTGCTTCCTTTAGCAATGATGAATTGTCAGGGGGTTGGTTTGGTTGTTTTGGTTTGGTTTTTTTTTTTTGGTTAGGCATAGCCCTGCATGCAAAATGATTAAGAAAGCAGGATATTATTGAAAGGTATAACAAGTATATGACCCACTCTGAACCACCAATTTGTGTTTCTGGCATCCTGATGTGATCACACCTGAGCTATGTTTTCCAGTCCTACTCAAGAGTCCCATGCACTAGGGATGCACTCCTGGCCCGAAGGAAGAGAAAAAAGACCAGCTGCTAAATATAGCTGGCCCTGTCTCTCCTGCCAGCTGTACACCAGTCTCAAAGTCTCACCTGACCTGGAATGATTGATAGAGCAAAAAAAATGGTCTTCACTTCTGATACTGATTCTTCAGGAGCATTGCAGCTGAACAAAGAAAGCAAATGTTATGAATATACTCGGCTTTAACAAAATGGTAATTCTGAACTTCTTTGTAAAGCTCCCTGTGATCCTAGGATGAAAATTGTGAAACAGCCTACAAAAAATGGCTAGAGTGCCACTAACGCTTCTGGCCTATGATCTGCCCTCATCCTGTTCTTTGTTTTGAGATATTGAACATCAAATCCTGCACACACACTAGCATATGGTTCAATGTACAGTAAGGAAAGAGTTAGTTTAATTTCTATTCAAAACCTGGATGGTAGCATTACATTTCATATTTCTATCTTCCATATTTCTGTCTTTCATATTTCTATATTGCATATTTCTCAGTGCACTTGATCTGGCTGTGCCCATGCTAACGATGGAGCTGGGCATCCAGGGGAGCAAGGGGCCGTGATGCCTGAAGTTACTAAATATGATCCAGTTAAGTCTAAGCAGACAGTTTTATTTGCCACTTGGCTCAGTTAAGGTGCCACATTTTGTCTTAATTATCACTCTTTCACACCATGCTGGTACATCTGTAATATCTTTACAGCTTATACAAGCTGTTAACTGTTCTTAAAAGCAGATGTATTTTAAAGGGCAATATTTGCTTATGAGAAGAAATAGCCTGGAAATGATGCTGGAGTAGCCTTTGAAAGTAAAGGAAGCAAATATTTTAAAATGTTTATATTATGTTGTTTTAGTCAGGAAGCATAAACATACAAGCAACAAGACTGTACTGTCCCCAGTGTCCCGCTGCTTGCCCAGTTATGACAGCCACTCAGTAGGGACTGTGAGGGGTGTAGAGAGAGAGGTTATATTTTAGAAAAGATAGATTACGTTGATTTTTAGGTTCATTAGGTGGCATGTGCCTTTGAGATGTAGGAAAAAATTAAACTGAAAAAGTGTCTGCAATGGAAGCAGTAGAACAATTCCCACAGGGTGCATTGCAATAAAGAAATGTCAGAATACTTTATTCCTGTGTCCTTATTTGGCTAAGCTTGTTGATTTAACAGTTTATAGATAAAGCCTGTAGGCCTGGTACAGCTTTATGCACTCAAAATGCAGAAAGGACCATGAAGTGCACTCTCTGCTGTGGCTGTTACAAAGCCTTCCCAGTCTCAGTCAAGTCTCCTAAAATATAACCTGAAGTTCATTATAATTTCAGCTGAAGTGATGCCTGTTCAGAGTGTCAGCAACTGTCCTCAGAGATGGGGCCCAGACCAAGATGTCTGCTGTCCCACTTGGAGCACCCTTAGTGCAAGGGGCTCCTTCTGCATCAGACTGAGATCTGCAGCCGCTGTCCGCCAGCCCGGGGAGAAGGTGGTGGTATAGGAGGTGCAGGTGGCACCTTTTGGGCAAGCAGCTCCTCTCTCTGACTACTGCAGAGAAGCATTTTCTTGTCTTTTTAATGCCACCTACTTCCTTTCAACTCCTAAAGGAGAGATAATAGGGCATGACCATACTGAAAAAAAGTCATTCTCAAAAGTTACGCTGACAGGAGTGTTAAATAGCAAATAGGCTGAACACAGAGAAGTAAAATGAATGAGGCAGACAGCTTAGTATTTTTATTTTTTAACTAGTCAAAGATCAGTGTCTACAGAGCCATGGTACTGCCTACTCTTCTGTACGGGTCTGAATCATGGGTCATCTACAGCCACCATCTGCGACTCCTCAAACGCTTCCATCAGCGCTGCCTCCGCACAATCCTAAACATCCACTGGACTGACTACGTGACTAACGTTGCTGCCCTTGAACAGGCAGACATCACCAATATTGAGGCCATGTTGCTGAAAACGCAGCTGCGTTGGGCAGGGCACGTCTCCAGGATGGTGGATCACCGCCTCCCTAAGATCGTGTTCTATGGTGAACTTGCCACCGGCTGCCGCAAGAGAAGAGCTCCAAAGAGGAGATATAAGGACTCCCTGAAACGACACCTCAGCCTAGGCCATATTGACCACCATCAGTGGTCCACCCTGGCCTCCAATCGGGAGATTTGGAGACACACCATACATAACGCTGCTGTCTCCTTTGAGAGCACGCGTAGAATCAGGCTCGAGGAGAAAAGACAGCGCAGAAAGAACCGTGCCTCGACTATACCACCCAAGGAGACCCTCCGGTGTGCTCTTTGCAACCGGTCTTGCCTATCCCGCATTGGCCTTTTCAGCCATCAACGCGCTTGCAATAAGCGTGGGCAAAGCCCTTCCCAAATCTTCGTCCGCGAAGCCAAGCCATGAGTCAGTCCTAGACAGTTACATTACAAAAAAGCCCAAGTTTGATCCCAGGATGGGCAGACCCATGAGCTCTTCTCCAAAGGCATTAGTTGCAGGTCACTTGCCTTCGAAGGCACCTAGAGACACATTTTATGGGGACAAACCAGCAGAGCTCGGCACTCTTCTTTGATGGCTGGGTTCTACACTCTTTACTTATCCCAGTAGTTCCAGTGATGGATCAGGGCTTCAAATATTTTGCTTCAGCTAAAGGTTCATTGGGCACCTAAAAGACACATTAAATGACTAATGTATGCCCTTCTCATCATGTCTTAAGGGTAGCAGTGCATAATGTCATCAAGGGCCTATTTGAATGTATCTTATTAGCATGGGTTTGTAATTTTAAGTATAGTCTTAACTTTGATGGACTTGCACCATTAACATTAAGTGGAATTTTATAAGCACTTTGTCAGCTCATATACAGGAGGGTGACAGGGCTTTTTTCTGCCCAAGTCAGTATTTTTAACTCACTATTTCCCATGTTTCTTGTCACTCACTGACCTTGTAAGCACAAGTAATGTACAGTCCTCAAGTGTAAACAACAAATGATGTGTCAATAGTTTCAGCAGGAGAGTGGCATTTTTGTTGAACAGTTTGTTTCTTTCACTCCATAAAATATAAAGTGTTCAGTTTGGCAGATTTGGATTTACAGTCACAAACAAAAGAGAAGGGAGATAAAAAGCTCAGGCATGGTAGTAGGCAATGCGTTTGGGTTATAAAAAGCAGGTAGGTGGTGGTGGAAAGATTTAGATTTCTTTTATTTTACAGCTTTTTTATTCTTTATTGCAGGGTTCAAGGCAAGCAGGGGATATCAAAAGCTGTATTTTGTTTTCTTATAGTAAATTTCAACAACAAGAATCTGAAAAGTGCCACAGAGCAATATGGTGTTTCAGAAAATCATGTATTGGAAGTAGCAGCTGAAAAGAAGACTCACCTGGCAACTGGAGTTATGAGAAGGGGGCTGGTAGGATTAGTTCATTTCTAAGATGAGGCACAAACCTATTTCACCTTTTAACCTTCCTTCCCCTTCCTCTTCTTTCAGTGAAGAATAAGGAAGAAAATAGGAGGATGCAGAGAAAGGAGATTAATAACTTTTTTTTTATTGCTCTTGGAATGAGATAGAAGAGAGCGAGCACTGGATGTACATACTTTCTATGCTTTGCTATATTTGCTCCCTGGTTTTCAAGCAGAATGTACTGCACACAATTTCTATCATAATTCATGTGACAGGAATAAATGCAGCTGTGACAAGCAATGAGAAGGCCCGTGCTGTACTCCCATTCCTTCTGTGGTTCATTGACCATGGCTGGATGCCAGGTGCCCACCAAAGCTGCTCTATCACCCCTCTTCAGCTGCACAGGGGAGAGAAAATATAAGGAAAGGCTTCTGGGTCAAGATAAGGACAGGGACATCACTCAGCAATTACCATCACGGGCAAAACAGACTTGATTTGGGAAAGCAAATCAGAGTAGGATAATGAGAAATAAAAACTAGATCTTAAAACATCTTCCCCTCATCCCTCCCTTCTTCCTGGGCATAAGTTTACTCCTGCTTCTCTACTATCTCCTTCCCTCTGGTGGCACAGGCGGACAAGGAATGGGGGTTATGGTCAGCTTATTACACGTTGTTTCTGCCACTCCTTCCTCCTCATGGGGTGGACTCCTCACACTCTTCCCTGCTCCAACATGGGGTCACTCCCAAGGGAGACAGTCCTCCATGAGCTTCTCCAACAAGAGTCCTTCCCATGGGCTGCTATTCTTCACATACTGCTCCAATGTGGGTCCCTTCTATGGTGTTCAGTCCTTCAGAAACAGACTGCTCCAGCTTGTGTCCCCCACAGGGTCACAAGTCCTGCCAGCAAACCTGTTCCAGTGTGGGCTCCTCTCCCCCTGGGTCCACAGGTCCTGTCAGGAGTCTGCTCCAGCACAGGCTTCCCATGGGGTCACAGCCTCCTTTGGACATCCACCTGCTCCAGTGTGGCATCCTCCACAGGCTTCAGGTGGATGGATATCTGCACCACCATTAACCTCCATGGTGGACAGCCTGCCTCACCATGGCCTTCACCATGGGCTGCAGGAGAATCTCTGCTCTGGCACCTGGAGCACCTCCTCCCTCTCCTTCTTCACTGACCTTGGTGTCTGCAGAGTTGTTTCTCTCACATATTCTCACTTCTCTCTCTAGCTGCAGTTGCTGTTGTGCAGTAACTTTTTCCTGATCTAATATGTGTGATAAGACCTATCATTTCAAATAAAATGTATTCAGAGAAATTGTAGGGGGGAGCAGGATTCTTTGGGAGGCTTTTCTCTGTCAGTCCTATATATGGTGGTAATTAAAAGCCAAGTTGAACCATGAAGACTCTTCAGACATAAGCCATCCCCTTTACTCTCATGGCTGACACTAAGTGAGGTGCTAGCCTTCGTTTCCTGGTATCAGCCTCCTGAGAACTGGCTAACACTGACCCATCTAAATCCTACTGCCCCATCTAAACACTGAGTCTACTCTAGAGAATATTGCACCCTTCAGTTCTGGCTTCATCAACAAGTTCTCCATTTCTTCTTTCTTCCCCCGCTCCTCCTCAGTTTTAGTCCCAGGCTCCTTCTAAGCCAGTCTTTTCCCTCCCGCAGCTCTAATCTAGCTCTTTGTGGTTTGTTAGGCTGGGAACAGGGTGGGGACTACTGAGAGCACAGGACACTTGTGTGGCCTCTGAGTTGCAGTGGGGAGCTTTGTGCAGCCCTTGAAGGAACTATGCTAAGGCATAATCCACAGAAGGTGGAATGAAGAGATATTAACAGCTGCTGGATGCTCTGATGAGCAATATGAACTGATGTTTCTAAATGTACATAATTTGACCCAATTTGGGTAAGATTTTGCATGGGACAACCCACAGTTTGTGAATCCTTCTCACCACATTTGAACTTGTGGCTCCAAAAATACAGTCAGTATTCTATAGTATTCTATATTCTGTAGAATATTCTATAGAAAATAGTATTCCATAGTATTCTATAGAAAATTTCAGTATAAACCAGGCAATATCTTTGTTCTTAATCTCCTTAGAAGTAACTGAGTGATTCTAAATGATCAGGTGTAGGGGACAGGTAAACAGCCCAGGAGATTTAAATATGCCAATACTCTGATGCAATATTACCTTTTACTTGAAAATATACCTAGCTCCAACACCTGGACTAACGAATTCAAGTTCTTTACTTAATTACGAACTACAAATCTACTGAGTCTTTCTGCAGATAAAAAGTATTAAAGTTTAGAAAGCTGATCCAATCTCTTGGTATTTCCTGGGGTGGGATCTATCTGTTTGATTGTCTAGGAGTTAGGCATTGAATCTCAGTTATCTCAGAGGATATAGGGGCTTGTTTTTCACTCTTCCACTAACAAAACTAGTGTGGCTGAACCAACAGGACATGGCTACAGCTTTCTCCTGGTATAGGGCCAAAGCAAATTATTTGCTCAAACAAGAGAGAAATGAAGAAAAGAAGTTTAGGATTAACACCAAGAAGATAGTCACCACCCTTCCCACACAATTGTCATTGTGGAAAAAGTGCTGGTCTGTAGGACTCTGGGGTTCAGGTGCAATCAGGATGCTAAGATGAAGAAGACTCAGGAGGTTGGCACGTATTCTGGATGAACTATAATATCCTATTTTCAAATGAGTAATTTTTGTATTTTGGGTTTTGATCTGTTTTTGAAGTTCAAGCAATTATGAAAGAACATTAATTGAGTCCAGAATATTTAATCTCTGCAAGAGGGTATATAAGTTATGTTTATTTTCAGCTAAGAGAAGCTCAGTCTCGCTATGACCAAAGATCAAGTGATCTCAAATGTAGTGCAGGGAATATCATCTTATTCCAAGCTTTTTGGACAGGTTAGATCAAAACTGCTTTAATAGGTAATATTTTCTGAGTAGTTGAACACACCCAAAGCCTAGTTTTCTTTACCGAGATTTCAAAACAAATTGAACTGTAAATATAATGGATCTTTCAAGGTTTGTGTTGGACCCTTCAAAAAATTCAGCCCCACATTTATGCCTGGTGTTTTAATAACTGATGATTTAGCTAACATTTAGCAGAGCAATTCTTTCCTTTAGATTTATTATAATTTGAGAATTGCAGGCCATCAGCCACTGACTGCTCATGTGCAACAGGCTGAATGTCTTGCTGATGTTTAGCAGCAGACACTATCTTCAAATAGTAAAACACAACAACATTACTGTGATACAGTTGACTGAGCTGAGCGCTTAGCATCGCAAGCTAGAGTCAAGGATACACAGTTTTCACTTGATCAAGGTTAATTAGCAATAATAATCTTTCCTAGAGGTTTAAGTGTTATAAGCTGTTTCATAGGGATCCTAGGATTTGGCTCAGAAAGATCCAGCATTACCATCCTGAGATTTAATTTTTTTTAAGGTGAGAAGCTAAGATCAGTGTTTTGGGTATATTCTCTGCTGTGCCTCGTATATATGTCACCATAAAGCCAGTATAAATGATGTCCCTGCTTCAGTAGTGATACTAAGTCAGGTAGAGGGACTAGCTGGAGTGCAGGAGCAGTACACTACCCTACACTGCCTCTGAGGAGTAATCTCTAAAGGAATATAATATTTGCCATGCTCTAGGAGTACAACTGAGAGGAAGTTCCTCATAGCTCTAACAATTTTTCTCCCGTTCTCTTGAGGATCTCTGAGGAATATGTTTGAAAGTAGAGGGTTGTTACCCTTCGCAGGAATCTATCCTGCATTTAAGCAGATCATTTGAATTCTTGCCTAAGCAGGAAAGAAATAGTAATCAGTAGTAATGCTTTTCCTCTGTGTGTGTGTCACTGACTGGGTATGGGTAGATTATATTTTATTTGTTTTCCTGGGGTTTTTTTAATGTGCATTTTAAGTTCTTCTAAATTCCCAAATTCTGCTTTGCTTTCGTTTGTAGGCCAGACCGGTTCACGTTTTCCCCACTGTGTAATTGCAGACCATTTCTGAATGGATTCTTCTGACTTTTGAACATCATTACATTTAAAGTATACAAACGTGCCAATCTATTTTATCACTTATTTTACCATTTTGCAAGGAAACACACAATTTTGAAGGCAAGTGATGTGACTTCCCTTGTGGCTTTCAATGGAAGAGAAGATTTACAATATCCTACATTCACATCATTAATACAGTAATACTACAGGTAGTTTTCAGTAAGGTAGGTCAGGTTCTGGAGCCATCAACCATAGCAGCATAGAGGTCCATGTGTTTCAGTTTGGTTGTTTCTTATTTTAAAATAGCTAGTGTGTCTCAACACAACTTGTACAGACACTTCCTTTGACATCTGAGTGTCTTGCTAGACTTCTGTATCTCAAAATCAGATACAGCAAGTCTATGTTTCCTTATAGCTTTTAGAATGTAGTTCTAACGCATAAAATCAAGAACAGGTTGCCATGTTAATACAAGATTTAGAAAGTGTTAATAAAGCAGCTATTAGGATGGTTTGTTATACAAGTTGGAATCCAGTTTTCGTTGTTTGGTGGTTCTTTTGCTTCTCGATTGAATTTTGGAAATTGTGGAGTAAGGAACTGTATTTTCAATAGATTGGTTTTAAAAGAAGAATTACGGGGAAAAAAAGAGTATTAAAAATAATTAATCTAGAACTTTATTTCTCACATGTAATTCCTGGAGTCTCAGAACTGAAACCAAGCACAGCAAGTCCAGACAAGACAATTTAATATAATGAATCAAAATATTATTTTCTTTCTGGATTACATCTCTACACTTCAGCAGATTAATAGGAAACATATATGTAATTAATCTCAAACTATTAAAAATGGATTATGAAGTTTTATATCCAGTAAACTGTAATGTTTCACATTTTAATCTGACTTGCATTTGGTGAAAGCCTGGAGTATTTTGCAATTTTCTAGACATCAAGGTGTTTGGGACAATAAGTACGCAAGTAATCTTTTGGAGTCTTCATCTCCCTTCCTACGACAATTACTAAATTTATTATGTTTCGATCTATATTCCATGAGGGAATTTGATCATCCAAATATATAGTCATTCTTGTTTGCAACCAGTCAAGGAACATTAATCAAATTTATTCAGAATCTCTTAACCTGAAGCAGCAACAACTATATTCATAATTCATAACTATATTCAACTATATTCATAATGAGTCAGTGGACATCGGCATATTTCCCCATGACAGCACATGTATGGGTGTTTTGGCAGGACTCAGGTTTGCATGGATCTAATTCTGTGAAATATGCCATTCTAAGTATGGAAAACATTGGAAACAGATTCTGAACTTCTGAACCCAACACATGAAAAAATAATAGGGCAGGAAAGAACATAAGCTTCCCTTCTTTCCTATTGACATTTCTTTAGCCCCAGTGTGGTGGAGGATGTTTTTGAGACAATGATTACTCTTCCCACCTCATTTGGCAGACTGCCGATGCAGACTTACATTACTCTAGTTATGGACAGAAAGTCAGAACAGGTGCTTTTGTACAAAACACCTATCAGCACCTAACATGGGTTGATAGTCATTTAGATTGCTTTTTGCTCCAAATTTCAAAAGTGCTGAGCAAACAATTCCATTTTAGAGGGTGTATTGAGAAAACAAGGTCGGAAATTACAAACCCTGGGTTCTGTTTTTGGATTTATTATTGATTTTGCTTATGATCTCAGTCATGTAATACTTGGTGCTTCCATTTTTCTGCATATTTACTTGAGATATTAAAGCATAACTCAGAAAGGTAGTATAAGGTTAGAATACTTTTGAGATCCCTGCCTAGAAGGTGCTGAAAAACTTGAAGCTGTTGTTATGGTCCATTGGCCTATTCCTGCTTTATTCCTAAGATGGTATGAAATCCCCATTGGTTTTTTTGTGGTCTAACAAGCTGTAGTTATGGTGGAGGTACATAATAATTCTTCTGAATCTGTAGGGTTGTATTTACCATTGTGTGGTTGCCATTTCAGTCTCTGAGAAAAAGGAGGAAAAGTATATAAAGTATACTACTTTATACTATTTTATGCTACTTTACAGTATTTTATAGAAAATACCACTATTTTCTACCCATGGTCCATTCACTACCATCCATGTGCTCAAATTCAAAGACAAACAAGCCTCTCTGATCTCCTAGGGAGGAGTTTTTTGGATTTAAAACACTAGACTAGAGTTTGGTTTCCCTCAGTGCAGCCCATCAGGCAGCTTCTCTCATGTGAATGTCAGTATTTTCTCTGTATCTATGTTCCCTCTGCAAAACTCAGAATTATTGTGTGCCTACTACCTCCCCACCCGTGATGTCTACGTAAAGCCTCCCAGAGACAAGAGCTATATAAAGACAAGCCAACTCAGTGACTTCTGATTCTTACTTGCAATACCCATAATAAAAGCCAGTTAACCTAATTTAAGGCTGGGAAAAAAAAAAAAGACCTGAAAAGGATTTAAAAAAAAAAAATCGTAATTCAATACTGCAATACAATATTACGGTGACACTTAGATAAAAACCTGTTCTGCACGTTGGTCATTTGCAATACATCCAAGGTTCCTGGTGCCAGGCACTAGCTTGCTAGTTGGAAATTCTATCTGAATAAAGACCATAATTATATAAAAGAATAAATGGATTTACATGCTTGTCCTCACAGTTTCTGATGAGATTGTTGTGAGGTTTCTTCTTGTTTTCTCTTTTGCTCACAAGGCAGGCTGTCTGTGCTTATGCCAACTGTCTCAAAGTCAGCTTGTGCGTCCACCTCCCTGTTCAAACATTACAACTTCTTCACCTTGACAATTTAACATCAGCTTCCTTTTCACACCTGAATAGCCCTGCATGCTTGCATTTTTTCTCTTTTCCTACAGATCTTCCATCCTTGGCCATCCTTGTTGACGTTCTTGATAACAGCCTTTTGTAGGCATAGTAAGAGTCTGATTCCTTATTACAGCTATGGGAATCTATTTAATGGCTTCAAAATTTTTTCTTTAATCAGTGAGGAATCGATTCCTTGTTCCCTGAAACACAGTATGCTAGGAAGAGAATAATGTGGAGTGGAAAAGTTGCTATCTATTTCCTCCCTGGAACCCCGGAAGATGCAGTGGATGATGAAGATGGCAGTATGTGGACGTTTCCTGTCTAACAGAAGGAATTCACCATGGGAAAGAGGCACCATGCTGAGCTCTCAAAATAATAGGGCAGCGTAAGTGTTTGTAATATGGAAGCTCTGTTAGGCATTTCCCTCTCTGAAGTAGCACATTCCATGCCAAGCACACAATGAGTAAACAAACAAAGCATGAATGTGACTCCGCACTAAAATCTTGCAATGTTTCCACAAGCGAATTTCCCTGTGTTATTGGACCGACCTGGATGGAGAAATGTAGTGCTTTGTAGCAAATGTTCTCTTTCTGTTTACATGTTTAGACTTTGCCTAATGATA
Source organism: Bucorvus abyssinicus (assembly GCA_009769605.1). NCBI lineage: Eukaryota > Metazoa > Chordata > Aves > Bucerotiformes > Bucorvidae > Bucorvus > Bucorvus abyssinicus. The sequence continues at coordinate 16,629,518 of CM020030.1, read as the reverse complement.
TTCTTGATTATAACATTTGTGGTTGCTTTTCTCACTCAGACATCTATACTGCACTGTGTTTTTCATCCAGCTGAAGTCACACATCATTGACCACAAGTTTGCTATTAGGTTTTTTACTACATGGATGCTTGTCACTTCGTTAACAAACCCGTTGCAGTATCAGCTTCCAGACAATATTCTGCCCACACAAAGTCTTCACTTTAAAGCTGTTATACTCTTCTTTGATTCATGGAAAAATTAATACATAAAGTAAGAAACGCTGAGCTATTGAAATCTGCCCTATGAAAACCTTTTCCTTCTCTTCAAGGAACTATAAATCTGTGGAGAAGGGAGAAGTTATTCCAAAAAGGGTTTAGCCCTTATGAAGAAGAATATTCTAATAAGAGGCTGCTGTCTATGTAATAACAACTGTTCTGTGGGAGATTTTCCTCTCTTTATGTGTCTCTGCCTTACTGTCAAAGAATTTTATTAAGGAATATTTTTATTGTTGGTGTTGGTTGGGGGAAATTGGTTCCCGCTCGCATTGCTCTGCAGCAGCGGTTCCAGTATCCTCCCTGCTGTCAGCACACACATGCATGAGCACACACACCTCAGCGATGAAGCAAAAACTTCTGCTTACATGTTTCTTAGCTGAGATTTCTCCTACCATAGCCAGTGTTTGCATGATCAATCTCGAATAAGCATGCTTATTATGACACTGAAAAACAGCCCGGTTGGATTTTCTCCAGGCAGCTTGAAGACTTAGAGATTGTGTGTGGTTTTTTCCATATTTATAGTTTCAACAGTCCACTGGCAATGAAAAATATGTGCAAATCTTCCTCAACTTTGAAATCACAGACTCTGACAGAAAATTGCTTTTAACATAACTTTTTAACATAGAAGTTCTTTTAACATAGAACTTGCGTTCAGAATGTTGACCCTGGGCCTACCCTGTTGAGGCTCTGCCTGGGTCATCGGCTCCCTGGGGAGCAGGGTGCTGGGAATGGCAGGGGCTTCCCTGGGATGGCAGGGCCTGTCTCACTACCCCAGCCGGAAGCAGGGGCAGCTGGGGGCACGGGGCAATCCCAGTCCCGGGCATCGGGCACTTCTCTGGGGACGGGCCGAGGCTGGGCCAAGGTGTAGGTCTGTGGGTGGGCCTGTCTTGGAGGACCCATGGCTGGGCAGAGCGGGGCTGCGGGGAGCTGGAGACCAGCCCTGCTGCGGCATTGCTGGGGCAGGGCTGAAGGCCCTGAGGTGCTGAGGTGGGGTCCTGGGCCTGGGTGGAGACTCAGAGGGGCTGGGCAGGGACAGTCAGGCCCGATAGTGCCCTCAGGGCCCAGATATAAACTTGGGACCACCAACATGGCTTACCCAGTACCTCTTCTGGATTTGAGCGGGAGTGGTTTTAAATGGCAGAATGGTGAGTGGGATAGAGAATGGCCTCTACCTGCAGCAGGCAAGATTTTGAATCATTAGGTAAACCAGTCCAAAAGACTGTTGTAACTCACCTGTAGTAAATGAACAGCCATGACCACAGCAATCCCTGTTGCTTCTAAACTTTCATCAGAAGGAGCAATTTCTGTCTAATCATTGTAGTATGACTCAGTTTTCTGCATTTCATGACCTTTGGAATCATTTTGAAGAGATTTTATTCCCATTAAAAATAGAATTAGAGGGCTTTTTCAGTGTTGTTATCCTCACGATTCTCCTTTGACACATGCTGATACTGTATTTGATATGACAACAGCTTTGTGATAAAAGAACTTAGTATTAGCCCTAAAATTGCATTTCTTCAGCAGTGTATCACACAGCTCAGGGACCACGCTAAAGCTGCAGCCGGCAGACCTCTCAGCTGGAGAAAATTGTCAGAGCTCCTCTGACTGGCAATTAATTCAAACTGAAAACCCAATTCCTAAGTTTTAGGAAAAATGGGGGGAAAAATCCATCAGCTCTCTTCCTCTGTAGAAACACACTAGTGTCCTGTTCATCTCTGCTGTTACTGACTTACAGCCTTTCATGAATATGCTGCCTGTCCATCTTATTATTCAAGAAAGGTGCTGAAAGGCTTTCAGGCCTATTTGGAGCCAGGTGTTAAAAATAAGATATCTTTGATGGGTTTTCTTAATTTGGTTGTCGGTACTACAACTGGAGCTCTCTCCACTTTGCACTCCGCCAACAAGAGAGAGGCAATGTTTATATTGTGCTTACAGAGCTGAGAAACCAAGGCACAGGAAGATGCAGTGAGGTCCCCAAAGCCTCCAGAGCTGGGAAAAACCGGATAGGAAATCCAAATCTGCATCCAAGACTAGTGTTTCAATCACAGAGAGGCGAGAGAACAGCATGTTGTTACAGTAAGAACTGTGGTTTCTTTTTCCCAACTGCCCTTTTCACAGTTATAGGAGAAACAAGTGAAGAAAATGATTGGGCTGGCTTCTGAATTATGCCAGGCTGCTGAGCAGATGTAATAAAACAAAACAGGAACTTTGTGATCTGATCGCCTAATTTAGATAGATACAGGGATTTGTGTCTGGCTGTCCTATGCTGTCAGCATGAGGGAAAGTTTTCATATATCCTAGTCTGTGACCCATAAAATACAAAAAGATAATGCATTAGAAAAAGATAACAGCATGCTGTCAGAATTGAACTGGCTGTTAAAAGTAATTTTGAAATAAGCATTGTACAATCTTTGTGATTAATAGAAATAAGGGGAGAAGAGAGCTTAAAAAAAGACTTCTCTGGGAACATTCAGCTCTAACCCTTCTGGGCTCTGTGGATGACTTGGAACAGCCAAAGGCGTGTTTAGCAGCGTGTTTTCACTGTTTTTAAGCCAATCAATCAAATAAAAGATACTGAAATGCAATTAGCAACATTATTCTGTTATTGCTTTGTCATTGTCAGTGTTTTACACTACCCAGTGGCTGCTTGAAAAAAAATTATTTTTCTTTGAATATTGGAGTAAGACCTTCCCATGCCACAGGGACTTGACTGCTGTTTGTCAGATCCAGCACTCTCAATTCTCATCATCAGAGACTGCACAACTGTATCCAAGCAATGGGATCAATTACACGTATTTCTGAAAACTCCTGCAATGAAAAGAGTCCTGTTTATTTCAGCGATTTATCAGAGCAGGGGAGCTGAAGAACAGGACCCTGCTGGGGCAGACACCTTTCTCATCATACTTCTAAGCCATTTACTCCATAAACTGTCCATTTTGTTCTACTAAAATAACAACTTACTGCCAAGAAAAGAAAAAGAACTGATTGCCGAATAAAGTAGAAGTTAATAGGGAAATTCATGGTAATTCATCAGGAGGAAACTCATCTCATTTTTTGTTGTGGAAGGTCCTAATTTTAAAACCATAAAATGCAGTGCATGGCTTTGGGAAAACATATTGCACGTGTGTCTGCCTGTCAGCATTGTTAACTATTAAAAACTGATTTTATCATTACATTTTTTCTCATAATAGTCTTTCTTGCCATGGTGAGTGCTTTACTCCTGTCTTTTGAAGTTATTTTAATTCTGTAAAAGAAATCAATCAGCATTTGGAAATTCGCACTCTTACTGATATTAAAGCATGTGGTGTATAAGCTTCAGCAGAACATTTCAGAACGGTTCCTCAGTTATTTAAATTGGGGGGCAGAGACAGAAAAACTCAGAAGAAAGCTTGATGGTTTCTTGAGAATTGAGCCACTGAGAAGGAAAAAATTTTATACCTGTAATAATATTGATCACTTCTACTTGTGGTTGGGCATGTAATGGGTTGTTACTGTCATATACTTACAAAACAGTAGTTCGAATTCCATGTGCATTCATATACTCCTACTATCTAGAACAAGATCCCGACACTTTTTCTTGCATTGAGTGTGCTCTTAATCTGTGAATTCCTCATGAATTCAAATAAATGTTTGAGAAATAACATCTGAGTGTGACTGTGAGTTGCAGAATCAGGATTATACTTTTTGAAAAGAAAAACAATATCCCAGATCTTTCAGATAACCACACTGTGCTTGGGAGCTTATGATAGGTATAAAACACAAAGAGATACTGGGCAAAACACAAACTCCTCAGTAGGAACACTGTCTTTAAGCCATACCAGAAAAATGTGGTATATCTGTTATGTCTCTTTGAAGTTGTGACATAGCACACCAGCCTACACACACCCATTTCTTAAAAAAAACTTTGAGGACGTTATAAATATTGTTAATAAACAGCACATATGGAGGTAATGTATTTAGGCTTGTGCAGTTTGCCTGAGTGGACACGATTCTGTATTTTGAACAAGAAATTAGAATGATTCAAAATCAGCTTGGTATTCACTAAAGGGATCTAAAATTTTCTTAAGTGACATTATCTCAAAATAGCATTTTAAAAAAAGACAGCCACGGGGTTGCTGGCTCTCTCTGCAGACGTGTCTATCGCTGGCCTTGGGTTTGTGCTATTTAATATTTGAAGTGTGACCTGTAAGGCTCTATAAAATCATTGCTGACAAAGTTTGCAATGAACATGAGTGTTAGGACAGCAGCCAACAGCAGAAAGGACAAAGTCACTTTTTCAGTTACTCCCTGGTAAGCAGGAGGCAAGCTAGCAAACCACCTTCCTTTTGATACGGCATGGTGCAGCCACACATCTGGGAGTGGGGACTGGAGGTCATACTCCAGTAGGAGGCTGTGGTAGCAGGTGGTCAGCTGAATGTGCAATCACACGACTGATGTAGCCAATGCAATCTCTGACTGTATCATTAGGATTTTTTTTGAGATTTAAAAAAGAAAAAGCAATGGGTAACTTAACTACCTTCCGTCAATTCCTGCATTGGGGAAGAAGGAGGATGTGGGCCCATTAGGGCAAGTGCGGTGCACTCCATCTCCAGCCAGGTCCCATCTCACAGGCACCATCAGGGCAAGCCCAGCCTGGCTGGAACACCAGTGTCCCCAAGGGTCAGAACTGACAAACACTGACAGCACACAAAGGTAGATATTCTGTGCTGCAGGACATTCGCAATGGCTAGCAACATTCCTGACCTTCTTTCTAAAACGTGTGGTGTGCTGACACAGGGAACTGTGCAGGAGAACTTTGCTCAGATCAGCCTGATGGCAGAGTGGATTTAGACATTACACGCATAACGTAAAGCACATAAGGAACAAAACTGTGCTTCAGGGAAGCCATGGTCCTTCTGTAATCCCATCTGATACTGACTTCTCACAGAAGCCTGTATGGCAGTTCGGGTTTCTTGTTCCCTAAATAAAATCTGGCTGCTGACATGGGCTTCCTTTGAAAGTGCAGTACCATTACCAGGGCGTTTGCAGTGTAATTAACAACAGGGTACTTGGGCACTGACACAGTAATATGCCTTCCATGTAGCAATGGTAGGCACAAACAATTGCTTCTCCTTTCTGTTCAACTTCTATGAGCCAGAAATAACAGAGAATGAATTATACCACATAATAATCCCTGTGCCCCAAATTGAGCTCGTTGACTGAAATGTTTGGACAACAAATGCTGTTAATAACCTTTCTGGCTAAATGTATGGCAAGATGATCTGCTCCTATTGACAACATTTTTCTGTAAGTGAAAGTGTAATCTTAAAACTCTTGTCAGTAAAATACCCTCAGATAGGAAAGTCTGTCCTATCTCTTATTCCATATGGGTCATTGTAATTCATCCCACTAGAAGTCTCAGGCACTCTATGGCTGGCTCTTGTTGTTCGCTGATTGTAATCACTTTCAAGAGAAATCTGCAAATTAAGACAGAAGGACCCTTAGAATTTAACCCAAAGGTGAAATGAAAATATAGGGTATGTACATTTTCTAAGAGAGCTGATTTATGACAAGCTGTGGATGGGTTTTAGGAATTTCAGTCTGATGTTTTAAGTTTCTTAATGGCTACACCAGAAGAGCATTAAGAGCAGACACAATCTGTGTGTCTGGTGTTAAATTATAGTTACCTCAACAACACTCTGGTAGCAGACACAGTCATGGATGCAGAGACACTCCTTCTCTCCCTCTCTCTCTTTCTTTTACTACCAAACATTTCCACAGAGAATGTAGCTATAAAATGAGGGTCCAACACACCTAATGCAGCCCTGTGTGGAGAGGTCTGACAACTCCTATCTCCTACAAAGGTTTGTTTCCAGCCTTTCTGTGGTCTTCCCTTTCCATTGATACAGTCAGTGTAGGGTACAACTCAGATGGCATGAGGGACCCCTCTGGGAACATCTGGCTCACAAGAACTGCTATGAAGACAAAGAGCAGGGTGTCAGCCACATCATCTGTGGCCACAACTCATCTATGAATCTACCCATAACATGAGAGCAGGTTTTCCGTTAAATAAGGTACTTTACAAGGTGTGGAATAAAGGATCATTCTTTCAGTCTTAACAGACAGGATGAACAAGAGATTGAAAGGAGGAGAATGAGAACAGACATGCTGATGCACGGGGTACTCCAGCCTTGTGTCCTCAAGGTCTCTGGGCACTTCTCTTCACTGGGTTTCAGGTTCTTGAAAACCCTTTGAGTATATGGGCCCCTAAGAAGCTTGTGAGGGAGCCAGAAATTGAGATCACATCCTCTGTCTTCCAGTCCAGGCCCTGCTCAAAAGGCTTCTGGTTAAGAGCCACTGTTGCAGGGAGCAGTGTGGTATGCCCTCTGAAAGTATGGTCATACCAATAACCTGTTGGTTGTGCTCTGCCCACTGCAGTGCTGCAGCTTGGTCTAGCCTCTCTTACCTCTATGATAGAAATGGTTGCTGCTCCTGAAGTCTCCTTCCTTTTAAGTCTACTTGACACCTTAATTGGAGATGTAAAACTGGACCATGTGTTGAAGGGAGAGCTGAGGTTTGCTTTCCTCACTTAGTTTCACAAAAATAAAGTTACAAGGACTGACTTGCATGGCTTTTATCAGTAGTTATTTCTCCTGTATTTCCACTTCAAAAATAGCAGAAAGGATGGAAGTACACAGGTGAAAAAAGAAATCTTGTGACTGCTAGAAACTCTACTGAATATCAGATGGAATATCAAAGAGTTTGAAAGGTGATGTTTTCTACGTTTTTTTACAGTTGTTCTTAAATTCTGCCAGATTTATACCTTAGTTTATGTCTCCAAGAAGAAAAAAAGACCATTAAGTAAGTAAGATCAGCATGACAGATTATCTTTCAGCATTTGATCTGAGTTAATTAACATAAATTGAGAACATATATTGCTTTCTACTGACAGCATACCCTGGAATATATAAAACCAGATACAATGTGAGTTTTTTGTTGGGAGATGGTCTAATGGTTGTTTATTTCAAATTCTTAAGTAAAATGCTAAGAGTGTAGAAATTTTAACAGAACCTTGCTGATTTATAGAGAACATAAGGTGCTGAAATTAAATAAATGTTAATGAAAGCAAAACAAAAATTACTTTTAAACAATTGTGTTGAAAACCTATTTCATTGTAATAGTTCATTTTCATTGTCTCTCATACAGTCATGGTTTCATTAGTTCTGCAGTGAAAAGAATCGTTTAGACCAGGCAGGATCTGAATTCCTAATGATAGACAGGATGAAAGGGAAAAACTAAGTGGCTGTGGCAGTTTGAAGAAAAAAAACTGCTTGAAAGCTTTTGTTTTAAACTGACCAATTGGACTATTCCCTTCCATGCTACGATTGCACATCTCATTGGTTGAGAAAGTTTCTTGCGAGCGTACTGTGCCTTTAAGAGCCGCGGGCTTGGCGGCTTTTATGGCTTTTCGGCTTTTGGGGTCTTTTTCGCTCTCCGGACGCTTCCGGCTCTGCGCTGCGAGAGGCGCTGCGGACCTTGCAGCTTCGCTCCGGGAAGAGGCTTCTCCAGACTTGCGGCTACGGCTCCCCCGCGCTGCCGGAGTGGAGCGAAGCTGTGTGCCGGGGAAGCCCCCGCCGCGCTGCCTGGGACAGACTGCTCGTGCCGCCCCGGAGACCCGCGCCCGGAGGCTGCTCTTTGCCTGCTGCTGTAATGCCGTACCCTCTCTGCTGCCAGCGCTGACGCTTCTTGCTTTGCATCTACAAGCTGCACAACCAGAACTGGTAGGAACAGCGCTTTGCACGTTGGAGCCCGGCATTCGTAACAGCCGCGGTTTCCCTTTGTTTACTCCACGAAAGCGCACACGTGGCGATGCCATTTTGGACTCCACGTGGTACCGTCTCCCTTTCTCTCTTTTCTCGCGTTGAACCCTCGCCTTTCCGTCCTGTACAAACCCTCAGATTTTGCATTGGTTTTTCCCTGCATATTATATATTTTGTTCTAGTCTTATTAAAGTTTGTTTCAGTTTTCCAAACGTTCAGAGGTCTCACAAAATCTTTCTTTTCCTTTTCGTATCTCTACTTTTTACCCCTTTTCTCTCCCGGAGGAGAGGGGTTCAGGGATAGGAAAGGGCATGTCCCTGTGATTGGCTTGCCTCAGCCAACCGGCGACAGTGGCCTTAATATATAAGGCAGCCTAACTTTGGTCCAACCTTGAAGAGCATCCCAAATGTAAATAAAGAACTATACAGAATTGCAAGAGAATCTTTCCCCTGACTTAAGGCCAGCATCCCTTTCTTCATCCAATAGCTCTTAAATATGTGGCTATTTTGTTTTGTTTTGTTTTGTTTTTTGTTTTGTTTTGTTTTGTTTTGTTTTGTTTTGTTTTGTTTTGTTTTGTTTTGTTTTGTTAAAGCATTACTTTGCCAATGCACCATGGTGCTTTAGGTGATAATCTCCAAACCACAACACTTTTCTTCTGTGCTGTCAGGTAAAGGAAATTTTCCAGGTTAGATTTTTGTATGTTGGGTCACTACTAAGCTATCAATGAATTAATTAAAGAGACATTTCCATGTCATACATGACAAATTATTACTGATACTACAAGGAAGAGAAGTGTTGGAGGCGAGCTGCCATTTTGTGATTCATCACATTTCTGGCTTTCCTCCCGCTTTGTATGCACCCTACTGCAAGTAGCTGCTATCGTGGTGTTACTGATGCATTCTTCACACAAGCTGTAATCTCAGTCTTCGCTTGCAGCAGTGAACATTGTATTTCTATATTTTCTGCATTGTTTCAGAGGTCAGGAGACTGCAGACTTATGTGCTTTGCTCTGTTACACACAGCATGCACATTCACTAAAAAAAAAAGTTGTCAAAAACAAGAGACTGTCTTGTAACTCTCACGCAGATAAAAGGAGCCGAATTCTTCTACATTAATTACACCAGTATTCAAGGACGAGAAGTCTCCATGGCAACCTTATTGTCATATGGCATGCATAAAGCTCCAAGTATCCTATGAAACTACTATTTACCTTTTAAAAACACTGAAGGACAGGGGAAAAGACATATTAATATGTGCTTCAATAAACACCAATACATAGCTGTGTCCATAAACAACCAGAACAAATCTGAGGTCTTTACTGGTGGGATTTTTTTAATCAGTCTTTGCATGCGCAAAACTTTTATTCATGACAGTGCTGTTTAGGATCTGCATGAGGACTCCAAGGTCAGGCACGTCCTTACATGAGGAGCTTCCTCATTCTTCTCATTAACTGCGTAACTATATCAGATTACTATTGTAAGGAGAGAACAGCTGTTATAGGACCCTATCATACACTATAGCAGGGCGTACATCTATTGGGACAGAGAACTTACCAGAGGTGAGTCAGAGCAGAAAACAAAACATGGCCACTTCCTTTCACCAAGAGTTTTCAGCAGCATCATTTTTGTTGTTTCTTCTTCTTATATTGGCAAATGAAGAGCTGTAGGCCTGATATCAGTGTAGGGCAAACTGACAGAAGCTGCACTACAGAACCAAATTCATAAATGCACAGACAAACATGACATTGGGGAAGATCATATTATTTTTGTGGAGAAAAGTCATGCGTCACAATTCTGCATGAGTCCTCTGAAATGGATTGAGTAGACTGAGTACCCAGACAAGCATCACAAGCTCATGGTCTACTTCATCTTCAGAAGGCTTTCAGCAAGATTTCCTCCTCCACCCCAAGCAGAAAGCTCTTCAAGGGACTCAGTTGTTACAGACTAAAAGGAGAAAGTCCTCTCATGGACTAGTACTTTACTAAAAGGCAGGATACAAAAGGTGGGAATGAATGACATTTTTGCAAAAGGAGAGAGGGTTGCAGAAATTGGTGCTGGGACCCATGCTGTTTAACATATCCCTAAATGATCTAAAAATTAGTAGAGAGTGCAGTGTCAATTTGCAGATGATACTAAATTTTCCAGGGCATTGGTCAAAAGAAAAGAAAAACATCCACTGTGACAGGCTGCAGAAAGTTCTTAGAAGAATGATGAGCGAATAAAATGGCATATGATTTTCACTGTTTGTGAGGCGATTCACAAGAGGAAAAATAACCCTCACTTTGCATATCGAATGATGGGCTCTGAACTAGCAATTACCATTCAGAAAAAAGACCTTGGAATTATAATAAATAGTTCTGTGAAAATGTCAGCACAAAGCTCAGCAGTGGTCAAAAAAGCAAATAAAACAGAGAACAAAAGAACAAACATCACTAGGCTGCTGTATGGATCTAGATGGTAGCTGCATCCTCAGTAGGATGCATAACCTTCATCCCCCCATCTCAAGAGAATGCAGTACTATTACAAAAGGTGCAGCAAAAGGTAACACAGATGGTTAAGGTGTGGGGCTTCCATACAAGAAAAGATTAAGCAGACTAGAACCCTTCAGCCTGGAAGATTAATGACCTTTATGATATCTATAAAGTCATGATAATGCAGAGATAAATAAAGGACGATTATTCACTGCTTCCCAGTGTAAGGATACAGGGGCATCAAATGAATCATTAAAGCAACAGGCTCAAAACAAAGCAAAGGACTCACCTTCTTATAAAATCCATAGGTCAGGTGTGGAATCCCTTACTGCTGAAGGCTGTGAGTGCCATAAGCTTTCTCAGGGGTTCAAAAAGAATACATTCATACAAAAAAGAAATTCATACAATTCATACCCAAAAAAAGTATTTCAAGGATTATCAAACAAAACAAGTCTGAGTCTCAGACTGAAGAAACATTGCAGCATGGTATCTTTCGTATGCTCCATCCTATGCATGCCTTCTTAGTCACCATCAGAGATGTAGCACTGAATAAAGTAGACATCCACTCTGGTCTGGACCAGGCATTCTTATGTTAAAGCATTATTCTACCACATTAGAAGTGGGATAATACACAGTCAGCAAGTTTTCCTCTGCAGCAGGGATCTGTGCTTCCTACACAGACAGTCAGGCAATCTCTATCTCGGTTTCATACATGCTTGCTCTTAAAGTATATCAGCCTTTCCTACAGTGTCTTGATTCTTGAGCAACAAATCTAGTCTAATCGCCTTCTCACCACTGAAGGATATTCCTAAGCTCCTGGCGCAATTCTTGATCAAAACAAGGGAAGAACTCCTTTCAAACGCCTAACAGGTCTGTTGCGAGTGGAAAAGCCAATCCTCCATCCATTGCCTCTAATTAGCTACTGTTAGCGTTGTACATGCCATTTCATAGCAAACTCTTGGGAAAAAATAGTCAAAAGCCAGCTGCAGATACAGTCCTTGTGTTGTCTAAATGTATCTTAGACTTGGCAAAGACAAGATTTGGACCAGAAAAGGGATTAAAAATATCTTAATGTATGCCTTCCTGATGATGATAGGGGTCATTTTCATCGTTCCAAGATTCTGTACAGGAACTCACACTCTTGGTCATGCAGCACTGTAGTTTTTCATCAGGAAAATTACATATGGCTGGGGGTGTGCACTGAAATAGAGAAATACAATGAATGCATAGGAAGGATGGCATTCTGCAATTATGGATTGCTATGAAGATAATTTCTTTCTCTCTCTTTCCATTCAGCATCTGTTTGAAGTCACAGTATGGACTCAGAGTGATAAAGTGCAAAAAACATTTACTATTTCTCATCCTTAACCCCAATTTGAAGAGTATGGACTGGGCGCATGGACTGTAAAATGGGTGAAAAGCTGACAAGAGCATTGGGCTCAAATAACAGTACTCAGTGTTCAAAACCTAGCTAGCAGCTGATTACTGTCAGTCTTATTCAGGGCTGAGTACTGAGGCCAACTGTTCGACATCTCTACCTGTGACCTGGGCGATGTGACAGAATTCAACTTTGTGGATGACACCAAACCAAGGGTAAGCAGTTGACAAGGCAGAGGGGAGAGCTGCATGAAGAGAGACCTCAACATCTGGAGAAAAAGGCTGAAAAAAATCCTCCTGAAGTTCAACAAAGACCAATGCACTCTTTCACCTGAGATTGAACAATTCTGTGAAGCAGCACAGGCTGAGAACTGACCAGCCAGCAGGCAGCTTTGCAGAGAAGGAGCTAAGGATGCTGGTGGCCAACAGGTTGAACATGACCAGCAGTGCACTCTTGCAGCAATGCAGACACACTGCATACTGGGCTGCATTAGAAAGAATGTAAACAGCAGCATTAGGGAAGTGATGCTTCTCCCATATGCAGATCTTTTAAGAATCCAGCTGGATGACTGCCAAGAGAAACACCAACGCCCTAGAGCAAGTTTGGGGACAGTTTGCCAGAACACTAAGGTGCTGGTGCACACAATGTGCAAGGAGAGGCCAAGGAAACTTGGTTTGTTTGGACTGGAGAAGAGATGGCTTCAGAGTGGCCAGGCAACCAATTGCATTCTTCAGCTGTTTTCCGAGGTTTACAGAAGGGACAGACTCAGAATGGTTGGAGGTGCATGGCAAAAGTACAGAAGGCAATGTTCACAAATCACAATAAAGGAAATTCCAACCATATGGTAAAAAGATCACAATTATGGCTTTTACACACTGGCTCAGGTTGCCTACTGAATTTTCAGAACCTCTGTCCTTGGAAGTATTCAAAACGTGACTGTACAAAGACAGACAAACCTAATCTGACTTTGAAGTTAGCCCTGCTTTGGAGCAGGGAGGTTGTATTAGACTAGCTGTCCTGGGATGCAAAGGGATGCTGGGCATTTCTCTGGCAGCTGTTCGTGTGTGCTGAACAGGTTGGTGTGGAGTTGCTTATGCAGCTGCTCTCAGAGTGTCTGGAAGGACTGTCTCCCCAAGGTCTCTCCTGATGCCTACCAAGCCCCACAGAATGTAAATACCTCCCAGCTGGCAGATCCATGTATTCTCTGCAGCACAATTTGTCCTGCAAGGAGGGAAATTACTATACGCCTGTTGGCATTTTTAAGATGTAAAGGGAGTTTCCTTCTCACCTGTGGGTATTTATAGCTGGGACACTATTTGGGGAGAGACTGGAAAAATGTTACTCTAATGCTTTATTTCTGCGAAATCTTTTTCACGCATTTATACATATATATAATATGTAGTCATTCTAATCGGTAAAAATACCTTATTTTGCCCTTTTTCCGGTTTTGGGTTTCTTTTAATTATTATTCTTTCATGCTGAGGTAGAAGCCAACAATTCTTACGTTTCATTCAGGAGTCTAGGAAGGCTCCATCTTCAGTAAATACATATTTATTCATACTTAATAGACCAAAATTACTCCCACCAGAGCTATTAGTCTATCGGCTAAGTATGTAATTAAGCTTTTTAAAAGCATATTATGTACTCAGCAGACCAGAATGACAATACAGAAGTTACTCTATTCTATCTGGTAAATAGGCAATTATAACTTTTATTCAAATTTTTATTTACCATTTAAGAGAGTCATTCAAGTCCATTACATTTTCCACTGACAGTACTCTTCTTCATCTTTGTATGTAACAATGTTTCATTTATTCAGCTGAATTGAACATATATGTTGAGTTGTTGGGGTGTGCCTGAAGAAATATATGTTATCCGATGTGTCATGGAAGCTTTAGTCTTATAACAAAATTGCATTCTGCCTGTTGCTGCCTCTCTTGGGGCTTATCCAAGCCTCCCAGATCCCTACCATGAAGCATATATCAGCATTTTGAGAGTTACAAAAATCCACCACAAAAATAATTTGCCTTTATATGAGAATTATATATAAACGTATGGTATTCCTGTCCTGACTAATGATAGGATAAACATGTGATAAAGCTAATAGTAGCTAGATATGAAAAGGAACATCCCAGCTTTTCCACTGAGCTTTTCCATTTGTTTTCAGGACCATTTCATGGAAGCTTTTATGAATTAGGCTCATCTTTATTTAGCAAATACTTACACACGTTTTCTTCCTTTGAAAAGAACCAACATTAAGGACGGGTTCCTGCTTAAGTAGGTTCCCAGTTTCTATCAATTTTGAAAACATCAACACTGAAGAGTGATGTCTTTTAAATAATTTCTAGAGACTTCTAAAATGTTTTCATTCTACTTTTATGCATTATGTATGCAATTTAAAATGCCTTAAAATGTCACTTGAATAGTGTAGCTTTCTGTAAAATATGCAGGACCACCATTGTAAATGGATTGGTCCAGGAGCAGTGACCTCCGAATGTAAACAATCTGGTAAAAGGTACAACTCTTAGGTGTTGATCTAGCAATCCTTTTAAGCACAAGCCTAACTTTACCAAACAAGTAGTTCCATACTAGTAGAATTAATGAGACCATTCCTAGAAATATTAAAAATGAGGTTTGTTCATTTTTTAAGTTATGTACAGAAAGAGTATGCCCTAACTGATGAATGCCCAGATTCATCATATCCTGGATACCTGTAAATGGCTTACAATAATTAGACAAGTAGTTTACTGTCAGAAGGAAGAAAAGCAGTTATTTTTGACAAACAAGTAAAATACCATTATAGATTTTTAATATTGAGCTGTCAGCAGAACCAACTGCATTTTTACAAGGATTTTTAAAAGGTTTTTGTGAAACACAGAATTTAGTCAAAAGGCATTTTTGAAACTAGGAGGATGGTGGTGGTGGTTTTTGTTGTAGAATTTGAAGAAGAAACTGAGCAGGAATCTCTGAACTCAAAGTAATGCTTCTTTTTTCTTTACTCAACACAGAGAATGGCAATAAAATAGCAGCTCTTGTAGGAAACAGACCTTTAAAATCCAAGCCTATGAAAATCTGTAACATGACCTCTGTTCTGGAAAATGTGGATGATGATGCTTCTCTTTACTTCTCCAAATAATGAATGGCCTTGGATATATTCAGCTACGTTCCAGCCTTCAGACGTGAATGCTACCATCAACTATGCATTCACTTGCACATTAGTATATTACATATTAGTAAAGACTTCTTTTGTCCTGGTATAATAATAGAATAAACAACAAGAAAAAATTTAAAAGCCTCATTTTCACACTCTCTGTTGGCAAGTGACCAAGATTTTTCTTCTCTGAATTTTAGTTACGATGTTTCTTACAGTGGCACAAGTTCATTGGCAATCTTTCCGTTTTCAGAAAAATTCCTCTTTCTTTTACTGTCATGCTGACAATGCAAAAAGTGTTACAGATTTAATTTATTACTAATTGATTCATTATACCTGTAGAATTTGAAATATAAGATATAACTTATCTTGTGTTGCAGATTCTGTTGATGATTTTCAATGTCTCTCAAAACAATAGTGAACTAAGCATTCTGTGGGTAGCTGCTATTGTCCAATTTAATTTATGGTTTGATAAACAAGGAGTACAAAGGTTAGCGACCTCACAAAGGAAATTCTCGCCACTTCTGAGAATAATAACTCTCATCTTTTGCTTTCTTCCCTCTGTTCCTGTTATTCTTTCTCTCATTGTGGCTTCCAAAAAGTAATTGGGATTTGAAGCTGTGGTTCAATACCTTCCCAGTTTATGAGTTTGCATCTATGTTTTCCTACAGTTTGCACCTTCTACAAGCTTTGTGGATAAACATCATGAACCAGATCCTTATTTGCTGTAGACTGGTGTAACTGCTCAGATTTCAGTGGCTCTATGGCAGCTTGCAATGGCAGAGGCTCTAGTCACAAATTCCAAACATAAATGGCATGTTTCAAATATCTTTCATGAATTTAGTGGGGTTTTTTATCTGAATGCTAAAGCAGGATTTACCTAATCCTCAAGAACCCTGCTTTTTTTATGGGTATTTTCCAGTATTTTTATTATCCCAGCTGCCATCGTGCCCAGTAAGGATATATCTGTCAAACAGGAGTTAGAATATCACTGTTTCCTGAAGAGGTCACCCCTTGACTGCTTGTCATATGGGCACAGATATTACTGACCAATAGTATTGTTTTAGGAAGCCAAGACTGTATTTCTTTTGAGAGTTATGGTTATGAACACATATGTATTATATGTGCAAACTTCTTTTTTAATGTTTTAGTAAAACTGTATGTGGCCAGCAAGTGGAATACAGTGGTTATAATTAAGACATCCACTTTTTTAATAGATAGAAATATTTTCTGTTCTGAACAGAGAAAGTATCAATCACTGAGTGATAACTGTCTGCAAATCCTAATTTTCATTGACAATCACTTTATTGCAACTAATAACATGTAAACTTATGCATAGGCTGTGAAACATCTTTGAGATTACTTGTATTCATTGCTACTTTTTTTTTTTTTAAATCGGTGTTGCATTACTAGTTGAGTACACAACCAAAAGCAAGAGACTTTTTGAGAAGATTTTCAGGAGAGGAATTGATTAAAAATGACCTTTCATAGCTTCAGTTTTCCAGCTAATTTCCCTGAAGTGACCCTCATTGTTCATCAACCAGTTACAATAATTACCTCCCATCCCTGTAAACAGGTGAATGGAATTTTAAACTCATGCTTTATGACAGGAATGTCTGACAGGAAGATAAATACTGAAGACAATGTAGAAGGTTGGTGTCTTAGTCAGAGACTCCAGACAGAACAAAGGAAATGGAAAGAATATGCTTATTATATATGCTCTGCCTTGCATAGACATCTGGCCCAATTTTGCTCTCAGAAAATCATCCAACTAGAAAAGTTTAAAAACAGAAAGGAAGCAATGGTTAAGTCAGAGCAGTCTCCCAGTCCTGCTCACCAGGCAGTCCCACCAATTCCCAAGCCAGAAAAAGAAAAGTAATACGAGGAGCAGAATGGGAGCACGGGTGCGAAACAAGGTGGCTTCTTTCGGAGAAAGCTGTGGTGTAAGGTGTTTGCAGGACTGAGCTCAATTACTGCTGCCCATATTGACATAATGCCATTGGTTTTCATGGGAATTGCCCCAAGCTGGTATCAGAGTCTAGGCAGCTCTCCCGTAAGTGAATTAGATGATTGCATTGGTGCATTCTTGGTAAAATCCCATGCCTATCAAATTTGGCGCATGGACAAGCTAGGTGCTGAAAAGCTGTAGAGACACAGTTTCCCAGCAGAACAGATTTTTAGCCACTCAGCATCAACACATGGATATACAGTTTCCTTATGTGCCCTTCTCCTCCATTGCCCACCTTCCAGGAACACTAAATAAGTCTGCACAGAGTGTGGCTTTCATGACATGGTGAGGACAAAGTCCTGTGCTGCAACAGACTTCACAAGCTGACCCATTCTGGTGTCTAAATCAGGGCTTCAGAAAGAATATCCCTACACGTGAGAGCTGAAGTACTTGACAGAGCGTTGCCCCTACTGCATCCAGTGCACGTGGATTAATACAGGAGGAAAAAGCTAGCTTTTTCCCTAACCTTTTTAAAAAAATAGTTACTAATTGCATATTTGGTAGTCCCTTGCATGATCCACTGCAACAGGATAATTCTGGATAGATGCAATAAAATCCAAATATACATGGAGATGCCTTCTCTTCTGATTAAGTTAGTAATCTCTTGGCTTAATTCCTACAATCCCTTTTACCAAGTCTTTCATCACTCTGAAAAGATATTTGTTTCAGTTCTAAAACAGAATGTATATGGCTTGATTATAATGCCCTTCCCTCCCTTATGATTATATGCCTGTGCTGTTCCAACCCTTTGCTTTTCAGTTCCACATCTTGTGTCACCACATGACAAACTCTGCAGAATACAATTAACAGCTGTTGTGCTGCTGGCAAGGATGACATTGCATGCAAGCTGCCTCCCAATTCAAAAGAAAAAGCTTTAAAAAAATCTTAAGAGATTGAAAAACCTTCTACCCCCAAAGTTAAGGCATACCATGAAGAGTAGGTCATTGCTTGAAAATGAATCACCTGAACTGTTATGGTTGCTGGCCATGAAATCTCTAGAAAATATTTTCCTCTTCAAAATTCGTTCCTTAAACAAAAGCCTCTGAGCCTTGATCTCTGTAGATAGACCAGGACCTCCAAAGCCCCAGCTGTCTGGGAAGAATAAAGAAGGTGCATTTGTCACTTGTTAGATATGTTGTTATTAAGGGTATTTTTTTTATTTGTATTAACAGCTCCTTGATTCCAGTAAGTCCTTCTTATGGCAAGAAGTCATTGTGAGATGTCTGTGGGGCATTTCTCAGAAGGGTGAGCTTTAACATTCCATTTATTACTCCTTGGCAGTTTCTTCTGAATCCCTGTGCTTTCTCTCTGTCTCTAGCCCCTGGACTTGAAGACTGTCAGATTGCAAGGTTTGAGGAGGAAGCCTGTGGCCACCTCACAGAAGGGCCAGAACACAGTGCCACCATGGAAAAGCATGGGGACAGTCTCTGACAAACGCAGTTTCCTCCTCTGAATCCAGTGTCTCCTATGGATATTGCCTCCTAGCCTTAGTGAGAAGCACTGCATCTCCACGACAAGCATCTTGTGCTGCTCTTGTACCCAAAGGCCAGACCGCCAAGAACCAGAACAAACAACCCTGGGTGTTTTTCTGCTGTCTGCTACGAAGAAGACTTACCACTACTAACTCTTCTGAAATCCTGCTGTAATGTCCGGTGAGGCTCGGAATTGAGGGGTAAGGCTTGGGATTAGCCACTGTCTAGCTAGCAGAACAAAAACAGCATTAAGAGGACACCATTAGGTTGTGTCCCCTGCCTTCTTTCTGCAACATCCAACAACTCTTCAGTTATAACATGGGTGATATGTATGAATTCTGCACTGCCCTTCAGTTTCCTTCCTCCAGCTTCACTTAACTTCCACATGGCTCTGTATTTTTGTGTGTTTCTTTATCAGAACTCAGGCTCACTGCCAATTTATATATATACATGTGTGTATGTGTGCATGTAAAAATATTTATATATACAGACATATATTTTATATATATATACATGTATATGTGCATTTAGCATATTACTAGGAAGAAGATGTTTATAGCTTTTACATGGGCAATCTCTGCATTTTGCAGAGCAAAGCCATAGTTCTTGAAGGAGCTTTTTTTATTTATGTGTGTGACCAGAGCGTGATGGCAAGGTATGGCCAGTTTTATCAATCTTCTCACCAGAACCTGTCAATGAAACCAGTCTACCTAGTATTTCTAGTGATATATTCAGGATATAATTCATGACTGCACTTGAAGGAGGAGCTCAGGATGATTTAGATTAAAAACTTGAATTCCGTCACTGACTTCTCACAGCAGATTAAAAAAGCCATTTAGACTCTCTACCTTATTTCCTGAGAGACCAGGGAGTGGAACACCACTGTAAGAATACTGATAATATTTTTATTCTAACGTCCTCTAATTCATAGGGATTGACACAAAGACGCTTGCACAGAACATTGAAAATAGGAGACACAAGTTGTTCAACTGAGCTTTTCCGGGAAGCTGGAAAACATCTAGCAATTGTGAGGATATGTATTTTCCCTGCAGTTTATTAATACAAATCACTCGTTTCTATTGCCAGTTCCAGTGAACTAGCAAGCTGCCAAGGTTTTAATGAGCATACAGTCTGAATAGTAATCCCAGTGTCACTGACCAGGATGACTAGGAACTTTACTGAATATAGATGGTGCTGTCTTGACCCTTCTCTCTGCCTCCAACTTGAATGAGTTCTACCCTGCTCCAAAACATGTCGTCTTCTTTAACTGAAAAGTTTAGAACATTTTGTTTTGTTTTTCAATAAAAGCACACTGCCACTTCTGAAAGCACTCTTACATAAGACAGAAAGAGCCAAAGACCTACTTCCGTGTCCTGAAGCTGCTGAAGGAAGAGCAACTGTATTTTGACTAAGGCCATTCTGATACTGAAGCTAATAAAAGTGGCTACCTTCAGGCCTGTGGCTTTGAGCTCTTCAATAGTTGTAGAATTGTGATTAAGGTAGTTGGGTTTCTTTTTCTCCTCTATCTCACCAAGTCCTCACCTACCACTGCTGTCCTTCATATCAATTTAGGTAAGAATTTGAGGTGCAGACATACAGGCCAAAAGAATTGTGAAAGGCAAGGCATTGAGTCCAGTTAACAGGAACTGGGTTCCTTCTTGTGTGACAGTTTAATAAAATAATGTTATGAAATACCACTCTTCTGTTTCAGTCCATGGAAATAGGATACTGAAGGGAATGACCAGGGCCCGTGAGCATAGGGTATCTGCTAGGCTAGCAACACTCCATCACCATTTCCATGAGCAGCATGACAGACTGCTGTCCTTTCAGATTGACTATGTCTATTCGCCCCTTGGCTTCAAGAGGAAAAATTACACTTTCTCCAATCCAATGATTCCTGTCAAGTCATGCAATATTGACAAGTGTTGGGAGCCACAAATATTTTGTTGCAACCATGAGGATTAAAAGGATGTTATACAAAAGATGGCCTTTTAAAAATAGCAAATAGCTATCTTTGCCCAAGCCAATATGTAAGAACATACACTACAATAGCACTACAGAAGACTACCTCTTTCAACCCTTAGAACTGTAGGCCAGGGACTAAAAGATCAGCAGAATAACTTACCTCCCTCCTAAATATAGAATAGCTATTTCCTCCCTCCTAAATACAACAAGCTACAATTCCCACCCAGTGTGCTCTTCTTCATTTGCCACCAGTCTTAGCTTCTTTCTGCTACTTGCTATTGCATCTTTATTCAAATAAGTGTATTAATTTGTAATCCAGTTTACCAGCAGACTGAAATGAATAATCTATAGTCTGGTGTTTGTTTCTACCAGATGTTTTCCTATATAGATCTGTTTAGCAAAGGAGAAAAAATAAATTTAGCAGTATTTTTCACAAAGAAAATATTCTCTGAAGGTCACAAATACCAGCCAAGCATCAGTAATTACAGCAGACACTGATGCAGTAACTTGAGGCTGCTCACCCTATGTGCTGGATGCTGCAGGAAAAGGAGACATTTGGCTGCTTGCACTGTCTTTTTCTTAGGAAAAATAATTTCAGTAGGTTCATTATATGAGGGGAGAAAAATCCCCAAACTCAGAGACTTTCTACCACCCCTTAATTCTGCTCTTATCATAGGTGCTATATAACAAAGACAAACTGAGATAATACATGGTGTGTTGAAAAAGCACAAGATAGATCAGACTTCATAAGAGAAAATGCACCGTACCAGACAGAGCTGTTCTTTGGACTCTAATGCATCCTTTACCAGCAACTACTGATCCAATGAAATGTTCATCTACCTATCCCCAACATAAGCTTTTAAAATCCCACTCAGCATTGAGTGATGGAGATTTTGTGACTGTGCTCTGAATGGCTATTTTTAAAACTAAAAAAGTGTTCTGTTTGGAGCAGGAACTTGAAGTTCACCAAGTTCACTGTTTCTTAAGTATTCATCTGCTTCTTATAAATAGTTCTTTAATGTTAGCCTCTGCCGTGTCTTCAGTCGTCTTGCTTTATTTGCATTCAATGTGACAGAGGCCAATACTTCCTATAAGGTTTACAGCACAGTAATACATACCTTTAAACAACCCACTTCATTGAAGTATTTTATATAATTTTAAAATTCCATGCCAAATTCTTAGGTGTGGCATCCTTGAATGAACATGAAAGAGAGTTTTAAGTTATATTCATGGTTCCCTGAATCCTGGACTGCTGGATTTTTCCTAAGGCACAAAACAAAGTATTAGAACAATGCTAAAACTTGGTTGCTGGTAATAGCCCCTGACAAACTATGGGGATTTATGGCTTTCTGGGGTACATCACTTTTCCTGGCACTGAGATAACTTGGTACAGAGCTCTCCATACTATTCAATGCTTTCCAACATAATTGAAGGTTTGGCTGATCTTTGAAAATGCTCTGGAGAAGGAATGTGAAAAATATCAGTGACCAGGACACTGAGGCCACAGTTTAGTTCAGTAATCTCCAGCTTGTTGCTCATCCCCTTACATACCTTCCTCACTGACTGTCACTCTAAAAAAGGATGCTGTTCAAAAAAACTTACCATTGTCCCCTAAAACCATGTTCAGGATAAAATTTTCAAAATAACCACCCTGAAATTTAACAGGGGAAAAAAAAAAAAAATTAAGAGGATTATTAGTCAGATGATAAGCTAGCTCTCCTAGTACCTTTTACTTTGATAGTTACTTCAGCCATGAATTCTATGTCATGAGTGTTTAATGGCTAATGCTTAGTTTTAAAAGGAAATAAAAGTCTAGTTTGGATTAAGTTCTTATATTTCTGATTTTGACCCAACCAATTCATACATCCTTAAAAGCCATATAAATATTTAAGAAAGACTATTTCATTACTCAGATTCTGAATTATCATGCTGAATTATGAAAAAAAAAAAAAATCCAGACCATTTGGGAAGGAGGAGGTTTGGAAGAGGAAAACCATCAATGTTAAAACCTAAACCCAGGACTTCTGCGGTTGGTGAATTTTCTCCAGATGTTGTTACTCTTTGCTAAACTTCACCAAACACTACTGATTGGTTTATTAAATAAATGTTTCATTAAGGAAACCAATAAAGCACACAAGTGCTTGTATTTTTAAATAATGTTTATCAAGTCTGAATGAAATTCACCCTTTCGGCAGATGCCTACTGTCAGCATAGGTTTATAAATCACTGTCTGGTGCTCTACCAGAGAGGATACAGAGGTTTTGAGACACTCCTTCCTCCTAATAGAAATAACACCAAATGTGTTCCACTATTTCCCTTCCTATGGGCAAATGCATGAAGACGATATGAACATGGAAATGTCTGCCTTGTAAATAATTAAAAAAAACATCCACCTATCTTCTTCTCTGCTGCCTTGGTCTTTTCTGGAGGCAAAATGTAGATAAAGATTTCACTAGCTTTTATGCAAGTTTACAAAAATAATGTATTTCTACCTGTAGAATTAGAATAATTCTGTAGAATATAGCCGCTATAGTGCAGAGATTACATCTACCTTAACACGATAGATATAACCGAAGGGGCCACAAGAGGTGTTGTTTGTTTGCTGCCTAGGAACAATGGCATTCCTGCACTATGCTTTTTGCAAGCTATACACAGCAACAGGCAGGAGTGCTGAGTACATTCCTCACGTGACAGATGCGGGCAGTCTGTGCATAAAAGAACAAGACTGTCTCATAGCCTTCTAGGAGCTCTGTAATAAATTCTTCAGTGTCAAAGATACCGGCAGATACCAGAAACACTGAAGGAGATAATGAAGTGGTTTGTGTGGAGATAAGTAGCGATGTAATCATTGACAACATTTTTGAAAAATAAAGCAAGCATGTATTTTTCTGTGTTATGGCCATTAATAGTGCACGTGTAACTATATGCCAATACTACAATAGACCTAAGATGTGCTAATGGAGCAGTCAGGAAAAGACATGGCAGTCTGTCAAAGGAGGACAGATTTTGATTTTGAAAATCCATTGTAATACTGCATTTAGTATTCAGGCCACCCTCAGAAAAAGATTTAGCAGAAAGAGCATCCCAAAGTGGCAATGAAACTGATTAGAAGTGCGAAAAGATTTCCATTTAAAGGAGGAGAAAAGATTGAGTCTTTTTGACTAGTGATACAGTGAGACAGAAGGGAATCAGAAGTTAAAAGCCTGGTCCAGCTAGGAGCGATGTCATTGGGAAGCCTTTCATTAACTTCAGCAGAGGTTGGAGTATGTCCTCTGTCAGCTATATCTTGGTTGTTATTTCATGATGTAGGAAAAGAGAAGATACTAAATGAAATGTACAATGAAATTATATTTGCCATCTCAAGTACAGTGTACCTTTTGTGCTCCCTACTGCTAGACATTGACACAAGAACCTACAGGAAAACAAGGGTGATATTTACACTCCACCCAGGTACTGGAGCAGATAGAGGCCCCGCTCTTTACTGAGAACCACACACCCAGATCTTGCAGAACCAGGAGGAGAAGGTGGTGCTCAGAGGTGGCTAATGCTCAGAAGATAAGACTACCTCTCCATGCCAATGCAGGATAATGTGGCACAGAGCTGAACAGACTTCCAGCTGCCCCTCTTTCAGAACCAGGGGGTTGCTCCGACTCAGCAGCTCCTCTGCTGCTGCAAAGCATGTCCAGGCACTTTTGGAGATTCTTTGAAGTTGGTCAGCTTGTTACATGCTGGAAAACATGTAGAAGACTTAGCATTCCTCATGCTGAGCCAGTTAGCAGCTTGAATTCAACAAGAAATGTCTTTAGTATGTGTAAAAGATATCCTGGTAATTATTTTGAAGTGATTTCTCTAGAGGTAGTCTAGAGGTAAAGAAGTTTAAATGCTTGTCCTAAGCATGTGCCTTTTCCTCTATTAAGTTTCCTCTAGTGCTCTATGTGTGATAATTATTGTTTCTAAACTGCTAATTAAGCTTCTGGAGACAGAGATGCCTTGATTATAGTGAGTTTCAAAACACTAGTGCACTAGGAGTGGGATTTTCTCCTTGAACTGTGCCTGAAGATCAGCACTTCAGGGCTTGTACATTTAACATAATGTTATCAATCCTACATGCTTTTCAAAACCATCTTTCAAAAAGATAGGAGATGATTTTGCCACCATGTGGTCCTGAAATGCAGTTTTACAAGGAGTATTGTCACGGCTAAGACCCTAGCTCCAATCTATTGTGGTTCTTTGCTATGAATTAGTCTTCCTTTAAAATCTCTTTTTGAGAACACAAAATAGTTTTTGGCCCCAGAAGGCCCTCACGTCACCTCACCACAACCAGACAATACGCCCTGACATTTTCTCCTCCTTCTCAGCCTTCTACAAATGTCCTTCA
This sequence comes from Bucorvus abyssinicus, assembly GCA_009769605.1. Lineage (NCBI taxonomy): Eukaryota > Metazoa > Chordata > Aves > Bucerotiformes > Bucorvidae > Bucorvus > Bucorvus abyssinicus. The sequence goes on along the minus strand of CM020030.1, from coordinate 16,604,643 downwards.
TGATCCTGGGAGCAGTGGAAAGAGGACAGAGCAGGAAACAAGCGGAACACCTGTTCTTCCAGCACATTGCTTCATTTTTGGAGCAGATGGTAGAGCTGGAACGACGAGCAGACCCAGGGCTACACTCTCTCTTTTGGGTGCCCTTCTTACCTGGACAAGGGGCTGCCCCAGAGTGACAACCCATAACAGGAGCAGCACCCCACTGCCTCAGGCTCTGTTGCCCCAGCTTACACAGAGAGGTGGTTTAAAGGCTGATAACACAATGTCAGAGGATTAATCTTGTGATTTTCCCCACACCCCGCTCCTCTCTTCCAAGAAAAAGAAAAATCCAAAGGAGGAAGCAGGCAAAACCTTGGATTGAAGGTTTTTTACGGATTATTTTCTACATTAATTTGAAGATTTACTTCCCTTTCTCAGATGGATTTTTCAATTGTTTGTCCAAAGGACAGTACTTGGGAAGTAATAATTAGGACTGGGGAGTGTTAGAGAGCTGTTCAAAGGACTTGTCCCCTGCTGACACATAAAACTACAGAAGGTCCATCAGGTCGTTATGTACAAATCAGTACTGAAGTCAAGTATGCTACACTGGCTTACCACTACTGGGCGATTTTACCCAACATTTTTGGGAAATATTGTGTCGTGACTTGCAGAAAGAGCTAGGAAAAGGGGACTGCAAAGGAAGAAATCAACAAGAAAAATGGAAGATCAGAAAATAAATACCAACGAAAGGCTTTTCTAAGACAGGCTGGCATGGTCATTAAAGATGATTAATTAAAATAAAAAACCTGGAGATGTCAGAGTTTCTGGGAGTTATCTACCAGATCTGAGTCTTCTTTATCTGATGAATTCTTTTCCTTTACTACCAATGCTATCTATTGGCAAAATCACATTATTTTTTCAAGCTTTTGTCCAGGGATGAACTGTGGCCTGTGAGCAGATGAAGACACAGGGATCAGATGCAATTCCTTTGAAATTAAGTTACACACCTGGTCCAAGTTTTGCTCTCAGCAGCTTTCACAAAACTGAAATTTCCTTTTAGACATTTAATTCAGGCTGCTGCATAAACTAAGGGATACACACTGCAGGGTAGTTAAAACCATGAAAAGTTGCTCTTCTCTGTTGATGGTCAGTTTCTGGCATACATTTACAAAAACCAATCAGCTGTGCGTTGATAAACAAAACGCACCAGCTTTCAAGTGATTTGGCTTGGTGGTTTGGGGGTTTGTTGTCATTAGTGTAGAATAGGTAAATCCTTTAAAAAAATTTCATTATATGTTTCTGTGTCAGTCTTCCCCTCCAAGCTGCCAGCAGCAGGAAGCCCTTTATGAGCAGAAACACCTGTGGATGTTTCTCATTTTTGTGTGCATACTTCAACCTTTCAAAGGACATTCCTCGACTTGCAGCTCTTCACGCAAAGTCAGAGCTAGCCCTTTGTTTTGTGAGACCACAGGGCGAGCATGTGTTGGCCTCTGGGCCCTGTCTGTGGGAATTCTTGCACGGAGTTCATTACGGCACCATTTAAACAGTTATCAAAAATGACTCCTGAGAAATACTTCAGCTAGAATATAGCTCTGGCCTGGTCACAGAAAATCTTTAATAATGACCAGCACGGACAAGTGTATTTGGGGTTTTTAAGTCAGCAGCACGGTCACGCTGTTGCTCCCCGTGGCAGCAGACTGCAGAGCTAGCTCAGGGAGAGATACACCGGCACAGGCAGCCACGCTGGTTTCGCCGTCGCTGCAGCTGCCGGTATATGGCTGGCGTCCCACCTTTACCAGAGCGCACCCTGCCCCACGCACGGATTCTGCTCTTGCACTTGCAAACTAACCCGGTTTACAATCACTATTTTAATCCCAGCAGCAAAAACCCTCGAACGCAGCGGCTGACCGAGGCAGTGGGAGGAAGACGGGCGCAGCCTTTTACACCCCTTCGGAACTCCTCCCGCGGGCCCGGGCTCAGCCGAAGAGCGGCCGAGGCGGACAAAGGCGGCGGGAGGCGGGGAAGAGTGAGGGGCCGTGCTGCGACGGGGCTGCCCCGCCACCGCCACCCACGGCGCTGCCGGGCCAGCCCGGGGGCGGCCCCGGCGCGACGGGGGGCAGCGGGCCCGGCCCGGCCCCGACGGCGCCGCCCGCCACCCTCCCCACCTCGGCCCGCCGCCGCCCCCGGCCCGCCTCCGCGCCGCGACGGGGCGGTCGGCGGCTCCGCGCCCGCCGCCGGCATGGAGGTAGCGGGGCGGCGCGGCTGGGCCGAGGGGCGCCCCTCCTGGGGGGTGCTGCCCCCCGCTTTCCTTCTCCTCCTTCTCCTGGCAGGTCAGCGGGGCCGGGAGGGTGCGTGGGGCAAGGGGAAAGCCCGACGCCGCAGTCAGCGGGTGCGAGCGGGGCTGGGAGGGCGGCGAGGACCCGGGCCCGGCGGTGGCCCCCGCGCTGCCCCCCGCCGGCAGCCGCCGCGGGTAGCGGGACCCGGCGGTTGTAAGGCAGGCGCAGGGGCTTTTCCTTGTTGTCGGTGATTGAATTGGCAGCCGGAGTTGGAAGAGGCTCTCCGGCGTGTCTCGGCAGACCTCTCTCAGGCAGCGCGTGCTGTGTGCGAGTCCCTCTCGGGCTGCGGGCGGTTAAATCCGCGCCCTTCGGGAGAGGCGCCGTGAGGTGCCCGGGTCCCGCCACCCTGGGCAGGGCGAGGGCACCCCTCGGTACCGCCGGGTTTGGTGAGCAGGCGGGAGCCACCATCGGCTGGAGGAGTAGCTGCGCTTGCCGGGCGCGTTAGGGGCATGGCCGGAGACACAAGCACTTGTGCCAAAAATGGGTAACAGTGCAAAAGCCTGAAGCTGCTGGTGTGGGGAGTCCTGCCACTGCAGGTTTAGGGCGCAGCTTCGTGATCTGACCCATGTGATGTGTTGCATAGCCCTCTCCGGTTCTCACTCTCTCTTGGTGCTTGTTTTCAAGCAGGGACCAAGCACGAGCAGCTTCAGAGAGCTGACCTGCTACAATCTAATGAGCAAGATTAAGGTTTTGGGATGCAGCAGCAGCACAAGCTGTTCACTACGCAGTCAATGTACAAAGGAACCTGGGTGTGCGGTGGGAACTTGCTGCCGGAGGTGGGGTAGAAATGGGAGCGTGGCAGCATCTTAGATGAGGTGGGGTTGCTGGGATTCCAGCATGTCGAAAGTTGGGCCAGGATGAAAGGCAGTAACAGGAACGGGAGTGTCGGAACCGCTTAATGTGACCTGCTGCCTGGGAAGGGGGAGCCACAGCAGATCGGGAATGCAGAAGCATAATTTGTCATCTTTGTTTTCAGGTTTCTGCCTAGGCAGTGTGTGTGTCACCAAGGGTGATGGTGTGCAGGGCAGGAGTCCGTTTGGATTCATCCAGGCTGCAGCTGAGGTTCTGGTAGTGGGGAAGGAGAGCCTGGGATGAGATTCAGAAAGCATTGGGATCCCTGAGGATGTTTTTACAGCCCAGTGCCAGTACCAGAGACTGTATGGTGTTATTTACTTGGGTGGACCTGACATAGGGCTTTGAAAACACTGAGCTGTGACAGTACAAGAGGTCGACAGCTTTAAAATAGCTTCTACTGGCAATGAAAGGATACATGTTCTTCCATGCTTCTTAATTGTAAAGAGCTCTCTACTATTGTTTCACAATTTGCATTGCTTTTCAGTTCAGCAGAGCATCGCTGCTGGAAGTGTTTGTGGCCCTGCTGGTCAGGACAGTCTTTGGCAGTGGGGCAGAGAGGGCACTGCTGGCCCCCTGTGTTGGGCGCTGCCGTGCCACGCTGGCCATGGCCCTGGAGTTGGAGCGGAGCAAGAGGAGCTGGTGCCAACTGGCAGGGGATGAAAGAACCCCAGGCAGCTCTAGTTTACACCCGGGGTTGGGCAGGGACTGGGGAGGTAGCTGATTCCCAGATAGCTTTTTTCTCTCCTGCAGCTCAGCAAGACAGGCAGCCCGGCCCCAGGTTTCCCAGTGGACTCCTTGCTGGAATGGAAAAAGGTGATCTGTGGTCTTGACATTTCAAAACGCTTTTTTATTTTAGATGATTAAAAATGAGAAGGAACTGATACAGCCAGCTACAAAATACCCACACGCAAAACACCTAAGTCTGAACTTCCTACTGAAATGCAGAATGAGTGGGAATGTGCTGCCATTAGGATTACAGGGTCAGGTCATGCCTTGAGTGAGTCCTGTGATTGTATAAAACTGTTAGATTGCATTTTCTTTAAAGCTGTGCTGTACGGCATTTTGTTGTTGCTGCCGTTTGACCGCATGAATGTTATTTTTATTCAGCAGAAGATTGTCTGGCTCAGTGTGATAATGACTGCAAAGCTTACTGCTGTGATGGGACTGCTCCCTACTGCTGTTCATATTATGCCTACATTGGGAATGTCCTTTCGTAAGTATATTTGCACTTTAGAAAAAACCTGATGTGCTGTGTTCGTGGGCTTGGTGTAAACTTGGCTTGTGGGAAACTGTGTTTTGGCCATAAACAGGGTTTGGGGATTTTTTTTGTTTTGGTTTGTTTTTTTCCGTGCTGGTAACAAACATTGGTATTCCTTTAAGGTCTCATGTTGCATATATTTTTGAAGCATACCAGAAAACGTGGTATAATTGAGGGTTATGTCCTTAGCTTGTGTGCAATAATATAATTGGTGGAAGCAAACTTTAGAGGTGGTGAGAACTTTGTTTCAAGCTCTTCAGATGAAAAGGACTGTCAATAGAAATCTTGTGGGTTTTGTTGAAATGCTTTGTTACAATACCTGAGTCAAACCACTATTCAAAGGACTTGGATTTGAGATTCTTTTGCTTTGAGTACTTTTTTCCCCTTTTTTTTAATTGACTTGTTTGCTTTTTTTCAATGGTGTGTTGGCTTTTGGTGGAATGTACTGAATAGATTCTAGGTGAAGGTAATCTGACCCTTTAACACTGCAGTATGAATAGCATGTTTCACAGTGCTTAAAAAAAACGACAGCAGGTGAAATGGGGTGGTTATGATTCTTTCCTATCTAGACAAAAATATAGGAATAGAGTGTTGATTAAAAACATCAACTCCGGTGTGGCCATTTAGCTCTGCATTCGTAAGGAAGAAGAGGAACTTTCATGCTAGTGGACCTGACTCTAGGCTCTGGGCTTAATTTAAGTGACAACAATACAATACGTATTACATTAATGTGTGAGGACAAACCTAAACAAAACACAAAATGTTCTTCAAGATAGAGAGTCTTACCTTATGTTTCATCAACCCTACCAGTAACTTCTTTAACCTTTAGCATGCACTCTGTAACGTGGTTTTGGTTTATATTCTTGACTAACACCAGAAAAGGGAAAAGAGGAACGTCATACAGAATGCTTGGTGCTTGGGGAGGAGTGAGTGGGAAGGTGCTGGTTGTTTTTTCTAAAAAGGCTCTTCTGTTGCAGGTTTTGCTTGAGCCATGGTACCTGAGGAACATGCCAGCATTCCCTTCAGCATATTTTATAGCACTTTGAAGGAGTAGGCAGAGTGGTGGTATTTTAATACAGAATTGATCCACAGTTTTTAAAGCAGATCAGACACTTCCTGGGCTAGAGTAAATGAAATGATGATGGAGTACCAGAATCCTTCACTTCTCTGGAAATAAAAAAGCATGTACTTAAGACTGATTACTGCTGGAGAATGACAAGTGATTTTTTCTTTTCCCCACTCACCTAAGGAATGTCTGCTTTGATACTTTTTATTCTTCTCTCATTGCAAAATTGCTTTCCCATTTACATGCCAGGAAGGACGTGCTGGTTTTGAGTACCTTATTCCAGCTCACATGTGGTTAGGAATGATGGACACAGTAGCGCAGGTTATCACGTTAGAATAAGAATGAGGCTTCCCATAGAGTAAGTGGATTTCCTCTCCCGCTTCCACTTGAACATCACTGGCATCTGTCTAGCCTAACGTCAGAGCTGTGCTTTTGGAAGGTTAGACAAGGGATTCTTTAGAGTGACTGCTGAAATGTTCATACCATGCCTTCAGCGCCGGGTTGACACCTAGTCTGTTGTATGTTTATTTAACAAACGTAAACAGCTATTGAATTAGGGCTGAGTGCGAGTGGCTCTGACGAATGGGAAGGGTTTGTGTGTATCTGGGTGGTTTTGAATACGGGAGGGACACTTACAAGTGCTGTTTGCCACAACATGCCTTGAAGGAGACATTTAATTCTTCTAATTTTTTATGGTTAAGTACTCCAATTCATAGACTCCAAGACCAGTCAGGAGTCATTGTACTCCTCTGACCTGACAATTTGCATGATTGAGCCATTGATTTTTTTTTTCCCCTAAAAACTGTTATGGGTGTGTCTTCTTCAAACACATGTAGTCTCATTTTGAAAACTTCAGGCATTAATGAATTGACCATCTGTCCTAGTAAACTGTTCTATAGTTCATTCACTAACATTGGTGGGAAATTTTGCTGGGAAACCAAGGTTGAAATTCCTACTGTCAGCTCTTAACTTATCTGCGAGTTTGAAATGTGGCCCTAAATAGTCATCATGACAGCTCTCAACCTTATCACTGAGCTGGGTGAACTCTGTCAGCCTCACATGTAAGATTTGCTTTGTTTTACTTTGCCCTGCTTGGGGGTCAATTCTTTGGCCTTCCTTTGAGCTCCCTCTAGTATTTTCACTTCCTTCTTCAAGTGTGGCTAGCAGGGCTGAGCACAGGGTTTCGTCAGAAGCTTTGCTAAGATTACTTTTTCCTGTATTTTTCTTTGAGTACCTATTTTGAAGCAGGTATCTGTGATGATCACAGAAGACATAAATGAATCTAGCAATTTGTTCCATCTCTAAGTCCTTAAGTCACGGTCTTCAGAGCATGTCTTACTGCTTTAAGCCTGCAAACCATTCTTTGCTGGGGTTACTACCTTGCATTTAGTTACATTGCAAAAGATGTTATGACTTTACCTGTGCTCCATAAGAATAACCTTTCCTTTGCATTACTTAGTGCTATATTTTTTTTATATGTGAGCTTTTCCCTCACCAATTTCATGTTGCCTCACTCCCAAATGACAAACAGATGAAATTGCATTAGAAGAAAACACGATCCTTGGAATTTGGAAATGGCCAGTAGCGATCTCTCCGCTTAAGTCTTTCTGCTAAGAACTGTGTATCTTTTAAAGAATCATTTTTAATCCAACAAACTATGTGTTCTGATAATTCCACATAATGCTGTCCTTTAAGTATCATTCTTTTCCCCTGTCATCATTTTCAATCTTACCATCTACACCAAACAATGGACTTGATCTGTGTGGGTGCTTTCAGAAGTGCCTTATTGCCGTGCAGTAGGTTCTTTTTAAACAATTCTCTGTTTTGTTTCTCACCTCTCACTATTTCTAGACCTATGTGCCAGCAGTTGTGCTAACAGACTGTAAAGACCAGGCAATAATCTATATACTGATTCTAAAACAAGGTCACTGTGACTAGATCCCGATCGTTGATCGATACTTAAGTTGCTTGTAGCTTTTAGGTGATAATTTAACTCTCTTCACTCATTAAAGTGAAGTCAACATTAAGATATTCCATGTAGGGTTTTAGAATTTCTACTTTAAGAAAACATCATCTTTTTAGGACACCGGCAAATTTTTTTCATCAGTTAGATAACGTTTTCAGCAAACATCCTCCAGGCTGTGTGCATCTGTGATTGGCCTGATTTTCCTTCCACACATGAAGAACAGATGCAGTTATCAACTCACCCTGGTATTAGGATTTCAGGACCTGTAAGAGATGTTCCAGTAACTCCGTCTTTAGTTGGACTATAGGTATAATCTGTAAGCATTCAGAGTCTGTAATCGACTCATCTGTAATCCCATGAGCACCTCTAATGTAAAATAAGACATTCTTCCTCCTCCACTCCCTGCTTCATGATGCCCTTGCAGAGCAAGTTGTTACAGCATTAATGTTCCAGCTATATTTCCCTTCCTACTAGTTTTCAATAGCCACAGCCTGTCCTTATTTCCTCTGATGCATATGCATTTCCTCCTGTTTATTTGCTCAGCATCTAGTGCTTAATAGCCCTTCTAAAAATGTTAATTTCTTGGACAAGTTACAGATCTACATTTGGACTTGTGCAATGTAATGGAGCTGTGTCTGTGGGATGAAAGAAGAGGTGCAGGGATGCTCAAGTGCCCAGTCTGTTTCTCCTGCCCACCTTTTCATTCCCCACTAGAAGAAAGCTTGGAGGCACCCTTCCCAGCCTTCAACATCATCCCAGCCCTTTGAGTCAAGAAGCTCAAATTGCCCTTCTCCTCCTCAGAAGCTAGTTTCTAAGGTATCAAATCATTTGTAACTGACCTTTCATCAGTTTCCTTGTGCTACGTCTGCTTCTGCAGCTTGCTACCAGACTAGGGACTGTGAGGACTTCAGCATGTTTGCTCCATGACAGATGCTTGAGGTTTGCCCACAAAACAACTGTATCTTCCTAACTAACTAACCAACTGGCAGCATTTTGCCTGCTGTCACTCAGAGGAGTTGGAGACATCTGGTTATTGCCTTCAGCTCCAACCTCAAACCCCAGAGCTCTCAGAGACGGGAGTCGATATTAAAGGGATTTTTTTCTGCAGAACCCAAATTTTTATGTATGAGAGTTTCTGTATTTGCTGCTGAGAGGCACCAGATTGTCTGGCTCTCATGTTTATCCTGGTGGCTGTTGGCTTTTCTGTGGTCTAATTTCCACTTTTGTCTTTTTCACTACATTGTGCCTTGTTTTTATCATCACCCACAGGTGACTTTTGAGCCACGGGGAGGTCTCTGGGCAGAGGTGTCAGTACTTGCATGCTGTCAGGAGTGGTTCTGGATACTTCTTTTTCTCGTTCACAGCACTTCATGGCCAGCCATTGTGAGTTGATGTGAAATAACCCCACATTCCAGATAAATAATGGAGGACAAATAGTACAGCTGTTCTTTCAAATGAATAGTGCTGGGCAAGTTGAATCTTCAGTGGGAGTGAAAGGACTTAAACCCAGATTTGGCCTACAGGGTAGAAAACTCATTAATAAAATATTCAGAGCTGGTGAATGGTCCATATTTTCCTGGCTAAGTCGTTAAGGATAGTAAACTGCGATGTTAGCTTAAGCAGAAGAGAAAAGCTAAGATGCAGTGATGCTACATTACATTGCAAAGTGTTTGAAGTGTCTTGGTAAATGTCTTCAGAATTACATAAAGGCAACTTTTATTTAGAAAAACAAGTGAAAAGAAAACGTGATTCCAAGGACTTCAGAAGTAAGTGGAGGAAAAAGTAAATAAAATCTTTGTAGAGAACTGTGATCTTATTGCAAGCAGTAGATGGTGATTTGGAAGAGAGTGGGTGGAAAACTTTTACCAGAGATAATGAGGAAGCAACAGCCTGTTCAGTGACTGCTGAAATATCAGGTGTTATTTATATGAACTTAGTGTTATGTTGGAGGGGGTGATTTTTTGGGTGGGTTTATTGTTTTGTTTTAAGTCTAGAGGTTGCACAGTGAGGCCAGGAAGGAAGGAAGGAAGGCAGACAGAGAGAATGGGAGGAAAAGAGGCAGAGGATACATTTAGCATAAAAATGGTGTGCGTGCCTCAGCCTGCAAAACTGAAGAAAAAGCCGTGTGCAGTGTATCTAAGTGTGGCATTTGATGTGAAGTACTTTATATCCAGTAGCACTTTTGAGGAAGGCAGCTGACCTCAGAGAATGCCATTTTTGTTCATGAAAGGAAGAATGTCTTTTAAGCTGATTCGCTTGACATGATAACATGGGGTGGAGGGTGGGTGTGATGGAGGACTGCACCCAAGGACACAGTTAACATTTTAAGAGATAGAAATATAGACATGTAGCCTCTGGAGTTCATAGTGAATTAAAAAAAAATCAGGAAACTTGGCATTCACTGTAGATTCCAAATAATTAAAATTAGACACTTTCAGGCATCCCACAGTAAATATGTGAAGCAGCATATGGGTTGGGGATGGTTCTATGTCTGCACTTCAGTTTTATGGAACTCTGTTTAAAATAAAATTGTGTTCCTCTTCGTCAATGTAATGTTCAAAATTTCCCACGACTAAAGCACTTTGGAACGATATGGAAAACTGCAATTTACCTGGCAGTTGCCATTTCATGTCGCTGGCTCTGTGACTTCTGATACGATGCCAGAGATGCGCCAAAGGCCTGGTTCAATGATTGTTTTTTCCATTTGGCTTGAGTTGTGGCTTCTGACCAGGAGAGTCTTCCCGAACAAGCACGTGGAGCAGAACCTAAGGATGCTTGTGCTGAGTGCTGGGGGTTGGCTGTAAACATGTCATTGGTAAGCGCAAGTCTGTGATAATTAATCTAAAACCATTTCCCTTTCATTCTGCTTAAGAGGTGAATAGCAGTTCAGCCTTTTATTCCTTGGTCTTCAACATCTGGAGCACTTGTGGAAGCATGCCATCTGTGCCTCTGCCTGGGAAAACCTCTGCGAGAGAGGTATCCAACTCTTTCTGTGCAGGGGGTTGATTAACCACAGCTTAGAAAGATCTAGGACCACGTTTTCATTGTAAGATCTGCTGGAGAGAAAACTGGTATTCGAAATATGGCCTTTGCAAAATGTTTGAACTTACAGTTGTTTTTTGTTCCATGACTGTTGTCCCAGACCATATCCTTTAGTGGAGAATGTGCAATCAGATTTACAACCAGAGCAGTATCTGCTCCTGATGACGGCTGCAGAGGAAACCCTTGTCAGCACCAGAATTAAAACACAGAGTGCCTCTTCTTTAGCCCTTTGTGTTTCCATTTCTGACCCTGTGTTGTGACAAGCAGCTCAAAATGGGAAAAAACTGTTTTGCTTGCCAAACAGCAGCTCTCAAAAGAGCTTCCGCTTCAAGCCTCCCACCTTTTTTTTTTGGGGGGGTGGTGTCTGACTAACTGTTTTGAAATGTTTGGGACTAATGTGATCGGATTCTTTTGTTTGATCGTTTTTGGAAGTTTAGGGGGTTTTATTTTAATGGGTAGCCATAAGAACTAGAGTACTTTTTTTAGTAAAAACTGGAAGTCTTTGTAAACGTGCAAGTTCAGTTGTTCGTAAGAAGAAAGGCTAGCATGGTTTTGTGCTAAAACTTGAGTTGTTGACATCCCTGTGGATCATCTGTTTTTCATCATTTGGATGATTGTTAGAATTTGGCCTGAAAATGAAAGCATTAAGGTATAAATCACTGAAATGCTCTCTGTGGCTTACAGAAAACTGTAAGGGGGTAAAATAAACATTTGTAAGGAATTCAGTGAAATTAGCTTGCTTATACTGCACTGTTTATTTTGAAAAGATTTTTCAGTGAAAAGGAGAGATAAGTTTGTGTCTATCACTTGCAGCGATCTGTTTTGGAATCCTGCAGGATTTTCCTATGATGTTTGGTCATGTAAAAAATAAATGTTTTCTTAACACTTAGTAAAACTGACGTAAAGACTGAGCCTGGGATTATGTTGATCACAAGAGGACTGTCCTTTCTTCATGGGAATGTTACCTTCTATCTATTATTTTGTACCCTCTCACACATCTTTCCCTTTTTCAAGTAGGGAAAAGGTCCATCTCTGAATTTGGTAAGAATCTGTAACTTTGTTCAGTCATCTGTACATCCAAAGCTTTTGAGAGAATTCAGATAGTCTGCTAGGCACCACTTCAACAAAGTAGCTAAATGCATTTGTAACTTCAAGGTGGTGAGTAAATGCAACGGATAAAGTCGTCATCCTGTTGAAATCAATAAGCTAATTACTTTAGTGGAGATTTCATGCACTTGGTTCTAATGGGACAAGTTGTGAGCTGAAGTACCTTGTTGAATCCAAGTGTTAGAAAAAAACATTGTTTTTTCTTTCTTTTCTTATAATCACTATGGTACTTTCCACGTTCACTGCCACTTCATGCTCCCTTGCTCCCAGTTCAAGTGCTGCTTGATAAGGTGTGTCACTTCTGGGGGGTCAGGACATTCATAGGACAAATCCCACCTCACCTGACTGATCCCCTTCCTGCACATCCAACGCATACATGCCTCCTCTACCACCAGCTGGAGAATTTCTGTTTTATTGACTAATTCTGAGATTTCACTGAGCTCATGGGATTCTCAGAGAATTAGTCTGTTGCATTTTGTACTGGTTGCTCTGTAGTAAATAATACTGCACCAACTCAGAGCAGGGTTATTAATGATGATACTTCTGGGTCAAAAGCTGTGCAAGAGGGCCATTTGATGCTGCACACGGTGTAATTGCAGCCAGTCCAAATAAAACCTGTAGCACTAATTCAATATTTGAACAGTATTGTCCTGGAAACATAAACTCTCATTCTATAATGCTCCTCTTTAAGGGACAGAAGCAAAGTCAGCATATATAAGTGAATTATTAAAAATTAAAATAAATTAATTATTAATTTGCAGGGCTGCCACAAGTTCCTTTGAGAATTATAACAACTAGATAGAAATTTCACAGTCAACATAATCTTTAGAAGTTCAGTGAAGTTTTCTCAATTATTTTTCTCTATTGAAAAAGTTGTGACATTTACTTCAGAATCACTTCTACTATCATAAAAACCTTCCCCCCCCCCCCCCCCCCCCCCCCAATGAAATTTTTTGTAAAATACTAGATTTCTCCTGGGACTTATTCCTTGCATAAGTATTTAATACAGGGTGGAGAATTACTAATACCACAAACTGGGCAGGCATGTTTCATCATCATGTCTCCCTCTGTTGGCTCATCCACACAGATAAGAGATTTTTACTGCTATCGTTAAATGGCGTTATTCCTTTTGCTCACAAGGGAGGCTTGGTTTAATGCTGAATGTTCCAGCTTCTCTCTCTTTATTGAGGCCTGTGGTACAGTTTGGCACAAGCAGAAGAGCTACTCAGGATCTACAGCTATTGTTGAAACATCTGTTCATCAGCCAAGATGCAGTGAACCTAGTTTTTAGGTGCCTTGTAGACTTGCTACGCTGCTATAGAAGCATAAAGGGACTCTGCAAGCTATCTCTATTCCAGTCCTTCATACAGTCCATGGTCAAGATGATCTAATGAAGGTATAATTAGGGTACTGATGCCCTGTAGCTATTTCTATCTGCTGAGCTGCCCATAGGGCACCAGTGTTAGTAAACTAGGAAAATGTACATAAAATGTAGTCCCAAATGTGTGTGCTTATGCTATCACATTAACTGGTCTCTGGTACTATGTACTGCTTATTCTTGTTGTGCCTGTCTGTGTGTGTGACTTTCTTCTTCCAATAGCAGGGTAAGAGAGGGCCTGGATGAAAGCAGCATCCCTTTGCCTTCTCCTTCCCTTACCTTCCCACTGATGCTCCCTCCTCGTCCCTAGTAAAAGAAACAGAATAGAAATAATCATTTGGAACAAGAGGGAAGCAGTTAGCCTTGGAGCGTGGCATGTCCTTCCATGGAGAGAGAGGCACCAGCTTCACCAGCAGATGCCTTGCACTTGAGAGAACAGAGGCCCCCAGGAGCAGTTTGCAGTTCTTTAGTTAAGGTAACATAAACTGAAGAGAACAGGAGAGTTGAGGGGGCAGGGGACTGCAGCTGCTGCTGCGTATTATCTTTCCTACATGATGTGTGTATGTATATACACATGTATATATGTGTGTGTATGTATACACACAATTATTATAAGGTATTTTCTTCTGAAATTCTACTTTGCCATTTTCATACACCACTAAACCCATCTATACCACTGGCTGGTGTTATGATCCTGTTCTGGTATCTGTATTGTTGAAGCACCACACTGGTGGTGCCCATCAGCAGCCCTTGGCATTTGGAGTTCAAGGCACTGTGGAGCCTGCAAGACCCGCTTGCCAGGAGTGCTCCAGGCCGGCTGGCCTCTGAGATTTTGGCTGTGGTGGTGAACAGGGAGGAGCGCTGCAGAGCACTTGTTCCGATATCACGATGCCTCTGCAGTAGACCTGTGGAGAGAAGGAGAAGTAGAAATATTCTGATAGCAGACTTAGGAAAATTCAGAAAGGGAAGACAAGCAGCGGAGAGACCCATAACTAATTACTTATGTATAAGTAGCACTTAAAATATGACAGTGTTTAAATGGTACATGGCAGCAGCTCTTAATTCTTTTGTTTGGATCAAATCCTTCAAGTCCCTGAGTTTTTGGGCCTGTCCTCATCTGCTGCTTTGGAAATGTAAACCAAGAGGAGAGAAAATAAGTGGCTAGCATAAATTTAACACTTCACTTTTCATTGTTGGGAATAAAGCAACTCTTAATAGTATTTTGTATGAGACCTTGTTGAAATACATCTCTTGGAATCCTTGACATTTTCCTAGAATAGTAACAAGAATTTTGTTAGTGCAATATTTTGTATAAAGAATACAACTTCTTGGTAATCATCTTTGCTTTCCAGTTGCATAACATATTAAAATTTCCAAGGGTTTCAAAACACTTATCATTGTCAGTTATTTCAGTCTTACTAACACAATAACCTGTCAGGCAAGGCAAGAGTGTCTGGGTGTCATGGCCTGTCTGCCATACAGGTAGCTTGTACTTCTGCTGGTGATGGTTCCTCAGTTCTAAAAGCAGTATAAACCTCCATGGAGAAAGATTAATTATTTGGGTTCTGGGCAGAATTTTGATTGGGCCAAAGTTTGTTGTCTGAATATAGGCATTGAATATGCCATGGAAAAGCATATTCAGGTGAAAACCTTTTGGGATGGAAAATAGTCTTGCATGTGAGGAGTCCTTGTGTGCCACATCCACCACAAAACCGCTCTCAGCAGTCACTGAAAAGCCTTGGTGTTAATCTAAATCTAAGTAATTGGTAACTTTCCTTTAAAGCTCTTTTGTCAGACGATCTCATGTGCAAATGCTGCATTCTTTTAAGATAACAGTTATTTTTGTCTGCCTCCGCTCTGGGGCACAGCTTCTCCTGCACTGCAGTGTGTTGACCACTTGCTATGCTGCATGGTCCTAGTCCCCAAAGACCTTGGAGAGGCTGTGTCCGATGATAGCTAATGTATTTACATGGCTGAAAGCTGATATTGTTTGTTCAGTCCACAGGTAACCCTGTGTTTGGCTTGGAAATAGATGGCCTATTTGCATAAAGCTAAAATTTTGAAAACAGATGACAGGATTGCCAGTCTGCTTACCTTGCATTGCTTTCCTCCAGTGGCTCCTTGCAGGGATAATTTGATGTTAAATTCTAGTGGAGAGTGAAAGAATCAAGAGGATGAATGAAAAGTTATGGCCCTCATTCTCCATTTTCAAAAGCATTTAAAATTGTCTGAAGTAAAGCACAATGCATCTCTGATCCTGAGGCTTCATGATTGTTGAACGAAACTTAACGACTGAATTATCATATTTCCAGAAATGTAATAAAATGTCAGCTTGACAATAATGCTTTCAAAATTGCTATATGACAGGGGTGCTGTGAACATGGTGGCATGTCTGCTATATGTTTTGAATAATATGCTACTTTAAGATAACATGCTGAGATTAGGAGAGAAGCTATGGCATTTAACATCTGTATTTGGTCACCTTGTGTTGTCACTATCTTCTAATGTAATTTATTTAGCATTAAAATTCCATATTAGGAGGAGAAATTTTTCCTGCTTGCTCCTCACACCCCTTCCCAGTCATCCTTTCTTCAGAAATAGGAGAGGATGAAATGACCTCTATGGTGTGGCTGCCTGTGCTAGCAGGGGATGGATTTGGTGACCTAGGAGGGTATTTACATATTAGCCACAGAAGTGAGAATTTGTTCTGGTTTGGGCCTTGACTGATCAAACATTTTGAAGCTCTCGGGAATCAGGTAGGTACAGGGTCTCTCTCCCTTATTCCTCTGCAGTCACAGTCTGACAGCAGCTGCTTACGAGCTGACTTCCACAGCAGATGGTGATCAGTATTGTTTATCCAGCTCGGACAGTCACCTCTGCATGTGAACTGGCCCATGCACTGCTAGGAAGACAGCCCTGGTTTACATCACTCCAATTTAGCAAGTCACTACATCACGCCTAAGCAATTTTGGTTTTGAGCTGTGAATCCTTCTGTAAAGGAGGGAGGATCTTTTTTTACCTCCTACAAGGGAGGTTTATTCTATGTATCTGTGAGTAGTTACCCAGAGGGACGCCCTAGTAGGCACCTGAAGAGCCCTGCAATCCCCTTCTCAGGACTGAGAAGCCTTGCCAGAGGATCCCACTTGGGCAGATGGGCAGTGGGAGGCTGCAGGGAGGCTGTTGTGATTGTCAGCCCAGGGCTTCTCCCTGGGCTTTGTGCTGAGTGCCTGCTAGATCATCAGATATTTTAGGAGTCCAGAAAAATAACGCCTGTAGTTTATCTCCATGTCATTTGAAATCTGTCAGGTACAGGTACAGTTGGGTACCTTTGAGACGGCATCATTTAAGTTTCTGTATACTTCTGGTTTATTTTCCTTCCAGAGATTTGTTGTCATCACAGAGCTACTTGCAATCCCAAATAACCCGAGGAATTCACAGCCTCATTAAAGGCTGGGTTATTTCTGCTGTGAAGAAGTTGCGTTACTTGCAAGTTCATGTTACTTAAAGCGTGGTGAGGTTGCTCCCCAGGGCGTTTTGCTGGCTCATCCAGAAAATCACCAGGACTCTTTCTGACGAGCTTCCAGCTGCCCAGACTGCGTGGGGGAGAGCAGGGCTGTGTCGAAGATGGAAAACTGCTGCTTGGTACTCCCTTGCTATGCCTCGTCGTATACTGGGGTTTGAAGGATAATGTTCACAGCCTTTGTGCTCCATGATTGAAGGGCAGACTGTACCTTGGTAGCTAGGAGCTTTTTCCCCAAGCGTGCTCACTTGGCAGGGGCCTGACCCTGCTGCCTGTCCCAGGTGGACACCTGCATTTCGTCCTCCCTGTCCTGCCCATGGTACCATGCTCTGGAGAGGGTACAGTTTCAAGTGCGTTGGTCCAGCCTGGTGCTTAGTCTCTGCCTGGTGAGTAAGGGTTGGCTGGAGGGTGCCCCAGGAGAGGCTGGAACCTCTACTGGGGCAATACAGAGGCCTTGTGGGTGGTGAGGACATGGTTTCACTGCATAGGTGCCCGCTTGCACCTTCCTGCTAGGCTCCCAAGGCCACCCCATCAGGATACAGCCCTTGGCATTGAGGGAATTGGCTAATATTAAAGCAATTAGTACTCTGTGAGTCTGGCAACTGGAAAGCAAGTTTCCAGTTAGCAGCCATTGGTTAAATCTGAAGGAGCTATGACACGTCAGCGTTTGCAATTTGGCTTCGTTATGTGTCAATAATTTAATGTATGTTGCAGTTGCTGATAGGGCTTTGTAATGAGATGGCGTTGTTTTTCTAGGCTGAATACTTGCTGTGCTCACAAAAACCACTGGATGTGTGGATATGCGAAACAAGTCAGCTGATTTATTACTGTTATCTGTCACTTGCGTTGAATGGTTTTAATAACTGCCAGAACTAACAGCTCCTTCATAACCACCAGTAGCGCTGCTATAGCTGTTGCTATATTTTTATCACTCTCATTTTTTTTTTTTCAACTTGTGTCAGGAGATAGAAACTGTCAGTTAACTGGGCAAAATCCTCAAGTCACTTGATTTATGCTGACATGCACTGGCTGAAAATATGGTCCAGCACAAGAAGAGCTATGAGATTTTCCTGCAAAACTGGCAAAGAAAATCTTCCTGCCCATGTAAGGATTCCCCGTACTCCACTGGCCACACTCAAGTGCGAGAAGTACATTCTTCCTTGGTTTGGTCAACAAAATCCTCATATTGTCTTTGCAAGAGCAACACAAGCTTTTCTGTCCAGGTGCCTGTGCCATAAAACAGGGATTGGAAGTTTCTGCCCCTGTAAATTCAAATCTTCAGCTTTGAGTTTTGTGCTCTGCCTTATGAAGTTGCTTGAGGCTGAACTTCAAACCTGCTCCTGTTTAGTAGCCAAGTGTTTCCAGTCCTGTTTTGTTCTTGTGATTTTAACTGTTTCTTCCTCAGAGAACAGCCAGCTGATTTTACTTGTCTCTGTCCCACCTGCCTGGCCTGCTGGTGAGCTTAGAAAGCTACACAAAAGCCTCAGCCCCAGGCTGAGCTCCTCTCTTCAGGCATTTACTCTTCTGCTATGGCAGCTCCAAACAGGCCCAGGAGCCAAAAAAAAAAAGTTTGGGCTAGAAAGTGCAGCTTGTCCACCACAGGACCATAAGGGTTCAGAGGAAAAATCTCTCCTTTCTGTTCTTTGCATAGGCTGATAGTCATTGCTGCTGTTCCCCTGCGGCGACGGGGACGATGCTGTGCCTCTGGTGCTATAGGGATGCGTGGAGGCACAGATCAGCGTCCTGAGGCAGGTCGGGCTGCAGGCCCTGGGTGGGAGCTGTCACTGCCTCCACCCAGGGAGCCGAGCTGCAAGCAGGACATCTCGTCAGAGGAGGTTGTACATTGCAGCTGTGTTACTCCTCAGCCCTAAATGCCTGCTGCTGCTTCTCCCGGCTGGGAGCTCTCAAGGGACGGATCGGTGACCTTCCACAGGACAATGCCGTTGTGTAACTACTCCTTCATTAAGAAGTTAAAGGGATTAAGAAGTGGCTGACATGTCAAAAAAGTGGAGGCAGAAAAGAATTATTGTGTAATGAGGGTTGTTTGCAGTGACGTTCTTCAGGGATTAGTACTAGCACTGAAAATTTTCCAATGCCAACCAGGACCTAGGATGTAAATGCAAAATCTCTGGTCCTAAATGTGTGTGCGTGAGAAAGATACATTTTAAATGAAGTGCACTTTGGAAGTTCTAAGATGACAGATTTAAGGGGGTTTCTGCGACCTTAATTTGTTCTTCTTTTGTATACTTTGTCATGCAGCCCTCAATTACATGATTTTCACGGAGCAGTGGGTTTATAACATTTGTATATGTCTTCCATGGAGATGTTTTCAATGTGTAAGGACACGTACGTCTCTGTACAGATTTAAACTTGGCCCCTTAATGCATATTGCATGTAGTAGTGCAAAAGCCCCTCTCTGGTCTTGATATGGGAGATTTCAGACCTGTAAGTGGCTTGGGCTTTTGATGGTCAAAAATCTTTACCAGCTCATAAGAAATATGTTGCTGGCCTTATTCCAACTGTTACTTGATTATAACCAAAATTCTTCACAGCTGGTGTCAGGTGAAATATTAGTTGGCTAGCTCAAACCAGATACACAAGGGCCAAAGAACTGAGTGTGCCCTCTCCTTGGAAAGGCAGTATCTCCTGGCCAGGACAAACAACAATTAGCGAGGCAGCGCAGGAATGCTTTTTCTTGTTTTCTGGGGCATAACTTATGTGAACACAAAGAAGATGTGTTCTTCTGTGATGTTAGCACCTTCAGAAAAGACAATAAAAATTTCAGCATACTAATAAGTGTCATTGTTATTGTGATGTTTCAGAAATTCAGTGACAATACAATGAGAAATGATTGATGCAACCTAATTAAAAAGATACTGTGTTTTCCAGCCCCTGCATTCAAAAGAGTTGAGGGATCCCAGATCCCATTTTCATGTATCCAGCTAGAGGCTTACTTCCAGAGGAAAGGTTCTGGGAGGCCTCAATAGACTCACATTTTCTGCAGGTGGTCTCCTGTGGAGTCACTCCTGGCTTTTGGGACATTTGCTCTCCGTGACCAAAATTTTACCCCCTGTATTGGAAAACTGTCTTTGTGTACGATGACTTCAGTGCACTTACTTTCTGACTTTTTAGTCTCGGCACCATGGCTATTTCCTGCTCCTTTATTTTTTTTTTAAAAAAAGAAAACTCACACACACCTCAGAAAGCCCTTGCGTTCACTGCTTGCTCAATTACTCTGATTCTTGATCCTTCCATACTTTCCATTAACATCTTTACATTATTTCTGCTAAGTCATTGAATATAATAAACTCTTAATCAGATGTGACTGCATTCCTATTTTTGAAAGCTGTCCAAGATGGTGAATTAAATGGGGGAGAGGGAAGGTTGGATTGTGCTGTGATCTCTGAGAGTTGAATATAGGTTGAAAACTCCTTTGAATTAGTGCCATCAGATGTAATTCAAAATACATAGAGTTTCAGGGCATCTTCTCAAATAAAAGTCAAGAAGAGAGCGAAAATAAGCTCTATTCTGTTTGCAATAGATTTTGGTATCAATATATTCATTCTCTTAAGCTACTTAGCATATTTTTCATAGCAGGATTTTTTTTTTAGTTGTATTTTTAGCAAGATATTTTCAAGTCCAACTTTAAAAAAAGAATCTGCCTTTCTATGTCTGTCTCAGGCTTAATTTCTACAGTCTGAAAACAGATTCCCAATGGTCATGAAAATGCTAACTTGATTTATCTTGAAGTCAATAGGAATCTTGTTGAGGCAGTAGAACTGAACTGGTAATAAATGCTTCTGGTGCACATGCATGGCAATGGTTGATGCATGGTTCATGTGTGCCATTTTAACCTGAAATAAAATAGATGGAAATGGTGGTTGGAGCCCGATCATCATAGCAATGCATTATCAGTGTAGAATCTTCATGGCATTCTTCTATCTCTTCGTGAACCAGGGTGTCATACTGTCCAACTTTGTACAGCAAATGGGCTTTAGAAATTTTTCCAGCACTGCCTGCTGAAGGGGACTATCTTCCCCATAGTTTAGTGCACAGATCTAGCAACTTTAAGAAGACATGGCCTTGATTTAAAGCCTGTCCCATCCAAAGGCAGGGTGAATTTACTGGTTTCCTTGTTTTTAGTTCTCAAACTGATTATTCCCTGGCATATCAGTTGTTGCCTGCATCTTGCCATTTAATAGTTCTGTCAAGTGATTGGTTTGGTTTACTTTACATCATTGTATTAGTTCGTGGTAAACCATCTGTCTGGAGGAGGTCACAATGGTGGCAGCAGGGCTCAGCAGACAGGTATGAGAAATGAGGGAAGATGGTGGAGCGTATCTGCCCCCTTCAGGGGTGCTTTGGCTTTGAGGAGAAGCAACAAAGGAGTAGCAGAGGTTGTCATCTCCAAATATAAGTGCCAGTTCCCAGGGATGTTTCTTCTGTCTTTCAGAGTGACCTGCAGAGTGTGGAAGCTGAAAGGAGTGGTAGAGGAACATCATCCACCTAATCCCTCTCCTCATAGAAGCCTAGCCTCTTTAAGGATATAAGAAACCAGTCAAAGCCATTTAATGAATCACCTCCTCTTTCTGCTAGGTTGCTGGCTTGCACTCTGGCTGCATGAGCAGCACGTGAAAAAGCAGCTCACTCCTCCACGTGCCCAGCTCACCCATGCCAACATGGAGGTGACCACCCATACCTGAGGTCTTCTACACCACCTCACCAGGACAGCAAGGGGCGGGCAAGAGGAGTAGGAGAAGGCATTTTACTCTAGTGGGGTCAGCAAGGCAGGAGGGGATGTGCTTTCAGATAGCTCAGTGGGCTGGTTCTCACAAGGAATGGGGCATAAGGAAGAAGCATCTACTGTAAAATACATAGTGATGTCTGAACCTAAGTAAGCTGTCCAACACTGGTACAAGTTTCTGAAAGCCTCTGTGTTTATTGGGAACCAGAGTGGTTTTATGTTAAACTGTATTGTAACATCTCTTGAATTGTTTTGTGAGGGACAAAGTGTTGTTTAAAATACTGTGTATTTTGTAAGTGATTGTGCTGAGAGTGTATGAATTTCTGTAACCCTTGTAGATAGTTTCTTTTTTTTTTAATCGCTTGTAATGAACTTCTTTTAACATCTCCTCGGTTTGTAACCGGGGTCCCAGTTCAGCTCCTAGGGAATGAGCAGAAAGTTTCATGCTGTATTCCATGGGCTGTGGTGGAGGAGATGGAAGGAGCGTCACCTTCCTACCAGTAATACTATCCTTTCCTCCTTCACTTGAGCAGAAATGGTGTTTGCATTTCAATCCTACTGCTGAGTCAACTGGTCAGCATCATGATTGGCACCAGTTACGGTGGCTGAATAGCCAGTTACCATTATTGGGAGCTGGATCCCTTTCAGTTCAAAAAGTGGACTGAAGCTATCACATCATTTCACTGCTGATCTTACAGCAGTATTACTGAACTGATCACATGGAAGTATATTTTATTACAGCTCCCCGGATGTCTCAAACTTGCAAGCAGGGCATTTAAAAATCAGCTTAATCTCATTTAGAACCTGAAGCAAAGTCGTATACTAAACACAAGACTGCAGACTTTGGCTGCAAGTGAGGTGCTTTGATGTAAAGCTGATACGTTTTCAATCTATTCACATATTGCCAGGAAGCAGGAGACTGAATATTGCAATATGTACTCCACGTCTGGCAGTTTCCAGTGAATTAGTTATATTGCCACAAAGAAGGTGGTGAGTAACAGAGGCAATGCCTGCAAAAATAGCTAATGTGCTGTCAGCTTTAGGGCTTCGTTTAAAAGGCAGGGTGATAATGGAAGCACATAACGTGCTCAGACATGAATATCTGCTGCTGTGGTCTGCAGGTCATGCTGTAACTGCTCTCTAAATTTAAATAGGTACTTACTGTGTGCATCTGCACCAGATGGCATAGGTTTAACACAGCCTGTGCTGCAGTGAGTGAAGTGGAGCCTTTTTTAGTTGTTGGTGGAAAGGATACGTCCAGCAAGATCAAAGAAGATTAAGTACAGAGTTTTGTTCCCCACATTGTGCCTTTCACTGCAGTGTCTGCTGGTGAAGGAGATGGTGCTCTGCAGGAATGAATGACCAAAGGGGAGTGATGACCCCAGGTGGGAAAAAGTTATCAACTTGAGGAAATGGTTGATTTCCTGGAAGATTCCTTATACTGAGATAAGTATTTAAAGCCAGACCGGCTGCCCTTAATAAAGTGAAAGCATAATCTTTTTAGCAACTCCCTTTAGTACTCTTCTATTATCACTTTGGTAAGGAGATGCAAATGTCTTGTTTCAGAGGATTTGCATCTGCTAACTTAGCTGTGGTCCATCTGTCCTGATGTTTAAACAGTGCAGTTTCCAAACCAGGAATTTAAACTTCCACAGATAATACAAGTTATAACTAATTTTTAGTGTTCTGTCACTGGGCTTAAGCTTTTTTGGTGGTGTCTTCAAACCAGGAGGCTTAGGAATTGCCCATTCTCTCTGAAAGCTGTGCTCCCCCTAGCTGCAGAGGCTGCATGGCATGCCCGAGCACTCGGCTCCATGCACATCTCTTGGCTCTCTGGGCTGGATTCGCCGTAGTCCTTGTATTTATAAGGACCTCTGCACATGCAGTACCTCCCTAGGAGTCTCTTTATAGTGCAGGCTTGAAGTAAGTATAAATTAAGGCATACACTAACAGGTGACAAAGGTACGACATGTTTTAGGGCTGAGAGACAGGCAGGTCAGTTAACCTTTGTTTTGCCAAATAGGAAATACAAGAATATATATGAAATCACTCTATGGTTCATGAAAAACAAAAGGAATTAGCTATTCTGTAATCAAATGACTTCAGAAGTGCTAGGTAGTAACAACTGCTGTATTCCTGCTTGTGAGGTGCTATGCATCTGGAATTGTTTTCCTGATGTTTCAAAGGAAGTAAAATTGGGTTTGTTCTCCTGAGAGTCAATTAGTTCTCTGCAGGTAAATATTTCTAAATCTGTATGTAAAGTAAAGGCTAGAGCTTCATCAGTGCCACAGAAAACAGCTCAGTTGTGTTAACTGCTGCTGCAGAATTCATTAGCGGAGTAGCACGTCAAAGTAGAAGGTTAATTTGCAGAGATTTGTGCTCTTCAGCCCCAAGTCCTCCAAGCTATAAGACTGCTGCATTCACTGAGGAACTGGAGCCCTCAGGGGACCAATTTACCTGCAGCTTTTTTCAAGTCCCACCTTCTGGTTTCCAACTAAAACACGAGTCACATTTTACAGGTGTAATATGGTAGAGCGAGGGAATCTACCTGTCAGTAGCTTTTCCCACTGACTTCTTTGTATTATGGGAATACTGGTTTGGCCCTTAAGTTGTCAGATTTGGCCCTGTCAGTCCCCTGTGGCTTTCCAAGGACCAGTTCTGTGACTGTGTGCCACTGTAGACTTTCAGCACTGTTTTAATTGCAGTATACAAACTGCTGATAGGGGAAAGGTAATTATGATACAAATGCTGGGTTTTTTTCTTTTCTACAAAAAACAAACAAACAAACAAAAAAAACCCTAACAACAAAAAAACGGTGTGGTTGTTGAGAACTAATGTAAAGAAAAGCAAAATTAGCCCTAAGATATAAAAACACCTGCTTAGTCTAAGTTCAATTTGTAAAGATAAATCATTTACAGAGTGAAATCTTGGCTCCTTTTCTATGGATGAGGAAAGGGGACTGGGCTATTAAACCCAGGATGTCAAACAAGTTGAAGATTCTCACAAGTTGCAGTCATACATTTAAAAAAAAAAATCATTACACTATTTAAAGAAGGAGCCTGCTGCTGTTCTCCAATTCATAAATATTGCATACTGATATAATGCATGAGGTAGCAGAGCTCACACCATGCTGCAGGGCTGGAATCGCTCTTTTCAGATTCTTATTGAAGTGGATCACTGGGGAACCATGCATATGCTGAAGCCAGCATACCCAAATCTGCCACTGCAGGGTTTGCTTCTCAGCAGAAGCGTGTGAGGGAAACCATTTGGCTAGCAGGGACTGAGTGTGGTCTGTCTTGCCTGGGTTGGGCCAAAGGTTGAGCTTCAAGAAAATAGGGGAAAAAAAGTAATGTTGTGCCTAACGTTATTCTGTAATGCAATTAGAAATGCATTGCCCTTTCCACCGGGTAGTGGGCAAGTGAAATCGGTGCATGACTCGTTAAGAAAAAAGCTGCCTTTTTTTCCCCCTTCTATTTTCTTTTTTTCCCCTTTTCCCCCAGAGGTTCAGATTTCAGGCTGCTGGTGATTAAGGAGGGTAATTAAAGAGTCAGTCTCAGGAGACAGTTAGGGGAAAACCTCCTTTCCTTTTTGTGGCTTTGGGGTGGAAAGGTAGATTCCCTGACCATCAAGGCGGGAGTGCTTTATGGAAATGGGGTTTGGCTGCAGCAGTGTGTGGTGGTAGAAAACGTGGGCGGGTGTGCTGCCCCTACCCCGAGCTTCGCAGAGGTGGTGAGCCTGACGGCTGGCGCTCCCTTCCCAGAGCTGCCCCCAGGAAGCGGCACCTGCTGGCCTCCAAGCAGGATGTGGGGAGAGGCGAACCGGAGTTCTGGGGATGCCGTGCAAGGAATGCTTGAATGCCCATTACAGCTCATCATTTTTCATGGAAATTAGGTGTACAGGGCAGACTATATGGTGTAATTTAGCACTATTTGTATTCCCAAGTCAGCTCATTTTATCTACATAAAACACTTACTTTCCTGTGCTCCATCTCTCCTAATGCTCAATTTTGTCATGAGCCCCACGGCATATGGGGATTCGTGGAGGTCATCTGTTTCCAGTTATATGAGGGGGAAGATGGTAAAAGAACTGGAGCTGAAATAAACACTATGTGCTTCCTTTTCTGAATCAGTAGTAATTTGCATGATCTGGTGAAAACTACTGGGAAAAAGCCTTTGGAGAAATATTACAAAATGCCCAGATGATTTGCATATTTAAACAATTTATCCAGCAATCTGTAAATCTTAAATGATCTGTTGAAACAGAAAATATAAATCACCTAATATTTTACTACAAATGAGGTTGCTTCATTGAAAGATAAAACTTAATGGTACATTGTGCTGTTCTGTTAGCAGGATTTTTTATCCTGTTAAACCTTTATGAAGTCAGTAATTAATTGTTTTACCAAGCCAGTGGTTTGTTGGGGATTATCTGCATTGTCCATTTCTGATGTGTGGGTGAGAAACACATGTTCCAGCCAGACCATAGTTTTTGTGATTCATCATAATTATCTTAGCTAATACTGGGATTTTCTCAATCTTGGTTCATTTTGTGAAAGTATCAGGGAGACAAGTCAGGCTGAAATGCTGGATTAGGACAGTGAAAGTCTCAGGTAAATACTTGGCTCTGGCACTGACATGCCGAGCAGCCTTGGGCAAGCGGTCATCAGCTTGGATAAATGCACCGAAGGAATCAAATGTGCCCAAGTCTGTGAGTGTGTGTGTGTAAAGTCTGTTTTATTTTCTTTTTTCGCTCGCTGAGTAGGTTCATAGTGTTGGTTGAAACCCTGTGGTACTGTTAGTCATAATAAAGAATATTCCCTGTTTACTGGATGCACTTTGACAGAATTTAAGAGTGCAATTAAATCAGAATTACCTCCACATTTTATACTGCCTGCAATCCCAAAGCTGCTAGGAACCAGATACTGCTTTACAGCTCTTTTGGAAGTAGCAGAAAATCATTTCTCCCCCTCACCATGTTTGCAGTGAGGCACCATGAGATGAAGTGAGTTGTCTAAACATTTTAAATGAGCAAGGGATGGAATTATATCACCGTTCACAACCCATTTCTCCTAATATCTGGTCCTTTGCTCCACTAACTGTATTTCTATGCAAATCTTCACCAGATGCAGGTTGGCAGGATCTGGCACAACTAATGGGCTCAGTCTCTGATCTTACCCTGCAGACAGTTGGCCCTAATGATGTAATTTGGTTTCTTTAAAAGTAATTTTCATTGTTTGAAATGAAACAGTCTGTTCTAGCTGCTGACACGGGAGACTTAGAAACTGATTGGCATATTTATATGCAGAAAACAGGCTCTGGTTAAAATCCAAGTACCTATGTGATACCAGTTGTTTTTAAAGTTACTTGTGGATAATTAAGTACTTGGAAATCTTTTGTCTTGCATTAGCTGTCTTAAGCATCAGGAACAGGTTGATTGTTGTTCTTCTCTAAAATGTGAACTCATAATTAGGTTAACAAGTAAAAATACTGACAGACTGGCAAGGAAGAATTACAAAGTGTGAAACTTTAATCATGGAAAAAGGATAGCACAGGTGCTGCTACTGTACAGCAGCCTGAATTGTGTCCGCACCTCTTGTGTTTCTTTGGTGGGTTGACTTTGGCCATCTGCCCGATGCCCACCCAGCCACTCTCACTCCTGTTCTTCAATGGGTGGACAAGTGGAAGAAAATAAAACGAAAAAGCTCATGGGTTGGCATGAGGACAGGTAGATCCCTTAGCAATTACTTTCATATGCAAAACAGACTTGACCCAGGGAAAATTAATTTCATAGAATCATCGAATGGTTTGGGTTGGAAGTGACCTTGAAGATCATCCGATTCCAACCCCCCTGCCATGGGCAGGGATACCTTCCACTAGACCAGGTTACTCAAAGCCCCATCCAACCTGGCCTTGAATGCTTTCAGGGAGGAGGCATCCACAACTTATCCAGGAAACCTGCTCCAGTGCTTCACCACCATCACATTAAAGAATTTCTTCCTTACATCTAATCTGAATCTACCCTCTTTCTGTTTAAAACCGGTACCCCTTGTCCTGTCACTATGCGCTCCCTGATAAGGAGTCCCTCCCCATCTTACCTGCAGACCCCCTTTAAGTGCCATAATGCTGCTACAAGGTCTTTCCAGAGCCTTCTCTTCTCTAGGCTAAACAACCCCCACTATCTCAGCCTGTCCTCATAGCAGAAGTACTCCAGTGCCCGATCATCTTCATGATGATTTAGTTTATTGTCAGTTAGAATAGGGTTGGATGGTGACAAACAAGGACAAAAACTGAAACATCTTAACCCCACTAACCCCCTTTTCCCAGACTCAGCTTCACTCCTTCATCTCCCAACTCCTCTGCCTCTTCCCCCTCCAAGGGGGCTGTTCGGGGATGGGGTGTTGCAGTTGGTCAAAACAGCTCTCTACTGCTCTTTCCTCTGCGCGCTTCTCCCCTGCTCCAGTGTGGGCTCTCCGTGGGCTGCAGTCCTTCAGGAAGAACCTGCCCCAGAATGGGTCCTTCCCAAGGGCTAAAGCTTCCTTCAGGGCGTACTCTGCTCCAGTGTGGGGTCCTCCACTGCTGCAGCGTGGATACCTGCTCCAGAGTGGTCTCTTCAGGGGCTGCTGGGGCTTCCTCCTGGGATGCCTGGATCACCTTCTCCCCCTCCTCCCCCTCTCCCCACAGGGCTCGAAGGGCTGTTTCTTACAATTTTCCCCTCACCCTTTGCCCTTCCTTACACAGGCTTTCCCTGAGGTGCTGCCATCATGGCTTCAGGGCCTGGCCGTGCCCTGTGGTGGGTCAGTTGGAGCTGACTGGAATCAGCTGTGTCCAGCACAGGGCAGCCCAGCCTCTCCTCACAGAGGCTATCCTGCAGCCCCCTTGACAGGTCTTGGGCACCTTAGCCCAGTAGAGCTTCAAAACCTAAATCTATTTAGGATCTAAATTACTTTAGGTCCTCAAAATAAACCCTGGAGGGATAATGCAGCATGTCTTCTCCAGTTTGGGCAGGCTGGGGTTTCAAGGATTAGCAGTGTCCAGGTCTTGGTCTTTGAGGTAGCAGTAAGCTCGATGGTAGTGTCCTTACTGAAGCACAAGCATCTCTGGCATGAAGATGTGCCAGTGGGAAGAATTGCTGTAAATTCTGTGAACTGAGCTGTCACTCTGTGTGACTGGGAGTGCCCAGACCCAGATGGGGACGGATGAAGAAAAGTCCACTCGAGTCAAAGCATCAGGAGGTGTCATTGGGTTCGTCAGCCTGGAGACAGCTGTGATCTGCAGACAGTTGTCCCAAACTGCAGGTTGATTACCCACCTGATCCCTTCCTTTATATCTGCTGTCCTGGATGAGCTGTGAGAGGGGCCACAGCTGGGCCTGAAGGAGGAGGTGGTCTTCCCTCAGCCTCTCTGTGGCTAGCAGCCCTGGCCATTCCTCTGCTGTGGCTCAGGAGAGGTGGTGATGAGCAAGCAAAGAAGGTACTGAGAAAAAAGTTGAAGATGTCTGTGCCATCAGTGTTGCTTCTGTTCCAGGACCCATCTGGCTGGAATCTGTGTTCCTTGTCTCCCATGTCTCCGTGGTAGGCAGGTGAGGCTTTTCTAGACAACCTCGCTCAATGGCAGGGCACCCTTGCTATTCCAGTGGCTCTCACTGATGAGGATGTGACGTGGTTAAATTTGGAGGGCAGGGTTTGTCTGATTTTTAATCATTACATGAAAATTACATTAATTGGATTTACCACACAAAAATCCTCAAAAGCTTTTATAAGTGAGAAATTAGTTTTACAAATCCTTCCATGCCTTTACAGTACAAATCCTGCCAATAAATCCTAAATATGCTTTCAAATATAAATCCTTCCTTTACCCTTGGGATGGAGATCACTGGTTTATGAATCAGAATAGTAAAAATCGTGAGGTTCTATCAGGTTTACAAATCCTGGCACAATTTTTAAGTGGAAAATTCTGGTCTTGCATTTCTGGTTTTTGTGTCAATCTCTGGAAGAAGAATGCATGGTTTGCATCTGCTTCTACTTCTGCATGCGCTGGCATGGTATTTTATTTCGGACTGAATGGTCAGTAAAAAATGTGCTACTGGATGGTAGGAAGGAGAGGATTTTTTTCTTTGTCTGGAGACTCTAAATGGTTACCTGTGATAAGCAGTGGCATGGCTTCCTTTGGGCAGTGCGTTTAGAGGTTGGCTTCTCCCAGGGCTGACTGTCCAGGCCACCCTCTTGCTCCTGATCCTGAGGTGAGAGGCAGGACTGGTGAGGATCAGAGGGATGGGGAGCTCAGCAGCAGCCCTTGGCAGGTCAGCCTGGCCAAATGCAGCAACCAGCAGGACAAAATTAAACCTGAAAGGGTGCTCAGAGGGAAAAGCCACTTTTGCCAAAGTGGTAGGGGAGATCATCATGTATTTAAAGTGATTTCTGATACAAAACTAAATCTACTTATGAATAGAATGGAAAATAACTTTTGCATGTAAGAAATTCTTTTCTCCTCTTCTGACAATCATGTTTGTGCCTGCATGCGGACTGCCCTAGTCTCCAACTTCTCCACTGTTTTCCTTCAGTGTTGCCCTCGCTCCCCAAGGCAGGTCCTGATAGAGAGAAGAAAACACAGCTGTGCCACATAGCTACAACCATGTGTTCACTCTGCCCCGATGCAAGCTGTTGCTCAGGGTTGTGTGGCTGGCCTTCTCCACGAATCCATCGCACTTGACTGTTTTCCTTTGAAAATTATGCTCCCCTCAGCCAAGGGCACTGCCACTGCTCGGGTAACGGGACTGGAGGGTACTGGCTTGGCAGTAGCAGCACTCACTTTGTTGCTTCACGCTTTGAAAAACTGAGTAGCTTTCTGGAACAGCTCCATAGGTTCTCCACATGAAACTGCATTTTCAGAGACATTGCAGAGGTGGTCTGCACCTCAGTCAGCAGTGGCTTTTGTTACAGCCCATGCCTGTTTGGGAACAGATGCTTTTAGATGCTGACTGCCGCCTTGTCCTGTTTACCCCAGGGCTCTCACAAAACTGAGCACAGGGTCATCTGGGGCACGTAGCACTATTGCAGCCTCTGAACTCGCCTTACGTGCTGCTGTTCTGGGGAATACTCAGCTCTCCACAGCTGTGATATGTGGACTCAAGATTGCCCTCACTGAGTAGCTCCCAGGAAACACCTGTGTCATCTTGCTGTCTTAGGCTTTAACTGAGCAGACATCTATGTACAGCTATATAAACCAGGGGGAAGGAGGCGTGGTGAAAGAAAAGAGAACTTAAGCAAAGTGACAAGGAAATCTTTGAGCACTGTCTTTTGAGATTCTGATGTAAGAGCAGACTGGATTTTGACAATTACTCTGTTGAAAAAATCACAGTAGTGAGATGGGAAAAACAAATACTTCGCTCCATCAGTGGACATATCATCACTAATGGAAAGCTACCCTTAAGACCTCTTGGCTCTATTTCCTTACTTTGAAACTGCCAAGAAGTTGTCACGTAGTATTTTGCATAATTTGCTAGTACAAATGTTGTCATTGTACTCTTTGTACTGTCATTGTACTCCATATAATCCCTAAAAGAAATATTGACTCGGATGTGATTAACAATGCGGGGAGAACCCAATACACCTGGGTCAGTGACTTGAACGTTTGGTAGGTTTATGCCAGCAGCTGTTGCCATCTTGATTTATGCTCCACAATTTAATTCTGCATATTTATCATGCTTACTGTACTATATCTAGTACAAAGCCAAGAGTTTAAATCATACCAACTTCCTCTAAAACACTTTCCTGGAAACACCTTAAAAATAACTTTGATCAGGTGAGTAGTCACACTCCCAAGTGGCCAGTAGGACAGCTTAAAAGAGCATGGCTACAGGCTGGCTTTAATTATCTCAAAGGCCGACTTTCTTCTACATTTGACCCACTGCTAGCCCCTAGAAATTATTTGGATGGTTTTAAGTGAACAGAGGGTAGATTCAGACTAGATATAAGGAAGAATTTTTTTATGATGAGGGTGGTGAAATGCTGGAACAGGTTGCCCAGAGCTGTGCTAGA
Organism: Bucorvus abyssinicus; assembly: GCA_009769605.1. NCBI lineage: Eukaryota > Metazoa > Chordata > Aves > Bucerotiformes > Bucorvidae > Bucorvus > Bucorvus abyssinicus. The sequence goes on along the minus strand of CM020030.1, from coordinate 16,573,357 downwards.
TCCCTGGAAACATTCAGCGTCAGATTGGACAGGGCTCTGATCAACCTGATCTAGTTGAAGATGTCCCTGCTCATTTCAGGGGTATTGGACTAGATATCTTTAAAGTCCCTTCCAAACCAAATGATTCTATGGTCTATCAAACCCATCTTTGGCCATTCTTCTGTCATGCACACAGTAAGGCCAAAATTTCCGTAGTCTGCAAACCTCCTGGCATTATACCATTGACACAGAGACAGTTAGCCTGGCATGATTTGAAGGTGTTTTCCCTGAATATCTGCAGCCCTGTTGTGTCCAGGATGCACTGCCCTTATCACACGTATGCAATACAGTATGTAAGCACGTATTTCTTCCTGGAAACAAATACTTGTTTTCCAGGTGGTTAATGAGAAGCTTAGGTTCAAAAAGATGACAAAGCAAAGCTCAAATGTGATACTATCTTGCCTTATAAAAGTGTGAAGAATATTAGCAGCATGTAGATCTATGGCTTTCAGAGGAAAATTACAGGCTTACCCCAGAGTTGCTTCATTTTTTATTTTGTTACAGCTAGAATTACCCCAAGAATGACTGATACGTACATTCTTTTTAACACATGCTGTTACTTGTACTGTGGTTGTGCTTGTTGTACAGCATGCTCTCTCTTAATGTCATTTTGAAGGTAATTTATGAGCAAAGCAAACAAATTCAAAACTTTATGAAAAGGAAGAACAGGAGTAACTCTTATACTGATGCCAAACTTTGAGTCAGTGCTCAAAAATGGTAAATAAAAACATAGTTGAGAGGTCTTTCTTTATGAGAGATGTAAGATTTTTTTTTTTTCTGTTTGCCAGGAATACAGAGCTTCCACAACAAAGGAAATAGGGAGTAATGTGATGTCAGTAATCTTGTGTACAACTCCAGTATGTATTATACATGAATAGTTTTGTCTGGCAGGCAATGAATTTCAGAAAAGGTTGGATTTACACCGCATAGATAACATGGAAAGAATTATGTTGCCAGTGCCATTGTGACTTCCAAAGCATTTTATGTTCATGCTGAGGCAAAATAACTGTTTCCAATCACCAAGTCCTGAGCCAAGAGCCTGCCTGGTTCCTGAAATGAAAGAAAATGCATTCCTAGTTCCTGGTTTATTTGAAACATGGGGAAATTGATGGAAAGATTAAAACCACTGAAATGTTGAAAGGGAGGAAACACATTGGCAGGGATTTTGATCAGATTTGTTCTACAAAAGCTCACTTATATTTTATTACGTACCTTCTTGACTTTTCTGCCTGGTTGAAAAGGGCACAGCAGTGCCATTAAGATTCCCAGGGGAGCGGGTACTGTTGTCTTGTATTACATGTGTGCCACCATTTCACTCTTGTTTTTTTAAGGTCTGAGCATGTAACAATGATCTAAGAAATTCATGTTGCTGGTCAAATAACTCACTCTTTGCTACAGCACCAGCTGCGTGAAAGAAGGAGCATCACAGAGATTGACAGGGGCTTAGGGCCATGCATAGCCTGTAGGGCATGATGGGATCTGAGCATAGCAAGGTCTCAGTGTTATGCTTAAAAGGCTCTTTTGCAATCTGCCATGAGAATTTCATGGAAGCATTCCAATCTCCTTTTTCCTACCACTTCTACCATGAATGCCCGATTTACTTTTTCTCTCCCTCTCTTCTGCTTTTCATCTTGCATGTTTATACCGAAGCAAAGCAAGTGTGAACTCCTACCCTTCTAATTTGCAGATTTCTTACTGTTGTTTCTCGTGAATCTAAATGGCCACACTAAACACTATGGCAAACACTATACACAAATGGCCAAACACCATGAAGAATGCATGCGCTACCAGGTTTTTTTCCTGTTTATTAACAGATAGGTAAGAAGACCTATGTCTTTTCTCCCAGGGAGTGACTCCATTCCACCCAGCTTCTTGCCCCATGACTTAGTGCCAAGTAAAAGAAATATTCTGTATTCACCTGGACCTCAGGAAAACTGGAGACCTTTTTCTCCCTTCCACACAATAAGCAAATCTACAGTGTAATTCTTTGCCTTGGTGTCGTGATTTGAGCCCACCCAGCCAACAGCAAAGCACCACACAGATTCTCTCTCACTCCTATCCCACTCTGGTAGGATGGTAGGAGAAAATACAACAAAAGGCTTGAAGGTCGGGACAAAGGACAAAGAGGGCTCACTCACCTATTATGGTCATGGGCAAAAGACAGACTTGCCTTGGGGAAAACAAAAAAATCAATTTAATTTAAACAAAACCACCACCAATTCACTAATTGAATCAGAGTAGGACAATGATAAATACATCATGGCTTGGCTTCGCGGACGAAGATTTGGGAAGGGCTTTGCCCACGCTTATTGCAAGCGCGTTGATGGCTGAAAAGGCCAATGCGGGATAGGCAAGACCGGTTGCAAAGAGCACACCGGAGGGTCTCCTTGGGTGGTATAGTCGAGGCACGGTTCTTTCTGCGCTGTCTTTTCTCCTCGAGCCTGATTCGACGCGTGCTCTCAAAGGAGACAGCAGCGTTATGTATGGTGTGTCTCCAAATCTCCCGATTGGAGGCCAGGGTGGACCACTGATGGTGGTCAATATGGCCTAGGCTGAGGTGTTGTTTCAGGGAGTCCTTATATCTCCTCTTTGGAGCTCTTCTCTTGTGGCAGCCGGTGGCAAGTTCACCATAGAACACGATCTTAGGGAGGCGGTGATCCGCCATCCTGGAGACGTGCCCTGCCCAACGCAGCTGCGTTTTCAGGAACATGGCCTCAATACTGGTGACGTCTGCCTGTTCAAGGACAGCAACATTAGTCAGGTAATCAGTCCAGTGGATGTTTAGGATTATGCGGAGGCAGCGCCGATGGAAGCGTTTGAGGAGTCGCAGATGGTGGCGGTAGATGACCCATGATTCAGACCCGTACAGAAGAGTAGGCAGTACCATGGCTCTGTAGACACTGATCTTTGTACTTTTCTTCAGGTGTTTATTGCACCAGACTCTTTTATGGAGTTTTCCGAAAGCTCTGTTTGCCTTTGCTATTCTGTTGTCTATCTCTTTGTCGATCGTGGCATCTGAGGAGATGATGCTACCCAGATAGCTGAACTGCTGGACTGACTGAAGCTCTGACTCGCCAATGGTGATGCGGGGATGATAAATACAACCGGATCTTAAATACATCTTCCCCCCACCCCTCCCTTATTCCCAGGCCCAGCTCTTCTACATACTCCCCTCCAGTGGTTCAGGGGAGCAGGGAATGGGGGCTGTGGTCAGTTCCAGTCCTTTCCATGTTTTTTCTGCTAGTCCTTCCTCCTTAGGGGGAAAACTCACACTTCTCCCCTGCTGCAGCATGGCATCCCTCCCATGGGATCGTCTTCCATGAACTTCTCCCACCACTGTGGGTCCCTTCTGGGTGTTGCAGTCCTCCTGGCGATAGATCACTTCAGGGTGGGCTTCCCCCAGAGTTACGGCTGCCTTCATCCCCTGCTCCAGCATGTGGTCCTCCACGGGCTGCAGGCAGGATTCTTCACCGTTGATCGCTAAGGGCTGCAGGGGCTCAGCCTGCCATCTCACCACAGGCTGAAGGGCAATGCCTCCTCTGGCATGCCTCCCCTCTTCCTTCCTTGCTGACCTCGGTGACCAGCACAGTGTCTCCCTCATGTCTCACTCTCAACACAAAAGAGCTCCGAAAAGAAAGGAACCGGCCCAACAGGTTTTTCTCCTCTTAAATATGTTATCGAAGAGGTACTGATTGGGTCTGCCTTGGCCAGAGGCAGGTCTGATTGGGAGCTGGGGGAGCTTCTTGAAGCTTCTTACAGGAGCCATGCCAGCAGCCCCCTTCCTCACTACCAAAACCCCACCAGACACAAACCAAACACGCTTGGATTCACTTGTTCCATTTAGTCTCCAGTTAAAGGGGGAGAAAAAAAATCTTATGGGTTACTGTATGGAAGAGGGGAAATGCCTGAAGTTTACTACTTCCAGTGCCAAAGTAGCTTATCTGCAGCCCTCAATGCTTATGAGTTGAGCACATCAAGGGTTAGTGTTTCATTAAGTGTCCTGTTTGCAACAGCACCCGAGGCAGGAGAAGCACCCAGCAAACCCAAAGTCTGGCTTTGAATAGAGATGCCTGGATGAGATTGAAATTGCCTGTAGGGTGTTCTGGGGCTGCGCTTTTCCATTTATTGCCAGCCTTTCTTATACATCAGTGCCTTGACCCGTGACTTCTTCAGTTTCAGTTCATATTTAGCCCAGATCCAAACTAATGGATAATTTACTGGTAACCACAAACTGCTGTACATTTATTTATGACTGCTGGCCTCTTCACGTGAGAACTCCTTGGGAATAGTGAAGGAATTTCAAGCTTGAAGTCATACTGAATCACTGCAGGGTGCTTCAGCTCAGCACCAGTTTCTGGAGCACATTCTTTATGTGTTAGACCCTATGAATGCATATGCTAAGGGAAAGGGAAGTATCCTACAGCCTGCATCAAACTCTGCATTTCTGTACAGATCTTTGTTCTCTGACTGTTGAGGAAGCCTCTAGCACTGCTTTTCAGTATCTCCACATCGATGCAGTAAAACACTTGGAAATTACAACACTTTATTTTGCAATAGGGAGTTGGATGCCTGTGGGAAGCAGCTGTGTATGAGGACTGGGAATCCTGGGTTCTTTTTCCGGACCTGCTGCTGTTCAACCTCTCGTACCTCCTCTTCTGTTCTAAAACGGGGTTGTTGTTTACTTACCTTACAGGAGAGCTTTTATAAAGCTAATTTACTGTCCTAAACAAGATCTGTAAAACCCACTTAGGGACACCAGCATTGACTTTCACAACTTAAAAAATGTGATTTCCAGTGTTTATCTTGGCAAAGCAAACCTGCTACATAGGAGTGAATGTATAAAGAATCCACTTGTCTTTTCAGATAGTGAAGAGAAGACAGGCACTGGAGGGAAAATAGAGCCTGTGACCTCTAGTTTGTCCAGCCGTGCTATCCCTTCCAGCATGACATCTCCATTTTATTTGATTGCTTCAGTCAAACTTACTCAGATCCTGTCCCCAGGAGTGGAGACTGGGAGGATGGGAAGGCACTAAATAGCATCCATTTCTCCCTGTTAGCCCCGGAACAGCTGCAAATCTTTCTGCCACCGCTGTAACTTGTAGGCTATGATTTTCTTGGCTGCATTTCCCAGCTTTGTGCTTCTAGCACTGATTAATTCCTTTATAGCTCGACATTATAGGATGCTGCACACATACTCAAAAAACCACCTAAGGTTTCCCTGTGGACAGTTAGGAGGGTGGGCACAGGTATTTGTGACAGGTTGTGATATAGCTTTATCTTCCTAAATTCAGATGATACACAGGTGTTTGCTAAGTTTAGCCTTAAAGACAGATAATGTGTTCTGTTATCTTTAGTAGTTTTCATATTGTCCTTATTTTTCTTTTTCCACATTAAATCATGGAAATTTTTGTTTGTTTGGTTTTTTGTTTTTTCCTGGAAATGATGGTTAATCAGCTAGTATCAAGTATTTTTAAATGTTACTGGACTGCTAAATAGGGAATTTTTTTGCCCCTCATGCTATGTTTGCTTTAAGTTTAAACTATTGTCACCTATCTACAGTATTTCAGTATGGCATTTGAATGAATGGCTTATTCCCTCAGCTTGGTTCACAAAAGCTGTTCTACCTCTGATTTTTTGTCATGTCAGCTTGAGAGCAGAATAGGTGAGCTTAACCTCTGAGCACCTGTGTGTTACATTTTTACATATAATGCATTCTTTGCCCGTCTGTGCCAGTTCTGATATCTCTATAGTGAATTGCTTTATATTTGCTCCCACCAAGCAGAAAATTTAGAAGAGGAAGAAGTTTCTACTGCCCTGATTCAGAGGTCACATTAAAGTTACCAAAACAAACAAAAAAAAGCCCAGATATTCACGGAAAAAATATGCCTCCTGCCCTAAAATGTCAGTCAAGCTTCATGCAGTTAAGGTAAACTCACTCCAGTTTTGTGTTTCCGTAATACATCAAGCTGTAATTTGTAGCAGTTGAGTAAGTAATTAGCAGAAGCCTGTATGGTCTCTGTAGTGTGGATGGGAATCTCTGGGGAGGAGGTGGAGCAGGCAGCTGAGAGCCAGTCCTGTGGGTTTCTAAGATAGATCCTCCCTTCTAATCAGAAAAAAATCTGACTCCTCCTGGCATATGTGTTGGGTACTTGGATATTTTGGAATGTCTCCCTGTGGGAGCCTGAATCGTTGAAGAATATTAGATTTAGGGCCCTAGATTATTTATCTGCTTGTGGTGGTTTGCCTTGAGTGGCTGCCAGATGCCTACCCAGCACTGGCATAGTCCCCCTCCTGAACATGACAGGGAAAGAAAATATGATGGCAGGCTCTGTGGGTTGAGGTGAGGACAGAGAGATCACTTACCAATTACCATCAAGGCCAAAACAGACTCGACCAAGGGAAAATTTATTTAATTTATTGCCAATTAAATATAGGGCTGGTTAGTGAGAAACAAAGACAAAAACTAAAACATCCTTACCACCCTGCCTTTTCCCAGGCTCAACTTCACTTCTTCATCCCCAACTCCTCTGCCTCCCCATCTTGAGCAGCACAGGTGGGATGGGAAATGGGAGGTGTTTTGCGTCCATAACAGCTTGTCTCTGATGCTCCTTCCTCCTCACACTTTTCCCCTGCTCCAGTGTGTGCTCCTTAATGGGCTGCAGTGCAGTTACCTGCTCAGTACAGTGCCGTAGGAGTTGGAGAAACTATTTCTTCTCTCATTGACCATAGTTTTACATGGAAGAAGTACAGTAAGGGTCATTTGAATGCTACTGAGGAGAAATTATGCTGAAACCCTCTGAGCTAGGTCCTTGGCTGGTGAATATCTGCATTAATAATAATTGTCAACTTTCATAGACCTACATTCTCTCAAGCCAGCTGGGGATTTGAAACAACTCTTTTGTCCTCTGGAAGGGAAGGAGAAGCGATTTTCCATATTGTGAATATTGTCACATGCATGGTGTTGGCTAATTAAAAAGAGGTGAGCTCTTTAGGAAGCTGGGAAAGAGATCTCTCTTCCCACCTCCTGCTTTCCCTCACCCTCAGGTGGCTTGCTCACCCGAGGCTGAAGTCTGAGTAGTGGGACCAGAAGCGCAGTGCAAATGCCAGTCAAAGGCAGTCAAAACCCCTGTCTTGGTGTGCATCTCTGGAAATACAGCACAGCTGTAAGGTTAGGAAAAGCAGAGCATTTGATCATGACTTCTGTATCGGATATGCATTTAAATTCTCTCTCACTTCAAATCAGACCTAACTGCGTGCAGGTAGTCCGAACTGTCAATGATTGAGCATGATTTACATTTTGGTTTTGTAGAGTTTAATTCTGTAAGGAACTAAATAAGCTAAATGAAACAGCTTTCTCTGCAATTAGTAAATGAGGAAAGGGCAAAATTAAAACATGGCTGTTCCCTTTAACAAATAAACAGGAAGAAAGGAACACCATGGTTTGAATTATAGGAGCTTTCAGCTAAGCCTCTCATTAGTGGTGAAAACCTTTTTCTCTGAAATCTCCTGAACCCTGTTTTTGAATGGGAAAAACAGGAAAAAGCACTTTGTGAAATTGCTGTTTTGAAATGGAAGGATTTCATTTATCTGTTTCTCTGCTTTCCAAAAGTTAGTGTTTACAACAGGGTCTCCAGACCACCCATAATCTGGTAATGGGTCTAACACAACCTTCAGTCTCTAAACAGATGTTTATCTGATTCCCTTGTGGTGGAAGGGTCTGTTCATAATCCCCAAACCCATTAAAGAAATAAGGGGACTGTAAAAACATTTTGAAATAGATGAAACACCTTTCAAGATAAGTTGCTGATACAGGAAAGCAGGAGCGCAGTGGGACTGAAATGATTCCTTGGATACTTCATGCTATTTCTTTGGCAGCTGCAATATTTAGATCTTACTGTGGTGACTGTACTATGAGGCATGTACTGAACAGTAGTTCTGAAATAAATGCCCTTAGATGTTAGAAATACAGAGAGATTACTTTTTATTTAACTTTCTTATATACGCTTGAAAAAATTCAAACTGCTGCTTAAAAATAATGGTTTGTCATTGGTGCAGTCCTGTTAGAAGCTTTGCCATCTTTGGTGAGTGCAGGAGATGAAGGGTGAAAATCAAGGGATACTCTGATGTTTGAAATTAAGTTCTTAACACACATGCTTGCATGTTTTATACTTGATCCACCTGAGTTCTCTGATCAGAAGAAGAAGCTGTAAATCTCTTTGTAATTATCTATGTGATAAAGCGGGATAGAAACACAATGTGGAAAAAAAGGATTATTGAATAATTCGTAAGTGAAACCAAACTACAGAAACTTTACGATAATTAAGTAGCTGGAAGATCACATACTTCATTACTCACAAGCTGGCAGGTCGTAAGAAAGGCACAAGTGCATTTTTATGGCAGGAAATACATCCATTAAATTATACCATTAAGTCATATACACCAGTCATTGTATTCTCATGCTTTATGGCTTTCTTATCAAGTTTACCTTCTATTCAGAGCTGTAGGCAAGAGGGTAGCAGTAAAGACAGGCAGATAAAAGTGCATTCACCTGATTGTTAAGTCATGTTTTTTGTTCAGGCAGACATACATAGGTGAAGCATGAAGTAATGAAACTGCAAAAAAGCCACTCAGAGCGTAAGCTGTCCATTGCAAAAGCCTGAAAATGAGAACTATGTGATAAAATGCCTTCGTGTTTTTCCCTGTTTGCTCTAGTTTCTTCATTATATACAGTATGTTTTTGCCTTCCTTCTTTTCTTTTTGAAGTCTTAAGATTTTTCTTTAGTGTTCCTGGTGGTGCTTTGCTTTGGTGCAGTGATTAAATTTCCTCAAATACAAGAGTGGCTAATTTAACAATTAAAGCCGCTGACACCTCGCTCTCTCCTGTTCTCGTTCTCCATTGCCCTTTTTGCAGTTTGTGCCTAGATGTATCTTCCAAAATGTAGTGGCTGCCAATGACGGGATCTCATCCTGTGGTGAGAGTGTGTGCGTGCCAGGTGATAGAACCATGGGTTTCTGATGCATTTCTCATAGTTCTGGATGCTCTCATGTCAGATGACCAGAATTTGGACACTCCCATCGCCCCCATGCTTGCTCAGTCTCACAATGTGTGTGCTGTTGCTGTCCTGTTCCTAAAGCATGTCTGTCCCAAACCTTCAGTCTGGTTGAAATGTTCACTATTCATGTAAAGGGTGAGAAGCGGCAAGGCTGTTTGAAAAGTGAGGCGCAATCCGAACATAGAGCAGCACTGCTTGTAAGACTCTGATCCGTTTTAGGGAAATCAATATGCCTCTTTAGCTTCACTTCAGGATTAGATCTTCTCAACCACTATGTCATATAGGCTGTCGGTACTTAAAACCCTGTTAATTCTTAACTCTGTTCCCAGCCTCCTTCCATTTCAGCTCATGTCACGTATTAGATGCAGTGCGTTCTTGCTGCTTCTGCCAAGTCCAACATATTGCCTCTTATTTTTCTCTTCCTCCTTTCCTCATTGCCCTTAAGCTCTGGAGTCCCAGTGCCACAAAGCATTTAAACGTATGTTCAACTCCTAAGCAATGGAGCATTTTGCTGAGTCAGGACCTTTGCATTCAACTCACCCTGTTTGAGTGCGAGTAGCCTTTGAAGTTTGCAAGGCACTAGGAGAGATCCTCAGCAGCACAGAGAGGACCAATTAATTCTTTCTTTCTTTTTCTATGCTTTTCGGTTCTTCAGTGTAGTTGCTCTTAGATTCCCATTTTTCACTTTGTTTGCCTTATTGTACCATCTGCCTTTTTGCTTCACGTCGCTCGGTTCTTTCATTTACCACTTGTCTTCCCCAGAGTTGGGAAGCATAATTCTACTTTGTACCTCAGAAAATTTGCTGTACAGTACAATTAGTTTAACTGAGTTGGCAGTTCAGATTGGCTGGTCCATGATGTGTTTCAGGTATCACCAGGCAGGTGACAAAGAATGCCACTCCCATGCAACAAGACCTGTCTGAGGATACTATCCCACCTCTGTGTGTCCTGACAAGATAAAAATATATGTGCTGGCGTAAATGTTTGCTTAATACAAGAATGTTCCTGTGTTTTGTATGGGAACAGCTGATGCATGCAGCTGCTTCAGAATAAAAAGAATTGAAAATTTAGAGAAGTTTGGAATAGAGGCTGCTAATTAGATCCCTTTCTCAATCTCTGAGCCCCGAGCCTTCCCAGACCTTTGGTGGTTTAGCACTGACTCAGAGAGACGTGAGTCTTTTTGATGTCTTTGTGTATGGTTTTTTTTATACCTACTGCAGCTTAGCTCTGAATTCAGAACTTTTGCTTGCGTTGCACTCCCAGGTCACTGCAACCAGGCTTCCACTATCAAAGCATTGCTTGTCATGTGCTTGCTCTCATAAACATGCCCAGCTCAATATTCACACCTCTCAGGTAGCTAACCCCTGCTACATCTACTGGAAAGCTGTTCTAGAGCCCTACGCTTCTGATTGTTGAAAGTCTTTTCTCTTGCAGGCTTCCTCTGCAAGTGTGTTAATTCTAGTATTATATCTCTAAATCTCTTTCACAGGCACCCCCTTGCCGTGGGGAAAGAGCTTGCGTGCCCTTGCGAAGTTGAGAGCTATGCTGGTGGTGGCATATGCCTCCGGTAGGGTCTCCCAAGCCAGACAGGTCTCAACTGAAGGGTCAGACAAAGTGTGTCCACAGGCAGGATGGGCTCACTAGCCTTCGGGCAACCATCCTAGGAGAAGGACAACTCTAACTCCAAACCCGGGCAGATGGAGCTCGTTTAGCCCTGTAAGGCCATCCATCTAAGAGGAGGATACTCTAACCAAACCTACGACCTGAGGACTTCGCTGTCACCGTCCAAGCTCGCTAGGCCCTGGCAGATGAACCTCAGGTGTAAAGGGTGGGGCCAGTCTCGCGCACGCTGCGCCTCACCTAAAAAATCCACCGCGCAGGCTTGAAGGGTGTACTCACGTTTAAAGCCCTTCCCAAATCTTTGTCCGCGAAGTCAAGCCATGATGATGATCTCTAAATGGACCCTGCATATGCCATTTGCATAAAACTGTGATAAAACTGTGAGACAGTGATAAAACTGTGAAACAGCTTTTTTTGATCCCTCCTTAAGTGATGGTGTTTCCAGACTGGAGTTGTTTTGGGGAGCTGCTGTGTGGCAGAGTACGTCCTTGCACATCTCACAGTGTTCCTGTTCAGTGTATTAGTTAACTGTGTAGGCTAAATTTGATTTTTTTGATTCAAGAGTGTAATTCTTGTTTAATCCGTGGGGTACATAGTTCACTTATGCCATGGGACAGAATTCGGTCCATTTTCTTGTGGAAACATTTTTCAGGGTTACTTCACCACACTGTTGACTGACCTGTCCGCTCTTTGCAACAGTTGCACATATGTCTGAAATAACGGGGATGGACTATGACACTTGGGAAAAAACCTGACCCCACGAGCACATATCTTAATGAAACCTGCATTGGTATGTGGTTTAGTGGTTGTGGATGCTTTTGATGTTGAGTATTTTGAAAGCCGTATAACAGCACAGTCACTTCCTCCACACTGTTGCAAAATAGTGTAAAGTTTAGATGAGTAACAGGTTGTGACATAACAGTAGCGCTTAAAGCCTCAAGGAAAACTCATAAAATGTTACATTTACAGATCATTCTGTCAAAACAGCTCGGGTTGTCACTACATCTCTATTTTTGCTACCAGAGTTACTTGCACGGATATGAGCCCTTCTGGCTTTGTGTTTCACAGAGCCGTGCCAAATGCTCAGCCCTGTTAAAGAGCATGAACTTACTAGAGCGTGCGGTATGGCAAAGGACACCTGAAGGTTGGCTGCGCTTTGGTGTTCCCGGTTGTGTTTAACTACTGTCAAATGTGATGATCACAGCATGGGAGAGCCTTCTGCCAGACTTCTTGTGTGTTTCCAAGAGGAGGGAGCAGAGCATTTCTTTACATCGAGCGAGCGTCAAAGCTGTTACCTTAAGCAAAACTGAAATGGAAGGATAACATTTTAATTGTCTGACAGACAGTGGATTTAGGCTTTTATTCAGCAAAGCACATGAAGTCTGTTGACTTCATTGGGAGTGTGACATTTCAACCTAAGCATATGTTTAAGATTCCTGAGGTTTCCAAGTGAAGCCCTCCGGGGCAGTGCTTCTCACCTTCTCTGCATGAGAGGTGTTAGGCTCTGTGCCTAAAGAAATTAGGGCACTTCATTTGTTACATCTCATTAGCATGAAAAGCCAGGTCAAGTGACGCAGAAATTGTGAGGAAGGGACCAGGTCAAAGGCAGGTCTCTTCTGCACAGCTCTACTGGGTTAAGCAATGTCCTGTCTCCTGGGAAAGGGGAGGAAGGAACTGGGTCTTTGGTCTGCTCTCCCTCACTTCTCAGTGGAGTTTCCTTGTCCTTCGTCTGGGCCATGCAGGCAAATGAGCGAGGCTTTCATGCACTTTCAAGGGAAGTTACTGCTGATTCATCAGTAACTGGCTCTTCTCCAGCCCCCAAACAGCTCCTGAGGTGGAAGAGGTCAAATCTAGCTCAATGTTACTTTAATGTAGCATGCACACACATTTTTATCGTGCAGTGACTTCTGCATCCTCAGCATAGCTGCCTTCAGATAATGCATCTTTCATCATTTTACAGAACCTGTAAGAGCCACAGCATGTTTTTGTAACGACAGTTTAATTTTCAGGTTTTTTTAGTTTTCTGACTCATAGTCCTTTTCTCCAGAAACATAAAATGATTCATATACCCAAGCACTTAACTCCTTTTACATTTGTAAATGGCACTTCATGCATGCTTAATGAGAGTATTCCAAACCACTAAAACCATAATTTGCTTATGCTACATAATAGGGTTTGAATCCTGCAATGATTTATGGAAATACTTCCAAGTTCATTGTAGGTTTTTGCAAATGGTGACTTTAGAGACAGAATGTCCACTAGCTTAGAGTCAGTGGGTCTTTGTGGTCCTCGTATGCTCTGACACAGCACCTCGGAAGAGAGAATGAGATGATAGAAAAATGGAATTGGTACTATAAATCTGATGCAGAAAAGAATGCAGAAGAGGCTCTTTTATTGCTTTCACAGAGGTAAAAGTTGAATATTAAAGTACATTAGAAAAAGGAGATAGAAAGAGAAGATGAAAGACTTTTTTTTTTCTTTCACTCTGCTCCAGAATTTCTAAAATTAAACTCTCAGTGTCTTACTATTTTTATTGGAAGATATGAGGGAAAAATCCCTATGCTGGATAATCCAAAGACCAGATAGATTTATTTAGTCTCAAAATACACAGTACTATATAGCACTGCCTTTTTAAAAAGCTATTGGACTGTTACTCAGGCAACACACATTATTTTCTTTTTAAAATGGAATCAAATAATATATGATAATGGGGTTTTAATCTCTTAATCCAGACTTTTTTTCCCAGAACTTCCAGGAACCACTTCAGATTATTCCATGTCCAATAAATTCCTACATATTTTTCATTTTTCTCTCTAACAGACAGAATTCTAAAAGCAGTAAAATCTTCCAATTTGAGTTGAAATTTAATAATTCCGAAATGTATTTTGGGACCACAGTTTATGTTCTGAGAATCAGATTTCTGAAACAGTCAAAAACCTTTTCTTCAGGTCCATAAAACAGTTTGCAGGCATCTGTTAATTTTCAGATATTTTATTGCTTTGTCTTATTCTGTGTCATTTTCACTTTGTTGTTGTTGTGAAAAAGGGATTTTGGCTATAATCTCCCTCTTCTTTGTTGCATAAAATGGCAAAAACCTCTCCTTCTTCCTCCCTCAATCTCCAAGAGGTAAAGAAAAAAAAAAAGTAAGAGTTTCTGCTCCAGGAGTAATTTGTAGGTCTCTAATGTCAGCGAAGGACTCCAAACTGAAACAATACTATTCGTTAGGAAAGGATCATGAATTGCGTGTCATGTGCATTGAGCTTTGCAGGAACTGGAAGGACCTTGACTTTTTGCCATCAAAGTTGTTTTCTAATTGCAGATGCAGTCACTGGGTAACAGGCACCAACCCTGACACTGCTTCAGCAGTGGGTCCAGGTGCCCCTTCCCTCATGGCGCTGGCATCCACGTGACATTCCATTAAAAGGAACAGGGGCATTGCTGGTCTTTCCAGGAGGAGCAGGGGGTAGGCAAAGCCTCCAATTTGTTTATACTCTTCAGATACTTTTCCAGTGATGTGGATAAATACGGTTTGCACTCCTGTTGTCATCGTGTTCAGGTGTCTACTGAACTCTCCCAAGACAGTACTTTTTTCAGAGAGAGGCAATTTATGAAGAAATGGTGTGTTCCTGAGAAGAAGTTACTCTGTATGATCTGAGATCTCATGCAGCTTTTAAATAGGCGATGAGGATATATCCAAGGATGCTTGAGGGAAGATCTGTGATCCTCCTTAAGGGAGAATGGTGGACCTCTGAAAAATGGGCTGAATGAACAGGGAGCATTTCAGGGATGAGGGTCTCTGTGATGCTTTTCTCATTCAGTTTGCACAAGGAGGAGCTGCAGTTGGTTTTGTAAGGTCTGGTCTGTGGCATTTGCTTGGTGGCTTCTTCCTCTGTATTCTGTGGTCTTCATTCCTATGAAAGCTCATATTTGGCTTGTGCTGTCTCTGCCAGGAGCTGATAGTACATTTCTTTGCAATGATACACCAAGTGTTTATTTTGGGGCCACATTGCATCTGGGCAGAAATTTTTCAATATTAAAAATATGTCCAGCTTCTCAATTTACATAAGATACTAGATTGACATCTAAGTTAATTTTGTATTCAGAGCTGACCACCAAGAAGGAAAAAAATGTTACTGTTGACCTCAACTTTTCCATAATTGTGAAGATCTTGAGTCAGCAACGTGCAATTTTATAGGAAGCACAGACTGAATGCAAGATACCAAGTTTGGGCTTTTGCCTTCATTAGAGTATTTTGAGACTGAATGCCTGGCCTTCTTTGGGAGCCTCTCAGGGGAACCTAGAAAGTCCAGGGTCGCAGCCTAGAAGAGCCACATTTACATAATACAAACAGGTTTCTCATTAGCAAACCAAGTAATAACATTGTCTTAGAGTTACATTCGGTGGCATTTTGCTTATCAAAGACAACACAGAAAGGATTTAACTGGCAGGAAAATGTTTTTACCTTGATTCACTCTGTCATTGAATTTCAGTCAGAGATACACGGTCAGTTGAGTTTGGTATGAGTTCATGCTGCCCTGCCAGGAGCAGGCAGGGGAGGTCTTCTCCAGCGCTGCATTCCTGAGCCATCCATCCCTGGTCTCTGCTGTGAAATTTCAGTTCTGTGAAATGCCTGGAGGATGCCTTATCTGGAAATCAGGTCCCAGCTATAAACAGCTGAGGCAAGTCACCTGATGCGTATCCTCTTTCACCGTGCCACCCAAATAAAACACAGAAAGGAGTGCTACTACTATTTTTATTGTTGGTTTTTGTTGTTATTTTTCAGAAACTGCAATAAAAAGGTGTAGTTGTCATGCTAAGGGATAGAGGGTATTCTGCCAATGAGCAGATCATTCTTTTTCATTGGTTTCATTGTTCCAGCTAAAGGAAATGTGACAGCAGAGGATGGTTATCTCACAGATCTGCCAGCAGCTACAGCTCATGCTGCTGTGCTTTGGGTAGTGGCTAGATGGCACACACAAAGCTGTTGAGAAGACAGTCTTATCTGGAGAAAGTTAAATACAGTAAGGACCAGCCTTCACCATGAAAAACTTTGCAAGTGAAGTTGACCAGAATGGGCAGAGAGGTATGAAACTATGAGGGCAGACATCAAGGCCAACAGCAAGAAAATGAAGGGAGGACTCAGAAGACATCCTGAAGCGTGGCAGAGCTCTTCTTTGGCTTCTGTATCTAGCATTTAC
Source organism: Bucorvus abyssinicus (assembly GCA_009769605.1). Classification (NCBI taxonomy): domain Eukaryota; kingdom Metazoa; phylum Chordata; class Aves; order Bucerotiformes; family Bucorvidae; genus Bucorvus; species Bucorvus abyssinicus. Next base: position 16,557,447 of record CM020030.1, on the reverse strand, counting down.
TTCTCTGTTTAGCCCATTACCTTGGAAATCATGAGGAACTGCACTTTTTAATTACAGCCATCACAGTTCTTTCTCTTGTAAAATTAATTAATCTGTTAGCCCCCTCCATCCTACCTTGGTGCTCCTCTGCCTCATGGAGCAAGAGTTAAGAGCCCTGTCTCTTGGCACTTTCCCATAGTGTTTGCTCACTTGTTTCACTGACCAAAAAACGGTTAGCCCTTTGCAGGATGTTCCCAGCACATCAAAATCACATCGTGCATGGCTGTCTTTGGGGTTTTTTACAGGTGCAAAGCAGGCACCAGGCATGCTAAAAGGTGCCAAAATATTAAGCTTTATGGCAACCGTGACTTTACAGGCTTGGCTTCAAGCCAGGTGAAAATACTGTCTAAATACATGTCTGGGTAAAACTAGGCAGGTTTGACTGTTGATAGCTGAGGGACCTGAGGACCTGACAGGCAAGAGATCCAGAAGTCACAGTAGTAAGTGAGGCTCCTACAGAAAGAGCTTCCCAGGAGAGGAGCTGTAGGATTCTTCTCTGCTGAGCTCAAGGAGTGTACAAAGTCAAGCATTTGCAGAAGCTGGTATAAGTAAAATCACTGTCAGAAAGAGTATCTTAAGAATTACCAGGAAGATAATATTCCTAGGATTCCCCTAAGTGTTTATACCCAGTAACGCAGCTGCCAATAGTGAGCTAGGGTTACAACTTTGTGGTCTTCTTGGAAGCCTGCCATATTGTCCTTCTCGTGCTTTGATGCTCAGAGGGCTGGAGGTTGGGCAGCAATTTCAGCATCTCCCATTGTGATTGATTCAGAAAGTCTTTAAAATGGCAGACTCATCCAGCAATGCAAACTGCAGGCATAAAAAGAGTAAAATCCCTAAATTAAAGCAAAGTCTGCATTAGGTACCACTGTGACATAATTCTCTATTTAAGTCAATGTCAGATTGGGCCTTGGATTGGTAAGGAACGCTTTGGAAAGAGGAAATTGCATTATGGCTTCTGTTTCCCTCCCAGGGAAGTATGCGAAGCACATTACAGAGTGAGGGAAGGTCATGACTGCAGGGAACAGCACAGGATGTCTGAGAGGGAAAGGTGGAGCGAGAGGAGCTGCTGCAAAACAAGGACAGAGAAGCAGCAGCAGAGCATGAGGGTGAAAAGTCGTAACTGGAAACTTTGCAATATCTTAATCAGAATTCTTTCACATAAAAGGTCCAAAAAACCCTCCCCCCTCCCTTACTTCTGTATTTCTGACTTTTGTAATCTCTTGTTTTAATTTAAAAATGCATCGTTGGGGTATGGTTTTTTACAGTCTGGCAATGTTCTGAAATTTTTGAACTGCCAGATGGACTCAGTGTTTCCAAACCAGCATCTGCATTGGTGCACATATTAGTCTGATGGAAATGCTGGACAGGCTGAGACTGATCAAAATCTATTTCCTTAGTCATGATCAGTTAATACCACCGCTGCAAATTAAGTATTGCACTTGCTATAGTGCAGCATGCACCTCCCAGCTATATTTCATGCATCATTTCCTCTGTCCATAAACTTATTTCTGAGCCAGCCCTGCACTGAGTCTTAAGCCGGGTGGAAGCAATGCCACCCCTCCCTCCAGCCCCTCTGTCTAGGGCAGTGGGAGGATCTCAGCCCTGCCGTACAGGCAGGGGAAGCAGTGTGGGAGCCAGCTAGGGGAAGAGCTCACTTTCTCTGCTATTCCTTTGCCGTAGCAGCTCTCTTGGCCTTTCCAGGATTGCTTATTTGAAGCACTTTGCAGCACTATGGGCCAAGCAGCACCTCTAGCAGTGTAGTAGGGAGAAAAGCGTATGGTGTGGCATAAAGGAAGCAAGCGTAAAATGTCTACGCATTTCTCAAAAGGCAAATTGTCTGAAAAGTCTATCCAACGATAGCTGAAACCAGAACAAGCTGTAATTACATGTCCTTTTGGTTTGCAGTTTATACGATTTTCTCTCTGGCTTTGCAAGTGTGCCACAATTACGCTTCAGTGGCTCAGCAGCCTTTTAACAAGCTGTAGAAGGTACCCTATTGCTCAGGCACTGGCAATGCTAAAAGACAGACCATACCATCCTTTAACCCTTTCCAAGGTTATGTAGCTTAATGATGTGGAGCAGTCTCAAAGTGATAACCTGTCCACAAGGAGCTGGGAGGAGGCAGGTCAGGAACTGGGTTGATTACTCAATACCTTTTCGTTGTACAGCTGCTGCTCAGGATACTTTAGTGTTTGAGTTAATATCTTGCAAACATAACAAGGTAGAGAGGGAATGGCACAGAGGAAACTATTTGGAATGAGTTAAACATTAACAACACACCTTAAATACAACCAAATAGGAGCAAAAGAAGGGAAATACAGTCCAAGTACAGTCTGTACTCAGTTTTAACAGGCAGGCGGCATTTGTTTACGGAAGCAGACAATCATCTCCTTCCTCTCTGGGGTAAAATGTGTATTTGAAGGAAGTACTAGTTGGAGTTTTGTTTTAAGTACAGCTTGCAAAGTAAAGCCTCAAAGGCAAGCCTGGTCCGTTTGAGTAGCTACTCTGTAAACTGATGATTTAATTTAAGACAAAAGGTAGCACTCAGCTGACTATTTAACTGATTCCTGAGTTGGCTGGCTTTTCAGTCCGTGATACCCTGGTGTCTGCATTCCAGGGCTATAACACTCTGTAGTGAGAAGGCTGCCAGCTCAGCCATGGGATACTCCAGCTGATTCAGTCACTCCTCCATCAACTTTTGCCATGCGGTTCTTCAGGTACCCCAGCCATAAAGACAAAATGACCTGCACAGCAAAGCCAGCTCTTAGAGGATCACTAATTACATGGTTTTGTCCTTATGAAAATAAAGGCACAGCCATGGAGAAGGGCAAGCCCCCTAGAACAGGTCTGCCTGCTCCAACAGAAGCAGGAGAAAACTACTGCACTTCTGCTGTCGGTCCAAGTAAACTGGAATTTGCCAAATAGTCCAACACCTCCTCCCTCCAAGTAACGTCAAGTTCAATTAAGAGTCCAAAGAGTACTTCTTTCAAAACATCAATGGCTGGATGAGAAGATCAAAGATCATTGATTTTTTTTTTTTATTTTATTTTATCTCAGAGAATGAGTTCTAAAAAATCCCTTATCAGCTTCTTTTTGAATGCCTGAAAGGGGAAAAAATTAAAGAGTATTTATTAGTATTACCAGTAGTATTCCAAGATGTATTGCATGCATTATTATTAAAATTATTCTAGAGATGCAGTGCCAGCAAATCATGGATACAGCGAACCGGCAATAAATTAATTGAAGAACTAAAAAAGCACTGGAAATTAGGAAAGATGATGAGATGGAAGAGATCAGCTGAGCAAAGTGAAGACTGAGAATGGCACGTCTTTCTTGCACTAATATGGTAATGAAATAAACGAAGGCAGAGTGGGAATACTGATCTCCACATGCTTCTAAGAACTTCTTACCGTGCTTGGTCAAACTGCCGTAAAATTGCTAACGTGAGCTATTACAGGAAGAAAAGACCTTTATGCCAATATAAATGCATCTCTGGTGCAGAGCTCTGTCACTTCTTCACTGATAGTTTCTAAATTACAGAATCACAGAATCACACAGAATCATTTTGGGTAGAAGAGACCTTTAAGATCATCAAGCCCAACTGTTTAACCCAGCATTGCCAGATCACCACTAAGCCATGACCTTCAGCACCATATCTACGCATCTTTTAAATACCTCCAAGGATGGGGACTCCACCGCTTCCCTGGGCAGCCTGTTCCAATTCTTCACAACCCTTTTGGTGAAGAAACTTTTGCTAATATCTAGCCTAAATTTCCCCTGGCACAAACTGAGGCCACTTCCTTTCATCCTATTGCTTGGGAGAAGAGACTGACCCCCACCTCACTACAACCTCCTTTCAGGTAGTTGTAGACAGCAAGAAGGTCTCCCCTCAGCCTCCTTTTCTCCAGGCTAAACAACCCCAGTTCCCTCAGCCACTCCTCAAAGGACTTGTGCTCTAGACCCTTCACCAGCTTTGTTGCCCTTCTCTGGACACACTCCTGCACCTCAATGTCCTTGTACTGAGGGGCCCAAAACTCAACACAGTATTCAAGGTGCAGCCTCACCAATGCCAAGTACAGGGGGACAATGACTTCCTCACTCCTGCTGGCCACACTTTCTGGTTCAAGCCAGGATGTTGTTGGCCTTCTTGGCCACCTGGGCACACTGCTGCCTCATATTCAGCTGCCTGTTGACCAGCACCCCCAAGTCCTTTTCAGCTGGGCAGCTTTCCAGCCACTCTTTCGGAAACCAAGCCTGTAGCATTGCAGGGGGTTGTTGTGACCCAAGTGCAGGATCCGGCACTTGGCCTTGTTGAACCTCATACCATTGACCTTGGCCCATCAATCCAGCCTGCCCAGATCCCTCTGTAGAGCCTCCCGACCTTCAAGCAGATCAACACTCCCACCTATCTTGGTGTCATCTGCAAACTCACTGAGGGTGCACTCGATCCCCTCCTCCAGATCATTGATGAAGATGTTAAAGAGAACAGGCCCCAATACTGAGCCCTGGGGAACACCACTGGTGACCGGCCGCCAACTGGATTTAACTCCATTCACCACCACTCTTTGGGCCCGGCCATCCAGCCAGTTTTTTACACAGTGAAGTGTACACTCATCCAAGCCATAGGCATGCAGTTTCTCTAGAATACTGTGGGAAACCTCAGAGGCAGGAGGAGGCCTATGGTTCATGCTGCACACCATCCGTCAGTGATGCGGAGATTTTTTGGGACACGCGCTTTGCTGAGGATCCCTTGGTTGAAAGCAGGGGCAGACGGGGCAGACTCAGGCGGGACTGTCTCGGTGGTGGTGAGATTAAAACATTTTGCATTTACAGTCTGTGAGCTTTCTGGAAAAGCTGACTGAAAGGTTTTTTCTTTTCTTTGCAGTTTTGTGTTAATAAACCAGGCTTCCCAGCAAAGTTTTATGCTCCATGCCATACCACTTCTGAAGTTAGGGCAGAACCCAAGAAGGAGAAACAGCAGCCAATGGACTACAAAGTCCCTGCCATACAGCAGTGAAGACAATGTAATCCTGACTCCCAAATTTTGGCAATGCATTTAAGAATTTATGTCTATTCAGTAATCATTCTTCCTTCAGGAAACACTAACCTATCGAGCCATAAGATATTTAGGCCTCCTAGATGCCCTGTCCACAAAGTAGAGATGACTATGGAGGCAGTATTCATCTCCAGCAAGTTTGACATCCACTTTGCTTGCTTAACTCCCAGAGTAGTAGCCTTCTTGAGGAAGAAGTGGTGCTAAATGTGCTCCATTCCCACTCTTTAAGACCTGAAGGAGCAAGGCTGCTCTTCAGTCTCATTTTCTCCAGTCACCTCAACCCCAGCTGTTGCAGACTGGAGCAACTGCTAGTGACACCTCTGCCACTTTTGTAAAATACCCAAGATACCAGTTCCCCTGAGGGATGGGTTCTCTGACCCTGGGCACCTCAGCTGAGCTGGTGGCAAGAGCAGTGAGAGCCGTGCTTGGCTTCAAGGCCTTGGTGCCATCCAGGAAAAGGCTGATCCCCTGCACAGGGTTCTGCTGAGCCAGAAGTGTTAAGCTCTGAACGAGGTTTATACTCTTTCCAGCGGGCTGTTGGTAAAAGCAGGTGGAAAGCTGCTTCTTCAAGTATCTGATTTTTACCCTGACAGTGGCTTTTGACATTTCCACGGCTTTAAAATTACTTTCCCCCCTCTCCATCTTTCCTCTTCTGTGCATTGTTTTTCTGCGGCAGTCTTTTTCTCTTTGTTGACTTTGCTTCTGTAAAGGACTTTGCATAATGTTTTCCTTCAAATGGTTCATTTCAAAGTTTTCCCTTTATTTCAGACTTCCTAGTTGCTACGTGACTCTGCTGTGTGGTTTCTAGGTCTCCTGCTTTACAGTGTCCTTTTTCTTTAAGGCACTTTCCCTTGAACAGCAATATGGCAGTGATAATATGAAAAAACCTCTGTGTCTCTATACAGAAGACTAAAATATCAGTGAGAGAAGGAGAGACAAAGCAAGCATTTTTAAATATAAAATAAGATATATTTACTTATAGGATATTTATTTTCAAAAATTCCCTAATAGCACGAAGAGAAACTTTGCCATTTTACAGAAAATACATGCTTATTTTTCTTCATACGTTCTAGTATGGCTTTCCATAGGCTTTCCACAAAAAGAACTACCATTTATTTTTATGCTGCGTGCCCAGAACAGTTACTGCATGACCATCATCCTGCCAAGATTTGGTGCCGAGAAGGTGCAGCGTGATGTTTAGAGGCAGAGTGCTCCTAGTTTTACTGGGGGCCGTTGGGAGTGGCAGGGGCTGCGGGTGTCTGAATCAGGATGGTTTACACTTTGACTCACCGTCAGGGAGTGTTATAGCATTATATATATTCTGTTCTATGTATTTGGGAGAGTACATCTGAAGTCCTCTCAAAACAGGTCCTTTTCAACTCAAACACTTGATTCCTGGAGCTGTTTCTTGGGCATGGCACCGAGTCCAGTGAGCGCTTTTCTGCTGGTACTCAGTCAGGCTGTAACAGGATTTCAGAAGTGACCTACATATTTTGCTCCATATCTCAGGCTCTCTTTGCGTAACCATCTATAGGTGGTCTAAATTTACCACCACCGTGTGAGAATCTGAATCCACAAGCAGCAGTGGGTCTAGCTATTTAAATCACTTTTTGTCCTGATTTCAGAACCGTGCGTAAGACTTGCACTTAACAGTTTTGTCAGCAAAGCTAAGCTGGTCAATATTTTCTTTGGTGATCATTTTTGTTTCTGTTTCATGGCTATACCAGCGAGAGCCACTGTGGGGACCAGCAAAAAAATGCTTTAGCGGGTATTCTGTATTTTGCTGACTGACCTGGCAGAAGTTGGTTTTGCCTCCCAGTATAGTTGTGTTTAGACTGCCAGGCCTTTTCCAGCTTGGAAGTTTTGCCAGCGGACTTCAGCCCTTTTTGAATTTCAGATGCAGGCAGATACAGAGGGGCTTTGTGCAGCTGTGTCTTGCTCTGCTGCTGTTTCTTTGCAGAGGCAAAAGATCATGCCTGTCAGCCGACGCCACCATAGAGTCACTAGGAAAAGCTGTAGGACTGCAAATGAGTCCTCAAATCTCAGCTCTGTCACCCAAAGTAAGCTGGCAGGTGTATAAGTATCTGCTTAATACCTCAGGAAAGGTAGAAACTCCTTTTCAAGATGGTATAAGACCTTTTGTCATCTTTTTTCCTTTGCTTATGAATACTTCTAGTTCTTATGCAAAGTCTCATGGAATCATCATTTAAGTTAGTGGAGCGACGTTGCTTTGGAGCAGCTGCTGGGAGCAGTTGCTATTCATGCAGAAGGGCAGAGTGGGCTTTGGGTGTGAGGCTGGGGTGTCCAGTAGGCAGTGGTGTATGAAGAGTGTAACCCATTGCTCAAGGCAAATGACTCAATGGCATCTGGCTGACCACTTCTGAAACAAAAGGGACACCTTTGCCTTTGGAGACAGCTGAGACAAACTCTATTTAAACTGTGTTTAAAATGGGCTTTATTGATACAGAACTTTTAATTTAGCACTGGGAAGATACCCACTTCTGTCAGCCTTTTAGAATGGAGATTGGATTTTCCTCAGGGTACAGCTGAGTTATAAGTGCAAGAAACCTTTGGGGTTTCCGGGATTTGAGCCGATCAGCCAGGCAGAACGTTCCTGGGATGCAGGAGTTGGGCAGCAGTGGTCCGTGTACAAGGCAGAAATGCAGTGCAGGACCTGAGGCCAGTGGTCAGCTGTGGCTGGTTTTTCTTCTTCCACCTGGGAGAGGGGTTATTTCAGCGTAACAGAGTTCACTGCGACTCTGTGATGCAGTGCTCCCAGTGAAACACACAGAGATTCATTTACTACATGGATGTAGCAAAAGCAGTAGTGATTCACTGTTGTTTATAATAGGGGTACAGTGCATTATGCCTTGATTTTTTAAATTGTGATACTATAAGAACACTTTCTCTAATGAAGAGACTAGCATGTTAAAGGGTCTCCTGAGTCAAACTGTTTTTTTCATATGGCAGTTTCTCTCAAGGTAGCGTTAATGTTCCCAGAGAGAGCAGAATGGGAAAACTGCAGGTCTCTTGGTCACATCTTCCAAGAGGATCAGACTTTCTTTTCCTTAGATGCAAATTATCAGGGATGTGGAAAGGGTGGGGAGGTGTTTCTCAGCTACTCGTGGTGGTTAATACCAAAGCACTTGATCGCATCAGTGTTCTGACCTACTAGTTTTATGGCCAGGTGCTTGCTGCCGTGGTTTACGGTTTCGTAAGTTAGGCCTTTATATATTCTGCAAAATACTAACAGGTTTACTCTCCCTGCACGCTCTTCATTCATTGCTACATAACAGCAGAGAGCAATTTAGCTCCCTGGCAGTGTATTTTAGTGAGACAGCAAATTGTCTGTGTTTACTTATGCTATATAATTCAGTAATTGTACTGCAACTCTTGGCCAAGTTCCTCAATAGTTTGGGCCTAAAAACAATCTCTTAAATTCATATTTAGGTTCCTAAATAGAAGGTCCAATTTTTCAAATATTGAGTCCATCCTGTCCTGATTCTTGCTGACTTTTTGGAAGCCAAAAGGCTATCAGCATTTGGTAAATGAGGCCTGTTATGTGTTCCCACACTTGTACAGGGAAGCTAACCTATGGTTTAGACTCCTTTTAATATTTGGGTTCGTAGTATTCAGTGCCTGCTTTATTCTCTATATTGCAATAATTCCGGGTGAAGCTTACTCATGTTGACAAACTATCAGTTTGGATTAAAATGTCCAGTAAAAAAAGTTGCCAGCAAGGTCGCTATTTGAAATCTTTGCTGGAAGATTAAGAGATGCACAAGAGTGAGAATATTTCTGGCAAGCCAGTGGTTCGGTTGTTGGGGTTTTTTTATAAAAAGGTAGGCTATAAATACCACCTTTCATATAACGTATGCTTCACTGCCCGTGCTGACAACAAACCTGAGTAAACTTGAGTTCATCAGAAAGGCTAGTTTTGCCCTCAGTATTACTGGGAGCCCTTCAGTGCCTCTTGGTAAGGTTTTTCTCCTGTGTGTCAGTGTAGTAAGGCTTCCTTTCCTTTCTCTATATAATTTCAAGGAAAGTCTGATTCATTACTTCAGGGGCTGAGCTAAATTTTTTCCTCTAGACCATTTTAAAAGAAATCGTTTAAGTCTCAAATGCTTGTGCTGGCTGCAGCAGCAGATGTGCGAAAGAGTGGGCATTCACTTTGCTTCTTGCTGCTCATCCTCAAGAAGAGGGGGCTCTCCTTAATCTGTGGGCTCAGAAGCACAGCACAAGGACTTTTTGACCTAAGATAAAACAATGACAAAACCAGTCCTGTGGAAGCACAGCATGCAGGCACTTCAGGATGCTTCTGGAATTTATTACTGGGGATAACTTACTCTTTCTTTTCTAAAGAGAATCATAACAATGCCTTTAGGGAAAAAAGTCTTGAGTGATGAAGGGAAAGGGAAGAAATTTTTGGTAATATTTAAAAGTTGCTAAATTCAGATGGCCCTGAAATGAGAGGATTTAATGTACGGTACATGAGCAGAGTGATCTGGCATGATTGCAAAGGCGACTTTGAAAGTGTTTCTTATTTTGGTCTTGGAGATCTTTCATTTCTTCTATTCAGATACTCTGATAGATCCAAATTTTCTGCCTTTTCAGTAATCGATATGCACTTTTTTTCTCAAATGGGGTCGACTCTTGAGAAAAGAATTATGTTTTCTAAACATTATTTGACTGAGACCGACTGCATGTTTCCATTCCCCTTGCAGAGGCACTGCGATAGCTGGAATAGTTTTCGGTATAGTATTTATAATGGGAGTGATTGCCGGGATTGCCATCTGTATCTGCATGTGCATGAAGAACAACCGTGGGACTCGAGTAGGGGTCATCCGAACTACCCACATCAACACTATCAGCACGTACCCAGGTAAGAAAGCAAAATGACACCCCTGAAAGAGTGCCTGTGTTCATGGCAGGAGTGTATCTGTGGATAGTTACGGCTCCACAGAAAATGAGGGATGCGAGTACAGCAGGAGCTTCTTCCCAATCCAGAGGGGAACAGCATGACTCCCTGCTGAGAAATGCAAGACAGCTCAGCGTGCACAGTGTTCCTCAGTGCAGCGCTCTGCCTGGGCTAATTTATTCAGCTACTTAGTGGGCTAATGAGATCTGGCCAGGGGCCATATTCACACAGCTGTATGACTTGCGGTGCTCGCAGCAGCATGTTGACACCTCCCTCAGAGCAGTGCTGCATTGTGCAGGATAGACCTTCTCCCTGTGCCAGTGGTTCTCTGGCAACGGATCAGTTGTTCTTCTTTTGTGTTCTGGTTCTTGTATTTGCTCTTGTTCATGTGCAGTCAGCTCCCTTTCATCGTCCCGTGTAATGGGGGCCCAGCATACCACAGAGAGGGGAAAACGTGGTCAATAAGGTCCGTGGATCATAGCACAAAGGCTTTGAGTGGTGCCATGTGGAGTCTAATGCAGCCCAGGTTGGCTGGTACTCAGCCAGAGCTCACAAGCCCTGCTGGAGGCTGAAGGATCCCAGATGACTTCTGCAAAGGCACGCGGACGTCTTTGCAGGGTGTCCTCTGTTTTGTGTCCCAGCAGGGACTGCTGACTGGCATGTGGTGCTGGATCTGAGCTAAATCTCTGCATCTTCCTGGCACCATGCCTGAACGGATAGGAACTTGGAGCATGGTGCAGAGGTGCCCATTGTGCCTTGAGTCAAAGTTAGCTGAGTGTTGGATGTGCTCAATGCAATCTTGTCTGTGGGTTAACATTGCTTTTGGTGTAATGGTTTTTAAGCTGCAGGGCAGTACCAGGGAAGGCACGGAGCCTAAGTCATATCTGGCACTGAGCTGTCACAGGCTCTGGGGCACCCCAGGGGACAGTAGGGACCCCTCAGGGGTCTGCTCCAGTGCAGTTGTGCCCATAGTGAGTGGAAACTGGTGCATTAGGCTGTACCTGAGCTAGCTCTGTGCAGAGCCACCCTCTGCACTACACTTGTCAACTCCTGCTAGACCAGGATTGGGGTACAGGAGCAGCAAAGGTGTATCTGCACTGAGCCAGATGGGGTCTGCAAGGCATATTTGTCTGGACTCCCCAGCACAAGAAAGTGGCCACATTGTTGAGGAGCAAAGCTGCCCCTGGAAGCAACATAACAGTGTTTATGCAATACAGCTATGTCTTTGCTTCAGTGACATTGTTAATTACAAATCCAGGAGCGAATGCCTTGGAATAACTTGAGAGTTCACTGTAATAAAAGGCAATGGAGTTTCATGGATGAAGTCCCCCCATCCCACTCTTAAGAGATACCCTGCCTTTGTATTCCCTCCTGTTGCAAAGGTTGCAGCAAACCCCAGGTGCATTATATATACTTATAGGTAAGCTATGCAATACTTACTATGTGTTCCTGTATCACATTCACTGCTCTCAGTGTCTGTTTTCTCCCTCATGCTCTTACTTTCCAGTTAAACTAAAACCATCTATAATCATCCTTACCACTGCAACATTGTTTTGCAATAGCAAGATGAGTAATGAAAGAAAACTGCAATATTCTCAACCATGTATTGCTGAGATGCTACTTCAGGATCTAATAGTCACCGCAAGCTGTAAAAAGAAGAGCAAAATGAAGACTCCAGGGCTGTAGCCTTCCCCCGCCATGCCCCAAGTCTGCTCCTGCAATGACTCACCCCTATCTCTCCACCTCCCGGCAGTTTGACTCTGCATGCTCCTGGTTCCTGGTGCAAACTGGTTCCAGCAGTTCCCTCAGCAGCAGCAGGTTTTGGAGGATGGGGAAGCTCTGAAATTACTTCTATGTTCCCCACTGTCATGAATGCTTCTGGAGTAATGACTGACCTGGCTTTGGCTGTGGACTTTGTGACCAACCTTCCTCCCTGCCATTACCTGTTTTGGACAGGAATAGCAAGCAAGGGGATGCCCTTCCTTTGGTCTCAGCCACAGCAACAGCCGAGTTTTCAGAGAGCAGGGAGTGCACACTGAGATTTAAGTCTCTTCCTCCCCATCACAAACATGCTAGGTTCCTGTTTCCTCTCTATTCAAGTGCTATTTCACTGCCAGTCTGTTTGAGACATCTGGGGGGAGGATAGGAAAGCATCACTCCTGTCCTTAAAATTTGTAGAGATTACTCTAATGGGGTCTTGATACTGAGCCTTCACTTCCTACCATGCTATCATTCTGCAGCATTTACTCTCTTTTTGGTCACTGAATTAATGATTCTTCTCTAAGGTTAGTAGAAGTAGTTGAGAAAGTGTTCTCAGCTGTTTGTGAATATTTTCATTGTTTCCTAAATGCCTGTCCCAGTTTACAAGCACTGGGCTCTCCTTATATGTCTCCATTGGGGTGAGCAAGGCAAAAGCTTTGTCCTTCCTCAGCCTGAGCCCTGGGAACATCCTAGGAAAATGCCTGTCATTTGCCGTGGGAGGTGTGATGCTGCTGGGTTTAGCAGGGCATGGCATGTCACATATCTTCTAGGGATCCAGAGAGTGTTTAGGCGGTCTGTGGAGATCAGCTGACCTGGGTACACCATCGTTTTGAGATGACATAAATCTACGTTGCTGCTGAAGGGGATGGAAATGAACGGATCAGATAAAAACCCAACCTTCCTCCCCTGAAAAAGTTTAGCTCTGCCGCATCACCCTGGTATCATCTGCCATATGGTCACTCAAACACCCTTACCAGCACAACATGTCGATGGGCACATGGCTAAGCAGTGAAGGGCAGTAAGCAACAACTTGCATTGACATAAAGTGACTGTATAATGACAGTCTGAAAAAAAAGTGAAGACATTGCCAGGAGAGTTTACATCTGTTGTAAGGAAGTCGGAATGTCAACTAGAAAATACTTGGTAGCCTGCATCTGAAAAAAAGATTTTTAACCGTATCTTCATTTTTTCTCACATTTCAGTGGCTCCACCACCATACAGTTACGAGTATGAAATGGAGTACCCAGCTGACCTACCTCCACCTTACACTCCAACCCCACAGACTGCAATACAGTATCCCCCACCCCCTCCATACCCTGGATATTCAGGGAAATAATTACATGGCTTCACACGGATATTAACTGCCTGTTGAAACAGCCAGCACCGTTGGGACAAATTTTATCAGCTCAGGGACAAATGGGACGGAGTCTGCATTGACACATATGGCCAGGTGTTGAAATAACCTGGAAGGGTTGCCATGGCTCAGGATGAAGAAAAATACTGTCCACTCCAGACCATCATGCTTCATGATTAAACAACGGGTGATGACAGAAACAGCTCCTTAAAGTTAGTGCCCGATGACTAGTGCTCAGCATCCGTGCTTAGCTTCAGCTGCAGCCCATACAGCCTGTAGGAGTGGGAATCTTCCCATGCAGAACGTGCAAGTGGCACCAATGGTTCAACAAGCTGTTTTGAAAGCACAAGAGGCAGCTGCTGGGGCTTATTTTGGGTGAAAACTCCAGCTGTTGACTTCAAGTAAGTGTTACAACTTTCCTTGAAACGAGGAGAATAAGGAAGAACAAGGAAGACCAAAGCTATTTTCAGTTTCTACTTCAGACTGATAATACCCAGTGATCAGCTGTGCATATTGGTCTTATCAAAGCATATTACAAAGAGAAGTGCTGTCAGAGTTATTCAGTAACCAAAAAAATGATGGATATTATTTTTGGCCAAGTGCAGGTTGGTTTAAGTGCCTACTTTTAAACAGTTTGAGACTAGCTTGTGGCCTAAAATGTAAGCATAAAGAGCATTTTTATATGTGAAGTACACTAATTTATAGCTGATTTACTTTTACCTGGACTTAAATACTGTATACATTGGAAATATGCTACAACATCTTTTTTATCAGCAAATGATAACTGATATTTAAAAAAAAGATACTGAATGAGGAAAACTCACAAGTGGGAGAAGAAATAAAAACCAAATACTGAAACATCATGAATTTGTCTTAAATTGGATTGCACAAAGACCATTTAAAAAAAAAAAATTGTACTGTTTACCAGTAATAATGATACTCAGCCTAACCAAAGAGATGAGCACAGGGACTGTGAACATCAGGTAATTTTGAATGTTGTCTTGGTCATTTTAAAACTGTACGTCACCAACTAACAGTTTATGCATTTGTCACACATACTGTTCAAAAGTAGTTAATCTATACTATACAAAATACAGACGCTGATGATTTAAAATGTTCCATATACTTATGGGGCTAACTAATTCACCAGCAGTTATTTGACTTCAGAATAGAGTATCCCATTACCTAAAACTTCATCCTTCAACGGTAAGACTAGTATTTTTCTCAGTTTTATATTCAAACCACAAAGACAGTGCTTCTCTTCAGAGATTTAAAAGTGCTGAAAGCCCTTAATTTGAGTTGGGTGGCTGGGCTACGGCCAAAATAGCAGGAGGTGACAAAAATATGGCACCTACAGCTCAGGAGAGCTGTGGTATCAGGTCCATTTCAGAGGGAGAGACTGCAGGTTACTGCTGGTTCCCGGAGATCAGAATGCATTTAAATGTTTTCCAGTGTAGCTCTCTTTTTCTTTTCAGGTGTATCGGTGTATTAATTAATAAAAAAGCAGCTTCCAAAAGGTGGGAGCATATCCCAGTTAAGTCAGCTGACAACCTCTCATCACCACCTAAGTCTGATATTTTTGGCATTCAGTTCTGGTTCAGGGAAGAACTCAAGCAGCCTTTTAAGTTTGAACACAAAAGTTATTCAGAGGCTTTCTTGTAAACAAGACCCTATTGACTGTTTTTGCTTGGATTTTGTAGTTTTATCTGTCCTTCCCAGGCTGACTAAGCTTATCCTCTTGAAAACCCACTTGAAGGCACAAATGGCCTCAGTCCTTGCCAGTGTAAGTTCAGAAGATCTGTGTTATGGCCTTTGGCCAAGGTGAGCCTTGAGTCACAGTCCCGTTAGCTACCTAGGCTTTTGTAAGGCAGTCAGAGGAAAACTGAGCTGCATCACAGGGTTTGGTTGCTGCTGGTTCCTTGGCGACTTCTCCAAGCAAGGAGAGTTATATTCTCTTTTCTGTTCTGCTGTTCGGAGGTGACAAGTCCTGAAATAAGTTACCCTTAGAATTACTTCTGCTCTGGGCTATGTCTTGCGACATTTCAGCTGGTACCCTGACCTCTCAAGAGATGGACGTTCCTCAGCTGAAATCCTCCCATGAAGGGTGACCTTCTGCATGTGGTGTTTTGGCAGTCCCTACTTAAAACCATCTGTCAGGATATTGATGTGCCTGCCAACGTGGTGGCCAGTGTGAAGAACAGAATAAGCATAGTTTTTTCTGCAGGAAATCCTGTTCCTACCACATCATTCTATGCTAGTACCTCAGCACTTTCCAACTGATCACACAGGATAATATTTGTGAGCCAAAAAGTTACCTATAGATAAAGAGTATTGTCATTTTTCCCACTTTTGTATTTCATTTCTTTGTGCTGAACGTGCAGACACACAAATCAAAGAGCAGTTTGTATGTGATGAATGCGGTCTCCTGAAAAATACAGAGAAAGAAAACTATCCTACAGATTGCAAATCTTCCCTTAGAGGAAGAATTTCTTCAGCCATGACATTTGTCAGAACAAGTTATAAAGCAGATTTCTTAAATAAAAAGACATTTCTGGAAAATAACTAAAACTCTTTGATCACAGAGTGCTCGGTTTCTCAGCTTTGCAATTGCGCGTTGGCTCTGATGATATCGCATGAGGGTCATAGCAACCAAAGTACCTACAATGTGTACGTTACTCATTTCAGGGGAACATTACGGAAATAGGAAATCGAGAATTTCATAGTGATAGAGAGCTATTTGTTTGCTATGGAAACCCTAGTGAGGATGTCACTTTTAGTATGTTAATTAATGTTCTGCAGATCCACATACATTGGGCCATACCAGACCATGACTTTAATCTCAAAGGGCACCACATCTCGTGTCCTTGCTAAGGGCATAAAACATAAAGGTGTTGCCCATTCAGCAAACCAGGTACCGAGTAGCCTATTTTCAGAAAGAGGAGATGGTTGGATTGAAAATAAGTAAAACTGAGAGAGCCAGA
This sequence comes from Bucorvus abyssinicus, assembly GCA_009769605.1. Classification (NCBI taxonomy): domain Eukaryota; kingdom Metazoa; phylum Chordata; class Aves; order Bucerotiformes; family Bucorvidae; genus Bucorvus; species Bucorvus abyssinicus. The sequence goes on along the minus strand of CM020030.1, from coordinate 16,541,335 downwards.
GAGGAGGAGGGTGTCTGAAAAGATTTCTAAAAGTAAAAGAGTAGAACAAAGAAATTGCTTCGTAAACAAATAGAAGCATCTGCTAATAGTGAAGTTATATTAGTTGAGTTTAGTTGAAAAAGTTGAAGTGTTGTTATGCCCTTAAGTGTTATTTTCTTTGTGTGGAAACATGTCATTTGTTCAACACCTCCACATTCCAAGTTCCTGCAGTGCAGGTACTGCGGGCCAGCAGTCATTTATTCTGTTTCGCATGAATAGCTTGCAGATGAGTGGGTTAGTACAAGGAGTTTTTACTTAGTCACACTTGATGTATTTCAGTCTCATGCCCTACATCATACTGTAAAGTAAGAAAAAAATACAAAAATGTAATCTGTGGCTGAGAAAGACCCAGTGATCTTTTTGCTTTTCTCACGTGGCAATGGACATTATCACTAATCTGGTTGGTGAATGTAGCATTGCCCTGGGCAGTTCATATATACTTGCACATTATGCTACTGATTTCTTTTTGTGGTCTCAGGTTGCTTTGCCTTTGGTTCATGATTTCTAGGCTGAGCTGGGGAGGCAGAGAGGGAAGGTCACCATGGCAGGAGTACAGGACCTGGTCCTGTGAGCCTTTCTCCTTGGTTTCCTACTTCAGCACATTAGACGACTGCCTGGTTGCACGAGAGCTGTTATGGATTGGAAGCAGCAGGATTTGCAGGTGCTTACAACGGCACATATGCTTCCATGTGCTCTGATGCCAGTCCTCTTCTGTGGAAAAAAAATTTGTGTGATGTCTTAGTTAATCATGTATCGGGGATATTTCAAGCCATGATTCATTTCACAAACTTAATTTAATCTGGCATTTCTTTAACTTTTTTTTTCTTCCCCAGAAAGAGCTACTTTGACACCAGTTTCTGTCTCTGACAGCCTACAGTTTCTAGGGTATATACCAAACAGCAGGAGAAATCTATTTAAGAGCTAATGACCCATTTGGGAGACTTTACAAATTAGGTAATAATCAGTTGGAGGAGTTAAAAGGCCAAGGCAAAGCCAAGGGAAGTTAATGTGCTAGGCTGCCATCACCTAAATGACACACTCCAATGAAAGGATCGTTAATGCTATTATAAGCCTTTTTTAATTAATGAAAAATGTAATGATTTGCTTTTCTAACATTGGTAACTTTGAAAGATGCAGTTTTACCAGTGTACTAGACCAGATTTTCAATAGTGCCACAATGAAAAGATTAGATTGCTCCGTAGAGCACCTGGATCGATATTAACAATGTTCTTGGTATAGTAGAAATAGAGTCTTTCAATTCAAAGCAAATGTTCTCAAGACCCTTTGCAAAATCACAATTATATTTTTTGGGTGTAATGGGATAGTTCATAAAGCACTAGTGCCTGTCTATTAGAATAGTAAATGTTTGGCATTTCTATATTCACTTTCATTCTGGAAGCTCTCCAAATGCTTTAGTAACTAGAAAAATAATTATTTTAGTCACCTTGGAATAAAATGCAACAGATATTTAACAGCACACAGTAATAGTATGTAACACCCTGAGGCAGAAATTGCACAAAAGCATTAAGGGAAATTGAATATATTTCTTCAATTTCACTAAAATGTCAGCGCTTGAAGAAAACACATTGAGAAAACAATGACCAGAACCTTTGATCAAGTGTTCCCTATTACTACTTTCCAATGGGAACACCCAGTCTGGTGGTGGTTTTTTATCCTGCGGCAATGTCTGAAGTCCAAAAAGCAGAGCCTGGATTGTAGTGCACCCATGGTAAAAACACCTCTCCCACTCTGTCATGATTTTGGTGTGCAGCCGAAAGAGGTGAAAACAAACAGAGGAATAAAGAAAGGAGAGCTGGCGGTGCCTCCGTTTGCAAAAAGGGAGAGAGAGATGGGGGAAAACAAAATGGTCAAGACTTTGTGATTTTATACGACCTGCAGAGGATGGCTCGCTGGTGCTGTTGCCGCTGACTGTAGGAAGGGTGAAAGCAATAAGCATGGAGTGTGCTGAAGAGCTGCCACACAATCAGAACAGCCCAGAGAAGGATCCAGGGAGCTCCATCTCAGGGATTGTGCAACTCAAGGTGCTGGAGGCAGTAACTAGAGCGGAAACATTTGTCTGTCTGGTTTGCTGTGAGGATTAGATGGTCAATATTTACACAGCACTGGAAAAGGAAAATATTTATTATTTTTGTTATGCTATGCACCATCAGTATTTTGCATCCTTAGTGGAGAGTAGGAAAGGGCAGGCTTTGGATGCCATTGCTATCACAGTGGTGACTAAGAATGGACTAAAGCCAAGAGAAACAAAAGGAAAGCCAAAGATTTAGGTGTTTTTGAAGAAAGTGAGGGGTTTTGTCAGCCTAGCATATGGAGCCAGTTTCTTCTCGGAGGCGAGCTGGCCTGCTGCCAGCAAAGGCAGCTGATTTTAAACAGCTGAAGCCTGCAGGAGGGAGGCTGAAGTGGGAATGGTGTAATGCTGGTTTTCCCCAGGCCCAAGACTTCACCTGACCCCTCTGCTCACTCGCAGTAAACCTGCTGGGGGGAGACCTCAAGGCAGTCCTCCTCCTGCTTTCTGGCATTAATGCCAAGCTGTCCATCTTAGCCCATGACCTTTGCAACACATCTATGATATGTTCATTTTCAGGAACATGAGCAAACCCATTTTTTCATGGCCAGTAAGCAATTTCACAGAATTTCTCAGAATAGATCCCATGTTGTGTTGATGGGAAGTCCTTCATTACAGGAACTAATCCAGGGACTGGTACCACCTCTCACCCATTTATCCAAATTGCTCCATCTCTTTTATATTGTAGCATATTTACCAGTGACTCATCTCATTGGCCTTATTTTACATGCTCCCTCAGGGCTGTGTCCTTATTTTACTGCTGCTTCCCAAGGAGCTTTTCTGAAGAGTGCTGATTGCAGGGAAACATTTCCCAAGCAGGCCCCTTCCTCTGCATCACCCTGCCCCCTGCATCATCACCACCACTAGGAGCTGCCTGGGGAGGCTGGGCTCTGCAAGACTAATCCGTAGCCTGGTTTTAAACATTGCCTCCTCTGAAGAGGAGGAAGGCCAGCTGTTCAGCAGCTATCCTGAGATCACCCTCAGCCCAAGCTTTGCTTGTGATGAAACTCCACTTTCTGTCTTCAAAAATCTAAATGCAGCCAGTAAGTTTAGAAAGAGAAAAGGGTAATGGAAAAAGAAGTCACGCCCACAGCTGCTTTCTGGTTTAGCTCAGGTCTGAGAGATGTCTTTTTCCCTCTGTATTGCTATCAGGTTGATTGTCTCCTTTTTTCTGAATGTTTCTGGTTTCCTCCTCTGTAGAGCATCTTTAGCAGGAGTGGGGGGTGCGTTACAAGCATTTGTGCAACTGCAAAGCCCAAACGTTCCCTGAGGCTGCCTTGTGATTTCAGTACCTATAGCCCCCTGCTTCGCTTCCAGACCCTTATGAACAATTGCTCAACTGGGAAATGGATTTGACTCTTTCATTGAAGTATAATACACTTCCTGGCTTAATTTTTAGATATCTGATGTCCCTTTGACTTGTACAGGCGGCAGCTTGTTGGTGACTTGGCTGTGCTTAATTAAACAAAATGTTAATCTGTGGCTGGGAATCCAGTGAACCCATGTACTGGGACTCAAACTCTTTCATTATACCCTGAAACTTGAACAAGAACTCAACAACTACAGATTATATGGATTGCATGTTGGGATATTCAGAACACACATGCGGAATAAAACTGTATACTTGTGACTAGCCCTTGTTTGAAGCTGAGGGTCATAGCAGTGAGCCACTCTGTTACGGTAATGAGCTTGGGGTGGTTGATTACTTGCCAAGGCATAAAAGGATACCTGGGTACCTGCCATTTATTGACACCTAAGAGACAAGGTACCTGCTGCCTCACATAACAAGATGTGCTGTGACAGTGCAATCTCCGCTACTGTGCCTCAGCTGAGACCTCATCAGGTAAGTTCTTGAGATTTAGGAATAAAAATCAATACATACATGCTGCATTGCTGTTCCTCATTTGGTGGTGCTCTTCCTCTGAGGTGGAGGGTGGGGGATCAGCCATCTGATTCAGGATTGGAGAATCAGCTGATGCATGTGTGTGCACATAGTGATGAACTTGGAGATGAACCATCCCAGCTGGATGATAGATTTGGGCTCCTTACCAACAAACTGCAAACCTAGGTTTAAGAGGTCTGCCACATATACATGCTATCACTGTATATCCATCTTCATAATCTACAAGAGATTATAAGGATGTATAAATGGTCCCTGACACATCTGAGGGACCAACATAGTAACACGAGGTTTCCACCAGCCCTCACTATGTGACACAGTCAAACTATGGCAGTTCAGCAAGCCTCCTCTACTGGCAAGGGCTCCCTCTCTCCAGCCATGAGTCCTCACACCCCACTGTACAAGTGGCTTCTCCCTGGTTCTGCATGGGTTGGTGTGTGGCACCTGTAGGGTGGCAAAATGAATGGTGGACACAGCAGTAAGTCAGCTTGCCAAGAGCTAATCCTCACTTTCACTGCAAAATCTATCATTAAAATCCACATTCCCTTTTGGTTGCTGGTGTTTATTGCTGATTGTAATTCTAGTCAGCTGTTACGAGTCAAATTGAGGACAAGCTGTGACTAGTGACGTAGTGCAGAGAGAGGATACTGTATGTCTCAAGGATTGGAGTCCTGCGGAAAGGTAAGATTGATCTGATAATCAGGAAGTCTGGGAAAAATAACAACATAACCATGTAGGTTTACTGATGTTTATCTTTAAAGCCTGAAGTGTAGCATCCTGATGTTCCTATCCCTTCCACACCTGTCATATTCATTTTTAAAAAGGTCAGGATCCAAACATATGTTCTTTCTCTAGCTGCTGCGGGCAGAGTTCCTTTTTAAGCCTGATCTAAGGCTTCTTAAGCCTCTTCCTTACCTAAGTGATAAGCTTGGACAGTGATCCTTCTGACATGAATAAGGATAATAAAAGGGACTGATTCAGATCTTAGATCTTGGCTTAACAGGAAGTGAGGGAAAACAGAGCATCCCAGTAATTGGAGCTCAAGATTCACGGAAGTTTTAAAGCACTTCTCCATCCATGGATAACAGACTTATTTTGATCGTGATAGTCAAAGTACCTGATGAGAGTTTTCATAATTTAAATAGGACAATGATGATGGGCTCTGTCTGTGACGGAAGAATAATTCTGGTCCAGAGAGAGCAAAGAGTCTGGTTTCCTTGTGCCCTCTTCACCATGATCCTCTCATAAGACTTGCATGCATGATGAGCTTGGATTAAACAAAGTGGGATCTACATCCAGAAATACACTTACTCATTTTCTATCAATTTGATGAGCTGGTATTTTCAACCTTTTCAACTGAAAAGGGCAATTACATCTCTGCCATTTGCTTCTTCCATGCCCCAGGAGTAAGAAAGCGGAGAACAGGCTGACCTGAGCTCTGGCAATAGCTCTGCCTGAGCTTGCCCGCCTGCAAAGCCCAGTGACAGTGCAGACAAAGGGAATGGACACAGCTCTGAGCAGCTGCATCCACCCTTGGGAGCTGTTAGGCAATTACCTGGCCAACGCTGCATCCCTAGGCTGTTAATTTTTGAGACAGTATAGTTACTTTGTGTGAGTTGTCCATATCTGGGTGCCTACCCAAGAGTGGAGAATATTTTGATTTGAATTCCCAGCTTCTGAAAAAAAAAATCCTCCTTCCTGTATGAATGATATATTGCTGTGAAAGGCTAATTCCAGTGGATCTAAGGGATAACCAAACCAAATGATAAATCTTCCCTGGGCTTCACCTGAAGACTTCCTCACTTCAGGTAATTAGCTCCGATCCACCCTGGGTACAAGGGCTGGAAAATGACAGCCAAGAATTTCTCATGCAGAGCAGTGGGAGTGACTTTGGTGCTGCTTCTTTAAAATACGCATAATGCAATTTGTAATTTAGAAATATTTCATTTATCCTGGTACAAAAGGGAAACAGAACAACAGGAGGTAAAGGAAATTTTCAAGTGCGGATAAATCTGTCTGTTCTTCAATTCCTGGAGGTCAGTGTTTAAAAGCAAGCTGTAGATAAAGATCTTCAGCAATTTTCAGTCTTCTCTTGTCTATGTATTTCCCAAGTGGCCATCAAGTGTTATTTCTTTCCAGTGTTGTCAGCTTCTATTGCCTGGTACATGATATATATTTTAATTGACAGCCAGTAACAGCCATTTCAATCATACTGAAAATGGTATTTTATAGCCAGTGTGGATGAAAGTCGTAACTTGAGGATGTGTCAGTTACTTGTTGGAAATATGAATAATTGATACTGAACAAGATACCTTTTCACAGTCTCTGTTTATTAGAGACAATGCAATCACAAAATAGCTTTTTTTTTTTTTTTTAATCGTTTCCTTTATGTATTATTTGCTAGTCTGTGTAATTCAGGAAGAAAATTATGCAGCATCTAGTTAGGGTTTGAGTGAAGACTTGAACTTAGAAATGTAATCAAGCATGACAAAATATTCAGTTTTGCCCATGGAAATATTGAATACAAGGTCGACAGAGCTGTTTATTGAAATGTGCTGGCAAGATTTCAGGTTAGGTCTCTGTGGTAACATGGAAGCGTGATTTTCACATGTTGTACACCTGGGAGGGCAGCAGAGAGGACACAACAGTCAGACCTGCAATAAGGAGGTACGCAGAGGCTCTGAAGAAACTGCACCGTGCTCTAGACCGCTGCTGTAAGCCCTTGCCCCCGTGTCTTTGCTACTGCCATTGCTCATGTTGTTACTGGCAAATTTGAGTTGGGTGTATTGAGTTGAGTGAGATCTGATATCCCACCAAAGGCCACGTGAGAAGAGAGTACGGTAGGAGAGGTAATGCCTTTTAAAGAAACCTTGTGGTCTGAGCATCCGTTCACATGGAAGATGAAGTTCCCATGGTGTGTTTGGCTTCACTGGCGATAAACATGTTTTCTGTTACCTATATGGTATTTCCGAGCTTGTCTAAGGTTCACCATTGGCTCTGTCATCACTGATTCTGAAATTTAATTTTTCCTGAGCTAGAGCGTGATACAGCGACTTAACTGTCTATACCTTTTGCTGAGACAATGCTGCTGACATCAGTTCTTGTGATGACTGCAGGCACCAAACCTGCCCTTAACCAAGGGGCTTACTTACCCTTAGTGGAAGGAAGCCTCGTTACCCTTGTGCATGCTGCAGGGGTGTCTTCAAGACCAGAAGGAATTTGAAACCATTTAAGTGGGTCAAAAGGCATCCCTTTTTTAAACTTTGATGTTGTAGGTTACATGACAGACAGCCTGCAAGAAGGCTGTCTTTTGATAAATGAAGGGTAAACACCTGTTGGATAGGACAGTTTTCTTTAATTTGGTTTGTTTACCCTGAAATGAGCAGGTGGCCTGTGGTTTTGCGAAAAGGAGGGGGCTTTTTTCCCCTTTGTTTTCCACGATTGATGAACGCTGAATAAACTTTGAAGACCTGGAGGCAAAAGTGATGAAATCACTGTAATATAGGAAAGCTTTCCACCTACTCTGGGTTTGTAGCGCGCTTGGGCTAAGATGACCTTGTCTCCACGTTTTCATGGACTTTTCCTGTGTCTTCTTTATCCACCCATAGGGTTTTTCTTGGCAGATTGTGAGGTCTTTCCAGAGTTTTCCTGGGAATATGCAGCAGACCCATTGAGGCCACCATGCAAGAATCACAGGCAGGAAGGCTGCCACATGGCAGCCTGCACACCCTGCAGGCCTAATGAGTCTGGTAAGGAGAGGGAGGTCTTCTTCTCAGAGTCTGCCAATTGCCTGCTCCTTGTGCTAAATTAATTGTATCTTTGGAAGTGATTTACTGCATCTTCACAGAGCTTTACAGAAAATTCAGATTTATTGTGCGTGCATTCATATTTCTGCACAGGAAATCTCCAGGCTTAAATAAAGGTTGCTGAAAAAAAGGAGTAAAAAAATAGATGATTTACCACAGGCTAAGTTAATAACCAGTCCTAGTTATCACAAAGTCAAGTGGAAATAAAAGTCAGAGTTATTTGTTTTAATATTGACAGCAACTTTCCTTTCTTCAGCTACACTCTTCAAACAACAGGAGTCACTCCCCCCCCCACAATTTTTCAGTGAGATAATTAGCTATCTCACAGCTTCAAAAAAGTACGCACATACCCGTCTTCCACCCAGGGAAGACACAGTCTTTAAAAAATCTCAACTAAGCTGAAGAAAGGAAAAGCTCCCTTCCCATTTAAACCTGAACCAAAGCTTTTAAGTTCCATTTTTATGCCCCAAACAGGATCCTGATGGCTGCACAGCACCACAGTGCCTTGCTGTCTGTGTTTCGTGGGGACCCTGTGCAGCTGGGTCAGGGGAGATGGTGGAGCTGGTCTGCGCTGCCATCATATAGGCATGGGGCGGGCTGAGTGCCCCCACCAGCCCCTCTCCATGGACTGCCTCCATCCCTGGTGGCTGCCATCTCATATCCAGCTGGGATATGCCAGTTTCTTCATGAAACACTGCCAGAAATCTGGGTTTAATGAGACTGAAGTCAGCAGGTAGTTTGGCAAATTATGTTTTTACATCCGCAGTTGATTTTCACACATCAGTTCCCTCTCCCTTGCCGCTGAAAGCTGCCTGTTGAGCACAAGTATGAGCACATGAGTAAAAGTCCCTTGGCCCCAAATCTTCTGATCTGAGTGTAATTCCTCCTTTCAGTAGGGTGAGCAGCTTTGAGCCCTTTGTTTCTTTTGTTTGAGAGAGGATGGTCGGCACCCCATCGCTGGCAGTTGGCACCCCAACACAAGATGACATCCACAGATACAATCCTTCATCGTGTCACACCAAAGCAAGCACAAGAAAATACCAGAAAAACCTTACTGGTGGAAACGTAGAGTGAGACCTGTGCACATTTGCTGTCACTGGGCAGTCTGCTCATGGGTGCCCAAGCCCAAATTGTGGCAATCCCCAGAAGAAATGACAGCCAACGCTTCTGCTCAGGCAAAGAGCCTTCCTCTCCTGCAGAGCTGGGACCACTTGTCTGTGATTTGGGGGCTATCCATCATCCAGCATTCAGTTCTCCATGCTGAGCATATTTGATGAAAGACCTTCTTTCTGACTTCATGCTTCATCTTGAGCTGAAACATTCCTATTTTATTTTAATAACTGCTTTAGTATGATCTTTTTCCCCTTTTCTCCACTCCCCAACATATAATTAGGGTTTCTGTTGGCATGAGGATGCCTCATTTGGCTACATCATACTGTTCTCCTTGGGCAGGAGTAACTGAATGGGAATTAAGTACTTTATACCATAGTTACCACAAAGGAAAGTTCACATGTACCATTTAGTTGTAACTGCTGCTCAGAAAGGCAAGGCAACTCTGTACATCCCTCTTACGTTAATCTCCAAGGCAGAGCACTTTCCCCTTCGGGGCATCTTGCAGACACAAACCTAAAAAAAAACCAAGCTAGCACAAAAGCCGTCTCATTGCTTTAAAGGTTGTTTGACTCTTCTGGTGAAAACATGAAGAAACAGTTAGGAACTATCACAGAATTTCAGAAATAAAGGACCATATTTGTTACCACTAATAGCAATTTATTGTGGGGGTTTTTTTCCTGTAAGCTCCCCATTGCCAGAGAGTGCTGTGAGAGGAGTTTGTTGAAGCACAGTTGTGCTGGGGGACAAGGCAAGTAGTGGAGTAGGCAGAATCCCTCCGTTCCTCCAGAGAGGTGCTCGTCTTGTTTGGAGTTCAGATTCACATGGTTATCTCCTCTTCCAGAGCCAGCTCAGCCTCCGGCGGCTTTGGGTTGATACATGCTAGATGAGATCTCACCCCCAAATACGAGGTAGGGCACCACTAAAGTACAATATAAGCCAGTCTCTTCCTTAGTAAGGATTTAAACGTAAATGCTGTGGTTTTTCAAAAAAGAAAAGTGTTCTCTTAGCCGTTTTACAAAGAGCAGGTAAATTCTTATTAGGTATTTCCCAAAGGGCAAGATGTTATGTCATTATCTCTAGGCAGCTGCTCTCTCTCTGTTGTATGAAACTTCAGAGAAACACCAAGGCTAAATAGGAGTGCTTAACAGAAAGACTGTGTCATAAATGGGCATGGCATGGGCACGAGGGAGCCCACCACAAGGGCACGGAAGGAGTGCCTTTTGCAGGGCAGAGAACAGACAGTGTACAGCGTAGGCTACCCACCGGCTCTCTGTAAAAACCTAGTACATTTATTTTAGTCATCTTTCTAGGAGGGACAGTGAACTCCGTGACTGTAAAAAAAACATCTCTAAAGTTTAGAGGATGAAGAGCTTCTCTCATGCTTGACCCTGTTCTTGTCACCAAATAACAACAGTGCGTTTCAGGATCTCTGTGGAGTTTGGCAAAGCAAATAGTTTTTCAGCTGATGAAAAGGAGAGATGTTCCCTTGAATGCCACATAGGCATGAGGTGGTGTAACCTCATTGCATTTAAAGGATAAAGTTAGTATTTCAGAACCTTCTTTTTATCCTTTTTTTTTTTTTTTTTAATACAGATTCCCCATTTTCAATATGGACTCCCCATAGGATGGGGGCAATTCTTACAAGTAAACTGCTAATGACAGCTTTCCTTGCCTAGGCATGCATGGACAAGAGTTACTGGCATCCAGGGTAGTCTGGCGATGTGAAACCTGTCTTCCCAACCATGACACATGATAGCTCTGGGACCAACATTTCTGCTCCCTGCCACCCTGCTCCCTGGCACTACAACGGCATCTGCCTGCCTGCTCATGCTTTGGCCAATGTCCCTGCTCCCGATGCAGCACCCCATCCTCCAAGAGCATCTTGCGGAGGGGTCCTTTATCTCTCCCACCTCACGCCACCCTGGCGCTGGACTGTTGCCCCAACACCAGCAGTCCTTCAGGTGCTCCAGCCTACGTAGGACATGTCTTAGCAACATGGACCCCTCTGAGGATTTCTGATCTGTTCCTCGCTTTCCTCAGCAGGCTAGAGAAGAGTATTGAGTCACGGTTGAGGCACTGAAAGGCATGAAGCTGGGATAACTACTGGGTTGCTGGTGACTTCAGAAGGGACTTGGAAAGATACATGCAGACTGGCAGGCTCTGGCACATGGACATTATTAGCTTTCTTGCCACCTCGGCAGAAAACAGAGCTTTCTTCAGAGGCAGCCTGCAACAAATTTCTCCATAATCCAGGGCCTTCACAAACCTTGTTTCCATTACGGATGAGATGTGTATATGTTAATTAAAGAACTGGCTCCTAAAAGGCAGCATTGGCTGAAGAGCAGGAGAAGAGCCCAGCCCCGTTAACATTGGCTTGTGCTGCCTGGGGGGCTGCGCTGTCGAGAGCTCTCTCCTGGTCTGCACAGGAGGATGGCTGAGACCACCAAAATCAGTGGAAATATTCTCACTGCAACAGGTAAAATGCTTACCTTGTTCTGTCATGTATGAGAACCTGTGGTTATTACATTGCTTTCTTGATGTCAGTCTTATTTTACATAATTTATTTGAAATGCATCATTCCTCCAGCAGTAATGCACAAAGTCCTTTCTCTTCTGCGTGCCATTTCTCATAGTTTCAGATGAAGAAGCTTTTGCAATAAACAATTATTTGTTACACATACACTACATGCTGTTGTGAAGCCTAATTTCTCCACAGCACAGAGAAGAGGTGGAATAGTTAATATCCCCTCACTCTGAGGAAGGCTGTAGAATAATAACACGGGAAGCTGAAATAACCATTTTGCCGTCAGTTGTCTCCCCTGGGCCTGCCCACAAGAAGTCATATGGGGAACTGTTAGAGGCAGGCATCGCCGAAGATTGCCTGCTAATTTTACTCCCTATAACATAACCTGTTTATTCAGAAGATGCACTCTATCTTCTCTGCTGTGATTCAGAAGAATCTTAATCTGACGTGATTTCTTTCATTCTCTCTCCTTAGTAATTAATATCGCTGCACGAAATCCGAGGCTTACTCTTTATTGCAAGCAATATATTATGAAGTGATTCTTTTTGCTCAAGAAAACATAATCTATACTCTATTATTAACTCTCTAAATCTGCACTTCTTTTACAATAATAGCATTGTCTTGGGACATGGTAGTTAAATGTCTAGATTTTTGTTTTTATTGCAAAAGAAAACTTGATTAAAATGGGAGCAGGAATAGTCTAGAAAAGTATAGTTTATATAATTACTTAAATACAGCCTTTCTTAGTGTTTCAAACAGCTTCCCAAAGGTGAGTTGATAACCCTGTTTGTGAGATGCCCAAGGGACAGTGGCTCTAGCTCACTTTGCAGCATGGCCAGTTTTCCTTTTGTTATTTTTCTGGGGGTTTTTTATGTTCAAATTGAGTTTGGCCTGAGCTTCTGAAACCTGAGCGCCTGAAGCTCCGAGTTGTTTCCTCAGAACAAAAAACTGACTCCAAGTGCCTCGGTTTGAGTAAGCAGTACCGGGAGCTGCATACACTTGCAGTGTTTAGAAGCAGCTGACCAGTCATCAGCATTTCACCTATTTACAGGACAGGTTCTCAAACCACTACCCGGAGGTTTTCTTCTCACTGTGCTGCTTTTCCCTTTTCTGCTTTCCCCTGGGGTTCTGGGTCAAAGCAGATATTGCTCCTTCATCCGGTGTCCCTTCTTGTTCCCATACATCCCACACTCGCAGCAGCAGTAAATGTATTATGAAAACTTGCCCCAAATGCCATTCTAGTTATGTGTCAGGGACACTCAAGCAGTCAAAATGAACAGCAATTGCCTGATTACACGTAAAATCAGTTGATGATAAATCTTTCTTTCCTGTGGTTCCTTTCTTTCTGTTCATGTCTCCTCCCCTCATTATTTTACCCTCATTTTCCTCTCCAAATACCTAACTGTCAATAGGATAGCCGAATGAATAGGACACTCACTAAGATGTACTTTGGTTTTGCTCATAACTCGGCTGCAGCTGTGGTTTTCAACATCTAATCTTTGCTGTGCTTCAGTTCCCTGTCTGTAAGGTAGGGATGGCAGTCGTCTGTAACACAGGGGCTTTGTAAAACAGAGCCACTTAAAGTCGGCAAGTGGTTCAGCTACGGTTCTGGTGAGGCCCTTAAGGAACTTGAATGGATTAATGGAGTGGCATGCCCCTGTCTGCTAGCCAAAAAGCTTTTAGGAGACTGCCAGTCACAGTACTACCTGGAACAACCAGGGAAAAGGGGCTGTGGAAGGGTGTGGTGCGTGTGTGTATTCATGAAAGACAGACCCCAGAGAGGTTTTTGCAAAGTACAAAAGACCTGTGTCTTTAACCACAGCTGTGGATAGCCCTCTGTAGAGGTCTGCCTGTGAGCGCAGAGGAAGACAGAATGATTCTGACGATTTTTAAAAATTGCTGTTGACAAAGAAATAATTGTAAGTTCCCCAGCCCTGTCTTATGAATGGTGGAAGAGTTTTGTAGAGAAAATGATGTTCCCCAGCAAAAACTGAGCAATGCTCTGCAAGCTCCCTTAAAGCTCCCTCGAAGCTCGGTCTTGCCTCAAGACACTCCTTCTGGGAAGGACATATATCACCCAAAGGAATGTTAGAAGGCCAGGGCGGGTGTGGGTCTCAAAAGGCTTGCCTAGGCTGCCCATGTAGCGAGTAAAATGAAAGACTTGAGTATCAGTGTTGTAAGAAACAACTAAGATTACCCCAGTGAAAAACTGAGTTGAGCTCGTAGCCTACGGAAACCCTTCACCAGCAAGGCTGATGCATGGGTCAGCTCCCTCGGCCCGGTAAGTCCCTGTCACAATGAGCTGTGTCCTGCTTCACTTGAGATTGATCCCGTCCTGTGCCACCTCAAAAAACCCTTCTCTCCTTCTCAACCCTTTTTACACACATAACTGCACACGCAAGCAGTTGTTCCATATTTGCAGTATGTGCTGCCTAAGCATCGTAGTGGCAACACCAGGGAATTTCAGACAATCCAGGACTGAATTACTGTTCAGAACTATAAAATGGCAGACAGGTGTTTTAACAAAAGATGGTACAGCTCTGTGGGCCTTTTGGGACAATAGCTTGGAGGGTAACCAGAGATATCCCTGTTTTGCTTGACCTTAAGAGTCCTACTGGGGCAATTTTTTTCCTCCTTTCTTTAGCTCTATGTCATTATTTCATTTTTCTTATTGTCCCTAATTTTCCTTCAGAACCAAAGCATTCTACATAAATGACAGCAAGGCAAACAATAACAAAACTGTATTTTGTGAGACATACCCCCTAGTAAGCTGGGGATTGCTCTGTAACTGTGTATTAGCGCTGCAAAATGTTTTGCCACATGACTATGCTGGCTTTAGTCACCCAAAGAGTCTAAGGAAACAGGCAGAAAGGGGGGAAAAAGGCCTCTAGGTTCTGGTTCAGTCTCCCTTTGAACCTGCAGGAACTCATTGGTTGATGGTCCAGAAAATAGAAACAGAGAAGACTATGAGGCCTCTGACAGATGCCTCCTCAAGGAATGTCAGCTAAGGGACCAGACTGGTGCCTCACCTGATAATGAGCTTCTAAATGTAAGAGAGTGACTCCCATGGATGGTTTGTTCTCAGGTCCTTTCTCCATATATCAAAATGGGTTGATCCTGCTTTTCAAAACAGTTCTTTGTGTTATACCGCACCGTGCAAGGATTACTGTAGGGAAGACCAGGACGTGCCTGAACTCATGCAGATCCTTTGGATCAGCACAGCGAATACGCACCACACTCATGTCAAGAGCACAGCCAAAGCAGTAACAAGTGTGACTTTGCTCCAGGAGCAGATCTCCGCAGTCTGGTGGAGAGAAGAGATCAGAGTGAGCTCAAGCTGTGTAGGTGGAGTTACACCACAGCCATGTCACAGGCATCATTTAGCTATGCAGGTTGGCAAAACTCCTATGGGACCTCATTTCCAAGATGAATGGTCTCAACAACAGCTTGATGCCTGAGTGGAAACCAGTAACAGGTGGGGTTCATCAGGGGTTAGTATTGGGACTGGCGCTATTTAACATCTTTGTCAGTGACATAGACAGTGGGATTGAGTGCACCCTCAGCAAGTTTGCTGACAACACCAAGCTGTGTGGTGCAGATGACACACTGGAGGGAAGGGATGCCATCCAGGGAGACCTTGACAGGCTGGAGAGGTGGGCCTGTGTGAACCTCACGAAGCTCAACAAGGCCAAGTGCAAGGTCCTGCACCTGGATCGGGGCAATCCCAAGCACAAATACAGGCTGGGGAATGAGTGTATTGAGAGCAGCCCTGTGGAGAAAGGCTTTGGGTTGCTGGTGAATGAAAACCAGGACATGAGCCAGCAATGTGCACTTGTAGCCCAGAAAGCCAATCGCATCCTGGGCTGCATCAAAAGAAGTGTGGCCAGTGGGTCAAGGGAAGTGATTCTCCCCTTCTACTCTGCTCTGGTGAGACTCTACCTGGAGTACTGCGTTCAGTTTTGGGGCCCTCAGCATGAGAAAGACATGGACCTGCCTGGGCGGGTCCAGAGGAGGGCCATGAAGATGATCAGGGGGCTGGAGCACCTCCCCTGTGAGGACAGGCTGAGACAGTTGGATTTGTTTAGCCTAGAGAAGAGAAGGCTCCCGGGAAACCTTATAGCAGCCTTCTAGTACTTAAAGGGTGCCTGCAGGAAAGATGGGGAGGGACTCTATCAGGGAGTGTATGGTGACAAGACAAGGGGTAACGGTTTTAAACAGAAAGAGGGTAGATTCAGATTAGATGTAAGGAAGAAATTCTTTAATGTGATGGTGGTGAAGCACTGGAGCAGGTTTCCCGGATAAGTTGTGGATGCCTCCTCCCTGAAAGTGTTCAAGGCTAGGTTGGACGGGGCTTTGAGTAACCTGGTCTAGTGGAAGGTGTCCCTGCCCATGGCAGGGGGGTTGGAACCAGATGATCTTCCAACCTAAACCATTCTATGATTCTATGACAAGAAATCTGAAATGCATGTAAGTAAGTCAAGCAGAACCAGTCCAACCAGCTGAAGTCTTAGGAAATGTGAATGAATATTCATACAAAAATGTTTTTATTGTTCAGCTCATCCAAGAGCCTTGCTTCAATTTTCTTGTTCTCCTTCTTGAGAAAAATGAGTTTTTCAGAATACAGTTTCCTACATTTGTGTCATTCTTTGGACTTGTAATTAAATGTTGAAGAGACAAAGGAGTCTTGGCAGGCAGTCATACTCACAGCAGTCTAATGTCATATGGTTTCTCTGGAAGAAAAATGTTCTGAAACAGATAAGATAATGTACTTAACTTTGGGGGAAAAAAAGGCCACTAAGCACTCACTGGACAAATAGTCTCTTAACATTTTATCATCAGTACAAGAAAATCAATATTTCTAAAACATCTGACTGTGGCAATGGCAGCTGAAGGTCCACATGAACATTAAACCAGATTTTTGCATTTGGAATTCTGAGTTTTGAAGGGCCACTATTTTTCTGTTTCTCTTCAACCAAATTAGGCTCAAAGCAGTGGGAGGACAGCTTGCAGACATCTCTTGAACAGTGTATTCCTTTTATGCAGTGGTAAGTAAGAGTTTCTTCAGGTTTTCGTGAAGGTGAAAGGCCGTCATTTCTTCTCCCTCCTATTATGATTTTCAAAAGAATCTCCAACAAAACTGTACAAACAGAACTGCAATAATTATATCTGTCTTGGTAAAAATAAAGGGTTGCTGTCTGCCTTTCCCAGAAGAAAAGATAGACTCGGTGCTTTCCTAGAAGCTTGTGATTATTATGCATCCAGGTATCCCTGACCTCCCATTTACCTTCAACTGAAGACTGTTGAGACTGAAAGAATGAATAAATAAACACAAACTTTTAAAAAGTTTGCAACTACTAGAAATGCTCCTGCCACAAGCAGCTCCCAGATAAAACACTGCGACAGGGAAGTTTTCTCTTAGTCTATTCCATTTAATTGGCATAATTCTTCACACAGCTTAATTAGGGAGTGAATAACACCAGAAGTTTAATTTTAAGTAAAACATGACTTATATTTGCATAAAACTTTCTTCCCTGGGATTCAACAAGTGTTCTTGCTGGTTTTATGCCTTTTCTCAGAAGTGGTTTCCTCCAAAAGAAAAAGAAATTTGCTTCCTGTTTTTCTGACTGCAGGAACCAGACTCTGACCTGCACGGCCGTGCACAGCTCAGCTGACGTCTCCACTGCTAAATGCCTCCCCAGTACAGATCTGCCCCATCCTTTCCACACTAAAGGCTACCTGCCAGGTCATACTAGGGAAGAAGTCAACTTCTTCCTCCTCTTCATCACTTAATGGCTTATTTGCATGTTTATGCTGAGCAGAAGTTAAACGACTAAAACCTAAGCTGAATAGGTCATTGCTTACACCAAAGCTACTTTTGCAACTTTTTAATGAGCATAAGATCAATTTCTTGGTTTGGAAACATTAATTAATACCACTGTGCCAATGAAAGTGGCTATAGTTAATGATGTTCCTCCTGGTTTTTTCTGATTATCAAACCTGGAAGTCTTTTATTTTTCTTTACATTACAGAAATTTCATGTCTGGACTCTCTGAAATTGCATCAAGCTGAACCTTGCGCTATAACTTGTCAGTCTTTTCGTGAAGAGAAGGTTGCTTCTCTGGGGAAACGGGGACAGCCATGGCTCTTGACATCTCCACATAAAGGCAGGCAGACAACCAGATCCTAGTTCATACTAAACCAGAGACAAAAGCCAGGTCTGTGGATCTGCAGCACACGGACCTCATTAGAACAACTCCGCAAGCTTGACTCTGACAGTCCTTGATCTCTGTACGATGCCTCTGGTAGAGCTGTGAATTATTTTCTCATAAACCAAATCTAAATTTGAGCTTCTTATACTCTATCACTTAAACTGTCGTCTGAAGAGAAGACAGTGTTTGTGCGACTTCTGTTATGTGCCATAAATTAAAATAAGACAAAACTCAGATTCCCACAGCCAAAATGAAACGCAGTATTTGTAGTACACAGCAGTAAGGAAAACTTTATTTCTTCATTTTCTCCCATCTTCTCTGATTCAGTAAAATCCATTTCAGAAGCTAATCATATTAAGTAGCTTAACTTATTATAGTCATGATGGTGGGCAAGAACACATAAGTCTAATAACCAAATTATTCTCAGGGAGACAATACTTTGTGTCAGCTAGTGATCAAAGTGCCCATTTATACACACAACGCTATATACAAAACGATTTAATTTCCACATCTAATTTTTTTTTAGCCATAAATGATTATGTGATAAACAAATCATTTGGAACCTAAAAGAGCAGTATCATTGTAAATCTCTCTCCGTGTCTCAACTCACTTAATAAGAGATGTTGAAAATCTGAGAAGCTATGACCCAAAATGGTGCCCTCAGCCTCTCGAGAAAGAGAGAGGATACAGGATATCTTTACTACATTTTCAAAGGCACATATAAAGAGGGAACACTATTAGAAGTGATCCTGCTGTTCTCTGTCCTCCCTGAAGTTGTACTCCAAACAAAGATATTTTTATATTCTTGCTTTATACTGTAAGCCTTGTTTTAAATAAGCAGCCCAAGGAAACAAGAGCTCTTATGGCTAGATTTTGCTTTGTATTGTCTCTCTAAAATAAATAACTGGGCCTCTTTTCTGGGTAAGATTTCACATTTCTAGCAGAAGGCATCCTCCATGGGACACTGCAGAACTGATTAATGTTTTGGAAGTAAAGAAGACAAAGCTTCTGTGAATTCTGGGATAAAATATTGTAAAATAACAGTGACTCTTTCTTAGCTGTTTCTTGGTTAAATAGAACACCATCTCTGCAAACCAGTTACAGCACTTCTTTAGTCTAATGGTTAGCATTTGCCCCCAAGACCCAGCCTCAGTGAGAAAAAGAAAAGCCAGCAAGGCTCACACGTGAACATTTTTTTTCTGGGTCTTGGCTAGTATCCTCGTGTTCACATATAGCAAGAGTTGAATATCCTTGGGATTATTAATGTTAGACAGGAGAAGCAGCTATAGAAAGACTCATGAAATGGCTTAAAACAACCCAAGGTGTTCTTGAGAAACTAGCAATTCTAGAAAATAAGGAAGAGAAACATGTGGGTCTTTCTTCAATCCAGTCACAGATTTAATTCAAAATTTCATTAACTTTATCTTATCTGTCATCTCTGAGCATAGGCAGTGTGTGTGGTTTTTTTGCTGGCGTCCCTTTGGTTGTAGCCAACACTGAATATCTGAATACCGATGCAGATTTTGGGTAGCACCCAGCTGAGTCTCAGGGTGTGAAGAACCTCCTGTTTCCCTAGCATACAGCTCTTTACTGTTTGCACAACTGGATCCTCATCTTCCTCAGGAAAGTCTCACTGCTCTATTTCCATGTGCTCCTGCAACAAGTCCCTTGTTCGTGTTGTAGATGCCTGGCTCTCATGGGGAGCAGCCCTGCTAGCACCAGGGCTTAATGATGGCAGTTTGAGTCCTCTTCACCTCCTCAGCCTTCCCTTCAATGTGGTGGCCAGAGGGGCACCAAGCCTCATGCCAGCCCCAGTGAACAGTTCCTGGGTACAACTCTGGGAGTCAGCGTGAACTAGGAGGACCATCAACAGCCTGCCCACAGCCAAGTTACACTGGGGAGGTTGGGCTCAGTGTGCTTGGTGGGCTCAGGGTGCTCCATGGCTCCTGGCCCCAGAGCCAGAGGACAGTCATGGATAGATTTGATTTACTGGTACAACTCCAAGCTATGCACATTTGCTTTGATTTCAAAAATTGCCATAGATTTTGGGTCTGTGGCAGGTCCTTTCTCTGATATATATATATATATATACATGCACTGAGCAAACAGGGATTTTTATTTTGCTTCTTTGTTTGAAATTCTCCACAAAATTTGAGGTTTATATACCCAGGAATGCATGATAACAAAAATTTAATTTAATTCTTAGCAGCAGAATAATTGGTTCATGCCTTTTGTTTGGTCCACTATTAATTTGCCACTCTTTTTTTTTTCTTAAAGGCCAATGAAATGGCCCTCATACAGGCAGGAAGCCATCCTGATGCCATTAAAGTAAACAAAAAACTGAATAAAAGCTACATTTGTCACGTTGCCTAAACTATATTGATGAGAAGGGAAACCAGACCATGGAAGTGATTGATTATATATATATCAGGTATCTGTCATTGTTCTCTGGCTTACATACTTTGCTAGAAAGAGGACAATACTGCCTATAAAAAAGAAGATTATCTGAAAAGGAAGTATGCCTTGCTTTTTGAGGACCTGGGCTTTTTTTGCTTAGGCTTGGCTTTGGTTTTTTTTGTTTTCTTGCTACTATCTTTAAGGTAGATAAATATGAAATTTACTGACCTCATAACAATAGCAAGTATTGACACTTCTCTTTTAAAATATGCCTTATTGAGCCTATCTGAGACTCTGAGCTCCTGAAGAAAAAACTACCCATTACAGGATAGCTGTTAGATGTTACATAGCTATTAGGTTAGATGAATCACCTGCTGAAGACACCTTGTTGCCTTTATTGCCTGCAGATGGATCCTAGAAAAAAAGGTGTAGTCTAAGCACCTGGGGTAGGATTCAATTGCTTAAATATCAGCCCTCATGTTATTTCAGCTTCCTTGGAAGACCAGAGTGGTGCTGGCAGAGGAGACCTAGGACTGGTGGATCTATATATCCTCTGAAGTAGCAGGTAGGTTAGGCTGAGGGTACCCACGTGATACCAGATGTTTGTGGCTTTGTTATTGATCTATACCTAGAATGCCATAGTTAGCAGGGGCTAGTATTCTCCTGGTTTCTCCCTGCATGTTATTGGGTAATATGCCTTGATAAGAGATCTGCAGCTCTTGAAATTTCAAGTGAAAGGCAAGAAAAGTAATGTAAATCTCTGTTGACTGTTTCAATGCAGGGAAAAGCCTGTCATTAAATATCTGATAGAAAATTAGCTTTAAGCCACAAGGAATTATGGCAACTTCAGGAATCATTCTTTGCATGCCCTGTAGCTCTGGGTAACATCCAGTGAGCCCTACTGTTGTGTGACAGCAATGAAATCAGCTGAAGGTGGGTGTGGTGGGGTGGTGTATGTGTATATATGTCTATAAATTGTGATGGTTCTCTGGCACCACTGTAGCTGCAAGAACTCCAGACTGGTGAAAGTTGTTGAGTTTCCAGTTCCTGTTTCAAGAAAGCAAGAACTCAGTTTTGAATCTGACCTTCACTGGTTCAACACTTTTGTTTCTGGAGTTCCTCAGCTGCATACACCTTGGCTGTGGTATCCAGTAAGACTTCATATTTGCACATGCAAGTCATTTATTTAGCTTTAAATCTATAATTGCTCGGTGGGTTTTGTTTTCTCATCCATTATGGATTTTTTTTTTTTTTTGCTTTAGTGTCTCAGAAACAAGACCTGCTTTGTGTGTAAGCTTGTATTTATACATACATATCTGCATATGAGCAAGCATATACCAGTCCTGGAGGGGAGTGGGGAAGGCACAGAAATAAATGATTCCCCATCAGAGAAGCACAGCAATTCAAATGGACAGGAAAATCCCTACAGCTGGGAGGTGAATCACTTGCCAGCACACTCTTCAGCCTGTAAGACCCAGAAGGTAATATGAAGTCTGCTTCCCCCTGTCCCCAGGGAAAAAGTTGTTCAAGGAACAGGAAAATTAAACTTTTTTGTTGTTAGTGCCATTTTCTATAACTTCTTTTTCACACTTCTGTATTTCTGATGGAAACAGTGATAAAAATAAGAGCAAACAAAATCAGAGGGAGGGATAACTGTGGAACAAATCAGTAACATGTTGCAGGAAGATGTAGGCTGTGAAAGTCTTCTTCCCCCTCCTTTCTTAATTCTTCATCTGCCTGGTATTGCCCCTGAATATCCCCAACACACTCACAGTTCATTTTTTTTATCAGTAAATATCTCCCACGTGGCAAGACTCTGACAACCTCCGCAGAGCTTCGGTGCTGTACCCTGTTGCAGACAGTTTCATGGGCTGCGTCAGGGAGCTGTGCACCTAAACAGGGATGAATCCTCAGCCATTGCCAGCTTCTGCCTTATGGATCTCTGAAGTGCTGGGTAGTTCAGCTCCCTGTCTGATAATCACATTTTGTTTGATATAACTTCTTAATTATGCCATGAATATGTGAGGAAACTGCTCATCTGCTTAGAGTGTGGAGATTAAAATTAAAACTGTCTTAGTTTTCTCTGTTGTTGTGTGGGTGCCAGTCCAAGAAACTAATATGGAGCAGACAACTATCAACCGAGATGATAAAAAAGGCAGTCATTACAGCAGGTGGAAAGGCTGCTATTGACTTTATTGCTGAAGGAAATGTTTGCTTAGTCTGTGTCTGCAGGTAACAATGAATCTATTAAAATACAGTCTGGATTCATTTCCTGGCACTTCACATTCCTTGAATGCCTAATCTCTCTGTAGTAAATGGAATTGGCCATGTTTCGAGGAAGAAACATGAACAGGTCTTCAAAGAGATAATTTTAAATATTATTGTTTATTAACAGGAGCAATGAGAGAACCCTTGCCTCTTCCATTTGTTATACTTCTGATCAGTTAGGAGCTGGTGTAAGATTTTGGATCCGCCCTGTTTCAGGAAGTCAGTTATTGTGCAATGACTGCTGGTGTTTCTGGTATGCATGAGATTAAGAGGAACAACCACTTCTTGGGTTTAATCCTTCAACCTTATCATTCTGGAGGCAATAACATGTTAATTCAAGTAGAGAAGTTGTGGATAATAATTTTATTCAACTGCTTCATGGAGGAAAAACCTCTGTTCCACAGTGAGGTTTACCTATGAATAAATAAAAAAGGGGTACTACAAGAGCTGTTAGTGTGCTTTGGAACATCAGCTGGAAGGCAAATAGGACATATCCTGTGTCAGCTGGCTTTCAGCAGGACTGATTTAATTTATGCTTACTGGTTAGTTGTTTGAATTTTATTTCATGTAAGAATGAGATCTACTTGTAAGATCAGTTAAGAGAAATACCAAGTATTTCATTAGAGATGCCAGGTGTTATCAATATAAGTGGGCTTATAAGTACCCAAACCTCTTACTGTTAAAACACCTCAAAAGAACCAGACTGTGCTTGCTATAGAGTACTTCAAGACCATCTCTTTTCCCATTCTTGACAAAAAGATGTTTGTCCACAGCGTTCTTCTAAATGACTGCTGGACTGCGTGAGTTTGGGATGTGGCTTGTATTAATAGAAGGTAAGTCTTCCAAGATATGAAATTCATACTTACTGAATTTTCTGGACTGGTCAGGAATGAGTAGCTATTCTGGAAAATGTGTGAGCACAGAAGAATATCCTTCTTACTACTGTCACAGTGCTGCTAGCACTGTGAAGTGTAGAGGTACAGGGCCACAGTCCTGTGGGCTGCAGAGGAGGAGGCAGCCCCCACAGAGGCACCCTGACCCATTAGAGCCCTGTTATGGAGTCATCCCCGCTGCTTGCTGGAGAAGCAGCAAGAAGTGTGACTTGGGTCCTGAAGGGTTTTTTTCCTTTGGCTGCCTCTTCTGGCACCAGCCCCAGCTGCCTGCTGCTGCCCAGCAGGTGGGAGTTGCAGGAGATGGATGAAGTGAATGATCATTTACCTGGCTGTCTCGAACTGCTGGCAGATGCCCTCTGAGGTGCCTCTGCTGCTTTCTGGTCATCATTTTGGGATGCTTTCCATTTTAAAAGTGGTCTTTTACTTCCATGCTCCTGCATTTAGCATTCCACTGCTTCAGCTCTTGATAATGACTTGTCTGGGTGCTAAACTGGCAGTGGAAGTCTGGATTAGTCCAAATGTATTTCTTTCTAATCAGAAATCATCTTGAAGTGGGATCTAGGGCACAGACCATTAACCAACTTTAATCAAGTGAAGCCCAGTCTAGCCCCTTACTTGCTGTACATAAGCGTAAAACACGTAAGCACAGAGATTTCACTTCTAACAATTGTACATCAAAATATTAGGTGACTTGATGAAAGAGACCAAGAAACTACTGCAATGCAAATAACCATTGGAGTACTTCAATAAATGGGAACAAACTCTTTAAATACTGCCTATAAACAGTGCTGATAATCATGGTTAGATTTTAAAAAGCGTATTGAGAGTCTCAGTTCTATCCTAGAATGAAAACTAAGGATTATTCTGTATAGCTGGAGGAAGAATCTGTTCTCCTCTAAAATCAAATTTCCAGTTTTACATCTTTGAATAAGTGTATAGCACCACAAGTTTGTGGTGGGGTTTTTTTTTGTGAGTATGTGGGTGGCTCTTTTCCCAGATACTGGTTAAAGACGTCACATGGCTTTTAGTTCTCACAGTGCATGCAAAGGATGGTTTTAAGAAGACTTTCTAAATGCAAAGCTGGTATGATGCAGTGACCAAATGTACTTCCTAACGTCTTGGAAGAGAAGCAGCTAGTATGCTTGTTTGAGGGACTTATCTAGGAAATGATCTGAGCCATTATCTGCATGCAGAGAAACAGACCTTAATGAGACTTAAGCATCTACTCAAAGTATATGCTTGGATGTTGACCTGGACCTGTAGAAAGTTTCCCTGATATTTTTTTTTTCTTCCCCTCCAACCATCAAGACTTTGAATCTGAACTTGAAGTTTGCCCAGTGCAAGTGAGGCATTGGAAAAAAAGGAAATATTGGATTAAAAAACCATGAAGCCTTGAATAAAATTTGGAATTGCAAGTGCCTGAAGGAAAGACCAACTCTTTAGTAGGACAGTCATGGAAGAAAATAACACATTACATCCAAGATAAGAAATTACTCAATCTTAGATGTTCTATGTTCTAGAAGCAGATTAAAAGCAGGAGGTTAGATTAGACAATCTGAGTCCATCTTGGAGGACAGATGTATTTCTAGAAATAAAAGTTTTCCTTTGAATACTCCCAAGATCAAGCTTTGGCAATGTTGTGGTCATATCCCTTTAACCTTGGTATAACTCTTTACCCAGGAGTGAAAGCTACTGGTTTATTTGCTGCAAAGCTTCCTGTTGCTGGAAAGGAGATGGTGAGGTTTGCTATCGTAACATCTGGATTCTGAGTTGAAGTATTCAGCAAACGGGGCAGAAACTGAGCATGGCATATGTGATGCTTATTTTGAGCTGTTCCTCCAGACTTTGACTGATACTAGATGCTGTCTTCAGGAATGATAGAAAATGGCTAATTAATGGTTGATTTGCCTTCTCTTTCATTATGTGTGCCACAGTGTTGTGGTAAATGTATTTCTATTTCATGTTAAACCACTTGGGATATTCTTATTTTAAGCAAAATTTTGCTTCTGTCTTTCCAGCACTATGACATTTTCTTACTTTATTTTGGTCATCCTTTTCTGAGGGAGGTGACAGCAGGAGGAGATTCTGTGACTTTGATGTGTTAATATATTTTTAACTAGAGGCAGGTGGTACAGCTGTGCTCTGCAGTTCACCCTCAAGACTTACTCCCCAGGGAAAATGGGTGGTTGTGAGGAGGTGAGGGAGTACAGACAGGTCGTTCTCCTTGTCCTCATGAACACACTAGACTCTTCTCAGTGATCTACGCTGAAGTTTAACACACATGATGACCATGGGATGCAGGTGAGGTGTCCATCTGAACCTGGAGCTCCCAGGTGCTCCTGATCCCTCCAACTTTGATGCCGTTTCAGCTGGTAGGGCCTGTAGATTGATAGGTTTGTGGAGACCATATGCATGAAAGTGTATTTACGACTGTTTTGAGACATTCTTCTCCTGAGATGCAAAATTATCTCCTCCCCACTGTTGAGTCGTTGTCACATGGTGTCCCATGTGGACTGTGTGGGTGATGTTAAAAGGCACAAAATTCAGATAATGCATTTGGTGTTCTGTGAAAGTCAGGCACCAAATAGCCAAACATGGCCTGGAAAGAGACTGAAGGATAATTTCAATACACTTGTTCATAATTGTCAGTTTGACTTCATAAAGTGAATTGGTTGATCCTTGCTTCTCACCCTAGGTGTTTTTTGGCCTTTCCACAAGCTCAGAGGAATCGTTGCATCTGTTTATACTATTCCATTTTAAGTTTAATCCACACCATATAGACAAGAAATGTAACTTAAAATTAAAGCCAGCTTGCATACAGGAGTGAATACTCCAGTGAGTACACTTTGACAAGAAGCAAAATGAATTTTACAAGCATCAAGTCTCATGATAACAGGAACTGAACACAGTGTCACCCCAGACTTGCAATAGCAGTGTCTTGTTGGAGAATGAAAAGGATATTATAGGTAAAACTCAGAAGATAAAAGCAGTTATAACTATGTGTGGGGTTTTGTTTTACAGGCAGAGGAAAAGGCAGAGCTGCCGGTTTTACAAGCCAGTCCAGCTCTTAGTGATTTTGCCCCACATCCAAATGAATTCCTCTGTGTGCATCCAAGTCCTGCCAAGTGGAAATGCAGGATTGCTAGTAACGGCTCCCCATCGCCTCCCTTTCATGGGCCACTTGAAATGTTGTGCTTCATGCTTGCTGCTGTCTCTTCGGCTAATACCATGAGGAGCAGCTCTAGTGAAATAGGCATAAATAACTACAAATTGGCTTTCAAGTGGCTGTCAGGCACCTAGAAACCCACAGCTTCTGTTTAATGGAAGCACGAAGCCAACTCTGCAAAACCCTAAAGGCAGCCAGAGTTACAAATGTGACTGACGTAGCTATTCCATTGAGATACAAAACCACCGTATTCAGAGCCAGGCTTGCTATCAAACTCACAGCAGAGCTCAGTGGTTCCGACTTATAATTCAGAGGATTTAATCCTTCTGAAGGAATATTTGTATGATCGCAGAGAAGAGAATCACTTACCTTCATTATAAGATGTTATAAATAGCTCCTCAGAAAAATGAACCTTGGCTACATCCATGAAGGCTAATAAATGTAATATTTTAGTCTTCTTGACGCAGCATGACTTCAGCCACTGAGTAGATCTATGTCCTGCATGCATAGGATGCAGTGATAGCGATGGATATGCTTTCTCAGTTGAAACAATACCAAGTTTTCTTAACACTAAATACTTTATTTTAAGCGTATGGTGCAATAAGCTTTAGTTGGGTTTATCTTAATTGTTAAACCAAACAGATAGAAAGTGTGTGCCAATACCTTCCCTCATTCCTTTTTTTTTTAAAAAAAAGTCTCTTGGAACATTAATCTTCCCACTGACCATATCTGCAGCTTTCCTCCTGAGCTCAGGAGGAAAAGTGAGATGCCGGCTGAAGGCCTTGCATGATCCAAAACTGCATGTTTTGAAAATGTTAGATTTACTAAGGGCTTTCTCTCATGAATTCTTATTGCGAACAAAATTATCCTGGGAGAAAGAGGAAACAACTGAGGGGCTGGAAAATAACAAAATCATAACGCAGCTTTTGCAGCAGTCTTCATAAAACTGAAGAGGGGAGGAAGCCTATAAAACAACACCTAAAAGAAGTCTTTAATTACTGTGCTAACCCTTCTTACACATTTTTTAATTAATCTACTGTGCTTTTTTTTTCCAAATACCATAATGTATACAAGGCTGAGAATGCCAAACGCTCTTGCACAAGCGGATGTAATTTTACATAACACTTTAGACCTGATGTGTTGCACAGAAAACCTACTTTAGAAACTCAAGGAAATGTTTTGCAGTTCATGTTTCTGGTTTGTTGATACCTCCTTGCTAAGGAGCAAAGACTTTTCAACCCATTATATTGTTAAAAAAAAAAAAAATGCATTTTAATTCAGAGTGAGATTGAATATATAGCCTTTTCACTAGCCTAACTGGATTTTTTCCAAATCCTAATTTAACTTGATCCATGGCAATTTGCTCTCATAGCCTCATATCAGCTATTTCTAGAAGTGATCAAGCAAGAATGTTTTCTTTGGGAAGGCATTGTGCTTAATGGTCTGAAAATTATTCCTTCAAATATGTATATTCAGCTTCCTAAAAAGCGTATGTTAAAGGATGTAATGTAGCCATAATAATGTTATTCTTTCTTAGTGTTTGTTTCTCTTGGTTTAACTATTAATTCTTTACAAGCTGCAACAAAGAAAAGTCTGATCTGTGTGGAATCAGGGTTGACACAAACTAAGTACAGTTGCTGGGTACTTTTCAGGGAGGAAAAAGTTATGTTATCCATTTTCAGCTTGCATGAACTAACTCACCATGCATGTGTACCTTCTGTTCCGTGACCAGCACGTGCTTGAAAAAAAATCAGTTGAGTTTCTCAGTGTATTTGTGAGATGGAGATTCTTGACAGGTTGTAGTGAGGAAAGCTGAAGAACCAAGAGGATATGTGACTTTATTCCTGAAAACCTATACTAGTCAGCCATCAAAAGGAGGATCTCCAGACTTGAATTTCTGTACCTTAGAAGTTCAGTCATGTTTCTCTTATGAGTGCTACATCAGGCACTTTGCTGAACTTCAGTACAATATTTTTTCTTTCTTGCCAGTTCTGCAGGATATTCCTCTTTGTGTGATCCTTCATAGGACAGCCCTGTATTAATACATGAGTATGAAGTTAGGCTGGCTCTGATGCTGACTTCGTCTATGCTAATGGGAGTACAAAGTGGGGTGAAACCTTGACCACCTAAAAGACTCCTATTCCATTCCAAAACTTTCACTGATTTTTGCTGGAGTCAGATGTTTCACCCACAAATACTCTAGTTCCTTGCATAATACACTGTTAATCTAGCTGTAGGGGGGTATAAGGCTTCCAAAATCCATAGGTGTTCTAAATAACAATAGCGATTAGATACTCTTGATTTACTGTATTGTAAATCAGTAGGGAATCCACAATATTGCATGATATATAGTAGTTTTTACTACATAGTAGCCTATGTAGTTTTTCTGTCACCGTTATAGCTAAGGAAATGGTGCTCGTCTCTCTCATTCTGTAATTTCTCCCTTGCC
Source organism: Bucorvus abyssinicus (assembly GCA_009769605.1). Classification (NCBI taxonomy): domain Eukaryota; kingdom Metazoa; phylum Chordata; class Aves; order Bucerotiformes; family Bucorvidae; genus Bucorvus; species Bucorvus abyssinicus. The sequence goes on along the minus strand of CM020030.1, from coordinate 16,512,486 downwards.
TAAGAAACAGTCATTAAAAACTTAACTACAAATCATGCTATAATTTTGCAAGAAAACTTGTAGTGGCAGACCTCTCTCAAGTTTTGAGAGGCAGAGCTGTCTCTTGCATGAGTGAGCTTTTTGGAGCTGTTGGAAGATCTACCTAAATGAAATCCAAAGTAAAATGGATTATTGGGGGATGCTACTTTCTGTTGATAAGCAAAGCTGCTTCAATATGTGGCCTGAAAGAAGGAAATGAGGAGAGAATCATGAAAGCATCAGAGAAGGAATCTCGGGGGTTTTGGGTGGGAGCTGGCAAGGAGAGCCCAAAGTACATCATAAAGCTGACCTAGAACCAAAGCGTATTAGAGCAGTTTGTAATCTCTACTCTGCTCATATACTATATTCTTTTACCTTCAAAGTATATCACTTGTCCTGAAAGACAAAGATGTGAACGTTGTCCCTGAAGTGCAGTCAGAGACAGCTAGAAGAAGCTCTGGCCTTTCCCTTGCCCCTGCAAAGCTTCAGTTTCCTCTGACACCCAGAGGTCTGCAGACGGAAGGGAGTAACTTTGTTGGTCAGTCTCCAGATAGAATACCAAGATCCTTCACAGCTCTCACCTGCTGCATGGCTCATCAGTGCATTCATAAGGGATTTTTATGGCATTTTATGCACCGTTTATTTCCTGTCTAGATGTGCTCAGAGCTTCACTGTAACTGCCAAAGATGCTGCGATGCAACCAAGTATAATATGAGGCTGGAAGAATGCTGATAGCTTGTCAAAAACAAGGGAAGATAGACTTTGTGAATTGCCAGAGGGATTCCTCCTGGCTGCTGAGATGTATCTTGCTGAGGGGAACTTTGTCACGAGCTTCATCTGTTCTTCCTGGGAAATGCTCAGGTTGCACTTGCTCAGGGATATCTCCCTGGGATGTTGCTGCCTGTTGATACCTGATCTGCCACCACCCTGCAGCAACCACGGTTAATCCACCGCTTGGAGCTGGATATGAAAACTCACTAGAGCCCAAAAATACAGAGATCGTGCATGATCAGCCCCTCTACGTTGGCTTTGGGAGCCTGTTTTTTTAATTTGCTGAGATATCTCTGTCAAAGATCAGCTGCTATACTGGAAATGGAATACGATTAAGGAGACAGGATGTAGCCAGAGATGATAAAGGGCTTTATTTACTTCTCATCAGGTTTTATTTAATTTATATTTTAATCTTCTCCTAGAATAGATATATAAAAATGGAAAAACCCTGCCTGCTACAGCCTACAATTTTAAAAGTACTATGAGGACTAACCTTTTTTCCAGTGCTTTTCCTTGTTGCCTTTCAGTTCCTGGTGCACTGCTCACTTCTGCCATACTGGAATCTAAAGCAAAATTTCTGGGCAAAATTGGTGATGGTGTTTCCATAAGTGTCCTTTGCTAATCAAAGGTAATTGCAAAGTTAGGGTTTCACTAATAATCAGTTAAATGGTTTTGCAGTTGTTTGGTGTTCTGCAGGCTCACGAGGAAAGTTCACTGAAAATGGAAATAACAGACTTTTTGCAAAGCTTATTTATTCATTTTTCTAAAAACAATTTATTCTAATCCCAGAACAGAAAGCCTAACTCTTATGCAGAAGGAAGGTAATTTATGGTGAACCTTTGAAGTTCAGTGATCAGATCGTTGATATTTGACAATGGGATTATGTACTAAGGGTACTTCCAAGTTAGAGCAAAAAAAAATTCAAGTGATTAATTTCCTTTTCTTCCTTCAGCTAACACTTTTGTTGCAGAAATGATGGTCAGTATATCTGACTGCACGAAGGAACTAGGACTGTTCCACAACTATTTTAGCCAAATATTCAAGCCATGTAAGAAGATTTTAATCAGTTTACTGAAGTAAACCAAAGAATTGAAAGGTTATGATTTTGGTAGATGTTCTTGGCTTTAACATATGTAGCTTTGAGAAATTTGTTTGTGGTTTGCCAATTTTTATTAAGACCACTGCTTTAATCATTTTCAAATTAAAAAAAATGGTAGCACTAAAAAAAATTGAAAGATCAAAAGGGTGTGTTTTCTTACTGCATATAGACCTAGCATTTTCTAAAAGTTGAGAACATGTAATTAGGGGGGAAAAAAATCGGAAAACATTTGCAGCTCACCTTTAAAACACCGAGCTGCCAAGGTTTTTATTGGGATGAATGTTTCTGGGACAGCAGAACAGTGACACTGGCAGAAGGGAATATTTGACATCTGAGCTATCCTGGTTTGAGTTAGAACAGAACTCATTCTGTTCAGTGATTTCACTTTCCAGCTCAGTCTCTGCTAAGTGATGGCACTGACTGAAGTTAACGGCAGATTTGCGCAGACAGTGTCTGCTTCAGGAAGTGATAACAGTTGATATTGACAGTCACTACCAGGGACTGGTGTGCAGAAAGGATCGTGCTGATACTTGCTCCTGTGCAGACCAAGGTCACTGCTAAATCCTGTGTGCCACGCTGGGAGTGCAGTGAGAGGTCACATCTGCAGGGAGGAGCGGACAGGAGAGGTGACCCCAAACTGACCAACAAGGTGTTCCATCCCATAGATGACATATTCGGTATAAAGCTGAGAGTCCCACCCTCCTCTTCAATGGCCAGTGTTGTAGGAGGACACTGTCTGTTCTGCCTTCAATCCCAGGCTGTGTGTTCCTGAATCCAGTTCTGGAATCCAGCTCCTGAATCTAGTTCCCATCTGCTGCTGAGCCCAGCCTGGGACTTCCCCGGTGTCTGCCCCCAGCATCAGTGGTGACGGTGACGTGATTGCCATCAGGGGTGTTGGGTTTGGTATTGGTATTGTGTATGTTTGTAGATATTTCATTCTATTGTTATTGTTCTTATTAAAGCAGTTTTACTTTTCTTTTCCAATCCATAAGTCTCTCTCCCTTATTGCCTTTCTCCTTCCCCTCTTTGGGAAGTGGGGGAGAAGGGGGTGGGTAATAGAGTGCCTCTGTCATTCATCTAGTGGCTGGCTCAGTTCTAACCCTTGATGTGAGCCCACCTATGAAGACATAGTACACTTGTCTTAACAATGTGAAAATCACATTTGCTTTGAGTCAAGCTCATCAAATTGTGTTTTTTCTGCTTTTTTCATGAAACATAAAGTTACATCTTTTTAAAAAAGAAACTGCTCGCTTGAATGAATTCAAGTAAACTCTTTTCATTCTTTTAACTCTATTCCGTGCTTGCAGACCTCAGGCTGCAGGGGATTGTTATTCAGCACTTTAAACTTCAACTGTGGAGGTTAACTGTGATGGATCTCAAAACTTTTCCTGTGTTTCCTGACTGACCAGGCAATGCCATTTTGTTTCTTTTTCCAGCTGCTTGAGTAGTAACTCCTGTAATCACGACGAGGGTGCTGCCGCTGTGTTTCTGTTAGGGAGAGTATCAGGTGATTAAGAATTCTTTTAAAATTGAGAATCACTTCCTTTGAACTCCCCCAGGTCTTGACTCTGTGCAGGTTAGGCTGATTTAAGAATTCGTGGTTCAAGTGCAAGTTTAAAATGTAAGCAGGGGTCTCATCGCATTCAGATAAAGATCCTGGTATGGGTGCATGAGTGCCTGGAGAAACTCCCGATTGTTTCAGGAAGCTGCTGTGAGCTTCTGGCAGAAGGTCTGGGCTGAGCGGCCCCCACAGCCACTGCTGAGAAACCCCTGCAGCTTGAGTCTACTTTGATATTTTTGTTTGTTTGTTTGCAAGCATAATAGGCAATTTATTCGTAACAAAATTGATCATGTTGCACTGTTTAGAGGAGGTAAGTTGGGGGAGAGAAATGGCAAAAAAAAAATCACCTATACACAGATTTTCAGGCTTAACTAATTTCTCAGGAGTTAAAATCCACCAGTAAAAGCTGGCAAACCTTTTCTCGCGTACCTGAGCAAAAATACTCTTCAGCAGAGATAAGTGCCCACAACTATTCCAGATACTGGGATTGCATTGACTAGATTAAGTGCACATTCAGTCATCTATTCCTGCATGACGCAGTGAGGTGAAGACAAGAGCACTGAGCGCAGGGATTTACTCTTACAGCAAGGTCATGAGTCTGTACTCCAGAAATTCCCAGACATGCATGTCAAGAACAGGGGATACCAAGTACTGAAGCGACAATAGCATAACAGGGACTATGAAAGCACAACTTTCAGTGCCTCTGGAAACTTAGTAACTTCTTTCCATTTTCTAAAAACAGGCTTTTGTCCTTCAAAAACTTTGTAAATGGTGGAAAATCAACACTATGCTCTTCTAACAGGTGAAACACAAAGCACAATATATTCTATCTGTCAGCGGGCTTTGAGTATTTCTGGTTTACCACAAAAACCAGTTGTCTCCAGCTTCAGTTGATCTTGGTGATCTTTGCTTGTATTTCTGCAAGCTTGTATGTTTGGGAAACTATTTTGTAAGGCATGATATACCTTAAGGCTAAGACTTTGTGTAAGTATATTTCACATTGACATGTTTTTTAACTCCTTATTGTGAAGTTGTAACTGGTTTGCTGGTTTTGGCTGCCTTGATAGCCCTGAGTTCTTTTAGAGCAAGCACTCAATGGAATTGAAAAACAAATAAAAATAAGTATCACACAGTAGGTGTTGCCATAAAACCACCCCAAACCTGTTCTGCCTGCTAACCAGAGTGTCTCAATTACTTCCTTTTAATGCATGAGATTTTCTTGTGGGCTTTGCCTGTCTTATTCTACCTTCACACAGACATGGATTATTGAAACTTATTCCAAGCAGTATTGATTTGCAAAGCAGAGCAGTGGCCTGTCCACATTTGAACTGTTGCTCCTTGAAAAATTGCTGTGTCTGATAGAATGGTGTCAGTGTTATAGAATGGTGAGAAATTTAAAGAGGAAGGAAACAGCCATGCACACAAAGCCTTACAAACTTGTTATATGTAGCTACAGCATCCAGTTTAATTAATATTTTCAGCCGTTGCTGACCTCCTCTATAGTCACCAGCTATTCAGCTGACAAAGCTGGGCATGCACAACTGCACAGCTGAGGTCAAATTGTAGGCTTACATTGATGCAGCCTCACTGACTTAACTAGATATGACTGAGAACAGCATGTGGCCAGCTAGATGACTCAGAAGATAAGCCAGGGCCATTCTTTCAATGGGTAATTGTGGACCTCTCCCTTCAGAAGCAGCCTGTGTGTTATAAACGGAAGAGGGAGAAACCTCTCTGTAGTGATAGTTCAGGGATGTGATATCCAGAGGTAAAGAGGACTCTGGTACACAAAGCTTTTCTGTTCCAATCTTTAGGCCACCTTTGAAAGCTCTGAATTGCAAGCAGTATAATTTATACTGGGTCAGCAGATGATGCATCTACCCTCACTTTATGGAGGCTGTGCAGGCCTGATGCAGTTTGTGCGAAGGTTTTGTCTGAATGTCTCAGGTTGCCATCTGCAGTAGAGAGAGCTCAGAGGCTTCATAAGCAACTTATTCTTGCCTGTAGGAAGAAAATGTGAAAACCTATAAGAGAAGGGTGTTGTGGGCAGTGGGGGGCACCCATGTCACCCACCATTGTAACATGAGATGGTCCCTACTTGCAAGGCAGGGCTTCCTTCTACCATTTGTAGATTTGGTGCTTAGCTCTGGATAATAAGTCCCTAAAATCTGTGGGTATGGACATAGATGCTGGATTTAATCAATGACAGAAGATTAAAAAAAAAATATAGCCCATTAGTCTGTTAGAGATTTATGTTCCTACAGCTGGGATAATGGAATGGCTTGTGAAATAATTTAGAGTTATGATCTGAATCATAATCTCTTCAGCGCAGTGAAACTGGTGTTGAGTTAGAGTATAAACCCAAGAATGTTGAAAAGCGGATACTTTTATATACACATGTACTGGCACAGAATGCAATATACAAAGGCTGCATGTGAAAATTTGTTTGCAGCACTGTGGTGTTCATACACCTGCTTGGGGTCTCAGTTTAAGCTTTTCAAGTTAAAGACACCACAGTGATTATAAAAGACATGCTGTGTTTTGTATCATCATTTATGGTTGTGGATTTCCTTCCATCTCTAAACTGCAATTAAATGTTCCTATCACCCTGTAAATTAGCCTTTCTCTTTTAAACATCACATTTGCAACTCTATGTTCATATAATCCTGTAATTATGTAACTATTTTCATTTCAGCACTGATTCAGCAATGTACTTAAGCATATGAATGATCTCTTTGAACCCAATGGGACTCCTCAGATGCTTAAAATTAGGCATGGTTTAATTACTTTGCTAAATCAGCAGCTACACTAGTATACAGAAATGGGGATAAAGGAGGTGGCTTGCATCTACTGTATACACTGTTACTGAACTGGGCATTTCTAAACTCTAATTTTACCTTCCTGCTTTAAATGTTTTCAGCTGAATCATAGTATGGGAGACACCATATGTGAGGTATTTAGATTGATTTACATCTTCTAAAATGCATTTTCTTTAGAGCAAAGCAGTTTTAAGAGGCTTAAACCCTCCCTTGCCCTGTGTGCTCTCTTGAAGTTGATGGCCCTTTCAGGCATGCTGTTGCAACTGGTTGCAGAACAGCACCAGAGAGGGCTTTTTTTTTTCCCCGTAAAAAGTGGATTGCTGTGTTTATCAGGAGACAACGTGATCTCATATTGCATAGCTATATCTGAGATGGTGATAAACCATGATGCATGAACAGGAACTGAGAGTGGAGATGGGAACACTTGAGGCCACCTCAGTCCACTACACTACCAAAGAAAATACATGTATATATCTACATCCTGAGAAATCTCTACTGTGGTCTCTTATCCTAAAATTGCTTGTTGTCTAGGACCTATAATGTTAACAGTTTTAACCAAAGCATATGCACGAGGTCTCTAACTTTTACCTCAGGCTATATGAACTAGGAATCCTGAAGCACAGCCATTGAGTTGGAATTACAACTCTTCTACATGTGGAAGAAATGGGACAGCAAGAAGTACTGTTGAAGAAAGTGGGAACATAAAAGAATGAAATGAAACACTGCATACTGCCTTTTGTAACAGAATATGAAAGTCTGTACCAAGTATTTCCAATTTTTATATCAGGAAACGGAGGTAAACAGGCTATGTTTTTCAGAGTCGAGAACAAATGAATTATCTCTGTGAGGTCAAATGTTGTGGTAATTTTAAAGAATTTTTCTTACTGTCATAATGTCTCATCCTAGCATAGAGGAGAGCAATGGTCTTACTCTGGGTCAAAATAGGACTAATAGATTTTATATCATTGGTACTTCCACAGGGATTATTTTACAAAAATGTCAAGACATAATCAAAATTCTCTACAACAGGGCAGACAAGGACAGAATTCTGTCCCAAAGTCAGAATTTAAAATTAGCGCGCACACAAAAGTACCAAAATATGCTTAAAGACTGGTTTAGAGACACAGAATCCATACAACAGTTGTTAAAGTTCCTGTTTGTGGCTTAACATCTGTTAATAGAGATGGACTTACCCGAAGCTGTGAATAATGAGAGGCTGCCCAGACAAATGTTTATGGAATAAGGTGGCAGTCTGCAGGGAGCCTGGATCTCAATTAAAAAGCCAAGGTACAGCCCCATTAAAAAAAAAAAAAACCCAAAACAAAACACAAAAAGAGTAAAGGAGGGATATTTGTATTCCTTGGCTAGGACATCTATTTGGAGATGTTCACAGAATGAATAGGAATGAGCCCCTTATGAGGAAAAGAGGCTTTAGAAAGGATCAAATGAGGGGATTTGATCTATTTGTTCCACAAATCAGGTTCTGAAAAATGGATCAGTCTATGAAAGGCCTGATTATTGGTTTCTAGTTGAAGTTCTGCTTCATGCAGGTTTTAGTGGAAGTGGCCTGATGGTGGTAACACTGCTGCTAGCAAAATGACTAATGCTCTGGAATAACTTCCTATCTTGCAGAGTTCAGTCCATAACTCAACAAAATCTTTTTTGCATCAAACCCTTACCTTCTGCCTGAACTATCTTCTAGGCATTTAATGTTGATTTACAGATCTGCTTGGACAGAGAATAAATACCATTCACCTAGTGAGAGGTGCTTTTTGCCTGAATTTCTCTAGCTTCAGCTACCACACATCGTATGAGTCAGTTAAATAAGTCTTTTCATATCTCACTGTACCAAAAAGATCACTGAAGTACTATATATTACATAGAAAAACTGCTTTACTTGACATACTAAGAGCAGCCACCTCTGACTCCAGAGCTAGGCTACCATAGTGCAGGGAATCCAATTAAACAGCCTTTGTATAAGAAAAACATAGCAATGTTTAGCACTTCAGAATGCAATTTAGCTACCTAAAAGCTATTCTATGCAACATAAAATTGGGATTACAAAGCTCCTGATCCTATTTACCTGTGCAGACTAGACATGAATGCTGTTCTGCATCAAAAAAAAAAAAAGTTTTGCAAGTGAGAGGAAGGAACACGGCTTTTTTTCTTAATTTGATCTTTGTTTCGTTGCCAAGCACTGAGACTGCAGTGTCCCCACAATTTGGATGCTGCCACAATGAATTTCTACTTGACCTCAGTGCAATAGCTGTATGTGCTGGCTTCTCACATGCTGCAATAGGAAGAGCTGGGTACCAAGGAAGGGATCAAAAAAATATACAGCTCCTAAGTTTGTATTCTGTCTAAATGTAACCTTAAAGAAAATGAGTATAAGGGCATCTCACAAATTCTGCCTCTTCAGAGTTCTGGAGTTTACTTGTGGCTTCATGTCTTCCTCCAGTTAGGATCCTGTCTATGTTTAGCCCAAATCTGGGGCTAAACTATAGCAGTTCTATTGCTCGATGAGCCCTCCCCAGCACAAAAGGAGGAATTGGGAAAAGGAGAGGACACCCATGGGCTGAAATGAAAACAAATGTAAGGAAGCAGCCAAACTAACACCAATGCCAATGTAAAGCACACAAGGTTGTACTCGGTCCAGTGAATGTACAGCAATCACAACAGCGGGAAAGCCGTTCTTGGGAACAGAATGGTAAGTGAGCCTGTCCGGCTATGGGGATAAGGAAGAGAGGGAGAAGTATTGGGAGGAGCCCAAGCAGGAGGCCCTCCTGTTTTCAGCAAACTTCTCCCTTTACAATGAGCGTGATGTTTATGGTCTGGCATACACCTGTCAGCCAGCTCAGGTCAGCTGCCGGGCTGACTCCAAGCTGCTAATGGCCTGCATGCCGTGGCTGGCCTGTGATTCTCTCTCAATGAAATCAGGACAGATCCCAAGTCCAAAACCTTTGTTTAATAGTAGTTTTCTTTGTTTCCTTGCAAGAATAGATCAAGGACCATTTTCTTTTTGAATACACCACTTGAGAAAAGTTTTTGTGTATTTTGTTGCAAGTGTTAACTGCCAAGTGCAGAAAGTCTTAGGGTAATGTACACTGGAACATGGGTCCTCCTTGTTTTCTGTGAAATTACTATTTTGGGCATACTATTTGCTTTCTCAGATCTTTCATAGTTCCAGTAAAAGAGATAGGGATTATGGCTCCTTGTTTCTCTGCTTCCTTTTTCATGAAATCCTTTGGGTGGGAAGGACCCCTAGAAGGTCTCTGGTTCAACCTCCTGCCTAAATCAGGACCAGCTCTGGGATCATGCCAGGCTGCTTAGGGCTTTCTGCAGGCAGGTCTTGAAAATCCCCACAGGTGGAGGTATTTTTCCTTTCTTCTCCCATGAATGACAGCCGTTATCCTGGTGATCAGACCATTCTCTTGAAGTAAACAGGCTGAACAGGCCCTAACAGAATGGGAATGTTGGTATTTTATATAACAAAGGGTAATAGCAGCATTCACGTTTTCTATGAAGTCTGCAGCAACTACTACAGTCTCTTAACACATCCAGATCTGTCAGTGGTTGTCAGTTGCCTTCTGAGACTGTCTATTGAAGTATGGGGTTCGGGAGGTGCAGTAAGGATTGACTCCATGGCTGATTTAATGGCAGTACATAAAATAACTTTTTGTCTTGGTTTCAGCTGGGACAGAGTCAAATTTCTTCCTAGTAGCTGCTGCAGACAGTAGTAGCTGTATTTTGGGTTTAGAGTGAGAATAATGTTGATAACACACTGATGTTTTAGTTGTTGCTAAGTAGTGCTTATCCTAAGCCGAGTATTTTTCAGTGTCCCGTGCTCTGCCAGCAAAGAGTTGCAGAAGAAGCTGGGAGGGTACACGGCTAGGACAGCTGACCCCAACCAGCCAAAGGGATATTCCATACCATAGGCTGTCATGCTCAGTATATAAACTGGGGGGGAGTTGATTGGGAAGGGTGGATTGCTGCTTGGGCATCAGTCAGTGGGTGGTGAGTAATTGCATTGTGCAATGTTTGTCTTTTCTTCGAGTTTATCTCTCTCTTTTTGTTATCTTCCTTTTCATTATTATTATTGTTACTATATTTCATTTTAATTCTTAAACTGCTCTTATCTCAACCCATGAGTTTTACTTTTTTTCCCCCCAATTCTCCTCCCCATCCCACCAGGCAGAGGAAGGAGTGAGGGAGTAGCTGCGTGGTGCTTGGTCACCTGTTGGGGTTAAACCATGACACTTCTATTGGTTTTTAACTGTGTGGGTTTATTTACAAACATAAGGACACAACTTTTCCATAACATACTCTTCCCTTGTCAGTAGTTTTCTTCTGTCTCGGCCCCTTGATGTTCTCAAAACATCCTCCAAAAACTGTATGCAAGTTATGTTGTGGGCAAAACTCTTTATCAAAATTAAAGGATAAAATGTTCATTAATATTGATGAATAATGAATCATAGGATGTTGCCCTTAGATAAACCAGTTCTACACACTAATACAAGTGACCATTTAATGTAAACACAAGTACGATGTTCTAATTTATTTTCTGTTTCCTTCTGTTTGCTAATTCATTGATGTATTAAATTGCTTAACTGGAAAGAAGACTTTGCAAATAACAATTTCACTTGTTACACACTTATAAATGTTTAATATTAATAGTTTAGGAATCGAAGAGTGGAGGTCTGTCGGAATGATGCTACCACCTGTACAACATGATTTTCCCAGCTTGCCCTTATCTTCCTATTGCTCAAGATCTGGATCAGCACAGGGCTTATGATAATCTCTGACTTGTGTGTACTCTGTGTAGGACAGGGATGAAAGAGCTCAGAAGAGCCTCCTACCTACCGTGTGTCCTACTATCTATGTGAATAACCAGTGTACTGCAGGAAGAAGAAAAACACCTCAGGCCTTCATGTATGCTCTTGCACTAGCAGCTGGGTTGAGACATAATGGATTTAAGAATTGTATACATCAGAATCTCTTTGTTCAACTGAATTGTATGCTGTGAAAGGTACAGAAATTTTATGCTGGGTGCAGCTGTTGGATTCTTACTGGTATTGCTCTGATTTCTCATTGCTTATTAAGAAATTATTCGCACTTGTGATGAGTATCATACAAGGATGAGTCATGCAATAGCTTTTTTTTATGCTACATCTTTCCAACATTCACAAAACAGTTTGGTTTTGCTTTAAGAAAGGAAAGGAAGTCCAAGTAGCTGCTCAGCTCTTGCCTCTTTCACTTTTACGTAATTTTCTCATAACCTAGGTTTTCAGATGTGGGGCATGGAATTATTATGACATAACTCATGATCAGTAACTCATGATCATATTACTGAAATGATTCATCATGAATTATAACATTTTATAGGTCAAAGGTGGTTTCTAGTTGAGCAGCTTCAGTGCAGCTAGACTCCAAGCAAAGACCTCTCTTTTGCTTTGCTCATAGAGTACACTTGAGTGGAGAAGGTGCCTAACGAGACCTCATTGAGGATCCTGTGGGTGCAGGGTTTGTGACGTGAAAGCAAGCAGGTTGTACTGTGACCAGCTCCGAAAATTAATCTGTTTTCCTATTCATTCAACACAAAAGAAGGAATAAGCTTTTCCCACTCTTAAACTCTTTATTCTGTTCATTCTTTACTTAGGATAGCCTGTTTTTAACTTTTGTTAAAAAAAAAAAACAAAACAAAACCAAAAGCAGACACACCTGATTTTTCCTCATAACTTGCTGTTCAGTTAACTACTCCATTCATGATATGGCTCAATTGCTCTTAATGAAGTTATGTAAGTAATGTATTTGATTGAAGGAGTTTTAAAGCAGTAGACTGTTCTCTTATTTTCTCCTACATGCGCTTGTTTCTTTAATTTTTTTCCTTACAACTTACCAGGTGGTAACATTCTTATTTTGTATTATAAATACACGGATATTTGTCTTGAGGATGGTTTGTTTACCACACCCCAATTACCATGAGGTCTTGGTTATAACCCATAGGCAGTATCTTCAATCTTCTGAGTAAGAATTTTCTCACATTTCATATTAGTATTTAGGGAAAAAAGGAAATGTTACTTTCTTTTGTGTTTTGTCTTGTTAGCTGTGGCCAGTCTGCCTCAGGGGATTTATGACATGGTTAAATCTGTTTTAACCATCAGAGCACAAAACTGCCTTAACACCTTTTGTGAAAATACTTTCCAGGGGCACAAATAATTTTGGATTTGATAGTCCCCATGTTGATATTCTCAGTGAAAGCTGATGAGTGCTTGCACCAGGAGTACTTGTGTGTTGAGATGCACAAAGTATTTGTCATGAATGCTATAAAAATAACATTGGTATTTTTCTAGAGGTAGTCTAGTAAAGATTTAATAAGCTTTGTTTTTACAAAACTTAGAAATCTACTTAAAAAGGGACAATGAAGGATTCTGGAAGAAGCTTGCAAGCAAAAGAAAAACAGCCCTGAAACTTCTCTTGTTCTTATTTTGCTGTGGACACTTGTTCAGCACCATGTGAGATGATAAAGGGAAAAGTGATGTTCTTGGGCTGTTGCCACATAAAAAGGACAAGCTGAAAAAAAGCTGCGTACAAAGAAGTGTGGCCAGCAGTTCATGGTGATTCTTCCCCTCCACTCTTGTGAGACCCTTCCTGCAGTAGTGCAGCTCTGGAGGGCCCAGCACAAGACAGATGTAAACCTGTTGGAGTGGGTCCACAGGAGGGCCACAAAAGTAGTCAGAGGGCTGGAAGACCTTTACTAGTATGAAAGGCTGAAAGAGTTGGGGTTGTTCAGTCAGGAGAAGAGAAGGCTCCAGGGAGACCTTACTGTGGTCTTTCAATATATAAAGGGAGCCTACAAGAAAGATGGAGACAGACTGTTTACCAGGCTCTAAACTACAACAGGGTTGATTCAGATGAGATAGAAGGAATTAATTTTTTACAATGAAGGTGGTGAGACATTGGAACTGGTTGCCCAGAGAAATTGGTCATTATTGGAAATGTTCAAAGACAGGTTGGACAGGGCTTTGAGCAACCTGATCCTAATGGAAGATGTCCCTGTCTATGGCAGGGGGGGTGGAACTAGATGGTCTTTAAAGGTCCCTTCCAATCCGAACCATTCTATAATTCGGTGAAAAGACTGAAGGAATTAATTTCATCCTGCCTACAAGAGAAAGGAATGAAACTGGTATATGAAATTAAGAAAAATGTAACTGTTGACTTTTGTTCTTATGTACTTTCTAATGCTCAACCTAAGAAAAACTTTTCAAAAATTTAGTACTAGTTAGCAGCTGCAAAATTTACTTTTCTACTTAAAATTTTGAGTTAATGAATTGAAGCCTGCCTTTATAATATTGTGGCTGCTGCTCAGGCCTTGTAGGTAACATTCTCTCTACTGTCAGCACTCTACTGCAGTTCAAAACTGCTGCCTTGTAGCATAGCTAAAGGGGTTTGGGTTTTCAGACTGGGTGTGCCATACATTTTCCATGAAAAGTAATGGGAGATTAGTGTGTTTCATCTAGAAAACCTTAGTCAGGACATTTATGTCATAGACTTACTTGGCAAAGCATTCTAGGCATGTAATCATTTGAGGTGTCTCACAGACAAGAGGTAAGTGCTCATACATGCAGGTGTGTTGCTAATATTGATGGGCAGCTACTAATCACTTTGCTGTTACTAGTAGCATGACGTATACTTAGATATGCACCCCAATAGCAGAAAGCAGGGAATGACGGATTTAGAAAGAGAGTTTTGATAACATCTTTGTTGTTCTATTAAATTATTAAGGGCTACCTCAGCTTGAGTACTCTGAGTGTCTATCACACAGCCTCCAGGAAGCACCAGGTGTACTCCAGTAAAGTGCTCCCAGGTCACCACCCCTGTCCCAAAGCAGTAACCTCCAGGCAGCTCCACCCACCCTGTGCTACTGCTCTTTGGTTGGTGCTTGCCCCACAGCAAGGGCCTCCTTGGACCTGGCTGCACGCCGCTGCCCACCCACCACAAACCTTTCCTGTCTTCTCTCCTCGCCTTCAAGTGGTGGAGGCAGGGAGCAGTGCCCAGCGCCTTGCTGTGTTGTGTGTCCTCTGGTGGTGGCTACCTGTCCTAAACAACTGGGATCCCCATAAAAAAGCAGATACTCAGTCCTTCAAAGCTGAGGCATTCTGGTTGGCTTCCATGGAGAGACCTGGGTCCTGAGGAGAGCCTGCTCCTGCCTTTGCCCAGACTGTGGTCCCCAGGTGCCAGCTCACAGGCCATTTGAAGCCTCACATCCCACAAGGATGGGTGTCAGAAAGGATACCAGGCAGGACCAAGAAAGCCTCTTCTGAGGCTGCCCCTGTGGTGAGTATGGTTCCCGCTCCAGCGTGGAACAGCCCTGGGGTTGCCAGGGCATGCTGCCACTGAGGGTGTGAGGTCCCATATCTCCATCCAAGCAGAATGACCACCTCTGCCAGTGCCACACTGTGGGATGGAGGGGAGACCCAGGCTGCCAGGGAGAAGCCTAGAGCTGCCACATCTATTCTCTGCTGGGGCTGGATGGCAAGCAGGAACGAGGTGGGGCAGGCAGGAGTGCACTGGAGAGGGATGTTCAGAAATGGTGCTGGTGGAGCTGCCCAACACCCCTGCAGGCACCATTTGCCCTTCCTGTGCAGACTGTTTCCAGAAAGACTGTGTTGAACACCTGGGGGAAACTCCTGTCTGAATCAGAGTCCCATGACAAAAATGTTGTGAACCTCCTTAAAAGTGCATAGTTCACATGAGAGAGGATGAGTTTTGCTCCATAAGCCCTTGTGCCCCACCCCTGAGCAGGGTTTCACCATTCTTCCGATGTGCATAAATTTGTGCTGTTTCTCTCAGCCAAGAGTCTCAGCCTGGATAACTCAGCCTATTGTCACTGGCTGTCATACTGCTGTTGCACAGCCACCATGCTCACCTTTTTTTTTTTTTTAATTTATTTTAACCAATATTGGGAACACAAACTGAGGCATATGCAGCATCTGCTGATCCTTAAGCTGATCTGTAGCTATAAAATTAGGGCATTTAGAATTTTTGCTTCTGTATCCAAGCATGCCATGCTGAATCCAACAAGGAGGCCCCTCTTGGCACACTGCTCTCCAGGACAGGTTGAATGTTTTCCCAGTGAAGAATAAATCTGGTGAAATACCTGGGTTTTGTTATCTCAAATGAACTGTGTGTTATGGGCAAATCAAAATAGTTTGCTTAGGGCAGGCGAGAGGAGGGAGGGATAGAAATGGAAAACTGAGGAATTAAATTCACAGACCTGAGGGGAATAGTAGTGTTGTCTTTCCCTTCAGTGCCTCAAATTTCCCTCTGAATGCTCTAATCCTGTGCTTCTGGGTAATACAGAGTCAGTGGTACCATCCCCAGCCATCTAGGGATTCAAATGGAGTCAAGTGGCATGTTTTGAATTAAATGTACTGTGAAAGATTTTAATTCCTGTAAAACAAACATCTAAAGATCTTAAATTTTAGCTGAATTATATGTGCATGCAAATTTCTTCTTCTCTCCCTGCCCGACTGAAAATAAACCTAGCTTTTGCACATCTCTTTTATGGATCAAATAGAAGACAGAGATGTTGCTAGGAAGGCCTTAGTTCCTCGGACATTTTCAGTATATGGTTTTACAATATCACTCATGCTCTGCCTCTTCATGCAAATGTTTATGAAGTGTCTAATGTATATCTAAAAGGGACAGCAGAGAGAGATGCAGTTCTTTAAGAATTACCTCATTAGGGCTTTGATAAACATATGGCTTGGAGAAAATCTTTGCTGAAAATGGTTGCCTTCAAGCAGCATTCTAGTTGCCCTTCTGTATGCAAGAGAAATGAGGAGGAAGGTAATAGGGAAAAGCCAAAAAAATCCTAGTACAAACACAGCTGTTGAGCTCAGGATAAAAGCACCATTTTTTGCTGAATTTTGTGAACTTTGTGCTAAAGCTTTCAGAAAATATAGTGCCTCTCTTGCTGATTAAGTTAAATCCAAAAGGAAAGAGGATTTAGTCTGTTCTTTGCAAAATAAACTAGAAATGTTAGTCAGGTGTCCAACCAGTAAGGATGGACACAGACTGTGTACACTAGTGTCGTGGCTTAGACCCAGCTGGCGACTAAGCACTACAGAATGGCTCAATTTCTCCAGGAGAAGAAAACAGAACAAAGGACTTAGGAGCCAAGACAACGGGCAGGGAGGGCTCACTCACAAGTTGCGGTCATGGGCAAAGGACAGACTTGGCTTGGGGTAACAAAATCAATTTAATTTAAACAACAAAACCACAACCAAAACGTCAACTGAAATTAGAGTAGGACAATAAGAGCAATAACTGGCTCTGAAATACACCTTCCTCCCAACCCTCCCTTCTTCCCAGGCCCAGCTTTGCTACCTCCTCCTCCCCCCAACTCGGCATAGGGTGGGACACAGGATAGGAGGTGCAGTCGGTCTCCGATCCCTCCATACAGTTTCTGCCGCTTGCTCTTCTTCACAGGAAACAACTGGGCACACCAAAGGTGAGAGCAAGTTTGTGCCTGTTCTAAAAGCATGAAGATTTGGAGTAAACTTTGGTGTTAGCCTTCTCTACTCCCATGAAAGCAAGTGTATGTCTCTAATTTTCAAACTGCAGTTATTAAAACTGAACCACCAAATTGTGGTGAAACTTAATCATTTTAGAATATTATTGACATTCAAACAAAAGCCTAACTCAAATTTAGGAGGGTTTTTTTTTTTGGCATCCCATTTAAACACAGCATAAAATGTTCCTTTTCACTTACGTAAGTGGTTATAATCATTGCAGGTGCTACCTGTTCCGAGGTATTGTGCCTTACTACTTTTCTAACCTTAACCTGAAGCTCTGGAGAGCTAGCAGCAGCAGGAGACCTAATGTTAAATCTATTTCTAAATATACACACGCAAATGTGCTAGGACCGAACTGGCTGAAATTGTTGTTTCTCCATGTGAAACATCGAGGGAGAAAAGATTGCTTTTCACATGGATTTCTTTTCTCCTTTGGGATCATTCTAACAAATTGTTTTCAGTTCGGTTGGAAAAAAAAATCTATTTGCCCTTCATTCCAGTTCGTTTTAATTCCCTCATCACCTGCCACTAGGAAAGTGGCAGATAGGGAGGGCCTGGTGAGGAAAGGGAAGCAGAAGGCAAGGCAAACGCTGATTTTATCCAATACTACAATTGTTTCTCTAACCCTGTGCATGTGTGTGCATGGTTGGTTTGGAAGACACCCCAGAGGGAAGATAAATCAATAAAAGCTGTTCTCACAAGTTTGAAATTAAACATTTATAAAGCACTGATAGAAAGCAAGTTTTGTCTTTACATTTTTTCACCGAATTCACACAATTCCCCATTCATTCGGTGGAAATTTTCATGAGCTTTTTTCAGCTTGTAACAAAAGTTTTGGGTTTTTTAATTTCTCTATGGTTCTAGACATGACTTTCAAAATTGACCAGTGATTCTGTTTGGGGAAAGATTCTGATGTGCCTTCAGGGTAAGAGCTGGGGAATGATGAATTCCCATATCTTAAAGATCCAGATTTTTATTGTTGTCACAAGGCAGATATTTTGATGACTGGTCTTTCTATAAGATAGAAAAAATAATGCAGTCAATACAGCCTTGGAGTGAATTTCTTTTAATATCTGTTAAATGTCAATTAAAATGTTTTCAATAATGCAATAATATCTCTTTTACCACGTATTTAAGTGTATTTCTGATTAACTTAATTAAATATGTTCATTAACTAGAAATCTCAGGGGCTGCAGATGAGAAAAATACTATTTGATGAGCCGTCCTTTGAGTCAATCGGCATTATTTCACTGGCAAAAAGTGTTGTAAAGCAGCAAGAAACAAATGTATAGAAGCCAAAGGAATGGATGTTGTAATTACAGTTAATAAATCTGGACAAAAGGCCAGTTCCACAGCTGCCCTAAGTCTCTACTATGGCTCACCTCTGCATGACAGAAACAGAGAGACATAGTTTTAGACAACCCTGCCACATGTCAGAATAACTTACCGAAAACAGGACAAAGTAAGAAGGCAGGGGTCTGATGATAACACCAACTCTCAGGGTGTGAGCTCCAAGCAAAGCAAGAGAGGATTTGTAACATGCATGTGTTTGGCCAGCAAAAGCTCCTCTGAAGGTAACACAAAGACCCAGCGTTGAACTTTCATCTGGGCACTAAGGCCATGGTGTTACACTGGCCCGCTGTAATGACATGCAGGGTGGAGTTGCTTGACCTGATCCTGAGCAAGAAAGCTGCGGGAGGGGGAGCGTTAGTACACAAAATGCCAGACAGGCAGGGCACCATATTCCCTGACTGGCCCTTGCCTTCTTCTCCCCAAGCCTGGTGTTTCTGTGCTGTGCTACCTGAACTTTCTGTTGCTCTTGGCACTTGTAGCTCTTAGCTCTTCATCTGGGTGCTGAGAGTTTCTGCAAACCAGCCAGACATGAGGGAGGAAGCACTCGTAAGAGAAGGAAGAAATGGGTGCTGCAGAGATGCTGCCTTCTGAATATGCTACGGAAGCATCCTAAACCAGACAAAACAATGTACAGCCTAAACTGCTCTTGTCATCCAATGTACCTAATTACTGTATCAAGGAGTTGCTTTTGTTTTGTTCCTGTTTTACAGAGAGCATGGTGTTCAGTATGCCCAACTGAATTCAGGCTAACTGTTGTTTTCTCAAAAAAACCCTCCAACAGTATTTATTGAAGTTGAAATATCACTCTTCTGAGGAGAAAGGGCTGGAAAATGAGCACCTGTAAAGGGGATATTCTAAGGCTGCCTTAGCAAAGAAAGGAAAGGAGAAAGGAAGCCTATGCTTCTTGTTTTCAGGAAAGGTACTTAAAATGTATGGCGGATGGGCAATAGTAGTACATGTACTTGGTGTAAGGAGATATTGGATGGCTCATGAGTTGACTTAATTCAGAACAACTGTAGCATTTTCATTTTCTTCCATTTATTCCAGCTGGAGATCAGGCCTCAACCTTGTTAAGTGGATACAAATATATACTTGCACAGGAGCAATGCCTTAGATTTTATTTTGACAACACAAGCTATAAGTCATGTCAGCATCAGGATGAAAAGCACCCTACTCAGGCTTGTTGATTAAAAAAAAAAAAAAAAAGAAAGAAAATTCACTGGGTACCAAAGAAAAAGATGAATCCTTGAAGCATCTACTTACACATAAGAAAATAACGTCCTGTGACTCAATTCCTTTGACTTTAAAATATGCACCCAGGTAGAGCATACCAAATTTTACTTTCATCATCTCTGCTGCTCTTGATGTTCTGACTGTACCACTGTACGTGCATTCTTTTAAACATTGCATCTCCCCTGTTTAAAATTCAGCCTTGGGTTTGGATGCATACAGGTTGAAACTCACACTTATGATGCAGAAAACATCTCTGGTAATGGATCTATTATAGTGTCTAAAGATAAACTGTACAGACAAGTGAGGAAGAGCATAGAAGATGAAGGGTTAAGTGATGATGTGAGCAGAAACTGAGCTCGAAATTGGATGTGTTATAAATTGAGAAAACAACACAGCTCCAAGGTGTTTTATGACTTGAAAAGCTATTCATTCTTTACATAACATTACCATTAGTTACCTATGTGGGCTGTATTAAAATGAACCTGAGAGTTAACTGAACCTTACATTTTATAGGTGCACGTTTAATTAAATTGTATGTTTTATCTGTAGTAATAAAATATGAGGCTCATCTGAGTTAACACTGAGTTTTACAGTTTTAAGGTCTGAAACATCTCCAGCATCTCCATTCAGGGCCGTTTGGTATATGAGCCATAACATCCATTGGGGGAAAGTGCTAATCTCAGAACCTTTTCATTTGCAGCTAGAAAGCTATCCTGTTCATCATGCTGATGCTGTATTAAGCAAGTAAATAAAACGGCTTCCTGTTCTGGAATGAAGTGAACCTACAAACTCAGAAGAAAATTCTCCTAATCATTGTGGAGCACTCAGCTTTGCATATGATCTAAATCTAAAAGCACCAACACAGGATAGTACTATAAAAATGTATTCAAGCCATGCTGAAGGACACACAACTGTTTCCTGTTGATGTTGGAGGACAGAGGAGGACACTTTTACATAAGTCAATGTTACATGAGAAACCCTTATCTAACCATCTGTACTGTTCTTGCAGGGTTTTGTTTCTAGCCTTTGTTGACCAGTCAATAACTTTTCACATTCCTCACTGCATTTGGTTTCTGTGGTGGGGTTTTGGTAGTGGGGAGGGGCTACAGGGGTGGCTCCTGTGAGAAGCTCCTAGAAGTTTCCCCAGCTCCAAGTCAGACCGACATCTGGGCAAGGCCAAGCCAAACAGTAAAAGTGGTAGCGCCTCTGTGAGAACAGGTTTAAGAAGGAGAAAAAAAAACCTACTGGGGAACGTGCAACTGGAGAGGAGTGAGAATATTTGAGAGAAACAGCTCTGCAAACACCAAGGTCTGTGAAGGAGGGAGAGGAGGGGCTCCAGGTGCCTGAGCAGACATTCCTCGGCAGCCTGTGGTGAAGACCATGGCGAGGCAAGCTGTCCCCCTGCAACCCATGCAAGTTAATGGTGGAGCAGATATCCACCTGCAGCTCATGGAGGATCCCACACCAGAGTGGGTGCCTGTGCCCAAAGAAGGCCGTGACTCCTAGGGAAGCCTGCACTGGAATAGTCTGTTCCTCAAGAACTGCGCACCGTGGAAGGGGCTTAGACTGGAGCAGTTCATGAAGAAGTTCATGCAGCCTGTGAGAAGGACTCGCATTGGAGATGTTTGCGGAGGACTGTCTCCCATGGGAGGGACCCCATGCTGAAGCAGGGGAAGAGTGCGAGAAGTCCTCCCCCTGAGGAGGAAGGAGCGGCAGAAACAATGTGTGATGAACTGACCACAACCCCAGTGCCCATTCCTCTGCGCTGCTGGTGGACAGAAGGTGGTAAAACCAGGAGTGCAGTTGAGCCCGGGAAGAAGGGAGGGGTGGGGGGAAGGGGTTTTAAGATTTTGGTTTATTTCTCATTACTCTGCTCTGATTTGGTTGGTAACAAATTGATTTTTTTTTTCCCCTAGTCAAGTCCATTTTGCCTGTGACCATAATTGGTGAGTGATCTCTCTCTGTCCTTATCTCAACCCATGAGCCTTTCATTATATTTTCTCCTCCCCATCCCAACAGGGGCAGAAGTGAGCAAGTGGCTGCGTGGTTCTTGGTTGCCAGCTGAGCTTAAGCCACGCCACCCTCTATTACAATAGGCACTTTATTTGAAGTATAACCTAGGAAAAGGCCTGATTCACTATGTCCTGCTACTTCAGTTTTGTCTACAGAAGAACGGAACTTCCTTGATGTGTACTTCTAGACTATGATTTTGCAAACTGAATTTCCAAAACTTTAGAAGGAAAACCAACAACCAAATCTCTCACTGCTCCCGTATCATAGTGCAGCCACTTGTCCCTTACACTTTTTGAAAACTGAAAAAAAGACTTCAGTCCAGTTCCCACTCAAACCAGCACAAAGGCCACCCTCCAGGGGTTGCCTAATGGGGTTGTCTCCATTTGGCGAAGCTCTGCATTCATCTCTGTAAGCAGTCCAGTGGCATTGCTGTCTTCAAAAGGAGGAGGCTGGAAGGTTGTG
The DNA here is from genome assembly GCA_009769605.1 of Bucorvus abyssinicus. Lineage (NCBI taxonomy): Eukaryota > Metazoa > Chordata > Aves > Bucerotiformes > Bucorvidae > Bucorvus > Bucorvus abyssinicus. The sequence goes on along the minus strand of CM020030.1, from coordinate 16,490,580 downwards.
TGCACTATCACTGCCTGTTCATCCTGCACCTTGGAGGAGCCTAGGCTGGGCAGACACCTGCCAGGCTCTGTCTGCCATTCCTCTGGCTGCAGCTCAGACACGTCACCTGCTCCCCTCTCCAAGAATGATCTAAAACTAGAACACCCACTGGTAGGCAGTTACATTATGTGGAGGCCAGTGCTATGCCTTATCTGTCCAGGCTGCATGACAGAGCTGACATGCACCAGGTATGCTAACATCTGTTTTAAGAATGTACTGGGTTTTGGCCTATATTCGCTTGTGCATAGGTAAGTCAGGACTTACGAATGGATTCAGGTTGCTGTCATTCCATCCTGGAAGATAACCCTATGTGATGCATCTCTTGGGCTCTGGTGACAGAAACTGTATGAAACTTTTAAGGTAGAATGAGAAACATTTGAAAGTTAGTTACCTATGACTTAGTCAAACTTGTGTAAATAAGGAATGATCTGGACAAAACCGACCTAGAAAAATTCCTGCTGAAATTTGCACAAAATTTCTTTGCAATACTTTAGTGTTCATGAATCACAGAATCACAGAATCATTTTGGTTGGAAGAGACCTTTAAGATCATCAAGCCTAACTGTTAACCCAGCCCTGCCAGGTCACCAATAAGCCATGTCCCTGAGCACCACATCTACATGTCCTTTAAATACCTCCAAGGATGGGGACTCCACCGCTTCCCTGGGCAGCCTGTTCCAATTCTTCACAACCCTTTTGGTGAAGAAACTTTTGCTAACATCTAGCCTAAATTTCCCCTGGCACAAACTGAGGCCACTTCCTTTCATCCTATTGCTTGGGAGAAGAGACTGACCCCCACCTCACTACAACCTCCTTTCAGGTAGTTGTAGACAGCAAGAAGGTCTCCCCTGAGCCTCCTTTTCTCCAGGCTAAACAACCCCAGTTCCCTCAGCCGCTCCTCACAGGACTTGTGCTCTAGACCCTTCACTAGCTTCGGTGCCCTCCTCTGGACACGCTCCAGCACCTCAATGTCCTTCTTGTACTGATGGGCCCAAAACTCAACACAGCATTCAAGGTCTGGCCTCACCAGTGCCGAGTACAGGGGATAATCAATTCCTTCCTCCTGCTGGCCATGCTAATTCTGATAGAAGCCAGGATGCTGTTGGCCTTCTTGGTCACCTGGGCACAGCGTTGACCCGTATTCAGCCAGCTGTCAACCAACATCCCCAGGTCCTTTTTCGCTGGGCAGCTTTCCAGCCTCTCTTCCCCAAGCCTGTAGCATTGCAGGGGGTTGTTGTGACCCAAGTGCAGGATCCGGCACTTGGCCTTGTTGAACCTCATACCATTGACCTTGGCCCATCAATCCAGCCTGTCCAGATCCCTCTGTAGAGCCTCCCGACCTTCAAGCAGATCAACACTCCCACCTATCTTGGTGTCATCTGCAAACTCACTGAGGGTGCACTCGATCCCCTCCTCCAGATCATTGATAAAGATGTTACAGAGAACAGGCCCCAATACTGAGCCCTGGGGAACACCACTGGTGACCGGCCGCCAACTGGATTTGATTCCATTCACCACCACTCTTTGGGCCTGGCCATCAAGCCAGTTCTTTATCCAGCAAAGTGTAGACTCATCCAAGCCACAAGCAGGCAGTTTCTCCAGGAGAATGCTGTGGGAAACAGAGTCAAAGGCCTTACTAAAGTCCAGGTAAACAACATCCACAGCCCTTCCCTCATCCATTAAGCGGGTTACCTTGTCATAGAAGGAGATCTGGTTAGTCAAGTAGGACCTGCCTTTCATAAACTCATGCTGACTGGCTCTGATCACCCGGTTGTTCTGTACATGCTGTGTGATGGCACTCAGGATGATCTGCTCCATAACCCTTCCTGGCACTGAGGTCAGACTGACAGACCTGTAGTTCCCTGGATCCACCTTCTGGCTCTTCTTGTAGATGGATGTCACATTTGCCAATCTCCAGTCGATTGGTACCTCCCCAGTTAGCCAGGACTGCTGATAAATGATAGAAAGTATCTTGGTGAGCACTTCCACCAGCTCCCTCAATATCCTTGGGTGTATCCCATCCAGCCCTATAGACTTGTACACATCTAAGTGGTGCAATAGGTCACTGACCATTTCCTCATGGATTTTGGGGCCTTCATTCCGCTCCCTGTCTCTGTCTTCCAGATCAAAGGGCTGGGCACTCAGAGAAAAGCTGATCTTACTATTAAATACTGAGGCAAAGAAGACATTCAGTACCTCATCCTTTTCCTCATCCTGGGTCACTGTTTCCCCCCAGCATCCAGCAAAGGATAAAGATTCTCCTTGGCCCTCCTTTGCTGTTAATGTATTTATAAAAATTTTTTATTGTCTTTTATGGCAGACTAAGTTCCAGATGGGCTTTGGCCTTTCTGATTTTCTCCATGCCCAGCCTCACGAAATTCTTGTAGTCTTCCTGAGTGGCCTGACCCTTCTTCCATAGGCCATAGACTTTCCTTCTCTTCCTGAGTTCCAGCCAAAGCTCTCTGTTCAGCCAGGCTGGTCTTCTACCCTGCTGGCTCATCTTACAGCACGCTGGAGTGGCTTGTTCTTGCGCCTTAAGGATTTCCCCCTTAAGGAACGTCCAGCCTTCCTGGACTCCTTTGTCCTTCAGGATTGCCTCCCCAGGGACTCTGCCAACCAGGTCCTCCAGTCTGCCCTCCAGAAGTCCAAGGTGGCAGTTCTAGTCATTCCCCTCCCCAGTTCCTCAAAAATTGAAAACTCTACCATCTCAAGTTCACTACGCCCAAGATGACCTCCAACCTTCACATAACCCAGAAGTTCTTCTCTGTTTGCGAACAGGTCCAGCAGGAAGCCTTCCCTAGTTGGCTCACTCACCAGCTGTGTCAGGAATTTGTCTTCCACATACTTCCAGAACCTCCTGGACTGTTTCCTCTCTGCTAAGCCTCCTTTTCTCCAGACTAAACAACCCCAGTTCCCCCAGCCGTTCCTCATAGCACTTATGCTCTAAACCCTTCACCAGCTTTGCTGCTGAAAAGTATTTTTAAGGACTACAGATGTATCTACTTTTAAATGACATTATTTTTATAGCTGTATTTTATTTCCAGCAGACATCTGGTAAGTTGAAGAACCCCACAAGAATAAAACTCAGGAAGATTTTCATGTCCACTTCTGTTGTTGAGATCCAAGATGATTTATAGGTACGAGTAATCAGAAACCAATTTATCTCATTTTCTCTACAGGGTTTGCTGTATTTTGGATGTTCTCTGACTGAGCTGAGACAGAAAGGAGGTAACTTTTTTTTTTTTTATTTCTATCTTACAATGAATTTTCCAACTGTGATGGATTTGCAGTGGCTCATGTAGTTGCTGAGTTTCCTAGAAGCCAATGAAGCCAAAACAACCTCTGCAGTAAGAAATCACTACCTGTACCCTGGAGATCATCTTTGATTAGTAATGGTAATGATTTGTTTTCATCAGAGGGCAGAACACATCTATCATACAGATAAACAATCTGTTCTCTAAAACTCTTCTTCTCAGTGTGAAAGAGATTGTTGAAGATTCTCTGTTTTGGAAAGACTGGGCAAGCATCTCCAGCTGATGCATAAGCCTTAGTTCCTCAAAGGCAAGTTTCTGCTGCCTAACAATGTTTACTGCATAGGTATGCAAAAATGTATAACACTGTACCCTTGACTGTAACATACAGTGGAAATGTAGCTTTTGATAATTATTCCTAAGGTTAGTATCTCTGTGAATTCTTGGGTAAACAAAACCATAAGCTTATTCTTAAACAACTACCTTTTATTCTCTTTCACGGGCACCCCCTTGCCGTGGGGAAAGAGCTTGCGTGCCCTTGTGAAGTTGAGAGCTATGCTGGTGGTGGCATACGCCTCCGGTAGGGTCTCCCAAGCCAGACAGGTCTCAACTGAAGGGTCAGACAAAGTGTGTCCACAGGCAGGATGGGCTCACTAGCCTTCGGGCAACCATCCTAGGAGAAGGACAACTCTAACTCCAAACCCGGGCAGATGGAGCTCGTTTAGCCCTGTAAGGCCATCCATCTAAGAGAAGGATACTCTAACCAAACCTACGACCTGAGGACTTCGCTGTCACTGTCCAAGCTCGCTAGGCCCTGGCAGATGAACCTCAGGTGTAAAGGGTGGGGCCAGTCTCGCGCACGCTGCGCCTCACCTAAAAAATCCACCGCGCAGGCTTGAAGGGTGTACTCACGTTTAAAGCCCTTCCCAAATCTTCGTCTGCGAAGCCAAGCCATGATGATGACCTTTTATTAGCAAGCAAACTTTGCACTATCATTCCCAAGGGAAGTAGTATTATTACACTGGTAATAGGAAATCACGAGTCGTTTATGCTAAGGTTTGGTCCTTGACTGTATATTCTCTTTGAGCACCCTGGGTTTGAATTAGAGACTTTGGATGTTACAGTAATGTATGCCTGTAATAATGCACATTTACTGGGCACATTTACACCGGAATTTTCATGTTTTTCTCTCTAGTTTACAGCCCAGAAGAGAGGAAGCAAAGATTATTTGAAAAAGGAAGATTTTGTTATCATGCCTGACCAGCCTGCCTGCTCTCTATGATGAGATCACTGGCTGCAGGATGAAAGGCAAAGCAGTGGGTGTTGTATACCTTGACTTTAGCCAGGCCTTTGACGCTGTTTCCTGCAGTATTCTTGCTGCCAAATTGGTGATTGAATAAGTGGACACTAAGGTGGGTGGAAATTTGGCTGAACCGCTGGGCTCAAAGGGTGGTGATTAGCAGCTGATGACTAGTGGCATGCCTCAGGGATCAATACCACGGCCAAGACTGTTAATGGCTTTATTTACAATGTGGAGAATTCAACTGAGTGCATGCTCAACACGTCCCTTCCAGCGTAAATTATTCTACGATTATTTTCATTTGGGGATTCACAAAATAGGTAGGGTTGAACACAAGCAGATGTAAGACACAGTGAATGTGTTTGTTAGATCTCCTTGCTTGTAAGGAGCACTTATTTCAGAATAGTGCTCGACAGACTGTAAATGTGGATTCAATAACATGCTGACTTCATCCGTACTAAAGCACGAAGGAATTGGCATAGGACCAGGCTGGAAAATTCTGTCCTAAGTTGGTACAACTCATGTCAGCTGAGTTACTGTTCCTGGGACTGCCTCTTACGTGTAAAAAGAATCAGTAAATAATGGTATTTCCTCTTTAATCTGAAGTGGTAAGAGCAGATAAGGTGGATAGCCTCAGTGTTGCTTCAGATGCTCTTTTCCAGAGGTTCAGCATCTGCCTACTCTTTCCCTATACAACGCATGTTTCTCTCAGACCTGCCCCAAAATCTAGATCTGCCATTCTTGCCCCACGGTTGTGGGCATTTGTACGAGAAAAAAATATTGTTCTGTGTTACAAAAGCAAATTAGTATCTGCCTGGAGAAGAAAAACTTTCAGTGTCCAGAGGAAAGGTGGCAGCCATGTTATGTTTTATTGGTTTGAAGTTTGGAACTTTTTATTGGTGACTTTTGTAGACCTCTGTACCAAAATAGCTGTATTTTATCCTTGGAGCAATATATGCTTCGGGGGGAAAAATAAAAATCCCTTGGCATTTTATCCATTGGCTGGTTATTTCTAGGCACATATTCCCACCTGCTGTTTTATAAACTACAGATTTAAAGCACTTCAAATAGACATCAAGACACTCATCTTCCTATTTTGCTGTTCCTATCTTCTCTTTTCAGTGTACTTGATGTATGTGATATGAGTCATCTCTGTCACTTTTACACTTCCTGACTACCAGCAGTTTGGGATGAGACTTTTTTTTCTCTCAGTTGACATTTTCATTGGGAGTAAGGGGCAGGGAAATATTTTTATGTAAATTCAGAGTTTAGAAAGATTGCCAAAACAGCGTGGTAACTTCTCTCCTCAGTGAAATCTAAAAAGGCACAAATTTCACCTGTTTCCTGCTGGGGTTCTTCTATCCTAAACTGAAAGGAAAGCCTTAAGGAGTAAGAGGGCATTTCACTTTCCATACCACCCAAGTTTCTCCACCCCACCTTTTCCTTGTCTTTGCCCCTCCTGTTCCTATTTTTTTGTTTCTTACTCCTTTCTTCCTCCCACTTATTCTGCCTTCCTCATGTACCATTCCCCCATCTGCATTCCATGCTCCATCTCAATTTCTCAGCTTCCTTCTGTTTGTTCCTAATTCTTCTATATAATCTTTCTATCATCTTTCCTCATTCTTTTCTTTCTTGGGTACCAAGGATCTAAATTACATGCCAAGAGAAAGCAAACATCTCATCATATTGTAGAACCATATTGTCTTTCATGGCTACTGGCAAAGACCCCAATACTGGAGTGCCCTTCGTTTTCAGTTGGAATATTTTTTCCCCTAGATATCTTCTATATTTTTAATTACACTTTTGGATGGAAATAAGATAAAGTGGACAAATGTAGCCTACAATATAAAAAATGTTACCAGTAATGTAAAAATGTTACTGCCCCAAACATACAAATCCACAGGGTCAAAATCTTGACATCTTGTCCATTTTTTGTGCTCATTTTCAAGCACAGCTGCTACAGAGGTAAGACTGGAACACAAAACCCACAGCAAAGAGCAGAGACAATTAGTCTTAAAACACTGCAAGGCTGCCATATTTGTGAATTGTTATGACAGAGAGCAAAATATAAATTTTTCACTCCTTAGTCATTCATTTTGTTTCATTTCCGAAGTCACAGTCCGCAGCAAAGATGAGTACCACCTATGTGATGTCAGAGAGAGAGCGCATTAAGCACAAATACAGCATCCACCTAAGCAAAATGATATCATAAGATTTGATTTGACACATCTGTGTGTATCTTCTACAAGATAGGTAAGTAATGGATAGTGTTATGTCAGAGCAACACTTCTTTCCCTAAAAAGTATTTGCATTATTATTTCCTTCCCCACTCCTATTTTAACATATATATATTGAGATTTTCTTTTTTTTCCTTAAGCTATGATTTATATTCTCAGTGGTGGTTTTTGGTTTTTTGATTTTCGGTTGGGTTTGGTTTTTTTTTGTGGGGGGGTGTTTTTTTGGGGTTTTTTTTGAGTCATTTCTTCTTGTGGAGGCAGAAAATCAATTATCATCTTCAAAAAGAATGCATGTCAGAACCTGACAATTAAATGTATCCCTACCGTGCATATGTCTCTGATAGACTCCACAACTCTACTACTGTCCCTTGCACCCTTAAACAAAAAAACCCCCAAAAAAACCCCCAAACAAACAAACAAAACCAAAAACAAAAACAACAAAAAAAAAAAAATAAGAGAAAGATTGAAACCCAGAGATTCTCAGTCTGAACATTCTGATGTACTTTGAAGTCAGCAATTCATTAAGTGTGCCATTCTGGTTCTGGAACAACCTATAAAACATTTACATTCTCTGGAAGCATTTATCATGTAGTGACAAGAACGGTGAAATATGCCCAATTTTAGAATGTCTTAAAAGATCAGTTTCCACCTCAACTCTCAACCACAGCAAAGCTTTATGGTACAGATGGTGCTGCCTCAAATACGGACTTGCCAAATAGACAAAGATCTATGACCGAACTGGATAGAGGACCTTCCACCCACAACTTCCATTTGCCAGGGTAGGAACTTCAGGCTTTCAGCGGGAGTTTGCAGTTGATGCTAAGTGCTCTGCACGATCATTTCAGTCATGCTGCTGATGTAAATGAATCCAATAACTAGAGAAGCCATGCAACCTGAAACATTTTTATCAGGATAGAGTTCCTTATAAAAATTTCAAAAACATTACACCTGTTTACTAAAACAGTTGTGTTTTCACAAGCTTAGAGAGGGGAAGAGGGATTTAACTGCCTCTCCTGCAACATGCACACTTAATAAGCCCAGCAAAGCTCATTGTTTCATTGCTCAGAGACAGGTACCTACTTGTGAGCAGATGCTGTTCTCTTCAGTGGGTTTATTCAAGTGTTTGGAATCATGCACTTCCTTAAATGCTTTCCTGAATCAGAAGTCTGAGATGACATTCTTTTGGTTGACTTGGTCATTTCCTGTTCATTTCGCTGCACTCCTCCTCCCAAAAATGATTGGGTTTGCTCTCCGATGTCTCACCAAGCAGTCAGAAATATCTCCACAAATCTTTGGATGCCAATATAAATGCCAGAAATGGCAAAACAAAGGTGCCCTGTGGCACTTCGGATTGGCATTTTCACTTTTCCTGACAAAACCCCGTTCTTTTCATCAACTGCATTTGTCCATTTTTATACGTACACAGCTTTTACCATCACACCAAAATATGATTTACAAAGTTAGATCCAACTAACTGTAGGTAGGAATACCTAGAAAGCAGGATCACTCTTTAAAGCACTGGTTTTAAAAGATTCATTAGTTGTGACATGTATCAATTCTTCTTGGCTTGTTTCTGTTTGTCTGTTCACTTCTGTTATATAGCTTAACACAGCACTTGCTTCAGTGTGAACTCAGTCTGCCCTAAAGGAAAAAAAAAATCAGATTGCTCTAAATCATAATATCTCAGTAACAGTAAGAGATAATATCTTCAGTTTGTTATGCCTGCAGAAAAGTCTGGGCCAACAGAACTGCCAAGGCTCATGAAACTCTTGTGTCACTACCAATTTATTGGCATGAATCTATCATATCTTCCTTTGATGCTTACTGGCTCATGCCAACATTAACTTCCTTTGATTTTAACTCTCCGTGTGTGCTTGGGCATCTTTTGGTAGTGGATATTTTTGGTTTGCTATGTTTATGTCTTTTTTTTTTTTTAAGGAAACTGATGTACAAGATTGTCTTCAAATCTGGTGTTCTGAAAAACGGAGGGTCTGCTCGGGTTGATAAGCTCTTTTCTTTTCGAATATTGAGATTAATGTGGACTTGAGCCTAAAAAGATATGCTCCAGTATTTTCTTACTTGACAAATAATGTGTAAATGTCATTACTTCAGACAGTCTGTCTTTCTTCTTAAAAGGCATTGAATCTCCTGCTATGATGAGACCCAGCTCTTTATAGTACAAAATGTAATCAGCTACTTTCCATTATTATATTGTATGACAGTATGACTTCATTCCTAACACGATTTACTTAAATTGAACATCTTGGCAGATGTATGCATGAGAGTAGAGGAGCAGAACTTCTGTTAAATCACATCCAGAAACAATAACAGATTGTGTTGTGGATCTAGCTATGCAGAAGTTTCCAGCTCTGCTCATAACTTATTGCACATTATAGGAGACATTAGGAAAGTACACCCAGCAAAAGACTGGAAAACACTCCATGATATGGCCAGAAACTACATGCACAGATAAACAGTTTGATTTGTGACGAAGAGGTTTGCATAGCACTGCTACCTAGTCAACAGAGGTCTGTAAACACATCCACTTGTAGTGATTGCAGTGACACTGATGAGAGGAATCAAACAATTCCTTAGTGAAAGACACCTTTTTCTTCTACTCTGTGGTGATCATATACTATTTTTCTTAGGATAAGTGACAAATACAAAATGTGAGTCTTTCCACAGGCTACAAACTGTGTAAGCACTGTGGGGATTTTAGGAATTATTTGTGTGTGTGAATGTGTTACTGGTTGCTATATAGTAAAGAATGAAGACAGGTCAGAGAAACTCTCCCAGCACTTGGAGTAAAGTCGTATGAGTGTCTGAGGAATCTCCATTAAGAAATTCAGAGCAGTCTCTGAGATCTGTGTTTCCTGTCTAAACACAGGAGTATTCACACAGCAGAATGCTGCTGAGGGTGAAGCAGGATTGTGAAACACAGACTTCAACTCCAGCCCCAAGGAGCACTGGGGTAAGTTTTAAGATATATTGGGTAGAAGGACAAGTTCTAGAACTTGAGAAAATATTCTGTGGGAAGTCAGAGTGACTAAAATCTGCATTAGTATTCGTATTTCACTCTTTGTACTTTCTTTTGCATCTTCTGATTGGGGTTGTCTGTTCTAGACCTAACACCTTTGAGTGGGATAATTTCAACTATCCAAGTCAACTTCAGACTAATAACAGGGCAGAAATATTCCATGTGAAGCATTAGATGTGAGGCCTTCTGTACTCTGGTTGTAAAGATAGATTATTAGCACTAACCTGAAAGCATTATTAGTTCTCTACAGCATCTAAAAACCAAACAACCCCCCCCCAAACAAACAAACAAACAAACAAAAACAAGACAAGACTAATTCCATTCTGCAGACCTTGATTTTAGGATGAGCTTTACTGATTTTCTCAGATCACAAATACAACCCAATATGCTCAAAATGTGGAATCATCAAGCTCTGAGTGCCATGGGAAGATAAGCTTATCTCATCTTTAGTACTATTTCCTTTTTTCTTGACTTCCTGATTTCTTTTAAAAGACCTATTCAAAGAAAAGAAGAAAAACCCAAACAAAACATAACACTGGAGGTGTCACCTGGGTTGGCAAATCAGTAAAAGATGTATTTAAATCTTAATTGAGTAATATAACAGTCCACTGAAGATTTCAAACCTCTAATCATAAAAACCTCTTAAAACAGGTGAGACTTTAATGACTTTGAATAACCTTGTGTTTAAATGTAAGTTTGAATGGTCATGAAGTCAGAGATTACACAGGGCAAAAAAACAACCCCAAGTAAAATCAGAAAATATCTTACCAATTTGGAACAGGAATTTGCATTCCAAATATAAGTAGAGAAAATATGATTTTTCTAAGTGGGTAATTGTTGACCTGCAACGAAATAAAAAATAGCTGCAAAAGCAATGGGCAGTAACAATTACCATCCTACACTGGGTAGAACAGAGACCCAGTTTGACCTACCATGCCTTGAATGTCACTGAGTAGCTTTGACTTTTTTCTTCCAACTTTGAGATCCAATGACAACTTAAGGACAGACTTTTTGTCTCTGGGCTTCTTTCTCTGCAAAAGATAAACTTAACAGGCACTTCTTGTTGCAAAACAAAAACAAAAACAAAAAACCAAACCCTAAACCAAAGCAATACTTAAATGTGAAGTTATGACTGAAAAAATAAAGGATAAAGAAAGTAAAGAGGTGTCATGTCCTCTATTACCTGGTGTCCTTTAAGCTCAAGAATCAAAAATCAGGAGACTGTGACTGTACTTGGCTTTTGTCAGTTAGGTGTTAGCGAGAAGATTTCCTGGGGCCATCTTGCACTGACTTCGGAGTCTTTTTGGACTTTACCTCTTTGCCTACTCAGAATTTGAAAGCAAGAGAAATTAGCATTGGTTGCAGATCTGCAGTAACCTGTTGCACTCCCGAGACAAGAGGGAAATAAAGAACCATCTCCCTTAGATATAGCTTCTAACTACCTCCTGAGAGCAATGTTTCCTTCCTGCACCGCACCGCTGTTCAGAACTGAGCCTTCAAGACTTCAAGAGCTAAATGTGCAGCTGGTAAGGCTCCCGCCAATATATATCAGCTTGTCTTCTAGCCCACAAGATTTCTTGTCCATAGTGGTACACAATGCAGCAAGAATCCAAGATGACACTTCAATCACTAAAGCCCTTTGAAAGCACAGTGAGTGCAGACAAACCTACAGGGACCAAATCTTAGAGGACAAAAACTACCAAAAAGTGGTATTATCATGTCTTGCCATGCTAGCTTCTGCAGAAGTCAGGCCTTGAGCCACCAAAGTGCTCATATAGCTGTTTAACTTCAAGCCCACAAGCAGCCCTGCTGCAGTCAGTAAGACTATTCGTATGTTAAATATTGACTACAGTAAATGTTGAGCTGGCTCAGAGCCAACAAACATTTGTCTGTCAAGAAGGGTTATTCCTTTAAAGAAAGCAACTGCATTTATCAGCAAAGAAAAAGGGCTGCTTTGGGAAAATGGGAAGTAGAAATCTACCTGAATGTAGAAAAGGGTGGGTTTGACTACCTTGACTGATAGAAGGGGAGCCGGCTGCCCAGGTCTAACTCATAGATGGCTCTGTCAGAGTCCTCATCTGTCAACTGGAAGCATGAAATGCTATTACTAAAGAGTCAATGGTGTCTAATGACCTCAGAAATCGTGGGGCAATGGGAGCTGTTTTTCATCTATTCCTGCCATAAATTAGAACAAAAAGTGTTAAAGCTTGTCTGGGTATTTCTTGTGTTTCAGTTTTCTAGAGTAGTAACCTATATTTAACTTTAACTTCTAGAATTAAAAGGCTGATCTTTTCAGTTCCTATTTCTACCAACAGTCCCTATTCATTTAAATAAATATACAGATGGAAAGCTATTTTCAGAAGTGCTCAGCATTGGCTTATATTCTGTGGAAGTCAGCAGTAAAACTCCTACTGATTTTTACTTGGGAGCAGAACTATGTCAACTCTCAACAGTTTTGAAAAGCACAACTTAAGCATCATTTTGACTAAATGCTGCCCAGGTATAAATCTGAAGAAATTAAGTCAAAACATTTAACTGAATATGTCACCATATTTTCAGTCCACATTTTCTCCTAAACGTGGGTGCCATGTCTGCACAGGCAGAGACATTCCACAGAATAAGTCAAATACTTCCTACAGATACCACTGCTTAATTCAAGCTGCTGTTATGACATGTTATGTAGCTCACAATGTTTACCTTAAATGTGTTGGAAATATAACAGCCATTTATATCCTTGCTGTTACATATAACTCCTTTCCTTACTTCTTTATTTTGAATGCAAGTATCTGCAGGAATTTAGGTAATTTACATTGAGCTTGAGCCATATACCATTAACATCTGACTAAAGACAGTAAATGATGCAGTTATGCAAGAACAGAAAAAAAAATCATCCTTAATCATGGTAATTCCCATTTATACCAATATATACAGGTGTATTCATAGATACGTACATGGACATATGTATTCTGGTAATTTAAGAACACTGATTTTTAATGCCTCTTTCATGCCAGGTTCAGGATGTTTCCTGAAGAATGAGGATGTGGTTCCATGATAATTTAAGCCTACATAGGTTGAGATAACTGCACAAAAATATCTCACCAATAAACATGTGTATGTTTCAGCCAAATTGGTTCTGAGTCAACTCACTACCTACTGGTGCTGGAGTAAGATAGAAGGTGGAAAATCCTGGCTGAAGGCAGTGGCACACGTCGCCCTCACATGGGTTGGTTTAATAGCTGTGGAATTGCACCAGAATATCTTCAATATTTATTGACATGGACTGGAGACCATAGGATTGTTCCCATAAAAATCTGTCTGGGATCTGCTAGTTAAAAGACAGGCTTTTGTTGATCAGGATGAGACCTGGATCAGCCCGTGAGCACGTAATAAGAACAATAAATGCCCTGCTTGAACATTTTTCACAAGATTAAGTGATCAATGACGGTTCAGCCAGTTTCGAATGTCGCCAACGCTGCTAACGCGTTGATTCCACCAGCCCACATGATTAATGGAGGTCAGGGCTGTTTTTCTCATCTAGACATACAGTTACATTAATAACTACCTTAACAGATAGAGAGCCATAAAATACACCATAGTGAGTGTATCATATTATGTGTATATATATATTTATATAAGTGCATATGATATATATATTTAATATAATTATGTATGGAAATAATTTCTAGGTATAGATATAATGTTTAATTGCCAGGAGGAGAGGGAAGGAACAGTTACCATCACAGTGTGACAGTAAGAGCTGTCCTACATATGATGTAAAAAGCATAAGCCAAATGGAACAACTTAGATACTGGACCCACTAAGGGTGGATTTATCTGCTTAATTTCTTGCAAGATTTTTTTTTCATTTGAGACTTTAGAGGCTGAACATCAGTATTTATATCCCTTTACTATTTTCATTATATTTAGGTTTATAGCCGTGGTTTAGTAGATAATACTGTACGGTGATTATGACAGAAATATTTGCGCATTTTGTTTTGAGATGCTGCTAATTCTAGTGGAACTTTTCATTCATTTTCTCTGCCATAGGAATTTCTCCTTCTGTCTCTGAAAACTAAATTTATATGAGGATACCTTAATGTATTATGCTTAAAATTCAGAGCAAATGACAGATATATTTGCCACCTCAGCTATGCTCAACAACCCCCTGCCACCTTTTCAAAAATGTGGTTTTGTTTTCTAATTTGAAAAACAATTGAGGCTCCATTTGGGGCAATGAATGTGTCAGGCGATGTATTTGAAGTAACCTCAGTGATTTCAGAGTCATTTCTCACATTTTCAAAAGTGACTTTAAATTAAGTCAACTTCAAATGAATCACTTTTGAAAACAGAACTTGGCAAGCTTTAACTGGATATTAGCTTTTACAGCTTCCCTCTATGATTATGCAGTGCACTAGCTCACAATAAACTGAACTGAGAGTTAGTTCCCGGGGAGGTCTTTCTTTTGTGTGCAAAGACAGGCTTTCATACACAAGTGTCAGAATCTGTTCTCTCTACTGCACTATGTTGATATTTGCAAAAAACCCAGATGGTTCTTCAAATATCTAACATGACACTGATCCTCTTTAACTCCATGTATTTCCATGCTAATATAAAAGCAGCCACATCACTTTCAAGGCTTCACTAGTAGCTCATTAAAAAAAATGCAAAGAATAATGTCAGCATCTCTGTTACAATTAATATTTTGATGTGCATACCTTTGCCGATTGGTGCCTGAATGAATATGCCGTGTAAGCTGCACAGGTGCTGGGTGCCTGGGACCCAGACCCAGCCCCAGTCAGAAGGCCGGGAAGGGGCAGCCCTGCAGCCCTCTGCTGAGGTGAAAGGCACAGTGTGCACAGGTCCTCCGCACTCGGTGTGAGCGGGTTATGATGCTGGATCTGTGTGTTAACAGCTGATGAGAGGAGCCTTGCTTTAGCTTGCTGGTATGCAAAGTCTAGTTTTATAGCCTTTGTCAACCGAACCAATTCCATCCATTCCAGTGAGTGCCTTTCACAAATCCTGCTATGGTGTAAGGAAATGTCACCTGCTCTCCTACTCTCAATATATTATTGTGTCTCTGCTGTAAGTCAGGGGAAATTATGTCCATTTTTTTGTGTGTAAAGGAATAAGGCAGACGTATGCCAAATCAGCTTGAATTTGCTGAGAGCAATTGTAGGGTGATCATAAAACACCGGGGATCTAAGGATGGCTTTGTTCTTGTATACGGTACAGTCTGCGGATCTTCACTGCAACCCCCTCCTCTTCTTCAACACAAACCCATCCATTACAAAGCTCCTGCAGTCACTGATTTACGTGCTTGTGATCAAACTTTCCTGCTTCTAATACTGTGACATTTTATAAAAGATGGTTGCAATTCCTAGATGGACCGAACGTGTCTGTTCCTCTGCTGTTGTGCAGCTGCTTTATTATGCTCCTGGCCGCTCAGCAGTGATTTCAGTCTTACTATGAGGCTCTACAGAAACTAATCTCTTGCAAGAGGTCATTTATATTTTGATGATCACCTAATATGCATAGCCACACTGTGCACTATGCTTTGTGATAACAGATCATAATACTAAAATCCTGATAGCTATCCTACAGCCAATTTTTGAGGCCACATGAGATTATACTAGTCCATTCCACAGAGCAATATCAACTGGCTCACCAAGCAATCTGATCTGTACTTTCTCATGTGTGTCTATTAGCCTAGACACATTATTTTGAGCATCAGCTAATACATGAGAAAATGCCTCACATTCCACAGTTGCGTGCGAATTTCTGAGGACACCTAGTCAGCTTGCTTGGCGAATATGAATTACAGCTGTGGGGAGAGTCCATAACAGGACTGAGAACAGGATGTAATATTTTGAAGCTTCCTCCTCTTCCTCCTTCTTGTATTTTATTCTGCAAAATAAATTTACTTCCAGATGATAATCATAGGGAGCATTAGCAATCTCTGCAGCATGTAAAAAAGTGGGAAGCCAACAAGATGCAGTATTTTTAATTTAAAATAAGTATGTTTCCTTTATTTTAAGGTCTACCACTTGGTTTGAACTTCAGACCTTAAGGAAAAAAATACCAAATTTTGGTAACAGGAGTGAAGGGAGATTTCCTTTTTCTTTCCACCTTTTTTGTCTTTAATAACAACCTCACACATATAGGCCCTGCACAGCTAATCCATGACACTATTTCACAGTCTTCTAGTATGAATTTACAAATGGTGCGCTAAGAGTTATAGATGCATACTTTAGCCTCTGCCTCCCACTCCTCCCACCGCAAATGCTGCTGCAGCATGGCACTGGGAATGCAAACGTACCAGCACTGTGGAGGGTGATGGAGACTCTCAGGGTGAAAGACCCAGTCGCTTACAGAGAGAGCATCTGGGGTTACAACAGCATCACTGTTGTTCATAGCTCCCATTTCCATCCCTCCAGCTAGAGCCACAGTTTTTCAGGTAATGCTTTTAGCCTTTCAAATGGTTGTTTAGGGAGTGAAGAGAAGGAAACTTGTGGCATCTATGCTCTCATTTGCTGCTGAAATCATTGCACCCATGTAACAGTTTCTTGGAGAGGGTACTTTTTGTCTACATTTGAAATGCAGGCTTAGGGCTCAAGAGACTTCCTTGTCACCTGCTAAATAGCAGTGGAGCTGTGTCCCTGCTGTATTTGTCATTTTATAATGTGAAGGCCTCAGACTTCAAATCCTCTGAATGGTATCTGTTGACTGCTTCAGATTTTCACAGCCTTCAGGAAAGGTACTATATATTTTCTTAGAGCTGTTGAGGAGAGGCTAAATGGTGTGGTGAGTTAAGCCTCCTAAAAGCAAGTTGAGGAATGGGGATGCTTTTGTTAAACTTAATTGACAAACAGCTGTTCTGTATTAAGAGGGGTCTGCTACTGTTCTTAAATGTATTGGTTTTAATTTCACTATCAAAAACTAGCTTGGAGTTTCAAAATAGAGCCAAGTGTTGTATTTCTAGCAACAGGTGGTAGGATAGGTCTTTGAGCATCCCAACCTGCTGTGTTAGCAATTAAGCAGGTATTTCAGGATCCAAGACACGATGCTGAAAGAATCAAAATAACACTGAATTTTCTTTTTCTGTACAAATGTCTTCAGTTAACTGAATTCAGAATCTAAGATATATTCTGTGTATATATATTCACATACACCATCTGCTAAATTTCCTGTTTCTATTTTTTATTTCTGTTCCAAGACAGTGTTGAAACAAAGCACCATGTCTAACTTTGTACCGACAGCTTGTACAGACAGCTTCTTTCGCCCAGCTAGAGAACTCTTTTTTAATTTGGGGTCCAATCAGACATCCATGGAAGGCTTGTGTGGCCTGGAAAAAGTGGAAGCTGATTAAAAAATACCGAGATTTTTGTTTAATAACTTCACTACCTCCAAGTACTGCTCTTTGATTTATCAGCATCACCCTTCTCTCACGTACCAAGTCTGAAGGGAAATAAGATGTATAGTAGTATGTTCAATCTCATACCATGGAAGAGAAGGTAACAAGATCCCAAAAGCTGAGAGGAGTGTTTGGGAATTCCTTATCTTTGGGAAGGGCTAGACAGATGTCAGACAGCAGGACAGCCCTGGGCAACACTACAGAAGAGCTAGATCCCATGGAGGAGAACCTGACGTGGACAAAACTCAAGAGCTGTGTCTGTGGAGAAATGGGCAAAGTATTGGGGAAAAGATAGCAGAGGATTAAAAAAAACCTCCAAAGTAAATACTTGACAGCAAAAAAAAAAAAAAAGATGACGTTATGACGTTTGAATAGGACTAAAAAAGCTTATTAGTGCACTCAGGTATAGAGAGAAATCAAAGACATCCCGTTAGTATTGCTTCTATTTTTGGAACATATTAATGAATTGGGATATTCACACCACAAACTGCAATGTTGTTTTATCTGGGAGGACAAATCATAGTAGAACAAGCTGCTGAAAAGAGGCCAAGAGGGCCATAAGCCATCTCATCTGTTGGCCTTCATAACATGCAAAGAGCACACCATAACTTCCAGTTACAGGGGTGTAAATAGCTAAGTGTCATTTGCAAAGTTGCTCCGGAGTTCCTGTGGAGTTCCTCGAGGGTTTGCTTTAATCATTCAGAAATGCTGATTGTTCTCTGAGCAATGCCAAACATGACCTGCCTCGAAAGAAATCGGCCTGTTGTACTGTAGGGTGACTTTTTTATTTGTTGGGAGAAGCACGTTCATATTAAGTTGTTCGCATATAGGATGGTGAGGAAAAACAACACTAGGAAGCCTGCACCTGCAGTACTTTGCTACTAAATTGACCACATGAGGCATGGGGCCAAAATATCTAGGAAAATTCAGCGCATACAGTGGAAAAGGAAAAAAAAAAGGGAATAAATGTTAAACCCTGATTCTGCTAGGAATATTTGCAATATGTAGCAACTGGGTAAACAAAATCAGGGGTACAGAATAAAATGATGAAGCAGCCATCCTGAAGATCTCCTCTTCACTGACATCATCAGGAAGCAACAACTTCTGTCAACAGAGAAGCCATAACACCACCATATTTGTTTGGTACGGAGAGATGTCCATGTTTGTTCACATTCTAATCACTGGAGTAATGACTGTTGCTTGCCATCTCCATTTCATTTCCTTGTCTGAGCACTCCTGGGATTTTGGGCTGTGATTTCATTATTTGCCTGGCTCTGCCATTTGAATTGTGTACCTGATCCAGTAGATATCAACTCTTAATACTCCTGTGCTATGCAGAACAAATCATTTGCATTTGAGTAGGTCGCTATGGCTACTGGCTACCTAACTGTGTGCTGCATCTGTAAAAGCCAAAAACTGAAGGTGCTTTGCAGAATTCAGACAAGGCTCAACTGTTCCCTATTTGAAATCACATCCGCACCCATTGTTGTTGCTAACAGCACATACTTGTGTAGGGTTGATTAGGTACAATCTCTCTTCCTATTTTGGATTAATACTTAGAGAGGCTCTTTCTCAGGGCTGCAAGCTGAATCCAAAGGAAAAAAAGAGTCTCTAGAGGACACTTGCTTGACAGTGAGCAGATTAATTACACCTGCAGTGGTTCAAGGTGTAGCATAAAACCTAAAGGTTTTCCATTAAAATTAATTCCATGCTATTCAAAAACACAAACTCCTGCTGGAGTTCTCTGAAATAAATCTGTTAATTTACGCTGTAGTCGTTTTCACAGTACAGAGAAACTCCTTAACTGGGACTAACAGAGAAGGTGCCAGCTCAGTTGGATCCAAGTATTTAACTTGCAGAGGTTCATTCAGAAATACTAACCCCAGTGCTTTGTTCTGTTCCCTACATGAATCACAAAGGCAGGGAAACAGCATTATCACCGGTAAAGAAAATGGTGAGCACTGAAGTGAAGAGACTCCAGAAGGAGACAGTGAGTCAGCATCAAAGTCTAGACAAAAACTCAAGTTTGCCAACTTGAATCCCTCTCCTCAGAGTTGAGAACAAATGGAGAAACCATCTCTGTGAAAGCGCTGGCTGTAGCATTGTACCGAAAGAATCTGCCTGAGGAAACATCCCTAATACGAATAAAATAGAGCAGACAATTGGACTAATAACACAAATTTTGCAGATCTGAATGAAATAAGCCTCCACAATCAGAAATTCGGTGAACCTCGACAAACTGCATGTACTCTATAAAACCACTTGCACACATTTGGAGATATTTGGCAATACTGTCATTGTGTTCCTGCCACAGGCTGCCCGTCCCTCTTCAGAAACCATGTACAAGTCCTCCCCTTACAACTCTCTGCTGGGAGATCCATGGGAGCATCAAGGGCAAGTTTGTCACATAAAAATATTTGAAGAATGTCTGAAGCACTGCTTTTGTTTCCCCCAGCAAATGCTTTCAGTGAGTTATTATATTGGGAGGGGGGATGGAAAATTAAAAAATTTCCCCCTCTCTCCTTCACCAAAAGAAATTACTCTTTTCCAGGGCAAAATACACATCTGACCCAAGAACATGCCGCTTTGGTAAGTGTGGCAACAAAACACAGGTGGAGCGAAATATCCATTCCCTTGTTTACTGCTGAAATTCATTAGGTTGTGAAGCAGGCTGAGGGGTTTTATTGCCTATGGGAGAGTAATATCAGCATTTGTGGATAAGGCCCACTTGCTTCATAAGTGTTCAGTGAGAAACTGTATGGCTGAACAATGTTTCCATATAGGTAATATATTAAAATGAAAAGGCTGTAAAATAATATTAGGCAGCATTTGCACACAAAGATATGCAGGCAGAGCACAGAAGTGGCCAAAAAATTAAACTTGACATGCATGCTTGGTCATCTCTTTGGAAGTTATCACATTCAGACCAAGTAATGCAGCTCAGCAATTAAAGGAAAAAATCACATCTGAACATAGTTTGGGATTAGTTGCTGAAAGCATTTTATTAGAGTCAAATGCAAGCCCTGTCATTCTGTGATCCAGCCCCTGCTGCTTTCTTCTTTGGGAAGACAATTTCCATTCTCTGCCCTGTTGTGAGATGGTAGTGGACTTCGTTGTACTCCAGCTGTGGCAGCTTCCAAAGTCTGATAAGACTGAATTTCTATACTAAGATGACAAGTAGAGAAAGCAAGGAAAAAAAATACATTGGATCTTCTATACTGATCCTGAAAGAAGACAGAGAGTGGGAAACAGGACACAATCTCTGTCTTTTTTTCCTATCAGCAGGTCATCTCCAAGTTCTGTAGACTTACAAACAGCTTTGAGGAGAATCTTTAGTTGTGACCTTTCAGCAAGGCTAACTTCATGAAATCTTAGCAAACATTGTCATTGATTTTTGGATATTATCACTGTTTTTTACTGGCTGTAAATGGAAATACCTTTGACTTCTCTCCACCTTTTCACAGGAGCCTTCCCTGCTCTCCCCCAAGGTATGCAGTCCCATGGGTCTGCCCAACTCCTAGCCACAGGTGAAAGGGACCACCAGCCTGCCTGCCTGCCTGCCTGCCTACCCGTCATGAGGAAGGAAGCAGGCTTGGCTCATCCAGAGAAGTAGCAGTTGTAATACTGATTGATTTTAGCACTAGGAAGAAGCAATTGCAAAGAGCTACCAAGCCAACTTACAATAAAAGGGCTACATGAATCTATTTTGGTCTTCCATCCATCCCATCTGGAAGCCTAAATTTTTTTTTTTTCCAGAACTTGCGAAGAGCTTCCTTCTGATTGCCTCCATTGTTTCTGGAAAGAATTGTTTTTGAATGACCTCCATCAGCTTTAGCAGGATGTTGCTTATTTGCAACCGTGGCACTGCCTTTCCAATGGCTGAGTTTAGAAGCCAACCCGTTAGGAACGTTTGCATGCAAATCCTTCCCTAACCCCTCAAAGCCATGTGATCGTTATCCTCACAAGCAGGTAACAGTATTAAACTATTACAGCTAAGCCATTGTTGCCATTTAACTCATCTTAATTCACAGGTTGTGTTGTGTCACGGGTGTGCGTTTCTCAAAAAGCACCTACTGATGGAACTTGGGCATACTTCATCTGTATGTTCTGTATGTTCATCTGTATGTTCATACGCATCTGTATGTTTGGGGAAGGGAGGGAGAAGCCTCATCAGTTATCTATCTGCCTGTCAGAGATCTGTCAAATTCAGTAAGTGCGACTCAAGCAATTCCCCAAACCCCTCAGAAATCACCAGTTCATTCACTTGTATGAGAAGATTGGTATTTGCATGAGAATGGTCTTCCAACAACAGGGCCTTGCTGCAGGGGCGAAATGCTGTGGCACTAAGGTGTCTCACTGCATGTTACAGCCTGCCTGACACAGCAGCCCACGTTGCCCTCACCCGGTCAGCATCCCTCTGCACCCAAGAGTCTCAGTGGATTTCAGTACTGACTTCAACAGAAGGTGAGTGTGAGAGCAGCCATGAGGACAATACAGCCCAGAGCCATAGTCCGAGGAGATGCTGACCCCCTGCCCCTTACATGGCCTGGCTGCAAGTCCCCATTACGGGGTGGCTCTGGTAGCTGCCATCTTGGGAGCCTTGGTAGGAGCAGAGATGCTGACACGGAGTCCACAGGTCAGAGGCAGAATGGGTCAGGTTGTGTCACACTGAATTTTGGCTACAATAGCAGCTGTTTCGGCGTGAAACTCTCCTAATACTCATTTTTAGCTCTCCTTACGGGTTTACGATATGAATTGTTACAATGCTATTGAGAAGGCGAGAAAGTTAAGTTTGCTTTGGCCTCCCGATTACAAGCTATTTGACAAAGCCCTACATTTTAATTCAATTTCTCCTTCGTTCAAACTGCCGTCAGCCTCAGCTCTGCTGATGTTCCCATGTGCCTTCGTTATCGATAGCACTCCCTTCCACAATTTTCTCTTTGATCTCGCAGTTAGCAGTGGGCAAAGGGATACCGTGGAGACCACAGCTGTCTCCCCAGGTGGATCAGCAGGAGGCTTAGGCTTCAGGAGTGTGCACTGGTGTGTCAGGTACGGCCGCTGGGCCAAACGGCTGTGCTTACTCATCCCCTCCACCTGACGATCCCAGCTTGGGAGAAAGCTTTGCCAGAAAAGGCGGAATTTGTTAAATAGCCTCTAAATCACATCCATGTTTGGATTTGGGGTATTTTTTTGTGTGAACACCCAGCAACAATGGGGGTTGCGTTTCTGTACACGCCACTTCAGAGAGGCAATGGCACATCAAGGCCTCGGGGCTCCTGTGGGCCTGGAGGCCTCCTGCAGCAGCGGGCAGGGTGGTGCGGTGGCTTTGGAAACAGTTATGGATGGTGCCGGAGCGGCCGAGGAGGAGACGGGTGCTGCAGCTGCCAACAACCGGTACGAGGGCAACCCCTTCCACCGTCTAAGGCTGGCCTGAGTGCCAGCCCGAGGCCGTACCGAGCCGCCGGGCTCGAATCCGAGGAGCCGCCTCGCTGCTGGGGCCTAACTTCGCGGTGTCCGGGCCCGGGGTGTGGCGGTGCGGACCAAGGAGAAAAGAGGGTCAGGGCCGCCATCACCGTCGCAGGCGGCGAGGCGCTGCCCGGCCGCCGCCGCGGAAGGCCGCCCGCCGGCGCTGCACCGCTCGGGCGCCGCCGCTAGGGGTCTCCGCGGGGCGAAGAGGGCCGGGTCGGGCCGGGCCGTACCGCCCGCTCGGGGGCGGGCCGGGCCATCAGCTGACCGGCCCCGCCGCGGCTCTCGGCTGGTGCCGCCGCAGCTCACTCGCTCTTGTCGGCAGCGGCGCGGCCCCGCGGATTTACAGCCGGACCCCGCCGCGTCTCGCCGGCCTCCCTCCTTCCCTTCCTCCCTCCCCCCCTCCCAGCCGCCGTGATGCTGCCCCACTTAGCCCTCCTGCTGCTGGCCTCCGGCGCCGCTCGGGCTCTCGAGGTAAGCGGGGCAGGGGGCGGCCGAGCGGGGACTTCCCCGCCGTCCTCCTCCGCTTCCCCGAGGCTTTGTCTGCCCGGAGCCGCCCCTGCGGCGAGGGTTCGGCCGCAGCAGGGCGGGGCGGGCGAGGGTCGCCGGTGCCTGTCACGCAGCCGGGCGGCTGGAGATTCCTTCCCCGGTTGCCGTCCCCCTCCCGCCGACGAACAATAGGGCTGCTCCCACCGAGCGGGGCGACAAGCCGGGGAGTGGCGGAGGCGTCGAGGAGGGAGCGGGCTGGGAGCCACCGGGGTCGGCGCTTCCCCCTACGCATGTCCGCGGCGGGCCGCGGCTGGCCGAGGCTGTCCCCGCCACACAGGGTCCGATCACCTCGCTGCCGCCGCCGGGGCGCTTCCCCGTTAACTTCGGCCGCCGCCCGCGGCGCTGTCTGGCGCGGCGTGCGGGAGGTGGGGAGGTGGCAGGGGTCCGCGAGGAGGGGCGGCGGCGCCGCCAGCCGGCGGGCAGGGCAGGGTGGGGCAGGGGACAGCCGAGCGCGTCCCGCGGGGCGCCGGCTCCGCCGCGGGGGTTTCTCCCCCTGAGGTCTGGGGAAGGGAAACTTTGCCAGCGTGGGGGCGCGCTGCGGGTGAGGGAGCGGCGGACCCGGGAGCATCCTCCCACGGGGCTTGGGGAGCGAAGCCGGGCTGCGGGCACCGCCGCCTGCGGCGGTGGTGCTGCTGGGGGAGCGGAGGGCAGGGCAGCGCCTCCCCCATCGTGCACCCACACGCAGGTGTACGGGCCGGCAGTGGGGAGCTCCCCCTGGGCTGGCGCAGCAGCCCTGCGGGGGCGGGAAGGCGGCGCCTGCGGGGGTGCGTGGGGAGGAGGCTGCGGCCGGTGCCGTGACCACCTTCCCCCCGCCCCCCTCCGGCGTGGGCCGGTGGTGAGCGGCGCGGAGACGCGAGAAGATGGCGCCTCTGCAGTGCAGCAGAGAGGCGCCGCCGTTCGCGCTGCGGCCGCCAGCAGCCCGCGCCCCTCCGCGGCCGCCCCTGCCCTCCCCTCCCCGAGGGCGGCTCCGCCCGCCCCCAGCTTAGCGGCACCCTCCGCTGGGCCCCCTTCTGGGGTGGGGCGAGGGTGGGAGGGGTCGGTCTCTCGTACCCCTCCCTCCGGCCGAGGGTGTGAGCGCACCACGGCTCCGGTCGGCGGGAGTCGGGAGGACCCCGGTGGGGCTGCAAAAGCCGGGGCTGCAAAGGAGGAGCCGACGTGCTTGGGTGTCAGTGAGCCCCCTAAAAAAAAAGTTGTGGGTCGGGGGAGTTATCTCCTGGTCTCCTTCGGTCTCTGGTTGCTAGACCTCGGCCTTTGGGCCTCAGCTTCTGTCATCTTCTAATATTAACACCTGTTTTCTGCTAAGGGGGGCTCAGTGGGTGTGTGTGGGTGAGGTGAATGCCAACATTTAGCCTAAAAGCAGAGCCTGAAGCTTGGTGCTTCCCCGTAGGCAGAGAGATGCGGGCCCGTGGCTCAGGTGCCTTTCCCAGGAGGGACCCCAGTGCCTAGAGGATGAGAGGAGACAGCTCTCCGTCCTGGCCCTCCATTCCCAGTGCTGAGGCTGCCAGCCACAGGCTCTCGCTTCCAGGCATGATCTTGCCAGTGTTGAGCAGGGTATATTAAGCCAAAGAGTTGTAAAGATTCTCAGAGGTTTAAAGCTTCCAGTTACGAAACTCATTTGAGCTTTATCCGCTTGATGCAACTGTTCATTATCTAAACACAATAATAGGAAATCTCTGCCGTGGGTGCATAGCTGATGTGAAAAAATGAGAGTTTATGATTGAGACCATGCTTCAGGGTACACCCCAGAGGGATGGGGGTTTCTGTGGAGTCCCTGTGGCACTGGCCTTATGGATCGGAACGTAGGCAGTGCCACTGGCAAGGTGTTTGCAAGAAAGGTGGCTAGGATATTGCACCAAAACTGTTTGGGGGAGAGTCTGTATTTAGACACCTCTGCAATGGTGTCTGCCTTAGTGCAATATCCAGAATTTTCAGACATCCTTTGCCTTGAAACACTTGCTTAAATGGGCAGTGATGTTTCTGCAGAATCTTTCAGTCTTGGTCTGTCATTCCATATGAACATTTGAGGCTTTGCATTTATCTTTTTTTTTTTTTTAATGTTTGCTAGCAGGTTAGGTTTTAACATTTGGTTGTCTTCTGGTCAGGCATTTGTCAGTCTTGATACCTAAGGTTGATGTTTTGAACAAGTGACTGTTTTTAGAATACTAAAATATTTCATAATAGGTGTTGCTTGTGTGCGTTTACCTCACTTGAACTGTCTTTGTATGCTAAAGTGTGAGATTTTGATGTTCGTATTAGATTCTCCTTAGACATATTTTCTGAAATGAAACATTTTTCTTGCCATTTTAACAAATGCTTTCTGGAAAGCAGCAGAGAACGCGTACTTTGCTTTCACAGAGAATGGTATAAAGCAGAGAGAAAGCAGGAGCAAAACAAATTCTTTCTGTATTACACTTGAAGAATTCCTGTCTAAAATTACAGGTAGATTATTATTTGCTTATGCAGGCTTTAAAGGAAATATTCCTAAGTGATGTTGCAGTGATGTCGTGGTTGCTTAGCATGTTGCTTCTGCCACTCATGTGAATCACACTTAGAGGGGTTAGGAAATCTGTTGGCCAGGAGCTCTCATAATTTGTGAAACTGTTATATTTTTCAGTAGCTATTTTTCCATTTAATCTCTTTCCATTAATTGTCTGATTTCAGTAGATAACTGCCACAGACAGTAACTATCCTTGTGAATTTGTGTGAAAGATCCCGGTTTATAAATCAGGATTTCTTCTGATTAGCACACTGAGGTTATTGGGATTTTTATCATGCCTGTTCTGCTCACTGCTCTAGCTCCATGTTTATAAGTGAGACTTTTTTACCAGCTGACTGAAATCAAGTTGTTAAGATGTTGATATCATACAAGCTGGCCCTCAGAAGGTTTGTGGATTTTTTTTTTTTTTAAAGCGGGTAACGCAGGTGCTTTACTGGTTCTTATTTTTGTAATTGTGTTTTGTCTTTTTTTAGTGGAAGACTCCAAATATTTGTTTCTGCATTGTTTAGTTTTCAGGCAGACCTTTAGAAATGACTTTGCAATGTGCAAAGGGGAATGAAGCCTTTGCTTCATTACCATTGCAGACATTGGGTTCCTCTTCCCATCGGCTCTGTTCCCGAATTCCCTTGGCAAAGGCTTTGTGTGTGTTGAAGTGTCCCTTTTGCACTTCCTACTTAAAATGCTGCCATGTTGGGGTAGGTACTGTGGGTTCTGATGTGCCATCAGGATCCTTGGCAGTCAGGTGGGCAAATTAGAAAAGTAAGAAGGAGCTTCTCCCTTGTTCCCTCACCTGTCTTTTGTTTGATTAATGAGCTGCAGACAATTTTGAGACTTGGGTTCTCTTCAGATGCCTTTTCTGGAAGGAAAAAAGTGGTCAGCTGCTGTGCTGCTTCACAAAATGTGTATGAAAACATGAGGGAGCTGACAAGATTTTGATGGGTTTTAATTTTTATTTCCCATGAGCTGTTTAGCAGATGCAAGTGATCGTTCTTAATCAGTTTTAATTGATCAGCATTGAATTTTATGGCAGACTACAAGAAGAATAGATCATCTTTAGCTTTGCATGACTTTCTGTTTCCATGTGTTTAACAAACTGTAAAGGATAATAAACAGTTTGTTTTATAAGTTCTGTGAAGAAAAGGTATGTCAGTTTCTTTTAATTGGCAGTTCTTTTCAGATACTAAGCTTATCAAAATGGCTTACGATTACAATAACTTCGTGTAACTGCTTGATGAATTGGCAGCTGTTTATTCTCAGCAGAATCTTTTTTTTTTTTTCCAATGACTCAGTAAAATAATTAACATGAGCTGTTGGGTGTGGAGACTTGGTAAAGAAATTAGTAGATGGGATCACAGGGACCCTCAGGAAGTCTCTGGTCCTACCTTCCATCCAGAGTGTGGTCAGCTCTGGGATCAGGCCAGGCTGCTCAGGGCTTTCTGCAGTTGGATCTTGAAAATGGAGCTCTAAGGACAGAGCCTGGGCAACCTTCTCCATCCACAATTTGGTTGGTTCACCTTTGTGTTGAAACATGTCTCCAAGCTCTTATTTGTTTATTTTTAAGGCACTGTCTCTGTGCTTAATTTACATCCTTAATCCTCAATACTCTGAATAAGTATCATTTTGACATCTGTCACATCTTCCAAAAAATGTAGGTAATAACCAGGAGTCAGAAAAATAATATTTGGGTTTTATTAAAAAAATCTCTGTCAAGTGTCCATGTATCCACGTATATACATAGACAGTGCATTAAAATTACCTAATGTGCAAATATAACATATGCAAATATATTGAAATCCCCAGTGTATTTGCCTTTTTAATGTATGATGTTAAAATCACCGTATGCCTACATCTCTGTATGTACATTATATTAGTGTATAGGCTGTGTTAAACCAGTAGTCACTTAAGTACCTTCTTAAATCCAGGCAATGAAGAGGTGAGGTTCTAGACTGCTACTGATAAAAATATAATTGGGTTTATATATGGTAATAGGTTCATTGAAGTTGTTAGGTGAGCTGTCTGGTGTAGTTTTAACATGTAAATCTAGAGCTGTGTGTTATTGGATTTAAATTCTAGGGATTTTGGAAAAAAATCCTGTGGTGTAAGAAGATTAAAAGTAAAGCAAATTGAAAAAATACTGAATGACTTTCTGTATGTTTGGTTAAGTGTTAGAGCATACTGTTGTGATGAGAGTTTACAGTAGTTGCTGCCAGGCTGAGAATTGACAAGAGTAGTGTTGATAACGAGCTTGAGCCTGGGATAATTTGGAGACAAAGGACTCTTAAGGGAAGTCAAGCTTTCACTCTGACCTGCCTTTTTTTTTTTGTTGTTGTTTGTGGGATATTTTTTTTTTGGTTCAAAACTGAATGCAGTTGGTGTGATGAGCCCTCTTACAATTTGATCTGCAGTCTGCCATCCTTCCCTGAGTCAAGGTACAGTTGAGCTTTTGAAAACATGTTTTCTGTTCCTTTTGGTGATGCCAAACCAGCTGAGAATCAGCCAGTAATGGCTGGTGTGTGGTTTTGAGTCTTCAACCCTAAATAAGTCACTTTTCTGCCCCTGGTTGTAATGTGACATTCATTCTGAAACCTGAGTACTTGTCTTTTTTTATTCATTTTGATTAAAAGAAGTTCAGAGAGCTAAAGAGCTACATGATTATTAAATCTTGTGCTCTGCTTTAGATTTTAGAGGCTCTGGAGAGGCCTCCAGTTACCAAAAATAGCTACCTTTCCTTGTGAAAATTTAGTCATATAACAAAAAAGAAACAAAGTAGATGGGGATAATGGCCTCTACTGAAAGGGATCAATTTGAATGACAGCAGTTAGTATGTGTGTATATATATGTGAATGTATAATAAAAAAACCTCTGCACTCAAGCTCCTTGCTATATGGAGGATATAGGATTATTCCGATACTGTGCTTTGTAGCAGAACAAATACTTGACAATGATTCAAGCAATTACAAAACAAAATTTCCCATGATGGAAATACGCTCCGCAGTGTCTATGTAGAGCTGGTGTCTTGTAGTGGCTTGCAAAACCTGCTTTCCAGATGACAAGCTCATCTTGGTGTATGAACGTACAGATACTAAAATAAGTGATGCTTTTTAGAAGGGTGGAAAACCTTAAATCAGCCACTGGTGGTAAGGACACCACTGTTCACAATTGTGTGTTGCAGGTTTCTTGCCCTGCATCAACTGACAGTAACAGGAGGGAGAGAGAGATCCAGATATTGCTGATTTCTTTACTGTAGCTCCCAGTGTGACAACTTTATAAGTGCTGTGACTTCTTCAGCTGAAGCAACACTTCTGGCTTGCCACGTTTTCTTGATGATCATTCCAGCAAGTTCAGGAGAACTTGATCTTTCTTGAGAACACTAATATTAAAGAGTAAGTATAGATTGCAGTGATTTACAAGGCTTACCAAAATAAGCAAACCTTCTGGTCAACTGATGGCATTCTGTGGACTGTGGGACAGCTGAGCTTTCAACAGAGGAGCACATGAGCCAGTGTGCTTTGGCTGCTCTTTTCAGGTGGCAAATGCTGCTGTTTGGCTGGCAACTGACATAGCTCATTAGCTGGTGGCTGAAAGCTGCTCTTCCTGCTTCCACCAGTGGTCACCACTATGTAAGCTCTGCCCTTTTAGGGCTCTTTGACCCCTCTCTAGGCTGGTTTTATGATCCTATGCCGTGTTGAAAGAAATAAGTGGTGCCTTTTTTTGTAAGTGTCATCTTCTGGCAAATGCTTCAGAGACCTGAGTCAGAAAATGGCCACAAGCAGTTGAACTGGCCCAGCTAAAAGAGCAGGCAGCTGCTTTGGGGAAAGAGCACCAACCTCTGAAACACATTTCCTGAAGTTCGTGTAATAACATTCAATTAAGGTGTTAGTCCCTTTGCCTCCCTCTGGTGACCTGCAGCAGGGCATGAACAGTCTTTTTACAGCTGCCCCCTCTTTGGTTCCTGATTGTTAAAAGTTAGTGTCAAGTCACTGCAAACAGCAAAAATCCCCTGAGAGCTGCATTGAGGATGGATTACTCCATTCAGTTCCCACTGACCCATTTTGAGCTAATCCAGATGTTTATTCTGTTCTGGTCTGTCTTACCTAGAACAGAATCTAGTCAACCACAGCAGATAACATATGACAGGAATGGGACAAAACTGCTTGTACCTGTTAGTAAAAGCATTTAAAAATTGCTCTTTTTCAGAGCAGGCTAACAATGTGATCCAGTATGGCAGTTTGTATGGTTTACATAATTTCTGTTTGGAATTGCAATTAGTAAAACAAAGCACATGTCAAATAGGAGTTCAAGATGGGCGAAGGGTGAGCAAAACCCTATATTGTTTGGGAAGAGGAGTTTGCTCAAATTTAGTTAATACAGTTATTTAGTGCTAATATATGTGAAATATACCATTATTTCTTTTTTCTGGTGGTGAAGGTGAAAATTGCCATCTCCTCTACCTCTAGAATTTAGAAGTAGTATCCAATGGATGCACATAGGGGAAAAACAGATGGGTCAGGGTTTTGGAGTTATTTCCACTCTCCTTGTCATGCTATTGTATTGTCTTTGTGCCTGCAGGAAACCTTCTCTTACCTTATCAGCACATTTTTAGAGATTGCTCATTCTGAAGCTATGACCCTGTAAAATTGATTTTTCTCTAAATTATGGTCTCTGCAAAGGGCTGATTATTTTTTTATTTCCCCCACCTGCTTTGTCAGATACCATGATATGGTTCTGAGACAAACAGCTAACTTAACGGTTAGCTAACAGTTCTTTCTGTGCTTAGTTATGTAAATCTATTTGTGGCTGGAGGTTCGGGTCTGGAATATGGAGTGCTGAGCTGATACAGTAGTTTTATTGCATTCTGTTTTCTCATCATTGGAAAGGTAACTTGAAAAACTACATTTGTTCCCTATGTCTTGCCTGAAAACATGGGGAGAAATTTTTTGATATGTTATTGGTAAAGATTTGATTCTGTTGTTAATTTTTGAAGTTCCTCATGAACTAAGTTATGGCATCTAGGCTGCTTTGATTGGAAAAAAAGCACTTTTTAATATACATCTCATATAATTACTGTGTATTTTTTTTATGTAAACAGTGAAAAATACAGTATTACCTAGAGAATGGTAAACTGAGGGAGAAAAGAAAACTGTTAATGCCACAAAAAGGCAGTGGCTTTAAAATGGCATTTATTATTTGGGGTTTTTTTCTTTATAGGTGTTGTCAGTATAAATGTTCTAAATGTTGCTTGATCGTAGTTTAATTGCTGAGTACTTACAGTATGGAAATGAGGGAGTTTTGTGCATGCATAGCATTAATAAGCATCTAGGCCAGTGGCATGTGTTAAGCTGTTGGGTTGTTCTGAAGCTTGTTTGATATTCTTCCACAGCTCTCCTGTGTATGCCTCATCTGACCTCTGCCCTGTTCTCTTAAGAGTTTCCTTAAAACACATTACAAACATTTATACATGCATTTATATTCAAGCAAGTGAACTGGAATAAAGTTGCTTACAGTGCCACGTCTTTCAGCATCTTAATTTTGTTGCTGTTTCCTTTTGCCGATTTTGTCTTGGGTTCCATTAAATCTTAGAAGGATAATACTGATCTAAAGTTGCTCAACAACAAACTTTTTAAATTTAGAGCTTTGGAACTCCAGCTTGTCGTCCTTTCAGTGTCGCTCAGCTCCCAGAACTTCACTGCAGGCAATTTACAGATGAGAACTTGTCTGTAATCCCAGCGTCCAGAAGAATATCATGAGAATGTCAGCTTTACATCTTTAAGAAAAAAAAAAGGGGAGTGGGTGGGGGTAAAAAACCCCGCAAACTTAGAAGTTACAGTTTACATTTTATGCACGAGGGTAAGAAGTGCAGTTGAAAGCCCCCCCAAAAAAAAAATCAAAGACCAAATAACGGACCCAGAATACATGGACACTATCAGTCTCTTTAACTTTTATTTAGATTAGTTCCTACTTTGACATTATCTTTTTTCATTTCTCATAGAGGTAATATAAGCTGTGGGGAATTTTTTTCTGATTCCTGTTAGCCTTAATGCCTGAAAAAACAGTATCTACTTTTCCATTTGCAGAGTGTTCTTCATAGTCATGGTCCCATCTCTGAGCTGTTGAAGTGTTTCACCTTTCACTACTAGCCTGTTGGGCCTGTTTGAATCCAGGCTGAGGTGACATTTCCAGTAAAAATCAGGGCTTGCCTGTTTGGGTCATAAACTGCTTTATAGTGGTGAACAGTCAAGATGAGATGGGTTGGCGGCAGAGGAGTAGACGCCTGGGATGGGCAGTTCCTGTGGTGCGGTCAGGGAGAACTTAGGGTTCGTTAAACAGGTTTAGATTAATTTATAGCTAACAATACAAATTCTAAACTACTAAGTTCCTGTTTAAATCTAACAAAATGTCTTTGGGCAGTGAGCAAAAATACTGAAGGTCAAGACCCAGGCTCTGAAAATGGAGGTTGACGTAGGTTGCTTGGCTCACCTGAACTGTCCCCTTTCATTTGAGTGGGGCTGCGCATGCTTGAATGTAAGTGCATGCATAAATGTTTGTAATGTGCTTTTAAAGGAAATTGTATCTCTTAACTGATTAGAGGAAGAAAGCTTTAATTAATCTGTCACTTAAAGTAAACTTCTGAGTAACAAAAGGCTGTTACGTACTCCTTTTATAAGCAGAACTCAAAATGTGACTTAGGCACATGGCGCTGTTGACTTGTGAGACTCAACAGTAGCAGGTGGGAGTCTGATTTTTTTGTTGTTGTTGCTGCTGTAAAATGGGTGTTTGACATTGAGGTTGGTAATTAAGTGGCCTCCTCATTTTAAAGAGGGATGTTGAGGCCTTGAGCCTATATGGAAAATGGGCCATGGGAAGAATTAGTGTTGGGCAAAGCAGGGCACCTCACCTTGTGCTCCTGAGGGCTTACCCCTGCCCCAGGCTTCTCCTCTGCCTGGACCTCCTGCCCCCTTACCACCCTGTGACTGAGCATCAGGGCTTTGCTGTGTGGTGAGTTTAGGTAAACCCTGCATGGATTTGAGGTTACCTGATTGTGTGCTAGGCGTGGTTTTGGGGAGCTAAGCCCATCCTCTCTGGGAAGGGCTCAGTGAGGAGAGGACCATGACAGGACTTAATGGCTGTGGATAGAGGTAATTTAAAAAGAAAAGAAAAAAGTTTTTTAATTCCAGCTCTGGAGGTAAAACCAGATGAGAAAAGCAATCTGTAACTTATGAAAAGGAAGAGTGAACAGTACCTTAGTTGCCTCCACAAAGAAGAAATACCTGGTGAGGAAAGGCATGCCAAGTTCCGCTGTCTGAAAGGCATTCAGATAGGAAGCAGGAGGTGGGGGGAGAACATATTTGATAGTAGGCAATATGGGCCTGGGGCAAGCTGAGAAGGGAAATATGTTTTTTTTTTTTTTTGCTTCCAGGTGTGAAGACTGCTCAACTAATTTCCAAAGAGGTAAATACAAGATATTTAGCTTCGTCATGATAAACAGGGGAAATAGAATAGCCTCTAATTTGCAGGACGTCAGATCAGATGTTCTGTGTTCAAATCATGGGATTTAAATTCTGTAGCCGTGGGGAGCTCCCACTGCCATTAAACATATACCTCAAGGTGAATGCAGTGGTGTCTAGTCATACCAGGTTTTAGGACAATAACAGTGTTTGCAAACAGAGCATAAATTATTTGCTTGTTGATTTTCGGATATGAGGTTTGGTGTTATCAAAACATAATTAAGCCTTAAACTTAAACTTTTTTCTTCTATTAGCATTTGAATTCGTATTTTCTTTGACAAACTGCTTAGTATGGTTTAGGATTACACAGATAAATGCATTAATATTTGCAGAACTATTCAAGGAAACGGTTGGAAATTGTCTGTTCCTAGTATTATATCACAGTAAAAATTGAATGATATTTTCTGAACCGTTTGAAGGGTTTAGTTTATCAGTTCTGCTGAAACAGAAGACTCTGAAGCTTGAGCTGGACACTTGACAGTGTGGGCTGGTTGGGATAATTTCCCGTGCTGCTGGGTAGTGCTGAGAAGATTTGGATGTATCTGTTTACGGTTGTCTTTGCTCTATGCATTCAGCCCAGGTCCATGGCTCTCTAAACCAGAATTTTAATGAAAGGAAGAAACAGTTTTTAAGGAATTGGCTAGAATTGTTGTCAAGGGTTAGGGCTGGGCTGGCCACTAGACGAATGACAGATGGTCTCTATTAACCCCCTCCCTCCCCAAAGAGGAAGAAAAAGAGAATTGGATTGGAAAATAATTGGATTGGAAAAGAAAACTTAAAACTGCTTTAATAAAAATAATAGCAATAAAATGAAATCTATACAAATACTGAACCCAACCCTGTAATGGCAATCATGTCACCCATGTCGCCGTCACCACTGATATTGTGAGACAGGCACTAGGGAAGTCCCAGACTGGATTCAGGAATACGTGGATTGGGATCGAAGGCAGAATGGACAGAGTTCTCCTTGGATGCTGTCCATTGAAGAAGAGAGCTTGACCCTTGCCATCCCTCAGCTTTATACTGAACATGATGTCTATGGGATGGAACACCTTGTTGGTCAGTTTAGGGTCACCTCTCCTGTCCGCTCCTCCCCGCAGGTGCAGCCTCTCACTTACTGCACCCCCAACGTGGCACACAGGATTTAGCAGTGACCTTGGTCTGCACAGGAGTGAGTATCAGCAAGATCCTTTCTGCACACTAGTCCCTGGTAGTGACTGTAAACATCAAGCATTATCACTGCTAGAAGCAGACACTGTCTGCAAAAATATGCTGTTAGCTTCAGACGGTGCCGTCACTTAGAAGAGACTGAGCTGGAAAGTAAAATCTCTGAACAGAATTAGTTCTGTTCCAACTCATACCAAGGCAGATGTAAATGACCTTAACAGATACAGAGTACTTACGCATTTTCAAGTCTTCTCTTTTTTCTAATGACTGAGCCTGCGCAAGAAAAAAAGCCTTTGGAGGATGATCAGTAAAGAGGAGCAATAGCTCCCCAGTGTTTCTGTAACAGCGAGGCTGGTGTAAAAGGTCGCGTGACTCTCTGGGGAAAGGTGTGTTGGAGCTGGAGCACAGGCTTTGTTTATGTCCATTACTTACTGCTTTTTAATTACAAAGATAATTTGGGTTAGGAAAATATTTAAAAATTTAGGATTGGGTACATCAGAAATCTGCAGGTTAAATTTCAATATGCCTTGGTTGCCAGCAGTTCTCCCTTGAATTAGGCTTCTGGCAAGATGTGAGCTTCTCTGGGGAGATGAAAGAAAACTGAAGTAATTGTGGGTCTCTGCCTATTTCACCATTCCATTAGAGTGTCGTTTGGTTTGTTTGTAATGTGCTTGTTTGAAGTCTTCAGACTTGCTTTGAATTCTTGCCTTTACTTTGCCCTTTGCAAAACTGTGGATGGGGAGACCTCTTGGGTTCTCCCTCTCCTTGCTCAGCACTGCAGTTCTGGTTCCTCTGCAATTCTCCTGCCTGTCTTGGCCTATGGGTGTTTTCAGGAGCCGTCCATCCAGGGCTCGAGGGGCTTTTGAGTGTGTCTCACACAAATGAAAATTTCTGTTCTTATTTACTGTGCAGTCAATAAACTCTTTTATAATCCATGTTAGATTTGTCTTCAGGTCAGTGCTGTCTGTCAGGTCTTTTTTGGTATTCAGCTGCTTTTGTCTTCCTCTTAACATTTCTAATTCTCGTTTCAGAAGAAACTGCAGTATAAGGTTCACCTAGGAGAAAAAAAAACCCAACAATACCCAGCAAAAAATGACTCCCAAAAAACCACTACCCCCACCCCCAATCAATTCTCACTTTAGCTATCTTTGAGAAACTGTTATGGTTCAGCTCATATGGTGCCACTGGATTCCTAATTCAAAGACTGCTTTTAATCATGTCAGCAGCCAGATTGCTGGTCTGCCTGAAGGTGATCTGCAAGGGAAGAAAACCAGGAAGACCTTACATGCTGCTCTGTGGCATATGTTGTAAAAACCAGACTGCGTGGTTTTCCTGATTTGATGGGAAGAGGCAATAAACATCTTAGTAAGTGTTACTGGAAAACTAGTGAACCTCTCGTAAGAATCAAGTGGGAGAGCAGGGAGAAAGACTTACAATTACTAATTAACCTTCAGGTGGTTTAGCACTTTCTAATTAAAATGCCTATAAATTTTGGTAATGCCTAACTCACAGATTCAACTTCCTACTGCTTTGTTTGAATTAACAGTATAGGTTGTAGGATACCATGTTTTCTTTCTAAACCAGGTGGTACAGAAATCCAGAACTGATGGGGGTTTTTTTGAGTCAAAATATTCAGAAAATAAAGGGAGTATTTTTAGCCAGCTGTTCCCATGACTTCAATTACGTGGTAAAAAAGCACATAAAAATTCCTTTGGGAAGTGTCTCTGCATTTTTAGTCCTATGTAGACAAATCACTTATGGCATCTAAATTGGTACAATGTCGAAAACATCGAAGATTTTGAATTTTGTGTGCCATGTCCCCCTTGTCATTCTGCTTGTGCTTTGAAAGGAGAAAATGCATCTTGGGGATGTGGCTCTTCAAGTCCGTAAGAGATGCGCTCCCTTTAGGAAACTAGGAAGGTCACAGCTCTCTGAAGAACTTCCTTTATAGTAATGTTTATTGTTTCTAGAAATGATACTTTGGAGACTTTTCTTTAAATTGGAGGTGGAGAGGGGGTGGGTGTCAGTAATTGCAAGTTTAGTATTCTGGCTACACCCTTAACGTCTTCCAGAGAGGGTTTATCTCTGTAGTCAGTAACTTTGAGTATCAGGAACAGAAGATATAAAGAGTGTCAAAGTAAAACAGGGGTAGAGTACCAACAGAATTAAACTGAAACTTCATATGTCTTTTTAACCATATTTGAGCAAATCTGTGCTAGTGGTTTGTTTTAGTCTGCTTAGAAACTTTCCTTCCCCACCTCACCCCCAAAAACCCCAAACCAAAAAAACCTAGCAACAAAACCCAATCAAACCATGAATTTTTTGTTTGGTGGGGTTCTTTTTTGGTAGTGTTTTTTGTTATTCTTGTTTGTTTGTTTCCTTTGTGTGGTGGTTTTTTTTTCTTCTTACCCAGCCCTTGGCAGCTCCCTCTCTGACATACTTTAAAAATATTCTTGAAACTTCCCAGACTGATTCTCTCATCTTTGTTGGACCACATGTATTGTATTAAAAAAGTGGAGTTGGTCATCTTGTTTTCGGTCTCAGCCAGGTTTGTGTACAGTATGTGATGTTATGTGCAATGCCTGGATTTTGTTTAAGCATGCAAGCTAGATTACTTTATAGGTAACAATAATGGGTAAGTGGCCTGTAAACCAAGAGCTGACAAGTTAATTGCACGAGTTTCAATATACCTTTTTTAAAAAAGCCCCAAGAAATGACAAGGATGTAATGGTTTTGTTTTCGAAAGCAGCATGCTGGTTATGAATTTGTGTTTGCAGAGCAGAGTAAATAATGCAGTTCTACAGCTTGCATT
The DNA here is from genome assembly GCA_009769605.1 of Bucorvus abyssinicus. Lineage (NCBI taxonomy): Eukaryota > Metazoa > Chordata > Aves > Bucerotiformes > Bucorvidae > Bucorvus > Bucorvus abyssinicus. Next base: position 16,453,311 of record CM020030.1, on the reverse strand, counting down.
GTTTTGATTAGGTGTTCAGAAATGCTTATGGCTGTATTGTTGGCACTTGCAACAGGCAGCTGGGATTTCTTGAGAAATTGTTCACTTACAGCATACCTCAGGAGTGTTGGAAAGACAAAATTTTGTTTGGACATAGCTAAAAATGCAATATTAATGAAGGAGAGCTTGTCATTTGTAATAAGAGTGCTTCATTTCAGTAAGACTCTACTGTCCCCTCAGTCTTCAATACATTTTTAATTTTGTAGTTAGTTGCCATGCTAATGCAAGGGTTGTTATTACTTGTGTGAAGAAATAGGCTGGTGTAATTTTGTGAACATGGGTACAGATACTGCATTTGTTATACGCACAAGTTTATTTTTTTTTATTAAAAATGTATGCTTTTATGTAATGATGGTTGTTACTGTTTTGTTTGTTTGTTTTTTTTCCAGGTGGGTTGTTAGATCCGTCTGCATAAATCCTTAACACCTTTCCCCAATTGACACGTGGTAGCTGAAGTTATCTGCAGGACTAATTCTGAGTTAGAGAATGGGTTTGGTTGCCTGAAACTGATTGAAATAGGTAGTCCAGTTGTACTTGAACGTAGACATACAACAACTATTTTGTTGATGTTGACACACCCATGTCTCAGGGTGTGAGAAGTCTCAGGATTTCTCTCTTCGCAGTTCTTAATGATGGGAGGAGATGGGAAAGATGCATTAAAATTACACACTCTGCTTGCAGTAATTATCACTTGGGAAAGGTGATGCTCAGTATGTGCCTGTGTTGGCTTTGGTGCTGGAAAGTCTTACTAACTTGTGCTTGGTGTGTCCTCCACATCATCTCTACTACGCCTGCCACCACCACTTCTTGGTCTTTGCCTTCCTTCTTCACTCTTCACCCTTGAAGCTGTCTTGAGAGCCACGGGTTTCTGGTACTTGCTACAGCTCTCTCTTGAGACAACCTCTCTTGAGCCCTCTGCAGGGATGATGTTTCTGCCATCCTGCTTTAATTTTTGGTTTGTGGTAGCGTGTGGATATACTTGACTCGGATTGTTTTTTTTTTTTCCCTTCTCCACGTGTGAGCACATACAGTTCCCACACATAATTTTTCTGAGGTGTCAGAAGGAAACAATTTTCTCTCAATGAAGCTTAGCTCTTAAGATAATGTTCTGAAGAGGGGGTGTGCAAGTGTATACTGATTCCCTTCTGGGGAAGTGGTGCTGGACCAGAGAGCAAGCCAGTTCCACGCTATCCACATCTTTAAACAACTTTGCCCATATCTCCCTCCTCTTGAGGGAGAGTTTTGTTTTTTTTTTCCCACCAACAGATACAAGTTCTGAATGAGTTTATACTACAAGGCAGTGGTTGTTGGTTTGCCAGCAGGTCTGATAGGTCTGTGGACTATCTCTAAAAACTTTCCAAAAGTAAGTGGAGAAGAAATACCGGCTTCCATAAGCCTAGCTCTTTTGGACTAGGATGTACATTTCATGCCCCTGTTTTTAAAGCCTCTTGAAGCGTTGTCTGGCTGTGTGGCATGTGCTTCTATCAGTTGATAAACCCAGTTGAAAAGGCGTGTTAAAACTTGAAAAGGAGTGAGCATAGAGGATGGGGTAGGTTTGTGACGTGGTATGGGGTGTGTTGGTGCAGCACTTTGGTTTCAAGAAAATCAGTGAGTCTGATTTTTGGTGTTCCCTTTTGATTTAAGTTGGTAGCTTTATGCTCTGCCTACATGAGCATTTATGTTAAAATCACAAGTGTGTGTGAGGGGAAGGTGCTGATGGGCTGACTTGCTGGGCTCAGTGCTGTGCTGCAGGGTGGCCTTGAGGTGCATGGGCTGGCTTCTTCTACAGTGGAACCCAACCAGAAGATATTCTCTAGGAACACACCTGAAATGTGCTGGCCCCTCATCAATGCCGAAGCCACATAACTGGACTAGGAAGTGATTGAAAGTGAAACGCACCAAGGTCTGGTGAAAATACAGCCATTCAGCTCTGCAGGTCCTCTCCACATGTAATGTAGCTGCAGCAACAGAGGTGGTGGGAGGGACGATGTCTTCCAGCCATGACAGCTTGTAGGGACACTCAGTTTGCCTAAGGTAGCATAGTCACTGAACCATAGTCAGAAATGTAACAGTGCATACTGAAAAGAAAAATGTGAGAATCAAACTCCTTTGGAAATTTCCAAATTTGCGTTTAGTGTAATGCAAGAAGTTGCTGCCTCTCCTGTTCTCCCAGTGTCACCTGTCTAATAGGTGCTCCTGTGTCTGTGGCCAGAAGTTGTGGTTACACACCACTGTCCTTCTGTTCAGGCCCCAAATTAAGGGAATGGGGCTTTTGGTCTTAAACAGTGTTTGCAAAGAGAAAAGTTCTGGGTGGCTCTTCGCACAGATACGTTTTTTGTAGGGGCAAAAATGATATGTGGCCATTTGGGAAAGACTGATTAAAGCAATCCTTATCCCTTACAAAGCACTTAGTGACTCCTTCCTGTAATCTACAAGCACGTTCCTCCAGGGGCATGGTCACATCCTCTGTTGTAAATGGATTGGCACTGAGGAAATGTGCTGAGTGGGCTGGTGGCTGGAACCCAGGCTCCCCAAGCATCCCTTCTCAACCTCAGGGGGTTTGTTGTTGTGTTCATCGCTTAAAGAAGTGCAAGAGCAAGAAACAGTTTCCTGCCTTATTTTGGGGTAGCTGCTGCTTTCTCTTTTGGCTGCAAAGTGAATGTTTTAAGAATGTTTTGATATGGTTTGTATGTTATGTTTGGATGTAGGCTAAAGCTGGCAAAGCCTGATGCCTAACCTGTACACCTGCATGTGTGTTTTCTCATTGTTTGGTTTTTTTCTAAGCGCTGACTCTTCAGAATCTCAAAATTCAAAGGAATTATCACTCAAGATGTGTTAGGTTTTTTTTAATCCTTGTCAAGTCATCGCCTATGTTGTTACCTATTTGGTAAAGATGTTAACAGCTTCATAGATGTGAAAAGAAGAAGACCTGTGCTAAAAGGGTAATGACCATAGAGTGGAAATACAAAGCTTATTGTAGGTGAAATCCAAACAGTCTGAAAAGGCACTGCAGGCTGTTGAGTTTGCAAACAGTGTTTGTATATTGACATTTATGCATACTAAAGATAACTAATGCTAATTATGGCTAGCTGTAGAGTGCCTACTGAGGAGAGAGTCAGATGGGCAGGGCTCATGCGTGTCTCTGAATTTGTATTTGATTGCTTGAGTGGAAAATGTATTGGGGTTATCTTACTTCCACTCCCCTCTTTAATAAATAATATATTAAATTCATCCTGCTGAAGTTTACCTCTGGAGTAATAACATCAAAGGTGGAGTGTAGTAGCTCAGATAATACCGAGATGTGACTTTTTTTGCTCTGATAGTTTGTGTCTGTACAAGCAAATGTGATGTCAGCTCCATGGCATCAGGCGAAATTGTCGGAGTGGCTGTGCCAGTGTAGGGTTGAACGCTCCAGCTCTCAATGGAAAACCCAACAAACAAAACCATCTCTAGAAAATGAAAATGTTACCCAACTGGAAAAAGAAATAAAACCCACCCTGACTATTCTTTTTATAGGTCTGTACAGGTTTCCAAGAGTGTGTCTGTATTTTTGTGCTCCTTTGCTGCAAGTTATGATGCTGGTAAATTACTATCAATACCATGCTGTTATGTTGTCTTCACTAAGCACCTGAATTATTTTTCAGCTTTTATCTTTTGCTGCTTCTTAAGAACAACACAGTTAGGTTTAGCAGCACAGCTTAGATGTTATGTTTGAGTTGAGGTAGTTCTTAATAACCTTTTATTAGAACAGCCCATTTAGATTAGTTTATGGTCATACTCAGGTGGCTTGCAGAAGAGTTGATGAAAATTTTTTTCAGAAGTTTAGCAAGCTAATTAAAATGCTACTTATCTATTCTTGTGTTTTTTCTTAGACTGACAATCTGTTAAGAGTTTCCAGCTGTCATTTAATATGGTTTTGATTTGCTTAATATATAAAATTAAAAGGAATATGGCTATCATAGTTTCTGTAACTTCAAAAACTTTTAATGAGCAACTTGCTCATGCCCCTTTATGGAAGTGTTTTGTATCATTGCATAAAAATTTTACAGAGGTCTTCAAAGGAGAGTTTTGAACAGAACTGCAGTGTTTTCCTTTAGCAGCTGCTGTAGATGTTCCCCACATGATGCTTGGAAGTGCAAAAATGATTGAGGTACGCAGTGTAAAAAGGGTAAACCATGGTCAGTTATCTAGGTGATAGTCCCAGTTTGATGTTTCACTGGTAAGCATGTGATTTTTTTTTTTTTTTTTTTTTTTTCATTATCAGAGAGCTTCACTTTTTAGTCTGCTACACATAAGGTATAAATGTCCATTATGTAGGAGCTGTTCTCCTAATGCGGAATATTTCTCTGCTAATTATGCATCAGGTGAACCCATCGTAGGTACTTAACATGATGAAGTTATATGAGTGCCAATTCCAAATCCAGTCTGGCAGATGGAATAAACGACCAGATATAACTGAAGAATATATTGCATTGACTATGCATTGCCTGTCTTGGGGCTGAATATGCTTACAGAAACTGAATACGTACAGCATGAACCCATGTATCCTCTATAGCACTGATTTCCAGCATGTCTTCCTCGATCATTGTTATTGCTGGAAGAGATGTTCTGTCGTACCTGTAATTGCAAATAAATCGGGCTGACAGAGTTGCCGCTAGGCTAGGCTCTGCTGTGTGTCATGGCCTTAGAAATGAAAAAAGATTGGAGCTGTAAGATTATGAAGAGGAACAGCTGTATATGGCAGCTCACATCTGAGTGGCAGGCTTTTCTTTTGCATAAAGCAAGCAATATTTTCAGAAGTGTAATAGTCCTTAATGGATGCAGTAATATTCTCATTTTACTCATGGTTTTCAGGTGTTTGCTGGAGTTGAGGTTGCAGTGTGATAGGTTTGCAGTGGAGAGGAAATGCGTGGAGGTGGTTGACAGAAAGCAAATGTCAAGTTACCATTCTTAAATGCGGATGAGATGGAAAGTCAGATGTTCTGCGCTCCTTGGAGGGAGATATCTTAACTCTGATGCTGAAAGCTGGCTGCTGCCTTTGGTCTGATACTGGTTCTCTAGAAGGTGGTTTTTGGTCTCCACAAATTCATGGGAGCACAAATTTTGCAAACCCAAGTTCATGTAGTTGCTGTTGCATGAATAGCATGAAGTTATTAGTATTTGATATTGATAGGCGCTGATGCATTATTTCAGGGATGAGGAGACTGAGGCAAGTACTTTATGCAGCAGCCATGATCGGTTTATATATAAGTTTGTGCCGCTGTCAATCTGCCCCAATTAGATTTGAATAGCCTAGTGAAACCTAAACTGCGGTTGTTTGTGATCCAGGATACAGAAAAACCAGATGTGAAATTTGATGACCTAGAGGAAATGTTTGACTTGATAGCTGGACTCTAAATCTAAGTATACTGGAATCTCAGCACTCTGAGATGAGAACACTTCTTATTTATATTTCATTTTAACTTGTAATGCATCACACAAGGCTGTTTGCTTGCAACTTCAAAACTTGTGATTTATTGAGGGTATTGCTCCATATTTTATGATGATGTCAAGTGAGGGAAATGGATCACATGCTCTGATGGATACAGGCCTGGTGGCAGAGCAGGACAAGCAGGTCTGAGACGGTCCCAGTGTACACACTGCTTCGGAATGTTTGATGCTCAAGGAGTGAAGAGCCACCATATGCAAGCCATCTGGGATAGTAGAGATCACAGGCACCTAGTTTTGGGGGTGTGGGATAAACAAACATGTCAGCTTTGAAGGGAAGGGAGGGTCCTGCCAGCCTGGAAGTTGTCCTTTTCTGCACTTCTGTGCCAAGTTCAACCTGAAATTGAAACATAGCATTGTTGTGTTTAAGGTTTTATGGCGTGCTTAACCTTGGGAGTTTTGGGGTCCTGTGGGGTGCAGTAATTGTGCGAGAAGAACAACTTTCAAAGTGGTTTAAGTCTTGAGGTTTTAACTAGCCAGTACTTGTACAGTAGGCATTACTAGTAATTTTTTTTTAATTTGCCATAGCTGAAGTTAAAGTGACTGTAAACAAGAAGTACTAGGAGCCATTTGAAGTTTTCTGTCTACTGGGTGCTCAAAATTACTGTGTTTCCAGAGATGGATGGTGTTTTATACAACTGCCTAGCATTTATGGATCATCATTCTCGGAAGAACATCTATTATTGCTGCTGTATCTTTACAATTTCTGTTGAGTTGGGATAAAAATAAAACGTTGGAGTCATGTTTATAGTCAGGAGTAGTAATAAAAAGAGCAACCAGCAGTAGGCTTTTTTCCATCACTTTCAGTGCCATAGCTGTAAAAAACCTAAAGTAGTTGTTTCCAGTTGTCATTTTTAGGGCAGTAGTAGGTGTTGCATCTGGACAAGAGGATGAAGTTTCTTGTTTACTGTACTGTTAATTTCTGTGTGTGCCTGATAATATTTCCCACAGAAATGCTTGATAATGTCACCAGTATACGTTCCACTGTACTTGGGGAAGAAAGTCTGGAAAAGTGTTCAGGTGAGAAGTGAGCCTTAAGTAAATGTGAGAGAATGGGTGGCTTAAGCCTCTGTTTCTGTGCTGTAAGAGGATCATTTTTTATAAGCACTTGCAGTTTATACCAGTGTGTTAAGGGATGATGCCACAGCCAGTTAGTTGTATCACTGTCCTGAAGCCTGTCCTTAAGTTAATATGGTGGATTTAATTGATTTCCCACACCTTTTCCATATCAGTGTAAGTGTAGAGTCTGCATACTGACCAATGCTGTGTAAAACATTCGAGTTTTCTGAACATCTTCTGTGTTTGCTGAAACACATTGAAGCCTCGGGTGATAACACGCAGGAATACTGTCAAAAAAATTTCTGGTGCAAATGGCAATTTCAGGATGGGAAACTTCGTTCCAATGGCTGCTTGGAGATGGACCCAGGCTTCTTTTGAGTTGGTTGCAGGGTGGCCAGGTGAGCCCAAGTTTGATCCTGGGGTGCCACCTGTGCAGTTAGCAGCTGATGCAGCCTGCAGCTTGCACAGCACCGTGCTGGCAGAGTGGCAACCCTGGGGCGAGCCCCTGACTGGATCCTGTGGGGGAACAGGCATGGTGTTGTGGAGGGACACACAGGCTTCCTTCGTTGTGTCGGGTTTGGCTTCAGTTTTTAAACTTCTAATTATTTCAAGGGTGTCTTTTCACTGTGTGAGACATGCTGCTTTTTTCTTCAGTATATTGTCCTTGCTGCAAGTTGGTGTTAATTAGGACACCACTATATATCATTTTTGCTGACAGGCGAGTTTTGCACAGAGCCATGCAGTGCGTTGCTGTGCTATGGCGGCTCCATCTCGTGTACTGCCAGCTCAGGTGCTTGTGGATGCCTCTTAATCGATGTGGCCTTGGTGCAATCAGATCAAATGTTGCTCTATGTGATCTTCTTACATTTGCATCCTGTAGTTTACACTGAATATTTTGATGCCTGCCTGACCACAGACAAGTTTATTTGCTGCTTTTTGTAATTTGTTTGTGATAAACTGAATGGAGAATTAGAAAAGGGGATAACACTTCTGTAACCACAACAAAAAAAACCATGTAATCCATATGTGTACTTCAGTTACGTTTGTGTGGTCACTCAAAGTCGGGAGACTCAGCCTTTTACCCTGCTGGAGGGACAAGAGCAGCCTCCCTGGCTGGCTTGGCAGCCCAGTTAAGTCACTGTCCTGGCTTTAAGAAGCTAGCAGCTCCTGAGATTGTCTTCATAGTCGACATTGTTCTTTCAAACAAGAAGTCAATAGAAAATCCGCTTGGAGTTGCTATGTCTTGAGATAAGTATTTTGGTTTGTAAACAGTTTTTGTAGCTTCAGAGGCAGCTGGTTTCGTGGGGAAGCATTGTTCTCTTCTGGGGAAGCAAGGGGTTCTCCTCATCAATGTGTTGATATAGTCGATCGAGGGATGTTTCACGCTTCACCTGTATGTTTGTGTAGGACACTATATTGAGGTTACTGTTTGGTTTTGTTAGTAAGAAAAAAAAATTCTACCTTTTGGTCCTAAGCTTGTGTCCTTGGCAAAACTGGCTAGAGGTCTTTATTCCCCAGTGGATTTAGCTGCTGTATGAGATGAAGTTGTCATTGCTGTATCAGTGTATACATTTGTCGTGGTTTGAACCCATCTGACAACCACGCATCGTGAAGCTGCTCTCTCACTCTGGGGAGGAGAAAATACCACAAAAGGCTTAAGGGTCAAAACAAAGGACAGGGATGGCCCGCTCACCGGTTATGGTCACAGGCAAAAGACAGACTTGACTTGGGGTAACAAAATCAATTTAATGTAAAACAGCGAAACCCCTACCAACTCACCAACTGAATCAGAGTAGGACAGTGAGGAAAAACAAGAAGATCTTAAATGCACCTTCCCCCACCCCTCCCTTCTTTCCTGGGCCCAGCTTTGCACCCCGTCCCCACAACGTGGCACAGGGCAGGCAGGGAATGTGGGTTGTGGTCAGTCCCAGTTGCTCCATGTTGCTTCTGCTGCTCCTTCCTCCTGAAGGGAAAACTCAGAAGTCCTCCCCTGTGGCAGTGTGGCATCTCTCCCATGGGAGAGAGTCCTCCATGAACTTGTGCAAGTAGCGTGGGGGTCTCCCACGGGCAGCGATTCCGCGAGTGACGAACCGCCCCAGCGTGGGCCTCCCTCGGAGTCAGGATCAATTCTGTGCCCCAGCGTGGGCTTCTCCATGGGCTGCACAAAGAACTTCTCTCCACTGGTGATGTCTGAGGACTGCAAGGCCTGAGCCTGCCATCTTGCCACAGGCTGAAGAGAAGTGGCTGCTCTGGAGTGTCTCCCCACCTTCTTTCTCAGGAAGCTGGGTGACCAGGTGGTTGTGTCTCTCCTCATCCTACTTCCCTCCAGAGCAAAAGAGAGTTCCCAAAACAAAAGGCCCTTGCTCAGTAGGTGTCTCCTTTTAAATATGTTTATTGCGGAGGTGCTGATTGGCTCAGCCTTGACCAGAGGCTGTGCTCACCCTGGCGGGGAGAAGCTTTCTCGAAGCTTATTGCAAGGGCCATCTTAGCAAATGAATATTTTGAATGAAATCTTTTCTGTGGTTGTTTTTTAGAGCTATTGTGTGCATGGTGTGCTTTTTCTTAAAACCTTAAAGCAGGGATTTAATGGCTAGCAATTTCAAACTAGGTTTGGTGTCATGGTCTCAATGAGTTTGTCAGAATGAGTTGCTCAGTTTGTGAAGGAAATTATTTTGATTAATTGTCTTAAGGTCAGCTTTGATAGTTGAATTGATGCAGCAACTTGTCAGTATTGATGAAAATGTGCTGTTCCTTCTGATCTCTTGATTGTTACAGTTGATTTGGAAAAAAAAAATTTTTTTTGAATGGAACATAAATGAACCATTTCTGCCATGGAATCCTGTTATAGTTCCTGAAACTGGCTCTTGTCATCCCACTTCATTCTAGGTCTTGTGATTTTTTTTTTTTTTTTTTAATTCCTTGAAGCATGGTAGACATTTAAATTGATACTCTCTTTGTGTTTGCTCTGCCTCAGTGTGTTTGTCCATGAAATAGTTTCCAAAACCGAATGCAGTATTTCGGATTGACTAGTAGCAAATGCTTTCTGTGATGCTTTTATTGTACATTTCCACCTTTCAAGAGTCAACAGAACTGCCTGGGTAAGGCTTGAAGGTGGAGTGGGCTAAAAGGAAAAAAGTGGGAGTCCTTTCCCTTCCTTTCCCCTCCTCTGGTGTTCCCTCAATCTTGTCTCCCTCTTACAGAGTTTGCTCTCCGAGAAGGGCCTGAATTGGTTTCTTATGAAAGGACGTGTATGTTGGAGTATTTTTATTACAGCTGGTCCCATTTTACTAATGACGAGAAAAGAAATGTCCTGTTGTGGTAGAAGGCTCTGCTTTTCATTCACTGTAAACTGTCCTGTGCAAAGAGAGAGGAAAAACTTCTTACCTTTCCTTCACACACATGCATTTTTATATCATAATATAGTAAACAAATTGCATATGCAGGTTCAGAATGAAAACATCAGCCGTGTAACACTGATCCCTTCCAAGAGTAAATGCTTGGGTTTATTTGTATTGCGCTAGAGACCTGGGATTTTTGAAAGACTGAATGACAACTGGGACAGTGCAGGTTTTGTAGCCATGTACTGTTTTCAGTAGAATAAATAGTGAGGGAAGGAGTGCTTGAGTGGTGGTCTCAAGAAGCTATTTCTAAATAAAATTGATTTGGGGTGTTTGCTTTTATAACAGTTTGCTGTTAACTCTCATGTACGCCTTAAGTCAGATGTTAGCGATAGTAAATTGCATCATAACTTGGATTTTTTTCTTTTTTTATGACAAACTTTGCAGACAGTTTAATATATGCATAGTACAGCAAAAATAATTCTGTATCTCCAAATCTAGATTTACAGAAATTTTAAAAGATTTTTCAGCTCCTCTGGTTAAAGTTTCTGCCTTCCTTGGTGTGTTTGAAGTGAAATGATGCCTCCATTGGGCAAGTCATGGTGGGGCAAAGGAACTGGTTATTTCTAACAAACTTGCTGCCTTAATGTAGAAAGCCAAATAGTGTACTTACTGTACTGTGAAACAGTATTGGAGAGTTAATGCAGTTCTGTCTGAGGAGCTGCATCCCCAAGGGATGTCCCTCCTGCAAGGCAGGATGGGGTGAGCCCTGCATGGCCATGCTCTCTCTGGGCTGCGAGCACAGTGTCCTGCCTGCCACAGCACCAGCCTCCACAATGGCTCTGACAGTGCTATCTGGACTTTTAAAAATGTCTACTTAATTTTTCTAGTAAAATATAAATGTTTTGGGCGAGTGGAAAGGACATAGTTTTGAGGAATCTTACTGCAGGAACTTCTCTGGGTCTGTCCACATTACAGCTCTGACCCAGATTCTCAGTGTGTTGTTAATACACAAGCACAGAAAGTATGATCTAAACTCTTGCAAGTCTTTAATTCAGTCTCCTCTTCAGTGGCTTTTCAATGGTTCAGAAGGTTGTTTGGACATCTGATTAAAGCTTCTTCCATTTTCCTATTCAGTGACCTGAATAGTCCTGAACCTAGAAAAGAAACTTAGTGGTGATTTTGTTCCTTCTTTATAGCTGCCTCTGAAAACATCTTCATACTGCTGTTCTTGTAACTTGTTATTTCACGCAAGCCCTAGTGCAGGAGATCAAACAGTTTTTTAGTGCTTCAGGTGTTGCTGTATGTATAATCCTATGCATCTGTTGTGTGGTTGTTGAAATGGATTTATAGTGTCTGTTTATTCAGGCTAATTGCTTTTGACAGATTTTAATAAAAGGTGTTGAATCAAGAGTAGGGAGATGCGTGTTAGTACAGCTTGTATCTTACAAATAAGAAAGTTGCCTGAGCTAGAGGTAGAATGTAGTATCTGTGTGAAGAGTTTTTCAAGTCCTACGAAAACAGGCCAAAAAGGTCTGGTGATGTGACCACCCCGAAACCTTGCAAACATCAGGAAAACATAATATAAAATCCCATACTTGTTTGAAAAGGCTAAGAACTGATGGCTTGACATTTAAAACAAACCTGCATTTAATGTATTCTGCTATACAGTGTGGAAAGAAATGTGTGGTGTAGATCCTAAACTTGTCCGGCAAGCATATTCTGAAGATTTACTGAGATGGTGGAAGACAAGCATATGGAATCTAATTCACTATGAATGTGTAAGCACACACCTGGTGAAAACTAATTTTCCTATTAAAACTTTGAGAAAACTCTGTTTTTCCTATTAGAAGCTCAGAAATTGTTGTAGAAGAACTAAAATTCTCACAGTGCATTTGGAAATCAATAAAGTGAACAGATGTTTGCCAAGGTCAAGAGATGTTGAGGGAGGAAGAATCCGTATCTGATAATTTGACAACACTTAATGCCCTTTAGAGCCTAGGATGAGTGCATTGCTGTACTTTACTTCTGAAATGTAGGAAATGGGTTTTATTGTGATTTGACACAACTGGGTTCACTTCTCAGAAACTTTGTGTTATGTTGATGTGAATTAAAACACTTGAGTAGTGTCTACATAAATTACTTTGTGTGCTTTTAAAGTTTGAAAATAAAAGGATGTTTTATGTAAAAGTGTGTGTATATATATTTTCTTTAAGAGAAGGTAAGGCAGGCTTTATAGGTGCCCACAGTATGCACAGAACCTTCCCTGAGGAAGTCGATTTGTTCAGACGTCAGTACATGAGACCAAGTGACTGTCCGCTTGAGGTCCGTGCTTAAAGGCTGTGTGATCTGCAGTGAGTGCATCTAGAGCAAAGGAAGCATACCTCAAGTGATTATGCTTACAGCTTGTCTGAAATATTAGTAGTCCTTGACTGTCATCATACTGTCTCTTAGTGTTACTTTGTTTAAAATTGATGCTTATTTTCTGCCGTTCTGTAACAAAAGAAAATAAAAGTACATCTGAAACTTAAGTATGTGTTCTGACTATACTTGTGGTTATGACAATGCAAGTATAAAGCAGTGCTGATGTTAATGGATGATATTCTCTTATGTTAGCAGAGGGAATAACCGTTTAACATACACTGGGTGACCCCAGAAAATGAGGACGAAAGATAATGTAACCATGTCAGCAAACGGGAGAACTGTGGTGTGGGCTGGAATGACGGGACTCCTGAAAAATTATTCAGTTTTCAGTGTAGTGTTGTTATAGGTGATTTCATTGATGCTATAGTTCTGTATCAGCAAGACCCATGGGCATGTGTGTACGTACTGGGAATGTAATACTAGGGATCACTTTATTTTCAATAAATCCTCAGTATCAGGTCCTGCATTGTATGGAGTACCTCATCACCGCACACTGAGTGTGGTGGTGAACGCTTAGCTTGGCTTAGCCTAGGCTGAGCACAAGTCAGGGGGCTGCTGTGTCCCCACCTGAGTGTTGCCAGGACCTCTGGAGCCAAACACTGTGCTGCTGCTGCTGCACTGTTTTAAGCTGAACCCTGCTGACATCTTGGCAAATGCTGGGAAGCTGTGCCCACCTTCCTAAGACCCTGGGAAGGAACGGGAGAACTGAGGGAAGTCTGATTGCTTATAGCTCACTGTCAACCTTGCCTCTTGCTGGAACGTGGTTGGTTACTACCTGGAAGAAGGACCCTAAGCTGCAGTGCAATTCTCTGACCTTTTCAGCTTGGGTTGAAAGCACTAAGCAATTCTTGGTGACTTTCTGTATAAAGGGTAGTGCTTGAGATGGTCCCAGAGTTGACATTAAGCTGGAGACTTCCCTGCTTGGACCTTTCAGCTCTGTGATATACTTTCAGGTAATCTTTTTACTCTTTTTTCTTACTTTCCCCTTGACATTTTCAAGGAATTCTGCTAAAGTTACTGTAGCTGGTGTTCTGAGTTGCTGCTGCTTTCAGCCACTGAACAGGACTGGAAATGGGAAGGAGAACACGAAGGGAGTCTTCTGAAGGTGGGAAATAGGAAGGCAGCTGTAGGCTGCTCTGGAATATCTTAGCCTGTACGTGGAGTAAGAGCAGGGGTTTAAGGTGTAATACCTGATGTCAGCTGTATTTTGTTATGTATTTTTAGTGGTACAGTTTCTTTCAACTTCTCAGCATAACATGTGAAGGGAAACCTAGTTGTATAAGACATAGCAGATTTAAAGGTTTCTTGCCCTGAGATTGAGTGTGAAAATGAATGTGTGCAACTTTGAGAGCACATTCTTCAGAAGGGGTAAAATATCCAGAGAAGAGGCTGTGTTGCAGCTTGGGGCAACTGTTTTGTCAGTGTAGGTCATAAGCAGTTTTTAATATCTGTAGATAAATCTGTGAGGACAATTGGAGGAGAAACCATCTGGTTATGTGTTGCTGCTCGGTAGTGTTTGGACCATGGATAGCTTGTGTAGAGCTTGTGCTTTACATCTAGCGCGCTGGTCAAATTCGTGATGACAATCAGCATCTCTGCTCAAGAGTCCTTAGGTGTTGTATCAAGTGAAATAAAGTACCTGTTATTTTTCCTTTCACTGCATGTTGCAACCTAGCTAGTCTGAAATAAAAGTTGACAGCCATGATGCCTGTTTCTCTATTAGTGAGTAGAAATAAGGTTTTTTGTACTCTGTTTACGAGGCATCGTTAGTGTTCGATGGAGCTTCTTTCAGTGTGACATCTTTCATGGTATGACTTGTTCTTCTTACATCTCGATAAAACAACAAGCAGAAGGCGGGAAAGCGTAGTATTATTTCTTCATTTGTGATAGTGGTTAATCAAGGTGCTACAGCTGATGAGTTTTAAAAAGCAAGATACTGTGTTAATCTTCCAGAGTATTCATTTAAAGGGCAAATAAAAAATCCCAAGTATGCCACCATTAGAGGACTTACATGTTGAAAAGAGGTGTAGAAAAATGGGAGTTTCTTTGTGTTTGGAAGTATGTGTTTCCAACATGATTAAAGAAAACAGATTCTCAGATTCTGCTGCTGCTCATCCCGTCCCCCCCACTGCCAGCCGCTTAGGAGAGTGCTAATGCTTTAGTGTTGTTTTTTTTTTTTTTTTAATACTTAATGGTCCGTGGTGATTTTAGTCTACTTATTAGTAAATAAACAGCCCTTCATCTTTCTTATGTCATCTTATTTGGATCAATTCTTTATTCATTGTTAACTATTGTTATCAGATATGAGTCTCATTTATCTGCATCATTTGAGGATCTGAAAGTGCCTCAAAGTTCATCTTAACCTCTTACATAAGTGTGTTGAATTCAATTAGTATGAATTCGAAATAGTCTTTAAGGATGCTTCTTTTGAATGCAGAACTTCTCATGAGCCTTCAAATCAGCTGCTGTTAGTGAGTGGACCTAACAGAGGACTCTTAGTTCTTAGTGTATTTAAAAAAGCCAGAAACTCCAAGAGCAAGAGCTGTCTGGCATGATTTTTCTTACGTTTCAAAGTTCTATGTAACTAAACTTGCATGAGATACATACTGCTGAGAGGCATAGAGGACAATTGCTGTAAGATATCACAGGTAGAATTTTAAAAATTAAATGCTCGAATCAGAAAAATTAATGTACTACTTTAGTGTTGGCCTTCATATATTGGGCAGTGTGGCTTGGAGGTTTTTTTTCTCGTCCCATATTGCTTCCTGCATATTAGTTGCCTTTTTTGTCATCTCGAATTGCATAATGGATTTTGGAAAGTCATAGGCTTATCATAACTATCTTTCTGCTTCTTGTGTCACTGGAAATTGATTTGATTTGAGGCTGAGTGAATTCCCTTAAGTTCAGTATTGGGGGGTTTTGCTTAGCTTTTCGAGGTGAAGAGATGTGTTCTATAGAAGACCATGCAAGCCAGTTAAAGCCAGTAACTCCTTTGGTTTATTATTTCCAGTAAGATTAAGACTTCTGACTTTGCCCTTCTAAGTCCATCACAATTGTGCAGAAGGGATGTATAAACCTGATGAGTGATCCTTGCTAAATGGAGTATTTGTGCTATGACCCATAATGTATTACCGTTGCCTAGCCTGCCAGATGAAGCTGTTGAGTTGTTTCTGCGAGGGCTTCCCTCTGTCTTCATCTGCTTGTTCTTTTTCCTTCCTCCTGTATCTTGCTTGCAAGTTCTGGGAAGGAAGATGTTCTTGGTTTTGAGCCTTAGCAGAATGACATGAAATTCATGTGTATGGTGTGCATAGTACAGTAGCATTTAATGATTAAAAGAACATGCAAAGTGCAAATTGTAGAGGGGAAGCCTGAAATGTGCCCACTTGGGAGAGTGATGGAATATTTTAATTCTTCCCCAAACAGTAGAACCCTCTGCCTTTTTCTGTTTAGCACTTCCGAAGGTCTTTCTTATGTTTTTATCACTAGTATTTTACATATACAGTAATGGTGGACTTATTTTTTTTTTGTTGTGGATGAAATGAAATAAGCTGTCTGTCTAGTAGAGCCAAAAGCAAAGAGATGGAGAAGGGGCTTCATCTTGGAGACCATGAGTGGTGGGCATAGCATCAGAGGTTGAAGGCCAGCCATTCTTTCTAAAGTCCACATGATTATTATGAAAAAATCATAATATGACATACTTGCAAGTTTTATTACTAAACCCCATACTGAACATGGAGTAGCTGCTCAGAAAAGAGCAGCTGGGTGCTCAGTGGGCTAGAAAAGGCTTGTGTCTAGTGCAACAGTAGGGTTGGTTGGATTTTTTTAAATTTTTTTTTTTTTTTTTAGTAATGGGTGACTCACCCTAAAAACAGGTCCAGATCAGGATCTGTTTCAGGATGGGATGTCTAGTAATGCAGTATTAATTTGTTTATCACAGTGTTGCTGAGGTGGAGAGGTAGAATTTCATACATTTTTATGGAGGAAGGGTTGAAGGACTGGACATGCAACTCAAAATGAATCAAAATCTGTCAGCCATTTATTTGACTCTGTCATGTGGCAACGAGTAACAGGCTTCTGTACATGCCTTGAAAGTAATCCAGATAATTCACTATGTTGTTTAATCCCAGCGTTGACAGATTAGTTCCTTCTGACTTGCTCATATTGGTGTTTTGTGAGCTAAAAAAAGGTTTGTCTAATTTAGAGATGCGTTGGCATCTTGAGTAGCATAAATAATATCTTAGGAAGGATCTTCCTTGTAGCAGTCAGTGAGTCCTTACCTTGCCAAACACTAATGGTTAAAGTCAGCGAATGCCAGAAATATCTTCTTAATTCATCTTATACATTGTTTGTGAAATGAAATTGGGAAATTGTTATTTTTATTAATAATAATAATTTTAGTAAGCCAACCAGTTGGACAACTTGCAGAGAAGACGGTGAGTCACAGCCTCACCATCTGAGCAGAGAATAGTTCTGCATTAAATAAAGACGAGCGGGACCTTTGACATATGTACGGTGTGCTGTAACAGTGCAAAATATCTGAAGCACTTTATGTTAAAACCAGTGAGTTACATCAGACTTCTCACATGGCTCCATTCAGATGTTTGTGGTTCAGCCAAATGGCAGCAGAGGAGGACACCATTCTGCATAGTTTGAAGAGTGACATAAGCAGCGTGGCCCACGAAGCAGTTACTTTAGCAGTGTAGGTTGTGCCTCTGTGCTGAGGGTGGATAATGAACTGTATGCAAAATAAATGAAAATAAAATATGAATCTCAGAGCTTCCTTTGAAATTCAGTTGATGCAGGATGGAGGTCCTGTTCCACAAGAAAATTTCAGTTGTTCTGGCCATGGTAATTTTCTGCTTGGGTAGATAAGGGTTTGTTCAGTCAGATTGTAACACAAGAAAAATCTGCTGAGCAGATGGATTGCAACTTCTGTTCCTTCTTGGAGGAGCTTACAAACTGCACTCTGAGAGGTTAAGCACTAATAAATTTGATGGAATGGAGGTACGGTTGAAGCATCACTGTAATGGAATAGCATCCTTAAAACTACCCTTTTGCAGCCCAATTTTAGCAAGAAAAGTTGAAAAAAACCAAGTAGCATAAAAAAGGAGCGAATATATTATAAAGAAGAATTATTCTTCTGTGAGATGCTTAAGTGAATGAGGTGCTGAAAATGTGATGAATGAAATGTGAAGCTGTCTTCAACAGCTACTTCAAATGAATTCCTAAAAACTGAAGACTGCTATTCTGCTTAAAAATAAGTCAATAAATTACAGAGCACTGACGTTTGAGTGATATAGTTCATTTGACAAACTGACGTTGCTCAAATGTTAACTTGTTTATCAAGTTTGTGGAACTAGGATTGTTCCTCAGTTTTTGACTTGACAGATAAAATTTAAATTTGTGTCATGGTATGGAGTCTGGCTTTGCATGTAGTAATTTTCCTTTTCATACCCTTTCCAGGTGCATACGCATTGAAATAGGTTTAAAATATATCTTAAACCTTCTTGCAAGAAAAAGGTGCTTTAATATGAATGAAAAATAGATACTGTTTAGAGACTTCCGTTGTATACTTTCTCTCACCTTGTAGTTTCAGTTTTACAGGAGTGAGTTTTGTGGGTGTGAGAGGAATCCAGAAGTTATTACTGAGTTTGAAATAGTTCTGTAGTCTGTTGTGTTGCTGTGAAATACACTTTTCTTTTTGTTCCACTTCATGTATTTATTTAAGATAAAATAAGCGATAGTGGCTCTGAGCATTGGAGTAGAAAATACTGTGCTCGTATTAGATGGTTTACAAGGGATGTGTGTCAGTGCAAAACCTTAATTCGGTTCTGTAAAACAGTCTTGTGTTTGTTTGGGGTAATGACAGGCTTTCAGGTGATGAGATTGAAATGCAGTATCGTAGCATTTCTGCATGTGTAGACATACCAGAGGAAATCATAACACTTGTCATATTTATTGGTATTATTAAACATTTCTTTTGTCTAACTTGCACACCCACTGGATTGCATCTTCTTTTTCTTACAAACACACCCCCCACCCTCCACTTTTCCCCCCACTCCCCCCAATGAGAAAGAGGATATTTAATTCTGACAGGAGGGGTGTTTTGTTTCTTGTTTACCCTGCTGCTATCAGACAACACATTAGATAGCAATGTAAATGACCAAAGGTTGTTATGAAATCTAAATGAACAGTTTGGGACCAAGATTGGCCTTTGGTGGGTTTTTTTGGTTTTTTTTTTTTTTACTTTCACCTTCTTAATGCGCTTTTTATTTAACTTGTAAAAGTGTGACTATGACCCAGTCCTTCCAGTCTTGGATAATTTTGGTCAACCCACTTGTCGTAACATTTCTTTCTGTCAAAAGGACAGTTTTTGTAATAAAATGTGGCTAAACAATACAGAGATACTTGTTGGCTGGGGAGACCTGGTAGGCATGAGGGTTTTTAGTTATTGTTTTATGGGTATTGATCGATAACAGCAAAATCCATAAATTTGACTATGGACTCTTAAGGTAACTCCAAAAGAAACCTGATTGGGTCTGTCTCTGTTGTTCCTGTTCCCACTGTTGTCCTCCCGCCATGGGTGATGCACATAATCATCCATATCAAACAGCTTGTGCTGCTGGTTTGGTTATGACCAATGCAGAGATTAGAATAGAATGGATTATTTCAGTAGGAAGGTACCTACAATGATCATCTAGTCCAAATGCCAGACCAATTCAGGGCTGACCAAAAGCTAAAAGCACATTAAGGGCATTGTCCAAATGCCTTTTAAATGCTGTCAGGCTTGGGGCACCGACCACCTCTCTAGGAAGCCTGTTCCAGTGTCTGACCACCCTCTTGGTAAAGAAATGCTTTCCTAATGTCCAGTCTAAACCTCCCCTGGCAGAGCCATTAACCATTCCCATGCGTCCTGTCACTGGATACCAGGGAGAAGAGATCAGCAGCTCCCTGTCTATGTCCTCTCCTCAGGAAGCTGTAGAGGGCAATGAGGTCACCCCTCAGCTTCCTTTTCTACAATCTAGACAAGCCCAAACTCTTCATAGGACATGCCTTCCAGCCCATTCACCACCTTTCTTGCCTTCCTCTGGACGCATTCAAGGACCTTCACATCATCTTAAATTAAGTTACTCAGCTTGAAGACTGAGGGAGTGTAGGTTTTAGGGGTTTTTTTTTTTTTTTTGGAAGCAGCCATGTTGTTGATGGGTAGCTCCATAATATTGGCAGCGGGTGAGAAACTCTTGATACTGCAGTTAGTTGTAGGCAAACATCTTTTGTTCATGTAGCTGACACAATCTGCCTTATCTGACCTGATAGGAATACTGCCCCCTGTGCCTTGATACTTTCCTCACGTTTATGACCGCTTTCAGAGATGTTGATTGTTGTAGCTAAATTTTAGGTTTTGGTCTTTTTTGCATGACCATGGAAATGTTTGCACGGTGAAGCTGAAAGGGATCTGCGCGTGATCCAGGGTCTTGCAGTCCTCTTCATTGCTTGCCAGTGTTTCCAGGGGCCCTAGGTGATGAAATCCCTCCTCTCCTAGATGTGTGTTCACATGTGCCTATGCAGGCCTATTTTTTACAGATAAAAAACCAAATTTCTGCTGAAGTCTTGCACATAGTTCTTGTAGGCGCTTGGTTGTTGGGTCACTCAGCTCCTTGGAGAAAGGAGAGCTTACCTCCCAGTTGCTCCATGAGATAGCCTTCTAAACTCAAGTGCTTGCTCTTGGCATATTTTTGGTTTGTTTTTGATGCTTATTTTGATTTCAGGGTATGATACCTGGGTTCAGGTAGCATCCTACTGGTACTTGGAACATGACCTGAGTAAAGTGTTAAATCTAAGATGTATGGAATAAGTACCAACATATGCCTCAGTACCTTGTGAAGGGTATGGTTAAGGAGAATGGTTGGGTGTCACAAGATGGTTTTGAGAAAACTATGGCTTCCTCCACAGCCGTGCAGACAGACTGTTAATATATTTGTGGAGCAAGCAATGCTTGAGCTGCTGTGGGTAAGTGGGGAGTGCACTGTTGTTGCACCTTTTTGGCATTGCTGTTTATGAAGCAGGCCAGGAGGATTGCACACAAGTACTGACACTTAGGTTAAATAAGTTATAGTCAGAGCAAATAAACCTCTCTGATTTTCCAGGATCTTTTCCATGGAGTCAGTTTCTCAACCAAATTTCAGGTGCCTTTTAGTTCACGGAGTGCTTGAACTTTGTAAAAGCTGATAGATTTCCGTAAAGACGTGGGCCTTCCCAGGGTTTTCTGTAGTTTAGAGGTGTGGTCCTTTTCATTGCTGTTCGCCAGAAACATTTGTCTTCCAGGAGGGAACTACTGTACTGAGCAGTGAAATGTTTTTTGACCTATTTCTGTAGGCTGTTGACAACAATAATTGCTGCTGATGATTCTGTATTAACATTATACAATAAAATGTTGGTTTTTTATTATTCATGTTGATTTTGACAACCTCTTACTCTTGCAATGCTGTTCATCTCTAAGAAGTTGGGAGATGGAAAATTTTCCTTGGTTTTGACAAACAGCCATCTTAAAGTTGTGGGGAGACTAATTTGATATTTCCTCCTATTCTATTTTGTGTGCTTTATTTTTATTTTTTTGTCCTGATTGCATTTATAAGAAAGGAAGAGATTTTTTTCGTTACTTACCTACATGAGCAGATTTTAAATACAGTCTTTAAAGCATTAGTGTTCTGCATAGATACCTAATAAAACTAGGAGGAGAACTAGTATTTTATGGCTTAAGTAGGAAGTCTGGCAGTCTATATTCTGTTATGCTCTGCTATGAAGTTGATGGTTAACCAACCGGCAAGAAGCCATGAATTTGTTTCTGGTGACAGGAGTCTATGCTAGCATGGCATTTGGCTATTTTGAACGGTAGACTTCTACAATTGAGCAGTGACCTTTTCGTGCACGATACAGCAGACCAGGCATAGTCCAGTGGAAGAAACTCGGTCTTCCCACTGAGGCTAATAAGGTTATTTCATGTTTTGCTCACTAAACATGTAGGGCCAAGCAGAGTCCTTTTATGCTCATTTTATTTTTACCTCTGTTCTTTATAGGAAAAAATAGCTATGAGCAGCCCCACTTCAGAGAGAGAATTTTTTATTTTCTCAATAGTCACAGAGAAGCAAACTGCTTTGCATGCAAATTAGTGTTGCTTTAGTTAGCGAGAAACCTCAAATTTCAACTGGAATGTGGTATAAAAGTTTGGAGGAAGTACTGACATGGATTGGAAGGGAGACTGTTAATTGAGTATGCTTAATTCTTCACAATATTTGAACCCCTTTTTCATTTCTTATTGTCAGCAGAAGTTGTTAAACCTTAAAACTGTAGTCATTGACTTCTCGGTTGAAGGGCTAGAGCTGGTATTAGCATTAAAAATGGAAACCAGGAAGGGATTATTTTAATAATCTCTTAAAATAAGGAGGGCATTTGTTGTTCTTGAGCAAGTTTTAGATATGGAGGTTGTTATTGAATGTTCTCTCCTGGAAAGTAATTGCAAATGAAGCAATTAATACAAATTAAATATACTTTGAAGGCTTATGAAAGTGGCTTCAGGTTAGTGTTTGCAGAATAAAACAACCTAAATCATAGAAGCCGTCTTAGGAACCTCTGGGGAATGTTTTTTGATGTTTCAGTGTTTAATAATAGCACATACAAGGTCTGATGCTTATTTTTGTATTATGTTGTAGTCCTTAATAATAAGTTAATAGGAGAGCTATCTGGAGTGAAGCTATGTTACTCTGGTCTCTTGATGGAAAACCTCTTGAGGGTAAAACCTTGCAGCCTCCTGTTTTTTTAATATAACCTTAGTTGTGAACAAAGCCAACACTTGTTGTTGAAATAGGGATTATGAAGAACTGTTAGCAAATACACTAATTACTTTTGTAACTGCAGATAGCAATGACAGAGAGTAGATGGGGTGAGGGCTATGCTTTCTGTTTTAAATAATGGTGTTTGATAGGAGAAGGCCTTTTGATGTTGAGATGAAATGGTAATGAGCTAACAAACTACAAATACTTTTTATTAAGGTAAAATACTGCTTTTTAAAAATTTTATAATTATATATTCAGCTCTCTACTACTGAAATCTTTTTTGAGTGTCTTGGAAATTGTATAAATGGCACCCTGTGTGCCATATGGACGTGGAGCGCACGGATGCACTACAGGCCCTTCGTGCTTCTCCTCAAATAGGTGTCTTAAATTACCAGGGCTAGAAGATGGGAAAGCAAAGGCATTGCTCTACTACATCTTAACAGGGAAAGGAAACAGATTACTTACATCTCAGTCTTTTAATGCTTGCGTAATGTCTTACTCTTTTTCTATATTGTGTTTAAGTCAATGTTTTGTCATCAAATAAATACTCTGAATGACTGTTTTCCCTTTCAAAACAAGCAGAAAAATACCATGAAACACATGTTTTCAAAGACAGGCTCCAGTAATTAAAAAATGTCATTCAGGTGGCTTTGCCAACACTTCCCTTGTTGTGTCCTAATTTGACCAGGTTTGTAAATATTTATGACATAATCTGATGGGAAAACAGCTGAATTATGTCCCCTTCTTTCCTTATCCAAAGCAGCTGTAACCAATGAAGTTATATGCCTATGACTTTTCTGTTACAGACTTGGCTTCTGGTCACAGCCTTTAGTGTTGATTGGATCTTCCTTTTTTAATATCGCCACCTAAAGAATGAGTTCTTACTGTGCTTTCTCTTTGAGAGAAGACAAAAAGAAAGATATTTTCAATTTCTTTACTGTCAAATAATATTTTAATCACTTCAGCATTTAGTTACTCATAAGAAGGAAACGTAGCAGAAGAGCGCTCAGGACACACAGCACACCTGGAGGTGAAATGAGTCTTGGGTTTGGAAGACAGTGCTTTGAAATGCCAGAACGCTTTACTGGAGAACCTGTTGTCAGCATTGAACGTTACTGTGGCCATGCATCCCTTCTTTCAGAACTTGTACCCTTACTACACTTTTGGATGTTAATAATTAAAAAATATATAATCATTTCATAATTTTGTTTTCTATATAAAACATGTCAGGCTGCTACTTGAATGTTTTTTGACATATCAGACTAATGCATTTACACAGAGCTCTAAATAGCGTATGATCAATTGACGTAATTTTTTTTGAGAACCCTGTAGCTGCTATTTTTCAGATTTGCGTAGTACCCATTCCAGAAATTGATCCCTGATACAGATATCTTGTTGAAGTTATGAATAGTGTATTACGTGGTCTTTGAAAGCCAGGTATAATGTGAAAACCCAAGCATAACTTTTGGAGTTACCTTACCTTGCTAATTTGTCTAACTGTTATTTAATGAATTGCCAAGAAGCAGGGAGAAAAAGCACATGCTACTTCTTCGAGGTCATATGCAAAGTAGACAAAATAATATGTGATTACAGTTTCCTTAATATGCTTGGAGTTTTTACTTCTGCAGAATACTAATAAATCAAATAGTTGCTGTTAATGTAATCTATGTCACCTGAGTTATTCAGTTATTCTTTGGGAGACTAATCTGCCCAAGAGCTTTAGGATTCATCAGGGAGAGCTTTGCCGCTACCAGTGTTAGTGTAACAACCTGGACTGTAGCTTTATGTTATTCAGCATTACTGTGTAGAAACTGCTTTTTTGTGTAGGTTGGTGCTCTAGGTTATTTAATTGCATTGTAATGCAGATAGTTTTTCTTGGCAGGGAATAAATGTAAATTAATTAAACTTCTTCACTGCCTGTGAAGAAAACTTGAATGATACATAAAATCCTTCACCAACTCATTTAACTGGATACACTGTTGATGTGACCAGTGATTCATGAATTCATGTGTTTAAAGTGTTAGGACAGCATGTATGGGATAAATCCCTTACCACTGCATCTAGTTTTACTCTCATTTCACTCTCTTGCCTTTTTTTTTTGTGTGTTGTTTTTAATCTTTCTAAGTGTAAGTGTTTTAAAAGAAATGCTACTTTCCCCCCCTGCCCCTACCTGAAATACTGTTGTTCAGTCCCCTTTGTGGTGACACTGCAGTTGCATGTCTCTGTTAAAATCAGTAATAGTTCATTAGGTTTTATGTTATCGGCAACTTGTGCAGACTAGAGATTTCTCTTGATATAGGCTGCTATCTCAGTTAAGTTTAATCTGTTATTTTTGGCTTTGCTGTGATAGTGAAACATCATCACGATGCAGTCCTTGGGGAGAACACCAAACTGTATTTCTTCCCAAAGTGCGGCAATGATGCTTGAGATTTTCAAGACAAACTTGATGGGAAGGGAGAGGGCTGAAGAGAAAGTTGTTTCTTTTGGTGTGATATGCAATATGTAAGTGACATTTTTAGCCTCTACATCAGCTGGAAAAGTTTTCAGTGTTGAGTCTTCTGAGCTGTTAACTTTGGGAGGGGCAAAAGCCCATGACAGAGGCTGTCATAAAAGCTGAAGGTGGAAGATCTGTGTAAACCCACAAGACAAGCAGGTGAGCATGTTGGAAGTGAACATTTTTGAGTGTTAGCACAAGAGATGAAATGGTACACAGTAATTTTGTTGGACTGTCCCTTGCTTACTGTTTTTCGTGCTTTTTCCTCACTGAACATGTGAGCAGATTTACGATGCAAGGTTGCAAATTGTCATGCAAGCCTTATCAGCTCAGGATAACTTGTCATAATGAGTTTAAAACACAAGGAACTACTGAAGCGTTAATAAAACTGGGATTTGTGTAGGTGGGAGAGACCCCCAGGTTAGAGAGGAGGCACGGGCAGTAAGTAAGTAACAGTAAGCAAGAACTTACTGTTCTTAATTTAGGAATATCTCCTCAATTAAAATAGATTTCATAAAATCAAGGCTACGAGGACTGATCTTTTCCATGCACCCTTTTCAGGTGTTGGCTTGGGAATGCTCTTCTCTTTAGTGGTGGGGCACTGGCAGGAAGGGTAGCTGGTGCATCTTGCTACCAAGTTTTCATTTGCTACTTCGCTCTGGTAAAATTCACAAAAGCCTGTGTGTTGATTTAGAGGGCTGCATAGAGAAATGGAAAGAAACCAGAAAATGTGGCATCAGAAATGTTATTCTTAGTTATCTATTATTTAACATAATTAGTTATCTTGAACCACAACCGAATCTTTTAACTTTATGGATTTCAGCTTTTCCTGTGATTTTTGTTGTAGTTCAGAAGATTTTGAGGAACACAATATGTAGAAGAGTACAGTAGCTTAATGCACTAGCTGCAGTTTTTTGTCCAATGAGCTGAAAAGTGTATATATTTTCCTCTTTGTAATGTCAGTTGTTGTGTTTGCGATGTGCACTCAGGAAAACGGAAGTAACAATGCTGTGAAGCATATGCTTGCAAAACAGAGGGAAGGGCAATCTTTTCATCATATGCTCTTAATAGGAATATCTTGCTTAGGTTTCAAAAAAAGGCCCGGCAGAAGCTCTAAATCTAGGATAGGTAAGACCAAGGTCAGATCTGGTAATGCCCCCCTCCTTTGCCCTCACATCAAAAAATGCTCCTAGGCTTGAGTCTTGTGATTTGTCCATCATCTCCACAGAAAAGCCTCCATTAGTGTTGGCTGTTTCTGTGGATTGTGCAGCAGGAGTAATTTCTTGACCAGCTGGAAGCTGCTTGTTTTCTATCAGAAAAAGTGCCATAGCAGATCAACTTATTTTCTTCAGAGGTGAAATATCAGATGGCAAAAATCTTGGATTATAGGCATATTTTGTAGAAAGAGCAGGGAGATAGCACAAGGGCTATCTCAGCAATAAGTCCTCTCTTGTTAAAACTTTAATGTCACTGTAAGTTTCACAGGTATCATCCTGAAAGTGCAATGTAAAATTGCTGCTTATTACCAAAGATGAGAATCTTTTAGTTTAAACACCAGGGCTACACAGTGGTATCGAGCACTTACCTTCAGGTGTTAAATAATTTCACGTCTCTTATTTGGTTTTTTTTTTTCCTCTGATCTAAAACAATTGAAAAGGTGTTATTTCCACTCTGGCTGTTTAGCTCAGTGTTGCATCTTAGCCGGAGATGTAACAGACAAATCCATTAACCTACTATCCTTGCTTTAAGGACACTCTAACAGAGTTCAACTTGGGAAGTGGAGTATTTGAATTATTCATGATCATGACCTAAATGCGTTAGCTCTGTTTACAGTGACTGTTAATTGCTCTGGTATTTCTTTATGATAAGAAACATTTAGCTGTCCTAATCAATAAGATGAAGTGCTATGTTGAGCAGTTCATTAGTATGGCCCTGTCAGCTCAAAATACAGAAAGCTAGATGTGATCGTGACTTACGCTGGTAATTTCATTAAGCTGGGAGATGCCATGTCTTTCCTGAAGGGGATGAGATTTTAAGTAGACAATCATAGGTTGTCTTGTTGTTAGAGTTAAATGGATAGCACTTCAAGTAAATGGCCACATCTTTATTCTCCAGCTTTAGCTGTTTTACTAGCTAAGGCAAAAAATACCAAAAAGCTCCCTAAAGCCACAAGGCAAGTTCTCCATAAACTTACAATTTATGATTCTGAGTAAAAGAAAATTTAAAATCAGCCACGGTATGACTGCTGTGTGCTTTATTAATTTAACAGAGATCTCAGTTGGAGGAGCTGACTGTGAATAGAGTTCACATTTGCACATGTCACCTGTGGAATGACTCGCTTCTATTTTTATTGAAATTTTGATAGGGTTGTGTTGGATCTGTAAAGAAAAAAATAATTTGGAGGATTTTTTGCAAATATTTGTTATAGATGCATCACGTTTGAGATGCTCTCCAGAGTTTCTGAAGATGTTAGGAGGAATAAGCATGTGATAGTTTTACTGATCAAGGCAAGGTAGACAAGGTGTCATCATAGTTATTGGAATATTCTCTAATTACATAGTGGAGGGACAGTGATGGTTGACTGTTAAATCATACAAAGCTTACTTCTTCCGCAGGAGAAGAAAAATCAAGATGATAAAGGGATATCTTGGCCAGCAGAAGTGTGCCTGCTTTATTATTTTTTTTTTTTAAGCTAAATTGTCGTAACATGTTAGCATCTTAAAGAAGGCAGGAAAATAAATGTTCTCGTCTAAAAAAATGGAAATACTTGTTTTAATTGTGGCATTTTAACTTACAATGCTAACCTGATGCATTATGGTAGTTAGATGTTGACTCCTGCAATGTTTCTTGGTGTGATTTTTTTTTTTTATTAGTGTACGCATGTAAAATCCATGAAGTTTTTTTGATGTTGATTTAAACAGAGTGGGGGAACTAAGATACAGGGTTTGCATACCTCCTTAAGACAGTAATTCTATTTCTTCAGGTTTTTCATGAATTTTTAAAATGTTTTTAATTTTCCATTGAGAAACCTTCTAGCTAAAACATTAAAAGTTACAAATAAATATTTAAACCAAATTGCTTAGTCTACTGTACCTCGAATGTGACAGGCTCTCCTTTGACACATGAGAGGCAGCAGAGAGCCATTGAATTCTCTTGAGGAACCTAACCCAAAGAGGAGATTTATCTTAGTGATGTGTTTCTCGGATGGTAAAACTGGAGGGAGTACTTTCATCTTATACCTTCTGAGGCTGGCTACACTGATGGGCAGAGGACTAAAAGGAAGAGCTCTTGATTTGCCTTAATGCTGTGGTCCCATGGGAGGGATTTAAACCAGCGCCGAGGTTTGTGGGGGAGAAGGGTTAAGTTGGTTTATAAATGCTCACAGGTAGGAAGCTCATAGACATTCCAGAATTGCATTCAGTTGGGAAATAGTTGAGGGGAGCTCTGATCTTTGGCTCTGTACCTCAGCAGCACTGGGTTTTCAAAGGAGGGAGGCAGCTGGGTGGTGCTGGGCAGGTTGGGGCATTGCAGGCAGCATTGCCTGCAGGAGATGAGGAGGAGCACTTCAGGTGGCCTGTCTTAATCCTGGGTATTTTAATGCTAGTTCTGGTAGATGGTATTCTGTAGTACTTTGCTGTGAGCTAGACCTTTAGCAGTCCCATTTTGATGCCATCCCAGCCACTGCATTTTAAAGTTCAGTCGAAACAAAACCTAGGTCGAAACAGCTGCTTTTAACCCGTCGTCTTTATGAGGCATGATAAAATACAGCCTGTGTGCTCAACTTCTAAATAAGCTAGAGAGGGTCTTGACATTGTGGGGGTTTTTTAGAAAAATCTTGGGGAAAAGTTGTTACTTTGTTAGTGAACCCTTCCCTCCCAGTGCACCAGGTTTGTTTGGAAAATGAAAATTCTGTAATTGTGTTCCAAGTATGCTCATTGTTCAGTGTTCAGCCCAAGTTGACAAGACGACGATTTGGGGCCAAAACCAATTAGGTTTCAGTTTCAAACTCTGTGTTACACTATTGTGGTCTGGATTTCTATGAAGTCCACATTTACATTTCTCAAATCTGCCTGAATCAAACAACTGCAGCCTTACCCACCCATGGCAGCAAAGCCTACAGTTTGTTTCGGGCTTGCTTGCACATGTCCTGCTTTGAGTGGACTGAAATGTCAGATGATTGAAACTTTTTTTTCTTCTTGTTCCAGGTACCTGCTGATGGAAATGCTGGGTTGCTGGCGGAGCCTCAAATTGCCATGTTCTGTGGGAAACTCAACATGCACATGAACGTGCAGAATGGAAAGTGGGAATCGGACCCCTCTGGCACCAAGACCTGCATCGGGACGAAGGAAGGGATTCTCCAGTACTGCCAGGAAGTAAGTCCTGTCCTTGGGAAAAACTACAGTGGTTGCTCTTCTGAAACACCAAGGTGCTTGTGCATGCTGGGTAGCTGAGTCTGTAGGAACCTTCTCTTTCTCTTTTTTCCTTTTCTGCTTCATTGCCTTTTTGTCCTTTTTAAAGAAAGAGGTTCTCTCCAGAGCCTGTTAAAACAGCTTCAAAAATTATTTGCCGCAGTGGTCAATGGGACTATTGTTGGACAATTTTGCCCTCTGTTAGTGAACCTTTCCTTCCCAGTGCACCAAGTTTGTTTGGCAAATTAAATTTCTGTAATCATGCTCCCATCCAGTCATGTTCTGCCCTTGGGGAATAATCTTTGTATAGCATATGCACAATGAGCTTCTGACTTAAAGTATTTTGAATAAAGCTGAGGTGACAGTCTGTAATTGAAAATGCCCTTCTGAGCTGACCTTGAAAGAGTCATCTATAGCATGTCTTCTGTCATCCTACCATGACACTGAAGTACACTGGGTCAGTCCAGAGTTACTGGTCTCTGTACACTGAACCATTCAGAGTTTCTTAATAGAAAAAGCTTGCCCTACAGATGAAGTCACAATGACTAATTTCATATTTGAGAGCAGAAACTTATTACCCATTCACTTATGTCCTAAGAACAGATTGTGGATCTAATTTTGTTTTGTCTCCATGCTGTGATAGCATGATAACCTCGTATCAGTGTGTGACAATTTGAAAAGAAAATGTGGATTTCATGACATGAAAGAAAAGGCCATGGCTTGAGTTGCTTTAGTCCTTATGTCTTCCTATACCATTTCTGCCTTAGGTTGTTTTTTTAAAAGAAGTGCTATTGCTTAATGCTATAGTAGGAGCTGTCTTGCTTCCTAAATGTCAAACCAATTCCTGTGAAAATGCCTCTTTAGAAAGCAAGATAATTCACTTTTCAGATCTCTGCTCTCTTAGCATCTTCATTCATGTCCTTTCACCTATTGATTGTTCCTTCTCTTTCTTTCAGTGCTTTGTTCAGTTTTTTCTAAGTTTGGGCTTTATGGTCTATAATACTCATTTTAAGGAAGGTATTGTAATGGCTATTAAAATTGATTCCTCACCAGTAGTTTTGTCTTTTTACTAAGACTATTGCTTTGTGAGATTCATAATACATTTGTTTACCACTAACAAAAATACCAAACTTAATGTACTAGTAAGGTTGGAAAGATTTCTTCTAGTTCTTTGTTGTCTGCTTTGATTTATCTAAATAAAGTTGTTTTATACATAATGAAATTATTGAGGGTGGGGAAAGGAAAAAGAAGATGGAAGTAGAGAATTAATGAATAAAAGTCCACAAGGTAGTAAGTCTTTATCTAAAATTATAGAAAGAAATATGTGAATTTACAGGAATTATGAATAGAAAGTTTGGGGGGATTTTAACGCATGAATGGCTCAGTAGTTTGGTAATTCGGTTACAAATGCTGCAGGTAGGGAAGGATTCCGGAACAAGGACTTGGAGCTATAAATCCTAGCTGAGTGTCAGGTAATTTTGAAATTTTAGATGGCATTTAGAAAAAAAAAAGCCCTCTTAAAAATAAAGGTAAGAGAAAAGCAAAAGCAGTCAGAAGGTAGTAGTCATATACTGTTAAATGGTGAAGGGAATAAGGAAAATTTTGACTGCATATAACTAAAAAATTCTTTGCCATGAGAGCGGCCATGAGGTGCAACAGGCACCTAGGCAGGCTGTGGAGACCTCATCCTTGGAGACTGGGAGAGCTGAACTGGGCAAGGGCCTGAACAGCTTGGTCTGGCTTAGATGTAAGAACTGGTTGGAGCAGAGTAGGGTCAGGATGACGTCTATAGGACCCTTTAACCTGAATGTTTTTGCAAATCTGGAATTTTCTTCTGCTGGAGAAACAGAGGAGAGACCTTGTGTTACTTAGGGTTTTAAGGGCAAAACTCCAGTGTGGTGATAGCCTTGATTTGTATGCTGACAATTCATTAGCTTAATATTAGATGATCATGTCATGATTTTAGAGTGTTTCTTTAGCTACAGTTAAAAGTGTAGCTTAAGGGGTTCTGCCTTGTTGTGGAGCAAGGTGCAGGCAGGTCTACTCCCTAAAAATGGGTTGGGTATTTTAGTTAATCTGTTACGTGTGTGTGATTAAGCTTTCCTTCATTTGAAGTGAGCAATTTTTGCTGTGGTGTGTTAAGATGTGGGAATCTGGGTTAAAATACCCTTTCCTTCCCTGTGCTCAACAGTATGCTTTCTGTTTGTGGTAAACTGTGGATGTCCTGGCTGTCCTGCCCTATCTTTCCCCCACCTGAGCTGCACAGTACAACTGGCTGTAGGATGCTGGTGCGGGGCCAAAGAGTACATAGCAGCACCAGAGTTCTCTCCCAGCAGCTGGTTTGGGGGGGGAATTCAGAAATAGAGAGCAAATATTAGGAAGCTTAGATCTGCTGACAGCAAGTTAAAAAGCCACTTGGAAGTTGATCCAGCCCTGCAGCATGGAAAGAAGCTCCCAGGTCTGTATGACTCTCCCCCATAGTCCTCCCTGCTTCTCCATGCCCCGGTGGTGACGTCTGTAGGATGGCGGGCTTTGGCTTTGGTTGCATTACTGCTTTGCTTCTGTTATGCTTACCCATGATGTGCAAGAGAAACAGAAGAGTTGGATAAAACCACCCATTTCTACCAAGGAAATGAATTTGCAGAGAAGTGCTAGTAAATGCAGCTCAAACTGGCATCTCGGCTTTGGGGAACCCCTTGTTGCTTGTTCCTTCAACTATGCTTAGTATCCTGGGGGGTTACAAGTGAGGTCGTTTTTCCCCCTGCCTTCTGCTGTTTACCTTGGCTGCAAGACAGCACTTGCTATCAGGGAACGGGACAAATTTGCATTTTTCCCATTATCAGGAAGCAATAGGCATCAGGGCTGAGATGTGGTACCTCTTGCGTTGGAACAGTATGCAGGTAAAAGTCTCCTTTTTGATTACTTTTGCCAAATACAACTTTTTCCTTCTGTCCTTTTCTCTCCTGAATTTTTCCACAGAAGAAAGACTGCTTCTCACAGTCTTTTTCTCAGTATAGGCAGAGACTGAGCATATATGCTCTGCTAATCAAGCAGACGGATACTCTTCCTGAATCTGTGTTCTTCATGCTCCCTGGCACCATGGCAGCTTCCTCTTTGATCTTGCTGTAGCAGCAGCTGTCAGTACCCCTCTGCTGAGGTACTGGGGTTTTTCCCCAGCTCTGAGCAGAGCCCTGAGATGACAGGAAGCAAGGGTAAGATTTTCTTATTTTTATTTTTTTCCCCCCTGCAGTCTAATGAGAAGTCTGTCCATCTTGGTTTTTGATGCAGATGCCTTGTGTGACTCTGCACCAGGCATTGTGATTACGGCTGTAATGCAAGAAATGATGCTCTACTGCGGTAAATCCTGTAGAGTTAGTTTACGCACCCAGTTCCTCCTTCACCAGGGAAAGACCATAACAAAAGGACACAACAAAAGGGCAGAGACTCCACCAGCAATTGCAGGGGAGATTGCTCTGTGTCTCCTTGACTTTAAAATAATAAAAAGTTAGTATACTCTTATCAGGAAACTCCTCTTTACTCCCTGTTAATCCAGAATGATACTCCATATATTCTCTGGCTTTGTTTTCTTCCTTGAAGGAATTTTTCAAAAAATAAAGAATAATATCTCCTCTTTCAGCAGAACTTACAAGTAGATGCATTTTTCTGCCTTCTTGTGAGCTGTTTTAAAAGAGATTTTCTTGACAATGTAAGGTCAGATGCCTGGGTGGTGAGCAGAGCGCTGAGCCGGAAGGTGCATTGGAGTACTGAAGGACTTAAATTTCTCCTGCAGAGAAGATGTACTAGGAGCTTTGTATCTTTTCTTTGAGATTGTAATCACTGCCTGTTCTTGACCACTGCCAGCGTAGGTGGATTTTGAAGTCTTGATGCAGGAAGTGGCAGTAGAGAAGCACTCCAGGGGCAGAAAGGAAGGAACAGGAAATAAGCAGAACCGCCTACATGTTTTAAAGATTTATGTCGCTTGTTGTTGCTTCGCTTCTTTTGAGTTGGAGCTCAAGTGCAGCACAGGAACTGTTTGCATTTTTATTTGGACAACACATCACACAGTTTAAAGATGACAAAGCTCAAACTGTACGTTACTTATTTGAAAGGAAATGGAAGATATTTGAATGCTGCCTTCTAACTTCCTTGATTTCAGTTAACTCTGCTGTTGAAGTCAGTAGAAGTGGTTCTGGAAGCATGGTACATCCATCTCCTCTCCCTGCATGTTCTATCGTGTTTGACCGAAGCTGGTGGCTTTTCTTTTTTTTTTTTAAATACAAGAAAATCCAGCTTTCTTGGGTGGAATGAGATGCTGGGTAGAGCAGTAGTTTACTAGTGGTTTCTTTAAATGTCAAACTAGCTACCATGCTGCTGTATTTATTGTACCCATTATTAAAAAATAAACCACCACAGGCCTGATCTGCAAATAGCTGTCAAATGCATGTGCTGCAGGTACTAGAACAATGTTACATTAATGTAAATAGAGTAGTTATACCTGTGTATGTGCCAAAATTGTTAACATGTTGTGAGTGTACTGGCTGACATTTCAAATCAAACCATCGGTCAATCTAGTCCTGCTGCTGACACTGCAGTACTAGCTGTTTCAGAGGGATGTTGGAAAATCCCTGACATACACAGATACTGGAAAACTAGCCCCCTGGAGAAAGTTTCTTCCTAACAGCTCCTGACGGGTGGTTAACTGGTGTCCTAAAACAGCTGGGGACTGCTGCTCCTGGATTTTGCTTTTTGTTGTTTTGTGGAAGAAAACAGGTACCCCAGCCCACACACGTTCAAGCGCTGTTGTGGCACTGTTGAAGGAAGGGGCGTTTCAGAGGCCAGTTAGCTCCTTGTCTTGCTAAACAGTTTCATAAAATTGATTTGGAGCCTGCCCTTTGGCAAAGTAGAGTTTTCAGAGTCCCATGAATATGCAGAGTAGGAAGTTAATTTAAGTGTGCTCAGTTCCCTGTTTAAATGGAAGGAGTGTTTGGATGGAAGGTACTGGTGTATGTTTTATTATAGAAGCAATTTTGAACAACTACTATGTGCTGAATTTTATGTCTAGTAATTAGGGTACATTATATGAGTTCCTTGAAGGACTGAAATTATTTTGCCATCTGTGCTGAACTCAGTGTCCAAAATAAATTGTAAAAACAACACTCACAGCTGGCAAAAAATTCCTTTTGTCTAATGCGTGGTTTGTTTTTTTTTGGTCTTTTTTTTTTTTTTACCTCACTTGGTTTAATTTGGAGATGATCATTTCCATTTTATGCATGGAACTGGGTGGGTTGTTTGTTTTTTCTCCAAGACCAAACCAAAACTATAGTAAAACTAGTTTGGGTCTAGGTAATGTGTGCTTCGAGTGGTTGGAGTGTAAATCTGGGAGCCTGGCGATCTAGCTGTGCTTTGTAATCAACAGCTGGCTTGCTGTGATACCTTTGGCTAGGTGCTTAGAACAACTTTCAGATGTTGAGTGTATATTGGCTTTGGCAAGAGTTTCACCTGGCATCTCTGAAATCACATTGTGACTGCTTGGTTTCTTTTGTAAAGTCATGATGTGTCCATTTTCTTTCTAAACATCATCGAGATCCATGAGCATCTTGCCCTGAATATGTATTTCTTACAGAAGTCCTCCCCAGAAATAAAAAAATGAAATATAAATGCATGCTACTCTGCTTTTTGTGTTACATGGAGCAGAAAATAGCAGGGTAAATTCAGATAACAGGTAATTCATTATAACTGTTGACAGAACAGTGTTGACATTTCTAATCTCTCATTATAGTATTTCCAAAAATTATTATCTTGTCATTTTCTCAAATCTTTTGTCTATGCCACGTGTTTAGGTAAGTTGCTGGTGAAATCCCGAACCACTTTCTAGCCAAATAGAATGCAAGCTGACCATAATAAGAATCTGACATTACTTCGCCCCACAACCCCCAGCTTCAAAGCAGTCCTCAGGTCCCTGCTTTTGTAGGTTGGCTAAAAGGGCCGTCAAACGACTGCCCCATCTACATTTTTATTTACTTGCTTGGTTCCTTACCACCAAAGTCGTCTTCTGTGCTTGTTGCCCTGAGGCCCACACCAGGCAGAATCAGGCAGGCAGGACTGATGACAGCGATTCCCGCCCTCTAGGTTTTGTCCTTGTTGAGAGCTTCTGAAGATTTTTTTTTTTTTTTTTTTGTTTAAAAGGTTTGTTGAACTGCCAGGGATGCTGATGGTTTTAAAAAGAAAAAAAAAAAAAATTGGCCTTTTCTTCTGAGAAGAGAATTTGAGGTGTGATGAAAATGGTCTTGCTGCTTTGATAATGGTTTCTCTCCATGTTACCTTGTCATTTTCATCCTAATATGAATTGTTTTTTTAACTAGGCTGCATAAAGTGCTCTCTCTAGTTTCTCAGACTAAATAGCCACTGTATTGAAGAAAATGAATTTTAAACCTTTACTACTCTAAAGTCAGCAGTCTAAAAAGTTATACGTTTTGCTCTGAGAAAAACGATCCATTTGCTGAAACATTATGGAAAACATACAGATTTTTGGCAGCACAAACTGTCCTTAAAAACAAATGGCATTTTCAAGAGAAATGTGTGTTAGTATATTCTGAGATGTGCACAGTCATGCTTAAAAGTTCGGGTGAATGGCATCTTAGTACTCTTTGCATTGATTATTGAGGTCTTTTTTTTACCTGGCTTTTGGTCCATAGCAAAAGTTGCATTAGTTCACTCAGTCTGTCAGTGCTTAAATCTTGTTTGCTTCAGTGAAGCTTAGATTTTGGAAATGCAGCGCCTGCTACTGATTGTATGTTTATGCTGCAGTTAAACCTTGGTATGCTCACCATATCATCCTGAGAAAGAAGGCTGGGCTTTAGCCCAGACTGTAGTCTACCATTTAAACATATTTTAAATCAAGTGAATAATAAAACTTGGAGTATATGTTGCAAGATAATGCCTTCTTTTCTTCTGTTGATAATAAGAAGGTCTCCTCATTTTTTTCCTTTTTTGGGAAAAACAGACTTTTTTTGCATGTCTCAAAAAAATGAAATTTAAAACATCAGGATCTCAGTATGTTGTTGCTTTTATGATAAAATTTTCAGCTCCTTTTGAATTAACATGTTTTCCTTGTGGGAGGAGGGTGCTTCTGCTTTGAGGCCGAGGGAGGAAAAAGGATGGAAATGGACAAGGATTGTCTGCACAAATATATATTTAGGTGATGTGTAATGCCGTGTTTAATGAAGCTGTGATGCTGCATTTTCCCCTAGATTAATTTTGAATTTCGTAGATATGATGGATTAGATGAATGACTCAGCTTAAGCAGTGGGTTCCACCAGCGTAGCGTTTGTGCCAGGAATACAGTTGTTTCTTCTGTCCTCTAAAATGTATGAATGCAATGGCTGTGTGCAGGATAGTCTTACTGCTTTTTCTGGTTCATAGTTGAGCTACCAGACAACCATTTAGCATGTGATGAAGATGTCAAAAGACATCTGCTAAATTGCAGATATAAAAGACAAGAAGATAGTGTTTTACATTACCATCAGCATGCTGTGCTCATGCTTGTGGTTTGCTCATTAAGGTTACAAAAGGACCAGCTAACCATGTTTGTACAAGTCTCTCTGCATGCCTAGCGAAGGGAGCGAAGCTCGACTGACCCAACTCTTGGCCGTACTGAAGCCCAAGAAATTCTGAGAAGGCTGTGTAGTGTTGGATGTGGTCTGTAAAGAGGTAACCTTCTCTTGCACCTGTGAGGTGGCATGGGAGGTGTCCTGGTGGGGACAACACAGCAGACCTCTACTGCTGCGTTTCATCATTCTTTACTTCTTACATAGGGAGTTAGCATATTTAAGTGGTTTACTATTTTCTTTCCAAGTACATCTCCCTACATCTTAGGCATCTTATGGAACTCTGAGATGAACTGGTAGCAGCTCTTCCTTTGATAGATAATATTATAAGCCTTAGAGATACTAGGCATAAAGTGTGATTGATTAAAGAAAAATCTGTTATAAATATACAGCTGTTATGTATAATCCCTTTTGAGAAGGAGATGTCCATGTTAATCTACTACCTTTTCAGACCATGCTTGCATGAGCACTTCAGTCTGGCACGGATCTGTCTCACTTTTGCTAAAGGTCATCCTGGATCCTCTTTAACTTCTGGCAGTGATGCAGTTTTTATTCTTAGGGGGGGATGTTTTCAGAGGTAGGTCAGTTCCTTGATCCAGCTTCTGTGTTTAGCATGGGCTCGTGGAGAGGAGTTCGCATTAAACAGACAAGAGATGGAATAAGGCAGGAATCGTGCCCTGGTAACATCAGAATTGTTTCTAATTAAAGGCACTGAAACAACGTCCCTAGCATCTGCAAGTGTACCTTTGCCGATGGATGGGTGCAAGTGTGACTCTGTTTTGGGAATGGTGCTCCTGAGAGTTGAGAGCTACCTGCAGGGTTTGGGTGTTAGGGTGGTTTTGAGTGTTTAGGGGCTTTGGCTCTCCCTGGTCTTCATAAATTCTCTCACAATTGTGTATGTGTGAATAGGTAGTATGCTTTGTGGCATTCTGTATTTTTTGGGTCATCCTCATCCCTTATGGATGGTTTTCCGGTGCTAGATCTTACTGCTTTTTCTTGTGGTGTCAGTGTTACTCTCTTCTGGGGGTTTTCTTTCTTTTTTGGAGGGCATGTTTCTTTTCTCTTTTTTTTTTTTCCTGCCTGTTGTCCATCTACATTGAAATACATGGAAATCAGAAGTACTGACTACAGATGTGTTTATTTTGCTGTAAGAGTGCATATGAAGCTTATTAGTAGCAGACAGTGGGCTGATTTGTCTTGATTGGTAGCACAGAGCTAGGTTCATGTTCAGAAGTCTGTCTTTGCAGGTAAAAGGTCATTACACACACATTTTCAGTTGTCAGTTCTGGAGGCAAAAATAAGAACGGGAAAGACAGTTTCTCTCACTGTAGCTTTGAAGCTGTCAGGAAGGTGATGCTTATTTGAATTCATAGCAGGGCAATGCTCCAAGGATGGATGTGGGAAATATTTCTTGATTTCTAGGACACTCCAGTTTTTCCCAAGCAGTTTATTACCACTGCTTTCTAATTCATATGGCGGTATTATAATCCAGCAGTTAGCTTTTATCCAGTTAAAATTATTACGTAGTACTGTACTGAGTGCCAGCTTTTATCTTGCAGACACTGTATACCTCTGGCTAATAAAAAGTCCCACTGATAATCTGTTTTTATAGATGTGTTGTTCTTACAGAAAACTGTTCTAGATGGTTGTGGATTAATTATAATTTATTATCTTAGGTTTCTGAATATCTGGCCACTTAGCAATGGCTTTATCCATCTTTTTCCTTTATGTAGATACAGCGTGTGTTTTTTAAATAATTTAAACACAGAATTGTAGCTGGTACTTTCTTTCGTTGAGTAGGGTGAGACTTTCACTCAAGGGGTGTTATTGTAAGTTTCTAATGAAATGAAAGATGAGGATTTTAGATTTTTACGATTTTTTTGACAATTCTTGAGGCATCTGGCTTAATGTTGAGACTGAAAACAGAGCATTGGGTCTAAGATCTCTAAGACTATTCCAAATTGTTATGAGGCCTTAGAGTGAACCTTGCTAGGGAAAGTGCCCTTCTCTTTAGCTAAGGCACGAGCTTCTGCTAGAAACTCCACTTCTGTGGAGTGTTTAGAAGATGCATTACAGTATCTGTTAAGGTACCAGCTTTGTATGTTGTGGGTGCCGATAGCTGTTGCATGTATTAACACAAATAAAAGGAAGGTTACTTGTACAGTAATGACAATACCATGATTAAATTTTTTCTTCTGTCTGTGTACGACTGTTGAAACATGAATACTGTTAATCTGGATATGAGGAAATATGATGATACAAAATAATTTGCCTTCATAGTTTCTCTTTCTATAAATACCACTGTAGATCCGAAAAGCCCTGATACTATGGAAATTTAGTGAGAGACAAGATGTCCAATTCCAGCTGTTTGAAGAAGCACGCAATGTTTCCATTAGACTATAAACCGAAGTAATTTAATTTACTTGTTTTTTATCCTAAGTCATATGTCTTCTTGAAGAACAGTGATAATTAAGCAATACAAAACACCTAATTTCCTCCATTCATTACTCACTTCTTCCACTTGGCCTGGGAAGACAGCTCTGCCAAAGAGTTGCGGTCAATAAATGGCTTCTTTGTAAATTCAACTTCTGAGTTCCACATGGGAAATTGTCATTTTTTTGAGGCAATATCAAGATCCTTTAGTGGTTTTCTTTTGCTTTTCTTTGTTTGAACCAATTACAGACCTTAAAAAAAAAAAAAAAAAGAAAATTTGATTTTGGTATTTCTTTAAACATCTGTGAAGTATTGCAGCTGATGTTGCTTGTCCAAGTTCCCACACAGCTTGGCAAGTCTGTACACTCAATCTAAGAAGAAAAATTCAAAAGGGATCATCCAAGAAGTGGAAATTATGTTTACGTTTCACAACAAGGAACCTAAGGGGATTTGATAAGACTGATGTTATTGAGGCTAAACTTGCAATACCATGTAAGATAATATGAGTATACTTTTTAGTAGTTAGAGGAGATTGTCATAGAAGCTTGCATTTTGAGCTATTGCTGCAAACGTATTGGTGGATATGCCAGTGGGCAATTACATGCTGAAGTCTGGAAGATAGCTTTTGAGATTTTGGTGCCACTACAGATCAGAGTCACTCTGTTGAGCAGCGGTGTGATGTGTTCCTATCACTGTTTCATTCCTTTACCACAGGTGTTTCATACAAGAGCACCTCTGTGGTTTGGAGTTCGGAGCAACACAGAGCACCAAGAAATCTCCCATAGTCACCCAGGTTTGAAGTTCCTGAATGTCCCCACTTCTGCATACTTTCAACTTCAGCATCTTGAGCTGTTGTAGTTTAAGATCTGTAGCAAGAACAGTCAGTCTCTTCTATGAGACGGTCAGATTGTGCGAGCTAATTTTAGCGTTTTTTACCAAACTAA
Organism: Bucorvus abyssinicus; assembly: GCA_009769605.1. Taxonomy (NCBI): domain Eukaryota; kingdom Metazoa; phylum Chordata; class Aves; order Bucerotiformes; family Bucorvidae; genus Bucorvus; species Bucorvus abyssinicus. The sequence goes on along the minus strand of CM020030.1, from coordinate 16,413,244 downwards.
CAGGAGAGCCGCTACAGAGTGGTTTAGTAGAAATGTTGAGTTTAAGCAGTACATGCTGTTGCAGAAAGAGTCAGTTTTCTTCCCCTCCTCCTCATTTCTGCTCTTCCAGATTTTAGCATATGTCTGATCTTGCAATGAGGAAATGTAAGGAGCTGAGCTGGCACAAAGTTAATCCCTGCAAACAACTGGGAAAAAAAAGACGAGTTTCTCTAACCTGGCTCACTGAGGGTCAGATGAGCTGGAGTGCTAATGCAGGAAAGGTGGAAGGGGAGGTCAGGACTTTCCCTTCGTATGACAGCTGACCAGAGGATGGCTTTGATACAGTGTTTGAACAGCCTGTGAAGGAGAAGCTCTTTAGATGTTTATGAAGGCACTACATCTTTCTGCCTCTTGGTCTTACGTGTTTCCAGAACTCATCCAGTTAATACCTGAATTTCCCCAGCAAGTTTTCACAGGCAGTAGATAAGATGAGCAATTTAAATGGGGAAAAAAAAAAAGGCTGTTGCTCGGTCTAGAAGACAGATGTCGATTCAGGCCTATAATGAAGAGCAGGCTCCATGTTAATCAGATGCAAATATGTCTTCATGATTTAATTCTGGGCAGCAGTAGGAACATAAGTGGAGAGAAAATAGATTCAAAATACCAGAATCTGTGCAGAAAAAGGGAGAAAAGAAGGCAGGTGAAAGTAAAGAAAGGCTGGTATTTTTGACAAGGATGATGACAGCAGGAAGAACAGAGGAGAACTGACAGATGAATGAAAGATTGAGAAATTTGATGTAATTTAGTATCCCTGTAATGGTTGTCTCATCTGAAAGTTAGTTTTCTTTGGTCATTTGCTAAACTCTTCCTCCACAGGCTTGCCATAAGTATTTTGAGAAGAGGATATGGACCCTCCATCTCAAATGTAGAGGCCCAACTGCTGCTGTTTTTGCTGTGCATTTGCTTCTGCCGGGGTTTTGCAGCTGGAGGTGAGGAGGAGCAGATTTGCTCAGGAGCATCAGTCTCACATGCTGCTTTCTAAGATTAGGGTTCTTCGTTACTGTTGTTTAGCAAACTAAAGTGCAGTGTTAAGCATAATGCAGAAGTGGATTCAACATTTACAAACTAATGGGATGTATTAATTTATCACATTGTGTAGCCATGTCATAGACTTTCTTGTGGGAGAAGCGCTGGGATGTTAAGAGGGTCAGTCTGGTGGTTGTCACAGGGCTCTAGGAACAGATCGATGCAAAACTGCTGTCACTGCTTTAGGAGTTTAATACAGTTATTTGAATTCTATGCAAATCCTTACATCAACTTTGCTGCTTAGATTAGTCTTTGGAGAAGGAACTTAAGTCTAGTTTTAATGTCTCGCTTTCATGACTACTTAAGAAATTCAAGCTTATCTCTGAAACAGCTGCCCTGCTAAACAACAGAAGCTGCTAAGCCACAGAGTGTGGTAGTACAGTAGATTGCATCATAACATAATCCTGAAGATAAGAGCTGCTTTTTTGTTTCTGGAAGTTTCAACGGAAGCATAGGTGCGGCTCTGTGAGACAAGAAGTAATCTCTCTCCCAGGATGAGCCAAGGCAGTATGGAGTATTAAGGATTATTCTTCTTTCTTCATCAGTTTAAAAATCCATTCCATCAGGAGTAGCTTGTCTGGCATGGTCAAACTTGGTGTATTTATTTTTACTTCAGTCCAATTCTGTGAACTTAGTTCCTGTTGGACAAAGAGTGCCAAAGATAATTTAAAATTAAATATATTGTTTGCCAGCCTCACTGTGAAACAAAAGTAAAAGAAGATACATATGATAAATTATCATACTTACTTTAAAGTTCTTTCTGGATTTTGAGGAATTGGCAATTGGAGGACATTGCAAGAACAAAAATTTTTTGTGTTACTGCCACCTGAGTTGCAATTACTATAATGACTCTAAATATACCCGTTGGTGTAGCAATTAATACAAAAAATACCCTTTCCTATGTAGCTACTATTTGTTATGCCAATCTATTATACTCTTGTAGTAAATGATGAACAAGTCAGTTTGTCAAAGGTTGAGTCTAATAGTACTTGTCAAATAGTTCTTGAAGACCCTTTCTTGTTATTCTTTCCTTCCTCCCTTTGCTGGGCTTTCCTGCACAGAATGTCCTGCTCTTGAGGTGCTCTGAGCTTGTTTAGTTGGATGCAGGCACAACAGTTGCGTGTTACTTAGTCGCCTCAAGCAACTGGTTAATTGGGGAATTGTTACATAGTGAACAAGAAGAAATGATAGTAGATTCTGGTAGACTCCATCAGCACTTCTGGTGAGTTGGTGTACTCTGCGTCTAGTGTTCTCTTCTGGGCTTTTCTAGCTTCTGTTTACTTAGCTTCAGAATTGGAAATGTTAGTCTGCATCATGCTAAAACTTGCTTTTTGGTGTTTTCTTTTTTTTTTGCCTTTCCTTCTACTAGCAGTAAGATAAAAGTAGCTAAAGGTTTTCATACGCTGCTTCCTCTGTGAAAGGTATTTGTGTATCTTCCTGGCAAGGCTCTGTTAGAGGAACCTGCTCTTCATCTATGCTACACATCAGACCTGGTCTCAGTTGGCTTGTTGAAGAGTATTCAATCAGGGTCACTCTTTCCTGTTTTTTGATGTTACCATACCATTAGCCCAGCATATCTTGAAAACAACAAACAGCAAAGCAGGAAACCAACCTGAGAGTGCTAGCTGTCAGCAATGGCTGAATTTGCAGTCTCAAGCTGAAGTCATTTTAACACGGTAGAAAATTTTCTATGGTCATGTCTTTGTATTTCTTTGGATATCATGCCTCAGTGAGAACAGGGTGCAGGCTTGAACAGAAATTAAGTCCTCTTGCAAACCTCATAGTTTTCAAAAGCAAAATATTCTACAAGCTTGATGTGTGTGAAGTTCAGAAATGTCTGTGGAGTTGGTGCTAAGCTCTTCAAAGTGACACAAGTGTATACCTATTCCGTCCCATGTACTGGGAGATGGTAGAAACTGGTTTTGTATCATGTTTTGAGACCATCTTACTGCACTATCGTGGTTCAGATTTAAAATAACAGAGTGTTCACCCAGGGCCTACCCTGGGTAGGACTCAGTTTGGTGGGTGAGTAGCTGTGTCACGCTGTCAGCAACCTGTTAACGCTGTTACTCATGTTAAGTAGACATCATTTCTTCGTTTTGTTTCGTGTTGAAAGCCTGACTCATATATTATGTGGATTTAGAATGCATAGTGTTATTTGCCCTTTTGCCCCTGTTATGGCATCGGCTGAGATGGGTGCTCCTTGCTGTTGGCCTGGGTGTTCACCCTTTGTGTGATCAGGTTGGGATATCTGCTGGCAAGATGCATGGTGCAGAGGGGTGGGTGCATGTTTCAGATGGGCAGTGTTTTGGGTTGGAAAGCTGACGCAGGATTATAGACCTCCTTACCCTATCCTTCAGTATTCAGCATTGACATGTCCAAGTCGATTATGAATCTTCTGAGACTTTTAAAGTTTATTCTAATGCTCCCTTTGCTCAGCATGCCTTTGAGCTCTTGGAAATGCACATCCTGTTTCTGCTTGAGAATACGGTCTTACATATATTGGTGTTGAAGTTTTGCTGGATGTGATTGGACTTAATGTTACGCCACAGCAGTGTTCTTCTCTAGGGATTAATATCACCGTGGTCAACTGAGTCATTGGGAGCGGTTTGAAGTGCTTCTGGTTTCTCCATTTGGCAACCATCCCAATATTCTTGAGCTTGTTCTTTTGTAGGAGAAGAAAATAAAAAAGCTTTTCATTTTTCTGGCTTTCTTTGAGTTGGTGGATTCAGTCTCTCTGTTGGAGAAGTCAGTGTCAGGGTTCCCATTGACTTCAGTGGAGCACGCAGTACAAGGCCTCAAAAAACGTTTTGCCATCTGTGTGGGAACACACTGCAGGAGGAAGAAGGCTGGTGAGAAAATGTTTAGCTGCTTTTTTGGTGGGGGATGGAGCGCTAAGACAGTTTGTTCTCTGGTTTTCACGCTTCTGAGCCATTTCTGTTAAATGTACAGATGCCTATAGACAGCCCAATGTCTGGATTGGTGCTTATATACCAGTTTATGAGCAGCTTCTGTCAGAACCTTTCTCCTCCTCATGTCTGCAAGGTTCAATAGCCAGCTCTGCAGCAATGTTCATTAGCTTTAAGTGGAAAAAAAACTGCTCAAAAGCTTTGGTCCCTAACCTCTTCTGTGCTGCGTGAACAACCTGGAGCCTGTGCGTAGCGGGGCTTGCTGCCAGCGCGCAATGGTGGAGCGTGGGTCTGAGGGGCTGTGAGCCCCACGGCGTGTGTGCTCACTGCCAGAAAATAAACCAAGCCAGGTGAGTCTGCTGTGGTAACACAGCCACAGAAGGAGATTTTCTGCTACATGGGTTTTCACTCTGAAGGAACAGTAATAAGATATTATGATTTTACGGAAAGAGGGTGTTACACAGCTGAATAGCCCTGGGAGACACTGCGTGTGTACTTCTGTTTCAGACCCAGGGCTGACGCTCTCTGCCGCTACAGGCCTTGCATGTGTGTGCAGTTTGGCAGACTTAGAAGTCTGCTGAAGAAAAAGGATGGTAGGGCTTCGTTTTATAGTAAAGCACAGATAATGATGCGCGCTTCATTTCTTGCTTGGCTTTCAGAATGGCAGTCGTCTGTGGACTCTAGGGCACAGCTTCCTCTGAAGGATCATTGGCTGCAAGCCCTTGTCCTCAAAAAGGAAAATGGGTGGGAGGTCCTCCTGTTGAATAGCCACAGGGACATTATTCATGGGCTCAGGATGATGGCTTATTTCTTTAGCAGCTACAGTACTCAGCAGAAAACTTGGAGTAGTTGAGTTTTCAGTCCAATTCAGCAACTGGAAACAAAGGTGCCAACCAGTTTACTAAAATAAGCCAGAATTGTTGCATCTTTCTTGGACAAATTTCCAAGCTTTGTTGCAAAGACATTGGCAGGTGGCAGTCACTACAGACCTCTCCATACTCCTTCCGTCGCCCTGGGGATTTGAAATATCATGAAGTAGAATTAGAAATAAAAAGTGCAATTTATGAGTAAAAGAGAATTCTAAGTTATCTGGGGAGCCATAACACTTTTAATGGTTAATGAAGATTTCTTAATATCTTATTGGACATTAGCTTTCAGTAATGCTTTGTGAATGTTATCAAAGACATGAGCAATAGATCCTGTTCCATAAAAAGCAGAATTTGCACTACATGTGTATGAGCTGCTTCCTCAGCTGTTGCGTGACCAGCTGAGGCCTTGTACTGCCATATACTGACTTTTTTTCCCCACCCCTTTTTCCATTTCTGAAATGTTTCCAATAGTTTGTTTCTCCGTTATTTTTTTTAAGAAGTGAGGGGACATATCTTTTTACAAACATTTGTATCTTAAGGGTTTTTTCTGCATTTGAAAATGATTTCACATTAAAGTATAATGCAAGTTTAAAATGAAATCCTGAATAAGTCCATATAGCTCTAATGAGGCTGAAGTACATTAGTTCAGCTTATTCAGCTTCAAGTCTACAGTACTGGAGTTTGTGTTTTGGAGCATTGGTATTTTACAGAGTCCCCTTTTTGAAACACAGACACATGTAAATGTAAAAGACTAAAGGAAATCCTGTCTTGGTTGTGGCTCAAAATTCAGTTCCCTTGAGTAGATAGGACTTGAGAAGATGCTTAGTTATAGTTTCTATAGGTGAGTTGTGATGGTGAACTTCACTTAATCTGAGATATAGTTAATATTGCTAATGGAAGTAAGGAATGCCTGATTTATCTTCAGTCATGTACTCTGGTTTACTGTCCTAAGAGAGCAGTTTGCAGGCAAAATGGTGGGACAGTTCTGATTCCTCTGAACCAAATGTTTTGAGAAAGAACTTGGAGAAAACCACAAATTTATAAATCTTTGTGAGGAAAGGTGATTTCTTTAGGAAGGAAACTTCTATTTTATGCTGACACTAAATACTCAGCATTTGTATTTTAAAGATATAGTCTATAGTATGTTTATGTCATGCACATTCCTTTCACTACAAGACTAAACCAATGCGTGGTTTTCTTGTATTGCGGATGATGGAGTACAGCCCCTGGTTTAGAATATGACCTTCTATTACCACTTCACAGTCTTGGTACGAGAGCCTGAAGTTGATTTCATGAAAAGGGAAATCACAGCCACGTTTGTCTCTCAGGGCATGCATACAACTGAATCTCGGCTCTTAGATTAATAAATTACCCTTTGGCTAGTTCTGCAGTAAACTCAAGAATGCATAAATTAATTAGATTATTAAAAATGAGTTCCCAGGCCTGTTACTTTGTGACAGTTCTTGCATGGCCTCAAGGACAACTTAGACATAAAGTAGGTCATTTTGTAAGCAGTGGAACTTGGAAATAGTTGAATAGAGAACAGGGTGGGGTTTTTTTTGTCAAGTATAATTTCATCGATTTTTATGCTACTGCTTAGGTATGTTTTGTATTGTGATCTGCTCAACAAACATAACTAATAACTCAGTTACAGTCACCTATGTTCCTGTTCAACAGAATGGTGGGAGTTTTTAGGTAAAGCTTGTGAAACTAGTTCAGGTATGTAATTTGATTATTTAAAATATATATTATGGCCCATTTATATTGATGATTTCTTTCAAAACCTGGGGAAAATGAAATTGTAACTTTACACATGTAGTGATTTTCACAAAGCTATTAAATTGCTTAATTTCAAGTCTTCAGAATGGTACTCCATCTTTGGGCAGAAGTTGCTGGCACAAGACCTGGTTATTTCCCTACTGGCCCTTTTTGAAGAGGTATCATGCTTGAGATGAAATACAGTGTTTCATCTTCATCATGCTAATACAACAAAAAGGAAGGTCAGACTTTGTTTGTTTTCAGTTTTGTTTTTTTCTTTTAATGTTTGCTTTTTTAAGAGAAAAGTCCTTCTAAGGACTGCTGCTGAAGATCAGGTCAGGTAGCCGAGCCTTTATTTCAGTCCCTTTGATGCCGGTACTGTAGCCAACAGAGTTTTGTTTAAACACCCTCCTTATGTATGAGTTATCTTATACAGATCACTGGCATTTCATATATTGATGTGATGAAGGAAGGAGATGCTGCCAGGTGGCCACTGTGCCTCACCTTCCTCCCACTGACGAGAGCTGTCGGAGGGAAAGCAGCCTGCAGGAGAATCTGGAAAACTAGACCCAAGCTCTTTAGCTGCTTATACTGTCCCACCTTCTTTGATATGGTGACACAGTGACAGGAGATTTTTTTTTTTTTTGGAACTATTTCTGGCTGCCTGTTTTTTCCCTCTTGGGAGGACAGTAGTCCTTACAGTCCTTATCCTTTGTACATGATATGTTCCTTTGAGATAAAAAGACCCTGTTAACTTGATTAGCTGTTGTTTCATCTCACTGCTCCAATTCTTAACCTATTCCTGCAGAAATGTAATTAAAAAAACCCAAACACACAAAAAACCAAAACACCACACACACCCCCACCCCAAAACTGTTAATTGCTTCTAGTGATGCCATAGAGTAACAGGCAGATGTAGTCTCTCATCTTTTGTGATTGTACTCAGAGTAAAACTGTGAACGGGCTTATGGTGGCATGACAAATTTGACTTTGCTGTGTCTCTGTGAATAAAAATTTCTGCCTACAGAGAAGCAGAAGTACTTGTTGCATTTAAACCCATAAGTGCTTAACGTGGATAGGGAAGCCTCTTAGGAGAGACTGTAAGTCCAGCCCTGTTTACTCTGAGGTTTTACAGTATGAGCATCTGGATATCTTCCATAATTACTCTAGAGAGACTTTAGAGACCTGATGTGGTAAACAGAATTTGCCTGGCAGGGCTAAGATTTTGGGTTTGATTTTCTTATGGCATGCAAACATTTGTGTTATAAAATCAAGGACTTGAGAGGCAGTGAGGAGAATGTGGTTGACCATGCAGCCTTATTTCTGCTGCTGTGTGCAGAGAAAAGCATTTAGAGAAAACCACCGTGGGAGTGTTCAATTAAGTCTGTGTTAATGCACGGAGCCCTGTGCAGGAATTAGGGTTGAGCAGGCTACCTCAAGTCTGGCAGTATTTCTGAATGCTTTAATTACAAGGTAAGTGGCAGTTATTTGTGAAATTCCGGATAAAAGCACTTAAGGGATTTTTTAAGAGAAGAGGTTGTTTACGTATGAAGCTTTGAGTAGGCAAACCAACCGAACAGGCCACTGTACTAAAACCAGCTCATGTTTCTACCACTCTAAATACAAGTAGCACTTGGGATACTATACCAGGATTTTTTTTTTATATACCCTGCTCACAGAGAAAAGCAGGGAGTGCATGTTCTTGTCACCAGGAGTGGAACCACAGCACTATCTTGATCTCTTCTTTGTCTCTGTCTCCATCTCCTCCTGCTATCTGTGAATAATGCCTAGAAGGTTCATCCTCTCCTCACACACACACACCCCTGTTGTTTTTGTTTTAGTTTGGTTTTCTTTTCCATAGGATAGGATCAGTAATATAGAAAACTAGTTTGAGTGTTGCAGTACATGCTTGCTTTGCATGCTTGGAGGGAAAAAATGAAGAGATTTAAAAGGCACTTAGAAGAAGAAAACAGAGTAGTTGCCTCTGATCATGGGGCTTAAGAGTCTCAGACTGGACAGGCAGATTGGAAATGGGAACTAACAGGATGTCAGGATGAGTGGATTGGAGAGGCAAGAGCTCGGGTGAAAGGAGTGGAAATAGTGCGTGAGTTTCATGGCAGGAAACTCTTGAACAGCAGCTCTGTGTGTAATAGTGAAGCAGCTGAGATGCTGAAAGGAAGGAGGATGGTTGTCAGATGGGCCCTAGGAGCATCTGGGTTCTAGGAGCAATATTTGAAACTCCTAGATGAGGCTGAGGATTGACTCAGCTAGTGAGGCTGCATCCATTAAAAACTGAAAGATGTTATGGATGGATGCTAGGTGATGTGGCTGAAGATAAGAAGTATTATGTCTTTGGAAATTTGTCCTCAGAGTGAATTAAAAGAAATAATTCTTTGGCTAGTTTGGAAGACAGACAGCCTGAGATTATTTGTTTACTCTAAGTAATTGGGTGTGGTTTTGCTTTTAAGAATTAATTGCTTCTGTTTTCTTCTAAACTGTGGGATTAAAAGGGTTCTCTCTTACCAAGTGGCAGCTGGAAGCTAGTGCAAGTAGATGTTATGCTGATTAAGCTGCAGCAGCAGATGTCTGGGTACAGATGTTGTGGTACAGGGGCAGAGCTGCTCTTTCTCAGATTGGCTCATGACAGTGAGTTTGGAAACTGCTCTGGTGATGAGTTTGACTCTCCTTTCATAATTCTCTTTGAGCATGTGAAGGAGCTGCTTGGGTTACAGGAAAAGTTGGGATGCCAGCTAGCCCTGTAGCTTTTTGCTTCTGTGTGTAGAAGTGTCTGTGATAGAGAAAGGCAGGGGCAAGTGGCTGAGCCGTGGCAGGGTGTTGGAACTAGATGATCTTTAAGGTCCCTTCCAACTCAAACCATTTTATGATTCTATGATAGGGCATAGTTGAAGCAACAGAGACGTGGCAGAGAAGTATTACTGCTGATGATGGGAGTGTTCTGGACTGGAGAGGTGATGGTTCCCTGCCAGGGGCTGCCACAGGGAGAGCTGCAGGCCTCCATTAGGCAACGCTTAACTATGTAAACACGCAAGAGGAAAAGTGAAAGAGATGACGATGTGGTTGCTGGGAGATAGCCAGCATGGCGATATACTGTTCATCTCTTGAGAAACACAACAGCTGTTGTCCATAGATTTTGGACTTCTGGAGCTCTCCAGAGTAGTCAACTTGACCACACATAGCACCATTTTGTGTTGATGTGTTTAAATTCTTTCTAAAGCTCGCACAGCTTCTGTTCTCTGCCTTGCTCAGTGAATTGGTACAGGAGTAATGCCCATGCCTGGACAACTCTGTGTTCATGCAAGAGGACTGCAGAGCTGCAGTACCAGAGGTTTACTGTGCTTTACACTTACAGTGGGTGTTGTTTCACCTTTTTAGCCTGCAGGTCTAATCAAGAGTTATGGCTAGAGCGGGTGCACAGAAAGGAAGGGTTAAAAATCATGACTTGGGCCAGCAGTTGCTGAAGAAAAAGGCAAAAAGTTAGAATACCTGGTTGAAGTGAGCGTGAGCATAAAAATAATAAGCATCCATAGTTGCATGTATTAAGTGTTTGATTTTTTTTTTTTTCCTTATTCATAAATAAGAGGACTCAAGAGAGGGTCTTTCCCCAGGAGTTCGTGAGACTTGGGTTCTTTTTTTAATGGAGGTTTGTAGTTTGACATAATTTTTAGGCTTTAGATTACATAAGTAGTAAGTAAAAAACAAAACAAAAAACCCACGCACCAAAACCAACGAAACAGAAAAACCACCAACCAAACTAAAATTCCTGCTTCTCAAGTCCCAATTCTGAGTTTAGATCTTAACCAAAGAAGATTTGAAATGACCTTATACAAAGACCCTCTATAGAAAAGTAGCTGTAAAAACCAGTAATAAACTAGAATATTTTTGACAGGAGACATGTATAATAACTTGAATCTGTGTACAGCTGTCTGTTTTCCAGATAGAGACTGCAAGACTGAGAACAGGGCATTTCATTGAGTTGGCTGTGCTTGTGTCATTGCTGCTCATGTGATGCCACTACTGCTGCAGCTGGTCTGGGACAGCTGGGACTCCGCAGCGTCAGTGCTTTTGAAGTTGCGGATTGGAAAGCTTGCAGAAGACGCTGAACACGGACACAGAATTTATCATTGTATGCTTCCTCTGCAGGGACATGCCAAATGCTTGAAAATGAGTGCAGCATGTCTGCTTGTTAGGGCTCTTCAGTAACATACCTATGTAAAAGAGATTATGCTGGGAACCCCAGCATAAGAAAGACATGGATCTGCTTGAGAAAGTCCAGAGGAGGGCCATAAAGCTGATCATGGGGCTGGAGCACCTCTCCTCTGAGCACAGGCTGAGAGAGTTGAGGTTGAAGGTGGTGGCTCTGGGGAGGCTATATAGCAGCATTCTAGTACCTAAATGGGGCCTACAGGAAAGCTGGAGAGGCACTTTTTACAAGGGTATGCAATGATAGGATAGGAGTAATGGCTTTAAAATGAAAGAGGATAGTTTTAGATTAGATGTAAGGAAGAAATTCTTCACTGTGAGGGTGGTGAGAAACTGGAATGGGTTTCCCAGAGAGGTTGTGGCTTTTACCTCCCTGCAAGTGTTCAAGGCCAGTGTCATGGCTTAAACCCATCTGGCAACCAAGCATCACACAGCCACTAAGTCCAGGAACGAGAAAATATAAGAAAAGGCTTAAGGATTGAGACCAAGGACAGGGATGGCTAGCTCCCCAGTTATGGTCACAGGCAGAAGACAGACTTGACTTGGGGTAATAAAATCAATTTAATGTAAAACAGCGAAACCCCTACCAACTCACCAACTGAATCAGAGTAGGACAGTGAGGAAAAACAAGAAGATCTTAAATGCACCTTCCCCCACCCCTCCCTTCTTTCCTGGGCCCAGCTTTGCACCCCGTCCCCACAACGTGGCACAGGGCAGGCAGGGAATGTGGGTTGTGGTCAGTCCCAGTTGCTCCATGTTGCTTCTGCTGCTCCTTCCTCCTCAAGGGAAAACTCAGGAGTCCTCCCCTGTGGCAGTGTGGCATCTCTCCCATGGGAGAGAGTCCTCCATGAACTTGTGCAAGTAGCGTGGGGGTCTCCCACGGGCAGCGATTCCGCGAGTGACGAAGCGCCCCAGCGTGGGCCTCCCTCGGAGTCAGGATCAATTCTGTGCCCCAGCGTGGGCTTCTCCATGGGCTGCACAAGGAACTTCTCTCCACTGGTGATGTCTGAGGACTGCAAGGCCTGAGCCTGCCATCTTGCCACAGGCTGAAGAGAAGTGGCTGCTCTGGAGTGTCTCCCCACCTTCTTTCTCAGGAAGCTGGGTGACCAGGTGGTTGTGTCTCTCCTCATCCTACTTCCCTCCAGAGCAAAAGAGAGTTCCCAAAACAAAAGGCCCTTGCTCAGTAGGTGTCTCCTTTTAAATATGTTTATTGCGGAGGTGCTGATTGGCTCAGCCTTGACCAGAGGTGGGGACAACTTGGAGCCAGGGGAGTTTTCTCGAAGCTTCTTGCAGGGCCTATGCCAGCAGCCCCCTCCTTGGCTACCAGAACCCTGCCAGACACAAACCCAGCGCAGCTATGTTGGATGGGGCTTTGAGTAACCTGATCTAGTGGAAGGTGTCCCTGCCCATGGCAACTGGATGATCTTTAAGGTTCGTTCCAACCCAAACCATTCTATGAGTCTATGAAAATACTGGCAAATAGCTGATCTCTTGTTTCGTTCTGTAGTTTTAGCATGAGGGTTGCTTTTTGTTCGCTGACGGGAAAATCCTCAAAAGGATTTATTTATTTAAAGGTACACTCTAGAAATGAATAGAAATTGTTTTGATTCAACTATGATTTGTTAATCTGGCTTTTTCATAGTTGGAAGTATTGTTTAGCTATCCTTCAGATAACGCTTACTGTCAAAAGATGTTTTCCACAAGCAATTTTAAGACTGCAGTTTTCCTAAACACTGGTTATTAAATGTGGGTATTCTTGCAGTAGCTGTTTGTAGACTGTGTCGCTGAAGTGATGAAAAAATTTCTTTGTCCATTTAAAGCACAGAGCTAAAAAGTTGCCTTTGTCACTTATGTAATTTTTGTTTACTGTTTTAAAAAGCAAATTGATAATTTTTGTGAACAGTTCTTAATGTTAAACTAACATAGATATTGTAAGGACAGAATATTCAAAGCTCAGAGTTTTATGGTCCAATTGGAAGGAACCTTGCCACAGACTAACTTGTTTGGTTGTTTTTTTAACATTTTGGGTAGAAGGTGGGGGAGAAGAACAGGCAGGGAGAGTCTGGCTGTAACCAAATTGTACCCTAGTTTCAGTTACCTTCCCTTTTAAGTAAATCAAAGCATGCAAATGATTGAAGTTGGCAAAGATACAACTGCTAAAACCACCCTAATTTTTGTTTGACTATTTGCAGCAGTAATTTCTTCTTTGTTGCTTTTATCCGTATGAATGTTCCTTTGCAGTGTTTCTACGTTCAGTCTTGCATTTAGTTTTTAATGCAGATACTGTCACTGACTGCCTGAGACAGATTTCAAGCAGAATGCCAGCTCTTAAAATACCTGTCAGATTTGGAGTGTGTTAGCACCAGTTCTTCAGTGGCACGCTGCAGAGGGACTGGACAGTGCGCTTTGGAGAGACCGAGCAGCCATTTCTCATTGTTAGAGTTGAGCATTACATTTGAATTCAAGCTGGCTTCAAAGTCTTGGTGTGACAGGTGCTGAGGCTTAGGGTAAAAGGAAGATCTAGAAACCAAATATGTGATCTAATTTAAACCAAGATATTAGAAGCAGGTACAGCAAACAACTGAAGGATTAAGGAAGAGGAATAGAAGGAAGTGATAAGAAGAAAATGTGTCCACTTCAGACTGATAGAGCATTTGGTGGCAGTTAAACTAAAACACATCTCTGATTTGGAATAGTCAGAATTCAGACTGATGTGGTCCTGGGTTTGGTTAGGATAGGGTTGATTTCCACAGCTGGGATAGCCAGACAGAACCGGCCAATGGGATATTTGATACCATACTGACCTCTTACCCAGTACATACATATATATGTATGAGGGGACTTAGTGACAAGGGCAGGCAGTTTGAAACAGCAGCGGTGGCATTACGCAGTGCATTGTTTTCTCTCTCTTGTTCAAGTAAACTCATCTTAACCCACGTGGCTTTACTTCTGCCTTTCCCCGACCCCCGCCGCCTCCCTCTGGGGGTGGAAAGCTGTTGGGCAAGCGGCTGCATTGTGCTTAGTTGCCAGCTCAGTTCAAACCACGACAGATGCACTTTGGAGAAAAATACTAAGGTGTTTAAAGAAAAAATATCTATTGATTTCATGTTAACTTTGCACTTTAATTGTAAACAAAATTTTTTTTGCCTCTTGCCCATGTTCATAAGAGTTGACATTTTTAGATTATATTGACCTGTTTTTCTTTCACTGCTTCTTTTAAAATACATTAAAACAGTTTTTCTGCAGCAAAGTAGGATAATGTTGAAAGTTTGGATCTCCTGTAATTTTCTAGAGCTGCTCGCTCTGATTATCTAGAAGGAGCCATGGCTCATTAGGGACACTATAAATAAATATGAGGCTCCTTTTTTTTTTTCTGTGCCACTTAAGTACGTCCCATTTCAATTCAGAACAAATACCTTATGTAAGTCTAGTGAGGGGAGCTTTCCTCAGCGCATACACGTTGCTGGTGTTAACCTATTGAAAATGAAATTCAAAGCCTGTTTTCTCTTGTGAAGGGTGGACAGAGCTTTGTGTGAGCTGTCAAAGGAAATTAGGAGTTCTGTAACTGATGAAGAAACAGAAGAGGAGGCTTCTTTGTATTTCTTTGTTCTTGTGTGCTTTTGACAAATGCTATTAACTACTTAAATTTTGGTCCACTGTACCAACCAGAAGTAAAAATGGGGATTTGGGGAAATAGCGAAAAACCCCAAACAAACAAACTAAAATTCACACACACACACACACACACACCCCCTCCAATTTTATTGTTTCAGTAAGGTTCTACATTTATAGTTCACTCATGAGACATTCACATCAGGAAAGCAACTGTGTCTTCATTCTCACGGATCAGAATCCTATTTTCTATCATTTTAAAGCTATGTACACATTTCTCTGCACGCATAAATTGGTTTGAGGTTTTTTCTTAATTTCCTTTTTTAACATTCTAGTCCACCCATTGTGAAATTTTTTTGAGTTATCTTCATTTAAGACATTTACTTCCTCTGTACGTGACAAGTGACACTTAACACTGAGGAATGTTAAAGTGTCCCTGATAAGAATGTGTCAGTGACACTGTGATATATCAAGCGCGTGGTTTGTGATGGCATCCAGTATTATGTAACCATAACCTGTAATTATTCAGATGTGATGTCTGTGAATGGAAGAGTGCAGCATGACGATGCTAAAGGCAGCATCCATAGGAAATCAAATCTTCCTCCTGCATCTTGCCTGTTAGCTCTTGAGGCAGCTATGGTGCCTTGCCATGTAATATTTACACAGTAGTTGGGGTGTGAAATTTCCCACCGCGGCGACATCCTAAACCATTTTGACAGTGCTGTGACAAAGAATCAAGAGCATGAACATGTGCAGACTTGTTTGGTGGAAGTGAGGGGACACAAGGGAAAAGAAAAGGAGATTGAAGGGGAAGGGAGAACCTTCCTTGAATTTGCAACCTTGCTGCTCCACCTGCTAGGCTCCTCTGGAGCCGCCTTCTGTGAGTAGCATAAAAATGGTGGTATAGTTGTAATGTAGATGATGACTATCAGCCCTGGTCACCTGCTGACAAAAAGAACAAAGCAAAGCTGCAGTCTTCTGAGTGAAAGCTTGCTGCACTCTTAAGGTCTACTTTGTGGGCTTTCTTGAAGTGAACTGTACCTCGCATGCTGGGTTAATGTAGAAGGTTGTGTCTGAAGCCTCTGTGCATGCTTTAGCCATCTGTTGTAGTGAGCTGAGAGTGCTGAGGAAGCTGGCGGAAATGTATGGGATGGTTTCTGTGAAGTCCTTGCGCAAAGCAAGAGGTGTCCAATTAAAAAATGCTGTTTTATAATAGAAGCTAAGGTTTATGTTCAGTCTCTTCAGCATAAAGTGTATTGTTCCAGTAGTGTTTGTTTCTGTAGTCATTTCCTTGGCATTATTACTGTACCTGGGCTTGTTTTGTGCATTAAGCTGATAATATGGTTCAATTTTATATTTGTAGTAGTCCCTTCCTGCCTCTTAAAGTAAGAGGTTCTTCCCAAGTATTTCCCATCATGCTTTGATTGCTTGCTGCTGTTACCATGCCTGTGGACCAGACCACATTCATTCAAAAACTACTGATCTCAAACCTGAAAAGGCTTGCTCTTGTTCAGTAGTGTCTTTTAAAGTTAGAAAGTTTTACTCCAGCTGCAGTTAAAGTAGCCTGCTTGCAACATTTTTTCCCACAGTTACATTTTAAACCTTTGGTCAGGGGAGTACCAGGGAGCACTGGCCCGCTGGGATGCTGTGAGCTTGGGGAAGGTATGTGATTGAAATGAAATCCTTTTAACTCGGGGCAGGGCTGTTGAGGTTCTTACAGTAGTTTTTCCAAGCATCAGTTTTGGACTCCCAGAATTCACCCAAACTCGACCCAGCTTTCTTTAGTTGGGATTATGTCTCTTTTCTGCAGGGTTTTTTTGGGCCACCTCCAATTACTTATTTTTCCTCAGGCTTGTTCCTATTTCTGTTTTTCTTTTCCACTGGTAGGTATGAGTAGACTGTAGTTTTCAGTCCATCTAAATCCTCAGTCTGACATGCTCAAAATTGGTAAGGATTGCTTCAGGAAAGGCAAAGGAAAACTAGTACCTCCTGAGCTTGCTGTTAGGGCTGATTGTCAGATTGAAAAATCAAAAGCAAGAGCCATAGGCTGTGTTAGCAGCTACTCTGGTGCCATGAGAGTTGGGAGTGCAGAGTGAAGCAGCAGGGGCTGACTGTCCACGCTGAACATGCTTTGCAAAGGCCTTGCTTTCGTTAGACCTATCCTGGTGGCATGGATTAGCCACCTGTTAGGTGTGCTCCAGGGGCACATACTCCTGTTAAGTTTTATCCGTAAGGAATGTGGTTTGCATGCTCTGAAATCCTTTCACAGCATGAACTGCAGTGTAGTGCGAGGCAATGTGGTCCCAGTGAACGAAAATGCACATGTAGAAGGTGACTGGGAGGTGGGTCTGCACAAAAGGTCGGTGTCTAAGACCTGTCCTTGGTGAAAGGGGCCAGATAAGCCATTACGGACAGTAAAATTAAAAAAAGGGAGTGGTATGAAGGGACTGACAGAAATAAAAAAGCAGCTATGTGGCTTGATCGAACTTGTGGCTTGCCAATAAATCAGTTTAGTGGTGGCCTGGTTGTGGGTGTAGAAGCGTTTTGCAGTATTAAGAGCAGATAGGATTTTGATCTTGGCAATTTAGGAAAGCTGGAAATAGACTTATATTGGTGATGTAAACGTAAATATCAATAACTAATTCAACAGACTGTTAATACTCCGCACACTGCAGTGGGAAAGAACTGTATTTGTTAAAATGATTGAGATAAATAAAAAGGCATACTGTTCATTTTAGATGTATGGAAATTAGGCTGAATATATGAAGTTTTGCTGGGAGAGCAATAGCCTAGACATGGAGGAGAGGGTATTTTAGTCAACTGTGAAACACCTGGTTAGCTGATCTTTAGCACGTATAGCAAGCCAAGTTATATTTCCACAGGCAGCTCTTACCACCATCCTATTCTGAGAGGCAGCCACATGTTTTTACTGATGAGCAAACAGTAAAAACTTTCCAGGTAAGTGCACATACTCATACCATGAAGGAAGTAGATTACACAGCAGAAGAGGGAGAAGATAGGAAAATGAGTATTGCGTTGTCATACCCATGTTAGAAACACGTGTAACAGTATTGCATGATCCAGAGTGCATACTTTTGATAACATTTGTCTTTTTTTTATACTTTTAATGCTAGGTCTACCCTGAATTGCAAATCACCAATGTTGTCGAAGCCAACCAGCCAGTTACGATCCAGAACTGGTGCAAGAGGGGGTGGAAGCAGTGCAATGGTCACCCGCATATTGTGGTTCCCTACAGGTGTTTGGGTGAGTCATGGAGTTTCAGTTTTCAGTTGCTTCATGAGAAACATAGAGAATCTACATAAATACATTTTATATTCTCGTATTATCATTCTCTCAGAGGTGGGTTTTGTCCAATTATTCAGTCCTTTGGAATGCATTAACTAGAGAGAAAATACTCCTGCTCTTCCCGATACTCTTTTCATAAGTGACTGTAAACCAGGCTTCTGCTTACTCCTCTGATTTGTCATTATCTGCCTTCTCCTTTCTTTTCCTCCCATATAGACATGCATGTGTGCCCAGTTTACAGTTCTTTTGCTTATTAGCTATCTATCTTTTCCCTAAATACATACTTTTTTTTCACTATTATCTTCTGCATATCTAGTACTTGATCTCTTACTGTGAAAGACAGCGGCAGTCTCTTTATTGAAAGCAAGCAAAAGCTGGATTATAAATTCCCCTGTTTGTTTCTGCAACATTACTTTTGTAGCAGTTGCTTGCTGTTCTCTCCTGTGTCCTTGGTGCTTTGAATCAATTCACCAACTGAAAACAGATTCAGTCCTTCATTTTTTTTTTTTGTTAACCTTTACTTCTGTCAACATTCAGAAAACAGAATCATATTAATTTGTTGTTTTCATTAACATTCTAGGCACAACATTTTTTTGAGATTATTCCATGAGATATTTGAATATGTTACTTTACCACTGCCGTTTGAATTGTGATAAATGGACTGCTTAGTTTCATGTTTAAATGCTGGAGTTCAGAGTTGGAACTTGCTTTTCTACTAAGTCGGGCAGCTAAAATGTGCGGAAAGCACCTTAAGCCAGTTATTCTATGAAATTAGTAATGAAAAAAATCCAGAAAAGACTCAATTTTTCCTAGAATTTTTGTTCATTTGTATAGAATAGGTAAAACACATGGCAAGCTCTGCCTGATGCCCAGGCAGTGAGTTTGCTAACTTAACAAAGATAGGAGTGCAGAGTAACTAACAAACAGCAGATGTGCAGAATTTGTACTGAGAGAAGTATCAGGGGATGTTATTGTTCAATTAAGTTTCTAGATCTGATGTTTGTTCGTATGGATACGAAATAGGTGTTTCCAGGCCTGAAACAAAAGTGTTCAAGGAAAACCCACATTTAAAACTTATGGTAGGGGGAAGGACTTGCCTCTGGTAATGTGAATCCTCACCACAGAAAGGAATCTGCTGCTTTTTGAGTGTTTTCCTGGCTTCTACATGAGTTGAGTTGGTCACTTCCACCATTAATTTTAACACTAAAAGGGATTTACTCTTCTACCCATTCACTGCTGTGTTCTCTTTAGCTTTCCGTAGTCAAGATAAAAACATCAGCTTGTAGCATTGATATACTTGTAGAGCCGGATAAGCAACTTGTGAGAGGTAGGGCAGAACTGCAGTCTCACCTACCTTCATCATGATATATTTGATCAGGTTCCATGCAAGTGCACGTGCACTAACTAGAGATGTGGCAGATGATCAGACTAGTGGAACTACAAAAACTAATTTTTATTATTTATTGTATTGTCATCATAAGCAAAGCTCTGAATTATGATCAGGGAACTATTATGCTCAGGACTCTCTATACTTATGTAGATTTGGTCAGTGCCCTGGAGAACTTACAACCTAATTTAAGATAAAAGACAATGTCATCACAAGAGCAAATGAATATAAATTGGCCATGAATAAATTTAATCTGGAAATTATAAGGAAGTTTCTGCAAGGGTAAGGAGCTCCAACAGTCCTCTGGTAAAAGGAAAAAGAGGTCTAGTAATTTAGAAGGGAGTTCATAAATTTATGAACATGACTATACGCAGTTCCCTGCAGGAGTGAGGAACTGGACTTGGACTTTGAAGGTGTCTTTCCTGAGTTTCAGTTTTGAATGAAAACGTACTGGCATTTGAATGTCTGCTGTACTAGGTAGCAAAGTAGGCTTTGCTTGCTGGAGGCAAAAATTTTAAAGACATATAAGCACCTTGTGTCCATTAATGCTTTGCTCTTAGCTCCTATTTTTTGTTTTTAAATCCCCCCATATGCTTTATTTTTGGTCTGATTTCCTTGTAATTGGAGGTTGTGTCTGCCTGTGTTTGTCATCCTTCTCCTATGCTGCTGTTCATCTTTTGACCCTGACTAGGATAAAACTAATACAAATGAACACCTTAGTTACTGATGTTCCCAAGACTTTACTGGAGTATGAGTGGCCACGTAATTACTTCCATTGGAGGAAAAGTGCTGAACATGGCCATTATTATCAACCAGCCCTTTACTTGCTGTGTCTGGTTAAAATTCGACTTCCTTGCATGTGCATTTAGAGGAGGAGGCTGGAGGAGTGAGTCATTTTTCCCCATGTGAGGCTGGGAGTACAACTCCCTCCTGGAAAGTGGGGCTTGCTTAGTAAGCAGTGGGGTGTTCATCTACTGCCACCAGTCTACATTGTCCTTTCCTGTTGGTTTGCTGCCTTCATGGGGTGAAGCTGGTCATGAGATGAACAGATCCTCTGAAAAGAGCAGAAATCTTGAAGGGGCAAAAAAGTGTTTGGGTTTTCTAATGAAAGCTGTTAATTTACTTTTGCTCTTGGACAGTTACCCTTTTAATTTATTACTTTGATTTTTCTGTAGTTTGAAAGTTGTGGTCAAATACCTTGAATACTTTTGCAGTCTTATATGTCAAAGGGGTAGATAGGAGGCAGGGAGCTGATTGAACTCAGTCTGTCAGTGTTTCATGGCTTTGATAGATTATCTTTTTAAATAATTTTATGCAATATCATGTCGGTTTTGTTTTTGTGGTTTTTTTTCTTTTTCCTTTTGGTGACTAATC
Organism: Bucorvus abyssinicus; assembly: GCA_009769605.1. Classification (NCBI taxonomy): domain Eukaryota; kingdom Metazoa; phylum Chordata; class Aves; order Bucerotiformes; family Bucorvidae; genus Bucorvus; species Bucorvus abyssinicus. Next base: position 16,392,743 of record CM020030.1, on the reverse strand, counting down.
TTGTAGCCTGCAAAACAGCTCAGTATGAGGATACTGATTTTATTATCACCATAAGCAGTACTATGCCTTGGAATACTTTTTTAAAAATATTATTTGTTACAGAGTTAAAGAGTCCTGAAAGCTGCTTTTTTTTTTTTCTTTTCTTTCTCTCCTGCTAATACTACTTCAGTGTTCAAAGATAAATTTTTTAAAAGTTGGATCTTGTCTGTCAGCTCTGCGTGTGCCTCAGCTATCCTTGGTCTGGTAGCTCTAGTGGGCAATTCAGAAGCTGGGCACTGACCCTGCTCATTCCTCAGTAATTTTAGTGCAAATAGACCCTTGATGTACACCACTGTTAAAGCCATTGACTCCGGTAAGAATTAAGATGCCAAAAGAAAGTTGAGCAGTGGGCAGATGATTGCAGGGTTGAGTCTTATAAATTTTGCTTTACTATGAGAATCTCCCTTTCAGTATCTTGAGTCAGCTTATAGTTTCTTCCATCCTGACATCTTTTTTTCCACAGAGGTGAGAAACAGTGAGTGACAGAAATGTGTCTGCTTTCAGGCCAGAACATCTTCACAGTCCATTTGCGTCTGTCTGCAGCCAAGGCTTTCCTAGACATGTAGAGAGCGTATCACTACAGCACTTGGCTGCTCCATAAGTTTTTCCTCTTTGAGACATGTGCACGATGGTAGTTTCTGCAGCTACTTGTAGCAGTATACTTTAGTAATACTGATCAGATTTATTAGATCACCCAGCTTTGTATTTTCTTTTCTTAAGTGGATGCAACTAAAGCATAAAAGCAGTAATTTAAATAAGCAAAGTAAAAGCCTCTTATTTGAGTCAGCCCTCTGTCTTTGCAGTGACCACATAAATACGCCCCCTAAAAGTGTTCTGACTGAACCCAAAGCAGAAAAGCATTACTGATGTCAAAAGAACAAAGCTAAAAGTTTATCGGGAAGCTTCAGCTGGGACATGGTTGAGGCATCACAGAAAGTGCCTCACCTTGAATAGGATGTGAAAGAAAACATGTGTCTTATATGTTCCTTTGCTGTTGCTTGCTTAGGCATATGGTAACAAAATATGAAACTTCTGGACCAAAGACAAGTCAAGAGTGTATCCTAAAGTAAATACACACCCCTAAGGTAAAACACGATCATGTTAATTAGGGAACCTCCATGAACCCCCCCTAAAATGTTTTCGTCATTAGATAGCAAACTCACGTATGTGGTAGGGTAGGTATGGAAATAGGACTAACCAATCAAGTAAGTGTCTCATGCTGCTATAAATATCGTGTGCCTGCAACATCAGGTGTGCTGGCTGTTGTTAAATGCCTGGCACCTTGTTCTGCAGAAAAGAAATAAAGACAAATATCTTGACTCGGTGTGTGGATTGGCTTCTTGCACATCGGGTGAAGAACCCTTATGAGGAACACCATTACTGGCTTAATTGAATTTTAAGATAGGATTTTATGCCTTTGTGCAGGGCTTCGTAATGTTCTTAAAACTGCAAGCTTTGAGAAGATGTTTTTGTGCAATAAATCTGATTTACCGGTGTATTCATTGCATTCTTAAGGAATACGGGGGATTACTGTACCGTTTCAGTGTGTGGAAGAGGGGAAACTTCTTGTGAAAAGAAAATAGTTGAGTAAATTTTAATTACCTTTTGGAACATAGTGAAAGCATTTGCCTTAATACTATGTTTATTTTTATCTTCATGCTTTTAGAAAGTGGCATCTTCCAGTGTGTGCTTATTATTGCTTGAAGCTCTGTTAGCCACCTTATGACAGAAATAGGAATCTAAGTGGATATTTAGGTCTCTTGAATGATGGTGTCACACTGCTGTTTTCAAAGGAAAAAAAAATCCCAGATTTTTTTTTTTAGTAATACAAAGATTTAAGGGTTAAAATGACGCCATTTGAGTGAGGAGTGTGCTGCTTGACATAGAGCCATGAATGTGTTTCGGGGCTCAGGCAAAGATGATGAGCCATGAGATGTGCTCTCAGAAGCATGAAGATCTGCAGCGCTTCCTTGGCGTGGTGTTGGGTTTGTGTGCTGGCATCCTCACACCTGCAGCATGCAAAAAGCAGATGCTTTTAAGACTGAGCTCTCCAAAATGGTGACAGTAAGTTTGCCGTGGGGTACAGCTGCAGGATTTCATCAAGCAGTGCCAAGAAGTTCCCTTCATTTTATGGAAACTGTTCTTGAAAAATACCCTGGCTGAAAACCTGGCCTTGTTAATGTTGGAGGGAGATCTGCTACCGGCTGCAGTGGGAGGACAGGTTTTCTGCCTGCATTGGGGCAGTGTAGGCATAAGCAGTTCTGGCTTCCTCTCTACTCTCTTCACTTCTTGCCTGAGGAAAAGCAGCTGGTGTATTTGTGCAGCGTGGGCTGTGAAATGGGGTAATTCACTCTGTGTTCCAGGCTGGCAGCAGGAGCAGGCATCCTTATCCCAGTGCCATGATTCTTTGAACACCAGTGGAGAAATGTATGGCTCTGCTTTTCTGAACAGATGACACTTCATCTACTGTTGGTGGAATACACCGCAGCTTAGCTGCTTATTGTGCACTGTAGCCCTGGAAAGAGAGAAGCTGAGTTATGCAGAGATTTGTGGGTTGATATGTGGGCATGGCAGACAAACAACTGCCAGGTGGGGTAAAGGGGAATTACCAGGTCATTGATTAACTGTGCTGTGTAAAGTGCTTACTCGCATATTCACATGTGACTCTCTTTCCTTTTCCTGTTAATGTATGCTACTAAGCGCTTGGAGGGAAGTGATTGTCCCCCTGTACTCTGCACTGGTGAGGCCAGACCTTGAGTACCGTGTCCAGTTTTGGGCCCCTCACTTCAAGAAGGACGTTGAGGTGCTGGAGCGTGTCCAGAGAAGAGCAATGGAGCTGGTGAAGAGTCTGGAGAGCAGGACTTATGAGGAGCAGCTGAGGGAACTGGGGTTGTTTAGCCTGGAGAAAAGGAAGCTCAGGGGAGACCTTATCGCTCTCTACAACTACCTGAAAGAACGTTGTAGAGAGGTTGACGTTGATCTCTTCTCCCACATGACAAGTGACAGGACTAGAGGAAACAGCCTCAAGTTGTGCCAGGGGAGGTTTATGTTGGATATTAGGAAAAATTTCTTCACAGAGAGGGTTGTGAAGTATTGGAACAGGCTGCCCAGGGAGGTGGTGGAGTCACCATCTCTGGAAGTGTTTAAAAGATGTGTATATGTGGTGCTGAGGAACTTGGATTACGGCCCCTGGCAGTGTAGGGTGTATGGTTGGACTCGATGATGTTAAAGGTCTCTTCCAACTAAAATGATTCTGTGATTCTGGCATGGGCCTTCCCCAAAGGGGAAGAGAGAGGGAATAAGGGAGAGAGACTTACGGATTAGGAAAGAAAACTAAAATGCTTTAATGAAAATAATAGCAATAAAATGAAATATATACAAATATATACCAATACCAAACCCCTCTGATGGCAACTATGTCACCATCACCACTGATGCTATGGGCAGACACTGAGGAAGGCCCAGGCGGGACTTGGCAGCAGACAGGAACTGGATGCAGGAGCTGGATTCCAGAACTGGATTCAGAGATGCATGGCCTGGGATCGAAGGCAGAATGGGCAGAGTCATCCTTGGATGTTGGCCATTGAAGAATAGCAGAAGAGAGAACTTGACCCTTGTGTTCCCTCAGCTTTATACTGTACCTGATGTCTATGGGATGGAACACCTTGTTGGTCAGTTTAGGGTCACCTCTCCTGTCCGCTCCTCCCTGCAGGTGCGGCCTCTCACTGCATCCCCAACGTGGCACACAGGATTTAGCAGTGTCCTTGGTCTGCACAGGAGCAAGTATCAGCAAGATCCTTTCTGGACACCAGTTCCTGGTAGTAACTGTCAACATCAAGCGTTATCACTTCTAGAAGCAGACACTGTCTGCGCAAATCTGCTGTTAACTTCAGACAGTGCTGTCACTTAGTGATTTTACTTTTCAGCTCAGTCTCTGAACAGAATTAGTTCTGTTCTAACTCAAACCAGGACAGTGCTGTATTCAGACAGTGTTTGAAGGATCCAGATGTATTGGAATATTGTTATATATGTAGCCGCTGTCAATCAAAGTGTGATTACTTGCAACTGTTTGTTCCTAAGCAAGTAGATTAGGTTATATGACAAGTGTATTTTGATGTTTGGTTATGTAGAGAAAAGTTACTTCTGTTTCTGGTTTTAACAAAAGCATCTTTGCAAATATTTAATAACTTGTCATGCTCTATTGCTCTAACAGCTTGTAAAGTTAACCATTTGTTGATGTCAGAAGAAAAGGCATACTCAATTTTTGGTACACAGACCTAGTCAATTACACCAAAGAAAATACCAAGGTTATGCCTGCAATGAATCATCTAAATAGGTATCTGTAATTGACAGTTCTTTTGGTTCATCTGGTAGTTCCTTGCAATTTTAACTGTGGAATTTCTTCACACAAACATGAAATGCCTGTTTACTTCTGCTACACGGCAGTACTTGCTATTTTTTTTTCCTCTCAGCTCACAGACTAGTGCACCTATTTCTGATTGCAATGGCAAAGCATCTCTTCCAGATACTTTGGAAGTGCTTTCCACTGACTTCTCCGTGCAGTGCCTAATTAACAGAATGACATTAAATAATTGTCTCAGAGTTTTCCTGTCCCTGCTAGTTTAGCTATCCGCCTCCAGCTTGCCTCAGTCTCCGCTCAGCCATGTGAGTGATACAGACAAGCCTGACACCACTCTCTTTTCCTAAAATAAAAAAATGCAGTTAGTTTCACCTACACGACTACATCATGTCTAGTTTTTCTGACAGCACTAGCTGACAGGAAGGAGAGGATCTCCAAAAATACTGACAATCTGAATTGCTTAGTGGGGAGACCACGGGTAGAGAAATTCTAGGTGCAATGAAAGGCACAACTATTCATTGGCAGAAGTATTTAATCTCTTTTTTTTTTTTTTTTTTTTTTGCTCCCTCACAGACGATATTCCTGCCTACTAGTGGTATTTTTGGTATAGAGCTGGAAGGTAGATGAAAAAGCCCTGCCTGCACAAGCTAGGCACGTTTTTTTGTGAAACTGCAAACACTGCAGGGATAATGAGATGCCCAAACACGCTGGCTTCCTTCCACTGCAGTAAAGCCTTGGCCAGGTGCTCCCTAGCCTGGTCCCTGCCCAGGTCCAAAACCACACTTGGCTGCACACTGGCAGCACATCAGCGTTGTACCGGCAGTCAGAGTTTTCTCCAGGTTCTGCATCCTCGTGGCTGAGCTAATTGTGGAAAGGTTTTAGGGCCTCAATTTTTGAAGTGTCTTCTTAAATGTGCTTCCGTGCAGCAGTGTAGTTAAGAAATGCCCTGACACACTTCAATGAGTAGCAATGGTTTTCTGCTACACCTAAACTCTGTTGGCCTGAATTTTATGGTCAGCTTCTGTGATAGAGAAGAAAGTGACTGTTAAGCATCAGTTGGGTTACTGATCATTCACACAAAACAGTAACAAGTTTATCTTTTTATTATAATTCTAAGCAGCTGTATTGTCTCATGGTTTATAACTGTGCTTTTCCAAGTATTTTCTTCAGCAGAACTGTATAAGCTGTTCAAGTGGCCTTTGTCATGTTTCAGGGGACAAAGTGTCATCAGCGGGAGGAAGAGATGGGGAGTGGGCAGAGAAATCCTGAATGAGATCGCCCACCAGTAGCACGAAAACTTCCTCAGGCAGTCACGGATCTGTTTCTGGAGGCTTCCACCTCCTCACTTGAGACAAACATCAGTTCAGCTGTTGGTTTAGACAAATCCTAGCTGAAGGCATGGAAACCTTGAAGTGAAGAGATAGAGCAAAATTAGCATTCTGGTGGTGACCAGAATGTCCCTTTTATGTATGACTAAGAGTAAATATAAAACATCTTACATTTGTGTAATAAGCTCAGAAGAAGAACTTGGTTATTTCTGGTTATTTTTAGGGTATGCCCTACGTTTTACTTGTTTGATGACTGCAGTGAGGTTTTAATAAAAAGATTTGTGGAACAGGTCACAACACAAATGTTTTGAGATATTGAACAAAACAGCTCTGCAGATCTGCTCCTAAAGCAGTAAAAGAATTCATTATAGGTAAATATTGAAAATGAGCGGTTCATTTGACTCTTAACAATGGACAAAGGAAACCAGAACAAGTGACATATACGCTTCAGGAACAGCTCATGGGAAGTGGTCAATAATATGTGAAAGTCGTCTTTATTTGTTAAAGATAACATTACAAATTGTAGTAAATACTGTTTCTGTTTTTTAAAAAAATGTTTAGGAGCTGGAAAAGGAGAATCAGTTTTTTACTTGAATGACCAATGCTAGGTAGAGTTAGTTTTTTGTCTCTTGTGGCTCTGACCAGGCTACTTGAGTGTGTCAGGGATTAAAAGCAGCATATTTCTGCTTCTTCATCTGTGCTTTATATAAAACGAGTTAACCACAAAAAGTGGTGCTAAAAGAATATTAGTAAGGTTAAAAAGAGCTTAAATATTAGAAAAGGGGGAAGCTAAGGTGGCCTCCTGACCGTAGTTTGACCCTTCCTGTGCAAAGGGTACCAGGGAGGCTGCAGTTGCAGGGTGACCCCATCTGCCTGCCACATCCCACTGTGTGTGACAAGCTATCCAGTGTTTTTTTCTTAATTCCTGGCTCGGCCTTTCCCACAGCCTTAGTTACTGCTCAAATCACTCAAATCCTGAAGACAAAACTGATTTTCCTCTTGGAAGTTTCTCTAACCTTACCCAAGCACTTTGGAGACACAGGTGTAGTTTCATAAAAGTCATGAGAGTGAGGAGTGTCATCCCTAGTTTGTCGTTGGAAGACTGGAGAAAGGCTGGGGAGAAGCTTCAAAACCAAAAGTATCTGTTGATAGTTGGGCTCCAAATTGTAAAGCACTCGAAACAACAGCATTTATGTGTATGTGTGCATATGTACATGTACATGCAGGTATTATGAAGCATATGTGTATATTTGGTTTTGACAGTGCGTGCATTCACACATGCGCACAACGTGTGAGTAATGTATGAAGCCACCGCGTCGGTTTCAGAGCTTGTTCATTGTATGCATCCAGCTTTCAGAACAGACAAACCAGGAACTTAACATCCGAGCATCTTTGCAGTGCCACAGAGATTATTTTTTCCTTTTCTTTTTTTTGATGTTTCCTTCAACACACAGTGCTTAATTTTGCAGTGGGGGAATTCTGCTAATTAAAGTGTGTTGTTTGCTTAGCCTTTTAGGAAGGAAACATGGGAAAAAGGAGAGAAAGGAAGTGTACATCTTACCACATGTCACTAAATTGATTTACATATGAAGTATCTTCCCACAGATTTCTGTCATATAACTGAAAGCAGTGGTAAGATCTCATGCTAAATACATTCTGGTTTCAGTGGAGGATTGAATGCTGCCAACAGATTTGATGCAGCTGTTAACTGCAAAGGAAGAGTCAGTGATGGGAATCGCTGGGTATTTCTAAAAGGTGCTAGGGAAGGTTCTGGAAATGCGTTTTGGTAAACCCGTTTGGGGGGTGTGGTGGTGCTTTTTGAAGTGCTGAACACCTAGGAATATTGGACTTGTCAGTGAGTATGATATTGAGCAAGAGGCTCTTTCAGTTTTTTTAAAGGAATAGGTAGGCAAATGGATAGTGTGTCTACTTTGATTTTTCAAAAGAAATTTAACAAGGTCCATTACCAGAAGCTATTAAAGAAATTAATCTACCATGGAATAGAAGAGAAAACTCATAGACTAAATAAGAGGAAAGATAAAAAAAGGCAGGAATTAATGGTCCATCCTCAAGGTGGAGAAAGGTCACCAGCAGAATCTCAAAGGATCAGTTCTTGTGTCTGTGACATTCAAAATATTTGTGATTTGGAGAAGAGGGTAAATCATGAGGTGACCCATTTGATGATGAAAGTTATCCAAGATGGAATTAATAAAAGCAAACTATGAAGAATTTCAGATGGGTCTTTGATATGGATTGAGTGGAGGTGAAATGGCAGGCAAAAATTGTTGTAGTAAAGGCACAGTGTACATGGGAGAAGCACAAATTAATCTTCGTGTATTTGAATAGCCTACTGTGAGTAGCCTCTAACTTCTCAGGACTGAGACCTCGGGTATTAATAGCTGTGTGAAAACAATTTCATTAGTGCCAAAAAAGCAGTGTTAGGGATTATTAGGAAAGGAATGGGGAACAAATTGTAGCTCGTAACTGTACTGCTGTGTCAGTTACGGACTTAACTGTATTTGTGAGTACTGTGTGCAGTTCTGGTCTTCCTTAGAAGTAGTATATAGTATAAACTGCAGAGTTTAAAGAATGGTGGTGAGTGCTTAAAGCATGATATGGCTGCCGTAGAAGAAATTACACAGTAGATTAGAACTTGCCACCATAGAAAGGAAGATGCCTGGAGACTCTGAGAGTGCTCTGAAAAGTTATGAGTAGCTTGGAGAGGATGGACGAGGAATGGTGATTCACCCTGTCTTTCACAATGAGACCTCGGATTATCAAATGAAACTAGCAGGCTTCAGGCTCCAAGCAAATAGAAGTCATTGCATAGTTGTATACTTTTGTCGCACAGTGTGTACATGAGCTCCTCATCCCTCTGCCACAGTGTCTTGTGGATGCTGAGAGCCTACAAGGTTCTGCCCAACAGGACAGTTCATTACAGGATAACTTATGAGGTGTTAGGGACCTTATTTGTCTTGTGTCTGTGGAGGTGGTGGTGGAACACTGTCTTGGGGAAATACTGCCACATGCTCTCCTACGCTTTACACCCTTTTTTGATGTTGTGCTGTGGGTACCTGCTCTTGACCGCTTGAGCTAAAAGGGTTTTTTTGACTGAGATAGGCATTCTCATGCTTACTTGGGTTCCTTTCCCGTATCAAAGAGTACTTGACATCAGACATCCTAGTCTATCCCCTCTGACCTGCTGCTCTTCTGCTTTTCTGTATGTCCGAGGGCTGCTGCCCCTGTCCTGCGCTTCTTACTAGGTCTTTCTCTCACTCCAGGTTTTCCAGCCTCACTCCCTTTGGCTCACCAAACACTACTGTCTTGTCAATCGCCATTCCACTCAAGTCTTCTTGCCCTTAGACACTGATGTTTCTTCACCCCTCCTTTCCTCTCATCTTGTTCCTAGCTTGGCATCCATCTCCTCCTCTCAGCACATCGTATTCTGCTTCCTTTCAGCATCTGCTATCCGAGCCAGTCTTGCATCCGCTTCCCGGCTCTCCATCAGTTCTGCCATGCGTCTCCTACCATCTCATTTCACATTTCACTTGATGCTACCTGAGCCATGCAGGTAGAAACCAACCGTGTGATCCTTCCTGGGAGCAATGAGATCAGTCTGTTCTGACACAAAGGCAAGGTAGCACTTAAGAGGAAAAAAAAATACCCTTCTGTCACAGCAAAAACATGCTCTGGATTCTGAGTGTTCTGGCAGGTGTTTGTGCGCACCTGTCAGTCCTTCATCAGAGGTAAAGAAAGATATAATTGCCTCAACTTAGCTTTTATTTTATATTTTACTTTTCAACAAATTCTAATAAAATTTGCTTTATTAAAGCATTCTTGATTATGACTGTTTTAAGCACAGACTCATGATTGTTTCTGATGTTGCTTCATTTGTGTAGAAGGAAGATCCTGCTGCTCTGTGTCAGTGACATAACTGCTCTGAGATACTGTACTTAAAGCTTAGCTAAGTAAGATGACTTTGTGTGGTATAACAAAAACAGTCAGTCATTGGTTTCCCCTTTGGTATGTGATGAGTGTTCTAAATGGTCTTTAGTTTTCCTTTTTCAGTGAAAAATGCAGATCTATGATTCCATGTTTCCTTACAGCTGCATTTAATTCTTCTTTAAAAAGAAACAAAAAACACAAACAAAAAACCCCACCTTAAATCCTTAAGATATTTTTTTTTCCCCTTCACTATTTCTATCCCATATGTGGCATACAGTCCTGATTTCGCTGGAACAGAATCACAGGCCAGCCATGGTCTGCAGGCCATTAACAGCTTGGAGTCAGCCAGGGCAGCTGACCTGAGTTGGCTCACAGATGCATCCTATACCATAAAAGTCATGCTCCATATAAATGGGGAGGTTTGGTGATGACACTAGCTCTTCCTGATCCTGCTCCTCCTCTCTCTTCTCCCCATCCCTGGAGGCACTTGCTTACCATTCTCCTCCTAAGGACTACCTTCATATTTGTTGTGATTGCTGTACATTCACTGGACGAAGTACAACTTTGTGTGCTTTACATTGGCATTGGTGTTAGTTTGGCTACTTCATTACATCTGTTTTTACTTCAACCCACAAGTCTCCTCTCCTTTTTCTTATTTCCCTTCTGTGCAGGGGGTTGATCATTGGGTGATAGAGCAACTGCTGTAGTTTAGCCCCAGATACGGGCTAAACTGAGTGGCTTTTAATACTGGATAAGCTGAAGATTTCTTAAGTCTTTGATTGAAGTCCATTATTCTGTAGGCAGGATGGATGAACCTAAGTGCTGGTATTCTTCTTCCTGTGCATCAAATCTAATATTGCAACTGAATTAAACAGGGAAACTCAGACTAATGATGATTCAAGTTTTGAAATTCAAAGGAGAAAAAGCTGCTGTAGTGGGCAGAATTTTGGGAAGGACCCTCTTGGCTATGTGTGATGCTTTTGAAACTCCATTTTCAAAGTCTTGTGGGGGAGTGGATTAGGCTTGTGACATGCTTGTAAAATACCTGTTTCTTGACTGAGGCTACACTGTCCTCTGTTTCGTGTATGCAGGAAAGAGTGAGCAGGGTGTCAATTCCGCTTGACTGTTTCTTTGTGCAGAAACAAATGGGTGACCTCTTTAGGAACACTGGGCACGGTTCCTTGGGTTTTGTCATTGAATGTATCTGTTGCCGTTTCTCGAGTCCCCTTGGGTTTGGGACCAGCCAAACTCATTGCATGAAACATAAATTAGCTTCCAGGGTATCAGCAGTCTCTGGACAAAAGCTGTTATTGGACATAATGTACAACTCAAGATGCAAGTACTGTTTTTTTCCAATACTTTAAACAGTATTGTTGTGCCCATGTAATTTAGAGGTGGTCTTGCATTTAAGCTCTATCACTGTGAATTCAAGTTCTAAAGATTTGTATTTTTTAATGTCTCAATACTTTCACCAAGACATCAGAACTACTTTTAATGAAAAATGTTTTTGTTAAAATAGCACAGTAAAATGGTTCTTAATTTGTTAACCATAGCAACAAAATAAAAGAACCCCACATACATATGTACTATAACCAACAGCATATGTATTAGTTTTCTGTTGTCAGAGTGCTGGTATGAATGCTCTGTGTTTTTCTTTTTAATTTTGGCAGGAAAAACCCTATAGTTAATGATTTGTCTTTCTGTGAAAGGTATTTTGTCCTTCATTAAGAGACTTTAGACATTTGTTTGTAAATATGCCCTTACACTCTCATCCTTAGTGGATAGCCTGGCTTTTGGTGAAAGTTTGCGTCAAAGACTTCATCTGTAACCTTGGAAGAGCGTTTGCAAAATGACTTTGAGTAAGTGGAGGAAAGAACTTGGTTAATTTACAGTAAAGTGTTTCTCATTTAGGGCGCATTGCCCTTCAGGCAAAGAGGACTGGTAAAGCTAGTACTTAAGATGTGACAGCACAGCTCCTCAGCATTTATCTGCCCTCAAACGATAAATTGACCATAACTGCCAAGGGGAGGCACGGCAGTATTACAGAGCTGTACTGGAAGTCACTCAGGTCTAGCACACTTTCATTCCTCAGACTTCATCGCTGACAGCCATGGGATGAAGAAGAGGTACAGCCTCGCATCGACTGGACTCGGACCCATTAGAGTTCCCATGAAATATCAAACTGGGATTCAGGGGCTGCAGGGCTGCATCCACAGAGCTGTGCTGGGATGACACAAGCTGTCTTCCCGTTGGGTGGATCACTGTGCTTGCAGAGAACTTAAAGGAGAATTTTTTCCAGTTAAATATATGAACCTGAAGCTGAAATAAAGTACTTCAGTTTTAGTAGAACATAGGAGTGTTCTTAAAAAAAACTAACTATAGCCAGTAACCTTTCCTCTTATCCTCCTGAATTTTTGTATTCCACATAGGAATTTTTGTGTGTACCTAAAAAAATGCAGAATTGTTAGATAGGAGTTGTATCTTAGTTCTGTACTCAAACTGTTGTACTTAAGCTGGCCATTAAAAATGCTTCTTAATTGTTCAATTTGAAATACCAAAACCTAGCAAAACCGTGTACTAGGGATAATGAATGAGGATCATTATTACTGGAATTTATTTACTTTCTGCATTAATATGTTTGATCTTTAACTCCCAGTGGCTTTGTCAGTAAGTTCTTGATGTGTAAAATATTTAAATTACCCCATTTTTTTAATATCAGATCATTGCAACTAGGTCAACAGAAAATTGAATCATAACAATTTGATATCAAAGTTAATTTTGGTAACACAAATTAATTTTGGCTCTGTAGTAATACCGGCTTCTACTTTTTTTTTCCAGAAGGTACTTGGGTGAATACATAAGCAGTGTCTGCTTCTTAGGAAGTGGGATCATCCATGCTTTGAAGGAGACGGGGTTTTATTTTAGTTTTTCCCTTAGCTCCTCTTCACCGAGTTGGTCTTACGTGATATGTTTTCATACCATTTATTACGTACAGTTTAACCTAGGATGCAATTTCTGAATATCTGTTATTTTGTCAAGACATTCTCTTCCCCTTTGTAACTGTTCTTTATCTGTTAAAAGCTTATTGATTATTTATGATTGGCTCCCTGTGATTACAGCCATTTGGAACCAATCCACTCAACAGAGATTACAAACTCTTTAGGAAAAGGACTACCTTAAGGTTTTTGTGACACTTAACACAGGAGCATCCTGCCCTCTGACTGAAAAGACCGTATTTCACCTTACAGTACAAATGAGAAATGATCAACAGCATGTGCTTGAGACTATAGCTGGAGTTGTTTCCTTTTACCTGTTTTCTGGGATTTCTTTGTTCAGTCTGTACTAAATATGTGGTAGGCAAACTCCTTCTCTTTGCACACTATGGACTTTTTTTTTTGTATATGTAGTTTTCTTTTGGAGAACAACCTTCAGCAATATTTCCTTCTTACACTGAAATCCCTTATGAATTCAGTAATTGACCTCACATTCAGCTCCCTGTGGACAAGGCCATTTTTGTTCCATCTGTTTCATAACCGAGCTAAGCTTGAATTGAATTATGTAATTTTTCTTTAGTCTGGGAAGAAATGGAAGTTTTCAGGCAGGGTTTCCATCTGATGGCAACTGCACTACCACAGGGAGGCCAATAGCCATCTACGAATGCTTTGCTGGAGCAATGTTTACAGCATTCACCATTTTTTGAAAAAACAGACTCCCATGCTCATCAGTAGCCTATGAAACATTGGCTGCCCAGAGTGGTCTTTGCTAGTTGTCTTGGGTTTTATACTCTTAAATACTGGGTTCATGTCAAAAATAGAAAACATAGCATATGTAAATCACATTCATCATTGTATTGTTGTGGTAAAGCACTGAAGTGATAAATCTTTCATATTTCTTTTGCTGTTTCAGATTTTGGGGGGAAAAAAGAAGTTGAGCTTCAGTTTAGTTACATTGTGAACTTCCCCTCCATATGTCCTTTTGCTCTGTTCTGTAAATCGTAAATAATTTGTTATCTCACTTTGTTCTCAGTATGGGGAACAAGGTTTTTAAATTAAAAATGGATTGAATCTTAATCTAACATTTGTTCTTTCTGTAACCTACCCAGAATTTTTTTAGTACTTCATTAGTTCTCCTTCATTAACTAACAATGATCCCCCAAGTTAATTTGGCATATCATGAAGGAGTAATACTGAAGTCTCAAACCTTTCCTTTTTGTTAAACTCTAAAATGATAGGCTGTTGTGAAGTCTTATTTCAGTTTTTAATTATGTAACTGTCCTCATAATTTACAAAAAGTCTCTTACATCAAGGGTGTTTCAGGAATAACTTAAATTGCCATAAAAAGGGACGGTGTAATGTCAAGTTAAACTCTAATGCCATTTTTATTATGTATGAGCAATTGGCTGTGTACAATTACTGTAATCTGGTCTGTTACAACAGAATCAATTTACAGCAGTTTCTTGTACATTACCAGAGGTAAAGCTCTAAAGAAAAATGTGCTCTAAAATAGCATGTGCTGTGCTGAGGCCAGCTGGATGAGTTAAGGGCACTGGAGAAGTGGGAGGATGCCTTCCTGAGCCTCCTGAGTGCTTCCTCTTCCTATTTGTCCCCCTCCTCTCTTCCAGTCGTATGGTATGGTTTGCAAGGTGTCTCTGAGGTTGCTCATTGACCCAAAATCCTGTTGTTGTCAACTACATGTCCACAGGAGAAAGTATAAATGGTGTCTTCACTGTGCTTTGGCCTGGGTGCCACACCTGGAGATGTAGGCTAACTTGTGCCTAAGCGTTGCTTTTTGAAGTTGGTTATTGGTAGATGGTACCCCTTTCTTTCTTTCTTTTTCTTTTTTTAAGTAGAATTTCCCATATTTCTCTCAAGATTTCTGTTTTATCACATAAGAACTGTAGCTAGGGATGAAATGGGGTAAAATAGCACCTATGGGGAAAACTTACTGAAGAATTCATTGATGTTGTCTGTCATTTGGCAAAATGATTTTTTTGAAGAACTGCTTAAAGCAAAATGTTTTGCTGAATTGGGATGTCAGCTCACTTGGCTCTCTTCTGTGATATGTCAGGTTCAGATTTCCCAGTGAGAACAGCCATGCTCATGCAGACATCTCTGAGAGGGGCCCACATTGAATTTCTTTCATCAGCACCTTGGTTAGACAATGGAGTGCAAGCGATATATCTAATAAAGATTCTGACCATGACAGCCTGTACAAAAGTCTTACGTGAATAATTAAATTCTATTGAGGTGAAATTTTTCTGGTTAGCGAATTTGAATACAAAAGCAAGCAAGCCAGGAGGCACTTCTGTCCTGTTTGGTCAGTCCTGGCCTGAGCATGTCATGAGTTTATCGACTGCGTGTCTCCTTTGCTGGACTTATCAGGAGCATTGTGAGATGGGGTTGTCTTCCTGGGAAGCTAGAGCAGAGGCACTTGTGTGGGAAGAGGCAGCACACCAGCAAAAAATTGTAGACCTAGTAAGGCAGGTGATTTGTCTCATCTAATGTACTGTCTTCCTCATTAGCCAGGAGAAGGTGGTGCAAGAAACCTGTTCTGTGAACAGGAGATTCCAGTGTGTGTGATACTGAGCCTGTGCCTCTCATTTTGTCTGTCCATAAAGTTGACTCAACTATCACCCTTGTTTGGGATATTATAAGAGGAAAACCAAGCTATTCAGTTACTCTCCTGTGATTATACAGAGCATGAAAAGGTGTCTGTGAACAAGGCAAGACACACTTTCTTGATTATACTATAGTTTGCAATAACTCCAGAAACCCAGAGAGTAGGTCACATGACAGGTACAGAAATAATGTTTTGAAGGCCAGTGTGACTAAAAGGAAGTCAAGAGTTGTTGCAGCTTTGTTTTTCTTTGCTAGTGTATGGGGAAGTGGAGAGGACTTAAGGGATGAATAGAACTGTGTGGTCACTGATGTTGGAAGGGACTTCTGGAGTTCCTTAGTCCAATTTGGTGCTAGAGGCAGGGCTGATACTCAGTTTGGGCCATCTACTCAGGACTGTGTCTGGAAAACCTACAAGGACAAGAGATTCTGCAGCCCCACTCAGCATCTTTTTCCCAATGGTTAATTATCCTTATGGTTTTTGGTATGTTTGGGGGTTTTTTCCCTCCTTTTTATCAAGTAGGAACCACTCCTGTTTCAAACAATGGCTACTGTCTTTTCCTGCAGTGCTGTGAAGCAGCTCATTCTGTTGTCTTAATGATGTCTCCATAGGTGTAAGCAAGCAGCTTAATTAGCTCCCTTGAAGCCATTTCTTCTCCAAGCTGAACAAGTCCTACTCCCTCAGTCTCTCCTCACAGCCAAATTCTGCAGCTGCCTTGACCATCCTCTGCTGAACTCAATTCCAGTTCATCAATATCTTTCTTGTACTGGGATGCTCAAAACTGGACACAGTATCCTAGATGCAATGTAATGACTGCCAATTAAAATGGATTAATTATTTTCCTAAGTCAACTGTATGTGCTTCTGTTTGTACAGCCCAGGGCACTGCTGGCCATCTTTGCTGTCAGGACACGCGATGGACTTGTGCTCAGCTTGCTGTTGGCCCCAGCTGAGCCTTTTTTACAGAGCTGCTCCCCAGTTTGCCTGTACTCAGCCTGTATCATTCACAGGACTTATTCCTTCCCAGTGGTAGGACTTGGCTTTTGTCCCTCTTGAAATTTGAGGTTCTTGTCAGCTCACTCTTCTAGCCTGTCTAGATTCTTCTGAATGGCAGCTCCACCTGCAAGTGTGTCAACTGCCCTCTGCCCTGTTTGGGTCACCTGCAGACTTTTTGAGGGTATGTTGTGTCTTCTCCATATCATTGATAGATACATTAAACAAAACAAGTGCCAAAATTAAGCCCTGAGGTATTCTACTCATTAATTCCTTCCAGGTGGAGTACAACCGTGAGCCACTACCCACTGAGCTCAACAGCATGGTCAGTTTTTCACTCAGCTGGTAGTCCATCCACCGAAACCGTAACATCCCAACTTGGATACAAAGATTTGCGAGAGGGAGATGGTGTTGAATTCCTTGCTAAAATTAAGATAGATGGTATCTGTTGCTTTGTTCTCACTCACTGATCTTGTAATTTCCTCCTAGAAGGCAAGTCAGGTTGATCAAGCATGATTTAGCTTTGTTAAATCTGTTTTGAGTATTGCAAATCATTGCCATCTCCATGCCTCCAGCAATGGCTTTCAACAGGACTTGATCCGTGATTTTCCCAGAAGCTGAAGTGAGGCAGACTGACCTGTAATTCCCTGAAGCATCTTTCTTGCAATGTGATTGCAGCTTCTGCCTTTCTCCAGATAATCCGGAACCTTCCCCAAACCCTGCAATCTCTCAAAGACATGTAAATCAGTCAGGTTTTGCTTTGAACCTTGTATGGGAATCTGGTTTATAAATCAAACAACTTGAAGCTTCTGACTGTGAAGACTTTCTTTGGAGAACCAGTTTATGATAGCTGTAGACAAGTTTCAGGGAGTGCTATATTGCCCTAATACTTAAAAACGTGGCTTACTAACCATTCAGAACTGTCCTTACATGAAGAAATGATATGTCTGTTGCTCATAGTTAGTAGTTTATTTCTAAAAAGTGGTGCTCACTGAACACAAAATGTAACGTTGCATTTAGTCTACCTGACTGCTTAACTTGTAGTCTTCCTTGAATTACCATGTCCAGGTTGGCTCTCCTCTTTCTCCCAAGCTGTACCCAGCTGCCTTGTATGTGAGCTGCCAGACCACACTGCCATCCTTCCTGCAAGATTGGTAAAGGCTCTTCTTTGTATAGAGCAAAGCTACATTTTTTCAGGTAGTTGTTAATCTGGTTACCTGTAAACTTTGCAAAGCTTTAAAATGTTCTTTTTTGTATTTTCCCACGTCCCTGGTAGTACAGTGAAGTCCTTCACCCACTGGCAGTAACAATTTGAGTGGAACTTTCGTCTTGACAAATAGAATATTCAGGACTCAGTGGTGTTACGGGAAGTGATTGCTTTGGTTGTTAATAATCAGCAAGATATTTCTGTGAAGTTAATCTTCAACTGCTGCTTATGCAGTTATTTATTCACTCATCAGAGCCTTTGCATAAGGTAGTATTGCAGAAACAATTGCTGCTTGAACTTGATTTCATAGTGATTTCTGTTCTTTGCCAGAAGACAGTCAGCAACGACTGAATTAAATTACTGCTGAAGTAAAAAGAATCCAAATTTTTGTAAAGAAACATGCAGTATGAAGGTGTTTAAGAAGGGGAAAAAACCCACAAAACTGATACCTTACTGAAGTAAACATTTCCTGGTCTAAAATGTGACATATTCCTCATTGGAATCTTAGTGTTTGAAAAGGCTTTTGATGGCCAAACCTTAAAAGGTGTCTGAAGTTTTTGGGGTTTTTTATTTATTGATCAGTGTCTTCAGCACATCACTAATACAAATGCATAGGGTATTAATGAATTAATTAATCTAATTACTTCTTCCTGTATGCTGTTTCCATTTCAGAGCCCATTTTCCAAGTACATCTTAAGTAATGAAGTGCATTAAGTGTCACTTCATCCATATAGGAGACACAAAATTTTAAACTGCTTGGAGATTTGCACTTGCAGATTTTGCTGCAAAACATGTCTGCTGCCTGCTGTGCGAGAGGGAGCAGAAACAGTACTAACTGACGTGCAGCTTGGCAGCAACGGAATGTGATGTTAATAGCTCGAATGTTAGAATTCCTGCATTTGGTAGCATTTATGAAGCATGATCTGTTTTGGAATGCAGCCGTATTACAGCTTGTAAAAACCTGAAGGGGGGGCGGGAAGGAATAAGATTCACAAAGATGTGAGTCCTTAAGATATGGAATGTATCTGCTTTTGAGAGATATCATTAAGTTATATTTGGTATTTATATTTAAATATAAGAAAGAGCATTAAAATGGGTCCTGCAGTATCAGTTGTCTTTATCAAATCATGGTATGCAATTTTGTTAATTTCTTAAAAGGTTCTTGGAGATGTTTTTGCTTTTTAAAAGCTGCTGGCTTCTGTTCTGCTTTGACATTTTCAGAAAACCAACTTCCTTAAAACCTTACTGAGTATAAAGAGTGAATGGAGCTTTGAATAACCCTGGGAATGGTTAACGACTTTCCTATTTGAAACTGTTTAACACAGAGATTGAAAACAGTTAAAACCAAACAAGGGGGATTTTTTGTTGTTGTTAGTTGTCTAAATAGTGCTGACTGGTGTTTTTTGATGGGGAAATTCCATTATGGTGAAGAGAGAGCCCTGAAGAGGTCCAGCACTCACACCTGAAACTAAAAAGCTCCTGTGAATTAAGTAGTACTTTGTCTGGAGAAGGGTATGTGTTGGTCCTGTATCATAAAATGAGGAGACAGCACCTCCTCAACTTCTCCTTACCGTTCTTCTTTCCATGTTGTGATTGCCTAGCACACATGCCTCCAGGTCTCCTCAAGAATTTAAAGCACGGGAGAGGCAGACAGTTCCCCTGCAAGTGGCAGGGGCAGGAGTTGGAGAACCAGTTGATAGGAAACGTGACTGAGTGGTATCCAGTGCAGCTCTGTTGGTTTCTGTCACCTGCCATGGGAACTAAGGGCCCTTGACAAGAATCTGCGAGTGATGTGTGCTGACTTTGCACAAGCAACTTCTCCCTCGACAGGCTTTATTTTTGGTTTTTGTTTGGTGCTTGACTTAAGCCTTGCTCTACTATTGAATGTCCCACCTGGCAGTGACGTGAACAGAACTGTACAGGAGCTCATAAATCATGAAGAGATGTATAATTGGAGGAGGACTTAAATACAGGAGTACAAGGAATAAAGGGAATCTAGAAAATTTAGAAGACAAGGCAGGAGGCAATTAGTATGTTGAGATGCACATGAAAGAATCAAAATGTACTTTATATTAAAAAAAAACCCTGAAAATTATGAATTAACTGTATTTCAGCAAAATAATTCTCCCTATCTGAGGCTTTTGGTTAGTATCCCTGATTTTATTGCATTAACAGTATCTCGACACTGGACTGATGATTCTGGTATAGACTACTTCAGCTGTGTACCAACAACCTTTTTATGTCCTCAACAAATTAGGTCCTTTCTTGAGGTGGTAGGTGGTCCTTTACCAAGAACACATGCAGCACTATGTATATATGATGAGGCCAGGGTAGCATTTCCATTTCCTGCTCTTGAGGATTAGTGAGTCCAAATAGTGTTGTTTCTCTGACCTCTGTTAAAGGTGTTCTTGAAAAAGTGGCCCTTTAAGAAGCAAGCGTTTGTTTCTGCCAGTTCCTGAAACACCTTTGGTGTCCATGATGGTGTGCTTCATGTTTTACCCAGTTTACTCAGCAGCTAATGACTTTGTGGTCCTGGGACATGCTCGATGATAGCTTTTATAAGCTAAGCACTGCAAAAAGAAGTGGGTATGGAGAACAAAAGGCCTTCATACACAATGGATTTAACCACTGGGTGGTGGAGAACTGCTTTCTATACAGCGCTGTCACAAAATGGGGGAGGGAAGCAGGAGAGTATTACATGGGTAAAAGATGCATTCCCAAATACTTGGACTGTTTCTACTGTACTATTCTGATAATATGAGGTCCTCAGCGTATGAGGTAGGGTTCAGAAATCTTTTTATTTTCCTTCCCTTTTGTTTCTGATTTCTTACACCCCTATACCATACGCATTGTATTTCACTCTAAGTACTCGACAGTGACGTGTAAGCTTCAGCATGGAAGAGAAATAATTCAACCATTTTGAAGGAGAAGAAACATTTATAGAGAAAACATTCCAGATTTTGTGGTTTTGTTTTCCATGACAACTTTTGGGAGCTCGGAAGCTCAAGATACTCTAGTATCTTGTTCCTCGCGCTTCCTTTCCAGACTGAGGTGGTCCATGCTTTGAGGAGCAACACTTCTGTGTTTCTTTCACTGCGGTTGCTGTAGTAAAAAGCTGTACAGGGACAGGGTGGTTGTTAAACAGAATGGCAGTGGGCATGTCATGGCAGGCATATTAACTGCATCTTCCAGACAGTACTATGTAAACAGCCTGAGTGCACTTCTGGTTTTTGTGGACTAAAAGTGCTCTTATTTTGGAAGGTACCACTGTCCTCTTTCCCTCCTGATTTTCCTGCTAATTTGATTGTGGCTGAGGATGCTTCAAATAATTTTCACGGTCCCAGAATTCCACTTGGGCAATCTTGACAAAAAAATCTTACTAAATCATCACAAAATGGTCTCATTAAGTTGTTCATATTTCAAATCTGTTCCTTAGAATTTTCTAGTACTGTTTCTTTCAAGATTTTTCCTTTCTGTGAATTTTACAGACTGTTTTCTGTAGATGAAGAAATTTCCAATAATTTCTTGGGTTATTGAGGGACCCACACCTTTTGATATACGGTATGAAGAATCAAGCAGTCTTTTCTAACTTACCTTGGCTTCCAGCACCTTCTAGCTTTCCATTGCGAGCTCTTTTTATAGAGCTGCGGAAGATCTGCTTTAGCTAGATATATTGCTGTCAGTTTAGGATGGGACCTGAAATATCCAAAAAACCACACAGACACACACCCGCTCCAAAAAACACCAACACACACCCCCCCACACCCCCAAGTGACCCTGTGGCAAGCACCCACAGGTGCCATCCTTCACTTTATAATATTTTTTCTGATGTAAGCTGCTAGGCTTCAGTCCCTGATGCATTCACCAGCCCTCCAGCACAGCTGATCATGTCTTGTTACAGTTTTATCAAACAGGATTACTGCAGTGATGAAGTGAAAAGTAAGAAGTGGATCTGAAAAGTCTGTTAGGGCTGCAGGGAGGAGAGGGGAAGGAAGCAATAAGCAATTAAGCATGGTGTGGGAAGAGGAGAAAAGTGTTTTTCTTAGGCAGCATCATGTAGGAGCTCTGTGACTGAGGTAGGACAGAGTCAAGCTAACCGGAGAGATGTGTCTAGACTTTGTTATTCCTGCTGTTTCTTAACTCACGATCTCCAAGAAATTAGGCAGGATTATATAATGAGGAGAGAAGGTGCTGTCTCTGCAACAAATACTCTCTCATTTGTGGCAGAAGCTTTGCAGAGGTAACCACTGCTCTGAGGAACTGGAAGGGAGAGCAGCTCAGTCCTGAAATTTCTCAACTTCCCAAGCTGGACTTCACAACCTGCTTTTCAGTGAATAGTGTTTGAGAGGCAGCATTTTGATTTGTGGTGCAGGGAGAGAAAGTTTGCTAGTGTGAATGGTTGGTGCCTAGAGAAAGCAAATTGAAAGGGAAACCCCTCAATAGCCCTTTTGGAGTGACTTCTGCTGCTGGTCGCACCGATAACAAGTTATTGGAGGGGGGTTTTTTGACTTGGTGGGCCTTTTAGGAAGATGGGACAGAAGGAGGAATCCCAGCATGTAAGCTAACCCACAATGCTGAGGTAATGGGCTTCAGCACAGTTCTATTAGATTGCATTAATGAAAAGGAGAGGGACAGAAGAGGCATCTTACTGTACTCCAAGCAAGATTTTTTTCCTTGAAGATGGATGAGACAAGTGGAAAAAAGAAGTAGATTAACTTAATGCTTCAATGAACTGTTGAGGTGCTGCAGACTTTTAAGGAATGTTTAAAAAGATGCCAGAGCATGTGATGATGTGTATTTGAAGCTTCTTGCGTGTAAACAGATGTATCTGTTATTGGCATAATGTATCAAATCTGAATGATGCTTGCGTTCTGTCTGGAAAGTAAGACAATTTTATCAGAAAATGCAGCCAAGCAAAAAAGTAGTGAAGCAAGCAGAAATTCCATTTATGTCTATGATCAAAGAGCTCTAGAGGAAGGATGAAGAGGTTTGAGAATGATCCCTTTTTACGTATGGTACCTTATGAAAATGAAGACCTAATAAACACCATGAATTATTTGCAGGTGTATTTCTTGGTATATGGTTCATTATTTTCACACAGACAAATGTACATTGATGGATTGTACCTAAAGGATTTTAGCCCTTCGATGCCAGAATTGTGTGTGAAGTATTTGGACTTTCAAAAAATCACAGTAGAACACGTGATATATCAAGAGTGGAGCTCCTTGTTATGGTGTACGTGTAGATATTTATATGTCAATGACTTCATTACAGTGGGTTTTATTTTACCTTGATCTTCTGTCCCAAGTATGGCTGTATGTTGTGGGTCATCACGGTGTTTGTGAAAAGTACCTTAATTGTCATGATTTCTCAAAATTGTTGTAAGAGCATCAAGACACTAAGGTGTAGTACAGCTAGAATTACCAGTCAGTTTTTAATCTAATAGAAGAGCTTTGCTCATCCCAAATGGTTGCCTTTTGTAGCCTAATAAATGGATAAATGCTGTGAATAGTCAAGGTGGTTTACTTAAAAGAGTTATTACATCAGGGTGTATGCTAAATAACAGAAAAATAAACCACTTTTTAATCGGTGTTCTCTCTTTACCTTTCAAGTCTGGTTGAAGGACTTCTTTGAAGCAGGAAAAAAATGCTAAAGCAATAGGCACTTGGTTTGATGCTGTAAAATGTCTGTTGGAGAACCACTGGCCTTACTTTTAGATGCTTAAAACATAGTGGATGGCTTTGCTCAAACAATAAGAAAAATCCCAGCTGTAGTTATGTGAAATAACTTCTCAGAACTTTATGAGGATGGCAAGGTCGATAAAGAGATGTGTTAATGGAGCCAGCGTTGGTTTTGGCTGAGCCTCTGGTAAAGAGGAGAGCTGCAGCTGTTTCTACCTCTTGCCCCAGAGGTGGCTGTGCAGGTTGTGGTGTCAGTTCTGCTCCAGCCCTTCAAATCCAGGTTTGTGTTGCTGTCCATCTGCCATGCTGTGGGTCTCTTACTGAAACTCACAGATAAAATGGTGGAGTGGGGACAGTTTTCTTACCGAGCTGTTTTGGGGCCAGTTTTATGGGCAGGAGTTAAGCCTGTTACTCATCAGAAAAATATAGATAGTCCAAGACACTAGGATGCATATTTCATGCTTTATCAGCACCACCTTGGCTTCCTATTGGCTGATGGATGGGTTTTAGGAAGAGGCCTCTAATGTTTGTATTTGGGATGGTATCATGGAACGTGGTTTCCAGCTTTTAAGGCTAGTAGGGTTTGGGTGCAGCACCAGCTCTCCACCTCCCTGCTTGTATCTGCCTGCCCTCTGCTAGTGACTGCCCCAGGGGGTTTCAGAGTTGTTCAAAGCTGCTCTCAATGCTTGCAAGTTACTAAAGGAGGAGATACAATATGGTAGTATTTGATACCTGGCTGGGTACTAGTATTAATATTGGTAGTCCTTCATAGGTAATGGTGTAGGTAGAAATTATCTTTTATGTGGAGTTTTATATACTTCCTAAACACCGCTTCTTTTTAACTTCCATTTAAAATTAAATTTGAAGTTGGAGAAATCTAAAATTCCTTTGTTTATTATAGGCTGTTAAAATCCTTTAAACTAGACTGAAGATCTTTAACAGTCTGGCTTAACATGTCTTGTGCCCAAGCTCAGAGGAAAGCCCAAGATCAGAATAAAGCGATGTCACGGGCCGGAGCAGGCATCCATTCCCAGGGGCTGTGTATGGCAGCAAACTCTCTTTCTCACCAGGTTTTGACAGGCGCAGCCTCCCTTCATCTGTAGATGCCAAGTCTAAAATAGTATACTGTGACTGATTCAGTATGTTGCTAGATAATTGTGCTTACTGAATCATTTTACTGAAAAATTAAATGCATTTTTAAAGTATTTAGGTGTTTTGCATCTTCTGCATTTCTGGACTTCTGAAGAAAAGGAAAAACATTTTCAATAAAGTATTTCTTTGCACTTGAGGCCAGTGTGTTTGGCTAGCACACTGATGCAGATTGTAGCTAACTTTTAATTACCAACATTATTATAAGTAAGATATAATATATAAGATGTATGATACCTTAAATATATATAATATATCTTAAAGATATATAATATCTTACATATAGATAGATCTATAATATCTTACATATAATAATATCTTAAATATAATCATATAATATCTTAATATCTTAAATATTATATATGTAAAAGATATAACAATATTATTATAAATAAGAGAAGGCATCATGGATAAAGACTCATATAAACATCACCCTCAATAAAAGCACCTAAAGTTATATGGCTGCTTAATAAATGTGATAATGTATGCATAACATTATATGTAATAAATAAATGTGCCTGGGTGAGGTGTTGCGCCCTGGGGAGCAGGGCAAAGCACAGCCCCATGTCAGCAAGATGGGAAAAGGCACAGGGCTGATCAGCCCTTTGCTGCGCCGTGCCGAGCGTCTGATGGCTTGGGACAATCTATGCGAAATCACATGGAAAAAACACGTTTCTCTGAATGTTCTCAAATATCTACAGTGCGAGCACTTGAGCTTGTAAATTCATTTTAGCAAGGCTCTTGTTCTCATCAGTGACACGGAAAATGAAGTCTTGAGTCCTAGAGCCTCAGCATGTGTGCTGCTGCCTCATGCAAAATTCAGCACAGGCTTTGTTTGAAAGTACTCCTCTGAACATAATTTGAACATGCTTATTTTTTGGTTGGGATCCTAGCCACCTGCAACCATCTGCTAGCAGGTGTTTGGTTTTGTCATGGATTTTGTTTTATTACCTTTATCATCATGTCTTTGCTCTCCTTCTGTGTATTATTGGATGGATCCTCACATCGCATCTGGTTGATGCAGTAGATGGAAAATCTGCTGATCAGGACTGTGTCTCACACAGGGTATATTATTTTTATTTTGAGTTCTTTTGCCCTGATATCATAACTGCCATCAAACAGATAGGGCAGCCTTTTTCTTCCTAGAGAATACTTAAGAGTGTGTGATCAGTTGCCTTCACTACAATCCTAATTCTTTTATTAAAGGTTAGTACTTAACACTCTTACTAGTCTTTGCTGTGTTGAAAACTTATATTTCTGAACCAGAACTTCTGGTCTTAGGGCACAATATCTGTCGTCGTTCCAAGAGTATTTTTCAGAGAATACGATGTGCTTGACCAAAGTAAAATGTGGCATCATAACCTCTGGCAAAACTGAGAAACGTGAACCACTGCCCTGTTGTGATACCCCCAGATGGGGTAATAATGAAGTCTGCTACAAACATAATGGAGAATTGGGCATCAGGAAAGGGATGACTGATATTAGAGAGGGGGAAAAAATTGTAAAATGAAATTAAACTGTGAATCACTACATTGACACTGTCTGTGTTCCAGTGACTTGCAGTTAAAAGATGTTGGTTTGAGTTAGCAACAAGCAACTTTTCAAAAGAGTGAGCAGCGGATTGTCAGGCTTCAGCTAGATGAATGGAAAGCACAGGGTGGTGATTTTTTAATGTGGTAACATGACCTCTATCCAGAATTCCCCTTTGGGGCTGTTTTCTCCAGATGTGTCAGAAACATACGAGCTGGAGGGGTCTGGTTTTGTCCAGCCCTTCCCTACAAGAGTGGCTAAGCAGCTACTGGAAAACAAGTAGCTGTTACATTTTTGTGTTGGATCACTTGAGGCAATTCGGTGATTTATGAGCTTACCGAAAGACAAATTATGCCATCGTGGTTTATTATTAGAGTACCTCAGCAGAGCACAGATGTACAGCTGTAGTCAAACTACAAGAGATGCTGAAGAAGGCAGAAGAGTACAGGAAAAAGTGATAAATACAAGCTCGACAGAGGTAGTGCCGGTGGTGACAATAATACCAACCCTCCGTAGTGTGGAGATGGTAGAAATTTTGGAAGCCCTCCTGTCCGTGGTGTGGTCGTGGTTTAACCACGGCTTACTGGCAGCTCGGTAGGTGGCGGGGGAGTGGGGTAGGGTACTGGTAAGGATGAGGGGACAGCACAGGGCCAGGGAGGCTTTTAAGGCAGTGCTGCTTCCTGGGAAAACATTCATCCAACTTGAGCCTTGCAGGCACAGTGTCGAGGACAGGCCGATGCGGTGCAAATTGGCGTGCTGCTGTATTGGAAGAAGCAATAATACCGTAGTTGAAGTATATGTTGTGATCCCAGCACCTGACAGTGGAAATTATAACCAGTGCTGGGCTGGGATGCTCCATCAGTCAAAAAACTGTGCTAATGCACAGCTCCCTCGGTCAGGGCTTGTTCTGGCAAAAAAGAAGCAGTGTTACAAATTTCCCTTATTTTTAGAGCTGTGCATATTGCCCCCCCGCCCCTTAGGAGGTACAGAGTTGTTCTCTCTTCACACATGCTTGTTTCCCCTGTGTAGTCTGGGTTGCTTGTTCAGAAAAGCAAAGAGTCCCCAAAGTCTTATGATTCCACAGCTTTGAAAGTTAAACGTGTACTGGAGTGATACAGGTAGAAGCTTGTCCGCAAGTCAAAAGTGTTTGAAGTGCGTCTTTCCGGTAGATACATGTTTCTGTTAGACTAGTCCAGGCAAAATAAACATTGCAGTCATCAAGTGAATTCAGTGTAGTTCATCAAACTGCCACTTGAACACTAATTTATTTAAAACAATAACCAAAATAGAACAAAAGTTCAAAGCTTTGCATTTAAACCTCAGTAATGATTAAAATGAAATGAATGAAAAGCATTTCCAGGGCATGAGATCTGTGTATGTGCAAATAATAAAAAGTCGAATCAAAGGCAGTAGGAATCACATGCAAAGTTGCAAGTGATTGTTATTGCCCAGATTTTCACAACCCTAAGTAATTTATTCTAATTATCTGTGATGAAGAAGTATTACATTAAACAACCACCCTTCTGCCCAGATCATTCTTTCCTTCTCAAAAGCAAAGGCAAGCTTGTTCCGGAGGTTTCTTTTGTTTTTTTGAAATTCAGCATTTGGTTGCAAAATGGACCCTCATTTGAAATGAGAATTTGGGTTACATGAGGATGCTGTTACCTTATTTTCAAGCAGTCTGTTTTTATGCAGCAGATGCACATTTTGTGTGTTGAAGTCAAATCTAATACCATACTGTCAAGTATACCTAAATGCCTGGTATTTCTTTAGTGTATTGATATGAGTTGGTTGATATAATCAGGCACTCAAAAAATTAATTACATACTCATACATATTGTTAATGACACTGCAGCCCAGTTGCATTGCCCAGAACTTTGGACATACAGCTTTCCACCTTATATTGGTGGCTGTAACTCAGTGGTACATCTGTAGTCGTTACTTTTGCTGAAATTATGTTAGGCTTTTTTTTTTTTTCAGCAGAGAGCTATACCATTAATTGCCTTGTAACTTCGCGCACGCAATAGTCTGACAATATTACAGAATGTTGAGGTGAACAGAATAGCTTCATGCAGAGGTTATCGAGTGTGTTTGTATTTGGACTTGTGTGCTTGTGCGTGTCAGAAGTCAGATAGATGATACAAGCTTGCACACCTTCTTCTGTGCGTGGCTTCTTAAATCTGATCTAGTTTGCCTGAGTAAAAGTCACTCCAGGATTTTTTTTTTTTTTTTTTTTTAATTAAGTTCTATAGAAATGTTTACCACAAAGACCGTTCTGGATGTTTTGCATGCTTGAACAGCCCGAAATTTTATCTGCAGTTCTGCATGAAACTGTATGTCCTACGGAAACGAAGTCAGCTCTGAGCCTTCAGCGAAACACCCATGTGCTTGCTTAGTGCTTAGGTACTAGACTTAATTGAAGTATAAGCAATTACCAGTTACTTGTGTACGGAGTGACTTTGTGTGTGTGTCGGATGGTCCCCTACAAAGACAAATACAGCTAAAACCAAGGTGCAGATACATTCAAATTTTGGTGCAAGATTTGGGTGCAATACCACTGGGAGCAGAGACTTTGTTAACAGAAGCTGTGGATTTTGTATTTTGGGCTACCAGAAAGTGTTTAAACTCATTACCTTCCCAAGTTTATTTTGGACACCTCTAGAAGGCATTTCTATTAGTAATTTGCAGGCATTAAAGTATGTAACTGAAGGATAAAGATACCCAAATCCCTTTTTTTCCGAGTAAACTAACTACTGGCTTTTAAAGGCATCAGATCAAAAGCACTGAAATAGAGCAAGGTATTTCACATGAAATACACATCTCAGTGGTTAGCAAAGGTATATATGTCTATTTGCTGATCTCTGCTTTTTCCTAGTGCACCGAGTGTTGATTATTTTTAAAACTGACTTTTTCATTGTAAGCCTTAAGGGCCACTTCATCAATTCCCTAAGACAACCCTCTACTGAACAGTAAACTCACAGTAATCTCATTTTGATTAATTAACCTGTTATTACGTCCATGCAGCCATTGGGCCACCTTGGTTCGACCATTTAACACACACGGGCTGTAGTTTTTTGGAGGTTACAGATGACTGTGCTTCAGGGAGCTGGTGATTTATGCCAGCTGAAGTCTTGTGCTTTCACAATCCAGTATCTGTTCAGTATATCAATTTCTCAAAAGTGCTCTGTAGTTTTTCATTAAAAAAAAAAATCTTTGAGTGATTGGGATTGTTATTTAATTGCAGTGCTAGAACTGTACAGAATTGCAGGGATTTAAGTCTAATAAATCATGTTACTTATCAGCTGAGTTTCTTCTTATCATCAGTACAGAAGCTGTGAGCATTGTTTAATTCATTAACATGTCCTTGGTAAAGAGCCTTTTTTCTCCACTTCAATCTGACCAGATACTCAGGTGATCCATGAATCATCTTGTTCCCTGGCTGATGGGCTCTGCTTGCTCATCAAGCTTCTGGGCTAACCTGAATTTGTGTCACTGATACAATGAGATTGCAATAAAGAGGCTGCATCAACAAAAGTAACTCAGTGGGCTGTGTTGCTTTAGCGCTGCAATTTAGTAGAAATACTCTTGAATTGTTTGAAACAGTATGTTGGTGTCAGATTTGTTTCGTGTGGAAAAACTTAAGTATTTCAAAACACTTCAAAGCCCTTCCCTACCTCTACTCAGATGCAAAATGTAATTGTCACTCCCAGGAGCTGGATCTGCCAACTCCTGACTTCATGCTGCACCCATGTCTTCAACTGGTCCTGCAAGTTTCAGACTAGGTATATGGAAGTTAGCATATTACGGTTAAGTTTTCATAATCGAATACACCTCTGAGATCAAAGACAGGAGCTACTTTCAAATGGAAGTTTGAAGAAGGTGATAATGGAAGCACCGTTTAGAAACTGTTCCATTCTCTGCAAATGGACCCACTCACTTATTCACGAAAACTGCTCTATGCCTAGATAAAGGTTTAACAGCATGAGGTACTGGAAGCAAAATTAACAATTTCATCTTTTTTTTTATTTTTCCTTTCAGTGGGTGAGTTTGTGAGTGATGCCCTTCTGGTACCAGACAAGTGCAAGTTCCTTCACCAGGAGAGGATGGACGTGTGTGAAACTCACCTGCACTGGCATACTGTTGCGAAAGAGGTATATTTATCTGCCTTAAAATTTCCTGCCTGCCTTCTTTACAGCTGTATCACTCTTCTGAGGATGAGTTTAAATATAGCAGTGACATGGAAACCAAGAAGCAATTCTTAGGAATGAATGGCTTTTTGTTCTGTATTATAAGGTAGGAAATGTGCTCTACTGAGCACATCGGAGTCCACTGTTGGATACTTAACATTGACCTTTGAACATTGACCCTGTTTCATAGGACTGGTTTTTTTGCCCTCACGTCCACTCACCCACCATATTTTCTGCCTCATCCTGCTTCCTGTGTTAGTGCTGCTCTGGAACTGAAGACTGATCACTGATGCCTAGGCTTTGCCTTTATCATTGTCCTCAATATGGGTATTGGTATGCCAGGTGTTTCACAGAGATCAAATAGGGATCAAAGAATGCTGTATGTGAAATTCAGCATAAAAGGGTAAGAGAGCTGATGAGACACAGGACTAGCCAAAGACATTTTGCAGTCAAGCACAGAATTTTTACAATTTACCAGTGCTTTACTGAAAACAGAAATAAACCTAATATTATCATTGCCAATGCATTTTGAACATTTTTGTAGGAATAAAAACTGAGATGAGCTTCAAGATTTCTGGCTGCTATTTTGTTTGGAACCTCTGAAGGTGAAAATTGAAATGTGCTCAATGCTTGCTTGAATCATACTGTTGCCCCTCAAATGAAGCATTCAAGGCACCAACATTCAGGCAGGCAAATTCTAGTCCGTTTTAAGTACTTGCAAACTTGGAATGGCATGGTCGAGAACATCATCACTGTGACCCATGGAACTATTTTCCTTTTTTAACCTGTCCTACATCACTATATCTTTAAGGTACAGTTATGCACAACTGACTGTTTTCCAAACAAGGCTAGAAGGTACTATACTGGCAGAGGTGAGGTGTCAGACCAGATACAGTGAGTTTCCCGTATAACAGATATTCTAAATGTTTATCTTGCAGTGAACTCTTTAATGGCATTAATACATCGGAATCAGGTTTAATACATCAAATTACTCTTCTGTCCTCAAGTTTTCTGTTTATGAGACAGAGCCTATGAGGATTTTAGGCAAGAGAATATGGAGTTGTCACGTGTATGGGAGGAGACAAGTCTTTATGTACTGGGAAAGATTAAAGGGCAGGGGAAGGGAGAGCTTGTTGCTTACAATAGTCATGTGGACACAGGCAGGGAGCTACCTATAGTGCAGGCAGCGAATGCACACGTGCCCAATCTAAATCACCTTTCAAAATTCAGAGATCATGCAGGTCACCAGCTTCAGCCTCCTATGGCAGTTTGCAGCCCCTTAGGTTTTCTCAGTCTGACGTTTTTTCCAGCTTCCTCCATAACAATATTGTTGCTGTTTTCTTTCAATGTTCTGTAGTCCTGTAGTGAGAAGAGTATGAATCTGCATGACTATGGCATGCTGCTGCCCTGCGGAATTGACAAGTTTCGTGGTGTGGAGTTTGTTTGCTGCCCATTAGCAGAGGAAAGTGACAATCTTGATTCAGCTGATGCTGAAGATGATGATTCAGATGTCTGGTGGGGAGGTGCAGATGCAGACTATGCAGATGGAAGGTAAGGAGGAGTCACTTTACCCTTCAGCTTGTTATTATCATCTTACTAAAGCTGGCAAAAATCTGTTTAAAAGATCTCAGTGTGGAAGAGTCACTGCTTACAAGTGAACTTGTGCCTACAGTGGTTGAAAACACCAGTGTTCTACTCATTTATTTTTCACTTTCTTCAGAAGAGCTTATTGTTAATATAGTTATTGTGCCTTTGATGCCTTTGTCTTTTCTTCAGTGAGAAATATTGCTGTATTTAAAACAAAAAATGCTTAAATACACTGTTTTTGACAACTAAATGATAAATACTGTACTCTTAAGATGCTTAATGTGTGATCTGGGGTACTGTAGCAGATGCTCAGCTGACATAACCATTGGAGGTTTTGAAATGTCTTCATAATAGCCATTAGCTGTGTGCTGTTATTACCATAAGAATATTTTTCTGCTGACAATTACTTCCTAAATGTGATCTGAAAGAAAATTTATTTTAATATCTAGCCTTTGACAGATTAATTAATGCACTACTATTAAGGTGGAATATGGAGGTTTCCTTTGCAAGGCAGTGGTGGGTGGGAAAATACCATGCATGTCTTTATCCTTTAATATCCACTGTGCGAAAAGGCTAATTTTGAGCCAAATATGGGTTATGACTGTGTTGTAACTGAGTGGTCTGGTGCTGTCAAAGCCTTTTCGTGTCACTCTCTTCAGCATGTTAGACAGCAGTCGTGAGAACAGAGTACAATGCTATGTCTTTGCTACTGAATTTAAGCAACTCTCTAAGATGGCTTTCTTGATAAATCCTAAGATCTATGTTCAAATTCCATTTGTGCTCCCCAGACTGCCATCTCTTCATACTGTGCTACTGCAGTGTTTCTACTTCTGAAGTGATGATACTGCATCTTTTACAAATAATATACAAAATCCAAAACTTGGGGCAGATTATAAGTGGTTTCAAGGAGAACCCTGAAAATAAATAGGGACCAAATTAAGTGAATAATGCAGAAAGTTAATAGTTCTGAATTGAATTATGTTTGGACTTTCTAATAATCGAGATGGGTACAAGTTCAGGAACAGTGTAGAGTTGAAGGACAGAGATTGAATTGCTGTAATTTGGTGCAAAGACATGGCATTAAGACAATGAAAACCGTGTCATAGTGAGCATCTAAATCTTAACTGACAACGCATTACTAAGTGTTGCAGGGAAGAGTTCTTTGTGAATGATGGAATAAGTTTGATTAAAATTAATATTTCTCCATTGTAATTTTCAGTTATCTCCTATAAAAGGGAGTGAATGAATGTTCAGGACTGTTATATGCAAAAAGCCTGCATCAAGCAACATTGCATCTTCCACCTTGATACCTTCAGGCTTTTTTCTGACTTGTACTTTCAACAGCTGTCAAAGTGTCATAATTTATAACCCTTTCAGTGGGATTTGTTAACCTGCCTTTGGACTGTTGCTGTGTGAACTTCAGTATATTTTGTTTAGATTTTGATCAGAATGTGCTCTCTTAGGATAAGAAATGAGTGCAGACCTTGTTCTAATTGAGACAGATTTGCTTTTTCTTCATCATATTTGTATACACACGAGATAGATAGATCTATCCTATATACCTATTACCTGTCTTATCTATATATATTTTTTACATATACCTATATATAGAATACGTAGATATAAACCTTTTCTTTCATATGTCTAATGAAAGATTCCTAAAATATTTTAAGAGCTCACAGGGGTGTATATAGAGTAGTTCTATTTGTAAGACAGATATGCCATTTATTTCTGTCTTTTTCATGTTTGTCACTGAACATTTAATTTACTATTCTAGTCTGTTTTGTTTCTCATAAAGCAGTATAATATCTGAAGAGACGAGTTGAAGAATAACGTCATAAATTTTGTATCCTCTAGGAATAGGAGCTATAATTGCACTTAAATCCATTTCTGAAGTCACAAGCAAATACTGCTTTATTTTTTTCCTCCCCTCCCATAGAAGCGCATGCAAAAGGAAAATAAAAGGATCCTTTTATGGGGCACTTTTACTTCAACTGCAAATGAAGAGTCAAGCAATTTGTAGCTCTTTTACACTGACTCAGTCCTATTTCTTGCTGCCTCTTCAGCTTCCCAACTGCATTTAAACTTTGTGTACTAGGGCCGGAAACACTCTTCAAATTTAGTCATATTAAAAAAAAAAAAAAATCACTCATTTCTTATGCAGCAGTAGGTGGTAGTTCAAACTTCATGTGTGTCTATATTTATACATATATGAGCATATGTTTGTATCTGTATAAATATATACATGCCATATTTCTAAGCTGATTGTGAGGAAGGAAGGAGGAGAAAAGAAGTGGAAAGTAGGGGAACCTTTTCCTAATGCTGGATTCCCATTATTCTCAGCTATTAGAGCACCTGTGTTTGAAGTGCTTATGACAGTCTACATTTTTCACCTTGCGTGGGTGGCGTCACACTGACAATGTTTGCTTCGTCTTGAAGCCTTCCCAAGAGTTTAACATCCCCTTGTGTGTAAGAACATCCTCGGTGTGACCCTGCATGAAAGGAGAAGGCGGCCCTGGTAGTTGTGCACCAGCTCATGCCAACACTGCTCAGTAGTTTTGAGGCAAAGCACTGTCAGAGGAGGTTTGTGTTCTTCATGGAGGCCTTCTGTGGGCAGGGAGTGGAGTATGCTAACTGATGAGCTCATTGGTTGGACAAAGTATCCACCAAAGTGTTTTCCTCACTCAGGAATCGGCATAGATTGGGTCAGATCAACTGAGTGCAAGTTGTTGGTGTCTTCCAGTTGATGGCTTTTAACACATATAGGGGGCACTCCAAATCATGAGACATGCTATGTGTTTTCTAGGCAGGGCACTAACTCATTCTGGGGAATTCTTGTGTTTACTTTGCCAGTCGTTTTTGTGGCAGCTGCTACAAGCACAGAAAAACACGTTTGTTCATGCAAAGATAGGAAAATTACCAGCTGGTCCTTTAGGAGAAGGAGTTCATACTGTGTCACAGATTTGTGGTGGTAATTTCACAGCATTCCTGTTGCAGTGGTTACTGGGTCAACTTTTTTTTTTTTACCCATTTCTACTCAGAATTCACAATTTCTGGCTAAAATTAGCTGCCAATACCATGAGTACTGCAGTAATTTCTCATCTAGTTTTTTTGGTTTGTTTTGTTTTATTAGGATCTAGATTTGGTTTTGTTGTACAAATAAGGCCTTTTAGATGCTTTTACCATTTATAACTCAGTGTCTTCAGTATTTAGAGTCACTGATGGTCCAGCTAGAACACAACCCACTCTTCTGCTGTAAATGACCCCAGTTGCAGGATTTCATATTCCTTGTCTCTCACTTCCGGCTGTGGAGCCTTCTGCTCAATAGCTGTGCGTTTGTCACTCACTCTGTTGGTGCCCAGTACCACTCCTGGGGAGTGAAACCTCCAGGCTGGCTGCTTCAGGCTCCTATCTCTGTAAAACAACGCTGGAAAAAGTTGGGCACCCACCACCCCCAACCTCCTATCGGTGGGTGGCAGCGTGGTGGCTGCCATGTGCCTAGTGCATGGGCATTCAAAAGGGCTGTGGCTACTTTAAGACTCCCAAGTCAAAATGAAGGTGACATGTTTGAGGTGCTAACTTGAAAAGCAAATGATTATATCCTTGTTTCCCAAAATGGCTGTCACGACAAAGCAGAATACATCAAATACTGATGTATTTTGAAGTAACTTTATATCTCAAACTATTCAGATCTAAACTCTCAAATACTTGCTTTTATGATTCCGACTATTTAGGGGAAACCACACTGAAGCCATTCATTTTGTAAATGCTGTTTTTCAGACTGTGTTG
This sequence comes from Bucorvus abyssinicus, assembly GCA_009769605.1. Taxonomy (NCBI): domain Eukaryota; kingdom Metazoa; phylum Chordata; class Aves; order Bucerotiformes; family Bucorvidae; genus Bucorvus; species Bucorvus abyssinicus. Next base: position 16,357,333 of record CM020030.1, on the reverse strand, counting down.
CATTTTTATTCCCAACAGTTGTCTCTGGAGCACTGCATTTTCCTTTTTGTTTTGTTGCGGGTGTTTTCTTCCGCACCGGAGGAAGCAAAGCTCAGCAGCCTGTTGTATCCACACCATCGAAGGGCATGTGTAGGCAGATTGGGCTGTGGTGCCATTATAGACAGACGTTCTTCCTACCTGGCATCTGACCACTGCCTGGCATAAAAGGGTGTGGCTTGCCTCGTGGTGTGGCTTGCTGGCAGTAGTTGGGAAAAGGAGGAAGGGTGTATTTTGGTGATAGGTGTGATGTACCCCTTTTTGTTCATGAGTCAGGATCCACCCATTCTTTTGAAATGACATCATGTCATGTTTCTCCTGAAATAGCATATAACTAAGAGGTCATGAGCATTTTTCAGCAACGGCATTCCTCGTTGTTAGCCACACCTTTAATTAAAAATTACCTTGAAGGCTGCCTGAGGGACAGCCAGATGCAGGTGCTGGCTTTCAATATAGCTGCAGAGCCTCTTCCTGCATAGCTACAACTCAGTCGAGTGACCTACAAGCTCTGGCTGCCCTTGAGACTCAGCACAGCCTTGTGGCCCTCCTGCCTATACCTGGGCACTTGCTGGAAGCTTTGGTGTCCTTGATGTCCAAGGTTGAACATCTTTAGGAGTGATGGCCAAGCTGGAAACTTCCATGTTTTCTGTGTCTACGTTTGTCTCATATGTGCCTGTCCTCATCTTCCTGTCACTGTGCATGAGACCTCCCAGACTTCTCATCCCATCTCATCAGAGAAAGAGGCTGCTGTCATTTTCCTTCTTTCACAGCAGGGAAACTGAGGCATGATAAGCCTCACTATTGAGGGTTATATGGAAAGTTTTTCTTTAAATCCCATGGCTCAAGAGCAGAAGATAGTGCGTTAACTTCATCCAAGTCTCATTTTTCTGGACAATCTGAATATATTTCCAAGGTCCAAAGTAGGAGATTTAATTTCTCACCGTTTTTCCCTCAGCAGGTTAGGCCAAATTAATTTTGTCTGTCTGGTGTATAAAACGTATTTTCAGGCTGATGTAATGATTGAGTAGTGTAAATGTCACATTGTAGGGAGTAGTGTATTTTATAAGGGTTTACTTTACAGTTTCTTATAAACTTCTGCCAAGTGAAGTTTTATGGTTTGTTTTACTTGCCATTAGGATAGTTAATACAATAGGTTTTTTACTACAATAAATAATTCAAAAGGATGCAGTCCACTTTCCGCTGATAATTAAGTCAGCTGTGAAGTAAAACTAAAATAAATTCATGCTATATAGCGTGGTAATCTTGCTGTTCTCTGGTTTTGCAACCCTGTACCAGACTGAGCTTAAGGATGAGTGCTTATCTTCCAGATGCTGCAAAAAAGGTAGTTAAAGTGCCATATCCTTTTTGACTCCATAAAGAGCGTTTTTTTTTTTTTTGTCAATGTTTTCTGGAAAACCTGACTTTTTTCTTAATTGCCTCCTCTGACTCTAATCCAAGAAATCCTGAAAGGCTTTTAAAACTCATTAATATTTTCTAATGATGAAAGCAGCATTGTATATGTGCCTGTTATGCTGGATTGTTTACAGGTGAGACCTTATGTTTTAATTATCAGTCTTGTTCTAGCATTTGGAGGAGAGGAATCACGTGGGCCTGAGAGAATTGCTTTGCTGAGTATTTTGTGAGAGATCCTCACTTGATGTGGAGGAAGTGTATATTTAATGTCTTTTGCTTTCTAGCTCTTTTTATGTCTTTATGACTTAAGTGGTACAAAAGTGTCAACATAACATTTTACCTAGTGGCTTCCCTTCAGAAATGTCTGCGAGTTAACCTCGATATCAAATCAGATACAATTGAAATTCCCCAGAGTGCTGTCATTAAATCAGGCTGTCACAAGGTATGTTTAACTTAGTCATGGTCATGTAGTGCCCTGACCTGATGGAACACCACACTGAGTCCTTGTGGTATGTCAACACTGCTGCCTTGACACAGAGTACACAGGCAATTGGGATGTCTGCCTGTGGCACATGTTTATGGAAAATATGTAAGTCTAAATAGGGACACATAAGAAAGTAAGTTTAGAGTGTAGAAGAGTCAGTATAAGGATTTTAGAAGTCAAATTTAATGGGGTTTAGTAATTTTCCTTTTGCAAGCATAGCTTTGATTAACTACTGCTTAATTCACTTTCTCTGGGTCTCTGAATGCCAGAGCAGTGGGAGATTTAATGCAGGCAAGAGTCAGGAAGCTATTGATGTTTTAATTGTGAATGCAGGTGAGCATAGGTAAGTGCTACAAACAGCATGACTGTTATTCAGTGCTCTGTGCTCACAGTGTTTATCAACAAGGACTACCCAAAACGTGAACTCATCACTCTCTATAACTACCTGAAAGGAGGTTGTTGTGAGGTGGGGGTTGGACTGTTCTTCCAAGTTAGGATTGATAGGATGAGAGGAAATGGCCTCAAGTTGTGCCAGGAGAGATTTAGGTTGGATACTCTAAAAAATTTCTTTACAGAGAGGGTTGTAAAGCACTGGAACAGGCTGTCCAGAGAAGTGGCTGAGTCCCCATCCCTGGAGGTATTTAAAAGGCACGTGAATGTGGTACTGAAGGACATGGTTTAGGGACCCTGGCAGTGCAGGGTGTATGGTTGGACTCGATGATCTTAAAGGTCTCTTCCAACCAAAATGATTCTGTGATTCTTGCCCAGTTTCTCCCCATTACATTTTCTTGTGTTCCTCTCACCCTTCTTTCTCCCCTGCTCATCTCTTCATCCACCCCCAGAAAAAGTATTTGGAAATACAGCTTGAAAGAAGAGCCTTTAGGATAATTGTTTGACCCAGGCATATTTCTGGTCATTGCATATTAATTGACCAGGGAGATTAAGAAAAAGTATCTAAAATGCTCTAATCTTTCTGATCTATTGCTCTGATGGGTACTTCAGTTTCTTTGGCATTTTAACTACAGCTAGAAAAAACAAACATGGCTTGAACATGAAGAAAAACGTTGGCAAAACTAGGATTAAGGGTGGGTGGTGCTGGTATGCATTGCCTCCTCCCATTTCATAGAGGGTTCAGTGTTGCATCCCCAGAGATACTTAATGGACAGGCTTTCAACCATAAGTTTTGTGTTGGCTATCAGCAGCTGAGTGTCTCATTTAAGTGCCCCTGCAGGGAGGACAGCTTCTGACACCTTCAGTAAATGCTGCAGCCATGTGGACCCTGGTGCATCAAAGTCCCCATGCAGTGGGGAAGTCCTGCATGACTCAGGAAGAGTGAGGCCCTGAATGGGGTCTGGATTAGAGCGTTGTTGATTCAGAAATCAAGGTGAGGGGTGGGGCAGATCTTTCCAATATTCTTACTACTTCTTAAATCTTCAGTTTCTACGTGTTTGTTCATACTGGTATCTAGTATGTAGTGACATTGGGGGTTTTGACCATTATTTCCTCCCTCTCTCCCATTGTTCTTACTGTTAGTGTCATCTTGCAGCATTGACCCAGAAATCTAAGGCTTAATTGGAAGTCCAGCTCTGAGCCCAAAAGGTTTGTCTGAAGAACATAGAAAAGGCTTATCTGGAGTCCTTTTGAAGTTTTTGCTATTCTAAAGCTAGGAACATGTTGATCAAGAAAAAGGGAGGTGCTGAGGCTAAATTCTTTGTTGGAAACATACTCGCTGGAGGAAAAAGAAAATTAACATTTTGTCTCTGTTATTTATCTGTTTTCAAGCCATCTTATCACTCATGTTAAAACAAACGACATGTTCTTGTTGATGTAAGATTTTTCATTAAATTGGAAAATAAATTTCTAAAATTTCAGTGAGAAACATTCCAGTGGGAATCTCCTAAATGATTCTTCAAAATACCAAAACGTTAAAAAAAAAAAAAGAAATATCCACCCTCTACTCCCCAAGCACTTGAGCTAGTAAAGTTGAACCAGACGTGAAGCTGGACAAAGGGTCTGTGCTGCAGGTTATGACTTAGAAGCAGGAAATTACTTGCATTTGTCTGGATAAGTAGATTTCCCTTCCCATACTGTGCAGACTGAGCTCTACGTCCTGAAAATTTAAGGAAAACTGAACCTTGTACCAGCAGTGGTATGCCTGTTGCAATGGTTCAGGGTCTGCTTGGTGGGGAGCTCCGTCATCTGTGACACAGGAGCAGGAAGGGGCACAGCCAGAGGCTGTTCACATCAGTTGTCCTAATACAAATTGTCCTAATTGGGACTCAGAGCCCTAAAATGAACACTAGGAATTACAAACTTGCTTAATCTTTCTTGCCTTTTTCCCTTCCTCTGATTTTGCCATTAGTATGGGTTAATGCCAATTACTGAAATAGGTGAATTTTGCACTGCATGAATTGTCCATCGCTAAATTCGTATTTTAGAGAAACTGAATTCATTTGGGGAAATAGTGGGGAAGGTGTTCTTTTTTTGCAATATAGTATGTCAGATAATTGGTTGGAAGTTCATATCCTCTTGATGTTAGAAACCAAAATAAAGTGCTTCATACCTGTTCTAAAATCTTGTTAACAGTACAGCTTATCTAAGAACTTCTGGGTTTTTATAAGTGTTTTAATAATACAACCTAATTGCTTTTCTTTATAAATGGAACTAAAGCATGACCAAATTATAAGCAGGAACGTTATGCCTATGTTGAATAACTCTAGAAGTATTTTGTTCTATTTGCATATTTTATATGCTATTAGCATATTCCATGTTCCACATTCTTCTGTTAATTGGGTTTGTCACTCATGTTGGCTGTTACTTAATATTCAGGTAGTTCATGATATATTTTTAATAACAATTTTTTTACTTTTTAATGTGGAGGTTGTTAAAATAAAATTCAGGAAGCATAGAAACACCAGAGCATTAATGACTCTAGAAAGACTGGTAAGTGTTGGATTTCTTCTTCGGACAAGTTAGAATGAATTGATGAAACAGCGCATTGCTTTGAGAGGTAATTACAGCAATGCTGAGCTGGCAAATCCAATCACCATTTGAGTATAAAGCATTAACTGAAGTGATGTATGAGGCTTTGGGTGGAGAGAATTAATGTAATTGAGGAAGTGATGAGCAGAAAATAGCCAGGCTTTCGTGACCCCTGATGAAAGCAGTTTGCTAGCTGTACAGGCTACCTATATGACTTAAGGGAATTTTGAGCTTGTTTCAGGAGGTTAATGGCATCAAACTTGCACATTTAGTAGCAGGTTGACTTGCAGAGAAAGGTTACATTTTTTTTAACCTCACAAACGAGAGCCAACGGCTGCTGTGTTTTCCTTAAGCAATAGGCAAAAATTTTATAAGCAGAAATTTTAAGTTGTCACTTGTAATGAATTGTGATAACTGAAATGTAGGAGAGAAAGGTTGCCTATATATGTTCGTGTAGTAATCAACTCAAGAAATCCTTCTGATTTGAGTGATCTGTGAGATGTTCTGGGAAGTTCTTGTGATATTTACCACCCCTTTTCAAGCACTGTACTATTTATAATCCATGAGAAAAATGGGAAGTGAGAAATTTACAGCTGGGCTTTTCAACACGTACTGTCATACCAGCATAACTGTGTGCCAGTGGATACATAGCTGTATATCCCTCCATAAATTATCCAGCAGTTCCTGCTCTATTTTACCTTTCAGTGATATATGTAATGGTAGTTTTTGTGGTCTGTACTGGAAATAAGAGCTCAGCATTGGGGTGGTTTGTGGAAATTTAAGAATTCCACCTCTTGTGACGCTGTGCTATTAACAACCCAGTCTAGTAAAACATTTTCTGTGGTAAGTACTTTTTTTTTCTTTGCCTTCTAACAAAGGCTATACACTTTGAATACATGGATGAAACAGGAAAAACACAGGGGGGTTTTTTTATTTTGTCACAGGAAAGATTTCTAATCTTGAATACAAATGTTTTGGCTTTGGTTACATGATGACAAGCCATTTCTTTGCATGCTGAGGAAAAAAACCCAACCCTTAAATTGTGACCTGAGTGAAGAAGAAGAGGTTAAAACAGTAAAATGGTGACCTGAAGAAGTAGATCTGTGCTTGCTTCTGCACTGAAAGTCTTCCACTAGGTTTGGTATGCTGTGGGCACCATAAAATGCTTGGTACAAAAGGTGCCCTTTTTTCTTCTTGCTGCCTGAGTGAAGATAATCTGCTCTGCAGAAGTCCTGGCCTCTTGCAGCTGCTGCTGGTGGTGTTTGTATTTAAAAAGTTTAAGATGGCACAGTGTCTGAAAAATGTTATTCGGTATCTTAAATTGAACATCCAGAGTTAGTACATGCTTCTGGTATTCTTTTGTTTGTTTTCCCAATTGTAAAACGAGGTCATTCTTCCAGTTTTACCCTGTTGTGAGGGTACCAAGATGATGAATTCCACAGACAGGGCGAGTACTTGGTTTGGTACAAGAGTTCGCACAGTCTGCCTCAGATAAGCTGTAGGGTATCAGGCTGGACAAAGAGACATTGAATAGTCCATTCTGAGTATGGCAGAAGTTTTGTAGAAACAAACATACTGTAAGAGATCCAGATTTTTCTGCTGGTTCTCAACCTGGCTGAAAGAGGGCTGTGCAGGTGACCTTCACTCTGCCCTCTTCCATCACGTTCAATCTCAATGCGTTTCTGACATTAGGATTTTGAATTTAATATTTATTCAGTGTCATCAGGCTCCCAGAGAAATCTCATCCTTTGGTCAGAGGAACTCTTTCTAGCATACAAGGTTTGGAAAAATGTTAAGGAGGAAGGACTCAGGACTCTTATGTGCAGGGGTTTTGAGGACAAATTTGGTTCCTTGCCTATTAGCTTTCTGATTTCCTTTTAACAAAAAGCCTGGTAATTAGGCCATCTCAGATGCACTCATCTTCTTGTTTGGTTTCCAAGCATGTGTCCTACTCTTCTAATTTGCTTTGTGTTTCTGTTTTGCATTTTCTTTTAAGGCATTAACTCTTAAGGCATATAGAGGTTCACTGTTGGATCCGTCCATTTCCACTCCCACAGTTAAAGAACTTTGTGCTCTGGAGCTTTCGTGTACATGGGAATGAATATATATCTGTGCTCATCATTAATTGTCTTCTGGAAGCAAAGCTAGACCCAGGCTGAATGCTTGACAACCTAGTTGCATCACTTGTTTCCTGGAGTTCGTTTGGGGGAGCTGTAGAGGCTATAGAGAGTTGTGGGATTTTGTGCTTTTGGGAACCTGAAGCACAAGAGGCTGGAAACTGGATAATGGCACCTGCAGTAGTAACAGTTATGGATGCATAAATTACCATCAGTTTGGTCTGTTAGGCTGAAAAAGCACAGGCTGCAAGTTATATGCAGCAATTGCTTCTCCTGTGTTAATTCCCACAGCTCTCTAGTGCCTACATATATGGCCTTGCTCTCTGTAGGCAGACAGCAGCTTGTTGCTACTGCTGATTTGGTTCCTCTCCTGGAGTCAGCTTTCTCCCAGCTCAGGCTTGGTGGCTGGTAAAAACCACAGTCCAGATGGAATCTATTTACAATAAAATACAGTTGCAAATGCTAATTTTTTGAGATGATTAATACGCCTGTCTTGAATATCTTCTCGTTCTTTTTCACCTGCTGATGGAGTACATGTTTTTGGTCAAGTAACTTGACAAAATCATGGTTTAAATACATACAAATGGATGAGCATTTATGCAGATGAACACACAATACCAGAAATTTGTCCATAGTTATTTGTTATCCTAAATTGGAAGCTTTGACACATTTTTCTCTGAAGTTAATAGTTGCAGACAGAAACCACTTCTTAAAATGTAGCTTATGCTGTGGCCCCTTGAGTTCTGAAACACCATTAGAAAGAAAAGTCATTGTTCTTGTTACCTGTGTTCTGCCTCTGTCCCTGTTGCAGGTTATTGGAATACAGAAAGGAAACTTTCCTTTGCTAATGATTACTTATTTCTTGAACAGCAAGAGGTAGAATAGTTCGCTTTCCTTTACCATTCCTTCAGTTTTTTCTTCCCAAAGTAACTGGACGATGAATGCTTCTGACTGAAATGGATTAATAATACATTGATGCCGGCTCTTACTGCAGTGATGGATCGAGAAAAGGAAGTTATTAGATATACATTACAGATCTATAGGTTAAACATTTCTTGTAACTGTGTGCTTAGGTGCATACCAGCAGGAGCCGTACAGTGGTATGTGTTTTAAAACCAGAAATATGCCATTGAAGTGGCTGGTATGTTTCTGTTGGAGCCAATGGAACCAATTACCTCTTAAGGCTGCCTGGAAACCAAGTGTGTCTGTGGAATCTGAAATAGAGCTGCAACCAGCAAACTTCAGACACCCCATTTCACCATGCACAGGATTGTAGATTTCTATTAATGACCCCTTGTGCTACTTGGGGTGCTCAAGGGAAGCATTGTTTCTATGATAGGGGGAATGGATTTTAGTATCCCATATGAGAGGAGGTTGAAGCAGAAGATTCAAAGACATGATCACCTCTGTGTCCACCATGAAAGGAGAGTGCCAGCCCTCCTTTCCAAAAGTCTCCACTGACAGGAGATTGAGATATACTAATGCTGGGGGGGTGGGGGATTGCAAGTGTTTTTATGGCTGCATTCAAGCCTTACAATTTGCCTCTGTTGTTTACTGCTGAACTGTTAAATTCAGATGATGATAATATGGCTTTACAAATCTGTGAACTTGTCAGTGTATCAAGTAGGTTTTTTTGAGCTGCCTTTGAAAAATCCTGTCACCAGCACTGCTAAGATAAGGCGAAATGCCAACAATTTCTTGTAAACGAGACTCTGCAGTCTGTGGTGCTAATAAAACCCTGGCTGGGACAGTATCAAGGGAATATGCAGAAAAAGCTGTCAACGTATCGTGGTTCCAGGAGAAACAAGACTGAGTCATACTTGTTTACCAAAGAGGGTAAAATGTAATGATAATACCAGGAAGTAAGCACACCTGCTAGGTATATTAGATAAAAGTCCAAGACTTCTGAGAAAAATATAGTAGACATGTTCATTTGGTAGTAAATGTTTGTTTGAAAACAGTGGATTTAAACTGATTACTGAGGTGAAAGGTGTGCAGCAATTAGACGTGCTGTCTGGGAAACAGCACTGCTGTGGTGCTAATGCAGAAATGGAATGATACCAGAGCATTTAGCATGACAGGAGAAACAGCTCTGCAGACTGTGCAACAGGGAGGGGTTTGCCCCCGTTCAAAAAGTTGATGCTTTGTTCCAGGTGTTATAGTAGAAGTTCATTCCCTTCTCTGTTCTCTATCGTCCCTTTTGCATGCGTGCTTTTTGAAGAAGAGCCAGGATGATAACAATGGTTAAAACCGATAATAAAAATAAGTAAAGTCCACCCGCTGTCTTTGGAATAGAAGCATATCAAGATGTAGCATTGTTTATACTAAACCTGCATCTTCAAGCGTGAGGCTTAAATCCCCCTGAATACTGACAAATACTGGGAAGTGCCCTCCTTCTAAGTGCCTGACTCAGTGGGTAGTCCTGATAGCTAATGTGGAACTTGCTATTGCTACTGTTAGGCCTTGCTGGGTTACATACGTCCCTGACTGTTGAGTTGCTGTTTGGTCTGTTATACTGTGCGGTATAGGTGAGCATGATTATTAACTGGACTGGCGTTATTCTGACTGTTTGTTTCTGGTATTTGGCTTCATTCGAGAAGAAACGTACTAAGAGTAATCTCCCTGTCCCCTTCTCTTTGGAAGACAGTTACTAATAGGGGAAAAGATTAATTCATCTCTGTATAAATAAAAATAGAATAAAGTAGACAGCTGGGAAAATAATTACTTTTAGAGAAAGCCTAGAGTCTTCTTGAGAACCTGAGTATAGCTTCACACTTCTGTACAATCAGTTTTTAAAACCTGTTAAATAGGGAAATGACCTTCTAAAGCCTGACCTCAGGCATCTTAATTGTATAAGTATATAGTAAGGCTTTCAGTTGCATTTAGATATCTAAATCTAAGGCAAAACCACTTCTATTTTCGTTGTTCCTTTTTTCTTGAAACTTGCAATAAAATATAATCCTGTGAAATACTACCCTTGCAGAAATATGGTGCCAGCAGAAATATGGTTTTTCTAGGAGCGATGAAAGTAGTAGAAAGAATGTTCTAGTACATTTTTGTGCAAGCTTTTTACAATATTTTTAGGAAACTGATCCCATAAACTGTTGTAGTCTTCCATCACTTCTGGATTTTTACATTCTCAGATGTCTGGTTCTTCGGCAGGCAGTGAGTCATAAAGGGGATGGAGATGGGGGCTACCCTTTAAGCGTTTACTTCTGGTAAGTTACAGGAGAGGAAACCAGGGCCCACTGTAATAGCAGGCACAGCCAACCAGTGCACCCAGAGAATTGTCTTATTTCATCCTGCCCCCCTTCACTATCACCCCCCTGCAAAGAAAAGAAAAAAAAAAAACAAAGCAAACTAAAAACACTTGGCCTTGATGCTGAGAATTTCCCAGGAAGCTGCTGTGGACTGAAATAGCTGAGCTGATTGCCTTTGTGTAGCTAAAACCAGATGGATATTGGATGCACGCATACAAATTATTTTTGGAGTGGCTTTCCATGTGACTAATTGACTTTCCTTTGTTTATTTCATTAGGTTGTTTTTGTTGTCCTTTTTTAACTCTAAGAGTTTGCCAATATCATTCATGTGAAAGGAAGAGGAAAAATAATTGCACTTTTTAAAAAGCATGCTGTGTTTGTAGCTTAGGTGAGAGAAAGACAAAGAGCAGCTTTGTTTAATGAAAGGTGTGTGGTATCTGATGTGCTTGATCAAAATCTGGACGTCTTATATTCAGTGTGCCTGTTCTAAATGTCAGTAGCTAGCCAAGACTAGAAGCCCCTTAACCTGGAGATTAGAAACAGATACTGACTTTACAAACCTTTCTCACTCTTGCACTTGAAAGGTGATGGTGTATATATAACATTCATTTTATGCTTGTAAAAAGGTGAAATACTTGATAAGACAAATAAAACCATAAGAAACACATTTGCAGAGAGGAGTTCCTAAAAATGAAGTTGGAAGTTTCAGACATGCTGAAATTAGATTCCAGGAGAAAACCATACAGTGGAGATGGTGAAATTTCTAAGCCAGTTCTTAGAAATCAATAAAAATTAAGAGCGAACCTAGTGGTTTTGTTCCCCTTTTTCAGTCTTTCTCTTGTGTAAATGGAAACAGGTCATTCCTTATGCAGACTCTTCTGAAAGGTAGCTTTTACCACATCCATTTGTATTACCTACCTGGGCTTCCCCCAGTGGAAAGCTTTGCTGTTCGCTATTAAAGTCTCTTTTGTGTTTCTGGAGGCCAAATATTTTGGGGCAAAGGGAGCAGGGGATTCATTCTTGTTCGTATAGAGTCTTATCTTTCACTTAGTAGAATCAGGCTTGCGGCATCATTAATTTTATTAATATTTCTTAACTTATTAGCCTATTAAGAAAAATTGTACTGTCTTCCTTTTTTGCTCTGAGTTCACTTTCAAATTCATAGTAGGAAACATATTATAAAATGAAGAATTGCAGACTTGGTCTCCAAAATGACGCAAAGGAGAGAAGTTGTTAGGTTCACCTAAAAGGTGATTCAGGCATATGTGATGCAGTGAAAAAGATGCAAAACCGCTTGTGTATGAAGGTCACAAAAAGTCACCAGGTGTTTGAAGATCATTTATTCCTTAGTAGTAAATTTCAAGTAGAAGATCAGATTAATAAATGCGTAACCTTGCCACAGCTGGGCACCGAGTTAGGAAGCATTTCAAAACCAACAGTAGTAGTAGCCAAGCGTACTTTTTTTTGGCTGATTGCCTATATCATTCATAACTAAGAGTGATCCCAGAAAATTCTTGACACATCAAGCCACCAAATGCATTTGATAGTCAACTTCAGTATTTCCTCCTATTGTCCAATACTGATTAAAGTCCTGAGAATTTTAGGCAGCTATATGAGTTTAAATCACTATGGTAGATAACAATATTAAGTCCAATAGTTTTGGGTTTCTTTGTGAGCGTAGGGGTGCATGTGTTGCCATCCTAATACACATCAGTACCACGGATCTTCTGTGGAGGCCTTGGCCTTGCGCATCAACTGTACAGCAGTGTTGGTAGTGCAGAGCATCTGAGCTGAATTTGCTGTGCTGGAGATAAAACCTTAAAGATAAAAATTATCAATAGTCAGCTAAGCATGAGTTGCAGCATCATCTGTCAACCGTCTCTGTCCTGTCCTTGTGAAAACAGACAGATCCGTGCACAATTCCTGTAGAAGTGAGTTTTCCATTCACACAGTACTTTTAACAACAGAACAAAAAACTCAGCGGTCAGTTCAACACTTGGTAGTTCTCTGTGAAAGTCATGAGAGGTAGTCCACAGCAAGCCTCTGGTAAGATGTCTCCTGGGTGAGAAAGTCTTGAGGAACTCCTTTGTTTCTTGTGTGTATCAACTGAGTGCATTTTGACCTAATTTCAGCTTATTTGAAAATAAAAATTGATTTGCTGACAGTAGCATGGAGCAAGCATGTTTGGAGCGTTATTCAGCTGTCAAAATACGGTATTGCTGATGGGGATTCTATCTCCATCCCCATGCAGAAGGAGGAGCTCCAGTCTGGCATCTTGCTAGTTTTCTCACTGCATTGCTAATGTTGAGGTTTTTAGGGGTTTTAGCATTTCTTATTTCTTACTCATTGGGACATTCCAGTCCCTGATTCTTTCCTTTTTATTTAAAGGGGAGGGAGGAAGATGGAGAAACAGGTAACTTCTTGTCCTTATAGAGTTTCTGAATAAAACATTCTTTCTTGCTATCTTGAAATAATTTTGTTGCTGACACTTCTTTATCATTTTCTTCATTTAGCGATGATAAGGTAGTAGAAGAACAACCAGAGGAAGATGAGGAGCTAACTGTTGTGGAAGATGAAGATGCTGATGACGATGATGATGACGGTGATGAAATTGAAGAAGAGACAGAGGAAGAGTATGAGGAGGCAACGGAAAGAACTACCAGTATTGCAACCACTACCACCACAACTACAGAGTCTGTGGAAGAGGTTGTCAGAGGTAAATTCACGGGCATTTAGCTTGGGGATGGAAGACTGATCCTGCTGCTTTGCATGTTTGCCCTTTATGACAAAAAATGTTCCAAACAGCAAAATATTCTAAGTTCCAGCATTTTTACGCTTTGGATTCTGTAATTTGCACATTGAATACCCTCCCCTTTCCCCTTCCCATTACAAATATTCTTTGAAGGTTCCTGTTGAGTGTGGTAGTTGTGTATGATGTGGATGGATGCAGAGGGGTTGGTTTTATGTTAAAGGAACATGAAATAAAATTTGACTGCCATATGTAGCAAGTAACAAAAGTATGTGTGTTGATTATCAGGTGCATGTGTTGAAGAAGGATACGGAGTGTTGATTCAAAGCAGGAGGTAGCACTAGCTGGTTTGATCTCCTGTATTAACAGCAGTGATTAGGCATTTTGTTATTCTGTTGTGGTTTCTGTGAGATACCTGTTTCCAATATTTCTCCTTGAACTGTTAATTCTGTAAAATTAGGTGAATTTAGAAATAACTATGCAGAAAAGTGAACCTAACTAATGAGTCATATTGGGGAGATTGGAGGAAATAGGAATGCATTGCCCAAAAACAAAAACATGGAGTGAGAAAGAGCTCATCATTTCTAAAATTTGTTATTCATTATATTTTGTGATTATTGACATAACTGCATTTTAAACTTTGAGTTTCACCCTACTCCACGGACAACACAGCAACATAGTATTTTTAAATGCCACATTTCTCCTAGATAGATATTTGAATGAATTATCCTTTTATTTCTATTTTAATACAAGTTTTCTATTTTAATAGAATTTAGAAAATAATAATAAAATAATAATAATAATATATTATTATTATATTATTATTATATTATTATTATATAATATATATAAAAATAATAATAGAATAGAAAATTTTAATAGAATTTCTATTTCTATTCTATAATAGAATTTCTATTTTAATAGAAGTTTCTATTTTAATACAATTTAAGTACAATTTGATATGGTGTAAATCTCAGTAAGATAGATACCAATTTTTCCACAGTGCTTACATCTTTACCAAAAAGTGCTGGAGATGATGGAAGAAAATAAGATTAAAGACTACAGCTGAAAAGAAAGGAGTTAGGAGAAGCGGGAGGTAGAGGAAAAATGGCAGCATTTAGGGTGCTCATTTGTCCTGGCTCCTTTCTTCTCTGCTTGCATTCCCAACAGCTGCTTCTGGGGATGCTTGGGACTGAATTGCCAGGGGAGTCCCTCATTTTGCATGTGGCAGCATCCTATTCTCTTGAACCATGGTGCCAGTGTTTGGCAGAGCAGGTGTGGAGCAGAGGGCTGCTGGCTGCTGTCCATCACACACATAGAGGACAGAAGGGTGCCCAGGGGATGCTTTGGAAAAAACAGAGTTACTTCAGTTACGTTTTTCTGTTCGGTCTGCATGCAGATAAGCTTGTGTATCAAAAGCACTAATGATTCGCTAAAATCACTTGCAAATGTTTCTTTCTGAAGCTACCAACAGTCTTGTATGTTTCTGTCTTACATAACAGTGTTGAGTGTTTTGCTTAGTTATTGGAAAGCCATTTCAGTGACGAGGGGGTGGGAGGAGATTATGTTTAAATCTTTAAACCAATTAAAGACATTTCCATATGTGAGCTTTCACCACCTGGGGATAAAACACCCTGTTCTCGCTGGTAGATGAATATTGAGAGAGGAAAAAAAAGAAAGAAGTACACTTGACTTTAATGGGATTTTGGATGAGTGGAAATGAGGACAAATTAGGTAGAACGTGTTTCTTTTACTGAGGTTGACATTTCAAAGAGGTTAAGATGTTTAGCCTTCAGGAAAGTAGTGTATAATTATATGAATATAAAATACAAAAGAGATGAGGCAAACCATTGAAGGTACCTTTTAAAAATCCTTTAGAAATGTATGCACTTCCTAGCAGATAATGAAATGCTATTGTCCTGTTTTTCAAAAGTCTAAAATTTCCCACCTTGGGTGACTGTGGGTGAAATACGTCTTGCTGCAAGTGAGGTGAGGGCAATCTGTTACAATACAAATTTTCAGCACAGTTCTGCCACAGCCCTTCCTGCTTTCTGACCTCCATCTGTCCTGGGGAACAGAGGGTGCCGAGACTGTCCCTAAGCATGTGTAACTGGTATCTGATACAGCTGCACTATGCAGTATGCTGGCTTATTTGTAAATGTAGACATATCCAAATAACTTAAAGCCTTGGCCCTTGCTTTTACTTCCCTTTCTGCGCTTGAGAGAAGGCTTCTTACAGGGCCCCTGTCCTCCTGATGTGGCCAGCAGATCCAGCATAGGAACTTCTGTGGTGAGCATCTGCTGTTGTCTTGCTGTTGCAAACAGAAAAGTTTGTCATTGTTAGTGCAACTAAAAGAGGTAGAGGTGTCTTGTAGACAACGGACGTATTAAGAAGTGTTCCATCCTGTGGAGACGCCTCGAAAACCTTTTCAGATGGGATTAAGTATCAGAACTTCATTCTCATTGACATGAGCTTTGGTCAGATTACTTTTCCCAAGCGTTATGTGAAGTGCAGTTCATAAAACGTATCCTAGGATGCTCTTTGCAGACAGTTTGCAGCCAGTTCTATGCTTGCTTTATGAAGCAGTAACTAATACTATGTCATTAGCATTAAAGAGCACAGAGTGGATTTGTCAAGTTAGAGAGGAGTTGCTTTTCGTATGTGAAATCAACAAAAGAGCAACTGTTCTAAAACCATATATTAGGATCTAATTGTGGGCTGGTACCAAGCCCTTTCTCCCCCAGATCAATGGAGTGATTGCTGTCAGCCATAAATAATTGAAAAGCATAAATATAATGTTATGCTTTAAAATCATTTGATCTATTGTATAATCAATTTGTCAGGCAATTTTATTTCTATGCAAATTTTAATGAATCGTGATCAAAATAGCAATAGCAGATCTACTTCTGCTATTGAAATGAGCAAACTCATTTCCAGTGAAAAGGAAGTCGGTCTTGCCTGGAGAACGAGGCGAGTTCATTGGCAGGAGGACAGTCTTTTCATTCAGTTTCTGCAGCAACCATGCATATTTTTATAAGCTATAGCGTTTATTCAAAAATGTGAATCAGTTTTTCCTAGCACGGTACTTGCCTGTATTCACTCTTCTGCCTTTTGTGAAGGACCATCTCTGCTCTCAGGTCATATGGAATAGGGCAGCAAACCCAGTTTAAACTTTCAGATATGCTCTTAGTGAAGTTCAGATGTTAAATCCAGCCAGTTGTGAGTCTGAGGTTACAGGGATCCAAAAATTGAAATTAATGTCAGGTCGGTTTTTCACCTTTGGTCACTGGGAGATGCTATCACTGAATTTGTGCTCAAGAAAGTGTGGTTCATTTTTGAAGCCCTGCAGGAAAACTGTGGCTCTTGACTTTTGACTCCGTATGGAGCAAGGGAGGTTAATCTCTGCTGGCCAGGATTTAAGCAGGGCAGTGGTTTGATTTCTGCCATGAGCATTGCAGGTGTTGCAGAGTTGCTCCTGAGGCATCTAGGCTCCTAGTGATTCTTCCAGTGCATCACCGAAGCAAGCAGGAGTGCTGCTCCCCTGTCTCAGGCAATTGTTTGTGATTTTTGTGTCTGCTCTCATCCAGCACAGTAGGTGACAGGAAAAATCAGTCTCTCTTGGTTTACCACAAAGAATAAGCAATTTCAGCTTAGTGCTTCCCATCAACATAGCAGTCAATCAGGTCTCATTTAACAGAGAGCAGCGGGGTCAGCTCAGCAGCCTGGCAGAAAACACTTTGCTGCTTCTTTGCATACCTATCAGCAGATGCAGGGGATTCAGCAGCATAAGCTTGACCTTCCGTGTCTAGTGTATAGTGTTGCCTTTCAGCAATTGGTTTTGCTTTCTCTAATTCAGCTGGATTTCTTTAAACAGTTAGGAAAGAGTTTAAGCAGTGCTGCTTGACGTGGTGTTTTAACTGGGTGTACAGTCTGGAGTTGCAAGCGAGAAACTGTATACTGGTTTCCTAGCAAGAGAAAAGTAGCCTGATGTTTGGATTGGTAGCTCTTAGGTTTATTGATCTAGCATGGAGGGGTGGGGTGTCTGAAGATTTTTATGTCTAAAAGACTTTAGATCCATTCAGTGACAGCTATCATCTATTCTGACGCAAGGAAGGTTAAACCTGATTGCTAGACCTGTCAGCTGTGAGTTTTGGCATAATGTTAGTAGCGTATGCTAGATTAATAGGGTTTTTTTTTTTACCCTCCATAGCTTTGCCCAGCTTTCTTCTTTGAAAAGCTATTACCCTTCTTTTAAAGTAGTAGTTCCTTGTTCTTCATTTGCTTCAAGACTGTGCAGCATGTTTTGTTGGAGAGCAATAATGCGTGATTGTATTCCATATTAAGAAAACATAGATAGGTTGCTATATGAATAGTACACACGTACTGGGGTTTTTTGTTAGGAGATCTTAATTAAGAATGGCTATCTACTCTAACATATGAGCTAGAGCTGATAATATTAACCTAATGGATTTGCATTAAAATAACTGATAGCTTTTAATTTGACATTGTAATTTAAAGCACTGCTATTGCACCATATTGTAATACTTCAAGATATGTAGCAATTGGAAGAAGTCTTTTTTTATGATCTAGTAGCCTTGTTGATGGAAAAACAATATGTTACTACTGTTTTGGGTCAAGGGCACAAATAATGAAATAGTAAACACAGTAATAAGTGTTGTTTTACATAAGGTTGGAGGGTGGAGAGCGGTTTCACTTGAAATACATCCTGCCAGAGGAAACTCCCCAATAATCTGTTTCCCTAGAGAAGATATTATTTTACTACATTGAAGCAGCAATTCATTGAATATTTTTTTAACGCACTTTGGGCTGATCCTCATATTCACTGTCTTGCCACGTTAACATAATCATGATATTATGTGGAAATGATACCTTTTCTAAAACATACATAAATTAATGAAATTTTATTTGCCTGCATTTAAAGTCAAGCAGGGCATTTTGTTTGTGTTCTGGCCATCAGTGGTAACTATATGGCACCTGGGTTCAAAATATAGTTGTGTTGTGCACAAGTAAATAAAAAATGTATTTCCACATATTTGTTCCACTTCAGAATTGTAAGGCTTTGTATTCTAGACAAGTACGTAATTAAATTATTTTTGTATTCCAAATTTCTCCCTCCACTAGCTTAAGAATAAACGTTAGAGAGAGAAATTCGGTCTTAATTGCATAGGATAGAAATTACAATTTTAGGGTATTTAACAGTTTTAGAAGAGCTGTTCTTGGATATTGCATTTAGAAGTTACCACTTTGCTTTTTTTCTTTTTAACTTTCTCTGTAGAGAAGGTATTTTAGCAATTGTGTAGCTTGTGCACCAACTTTATTCCTAGAGTATGTGCCAGCTTCACAGCTGTCTTCTCCTGATTCCAAAAGCCTCTTCTGAAATTAGCTTTTGTCTTTGAATACTCACACTGAAATTTAGCTGCCTCTTCTAACCATATATTCAGAATGAGGAAGTTTTGTTTCAGTAAAATTATGTTTAAATATAGCCTTTTGATTAATTCATTGAGGAAAACAGTATTGTGCCTTTTTTGGAACACGAATAGTATAACTAAAAGAAAAATAGAGTGCACTTTTGTCTAATTTTTCTCAGCTAGTTAAAAAATGGAGGCTAATATAGATACATGTGTATTAATATCCTCAGACTATAGCTCTCAGTTCCTGAAGACATGGAAGCCAAAATTATTCCAGTTGTAGTACTATATATCCTAGTGCCTGATAAAGTGGAGCATATACCACAGGATATATATTTGAGAGGTATATTCCTTTGGCCCCTTTTGTATTAATTGATTACTCTGTTCTTTAGTAAAACATAAATGGTAAAATATTCGATTGTGATCCCATATGCTTAAGCAGCCAGGTGTTTTAGGTCCTTATTTAAGACTTGTTTGGGTCCTGCATGACTGTATCCTGCGTGATACAGAGTTTGACAGCAGCTTAGACAAAGCAAACACCAGTGCTAGGGAATTGGTTCATACCACCAGTATGATTTATTTGTCTGTACTTGACAACATCAATTTCAAACTTGAAGGGCTGGCAGTATAGAAAGAGTTACCAATACAATTTATTTTCCATTACCGTGGCTAAATTAAAGAACTTGTAATATTTATAATCCAGCATGATAGTATCTTTCTACTGTAGCATTAAGGTAAAGAGGTTTTTCAGAGGTGTAAGCTAAACATAGGACTCAACTTCAAAGACAGGTCAGAGTTGATAGTCTAACTCCTCTTGTTTGTCCTTTTTTCTTAAATCTCTTCAAATTTAATTTCTAGTTTAAGATTTGGGACTGACCATGCCAGCATTTAAATGAGCCTAGTTCTCATGATGATGTAAATAAATTCAAATCCTGAAGAAAATGCTGAGTAACCTTGATGTTTGCAGCAATAAAAGTACCTAAAATGTTTGCACATAAATTCTAATTAGCTCTGCTTACAGCATTTTGGTAAATGAGTGTTTGTGGAAGTACTTTGTGTAAAACCACTACAAATCAATGTCCACACACTTGAAGACTGTGTTTCCTAGGGTGCTGAAGTCTGTGCTTTTCAAAGAAAAAAACAACAATCAGTGCTGATGTTTAGCATAACTGATTAGTTTTCACTATATCACTTTAGCTGTTAATTTAAAAGCAAATTAAAAAGCTCAGCCACAGTGCTGTCCTTCAAGGAATGATCTACCTGCTTGGTTAGAAACAACTATCTTTGCATCAAGAGGCTGGAGTAAGTATAAGAAGCTTGGAATGAGGAAAATTGAATTATACTTTCCTGATTATCTCAAAAATAATATGCCGCATATAAGACTTCAGAGGAGGAGGGTATTGGTAACCGTAATTTTTGGTTTAGGGCACAGAGAAGATAGAGAAGTTTTACTATTTTTACTGTAGTTTACTATTGAAGAAGGATGGTTTGAAAACTGTAAGTGTCTGAAAACAGAATGTCGACCATTTATGAATCTGGGTTGCAGCAAAAGCTTGTCCTCTTTAATTTTTTCAAGTTTCCTGGAGCCAAAGGCAAAAATGCATCTTTGGAGGAGTGAGAGTGAGCAAGTTCCTTAAACAAAACAAAGCTCACCATTAATGCTGTACTGGATACAAGATATTTGTGGTACCAAGTAAAATTGAATTACACAGTGCCAAAAAGTAACTCACCTTTTAATCAACTTTCAGCAACATGTTTAATATATGAAGCACAGACAGCTTTTAATTTTTTGATGTATCATTTGAGCAGTGTACGCTGCCTGCCAGCTGCTAATATCTGTAAAAGTACCATAGCTTATCCATCATAGGGACTAATTGCTACACTTGGTAGCAGTGGAAGGGGAAATGGTATTCGGATTCACAGCCCAAGAAAACACGTTGAATTTCCCATCTCTGCACATCAATTCCCCAGCCTCTCAGATGGATGGTACAGCAGAGGATCAAATGCGGTAGCTTTTTTCTGTAAGGACAAGTGATGGGGATATGGAGAGGCATGGGAGGAGCAACTGGCCCACCAACACAAGCGATGGGACCATTTCCCAGACATTCAGGCTGGTTTAAAAATGTACCTTTGCCCCAAAGCAGGGGTGAAGAAATGCTATTCTGAACCCTCCACAGAGAATAGGTGGTGGAGGACAGTAGTGATGTCACTGGGAAAGGGATGACAGAAGCTAGAATTTTCCTAGACTGGGCCAGCAACATACTTCCCTTAAACACAGCAGTCAGGGAACAGTAAACCCAGAGCATTTTTGCCCTCTCTTGTTTAACCTTCATTTAGGTCATAAACTGTTCGCACAGTAGACCATTTTTCTCTGCGACAAAATGATTACCATTTAGGTCTCACCAACAGCAGTACGGTTGGCTGTGCAGGCAGACTGGAGGGAAGGATGTCCCTCCACTGCCCTGCACGGCCACCACCAGCCTGGTGGGACGTGACAGGTGAGGCAGGAGGCAGGTCCCCAGCCACAACACTGGGCTGCAGTGCTTCAGGCTTGCTCTTTTTAATATGTTACCCTCAATGCTTGTTCAAGTGCATCTTCATGTGTGTAAATGACTTTAGTTTCCGAAGACCCAATTCCTTGTTATCACTGGCATTAGTTATTTGATGGGCAATTACTTTAGCTTTTGCACATGCAAGAAAAATCTCTGCTGCTATTTCTGTGAGAGGGTACCTATGGGAAATTTCAGATTAAATCCGTGAAGTGTTCCCATCCTGATAACTAACGCCTAACAGTGCAAAATGAAATAAATCAGACTTTATAACAGAACTAGCATTTTGAAGGAAGTCTAGGAGGCACTTACCTTGTGGGTAGAGGTCAACCCATAGTGAACATTAACTAAGACAGACTTGAGTTGTTGAGACCTTCATGTTTTTGGAAATGACATTTCTCATCAGCAAAAATTAGAATTCTCTTGATTATACCTGTCTCTTTAATGTCAAGAGTAACTATTCATTTTTAATTGACATGTGGCAGCTCATCCAAGGCTGTGCAAAGCTAGCTTTTTGTGAAGATTTGATTGTATAATGGGGCGGTGAGGCTGGATTTGATTTTTGAAATAAATCAGAAGAGACACTTGTACACTAAATGTGGTCTATAATTAATCATATCATAGTATACAATTAATTGTAATTAACGTGTTGTACAATTAAATACACTTATTTTGGTTTTTCTTAAATTAAAAAAAACTCGTATTCCTTAACCCCCTGCTATTCGTTTTCCCCTAATTGCTTGCTACGGAATTGCCACATTTGTAGCACAACCTTGATTGCATACACTTAGATCTGTTTCTCTTAGACCAAATATATGCTCCCTAAAATTGATTCTTGACATTATCTATAGGTATGATATGTGAGTGTGTTAAAGACATGTAAAATTATGCCTATATTATATATTTAAGGAAATGTAGGTGTACACAGACTGACAATGACAATTGGACATAAAATCTATTTATAAACAGCGGTGCTCCTGGGGAGAGTGAAGTGATGGATCAGG
The DNA here is from genome assembly GCA_009769605.1 of Bucorvus abyssinicus. Lineage (NCBI taxonomy): Eukaryota > Metazoa > Chordata > Aves > Bucerotiformes > Bucorvidae > Bucorvus > Bucorvus abyssinicus. The sequence continues at coordinate 16,335,309 of CM020030.1, read as the reverse complement.
ACAGACTCTGAATAGCGGGATTCTTTGTAGCCAGCATCTGAGAGGTGATGAACGTGCAGAGGATTTTCACTGCTAATGCGTTGATATTTTTTCATGCCTTTCAACCCCTAGGGATCTGCCTTCCACAAAATCCAAATATATGCGAGAATTTAGAAACCCCTAGTTGAATGTACTGGTTTGTCTGCCAATACAAGCGAGTGAGATGAAAGCAAAAGAGGGACATATTGGTGTTCAACATTATGTAGATTTGAAACGACTTGTGCAGCATGTTGAAAAAAACTTTTTGTCTGTTTGGAACATTATTGGTAAAGGGCTATGCATTTATGTGTAATTGGCTGAATTCCAAATTGCAGGCAGAATTTTCTTTGTCTTCCTTTAATTTGCGTGGTTTGGTTCTTCCCTCAGGTTTTCATGTGTGCAGGATGTAGACAGAGACTGTGACTGCTCACAATGAACACAAACACAAACTATTTTAGTTTTTTTCCTGTATATATTCACAAGGGATTAGATTTCTTCCCGTGGATGGGTTAAAGCTATGGCAGTAGTTTTATATATGTGAGCCCTAGAACTATGAATTAAAAACCTTGTGCTGGGCAGCTTGCAAGAGGGAGTTTCTTCGGCAGTGACTATATATAAATAGGTGTCTGAGAAGAGTCTGTTTTCCTCTGTAACTCAGAAGTCTTTTGGGTTTGCTTTTTATTTCGTATAAGCTGGGAAACCACCTCAGGTTTTGGGCAGGAAGGGAGTATATTGCTAAAACACAAGAAAAATTGTGGCTCCTTCTGCTTTGAGATGTTTCCCTTCTGGACGGGTGCTGAGTGGGCTGCTTAAGCAGGAATCTGCCCAGGGTGATGCTGCAGATGTGAGCTGGGGGGATGGTTATATCCCTCTGGCCTGGAAGCAGACAAAACTGCACACTTGTATCACACTTGTGTCGTTGCCACCATGCCGGAGCTTGTTTCAAGGCAACACCTCTTGGTGTATATGTATAACGTAGCTAAAAAACCAAAAATTATAGGCAGGTTATGGAGACTTAGTAGCACAAATCTGAGTCAGTTCAAAATTTACCCATGTTGTCTCGGGCGGTTTTCCAAACAAGGATTTCTCATTCCCCCAAACACCTCCTTGGTGCATCTTCCTTGCTCGCATGTGTGGACATTGAGAGACACCTAATTAAGAAACTGAGACAGTACCATTTACGTGCTAAATGTGGTTCCTCCGGGTCTCCTCTGACCAGAGGTGTGCTCTGAGCAAGCCGAGACTGGTCCCTGCCGCGCGATGATCTCCCGCTGGTACTTTGATGTGGCCGAAGGAAAGTGCGCGCCCTTCTTTTACGGCGGCTGCGGCGGGAACCGGAACAACTTTGACTCGGAGGAGTACTGCATGGCGGTCTGTGGCAGCGTCAGTAAGTGCCCCTCCACATCTCCTCACTCTCGCACATTGGGAGGAGGCCTGGGCTCACACTAACCCTTAGCCGCGGTCTGTCCAACGTCTCTGCTCACCACTAGATCTTCATTAGCCTCTTGCTAACCTGGTGTGGTAGTGGGTGACTTCTTGGTGGTCTAGTCTTGGTCTCCAAGTAGGTAGCTAAAAAGCCTTAACACTTTCTTAGATAAGACCTTTGCACTCACCTTCTCTTTCTGTCAAACCGTGCTGACGTTCTGTGTGTCTGTGTGTGCGTGTACGACGCACGTGTAGGAGAAAACAAGAACTTCAGGGAAGCCTCAGGTAAGTTTAAAAATAGCTCATTGTTTTTACAGTGTGTTTTCATGTATTATTTCTGACCTTTTTTAATCAAAGCGATAGAATTTCATTAAAATAACAGAATGTTTATTTCCAGAATTTTTTTTTCTTCCTGTTTGGTTTTAGTTTGATTGACTGTGCGTGTTTGCAATGAAAAGGGGAGAAATAACATTTGATTTTTTAGGTTTCCCTGAGGGCTGCGATGCACATGGATGTGAACCACCTCCCACTTCCTTTGTTTAACACATGATATACTTTAATGATCATTTTCCCGGAAGGAGTGTTTGCACTCTGATTTTTGGTTTGAAAAGGGTGGCTTTCTCCATCACAGTGTATTGAAGCTGATGAATCAGACACTAGGTTTGTCAACTGGGTCTTGGTTTGGGAGCCTCTGGTACGCTCCCCTCCCATTTTTCTTGCCAGCACATACTCTTTGGAGAGTATTGGCTGCTATTTACATCTGACACAGTAAAGAGTGAGTACATACCTTGCTGCCCTGCCTGCTCACAGGGCATGGAATAGCAGAACAGAAGCAGCACATTAGGGCTCCTTTTATAAAATATTTTCCAAACTGCACCTAGGTAGTTTTGGAGTAAGTAGAAAATTTTGAAAATGCACACAAACACGTGCAGAGCCCTAGCAAGGTGTGCTACATGTGTTGTGGAGCAGAGGAGCTGACCTGTATTTTATTGGAGCAAGAGCAGTTGTGGAGGCAGGATTGCTGCTCTGGTATTCCTGCTGCAGTTCATGTCAGCATCTTTTAGAGATGTTCGTGGCAAAGCTCCATGGCAGGACGTGGAGAAAGTCTACCACAAAGCAAATGAGGATACCTCATGGACAGTGATCAGCTTCTGCAACAAGACAGAAAATGTAGTGAAGAGAGAGAAGAACTGTGCAGTAGATTGGCGTGAGGTCTATAATATATTTGCTAAAAGGTTGGAGTTTTGAACAACTAAGTACCTGTGTTAGGTAAGATGTTTCCAGAGATGCAAAATGTGGTTTGTCTCTGATTGCATGCCCTATGACAGGCAAGAAAAACTTGGACTTTGTAATAAATTAAATTTGGACAGTAGTAGAAAAAAAGATAATTTTAAAGAAGAAATATTTATGCAATGAAAAATGCAGGGTATGTGATATTGACAAGCGGTTGATATGGTAGACATGGAAGAAGGAGAGAGAGTAAACTGAAGATAACTGTCTTATGCAGATTAGAGGCATATTAAAAAACACTGTAGTGAGATAGATGCTGGAACAATAAGCCTAGAAAAGCCACTTGAGCTCTTGTACAGTTAGTCTGAGGTAGCCAAGATGAGGCTGCGTTTATTCTTTAGTGTTATGGCTAACAGAGAATTTGTAAAGGTCGATTACATTTTTCAGTCACATGTGGGTGAGTATTGTCTTAGCAGTGGTTGTATCCCAGGCAGGATAGTGGCCATCAAAACTAATAATGGAGAACACCTGAGAAACTGAACCTTCTGCTACTTTGCATCTGGAAGTAGTCTCAGTTAGCAAGGAGAGAATGACAGGAATGAACATTATTTACCTGCACAGAGCTTTGGATAATTCAGGTGTTTGCCTTGGTCTGTATGAGGCAAATGAAAGTCACCTGCCTCTGGTAGGACACCTCTTGTGACAGTTCCTGTTCCATTCCCCAGAAATTTTTAAAAATAAAAAAAAAAAAAAAAAAAAAGGTAGGAGGCCCTCATCCTGCAGTTTTGTTAAACATCCAGTTTTTACACCTTGCTTTTGGCTCCTGAGTCATACGGGTGCATTTCTTTGTCCACATTCTGCAGTGGGACTATATGCAGACTCAGAGATGTTCGAAGGTTGTGCATCTTGCATACACAGCTGTTGTTACTCACCCAGCACTTAAAATCTCAGAGTTTATTTCTGGCTTTCATAGCGCTGCAAAATTATTACACAGAGCAGAGGGAAGGGTGTTGCTGACTTAAAAGAGCAGTCACATCACAAAACAGAGTTCATGAGTGTTGTTTTTACACGGTAAAACTCGGAGGGGTGAGATTCTGATTTGTCGCTTTGATAATGCAGTGGTGGTGCCTTTCATATACAGGTTGTAGGTGAAATCATAACACTGACTGCTTGCAATAGCAAGCCAGCAGAGTTTACTGTATTACACTTTTAGTCAACCTAGTGAACTTTTTGCCGGAAATCTTCTGCTACAAAGGTTGACCTTGACCATGGCCTTAAAAAAATCATGACTTGAATGAAAATGGGAAATTAGATTGTCTTCTTTCTTCAAACAGAAGTTGTTCAGCTCATGCTGTTTGGGAGGATCAATGATCTTCTCTTCTAAGACTGGCAATTTGCTCACAGCATGTGGAATCAGAAATGAAATAAACAACTTATAAATTTGATGTATATCATATTCATTAAGATATTCAGATAAGCCCAGGAGATTCCTCTCTATCCCATGGAAGTTATTTTTGGTTTTGTTTCTTTCCTTAGGTTCAGTTCAATAAAACACCACCATTACCATTACCATTGGTGCTCTATCCATAGTTACCTTGGTTTACTTTGGGATTCCCAATTTATGGTCTGAGTCATTTTCTCTTTAAGGAAAGTGGAGTTAGGTTGAGTACTTGACCCCATTAGCTTCATTTGCAGAACTGTCAGGGGGGAAAAGTAAAGCTGGTCTGGTCTTTTAAAAGAGATCTCCCGGAGGGCTTTTTCCTGGTTTGGGGTTTTTGGGTTGTTGGTTTTTTTTTTTGTCGGTTGGTTGGTTTTTTGTAGTTTCTCAAGCAGCATTTGAGTCTACAGGATACACTTTCCAAGTTACTTTAGTTATACTCTTGTTCCTGTATTTTCATGTTATTTCAGTGTGTATTTCAGTATACCCTGATCTATACTCCTGTTATTTCTGTTCCTAAAATAACTTTGTTTTCCTCTGGTTTCATCTACTGTTTCAGTATCACCATGCTGTTTCTCCTTACTCTTCATCATTTTGTTGAATAGAAATGGTAACAAAAATAATGCGAAGTGCTGAAGTACTTAAGTGAGATCTTGTCTTTGGTACCAGTCTAATGTTGCCAGAAGTGTTTTTACCTGGCCGTAGTGCAAACACCATCCTCATCCCAAGAAGAGAAGAAGGAAAACAGTGCAGAACAGTTTCCATCTAGGCCACCTCTGTTTTCTCCTCTCTTTTTATTTCCCCCCTGTCACTTCTAACTTAATCTTTCTACTTGGTCTTCGTGCCCTACCCACCCACCCCCATCCCCCTTCATGCTTATTTATTTGCTCCATTCTTTATTCATCTTCTTTTCAATGTTCACATTATCGTTGCTCCCTTGTGTCCTATAAAAAAAAAAAAACCAGTGAGCCTCTCTTTGGCAAGAGACGAGACGGATGCTAAAACCTTGTCTTTCCTTTGTTTAGCTGTAGTTTGATTTGCAAGATAAACTAGTTAGATTTTACAGACAGTAATAAGAAATAGTGGATAGCTGTTGGGTTTCTCTTGAATAGTAGGGAAAGGTTGAAAGGGTGGAATGTGAGTTTATTTTTCTAATGTATTGAAATTGGACTGAACCAAAACCTGACAATGTTCTGTTGTCACAAATACTCATGTAATATGAATACAGAAAGTGTGAATACTGAATACTAATATCCTGAACACATTGTCTGCAGAAAAAATAATAACCATGTTTTATTCTGCTTCCTTGCGGAAGTCTCTTTGCCTTGATCTGAAAAGGTGGGTTTGTCCCGTCATGCAAAACCTTAGACACTCTCCACTATCAATAAATGTGACCGATGCTCTGAGGTCTGACAAAAATGATTTTTCTGTTGGCTAGGATCTACTACTGTCAAATTCCTTACCCAGCTACATGGTAATGGATATATAACTGCTCTAGAAGTAGAAGGCTTTAAGGGTCTCATTACCAATTCCTTCAGCCTGCCAGACCACATGTTCACTTTCTATTGATTTTTAAAAGGGATGTTCAATACTGTCCACAATTTCTATTCAGCATAAGGACTCAAACTTCTGCTGTGTGACTGGCCATAATGGCTCCTTTGAAGTCATTAGGATCTGTCAGGCGGTTAATTGAGATTTAATGACCTCAGAATGGGTATGTATTGACAAAAATAAGCACAAGATGATAAACTGCTGTTATCAAAGGAATGATTTCTGTCTTATTGTCATACTAAAAAAATAACCTATGGTATGAATTTTTCCACTTGTCTTTTAATTGTTGCTTGTTAAACATCCTTAAAGCTATAGGAAATACATTTTTACAGTAAGTACTATATTGAAATTATGTTAATGTTTAAGCTTTAACTTGGGGACACAAAGAGGTTTGAAGCTGGGAAAATTAATTCTCTTAAACAAGCTTCATTTGTCAGCAGTTGCATAGGAGACAGCTCTCCCAGCAGCTCCTGCAGCCATGGCATGGTGCACTCAGAGCAGAGGGGAATTTGTGCCATCCTGTTGTCATTTGTTCTGCATCTAAAGCAGGAGAGAACTGCACTCTGGTGGCACAGTCAGTTTTGGAAAAATTTGACATATCGTTAGAATGACCTTTTATAAAATAGGGAGTTTTATCATTGTACTGAATTCCTACAGCTAACAACAGAGGGAACTAACAGAGTTCAGTGTTGTGCATTGCCTTCCTCCTTGCATAAAGCCTGAAACCTTTAGTTTAAATGTCAACACGTGTTGTTTTATTTTTGTTCACTTTCGAGCATGATCACAGATTTTAGGTGAACTTAGGTAGAATAGTATTTATTCTCTAGGCTGAATGTTGTAAACTTACAAACTTGCCAAATCTGTTGGTGATTTTTAAGTGGCAGATACTTTATTTCCATTTCAAATGGAAGATACGAGAAGACACACACTAAAAGCTATAATTTCGTAATATACCTGGAATTTCCCACCCTCTTAAATACAGATCAAAATATTGTGCACAAGCCTAAGACTAATATGGGGGATCCACTCTTAGTGCTTTTCCTGTAGGCTAACTTAAGCTTGCCTGCAGATTAGTATCGGTCTGTCCCTGATAACTGATGAGATCGGTCTTAATGAGGTTCCAGTTTTCATGTTCCCAAGTGAGGGGAAATTTCATGACCTCTAGCGTTTTGCAGTGTCCAGTTTAATTTCTCTTCAGAGGTGCTGCGATTAACAATCCAAACCTTTTAACAGCAGTGGTTATAAGATGATACTGCTGTTGTCAGTAATTTCCTTTATCCATTTGTAAGTTGTTTGAGATCTTGACTTCTGCCTAGTTAGCAGGAAGTAAAGTGTTTTGGCAGCTCAACCTGCATGCCAACTTGCAGAGTGTGTCTAAGGCATTAAAGAACTGCTGAGTGCATTCCTGTGAGCAGAATGGTAAAGTATACCCAGTTTTTAGGTAGATAGCACATTTTACTCCTTCGTCTTTTTTACTGGGTGACTGCTCATTTTATCTGTACTGCTACAGAGACTGCTTGAGATCGGGGTCGGGTGGGAGGCTCAAAGAAAGCAGGCCACATTTAGAGCGTGTTCATCCAGACTGGGTGATACTGCTCTGCACTGCTCAGGAGCTTTATGGGGGAGTTGACAGGCCCCTCGCTATAAAAGCAGCAAGTTGCGTCATGCCAGGAATGCTTTTTTTTTTTTTCACAGTGCACTTAGCACTGGAAAATGCTCATGGCAGCAGCTAGCTACAATACTCATTTATCACAGCACTACAGGAGATACAATTTAAAATACAGAAGTCTAGTTATAACATTTCAAATCCTAAAAATTTGCCTTTTTAAGTAGTGATACTGCAAGGAAGCATTTCACATAGTAATTATGAAGTCTTTTATTTGAATGAATAAAAAACCCCAAGTTACTACAAATTCACTAAGCCAGTCGCACTAGGACTACCTGTTGCTCATCACAAAGGCGCTTTATATTAAATTGTCTTACTGCTTCCCAAATTGGCAGTAAAGGGGACATTACCTCTCGAGTCTTAACTGAAATGCGTCTCTCTCCCACCATCTCCAGCATGAATTGCCAGTATCTGCTGGGTTTTATTTTCTCTGGCATGAAAACTGAGCTGAATCATGCATCTTTGTGAAGTTGAGGCCAATTTCAAATAGAGTAGATGAAATCTTAAACATATTTTTGCAGTTCTTCTTTGATTGTGAGTGCTTGACACTTACCATTCAGTGCCTAGGAGATGTTACAGGATGAATTCTAATATAATCTATTAAAACTGTTAAGTTTGACTTCCACCTTTAGTGGATGCAAGTGACTCATTTCTGTTTCCACAGTTTTTTATCTATATAAATTTGCCCTTATGTTTCACCCTTGAACCACACACAGAGCCAGTGTTGGACTGGGCCTTTTTAGAAAGCAATTGGGTACGTTTAGGTTTGAAAAGGGAAATGATGCAAATGTTTTCATGTACAAGATTATGGGTAATTTCAAGAGCTAGGAGTTTTATTAAAGTAATCTTAACCACAATTTTTTCTCTTTTTTACTCCGTGAAATTTGATGACTCTTGTTTACAACCTTGGCAGAAAGCATGTTCAGGAGAATACTTCTGTCTCGTATTTGTTTTCATTTGATGTAACAGCTGAGGAATTTAATGGGGTTTTTTTCCTCATAAATATTTAAACTTACAGTGACAGATCAAAAGAGAATGGCCTTGAAGCAGAGTATTGCAAAGATGCTTGATGAAAGTTTGCTTTGGGGACCTCCTCCAAAGCATGAAATGAATTGAAGAACGTGGAGGTGGGTGATCTGAACAGTTAATGGCCAAGATGCGTTTTAAATGGATGTGAACAAGGCAAAATTGCATTTGTCGGGGCTGGTAAAAAGGAAGTCATATTCATGGAGGTGCAATGAAAGCATGGTTGCCAAGTTCTAGCTGTGCATGCATAGGAAATTTATCTTGAAGTTCTTACACTGAAGGAATCTTATATGAGAAAATTTAACTTAACCTAGTTTAGGCAGCAAGTATCAACTTTAGTTAAGTCAATAGATGAGGAATAGTGTGAGTATGGTATGGTTTGGTTTTGGTTCATTTTTTTCCTCTAAGAAGTCTCTATGAGGAATTTCACTAAACTGTCTTTCAAGCTGCCAATTGTTTTGATGCCATAACAACTATTTAAATTATAACATATCAAAGGAAGATAGTATCAGTCTTTGCAAACTAAAGTTCAAGAAGGAATATAACTTTTAAACTTGTGATTTCTCTTAATACACTGAAATCATATTTTGAGGCCAAAGTTGCTACATTGACCTGTAATTATTCTTTGAATGCTAATGCAAGTTACGAAATATTACAGAAACTACACACAGTCTTTTATGAGAACTTATTTTAGTCTTGATGGATACTAAAAGCAATGCGATAACCCAACTATGAAGAAAGGAAAAAACATCCCTCTGGAACACTGGGTTCTCTTTCATGTTTTAACTCTCTTCATGTCACCTATGTCTGGAATCTCTTTCAACTAAACTAGTAGACATTTATAATCAACATCCTTTCTATTCCACTTTAGGAGCATTAATCTAATTTAACAAAGTTTTGGAAGCTAGGAGGCAGCTTGAAATTCAAGGTGGAGAGGCCAAGTCTCAGAACTGGTGATTCTTTTTACTGCTTCAGATGTGACACCTGAGCATACAGCCACTGCTTTTTTTTTTCTTTAAGTCAGTACCAAGGTGCATGTATTTTTTCTGACAGAAATATGTTTGTTTTTATCTGGTCCATTAGTTAATATTTTGTGCTTTCAGAGACCCTACCATTGTAGTCAGAATTACTCAGTTTTTGTGAAGAACACTTTACTTTCAAAGACTTTTTGGGTGTCTTAAATATAGTTATAAAAACATGAGGATAAAGCAGGTTGCAAGATAAATAAAACCAAGCTGAATGGTTATGTGATCAGACTGAGTGATAAATATGTTAGTTGAAATGGGGAGAGCCTTAATATCAGTGAATAACTTAATGGGCATTCAAATTAGTGAGCATATTTGCTGAAAATTAAAAAGCGGGCAGCTGGAGTTGAGTCATCTGAAGGACACGAGTACCAGGCTGTGATGGTGATCAGCATAGTTCACTGCTCTGCAGTTAGCTTCCAGGCAGGGAGATGTGCTGATGGGCCACAAGGCGGAAGATCTGGCTCCCAGTACTCCTGCCAGTCCAGGGGTGATGACAAACTTGGAGCACAGCAGTTCTGTCTTGCTTGCCCCCCAAAACGCTAAAAAGAAACCAGCAGTAGCAACCTGCCACATACAGGTAAAGTACTAAAACTGGGGATGTGTCTGGTTTTCATTCCCACAAGGTCTCCCTTGTGCTGTGGACCGTGGGAGGAACTCTGTCCTCCCCTTTGTTCTTTAGTTTTAGGCAGGATTCAGAAAGTGGTCTTGGTTAAAGTGTGTATGAAGAGAAAGTAATTAAAAGTGAAAAGGATTGGCACTGTGCCTGCTGGTCCTCTAGCTTACAGTGCTAAGTATGAGAATAGTTGTCTCTATAATGCAGTAGATTATAATTTGTATGTAGTATGTAAGTACACTTACTGTTCCATGCCCCAGTATTGATCTCTACTAGAAAGCATACCAGTTTGGCACACGGTTTCCTCCAGGAAATTAAATTACATTAGACTCAGCAACTTCTTATGTAAAATCTCATGCTGGTATGTTCTTTTCCCTGTGTTTAAAATAATGGTAATTTGCTACTATCCTCGATAAACCTTTCCCAGTCTTCATTTGTATTGTATCATTCAGCCAGTAATTTGTCTGTTTGTTAATAAAAGGTAATCATTATTTTCCTTCCCTGTTGTTATAGATTCTGTTCGCTGGTTTTGCCACGCTGCCTTAAGCAGAGGGGCTTATTCACAAAAGAATGGGGATACCGTCTTGTAAAAACAGCTCATTTCACAAGGGAGCAGTAGCAGTAATTGAAAGTCTTCTCGCTAAAGATATTCCATATGCACTTGTGATTGTCAGAAGTGCTATAATTAGTTGTGAATCTTAGTCAACAACTGAAAGCTTTGATCTTAATCCTTCATTAATGAGGCAGTTGTGTATGTGGAATTCAAGGCAATGAATGCATCCACCCAATACTACACTGTAGGTGGGTAATGCTCTCATTTCAAATGGTTTCCCAGCTTGTATGCCACAGCCGATGTCATTCAAAAAAAAGACATCTACTAATTCTTTCACTTCATATGAAACCATTTTTTCTTTCACTGGAGAGGCTGATATGGATTATTTATTCTTATGTGAAATGCTGACATAAGATCTGGGGACATAGCGTCGCATTTTTCTTCCCTTTTTTTCCCCCCTGCTCTTGTCATATGTAAGAATTTTCAGTTCAATAGCAAAATGTGCAGAGCATAATTTAGCTGTGTTATTGAACCTGTGTCTCCAGGAAGGTTAGGATTTTAAAGTCAAATAAAAATTTTTTAAAAATCCATTTGGGAATTGACAGGTGAAATGAGTGCAAGTGTGGAGAAAATGTCATCTGATACCACATTTCTTCCACACCTGTCAACACTCACTTTTTGATCAGTCTTCGTGCAGTAATAGAATTAGTTATCTTACGAAACAAGCGATGCATAGAAAATGAAACCTCCTTCTAAGAGCAGATGTGGTCAAAAAATGAGACCAGGCTGCAGATTTTTAAGGATCCTTACTTGTAACTGATTGTCTGGCCAGATGTTGCCAGTTTACTATGAGAAATATTCAATACATTTCTAGAAACAAAGTTCCCAGTTCTGTTGGAGTGCAAAGGATAGGTGGTGTGCCAACGGCCATAAAGAAATTATAAAATGTTTCTGCTTTATGCAGAAGAAGGGAGGGTCAGTATTTTTGTAACTTTTTTTCTTGGGGGGAGGGTAGGCTGTTGGTTATCCTTATGTTGGAATCACAAGGGTTTTTTTAACATACTATTGACTATTACAATTTTTTTTTTTAATACTGGATGACAAAGTCACATAATCATTTGCAGGCTTTGTAAATACTGGGAGAAAAATCTTGTAGGGTTACTTGTTTTTAATCAGTCTAGTTATTTTTTGTCAGGGAAACATTTCTGATATCAAATTACATGACTAACTAACCACTCTTTAAAAGACTGCTTCTGAATCGTGGTTATAACAAAACAAGGATGTATATGACCATTTCATCTCACTTTTTAGTATTTTCCTAAACATACACACTGACCTTCTTTATAATGAAAATTACCCTGCTTTTTAAGAGTTTAGACAGTGCCTCTGTTTGCAGAGTGAGATGTGGTCGGTGTTGGTAGGCTGGTTGGTCTCTGCAGCTGCCAGCAGACAAATAGATGTTCCAGGAGCAGCAGGCAAGCTGAGTCCTTATGGCTGGCTTTGCACAAGTTTAGCCTGCTCTGACATGTGCTGGGCATGGACTGCTGTCAGCAGGTAGCAGAGAGGGAGAAAACACACATTTTACCCCTTGCTTTCACGCCTGTTTGCTGGCCAGGTTTTGAAAGGAAATGCTGAAGCAGGATGTTTTCAAGAGTGTTTTGGGGTGAATCAGCCTATCTTTGCATAAGTTGTTCACTTACTTAATTGCACTTATTACTGAAAGTGGGCGGCTTATTTCTGATCTGGATTTCCAGCCTTATTTCTGTGTAGCTTTGGTTTCCAACTGACAGACCTCTGTTGCTTCTTTCTGTTAAAGCTGTTGTCAGAAATCTTTTCTCAGTAGAGATTTTCTAAATCAAATTAGTAGCCCACTCCCTGGTGGATGAGTGTACCTGATTGAGGTCCCCAAGCTCCCATCAGCACACATGCCCATTTCTGAGCCCTCTTTCTTTTTGGGAGCACATAGTGGAGAGCCACATGTGGCGTTACACCACCCTCTTGCACAAGGTCAGGGGTAGTAGCTTTCTCTTCCTATGCAGTATTGCTCTTTGCTGACATTACCCTCTTTAGCATTAGCTTGAGAGAGCGAATTACGGTCAGATATCAGTGTACTGCCACGTCCTTTCCTGTGCTCCTGGGCACAGCCTGGCTGTCTTGGGCATCCAGGTCTGTGGTGTTTAATGCATAGTCTTTCTTTGGTTTGGTTTTGCACAACTTTTGGAGGGGAGTCAGTGCTCTGAAGTCCTCAGCACCAGGCACTGAAATCAGGTTTTTTCAATTCTCAGCACCCACTACTCTCACCTGTTCAGAAACACACCAGCAAGCATCCTGGTGGGGAGTGTATGATCTGAAAATCTAGGCTGTAAAGGCTGTGCATGTGAGATGGGAGCTTTTGAAAATCAGACCTGAAATGTACAGGTGGCTTAACTGATCTCAGTGCAGACACTGGTGACCTTTTTTCCTGTTCAATAAAGTAAAGGTTAAATTTGCATAATTTATTGGACAGTTATTTAGATTCTTACTTCTTTCCACTCACATTTGTCCAGACTTAAGTTCAGTTAAACAACAAAAAAAAAATTGTAGAAGATGGAGAAGAATGGTGATTGCACTAGAGCCCTCCCTCATTCAGTCTTCCCATGCAAAACCTTGCTATGTCTTGTAGAGGCAATAAGAGGGTGTAGGCAGAGGGGAATTCTCTTCACAGAGAGCATGGTTAAACCATAAAACTGTTGCCACACCACATTGTGAATGTTAAATCTCATGCAAGTTTGGGAGAAAAAAAAAAACTGAGTCAGGGAAGGAAAATCTAGCAAGGTGAGTTAGACATTGCAAAAGAGTATTCAGTGCTCTTGCCTGAGGGTGTTTGGTGAACCCTGGTTCAGGAAGGAGGAGCCTGGAAGGGATGGCCTTGGCTCTGTCTGTGTTTATATTCCAGCTTGTTTTGGGGAAAGTATTCATAAATAAATACTGCTCGTTAATACTTAGCCTGATCTTCAGATTAAAGTTTGCTTCTGTTTAGTACATTGAGAAGTGTTTGGGGTGTGGGAGGGTCCTGGTTTTTTCCCTACCTGTGTTAGTCTGTCTGTTAAAATGTGTTACCTCTGTAAGGGAAATTAACTATGGCACATGTAGCCAAACTCAAAAAAAAAAAAAAAATCCTGCACAACTATTTGTGTGGTCTTTGTTTGTCAGAATTTTTAATTCAATAATTGCAAAGTTAGTTTAAATGTGACCAGGGAAATTAAACTAATTGCATAATAAAATATTTAGGTACGATATAGTTGAAATTAAATAGTTGATCATCATTGGAGAGCTCTTTTAATCGCTGTTATGTACCTAGCACAGAAATGTAACTCTAATTACTGTAGAAGTTGTTGGATGTTACTGCACAGTGAAGGAACTGTTGCACACTCTGCTTGAATTACTACAAATTCAAATCTTGTACTACCAGTGTGATAGGTATTGCCTAGTTACCCGACATGAATGACTGGTGATTAGTGCATACTTGCTGGTTATTTCCTGCATCCATGAGTTTTCTTAATCAAAGTTGATAGAAATAAAGTAAATATCTGTGAGGCTAAACTGTCACTAAGGGATGAATCTGAGGTATTTCATTGGGGTACTGTGGACTCCATAGGTGCTTTAAAACCTATTTGTATTGACACCCATGTATTACAGTTTACCTTTTAAAAATAAAACTCATATACAAAGCACGTAACTTTGCAACAGGCTTTCTGCTGCTTTATGTACTTTAGTCATGGCCAGGCTTTTTTCTTCCCTTGGAATTTTTCCTTTGGCAGCAGTTTCTAACCTGTTTCAATAACATTGCTTTTTTTCACACTGAAGAGTTTCTCCTAGATTAGAAAATGGGGCAGTGGGGAAATCCTTGTATGTTTACATATATTTGCTGGATGTCTCATATGTCCACCTAAACCACATTTTTTATATCTTCTTCTCAGGTTAAATGAATGGCTTTATTCTGACGGAAATTAGAAGAGATGTTTTTTGCTTGGTCTGACTAAATTTTACCCATACTGAAGTAGAAATTCTGCTTTTCTTCCCTCTGCCTTCCCTTTCCCCTCCTTCAAAATTTTACCTCAGTCCCTACCACAGCCGCTAGCACTCCTGATGCTGTTGACAAGTACTTGGAGACGCCTGGGGATGAGAATGAGCATGCCCATTTCCAGAAAGCCAAGGAGAGACTTGAAGCTAAGCATCGTGAGAGGATGTCTCAGGTAAGGAGAGAGATCTTTGTTTCTGAATATGGGAGGGAGTTTTGCCTGTCAAGTCCGAAGATGCTTGGAGTCCTTCATTTTCTTATTTTCAAAGGCTGGGAATTTTCTTATTTTCCCAGGCCAGCTGCCGTGCCTGTTTGCAATTTTGTAAATACACTGTTTGCTGCCTTTCTGACTCTAGCAAAGAGTTCAGCTGTCTGGGACATGGATTTGTGGTTGGCTTGCAGCTGTCATCCTAAGTAGCTACAGTTACCTGTGCTGGTAACAAGGAAAAAAAGTCTCCTTACAAATTTCTCTCATCTTTGTGGTAGGATGTTTAGTTTGGTCTTATTTCTAAGAACTTGACCACTGTATTAGTCACCTTTCCTTTGTAGCAGCTGAGGGAGATGGCTTGCGATTAGCTTTGTTCTCTGTGTGTAGGCATACGTGGCTGCGCCCTGGGGTAACATAAGGTCGCATATGTTCATCAACTGGTCTTGAGCCTCAGGGTAACATGAAATGCATCTAAAGGCAAAGAAAAGAGAAGATAGTGCTTTTGAACTGACCCAAAATCCAACTGAATCAACCCTTTTTTTCCTTGAACCAAAAGGATTTGTGTAGCCTGAAACTATACACTGTTTTTAATCCTATGGAACACCAAGAGATGAGCTATCCACTCTGTCAGAAGTAGGGTTTATAATAGAAATGGCAATAAAAAATTGTCACAGTTCTGCTCTAATAACAACAGAGAAATAATGTAAGTGGTTTAAAGGAAAGCCTGTGGTTCCTATTTTTTTGGGATGGAGCAAGCACAAAAATGAATATGGTATAATTCAGATACACTGCATATACCTGTGTAGCTATTTTACTGTATGTTTTCATGGTAACTTTGTTCCCCTCTTGCATTTCCAGTGTTTCTGTGTATTACTGACACATCAACCTTGAGCTCTGTGCTAAAATGTTCGAGTAGGCCTGAAATTAAGTTCTTAGAATAAGTCCTCATCTACTGTCACTGTAGCTATGCCTGGCACTTTTCTAATAAATAGAGCAGGGCATCTTCCCTGAAGCAGTCACCCATTTGGTGCAAGCAACGTGCCATGAATATGACACTTAATAGCCAGGAGGATAGGTGCTCCTCATCTGCCTCTGCTTGGGAAGCGTTGTAGCACAAACAAGCCGTCCCCTCCTTAAACAGAGAAAATAGTGCCAATTTAATGCTTTTCAAAGTCTTTTTCCCCCTGTCTTTCCCCCTGTCTTTCCCCCTGTCTTTCCCCCTGTCTTTCCCCCTGTCTTTCCCCCTGTCTTTCCCCCTGTCTTTCCCCCTGTCTTTCCCCCTGTCTTTCCCCCTGTCTTTCCCCCTGTCTTTCCCCCTGTCTTTCCCCCTGTCTTTCCCCCTGTCTTTCCCCCTGTCTTTCCCCCTGTCTTTCCCCCTGTCTTTCCCCCTGTCTTTCCCCCTGTCTTTCCCCCTGTCTTTCCCCTGTCTTTCCCCCTGTCTTTCCCCCTGTCTTTCCCCCTGTCTTTCCCCCTGTCTTTCCCCCTGTCTTTCCCCCTGTCTTTCCCCCTGTCTTTCCCCCTGTCTTTCCCCCTGTCTTTCCCCCTGTCTTTCCCCCTGTCTTTCCCCCTGTCTTTCCCCCTGTCTTTCCCCCTGTCTTTCCCCCTGTCTTTCCCCCTGTCTTTCCCCCTGTCTTTCCCCCTGTCTTTCCCCCTGTCTTTCCCCCTGTCTTTCCCCCTGTCTTTCCCCCTGTCTTTCCCCCTGTCTTTCCCCCTGTCTTTCCCCCTGTCTTTCCCCCTGTCTTTCCCCCTGTCTTTCCCCCTGTCTTTCCCCCTGTCTTTCCCCCTGTCTTTCCCCCTGTCTTTCCCCCTGTCTTTCCCCCTGTCTTTCCCCCTGTCTTTCCCCCTGTCTTTCCCCCTGTCTTTCCCCCTGTCTTTCCCCCTGTCTTTCCCCCTGTCTTTCCCCCTGTCTTTCCCCCTGTCTTTCCCCCTGTCTTTCCCCCTGTCTTTCCCCCTGTCTTTCCCCCTGTCTTTCCCCCTGTCTTTCCCCCTGTCTTTCCCCTCTTCATTAAAACATCCAGTGGCTGAGGTGTGAGTGTTGCTGAGTATGAGTGGCAACCGGCTCGGAACCAGCCTGAAGCCGTGGGGTGAGTCAGGAGGGAGGTGAGGCAATGGCTTGTACGGTGCCTGTGTGCTGTGCTCCTGCCATGGGAGCGGCTCGTCCCAGTCCTCGTCTTAACTAACTTCTGTGTGGCTACAGGACTCGGTTTGAGAAGTCGAGCTGGGAATCAGGATAAAGAAGGAAGGCAGCTTCTCCAGCAGTGGAGAGGGTTCCTGCCCCAGCTAGGCACGGGGAGAGTTGACAGGTGATGCAGTCATCACCTTGTTATTACCTCCCCTTGAAATAGTCTTTTTCTAAAAACCACTGTAGAGGCAGGTGTCCTGAAGGTGAAGGACAGTCTGTGCAAAAGGCAGGTTTCCCTGGAACAGTCCTCAGATTCTCACCACCGTTTCAGATTTGCCTCCGAAATACCAATATGTAAAGGTTAAGTGGAGTAATTAAGAGCAATGTTTGGGTGAACTTTCTATTTTTTACAAAGCTGATGGTTTGTGGAAAAGAGCTAATCGAATGCACAGGCACCTATAAAATGGCATAGAGACCATCAGTGCTTGAGGATGACAGAATTAACTGGGAAAAGCACTGGGCTGTAGCATCAGAAAACTTCTGGCTAAGCGCACTGCACATTTTACCACGCGCATTTGGGACAACCTCATAAATGAAAGCTGTGGTTCAAGGGTTTGACTGAAGATCATGCTGGTGCTGCCATGTGCCCTGCCCTCGTTAGCATGTTCCCAGCCATCCTTCCTGTCAGCTCTAATGAGCATACAGCTGCAGGGTGAGGCAGGTCAGGTCCCTCATCTCACTGCAGTGTCACTCTTCCAAAAAAAAAAGTAAAATAACCAACTGTGGCTAGTTCAACAAGCTAAGTCAGACCTGGGAAACTGCAGCATAGTAGGTACATCACAAAAGAAAGGTCTTTGATCTTTAATTTGCTTAAGCTGTTGATGAAATCACAGCTTAAAGTATGAGTGTCTTGAAGTACACAGAACCTCCGCAGAGCTTTGAAGAAGAGAGTTAACTTAAATTTTTAAAGAATAGTTTTCCCTTCTATGAGTAATGTTTTGTACAGCACTGAGCTAGCCTCTCCTAGTTAACATTTCAGATGTTTAAAAAAATATAAGATCTTACAGAGAAGTAGAAAAGCCAGATGGTTTATCATTGTGTGTTTCTTCACTTGACGTGTGATACATCTGTGTTCCATACCACTGGTCTCCTTTTCTGGCAATTAATCTAAAATTTTTTTACATTTTCCTTAAAATCAGATATGTTCTCAATACATATTTAACTAAAAATTAATTTGAAGCTCACTCTTGTTACATTAAGAGCAATGCAGAGTAAATTATCTCAGTAAGCTTTTGTTGTCAATGTTTTTCTCTATTAAAAAAAGTTAGCAAGTGAGAGTTACTAGCTAAGTCCTCCAGCTGCACTGAACATGTTTATTGTTCAGGTTTTTTTTCCTCAAAGTCTAGTTCTTTCGAAAAATGGGGGCTTATAAAGCAGCAGAAATGCCTGTTTTTCTTGTATTAAGAAGAGAGAAAATGTTAAGTGGTTTTAGGAAAATTATCAAGTCGTTCTTTAATCTTGATAAATATCATAATCTGAAATTTTTTTGCTCATGAAATACAGATACTACTTTTAATAAATCAGCTAGTTTTCAAACTGTTTAATTTTGTGCACGCTTTACTTTGCAGCAACCAATTATCTAATAAAAATTCAGATGCGTTCTAGTTCACATATAAACTGTAATCTAAAGAGTAGGGCAGTTTATAATTAAAAGATTAAGTCAAAATTAAATCTTTCATCAAAATATGTCATTGAGGCAAATGCGGATATTCCTTATATTGTCCTTCTGAGATTTCCCTTTGTTTACCATGAAATTCTGAAAACTCATGTTTCTTTTTCTCTTGTATAGAGATATCTACACAGAGACCGACCCAGCTTCTGTCGGTGGTTGGGTTGGTTCATAGTTCACAGCTTCTAAAAGTCTCTCTTACCAGGGGAGTCTGAGCCCTTAGTATGATGACCTGATGCACCTCCCATTTAATGCATTCTGCTCTTCTGTCTTTCTGTTTAGACTACAGATCATGAAAGCTTTTCTGCCTTTATGTCTTGCACGACACCTGGAGCAACAAGGCTTTACAAACTTTCCTAGGCAGTCCTGTAAAGAGAATTAGTGGCATACAATTTTAAGCTTTTTTCAAGAATTCTTAATGCAACTCCAAATAACAGCAAAGCTACATTCCCATGCAAACAGGATGGCTATTTAGCAATGCATCTGTAACCTTTAAATGTTTGCTATTCTCTGACATGTAACAGGGAGAGATTATGCTAACATTGCAGGATGCCATGGTTCTTTTTTCCTGTTTTGGTACAATTCCTCTTTTCCTCTTTCTGTTTCCAGTTCATTAACTCCTGTACAGCTCCCTCACTTAAATTAGCTGCTGCTAAGTAGCCTGGTGGAACCAGATATGAAACCTTACTCAAGGGACTAGTATATTTATACATTTCTCTCCTCAAACATCTTGTGACGTCCTTATGTCTTAAATTTACTCTTCCTCTGGCTGTTGACAATATTTTAGAAATGGCAACATGTACAGAACTTAGAATAGGAACTTAATGATACCTTGTCTCCTAGAATAGTCTTGCTTCTTGGTAGTTCATTTCCAAAGCAAGCACCTGAAAACACTGCAGCCCCCAACCAGTCTGAACAGGGCTGGCATTATGTTCCAGATTTTTTTTTTTTTTTTTTCCCTTGTTGCATGCCACTAGTTCCAACATCCTGGAGAGATCTTCAGCTGATTTTTAGTGCCAGGGACATCATAAATGGTTTGGATTCAAAGGGACCTTAAAAATCACCTAGTTCCATCCCCTCTGCTATAGATAGGGACATCTTCCACTAGATCAGGTTGCTCAAAGCCCCATCCAGCCTGGCCTTGAATATTTCCAGGGAGAGGACATCCACACCTTCTCTGGAAAACCTGTTCCAGTGTATCACCACCCTCACAGTAAAGAATTTCTTCCTTACATCTAATCTGAATCTACCCCCTTTCCATTTGAAACCATTTCCCCTTGTCCTATCACTACACTCCCTGATAGAGTCCTCACCATCTTTCCTGCAGGCCCCCTTTAAGTACTAGAAGGCTGCTATAAGGTAATCCCTGGAGCCTTCTCTTCTCTAGGCTGAGCAACCCCAACTCTCTCATCAAGTCCTTATAGGGGAGGTGCTCCAGCCCCCAATCGTCTTTGTGGCCCTCCTCTGCTCCGCTCGGGCAGGTCCATGTCTTTCTTACGCTGGAGGCCCCAGAGCTGAACACAGTACTCAAGGTTGTGGTCTCACAAGAGCAGAGTAGAGCGGAAGAATCACATCCCTCAACCTGCTGGCTGCACTTCTCTTGATGCAGCCCAGGATACAGTTGACTTTCTGGCTGCAAGCACACACTGGTGACTCATAGTCAGATTTCCATCCTCCAGCACCCCTAAGCCTTTCTCCACAGCCTATATTTGTACTTGGGATTGCCCCAACCCCAGTGCCGAACCTTGCACTTGGCCTTGTTAAAACTTCATGAGGTTTGCACAGGCCCACCTCTCAAGCCTGTCAAGGTCCCTCTGGATGGCATCCCTTCCCTCCACCTTGCCGACCACACCACTCAGCTTGCTGTTGTCAGCAAATTTGCTGAGGGTGCACTCAATCCCACTGTCAATGTCCTCAATGTTAAGTAATCCTGGTCCCTGTATTCCCTAGATTCCACCATCTCTATTATTACATGTGGGAGGGCTCTTTCCTCCTTTAAAACTGACTTGACAGCTTAGGATTACCTCCCTCACAGTCAGGGCTCTTTGGAGAGGTTCGAAGATGTTACTGCCAGAAAAAGGGTCAAGACTCAAGTGTGCAACAATGGCCTTTGACAGAGGTAGGCATCTGATTGGCATGACTTTGACCTTCGAACTAAGCAAATCTTCAGGCAAGCACCTCTGCCTGTTTGATGGCTGTAACCCAAATGTCTGTCATAAACTCTTCTCTTGAAGCTATGTTTTTGTGCCCTAGTGTAAAAAATGAGAGTAAGTTCTGCTGTTTCCAATATAATGAGATTTTTGTACTTGGCATCTCTCTTTAATAATGAATGACACTTTATGTACTTCCTATTTCCCTCTCGCTGTCCCCTACAGCCCAATTTCAAAAGGAGTCTGCCAGGCACTAAGTCCTGAGTTCTGAAGAAGTCTGACTTTGAAACAGCTTGCTTCTTAAATCTCAACCAGAAGTTGTCATTTTTCCTGCACAAAGCCGCCAAGCCTGGAAGAGCCATAAATCTGTGTGGCTTTGATAGGTCTGTGCTGTCAGTGAAGACAGATAGGTTTGTAAGTGCATAGAAGCCAAGTTCAGCCTTTTCCTGCGCATGTCTATCTGGGCAATTTCTGCCCCACCCCCCACCCCTTGCTCTTTGGTTTCCTACAGAGTGCTACAGCATGTTTGTTAGTCACTCAGATTTCGCTAAAGCAATGACCTCTGGTGAGAGCAGAAGTTTTCTCTGGGTGATAGCATAACTTCCCATAGGTAGCTGAAGGGCAGCTGTATCTTCAGTTTGCATACAGAGATGCTTTCAACCATTGAAGTCTTCTTAATTGCAGAAGCACAGCTTCTGCACTCTTTACGCTGAATATTGTTTCTGCAAACACCCCTGTCATTCCGGTTTTTTCACAACACATTCACTCTCCTTGCACCAAAGCTGAACTCTGAAGCCTGTAATTTACATTCCTCCCAACTAGCAGTGTAGGCTGTCAGTTTATCATCCTGCCTTCGATGCCTTAAAAGGTTTAGAGAAAAAAAAAACAGGCAGAGAGACCTGGTCTAGCCAAAAGTCTCCTTATCAATTACCCACAATACTTGTTTTCATCATATGGATTAGCAGAGGTTTAGTTTGGGGGCTAAAGATGGCAAGGGGATTCTTGTTCTGAAAACCCATTAACTGCTCATTCAGAGTGAAAAAGTGTATTAAGCAGATGTCAGAGATGTGATTTGAAGACATAAAAGGAACGGAGGGAGAAAAAAATCAAGTTGCTAACCTAGACCAATGCTTAAGCTTGAGCACATCGTTGTAGTTTATGATTTGATTTAATGCCATGATTTCTGGGTCTTCTGTAATGTTCGCATCCTGCAGCAGTGACATTTCAGGTCTCTAGAAAGGAGCTGCCTGTATACATGAATTAAGTTTTCTTGACCACCACAGTCATATGGCCTAAGTGTGCAGTTAAGAGATGAATACCTAATGTGCGCTTAATACACAGCAGCACTCTGAGCATTAATAAGTTTTTTCCATGACAGAATCTCAGAATTGTTTTGGTTGGAAGAGACCTTTAAGATCATCAAGTCCAACCATTCACCCAGCGCTACCAGGTCACCACTAAACCAGGTCCCTAAGTACCACATCTACACATCTTTTAAATACCTCCGGGGATGGAGACTCCACCACTTTCCTGGGCAGCCCGTTCCAACACTTAGCAACTGTTTTGGTGAAGAAATTTTTTCTAACATTCAACCTAAACCTCCCCTGGTGCAACTTGAGGCTCTTTCTTCTCATCCTATCACTTGCTACTTGGGAGAACAGTCTGACTTCCACATCACTACAATTTATTTCCACACGGTTATAGAAAGTGATGTCTCCCCTGCGCATATCATGGGGTTCTAAATTGTAGTGTTGGTTCATGTCCTCTAGTTCTGCTCTATCAGAGAAGCAGTAAAATCTCCTGTGCCAAAGGATGGGGAAAGTAACTGGTGGAGGGACAACCTGTAACTTCAGTAGGCTGCACATCATGTTCTCTGTCATCAGCTGCTTACTACAACCCTTTGCAAGTGAATTTTCATATCCTCTTGTAAATTTTGGTTTCCTACCTCCCTAGTGCTTGACTGCAATTTCATATTGATGCATATTTGTCTGATGAGAAGATAAAGTAAATTGATGAGGTACTTTTAGGCTGCCAGTTTACGTAGGCTGTAGTAAATTCTTGGAATGTAAATTTCAGCTTACAGTTCCCATTAAAAGAGTGGCGTGAAGTTAAGACTCTGATTTTTAAGTACTTCACTGTGGGTTTTTGTGCTTACAGCCGCTGTCTAACCAATGCCCTTATTGAAGTCCAGAAGCAGACAAAACAATTTCCTACTTTAAAGTCTTCAGCATCACATTAGATTCCCAAAATATATCGCTCCACTCTCTGAAGACTCTTACTGAGGCCAGAATCTCTTACAGATAAATAATTTTACTGATAGTGAGTTGATCTGTTTTTACAATGATTGGCTCTGACTCTCTTGAAATACATTCACAGACCTTGGGTCAAAAAAGGAGGATGAAAACAGGACAACAAAATTCCAAACATTGAGTCAGTCTTGAGTGCAAGTGTCTGTATGCTGGTTCATCATTAGGGTCCACAACCCTGTATAGGACAGAGAGGATTGCAGTTCAAGGATTGGAGCTTGTAAAAGTCTCCTTTGAGTGCAGATGTGGTGTGGAGCCTGTGCCTTTTAAAAAAAAAAAAACAAGTTACTGTGAGGCACCACTACTGCTCTGCAGTCTGTCCATCATGGTTTGACACAGGAGCCGAGTGGTGGAGGCAGAACTTGCAGACAGGAGGCACGGCACATCTAATTAGTCCTGCCTTTGGTATTGGTCATGATAAAATTTCAGTTGCACATGTGGAGCTTTTCTAAAACTCCCTTTAGAAAGGGTATGTGTGACTGTTTCTATGAAACAATGTGTTTTTTGGTGAGAAAGGAAGGAAAGGAAATGCACGTTTTGAGTAATTGCTTCTAGATCTTTTCTGTCGTCTTCTGACATTGTGCTAATTCTGCTGCACTGCTTTCAGTGAGAGCAATTGTTCCTGCATAAGATGTGTAATCTGAGGAGATTGCTGTCTAGCTGTGAACTGAGTAAAGTCCCTAAGTAAGACCACGTGAAGGTTTCAAATGTCATGGACAGAAACTTGAGAGTAACTCCTTCCTTGGCTATTGAAATAGTCCTGCCCTGTGTTTCAGGAGGAGATGGCCTCTCATGTTGCTGAAAGGAATGGCAATGAACGTTGTCCTACATCATTTTTCTGTCAATGTTGTACTTATATGTATATATATGCAATTCTTGAAGGGTTGGACACCTATTTCTGGACAGACTAGCACAAATTGGATGTAATTCTTGTCCTACTCAAAGGCCAGCAATGCAGTCCAAATAAATCTAAAAACTTCTGTGGTACCAAAAAGAGTGTCCCTTAGAACGAGTTGAAATTCACTCATGTTGACCAAGGACATACAATAGATGGAAGCAATTTCCTTTCAGTCTGAGATGAAAAGCAGTTGGTGTGTTCACCCACAGAGACCTCCACTTCCCTCATTGAGGGCCAGTTAACAACTTTGTTGCCTCGCAGCGGAGTTGTGAGAGGTTGGCGTGATGTTCAGACACAGAAGTACCATCTTTGTTTAATTAAATAACAGGATCCTACCTTTGTTAAACATTGTAACTGCTTTTCAAATAGAGATAAAAGGAGGAGAGGAATATCAAAAGATGACTGTCAGAGCTGCAGTCCTTGGCTGTTTCTAAGCCCTTGGACAGGAGAGGAAGATACTGGAAAATATAGAGGAAAGTCATGGTCCTTGTTTTGTTCATTAGGTCATGAGAGAGTGGGAAGAGGCAGAACGCCAAGCAAAGAATTTGCCGAAGGCCGACAAGAAAGCTGTTATCCAGGTAAGGGAAAACGCAACCACAACTTTAGCAGCTGGGGCTGCAGTTAAAATACAAGGGGTGCTGAGCGTGATACAATTTTAAAACGTACTTCTATGGGAATTTAATGTTATTCTCTGCTCTCGCTGTTGCTATATTTGTTTCCAGCTGTTAGTGACTGCCAGGTGTCTCTGTACCTGGCAGCCAGTCCCTGGAACAGCAGTGCAGGACGTCGCTTATGACTGCATAGAGGGGTAGAATTTCTCTTGAGTTCAGATTTGCCTTCAGTGAGAACTGAAAACTTGGTTATCACAGGCCCCTTTCAAAATATATCTCGTGATAAACTAATATAAGCTGCAGGACCTAAGCTCAAAGAGGAGATGGAAAATCATTTAAGGAAGGAATCACCGTCAGTTTTATCTGAAAGAAACCCTCAGCCAAAAATAATTTTATACAAATTATACTATAATTCAAAAATTCTGACAAGCCAGACACTTCTTGAATCCCACTATGTCAGGTATTATTCAGTACTGCTAGAATGATTTCTATTCAAAACTATAAAAAAGTAACATTCAGAACAGTTTCCTTCTCCCATTAGATCCCACAGCTTTGCACTCTGCACATTTTACTCAGTCAGTCTTTTCCTTTGTTTGGGCTCAATTTTTCTTCCTGGTGTGCAGTTTATGAGAAATTACAGTGGCTCTGTTCGGTTTGGAATTATTTTTTTCCCATGTGCAGGTTTACTCATGAAGTCATCTTGATGGCTCATGGTAGCAGGGAGTGTGTGCTTGCCAAACTCCACCCTCCTCCAGGCACAGTTCTCCAGCACTGAACCACTGACTCGGGGCAAATGGAGGATTCACTGGTGGTGTGCTGAACGTGTCAGAAATATTTTATTAGGTCAATAAAGTATGACCGGGTGTTCAGGAATACAGGGCATCAGCAGTTCCCGCTGAAATCCGTAAAAGGTGCTTTCAGTGCAGAGCTCCTGGGAGCCAAGCTATACTGGCATGGGGAAAGATTTTGGTGATTAGCAGACAGGGGTGTTCACGTCTGCTGGTCTCTGATGGTGTCTTCACTGCTCCTGTTGTGATGGATGCTTTTTTCAGCATTTCCAGGAGAAAGTGGAATCACTGGAACAAGAAGCAGCGAATGAAAGACAGCAGCTGGTGGAGACTCACATGGCACGGGTGGAAGCCATGCTGAATGACCGTCGCCGCATTGCTCTGGAGAACTATATCACAGCCCTGCAAACTGTCCCACCCAGGGTAAGTGCAGTACCACAAGCTCTGTCAGCAGTCTCAAAATCACTATAGTCATCCTGGGGGAAAAGGTGTGCCCAAGGACAGTCCCAAGTATGGAGCAGTGAGCTTGTGTTCCCCATGCAAGAGCTACTACAGCAGTCAACTAGTTTGAAAGTTAAAAGTTTAGACTCTGTGTGTACATAAATGTAGGCACAAGCAGACACACACCCTGTACATACCTATAGATGAATAGATACATACGTAAAGGTACTTAAGCAAATAACATGAAAGTGATTTGGTGGTTAGAAATTGTAGCCGTTCACAGATCTTGCAGAAGGATGATGAAGCATCCCGCCAGGTGATGCATAGTAGGGACACTTCATCATGTCCTGACGGAGCTTAAGGATGTAGGTGGTTGTGATTTTCTGTTTTGTTTGTTGAACTGTTGAAATGTTTGGTGAAGGATCTTGTGAGGATTGTTGGTGTGAAGCTAGCACACTAGCAACTCAGAGTATCTGTTTTGGATGTTGTGGCTATTGGTGGATGCAAACACTTAAGTTCAGAATGTGGATTGAATGGAATTTTTAGTGACTTCATCTTTGTGATGTTTGTATTTAATATTAAAATAACTGGTCTGTGACCTCCAGAAGAGAATTCTGCATGAACACTGTGGGAAAACAGCCAAATGTTTTATATACCTCTTGCCTCTTGAACAACCTCCTAGGTGGAAAAAACGTTATGTTACTAAATGACTTTTGGGTCAGCAGTGTAAGATGCAGCCATTAGATTCTGAATTTGGCCTCACAGGGAGTAACATCAGTACAGCTAACCTGGTAAAATTACATGTTTTGAGTGAATTTCCCTCTGTAGAGAAACCCACATATTCAATGAGCATGGAAAAGTGATCATCATCTTAATTCTTTATCATCATCAAGCTTTTTTCTCCACCCCATGGTGCAAAACTTTCTTACTTTTACTGTGTGCCAAGTAAAAGAAAAATCTTCAGTGAAAGTGTTGCGGGGAGACTTTGGAGTAGTTGTCTGAAGAGTTAATCTGTATTGTGCAACATAGTAATTTATGGAAAATTAAGCTAGTCTGTATTAAATTGGTAGAGGATGTTGTTTGGTCTGAATGTGAGATACGTATTGTAACCTCAGACTAGTGTGAGGGTAGTGAAGGGCTTGGACTTAAGTGTGTGGTTAGCAGGCAGATTAGATTAACAAATTACAGGCTGGAATGTGGCTTCCTTTAGGAAACTGGCGTCTGCAGCTCAGAACTGAGAGTAAGATGATATGAGTGAATAGACTGGCTGCAGGTTGTGTATGCTCTCTTGCTGTGTGGTTTTGGGTAGTTCATTCACCTAAGTAAGATACTATTTCACATTTGGCTTTAGCCAATCAGCTGGTGATGTAAAGTTGAGCCTTATGCAGATGTAATCCTGTCTGAAAAGTATCCCAGAAAAATTATTAGTTTCAAGTTGGGTGTGGATCGGGTGGACAGCTTGGTTCTGCAGATATCTGAGGTTGTGCAAGGTGAAGATGGGGACCACATATAACTGCAGAATGGTCTTGAGAGCTGCTAAAATGTGCAAGTTAATTCCTAGCACAAAAAACTCAACCTTGCGTATTTGTGGAACACAGATGACATCTCCATTGCAAAAAAAAAAAAAAAATTGAACTTCAGTTGCAGAACACTAAGGGGCAAAAACAATAACACTGACTTTGGGACCAGAAAACCTGCATTTTATGCAGAGGTTGCTTGTAGTCATCTCCCGGGACATTTAAATTAATAATACTTTTACTGTGTCAGTGGGAGAGCATCAGGCCTGAAAGGCTATGTCGAAGAACACTGATACATGACTCCAGTAGAGGTAAGTTTTGAAGGTACTGTTAGAAGACTGAGGTACATCCTATGTTGTGCCCCTGAAAAAGCTAATCATTCTGAAAGGAACAGGCAGCAAGCATGGAAGTAACATCAGCTGAAGGTGTTACCAACCAGGGACTCATCTCAGAACTAATGGGGGTGCACAGTTTGAAGAATAATGTCTTGAAAAAGTTCCTTTGCCAGTCTTGTTGATGGTACTGTCCTTGTCTCAGCATTTTTTGATTGTGTGCTCTGTAGTTACTGACAATTCAGGCATCTGCCTCTGAGCTGCTGGTCAGATGTGTGCCAAGCGCATGAAAAAAATGACCTTAAATTCAGTAGGAGGATTTGCCTGATTTTATTGTGGGGCAGAGGGTGAAACCTGAGGAGTGATTGATGATAGCCTAATGAATAAGTCCAGTCTGCTAACTGCTTTGCAGGATATGGAGCCAGAAATCTGAATACAATCTGAATCCAAACTTTGGCTGCCTAGCCAAAGAGAAAATGGGATTAATGGATAATTTTACTCTGATACCCCAGCTATATTTCTCTCTGGCAGTTTTCCTGAGTAAACTAAAAGTACACTTGATGCAATTGTGTTGTCTTTGGGAAAGCAAGTTGTAACCTTACTGGTGACTTGTTAAGTAATCTTACAAAAGGGAGGTTTTTCGGGATTTCTGCAAAAATATTTTTAAGAACTCCCTTCCACAGCCTGCTTCAAATTACATGGTTTGTTATTAGTATGTTTACTACAAAAGTAGATTCTGGATATTTAAAGTGATCGAGTCTTTTTCTCTAAAGTTGTAAGGAGAGAGTTGGGGTTTAAACTGAAAAATAATTTGGGGTTTTTATTGAAGTGCATGTCTTCTGCACACAGCTGTGAGGGTTACCGTGAGTTTGGTCTGTGTATATAAGTATGTAGATGTATTTGTGTGCAAAAAACTTACTTTGCATGTGCTGTTTAATCACTTGGACATATTGCCTTGTACTTGAAATTGAACATTTCCCGTGATTTTTTGGACTTCTGGCAGAAGCAGCATTTTACTCTTGGATGTCTAGAAATCCATGACCGGTCTTTACCTGCAGATCAGTTATCAGAGGAGTACAATTGTCTGGCACTCCTGGTGTCATCAGACTGATCATGGATGTGATGCGTGGTCCTCTGTGAGTGACGAAATCCTGATCCACTGGGAACTGCTGTTTTCTGTATCTATACAGATTATATGGTGGTTGTGTTCAAGGGTAGGCTCTTCAGGGGAGCTGAAGAGAAACTTCCTCTGGCTTGAAAAGTCCCTGAGCTATGGAGAGGGGGAAGCTGGAAGGCTGTGTGAGGAGAAGTATCATCATTCACTTCCTCCTTTGAAGGAGGCTTTCCTTATAAGATAGCAAGATATGGGTCTAGGGGAACCTTTTGCCTGGGCCAGTAGGGTAGTCATTGCATTCTTGTACGTGCCTAGAAAATCAGCTGTTTTCAGTGCTGTTCTACCTAAACAGATCTAGAAATCTTTTATGAATGGCTTCTGTATCGGACCAGAAACTTTAACTGCAGGGTTCTTTTTTAGGTGTGATGCAGGTAATTGCCCAGTGCCAGTGTCAGAGGTGTGCTTCAGAGCACCACTCTGAGCAGTAAGGGAGGCAAGGAGTGTACAGAGATTAAATTGCACAGTTCAAAGTCTACTAGAAAACAAATGTGAGTGAAACCAAATGTTTGTACTGTTGTTCTGTTCTCAGAAGCACTGTCATGCAGGCTGCCTGGAATCTCAAAA
Organism: Bucorvus abyssinicus; assembly: GCA_009769605.1. NCBI lineage: Eukaryota > Metazoa > Chordata > Aves > Bucerotiformes > Bucorvidae > Bucorvus > Bucorvus abyssinicus. Next base: position 16,305,861 of record CM020030.1, on the reverse strand, counting down.
TTTCTTCCCTGATCCCTGATGCAACTTGGCTGTGCTGCTGTACTTTGTTGCCTTTGAAAATGGGGTGCAGCTGTTCAGTATCCAGTGTCAAAATACTGTATTGTTTCATCCTGCTTGATGGCCTTACTACAAAACAAGGAGGATTAGTGGCAGCTGGAACCAATATGCCTCTAGTTTAAAAACAGTTGGAAATTTTCCCCTTTATTTTGCAAGTTAAATAGAGAAATTTAAATCCATCATTCTCTGTGAGCAGATTGATTCTGTAATTTGCTTATACTCCCTCTTTCACATGTATGTCAAATTTTGCTGGATTTATGTCTCTCTGTTTAATCTTTGTTGGTAAAGAGAGGTGCATTCTCTGTGGGAAGCTGGTGGGAGGGGTCAAAGAGAAGCAGAAATGGAATCCAGCTCCTAGTGGTGCTGGTGAAATCCAGGGTTTCAGAACAAGGACACATACAGCAAAATTTTGAAAGGTAATTAATTAACCTCCTTACTTTGTGCGTAGATTAAAGTGAGCATATAATCATTAAAATAGTTTAAAATGCTTCTCTTCTAATTCAGCACTATTTTACTGAAATGTAAATTATTGCTGAATGGAGCAGGATCATTAAGATCAACCCTAGCGTGTACTTTAATCATTTGAATTTTTTTGCCATGTGGTTTTTTTTTTTTTCCTTGTTACCGTCAGAATTCACTCTAGTGCCTTTTGTGCTATGGGAGCGGTGTCTGTTCATATGGAGAGAGCACAGTGCAGGCTGAAACTAGTTGACTGTTTGGATGTGGAAGAGGGATCTGCCTCTGTGCTTGGGAAGCTCCATGTGGAAATAGGCAGTTGGAGGTGGGCCAAAGCATTGCTGCTGGTCTAGTGATAAAAATCCTCCTGTGCAGTAGGAAAGAGCATTCCAGCTTTAATACTACACCCTTTCGCTCTGCTCCTCCAAACCCATATGCTTACAGCTGTGGAATTTCTCACATACACTTAATTTTGTAGGATTTTGTGAAATAGCACGGGTTCCAGCTCTGCTTTTAAACCAAGTCAGACTTCAAGAAACGTAGACACCTAACTCAATTTTCCAGCAGCTTCTGAGACTTTTATGTGAATAAAACCAGACTATCTTGGGTTTTTTCCCCAGTCTATGGGCTTGACCATATGGTGTAGTCATACACCTAGGCTCGCCAGTAGGTTTTTTGTATGAGCAAACAAAAGACAGAAGAGGCAATTCCAAATGGGTATTAAGTTCTGCAAACCCCTGTCAGGCTCATTTCATCTAAAATGCAAAATTTTAAAAGAGCAGAAACAAAATCTGTCTTAATTTGTCAAAGTTGAGTAAGTTCAAATCCTGAAAAGCATATGATGAGATTGAATCAAATACTGTTTTCATTTTATTCTGTCCCAGAAAAAGTTCTTGGAGGCGTAGACAAAGGGAAGTTTTGCATACCTTTATAGCCATGTATTTGTGATGTGTGGAGTACCAAACATGTTTTCTTACAAATTAGCAGAAATTATGAGAAGGCACCTTTAACTCCACATGAAAGGTAGCTGGATGGGGGTTTAGTTGTGTCTCACCCATGAGTAAGTCTTGCATTCATCCTAGCCTGCCTTTCTTGAACGTTCCTGAAGTGAACCGCTACTCCTCTGTCAAACATGACCTGCAAGTTAATAACACAGCTGGCAATATATATACTTAATATGGTGCACAAGGTATTCCTAATAAGTGAATGAAAAGAAGCAATTGTTGTACGTTTCAAGAGCAGTAGTCAGAAAGGACTGGTGATTGATTTTTCTCTAAAGGCAAGATTAAATAGCACAATACAGCATTGTGAAACTTTCCTCTTTGATTTAGAGAGAATTTTGATCAAATTGACAAGCCAGCTCAGAATTTCCCGTGGAAGTTCCAAAGCACAGAGCCAGGAAGTTGTATTTTAATACACAGAAGTAATTTAATATGATTTTTGTGGTGTTTCTCTCTAGCAAGTATTTTGGATTTCCATGAGGAGAGTGTAAGTTATATTTGTGGCAATTCAAACTACATTTGATGTTTCTATTTTCCAAGCTCAGTGAAATTGTGCTGTTTTATCACTCCCTTAAAATCTGTAATAGTAGACTAGGATCAGTGTAGAGTTCACGGAGGGGCATCTACATGCATATGTATTCAAATTTATATTTGTGTGTAAATACGTATTTGATAGAAACCTTTTTTTCAGGCATCTTAGATCTCTCATATTGTTGCTTTATAGGGGTGACCTTGTTTCAGTGCTGATGCTACCTGAAATAAAGGCACAGGATTACAGAGTCAGTGGGGCTGGAACTCACCACCAGGTAGCCAAGGAACCATCAACATTTTCTGTTTCATTTGAGCTGGTGCCTTGTGCAGCTGGAAACCTGTTAACTAGCTGTCAGGACTGCCTGGTTAAGCTTTCAAACCAGGGGATTGCAGTACAGGACCTTAAGTCTGCCCAGATGCATGTATATATTCACAGAAAGAATTGTCTTCCAAATAAGAGAAAAGGCATATTCTCTACAGTTTTAGGTAGAAAATTAGCTTTTTAGTGGTGCATTGTCAGCCTAGGTAGTGTACGTAAACCAGATAAGTAGCCTGTGAACCTGTCTACTTTGTACCAAATGTATTGAATACATGCAGGTCCCAAGGTACTCAGAGATGCCATATAAAGTGCAGTGTTTTGGAGTACTCAGTAGCCAGTATCATTCCTAACTGAACAGCATTGCTAATGAAATAATATATATTGTGAGTTTGATGCTGGATCCTGTCGCTGAGGAAGTCACTGGCCATTCTAGACACTGGATAAATGACAGTAGTCTATAACATTGGCCTGGGTAACTGAAAACATGGGGATAACTGAAGTTGTGTTGGGAGTATCCTGGTGGCTTTCAGAGGAAGACCAAAAAAATCGAAGCCAACAAAACAAGCACAGACGACCAAAAATAGCGGAATTATTTCATGAGGCTTAGGTAGATCCTGGTGGCTGATACACATTAGCTATTCTGTGAGATGCTTTTTATTAAGGTGACTACAGACATGAACACGCTGAGGTTTTCCCTAGCAAAAGATGCAGCAGAATTTCAAGTGCTAAACCCAGAATTTTTAAATGAAGTTTGGTGGTTGGTACAATATTTATGAAGAGCAAGAGGTGCCAAGCTGGCCCTAGGATGTGTCAGCCGTTTGTTCTTCTGCCACAGACAGTGTCAGAGCTGAGGCCTCTAGAACTTAATTTAGCTGATAATAGCACACTTTCATTTATAATTAAATCTGAAGGTTCCTGCCTAGGATCGAAGTAATAGACGGCTGCAGATATAATGGCTTCTGAGAGAGAAGCTTCAGAGACTGCATCTCCTCAGCCTGTGGAGCCTCCCCTCGTTCTCTATGCTTGACTGTTTGTTGTGGTCCCTCTGCTCCAGCATCACAAGAGTTCATAACGTTTCTCAGTGTACTAGATTTGGGGGCGAATCCTGCTGAAAGTATCTCTGCAAAAAAGTGCCTACCTGGGTGGGGGTTTTAAGCAGAACCATTTAATTCAATAATGACATTTAAAAGAAAATGCGTTTGAAGTGCAACACAGAGGCAGGACTTGGGGTGAGGTTCTTTTGCTGATCCATAAATTTGTTAAAGCTATGCAAGGAGTAAGCCTATGGTTCTAGGCACTGAGGAAACATTATTTATTTATTTATTGTACTATCTAAGTTACATTCTTACTGTCTGTTACCTTTGGCTGTAAACCTTTCCTCATTCGCGGTAACTGCCACACTCAGGTACTCAAAGCCCAGTGAAGGGCTTCATTGCCTGTTACCGACTCTGGAGGTTTTGTCTTCAGCCGCGGCCCTGAAGCCATGCAGCAGTAGCATTGCAAAGTTGTTGGGAAGGTTGAAGGTCTCACTTGATCCCTTGTGACTGGGACTTCCAGCAAGGAAGCGGAGCTGTTTTACTGTATGTCAAATAATTGTTCAGAGGATTCCGCCACCTTTTTGGTTTTCTGATCAGTGTGGAAGTGACCCACTATATTACCTTAACGGCTGAGGTAGGGCTTGTTTCCTAAAGGTCACAGTAAAGACATTTTTGGCAATAACAAGACTATATGCAAAGACTTCTAATCCATTTCAGCTTCCACTTCAGGGAAGCCTAGGTACTCAGGTCTCAGTGTTATGCCCAGGGAATCCTGTCGTTTCCACAGGTGCCTGCATCCACCCTAGGAACTTCGGTGTGGTGTGGTGCTTTGCTGACCAGGAAGGCCTTGTGCATCTGTGCGAGGAGACTGAATGCTTCACAAGGACTTCCTAGCTTTGAGTTACTTGTTATTAAAGTAATGTCACAAGCTTTTAGGGAATATGAGATCACTAGATCAATAGCTATAATCAGGGTTAAAATGTGCATGTGGCTAGTTTTAAAAACAAAACACTGAAACTCTGTAGGCTTGTATACCTACATACAGCAGTTTTCTAGTGGTTTTGGTTTGTTGCTTGAGGAAAAGCAAAGCCTCTGCCCCTGTAAGGAAACACCTTGCATTTTAATACTTTCTGCATTGTCCTAAACTTGAATTACAAATTTCTGCTGCCATCGCAGGGATGTTTCTTGGCCAGACATGCTAGAGGCACGGGTATCTCTCTATCCTTATAGTGATAAGTTTGGGATATTTCTCAGTGTTAGAAAAAGCACTGCAGGTGGACTGCCAATTTACCCAAGTGACTACTACGGTTAGTGGTATTTGAGAGGTATTTTCAAGATTGTTATCCCATTAACAAGTCTACATAATGACTCCTAATGTAAAAGTTTTGTTGACATACTGCAGTAGATACAAACGGACTAAGGGAAAACAAAAATTATGCCCTTCTGGTGTTAGACATGACACTTAAGTTGGACTACATCTTGAAGAAGTAGAAATTAATCCTTTTCTCTCTAGTCAGCTCTAATCTGCTATCTTGATGTGTCTTGGAGAAGAGGAAAGCTGAATTGCCAGGAGATGTAACAAAATTTTCTGTCTTTGAAATGTCCTTGTTGTTAAACTTTCTGGTCTTCCAGCCTTTGTTCCTGTAAAGCTTTACAGCTGTAACATCTCAGTTTGTTTGGCCATTGCCACAGTGTTGAGAGGATTACTTACTTTCCAGCATTTGTTCATAGTTTCTTGCAACTTCATCCCATGGTGCTTGGCTTTGGGGGCTTGTGGTGGTTTTCCTCATGAATTAATTTTCAGTCGTGGAACCTCTGTAGTTTAATCCTGTGGCAGGGAATGGCTTCACATCTCTCTTATTTCTGTCTGAAAAATCTTCAAATAACCTTTGGTTTACTTTCCTCAGACATTTTTAAATCTGTTGCTTCTCTTAAGCTGAAGAGATTCTTAAATCTTTGAGCTCTGTAGCTTAGTATTCATCTCTTGTGTAAATGTTGAATTAGTTTAGGCTCTGTATTTGTCCGTGAATTGAAGTCCTCTTAAAACTTCAACTTCACCCACAGCTCTTCATGCTTCAAAAAGCGATGCACGGAGCCTCTGATGCTTATTTTGTCACTTCTCCACCCTCTTCCCGGTATCCCTGCCAGTGCCCAGAACAGCTGTTCACCCCTTCTGCTCATTCTTTAATCTACTGCACAGTAAGGTCACCTTTCCCTTTCTTCTCTCCTGCCTCAGCTGCATGCTTTTCACTGCTTGGCAGCTTCAGGTAGGATGCGCAAGCACAACAGCACAAGCAGAGTTGGGGGGAAGGGGGATTTCCAGAATCCGTCATAAACACTGAGTTAAAAACGAATGTCTTAGCTGAATGCTAGAGAACACTTCCCTGTTTTAGCACTGTACAGAGTAGGGAAGTACGTAGAAATATGCATTTCTTAGTCTTCACTGCTCTGTCATCGGTCTCTGTGTATTTCCATGTTCCCTTCAGCTACAGACCTTTCCTTTGTATTCAATTATATGCCTTAAAGGACATAGTTAATTGGTTTCACTAATTAAAATCTCCTGCAATATATACATAGACTAAGATTTTTACAAAATCTGGCACCTAAGCTCAGTACCTTCAGAAGACCGAGTAGGTGGCCCTTTTTTCTTATGGCTTTTCAGTCAGTTGTATATTTTGGATGTGTCTGTACCTTAAGCTCAGTAGTTCCTTTCCTCTTTTCTTTCCTCCCTGGTGACATAGCAGTAGTGATGGGACAAGAACATCTTGAGGTTTTTTGTGTTTGATTTTGTTTGATTTTTTTAAGTTCTGAAGTCAAGTCTGATGATTATTCTTTGACTTAGAGAGAATAATACTTCCATGTGGTCTTTGCAGCTGTTGGGCAGGTTACTTTCTGATTTGAATCTGAATGTGTACATTCAGTTTACTGTTGACAAAACTTACCAGTTGTAATCTTTTTTGTTGCTAAAGTTTAACTGTAGTTGTCAGATGTCAACACTGGTTAAATATTCAGCATAGCGGAGCATGTATGGGGAATGTTTGAAATGCTTCTGATGGAGTCCAGGTTTTAGGGGATCTTCTGGGAGGGATTGCCTAGGGTGGTGAAGGTTGCAAAACTGGGACCTTAGATGATGGGGGAGAAGTAGATGGAGAGAATGGAAGCAAAGCCCAACAGAAACTGCTGTTGGGTGTCTGTTAACTAGCATGCTGAAGTGGCACTTGCTGTCTTGTTGGGCCAGTAGTATAGCAGTTAGACAAGAAAATGCAACAGCCAAATTCCCTTTTATGGTCAGGGGAAAAGTCTGAATGCCTTCACCAGGGACCTTTTCTACTACCTACTACAGGGGCATCCTGCTGAGTGAGTTGAGTCAATGGATGTTCCTTATAGTAGTCAGACCTGCCTTCAGAAAATAGCTGCAGGCACGGGCTGGCAAAGTGCTTTTGGTTTGGAGTACATCTCCAGTGGAAGAAACTAAAGCATGTGTTGTTCTAAACTGATTTTTTTTCCCCTATTGCTTCCCTGTAGCCTCGTCACGTGTTCAACATGCTGAAGAAGTACGTGCGTGCTGAGCAGAAAGACAGACAGCATACTCTCAAACACTTCGAACATGTCCGCATGGTAGACCCAAAGAAAGCTGCCCAAATCAGATCTCAGGTAATCCCCACTGGGGGTTAATGGTGTTGTGTTTGTTGATAACCATGGTGAAGTTCCTGCCAACCTATTTTTTAAAAAATACCTGACTCCTTTCTGTGGACAACTTAATATGCATTAAAAATAATCTGCTTTCTGGCAGAAGATTAAGGCAAAAAGATGTAGGAGTAGAGTCAGTATAACTTGTCTTCTGAGAACAACTGAAGACAGGTTTTCTGTTTATCCGGGCAATGAGTCAGTCGTGGGCATTGCTTGAGGAGCCCTCCAGAGCATTAATACCCAGAGCCTTTAGTAGTGCTTTGGTAAATAATACCTCTGGAAAACTGTCAGTAGTAGATTTAATGGCCACACATGGTTATGCTTCTCTCAGCTGAAGTGGCAGAAACAAAAGGGCTGTAGCCATCTTGACTGCAATCAACCCTTCTACAGTCATTGCAGAGGTACTTGTAGTGTCTATAAATGTGATTACTGCGATGCACTTGAGTTTAACATGCTTTTTTTAAATAAGCACTGTAGTTCATGGCATTTTAGCTGCTGAATGTTACTGCAGTCCTCAAGGAGTATGCTTTGGAACAGCTTTTATGTTGCCTTCGTAGAACATGGAGAGTGAGGGAAAAAAAAAAAGAAAAAAGGATGGCTTTCAAAACAGCAATTAAAATTGTAGGCACAGTGGATAAACTGTAAAAAAAAAAAAAAAAGTGTGCCAGAATCTGCTATTGTTCTCTCTTCAGGATACAATGCGAAGCACTGTTGCAGCCAGTTTTTGAACTGACTGGCATGGCTAAAAGCCAAATCAAAACCCTGTACCTCCATGTTGGCATGATTTACATATTAGATTTATCAAACATCTATTCCAGCCAGAATTGTACATTGAGATCATGCTGTCTTGAAATTGCTAGAGTTAGAAATGCACGCTTCTAACAGTCTTCTGAAGTGACAGTTGTCTTTCCCTTGTCTGAAACATTAAAGCATGTCCTTTTGCATGACATGCCTTTTTAATTTCTAAAACTCGATTATTTAATAACAAAAACCAGTGAATCTGCACCAGAGTACAGATTCTGTGGCAGCACAGGTGAAGAATGGAAGCTGGCATTTAAATACAAGAAGTACAATATATTGCTTAGTATATCATCCTAGGAGTGAGTATTTCTGTAGTATCTTTACCTCTTGAATTGGTCGAATGTTTGGGGGAATGTAGGCTGGAGGATCTGTTCATGAAAATTTTTGCAGAGTAAAATGGAAAACAAAATATTTTGTTCAAAAGCGTAAATAGTTATATTTGGATTTGAAGAAATCATACCGTTGTTTCATTAAAATTGCTATATGCAACCCATTTTCCTTTTTAGGACTAATTGCCTTGTCAGTCTTCTAAGATGAACCTCAATTTCCCTTTCTACTGAAGATAGGTGATACTTGTGGAGGGTACCCTGGGGGTCATACATTACAGGATGTCGTGACTCCACCCGCAGCAGTGTGCAGGAATTTGAGGCAATAGAGTTGTAATGTTTCTGGGTGAAATACTCTTGTTTTCAGCTGAAAATGCTTGCAAATGTTTTTAGCGAGAAAATGGAAGCTTTTATCAGAGCGAGCTGTTCCTTTTTCCAATGTTAGGCTAAAGAAAAAAAATAACTGATAGATTTTGATGCAGCAGTCATTGTGCCTCACTTGGTTTGCATGTTATGTGAAAACTTGCAGGTATGGGCAAATATAAATGTTATTGAAGGGTAAATGAGGCTGTGGATTTCTGCCACGATAGCTGCTTGTATACATTCTCTGCCCCACGACAAATGTGACTCCCCCACACTTTAAATTACTGCATTCCCGTGCGATTTCAGGTAGTTGCTATGGAAGAGCATCTAGTACACTGGTTTTGTAGCAGCTGAAAGAGAGGGGTGAATTTTGCAATGGATTTGACAGTTTCAGCACATAGAATGTACTGAAATCTTATACCTAGCACAAGTGAAAACTGTCTTGCTGTCTGTAACCTCTAAAATTTGTGATAATGTCAAATTAACCCCTCTTTAAAATACTTTAAAATACTTTTATTTTCTTAGGTTATGACACATCTACGTGTGATATATGAACGCATGAACCAGTCTCTCTCCTTCCTCTACAATGTGCCTGCTGTGGCAGAGGAGATCCAGGATGAAGTCGGTATGCAAACTATTAATATAGAAAAAGGAAAATAGTACTGTGGTGAGAAATTAGCTCCAAAAGCTAAAATATAGCATCTTACTTCTCTTGATATACTGTCCCAACTGGAAAATAGCAGTGTTCTTAAAGTATAAATTCAATTATAATAAATACTTGGAAGACAGATCCTGTATAACCCATTCACTGGCATCATCATATTGTTGTCAAGGTCTTCCCTGAAATAGGTTCATTTACTTTTGGAGCCTCCGTGATATAGGGACACAGTTATTGACAATGAGATTTAGCAAATCCTTCCTGGATTTGGGTAATTAATTTCCATGGTAAGTTTACATTATCTGATGTAGACATTTTGGAAATCCCAAAGCTAAAAATGAGTTGCAGACCCAATCATCCAAGAAAAGTGTAAATATCAACTGGAGGTTGCTACGTGCAACTTGGCAGTATCTTACTGATCACGCATTTAGTTCTTGGTTAGTTGGTGAAATATGTATCTCCTCTTATTTTTTCCACTGCACAGGCTAGACTGTGGACCAGTAAGGTAACAACAGCCCCATGTTTGCATCTTCCTAGAGTGCTGTCACAGCAGATAGCTGTAAGGAAGAATGGTCTTTCCTCCTGTTCAGGTTCCTGCTCTTGGCTGTGGCATTTCTGCAACAGAGAGATCTGTGTCACAGCTTGTGGACTGTGCCATGTGCTGCAGTTGCATCAAGGCAGCTTCACTTGGCCTGTACTAATTTCAGATGCAGCCACAGCTCTGGACATCATGTTGCTAATGTACTTCTTTAAGAAAAACAAGATGGGGTTGAATGCAAGGGCTAGAGATGGGATGGTCATTGTCTTTGGAAGAGCTTTTTTCACAAGATACAATACTCTGCCAAATGGCAGTTACTGGATTAGTTTCACAAATAACCAGCTTCAGCTGACTAAATAAGTTACTGATTTCTTTAAAACATAAGGGAAGGAGGTATGCCATTGTGATAAGGATTAGGATGCATTTAGGACACAGGGAGGAGACTGACAAGGGAGTACCGGTGGATTCATAGCACAGGTGAGAAAGGAGATGGTGCATCTACTTGTGAAGTAGCTTGAGAGGGCTCAGTATGAGATCAGAAAGTTGGGGGAGGGATTGAGGGGTTGGGAGGAAACAAAAAAATAGCTGAATTATCCTTCAACATGTGTTTCTATGCTCCACGGTTATAAGGCACGATCAATAGTCTCAGTCTGTAGTTGTAGAAGGCCATAGGGGGAAGGGGGGGAGTGCAGAACAACGTGCTTTATTGATCATTTGAAAGTATATCATTCCTATAGCAAAGGAGAGGCCGATACTCTTCGGTCTTCAGGATGCTCTTTGTTTGCTTTCTCTACCACTACCATTCCCTTGGGGTTTTTTTTGCTTGAAGGTTCAATTTCTTCTATTCTTGTTAATATTAATGCTTGCTGGTGAGGACATTCTTCTAAATTTTCTTCTCCCTCCGAAGTACTGAAATGGAATGAGAATTTCAGAGGCTTTGGGGTGACATGTGAACAAAAGTCTATTAACTGCTAAGTGGTCTATAAAAATCTGACTCCTAATTTCAAATGTAATACTAATTTTTAGAGGAAAAAAGAGCCTGGATATTATTTCCTAAGAAAATGAGAGAAGCTAAGATACCTCAAAGAAGATGTTTGTCACAGTGTCTTGAATACTTTTTCCCTACCTTGGTTTTTTTTGGTGTATACTAAACACTTTTCAAAGCATTGTGAAGTTTAAAGCAATGAAAAGTCAGTTCTCATACTGGATGTTACCAGGCAGCAAAAATTAAAGCAAGCAGTGTCAGATCTGGGCTGTACTAGTGTCAAGGGTTAGGGCTGGGCTAGCCCCTGGACAAATGACTGATACTCTCTATTAATAAATAGTAAAATTTCAGCCATGAGAAGAAAGCCTGTTCTCTTTCAGTATCAATATTCTTCTTGTTGGTAACATTGGCTGTATAGTTGGTTTTACATACTGGTTTTAATGAAGGTTTGTTGAGGCCATTCCCATCTGTTAAAGGAGGCAGTATCCTTCTAGCTTTGAGCACTGATCAGTCTGTTTCAAATTCTGTTCTGAAATCAATGAATTGCTTAGTCTCTGTACTCTTCCTAAACCTGTGGAGAAGGAAAACTCTTACAGCTGCAGAATCTGTGAAGAAGTAAAATACTAATAAAATTGCATTTGGTATCATTATTAAAGAGACAAATGTTTCATTAAATACCTTTGGTTAGAACCATTGACGTAGAAAGTCTGAGTCAGTGAAAAAGTTGAATAACCTAGGAAGATCATCTCATGCACACAGTGTCCAAATAATAAATTACATGTAAGGAAGCATAGTTGAAAATAGTTCTTAGCCTGGGATGCAAGTTAGATGGCTGATGTTTTAGTTCAGGGTTTTTGTTGATTGTACTTCTGGTTCTAGTTCAATGCTTTACTGCAGAGTTCTTCATGAACAGTTTTCACTTGGAGGAATGAATAATCTTTGCTTTAGAAGACACAGCTCTGACAAAGGTAGTTTTTCCTGTAGTTTTTCCTTAAATTGAACAGATAGTTCTGTGAGCAGCAAAATAAATGAGATCTAGTTTCCCGTGAACTTGTACCATGGGTTTAATCCCTCTTATATCTAAGAAGGTTCTGGTTTTTACTAGATTTTCTCATTGCTAGAAGTGTTGTGCCCTACTTTGCACAGTTTCTTGATTATTAGCTGTTGACAAATTTGAATCTCAGGTCTTGGGATTTAATTATTGTTTTAGAAACTAAACTAGAAATACATTAAGTTTTCCCATATGTCTTCCTGACAGTCCACTGCCAAGGGTTCATCCATGGGAAATAGGTGGCATTCTGTTATTGGAAAATATATGTGCCTGAGGATAAGGTGCACACTTCTAAATTCTGTCTGTTATTTTTTAAGTCCTTATGTGGAGCAATGAATTTGAATTATACAAAATGGAATCTAGAGTTATTCCTGGGGCATAGCAGCTACATAGAGAATGTATCCTTCACCAATCTGAAGATACTTGAGTTAATGCTTGGTGATCAGAGGAATCACAGTGCAGCAGTTGGACATTTTGAAGTTCCATTAAAATACAGAATATGTTTTAAGTTCCTACCTCGCAAGGCAGGTTTGCAGCCATAGGTTTAAGGTGCAGAATCCAAAATACTAAATCAAGCTAGAAGCAGCCTTTTAAAACTTCTGGTTATTTTCAGAACTCCAGCAGAGATGGTGGCAGGAAGTTAGGGTAAAATTTAAGGGTTGTAGTGCTTATCTGCATGTGTTCATCCCCAGCTGATGTCTGTCAAAGAGTGGAAAGTGGCACTTAAGTGAGGATTTTTTTGCTTTTGACCAGTGTGTAATGTGTAAACACCCCATTAGGGTGACAGGCACCTGTTGTAGCAGCAATTCCAGATGTGTAAGGAAGAATACTGCTGGCTGTCTTTTGTTCATGTTGGGGCAGAGGAAAAAGGATTAGTGTATGAGTTGGAGAAAGGTGTCTGTCTGATCATGACTGTTATGACAAAGTTTGGAAGCATAAGCAGGCCGTTTGTGTAGGAGACCATTTGGCATTCTGGCTGCAAATTATTTCCTAAGGGGCAGTGGTGCAAATGTGCTACAAACCAGGTCACTCTGAGCAGCTGATGTAGTTCTTGATGTTAAGTAGTGTTTCTCACGGGCAGGAGTGTGCCCCATGAATAGGAGAGTGGCACAAAAAATCTGAGAAGAGGTATTATTGGCACACTGAAGGTGAGCAGATTATTTATGTTGGTATTTGTACGCACCTTTTCCCTCTGATAAATCTCATATACTATTTAATATGTACAAAAGCTCAGAGAGAGCAGTGCAGGCTTTAAGAGAAATCAGAAGTTCCTTTGAGCACATCCTACTTTAAATCCTTATTTGATTAGAGTGCTTATCCATGTATGTAAAAGGCAATTTACACTGAGAGTGCCACAGCAGGCACAGCTTCTGAATCAGAAGCTACGTCAGAACTTTGTCCATCAGTCAAATGGGCCGGCAATGAACTAAATTTTTAATTCTCTTTGGCGCTGTTTCCAAAGTGATGTCCTCAGCTCCATGCTTTCTAGCCCCCCACTGATGAAATACTCAGCACTGCCTACCACAGCAGTATCATAACTAAGCTCTGAAGTGTTCAGTGATGAGCAATAGTAAGAGAATGAGATTTCATCTATCCCTTGACAAATAAAATCAAGCTATTGTTATTTTATTATTCTGTTCCACTGTGCCGATCCTATTCTTCTTGCAGCATGTTCTGGATGCCACGCTCACGTGATATAGCTGGGAGAGAGGACAAACACAAGCAGACACCAGATCACTGCTTGCATTCAGATGCATACAGTGTGTTATGGGTCATGTGCTATTTCAAGTATTTATGTGCTGTCTTGATATGACAGAATTTGAACAAGAGACATTTGCCTCTTGACATTTGGTTCACAACTTCCTGTGAAGATATTTTTAAGAATTTTTAGAAAAATATGTAAATATAGGACAAGCTGCAGACTAAAGACGTTTGAAGATTTGCTTTCTTTTAACCCTTCATCTTTAACCATTAGGTCCCTATACCTGTCAGTCTGCATCTGTGGAGGGCAAAGTTAGCGCTACATCAGCTGATTCTGGTCTTTCAGCATTTATAAAAATAATTGTTGATTTCTTGTTTTTAGCTGCTGCTTTTCACTTGTAGTCAATCCACAGCCTTGCTGCATTTCATTCTGCGGTGTCCTTCTTAAGAAGTTTTGAGGGCATTAGCTCCTTGCTGCAGGCTGTCAGTCCAAAATGACAACCATCACAGTTTGAGGATTCCTGTTGCAAAACTCAAACACGCTCTTGGGGGCTTTGCAGTAACAAATTCTGTCTGTCCTGTTCAGTGCCATTTCTTTTGTGATTGTTTTCTTCATCCACTCCCTTAAAATGTTATGTTTGGAATATGTACCGAGTAATGCCTTTCAGACTGCAGTGGGACTTCTCAGTGTCTCATTTTTCTGTAAATCTTCCATGTACTTCCTGTGTTAAGATTTAGCTTAAGGGAAGAATTCTACCTTAAAAAAAAATATTGAAAGTCATGAAGTGGTCCTTAGGATTTCTGCACCTTTATTTGAAGTCAAGTTGCCATATTGAGGTATCAGAATAATAAAGGGAAGTGGAGATATTGAATATGTCAGTAGCTTGTTAAAAAGTTGTTGTAAGGTTACTGAGGTTGTTGGAATGAGATTGTACAGAATGCTATAATTCATATCTAAGAACAGTAATTACCTCATGACTCAATTTCAGTACGTTACACTAGAAAAGTCTTGAAATTGAGTTGGTCATGGAAGTGACAGTTCTAGTCTGTTTCATGAGAAGCAGTTCTAGTCTTCCTCTTAGACTAGAGGCAAAAGTACTGGTAGCAGTTGCTTGGTGCAATTAATGCCATGCATCAGAGTAGTTATAATGTCTTTTTTTTTTTTCTGGTGAAGGAAAACAGGGATGTTGAAGCATGGATAAATGAATAAGCACTCTAGGATTTATCTGTATTGGGACAGACCAAGATCAGTGAACTGACATAGAGAGAGATGAGCTGTCATCAGTGGTGCTTATCCTCAGGACAGCTGACTTTTGTACCAGTTGACAAACCTGCTTCATCTAGTCAATGTAAATCCTCCTGGGTCTGTCTACAGTAGCATTTTTAGCTCACATAGGAGTACGTTTTGGTAACAAATGTCTCAGTCATCCCTATTAACTGTGTTGTTCCACTTCACAACTTGCTAGAGTAAGCATGGGCTCTGACTGTTCTTGAGAACAGGCACTGGAGAGGTCCGCTTGGTTGGTAAATACAGGCACTTTCTAGTAGTAGGTAGAAGTGCAGAGAAGCACACTGAGGTCTGTGAAACCCCTCTCGTTTTGGTTATCCATACTTTCCAGTTAGTATTTCTTCCCTTTTTAAGCCTTTTACCCAGGATAAAATAAACAGCCACCAATCCCCTGTGCAGCTGCAGTAGTTATAAAAATCTGTAGCTTAGGAAGGTTGGACAAATCCTGTTAAGTTTTATACTTCCTGCCATTCTGGAGGTGAGTGGAATTGTCATTCCTAAATTGCCCCAGGTACTTGGCTAGAGGGAGCATCTTCAGTTTTGGATACAAAGGAATGGCATCTTTCCCAAACCATAAGTGTTGAATTTCCACCCTCTTCTCTTTAAAACCAGCACATTTTTCCATGGCAGCAATTCTTCTGTTCAGATTTGGTGGATGTATCTACACCATATAGAAATTTCTCAGTAAACTTGAAACAGATTTTCTGGAAGTAGTACGATTAATGTGCAGGTTTTACCCTAAGGTACTGTAAAACCTACCTTTGAGTTTTCAAGAGACCGTTTGGTGTGTCTGTGCTGTATCATACAGGTTTACCGGTACTCGCGTTCCTCTCTGCCTTTTTTGCCCATAAGGAAAATGCAGCTGGAACAAGCAGTGGAAAGGTGCCTTCAGAGAATGTGTATTTGCATAGGTGCCCTGCAGTGACTTCCAGCACTAACTATGCCTATGCTTTCTCCCCATAATTGACTTGACATATTTGTGCATATCCAGTGACCTTAGCTTTCCAAAGAAAAATTTGAATTTTCTGTGAAGTGGTTATTTACCTTTAATCTTCTCCCTTAAAACCCTATAGCATTCAGTTGAATAGATGATTTGTTAGAACTCTAGCAGAAAATATCTTGCTGGGTCAGTGGTTAAAAATAGCATAGAGCTCTCCCACAAAAGTAAATGAGTTCTCTGTTAAGCTTTACACAGCAGCATTTAGACAGATTTTGTATGCTTAAAAAATGACATGATATGGCCCAGGTGGACTGCTTGATAAGCAATTAAGACCTCTTCCACCCAAGGACATCGGTTTTACAGTGTTTGACTAGTTCATACACACACACATATATACACACAAAGTTCAGTAGGTTTTTTTTTCAGGTGTTTTTTTTAATCATGACAAGCTTATGGTCTTTGTTAAGCCACCAGTTTTGCCACTTTGTTACCTCTATGAAATATTTTTACACTGATTTAAGTGACATAAATATCTCAATAAGATACCGTTGAGCTATTTGCTGGAGCAAGGTGATGTATTCTGTTTATGTGGAAAATTCACAGAATGACTGAAGTTGGAAGGGACCTCTAGAGGTCATCTGGTCCAAGCCCCCTGCTCAAACAAGGACACCCAGAACCAGTTGCCAGTCACCCTCACAGTGAAAGAGTGCTTCCTCATGTTCAGAGGGAGTATGCTGTGTTTCACTTTGTTCCCATTGCCACTGGGCACCACTGAAAAAAGCGTGGCTCCATCCTCTTTTGCACTCTCCCTTCAGGTATTTGTAAGACACCCCTCCCCCCCCCCGCCACCGAGCCTTCTCTTCTGCAGATTGAACAGTCCCAGCCTTTCTTCATAGGAGAGATGCTCCAGTCCACCATCTTCATGGCCCTACCCTGAGCTGTCTCCAGTATCTCTGTGTCTGTCTTGTGCTGAGGAGCCCAAAACTGGGCACAACACTCCAGCCTTACCTGTGCTGAGTAGAGGGGAGTGATCACCACCTTCCACCTTCTGGCAATGCTTTGTGAAATGCAACCCAATATGCCATTAGCCTTCTTTGCAGCAAAGGCACATTTATGGCTTGTGTTCAACTGTGTCCACCAGGACCCCCAGGTTCTTTTTTGCTGAGCTGCTTTCCAGCTGGCCAAACTCCAGCATATATTGGTGCATGGGGGAGTTCTTCTCCAGCTGCAGGACTTAGCAATTCTTGTTGAACTAACTGTCCTCTCTTAGTGTGTTATATTTTAATAGGCAAAGGTAGTTTCCAGCTGGAATGACAGTTCCACGATGCTGAGGCTTTGTAAATTCTGCACGCCATTCAGGAGCTTAGAAAAGCTAAAGAACCTCAGTTCCTTCTCCGGGCTGGAGATTCTGCTCTGTCTGCTAGTAAAGTATGTCCTTTGCTGCAGCAGAAAGAAGGAAGAAAACCCTGGAATTAGATCCAACATTTTCCTCGTTTAAGCATCTCTTATTTTCTGTCCAGATTATTTAACTGTCACAGAAGATGAGGCAGAGAATAGTAGATGATTTAAATAGATATAAATGCACTTCACTGACATTGGTGTTCTGAAATGCTTTCATTAGTAGCATACTATATTCTCCCCATCTTTTGTAGCTAAATAGTCTATTGTGTCTTGTCATGGGTGCTAATGTTCTTCAGAAAAGATAAGAATCCTGATTTTTATGTGTACAAGCCCTCTTTCCATCTCAAATATTGTGAATATGACTTCAGTCAGTAACAGAGCTGGCTTCCTCCAGATCTTACAGATCCAGTGAAAAGGATAAATGGCTTCACATGACTTTGGATTGGGGTGGGTTTTTCATCAGGGAAAGATATGGGACATCTTGTTTTCCATCTGCTTTTCAGAAATCTCATCAGAATAAAAAGGTCTTACAAAGTTTATTAAGAGAATACTTTTCCTCTGGTTTGAAAAGCAATGTTCTGTTTGACTTGCACCCGTAAGGAAATCTGGTCTTGTGATCCAAGTGTTAGAACTGAAAACCAGGAACTTCTGATAATAATTGTGGACTAGTATATTATAAACAAAGTAATTTTTTAATTTTCCGGATGTCTGCTATTTCAGTGGATATGTAAATATTTCATTCTAAATAACTCATCATTTAGCAGGGGAGGTTAAAGGCATTGCCTTGGTTTTCTTCAGGAGCTGATGGCTAGAGCATTGTCTTGCATTGGTAGAACCTTCTTGAAGTCTCCGTTCAGTGTCCTTTCCACTACTCTAGCCTCAGGAATTTTTTTCATAGATACCTCCCTTTAAATAGCAAGTTATCATCCCCACCACAGATCCCACTGGAAGTTTATGACCAAGAGACCACTCTGGGTTTACAGTGGCAGCAGATTGAGGCTGGTACCCTGTCCATTTCACAACATTTTTTAAATACCCTCTGGAGGAGTCTGCAGGTGACCTTGTGCACAATGGATTTACATCCTAGAATTAAGAGAAAAAAGGCACTAAACTTTGACTAATTGTCTGATTGTTGGTTGTATTCTTATTTTTTTTTGTTTGATTGGATACATGGAAAATGTGTGTATTTGATGAGAATTTTCTTCTAACTCTCCAGTCTTTTCTGGTGTCTTGGAGTTGTGAAAGGGAAGAGCAGGATCTTTACTTTCTATTTAATAACTTTTTCAGAGATAACACAAGCTTCTGGTTTTGGGCTTACTTTATCCCACAAACTTCCTTTAATACTCTCTGCTTGAACTGAGAGGGAAATGCAGTCATAAATCAGATCACTGGCTGTTAAATACTTAAAAAATTATAAGTGTGCACACATCTATATATTGATACTTAATTTTAGTTAATAACTAATTTATGTAGCTGTAATTTATAATATTCTTTCACTGAAGGTAAAGAATGTCATAGCAGCCTTGTTACAAAATCAGACAAAGCTTCAAGACCTTGGGTTTCATAGCAGGCTGTAAAAATGGGAGAGGATAATTCTGGTTCTTCCTTGATGAAGTGGTTTGGAAATTCTCATGAATCTTTGCTTAAAGTTCTCTGCCATGTACAAAACTAAATTTGCATTCAAATCCATTGCTAATG
Organism: Bucorvus abyssinicus; assembly: GCA_009769605.1. Taxonomy (NCBI): domain Eukaryota; kingdom Metazoa; phylum Chordata; class Aves; order Bucerotiformes; family Bucorvidae; genus Bucorvus; species Bucorvus abyssinicus. The sequence goes on along the minus strand of CM020030.1, from coordinate 16,287,020 downwards.
AGAAAGACACCTAGGTCATACTGAAATGAACCATTACATGGTAATAAATGTTTTCCTGAATTAGATCTTCCAAGCTTTCTCATGCTTTGAATACTGTTCACTACCAGAAAACTTGCTATGAAATGACCCACCCGCAAAAGGACAATTGCTCTCTTTATACATTAAAGATCTTGAGGAGTTTTTTTTTATAATTTCAGACAAAAAAATCTCCAAGGCAAATCTAATTGAAACGTTATTACATGTACCTGCTTATAGGAGGAGAGTCGCTTGGGTTGTTTTTGTGATGTGATTTGGGAAACCCTGAAATCCACATATGCTGAAATAGTAGAAAGCAGCAAGAAGGGAAAGAAATTAAAGTGATAAAGTTGTGTTTTTAAAAATATATATATTAGAAGCATGTTCTTTTCAGTATGGTTCTCAATGTTGCAGCTTAAATGTTCATTTTCTGAGAACTTCTAAGAAGGGTCTTTTCATCTTAGTGAAGATTTCCATGCACATAAGAAATTTCTGAAATCTGAAAAACTACAGCGGCGACTTTCTCTTGCCCTAGTGGTGATGTCTCTAAAGGACAGACAATTAAAACCATGAAAGACTCTTTTCCATGGTTCTTGCTCTTTCAGCCTCAGTTTAACCCTGAGAGAGATGTATTGCACTGTAAAAGTTTCCAGATAAGATGATCTGTAGTGTAATTTCACAGGCTAACCAGAGAAGAGAAGAAAGCTTAAATCTGATGGGTGGTCACCTTACTCCGTGAATATGGATCTGAGCATTGCGGATTGGGCTAATTCACAGTATTTCGTAGTAATGATCTAACATACCGCTCTCTTATCATGATTTTCAAAGCATGCAGGCAGCAAAGCCACTGTCACCCCTTCCAGTAGGCAGGTCACTTTCCATAAAGTTCTCATCAGGGTTGCTCTCTAAATTGTATTTGACTTGCACTATATAAATGAATTAGTTCAACACTGAATACCACATAATTGTTTTTTGCAGTTTGATAATGTTATGACACCTAGTAGTATGTAACATTATAATCTTAGAATTCTTGATTCAGCAAAACACCTTAGAATAATGACACGCTTGAAATTCAGTGAAGTTTCACTCTTTGTGGTAAGGCACAGACTTCAGTGTGATTAAATTTAAGCATGTGCTTGAAATATCCTGACTTGAGCGGAGGCTGGAGGAAATATCTGTGGTATTTTCGGTTATATTCTCTCGTTTCACCTCAGAGGACAAATTCCTGCTTGATGCAATAAGTTACATAAATGAAACCCACAAGATATACAAGTGACTTTACCTTTCTGGCTCTAGAATTTGCATTCATCACAGGTACGGAAAGCCCTTTGAACCAGAAGTGTTACCTCTCTAAAACCCTTACTTGTGCTACTAATGGTGTATTTTGGAGTTCACCTACAACCCTTATTTACAACATGTCTCAGTAGAAATGACTTGTGTGGAAATATAAGTGCTTTCTGAATGTGAAACGTATCTGCTCATTTCCATCAAGTTTGTGGAAGCAATACTAGCGTAACTGTGGGTTGCAAGTATGCTGTCAGTTTATGTAAGAGCTCTAATGTAAAGACAGATGCACAGGTAAATAATATTTGGGGTTTGTTTTCTTTTAAAGAATTCATGAAGGGAAAGTTTTAAGGTCTTGTTTTCGTATTTACCAGTTTGAGGGAGTTTTGATTCATACAGCTGTCAAGACGCAGACATTCCAACTTAGTTAAAACCTGACTGCACTGTATCAGTGCAACTCCTTTAGGCACTTGTGTTGAGGATTATGAACTATGACATATTGAATTAGCCCATAAAGTAGGCGTACAACTGAAAGCTGCATCTAAACATGTTACCTCTTATCACGTGCACTGTAGTAAATGATTTTGTAGTGTCCGTCATGAATCCTAATTGTGAGATACAGCATTTGCGTGATTTAAACTGTCTTCAAACTGGCCTAAGATGTGTGCACCTGCAAATGAAGCCATTGCTATGACTCAACTGCCCTGTAATTTCTGCCATTAAGAAGAATGGGGAGGTTGCTGACACTTCTTAATTTTGTCATTTTGAGTGCACATGCTCAAAAGCAACCTATAACTTTGGGGGGAAAAAAAACATGTTCAGACTGCATGGTCACTGATAAGATGATGAATATGAGGTGCTAAGACTGCGTTTGTACTGTTGTATTTGAGCTGTTTTCCAAACCTGTATTCATTGAATCAGTATATATTCTATCATGTAGCTGTTGTTCTACAAAGGAAGTTTGGTGTTGGGTCAAAACTATGGCACGTAATTTTATGGTGTCTTAATTAGTATTTAGAAGAGGTGGTTTGGGTGCGCTTGGTTTCTAATCTGGCTTAAGACCTTTAATTGCTTTATAGACCTTCCAAATTTACAATTGCCCATTTTAAAGCTGCTTTTCAAGTAAATTCTAAAGTCTTGCACATAATAGTAATTGTAGAGCTTTTCATCTAGTAGATAGGCTCCTTAAAAAGAAAACACAACAAACAAATATTATAATTACTTTGGGAAAATGTAAACATGAACCATGAACTAAATAAAAGTGGTTGTTTGAAAGGTAACTCATAGATTGCTGGTATTCCAGGGCAGCAAGTGAAGCTGTTCCACATGAAATTTCTATCATTGTAGCTATGCCAGTTAAGGGCTGGGGTAAGAATACTCCAGAATCCAACACTAGCAACAGCATTATATGCCAATGAAAATTAGATAAATTTAGAAAATAGCATGGGTTTTGCCACTCTAAGACTCTATCACCTCTGTTGGGATTTGTTGTCTTTGCTATTACAGTGCTCTTTGTAAAGCTTTACAAGTAAAAGTGTAGTCTAGGGCCGTTGTGGATGAATGGCTTCTAACAATCCAGCCCCCACCAGAAGATTTTGTAATAAATTTTATTTCTTTTCCTCTGCTTTCTCTTTGCGTTTGGCTCCGTGTGTCTCTTTGTGGGATAAGAGAATAGTCTTGAAAGGAAGTTGTAGTGCTATTATCCTTCCAACTAGTTCCCCAATCATATTTCACTTTAATTTCTCTAGATGTTGTTGTTGAGCAATAATGACCCACGGGGAAATAACTACAGTGAGCCCAAGAATGAATGAAACTTCCTTAGAGATGATAAGTCTGAGAAGTGTTTTATTTGAAAAACCAGAAGTGAGCCTGTATCTCATCCTGAGAAAGAAAGGGTTTGGGTACCTGAAGAAGCAGCAGCAATTGTACACCCTCACACCAAATGCAGAGCTGCTGGGAGGTTTGAGGTACCAGCTCAGCCTGAGGTTTTTCCCAAGGTCATGGTTGCTTTTGAGCTCAGAGGGACAAAACGTTTTTGACATCCTCCTTATTCTTCTCAATGGCAGGACTTAGCAGAATGCTACAAGGAGGTAATGACCAGAGCAACAAAAAGTATTATAGGAAGATTGTCATGGAGTTTTTGAGCTGTTGGTTTGATGGGAGATGTAATTTTGAAGTGCAGCCTAGAATCTCTCTATTTTCAGCACCTAATAATGAAGATATTCACCAAAGAAAACTCCTGAAACAATCTTGAATACACATCCTAGCCTCCAGCTGTGTCTGTACTCCTTGGTTATTTAGGGAATTGTCTTTTCCAGGGTGAGGGAATTGAGTTGGCAGCTGTGAAAAAGGGAGTGAATACTGTATTGATGGGTAACAGCGATGCCGTATGGCTTTCCAATAGCATAACTGATGATTCAAGTAGCTATCAATACTCAGAACAAAATCAACACTGAAAAATTGATCTTGGACTTTGCCAGCCAGTGTCAGTAACTGGAAATCCTAGGGCAAACTTTTTTAGCAGTTCAGAGATTGAAACAATGGTTTACAAATCATTTACTCAATGCAGACACAGCTGCCTCAGTCTGATGGACTCCAGCACAGTTTCTAAGCCAGGCACTTCCACTTTCTCACTATCGTTCAGTGTCTGATTCATCATGTCAGATGGGCTTGATTCATTTTGGCCATTGTTTCCTCGCTTGTAAAATGGATGCGATCATAATCTGCTGGTTGTAATATCTGTCCACCTCACTTGAGCTATTGTGCGGGCCAGTTAATGTCTGTGCTGTGCGCTGCAGCTGAATGGGAAACAATGGAGCCTGCAAGTGCCAGTGACGACGTGCTATCCATTGGGTAGCATTGAGAGAGAGACTTTTGTCTGTGCATCCCTCCCAGCATCCAGAGATTTGGATATAATCACGGTATCGTGATAAGAGTTGGGAGCCCCTCTCTGTCAGCCTGGTAGGACCAGACATGCCTGTGCTGTGGCCTCCCTTTGAGTGCCATGCCAGCCCTGGTGCTGTTCTCCTGCTGCAGGAGCTCAGGTCCTTCTCCCTCTGCTCCTTCCCCTCCGTGCACCATTTGTCCCTTTCCAAGGGCAGGAGCTGTCTGAAGGTAACACAGAGTGCTGCTGCTGCAGGGAACAGAGACAGGCCTTGTGGAGGACTGGCACTACTCAGAGGAAACAGGCACTTGGGGCACAGTACTCCCAGCACCACTCCCTGCCACCACTGCGTGTGTTACAGCTCTCCGCAGCTGTCCCACACGATCCTCTGGGCACTGGGAGGACAGCAGGAATGGGGGGGACAGCACCCCTGCATCCAGAAGGCCTGCATGCGCTAAGATGCTCAGCAGTACTGTAATGCTCACTCTCCTGTGATCTGTCATGACTTGGTATTCTAACATGCTCAGCTGGTATCGCCTGTGGCTCCCGGTAAGGCACTTGGACACCAGACTTCTCCCTCAGGCCACTAACATCCATCTCCTTTTTTGCAAAGTCTCTTCATCTCTAGCTAATGAAAATCAACATCTGTCACGTGATACAATCCCTGCTCAGAGTATCAAGGTGCTTCACCTGTCTTTCATCTGATACAAGGAGACCCTTTAATTTGCTAAAGGATTGGTGTAAGTGCAGTGGGGAGACAAAAATCAGACTTGCCCTCCATGCTGAAGATTTATTTAGGCATCTTATAAAATAGCACTGTTTTCAATAAAATGAACACAAAGGGAAAAACAATTCGCTGTTACATAGGGTTTCTGTACTGTCCCAGTAAGTCATTCTAATGAACAAATTAAATCACAGAATTAAGTTTTCTATACACTGGCTACTAAAGAAATTGCTGTTTAAACAGGAGAATTTGTTTTAAAACATCATTTTACAAGATTCAGGGATCATGTTTGCCCTAGGGCTGAGGTTACATCTTTTCGTTCAGTTTCGATGTTCTGAATTTGGGTGTAGTAGCGGGCAGCAGAGTCGCATCGACTATCTCAAGGTTGTCTTTAAGAAATGTGTTGCAGAGTAGAGCCCTACTACACCACTGTTGATAAAGGCACTGAAGCAGTGCCACCTCTAATGCTTGTGACTTGGTAAGGATCCTTCCTGAGGTCTGCCATGTGGATGCAGCGTACTTCTGTGGTGATACAGCGCAGTGTAAGGCTGGGAGGGAGACAACATTCAAATGATTTTACTGAGGGATCTAAGGCTCTGGTAAGTGTAGAAATCTAGATGCCCTTTCTCACTGATGATACTTGGAAATAAGTGAGCCCCTGTGGAGTGACATAATGGGTCTAGCAGTAGAGTGGTGATTCCTGTCCCTGAATTGCTACAGGCTTCAGATGTGGGTGTGAAGCAGTGACAGTCAGGGGGTCCTTAACGAAGTGGAGAGGAACCAGTCTTAATAAAAGCTTTCGTACTATCAGCTGTCGCATGTGTGCTCGTGTGTGCAAGTACTTGCACTCTAGTAATGTAACCTTTACAGTCTTCAATTCTGAATTTAGTTCTGTAACAGCTGCTTACTAATTACATTGGGTCATTATTAGCAGTTATTTATCTTCTCCATTGCACTTGCTTGCTTATTTGAATGTGCTCTTGTGCACCAAGTTCCCTCAAAGTACTTGAAAATAGTGTGTTGCTCCTACAAAAAAAATGGCAGTGAAGGGGGAGATCAAGAGTAGATGAACTTTGATGTGAGAAGGCAGTTGGAATAATGAAGCACACCCAACACCAAGCCAAAATCCAGCCTAAAGAATACTGCACAGCTGTAGGTCCCGGTTGCTTTTAATAATTTGCTACAGATGTCTTCGTGCTACTTAAGATTTTTAGCAAAGAACTACTTCAGTATTTTGGCAGAATCATAGATGTTAAAAGAGCGAATGTTCCTTCAGATTCAGTGTGTTGCAGTAGGCTCAGTTTAATACTGTAACTGTTGTGGTGATTTAAGAGTTGTGATGAGCTTTGGTAAGTGAGCATTTAAGAGGAAAGGGAAATAACAAAGACATTCCTTCTTCTAGGCCTCTCACATGTTGACTTATGGAAATATGTTGAGTTGAAGGGAATTGATTTGCGCTTCTTTTAAAAATGGTGGGGAAGAGTCCAGGGACTTGTAAAGCACAGACCTGTGATCTGTTATGTAGAAGAAATATGGATCAGAAATGGTATTGAATGATGTTTCAAAAAAATGCCTTACTTACCAATAGTGTTCATCACAGAGGTTTGATTATCCCAAGCTGTTATGTTTTTCTTTATCGTAAGAAGATAGAATCTCAAAAGAGTAAATTATTACTTTAATAGCATTGGAAATATGTATTCAGAAGTGCTAGCTCTTTCAGGTAATTTCTGTGTTGAAATTTCCTTGCAGATGAATTACTTCAGAAAGAGCAAAACTATTCCGATGATGTTTTGGCCAATATGATCAGTGAACCCAGAATCAGCTATGGAAACGATGCTCTCATGCCTTCATTGACGGAAACAAAGACCACCGTTGAACTTCTTCCAGTGGATGGAGAGTTCAGCCTAGATGACCTTCAGCCGTGGCACCCCTTTGGTGTTGATTCTGTTCCAGCTAATACTGAAAATGAAGGTATGTACAATAAGGGGAGAAACCACAGAATATTTTGAGTTGAGCTTTGTGATTTCTCCTCATGTTGTTCCCTAAATATTGACATCTTTTTGATATAAGCAGGAGAGAGATTCTCAAATGTAAGTTTAGAATGGGTCTGCCATGTCAGCTGTGTCTCTTTGATGAAGCAGAAAATCCTGCCTAAAATTTGGAATTTAGATGTGCAGTGAATTTCAGTGCTGAGTTTACTTTCCTTTAAAAACAAATAAAAAATAAATTCCAGCAAATTAGGAGTGACAGTCTTATACATGACAATGAGCCAAGGGAGGTGGGAAAGTTGTGAGATTCGTTCTGTGATTAAATGACTGGTTTAGTTAAGGATGAGCTTTTTATTTGCTGGCATGAAAATGATTATAGATACAGCAGAATCCTAGTATGAGAGTTGATTTTATTTCCCCACCGCCACTGGCTGTCTGGGATGTACTGCAGATACGTTCCTACGTACTCAGCAATGCAACTGGCTAATGAAAACTTTTTTCCTGAGGAGTATTTTATGTTGCTCATGGAACAATTTACTGAAATGACTGCATAATACTTTAATAATTTATGTATAATCTGGAGTTGGTAGTTTGCTTAAGTGCCAGAGCAAATTAATCAGAAACCCGAGGGACTTCAATCATGTCATTCACGTTCCTCCCATGTTTGTTTTCCTTTATCAGTTCAACTCCACCATCATTACTGATAAGTTACTCATAATAGTGAAACTGTGTTACTGCAAAGCAGCAGTAAATTCACAGAGGCTGGAGCTACAGAAGTCTTTTTTCAGGCAAATTTGTGTTTTGTAGATTTGTGATTTGTAGCTGAACTGCGCAGACACTGACATCGTCCAGAAGTCTTTTGAAACCACCAGCTTAGACTGTACCTGCTCTCGGAATGAGTTTTGAGACAAACCTTACGCAGTTAGTCTCGCTCCAGCACAATGTGTAACTGTGGGCAGCTGGGTGCTTGGGAGACAAAACACAGGATGTGGACGTGGGTTTTCCAGGTCTGGTATTGGTGCCAGGTGAAATCAGTGGACCAGTTTGGTGGTCAAAGTGGTTCGTCTCCAGGAGTCAGAGAAGCATACGATCAGGCAAAAGAAAAGACATGAGTAAGGCAAAAGGGTACCAGGTTTGAGGGGAAGAGGGAAGCAAACTCAACAGACTGGCCAGCAGTAAGAACCAGAAGACAGGAGATGGTGACAAGGACTCCAGACGTGTCTGGAGGGCACTTGAAGCCAAGTGACGTGCTGAGCGGCCGAGAGCAGCTGGCTGGATTGCGTCAGGTGCTGGTGAGTAGTACAAACTGCTGACCAGGCTGGCAGGCTAAACTTCATTTTCCTGGGGAATCAGCTGCAGCTCGCTATAGCGCACGTGTCAATGCTGTCTGCCAGGAGCAGGCCTCAGCCCAGCTGGAGGTCTCTGTCCTACAGGAATTTTCCAATGCAGCTCTTGCTGCAGTTTTTCCCATAGCTGAGGCATGCAGGACATCAATTTCTGTACCTGCTGCCTGCTTTCGTGAAATCCAGGGGAGAATTGATTACTTTTGAAGTCTGTCCTCCGAGCTTTCAAAACATACTGATTTCAGTCACCAAATTCGGAAGTTATTAGGTAGGCAGGTGCATCCAGACATACCCACAGTTAAATCACATAAGCCATGTTTTCCTTCAGAAACGTATCCAAGCCCAGAATTTAGTAATGAAAGGTACATACTTCAATGTGACGCTGAATTCCCAGAGGCAAGTATATTGAGCATGGTTCTCCTTTTAAAATGTGTGACAGTAAATAAGAAACAAAAACTCTCCTACCTTGAATAACATACTGTTTAATTATGAATCCTGTGTATTTGAATGCACTACACTGTTGAAACCACTTCTTGATGTTTACTGAGGGAACATCTTTTAACTTTGATGCCTTTAAGTTGTTGGAGTTTAAGGGTTTTTTTTGGTATCAGGATTGTATTTGTCATGAAGTTACTAAGGCAAACAATTCTGTTAGGCCAACTGTTATTAGCATTTAAGTCTGCACAGTTAGAAATTATTTGGTTACTTAAATCTCTCCAAGACCTTCTTGTTTCCCATTGTACTTATTTGTCATGTACCCAAACCACAATGTTGTTAATGTGATCATGCCTACAATACTTTCTTTCTCTCTTCAAATACTCTCTCCATACCTTTGTTGGTAGTATCAAAGGGGAATTTCACGGTCTTATCTTTTCCCTCTGTGTTTGTCTCCCACCTCTTTATTCCAGAAACCCAGGACTAAGTGTGCCATTTGTCCTCCCTTCCCATGCCTGTTTTTTTCAGTGGTCACTGTCTAATCCCAGGCTTTGTCTAAATTTCTTCCAAAACCCTGCATCTGTCTTGTTATAATACGCTTTGGAACTAGCAGAAATAACAATTGACACAATTTTCTCCTTCTCTTTTTTCCTCTTCCCTCTCCACTGAAGGTCTTTTTTGCATAGTTTAGTTTTCACACAGTAAGCTCCCCTTATGCAGGGACGTTTTTGTATTTTATGTAGTACTGAGCAAGTGATTGGTGTTTCTTAACAAATAACTGTTGGTCAAAAAAAGGTGTGAGTTCAGAAATCATGTGCTAGAGAAACCTCAAATACTGTAGAGTGACTAACCATTGCAGTATTAGTGTGGGTCAGCATCTCTTGTTGCTGGGGGGTGCTGAGCACGCCAGCAAAGGTCAGAGAACTGAGCATCTCAACTCCCATTTACTTGTATGAGGGCTGAGGGTATTCAGCACCGTCAAGAAAATCACTGTATGTTTCATGTGAATGGCCTGGCAGCTGGGAAGTCTGCTGAGCGGTTAGTCCAGCAAATTTAACAAAGACTACTAGAGGAGTTTCAGATGACAAGCAAGTTATACAAGTTCAGGTGTTGATACTGTTTTGATATAGTTTGAAAGCTGAAGTCAACTTTTTGAAAACTGTGCTGAACACATGCAGGGTGCTGTCAGCTCTCAGCATACGTAGGTGGGTTTCTGGGTGGAATGAAAGTCTCAGCTTCCTCACTGCAAAGAGCTGCTGCACTGTATAAGCAATAGTTTTCTTCAGTCCTGAGCAGAGGTAAATCATTTACCTCATTACAGTTTGCATTACTGTCAAAACAAATTTCTAATGGGACGATTGATATCTGAGAGGCAACTGAACAGATCCCAGAGCTGGCTGGGTTATGACCTGGGATCCCACCCTCTCTGGCACGGTCACAGCAATGGGATGTGTTGTTGACGAACCATTTGGGGAATGCTTAAACCAAAATGTGATTGTGGAAAAAGTGAAAGGAAATGCAGCTATTAAGTCTTTGTTTCAAAGTATCCAGTATTCTGCATACAAACAATGAAGTTAAAATACTACAAAAAATACCTTACATTTGTCATTAGCTCTCATGCCTGTTTTCTTCCATGGCCCTGATCTAATTCCAAGTTTCACCCAGAGAATTAATAATGTATTGGATTGGTACATTGCCATGTAATCTCAAGGTTTTGTAACTCCATTTGAAATTTTCCCAATGTAATCTGTCTGTTTAGATAATATGCAAACAGTTTATTTTAGTAAAATTGCTTTTTCTGATGAATGAGTGAAAAATAGCCTAAAAACCAAAAAAGACCTTGTAAGTCTAGCATAGCTCAGGAGTTTCTGGAATTTTTTTTTTTCCCTTGTAGTTTCCCTGAGGTAGTGTCCCAGTAAACGCCCACAGAAATTAATCCAAAGCACCAGGTAATACACTACACGGCTTGCATGGCTGAACGTATGTCCAGCATATTGAGACACAAATTAGGTTAACAAAAAATACCCTCTGAGGACACAGCAGAAGTCGTTCCAAACTGTCAGGAAATTGTATTTTAACAATAAAAAATGCACCTTCAGAGGTGGGGACAAAACCCCAACAGCTGCAAAGCTGACACTAGCAAGGTCCCTGGGCATTTTGCCAGTGACTAACTGGGTTTAGTGCTTCACTCTTTGTATATTACCATGCAGTTACAGTTAGCCAGTTAGTGACATAAGTATTTATCTAAAGTGAGATTTTTGTCCATGTACTGTGTTATCCTTATGACTTGGCCAGTTCCTCCCTTCAATGTTGTTCTTGTTAGGTGAGCAACACATAGCTCTTCTCGCCTACTGGTTTGTACAGGCTTTTGAGCTTTTCAATTCACCTTTCTTTTGTTTTTAAAAAGAGAAGCAGCCATGTTCTCTCTTGCTCTTTTGAGATACATTAGCCTTAGGTATGAGGTAGGATGTGTATCCTGTATGAAGCCTATGTAGTCAGCGTAAGCAGGTACATACCACTTTAGTTTCATGAGGCTATTTGGAAAATAAACTTTCAGTCTTAATTCCATTGTACTTTTGTGCACATGGAAGTGTGTTCAAGAGAATAAATTACTTTGGAGCATTGAATTTAATGCAATTTGTATAATATTACACAGTACCTCTTGGAGTTTGATTATTGATAAATGCTGTACTAAGTTTAAACTTCTCCCCTCTATATCAACTCTTACAAGATGGTGTGGTCCAGTGAGGCAGGCCTTGAGGAATCCCACAGACAAAATTTTTCAGAGTTAACTGCTGTTTGTGCATACATCGATAAAAAGGCAAGAGCAAGCAGGTTTTAAAATGCAACTGAAATTCAGAAGGTTGCAGCTCAGGGCTCTCGAGAAACCAGCCTTTCTTTGTATCATGTTGCCCAGGGCATGCTGCCCTTAGGCGCCTGGAACCACAATCTGCTTTGGAAGACCCGTGGCTCTGAGCTTTTGCCTACGGTTTTTGCCCTGCAGTTGGTTTGTGACCTTGAGCAGGTCGTTTCACTTTTGTGTCAGTTATGAAACATGCTGCTGGTGTTTGCCTTTTCCCCTGTAAAGTGCTTCCAAAACTATAGATGACAAGAATTATTCACTATTAATACTTTCACCCAGCTCCACAAATACTGCATTACCCTGAGATCAGGTCCATGTTACTGTACAACGGAAACTTCCTTCATCCTTTTCTCCCTTCACCTACTCCCGTTTTTATTGCTACTCACAACCTGCTCTTTCAGTTTGCCATAGCTATGGGCACGTAGGGTTATAGAGTGCTGAGCGAGAGGAAAATAAAAACCCTCAGCCTTCTAGAGAGGAAGCGGAGGTCAGGGTGACAGACGAGGTTTCTGCAGGACCAGTTTGGGTAATGTTGGTCCTTGGTTGTCTCTTCCGCTCAGTCCTTTCCATTGAAAATTAACTGCCAACCTGCCTGAGGGTTGGTGTCAACAACATGGGAAAACCCAGCAGAAGACTTAAATAGGTAAATACTCAAAATTGTAGCTTTTAGTTAAGGATGGAAATTGGTTTTTTTATAGCGCTGTGTAAGGAAAGCAAATTACATGGTCTGCTAGTGCCACTCTGAACTGCTGTGAAGGAAAGTGGTTTGATGGCTTGTCTCTGCAGCACCAGACCAGCCAGCGCTGAGAAAATTTTGCCCTTCTGGAAAAAAAGGCAAATCAGATGTGCAGATGTACTTCTAATCTGTGGCTGTTACAAAGGTGCCTTACTGCTTTTTAACAGTGGTAGGAGCTATTGCAGTCATCACCTGTGTACAAAGGACATGGGTGCCTCTTAGGCTTTCACTTATAAGCACGATAGGTTGTTTGTCAAACTGGCAGGAACACAAAGCAAATGACACAGACTTCCTAAGAAGATGGGCAGTCCCCTGGCTTAAGTCAGCAGTATCTTCAGGTTAGTGTGATTTTCTGATGCCAAATATAGTGAACAATTCACGACTGGAAACTGCTTTTGTTACGTTTCCTCCTCCCTTCCTGCTGATTAGAAGGTTCACACCTGAATAAAGAATTTCAAATGAATGAGAATACCTTCTTTAGAAAAACCTGAATACCAAATTAAAATGTAAAATTTTATTTATGAATTTAATTTCTTTCTGGCCTTGGCACTTGGGTAGATAAGGAAGACAGCAGTATTGGAGCAAAGGCAAGAAACAAAAAAAAGTGGGGGGGGGGAATCTGAATATTTTCATGAACTTCAGTATGTTCAGTTCAGACCTAACTGGGGCAGTAAGTAATAACTCAACTCTAAAAGTTTTGTACATCCTATTTTCTGATAATGCCAGTGAGCTCCATCAATCTTAGGTTTCAGCTGGTAAAGCCACAGTACAGTAATACAAGAGTTTGAAAACTGTGTATGACACACAGTTGGGTAGAAAGTGGTGTTTCTCCTATGCTTCCCCTTCAAAAGTCAGAAGGCAAATTTACTGTCTACAAATCAGAGCATATCAGAATGAAGTATTGATTGTATTTTCAAAGTGTGCATTACTTTTTTTCAAACCTTACAGCTAGTACTTTGAAGAATCCTTATGGAAAGGAAAACAGAGTCAGGTTTCAGTGGGTTTGTAAGTCAGCATTGATCAAGACTGGCTGCAAGAACTCACTCATCGTGTCCATTTTTGCTGTCAATTCTGATCAGACAACTGGAAAAAGTTTGCATGTAATGAATATAGTTTCTATAGTTATAGACAGAAATTCTTTGATCTTGATGGTTTCTCACTCTAAGCAGTAACGAAAATATGATGTAAAATTGACACATCAGCTGTGAAGCTTTCCTTTTGAAGTCATGCCCATCTCTTCCTTTTATTTCCAGGATTAACTGAAGGTGGATCTTTTCCAGCTCTTGCTTTGGTAACTTTGTTTATGCAGTATGTCTCTCCTGCACTGTCCCAACAGAAGAACAGTTGGGGATTTTATCATTTTGGGGGATTTTGCTTATTTTTTGTTTGCTTTTCTGTTTCTTTTCTGCACATGCCCAGTTGAGCCAGTCGATGCCCGCCCAGCTGCAGACAGAGGACTCACCACACGACCAGGTACATAACTTGCATGGCTTTTACCTGTGTTTTTGCACAAACCTGTGTTTGCCCAGTATGCATGTAGTCTGCTGGAGCTGAGATGAATACCTTTTCTTTGGTATACCTTTCTTTGGTACACTTTTCTTTGGTGTAACCCTCTCTTAAAATGTAATGCTATGCCGTGAACCAGGAAAGTGTTCCCCCACAAACCCCCATTAGCCTCTGTGAATGCTGCCTGTGTCAAGGGTGTTTAGGGTGAGTATTTGCAGAGGGAGGGGAACCCAGGGACCCAGAACTGATATTCGTATCAGGTTGTCATCCCTTCTAGCAATAATGCTTTGGCAGGTGCACAAGGCACAGCAGACACAGTACCCTGCAGTGCAGAGAGTAGTTTTAATTTGGGTATGTATGATAGAAATATTGAATCCTCTCTGTAGAGTATACAGTTTCTTGTAAGTTGGGGCTAATTATTAGAGAATTCATGTGTACAATTTTAGAATTGCAGGGGACATCAAGATTTTTTGCTGTGATATTTATCTTAGCTAACTCCAGATACCTAAAAATCGATACGTGTATTCTCCCTCTGGATTCACTGAGGACACCTCTGTATGGCTATTCGTTCCATTCTGGGATAGAGAGGGTAGATTATTTGCCTTCTGTAGGTACCTGTGACCTCCTCTTGATTTCAGAGTAAGAGTGGATGACTAGCTTGAGTCAGAGTCTGTATGTTTGGAAAAGTTAAATGGGGCAAGTCCAACTTGCAAAAGTAAAAGCTGCTTTTCATAATAACTTTTTTGCCTTTTAGCTTGTTTTTCCCCTCATTTTTGTTTAGGATTATCTAGAAATGGCTGATTCCATTGAGAGCAAACAACTTTTTGTTTCAGAAGAGGTTACTCTCCTACACACAGCAAGATTAGATCAGTGTATTTTGGGTCAGAATTATTTCCGCGACACATTGTCATTATGGCTCTTTTATTCAGATCAGATCAAACCGATCAGTCGGTCTTCTTTTTCCCTTTTCCTCCAAATGTCCATTAGATAGCATTATGGGCAACACCTTCCTAGTGTGTTTAAACCTTTCTGCAAACTCCCTGGTGCTTACTCACTACAGAAATTGCTACAGTGGGATGCGAAATAAGCTCTCATGTTATAGCAATTGGGATACACATCAAGGCTGGGCAGGTGATGTGCTCCTAGCATTGTTTTAGGAGTCTGACATCTTTACTTTGTGTTCAGAGTCTTGATTCATTCCATGAAGAGAGCCTGGAAACAGGTACAGAGCTAGCTGTGTAGCAGTGCCAAAAATCGTGGGATCAGGGAATATCCTCCCAATACTGGGCTGTCTCTGCCTTCTGGATTAGATTTCTTCCCCGAGAGCAGTGGAAATACCATCATGAATGAAACATGGATGTGTTTAATCTGAATTTTGTAATGTTAGTTCAATCTAGCCATAATCTTGTAATTTTAAAGTTTGTGATTGTTAAGTACTTTAATTTCAGTCGTCCTGAAAAATCTCCTGTTATGTGGCCTATATTTATTACTAAATATTATTCTTTCCTCCATTCTGTTTCCCCACACATACACTCACTTGACAGAAGTCTTTGGTGCCCCTTCTCTGGAGAAAGGATTTTCTCACACTGCTGTACTTCAGTTTCAGAGTGAAAAAAAATGTGTTTTAGTCCACTATCAGAGTGCTTTGTCGGTTGGGGTAATAAGTATTGCTGAAAGTATGATTTGCATAGGTCATGACTGATCTTTATGAATATGTAAGATAGACTGGTAAGGAGAGGTAAAAAATATTTCAGCGTGTGACCATCCAGCAGATACACTAACTCTTGCACTGTGAAAATCACATGGGATATTTCCTCAATTTTCTGCTCAAGTGCAGAAGTAGTACTGTCCAAGGGCCTGTGCTACTTTTATAGCTTTTAGCTCAGCGTTCAGGTGCTGCAGAGCCCGTGATCTGCTTTTGGCACAGAGGGAGAACCCTTTCAGCCTGGCACGGACACACGCCATGTTCCTCTGTGCAAAGGGATGGTTGTTTCCCCAGAGAGAATGAAATCTGTCACTGCAGTGGCTGCATTCAGAATTTTACAGCATTAAGTGTCTTACACATCCGTGTAAAATAGAGGTTTTGCCCCTTTACAGCAGTGCTAAATGTATCGTAACGGTAAGCAAAATGTATTCTCTTCACCATTACTGGTAGACCTTAAGTTACTTAAGTCCTTAATCACCAGGTCCAGACTTCCACAAATTTGTCCTTACTGATACAAATTCTGGCAATAAATTTTTTGTCATCCTTTAGAAAAATTTATCTGTGATAAAATTTCAACTTAAGAGAAAACTGATACCCGTCTGAGTAGCTTCATAAACTAGGAATAAAGGAAAGCAAATGGATGTTTAATTAAACTGTGAAATACTGAAGGGATTTGATGGTTTAAAAATGTGTGCTTTAAAATTGTTTTACTTGCTAATTAGAAATAAAATTCCTATGCTAGAGGTTAAAAGGAAAAAGAGAAACTTCTTTTGCAGTCGCTATCCTTGTGGAATAGTCAGTTTTTATGATTTGGGGCCATTCTTTATGAAAACAAAAAATCTGAAAAACAAGGGTATCATTCTAGAATGAAAAAGTATTAACAAGGGACCCGGAGGCAGATTAATACATGCAGCTGCTGGTAGTGTTTTGTTTTAATTGCCCAGATTCTTGTTGATTTCCTGAAAGGTTTGCCCTTTTCATAGTCCTGACTGCCCAGTTTGTGCTTCTGCTTGTTTTGCTCAAGTGAACAAGGTGGTGATCTGCTTCTTCACGGTGTCATGTCAGGCTGCAGCAGTCCAAGCCTGAGAAGTGAATTTTTTATAAGTGTTCAGAATCCTTCAGAAGAATCAGCTCTGAAAGGACTAGGACAAACATAAAAACACGTGCCCTTTTATCTCTTTTCCATTTTCTTTTTACCACTTTTAGCCCACACAACAATCACAATGTTTTTCTTAAAAGCAGATGAAAATCATGTAGGTGATTTTTGTCCCATTCGCACAAGAGTGAGAATTTGATCACAGTGCAGTAGTGAAGAGCAAGTACTTAGTTGTTATTAGTATTTGTGATAGTTAGAATCTTGTTACTTCACCACATCATTCTCTATCTTTCAAAAAATAAATTAGTTATGAAGTCAGGAAATGTAAAGAGTTTGTTCGATCCATAGAGCAGACAAGATGTTGAGTAAGGACCACGTTTAAAGCATTTACTAGAATTTAAGCCAGTTGTCCAAACCCCTACCTCTGTTGCATTCCACCTTGGCTGTCAGTGGTTGAAGCTTGAATTTGAATCTGATTTAAATGAACCCCAGGAGGAGAGTAATGTCGGGGGACCCCCATTTTGTGATGTAGATACAGCATCTGTGTGATTCACACTGGTATTTGGAAAGGAGCCTAGTGCTTCCACACCCTGAACTTCCTCTTTTCAGTTCACAAACGGGGGAACAAAAATAAGAATTATGCCTAAATCCCTTTCTTGTCATCTCTTTCCTGAAAAGGAAGTAAACAGAGATAATAAAAGGTCAAAGGGAATGAAAATGTCTAGATATACTAAGCAGCCATCAGAGAGCTATTTTTTTAATACAGCACAAAATGGTAAGAGTTTTATGGCATGTTTCTTGCTATTTATAAATTGCTTCATATGGGGAAATACTAGAAGGCTTCAGTCCAGCCTGAGAACTTCCAAAGGAAGAGCTTCAAATAGAAAGAATACCTCTTTACTCGATAGCCTCACTGTAACAGCTTTTTCAATAGTGTGCCCTTCTCCCACATGCCCCAGAGGTCACTTTTCATGATGATCATTTAATTTTTAGCAGCTAAATTTTGAATATATATATTTTTAGTAACTTCTTTTGTCTTTGTGTGTATGTAAAGACAGACACACAAAGATAAAGATATTTAGATACTCGTAAGCAAGCTCTTTCTTTACTCACGTTAATTCAGCAGAACTGCTCTATGGAAATTGAGTGAAGATGAGAAAACCTGTCATCAGAATGGATGTTGCTTAGTATCAGCAGATTTTCTGAAATTCAAGGTGATAAAGAAAAGAACCAGTGCTCTGTTCAGGGTAGATCATATTCTCATCTGTTGCACAGTTGCAAGTGTAATTATACCACTAACAGCTGTAATTATATCACTCACAGGATGCCCATAATTCACAATACAAAGATTTTGTGATATTAACTGTGTTACATTCTTCCACAGTGTAGTTTGGGGTTTTTCTTCTGCTTTCTCCCAACACTTTTTCAATTGATTGTTTTTGCAAACAGTCAATAATTTTTAGGAGACATTGCATATAAAGCTGCTTCTCTGTCTCTGACCCTTCCGCTGATAAATCATTACATGTCTGCCTTTGTTATATTATATAGAAAGCCGAGGGTTGGGGGTTTTTATGTGCATGGTTTCAGAGGCTCTGTAAGCCTAATGGCTGTTCTGCAGAATCATTAGCACATATGCTGCAATCTGTCTGAGGTGAGGGCTTAGAGCAGCTTAGTGAATTATTTATGATTTTCTTGCCAGAAATTGCCAGGGTGTTTTTTTTTTTCTCCTGTCTTAGTGATGTTAGTTCACAGTTGTCTTAAACCAACTGTCTGCAGCTACCAAATAAAAATCATCAACTGATTTTTTTTTTTTCCGTTAGATTGTTTTGTTTTATAAATCAGGTAGTTATTAACTGTGGATGCTATTAAATGTGCATATGCACAGCATATCTGACATGCCACAAAGATTATGAAATTTTACTTGTTTTGATTATTCATTTTTACACACATGTAAAATAATCTCTGGAATTCCGAGGAAGAATTGTGTCTTACTAAATTCCTATGAGATTCTTTTTTTAAAAAGATAACATTCATTTTTGCACTTATTTTCTGCTTTCTCCAATTTGAGAGCCCTGTAGTCAGGCATGAAGTAAAAGCAAACCACCATTTTACCAACTTCCAAGGACAGTCCAGAAAGTTTTAGTTCCATGCAGGCTTGAAAGTACTTACTCCTCAAAGACATTTGAGTTGCCCTTACAAAACTGAGTATATAGTCTTCATTTTAATCTTTGTGAGTATACCATCTTCATACTTCTTTCTCTGCAAAATGAAATGGCCCTCGCAAAGTCATAGAGTCATATGGAAAACAGTGGTTGATCTTCTAGTAAAAATACGCAGCTGTCTACCCAGGTAATTGTTCAAACACTGCATTCCTTTCCATCCACACTTTTTATTTTGGATGAAGCTTTACCCAGATGAAGCTGTTTACACTTGTAACAGGCCTTGATTCAACAAATCTTTTCTCGTTCTTGCCATTACTCAGATAGAGTTCATGGACACAGAGTTAACTGTTTTCCTGAATGCAGTCATTACATCTCTTGCTTAAATGTGTTACTCTTGGTTTACTCTATGTAAAGACCACCCAGGTCTGATAGTTTCAACTGTGCTTCACTTGGAGGTTTAATTTTCAACTCGCAAAGTAACTGGAAGAGAACAGGCACAGCTAGTACTGTTTCAGGTCCTCCCAAAACTAAATCACAAAACCTTGCTAGGCTGTTTTTTAACCCATAGATGAAACGATTACAAGTAGTGTAGTAGCCAATGTACATCTAATTGCGTTCTTGGTGGAATTCCTTATATCCTATTTCTCTTAGCCTTCTTAAAGCTAATTATATGTTTCCACAAATGGCAAAGTTCATCTGTGCAAGAATAAAGCGTTCCCCAAAGCAGCTACTTGGTTTTTATTTCATATGAGTAGTTTTTAACTCCCTATGATTTTTTTTTTTCTTTTTTCCTTTAAGGGCAAGGAGCAATAAGGTTTGCATATGCTGCACTTTTTGATGTTTGGATGTGTACGTGTGCACGTGTACACATGTATATATAAAAGCAGTTAACATTGCTACTTAATAGCAGTATAATTAAAAGTCCATCATAGACAGCTCATTTTGTTGGATTTTACTAGATGCTATTAAGCCCGTGGTTTTGATGGCTAAATAGTTTTGTGAGTTTTTCTAAGGGGTTGAAATTTTAATATATTTACTCACTGAATCATAGCATTTTTAAAGTGAAGTAATCAGGAATGCAACTCCCTAAAGATAGTATCTAATTCAGAAGAAGAATCACTAATAGTTGTCATTATTTATGAATTTGCAGTGAGGCTGTGGCTCTCACTTTTCTTCCTTTACATTGTTTTTTGTGTTTGAGTTGTATATTTTAGACTTGGTAGTCAAAAAACATCATTTTGTGTCAATCAAAGGTTCTTGTCACATAGTTAACTTTCCTTCATATGCTTGTCTTCAGTGCAGGAGTAGAGTGGTATTAGGCAGCCCTGAGCTGTTTGCATCTTACCTGAGTTTTGGAAAGACTCTTAAGTTTTTCCTTCTTCAGCTACTACTTTGGAAAAATACATCTTTGATTTTAGCATGTAGGTCTAAATATGGAGTCACCAGGTCAAGAAAATGAATGAACTGGAAATAAAGAGAAGTCTGTTAAATAGAAAGTTTAAATTCTATAGCGTAATGTGGTGGAAAGGCATATATAACCCCACATATGTTTTTGTCTTATAACAGGTATTTAATTTATTCTAGTGTAGAGTAATGCTTCTCTTACTATATATCTAATTCTTTGCAGAAGACCACGAGTTTACCCTAGTCATACTTTTAAAAGTCTTTTTCCTCACTTCTAAGGGACATTGGAGAAAGGACAAAATTGCTATCGTTAGTGCAGCAGGTTTTTCTGTTTCTGACCTTTTTCTTGTGCTAGCTGCCAGAGACAAGTTTTAGAAAGTCTAACCTCATTAACTTCTTAATATCAGGTCCGACATTGTGTTCAGATCCCATGGCATTTTTGTGGATAGGCAAGTAAGGCCAAGCTGACTGCCAGACCTTGGTCATATGGCCTAAAGCAAAAAGTTTCTGCCTGATCTCAAAGTAAAAGACTGTTTAACCTGATGCATACTGGAAGTACGACTCCTGTGCTACTGCTTGACAGGAATGGGAGGAGGGAAGGGAACCCTCGAAGTGTGGCTTTAGAGAAGCCTGAGTCTGCATTTTTTTGGCAGGTGAGACTACTGATGAACTTACCACCCTTTCACTCATTGATGTGAAGGCTTCTGAACTGTTCTGCCCCCTGATATACTACTGTACTTCCTACCTGTAGCATTTGGCTCTGCTTAACTGACGCTAACAAAGACCCATGGTCTAAGCTATCGTAGCTTGCTTCCATTGAAAGTGGTCAGAACTCAAGAGGAGAAGGACCCAAGCCCATTATCCTGCCTGTAGCAGTGGTGCATACAGGATACTCACAGACTTCACCTCTGCCTTACGCTCCTGGCACATCCACTGAGATTTTGGCAGCCAACATTTGCTAGACTTCCAGGACTGGAAATTGTATTTTCACCATTGTGTTTAGTGAACCTGGATGAACTTTTCTTCTTTGCATTTGTTCATTTATATTTTGAACATACTCATGATTTGTGCCAGTGAGTTCCACAGTCCGATTTTGCATTGTGCCAAATTACATGCGTATTTGTATGTATACACGCTTACTTTGTTAGTTTTAATCTGCTGTGTCATAGCCATGTTGGTGTCCTGTACTTTCTGAGGAGAAGTAATGAATTACCGTTTCCTGTAGACTTTCTCCTTGCCGTTCACAGTCATGTAGACCTCTGCGGCGTTCCCCCTTGGGTGTCTCTTACAGTCTGAAGACTACTGATTGGTGTAGTCCTCCTCCTTGTACAGAAACCATTCCATACCATCTGTCTCTCCCCGCTTTGTGTTTTCTAGCTCTTCTGCCTTCGTTTAAGGTGGGATGACCAGAAACAGATAGCCAGATTTAAAATAAGGATGCATCATTTATACAAAGGCATAATGATGTTTTCTATTTTCTCTGTTCCTTCATAATTACTCCTAGCTTTCACTTTGCCTTTTTGATTGCTACTGAGCCAGCTGCCCACAGAGGGTGACTGCAAGGACTCTGTCTTGGGTGGAACAGAGCTAATTTAGAGCCTATTGTTGTGTACGTATAGTTAGGGCTGTGTATCCCTGCGAGCACCACTTAACATTATATCAGCATTGAATACCATTTCACTTTTATTGTGCGCACACAATTTGTAATGCTCTTCTGCAGTTCTTTGCAGCTGGTTTTACTTTGACCATCCTCTTTTATTGTTGGTTTTTGGTGGGGTTTTTTTTTTTGTCAGTAAACTTTGTCATGTCATTATTCACGCGCTTATCCAGATCACTTTACAGCACAGATCCTCGTCGAGACCCTGCTGGTAACCTTCCTCCATTGTGAAAAATGGTCATGTTTTTACACTTCATTTCCTGTCTTTTAATCAATTGTGGGAAGTCATGTAGGACTTGCCCTCTTAATCCTAAAGCCATCTTGGCTTCTGCCAGAGCTTTGATCAGGGACCTTCTCAAATGCTTTTTGGAAATCCAGATTCACTCCAGGTGATATCACTGTTTCCCATGAGCTTCCTAAATCTTCCAGTGACCTCTGAGATGTTTGGGAGGCAAGACTTCCCTCAACAAAAGACAAGTTGATTCTTCACCCATGTATCTCATATATGTAAGGGTATGTTCTAATCAATATTTATCGCTTCAGTACATGTGCCAGTTGTAGCAGTAGAGTTGTGCAATTCCCCAAACCCTTGCCTTGAGGGAGTTTCCATGTGGTGCTTTTGCCAGCATGTCTAAGGGGCAGCAAGTGTGCCTGTGGACAGCGGTGAGCAGCTGGGATCCAGCCGACTCTTCAGCTGCTGCAGCTGTAGGCAATGAACCAAGTCCTGGGAAAGCCCTTTTCCCCCAGATATTTAATCTATATGAAGCACTGCTATTCCACTGTTGTTTTTTTCCCCTCCTCTTTCAGCCCTAGAAACAAAAAGGTGGGGGGGTTAAAGAGGCGAGCCTTTGTGCAGCCAGATACACATCCTCATTTTCTTCACTTCCTGTTGATGCAGGTGTCGGGGCTATTTTGAGATGATGCACAAAGAAGAGTTAATTGTATTCTTATTTTAGTTTGGAAAACTAACTATGGCTGCTTCAAGGATAGAAAGTTAAACCTCTTTTCCGATAGCATGTGTGTTTTATTTCCTTCTGTATTTCATGCAAAATTGTTTTCTAACTGCAGTTCCTCAAGTACATTATGGGTCTTGCATTTAGAAATGGTCTGTCATAAGTAAATGTCATAAAATACTTGTGTCAGTACGGAAATGTGGCATCAAAAATCAGATGCTTAATAAAGAAATTTGAGATCTTTAAGTGCTTTATTCCTTAAAAAAACGATACCTGCTAAGGTAGAATTTATGAGGCAGTCAGACTGTTCAAGAAAACAATCATAAATACTTTACTGCATAAAGATGATTCCTGTTCTCTCCTTTGCATGGTTTACTGTGGAAAGAAAGATCAGAACCTTAGAATGGGATTGTACAGTCCACAGGAGTTCTTGAGAAGGTCTGTTCTTGCCGACTTATAATACAAAAATAAATCAGCATTTAATGAAAATTTAAATTGCACATTCAAAGGCAATAAAAGGGCAATAATTCTTGCACTGTGTACTACTTCAGACTGAGGAGCTCATTGGCACATGGAAGTCTTTAAGAATTTATTCAGAGTCCAGAGAAATGGTGGAGCACAAAAGCAATCAGTAGTGTGGAGAGTGTTAGAAGAGGTTCTTCCTCTGCATCAGAGCTTAAAGTCAGCCGCAAATACTAAGAACCAGAATGAAGGCTTGGAGAGAGGAGTTGGAGTGATAAAATGCTAAAATAAATATAGACAGGAATATGAACCAGTCTGTTCTTACCACCTTAGTTAGGGTGAGGAAATAACTTCTCATAAACACCATGCTTCTGCAGTGTTTGTACCTCCACGAAATATAAATGTCAGTCAGTTGGTACTGAGAAGGAAAGTAACCAGCTACATGAATACCCATATGTTCTCTGTAAGCCAGAGCCAGCTTTTCAGGACCAAACATTCATAGATACACATACACAATGCACTGCTTAGCTGTTGCAAGTCTGGCTCATTCTCCTAAGGCTGTTTTCCAGGAGGAGATCCTGGCCTTCTTTCCGGTTAGACAAGTGCAGCATCTCCCCTTCGCAAAAGGGGAGAACAGGACTGCAAACTATCTACAATTAAAATCGCTGCAAGCTTTGCTTACTTGCTTTACTGTGTGTTTCTAATCAAGAGGGACAGTTACCGTCTCTCAGGCAGAAGTCAAGACTTGAATCATTTTAATTCTGAGCAGTCTGAAATCTGAAAAGATAACTATGTGAACTTCATAAACATTTTAATTACTCTTAATTGTATGTGTTTGTGCAAAAATACAGACTCAGAGGAAGCAAGAAAATACAGTATTTGGGGTTTCCCACCTCACACCAGGGGTATGTGTTTTTTCCTCCCAGCAGCCTGAGCTTAGGGAGGAGGAAGATTTTGGCCTAAACACCAAATATTCTTGACAGTGCTAAAGAGGCTGTCAGAGCATATCTGCCTGCCTCCTGTGAGCCAATTCAGGAGTCTGCGAGGTCCCTCGCAGCTGAGTTCTTGCGGCGTTTCATGCTGACAGCCTTTGATGCTTGTACCAATATAGCTGCAGTGGATTAAGGAATGTTTAGCAGAGGAGAAATTTTACCAGCTCATTCTGTGTCACCTCAGTGGGACTGAAACACCAGATGTACCTCACTTTTCTCCCAGTTCCCATTCACGTTGCCTCACACCTCCTCTGCGTGAATGATTCCATTGCCTTCTGCTCTTGTAATGGTGGAGGTAAGCAGAGCATAATTGAGTCAATAACTTTAATTGTCATTGCGGTGCAATGCAGGTTCCGGGTTGACCAACGTTAAAACAGAAGAGATATCTGAAGTGAAGATGGATGCAGAGTTCCGACATGACTCAGGATATGAAGTTCATCATCAAAAGCTGGTGAGTGACCAGTGCTTTCCATATGTGAGTCTTAAGTTGCTGATTCAGTATTGAGCTCATGGGTCAATTATGGCCATGTTTCCCCTGAGTGATGTGGATGCTGGAAGTGCCAACAAAAAGTGTTCACGTGAATAGATTATGATTTTTTTGGTTCTCTCTTAAATGAGAGGAAACATGGAGTATTTTCAGCAGGGAGGATGGAAAGCCATCAAGTCTCATGAGAGGAAATTCTGACAGTTCCTGCCCTTGCACTGCCACATGACTGGATGTGGTCATGTGCGCAATACTTGTCCCACAGTCTACCTGTCATGGTCACATAACTGAAGAGACGGGATACAGAGAAAGGAAAATGCTAAGTAAGTTTAAAAAAAGGAAAAAAAAAAAAATGTTTCATGGAGACACACAGCATGGTGCAGCAAGAAACAGAGTGACATTGTTTCAGGAATAGATTCTTTTTCTGTCAAAACAGATGGTGGTGTGATACAGGAAGAAGGCTGAACATCATGGAGCATAACCTTTTACAACTTTGCCTGCTTGGGATAAGAGGAGATTCTCCACTGGCCTTAATTTTAATTTGTACTTGGCTGTAGCTGTGTGATGTGTTCCCTAAGATATATTAAATTGTTAACAGGTGAAGGGCAGGTAGGAGCAAAACACTGTTCCCCGTTTGAACTTTGCATCTTATAAACACAAAAATAGCAACCAAAAGCAATGTAAGGAAGAACAAGCATCTTATAAAAGCTTTTTTCAGTCCCTTAATAAGTAATGAAGAATCCATACAGCAGTGTTGACTATAAACCTTTTCTGCTCCCTCTTTTGTAAAGGTGTATTACATGATGAGATTTCAGTTCCGTGACTTTCAATATTCTGATATTAAACTTGAAAGCTTTTTTTCTTAATATATTCTTAAAGCTAAGTAGCGCTGAAAATTAAAATTAACATGGGACTCAAATTTGCATTTGAACTAGGCAATCACTGTGTGAAAAGATATTCTGCCATCTCTTTGATGCCGAGAACTGAGAATTCCCAGTTTGATGAGCTAATCCAAAATGCATTAGCACTAATTTGGGAAATTCTGATGTGCTTAGCTCAGATGGGCTAAACATCCTGATGGAGTAAACCTGTGCAGTTTACTGAAAGGAAGGAACTTGCAAGAATGTGGTTTAGACACAGTAGTTATTGATCCTGTCACATGCACTTCCCAGCAACAACCTTTAACGTTTCAGCGGTTTGGTACCATCCTGAGCAGGTTGGTGCTGGAGATTACCCTTACCTTGGTGGCTGACAGGGAACGCGTTGCAATCCCTGCGCTTGGGTACTCTGCGTCATGCTTAAAATGGGACCTTTCCAGCCTCTTAAAGCATTTTATGCTATAGGTCTTGCTGATAGGTACAGCCATTATTTAAAAATTAGTAAACTGTCCTCTAGAGTATATCTTTTCAACTGAGACTGAGCAAGGAGTCTAGTATTGCTGAGAAAGTGCTGGACTGATGCCTGGCAGGGCACTGCTTGTTTTCCACATGCCATATCCTAGCCGATGCCCTTCTCCATTAGTTTGAATTCAAAAGCAGTAAGCAGAAAATACTTTCATCTGTGTTCTCCTGTGCCCTGGTAGGATTTACTGAAACAGTCTCCTTAGGATATTGCTTTGAATTCAGCTGCGCATTGTATTTTGCACACAAACTTCTGAATCGAGCTGAAATTGCAGTTATTTTCTCCTTTATGAGTGTTCATGTTTTAACTGTACATTAAATTTTCACGGCTCAGAGTGCTTAAGGCCTTCCTCTGCTGCACATACTAGCTGGGGCATTTCACAGAGCTGCAAAATAGTGTGGCAACAGAATTTCAGTCCTGGGAAGGTAAAATTGACAGAAGAAATTATTACTTCACATCAGCTTATGCCAACACTGTCCATTGTGCGTACTTTCCACTGAATTCTTAACTTTAAGCACATTTCTTGCTTATGACTAGGAACACTATAAATATTTATATGGCATGCTTTAATACCTCTCTGAGGAAGATTGTGTTTCTTAAAGAGTGCAAATGTTATACAGCTGATTATCATTCTCAGCTGGTTTCCTGCTTCCCTCTGCATTTTTGTTAAATACTTATCAAAGTATTTAGTCTTTCAGAGGTAGGTAGTCTTACAAGTCTGTGAATGTAATTTATTCTCTAATCCTTTTTGCCCATTTTGGTTAAAAATAATAACAATAAAAGCCTACTATTGACAAGCAGACAAAAATGTTTGTAAAGTATTCATAGATGTAAAATAATCCTTGAATACAAAGCAGAACAGTGAAAACAATCACCTACTTTTCATACCTGCTCCTGTAGCTAAAAAACAATCTTACTAAATACATAGTAAAGCACCTTGCTGTCCACTGATGTGCCTTATCTCAGTACGTGTAGTTCAAGTGAATCTTCTCTGGTTTTCACACACCTGTCATCTCCTCTAGGTCTCACATGAGTATGGTCATCATCCAGGTATAGCTCATTCTCTCTTTACCCTGCAAAATCTTGATGTGTCCCTTTGCAGCCACTTAATTCAGCGTGCTCATGATTTTTGGACTCTAGTGTCTTTGATGTGAGAATTTTCTCACAACTGGTTGTGTACAAGCTTCACTGTTGTCCCACAGGTCTTCACTGCTCCTTTATTGAAGAAATGCATCAGGCACAATCCAAACAAGCCACACAGATGTAGATTTATGAACGCTACCATTATTAACATCCTAAAAGTAAAGAAATCTGTATGCTTCCTGGTTACTCCTCTACAAGCTTATCAGTCATTTTGCAATTAGCTTGACTTGCTTACCCAAGAAAAAAAAAGCAGCTACTAAGACCTATGTGAAGCAGAGACATGGAGTTGAGTCTTCCCCTTAGCCACAGCATTGCTACCCCACATGCAATACAGATTTCCCAGATTGCTCCTCTCCAGCTATGAGAGCTTTTTGATACGGCGTTTCAGTTTTGAATAATTAGAGTGACATGCAGTGCTGCTTAATTACTGATACTTCAATAGGCTTTATATTGCTGTGGCACCTAGACAGGTTAGCCAAACACTCAGTGCACTTTCTATAAACTACCTTTCTTTATTTTTCTTTTGTAGGTGTTCTTTGCTGAAGATGTGGGTTCAAATAAAGGTGCCATCATTGGACTAATGGTGGGAGGTGTTGTCATAGCAACAGTGATTGTCATTACTTTGGTGATGCTGAAGAAGAAGCAGTACACGTCTATTCATCATGGTGTTGTGGAGGTAAGAAAAGAATACCAAGACAACTGGTGTCACACGTACAGTCAACATGTGGCTCTATAAATATATTTATGAATGAAGAAGCCTGGTTTTGGCCAGCCTAACTTTCAGAGTTGGAGTGGTCATGTCTGGCAGAGTGGACTCAAACTGCCTTATTTTGTAAATGCAGACACAATGCAAACCACGGTAAGTTGAGTGTAAAATCACAAGAATATCTTCTGGAACTATCCCAGACCAATCATCTCATAATGGGAAAGTTCATTTTCTAGGAAATTTAACAGTAGCCAATGAGAAGATACTGCACAAGAAGAAAAATCTGGTTTTAGTGTTGTTGGAAATGCACATACATGGATTTCTTTAGCTTTTAAATAAACATTTGAGGCAGATCTTCCGTGGATTGTTCTGTACACTGCCAGGATTTTCCCTATACAGATATTTTATTACTTTTTGTTCTCTAAACAAGATTTTCTTTTGCCTCCAACAGCTTGTGATTTCTGGCTAATCTGACACTCATGGATTTGAGAAACAAGAAATATATAAGATTCTTATATGGGATTTTCAAGATGAAAACCCTTGTCTTTTCCCAGTCCACCAAGTAAATTTGTCATCAGTTTACAGTAATTTAAAATACCTCATCTGTTGTTTGGATATAAGTAAAAAGTACTTAAGTAGAAAAACTTAATTATGAGAACTGGAAGGGTGTTCACCTAACTTTTTTTCTCCGCTTGTGTATTGATATTTAGTTTGCTGTGCGAGTGTCTGGTTTGCAGATAGTACTTATGTTAGCCAGCACTTGAAACATTTCTATGTTTTTGCCTTCCAAAACTGGTAGTTTATTTTTTTGATTGAAACTTAAGTATTGTTCAAGTCCACAGTTATGTTGGTTTCACCTTGAGTCAAATGAACCTTGCTTTGGTCTTGCTGGAGATATACATGCTTCCAGATGCATGTATTCTACTGTCTGGGGTAATTAAGGGTCTTAAAAATATTTAAGTAAGCCTTTTTCTTAAGCATGTACTTGTCTGTTCCTGTGTCCATGCTGTGGTTGTCCACGTGGTTTGATACCTTCCAAAGAGACATGTTCAGAAGAGCACTAACTGTTTGGGGGGAGATTTGAGCAGACAACAAGCTGTGCAGAATTTGGACCTGAGTGGCAGAAAATAGCAAGCAAGAATCTCAACTTTAACTTTCCATATGAAAGCTTCCAGCTCATTTTGTAGAAAATCAAAACAGGTTTTAGTTTTAAACCACCGAGCTGATAGCTGCTGGCAACAGTTGTGCAACCAGAGACCCTCCTTTGGCTGAATTTAACAATGGCAGAATAGGTCTGGAAGCCTGAATCAGACATTGAATGTGGACGTACCATTATTGCAGTATGACCTTAAAAATTTCATGTGGTCTTCACCTGATAGAATGATGTGGCAAAGGTAATCCTGGAGTCCTACGAGCTTGCTTTAGTGAGAGTGAACTTGGAAGTGCTGGACTCAAAATAACATGCACAAGTTGAACAAGTAATTCATGTCACAATGACAGCATCACCTAAGGAATAAAAAATTTTACAGGTAAAACCACAAAACTACAGCATGTAGATGCACCAAGAATATTAGTCAATTTATAGTACCACACTGTAGGTGGTGTCGCCTTGCAGATCTGCTGCATTGTGTCTGGCATTGGCAGGCAGGATTCCTCATTCTGCCAGACTTGCTCTGTGGTCTTGGCAGACTGCATAGCCTCACTGTCTGAGCTTCTTGCCTGCAAGAAAAGCATAACATCTATTTTTGTCCTAGGTTGTTGAAAATTTTGTAGTACTTACTTTGGGGGTACAAAATCCCACCCAAAGATCCATATACAAGTGATGTTTCATATTAAAATATCTTCAGAATTAAGCTGTTCCCTTAAAGAGTATTAATTTATTCAGCAGCAGTGCACCTTTAATGAGCTGTGCACAGAAAGCATAAAAGAGCAAAATCACTTCATGTAAAGATGACTGTACATCAGCTCTAGGTTGGCTGAGTATGTTTTAACAAAACTTGCAACCTTCTGACTTGCATGTCAGAAGTTACTGCGAGAATTTAACTCACTGATAACGGATGCACGATTACAAACCAGGTCCTGTTCCACCTGTATTGTCTTCCAAAAAAATCAACTCTGACTCTAGTGCTTTTTCTCATTTCACTGTTTCTTTAACAAAAGACATTATTAAAAATCCTGTTAGTCTTTTTTTGAAGCTCTGAGGAGGAATATACTTGTCCTATTTAGAAAATGTGTCATAATAATTTTCTTCCAAGTCTGAGAATATAAATGTTTCAAAGTGGTTCAGCCTTTCCAGGAGAAGGACTGCCACAGTTAAGTAAATGACTGAGTGATTGAAAATTACTTATTATGTGTGCACATAGGATCTCTGACAAACACTTTTAAGGTGTATTTTGCTGGTGCGTCCACCCCAGCTGTTTACAGGAGGTTACTTCCTCCGTGAAAGCAGGAGGCAAGAGAGAGGTTCTCACCTCTCCTGTGCTCCAGACCACAGCCAACTGTCTCAAGTCCTCCTCATTCACGAGCTCCTTTTTAAGATCATTTGCCTTCCGTTATGGAGGCTGCACCTCCAGCAGGAGCATGTGGGAAAAAGTGACCACAGGAGGGCTCACAGCGGTAGCAAAGCAGCTATTAAAATTGCTGCAATACTCTCCAAACTCCATCTCTCAAAGACCCATCTGCAGATGCGTATTAGGCAGCATCCATTTACCATCACTTAAACAACAATGTTGTGTTCAGTGCATCTGTGAGGGCTGCCAGCACCTCCTGTCCAGGCTTTTAATCTGCCCAATGTGCGTAGAGGCAACCCGTGAATTTTTCTGCAGCATGTGAGAAACAAGCAAAACCTTGCGAAAAGAGGATCAGGTCAGACTACACAATGAAGCACCTAATTTTATTACATTCTTGCAAGAGCGGGTGTCCAACTAGTAGGCACACCTTGTCAGAGCAATACATGAATTTTTATACCCTATTCCCAGCCACAAAATCCCTCCTTTGTTTCCCCATTGGCTGGGTACTCCAAAGTTTACAGACTAACCCGACACGCCTTCTACATGTTACAGTACATACCAGTTCATACATCGCGTGTCTCGTTACCGCAAGATTATGCCTCCCCTGGGAGGAGAAGTTAATATTCAATACCTTATTAAGCAAGCGCAGTTGCTGCTACCAGAGGCCACATTCCTCTGGAACGACCCTAGTTTAAAAAGTTTAAAGTTTGTAATCTTCTGTCTGGCCCCTCATTCATCCCTTTGATTGTCCTCCTTATCTTGAGGGACAACCTTTTGTCTGGAAAACTCATCCCACCCCTCTGGCGTCCTCCTTGTCAGGTTCTTACCATGCAAGAACAACATTCTGTTTGTTTCTTTCTCACAAGCATTTCCACCTTCCTGACTCCACCTTAGGATTTTCTGTGTGAAAGATCCATAGGCTGAAGCAGAAGGGGATAGATGGTCAAACAGTCTCAAAAGAGGTTATCTACCTGACCAAGCTGTTTTCTGAAGAGACATCGCATTGCAGAAAACAGAAGTCTCAAGGCTGCTTCTCAGCAATGCCAGGGTACCCACACCTCTTGAATGTTGTGTTCAACTGCTGCCACCTCCGTAATGGGTGCAAAGAGCTGCTTAAAATGTTAAAGGGCTTTAGGGATTTACTGACAAGGAGATAATCAGGTTCAATATGTGTCGTTTAGAAGAGCGATACCTAGGACAGAGGTTGTAAGGAACGAGAGGGAGAGTTTGACTGAGTAGAATAGAGAGCTCATGATGAGCAACAGTGCAGGTAGGTTGGCAGTGAGATGAATTACCCTGCAGCAGACAGCTACAGGAAGGAGAGGAAGTACCAGCACTAGTCATTTTAAAGGCTAAAGGGGAAATTTAAAAAAAAAAAAGTGCATAAGACTGCAAATAGGAGCCTTAATAAACCACTTTCATCTATAAACACCGTATTTCAGAGGTTATTGGACTTTCACTACAAACTAATGTTATCGAAGTGCGACTTTTAATACAGAATATTGTGCAAGAGTGTTAAAAATTCCGTCCACTTTTACTGTCCTTCCTCGTATTTTTTCCCTGATCTCTTTATTCTCCCTGATTTTCTTCCAGATTTCTCTAGGTTCTCGTCAATTCTTTAGTCTTTTCTGCCTTGCACTTTGATTCTTTTTCATTTATGTTGTTGTCTTAACGTCGTTTCTTTCCCACAAGCGGGTTATGCTGTGTGCTTATCACATCTTCTAGTCCTGAATAGGAAGTGCTGAGTGGGAGGCTTAAGCTAGAACAGGTGACAAAGTTCAATACGGTGTTGTTTGGAGCTTAAATACAAAGAAGTACAGCACAGGTTCTGGCACACCCCTCCTTTGCATCCCAGCCTAGTAGGGGGAGCCTCCTACAAAGCAGTATGCTCTCAGGCATGTATTAATACATGGAGATCCTTGATTCTTCAACCCCAGAGCTTCATATTTCACTTTAATTTCATGCTAGAAGAGAATCTGTTGGTGGATTTAGTTGTGAATTGTGATGCTCTCACTTCTTGATTTGGAGAAGCACTAGTTACTCAGGTAGCGTGGTGTTACTGTGTGCAAGAACCAGGGCTGACTTGATGCTACTTGATGCAGCCCCTTTGAGAGGAAGGGTGGCTTTTCCTCTGCACTTACTTTGTATTCATATTTTCTGTAAGTGCTGGAAAGGCTACAGGGACAGTTGCCATTTCCCCTGCTTTGTTCTTCCGACAACTTCAGCAGCAGCAGATGGCATGTGGCGACATTGTCACAACAGAACTAGCTGACACTGTTAAATTTGCACGGTCCTCAGGGCAGGGATTAGGCCTTTTACGTGTTTGTACAAAACCTATATGGAGTAGATTTTTTAGGCCCTACTGCTGTAATGCTGATGACATACATCAAAAACAAGTGCTCTGCTGTAGAGCGATAGCATCATGGAATTGCCAGAAGCTGTTTCACTGCATATGGATATAAATGGTGTATCTCATGGAGGGAGAAGTTGACAGCCCCTGGAGAAAGGACAGGTAAAGCAGCAGGAAGCAACCCAGCCTCCGGAGATAGTTGCAGAGATGAGTGCTGTGAGTTGCAGCGGCTCCCTCACTGCCTCTTACCCAGCATCACCGCTTGTCCTCTCTGCTGGGTGTACGTAAGACTTGAGTGGCAGCAGGCAAGGATGACTCTAAAATGCGAGTGCACAGTCCTACACTGAGCACGTTGTTGCACAGAAATGTCTTGAGGATTTGGGTGTAGACATTGGAAGAGAGTTGTGCTGTGAAATTCCCAGAGGTTCTCCTGTCCCTGATGGATGGAAATGATTGTCGACAGCCAAGCTGAGCACTCACTGCTCGTGTGGGCTAGCCAGGGGAAGCTTGCGGCATTAAGAAGAAAAGAAATAAGGTTGTTTTGTCACTTCTGGAGAGGGAGGGGCCAGGGAAAGAAAAACAGTCTTTTTTGAGCCCTGCTTTCTAAAGCGAGGGAGATCTGGGAAGAGCAGCTTAAAGCAAGAGCGCCATCTCTCTAAACAGGATCTCACTGCCTGAGAGCATGTCACAGGAGGTGAAGAAATAGGTGGATTTGGGGTTCGTTGCATAAGGGAATTAGTCTGTGTAAATCCAACATTTTTTTTAAAAAAAAAGCCTTTGAACAACAATATTTTAACAGCAAAAAAGGCCAAGTTATATTGCAGAATCAGAAATACAGGAAGCACCATGTCAGCTCAGCCCAGTGATCCTTTCTGGCTGCCATCCTGTTCCCTGCCAGCAGGAGTCAAGGGCTTGCTGGAAGGCTCAGGGCTCCCGGCTGTGAAGAGTTTCACAATAGCTTTGCAATCAAAAGCAGTATGTGACCCTTGAAGTTGGGTTTCATAAAAATGTGCAATTACTGCATTAGAAAAAGGCTTGATGAAAGATACAGTGTTGACAGAAAATGCAATTTGAGACTCGGAACATGGATGAGGAGATTTAGAAGGGGCACAGATAGGAGAATGGATCAGCTGTTCATCTGAGCAGTCCAATACACATGCCACACACAGAACCATTTCTAATCTTAAGTAACTAATAGAAGAACACAAAGACAGAAGGCGGCTCTGAGATGAGCCATTTTCCACTTGGTACTGTGGGAAAGGTGGTACTGTGGTATCGCCTACCGCAATAAAAGAACGGCTGCAAAAATAAGCTGAGCAGCCTGCATTTGTCCCAAGCGTGGAAGAACATACCTTTAATCTTTCTCCAGGGTGTCAGGTAATAACTACTAAGCTGAGGTTTTTTCCAGTATTGTAGAGTAGATTTAAAATGAGTATCAGACACAAGTACTTCTTCGTTACTTTTTTATTAAAGGTTAGAGAAAGTTGGCCTGCTATATAGGGCTTCGTGAGAGAATACCCTTTCCGTTATCCAAAAGGCTATTTTTATGCTAAAAGTAAACGGATGTTTTTCCAGGTCACTACTTACAGGAATCCACTGGAAAATGTTCATACCTAATACTTTAGTATATAGAGGCTGAGGCACCTTCCTGATTTTAAATTTTTGACAATGTAAAATTCATGTTTTACCTTCTCTTGTAGGAGCTGTCAAACACTAGGGGTATCAGATAGCAAATGAAATAGCTGGCTTTCTTGGCTCTGTTTTTATAGGTGATTAGCGAGATAGCCAGGGTATGGTAGGCTTAGAACACACTTAAAACCTGAGCTCATACAGCAGAGGTAAAATAACTAATTAACATTTTGAGACTGTTCTCACCCACTCTAATTTGATGAGTTTTATATTACTGTAATGTTCAGTGAAGGAAGAAAATAATTTGTGGAGCAGCAGGTATTCAGTGGAGAGGTCTTGCCTGAGCTGTCTTTGTGCCTGTCTTCCAAATAATGAAGAAGGGGCTATTTTTCTTAAGTAGAAGCACTTAAACCAGTGCAGACACGTCAAGCTTTTCGTCACTAAACTGAACCAAACTCACCCTTGGAGCCAGAGAAGTTCTGTTTCCATGAGTGCAATGGTACCTTTTTGCTGACCTCATGCCTGGCTACTCTGGCTTTTCCTTGCTATTCTCTTTTTATTTTTTCCAATTAATTTTTCTTGGTCTTGAGACCACAGCACCTGCCACAAATCTGAGAGCACAATACAGACAGAAGGCAGCTTCAAGCCACTTCCTTCAGCTTTTTAGTGAGTTTTTTCTTTTCTTTTGAGATCCATTTGATTCCAAGTATGGTTACTGGTATATATCCTAAGGGGGGGGGGGAGGGGGGAACTAGTAATGGGGGACTAGTGGGGAGATACAAAATATATCCCCTTTTTTGTTTGTGGAGTTACATGCTTCCTGAGCCAGACAACAATAAACAAAGCTGGTACTGCTGACTTTGGTCAGCTGGTTTTGAGTCCTGTGGAAAAAAATGGTAGAGTTGTTCCTGCTGCCTTAACCTCTGCTGCATATTACTCTGTCCAAAAAGTGAACCAATCCTGTCCAAACTGGAAGGGCCATCTCTTGCAAATTGCTCTTCAAAGCTTTTTGCTGGCTTTTCATTTATTGCTGGTGCAGTGGCATCTGTTGGTTTTGTGAGGCCACACACAGTCCTGCATAACTTGAGAGAAGAGTTTTCAGAGGCAGTTGTCTCTTCAGAGAAAGCGAGAGCCTCCAGGTCCTAGCTTTACTACTCTGGTTAGTGGAGAAGTATCCCTATACCTTCCCAGCCACCTTTAGTTTAGACTTTCTTATGAGATTTGGACTGAGCTCGGGACCTAACTTACTTGCCCCACTTTGTTAAAAGGAAAAAAAAAAAAAAAGGAGGGGGTCTGGCAGGGAAGAACCTGTCAAATAAACTGTCTTGTGTTTCAGAGGATGTTTTCTGCCTGAATGCACAGGGGAGGGTGCCAAGTATGTCAGGCGGCTGTAGAGTGGGGAAGCGTCGGGTATGCTGTGCATTAACCAAGAATCTGTCCCTGGTTTGTTCTTCTCACAACAGGTGGATGCTGCAGTGACACCAGAGGAGCGCCACCTTTCCAAGATGCAGCAAAATGGCTATGAAAACCCCACCTACAAGTTCTTTGAACAGATGCAGAACTAGGACACCACAGCAGCCTCATGAGTTGGACAGCAGAATGATTACTTCACTGCCCATCGGTGTTCAGTTATAGAGTAATGTGGAAAGAAAGAAAAACACTCTGTTTTATTATTTACTCATTCTCGCCTTTTGACAGCTGTGCTGTAACACAAGTAGATGCCTGAACTTGAATTAATAAAATCAGTAATGTATTTTCTCTCTCTTTCTCTTTACATTTCAATCTTTACACTACATTATTAATGAATGTTTTTTGTGTACTGTAAAGAGGTTAGCTGTATTTAACTAGTGCATGGATAGATTCTCTTTCCCAATTATTTATCATGTAGCTCCTTAGCCAGTTGTATATTATTCTTGTGATCTGTGACAAAAATTAAGTCCTAATTGAAATATGCTTTAAGAATTGATGGGGGATGCTTTCTGTGTCTGTGGGGTTTAGCTGCTTCTCTTTGCTGACCATTTTTTTCTGATCACTATGCATTTTAAAGTAAACGAACATTTTTTAAAAAGTATTCCGGACGAGTTACTGAAATTCTTTTCCTCTGCAGCTGCATTTTATTGTACAGATTGTTGCGCCTGCTGTAATAGTGATGTAGGAATCATGGGAATACACATTCGTTTCTTTGTGCCTGTTTTATGTGCACACTTTAGGCATTGAAAGGTAAACTTTATTTTCTTTTCCATGTATCTTTTTGATCTTAAAAAAAAATTAAAAAGAATCCCTGTTAATTGTGAGCACTTCTGGGGGGGAAAAGTGCCTGCTGGTCGAAAATTAACAGGGATCCTCTGCAGGATGATTGTACAGAACCATTGCTTATGAATTGATAGCTTTCTACACTGTGTTACATAAATAAATTAAGAAAAAAACCTTTGGACAAGAGTTTTCTTTGGAGGCAGAAAACAAAGATTTCTGAAAGCCACTTAAACAGAAAACATGGATGTTCACACTGAGAGAGGGTGGGAAGGGATTTTCCTACAAGGATTGTGGCACCAGAGCCAAAGGAAGGTGGCAGTGAGACAGGGTGGGGAGTGAGGGGCGCTGACTTTGGCACACCTGCCCCTCTAAGACATTGTCTCTTTTTTTTTTTCTTTCTTTCAGTTTGTATAATAGTGTTTTAATGTAAATAAATACATTCCTGGAGGAGCCCTGTTGTAGTGGTGTGTTTCTGTGCCAAGCAGCCACCCACACTCGTGTAGAGGAGCACGTGAATGACTAACTCCTGCCTCCCCATCCATCCCCAGGAGTGACTTGCCGGCAAGCCCTTCTCTTGCCACCACTGCTCCACTGCTGTCGCCTTCCCAGCGAGATTGGTGCCCTGCGACGTGCCTCACCAGTGAATGCAAGGAAGAGCCTCCCAGGCTGCAAGACCATCCAGCCCAGTACTGCAGCACGACAGCAGGCGCCCAGGAAGGATAAAACAACACCAGCAGTAATTTTTTCCCAAAAGTTGCAGGAAGAGGGCGAAGCCATTGGTGAGCTGTGGTACATACACCTCCATCCAGCATCATCTGCCCGTTGCTGGCTAGAAGCCCAGCTGAGAGCTTCTTTGAACCCTTCCCTGCAGCACAGGGAGAGTGCAGTAACCCATGCCACAAGGCTCACCTGCCAAGAGAGGCAGGGACCCCTCAGGTGGAGCTTGGAGGTCCGTTGATGGAGCTACAAGCTGGGTTATGGGGTAAAATTGGAGGTGCGTGTTCATGAAAAACAAAGCTATTGTTTCTCTGCAGCAAACGGGTTAGATAAAGCAGGACTGAGGAATGAGATCTAGGAGTAGATTAAAGATAGCAAGATGTATCCAGGGAAAGCCTCTTGGTAACTCAGTGTGTGTGCAAGCCACAGCAGCCTCTTCTCCAGCATCACCTGCAGCTTTTGTTTCCACAGTGAGATGAAGCGTGATGGCAGCAGTGGGGCTGCACAGCTCAGGTGAGTGGGTGAGTCCCTCCATACCTCCACTAAGAGAAGATTGCAGCTTCCAGGCCTGTTGCACTGACTTGTCTTTCCCCATCCATGAGCTTCTACAAAACCTCTCCAGTTCAGCCAATCTGTTTGCTGTCTTGGGACAGCTGGCTGACCAGGAGGTGAGTTCTTTCAGTACGGGGACAGCCAGGGCAGGTGGTTTCACAAGCCACCTGCGAGGATGTAGGATGATGAAGAGGTACCTGCTACTCTGAACCAATAGGAGGAAAAACTGCAGAGCTTCCCTTTGCCTGTCACAAGCAGGTGTTCATTGCCTTTGCTCTCCCATCCCCACTATATCAGGGGAATTCAGCGCAGGTGATCAGAGCCCTGGAAACGGTGTTACTTGCAGGCACTGGAGTACCAGTGTTTTATAAAGAACTTGCAGAATGTCCCCAGAGGATTTACCATCTCCAGTTTTAAAGCTGGACTGTTTGGGCCAGAATAATGGATGCTGCTCTACAGAGAACTTCAACCCTCAAATTCCTCCAAAAGAACCAATTTTCCTTTTTCTTTTACAAATATTTAGGGTTAGGATCATGTCTGTTTCTGTAGGTCTTGTTATATAGGTCATGTGTACCCCCTAGAAAGGAATACGTAAGACTCTCTCCTGTGTACCTGTCCAGTATCATAGAAAAAGATCCCACTTTGGGGGAAGGCAGGATGTAA
The DNA here is from genome assembly GCA_009769605.1 of Bucorvus abyssinicus. Classification (NCBI taxonomy): domain Eukaryota; kingdom Metazoa; phylum Chordata; class Aves; order Bucerotiformes; family Bucorvidae; genus Bucorvus; species Bucorvus abyssinicus. The sequence goes on along the minus strand of CM020030.1, from coordinate 16,248,403 downwards.
TTCAATTTAGTGCACTTTCATTAAAGGAGCACTATCAAAATTCCTTTTAGGAGAAGTTGGAGTAATCCATAAGATACAGAGGGCCACTGGCCTTTACAGCTAAACCCATTTATAATACCATAATCTTATGCAATCCCAGTTATAGAAAAAGGCAATTGCTTTGAACAGTAATTCCCAGACAATCAAGCTTCCTGGTGTGGAGTTATTTGTCCAGTGAGATACTGGTGCTGCTCTTCCTACTCGTAGATGAACTGTTAATTAATCACTCAGTTCTATGCACTGATTAAGCGGTCAGTTTTTACGATTCCTTCCACACAGGCACACTCCTGACAACAGGTAATAAATGCACACCGTGACATGCATATGAAGCACGGGGTGAACAAAGTTCCTGAAACTTCCAAGAGGAATGCTGCACGGCTGCTGCAACCCTGAAAGCTGCCTAGCAATTTATCACAGTTCCCAGGTAACAGCAGCAGCCTCCTGCCCACCACTAGCTGTGCAAGCTCCTTATTGTGGAACAGAAGCAGTTTGACAGGCTCATAAAGCAGAAAAGCTGACAGAGGTCAGTAGCTAAGCACCTCGCTTCCAAGCACAGGATTGATTGGGTATCGCCCACTTCAGCAATAAACTGAGCAAGGCGGTTGCTTGCAGCTTATGGGGCTGGAAAAAAAAGTCCGCTCCCCAGCCCAGAGGAAATTACTCTTGGGGGAGGAGGAATAGATAAAAATATCCCTGGCTGTTGCATTGATGATACATTTAATGGGAAAAGTTTTCTAGCCTGCGTCCTTTTAACAGTATGGGGTTAGGGAGCGCTTACATGGCAGGTCCCTCAGCAGAGCTGGTGAATGTGGTCCCCAGCAAGGGAGAATGGTGCTGGACAGAGATGAGGGCCAGCCCCAACCTCCTGCTGGCCTTTGAAGATGCAGGTGCTCCCACTCCGTTGGTTTGCACAGACTCACTCAGATCAATGTGTGATGCAAGGTGAAGCTTCAGACATTATCGGGCACACACTAGAGAAGCCACTCAAAAACCATGCATTTATGTGCCATGTTCTGCATTCAGTACCTGCCTCTTGCTAAATTTGGTTCTCCCGCTAAGGGGTGGCCTAGGAAAAGCAAGCCAAGGCCCACTGTTGCCCTTACAGAGAACAGCTCACAGCAACTGTATTTTCCATTAGGTCTGTCATGATCCTCGCTCAGCTCTGAATTCGCCATCCTCATTATATCTGCACTTACCAAAGCAATTTTAGGACCATCACTGTGTGGCCAAATGGCTCATTTTTATTGTTTAAACTAATGGATTTTGTGGGTGGCGGGTAAGCTGCTGTTAAAATTTCTCCAGGCAGCATGATTGAAAATATCCTAGTGACATATGAGAACAGATTACAAATAACGCTGTGTGCAGCGTCCTGGTTGCGTTCCTCTGCAATTTTTCCACCACTTGAAAATGAGGGTCTCAATTTGGTCAGGCCAGGATGGCTCTTCTCTCTCATTGCTTCCACGTAATTCTCTCTTCCACCTTCTTCGTAGAAGAAGCAAGCACTAAATCTTCCCCACAACTTTCTTTAGTCCTGGGAACTTCATTTGGCTGACTATACAGAAAAATCTTTTAAGGTTCCAAATATAAATATTGGGATTTATATAGAGGTGACAAAATAGTCTGGCTTTAATGGGATCCTTAGTTAAAGCTGAATTTGGACACTGAATTAGAGAACAAGTCTCCCTAGCTAGTGCCTCCCATGTCTGTAACCCAGTTTCTCTAAGGCAGCTCAATGGAGAAAAGCATCCTCGCTGGTTTCAGATCGGGTATCACCTAGATCAAACGGTAGACATTACTCTCTTTAAATGCTGCTAATAAATAAATTTATAAAAAACAGGTAAAATTAGCTAGCATAGGGCAGACACCCTCAGCAGGGGCTGACCAGCACTTGCAGGAAGCAGATCCTTGAAATAGCTGCAACACTGCTGCTGGTCCAAACTAGGACATGGTAATTATGTCTGGTTTGAGGACCTGATCACCACACTGAGTCCATCTAACTATGCCCAAGTGCTACTTTAGGCTATAGCTCTGTGGAGCCTTTCAAGTGCAGAATCTTTTTTCCATTTAGTAGGATGAGGGCTGGGAGAAACAGATAAAATCCCATTTCCCCCATATGCTGCTGCTTCAAAAAGAGTTTATGGAAAAAGCTCTGCACTCCTCCAGACCATGCATGGGTCTGGGAGCAAACTCAGGCTACAGCCAGCAGTGGTCCTGCCAGGCTGGCAGGGTGGGACCGAGCTCCAGCAACATAATTTGATATCTAGACCCCTTGAAAAAAAAAGAAAAAAGAAAAACAACCTAGAACTAATAAATACTGAAGAAGCTGGGTTTATTTTCCTTTTAACAGCACGTCCCTCAACCTGCTTCGTAAGGAAAAAAAAAAAAAAGAGGTGGTGGGAAGGGGTCAATTTTTAAGTGCAAAGAAGCTAGCTGGCCCTTGGGGAGGAGGCTGTACCTGCTGTGGATCTGCTGATCAGCCCCACAGTGGTGGCTCTGGCTCTGGCGTGTGGCTGGCACAGTCACTTGGTACTGTGTTATGACAGCACCTGGCTGGGATGAAGCTGCATGCCCAGGGCACCCCTCTGAGGGCTGCCTGGAGGGAGCGTGCTGAGCTCTGTGTCTCGGCCTGCCATGCGGCTGTGCCCGCCCGTGCTGGCCACGCTGAACACACTGCTCCTTCACCGAGCGTTCTTGGCCCAGGCGCTCAGCTGTGGGTGTCTGTAATGTTCAGGCAACACAGGGATGCACCAACGTTTTAGTCTAGCTGGGATCCAGCCCAGTAGTGGCATAATGAGTTCAATGTTACAAAATCGTATCAGCAGTAGTGAGGACTGGAATCGTACCCCATGCCTTACGCGCATGCTGCCCAGTGACCACCTGGAGGGACTGTAAGGGCCAGGTCTGGGGAGACGAACCATGGCCAAACTGGCTTTAGCATCTGGGGCGTTACTGTGGAGCCCCTGGTCTACTGCCAGTGCTCTCTGACACAACACTACAAAAGATGATCGTCACCTGCCTTGCGGGTATGATCAGTAGAAACCCCTTATTTGCAACAAAGTCAAGTCTACCCAGAGCTGACATAAATGATGAGCAACAGACTGAGCTGCAATTAGCCCAGTCTTTTTTAAAGCATCATTTGTACCCATTACCTATACAGAGTGTGGTAATTACGGTCTGTCTGTCGTTTTTCTGGCATAGAAAACCTGCGTTGCCTAGGCAGCATTTGGCCGGTTTTGGCGATAGGATTGCTAGAAAATCTGCTATGAAAGTCTGTGGGCTGCCAAAACTCAGTAGCCAAAAGAGTTTAGCAGGCAACAGCCTGTGTTTTGTAAAGCCTAAATTTCACATGGTTGATGTAAAAAAGGTATATAAAAACTGCATATAGAGAATGAAACTTGATTAAATGCCCCAGCATAGATGTTATCCTTAAAGCCCCCATAAACAAAGGGGAGGTCAGGAGGAGCAAGATGATGACAGGCAGCGAAGAGCTGCTTTCGCTCAAAGAGGGCTCACCAAGCCTCCCTCCCCAGCTTGCCAAGAACAACCCTAAAGATGCAGTTCTGGCCTGGTCCAGAGAGGGTGTCAGAGTGTCTTTACCAAATCTGTTGAGACTGGGGCACACTAAGGTGCCACATCGTTGGCACTAAAAGGCACCCTAAGGTGCCTGCAGAGAGTGGAGCAACTCTCAGCCTGTTCTGGGAGAAGGAAACCCCTGGAGCCACAAAAAGATTTCATCCATTATCCCAAGCCCACTTCTGATCCGTAGCTTATCCAGAAAACACCCCCACCCTGACTCTCTTTAGTGCATAATCAGTGCCCTAAGCAGAGACCAGAGGACACCTTCCAAAGGTTGTAGGACCCACCAATGGAGATGCAAAGTAGAGAGAGAAAAGTCTGATTTGCAATGCGTAGTTCTGACGTGACCAAGGCTCTACTAAGCCAACCCTGAGGGAGAGCAAACAAGAATAAGGAATAGCAGAATCACATAAATGGGTATACAGTGTCACAGCAAAGGTCCACCTAAGCCCAGTATCCTGCTTCCTATGGTGGCCCCAAACGGAAGGCTGGGGAAGGATGTAAGAGATTCCTAGATATCCACCGTGTTCTCCAGGCATCTCACTTTGTCAGGAGTCCTTGAAATGCGCTAGTAACTGAGTGTGCAGTAGCTGTTGCAGACCTTGGAGAATATTTAGCATCCACAACACCTGGTCCAGATAGGCATGTTGAGAACATGTCAGTCTCAGGTGGGGCTTGGGTGGGATGCGGGCATATAGGCCCTCTATAATGGAACCACCACAGCAGAGTACGTCTGGCCGAGATAACTACTACTGCCTTTGGCCTATATTGACATTTTAATGCAGAATCACATTTGTGACACAGGATCATTAGAGTTTACAGCCCTTCTAGGCAAGCAGCCTGTCTGAGGATAAACCCTCTTGAATTTCACTGAACATATACCAGTCCCACCAAAGGACTGAATTGTCATTCTGAGCATGACTTCGATCAAATAATATAATGCTTGAACAGAATGGTTAAACAACATAATGCAAATCAGAATGATAATTTTGTGGATTCCTCCGAACTCCCACCTTCTCTAGCTTTCTGGCAATATTAAGCAATCAGGATTCGGTGCGATTCTAGTTGAAGCTGCTGCTGAGCTCATGGTTGAGCTGAACAATAATCGTGGTTTAAGCCCACCTGGGAACAAAGCACTATGTGGCCACCCACTCATTTTTTCCCTCCAGTGGGATGGGGAGGACAAAATATAACAAAAGGCTCATGAGTTGAGACAAGGACGTGGAGGGATCACTCACCAATTATGGTCATGGGCAAAACAGACTTGACTTGGGGAAAAAATAATTTAATTTATTACCAATCAAATCAGAGTAGGATAATGAGAAATAAAACCAAATCTTAGAACACCTTCCCCTCACCCCTCCCTTCTTCCCGGGCTCAACTGCACTCCCGGTTTCTCTACCTCCTGCCTGCCAGGAGCACAGGGGAATGGGCAATGAGGTTTTGGTCGGTTCATCACACATTGTTTCTGTCGTCCCTTCCTCCTCAGGGGGAGGACTTCTCGCACTCTTCTCCTGCTTCAGCATGGGGTCCCTCCCATGGGAGACAGTCCTCCGCAAACGTCTCCAATTTGAGTCCTTCTCACAGGCTGCAGTTTTTCACGAACTGCCCCAATCTGAGTCCTTTCCATGGGGTGCAGTTCTTGAGGAACAGACTGCTCCACTATGTGCTTCCCTAGGAGTCACCGTAAGGTGAAGTCACCTGCTCCGGTGTGGGATCCTGCACAAGCTGCAGGTGGTTATCTGCTCCACCATGAACCTCCACGGGCTGCAGGGGAGTCTCTGCTCTGATGCGCCATCCCTCCCCCTTCTTCACTGACCTTAGTGTCTGCGTAGATTTTTCTCTCACATCCCACTCCTCTCTCTGCTGCGGGTTTTTCCCCGCTCGAGTACGTTATCACAGAGGTGCTAGCACTGTTGCTGATTGGCTTGGCCTTGGATGCGGGTATGACTTGGAGCCAGGGAAGCTTCTAGAAGCTTCTCACAGGAGCCACCCTGGTAACCCCTCCCTGCTACCAAAACCCTGCCACACAAACTCAATACAGGAATATAAATTCAGCCTATAATTTCCTCCTGCCCTTGCAACAAAGCCATGCAAATCCCATTCTGGGAAGGTGCCTGTGTTTTCACACCACTGCTCCTGGGACAGAAGAGGTACAAGGAAGCAATGAGATCAGGCAATGCCCACGTCTCCCTGCCATGCTGCGTGTACAGGCACCAAGGAAGACGAGGTTTTCCTTCCAGTCTTTCCTGAAGTGCAGGCACAGCCCCATGCGCACCTACCAGCTTGGGTAACTTGGGCCCATCACTATTTTCTAGTGATAAGTCCTGTGGCAGGATCCTTGCTCAGCCTGTGGGACACAAGAGGGCTCAAGCCCTCAGCTGCAGAGGTTTCACACATTTTCCCATTTATCCCAGCAGAGCAGCCTGCCTACACAGTGAGATTGTTGTTCAGCACTGGAAGGAGGCTCTTCGATCAGCTTGTGCCATATTATAGCATCAAGTTAACTGAGCCTGGGAGTAAAAAAGAGCCTAACAAGGTTCCTGTAAGTAGGCATGAGGGTTTGGGGTTTTCTTTCATCCATGGGGCAAGTTGTGGAGTTCTGTGTTAAAAATCAGCTTAATATAAAATAAACATGGGGCAAAACCATCAGCTGTATTTTATCAGCAGAAGATTAAACCTTGCACAGTTTATGGAAGGAGGAGACATACAAACCTACCTTCTGGGGAGGATTTATTGTTCTACTTTAAGATGAAGCACAGACAGAGCTCTGAAGCCCTGAGGATATGGAATGAACAGGCACACCCTCAGTTTTTCTTACTGGTTTGCTCTAGAGGCCTTTCCAATCATTATCCTGACAGCAAGACCTCATCTGAGGCTTGGGAACCAGAGGCGTTTTTAAAAAAACCCACAGCTTTTACGTACATCAGTCTTCTATCGACCTGCCTAAAATCACGAGCCCTGGCATACGGCTTTGACAGCCATATGCGAGCGCTGTAACAAGTTTAGTGGAAAGAAGGAGCATTCTGCAGCACTAGCCGTCCTATGCATGCAAAACGTGTGCTTGAGCAACACAACATCCCGAGCTCCAATACATGATGTATGCATTCTGATTTGCCTCCCTGCTTCGGGACCTTGAAGGTGTACTCACATCTCGCTTCCAAGTGCTCGGCTGCAGTCGCACAGACTACAGCTTGCTTGTGATGCTGTGGTCAAAGCACAAGGTGAGATACCTGCGAGATTAGTCCAGTCCTTCATCAGCCCAAAAGAAATCCCTAACGCTGCTGAGACTGACACAGAGCAACGGATCATACTGCCCTTTTGTGATTGTAAAATTGCCCTTAAAAACCCCCCAATGATTCCACGGCATGCTTGTGAGAGCAAGCAATCTTGTGTCAGAAATCTTACCAAGTTAGCATACCTAAAATACACACCTGTTCAAAACGCAGCGCCTGTAGGCAGGCAAGACACCAAGAGACAAGGGTTGAGACGTAGAAGTGAGCAAGAAGATTTGCTTTTCCCCCAGCAAACTCTCTTAGCCAAATAGTATGCAAAACCACAAACACAGCTAATACCTAGTCAAACAATGCTGGGAAGGGAGACTTTAAAATGCTGTTATTATTTCTATTTTGAATTAATTCGGAGCTCTTTGAGGTCTGCAGCTCTGCAGCTTTATAAAATACGTAAGATTCTCAGTAACACAGACTTTTATATTTAAAAGTTCACATTTAAATCCACAACTCAGGAAATGTTGTAAGTCAAAGGCCGTAATAAAAATATCCCTCTATCACACAGTCAGCTACATTAAGAATAGACACTTGTGGCTGCATCTCTGTGAACCTAAAATTATAACAAACACTAACTATACGCACAGTGTAGGCAAGTCACTGTTAGCTGAATGGCATTTTAAATGGCTCCATATGCTTTCGACTAAACTACTTTGTAAATGTACACAGTAAAGTCCTCAACATTTTGCTACTGCATAATGTTTGCTTCAGTTTTATAGCGCTGCAGACTGTTACACAACTCAGGAACAAACTCCAGCTCCATTAACACAAAACCGTGGATTTGTTTGTAACTATGCTCTGATTATTTTCCTCCAACCTGGCTGCTGACTGCATAAGCTGTAAGTTCTTCAGAAGTGGGGGGGGTTTTTTAATTGCTTTGATGGCCCTTAGCTGAAGGAAACTCTGGTCCAAAATCAGTGCTTCTTTAAAAATAAGTAATTAAACCTCAAGAATCAGTGTTAGCCTTTCCTTAACTGTGAGCAAAGGCCTTAATTAGTTTAAAAGCAGGTAAGGTATTGTCTCTGTAAACATGTAAAATTTTTCATTTTGTATTGCTTCCAGCTTGGGAGCATTCAGCTCAGGACTTCATGAACATGGGGAGTGCATAGGTTTCAGTACTGCAAAAGAAATGCAAGTTCTTCAAGGATTGAATTAGACAGAGCTGTTCAAGCAACTGGAAAAGAGAGCAGGGGAACCATGAAATAAAAGCTGTTCTGCAGGAAATGAGAGCTGAGACGCGTAGGAAACTTCATGCTGCTGCTGCTTTTGATGAAGAGAAAGCTGGTGTGACATCTGGCTCAACCCACCTTAGCAATTAATGCAGTGTAATAAGTGTGGATCTGCTAATCAAAGCGTTTGGTCCCGAGGCATCTCAAGTCCCCATTACGACCTAAATTCAAGGTGTTTATTTCAGACTATCTATAATCCAGCCTCCAAGGCTAAACAATTTGACAGCGCATATGGTTTGGCACTTTCAGGAGCCAAGTAACCCCACCAAACCCTGCCTTCCTCACTTGCCACTCCCTCTAGAAAGTACCGTGCTATCCTTTCATCTGTCTTCTGTCAATGTGTCACTGCCCACGTCAGTTTGCACACACATCATCTCCCTTTTAAGGCTTAATGCCAGAAAATCTCTATTTCTGTATATTTCATGGTGCTGCTCCTGAGTGGACCACAAAGCCAACTTCTCCATCCACCTCCCTGCTCATGCTCAGACAGCGTGATCTGCAAGGGGCTGTGTTCCAAGGGCTGAGGATATGAGCCTATTCCTGAGGCAGTACTGGAGGACATCTCATGTCTGTGGTCCTGGGCTCTTTTTTCCCCAAGGACGAAGATGGCAGGATTTCCTCCTGGGTGACCACCATGCTTGGATTCCTCTGCCTAAGTGTGACCAGGGCCTTGGGAATTCATGGGGCCACATCATCCTTGGGGAGCCTGGCAAATATCCAGCTTCTGAATGTGAGTGGCCGCAGCCAAGGCCGTCAGCTGTGAGTGGACTCCGGTGCTCCATGTCACCTTTTGGGAGCTCCATGTCACCCTAGGATCAGAAGTGCAGCTACTGCCCTGGTGCATCTCACCATGAAAGTCCTGACAGTCAGCCATTTCTGAGTCTGGCGTGGGCAAGATTGCCAGGGTAAGGCAGTGCTCAGGATTTGAGACAATCCTCCAGGCTCGCTTCTTTTAAGCATTGCAAGTGGGAGAGGCTGCCAAAATAATGCAACCCTCCTGCCTTTGCTCCCTGCGGGAGCCAACATTGTGGGAGCTGCTGGCTGTGCTCACCTTCCCATCCTAAGCTTAGCTTAGGAAGGCTCTGACTGCAGGAACTGACAGGGTTGCCTAGTTATTTATGGGCCTTTGTGGACTCTCATAACATAGTTATGGACATCACTGCAGAAGGACTCGTGTCACCTATGGCATCTGCTTCCAGCCTTGGATTGAATTGCTTTGCTGATATATTTTTTTTCAAACCCTCACCAGCATGTGGAGCAAATGGCTGTCCTAGATGAAGGCCACAAACCCACTGGTCACCAGGAGTGGATTCCATGGTGGGGTGGGGAACATCCTTAATCACTGATGCTTTTGTCATTGTAGTAAATGTAATGTCAATACAAAAAGAATCCCAGTGTTTCTCTCTGTCATCTTTCCTCACTCTCTTTCATCAGAGGAGGTTTATTCTTGCTTTCCTACACCCTCCTCTAAGATTTGCCTACTCTACTCTCTCACTCCTGAGTAACAATCTACAAGCATGGAGCAAGCAGGGTTGCTTGGATTACACCTTCCCTGGCCCTCTGTGATTTTGGGCCCTTGCATCTCCATCAGGCACTGGTGCACTTTTCAAACAGATCTTGCAGGTTCATGTTCTCTGAAACGGAACATATCTTACATAGTCCAAAACTCCTCTGAGAAACAAACATGTCAACAGGGGAAATGGAGGTTCTCAGGGAGGTTGTTTCAAACCTCCACACAACGGTTCCTAACCAAACCACTAGAGTCAACACAGTCAGGTGTGGGACACAGTCTGTCTTTCCAGTCTTCCTCTCCTCTTCCTTTCCACTCCTCCTTCCAATGAGGTAAGAAATGTTAGTACTACCCTCAAAATGCCAAGTGATTTTTCAGCTATTCCTGTCTTGAATCTGGAACAAGCTAAAAGTAGTTGAACCCAGGACAGCTCAGCAAGAACATACATTTTCTTTTGCCTGAAAAACAGTTACAGATTTCTTTTTTACCCTTTGGACTGCCCTGAGTTTGCTCATAACTACTTTCCCCGTCTAACACTCATAGAGGGCCAACCTTTGGATTCACCAGACACACCACCAAAAAGGAAAAGCTGCATTAGGTCTTCTTACTGCTACCCTGGTCATATGAGCCCAGGCCATGCAGTTTGTCAATGCTTTTATGCTTTTACACTGTGCATTACAGGCAGTGGAGTCAAGCAAAAGAGTCATCTCGACCCAAAATTTATGCATTTGATCACAGGAATTGCATACTAAACTGTATCACCATTAACTGATATGAGAGAGGAGACAGCCAGCATGTTAGGATGGTGGGAGGGGGTGGCTGTAGTTGTTACAGACACCTCTTGTGGCAGTACAAATGATAAAAATCCCAGTCAGGGAACTATAGCCTTGACCTGAACGGGAGAAAATCAACTCTTTCCAGACTCTGAGTTCCTCTTACTTCCTTTTATCTGTCTGCAGTGCCGGCATCTGCTTCTGAGTGGCTTTTCTGTTGATCATCATGGGTCTTAGGGACCCACTCTCTAAGTGTTACTTAAAGCTACATGACAGAGACTGAAAATGAGACAAGACTAAGTGGAGTAGTTAAAGATGCTAACTGAAGGAGTCTCTAGCTCTGCAGCAAGGACTCTGGTTCAAACTTGGGAGCAAGAGTACCAAATTAGAGCACAGTGGCTGGCAAAAGCAGGGCCTTTGTAAAATAATCATAAATGTATTATGCATGCACCAGCTGGCCAAAGAGGATCCCCAATAGGTACAGAGGAGTCCAGTTCAAGGGGAGAAACAAGCGGGAATTCCTACAAGCACCAGTTTAAGCCTTTTGCTTAAAATACCTGGACTGTGAGGACATTTTTAAAGCTTTGGATGACTGCCTCAGAAAGCTCCACTTGACAGCAAACAGTTATTGGTGCAAAGCTGCAGCATTTTCTCATTCTGACTGTAAGACACCACTTTCACCTCTGTGCCTACAAATGATTAATTAGACAGCTGGTGTGTGGATGCTGCTTATCACACCGGAGGAGACAATGATAGCACACAGGGTTTGGGGTGTGAGTTAGGAGGCCAGCCATCCTACGCTCGCTCCGTAAGCAAGGAGGCAGAGCTTCTGGGGTGAGTCAGGGAAGGCAGACTCAAACGTGTGTAGCCCCCCTCCCCGTTCAGGTCTGGGTGCCACAGAGGAGATTAGTTCTGAAACCCTCCCAGGCAAGCACAGTCTCTGCACTAGATATCTGCAGGCATGGTGCATCACAGGCTCTGGCTTGCTCAGAAATATCTCAGCGGTAACTGAAGAGCAGCTGCATTCTAGAAATGCAGAAAGAGGAGTACCAGCTTTTGCAGGAAATGTGCAAAGTGGTGTAAAGGTATAAAATGTTAAGGCAGTAGGAAGGGCCAGTCAAAACCAAAACTGGAGGTTCAAGCTGACTGTCAGTGTACTACTGGAAGTGCCAGGAAAAGTCTTCCTCCTTCCCAGGGAACTCCGTAGTTTTCTAGGGAGAAATAGAAGTGGAGAAGAAACCACTGAGATATTGACTTGCAGTTTCCAAGACATCTCGGCTAACTGATGGTCCACAACAATTTTGCTTTATAGTACAAAATTATTCTGTCTGCTGGTACCTGTTCTGGAGTGACCCACAAGCAAACCCTAAACCAACAGTGTTATGCACAGGTGGGGAGAGAGAGGGAGGGGGAGAAGTTCTTGTTTTGTTTGAGCAGATCAAAACACAGCTGGAAAATCAAGTCTGTCTGAAATAGACACACATTCTGCTGCCCACTTCATTAGAGGAAGAGTTTCAGACTAATGCGCCACTAGTTAACATTAATATGGAACCAAACCAGAAATAGTCACATGTGACAACTTACGGAAACCTCACTAAAAGAGACAGACAAAAAAATGAATGTGGTAATATGCACAACTTAAGATATCAGCATTTCAGAATCCTATTTTCAACCTCCTGAAAAACACATTTACACATCCCACACACTATCTACATAATCTCTTCCTAACATTAACAAGCCAACAACCTTTCCCATCATGGAATATAAAGATCTCATCAACTGCTTGGAAAAAGCAAAGAAAGCATCATTTGGTGAAGCCACGTGGTGGGGAGAGTATGACCCAAAGTTTACAAAGTCGTGATGCTGGATGTAGAACTCTGTGTACAGTTAGAGTCTGAGGGCACCTGCTGACCCTCATGGGCCATCAGCCCCAGATAGGGAAAAGCAAGGCACTGCAGGCAGTCAGCTTGCACTCGCTGCTTCGTGAGCTCGAGGGGGATGACAGGATCATCAGGTCCAAAAGGAGCTAGGAAAAATCATCAACAACAGGTCCATAAATAAATACATACCAAAGAGACTAGGTGAGGATGTACCCTCTAACATCCCAAATAACAGTGCCTGGGAACATGGAGGGAGTGAGGAGGAAGGACTGCCGCTGGCAGCCGGGCTCACATGCTCACCTTAAACGGCATCTCCCGCTGGCACTGTCAGAGAGAAGAGGCTGGATGGCCGAGGTGGCCCATTAATCTGATTCAGGAGGGCATTTGTCATGTTATAAATAACCTTCAGGGGAAAAAAAAAATAATCGTCCATGTGACTGCAGAAAGTGAGAAGAGGCATAGAGAGCATTTACACTCCTGGGAGCTTCAGCAGTGCTGGCCACCTCAGGAGCTGCTTAATTACACTGTTAGCTGATTCCCTCAGGGGCTTTCTGCAGCCAGCTAGTGCTGGAGAAGCACTGGGGTAAGTATTTCAGATGGACTGCCAGTGGAGATCACTGGCAGATTCATTTTGCTTCTCTCTTTTCCTGCTCTATGGGCATTAGAAAATGAATATGAAAATTCACATGATGGCAGTTCTGGAGCAGGAATGAGTACTGAAACAGAAGAATAACACCACAGTGCTGACATGGAATGAACTCTGACCAGGGAGAGATTAGGGTTGGTTGGTGTTCCCTTCAGTTATCCAAGTTAAAGCAAGCAGTATGGAGAGTGAGGGAAGTACAGGAGTCACACTAGCACTGCCACAGGGATGCAATGCCTTGGACATTGCTGAGCTAATGGTTTGCTTTTCACCGCTATGAGGATTCGGTCCATGTCACGCCATCTCGGTCAGTTCCTGCAGCAGCCAAGATGTGTATCACCAGAGACGGTGGTACAAAGCTGGGAAGGATGGTGGGTGAGCTGCGGTGGCTTGGTTCACCTGGCCACCACACAGTGGTAAGGAGGGCTCATCTCTGTGAGTGCTGAGGTGAAGGTGTGCAAGGCGGAGACCTCTGGGAGGGTGCAAGCAAGTTTGCACCACTTGGTAGCACCAAAGGTTGGGGGCCATTGCAGATGGGTTTGTGATGCTACGGTTTAGACCACAGAGATTAACAAACCTGTCTCCAAGTACCCATTAGGGATGTGGCAGGACAGACCTTATTTCTTTGCTTGTACCCCCTCCCATTGAGCACCCATCTGTGTGATGAGGCCACCCACATTGTCACCTTTGACTCACACTCGTCTTTTTATGTGTGTACTTGCTGTCTCTCCACCCAGAAATACCCTCTCGCATTAAGAGGGCATTGTGAACCTGGGCATACCTTTTTTATACCATCATGAAGGCACTGTGGCATTCTCTCCCTAACTGTCCCAGTTAGGACACTTCTGCTCTAATAGGGTTTGTAGACAACAGGACCAAGGCAGCTTTACTAAAAGAACATGTAGAAAATAACTTCCTCTTTTTGTTAGCCACAGGAGTTTTTGCTGGAGCTACCTGAAGGGAGTGGGATGCTAAACCTGCAGTTACCAGGCAACAGCCAGGAGTTATCTTCTCTTTTGGACTTTACCCAGTGGACTTGTGAGCGGAGGCTTTCTGGTCCTGAGAAGAGATGGAGAGGCTGGAAGCCTCAGGGAAGGCTCGAGAAGCCTGAAGATAATGCATTTCTCACTAGTCTCTCAGATTTCTCTCCCTTTCTTGTCTCCATAGGAAGACATTACCTGGTCCATGCTTAAGAATGCTGGAGCTGTGGGCTCAGATACCAGCATGCTAGTCAGAGGCGGGCATCGAAACAGGCGTGTCACACTAGCTGAAATCTTCTCTTTCCCTCTGAACAAAAAACCAAACCAAACCAAAAAAAAATTCACTTGATCATTACTGAGAAACTCACTTGGAAATCCTGTAACCAAATCCTATGACTTGACTTAACACAGTAAATTTCCTGTGAGCTTTCTTGGGAGGATGAAGCAGAGGCTAAGCTGGGCTGTTCTCCCATCTCCTTTGTCCTGCATTTTCTCCTCGGTGCTGGGTATGCAGCCAGCATACACTCCTCCCTTGCTTACAGGGAGAACCTGACCTCTTCTGGGGTTTAATTTGTTTGTCTTTTGTGGCTTCTATGATGCTGAACTAAAACTCTAAAAAAAAGTAAAAGCTATCATTTGTGTAATGCTGGAATGAGGTGGTTAAGTGTGCGCAAAGAAAAGGGAAGGAAAGCAACAAAAAAGCCTTACGCCCTAAGAGCATCCTGCCTTGGCAGGAACAGCCCATGCTGTGAGGATGCACATCAGGGAATTTACCATAATGTCAGTGCTGTACGTGTCTCCTTGTCAGACTAGGATCCTGCCACCCCTTTTGCCCATCTCGTGGAGTTGTGAGCTTCTCCAGAGGGCATGCAGCTGTGTGTGCAGTTACAGCTCTATCTCATAGGCAACCAGAGCCCTGCTGCAAACGTCTAGGAGAGGCAGGAGACATTTCTGCATGCCTCTTCTCTCAGCACCTTTCATAACACTCCCTACAAACTGCTTTATCAGCAGCTTGTAGTCAGTGTTATAGAAACCCTCCACAGATGGCAGAGTATCATGTCTTATGTGGAGAGGTGCAGCTCTGCTGTTACTGCTCAGGCAAGGAACACGGTTTGCTATGAGCAGTTAAAAACATCATGGTAGCTCCAATGCTTTTTTAAAAGAAGATCCACTGGAGCAGACTGTAGCCTTGCAGGCTCTGCCTCAGGCTGCCCCACAGCTGCCTTAGAGCCAGCCTCTGTGGGCATGGCTCACCCAAACTCACATCCCCAGACAGCTGGGGCCTGCAGGCTCTCATGGACTCTGCTGGTCGCAACTTTGCTGCACCCAAGACTGTGATGGTCAGCTTGGAATAGAAAAGGCGGGCTGCTTGGTTTGGAGGGCAGTCTCCAGGCTGCCCTTAATAGAAGATGCTGGCACAGCAGATTAATCTTCATGCACGATGTAGTAAGAGGAGATCTGGGCTCAGGTGACTATTACTGTCTCTGTTGCACAGCTGGCAGACTAGGCACCCAGGTGCACTAGCAATGCCCAGGCAGCATCATGCCATCTGAGCCATCCTTACAGGGACCCTACAGGAACTTCTGTATGCAAAAAAATATCAATGGAAATTTTCTTTCCGCAAGGCAAGGGTGTCTTTCCTCTCTTGAGTCTTCTCTGCAGGACTGCCTGTGGCAGGTAGGGTGGCTGGTGGCGTACCTGGGTGGTGGGTTGGCCCTGACTGGACACAAGGTGCCCACCAAGCTGCTCTATCATTCCCCTCCTCAGCTGGACAGGGGAGAGAAAATATAATGAAAGTCTCATGGGTTGAGATAAGGGCAGGGAGATCGCTCACCTGCTACCCTCACGGGCAAAACAGATTCAGCTTGGGAAAAAAATTAATTTAATTTATTACCAATCAAATGAGTAGGATAATGAGAAATAAAACCTAAATCTTAAACCGCCGTCCCCCTACCCGTCCCTTCTTCCTGGGCTCGACTGCACTTCTAATTTCTTTACCTCCTCCCTCACAGTGGCACAGGCGGAGGGAGGATGGGGGTTGTGGTCAGTTCGTCACATGTTGTTTCTGCTGCTCCTTCCTCCTCAGAGGGAGAACTCCTCACTCTCTGCCCCTACTCCAGTGTGGAGCCCGTCCCATGGGAGACAGTCCTTCATGAACTGGTGCAAGTTGAGTCCTTCCCACAGGCTGCAGTTCTTCCTGAACTGCTCCATCATGGGTCCTTTCCACAGGGTGCAGTCCTTCAGGAGCAAACAGTTCCACAGGGTCGCAAGTCCTGCCAGCAAACCTGCTCCAGCATAGGGTCCTCTCTCCCCAGGGCCACAGGTCCTGCCAGGAGCCTGCTCCAGTGCAGGCTTCCCACAGGATCACAGGCTCCTTTGAGCACATCCACCTGCTCCAGTGTGGGGTCCTCCATGGGCTGCAGGTGGATGGATATCTGCTCCCACGTTAACCTCCATGGGCTGTAGGTGGACAGCCTGCCTCACCATGGCCTTCACCATGGGCTGCAGGGGAATCTCTGCTCTGGTGCCTGGAGCACCTTCTCCCCCTTCTTCACTGACCTTGGTGCCTGCAGAGTTGTTTCTCTCACGTGTTCTCACTCCCTCTCTGGCTACAGTTGCTGTTGTGCAGCAGCTTTCTCCCCCTTCTTTAATATGTTTCCACAGAGGCACCACCACCATCACTGACGGGGTCGGCCTTGGTCAGCGATGGGTCCATCTTGTAAGCCGGGTGGCATTGGCTCTATTGGACCTGGGTGAATCTTCTAGCAGCTTCTCACAGAAGCCTCCCTGCTACCAAAACCTTGCCATGCAAACCCAGTACAACCTGCCATCCTATTACTCCAATCTGCAGGGGGACCAGCGTGGTACCCTCAAGCAAATAACACTTTAGTTTTTTAAAAAAGGAATTGAGTAACAATAAGCTCAGGTTGTTGCCCCAGGAACAGCGGGTAGTTCTCTGGCTAAAGAAAGGCAGCAGGTCAAGGAAAACGTGTGGGCTGCAATGCATGATAGCTTTCACTGATCATCAGGACGACTCACTATGAGATGATGTGAGGACAGACCTGCAGAGGGCTATTAAATCTGTTTGTTAGGCAAGCAGGGAGCACCTGAAAGTGGATTTTTCACTGGATTTTTCAGTGGATTTTTAAGAGAGACAACACACTTCCAGAGGTTGCATGCAAAAAAAGAGAGACACAGAGAAGCAACTGCTGCTGGCAGCGGTTACAACCAGGAGCTGTGTGCTCTCTCAGGCGAGGAATAGCGATTTATGGGCTGGGTGAAATGGAGCGGTGACCGTCCTGTCCTTTAAAGGCCTGTCTGCACTCCTTCCTGGCAAGCAGTTGCCAGCAGCACTGCCAACCTTGTTGACCCTCCAAAGAACTGATAGCTCCACCAAAAATTAAAGAGGAGGGGAATGTAGTGGGTTGACCTTTGTTGGCTGCCCAACACACAGCCAGCAGCTCTCTCACTTGCCCCCCTCAAAAGGCCAGAGGGGGAAAATATAATAAAAATGCTCATGGGACAAGATAAAGACAGAGAGATCACCTATTGATTAAGAGTCAAGGGTAAACATTAATTTATTGTCAATTAAAATACAGCTGGATGGTGAGAAACAAAGACAAAAATTAAAACACCCTTACCCCCCTTTCATTCCAGGCTCAGCTTCACTCCTTCGTGCCCAACCTCTCTGCCTCCTCCCTGCTCCCCACCCCAAGTGGCACAGGGGGATGGGGAATGTAGGGTTGTGGTCAGTCCATAATGTCTCCTTTCTGCCACTCCTTCCCCCCCGACACACTCTTCTCCTGCTTCAGCATGGGCTGGCTTCCTTTGGGAAATGTCCACCTGGCTCCAGCATGGGGTCCTCCCTGGCTGCAGGGGATCCCTGCTTGGGCATGTGGAGTACAGCAGATTCACTCCTCTGGAAGGGATGCATCCTGGGCTCACTGGGAAAACAGCCCCTGGGTGGCAGCAAGGCTTTCCTTGTTCTACGTTACACTTCCAAATTTCATCCCAATCTTCTGGGACATTTCCCCATGTAATACTCTCCTTTGTCCTGACACTGTCTCCTGGGGCAGAGAAAACATTTAAAAGATCAGTTCAAAACAAGCTTTTGGGATGGCTACCAACCCCCCCTGCCCTGGTGCAGAGCCCCTCCCCATCAGCCATCGCCATCACCCATCTGTTTCACCAGGAATCAGCTCCTATGCCCGCATTTCTCACACTGGTCCCAGGTCTCTCCTGCTTTAGCTGAAGATCTCCAGAGTCAAATCATACCACAAGCTTTACTGGAGCAGGTAGCTTTGACTATATTAGATTTCCACCTCTCTCTCTGCTTTTTGGGAGGCAAACCAGCATGTGTGTTTGTACCGTACAGAGCACCCCTCGCCGAAGAGCCATCAGAGGAGCAGCGGGACAGACACTGCGTCCAAGCGAGCACCAGCAGCATCTGCTTGCCATGTGAAATTGTGCGTGGCAGGAGGCTTTCAGGCACAGCGAAAACACACACATGCAATGCTCAAGTTGAATGGCTGTAGGTGGTCCCCTGGTACCTAATGGAGGGTTTCACCTTGGCAAGAAATCGGCTGCTGAGCCTCGCGGGTTCTCCTGCATGGGGAGTGGCGTTAGTGAGGCACTCAGAGCAAAATTTGGTTTTAGTGGAATTTTATCGTTTGAGAAACTGCTGACTCCTGTGACAACTGAAGAGACAGACAGAGTCGGGGGGTGTGACTGCAGAGGCTGCTTACAGGGGCTCAGGATCAAGACCGAAGTACTGCCTGACTGCTGCCCCTGATACTGAGTGATGCATACTATTTACCTATATCTCAGAGCACCCCAAAGAGGTGGAAAAAGCTGTAAAAAAGAGTTGGAAATAAAGCTCAGCAGATCAAGCAACAGCCAAGAAGGTGGGCCCAAGATAACTTCCCCTCACAAGGGTGGAGGAATCTTTTTCTCTATGGAGAAGTCTGGATGAAGGTTTTTCAGGCAAAATATTTCCCTTTTTGGAAAATAAAAGTCTGGCCCAAAGAGATGTCAGTGGGAAAGAGAGACAAGCCCTGTCTGTATTTTCTTCAAATAAAATTTCTGTCAGCAAAACCCTAAATCTTACAGAAAGCTCAACCAGCATTGATGCTGACGTGGAAAAGTTTCTTCTTTCCTTTTTGGCCATGTCCTTTTATCCTCATAAAAATGAGGTATAGGATGTTGCTTGCTCTCTAAAGGACTGAATAAATTCAACCAGACAGCTATATAATGAGGTTTATTTAACGGACCCTTTTACACTTCAGATATTTCCACAGACAAGCATGCATGTGGAATCCATCCGTTTCACAGGAAGCCCATGATACCCACTTGAATTTAAAATACACACTTAAGAAAAAATTGCACTGTATCTTAATAACAGCAGGGGACTTTGGAGGTCATGAACACGGGGAGACAAGTGGATGTATTAGCATCAGGCATTAATTCCCTTTTGTAAGCTCTAGCAGCACATCGTAGCCCTTGACACAGATCTGATTTTCCCATCTTGAGTGGGCCTTTTCTGACCAGAAACCAGCAATTGTAACAAACTGTATTGCAGTTTTATTAATCAAACAAACACCCCCCGGAGACTGCTATTTTCTCTAAAACAACTCCCTAATACCTCTGGTCAAATCGCAGCATAGTGCCAACAGGGGTTTAAATGGTAATGCAAAGTTCAAGCCAAGGCTCCTTAGTGCACTATCAGGGTCATCTCTGTAGCTGCCAAGTTTCACATCAGAGTGGGGAAAAGAGAGAAAGGAAAGATCCAACACAAACGAAGTCATTGGGAATTGCTTTGGTTGAGAGATTCCCGATGGCGTACCTTTATTTACAAAACTACTGATTTTCTTTCCTCAGTGCTCATAATGAAAGATAGATATGGAAAAGCTCTCCTGACGTATTCCATATGCCCACGTGCCTTCCAGTGTGGCTGGGAGATACGTGTGAACAGTTCCTCACAGCAGAACACAGCTTTCACAGAGCTCCCAGTCACGAAAGCAGCCCAAGGGCATCTCTGTCACCCAGATGCAGGGTCCCTCCTTGGGCTGAGGGTCACTTCATCCATTCGTCTTGGCACTGCCTGAAAACCTACTCTCTTTGCAGCCTGCAGCCGCACGTTTCCAGGCTGCTGCCTGAGAGCATTGCAGGGCTTTTATTTCAGTTGGAGTAAATGCTTTTAGGAGGAATCTCTCTGGCAACCTGTATTTATTGTCCTGTTTTCGTATGATTTACGGAGTTTTTTCAGCCTTATTCAGTCAATGCTTGGTTAATCTTGGTTAGAAAACTTTATATCTAAATAAGTAAGTTGTATCTTTCTTTTCAAATAATATCAACAAATTTCAAAGTGGGTATCACAGCATAGTAAGTATTATTACATGGACAGTTCATGTGTGTAGAATAATATTACTTTATGCCTTTGGATTCTTTTTACTCTCAAGACAAAAGATCAAGGAATCAGGCTATCTCAATGTCCCATAAGAGATGTCAGGAGCAAAAATATTGATGAGCAGCCCCTACTCAGGCATATGGCAGGAGGCTGCTGAGACAAAATATGTGGTTTTCCCTTTTTAGCATATGCAGGCGATGGTCTTGGAAGGCTTGGAAAGGCTTTGGGGGAGCTTGCTGGTTTTGGGGGGCTTGCTGACTTTCATCCATGCATCAAACTTGTCAGAAATAATAGACTTGGAGGAAAACAGGATACCCTTGACTGGATATTGCCTCCTATTTTAGGGTTGAGTAGGGTAGTGATTTATACCTTCATGTCACCACACACAAAAAACTACCTGAACCCAAAAGGTATCACAAGTCTCTATTAGCTCCCTGTGAGTAGGAGGCCAGAGTTTCACACTCCTTTGCTACCTTAGTGGCTGCCTCTACACAGTCAGAGATAAAGGTGAATAAGCTTCACCTTGACACAAGCAGCTCAATCCTACAGACACTGTGAGAACTTGTCTGAGTATCAGTTTTTCTGCACCATGCTGCCTTCACGCATGGCCTCAGTCTGTCAGTGTGGCTTGACTTTGGAGCCTGGAGCAGACTGCTGACATGAGCTGAACAGAGAGCAGCCGTGTAAGTAATGCACAAAGTCATCTGTTGGGGTTTGTTGGCCTTGCTTGTGTCGAGAGAGAGGATTCTTGAAAATCCATGATGTGCTCTCTTGGGGTTCAGTGTGATTGCAGACACCGGTCGGAAGCCCTTGGAAATGAAAAATGTCATAGTTTTAACAGAATAAAAGATTAATATGGTGGCTGAGGGAGGGGGGACCTTCTGTCTCCTTAAACCATAATGGTTACAAAATGTAAGACTCCTGTGTCTCTAAATTACTGCTTACCAAGGCGCTTCACTGAATCAATCTCTGCAAATAGCTATCCCATTTTAACGTCTCTCTAGGCATCCACTAACCCAGCCTTCTGCTCTGACTCTGAATGCAAGAAGTGGCTGCCACTGGCTACTGAATTATAGGCTCTGGCATCGTCACAGCGACATTTCATAACAATAAAAATTAGCCTGCGTTTAAAACGGGAAAAAAAGAAGGAGAAAATAACTGAGGAGAGAAGGATGGGTTTTTCCTTCCGATTGCTGCACACGCAGCAGCACGGCACCCTCTAAGACAACGTGAGCAGGACTCGGTGCCAACACACCGAGACGAGCCGCCTACCACTTCTCTTGAAACCAGAGGCGAGAAGGATCCCCTCCAATTGTCTAGCATCTTCACTAGGCCAGTTATTGGAGTCCAAGTGTCATTTTAGCAGCTGCTGGTGTTCCGGAGATACGGGCAGTTCTATATCGCACATGCTAATGACGCATAAGGGTGGTGGCTGATCCTTCACGTCTCTTTACAAACTGCACTTCTGGTAAACTGACAAAGGGAAGTTTTGGGGATCAGCGCTGAGAGCACCTCACAGCATCAGCCCTGAGCCACCTCCCGGTCGCTGGTCCCAGGTACGTTGCTGTCAGAGGCAAATCCAAGCTGAGCAGGGCCTGGCCCTTGTCACATGCAAGTGTATGCTTCTATCCCCATGCAATCTTCTCCACTGAGTCCATACAACGGCTCACAGGGACGCGTCATTGACAGGATGGCAGAACTGATCCAGTTGAAAACTAACCCTAACAAAACATACTGTGAGGGTTATTTAGAATAAGGTATCTATTTTATAGGTACATGTAATCATATATTATGTCTTATATAATTGCTATGTAGGTTTTCGTACATATATATTTATATTTATTTTTTACTCTATCTATCTGCCCAAATATCATAACTTGTAATTTTTTACCTGAATGAGTTTACTGCTGTGGCTTACCTTCCTGCGAAGCACAGCATTTTTAACAAAATCTTATTTCACAAAGACTCTGCCATGCGCTGTTGCTACTTGTGATCAGCCTCTGGTACCGCTTTCCAGCTGGGACCCCAGGTCAGATCCTGTCTCCTCATGAGGGCACAGCCCACAGGCTGTAGCCAGGACTCATATCATTTATCTAACCCAGCAAGCATAAAATCCAGGTGGTGACAATGATGGCCATGCAAAAGATTATCCATTTGGGCCAGCGTTCGCCTCCATCATCTGGCTGGTCTGCAACCTAGTGATGGGAAGAAACAAGGCATGAGGATGCTCCCTGTGAAACCTGGAGGTACCCGTGCTTCTGCTCTCCTCTGTGGCTGTGGGCAGACCAGCTGCCTGCGAAGGGGCAAAGCGGGGAATTTGCAGTGGTTCCTTCTCCACCCTCCTCCCCAAAAAAGCTGCTGGATGTTGAAGGGCTGTGCCCGCGCACTCTGCAAGGGCCTCGCCATGCTCAGGGAGAGAGATGCAGCCAGCGGAGCTGCTGGCCAGCCAAGCCAGGGCATCTCCTCCACTGTGCGAGCTGCAGCCCCAGAGTTTTCAGCTGCTACTCTCATGTCTTCCCATTCCTTGGCGCTAAAACATCAAATTGTGCACCCAAGTAACGGAAATTATTTTCTAATAAAAAGGGCCCTGTTTTTGAAGGCAGAGGTAAAAAGACCATAAATCTTTAGAAATAGCTCATTAGGAAGCTGGAATTAAGCACAAGTGAGTAGGAATTTTAAAGATGACATTCTAATTTTTTCATTCAGATTATTGATACTGCAATCTTCTATTAATTTCCCTATAATTTGTATACGCACTTAAAAGAACATATAGCCCTATCCATCTTGTCAGGCACATACACCCAGGATTTTACCAGCAAGAGACTGAGAGAACCCAAGGTTAGTACAAATTTGCAGCAACACCCGCTG
Source organism: Bucorvus abyssinicus (assembly GCA_009769605.1). NCBI lineage: Eukaryota > Metazoa > Chordata > Aves > Bucerotiformes > Bucorvidae > Bucorvus > Bucorvus abyssinicus. Next base: position 16,225,212 of record CM020030.1, on the reverse strand, counting down.
TCACAGGGAAATCTGAGTACCTCTCCAGCAAATACATCAGAGCAGAGTTTTGTAACACAGGAGGCATGCAGACCCTATAGCTTCACCAGTTTTTTGTTTTGGTGGTTTGCTGTTTTTTTTTTCACTGCATTAGTTCAGTTGAAATACTTCAAGCACAGCACTGAAAATGGCAGAGAACAAATCAATATCATCGAGAGGAGAGTGTTGCTGATGCACCGCCAGTGAAGAGAGGGGCAGTACTCCTGTCTGCAGTGCTTTCGCTGGTGTGAACGCTACTGCCTCATACATTCCTCCTAGGGAAGAGAGAAGCGTTGGGATTTTAGTCTTTCTTCAGCAAGCCATCCTCACTCAAATTCAGCTCAAAGCTCAGACACCATGGCAAACCATCTCCAGGGTATATCATAGCAGACAGCCAAATCGTTTGTTTAGAAAGGATGGGAGTAGTTTTCATATACTTGGAAAAAGCCTGGGTTGAAAATAACTGTTTTCAGCTGATTCATTGTATTCGCTATCTGCTGCCCCAGACGATGCATCTTGCCTGGGGTGAGGGAGGCACATGCTCTGTGCCCACGGTCAGCAGCTGCAGGTGGTGGGGAGGAGGAGGAGGAGGAGGGAGGTACATCCATGCAACCCAACCAGGCAGATTCAGAAGAGCTAAGGTGCAGCAGCAAATGGGAAGCTGTCTGCTGGACTTTGAGACAAAATGGTGTGAAGCAGCATTAAAATAAATCCAGTAAAAACAAGGGAGTGGTTCATACTTTTCAGCGCAGTTGTGCCAGACTCCCTGCAAATTCGGACCGGGGCCCTGGGAGTGCTTTGTCACCATGGTCCCCACCTCCTTGACTCTTTGTAGGCACCCAGCTAAGTAATTAACCCGCACAAACAACTTACCCACAGGAAAATAAAGAAGCTGTCTTCAACAGAGAACTTGGCCATGTGACATGGTCTTACTGTGGTGATATAGGAGGGAGATTTAACAGCAAGTAGTGGAAGATGAGGGGCTTGTTTTCCCCTTTTTTTAACAGCCTGCTACTTGCCATTACTTGGTAATCTTCTGCTACACTATGCTTAAGCCACATGCTAAGCCTACCCATTTTTAATAACTTCCTTGCTTTTGACCTTAAAAATCTTTTTCACTTGCTTGCCAAATTTTTTTATGGTCGTGCGTGCATTTGCAGAGTATCTTCTTAGATTTTTCTGGGCTTCGTTCTGATGTGAAATTAGACTAAGTTACATGCAAAGCCTTGGAGCATATTCCTAATTTCAGGATTTAATTCTCCTCATGCCCCGTGATGGTATTATTCCTGTGTTTCTTGGCTGGCAACAGAATGCCTGATGTCTCTAGTGAGATCTGGACAACAAGGAACTTCCCCTACCGAGGTGCCAAATACCTGTGGCAGTCACACCCACCCCCATGTTGTTCCTCCCCTCAGCATGCAAACAAACAGCCCTGTTGAGACCAGCCTGTACTTGTTCAAACACCATGCCTGGTGGCTTTGAGGACCAGATCTGCACCAGTCCAAGGGCAAAGCAGCTCCAGCCCTCAGGGTCTGGGGCCACAGCAGGGCAGAGCGCCCCAGCAGCTGAGCCGTGGTGGTGGCCCATGTCTGCACTGGGGCCTGCTAACCTCAGCTAGGCTGGGCAGCCGTGCCACACAGAAGACGACAGGCCAACATCACCTCCTCTTTTATGCAGGCTTCTGTTTCTCAGGCTACCAGACTGCTGGATGATGTCCTCCACCCAAGCCTCAGCCCTGCAGCGGTGGAGGCCAGGCTGCAGCAGAGATTGCTGCCGTGAGACACCGAGAGCCAGGGGGCCAGTGAAGGCAGTGCCCCGAGGAGGGTGAGTGGCCAAGGTCAAAGATCTTCTCAACATGGAGGTGCCCTGCACCATTTCTGCTGGTCCAGCCGCAGCAGCTGAGCACTGCCGTGGGGCTCGGCTGACTGCTGGTGCCCACACTGAGCCTTCGGCTTCTCCATGTGCGTTAACACATTTCCTTCCTATGCCCCCAGGATGAGTGTCCTCTCCCTTCCGGAGCATCATTAGATTTTTATAGAGTGCTGCTTTTCTATCATCTGGTGTGCTTGAATTCATTGTCAGAGTGACATCAGCTGGGAAAAGCCGGTACTGGAGCAGAACTTTATTTTAAAGAAGTTTCTTTCCACCCAAAACCAAGTTCCCCCTGTGCTGTACAGAACAACCCAGTTCTTCTGAAATCCAAAAAAACCCCGGGCAAATTATAACTTGCCACAATCAGAAAGTAACCAATGACCTCTCTCTTCAAGAGTGTTACCTGGATTAATACCAAATGAACTTTAACTGTAAATTATTCATACATGAAATGAGGAAGAGAAGGAGCGGGACAGCGATGCTCACCCTGGTTGAAGGCCAGAGTTGAGCACAGTGGAACTTTCTCTTTCAGTCATACAGGAGCTCTCAGCTCTCGTGAGGGTTGGAGGCGGCAGTTATCATACTGGGCTTGCTGCTTGATATGAATTTTTTTGGTCCTTCTGGTGGTAGTAATTGTATTTTAATGTTATTTTAAGGCTACAGGCTTCTTACTAAAAGGAAGGGCAGCTGCAACAATATTAAGTGATTTAACACATGTTTTTAATAACTTCTGCTTCTGGCTGGCAATGCCTATTACTACGCAAGAACCTAATGTGTTTCATATGATTTGGGCATAAATCAGGAAAACATTTCTTTCTGAAAGATATCAACAATTGCTGTAAAGTCCCTTGGGCAATCCTGGCATACACAGATGAGCAGGAAACATATCAAGATTTTTTTTCTTTGGCAAGAAAGCACGCATAGTGAGTTTCTGAATATGTGATAGCTGAGGTTGGAGAAATCCTTCTCAAAGAGGAAGATAGGTAAAGAAATCCTTGGAGACTCAGATCAGCATCAAAAAAAAAGATTCTTTTTCTTGGGGCAGGAGACTAATGTTTATGAATCGTTTTCCAGCCAAAAATCTCTGTAGGTGCAGCTGAGCTTGTCTTTTGGGAAAAGAAGCTTTATGAGCTCTTACTCAGTAATACCTGTGATGTTTGCTACTCTCAAATCTATTATTGATTTGCTGAACCACCACAACCTTTACAGAAGGGCTTTTGATTAGGATTTCGTTTAGTGACCAAAGTTTTGTAGTTCCAGCAGGGGATGTTTTTCATTGTCTAAGGTAAGCGTTGCAAAGGGAACTTGCACCTTTTTTCATATCAGAAAATTGATTGTCCTGAAGGTCACAGGAAAAAAATACTTTCTAGACACAAACTAATTTAAGAAATGATGGCCATATCCCATGAAAACCGGACCGCACACAGCATGTCTTTTGGGAGAGGGGAAGAATCTGAGCTTCTCAGGAGAGCATCACACGTTGACACATTTTGGCACCAACGCCCACTGGTAAAAAGACAGGTGGTGAGCTAGCATGGTCCTTCGGACCACTGTCAGGAAACAGGAGTATTTTTGCCTTTAATTTGTCCATTTCATTGAAGAGTTTCCAAGGTGATAAAAGGAAAGGGAAGGAGCAAAGTGCTTACTGGAGTGAATAGCTCCAGAAATTCCCAAATTATTTATGAAAGTCAGATTGAGTCGGTATGAACTTCGGGAGTTTCTCTGCAGTGAACAGCTTCTGGCCAAATTTTATTTCTGATGCTGGTTGAAAGAAAATTGTGATCAGTAGCTCACGCAATGGAAAACTGCAGGAAAAGTGTAGAGCATCACAGTATGCTTCTCCCCAGCAGGAGCTCCTTTACAATCACAAGACCAAATATGCTTCAAAAAATAGTAAACACAAGACTCCACAGAATGTAGAGCCTTCAGGATCAAAGCTTTTAAATGTGTCATTTAAAATGCTTCATTGAATAATGCTGTAATGTAACAGTCTGGTGGAAGCTGTCTGCTCCCCGGGATCACCGTTCACCAGCCATATCTGTTAGCTGATAAGTGGCAATAAGTCTGCGCAGGACACCCAAAGCTTAATCAGAGCAGGTTTTTCAAGGCCCTTCACTGAAACCCAGATAAGGAGAGAAGAAATGTTTCTAGGTGTACGCTGTTGAAAGAGGAAAAACGGAGTTTATCTGTTTATGCTTCCTGGCCCAAGAAGATAATCAACGCTGGTTGCTTCCATCAGCGACTAGCAAGGATATAATCAAGAACTAGCTTAACACCATCCGGTTTAGTTACAGAGGCTCTCTGAGATAGGGAGCCAACAGGAGACAGACAGACCCTTGGTGTACAGTATTGGGCCGCTCCCAGCCAGCAAGGAGCAGCTACGGCTCTTACTGTGTTTTTCTCAGAGCTGATTCGGCTGAGTCAGGAGTTTCTTTGCTTCCCTGCCAGTGATGGCTCCATTTCCCTCCCCTCTGGCTTGCCTGTACCTTCAGACAACATCAATGATCTGCTTGCATTTATATTCAGTCTCTTAAAAAACACATCCAACCTCACAGCTGATGTTTCTGAGCAGCTTTGCACCTCTAAGGAAGAAGTTTTTATTTCTTCCCTTAATTTGTTCTCTTTGGCCAGGTCTGTCTTACAAATAAAAGAAAATAAAAGCACTCATCCATTTCAGCTTTGTCTACCACACAGTTTAGTACAAAGGGTGCAACACTACTTGGCCAAGCAAAGCTAGGGGGACCCCCTCCCTCCCCAATATATATACATATATGTATACACACACACCTCAATACAAGCCAGTTTTACTCCAGTCCTGTGCAAAGCCCCAGCAGAGCATCCAGGCAAAGGCCGTCTGCCCTCTTTGTACCTGCCAGCCTGGTCTAGCTTGCCTTCTGGTCCAGAGAAAAACTCACCTCTACTGCCACCTGCCTGATTTTATAAGCTTTTTATGACCGTTTTCAGAAATTAATATCGCTATTTTCACTTTAGAGTTGTAGATGAGGTATCACTATGGTACTGTGCTCTAGCTGGTTACTGTCCACCCCTGAGGAACTACCCTCCTTTTGACAAAGTATTTCAGGAGCAACAATGAAACTAATGAAAAGCTGTTGAAACCTGTTTTCCAAGAGAGCCCCTTCCATCCCGACACACATGGCCATGAAGTGCTGCTCTCTTCTGCTTTTTTTCCTGCTTCTCCAGCAGAGCAAAATTCAGCAAGTGGTGAGTCCACAAAAGCATACTGTTGGTTGCAAAAAGGCTGAATTACACCGTATTTTCCTACCCAGGCCCACCGATTTGAGCATGATTGCGCTTCCGCAGCTCTTCAGTTTCATAAACTCCCGAACATTTATTGTTTGCAACCCTGTGATGGAACTTGGCCATGGGTTGAAAAGTTGGTGGAACATGAAAGGCCAACATGCCGCTTCTCTGTGAAAACCCCTCTACATCAGAAGTATTCCTCAGCTGATTTTTTTTTTCTTCTCTGTTACAGAGCTCACTTGAGGCTTGGTGAATTATTCCTGAGGACAAGTTCAAGCTCCTATTACAGCTTCCAGCTCCTTGTCGGGTACAGTTCAGGTCATCTTATTAATTTATGGTTGTTAGCCAAACTGCTTCCTCATCAGTTCTGCCTCCCTCAGCTGTTTTTAGTGGACAAGGGCCAGGAGAGGCTCCAGTTACACGGTGAGTTTCGCATCCTCTCCGGCCGTCTCTCAACTCCCTTTGCTGATGTCAATGGGGAAACCGAAGTCCTGAGGCGGGTATTACAGATTCCTGCACAGGGCAGTTTCGGTGCAGCCCAGCATGTTGGCATGCCTCCGGAGGCAGGGAGTGTGCTTCATTTTGAGTTTCTGGACTGAAACCTTGCTTTTACAGGGAAAAAGAATAAATTAATTCCTTTTCTGTCCTAACCATGAAGTTTGGGAAACTGCACCCTGCAGGTGTTTTTCCCCTCAGTTAATCTCGTTAAATCTCATCTCTTGCATTTTCACTCCTCCAGGCTCGTTTTTTCAATGCACGCTGTTTGCAGCCTTCACTTTTTTTTTTTAGCATACAGTTTTCTCATTGTCTTCTGCAGCTGAAGCTTTTTGCAGACTCAGTTCATATGAAGCAGCTCCTGCAGAGTCCTTGAAAATGAGACTATTGAAAAAGCTAATCTTACTGAGATGAAGGGGGGAAACAGCGAACTAACACGTTTTCATCCCCAAATACCTTTCCCTAAATGGGAGAAATTTCAAATAGACCACAAACCTAATTTCTAAGAAACAGTGTGTTTAGTGCCCTCCAGGCTTGCCTAAACTACTATCAATAATAGATATATATTACATATTCTACTAAAATAGATAAAATTTATATAATTTACTTTTTGTCTACTGAGATGGGAGTATTCTACTTTGATGAGTGAATTCTGACACAGAGCCCTCGTAGGACTAGAAGTACGGCTCCTATATGCTAATTTCTTCCATTCAGGTTACAAGGCAGTTTGCAAAATTAAGGAAAAAAAAAAAGTGTCTCAAGATCTATTATGATAGTAAAGACTCCCAGTTCCTTTAGATCCGTTAGCAGCAAACACTTGAAAAAATTCAATAGACAAAACTAAATATTTCCACAAGTTTTCACACTCACCAGAGCTGTGCTAAACTAAACTAAACGGGCATTTTCCCTCCTGTTTCAATGCCAACAACCTAAAAATGACTATAAAGAATAAACTGAAATTTTATTACTATCTGCAGTCCAGCAGGTTTAAGTCAAGAACTGTTGGGCAAATAAAAACTAATGCACTGCGGGTAGTATCAGATACAGAGTCACCTCCTCTTTTAAACTGCCTTTATTAAGTAAAGTAACTGCATAAGTAAGTTACAGCTATGATCAACAATTAATTACCTTTGGATTGTTTCTTTCCCATCAAAGCCAGTCACGATGATACCACATTCAAGAACAACCTACCTGGGTGTTGTGTGTCATAAACCACCATCACAAACAACTACTCCTCTGTTTTTCCAGATAAATGAGAACCGGTTCTTGGGTTACGGACACATCTTCTGATACCACCGCCATTAGCACCATTTAATTTAGGTTTCCAGAAGACCAGTCCCATGAGTAACAACAATTTTATTGAGGGCAAACACTCAGTATTTGCTTCTTCCTCCTCAGCATTTTTTAACCTTAGTTTCAAATTATTAATGGCTAAGATGTCAATACTCTAAAATTACAAGATCATAACATTTCCATTTGGTGCCTGACGAGATGCTGTGGGCTCTAATCCTGAAATGATGCAAAATGTAATTGAGTCATAATATGTCTAATGTATTAGGTCCCATGTTACAACTCTGAGCCAGTCAATCACTCCTCTTCTTTAATTAAGTAATCTTCTGTTTATCATCATCCATATTATGAATTACTTTTCCAAAAGAAAAAAAATAGTTTCAAACCAAATATATTGTAGCAGTCCTGATACAGCTATATCACAACCACAACCTTTAAAAGTATGTAGGATCTTGAAAAATAAAAACCACCAGTCTAGTCGGAAAAAATATTTCCCATAGACATGTGGATTTTATACCATGCTGAATTAAAAAGAAAAATCTCATCAGCCTACGTCAATGGACCTTACATCATCCTTCTTGCACCACCAGACAGTGGAGCCCCATGTCAGCTTATTTTGTTTAAAATCATTGCAAACCGTTAGCTTGTAATTCCCTATATTGTTCCAATAATAATAAAAAAAAATCAGTCTGGGAATGAGAATCCCCCAAAAAACTCACACTGGCATAAAGATATGAGTAGCTATGAACACAAAACAGAGGTCCTCGATTAATACGATACTGAACATTTGTAAGACTACTTTAAAAGAAGGCCAACAAATTATTGCAATGTTCTAAAAAATTATTTTCAGTCCATTACATGCTGTTGCTGCTGAGCTAAAGAAACGTTTTGAAATCAAGTGATCTGGTAGGTTTAAAGATGACAAAATATTTCAGTTTTGAATTTAGCAGTCCAGATGGAGGAGTTTAGAGGTATAACAAGAACATTTCTATTGAGACACAATTTAAAAAATAAGGTAATAACAGTATAATCAGAATTTTATCTTCTTTTTAACAAGGACAGTGCTAATGATTGACTCAGCAGGCCACACGAAAAAAGTGGGGCTACTTGCAAGAATGAACCTTTCCAATTTAAACACTGCTACAAGCATAAACCTCATTGTTTTTCAGGGCTCCATTTTGTCCTACTATTCAGTTTCCATCATTATTTTTATCAAAGCACTGTTTTCAGACTTACAATTAATTGTTAAAGAAATCTGTAACACTGAGTTCGTTTAAAAGTGGAAACACAGCGAAGTACTGGGTCAAAGAAGATGCCTCTTCAGAAAAGAAAGTCAAGTCTGCTGCCTTCTTGCAATGGGATTGTGATCATAAGAGCAATGAGAATAAAGTGCATGTATTCATCTTTAAACTGGTTGCACCTGCAAGACATTACAAACGGCTTTCTGAAAAATTAAGAAGCCAAGAGGCATTAACTGTGTAACATTTTTATTTTACTATATTGACATTTTATGCACAAATATTTTATCAGAGTAAAAATAGAAAATAATTGTTTCATGTAAAATTACCAAAAAAATGCAAAACGCAAAAGAAATACATAATTATTAGCAGAGTATAAGTGTCTTTATTTAAAGAGTAAAAAGTATGCAAAAAACCTTCTGTTTTACAAAAAATTGGGAATATTCTTTCTGTTTTTCTTCTGGCAGCAACAGAACAACCTTTGACGATATATTCTACATCTTTTATTTTATTGAAGACATCAAGTTAGTCACAGATTTCTCCCTCAACTACAGAGAACGTGACAGTGATTTTACATGGTTTGAAAGATTCTTTCTTTACTAATTAGAACATGGTGGCAAAGCAGATGATCCCACAACAAAGAACCCAAAGGACTATGACACCTACTGAAAAGCAGCAAAATAATAATTGGATGTATTTACAAAGAAAGTGGGGTATCAGAAGCTTATCACGTAACAAGAACATCCAGGGTCATAAAGCACTGATACATTTCAATTTTGCTGTTATCTTCCCATGGTCCAGTTTGATCTAGAAAGCTGGTTTTTAAGCTTCTTTTTATAGCATATTTCAACTAAAAAGGCCTCTCCTGAACTCTGCTAAATGAAGCTAGTGACTTGCATGGGACTTCTGTTTAGTAACAGAGCAGTGTTATACACACAGTTGCTACCACCAAACTATTAATCAGCTTCATTTTATGCTTGGTAAGCAAACCTGCATTTGCATCAGTCACCTCAAAACACTTGCCAATGGGTACTGCAACAGTTATGAACATATTGATGGTCGACCTCTTGTGGCAGATGCATTTACCTACTTCGCTCAGGGCTTAAGAGTTTTAGGAAAACAAAATAAAACCAGCACGCTCAGTAGTTGGAGTGCTTTAAGAGCCCAAGAATGAAAACAATATTAAGAGTTACTGACAGAATCTGGCAAAAAAAAAAAAAAATTATTTAGAATTATGGTGATGATGAAAAAAGTAGGCTGTAACTACATTCAAGAGTTCTAGTTAAGCAAAAGCTAACCGCAGATGAACATCCACCTATAAACAAAAAAGCTCTGCCCTCAAAGCATCTTAACAATAAACATGAGTCTCCGGTGTTCTCTGCCTTCTGCTTGAAAATTATCATCATTCCTTTTCAGATCAAGACCAACAGTCCAGTGCTCCCACTACTCATTATAAACACATTTTATGTTTAGAATCTCACTGTACAAGCACTTTTGATTTAAGAATAGCTCAGTCTCTCACAGAATTAAAAGTTTTCCCTTATCCACCTGCATTTTAATTGTTAAGTGTTACCAGAGAGGGCTTCACTTCAAAAACATTGGAAAATTTGCACGGTGACATAATCTACGGTTTAGTATCATGAAGGGGCAAAAGCAAAATTGCACCCCATTTCAGTCACTAAAAGAAATAATCTAATAGGCATCAGTACAGAAGCTCAGAATTTGCAGCCTACTTTCTACTGCATGGGTGAGTTTGCAGGGAGTACTCCCTATAGCTCAGAATTGAGGATACACTCCAAATACTCCTAGTAACCATCCAGACTTCAAATTGCACCCAGCTCTGGAGCATGCATTTGACTTAAACTTCAAAAACATCACTTGAAGTTCAGAAAGAAATTAATTTTAAATAAAAAATACATCTTTGTGTTTTAATATATATCAGACTGTACAAGAATATGGAAATGAAATTTCGGTTCTCTGTAAAACTGTTTTCAACTTGCATTTTGTTTCTCAACAGGGACTGTCTGTGATTAACTTAAGTCTTCAGTTACTAAGGATGACTGCCACATAGGTATAAGCACCTTGCAGACCAGAGCTTTAAACCACCCTCACCAAAATGAACTACTCTTTGGGTGAGGGCTATTCTTTCAAGTTTTCAAATCACCTGATGGGGGTAGGGTGGGGGGTAGTGGAGGAAGAAGTTTACCTTTGCTTTTTGCTAAATGGCTAGCGATAACAATGTCTTTCAAAACAGGTAAGTACTTCCCCTCGTATATGCATATTATCTACATATTACAATGAAATACACATACTTGGCTTTTCACCTAAGCCAGATCTAAACCTGGATCTCCTTCTGCAGCACTGACCTAGTCGTAGTTCAGTCTAGTCTTAGTTTCCTTTCCTTATAGTGACAGAACTTATGCTTTGTTACATTTAACTCGTCTTTCGGCTCTGCTTGGTTAAATGAGAATAACGAACATGTTTAACTTTGAAAGCATCAAATGCCATTTGGTAGTTCAGCAGAGAACAAAAGACTAGAAAGGACTGAATTCAGACAACTGCTGCCTGAAGGAACTTCACTTTTGTTAAATGCACTGCAAAAACTCCTTTGTACAGCTGTGGGCACAGAGCACTGACCAGTTCAACCTTTCTCACCAACTTCAGACTGCATACCACAGAGGCTCTGACTCAAAGCTGCAGGAGCTGTGGTGATCCCTTAACTTATATTGAAATATATGCTGTTAAAAGATCCAAATTTATGTGAGTCCCAGTTCTTTATAGAAAATCATGCTCTATATTGTACTGTCAAGAAACAAAAGAAGTTTCCAATTCCGATAAAGGTAAGAGCAGCAGCTGCTCTGGTTAAATAGGAAAGGCCTCAGGCTCCCACTTTCAGGTCCTAGTGCTTAATTATCTTTCTCTGTTTGCAGGGATGCTGTAGCTAGTGCCACTGCTGTAACTGGCTGCGCAATGCTGTGGAGCTGCATCTTGGCTAGTTTCTTCTGCTCACATTCTGTGACCAACCGGTTCAACTCTGCTGCACTGTATCCAATGAGAGTTTTCAAGTCGCAGACAAATTTGTACACAAACCTCTTGCCTTGCACTTTGCAGATCATGTCTCCATCATAGTAATACCTGTAATAAGAAATAAAATAAAAAAATAATCAATGTGGATTTTCAGCACCTGTAACTTCCGCATGCATCGGTTATTTACTTAAGGTCACTTGGAGGTGAAAATATGAATCTTTTTCTCATCCAGATTCCCATATAATGCCAAGGTGCTGTTTAGGCATTTTCTTATATCAAAAAAGGGAAGATTTTATAAGCAGTAAGAAGCACCAGTTCGGAATGAAGGTGTCAGAGCAGCTTAAAAAACAGCTTGGGGGACAGTAAGGTTTATTTAGTGCTTTGCCTTAAGATGACAATGATGTCTCACCCCTCCTTGTCCCTTGCTTGCTTTGTCTCTGCTTTTCTGAGGAAAACATTGATGTTGGAAACTGTTTGAAAATGAGCATTGTAGTTTCTATGATACTAAAGCAGCCATTCTCTTCCTATTGTTTTCAAAGAGGGAAGAAAAAAACTATAAAAGCTTTTTTTTTTTTTTTTTTTTTACAATTCGTATGCTGGTAAAACTACATCCTTTACCTTTATTTACAACTAAAAGCGATTTCTCTAACTATGAAGACTTTTTACATTATGTCACAAAAGAATTATCAGACTGGGCAGAAATGCAGTAAAAAGATAACAAAGCCTGTAAGACCCACTGTACTCCAGAGACATTACAAAACTTTAAGTGGTATCAATAAAAGAGAATTTTACAGTTTTGTTGCTGTTCTTCTCTCACTGCAGGCATTAACAGAGCGCATGTCACATTTCTCATTAAGAAAACCTAAAGTGGCTGGGACACAAGCACAAATACAGACTGAGCAGTAAGTGGATTGAGAGCAGCCCAGCTGAGAAGGACCTGGGGAAGCTGGTGGATGAAAACCTTGACCTGAGACAGCAATGTGCGCTCACAGCCTAGAAAGCCAATCGCGTCCTGGGCTGCATAAAGTGTGACCAGCAGGTCAAGGGGAGGTGATTCTCCTCCTCTACCCACATAAGACCCCACCTGGAGTACTGTGCTCAGCTCTGGGGCCCCCGGCATAAGGAAGACATGACCTGCTTGAGTGAGATCAGAGGAGGGCTACAAAGATGATCAGAAGGCTGAAGCACCTGCCCTAAGAGAACAGGCTGAGAGAGTTGGCGTTCTTCAGCCTGGAAAAGCAAGACTCCAGAGTGACCTTCTAGCAGCCTTCCAGTACTTAAAGGGGGCCTGCAGGAAAGATGGGGAGTGACTCTTTATCAGGGAGTGTAGTGATAGGATGAGGTGTAACGGTTTTAAATGGAAAGAGGGTAGATTTAAATTAGGTGTAAGGAAGAAATTCTTCACCACCCTCACAGTGAAGCACTGGAGCCGGTTGCCCAGAGAAGTTGTGAATGCCCCCTCCATGGAAGTATTCAAGGCCAGGCTGGATGGGGCTTTGAGCAACCTGAAGGTGTCCCTGCCCATAGCAGGGGGTTTGGAACTAGATGATCTTTAAAGTCGCTTCCAACCCAAACCATTCTATGAGTCTATGATACTTGGACTTGTTAAGCTTTACAAGATTGCGACAAATTTCAAAAAAATAAAAACCAAAACCAATCAACCAAACAAGAAAAAAAATCACCCACGCATTTTAATTTCCTCAAAATCATCACCTAAATATAGTATAAATGAGCCCAGGTTTCTTGACTGTCTAAAACTCAATCCTCTGAGTGGCATGCCTGTAAAGAAAGATGATTCTCATTCACCAGCAAAGTTAAGTCAATTAAAAGACTAACTTCTGCCTCCCAGCTCTAGCAGAAAAGAATTAAATTACTAAGAAATCAACCAAATTTCTTCAGAAACTTCAAATTCTGCAAGAAAAAAAAAGCCTTTTAATTTCTTACTTTTGAGGGACCAAAGCAAAGCTAGGATGAGAGATAGACTGCATAGAAAAAAACATTGGAAAGCTTGCTGGTTACTGATATCATGCAAGAAGCCACAGAGGTTTGTTATGGAGTACATGAACCGTCAACACAGCATGCTATTGCTCTGTGGGTAAAGAAAGTTTAGTCCGTTTGCCAAAAGCTCTTCTTCACCTTTTTCCTGAATGACACATAACATTTAAATGCTTCCTCACCGGTCCTCCCTCTCACCCATCCCCCTGCAAGCTAACATCTGCACCTCAGCTCCTCTCTCTTTTCTTCTGCACATCATTACGTTTGTTCCTATCTGCTACTCCACCTCCACTCAGCACTTCTCCACAACAGCCCTATCCTCCAAAGTATCTTCTTGGCACCAGCCGAAGGATCTGTTGTTGTATGGTGTCTGTCACATTCAGCCTCCTACTGAGGCAATGAGGTTTAGTTGTAATAGGTTAGATGAACCCTAGCAGGTGAAATGATAATTTATGTTCAGCTTTGAAGTGCAGTCTTGCAGTTCTGAGCAGAATTGGGGAAGGATGAGCAATATTATGCTGGTGGATCCCTCGCATGTGAAATACAGTACAGCGTAGAGAAATACAGTATAGCTCAGAGCATGGGAACACTGGGCTGTCATTCATGTTGAATGTTATGGGGTACTGGACATGGGGAAGTTGGGGAACTGGGAGCTGTGCTCACCTGGGTCAATACGAGGCATCTGCAGAAAGCCAGAGTTTGTAAACCGTGGCCAAGGCCTACAGCAAGTGTCACTGGCCAATTTTTTTAAAGTTTTTTAACTCTGTACAAGCATTTACATTCATTGTGCAATCCTGTACAATAATGCTTGTCTCAAAATAATGCTGTAGAAAAGTGCTTTACAAAACTGAGTAAGTTTCTTCAAAGGATTTAGTCAGCATTACTGATACGATCAGAAAGAGAAAGAACCACAAGAAATTAGTCCACGTTTATGCAAAGGCCCAAAACCATGCAAGATTCCCACATCTCATGCTAGAAACACTCAGAATTGAGGCACTGTGTGAAAGAATTTTTTTTCAATCTTATGTTGAATGCATTTCTTCTGATTACAGCACTCACTTATTAAAAAACATAGAAAGCTAAAAATAAATAAAAATAAATACCATGCAAGTTTATAGAACCTTAGTTACCGGAATGTTCCGAGTCACACGAAAATTCTCTTTCAGAATAATAGGGAGAAGAATTATTTTTCTTCAAGTCTCACTTGCCTACTGGATAACTAAACAGATGTTGATCTTAGAAAATTTACCGAGGTGTACGTAACAAAAAAAGCTGCTCTTCCATTTTTCACTCTGCCATAGTTTCTATACTGCCTAGTTTTCCTACAGCTGGGCAGAAGAGCTAGCACATTTCTCAATAATATCAACATCATTTTCTGTATTAATCAACAATTGACACAGTAATTTCAGTACATAAGTAAACAAAACATACTACCACTTAATAAAATGTCAGCTTGGCAACAGTGTTTATCATGGGAGCAACAAGAGGCATTAAATATCCCTTCAGACATTCAAGTGTTAGAAAACATGTCAATATTGATGCAGCTGCCAAAATAGCAATGTTTTGAGGAATGTGATTTCTGTAATTCTGTGACTAAAATATAAATGCAAAACTTCTCTAATAGTGATTTATGCAAATTACTGTGCAGACATCTGTTTAATATCCCAGTGATAAGAACGCTATTCTAAAGTTCTTCAGCTGTCTTTGAGATCTTCGGCAGTTTGTTGACAAAACCAAAAAAACAGTAGCATCATTTTTACATTCCAGGAAGTTTTCACATATACCTTCAGTACACAAATGCATAGATTCACAGGCTGGAAATACAGGAATAGTATTGCAACAATACAGCCCAGGGAGCAGCTCTACTGGAAAGGCCCTGCTTTGGGCAGGAGGTTGGACCTCAGACCTCCTGAGGCCCCTCCCACTCAAAGGATTCTGAGATCTTATGAAAAAAGGTAACATTCTAATTTAATATATAAATAATGCAAGAACAGCCATACAAGACCTGACTGAAGATCTATCTAGAACAGGACATACACTCCAGCAGACCAAAAGAGGATGCTTAAGGAAAAGCACGAAAGTAGAATAAGCATGTATAGATGCTCTTCCTTGCTTTCAATGATCTGGGGCTCAAGAACTTCTAGAAGTTGCATCTTTCCACATTTTCATTAATTTGTCCACTTTCCTCTCAAACTCATGAAATTATTTTGGCATCCACAACACTGTGCCCCAAGAAGTTACAAGACAAAAGAAAGAGTATAGTTAAGCTGCGTAGCTGGTGCCAGTCAGTTTCTTCTGATGCCTCCTGTTCATGTAAGTGAGATACTGAGCAGTCATTCATTACTGACTCTATGCCATTCGTGGTCTTCTAGACTTCAATCTGCCCCTGTGAAAGTACTCACTCAGCTTTATGCATATTGATATTATTTACACCCTCCCTAAAAGACTAAAGAAAGTCAGAATACAGTAACTACCACTATTTCTCATAGAGATCTTTCTAAATAGAAGTTTTCTTTTTTTAAAGCAATGCTAGATGAGTTTACTTAAAAAAAAAGTAGCCAAAAGTGAGACTCAGATTTCAACCAATATGCAACTTCACTTGTATAAAGAGAGTTCCTAAAACTGCTTAAATAATTTGCAAGATTAGGCAATAAATACCTTTCTCAAAAATTAAAGAGAAATAGATTTAACCATATCAGAATATGAAATTAGAAGTTCAATCTTCATGATTTCAGAGAACTTGGATGAATCTTTAAATGATTCCAGAGGCCAAAATAACCAGGGAAAAAAAGTTAAAAATTCAGGTCCTTGCATTCTTTCCCCTCCTCAAGCACATCAACTACAGTGACTCAATAATACAAGTCCCTTTTGTCAGTGTTAAACTACAAAATCACAACGGAATGAAGACAGCCTGAAACGCTTCCACTTCTTCAGATGATAACAGTTCACTACGTTGGAATCACAACAGTTGAAACTTACCTGTCAACTATATTTTTCAATTTAACATCCCTACCATAAGAACAATGGAATGGATCAATGAATATTTGAACTTAGGAAAAGTCGTGTTATATACAGAAAATTCCTAACAATTATGTAATTACGGGAAAGTATCCACTTTAATACCATAACAAGAGCAAGAACACAAACAAGTAAACTGTAAAATATAAGTCAATAATCAATAGAGTATTCACGTATTTCTGTATCTTTCACCAATTGTACTAGCTTCTTCAAAAAAAGAAAAAAGGAAAAACAAAAAACACCCCCAAAAATACCTTGGTCCCTAAGACCAGTAAAATTTGATGAGGTTTTGTAGCTTCAGAGGCTGCTTATCCCTTTACTAAAAAAGCCGCAAGTCTTGCATTATGATAGCTTAAAATAAAGCAGCCAAGTGGAAGTAAATAATACCCGATCAGTTCCTGAAGCCTCTTACCTCAAAGCCCGACTAAGCTTCTCATAGTTCATCGTGGGTTTGTTTTTGCGTTGTCCCCATTTTTGTGCAACCAGTTCAGGTTGATTCAATTTAAACTCTCCTTCGTCACCAACCCAAGAAATACAGTCCCGAGCATCTTTGTCAGTGAGAAGTTCTAACAAAAACTGCCACAACTGGATCTGGCCATTGTTTCCTGTTGTAACAAGAATAACAAGATCCATTTCAATTAGTCCTTTTCATGTTCCCCTCATAGCTAAAAATTTTCAACCAACATAATAAAGCAGACCAACAGAGAATATATGATGGAAGGAAAACTTGCACTTAATTAATGTCTTCTAATTATTCTTTTGTAAACATTTTCCTGCAAAGTCATCAGTATTAATCTATTGAAAAAAACCTGATGAATACAGAAAAATAATCAGCATGATTTCTCATAAATCTACCCCTAAAACTTAAGAAAATTACAGAACACTACACATAGTCATTTAGACACATATCTATCCCTAAAATAGAACAGATTTAACATGAGCTGCTTACTCCTCTTCAGGCATACACACGCACATATATCTATGTACAGTTACAGAAGTTTTTTTGGTTTTCTTTTCTTTTTTTTTTTAGTCTCCAACTATGAACATGAATCATTAGAAACACAAAAAACACCCCCAAACTTCAGCTTACATCAATATAACATCTTTCACATCCAGTCATTAAGATTGTTTTTTAACTGCAGTTAAATTCCTAAGTTCTCAATGACATACAGATAGCAGACCTAATGTCTACAGGGAGAAATACACAGTATTGCTTACTGATAAAATCTTGGCCTAAGAATCCTGAATGACATCGTAATTTACTTTTATGGAGAATTTAAAACAAATAAAAATTCAAGAGGAGGAGAGGAAAGGATTTGACAGGAAAATTCTCAACAGGGGAGAGAACCAAAGCAAAAAAGACAGCAAGAAAAAATAATATAAAGAAATTAAGATGAGTTCTTAATAATCAAAGAGTATGTATGAACAACAGTAATTTCAAAAATAAACCACAGATTTAGTCTGCAGTTTCCCAGAAGATGCATCACTTAACAAAAGAAGAAATCTGAAACTTGCAAAATTCTAAAGTCACCAAAGTCACAAGTAGAGCAAATAGTAGCTAGGCCACGATTCTACCACAGTTTATTTTCTCCCCTTTTTGCAAATGGAGAGAAGTTAAAAGCTTGAATAAATGCTACGCAGTAGTTTGAGAGGATGGACTGCTAAGTGATAGGAAGAGAAACCATTTTATGCATTTCATTCAGGACTCAAAAGCTGCAGCACCACATTAACATAGTGCCTGTGTGAGCTAACCAGCCTGCCAGGTCTGAACGTGCTTGTGAGCTATTTTGTAGCTACAGTCCCCTCATACCACATGGACTTCTACAAAGCCCACATTTAGAGTGACAAAGATGTGTTCTATAAAACTGTAATTCAAATTAATGAGCGTTTACTGCATTTGCATTTAAAAATAATGGAGACACTACCTGTTCTGTTCCCAGGGGAACTTCTATCTTCCCCAGAGATCCTTGGAGCTCTCTGCACTTTAGCTGCCTTTGCACTGCTGTTTATTACTTTAATGGTGGTTGGGGTAGCAGGCTGTACTGATGCTGGAATAATCTGCACAGCTGCAAAGCAGAGAACATTGAGGAACATCAGTTATAAATTGCTGGCACAGAAATAGGCATATATTATTTATTACCTGTATTATAACATCAAGGAGCTAGTTTTTTCCTTTGCTAGAAAGATGCACTCTCTAAGTCACAATGCTAAGAATAATTTTAAAGACCTTTTACCTCTTTCAGTGGTAACTGTGGTTTTAGTTAGACTTACAGTAGAGACACCATATTATAGATAAAACACCAGCTTTAGTTTACTATCATGTCCATTAGTCCTTTTTGTGTTCCCCTCATAGCTAAAAATTTTCAACCAACATAATAAAGCAGACCAACAGAGAATATATGATGGAAGGAAAATCTGCACTTAATTAATGTCTTCTAATTATTCTTTTGTAAACATTTTCCTGCAAAGTCATCAGTATTAATCTATTGAAAAAGAAACTGATGAGTATCATGCGTATGACATGTTTCCATAAAAAAAAAACCCCACCCAAACCTCTCATGCCCTTAGTTTTATCTTCATGCTGTTCCCATATGACCTACCCTAATGCACTTTTCCCTGTAGTCACTGTACAACCCTCCATATCTGCTATTTGAACAGCAATTAAATACCCTTCTATTGTAATGGTATAAGAGGAGGCAAATGCCCCACTGTGGATGGCTTTAACTAGACACAAACCCAGGATATAATACATGGGCTATCTATTTAACATATAAGCTGCTTAAAAGTCTTCTGAAAATTGATTCATCTTAATAATTTATGACACTGCTTCAGCTGGAAGAATGAGTTTCAAATAATTGGAAAGTTACTTTAATGCATTTTTTCTAATATTGCCTTCTACGCAAGTCCTCTCAAACACTCCCATTCAGTTTTTGGAAATGCTTTCTTTTGAAATCGTAACATTCTAATTTATCCATTTATTAGTGCAGTATATAACCTAAAAACCCAAACAACTCAAGACCTCAAATATGTATCCTAGACAGGTTATTTCAAGAGAGTGGAAAACCTACTATCTAAAATGAAAGTCAGAAACTTTCACAGTTCAGGTTACACATCACCTTCCAGTCGATAACATAATAATGAGAAAACCAAAGTTTTGCTTTGAAGTTTAAAATACGCCTTCCTCCTCTTACCAGGGAAAAACACTTTCTCAAGTGATTTTCTAAATATTGTACTATTTCAGTGTTGAACCAAAGTACAATGCTACACCTGCAAACAGGTGAATTAACTGCTGGCAGAAGTACTTACGCTGATCAATAGTAACAGTTGCTATTTCTCCAGAGTGCTCTTGGCTAGCCAACACATCTGCAAATGAAAAGAAAAAGTTTATTTAACCCACAAACTTCAAGTCACTTGAAGATCAAAAATTTTCATACATGAAAGTAGTAAAACTTTGCTATCAGTTTGCAAGTGACACATGTAGCTCATGGTCTTATGAGTAGACATGTCATGTCTGTCATTCAAATTTTAGAAATAAAGATGTACATGGTGAATTTCAAGGTATCTTATATATTCTCCATCTCCTAAACGATGTAAATAAAGATGGAAAGTTCTTAGTCAGCCGTGTCATATCCGAGCATGGTAAATCTGAAATGGACATATACATTATTGTATTATACACAAAAAAACCATCACATATCGCTTGTGTACAATATATGGATTTCATTGCCGATGCTTAATAATCTTCACTTCTATATGACACAGAGATGTATATTAAATAACTCACAATCAATATTTAATTATAAAACTGTCAAATTAAGATGAACTAAAAATCTTTATTAAAACAAAGGAGGAATCATCACTCACTGCTTCCTCCCTATTAGCTATGAAGTTGGATGAAAGACTTGCCAACAGTGTTTAGCATGCAGACATGTTTCACAACAGCAGACATCCTCACTAATACCTCCTGTTATCTTGAACTGATGCCCTCATTTTTACTGCCAATATTAAGTAGAGGAAAAAACTGCTCACAATTGGTTTCAACTTGAAAGAAAGAAAGAAAGACAGAGAGAAGTGGGGGAAGGGGAGTAAGTAAAATCAGTTACAGAAAAATCCCCCATACACTTTCGAAGAAGCTCCAAATGGCTCCAGAGGATTTCTCCCCGTGGGACGCGCTGGAAGAATTCTTCTTGACTGAGGCTGCAGAGCTCTCGCCCAGGAATGCTGAGTGCACTGAGGTCAATGTCAGACATGCTGAATTCCTTTATCACCCACACCACCCAGTGGAGCACCTGGTCTGTTGACCACTGCACTGGATCTGGGAAAAGAGAATGAAAACTGTAAATTATCCCATTACACACGGGAAAGTTGACTCCTCCTAAAACAATGAACGGGATTTTCTTTAGCCCAAGCTTTTACATCAGAACTATGCCCGACATCTCTCAAACACAGAAAATAATTATTTTTCTTTTTCCATAGGTCTTTAGTTTCAAAAAAAAGAGTAGTCTCTCCCATACCAGGATGGTTTTCCCCAAATACATCAATCAGCATGTGATTATAATGAAATACCACATTCTAAACTCATTCACATTATCCCAGTTTCTAAACTATTGAAAATCACCATCATACTGTGTTTGGCTGGGATGGAGTTAATTTTATTTATAGCAGCCCATATAGTCCTGTGTTTTAGGTTGGTGACTAAAACAGTGTTGGTAACATACTGATGTTTTAGTTATTGCTGAGCAGTACTTGCACAGTCAAGGTGTGACTGAAGCCAGAGGGGTGGAACATGACTCCCCTACAATGGAAGAAGGCTAAGAGGAGATGGGCAAGGGTGAAGTGCCCATGCAGCTCAGAGAATAATGCAAAGCAGCTGACTATCTCAAAAAAACAGAGGCAGAGGGTGGCCTTTGTTTTAGATAAACAGCTATCAACAGCTGTGTGGAACAACCCATGGTGTAAGTCTCCCTGAGTCAGTCAGACCAGAATGGCGGGAGTGAACACACTGTTCAGCTCAACACCAGTCCCACAAACTAGACAACCAGCAAAATAATTCTGAAGAGAGCAATGGGCTTGGGCTGGTTCCAACCCACATATTCCTTCCTGGCAACTGGGGACACCCAACATCATGATGGTGAGTGTATTACATAGACACCAGTAACAGGAATCACGTTGGTATTGTGACTGAACAGTGTATTGCAACTGCTGTATTATTCTAAGTGTAACTTACCTCTGTGTTGTGATTTTAGCACAATTTATATCACTCTGCTAAATCAGAAATCCCATATAACATAACCATCTTCAAGTATATTTGAGATTAAACATTACACCCCCCCACGCATGGAGTATCTAAAAGAACCTGGTCAGAAAGTATTGGACTCCAACATAAGGCTTTCTCTGTTTCTCTCTTGGCCAACTCAGTGGGCAGGCTAAGGATGCACAAGAATCTGGGAAAGGACACAGCCATGACAGCTTATTAAGTTGTCTTTATCTTGACCGTTTATTTTTCGGTTTTTTAACTTGCCTTGGCTCTTCTGATTCTTTCCCCCATGCCTCTGGAGGGGAAGTAAACAAGTGACAGGGTGGAGGCTCACCTGACAGCTGGAGTCACCCACCACATGGGTGGGCTAATAAACATGTACTTAAACATAAATATAGATAAAAATATAAAAACAGTAAGTGTATTACATCACATGTAGAAAGACCACATTAAATAAACCATTAAACCAAGATTTGATACAACAGGACCCAATGAATGCCTCTGTTTGAATCAAACAAGTCACAGCATCAAGTTTTGGGACATCTGTTTGACATTTCAACAGACCACAACATGGACATCATTAAAATGCCAGTGCTGAACACACAAAAGTATAGACAACTCATACAGCAGAGGAACACAGAGAAAAGGTAATAAATAATCAACTCAAGATATGTGGAATACATGATTTGTTGATTCAAGACACTTTAACATAAGAAGTCTGTTTCAAGCAGTGTTACTGTGAACAAACCAGAAGAGAGGATGAGTGAATCTAAGAATCATCTTCAAAACTCTGTTAATGTTGTATGCAATACTTTAAAACATGTCAGCGAGTACAAATTGGAAATGGAAGCTAAAGCAGGGTTATTTACTTTCATCATCTCAAGGGCAAGAAAACAGGAGCAGAACAATTATGTATTTTTAAATTATTATACCCCAAACAGATGTCACCCTGACAAGTTTTTATGTTAAGAACTAATGAAAGCAAAGCTTCTAAGTCTATAAACGTTATCTAGGAGCCACAAATTCCATTTGGCTTAATAAAAGAGATTTTTCACTGATGCTACCTAAAACCACATAAAGTAATCCTTTGGGAAAAGCCACACCAAAAGGGTTTGGATTTTCAAAACCTTATCAGCAGTGAATCTTCATCAAAAAGCTGCTAATCTGTTCTCATTGACAGAAGATAATCTGCAAGGTAACATGAATTATTACTTTCCCTAACCAGTTCAGTGACTCCCAAGCCTTCTGCTACTCTCTTTTCCGGCTTTATTTCTCATACCAATTCATATTTTCCTTATTCCTAGAGACCTTTGCAATTGTACCAAATCTTTGGATTCTATTAGCAGAAATATCTTTAACAGTGAAGAATTTGTAATCTCTAGTGAAACCCACCAAAACATAACACAAAGGGAAAGACACATTTTAAAGACCTCCTAAAAGCTTATTTTCCATTTGCAGCAAGAACAGAGAAACCTATAAAGATTTAAGGATGAGATGCTGAACCACTGCTTTTCTGGATTATGATTATTTACTGACTGGACTTGACTTTTAGTATCAACATACACTGTCTTTTGAAAAGATTCAAGGAATCATTTCACATGAATAATTTCAGAAAAACTTGACCTCAGAGAACCAGGCCTCACAACTCTTTGAAGGAAACTGGCCTCTTTTTTTACTTTTTAAGATGTGTATTTATAAATGCTGGGGCAAAAAAAAAGTAAGCCTTTTTTGAGGGATACATTAAGAATATTAAGAACATTCTTTATTCTCAGAAATTTCTGACTGTACCATAATGTAGAACTTACTGGTGCCTTATTTCAACCGAAGTCCCCACAACTATGACAACTCAGATAATATTTAGAATTTTCTTCTTTCTAGGAAGGCAGTTTAGCACATTTTTTCTGATATCAAGACAACACCATTACTCTTAATACAGAGATCTCTGCCATAATGACCTAGTACAACTTTCCTGGAAAATCTGCACTCCCATGACAGAAAAGAACTTTCAAAGTCACAGCTGTGGGTTATAGGGTTTTCTTAACATTATTATTATTAAATTAATTAAATTATTAAATTCAATTATTTAATAATTAGCATTATTAAAGTTTATTAAAAACATAATTCAATGTAACAATATGGTTTTAAGAAACTTTCTTCTTATATTAATGGGAGAGCATACTGAAAAATATCAGTCTGCTCCTCATAAAGCCTCACCCTCGCCGCCCGCCCCCTGCCCCGCCCCAAACATTCTGGGTCAAATCCATGATTATCAATAGACATGATGAAAACTATTTTGGAAGTGCTTGCCAGTGAGAAAAACAAAGAGGCATGAAAAAGCCATTGCTTTAGTTACCAAAAATACACTCAAAATATTGGCAAGCTACACATCCTTGCAAAGTCCTGTGACTTCACCGGAATTCTTAAAACGCTTCCAAATATTCCACTTGCCAAACATATTCCAGTTTTGCAGGTCTGCTTAGATACTACAGCTTCATGTGCTGAATACACCTTCGCAGTACATTTCTGCAAGTCACAACAAGCAACTCAGCCGGATAATCTCCTAAGGATGACGTGGGGCTAAATCCCACAGTTTCAGTTCAATCCTAAGCAGGCATTCAGAGATGCCTTTTCTAAACTAACATTAAATTAGCAGCTGGCTTAGCAACAACATTAATTGAAAAGAGATGATGATCTACCAGAATATTTGTATCCAGTTCTGAATCATCTTTTTCCAGTATGTTGAAGTCAAGCATGGTTTTCCATGCAAAATCTGATTTAACACTGTACTCAGCATCCTATAAGCTATGAACAATTTGTTTCATTTTAGAGGCAACCCCCACCAAGTACTGAGTCTCATTGAAATTCAGACACACATCAAAAAGAGCTTTATCACTAACATATGCATTTTTAAAGAGGGGAGGAAGAAGAAAACTGCTTTCTAAAAACTGCAATGAGAAGAAGGTTATGAAGGAAAAAGCACTATTTTGATACAACTATTACGACCACTGATTCTACTTATCTTTATCCTTGACTTATGCAGAAATTTGCATTGTACTTACACATACCATAAGAAATCCTCTCTGAGGTACTGGAGCGCTTAAATGAGAATTCATTTTGGTTATATAATTAATGAAAGAACACCGATCCCCCAAACAAACAAAAGAACCCAGCCCCAACCTGAACACAAGTGCGCACAAACACACACACACAGTGTCATGTATTATTACCATAGGGTATCCCAAGGCGCTCCTGCTCCTTCCGGTAGCCTTCCAATGCTGCAGCCCATCGTGTCACTTGTTCAGAGGTTTCATCTGAAATTGTTGTAATATGTTTTGTTCCATCCAAAGTTATTACTTGAGCTTCCTCAACAAGGTGAGCTTCAGCCTCTGCATGATGAGCATCTGGATCAATCACCACCTCCACAGTCTCCACAGGCTTCACAATTTCAAGGATGTTTAACTTGGGTTCTATCCCTAAGTATAGAAAGAACAAACACAAAACTTAAAGATAGCAATGCAAATATGACAAAAATGTCGTTTTAAAGGTTTCTGATTAATAGGTGTTAGCATAATTAGGAAAGAAGCATGACACAAAAGCATCATCAGATTTCAGCAAGTGACCTAAATTAGAATGACGTATTATTCTATTATACAGGATATACTTTGGTAAGGTGAATACAAAGCCGTCCTTCTTCCCTCCCCCAGTATTACAGCTTCCTATCCTATTCAGGGGATCCATTTCACATATCTTGAACAGAAAGTTCAGCATGTGGGCATAAAGAACAAGTATTTTGGTCTGTAAGAAATATACCAAACCAAAGAAAAAAAAGCAAACAAAAAACCCCAGAACAAGCATCCACCTCTTGCCCCCAAACAAGAGGCATTTCCTTCAGCCTCTACAGTATTTCCCTGATTATCTTTGGGGTCCAGGACTTAACATTTTCTTTCAGTACTCGGCAAGAGGCAGTGCATCCAACAGTAAGTTAAAAGAAAACTAGAAGATTCTTCATGTTTTAAGTTTCATCAGCTATTCATGTTTTGGTTTTATGTGTGTCATTTAAGATACCAGACCACAGAGGTGGAAGATTGCCTGTATCTGTTCTGCAGCAATAAAGAACACGTTCACTAATGCTGCTAATGCTTTGTATTATCACCTTCTCTGTTGTCTTCTGAGAAGGTATTTTGTTCAATTGGTGCCTCACCAAATTTCTGACATTGTATAGAAGATTTTTCTTGTTATTACAATAAGCTAAACAGAAAAAAATTCTTCCAATTTTTGCGACATATGATTTTCATTATAATAACTAATAACCACACTTCTTTAAGATATTTGTATCAAATATATTCGCACATTAAAAAAAAATTTGTAAAATATCATTTTATTATGACTTGGAAATCCTTGTCTACAGTTGGGCAGTTGAAAGTAGGATTCACAGAACATTACAGAGCCAGAATAACTTCAGTATCTTGAGCCATAAGGTATTATTTTGTGTCCCTTCTGTCTAATCTATATCAAAGATGAATGTGAGATGGTAGGTTCTGTAGGTGATGGCCTTAAAAGCTAAAACCACAATCCATTCACAGTTTTTCAGGGAAAAACACAGCGTACTTACCTGCAGCATAAGAACAAACCAAGACTTTCAGACAAGTATTCCTCCAGACTTTAAAAGAAATTCAGCTTGAGAAAAATATTAGAAAGGGAATGCTACAAAGACCATAAGTACAACATGCAGCAACATGAAATTAAGAAAGTGAAAATAGGTGTAGACAGGCAGTAAACGGTTGATTAGATGAAGAAGCAAACACAAAGAAAAAGCAAACAAGTACCTTATTTAGGATAATAAGTCTTTTATGTAGGCCATCTAAGATTAACATGCACAGCACAGGCTTGTTTTAAAGTGGATAGAAACGGGTAAGAGAAAACACTAAGGGTTAAGGTTCTATTTTTGATCTTCAAAAAAGAAAGTAAAGAAAAAAGGCTCTAGAGAGGAACAGTTCAGTATCGCTCAACAAAATAATTCACTGTCTGTCAAATAACATGTCAAAAGAACCATGAATTCTACTGCTTTATCCATAATGCAAACATGGAGATCAAAGTGATAAGTCTGTAGAGGAATCAGCTTGTAAGTAAAAATGTAAAATGTTGTGCAGTAACAGACTGCCACCTAACCTACTGGAATGTTAAATCAACATTAATTCACTGGGTTTGTCTGCATCTCTTCTCATATCTCTCCCTTTACCTACTGCATACGAAAACAGATGTCCAGTCTTTCTTGGACAGCATGTAAGTTGTGGAACACAATGTGACAATGTCACGCATCCCAAAAGTATAAACTGGTACAAAAAGTACAAAAATTGAATGATACAAGCCCCTTCACTGGTAATTGTCTGAAGCTAGAGAATATACTGGGGTTAAGACAGACCTACAGGCAACCTGGGGGTTTTTTTCCCCTTGAAAAGTCTATTATTAACCAAAGTCTTGCCAGAGGCTTAGTTCAGGGCTGCATTCAAAATTGCTGTTCACACAATGACAGGAAAACCATACACATCTCCATTCTTCAAACCAAAAGAAAGAAGTTAAGGCAAGGTGGAGAGACAGAAAGGACTTTCCAGTAAGAAGAATAAACAAGACCACTATTTTTATCTGCTGTAACTTATATTAAGGTATCTTTGTATGAAATGCTATAAAAGAACTACAATGGACTGTATTTCAGCTGGTGTTTATTCCTTTGAATTGCAGATGGATAATCAAAATTTGACAGAACACTTGAACTGACACAACAGCTTTTCTCTTAAGAAAAAGACAGTCCAATCCATCACAAGGATTATTATCACTGGTTACTGCTAGCTGAATTCTATATATTATACAAGCTGAGGAAAAATAAAAACAAGTAAATCAAGAATTTTTCAATACCTCATCCATACAAGAAAAATATGCAGATGGCATAAGAAGCTGTTCTTCCCCCCTGGCTCAAAGGGGCACTGCAGTCAGAGCAAGAGATCCATTTCACTGTTTGTGATCCAAATATCACCCTTTTATTATTTATATCCATGCTGTTTGTTTTCTGATATTCTGTCCTGCTGTATTTTACTTGCATTCAACAGACAGATTTCTTATGAGCTGCATAAGTGTCAAATATCATGGTCTGAAAAACAACACTGAGGATTATTCTGAAGTTATACAAACGTACTTAATAATACGCAGATGTTTCTTTTAAGGAGAGAGAGAGAAACAGAGGGGGGAAAAAAGGAAAAAAGAAAGAAGCAGCAGATCCTTGTGCTATATGGTCATGCACCTCAGTTTTACATTAAAGAAAAAATAAAACCCCACACCCAGGAAGAAGATGGAAGATACTTAAGATATTTATTGCTTGCATCCTTTTGAAAGTGGAAGCCTGAGCACTGCACACTTCAAGTTACTGGGCATGAATTAAGAGCAGTTATTCTAGATCCCTTAAGGACGTTTCTACTCTGTTTTTAATCCCCATTACATATGGGGAACTGAGGATTCAAGCTAGCACTAGTCACCTGACACTCAGCGTGAAATGCAAATTGTCAGTCTTACTTAATAGTGTTAATACAAAACAGAAAAGCTTTCTTCTCTCTAATCTACACTGAAGCCAGAAGAAAACAAAACAAAACGTGTTTCCCAAATTTTGCTAACCTGCTTTGCTGACATAACTCAAAACAGATAATCAAAGATACCTTGCTCAGGTAGGACCTTGTTGTCACTGTTTGAAAAGATGGCAACAAACACCTGCAGCTGTTCCCAGAGCCCAACATGAATGCTGTCTAGAGTGAGTGGTGGCAGTCCTTTCACTCAAGACATATAGAGGGGGCAAAAGACAACACGACAAAAAGCAAAGCCATGAAGTTACTAATTCCAGAAGATTCAACAAGGGGAAACCCTGTCATACCTGATAATGCAAATAAAAACTATACATCAACAAATCCCTACACACCTGGTTAATGCTCCTCTGTCACAACAGTTTACTCTGACTTCTCATCTGAAGAAACTGGACGATAGCGATCCCAGCCCTTCACACCAATTTCCAGTTAGCTACACATACTCCCATAATCGAATCGTTCATGAGGCACACAAGCTCACTTGCCTCACAAAGACGAAACTGTCACCAACCTAGACAACAATCTTCTCCCTGCTTAGATACTTGGTCTGGTATGAGTAACTACTCACCCTTAATAAAAGCCTCATACTGTAACTGTCATTATCTGGTCCAGGTTTGTTTGGGTTTTGTGGTTCGGTATTTTGGTTTTGTTTGTTTTTTACTTAGAAATTGATATGAAGATACTATAAAAAACAATTCAAATAGAATCAGTCCATTACATTTATTTTAATTACTACTTATAACCACAGCACACAATGAAAGAGACATTCTGAAGCTATGTGACCATTCAGTGATCTACCTACTTAGCTAGAAATAATAGGGTATTAGGTTTGCTAGCAAGCAATCCTACAATAATAATTTGTCTCTACAACAGACAAACGTAACTGCTTACCTTGCCTAGATATTACTTGCACACTGAGTTGGACTGTTCCATCTGTTTTTACTCCTTGATCAAAAAGGCTACGATCTGGGTCCAGCTTGATAAAAGCAAAAACAATTAAAAAATATGTATTAGTCTCATGATTATAAGATTCTCCTTTAAACTTTAGAAACAGTGTCTGAGCAGATTTTCTAAAGAAGCATGCAAGTATTTTTAGTACTGTGTAGACACAGTACATCACAGCAAGAATTTGAAACTCGCCACTGTGTTCTGTTTAAGGTAGTTTCACTTACAGGGATATTTTTTAACCTAAAAAAAAAAGCAATGCAATACCTGGAAGTACTCTCACTTTGTGAAAAGTAGCTACAGTTCCTTTTCTTGTTTTTTTAACACCTTCATAAAAATTCTTGTCTTTAAAGCAGTATTTTCCCTGTTATTTACGGAGAAGCCACAGATATCTGATTATAACTACAAATAAAACATGCAGCTAAACACAATGTGGAACAGTTATACTGTCTAACATGTGGTGATGCCTGTAAAAATGCACCTGAACGGTATAAAAACATTCTTGCTTTATTCAGATTCAAAACAAGATTAGCCATGAAAGTTCAGACAGCAACAAATGATGTGGGCTACCTCAAGAGAAGATTGTATTATTGTTGCCCTCATTCTTCTTTCGGTTGCAAGGTGGTAATTTTTTGCTTTCTCACCCTCACCTCAGGAACCCCAAAAGTATTTTGATTTTATTCACACTGAATTACTGTGTACGTATTAAATGGTTTGATGATAATGAACCTGACATAAAATTAAAGTCTCAATTGTAATTAATATACCAAATGAAGCATGAAATCTATGAACAATGGAAGAAAGGGATGAAGTATATAAAATGCTTCTCCATTAAGAGAGGTTAAATTTTTCATAGCCTTTCAATTTACCTGGATATCTTGCAGGCAAATCTCATGTGCATCCAAGGAACACTGCAGTCTGGGTTCCAGCAACTTCTTAAGATTTCCAATTGGTTCATTAATGTCAATAGCTTGACTTACAAATTCTGCTGTGGTGTAGGTTTGCTCAACGATGCTTAAATACCAAATTAATACAACAAATCATTACCTACATGTCAATACAGGAGGTATAGGAAAGCTTAAACAAGTTAGAAGTAAACTACACGAAAGGTAATACCAACTCTGAAATCTTAATAACATGCAGAAAAACTCTTGGCTTGAGTAGAGGGTGAATTACTAAATTTGGTTCCATTGATTTTACAGTTGCATAAGTCTTCTTTTACTGTGTTGCTGTTCAAAAGCTACGTGAAATACCAAGATTATTTTCAGATCACCATTTTCAAGAGAATAAGTCATAATTATTATACTATACATCATTTACTTGCATGTGGAGTAAACTAATTCTCTTTGCCTCACCTAGACTGTATTTAAAAGACATTCAAGTTGAAAACAGTTCTCCAAACCAGGTTCTTAGAGAGCAGGTCACCTGCTGGCCTCAGCTATTTCTATCCAACACGTTAACTGCCTTTCTGTGCTTTAGAAAACAGTTGTAAAAATTACGAGGGAAGCACTGGGAAGAAAAAAACCAGGTTGAGCTAATTAAAGTAAAGGATATCAGACTTGGGTATCTACAGTTTCAATAGCCCTCATAATGATACAGTCAACAGATACAGAACATAATTTCTACTCTGTTAAAAACAAATGACCCTGCATAACCGTAAAGCAATGGACTGGAGAAACTGAAAGGTTCCTCTCAATTACAGAAGGAAACACTGAAGTTTAAATGTTTGCAGCGTGTACATGTATACATATTCCTGCAGACATGAAAGTAGGGGAAGAGAGCTACTCAGAACACAGCCAGAGATAAACAAAACGGTTTGAGATTTAAGCAATTAAGATTGGAGAGCATGATAGCACTATACCGGTTTCTGATAGTGGCTACAGTTCCCCTTGAAGAAAACTGCCATTTAATTATATAAGAAACAGAAAAACCGAAAAGAGCACAAGCAAAACTAAGAATTTCGTATCCAGCAAGAAAATTGAAGATCTGTGGAAACAATCAACAGTGGGATTGCGAAGATCATACTGAGTCAGTTACTCCTGCCATCTTAAAGTTACTTCTTTTGCCTAGCTAGAAAACACTTATTTCATAACCATGGCCATCTCTGAAGCACTACACAACACCCAATGATAAACCTGAATAACCAAACTTAGTGTGTGCAGCCACAAAACTGAAACAAATTAAAGAAAACAAATAAACAAATGAATTGCAGTCTAAAGACCCCAAAAAGCCAAGACAGTACATACCTTTCTTCAGTGCATTCCTGTTTCTCAGTTCCATCAATTTCTATTTCTATCAGCTCCTCTGCGTCTCTCTTAGTCATGGCTAAAATGTCTTAAGAATGGACCTATGAACAGAAAAGAATTTTTTTGTTAAGTCACAGACCAACAAAACTAGATAATGGATTGTGTCCAACCAAGCATTTTTTAAACCAAGTACCAGGATAGCTTTTTAAATACAGGAATTCAGCTAAAAAAATAAAGCCAAAAGCTAATACAAATTTCACAAAATAGATGACAACACCTGTTTCTCAAACAAACATTCTAGGGGCAAATCCAGGACTACAAATGGATGTTAGCACAGAGCCCAAAGCCTCATTTTCTTGGAGACATTCAAATTTACTGAACAGTTTTGCTGTGGACCAGCTACAGCTTTCAGTAGGTGGTTGCAAAGAACTTCTGAAAATTCTTTGAAAGTCATGCGTATTTTGTCATCTAGATTCAGCTACATACTACTTTCCTAGCAAGGCTGAAAGATACTGCTTATGAATTTAAGCAGCATTTAACATAAAATGCTGCTAGCAGGAAGCTAGACAGATGAACCATTATTTCCTCATAGGTAAATAAAGTCAACAAGAAAATGTTTATTGACAGTCCCATCTTTCCACCCATCCCTCTCATGGGCCATCACTTGATGATATGTGCATAATGAATGCATCTTGTTGAGTCCCGAACTAATGTGGTACGTTAGCAATTAAAAGGAAGGTTATTCTATAATGATATTCTCATTGACACTGCAGATTTTCATGCCCTGTAGCATACTGGAGCCTGCTGGAGTGTAAGGAGGAAAGAATTACATCATTTGGTCTGTAAAGACATAGTTTCTATAATTTTATCATGTTTCACTAACCATTCCATACCTCATAAGTATGATATACCTATGATAAAGAACTGGGTCAAATAACATTAACAGTTTAAAATAAATAACACCACCAACTCACAGGAAAAGGAGTAGGAAGTGGAAGTACGGGGCGGGGGGTGGGGTGGAAATCACAGTAGAAAAAGCAAAGTATGCTACTATTTAAATACCCGCAATAGAAGAGATTAGCAAGGTTTCCATCCCGGACTTGTTCTTTCCCAGGGACTACTCTACCCCAAACCCAACTGTTAGTACAAGAATTTATTAATGACAAGTTAATAAGGGAACTTATTAAACTTTAAAACTTCTCAAAAGGAATAGTAACCAACCAAGTTGTACAGTTATCACAGAAAAGGTTTAAAGAAATAATAAGATAATACTTATCTTATCTCCTTCAAAAACAATTACGTAAAATTAGTTTTGAAGAAATCAAGTGCTGCATGTGATATCAAACTATAAGAAGACAGCAGGGCTAGACAGGAAGTAAATGGCACCTCATTAATACCTCACCACTAGAAGCAAAACCAGAATCTGTTCTGCTCACAGATCCGGCTCTGTGAAAATCCCCCAACTGCCAGGGTAGCATCCACTGAACAGGGCCCTGGGAGTCCAGTTCCCGTACCACTTAATCTTGTACATCATCCTCACGATAAAAGGGGAAGAATGAACTACCACTTCTGAAGAATGCAGACAAGCTTAACTAAATGTCTAAAGAACTGACATGTGCATCGTTACAGGTGCTCTGGTTGACTGTTAAAAGATTTTTCAAGATTAAGGTTTGAGCAAAGTCCCTTACTGGAAACTCCCAAAGAAGCTAACTAGTATCATAAAAAAGAGGAAATTCTTGCCTGTATTGGCAATCAGATTAAAAGCACAAACCCACAAGAGCAATTTTGTTTGTTTGTTTGGGTTTTTTTTTTTTGGTTGGTTGGTTTTTTTGTTTCTTTTGTTTGGTTGGTTTTGAGGAAAGAGGAAGAAAAAAAAACATTATGGAAACATGTAAAGTCATTAATGGTTCAGAGAAACCTAATGGGAAAAATTATTCACTCTTTCCTTTGCTAGAATAGAGAGACTCCTGATGACGTAAACATTTCACATGAAGTCTAACGAAGTTTGTTGCTACAGGATGATGCAGAGATTGAAAGCATACATTGGTTCAGAACGGACTAGATGTCCTGAGCCTACTCTGAAGGCTACTGAGAAACAACAGAACTCAAACAGCTTGGTTTGCTAGGAGGGTAAGTGCAGTAGGAATGCCACAACAGCAGCATTTGTACAGAGAAACATATAAAACTGTGCTGGATTTGTGGAAGATACAGCCTACTGATCTCTGTTTGTTTTTATTTTTCCTTCAACCTAAAAAGCCCAAAGACGTACCTGTTATCTAAGGAGAAATCTGGCCATAATGCCCACACAGACCTCCGCTAACTTAAGAGAAGGTATCTGTTAACAGAGCCTTTTTTCCCCTGCACAACAGACCAGTGCTACGACAGTATCTTTTACAGTTCAGCATTTGCAGTCAGGGGAAAACCCCACTGTTAAGATCTATCTTTCCTTTTCCCTCAAACACACAGAATTAAGCAAGTAACAAGCCTATCATGATAGAGGCATAGATAGAGGATAGTCTACTACTAGAATTGGCATCTGCTATCCTACCAGGCAACTGTGAAGTGAGGGCAGCTACTGGAGTCTATACGCATTATCAAGTGATACCGAAGCCCAGTCACTGGAGACATTTGTGCTCCTGAGACGCTCTGGTGGTTCAGTTGTTCGTGGGACATTTTTGTACTTATCATTAGAATCAGTAAATACCAAAACAAACCGATAACCTATTCTTTACAGATCAGGTTTTGCAAGTAATCAGCCGGTTGGGATTTAAAACGAAGATAGTGGACCACTACACGGATCCAGTTGTGCCAGATTTCAAGTGCTCCCCTTCCTTATCAAGGGTCAGAAGTTAGAAAATAAATCCGAACTGGTACAAGCGCCTGTGCAGCACGTACCTGGCCGAGCACCAGGAAGCAAGCTATGCAAGATGCCAAATATGTTTTCACCCCAAATAAGTTTTTACAAATGGAAGTAAGTTTTCATGCCCGGAGAGGACTCGCGGTCCTCGGTCCGGGCTGCCAGCCGCGACCGCAGGACCCGCGGCGGGAGGACTTCACCCTCCTCCTGGCCCCAGCGCGCCAAGTCCGACGCGCTGCCCGAGGGGCCTTTCCCCGCGCCGGCTCCATTTCCCGCTTGCAGGGACCCTCGGGACAGGGCGCCCCAGCCCGCTCCTTCGGCCGCGGGGCGGCCGCGCGGGCAGACAGAAGGCACCGCAGCCATGCCGGAGGCCGGCGCAAACCCGGCCGGGTGAGGCCGCTCCTTCCCGTAGGCCCCGGTCCTTTACTCCGCCACCCCGCCCGCTTCCCCCCCTCCTCCTCCCCGCGGCGCCTCGTCGTTGTTTGAACCCGAAACGGAAATGAGATTCGTGGCGCCGGGGAGAAACGGAAACAAAACACGGGCCGGGCGGCCGGGCCGCCAGGCCGCACCGCGCTCACCCGCCGCCGCTACCACCGTCACCGTCGCCGCCGTCCGACCGCACCGGCCCCGAGCGGAGCGGCCACACACCCCGCGCCGGCCGCGGCCCTCGCAGCTACACCGCGTCCCGCCGCCACCGCCCTGAGGAGGCCGTCGCGCGCTCGGGATTGGGCAGCGCGGCCCAGCGCGGGCCCGGGCGGGGAGGGCGCGCCGACACCGCCCCCCCCCGTGCCCGGGCGGGAACTACACCTCCCGGCGGCCCCCGCGCGCAGGGCAGGGTTGGTGGCGCCTGCTTCTCCCAGCCGTTTCCCCTCACCCGGAAGCTATCGCCTCCTTCCGGCGGTATCCGTGGGTGCTGGGCTTTCTGCGTGCTCCCTGTCCCCCACGTTCAGGCAGCTGAGTGGGGCCGTGCGGTGGGGTGGGTGTCGCCTCCGCCCCGGGGACCCCCTGTGCGTGGCCGCGGTGCTCAGTGCTGTGGCGGCATCGGGCCGCGGGGACGGGTCGGCCTCCCGGCGTGCATTGCGCAGGGAGGCGGGGCGGCAGTGGCGGTGGCGACTCTCCCAAGGTGACTGATGCTGGGACGGGGCGCCCTCGCGGCGCCTCCGTACCCTTCCTCCCGCGGCGCCGGTGGGTGCCGGGGAGCGGCTTCTCCTCCACCGGATTGTGCTTGGGGCATCTGAGTCTAGCGGCGCCTCGGGCCCGCTGTCTGCGGGGGGTTCCCAGGGCGGGCGAGGTGGAGACAGAGACGGGGGGGAACGGTATGGCCGGCGGCCGATGCTGCTGCTGGGTTAAAATTGTTACTTTTTCTTTAAACAAGGCAGAACCTGAAAGTCCCAGTTTGGCTCGGTGGCAGTGCCAGCAAAGTCGGTCGCAGTGCGCACCTGGACGGGGCGCGTCGCAGCGTCCTCGGTGGCACGGTGCTCCTTGGGTCAGCGGCTGCGCGTGTTTTCTCCCCAGACCGCACGATGCTTTAGATATTCTTGCTGGGTTAAAGCTCGTCTATAAACTAATTATTTTGCTGCTTTATGCATTTACATTGCGGAAAGAGCTAACTAGTTCTGTGTTTCCGTTTCGGCTTTTCTCTTTTTGTTTTAGTTAAAACGTTAGTGTCATCATGA
Organism: Bucorvus abyssinicus; assembly: GCA_009769605.1. Lineage (NCBI taxonomy): Eukaryota > Metazoa > Chordata > Aves > Bucerotiformes > Bucorvidae > Bucorvus > Bucorvus abyssinicus. Next base: position 16,189,391 of record CM020030.1, on the reverse strand, counting down.
TTCTGCATCAGATTCTGCGACTTTCTTCCATTTTTCGCTCTGCTGTTTCCATTCACTTGCGCAGAAACATAGGGCTTTCTGCTATCGTCTTTAATAAGACAAAAGAGCTTGATCCAGTTCAGAAGCTCTTCTTGGACAAGATAAGAGAATACAACACAAAGAGCAAGTAAGTAAAGGAATTTACTTTAAGGCTGATGGCAAAAGGGGGGAAAAAGTTGATTTTGACAAATGCCAAAATATGGTAACTTTGTAAATTGATCTCTAAATACTTAAGGTATGCTTTCCTGCAACGCTTACTGATAGTGTCACAACTTAGAAGTCTCGTTCCTGCATATCTGACAGAAACTGTCCATTTTTTCCCCTTAAAAAAACCCTGATGTTGTTCTTCTTGGGGCGTTAAAGCTCTTTCTTAAGTTTTTTTGCAAACCAGGTGAACATACCAGTATGTTAATTTTTACCATCTATGTGCTCTGTAAGTAGAAAAAGAAAAAAAGCTCCCCCCTTTTTTTTTTTGTCTGGAGAAAATGGCTATTCTTTGGTCTTGTTTCTAGAAGCCGAATAGAAGTAGGCTCCAAAAGCAATTGAGAACTAATGGAACTGTGAGACTGATTCATTAAATGTTGTAAGTTAATAAGCAGTTCATTCAAGTAGAATCTTAGATTCTTGTAATATTTGAATAAACTACTTAATAGGTAACTAAAAGTATAGTAATTCTGTGTAGTTTATTCTTACAAATTATTCTAGGGAAGGAAGTAAGCCACTTTTTAGTTCTGGAGGAAGATGTGTATTTCCACAACACCTACAAACTAGCCTGTGTAGGGAGGCGTATTTTTGGTGGCTTTACCAGTTGTAAATCATATCTGTGTTGGTACAACTGAGCATTGGTAATCTAAAGAGTTACTATTTTAATTATTTTATATTTGTATCCCAAGAAATTCCTGTCTGAATTTATGTGAATGCAGGTGCCCTGTCTTTTGGGGTTTTTTGCTTGTTTAGTATTTAAAACATGCTCTCTTTGCAAGAACAGTTAAGTTTTACTAACCATATTGCTAATTCAGAAATAGTAGAGGTAGAAATGACAATTTTTTTAGGAAATCACACTGGGAGCAAGTGAAACTAAGTGCCCTGAAAGCCTGGATACTCAGTGTGGTTTTATGTCTCAAAAGGCTACCTCTGTAGCTTGGATTTTCATCAATTATAGTAGAAAGCCTGTCCTTTACCCTGAGAACCTTGTTTATGTGTGAGGTAAGTAGGCCCAGAGGCATTTCATATCTCAACTCCTGGAAAAAATCCCAAACGGTTTGTTTTAATTGGTTGTCAGAAAGGTTTTTAAGTCATAAATGGACATGAAAATATAGAACTTCCATATGAAATTTCAGAACGGAACTGTTAACCAGAACTTTTAATGCTTTTCAGGCAAGCTGGAGGTCCTGTTGATGCAGGCCCTGAATTTCAGAAAGACATGAAAGACTCTATTGCTAGACTTCAACGGGCTTATGGGGAGGGAGATCTAACCACGTTTCCAGAATTTAAATTTGAGGGTGAGTAAACTGTCTTGCTGAATTTGTAATTGCAAGTAAGGACATGTTCACTGACCGGTTTTCTTAATTAATTCCCATTTAGTTTTTATTTGGACCATTAATTTCACATAAGGTGCCCCTGTTGAATCTCCTTACTATCACACAGTTCACACTTGATTCCTCTGACTCCTTTTTTTGATTATTTGCCTCTTCCTATAGACACATGGACTTGCTTGTACTGCTCCTTAACAAAAGCTGCAGTCAGATCAGGCTATCTTAGTTACCCTTCACAGACCCTAAAGTAATAGCCCAAGCAGAAATAGCCCAGGAGCTGCTGTTGTGGTGGTGTTTTGTTTTGTTTTTTTCATTCTCATCCTCCCAAAGAGATCAGGAGACTATGATTTGAAAACCAGTTGTCTGTGTCATCCAAACTGCAATCTGTAAATTTTGTAAGCTTATCTGGAAAGTTGGTGATTTCAGAAAATGAATATAGAACTTAACTTTGTTACTTATGATTAGTTCATGACTAAATTATATTAGACCTTTTTCTTCCGTTATTTGGATATGAATTCTGTCTAACTGATTTAAGTTTGTGTTAGCATGTTTTCATATTACCCAGACTGACTATGACAAGAAGAATGCTCATGACAAGAATGCAAAGAAACTGCACAGCCTCTGACTGCCTTAGGACATAAAGGCAACTTAATTTTTGTGTGGACGGGCTCATTTCTACAGTTCTCTGTTGCTTTTTCTTGCTCATTTAAGTACAGCTCAAAGTCTTTATTACTCACAAGCAATGTTTTAGCTAAAGTCAGGATTTGCCAGGGGTAAGCTGTCTTTCTTATTGGTAGCTGGGATTTAGCAATCTTTTGAAGGTGCTCGTGTATTTGGTTTACATGGCAAGGTTTTGGTAGCAGAGGGCTGCAGGGGTGGCCTCTATCACAAGAGGCCAGGTGGTGTCCGCACATCAGACAGAGCCAGTTCCATCTGGCCTGAAAACAGACCCACTGCAGGACGCAGCTGAGCCAGTCTGAGATGCTGGTGGTACCTCTCTGACAGTATATTTTTAAAAAGGGTGAAAAACACCATCTGTATTCTCAACCCTCCGGTGGAAGGAGGGATAGAAAGACCAAGAGAGTGGGAGGCTTGGTGTGGGCATCTGGCAGTCACCCAAGGTCAAACGACCATAGTCAGTGACTTGTAATTCTGATTAGACTAACTGGAAATTCTAATTTAGACTGGGAACACACCTTAAAATGTTTTGGGTTTTGGTAGTATTTTGGTTGGATTAAGGAAGAATTTAGAGTCAGATTGTTACTGGTGCAAATAAAACAGAGTATCTGTAGACTAGAATCTCTGGTGTTTCTTTCTTTTCCCCTCAGTTTTAGAGATGTAGTTTCTTCATATTCAGTTTTACTTCTATGTAATTTGTAAAATAATACATATTAAAGTTTAGGATTTTTTTTCGTAATGAAAGAAAATTGGTGTGACCATAGGAACAAAACAAAGTGGAAGAGACTGTTCCTTTACCATGTTGCCTATCCTTAATCTCATTTCAGCAAGTTCTCAAAATTAAGTGGCTACATGGGTAGAAACTTAATTTTTTTGTTTTATTGAATATTACTATAAGCCGAGCCTTACCTCTCAGACTCTTTGTAGCAAGAGCAGGCATTAAGAGCCCACATGTCAAAAGCTCTAACCCTTCTGTGTTTGTACCTCTGACATCAAGAACTCCTTCCTCAGTGTTTGTATGTGGAGAGTATCTCTTGCTAAGTAGAGTTGAAATTGTGCGCTACATTCTATTAATCAGCTATAAGACACTAATCAAGAGGAATGAGGAGCTTGGTTACTTGCTCCTGTATCAGAGCTATGTTGGAAATATTAGTATCACGTCCAGTAATGTTCTGGTTGACTTCTTCAGTTTCTCTGCTGCCTAATCTCCTATCCCCAGTGTTGCTAAAAGCTGCTTTGGCAGAATGTTACTAAGGTGCACGTCTGCCTAAAGCCTCATGCATAACTCCTCTAAGGTGGTAAAGAATTGTCTCTAGCATAGTTTATTCTTTAGTGTTGCCCACATCCAATCATACCCTGATATAAACAAAGTAAGTAGTGCTGTAGACTGCAATGTACAAGAGCTTGCTTTAGCTTACCAACTTTATGTTTTCTTTGAATTACAGATGAGTTGTGGTGTTCAAGGCTGGAATAAAAAAGAGACTAACATGACTTTTCTTTCTTCCCCTCTTCCTTTAGAACCCAACTTTGAGGAGACTCCAAAGTGATCTCTGCAGATTGTACACCAATTGGCAGCGTACATCAATGGAGTTGCTGAATGTGGCACCAGTTGTAACTTAATAAATGCCGTGTTTCAGTTTGATTTCAGAAGTGTGAATAAGTTCTTAACCATATGGTGAGCATAGTTAGCTATGACTGTCAACTCTGTAAGCGACTGAGGCATCCGAGTAGCATTTCTCAATGTTAACTGCAAAACTCCTTTGACAAGCTACATTTTAGTGCTGAGATATCACTCCAATAGTGATATGCCAAGAAGGAACTGCTTGTTTTTCTGAGTTTGTCACATCCAAAAATCTTCTGCAGAAAAAAAAAAAAAGACCCTAAACCTGTAGCAAAGCCATGTGGTAGCGATGGACCCACACGGCCAAAAGCACAGGCACAAGTACGCTAATTTTACATTGCATCAATGAACGCACAAGTGATGAAGCATTACTCTTGCTGAAACAACTGAAACCTGTTAATGAGGTTGTGAGATTTACATTTCAGTAACTGAACTATTGACACAAACACTTGAGGTTCTGAGGAACTATTTATTTGTGGCACTTCAGCAGTTAGGGTCCAGATACTACAGCTTGAGTTGTACTGGCATGATTTTTCTTCAGAATGAAATCACATATGCAGTCTACAGAGAGACAGGGATATACTTCCTTGTAGAAGAGAAGCTGTAGGCATTTTATATTAAACAATAAAACACTGCTTGAACCTCAGTTACAGGAAGCTTTATTCTGTCAGGATAGTGAGTTTAAGTCTGCATGACTACTTACACACTTATAGATGGCTTTGGCAAATGTAATACAATGCCAGGTCAGAGTAAGTCAGAATTGCAGGAGAGTTTGAGCCTTTGACAATGGTGGAGATATAAGTAGTAGAAGCAGTGGTAGCAAGGTCACCTGTGAAAGTAACTTGAATAGACTGTTCCAAGCTGTGAAAGTGAATTCTGTATTGCTGCATGCATACATAGAATCACACAATACCAGGTTGGAAGGGAGCCCAACTGTCAACTGGTCCAACCTTTCTTGGCAAAAGCACGGTCTAGACAAGATGGCCCAGCACCTTGTCCAGCTGAATCTTAAAAGTGTCCAATGTTGGGGAATCCAGCACTTCCCGGGGGAGATTATTCCAATGGCTGATGGTTCTCGCTGTGAAAATTTTTCCTCCTGTCCAATCAGAATCTCCCCAGAAGTAATTTGTACCCATTACCCCTCATCTTTTCCATGTGACTCCTTGTAGAATGGGGGTCTCTATATTCTTTGTAGCCACCCTTTAAACACTGGAACATGGTGATAAGGTCTGCCCTAAGCCTTCTTTTCTCAAGGCTGAAGAAACCCAGTTCTGTTAGCCTTTCCTCAGATGGTAGCCTCCCAGTCCTTTGATCATCTTTGTGGCCCTTCTCTGGACCCTCTCCAGCCTGTCCACATATTTTTTGTATAGTGCGGACTGAACACAGTATTCTAGATGTGGCCTGACAAGTGCTGAGTAGAGCATGATAATGACTTTATCTGCTGGTGATGCCCTTGTTGATGCAACCCAGCATCCTGTTGGCTTTCTTTGCCACTGCAGCACACTGTTCACTCATACTGAGCTTGTTGTCCACCAGGACAACATGAACAAAGTGAGAAGTTGTCACATAAATTGACTTGTATATTCAATTTAGTTCTAAGGTTTTTTGTCGTTTTTTTTAAAAAGCAATTGCAGACAGGTAGACTAGATCTAAACATGGGCAGTTTGTATTTTCAGCATGTAGGTGGAAACAATATTTACAGAGCAGAGGTCAAAAGATCCCTTTGATACTTTTGTATAACAAGTAGTCATTTGATGTCCCTCACAGAGGCTGAAATCTTCTAAATAACAAAGGACTTGGTATGCTTGAAATCCTAAATGAAGCAAACAAGGTTATGTAAGTAATAGTTCAAAGATTTTAACCAGATTAAAATTTAGCATACATTTCAGAAGACACAGAGGCCTTGAGATTGAAAAGCAGCATGCTTGAAGGACTGTTAGTTAATAACATTTACCCATTTCTGAAAGGGGAAGCCTACAGAATGCACTGCTACACAGAACAGAAGTAATAACCTATTAAAAACCACAAGTATCAAACAGCTCTGTCTGATTCAAAAGTGCATTAATATCGATAAACAGATACCATAGGGCTCTTCAGAGTTTGTGCCTTCCCACTCAGAGCACCAGGTAGTTGAACTCAGTAAGTTTCTTATGTACATACTAGGAGAAGGAATAAGCTTAGGCTATTTAGTATGTTCTGTTTTGATTAAAGAAATGGGTGGCTTTAGTTGGAGCTCCATTGTTTTTGCACCAATCTAAACAGCTAGAGCAATGTACATGCAGTTAAAGCCCGAGAGCCCTATCAATGAAGAATGAGGAAAAATAGTAAGTTTAGCTTCCATTTTTAGTCAAGCCTTTTGACGCACATTACTTCTAGAGGAATTGAGGCCCAATATTTCTCTCACTGCTGCCTTGGACCGTGTCCTGAGCTTCCTCACTTAACTGCTATGTACAAGCAAGGCAGTGTGGAAGCCTTCACAAAAAATGGCATCATTAAGTGCACAGTATAGAGATGGTATTGCCAAATAGTGTAAGGGTGCTACCTCTTTAGTTTATCTGATAGAGGGAAAATAATCATGAAAATGGGAAAGAAAAAGAGTGAAAGAAGCGAATAGAATAGGGACGTGTAGGAAGAAGTAGGTAAAAGAATCAGGTAAAAATCTGGTTACTGTGGTAAAGAAAAAGATGACTAAGTATGGAGCAAGGTGCTGCAGTTCTATGTTACCTGAGCCTGAATAATAGCTATAAATGCAAATGGAGATAAGGTATCTCGAGGTATTGGCATGTAGAGTCTGGCAGGTGTGGGGTTGGTTGTATACCTGTGCAAACCCATCACTGATCTAAGGAATTTTGAAGACATCTAACTTTTTAAACACTACTGAATGCAAAATACTTGCCTTTTCACTCGTAGATTGATAGTTGTTCTTTCTGTTAACAGAACAGGGAGGGAACATAGGTTAAATAGTAAGTTTTCTGGTATTTGTTTTAACCCTTTAAAAACCTTATTTATTTTTCCTGTTTTCCAGCACTCCTTAGGGTTTTTTCCCCCCTTAGAAAAAAGTTACAACAAATCAATTGAATGCTTTTTGATAGCTGTTATCTCACGAATCACTCTCAAATTACCTGCCCTAGCTTGTCTTTCCAGGTCTTCCCATTACGCTTTTTGTGTGGTTCATGGCCCGTATAAATCACACAGTATTTTAAAGTAATATTTGTAATTCTCTTCTTTTTTTTTTTAACTGGCTCTTATGTAGAAGTCCTAAGATAATATTTTAAAACAAAATAAATAAAATCGGAAGCCAGCCTCCAATGAAGCACAAAATTTTAGCCTTGTGTGAGAGCACCAAAATTGCTTGAGGAATTCTGACTTGCTTAAGAAATTAAAGTGCATGAAATAAATCCATATCAAATCCAGACACCCTGAGAAAGTTTCCACCAGTCATATTTTTACAAAACATCTTCTGAAATAATCTGCAGACACAGATATGAGGACAGTTCAACTTGGTTCTGATCACCTTCTGTCTAATTTGAAGAGGAGACAAATGTGTGCCTGTAGATGACTTAGGGGTGTAAACCACAGCTATGTAAAAACACGTTCGCTGCACATTTATCACAGTAATAATGCTTAATTTTCTGACCAGCACACTGGTTCTAGTAAGGGAACCAGCTGGTGTGTATGATCAGGTTTATTTCAGTGTTCAAAAAAGCCACTGTACGAGAATCATGTGAGAAAGGCCTTAAACAATCATCACAGTTACTAAATCATCAGAAATGTAAATGAAGTTTGCAGTGATTTGTGTAGTACTTGCATCAAGATACTTACTGGGAAGAGCTGTCCTCTGAAAACAAAACAAAACAAAAAAAGAATTAGTACAAGAACAGTTTCCTTAGCTGATTTAAAGTTCTTGAAAATAGTTACTGATAGCTTATGCAGCTCTTCAGTTTCTAGGAGTTTCTGAACCAAATATCTCTTTTTGGTGTAGTGAGTTTAAACAGAAAAAGATTAGTCTGTTTTCAAAGGTAAATGAACTTTCACGTGAACATGAACTCTAACACCAGGTCCGTTAGCCTGTTGCTTTCAGGCAGCGGATCTTCTCAGACTCCGACATCTGGCATCCCTTCTTGCTGTGCCGAACTCTACAGGCACTAGTGTAAACGCTGTGGAGAGAGTTGCTCGGTGTCGCGCTTTTTGCGGCAATCCTCAGAAGTGAACTTTCTCCACGTGCACTTTTGCCACGACCCAGAAGAGGGAGCCAGTTAATTTAGTTTTCCCTTCGTCAGAAGTCACCCGCTCAGACCTTTTAGACTAGAAGTGAACTTGCATGGGTTTTTTTGTTGTTGTTGTTGCCTTTCTTTGCCATTCCCTCTCAAAACTAGAGCAGAAAGGCTCCAGGAATCGGAGTTCGGCTCATTGCTTTCCCTAGATTGCTGTTTGGTAGCCTTATGCAACTGCACAAACATCTCCAAGTCATTCTTCAAGTATCTTTTACAGTAGAGGTTGGCAGAATAAAAATGTCTGCACAAAAAAGTTGCTGTTTTAACACTCTTTAGCTTTACTACCATGAAGTTAGAGTCTTCATGAAAAGGAGGATGTGTTACAGTCAGAAGTACAGATTTTTTTTGTTTGTTTTTTTGTTTTTACACAAGGAAGGAGTGATTTTGTTACTTACTTGTAAAGTAGCCCTTTTTTTGGGCATAAAATACTCCAAGGCCACACAATGCCATTACCAGAGCCACAAATACTACAGCAGCGATGATACCACTTACATTAAGGTCATCTGTAATTATAAAACATAAGTCCAATGTTGTAAGCTGTAAAAATTTCCACTGGCTGGAAATTTCTGTTCCCTAATTACTACAGGCACCTTTTGTATGTACAGGTGGTCTTTGGCCCAAGCTTTGGTGTACGTTAATTACTAAGGCTTAAATGTAGATAAGCAGTCCAAAAGCACTTCTGTAATCACAGCGACATTAACAGGAGTGCTTGATACACTTCAACTGCTTAGTTTGGGTTGAAAGGATGCATATTCCTCATTATTCTATCCCCAATAAGTATTATTCAAGTCATAGGTCTCTAAGGGAAAATATCTTAAAATCTTTAAAAGTCTTAAAACAGGTGTTTTGATGTAGGTAGCTTGCCTAAAATAACTGAAACAGCTGAAGGCAATGTCAGGTCCCAGTCCTGAAGAGCATTTCAGGAGAGTTATTTAAAATGCAGTGCTTTTTTATTTTTCAACAGCAAGGCATTTACAATCCAACACAATAAAGGCCAACAAATATTTCAGCCCAGATATCTAAAGTTAAACTCTGCACTGGGCTACTGAACCATCTAGCCATTTTTATTTTGGAGGTGATGATTCACGCCCATTTCCTGATATATTCACTAAGAGCTTCAGACAATCATCCAAAAAACATCAACAAGCAGAAACATTTTCATAGGTTTTTGTTACATGTCCCATTACTTATTTGGATCCTGACTTTAAGCATACATGAACAAAGGGTTGAGAATTTTACCCCCAAACCTATGCATTTTTGTGCATTGGTTAACAGCAATTTAGAGCTTTGGTGAGTATTTCCACAACAGAGGCATTCTATCTTGGCAGCTTGTGGAACAATTGCTCATAATCAACCAGGAATGCATTAAAAGCATTAAAATGCAGTTATTTTCAGCTAAGTTCTAAGAAAGCGCCAGGCAACTGCTTTATGGAATACTCGGACATGAAAAGAAACAGGCAGCAGGATTTTTTTTATTTTAAGATACACTGACTTCTTCACTGTTCCTCTGGCAGGTATAAACGAGTCAGTCAAATTTCTGATATTACATTAAGATCTCACATGAATGCACCTCAAAAGGGAGGCTTTTCATGAAGAAAATAACCCAGTGGACAGGCACATTATGCTGTACACTTTCCACAAAAGCATTGTGAAATATTAAGGATCTCACATCGATACTGCTGTTCTGTGAAGTTCAGCATTGAGCGAACTAAAGGCTGGCTATTGCAATAATTTTAAGGTACTAAACTATCTATTTTTCTGTGAAATGCAGTGAGATATGTTTGTGCTGTAAGAAAGGAATGCTTTAAGTAGCCACAGCAACTACATATAAGGAATTAATATTATTAATATTCCTCCCCCAAAATGCTATAATGAAACAAATAGATGCAATTCAATCTGGTCTTAGTTTTTCATCATGCAATAAAATAATTGCATTTGCAATTACATTATTAGTGGTATTGCATCATGCAATAAAGTAATTCCTATTGCAAGACTGTTTTCCGCCCTTATTTTCTTTGACACATACCGACTTGCATTCGCTTCACTGAGCATTTCTGAGGTAATCCAATCCCATTGGAGGCTTCACAGAAATAGTCTCCAGTGTCATTCTTTGTAACAGTGTTAAATAGCTGTTAAGAAAGAGTCCAAAACCATTGTCAGAATGGAAAGAAAAAAAATCAGAATTTCCAGTGGGATAGAAATTAACATGTCAACAGGGTTTGTTTGTTTAAACCAAAAAACCCAAACGAGAGAAATTCTGGTCCAGTTTGACCTCACAATTCACCTCCTTCATCACATTCCCTGGTTCTTAACTTCAGCTTCTGTTCTACGAGGGTCTTTTTAAATGGACATTTTAACTACATGGAGTGTATCTACAAGGAGATTCTTCTTCAGTGGATCAGTACTTTCCAATAAAATGCATTTTCTTAGATACATTCTAATTTCAGAATCCCTGAAGTCAGAACAGTTGTTCATTTTACCAAAACAACAACAACAAAATACTAAAAAAAATTATAAAAACCATTTACCACAGAAAGTCTGTGGATTTTGCCCTGCCACTACCACCCCCCCACCCCGAAATTATACTTTCTCTCTTCTAATGGAGAAATGCTAAACTGCATTATTTATTAGATATTATTACTGTAAAAATGAAAATGAGGAAGCAAGAGAGACTGACCTCATGTCGATTCCACTGTTTCTCTGTATATTTATTTAATTTTAATCATTAGACTTAACTTTTTTCCCTTTAATATATCCCATACTTTAAGATTTTCATAACTCATTAATTTTGAATAGTCCACCTAATTTCCAGTGTGCTGAAAGATCCACAGCACCTCTGAATAGTCACATTTCAGTTTCCACATTTGATCATCCACAAGAGTAGAGTGGTCCTAGAGCAACTCTTTTGAAAAACCTCAGCTAACCATGCCTCCTAAGTAGTATATATCAATTTTTTGAGAAGGATCAGCTAATGGGGGAGGGATGAGACAGATATGGCCAGTTCTGAGGGAAAAAATGACCACAAAACCTAGAACTAAACCAAAAAAACCACTAAGCTTCCTTACAGCCCCAACTCATTCCCACTGATTTCACAAGTACTGGACTGGAACTCGTAAATGCCACTGGATTGCACAGATTTTGGACTGCTCTAGTGCTGCAGTGCTCCCACTGAAGTTGCTAATTCAGATTTTAAGGTGCTATCAGATATAACTCTGTTGACATACTGAGAGATCATTCTTACCTGGCACTACTTCCTAACTGACAAGGTGAAATTTGTCATGTATTTTCTAGAGTCTGCTCATATCTCATTACTGCAGCCTTGCAACTCAATTTGTCTGTATCACTCAATGTCTATGGCTTGTCCTTGTTCTGAGGCAGAAACCACATTCTACATTTGTTAGCACATATTTGCACATGACATTGACCTCCAACAAAGACATTTTGCATTTTTGGATTAAAAACCCTGTGCATCATTGTACTAAACAACAAATTTGGTCTTCTTGATAGCTGGTTATGACAGAGTTGGTTATTACACTTACCAGAGTGCCAGACTTTTTATTCATGGTGTAAGTTATGTTTGCTGTTCTAGCACTGCCTGTTCCTGTCTTTTCCAGCAAGGCAACACCATTCTTGTACCACCGGTACTCAGATGGAGGAGACCCCTCAGTCTCCTTACAGCTCAGTTCCACTACCGTTCCTGTCATTGCGGAGCTGGGTACCTCACATACTGGAGTAGTCGGAGCAACTGGACAATGAAATTGCACTTGTTACACAGTCTTGTCAGTATTGTTTATATGACAACAGTTTGACAGTCATTGGTGAGGAGGTGAGCGCTTGTGTACATGCTTAGAAACCACCACGTTCATGAAATGAGGTGCTGGAGAAGGGGTTGAAGGCAGAGCCCTGCTACTGGAGAGCACAATAAAATTTGTGAGTTGCTAAAAGTGGAAGAGAGAGGCTTGCTCCCAGCCACAGGATACTGCGTCATCCTGTCTCCAATTTATACACTCTCATCCAACCACAGAGAGTTTGTTTCACCTCATTTCTTGTATGGGGCCTCTTGCTCACAGACAGAGGAGGGATAACTCAGGGAATCTGTAGTCCAGTGATTTCCCCCTTCTCTACCCCAGTATTTAAAAACAGAAGGGAGGAAGAGAAAAAAGATTTTTTGTATTAAAAGAAGTTAACTGTTTCTTGAAAAATGATTGACAGAAAGACTGGCCATCATCATAGCCATTGTGTAAATTCCAGGTTGAGGATTGAAAACAACTGGCTACTAAATTTCAGTTTAAATTAAAAACAAACATTACCACACACAGATGCAGAAGAACTGATCGTTCCTTCTGCCACAAAGATGAATGTTTTTTTTTTTATTATGTGAACAGAAAAGAACTTAACTTGAAGCTAAGTAGAAGAAAGCTAAGAGTGAAGAGCTATGCACAGAACACTAGAAGTACAAGTGACACCTTAACAAGTATTCATAGTTTTTTCTTGGCTGATTTTAAAATAAAAAGCAAAAATAAAGAAAACCAAGTGAAATACTAATTCATATTAACTTTGAAAAGTTTTGTGAGCAACACACACATATACACACTCCTCTTCTTTGATATAAGATCTCAACTTTAAATTATGAAACCACATTTAAAAGAGGAAAGCTGTTGAGAGAGTAGAAGAAAGAGGGAATAAGTGGGGTTACCTCATTGTTGCAGCTAATAAAAAGTTCATGAATTTGTCATCCCTTATGAAGAACTCTGAGCCTTTATTTATAATTTTAAAAGATCAATTATTTTTGCATAGAAAATAAACAATATAGAAACTACAAAAGCAAGTATTTTCTTTTCTCCCTATATGGAGAAAAAGAAGAAAACTACCAACCTCTTTCTCTCATCCACGGGGAAAAACACCAGGGACAATGTAAGAAGAATGTGCTCAGTATTTGTTTTTCTCTTCTTTCCCCAATTGGGAAACAAACTAAAAAACCACAAAGGACCACCACCCCCTCCAAACCAACACTATCTCTCCTGTAAATAAAGTCCACAGATTGCTAGCTCACTGGCTGGCATTGCATAGACACTGCAGCAGTTTCTCCTTCCAAAAACACCAGGAGACTGTAGCATATTGGAAAGAACTGCTGCTTAGGAATATTTGATTAATGTTGACAGATGCTGACTATGAGGTACCAAACACCATATTCAGCTTATCCAGATTCTCAGCCACTGAGTGATTTCAGTTTTAGTAGGAATGGAAGTTTCACCATCACACAAATCAGCATACTTGCTAAGTTTTGAGAACTGAAACCCTACTTATATTCCTTTTTAATCCAAGTGTGCGTTTTGCAAAGCTCTTTTGTGAAGTATGTTGTAGAATGAGCATGTGCATGTGTGTTTATAAACTCAGCCCAAAGAAGACTCAGCAGCCACACACCACATGGACAACCCTCCCTTCAACACCCCTTGCCATCACTTGATTTCTTTACAGAAGCCCAAGTATATAAAGTTTGTACCCAATACTGCGAGAGTAATGGTAGCTTCTCCTAGGTGTTGCCCCTCTTCACTTTTTGCACTGATTTCACAGCGGTAGGTCCCAGAATCCTTTCTAGTCACATTTCTAATACGGATTCCTGTGTTCAGCATCTCTGCTCGGCCTCGAAGATCACCTTTAAGGGAGAACAGACAAAGGTTTCTGCTCTTTGCTTATAGCAAATGTCTACGACTCGTTGGCTCGAACTGAAATCATGTACCTTTTATGACCTATTGCTCATCTGTTCAATGTTAGTTATCTATGACCAAGAAGCAGTATGTTATCCCCCCAAGACAGTAAGACCCTTCCACAACTTGCCTGTTTAGTCAAAAAAATTCCCTCAGTCCAAAAAATCCTACATCTGTCATACATTTTCTATTTTGAAGACTGAATGCTTTTTTTCTGCAGATATTTCAAGAAAACATGTATAGCAGTAGTCAGGTGACAAAAAAGACATCATTCTCTACTAAAGGGATGACAATCACTAAGTCGATTACCTTAGAGAAAGAATTGTGAGTGAGACCACAGCAAAGTATTTGACATTTTAACTTGGCAAAATCTTGATGGGTTTAGCAAAGATATTGTCATCACAATTCTTACAATGAGGTTTTTTTCATTCTGCAGTTTGTTATGACATTAAAATTCTATGCACACACAGAACCATGAGGTCCAGTTTCTCTAAATATATGCAGAAAAAAACCAAGTTCGTCAACAAGACCAGCACATCTTGCAAGCTCTACAAACTAACAGAATTGCTTTGCTTTTATTTTAATTGTCAACCTTCATTTATTGTGTTCAAGGTACCAGAGATCCATATTTTCTTCAACACATAAAGCAGAGGTAAGTTCTTTTCAGAACATATAAACAGAAATTCCACTTCTGAAAAGAATACAAATAATTTAAAATATACAGCTGAGTTTATATTTTATGTATATAAAAATTGCTGCATTATTCATATCTAAGTCTCCAGCTTTCAGGAGGCTTCAGAAACCTCTTTGTAGGACAGGACTATAGAGTTCGGAGTAGTTTGGGGGAATTTATACCTGAATGTAATTTCATTTTTTAAAAATGTCAAGGAATGTATAGAGCCAATTTTCTTAGTCTTGACTTTTATTATATTTAAATTCATTAAGAAGTTAACCAGTCATTGACGATTTTATTAAGAAAAGCTTTTTTTTTTCCCCCCAGGGAAAAATTCTTTTCCTCAAAAAGACAGCTATCCTTATGGAGAGTTAAGAGCATTCTCTTCCAGTCATTTTTAAAATGTTATTCCCTAAGAAAGACCCAACATCTAGGCTAGAAAATGACATGTTAAGCCATCAGTCTAAGTTCGTAGTTCTGTACCTACCTGTAAATTCACCATTGTAGTAGACAAATGAGACTCCTTGAGACTGGATTTTTTTCCATTCTATTCTTAAGCTCATTCCTTTTGAAAATTTGTGCTTGCAGCTAAGAATCGCCTCTAGAGGGGAAACAAAACAAAACCCAAAAAAATGCAAAAGGGAGAATTAGAGACTTCAGCATTGTGTTTGGTACACATTCAAGCTCCATGAAATTAATATTCCCCCTTCAAAAGAATTTGAGCAGTCAGCAAGGGCCAGATCTACTTCCCAAAGTGATGCTATCAGACCTTTTCCAGATTTACAAAATGGAAAACAGAAACTACTAATTTTCCCATACTTCAGTGGCCTTTGCATCAAACTTCAGATGTTGGGGACTGGTATACCTACGTGGATGGGCACAGATCTGTATTACTACCCTCATTTTAGGTTTAATCATTTTCATCAGTGAGCAGACCACCATTAAAAAAAGGACTCTGACCCTGTTATCAACAATATTTTGTGAATTACCATTCCGAATTCAGTATCAGCAGTTTAACTGGTTAAATGTATAACTTTAGGCAGATGGAAAACAAACCAGTAAGATAGTTAAATATTCTCTTAAGTAACTTATGTATTTAGTTACAATTTCACATTGGTTATTTTAAGGGCACATGGAAGGTGAGAGTCTGCTTCATCACAGTTTCCCAGTCATGGACCTTTCCAATCAAAAAATAAGTAAAGGGAGCAGCAACAAACAAAACCACAGAGACACAAACATGACAGGGACTATCTGAGATTGTGACGAAGGCCATTGGTCTCCAAAAAAAGCGATGGGACTGTGGTGTGGGCAACTGAAGCGATTGAGGGTCTCTGCATCAGTAGCTGGAGGGGCCACAGATGTTGGGAACGTGTGTTAGTGAGTCTCAAAGCACCTGTACCTGGAGGTGCTAACTATCGGGGCAGAGAGGGGTGGCTTGAGTCAATTTAGGGCTAGCAACTGGCATCACAATTGGGGTGTAGGCACCCCTGGGCTTGTGGTACAGGCTTCTGGAAGTGGGGGTATGTGGGGTGTGTGCAGTGTTTGTATCTTCCCTACATCTGGTGTGCCTGGAGGTGTGTGTGTAGCAAACGTCAAGCTGGGTGAGCTGGTGAGTTGGGCAAGGGTAGCGGATGAGCAAAGGGGCTGTGCTATACTCAGGGGATCCAAGAACATACGTGTGCTTGTGAAATTAGGGAGTGTTGTGTGAGGGCTTTCACGACTGGACTTCAATGTCCACCAACCAAAGAGGAGGAAGGAGGCTCAGCTGTCTACACCGAATGCTTTACGTAAGCCCAGGCAGTGTGATATGTGGGTGCTGTTGAAGGCAGTGCCTTATCTGTGGCGGTCTGTGTAGCTGGCAGTGCCAGTGTCACAAGTGTGTGTATGTGTGGGTGCACGCACACATGCACGCATCCCTGGGACACATATGCCACCTTGCTACTGGCTGAACCTGCAAATAGGAAAGCATCAGCTGTGTCCACTGGTCTGGAACAAAGATCCCCAGGTCTCCAGTTGCATCATGCTGGATTCCAGTAGTTGGGTAGGAGGAAACCCCAGGCTCTGGGAGCTGCTGGCGGCAGAGGCTGCATATAACATCCCTTGGTGGTTACCTCTTATTTTTCCTGAGTTCTTGAGAAAAGAAGGTTCATAAAATTGTTCACCTTTCTGTCTGCCCACTCAAGTTTCCCTGACTTACGTATAGTAGGCATCAACAACTAAATTTCACAGAGAGGCTGGTATTTCAAGAGTTACTGATTATTGCTAAAGTTGCTGTAACTGGGTAGGAAACAAACGAAAATTAGAGCTCCTAATGAGGAACAGGTCATACTGGGAGCTCAACTGTTCCTTTTCCCTCCATCACAGCAGGAGCTGTGCTATGCCATCACTAAAAAGTAGCTTGCATCATAGTAATTGTGGTCTACAGACAAGCCCATAGTTATTATGGGGGAGCTAAAGAGGGAGAGAAGATATGACAAACTGTATAGGTGAGTTATTGGGACAAACTCAGTATTTTAGTAGTTCCATTCTCCATGGAACAACATACTGAGACATATATATATATTTTTTGTTTTTTCCCAGTAAATAACTCTTAAAGTATTATTAAAAATTGTTGGGAGACAACATCAGAGGAAAGAATCCAACCACACATCTGACTGACTCCAAATCTATCAATAACAAACTCCAAGGAACTTCTGTAAAAGACACAAATAAAATATTGATCTTGCCACCTTTAGGCTGCTCATCTTCAAATATAGGCCAGAGTACCAAGGATCAAAAGCCTTTAGAGTTTTGGCAATGCCTGTCTAGCTTTCAGAAGACAATCATCTACTGCTCAAACTTACAGTAAAACTGCATTACTCAGCACCCTTGTTTTCAGTCTCAGCAAACAAGGCTGAAGGGCAATTAAGACCACCAACAGATCTACCCACTCACCCTTTATAGTCTGACTTCCCAAGGCTGTTGTGTAGAGAAACAAAAAGCTTCCAAGGGTCAGACTGGCAGCCTTGATGATCTCTCAGAGGGGAAAAAAGGTCCAGACTTGAAAGAAAAATTGAGGCTGGAGGGCATTCTTTGCCAGAAACGTGTTACACATGCACTGGCTGCTTCAAAAAAACACACTGTGCACTGAGGAAGTCCGAGGTTCCTGACTTCAGGTTGAGTGGATGGGTGGAGGCTTCCTGAATCTTAAGATTTGTTAAGGTTTCCTTTCCATTTTGTTTTTGTATCCTTCTAACAAAGAAAAACCATCATTCAAGCTCAGCTTGCTTTTGCTACTGACCTTGTGACAGTTGGCTGATCTCATGAACTAGTCTATATTAGCTGACATAGAGACAGCTCAGCTGAAACGTTCTTAGCCAAGCAAGTCACCTCCTTCTTGAATAAGCTGCCCCATTCTTGCATGCCACATTTTTTTCATTTCAGAAAAAGCTAGCATTGATGCTCTCCCACCAATCCTATTTGGAAAAAGGGAATGGAAGAAAGGGAATGCACACAGACCAGAGACAACATAATAAAACCCTCCTTAATTATATTTCCCTTCTGCTGCTTTTTTGCATACTAACAGAGTCAACAAGAGGTATTTTCCACAGGATACTGTGCATCAGCACAGGCTCTTCCAGGGATCAAAAAAACATCTGCGATATTGGAGAGGTCTGGACAATGTTTAATTTGCATTTACATCTGGTCTGGAGGCTATCATTTTGTTATAGAATCATTGAATATCTCAGGTTGGAAGGGAACCATAAGGATCATGAAGTCTAACTCCTTGGTCCTTGCAGGGCTACCTAAAACTAAACCATGTGACTGAAAGCATCATTCAGATAATCCTTGAACTCTTGACAGGAACGATGCCATGACCACTTCCCTGGGGAGCCTGTTCCAGTGACTGACCACCCTCCTCTACAGTAACAGGAGTTGTAGGAGAAAAAAAAAAATGCATTTCAGATCAGCAGCATTCTGTTGAACAGCTATGTCTGACAGCCTCCGTCATTTCCTTAGTGCTGCTACTCAAAAAGAACTCAGCATGATATCTGAGCTATGTTAAACTGATCTCAGTCTATCATACAAATAACAAAAGAACAAAATGCAAGCCATATGTCATAGAAAAAGACAGAACCTGAAGAGCTTCTCTCTCCTCTTGCCTGTCATGAGCTCTAAATGTATTAAGTTTTTCTTCCCGAAAAGAAACAGGAGCCCAGCTGGCAGCTTGAGAGACCTCCAAGTGTTTGATTATTACCTCAAACAGATGAATAAAGCGTAAAGCTCAGCAAACAGTTCTTTCAATTCCCAAATTCCCATCTCTCTCCAACCAAAAGCAAAAAACAAACCAACACACAAACCTCACATACACGCTACTAGGATTCCTTTCTCATCTACTGAGCAAACATCAGGTTTTTCTCCCTGCCTCCTTAACTTCTCTAGCATACTATTCGAGGTAGTCATTTTACATATGACATATACATATAAGTAGCCATTGTAGTTACTGACAATTAAAAATAGCCATTAAATTATAGTTACTGACAATTAGCTGACTTACAGTTGTTCTCTCTCTAGTCCCTCACTTCTCTATCTTGTAAGATAATGAATGCTTCTCCTTTCTATCAGTTCCCATCATTTTGGGAGGAAGAAAACCAGGCAGAAGTTACAGAGTGAGCTACCAGGACTGACAAACAAGTTATAGACTCACAGAACAGGTGAGGTTGAAAAGGATCTCCGGGGAGCATCTAGTCCAACCCCACATCAAGTAAGAGAAAACAGGGACAAGACCAAGATTACACAAAGAGTCAATGAAGAGTGTAGCAGCAGGACACCTCAGGAAAGAGGAAGACAATCTTAACAGCTCCACAGCTTCTGTATACATAGTTTGCACATATTATGTATATATTAAAAATAATCACAGCAATGCCCATACTGTACCCTTAAACTCCTCTGCTTTTACATTTTTGTTATCCGTTTCAATGGAAATTCCAGATGCTTTATGATCTGCAAGGGAACAGAAAAAAATAGATGATTCAGCAATAAACACTTGTAACTTCATTTGTGCCCCAGCAGCTACAAGGAATATTTTCAAGATATCCTTACACTGGACAGATTAGATATTGTCTACTAAAGAGAGCACGGAACTAAGAGCTCGACCAGGGCTGGCCATGTGGGTGGCCTTGAATAATTCATCTTTTCCTCTCTATGTCCCAGTATCTGTAAAAAATAGTGATATTTCTCTTTTACACTGCATGATAATATTTATATATTAGAAGTTCTACATAAACAGTAGGTGTTGTTTTATTCTTGAGTAATGGTAATGTCTCAGTCTATTTCTAATTGGGGAGACTTGTATTAATCCATAAGTGTATTTTCCATTGCACTCCTATTACAAGGCAGGCATGTTTACTGAAGAATACCATTTACAGTCTCTACAGGGTAAAATAAAACATGTGCAGTAATTGGCCGTTACATCCAATTCTTGTTGAATTGAAAAAGAAAACGTCAGTCAATTTTTTTATAGTTTTGTATCAAAGACAGAGGAAAAACCCCCCATACATTCTTGAATATCTCTTGTAAGGGGAATACCGAGATTCCAGAAAGAACAAGCAAAATAACCACTAGCCCTACATCAACCCTCATCCAGCTAACTTCTCCCCCATTGGGCCTCACTATACATCCTGTCTTAAGAGCTGCTCTCCTCCCAGAAAATGACTGTATACTGTTCCCTCATGATTCAGAAGCGTTCCTGCAAGGCCCAAGGGTTGGTCCCAGTTATTCTAATTACTCCTTGGCAAGCTACAAATCTACCAAGTGCTTAAGAACAGCTAAATACATTTCTTTACACAGGTTTACATTAACTTTTATTTTGCCCAAAAGCATCTCAAGTTCGCTTGGGTTTGAGAACAGTTTTGAAGACAGCACGGACACTCCTAATGCAGTCCACTTCTTCCATCCACATCAGCCAACTGAATAATTGCTACAGAGGGTATGAACAAGAACCGACTCCCTCTCCCCACCAACACGATTTAGAAGCAGGGCTGTTTTATAACAGTGTTCTTTTAACTGATAGAAACTAGTCTTGCTTTACTTCTTTTAGTCTAATCCTCTCACAAACAGAGCTCTTTGGTTCATCCCCTCCTATTTGGAGAAGAGCTGCACACAACCTAGCAGATGGACATCCAGTCTTGACCTGAAGACACAAAGAGATCAAGAATATTTAGCTTCTTATTGTTTTCTTTTTGTCAGTTGAAGTGTGTGCCTCACTTCTCACCTGAGTAAGTCCATATGGGCTTTCAGCTATGGTTTGTCAAAACTGAGTTAGCACGCCGTTTTCTTTGTATGAAGGTACCATCATGGAATCATAGAATGGTTTGGGGTGAAGGGATCTTTAAAGGTCATCTAGCCTAAGCAACCCAATCTAGTTAAAGATGTCCCTTTAAAAAAAAAAAGGGACATCTTTAACTAGATCAGGTTGCTCAGAGACCCAACCAACCCAACCTTTAATGTTTCCAGGGATGGGGCTTCTATCACCTCTCTGGGCAACCTGTGCCAGTGTTTCACCACCCTCACTGTAAAAAAAGTTTCTTCCTTACATCTAATGTAAATCTACCCTTTTTCATTTTGAAACGGTTACCCCTTGTCCTATTGCTATACTCCCTGATAGAGTCCCTCCCCATCTTTCCTGTAGGCTCCCTTTAAGTACTGGAAGGCTGCAATAAGGTCTCCCCACAGCCTTCTCTCCTCCAGGCTGATCTCCAACTGTTTCAGCTTGTCCTCATAGCGGAGGTGCTCCAGCCCCACAATTATCTTCATGGCCCTTCTCTGGACTCACTCAAGCAGGTCCATATCTTTCTTACACTGGAGGCCCCAGAGCTGAACACAGTACACCAATTCGGGTCTCATGACAGTAAAGAGGTAGAATCACCTCCTTCAACCTGATGATCACACTTCTCTTGATGCAGACCAGAATGCAATTGGCTTCCTGGGCTGTGAGTGTACATTGCTGGCTTATGTCCAGTTTTTCACTTCCCAAGCCTTTCTTTGCAGGGCTGCTGTCAATCTGCTCATCACTCAGCTTGTACTTGTGCTTTGGACTGCCCTGACCCATGTGCAGGACCTTGCACCTGGCCTTGTTGAACCTCATGAAGTTCACACAGGCCCACTTCTCCAGCTTGTCCAGATCCCTCTGGATGGCATTCTGTCCCTCAGGCGTGTCAACCGCATCACTCAGCTTGGTGTTGTTGGCAAACTTGCTAAGGGTGCACTCAATCCCACTATGTCACTGATGAAGATACTAAACAGTACTGGTCCCATACACAATCATGGTTTTCTTCTCAATTAAAGATCATTCCTTACTGTTCAAGTCTGACCCTACAGAAGGAATTCTCCATCCAAACTGTTCCTACAGCCCTTTCCTTCCATAATTTTCTAGTTCTTTCCAGCATCCTTTAAAAATGAAGATTGCAGTTCTTTCAGTATCTATAACCATTGCATCTGTGAGTCATGGAGCAACAGTCAGAGTAGGTATTTCAGTCCCTGGCACTGTAGCAAATGTTCAGTTACTCATTCTCTGTATCTTGTTGTGGGTTGACCTTGGCCAGCTTCCCTTCCTCAACATGACAGGGAAGAAAATAAAATTAAAAAGATCCTGGGTCAAGAAAAAGACAGGGAGAACACTTAGCAATTACGACCACAGGCAAAACAGACTCAGCCTTAGGGAAAATTAATTCAATTTATTACCAATTAAAAATAAAGTGAAAGGGTTGTGGGGAATGGAGGGTTATGGTCAGTCTATAGCAGTTCCTCTCTGATGCTCCTTCCTCCACACACTTTTCCCCTGCTCCAGCATGGTCTCCTGTCCCTGGGCTGCAGTTACTGACAGAAGCCTGCTCCATCCCAGATAATTCATGCACTTCAGCTTCCTTCAAAGTATATCCAGTTGCTCTGGTGTGGGATCCTCCACAGAGTGCAGTGTGGATATCTGCTCCATCATGGTCCTCCAGGAGCTGCAAGGTAACACCTGCTCCACCATCGTTTCTCCATGGACTGCAGGGAAACCTCCTCTCCCCTCAGGGCTGGCTGGGCTGTTTCTCTCACTTTCCCCCTTACTCCTCACTGCCGGGCAGCATTTTGCCATTCCTTACACAGGCTTTCCTTGAGGTGCCGCCATGGTGGCTGCGGGGTTCAGCTGTACCTTGTGGTGGGTTGGTTTGAGCCGACTGGAACTGGCTGTGTCCAGCACAGGACAGCCCCAGCCTCTCTTCACAAAGGCCACACTTGCAGCCCCCCTGCCAGCACTTGGGCACCAGTGTCAGGCACCCCTGTATTTCTCTTCAGAGTCGCTGCTTTCTGGATATCTCACCACCCCCTTTCCTCCTTCCACACATATGCCTAACATTTCTTGTTTCTAAGAGAACACAGCTTCACATTTGGCATCATAAAGTGAATTTTCATACATTCACATTACCAAAAGATCTAAATGCGTGCAACTATCCTGTCCTTAATATGTTTTATTTTTATCATCACCTTTGTGTTACCCCAAAATGGTTACAGCAGGCATATACAATATTAAAATAAATAAGAAGCAAAGAAGAAAATTGCAGCAATGCCATTTACATACCCTTAGAATACTGAAATAGCAAAAAATATTTGCATTACAAATAGTGCCTGGAAATTTTTTCCAGCCCATCAAGAAAGGAAACTTTCCTGTTGGATTTAAAAAAAAAAAACCCCAACCAAAATTAACCCCCTCACACCCTATTGAAACCAGAGGAGGGAACCACTTCTCCAGCACTTCCCAAAGGAACTGTTACTCCTGCGTGTCCACACAGAGCCCATCTCCTTGGTTTATGTCCCAGCTTGGTGTAGGATAAGGCCTGAAGTAATTTTCCTTTTAACCTATTAAGCCCTAATTACATTTATGGAAAGAAAATTAGCTTTTGACTTTTACCCAAACCACGTTGTTTCTAAAATAACACCCATTCCACCCCCCACCATGTCCTACATGCCAACAGATAACAAATCACATTTATCTACTGAAATAACATTTTTCTTCATGTGTTCATGATAGGGATAAGCGTTTTCTTCTGAGGCTCCGACAGCAGCTAACACTAACACGTAGGTAGGAAGCATATCACTCTCCAATGTGTGGGTAAAGCCATTTATGAATTATTGGCACATCAACCTTCTCTCTCTGGACACAAACCAGATCAAATACATGCAATTCACCACTGTATTACATTCACTGTTTCACAGGCCTGGAAATTTCTCTCCTCCTTTAATACAGATGTCACGCAGCTCACTATTGTGGTCTAACTGTTCATAAGCTAGAAGCTACAATACAAAAACACATTTTATGACTTCTGGGGCAGAATCATGATACTTACTTCTCACTATGGAAGTTATAAAATTACTTTGCATTGGGAGTTTGCAATTGCACAAAGTCTCCATATTTCCCTTTATATCAAAGGATGTATAGAATACCTTAAGATCCTATTATATAATGCTGTAAGTACAAAATAAGTTAGAAAAAAATTTAACATGCATACAGCCCTCCGTCTCACATACTCACATGCCACACACATACATGACCCTCTTCAAGAAGCAGTGGCGTCTGAACAGTAACTTAAGGTGGTGCAGAAATAGTTGACTGAATTACAACTATTACATATTCTGATCAAGCAGAAAGATGGGAGAGCTCTTTAAAGCTAGAGCAGCTCTTCCTTAAAACATCTGTTTTAGAAATGCCTCCACCAAGGATTCAGGATCCAAGCTTTGGAATTTAATTCACCACATAAAAAACAATAGTGAAAAGATGACATACTACTATACCAGTAAACGTTTTGTTCAAACACTTTTATACAGAGTGAAAAAAAAAAACCCCTACTCTTACACATTCTTTTGTTTAGATGGAAACACCAAAAATACACACTTTCTATCCGAGAATCACTCACACAGCTGTAAACTGATACTACTAGCCTGAGGAATCATTAAGGAAAAGTGTATTAGTCAAACCAAATCAAAGGAAACAATGTGCCTGGAGGAAATTACACAAGAACAGAATCAAAACAAAGTTAAAAGTACAAGAGAAAAAGAAGACTTGCAGTATTTGTTTTGCCAAGTTCTAAATAGCAGGTGGTCTAGAGCAAAGCTTAACAAAGGATATCAGAGGATACTGCAAGTTTAGGAAGTCAGATGTCCCAAGTACAAAGCAATAACGAAGCCAGTTCTCTTACTGAAGTCCCTGAAAGAGAATAGGAAACCAGACATCTGTTTGGTGTTAGCATCCTTCAGACATGTGACCACCTCAGGATAATCCATCGGTGACGTGCTTAGGTGCTGATGCAGACTTCTCAGCTCTGTAACTACCTACCATGAGGTACTCAATCAATGCCTGGAGTTTTGCCACAGTCACATCATTTAAGCACGTCTGTTTTGGATCTCCTGTTGCCATATTTCTTCCTAAGAAACGTAGTCCATAGATTACATAATCCATAAATGGAGAAAGGGGAGGAGAAGCTATCTACCTTGGGACACAATTAGTTGTGAATCACTCAAAAAGACGAATTCCCATTCTTATTAGAAGTCTAAGATGCAGTCGCTAAACTGAAAGGCTACCAACCCTGCTCATGGTAGCATTGGCAGGCTAGCCCACATTAACTCCAACAGTTAATGACAGGCAGCCAGGGCTCAGACCCACCGTTCTTCCCAGCAATCAATGATTAAGCAGCCTTTGTCTTCCGTCAGTTCTGCTGGGTGAATGCTAACATCTAGCAAACATGCTGAAGTGAAATCAGGAGTATTCACAGCCTCTTTAGGAATCTCCTGTGTTGGCCAGAGTCCTTAATCAATCTCCAAAATTGGCAATTTAGGCAGCAAAATGTAACCTGAAATAACTGGAGTAAACTCAGCTTAATATAAACGTGGCTTTAAGACACTGAATTTTAGACAAGGCCTAGAAGAAATTATTGCACATCATGGGGGGAAAAAAAAGGAAAAGAAGCTCAACTTCAGTCTTCAATTATTTTGAGTTACAAAATTTCTTGAATCTTAAAGAATAATAATACCACAGGATTTACTTTGGGCAGAGTTTACCAATTCACAAGAAAACCAACCCTGCATATCTTCAGCCACAGAAAACAAATAAGGGAGTGGTCTAAAGCCGAGGGGGTAGGGGGGTGGGGTGTGTGTGTGATGCTGTTCTGCAGAATGGGAATAATAAGCCCATCTCCACTCAGATGTGGAGAGCAAGTTTGTTTTTATGTGTGGTGTGACTGCATGAAGGATGGTAACTTAAGAGAAGGCACATTTTCGGACTCACCAGCTAAAGGGGTCTAAAACACAGAAGGAACTTAGAGAGCTTCTCAGCCACCCCTTTGCTCATGTGGTAGCTATCAGCAGCACTTCTATCACGTTTTGCAAACTGCTAGACTTAAACATAGCAAGCTTCAGATCCCAGAGCTGCTGCAACTCTCTGAGACCTGGCAGTAACGCATACCGCTCTTCAGAGTAGCTTAACATGCTGTGAAATACATGGCAAGACTTTCAACACTCTTACTGGCTAATTAGGACATAGACCTTGCAGATGTTTTTAATCAAGGAAGAAATCCTAGGGATCCTACACTATGTACACATGTGCTATCCCTACGTCAGTGGCAAATGAGAAAATATTTTCTAGCAGCTTGAAGAAGCTGCATTTAACAAAGGAGTTAAGTTTTCAGTCTTTACAACTGTAAGGAAAACTGTTCCCTGAGATGAGCAGATGCAGTGCTGGTTTGCTGGCACTACAAAAGTTTTTCTAGTGTATCTGTCCTGGTAGTATTTCAAGTGTCAGGAAAAAATATGGCTAGTCATTTTCACTTAGTACTAGAAATGCAGTGTCTTGGACTTGACTTTTGGGAATAACAGAGATACAGCAGAAGAAGCAGGCTTCTAGATACTCAGAAGGTTCAAACCATAGGGGGATGCAGGGAATAAAAGCTCACTGGCAGAGTAACAGAGTTTAACTTCTACGTTCCTCTTCTATAGGACATTCATTAATAGCCTCATGAAAAGCCTTGTGATGAACCGCAGTTTGTGCACATAGATACCTGCTAGCTTTCCCTCACTTCCTTTTAGCCCTCTTCTCACTCATGACAATTTTCTTATTAATGGAGAAAAGGACTAAGTTTTGGAGCAAGGAAAGAGCTAAGGTGGTGGGGGCGGATGGAAGAGAACAGCTAAATCCAATATTTTGTTTGGCTTCTCTTTTGGAAGAGCAGCTATTACAAAATTTAAATTCCATCTCTGCAGCTGAGTATCTGACACACAAGATCACCCTCCCCCCTACCCCCAGCAAACCCAAAAAAATTTCCCTAAAACCCAAAGGCATTTTCCCCTCTTCCAGCCCAGGCTCAGAGCCATGCACAATGGAGTAATCCTCCACTCAGTTTGCTCTCCTGAGTAGAGCTATACGTTTGAAGCTGGTAACAAGGCCAGCATCCAGATGGTAGATTGGTTTGACCTATGACACACACATGAAGTGTCTTGCTGGGAAGTCAGAAGATAATCTCTTCACCTTTTGTTATTAAAAGATTCCAAATTAAGAGCAAAAGCAGTCCAATTAGAAAAAAATATTTACAGATACTTAAGTAAGCAGTAAAGTTTTAAGGTATCCTGCCTGCAGGACCTCTTTTGCAATAAAGCAAGGTGTCACCCTAAAGAGTATTTCAGGGGGGTTCCTTCAAACAGAAAAGTCTGACAAGTAGCAGGTTCTTTCAGAAATAAATAAAAAACAACAACCCCCAGAAAAAAATCCCCATGCTAAAGCGACAATTTAAATGGCCAAGCTGTTCAAGTTCAAACAGTTTGTCTTGCATTTACTACTTATTATATATCAGCAATCCAGAGCCTAATTAAAAAAACCAACATTATTTAGATGTAGCATAAAAATGAAAACAATCCTTCACACTGTCTGTTACAGAAAGCAGGTCTTAATCAGCTTCAGTAACTCTGCCTTCACAATGGAAATCACATGAGAAACAGAATGCAGAACTGCCTTTTCATCTAGCAAGGAGTTATTTAAACAGGGGAAGAGAAGCTTTGCCAGAAAGTGACTAAAAGCAGGATTTCTACCTGTATTAAAAGCTGGTATTGGATGATCTGAGGAGTTCAGTGTCAGAGGGGAAAGAAGTTCTTGTGTTAAATGCCTCAACTACAGAGCAGACTAGAAAAGAGGTTTTCATTTATAATGCCAACCTAAGAATGAGTTAATCCTCAGCTTTGTGTGTTCTGTTTAGCACAGTCTGGAAGGCTGTCACACCAGCTGATGGTGCCTTTATTCTTAACTTTCAAGTTAAGCAAAAAAAACAAAATCTTGAAAGTAAAAGTAGTAAGAGACTGAATATTTCAGAGCCAATTATCTAAAGTTATCAGTACTAGTCCTAAGAGTTTAAGATCATGTTAATGATTCATTTCAGAGCAGAGCCCCAAGGAGAGCTGGCCCTGGAAACACCAAACTGGAAGCGCTTGTAGAGGACAAAGTAGGGAATAAAAATCAAGTGGCATGGGACAAGAAAGGAAGAGATTATTTAGGTCAGCCTTTCTGAAGAAACTGAACACCAAAGCACAGCAATTCCGGGTAACAGCCTCCTAAGTGCTATCAGCAGTCTCAACACTGAAACAGTGCACAAGGAGGTATGGGGAAAACAAAAAATTTTATATAATTAATAACAAAAATGTAAAATTCAGCTTCCTGTAAAGGTTTTTTTTTTTCCCCTCTTCTTTTTCTTCTCACACAGAAGAAAGGTTTGAATTCACAGCTTGCAAAGGTTCAATGTAGCATGGAGTTTATTCCAACAAAGAGGCAAACCAGAAAGCATATGCTATTAACCAAATAAATATTTATAGAATGCACTTTTACAAGACTCAAAACTCTGCTACTCTAGTCTCCATGGCAATTAGAGGGAGCTTCTGAAAATGGGGGATGGGGTTTTAAACTAGTCCGGCTCTCACAAAAAAAAAAAAAGCCTGTTTTCCAGCCCTCTCGCAGACCTGCTCAAGGTTGGTTTCCACAGCAACTCAGCAGCGGCTCAAAGACAGCTTGTAAATGAAGTGCAAGCCTATAGCTGCTTCAGCTGTTGCTTATTTTAAGATGCATCAGGATGCTGATGACTTGTGTCTAGTACCATCAGGTTTCAAAAGACCATGAGAATAGGCTATGGAAGTAGATGCCCCTTGCCACTGCAGATCACACACTACAGCAGCGATCTGAAGAAACAAATTTCCAGTTGCCTTACTAGGTGTAACAATTCAGCAAAACACTTGCCTGTGCAAATACCTAAAGAAATTGTCATAGAATGATTATTAAATTTACAGAACAAAAGCTAGGTAAGTAACTAGTGCAAACTGGCATTTTCCTCTGAAGTTAATAGTACCACCAACTGTAAAATCAGCCCTGAAACACAGGGAAGTTGGGAAACTAGAACAAATAACCCCTCAAAAAACCCACACAACCATTCTGTCTTACAATTTGAGATAAGGATTTCTGAAATCTCCTAATGTTTATGTGACTTTTGCTGGACTTGCCAAGCAATTTGAAACAGGAAAAAATACTTTCAAGAAGTTGCATCATTTATATACCTACAAATGCACACATTATTTATCTAAAAATAGCCTGAAAATGAATTTAGTTTATTTCCCAACTATGCCAACGAGCATTAGTTACAATTCCAGCAAACACCGTATGAAACTGAAGTCCCTGCTCACTCAGAACCAGTGAAGTCATTGAAGCTCCCTCACTATTAGCATAACATTTCCAGATGATAGAAAGGACATCAAGATGCCACAATTTTATCTCATCCTAAGTGAACACGTTGTTGTAGTGAAAGAATGTCTGTTACCACAGTTGGTTTTATTCATTTAAGCTGGACAAATTTCCTGTTCATCCTCAGTCCCTTCAGGTTCATAGCAGTTTTTTTCCCAGCAGGTCTTCTCAATCCCTTTTTGATTAATCTAAGCATTTCTACAAAGTGCTTTCACTGCAGAGGATGAGTACGTATGACTATGTGTTAAGCTCTGGCTTCTAAACATATAGGAGTAGCTATCTAAACAGACTTGTGCACTGCAGACAGACAGGTAGGATAGCTAATTTGACCAACTGTGCCCAAATATCTCATTTTCAGCAAAGCTTAATAATGCCAAGTCAGCATTGTCACTTTATGTCCCACCAAAGGGGATGATACTTCCGAAATACATTAATTATAAAAGAATTGTTCTCTCTGAAGAAAATATTGACTTAGATTATACTTCTATACTAACATGCAACTGACATAAGAATAACTCCTTGTGGTGAGTTTTTAAAAAGGGCTTTACAAAGACTTTTTTCCCATTCAATATTTGTTGACGGGATATACCGTGACTTCATTGTAGCTAGCATGTCCATTAAAAAAAAAGTCAGAGTCTTTCTAAAACCAGTGGGATGCTCTTTAAATACAAATACTCAGCAAGAGCCTTGGGCAACGCTTTGTGAATTTGGGATTTCTGAGGAGATGTTTCCAATAACCGGGCTGATGGCAGAGTTTTCACTTGAGCAATTTTCACTCAAACAATGACTTTTAGGAACTGCATCCTATTAGTGATAAACAGCACTGAACTTAGCCTTTTAACTTTTTTCCTCCAGGCTACAGACCAGATTCTTTGCTAATATGAGCTGGGAGCACAATGACCACTTCTCTCCTGGCCAAAAGAATTTGGTGAACCCTTCCTAATAATCCAAACACAATTGCCAAATTAGCTCATCCCATTGATTCACACATGATCTCTTACACTGCCAAGTTTGCTCAATAGTCTCTTCCAGTCAGAAGCAGCTAACAGTCATGTTTGATAACTATTGCTTTCAATCAACATCATAGTTTACAGTACAAATGCATATCTTTAGCCTTAATTCTGCAGGCTTTTAAAAGACAATTTAGTTCTTTAATATAAAATTTTATAGGAGCACCTTCCAGGACATTTGAACAAGACTGAAGCTATTCCTTTAATTCAATTAAGGCTGATATGTATAAAAAGGAGCTAGAGCAAACAGAAGATGTTTTCCATGGTTAAAGAAGAAGGGTGATTAGAAGAAATCCTCCGGAAGGTAGAGCTAGGAACAAAAGGTCACAGTATAATAGGTGCCAAGTTTTCCTTAAAGGAGATGAAGACAGTAAAAAAAAAAACACCCAAGAGAAAAACCCCTCCCTCTACAGTCTTCATCACATTAAAACTTACACAAGCAAAACAACATATGGGCATTCAGATTAGAAAACATTAGAAGAACAACACTGAAAAGTTACACTGGAAAGTTACACAGGAAAAAACACAGAGTAACTGTGCTTTATTTATTTTTAAATCAAGCATAAATGCTAACTTGATGATCATAACAGCTTTTCAACAGAAGAGATGTGTTAGGAGCCACATCCTTGAAAATATTTGGTAAGGTTCTCTAGTGAAACACTCTGCTGCTTTGTGTTAGAAGGGAAAGCTCAGTATGTGAGCTAACATTCACAATTCACTGGTTTGCTAGGATTTGATGATCTTGTCTGCAGGTACCTAAACTAAGAAAATACCAGCTGTTTCACTCTTTCAAAAATTAAACATAAAAGAAAATGCCAGCAATTCTGCAACACCATAAAACTACAACAAAAAAATAATCCAGGAGACAGAATGATTCATATGGAAGACAAATCTTCTCAGAATTAAATAGTCAACCAAGTCACAGTTCACAGACAGAAGTAGTACCAGGAACATGTAGAGCTGGGATTTTTAAATTTAAAAAAAAAAAATTTTTTTAAAATAAACCATATCTGATTAAGGATTCAGTCCCCTGGGTCACTACCTTCTCAGGTAGAACTAAGTGCTCAGAAGTCCAGTGGTTAAAATGGCTGTATCTGGACTACTCTACAGTGCTCATAAAATATCATCAAAAAACACATTACATTCTAGAATACTTGTTAGAGTCAATAGATCAACACATTTCATGAAACCATGACTCTCAGACAGGCACATATGCTGCTTTCAACTACCATTTTGCCATCTGCTTTGCCTACTTCTGCCTATATTCACTTTAAAACCAACTGCACGTGACATATTAATGTTATAGAAACTTGCATGACACTATTATTGCTTAAATGGAAGCTTTCTTTAGAAATAAGACAAAATACTACCACTTTGAAGGTGCTTGTGCTCCTTCAACTCAGGTCAACTAATTTCAGTTTAAGGATCTCTTTTGAGAAGAGTGACTGAAGAACAGCCAAGGCCTAGGCTGGCAAACAGATTACGTAGGCTGATGCGCATCTGCCCAAGCACTGTGATCACATGGATCCCAAACACAAAATAAGGTCTTCAGAGTTCAGCTCTAAATTCACAAAACAGTACATTTTAGTAAGAACAGAACCTGGGCACATTTACATATTTATTCCCAGCATTGCTGTAGGGCTGAGCTCACCATGGGCCTGGACGGTACAGAGCTAGTATCAGCAGACCTATGAGTGGTCAAGAAATTACGAAAGGGGACAAGATGGCTTGTTGAATAATAGATTGCTATCAGCATTCCTCTTCTAGAAGGAGAACCCATCACCAACTAAGTAAAAGTTCAAAAGTTCTGCTGAAAGCATCTTTGTAAAATAAGCCCATAAGCTTTTATGGTTTAGGTTTACAAGTGCCAGGTATTGTTTTAGGGCAGATAAGGAACAGGTTCCTTACAAGAAAAAAATACTCTTTCACTAGAAAGAATGTATACTTCAGGGCTTACAGATACACGACTCTTCATAGCCAAGTCTACACATATCTTCTACTTAAAGAGTCTGATTTCTTAACTAAGCCCCTTGCCACATTTAGCCACAGGAGCTTCCTTGGATACTATCTGTCCATCCAGAACGTTTCCCATACCAAGGCAGAGGCAGCTAAGAACATGGACTGTCTACCCTTCAGTCACCACAACTGACGATCTAAAATAATCAGATCTCATACCACATTTTTACATGCAAGATTTCATATCAGAGCTCCATAAAGTTATAAGGGATTCACATGCAGCATGTAGGTGCAGGATTGCTGTCTTAACAGCAGCTTGATGCAGTAGATATTTTTTCTAGTTTTCAGATGATTAGTCCCACCCTAAAACTGAATATGTTTAAGTTACTAACATATCTATATTGGACATACTATTTTAAATAATATGCCTGTAAACAGGGTTACTAGAACTCCAGTTAACTTCTTTACGTACATACTGGACACACAGGCTACACTTACGTTAGGTTGATATTCTCTCCAGTTATGATATGTCCCTCTCCTTCTCTTTGTCTTCTGAACGTATACATTTCAGAAGACTTCTGTATCACTTGATTCAAACAGCACTAGTTGGTGGCCAGGATGTAGGTCTTATTTAGAAAAGGAAAAAATAAAACAAATTACTTAAAAATGGAATTATATGAAGGCCTCCTAGACTGTATGGCAAGTAGCAAACCCATACATTAATGGAGCCCAAAGGGTCACGTCTTGATGTCTAAGCATACTTCCACTATGGATGTATCTGCTTACTTCTCTCTACATCCTCTCCCAGGCATGAACTTCGATGTTACCAATGAATTTGGAGTGTCTAAATTTGTTTGCTTTACTAGTCACTCCAACACTGCAAGAGCATCACCTTAAAAATCTTATGAGCCTTTACTACTACCTGTCTGTCCCAACCTTCCCTCTCTTTTACCTTTTCAGATGCTGTATTGCTCTACTCCAATACTGAAATATTGATTTTCCTTTCAGGAGCCTCTCAAACGATTATGCCATTCTTGTGTATCAGTGAATCACATCATACCAGGGAGGACCATTGGTGAACAGAAGGCAACAAGGGCATTCATTGCAAGATACAAAGAATACTCAAATACTGACTAAAAATAAAACATTTACATTTCACATAAAAATATTTACTGACATTCAAATGGAAAGCTACTAAGTCTTCTCCAAGGATAAAGAACTTTGCTGTACAAACTCTTCCAATGACTAAGCATTGCTATTAATGATCTTCTAACTGGATTTTATGTGGACATTAGAGAAAGGAAGAAAGGAAAAAAAAAGACACACCCCTTCCCCACCTTCCAAGGAGAACCCTGTCATACATGTTTGTTCTTTAAAGAAAAGCAGCGGTGGGATGGATAGAGACACAAAAAATCCCAACAAACCAACAACACAAGAATTCAATCCAGCAACATTTATAACATATTTTTGTTTCTGAACAGTGCTAAGCAGAAACCAGTGATGTCTTCCTTTGATATTCTACTACTTCTATTTTAGAGATAATTTTCCTCTACTTAATTATTCCTACAGTTAGGAGTTGTAAACACCTGAAACAAGCTGTAGTTGTTCATGTGCAGTGTAAGTCCCTGATTAGTTGTAATCTTTTAAGTCTCAAGCAATGAAATACATGTTTTTATCTGTGCAAAGTTATTAAAATTTATAGTCTTTTTCAAATCTTGCCATATAACACTTTAATTGGCAAGACATCATGTTAAAATTTAATTCTGCAGCAGCATTTAAAATTACTTCAGAAAGCATATAATTCCAAACAGAAATAACTTGCACAGCTTAATTAATGCACACACCTTTCATATAGCATGGGTCAGCTAAGTGCTTTACTCTCAGCACAGCCTGACGTTGCCCCAGTCTACATTTTAAAAATGTTCCAGCTCTCAAGCAAGCTCAACACCTTAATACCAGTCAATTGGACACAGCAAAGTTCTGTGGCATGAAAACAGCAGTTAAGAATGCCCCAGCTGATGCCACAAAAGCTAGCTATAACACGCACCTAAAATCATCTATGTCATTCCAGATGATGCATTTTTATTTGTTTTTGCCAGAACAGCTCCTAGAAGGCTTCAGTTATGAACCAGGGCCTCCTGGAGGTAAATACCATTCAAGTGGTCTACACATTCAAGCGGTAAATTGCTGTCTAACTCACATAATAGGTATTCAAACTCTATTTTTTTGCATATCGTTTCTTCATGTTTACAAATATACCAAGCACAAACACTTCTCCAACTCCAACCCAGCTCTAGCTAATGTACACAAGTCCTTAGCATACCAGCCCCAAGAATGTCTCCCAATTCATACGAGGCACTTTCTTCAGGCTGAGATACAATACATAATCATTTGGTTCCTTTATTGTATCAATCTGAGCAAAAGTCACTTCTCAAGAATGCATGTTCCATCGTTACCTCCAATATAGCCCCTATTGTCAACATTATTCGGTACCAAAACAACCACATAGTACATCACTTTCCATCCAGGCAATAATATGTTTTGTTTCCCTTCAAGTTTGATCCAGTGGTTTGTATGGGCTTGAGAACACATTCAGCCCTTAAGAAGTTAATCCAAGCAAAAGCTCTGTAAATATATCTATTGAAACTTCATACCTGTGGGGTCTGTCCTTTCCAGCTCAAGTTTGACTGTTTCTCACTTTTTTAAACAGGCAGGATCAAGCTGTAGCTATTTCAACGCAAGTTTGATCTTCCCATCTCTTACTGAAAACTGCTAAGCCTTGAACTTGTACAAAGCAAGCATTCAGAAAGGCTTATTACCAGATTTTTCTACCAAGTTTTCCCCTGCAAACAATCTTTGAGAAAAACTGGATGCCTGCGTTAATTCCTGTTAACCAGGAGGGGTTACAGACTTACTAGTGGTTCAACAGCTACTGCTGCTGTATTACTTGCTGTTGTTCAGAAACGACTATTTTCCACTTCTTCCTTCTCCAACAGCTCCTTCACCTCCCAGTGCATGCTAGAAACTGACAGGTGAACAGGACCAGATGTTCAGCTGCCAAGCTCACTTTCTGTCTGGTTTAAGAAATTTTAC
The DNA here is from genome assembly GCA_009769605.1 of Bucorvus abyssinicus. Taxonomy (NCBI): domain Eukaryota; kingdom Metazoa; phylum Chordata; class Aves; order Bucerotiformes; family Bucorvidae; genus Bucorvus; species Bucorvus abyssinicus. Next base: position 16,154,019 of record CM020030.1, on the reverse strand, counting down.
ATAAACACTCAAGTGCTCAATGATATACTGTGAGCACAGAGGTGACAGAACTCGTTGGAGGTCTGCAAAAAAAGTGGCTTTGGAAATGCAGGTGAGTGCAAGCACTGGCAGTCATCCAAATGGTCCTTCAGCCTCATTTGCTGTCTCATTCTTTGAGACATTCATTTCCCTAAAAACCCCCAGCATTTAGATGAGGGAAACAAATCATTTGTCTTGATAACAAGACACCATAATATTTGCTTTAAGCTTCCTGTGGTGGAATTACAGCACAATCACGTACAATGCTTTGATCAAGACTCGACAGGCTTTTCTGCAGAAATTTTCTCAAAAAACTATCAGTTTTTAACAAAAGTACTTGGGATGGGAAAAAACATGCCAGAAAGTAAAATGGTAACAAAAACTGTAACAAAGCTAGCTTTACAAAATTGGGAGGAGGGTGTGTGTTTGTTGGGGGTGTGGTGGTGGGTAGTGAAAAAGAGGGAAGGTGAGCTAGCCAGTGGTAAATGCCTTTCAGCCTCCACATAACATTTCCCTCAGTTTCCATAAAAGTGCTCACCCCATCGTAAATTAGTCACTAAACTAGAAAGTAAGAACTTGTAAACCTTCTATATTCCCATATATATATTTGAAATATATTTCCCTTATCTTCAAAAGTTATCACGCTGGAGAAAAAAAAAACAACAACCAGCCAAACAAGAAAAAACAGCAATAAGATAGTTCATTTTATATATCCACAGGGATGCTACTTGAAGCAATTTTTTTTTGTTTGATATCACTGTAGAACTTCAAGGGAACCTTAATTCAGCCATTCCATATGGCCCTGGAAAATAACCTGCAGTGACAAATACAAGTATCTACCTTGTGCTTCAATAATGTTGATATATAAGACATTTATATTACAATGTGGGCATTTCTGGCTGTGTGAACATTTGTTAGTAATCTTTTTTTACATAAGCATTTACACTGGAGTCACCTCTAGCACTGCTAAGAAAAAGTACGACACTAAGCCTTACTTTGAGAAAAGTATTCCCAAAAGAGATCACCAGCTGCAGGGAACCTATGATAAACAGACTGTCTTCAGAAGTGCTCCAACAGAAAGATGACATTTTGAGTGCTGATGGACTCTAAGTAGATCATACCATATGAAGACTTTTAAACACAAATTTCAGAACTAAATTACTAGTTGTTCCTGTCCCTCCAAAAGCACTGACAACCCAAACCTACACACACCCCACAACAAGGGAAGCTTGCTTACTGCTACTGCAGAAGATTAACATGCATGTCACTGTCTGTCTTAGTGAAGAAATACCACTATTATTTACTGATGTGAAATTATGAGAAAAGTTGATTTTTAAATTATCAGTTGTACGAGAAGTTTCTCCCATACATAAGAAAAGGACTTCTCTGTCATGACCACCAGCAGTTGAGAAGAAGCTGAAGCACTTGGGGAATCCTCTGAGGAAGGGTAAAAGCCTTCTCTGACATTTTTAGCTCACTTCTTTAAAAACAGGTCTGCATACACCCCCAGTAACATTTGACGTTAATCAGTGGACAAAGACAAATTTGGTAGCTCTAGGTCACAAAAAATAATCTCACATTTTGTTAAGTTAGTCAGCTAAAGAGAAAAGGTGAAGTCAAAGTTCAACTACTTAAGAGTTCTTACCGAATAGTCAGTGATGTATCAGTCAGTTTCTGCAGCAGAACCTGGCAGCTACCATGCTCCTGCCAAAACAGTCTGCAGGAGGAAATATAGGTATAATACAGGAAACAATCGCAAAAAATATCTTTGGCTATTTAACTGAATTACACAATGAGAAGACCTCATCCAGGCTCAATTAGATCGGCTAATCATGGTGGTAGTTTCAACTCTCATTATTAACGCCAGATGCCCTGTGGTATTCACTATTACCAGAAATACGTGCCCTATGACATGAACAAAGAACTATTGCAACTTTAAGCTGAGAAAACAAGACATCAGAGGCCAAGCAACAGCAAAAGCAAGTCCTCCACTTGCATATATCTACCTTAAACAGAATAAACCAAAAGGAATTACATTGGTTTTGACGTGACGTTTCCAGGTACATTTCCTGTCTCCTGTATGCAGTGAGGGAAGACAGTCACCCTAATTTTTGCTTTTGCACATCCAATAGCAGGCTGTGGGGCCAGTAACCTGAACTGAGGATACCCCAGGGCCAGCCAGGGACCAGCTCTCTCTGCCTCTTCTCTGCTGCAGAGAGGGGAGAGAAAGTCCTCAACACAGAACAGCACTGCTTCTGGTTGAGGCCTCTCAGAAACAGAGCCCCTTCCAAATAGCACGCCTAAGTTTAAGGGAAACAGTATGACTTGCTCAAATGCAGCAAAAGCCATGATTCCTGAGAGACATGCCAATAACTCACAGCCAAAGTTTCTGGTGAGCCTTGAGGATCTAAGCAAGAAGATGAAATTGTGAAGGTTATAACATAAGCCAGAGAGGGGAGCATGTCTCCCCTTTAAAAACAGGAAAATCTTCCAACCAAGTCCTCAATTTTTGTCCATTTTAGAAGGATTCAGCTATCTTGTGCCGTGTCACCACAGTCATAAATGAAAAAAAGTTAGACTGAATATTAGAAACAAGTATTGCTTTTCTGTAGTTAATTTTCATTTGTTTGTTTATATTTAAGAAGCTTACTCTCATCTCACAGCCTATGTTACGGTGTCTAAGAGACTGTTCAGGTTTGTAGACCACTAGCAATCTATAGCAAAGAAACATGGCTTTTCAACCACAACAGCAAGAGAAGGAACCTTCCTTTGATGTCTCTTCCCCCCCACCCCCTCTCCAAAAAGAACCAGGTACCCTGGTATTTTGTTGTACAGGTATTGCTAGAGAAGTATGCAGCCTTACAAATCTAAGAAATCCCATCTCACTGATGGATTTAGAAATCAGAGTAAGTCCCTACCGAGTTAATCCAGCAAACAAGAGGGTTCAACAGAAGACTGGGGGGTGACAGCAGTCTCAATTTTGAGGACGTCAGTTGTACATCACATATAATCAGGAAAGCCGAGTTTCAAGACTTCCACTGTCAATTCCTACAGCCAATGCAATCAGGCTTTACAATTTCTTGTCAGGGCTGGGTGGAAAGACACAAAAAGTTTTTTTGGTCTAGACCCTATGTACTTGTCTGAAAGATTCCTGAGTGCTAAGAAGTGGTTGTTTTAAGGCAAAACATAAATAAAGTGAGGTTTTGTTTGTTTGTTTATTGCTCAAACTACCCCAGTGAGCCCCATCAAATGTTTACCTAAGACTATTTATTGCCTCTGCATTATCCTCACACTGACACATTGTACTGAATTTGCTTCCAGCATCACCAGCTTAATTTCTAATGTACAGCAATGCAAGAAAAAGATCACAGCTAGGAGTGTCACAGAAACGCCAGTTCATCGGCACATACTATGTCCTCCAGAGCAGCCATAGTGATTAATAACAACCATTTCTGTACATTTTCTAACTGTCTTGCCAACAGAGCACACAAGTCTTACTCTGTGGCACCTTTTAAAACTTTGCAGATAACCTCAGTTTCAGGAGCTCATGCTGACAGGAATTACAACTGAAGACCCCAACTTTCTTACTTTCTCCTAAATTAAAGGTGAAAGAGAAGACTTAACTCAGAGAAACCACTATTTCTGCAAGTCATTAATATTTCTTAGTAGGTTTTCACTGAAAAGCAGTCTAAACCTCATCTTCCTCAGCACTGTTCTTGGCTATCCTGACATTCTGTGACCTACTATAAGGCTCTCAATTTCTGCAGATAAACCACAAAGCAAGTTCTCTAGACCTCCACAATATAATGTTCACACACTCCAGGTATCAAACACTACTTTCTTTTTCTCATTAGCTTCTGCTCATTCCCCACTACTTCCATGGCACTTTCGGTCCCAATCCCACATAAGAGACCACTCAGCCCATACATCTGACTTGGACACCAGTATTACTCAGTCTTATTGTTTATGTGAATGTCCTCCAGCCCCAGGAGCAGCAGCAGCAGACTCCTGGTTGCCTGGATTTCTGCCTGGATTTCCTCTGGCTTACACAAAACAATCAGCATTTGCACACCCACCTACAGCCACTTTCTTTATGTGAGGACTTCTTATCAGCACCTTGCTGGGAAACTTTCTCCCCACCTGGCATTTCTTGGGAACTGGGACAGGAAGAGGGGGGAAAAAAAAAAAAATGCAAGTCTGACAACAATATAGGCACCAAACTTTGATCCGCTGTACTGTTTCCAAACCACTCTCTATCATTTCCTCACTGGTCAAAGCCAGCACTGCCAGCAGACACAACTGACCAGAAAGCTGAGCAGCCTGAACACACTGAAACCTGTCACCAAAAAAACCCCAGGAGCCCCATCCACTCAGATACCCATTCAATTAACAACAAAGAAAAAAATATAAAATTTTTATTTACTATATGAAAGAGGAAGTCTGTGCTAGCTGCTCATCTAACAGCCCAAATTTTCCATAAGGTCTTGTAGAAGCTGAGAGAGGAAAAGAAAAACCACCACCAAACCAAAGACCTAACAGATACACATCAAGTCTCTCCTTGGCAAGACTCCTATGCAAAAAAAAAAAAGGACTTCCAAATGCACAAGTTTTTGTTAAGTCAGGAGGAATGAAAGATAAACTACAAAACCTACCCAACATCAGCACCGTGGATGTTCCACATCCACAATGGACTGAGAATCCGTCCCAACTAGTCCCAGGTGGCAACTTCGTTGCAAGACTGTGCTACATAATTTTTTTCAAAACACTATTTCCATGTACAGCCTCTTTCCCTGAAATATCAGGAGGATGTAAGAAGCAGACAACAGGAGCAGAGTAAGACGTGATCTGAAAGCAACAGCCATATCACAGGACTGGCACTGTTCAGACTGTATCTTACTTAATTCACTGCTGCTTCGATGTTGCTCCATAATCCGGGTTTTTTCTTATTTCCATGTGCTTTCTGGGTGGACCAGTTTTTGCCAACTTACTTTAACAACCCCACACCTCCCATTTTTGTTTTTAACAAGTTAGCCAATAGGACCATAAAAACACTGGCAACATAAGTCTGCTCTGGAGCTGCAGCATCCAGTGCTGGCAACAGAAGCCATGCTCCTGTCACTTGCCCATTCATTTTGTAAAGGCCATCAGAAAAGCGAACTACCCAGCCCGCATCCTAAAGTTTGCATTGCTGCAGAAAGCCGCTGCCTTGCGCTGAAACAGGCCCGGCTTAAACAGGTTACATCTGTGCCAAAACAAAAGACACATGGAAATAATCAGCGCGCACTCCCCGCACACCCCCACCCCATTCGCTTTTATTTCGCTCCTGAAGATACAACTTGGCTCCTCTCGCTCCGGGGGCGAGAGAGAGGAAACGGCACCGCGCCGCGGCTCCCCTCGCCCTGTCCGGAGGCTCCCCGGACCGGGCAGCGGCGGCTCTCGGCGGGGCGCGGCAGGGCAGGGCCCGGGCGGAGGCAGGGGAAGGGGCCGGGCCGGGCCCTCCCTTCTCAACACACAGAGAGTTCGAGGGGACCGTGTCCTCCAGGGCCGGGGAGCCTAGCGGCCGGGACGCTCCCGGGAGTAGCAGTACGCGATAAGCCCCCACGCCTACCCCGCGGGGAAGGGACGCGGACCACTTACAGCTCAGGACGCCCAAGTAACCGAGGAGCAGCAGGCGGAGGCTGCGGCTCGCCATCTTCTCGGCAACGGCCGCTCCCCACCGGCGGCAGCGGCTAATAACCGGCGGGGCGTGAGGCGCGGCGCAAGGCGCGGCGCGGGGGGGCGGCCGGGTTCGGCCTCGCCCTGGCCCGGGGAAACGGGGCGGCGCCTGCGGGCCAGAGCCTCTGGGGAAGGCGGGCGTGGAGCAGGTGCGGCAGCCGGGGCGCAACGTGCGCGCCCCGCAGGGCTCTGCCTCCGTGCCGGCGGAGCCTCCTCACATCGCTACCGCCAGCCCTCCTCCTCTGCCCCAAAACTTTTAACGTGTGCGAGGAGGCGCAGCACCGCCCCATGCTGGCTCCGAGCGCGGGGAGCTGCGGCCGGCCGCCCGCCCTTCCCTGGTGCGCCCGGGGCGGGGAGCCGCGGTGGGCGGCAGCTCCGGGCTCACCGCTCTCCTCCTCCTTCTCCTCCTCCTCCTCAGCCAGCTCGGTGACCTCGCGCATCCCGGGGCTTTGTTGTATTACGTTCAGCATCTCTTCCCTCCGCTTTTTGTATTTATTTTTACACTATGAGATCTTCATATCCTCAAGGACATTTGTTGCAACAGAATAAACTTTTCATTACGAGAAGCTTTAACTTCTCAAAGAAGACCATAGCTCCTATTACATTTCCCGAAGTCAAACCCACCCGGTGTGAGAGTAGCAATAACAGGGTGAAATCACGAAACAAAGATGTACATGTTCCGCATGAAAAGAGCAATGCGAGGGTGAGGCGCTGTTTGGAGTCGCAAGCGTTAAAGTCACAGTGACTCCTTGTGCCCGTACCGCTGGACTAGTCACAATCCCACCCACTGTAGGGCGAGTCCGTCAGCCAGCAGAAGATGGACTTCATGGTGACCCTCAAAGCCTCCTTCATTAATAGTTTATACCAGTCTAGGAGGTTCTTGGTTAAATAAACAGGAGGTGTCATGGCCCTTTAAATTTATGAATCAAGGAAAATTACTCATTGTGACAGTTAATAGTCCATCTGAGTAGTTTCTAATGACATCTTAGAAATACATTACCACTGATGTAATACGGTTCTGTCACAAGAAAAGTATCACGAGCATTTCTTTGCTAATCATAACAGTAACGTTGGCTATAGTTTGTTACATTGTAGCAAAGTGAGGAAAGATTATTTATAAATAAAATCTCTAGCAGCTATTTTAATGGAGACCAAAGAAGTAGGATGCCGTGATGCTCTTCATATCCAAATCTTCATAGCTTATTTTTCACATGCAAAAATGTATGTAGAATACAAGTAATATTTCTGCAAAAAGTGGGCATATAGATATACGTCCGGTATGCATTACTAGTATAATGGTGACATGCATTTAATAAAATCAAAACTATTCCATAAGCAACAGAAAAGTTCTTTGTTTTGCGTGGCCTAGCACATTGTAACTTCAAGCGTATGCGAAGTTTCATTGATTTCAATAGGACTGCTTTACTGTTTAAAGCCCCACGGTGATGGAAACACTGTGTTGATATAGTTATTATATGGGAGGAGCCTGGTGGAAAAGATATAGAAGTGAGGAATGTTAAGAAATGGCAGTACAGAATTAAATTAAGGGGTAGCTCACAGGACGACTACTAAAGCTGATGTAATGACAATGAGCCAAAAAGGAGAATAATCGTGAGGAGAAGGTATCCCATTAGACAATGGGATGAAGTTGAGATGAGTACAGTAGCCTTTCCACCACAGAAAACATTTGGTTCTACTTGCCCAAATACATAAATTCACACTAAGTGTTTAAATGATATTGCATTAACATGACTGTTATACCACAGTAAATCCACATAAACCTCTCCGTTTGGAATCTCCCAGTTTTTGCAGAGGAGGAATGAGTCCTGTTGAGGATAGACTGGAAGTGACATGTGTCTGTTAGTTCAGAGTAAAGTTTCTCTGCTTGCTTTATACAACATCAGGAAGCACCAGCAATTAAATGTGAGTATTCTGAATGCATTTACAGAATTATTGGAAAAGTGGTTGTAATGCATACAGTTCATTTAATAGATATACTTTTTCTGTATGTGCTTTGCTGGACAATGGTATTCTTAAAAATACTGTTAACTACTTTGTTAGAAGAGCACAAGACTGCTGTCTGTATTTTTAATCCTTTTAAGTTAAATGTAGTAAAAATATTTTCATTAAACAGCACATAGAGCCCAGCATGGAAGAATTTGTTTGAGATGCTCAGTTTGACATTTATTCTTGGAGAACTTTCCATAGAGATTCCTTTTTAGAATAATAAAAACAGTCTATAATTAACATATGCACACAGAAGGCCGATCAAGAATAGCTATTTTATTTTGTAATAACTATTCTAGGCAGGTTTTTTGCATAGAAAAGCCTTTAAGAATTGTGTGGAAATGAAATGTGATTTCAAGACTTGGCTGATTCTTAGTGATGTCAGGAATTCTTTCTGCTTTTAATGAAACTTTCCATTGCAAATGTGGAGTGCTGATGGTAATATAACAATACAAGTATACCTCTTTTATTATGGTACCATCATTCTGTTAAGGAGCTCTGTGAAAATATAGTTTTGAAAAATAATTTGTAAAAAATCTGTGAAACACTATAAGCCAAAACTCTGACTCTTCACTTTAGGAACATTTCATTTTTCGTAGCTATTGGATGATAAAAGTGAATACAGAGAAATTAACCTGTATTAATAAAATACTGCTTTTGGTGATTTCTCCACTCAAAATAGGTTTTATTTTGCGGGAGGTGGGGGTGGGGTGGCAGGGTGGAGTGGGTGGGAGGGTGGGTGGAACTAAATCACCCTAGATTTATTTTTCTGCACCTTGCATGCTGATTTCTAGAATAACTTCGAGGTATAATAAAAAATCAGTACAAATTAGAACTGCTGAATTTGGTTACAAAGGTGTTGCGATGTAAATACTCGAACACATTACAGATAGGTAAGAGAGGAAGATGATTATGATTCCTCTTCTCAAAAACACACATAGGATACGGGGAAAAGTAGCACACTTCTAGAAGAGAACTGGCTCTTTCATTAACACTTAGAAGAGTAAGATGTTAATTCCTGTGTAATCACCCGTCTGTCATGGCTTACACATACCAAACTAGAAGACAGTCATGGGAGAGCTAATGAATGTTCATCCTTGCATTGCCATTAAAAAAAAAAACAAACCAAAACCAAAACCCAAAAAACCCCAATAAGGAAAATTTCAAAGAAAGGCAAAGCTTCCCTAGTATATCCTGTTCAGGCATAAACCTGTCACATCTCAAGTTTACTTGCTGAATTTAAGTAGACCAAGCAGTGTAACCTTAATTTCATGTAAGCAGGTACGTATGTGTGATGATCTGAGTAGCTCCTCTCGTTTGCAGGTTGAAACATCAATGAAAGCATTGAAGATTAACAGCTCCGCAGTGCTTTGCCATTTTCTTCCTGTGCTTTCCTAAGCTAATTGGTGTTTAAAGCTTTTAGTGTCTTTTAGCTGATCTATAATAGCAGGTAGCCCAGCAAGGTTGCTGATAGCTGTGCCTGGTTATGACGAGAGGAGCAGGGGAGAATAATTGAGAGTCTGGAGACACAGGAAAAATGCACTCCTGTGTATAAGCATACCTATATCTTCGTTTACATGGAGATTTGGGGGGCTGATTGTTATTGGAGTTTATGTTGTTTAGGTTTTGATCAAGATGACATCTTTCAATATTTTTCCATGTTTAAAAAGAAGAAACAGATTTTTTTTCATATTTCTAAAAAGAGGAATGTTACGTTTGGGGTGGTCAGAGATGCCATTTGAGACTTGGTGCCACAGCCCATGGGTTAAATCTCTGTACACGTCTTTTTTCCAAGCACTCTAAATTGTTGTCACACGTGTTTATTCTAGTAAGTGCTGAAGATGGGAGCACATAGATTCAGAGTGACTGTTCTGGTATGATTCTGGGCATGACAATGGGACAAGTTGATAGAAATCTGGTTTATAAAACTGCTAAAACAGATTACATTTAATTAACTAGTGTAATCACCAAAATGCATATTTCATGCTCATCTTTTTTCTGAAACTCATTGATCGATGTGCTCTGTAATTTTGTTGTGCCCATACTACCAGCCTGCAGTACATTGGATCTATCAGCTTGAAAGCCTTGCTCTTTAGTGTGAAGAATTATCAGCGGCCATGTGTAAGTGTGTAGAGAGGCTGCACACTTTAAGGGATAATTTTTTTCTTTTGCAATTTTACCTGTCACCACACCTTGGTTCTTGTAATGTTCTGGGGTATTGCATTAACAGCTATCCACTCTCCTGGTTACAGTAGGCCTGATCTGCTTTCTCTTCTGTGACATCTCATTTTGTTTCGCTGCTTCATGTTAAGTGCCTTAACCGATGTCTGGGGGGGAAAAAAAAAGCTGATTTAGCTGGCAGATTACTTGTTTGTTTCGTACTTTGAAATGGAAAAGTGTGAGCAACTATAGTTCTGAGAAAAAAAGCAAAAAAACTTTTTGGATATTCTTTTTTTCCACCAAGATGTTGCTGATGGCTGTTTAAAGATGAAGTACGCCATAGATCAGTTGCCTCACTAAAATGAAATGGACTACAGGGCTGTGATTGAACACCGTATCTCTATTAGTCTGTTAAAATAGTTCATATCTAATGTGCCAGCCAAACTTGAACCACGAAAGCCACAAAATGTGAGGGTAGGACAAGGTAACAGTAATACAAATTACTTCTCAGTAGTTTTTTTCTGTGAATCCTCCCCCTCTATTTTCTGGAATGTGTTCTATAATTTTATCTTTGACTTGCAAAGTACAGTAACAATGCCATTTTTTCAACTGAATTTGCAAGATTACTGCCACTGAGTAGACAGCTCAGTAGCAATCAAAGGTGAATTTCTAAAAAAGAACCACCAAATTGGATGGCATTGTAGGGCGCTTCCTGATTCAACCTAAGCATCAGTGGACAATGCATTAACCACAATGATGATGGTAGTAGATTCAAAATTATTTTGTCACAGTGTTTAAAATGCTTTGCTGCTCCATAGTGGCAGGAAGAACTCAGCTGTTATGATGTAGTTACACATCACGTTGTCTTCCAAGGCAATTGTTGCCTGTGGCCATGGGCTACTGCTACCACTTCACTTGTGCGCAGAAACGAGTACGCAGAGCTGTACTTTAAGTCAGGCCACTGAAATAATTTGAATAAAACACAGCCTTTCAGCAACACTGATCCTGCAATTTGTATTACTTCAGTGATCTTGTGTTCAGTGTCTTGTACAGCACTGCTACAGTTATCTACCTAAAGGATAAGTAGTGAGAAACAGCCGAGAATGGCAAAGGGAGGGACAGGAATTTCTAAGCCTGTTTTGCTCTTGAAGCAGTCTGTGAGTTCAGAGCTGGCTTGGGGACCATGAGGGTGATAAACCGTCATGGTTTGTCACTTACGCATTACTGTTGGATCACATACTATGGCTAAGGGCAATTACGGGGTTCCTGTTGCCTCGCAGGGCAGTCTCTCATTTTTTGCCTATTATAAAATAGCATCCATGGTTTTTCTGAAAGTCAAAGTGCTTTATGAAGGCTGATACCTTGTAATTATTCTTGGACAGTTTTGTCACCCATCTCTTCTCCGTACCACAAACATGCTCAGTGTTGTGACACGCTAAAAGCCACTGGACTTCAGCCAAACCCTTCCCACAGTACTTCTCAGCTAGAAGGCTTTTGTCTTTTGGCAATGAAGGATCAATAGCTGGGAGACTGTGGCAGGACTGTATGTCCCCCCTGGCTGCTGAGAGGGCCATATCTGGCAGCTGAGACTAACCCTCAGCTGACCCTTATCTTAGTCATGTAGTTTGAGTGGACCCAGGAGTGTTCACCCTCTCACAGAAGCCTCAAGAAAATATACTGTAGTAAACAGAGAAATTATATTACAGTTGTGAGTGAGCTGTGCCAGCATGACTCAAAAGCAACCTTGAAGAGCAGGGAAGCCAGTGCCGGGTACTGAACCAAGAGAACCCAGTTGTCCCACCACTCCACAAACATGTTTCCACAGTGGAAAATTCTGTGTCTGCTACTGGCCCTTGCCAGTATTAACACGTTTATTTTTTTGATGCTGACTTTAATTACATCCTTTAGCTCTTAATGGCACTAATTCATGGTGCCTGCTTCACCATGGTCTTCACAACTGGCTGCAGGGCTGCTCTGATGTCTGGAGCACCTCCTTCCCCTCCTTCTTCACTGACCTTGGTGTCTGTAGAGTTGTTTCTCTCACATATTCTTACTCCTGCATAGCAGCTTTTCCCCCGTCCTAAACATGTTATCACAGAGGCACTACCACCATCACTGATGGGCCTGGCCTTGGCCAGTGGTGGGTCTGTCTTGTAGTCAGCTGGCATTGGCTCTGTCAGACATATGGGAAGCTTTTAGCAGCTTCTCACAGAAGCCCTCACCCCTGTAGCCCCTCCTGCTACCAAAATCTTGCTATGCAAATGCAATACAGGAGGTCAGTGATGGTGAAGGAGCTGGCAGTGAGGGGCTGGAGTTACATAGAAACTTGGTGGCTTGTGTGTGGTGTGGCCTGGACCATGGCTCTGCCAGGAGCAAGGACCCTTTCCATCAGCCACCATGTGATCCATAATAAAGGTTTTTCACCCAATGTGCAAAAAGCCAATCCACACACCGAGTCAAGATATTTGTCTTTATTTCTTTTCTGCAGAACAGGGTGCCAGGCATTTAACAACAGCCAGCACACCTGACGTTGCAGGCACACGATATTTATAGTAGCATGAGACACTTACTTGATTGGTTAGTCCTATTTCCATACCTACCCTACCACATACGCGTGTGTGCTATCTAATGATGAAAACATTTTAGGGGGATTCAGGGAGGTTCCCTAATTAACATTACCTTAGGGGTGTGTATTTTAGCATTATAATTACCCAAGGTTACTTTAGGATACACTCTCAGCTCCTCTTTGGTCCAGAAGTTTTGTATTATGTTACCACATGGCTAAGTCAGCAACAGCAAAGGAACACATAAGACACGTTTTGTTTCACATCCTATTCAAGGTGAGGCACTTTCTGTGATGCCTCAACCATGTCCCAGCTGAAACTTCTTGATAAACTTTTATGCTGTAACTCTAGTACTACATATTTGTGATCCTCACTATGAGACTGCTGAACATGCACCTTAAGGCCACCCAAAAGATGCCGTTTCGGTGGTGACATCACTGCCCGGGGTAACGAGGCCTCTTGAGGCAAAGGGCAGGGCAAAGGGGCAACGCGTTATTACACCCACAGCGCAGCGGGCTAATACACACATAATGGGGCCTCTGAAGAAAACAGCTCGAAGCCGAGGGCTAGACGAGCCACTTCTCCGACCCGCCGCCACCGCCGCAGACCCCGCGCTCCGCCTCGAGCCCCAGTGCCGACCCCCTGGAGCCGCCTGGCGGCCGCGGGCAAACCGGCGGGCGGAACCGCGCTGCCGCCGCCAGTGTTTCCGGCGGAGCCGGGGGAGGCGGCACCGGGGCGGTGTCACGCCGGGCCGGAGAATGGCGGCGCGCTGGGCTGCCCGCTGCCTGCGGGGCAGTCGGGAGGGGTGCCGTGAGTGGCGGCGGGCCGGGCGAGGGCGCAGCGGGGCGCCGGGTGTGCGCGCAGCCGGGCCGGCTTCGGGCTCGTCCTGCGCAGTGCTGTGAGGGACCCGGCCTGGGGCGGCCGGGCCTGGCCGCCGGCCTGCCTGGCTGAGAAGGCCTCTGTGGGCGGGAGGCGGTGCCGACTGCTTTGCCCGCGCAGGGACGAGACGCGGGTGCCGTGGCGCTGGGTGGGCGCGATCCGCAGGGGCCTGTCTGAGGGAAAGGTCTTTGCAGCCCGAGAACGTCATTAAGCTTTCGTGGCTTCAGAGATTTGTGTTGTGACTTCGTGCAGGCGCTGCAGGGACCAAGAGTGGACGGGCAGTGAGAGCTGCTGCTCACCTTATGCCTGTGGAAACAGACACGTGGATTAGCAGTGCAGGGGCATGTCTTCCCTCCTTGAGAAACGAGTATCTCACAAAGAGGCTTTGAAAAGTCCTTATTGCTTATTTTAGATCGTTCCTTTTACCAGGGTTCATCTCCACCCCAGCCGTTTCTCGACTGACGTCAGAGGAAGTGATTCAGATGCGCAATGAGCTCTTCACCAAAGAGAAAGAGAGGCAGTTGTCTCTTTATCCACGAATTGAGAAAATCGAAGTAAAATACACCGGGAAATCACACCCTGGCAGTGTGTTTGTAATGAACAAAGCTTTGTCTACTCCCTACAATTGTGCCATGCGTGAGTGAATGGACTTTTAAACTACCATTGTGCCACTGATGATGAAAATTGTGCTGCCGATTGAAGTATTTGTCATGTTAATTTGAAATGTTATGGGCATTTTAATGACCAAAATAACAGACATGCACTCAGAATATTTGTGTTTGGTAAGTTTAAAATACATTTGTACTAAAATACATCAGCAGTTGTTAAGAGCCTCCGAAAACTAGCTAAGTTTCTGCTTCCAAGTAATACGCAAAAGTGAAACTTGCAGTTCGTTGTTACAAATGCAGGGCTCTAAAGTGCTGACTCCAAGAAACATGGTTAATAACTGTGTAATTTTTTTTATTTTTTTTTTAACTTTCTTTAGACTTAAGTGAATGGCATTGCAAGAAATCCGTTCTGGCTCTTGTGGATGGTGAAGTCTGGGATATGTACAGACCCTTGACCAAATCCTGTGAAATTCAGTTCCTTACTTTCAAAGATGAAGATCCAGAGGAAGTAAACAAAGTACGTCTGTATCTTATCCCATTGCGCGTGACCCTGATTATGACCATGAGATTTTGTTTGCCCCTTTCAGTTCTGTGTTGTCTGCTGTCTTAAAATTTCTTGTTATGAAAGTTCAGATATTTTTAATGGTTCGTTGGCGCATCATGGTTAACATTAGCTGGACCAGAGCGTGGGCTAGGTGATGTGCAGGCATCCCTTTCAACTTGTATTTTTGTAGTATTCTATGATTTCAGTTTAAAATATCTCCAGGGAAACATGTGGTTTGCATTTTAAGTGCAGTTTTGGGGTTTTTTTGATTGGAGATGATTCTCCATATAGAATTAAATAGAAGTTTAAATTCTAAAGATAGTAGTGCCTGGGTTGACACCCGTGATTGTGCATCGTTCAGTTAAACGTGGGTATTCTTTTGTGGTAAATAGCCACTGTTAATTTGGTATGGCTCATTAGCTTCCAGGTAGATAAATCTGTGTTTCAAAATTCTCTTCATAGGCTTATTGGCGTTCCTGTGCTATGATCATGGCTTGTGTGTTAAAGCGGGCGTTCAAAGATGAGTACTCAGTGAATCTGATTAAAGCTCCAGAAGTGCCAGGTGATATGTGTTTTATATTGATTATCTTCTCTTCTACTGCTTCTTAAGTGAGTGTCTAATAGTGTTACCAAAAAACCATTGACTCCTTTTCCAGTGGCTGAAGGTACTTAGCCTTAATAGACATATTACATGTTGTCATTGTAGCCTTTAATTTATAGTAATCACAGTGAAAACAATTTTGTTATCAAAGTACAGAAAATTAGTCTGTGTGGCAACTGGGTTTCAGACCGTCTAGGATTTCAAATAGGTACTTCAGGACATAGCCTTTTTATTGTGAAGTTACAGAAGTAAGGTGTTTAGGAGATGTGTGTGTTTCTGTGAAATTTGCTCTAGTAACTGCATAACCCTGTGAGCACTTGAGTTACTAAAATTACGATGTATACATCAAGTTGGAAGATTATTGAAGTACAAACAGGGTTATTAACAACTTTTGCTCATCTGTGACCTGATGTAAGGTTTACGAAAGTGAGAAAATGCACAAGAGAGGAGGTTATTTAAATAAAAAAGAACTGTGTGATAATGCATTTCATATGTAAGAAAGTTGTTTGCTGGCCATGTGGAGTCCTCCTACAATTGATTCCCTTTTTGGCAATTTCAGCATTTGTCCTTGATGGGAAGTGTAGAGTGGATATTTCAGTTCTGCCAGGATTTGGAAGAATCTTGCATGTACTAAGCTATATCATTATTCTGTAACTATAGAAATAGCATGAGATTACGGGGTTTGCCAGCTTGATTTCTAACATGGCAATAACTGAATAAATATACAAAAGAGTGTTCTAACGACTGTCACAGAAATTTGTGTCGCTTTTATCGGAAATTTGTGCCATGCTTGTGTCACAGATAAACATTTTGCTTCAGCTCTAGTATTGTCTGATTTCTCTATGCAATAAATTCCTCTTTACAATTTAATAGTGCAAATTTACTTTTAGTGTGTGATACATACAAAGGAAAAAAGGTGAAATGTTTTCAAAGTGGTTTGTTTTTTTTTTTCTTTCAATGTTAGATGGCAGCTTTGGGAAGCAGTAAAATTTTTTTTCTTTAATGGGGTTGTATTATACTGACATTAAAGAAAAACTCATTTCACATTACTTTCGCATTCAGTGAAGTGAAATGAAAATGATACAGATTTAATGTGCCGTTTAATTGTATAATCACAGCTGAAAATTCATATTTTATGATGATTTCTTGAGATCATTCTGTTTTTCTTCCTGTTCATTTTGATATAAGAATATATTATGACAATGAAACACATGCTTTGTTAAAAACATCAATGTTTTTCTATTTGGAATTGGAATTGCAGTGATCTCTGGAGCTTTCTGTTATGATGTAATTTTGGACAATAGACTGAATGACTGGAAACCAACAAACGTAAGCACAATAACTTCTTGCCCAAAAGGTTATAGCTAGCATCCTTGTCCATTGGTTCTTTTTTAATGGGAGAGAGGGGGCAGTGAGTTTTTTTCTTTTTTGTCGAGTGTAGCTACACTAGAATTTTTTTTAGGTACTTTTTGGAAACTAATCTCTGCATTTACCACATACTGGCTCTCATTGCAGAGTGCTCTCAGAGCACACAGACTGGGTTTACTTTCAGATGAAATTAAATCCTGAGCTGTCCTCCAGACACTTACAGGTTTTAGATCTGTGGGGCTAGAGTAAGTTCTTGTCAGAAATACAGTTCCAAGAACAGTTGACGTGGCTGTTGGGACCTCAGTGCCATCTTTGTTGATCTACAGATCTGCTCTTATCTGCTTTGCCTGGTAATATAGATGCAACTGTAGTCTTTGTGAAAAAGCCCTCTGAAAGTACAAGCGTGGGTAATACGTGTATTTTCACCTAGTGGTTTACAGCATAATCAGTTTATTGTTGTAAAAGAACTGTGAGCACATTCAACTGAAGCTCTCCTTAATAGCTTGCTTACGTTTCATACCCTTCAGTAAATCTGATAACGTTAAGACCTCTAAGTCCCATAACCATTTGGTAACTGGCATGATCATGAATGTTTTACTCATCTGGTGCCTGTTCTTGTTCTCATCAGCAGAGGTGTGTATGGCTAACAAAGCAGTACTGGTACAATGCAGAATTTTTTGCTTTCTTAGAGTTGAAGTAACTTAGCTTAAAATATTTTCTGCATGACATTATAAAATGTAATTTCTCCTAATAACAATTTCTTACTGATCAGTAAGTAAGTATGCAGAACTTTGGGTTCTGGACCAAGGTGATCAATTTCTATTTATTAATTATTCAGTACTTTTTTTTCTCTTTGACTCTATCGCAATAGAGGTCATCTATAAGTATAGTCATGACTCGGAAACAAAATACGCAGATGGATATTTAACAGTAGCAAGACTGTATGTGTATATATATTGTATTGGGAAAACCTGACAAGTTTAACTCCAATTAATATATATTTTTTCTGATGGAAAAATGCTTCTTGATTTTACTGGGCATTGAATCAGTCCATTTAAACAGCAATGATCTGTAGCAATCTGTTGCTGATAAATAGCAAGTCCTACTGCAATATTCTTTTATTCAGGGTTTGTAGTAGATGATCCTTGTTTTTTTGACTAATATTTAGTGTTTCCTATGCTTTGTTTACTCATTGCAGCTGTGAAACAGTGTTGACTGTTTTATATGTATCAACTGTTTTTTAGGACAACTTCCGTTCTCTTACAAGGGATGCCAGAAAGCTAATTCATAAAGATCTACCATTTGAAACACTGCATGTTGAAGCAAAAGTAGCACGTGAACTGTTTCAACATAACAGGTAAGTGACTGAATTTGCCTTTCTTTTACGAAGGCAGTTAGCAATTCATTTAAATATGTGCTTGGATTTGTAAATCTAAAATAAGATGTGACGGGTGAACTAAGAAGGTACCTCTCCCACTACTCTAAATAAGCATGCCTCCATTCTCTTTGTCACACTACCTTACTTAATTTTTTAATTTTTCATGTTGTCTCCAGAGGCCAACACCAGGCATCTTTACTGGATGTAGTTTTGTGACAACTGTAAAGAGTGTAGACTTCTTAGTGACCTTCCAAGATTTCACTTTTAAATTGAAGCTCTGGTGGTTCGACTTGGCGTGCTAGTTGCTCTCAGCCTTTGCTGAAAGGCTTTTATATTCAAAGAAATGTAGGTTTTTTCATATCTTCAAATGAAGATTTGATGAAATGCAGTTTTTGAGCTCTGCAGAGGGAAAATGGGTAAAATACTCTGGCCTATGCTATAAAAGCAGGCTTGTTCAAAACACTCCAGTTGTCTTTGCCAGGAAAATACTTGAGCAGTGTTTTGGGGAAAAAGTGCTCTGGTCCACAGCTTTTTGGCAGTTGGCGAGATGTGGGAGGAAATGATATAGTTTACCATTTTGTGAACCAAAATAAAATTATGCTAAAGCTAAAGTAGCAAAAATAACTTAGCTTAATAGTGAAGATGATATTAATGTGTCATATGGACTAACATCTCTTTGCTCTCTTGGCTGGCAAGCATTGACGGTGGGAGCTGGCTTTCGGTAATAGGTTTAGACAGTGTATGTGTATTTGTGTCTATGCAGAAAGAGCAGAGAACACTGCTATCTTGAAGATGACCATCTGTTGAGGACCACACATTGCATAAAATCAGTTTAGGTCATCTGGTAGTGTCTTCTAGTCTTACATGCGACTTGAAAAACTCTTTTATTTTTATCTGAAGTAGTAGCTTAATTCTATCTTTCTGAATAGAACTCTATTGAGAGAGCATGGCCCTCCTATTACATAGAATAGACTACTTCAATAGGGAGGGACCTGCAACAATCATCTAGTCCAACTGCCTGTCCAGTTTAGGGCATGTTATTAAGGACATTGTCCAAATGCCTTTTAAATGCTGCTGGGCTTGAGGCATTGACCACCTCTCTAGGAAGCCTGTTGAGCAGGGTTTGACCGTCCTTTCAGTAAAATAAGTGCTTCCTAATGTTGGTTCTAGACCTCCCTTATGCAGCTTTGAACCATTTGCATGTGTCCTGTCACTGGATACCAGGGAGAAGAGATCAGCACCTCCCTCTCCACTTCTCCTCCTCAGGAGGCTATAGAGAGCAATGAGGTTGCCTCTCAGCTTCCTTTCCTTCAAACTAGACAAGCCCAGTGTCCTCTGCTGCTTCTCTTGGGACACTGCTTCCAGCCCTTTCACCACCTTTGTTCCCCTCCTCTGGCTGCATTTGAGCACCTTCACATCATTCTTGAATTGTGGGGCCCAGAACTGCACACACTACTCGAGGTGAGGCTGCCCCAGTGCTGAATACAGAGAGATAATCACCTCTTTTGACCAGATTATGCTGTGTTTGATGCACCCCAGGATTTTGTTTGCCCTCCTGGGTGCCAGGGCACACTGCTAACTCCTATAAGCCTGCTGATGACCATTAGCCCTCCGTCCAGATCCCTTTCTGCAGGGCTGCTCTCCAGCCACTCGTCTCCTAAAATATACTTGTGCCTGGCATTATTCCGTCCTAGGTGCAGAATCCAGCATTTGGACTTGTTAATTTTCATGTCATTGATAATTACCCAATGCTCCAATGTATCTAGGTCCCTCTGCAAGACCTCTTGTCCTCCCAGTTTGGAATTATCAATGAACTTGCAAATGATGCATTCAACTCCTGCATCCAGATCATTGATAAATATATTGAACAGAACTGGCCTTAGATTTGAACCCTGAGGAGCACTGCTGGTGACTGTTCACGAGCCAGATGTAGCCCCGTTCACTACAACCGTCTGAGCCATGCTCTTCAGCCAGTTCTTCACCCAGTGCACTGTGAACCTCCTCATCCCACAGTTGAACAACTTGTCCAGAAGGATGCTTTGAGGGACAGTATCAAAGGCCTCACTAAAATCCAGAAAAACTACATCCACTGCCACCCCTTCATCCCCTAGTTGGGTGATCTTAGAGAAGGATGTAAAATTAGTTAAACAGGACTTTGCCTATGTGAACCCATGTTGACTGTGGTTGATGATTGCATTATTCTTCAAATGCCTTTCAATAGTACTCAGTATAATCTCTCGTAAGTTTTCCAGGAACTGTGGTTACACTTACAGGTCTGTATGACATGATTTATGAAACATGTCAATATGTGTTGTCATAGAAAATTAAGAATTTAAACCTGTTTCAAAGCTTACATAAATATGAACATGATTTTTAAGAATGCTTCTTAAATTGATCTCTTAAGTATTCTTGTAAGAACTAGGTGTTAAATGTGAGTATTTTGTTTAATTTTTTTTTTGTCTTGTTCAGATACAAAATGGAGATGATAGAACAAAAAGCTTCTCAGAATACAGAAGGAATTGTTTTGTTACATCGGTGAGCAAAGCTAAACTCTCTTGCTCTAATGATTCACTGAAAGATGTTACTGTATTGAAAGGACTGCCTGCAAGTGAGAAGAGTAAATTACTTGTGATTGTTTTCAATTTAGAAATCACTTGTATTCATTGCTGTCAGTAGTCTGTCTTAAGTTGTTAGAGTGTTGTTTGGTTTTTTTATACAACCGTTCGTTTTGTGATGCATAATATTTGGTGGATCTTACTACATTTCTATTTTTTGTTATGTTAAAGGGGTAAGTGCCAGAGAACTCCTTGTGCTTTTACATAAAATCTAAATAATTGACAGGTTAACTAAAATACAAACCAAATACTTGTTTGAAAACGAGAGTTAGTGGATTTCTCTTCCAAAGTTGTCAACATCTTCCTACTGGCAATCTACTGCCTTGTAGTGGTGGAGGTGAGAATTGAGCTGGCTCCTGGGATGCAGTGTAAGATACAAAGTTCTTAGGCTGGAGGCAGGGAGCTTGTATTGAATCTCAGACATATAAAAGAATTTGTGAGTAGGCTAGTGTAGGATTTTCAGTTTTCTGGATGTCTGAATTTTTCTGTATTTGATTTTTGGAATCCACATCTCTCTAAAGGAACAGATGTCTTTGCAGTGATGGTTCTTGAAAGTTTAGGAAGATGTGTCTGTTGTTACTCCTCCCTCCCACTCTCTAGTTTGCTCAATAAGAGGGAAAATGAGCTTACTTACTGATCTCCAGGAGAGGTTTGTTCTGAATGGTCTTTTGCTGGGCGTCTTTCTGTCTCTCATTTTTCTTAATTGATTTGCAGTTTTCCAAGACCTGAAAGGAAAATAGCTGTGCAGGATGTAACACTGTACTGTGGAAAATGTGTGATCTTGCAGACAGGTCTTTTTCTGGTGAATGAGTTACCTCACTTTTAAAGCCAACATGGCATCAAAGACTTGTTAAACCTAGGATCCTCTTTCTAGACTTGAGGTTTAAATTTCATAAATTCATTTTAGCAAATTGTGTGACCTGTACTTTTGTTTTATGAAACCCAGAAATGCTGAACTAGGGATCTGTTTAGATTTGGTTTTCGATTTGTGTGCATTTTCTTTCATCTGTTCTGTAGTTAGGAATTTGATAATCAAAAATAAAAACCAATAGGCTTGTACTTCTCTCCAAATATATTTAACATAGTTTTTGGGGTTTTTTTTTCTCCCATCAGGTTTGGTGACTTTGTAGATGTTAGTGAAGGTCCTCATATTCCAAGGACAAGTTTCTGTTTCCAGTATGAGATAACAGCAGCCCATAATCTTCAAACTGACCAATCTGAATTGATAAGGAGGTTCCAGGGTGTGTCCTTGCCAATCCATTTGAAGGTAACTAATCCATTTTGTACAGGTTTTCCTCCTATAAGTTAGGGCATTTGGCTTAGCCTCTGATCTTTATTATATGCTGTGCTGGTAGATGAACGTAGTTCAGAGGTGAGAACAGTAGCAGAAAGGTTAGGCCTATGATGGTGACTGTGTTGGATATTCAGGGTTTGTTTTCCTGGATCTATTGTGGATGTGAAATCAGAACTGGAAAAGTTTGCATCAGAGGGCCCTTGATGTTATTTTTCAGTACTGATAAGTGTTGTTTTGATTGTGCAGTTTCTGCAGGGGTATTTCATTCACCTTGCCTTAGTTAGTTGTGCATGCCAGTCTTCTGAAATTGAGGCTGCTGACTGTCTTTATTCGGATTCAGGAAAGAGCAGAACTTTGAATTTTTACTCATGACAGAGGATTCCATCTCAAAGTCCTTCATGACACCAAAGTAAAAGTTAACAATTACAAAAAAGGCCTGGCACTAATCAGTCTTAAACAAAGGCTTTGCAGAACTATAGGTGGAGGCAGGCATCTTTCTTCCCATTTCTGTAACATGATTTTGACCTGTGGTCTAGCACATGCACTATTGTCGCAGTTGGGGAAGTTTTCAAGTGGGCACGGAGTTCCTCACCTCATCTCTGGGTACCCTTCCTCATCATAAGATTTTCATTTCCATTTTTGCCCGTAACCCTCTCAATGATTCCACTCAGCAAATAGATGTGATCAGCAGGCATTTATTTATTCAAGTCCCCCAAAGGAATATGGGCAAATTGGACTCTGAAATCATAAGCTGTAATGTCTGAATTAGGGATTGTTATGGTTTTATGCTATCATTTCTATACACTCGTCAGAATCCATGAGAAATCTTCTATGAGAAGATTTTTTTTTTTTTTTTTTTTTTTTGGGCCTCCAGTAACGTAATTTAATGACATTTCATACAGGCTCACCACACTGTGTGGCACAAGCTGCTGGAAAGATCAAAGAGGCTGGTAAGTCTCATTAGCAGTGAACTACACCTTAGTAAATCTAAAGATATGCTGTGATAGAGTAGAATCTGAATGATTAGAGTTGGGCAATATCTTCAAGAACATATCTTTTGGAATGGAAATGTTCACAGGTGAATAAAAATCTGATGCACATGAAATCTGTAAGCTGTTGTTAATTATCACCTTACACTATATTATTATTTTTCAAATTCATGTGTAGATTAATGCTGGTACTGCATGAGTGTAAAACATAAAATTATTTTTTCCTGTTTTAGTCATGAATGTGAAATAAGAAAACTAAAAAGTGGAATAATATATTTACACTTACCTAGGTTTTAGGTAGTAATAAGTTTCTGCCACGGGTTTGAGAGAGCACCTATGATAGTGTTTCTTAAAGTAAATACAGGAGTAGAATCTAAGACCACTGGGTAATTCTAGGTGGAAGTGACTTGAGATAAAAGGGAATGCTATTTCAGTAAGATGCATAAATGCACTGGTTTGAGTATTTTTTTGCCTGTTTAAAACCTACATGGAAAACGAGAGTTTCTTGTAAACGTACTTCTGTTAACAGCTAGTGTTTCAAAGTTGAAATGTACATATCCAAGAGAAGCTTTACAATGACTGAATAAATGCAAAAGGCAAGTTTTTAAGATAAACAGAACTGTAAAATATCATAAGTCGCATATAACCAGATACTTACTTTCAAGGCACACTTAAACGTGGGAGATCTTCATGAGAATTAAACAGCAGATGTTTTGGAGCCTTCAGATCGAATATTTTACTTGTGCAGCCAGAGAGAGGGAAAAATGCTCTATGTCTGCTGAAACTTGTTAGCCAAGATGTGGTCAGAGTCTAATCCATGATATTTTTCTATGAAATTAGTTTGAAGATGCTTGTCATTCAGGTTGTTTAATTTTGGAAACAATAATTGTCTTTGTAGGCTGTTGTTTCTTGTTACAGTGACAGTATGAGGGGAGGATTCCCAGGATCAAGGAGAATTAAATCATGTTTAAAAATATAACAGAATTATTACATTTCTGCAGGTTACTGAAGAAAAATATTTGGAAGCAACAGCAGAATGTCCCGAGGCAAAAGATGGAAGTGAAGAGGGAAAAACTGTATCAATTTAAATGAACTTTAACTTCTAAATGTACATAATAAAAGGTTATTTTTACACTACTTATTTGTGCTGCATGTAAAAATATCTTGGCTAATTCATTTGAATTCTGTGGACCTAAATCAGATAGATAAAAATCTAGTATCAGACATTTCAGTCCACTTGAATGTCACTTAAAAAAAGAAAAAAAGGAGGAAGAAAAGGTAATGTTTTATTTGCGATAACTCATCTTGCAAGTTACCCTTGTAAGATGGTGACAACAATCGTATGTGCCCACATGTCCTCTACAGTTAGGGCAGTTTTGCCTACAGATTGTAGCTGAACGGGCAGCTGGAAAGGCCATCCCCTTTATCTTGGTATAATTGAAAGACTCCTTGTATAGTCTTACATGAAGAAAGTCTTTATTTCTGACCTGATGTGTTGTTTTTTTTGTTTTTTTTTTTTTTTCTGGAACTTCCTGATGAAATTCCTCTGAGTTCTTTGCCTACTGCAACAGGAAGTCAGGACACACAGTATCTTTAAAAAACAAACAAACAAAAAACAACCCCGAAAAAGAAAGAAAAAAAACCCCAACCTTTCAGAAGCCCATGAAGAGTTTCAAAAGATTATGAATTTACACATTTTGTTTTTCTGTCAGAAATGAAATTAGATACCGTGTTGCGTTTCTGGTTCAAAAGACCCCATTCAGTAGACAACTGGGTAATTGCCATTGCTTTGCTAAGACAAAAATAGCAGAGTATAAAAGCTGAAAAGTTCTTTCAGTTTAATATTTTCTGCCATACAAGTGCAGTTAAAGATCATTTTCCAGAGTAACACCAGGAATGTAGTCTATTACTTGCATCCCCAGTGTAGTAAGATTTATTACGCATTTTCATTCTTTGATATTTAAATATAGTGACTTCAATTAAATTTCAAAAGGAGTTTTTGTTAATGTTTTCTGATGTTTTGTATTTTCCTCTCTAGCTCATTAGCATTGTTCTCATTATACCAGAAGAGATTTTCATTACTTTTTGAAGTGCAAATATTTTCTCTGAATTTTATCCCAATTACTGTTTTTACCATTAACTGCATCACTTACTTTCTAATCAATTGATGCTGTGGGTTTGTGAGAACAAAGCAGCAGTTCAGCAAAGTACGTTTAGGTAAGGTAATCTTACCTAGCTTAATTGATCAAATTAATAATAAAGTGAATGCTGAATGCGTCAGAGCACAGAATAAATGGAAGTGGTAAAAGTAGCCTTTGGTGAAATTGCAGAAATCTGCTTAAGCGTTAAACTCCATTTGCTCCCTTGCATGTCTGTGCGTAGAGCAGTCTTTAGCTATTCAGGTTTGCAGGGGCGCAGTGAAGTCTGTCAGTATGCTAACAGCCCTTGACCTCTGGTTTAGTTTCCTGTTAAATACAACGCATCCTTAAAGTAAAGCCTGTGCCTTCTCACAGTACTGGGAAAACTGATTTTTTTTTTTTCCTTGTGATTAATATTTCAGAGGACTTTAATAATGGTATCAGATGCTTATTTAAAAAAAAAAAAAAATTCTTGATTCAAGACTTACTTTAAGAGTATGCACTTGCTGTATATTTTCTGAGACTATAAATGATCTTTGCACTGAACTTCAAATATTTGTGTTGCTTTTAAACCTAACCTTCTGTAGCATACCTTAGCTTTGAACCTGTTGCTCTGGTGCAATTGAAGAAGCAGGCATTGGTTCCTGTCTCAAGGAACACAAAATTTGCTGGGTTTTTCTTTCTTTTTTTTTTTTTTTGGAGGTACCTACCATCTTTGATTAACCCAAACCACAAAATTATGGCAGTAGGATCTGATCTAGGTGGTCTGTTTTGAACCTTAAGCAAGTCATATCACGAAAGCACATGATCTCCTGATGTCTGCTCTGTGTTTTGGGAATACAGTTCAGAATTCCTTCTGGATTTCACCATCTGCAGAGGAAGGTGAGAATGTTGCTTCTGTTTAGGAAATTCTTTAACCTTACCTGGAATTCCATGTTTCAAAGCTTTTCTGGGTGGTGGGGGAGGGAACCTGACTTTTATAGTGTGCAGTGTAAGAAATGGTTTGAAAGACATATAGCTGGGCCGAAAAGTCTCAGAGGGAATTTCCCTTTCGTGACCTCTACTGGGTCATGGCAAGTGGATGCGGGACTGGCAGGGGAATTTACAGCAGAGCCTGGGGAACTTGCAGAGCTCCTGCCGCTAGGTGGGGACAGTGGCTTGGGGAGGACACATGCTACCTTGACGGCAGGAGAACAGCAGGAGAGTCGCCTTGCCAGGACACGAGTGAATCCCCATGGAAGGGACTTGATTTCAAGTGCAGAACCAAAGTGCTGTTGAGGGGTGCCAGCTGAAGTTTACACGAGATTAAACTACCCCCTCCACCCTTCCCTGGAGGTCTGTGCGTAAAAAGGTGGAAGCTCAAACTTCTGCAGAACTTGGTGCTAGCTCACCTCAGCTTATGTGGGCATCAGAGGGCAGGTCTTCCTTTGGGAGAAATGGAGCTGGAGGGTGTCTTTGAAAAGCACCAGGATTCTCACAGAGGATGGTAGCAGTTAAGAGAACTGGGTAATAGAAGGTAATGTCCACTTCTTTCTTACCACCAGTACGGTGCTGACAGCACTTTCCAAAGTAGAGGATCTACAGGTCATCTGTATGTTGCCTTCTGTAAGGTATTTGACATGGTGTCCCACAACATCCTTCTCTCTAAATTGAAGAGATATGGATTTGATGGGTAGACTGCTTGGTGGATAACAAACTGGTTGGATGGTTGCATCCAGAGGGTAGTGGTCAATGGCTTGATGTCCAGATGGAGATCAGTGACAAGTGGTGTCCCTCAGGGGTCTGTACTGGGACCAGTGCTATTTAGTATCTTCCTCAATGACATAGACGGTGGGATCAAGTGCACCCTCAGCAAGTCTGCAGATGACACCAAGCTGTTGCTTGGTGCAGCTGACACACCTGATGGACAGGTTGCCATCCAGAGGGACCTGGACAAGCTTGAGAAGTGGGTGTGTGTAAATCTCATGAGGTTCTGCAAGGCCAAGTGCAAGGTGCATGTTGGTCAGGGCAATCCCTGGTATCAATACAGGTTGGGGGATGATGTGGTTGAGAGCAGCCCTGTGGAGAAGGACTTAGGGGTACTGGTGGATGAAAGTCTGGGTGTGATCTGGCAATGTGCACTCGCAGCCCAGAAAATCAATAGTATCCTGGGCTTCATCAAAAGAAGTGTGGCCAACAGGTCGAGGGAGGTGATCCTGCCGGTCTATTACGCTCTGGTGAGACCTCACCTGGAGTACTGCATCCAACTCTGGAGTCCTCAATGCAAAAAGGGTATGAACCTGTTGGAGAGGGTCCAGAGAAGGGCCACAGAAATGATGAAAGGGCTGGAACTCCTCTGCTATGAAGAAAGGCTGAGAGAATTGGGGTTATTGAGCCTGAAGGAGAGAAGGCTTCAGAGAGACCTTATTGTGGCCTTTCATTACATAAAGGGGTGCTACAGGAAAGATGGGGATAATCTTTTTTACCAGGGCCTGTTGTGATAGGACAAGGGGGTACTAAAAGAGGGCAGATTTAGACTAGATGTAAGGAAGAAATGTTTTACAATGAGAATGGGGAAACACTGGGCCAGGTTGCCCAGAGAAATTGCAGATGCCCACTTCCTGGAAGTGTTTGAGGTCAGGTTGGATGGGACTCTGAGCAACCCAATCCAGCTGAAGATGTCCCTGCTCACTGCAGGAGTGTTGGACTAGATGATCCTTAAATGTCCCTTCCAACCCAAAACATGGTTCTATGGTATGTCGACTCAATTCCCTGTTCTGCCAGAGAGGAATTCAGAGCCACACTTGCAGGAGGAAACATTTTCAAGGGGGATAGATCAAAAGGTACTTTGAGTACTTCCTACCCAATCTGTATGAGGTTATAGCACTACCAGAAAAAAAGGCCTGAGCAAATAAAAGTAATGGAAAAAGGGGAGAGTGCGGTGATTTAGGCCAATACACATGAGCAGAAGGTAACACTGGCCAGATTCTGTTAAGGAATAAATAAGGAAGAAATTTTTTTATGATGAAGGCGATGAGGCACTGGAACAGGTTTCCCAGAGAAGTTGTGGATACCTCCTCCCTGGAAGTGTTCAAGGCCAGGCTGAATGGGGCAACCTGGTCTTGTGGAAGGTGTCCCTGCCCATGGCAGGGGCCTTGGAACTAGGTGATCTTTAAGGTCCCTTCCAACCCAAACCATTCAATGATTCTATGATGACAGGGGAAAAGGCAGGAACTGAAGCTGCCTTCTGTGTTGCACATGTCAGTAGTGGCTCCATGGCTTCTTGCATTCCAGTTGTTCTTCCCTCTACCTCTTGTTTGAAAGAGAGTTGAAAGATTTCCAAACTGCAGAAGTTTTGTTCTGAGCTTAGGACTCTTGAGCCTTCCCTTTTATTTATTGGTTTTATCCAGAAAGGAAACTCTGTACCAAGGTTAAAGCTACGTGGTGTCTTGATCCTGAGGTATGGCAGAAGGAAGATTGAGCTGAGTCAGTTCCAGCTTTGTATACACATTGTCTGGCCAACTGAGATATTTTTTCAAAATAATTCATAATTCATTCTGTAATTCATATTATCATGGATTTTGGAGATAGAAAAGGCAATTATCATGACTTCCTTCATAACAGAAGGAATTAAATGTCAAAAGAAAGGGATTTTTGTCTTACCAAGGAAGTGAACCCCTGGGAAATTGAACACGTACAAGCGACAAAAATGCTCAGTCACCAGTAGACATCCAGTCCTTTTATGACAGCAGCCAGAATGAGCTTCACTTTCTATTTTAACCTCTGGCAAGAAGTGATCTCTTGCTGCTGTTTGGTAACTTATCTAAGGCTATACCAATCTGCCTATCACAATACTTTGTGATATTTGAAGCCAGTGAACTTGCTAGTGCAGCTACATTTATTTATTAGTTTTTTAAGGAATCTGGACACAGGAAGTCAATATCATGGAGGCGTTTGATGGGAAAAGTTGGCAGTGGATATTTCTTGAAGAACACCAACCATCTGAAAATGGTAATGCTATCACGCTGTGGTCTTTCACAAGATTTAACCTCAGTCATGGGCAGTATTAACATTATTTCAGAGTAAAAAGAAAACTTATTTTTTAAATATCTGATAATTTATTTGCAACTTAATATGCCTGCCATTCCGGGGCATCAGCTATGCAGAAAAAATACATAAATGGTCTAAAGGTTTTATTTATATTTGCTCTCTATTTCTTAAGTTTGCAGGTTACTCAGCTTACATTTTAAAGAGAGAAAAATGGAAAGGATCATACATTTTTTTTTTATAGCATGACTATGAATCAGAATGGTGATTAGCAAGACCCTTTTTCTTCTTACTATACCTTCTATTGGCATGTATCTATATAGGATAGAAATGTGAAGTCCGAGCTGGGGAGTGGAAAGGTGGGATGAAGTAAGGAATTCACAGCTCGTCATTGTTTCAGTACTGTGTCATTCACAAGCACCGAGGATGGTACTGTACTCCAGGTACATTGCTCTGATGTTAATTAAGGGCTTTAAAGAGGAAAAAAAAATCTCTTACTAGTTGCAGGCTTGGTGTGCTGTGCAGTAAATAAGACTTCTTTGAAGGTAATGAGGAACCAAAGAAAATACCGTGTAACATCTTCCTTTTGTGAGCACAATTGACATAATAAATGTAATAGCTTAACTGATAGTTCACTTTAATCTAGGCAGCTCATGGGGGAATTTAGATGTGGAGATGAGCTCAACAGCATCTCCAGATTTCAGCATTTCACAGAAATCGTAGCTTTAAAATTGTCTTTCTCTGCCAGTCATGCAGCTCTATGCTCTGTAAGTACTGCAACTATGTCAGGGCAGCACCAGACTTGCTGCCAGTTCTCTGGTAACTGTACCACGAAGATGACAAGCAGCAGTGACCTGTGAGCCTGGGACTCCCCTGCTCCTAGGGGCTTGGGGACCACCTTGGCTTCAGTAAGAGATCTGATACTGCCAAACCTTGCCTCAAATGGAGAGGGAAATCAAACTCCACTTCACTGTTTCACCCTAGTCCAAGAAATGAGAATTTCTATCAGCTCTTCTCTTTTACCACAATTTCCTCCCAACTTCCAAAGCTATTTTTCCTGCAAAATGAATAGGAATATGCTTTTCTTTACCAAAATGTGATACACCACACTGAGAATCCCCTGCAGAGCTATGGCTCTGACTTTGGAAGGGATGGAGTTGGCTTTTGCTTTTTGGTGATCGTGGCCCCTGGCAGTATGCATCCCCAGTGGTACCACTTACAGCCTGATGTGGAAAACATTTACACCCTGCAGTGGTGCTGTCTGAGTGGAAAAATCACATTCAGTGAGACTGTTCATATGTGAGACTGTTCATATGTGAGACCATTGATTCATATGTGTCTGCGGTCTCGAGGTGCTCTGTGATCATACCTCATGCTGGGCGTTCACAGTCAAAACACTGCAAGCAGGGAAGGGTATACCTGTTGATACAGCACAAAAGTTAACCTTATTTCTTAATTAATGGTGAGTACTTTTGAGTTATTTTGTTTCCCCTTCTGATCCCCTGTCGAATTAACCTTTCATAACTAATCTATTAATTAAGCAGATTTAATTAGAGCAGATAGAGGGATAGAAAGTTTTAAAGACTGGCTCTCTCACTCAGTTTTTGTGACTGTGAGTATTCAGTATCTATTTTAACCTTACACAAAATAAATATAACAATACTTTTCTATTTCTCTGGTCTCTTCTGAATCTTATTCTAAAATTTTTGAACACACTGGTAATCGTAAAGTAAAATAAATGTATTTTCATTTTCTCCCAATGACCCATTGACCCATTTCTCCTAATGGACCGACAAAATCTGAGAGAAACATTTTCACCAGTTTTTCTCTTGCATATAGTAAAATTCTACAGAAATGAGTAGAATGCACAGTTATACATGACAAAAGTTTAATTCACCGTTTTTCGTTACTAAATAAAATGAAGAAATGAAGTATTTGTGTGGGAAATAAAGCCAGAAGAGCTGTAAATTAATAAAACAAAATAAAAATCAGGTTGTTTTTTTCAAAATGTTATATATGCTACATCCTAGTGAAGACTTACTGATACACAAAGTTGCTTTTTTTTCCCCTTGCTTTTTCCAGCGACTCTAAACCTAGCAAACATTCTAGCAAGCATGCCTATGCACAGAACAACTTGTCTTTTTACGCATAGAATGGAGGTTTTCCCAGCATAGCACTGACTGATTCATGATTTCTGTTCTCCTCCCACAGCAGCAGTTTGTTCCATGTGAATTCTGGTAAGAGGCATGATACAGTGTTAATGCTAATATGTAGGAGTCAGTCAGAAGTAAAAACCCCTATCACGATTAGCATTAACAACATACAGCCTACAGAAGAACTCCAGAGACTGGAGTATGAGACATAAAGAACTGAAACCACTGGTTTTTCCCCTTGATAGACCTAGAAAAGAAGAAGAAGAAAAAAAAAAAAGACAGAAATGCATATAATGAATTATGTCAGAGAGAAGACAGACATCAGAGAAATAATGATCGTAGTTAGTTAAATACACAGGAACAATCCGTTGTACATTAAAAAGCATTCAAACCTGCAATTGTTTTAGTTACTTTTGTAAGAGAGCTAGAGTATGTTCACTGTTCTTCTCTGAAGGACTCTCATCATTCTGTTTATTGCATTTTTTTTGCCTTTACTTGCGTTAGGCAGATGATGGCATACAGATTGTAGCATGGCCTTGCCTAATTTTGTATCCCTTTAGGTATCAGTTAATGAAGACTTCTAATATCAGCCAAGTTCCTCAAAATGTTAAGAACCCAAGATGATCAAAAGCAAAAATGACTTGGGTTTATTTTTACTTAAACTAAGTCAAACCGTGTGTCGAGGGTTGACTGTTTAAACAGGATGTAAGAAACAGAGCTAAGAAATAATCATAGTTTCATCGGTTTGTGGTGTTTGAGATTAAGCAACAAATATTCCTCTGGATTCTAGAATAAATGAGTGCTGAGCAGAGAGAAAACCTCTTGGACAGGTTTACTTGCTGGTCTAGGATCCACATACAGGGTTCCTACACTCTCTCTCGTTCCAGTAGGCTAGAATGTGATTAATGATTACAGTTGTCTGTGTTGAATGATACATTCTTTGCTAATTGCTTCTTAATATTAACCAGTCACTGATGCTTTGACTGTAAAATTAATAAGTGCTGAATATTTTTGGCCAAAGTTGAAAAAAAATTTTTACTTCTTTCAGCTTATTATGAGACCTCTCCTGAAAACTAACAAGGAAAACATAGTTTTAAAAATCGGTACGTCTATAAAATATTTCAAAAATCTGCAGAGAAATCACATTATAAAATAGAAATGCACTCAGTAGAAGAAAGGTTAGAGAACCTTCATTATCTATCCAATTACCTGATTTATTTTTTTTACAATTTTCAGTTACTTACATTGGTCATAAGGATGGAATAGTTGAGACAGTCATTCCAAGCATGTTTTAAAAAGCCTAAGTAATGCCCAGTTAATTCCCTGCTAAGTATGTCTTGATTGAAATACATTTCTTTTCTCCACCATTCTAAAATAAAGTATTGGCTCCTGGGCAGAAATGGTTGTCTCTGGTTTGCTTTTTGTTTGGTCTCCCAGTAACCACTTAAAAAAAAACAAAAAAAGTACTGTTGAAGTAAAAAATAACAAGAAAAACAGTATGGGAAACAAGAGATTATATATAAGATGCAATTTTGGAGATCTTTTTTGTATGTAAATTTAAAGAAATTTATGTACTTTTATAACTTCCCTACTCTTACTAACACATGTTTTAAGAGGAAGTTAAAATGTCATAGTAAGACAGTGATCTAATTTAGAGATTTTAGGGAAATTACCTTTCATTTTTTGACACACTAAATGAAACCAGCCAAATACAAGGTTGTGATATGTAAGTGGCAAACAAAAATTCCAAGATGAGTATAAAATTTTGGTAGGCCGAAAAAAGTGGTTTAGAAGTTTCCAAACCTCAAATTTAAAATGATGATTCAGAGCTCTCTTGAGTGTTCAGGCTAAACTCCTACTGAAGTCGGATGCTGAAACCTATGTTGTAACATTTGCAGTTGTGGGCACTGAAGTGAACAGTTTCTAAACCTGTACATCAATACTCCTAAATGTGGCGTGTGCATATGTGGGGTGTGTGTGCAGGGTGAGGGGTGCGGGTCAGGGGAGGAGGATGAGAGATGCAAGTTAAGGTACTAATTTACTTTTCTTTTTTAGGAAGAAGGCAGACAAATTAATTTTGCCAATAAAAAGCTATTGTCTTACCTGAATTTATTGTGGATTGAACCTGCTTTGAGCAGGGATTTCAGAGATGCCTTCCAACCTAAATTATTCTCTGATTCAATTATTGTGCTTTTAACGTCTAAGTCCCTGTCTGCCTATTCACTTGCTGTCACTCACTGGGCATATACTTTATGAGAGGCTGGATGCAAATCACCAATTCCTGTTATGGGAACACTAAATTTGGCTTCATTAAGCTTTGGATAAGGATCACACTAAGCAGTAGGACAAGAGCTTTGCTACAAGAAGCTTCTGTCACCTCCGGTCTGTTGCCCCAAGAATATTTGTAGAACTTGTTTGTAGATTTGCACTCTCTCAAATGTATTCCAGGTTGTTATTCTTTACACCATGCTTCCCAAACCTTAGTTCTTTTGTATCATTTTAGGGTTTGCCAGAGACTCCTATGGGTTTTGCTAAAAAAGAGAATGTTTTTATCTGTGGTTTGCAGCAGCCATTTGTGGTTGACGGCACTTTCCTCTTCACTCTGCGTTCTGCATTCAGTCTTGAAGAAGGGATATTTTTGAAACTGATCACTCGAATAGATCTAATAATTGCATCTTTAAAGAAGCTGCATGAGTGCTCTGCTTGCACGTGCCTACTTCCTGCATTACTGTTGAGCACTGAGGGAAGCGAGAGACTTCAGGCGACATTTGCTCAATGCAGCTTTACTCCAGAGCCAGCCCTTCGAGGAAAAGTGGGTAAGTAGGGAGCCATCACCACAGACAAGCCTTTGTCTTTAGTGCTTTTCTACTCCGATGATCTTGGATTTATGTAATGGAATAGTTTTGCCTAGGCTGGCACCCTAACATTTTAATTTGGGTTTTAAATGCTGCAAACTGTTTTGCTTCTGTGTCCTGAAGGCAAAAAAAAAAAAAAAAAAAAAGAATCATGCTTTATCAGGAAGTGGTGAGAAATGACATGTGCTTCCTCTTGTTGAATCTTTGTAACAGCCTTTTGTACAGCTGTCAGATTTCCATTACATGAACAGATACATATATTGCTGCTTGTCTTCTCACATGGTTCTAAAAATGTGGCCTTGCCATCGGTGGAAATGATGACCATCTACTTATGCTTAAATATAATAAAATAAAATCCCCTATTACTTCCCTTGCAACATTAAAAAAGAAAAAGCTCATAAGATGTGGTGCGATTTCCCTCTTCCTCTTTCCAGCACTCTCTTCCTTCAGTCACTAACTTCAGAATAATACAGTTGTTCTTCCTATCTTATCTGCTGACCTCTGGTTATCGGGTCCCTTCCACTCATTTGCTTTTCTGTTTCTTCAACTGTTGTAGTGACCTCAGATAGGTGGGTGTTTTAATTTCGTTTTCAAACTTCATATCTGCTTTCATTGGTATTGCCTCCACAGAAGCTGTTCATACCAGAATTGTTCTTTTAGGCTAGGTGCTCTACCCTTGGATTGCTTTATCCCTGTCAGATGAACAGGTCCCACCTCGCCTTTTTGTGACTGCTCTTTCTTGGTTCTCCTCCCACGCCTGTGGCCACAGGTCTCTCCCTGTATTTTCAGCCTTCATTTAATCATTGACTTTGCCTATTCCTCTGGGATGTCTCTCTGGATTTTTTTAATAGCAACAGTTGACTTAAGACATATAAACTGCAACACGAATTTTTCCTCCAGTACCACCTCTGCTTCAGTTATCCTCCACTCACATTCAATTCTCACCACCGCCTTTCCTGTCAATATTATACAGAATTGATACATTCCACCAGCCATGTCCCTTACTGTACTTCATCTACTTGGAAGAGGCTTTCTAGCGAGGTGGTTGATGCCCCAAGCCTGTCAATGTTTAAGAGGAATTTTGACAATGTCCTTAATGACATAATCTGTTCATCCACAACAGTCTGTATTCAGATTCCCTTCAGAAGGAGTATCACAAATACAGTGCAAACTACTTAAGTGCGCCAAGAGCTCATTTCCCCACGTGTTCATTTGTACATCACTGTACTGTACTTCATGGGTCTGAGTGGATTTAATGCTTATCTGCTGATGGACTAGAAGCATCCAGCTTGTTAGTCTAGTTACGTGATTATTAGGCAGTTTTGTCTTTCCAGACCAAATGACCAAATTCTTATTTATCTATCGGTCAACTAGAAGGGATCTTTTGCCATGAATCTGGAATGAAACTCAACATTTTGTCTTTGCATTTGTAGCAAAAGAACATCTCAGCTTTGACAGTATTTCCCAATATAAATTTTTTGTGAAAACCACATGCAGGTTAAGAAAGTAATTCCAACTCTGCAAGATTTGGTAGCCAATTCAGAAAAGATAAAAAACAGCAAAAAGAATTTAGAAATTTGCCTTTTGGGGAGCCTCGTCTGAAGGCACTTAGTGTTGTGCAGTCACTCCTGTTACAAAGTCCACTTTCATTGGGAGGGCGTGGGAGAGAAAAGACAATTCACCAAAGCCAAGGAATCTGCAGTGCTCATGCACGTGAGTGTGTACACTCACAATCATGTTGGAGGGATCAGACTGTGACAGACCCCAAGCCTGACGCTTCGAAGTTAGAGACCCACACTGGCCACAGTAGGCTTTGAAACAGACCTACTGAGCCCCAGTCTTTTATTTCCATTTACCTGCATACAAACAAGAGTAGGATTACCTGATGAAAATAAACTAAAAGCCTGAGAAAAAACTTGAAGGGGCTTTGGAGTCTTGAAAGAAATGTGCCAGCAAGCAGACTGTGTGAATAGCTTTGCAGTGGATGTGGGGCGGGACTCACATCACCCAGCTGCAGCTATAGAAAAATTAGAGCTTCAATCTGTGCTGTCTGTATGCATATCCTCACTTAACATTCACCAATAAGAGAGAAAAGTGGGCACTGGGTAAAGGGTAACATGCTTCATCTATTTTATATCTATTATAGAATGTTGCAAATTGCCCTCTGGAGATGCTTATTTCCTTACATTTGTCAAAATGAAAATTTGGTGTAGTATATGAGAGTGACTTTTGAGTCTGTCTTCCTGTGCAGTCATGAAAAAAATCCTTTTTGTAAAAAATAAGACTAAAATGAAATGTACCAGTTTCAGAGACCTAAGTTTGACTGAAAAAGAATTAGGGTTAATATAATTAACACATTCTTTTAATCACCTTCAAAAGGCTGTTAGACATAAACCAGACATCTCTTTATCAGGTACCCTACTGGTATTTTCAGAAGGATTTTAAGTCCTCTATTCTCCTCTAATTTCTCAGAAGTAAAACTATTCCTTTTAAAACACAGAAAAGAATATTGAATTCAAGTCTCTTACTTAAGATACTGGAAGAGCTCCAAAGGGGTGTATGTGAATAGAAAAGGCTGTTCTCTGCTGAAAATGTCCCTCTGAAAGAAAATGTACTTCTGTTTCACTTTGTGGATCAAGTAGCTGGTTTTTTTAAAAAAATAATATATTTCCGCTATTTTGCTTGTTCTTTTGTACATTAAATATCACCATATTTAAAAGCTAATAAAAGAAATTATTAGTCTTAGATGTTGACTGCCAAATTTGAGTTCAGACCACATTGTTATGATTAAATTAAACCTTAGAATTTTCACCAGACAGGTATTAATGCTGAGCATGGAGCGCCTGTTTTGCAAGTATGGATATGCATTTCAAGGAAGTTATATGAAGTTCTTTTAAACATTTTAAGCATCCTAATTTTAAAAAGAATTAAGCCAAACCATAACTAAATGATGCAAGTCTAGTAGGTATGCTCTACCATATCTCTGTTGCTTATTTCTAAAATGAGGACCTGAACTTGTCCTATGTCCAAAACAACTTGTTTGGCCAAAATTAAATAAGTCAAACTAGTCTGTAAAGTTACTTTTCCCCACCTCAGTATGTCTCTGGCAAGCTGTAGGCAAAACAGTAACTGCAGATTAGTCATAACCTCTCCCAGGAAGATAACTGAAACACCGTAGAAGATATATGCCATATTGCATGGCACTATTAATCTCAGAACAAGAAAAGGAGGGTTGCAGGAGCTAAAAAGCAGCATGCATCCCCCACGTCCTCTTAGCTGTCTGCAGACACCCTTCTCGTGCTGCTGTCCCATCAGTTACGTGAGGTCACCTACAAAAGTGAATGCAAAGACAGCAAGGAGACTGGGTTTGGATTCACTCGAGGCTGGTTGTCCGTGTGTGATTTTGGATGGCTGAAGGAATATTTTCATAAGGATGCCTGCCTGAATATTTCTGCATGTGTGCAATTGTTTTAAGTTTATCCTCTCTGACTCTTGAGGATGCTAAATCCTGCCCTAGGGCCCCTTCCCTTGGCCTACTCCCATCTCCTGTAACATACGAGCTCCTCATTTAAAAAACCAGGGCACACGCAAAAATAAACAATAAAAAAAAAATGCCAAAGAACCAAACTGGAAAACCTACCTGCTATGAGGCAGTTTCTTTACACAGAGATGAAGCAAAACCAGTGCAGCAAGAAGGCCACAGACTTCCTTTGTTCCATCTCACAGGTTAACCATGATCACTGAGCTTTGCTTGTGTTTTTTTTTTTCTTCTAAAGAGAGAGAAGGAGAGTGAGAGAGAGAAATAAGGCAAAAGAAAAATGAAAAAAAGCAACTGAGGCAGGAGAAGCTGCCCCAGACGTCTGTCGCTCTGGCTGGTTGCCTGATATCCCTGCAGCACAAGTTAGGTGAAGAAAGCCCGCTCCAAACGACCTGAGACCCTTTATAAGTCATGAAGGTGACTCATAACTAACCGACTTGCTGTGCCTTTAGTAAATCCCCTGCTTTCCTTTTCTTAGAACAGAGCTTAAAGAAAAAAAAAGAAAGAAAGAAGAAAAGTGAAAACCCAAGGAAAACAGAAAACTCCAGTCAAACTGAGGACTTTTTAAAAAATACACCCTGTACTTTCCTTCCCTCAGACAGCTTGGCATCAGGCTTTGAATTGAGTAATAATAATAAATGCAAATGATTGTTTAGTAGTGACGGCAGACTTAAACAAGTTAGGGGTATGTCTTGTGAGAGAGAGTTCATGCCAGTACCTTCAGAGATCTAACTGGAGAGGGAATTCACTGTGGTGAGCTGTTTCTTACTTTTCTCTGTATTACTTTTTCATCCAGCGCTGTCCTGCATGGGCTTTTTATATTACAATTAACCCTGGCAGATCCAGGCAGAAAAAACATAATATAATCAGAGATGGATAAAATTCTCCCTGTCCTCAAGAAATGTGTGGAGACACATGACAACTGTTTCTAGAACAGTTGCAGACCTCTAAAACCAGGGACAAGGTCTAGCCAAATTAGGGTGTACATGGAAGACTGTAAAACAGTTGATTGTGGAAGCCAGTTGTTAAAATTATATGGCATTTTTATCAAGTGGTCTTGAATGACCACTGCAGATGACTGGAAAGACAGGTTTGTCTAAATGTACAGAAGATATAAATGTATACAGTTCTTAGGTTCTGAACGTATTCCTAGCACAATCCAGTTTATGTGATTTTCCAGCAAGGAAAGCTGTGGCTGCTACCTCCTGATTTTCCTCAGACACTGAGGGTTGTACGCTCTCAAAATACTACATTTTCACTATGAATAACAGGATTTATTTTGCCTCATGCTTTGGAGGTTCAGTGATGTTTTAAAAAAATTTTCATTTCAGAACTCATTAAGATGGCTGAGAGACAATAGTCTGATGTGCCAACCACCAAAAAAAAAAAAAAAAAAAAAAAATCTGTCACATTCCATCTGATAAACACTGTTCTCTTTGGTTTAGGTGTGTAATTAAAAATTAATTTTCCCCATCAGGTCCGTATAAGTTTTGGGTGCTCGTCTGCAGATCTGCACTTACATGATTACATCAGTCTCTCATGTCTCATTAACAATATGATGGATTTTGGTTCCCTGGTTAAAGAGAAAAGTTTGAAGCTGTGGCTGGAGCAGTGATGCTTCTCTGACACATCCCAGGTGAAACAGCTCTTAGAAACACAATTTTATCTCCAAGGTCCTTGATTCTGGGGACGTTGCCCCTGCCCATGTAGAGGAGAAGAGGGTGGTAAGCCTGGCTGTGCTCTAATGCTCATGGGTCTGGATGGGTCGGAAGGTTATGGCAACCACCTTTCTGTTTTCTTCCTAAGCCTGTGGTTTGGGAGGAGACTGGATTGTTCTCAGGGCCTTACCCAGGGAAAAGAAAAAACACTGAGCTACTTGGTCCTCTTCCCACAAATGTCTTTTCTTACTTGGTTCTTGATGTAAGGCCAAAACGGGGTCAGCTTTTATGGGGAAGAACAGGGAGGCTCCATTTCAGTGAGATTAGACTCTGGAATTGTCTTCAGCCTGTTTATACTACAACACAAAAATCTTAATTTTTGCCTCAAATTCTTTTTTTTTTAACTCACATTTTTACTTGATTTCAGTATAAACTGGAAACTTATATTCCTAAGGAGATGAGACTTAGGGAATCACACCTGGCATGTGCATGTCTGTGTGTGTCCTCCCTAATGGCTTGAAATCATGGGTTAATTTGGACCCACAATGATGGACAGATATCTCAAGGATATAAAGCTCCTATGATTTTTGTGAAAACAAGTGATCAGATTAGGAAAGACCTTATTAAAATTCCCATTTGTGGAAAGGATGGTAATTGGAGTTCATGTCTTATCGCACAGTCCACATGGGAACTCAATTACAAACCCATAGGCAACAAGATTTTGTTCATTTTGCCACTCACAAAATGACCTGGTTTGTAAGAGATTACATTAAATGCTTGAAAACACCAGTTAGTACACCAATCGATAGACGATTTTGGGTTAAAGAGCAAATAAAATCCTAATCTTACTAAGAACAATATTCATGGGTAATTTAGCAGGAAAGCTGTCGATTAGGTATTGATGCCTAGTAGGGGGTAGCCTGATCAGAGTTGTGTGCGTGCATTTGTGTTTGAAGGCAGGCAGGCATTCGGCTTCAAATGGCCAAACCTACGGATGCCATAAGGTGGTCTGCTGGCATTGTCGTGGTCCAGGGCACTGCTGAGGCTGTCCCATGCTCTCTTCCTGCTCCGCTGAGTTTCACTCCCTAAACTCATTTTTGCACCTTACAGCAATTATCACTGTGGTTCTGCACTCGGATACGGCACAGAACCGTAGCATGATTTCCTGGGAGAAGCGTAAATGCCCTTTGTATTTTCAAGTATGTGAATATGATTTCAGCAGCTACACCAAGATATGCAAAGCAATAATGCCTCACAAGATGTCTAAAAGAACCTTTAGGGTAATTAAAAAAAATCGGTCTCTAAAAGTATGCCATATATTTTTAAATTCCTGGAGTCTTTCTAGTTGCCCAGCATACACAGAAACATAAATTTCCTAGCTGATGTGGTAAAGACAGTTAGGTTTCCTGTCTTCTGTGATGCAATATGAGATGTGCCTGAACAACAGAGGGCAATACATTCATACAGGCAATAGACTCCAGTCCAAAACTTTTGGAAATCAAGGAGAATTTGAGCTTAGTATGACGCTGGCCAGACTCATAACACTCAAAACAAATTTCACTTGAGATAGTGGTTAGGACTCTTAATGACATCTATCAGAGACAGAAGCAGATTGCAATTTGAGCTCTATTAGAAAATAAACAGGTGAAAAAGGTGGAAATGTCAGACTGAATTAAAACTATATAATGACAGAGGTACTGTTTTCAAACAGAATTTGTTCACAAGTAACTGCAGGGGTTTAAAATATGGGTCACTTTAAAAGGTAATAATAATCAAGAGGCAGCAAACTTATCTTGTAATTAACTGTAATTTTCTTCAGACTTTCCAAACTTATGTCCTTCTCCTTTTTGAAATAAATTGTTTTATTCTTCTAATGAGTTTTTTGAGTTGAAAATTCCAAAATTGCTAAATTTAGGCTTTGCAATAAAAGCTGACTGTAAATTTTCATTCTGAGTACACTTTAAATACTTGTATGGAAATTGTGACATTGATTAGACAAGATATTTTTGAACAAAAGTTCCTTAAAAGGTAATACTTCAATTAGCCAAAAATTATTCTATACAGTTTATCGGTTTTGGTTACGCTGCCTAGTGAAGTGTCTAAAACATAATTTGAGATGAACGTTTGAAGATTTTTCAAACCATCTCTCCCTCTTCTCCTGTCCTCTTCCTTTGCAACAGCCTCTGGTACTTCAACTTGTGCAGTCCTGTGTATTAATGACAACTGAGTTGCTTTTACAGGAAAACAGTTTTTTCTTGTGGGCACCAAAATTCTGCCCAAGTTACTCTTGAAGTGGCTATCACTTCTTCTGTGATTCTGAAATTCTACTGGGGGGCCATAGAGGAGCCAGAACACAATTGCTCAGATCTATCTTCCTTTTCTGATTCTAAGCTCATAAGCCCTAGATGCAGCTTTAAACATGCTGAACAGTGCCTTCCCTTTTGTTACAGTCTCTTGTCCATGTAATGGAGATGCTGCTTTCTAAAGGAGACATGAAAGATGTTCTGGGGGACCTACTTCCCAGTGGAACTTGTGACCTTATCTGAGGAACTGGGGCTAAAACCAGTACCCCAGGAGATAGGAAGGCTCAGGAAAAGCAGAGCTGCTTGTGGTCCTCCTTCACTCATGTCAAAACCGACAGTGACGTGCCAGAGCAATAGGCTGCACATACTTTCGAGCAGCTTGGAGGCTGTTTCAGTGAAAAAGCTGGAGATCAGGCTTTGAACATGAACTCCAGAGCTCAAGGCCTTGGAAGGAGGTAGCACTGTTGGAGAAAGCTGTTTTAAAAGCTACATCCTAGGAAAAACATGTTCCTTCTACTTCTTTAAGAAAAGGAAAAGAGTCAGTCCTGGAAAGCAATGAAAACTGGAACTAATAGGGAGGACACTAAGACAAAAAGGGAGTGGATGTTATTGTGAACCACCTTTGACATTATCTTTACATAGTAGAATGGGCTATGTTTATAAAATACACATTTTAATGTATCCTGGATAAGTGCTACTGAATAGAACTCAGATATAATTATGTTTAATAATGCCAAAATACTGTGTGTAGCTTCTGAGTGCTTTGAGTTGTATCCAGACATCAAAGAATAATGCTTGGATTTGTATTCTAATAGTGTTTAGTCTAAGAGTGTTCTCAACTTACAGTTGCAGGTTCTCATAGTTTCTGGATTTTTTTCTTTACTATAGCCTTTTATTCTTCATGGAGAACTGACACCTTTTATTGCCAGACTTTCAGTGATTATAATTTCTAGCAGTCTGAGAGATAGTCCTTTATTTTTTTATTATGTTTATCATCCGTGCTTTGCCCACACTGATTCTAGGAAGGAAGGCAATAAAACTTGAACTGGAAATAATTTTGACACACTGGAAGTCCCTTTCCATTACTTCATTGCTGGTAAAAACTGCTGTCATGCTTTCAAGTATGGAACATGGATATTGATACAAACCATGGGCTAGAGGACAAGGTAACCTGATGCCCATACTCTCCCATCTAGTGCACTTCTGAAATTATCAAATCTTGCTATCATCATGGGGGAATGCAACATTTTTTTGCTGATTACATTTACATGTGATTTCTGTGTATGAACTGGTTGGATTTCTGCTACTCTTTTGCTCGTATGAGTTCTGTCCACTGTTCTGGTTTGTGGAAATTTCCTGTAGGAATCTTTCATTTCTTCAGGCAGACTAGTTCCCCACACCACAAGTGGTGCCAGGCAGCACATCTGCTACTTGGAGCCACTACTGGATGGAGAGTAGCCTTGGACATGCACAGGGCTACTGTACTACCTTACAGTGCAGCCCTTGTGGTCTCCTCAGAGTCTTCACTGGGCAGGGACCAGGAGCAGCCTCCTGGGTCTCTGTTCTGGAAGGGAGCTGGTGAGGAACTCAGGGCCCTGGCTGGCAATGCTCCCTGCCAGTACAGCATCCATAAACCTCTTCAGCCACTCTTTCTTTGGAGGTACTCGTTAAGGGACAATGTATGACAAGTAGAAGAGAAATCTCTGCTGGGTTTGGCAGGAGGAAAAGGGATTGGGGAGAAGGGACCATTCTCTAATAAAATAATAAAAGATTCTTTTGTAGTGGAGTTCAGTAAAATCAAATTAATGTGTATCTCCTCATGGCTTTTTAAGAACTTCTTGGAGCTTTCCTGTTCAGTTATGTAATATATTCCGCAATTACATTAGCAAAGGGTAGCATTGAAAACATGGCTGAGAAAGTCAATCACCACAGAATTTTAGTCTATGTTTAAGCTGAAATTACAGAAACACATATGTAACCTTATGCAGGGAAGTTTTGTTTCTACTTTTTTTCCCTTGGTCTTGCCAGACATGAGCTGAGGGGACTAACTGCTTGGAG
Organism: Bucorvus abyssinicus; assembly: GCA_009769605.1. Lineage (NCBI taxonomy): Eukaryota > Metazoa > Chordata > Aves > Bucerotiformes > Bucorvidae > Bucorvus > Bucorvus abyssinicus. Next base: position 16,110,550 of record CM020030.1, on the reverse strand, counting down.
CTTGAGCTACTTGGAGACATGATCTTCACAAATTGCTTGTGTCCCTCACTAAGCTAAAACATCCCATAGGTGTCGTGGTTGGGAGCCAGAGATAAGATTAGCCCTAAAACTAAAAGAGAAAATTTTCTTCCATCCTAACCCAACTGTTGCACTTGTACTTTCACAGAGAAGGGAAAAAGAAATCAGAGCCATGCAGAAAACTCTGACTGCCTTCAGTGTTGTGGAACCTCTTTCTACCTGCAGATTATATGCTATATGCCTTCCTTACACGGCATTCAAGAACTACTGTATTACTTATTGTGAGTACCCTGAATAGTCAGGGCAGTCATCATCATCATGGCTTGGCTTCGCGGACGAAGATTTGGGAAGGGCTTTGCCCACGCTTATTGCAAGCGCGTTGATGGCTGAAAAGGCCAATGCGGGATAGGCAAGACCGGTTGCAAAGAGCACACCGGAGGGTCTCCTTGGGTGGTATAGTCGAGGCACGGTTCTTTCTGCGCTGTCTTTTCTCCTCGAGACTGATTCTACGCGTGCTCTCAAAGGAGACAGCAGCGTTATGTATGGTGTGTCTCCAAATCTCCCGATTGGAGGCCAGGGTGGACCACTGATGGTGGTAAATATGGCCTAGGCTGAGGTGTTGTTTCAGGGAGTCCTTATATCTCCTCTTTGGAGCTCTTCTCTTGCGGCAGCCGGTGGCAAGTTCACCATAGAACACGATCTTAGGGAGGTGGTGATCCGCCATCCTGGAGACGTGATGATATTTGTATGAGCTACACAGAAAAATGTGTAGATCATACACACATAAGTGCCCCCAAGCAGATATCAAATCCTTCAGTTATTATTTCTTCCTGAAAAATCAGAATTACATTTTTGGGAATCAGAAGAATATTTTTATAGATTATTGATCACTTAGACTGAATAAATCTGGCAGTCTGTGGAATTTATGATTTCAGAAATTTTATTGTATTTCTGAGGGTGGTAAACATTTTTTTCCAGCATAAGCCAGACTGGTGCTGTGAAAGAAAATGTATATTCTCTTATTCTTGCCTTTCCCAAGATAAAGAATTTTAGATGTTAAATTGCACTAAGGGACAGCCAACAATAGCCATTAACTGTTTGAACTTATTGAAAAATTGCAGCGGTATACCAAAGGTGCATGGGGACATATCCTCAGCAAGACAGTGGGAAGTAGAACAGTGAGAAGCTGCAGTTCAGAACTTACAAGAATATAAGAGTGACTATGAAGCAAAAGAAAGACTAGGCGAGCCTTATGTTTCTGCAAAAGAGAAGAGTTGGCAAAGTTTTATCTGAATTAGGGACTATCTGCAGCTATTTCTGAGTGCCACTCAGAAGGTCAAAAATCCTTTCCCTGAAATGTGACCTATTTTGCTTTTGAAGATGGTTCTCACGCTGTTCCTTTCTGAGCTGTGTCTGTGTAACTGGTCAGTGATTTCGTTTAGTTGCTTTGCAGTATACCCAGATGCAGTGAGATAAGGTGGTCTTGTAACATGAAGTTACTTCCAACCTGATATTATTCAGTGGTTCTGACAGCAGAGTTCAGCTCACTGTAAAATATAGCACAGATAATGCAAAATTCACAGATAGTAGACAAAAAATTCTGATTTATGGAGTTAATGTCATACATTTTGGGGTTTGGATCTTGAGTTTAAGACCCCTGCTCACCTCCTATTATGATTTAAGCTGAGGGCCTTTGCCGTCTTCTCCAGTTTGGACTGCAAAGTAAATTTTATTCATGTAAAATATTAGGATACTTTTAAAGTGAGTGGGTGTTTTGATAAACCATCATCTCCAGGTCATTAAGAATTATTAAGAATTCCTCAGTGCAAGTTATCCTTATTATAGTTCCAGATGTTCTCTTTGTCTGGATGTCTAGGGAAATTTAGATAAGGATTATGAATTTGTATAGCCTTATTCAAAGCTCCTTATCTCTTGCAGTCTGCACATCCCTAACAATCCAGCAAGAGGTTTCAGCAAGATATAAATCAGAAACTTCTACCACACATTGAAAATTTAGAGCTGGATCTGAGCTCCTGGTGCAACTCCGTTTCAGCAACGTACCAGTCTGTCAAATGAAGAAGAAAAACAGATGTTTTGTTTACTAGGCTGAGAAAGTATGCAATGTTTGGTATGAAAAAAATTATTTTGTGGCTGTTGGAAATAGCAGTGTTGTAAAGAAGGGTCACTCATGAAAACACCCACAAATATCTTTAGTGGAGAAAAAAAAAATTACCCAATGAGTATAAAAAAGTTCTGAAAGAAAAAACACTCCCTCCAAACGGTGGTGTTTCCCATTGAGACTGTTTATCTTTGTTCTAAGACCTGCAAGGTTACAAGTGTGTAAATATATCATGTGTTGAAAGGGTTAATGGATTTTATCTGCTTCTTTTATACTCACAGGAAAACTACTTAGGTCGATTTCCTGTAACATAGAGAGCGGTATCACAACATGAAACAGCCAGCTGACAGTTTTATGGCAAGAACTGGAAGGAGCTACTCTGTGAGAATGTGCTTGAAAGAGAAAATGTGGGTGGGGAATTTTTACAAGCTACGCACAAGTTCAGAAATTTCTGAAGAAGTCAGTCTTCAATCAATGATCTTTCTTTCTGTAAAGTACACGGGGTTTTGTGCTTTTTTCAGTGATGAATATTTCCTTCCCAGAATCCCCTCAATGACAACACTGGTTATTACTGCAGAGACATGGGATTAAAAAAGAAAAAACATTGCCTGGTAATATGGAAATAAGTATCTTTATGTCATAGAGAGAGAGATGTGGAATGAGAAATTACAAGTTTGGATGTCTTCTATGCTTTTGTATGTTCCTAGGAAAATTGAGTAACTTTATAAATATAAATTGCAAACATGGTTACAGGATTACATGTTATCTTTAAATGTCAGTAAGGTTTATTAATAAATGTCAGTCAGGTTTATTGATAACAGCAACAGCAGTAACAATAGTAACAACAACTAATAATTTAAAGCATAAATAATTTACTGAATAATTAAAAATTCCCATTAATTATAAGCGCCCTTGTCCTGGTTTGCATTAGAACAGAACTCATTCTGTTCAGTGATTTCACTTTCCAGCTCAGTCTCTGCTAAGTGACGGCACTGTCTGAAGTTAACAGCAGATTTGTGCAGACAGTGTCTGCTTCAAGATTACTTGATGTTGACAGTCACTACCAGGGACTGGTGTGCAGAAAGGATCTTGCTGATACTTGCTCCTGTGCAGACCAAGGTCACTGCTAAATCCTGTGTGCCACGTTGGGGATGCAGTAAGTGAGAGGCTGCACCTGCGGGGAGGAGCGGAGAGGAGAGGTGACCCTAAACTGACCAACAAGGTGTTCCATCCCCTAGACGTCACATTGGGTATAAAGCTGAGGGACTTGCTCTCTCTTGCTCTCTCTTCTTCAATGGGCGGCATCTGAGGAGGACTCTGTCCACTCTGCCTTCAATCCCAGGCTTTGCAATCCTGAATCCATTTCCAAAATGCAGCTCCTGAATCTGGTTTCCATCTGCTGCTGAGCCCAGCCTGGGCCTTCCCCAGCACCTGCCCACAGCATCAGTGGTGATGGTGAGGTGATTGCCATCAGGGGGGGTGGTTCAGTATTGATATTGTATGTATTTGTATATATTTAATTTTATTGTTATTATTTTCATTAAAGCTGTTTTAGTTTACTTTTCCAATCCAAAAATCTCTCTGCCTTATTCCCTTTCTCTTCCCCTTTGGGAAGGGAAAAGGGTTAATAGAGACCGTCTGTTATTCTTCTAGTGGCCAGCCCAGCCCTGACCCATGACATATCTTCAAGAAATATATGAATAGGTAAGTATAACAGAAACAACATGTAAATAAAACAAATGGAAAGGGCTGGTTTCTCTGACACCTCTGAGAAAGGTCTTTAGGTGAGACAGTGTCACACTTCAAATTAAGTTGTAACTGGGAGCAGAAACTCCTTGGGTAGGGAAGATCTCACTATAACTGATACCACTGTAACTATATTTCTATTTAGCCTTGTAGTAAAAAGAAAAAACAAATTCTACCGGTTTTCAGGTTGACACTCTGAAAGCTAGTGGCTGCAGAGAAGCCTATATATGAGGGTGTTTCAGCACCACAAGGAGCCCTAGGGCTCCTCCTCAAGACTTTCTGTAAGTGACAGTGGGAGAACTAGAATAATCCAACCTCAAGGGTCTGACAGCATGTGTTACCAGCATCAGGTTGTCTTGAGAAACCAGCTAGTAATTATGGCCTAAAAATCATGTTATTAAGTCACATATAACACAGCCTTCAAAGGAGAGTCTGTGGTCTTTAATGGGGCCAACAGTTTTGATTTGAGTCACAGTTCAACTGATTTCTCCATTAGAGGGAGGAATGAAGGAATGTATCTTTCTTGATTGAAAGAAAGCAGCAAAATACTGTACCAAGGACAAGTTACAGCTGAATTTGTAACAATATGCTCTGTTTTTAAAGAAGAACATGATAGTGCTGAGGACTGGATACTCTGTGGTTTGCTCAGGTGAGGAGCAGTTCCTCACATGGCCAGTCCTGTTATTGGGTTAAACAAGATCACACTTGTATCTGTTAACTCTCGGATCTGGACCATCTCTTCTTCCTACGTGTCCGTAACTGGAGAAAAACAAAGAGGAATACCCCAGAACATAACCTGACTCACAGCAAGCACATGAACTGCTGTGAAGAGCAAAGCCCAGGAGCCAGAGAAAGTCTGGCTTCGGCAACAACTCCATACACCTCTGCAAACAGAAGAATGTGAAAACCCTCTTTGACCAAGGTTCTCCTGCTTCCCAGAGTTGCTGGAGTTTTTGCCACGGCATCCTGAAAGTCCTACTTTGTGCAGTTTGGTCCTGAGGCAGTCCTAGAGGGAAGGAAGTGGTATTCTGGGGCCACAAGCCTCAGAGATCAGAGATCGCAGCAGAGAGATGAGCTGGCAGGAAACCAGGGGGAATGCTGCTCGTTATTTAGTGAAAGTCTTTTGAAACAGAAATGTTTCCACAAGACTTATGGGCATCATAAAATTGCACTACGTTGCAGAATTCTTTACCAGTTCTATGAGTTGTCTCTGAGTGCAAAGACCTGAAGTTAGAAGCAAAATACCAGCACATCGATTTAGAGGTGCTAAAACACATTTACCTGCTCTTTTATGTGTTCTGCATTTTAGGATCACATTTTCAGTGTGTTTGTGTGCAACAGTGAGGGCTTGAGTGAAAACTGGAATCATGATGTTCCTGCGGAATTCCTGAGTCTGAGATTTCTGAGAAAAGCACCTGATATCCCAACACTTCAGTGCTGCACTCTGCTCAGCAACATGTAGCCACTGCACAACTTCATTCTTTCAGCTTGTCCTCCCTTTCCCTGCACTGCCCTATACTGTGAGAAGAACAGGTGGCAGAGTAGAGCAAGGAAGATTCGGTATCCGCCAAAACATTTCCTTCTGTCACTGTAACTCCATGCAGTAGTTGACAACTGAGCACAAAGTGAAACTTAGGAGGGAAATATTCCCTTCTAATCATTTGAAGCATCAAACAATTATGTTGCTGTGTGTTCGGTGCTTACAAAGAGATAAATTGCTATGAACAATCAGTCCTGTTCCCAATGTTCCAAAACTGAAAAAAAAAAAAAAAATCAAAAACCTTTCTCAATGAAGGAAACTGTATCTTAGGGGATCTCAAAGTAATAAATTTATCTGTGAGGTTTAAAGACTGGTTCATATTTTTCCAGTTCTTTTCAGTATGCACAACAGCATCCATTTAGCTAGAAAGTTTGTGCCAGAACAATACTGATGATATGAGAAGGGATGACCTAGCTAGAAGAGAGGAGGCAAGCCAGTCTCTGGAAAACCCCTCAACCTGAGGGAAATTAGTTTGGGAGGAGGAAGCTGGTTGCAAATAACAGTCCATTTTTTCTAGGAGTTTCACTATGAAGATGTAGCTCATTCTGACACTGGAGGTTTGAATGAGATTGTTCTAAGTGTGTACATGTGTATGGATCTATCCCTCCCGCCTCCATCCCAGTCCATGGCAATGTTTGCAGGAGGCTGCCAGATGACTGCGTGTCGCACGGGCACTTCTCAGGAGACTAAATGTATCTATGAATGATTTTCAAGAAAGGTAAGACAACATGAGCTGGAGGATCAGTAGATTTGTAAATTAATTTATGATCCAAGAAGACATACATGGTTACACCACACACACACAGACACACACTTATTTCCTGAGTCCCTAAAACTCCAATGACAACTTCCTTTCTATGGGGTGTATCTACACTCTAGCATAAAATGAAAACCTTTAGCTGTCAAATATTGCCTATTTCTCTTAAAATTCATTTTCTGAAAGATGAGCTTGTAAAAAGCAAAGCCCACAACTAACAACAAGAAATGTATCTAGTATTTTCATGCCCACCACATACATATCATATCCTCTTTTCCAAGTGACATAGCTTCATAAGCAAAACTTAATTTCTGAAGTGACTCATGAAATGCATGCAAACTCTGTTTATGCTCTCTTCACCTTCATAACCAAAGAATGCCAAACCACTGAACGTTAGGAAGCATTCCTACTTCATTTCTTAGAAGTTTTTGCTGTTCCCCTTTCTAATGAAGGCTGCCGTTATAGTCACGTCAAGAATGATTCATATAACGCAAGTTTACATATGCCTTATTTTGTGTACTTTCACTTATTCATAAACTTACACACTCATTCTTGTTTTAAAATTTATTTAATTCCTGTATAATGATGTGTGTTCATTTACTTACTGAAGCACCATTTATTACATTGCATAGAATTTTGTGCATGACATTTGTTACCTGGGGACTTGAATGCTTTGCCTTAGAAAAAAAAGAGACATTGAAAAAAAGAATTCTAAAAATCGTCTTGTCAATGTACATTTATTTTTGTCTCCTGTATGTTATACTAGAGGTGGATGGCTTTATCTTATGTTTACTGCAAACCCGATTTTACTAGTTTAGGTGACTGCAAGTAATTTTTGCAGTAATTTATTCACCCTGTTGCTGCAGGTGGTGATCTACCAGATTTACAGATGTTTGCCAGCACAGCTATTGGATATTTGAAAATCCCGAAAAGAGATGCCAGGTATAGGGCAGGTTATAACTACTTCATATGGCAACTAGAACTTGAGGAGGTTTTTATGCATAGCAAAGGTCAGTTCTTGCTTAAGACTTGCTGCCCATGTAGGTGAACAAGTCTGCTAGTTGAATCTTTTGTTGCCAGGGACATCCCAGGGACGATCATTTTAATGGATTTGAGTCTTTCTCCAGGAGGAGTACAATTCTGAAATCCCTTTGGGCTTGAATGCAAACAGGATTAGACCTTTGACAGGGCATTAACCTCATGGATTTCCATGGGATTGACATTTGTGTCTGTGTTAGTTATCCTGGATTCTCTGTAAAGTCTGTAAGTGGGAATAAACAAACTTTTTTTGAGACAGTTCATCTGGCCTGTTTTAGATTTCTACTTCACATGGAGATGATTTGTACCCTGGAAGACCTATTTATCTCCATGACTATACAGAAAATGTACAATTTTACCTCAGATGCTGAGGTCTACTTACAGTAGATACTACATTTTGTCAGGTGAATCCTATTCACAGAGCCAGTGCAAGTCACAGGTTGACCCGAAAAGCACAATGAAGTGTAGTAACCTCAGCAACCGTCTTAAGCAGGGGGTTACACAGCTATAGCAGTAGATACCCAATACTGATTACCAACATTAGCAACATAAACACAACTAAAACATAAACAAAACATAAACACAACTGCAAAGTGCTTGTGGAATTATTCTACAAGATTTAGGGTGTGTATTTACTTTACAAAACAGCTGTTTCAATTTTTAGTTGGCTTTATTTTTAACATACGATGTTGCAGATTAATACTTGAATTTACTGTGACGTGATCCAAATATGGCTATGAGATACCATGATTAAAAAACAAAAGTCTCAGGAGAAAATGTCTGAAATCCATTCATCAAAGCTATTAAACTGAATTTATCAATTTGCAGTTTTATTTACAACTAGTTCAAATACACTATCTGACTAAATGTACCTGTAATGAACTCTATTTGCCAAAGGCTTTAAACAAGGAGAGAGGCTGGACATCTTCTGGCCCTATGAGGGCATTCTTGGCAGACCATGATCATGGTTAACTGAATGAGTTTCTTATTTATGGAGTGCAGTGTTAGAAAATATACCTTGACCTAAACATCAAAGCTTCCTGTGGATATTTATATGCCAAAGTCCACATCGTAATAACAGTACTTGAGCTCTTAAAGGCTTGTCACATGCAGATGATCAGTTCTGTTTCAAGTTAGTATCCCCCGATCTCGCACAGCCACAGCGTAAAAAGGGTTAATAGGGAAGGAATCTAAGAAGTACACTTCAGTGGACTTTTAAAGTATAGAAGTGCACTTTACACCCTTATTTAGATGTGCATCTAAAGACTTACTCTAATGTTGCATTCCTACCGCCTGGTAAATAGATAAGGCAAAAGTTTTCGATTTAGGACTCAGTCAAAGGTGGGTATCCCTTGAACAGTGCTCCACAGACAGCACCTTCAGCAGCACCGCAAGTTGCTCGTCCACACAAGATTTTGGCTGCCTGGATGTTTCTGCTACGGCAGCAAATGAAGTTTTTCCAGGAGAACTCAATTCATGCATGAACACAGTGTCACTTGATTTGAATGTCTGCATGAACTCATTTGTATTATTTTGAGTGCAGGGAATACTTTTTCTTACATTCTGGACTGTAGACAAGAGTTAGTCCATGCGCCAGATTCAGTGCTGTGCCATGAAAGCAGTTGCCTCACTTGAAAGTCACCAGCATTGCACACTCCTGAAAAATGCTGTTGCTCCCCTCTTTCAAACAGGAAATGCCACTTAATTTGTCAGATTTTTCAAAACAAGACTGTTTTAACCACAACATTTGCAATGTAAACCAAGATTACTATATTCTGAATGACTTCTGAGACATGCACATGAACAGGGGAAAAAGAGTAACCATTTTAAAAAAATAGCTCTTGCTTGGATTTTAGCAAAGCTTGGGGAATTGATGCAATGAGAGGATTTTGTATTTGAGCTCAATGAAAATGCACAATGTTTCATTCCAGTCAAGCATATCATGGCTTTACTGGAAATTTGGAATACTCAGCTCCTCCTAGGTGGTGGGGTTTTAGGTAAGTTAGTTTGTCAATTAAATACAATATTTAATTTAAAATATTTACCAATATTTAATTTAAAAACACAACAATAAAACATTCTGGATGGTGGACATGCTCCCACTCTTTTTTTTTAGAAACAGAATGAGTGTTCCAAAGTTTTCAGTTGGAGCAGATTTGCTTAGGAAAAAAAATATAAAGTAAAGTTAAATAGAAGCAAATCCTATAATATAATCTGGATTACATAATTAGATGGAACACTGATGGAGTAGGAAACCAATTTGCTTGCAGGATATAATGTGGTATTAACAAAAAATAATTGTTACCGCATTAGTTGAATGGATTCTTAAATGTAGTTTTTCAAACACATATTAACTAATGTCTTATGTTCTTAATACTGAAGCCCATAGGGCATATACCATAGAAATAGCAAGTATTTATTTTGTTTTAATATTATGTAAAATTAATGAGGATTCACTGAGAGAATGAATGAATTTATTCATGCTGATCCCACATATATATTATAACGTCGTGTTGGTGGAAGATTCGTACTTCCTTCAGTGTGAACAGACTTCAGTGAAAACTGGATCCAATGTATGAAGACAGAATATTTGAACTACTTCTAAGAATAAAGAAATATATATCATATACACACCTTTGCAAGATATATGCACTTACTCAGAGACATTGTGAAAACACACTCTTAAATTCAATGAAAAGTCTTGCGTAACCTTACCTTTTCTTGCACAAAACTATTACTTATTTTCTATTCAACAGCTAGGTAAATGATTTGGAAACAGATTTTTCCATATGAAGTAGAAAGTCTCATCTTTTTTTTAAACTTCCTTTTTTTTTCCTTTTTTTTTTTTCTTTTTTCTTTTTTAATTAAACTTGACACCCATGTAATAGCTTTTATTCAAAATTGAAAGTCAGGTCCCAGCATGACAAATTATTTTGAGTCACAAGGATATGGAGTCTTACACATGTTTCTTCTCCATGTTTCTGTTCAAGAAATGAATGCAATTTTTGCAGTGGCCTACAGTAATTTTAAGCTGAAAATCTAATTAAACAAATTGGTGTGGGGTTTGTTTGATATACCTCTTGGAAACGTTACAAGGAAAATCTAAAACTTCTCTCACTTTTATGCCTTTCATCCTGAAACTTCATGTACTCACATGAAATTACTCAGGGTTCTTACCAACCACAGGAGAGTGGTGAGCTCCCAAACTTGTCTTCTGCTCTCACAGAGGACAAAGTGATGCCAGCCCTTCATTTTTGCTGGGCTATAGGCCCATGATTTGTCATTTTATTGACTTAGAACCTTCAAAACAATACCGATCTAAATATATATTGTGGTGTTGTAGGATGAGCAATGTGTAATGGAAGAAATTGTCTTTTGGATAATGTATGAGGGCTGCTCCAAAAGTAATGCCTCCTATTTTATTATGTTGGCCCAAGATGTCAGAGGCGGATGTTGGTGGTCTGGCAGTAGAGGTTGAACCTTCCCACCAACATTCCATTAATTTTGCTACCGTGCGACAGCCGGCAGCAGAGGGGCGGTCTGACAACACAGTGTCTGACATGGCAGTGCGTATGGAGCAAAGGGGTGTAACTGAATTCCTCCATGAGGGAAAAATTGCACCCATTGACATTCATCGATGCTGCTGAACATTTATGGAGACCAAACCGTGGGTGTCAGCACAGTGATGGGGTGGCATGTTCCAGCAGTGGTGACAGTGACGGTGGGTCACCTCCCCCAGTGCAGATTTTTACCCGATCGCGGCACGCAGGCTCTTGTTCATCACTGGTGACAGTGCACAGCCAATGGGGGTGAGCGTGTCAAAAAATAGTGTTTTGTAGCTGAGATTTTGCTCTATCAAATAGTGTTCTTGTGCTCTGTGTACCTGCTGTAGTTTCCATGGCAAAAAATAGGAGGCATTACTTTCAGAGTGACCTATGTAATTGTTATACTCGTATTTTACTTAAAGCAGACCTTATGTTTCTAGCAAAATATCCCATCTGTCCCTACTGGATTCCCATGAGTGTTTACCGCGGTTTAACCAAGGCAGTTTTTAAAGCATACTGGGCAGCTTTGTATGCAGGCAAATTGCAAGGCATGACCAAAGACCTAAACCTTCTCTATTCCTGGCAGAACAGACATGTGAATGGTTGTGCAGTCAGACGTGGGAACCGATTTGTTTTAATACGTCAGAGGAGAGTGCATCTATTCCCTTTTTTGTGAAGCAATGAGCGTAGTGAAAGTAATATTTGCTTCTCTGTGTTCTCATGACTATTTTTTGTATTAGTTCATTTTTAATTCCTCAAATACACTTCAAATTCTTTTATTCCAGGAGCATGTCCAGATAAAATATGAGGTGTTTCAGCAACATTCAGTGTTTGCGGGGTACTCCTCAGGATGACATTAAATTGCTTGTAGCCTACATCTCACTTGCATTCCTAGTATCCTGGCAGAATTCTGCTCAGTGAGCTGCTGCTTTGACAAATACTTTAATGAGCTTTGCAAACTTTTCTCTAATCACAGAAATGATGATGACAGTGCTTGATTTCATGCGAAAGAATCATTCCAGCAAAGATAATAAAAGTTTAAAGTGGAGTATATCTGTTTGCACTGTCAGAGCCTGAAGTTCTGCAGGATTCATGGACATCACTGTGTTGCACAGGAGAAGACAGTGAAATAATTTCTTAGATCCCTTGTAACACGCTTGAAAAATGCCGTGATCTAAAGAACATTCACATCTTATTTGGTTTGGCAATCTATTTCCTTCTTGGGATCTTCATTTCTAACGAGGTTTTTTTTTTTTGTATTTTAAGGCCACTAAATCACAGGGGGAGAGAGAAGGTGGTAGCCATAAAGAGAACCATTGTTTTCTCTGGATACCTACACGCCATTAAGTTTCCTGATAATTCCAGCTGTTTCTTGTGTCACATGGTGGAGATGTTTTACTGTTTGATGCATGTGAGTACAGTTCAGTGGTCATACTGGCTCATTGTACTTCTTCGCTCTTTCATCTCTTGATTATTTTCTTACATTAAATTTTGTGAACCTTTGCGTTTTTCCCCACAAAGACAAAAACAAAAATATCAAAATCAACTTTGCCACCAGACTATAGGCAACAATTTTAAGAGAATTATTAATTTGGTATATATTAATAAATGTATCCCTTTGCTTTTACTGCAATCTTAGAGTTATGATGAAGCAACATGGCTTACACAGAGGGGACTTTTAGTTAAAATACAGAAAAGCAGAAATAACTGCAAATGAAGGCTGTGACTTAAAGGGCAACATATTTTTTAGTGATCTTACGCCCAAGTTGTCTGGAACATAGCATTTCTGGTATTGGCTAGAGCAGGCTAGACCACTGCTGTGATTCATCCTGGCAATTCTCAGTTGATTTTGTACATTGAATGGGGATTCCCACTGAACAAGGGTAATTCTAAAAGGGTGTTTGCAAGTGAATTTCTGCATCTCAGTGTATTTCTGATCTCAGCCTGGTTGTGAAGATCAGGACTTTACCATCCTAAATATGTGTCTGCTGATGTGTTCACTCTGCTCCTCATTCCATTTCCCTCTGCTCAAATCTGTGGAGGTACTACACCTCACGATGTGTGGGAACCATGTCTCATACTAGTGAAGCAGAAAAGCAAAGACTGTTCTACAAGCAATTCCCTCTGACTTCCCTTCTCTTTACAATAACCTGTGCTAATTTCCCAGCTTCCTCTTCTCCTAACATAATTTTTTGTCTTCTGAGCTTCCTTCTCTTCCTTATTTTTCACCAAATCTTTCATATTATGCTCCCTGTCACTTTTACTTCTATCTCATGGGTTGGATTGTATTACTCTCAGCTCATATTCCCTTTTTGATATGTCCATCATCACCTTTCATGTTCCTGGCTGTTCATCCAGCTCTGCGGGTTCTATATATTCCTCCAATTTTTGTTATAATAATTGTTTCATCTCTTCATAACTTGTTTACTTCTCTTTCTTGAATGACAATACTCATCTTCTCTGGCATTCACCTCTCTACTGTCACACTCAACAAAAGGAAAACATTTCCCTTTCAGCTGTTATTTCTGCAGTTCTCTTAATTATGGACACTTATTTCACAAACCAGGTCTTATTTTTGGTTATGGGGGGTGTGAGGGGGTCAGGGTGGTGTCCATCTTGCTGTGTCACTAAGACACTTGTTTCAAAATATATAGGTTTTATTTCACGGTGAGAAACTTTTTGAAAACTTTCACCTCTTCTCCAGCTCTTACTCTTATTCTGGATAAGCCCAATGTCAGCATACTTGTCCAAACGCCAAAGCTGCATGTTTATTCATCTTGTATCATATCTATATTTCTTTTATTTTTTTCAGAATCTCCAGCAAGGGAGGACTTCTCTATCATCCTTAGTGTCCCCATGTTAGCTCTTACATCCTTTTAGTAGAAGAAATATTCATTCCCTTAACCTTTTCCTTTTCCCTTTCTCTCTAATTTCAATGCCTTCCTTTCGGTGTAAGATACTATCCCATTACTCCTGAGCCTTGACTCAGCCCCTAGTGCCCAGTTCCTCCATCCTTGCTCTTTTGCTGCTTAGCATTTTTGAAGGAAATCCAGCACTTCCTTCAGTACACCCTGTTCCCTCCTCCATCAGCTTTTTCATCTTCTGGGACAAAGAATAATTGTCCTCTACTGGATTTCATGGCCAGGGATACTACTTACATGTAATCCTTGACTTCCTGCTTTAATATTGCTTTCCTCATTGCCCCTACTATTTTTCCTTCTATTCCAAACAAAATAGATGAAATCCTTTATTATATCACACCTTTTGGCTCTTTGACTTACTTATCCACGCCACTTTCCATCATTTCCCAGCAGTCCTGGCTAACCAAGGAGGTCCCAGTTAACTGGAGGTTAGCAAATGTGACACCCATCTACAAGAAGGGCCAGAATGAGGATCCAGGGAACTACAGGCCTGTCAGTCTGACCTCAGTGCCAGGGAAGATTATGGAGCAGGTCATCTTGATTGCCATCACATAGCATGTACAGGACAACCAGGTGATCAGGTCCACTCAGCATGGGTTTATGAAAGGCAGGTCCTGCTTGAGTAACCAGATCTCCTTCTAGGACAAGGTGACACACTTAGTGGATGAGTGAAGAGCTGTGGATGTTGTCTACCCGGACTTTAGTAAGACCTTTGACACTGTTTCTGACAGCATCCTCCTGGAGAAACTGCCTGCTCATGGCTTGGATGAGTGTACTCTTCACTGAATAAAAAACTGGCTGGATGGCTGGGCCCAGAGGGTGGTGGTGAATGGAGTTAAATCCAGTTGGCAGTCCTGGTGCTGGTGACCAAGGGTGTTCCTCAGGGCTCAGTACTGGGGCCTGTCATCTTCCACATCTTTATCAATTATCTGGATGAAGGGATTGAGTGCACCCTTAGCAAGTTTGCAGATGACACCTAGCTGGGTGGGTGTGTTGATGCGCTTAACGGAGGCTTTGTAGAGGGATCTGGACAGGCTGGATTGATTGGCCAAGGTCAATGGTAAGAGGTTCAGCAAGGCCAAGTGCCAGGTCCTGCACTTGGGTCACAACCACCCCCTGCAACGTTACAGGCCTGGGGAAGGGGGTTGGAAAAATGCCTGGGGGGAAAAGACCTGGGGGTGCTGGTTGACAGCTGGCTGAATATGAGCCAGCCGCGTGTCCAGGTGGCCAAGAAGGCCAACAGCATCCTGGCTTGTATCAGAAATAGTGTGGCCAGCAGAAGTAGGGAAGTGATTGTCCCCCTGTACTTGGCACTGGTGAGGGCCCACCTTGAATACTGTGTCATTTTGGGCCCCTCACTACAAGAAGGACATTGAGGTGCTGGAGTTTGTCCAGAGAAGGGCAACAAAGCTGGTGAAGGGTCTTATGAGGGGCGGCTGAGGGATCTGGATTTGCTTAGCCTGGAGAAGAGGATGCTCATGGGAGACCTTCTTGCTCTCTACAACTACCTGAAAGGAGGTTGTGGTGAGGTGGGGGTTGGTCTGTTCTCCCAAGTAACAAGTGACAGGACGAGAGGAAATGGCCTCAAGTTGTGCCAGGGATGGTTGGATATTAGGAAAAATTGCTTTGCCGAAAGGGTTGCCAAGCATTGGAACAGGCTGCCCAGGGAGATGGTGGAGTCCCCATCTGTGGAGGTATTCAAAAGACATACAGATGTGGTGTTTAGGGACATGGGTTAGTGCTGGATTTTCCCCTGTTAGGTTAACGGTTGGACTCGATGTTCTTAAAGGACTCTTCCAAACTAGATGATTATATGATTTGATGATTCTACGATTCTATTTAGTCCCCTCTCCTATCAACGTTTCCGTGAGTGTGAAGACTGTCAAAACTGCCTCTGGAGATTTGGCTTCTGAAGAATTTTCAGATTTCAACGATCAGGTGTGAATGCTCCAGAAGACACATGGAGAAGTAGAAAGTGGAATCAAAATAGTGCTGCTTAAAGCAGCCTTTGTGACTGCCATTCTGGCACATTCTAATAAGATGGAGCTGTTTTCTTGATTTCAAGAAGTGAGCTAGGACATTAGTTCTAAAAGCTATAAGTAGATAAAATGTGTCTCTTAAAAGAAGACCAGATCAAATTGCATTGAAAGGCTGAATCTGAGCATATGAACTCCAAACTCTGTGCTGAAATCTTAGTCTATTGATAAACAAGAATGTAGATCTGGATGATCAGGAGTGAACTGAACCATGCTAGAGAACATTTGTTTTTGGATTTTCCTACAGAAAACCCCTGGGTTTCATCCTGAAGTGCAGCTGAAACATCTCAAACGAATCTTTGTATGTGGAAGCTCTCAGGGTAGACATAGTTAATAATTGAAGAGCATGTTTATCCTGGAAAGGTATTCCAGGCATTCATTTTAACTCAGCCTTTGCTTCAAGGTGGCTATTCAGACCTGGAGATGGAAATTTGTTAATGATGTTTCAGTTTACAGCAGGAAGAAATGCATGACGTTTCTCAGTTTGTCTTAAGTTTTTAGCTTTCTTTCCTCTAGAGCATGGGTAGGCATGTTACCCTCTCTGCTGGGAATGGATAAACAATGAAATCCATTGTGTGTCCTTGGCTTTTAAATGACTTTTATATAGGATATAATACTTTGGTTTAGGTTATTGATGTTAAAGGTGTATTGCTCCCCACCCAAATCTTTTGGCTAAGACAATGGACATTTAAAAGCATGGCAGACGGGTTTAACATATTCAACTAAAGGAAGGAGATGTGGGTTATGGGACCAAGTTTATGCTATCTTATGGTTTTCATTCTCTGCAGGGAATGCATTTCATTCACGAAAGAAAGCACTTCAGTGAATTTTGTGAATACAATAGGGAAGATGAACGACTTCCTTTAACTTGATATCTTGAAGTGGGCTTGAAGACAGTGGATGAGATACTTCTGACAGCAGCTGCTAGATCTGCCACACCCAACAGCATTGGGAAAGAGTCAAACAGGAATGAGGTGATAACAAAAATGGCTTAGTATATAGGTTCTATGGAACAAGCAGAACTCCACAGTATTGTTTTAAGAGTACTGTTCTTTATGAAGTGTTGCCTGTGACTTCACTCAGGTAACCATGGACAGTAATGTCTGGGGAAGTGTCCCTGTGTGGTCTACAGGACTAATTGTGATTGGTTCACCTCTTTGCTCCCCTGAAAGTAGAGCTGATGACAGAAAAGAGCAATGAGGACTATAGGTAGGCTATGTAGCCATGCAGAAGGCTGTTTTGGGCCTGTGGCAACCATCCCTCATAGGGAAGAAGAGCATGTGACTCTCCCTTGAGACAGTCTGATTCCCCATGAACCAGTGTGAGGGATGAGAGGGCCAAATCAACCAGTTGTCACTGCCATGGTTTTGACCTATGTGAGTTTGAAAGGGATTGCACAGGAGGGCTGAATAACTGCTTGCCTACCAGAGGGAAAACACTATGGTGGAGCATGAGAGTCCAGAACAGCTCTCCTTCCCTCCACAGCCAGTGGCTACAGGGGTTGTGCCTCAGCCTGGGATGGTGACAGTGTGGTTTGGTGGGAACCATGGTTAGGGAGTTTCAGATAGAGAATGAAACTGTCCTTTGAGGTTGGTGGGGAGGAGACTGAGGATTTTTATGGGGCGAGGGTGACATTGTCATAAGCAAACTTTAGAAAAATGGTCTAGATATCGCAGTGATACAGTGCAAAGTTGCTTGGAAGAATGTTCTTACAGAGTATTAATTAGAGATTCATCACCAGAAGAGGAGAATATGTTGATTGGGGTTTTAGTAGGCTGCTATTCACTATTTTCATTATTGTCCATGATGAAGAAATAGCAAGTATGACTCTTAAATTTGCAGATGACACCTACACTAGAAGATAGCATTACAATTCAAAGTGCTGGTAAACCACGTAAAGAAGGGTGCAATGCAACGAGGACAAATGTCAGGTTGTGCCTTAAAGTCAACTTTCTCATATATTTAGCATGTATTTGGCAACCAGAGTATTTCTTTCAACCCTCATGCTTCATGAACAATACCAAACTATTGGAGCAATTTCGGAAATGAACAGTAAAAGTGGCCCACCTTTTAAAACATCTGATTTATAAGGGAAGCTTGAAAGATCTGGAGTTATTGTCAATGAAGGAAAAGATAGAGGTAGCAGTTGGTCAGTCTTGAAAACCAGAAAGAGGAAAGAAATAATCTGTTCTCTGTGTTCTTGATAGACAGGACAAGAAATAATGGACTCTGAAGTAAAAAAGATTGAGCTAAACTGTTAGAATTAAAAAACCCCACACAAATCCCTAGGTATTTTCCAGGAGACAGTGTACCGTGGACATACACTTTATATAAAGCCATTACTGGAGATTTTTAAGCACAGCTATTAGGAATGATATAGCTGCAGTTCTTCAGCCTTTGAGGCAGGTGAATGGACTACTTTTGTCCACTCCTCTCCTGGTTTCTATGGTTCTGTGATACAGCTTTTGATGGAGAAATCAGAAGTTGCTGCCTATGGAAGTATTAGTCTTAAAATCAAGAACTGTATTTTTTGCTTCCTGTGAGTGTCTCTTCAGTTAGGAATGATTGTGTTTCTGTCTTGCTCTAGCTAGGGACAGTCATGCCAATATTTAGTTTGTACATTGGTACCTGTAAAATCAAGAACCTGTAGTCTGGCACAGCTGTATTCATTCTGACTCACCATTCCCATTATCAGGGCCCTGAGTGCACTAATAAGCCATAAAGACTTTGACCAGCCTCACCCGTGGGTGCAGGAGCTCTATATAAGCTCAGCGTTCTGTCTGATCTGTGATGGAGGAGTGTTGATCTTCAGCTCAGTCACAGCCTTGCCCCTGCCTGTCTACAGAGACCTTCGGACCAGCTTCAACCTCTGGGCTAGCTCCCTGACCCAGCTCAGACTTGTCCAGCAATCACAGGACCTGATCCTGGCCATGATCTGTGGATTGACTTCCCAGCTTGATTCCAGACTTGCCTCGTCATCATCATGTTGCCTTGCAATTTGGTTCTCGGTTGGACCTGGCCACCACCTCTGGCTCTGTCCTGCTTGCCTACTGCCAGGCTGGTCCTTGGCTGAACCCAGATGTCTGCAAGGTGTGAGGATAGACCTTGCTGGCCCTCTGCGTGGTACCCAAGGGTGCTCATGGTCCTGAATGTCCCTGCCCACAACCCCATCTCAGCCCCCTAAAGCTGTCAGTCCCTGCTCCAGCAGAAATGCTGCAGCAGGGCTGGTCTCCAGCTTCCCCACAGCCCTGTCCAGCCATGAGCCCTGCTGAGCTGGGCCCACTGGCAGGCTCCTGTCCCACCTCTGTGGAGGTCCTAAGGGCTGGGGCTGCCCCAGTGACCCCTGAAGTCCCTGCTCCTGGCTGGGATGGTGGGACAGATCCTGCTGGCCCCTGGGGAGCCCCTGGCCCAGGCTGAGCGTGCTCATGCCTGCTCGCTCACACCCATCCAGAAACCCAAAGAATGGAAAGGGCATCCTGGGGCCCACCACATGCTGCAAAAGGTGACTTTTTTCGTAGCATAAATAAGTATTGTGGATGACTGTCAGGACAGCAATAATTTCTGTTTAGATAGGCAATACACATGCATAATTTTGATTTACCTCTTCTAAGCATGAACCTCTTCAGTGCTATTTTTATATCTCTCGTTTTGATAATACAATTTTGACCTTTCATTTATGCCGTGCATATCATCAGGGTCCTGAAGTATTTCACAGAATGAAAGAGGCAAAAAGGGACAGATAGAGTAATCTGCGTAAAAAACATTAACAGCGAGGATGTATTTTAGATTATAAATTTCCCAATCGTGTCAGGCATTTAAAAAAATTTTTTTTTCTACAAATGACATCAGCTTGGAAATAACCTGCATCTTCTCTGGATATAAGAGATTAGAACACACTCCTAATAGTGTTATTAATCAGTCTTTTCACTTCTGTTATGCATACCCTCAGTAGTACAGACAAAGTGAAAAACTTTGAACTACAAGATGAAACAGGTTACATATATAAGCGTTAAATTCCTGAGGGAAAACAGAAAAACTGTAGACCACAAATTCAGCAATGTAGCTGTATTGTGAATTTTAGCGTAGTCATTTCCAAGGTCCCTCTTTAAATTGGAAGTATATGCTTAGTATTCTTTACTCTTTAGATCTTCTTTGTGCTGAAAGCAAAATAACAGACACTGACATCTGGTAAACATGTAATGTTTATACGGTATTGATTTTTAAAAAAAATGCTTGGAGAAAGTGAGAACAGAAATTCTAAAAAAACCCCCTATCTATACCCAAATATTCCCTTCCCCCACCTGTCCAGGAAAATACTACTTGAGTTATTTTCTTCTCTTTATAAATTTCTTTTCCTGTGCTTTCAACCTCCTGAATTGAAAAGAAACTATATACTGACATGAACTGAAGAAAAAAAAAATCAGAACTTTACTAGTTCTACTTCAAAGAATGAGGAAACAATGGAGAAGCTAGGGAAAAAATATATCTTTAGGGGATTTTCAAACAAAGCTATATCAGTCTTTATCAAGAAAGAAACTGGGAATATTTTGATTTTTAGGTACATTTTAGTGCCAAACTACTTAATAGCATTTGTTGAATTTTTGATCATCCTGGAATAACTACGAATGCAGAATTGAAAAGCACCTGGCACTTACCAGAGCCCTGCCTCCAGAGAAATCTGGCATCTCGTGTCAGACTGTTAATTTATAATCCATTTATAGTAATAAGATGCAGACTTTTTTTGATATTGCAGAAATAATAAAATTATATAATGTCCCATAACAATGCAATACAGCAGTAGAAGTGATGCTCCAGGAGATCACACTGGTCACTGAGGAACAGCAGCAGACAAATGGAAAAGTTCTGGTCAATAAAGAAATTAGTTTTTACAAAGTGTGGCTGCCTAACAGAGATAGCTGGTTGCTCTGAGTAAGACTTATTTTACCTAATTTGTGAATGTGGAGTTTTTCTATGAATAATAGAGAAAGACAGGTCCTATCAGTTGTTGATTCAACGCTACTTTCTTACTGACCTATTTTAAGATGGAATTAGTTACCGTCTGGGTCGGACTGCCGCCATCGGCTGTAAAAGTCTGGATGACTGGTTTAGTCTGGGAATATAGGCTTTCTTGGCTGTGGACTTTCTTGATAGGGCTAATGGACAGAGATGTTCTGGAGTCCTTCCTGCAGGAGACAAATTTAGGTTTCTGGTCTGAATTGTTCTGCAACTATTGCAGATTTGCTATCTACAAACTCTCAGTGGGGTTTTGGACAACTGTCACTGAATACTTTTTCATTTGTACTGCTTTACTTATCTTTTAAGAGAATAAAAACGGAAGCTTGGTCCTACTGTGATTTCCATTTTGCAGCTTGAATAAGATGACGAGCCATGCTGCATACCTGATCTCATAACTGGACAGTGATATCATACAAATGATAACCATGCTTCTTCTGTTTGCTGAAGGAGGTTCATCTGCAAAATGAACTCTGATTGCTTCCACTGGGAATTTCCAAGTACCTTGCATCTCATATGACATGGTCTGAGCAATAGCATCCAGATCTAGTAGTGACACATTCAACTAGTTGTTAGTTTTGGACTGAAATAGAAGACTGTTTGATGCTGTGGTGACATTGGTGAAGCAGGCTGCTGAGAGTGGACCTACACCCAAGCCACACAGTTTTCCAAATATTTCCTCCTTCTTTCCCTGGTATTCTACAAATTATAAGTAGCTGCTCCATTTCTCCCTATCCATTCCCATCTATCTCCTGTGCAGGTAAATCTGTAATTCTATGAATTCTGTGGCCTGCATCGCTAATGTTCAGTATTCCTATATTCTCCAATACCAAAAGATTTGCTTTTTTCCCTGTCCTGAAACCACCAGTGCTTTTCATCTATATATATTACTAACAGTTTTGTAAATACAATTAGCTAAACTTTAAAACCTTTTTGAGCATAAAAATCCCCTGCAGAACTGTACATGTGTTCACAGCTCTGCTCCATACACTACAGAAGAATTATTTGGAGGGGAAGGGGGACTCTGATAAAAGCTTTTGCGAGATAGTCCTGTACCAAAGCAGCGTACCACAGGTTGGCAAGAGGATTGTCCATAGAACATAATTTTTCAAAAAAACAGAAGCTGCTGCTTCTTGCCTGTGAAGGATCACTTTCCAAGCCCTCTTAGGATGTGCCTTTCCAGATACTGTGATTTACCTTTCTCCTCTCCTTTGAGACTTTAATAGTACCTTTTATTTCCAAGCTTAGCCTTCCTCTTTACCATCTGGCTATTAAAACAGAATTCCCTTGCTCAGGTGATTCTCTCTTGAAAGTCACTGGTGTATCTTTTCCTCAGAAATTTTAAATGGATTCAATTTTGATGAGTTTTCGCACTAAGAAATCCTTCAAGCAGAAAAACACTGCTTTTTCACAATTTGAAAAAATACCTTTCGCGTTGGTGGTTTTGTCCAATATAGTAAGTCATCACCTATTATAAAAAAACCCTCACAATTTTAATCATAAGACCTTGGCCTATTTTCTTATAATTTTGCCAGTCTATGGTCAGTAGAACCGAAATTTTGCAAGTCAGCCATCATCCATCCAAAACTTTTGTTTCAAGAATTTTTTGTAATAAGTGGCCATGAAGATGCATCAGTTGCATTCACAGGCATTAGATTTAGCAGCTTAATCTGTGATAGCTATGTCTGAAAGTTTATATTTGGATTATGGGGATAGATTAACCTTGGAATGAGATGAATATTTCTGGTTAGTCTTCAACTGTTCTCTTTAATGTTCAGTTATCAGTGTAGGAAGGATTTCCCCTACAGTAATAAGTAAAAAGAAAAATGTGTCTGAAACACAGAAGCAACCCTTTTGATAAAATTTCATTTCAAATGTTAAACATTCTGCACAACAAGTGAGTAAAGGCTTAATCATAAGTAAAGTATCACTGAAAGGCAGCTTGGTGAGCTGGATTGAAGCCAATTTACCATAGAAAAAGCACCACAAATAGGTCTGGTATATGAAAGTCTATTTTTGAACTTGACAGTCTTTTGACTTTTTCATAAGCTGATGGAAATTCAGTCTCTAAAGAGGTAAATACTAGTCTTATTAATGCACAAAAGTTCCCTTTATTACAAATTGTTTGCTTGTTACTCAACATAGGCACAGACATGTAAATAAAAATTTGTAATTTTGCTTTACCTAGTGCAATTATCTTTGGATCACATAGCGATTATTTTTGTCTGCTTCAATATACATTAACAACAGCTAAGTCTTCTATGAAAATAAAACCATATACTTTGTTTATTGGCTGACTGATGTCTGTAGTCTAACCCAGTGATAAGAGCTCTGAAAAGTAACAAACTTGTAAGACAAAAATACTAAATCAAATGAAGTGGTTTATTTGGAACTCTTATGGTTAACAGGTGTTACTGATAAGTTGCAATTGTGAGTTGGTCCCATTCTAGAGCTGAAGAAAAAAATACAGTTTCGAATTTGATGGCAGTATAACAGTATAAATAAGTTGATTATTGTAAAGCTGTAGAAATTATTCTGTACTTGTGATTCACTCAGTGACTAGACTGAGTAGGATCACCTCAAATTTAAATACTAAAAATTTAATCTGTCTTCTGTAAAAACGAACATGCCTGCTGCAAGATCAAGTACCTCAAGCATAAAAAATGCCAAAATTAAGGTTTTC
This sequence comes from Bucorvus abyssinicus, assembly GCA_009769605.1. Lineage (NCBI taxonomy): Eukaryota > Metazoa > Chordata > Aves > Bucerotiformes > Bucorvidae > Bucorvus > Bucorvus abyssinicus. Next base: position 16,087,134 of record CM020030.1, on the reverse strand, counting down.
TGTGCATGTGCAAACTTACTGCTGAGCAAGACAATTATGCACACAGTCTTTGAGGTATTCTGTTTATTTTTTATTGTTCCCATAGTATGTTTACTCAGTAAGAAGCTATTTAATATATTTTATCAATATTAATATATTTTATTAATACCAAGTGTTACTCTAATTGGCCTTCTTTGAAGACAGAATACTAACTCACATGAGCTTGATTATTCAACAACGATAAATTTATTGACTTAATACTGCAAGTCGAGAGGTGTAAGAAATACTGGCTTCTTTTTACAGAGCGGAAACTGAGGCACAAAATGATTTTAGGTGTGAAATATCTCTTGGGTGCCTGCTTCAAGATATCTGAACCTTGATTTTAATCAGAACATTTACTATTAGCACTTTTCAGGTTGAAGGTATAGCTTTTGCTGACTTCAGTTTCCTCTATGAGTGATTAGCTTTGACCCCAGAGCAGCATCTCCAGTCAAGCATTTAATGAGAAGCTCATAATTAGGAGAAACCTGAGAAAATAATCTAAAAGCTTTTCTGCTTAGCTTATGAGAGCCTCTGTAATGTAATTCAGTGGGACAGATTTCACCTGTCTTACTCAGAAGACGGTCTTGTTTCCTATTTCAGTTTACACCTCCCACTATCAGTGACAAACGAAACCAAGACGTTATGGACAACTGCTTCTTTTGCTGTGAACCAGTGACTTGTCCTCAGAGACGATTCATACTATGCACTGAAAGAGGCAGAAATCTGTACAGCATGTGGTGAATTAATTAAGGCTATTGCAATGTATACAAGTGGGGTGACAAATATTAAGAAATTAAGGTGACAGATACCACTTGAATCCTCGCATTTATTAATTTTAGTGTGATTAATTTTACAGAAGTCACTTAAAAAATATCCAGTTACACATAATTTTCAAAGTCTTAAAACACAAGACAAAAAGCTAAGAAAAGAAAATTAGCCCCTGTAGCAACACACAACAATCAGTAGGGTTGCTATTCTTTAATCAGTAATTCAGATTTCTGGCATTTAAGCTAAAAGTAACTGATAAAACTGACAGTCATCTTCTGTGTGGACTGGCATTAAAGTGGTGTTAAAATTTTTATTTGGCCAGTGGGTTTCACACATATTCTCTAATATCAGAGAAACTCAACCTTGAAAATTTGATTCCCTGATAGGGAAGCTAGTCTGTTTTAATACGTGTTATTAATTTTGGACTTTTGCAGCTCACCAGTCTTAGAAATTGTTTAATATTTCTCTCTGTTTTGTTTTGTCTTGCTCCTAGGTGCTAGTTGTTTGAGGCAGAGATGGTCTTTGTCTTGTGTATGTGGTATTTACCGTAATGGGGTTCTGGTGATGGTGCATCCCAGTGCATGGTTGCAATTCTGATATGTGCTATTGCAATACAGATACATGCATATGTCCACTGTTCATTCTGAAAATTAGGCCTGGCCATCTACCAGGGAAGTGTGTTGGAGCCTGAGATCTATCACTGTGTAATGTATTATACATTCAGTTTTCAATGATCACAGTTCATCCAATTCCAGCTCATCTGCAGAATGCATTTGCTCATGGTTAAAGCTTTTTTTCTCCAACATATCTGATTCAAATAAAGGTAAAAAGTAATTATTTTCTTATAACTGAAGAAACTAATTTATTTTTACCAACATTTCACTTGAAATTATTCAGATTTTATGCAATAATTTATGAACAGGCCAAGAGGAGACAGAAGATTTCAGTCAGAAAAAAATTCTTCAGAAAAAATAAGGGTGACTGGAAACATAACTCTATAGTGAGAAAATCATTATCAGTCTGTTTCCCAGAGTACCTGAAAACTCTCACCTTCAAGTGACCTTGTTATTACATATGAAGCATTTTAGGTAAGTTATTCTTTAGATAGTTAAAGATATTTGATAGTAACCATCTAAATATTTTTGAACAATGACTAACTTTGAAACTGCACCCTTCTGAAAATCATCACTTATTTTTTCTTCAGCATATGCGAAGAATAGTTTATAGTATCAATATCAAGTTTCAAGATATAATTCCCACCTGAACTAATATTCCAGAGACAGAAAGCCTGCACAAAAGTTGTTTACACTCTGATTCCTCAACCTCAGGATCGTTAGACAGCAAACAGTATCTGCTATATACCCACGGTATCTTTGTAGCCAAACTGGTGAAGTACGGATTGGCTAGGTAGACCGTAGGGTAGGTGGATCCACGGTGGGCTTTGTCGAGCTGGGGAAATGGACAGAGAGGGGCCTCATGAAGACCAACAGAGGCGAATACAGAGACCTTGTCCAGAGACTGACTCCTGACTAGTAAGAAAGGAGTCCAGGTTCACTCAAGCTGAACGTGAGTGAGTAGAGTGCAATTAAGAAAATGGTCAACTACATCCCAGGTTGTATTAGCAACCCTTTTGGTTGAGGGAAGTGATTATGATTATTCCTTTTTGCTCAGCATTTGTGCTAGACTACTGTGCCCAGTTTGGGGCTTTCTCGGTACATGAAAGACATGGACATACTGGAGAAAGCTCACTGGAGAGCAATGGAAATGCTGAGTGGGCTGGAGCACATGGCGTATGAGCTGCGGCTGAGAGCTGGGTAGGTATGTCCTGTGTTGAAATGAGAAGGCCGGGAGGATGGGGGATTTTCATTGTTGCCTTCAGCTAATTAATGCGCAAGTATACGGAGGATGGAGCCAGATTCTTTTTGCAGTTGAACAGTGAAGGGAAGAGAGGTAAAGGGCACAAACAGCAATACAGGAAATTCCAGTTAGGATTTCTTTTTTTTTTTTCCCTTCTTTTTTTTTTTCTTCAATAAGGGTATTCAAATACTGGAGTAGGTGGCCTAAACAGGTGGTGAAATCTTCATGGAGGTGTTCATAATTCAGCTAAGCAACCTGCTCTGAGTTCACCCTACTTTGAGCAGGGTGTTGGACCAGATGACAACCCAAAGTATTCTACAAGCTATAGACAAGGTCCACTCGGAAAGCAATGCCTCTTATTTTATTATGTTGGCCCACGACATCAGAGGCGGATGTTGGTGGTCTGGCAGTAGAGGTTGAACCTTCTCACCAATATCCCACTAATTTTGTTGCTGTGTGACCGATGGCAGCAGAAGGGCGGTCTGACAACACAGTGTCTGACATGGCAGTGTGTATGGAGAAAAGGAGTGTAACTGAATTCCTCCATGAGGGAAAAATTGCACCCATTGACATTCATCGACGCTGCTGAACATTTATGGAGACCAAACCGTGGGTGTCAGCACAGTGATGGGGTGGGGTGGCACGTTCCAGCAGTGGTGACAGTGACGGTGGGTCACCTCCCCCAGTGCAGGTTTTTACCCGATTCGGCACGCAGGCTCTTGTTCATCACTGGTGACAATGCACAGCCATTCACAGGGGGTGACTGTGTAAAAAAAATGGTGATTTGTAGCTGAGATTTTGCTCTATCAAATAGTGTTCTTGTGCTCTGTGTACCTGCTGTAGTTTCCATGGAAGTAAATACTACATAGAAGGCATTACTTTCAGAGTGACCTACGTGAATCTGTAATTCTAAACAAGTCTCATTTCCTGGGAAAGAAAAACTTTAAAATTAAGACTCATTGATTACATCCAGTGATGAGCATCTGTGGGTAGTGAGGGTTTGAATATGGTGAACATGCTTGTCTATCTATGATAAAGCTTTCAGTGAACAAAGTGAGAAGCATTCACTTACTGAACACTTCCTAGTGTAAAGCAGTCTACTGATACCAAGTGTCACAGTAACTTTTTTCTAGGACAGCAGACCTTTGATTCGCAGGCATAAGCCTTTTTAAAAAACGAGTGAAAACTTCCAGTCCCAGGCAGCTGCTTTGTTACACTGATGTTGGAATGGGGTTCTTTGATATGCATTTTCCAATCATATAAGTCTGTACAGTCCCAGCGTAGGAACTGCTTTGACTGATGGTAAAGGACTCCTGTACAGAGCCAAGGAGTTAAATGGGTTACTCAGTTTCTATCTTAACCATTCATCCCAGCTATGTATGAGAAATTACCACAATTGTTAATTATTTGTGTCACTTGGCACCCAATAATTTTCAGTGAACCATCAGCAACTGTCTCTCAGTGAACAGCTGATATTTCTTTACCACTGTAAAAATTCTTGGATGATATTAACACTTACATGCTCCTGAAGATGCCAGGTAAATCTTTTTTTTCAAATATAGTTTGCAACATCTAGTTTTCCTTGTGCATCGGAAAGATAGATGGCTACAGATAAGTGGTCTTGACAGTGCTCTAATGTGTTAGTTCCTCCACATAAAAATTAACCATATATAAAATATTGTGATAGGATATGGCCAGGATGAATTGACAAACACTTTACTCCTCCCTTGCAGTAGGAATTGCACGTGCCTTATTTACAGGGTACAATCTATTAAAATCCCATATCATAGCCTTTTTTCAAGAAGTCATCTTGGGGCCCCAAGAACCTGACCACCCATTGGTCACACTCTAATTTCTTTCTGATTTGGGGAGGGGGCACTAGCACTATGGAACTGGTGGCAGACAAACTTTGTAAGTCATAGAATCATAGAATCATGGAATGGCTTTTGTTAGAAGGTAGCTTTAGAGGTCATCTAGTTCACACCCACCCTGCAGTGATAAGGGACATCTTTAACTAGATCAGGTTGATCAGAGTCCTGTCCAACTTGACCTTGAACACTTCTAGGAAGGGGGCATCCACAATTTCTCTGGGCAATTTGCTCTGGTGTTTCACCACTCTAATTGTAAAATATTTCTTCATTATGTCTAGTCTAAGTCTGCCCTCTTTTAGTTTAAAGCCATTACCCTGTGTCCTGTCACAACAGGCCCTGCTAAAAAGATTGTCCCATCTTTCCTGTAGGCCCCTTTTAAGTATTGAAAGGCTGCATATCATATGAGGTGAGGCTTGCAGTTCTTAGGACGGAGAAGCATTGCCAGTTTCTATGTTTGGGCACCAAGGGTGAAATGAAGAAAGCCAGCGGTTTCTGTTCATACTGATGGATCAGCTAGTGGCTTTTGATTAGATCTGGTTAAGGCTTTCTAATGCAAACCATATTTTGCCATCCTTCTTTTGAGAGGAACAAAACAGAGTCTGCAAAATCAAAATTTTCAGTGCTTAAGTTTCAATTCTGCTGTAATGTTTTGCTTTCCAGTTGGGAAAAGAAGCTCAGTATTTCATTTCAGACTGAATCTATCTGAATGGAAACATGATGGTTTGGTGAATTGAGCTGAATGGTTTAAATTCAGGTCAGACTCTCTGAGTTGATGTGGTAGCTCCTGGAAGCTGCAGTTGTGGGGGAGGTAATTGTATGTCTTAATTCTCCGAGGAAGAAATGAAATTGAAATAAGTAAGACTGATCATACACTTTATCTACTGATGTCTTCAGGTCCAATTTAGAATCACAGATATTTAAATGCATACATTTTGAAAGGTGTTTGTGTGCACATACATATGTGTATAAATGTATGCATTTCCAGGAGAAAAAGACATTAAGCATACCTTTATATATAAATACATGCATATGTTTATTATACTTGTATTTATATATATGTAATAAAATGTATTTTTCTTTCCCCTAGGAAAACATGGCTGGAGCCCAGAGGGGAATAAAAGAAATAAAAATTTTTTTCTCTTTACACATATTTTTTCCTAGTACATAGTATTTTTATTTCAACACATGGCTATGCCCTGTCTGAACAGTTCATGTGTGTATGGCTACTATTGGCAGACCTGTGCCACAGACAGGCACTAGGAGAGTTAATAGTGAAACTTTGTCTAAGTATATAAATGAATGAGTTAATGTTCATATGACTTTGTGCAGAAAAACCACAAGATGGCAGGAGCATTACATGCCAATTTCTTTTCACAAGATTTCCGTTCTATTTTTCCTACATTTTTTGTATTGCATTGCAATTTCCATAGTTTTGATGCTTTTAAAAGCCATCTCAGTTCAACAGCAAGTCACTTTAAAGGTTTTGGGTCTCTTATTATGTATGCCAGAATCCAGAGTAAATGCAACAGAAGCATTAAAAGCTGAAATGTGGTACTAGTGGAAGAATGATCCACTTTTAACATCCAACTCAATAATAATTTCCTTATTTAGAAAATAAAGTGTTTCTCCATCTTATTTTCAGCTGTTTAGGAAATTATTTTTTTCTTCCTTGATCAAGTTCATGATGTTAAGAAGTACTAATGGACTGGCAAAACTCTCCCAATCTATTTCTTACATTAGAATTCTGAAAAACATCTAAAAATTGAAACAGCTCCTTAACCAAGCTAGTGAGAGAGTACGATAAACTTTTGTGCTACTGAAGGGATTTATGACAGGAGCAGTGCTATCAGGGTCTCACTTAGTGGTAATGCAGATGTAGAGTGTTGAATGTTTCAACAAAGCAGTTTTAAAAGCCCTCACACTTAAAAATATGAAATAGCTATTTATGAAGCACCTCTAGCATACCTGTGCTTTGAAGAGGGTTGAAGCTTGGAAGAGGATCTCTTGGGATCAACAATTTTTACTGTCACTAGGAAATAAGCTCAAATTTGGCCATATGATTAGCCTAGAGGATTATCAATTTACAAGCGCTTAGTAGAACTCTCTTAAGAGTTTGGCAGTTTAATTATTTGGTGAGTCCTCTTGCCTAAGTCTGCTCTAACGCCTTCACAGATTTTTCCTGTGTATGTGGGTACAAACAAAATCCCACAGAGTGATTTGTGCACAAGCCCTCCTGGGCTCCATGGACCGAGCAGAACCTTCCCTGCAGTTGTGGATGCCTCTCCCGTTTTTCTGCTCTGTGTGAGCCCGAGGTCCTGTAGAGAGACAGCATGTGTCCTGTATGTAATCAAAAAGATTACTTAGGTGGTGCAGAAAAGAATGAAAACTGAAGTGGAGGGAAATAATACTCATGTAAAAGAGAAGGGAGTGTGAGAAGGTTTTTTTTCGTAGAAGGATTAGCAAGAAGATGAATTTTAGAGGGCCATGCAAAAAAGAGTGTATTACACTGCTTAATAGAGCAAAAGAAACAAAATGCACAAGAGACACTTGCGAGAGTGGACTGATAGAGCCATGGTGGGAAGCGTCATTGCACGTAGCATCCTAGGAGTCTGCGGGCCTCACTGTATATGCCTAGCAGAGTCCACCCACCTTGAATGCTAAGGATACCAGTCACAATTGCACTTGTCAGGACAGATTTTTTAGGAGGTGTTTAGTAATTTAGAAATTTAGGTTTTTTAGGTGGATGTACTTTCATATGCACAGATATGATACCTTACTGCAGACCATGAATGTGAGAGGCACCTTGGCAGCCTATCTCCAGCAGTCACCACTAAAGCCGATGGACTGAGAAATATCATTGCCCTCTTCTTTTTCCTCAGTGCTGATATGAGGCAGTAGGACCGCAGATGACATGGGCTGTGGGGGCTTGGTGTATCTCCCCTGCAGCACTGTGCTGTGCAGCGTGTTGGAGACACCGATGTTCCTTAGCCCTAACTCAGCACTCTCTGGAGCAAAACCTTTCGTCAGGCACTGAGCAGCAAGGTGAAGCCGGGGTGATTCCCCCTTCATGGCACGTGTAGGCAGGGTCTGCATCTGAGACCTGACCCTTTTCATTTTAAGATCCTGTTTTCAGTTTCTTAGGAGGTTTCACACCTTAAAATTTTCTCGGTGAAAATGCCCATGCTGGGTGTCAATTTTTATTTCTATAAGAGATCGAGCTACATGGTTAGCTCATTTCCCAGAATGTAAATGGGGGAAAGTACATTTACCCTTTAAAAAGATCTTAAATGTTTCACTGAGAAGAACCAACACTTCTGTGCTTGGAAGCCAAACTCTTGTGAGAGTAGATTTAAATCAGGGCATTGCCTTTTGTTTGGAAAAAATAACCCTGCGATTGATTAAATTATGCATAACTGAGAAAATCTCGAAGTACACATGCTGGTCCACATACATATAGGAAGACCTGGTAAGCAAGGCTGACTACAGCTACTTTCACGTAGTCGTTATACAGACTGGTAGGTTTTGGGCTGCCTGGGAAGTAGGTAGCTGCTTTTTAGAATTGTTCCTCAAGGAATGACACTGAAGGATCTGTAAATCTTGAATCTAAAATATCTCCTTCGTCTTTTCCCCTCCTCCCCTCACCCATTTGTCTGCCTCTCTATCCCTCTGCTTCCTGATTCTCTTTTGGGAGGGTTAGCAAAATTCAATTTGTTTATATTTCGGAGGAGCTATGAATGAGCTCAGACTAGACCTTCAAGGCTGCAAATTAGGTGATTGCTTTAACATGAAGCATCGAGGAAGCTATATCAAGCAAGGATTGCAGAGGTTTTACAGTGCTGTGATAATCAGCACACATCTTCAGATAGCACCGCTTCCCATGGCAAAAAGTGAAGGATGCCAATTTGTCAGAAAACCTTAATTTTGACATTTATAAACTTTTAGATGCCTCACATGGCAGTGGTCTTTTTGAGCTTTCTTCTATCTAAGACACGTGTGCATATGCACAGAACATTTGAGTGTTTGTCTACTAATATATATTTATCTAACTATCTAGTTATCTCTTGGCATGAATAAAAACTGTTCTAATACAAATCCACAGCTTTGTATTTTTTTGTAAAGTGGAAAATCTAAGTGGTAATTTTACCAGGACAGAAAATCTATTTCAGGGTTTTCTCTTGATGGCAGTTGCTTCCCGAATTTTTATCTTCTTTAATACAATGTGGGATGCTAAAGTACACACCTACCCAGTGGAATCATAATCCATTTTAGCTGTTCAAACAACATCATGCTATCAAAGGACTTTTGATTTCAGAGCCTTTTCACTGTATAGTACTGGATGTTTTTTTACTGCAGCAATATATTTTGTGTTTCATTCCAGTCCCTTTTATACCTACTGTCTGTTATAATTACATATTATTTAGTGTATTGCGTGTACTCATCTACAGTTTGTATTGTTACATTTATTTAACACATTTCAGAGCCAATAGATAACTGCAAAAGAAAAAGCAGAAATTGACCTCCTCCCTTCTGTCCCCATGTCATTCTCTGATATTCTCCCAGTGTTTCAAGAGCAAAACCAATTTGGAAATTGTGGGATTGACCTTTTCACCTTATCAAATGAAAGCTCCTGTTTGTGAAATCTGTGGTACGTTTTGGCCCTTTATTGTACTCCCAGAGCTATTTATACAATATAGCACAATGCGGCTGCTGCAGGCATCAGCAATCGTGTTTTTCTGTGTAGGTGGCCTAGAAGGAATCCCATTAGAAACAAGAATATCGGTGAACATTTGTTATTTTACTAAGCATTTGGAGGAAGAAAGAAATAGTATATACTTTTATGGCCTGCAGAGTAGCTATAATCCCCAAATGCATGCAAAAACTATATAGCATTAACTGTAGAATGGAATTATTTCCACCATTGAACTGGATAATGTAACCAGGCATTATTCTGTAGGTCCTCCCCTATGCATGCTTTATCATGTCATGCTTTGATAAGACTTCAGAATTGTAATATATCTTTTGTGTGTGTGTGAAGGATTTAAAATAATTTATTTGAGTTCAGTCTTTTTAAAGATTACAATCTTTTCCTGACATTTGACAGAAAGTGGAAGAGTAAATACTGAACTACAGAGTAACAGCTCCTCTCAGCACATCCTTAATCCTTACAGAGACTTGTGTCTAGACTCATGGGAGTCTGCTCTAAATACAAGATTTCTTTCTATTGCCTTTGCTTATGAAACCAGATGAAAATACGAAGCTCTCCCGTGAGAAAAAATTCAACCATTTTATGGAACTTGAAAAAGGCAATGCCAACCGTGGTCTCCATAAGTAACTATGGGGGAAATTTCTACAGAAAAGTAGACCCACCTGTACTCTGTCACCCTCAGTGACAACCTTCCCACAACACCCTCCTGTAAATTCTTCTTTCCATATGAAGACTGAAAGGACTGCACTCTGGCAGCGTAGACTGTGCACATCCTCTGGACTGAGGATCTCCAACGTTTTGCCCTAGGAAAAGAGGCTGGCAGATGCAGATTACCTGCATCTCCTTAGCTATGAAACAGCCGAAATGCCATCACACTTAGCATGGAATAAATATTGTTTATATTGAAAATACAAACTATTTCAGGTAACAGTAGGCAGTAAAGGTGATAAACAGCAGGAACAGTAGTTAATTTCTAAAAGAATCTGTAAAACATATTTTATTTTTCCAAAGAAAAAGGATGGTTGGTTAGTTGCACTTAAGAATTTGTTCATGTTATAAAAGAGTACTGATGAGCAACAGAACACACAATTTTATTTGTGCCTGACTTTTAAAAAAAAGAGATAAAAGATTCCATAACACGCTATTAAGAAAATAAGGCCCTGTTTGTTATGTAAATGAAAACATATATGACAAAGGATCTTTGCAACTAAATATTAGACACAGATTATTTTACATTTGCTACCTAGCTGGCAAAATATCTTTCATGAAACAAATGCAAATTCTTTATGAGAAGAATAAGACTGCAAGAAGCTCCTTTACGTCTCAGTTCTCCATTAAGGAGACCTATGACTTTTCAGTAAAAATGCTTTTTCTAGGCATTAATGAAAATACGTCTTTCATTATTTGCATAATTTGCCAGTCTGTATTGTTAGCAATAAATAGCAGGGTGACTGATAAGAAACCATTTTGTACTTTAACTTTCATTGAAAAAAATAGGTTGCAATGATGAGCTGGAGTCAGTCGTGATAATGATGGAAAGTGGTTATATAATAATAGCTGTTGACATAAATCATTACATGTATTGACACACATTTTTCAGGTAGAGCATATTACTGAAGGACAAAAAACTTGCCATTAATATTAAGCTATTAAACCCTGAATTTTCCTTATTAGGAAAGTATAAGATGAATGGTATAAGGTCTATGAAGTGTATTTAAAAGAAGAATAAAATATTTAGCTTTGTTCACTCAGATTCATTATGGAAATGTCTGGTACTGTGTAAAGGTGTGGGGGTTTTTTATTTGCTGGTTTTTGGTTTTTTTTTTTTTAATTTCCTAGCAGATAAATGGTTTGCCTGCAATACTTAGGAGTGCAGCTGGACCAAAATATTAATTCCTTGACCAGTGAAGGTTTTCTTATAACATCCATCCATCCCACAGAACCCTGTGCATCAAATTAAAATGAAAATTCATAATCCTAAAAGCTTCCATATTCTAAAACCCCTTGGTAGTAGCATTAATGATCCTTTGAAATGTAATGTTGCAAATGTTCAAATGTAATGTAAATATTTTTATATTTTAAGCATTACTTCAGATTAGTCATCCAGACACCACGTACGTGGACACTCTTAAGAGAGCCAAAAGGCCACTTCCCTCTTGGTGTGTGGAGAGCGTCCCATGAAAATTCATAGGGCACTCCAGAAAGGAGCTGGTATGGCCAGTCAGAAATGTGACCATGAGGGTGCTCTCAGTGCATCTGTAGCAGAACAGCGCTGATGCAGCCCTTGAGTTCAACAAAAACAAATTTAGACATGGAGACCTGAAGCACAGTAGAAATTGGTAATAATTGTCTAATTTACTCACTCTTGTACATAATACTAGAATGACCTAATAATTTGGGATGTTCTAGGGCAAGGAGTGCTCAAACACCGTAATTTGTGTGTTTTCCAGGCCTGAAAATAAAGTAAATGTAGGAGGGGAACCAGCATTTTCAGTCTGGAAAATGGAAAATGCTGAGGTTACTTCAAAACATGACCCATAGTCATAGATTGGGAGCTTGGGATTTTTTTGTTAGTAAATAAATTGGAAACTCCTCTTCCTCAATGTCTTGCATGCAACTGAACTGAAGGAGAAAACTGGAGGGTCCTCCCTGTTCCTTGTGATTCTTTCTTTACATGCTCATCTCATTCAGTGGCCTGTACCTCCTGATCATAGAGGTTCTTCATCATGCCTCTCATGTCCAGCTCTCCATTTTCTGTGAGATTGCTGCTTTGCCCTACACCTTTTAGAGTATGCCTCCCTTTCTGTCCATGGTTTTCCTGAAGAGCAGCTGATTAATATCCGTATCATTCTTCACCATCCACAAATGATGGTTCACATAATTTGATCAAGAAACTGCAAAACTTCCTGTACATCTGTAGATTCCTTTTTTTTTTTTCCTTTTATAACTTAAAATAGCTGAACGATGACCCTTCATAACATTGCAGGATTTAGACACTGCTGCTTACCTTTGTCATCAGTATTGTGGTAAGGAACTAACTTGCTGCTGTACAAGAACAGTAATGTTATTCTCTTAAAATTTACTTCAATGCAGATATTTGTCTCTATCAAACTTAAATATTGTCATTAAAATAGAGAACAGTTATCATATGTGTCCCTCAAAAAGTGCAAAGAGCATCCCAGAATCATGTTGCTTCATGTCTGTTTCCAAATATTTCACTATTTACTGTGGTGTATATTAGTCTACAGTACGTTGTAAAGATAAAATAAATTCTGCAGAGAATTATTCATGTCCCTGTTTAGATGGGATGCAATAAAAAACCACATGTGCTTATAGACTGTCGTTGCCCTGGCAAAAATATCATTTACTAGTAAGAAAATCACCTAGTTATTCTAACATTGTTCAAATTGAGTTAGTCTGGAGAACAATGACATTCCTGTGCTCTACGGCACAGTGTTTTATTACATTATAAATTCTTGATGTAGTGACATCAATATTCGTCTTAGAAGTCATTACAATTATGAACAAAGCCTTCCACAAGTGACTGTTGTGCTGAACTGTGTATAAAAAAATCAATATTAACAATTCAAATGAAAAATGCTAAATGAAAAGGCTACTTGCTAATGCAATATAATAACATCTTTCAAAATGCGCCACTTTTTAAATTTTTTTTTTTTAATTTCTGCTCACTGGGGAGCAAGGCAATGACATTATAAACAAAATTTTACCTCAATTAGATACTAATTTTCAGACTCCTGTGGATTTTGACAGAATTGGTTGCTTAGAAATATCAGTTATCTGCTTGTTGTTTGAAACTCATATGTTCTTGCTAAAGAGTTTTTATTTTTACGGGACTGCTCTATACAGCACCTTAAAAGTATCTAGTCTCCTGTAATGGGAAATAAAACCTGAAGATAGCAAAACATAATTTACTCTAAAATATAATGTTAAATGTGTTCCTTATTACAATTACTTGTAGGCAGCAACTGTAAAAAGGAAAGATCAAACATCTTAATCTGCCTAGGTGTTCCAAGGTTACGGACAAATTCTACCACTTTATCTTTGCCTTGGACTGACTCTTTTGAATGAGTTTATAAGGGTTGTAAAACATGACAGAAGAAAGGAAAGTTGTAGTAAATTATATAAATCTTTAGGAAGACATAAGAGTGACAAAGAAAACCAGTAACTCATTGTTACGCTGTGGGCTTGAGACGATACACAGGTTGATGCACCATCTGAAAAGTTATAAAGGCCATTTGTTGCTGATTTTTATGCTGGACCCTTTCAAGGCCAGGGTACATTATTCTGAATATCTTGCTCAGTAATCTTTTCTCATCCTATGGCCTTTAAGATCAGGGGATTCTGGCCAGACAGTTCTGAAAAAGTGATGGAAATTTCCAAGCTGCTTTGTTTCTGTTTACAGTAAAAGAATCTTTAAGCTGGAGAGACTGCTGAGATATTAATCTCCAAAGTAAGCAATATGTCCCTTGCACATGATATGATCCCTTAATCAAAGGGCAGAAAAGAAGAACACTTAGATGGCAGAAAAGAAGAACACTAGCCATTTTCTTTTGGCAATACACATTAATCCAAAATGAATGTGTAGTGTATGTTATATATATATTTCAAAAGAACAGTAAAGTATTATGACTTGTTATAATTTTCTGTCCCTTAAACAAAGCATTTTATGATAATCTCTGAAGAAAATGTCTAAAATAAGATTATTTATGACCACACAGTCAAAACAAAACCCAAAACCTATAACCCACTGTCCTATTGTGTTACTATGGAGTTGGGCTCAAGAGTATCTATTACTAACTCAAGGTAAAAACTATGAAGCAGATGATTATTTTCCTCGCATCAAGTATTTTAAAGTCTGTTTAAAGCACAAAACTTAAATTCTGAAGACAAGGAAGTCAAGCAACTTCAGCACTTCCCTGCAAATTTTCCATTCCTCGGGGAAAATGTACCACCTTCTCTGAAAAATCACCTCTCTTGCTTTTGCTGTGCTACCATTACACCGTTCTGGAAATAAGTATATCCTTTTTTTTAGACATGTACCTCCAAAGTTGCCGGTCTGGGAATGGGATTGCTCATTGATACCGACTAAACATCATTTTCTTTCATCTTCTAAGTACTCCAGAGTTTTTGCACTGTTTTCCTTTCCCTTATTCCTGTGGAAATCTTCACTAATTCAGCCAAGATGCGACAGTTGACAGCCATAGGATTAGATCAGAAGCCATATTCTATTAAATTTGCAAGAATTGCACAGTCCTCAAATAGCTTCTTTAACCCACTAATAAATGAGTGCTATTGTGCATGTTGCATGAAAGATTCATGTCTTCTCACATATGTTTCAGGACTAGCTTATGAGCTTTTATAATTTTAGCTCTGGAGCTCCTGAGTGTGTTAGCTAAGACAGACCATTGTATAGGCTGCTTCTCTGTAATTCTGCTGATACTATCTTTGGAAGAAGTTCAGAGTCTCTTAACATTTCGTTTGGGGTGCTCTTGGATGAGCATACCTTTTATCATTTCTTCAGTAGTGATGTTGGCATTCTTCATGTCTCTTGCCCTTACCAGTTAGCCCAGGAAAATAGTTCGTATTAGTGACTCCTTCACTAGTTTCCTGAAGTAGTAGTGCAGAGGAAGAGACAGAAGAGATTCTGCACTTTTCTGTAAATGACCTGAATTCCTGTGAGATAAAAGGGTTCATGCTAGACATGCTCTTGAGTACATTAGGCACTGATGAGTGTGTTAGATGCTCAACATCCATCATGGTTAAATCTTAAGAGAGAAATTTCTAGAGAATCCTTGTTCTTGATTTGGTCCCTGATTTTCGAGTTCCTTGATCACAGCCTCAATCTGTGACAAATACTTATTCCTGCAAATAGAGTACTTAGAGGTAGTTAGTATTATTTGAAGATGAGGAGATACAACAAAGCCAATATCATGGTGAATGCAAGGAACTAAAATTCTTTCTAGCCGTATCCAGCAAATTTGAAAGCATCTTATTTAGACACTTGATGGTGCAGAACTAGCTGCTCAGACTGAATTAGAGAATAAAAGTCCCATGTGCAAACTTCTGGGTACCTTTGAGGTATCTGATTTTTAGAATAAATCACTATGTCCTCTGTAGTCTAGGAAAGGACTGATGGTTACATGCAGAAAGTGGTAATTCCTGTGAGTGTTTAGATAGTCCTCATCAAGTTTATTTGACTACATGGGAAACCAGTTTTATATCAACCATCTTCGAGATGAGCTCGGCAACATTTGATCCTTTCCCCTTCTGTGAACAGAAATCACTGAATTTCTTGCAATCCGTGAGTAGAAGTTTATGTGATTTTTATTTGAAATGATTTGTTATTTCTTCATTTAGCAAATATTTGAAATTGTAAAACATTTTGAATAAGATATTAAATTAAAACAAATGTTATTACCTTCTTAAAATCATTCTCCTGTTGAACAATTTTAAACAGTTTAGCAAATTAGATGAGATAATGAATGGCGTTTTGTGCACTCTAAAGGGTTACCTCATCTGTGGGTATATAGAAATAGTGACTGTGGGTTCATAGGTTTCCATAATACACAAGGACACGGAGACTTTGTCTTCTAAATTTTTCTACTTTATTACAGATTACTTCAAATACCGCAAGGATCACCACTAGTAAGTAAATTAGTGCAACAATCACCTATGATTAATAAAGTGAATCTCTCTCTCTTTCTCTCTTTCCCTCCCCCCTACAAGTTGCTATCAGCAATCAACAATATAGTATCAATCAAAGGTATGACAGCAATCAATAATAGCAGTAATTGATTGTATAGCCCTAATCAATATAATAGCAACAATCAACAACAGTATCATCCAAGTAGAGATATACTATTACAGGTTATATATATATATATATATACTATTACAGGTTACTACAAATTTGTTAGTAAAGCAACTTGTCAACAAAATAACAGATATACTTCTAATAGATTACTCATGGAGATATATATATATGTATTGATATCTATTGAATTAGACAGATTTCAGAAGGGGACCCAAACACCCCAGAAGTGGGAGGATAAACTGAACCAACTCCAAAGTGGGAGAAGGGGTCAAAAAGAGATCAATAATAGACAGTCTCCAAATATGATCCGTGTCACAGAGTCTGGAGTCAGACGAGTGTCCCTGGTCAAGTGGAATTCAATCTGTTTAGGAAAAAGTATGTGCAGCATGGGAAGTTCTCCTATGCTGATAGAGAAACTTCAATTTTGAATAAAAATTAAGTCCTTTTTATAACATAGGGACATAACAGGGTGTAGGACATTATATTTTGAGTGGCCAATAGGTGACATTAATTTCTATTTTTCCAATAGATGATGGTGTTTTCTGTTCTTTCAGAGCATTTTTGTTTTTCCAGACTGTTGTCTATCTTCTCACGTAAGTAGCTATTCCAGTCCCTTGTTTTTGCACTTACTAATGGTATCTCAGGATGAAGAAACCCTGTGATTTCGAAGTACCCCAGCTGCACTTCAAAGAGGCCAGTTGCACTTTTCAAGGATGTTTCTGGTTCCCATGCTTAGTTCCCAGGCTTGCAGTTCCAGGCTGACAGGCCTTTCCCTGTCAGTATTTTTCAGCAAGCATTTTCTTTTGCTCAGTAATTTTCCCCTTCTAACCAGGCCACCTTATGGTTGCTCACATCACCTTCAGGAAAGAATAGGGACAAAATTCTTTCCTGCTCTGTCTCCAGTGAGTTCAGTAACATTGAACAAGAGATTAGTTTTGTCCGGAGTCTTTTAGGATATAATCTTATGTTTCTAAAAATGAAAGTAGTGTTAACATCTCATACTGAGAAAACATTCATGAAGTGTAGGGGACATGTACAACCACAGCCTTGCACACAGGTATTTCCTAGCTGACTGTGGGATGATTATATGATATAATATTGTTCTACAGTATGATGAATAAATACAAGAGTATATTCTTGGCTTAAAAAGCCTAAAAAACTTTTATGAGGTCAGTAGGCTTATGACTCACTTATCATAGTCTGATCAGTCAGAAAACTGGACAGAGTTACCTCTTTTCTGAACTTACCCATATCAGCTTCAAATGCGCAGCGGGTAAATTTCAGGCAATGCTCTCTTCCTAAGTTTAGCTTTGCTTGTAGTTTCTCGGCAAGGTTTCCTTGGTAATACAGTTTAGCAAACTGTGAAGATACATGTACTCTGTGTACTGACAGCTGTGGTGACTGTACTAGTACTGTTAATGGTATTAATACTACTGCATATATAATTCCGGGTTTTTTTTCCACCATTTCACAGGAAAGATTGTAATAAGTGATTTTACATGAGCTTGAGATACCATTCCAAAAGGTGTGTATGTATGTGTGTTCAACCTCATTCTGGGGAAATAAAAGAGATCTAAGGAACTTTTCCATGAGGGTACTAAACTGGATGAACTGTTTTGATACATCTGTGGTGCACTTATTTGGGGTTTGAGGTTTTGAAGTGCAGACTTCAAAGAACAATACATACAGGGTGAGCTGACCTGTAGCTCTCTTATAAGCAGTGAGTTTTTCTTGCTAAATCAGGATGTAGAGATACTGACCATAGGACATGGAATGTCAATGATTCTGGAGGAAAGTTTCAGAGGTGATGAGGGGGTGTTTGTTCCCTATTCCTCTACTTGTTTAGGGATAGTATCCTTTAGGTCTGAGGCTGTGTGGGTGTCATGAGGAAGAAAGAAAAGGGAGCAGTAGAAAGAGTGGGAAGCTGAGTATGTATGACATTAAACCCAGCTGTGAGTTGTACAGACTAGAGGCAGATTTTAGTGAGCAATTTGGGGACTGTCTGTAATTTCAACAACTAATAAAATCTAGCAAAGGTCTGGAATAAAAGAGGGTCAAAAAGATCTTCCATTAACACAAGCCCATACGCAGGCAAGGCATGACACTGCTTGATTTCTCATGAGAGCTGTTCAAGACTAATACTGCAAAAAATGCTGGTAGCTCCAAAACTGGGAAGATGGGACCTGCCTTTGTTTCAAGGTGTTATCTCCTTCTTAATGGCAGTCTGGTACCAAATTAGCCAAATAGATACATTCTATTGTACCCCTGGTACCTAGTCCCTGCCATAACCACAGACGCACAGGACTTTGATATGTGTAATAAAAGCATTGTTTGCCTTTTAAAATGCCATCCCTTTGATTTAACTGAGATATTCAAACTGACCTATATTATCCTCTTCCCTTGTTGTATCTGCGTGGTAGACATTATAAACATCTTAATTTAATGAGAAAATTACGCTAATTGAAGCTGGTACCTTGGAGTGCTGAGGCAGCAGATACACACTTGCTAACAACAAAAACACTGAATCTCTGGCAAACAAAGTATAATCCATCATAAACAACATAAGAGCCTAAAGTAAGACAATAATTTAAATGGAATGGAATATGCTTCCCTGATGTGTCACTTTCAATTACATACTGACTTTTTTAGAACAGGAATTTCCCTCAGGGCTTCTGCAATTTGTAAGACTTGCTGACTATTCATGCACTGATAGTGTCCGTTCTCCTCTTTACAGGGTATTTAAGTGGATAGTTTTCATTGATGTTAATAAAAAAGCTTTGGATTAATTCTTTTAAAACAGTATTCAGAAAAGGTATCTTGTTGACTTTGACACAGACTATCTGCACCTAAGGTATCTTCCTCTATTCTAGCTGAACAAGAAAGCTGTCTATTTACAAAAACATGTGCTTCTTTCAACTGAAAATGCATCTGATCTGAAAGTGAGTTTCCAGGAGACCAAGTAAAAATTCAACATTTTTATGCTGGGGAAATTCTGACACTCTGAAAATGCTTACGTTGTGCTTCAGGACATCACAGTGCCTGGAATATTCTTTTCAAGCAAAGACTTGAAGAAAATGTTGGTTTTGAAAATCTTCATCTCCTGATTTCCCCGGAGAAAGGTAGCAAATAAATCTATGGCTTTAAAGATTATCTTGCTTCCACCTGTAGGGCAAGTAAGTGGGAAGCTCTGAAACCCTGACCCAGACTGCCATTCCCAGTGATGCTGGGATGTGAGGATTATGGTGGAGAAGAGCTGTACATACAGAAATGTCCTGGGCTGGGCTGCTTGGGGTGTGAGATCTTTAACTATTGATCTAACAAGCTTGGATTCATAAGCAATCTAGCAAGAGAGATAGCAGAGATGTGTCAAAATCTTGCCATATTTCCATAACTGTTTGTGGATACTAATAGTTAACAAAACATCCTTCCCTTAGGTAGAATTTTCTTTTTTAGTCAGAACCTCTCATGGCAGGTCTGAGTACTAGGCTGATGGAAGTGTTTTGTCAAAGTCTAAAGTAGCAACCTCTAATAATTTTTCTGTGACTCGGTCTACACACAGCATTAAATCTACGCACACATGGTGTCTCTTCCCTGCTGTAGGCATTCACTGCCTCAACACAAGAGCTCAGATGAATAAAGGCAGCTCTTCTGGGCTCTGTATGATAGATACAGGACTCTATTTGCAGAGGTAAGTGCTGAGTTTGGATTCCTCCATTTATTTTTAACATACCTGCAGGACTGGGAGGGATATGAACCTCCTCTGTTGCCCACTTTAATGTTCCATTTGGACTTGTGCAAAATTGGCTGAAACTATTATGTATGTGGAATATTCACATTTAGATGTATTTTGGGACTAAGTTGCACAGCAATAACTGGTTAGATAATGCTGTCACACTATTGTGATTTGAGGAATTAAGTAAGATGCCTGTATGCAGCTATTCACTAGAGCCTCTTCCCATTTTCCTCCAGCTTCACAGCCTTGTGCTTTTGCCTCCTTGGCGTGAGGTCATTGCGGAATCAATCACACAGTCTGTGCACCGAACAAGTCTATTGGTACACCTCAAGGTGCAGGAGGGTGGAAAAGCAAGTTACCATGGCACAATTTATCTTTGCCTCTCATTCCCTCACTGGTTGTTCTCATATATGTGGTAAAATCAACACAGAATATGGGAGAAATGCATTTCTTCGAGCTTTCCCATGGCTGATTATTTTCCTTATAACAGATTCTCCTCCCTTACGCTTATCTGGTAGTCATCTTAGGTTCCTGAAAATGCCTACTTTGTCCTTTGTGAGTAGTTACATGTTGTCTAGCTTAAGTATCATCCTTCAATTTGAGAAAAAATCCCAGTGGACTAAACATTAAGAATTACTGCTGTGACACAAAAAACCCAGTATTGTTGGAGATGTCTGGCAGAATGAATGAAAGCCTTTGTGTGTTCTTGGCTCTGTTTCTGCATAACCTACACAAGGCACTCTCCTGAACTTAAAGGGGGTACTGCTAGGTCAACAGTGACAAATAGTGGTGGTGTTTGGAAAATACTTAGTGCTAATTAAGGCTGAAGTAGTATAATTAGTTTGTTTGCTTATTTCGGGAACCTTTTGTAGTTTATTATTGATTTTATACATACAGAGATGGTTTAGACAAGGATATTGAATCAGAGCTTTTATATTCTCTGAAGACCTTCCACTGAACCATGCAATAATATATAGCACAATCAGAGTGAGGGAACTGAAGTATCTTAAAAGGACTTTTTTTCAATTGTCTTCGAAATGTACAGGTTTCAAGACAATTTTTAAGTGATTAAGTTAGTTCTGCTTTTTCAAAAAGAGAAGAAATAGTCTTAGCAAAATATTTACTGACAGTGTAATTTCTTTTCTCCTTTTTGACTTGTGAATAATTTCTACGCCGCTACTCATAGCACTTCCACTTTATTGGACTACGAGAAAACATAACAAAACCAGCCAGGCTTTAAGTTGGGCAATTATATGACAATTTTGTTGATTCAATCATACTGAAGAGTAATTTTGGACCTGTTCTGCTTCTTTTGTGAAACAAGCTTCCTTCTGTTGTTTTTATGTTCAGGATATGGTTTGTCTGAAATCAAAATGAGGAAAGTAATGTCTCCTTAGAAAGTAAAATACCAAAGACATGTCTGGAATATCTATAGAGAGTGTTCAGCAGGTTTTAATAAGCACTGAGTTCACTTAGTCTGGAGAAACGAACACAGCACCTTTTTTTTTTTTTTTTTTTTAACTGGGTAAGGTAATTCTTCTCAGGATCCTGGAAAGATCTATTCCCACATGGCAAGGGTTTAAGAAACATCATCGCTATCATAGTCCTTCAAACATGTCACCTTCTAGAGGCACTTGTGTTAGGTTCCATGACACTTCTCTTTACTCATTACCAACAAGTGACTTAGGCACTTAGGTGCTTGATTTCTTTAAAATAACTCAAAACCATTTAGTGCAACACCTGGGCAACCTTTGCAACACATGGAAAAACATTTCAACCCCTTGCAATGCTACAGTCTCAGGGAAAGCTGCCTGGTGGAAAAGGACCTGGGGGTGTTGGTCAACAGCTGGCTGCATATGAGCCAGCAGTGTGCCCAGGTGGCCAAGAAGACAAACAGCATCCTGGCTTGTATCAGCAATAGTGTGGCCAGCAGGAGTAGGGAAGTGATTGTCCCCCTGTACTGGCCACTGGTGAGGCCACACCCCAAATACTGTGTTCAGTGGTTTAGTGGTGGGCTTTGCAGTGCTAGATTAACATTTGGACTTGATGATCTTAAAGGTCTTTTACAACCTAAATTACTCTATAATTCTATGAAAAGAGCAAAATACTTGACAACAAAGGCCTAACTACTATGTTAAGGAAAGAGCCAACAAAAATCAAGCAGCTCAGCTGCCCCAGACACAAAGACAAATCGGATGGCTCATAAATTCCACCCGACGGGACTTGCTTAACATTTCACTTCAAGATGAAGCTAGTGTACAAAACTCTCCTTTGAAACTCTGGAGCCCTTTCTCTCTCTCTCCCTCTCTTTTTTTTCCCAACTCAGTGAGCAATTTTGTACAGTTTTTGTCTTTCAAGGTGTGCCTGACAGTGCTGTTACCACCTACCCATGCAGGATCGTGGCTTGATGAAGAGAATGTAAATGCAGGATGTGAAAAGCTAAATCTCAGTTCCTTTCCCTGCCTAGGAGGAATTTAACTTCAGATGCCTCCCTAGAAGTGCAGTCATAGCAATGCCTTTCTATGCTTTTTATTGGTGTTGTACATCAGTACAGGAAATAAAGATTTCTTGGACCACAAGAGGAGGAGAAGAATAAGTCTAATTTTTGCAGTGGTCCTCTTCCCAGGGCAATCTTAACTTGAGTCCTGTGGTGACTCTGGTCTGCAGATCTTCAGATGTGATGGGTCAGATGGGTCCCTGTACAAAACAGCCACTTGACCACTGATCAATGTGCTGTCCTGGCCAATGGGAATCTTCAAAGAGCAGTGGAATGTGGTTCCCGTGCTCAAGTGCTCTGACCATTAAACTCTTGCATGACTATTGCCATTACAAAATAAATTGGTAAGTAGCAAGTGCATCTTCTAGGGTACCTGAGCCTGTTGGTGTGTGAGAGGCATTTTTAGGAACCATAAGGTGTGGAATGCCTGGCTTTTGGATTCCAGTCAGCGATAAGCTTTGTGCTAAGCTGCTCAACAGTGGTACCACAGAGGTGCTTCTACACATGTATGGAAATTATACTTTCAGGTCCACAGGGGAGCATTAATGTGCACTGAATTAAGCTGCTTCTGTGGAAGGTCGTAATTGAATAATGAGGATTTTCAGGATTGTGACTCATGTAGTTAAACTCTGCCAAGAATTTTGCTCTCTAAGATGCAGACTTTTTCTGTTCTAGCCCTTGATTTTTCTCATCCAATATTGCTAGAAACAACACTGCTTTGAAAGATTATATTTGCACAGAAGATATTCTTACTGTTGCATTTTCTGGGAAATGGAGTGCCCACTTTTGTGTAATGAAGAACCTGTAATTCATTGCCCTTTGCAAGTAAATTGCTAATGGTTTGGTTTTAGTTCTGCCTTGTTGTCATGTCTTTGTTGGTGTATTTACTGATTTCCAGTTTTATTAACCTGTTGTCAGCTGATTAGTTATACACTCGTTAACTTGAATAGTCTCTTCTAGGTTTGCCTGAAAAAACGAAGTTTAATTTACTTTTGTGTCTTTTTCTTACATTTGCCTTCATTTTGGCAACTAAGGTCATTGCGAGAAAGGACTTATTTTTCTGTATCTGTGGGAAGAAATCTATGTTGAGTGGCTCTTGGTTCTGACAAAGGTAGTTGTGACTATTATTATATTAAGTTCTCCCAAGTTCTACTTGCTGTTAGATGTCCTGTTACTTTACACTTATTTGATCAATGTATAATGGGCTCAGGACTTAAAGTGTCTATAAATTTCTTGTCTTCAAACTTAGATCTACTGGTAATAAAAAGAATTTTTGCTATTCTAGATCATTCTGATTGTGATTTAATTATCTGATCAACTTTCTGCTGATTATTTTTGCATTCAGTAGTCCCTCTGAGTGCAGGATAAAAATATTTCTCATAATTTTCTTAATTAAAACATATTACTTTATTCTTTAATATAGATGTAAAAGATATCATCCACAATTCTTGATTTGTAATAATGAACACAATTAATTGTGATGTGTTTAAGCTTTTATTATGCATGTGGCTGCTAACTATTATGGTGACTTTTTTTTTCTTTTTGGTGGGCTGTCTGTCATAAGACAATGAAGTGTGTCTTTTTACAAATACAGATGTGTTTGGAAGGTAGTATTCTGTACTTGTGCATTGCCTGGTGACTGATTTACTTCTGTGGGTGTTTGTTCTTTGTGGATACTGATGAAATATTATTGACAGACTCCTTTGAAAATATGTGCTGTTTATCATCTGTTTATTTTAGTTCTTTTCAGTCTGGTCAATGAGCGTATTTCATCTTTTTTCACCATTGTATTGGGTTTACACGGCAAGGCTTTGGTAGTGGGGATCACAGGGTGACCTCCATGAGAAAAGGCCAGGGACTGCCCATGTCAGACACAGTCAGTTCTGCTGGCTCCAACAGACCCACCACGGGGCACAGCTGAGCCCCTCAGCCAAGTTGGTGGCACCTCTGCGAAAACACTTAAGAAAAGGCAGAAAACAACAGACAGGGAGAGAAAAAGGAAACAAAAAATAAGGAAAACCAACAGAGGGAACACCAAGGTCAAAGGAGGAGGAGGACACCCTTTGACCCTGAAAGAACGGTGGTCTGTGGAGGACCCACGATGGAGGAGGTACCTTCCCAAAGGGACTGTGCCCATGGACGAGCCTGTGCTGGAGCAGGTAAACCACAGAAGGGACTGCAGCCTCCGGGGAACCCACATTGGAGAAAAAAGAGTGAGAAGGAAGGAACAGCAGTCAGAAACCTCTACCTCCTGACTGCAACTCCCCTGTGCTGGCCTTTGGCTCACTGAAGGGACTGAGGGTAACTTGTGGTGATAACAATGGAAACGTGCAAGTATTTGGAGTGAAGTTGTACCTGGGAAAAGGGGAGAAGAGATGTTTTTCCCAAGTGTGTTTTTGTTCCCTACTACGTGAATTGTTAATTAAATATTTATATTAATTGCCAATACATTAAGCTAATTTCTTCAAGTCAAATCTGTTTTGCCCGTAATCATAATTGTAAGTGACCCCCATGTCTTTATTTTGACCCAACAATGATTCTCGTTCTTGTTCTTATTATCCCCCAGTTGGTCAGGGGAGTGGCTGGGTGGGAGAATGCCAGACAGGACAAACCCACCATAATCATCCAAGAAAATATCAAAAAACTTTGCAGTAGAATATGTAGTAAAGAGGTGTTTAAGTAGCACTTTTCATACACGAAATTAATTGAACGAAAATTTATTGTTTTAGGGGACAAAAGAGGAACAAAATACAAATAGAAATATTATGGAAATAAGTATAAACTGTGTAGCTATGCCGGAACAATGCTCCACTTCAGTTATAGTACTTTCTCTGTCTTCCTTCCAAAATGATAATGTTTGCAAATTACATTTATAACTTTTTTATTAAAAGCCAACATCCATGTTGACTCTGCTATTTGGACTGTGTTTACATCATTTTTACATTGAATGACTTCCAAGGCAGTCTTTTGTTTCAGAAAACATTGCTTAAATTTTTTTAAGGTTTTTACTGTGTCTGCATATGCAGAAACGTCCTGGACACCATTTCATTTGAATCTACAGTATTTCAAAAATTCTTTTAAGACTACGGTTAAACACAAAAAAAAGTCAAAGATATTGTTTTATTGTTGACAGTTTTTATCAGCCGAGTTTATGTTTTTTGATTCTTTGTAGCTCATGAAAGCCTGTAAACCTTGTTTGGCTTTTTTTTTTGGTACATATCAAGTTCTGGGGTTTATTTGAAGAAAACAATTCATAAGACTGAAGTAAGGAATTGATGGATTCTTTTTCAGGCCTGATGACTGTGGGCTGGGAAATTTTAGAAATAAAGATTTCTTTTCTTTTTTTTTTTTTTTTTAGTTTTCTAGATGCTTACAAGACTGACTTCTCACATACCAAGTCTAAAAACCTCCTCAATTTTCATTTGCTCAGGTTTCGGTATCCTGTGAATGGTAATTTAATAGACACTGTTGTTCTGCAGCAATCCACAGAGATCTACAGGCAAAAAAAGAAGCCAGTTACAATGAATAAAATACTTGATATTTTTAAGAGGACCTCCTCCACCCAAGCGTCTTAACCTCCCTGCCTATTAAGGTTTTATTATGTAAGCTACTGAAGCAAAAATTAGTGTAACTATTTCCCAAATAACTTGTTTCATACAAGTTACTCCATTTTTTATAATCTATTATTCTTCTTAAGTAGATTGTATGCTAAACCTTCGGTCTTACTGGATAATGTCATTCATCCCCTAAGCAAAAATAGTGTCTTAGTTTCCTATAATATGTTATTGTACAGTTTATTTAGTGCCTAGATTGGCTCTAGCTTGGAATCACTGAGACTCTGCCTGTTTTCACTAGGGTGGTTTTTCACTTGGACACCTGGGCGGCTCTATTGAGTGTCTCAGTCTTCCTCACGTATCTCTGCATGACATTGCCACTGGCAGGAAGGCCATGCCCTGTTGGCAATGAAAGATAATTTGGTGAACTAGCGAAGCATTGGAGGAGTTACCTCCAATTTGCTCCCTTAATGATGCTTGGCACGTAACAAGCAGCATCTGTGCTCCCAGCCATTGCAGGATGGTCATGCTGTATAACATTTTAAGGATATTAGAGAATCCACTATTCTGTAGCCGTCCACCTATAGGCCTGTCAATGTCTCACTCGTAGTGACCTTCTAGATGTCTCAATAACTCATTCAGTCACTCTGCCTTCTTCTGTGGTCCATGTATCTCTCATTTAAGGAGTGTCCTAGCTGAAGCAAACCTATGGCAAGTTAAAGTGTAATGGTGTCCTTGATGCTTTTGCAAGCTTAAATCATGATTTAGGCTTATTTACAAGTGAGACGGCAGAATAAAATATTTTTTTAACAAGATGATATGGGTAAGAGTGAATGTACAAATGCATCAAGTAATAAAAAGACTGTAAAAATTTAAATGAATTTTGCCAATAAGAAGATTTGGGATACAATATTCTTCAAGTTACAAAATTTGCCAATGCAACAAGGTGTTTACCAAACAGTGGTGGTAGAAGTTGAAGGGAGTCATTCTTGCATTTCTTTGTTTCTTTTCCCTGCTGACAGACTGAACATTTTTGCTTGCGATTAAGGTTTGAGTTTTAGCTAATTGCAAAGACTCTCTATCTCCATTAAAGTCAATCCATTTTCCTGCTACCACTGTTAGACACTAGCAAAAGAAGTGCTAATGCACACAAAGTTTTACTGAGTTTAAGATATAAAAAGACATTGAAACTTACAACCCATATAGGTAGTTGAAAGATAACATCTGTCTACTTTTTGGACTTGAAAATGAAGTGTTCTCCCTCCCACACCCATTAAAAGAGCATTTAGTGTCTAGTCTCTGTAAAATTGTCTAAAGAGCTTTCGCAGCTGCCTGGGGAGGCCCAAGCCCACTGAAGAGAGTACATACAACCATACTTCCTCAGACATCCTTCAAAATGTTTTCAGTATGTCTTTTAATCAGATCAGTGCAAAATGAGGAGTTAGAAGACAGTGATGAGTGGAAACTACAAAAGTTCATACATGTGACATTTTTTCATATTTGTCCTATCTCCTCACTATCTCCTTGCCTCTTTCTCTCCCTTTCCCCCTCCCTTCCTTGCTTTACAAAGAGTCTTTGACATTGCCCTTTCCAAAGTCTGTTCCACCTCATTCTTTCTCTCTTTCTTAATTTATGGTTTTTTTTTTTTTCTTTCACAACATTGTTTTAATTCTTGTTTCCCTCTTCTCTACGCATTGTCACAGTCCAGTCAATCTTGCGGATTGTGCCCTTTGGCTTTTTCTTCAGCTTAACTCTGATATTTTCCTTTATGGTTCCTTAGGGTCCATAAGCTCCATTTGTTTTTCTCTTTGTCTCCATAGGATAGAACCCGTTTTAGACAAGGGTACATGGCTCTCTATCTTCCTGGAAATAATAAAAGATGTGGGCTTTTAGAGAAAGTCTGATCTAGCCTGTGATGAGTTAGTGTGGCTTGGCCAAATGCCACAGAGAGATAATTATCTTCCTTGTAGTACTAAATGATCGTCTGCTTGGTCTCACTGATTATCACATAGCTGGAGGAAGGGTGCTGTCAAGATAACATTTTAGTTTCTCCTTTCTTTTCCCTTTTCCCAGATCTGCAAGCATTTCATCTTTTCTGCCTTGCTAAGCTAGAGGTAATGATCTGGCCAGGACATACTCCTTTTTTTTCCTCTCTCTATTTCCACTTATTTCCCCAGAGATCATTCTTGGACACTTTGTCTAACTTCTGTCTAACATATTATTTCTTTGATAACTCTAGTTCTTATTCCCTCTGGGCTGTTTCCCTTTTTCTTGCAGTCTTTCTTACACAATGGAATAGTGCAAAAGGACCTATTGTAAAAGATCATCAAATGGTCACTTGCGACTGCTTTTTCAGTTTTGACAGAGAGTGCCTCAACAACCCTTAAAATAAATAATAAGAGTTAATTATTTGGGTAAAAAATATTTACCTTGCCCATAAATGGTTTTGGCACACGAAGAGAAAAATCTCAAGAAAACCCACATATCAAGTCTTTCTTTTGCCTATTCGTAAAGTTGCAGTGTGGGTTAATTAAATTTGTCTTTCCGTCTCTGTTATAGTTTAACATGATCTCTATGTTGATGTTGTTTGTAGGAGCATCAGATTTTCAGAATTTGTTTTCCCTTTTTGTTCATGTTCTGCTGTTACTATTCGGATTATTAGCAGTATCAGTAATACTATGGTCCACTGCTATAAAGTATCCTTCAGAGAATGTCACATTTTTCTTTGGCATGGCTGGCCATCTGATACCAAAGATAATAAAT
This sequence comes from Bucorvus abyssinicus, assembly GCA_009769605.1. Taxonomy (NCBI): domain Eukaryota; kingdom Metazoa; phylum Chordata; class Aves; order Bucerotiformes; family Bucorvidae; genus Bucorvus; species Bucorvus abyssinicus. The sequence continues at coordinate 16,058,530 of CM020030.1, read as the reverse complement.
CCATGCTTTAAGAAGTAACGTATCTTTATGATGCGTAAGGAAGCATGCTTACCTTGAATTTATGAATTAGTTCTCCTATCCATTATGATATTTGATAGTGAATCACAGTTTCCTCTACTTTCTACCTATAATAGACAGCATATTTTTCTACCTCTGACTAATTTATTTTTGCTCTGTTTTAGATTATTTTTCTTGAGAAGTCTTGGAGAAGGATGAGCCAGAAAGACAGTAAGGAACAGATAAATTCTAAGTGTACAGCAGGTATTCTCATTAGCTTCTGGGAATATCGCAAAAGAATAAAACAAATTAACTGGGAACTGTGAAATGTGACCAAGCAAGCATCTCAAGAAATGAACGTTTGTCCCCACTCTTTTTCAGCTAGGATCCTGCTGCAATATCCCTACAAATACATATAAACTCCTTAAATTAGCCTCCTGAAGACAGATGTATACTTTATAATCTGGAGTAAAAACGTGATATTTTCCACCTTTATTAAGAATGTGTGTCATTGGCTTAATGGAGGCATTCCTTATTTAAACAGTATGTTTCTCTTTTAAAGCAAAAAATCTGTTGTGTGTCAATAAAATTGTTCTTCTCTACAGTACAGTTTTCCTGTCCTCTTCCCCCCTACCTTTGGAACACATGGAAAATGGCTTATGATTTGGTAAGTAACCTGCTATGTAAATGTTTATTCACCATTACTTATATAACAAAATATCCTGCTTATTTTTTTTCAGTCTTAAAATAAGCGCATTTTCTCTGTGTCTGCCGCTAGCTTTCTGCTAGACTGGCTTAATACATTGATTTATACAGTGGGATGAGCTAGGAGCCATATTTTAAATCTGAAATCTTATATTCTGTTGAATGTATCAAACATCATGAAAAGATCACCAAATGTGCAGAATCTATCAATTTTCCACACACATGCTCTGTAAATAGTCCTGCCAGGGACTAAAACATGGCAGAATGCAGATATGAGTCTTTTGGAGAGTTATCTTCCAGTGTACAGCATGGTCATAGTAATTATGTACGGTGCATTGTATTCCTGGTTCTTTCTGCAATGGTATTGTAAAAGACCCTCAACGATTTTCTTTATTACTTTTTTATGTGGTCTGGAAATGTATTTATTACAATATTGAGAAGTTATTATTGCACGCTGCAACATAGTTCCTATAGTCTTCTAAGGTTGTGATTTAGTCTTTTACAGCTAGGTTCTGATCATTGCTAGACTTCTCTGGATCTACAGATCAGTCTCTTTCCATGGCGTGTTTACTGATGTTCTCTAAGGAAATGAATGTCAAATTGTTAAAGCGCAAATGAAAAAGAAATCTAAATGAGAGAACAGGATATAATAATAGGGAACTGATGCAGTCAGGTGTGTCCGTTATTGCCTTGCAGTGACTTGCAAGTTAAATACACTGTGAGGAAACATCTTGATTCAGGCACTGCTGGAGGATACAAATGAGTCTTGCTGTTTGGTTTGTTTATGTGCTCCTTTTCTAAAAGAGAAATTTAAACATTTTTAAATACCCCATAAAAAGTACTTAGCAACTGTTTTCCTGGTTACTGACCTGCTGTTTTAATATAGATTATAGCTATGTAAACTTTTTATTTGATGTTTTGGAACTTTTGCTGTCAGGAAAACCATGTTTGTTCCTTGAGATTTTGGGGAGTCATCAAAGAGGATACTGACAGAAAAAAAGGCATGACACCATCGTGAGTGTGTGATTCTTTCAGAGTTGCTACTGAATTTATTATGGATTGAAGAAAACTATTAGTCAATTTCAAAATAAAATAACTCATGTACAAAAAAAAATCATCAAAGGGACTTGCAATACGTGCATTAGAAGGTGACAAGGCTTTCTTTCTCTAAGTTTGGTTCGCTACATCAGAAGTGAGCTGAAGCTCATTATCCCTCTAAAGACGACATCGAAAACCTACATTTGAGAGTTACACTGGCTTTCTGAGTTTCTTGTGAGCTAAGACATGGACTTCAGGGGTATTTTAATGAAGAATTCTATAAAAATGCTGAATGACTATAGTAACATTCAAACTACTATGATTAAAGCTGAGTTAATATTTCTTGTTTAATCCTCATATTTTGCCCAGGGATGTTTCTATTCAGCCCTGAATCAGTCTTGCATAAGTCTGAAAAAGCTTTAGAGGGAGATATGGTTTCTCAAAATAGGCAAGTCTAGAAAATAATAACAATAAAAAGGTAAGAACTTTATTTGCATTTTATTCTAATTTAAGGGCAAGCCATAAAGAAAAACTAGAATATTTTTTGTCATTTCAGAATAAATTCATCTTTCTGTTCCTTTTGGGTTCACAGAGAGACAAAGTGCTAACATGTAACAGAGGTACACAGGAAAAAAGGAGACCACTAGACATAGAATATATTTAGAAAAAAAAGCATAAGCAAAAAAAATCTCTAAAAGTATATGATGAGTGGAAGCATCTAGCTCTTCAATGTGTTGTTGGTCTTTTGGAGATCATTTGCAAATGTATTAAATTTTATCCCATAAATTTACAAATCCGTCCTCTTGTTTCAGTCTTTCTTGACTGTCCTTGGCTATGCCAATATATCTTCTTACAGTTAGAGTAATGCAACCTTTTTTCGTAACTTTTTTAAGTCCCAAAGAAATTATATTTTCTGACTGTTTCTAAGAGGAAAATAAAGTAGCAGAAATACTGAATCTTGACTTCCTGGGTTTGACTGGGAGACCATGGAGGGTGAGGTCTACAACATTATGGAAAACTGACTCCACTGAGGAATAGCAGTTAAGTAAAAAAAAAAAATTTTCAAAAACCATTTAAGGCACTTTTCATGTATCATAAAGAAGAGCACGGGGTATAAACAAAAGCATTTCGTGGTACTTTGTCAGTATGCGTGCCTGGAGGTAACTATTATTTTGGAAGACCATTACCCATCTGTTGGCACTTTCATAAACAAATATAAGTAATGGCAGAATAAATTGTGGGTTTGTGAATCACTGCTGGAAGTGACACAGGAGGAAGAAAATGCTGGGCTAATAGAGTGGGCATGACAAGATGCTGTCATCTTGGATGAAATGACTCATGTGGGAGGAAAAAAAAAGTTTTAAAGACTGACTAATCCTTGTAGGAGTGTACCATCTGCTGTTAGAAAGGATGCATCAGTGTGTGCGTGTGCATCTCTATGTGACCTTTGCAGCGACTGTGTGGAAAAGGTGCAGCACCCAGCCCAAAAGGAAGTGAGAGGTGCAGCAGGGACACAGAGGACTGAAAACTGAGTGCCCATGAGGGACAGAACAGGCTGGAAGATGGGTAAGGAAGGGATGAGATTCAACCAGTATGAGGGCTGGGAGGATGGAGGAGTTAATGGCTGAAAACCATTAACTGTGCTATGAGATGTGATGGCCTGCCTCAGCAAGCAGCTCATGTCATGAATTGAGCGCCTGTTGTAGCTGTCAAGGATTTTTAAGCGTTTGTAATTTTCCTTATAACAACCCCTCTTTGGGCTCATGTTCACTCCTTTTTGCTGGTGAAATGCAGAAGGACGCCTAGAGTAGGCCCCAGAGCCCCTCGGACTAGGTCGTAGTTGGTGTTGTCCTTCCCCCTTGCTACCCTGGCTTTGCTCAGCCTGTGTCTCCTGACTCTGTCTGGCACTTCTGTTGCCCCTCAGCAGCCTGGAGTGTTCCTGTGAAAAAACCTTCTTTTGAACATTTGGCTTCAAAGCAGGGTGATCGCCACTGGAAACAGTTAAGGGAATGGGAAATGGCGGTTGGAAATGGTTAAAAGGGAAAACAAGAAAGTAAGCTCAGACCAGGAGAGAAGAGTGGAAATGCTGGTGTAAGTGCTGGATGAGAATCAGCTGAAACCACCGCACAGAGCACTGGAGCATGGAGGACACTGGCAGGTTCAGCTGGGAGCTGAAAAGCCTACTCCTCTCTAAGAAAGTGTGGCTGGTGAAAATCAATAATCAGTCTGACAGGAACTCATCCTAGAAAATCTAATTAAATTGAAGTTCTTTATTTTTCCAGCACTTTGGAAGCAAACCTGATTTTAAGTAATTTTTTTCTCTCCCCTTTCTTTGCCCTTCCTGGGCTTCTGTTTCTCTGAAGCTTTGAAAATAATATATTTTTCTTTTTCATGTGTTTCTTTTGAAATTTGTCTTCTCTTTCTCCTGGGTTGACTATCTTTATCATTGAAGCCCTTGTCTTTGGGTACTACAAGCCACAAACCTACAGGTGTACCTACACTCATGTTTTCCAGTGCTCTGATAGCACAAAAGCATCTTACAGTAGTCTTTTTTACAGTGTTAAGCAATGGTAGAGGCGCATCTCTCAAGCGAGATAATGGCTGTGCTTTCTCTTGACTTCAGCTGGGAGGTGCATGAAACATGTGAAAATACCTACAATATATTTGAAAATACCTGAGCAGAAGTCCTCTGGCATGTGTTCCTTTAGATGCACAGTCTTTGATGGCTGAATAGTAATCCTCATTGTTGAGATGATGAAATGAAGCATGCTGTGATGTCAAGCCACGGGAATTTTCCCATGGGTCTCGAAATTTCTCCATTTGCTGCATCACTGATGTGGATGCGGATTTGTTTTTGACTTGTCCTTAGCGTAGGAACAAACTTTGAATAAACTCAACTGAAGCATTTAAAAAGTGCAGTCATACTGACAGCTTCCATCTCTCCATTAATTAATTCTGATTTTTGCTGCAATCCATGTATAACGTGCATCCTCTTTGAATAAATGAACAAATGCATATGAAATGGTGTCTGCTCAAAATGGATACAAGCAGAAAAAAGAAACTCTGTACCCCAAGGACATTTTTTTTTTTTTTTAAGTGGCAACTGCTGTGCTAAGAGTTTGGAAGATGAAGCTGTTCAGTTGGCTTATTTAGACTTATCAAGAAAGAATTGTGAGAGAGATGTGAACCATATTTTTATGAGTATACAAATGAGCAGTTGTTAATTTCATTCTAAGATTAAATCATAGTGCATTAAGGACACCCTATAGCAGAACAGGACCTTACTTCAGTGTTTTATTTTTTTTAATTCCTTTCAAAATGCTTTGTTGTTTTACCACCTTGCGTGTGTATGCCTGCACATTTATTCTATTTATTTTTAAGTTTGAATCAAACCATTATGAATCACCAGTTCCAAGAATGGCTAGTAAACCTGATTTAAGTGTGTCCTGAGGAAATTTTAGGGGGAAAAAAAATCGCACTTGAGAATCTACATTTTCAGCAAGGAATCTAGAGATGTGTGAGAGCTGATGAAGTAAATAATTATTTTCATCTCGCTTATCAAAAGGCTTTTGCTCATGAGGGATGTAAGCAACCTCAGCATACTAATGAATGCTATCTTTATGGGCTTGATCCATAAAATGGACAGATGTGTGGTAGTTATGAAAATTAAACAAGTGTTATAAAATTGTACCATTTGAAGTTGTTTAAAATCCATGCATGGCCTTTTGTATTTTGATTGTGCTAAACAAATTCAAAAGTGGGTGAAGACATAGGCTGCTACAAGTAAAATACCATGGCATGGGTGCATGTTACCTTGATTATGCATTTAGAAGTTACCTGGTGAGAACAGTTCACACTTTCAGCAATGGAAATCATTAATTGATGGGCTCCATTTAGATGTATCTGGCAAGTAGTCACAGAGCTGTAGTGATAATTGTAGTAGATAATTGCCTTTACTTGCAAGTCAGAAATGAAAATATAAAAGGTAAAGCTCTAAAAAAACATTAGAAGTAATCATTGTGGTTTAATCTCAGCCAGCAACTAAGCATCACACTCACTCATTCCCCTGCCCCCCTCCCCTCTGGTGGGATGGGATGGGGAGAATTGGAAAAAAAAAAACAACTTGTGAGATAAAAACAGTTTAACAATTGAAGTAAAATAAAATATTTTTATAACAAGAACAATAATATTGATTAAAAACAAGATAATAAAAAGAAAGAGAAATTAAACTCAAGAAAACCAAGTGATGCACAATGAAATTGGTCACTACCTGCTGACTGATGCCCAGCCAGACCCCAACCAGCAATTCACCCCTCCCAGCCAACTCCCTCCAGTTTATATACTGAGCATGACATCCTATGGTATGGAATATCCCTTTGGCTGGTTGGGGTCAGCTGTCCTGGTCATGCTCCCTTCCAGCTTCTTGTGCAACTCTTTGCTGGCAGAGCATGGGAAACTGAAAAGTCTTTGACTTAGGATAAACACCACTAAGCAACAACTAAAACATCAGTGTGTTATCAACATTATTCTTGCTCTAAATCCAAACCACAATACTGCACAAACTGCTACGAAGAAAATTAACTATCCCACCTAAAACCAGGACAGTTACATAGCTGCATATACACTTTTTCAGTATTGATTCACCTTCTTAGCAGTGTAAGAGGGCTACAGTGCTCTTGATACCTGAAGTAGCATTTTTTGAGACAGCTTGAGCATCTCCATAGGAAATTGAAGTGAATTAAGACCATACGAAGAGATACTTTTTCCCATAAAAATCAAGATCCAGAAACGCAATAATAAAGAGTGATCCATCTTACTGATTTTCAACGTATTGATGTCTCCTCTTTTATTTGTAGTGTATGTCTTGGAGTTAAGAACACACCTGAGAAGAGTGGACCATCTAGGGAAAGAGTAGGAGAGTGCTGCTTTCTTTCTGAGCAGGGAATAACAGTTTACAGAGGTTTCAGAGTAGGCACAGGCAGTGATAAAGAGGCAATGCGTGTGGAGTTAAGAGCATGTATGTCCATCAGGGACTGACAGACTGATGAGAACAGGGAACAAGGTATTGTTAAGTATAAAAGGCCACAGAAAGAGAAACTCAGTGGGAATCAGCAGGGACTTTTCTAAGCTTGCTGAAAACCTCAGAGATATTGAGCCACCTGGGTGGCTTTCCCCACCTGGGAAACTATGAGCCATGGAGTGTCCCTCCATGTGACCCGTAAGTTTGTAACTTTACAGTCAGCAGTCTCAGTATTCAAAATAAATCCAAACAGATTAAAAAAAAAAGAAAAAAAGAGAGAGAGAAAGAAAGGAAAGAGAAAACCCCAAACATTAAGTTCCTGTTCCAGAGTACCATGTGTTCATTTACATTTCACCACCTGTATAAATGACATTTTCCAGAGCCACCGCTGACATTGCTGTGTGAAATTTCTTCTTTCTCCACCTCCTGTGTCTTTTCTCAAGGAAAAGAATGTGCTAGTTTCTAGTTATTATTGTTTATTATGTTTAGTTCACTTTAAAAAGAAATTATCAAAAGACTTAAAATAATTTCCTTCTCTTTCCAGTTTGGCTCAATATTTGAGTTCTGGTACAAACCTAGAATTTTAAGAGTGAGATGTTGCTCTGGTGTCTTGAGTTGGGACAGTGTCCTCAATATCTGGTATCAGGAGAATTTCTGTCAGGCTGTGGTCTTTGTTTTGGAATGAGCTGATCTATGGCTCTGAAGACAAAAGACAGGCTTATTTTTTTGAGAAGTCTGAGCCTTGTGGGTAACTCAAAACGTCCATGCATTCTTTCATAATGGAAAGAGGAAGTAGAAACCTGCTTTAGCTAACCACAGAGGAGAAATAACTTGTTACATACCAGAAATGTAGTATTTCAGTCTCTATTTTCAGACCTCAGTATTTTTTCTCATCATTTAAGACACAAAACAAAGTTTTGCAGTTCAAGCAACTCCCTTCCTGGCCTGTTGTTATACGTAAGCATGCAACTGGACTGACAGTGTTCAATGTTGTTATTGCATCCCTCCAACTGGTTGCTTTTTCTGCTTAGGCTATAGTCTTGCCACCCTCATGACATAAGACTTGATCCCTTTAGCTGGTATTTCCAACTCGATTTTTTCCACACATGTTCTTTTAGTCCATATGCTTGGAAATGGGGCTATACAGTGCAGTATTTCACCATTTGTGTGGAAACGTTGAGAAAAGAGTTCCCAGCAGCTCTTGGGAACCTCTGGTATTTTTACCACAATCTCAGCAAACACCATCTAATAGATTGATAGACAGCCGAAGAAGACCAGATTTCGTTAAGTAGTTGGAGAAAAGTCAGAAAACGGCATGCATTGGAAATTATTCCTGTCTACTGGACACTTCAAAAATAATGAGGAATTGGGTTGATTTGTTTTGGGTTTTGCCTTTTTTTTTCTGTATAAATTTCTCTATGTATTTTTTCTATATAAATTAGTTATTTGCTGATTATACTAGAGAAACACTTGTAGACTGAAACCTTGAGGTGCATATATTATAGTTTCCTGCTTTGCTGAAACCTCAGGCATATCCAGAACCTGAAAGTTCTGCAGCAAGGATTTGCTAAGTTGAACCAAAGTTCAATAGTTGTTTCCATTCCTCTGAGGTGACCATATGTGCTGTGCAGTTACTGTTGGCTTGTATGAACTTACAACGGAGGGACCATTCCTGGCCTGAGATACTGAACAGTGTATGAGTAAGACTATATAGGGAAGGAACTGAAAACTAGAACAAAATGCTGGATGGAACAGGAGAAAAGATCAAGGTAACTTTAGAACCCTCAACACCCTGGTAGCTTAATTCATATCAATTGCTTTTGTACTTATTTTGGTAGGAAATTGTAAGGAAAAATTTGAGTAAGCACAAGGTTATATTTGGAGTATTTACAAGGAGCACATACCTCGTGCCTCACCTCTTATTTTTGCAAACCCAGAAGTAATACGTAGGTTTTGCTTGAATTTTAAGTTTCCTTTGGAAAGAGTGAAATAAAATACGTCTATTTTAAATAAAAAACAAAATGAAGTTATTTTATTTCTATATTAATCTGTATTTACTTCACCTGATAGCACAACATGCCAGTGGTACTTAAGTATCTCCTCATTTTTTCAAAATCATGTGAGCTACTAACCTTAACTCTGTTTCACACAATATAGTATACTCTTTTGTCTTGATGAATCAAAGCAATGCACTGTGGGAATTCTTTAATACTGATGCATAATGAGAAACAAAGTTTTAGGAAGTTCGGCCGATAGAAGTAATGAAGGACACAAAAATCTTGAATCGCTGCAGAGAAGAACACAGCATAGGCAATTGCTGTTCATGTTAAATTGAGTAAGAATAAAGCACAGTTAATATCTTCACACAGGAGTTTTTTAAAGTTACCTGTTTCACAAATTTTGTTATTTTTAATACTCTGTCTTTTATTCAGTATTGGGATTGCTCTTATGGGGACATGGGCTTCCCGTTGCACAGGCAAATATCTCGCTAATATACCACTGTCATAACTGGCCTTATGATGTTTCTTCCAGTTCTCTAATGTAAATGGTTTTTGAAAAGTGAAGGTGAAGAAAGGTATGCATACATCATTGTTTTTAAGGTTATCATTCTAACTACTGTTAGAGCAGCTCAGAACTCGAGTCAGGAAAAAGCAGTAACACAGTGTAGATATATATTCAACTTAGATAGTTGTATTTAAAAGAAGAAATAATATTGATATTAATAACAACAATAAAAAGCCTGTTAAATGTTTTGAAAGGATTTTTCCCCATACATTTTGTTGCTCTTTAAGCTGCTGAAAGTCTTTTGCTTTCTCTTCCTATTCAGTGTTTATTTTTCTAAACATTGCTATTATATTTTATCTCTACTTTTTTTTCTTAATTTGCACTATCTCTTCATGTCTCTCCTAGTTGCCTTTACTTTTTTTTTTTTTCTAAATGCACATCAGTCTGAATTGCCATCAAACTACTTTAAGTATATTTAATTTACCAAAGTGAGGTGCTGACAATTTCTAAAGGCAGATGCTGATAAAACATAGTTTAAAGCTGCACTACTTGCTAAGGTTTGTTCAGATAAAGTCACTTGAAACCTGAGTTTTTGTGCTATTAGTAGAGTGGACCTCTGGGAGAACAATGGCTGTATTTTCCACAGAGAACTCCATTTATAGGTATCTGATATTGTTAATGGCAGTAGTTAACTAAGAAGGAACGGTATGGGAAAGGGAATTAGAGGTTCTTCTCATATATGTGAAAGTATGTTCCAGAACATTCATTATAATATAGATGAGTTTAGTCTGCAAAGCATCAGGGACAGGAGTTTCCACCCTATCCAGTGAGGCTGTTCCTATGGCTTCCTTTCAGCCAGTCCACGACGGTGGCTGCAATCTTTTGCACAGCAGGCAAAACCAGCCACCTGAATACTCTGCTCAGGCAGAAGGAATTGCCCAGTGGCATGAATCTACATTACTCTGACTTGTCCTTTCAGATGTGATGCTCACTGCCCTCTTGCAGCCCCTACTTGCTGTATAACCTGCCCCAGCCTGCAACAGCTAGGTATAGTGAGAGCAACCCTGAGGCTGCCTGCAGTTTGGGCAAGGCTGTCCCTGGAACCCAAACCACACACACAGTAGCCTCGCTTCACATCTTCTCTGTCTCTGCCTACGGGAGACTGTACAACAGCAGGTGAATCCTGAGTCAACTGGCAAATAAGTAATAGCCAAATAAGTAACATCCATCTCATGTTAGTTTGTAGTTGTCAAGCTTTGTTCAAGTTGACAGTTTTTTCTTCTAGGTCAAATAATCCATTATATGTAGCAGTGTGTATATGTATATATATATTTCAAATTATTTTACTACTGCACCTACAGGTTTTTTAGATGTCTGCTGACTGCAGCTGCAATTCTTTTTCATATCAGATTTACATTTTTCAAGGAAAAGCTTTAATGTCTTTTGTGCATGTACTCTTTTTCTCTTTTTTATTTAATTTACTTTCCCCTTACACAAAAAGAACATAATGATAAATAAACATACTCTGTTTGCATTTTGCGTATGAAAAATACTGCTCATATTTTTATTCCATCTCATCTATTATGTCTACACAGTATGTCCATGTCAATCCATGTATGGATTTCATGGAAATCCAGATGTCAAGTGCTAACTCTATACTTATTCCCAAAGATGAGGTAATACTGAAAGCACAAAAGCCATAATTTTCAGGAAAGGAAGCCTTTGATAAATGCTTGTCCCCTCTGGACTGGTGGTTCTTAATTGGCTAATCAATTGGATCATTTTCTTATACTGATTACACAGTGTTTTGGCTCTTGAACAGAGATTCATTGAGATAATACAGTAGCTTCCCCAAATACCTGATGCCTATGGAAGTTTTCTCCCCCTGCATTATTCTTTCTGTTACTCTTATAATTAATCTTCAGTACAACTGAATAGAAAAGTTGCTCAGGTTCATGATTCATTTTGTAAATGTTTCTGCTTGCCAGGGGAGTGACCTGAAGAGGGAATTCATAAGTGATAAGAGCTTGCCTTTACAATAAGCAATCTCCAGGCAATTATCACTTTATCACAGTGATAAGGAAAATACGTAGTTGGAAGAAAGGTAATTTGTTTTAATGTTATCTACACCTGATGTCACTGAATTTTAAAGTAATTATATTCAATATTCTATTAGAAAAGAAAAATGGCAACTATGAGTATGGGGATTTTTTTCCAAGTTGCTTGGTTTCTGTGAGCTAGGATGCCAAACCTCTGATTACATCCTTGCAACAACCCTGACAATGGAATGTCAGGGTTTTGCCAGTTTAATATAAGAAAACCAGCAGGAGGTATTACTTTCAAAGGCATTTGATAAAGGATCCCACTCATGAAGCTGAGAGGAAATCAATGAACTTTTTCATTTCATGGGACTCTATGATGCTTAAGTCCCATGTTAAAATTCTTTGCTTTTATGTGATTTTTCTGACAGTGTTCTGTCTTCTGGCTCACTCTGCCTTTTTTTTTTTTTTTTTTTTTTGGCAAGTTTACTCGTAATTTCAGGCTGTGAAATCTAGTATATGGCAAACACTATGTCGGCACACTGTAATGAGATTTTATGGGGTTTTCTGTAAGTAGAACCCATTAGTGGCAGCTGAATAGCACTGTTCTCACCAAACAAGCTCAAGAAAGAAATCTTCTGTGGCCCTAATACATATTCTGCCATGCCTCCTTTCAAACTTGAAAATGTGCATTAAAAAGGAAATAATCTCTGCTGCCTGTTTGAAATTCCTGGCCTAAACTAGAAATGAGCTATTGTATTTATCTTTCTCTCCTCTCCCTGGGAGCAATGCTAATAATTTTACTTGGAGGTTGCAAAGCACAGATGAGCCAGTATGAGCAGAAAGATTCCCGTTCATCTGCTGATGGATGTTACAGTTTTTATGAGGCACACTGCGTACTGCAATCAGTGGCTCTACAGAGTTGGTGCAGGCTCAGGTCCAGGAGTTGCTCTGTTTGCTGACACGGCAGTCCAAAGGCTGATTCAAGTCCTGACTGTGCTGTGCAAGTGCATAGCATGTCAGTTCTCTTACGCCTTCTCAGCACACGCTTATGAATGGAGGGCTCCAAATTGTGCGTTTTCTCTGATCATGATGGAAAATGGGACTTAATGTAGATGACATGCAACCAGATACAGCTTTGAGTCATAAGCAAAAAAATATTAAAATCTAGTATATGTTTGCTTTTTTAGTTATTGGAATTGTATTTTCATACCCAAAGGCTGAATGGCTTTTTTCCAGAGACGGGTCCAGCATTCAAGATCGAGTCCTGCCTTGGCTGTGCATCACATCCTTTTGGATGTCCTGGCTCCAGATTAGGGAGTCTGTACTTTTGCTGAGTCGCATAAAAGCTATGCTGCTTACAGCGAATTTTCAGGAGAGGAGAATTCCCACTGCTCTTTGCTTGTCAGTTCCTACCCTGATGTAGTAGCTTCCCTTGTGGCTTTTGACGTGTGGGTTTTGGACAGTCCCATGGCCTGCCATTGCAGTAACCTCCTTCTTGGGCAGGGTCTGCTTCCTGGTCATCTCCATCCAAACCCCTAGGGAATGTGCTTTCTGTTGTTGGCACAAGTGTCCCTTTCCTGGTCTTGTCATTGCTTTTCTGTAACAGCAGGATTCACTGGTTCCTGTGCTCATGTTTCATTGCCATAATGCTGCCTTATGGTCCACCATACCAATTAATTTCCCTGTTATTTGGTGCATTTTATGTGATGTGGGGAAAAGAAGGACTCTTAATGCACAGCTTAGATCTTACGGAGAGATGTGTGTGCTATGTTGCTTTTTTTAACCCCTATGTCTATCACTTCCTAGTGGCTCACATAAATATCTGCGCTTGATTTTCTAGCTGTCCGCATTGTGAATTGTTAGCCTTGGATGGACTAGAACGAGAACACAGAAACCTTTTGCAGAATTTGATTCATTTACTTATAGTCCACAAGAAATTGAAGTGATGGAAAAAAAGGTAGTAAAGTTACAAAGCACTGTGGTTTAATTTCATAGCATTGAGTTAATTTCGCCTTTAAGGCTGTTGTACGCACAGGAAAGCCTCCAAAATTGTTTGGAAATGCCTATGCTGACAGGAAAGGAACAGCTGAGGAGAGATAACGGTACAATCTCCAAGACCCATATGTCCTAGGTGACTGCTAAGCTTTCATTTCTGTCAAGTTTCATTGTGGTTTAAAGAAGAAAAAGAGAAAAAAAGCTGGAACGTACGTATAGAGAAGAATTTACAATCAGAAGATCACCACAGCTAGAAGATCTGGGGAAACAGCTGAAGAACACCCTGCTTTGGACTTTGACTTACCACAGAAATGTTTTTGTTTGTTTCAAAGCAATGTAATAAGGTGGAGAAAAGACAAGGAGGAGCATCTAGTGAAAGATATTGAAAAATGTTGTCACCATTGTTCTGTTTATACTGTGCAGATGCTTTATGCTGCTGTGCTTCTTGTCCCCTTGGGTTCTTTTTCTTCCCTTTCCTGATAGTTTGAAGGGGAAAAAAAAGAAGAAATCCTAAGGTCAGCTTATTGATCTAGAGCTGCCAAATCCTCATGATGTGCCACTCTAAAAGCTAATTGAAAGGCTTCTGTTGTGTAATCAAAAGTATGCTTTGGGGAGATGAAACACCTTGTTTTGCGTCTAAACTTTTTGATCTGAAATAACTAAGTGAGCTGTTCTATGAAGCTGACTATGCTGATGTATGTTCCTAATTTCTTCGTTTTACTGGCCCCAACTGTGCCTGGTCTTTTTAGCTCCTTTTAACAAACAGTCATTAAAAGCAAAGTAATTGGTTTTGGATGCTTCTATTCCTTAAAATCTCATTAGATTTTGAAACATGATTTCTGCTCAAAATTCTACTTTCCATTTTCAGTGAAGAAATATTGTTATTTAACTCTTTGTAGAAAAAAAGAGGTATTTTTAAATGTCTGTACTTAATTCATGTTTGTGACTGTCTTCTCTAACCTGTGTGAGAAATACTGTGATTGAAGGGCTACATTAAGTTAAAAAGAAATTTATTTTCTAAACCAGGCTGTCTCTTTCTTCTGCCTTCAAGTACCTTAGCATTGCCATAACTTTGCCATAACTCAAGTGAATTCATCCACCAATGCACAACACACAGGAATGAGATTTTTAATACTCTTAAAATAATTTCTCAGAGTTAAAGCGTATTTATATAATTTTGCCTACATTTACATGGTAAAAAGCATGGTATTTATTAAATTTTTTTAAAAAGTTGATGATTCAGCTTTAGCAGCAGAGCAGCTGGTCCATTAGTCTCTTATTTCTGGACGTATGAAGTCAGGCAAAAGAATCTGATCCTATGACATTTTCATCTTTGTCAGTAGTGAGCCACATCACAGGTATTGCTCATTCTTACCCATGACAGACAATTAGTTTTATGCCAGTGCACTCTTGTTATCATTGAACTGCTATTATTTATATTGTTGCAGAGTTTAGCTGTGTCAGTCTGAGAGTCAATTTACCGAAAGAGGGAATACGCAGGTGTATAATGATGAGATTGGGACTTTGTAATGCAGTTTGGTTTACAGACGTAAATTTTCCTTGTAGAATCTAATGAGATTACCAACTTCATAATGGTAGACCTGAGTTTAATATTTTAAAACTCTTTTAGATCCTGATCCTGTGTTCCTCCCTTTCCAGATGACTCTGGCATGACTGCAGGACAAAGTAGCCTTGTTTTGAAGGTGTCCAGGACAGGACTCCAATGCCTGCCTTACTCTGAGAAGGGCTGAGGTGGCAGGAAAGGGGACTAGAGTCTTTCATCCTAACATAACATGAAAATTCTTACTTGCACTGACTGTGAGAAGTCCTACTGACTTCTTCAGGACTTCTACAAGGTCAGCACCGGAAATATTCTCTTGCAAATTGTGAAAATCCCATATAACACAATCAGATGAGTGCATAAAGGTTTCACCTGGCCAGCCCCATGCCACCACTTTGCTGCTCTGTCATGAAATTAGTTTAAAAATGAGATTTAAAAAATAATAATCCAAGTTCTTTTTTTACATTCCTTTTTATTTAAGTGTTTTGGATTCCTATCTCAAACATTCTTGAACAGCAATAGCAGATGAAAATCATGCTTTTAAAAAGAAAAATAAGATTCCCAAACACTCATGTGATTTCAGATGCCAAAGCTTAAGAAATGAGAGGAGAAATAATCCTAAGATGCATGATAAAACTGAAAGGTGGAAGTACCTAAACTAGAAAGTTTAACTGTGACCATTCAATCTCAGCAGAAAATAAGGGAGTTTTTCTCTCCAGAGAATTCATCTTTCACATGAAACTGGAAGAACTACATTTAAATTTACTGCTGAGATTCCTGTTTAAAATGAATTGTGGTCTCTTTATAAAGATATTCTGCAAAAATCAGCAACCTGTTTTAGTGTTAGTCCTCCAAATCACTGGAGTGGTCAAAATTTTTTACAAAAAGGTAGAAGATTGTAAAAAATGCTTCAGTAAAGAATATAAAAATACAAGCAATAGAAAAAAGCTATTTTCTAGTAGTGCCAAATAGATTATTGCATTTTTAGACACAGGTTAAGAAACGATAAAAAAGGCTGTGAATGATTCAGCCATAAAATTTGTTAATGTGTCATCCAAAATACTCTTGTTTTGAAAGGTCAAGTTTTGCTAAAACCAAGAATGTCCTAGATAGGATGGTCCCAGGAGATCTAACCTATAATTAACAGCTGAGCTGCGTGACAGAAGATAGACAGTAGGCAGAAAAAGGTTTGCCCTCACCTGTGGAGCGGCAGTAAGAGCTGCTGGAGTGAGTGTAAGGGCAAACACTGTCTTTCTCTTTTCAGCCATTCTCACCACACTTAGAGAATATTCTGGATTTGCCCATGACTCAGTGGATGACATCAGGTATGACGCATAACACATCTGTCTCTCACTGATTGACAATAATATGTCTTGACCTCAGGGAGGAGTTCAGAAGATAGATTTAGTTTTCCAGTAATTTGACTGACTGAAGTAATTTGACTATATAAATGCTAACAATGCTGATCTGGAGCACTGTTTCCACCCTTTCATGTAATTTCTGGTGTGTAAGACAGACTGCCTTCTTCAGCTGGAAATTCCTGTGGGGAATCCACTGAGAAGTGAAGACCTCATTCTCTGTAAGTGGGATCCCACTGTAAATCCTGGTGTTCAGTCATGGTTTTCTGAACTCTACGATCTCATGTATGTGCATATGTCCTGCCGCACAGAGCAAGGTAAGGACAGAATGCCAAATTACCAGTGGGAGAGAGACTCCACGACCTTATTTCTTGGCATTTAAAAATAAAAGTAATGACTGTCTGCTTCAGTGGAAAGCTGTAAGTGGGCTTAATTCGGGAAGTTGACAGATGAAGGGAGTGTAAAGATTCTCTTGTTCAAACTCCTTTCATAGCAGTTTCATCAAAAGTCTAGGGCAGATAGCAATTTTGCAATAGCAACTACATGTTTCCAGTTTAAAAATGTGACTGAATTATCCAAACACTTATAAAAATACATGTTTAAAAAAATACCACCAACATTTCATTTGAAAAACAAATATGGGCAAACTGAGTACTGAATAGATAACGAATCCTTATTTTTAGAAGCCATTTTCTTCAAGAAGGCATGCTCCTATCTTATCTGTATCTCCTAGGGAGAGCTATGGCCAGGAGCTCCCGTGGTGTTACTGCTTTCATTTTTCATGATGGGAGATTGGTAACCAGCACTGGAAACACGCTCTGACTAAGACGTACCATTTTTGGAGAGAAATAGGAGTCTGAGGAAGGCACAATGTCAACGTTTCCTATAGAAAACTTAATTATTCTTTCTTTTATATTTCCTCGGTAAGAATGAGACTTTATTTACCCCTTGCACTGTGAATTCATAATGGTGTCTCATGGTTTATCATAGTCACCCTTTCATTCTTTCGTTCAGTTTTAATTAATTATTTGCATTGTTGTGTATCTGCTGGGCCAAACAGTTTGTATATTAGTATGCTGAAGATAAGAGGAGTTACACTTGCTCAGCAACTCTGAAAATCATGTGTTTTTCTCAGCGTATTTATAAATAGGGGAATGGATTTGTTAGGCATGGAGATCTGAATATTTGCTCTATCTGTTGCTCTTATATAATGATTATGTTACAGCACTGTCACCAACCTGTTTAAAAGAAGCTGCCTAATACGAAGCGCGGATGTTTTGATTCAACATATTTATATTTTCAAAATCTGGGTGGCCTGGAATCTTTATGTTTACACGATAATGAATTGATCTTTCAAATTCTCTGAAAATCAATCAGCAAATGCAAATCTGCGATAGGAGATTTCCAAGAAAAATAAAAATTAATCAGTCCTTAATCTGTTTCCTAGCCTTCTTGCTCTCCCGGAGTTTGTTAAGCTAGTAACACTAGTCTGTGCAATGTTACCCACAGACTTTTTGAGTGCCAGTCATGAATATTGGAAATTTCTAAAAAAAATCCTGGTAGTACATGTCTTAAAGAAACACGCACGTATTTGTGCACAATGTAGTACTGACCCTTACCTATTCTCCAAGGTTATGAACTTTACAGCATAGCACAAAGTTACCTTGCACAGAGCCAAGGTTTCATTCTTGAATGTGGGGCATAGCGCTCACCTGAGAAATTTTGTGCATGTTAGTCTGTATATTGATCATGACTGGATCTGTCCCGAAGATCTGAGTCCCAACAGCACCTCCTTGTGTTGAAAGCTTACCTATTTAAGCAGTTCATGATGTATTTCTTGAGATGATTGATACTTTTTAAACACTGTATTTTCTATGTAATAAAGAATTAAAAATAGTTTTTTGCTTCACAAAAGAATCAATTTCCATTGATTAGTAGTAAAAATCTGTGAGCATTGCTAATGAAAATATTAAAGTTGATAACAAATGTAATTTAGGTCAAGAAATATTGCCATATACTTTTCAAGCAATGTATTCAGACGTAAAGCACTCCCTGCTCTTCAACACCTGACCAGCTTTGCTTACAATGCTTAAATGCTAGCAGAGTTTGTTATAAGCCACTAAGGACTCACAAGTAAGACTTAAAAATGTTTCAAATTTTCTTTTAAGAAGCTGAAAAAAACCGCGACACTGGTTTACATTGAATATTAAAGTATGTGCTTTTAACGACAGTGGCACAAATTAATTCTGTCAACAGCAAAGTGCAATGTGTCAACAATTTTCCCATGGCAAGTAATTCTGTCAGAATATCTGGTTCACTAAAAGCAGTCCATTTCATGTTGTAATTAAAAACCTGTTCATTTTCAAGATTTTCTGGATAGGAAGCCTTTATTTTAGAATTTTTCATTTGTTTATTATTGTTGAGTGATTTTAGGGAAACAAAATACTGTGATCTAGTTGAAGGAATTTCCCCCCAGCTTTTTCACTCCACTCACCAATGATGTTAGACAAAATTCTTCAAAGCAAATATATACGGAGGTGATTAGGATTTATTTACCAAGGTCAAATTATACTCGACCAACCTAAAAGTGATGAGGTCTGTGTATGATGGCTGAAGTAGTAGATGTTCTCTCTGTTGATATTCTGCCTCTCACGGCATCTTTATCAGGTAGATGAGTAGACTAGTGGAAGGGATGAGAAACTAACTGGATTGTGAGCCTTAAAGGCTTAAGGGGCCACAATCTACCCTGAAACTGGTTACGAGTGGAAATTGTCAGAGATCTGTCCTGGGACCTGCCCTATTAATACTTTACCAATGACCTAGAGCAAGGGACAGAATGTGCCTTTATCAAGTTTGTGGATCATAGTAACTTCTAGAGTGCTGTCAAAATGCTCAAGGACAGAGTGGCCATTTAAAGACAGCTACCCACACTACAGGAATGAGCCACTAGGAACTTCAACAAGAGCAAACACAAAGTCCTACACCAGAGATAGGATAACCCTCTGCAGTGCTACAGAAAAGAGACTAACTGGCTGAGGAGCAGCTCTGTGGAAAAGGAGCTGGGCATACTGGTGTATGGAAAGGTAAACAGGGGCCAGCAGGGCACGCTGGCAATGATGAAGACTAGTAGCAGACTGGGTTGTATCAACAGAAGCATACTCAATAAATTGAGGGAAGTGATTATCACCCTTCACTTGACAGTCATTAGACCAGATTGAAACATTTGCCTTGTGAGAAGATGCTGAGGCACCAGGGCTTGTTCAGCCTGGAGAAGAGAGAGCTGATGAGTCATCAGAGAAGGCATCAGGAGGACAGAGCCTTTTTATACTTTTTTTGTAGCCATGTGTAGAAGGACAAGAAGCAGACAGTGGGAATAAAATTAAACAGAGGAGGTTTGTTACAGATATAAGGAAAAATATCTCTCCATTAGGATAGCCAAGCAATGGAGCAGGTTGCTCAATGAGGTTTTGCAGGCTCCATCCTGGAAATTTTCCAGATCCCATTGGAGAAAGCCCTGAACAACCTGGTCTGATCCCAGAGCTGACCCACTTTGGGCAGGAATTTGGACTAGTGACCTCCTAAGTGACTCTCTAATTCTCCTTGCTTCTCTGAGACCTTCATATTCTCCAACGTTTCGTGCAAAGCAGCCAGAAATGCAACTTCGGTTGTCAAAATATAGAGTAAGAATTTGCAGAGAAATTTATTCTTGTGCAAAAGGAAGTGGTTTTAACCTGGTATTTAGAAAGAAAGTAGAGTTCACACCTTCTCACTTTTCCCTCCTTTGCCCATGAATAGCACAGATGATAGCAGGAACCTTGTATTAATTTTCATCCTGGCTGTGCCATCCTGTCTAAAGTTCTTTCATCCATCAATGTTGTTGGCTAAGCAGGGAAAATGGGGTGACACAGCAGAGAGGGCAGATTTGGTACTCATATGAAGACAAGAGCATCGAGACAGTTCTTGACATTTTGGACTTTCAGATTAAACAATGGTAAATTACATCCAGATTATTTTCCAGAGACTTTCACTCTGATCCTCTCTATAGAAAATTGACAGATTTCAACAGTGCTGACAGGAGCAGCAAACTGACATAGTCAAAGTTAGAATAATCCCTATCAGAGCATATTTGTCTGTGACCAACAGCAATTGGCAAGGGGTAGGAAGAAAAGGAAGAAATGATGAAATAAAGGATAGAGGCACAGAGAAAGTAGATCGCAAAAATTATATGTACTTCTGCAATAGCGAAGCATCAGTGGGGGTGAACTATATGACAGATGAGAGAGAAGAGAGCCTATCCAAGAAGCAAAATAGAAGTGTCAAAAATGTCTAACTATCTTGTTTTCAAAAAGTACTAGGCATATTTATAGAGGCTAGAATCTGATTAATGTCATTGACACTCAGACATCTAATCATATAAAAGCAAATACGTTGAAATCAGTGGGATTTAAGTATCTACCCTGTTTATCCAGCATAAAATTCCTGACAAGCATTCATCTGCAACACGGATTACTTAAATAACTTTGAAAAAGTTGGCTTTAAGCCACACTTGGATATGAGTCTCTGGCTCAAAAATGGGTTAGAGTTTTTGAAAGGGTTATAAACAAGGGTTATTTACCAACTTATACATAACCACCTTACTTGGCTTTGACTGCCAGAGTTGTCCAGTTATGTTAGTAATAGTGGTAGTCCCATTGCTAAAGACTTCATTTTTACGACATGTCATTCTGAATGCCTAGCTTTTGTGAAAAAAATCCCTTTGTATTCGGTGTTTGTCACACCAAAATAGGCGTGTGTTAGTTTAAGAATACTTCTTTCCCATGTAGCTGTGTAATGTTTCTCCACAACTGTGACGAATCTGTCTCTTGTCTGAAGACAGACTCAGAGTTCTTAGTTCTCATTTGGGTGACTAATCATAACATCGTTCTTTCCTCTCCTCTTTTGGGACGTTTATATTACCTAACTCTGCAGTTAGATTGCAAATCTCCATCTGTAAAATGTTTCTCTTCCTCCCCTGGAGTTTGGCTTGGATTCCCGTTCTAAATTTAAATGGAACTCCATTTTCCTTGTCTAATAACGACTGAATAATTAGGCTTTTACATAGAAAAATAATTATCTAAAGAATTGTGTTCCTGTAAAGGGCATTTTGAGCACTGTAGATATATGCTTCCTCTGCCATATTACCTACAGTTTGCAGGAAGAAATCTTCTTAAAGAGACAGAAGTATTCATACATATCCAGTCCCTGTAATTTGTAAGACTCTTTTCCATTATTTGTGTATTTCTCTTTCATATTGCAGGAAAACGTTCTTACTTCCTAAAAGAGACATTTGTTTCTAACAGAGTGGCACATTTAAAGATTCACATAGTAATATCTTTACATAAAATGCAACTGTATAGCTCTCTGGGTCTTTGTCTATTTTTTCACAGTATTCTACAGTAAATGTTACATGAAGGGAGACAGATCTGATTGTTAATAATTACTTCCTTTGTCCTGTGCAGCTCAGTTCCTGGTTTCTTTCTGTTCTTGGTCCAATTTGTGGGCTGATATTTGGAATGAGTTAGGTGAAAAGGTCTAGTATATTGTTTTACAGTGCTGTATATCTTCATGTGCTTTGCAGACTACGGGCTTAATTGTTTGCATTACTGCCAGTGACGATTCCACCACTGGATATGGATATTTCTGTGCACTGCATTGAACTATGAGAATTCCTGGTTAGGTCAGTTAGTGGAGACATATGATTGTGCACATTTAAAAAAAAAAAATATGAACAATTAATGGTGTTTGGGTATCCCTAGCCTGTTTGCATAGCATCAGAACGCCATAATGAAACATTCTGGTGCCTGCTGTCTTCTCTAATTGCCCCCCTCAGCTGATATTGCATGGACCCGCAGTGCCTTATTTCCCAGATCAGTGTCAGCAGTTAGTAAGTCTCTGGCATTTTTGGCCTCATTTTTTGTTCCCCTCATATTGGGTCCAGCTCACATCCTGTTCTCATGGTGTCTCAGGTAGACATAATGACTGACTTCAGTGTTCCAGAACATGTCCAACAGGAACATACTGGGTTTTACTCATGTTGGACTGACTTTAATCCAAACAAACTGAACAAAATCATCAAAGACCTACTATTGTAAAATGTTTGAACTAGCTTTGTCCATTTAGCATGAGAAAATTTAGAAAGTACTCACATGGGCACCTCAGCTGCCAAATCAGAGAGAATGGCTCTTCCTGGAAGAGGTGATGATCGTGTGGAGGGGAGATAGCTTCATTCATAAACAGAAGTAGATAAGGAAGATTCATGTCTGGATGGTCCCATGGTAGTCACTAGGTAATTGGCAGTGATCTTAAATCACATTGCTTTATGAGATGTGGAACTAGAGAAGCATGACTTCCTATTTTTCTGTGATTTGTGTCCTGCTCCGCTCCCCAGTCCATAGTATTGCCAGCCTTCCTCTTCCCTTTGGCTGGGCAAAGCGGCTGTCTCAGTGGCATTGGGGTGCTGCCTGGTCAGCCGGCTTACAGCTGCTGATTTACCATCCAATTCCTATGTCTCTGAGTGTATGAAGAAGTGAGACATAGCTGTCTTTCTTTGGGAGCTTGTTCCCTGCTACCCAGTTACGATCTTTGGAGAAACTTGAGATCCTTGAGATCTCTGTCCCCATCCCAATTTGAAAATTGATGAGCAGCTTCAAAGGGAAAAAAGGTTCTGAGGTCTGACAAACTATGTGATTGTATGCGCTTCATTTCCTTGGAAAGACAGGATAGCAACACTTTTTAAAAATTTATTTTTCATTAAACTATCTCTAGAGCAAAAGATTAGATGCATCAGCAAGAGAATGATATGATATACAGTGCAAATTTTTAGAATATGCAGACAAATCAAGGCAAATGTCAAACAAACATCAATGTGTGGTCTCGTGGGCTAAGGCAGTTCAAGACCAGATGTCATAAAATTCTTCATGAGACCATGTTAGTTATAAACAACTCTCTATTTGTAACTGTCCTGCTGCTCATTTCCATGTCATTTTTCATGAAAATCTGAATGCTTTTCCTTTCAAATATTGACAAGGGTTTAAAAAAGAGGTTTAAAAAATGGTTATCAGTGCACGATTCTTTGCAGTCGGTAATTCCCATGGCAGCTGTGAATTTGGTAAAGCAAACAGCACTTGCAGTATGTATCTTGGAGATAAAAATGTGGACAAAAACTCCTTTTCTGAGATACGTGTTTGATGGGTGTGAACCATAGAAAAACTCGGTAGTGGCTAAATAATTTTATTTTCTTTGCAACGGAACAGAAAATGAATACTGAGCAGCTTTAATCAAGAGACATTCAGAAAATGCTGGTGAAGGACCAGTAGGGGGCATTAGTATTCCATATAGAAAGGAGTATTGCAGTCTTCATAAATTATTTTATGCATTTACTTTAGTATTAAAGTTGAAGAAGCTGTAAACTGTATGCTTTTTCATCCTCTGTACATCAGAGTATTTGTCTATTTTAACCCCGAATGTATACGTTCATTTAGCTATTTTCATTTAACTGTCAATAAGCAAAGCCTTTGAAAATTTTCATATTCCTCATCTGGAGACTATTTTGCAGCCCATTCATTATTCAAATGCAGTGCCATTTCCTCTTTCTGACAAACAGGGAGTAATTAGGCTTTTCCATAGACAAGTGATTACCTAATAAATGACCTTCTGCAAAAGGCTGTATTAAAATGAAGCAAAAGGCATATTTAGTGCAAATGATGGCCAAGCAATAAGGTGCAGGAACAAAAGAGAAGCTTTGCATAGCCAATCTGCTTCAGCAGCTTCAGAAATAATGAAAATGCTTACCTGTGGTCTACACCAAATGTAATAAGTCTGACACTATGTGTAAATTCTTAAACACAAAATGCGATGGGCTGCTTGATAATTCCCTTGAAATCATAGGTACAACCAGAGGGAAGCACGATCACGTTTCATAAGACACGTCACCCATGTTTGTTTTAGACATGAAATGTAAACTGCAAGCAGATGATAGAAGATAATAGCTGAGTCGCATGTAGCTCCCCATGTCTTTTTTACAATATACTTCCAGGTATATCAAACGAAAGAATTGCAAAGAGAATGTCTTTGAACTATAGTTTTAAAGGAATGTCCTATCTCAGTCTACTCAGATTAAGCAAACCTGAAAGCGCATCATGTGCAATCAAAGCTGCTTGTGTGTGTATTCTGACATCCTTTCACCACCTATCCCTTTGCTGACTGTAACTAGAACTATTGCTAGCTTCATCAGGAAGCAGACTACAACAGAACAAACCACTTACTCTTCCTTCAGAATCAATCCTACTATTTAAAGAAAGAAAACATGTCTCTTTATCTGGCAATGAAGCTAAACCTTCAAAAAGCTAAAGCTTCTTTTTCTCAGTGCTGAAAACAATACAGTTGTGAGAAGGTATTTCAGGCACAGCGTCTTACAAATACTTAAAAAGTTGATTTAGAACTTTTCAAACTGTCATAAGGAGAAAAATGTTAGCAAGAGCATTCTGGGCCCTGGGCATTTCCTGGGGCAAATAAATGGTTGTGGGTTAATAATCCTCAGCCTAGCCTTGAACCTGACTACTTTTCTCAGCATGTCAGCAATCCCTAGAAAACGCCTTAGGCTCAGCTACTACTGCTTGATCAAATGTGTCACAAACTGGGATGGTTCAAGTGCGGGATTTTCACCCATCCCACAGCTCTGTCAATTCACTGTTCCTGGCTCTCTACAGAATCCCTGATCACATCTGTTTAGAAGGGCTATGAGAACCCAGCCTTCACTCAAAATATTGGGGCCATTTTCACATGCATTTGTGCTTGTATGTGAAAGAGAATGAAATCAGAGGCCACTGTTCTCAGCTCCTACCTTAGCTAAGTTAGGAGGCAGTTTTTATTACATTGCTGAAGACAGCAGGCTCCTCCTGATGCTAATTCAGAACAAAGGACTATGTTAGGCCCTCTGTCGGTCTAGTTTTACTTCCCCCATCATATTTCTCCACCAGCAAGTGTGGATTTTTTTAAAAATGAAATGATATGTGAAAAAAACCTCACCTCTTTTTTTGTAGCATCGCTGAGGTCAGTTGCTAAATGAGTGCTTGAAATGTTTCTCCCTATAACATATTCTAACACGAAGCACAGGTTTGGTCCATTGCAGAAGATAAAGAACATTGTAAATTGAGATGTTATGCAAGCTTTGCTGTCTCAGGGTATAAATAGAAGACAGCCATTTGGATTTCTGGTCTGTAGTCTCCAAGTCTCTTTGACCCCTTGGCATTGCAGGGCCTATAATGTGTCAGAGTAGAAAATAATTTTTAATACACCTTTTGGTTCAAGGGTATCTTAGATATTGATGGAAGAACTTCCAGCAGACTATTCAGAGCATCGATAAACTTTTTTAGATGCCTTCAGCTGACAATACAGAAAAGTGGGTATGAAATGCAAATATGGCATACAGAATATTTCAGTTGTGTGGGGCTTTTTAACAAGATATTGGTAATTATTAAGATAATAGGACAGAATCTCCCTGTATCAAAAAACCTTGTCCCCTCTTAGTGTTGACACAACCAAGTCATTTAAGCCCAGGTGATGATTTACCAGGGGAGATGGAAGGAAAAGGAGGATGCTGCATAATCTAACAGTTGTCAGCTGGCATCAAGGCAATGCCTTTATTTCTACTAATCTTGTCTGTTGATTTTTTTTTTTTTAATTTAAGAAGTCTAGTAAGAATTTGTATTTTTTTTCTAGACATGGTTATACCATGATACAACTGTTTGGCTCTTGGATGGCTATGAATGGACTCTCTTGAGTTCTCTGCTCTCAGTAAAAGAAAAAAAAAAAGGACTTCTGTCTTGCTACAGATGCACTTGTTTAGAAATAAAGGACTGAGTTTTCCTTCCCAACATCACCACACTGATAGTCCATGTAACTAGGTAATACTGGTGAAGCCTTATTGCAGTTATAACTTTACTGTTATGATAACATTATCTGCATTTCAGCTGGCCTTTCTTTATTGGTAAAATAAACTATCTCAAGATATCTTATGACCTCTAGTATCTTTTTGGAGTATAAAGATAATTGATTGTGATTTTGAACTTGCGTTCTCCAAATGAAGCCAAGACATGTACCAGAAGGCAGAAAACTCAAACTTTTAGGAAGTCGTGCAGAAGTGATTGTTTGTTGAGTCTCCCAGCAGCCTGTATTTTGTCATTTTGAGAAGATCTACTCCCCTAATCATGGCTCAAACATTATCGGTGGCACTGTGTAAATAAACATTAATGATGGCCATGTGATTTTTTTTCCATTTGCTTCTACACAGCTAGGATTTTATCCTCAGACTTTAATGGGATTTGAGGGTGGTTTGCACTGCATTGGATTGGATTCTCATTTCTTGGTTTCTTGACTGGATCCCAGAACAGAAAAAAATATTTTACTTAAACCAAAAGGAACTGAAATAACCCACTTTCCTCTTGCTCTACCCTCAGCTGCAAACACAAGGATAGACAAAAAGATATTTCTCATATTGTTGTATAGTTCTATAATATACACTGTTGTTATAGTAACAGGTAGGGAAATATATTTTTTAGCTTTATGTTGACAGTGCTCCTTTAAAGAAGAAAGGGAAAAGTAGAAAACAGCATTTCATAAAAAGTCAAAATATGGTTCAACAAAGCTCATCTTTCTTTTTAGCAGCTGTGTTGTTTTTACATGTATAATCTATACACCTACCACTTTTCACTCTGAAGTCACTGTTTTGTGGGCACCAGGATATAGTGGCAGGTGATATCTATTGTCTTAGTGTAATTGATTACAGGTATATAATGCCAATAATTATTACAATATTATTAGTAAAATATTTTCCAAATGCAAAATGTTAATGAATTTTAGCAAAAATTTATATTATCCCCCAAACTATTTCCTAACTTTTTGTTGGATTTCTCATTTTTGTTATATTAAGATCAACTGTATAAATGTCACATAAGTCAGTGATATATGAAACAATAAAGTTATGAAAAATCTGTGACAGTTGAAAGGAATATCTTCAACTTTGAAATTCCAATTACTAATTTTCTACTTAAAGGTTAACTTAACATAACTTCTGTGTTTTTAATGATGTGCATTTGGCTTCCTGTAACTTCCAGTAAGATGCAAGTATGTAACATTAACCTACAGGACACTAGTTGAAAAATAAATAAAATTAACAAACATTAGTATGTCCAAGCATTGACTGTTTTTGGAAAACAAAATTAATTTTATTTTTCTTTTTTGACTTCTTTCACATTACTTCATCTTTCCTCCACCTTCCTTTACGATAGATATTTTTGGTTCAGCTGTACAAGACATTTGTGTGCTGCCATTTTAATGTCACTAATGGCATGAGACCATTATCTTCAATTTTCATCAGAAAATTTTACTTGAGACGTGAGTCGTTCCTGAAAGCTTTTGCAATACTAAAGATTCAATTTAAATAAGGCTGATGAATATTTGAAATAGAAGTTCAGTCTATGCTTCAGGTAAAGACTGTGCAATAGACCTTAGAACCCAATTCAGCAAAACAATTAAAATTACATTTAGCTTTAAGCTCATGACTAGCTGTCTTTGTTTTGTTGTGCCGTTTAATGATTCTTCCTGCTGTTATATAATTCATTCAAGATGCAATTTGGGATCTGTATCATTTGCAGACAGCTCTCATAAGGCAGTAATACAAAGTCTTCCTTGAATTAGCATAATAAATATTTTTCTTTAAGAAGAGCTGTACTCCTGCTTGATCGTCAATGAATTTTAAGCTTTATGGAAGTGATATTCAAATTGATCCATTCATCCACTTATATTAACAGGAAGATCCTACTCATTAAATACACATATATAGATATTATGAAATCAGATGCATTGCACCTTCACATTTTCATTGTGCAGTAGGTTAGGAATAAATCTTTAGAGATTTAGCTGTCTTCCAAATGGGTGTTTCTTAGGCTTTCTTCTCAAAGTTAAAAAGTTGGCACCAGTATGGCAAAATATAACTGCACTGAAAACCTTTTTTTTTGCCGAATTTAATTCTACTTTTTGAATTACTGAGAGACTTGCAGGGAGAATATTTTCCCAATATTTACTTTCGGTAAAGAGGTTTTTTCTCTCTTACCATTTTAGAATGAAACCTGGGACTGCAAGTTGTACTTGAACCCTACATGCCAGGGGCGTCGGAATGTTTGAAGAACTTCACAGATAATGCTGCAGTGGATGTTTCCTTTTTGGTTCCTGCATTTCTACTGAGCCACACTGCAAACTGACTATTGACCATAGCAGCCAGAATGTATTCGTTTTTTGACAGAGGTCAGCTGATCCAAAGAGGTCAAACCAGCCTAATGTCTGACTGTATTTTTAAATAGAAAGCACGCAGGGATTCTTCACTTCTCCACAAGCTGCCTTTATTTTTAAAATACTTTAAAGATTAGTAAAAACCATCCAAGTGTAAAAGCGCTTGGAAGAAGTGGCCTTACACCTGTAGCAGACTGATTTTTTAAAAGCGTTTTCCATTTTTAAGCTGAGAGAGTTGGGAGGGGAGAGAAGAGAAGGCTCCGGGGAGATCTTATTGCAGCCTTCCAGTGTTTAAAAGGGGGCCTACAGGAAAGATGGGGAGGGACTCTTTATCAGTGAGAGTGGTGATAGGATATGGGGTAACGGTTTTAAACAGAAAGAAGATAGATTTAGATTAGATGTGAGGAAGAAATTCTTCACTGTGAGGTGGTGAGGCACCAGAACAGGTTGCCCAGGGAAGTTACGGATGCCCCCTCCCTGGAAGTGTTCAAGGCCAGGTTGAACAGGGCTTTGAGCAACTGATCTAGTGGAAGGTGTCCCTGCTCATCGCAGCAGGGTTGGAACTGGGTGATCTTTAAGGTCCTTTCCAACTCAAACCATTCTATGATTCTGTGATTTTCTTTTGCTGCCAGCAGTTGGGAAGTGACAACCAAGGAGTAATATTTAGGAAACATGTACAGACTTGTGCACAGCAAGACTCAATGTTCGAGGCATCTAAAGAAACTTCTGGAAAGTCAGTTTCTAACACAATCATTCTTGCTGCTTCCACTTTACAATTGGCTAAATTTTTGTCAACTACCAGCCCATGTCCCCTCTGCAAAATGTAAAAGTTTGGGAAAAAATTATTCCTTTTGCAGGCCTTGAAAAGGATATGCTGTAGGAGACACCGTTCTAAAACTCCTGTTACTCTGAATGAGTAACACCTCCTCTATACAGAGGGAGAGACTAGAGGTGCCTGTGTAGAAATGGAATAAAATGGAAGATTACACCAGCAGTGCACAGCTGTTTCCTTTACTGGGATCCTTCCATGCTCAGTTCCTTTTCTGTTCTGGGAGAACACTGCAAAATGCAAATTCACCCTTTGCAGACCCTGAAGCGTATTCCTACACAAAATAGAAACTCTTTAAAAGTGAGAATTAGAGCCAAGACTATTGTTTAAAATGTCAGACTACTGCCAAACAACATTTTCTCTTTATAAATGAGATCTGCAACAGTTTTCTCACCGCAGTCCTATGGCACCATCCTGCTGAATCAAATATTCCATTATTTTATTATTAGGAATAGCCACAGTTGTAGATTGAGTAAAACTTGCAAAGGTCACTCCTTGAAATTTGTCATTGGAAACTCTGCTAGGCCAGAACTGAGCAGTTCTAATTATTTGTCATGACTACTAATTAGCAGTGTTTTAATGTAGTTAAACACTACTGTAGAGTTAAACTCTGTATAAGGCCAGTCCCCTCTCATGAAAGGCATCAATGCGCTCTTCAAAGGACAAAATATCTTGATTCAATTGCCCTTATTTCAATCTGACCATTCAGTAGGTGCTCCCACCTAGACAGACACTTTCAATGTACACCTGAGAAAAACAAACTAACTACACTTCAGTGATCATACTTCTGAGATACCACTCATTCCCAAATAGCAAAAAGAATGTACCTTTCGAAAAATTACAGCTTGCTTGCAGCATTTTCTTGTAAATACAACCCAAGTACTTGGTGTAAAACATTCTATGTATAAAGCCTTATTTATAAAAACAAATCCCATGGTAAAAGACGCCCAGCACGGCATTAAATAATTCTACTGCTTTAAGTATGTCATGACTCGTATAACACAGATCTGTCTCGAACTGCCCACTGAATGCATCGTGATGCTTAGAAGCAAAATGCTGCTGAAGCAACTGTGAGCCCATTGAAAATACACCAGCTTATTTTAAGAACAAAACAAAATTCCATTCTGTATCAAAGCAAAACAGTTACAGATGAGCAAGGCAGTCCAGAAAAGTAAATTACATGGAAGTAAAGAATAAATGTATTACAGAGTATGCTGGCCATGAACCAAGAAGTACATTTCATTATAATTGGTTGAAAGAATTGATCTGAGTACAATCTGTCTACGTCAAACCAAAGTAAATGTTATAAATCAGTGGGGCTGTATCATTTGAATATCTATAAGAAGAATGAAGCCATTCAAAACTAACACTGCTTATGCAGAATGTTTTTGTGTGTGTTTTGTTTTATTGGGTTTTTTTTGGAACTGCAATGCTTGCCTTGGAAAAAAAAAAAAGGGTCTTACAAATCTATTAATTGAAGTGAGTCCAAGCATCTCTCACAAGTTAAGGAGCTGGGCATCTCACCAGGGCAGGTATTAATTTCTACGTTACTCAGACTGAGTTCCAGCAGGCTGGGCATCATTCCTTGTCTGTATGGCACATTCCATGCAGGGGGTCTTGTTTGTGGTCAAAGACCCTATCTCTAAATAGCTAAATGCCAATTGAATGAGAATTACTTAATCGCAAGATGATTTATGATGTCTCTGTGTTTGCAGCTGCCTGATGACTCAAAGCTATAACTTATTGACATGAAATCTAATAGTAGCAAAAGAGAATATAAATAGTGTTCTCACACTTTTTACTTTAAAATGACCCTTAAAAAAAGAAAGCCTTGGTAACTTTTATTACCTGTGTATGGAAAACCTGCCACACAGGTGATAGTGTTTCATATGGAGTACCTTTGTTTACATTCACCTCTAACATGCACCATTAACTACCCTCCTATCCTTCCTACCAGTCCTGGTAAACTGTCTCCTCCCAGGAACTGGTGATCTCCTTGCCTCTTTTCCTAGCTGAGGATGAAATTGTTGCCCAGCACATATCATCAGCTCTTTGATCCCTGTCCAGAAGGGCAGTTTGTCTCCTTGCAGTTCATTCAAGATCATTTTAGAGCCAATTATTTTTGCCTTGCATGATGATACATGATAATTAATGGGAACGGGTAGAGATGGTTAAGAGCTCTTTATAGCTACTGTACCTGGAATATAATGTATAATAAAGCAGTGTTATAAAACTGCAGTAGATATGAGGATTTTATCCAATGTTCCTGAGTTTTTTGTTACACCATTACATTTTAAGCTCCTTGCATTTAATGCAAGTGATATATCCTATTTTATTAATCAAAAGGCAGCAAAGATGTTAAAAAAGCTCAGTCTTGAGACATTCAGGATGAACTAAAGGGCACTGGTGTACCTATTTCATCTGAGATGATAAAATCTTGAACTGGGATCTAAAGTATGGATTTTTCTTGTTCCCGTGCTTAATAATTTGCTAGTCTGCTATGTCTCACTTCTGAGCCATATATTTTGAAACTAGATCAGCTGATGTTTCATGTATGGTTAAGCCAGTAAAGTTACATTTACACATTTAAACAAGAAAATACAGAATAATTTGGGCTCAAAGGTACTACCATAAACATAAGAGTTTCAAACATAATTAAAAGAATACCTTGTACATAGTCATACTTTTTATTACAGGATCTCTAAATGCCCTCTGAGAGTATCTTCACTGTAAGATGCTGAAATGGAGGAACATGTCAATCTTCACGACTTCACCCAATATTCCTAACAAATGTACCTCAGAATACCTAGGCTTTGTTGTCCTTCTCTTTTTGCCGTCAGTTAAAATGCAGTGTTAACCAGGTAATAACTGAGAATTGTCTTAGAGTGATAAAATGAATTTAAATTTCTTTGTTGACTTCTATTCATTTAATGCATTTTTATGCTTTGAATATCTCTAATTAAAATAGTAATCACAACTCAGTCAAACAAGAGGGTCTCTTGAACACTCTATAATTCCAAGAATGACCTATGTCAAGGTAGAATTACATTTAACAGTGCCTATTAATAATGTGCTTTAAAACAAAGCAAACAAGCAAAACATTTAAAGAACATTATAACTACCCTGAGGCTGAATTTTAAAAGTTCAGACAGTTCAGATACACTTAAAATACATCAAAGTTAGAGTTGATAAATCAAACAGGTAAAGTAATTTTCATTGTGTCCTTTCATAGGGCTTGACAATAACCCCCTGTTTAAAGGTTCACTGCCTTAGGGGATGTAAAACTGTTTTAGTAAATACACACTACAATTTTCCTTGTTATACTTCTTATGCCATATTTCATCACTGAGTGCAATTTTTTTTTTTTTTGTGAACTTGTAAGAAAAGACAGAAAAGAAACTGTAAAATTAGTGCATCAAATGCTTCCACATTGTTAGCTGTGGAATGCTTCTAAGTTCCTAGGGCTCATAGTCTCTCAAAAAAGATTAATTTTACTAGCTTCGGATTATTTTTTGTCAGCCTCTCTGTGTAGAACTATCTGTTTCCTTGTTATATTCTTTGTACATATTGGGAGTTGTGGAAGGCAGTTTTTGGAGGAGTTATGGAAACATAAACCAGCATGATCTTGTGTTGCCCATGGCAGCCAGGCAACTGAGGGGCTAATTACGTGCTCATTATAGTAGGGATGTAAACTGAAGCAGTGGAAGTCTCAGCAAAACAATCTGGGAGGAACTGCATCTCTCACAGCATAAGTTACTGAGTACGTAAATTTATATGTATGTATATGTATGTTATGACAAGCCTAGCAAAAGTATATACTACCCTAATTGGCCTTCTGTTCCCATAGAAGTAATTGGCAAAGGTCTTACGGACTCCAGTGTATTGGTACTACAAGTATTGGCAACATGAGGAAAGACTCATTGATCTGTCACAGGCAAAAAATTAGCATGTTAGGTTTGTCCCTGTCTTTATCTTCTGTTCAGAAGCGAGCTAATCTCATATGTTTCATCTACACTCTAAAAGAGTGGCTATATTTGATTTCTTTGTGCTCTATGTTATACTGCTGGATAAAATAACTCTGTTCTCACATTTGAAATATAATTACTCTCTCCCTTACCCTTCTATGAGCAGCCCACTGTGCATCCCCAGTGCTGGCAGCTATCTGCTGTTTCAATATAATATGTTTGAATTCCTGTAGCTTTAAAGATTTTTCAATCTAATAAAATCATAACCAATCAATTTTTCTAATGTAAAGATTTAAAGCTGCAAACTGTTTGCTCAGAAATATTTTCAAGCTAAGATGCCTGCTGGACTGTGTAATAGACTCTACGTGATTGGCCTAATTCTGCACTCTTAACTATTTTGTCTGTATTGATGTTTTGTGCAGTGCTCAGGCTATGAAAAATTATGCATCCTTCTCTCCAGCTTAGAGAAAAATAAGTCATGGCTGCTAAAGATTTCACCCTATCTATTTATTAGAAATAAATGAGCATGGATTGTTGGTGATATTTCATCTTATACTGGTCTGGTAATATTTGTAAATAGGATAATAACTTTTCTAGTACTTCTCCTCTCCCTCACTTGAGACTTGTTGCTGTCAAACCTGGGAAATGCAAGTCAGGCTGATGAGCTAGAAAGTGCCATGAAAGGTACTGAAGCAACACAAGAGCCTGTCAAATCAAGTGGCTCCTCCTTTCAATCACATGAGGTTCCAGGGTTGAAAAATAAGACCAGGGTGATTTCTGAGAGTTAATTTGAAACCTCCTTTTTTCTGCTGATTCTTGGCCTCGAGGACCTGCCAGGCTGGAACAGAAGATGTCTAGTCCATCTTCCTGCTGAGGCAAGCATCAACGATAACTGTGTTATCCCTGGCAGACATTTATCTGGCCTTTCCTTTAAATTATCTAGTGAGGGTAAGTCTGCAGTCTTCCAGGCTGTTCATTTCAGTGTACCACTATTTGCGTTGCTAAGAAATTTGTTGTATAAGCCAAATTTTCTTTTGTTGTCATCTAAGTTCATTAGTTTATCTGTTTGCTCTAGACATGAACGGTGTTCTTTGTCTTCGGCAGCAGCCTTTTGTGCATGCTATGTCTCCGAAATTTTCTCATCATTAAACCAACCATTTTGAGTCATTCTCAAAATGCAGTTCATGTCTTTTAGGTCTCTGGCTCCATTAGCTGTCCTCATCCAGACTTGCCTCATTTGGCCCACGGTGTTCTTTGAAGTGCGCTGCCCCAAACTGGTCATCGTATTCTCCTTGCACTCCTAAGCAGGACAAAATTCATCCAGTTATTGATTCTATTAATCTTTCTAGTCATATTAGATTGGTAGGCCATGCTGCTGTTCATGATCCCAGAGTGATATTTAGCTTTGGTGTACCAACCAGTATGAGAATATATCCTGAAAAGAAGATCTCCACCGTACCACCTACCTTATGAACATCTTTGTTTAGCTTATTTACAACAGGGTCATAAGAGACTGGACCTTATTAAGTTTTCTGACAAATTTTAGAATGGATATAATTTGCAGTATCAAAAATACGCTACTTTTAAGGAGAGGAATTTTTGTTTCCTGACAGCAAAATGCCTCTTGTAATAGTTATGGTTTATTAGGGAAAAAAAAATCTCAATTTTTGGTTAGGATGGTGGTAGAAATGAAATGGTACCTGGGTACATGGCTGTCTCCTTAACTCTGTTTTGCCTTCTTTGAAATAGATACAAACCTTTTAAGAGGATAGCCAACAAATCAGAGAGGAATTTTCCCAGGAAACCCATTCGTGTGTCGATGTCTTTTGTCCTTCTGATTTAAATGATTATTTTTCCTATTATTCTCTAAAATGAAACCACGCATTTTTAATAGAAACTCTTCCAAGGTTCCAATTAGAAAATAATTTCTGGAATTAAAGTTTGGGTATCAAAGCAAATCTTGGAATACAAACTTTGAAATCTCTGTAGTTCCATATAAATAAATTAAAAAGAATCAAAGTTGTGGTTGGGGGAAAAAAAAAAAGCATTAAAATAAATTAAAGACTTAAGTTATTAGGATTATTTTATAGCACATTGCAGTCTTGGTCATGAATCCAAATCCTTTTCAGCAGTGGCAGAGGCTGTAAAGATAGTACTTGCCTAAAAACCTGGTACTTACCTTGAGGAATTACACAAAAGAAGATATTTAGATCATAGATGTATGCTTGTTAATAGAGGATAACAGATATCTATGAGGAAGTAAAAGGAAACAATAATTTGCTAGAAATAAGTTGCATTCAGTACACTATTCAGGTCTGCGTAGGGAAAATAACAAAAAAAGTAATAATGCTTTTAAAAAGATTCTCTGGGAATCTGCCTTTTTACATAAGGGAGAAGGAATAGGGATACTTCTGGAATTAAAATGTCAAGTAAAAAGTGAGGTAAAGGACTAATTACTAGAAATAGTTTCATGTCTTTTAGATGAAATGGTTTACTGTACACTCAGTTCATAGCAGATTATCTCTAAATATAACCATTTTAATGATAAACTGTAAACCTTTAAACCTCACTAAGCTTTGACTTCGCTCCTCACAAGCGATATGTATTGTAGGAAAGTCAATTAGAATCGACAGTAAGCCTTTGAGCATGATACCTTTGTGCTTGGATCAAAGTGAGGAATACCTGTGAGGTTAGGGGTGAATTCAAATCAAAAGCTCATGGTGAGAAAAAAAATGAATGTTAGCCAACATGGACAAAGCAATTCTTTCCAAAACGCTTTTTGCTTTTGTTAGTAGATATGGTAATATTTTACAACGGTTGGTGCATTGTCAAACCGCCTTTGTATACTGCTTTGAAGCCAAGTTTTCAGAATATTGCAGCTAAAACTGGGCAAAACTTCTCTATCCCAGCAAAAAGGCCAAGTGATCTTATTTGGACACAATATATGCTGAAGTTCAGCTTCAATTAACTGTCTGAATCTCCTGGAGTTTCTGGTGATCTATTCTATCTGAAGTAAGGCAAGTACCGTACATGATGGCACAGCATTTCAGCCTGCAGTGGGTCTTCTTCCTCACAGCGTGCCTCAGACAATCTTGTCTGAGGCAATTTATTACACTTTTCCCTTCTTTTTCAACAACGGCAGCTCTTGATTCCTCCATCATTTTGGAAATTCCTAGGGGTTTACTTTCATGTCTTCTGTTTTGTGGGGTAGAGGAGACAGCATTTCCTTCTTCCAATTCATTGTACAGAATAAGTAAACTGAGAAAGGGAAGCAATTGTCTTTTCCCTTGACTCGGCAGAAGGAAGTACAAAAAATATTTTTCTGATGTGGCTGCTATCACTTCCTAGTGGCCTATAAGTCAGCCCAGAGTTAAAATCTGCAAATCTGCAATCTGCATTGAGGGTAGCCTTGCTATTGTGTGGGTTGACTGAGGTAATAAACAAAGTAAAATGTAGGAGAAAAAGAACAGATCATCATAAAAATGAATGGCATATACAGAAGAAAGGGCAAATATTTTCACAAATATTGTTCAGTTGCTTTTGAATGCTTGGTTTTAGCCGAAGATGGAGAGCCTCCCTTTCTCGCTCTCTCAAGGATTATATAGCTTGCTGTAAAGATTCAAACTTGAAAAAGATTATATTGCTTATATATATAAGAAAAATCATGATCTGAGACCTTGTATGCAGAAGTATAAGCATAACCGTAAGCCTGCGTAGGAACTGTAACTAGGACTGTGTGTGGCCTGCCAGGCAGTTGTCAGCTGTTTCTTTCTCACTTCAGCTGTCAGTGGGTTGAAAGGAAATAGAAAAGACAGAACCTTTTAGTATAGGAAAATTCATCTGTCTCTCTCACTTGTTAGGCTCCACAGGGAGAGAAAAGACTTTTTCTCCTTAAACGGACAACAGCATACCTAAGATATCACACCATCTTTAATGAAAACCTAAGAAACTGAAATTATAGGGATGGTTTTATTACATTAGCAGACATGAATGAAGGTCTGACAGTTGGAAACAACATGATAACAAACTATTTTATCTTTGTTCTGCCTAAAGTCCCATGTAATCAGTGTCCAATAAGCTCTTATTTAATATGACATGATAAACACTTTAAAAATGAAATCTGTTTCTTTGGGAACAAGACATACATTGTGTATGAGCTGTAGAGAACTACAACAAAACATAGAAATAACTGTGAAAACCAACAAGGGAGGGGAAAGTTGACAAGACTGAAATAGAGCTTCATAGTTATTTTTCTTCTCTTTAATGACTTTTTAAAAACTTTTAAACGTGACAGAACAGAAGCATTTCTGGAAATACATTTAATTCAGAGAAGAATGATTGGAAAAGTGTCTTGGTTGAGGATCTGAAATGAGTGAATGAGTGTGTGTGTGAGAAAGAGAGAGAGAGAGAGAATAACAGAGAATCAAAAAGAAACTTTGCATGTCAGAGTAGCTCCCTGGTTGGCAGGAAATCTGAATGTACCATCAGCAATGGGGTGCTCTCCAAAGCAAAAGGGTATGGAAAACTGTTTTGTCTTGCTCTCCCTGTCTTGCAAGATTGATTGTCTTGCTCTCCCTCCTTTGGATTTTAGCCAGTGGGTTTTCTGATGAACCATGATGCAATAGTAAGTGTTTTGTGGAACATGTCTGTACCAATTATATTGATTACTCTTTTCTGCATATATCTATGATTTCTGAAAATCTCCTTAGCAGTATGAAAAATATGTATTGTATTAAAAGCTTGATTTTGTAAGTGGAATGATATCTTGCAAGTTTGGCTACAAAAGATACCCTTTTCTGGTATCTTTTCCTCTTTATTTAAAACCAGAAAAAGATTTTTAGCAAGAAAAACCAGCTTCCTATAGGTGTTTGCTCTCTTATGTCTCGAAAATGATTCAGCAGAAAAACTGCATTTGTTCAAAGTCTTCCAGGCACGACACACAAGCAGTGACTTCCAATAGACAGAAGGCTCTGAAAAGGTGTACCTGGTGCAGGTGCCCAGGGGCTGGCAGAGGGCTGCAGGGCAGCCTCTGTGGGGAAAGGCTGGGGCTGCCCTGTGCTGGACATAGTCGCTTCCAGCTGGGTCCAACAGGCTGAGCCCTGCAACCAGGATGGCGGTGCCTCGGGGAAAGCCTCTGTGAGGGAGGGCAAAACACTGCTGGACAGTGAGGGGTGAGAAACCGAGACCTGAAGGTAGTGAGGGAAGAGCAGGAGGAGGTGATCCAGGCATCTCAGCAGGGAGCCCCAGCAGCCCCTGAAGAGACCACTCTGGAGCATGTATCCATGCTGCAGCAGTGGAGGACCCCACACTGGAGCAGAATATGCCCTGAAGGAAGCTTTAGCCCTTGGGAAGGACCCATTCTGGGGCAGGTTCTTCCTGAAGGACTGCAGCCCACGGAGAGCCCACACTGGAGCAGGGGAGAAGTATGCAGAGGAAGGAGCAGCAGAGAAGAGCTGTTGTGGACTGACTGCAGCCCCCATTCCCCATCCCCCTGTGCCACTCAGGGTGGGGAGACAGAGAATTTGGGGATGAAGGAGTGAAGTCGAACCTGGGAAGAAGGTTGTGGGGGAATGTGTTTTAGTTTTTATCACCATCCAGTTCTATTTTTAATTGGCAGTACATTAAATTAATTTTCCCCAACTCAAATCTGGTTTGCCTGTGATGGTAACTGATAAGAGATCTCTGTGTCCTTACCTCTACCCACAAGCTTTTAAATCTTATTTTCTCCCCCTGTCCTGTCGAAGAGGGGGAGTGAGAGAGCAGCTGGGTAGGCATCTGGCTACCAGCTGAGGTCAACCCATTGAGAATGACATTTCAGAAACTTTCTGTGATAAGCCATCACTGGAATCCTACATTATCCAGATGGCATGGTCACCTGCATCCGCAGAGCTGGTTAGGTGTTAAGGCTCCTATACATAAGTTCCTGGAGAGTGATTCATTTTAAAGATACATATAAGAACAGGTATGGCAGAAGACAATCGGGTTCTTCCCCGTGACTTTTAAGATTATGAAATAGATTTCCATTTTGCATAATAACCAAATTAAGCTTTTTGTAAGTAATCAAAATGACTTGTTTATTTATTTATTTTTACAGGCTATTTTCAATTAAGGGCATTCTCTTTCCTGTGTGAATCTGCCTGGAACCTTGGCAGTTTGTGCTTTGTTAAACACTCCAGTGAAACTGAAACCTGTTCATACAGTTTTTTTGGCATAAGAGATTTTTTTTTTTTCAGTAGAAGTAGTACTAGAACAAAGAGAAGCTTTTAAACGAGTACTTCCAAACAACTATCTCTGTAAACTTCTGTAGCCTTTTTTTGTCATGGGGAGGTTGAGGAGGAATTACATAAACTAAAAAAGTCAATGCTGTTTCTTTTGTGAAGAACTTTGGTCAGAAACTGTCTTAAAAAATGTCTTTGAGTATAGGCAGGGAAGTCTGTATGTATGATATTTGTCAAATACAGCTTAAAGCAATTACAGAAAAGGAAAATATTGTATGTACAAGCTGAGCTTTTGGTCATGGCAAGTCAGAAACAGGTTTGACATTTGACTGCCGTGTTGCTAGACTATTGATTAGGCTTGTAAAGAAAATCGTATTACTGAGGCTGTTGACATTTTCCGAGCGTGAAAGAGGAAGACAGTGGTGGTGTCAGTTTGCACCTGACCCACTGCTCTTTGCAGTTTTTATTTCTGCACCTCTCTCATTACTCTGGCAGTACTCACCATTTGCCATGTAGACTAATCCCAGTTTCAAGTAGCACTGTGCTAAAGTTTAATTGACTCCAAGCCTCATCATTATATTGAGAGAAGTTATATAGTGTTTCACTGGAACACACAAAATTCTTCAGCCCGGGGAACAACGTTCTGTGTACAACATATGGTAGTAACGACAGTGCT
Source organism: Bucorvus abyssinicus (assembly GCA_009769605.1). Classification (NCBI taxonomy): domain Eukaryota; kingdom Metazoa; phylum Chordata; class Aves; order Bucerotiformes; family Bucorvidae; genus Bucorvus; species Bucorvus abyssinicus. Next base: position 16,018,294 of record CM020030.1, on the reverse strand, counting down.
ACTGGTGTAAAGATTCAGAGTTCTCTCAGTCCTGGTTCACATGGTTTATGTTTATCATACTCCCTTATGTCTGTTGACGTTCTCCACACGGCTACAAGCTCGTAAAGCAGGAGTCCAACTCTTCAGGGATTCCCTTTGTATTTTGCATTCAGTATACTTCTAATTCATACTTTTGTCTTGAACTGAGGAAAATAAACTAAGTTGTTATGAGGTGCCTATTTTTTTTTCCCCAGGTAGCAGCTTATCAGTTATATACCTTTTTGTTATGTATGTCTTACATCATTAAACTTTCACCATCCTTGAAAGTGTGTGATCCAAGCATTATTTCATAGGAGAAGAACAAAAATAAGCTTTTAAAAACTCATTGCAAACTGACTTTTCACAGCCTATATATTCCAGTTGAAGATGTTAAAAACAACACTGGAAAATTAACTCCTTCACCTGAGAGACACAGCTATGTAGCTCAAACTTTGAAGTTAGAAGAGGAATCAAATATATTACATTAAAGTTTGCCTACTTTCTTCTGGTAGATGTGAGCTGTCAGAGGAGCACAGAATTATATAATGAAGTATGGAATGAATCTGCTTGTGTGAGCAAGAAGTTACACTCTGGAGAAGTGAAGGTATTTGCTGTTGTCTGCCTAGTTTGTTCCTACAGAACTGGAGAAGGCAGGAACAAAGTGAAGCTCTTGATTGAGAAGCACAGACACCTCTACTTCAAAAACAGAGCAATTCCAATGTTGAAAAAAGTTTACTCATATATTCACCATGTTATGTGTTCCAGTATGCTTATGAAGCCACTCCCTGGGTGACTGAACTCTTAACAAAAATTAGGGGGGGAAGTGGTTATTTTGAAATTTAACGTTGCTATACCATTTAAAGAGAAGTCACTGCTTTGAAGATACATCTTGAGCCCCAGAAGAGCCTGACTGAAGCCTGAGTGACTTCATTTTCAGTAGTAGTCAAGGAGTTTACTTCCAAAGTGGAAATTGGAAGAACGAACCTCTATCCTTGCTCAGTTGTGGAACATGCTGATTGGGTCCTTTGTAGTGACTATAACACACTACGAGTGGGTTGTTTTGGCTAAGCCTCATCTCCCCACAGTAACACTGGAAATGGAGCATGAGATGTAGAAATTATTATGGCAGATTGAAACTACTAGCAGACCCCTCTAACTCTGTTATCCTCATTTTGGGTTGTTAGCACTTTTCTAACCAATGACTTACTGATAATTGGAATTCCACAAATTGTGGCTATAGTGTATGTGATCAGAAGGGTGTTTTACTGCATAATGGAGAGAAAAGATTTTCTTTTAAAAAAAGTATGCTTGGATTTTTAGAAGTGAAACAAAAAGTAATTACATGGGAGTGGTGGTTTCCAGAACCAGCATAGTAGTTAAGATACTGGCAACTCTAGTCAGTATTTCTAGTAAAGTTCTGAGTGGCAGGGGAGAGCACTTGAGTGGGACTGCCTGCAAATACAGTTGAATTAGATGCAAGTATTTTAAAATGAGATTTCAGGGTAATCTTGACAACTTGCAGAAATGGTCTGAGATAAATGAAATGTAACCTGACATTGGTCAATATGCAATCTTAGCTAAACATTTTGCAGAATCAAAATGGAGATCAGCTGATAACAGTTCTATGGAGGAAGATCTTGAGATTATAATGAATGGCTCCATATCCAACTTGTGAAAAAAAAAAACCGACATCAAACTAAGATTATAAATATGTGAAAGTCTTTAGAAATCATTCTCTGCGCTCCTGGGCACAGGGAGTCCCCTCTGCTGGACACCCGAAGTGTTAGGCAAATGTGTTAAAAGGTTAAGACTAACTGGACAGGGTCCTGAGAAGTGCAACAAATGACTGAAGATGTAATAAACCTCAGCCTTTCTGAACAGATAATGAGAAAACTGGAAGAAGAGGATAATTTAGCATAGGGGAAGAGGGCACCTACAGTGCATCCAGGCAGGTGAGTGTCAGGCGTTGCTGTTTGATAGTGTTCAAGAACAAGTGCAACCATGAGGGAAGGAGACTCATGAGGACATATGTGAAGAGACCTGTTCAGAGAAATGTAGGGATAGAGCAAAGGAGGAGAAATGGAGGAGATACATGGAATAGGACTCTGTTGGGAATACGCCTGTAAATGCACTCTTGAAAGCAGGCACTCAATGACAGAAGAGGCGCCTCTGATGGGCTGCAGCCCCTGGCCAGGACAGGGACACTGCTAAGGGATTATGGCCCATGGGCAACCCACACCAAAGCATGGACACCCCTCAGAAGACTGTGGCCTGTGGGCAGCTCACGCTGAGGCAGGGACACACCCGAGGAGCTGCGGCCCCTGGAGAACCCTGCTGGAACACAGGGGCAGTAAGAAACAGAGTAGTGAAGGATAACAAGTAAGAAGGGAAAGGCAGCAGAGACATCTCCAAAAGGACTGGGTGGGTAACGAAGTGTAATGTGCTGGGACAATGGAGGAAGTTGAGTCTAGGAAGGGGGCAGGTATTTCCCTAAGGGAAGTTTTTAATTCCTTGTATTTCTTTTCTTAATACCCAAATCGGTAATTAAGTTTGTATTAATTGGAAATAAAATAATTGAGTAAAGTTGTCTGAGTTGAAGCTATTTTGCCAATGACAACGTGACAAGTATGGAGCTCAAGTTAGACATTGTGAGAAACCTCCTGATGGCATGGGTGTTTAAGTAATACAGTAGCTCTCCTAGATTCTATTCTGTTCTTGCAGGTTTGGATGTGATCTTAATACAAATGCTAAGTAGTGATCACCGAATTTATGGGATTGATTTTTTGATCTCATTAACTATAATTAGGGATCAGTGCTTCCCTTAATTTCCCTGCTATGCCTTGCAACTCTTGTTCACTTAATTTATAATTCTTAGAATCCTGTAAGTCTCCTGTCCCTTTTACACTCCCTTAAGTGTTTTGCTCCTAGGGTCATTTGGTTCCTGGTCTTAATGATACACAGACACATTTTGCTCACCATTAGCAGACCTGTGGTCATCCCATTCTCATTTCTCCTGTGCCCTTCTGGTTTGTCTTCCCTCATCTCAGCTGCAGCCACAGAGGTCAGTATTCGCTCACCTTTATTGACAATTATATAGACAACTCCAAAGTGAGCCATAGCTAATGAAATACTGGGTGACTCAGTAATATCAGTGATTTGATTGCCAGCCTGAGAATTAGGTTTGCGAGTACACCAAATGATTGGGTAAACCCTTTAGAATATTGTATATTCCTAGCAGAGGGTAATTAATGCCATCCAATTAGAATGCAGAATTCCGCACACTTGGGACCTAATGGAGCAAATAATTATGCTGGAGGTGTGTACAAATTCATCTGCATTTACCGATGCTAAACTCACATTAAAGTCTATCACTTTTTAAAGCTCACAGGAATACTGTCTTTTGAGATAGCAAACTGAATATTTTGAAGATTTCCTGTGGGCATATTTTGTACTAAACTTTAATTTTAGGAAGGATTGCATGGCTGTAAGTCTTCCTTTTGTCTCAGATTTCCCAGTGGTAACACACAAAATATTTTACACTCAGTTTCTTTCTTGCAGCTTCAAACTTTTCTATCCATATAAGAGAATACTACTTTTTAAAATGCAAATATGATGACTCTGCCAGATACTGCAACAACCAGAATCCGCACTGAGAATACTCAGAACTAGAGTTCAAGTTTTCTATCCATAACTCAAATCTTATGAGTGGTACTGCAAGAAGGGAGAAAATTATATTGAGGGCTCTTCCCTGTTTGAGATTGGTCACAGTTTTGGGGAACCAATCGCTTATTTTTTGTGAAGAGGGGGGTGAGAGTAATACTTTATAACCATTGAGCCCCAAAATATCCTTAGTTCTGCAATCCCAGGTGAGAACTATCTCTATTCTGCAGTCAAAAAGTCATTCTCTGCTGCATGAAGCCTCCTTCAGCAGCCAGATTTAGGCTGGGGTTGCCAGGGTGTGGACTCTTGATTCTGACCAGACGTGTTTGTGCTATGACATCCAGTTCTGAAATGCAGCCACCTAGTCCATTCTGTGGCATTTAACTCTTCCATCTGTACTTTTGGCTGTTGGTTGTTGCTGATTTACATGACCCGACATATACTGCCACTCCACAACAAATTCACAGCATCTAGGCAGCGAACTGCGAGCAAAGCAGAGTTGTAGGGCAGACCTCAGCCTTTGCAGGACAGTGTTCTGGATCACAAAAACACATCAACCCCAGACCAAAGAACCTTAGCTACATGGCTACCAGGCTTGCAGGTAAATTTTTTAACTTTTTTTATGACCTTTCACAAGGTTTGGCAATAGGTTGCTACTGTAAGTGTATGCAATCATCACAAAAAGCAGCTATACATCTTCTCCATTCTGATGTAGCCTGTCTTCACACTATGTGTGTTTGCCTACAGGCACTCCAACATTTTTGCTTTGGTATGGGTGGATGAATATGACTCTGGATAATGGGGTTGTAGTCTGAACTTAACTGTAACTGGCTCTGGTGCAGAACAGAAAACAGACTGAGATGGAAAGCAGTATTTTTTTATGCATTGTAAATATCTCATACTTTATATAACCTATAAGTGGATATGTTACATTTACATTGTGTAATTCAAATTGCATTTGTGTGAGGCTACTTGAAGTTCCATATCCTGACGACTAGGGTTTTATCTCATCACATTAATGATAATTTATTCTCTCAGTAATGACAAACAGGTAAAAAGAAAATAATGGATTTTAAAATACATATTTTTATCATGCAGTCTGCCTTTTCCCTTGTGAGCTACATGCCATTAATCCTGAAGATGCAACATCACCTCAACCAAAAATAAACCCAACTTTCATTCCATTCACTCATAACTGCGTTGTTTATTTCGCATACACATTTTGAGGTTTGTGAGTAAAAGGATGACGCATCCTAACTGAAAGAAGACCTCTGGACACAGCAGTGCCAACTTTCATTACATTTTTGAGAAGGCAACAGTGTCGGTTGCAGTTGTATATATGAAAAAAAAAATCAGCCATGATGGAAATCTCAACATCTCTTGAGTTCTGTTTCTTCTATCACTGGAACAAAGGTAATATGTCTAAGAATAACTCAAAAGGGAGGGTTTTCATAGCAAGTCATAATTAAAAAAACCCAAGCTGCTCCAACTTCTTGTATCATTTTCTTTCTATGCTTGTATTACAATAGAGTTTCTTTAGGTTCATTTTAGGTAGATTTGCCCACTACCTATATAATAAAAATCTTACCCATCTGAATGCATGTATGTAAAAAGTCAGAAGTAGGACATTTCTGTGGAAATTGTAACCCTACAGTTTTTCTACTTTTATGTCTTTCAATTTCCAGCCTAACTTTACTAAGCACCCCATATACATTCCTTTGCACCATTACAGGCTATTTTCAGCGCATTATTTAAATAATTTTAGATTTTGTGAGAGAGGAAGGCTGTAAAAGTAGAGAATTCAGAATCAGTGGAATTTTACCTAACATATTTGATTGCCTTTATTTCACTTCACTGTGTCTTAACTACTCCCCCATTCATCAAAAGTACTTAAACACGTGCTTCATGTAATATGCACTTGTTCTGTTGGCAGAAATTGGATCAACTCCAGTGCTTAAAGATGGTCTATACGTGAAGTTTACTTATAGCTGTTGGAGTTATTTATGACCTTCAAGCTGTCTAATGGCTTGATCAAAATCAAGGTTTACTCCTTTTAATCAATGGCAGCTAGTGAGAAGTAACTGACTTGTGTGGTGTGTGAGTGTGTAACAAGTAAACTGCTTAATTTCCATTTTTAAGCTAAAACTGGGAAGACTTTGCGTGAAATTCTCTCTATTATCAGATACAATATAACTCAGTCCTTAAAGACCATTAAAATTAATCAGGTATTATGTGAGAAGCTCCTCACTATTTGATCACTTCCCTTAATTCCACCTTGTAGTTGTAAGTTGCCAAAACATAGAATCCTAGAATCACAGAATGGTTTGGGATGGAAGGGACCTTAAAGACCATCCAGCTCCAACTCACCTGTCATAGGCAAGGACATCTTGCATTAGGATCAGGTTGCTCAAAGCCCCATCCAACCTGGCCTTGAACACTTCCAGGAATGGGAGCAACCACAACATCTCTGTGCATCCTGCTCCAGTGTCTCACCACCCTCACAGTGACGAATTTGTTCTTTACATCCAATCCAAATTGACCCTCTTTCAGTTTTAAACTGTTATCCCTTGTCCTATCACTACACTCGCTGATAAAGAGTCCCTCCCCATCTGTCCTGTAGGCCCCCTTTTAGTACTGTAAGGCCAAAATAGCGTCTCCTGGAGCCTTTTTGTCTGTAGGCTGAGCAACCCCAGCTCTCTCAGCCATTCTCTTAGGGGAGGTGCTTCAGTCTCCTGATCATCTTCATGGCCCCAGAGCTGAACACAGTATTCCAGTTAGGGTCTTATGTGGGTAGAGTAGAGGGGGAGAATCACCTCCCTCGACCTGGTCACACTTCTCTTGATGCAGCCCAGGATGCAATTGATTTTCTGGGCTGTGCTTGTACATGGCCTGTTCATGTCCAGGTTTTCATCCACCAACACCTCCAAGTCCTTCTCCACAGGGTGGTGCTCAATAAACTCATCGCCCAGCCTGTATTTATGCTTGGTATTGCCCCCACCCCAGTGCAGGATCTTACACTTGGCCTCATTGGACTTCATGATGTTTGAGCAGGTCCACCTCTCCAACCTGTCCAGGTCTCTCTGGATGGCATCCCTTCCCTCCAGCATGTTGACTGCACCATACAGCTTGGGTTGTCAGCAAACTTGCTGAGGGTGCACTCAATCCCACTGGCCATGTCACTGACAAAGATATCAGATAGTGCCAGTCTCAGTACCGACCCCTGATGGGTGCCACTTGTATTTGATCTCCACTTGGACATCAAGCCATTGACTGCAACTTTCTGAGTGAGAACATCCTTATCCAACATGTGGTCTACCCATCAAATCAATGTCTCTCCAACTTAGAGAGAAGGATGTCATGCAGGACAGTGTCAAATGGTTTGCACAAATCCAGGTAGGTGATATCAGCTGTTCTTCCCTTATCTGCCAATGCTTTCACTCCATTGAGGAAAGCCACCAGATTTGTCAGGCATGATTTGCCCTTAGTGAAGTAATGATGTTGGCTGTCACCAATCACCTCCTTATTTTCCATGTGCCCTAGCACAGTTTCCAGGAGGATCTGCTCCATGATCTTGTGGGGCAAGATTATACATTAAAAAAATATACAAATAATGTCTTCTTTTAAAAAAGCATTTCAGATATAATTACTCCCATACAGCCCTATCCTAAGGCTGAAAATAGGCATTAAAATCCAATAAAAGCATATATTCCTTTTTTATTTTCCTGATTCCTGCACCAGGAGCATTAAGAAAATATCCATCTGAAGAAAAAACTCATAGTAAAATTGTCAGAAATTACAACATGGACTCCCACATCCTTTAAAAGATGGAAATGGAGCACTTGACTGCAGGAGATGGATGATGTAGGGAGAGAAAAAGTATTGCAAGATGCTCTGCACCAGCTCTTCCTGGGGGGCTGCTCATCTCAGCAGAAAGGTCCAGTGGCTTTGCTTGTTATCAAGCTCACCCACCTGACAAGAGCAGAGCTTGTGGCTACCAGGCTGCGGATGCATGACAGCAGATCTCAGCAACACAAGGCCATTTACAATCAAAGACTAAGATGAAGACTGGAAAACAATAATTAAAAAAATACAAGCAAAATCTGTTCTCAAAATCTATTTGCTGGGATTTTGATGATTGGTCTTTAACATTTATTAAAAATCTCGTTGATTTACAATGCTCTGTTTTTCAAACATTCTCTGAAATATGTAGGTCTCGTATTCAAATTCTCATCGTGAAAAATAAGTAGTCTTAATTGTAAATGTGTCTGAAAAAAATTTTTTTTGCAAAATTAAGCATTTCAAAATAATTTTTTTAATTTTTAATTTTGTATTTTTTATTTATAATTTGCATTTAGTTGTTCTTTGTAAAAAATTACCATTGATGAGAGCTCCACAGAAGATCAGCAGTCTGATCCCTCTCTCTTTTTCTTGCAGCTTTCTAAATTAATGAGTCCATGAAGAATAAAGTATATGGTAGTTAGTGGAAAGGCAGCTTGTCTCTGGCATACAATACTGACCAGATTTCAATTGCAGATCTTAAATCAGTGCCCTGGACTGCAGAAGAAGCTAGTGTTTTAAAAAATGAAACCCCTCTCGAATTTATCCTAATTTAAAGATTACAGTAAGAAGAAAATGCGATGTGTTATCTAGCTATTAAAACCTGCTAGCAAAAATGTGGGGGAAAACCCATCTGGAACACAAGCTATTAAGGAATTCAAAAGAAGTTAATCAGCTTTTTTCTGATGGAGAATTTGATAAAAGCAGTTGCTTTTGCTGAAATAATTTTGGATTTCAGTACATATTCCTTTTAGACAACAGCATAATAAAGAATATCTTACATTTACAGTCAGAGTCTCAAGGCTTTTAGTCAAAAGAATGGGTTTAGCAGTAAATGACGTCTCTCCCCTCATTTTTCATGGCCGCATGATATACCAAAGCTTCTCAGTGTCTTCTGTTTGATATGTAACATAGGAGTCTGACTGAAGCTAAGAAACAAACACTGATGATGCAGTTCAGTGGGAATACTTGGAATATTCCTGGCAGAAATATAAAAAAGGTAATCCTAAGCAAGTAATAAGTCCAGTATACCTAAATGACTGGTGTTGTTAAGAAGGTAAATAGTCATTTTCTTACGAGACACAAAATAGCTCCTTTCTTATTTTTTTCCCCTGCCTCCTCTTTGGTATGTTTTTGAGAATCTCACTTGCGTTAACAAACATGTTTCATATCACTTTTCCAGCAATGTAATACAAATGTAATACATTCATACAATGTAATACAAAGAGAATCAGAGCAAGACCTAAACCACTGTTTGGTTTTTGCAACACTGAATGTCTCAGTACTGAAATTTTGTATATGCGAGCCACCAACAGGAATCAGAAACTCTTTGTTAGATGCATAGGGGTTTGGGAGGATATTTGTCTAAATTCTCAGTTGCATCTGACTCTGCCTGAAGTTGGTGAGGAAGCACTTGAGAGAGTCATAGATGTGGAGAAATGAGTTTATTTTGAATAATACTGTTAGTGAACAGAACAGCTGAGACACAATACATGAGAATACTCAGTTTCTCCAAATATAAACCTAACTTTGACAATCTCGTAGTACCCTCAGGGCTGCCCTGCATCCCTGCCTTCCCCCCTCAGCTGCCCCAGGAAGGAAGTGTCTGCTGGATGACGAGATGCTGGGGAAACCTCCTGCCCAGCACCAGGGAAAGGCAGGCTTAGGCAAAGGGTCCTGGCAGGGGCAGCACATGAGGTTCCGGGTGGGAGAGGATCCATCTGGGGCTTGTCAGGAGCCGACATAGGGCAGAGAGATGTGGGGTTGAGCTGGGATATGCATCTATCTGTGCCCCTTTGTAAGCTTGCTCCAGGGTGGAAGGGAGAGAGGGAGAGCAGGAAGGGAAGCCTTGATCTCTTCCTCACCTGCCCAGTGACCAAGCTGGGTCAGGTGCGGCACTATGGACAAGCTATGATGACCCGCTGGGGGTCATCTTTGCCCCCTGGGCAAAGAACTGGTGGGCCAAATCCCTCCAATCCCTCACACTCTCCCCCAAACACAACTTGGATTAGCACAGGGTACCTGAAGTAGATAGTCAGGAAAGGTGAAGGAACTAGTCAGGAGTCTTCAGCACTGCCAACATCCCTGGCACAGTCCTGTCTCATGGCCCAGGGACAGCAGCTGCGTAGTTTCTGCAGCATCCTGCAGCCAGGCACAGTGGAGAGGAATGCTAGAAGGTCTGCCTTTGATTTTTGGTGCCAGAACTGCTGCGCTCCACCACACCAAGGCCTGAGGACATTTTCCTTCTAATCCTGATTATTTTCTTCAGCAGTCTGAACTGGCTGACTAGGTACCTCCTCTCCCAAGCTGTTGAAACAGTGGCCTGAGGTAACTGGCAATACATCTTTTTAGAGAGGGTTTCACAGAACTGTTAGAAAAGCCTGGGATGTGGTCTGCATGGACTTTTGTAAGGCTTCGATCCTTTGAGAATGCTTTAATTTCACTTCCTAAAATAATTTAACTTGGACAGTCTTGTAAGGTAAGATGGAAAAAAAATGTAATATCTTGTCAAGATCACATTGCAGCCTGTCCAACAAGAATATCTGGAACTTTTAGCTGTGGGGGTTTTTTTGGTGGTTGTTCCTTTGTTTTAATCATGGAGTTGCAAGAATTTCGTACATGCAGCTCCAAATGCTTTTTTTTAGAGTTTGAAAAAGCATTACATGTTTTAAATGGAATCTATTCAAGCCTTGATGAAACCTTCCTGTGGTTTACAATAGTGGTACTTTTATTGCAGTGCAGTTACAGCAGAATTGCTTTGCAAGTTTCCTTTCGATAACTAACTAGGACTAATTGACATTACTGGGTAATTCACTACATAACTGTATTATTTATTGTCTTTTCTCATCATAATACTCTTACTGAGTGCATAGTGTTACAAATTAACTCTGTTGTAGTTACACCGTAATTAGGCACACAGTAATACAACCAGGGAATTAGTGGTAACAGTTAGTAATAAAAACTGTTAGTACTCTACAACTGCACTTGTAATTACCAAATAAATGTGCTGTAGCTATCTAATTTCAAGGGATGCCAAAAAAGGAATCTTTTCACCTCTGTCTGAAAGAGGTTTTGTGTACATACAAACATATCTAATAAATATAAAATACATTCATTTTCAACTTTTTAATGTGACAGAAAAAAGACTCGATTTTTTCCTTACTGTAAATACATCTGCAACATATCCCTCTTCACTCAAGGACACCTCCTTATCTATCTGCTATTTCCATACAAGAAATCATGTCTATTTTCATTGGAAATGTTAGAATACTGTAACTGTTTACATATTCTCCAGTACTGCAACTGTTGTTGTGTTTCTTTGTAGAACAACCACTATTTTCAGATACTTGATCTGTTTAAACTTTTGTCTGAGTTTTTTTAATTTGGTATTTCCAACCCAGATTATCTTGTTTTCTCTGTAGATAACACGTAAGTGCTGGTGCTGTGAATGAAGAGATATGCCAAAACTAACACATGCCAAAACTATCGTCAGAACTGCAAGCCATTTATTTATATGATCCATATGATGCCGTATCCTAGTTAGGTAGACTTGCTAACAGCTAGCATGCAGTATCCCTTTGGTATGGCTACATGTTTTTTTGCGACATTTGTTAAAATATTCTCCATATGACAGTCACACTGGACTCTGGAAATGTGCTACTTTGCCTGAAGCTGATCTGATGAATCCATGCAGCTATCTAGATGAGTCCAAAACTCTTGCCCCAGAAATCCTGGGAGTTTTATGTGAAAGGTGAACACAACTCAGAGCTCTCCGTGCCACCTTCTGAGTCCCAAATGTGTCCCCAACCTCACAATAATGCTGAAGACCAGAAAGCCATATTTGTTCTCTGGAGCAGAAGAAACTATACAGAGATTAAGGAAGAGTCAGGTCAAGCTCCCTTACAGATTAAGTCTCATGACTTTCATACACCAGGAAGCCATTGTTTCAAAGGGGACAAGAGTACGATGATATAAACTGACTGCAATAGTAGTGCCTTATTCTGCTTCCTCTGACGTCTGGGATACTATGATAATCTGAGTGGGATTAAAGAGAGTGCTGTCCTAGAAATTAAGGAGTGGGAAACTAAACTCCATGGGCTTTCTTACCAGCAGTTAGGTGGAGTTTGTGAGTTAGAGGTTAATTTGGCACAGAGAGGAAATTCTTTTCGGTCTTCACACATGTACCTATTCAGTCTTATCAGTATGTGTTTTGAAAAACACAATGAAAAAACAGCGTGACAATGCTGTATCCTCAATTCTGAGATTCTGCAACAGCAGTGGTGTTAGAGGGAGAAGGAAACAGTAACTGATTTTATGCATCTTGTCAGAAATTAAAAAATGCATCTTGATTTACCAATATAGATAGCCAAGGAAATTTGAATCGCTAACTAAATATTTTGCAAATCTAGTATTGGCTCAAACAACTTTGGTGTAAAAGGCTGACACAAGAATATTTTAATAAGATTTTTTGCAAATGTAGACATTGCCTCTGGTCAGCTAGGGCACTTGCTTAACTTTTTAAATATACTACCTGCTCCTTTTAGTAGCTGCTATTTCTATTTGTGCTGTATTTGTGTCCATCAGGGGTTTGGTAGCAGAAGAGGGTCCTGCTGTCACAGCCCCTGCAAGAAGCTTTGAAAAGCTCCCCCAGCTCCAAGTTGGACCCATCTCTGGCCAAGGCTGAGCCAATCAGTGCCTCTGCAATAACATATTTAAGAGGGGGAAAATCTGTTGGGCAACACCCTTTGTTTTGGGAGAAGAGTGGGACAGGAGGAAAACAACCATGCTGACACCCAGGTCAGTAAGGAAGGAGTGGGGGAGGCATGCTGGAGCAGCAACTCCCCTGGGGCCTGTGCTGAGGTGGCAGGCTGAGCCCTTGCAGCCCTTAGAGATCAACGGTGGAGAAGTCCCATGTGCAGTCCATGGAGGATCTCATGCTGGAGCAGGGGACTAATCCTGAAAAAGGCTGTGAATCTGACTGAGGGAGGCCTGCGCTGGAGGGATGCGCTGCTGGGATGATGACAGCCTGCAGAAGGGATGCCACGTTGCAGCAGGGGAGGATTGTGAGGATTTTGTCCCCCTGAAGAGGAAGGAGCAGCAGAAAAAACATGTAATGGACTGGGACTGAGCCCAACCCCCATTCCTTGCCCCTACTGCACTGCGGGGGTGGAGGAGGTAGCAGAGATGGGTCTGGGAAGAAGGGGGAAGGTTGGAGGAAGGTGTATTTATTTAAGATCTGGTTGCATTTATCATAAATAAGATAATGTCCTACTCTGATTCAGTTGAAGAATTGGTGGTGGTTTTCTTGTTTAAGTTAAATTGATTTTGTTTCCCCAAGCTGAGTCTGTCTTTTGCCCATGACCATAATTGGTGAGTGAGCCCTCCCTGTCCTCAGTCTCAATCATTGAGCCTTTTATTGTATTTTCTCCTCCCCATCCCACCACAGGGCGGTAGGAGGGTGTGAATGGCTGCACGGTGCTTGGTTGCCAGCTGGGTTTAAACCATGACACTATTTTTATTAATTATGATTTTTTTTTTTAACTGACACTGAATATTTGAACAAAGGCAAGTTTTACATAGTTTAATTTTTTTTACATTCTGGTAAGATGACACGAAGCCACAGGATGTTTTACTGATAGACTCATTTTTGCCTATTTTCAGTTGTAGTTAAGTATGTTGGTTGAAATTTATTATCTTTTATTTCTGCAGAATCTTCCACATTTTAACATTTTTTAATTATGTTTCTGCTGTGAAGTACCTGAAAACATATCTATTCTTCTATTAAAAATATAATAACTGGATATGAAACTGTAGTCTAGGTTAGGAATTGAAAGGTTTCTTTTTTTCAAACCAAACAGTAAAGATCTCAGGCAAAATCTACCCTGTAACAGAAAGCTGAGGAAAGGTCTTCTGTCTGCTCGGAATTCAGTACATCTTTGTACAGAATGTAAAGTTTACAATCCTCCACTGCTAGTGTGAAATCTATTGTTGCTGAGCATGGAAACTATCCAAAGATATTCCCACACCGTTCTGAGTCATAAAGTTCACTCGTTGCAAGGCTTGTCATAAAAAAAAAATGTTTATTTTATGACACAGCTCAAAATATAGCAAATAATTCTTCTATGGCCATAGGTTGAGTACTGAAATGTGATGTCAACACATGGTTGAAAGACATTGAATGATATGGATAGAAATGGATAATCCTGATCACCCAGCTACAGTTTTATAATAAGAATTAATAGCAAGAATTATTGTACTGGGGGTCCTTATTGAAGAAATGTTAGAGAGAAAGATGAGGGCTTATTTAATGTTACAAGATAAGTCTTGGTCACCAGTGTGATATGACATCAGAAAAAAGACAAATGCAGAAGAGGCAAGTGCAGAAAAGAAGGACAAAAGAAAAATATTTATGGCTGAAATCAGGAAAATACTAATTCTTTTGTAAAAGTTGCTGCTAGATTAATCTAGAATACTGTGGACAATTCTGTTCATCCATGTTGAAGAACAACATAGCTGAATTACAAATGCAAACAATGGGTATGAGGATTTGGGAAACAGAACTCATTCAACATGAGGATGCTACGTTTGTTTGGCAAAATGAAAGCAGAAAGGAGGTGATTATCTTTTAAAGGTACATGAAGGAAGGTAAAGATTACTGAAGTAGAAGGACTATTCAAATAAAGGTCAATGTTAGTACAAGAAGTTGGTACAAGCCAGAAAACAGGCTGTGATTAAAATCCACATTTGGAATTTGATGAAAGTTTATAACTCTCAGAGGAACTCTGGTTCAACGTGGGCTTTCTGTAATAGGAGGCAGCTTTGTACCTGATACATTTATGGGTGGAACTGTAGTAAGGTGACCTCTGTAACATCAAAGACTGAAACCCAATGGCTTGGGAAATTGTTCCAGTTCTAAGTCCTGCCTGCACAAGGAGTTACAGTTAACTCTTAGCTAGAGTAACTTTTAGTTTGGACTCTCCTGTCTGTCCTCACACACACGGTCAGACACCAAAATGTGGGTGTTCATTTGCTTCATTTTGATGGTGAGACAAATACGCTGTCTAGTAGCTCAGCATCTCATAGAAACTTCTGATGGGTATTTGATTGTGAGGGCAAATGCTGCAAAATCTGCAATACTGCAATTGCCAAATGTATATTAATATAATTCTGACAGGTTTCCCAAGGTTACCCAGAAATGGTTTTGAGGTTTGGGACTGATGATGCTGTGATTCCTATTAATGACAAATGGCAGTAATACAGTTCTTGCAAACAATTTTCAGCCCAGGCACGGTGCACAAAAGCCTAGCAGAAGATTTGACAGCAGGTGATGAGTTTACATTACAAACTTGAGGCTAAGCTTAATGGTTTAGCCATAGGTTGGGGAATAATAATGGAAGGCAAGGGCAGTCTTGCATTGTGGGGAGCTTCTGCCTTCTGGAGAACCTTAAAGTAGATAAAAACATGCATAAACAGGAAAATTCTGACTGATACCAGATAATAAAATAAGAAAGTACACAGAAGGCAGAAGCAGGGATGGGCTTCCCAGGAGGAATATAAAGACGTTGCTCCATTGTATTGCAACAGAGTGAATAAAGTCAGAACTCAGCTAGAGTTGAAATCAGTGACAAATGTGAAGGGCGACAAGAAGGACTGCCGTAAGAACCGAGGGCATAGAGAAGACTGAGGCACCCAGTGCTTTTTTTGCTTGCTGGTAAGGCCTGCCAGTTCTCTGGGCTGACACAGGGGGACCATTGGGAACGCAGGACTGCACCTTGTGGAGGAAGAAAGACTTAGGGAATACATAATAAGCCTGTATTTTGGGTGTGGGTGCCCAGGTTTTGGTAGCTGCAGGGCTGCAGATGTGGCCTCTGTGAGGAGAGTCTGGGGCTGCCCCATGCCGGCCACGGCCAGGTCCAACTGATCCACCACAGGGCATGGCTGAGCCTCACAGCCAGGATGGCGGCACCTCGGGGAAAGCCTGTGTCAGGGAGGGCAGAAAATGCCAGAGGGAGGGAAGAGGGAGCAAAAACAGTGAGCTGCAGCACAGGGAACAGCAAGGTGAGAGAAAGAGGAAAGGGTACTCTGTGGTGATGGAGGAGATATTCTCTGTGGCCAGTGGAAAACCCATGCCAGAGGAGATGGATACTCCTGAAGAGATTGCAGCTCCTGTGGAGACCCCACACTGGAGCAGGGGAAAAGTGAGAGAAGAAAGGAGCAGCAGAGAGAAACAGTTTTGTAACTGATGGTAACCAATGCTCTGCAATCCTCACCTGGCTACTCCTTGCCTTGCAGAAGGGACTGGGTGTAACCTGTGGTGATAACAAGGCTGGAGGAGAGGACTGTGGAGTGAAGGATGTGGCAGCTGTACCTCCCCCTTGATCTGAGAAACTCCCAGTCACTCAACTGCAGCAGTTGCTGGGCAGATTTCAGAGTGCTGGAAACCTCTGGAAGATTCTTGTTAGCTTTGGCCAAGCCCATCAGTGCATACACTCGCCTGGAAAGCAGGTCTGCAGCCAAGGGGAGCTAATACGACGACAGCTCAGACTCGACTAAGGGTATAAATGGCATCCTGCTGCGGGCGAGTTTGAGTCAGCCCTCCTTGGAGCAGCTGGACTGCAGCTGGGGAGGAGGGGGGCACTCCCCTTAGGTTGGGATGCCTCCTAGGGAAACTCCTGGAGGTTGAGAGCCCTCACCTCTGGGTAGGTGAGTGTTTGCACTTTCCAGATTTTATTATTTTAAGCTTAGAAGTGTGTGTGGGGGTGCAATGTAGTAATTAGTTTTTTCAACTGACATCCAGAACCTGAAAACTTCTTTGAGCTTCTATTTGTTAATATTTTTAATAAATTCTGTTTAAAAATCTTGGCTGGTTAACTGAGATCAGAGAAACTCTTGTGACAAAGGAAGGGAGTAGAGTCTGGGAAAATGCAGAGGAAAGGTGTTTTCCCTAAGCATGTAAATATTTTCCCCCACCGACGCTGGGGAAGGAGCCTACCTTTGGGTCAGTGTTGGCTGTCTTGGGCAGTGGGGCAGGAATCAGCAGGCAGAGGGGTTTCAACAGAAGGAGGATGCGCTGTGTGGCTGGTGGGGACTGGCCGTGAAGGCAGTGCCTAAAGCTATGGGGGAAGGCTAGAGACCTCTAAAGGTAAATCTGCACAGCAGAAGCCTGCAGTCTGCTAGAGATGCAACTTTCCCCAGGTGCCTTGTGTTTTCCGTCTGGCACGCTTTGTTGTCAGTGTGAAATGTGATGTATGGTGATGCAGTGGTAATATTTCTGGAGTAAAGCGTGATCAACACTAGCTGGGGAGTGTCTCTGTGCTCCACTCTCAGTAGTGCGGCTCTCCCCATGCTCAGAACTGCTCAGTGTTGATTTTGTTGCAGGAAAAAATGCACCTGTCTTGAAATATGAGTATTCTTTTTGAGTTCTGTGATGCTCAACGTACTCCAGCAAACCATATGATCATACACATAAAGCTGAAGAATGCAGCATCCTACACATCCTATGGTGTTTCCAAAATGTTCACTAATTGAAAATAGAGCTATTTTTAAAATCATCAGGCTTGTGAACAATCTGATGTTTTGGGGGTAGAACCGGACAAGACACACAAGAAGGATGTTCATTTCAGGGTCCATTTGTATGTTTTTACTTCTTTATCTACTCTACAAGGTTTTTTCTCAATCTTAATGTGGTCCTAATCCACAGCTTTGTTGATGCCGTGGTTTCACCCAATTCATTCCGAGCGGGTATTGAGTAAAAGCTTAGTGAAAAACTTAATGGTTTTGAACTAGGATGAATAAGATTTTTTTAAAAACAGCAACTAAAGCTTTCTGCATAATATCTGTATTTTTGGCCTTCCTGGGGAAATTATATATTCACATTTGTTAGATCCACTTTTTGTCACCTTGACAAATGTCAAATGTTTTTACTGGGAAATAGCTTTTTGCAGTATTGAAAAATTTAATGGATGTGCTAATGGAGAAAACGTCCGTTTTTTAACATTGTTTAAAAAGTATTTTGTATCAGTGGGCAAAATGAAACTGCTATTCTTTTTATCCCTTTCTATCCCCTATTGTTGATTGTTCTGCACATTTCTGTGAAGTTTTTACCTCTGTAGGAGAAGATTTAGAAAAAGAAAAGCAGGCTTCCTCCAAACAAAGAAGACACTGTTTTTGGAAAAAAAAATGTTAGGGGAAAGAAATTTAAAACAGCTTCTTAAAAGTTTGAGTGGAAAAAAACCCTGGGAAACCATGTGTCTTTTACTGTATCTTTCTTATAAATAGCTGACCTACTTCTGACCAGTGCTGACCCGTCTACCTCCTACTGCAGTGCGAGTTAGGGGAATTCAGTGTTCAGAATTGCACATCAGTAAACTGCACCACTTTTCCCTTATTGACTGTTTTTAGAGGAAGATAAGCAAAACTTTTTTTTTTTTTTTTTCCACTGCTGAATAAGCAAACAAAAAAGCTATGGCCATTCTGGTCTTGCTGTTGGACAGGTGGGTTGTTTTACCCCTCTGGCGCACAAAACAGCATATAGCAATCTTTTGTTTTGACACAACAGCTAAAGTTGTGACTAACTTGGCTCTGAAGATTTTTGTTGTTTCTCTTGCTCCATTTTCCTAATGATTAGGTCCTATTTATGTTCTTTTTTGGGCTGCAGCATAACATGTTGAGCTACAACTGTAAGATAACACTTCCGAGTTTTATCATCTTAGAATTACTTGGGAAGTACTATTCTCTGATTTGTCAGGTTCCTGAATTATGCAGTGTATCTATTAAAATCTATTCTATTAAATCTATAATTAAGTGGCATTTTTAAAGTTCTTTTTTTACATACAAAGCTAGATAATGGTGAAAGTGGATGCTAGTTAAAAAGAGAGTAAACAATCTCCTTTCAGAATTAGTCCTCTTTCTCACATTTGAAAAATGCTTGTATCTTCAGAAATGCTCAGCTTGCACTGCCCTAAAGTCAGTTTTAATTAGAGTTATCTTGGATGTTTATTCATTGTAACCCTTAGATGATCAACTTCCATCTTTTCTCTAATACATGCTTGTAAGCTTTTAAATTTATAGGATTTCTGTCTTGATTTGAAAAAAAAGAATTACGTTGCTGTATGATTATTTGCTGGTGAAAAAAATATTGGGAATTTATGGAGAACTGTGGATATTAAAATATTAGAAGATGATTGGATATTCCTCTTGGCCAACTTAGTATCCACCTAAGCGGAAATCTCACTTGCAATTTGGAGTGTGGGAAAGACCTACTAGCTCACACTGCAATTGCAGTTAATGAATAGCCAACAGTTTTTGAGGTCAATAGCAGAAACCCCAATTAATTCTTTGCGACAACATGCATTTGCTTATTAGTTCCTTTGGTGTCTTTGCTGTAATTCTCCAGTCATCATGGAATTCTTACGTTTAGTTAGGTCCTACATTTCTAAAGCAAAGCATCAGGCAAGAAAATGGTGAAAAAAAAAGTGGATAGAAGACCGTCAAAAGTGAAATTCCTCCTTTCCCTTCCAAAAGTTGAGTGTCTTTTTTCTTTGAAGACTGCACTAAAAATAGCTCACTTGGATATTATTAAAAAATACAGCAACTGGGTCAGATTTTATTGCAAGTATAATTTTTTAGTCTGTTTGCATTGCATTTGTTTTCCCTTTCTTTGTTACTTTGCACTCCTTCCTTTCAATAAAAAGTAAAATCAGGAAATAGCTGATGAAGGAAAGACACGCAGTGTTTTATTGACACTGCACAAGGCTGTAGTGTAAAAGAAAACAGCAGATGCTGATTTTTTCTACAGTTAAATGTTTAATTTCTTTCTTTCCAGTTAGTCATTCAGTTAATCAGTCTTAAAAATTGGCACAAGTTGCTGGTCTGTAGGAAAGTTCTTTTTAGTCAAACCAATCAGCATACAATATTTTCAATTTTATTATCTTTGTTATAGAATATCAAAAAAGCAGAGCTTAGACATGACTACAAATTCCTTTTTCTGCATTTTGGGAGCTTTTTTGATTCTGATTTTCCCCTCTTTTTATCTCATTCTCCCTCTCCCATCTACCCGTGGTATTCTAGTTTTTAATCAAATACTTAATGTTACTTTAATGCAATTTGTATTTAATAGATATAGGCTTCACTTGAATACTTCTCAGTAATCAGAGCTCAGCGATTTGGAGAAGTGATGTAGTAGAGCTTTTGATACTGAAGGCTTAAGAGAAATTTCCAGGGCTCAACTGCTCTGAAATGGTGCTGCTTAGTGTGGAAGATGGCAGCTTGCTTTCCATTAGCAGAAAAATGCCTCCCCAATTTGAATAATTATATGCACTTTGTCTTAAAGCAACTGTGTTTCATGTAAGATAATACTTGGAAAAGGTCAGATCATTACTCTGACTCAATTGCTCGTTTGAACTAGATACATCCAAAAGGCATTAGGAAGAAAGTTGTGTCTGGAGAGAGAAAGTAGGGACTGAGAAATTATTCCTTCCTTTCCCAGATCTGTTTTGCATCCTCCTCTTTCTCATATTAATGGTCAGCTGCTGCCTTTTTAGATAGGCAAGGGGACTGCTCCTAAGTGTGTGAAACAAGATGATGGATCAGTAAATCTGAAAGCTTGGAGTCCACTTATGACAAGAATTTTTGCTACCTCTTTTGATAAAATATTTTTGTCACAAATGCTGTCTCAACACTTCCTGAGGGTGCCAGATACTCAGTATTGGTGCCAATACACCATGCCGTAAAGGTGAAGAAGCAACAGTCAGTTATTCTGCATTTACCATAACTGCATCAAATGCAGTTATTTTGCGTTTACCAGTAGCAAACAGCTGGGCATCACAGTTCACCCTGTCTGTCCCAGAGTCCCAGTCAGATTCAGTGGTGTAGGAGTCTTGGGTCACCAATAAATCTGCCCAAAGGATGAAGAGAAATTGTCAGCAAAAAACTTGGAAACAAAAGAAGTGAGAGGGAATATAAGAGCTAAATTGAGTGTAAAATAGAAGGTGCAGTGAAGAAAGACTCTGCTTGATAATTATCACACGTTCAACTCTTGTTTGATAGTGCTGCCAAAAGACTGTTTGCCAGAGCGTTTTCATTATAACTCCTTATTTTCTGCTGCCTAACTTTGCCTACTGATGTGGACATTTTTCCACATTGGTATACACTTAGGCTGAGTATTTTGGGGCAATTTCAGGAAAAAAATGGCTCAACCATTTCAAAGGAATTAAATTAGAGGAAAAACACATCGCTTGCCAACATTTTCACAGCCCTTTAATTGCAAAGCTCTGTCAGACCTATAGGCTAAAACAGAGATGCAACATTTGGGATGGAGGTTGTTTTTATGACAATGATGTGCCTTTTTCTACTTTTTTTAAAAAAACCTGTCCCAGTTTGGAGAAATTACATGGCTTTGGAGAAATTGTTTCCCTATGCTTTGCAGTAACTAGTGTTTACGTACGTGGTGGGTAAATGCATAAGAATTCTTATGCAGTTATCTTACTCTATACCAAACATGCTGGATCTGAAAATTTTCTAGAGTTATATTTCCTTATTTGCAAAGCTGTGGTATAGCTGAACACAGAAATACAAAGCAAGGAGATTTCTTCTTCTTCCCTTTTTTTTTTTTTACTTTTTCTTTTTTTTTCTCTTTCCATTCATAGGAATGCAGAAGATGCAGCCATGTTATAGGCATATGGACAATTATTGTTCTAGGTTAGAAGAAGAGCCTGTAATACATTGGAGGGAAAAGCAGGAGCCAGTTTGTGCAGGCTTCATTTGGAAAAATGTGGGGAATTGGATAAAGAAACTGAGGATGAGATAAGTTTTCTGCTCTGTGAGAGTGGAAGGCTGGAGGATCCTGTGATGGTACAGAGAAACTAACTGAGTTTTAACATAAATTGGAGGGCAGCAGCAAGTTGGGGGGGTGGATGGGGGTGGTACTTTAATGCCTTTGGAGAGAAGCTAAGAATTGGAGTAAATTTTTTAAAAGACTAGGATTCAGATCCCAAAATAGAATGAGAGATTGAGGTTAAAGTAAGGGCCTGGATGGGTAGAGAGAGGAAACAGGTGAATTCAAGTACAGACAGTTTGAGAACAGGGAGCAAGGGCAGTAGGTGCTGTGCACATGGTAAAACAGTTACTTCACAAACTGGGAAGGTCAGGGGAGAAAAAGAAGTTAGGCAGGACAACAAGGTGTGTGTGTGCAAGCCCTACGAACAACTTTGTTGATCTTGTTGATAGGACTGTGAAGAGCAGCACTATTGCCTGTTGACTGTGGGAGGGATTTTCCCTCTCTGCTGCCATGTAATTTCTCCCCTGCTTTGCAGCAGCAAGCTTGGATTTTTGAAGTGCTTGTGTTGGCAAAATAGGTAAGAGAGTGCTATCACTGTTATTTCACTCTGGAAAATGTCCTAGGCGAGCCTGATGAGGATGATAAGCATTGTTTCCTAATTCTGTGCACTAGTAAGATCTTATACTGGTATTTCCCTAATGTGGAAATAGAGGTAATGCAGCCACTGATTTAGTGAGGCATTATTAAATTTACAAATGTATTATCTGTGAAGATGTTCCCACAATTCTATGAAAAATATAATGCAATTCCTTTTTTCCATGGAGTTGGATTTCTGTTTTTGTTGCATACATTCATGGAACAAATGAGAGTAAATCTATGAAGCCAACTATGTCTGCCTGTGCTTCTTGGCTTTTGATGGAACAGATGTAGTGACTGTTTGCCTAAGCTGTAGTTAAATCTGAAAATGTGCTATAACACTGAGTTTTTAGATTAAATGTGCTTCCCTGTTTTCTGGAAAAGAAAGAAAACCTATTGAAGGTAGGGATTTAAAGGGTTAGTCAAACTCATCAATCTTTATGTATGCGGAACTGTCTTTAAAGAAGTTTACTTAAGTTATTCTCAATAGCGGAGAGATATAACCACTCTGCTGACTTGCCATTATCTCCAATTTTGAAAGAAGCAGCTTGATTTCCAGCAATTGTAATTTAAAGCCAGGTGGGAAATTCCTCCCATTACTCTTTCTTCCTGTTTGAAGCTTATTCCCAAATTGCAACGTTTTTACATCATTTAAAAAAAAAAAATCTACTTGTGAAGACTTTTCTTTTACACTCTATGTGCCCTTTAAGAATATTTATGTGGCTATTCCCCCTTAGCTGTGCATGTAACTCCCTTTAATGGGGTTTTAGGTGCGTGCATGAAGGGATTAATACAGAGTTACTATGTTTGGAGGAAAGAGGACGAGTCCCTTATTCAGCAGAGATTTCATTAGAATTTTAGATGTCAGTTTTTAAGAGGAGGGTGGTGCTCAGGGGGTCTGCATTTCATAATGTGCCTACGGCAGAATAAGTACTTAATCTGACTGGTGCTATTTCTTATTGTTGATGGTGATGTTCAAAACTGAATTTGTGCTCTTACTACCAGTGCATTGAATATGTCTCTTTGACTTTCTGGTAGCTGGGGGAAAAAACCTATTTCGTTCTTGGCTTTTTTTTTTTTTTGTCTGCTGAAGTCATTATAAAATGTAAATGAATACATTGTAAGCCAAATTTGAATTACAAATATTACGTCTGCAGTTTTCTGCAAATACTATGCAAATGTTGTTCATCTTTAACAGCTATGGGCATGGATAGGATTTTGTAATAAGACATCTGCTAAAGTCTCCTGGTTTTCTTAAACTGAAAAGCTTCCACATTTCAAATTTGGAAAAATTGTGTGTATACCTGTGTATATACATGTGTATGTATATATAGATACTATATATGTATATGTGCATGTCAATACTTTAGGGGAGTTATTCTTTTATCCCGAAATCATCCAAGGTTGAGCACTAAACTTATACATTTGCGAGGGTGAAGTTTTTTCAACACACTGCATTATCAGAGAGTTGTAGAGCACCCAATATCGGTTTGCCAAGAGCCCAGCTAAACCCCTATTGTGAGGTTTTTGAGTAGCTTCCAATTTAGTACAGAGTAGTTCATTAGATTTGTATGTGTATACATAGACCCTCCTTTTGGGGACGACACTATAAATCTATAGCTGACAAATTCCATGATTCCTAAATCGTGACTGTAATGAAAAGCCCAAGAGTGAGCTGTCCTGCTCTGCTCTCCAACAGAAGGGAGGGAGGGTAGCAGAAATACAGATCTTCCTCTTCTTCTTCCCACAGTAGCATGGACTTCAGCTGTGTCATCCAGGCCAAGGCTACTTCACATTCAGCACCAAGGGTTTAAAGCCAAGTGGTGAATGCATTTTGTTAATCACTTAGATACTGTTCAGCTTGGTCCTGAACATAAAAAAGAATGGATCAAAGCTTGTCACTCTTAATACTGAAGGGTGATTTGGTTTCAGCACCATGCTATCTTGGAAAGGGCACCATGAAACATCTATCTGTCAGTTGTCATCATATACTCAGTGAAGCGTGGTGCTTCACAGTCTTCTTCAGATGTGACAAGTACACTTGGCAACTGTGTGATTACAAACTTCTAGTTATCTGGTTACCTCAGCACTAGCAGCTAGAATAGCTATCTTGGCAGTTTAGCTCATAAAGGTTGTGGTAGTGGGAGGTTTCTGTTTGTCTGGTTTTTAAAATCTGCTTTTTATCTTGAGCATATTCACTGATGTTTATATTGTCCCCTAATAATAGATTGCTTTGATAGTTACAATCTTAGGTACAACCCTCTAGAAGAACTTATACTGAGTGGCTGCTTACAGCAACCTAGCTGTTGTTATACCTATTGCAGTCCTGCCTAAAGTGATTGAGCATCATCAGACAGTTCACAGGGACATAAAATCCTGCCTCAGGTACCTTTTCCTACTTGAATTTCTGCTAATCTTCTAACCATTTTGTATTTCTGAAGAAATTCTGATATGGATACTGCAGGTGGAATAATTCCTCCTTGATTCCCTTACTCATGAAGTTACAGTCTATTTTCCAGTTTGCAGTCAAATTAACTTTTATTGTATGTAGGACATCTACATTTTTTGACAAGGAAAGTTGTTTTTTTCAGGTGTTGCATAATTTAAGAGCTCATTTTCTTCTTAACACAGGACAAAACATAAACATTGATTTAGCAACAATTTCAAGACTATGTAGGTCGTATAATGTGCATGTGTTTTCTTTCCCCCTATGGATTTCACATGATTACAGATGTGAGAGAAAAAGCAGATTTAGCATACCTGCCATTCTGTCTTCTGGCATAATCATGTTTATATTTCTACAAAAGGTAATTTGAATGGGAAATCTGAAAAATAGCCCTTGAAACCTATTCTTTGAGAAGTAATACTGTCTTTAAGAGACTTTTGAAAATTAAGTAAAATCTGGCACTTTTATGATACAGAAATGCAGATAAATAATTAAACCAGAAATTGTTCAACCTGAAGTGGTGAAATAAGTAGAAATTTTTGTTTCCAAACTAAACAAGAAGGCCGTGAGTTCTTCCAGTCTTTGAGTTACTGTTCTTATATTTTTGCTTAGAAAACATTGTAACAGATGACTTTAGCATTTGATTAAAGTGCTCTATTGTTCAGCTTCAACACATTCTAACATCTTTTGCAGATCAATTAAAGTGTGACAGTGTGGAAGAAATAAAAAGAAAGATGTTGTTTTATCCTTAGTTTAGAATAAAAAGAAATGCATTTGAGGAAAAAGATGAAAGAGAAATGAACTATCTTTGAACACAGTGTGCATAACTTTTTTGTATACATGGAGTTGTCTGACACTACTCTGTGAAGTAAAAATAAATGCACAAGTAGGTAGAAATAATTTACAAAATAAAAGAGGAGGAGCAGAATAATAAGATCATATGTGCAGAATTTAAGCCATCGGCCAGAAGCCATGAATTTGTTTTAGAAATGAGAATCTGAAAAATACAACCTATAAAAATAGAGTGAAGTAAGTGGACAATTTATTGACATTTTTGAAAGCAGAATCTTGCTGGGACAGAATTGCTGTCTCTGAAGATGAAATCCCTGATGTGTACTTAATTATAGAATCAACTATGAGCTTGTCAGTGGTGCTCATGAGGAGTTGGATCCAGTGACTCTAAGCAGTCACTGTTAGGTGACATAGGTATACAAATTGGAAGGCTTAGTGATTATTGGATGAGCAATTGATGAAATATGAAGAATTTTTACTAAGTTCCTTCTGTCAATTATTTTAGAGTACATAAGTGATGGAAATATTTATGGACTGTTTTGTTGTCCTTCAGAAATTGTAGATAGGGAAGGTTTTTGATGCTTCAGTAGAAGAGATTGATGTGCTGAATTTTCAGAGGTTCCTCCAGAATGCTAAGTAGTTAAAAGAATTAATGTTCGAAAAAAAGACATATAAAATTCCTTTGTTGGATAAAAGCTGTAGGTTCAGCTGTAAATACCAAGAAACAACCATGTAATTATATCTCTTCAACTCTACAAAAAATGTGTGTGCTTTGAAACACTGTGCATAATCTTATTGCTCCCAGTTGCACTAGTTCATGTCACTAAAAGTTGAGGTACATTTTTGTATTATCAGGTTCCAGGAGACAGGATTTAGTTGAGAGCATAGGAAAAGACTGTATTTTGATTTATGCATTTTGTTTTACATTTCCCCCTAACAGATGCAAGTCTTTTTTAAGGTTTTCAATACAGACAGGGAGTGACTTGGAGGAAGAATCTGAAATGACATTATATATGCAGGTGGAAAAAGACTGGAAGATGAAATGGGAAAGTCAAGGCACAGTGTAATAGACAACTTTAAATCAGAGTGAAGACTGAGTCTGCACAGTCAAATCAGTGACCTTTGGACATCAGTGCCAATAAGTCTTGTTCAGTGCTAGAGTAGGCTCTGAGAAGGCTGATATTAAGTTCTTGATTTGTCCTCATATACTACTTGACATGGATTTTTTTCAGTTCCCCCTCTATCAAACCGATAATACCGAGAAATTGCAAGCGTAGCCTTTTGAGTGCATGTGTTTATTTCTGGTTTTGATTTTTATCACAAATTGCTTCTTTTCCTGTCTCCTGTCTATGAAGAAGCATACAACTTGGAAGTACTCCTAAACTCACAGCTTCCTGGCAATGACGGGCATCTTGGTTTCCATTTCAGCTCGGAGACAGATTAGAGGTCCTTGATTTCTGTAGAGACTTTACAGATTATTTTAATTTCGTGCGGGTTTGTAAGTTTTGAAATACAAAAAAATCTCAAAAAATGAAAATACTGTTGACTGTCCAGGTCTAGAGGGCTGCAATGTGAACACAGAAATAAGATCATTCTTAATTCCATGAGACAAATACAATAGGGAGATTACTAGCGTGAGGATACATAACTTTACACTCACTGCAAAAAGTTTTCCCAAGACTTATGATAATTCTTTAAAATCCACTGATTTCAGCTGTACCATGTAGTTTGTAGGACCAGATCTTAATGACAGAAGCTAAACTAGACTCTGCTCTAATAATTTTACTTCATTTTATGGAAGTTTGTCAAAGTTCTTATAGTGAAACCTCTCAAGGTGCGTCTGTGTGTATATATCTCTGTATTTCTCTGCGTGTATGCCTTGATGTAGTAGCATTTTAATAACAAATACTCTCTTAAGATATATTCAAATAGAAAACTTTTTTTTTTTTTTACATGGACATACAGTCCATACATAAGCAAGAAGAAGTCAGTAGGACCTTTACCCGAAAGCCAAGGTTATATCAATCACTTCTCCTCCCAGCAAAAGGTCTCTCAAAGCACAGCTTTGTCACTATCCAAAAATAAAATCTCTGAAGCATGTCAAGTCAATATTCCTCTATATATCCTCTTTATCCTGGTTATGTTGAAATAGCTGTTATAAAAGGAGGTACAGAGCTGATTTCAAAAGATCCTAATAGCAGAAAAATTGTGATTCCACGCAACAACATGCCAACTCACTTTTTCTTGCTGTAGGTTATGTAGTCTGCAGGATGCCTGGTTATGCAATATAGACATTGCTTCTACCATACTTGGCTCATAGATATTTGCATAGGAGCTTTATCAAGTTCTGTAACTTTTTGTTTGTAAGGATCATTTTTACTTCCCTTCAAAAAATATAGTAATTCAACATAATTTCAAATCTTTTCAAAGCCTGTAAGTTAGTTAAAAACATCATTACAAATGTTTGTAACACAATACCTAGAAGTATTAGGACCTCAGGTTACAGACCTGAACTTTTTTTGAACAATTAAACAGCTTGATTCTTTTTTCCTTCCTTAAACTAACCTGACTGAACACAAGCTGGTTCAAACTAAAGGGTGGTGAGATATGACGGTGGGAGGGAAGAATATTTCCCTAGGCGAACTAGGTCAGCAAAGGGATTGTTTGCTCTGACCAAAGCAGAGCCACTCAGGTGGGGAGGGCCCTCAAGAGGTCCCTACTGTCAAATCAGGTTGCTCAGGAGTGTTTTCACTTGGGTTTTCAAACTCTCAAAAAATGCAAATTACACAACCTTGCTGGGCAACTTATACTTGGGATATTTTTCTCTTTATATCTGGTCTGAGATCCTCTTCTTTAGCCTTAGGCACTTTGCTTTTATTCCCTACCATGCATTGCTGTGAAGATTCCAGTGCTATTGTCTTGATAACCTGCCTGTAGGTTCAGATAGATGGCTCTTAGGTCTCTCTGCAACCATCTCTTCTGTAAGCTAAATAAACCCTGGTCCCTTGGCCTCTCCTTGCAGGGCAAGAACTTCATCCCCTGTGACTAGGTTCTGGTGACAGTTGGCTGTCTTTGCTGTCAGGATATGTTGCTGGCTCATGCTAGGCTTGCTGTTAGCCCAGCTTTCCAGGGTCTTTTCTGCAGAGCTGCTCCTCATTCAGTCAGTTCCCAGCCTGTATCGTTGCCAGGGGCTGTTCCTGTGCAGATGAAGGACCTTCCATTTGTCCTAGTTTAATTTCATGAAGCTCTTGTTGGCCAATTCCTCCAACCTGACTAAGTCCCTCTGAATGGCAGTCCTACCTATAACGTATGAACCACCTGCTTCGAGGTCACCTGCAAACTTGCTGTCAGTGCACTCTATCACCTCCTCCAGGCCACTTGAAAAAGATTTTAAACAGGTCCCAGGACAGACCCCTGCAGTACTCCAATGTGGTTATGTGCTGGAATAAAAAGTGGTGACTGAATAAACTTTTGACAGTGAGAGGTGAGTGAGAGGTTAAGGCTATGGTTTCTCAGTAGCAGCCATTGTTAAGAATTTCTTCCTGTTTAACTGTTCTTTTCTTCTTCTTCTTCTTCTTTTTTTTTTTTAAATTTCTTCACGCTGCTTCCTAAATCCTAATCTGTGAACTTTATACCTCAGTTTATTAGGTAAGACTTGGCTCCTGTTGCATCTGCAGTCCTACGGTATTTAGTTTATCACCTGGCACTTGTGTGGAATATTGAGCTGTCAACCTATTACCTGTTCCTGACAGATCTCAGCTCTCTGCAGGCAAAAAAGACAGGATAAATACCTATAAACTTGTTGTAAACAAACAAAGGATGGAGTTCTCTAAGTTGCTGTTACAATTCTTATCTGCATCACTTTTACTGTGTGCAGAGACTCTGCTAGTAAGACATGAATCTTAAAATGTAAACACAACTTCCTGATAGAAATAGTAAATAGCAATAATCAATGACCCACTCTGCTAAGCATTAGTATGCTCACTACTTCTGATTAGGCATCTGAAAAGGCCCTGCTGACAAGGCAGTTGGGCAGCTTTTAGTCAGGTAGGGAGGAATAGACTTCTACTGCTTCCTGAAATGAGTCATCCTCAAGGTTACTTACTGAGTTGCTGTCAGTTCCATGTTGTCCCTTTAGGATCATACACCTCTCAGGTAGGTGTCTTTCCCCTTGAATCTTTGAGCTACCACTTATCTTCATCTCAGCAATCTTACCTCTGCAATTTTATCTTTCTTATCTTGCACGGCTCCGCTATACAGATTTTCTCACATCTCGGGCAATTTCATCAGAAGCTTGGGCTGAGGTCTCACAGCTGGGCTGTGTCAGAGCTGGACCCAGGATCGTTGACAGCTGACCCTCTGAGTTGATGTAATACAGTGAATGTGCCCTTTCCTCCTCCCTCCCTCCCTTTTATTTCTCCGTTGGCTCTAAAATCAGCCAAGCAAAGGTCATTCTCAGCGCTGATGTTCAGAGAGGAGAAAAACTTCTCCTTCTGCTCTTATTATGCGGAACAAATAGGCTGAGACATGCAGAAACCCTTTTTAGTAGTGCGCGTTTGTTGTAACTCACCTTGTCTTTCCTTCCATTGTTAGAGTAGAAGTTGTAAAAAATTTAGTGCTGGGCTATGGCAAGTAAAAGAAATGACAGTGCTTTAAGCGAGAGTTCAGATGCAAGTTTGTGTGTAAGCTTAGTGTGAACGAGCCAGTTCTTTATTGGTAACATTATCACTTGGCTTAACCGAACTGTATTACATTGGTCATATTGAACCCGAACTGAATGCCACGTTTCACTTGCTTCCATAGCTAAGTACAAAAGCTGTGACTGTAGGAAGGCAGATATCAGGAATGGATGTACTAGTAATGAGAAGCTCTAGAAGAGAATGGTAGCTGTTAATATTGAGAACAAATACAAAAAGAAAACTGGATTACTCCAGAAGAGAAGATGAAAAAGTTGAAAGAGTTGATAGGAAAATCAATTTCATGGAAAAAAAACTACAATGAGAAAGAGAAGAATGATTGAATGTAGGGTTAAAACTTGGTGGTAAAAGAGTACTTTATAATCACACGGTGCCTAGATTTTTAATATTAAGGTGTAGGGTTGACAGATAAGAAAAGACATAACTCTTGCAAACATACCAACCCTCCCAGCACACCCCTACCTGCGCACCGCCCCCCCCCCCCCCCCCCCCCAAATACTACTGACTACTAGTAGAAACAACAGTCTAAACTCCTGTCACTGCTAATGTAGAATGAAGACCTGTTTGCTATGGTTATCTGATCATCCCTACGTTTTTAAGTATGACATTACTGAATGCCCCTTTTCAATGTATTAATTACCAGATGGCCTGGCATGCAACTAGTGCAGGGAAAGCAAGATGTAGGAATTCTGGTCTGTGTAAATGATTTGTACTAAAATCTCACTTTCTTCTAGAGTGTCTCTAGCTACCACTGTTTCTCTTGTACTTGATTTCTCTTCGAAAGAGACAGCTGTTAATTAAAAGGTGAAGCATGTTCTAAATTGGCCTGTGCATGGAATGCAGTGTGCATACTGTGACAAAAATAGCACATATGTATTATGTCTTTGGGTGTATGATCATGCATGGAAATTCCTTAGGTTAAGCTACTAAGCACAATAACGCAGAGCACTTAAAACCACTGTAATTTTCATTTTTTATGTTTTTCTCCAAAAAGATAGGTTACTACCTCTAAATGGGTAACGTATTTTCACAGTGGTAAGAGCAGGCTGCAACACTCCAATGACATTGTCCTGTGACCTCTTGTCCCTGTTGGCAGTGTTCTCTGCTTCTTTGGGAGAAATGAGGTTTATTCTGGCTTAGTGGGGAAATGTGGCTTACTGCCTCCAGTGAGGGATAAAGGAGGTTGTATTGGCAAAGGAATAGTACCTTCTACGTCTTTTAAATTACAGGGGAAATTGGCTGTTGTCAGAATAAATCCTTGCTCATTTTGTTTGTGCTTTCCCGAATGTTCTCAGGGATCCAAATTAAGAAGCCTCCATGTTAAATTACTCACTTTGCTTTTGTTCAAGATACTTAAGCTAATCATTGACTAAAAGTCTTTGAGCAGGATAGGCACATTTTTCACAACGCTTTTCCATTTTGCCTTCTGTTATTCTGGCAAAGGTTTGGATTAGTATATCTCTGTTAAACACAGGGTCTATTGTTCAAAGAGCTAGTCTCTGCAGTTATGCCATTTTATTGCCTCAACAGCACAATCCCACCTGGTCAGAGAGTGAAGGAGAGAAACTGTTGTGAAGGGGTTTGCAGCTTAGCAGGGCTATAAAATTGTACGCGCTTAAAGCACAAAACCTTTTCCAGATACTTCTGACTGTCTTTCTTCCCCATTGCTGTAAACCAAATTTTCCTCCAAAGGAATTACTGGAGTTTTCCCTTTGAACACTCTGAGTGTATCTGACTGGCTAAACAGCAACTCCAAAACCTTGAGAAAAATCAAGTCTATACAGATCTCTTTCACCTTGTTGTAAATGAATAGGAACTTCCTTCCCCCTGTCCTTCCCCCTCTCCTTCCCCAAGAAGGACCTTGATACCTTAATTTGCTTTTTAACCTTAAAAGTGGTAATAATATGAACTTCAAAACAGTTATTTTTCCTGGAGGATTCTGTGGGGAACCTAATGAATTTTCCTTGGAGCAGAGCTGATGTGTTGAACTTTTTCACAGAGAGCTATTATCTCATTGTCATGCTTTTGAACTAAATGGCTGTTGGCAAAAGCATAGTTTTTGTGCAAAGTTTAAATTATTTCTCCCTTTCACGGATGACATTGTAACTCCATTATCTGTATGTTTGTCCTATAGGAATGTGCCTTTCCAAGCTCTGGAGGCCAAACTCCTTGAGCGTATATGGGCTGAAGTGGTCTGGTTCCTGGATACTCCAGAGAAGATTGCACGATTTACTGCATACCATGGCCACCGACCCTTATTGCATCCTCCAGCGCATGCTCTGCCTACGGCATGCATTTTCCAAGGATGTGCAGCTACTCTTGCAATATTTCCTAGGGACTGCATGCACAGAACAACTCCTAAAAGGACTCTGGGAGAGCTCACTCCTTTACTGGTAGCACACTAGAAACAGGTGCCTGCTAGAGGGGATAGGCCCTGTCCCTTGCAGAGATAACTCTGTGTCAAACTCTCCTTGAAGGAAGAACCTGCTTCACCCTCACAGTGACAAGCAGAAATCTGCTACAGCATCTGCAGCCCTCTGGCTTAATACCTTTCACAGAAATTCTGGTTGTCCACCTAGGATTCTTGCTCTGATGTTCCTGGCTGTGCTCCAAGACCAGAGTTGATAGATGTCCTGAATCTGCATAGCAACCATCTGTTTAGAGCCTGGGAGGCAACCAAGCACAGAGGTAGCGTGGTGCAGGTCTAATATGCACAACAGATGCCATTTTGTCCTTCAGCAGCTGCTGTGTACATTAACTGTAGTTTCTGTCATCTTGGCCACGCTCTTGCCAACACAAATCACGCTTTCCCAAGCTATCTCCAGTGCTGACCACAGCCAGGCTATGCGAACATACAAAGAGAGAAAGGAATAGTTTTAACTTAGTGACAAAATGTCAAGTAATGAAGACCAGACCGAACAAGGCTGCCCTTCCTACCTCTTCCCTGTCAGCCTTGCCTTCGTGTAGCAATGTATAAATAAAATGATTTTTTCTAACATAATTCACAAAAGCAGTTTCACTCTTCCAAAAGAATGACCCCAAGGGATAGAAAGTAATGTAGGCAGAAGAGAATTACTCTTGGTCCATTGAAGCTCTTCCTGAGAAACATTCTTCCTTTGTGGAACTGTTGGAACTCAGACAGTGTGAATATCTCTGAACAAAAAATTGAAACATTTTTTTTGTTGTTGTATTCAGCGTGGATTTAATGAACAGATGGGCTTTGAAGGAAGAGACCATGCACAGCAGAGAGCAGGCCTGTGAGGCCCTGGAGTTCACGTTCCGGACACCTGCTGCAACAGCCTTGAGTGTGCTAAAGGAGACTGGGCATAGCTGGTTTGTAAAGACCTCTCTTCTCATAGTTCAGGTGGTCTCTAGATAGCTATGATGAGGACCAAGGAGAGCTATTCTGGAAGGGCTGAAACATTCTGTGTGAGTGAAGAAATCACTATCTTTTTCTGGTCAAGAATGATATTCTTCATGTCCTCCCAGAAATAAGGCACATGGTGCTTGAAAATTGGGTCTCTGATTGTCTGGGGCAGAGGAACTTTAAATTCCAGTCACCTCCACATGCCAAGAAGAGTTCTGCCTTTCTTTCTGGGACATTGAGCTTGGTCCCAGACCCAGGGATGGTAATACACCTTGGCCTTGGGATGCTCTACGGGAGATAAACTTCTCAATATCAGGTGGGTTTCTTTCCCTTTTGTAGCACAGACAGGCCCTAGCAAAGCTGTGGGGAAAGCTGTGAGGCACCCATGGTGGGTGGGTGGGTCAGAGCAAATCATGTAGCACCATATGGTAGTGTTATACGATGTGGAAAATACAGATAAACAAGAAGCCAGACTAGAGAGGCATCCTGCCTCATAGTTACAATCTTTCTTAAGCTGGGCTGTGTGTGCTCCAAGAGTTTCAGTTGTGAATGCCAACAGAATATTCTAGCCTGCATGCATTTATTCAGGTAGTGTTTGGGAGCGATCCAGAAAAGCCAAGAGAAATAGTTTATTTTTCTGGTCATCTATGAAGAAAAAAGAAAAATCCAATTTAGGACTTGATTCACATTTAATACATAACACTGTGCAGAGCTCCCACAGCCTTTAAGTCAGCTTGTTTGTAACATATTGCAGGAGAAGAATCTGACAAGATTCAGAAGAGGAAAACGTATGCTTAATTTCACCCTTTGGAAATACCAGATTTCAGCTGTCTTTTTACATCACAAGATTTTTAAAAAAAAGAGAAGCAGCTGTTTATTTTCCACAGCAATTTATTTGATAGAATATTCTCTCCTATTTGGTGGGAGATAGATGTGAAAATGTGAATAAAATAGCTGAGTGGACAGTAAAAATAAAACTATGTAAATATCTGTCTATATATTTCTTTTTTTTTTTTCACCACAAAGCCTTTAGAAAGTCTACTTAAATAGTGAATATGCAAATAAGAAATCACTTTCAAAAGAAAAAAAACCTGTATTTTTGGATGTCTTTATCTTTT
Organism: Bucorvus abyssinicus; assembly: GCA_009769605.1. Classification (NCBI taxonomy): domain Eukaryota; kingdom Metazoa; phylum Chordata; class Aves; order Bucerotiformes; family Bucorvidae; genus Bucorvus; species Bucorvus abyssinicus. The sequence goes on along the minus strand of CM020030.1, from coordinate 15,983,727 downwards.
TTGTTTGTTTGTTTTGTTTAGTTTTGCTTTTTTGCAGGAGGGAAGTTGGGAGGAAGATTAAAGGGAAATGCTGGACTATGACCAGAGAAGTGACGGCTTTTTGAATTTGTGCACGTTATTCTCCCTGTAACCAAAGAGGAACCTTTGAAAAGTTAATGCAAATTATTACTGTTTTTCTCCCACAGGTTCCCATCCCAAATAGGTCTTTCGCTTGTAATGTAGGTTTTGAGAAATTGCCCACACAGTAAAGCTGAACACTACTGGATACTGTTCAGTTGTTAAAAAAACTTGGGGTTTGTGTGCAGGCAGGGAAAGTTTCTTTAGGCTCTACAGAATTTTGCACTGATACAGTTTCATGGTTTACATTTAGAACTTGACAATGTCATAAATCTATGACAAATCAAATATTCCAACTTTCCAGCTATGTTCAGCAGAAGGCAATCATTGCTTTTTGAAAGCCTGGGTGTCTTACACATGTAACACATGCACTCTCAGATTCTTATGCATTTCTTATAAAGGGAAATACTTAATGTTGGATTTAGATTCTAATTTAATGTTTTCTTATTTAGAATTGCCTATTGTATTTGTGATGAACATCTAAGGAGAATTTACTACTATTTATCTTGGGAAAAATAATTTGCAAGATAAGATCTTGGGCTCCCTAATGTAGAGGTAGGAATACCAGGGGCAATAATTTCAAAAACTTACACCTGACCAACTGAAGGGTCAAATAAAACCAACCACTTACATATATATATTATGAAGATGCTGGCTGTACTTTAACATGGAGGAAAGGAAGATTCCATCTGACGTCTCACATCTATATAACTTTTTGTAATTGCAGAGACAGATCTCATGGTGTTATCACAGATATCTAGTATCTTCATGAATAATATATGTTACACAAGTGTTATTTGCAGTTATCGAACTAATTTCTTCAAGGACAACTTCAGACCATAAAAACTTAGACACTCACAGTTTATTCTATTTCCTTGGTTACACTTAGTATAGAAAGCTTCCAACTGAAATAAAATAGATTTCTGGCCATCAAAATATTTCTATATCATCTACTCATTCCATTATTATTGGCAGTCCGTCATTTTATGTAAAAATAAAGTACCTATGTAGCAACCACTTGAGAATGGAAATTTACAGGGGAATGGTCGGTGTTTCTACCCTTATGTTTTCACTGGGATACAAAAATGTTGGAATAGCAGCAATTCATAACAACATTATACTTCGAATTGCAGGAACAAAAATACTGGGAATTCACATCTTTTCTAAATATTAATATTGCTGCCACTCTTGATATAGTTCATGAGATATGGAGTTGAAGAGTTTAAGCCAATTCCATTTCTTTATGGCACTATATTCTAAAATACTGGACCATAAACCTCCATTCCTTCCAATAGTAATTTAGGAATGTCACTTTCTTCATCTAAGTAGCTCCAATTAAATGAAAAGATGCTAAGTGTATGCTTGCAAGATCAGGCTCAGGTATCTTGATACATATTCCATTACCATATTTATCTTCTGTTTTTCTTGGCAGTGAAGGAAATGAGGCATAGTAAATTACCGTCTTCATGTCTGCTTTCTCTTTCCCCCAATAACTTCTGAATCTATTGCCAATTTGAAAGTGGGTGGGGGAAGGTATCAGAGATAATTGCTTTTCTACCTGCGTTATGAAACTCAGCAGCTGAACAAATGAGAGATCCAAATTAATGCCCTTGTTGAGGGGAAGGTAGGGGAAGAGCTGAGCTGTGGTGTAATCTTCGGCTGTAGCAGTCTGGCCGGTCATGCCCACAGTTACAGGCGATGGCAACATCTGTTTCCTTTTACTAGGTTTCACAGGGCAAATGCCCATATGCTGAGTTTACAGGCAGGGAGACGGAAAAGCTTAGCGGACAGCGAGCAGATAGCTAGGGAAATACAAAGGGCATAAAGATAGCAATTAACAGAACCACTTGCCTGATTCTTGTATGGGGCTGTTTCATTGCTAATGTGTTGTCAACAGTAATTTGTTAACTTAAAAACATTGAAGTAATAAGGCTTGAAAGTCAATAGGATTTGGATACTGAAGGCTTGTTAGTACATCACATTTTTAATCACATTTCTGAAATTATTAGTAATTTTAGGACTCTGCATTATTTGGATACTAATCTTGAGAATGCCTAGCTTTCAGAGGACGAGATGGGTGCATGTTGCTGTGACCTAACCATATTTCAGTTACACCAGCTGGTTACAAGTATTTAATGTTTATGGCTAGAATAGTACTTGCACATACAGATTTGTTACTGTGAAGATTTATTATTGGGTTTCAACTGACTGACTATCCATCAGTATTTCCCACTGGTACAAACTGCTGCATTCAAAACCTTTTCTTCAGTGCCAGACATTACACAGAATGCAAATGATGCACGCTCAATATGGTTAGCTTGCTTCAAAATCACTAATGTTGCCAGCTCTTGAACAAGGAGAATAAGGACAGGTATTTCGTGAGGAATTTCATATCTGGATTTTGCTGTGTTCCAGGAAAATGCCCTGTAGGTAGATATGTATCTATGCGGGGTTCTGCTCAGACTGGGTAGCTCCTTGAAGGTTGATTGGGAGATGCTTTACCAGATACAGCTTTCCATCCAAGCTCCACAGTCCATCTCTTCTCTTTGATCCAGAGAGGTGTAATTAGTGTCGTTACAGAGGAAATGAATGAGACTAGAGGGTCCAACAGTCCATGGGTATGATTTTTCATTTTTATCTATCTGGTGTTTTTCTTTTTCTCTGGGCAAGAATGGTTGCTTCTAAAGGTAACATACAAATCCTCATTCCATGCTGTGCATTATGGTGATTGAAATAAACATATTTATCAACTTTGCTTGTCTCAGAACTATCTAGAATATATATAGAAACATCATCATATATATATGACATATATGATTCTCTCTCTATATAATCAGTAGAATAGCATGAGATTGAAAATGCACAAGTGTTTTAATTAAGAAGCAAATATCTTCTCAGAATACAGGATGATAGAAATCATACCTCCTATACCTATGGTGAAATGTGTGTACATTATCTAATACAATTTTTATTAATATTAGATTTTATTATGTTTCTGGTAGAAATGTTCAAAAGAAAAACAGAAATCTGAAAGCTTAATGTAGGAAAATCAACAGAAGTGTATGTTTAGGAAAGAATAAATTAATGTTCAGATATAAGAAAAGATTGTACCTGTGTATTTCGCAAACAGCAAGCAATTTCTGAAGAACAGTGATTTTGCTCTTGGAAATTAGATAATATAAATTTATGTATGATGTGTAGCCTTCTGGTTCAGGACATCTCCAAAAGATTTACTGAACTTCCTGTTGCAGTTGTGGAGAAGGTTATTTCAACCAAGAACTCTGACTGGAAGTAGAAAAACCTATGTATTCCTGAATCTCATGACTAAGACTATTGATTAGTAGCATCACGGGTTCTTAGCTGCATTACACCCATCACAAGAGGAAGCAGTAGAATGGCAGTTATCCTTAATTAAATCTGAATTCAGAATCTGTGATGCTCTAAGACTTTGAGATGATAGTCTCTACACTCACAAGTGTGGTAGGCTGACACTTCAAGCACCTAACAATACTGTAAAACATGCCATCACAACAGAACTATGGTACTTCAGGAAATTCCTCTGTGGGTAATGGAAGCTGAAAAAACTAACTTCTTTGATTGAAGTTTCCAGTTTTAGAATCTTCTAGTTGGGTATTTGAAGCTGGAAATAAAATTCTCTCATTTGCCTTAGTAGAAACTGCATCAGGATTGACATCAAAAGAAAATATGCTGTATTTCAAGCAAGCACTGTAGGTTTCAGAATAGCATTATGTCTTCCATAATGCTATATTTCAAGAGAAATGTCCCTGCTTTGTCAACCAGATTGAAGTATTTCAATACATCGCAGATGTAGTCCTTGTGTTGAAGGGAGTCCTATTTTGTTGAAGCAAATGCCTGTTATGTTGACCGGAGCAACACTAATGTAAGTGTGTTGACTTTTATCTGTCTACATTTATTACTAAGGAATATTGTTCTTTGAAACCACCACACCCACTCTACTATTCATCTTCATATTCATTGGAGATTTTCTCCAGAGATTATTGATATATGATGACCTAAGTTTTTCAAAACATTTTCAAAGCTTTTTAGCACTGGATGTATGAAAACTGTAGAAGAGATTTCATTAGTCACCGCCCGTAATTGTTTTATTCTAATACTATTACTTTTTTCCTGAATCTAGAAGACCACTGTGAATTCAGATTTCTATAGTGCTGCCAACATTATTGTGAGAGGAGTGTGTGTTGTATGGACATTACCTAGCAGCCTTTGAAGTTTTGTGGGGCACAAGATTATATTAAAAAAGGAGACAAGGAAAGAAAAGGAAAAGAGCGATAGCCTGGCTGGAGACAAAAGCTTGCTTCAAGATATAACCTGCTGTCAGCACATCTGCAGAGAGGCGAAGCTATAGCTCCAAGAGGTATGAAATGCTACCTTTTATTAAGAGGATATTAATTTTGAAATGTAATTTCTGACAATTTAGGTGTTAAACATATTTTTCTTTATTACATGCTGTTTTATTAGAAAAAAATGAGGATATTGGAGATAATCCAGAGAAAAGATGAGGAGCGTACCACCTGTATTTCTTTCTAATGTGAAGTCTAGAGAGAATTTAATTCACTCTTATGAAAGTCTTCTGAGAATACTGCATTTTTATGCAGAAGTAAAAAGTACTTTTTTAAAGCATTCACAAATATTCAATCAGTTAAGTGCTCAGTGTTCAGTGATATTCACCATTATCTTATATTCACTTCCACAAATTAATATAAATTCATTCAGATTAATTCAGTCCCCAAAGTAACAGCGGAATGCAAAAATCTCTCAAGCCTCCTTGCAGGTTCAAGTGAGAGCTGATGCAGAAAGCATTCATGTGGATATTTTGATCACTCTTGGTGATCATTCTTGGTACTAATTTAGGAAGCAGAAACAATTAGCCCATAGGTCAAAAAGTTCAAACACAGTGAAATGCAGAAATGTAGTCAGGCAGATATCAGTGATCAATAGCTTGCATCCACCAGCCCTGATCCTGCATTCAGGGCACTTGCATTGGTTAATGAAACCACAGAGTCCTAATGAACTTCAACATGATATGTTGATTCATGGGACTGTCACTAATATTGAATTGCAGGATGAAGGTCTGTGGGATGAAATAGTAATTTCTACGAAACTTTGCAGAAAAAAGGAAGGATTATGACAGTTCAAAAAAACCAGGCTTCATTTCATAGACCATGTATGAACAGAAACAGGTGATGGAATTTGCATTATCCCTTTTTGATTAGCCCCTATAAGTTAAAGGTAACCAGTTGGGATGCCGCTGATGTGTTTAAAATAAATAGAGATGATTAAATGAAGATAGCTTATAATGGTGAGAACTACCCAATATATGGTGTTAGATGGCAATATATTGATAATGGAAAATGCTCTTTGAATTGTGGTGGAACAACTTTAATTCTGTCCAAGTTTGTAATTTCTGTAACACGTGGAAGAACATAAATGAACCTTAAAGCACTTTGGTAGTGTGCTATTTCAGGATTGTCTCCTTTCAGGAGAAGGCCAGTTGTTCAGACTGGTGTTCTGAACACCCCAGTTATGTGGTGGATGACATGCCCTCCTGAGCTCGCCAACTTCCACTTCTGCATTTAAAGTGAATTGGGTTTGAAGAATAAAAAATGGGGAATGGCTGGCTGTTCCTGCAATAAATATTGAAAGAGTTTCCAGCTTAAACTAATAATAGGTAAGAGAAACAGCTCTGGCCTAAGTTTTCTCATAAATATTTCAAACCTCTCCGTCACTGGTGGTAGTAGTTTCTTGAGGCACAGAGCTCATTCTCTACATGCTAAGCTTAGTTAGTAGCAAGTCTTTTCTTCAGAAAATACCCCCTCCAGAAAGTGTGCAGAATTAAATTATCACTATTGCTGCAGAGCTAAGAAAAAAGTTCTTGTATACTGTGATAAAGATAGACCCGAAAACCAATTTCTGTCATGTTTTGCAAGACAGAGCTTTTCATCCTTGGATGAATATTTAAAGAAAATGTGGAGTCTTTCTTCTGTTTGTTTATGCTTTTAAATGAAAACTACCGGATCTAATTTTCTTGTATGTTCCAGCATTCCAATTCAAGTATATGTTTGGTTTTTACTTCTGTATCATGGTATTAAATTCAATGGAGTTTCTTCATCTTAAGACATAGTGTGTTGTCTGGCTTTGGCTCACTTTTCTGTCTTGCTGTCAGACTTGGTGAACATCTTTTGGTGAATATGTTACCAAAACACTAACTGCTGCTTGAGAAAACAGATTTTTGTTTAACACTGGATGTTTGTAATACTAATAAGAAAATAACATGCAAGAGAAAAAAGTTATGGAATGTGAGTGGATGTATGGAAGTGAGGGAGCGAAGTTTCACCTATTTTCAGGAAGATTTAATGTGGATTCTTTTGCATTTACAGTAAGAAAGTGTCTTTAATTATATTAGCCAAAGTGACTATTCAAGGCATTTCTGCAGAAGACAGAGCACTATTGAGTGTTGTTGATCAACAAGGTCTGGCACAAAGCCTAGCTGCTGTGTGCAGTAAAAAAGGGCTACAGAGTCCAACGGCAGAAAATCAGAGCTCTAAAGGATCGTGTTGAAAAGCGTCTTAGAACATTGTGTTCTTCTCTAGTCGGAATATAGTGGTGAAAGCAAAGATGGTATTGCTGCTTGTTCTTAGAATCTAAATATATATATCTGATTGTCTGGCTTTTTATGAACAGGTATCTGGATATTAAATTGAGATGAGCTAGCAACTGTACCAACAAAGCCTATGCATTATTTAGATGAAGGCTGCCACTCTATCACTATTTTCTTTCATTGCTTCACTTGAATGGCAAATGTATTTATCTTTTACTGTCTCTATAAAACGCCTTCCAACACAAAGCTGCAAACACCGCAAGGGAGCTATCTCCTTTCTGGTAACACTGCTTTTATTATTTTTATTTCAACTATCGTGGTATATAAGAAGGAGACTTTATGATAAAAGACCTCATGTTTAGAAAAATTATGTCCTCTTGTATTATATATATTATGAGAATTATATTTGTTTATTGTTGCTAGTAAAAGCAAATGATCCATTCAGCTACATTTAATCAACAAAAATGAGTTTCATTTTCCAATGCATAATGCTGAGATTCTACTTTCAACAGATTACAGAGGGGTTTATGCAGGATTTTCTTCTGTTTCAAAAAAAATAGAGATGGCCACTCTTACAATAAGTTCTGACAAAGGGCTCATATCTAGCTTGCAGCCTCATAAATATGAATTGTGAAGCTTCATATGATGACTGTAGGACCCTATTTAGAATATAAAAAGGGTTTTGGGTTTTTGGGGGGGTTTTGGGTTTTTTGTGGGTAGTGTTAAATTTATATTAAGAAAATTGTTTACCAAGAAGCTTTTTCTTACCATAATAACCTTTCTTTCATCCAAAATAGCAGAACTAAAAAAGTCTGCTGTAAGATTTGGCTGATTTTTTTTTTTTTTTTTTCCCCTTAATGCTTGTGAACACAATGCACTACAAACTTGAGTAATGTTATGTTTAAAATAGGCTGGAAGGAAAGAATACCACAGCAATATTAAAAAAAAAAAAAAAAAGAAAAATAAAAACAAAAAAAAGCTGCAGTGATTCAATCAGTTCAGCACCCTCCCGGTCAAACCTCAGGCTACGGTTTGTTGCAATGTTGAAAGGAAATGTAGCCTTTTAAATTTATTAATTCAGGGATTTGACGGGGATTGGCTGGCTACAGTGCTAAGGGATGGACTGTACTGAGAGCACCATGGCCACAAGAGCAGTGGGTGCTGTGGGCACCAGAAGCCCTGCCGTCACCCGCTGTGGAGGCTGTGGAAATCACCAGGAGGCACACAGGACCACTGCCGATCGCCAGGCCCTGAGGGAATTCGAATGGTCCAATTAGCATGGGGTGGTCTGTACTGGTCCTGTAACTGACACCTGTCATCCTGGGGACAGATGGCGGGAGGCCCCAGGGTTGTATGAGAGATGAGGTGAATCAAAGACAAAAAAAAAAGAGCACAAAAGGAAAAAAAAAAAGACGTCTTTAGTTTGTAGAGTCAGACAGTCACAGAATCACAGAATGGTAGGAGCTGGAAGGGACCTCTGGAGATCATCTAGCCCAATCCCAGACAAGATAGTTCATCCTCAATCAATATTCATACCCTGTGGATCTTCAGACTTATTCCTAGAATAGTGAAAAATTATTTTCCTAACAGCTTTGGGAAATAATGATTTGCTAAAATTAATAAGACTTCAGCAATTCACCATTTTTTTCAAGCATTTGCAAGTATTCATATGAGAATGAATTTCTGAAGTCATAACACATATATATATACTTATATATAAATATAAATCATAATATAACACTTATGGTTTCTGTTAAGAAACGTACTTCTCTTGCATTTTCTGCTTTTTCATCATTTCAGAGTATTGGTCTGACTTTTCCAGGGTCATTGTCTGGATATTCCAGCCTGCCTGACTATTGTTTAGACTACAGGATCACAAGCAGAGTGGGGGTCTTTATGGCTAGACCAAAATTTTCTGCTCCTTAGAACCAACTTTTTTAGTCAGTCAAACTTCATTGCTCTGAAAGACTAAATGAAATCTCGGTTTTATGTTTGTTTCCACATACACTGACTTTAAATTGGCATTACTGCAGTCCTAATGATGATTGGCCTGTTTCTGAATGGTGTTACTGGGAATGACTTTTACAGGTAGTATTCTCAAACCCCATAGGTAGCCTAAAATGACAAACATTTCTTAAGACAGTATTTGGAGGAAATTAGGTAAATATATCTGTGAAGGAGTCGGCTGAGGATTTCGTTTTGTTTCCAGGAATCATAATGTCTTTTTTTTTTCCCCCAAGGGAAAAAAGCATTAGGCTGCCAAAGGGATCAGAAATAAATCTTTCATGTAGCAAAGTCTCACTCATTTTCTGAAACTCAGTCCTGTTTATTCCCTGGTATGGTTATTCACAACTCAATTTTTATTAATTTTCATATATAATCTCTGAAACAAGAGATTCCTAACAGAGGGCTCAGCCATAAATTTATACAACTCCATGGTGTCATACAGCTTTCCTGCTTGTGTCTCTATTTATGGCGCATTAAAGCTGAGTCACAAGAAAATCATGGGTTTATGAAGCTTCTTTCGTAAAGCAGAAAATGTAAAGTTTTATGCTCTTTAGGCACAGATTATTAATGCTGTAATGACATTAAAGAGTATTAAATGCAAATTTGCAAAGCTCCAAAGAGCTTTATGAGGATAAGCAACATTTTTATTGAGTCACTCTTTTAATGAAAATCTGGCAAACTGAATCTAAGCGAAGGCCACCACAGATGTTCTGCTATGCTTCATCAAGGAGTAAGCTGCTGAGTGCTTAGGGGTAGAGAAGAAAGCTTGGATGCACCCAGTCTTTATGGACATTTACCCCAGTTGATTTATAGTGTGTGCTGCATATTAAACGGAGGGGAGCAGTAACAGCGCTAACAGAAAAAGGAAAGGATCAGAATCTCTATGATACTGTAAGGAACACCCCAGGCAGCGCAAGTGAAAGAGATTCTAGTACATCAGGTGCTTTAACTGAGTATGGGAGTTTTCTAGGACATGGGCAGAAATGACGATCTTGATTCTGATGATGATACTCAGTAATTGTGATTTTTTTAAAAAAAATAAATCTAATTGTAAATTAGTTCTACTCACAGTGATAGAATTATGATCACAATATGATTATATTGTTCACTAAAATTTACAGGCTTGTACAAATGGACACGTTGTATCATGGATTATACTTATATAATTCTTACCTAGACGAGAATCTAGAACTATCTCACAGATGACACACTTTCATGTTTTGAAATACAATACGCTATTCTAGAGGTGTGACAGAAGCTATTTAATATCACTTCAGCAGGCTAGATATAATGTGGAATCCTGTTTTCTGTGCAATCATTAAAGTACATAATATGTAGAAAATTTTAAATTTCATCTATTAACATGGAGGCTGTATATTATCAACAATTATTACCTGACTGTGTCTCTACATTGTTAACACAGGAGACTTTCATATGGGCCAGATTTTCTTATAGCATTTCTATAATCACTCAATTCCTGTTTTAAGAAAGGGCAAGGAGTAAGGCAGAGGATCATAAGGTGCATTTCTGATTCTGCTGGACCATCTCCGCTACTACTGCCACACTCTGGCAGTTTTCATATTGCAAACTCTTTGTCTCAAGTTTTCATAACTTGCCGAGGAAATAGGTTTCTTTCTAAAACTTGAGAGCTGAGTTGTAGTACATGGTCCATCACCTTTCTGTACAGAGGTGAAGAGTGCTTATGCACCTTAATGATGTTGAAAAACTGATGTGAAGCTGTCTGGGGCCAAATCCTGCAACACGGACTAGAATATTAAAGATCAGTGATGACATACATTTATAGTGTAAAAAGGGTCTGCTTGTGGCTGTCCACATGTAGAAAAGGAAACAATCTTCAGACCACTTCTGCAATGCAAGAAACTAGATGAAAAGTGATTTATCGCTCTGTATCCAGATCTGTTCTATCTTTTTTCAGGTGGTGAATAGAATCCCTGAGATGGTGTTTTAAATCTGCCTGTTGATAGACGAAACTGTTTTATGTCCTTTTTTTTTTTTTTTTTTGAGAAGTAAATTGAAGCAAAACTGTATCTCTTGAATTCTGGTGAAAATAAAAGTGTTTCTGTGGGTTTGGTGTGGTGTTGGTTTGGTTTGTTTTTTGTTTTTTGGGTTTTTTTAATCAATTAATTTAAGAATAAAATTTTAAGTGCAGGCCAGTGGTGTGTGTGTAGCACCTTTGAAAGGATTTATGTGATTTAGTGCAAGCTTTATTAATTTTCAGCCTAAATTGTTCTCCATTTATTTCACAAGACTTTTTTTGTAGGTTTTCATACACTCAAATTAATACTTGTTATGGTTTAAGATCTAGAAGAAAGACTGATGAAATAGCCTGTGATTATTACCTTACTCTCATAAAAATAATTCTGGATGAGTGTTAATTAGAATAAAAGCCATTTAGATTTGTGCTTCAAAGTAACCAAAGTGGCTTTTAAAAAGCTGAGCTATCTTTAGAAGAGAGTAAACCATCTAACCAATCAAATAAAGATCCCATAGTAACAGTCAAATATAATTTGACTGATGATAACAAAATAGCTCCATAGAATTTGTTAATAGATTCTATCATTTTTGAAATGTAACACATAATTAATACCAGGAAATAGCTGTAACAACTCAGTGTTCCTATTAGTTTCAGCTGTGAAAGAATCATGATGTTCCCATTATATTTAGGCACTCTGTATTGTGTCAAATGCTATTTCTTTTATTTAGGCTAGAATTATGCCATCAACCTTTATAAGGATCTCTGTTTCCCTAGAGTCCAGGGAAACCTGGTTGGTCTTGCACTGTTCTCGCAGACTTGAAATGATAAATTGCTTTGCAAAACGGTTTTCCCATGTGAATTTTTTATGTGATAGTTACATTTATGACTTAGAAAATAGAAATGGTGTTGCTCTATTTTCAGTCTTTAGAAGTTTGAAATTTAATTCAGTAATCACCTTGATTTAGAAAATGTCTGGACTGGATTCAACTGGTCTTGAATTCACCTCATGCTTATTCCCACATGAACAACTTACTTTTGACTGCAAATTCCTTACTGAAATTAGGGCTTTCTTGACTGTAAGACTGTACCATTGAAAACAACATTCATGGCACTAAATAGCACCAGGATCTTGGAAAAACATTGCCGCTTCTTTATGATATAATTAATACATTTTCATAACTGTATCTTGATGTTTTATGTAAATCAAATGCATAGCAAAGCCATTTTGAGAAGCTGAAACCCAAACATCTATGAAATGATCAGAATCTCCTAAAAAAGATCCATGATAAGTCAGAAAAAAAAAAAACCCAAAACCAAAAAGAACAAAACCAAACCTGCTTAACCTTAGACTAGATGATTCATGGTGGAAAAAATTGTAAGCAGTGCTTGGCAGAAGAATTAGGTGTTAGCTCAGAACGTAACTGTAAACCTCAATTGTTATAGGGTCCATCATAGCATTCTGTGATGCACTCTTGCTTTATTTTGAAAAGTGGTAAACTTAAACCTGGTTGCCATGGAGAGTGCTCACAATGCCTAACTTCAGGTATCATCTAATTAAGAAGTTTCTATGAGGAAACCAGGCTTTCCATATGGAGAATGCATACAGTCATTTGGAAATCCAGAGCATGGCCAGAATGCCTAAAATCTGTGCTTGAGCACTTCTTTAACTTCGACTTTACTATGTAGACTAGTCTTCTAACTCATAAATTAGATTCCCAAGTTTAAGTATGAGAATATTCTTTTATTGTTATTCTTATGTACATTTACCAGAAAAAAAATGAACCCTCTAGAATTCAAAGTGCTTTTTTTTCTTCCCCCCTTCTATATTCCTGTCAAACTACCTAGCCTTAAAGAATAAATTGGCCTCTATTCTTTTTTGTTTTCCTTCAGCCGTTCCCAAATGGAATAACAATATGATTTTCCTATACTGTTGATTATAATTGGCAATTTGACAAAGAAATCCTGCTGGATGGGTTAGGTGCTGCTAGAGAAGGAAGAGGGTATTATTTAGACCCTAAATGTATTAGTAAACATCACACCTTTACAGTGAGCAATGGTACCTGTGAAATAACAGGGGAAGGATAAATTTAATGGATATGCAGAGCTGAAGGTCTTCATTGAAATTCTTCAGTGCTTATTTGCACTTCATATAAGAAATGGTAATTTGCCTTCTATTGCAGAATAATAATGGTTTGCTTGTAAAGGGCACCATAAAAAGATAGTGGCTATGAGGAAAATATGCTGGAAACTATGTGGGTTTTTGTTTTTTTTTTTTTTAAAGGAACACTTATGTTTTACCACGTTGTTATTTATGCAGGTTAACTGAATGTTTATAATGCTAGTGAAGACAAACTGATACTAAATTTAGCTAGTCAGGATTGTCTGTGCCTTTCATTCCTTGCCCAAACAGCTTAATGTAGTCTAAAACTATCATGACTTTACTGGCTCTTAACATTTGCAAATATGTGTGTGTATTTTTCTAAGCTGGAAAAGATTATTTAAAGAAAATTGACAAATAACTGAGAAAGCACCAGTTGCTTGCATTACTAGTCCACATTACGTAATTACATCTTATAAATGAACTGAAATTGTTAGAGCTCTGTGATGGTGATAGCTGCAAGAGTAAGATATATGTACTTTTTAAAAATAAACAGGGAGAAACAGGTAGCTACAGAGTACAAAAGTTATTTCTAAACTATACTCTAAAGAGACCTAACCAACTACATAGGCAAACAGAATAGCCTAGAAAATTGGAAACGAAAATTGGTCTGGCTTGTCCAAAAGTGAATTGTAACAAAGTAGGTTGAAGCAGTCTAAAGACATCCTATTTTCCAGGTGGTCTTTTCTAAAGTCAAGATAGAAAATTGGGACACATACTGAATTTTGATTATTCACAGTTGACTAATAATAGTAATACCCCTGAGAAGTCTATGTTGCTCTTTATGCATTTGGATGGAAAGGTAATGGTTGGAACCAGGACCTCCATTTTGGTATTACTTTACTGTATTTCCTACAATCTCTTAATATGCATGAACTGTGAATGTGAACAATGTGAACAACAAATCTGGATGTAGTTAAGAGCTTTCAGGACTGGAGCTTGTCTATGCTGATACATCAAAATATTTTCCCCCTCTGTCTCTTTCTTTGTTACCAGTTAATGTAAGAATAAACACAAAATGTTGTACTGTAAAAATAAGCACAAAATGTTGTACTTGTTTAGCCTCATTGGTGAAGCAACACAGCAAGTAAGGTAATGGAGCATGTTCTGAGAAGTCCTGCTGGGATCCGAAATGCTTGCTGCTGTGCCACAGAGAGAAACGCTTTAGAAAGTGTGACCATGAACAAATAAGAGTTTGCATTTACTGCTGGATCAAGCATGTGCAGAAATATGCATAAATGACTGCAGCTGTCCTGTTTTAGTCTGGTCTCTTGTTTTATGGCTAACAAAGATATGGCAATAAGCATCAAGCAGCCAAATATTTTGCACTGTTGAGTAAATGAAAATCCATGATAATACGAAAGTGTAAATTACTGTTTGAATTCCTGGGCATCAGTCACTGTCCTTACTATCTTACTACACATCAGCACCCTATGTGGGGCAAGTTTTCCAATTAATTCCTGCAATATCAGCTCTCAGCTCTATGGATCACTGACTACTAACACTCTAAATGTCCTCACATCACTCATTGTGTAGCTAAGCACCTTCAAGACTGATACTTTCTTGAGAATGCAGTCTTAGTGGCTTTGGCAGCTTTCCTTGAAATAATTTCTAATATCTGCCAAACTTGCAAAAAAAGTCAACATGAATTTATTATACTGAAATGCAAGATTTAAGAAAATTACTGTATTCAGAAAGAGGTACTTGACCATAAACGAAACCTGTGCACAATAACTACTTTTAATTTCATTTAGCACCAGATGACTTTTTCTCTGTTTCAGTCAATTAAAAAACTGACAGTATGCTTAAGTAACTGTGTCAGCCAAGATCCAGACCTGTCAGAAACATTGTCCTCAGGCTTCCCTTCTCTGAAATAGATACTGATCAAGGGCAAACTTGTTAGGTCCTCAGTTTCCTCCTGTTCAGACAAGGATTTCCTTTGAAGAGTTTGCTGTAAGTTATGAACTTGATACTTAATCAACACGTCATTTTAAAAACTTCTCCCAGAGAACAGCTGATTTGCTGATGAATCTTGGGACATCTTGTGTCTCTTGGAGTTATCACTTGGCCAGGTAACATAAAATCTCCAACCCACTCACCAAAGGTAAATGCAATACTTAAAAATGCCTTTGATAATTGACATGACTATAAACAAATTGTTTACCTTCTTGAACAGACTTCTACTTCTCTCTGTGGTCTGGGAGGATAGAGTTTAGGTTTAATAGGTAACAGAATCACAGAATCGCAGAATCATCCGGTTGTAAGTGACCTTTAAGATCATCAAGTCCAACCGTTCACCTTGCACTGCCAGGGTCCCTAAACCATGTCCCTCAGCACCACATCCACAAGTCTTTTAAACACTTCCAGGGATGGGGACTCCACCACCTCTCTGGGCAGTCTGTTCCAATGCTTAATGACCCTTTCTTGTAAAGAAATTTTTCCTAATATCCAACCTAAACCTCCCCTGGTATACCTTGAGGCTGTTTCCTCTAGTCCTGTCACTTGTCACATGGAAGAAGAGTCCAACCCCCACCTCACTACAACCTCCTTTCAGGTAGCTGTAGAGAGCAAGAAGGTCTCCCCTGAGCATCCTCTTCTCCAGGCTAAACAACCCCAGTTCCCTCAGCTGCTCCTCATAAGACTTTTTCTCTAGACCCTTCACCAGCTTTGTTGCCCTTCTCTGGATGTGCTCCAGCACCTCAATGTCCTTCTTGATGTGAGGGGCCCAAAACTGGACACAGTATTCAAGGTGTGACCTCACCAGTGCCGAGTACAGGGGGACAATCATTTCCCATATCCTGTTGGCCACATTATTTCTGATACAAGCCAGGATGCTGTTGGCCTTCTTGGTCACCTGGGCACACTGCTGGCTCATATTCAATTGGCTGTCAACCAGCATTCCCAGGTCCTTTTCTGTTGGGCAGCTTTCCAGCTACTCTTTCCCAAGCCTGTAGCGCTGCAAGGGGTTGTTGTGGCCCAAGTGCAAGACATGGCTCTTGGCATTATTGAACTTCATACTATTGGCCTCGGTCCATCGATCCAGTCTGTCCAGATCCCTCTGTAGAGCCTCCTGACCTTCAAGAAGGTTGACATACCCACCCAACTTGATGTCATCTGCAAACTTACTGAGAATGCACTAGATCCCCTCATCCAGATCATTGATAAAGATGTGGAAGACGACAGGTCCCAATACTGAGCCCTGGGGAACACCACTGGTCACCAGCTGCCAACTGGATTTAACTCCATTCACCAGTACTCTCTGTGCCTGGCCATCCACCCAGTTTTTTACCCAGCGAAGTGTAGACTCATCCAAGCCATGAGCAGGCAGTTTCTCCAGGAGGATGCTGTAGGAAACGGTGTCAAAGGCCTTACTAAAGTCCAGGTAAACAACATCCGCAGCTCTTCCTTCATCCACTAAACAGGTCACGTTGTCCTAGAAGGAGATCAGGTTGGTCAAATAGGACCTGCCTTTCATAAACCCATGCTGCCTGTACCTGATCAGCTTGCTGTTTTGTATGTGCTGCATGATGGCATTCAAGATGATCTGTTCCATGAATTTCCCTGGCACCGAGGTCAGACTGACAGGCCTGTAGTTCCCTGGGTTCTTCTTCTGGCCCTTCTTGTAGATGAGCATCACATTGGCTAACCTCCAATCGATTGGTACTTCCCCTGTTAGCCAGGACTACTGGTAAATAATGGAAAGTGTCTTGGTGGATAATGGAAAGTGACTTGGTGACCCTTTGCAACTGACGTACTGAAAACTCACATTTTATGGTGAGATTAAGGAATGGAGTTCTTCTTAATTTCTGCTAGATACGATAGAAAATAAATCCGTAAACTTGCAGTAATAATGTCATAGGACTGCTGATTTTGGAGTGCGACAATACCTACTCATAGCTTCCTTCAGCTGCGAACACTATTGCAAAGCTTTTTGATGTTTACCTGCATGAAATTAAAGCTCCCGTCTACATAGACTTCAGTAAAATGTTTATTATTTGGCTATTTTTAATTCAATGAGGATTTAAAAAGACCAAAGCTGTAATTATGTATTTTCACTTGAGGCTGGGAAGGTTAAGTGGGAAGGAAACATAATCTAAGATAAGTTGTTTTGGTGGGGAAACTTAAATAGGCTAATAGGGTCATTTATTTATAGGATTCTGCATGACATTGCTATCAACTGCCTTGAGCAAATTTAAGTCACTACAGATGGCTTTCAACAGACAAGTGCTGTGCAATGTTGCAACAGGGAGCATTTAGTCTGTGGTAGCCAATGGAGTAATAAGGTTTTAAAAACAACTATAGTGTCCATAATTACTGCTATGTAGATAAGCAGTAATTTTCAAAAAGCTTCTGCATACTGTATTGGAAGTTAAATGTATTAAATTAAATTTCTGACCCTTCAAGTTTCTAGGGTACTCATATATATAGGAGTGCCTGAGGATATAAAATACTTGGTCTCTTTCTGTTTTTGAATGATCGTTCCCTCTCTTGTGGATACTGGCTGAAATGAGTTGTTGGTGCAAATGATACAAAAATTTTTAACAACAACAAACAGAAAACAACAACAACAAAACCCCAAACAAAATAAATTACAACAAACTTGGAATGCAAACCAAAAGTTAATGCTGCAACTACAAAACTATATTATATAATCACACAGATTCTGTTTCTGCCTGTATTAATGCACATTCACTGTGAAATAAGTAGACTCATTATAAATTCATGTTGGTGCAAGTTGGATAGGAATCCAACCTATCAACCCATGGAAAACAATAGCATTACCTAATTATCCTCCAGCCTCTTTAAATTAAATTTAATTATTTAGATTGTGATTGCCCCTAAACACTACCTTTTTGTCCTGTAATTGTAGAGTATCTGAAATGAAGAGGTGAAGGTTCATAAACAAGGCTTAGAACCACTAAAACTGGTGATTGTGTCAATCTCTGCAAGAGATAAAACAAAAATGAATGATGATGTTCTATGAACATGAAATATCCCTTTCACTGAAACATACATACATACAAAAGAACAATAATATTTTTTAATAGGAATTCATGTTTCTTTATCTGATTTGTTTAATGCATAGTTCCTTACATATACTATTATCTATTATCCTAAGTGTACTGCCTTATGTTCTCATACATCTTAATTTATAATAACTGACCTTATCTCATCTTGAAGCAGATTAAAATGCCACTCTTATTACTGGAAAGATAACAAATATAGAATATTAAGACGTAGGTGAAAATAATTTTTCTAGTCTTCAAAAAACAAGCACAGAAAAAATTTAATTATATGATAATAAGAAATTTGGAATTCACAGTTCAGTAATGTATTTAATAATGTAATTAGTTTTAAGCATGCTTAAAAGCATGCTTACTTATCTGTTCAAAGGTGAGTTCTTAAGTATAGGAACTAACTCAGCTAACTGACATCTACTCACTGGCCTCAGATTAATCTTCATTCTTGATTTGTTCCCTTGGTTTGTTTTAGCTGATATCGTTAACAAGAATGAACAGTAATGCTCCTTGTAATGGCAATCAGTGAAACTCCAAGACCATATCATCTCCACACCACTCAGCATGGATCAAATTCACAAGGAAGAGAAATAAACGTAGGTGCAGGGTTGATTGCAAATCTGTACCTGCACTGATAAATACCAAAAGACAATTTCTTAACAATAGTTACTAAAAGCAGCTTTCTATTTGTACTATACTTCCCCACATAGCTTTTCTCATGAAATTATTTTAAATTTATCATAGCATAGTACTATGATACAATCATATTATTCTACAAGATGCTGTGCTGTAAGAAGTATATATTGAAAAGATTTACTGCATATTTTTGTAGATTCAAGATCTACATGAGATCACCTTTGTGATCTTACTGAAATCCTACATGTGTTCTAATTGAAACTTAATTTTTTTAGCAGAGGAAGTAATATTTAATACTTTTTAAGCCTTATATACAGTATGTATTATATAGGTTGTGCGTGTTCCTATAAAAAACTATGACATTTTGTACAGTAAAAGTGCTGAAATTATTAAATGGCTGCTACTCTCTTTCACAACTGAAAGCATGCACCACACCGTGATCTTTTCTGCTTTCCTATGAATGCACGAGATCAGGAAGAGACAGATTTTTCCCACGAGACACAACACGTGATAGACAGCATTTCTGAAGATGTAGAACTGTTAAAGATTTGAATGCAAAAGAAACCCATGGAGATACAGGACAACAAATTTACCGGTCCTTTCTTCTGTTATTACAACAACTGGTGGGATTGTAAAATTGGATTTTTGAACCAGTGAGTCAAGCCTTGTGCTATGATAGACAATCTCATCGTGATTCATAATTGTATTAAGTTTCATGTTAAACTCCATTATTAGATTTTTTCCCTGCTACACTAATTTATCAGAAAGAAAATTTTTGTTCCAGAGACTTATGGTACTAATAGCTAGAAGCGTTAATCTAATTTTCATCCTGTTTGACATGAACAGTTTGCATATTTGTTTTTGTGTTCTAATATTTACTGTATTCATACATAAAAGCCTTAATCCTTCTCAAACTAAGGCCAACTCAAATTACATCATCAAAGTCAGTGCTAGAATGTAGATGAGACTGGAGATGGGGCAATCAGCCAAATAAAGACCTCTTAAAATAAAATTTTGGCTTTTCATTATGTATTAGACTGCCTGGAAAAGTGTCTGGTCTGATCAACTTGTCAGTATTAGAATTAGCTATAGAATAATTAGCTATAGAATAATGTGCTGACATGGATAGGGAGGAAAATATATCACCCTGAGGAAAAGAGTGTAATGTGTGCTAGGAGAACAAGCAAAACTTAGAATGAAGGGACAGGTACCTTATACAGACCTCCAGCTATGTCAGACAGACCTGAAAGCAAAGTGTTTCTGTTAGCCCTGTTTTTCTCTAAAACACTGTAGAACTAGTAAATACAGAGACTTGGATGGAAAGATGAAGCTGGCAGAATGCAGTGAGGAAGTATTCTTTAATCTTTTCTTACCTAATCTACGAATTCGTTCATGTAGGCCCAAAGCCACCAAGAATCTCGCTGTTCAGCAGGGCTTCTT
The DNA here is from genome assembly GCA_009769605.1 of Bucorvus abyssinicus. Lineage (NCBI taxonomy): Eukaryota > Metazoa > Chordata > Aves > Bucerotiformes > Bucorvidae > Bucorvus > Bucorvus abyssinicus. The sequence goes on along the minus strand of CM020030.1, from coordinate 15,963,715 downwards.
AATTACATTCTCTGTCACTCTGCTCTAAAAATGTAGTATTTTAAGCTACATTTTGTTCAACGAAAGGTTAGATTGAAGAAAAGTATAAGGAGAACTTTTTGCTTTTAAGTGTGTGTGGAGCAAGAACAAGTTTTTGAAAGTTTAGGGGGGTATACAAATCCAGCTTGGGTATTTGAAGGACCTCAAATGCCTGAGATAGGTATAAAATTGCTGTAGACAGTGTACAAAAGAAGGAGATTTATTCTTAAGAGTGTAAGTACCTTTCTTGGGAAACTACATCTGGAAATGTAGCCCATATCTTCTATACGTCACAGTAAAGCAAGAAATCTACATTCTTCCTTTAAATATGTACTGGAAGACCTATACTTGACTACCTATAGAAACTTGTCAAATCCAATAATAAAGAAGCTTCATAAAAATCCTGCAAAAGAGGGAAGAAAAAAAGACAGCTGAAATACAGCACCTTCTCTGTTAAAGAGAAAAATTCTACCTACATCAGTCAGTTAGATTTCCATGACAATTAGGAGGCTGAATACTTTGGAATATCTAGACCAGGAGTTTTAAGAAGCACACATGAAGAGTTGAAACAGTCAATCATATCTACACAACTTTGCAGACAAATATTAGTTTCTAGGGATATGTGGTAATATTTCTTAATTGTTGATGTGTTTATTTTTAAGGATAGAAGACTACTTAGGTAGTGTAACTCTTCAATGCCAACATAATGATAGAGGTGAATAAACATTCAGTTATTGCATTTCTTTAGATGAAATTACAGATTTTTTTTTTTTTTTTTTTTTTGCCCCTCAGGAATGGTAGTTCTACGAACAATTTAAAACTCAGATAGGCAAGTAAAGGGAGATTAATCTATAGCTGCTTGAGGATTTGAATTATAGTCTTAATTTAATTCTCTGCTTGTTCAGACTGGGGTGTTTAAATTGTTTAAGGGAAATAGGTATTAGCTCCCACTGAAAGCTCAAACCCTTTTGCAAAAGCTGATTTAAATTTGTCTTCATGGTGTTACAGATACCTATTCCTATTTTAACGATGGTTTTCCACCTTTTAAAGCTATCGGATTTACTATGTTAGGTTAGTCCTTGGCTCATAGCTATTTACCAACACCGTAAAAAAGAGATGAAATTAGTGAAGTTGCAACTTGCTCTTTTTAAGATCATGAGATGAAATCCTGCTCCCTCAGAATGTAGAAGAAATTTTACCACTGACTTCAACGGGATCCACAGCTGTTAGCCATGCAATAGTTATTGACAGAATTCACATACCTGTTTCTTGGTAGTGATTTAACTCATGACAACAGTGCTTACAAGATCAATACTTAGGGTAATTATAATTGTCAAGCAATTGCCCATATTCATAATCTCTGCTGAATGCCTGACAAGAATTTGATGATGTTTATACCTGTCAATTGCCTGAAGACATTTATAGAATCTACTAATTGCTTCACTATATTTATAATTATGATCGAGTACCTTAAAGTATTTTAATGCTTCTGGAAAACCATATAAAACTTCAACATTGTGGAATTTTAATAAGTTCAGTAATTTTAATTTAAATATAATAAATAGTACTGTTCTAAAATTTTATCGATATCTGGCTTACTAATACATGATGAATTTTGTAGGTCATACCACTTTTGAATTATGGATGAGCTAAAAATGACTAAATTAAAATCCAAAATCTTTCTTTTTTATTTTCCTTTTCCTTTTTTTTTTTTTTTTTGTATAGTATAACTCCCTGAAAACATGACTTCTACTTTCTCAGTTTGTCCCTCTTTCATTCTTCTTTTTCCTCAAGGGAAAAAAAAAAATCCTACTCTGATTTGAGATTTATTACAAAACATTCTTTGCCATAAGACATATTTAAAAACTTTGGAGGCATTAGAGGTGAACGTATGAATCCAATTCTGCTAGAAACTGTGAGGCAACTTTGGAGGTACTATAATTGTGTTTTGAAAACTACTTGTTTAAACAAGAGAGATTAAAATTATTTATCAGTGAAAATGCTAAGCATAACATTGAGACAGCAAAGACTCTGGGTGTGGTTGGTATCACCGGTACATCCTCCTAACTGCCACGTATAGGCTGTGGCTCTCAGACTAAAGCTCCGTGGAAGTGTGCTCGGTCGGAAGGTGTGGTTTTTTCCACATTAACATGAGTGGAATTTTTCATGGTGCTACTTGTGCTCATGCAGCATCTCCTTTGGGGATATTAAGTAGTTATTACACTCTTTATAAAAACTAAATCTTGTTCATGGGGACTCAAAAAGGAAAAACATTATGAGCTGTGCAACATTTTGCTCAGTAGTAAAACAGTCTTTAAATACTAAAATTTGCACAAAGCACTAATCAGGCAGGGGAAAAAACACTTGAATTATTTAAGCTAATTTATCTAACAGAAAAAAATAACTCCACTGCAGGACTTCCATCTGTTTGCAATGGTAAACAGCTACCACCTGCTTCCTGTAAATGGCGGTATAAGATTATTAGTCAGTAAATGTCACAATTTCCATTTCAAAACCCCTTTTCAGCTGTCTGTTTCTGCAGCAACAAAATAATAAATCACCTGTTACCATGGTCAGAATAAATCCCCTATCTCTATAATAATGACTGAGGGAAAGAGAGACGGAAAAATGTTCTGTTTTGCTTTTTGCTGTCAGATGTATAGAATTTTAGCTAGATGATGATGATGTGAGAGAGATATATTCCACCGCATATTTTAGCAAATAGGACATTATTTAGCCTTAATGCTGTATTATCATAGAAGGGCAAAAGTTACTTGTTTGTATATGCGATGGTATCCACCAGTGACCTCTAAATCCATGCAAATATGTTATAAAATATTGCTGTAAGTACAAGGAAGAAAAATATGCTTTAGGAAGAAATATTTCCTTTCTAGAATTGCTTTTCCTTTGTTAAATAGTTCCTGAGGTCAAGACACTGTTTGGCTCTGCAGTAGCTGTAAGCACGCATATTCCCCGTGATTTATTTTGAGAGGCTGTATGTTAACAGTAAAGCTGGAGTGGGTATGGGCGGAAGAACATTTTCGTGCCTGGCTACCCAGGGCTCGCAATTTCAGGCCGATGATCTGGCAATGATCAGCAATCAAATGAAGCAAAGTCCTGTTTGATTTTACATGCTCTACCGACATTTCTTTTGGTTTCTGACCAAAAAAGGAAGGGAACCTTCATTCTCATAAAAGAATCATTCAGTCTGCTATGGTCATACTGTCACTTCTGCAGCTATTGGCACAAGTTAACACTTCGTAATATATGTCTGAATAGAACACATAACTTTCTGTATCATTTGTATTGTTATTAAAATAATACAGTTCAACCTCATTTAAGGGGAGCACTTGATACCTGTGGCTACCCCTTTGTATCCCTTTTCAAATTCATCATGGTTACTTTATGACTCAGTCATGCTTAAGATGCAGATCCTGCTTGAGGAAAATATCTTTTAATATGACAGCAGTTTCCTACTCTCAGGTTCCAGACTTTGTGGTACTTTTTTGTGTATTCTTCCTCCTTCCTTTCCTCCAATTCAGAGTCTCTTTAGGGATTTTTTGGCCCATTTCTGTGCACCCGATCTCTGTGTCTCAAGAGCCAATTTTGCTGCGTTTTTCCTGCGTAGAGAACCTTTTATTTCCGTATATGTCCATGTATGTGTCATGTTCTGATGATGCTGAATACAGGCAACAGATTGTTTTGTCTTCTAGGTAGAAACCTGCACTGTTTGTTTTGTATGGATCTAAAAGGTATATTTACTAAATAAAGAAAGATGAAGAAGCAAAAATAGTTAATGATTTTAGCATAAATTAATATTTTCTAAGTCTGTGCTTTTCTCAGAAAAACTTGGTCTTTTGAAAAGCTATCCAGCTTCAGATATGCTCACTGTCTTTCCCTTCTTTGACAAACACAGGAATGTCTACAGAGTGAGCCAGATGTTGATGGATGGTTCCCCTTAGAGATGACTATTCTTTTCTACGGGTTGTAGTCAGAGTTGAGAAGAGCTTCGTTTATGGCTTGGGTGCTTCTTTTTAATCCCTAAATTGAGATAGGATGAACCAGGGTCCTTCCCTCATAGTTCTGTGCTTCTTTGCTCCAAGGAAAAGCTGTATTTCTTTTATAGAAGCAAAGTGAAATTTTTATGCATAATACGAACAATTACTACAGAGTATTACAGGAATATATCAGCAAATGCATGGTTAGGTGTCTATTGATTGACCATTACCCGTGTTTCGAACATAATGATGGGAAATTATCACAAATTAAACAATTCATATTAAATCTTTGCAAAACAATCCACTATAAGCAAACAGTTAAAATCCTCTGGTTTTTGTGTCCCTCCAGTACGAGGGAGATACTTATGAGTGAATTAGAGTGCAGGGAAGGGCCACTATGGCAGTTAGGAGCCTGAGACATACATCATTTGAGAAAATGCTAAGATTAATAGAATGCTACAGGAGGATCCCATAGCAGTCTTCAACTAGGGGAATAGATGGAGCCTGGCTTTTCTCAGAGGTGCACATTGAAAGGATGAGAGGCAACACTCATAGGTTGCCACAAGGAAAATTTGAATCAGTCCTAAAGAATAATATACTCACAGTCTGAATGGTTAATCACTGGAAAAGGTTGCCCTAACAGGCTTCTAGGAGCAGCCTCCAGAGAGAAAGTTCTTGGGAACATGATCTAGCAGAAGTTAACTCTATTTTGACCAGGAGGTTGTATTAGATGATACTTATGGGTTCTTTCCAACCCAATTTTTTCAATGATTCTATCTGCTCTTTCCCCTAAATTTACCGAACAAACTTCTAGTCTGCAGTGAAGAAGGAACTCATGGTACGTGTGCCTCTGCTCTAGGGAATCCAGTGTCCTTTTGGTAGTAATCTCACAGTATATGCTGACTTGTCCCATCAGCACCCTTGCTAGCAGCTTGTGGGGCTTATAGCTCAAGATTATTTTACTTTTGTGAGGATGTTACTGGATAATGCTAAGGTGAGGATGGTTGGAGGTTGCTCGGAAAGATTGGCTTTGGTCAAATAAAAGCTTGTTGTTCCTTTCCTGTCAAGTGCTACGGGTACAACTAGCAATGTGAGGCAAAAGGTCAGGCCTTACAGTAGTCTGACTAACCTGAAACACCGGGGAGCGGGGAACATTGCAGCCCTGGGCTGGTATTATTGCATCGACATTACTTGCTACATGGATGTAAACTTAACTTCACAAATGTTCTTGTGAAAGAAGATGACTCCCCTATTTAAAGGACAAATGTGAAGTGAATCTAGTGTATACAGGAAGATGGTTTCTAGGTCGCATGTATTTTTTGTTCCTTATTGATAACTAAGAAATCGTTATGGTAGTTTTTTTCACTTTACCATTCTACTTGTATTTGACACAAAGTGTTCTAACTGTTCCATAGTGCTCTGTCATAATTAAAGTGAACCCTAGTGGTAACATAATTACATAATGGTAGAAAATGACTTAATCTATTTCTAAAACTGGCTTTATCGAGTATGTTTGATCATTTTAATTTCATAAGGATGAATCATGAATTTTAATAATTGAAATACAAACCAAATTAACTGAATGACACAATGTAATTAGGGATGCAATACATGGGGTTATATTACAATCTGATTAAATGTCTCAGAAGACTCTTTTCTAAAAAACTAATTTATTAAAGATTTGAGATATCATCACCTACAAATTAACTGCTTCTTCCATAGCTTCATTCTGAGGTCATTTGAATTAGTTTCTTTAAAAGAAATATGCAAGAATTAAGTTTGTGTTGCAAAACATTCATCAATTTTTGAGAAAGATTAAAGAGGCAAGATTGTACTGAAAACAGACGATATTAGACTAGAATTCAAGAGAATAATTTTACAGTGCAAAATCCATATTTTTTGGGGAAAATATTAGAAAAAAGGAGCAGAGCTACCCTACATGGACGATCACAAACTGTAAGCTATTGGTGATCCTAGATTCCCTGAGAAGCATTAGTGCAGCTAAAGCAGTAAATGCCAAAATTCCAGGGCTCAAACAAACGTGTTCAAATTAATATTTTGATTGTTGCCATTATTTTCTAAATATTTTATAACCATTCTCCTTCGTTTTTATAGTGAAACTCACTCTTAAACGTTTTTTTAAAAATCTGTATGGAGTCTTCTCTCATGATCCCTTCTCCTCGCAATAAGATGGGTTGAAAATATTTCTCAGTAGAAGATTCACTGAGGAAGAAGAATGCCCTGCTGCCAGCCTGTTATCATTGTTCACTTTTCAGAGTATAGAACCTTGAAGCAATGTAAGACATCTTAGCCAAGCGGAAGGGCTTGGCTAGGGAGCACTCTGGTGGCAGAATGCATCCAGATTTGCCATTGCTTTCACAGGCAGTGGCATAAATTATCACAGTGGCACTGAAGTGAATGGTTCTTCATAGTGCTACAGCTGTTGATGCTCAACATTTGTATTTGTATTGCCTGCTTTATCAAGAACACCTGACCACAACTTTAGTGCTTACTGTGGGGTGTGTGGCTTTGTTGGTGTGATAAAGTAGGGACTAGACCCTGCTCTGTGAAGGTAAACCTAGCTAACAGGTTAGGAAGGCATGCTTGTTTTTTTCTCAATCTTTATTTCAGAATATATAATATGCCACGTAAAATAAGTATCAACAAGTGAGTTTGGAGTTATATCATGATGTCTGATAGTCTGTCAAAGGTACTCTTTGATGGGGTAGAAAATGCTGATACTGACAGGCAGAAGAAAGAAATGAAAATGAATCCACATGAATTCATGAATGGTTTGCTAATGGTCCACCTTTTACCAAAAGGAAATTTTGTAGGTTTTGTAGCGAAACTTTTTAAAAGTAGAAATTAAGAAAACTAAGTGGAATTCATAAATGAGTTGTGATGGAAATTACTATTAGTTCCAAAAAATATCCTATCTGACAACCAGTACTGAACACTGGTTACTTATATATGCATTACAGGTAAACTATTTGCAGCTGGTCAGAACGCTTTTATAGGAGGTTTGAGTGGTAAAAGGCAAACGCTTAAAAATCCCTGAATTCATGTTACCCACATGTACAACAGACTCCTCAGCTGAGAATGGGCATGAGATAACAGGGTGAAAATAACTTTTTGTGATGTTTAGATGCAGACTAATTTCTCAGTTTATTTTGTTTTATATCCTGTGCTCTATCAGACATAATTGTATAAAAGATGACATGCCCACTGTTCATAGCAGCTGCAATACATTAGCCTAATGGATTGGAAGTATAAGTTGCCTTAGGAATAGTCTATTTTGTGCCAAATCCAAATGTAAATCCTACTGTGAAATGTACTATTAAATGTGATAAAATAGGATGGCGTTGGAAAGAAGAAAACCCCAAACCTAGAGGAATGATAGGGAAGAACAACAAAGATATGGCTAGAAGTTCAAAAGAAGTAGCTTGTCAAATCAAGAATGTGACCAAATAAAAATTACATAAAACTTTTTATTAAATGTACGACATTTCTTAAAAGAGTTTTGACCTCACGACTCAATATTCATAAGGTAGGAATGCAAAAATTCAGTACCAACTAGATACTGGGGAAATATCACCATATGCTTAAATGGCACTACATAGCACCAGCTCAGAGCCCTCAAATGATCTCTGTACCAACCTAAATGTTAGCAAAAACACACAGCAAGAAAGAAAAGTTAGAAACTTAACTGATACTGATGAAGCAGGAGACAAAGAAAATGTTAAAGTACTTACAAACTGGGTGTGCTCTGATTTTGGGGATAAATGATGATCTCAATGAATTTCCATATGTATGCTGAGCAAATGACTGTCTTTGAAGTGTGGATGAAGGAGAGTCATGGATCTGCATTTAGAGAAGAAGAGTTTCTACCAGTTGTGTGGAGCACTGCATCATAATTTGGAAAGGTTAAAGGGTAACTCAATGTTTCCTATTTAACACCTGGCTTTTCAATAAAAATAAATTAAAACATTTAGAACTTTCCATATGGTCTTGTGAAAGACCACATAAATTCTTGGGCTGCAAAGAAAGAAAAGAACACTAAAATTATTCAGTTCAATCCTAACCTATACCTATACTCAGTGATTCCTACATACACTCTATTAAAATATCCTCTCTTGCTTGAAAAACAAGAAATACTTCAACTGAAAGACAATTTACTATGTTCCTGGGTAGGTAGTAGTTCTATTAGAAAAAATAAAAAAATCAGTCTTTCCTCAATGAAGTTTGCTAGCTTCGCTTTCCAGATGCTGCAACACATTACAGTGTTGTTCACTAGATTAGAGTCCCCCAGTGTCTGCTATTGTTCAGCATTAATATATATGACGAAATCTTGTCTCTACTGCTGCCAGTAGGAATTTTGCCTTTTACTTCAGCAGGACAAGAGAGACTGAAATGTATTGACTAGGATTACACTGGTTTGAAAGACTGTTGTCAGTATCATGATTCAATCTCATCTAAGTCATATCCTTATGGCTACCTCACAGGTGGTCATAGGAATTCACTTATGTATATTTGCCTGGAGGAAAGAACACTGCATGTTTTGAAGTGATACTTGATGTATTTTGGAGACAGGCAGCTTTGGAGCTTCTTTTAGTGAGTCAGAAGGACTTCTTTAGTTTCCCATTGTAAGGTGGTTTTTTACATGTGATGTGTTTTGTAGCTTTTGTTCTGAGCCTGGGTTGCAGCAAACCTTTTCTGACTCTTTCAGTCTCCCGATGGCAGAACTTCTTAATTCATGTCCCAAATAATATTTTTTGTCTTGTAGACATTATGAAGGTGTTAGATCACTTAATGAACCTCTAATTATTTGTTCTTAAGTAATTCTAAGTATTTATTCTTTAGAGCTTATATTTTTCTGAAATACCTCTGAATTTGTATGTATTACATCTTTCCAGTTCACGTGCCTATACATTAAAGAAGAAATAATTTTTGAGATTAATATTATCATTTGGTGATTAAGTTTTAGACTTACAATAACTTTTTTTTTTTAAAAGTCAGGAAATTCAGCTATGTATTTACAAAGTTGTAAAATATTTTCCATCAAAGCTTCTGTGTTAGATTACAAGCTGCTGTCAGGTTTGTAATTTGTTCATTCTTGTTTTTCTTTACAGCAATAGAATTGCAGAAGTTTTGATTAGGTGGTTTTTGGTATAGTAATTTTATTGATAAAACTCCTCATCACAAACCTTCAACATTTCTACACTGATTTAATTGTCATTACTGATTTTCCTGTGTTGTAATGTTCCCTCTCTCACCTTTTTTTTTTTTAATGTGTGATAGAACAAATTACGATCTCTGCCTGTTTGCATTACTGTTCGTGGGGAAGATCAGCTGTAATCAGTTGACCTTCACAAGTAACACCAATGACAAAATAGCAAGAAGCCAGCGTTGGAACAAAGCAAAACAGGTTACTGGATATTTAGATATGCTGATGTTTTCAAATCCCCCAGATTAACTGAACGGCATGCTATCACATGGAAAGACCTGTCTGATTGAACTGCAGAGCCATTACTATTGCCTTTCAAAATTTGTGCAGATCTGGTGAAGTAGAAAAAGCACAGAAAAGGATAAATAAATGGCTCACCACTGAAAAAGGAGATAAAGAGTGAACTAGGGACTTAGTTAAGTGCTGTGGTTTAGACCTGGCTGGCAACTAAGCACCACACTGTTGCTCTATTTCTTCGGGAGGAGAAAACACAACACTCTGCTTAAGGATCAAGACAGGGGACCCGGGAGGGCTCAGTCACCGCTTACAGTCACGGGCAAAAGACAGACTCGACTAATGGAAACAAAATCAATTGAATTCAAACAACAAAACCACAACCAAATGAGAGCAGGACAGAAAGGGAACAACAAGATCTTAAAGACATCTTTCCCTCACCCTTCTTTGCGGGCATGGCTTCGCTACTACCCCCCCATCTCCCCTGGCCACTTAATACTGGAGTGGGGGGAACACAGGATGGGAGGTGCAGTCAGTCTTAGCTTTCTCCATGCTGTTACTGCTGCTTGCTCTTCATGGGAAACAGCTCCTCACAGTTCCTGTTTTTCAAAGTAACAAATGCACAGTAGTCTGAGCTCAGAGGATTGAGGAGTTACTATATTGAACAGTTAGTTTAAAAAAAAAAAAAAACAACAACCAAAAGAATTATGGGTTACAGGAAACCATAACTGGGGTATTAGTCATCAGTTCTATAAGCTGCTTTAAGAAGAGCAGACGTCTGAAAAAATAAGAACAATATGGAAGTAATCCTTCTGCTTTAATGAAACTCAGATGGGTTACTTGGTCCAGATTCAGGTGTTATGTGAACCTGTTAGAGCATATGTAAGAGCAGGAGTAAAAAGAGCATAATCCCTGAAGAACTCTGAACAAACTGAGACTGTTTTTCTTCAGAAGACAAGTAAGGGCTAACTGTTTACAGTCTTTTACAACAGACTACACTATATAAACTCATTGCAAACAAGAAAGAATATTCTATTTGTCACTAATAACAGATTTAAACTGCAGCCAAGATGACTGAGAATCGATACTATCTTTCTAATGCTAAAGTTAGATAAGAATAGTCTGTGGAGGTAGTAGAGTGCTAAGGATGATAGTGCTTAACAGCTGGCTAGAAAAATACCTACAATGAGATGGATTTGATCATGCTTTGGGCACATGGACTAGATAAGACCTGTGGTTGATTGCCTGATTTCTAATTCTATGTATTTAATTAAATCTATTTGTTGAAGTCAAGAGTTTCTTCTGCACATGCTCCAACGTCCTGTCTTGAATAGTAGCACAAAAATTACAAAAATATTGAGTGATGATTTTATCTTTTTAGTGAAAAAAATCCACTAAGCTTTATGGCATACTGCTGGAAAGTGGAGAGTAAAAAGTACTAAACCAAACTTCTATGAAAATCTGTAGCAATTATGATATCTAATTATTTTAATGGAAAAGATCATGCATTTTCATTTAATGCTAAAATGTGTTTACAGGGGAACACTATTAATATTGAATCAATTATTGAATATTAATATTGAATATTTAATTGAATAAACAGTAACTTTCTCTTTTTAATCTGCAAAAGGTGTATTAATTCCTACTAATATGTTATCTGTATAGAAGAAAAATGTTTAACTTTTATCTTATATAACATCCACTTTGGAAAATAAATCACAGAAAGAAAGAAATAAGAGATAGTTTTAGACATTCTTTCCTTGATATGAATTTCTCATTCATTATATGAGATACAAAGTAGTATGACTGTATCCATCTATCTGTTTAATTTAGAAAAAATGAAATTTATGATCCATTGTTTATTCTGCTTTTGATATCATTAAGGAAACTTTTTAACTGTTGGTGAATCAAATATAACTAATTGATTAAATGCACTTTGAGTTTATGAATTTGATTAGGCGACATATGTTTTGCATACAAATCACTTTGCACTGCCTGCGTTCATTTAGGGAATCTCAATGCGGTTCATAAATGAACATTGCCATTTCTGTATTGCAGTACTTTGCTAGAACATTATCTGGCTAACAGCACAAATAAACAAACGGTCTTAAAACCCCCTGAGTTTAATGCTGAAAATGTGTGCATCACTGTGCAGTTTGAAGTGGTTTGCAACAGCATGAAGAAAGGTGCTTTTCTAGCAGTCCAGCAGTGTCGTGATGGCCAGGGCAGTTGATTATGAACAGAAACAAAAAGCTGGATACCATAGCCCAGGATAAACGATGGGAATGCGTGCCCCTTGAAAGGCAGTTATAAAAACAGGAGGGAAAAGCATCTGAAGAATAAGAACTAGGCTGTTGGAAAGAAAGGCAGAGTACATCTGCTGAACTGCACAATTATTGTAGTCCAATTTACTTCAATTCTAACTGCCTCTCTCTTCAAGTGATTTTCCTTTGCCACCTCCTTTGCAGCTCATCCATTAGCTGCATTACTGCTGGCCCTGATTACCAGTGCCTGTACTTCACAGACAAGAGCAAGTATATATTTCATGTCTTTAAAGTCAGCCTAAATCACAATGGCTTTTGTGAGGTACCGATTCCTATGACTCCCAGTGGAGATGCATTTTGCCAGTTTTACATAGGAAATGAGGCAGCAGTAGGAATGTGAATTGCTTGTGTTAACCATATACACCCTCTCCATACCATCTTCAGTATGGTTTTCACTAACATAATGTATGATTTTATCATATCTAGCACATCACAGAGTGAAGAAAATTTGTTCTGCTTGTATTATTCAGCCTATGCATCTGCATTGTGGAATCTAACCCAAAGAGATTCTGAGACATCAAATAGTACCTGTAAATTCTGAGGGATGCCAGTTAACAGCAAAAGAGATACAGCTGGTGGCCCTTATTTAGGCCTAGATAGCTTGAAAAAAATCAGGCTGTTCCAAGTGGAAACTGCATTTGAGAAATATCAACAAGTAGGAAGTTTGAAACATCAAATAACAGGAAAAGGGAGTGCAAAATGGGAAAGGATGGAAAAAGAAAAAGCAAAAAGGGAACAAAAGGGGATTTAAGATGTGAGTTATTGTATAACAGAAATAAATGCAAATGGAAGGGTTGACAGACGATATCTGATCACTAGTGTAAACAGATCTGAAGAAAGTGGTGCATTGACTGCAGTGGTGTTGCAAAAAGAGGGGAAATAAAACCAGTCTTAAGGCTGACACCGAATATGCAAGACAAGCAGAATCAGGGAGGGCACAAATAATGACAGTTATTTACAAGAGCAACATTTACAGGTTCTTTTGGTATTGCCTTTGATAAACAAGCTGCAGAGCTATGGCTTATTTCCCAGAGAGACCATACAGGTCTGATACCAAAAGCTCACAACCTGTCTCTTGTAGCCCAGCTACATGGTACAATAAGCCCGCTAACGCACAAACAGTGCATTAGGAGTAAGTAAAATCACAACTATAACCACACAAAAATACAAAATACACCCGGGGACAATGGTATGACTCAGCATAGGCTGAGGTGCAGAATCTTACCCACAAGGCATCCCATGTGGAGGGGTGGAGAGGGGAGCAAATTCATCAGTCTGCCCATCAGCATGAGTCCAAATCTCCTTCTATCCCAATTTGGGGTTGAAATTGGGGCCGTATTTATACCCAGGTTTTTTACATTACATCATTGGTGTAGACGTGCGTGTGGGGATGACTGTAGACAAGCTTATCGCTTATGTTAATGGCACAAAGCCCATCGATTTACACCTTTATGGGTGGAGGTAACAGCTCGCTTTGTCCGGGGTGGGGGGAGGGGGGCCGGGGGTGAGGGGGGAGGAAATGGAAGAATGAGACCACCGGACCTCCACCCAGCTTCACACTTCTCCAGGACATTCAGATAACTCCTAACACCAGATATGGATCTAGTGATAGTTGTAGCTCTGATCATCACCTCACCCAGCGATGAATTTTATCGACAAAGAGCTCGCAGCCATCCAGCTGCAGACATGTACATGTCTGATGTGACTTGGACTTTGTGCTGGGACCGTACTCTCTACAAGTGGTTAGAGATCTAGACAGAGTAGGGGCCACCACATCAGGTAAGGTCAAGGTGACAAATGGGTAGAGGGACAGAGAGAATTTAGTGGCTTTACAGGGCTGTGCTCTCCTATCTGCCATCCATGGTGAGAGGGCCATGCTTAGCAGACCTCAGGTGAGTCAAAGAGAGGAGTGACTTCAGTTGAAGGATTAATGAAAAGGCTCTTTGGGAAACTCATGGAATTTTCTGAGTTGAGAGTGGAAACTGTTTTTCTTTACAATATGTGTTCTTAAAACAGGTAAGGTTTTAGGAGACACATAAATAAATAATGCTTCTTATTCACTCTTATGTAAACAGAGAGAAATTTGTATTGGAAGAAATTCATAAAGAAGTTTCTTGTCCTTTAATTCTTAATTAGAATTTAAATATCTGTCAGTTCTGAAAAGCAGAATAATGGCGGGTTTTTTGTTTGTTTGTTTTTCCCCCAAGAATGGGGAAGAGGATTGTGTGAATCTGGAAAATCTGACTTCCAATCAACCAACTTTGCCTTCCCTCTACTCCCACCCCCAATTCTTTGTAAAACAAAAGCAAAGGTAGCAAGTTGGAATATAATAAATGAGAAGTAACAGTAGAAAATAAATGAATAAACCAAAGTCTTTAAATAATGGAATTTAAAAACCATGGGAATGTCAAATGTGCTCTCTAAGGAACGAATATGAATTGCTCGTTGTCTTCCTTATGAATCTGTCTTCCATAGGAAAAAAAAGTTAGTTTTGTATTAAAGTCTATCAAGATTTATAGAAATTGTGTTCCTGTCTTCTGGATATATGTAATGTACACTACAAGTGCGTTTTCTAGTAGGCAATGAAGCTTGACTTGCAGGAACATTTTCATGGCCTATTCTAGGGTTTATTTTATAGTTCCTGTAAACAGTTTGCCAAGGCAATATAAACTCTATGCAATACAATCAATAAAACTAACAAGCATTTATGTGATAAGACAAATTGGAAGATGGTTAATTTTAATCTGCTTTACAGTTATGGTTGAGAAGTTATAAAAGATTGGAGAAATGAGCAGTACATAAATATCTTCAATACAGAGAGTTCCACAAAATGAATGGAAAGTGAATGATTCATATTTGGGTTCAATGGAAAGTAAAAGTCTGGTCTGCAAGATTATAAATGACCGCTTTCTCTCCTGCTGCCTCTCATCTTATCTATATACTTTTCCCCTCCACATTAAAGTGAAGATTTCTGAATACCACTCTTAAGTGTTTTAAAATGCAACCATATTTTTCCAAATATAATAACAGCATGAAACCGCCAGCTCCTTTTTACATTTTTATGGAAAAAAATCAAGTTTAGAAAGTTTAAATGTCTTCCCTACCAAATAAAATCTATCACAAAGGCATTAGAAGGGTTTGTTTTATGAAGTAAGAAGTATTAAAAATATTCATTAAGAAGGTTGAAATGAGTTGTTAGAAATGAAGGGTAAAATCCTCAAATGGTGAGAGTTTCAAAGATTCGTATATGATCTGGACTTCTTTAAAATATCAAATGACTTCCCATTAATTAGGATAATTTTCTCAATACTTTCCTTATAATGGGCAATAACTAGCTTCTCCTGATCTTTTTGAATGACGCTACAAACGAAAATCCTAAAAGCTAAGGACACACCAGCAAATATGCTTACTTGTTTTGCCTGCTTTCTGAAAGAACAAAAAGTCAGGCTATACACCAATTTTATTTATTCTATTTGAAGAAAGTATAAAAAGTGTAAAGTGTGCTAGGATTGAAAACTTATATTAATTGAATTAGAAAAAAAATGGACTAGCATTTTATAGATTGGTACGATCTTTGATAGATTATCATTCTTGCTGCCAAGCAAAAATGATGATTGTAAAGCATTCAACCTTGATAGTACAGATGAAGTGTGTCCTCACTGAAACATGCTGTTGTGGGGGAGCAAGGAAATGTGAAATCTAACTTAAGCTCAAAAGTTTGGATGTAGAAAGAGAGGAAAGGAGAAAGTTTGCAAATAAAGTGGGAAATACTTGTGTTAATGTTTATACAGATGGTGGTCAAGTTTCTCCCTAGTTGTTAAAAGCAGTTTGAGCTAGCTTTTAGATTGCAGGGACTTCATTAGTGTCTGAAGGAAATTTTAAAGCCTGTTGGCCAACAAATGAAATTTTGATTCTGCTACAGAGAGACTACAGCAATCATTCTCCCCAGAAATGTGTAATCAGCCTGTCCTGCATACAAGCACTTGGGCAAGTAAGGAAATTTTAAAATCCTAAGCACATGGTCTTTGCAATGGAAAATAGATACTGATTTTCACTAGTGGTAATACTTTGTTTTTACCTCTTTCCTCTGAGGTTCCTGAAGAGAGATCCTCATCAGTTGGTACTATCAAATGTCTAAGCCCTGAGTGCACTAGTAAGCCTTAATGGCACTGATCAGTCTCACCCGAAATCCCCACCCACACATAGGGGTCAAGGAGCACTATTTAGGCTCGGTCCTGAGTTTTTCTATTTCTGTTTGGCCTATGTGGAAGCAGTATTGGTTTTTAGCTTAGCTCTAGCTGCACTGTTGTATGGCCAGGGGCTTTTTTAGGTTGGACCTCAGCATGTGCACTAACTTACCGGCCTTGGTACTAGCTCCTGTGCATGATACTGCTTTATGATCTGGACTCTTGGCTGGACCTGTCTACCATCTCCTGCTTGCCTTGCTTAGGTACAGTAAGATACGCCCTGCCAGCCCTAGGATCCCCCTGACTCCTACCTCACCTTCCCTTGCGGAACAAATGGACCTTGCAGCACCTGGACGTGAAGTGCCTATGTTGCTTCAAGACTGCCAGCAGTCCTGAAATGCAGTCTGCAGCTCAGTTTTTCACAAACTGCTGCATGTACAGAAACAATGTGGGCAGCTGTTGCGAGCTGCTGTCTCTGGCACCAGCTTCGCATAGGGTGGTGGCCAATTTGAAGTCTTGTCCATGGGATGGAGGCAGTTTCTTGCTCCTTGTTTTCTACACACTTTGGGACATACTCCCTCATATTTCTTCATGTGCCTACTTTGTGTTTGCTTGCAATTCTTGGTTACAAGGTATGGAGGACTGCCTCTGTTCCCAATACCAGATTATTTCTACCATCCATGCAGAAGCTCAGCAGGAATTGCCACCTTGTTCAGATCTAAGGTGTTGCTAATCAGCTCACTAAACCACTTAGCAGTGTTGGAAAATATTCTAGATGTCAAGAGGTGGAACACTGCAGTTTCAAGATCTTTTCTAAAACTGGTGTCATCTACAGCTCTTTAAAGAAAGCCAACACAATTGTCTTAGGAAAGATACCGACAAGAGAACTACAGTATGTGCTAGGATCTTAATGATGTTTATCTTCCCTTTCCTTTATCCACAGCTGTATGTAAATCCTGCTGTTCTCACCTTCTTTGCAAATTCTTAGCTACCAACTAAGATGAGTTGCTAGATGTGAAACATTTATGGCTGTTTTTCCTGTTATTTGTTTCACCTTTCTGGGATACTGCTCAGCAATACACACCTGCTGTAGAAGAGTGTGCGGAGTCAGTGGTGCCTGTCAAAAATAGCAGGAAGATATCTTCTGATCCTCCTATTTCTGCTTTCCTTTTTTATGTCATCTGAAGTGCTAATAACTAAAGAGAGACATTGCGTGTATGTCACTGGAAATGATGACAGACTTGTTAGTTTAATTCTTTTGAGTCCAGTTTAAATTGCTTCCAAGTTATACTGAGTAATCTGGTAGAATATCCCTAATCACAAATGCTAATGTGATTAATACATAAAATTCTACTGTAATATGAGTGTCTAATCTGTGAAGGTTTTTTTTTCTAAGGAAGTGAGGATTGTTTTCTTGCTTATTGGTTTCTTTCATACAATACTAATACTTAGCAGTGATGTAATGCTTGCTCTCCATGCTTATCAGAGACAGGTAAATGTTAAGCAGTTTCTTCAAGGTGGGGGGAGGCTGGGATGTGAAACAGGAGAAAAAAAACAACTTGTCTAAATTAATGCAGTGGATTGAGAGAAGTTAGAGTAAAATGGAGATCTGGAAAAGGGCAGCATTTCAGTGCTAAACTTGGTGGTCTCTGCAAAATCTTCCAAATACTCCCAAACCCGCAAAAAATTCTTATGTATATTTGACCAGTTCTGAAAAAAATTTGCGCATACGTGATCAATCACATTGGGGTTTTTGCATCTGCCATATACTTTTGCAGTTAATCTATTAATCAGACACTACTGAAATGGTTTCCATGTGGTACATGAACATATCTGTAAATAACAATATACATGATTGTTTCTCATAAAATATCTATCACATGTATCATCTTAAGCATGTCATAAGGGAATGAAAGTAAAGATTCTCTGTAGCCCACTGGAGCTTTAGAAATTTTAAACTCTTAAAATAGTGTTACTGTGACAACCTAACAGAAGAAAGTATGTAATGGTAGTCTGTGGCTCAGAGACTGAAGAAGGATTTTGTAAGCACTCTTTTTGCTCCCACTGCTCTGCTTCTGTTCTAAATGTCTTTTCTCAGTAAAACAGAATAGTCCTTTCAGGGTAGCACTTCTGCTCTCATCAAATGCCATGGCAACTCCACATAGAATAGTTTTATTGCCAGGGAAAAAAATGCTGCTTATTAAAAATGTAAACTTTAATTATTTTGTCAGTTTATGCACTTTATTTCTGAAAAATGAAGCTTATGTTTTCCTCAGTGCTCACTTAAATGTTAAATGGCTCAAGTGTCCTGACTACTATGATGGCAAAACAGAAACTACATCCATTTGATACTATAATTGCAGTCTCGGGTAAAGTGATGTTATTTCACAGTGAATTATTCCACACAACCAAATGCATTTGCATTTCTGAATATGAATCTACAAAAACTATGCCATCTTCGATACAAGGTAAACTAAAATAAACAAAACCCACCCCACACCCCCAATCTTTTTAAGGAACCTAATTATTCTCACACATAAACGGAAATTTAATTTCTGTTATACTGCTTAGTGCAGTCAACTGTTTTGTTATTAATTACAGAACTGATACTAATGCCCATGAATGAGATTTTAATAAGTCTTAATCTTCTTTTTCCACGTTCTAGCATGTTTTGTAATTGTGTTTTTGTCCCTTACTTGGCTTTTCTAGTTTTTATTTACAAACTAAACTGAGGTCTATTTCCAATAATTTAAGCATTTATGGTGGATCTGGACAAAGACAAGTCATTCTGTAGATTGGTATGGTGTGGAAGCTAAGCTAGTTAACACAATTAAAAAAAAGTGCCACTTACTCTTTGATCAAATCTAGAACCGTTGTGAAATACTCTGTTTCTTTGTCAGGCCCCAGTTTTACCTGAAATCATCCTTGTAGCTTTTAAAATATTCACTTGGCCTCCTAATGCCCCTTGTCTTACGAGAAAAGCAGTTTTAAATCCCGGAGGAAGGACTACTCATGACTTGATTGCTCTTACTCAGGGCTAATACTCTTTAGATAGTCTCTGAAGGAAACTGGGATAAGATAAATAATTCACTTCTTCATCTAAGCTTCTGTTATTATCATTGTAAGTTGCTATGCTGCAATATCTATATTTACTAGACCTAAATGTTTTAAAAGAAGTTATAGCCGAAGCCACAGTCCAGAGACTTAGTTCAATATGAACCGAAACCACAAAAGTATCAATGAAAAAAAATCTGTAAGAACCGTTCAAATGCTGTAGTTTTGCTACTTCTGTATATTGGGGCAGTACAGTGCTCTTGCGTAAGTTCAAGCAGGGAGAGAGATCTTGTGGCGGGGATGACAAGTTGCTTCTCAAGCTTTCTCTGTACTTAAAAGAATCTGTGTCTTTATTGGGAGTAACCTTTGTCTAAAGCTTGCACAGATTTGCAGGCTGGTGCAGTGAGATAGCAGATGTAATTCATGGCAAAGCTGGTTAAATCTTTCCAGAAGCTGTTTTCTGCGTTAAGGATACGGGCAGTAAGGAGATTCTTTATGCTTTCTTAGGTCCATGTTAAAACAAACATCAAAATGGCCTTTGCATGAATTATGCTTAAATTTATGGATTTTCTGCTATGAATATTTAATGCTTTTATTTTAAGCGCTGTCATTTATTGATGTCTTTCGCTTTAAATATTCAGTCAACAGGAAGATCTAGTCTCATAGAAATGTGTTGTTACTATCTGCTAATTCCCCACCAGAAAAGGAAGGAAAAGTAATTGTCTGCTTTGTCTCAGATCCTTTGTGTAGTCATTAGGTAGCAAAAGAGTCCCAGGAGAAGGTGACTTGGATAAGGTTTAACCCACTCAAGTTTTTATCTCTTAATAGTTTTTATAATGAGATCTAAGACTTGAGATTCTGTGAACCAACCTCTTCAAAATTGCTTTCAAAGTCTTGTGTTTTATCTTGCTTCTTTTAGAAGCTGCCACAGGAACGGGGCTGAAAATCACCAGCTATTCTAACTGCTGCAAAAGGGAAGAACAAGGGTGCTCTTGCACTGTCAGACAAATGTCATAAGGAACCAAACCCGATTCCTTCCTGTTCACTGCCTGTAAGTTATGGCTGCCTGGAAAATAGAGGGACTGCGAGAAAACCACTGACCCCACTACCCTTGAGGTCCATGGGCCACTGCAGAGCATACTGCAGACCCCTGCCTGTGCAGGTGCTCCTGGTGGCAGCTGCTGCAAGGGGACAGATGGTGGGAACTGTTTAGGCTGCCATTTGCCAAACACTAACAATCTCTTATCTGCATTCAGGCAGCAGATACTAGTAATTTTAATTTTGGCATTACATTATGCTATTTACAGATACCTGAAAACCTTTGTCATAATCATCACTTAAGCTGCTGTCTAGAATGATTTTGTCATATCTTCACTTATGTTGAATTAATAGGAAAAAATAATGAAGCAAGATAAAGGATCTGAGGAATTTAGAATTTCCCATTCGAGGAGCAGGAACTTGGAGCTGCAAATGCAGAGAGAGTAACGTTTTGTGAAAAGGAAGGATTGGTATCTGGTGGCTGCTTGTGGCCGACACACGGTCTGGGGGTACTTCCTAGTGGACAGATGTTGTGTTTGTAAAATGAGCGGGGCCACAATTGGCAGATGTGTTGGTACTCTAGTGGAATAGTCAGGAAATACTTATGTAAGTAGATGATCAATTCAGATAATTAATGGCTTTATTAATTAATAATGTAGAATTTGCTGAGCTGAACATAGCAGAAGGACATTGACCAAAAAAAGCACACAGACTTGATACTGTCTCTGATGTTGCAGGGCTTGCTTTGTGCAGAGAATAATTCTTCATTACTACTAAATCAATGTAATGCAAAGAAGAAGGGAAAACCTCAAGTATAGCACAGACAACAGCTAACACTGGTAAAAATCAGACTAGAAATTCCATCTGAAAAAATGAAGGAATTGTCAGTATGTCCTCTGCAGGATATAAATAATAACTTTAAAATAAGAGTAATAATCTTGTAGCTCTCAGGATCATAATTTTATTAGTAAACTTCTCTAGCTGTTTAATTTATTGGTCTCAGGCTTTCCTTCTCTATACCCCTGTTTCTCTCATACAGATTTATCTTCTATAACAAGACAAATACTATAAATAAATTCAGTCACAGGAGAACAAACGGAAAGTAATTTGAACTTCCAAGAATACACTCCAGATTAGGTTATGCATTTTAGGAATAGTTACAAGTGTTATATACTTTGCTGTGTTTTTGTACTAGGAAAAGCAAGTCTCCTAGATTGTTCCATGTGTGTATTCTGCATATTAATTTCTGAGTATTCTTTATTTTGGAAAGGATTTTACTTTTGTTTCTCAAATCAAATCTGCTTTACTGACATGACTGATATGCCTGGGATACTGAAAGAGGTGTGTTATTAAAAGGGGAAGTATTTCCTCTGCTTTCAGTTAAGGGTTTGGTGCTTCAGGCTTTCTGTTGCCATAGACTTGAGGTGCCTCTGCCCTAGTGGAGCCAGCAGAGGTGATTGCCACCATCACGGCAGCTCGTTTTGATCCCACTCAGCACAAGATGAGTCTTTCTTCTCCTGCCTTATCTATAACTCCAGTCATCAGGATCGTTTTCCTGCGTAAGCATGCATGCATAGTGGGCTTTCTGTCCTTAACGTCCATTAGCTGAAGGTGCGGCAAGAGAATTGCAAGCTCCAGCGCATGAGGGAGAGCCAGTGTCTTACTGAATATATAATTATAGGTCTCCAGAAAATGCACGAATGCATGAAAGTGAGGAAACCCAAGTGAATTTGAGAGTATTGCCTCACCTCCTTTCTTGATATGAAATCCTAACTCTGGTCACAAGAAGAAGTTGCCATTTCCAGCCTTTATAAGATCACCAGTTTTTGAATGCTGGTACTTGCTATCCTATGAAAATGTTTGCTTTCCTATCTTTAATTGGCTAAGCCCTAGAGTACACTTCAAATATGGGTGGTAACTACGTTGTTGGTCAGCAACGGACTCATAGAGGAATTTTTCAGATTGTCTGTGTCTGCTGTTAATCAAGTACAGAGAGGCAGTTTGTAAGTTTCCTTGATCAAAAGAGTAGATTAATCTTAGGCAGAAAAATTTCCTGTGCATATTTATGTTCCTGTAACATTTCTCATAACACTGTCAGTTCTTGTAAGCCACACTAAAAATGTCAAACATAATCCAGCTGTCAATAAGCAAGTTCCCGCTGTGTGATCACGAATATTTTCCTTTGAAATACTTTCTCTGAAACGCAGAGCTGTTTTCATTATCCAAATACACTTGGGTGTTAATGGGGGAAAAAAAAGAGATGATTTCATAATACCAGCAAAGCTGACTTGACATAGTGGCGTTTTTTTAATTCCATAAATATTTTAAAAATTAAAGAAAAAATGTGTTAATCTCTAATTATGTTAGATATATTCATTACTTATACATATAATCTTACATAAATGACTAAGCTTACTGGTTGTGAAACTAAAAAATTATTTCAGAGATGGGTTGTAATTTCATTCAAATATAAAGGGGGAAGTGAAAAAAATCCTTAACCAAAACTTGGCATTTGAGACCATCTAACTTCGAGTTAGAATATGGGCATGACATCTTTTTATTTAGCTTTTTTATTTGCTGCAATTGTGAGAACTAGTGAGAACATAACCAAAGAAATGCTTCTTATCTTGATGTCTCCAATAAAGACAGGGTATCTTTCAGACTAGAAATAGTAGCCTTGGATATTTCTTGGCAATCAGAGGATAATTGTTCACAAACAAATTGTAAATAATGAACTGTCATTTGCAGGTGACCATGATGTAACAGTCTGTTTAAACCTTAAAATTCCATAAATAGATGTAAAAAGTGGAAGAGTTGCTCCTTACCTAAAATTGTCTATAAAGGGAATGAGTTTTTACTTTAATTATTTGTGGCAGTTAGGTGTATAGAAATACCTGTTTCCTCCTGCCTGAAGCAGAAATTTAGAGGTTTTTTTTCCTGTATAATACAAAATTTGATCATCTTTAACTATGAAGGTTAATAAAAACTGTACAAATAATTTTCATTATATAGCTGTGACATTCAAAATGTCCATTGGATTTTTCCTTAAGCAATCAAAAGTAATTAAATTAAATTATGCATTATATGTATACATGGTGATGATTGAATCACTGAAAGCAGGATTCTAAATGAGCCTGACAAATTGTGCATTAAATATGCAGTTTAAGCTCTTTCACGAAAATTTACTCTTAATGAAAGTATTTTTATGTTCATAACAGTGCGGCAATGAAAGTCATATACAGTAATGAAATGGCAATACCAGGCAGTCTTGAAGGGACCGAGCTGTTGGAATATTTACGTGGCTAGTGTGTAACTATTTAACACTGGATATTAACTTTTAATATGGACTGCCTTGGTTAGTGAGAGTTGCGATATCCCTTATTTATGCATTTCTTTTGAGACCAGATTTGCCATAAGTTCTGAATATGTTATAGATCTTGTATCAGAAGTTGATTCAGGCCATGGAGGAAAAAATGGGATCTGTATCCTTCAAGGAGGGGGGGAAAATTCAAACTAAAAGTAATAGGTTGTGCTGGTTATACATATTTTCAAAATCCTAGAATAGGAGGCTGTGCTCTTGACTTCTTACAAGAAAATTGCTTAAATATTCAAAGAGTGAGCACTGACTTAGCCTATTGATATGACAGGTCTGAAAATCTTGCCTTAATATGAGGTTGTGCTTTTCCGGATTTTGTGGTAAAGAGATCTTATAAAGTTTATTAAAAAACGATTGACTTTAATGCAGCTTTATTGACTTTATTGTGGCTATGTTGTGTGGTCCATTTTAAGAGGAGTAAAAGTAAAATTAAATAAAAATTGTATTTGTTTTCTCAGTGATAGTCCTAATTTTTCAAAAACAAGTCAATAATACTATTTATTACTAATCTTGCCATGACTTGTGTAAATCCATGCAAGGAACATATATCTTATACTTTTTGCATATTTTAATCCTCTTTGTTTCTCCTAGTAGATTTAGCTTAAGAACTGTTTCCCTGTCTTTGGAGATTGCAAACATAATGTGGGTCTTGTTTCTGTTCCGTTTCGTTGGGCTGTATTACAGGTTGAAAAACTTTGGGATCTGCAACCCTGTTGCTGTTACAGCTGAGAAACTATTACCTTCCTTGGTTTGCATAATGAGGAGTGAAGGAATAAATTTTGATGCAGGTGTCAGCCATTAGGATTCTTAAAGGTCTGTGTCTCTCTGTAGTATCTCCACAGACAGCACACAGCTTGCTGCTGCCTCCTCTTATGATGTTTCTCTAGAAAGTTACTGGATAAATATTTGGATTGTAGAAGTAGTACCTGATAATTTTTAAACAAATTCTTATTGTGATTGAGTCCTGAAGCAGGATTTCTCCTTCCCTGTTTCATGTAATGGAAACTTCATAGCAAACATTCAAATTCATAAGAACATTTTATTAAAAATTAAATTGAGATTTCATTAGGGAGTTTCTCTCCTAGGTCAATGACACAGTATTGCCAAAATTCAAAAGAAGTCATCAAGGCTTTGCTAAATGCTAGTTCTGCTCTTAATTATCTTATATTGGCCACATATATAAATAAGACCAATGATCAAACTGAAATATTTTTATTTGTTTTACTTTGGTCGCTATATATTTTAAAATTGGCTAGAAAGTAACAGTTTAACATTAGATTGTAGTTTTATGAGGCTATTCACTGAAAGAGAAAGGTCTTTCAGAAGAAGGCTGCAAACCCTTTGCACAGGTCACTACTTAGGATATGTTTGACAGTAACATTTGAAAATATTTTACTTTTAGAAAGAAAAGGTTTAAATGCCATAGAGTCTCAAGAAGATGGCGGTCATTGAAAAAGGATATGGGAGTTTAAAATCCATCTTAGACTTGAAGGGAAATAGAAATGCTTTATGTATTTCAATTACATTACACACATTCACCTCACTGTGATCCCAG
This sequence comes from Bucorvus abyssinicus, assembly GCA_009769605.1. Taxonomy (NCBI): domain Eukaryota; kingdom Metazoa; phylum Chordata; class Aves; order Bucerotiformes; family Bucorvidae; genus Bucorvus; species Bucorvus abyssinicus. Next base: position 15,938,707 of record CM020030.1, on the reverse strand, counting down.
TCCAAGAATGCAAAACCACATAACTTTCACTCCTGCCTAATTTCTGTCACCAGTATTATTAGATTATCACATGCAGCCCACATTTGCAAAGTTTTCATATGTGTGTGAGTGTCTCAGGAGATATTTGTAATGAATATATGAGGAACTAATATACACCAAAAGTTTTTACTAACATTGATTTCACAAAGAAATTGCACTGCTTTGTTACAGTCAGTCAACATCTTTAGTCCTCTTGGAGTAATGGAATTGGAACACTTGAACTGTGTTAACATCTAGATTGTATTACTACTTATTACAAACATTATGTCATCACTTTGGCATTTATATAAATAAGTTCTTTATTTAGGATGTGTAACATGGAACAATTCAGTTGCTATGCAATTTCAGAAGGAGTTCAAGAGAATAAAACAAAAACCAGAAATGCAAACTTGTAATTTAAGTGAGTAAATATTCACAAGTCTACCCTAATAGTAATCCAAAGGTAATCTTTTGTATGGCATTTTGTTGCCGTTTGCTGTTGTTGCATATCACAACTCTGTAACAGCACAGAATTTCCAGCAACGCTGGAGATTTTTATTCTTAAAGTAAAAACAAAACGAACACCGAAAACCCACTTTGTTTTCTTAATCACAAATATACATAAACATGCTTGTTATAGTGGCTGTTATAGTAGCTTGTTATAGTGGCTGTTCAAAAAAAAAGGAGCAAGAAAATAGTATATGTAGATTATATTCTGTGAACTTTTGTTGTCTTTGACGCCGTGCTCTTTCCTTGTGGATGGTCATTCTGTTGGCCTCCTCATTAAAATCCAGGCTGTTTACAGAAATTATGCTTTTCTCCAAGCCATGGTTGTCTCGCTTGTTAGCTAGTCTAAATCCTAACCCATTGTTCTTTGTGCCTGCAAACCTGGTCTTTCCAGTTTATTCAAAATACTGCCGTTATTAGGCATCATCTTGGTTTATTCTTTGTTAAATTACACCCAGAACTCTTACTGCTTTTGGAGGCAATACAACAACAGGAGAGGAGGCAGAACGGTCTGCTGTATGTATTTCATAACCTTTGTGAATACCCAGATCAGTGGATTTATAGGAAGATTGGCCCAAGGTTTTTTTTGGAGGAGAGTCATAGCTCATTTTGACAATGATCAGAATATCCTTGAGAGATTCCTCATCTGGCAGAATTTTTTCCATGACAGGAGATAATCTGAAAATGTATATTAAATATTTCTGCCTTTGAGGCATATTTGAGGACAGAAGGTCAATATTGTACTTAGTTTTTCTAAATAAAAACTACTTGTTTGAAATTAATGAAAAATCTTTTGAGAAAAAAGTAGGTGAAGTGCAGCGTAAATCCCCATTTAAAGAACCACACCTAAGCTAGTCGTGTTATGTTTGTAGGGATTACCCCTTGAGAAGAAACACAGTGGTGTTGACAAAGATTAGTTGCTGATGTAGGAGTGTAACAAGTATTTTTACAACAAACATGAACACTGATTTCACCTGTTTTCTATCCAACTGAAAGACCAGGGGTTGCATGTTTTCAAATCTGTAGTGATTTAAACACCTTTAGCAGACCTTGTTGTGGTTTACTACTCTGTAAATGAGAGTTTGACAAAAGAGATTTCATTGTCCAAGTTCTGTACAAATTCCAGGTTGCTTCTAGCAAAAGACTTGAAGAATACAAAATTAGAAGACTTTTTTTGTTAAATGTGAGAGTACTTTGAGTTTTTCTGTAAAAAGACGTAATATACAGTGGATTCTACATTCATGCAGTACTGTCTATCCAAAATAATCGTAAGCTGTACTATTCTCTGGTGCAATTACATAACAATGATCTAACTCTCTGCATCTAAATACAGATCATTAATTGACTCTCATTAATTAACTCTCATTAATTGAAAGTTTAACTGCATTATCCATCAAACATTTGCAGGAGCTCTTATTCTGACATAGTGACTTCTCTTCTAACATTTGTTAGTGGTTTTGTCTTCCTGGTACATTGACAGGAGGAAAAAAAAAAAGGGCTTTTCTAAAGGTTAGTTAATTGCATATAATAAATTTTGTTTTGCAGATGTAGACTCCCAGATGATTTAATTTTCCAACAAAGCGTATTGAGCCAGTAAATTAAAGCTTACCTTTTATTTGCAGTGTTAAATTTCCAGTCAAATTAAAGGTGACAGAATAAGGAGGCCCTTTGCGTTTCTCAGTATGCTTCGTCTGACATGGCAACTTGCAACAGGTCAGTAGCCTATTTACCATTTAACCTATACTACACAGTCATTTGAATGGCATTAAACAGTACTAGGAAGTAAACATACCTCAATTAGACAAGGTACTAAAATTAAGACTCTAACATGTGTTTTCATCTTGGCTGTGGTCTTCTTTCAAGCCTTGAGCCTGTTACTTCACCGTTCTAGAACTCTGTTTCCTCAACAGGCAAAGCTGGGAGAATGAACATCTTGGGACAGACTATGACATCCAAGGATGGACACATGCACTGTAGAAGCAAAGAATTTTAGTTAAGGAGTCTCCTTTTGATTCTACTTGGTTAACAAACTGTTTAGCACCACTAGGGTGGGATACATAAGAACAGAAGAATTAGTTTTGCTGAAGCATTAGAGATCTTGCATTTTGGTGATTTCCTCAAAATCAAAAAAAGACTCTGAATCATTTGAAAAGGGAAAAGTTTGTAAATATTTGTAAAGATTCCTTCAACTTCTTTTGGGTAGTTTCAAATGCACACAGATTTTTTTTTTCCCCCCTAACTCTTGGAGAGTTGAGCATTATTTTCTTTTCATTGTTTCAGTACGTGTCTTTTCCTGTGTCAATTAACGGCTTGCTCAATCCCCAACAAAGCATAATTTGCTCCACCTAACCTCAGACAAGTATCCTCAAAGATGCCTAGCACCTTCCACTGCCCGTGGAAAGGTCTTGGTGCAACTAGATAGTTTCTAGCTTGTAGGAGAAGCTGGGAATATATTTCACTCCTGAGTCCCCATCTTGATTTTTTCTAACTGACTGCACTTTTCAAAAATGTTACCTACTGAGGCTTACTGACCAATTGAATCTGAGACTGTAGCACTCAAACGCATGAGCTACATCTGTGTTGGCTGACAATTGTGTGAAAGGACATGAACACTCTGGTAGCACCTCTAGGGTTGAGGTTGAGAGTAGTTTTCTCTGGACTTACATACTATTATGTAAGTTGAAGGCATACATATAATTTTGACTGTCTTAATCATAGCTGTATCATTCCAGGCTTTAGTAATGAGCTTTAGTTCTGTACAACAATTTGTGATGAAAGTCATATTAAATGTTAAAGATAATTAACAGTAAATTACAAATAGTTTGTAGTTACTTTTGGTGATATGGATAGAGCAACACTTTTCTACTTCTTACTATCCTCTTCAAATAGGACAAAATGGAGTTGTCTATAGATGCTAGGCTATCTGCACAGCGAAAATGGCAGTTGGAAACATTTTTTACACACCCTTTTTACTATGGTCAGTGAAAAGCATTCTAGGAGTGTACTATCTTTACAGCATTTCCTCTTGTATCTGACATACCTAATTTATATGGTGTCATAGCCTCAATTTTCTGTCTCTAAACATTTTTCTTTATTGGGGATAGGCAATAAATTTAAACTATAAAGTGAATGCATTATGGTTAACGAATGTTGGATTTATAACGAGAAGTTGGATTTATTAAAAGCTTAATTAGATTTAAATGACAATCTTTTCCCTATAATTCTCATTTTTGTTTTTTAAAACAAAGTCTGCAGAGTGAGTATGACAGATTCCTGTAAAGTCAGGAAACAAAGTGTCATTCAACGTTTAGTGACAACACTCAATGATGTTTTCACGTCTGAGGTGTTGCCTGTGTTAATACTTACAGACAATTTTCTTAGCAAAAGGGTGGAAATGACTCGAAGTGGTGCAGGGTGAGTGTTTGTATTTGCTCCTGGGATGTTTTGTGTCCTGTTTTCTTTCTGTTCCTTCAAAAGGATGAAAGCTCAAGGAATCTGGCAGGGAACCCTGTTAGTGCTTGTGCTGCCTGTCCATTTGTAAACAAAGAGCTCATGCTTCACAGCTGAGTAAAAGCTAGAGGCTAACACCAGGTTATTCAAACCCAACAAAGCCTTGCTGTTATTCCGAGAGTTCAGACAAGGGAAGCCTATGCAAATGAAGGCAGTGCGTGCAGAAGGGACAATGATGCAGACGCTGTTGCTGTAGGGGCACTGCGGGGTTGCGGTTCGCCTTTGCTGAGGACTAGCTCTGAGAAGGGCATGTCATGGAAAGGCATATGGGAAAGGGTGAGGATGGTCTGAGTTATGTACTAGAGGCGGTTCTGGGAAGTAGCTCTTTGGTGTTGTGTCTCTTACCGACTTTGTATATAAAAGCATTGACTTGCTTTGACAGGAGTGGGATTCAGTTGCAGTTTGTGGTACCTGTATTATTACAAGCAAAGTCTGCAAGTCAAGGTGAATCAGGTAGTGCCTTTTGTGGAGTGAACAAGTGGAATTAAAAAGCAGCTCTTTTATTTGAGCCCAAAATAGGATTTCAGTGTGTGTTTCCAAAGCTGAAAATAGTATTCCCACTGCAGCAGCTCAGGAAAACAAACAAAAGAGAGCACTCATATGTGCTAATAAAACTGTCAAATGGAAAAAAAAAAAAAAAAAAGAAAGTGAAAGCATTCTGAAAAATACAATAGATTGGCATACTTCATTAAAAGATAAGAACTTCCTGGCTGAAATAATAACAAAAAAATTTTTATGTCAAATAAGAGTTCTGTAGCTCCTTAGGGTAAAGTGCCCTTGTATAAATGTCTGTGACGAGCTCTACCACAAGAGACTATGTGAATAGAAGGTGGATAAATGGCAAAATAAGTCATTGATACAGAATTTTTTTGAAGACTACTTTTTCCAGCGGTATCAGTAGTTTGATATCACAATAAAAGAGAAAAGCATGTTGATGTATAAAAGGTAGTGTCAATTCTAAAACTTTGAAGAAATACATTTAAAATTACTAAATAATACATTACTCCCATTTTCCTGTGGAGTACTGACTTTAAGCTGGGTTTGGTTCTGAGACTGTGGAGGCTCATCAGTATGCAATTTGCAATTTTTGCATTTGTATATACCTTTTTTCTCTGTTTTAAAAACCGTAAGGTAACAAAGCTGCTAGCATGATACTTCCTTAGTAAGAAATCACATTATCCTCATCACTTCTCATCTTAGTGTGATACTTGTAACCCTTAAAGTTATAATATTTTATTTATGCATATATACATTCTCCATTAATAGTTTATTAATTCAAACTCATTCATTCACTTGTTTTTTCTGATTTTCTTATATACTTTGAATCACATATACAAGCTCATTTAATTACTATTGTATTCCTTTCTGAGGAAGACTTGGGATTTTCTAGCTATGTCATAGGATATCTTTGTGATAAAATAAAATATTACTTCTCGCTACAAACTCTGAGCTTTCAGTCTCTCATGGCTCTTATTGACATAAATATATTAATCAACAGTTAGATCAACTGGATGGTCTATGAACATCTTACAGTTTTGTCATAAGGGTTTGGCATGTGAGTCTATTATTTACCATCAGACACGTTGCTGTCATTAATAGTATTATTAATAGCATCTGTAACTACTGTTTGGAATGATATAATGTACAGTTTCCACACTTAAGAGAGTTAAAGTCCTTAAGAGATATCAAGTGCTGGCAAAGGCAGCTTATTGTAATGCCTGAATAGATGAACAGATAAGTGATTGTCTTTTTTTTAATCCAAAATTTCTGCTTTCAAAACAGCGATTTTGCTATAAAAGTGGTGACAGAAGAAACTACATTTCCGAGTTGAGGCTCAGAGGAGAGGGGAGAACCTCCAGATTGGGAGGTTTCAGTCATTGGACACAAATACAAACTTTCACTTAGCTGCACGTAACTGAAACTGTAGAATGGGCCTATCTGGTCCTATGGACATGTGCAAAATAGTAAGTACAAAAAAATCATTGGGTGTTTGTCTGCTATGGAGTTGAAAACCTGGGTTTCAGAAACCAATTTTGTTTGATATTTGACTTGAAATTGTAATGGGTAAACAACATTTAAGCACCCATAGCTGCCCTTGCTCAAGTGCTTGCAAAGATAATGAAAGGGTGTATCACAGCGGTTCAGTTCTGTGGAATCTCCTATTTTAAGCTGCAGGTTATTTGAAAGCAAATTTTCAGTCCTCATCAGACACTGCATGGCTGTAAGAGAAGGATGTGATTATTGCTGATACCAACCCTGCACTTCCATTGATGCAGCTTCCAGAACGCTGCAATAATCAGGACTTTTTGGCCTCTTGCTTTCTACAAGGCGTAGCCTTAAGTTAAACCTAATCTATAAGCTACCTCAGACTTGATGTAAGCATAGATACCGTTAGTATGTAGACTGCTGCAGCTCCCAAAAGAGGATATGTGAGTTGTTAATGCCATCTGTCCATCTACTCTTTTGGACCTTGTGAAATACTAGGTTGCTGAGGTATGTAACTCTATGCTGACTCCAAATACTACCTAGAAGACAGGTAGGCAGTGAAACTTGCTGATGCCGGGTGAAAATGTTACCTTTCTGATGCTTGCCAAATACTGAAGGTGTTGGACCTTTCCAGTTCAGCTTTTTCCTTATGCTAGCTTGAAACCTTCTACGGAGAAGGAATAAGAAATTAATCTTGCTGTGCCAAAGGAAAACGTTTAGAAGTGGAGCTGGCCAAGGCCGGGTCAAAGCGGCTCATGAACAACTTGCATGTTTCTGACATGTGCCAGGCTGAGTAGGCTGGTCTATGCCTGTAAAGTTAACTCTTGTCTCAGGAGTAGGTTTCAAAGAAATTATTTCTGCAGAGCACAGAGCACAGGGGCTCTTTGCTCCTCTACTTGTGCCTATGCTCTCTGCCAATGGTCAAGCACAGCATGGTATTTGGATGGCTTGCCTTGCCTGCTGAAGATTGTTCCCCTGTGTAGATGAAACTGATGACTGGGAAGATACTAAAGGGAGCAAGCTGCTGCCAAGACAACTTGCACTGGAGGGTCCTGAGCAAGCTGTCAGGTTGGCAAACTCTACCTAAGCAGGCTGCTGTAGCAGGAACTGCTACTTGCAGGGCTGGGAGGAGAGAGTCCTGCTCAGAAGGGACTGCCATTCTGAAAAGAGCTGTAGAGTAGGAGGCAGTGAGAGGGTTTTTAGATGTTATGGCTGGAGTGCCCCTTGCCAGCCCAGGCCTGGCACTATGACTGGGTGGGCTTCCCTTGCAGGCTAAAGGTTTCTACTGTATGATCCATTCTCTGAAAATACTCTTAACCTTTCTGTGTAGGTGCCGTGGTCCAGGTTCTCCTCACGTAGACTAAACTGCTGAAACAACCACTGCTTTGCACAGGGGAGAGCTGAGCAAGCTGCAGGGCAGGCACGTGCTGTTTCCTGGGCTGCCGTACTCAGGGCTCTGAAATGGGAGCTTGGAGGAGAATGGTACAAAGGACGTGGTTGATGAAGCTCTTTTCTGGCATTCTTGCGATCCACTCTGCCAGGCTGAGCCATGTTTGACACAGTGATCAGGATGCCTACCTTGCATGCCAAAGGTGATTCTGCCAAGAGTCGCCCAGCAACACTGCTGACAAATAGCTCAGGGTAATTCACTCTGCCCAGCTACCTTACTCTCTTCTCACCAAGGAAGGAGCTGGGCACTCCATTATTTATACCAGGAGTAGCTAAAAAAGTCACAGGGTGGCTGAAATTATTGTGGGAGGACTGATGGGGAAGTCTTCCACTCTGGAGGGTTGTGTCTGCTGAAAGAGATTGTCTTTCTGTTTTTAATTAAAAGTAGGGAAGGGCAGGGTTTCATTTTACAGAATCCCAAGAGCTAAATGGGGCGTTGACATTTGTAATGCCATAGCACTGAGTCCTTTTACTGAAATCCGTTTTAGTCCATTCCCTGAATGCTTATGTAAATCCAAGTCATGGCATAGTTTATGTTGGAAGGGACCTCTGGAATTTGCTGCATCTAACCACCCCAAAGTATAGGGTTATACGTGTCGTTTTGTTTGAGTAAGGAGAAATGGAGAGCAGATAATCTGATTATCTGTGGTAGTTTGAAAGCTCCCTAGAATCTGAAGGCTTGAATGAGTAGAATCGTCTTTGTGACTGAATTTTGGAAGTTGTTTAGTGGGATTACAGTTAATGGTAGTGTTATTTTTTGGGTTAGGAATAATACACACTGCAGGGACTGAAAAAGTGTTTCATTGCAGAATTTTCATTAATTCTCTGACATTGGTTTCACCAGAAGAGGAACTTACCTAAATTGTTAAGAGTGCCTCAAGAGAGGAAATTTTCTTAAACCTATTTTTACTTTTTCTTTATAGGACTTAATGATTCTGAATTTCTCTACCATAGAAGACAAAAGTATTGTATATACCCAGCTAAACTGCCTTTTTTGTTTAAAAGGCTTGTGTTCTTTTGGGTGATCATGCTAAGAGAAGGTCTAACACGATCCATAACAAACCTTTCACTGGCTGAATAGCTTGTGACAGGGTCGTAATTTGCTGAAAATGGGTATCACTGATTTAGAACAATATCCAAAAGCTTAGATGTTCTTTGTGAAAGGAAGCAGAACTTTGGCCCTCAAAGACCTGAGCTGGGCTGTATGAAAAAGCAAACACTAGAAAGCCTTGCTGCTTAGGAGTTCAGCAGGAGATTGGATAGGCAAATGGGTAAAATTCAAGCCACTTGTCAAAGTATGTCTGTCCATCTGGAACAGTTAAGAATTTTCCAAACCCCAATGATCTCTACCAAACACAAGTATTTTGATGAATTAGGACGTTTGGAAAAAATGTTTTATTTTTCCTTTTTTATCTGATACTGATATTTAATCTGAGAGATTTATAGGCATTTGAGGATATAATAATCTCATGATTATTTTGACACTTAGAGCAATTTGTTTTGGTCATGTTTCTCTACTAACAGTTGCATTATTCTTGAGTCTAACTCTTTAATAATATCCCTACTCAAGAGCACAACTATACATTAATTGGATGCTGCAAATTATTTCAAATCATTTTCTAATGGGAGATTGAGAGTAAGATCTGATCAATAAAATAGAAGCTTAGACAATTTGGTTTACCATTGAAAAGCTGACTTTTCGAGTGACAGGAATTATAAATTTTCTTGTAGGCAGGAAGAAATCTGTTATAAAAAGGTGAAAAGCAGTGATTATTGAACACTAGAATTTAATGAAGTTGGAATGGCACAGTCACAGTCATATGGCACAGGAAAGATTTACTTTTAAAAATGTATTGTTATTTCAGTATGCAACACTTCAAATGTTTGCTCTTAATTAATACAAGAACTAGAATAAACATTTTTTGATTACTAGCAGCCAGGATTCAGGGAAATGCTTTGTATTTAATGATTCAGAATGAGAATTCTTGCTAAATTATCTAATGATGTTTGTCCCTTGAGGCCAAATTAAATCCATGACCAGGAAAGTAAAATACAGATTTGAGGTTCTGCAAGGAAAATTGCTGTAGAATGTCAGAAAGGAGAAAGAATATACTTGCTTTGAAAGGCAAAGCAAAACAACAACAGTAAAACATAAAGAACTGTACATGTAGTGAGATTGTTTACTTGCATATAATTTGTCATTATATTTTTCATTAACTCTAGTAATGAAGGCACACAATTTTCTTCTAACTTACTTGAAAAGGAACAATACTTTTCAGAATGACTGTGTTACACAGTAAACGGACGAATGCAACTGAAATGGAATGCTTACTGCATGTAAAATGTAACTTAATGGGTGATGAAATCACAGATGCAAGTATTTACTTTGTTTTCTAGGCCTGTTTGGTGCTAAGAATGTCTCCAGTTTTTGAAATCATGGATAACATTTTTTTGAAAGATGTATTTAAACACAGTATTTGTGCTTGTCTTGCTGGACTTGCTTATTAGTTCCTGTGATACAGGGAGCACAGCAGATGAAGTTTCGGTGGAATTTCTGGTTTCTGTAACCGAATATGATTTGGATATAAAGACTTAGGCATATGTGCTTATTTTTACAGAAATAAATGCAATCTCTCATAGCTATTGTATGCAGTGATTTTGATCTGTATATTTTAGAGGAATTTATAAAAGGAGTATTATGACCCATGATACACAGGTAGGGAGACAGTGCTGCAGACTGCTTCATAGGATTAGTGAGCTGATGCAGCTCTGTGGTGACACAAATACGGGGTCCAGCATCTGACCTGGCTTTCAGTTGCCTGGCAGCATAGAGTTCTTTGAATCACAATGTCTAAAGACAGGGATATTTCATACAGAGGAAGACCTTTTAAAAGTATATACACTAAAGATGTCACAATGTTATATCCTGTCCTATATGCTATATGAAACTGAAATTCAAGTTATGCCCTTTTTGACTGAAAGGTGATGGGCCCTCTCTTACTCTCTAGGACCTATGTGAATATATTGGCTGAAGCCCTACTTTACCGGATTTAGAGTGAAAATTTAGGGAAGTTTTGTCTACATTGTGAACAAAATGGATGGAAATTGACATTTTCCTTAGAGAAAATCTTCATCATGGACCCTGATTTTCATGAAGAGTGTTAACCTTCCTGATTAGAAGTGTAACACAGTAGGCCACAAGCAGTCAAGGATGTTTCTGGGGAGTGTCGGGATACTTGATACAAGTACTGCATGGGCCAAGCAGGTGATGCACAACTGAATCTCATAATCATTTACAAAGTAGAACTGTCTGGGGTTGTGGTAGTCAATGGCAGCATTGACAGTGGTGACTGTGAAATGGTGGAGTTGAAGAGGCAGAGGGGAGTGAAGGAGCTGAACTGTCTGGGGTTGTGGTAATCAATGGCAGCATTGACAGTGGTGACTGTGAAATGGTGGAGTTGAAGAGGCAGAGGGGAGTGAAGGAGCTGAGGAGGGCAGCACAGCCCCTAGGTTTCAGGAGAGCAGGCTGTGGGTTATTCAGAGAACTGACAGGAGAGATCCTATATGGAGCAGCTCAGAAGGACAAAGAAGTTCAAGAAAACTGGCAGGTCTTAAAGGACAACCTTCTCCAACTGCATGAACAGTCCATCTTGATACTTAGGAAATTGGGCAGAAGACCAGCTTGGCTAAACAGCGTGCGAAACGAGCAAAAACCTCGCGAAAAGAGGGTTAGGCCAGACTCCACAGTGAAGCACCTAATTTTATTACGTTCTTGCAAGACTGGGTGTCTAGCTAATAGGCACGCCTGGTCAGAGAAATACATGAATTTTTATACCCTATTCCCGGCCGCGAAATCCCTCCTTTGTTTCCCCATTGGCTGGGTACTCCAAAGTTTACAGACTAACCCGACACGCCTTCTACATGTTACAGTACATACCAGTTCATAGGTCGCATGTCTCATTACCGTGAAATTATGCCTCCCTGGGAGGAGAAGTTAATATTCAATACCTTATTGAGCAAGCACAGTTGCTGCTACCAGAGGCCACATTCCTCTCCAACGACCCTCGTTTAAGAAGTTTAAAGTTTGTAATCTTCTGTCTGGCCCCTCATTCATCCCTTTGATTGCCCTCTTTACCTGGTCAAGCAACCCTTTTGTCTTGAAAACTCATCCCACCTCTCTGGCGCCCTCCTTGTCAAGTTCTTATCATGCAAGAACAACATTCCGTTTATTTCATTCTCACAACAGGGAAGTCATGACTGAACTCCAATATAAAAAAGAAATAATACAGGAGGGGAAAGCAGGAACAAGCATCAAAGAATGAATTCAGAAATGCTATTTGTGTGTGCAGGGATGGTGGTAGTAAAACCAAAGCTCACCTAGGGTTGATGCTTGTGAGAAACTTGAAAGGCAACAAGAACTTCTACTGCTGTGTTAGTAGTAAGATACTGAACAAGAAATAACCTGGGCCTCGGTTAATGCAGCCCAGGATACTGTTGGCTGTCTTTTCTGTCTGAGCACGTTGTAGGCTTATGTTCTGTTTGCTGTTTGTCCAAACCCCAAAGTCCTTTTCAGCAGATCTTCCCAGCCAGCCAGTTCCAGCCTATTAATGCAAGATGGTCTATCTATCTGAGGTACAGGACTTTGCATTTGACATGCTTGGACTTCACTAAGCCCCTGTCAGCCCATTTCTCCAGCCTGTCTAGGTCTCTCTGGATGGCAACTCTACCCTCAGGTGTATTGACTGGTCCTTCCAGATTGGGGCCATCTATGAACCTGATGAACAAGCATTTTGTCCAAATCATTGGTAAAGGTGCTAAACAAAACATGTTTCAGGAGAGATGGTTGCAGTGTTTCTTCTTGCTGGCCTCCAGATAGGATATGACTTGATGATGATTCCACTGACCCCAACTATCCAATCATTATTCTACTGTTTAACTGTGTTCCTATCCAGAACATCTAAGCTTGGATATTGATAACTGTGGGAGACAGTATTGAAAGTCTTGCTAGAATCCAGGTAAATGATACCTGCCGCTGTTTCCCACAAATCCGTCTATTTCATTCTAGAAGGCAATCAGGCTGGTCAGTCATGATTTACTGTGCTGAATGTTAACCATAATCATCTTTATTTGCACAGAAATGTTCTCCAGGAGGTACTTACTCCATAATTAATTGCATCTTCAACAGTACTTCAGCCTTAGCTGATTCTATCTACAAAGAGTGTTGCTGTTCTTCTGATCCAGCCTTAGTAATCTGATCTGGTTCCTATTTCCTGTTTGTTTTGTGACTGACCTCAGTGGAGAGATGTGCTTTTGTCTGTGCCAATCTCCCACTAATTCACTCTCCTTTGTCTGACTTGAGGTAGTTAGTTGGTGTCAGTTCCCAAACGTACTGCCAAGTTACTACAGTTCCTTCTCCCTTTCCTTGATTACCAAGAGGTCTTATTTATCTGTTTCTGAGCATGTAGAAGTCTTTTTCCTTAAATTAACTTTTTTTCTCCTGCCACTTCCTCTTCTTTTCACTAGGATTATGACAGCTTCACATCACTCTCAGCAAAGTTACCTTTCACACACTGAACCTATTTTTTTCCTCAGTGTGATGTTATGTAACACAACTAAAGGGATAAATTACAGGAAACAGACCCAGTGATACCTGTTTGGAATTTCCAAAAGCATATTTACTCTTCAAAATAAATTTTCCTCAACAGTAACATGTTAAACCAAACCACTTTTTATAAAAAAGATACAATTTTCTGTTTTTACCTTTGTCCCTTTTTCTGTGCCTTAATATTAAGAATTCTCCTTAATACCATCTATAGATATGAACACTTAAACTTCTGCCTTTCATGTTGAACTTCCTTTCTTGCCGCAAGCAAGTGGATGCCTGAATATTAGATTATTTGCTTTCCAAGTACCTTATTTGAAAAAGTATTTAGGGAAAATGTAGTAATTCATGTCTGACAGTCCCAAATAATTCTGTATAGTTTAAGAAACTGTTTTGTATATATTAGAAATGGAAAATCAATTTCCAAGAAACACTATTTCATTATTCACCAAAGGTATTGCTTGTGAAATTGGAATGATTTTTTTGTTGCTTAAACCATACACGGGATTTTTTTCCCATGTCCCTTTAGCTAAATCAATGTCTCCACCACCCTTACTCTCGAGTTCAGTGTGTTGCTAATCGGGCAGCTTCTGAATCCCACAATTTTTAAATGTCTGACATAGCTATTTAATATGTTTGTGCAATGTTCATGTTACAGTTATGTGGTGACTTTTTCTGGGGACCCAGTTTGATATCATGGCAGTATGGTTTTTAGGCAGTAGTCTGCTACAGGTGATATTAATCAGTGCAATACATTTAGTTTGTAACTGTGGGCTGTAGCCCAGGTCTGATAATAATTTAAAACCAGCTATGTCTGGAATCTCTATCCCCTGATCAACGTGACTCAAAACACTTTAAAGCAGTTTTAAAAATATGGATCCACCCAGTAACTATTTGTCAGTTAATGGCTAAGCCTTTGTTATCTTATAGCTTCACAGAAGCACAATCTTTGCTATTGCTTCATTTTTACTGAATTTAGAGTAACTTCTACAAGGTTAGCACTAAAAGTTAACTTGCAGTATGTATAATGTTTGTGAAAACTGCTTTGTCACAGATGTATACATCTGTATAACATATAGAGGAAAGGAAAAGGAAGCAAATATATAGAAAACAATCCAAGAAAAAAAAAAAATTAAAGCTACTTTAAAAATTAGTCATGTGTCATCACACAGCATAACAAATCAGATCACTTCTAACAAAATCTCCTGAGTTAAAACTCCTTAAAATTTCAATTAAAGAGATAAGACATTGTAATAGTCAACTTGAAAGATTTCTTTTGCACTTCGTTCCATGCTGTAACATATTTGTCAAGATGTGCTGTTTGGCTTTCTAAATGTTAATGATTTTCATGATTGTCAGAGTTGTTTGACTGTGAAAGTTATTGTTAAATACAGAAATTCAGAAGTATTGCTTTATGAAGCTGCCTTTTACTTTAAGGGAAATTGAAGTGTTTTTTACCCAGTGGCATTTTCTTCCAATGCAAAGAGCTTCAAAACAATGATTGTAATTTGATGGTTACATCTGGCCGATTGCATATTTTACAAATTGAGCTGATCACAATTTCACTTAACTGTTTGCTTCCTTGTATAAAAAGGGTTTTACTCTGTTCTGAGAAACACCTTCCAAATATTCATATTATTGTTTTTAATAATTTCTTTGATTTATTTTTTTCTTCTTACCCTTTGAAGGTCTAATCCACAACTGTTAAGTGACTAAGAATTACCTGATTGTTATATTTGTTAGGTAGCCTGGAAAAGGAGAATCTAGAGTCTTTTTTTTCTAAAATGCTTTTTTTCAAGTTTCAAGCCTACACAGAGCCAAATTTATGATTTATATTTATATTAGAGCTTCAAAGTAGTCCTCCTTTGCCTTGCTGCACAGGAAATTGTATGAAGTGAGTGTTAAACGATCACTGTTATTTGAACAGAAATGTAATATTCTTTTCATCTTAAACAACCTGAACGTCCTTGCAGTTTTCTTTATTTTCAATTTCTTTTATTTGAGCTCACATTTTTTTGATTTCTTTTGATTTGCATATGCACAGAAAGAGACTAACTACGTCAAGAACTAACCACGCATTCTTGCAAATCACTCCCTTGTGTGTCTCTTGTCTTTCAACATTGGTCAGCTCCATTCTTCATACTTACATTGTCTTAATCTTTGGTATTCTGTTATTTTAATGATATTGTAAATACCTACTAGTGGATCTCTTTTTCATAGTACAGATCTCTGTACACCTTCTGCACAGAATTTTTGCATGCCGCATCCTATAACAATCTATTGATTAATGGATTCTGAGGAAGAACTTCAGAGTTTGACCAGTACTGTTTTATAGTAGTAACCAGACCTCTACTAATCACTGATTGTTGTAGCTATTTCAATTTGGACAGTAGACTAAACAAATGGAGGAGATCTTTCATTTTTAGTGATAAAAAAGAAATTATCTATATTTAAATGAATTTAATAATTAACGGAATAGTTTCAGGAAATACAACCACCACCGAATTATTTTTACATTTTTAATCTCCTCGATAAATTTTGTCAATAAGAAAAATCGTCTCTGGTTATCCATGGATTTGGAACTCCACATACATGATTTGACTATCAAACTCAAAATATTGCCCTATCATGTAAGTAAAATATTGACACACAGCAAATCATAGAATAGCCCAGGTTGGAAGGGACCTTAGATGATCATATCATCCCGCCTTTTGAGGGAAAGGGAGCCTAGATGAGATTATCTAGCACCCTCTTCAGTTGCATCTTGAAAACTTCCAGTGATGGGGACTCTAGCATGTCCCTGGGGAGGTTGTTTCAGTGAATGATTGTTCTCACTGTCAAAACCGCCCTCTTTCTTATGTCAAGATAAAACTTCTCATGATGCAACTTGTACCCATTACCCCTTGACTTCATTTGAATCCTTGTAAAGAGATCCTTGCAAAGAGATGGTGTACATTCTTCCTGTGGAGCAACTAAGGAAATGAAGATAGATGTTACACATCTATCACCTTTCAAAAAATGTTTTCTATTATTTGTACAATTGAAAATATAGTCATGTGAAAGAGGTAAATTCTACCAATTCTCAGCTTTAATGCGTTTCTCAATGCTTCTATATGACTGCATGAAAATTACACTTGTAGCTCTTGTAATTGAAAATCTGGAATATAGTTCACAGAACTAGAAAGGTTATAAAATGATCCTTAAATTTACCATTTCAAAATGTCCTGACTTTAAAAAAGTCATGTGACTTTTTGCTTTCTGAATGGTTAAGCCTGCAGGCAGTTTTTCGGTTGTGATCACTTACAGAAGTACTTCTTATTATCTAATGGACTGTGACAGGAAGAATTTGACCTATATTACTATGGGAAACCATAGCATGTACTAAAATCTAAAGAAAAACGTACACATCTTATGTATTTCTATTCCTGA
Source organism: Bucorvus abyssinicus (assembly GCA_009769605.1). Classification (NCBI taxonomy): domain Eukaryota; kingdom Metazoa; phylum Chordata; class Aves; order Bucerotiformes; family Bucorvidae; genus Bucorvus; species Bucorvus abyssinicus. Next base: position 15,922,206 of record CM020030.1, on the reverse strand, counting down.
GGGTGCATCCTTTGAAACTAAAAAAGAACCAGATCACTTGAGTGATGCTCCTCTGGTGTAAAATCTCTGTAATTAGCAGCATAGAGTATATCAGTTTAAAACAAGTGAAGATGTGATTCTGTATGATTCTATCAACAGTGCTGGGCAACCGTTTAGGTGGAGCTTGAGTGACTTTAGTCATACATTCTTTTTATTCTGATTGGATTAAAAATCTTTCACTTCACATTTAAAGGTAGAGGTGACAAAACATAGGGCGCAAGCCCAGTGGGGGGTGGTCGCACCTTGGAGGCAGGTAGCCTTTGGGATGGAGGTGTGTTTTGGTATTATAATGACATTATAACGAGCAAAGTTCACCTAGAGGACACGATTTCACCATTTTTGCTGGCACGGTAGTAGCGATCCATCTTTCTTGATAGTGGTTGATGCAGTTAACTATAGCAGCCCATTGTTACCTCCAGGAACAGGGACAGACTGTATTGCCTCCGCACCACTCCTGCCCTCATTCGAAGGTACAGTACATTGCACTCAGCTGCAGTAGGCCTTAGCCATGGTAACCGCATTCCATTCTTGGGATCAGCAAACTGCTTCATGGCCGCTTCATGGCTATTTTTCATGTCAAGATGTAAGCTAAAATCTGGGGAATAGAGTTTCCCTCACCTCCCCATTATCTGTCGTTTTCCCACAATTGACAAAAGGAAAGACTGGGAAAGAATAATACAAAAATAGAGTCTCCCTGCTCCATTTAAATTTTAATTTACAATAGAGTAAGCATGCTGCAAGTGTGATGAATTGTGGTGAAAATGTCATTAGCATAATTCATTCTTGACATTGACCTTGATCTAATTTTGTTTTTCAAGGTTGATAATCTATTAGTCACATATTAAAGGAAACACAGTGTTCACACCACATAAAGAATATCATCATTATTTTTCAGGAGCTCAAGCAAAGGCATACCAAGTTTCAGGAGGATTCTGCCGATATGGCTCTGCAAGTGGTTTCTGTAAGTGAAAATAGTATTGACATACAAAAGTTTTTGGTGCAACCTGATGATTGCACAAAATACAAGAAAATTGCAAGCTGAAGGACTGGATACTTGAGGAATTGTCGTGGGTTTCTGTGAAGGACAGTGGGTCTTGGGTGGGATGTACATTCTATAACGTGGCAGGAAAAACTTCTATCTTCAAACACTCCTGATTCCACTTCCCATGAACAATGGCCTACTTATTATCAGTAAGTACTTATTATCGCTAAGGGGGACTATGTGATTTGTGTTAGTTTGATGAGTCATGACTTACTCATCTGGGTGATACTTAAGGCACTTTTGTTGTTAAATTTTGTATAATGTATGAACTATGGCATGATAAAACAGTTTAATAGAGCCACTTTCTTTTCTTTTTCCTGATTGTTGTAGTCTATAATGTATTATTTAAATATCAAAGACCCTGTTAGCTGAAATGAATCTGAAGCACAGAGTGATCCAATGCACGAAATCCCTAATTGAGTAAAACATAGTAGGCGTAGATAGCATAGGAATATTTTGAGTGGGGCTGTCGAAAGAGGAAGGATGAACTATGTCACTTTTTCATTTTTTATTAAATTTAAAGCTGGCACAGATGAATTACGAAACTGCAATTCACACGTATGTAACGTATATTAAAAATAGATGGTAGAAGAAGAGGGAAAATATATTAATTCAGCTTGACAAAGAAAAGCAGGAGTTTCTTCCTAAATTTGATTTAATGGTGGATCATTCCTCATTTTTAGTGTTTCTTTCAACTTGTACAAGCCTGCCAAAATCAAACAGCTAGAACAAAACTAATCTTTGGGTTATTTGTGGCTTGCTATTTTTCTTTGAAGTCATGGGTGGATAAATTATAGCCACAATATCCTATCAACTGAGGTATTGCTTTCATAAAAAATTCCATTGGATATTTATAGTATCTCATAATGTCTTGGAGATAATTTACTGATGATCTTAAGCAATATTTCGTTGCAAGAAACAGCTAGTTCAAAATAGTTTAGTGCATTGTTATGTAATAATAATTTTGTTTAATGAAAGACTTACAAAATGTTAAATGACATTTAGTATTTTGCTTTGATATGTGAGGATATTTGCATTCAAAAATTCCATCTGAATTAAATTATCTACTTTGTCTTAAACAAGAAATAAGAAATGGGTACAATTCACATTCAACATTATAGGTCAACATCAATGGTAAAAGCTGAAACTTGCCTGTTGGAGATTACTCTCTGTTTATAGAATCAACAAAAGCAAAAGGCCTAAGTTAAACCTCTGGAACTCTGAAAGCATTTTACCAAAACCACATATCATGGTTCTTACTTTTCTTGGGAAGATAATACTCTTTTCTTTTCTCATGCTAATGAGACAGCTAATCTGCCTGACATGTTGATACGGAAAAAGTACAAATACAAGCCAATCACTTCTAAAAGCTATAGATATGAAGAAATGACTGGAATTACATGACACCTTTCCAGCTCAGAATCTGTTGCAACTGTCTTCCACGTGTTTATTTCCATGCCCGCTTTCCTAGTTCTGCAATTTATTCTTGTATTAACTGGTTTTGCAAAAGACTTTTCTTCTATTTTTCCCCTCGTTTTCATTTGTTAGCATATCTCACAAAACATTTGTATATAAACAAATCATGTTAAATAGCTTGCTTAGTGCTTTTGGGTAGTTTTCTTCTGATACTTGTTCTGTTCTCTGTGTTCTTAAGGGAACAAAACAGCACCCTTAAATTTTCTGGTAAAAACTTCCTAAACTTCTCTCATTCAGGTTGGGTGCTTAACTGTCCAGCTGGAAGCAGAGGAATCAGCCTTAGAATGTACATTACATCCCGCTGCAACAGCAAAAGCCCTGCATGCAGTGTCAGAGGTTTTGCTGTCATGCAGTGGCTTAAAGTTTGAGAGCAATTTTACAGTCAAAGATGTTCAGGCTGCTAGAGATCAGAGAAACAGAACTGATATGGTGTCTCTACCAAATAAAACAATCTAATGAATTATACAGCTGAACAAGCTATATTTTTTTAGGACAATGTTTTGTCCATGAAAGGGTAACCTCAAACACTTTACAATTTCTGAGTCATCATATGCCTATTCCTGGAAAATATTTTTGATCTATAATTATGAACCAGAAGTGACTAAAGAGATGATGCTCGTCTTTCTTTGTAAATGGTTAGGACAGGAGGGATATTTACATGCCTCCTTCTCTGTTTGAGACACGAGCCACTGCTGCTCTAGGGCAAATAATCTGTCTCACTTCCCAGGAGAATATCCCGATCATTGGCATATGAATATGGGATATGCTGGCTGCACCATTCCTGAGTGGAACAGTGGTCAAATCTCTTGCAGCAAAATGAGTTTAAAGCCACTTCTCCCACCTTCCAAGTGATTTCTTACCTCAGTGGTAGGTCACTATGTAAAACAGGCCACTGACTTCTGTTTCTCTTCTTTCTAGTTAAAATGCTAGGAAACCAAATAAAAACATTCCTTCTTTCAATTTAAAAAAAGAATCAGAAGTCAAGAGTGTGGTGTGAAAGTAGACTTGTAGGTACCTTTCAGTAAGAAAAAATGAAGATGATTGTCTTTGGATTTTTTTGGAAAGATTTTGTTGTTTCTGAGTCTCTGAGTTATCCATACAATCCAAGTTACTATTAGACAAGTGATTCTTATTCCAGAATTACTTACCTTTGTGGCAGGTGGTTGGTTTCATTGACAAGCATTAACAAAGGATCTCTATGCCATTAGTGATGCATGCAATCATTTCCAGCATGCTCCCCATACCTGTAAATGACTTCAGCCTTCTGGATTTCTCTCTTTCTATCTATAGCATCTCTCTTCTCCTGCCAGCAATAATCTCCATTTGTCTGCTTTAAAAAGATTCACTTAAAAGAATAAGTGGTTTTCTGCATCTGGGAATTCTAGTTTCAGAATTTCAGAAGCAGTTGCAAATATACGTTGGGCCAATGTGACTGTCATAAAGAATAATTACAACATTTTTCTTCCTATTCAGAGATAGATTTACATGAAAACATTAGAGTTGATAGTGAAAAAGATTATTCAGGAATAAATATTTTCTTTGACTCTTTTTCCTGTGTCTTTTCTAGGCTTAATTATCTTTTGGATTTGTCAGACTTGCACAGTACAGTTTGGAAAATAAAACAACCTGTTCATTTGTAGGAACTTCATAATGTTTACTGATAGTTCATTCTCTGATGATGCCTTCCTGGAGCTGAATGGGCCCCATTCCTTTGTTCTGTGAAATCCAGTACAGTCTTGGAACTGCTACAGTATCAAATCCAAATAGGAGAACAATCTAATTAAAAGAATCATGCTCTTAATATGTGAAAACAGCTTTGCTTGTATTGGTTAAAAACCAAGAAAAACCAAGTTTAACTTTGTCTAGGCCTTTAGTGATCCTTTATGTTTTTATCCCTCATTCCTCTCAGTGGGCAAAGAGAAGTAGAAATTGAACAAGATTCTCATCTCTTCTTTGCTCAGAGATTCATTACACTGGAGCCTTCTTACAAGGAAGCAGCATCCTTTAAAATTAATCCTTACAATAATGTTGTTATGGATTGTCTACATTGATCCTTCCTATTTTATTTGGTATACCCCCCCCTCCCCCTTATTTCTCCTACTAGTCAAAGCAAATATAAATAAGAGATGTCCCTTCCCCATGGAGCACTTCAGTTTCTCCAGAAGAATATCTACATTGTTGTCTGGGACAGAGAGATTTTAGGTCACATTTCTGGAGGTGTATCTGCCCTTGAGTGAAAATGCAGATCTGCAGAAGTGCACTATAAGAAGCTGAAAAGACATTCATTGTAAGTGGACTAAAGATCTTGTTGGACTGAAGGTCTTGTTTAAATTAATGTCAGCTGGTGGGTTCACTGACATAGCTGAAGTAGAACAGGTCTAAATGTTTGTGTCTTCTAAACTGCTATTTATGAAAATGAAACCAGAATATTGCATGCATGAGAAGTATCTAAGAACACTGGGAAATCATAGGATTTTTGGATAGTGACAAGATCAAAATTTGAAAAAGAAAAAACTTTAGATTTCAGGTGAAAAACCACAAAAATAAGATTTAAAATGCCATTGCTGTACTTCTAGGAAAAACCGTGTCCTTATTATCCCTCTGGGACAGTTTCACCATCACACCTTGTGATGTGTGTAGCCAGAAACTTCAACTTAGCAAGGGAAAAGATGTACAGTACAGGTGATATTAGTAAATCAAGAATCCTGACCTTAAGAAGGAAATAGAATCATGCAGCACCAGCAGGGTATTTCTGCATTCAGCAGCGAAATTATAAGTACTTATATATTTAAGAATTTTACTTTCATTCATCAAAAATCCAGCACTTTCCATGGGAGATAAATATTTTAGAAAGTAGTATTTTGGTTTTGTTTTTAAGATGCAAAAGCAACTTTTGTTTTGAAAATTGAAATTGCTCATATCCCCGTAAAAATACTTCTGGGTTCATTATGAACTATTTGTACTGTAATGACATTCAGGCAATAGAAATTGAGAGGATTTGAGAGGCATTTTCTTACTAATTCTTGGTAATCGTAGGTATATTAGTTTCATTAGTAGTGTAGTAAAGGTCTTATAACTGGTTAATTAAATAGCTTAGAGTTCTAAGTGTGATAGTTTTGTATATAAACCTTGCATTTGTGGTCTTTTTATTACTTTGATATAAAAACATGATAATTCAAGAGGATAGAGAAAAGATCATAGGTAGCTATTGAAAGTTGAAACGGAAGAAGTTCAGCTAAGAGGTTATGCAATTATTTGTATATGTGACAGATGTGGTTAAAAAATGGAAAAAGTTATATGCTTTTTGTGTGTGTGTGTTTATATGGAATGCACACTATTTTGTCTTTGTAAATCTTATTTTCATACCTCGATTCTTCAGTACTTCTAGATTTTAATTTGAGGCATAGATGCAAAAACTATAAATATGAAAGAGGAAAATTATTAAAACTTATTTCCAGGGGGCAGTCTTGCAATGAATTAAGTTTCTCTAGTATAAAAACAGATGTGTATTTTTCTGTGTAGTTGGAACAATCAGCATTCTTGACATTTTATGCCACTCAGTAATGATGTGCATTTCATTTTGTTAATTACCATAACCTTTTCAGAAAAACAAAGTGAGCTCTGTCTCTGGCAGTTTGTTCTTTAGATTTCAGACAAGAATTTAAGATCATGTCTGAAGTCACCATCCCATAGTAGTGAAGTATTCAATAGGAAAAAGAGAAAGTTTAGAACTACTACATATACCATCCAGGCTATTGCCTCTAACTCACTAACAGCACTGCTGTGGTCTGACAGCGATGTTACTGCACACAGCATAGCCACTGACTGAGCAGGTTAACTTTGATAATAAAATCATAATATAGCCTTGACAAAAGCCAAAGGGGGAAAAAAATCTTATGTATGCCTAAACAAGACCCCATGAAGTTAAAAATGGCAAATTCAGCTTTATATACCTCTCATAATGACTGTATATAATCTAATGCTAAAGTGGAGTTTGTCTTTGCAGTAGTTTTGAGACTTTTGGGGAGTAAGGCTGAAGCATTTGTATGGTTACATTTGTCCTTCATAACTGAAAAGGCAAGAGTTATGAAAACTGTTCCTGAAGTAGCTCATAAACAATGCCAGTCCCAGGATTTTGTGACACCTTGTGGCAACCAGTATCAGGAGTTAGACATTTTGGTTGTCTTCTCTGGGAAAGAATGGCTAAACAGAAGCATCCTGCAAGCTGGATGTGTGCTGCGAGGTGCCAGCTGGGCCACCTGCTCTAAAACAGTGTATTTAATTGTGTTTGTATATTTGCAATCCAAGGAGAAGAAAAAATCTATTTACATGTGTGGCAGGTTGAAGGAAAAAACCCTGCTTGAAGGCTTACCAATTGAATTATTCCCTTCCATGTTACGATTAGCAGCATCTCATTGGATGAGAAAGTTTCTCTCGAGGGTACTGCCCCTTTAAGAAGTTGCGGGCTCGGGGACTTCCTGGCTGCCTTCCGGACGGCTTCGAGGGCATTCGGTTTTTCCCGACTCGGGGACTTCCGGGGCTGTCGGGACTTGCGGGGCTGCTGCTCCGGACGGTTTCGGGGATAGGGAAGGGCTCGTCCCCGTGCTCGGCTTGCCTCAGCCGACCGGCGACAACATGCCAAAGCAAATTTCTCTAACTCTGAAGGCTAATCCTTCCTCATTTCTATAGGGACTATGCTGAGCTAAATCATTGGTTTTTACTGGCAGGATGCAATTTTTAAATGCCCCAGTGGAAATCAGATGTCTTTAGTAAATTTGTTTTGTGAGATCTTAAAACCCTCAAGAACCCAACACTACCCCCTCATCACCCCAAAAAAACTAAATCAAAATAACCCCACAGAATGCATCTGGGAAAAAGAAATAGAAGTTTTTAAAAGAGATTTCATGACTTCTTTCTATGAAATCAAGCAGTCTGAAACGAAACAGTGAGCTTCCCTACTCTGAAGGATTGTTTTTCCTCTTCCTATTCTTTACTTCTGAAAATTTTATTGATAAAAGAGCCACAAATTTTAAAACGCTTTAAAGTAACCAACAACATGGTAGTTCATCTGGAAATGGGGGAAGTGTGGTGTTGGGATAAGATGGAGTTAACTGCTCCTACTTCGGTTTTAAAATTTCTCTTTTATATGCTGAAACCCCTGTACTGACCATCTATGACCAAAGCTATGCTGACTGTCATTTCTCATTATTGTCTTTATGACTGAGCTCCTAAGCCACCACCATGTCCATTATTTCACCACAGTATTTTCAGTTAAAAGAGAGGTTGGTTTTGATGCACTGTGTTGTGACTTGTATTGTTTTCAGTAATATCGAAATTGCCTTTTGAGAAAGATACCAGCTATGTAGTCGCAGTCTCTGGCGTACATGAATATATTTGCATGTTCCTATGTACTGTGTGCTTTAAACCGCACCACGGTGAGAGAAATATGGGAATAAGGTCATGTCACTACACCACAAAAAGGTAAAAATAAGGTAAAAGAGCAGTAGAAAGCCAGCCTCCCTCTGTGCTTGGTGCTCATATTCCGATACAGACCTTGGGTAAGCTCTGAACACACCGTCCGGGCCCTGGGGGTGCTCATGGGCCTGACTGTTCCTGCCCAGCCTCCTGGGCCGCTCCCCACACCGCCCAGGGCCTAGATCCTCATTTTGGGCCCTCCGGGCTGTCAGCCCGTGCTCCAGTGACACCACAGGAAAGCAGGCATCCAGCACCATGCAGCCCTGCCCTGCCCAGCCTCGGGCCAAGCAGAGCCAGGCCCACACATGGCCTCAAGTCCTACCCTGGCCTCAACCTATCCCTGTACCCATGCAGGAGGTCAATGGCAGGGGCTGGGTCTTCCCCGGTGCTCCCTAGCTGCCCTTCTCCTGCATGGGATGGGCCCTGGCCACCAGGCTCTGCCCTGAGCCCCGTGGGGCTTCTTGTGGCTCCCTGTGCTCCCGCACACAGGAGCTGCTGCCCGTCACAGCCCCTGACAGGATGCGAGGGCTGTCTCCTGTCCCTGCAAGTCAGCCATGGGCAAATCTGCTATGACATGTTTTTCTGAGATTAAATTTGTTGTGAAGTCATCATTTATGTCACTTTATCACATCTTTTTTTTGCACAACTATGGTTGAGCAGTTTTTCTAAAATGAAACCTTCGATGCTAAGGTATAAAAATACTCTGCTGGAATTTGCTGCCTCACCCAAACCATGGGAAGCAGCTTCTGTTCATCCTACAAATCTTAAGCACCTATTGCAGTTGAGCACAACCTTAGATCTTCTAACAGGACTGGTTATGGCTTTAGCCCCCCATAAATTTAATTTGGAAAATATCTGATAGCTTCTAAAATTGTTTAGGACTCTGCATGACCTGCTAGCTCTACCCCTAGCTTGCTATTTACATCCTTTCTGGGCAAAGTGCAGCTTGGTAACTCTGTCTCCAGCCAAGAATCATATCCTTAAAACTCTGAAAAGCAGCAAATTATTTATCAAGAATATTTGTTTCAGTTTTCTCACTCTTCTATTGCCTTGCAAATTGTGTCATAGGAAAAACAAATCTTTTGAAATATAATTAACAACATTTTAAAGCTAATAGATTCATAGATGAGCTATTAAAACATTAGTGGTATTGAGATATTTCATTTTGTAAAGCTGCCCTGATTATTTTTCCATTTCTATACCTTGGTAATGTACAAGTCAATTTATCATTCAAATGTTCTGTAGCACACCAGAACTTTCCTTCCCTCTTCAGATGCAGTGTAAGCAGACTGTACTTCAAAATGAAAGGGCTGCGATCACACAGGCTACGTGACATGCCTACCGACGATTCCTACTCTGAAGCTTCAAGGGTCACCACTTAGTCAGGCTATGAGACTCTCCCTGTTGATACTCTGGAATCATAAAGAAGTAATTGCTATTTCTGCTGCTTACTTTTTGTTTCCATACAGGTTAAACAATAATTGTAAGGTACGTAGGCGATTTACAGCAGGAGTCACAGGCTGAAATGGGAATCATTGTGGCACAGATGCAGGAATTTGTGTCCAGCCTAAGGGCCATGACTGGCTTAATGCTGCTGCTGCTGAGCCAATTTGCTGTGAATTTTCAGCATCAGTTTAGGATGGAAGCAAGGATGGAAGCAAGGATGGAAAGATTGCCCCCAGTACCTTATGAAATTAGGTCTGAACTGTAGCACTGTGTCTTCTGCCTTCTCTCAATCGTGGATTAAGATGAGCTTAGTCATAGTCTTTTGTGGGAATTTTATCATGATGCCATTTTCCATAGACTCCTTGGGTTCCTCAGTCATGCTGCTGAAAGATAAATGAGGCTGGTGAATAAACAAGTCTTCATTATGTAGTGGCCTGACTTTGTAGCCTGTTTTTTCTCTTATTACTGCCTTGCAGGCTTGGCTTCCTGTCCCTGTTTTGTTTGTGAGAATGGGAACTACAAGGTCCAATCAGTCTTGCATTATGGCTATGGGTTTCTGCTTCTCTCACACTAACTCTGTTAATGTAACACATCCACCTGATTGGTTGGTTGTTTTCCTCTGAAGACATGCTAAACTGGTTAGAGTGACTTAAAACAGTTCCTTCAAAACAAAATAGCATTTGATTGCCAAGACAGTAGTTCGGAAAATGGGTTAACATAAAAAAACTCCACAACTCAAATCCCAAACTCTTTCCTTACCTACAGTAGTCTTTCTACCTATGCCTATATTATTCTCCCATCTGTATTGGAAGAACTGGCTTTTTTGTTCTGGTCGCTTGCTCTTCATGGCTTTATCACACAGTACATCAAAACTGGAGCCAGCAAGCATTCTCTGGCACTAAATGGTGCTCAGACCTTGACACTTGCAATTTAGAGGAGTCCCTGGCATCATTTTAGCCCAGGACTATTGATTATTTCACTCTGATTTTAGGGATTGGGAGAATGTAACAGTATGAATGCAGTCCTTTCTGTGCCAGACAGCTTTAGAGCCAGTAAAATGGTCTCAGGCACTTTTATTTTTTTAGTATAGAGATAGCTTTCAGGTCACAATGTGTGTTTGCATCTCTGCCAGTTTTCTGACAAGCACCAGTTACGACTCCTCTTTCTAAGGTGGTGATTTTAGACTTTTAAAATTAAAGTTGAGCAGACTTTTGGCTTTTAAAAGTTACAATCAGTCCAAAGCATTAATTCTTTTCCTTATCCCTAAAAAAAAAAAAGTAATTCAAGTGTGTCACTAGAATAGGGATGCATAATGAATGAACATGCTGAAGTAAGCTTATAAACATCTCAATCTTTTTTCTTAAAATTAATTTTAATTTTTTTCTGTCAAAACTTTTTTTTTTTTTTTTTTTTTTGTCATTTGCTTTGAACTATGCGCATATTTTCTAAAACACCGGTCTTACTCATCTTACCACCCTCTCCTCCTCCTTCACTCTAACTCCAACCAAAAAACTCCCAAATTGTCCAGCTCTGTTTAGGACTTTCAGTAAACCACATTCTGGTGCCAGAAGAATAAACCATTCTAGTATGGATAGGGACAGGTGGATAGCCATTTGTGAACGGATAGCCATTGTTAGCTTAACTCTTCTGAGTATGTTCCAGAAAAAACTCTATCTTTGTAGCTGTTTAATTTTCTGTTTTTTCTCTTCCCTCCACACAGCACCTTGGTTTAACTCATAGGAGTCTATCAGGTTAAGATCACTCAGATAACCTGATGGGAATATGATAGTTGTAAAACTATCACCCTATTTGTAAAACTTTCAACAGAAGACAGTAGAGATGACAAGACTAGATGACTTCCTCCCTATTGCCAATATCACTTTCTAGACCCTGCCTATAGCTGGATTTTTTTATATGCAAGCACTTCGTAGATTATCAATTGCAACTACTCAGCAGCTGCAAAGTGAAATGAGAAAGGCCCGAAGTCAGACTGGCAAGTTTTTCTATGGGCAACAATGACAGAGAAATAAAGTAACTCATACGAAGTCAGTGCACCTGGTTTTCTTTTTCTTCTTGCAAGTGTGTAAATCAGTGAAGTTCTGATAGTGTTAAACCTGCATCAATGAGTACAGAATGAAGCCCATCCAGGCTGAAATGAATCACAGCGAAGAAAGAGTGTGCACTAAAATGTAATGTGTAGCTGTTAGACCTCCTGAGTTCTGCTGAAAGATCTTACTTTGTATATTTTTGTAGTTAAGGCATGAGATCAGTGCAACACTTGCAAAATTAGTTTTTATACAGGAAAGCAGATATTTCTCCAGGGAATGAATGTTTTCTAAGAGCAAAGGAAACTGCAAGGAATAAATAGCAAAGCAAATTTCATTTGCCCTGGCAATCATAATGATGGTTCACATTTAAAAATATTCTTTGGGCTGAGTGATGAATGGGCTGAAATACTTACATAAATTAAACATATGCTTACGTACTTTGTTCCATGGATGCTGATGATATAAAAATAACTAGAGCTATGTTGAGTGGCATATTGGTTTTATAATAATTAACACCTTGATCAAGTATACTTGCTATTACTGAGCAGGAATCATCCTTTTGTTCTGGCTTAGAATTTCTTTTGCAGGTGTAGCCATGACAGAAGTGATGAATAGTAATTTGAGTCAAATGCACAGGACTCAAGAGAAGAAATGTAGGCAATCCTATACAAAGGAATATGAACACCTAAGAAATTTTGGGGGCAAGTGGCTGCAATGGAAACGTATTTCTTTTCTTCTTTAGGTGTATACATAGCAACAGAAACTAATACTTTCACCTCAGTATTGTCACACAAACAAATATCAGGCAACTTTACCTTCACTGTGAGGCATCTTGCTGCTTATTAAAGACTGAAGATTGTTCCAGTATCTCCTCCTCATTCCTCTCACAGTAAATATGTGTGTATTGAATGATGCTCGGTTTTCTTATTATTGAGAGCAGTTATCATTTCTCTTTGCAAAAAATATTGCAGCATTAAAAAGGGTGTTCTGTCAGCATGTTCCCGTAATGTGGGATCATATTGATAACACTCCGTGGGAAAATTTTGACCTGCTATGTGGAAAACTCAGGTTTCTGTTCCTTGTTCACACATCTCTTTGGAGAAAGGTTTTAACCCTGGCAGACCTTCCATGACTTTGTGTTCTGGCTTCACTGGGATAGAATCATAGGTCTGCCATGGTATGCAGGCCATTAGCTGTTCTGAGTCAGCCAGGTACTTAAGCTGGGAAGGGCAAAAGCCAGGCCAGCTGACCTAAGTTGGCTGACAGGTGTATCCCATACATAAACATCATGCCCATTATAAATGGGGAATTATAGTGAGGATAGGAACTCCTCTTGATGTTCCTCTTCTTGCTCCTCCTTCTTCTCCCAATGTCTGGAGGAGCTCACATACCCTTCTGTTCCCAAGAACTGTCTTCCTATTTAAAGTGACTGCTGTATATTCACTGCACTGAGTATAACTTTGTATGATTTATATTGGCATTAATATTGCTTTTGCTATTTCATTAAGTCTGTTTTCACTTCAACCCACAGGTCTCCTCTTCTTTTTCTGATCTCCCTTCGTGGCTGGGGAGGTGTCATTGGGTGATAGAACAATTGCTATAGTTTAGTCTTGGCTACAGGCTAAACGTAGACACTTTTTCTTTCTGCTTGATTAACTGCTTGCACTGGTTTTGGTGGCAGGAGACATTTTCCTGAATGTGTAAGGACATATAGAACTTAATGGAATATTACCATTTCTTGGCACTATCAGCAGTTTGGATAAAGATAAGTTATTTTTGCCACGTAGAAATGCCTTAGCTATGCTGTGTTGGAAGCTGAGATAGTACATGAGAGGAAGGACAATTCTGTACATGCCCTGTTTCTTATATTCTTTCCCTACGCATCTGATATCAGTCTCTTTGGAGACAGCACACTGGAACTGTTGTCTGACCCTTGTTTTTATGCAACTGGCTTTGCGCTGACTTCGTCTCTTGTGGCTCCTTTCAAGCCTCCTAAGCGTTTCTAGCTTTATGTCTTCAAAGTGGTCTGCAACATTTTTCTGTTCTTTTAGACTGCCTCTCCCAATCTGCCCCTACAGTCCTGAAAAACAAATTAGTCTTTTATTGCTGCTTGACTTGAAACCCCTACTCTGATTTTATACTGGTAGAGCTGTTGCAACAACAGTGACCATTTAGAAATTGTTACTTACAAAAAGGAACTTCCACGAGTGTGTCATTCCATGGCACAAATCCACAAAAACTTAACTTCAGTTCACACTGTATCACACTCTAACTGCCTGTAAATACATAAGAATATACATATTTTATAGTGTCTTTGTCAAACAAGAAATAAAATTAGTATTTAAATTGTACACATGCAGTAGGCTTGCAGTTATTCCCACTGTTTAGTAACATCAATAGTATTAAGCAGGATTTAGAGTTTAAATTAAGAGTAAATTTTCTTCCTGAGTACTTTGACAATGAACTGCATGCATTTTCTGTTGTATCTGGATTTTACATACTGAATAATAATAATTAAATGATAGTATTAATACTCTGGACTTTTATACAGAATATTGACATTCAACGAAATCAAAGAATTTCAGCCTTTGATATACTTTAAATTCTCCACAGATGAGGTAGAAGACAAACTCCAAAAGCATGTATTCTTAAGAACAAGATGTTCAAACATGATTGATAAATCAAAATCTTCTTAGGTCCAAATTTGAACACCAACAGAAGTATGCTGATTCTTTCCAGTTTCTGGGTACCCACAGATCCAAAGGAAACCAAGAATCAGCTATATGAAATAAAAAACCTTTGAAGGCTATGTCATCAAGCACAGAGATGAATATCAACAGTTAGTTTTCTTTGGCTTTGGTCAAATAATTACTACCCTTTTTTTTTTTTTTTAACTGAGTAGATGGAATCACTCTTGTCTACTTGTTTATTAGTCCACTTTAACTGATAGAGCTTCCTCTTCACTTTTAAATCATTCAAGAGGCTGCTATTTTGAAAGTTAAAAGGTAAATACTCTTTTACTTATGCAGCATACAAATGGTTCACTCAGAGCAATTAATTATAAAATAAAGGCTGGATGGAAAGTTTCAGTCTAACAAATAGCTTTTCACTGAAAAATTCCATTTTCTTAAAATTACATGTCTCACAGAACATATTGACATTGATGATATTTTCATTATGAATAGTACTTAGTGAACAGTTCTGATGTCTTTAATAAATAGTTTCAACTTCCTTCTTTTTGCTATAGCAAAACATTATTCTGTCTCTGATTTGGTTTTAATTTGGGTTTTAAATCTTAATGTATTTTTAAATTTATGAGTAGCATTTTAATAGGTTACAAATTGAACGCGTTTATATTTTCTGAAGAAAACTATTAAGATTTTGAATACTTAAAAAATTTCAGGGAATGTTAACCTTTGATCTAATTGCTTCTAATCTAAATATCTCTGATATGCAAGGAAAGCAAAATATCAAAATCTCCAGATTTCTCATGGAGTGAGAAACTCCCTCTATCCTAAGGGGGCAAAGGAACACATCAGGAATATTGAAAGGTAAGAGAGGCTGGGAGGAGGTTGAAGGCTGAATCACTCCTCTTTTTCCTCCTGTGTAAGCATTAGAATTAGGATCCCTGTATTTCAGCCCTGGCTTTTCCTGGGCTGCAGTTGGAGCCTTCTTGTAGGAGGTCATAACTTTGTAGTGAAGGATGAAGCCAACGGATACTAAACCAGCAGAAATTTGTGATAAGTTCCCTTTCATCTAACTGAAGCATGAAGCCAGTTCTGAAAAAAAAAACAAACTCTGAACTACAGTTCAGATTTAAAGCAAGGATACTTTGGTGAAATAACAAATACGGTAACTACATGGAAACTCTAACTGTTACAAAGAATATTCTTAGTAGCATGGTTGTCTAAAGTATGTAGGAATGAAATCCCCATTTCCCATCCCATAGGTTTCTAGAGCCCAGGAATAATAGTTTTCTTTCTTCTGCTATGTCATCTGTTAGAAGATCTTTTGTCAAAAGTGGTCATTGGAATATTTGCAGTTTTGAACTTGCATTTAGATTTGGGCTTTCTGGTAAAAATCACCAAAATAGTATCAGTTCCAGTGAAGTCTAATTAGTTGTTTCTACTTAGCTCTACCATCATGTCGTTTTATCACAGCATCCATTAGCTGCCCTAAAATAGCAACCTATCTCTAGTGCCAATGTTTTACTGGTTTCATCCTGTTTTAGACATAACTGCAATGATTACAGTTAATTCCTGAGAGTCTGTCTTTAGGACACATATTGTTCTAAACAAGCAGCTGTTAAGAACTTGTCTTCGGTTGCTTAAGAGCATTTTTAAAGTATTGGTCTGGATCTCTTTATCCAGAATAATAAGTATCAAGAAAATCTCTAGATCTTTATCTTGTATGGGACCACTGTGATGTCCAGTTACACTTTAAATTGTTGTCTAATGCACAGTTTACCCTCTGAGCAAATAAACCCCTTGTCTGATACACGATCTTTAGGCAGGGATTACTTCCATTCCACTGAAAGCTAACACGTCTGTTTTCTAAGATTTGCTTTCCTTCGCCTATAGCTTTTCAATTAGTTATACTCAGTAAGAAGACACTAGCTACATTTTCTTTAGCAAATAAAGAAGTATTCCAAATGTTTACTTCAATTATTTTAAAATCTTGTGTTATATCTTTTTGCATCCTTTGCTACTTTGTATTGAACGTGAAATTTCCTCCCAGTCATCACTGGCACAGTCACATGCGGAATAGACCGGTTAGGGCGAATATCTGTAGTATTCTTCACTTTTCTAGCTGGAAACCATAGTGATAAGCCATAAATCCTTCCCCCCCCCCCCCCCTTTTTTTCTTTTTTTTAAAATTTTTTTTCCCTGATGGGGATTTATTAGCACTGTAGAATAATCACAGTAAGAGCTACACATATCTGTAATGAAAAAAACCTGCTCCTCAAAAATGCAAAGTTTTCGTTGTTTCCCTGATGTTTGTAAAGTTTCTATGTACCATTTTTTAATAGGAAAGAACAGCTGTTATTTTTCCAGACTTTTGAGATCTCCATGTGTAAAGTTATGCACACAAAGTGAAACGGTGTCTTTTGTTAATCAGAATGTGTTTGTTTGACATATTAAGTATTGGAATAAACATGGAAATACAGCTAACATCTTTTCTGTGAAAAGGCAAATCATTCTAGAAGGCATTTTAGGCTTATTGAACTCCAGGCAATGAAATTGTGGATATTCACTCTTGTCTAAGGTAAGAGTGAACCAGACTGTATTAAGAACTGAATCATTAAAGTATTTCACATATTCATTTTCTTCTTCTTTTTGCCACATACAGGTAACTCAGGATCTGTCATGAATTGCACTTCAGCTTTTCATTTTACTCTGTTTTTCCTTCTAGCATTTAAGTTCTTGATGCACAGTTTGTTCCAGTTATCCACACTCTTTGTCCAGAATGTGTCTCTTGGTTCTCTGTCCTCTTTCCATCCAGAGAGTGCTTTCTTAAGCAGATTATAACATCTCACCCAGCAGATATCCTCTTCATGGGGAATGGATGTATCTTTCATGTTTATTGACATGGTCTGATTAGTCACAATAAATCCACTCAACTCACTGTTACATCTGTGGCTTTCTCTTTGGTAGTCTCTTTTTTTCCTGCTCAATTTGCTTCTGGCACATTCCTGTCAACTGGCTGAAAGTATTCAGGTATAAAATTTTATGTCATTGGAAGGTCAAAACTCCACGACTGAGGAAATATCCACTGCCGATTTGGCTTTGCGGTTTTTCTTTAATTGTATCCAATATATCGAGTTGCTGATCTCCTGTCTATGTACTTACTCATGTATGCTTACATATTTATACTTAGCTCTGACCATTGTCTTTCAAGGTAAAGCAGTAAAATGCTTGGAGGTCGCTTCATTCTGTTTGATGCCAGTCATAACTTTGAGGTTATACATGCAACCTTCAACTAATAACAAGCTCTGTAACAAAACCTCAGTACTACGTTTTATAGAACATAGAGATTGTTATACCCACGTGAAATTCACAGAGCTACCTTCAGTCACAGCATGAGACTTGAGTTTTCCTGTAACATTAAGAGAAGCTGGCCTCCTTGGGGATCACTAAAGCTTTCATGCCATTCTTCATATGTTGTATTTCTTAGTAGAAAGTGACTCAATAAAACAGTTCAAATGATCGTACGACTAAGTATGATGACAATTCTCCAACGGGAAATCTCCTGAAAAATACAGGCTTACTTTTGCCTTGTACTAGCAAATTAGAAATTCTGGTAAATTTTGGGTTATCTGTGACACTGAGTGCAATTGGAAGGAGCCTACCTGTCAGAATTTTTACAGATAGAGTGCCAGATGTCTTCATCTAACCTGGTGTCTTTCTGATCTCCATCCCTAACATCCACTTGAACAGATTTTGTCAGTTGACTAGCAAAAAATAAGAAGAAACTTCAAAATTTTCCCTGTGCAACATAGATTTTTCAAATAATTTTTTCTAACAGAAAATAGTTCTGATTGGAAAGACCAGTAATCTATATATACATATTTACTGAAAGAAACATCTCTCCCTGAACAAACAATAGCAAGAACATTTATTTTTGTATAGAAGTTTTGGAGTATAAAGCATATGTCCCTTAATACATATGGTGGTGCACATTGGTAACCTTGAAAAGTGAATGTATTCTGCTTGAACTACTAATGTGTTAAGATGCTTGCAGCAATTAGAAACATAGACGTGTTTGTGGTACAAATGACAAGGGCTTGTGTGAGTTCATTTGGCAATGTGTTGCTATCTTTCACTAATATGTACGTGATAAAAAAGAATTCTAGTTAAGATTTCTATCTGTACAGAGATGGCACAGCATCATTTTATTTGTATTGCTTTATGTATTCCCTTTTGAAAAATATTCTTCAAACAAGGGGGAGATTGTCTTAGCTGCCAGATTTCTTCTTCAGTTGCTAAAAAAGAGAAAGAGTTGTCCTTGGGTGGTGTAATTTTTTTGAAAAGAGAACAAAGTATAAATTATAAATACTATATGAAGTAATTGAAGCCTTCAAATAATAATTAAAAAAGTGTATGTCTTGCACTTCCAAGAGGGAGCCATCATTTTATAATTCTGCACATCATGTCATCATCTCCTATAATATCCCATAATGATCAGCTGCCACACTGAAATAATGAAATGTTGATTCTGCTGAATATTTAAAGAGAGTTAGTCTTATTATGGGTTATGAAGGCTATTGTTAGTTCATATAGAAACTCTTGCCACTAAAACCAAGATGCAAATGATTGTTACTTTTGCATCCTGATTTAGAATGAAGGAATTAAAAGGAATATAGTACAGCTTTGTTGTTTGACCAAAGAGTTTCTTGAATTTCTCTTAACAAGACAACTGTGATTGATCCACTTTATGATATAAAATATAAATCTTGTCTACACAAAACACATGATTATTTTCTAACAAGAAACCCAATACAGCAGAAGATTGGGTACTGTTATTTTCCTCCAAAAAGATCTGGGGTTTTTTTGGTTGGTTGGTTGGTTTGTGTTGTTTTTTGTTTGGTTTTTTTTTTATTTAATGTAGCTGCTATCAAGTGTTAATAAATACTTCTAGGAATAAAGACTTTAAAGTGATGCTTAGAATAAAATAACACTGTTTATTTTTTAAAACGTATTATATGATAACTCATTCTACTAAGACTGAGAGTAACCCAAAGCATGGTTTGTTTTACTTTTAAAGTCAGGGAATACCCTTCTTTTGTGTATCTTTCCACACTATGGGTATCAAAGAAAATAATGCAGGTATTTCAAGGCTCTTAACTTTAAAATCCTGGTTTGTGCACATAGTTATGAATGTAAAGCTATGTATTTATAACCATGAAATTAAAAAAATGCTTTAGGCATTGTTGGCATGGAATTCATAAGTTAATATTTACTACCAAAAATGCAAAATGGTTGATGTTTCTAGGGAAAATCAACTTTTTTTTTTTTTCCCCTCTCCCAACTAAACCATCTGCTGATCCTTTGAATGTGGTCTTACTAACAATTTTGGGTATCACATCTACAACAATACTATAGCTTTTTAGAAGATATAACAAAATGCTAACAAACCGACAAATCATGTCACAATCCCAGAAGAATTGAGTGAGCTTCATTCATTCGTTCATTAGTACTTTCTGAATACCTCAGGGCTACTTACATGTAAATTCGTCAGATATTGTTATTTTTGGTAAAGTTAGAAAATGAGGTTGAACTTCTCTAGTGATCATTGCTCTCAGCCATTTGGGGTTAAAGTAGGACTGATGTCCAGCACAGTAACTACTTTTTCGTGTGCTCTGGGCCATCCGCTGTCTGACAAGTAATTATTTTGTTCCTATGCAGAAAGAATATCAACTAAGAGAGAAAAGGGAGAGCACAAGGTGGGAGCAGAGGAATGTGGGGATAGAACTAGCAGTAAAGTTAGGATGAAGAGTCAGGGACCAGGGGAGAAGTTGTGAGAGGAGATTGTGGGAAACAGGGTCAGTGGAGGATTCTGGGGATTGAAACAGCTGGACAGAGCCAAGAACAGATTCTGGATAGGTCTGTTGGACTGGATGAGCAAGAAGATGATTGAAATTAGGAAAAGGGGGTTGGAATTGACACTGGCTGGGTGAATGGGACAAAGTTTGACAGAGCAGTGAGCAAGGCAGAGAGTTTGTACTTGCAGACTGTGCACTGTCAGAGCTTATTTGGAAGCCCAGGTCCATAAATCTTCACAGCCTTATACTGAGCAACCTTGATGTTGTGGAGGTTTCCATCAACAGGAGAGCGATGGGAGCTAAATTTTTCACAGACTTACAGCCCCTATCTGCTATGTCCCTTCCCTACCATCCTGCTTTTTCACTGGCACTGTTGTTAAACTCCAGCACGATATCACCTGCTTCTTTTCAAGTTTTCTTCCCGTTTGGCTGGACAATGGCTATTGTATTACAGCTGATTTAGAACTGCGTATGTGTAGATGGGTCAATTTGCTAATGCTTATTGAAAAGGCTAATTTAAGTGGTTTTTTTTTTAACATAACTGTGCTACCACCTGTGTTCAGGAGAACTGTAGATACTAAAAGAGACATAAAAGTTTTCACCTCTTTCAAATTCAGTTGAAGTGGGTCAATACCTTCATGAGGGACTGGAAGGAGGACTAGACAGTTTCCTGCAGCCATTAAGAAGGTTTTACTTCTAAAAGCAGGAAATAGTATATCATCCTGAAATTACACTATATTATAGTATATCATATTGTTGTTGAATATCACAGTAACAGTCTTAATTTTGTCATTTATAACCTCTGCATATTAGATTTCTTACGCTCTATGCTATTCTTTTAACATATGTTTTGGGTGTCATTTCTTTCAAACCTTTGCATGTGAAATTATTGAATGTAGTCATGTCCAGTCTTCTCTCCTTGCTTTCCCCATCCTCTTTTCAAGGTAAAACCTAGCAAACTCTGGGACTACACCATGCTTAAAGCTACATTTGACAACTATATCTTGTTCCAGACATCTAATGGACTTTGCAAATGAAGTTTTTTGCTCAGGATCACTTAGGACATCTCTGACAGAATTGAGATGGGATCAGTGCTTCGCCATTTTAATTTATATGTTGATTTGTCTCTTTCTGTAATGTCAGGAAAAGGTCCTTGCTTCCATCGCTATTTTATTTCCTCAGCAACTCTTGTCCTCCATGATTATACCTTTTGAGACAGTAGAGTGTGCGCCCCAGTATATGGTGAACACATGGAGTTTAGAGATGTTTAATCTCTTCACTTCAGTTCACAATCACTCCAGGGAATTCTTTCAGAATAATCAGTTCCTGCTTAAGCAGACTAAAACTCAGAAAACTGCAGCAAAACTGCCACTGCTAAAATGGCTGGTGGCCATAAGAATTAAAGTATGGTCTACTGAGAGCAGCAGGCACCACTTCCATTAGCCTGTTAGAAAAGTATTTTATAAATATACAGTGCTTCATAGTTGATGGAATCTTTGCAAAACTACTGGTGGTGTTGATGTAGATTGCTGTAAGATTTCATTAGCTCAATGGTGATGATCTGGTTGTTTTCTTTTTTTTTCCATTGTAACTGTGTTTTTCTTCTACTTCCTGCTTAATACAAAAATAAATTAATGTGTGCACACACTAATGCCGGAAATCAGCAGAACACCATGCTTTCTCTCTCTCCATTACCATATTGAATGTTGGCAACTTTCTAGCTCCAAGAACACATGGTGTGATTTATAAAAGCAAGGACTCAAACTCTGAAATATTTCAGATATTCCAGGCTCTGTGTCCATGGCACGCAAATTAAGATTATAAATGAAGTTAAGAAGGATAAATGGTGACTAAAATGCCAAGTTTTTCCACAAAGCAAAATGTGAATGTAAACTACAGACCATTAAAAATATAAGTCCTAGAAGGACATTGATAAATAATTAATGCAGTCTTCACTAGTCGACAATAACCCTATACTTGCCCTTCTGAAAAAAGAGGTGAGTACATCTTTCAGGCTATTAATTCCAAGGCATTGCCTTAAGTAATGATTGCTTGAAAAAGCTTTCAGTACCGCGAAGCACTCGAAGAATATAGCGTGTTATATTGTGTGTGTAAAAACTCCCAGAGATTTCACATATAAATTTGCAACCTGAATCTTATAGCTCAGTCTTGTAATTTGAGTCTGCGCTACCCTGTTTTCCTGCAGCAATATAGACAGAAGATGGCACTGTTTATCCATTCTTCTAGAAATGAAAAGCTATTTTCCTGCTCTTTCAGGGAAAAATAAATGTTAGTGTATAGGGAAAACAGGAAATAAACTGGAGGTGATAACTTTTTTTTTTTTGAGAAATAGATACTTTCTGATGAGTCAGGACATACGTCTGTAAAAGCTGCAGTGTTGACAAGGCTCAGACAGGAGCTAACTTGTGTCATGATAGCTGTACAGAGTTCAAAGCCTCTGTGAAATGGGGGCCTGAAACAGAACATATTGAGATCAACTATCAGAAGAGGGGAAGAGGACTAGTATTAAAGTTGCTTATACACTGAAAAAATACTATAAGAACATAATTATACAAAAGACGCAGCTGATAATTGGCTCATTAATACAGGGTATCGTCTAAGACAGAGATCTTTTGGGGAGAAGAGTAACTGTGTCTTCACTGGGGAAGCCTTGGAATTCACAAAGAGGCTCTTGATCTTTAGAGCACCCACATACTTGCTTCTTTTAAAATCCTGTTTGTAATGGAACTTAATATGCCCAGTAAGTTGTTTTTGCAAAGTCAGTCTTTATCTGCAAAATATGTGATGCTTCAAAAGGAATGAAAAGAATTAATTTAAACAGGAATTACATTAATATTATATGAAAAGGGGAAGTCATTAATATATTACTACATTCTTTCAGTAAATGAAAATCGCTTGTAATTTAGGCTGAAAGTTTGAGTAAACAGTAGGCTCTTTGTAGATAAGCCTACACTGTTGCATTCAAATTATCAGCTGTGACAACAGGTAAACTATGTCAGAGCCACTCTCCAAGACTCCCAACTTGCGCACTCCTTGGTCTGCTGGTTGTTAGCTTCAGTACTTCCTTCACAGGTGGCTGACGCTAAAGGAAAGAAGACTATCCTTGGGAAAGTAGGAGTTTTAGCTCCCGTTTGCAAAGTTTCATTGCTAATTTTGCTTGTGCTTATTTATTTGCTTTCTTGATATAAATTCTATGCCTTGAGGACTGGCCCTTTTGAATATCACTATGATTTTCTGCTCAGTTGTTTCACTTATCAAATAGCTTTGCTTCTGTGACTAGAGATGTTGATCCAAACAAGGCAAAGCAGGATTTGGCCCAGCATGGAAATGAGCTTCAGGATGTGAATAATACCAGTTATCAGGATTTTTCTTCTGGGAAGGCTGTAACTGATATTTTTCAAACAAACACAGCAAGAACAGTTCTACAAAAACAATGCTATAAAAGTGTTTGCCAAACTAGATGGGGTTCTCTGCCATTTTTGTTAATGCTTATGGTGTTAAGATATCTTGTTTTACTTTGAAGGGTTTTCAATTGTTCGTTAGAAAAGCAGCACAAACAGTTGTGATAGTCTTTGAAAATGCTTGTAATTCACTCACTTTTCAGTCTGTGATAATTCTGAAATACATTACATTAATAAAAATGTAATTGACACTGAGTAATTTTTTTTTCTGCTTTTTTGAAGCCGCTGAAAAAAATTAGTTCAGATTTTGTAGAGCATATGTGATTTTGGAATTGAAGTATGAGCTTTGATGTATTGTATGTCCCAAGGATCCCAAAATAGCATTCTAGACTATGTTGACTTGCCTTTTTACAGTTCTGCTTCATTTCTTCTCGGTAGAATTCTTCTTAGCCATAAGAATGGTGTTATTTATAAAAGGTGTTATGCAAAGAAAATAATTTATGGAAAACCAAACAAGCAAGAACTTGCTTTGTAAATGCAAGCTGAGAAAGAATGTTTATGTTAGGAGCATTACCCATAAATCTCTATGGCAGAAGAGAGCTTTAAACTTGTAACAAATTGGTGTTTATAATTGAAAGTCTTTCTGCTTTCTGTTTAATTATAATCTTAGATCTGTAGTTTGGGTTTCTAAACTTTGTAAGAAATTGTGTACCAAGCAGGTCAGCTTTGCTTTTGTGGGTAGTCTTTCAAAAAGATAGATGGTGAATTTTAGGTAAGAAGTCCGCAGTATACGTTATTATAGTATATAGACCTTATATTCTGTAATTTGAAATCAATATTGTAAGAGCAAAGTTTTGATGGTACATTCGGCCTACAAATGTCGGTTTCTTTTGAAATTAAAGGGTCCAGCCACAACCACAAAATGGTAATGTGCTACCTGGCCTAATTTATGCCGTATGGTGCCGGAAAAAATGAAGCATCTTCCATTTTCTTCTCTTTTCTGATCTTTAGAAAATTGAAATTTGAATGCCATCATTACCTGTTTTAATGGAGCTGATTGCTTGGCACAGAATTGGGATAAACTGTATTGTGTACTTTTGAGATGCGCTACTTGGGAAAGAAATAAATATGTGAATCAATATACTTCATGGATTTCCTGTCTTATTTCAGAATATAATATAAAATTCTCTCTCTGTAACAAAAGACTATTAGTCTAAATGAAATTCGAGTCAGTCCAGTGTGTTGGGCGCCAAACCTTAGCTCTTCAAAAAATACTAGAGAAGTTCCTCCATTTGCCTGCACTTCACCATTACCATGTTATGGCTAATACATAGAGGTTTGATACAGAAACCTCCACAAATAAATGTACGACCTGTTCATTCTTGAGTGCAAGTTCCTTTTACCCTAAAAGGATCATAAAATGTTTGGATTCTTGCCACCTTTATCCTTTCAAGACATGCTTGCTAGCTGGTTACATTTATATTTGGATGCACGAGCTAAGACCTGGGGCTAGCCTGACTTGGCCTTACCTGGTTCCAAACTCTTGAGTTAAAAGATGACAATGTGCAGGTCCTAACGGGAATATTTCCTTTAGAGACACATTCTTCTTTTCCTTTCTTTGCACAGAGGATGACTTAGTTAATCTGGACTCTCGATGTGTCTTTACTATGGCAAAAGTTGCCTTTCCATTGCTCCCCGTAAATTTTGAAGGTCCTGGTCCTTTCAGAATAGGAGGTACGATTCTGAAACAAGGCAAAACCAATGGCAAACTTGCCAGCAGCTCTTGTAGGGATTTGAACATCTATGCACCAGCTTTTAGCTCCTCTTATCTCTTAGTTTATCTGGGGCTTTGAACAACTATGGCATTTAGGATTTTTGCTGTTTGCACTGTGTGGGAATCCAACATTGTGAATCCAGGCCACTTGGAATTATTTACTCATAATTTTAAGAAAGAGATAAATCTGGTCAAATGAAATCTAAAGATGCATTTTATTTAAAACAAACTAACTAAAATCATGGCAATGATCTTGATGAATGCAATGTAAACATCAAAGTCCTCCTCTATTATCATTTACCCTACGTAATTGCCATGTTTGTTTTTACTGCAACTTTACACTCTGATGCACAACAAAATTAATTTCCTGGTGACAGAGGAAATCTTGGCCCTCAGCTTGCTTAAAGCTATCATGCCCCTGAATACTGCAGGGGTTTCTGCCAGAAGGACTGAGGGCTGCAGCATATGGGCTACTTAACCTGAGAACTTTCACAAAATAATGTTGACCTCCAGCTGCCCAAGCAATATATTTACTAAAGAATAAATCAGAAAGAATGCACTTTTATTCCAGGGTCAGGTCAGTGTAAAATTATACTCTTTAGGCACTTGCCCTACAGAAATAAACATGATCCAAAGTCTTGATATAGCTACATGGAGTTCTCACACAGTGTTCATTCAGTAATTGCATCAAAGATAGTGTCTAATGACCATTTCTCTGCTTTCTTTCTGTTGTGTAGTGTTTTTAAAACAAGCAAATCAAAAGCAGGTGGTTTGTTAAAAAAACATATCCAGGCCTGTACGGTAGAATGTATAAGGAAAGCACAATCAGTAACCCCGGTTCTAGAAAGAATGAAATGGGAGCGGAAGGAAGATTGGATTCACCTGTTGCTAAAGTGTCTCAGATTGCTCTAGCTTGCACTGGCTATCTCATCTATATTGAGAATTATAGGTACAGCTGTGCAATCCTTTCTTCCACCTCAGGCAAGCCTGGTAACGTCAGTGAACTAAACAGCTTGAATATGGAGTTGAGTTTGTACCTGAAACGACTCCCTGAAACAACACCTCAGCCTAGGCCATATTGACCACCATCAGTGGTCCACCCTGGCCTCCAATCGGGAGATTTGGAGACACACCATACATAACGCTGCTGTCTCCTTTGAGAGCACGCGTCGAATCAGTCTCGAGGAGAAAAGACAGCGCAGAAAGAACCGTGCCTCGACTATACCACCCAAGGAGACCCTCCGGTGTGCTCTTTGCAACCGGTCTTGCCTATCCCGCATTGGCCTTTTCAGCCATCAACGTGCTTGCAATAAGCGTGGGCAAACCCCTTCCCAAATCTTCGTCCGCGAAGCCAAGCCATGAAATGAACCTGCTTTGTGCTTTAGTGATCCTAATAACTATACAAACTTCTTTGAACTTCTTTTCTAAAGAAGTTATTAGCCAGACATACCAGATTTGAAATTATACACCCCCCACCCCGGCATTCTGTTACCTGTTCCTTGATACATGGAGTCTCCCAGTATAATACTTCAAAGGAAAAAAAAAAAAACCCTGCCAATTCTGATTGATTGTAAATTCACATTACATTAAAAGCAGAATAAAGGATTAGAGTACTAAAAAACTTACAAGCTGTACAAACTCTTATAGTCTGTAGATTTAAAAAGAAATCTTTTTCTTAAAAGATACTTAAAAAGATGAAAGCCTCTGTGTTAGGATTAAGAAAGCCTGACATTAAAAAAAACCCCAAAAAACAAACAAAAAACAAAAGAAGAAGAGCTGGAGCTAAGTTTTTGTATGGAAAAGTAAAACAGGCAGCCAAATAATTCAAGTAAAAGGAATAAGATGCATTCTGCATGTGACAGACAATAAGCTTGTACACCTTGTATAGAGTGCAGTAACCAGAAGCTAGACATGATAAAGGGAAGGGGTTATATAATACCATTACAACGGCTAGACTTCTAATTTTAAAGCTTTTATAACAAAGAGTTCCATCCTTTTACAGAGTTGATCAATAACAAAAGAACATATCCTACATTTTGCTGTAAAAAAGCAGATTAGCTTGCTGTCTTGTGGCCTCCTGTATTGGTGAAAATGTCTGAGAAATTATTCAAGGTCCATTATTTGGAACATCCACTGGGAAACTGGTAGCAAAGCTGAATTAATAATGAATAATGTCATAATGTCTATAATTAGGAAGCAGAAATTATGTCATGTGGTCAAGGGACTATCTGCCTCCTGTGAATACTCGTTCTGGGTATAGTTTTTGTAGCTGCATGAAGGAAAATCTAAGGGCAGGAATTTTTCCTGACATCCTCTATTCCAAGGCAGAACGAGAACTTCTTGTTGATTTTGGTCTTTTTATCTGCCCTTGTCAGAATGAGTAGGGCCTCCTCAAGATTTTGGGTTTTCTTTTTTCCTTATTTAGTTGTATCAAGGAGCTAGGATATCTTCATGCCATGAAGTGAAAGATGAAGCACTCTAAAATTTGAGCTTTGAGAATTCACCTACAGTTAATGCTTGCTGTAGCCTCCTGCCCAGAGGTTCAGGGTCTCTTTTTGTATTCTGTTTTTTAATTATTCAAAATAATTAATAATTTAGTTTGAAGGAGCCAAGAGTGAGACTAAGCGATGATCAGTAGCAAAATCCATGACCAGGGCTCTCTGAAAAGAAGCAAGGCTTTGCCTGTATATTATACTAACCCATGACAAAAGATAATCAAAGGGCCAGCAGAAGCAAAACCAAGAGCAAAACGAGGTTACTACTAATTTCGGTACAACGTCTTTCTATTCTGCGTACAGCTGTGCTTTTAATCGTAATTAGTATCATGCAAATTTTTGCCTTCACAGTAGGTAATGAACTAAATATCAGAAGTTCATTACTTTATTAGAAAACTATTACAACATTTGAACACACAATATGGTGTTTGAAGCAAAAATTATGATGAATATTCATTGGGAACCTGACTTTTTTTCCTTCTCTTTACATACACTAGATTTAGCAGTAGATCAATAGCTACTTCTTACTTGTCTGAAGGTGATGAAAGAAGGAAACAACAGCACAGGTCAGTAGAGCCAATGTAAGATTTGATCAAATGCATGGGGAACTTGATTTGCAGTGTGGTTCTGAGTCAGTGTTTTCATCGTTCTCATACTGATATCACTACTGATCTCAAGTTGTTTTGCATTGGTATTGCTCAGGTATACAACAGCTCCACAAAAAATGGTTCCTGAGGGGCTGGCGGATGGCGAATTGCAGAGATCCCTTGAGGTGATGGATGCCAACAGGTACTGACTTACATTAGCAGGAGCATCGGCAGCAGGTCAAGGGAAGTGACTATTCCCTTCGCTCAACTCTGAGGATTCATCTGAAGGAACATGTTCCATCTGGTGCCCCAAGGCCCAAGTGAGTTGGTGGCAGTCTGGGAGAGGGTTGCTTAATTATCAGGAGGTTTGGGGTATAATTCCCATAAGTAGAGGCTGAGGAACGGGATTTGCTTGGCCTGCAAAGGTGGCAAAAATAGTGTTACTATTGTTAACTGTTTAATGGGGGCTACGGAGGAGACGACACCAGACTTATAAGTGAGTAGTAAAACGACAAAAGGCAGTGGTCATAGATTGCAACAGAGGAAATAGTGCTAGAAAACAAGGAAAAAATTCTTCATGACAAAAGCATCTAAGCACTGTCACTGGTTGTGCAGTGGGGATTAATAACCTCAGAACTTGTCTAGACCAGGATCTGAGACTCTTGCTCAAACTCAGAAGCTCGCCCTGCTTTGACCAGGAAGTTAAACTGAGTGACCTACAGAGTGTGCCTCACAACTCAAGTTTTCTAGGGTTCTTTGGTCCTGCATACACTATTTGCTGACTGTAAG
Source organism: Bucorvus abyssinicus (assembly GCA_009769605.1). Taxonomy (NCBI): domain Eukaryota; kingdom Metazoa; phylum Chordata; class Aves; order Bucerotiformes; family Bucorvidae; genus Bucorvus; species Bucorvus abyssinicus. The sequence goes on along the minus strand of CM020030.1, from coordinate 15,893,071 downwards.
AAAATGGTGCTGTCTGGCATATACACAGTGAGGCTTTAGTCAACCTAGCTGTGGTGTGACTGCTAGGCAAATTGGGGTGTCGCCTGCAAAACTTGGCATTATTTCTGGATAATTTCTGGTGCTGATCAGAGGGATATTTTAGATATATGTGATAACTAGGGAGTAGGGGTGTTTGCTGAATCTGTAGGAACTATTGTCCCCCATGTATTAATGGGGTCATCAGTTTGTGAGAATTCCTCGATCAGGACTTGATCATGCCTGTAGTTCCCCCACCATGTGTTATATGTGATCACAGGTCAAGAATTTGGCTGTGATGCTGTGGTATAGACAGCCTCATATCTCAGCTCTGTTAATACATGCATACCGTTGGCACTGCTGATGTTTAATGATGATTCCTTCCTGCTGATGGATAAATATCAGTTGTCTAAATGAATATCACTGGAGGAATAATACATTTCAGAATAGACTAAGTAATTTTGAGATTATGTTGCATTATCTCTAAACTCCATTAAGAGTAAGTACAGAAACTCATTCACTCAGAGAGATACCAGGAAATGAATTGATCTACTAAGGTCTCTTTCCTCACGTTTTAGCACAGTATGTTTATGTGATAGTAGGTAGAAGAGTGAGGTCGTACAAGTCAAAAAAAGTCAACTTTTTGGAAAGTGTTTTTGTGGATTTAAAAAAAATAATGGGAATTAAGAAAGCAGGTTTGTATTCTCAGTGTGGGATCTTGAGCAAGTAATTTTATCTCTTCACTCTGCACAGAGAAGTTATTTATATGGGTTTTTATTTTGTAATATTCTTTATGGATTAAAAATAGTTATGTGCATGAGTTAAATCTTATAAAAACAATGATAGAGATGACATTGAAAAGACATCCTTTTATGCATTCAGTAGAGTAATTAGTCAATACTGCATGTGGACTTCAACAGCAACTATATCCTGACAGATGGGTTTTCCTGTAATTTTTTATTGCAGGGGAGGGGGAAATGTATGCAACCAAGATCAAACCCTGTAAGCAGCAACAGCAGCAACAACAGAATTAACTGTGGAAAGATAATGGAATGGTTCCAGACACTTTAGGATGTGAGAATCTTAAAAGCTGGAAAACAGACTTTCCTCTCAAATGGTATCTCTCCTGCTGGTGTTATACACCTTGGCGAAGAGCTGTAGGGTTTTATTTGCACTACAGGGAATGACTGTTATTTCATACATGCTGCTGTAAAATTGTGTTGGTATTTAGATAATAGCACAAAAGATGTTTATATTTTGTTCTCTAACAAGATCAGTTTCAATAAAATGAAGTTTTAGTCATTCCTTTTCATCCTTGCCTTGCAGCATCGTTTTACACTTAGACAACATCACAGCAATGTGATCTGTGGTAGTTTTATGAGCTCCAGGACCCTGACTCACTCCTGTGCTGCTGATTGCAGTAGCAACCTCAGTCAGCAATCTTGTTAACATCTGGGAATTAAACTACAATTAAACTGAAAGGAATGAAGCTAAGCACACACTTAACTTTTTTTGTTTCTAAGACTATTTTTAAATTCTTCAAAGGAAAATAAAAGGGGCCTGTGTTATGCTAGCCAGCATCCTGCCAGACAACTCCTTAGACCTGTAAGAAGATAGAAACCTGTTTATCCAAGAAGAGAAATGGTGAAGTTAATTAGGGCCTGGTATCATGAGTGTCCTTAAAAACATTCAGAGTATCAATAAAGCAAATTATTTTGATTGTCAGAGAAGTAATTTTTAAAGCTGGGCCCTTGGAGATATCAGCCAAGTCCTCTTTAAAGATAACTAAGGGACCTACAGTTTAAAAAACCTCGTTTTATTTTAATGGACAAATTAAATATTTGAGTTGAGATGTAGATTAAAGTCCAAGTTGAAAGTGAAATCTAACTCAAAAAGCACTTTAAAACCCAATATTTAATTGCAATTTTGGAGAACAAACCTGAAGACAAAACCAACAATCAACTTAACTGTTTCTTTTAGATTAACAAGAAGCCAGTGACTTCTAAATAACAATCAAACAGGTAAAATGAATAATTGGGTCACATCCAATCCTCAGTTCTGGCAGCTTAAGTTGAGTAAAAGCTCTATGTGAACTCTTTTGTCTTACAGAAAATGTGATTTATTTTAATAATTGGACTATTGTTGTCTTCAGACCTAAACCGCTAGGGTAAATAAGAAGGTTGGAAAGGACAGAAGTAATTTATCTAACCATATTTAAAAATGACCTTTCACTATCATATTATACCGATGATAGCTTGAATTTGTCTTAGTTTCTGTCTGTAGCTGAAGTCATGTTCTAACAAGCTTTGGCAATGCTGAGTTTCTACTTAAAAGATGACTGCAGCAAAAAATATTGCAAAGGCCAGAGCAGTTCAGAGCAAACACAGATTTTCGTCTGCCACACAAACCCATTACAGCTTTTGCCAATCCACCCGCAGTGTTCTGCTCATGCTATTTGTTCATCAGTCCACGTTTCCAAACTCAAAAGCAGTGAATTTAAAAATTTTTAAAGCTGTGGTTTTTTTGAAAGTTTTACCAAAACCCCCTGTGATTCCTGGGGAATTTAAGCTACTGAGAAAAGGTTGGCTTTTCTAAGGTGCTTTCTGAGGATCATCTTGACATGGCCCATTGGCAGACCACAGATTACAAGTTGTTATTCTCAAATAAAGATATTTTTTGAAAAAAATTGGGGAAGATTCTTGAAATGTTAGTGTGCCACAGGGAATGCCTCTGGTTATTCAATAACACTTTTATATGATCTTAGGTTAGGCATGTTGTTACCTGTTTGTAAATACCAGGCACCGTACTGTTTTGTACCTCTGAAAGAACGAAGTGCTGCAAATGTGTAATGGAAAATAGGGAAAAATGGAAATGGAAAAAAGGGAAAATGGGGAAATGGGGGAAAAAAAGGGAAAATAGCATCAGAAGAGCTACTGACACTTGTTGCATATGATGAAAACAGGAAGTCAGATGAAACACAGGCTTCTTGGAATTAAATATGTATGTATATATGTTGATTTTTAAAAACTCCTCTCCAGTCACGTAATGGTAGAAAAGAGATATCCTAGGGGCTTTGAGGGTCTGAGATGTTCATGATCAGTCACTGAAAGGTTGTTTACAAGACCATTTTCACTAGTAGAAAATGAATTATTCTTGAGACTGTTTCAGGCAGTTTGTAAGCCAAAAGGGACGCATCAATTGTCAGAAATCATTTTTAATTCATTTGTAGCAAGTATTATGTTCAATTCATAGTTGAAGATTTCACATAATGAAAGCTTTTCACAAGAATGCTTACAATGGAGATGTAGATTTATTTACAGCGATGTATGTCCTTTGCAGTTTATGAACTTGTGATATCCATCAGGAGGTTTGGTAGCTGGATCTTCTGTTGCAAACAAACAACATTAGACCTTTCAAACCGAATGTGAACAGATGTTCATAGCCTTGTTTGAGCTTGCACAGGCTGTCTCCTCTGATCCACCTAGTGTATTCCCTTATAGGTTTAGTTGCTCAGCAGTTTAAAACAGTTGAGGAGAAGGTATTTGGTCTCACTGACATCTTATATTGTGACTGTAAGCACCAAAGTTAGGCTTGTATAGATTGTATTGAGAATTATAGGATTACTAATGGCCTGTGTAAACTGTATCTGTGTATTATGTATTGTGTATTGTGTATTATTCTGGTTAGTCACAAAATCACAAAAATAATAGTGATAATAATAAGAATATTTGCACAGAAGCACTTAAAAGGAAAATGGAGTGCTTATGTTGTTAGAAGTGGGCTTGTAATGTAAAACATAAAATGGAATGATGACTCTTGTCTGTGCATATATCACCAGGCAAATACCTAGAAGGCATGCTTTTTTTATAAGCCGAACAACAATATTGGAAAGAAAACAACAAGGGCTTAAACAGTAGTCTGTTTACGTTCCAGGTGAGGTTTATGTCCATTAGAGATGTAAGATGTGAAAGATCTTTTCAGCCAAAGCAATGAAGGCAAAAACTTTAACTACTTCTAAGATGCATTTTGTTTTAAAGAAAGCTATAAGGTATTTGCAAGAAAACAAAAAAAACCCGGTAGAAATAGTAGAATGTATATTCTAGGCCATTATCTTCCTAACAGGGAGCTTTCTCATAAACATCTTCAACCCATCTGTTTCCTAAAGGATTATGAGGGTGCCTCAGGAAAGAGTCCTGTATAGATGTTCATGCAGTAAGCCCCTGCTCTGTTTTAATCATTTAGCAGATTTGTTTGCATTTTTATAGTCCTTATAATTAGCAGCTGATAACCACTAATTCTAACCTGACTCATTCGCAGAAAACTGAGGGTTAAAAATTCCATGACATTAGCTCTAAGAAATGGTAGAAGTTATCAATCTGCCTAACTAAGGCAATGTTAATTGATAGCTTCTTTCTGAAGATGTAACATCCACATTTTCTGTGCATAAATATCATCTACATTGTGCAATGCTTAGATTACACAGAGTAGCAAAAATTTACAAGTTCAAAAAGCTTCTCTACCTGTTTGCTTGTATATTAAATCCGTATGTCTCCTTTGGTGTTAGAAGAAGTAGTTCTAACTATTGAAAATAAAATCAGAGTTTGCTTTATACTTGAGATTAAATATGTTCATACCCTCCCCAGAAGAGAATAATAATAGTTCTAAAGAGGGTAATCACTACCTTGTTGAAGTGAACAAGTATCGGTGTGTAGAGGTGTCCCTTCAGCTGTTACCTTGGCAATGGGTGGTGCCATTATGTCCTACTGCTGAGCTAAAATTGGGCTATACTGTGGTTTTGGCCCAATTACTAGCTGGTAGGTTTGTCTGCGTAGTAAATAACAGTAGCAATTAAGTGAGATTACACAGGCTTCTGGTTAGGTTGCACAAGATTTCTCCCTATAACCTGGATTGGAAACTTGAGCCATAGCTTCTTTACTACTACCATTAATTTTGCTAGCTACTTACGGAAAGGGAATATTTGCCCATACTGTCACTTGGATGCAGTAAAAGGAGATATCAGGTGTGATTATCTGACAAAGGAGACAAAGTTTCTCAAAAGAGACTCTACTGTTTGAGAGTCTTAGAGCATAGTTTTACTGGTCTCTTGGACCAGTAATTTTCAAAGCCACATATAAGGAACAAAGCCTGTGTATTCAAATTTTAATTCAATCACACATCACAAACATCACACAAATTGAGTATGAAAAGCATTAGAGCAATTACAAAGATCTGTACCAACTTTCTCTGAGATTGCAACATATGAAATAAATTTAATATTAACAAAAGCATTAAATGCTTATTTGAAAGCTAGACTGCTTTTATACAATGATTTTGATAAAAGCCTTTAATAGATTTGGAACCAGAGCCCATTCTTCCCTTAATAGAAATGTCTTGCCAATGAATTTTAAGAATCAAGGTCTTCTGGTCACGTGGTTGGAAGGTTTTCTTCTTTCATCATGCATCTCTAACTGGTCGGGTGGAGGCCGCCCAATACCCTTATGGCTCATTAGCCTGACTGTGAAGACATTCTCCTGTGCAATGAGGGTTTGGACATCTCAAGCACTGATTCTGATTCTTCCCATTCCTAAGAATCTGCTTGTATCAGTAGGTTATTTATGGTACTTATCCTGAAGCCAACACTACTCCTTTCCTCATCCTTCAAGGATTTAAAATCCAAGGGTCACTATTATTAAAAATGCATCTTGGTGTGGGTTGGCAAAGCACATTCTCTTTAAAAGGTAAACTGTACAAATGGTTTCACATTACTTACACCTTAAAAGCACATGCATGTGCAGTTGCCGCATTGCTAGTGACTATAACTTGCATTCCTCTGAATCCTTTGGAAAATTTCTAGGTGGCTCAACTTGAGATTTGTTCAGATATTATTGTACAGGATTAAACATATTGAATTATTATACATGTGAGTTCCCTTGTCTGCACAGAACTAATTGATGAAAAATTAGTTTCCGCTGTTTTGAGGATTTTTTTCCTCCAGCCACCCTGAAAGGCACCTACTTTTTTACTCAAGTTATGACTGTATCATAGTCATATCAGTCAACTAAACAGTCACGACTGTGAGATCACTAACGATCGCGACAGATAGTCCTTTTACTAATTAAATTGACTTTTCTGGAATTCCTACACTTGGAAGAAACCCAGATTGATTAATTTAGTAGAGACTGGAAGTAAGAAAGGAGGGGAGTGGGTGGAAATAACAGGTGATCAGCTGCCAGCTCACTAGGGAAGTTTCTCCTTCACTAAAAGGGCTCCTTGTGAAAATACTGCAGCTTTTATAGAGAACGCGTCCTCAAAATTGTTTGTACAGTGTTATGCAAACAAGTTCAATTATTGCTAATGAAAGCTGTACTCCCACATGCTGACCTGAAAGATTACCTATTGTATATAGAGTCTATCTGAAAAGACACTTTGAGGGAGATGAAGTAGAAGTCAAACAGCGAAGTAAACTTAATTAGGGTACAATAGAATCTACTATTTACTTTCTCTGATTGATTGAGATGAAATTACCTAAATTCACTTAATTAGCTGTGAAAGGCCAAGGTCCTTACAGGCTCATTTGAGATGTAACCACTTCTTTTTAGTCTGGGAACTTGGCCATATCGCTCAACATGGCCTATATATTTACATAGCTTAGTTAGCTGTTGAACTCAGATATAAAATTTGGGTTTTGCCTAATGGTTATAATTTGCAGTCGATTTAAAAGGGGAAAGTGTTTCATTTACCATCTTGCCAGAACTTTTAATTGGATATTAGTTTGTATTTTGTCTTTGCATATGTGAGCAAATGTGCTGGGTTAAGATGTGCCAGTGGGGCTGAGACCCCTGTCCCCTTCCTTTCCCCTCTAAATGTGGGAAAACTTTCTCGCAGCTTTTGTGGGGGAAATGCCATGGCCCTCTTGGCTTCTTACTGGAGCCCAGACCTGTCAACCAAGCTCCTAAGTGATTAAGCATATAAAAAGCCGAGATTTTCGACCCTCCCCCAGCGCACACATTTGAGTTTAGCACAGGACACAGAGAGAGATTTCCATCAGAGAGATAGAAAATGCAGTTTCCTCCACGGAGCAGTAAAAGACTCTTTCGCAGTTAAATTCCATTGGTTTTCTTTTCCTAAAGCCCAGTTAAGCCCATGGTATTTTACCAGCTGCATTATTTTAAATCTCTTTCATAAGTCACAAGCAAAACCTTTCGGAATTTCCTTCCTCTCTAATTTCAACCTCCGACAAATATTAATATAAATATATGAGAGACTGTGTGTGTACATGTACATATATAGGTAGAAGGCTGTTTTTATTTACAAAACAGGAAAGGAAAAAACCTTGCAAACCAGTTAGGGTTTTCTTTTGCTGTCTTCCCACAGAAACTTCCACTTTTCTTGACTCCTGATAAAATGACTAGAGGAATCCTCTTTTGAAGATATAGGTATCTAAAACTGGTGTTGGTGAGCTCTACTTATCGGAGAATTTCAGGGCAGTTTGATACTTACCCATTGATTCTCAATCTGCAGTAGTTCAAGACTATTACAATGGTCCTTGGGGACAGAACCGTAGAGGACATATTAGAAGCAGGGATTTATTGCAAACTTTCTGTTTCTGGTACACTTTTGATATGATCAGTCACTGCTGGACAGGCAATTAAATGGTGCCAAAGATGTTGTCAGCTGACAGTTCCTGTATCAGGAATATTTACTGTACAGATATATGACATAATGGAGGTTTCTAATATTCTGGGGATCTTGTATTATTGCTACCTGCATCTAAAATGAGTTGACAGTTATTTTCTTCGCTTAGAGAGTAAAACAAGAGCGAAAAATTGTTGCAGGTAATTAATACAGTATCCTTGATACTGAAACGATTCAAAACCAAATGCTTGAAATTTTGCTTCCTTAGTCTCCTGTCATCCTTCACACACAGAAAAACAAGCTCACTTTGAAAGTGTTCAAACAAATCAAAACTGTATTTAACAGAGAAAAACAACAAATGACAGATAGGGCACCTGCACTTTATGGCTATTACGTCCTTCATTTGATGGAAGATGGCTGAGAAGTTATGCAGTTCTATATACTGTACTTGGAAAGATTTTTTTTTTCTGAGATCCTTTGTTTTGAATGTGTAGTGACTTGAGGCTTGCTGGCTCATCAGACACGTGTGGTATAAAACATATCTTTGTCTGGGCAAAACTTATTTCAAGCAGTTCTCTTTTATTTCCTCTTTTTAAACCTCTATGGAAAGGAGGTTAATAAACCCCTCTTTCCGCAGGTGGATGTAAGAATTGCTCAAGATTCCACCCCCAGGTTTTCCTTCTCAGGCAAGATGACACATCATCCACCTCTACCTTTTCTTTCCTTCATTTTCCTTTCCCTCAAATTCCTTCACCACAGCATTCTGACATGCCTGTCTTCCAAGCAACCAGCTACCTTTGAATTATGATTTTTTTTTTTTGTCTTATGAAAACGTGTATATGTGGAAATCTCAGAGTACTGCACTGACAGAACCTAGTTATACAACACCATGCCTCACAGTGATTTTTACAAGATTAAAATATAAATTCATGTCATGTCGTTTACTGCAGAAGTATGGACACACTCGTATGAATCTTAACAGTACAGCTGCAGACAGTGGCACTTGGCGATTTAGGGAGGCAGCATGTAATTACTGCACTTGAAATTTGGCCTGGACACTCGGTGAACTCTGAATCTTTCATGAGAGGCATTGGAAAATCATGAATGAATATAAACAGCCATGACTTCTGATTCTGAAAGTTCTTCACTCCTGCCAAATAACTTTATTAAAAACCAAAGTTGTCAGAAATGCATTTTGGCTCATATTATTGTAAATAAGTTGTATTTCTGTTGCTTTAGTTGGTGAAGGAGTTACATCTTTTTTTCCTTCTCTGAGTTTTCTGAATTTGTTTGTATGACTTGAATTCTTAAGTTTGGAAACAAGCTGTAATTTTTTCTCCTGATAGAAATGATCTTTTCTGACTTTGAAGTGAGGGGGTTTGGTTGGTGGGTTGATTTTTTTGTTTTTTGGGGGGTTTTTTTGTATTAGACTTTTTTTCAAATTCATTGTTTTCATCTCTAAGAATTTTTGCTCTCTATCCATTTTAATTTACACATAGCTTTATATTTATCCGACTGCCTGAAGATGCACTTATGGATTGATTTTCAAGTTTATCACTTATCATTTGTATCATTATTTTATTATCCAAAATCAGGTGTTAGCTATTTCTCTGTGCACCTCTTTCTAAAAAATTAAGAATATAAACTTACATTAGTATCCAAAACTATGTAGACCAATTATATCAGAGATGTACAGTGTATGAAGTTTCAGATAAGGAATCAATATTTGCAACCTTTGATAGCCAAGTGACGTGACACACTGAACTGAGGTTAGAGAATGAACCAACCCCTTTTATATGAACCCTCTAATTATGCAGAATTCTATTACAGTTAACTGGATTTGATATTCACATAACATCATGGAGCTAGGGTTTTTGAAAGGTGTTTGAAAGAACACCTTTGTAAATAGATATTCTCTAATTCTAAGAACTCTTGGCAGAATACTGCTGTAAAGCACTAAGCAGAGTTTACAGCGCTAAAAATTTTCTCCGCTTCTGGGTAATGGGAAAAAACCCCCACACATTCCTTTTTTTTTTTTTTTTTTTAAGTTTTAGGTTTGTTTGTGTGTCTTAATTTCACTGGATGCTTAAATACATACCGTTTCATCCATAGGAGATAAAAAACATACCTTCTTTGTTAGATTTTTACTTAGGCTGTGAATCTTTAAGATGAGGTTCTGTCTTAGCTATTTTAGAGTAATTGAAAGATTTCTAGGACTGTCAGATAACGGATGGACAACACTGTCAGACATTTCCTGCAGCAAGTAAGCCTTTACCTTTTGCATCAAAACAGTCATGAAGCTTAGCTTCTGGTTCCATGATAAGGAGGTTATTTTAGTGATACCATCTTACGGAGCTCCTTACACCTTCTCTTTCCACTATCACAGCATGTGGCCTGCTTAGTTACCGTACAGGATCTGTTTGTAAAGCAATCATTTTGTGTGGGTAAAATAACTGACCTGGATTTAAAAAATCCTGCCAAAAAAGAAAGTTTTCTACTAGACTCAGCTCAAGGCTTGTCTCCACAAACACTTGTAAGAACAACTCATTGACTGGAAAGGAATGGCCGGTGGTATTGTCAGCCCAAAAGCATACGGTCATTAAGTTAGGATCTCATTCTCTCCAAGAACTGCAGAAGCACATGCAAACAGCAGATCCTATAAAACCTACCTGACTATTTCTTTTCTTAAAGAGTTGTGATGTGGGTCCTACAGGTAAGGGGGTTTTGGTGACTAGAATGGAAAAAAAAATCTTCAGTGAAAGGGGAAGAAACAATTCTATGCGGGGTAGGAGAGTCATATGAGGCAAACCATGACTGCTCATTCAAGAACTGATGATCCATCAATATAGGGGATAAGAAAAGTTGTCTGGTAACAGCAGCCACTCTCCTTTTCCATCTCTGTCACTGCTTACCTTCCCTAGTACTCCTGACTGGTCACCTCTACCTGATTAGGTGTTTTTCTGGGAAAAGTTAGACTAAGTTTGGCCTGTGGACTACTGTCAGTCCATACTTCTGCAACAGCCATTGTGTAACTTATCTCTGTACTAACCTGGCAACCTGTTGTGACTAGTTTCTCTGAGAGTGGATTAAAAATTTACAAACATGCCAGCTTCACAAGTGAAGAATGGTCCGTGGTCTCTGCAATGATCCCTCTTTAGCTAGTACAGATGCTGCCCACCGCTGATACTAGCATTCGGTGTGCAAAATCTGAGACTGAAAGGAGTTATGCCACTTCTAATTTTTAGTGAAGTATAAGTCGCATTATGCTTTCTCTTCCCCGTCTCTTCAGAATAATCTGTAAACCCTTAAAACTAAAACTTTTGCAGCAGAGGCTTTCAGAGAACTGTGATAAAATATCATAAACTTTTTAGTCTAATCTATGGGGTTTGGGTTTGTTTTTTTTTTCTAATCTAATTGATACACTGTTAAAATATTTAGAATACTTGGTTACTTTCATGTACTTGGATTTTTTTTTTTAAAGGCCCTTATTATAACCTAGCAAATTCTAAATAAGATACAATTCTACAAGTCTAAGAGCTTATTAGATAATACTCATTTCATACCAAGACTTTTTAGAAAGAGTAATAATATAAACTATATGTTAATAAATTTAAAAATGTATTCAGAGATCATTGACAAAGAAGTTTAGGCAGAACAACTAGTGGAAGAATCCCTAAGTTATTCAGTTCCAAGACTGACTGTACATTGCGTATGACAGAACTTGTTACACACGTATTTCATGTCATTCTGCTTTTGAACAAAAAAGTAACTGCCTCTTAAATTTTAGGTGAATTATTCTTGAAAACTAATGGTGACACAACAGGCTCGTCCTGTGGTGTTATGTGCTGAATGTATACCCAAACTTAAACAAGGCAGCAGAGTGCATTCATGAAGGTACCAAGAAAAAACAGTGCCTGTCTTACAATGTAGAAATCGTTGGGTACCCATCAAGAGGAAATCTAGGCCTTTTACACTGCATCCCAGCTTGTTTTTCTGCCACATAGAAGCTTTTTTCAAATGTCTACAATACCAGGAGAGCACTACTGAAGTAAAATGGTGGAGTACTTGTGGTACAAACAATATGGTCAAAAGCAACTACATTTTAGTAAGACTATACTTAGTGAAGGAGATCATCATTGTGAAAAAGAGGGAATGACTGAAGAAGTATGAAGTAGGGGAGAAATGCTTACTCTTATTCTTGAAATGACGATAAACTTTCAGAAGAATTTCCTACTGATTAACAATGGAAATACATATCTCACTTCACTGTTACATTAAAAATCCTGCCCATTACTTTTATGCTTTTTCTTTTAGTGTCCTTGGAGGGGTAACCTAGAGTTTCAAGGTATTTTGACCAGTGAGAACATCCTGATGGGAACTTTGACAGTTGCTGGGCAATGATTTCTATGCCAAAGTTAGCTAGTCAGTGAGACCACTTATTTTTTATGAAGAACATCATAAGACAAGGGGAAACAGAAGTGTGTTCTAAGTGATAATTCTCTATCCCTCTTATATTGAAAACTTACCAGATACAAGGACCAGCTCTAGCTGCAGTATACTTATCAATAACTGCAAAAAGAGCATCCTGGGCTATGTAGTTTGAAATAATTTTCTGTTTTGTTTGGGTTTTTTTAATAGAATACAAATGGCTTAGATTGTCTCCTAAAAATGTCTTCCTCAACAAGTAATGTACAATCAGTATGATTGTACTGAGTTTGTGAGTTCTTTCTCTTTCCCCTTTTCCCTTTCATCTTTGAACTGAACTCCTGAAATTGTCTGCTATTTTCAACTGAAATGACAGTAGCAGAAATTTAAAGAAATTTTTACAATGTCATTGAAAAAGGCATCAAGATGCAAAGTATAAGCTGCTATAAGATACTGAACAAATCACTGCACTGTAAACCTAGCATTTGTGAGCAAAAGAGATTACAAATACATTTGAAATATCATCTGAAGCTTTTATGGGACTCAAAACATGTCTTGTGTGACTTCTTTAATGTCTTTTAGTGTGTCATACTAAGATCTTGCTATGATTCTTTTAAAATTGAACAGAAATCTGATGGAAAACTACTCTTTGTCCATACTGCTTATTGAGGTACTTGTTTTAATGGTATGCTTTCCTGCATGTTTAATTAGATGAATACTCATAAAACCTTTACGCTCTGTATCTATTCTGCAAACTTAAGCAGTCAGACCTCCTCTCCAAGCCCGAAGACTGCGGTCAGGCACAGATTTGCTAAGGGCTGAACTGGGACAGAGCCCTTATATGTGCTTCTGTTTCTGCAGTACAGTTGCAGTTGTGCAGATGCAGGGCATTGCCTTTCTGTTTCTTTCTGACTTGCTCTAAAAATTTTTATCCAAATTACATTTACAGTTCTTGTATTACTACTGCACTGATTCCATGGGAAATTCTGTGAATGGCATGAATGTGAAAGAAAATATTGTCCATGAACAGACTGCTGTAAATGAAGTAATGAAAACTTTTGCAATAGGTAGCAATTGCAAAGAAAACTGTAGATTTTTTATGTTCAAGCTTAGAGATACATCTTTTCCTCTCTTTAGACTATGAACAGGCATTTGAATATTTTTTCTGCCATATTACCATTGTAGGATTTTCAAAGGAAAAAAGTTAATAGTGCTTTTGATCAGTATACATATATATATGGTCAAAAATCTAGGAATGAGGACTGGAAGAGATCTTCCAAGTTGGACAATAGTAATTTGTTGCCTAATAGTAATTATGTCCTATAACCTCTTCATAAAAGTACCTTCCAAAAATTATTTTGTTTTTTTGCTACTCTTAATCTATTGGAACTTAAAAATAAATCTCCTGAGGTTTAGAAAACTTCAAAACAAGCCTAAAATGTTCTCTTATCAGTAGACTAATTTATTCAAGTTTGTTCCTATAAGCCTACAGATTTATAGGAGGCAAACCTCTCTATGCATGCTTAATGCATACTCTCGTTCCTCTGACCATTCTTCTGGCCTGCTTTCCCTTATTATCTAATTTGGGTAAATTAAATAATTTTGATAAACTTTTTGAAACGTTCACAGGAAAAAGTGCTATATGGCATCTAAGAATGAGCAGGTCTATTCTCCAAAGATCTCAGCCACCAACACACAAGAACAACAGGTTTTAGTTCTGCCACCGTATGGTAATCTTGCATCTTTTTGCAAATAAAAAACCTCTTGATTTTCCATTCCTGGGACTAGTATGTACGCTGGTGTATGTTCCTGACAATTACATAAACTCTCTCTTCTTATTAGTATAGTGTGAGTGCTTTACATGTTTTCCATAATGCCTTACCAGAATAAATACTAAAGCCCTCTTAAAAATACTGACAATGAACAGGATAAAGGCATATTGTATTTGTGGAGTAATTTAAACATTAAAAAAGGAAAACCCGAAAGTTCTTGGATTGTTACAATCTACCACCTTAATAAAAGACTGTGGTGGTTTAAACCCATCAGGCAATTAGACACCACTCAGCCACTCGCCCCTGCACCCGCACCAGGAACCCTATCCTAGCTGAACCCAGGACAAAGTCAAGTAAGTTAAACTTTGTCAGCTACAACTTTTTCTTTTGCAATTTGATAAGTAGTGCTTTATTCCTTCTTCATATTGAACCTTCTTGCTTTCAACTTCTTTGATCCACTCAGGAGAAAGATGGCTGTGAGTTTCCCACTACAAATAGGAACAGAAATACCGAAGGGGACATTTTGATGAACATCTCCCAAAAATCCTATTCTGTATAGATGAAAGCTGAGTGAAAAAAGAAAGTGAGAGATCACAGAGAAGTTCTTAGAGAGCAGCTGCAAAGTCCTGAATTAGGATAGAACTGAAACACTTTTAAAATCCAGAACAGCCTATAGCTTTGTCATTGCGGTGTTGAACATGCAGACATCTGTGACTTTCCGTACATCCACAGAGAATGTTCTATAATCAGTATCATTTTATAAAGTTTTCCAGGTAAGCCTAGATAGTAGGTAGGACGATCTTGTCAAATCACCTGAGTGCAAGGCTATGAAAAGTTAACACTTTTTTAACAGTAGTGAGGAACCTGAAGTGAAAACCTATTAACTGAAACTTCAGGTCTGGCTGTAAAGTTTGGACTTCTACCATCATCCAGACAGGAGATCCTCAACCTTAATCACTACACTGTTGACCACATTATAGCTTTTGGACACATCTAGAGACACCTCTATTTTATTCCATGGCTGGGAAGCCTATTCTTGACAGTCTACCTTGTAAGCCCATGGAACTATGACAATTTCAACAACTCAGTACGTTTTTAACATAAATATTTTTTCCTAAATAAATAAAATTAGACCTGTTAATTTAATTAATTTGCTTATTTATTTAATACCTGGGATTTCCTTACTGTGATTCACTTTCTTGTTACTGCCTAAAGACTTCTTTAGATGAAGGCCTTATTCCTTGCCGTTCACTGAGAAATTTTTACATTTTCACATAGTTTTAAGCTTTTAGAAACTCCAGAGAGAATACAAAGCTAAAATGGTACAGTCTCTGAGTATGTCATGAATAGCTTCTTGATAAAAATTCCCTAATGTGTGAGGGTAAAGGGTATAATAAATTTTTAACTGAGGCAAGCTTTCATTGCTCAGGGAACTATGAAATAATTTGCTTCTGTTGTGTTGTAGTGAGGATGCTTCTATACCCTGTGGTTTTCTAGTTTGCTTGGGTAGGCTCTAAAGCATGTAATCTATTAAAATATTAAAAATTATGAATTATGAATTGAAATTCATGACAATAAGATAAAAGGACTCTCTTATCCTTTTCTACATTAAGATGCAATCGAAGCTTAAAATTTTTCAGTGCTTCAGTGTCATTTAAAACTGAAATAAGTCCCATTTGTCAAAGAAGTCACAATGTCCATAACTTCTGGGAAATGTAATCGTTTGCCATGATTGCTAATCTTTGTTTGGCAGCTTATAGCTATCTCTGACAAAAGTATTCCTGCAGCCTTTCTGCATAACAAGTAAGACGAAAACTTCACACTGAAGTGCCAATCAGCTCATTGCTCTTGGGCCTGCCTAAGTTTGAATGGGAAGTGGATGAATTGCTTTATTTTATGTATGCTATTTTAATCTGTACTGAAATAATGAACAATACCTGGCCTGTTTCAATGTGGTGAACCAACCTTTAAAATAATCTCTAAATGTATCGAATACTGGAAAGGGTGGGTTGTTTTATCTTCTTTTATCCAGGGGAATAAAACATTGCGATATTTTCAGGCATGTGTTGTAGTGGATTTTTTAAACTGAAATTTCATACCTTTGCTTCGCTTTTTGATTGCCATGAATATTTTGGGGGTTGAAGAGGAAGAATGCTCTTTGATGGCACTTCAAATAAACCGTACAAGCATATAGTGATGTTATTGGATTTTTCAAAAAAACACCAATTTTTCTTCTCAGCTCGTATACATTAGTTCTGTTGCATTTTTAGTCTATATTCTTCCGTCAAATATATCACTTTGAAGTTATCTTTAATTTGACAACAGGAGGTATGAGTAATGGGGAGACTTTGTTTTCACCCTTATCTGCTTTAAAAAAATGCTTTAAAACTTCTAATGGCGCTTGCTGGCCCTTTCTTACTTAAATTGAAGAATTTCAGAAAAAAAATAAAAATGACTGTTCAGGAAAATGCCAAGCGATATCATTAAATTTAGGAAATAAAAATGAAAGCACTTTTATTTTCTTTTTTAATGTGTCCTTTGACTCTATATCCAATTTGACTCAAGTGTGCTTTATGGTTTTCCCTGCGAGGACTTACCACTTCCTGTAGAGAAGGTCAGAGATTTGCATTGTAATATAAAGTTCATTAGAAGTATGGCTGTTTTGGAAATAGTTTTCTGATAGGAATATATGCTTTTGATTATGGTAACTAACAGAATCAAGAAGAAATATTTTGTCACTTTCTGAATTTTCTACTACTTGAATGCAAAATAATGATAATTAGATGCCAGCAATGAAGAGAAAAAGTAACATATCTTAAAATTTAAGTTCTACAGAAGAGATCCGTGTTCATTGCTTACTTTCCTCAAATACTTGCTGGTACACAGTTTGTAATACATTTCCAACAGCAGTGGGTGCTTAACAAACAAAGCAACATTATAGAAAGTGTAACAAAGCTCATTGCAGTCTGCATATGAAGGGAAGTTTTCTGTTCACTTATGTTAAACAGAACTGAGTTCATTCACTCATAACTATTCTTTCTAGGAGTGGAGGCACATTTTCTCGTGGTTTTGTACTCATTTCTACATGCTTACAGTAACACAATAATTGTCTAAATAGTCTGGGCAGAATTACCTGTAATATCACAGAGGACAAGGGTCATCACCTATGAAGGATCTCATCATGTCTCATAGGCCATTTTCATTTAGCAATCGTGTTCATTTTCTGGATGTGCCTTTTGTGCCTTCAAATGGCTGACAGTGATTGTGATCTTTTTTTTCCATCCTGTCCTTTCTCCATGAATGTCATTAGGGAATTCTGCTGATCCATTTACAGGCATGGTTTCCTTCTCTGGGTGTAGTCTGCCTTTCGTTTTCCTGCTTTGAGCATCTTGAAGCTGTATGTAGATATGGGCTGTGATGCCTGATGACCTGATGATTTCAGTGCCATAGACACTTGCTATTTCTTTACTCCTTATTCATGTCATTTCTTCTAGTCCTGTCATTCACATATTCCTAGTTATACATAATTCATATAATTCTTAAAGTTTTAATCACAAACCTCTGCAAAAAAATGCATTTTGTTGCTTAGAAAATCTAGATGTGAAAAATACTGACTTCATTGATCTCAGTATAGCCATTCTTATGCTAACTAATCTGGACTTTGCACTCACATGGAATGCTTTGCTGAGCAGCTCTTTTATACATTTTGAGACAGGTACATCATGGGATGTATACGAAACTAAAGACTGGTGAATTTCAGTCTTTTGTCTGTGATGTCTGGGGACAAAAAAAAAAGATGGCCCTCAAAGCCATTCTTGTTTGCTTTATTTCATGCAGCATTTTCGAATATGTCTATCTAAAACTGCTGCGGCTATTACCTTATCTTTTCTAGGCCGCAGGCTCTATCGAAGATTGCTGCACAAGAACTCAAAGACTGACTAGAGACTAATAGTTCATTTTGTACAAAATTTTTAGTCATAAATAGATCACTTTATTGCTGTGGATAGTAAACTACAAAATTATGATCTTTGTCAGCCAAGCTCCGTGTAGGATCACTTATATTTACACAAACAGAATTAAACTTTTGATTGTTGAAAAGTTCATGTCAATTGGCAGGATTCTAAACTGGGTTAGTGCTAACAAAGGAAGAATTTGGCAGAGAACTAGGTCTGCTTATTAGTGGCTGCAGCCCATTGGAGATGTTCCTTGGTTTGTCACGGGTAAAAGAGGCTAAGGAGTGCAAGTCTATTGTGGTTGTCATGCTAATGTGTGGATAACATTCATTGGCTGTGGAAGTCCATCTAGTAGCATTTACCATCTATACCACATAAAGCAGTATGATCCCTGCACAATCCTAGAAGGATTATTGTTGTATGTCCACTAAAAAATTAAAACCAAAGTTTCAGTTTCAGTGGGCCAGAGTAGTTGCGGGTTTGCTAGGACCCTTTTGTGCTTTCTAAAATTATTGAAAACCCCAGAAAACATGGTAGAATGATGTTCAAAGATGCCCAATAACTGAATATGCATTAGACACCGTCTCTCACGACATTTACACAGTAAATAGCAATAGAATGGTAAGATGTGGACAAGTAGAAGCTACTCAAACAGATCCACTCCTATTGTCCAAGATTAAGTGACCTATAACATTATCAGCAATTTAACTCAAACTCTGTAATGCTTTACATTTTGCGTCAGGAGGTGTTTATCATGTATCTGCCTGTCTATTCATCATTGCAGCTATCAAATCTGACCTATCTAACTTTGCTGTGGCGTTACCAGCTGTGTAAATAGGGAAACAAAACAATTTGAGTTGTTCTGGAAATGTAAAAAAACCCACATGTACAATAAGGCTAGGTGGTTGAGTTTCAGGGTCTGTGGAAACACCTATTTCTACAGATGCATTTGAGGCTCTGATGTGGTTAAACACAAAAACCCATTTTTATTTCTTTTCAATATTCCTGACTACCTGGGAAAATCATTCCATGGTGGTTTTTAAATTACCTCTGTTTTGTGTGGAAGCAGTGTGTATAATGTCCCCTTTACCTCTGGGTCTGTTAGTGCAGCCAGACTAGCATCCCGAGACACAAACAGCATGAGAGATGTGAGAGTTTCACGCCAGGGACTTGTGTCCACTTTTTTGTGCTGGGCAAGGACAATTGCTACTAATTTTTTTCCAAAGATAAAGAGGATCCTTTCTAACCTAAAATGGCACTGACAAAGGTGATGATTGCTTTAGAGCCCATCCCTGCCCTCCTCAGTATGTGCAGAAGAATGAATTCCACTACTTGCAATATTCAGTGTGAATATTAAATTCAGCAGAGACAAGTAGAGTCCTGCCCCTAGGCAGGAAGAACCCCTGGCAGTGGTACAGTCTGGGGACTGACAGGCTGGGGAACAACTCTGTGGAAGGCCCTGGAGCTCTGGGATGACAGCAAGCTGAGCAGAAGCACGCGGTATGCTTTGGCAGCGTTAAAGGCCAAGAGCATCCTGGGCTCTATTAACAGCAGCACAGCCAGTAGACCGAGGGAAGTAATTATCCGCCTTTACTCTGCACGTACTGGACTGTATCGAGAACACATCGCCCTGTTTTGAGCCACCCAATAAAATAAATGCATAGACAAACCAGAGCCAGTTTAGCAGAAAGCAGTCAAGCCAGTCATGCTGGACTATTTGCCCTGTGAGAAGAGGCTGAGGGAACTGAGCTTGTTCATCCTGGAGAAAGTTCCAATAGCTTCTTTCCTGTACCTGCAAGGAGGTTATCAAGAAGCCGAAGCTGGCTTTTCACAATAGTATATGGTGGGAAAAGGAGAGGCAATGGACTTAAACTGCAACAAAAGAGTTTCAGACAGGGTACAAAAAAGACTTTTTATACATGAGGACAGGGAAGCAGTGGAGTTGGTTGTACGGAGAGGTTTTGCAGTCTCTGTTCTTGGAGGATTTCAGGATGAGACTGGATAAAGTCCTCAGAATCCTGGTTCTGAGCTCAGAGGTGACACTGCTTTGATCCAGAGATTGGACTATAGACCTTATGGAGACCTTTTCAATCTGAATTATCCTAGAATCCTTCCAAAACACCCAGTGAATGTATCCATTTACTTATTCTGTTCTGGCAAGTTGTGTGCAAGTCCATTGGGGAATTATTACTATTTCTGTCATTTTAACTTACATGTTAAACTAATGGAATATTCTAATATGGATGAATTTTTATTACTCTACCAGCTCTCCTTCTGTGAAGTAGCAAAAGTGAAGGGAAATTAGACCAGTTACACCACTGCCTCAGCACATACTGCCATGGTGAAATAGGAGTGGATCTGTAGAGCAAGCAGATGGTATCGAGGATCTGACGTCATTCTATACTGATCTCGGGGGTTTTAATTTGTATCAGCTTTAGTGTGACCCTATGCGCTGAATGCCCTTCAGTGGTTTTGGCATGTTAGATGGGCTTCCAGTACAGTTTCATGTGAAAGGAATACAGTTTGTGCGCTCAGAGACTGGAGCACACTGCAATGTGAACTGAAATGTTGAAAATGAGGATGATCAAGTTGTTTCTTTCAAAAGTACATTCCTGTCCTGAACTACAAAGATAATATGGAGGTACTCATTCTCATATTTTGAACACTCACTTCAGTAGATAGTCAGATAGATTGATGATAATACTTCATAAATACCTTGTGAGAAACTGGCATTTTAAATACAAAACCGTCAGGTAATATTATGTGGTACCAGGAATGTTAATATGCAGGTGTTTAGATGTTCCAGTGAACTACATTAGTGCTGTAATCTGAAGAGGTACAGCAATAACTTCTTAAAGGAACACAGCCCAATAGTTACTACAAAGCACAGACATATTTCTTGCATCCTTGTTCTCAATTCCCAGCATAACTCACAAAATCAGAGCTCTTAGGATTTACATTGGCTTCTGCAAGCATAAGCCTTGGTACAAACTATGTGGTGCACCAAGCCTGCTCTGAAGATAAAAACTAGGATGGATGACAATCTTTTGCTGTAAGTAAGGATGGCCTCAATGGATTACCTTTACTCCTCAAAGTTAAATTCCTTCGGTCAATAAGGAATTGCATTGGTAGCTAGCATTTCTCTGAGCCATTGTGGTGAATATCCATCATTGCTACTAGTGAGTAACACCTTTAACTGAATATATATAGCTAAGAAAGTCAAATGCTGTTGCAGCTACTACGCCCAGCTGCATTAATAGAAATGCCTCCCACATACATCAAAGGTCAGGTTATGAGATACAAATCTTATTCTGGGACCTGATGAGGAATTACAAATATTTCTGGTACAAAAAAGAGGTAATATATTCAGTGCAGTGACAATACCATGCAAGGTTTGTAAATTTTTATCAGATTTAAAATATGTAAAAAGGAATTCCCTTTCCAGAACAAAGCCTCCTTTTATTCAGTAGATGTAATAATTGCCGAAGAAACCTAAATGAAAAACCATTCCTAATCACTGTAGAGCAATTACGCCTTATTTTGAATGATCAATGCAAATTTCTCTGTTGCCATTTAGTTTTAATCAGAGCATAGTCATATCAAAAATGTTAATTAGAATGTAGATTTCTACTCAACCTTGCTTAGAAGGAGAAATGCATCAATAAAAATAGTGGCATGGATAAATGATCAGGTTGATGGAAAAAACCATTATCATTTATTTGAATGATGAGTATTCCTGTTCTGAAAGCATCTTGCTGAAGGCAAAGCTTTTAATATATTTAAGTTTACCTTCCAAGCATGGAAGAATACTCTTCTCTGGGGAAAATGAAGCTGTCTGAAATATATTTAGGTATGATGAAATAAACATAATGGGCCTGTTGCAGCATGTTAAGGTCCCTGATGTGCATCTATTCTGAGGTACTTTACTTCAGGGAAGTGAAAATACAGATGACATGATGTGAAGCCACACAGGCTTCTGATTTCAGTGGAATTGTGTTAACTAAAGATCGGGGCCAGATGGTAGCACACTGTGAATATTATTGAGAAACATGGTATTGGAAGTGAATAGGAGGTCAACAGTCTAGGCAACAGCGTTTCATTTATATGATGATCACAGTTCCTACACTGTGAGCCTGTGGCTTTACCTTACATCTGGCTGCAGTACCAGCAGGTATTGAAGGTGGTGCTTCCTCCATTTCTTGCTCATGCACGCCTTTGGCACCTCTGTTGTGCTGACATAGCTGCCTGTGGTATGAATCAAGTTTGGGGTGGAATCTTTGGAAAATTAAGAAGGAAATAGGAGGCTTTTTTTTTTTATTCTATTTTTCCTTAGCTAGCTCA
Organism: Bucorvus abyssinicus; assembly: GCA_009769605.1. Classification (NCBI taxonomy): domain Eukaryota; kingdom Metazoa; phylum Chordata; class Aves; order Bucerotiformes; family Bucorvidae; genus Bucorvus; species Bucorvus abyssinicus. Next base: position 15,870,930 of record CM020030.1, on the reverse strand, counting down.
TCCTTAGCTAGCTTGATCTGACATTCGAAACAGAGCCTCACAGTGACTCTAGTGCTGCGCTCCAGTGAGAGAGCATGCCATGACACTGAAGTGGTGGGAGGAGGGGATGGGTGCTGGGGCATGGCAGTGCCTCAGACCAGTAACTCCACCGAACCCTCAGTAGTGTTGAACCACACCTTGAGACCAGTTTGTGATTTCTTCCTCCCCTCACCAGTATTTTAACAAATAATTGCTTCTATTAGTGGCATATACTTAAGAGCACAGTTTGGTGTTTTATCAAGGCTATTTAAGTGGAATCAGATCCTGTAGCACTTACCCAGGGAAAATGACCTTTGAGGAAATTCTGCGTGAATCAGAATGATTCTGCCGTGTCTGACACGTATTCCACTGACGCGTCAACCATAAACTAATTGTTCGGTAGGTTGGTAGCACTGTGGGTCGTGAATTTTTATTTTTAGCCAATTACGCTCTTTCTTAAGTCATGCAAATATTTATTTCCATTCAGCTCTTCAGAATGTTTTTGTTTTTCTTATCTGATAAATACCATTTATTCAAAGGGTGCTGGGAGTAAAGGTCTGTGCCTGAGAAAAGAAACATGAGTTTGTACTGTTAGCTAGCTTTATCATGACTTCTATCACAAGGATGACTCTCTTGTTTTCTCTGTCTCTTGTGGCTCATCATTTCAGAGCTTCTAAATAATTCAAAGTTACGTGCTGAAACTACCTTTCCATTAAAGCACTGGGGCAAACAACATAATTGATTTTAAGCTTGATACATTTCTGAGCAGAGCTACATGACCTGGTTGCCTGCCAGAGCATGAGACTGGGTCTGATTACTGAAGAAATCTTTTCCTGTTCCATGCACTCACATGGGAACCTTGTAAAGCTTTCATGTACCCGATAGCAGGGGGACAGTGCTATGGGCTCTGCAGGCAAGAATCAGCTCTTCCTATGCACAGAGTGATGGCAGACAGACACATTACTGTTAATATTATTAACATAATTGTTAATATAATTTATGTTCTTGGAAGTCCCAGCTTCTGGCATCAGAGGACTAAATGTCTATTTCCTTAACTGTGGGGTATATATATAAATCCATATAATATAAAGAGTGTTGGATAAATCCCTGTGTATACTTCTTTGCAATCTCTCTCTGTCATGTCAGCCCTTTGAGTTTAATTGTGTTCCCAGATTGATATGTTAAAGATTAATGACACTCTTACTCAAAATCAAAGAATCTGTTACAAAGGAATTAAGATGTAGGTGATTTAGCAGTGAAGCCTTTTCTGTCTCATGTTTGAGTAATCTGTGACCTTAAGTGTTCATTTCAATAAGTGAGCTCTATTCTGATAGTCTGTTCACTCTGCTTGGTGATGCACAGTACTTGTCTGTGTAATTGTGAGGGCTCCGGTCAGTGTGCATGTCCATGGTGCTTTTGGAAACATCAGGTCTAAGAGGTATTTGTCAGTGGGAGATGCCAGTGATGATGTATTCATGTGAACTGATGCACAAACAGCCAGGTCATCCAGATTAGAATTTCACAGGCATTTATTGAGAAAATAATAGTTATCAGATTATATGTATCTAAATTTTTTTTCCAATTGCAGAAGCTTTTGGAAATTATTCCTCTTAAATTACTATGCCATTGGTTTGTAGACTTGTTTTCTTCAATGAGTTCAGATTGTGTTGAAAGTTGGGTATCTATTAGTGAGGTATTTCCTTAGGCAGAACTAACAACAGTGTCAGTGACAGAGTCTGTCTGCATACATATAGTATGACAGGGTTTAGCCAAATTATTAACTATTTAAAATATTCAGAATACAGTGAATACAGATTAACTCCTTCTTTTGTTTTTATACTTGAGTTTCTCATATCAGTAGAATGTCAAGACTCTTCTCCCATGTAACAAGTGACAGGACAAGAGGAAAAGTCCTCAAGTTGTGCCAGGGGAGGTTTATGTTGGATATTAGGAAGAATTTCTTTATGGAGAGGGTCGTGAGGCATTGGAACAGGCTGTCCAGGGAGGTGGTGGAGTCACCATCCTTAGAAGGGTTTAAAAGATGTGTAGATGTGGTGCTGAAGGACATGGTTTAGGGACTCTGGCAGTTCAGAGTGTACAGTTGGACTCAATGAACTTAAAGTCTCTTCCAACCAGATGATTCTGTGATTCTGTGATTCTGTGATTCTGTAATTTGTGATGCGTGCAGATCATTTAATACTAATTGCTCAAATATTGGCAAGATACACATGGCTTTTCCCCAGGGCTTGTGTTCTTTGATTTGAAAATTAATTTCATTTGTCCTAATTCCATAATACACTGTTCAATGGAAATGACTAAGTCTGTGCAGTACGAGGGAGGGGGAAAAGCTCAATTTTCATTATTTTGAGGATAGCTAGAATGTATGGATTTTGGTTTAACATGGTAATTACATACCCAAACCATTTTAACACATTAAATTTTTGTGCCTTCACTAGGATTGATATTTTATCTTTTTGTCACGACTGGTTCTCCTCTAACGTATGTGCTTGGAAAAGAAGATAAGACAGATTTTCTTTTGTTCTTTGTTCCACAGAAGAGGCAAAGTCTTTGTAAAATTTCAGCACCATTGCTCTTGTTCCTGTGAAAAGTTGTATTTTAAATGTATGCTTATTTTCTTTCTTTCTTTTTTTTTTCCCTTAACTTTTTTCAAACTGGTAGAATAATTTTGAGGCTCAAGTTGAAATATATTCTGAGTCTGATTCTTCACATTGTGTCACCAGTTGGCCAAGGCTGGCCAATCATGGGACAAACTCTCTCTCTAATTAGCCCCCCTCCCTTTCACAGGAGAAAGGCTTAAGAAAAGATATAAGAAGAAAGAAAAAGTTTGTGAGGCCTCTGTTAAGTTTAGAAAACTAAAACAGTTTTAAGAACAATAGAAAGATATTATATACGGAAAGCAAGATATTAACAGGTTTATATAGGATTAGAACCGGTGCAGCGAGAGCGGGGGGAATGTGCACCCAAACCGCGGTTAAAGAAAATCAGCGATAAAAGCTACCAGTATGTTCAATGGCCATCCATGTGCAGGGCAGGGCCGGAGAAGTGATGGCAGGAGCCCTCTTTCTGAAGCAGCAGCTGGGCCATGGAACAAAGTGATGCAGCGTTGCAGCAGCATGTGGAGCAGTGGTAGAGCAGCGGAGAGGAGGAGGGCAGCAGTGCCAAGCTGCAGGGAAAGAAGGGGGGTCATGGCAGCTCCAAGTGGCAGGGCAAAAGGGGCGTGGTCCTATCTGCATACCATTTTTAAGGAAGCTCAGAGCCCGCCAAAGACTCCACAACCAGTGAGATGAGCTGATGTACATGGGAGGAATACACCACTGGCTGTTTGATGTGTCCATCAGAGATAAACTAAGCCTGTTTATCTTAAACCAGGACACATTCTAAGGTCTGAAAATCATGACTTTTTGAAACAATTGTTTTATACATGCCTTAGCATGGAAGCACCTCAAGTCAGTTCTAACTCTTCAAAATCTACTTACCATGTTTTGACAATTTGTGATCCGCTTTTTGTCACAACATATGTGTGAATATGCTCACTGAACTCTGTGGCACAACTTGTGTAAAGAACATTACACACATAGTACCAGAGCCTGCTTTGCAGTCCTTTGCATTTCTCTTGATGTCTAGCACAGTTTTACCAGAATAATGGCTCATCTTTGTGCACAATGTGATTTAGAAACAGTCTATATTGTAAAATATACAGTTGGTCTTTATAAAAAGATTAAAAACTTTCAAGTGAGGGAGGAGAATGAAACGCCAAACTTCACATACTAAAGAATCAGATAATTTGTGTAACATTTCACAATAAAATATACTTAAAGAATTAAATTTTGCTGTAACTCTTACTCATTTTCATACTTTGTAAGGTGGATTCTGGAATAATATTTTCACATCATGCATCATTTGAACTGCCTTGATAAGAAAGAGGATAGAAGTCTTTTGTGTGATTGTGAAGTGTAGTTACATAAAAATTATTGCTATTTCATGAATTAGCCCAGAAACATAGAAAGAGAATTGGTGGACAGGTTATTGACAGTGGTTTAACTCAGCAGTTTTGATTGTAGCCTAATGTATAGACTGGTTCTGCTGGCTGATGCATTAATATTTCTTAGCATTAATACTTTTGACAAAAATTTTCATGGGATCATGTTGTACTTTTAAACTAGAGTAAGACCAGTTGATTACTTGATCCAGTCACTGGATAGCTAATTGACTGTTTAAATTTAATTTTTTTATTATTATTGTGGCTTGCATCAATGAATTCTGAAAACTTGTTATTTATGCTGAAAACAGAAACAGTTTCTGTTTTCACACTAATCTCCTAGCCTTGTGGTCATCTTGATCTGGAAGTAGAGCATATCTCAGAATGCTGTTAAGACTTCCTCAAGTGGGTTGAGTTAAAAGAAACTGCCACATCCTCTGATTAGCAGGCAGGGCAAAGAAGACGGGTGGCTTGAGAGGCTCTGCAGTGCGGAAAAGAAGTTAAACAACGTGTGGATTTAGAAGGAGGTGCTCTGCCAAAATCACACAAAGTTCCCTCCTCATATTTTTAGACCTGTAACATTATGAGAAATTTATGATTGTCCTCATTTGAGGTTATATGGTATGGTTGTAAATAGGGACCTTAAAAATTATGTATCATACTGTCAAGTTAGTGAACAACTTTGAGGAGGAAAAGTGCTGAAGTCTCGTGCTCCCTTTCCTCCTCTCAGAAGAACAATACTGACAGTTCTTTGGTGCAGAGGAAAGGGCTAGTAAGGTCAAGGTAGTTATACGGTAGTATGAAGTGATACAACGCTTTCTAAACCATAATACTCTATAAAGACATTTTTGCTGGCTCAGTTGTTTCACCTTTATTTATTTCTTCACTACTTTTTCTGGTGGCTCTAACCCACCACTGCCAATTCTATCACTTCCCCTCACATGGAAGAGGGTGTCTCATGGAAGACAATAAAAATGGAGTAACTTGTGTTCCACAGCTGTAACTCCTTTTCACATTTTTCTGCATTTTTTCAGCTCTGAAACTGTGTATTAATGTATCACGTGAGCAGGTATCTAGACAGGATTGCACAGCTAATGTTCTTGGAAATCCAGGTAGCATGACTTCTGGACTTACCCTCTGTCTCATCAAGTGTAAGTTCATATTCCAACTCATTCGATGAACTGCCCATTTTTAAAGCTTCTTAAAAGTCTGTATTCAGAGTACAGCAGAAACAAATATAACAGTGGTCATATTATATTAATGGTTGCACAGAAGGTAGCACAGGCTGTTCTGTCAAGCCCTGAAGTACATCCAGAATGTTGCTAAAATTACACAATAGATATTTATGCAAATATTGAAGCAGTTAAGGTGCAAACAACTCCTAGTATTTACTTTCTTTGGGAGAATATATCATGATTTCTGTACAATGGAAATTTATGATGTTTTATGTTCTTAATTTGCATTTTTATTAATATAATGGGATACATAAAGACAGATGTCATTTATGATTTCTTTTATGAGAGCTAACAATTTGGTTGAGCTTGTTGCATGTTGCCTATTTACTGTGAAACTAGAACGGGTTGTATTATGTACCAAAGGAACAACAAAACAAAATGATGAAAGGATTGTTGAACTGAGGATATGACACGCTGTGTGAAATAACGCTGATTGTAACTTACTTCTAATTTGTCAAGAGCAGATACAAAATTCACGTACTTAAAAGGGTTTGTGCTTCTTTGTCATAACTCTCCTCTGCGAATGTATGTACACAGAGCAAATGTACACGATATACCTGCTTTTTTATCTTTATAAGAAAAACCTGTAAATCAAAGCAAGTTTATAGAAAAGTCATGGCTCTTGTCTTAGTCTATTGAAATACAAAGAAAATTTGTTTAGATAATGTGGGTGGGTTTTTTGCCTTTTTTTTTTTTTTTTTCCTGAACACGGAGGAAAGAAGAGGGGGAAAAATGCAGTACCCACAATTACAGTTTTCCTGTGTGTTTTTTATTTCTGGATTAAGAATGACCATGAGTAATATCTGACTGAAAGACAACTGTCTGGGAATATTACCAGCAATGGGGTTAGGGAGTTACAATTGAGAAAGTGTTGCCTTATTGCAGTAATGAGTGTATTGACAATGTGTGTGTTGATATACAGGTTTTATATTATTGACATCTTCTCTATGAAGAGTTGAGTGACACATCAGAGAAAAAGTCAATGAACAGAAAGCTTTTATTTCCCGCTTTTTAAAGCAACTTATAGATTTTTTTAAATAATTAAGAGGAGGAGGAAAAAGCTTTAAGAACGTACACACAAAAATTAAATTAAACAAGAAATAGCAAGGGGAGAGACTACTGCAAGTTTAGCCTGTAAGTTTGTATCACTGTGTGTTGGAAGACTCGTATTACAACTGATTCTATTTTGAAATAGAATCAAAATGTTCTTTTTCGCTGCCGTTTTAAGGCTGGAAATTCCTGAATACCCTTTTTACGGTAGTGCAGTGACAATACTACATTTCATTTTTTGTTTTAGATTGCTGTTTCTCTCTGCTTTCAGGGTATACTCTGGGAAGATACCGTAGAAGAGCCAAAATGTTTCTTTTTGATTTTGGACAAATAAGACTGGGATCTTCTGTATTTAGTTACTGTATTTAGTTCTAAAACTGCACACCCTTAGGATGCATCCTTGTCATTTGATGAGGATTCTGTTGCTGCTTTCTTTGGGTTTAGTAATGGCTGATTTAGGCAAATATAAAGTTGAGGGATTTGGATTTTTTTATTAATTCAACTGAACGTAATTTTCTTAAAAGCTATTTCTACATGATCAGTTCCTGTTCAAATGTCAGTAACTTAGATGCTTGTCATGATAATGGAATAAGAACCGAAGGTCATCCTAAGATGGCCTGAATTCTAGCAAATCCCTTTGCCTTTGAAGAAATATCCATAAAGTGCCCAATGAGAGTCTGTTCGGAGTCAGCCAATAAAATAGGTGTTGGGTGATACCTAGACTACTTGACTATTACCTCAAAAAATTCTTTCAATGAATAAACGAGATGTTTCTTCCTTCCTAGGTTGTGCCTGTTCTCTTGGTCTGAAGGAGATTTTTACTGTGATACATGTGTTGTCAGCAACCCCCAACTCCTGGCCTGCAGTGTGGGCTAGAGTGAAGGAAGCCCCACTAACCCCTCACCAGACATGTCCTGAGACTGTATTGCCTTAAGTTGCTTGTGGCCCAAATGATAACATTGGAAACTAAATGCTTGACATAATTTATAAGAAAAAGAGCACAAAGGTACGGGAAGAGTGAGGACTGTCTCTCCTTTAGACCTTCACAATCTGACTGCTTGGAGCTCAGAGACAGAAGTTTATCTTCCATTTGGTCTCTCTGATGAAGACAATATACCTTTTGTCAGCATAGGAAACTCCTCACCCATTCTGTGGGTTTCAGTCACGAATCTTTCAAACTTAAACCAAAATATTCCTAGTTTGCATCAGATGCTTAATGTTTTCCCAGAGACTGTATGTTCATTGTTACCTTTTTTCTTTTTATTTTTTTTCCCTTTTTTCGTTCTTTTATTCTTCCTTCCTTATTTTCTGTAAGTTCACTAGATTAGGGAAAGTCAGTTAAATTTTTGTGGTCCTCATGATGGCAAGTAGTGTTGTTTTGCTAAATGATAGGAGGTCAACAGCAAGGACACAAACACCAATTTAAAACCAAAAATAAACGTGTTTTACTTTAGCTCAAAGCAGGAAAAATAATAAGCAGGGTAAAAAAAGCAAGCAAAGTAATGCACCTAATCATTACTACAGAAAGTCAGCTGTAGTGATTAAGAAAGATACATCACCAATTGCCTTTCATACGTTACCATCATCCAAATCTTGTACATCAGCTGGGGAGCCCCGGTCACAGCGAAGGATTTGGAGAACCCTCCCTGCAATTGGGAATTCCTACGCAGTGCATCCCCTCGTAGGTGAGGTCTTCGCTGTGACAGGGGTCCTGCTTTTATATTCTTTATCAAACAGGACTATGTGACCACCTGCATGAGTCTCAGATCTTGCCAGAATCTGAGACAGTCTAAGAAGTTACTGTTTTCCTGACTTTAGATATGCAAGACATTTGACTTTAGATATGCAAGATATCTGGCTTTAGATATGCAAGGTATCTGGCTTGAGATATGCAAGGTATTTGACTTTAGATATGCAAGTTGGGGGGGTTCACTCAATAAGTCAACTCTAACTCAAGGCCTGTGGTTTAGGTCTTTTTATATCTACACAAAAGGAAAAAAAAAAGAAAATGTTGCTTCCAATTTCCATAAAATACTTATGAAAACGATGTGAATACTACTTCATAAATTGAAAGAAAATCTTCTTCATTATTTTCTTTTTCAGGTGACTTAATTTTCATCTTAGAAGTCTCTAGACAAACTTGGTTGTGCTTTCCAAATTAGTCTACCAGGCATTGTCTAAGTCTACGTCATGCCGTTCAATGTTTTCCAAAATGCCAGAACACTTTCTGAAGAAACATAACCAGGGGGAGGAGAGCTCATTTATGTGGATGTCCATTATGATACTGCATCTCTGTTTGTTTCTGAGAGCACAACAGTGCTGGACTACCTATACGCAGAAGCTCATTATGTGCTTGCTCACTCATCCCTTCCATTTCAGTGCAGTGTAAGATGGGCATGTACCAATACCCCAATTATAAATATTTTTTTTGTATATTATATATATTGCCTCCAAGACATTTTTCGAAGTTCCAGTGAATGTTTAGCATGCACACTGAATTTTATCTTGTGGAGAATTAATTTATCTCCTGTGGAGACAGCTATTTGATTTTTCTTTTTCTTTCTCTTATTATTACAAGTATTAGAACTTTGGTAGTGACACTCCTGGTTTTACATTTGTGCAGTTTGGATGAAAATTGAAATGAGTTGAACAGATGAGATTTAGTAATTTCTTTATTCTTAGCACATGGGCTGCTGGTGAGATGCCAGAGGTAACTGATCTGTCCAGCCAGTTAGTTATTTAACATACTATTCTCTTTTTATGAAAAGACATAACACTCAAATGCATGAAACAATAGACTTTGGGCAGCTACCTCCATCTTTCTGAAGATGTATGATTGTCTTAATGGATATCCTAAAGTAATATGGGGAAATTTTTATCAACATCAGCCCCTGAAGCTTTTTAAGAGTTGCATAAAAGACAAAATACTTTCATTATTAATGATATGTAAAAGACAGACAAATATTTGCCTTCAGAAAATATATTAATGAAACCTCTGAAATCTCATCTATAGCTTACTCAAGGTTGTCTGCACAGAAATTTATATTTCAGCTTGTAAGAGATCCCACTGTGGCAAATGTTTGCCACAAATTTCAGCTTTTGTAGTGCAGCATGCACAAGCAGAGTTTGTCTATTTTCTGTCTGTATCTGAGGATGGTGACAAAGATTTTTTTTTTTGCAGTGTCAAAAATGTCTGTGGAAAGAGTAATTTTTGATCATGTAAGTAAGGGAAGGAATTAATTTGGGTTTGGTTTGTTATTTTTGTTATTTTTGTTTTGGTTTTTTTGGGTTTTTTTGGAAAGGTAATGGAGAGTTAAAGAAGCATCCAGAATTCCTTGGGAAAACAAATGGGAAATCTGTCTTGCACCTCATCCCAGATCAATTTTATTATTGGGAGTTGAAGAATTGTTGAGGTCTTTATGTGCCTCTTCTCCCTATTCTTCCACCCCAAGCTGTCTCAATATTTTATCTTTTTGAGGAGAAATTGCACAAATCAGGAGAAAACATGAAGAAAAACCCACTCTCTGTACTCACATAGAGAAAACACTTTTTTGAGGGAGCAGAATTTTGTGGTCAGAATAAATTGGATTACACTCCCAAGAGGAAACTTCTTAGAACAGCAAGGTTAGGTACTTCAAAACAGGCTGTAAGCATTATCGTGGCTCATACCATTCTGTCTTGTCTTTTCACAAGCATCAGTGTCATTAAATCCACTCTATATATACTCTGTTTCACTGGAAAGGGAGTAATGTATTTACCCATTAGAAGGTTCTCCACAGTTTGAGTGTTTTAATAACATAACACTGAAGTGAATGCTTTCCTCCTGATCTGCTTAAACTACTTGCTCCCAGTGTCTGTACAAGATCTTTGGTTGAGTCTTGTTTTCTTCTCCCTTGCACATTTATCAAAAATAGTGTTATCCTATGTCAGACTACATTTTATTAGATAAAATGAGACAGGTTCTTTTCATCTCCTCTGAAACACACTTCAGTATTTGGCACTTCAGTATTTATGAGATATTTTTTTCATAATTAAAAAATACTTACAGAATATAGATTTGAAGCTGTTTCTTCAGCAGATAATATATAATTTTAAAAAATTAATTTACACTTTTCATGGCCAAACGGATTTATTTCTTCTAAATGTCCAGAAAAGGATGTGTTTCAGAGGGGAAAGTCACTGTTTTACATCAAGCACTATGAACAGTAGTACGACACTTTCTTCCTAATTTACTTTTTCTAAATGACCGTTGTTTTCAAAGCTTTTTGCAATGGTTGAAACTTGGCAGAAGACAACCAAGGTTGAAATGGGGTGAAAATTCTGTGTCCCAAGGCACTAGGTTTGATTTTTCTTGCGCTCTTCACAATACATATCAATAGCGATAAATGAATTATGTGATGAAGTAATTTCCTCTGGGAAGGATTGCTTTGGTACACATTTGCTATATAGTGGGGTTTCTGTCTGTACAGGTTTCCCCTTCACTGGTCTTACTGTCCCTTTTTTCATCATGAGGAAGCAATTGAGGTTTCAGTAGGAATTAAGGAACAGTTTCTAAAACCAAAACTGCATTTTTTTTTTTTACTGTTTTGATGGTTGGACTTTCTACTGCTGTTCTGTGTAGTTTGTCTCCATGCTGAAAACAGGTTTTCTTGACACCCCTGAGGATCTTTAAACCTGCCATTTTAAAATGTATCGCCATCTATTTCGACTCTGCATCTGGCAGATTGTCAGAACAGACGGGGTCACATTTTGAAATGAAAAGTCTAAAAGGCTCAGCTTTCTAAATCAAACCTTGATTTTGAAAGCTGAATGACTAAGCTACAGCGTTCCCTTTTCCTCAGTTTGGTACTCCCAGTAGTCAACCCTCTTTCCCAGGTAGATTCGTTGTTTTGAAATACACTGTGAGGAGGAACATATACTGGGCACCACTAAGTCCCGATAACACATTTTGAAGCAAGTAGCTCACTCAGAGATGCAGTTGCACTCTGGAAAGAATTCTGACATTGCTGGAAACACAAAATGGTTCTTGTGTGCAAGACAGGTGTAGCTATGTATTTCCCTTGTTATCTCACTCTTCCTAAATCCTGAGTCAAAAGTTAGATAAGTTGGTGGGGGGGGAAGGCTTGATTGACTGGCAGTTCTGTTTATGTGTTTATTTAGTCTTGGTTTTCCACTGTAAGTAGTGTGAAGCATAGTAAAATCTCTTATTCTGGTTGTAAGTTGCAGAGCATCACTAAGTCATTAGTGATCTAAGTCACTAGGATCATAATGTCCTAGACCTCATGTCTCAATATTTCTGAAACTGGGGTGAAGTGATAAAACTGAAACCGGTAGTGATAAAATTAAAAAAAGGCTAACCAAACAAAAACAAACTCCAAAACAAAACACACACTCTGCTTTGTCTCCTTAAAGATTAAATTGTTGATAAATGCAATTTTAATATCTTCTCCTCTGTCTGACTGCAGAAAAGAGAAAAAATAAGATAATAATTTATTTATTCCTCCATCTTTTTGTTGGTTTCTTTGTAGGCACACTGGTTCCAAAACAATTTTAAGAAAAAATGTAGAAAGGGATCCCAACAGCTCCTATTACACTGTTTAGCTTTCTCTTCACACCTGTTTCCTCTGGCTGATGGGTTTTTTCCTCTCCTGGAAAGAATGAGCAGAATGTCAAAGAGCTCTCTGAAATACACATTTAGAGAACTGATTTATGAGGAAAGAACTGTGATTATCAGTGTTGATAATCTCAAAATCTAAATCTCAAAATGCATAACAAAAACTAAAAATTTATCAAAGTATAAGAAAAATTCATTTGGCTCTATCTACGTGCAGGTGTATTATCTTCTGAAGCCTACCGTCATGTAACTGCAACATTGCCAATACATTCTTTTTTGCTAATATGCCTTTTGTGTCTCTTTACCACCTGCAGAACACTGGTTTTGGGTGTCTGAAGCTGCAGCTTCAGGTTCTTCTGATCCCTGAAAAACAAATACATTCATTGTCCCCATTTATTACAACATTTGTTTGTCTTTGATTCCAACAACTGATGCTTTGCTCATTTCTCATATCAGTTTTGGCAGTCCAGCTTACTGTGGGTTCCTTAAGAAACTTCTTCTGTGCCCAGTTCCCTTGGCGACACGAACTCTCAGAGGTGCATACACACTGAAGAAAAGGGACAAAGAGAAGATCCTTCATTTTTCCCAAGCAGGAAAGAAGAGCAGAGCTCAAAAGTAATTGGTGTTTGGAATGTCTCCTGAAATAGAGATAGGCTAAAATAGCAGCAATTTTTAAAACATCACAGAGATTTTTTTCCTGAATAACCACTTTACTAACTCAGCTGTTTCCATCAGTGTCAAGAGATTCCAAAATATGTGATCCTGAAAACACTCCCCACCTCCTCTGCTCTCTGTGCGATCTCGGTTGATCCCAAGCTCAAGATAAGACCACAAGATTGTGATATGAATGAATAAAAATGACACATTTCCTGCGAACAAAGATGAGAAAAAAATATGAGGGGAAAACAGAATACAATGTAGAATATCTCAGGGTATTGCTATGAACCAGGATATAATTTTTGTTTTTCTTTTTCTTTCTCTGTCAAAACAGATGCTTTTGTATAGACAAATTTCATTTGTTTGGTTTTTGTGTAGATGTGATTTTCCAGGTGCCAGTCAGAATTGCCTTTTTTCCTATATGGACAGAAGAGTTGAGCCTTCCCTGAATGGAGAAGAATGGTTGATAAAATTAACAGTGCTTGTTTTTCAAGCCCAGAAATTACTTCTAAAACAGCATATATGTTTTTCACTGAAAAATGTGGTCTCTGGAAAGGCTAATGAGACTTAATACTTCTTTCAGCACAGTAATAGTTATTTCTAAACAAGCTGACATGGTTTAATTCAAAAAATGTGATAAGTAGTTAACACAAAAAAAGTTAAATTTTGATTTTCGGTCTATGTGTAATCTTTGGGATTAGCTCAATATACTTCATCCTATGAATTTCTGCATACCTGAGTCCAATTATCAATCTTAACTAAGCAGAACAACGGCTTTAGTGACTTTCCATAAGGCAATTTATGTTAATTTATAGATACACATGCTGCAAGACTAAACCTTCACGCAGGAGGTATTGTAACTCATAATGGTGCATGCCATAGAGGGCTGCACGCTTTTCAGTCTCAAGAAAAAAGTAACAGATTGATATTTTAGAACTGGAGGTGAAATAAGCTTATTTTTATAAACAATTAAATTCATTCATCCATGCTTTCGTAATATTAAAATCCCCCATTATTTAAAGTTGTAGGTTACGTTTCCATCTCACTCACTTAGAGAAGGGAAGTACCACGTCCGGCAGGTATTACAGCCTTTTCTCTGGCTGACTACTGGGAGTAAATAGATAAAATAAATGCATGGTAGCAGGAGTCTGAGGGCCCCTCCCGCTCCCATAATTTCCTGTTAGTGAATTAGACTAGCTTGTTGGGTGTACGTCTCTCACACCTGTGGCAGGGATAATACCACAAAGAAGCTGCCTCCTTGAGTCAAGGGGGAAGGTAGGAGGGATGGTTGCTTGTTAGTGAGGAATCTACCTGTCCACATGATCTAGTTCTCCTTGGAAGTGAGCATGCTGAAGGAAATCCAACTACCATTATTTCACAAGTATACCACTGCAGGAAACCAGGAGAGGAGAGCAAGTTGTCTTTTTTAGTTCAGGAGGACGGTACATTAATCATCTTATGTTTTGCCTGTCAGTGCTAAAAAACCCCAGTGCTTCAGCACTGCATAAACTGAAATCTAAAATCAGTATAAAAATACCAATTAAGAATCAGAAATCTAGAGAAAACAGATTTGCAAAGGAGATCTTTTTAGTAGCAGGGAGGTCACTGTTTCTGTTTATCACTTTATTATTCAGTAACAAAAAACCCCCACCAAAATGGATGTTTTATTTTAAATCCAGAGGTAGTGTGGGATAGCACTAAAGCGCATATGTGCTTGGCTGCTTAGTATTTCTTTGAACTAAGGGTACAAGATCTCTCCTTTTCTCATGTCTTTTTTCCCTGCCAGAAGCACCACATCTCATGAAGAGTTGAGAAGGGGTGAGTGCAGGCACCACTTTCCACTATAGGGGGAAGGAGAGATCAAGAAGGTGGGACGGCATGACAGAGAGATGTTCATTTGTGGGAGAAGCTGTGCCCATGGTATTCACTGCTGTTCTGGGGTGGCCAATCTCTGCCTCCTCTGGCACAGCCAGATCTGGCAGTCTGTTCTTGATGTCTGCCTCTTTCCCCTGCTGTCACTGCCTTGTTCCCTGCCATCTGGCATCATAGCAGAGTCACTCCCTGCTTTCAGGGTGACAGAAAAGTAGATTTTCATAAGGCTTCTTCAGAAAAACCCTGACACACAATAGCTGCTAATATGCTTTATTTAAAGGAGCAGTCTCAATGATGGAGGTTGTCTTCAAACAAATTAAAAAAAAAAAAAAAAAATCTGGCTTTGGCCAAAGATTCTTTGTAACAAAGCTAAAGCTGAGGGAGATTCTTGGATCCTGTTCCATGCATTTGCTTGTTATCCCACCTGAAGCAAATTGAATGTTCATAACTGCACAGATGTATGAGACCATTTGTGTTCAAAATAAATAAACATTTTACTGGCTTACCAACAACATGAGTAGCATGATGTTCCCTTAAATTAAGCATACAGAATGTGCAGCACTCTTAGTGCTGTAGAATGAAGCTCTAAATTGTGCCTTTGATTTCAGTGACACCACTGCAAAACAAGTGAAATTATTCAGCATGAGCAGAATCTGCCTGAGCAGAATCCGTTGTCAAGATGAGAAGGACTGAAAATGATACAGGCTTTTATTAAACTACACTACATCAGGAGAGAAGGCTAAGGGGAGATCTTGTTGGTATTGACAGCTACCTAACAGGAGGGTGTAGAGAAGATGAGGCCGGGCTTTTCTCGGAATTCACGGCAGAAGACAAGCAGCAATGGCCACAAGCTGAGTGCACCGGGTCTGGCTGGAATGTATTTAACTTTCCCCACAGCAGCACTCATAGTGCTGTGCTTTGTACTGGTAGCTAGAAAGGTGTTGACTGCTGCTAAGCAGCACTTGCACAGCATCAAGGCTGTCTCTCCAATCCTTCTAACTGCTACCTCCCTTAATAGGACAGTAGGCCAGAGATAGGGAAGCATTTGGGAGGGGACATATCCAGCTGGCCTGAACTTACCACAGGGATATTCCATACCATATGACATCTTAGCAATAAAAGTCAAGAGAAAGGAGGAGGAGGATGGGCATTTGTTATTATGATGTTTGCCTTCTGAAACAACCACTATGCATACTGAAGCTTTACTTCCTGGGAAATGGGTGGACATTGCCTGTTGATGGGAAGTAGAGAATAAATCCTTTTGTTTTCCTTTGCTTCTTATGTGGTCTGTCTTTATTAAATTACCTTTATCTTGACACACAAGTTTTTAATCTTATTTTTTAACCCTGTCCTGCTGAAGAAGGGGATTGAGATAGAAGCTTATTGGGCACCTGGCAGCCATCCGAGGTCAACATATCATGGTCCTTTGTGGCACCCAACATGGGACATGAGGAATTCAAGATAAGGACAGTAGCTGGGAGATGTAATAGGCAAAACACGGACAGAACATTGCTAAAGAGCAGGATATATTATGCTTTAATTCTAGTGGAGCGATGAGGAGCGGAGTGTGTGTAAATTGTCCACCTTTGTCAGCATTGTGATGATGTTATTTTGATTTTGGTGTGGGGAATTTTTTGTTGATTTAAGTGAAGATTGTAGATTCTATGTTGAATGTGGATTTTAATGATAATTCTTAAATATGTGATTCACAGAGGTAAGACGTGGAGTGTATTTTGTTTATGTGGCAAAGTTTTTTGTTTTTTGGGGGTTTTTTTTGGGGGGTGGAGCATGCTATAGGGGTGGCTTACGTGAGAAAACACCAGGATTTACTCTGATATTGGACAGAGCCTGTTCAAGACAGCTCTAAGATGGACCCACCACTGGCCAAAGCTGAGTCAATCAGCGATGCTGGTGATGCCTCTCTGTTAACATGTTTAAGAAAGGGTAAAAACCACTGTGCAACAGCAGCTGCAAGAGAGGAGTAAGAATATGTGAGAGAACAAACTCTGCAGACACCAAGGTCAGTGAAGAAGAAGGGAGCTGAGGTGCTCCAGGCACTGGAGCAGTGATTCCCCTGCAGCCCTTGGTGAAGGCCATGGCAAGGCAGGGTGTCCACCTACAGCCCATGAAAGTTAATTATGGTGCAGATATCCACCTGCAGCCAGTAGAGGACCCCACACCAGAGCAGGTGAGTGTGCCCAAAGGAGACTGTGACCCCGTAGAAAGCCTATGCTAGAGCAGGCTCCTGGCAGGACATGTGGACCCATGGAGGAAGAGGAGGCCATATTGGAGTGTGTTTGCTCGCAGGACTTGTGACCCAGGGGGAGGACCCATGATGGAGCAGTCTGTTCCTGAAGAATTGAACCTTGTGGAAGGGACTCATGCTGGAGAAGTTTGTGAAGAACTGCATCCTTGTGGGAAGAACTCACATTGGGGAAGTTCATGGAGGACTGTTTCTCATGAGAGGGACTGCATGCTGGAGCATGGGAAGAGTGTGAGGAGTCCTCCCCTGAGGAGGAAGGAGCAGCAGAAACAATATGTGACTGAACTCAACCTGCATTCCCCATTCTCCGGTATCGCTGGTGGGGAGGAGCTAGAGAAAATCAGGAGCAGAGCCGAGCCTGGGAAGAAGTGGGGGTTGGGAGGAAGGTGTTTTAAGATTTGTTCTTATTTCTCATTATCCAACTCTGTTTAATTGGCAATAAATTAAATTAATTTTTCCAAGTTCAGTTTGTTTTACTTGTGATAGTAATTGGTAAGTGATCTGCCTGTCCTTATGTCAAACTACAAGTTTTTGTTGTATTTTCTCCCTCTGTCCTGGGCAGGGGGGAACAGGGGGGAGGGTGTGTTGGAGGAGTGGGTGTGGGGAATGATAGAGCAGTTTGGTGGGCATCTGCTGACCAGCCAGGGTCAACCCACCACACTGAAACACGAGAGGTTCCAACCCACTACAAGAAAAACCATTCACGGTGAATTTGGTCAAACATGGGCACAGGTTGCCCTTTGTTTTTGAAGGAATCTCCGTCTGTGGAAATGGTCAATTGGACTGTCAATGAAAGGGAAGTTGAACTAGATGGATCTTTGGAGGTCCCTTCCAGCCTGCACGAGTCTGTGATAGACTAACATTGTGTACCAAATGGTCCAGATAACACTGCATGTAGCAATATGTTTCCTTCAGTTTTTGTGGATTATGTCAAAACTTAGACGCTCAATACATGACCAGAGTGCAAGTCCTCTATCCAGTAGATTTTTCAGTTAAAACTGTGAAAAATACTTTAAGAAATAGTCAAGAGAATGCTGAAAACATGCTGAGAGTTGGAGCAGTAGTTCCTCTATCAATCATACATGAAGACCTTGTAGAGACACAGTTTTGTCCAGTAAATGCAAATTAAAGCTACTTAACCATTCAGGAAGGCAAAAAAAAAAAAGTTTATTTGTTAAATGTGTGTTTACTTTCCTTGTAAATAATATTTTAACTAACATTTTAGAGCTTTTTTCTTTTTTCCCAGAGTATATCAAAATTTAACCTGGAAGACTGAATGGCACATCACTTGCCTAAAATGTGGCATGCAAGATCTCATTGTGAAGTTCAATGATAAAAATATGAGCTATAGTCACTTAATATAATTAAAGCTTCCTGACTGAGTCATCTTAAAAGCAAAATTAAATTACAATCCTTCCTTTGGAAGGAATCTAGCACAGAATGCAGGAAAAAAATAATAAGACTAATAACTATAAAATTATATGCTAATCTGTGATTGGTAATGCTTGCTTAAGGCTCTTGGGTTTAGTACTTTCTACTTAACATTAAATATTAAAAAAAGTAATAACAGAGTATTAAAGAAGAATATGTTTTTCTTATACTGTAGTTATTATTACTTTTTGGAGTATTCTTATCAAAATCTATTGTAAGTTGATACCTAGAGTTTTCACAGTTACTTAGAGCACTGGGGTTAGGATTGTAGTAGAGCTTGGCAAGACACTGAAAATGTCTTGCCTCTTGGTTGGTTATAAGATAGTCTTTATGAATAAGTGAATAAGCAGACAGATAACCTCACTACAGTGATCAAACCATGGTTAATATAAGATTATTTACTTATTGGTTTATACCAGTCTAATGTCCATTGAAGCCAATAAAAACATGTGTGCCGGACAAAGATAATGTTGTTAAAAGAAGGATAAGGACATACCTAAAGGAAAATGGTAAGAACTTAATCAGTCCTCATATCTTAGAAGCTGTACATGTTGGTACGTTTTTCTTTTGGTTTATGCCTATATCCATTACTCTGGTCCTTTAAATCTCTTTGTGGACCAGTTGATGGTTTCATTTTTCTGTATACATAGAGTTACAATCACTGGGAAGACTTGGCTTTGGTTGAGAATATTACTTTATGAGTAGAATACAAATATTTAAGTCATAATAGAACTCATATTCTTTATGCTTGACAAACCAGCAGCATTGACAGCTTAAAAATCCGCACTTTGAATATCTTTATTATTCATTTGAATATCTTTATTATTCATTTGAATGAGTATATCAAATTCTATTATTTTGTTGTATTATAACATTTCTCAAACAGCTAGTTTAGAAAGGTACATGGTTTTCTAAGACTAATACAGGTAAAATAAAAGATATGAACTTGTTCTCATTCTGCTACAATTACTGAAGGAAATAATTACAATTAAATAAGATCTTAACCAATGTAAACAACTTTGGTTTTTGTTGTTTGACTTGTCAAGCTTAGTCATATTTTAGTTTTGTCTTATTTCTTTTTGCATTGGAATAAGATTACATGATTGATTTAAAGCAAAATGACATGCCATATAGTGAAATTTTTAATCTGAAAACCATATTTAAAAAGAATCTTGCTTTCAGTAAGACAATCATGTGCATAATTTTTTCTCCCTTGATGTATATTAAAAAAAAAAAAAAAATCAACTTCACTGTTGGTGTACTATTGAGGTTTTCCTACCGACCTAAGAGATAACAGTTCTTCTGAGGCCAAGGGAGCCAAACCGCATCAACAAGGATAAACTGGCAAGTTAAAAAATGATGCCTTCAGAGGTGCCTTCAGGGGCAGCACTTTGCTCTCCTGAGGGAAAAGCCCATTGTTTTTAATGAGGAGGAAAATAAGTGATCACATTAAAGACTAAATATTGATCTAGCTAAGTAGAAAATACTCACCAGACAAGGGACTCTTGCTTTCCTAATGGAGTAGCGTTTTAATAGGCGAGTTTGCAATGAGAGAGTAGGCATGCACAGAGACCTGCACAGAGCATCAGGATGGATATCTTGTCATTTTCTCCACAACAGTCTCTGGAATGTTTCCCACCCCCAAGTCATGTTTGAGAGACAGCCAAGTAAAGACCGAAGGTGCAGAAGAGAAAACTTCATAGAGAAGTGTGTTGATTTGTTGGGAATGAGGATAACTTATGGAATAGTGGGGACCTGTTCCAAAAGGATGGGTTTATTCCGACCACCATTAAAATATCCCTTATAGGCACTTGAATTTTACAGAAAGAGAATGAAGGATTGCTGGTAGAAGAACACATTCTTCACCTTAATGACTGCACTAGAATAGAAACAAAAGATATTTTTCATCCTCGAGTTATACTGGGTGTTTTGTTGGTTTGGTTTTTTTTGTGTTAAAGATTTCAGTTAAGAGTAATCTCAACTGCTGTGTTTTTCTTGCAACCCCATTTGAATTCTGAGTGAAAATTAAAAAAAAAATTAAAAATTAATACCTTTGAATTAAAAAAGGATAGTACTTTTCAAAGGTTTTTTGTTGTTGGGTTTTTTTCTCTAACGCAGGGTCTTTGCTAAGAAATTCTCTTTAACACTTGAAAAATTACCAATGCTATCAGGAATACTTTCAGGTATATTAGAAGAAAAGGTTCTAAAGTCTAAGGGATTTCAATATATGTTCTTTTCAAATAATTTCCTGATCAGACCTGTCAGTTACAGTGTTCTCCAGACAGATTAAATTATGGATTTCTTGAAATGCTTAACTGCTGCATAGCAATTATCACAGACTTTATTGTCATATAGACCATCCTCTTCCACAATTATCAGTCTCACAATCAGCTAAACACTGTTTAATCTAGATTGTGGGTTCGGTTTATTTTCAATTTCAGGTGAAATGACCTATGTTTTTAATGTTTGGAAAAAAAAATCAAATTTAACACACTGTCAATCATGAGTAGGCTCTAACAAGATAAGCAATACATTGTCCTAGTGGGCTTCCTAAGCACCTCTAGGTAAAACCTGGTTTTAGATTTCATGTCCTGACGAGGGTGATCATGATAGGAGATCTTGTCAATGTATAAAGCCATGAGATTAAGAAAAACACATTTAAAAGCATTTGGCAATTTCCTCACAAAACATGTTTTTACTATTTGAGCTGGGCACCTCTGGTAAAGGATATTTCAAAATTTTAGACATTTTCCTTTATACCTAATACTCTGTAAATATTCCTTCCTGAAAATGTTTTTACCGTGAATAATTAATTGTAGTCCTTTACAATTTTTTTTGTTGAAATACTGGAAGATTGTTCTTTCTTGTCTATATGTCTTTCAGTTTTCTTTTTATTTACATGAAATAAACCATACCTCTTCAATGTTTTCTTATAAGTGGTGTGTCTCTCTTGTCATTTAAACTTTCATGCTTAACAACATCTGAGGCTTCATTAGAACTAAATTGAGAGGAAGAGGTTTTTTTGTATCTCTTACACATCCTTGGCAATATATAAAAGAATTACTTTGGCACTTCGGTAGCTTTCAGTTGTGATCCACAATCCTCTCAGATAACTTTCTGACAAGTGTCTATGTTTCTGCGTCCCCGCCTCCTTCTGAAATACAGTCGTATGGTCTTCATTTGCTTCTTGTTAACATTTTTCGCTGTTTGTCATGATCATTCTGAATCTGTATCCTCTCTTTTAGAATATTTACAGTCTTGCCTAGACTGTTGTGGTCTATAATTTTTGTGAATGCATTTTTCATTCTCTCTTAATATTGTTCTATTATTCAAGGGCAATTGAGTAGAATAGACTACAGGATATGTCTCTATTGGAAACCACCTGCAGTGTCCTGACAGTGTAACAATGTATAAGCTTATATCTGCATTGCTTTGAGATTTTTTTCATTTGCTTCTTGTTTGTTTGTATATTTAGATAGAGTTTCCTTAATTTATGAGGCGTTTGCATGCGGAAGGCATCACAATCTTTGTAAATATATATCCTGTTCACTTGTGCATATGTTTAGGTAAAGACAAAAACAACTGGTTTGGCATTTTTGTCCTTGGCAAATCTATGCCATCATCTTATATTCTGGGAACTAATAAAATGTTTAATGACTTCAGTCATCATCTTTTCATTTACTGAAAACAGACTGATTAGTGTTTCTTTACTCATCTGTCTTTTCTGTTCTAGTAAAAGGTAAGGTAAGGTAAAATATTAGATGACCTTTAATCACTCTTATCCTCTGATGTGTATTTCAAGATAGCTCTTTATTGTCTAGAGAGAAAAGGGGAATGGATTATACAGTACCTAGGTATTTTAAAATTTTCCCAAAGATCCACTGGATATCTCATGAGAATTCGTAAAAAAAAAACCAGCCAAAATGATTTTGGAACAATATCCCAATTCTCAGTTAAATTGGCTTCTCTCTGAAAAGTGGTAGGAATAACAAAAAAATACATGAGCTTTTAATGTATCTTCTATTGCTTGTTATTTTGGGTCAATATTTAAACAGCAGATATTAATTTTTTTTTGTTATTTTCTTCTAGCTTATTCATAAAATATTTTCTGTTGCTTTACACTCCTTGACAGTCATAACTGGTTTTGTGTTTGCCTTGCTGATTTTATTCAGTGTTTGTGCTCTCTTTAAATTCAGTCTTGTCTTTATTCCCAGTTTTCCTGTTTATGATGCTTTAGGTTAATACCTTTCTTGCAGTCCTCCTGTTCTCTTACTGTTTCTTACTTTCCCTGTGTCGGGATAGCTTTCTGTGTGGTGCTATGTTTTCCAGTAACCACCAATTCTTCTGTATGTTTTCCTCTCTTAGATTTTCTGCTCAAGGAACTTTAACTGCCACTTACCTTAATATATTGAGGTTTGGAGGTTTTTGAAGTTCATTGTTCTTAAGTCACGCATAAGCTTTGAAAGAGTCCTTTGCCTGAGAATATTTTCATTCTGAGATTGTGGTATTATTACTATGACCTTTTTACAGTCTAGAAGTTGTTAAAATATCTTTTTCCCCCCCTCTTCTGAGAAAAGCATATTACAGCAAGAAATATTATAATTTGAGTCTGAAAATTGAAGGCATTCCCACAAAAAATGATATGTCATACCACATTGTGAACCTGATCATTATTTTCTTTCCTTCTATGAATATTTCAGTGAAATAATAAATGCTGTGAAAGTCGGGAAAATGTTCATTGTAAATTCATTTATCATTACGGAAGAATGTCCTTACAGAAATCTACTGCTTTTATTTAAGATTCCTGTCTATCCCTAGGCATAAGGTAGCTACTTTGAAGTTTATCAGAAGTATATTTCAAAGCGTATTTGTAAGTATGTTGTTATAAAATGACCGATTGAAAAAAGTAAGTATGGCTTTTGTTCTTGGTGACTCCTGTTAGGAGTCACAAAGCTGTTGGCGGCGCTCAGAAGAAATATTCCAATTGTGCGAGGTGAACAGAGTCACTTGACAGGTGAATCGTCTGTCGCTGAAGACAAAATATCTAATAACTGTCTTCAGCTGAAAGTGAAGTTAATATTTTTATATCATTACAAAATCCACAGTAAATAGTTCAGATTGAAATGTTGCTATTTCAGTAAGTTACAAAACAAGGGCTTTTTTATTCTTAGTGTCAAATTGAAACTCGGGTTTCCCGCTTAAGTCTGGTCATGCAAATGGTATAGCTGATAATTTAAGGACCTAAAGTAGCACCGTTTAGCATCCTTTCTACTACTCCATAACGTAAATAAATTCTTCAACCATTGTTCGAGCCAATACTAACTGCAAATGCAATTTGTTTTCTGTCATTGAAGCTTTTATTTTCAACTCTCATTACTAAAAGAAATGTAAAGATCTATTCGAAACTATTCTCCCATTTTTTATTCATGTTTAGATAAATCATGACACTTGTTTCCAAAAACATTTCTGAAAATGAGATTAAAATTTTTCAAGTTCTTTCAGAACTGGGTAGCTTTGTGGGTAGAAAGTATTCAGTTTAGTAATAAAGATAATGAGTTGAAGAGGAGGTATAATGCTAGTGCTTCAGGTTTAGCCCAATATCTGAATACGAAAAGTTGAATGAGCTTTTAGTAGGGCCAGAGGATGTCGTATTTTTTTCATGGAGTTTCTTTCACATTTCTCTATAATATCAATGTCTAAGGAGAAGATACATTATGGACAGACTATAGATGTGAGAGGAGTCTGCTCTTGATCCATAAGGAATGGGAAACTTTGCAAGTTTTTAAGGCATGTGATTTGCCTAGAAAAGGTCTTTAGTACATTTGAAATCCATGCAATCACATGGTGTAAGTCTGCTGAACTCAATAGGAGTTTTGTTGTTTTCTTTAAATTACACCAAATGACACAACCACAGTTTGATATTAGGAAATAAGTTTTATGTAGTCTTAAGTTCCCTTTTGTGAACACTTTTTTTATTAAGCTGCTTCTTAACACTTGCCGTGCTGCATTAGTATGGTACTTTTTGATCAGAAAGTAAGCACCAAATACATGTAATGTAGTGAGAGACTACAGAAAATCTGGTGGTCCTATGGATGAGAGAGGTGAATTGGCATGATGAGAAGATTCACTGTCATAGAACATATGGGAAATGAAGTCTTAAGAAAATTACAGTTTTACTGACAGGGTACAATTTTTGGTTTTGTTTTTTTTTTAAGTTAATCTATTTTCATGGAAACTGCTCTCCACAAGCAATAAGAAAAGAAGGATTTGTGAAACTTAGGTTATAATCTCAGTATAAAACATGATACAAGCATCTCTTTTCTCAATGTTATCATACTGTCTAAAAATGCTTCTGAATAGCTGCCATTCTCGTAATAGTATGGAGAGAATTTTGCCTACATAATTTTTAAAAAAAAAATTATTTCAGGTTCCTATAGAGATTTGGGATTTTTATCTTTTCAAATAATGTATCCTCTTCTATACTTGAACTTTTGAAAACATCACTTTTTTTTTTTTTCCCCATAGGAATATCTTTACTCCTCATTATAGCATTCACTTATCAATTTTCATGTACTCTTTGGACTGCTATTTTTCCCTCTAATTTTCTTACCTAAAAAGTACCTTTTAGAAAAGTTTTATTTTTCTATATGGAGCTATAGTTTTTGGACATGAAGTTGTGATTTGTGTTACAGAACAGCTGTATAGAAGTCTTCCTTAGGAATACAGGTACCAGAACATCTCTGTAAAAATCTATTTATTGTCACTAGTATGAAAAGTAGGGAAAACAGATAATTTTTTCAGCAACCTTTGAATCCCTACAAACATGGCAGGTATTTTTTGCTGTGTCCCCAAAAAGGATATATAGCTTTTTCTATGCTGTTTTAGCTAGACAGGATCCCCTATGGTGTCTCTGCTTCTCTGACAGAAACATTGCTTCTTGTGTCATATTTTGTTTTGTTTTTTCATTCTTATTCAATGTCTTCTTTAAAATGTAATTTCTGCTAATTCATCTTTCTATCTTCAACAACAGGCTCCTTTTAAAAGTAAAAGAATACCTATGAGATTTTGTGACAGTAAAGGAAGTAATTTTAAAAGTTGATTTTCCTTTGTAATCTTTTTAAAGATGGCTGATCAATGCCAGAAGTGGTAATTGAAAAAAAAAAAATAGAAGGAAAAAGTAATTAATAACATGACAATTTAGCTTTTCATGGAAAGACTGAACCAAATGACAAATATTCCAAATAATTGATTGACTTTAACAATCATTCTTGGCATCACTGCTGTTTTTTGAAATAATAATGATTTAGAAGACAACCTCAAGATGTGTTGAGTGGAGTGCTTGCTTCTACAATGATATCCATCAGACAGCTTTAAAAAAAGTCTGTATTGATTACAGTTTTTTGAATGATGGACAAGCTTGTTTCATGTTGATGTTTCTGCCCATAAGTCATCAAAAGTCATCAGAATTCAAGGCTTGAAAATGAGATTTCACCTTGATTTAGTCAATGACAAACATAAAATAACTTCGTTGGGACCTAGTACAGTCTGAATCTGCACAGCTTTATTAGTGCAGTAAATGTGCTATTATTCAGCCAAGTTAAGCAACAATGATAAAACCAAGGTTTTTTTCTGATTTGATTGTTTCAATGTGTTGCTAAATTCTAGATATTTGCATTCCTGTAGACAATCATCACAGCTCTCCTAAGACAAAGATTCCATCTCTAAACTCAAAAAACTGTGTTAATTATGTCATAGGAGCAGGCTCTGCAGAATATTAATATTAAGTGAATCTTTAAGTCTTGCAGTTCTGCTTTATATCACTTTTGGCTTTGGCACCACATTTTCCTTTATCAGTATCTGACAACCTCTGAAGGAGTTCAGTCGATGTAAGATTTAAAGATAACAGCAAGTATAGTCAGTGTAGATGGAGAAAATAGACCTACAGTTGAACACAGTAATTACATACTTCACTTGATTTCTAGAGTATTACTCTTGAAACTCAGAACATAGTTTAGTGTTATTACTTTTAGTTATTGCCTATTTTTATTCACTAAATAAGAATGCTTAATAAAGTGCCATACATATTCTTGAAAAAACTGGTAAGGTACTTTTATTTGAAAGGATACTGGCTTACCAGGTCTGGAAACCTTTTTTCCTTTTTGCGGGAGGCATGATTTGATAGTATAGTTAAGCAAGGAAGTGAAGTATGTAAAGAGCACTTATTTATTTGAAGTGACACTAAAGCTGAGATTAGTAAAATGCAGAATTTCCGCCTCATGGGAAATTCTGATGTTTTTTCATACTGATTCAGAATGAAAATTACTGGTTTTGGTACTATTGCAGAGTTACACGTTTTGTACTGTTGAAATGAGCTAAAACAGTCAGCTCATTCAGCTCCCATTTATTATTTCTTATGTAGTTGTACCTGTTACTCCTGCACGATTCTGTAGGCCAGGTTAGCCAGACAACGTTAGGGAAGATGACTTGGGTCCACAGTATACTCTGTTGTTTGAAGAGGACTTTACTGATACAGATTAAGGAATAATTTTAAAATTAAAAAAAAAAAAAGACGGAACCACTCTGCAAAGACCAAATACTCACTACATCAAACTTTGTGCAATCAAAACAAAGAGGATTATTTTGATTTGAGTCCTTAGATGAGGAAGAAGAGAAAGGGAATGTCAGGGAAGAATTGGGTAATTATAAACAGCACCCTAAAAGCAGTCTACTTTTTTGCTGAGCTGGCACTATTTTGTAATCACCGTGGCACATGATCATTTTAAGAAAGGCTCAAGTATAGTTGTGTTTATAGGGAGTGTCTTCCATGCATGTAGTTCTGAAGAGTAAAAATAAAGAATAAACACAAACCCCAAACAAATAAAACCTTCATCCTTTCTTGAATGACCTGCTTTTGGTAATAATTGGCAAGAGAGAAATTAAAAGAAAAGTGGTGGAATAAGTTCTGTGCTTGCAGCTGGACTGTGGCAGGGAAGAAAGCACATTCTCCCTAGGTCCCAGTTTCTTCTCTTTCTTGCCTCTTGGAAGGGATAATGGCGACAGGTTCAGTATCCTGGGGGTAAAAAAACTGTATGGCATTGATGTTGCCCTCTATGTTGAGCCAGCAAATCAAATAAAAGTTATGCCTCTCGGTGTTAAGGTTATCTAATTGCCGTGAACTTTACTTGTTTCTCAAGGTTGTGACATTTTCTTCTTCAGCCAGTTATTAATTTTTTTTTTTTTTAGTTGCAAGAACGTGGTTGTCTAGTGAAGAATCCTATTGTGTAGGGAGAAAAATGATCAAAGATGGTCAGCTTAGGTCTTGCCTGTGGACTGATAAAGCAAGCAGCTCATTCTGTTGGTTTACTGTGGTTTTTTTCCCCTGGCATGTGCTAGTATGCACCTTAAGGTAAACAGAAGGATGAGTATATTAATTCACCGAAGTTACAAATGACTTCGAAGTGAAAATCTTCACTGCCTCAAATAAGAGAGAGTGGGTGGCTTTTTTGTTGTTACTTCCTTTTCCCCCCGCCCCCCCCTCTGGCATCTTGTTCCATCTCAGCCTTTTTAATGTCAAGGAAATTTTCATTCTTGTGTCCATCTGCTTTCTTCATGTCAATGTTATTCTTTGCTTTCCTTTCTCCTTGGTTTTGAAGCCACTGATAGCCCTCCTTGTGTCACTGATCCAAGTTCACAGAGTTCAGTAGTGTTAGATCTTTATATATAGAAGTTTGTTCTGTGGAAGCTTTGAGGTTTTCAAAATGCTTTTCCTTTCTATCCAGTTAAAGTGAAGAAAAAAAGAAATGAGAAGGTGAAGAACAATGTTCATCACCTTTCCCCACTCCCAGAATATCCAGCGGCTTTTTTATCAGGGCACTTGCTGCTGACATCAGGGACCCATGTTCCAGCTAAAAATCTGTAGGCTGCTTCGAATTTCTGTTCTACCTAATCCATAACAAGGAGTTTGAACTATTGTGCCTCCTGCATTTACACCTAAAATAAACAGCCATTCTGGAACAAATGTCTCTTTGCCTTTTACTGGAGGTGTTCTACTTTATACAAGGTAATCATTTACTGAATGAAAGAAGAGAAAAAAAATGTAACAAAGGTCAGAATCTGGATTTGGACATGTAAGGTTTATTTAAGCTCTTACTCTCAATTTATGAGTATCCTTTTCATAGGGGAAAATCTCAGGATATGTTTTAAACACCTTTAGGTACAGGCTTATTGTCAGCATGGAGGGGAGATCACCACCATCTGTGTGTTGTGATCTTCCCCACTATATGACACAAATATAAGTTTGCCTGCCTTCTCCCCTTGTGCATTTGAACCAGGACTTATGTACACCCCAATATTTGACTTTAAGAACAATCTATATTTTTGAAATTAGATTATACATTATAAGTATTTATATGTGAACAAATTAGTATTTTCTAACAAAAAACTTCATCAAAACAGTTCTTCAGCTGTAATTCCTATCACATAGGAAACTTGTCAATGTGCTTTTAATAACAATTTATAAATCTATGAGAAGGCATATATCAGCCTGCCAGACATCTAAACTGGGTTAACCTCTAAGAATGTCTCTTGCAATGCTTGTACAGTACTTTTTATATCGAGGAGAAAACCTCAAAAACACACTATGGAAACTTCTTTTTCAGCTAGATTGAGCAATTATGAGAAACTTATCAAACTAGCCATAATAATAGAGCAAAGAAGTTCATCCAACAATACCTCCAAGAAGCCCAAACTTTTTCATAGTGTCACCGGTTGGCTGAGGTACGCCAATCACGGGACGAATTCTTCCTTTCTCTAAATTAACCTCCCTCCCATTCCGGGAGAGAAAGGGTTAAAAGCAGAGATAAGAAGAAAAGAAAAGTTTGTAAGACCTCTTAAGTTTGGGAAACTAAAACAAGTTTAATAACACCAGAAAAAAATATTATATACAGAAAAACATATGAAATATTAACAGATGTATATGGGTTGGTATAGTGAGGGTTAAACACGGTTAAAGAAACAAATGAGAAAGAAACAGAAACCAGTACTGATCAGTTTTCAAACTGGTGGTGGCCACGTGGTCGGCAGCTTTGTGGGAGTGGAGTAAAAGCCATGGCGGCTGGAACAAAGGCTGCGATGCCACGTGTAAGCAGGAGTCCACGGCAGCAAGCAAACACAGTGAGTAGAGCCAACAAGGGTCCAGGCAGCAAAAGAAAAACCACAGCTCTGGAGCTCACCGGTGGTAGAAACGGCGGCGGCAGGAGTCGTCCGGTACCGCGCTCAGTAGCAGCAAAGGCAGTCCTGAGCCGAGCGGGGCATCACAGCGGTAGTAGCAAGGGTCCAGGCACCAGTCAAAGAGGAAGGCAGGCAACTCTCAGCCTATGGGGAGAAGGGACAGAGGCAGGTCTGAGGCAGCATGCCGAGAAAAAGCCCCAAGCAGCCCCGAAGTCCCCCCGGAGCTGCAAGCCGCAAGCCCGATACCCTTGTGGCTTTCAAAGGACAGAGCACCCACCAAAGTTTTCACAACCAATGAGATAAGCGAACGTAAGTGGGAGGAATACATCACGATTGGTCATTTTAAAACAAACCATCCAAACAGGAAAAAGTGGGGTTTTTTTCTAAAGTGGGGCACATAGCCACATACCTCTGGTGATTGTTAAGGCACAACTCCTCCCCAAAGCTTCCTAAACCCTCAAGAGAGAAGTATCACTTTGCCAGTTTTGTTGTGTGAAAGTATCATTCAGCAAACTTCTGTTAAGTCTGGGCAGGTGGAAAAGCAGAAACTGTCATGGACAAACTTATCTGAATTTCTGTGAAAAATGTGGTTTGACCAATAGGCATTATTTAATTAGAAAACTTTTTGTCAGGAATTTTATGGACAGATGTGGATTGCATTGTACAAACATGAAAGAACTTGGAACAGCCAAGATAAAACAAAGCCTAATTTGTCTAAGTATGGTACTCATTCAAGGCTTGCAGCATCCTCACCAAATTCTCTGCTAATTTGGAAATCTCTTACATCAGATAACAAATTAATGTTAAAGTCTCTATGTTTGAGATCATATTTCTGATAACTTTTGTGTAAATATAGTTGCTTTGAGCTAGGTTTTAAAAATTAGCTAGAATTCATACGATACCAAATCAGTTATGGGCTGAAACAAAAACAATTTTCCTAAGAGGTCTAAATCACCCCCTTGGGTGTCAGGCTGCTCTTCCACGCATCATTCCTGTAGTATATGATATCTGACAACACTCAACTAAAAGTTTCTGAACCACACGCAACTTGACTGTTGCTGGATTACCCAACTTCAATTTTGAATAGGAATCAGTAATGGCACTAATGCTGCCGGATTAGAGAAGGAAGTCTTATAGTGAAGTTGCTGCTGTAATCTGTTGTAGCTCTTCATAACTGGGTGCATTGATATGTATCTTGTAATCCATAAAATCCTTTCTCAGGTTGTTTTCTCTCTGTTATTCAGAAAGGGAGATAAAAGCATAAAGTTATGTAGCTCTGAAAAGTATGTTGTAAAACCCCAAAATATTTTCTAAGTGTCTCTAGTCACATCTCTTATTACAGTAATGGAAAAGGAGATACTCATTCTAAAGCACTTACTAAGACAAGTCCAGTATATTATATTGCCCTCTTATGATGCTATCCTGGGTATCTATATCTGCTGCAGTTGCAGCAGAAGATGGCAGTCTTTATTCAGTGTAGAATGCCTAGACTAAATATTTTGATTTCAAAGGAGCAGTAAACACTCTCATCTATTAAGGAAGCCTATATGCAAATAGTAATATAGTAAATCTTTTGTAAGCGTGTCAGTTCTGCATTAACAGCTATGTAATAAAGCAGAAACCATGTTTTGCATTATTAAAGCATCAAACGAATCAGACTATGCAGCACTAATGCTTCCTTGAGCATCATTGAGCTAAGCTGTCTTGTGTTATGTACAAGGGTTTTGTTGGTTGGTTTTTTTTGGTTTGTTTTTTTTTTGTTAACGGAAGGATAATTAGAGGGCAAAAAATTTGCAGTCCAGTAAAAATGAATAATTGATTGTCCTCCCAGTTCAGAAATATTGAAAACTCCTCATGGAGTTTGAATTTGTGAAGTTTGGCGATCAAAACATCACATTAGGAGATCTCCTTCTTAAACAGAAGATAAATGAAGTAGAACAGGTCCAGGTGTTTATTTTGTATATTTCAGATACAGCTGCAAGTGGCAGACATAAATCATTCTTAAAAGCTGGAACAACATCTTGGAGAATTATTGCCTGGAATCGTTTCCACCCTTACTTTTCTCGGACATAATGATAGGCACTCATCAAACACAAATTCTTCTCTGTGTGCCTTCACTTTCTCTTCTATTTTTTTGACCAATATTAATCGTAATTCTTACTGAAGCATTTTTCTATTACTAATCCAGACACTGCATTCATGTTAATGGGAGCAGGAATCTTTTACTGGATAAGGTCTTTTAAGATGAGTGTTACAATTCTCTGATTTGTTGCCAATAGTTCTGTAATGTGACGGGTAAGAGCTGCCTATATTTGCTTCCTTTGTCATCAACAAACTATGGTAGATTAGGGCTTGAATGAATAGATACATGATCTACAACTTGCCTGAAGTACTTCTGTCTCTTGCACTTTGACGAAAAAGTTGCTTTATATTTTTTCTATCAGTCAGTTTGTAACAGTCATAAATGACTTTTTGCAAGTGCTGAAGTCACTATGGCTCACTGAAGTCGCTGAAGTTTTAAATGTTTGCTCAGTTCCTGAATACGCGCTAATGTAATCTAACTCTATTTTTTGAAATAGAATATGCAGTATTCCTCAATATTCTGTGATTTTTATTTTTTACTTGAAAATTTAATCTATTGTCAGATCTTTGTCTTTGATTTTTTTTTTTTTTTTTACTTACAGTAGGAGAAATAGTACGACAACCCTCCAGAAAGTGGTGCATTTATTTTCTTTAAACAGAACTGTCAGTCTCCACTAAAACCTGGTGCAGATTCTCCACCCATATGGAATAGAGTTTCACAGCTGAGAGGAAGCAACTGGTTTTAGGGAGGCAACGAGAGATTTGTCACTTCCGGAAGTCACAGGTGTGATAGAGATACTACCCACTGTGCTACATAAGAACCTACTTTTTAGGTCATAAAAGTTTGAGTTTCACAGGTTTCCCATTTCACCTTAGGTCAAACCCTTCCAAGCAGAGTTGGAGTGGGAGATACCGGCGTTTCAGAATAACTATCACTGAAGTAATTTTACTCATCCGAGAATGGAACAGCTAAAATTTTTCCTTTGCTTGAGTCATTGTCTAGACATGCTCGTACATTCGCAAGGAGAATTGAGTTTTTGCCTAATCAAAGTTTTCTTCAAACCCCTCAAATTTTCTATTAATTGTCATTTGTAAAAGACTGATCTTGCAAGGTTTTGTGCAAATGGAAGCACTGGAAAAATGTCTTTATGTTATTTATGACCTACATGCTATGTAACACAAAGCAGTCCTGCAGTAACATGATAAATATGTATTTTTTAGATCCTCCAGGCCTTAAAACAAGCCAGATTACAATAGTTATTCCTTCTGATAGTTCTGCAAAATAGACTGTTAGATTTTATTCATTCATAGACTATGAAAAATTATTCTACTTTCCTTTTCTTGCTGAATATATTTTTCTTCCTTTTCCTTACTTCTTCCTTCTCTTTCCAATCATTCTGTCTGAAAATCTTTTGTGATACTTACCTTGAAAATTGCTAACTTACCATTTCATGTTGAAAGAATGAAGAGTATGCTGATAGACTTCTAAAGCTTCACAAAATTCAGGGAGTCCTTCAGATATTTCTAAGGCCTGAGGTAGGCAGCAGTTGATGATGCTATAAAGGCCTATTCATATAATTCAAAATATCCTGGGGTTTGAGCCTTTCATCAGATAAGAAAGACCAGATAAGGTCTTTATCAGATAAGATAGTCTGATTTTAACCAGCATGGTTTGATTTTTTTAGAGAGGAACTACAATTTTTAACAGAACTCGAGCTCTGTTTTGTTGTTGGTTTGTTTTTGGTTTTGGGTTTGGTGGGGGGTTTCTTGTGCTGTTAGTCTGTTTTCCATTTTATCAAAAGATTTCCTCTTTTATTCTATTGGAAAAGGAGAGAACAAGGTCTCAGTAACACAGGGGAGTTGGGGAAAGCTCTTATTTTATGCAGACAATGGGCATTTCCTTACCAATTTTCTCCATTTTCCTTCTTTCCTTTGTTTTTTCAGGAGTGATTCTTAAAAGAGGGCAGTATGATTAAAAATACTTTTAGAGTTGGATAGGCAAAGACAATCCTGCGTTATTTTTGAAGAATGCTTTTTCTTTTGATGCATTCTCTGGTCTGTTTAGATTTTTTTTTATTTACACTGTAACCTCTTCAGAGGTATGGCAGTTTCTTCCATCTGAACTTGTGGAGAGAAGCTCTGGCTGAAGCTGTTTTGGTTGACATGATTGCACTCAGCTCAATGGGTAACAGTTTTGAAATTCCCATCAATCAGAGGTGGGTATATGGAACCCAGGAAATAAAAGGTCAGCTTCAAATCTTGTGCAGAGAGCTGCTTGGGGCGGGGGTGGGGGGGTGGGGGCGGCGCATGGGAACCAACCAACCAACCAACAAAAAAAAAAAAACAAGCAAAAGTAAAACCAAGCAAACCAAACCACTTCTATTAGAACTGCAGTACAGAGTTTGCCTGTCAACTCTGGTTTTAGAAAAGGCCCAGGCTGAATTAAGTTTCCAGCTTCTCAGCTGGGGTGCCATCACTTTTGGGCTGTTTTCTCACAGCCACCTGCTGAAGGGGTTGGAAGCCCTGCTACTTCCTAGCTTCTGTATGAAACTTCAGGACGAAGGGTTTTGTATTACTCTGGCAAGCAGGACTACTGAGATTCTGGGGAGGTCAAAATCTCAGAAAGTTAGAAATGTATTGAAATTATCATGTCCCTATCCAGCAAAACCTTTTCATTTCATAATGAGTCTTGCATTTTGGTCTGGTATCCTTTACTATGACTTTGCACTGCAGATGATGATTGTCTAAAGGAGCCATGGAAATGAAAGTGCCGTGCAAGGAAACTTGAGCTGACTCAGCAAAGATAGCATGACTCTGGAAGTAAAATAGCTGCATTTGAATTGTGCCAGGCTAAACAGCCCTCTACTGCCTAGACTTAACCAACAAAGCAGCACTAGCTTGGCAATATCTGCGCTTCAGTATGTACTATAAACACATCATTTCAAAACTAATTGGCTCTACCATGAGAACGATGTACAAGTAGAGTGTGTTCGGTCAAGCAAGAGATATGCTTGACTGAACATTCATGAATCCTGTAATTTTATTTTGAGGGACATGTCACCTTTTCTGGGATATCGGTGAACTACATTCACCAAGTGCATCATCAGCGTTATGATGGACACTGAGTAACATGAAGCGGGAGTTGAAGAGTAAAAGGAAGAGTAGTGTCTGACAACGTTATTTGAGCTGAGCAGAAATCACAGTTAAGGCCATTTAGATGTCTAAATAACCTGAATACAGGTACAAGTAGCTTTTTCATTGTCAATTCAGTAGTTCCCAACCTCTTCTCTTCTGCTGTCCTCTCCGACAAAACCAGAAACTGCACAATATACTGGAAGTCCTCCAATACTATAAGTACAGACAACACAGAGATGCTATTGCACCTGTGTTACTAGACTTTGATGAAACAATAGACTATACTTACAATCACCTGCTTGTCATGGCGCATCATATCACCCTTTTACGCATGAGTAGTTTTTATTCTTGACATGAGGCATTGCAAGATCAGATCATTTGCTGCTTCAAATCAGGATGTCTTAGCAGCATCCTTAGGATTTCTCCTATTTATCCCTATAGCTGCAGTAGTAACTATTATATATTTCCTGTTGCCTAATACAGGGGGGTGCTATCTCTTCGCTTAAGATTCCAGTAAATCATGGTTTGGATTTTAGAAGCTAAGAAGATTTAGTCAAACTTATTTTCCGTTGCAAAAGTGGACCTTACTCTCCCTAAATAAATTTCCTTAGCTCCTATATTTGTTATTTTTGGGTACGTTTGAAGTTCGGGTGCCTGAAGCATCAGAGAAAAAAGTAGGGGTAAAGACTTTTATTTTTCTAGTAAACAGGTAATTAGTAATTCTGATGATACTGGTTCCATGCTGGCAGGAGATAAATAATGCTACTTTACTTCCATTCCTGGTACACCAGCTCTATCTGAGAGGCACAGGACACCACCGTGCCATCCGTTCAGAACACAACACAGACTATTTCCCATCGCTGAATTTGAACGTATAAGCACTGTTCTGTCTTTCAGCTCTCTCATTCCACACCTCAGTTACTTGCCTTTGTTTCCAGGACATAATTTATTAACTCTTTTTCGGCCTCTGGACTGACATTGTCTAAAGACTTTACCATCCCTTTGTTAATTTTCAGACAAATTATTCTCTATTCTCTTCCTGCCTGTTCCTACTGTTTGAAAAGAACTTTCCAAAACGGTGTATGAAACCACAACTATAGTTGTCTTTGAGATTAGCCTTTAAGTTTTCTATTTCTGTGATTCATTCCATACAAATCCTTTCTAACTGCGTGACCAATACTGTATCACTGCTCACTTTTATTGTTTTCTGTCTTCTCTCTTTATCTTATTTTAGATTAAAAACAACTTGGAAAAACAGATGGCCTTTTAATCGTCTTTTTGTATAGTCTCTGAACAGGATATTTCCTCCTGGAAAAAGCTCTTAGTTACCATAGCACTATCTGCATCGTTATTGTATATTGCTTGCACTTTAAAGTAGTTAGGGAGGTTGTTTCAATACCTTCAGATAAAATGATGGGGGAGAATGCTCATTTCACAAATTAATTTTCTTATGAATGTACATAGATAATGTGATATGGAGGTCAGGTTTCTGTTTATTTGCAATATCGCAGCTCTGCAAAATTTTATTTTCTTGTACTTCAACAGGTTATAAGCACTTTGTAAAGCAAACTAGGATTTTATTTGGACACAACTGAATATCTAGATGATATAAAAATTATAATTTAGTTAAATAGGAAACAGATAAAAAGAAAAAACACTAAAAGACAAAATAAACATTACATCAGAAAAAAATTACTTTCAAATACTTTAAATTGTTTCTTTTGAAAATTTCATTTGGATCAGTTCAGTCCTAGGAAACTGCTGATTTTTATGAAAGCAGAATTTTCTGTGAGAGATCTGCATATTTTAAATCAATTCCATAGATTAAATACCCTTTGTTGTGCCACAATTAATTAACAGAAATGAATGACAACATATCTGATCTATCCTGTACTTTTCATATTCACTGTGGCATTGCTTTCACAAACGAGGCTTCTTTTTCTACTTCGTATTGTCAAGTATCTGTGATATTTAAGCATTCTTGACATCTGTGAAGTGCCCCTGAACGACTGTTGACAAAAAAAGCTTTACAATACAAGTTAAAAGAATACTCGGGCAACTATCAGAATACAATCAATCCTACCTCAATCTCACCCAAAATGTATTGTATGTTTGTAGCTTTAGGCATTTAATCCAGTGGGCTATGGCAATTCCTGTTCAATTTAGCATCCTGTTTCCTTCTAATATTACTGTACAAAAACTGACCTAATTTTGCTTCTTAATTTTTATTCTTTGAATTCTGTCTTTAACGCAACCTTTTAAGATACTGCTAGCTACACTTTTGAGTACAGAATGAAGTGTTTGTGGAAAAATGCCATTTTACAGACTTCAGCACCTCTGAGCTTTTCTAAGTAGGTGCCTGATTAAATTGATGAACGCCATCAGAGTGATTTATTGCCTTGTCCAAATTTCTGTTGATGGCATTGAAGTTGCAAGAAAACCCTTGGCACTCTGTGTTCCTTTACAGGGTATATATCTTTATGGAACAACTGTGTTTTGGTTCATGGCAACTGAGATTTAAGAGACTGTCCCTTCTTTACATCTGAAAATTTGGCACAGATTTCTGTATGGACAGACAATTTTGTTAGAAATTGTTGAAAACATTTCATTCTAAGTTTTAGAGAAATGATATGTGGCTAGAACTTTCTCATGACAGGAAAAACCTCTTTGGCATAAAACAGAGTTTTGACAGATTTTATCCCAAGTCTATTTTCTTCAATGTGAGGCATGGGGCAGAGCCATAATTCCCTCTAATGCTGACCAACCAATTTTCACAGGGGCAGTAGAAGTCCTTTCTACAGCAAGAGAAATCCCCAGGAGGGGCAGCATGTCAAATTACAATATTCCGTCCCAGTGTTATAGGTTCTGGGAGGAGCGTGATCAGCACCTGTTGCCATGGTATAGTAAAAATGTATTAAATGATAGGAATTTTTCCAGCTGTCCCCAAGGCAGGGAAGTCTCGTTTAACTTTTGAGTGGTTTCTTTTTCTGTGTTGTATTCCTGGAAGTTAGCAGTATTGGTGTAAGCATTCTCCACCACAAAAGCAAGAACAAAGCTGAGTGTGTGAAAAACACAGAGAAAAGAGCGAGGCCCATGCTCCGACAGAAACCACCAGGAATGTATTCATTATTTCAAAAAAAGATTAAGAAGAGGCCTGTTGTGACATTAAGCTGTGCCCTAAAAACTTCCTTACATAACAAAGCTGTGAATTAGATGCTGATGTTACACTTGTACTGTTGGGCTGTTGAAAATTTGGTGTTGCTAAACCACCCACAATGAAATACTTCGTATGTGGTGAAAGAAATTAAGATCTCCTCAGGTGCTTATTTATTTCTGATGGGTAGTGAAGGGCCAAGTGAGCTATTACACCCATTATTTCTTTTTTAGTGTGTAACTCAGCCCTTGTAATTTTGAAAGCTCTGTTACAGAGAAATGTTTTTGATTGAACAAAACACCTTGACCCTATCTTCACTGGTACTACGGATGGTGTCAAAACTTAAATGCTCTGTCTATGTAGCTTACAAAATAGGAAAAATGTGAGCTGCTTTTGAACTCTTTCACAGTTTATCATCTCTTACTGTCTATGATGGGTTTTTAAATCTCTCATGAAAAGTTAAAATTCATATTCAACAATTGCATTTATAATCTACTTTACCAATTAATTATTTAAGTTGACTCAAGGACAATCTAAAATGCATATTCAAAATACATCCCTCAATAAAAAATTACCTAGTTTAATTTCCTCTTGCAGTGACACAGAAAACCCTGAACCCTTAATGTGACCAGTTCAGAACACTTGTGTGTCAGTGTAACAGAAAACCAATAAATCTGTTTGTTTCATGGAGGTTCTGATAGAAAGATGAGGGACCTTGAGATCAGTAAATTAGTTGGCACTTAGCCTACTCTTGATTGAATAATTTTGGTAGCTATGAAAGAAAAGCCGATAGTGGTTTCTCTGGTGAAACTAGTAGTGATTCTACATGATAATAAAATATCCCTAGTGCTAAGTCATTCAGTTAGGTAACTGAATCAGACAGCTACCCGTGGTTGTTTAAAGTACACCTGCAAAATTTCTTTTATGGGTAGATGTCTGAGCAATTCTGTAAGAATTGTACTTTTTGACAGCTGTTTATTTTCAGCAGCATTAAGTTTGTGGCAGGTGTATATTTGCAAAGGAATGGGTCATGACCTCAGAGTCAACAGTCTAAAGGCAGAGCGAAAACACAAGGTTTTTGTACAAGTCAGCGGGATTGATAAGCAGCATGGCAAAAGCCTGTGTTCAAGAAGAACTTAAATGGGGACGTGTAGAACCTTGTATTTGAACTTGCTCAGAGTCACATTACAGTTTAACAAGTCATAAACTGAATCAGACAATTGTGGGAATATCACAAGCATGAAGGGGGGTGAATAAGGAAAAATAGTGTTGGAGTTGACTTTTATGAAAGATTTAAATACCAATGGTGATGAGAGAGAGATGCATTCAGTGTGATAATGGAAGGGACCTCATAGGAGGAATCTGGAAAAAGAATCTGTCATTGACAGCGAAGACATTCACTAGTTGCATGATAGAAAAATGGTGTATTTGAAAGTGTTAAGTGTTCTGTTTCTCACAGCATTTTCCTGGAGAAACTGGATGCTCATGGTTTGGATGAGTGTATTCTTCACTGAATAAAAAACTGACTGGATGGCTGGGCCCAAAGAGTGGTGGTGAATGGAGTCAAATCCAGTTGGTGGCCAGTCACCAGTGGTGTTCTCCAGGGCTCAGTACTGGGGTCTGTTCTCTGTAACATCTTTATCAATGATCTGGATAAGGGGATCGAGTGCACCCTCAAGTGAGTTTGCAGATGAAACCAAGTTGGGCAGGACTGTTGATCTACTGCAGGGTGGGGAGGCTTTACAGAGCAACCCCCTGCAATGCTATAGGCTTGGGGAAGAGTGGCTGGAAAGCTGCCCAGCGGAAAAGGACCTGGAGGTGTTGGTCAACAGGTGGCTGAATATGAGCCAGCAGCGTGCTCAGGTGGCCGAGAAGGCCAAGGGCATCCTGGCTTGTAATAGAAACAGTGTGGCCGGCAGGAGGAGGGACGAGATTCTCCCCCTGTACTTGGCACTGGTGAGGTTGCACCTTGTTTAGTTTCAGGCCCCTCACTACAAGAAGGACATTGAGGTGCTGGAGCATATCCAGAGAAGAGCAACAAAGCTGGCGAAGGGTCTAGAAAACAAGTCCTAGGACGAGTGGCTGAAGGAACTGGGGTTTAGTCTGGAGGCTCAGGGGAGGTCTTATGGCTCCCTACAACTACCTGAAAGGAGGTTGTGGTGAGGTGGGAGTAGTCTGTTCTTCTAAGTCAGAAGGAATAGGCCAAGAGGAAAGAAATGGCCTCAAGTTGCACCAGGGGAGGTTTGGGCTCGATATTAGGCAAAATTTCTTTACAGAAAGGATTGTGAAGCATTGGAAGAAGCTGCCCAGGGAAATGGTGGAGTCACCATCCCTGGAGATATTTAAAGGACGTGTAGATGTGGTGTTTAGGGACATGGTTTATTGGTGACCTGGCAATGGTGGGTTAACGGTTGTGCTTGATGATCTTTAAGGTCTCTTCCAATTAAATGATTCTACGATTCTGTGATTCTGTGCATGCGTATTCAGGGGTGAGTCTCAGGAGAAATTGCAGCATTAGAGAAGACAGCATGTTGTGAGGGATCTACGTGATGGCAAGAGCTGGTTGTGGAAATGGACATAGAAGGATTATTTCTTTGTTTTGGTAAGAACTGAGCAGATGGTGAACTTAGTAAGCAGGGGCTGGTAGTCTAGCCTGGACTGTGAGTACTCTAGGAAGTTATTCTAGACAATAGCCAACAGATGTTCATAGGTTGAAATATGTTTTCAGAGAGACCTTATATATCCATTTGAAGTGAATAAACACATCTCTAAATAGCATCATCCTTTTTTGGATATAACTTAATCAGGGTGTTGAGAGGAAAAAAGTGCTTTTTGATTTGAGGGGACAACAGATCCCTGAAGATCCAACTTTCAAAATCATTTTGACATTTACATAATATTTGAGTGCTGTTTTTCGACAGCTGTGTCAGGACTGTTGAAATCACATTTTGATCCATTCAGGTACTGTCTCTATCAGTGGCCTGGTGTTTCCCATAGTTTTGCTGTTGCTGAAGGGTTCTGTAGGCCTTTTCCATTCCTGGGTTGAAAATACCA
This sequence comes from Bucorvus abyssinicus, assembly GCA_009769605.1. NCBI lineage: Eukaryota > Metazoa > Chordata > Aves > Bucerotiformes > Bucorvidae > Bucorvus > Bucorvus abyssinicus. Next base: position 15,830,136 of record CM020030.1, on the reverse strand, counting down.
GCAACTCTATTCCTCAACAAAGATGTCTTTAAATGTTTCAAATCTCAGCCTACACCAATATGTAGATTTTTGAGGATCCTGTGATTTCTAGTAGCATAAAAGAGTGTTCATGATACACACAGAGAGACATTTCATTATCCTAGAGGAGACCTAAAAGGCAGATGATGTCAGATAATACAACTTGCGTGTATGCTTAATTTTAACTCTTTGCAGCTAAAGGCATGAGGCCAAAAAGTAGAAGACAGAGATCATGATACTATGAATGCTCTTACTAAAAGCACCCCACTTGCTCAGCAACAATGAAAGTCTTCTGCTATGGCAAATATAGTTCAAGCAACTTCAAAGCCCATGTGAGTCTTTTGGTACCCATTGCCTTTCATAACAAGATATTGTCCAAGAGAAGGATGTGAGTTGAGCAATTGAAATATGACTAAGTGCATGACATTTGGTGATCATTAACTTTTCTGAAGAAAAATAAAACATCTCAAACAGTCTTTCTACTTTCAATGCATGTCATTTCCATAGAATCTACTAGTAACATCGTAGCTCTAAAATGTAATGTGAAGAAGAAATAATGGGGCAATACAGTTAATGTAATGGTAGTATAGCTACATTACATATATTTTGGGATTTTGTTGTGATTTTTTCTACTTTTTTTATTCTCAACTAAATTTAAACTAGTGAACTCTCTCTGGATGGACTCTCACACAAAATTGCTTCATGTTTACCCCCATATTCCAAGATCTTGAGTTTTAGTTTCCATCGCACACACCTCAGTTTTGAAGACCTTCTCAATCATTTCTACAGGATTGTACTTTTCAGGTAATATAAAGCCAAATTCTGACCTTACACCCGCCTTTCAGAGGAATGCCTGAAAGACAATGAAAATGGCTCATTAATGCCACAGTAATCAAAAGCAGAATTTGATCCAGAAAGAATAAACTATCAGAGGTGCAGTCATACTGAGAAGTTAAAAATAATTTCAAAATCTATTTAATGTACTGGTAACTTAAAGGATGTTTTGGACTGCTGTCCTCAGCAGCAGTCAGTATATCTAACCATGAATGATACAGTCTTAACTTTTTTCCCCACATGTAAGACGGGCCTAGGTCAAAACATATTCTTGAGGAAGGACAGAAGGTGTAGTTCTCCAGGGCTGAGTATATTGTTTATTTAGTTCTTGTAAAAAGTGAATGATTGCATTTTTAGACAGTAATGAGAAGTGAAGGAACAACATTTAGTTATTTGGAACAAGTACCTTTTCTTTGTTTTATAGCACACTGCAGTCTTGATCCAGGCCTGAAACAGCTAGATATTGTCAGAGCACACAATAATGAGTCAATATTCATTTAGCACTCAATTTGCTGGCTCAGGCTTGGACATGTTAGATTAGCCTTCATTTAATATTAAAACATATTGCAAATAAGGTGACACAATATTTCACCGACCTTGTTTCTTTGAAATCCTGAGGTTTGCTAACAGGTCTTTCAAATTATGTGGTATCAGCTATAACCCTTTCTTCTTATGCCCCAGAAATTATTTTTAAATCTGTGAATTTACAGCTAGGAGTGGTTGGATGAAAGTGGATCATCTGGACAATTGTGAGGATGCTTCGATTTTGGGACTTTGTGTCCTTTAAAGATGTACAATGCACATTTTAGCATTTATACTTTCCATCTAAAGTTAATAATGATAGCACATTTATAGAGTTAAAGCTAATTAGCTTATTAGCTTATTAGATTATTAGATTATTGCCCACTATTGCAGTTAAAGATATTTTATTATTATGGCTTCTCTTGTTGCAATTATTGCTTAAAACCAATAAGTGTTTTTTTATATTGTAACTGTCAGTGTGTTGTTCTTGACCATTAAGTTTTGTATTGTTTTCTGGAAAAAAAACTTCTAAAAAGAGAAAAGCTTGTGTCAAATTATTGAGTGTATCATAAGAGAATGATTATCCTCACTCATTGTTTTATCACTTGTCTAAACTTACATGCACAAACACAATTCTTTTAGAATTTATTATAACATGTTAGGTAATTCACTGAAAATTAATCCTAGGCTCCCATTCAGCTTTTAAAATCCCGATTGAACGCATAATTTAAGCACATACTTAAATAAATCCCTCTTCAGGAAAGCTAAATCACTAAAGCACATGCTCAAATTCACCTTTGGAAATGAATGGACAGTTGGAAGAGAGCCAAAGGATTTAAGCCAAACTGAGCTGAAGTCAATGGAACAAATGCCATTAATTTCAACCGGCTTTGTGTTAGGTCCCAAATACCTCTGACTTACTTGGCTAAATAAGCCCAGTTTCTGATATCAGGCAGCTTCTTGGAATCATGAAGTTTGTGAGAACTGAGAGCATTTAACTTGTCAAAAGAATCTGGCTGGAATAGTATACAGTAACATGATTTCTGCCAGGAGTTGGAGGGTTGATTTTGTTAGACAAACTCCGTGATTTACACACTGATCCATAGTTCCCAGGCCCATGGTATAGCTGCAGTTAGACACTTAAGATTGCTTAACCTAGTGTGTATCGTTTTACATGTACGGTAAGTTTGAAAAAAAAAAAAAAAGTAGTTCTAATTTGGGAAATGACCAAACACTGTTAAGTGTTTTCTGGGGTTTCTGATTAAACTTCACACTGGAAATACATGTAGAAGACAAATTTCTAGGAAGTTATTTCGCAGCTAGAAATCATGTTCCACTATGGCAGCCCCAGAATTAAGAAAGTTTTGAGGCAGGAAGAGCACTAGAGGTGTCACCTGTGGCTCTTCCTGCCCTTACCCTTCTCTAGCCGTTGGAGGTGTTTCCCAAAACTGATCTGGTGCTGGAAACACATGGCTGGTGCCATGTATGATAGCTGCTCTTCTGTTCCTGTTCCTAAGTCACACCAAGAATTAATGTGCTTGCTCTTTTTCTGTTAAATTATTATCATGTTTTAAATATGATATAAGAGCACTGTCTTTCAATAATTAAATTAAGAGCCGTCGGAAGACCTTATAATATTTTCCTTCGAGACAAGTTAAGACTCCGATAAAACAGTAAGCTCTTTGATAACTTAATAAAGAGCAGATGGGTTTCAACAAAGCTGGCTTTGGAAACAGGAGTAGCAGTAAACTGATGTTTTATACTAAATTGAGCTTCTCTTTTACAGTATAAGAGGTTAAGATAAGCAATGCCAAGGATCATCTTGACCCTTTAGCTCTAGTGGTAATAGCTGACGCCAGACCAGGTTATTTTACAAGACTTTTTGCTTTATTTTAATTGTTCTTACAATGGATTCTGAGCTGGAGGGATTTGATTTCCTAAATGTAATGCTTTCTTTAAAGTTGCCACAGATGGAAATATTGCCACTTATAGGAGAGGTTGCGAAAGCCTACATGAAAATGATTTCCTAGTGGAATTTTGCCTTTACCTGAAATCTGAACAACGATGATGTGCTGATTCTGACAGATTTTTAGCAGTGAAATTCAAGCACTTAAACCTACGCTGTTCATTTCAACTTGGTTGCTTTCTTCTGAAATTCAGAAGCTCTTCTGTTCAAAGTTTCCTCAGCTTGGTGTCACACCAAATTTCAAAATATCAGAATTTCTAAGGGAAGAAATTTATTTTTATGATGCCTTAATGGTCTTTTTTTCTCAATGGATTACTTGTAAACAATCCAAGATGTGGATTTATTTTACCTACCTTTAGCCAAACAAATTCTAATACATGTTATTTTTCCAGGCTCTCTCTCAATAGTTATTGAAAGGATATAGGAAATTCCAGAGGGTATTTTTTTAAGATATTCTCTGAACTCATGAGGATTGCAAAAGGAATCATTTCAGTTATTAATATCATACTTATGTACATTGAAGTCATACATCTCAATAATTCAGTGTATCAGCAGATCTTAATTTACTGTTAGAAGTGAGCACTTCCCATTTGCTTTAATCTTGGTAGTGCAGGTAGTAATTACAAAGAAGATAAAATTGTTGTGACTTAAGTCGGAGCATTGCAAGTCCCATAACCCAATGTTTGGATTATAAAAGCATGAAACCATTTAAGAGAATTTTATTACCATTAATTTAAGAAGAAATTACCTGATAAACACAATTGCCTCTCTGCAACTCTTGATTCAGCCTTTGGCCTTGACAAAATGATTGTGAGGAAAGTTTGTTAACCATGACAGTATTTCTCTCCTAACATGGAAAGAAGAAAAACAATGTCTCATATATTTTCTTGCTGTAATTTGCTGGAAAATACATGCTTCTGGACCTTATGAGTTTTCAAAAGTTTTATGCATTTCTCTGGAATAAAAAAAATAGACTATTTCTGTCGCACCTCATTTTCATAACACCTATAAAATACCAATTTTCAGTGCAGAAAAAAATACAGACCAAAAGTGTTTCATAATCTAACTTACGTAATACATGCAGATGTAGGAGTTCTGCATATTTAGACTAGTTCAGCAAAATACTTTGGAGTAGCAACATCTGAATTGACAATTCCCAACATTTAGAAAGAGAAATTATAGATTTGCAATATTCATTATCACTATTAGATTTTTTCTTTTCTGTCAATGTTCATTGTTAGGTTAGACAATAACTTTTTCTTAGGGTGTTTATGAAAGATGAGTGATATTTTAAATAAAAACAGACCAATGAGCTATAAGATAACTATTCTCCAAGTTCAGCTGAATTACAAACCAATTTTCTTTCATTATATTACATTGTAAATCACTATTGGCATCATCTATTTATAATAGAGCTGGACCTAAAGGGAATGTTTCACTCCTTCTACCTCTTTGTGAGTTTCTGGTCTGACAGGTAAGAAAGACTGAACAAGAATCAACAGTGGGGTTTGATAAATGAACAAGGAGCTGACAGGCATCTCTTTAACAGATGGACTTTCACATTTGGAAAAAAAAAAAAAAAAGAGAGAGAGAGAGAACTATCCACTGTGGGAAACTTTACTGACTGATTGCTTTCATACTGCTCTCTGTCCCATGCATCATAAATATCTTAATAAGTATGGGGAAAAGTCTGAGTTTTTTCTATCTATTAAGGAAAAGAAGAAATCCTTCTTCTATTATTTCCATTCAAAATTCAGAAGAAATTAAAATATAAATGGTCACCTGCTTTCCAGGACAGAGAGGATAGTTTCTAGCATATGGGTCATTCATGGCTAGACAGTGCCATATTTTGGTGTGCATCTACACCTATGTCAATGCATAGGTGCCGCTAAACATGCTTTTGCTCCTCTGACTATAAAATGTCTTTCATATCTATCTTGTGAATTTACACGAGGGAAAAAACAGTGAGTTTAGAAGGTTTTGTATGTGAAGACATTGCAGTGAGATTTTTTTTTTTTTAATTATATGACCATTACTTGAATAGGCAGTTGAAGTCAAGTGTTTTTCTAAGAAAAATTTGGAATTATTAATTTTGATGTTTTCAAATGAAAAAATGTCATCTGTATTCCTAAATCCCCTCATATTTTATCTATGTGGAAAAAACCCCCATTTTCTCATAGAAAAGTGAGAAAAATAATAACTAGCACCTTTCTACCCTTATTCCCTTCCATACCTCATGGCCATGTTTAACAATCACATCAGAAATAATCACTTGGCACGTTTTCAATTAGTGCTGCAGAAAAGCTGCTACTGTGGATTTCACTATCAAGGACAATTTGTACCTGTACAGTTTAAGTGGTTTTTCTGGGTGTTTTAACTACATCATTTTAGAATAAGTCCCAGAAATGACGAGTTCATGATATTACCTATTTTATGACCACTCCTTTGGGAATGTGAGCATAGTAGAGAATGAGAATGCAGCTATGTATAGTACGGATACTTCGCATACAGACCATATATATGAACATGAAGATAGTGTGGGATTTTTCCAGTCTAACTGTATAGGTTACAGGCATGTGCTTCCCCTCCCTTATATAGTCAGGAAGAAAGATCCTCTTTGATGATCGGTTTTTAATCAGGTTTACAAGGCATTTACCATTAAACATGCATCTTGATGTTTCATATCCTAGGGAGATTTTATGCATTGTGGCAAATTCCCTTTTTAGTTTATATGTTAGGTACATGTCTGGTGGGTTTAATTTAAAGCTTCTTGCAACAAATCTATGATCAAAATGGTCTTTGTCCTAAACAAGATCACGTGGAACTGGAATATCCTTGTCATAACCAGCTGATCATCCTGCCTATGATAATTCTTTTTGCTGATCCTTTCCACCATCTTTATATGGGTTTTTGTGTAGAGATTTAGGGACAGGTGAAACCAATACGTCCTTTTCAAGCTACTTCAGCACCTGCAATTCTGTACCATAACATAAATTCCTTTTAAACGTAGTTCTGTAGGTCCATCACTTCTCACAAATCACTGCCCTTAAGAAGGAATGGGATGTGGTTTTTGGAATTTGGATCTCTTAACTATATGTTGATTAGTAATTTGTCCTTCCATGGTTATTCTGCTTCTGCAACCTTCAGCCATTCAATATCAGCCCTAGACCACCAAAGACCTAACGCTGGAACTAAATGTCCGTTCAAGCTTTCAGACATTTCCTGAGAACAAAACCAAAATACAAATGGATAAGAAAGCTGATTTGGGCTTGCTGATTCTAAAAGTCGGTTGATTCTAAAATGTTGCCTTTGAAAATAGTGGAAAAAATGACACTGGCTGATATTAAGAATTTGGACATTGTCAGCAGTCAGGGTAGCAGGACGCCTTATATTAATGAGATGATAATTTAGATGCTTCTCAGTAACCCAGTGTTTGTCTGACTTGTTTTCTGCTTGAAGTGTTGTGAAAGTTTCAGTACAACCCCATTCTCTCTACTAAGGAGATAGTATGTTTTGCAGACTATGCTGTCAAAACATCAAGGACTTCTGACACTACGATGGCGGATAAGTAAGTACACTCAGTGGCTGCTGGAGTTCTTCAGACCACCTGGTGCACTGAAGTTATTCTTGATAGCTTGATTAAAGTATGCTGAGAGATTCCATTTTGAATATGTGGTTATATGAAAAGAAGGAATATTTTGCATTATTATTTTTTTCCTGGAAAAGATTTTTGCTCCTGTACTGGCTTGAATCAGCATTGTCCTCCTCCTCCTTCATACCTTATAACAGAAACAAAACCTGTGATTTAAAACCTGTTTAATCTGTAATCAGTCACATATTTTTTTGCCTTGAGGCATTTCTTTGAGGAAAACAGTTTAATTTAATAAGCTGCTTGCATTACTCCTAAGACCTTTGATTCATTAAAGTAAACAAGAGGGACTTTACACATCTAGAATAATACCATTCTAAAATTGCAGTCTCAAGATTGCAGACGTATAATCTGCTGCGAGATACTAGAGGTACAATATCATCACTGCACATCTTTTAGAGTCCCTTTTTATTACGTTAGTGTGTCAGCACTGATTCAGAGACACCTCAAGTGTATAATTGTTTACATACCTTCATATTTCAGGAATTCCGTGAGAAAAGGAATATGTACACATCACTCCTAGTTATTACAAATCAGATGGTGGTGTTCAAAAAAACACAGAAAGAATTTATACAAAAGTTGAAAATGGAGGTTTTTAAAAGTATTTTTCAATCATTTCTTAACAATGTGTAAACAGTGTCTTTTCACAGAGAATCTATGTGAGTTCATAACTAACTAAATTAGAATGATTGCTCATCATTCATATCCTTAACCTCAGAATTTCAACAGGTTTAAAACTTAAAACAGGGAAAAAAAGATCCAAAAAATTCTATGGTCTTGTTTTTCAGTAATATATCCAGGACATGGATAATTTTTTTAGATTTAATTTTCATTTTGATATTTTTAAAGCAGTGAAGTCTCAGGATAAATAAGCACTGCATATGCTGGCCGAAGACAGGTTATTCCGTGTGCAAACTTAACAATTAAAATCAGTTTTTATTAATGGTACAGCACCATCCTGTTTTCCCATTTCTCATCCTACAAGTTTCAGATGAAATGGAACCTTGGAATTTGGATCATTTTATCTGCTGGAGTGTTTTTCTTCATCAGATAACAAAGGGCAGATATGATAGCTTTTGAATTTGACAACAGATTTTTTGAAGCTTCAGTCTGCATATAGATATGCAGTCATTAGCAACCCTGTTAAATCAGTTTAAACAGTGGTTTCATAAATACAAGTTATCTAGAAAATAGACTATACCTAATCCCACAGTTTTGTCTTCAGTGGTGATTCACCCTCAGTATGTACTTAATTCCATGGTACTTATGGTACATAATTAGATTTCATGAGAAATTTTGGAGGAGGGAGGTGGATGGTTAGATGTGGTTAGATGTGGTTAGATGTGGTTAGATGTGGTTAGATGAGGGGATTTTTCTGTTAGAGGTAGAGTAGCTCAGTATAGAGTAGCTCAGTACAGTGGCAAATAATCATAATTTGCATGAGTTTGAGATTTTATTATAGTAGATTAATATTTGTAGACTGTGATGAAAACTGCATAGCTGAACTCCAATAACTTATAAAAATATATGGAAGATAAATTTTCGTCTGGAAGAAGGGATGAATTAGTAAAGACTGAATAGGTGAAAGTGTCTGCAGGATTTTATTTTACACTTTACTGTAGATCTGAGAATGTCTAACTTGAGTATCTAAAGTCAGTCTCCTTAACAAAAATGATCTGTTTGTGAGTTTAGATCAGCACACACATATACAGTTACATGCTTTACCAGGTGATGATGTTTTTCTATATCAATGCTGTTTACACTATTGGTTACTTACTGGAATAATACAAACAATATGGACCTTAACTTAGAATAAAAGCTAAGAAAGGTATTAGTACATGTGTCATGTTAATGAGCAAATATAATAAAATAAGGTGGAGGGAAAGAATTTTCCGTTTGATTTCATGGTATTTTACCATTGAGTAATGTTTCTTTCCACATGATTACGTCCCCTTTATTCTTGCAACTGGAAGACTTTTTTTCATAAAAATTGATGCTGCTCAGAAAGTGTGTTATTTTGGGGAAAGGTTTTCTTAAATGTAGAAAATCACATTGTATAAGGTCCAAATAAAGTATTTGACCTTTTTCTCTAAGTGATTTTTATTTAAAAGCTGCTTTATGTTGCAATACCTAAATGAAAAAAAACAAACAAAAAACAAAAAGGAGGTTTTCTCAATGCATACTAGGTTTTTTTTTATTAATTTTTATTTTTTACCTTTTTTTTTTTTGTATTTTTTGGACTAAAAGGGAGGTTTGTATATGGATTCTAAATTTTAAGCTTTAATCAAGTCAGTATCATTATACACAAAGTCTTTTTTCTCATCTTTATGAAATAGCTTTGTTTATTTGAGATGCTGAGTACTATTTACTGTCATTTGAGAATTAAGATATCATGCCTTCAACAGAAATTCTGTGGTGCCAAATGCCACAAGGTACTTTTTACCTGTGTAGAGAGTACGGTCCCAGCCCAAAGTCCAAGTCACATCAGACATGTACATGTCTGCAGCTGGATGCCTGCAAACCTCTTTGTCAATAAAATTCATCGCTGAGCGACGGTGACGATCAGAGCTACAACTATCACTAGATCCATATCTGGTGTTAGGAGTTATCTGAATGTCCTGGAGGAGTGTGAAGCTGGGTGGAGGTCCAGTGGTCTCATTCTTCCGTTTTTCTCACCCTGGACAAAACGAGCTGTACCTCACCCATGCAGATGTAAATCGATGGACTTTTTGCCGTTAACATAAGCGATAAGCTTGTCTACAGTCGTCCCCACATGCCGTCTACACCAATGATGTCAAGTAAAATCCTGGGTATAAATATGGCCCCAATTTCAACCCCAAATCAGGATACGAGAAGATTTGGAACCAGACCGATGGACGGGTTGACAAATTTCTCTCCTCTCCACCCCCCAACTTGGGACACCTCGTGGGTAAGACTCTTTATCTCAGCCTATGCTGAGCAATACTATTGTCCCCGGGCGTATTTTGTGTTTTGTGTGGTTATTCTTCACCTCCGCCTATGGCTGAGTGATATTGTCGTCCCCGGGTGTATTTTATACTATTGGCCCCGGGGTGTATTTTGTATTTTGTGTGGTTATAATCACGATTTTTACTTACTCCTAATGCACTGTTTGGCGTTAGCAGGCTTATTGTACCACGTAGCGGGCTACAACAGACAGGTTGTGAGCTTTCGGTATCAGCCTGTACGGTCTCTCTGGGAAATAGCCATAGCTCTGCAGCTCGTTTATCAAGGCAATACCAAAAGAACCTGTAAATGTTGCTCTTGTAAATAACCATCATTATTCGTGCCCTCCTCGATTCTTCTTGTCTTGCATATTCGGTGTCAGCCTTAAGACTGGTTTTAATTTGCTCTCTTCGCAAACAACCTGTTTTTCCTCATCTAAGAGTCAATCTCCTTATAGAGAAACAATTTATGCTACAGATTTCTTTTTTTTTCTAATGGCCACCTTTCAGACTATTATTTCTCTAACCACTAGATGGTTTTTAGTTGTATATAAAGAAAGAAAAGAAAAATTAACTGTAGTCTCTTTTTGTGTTTCAGATACAGATGGTGGTTTGGGGTTCAGTTTACAGGCTACAGATTTCCATCATCTATTCTATTTTCATTTTTAGAAAAAGACAGTAACATTGTCAAAAAATACACGTAGTATTCTTTTTTTTTTTAAAATGCTGTGGACCACATAACAGGGAATTCTGAATATGTTCTGATTTCAGAGGGATTCTGTGTGTGCCTAAACCTGGACATGGGCTAAGTATTTGAGGTGATACTGAAATTTGCTGTAACCAGTTCAGGGGAGTACTAAAGAGACAGGAGTGATATAAAGAAGACCTTGAAGAAGAAAGAAAAATATGTGGGGTATCTGCCAGGATTACTTTATTGTAAGGAGAAAGATGTTGATTGGCTTCCACACGTCTTGGTGTGCATTTCAAGTATTTCTTCTTTGTTTGAACGGTGACACAGAGAGAAAGTGATTATGCAAGTAGAGAAACTGTTGAAAACTTTTTGTTTCCCAATGAATCAGTGCAAACAGAGTAGTGTTTTTGAAGACTTTATTATTTGGTTACTTTAGAATGTTGTAGTGGATTGATATGGGAAATACTAGTTTGGATACTGAGGCTGCCAGGGTACATGTTCCTGCGTTCACATGCAGGAGGCTTGTGTTTTCATTACTGTTCTTAGTGGCAGGAGACTGATGCACAATAAAAAAAGTTTGTCACAGTTTTCCATCTTGCATTGAGATTTTTTTCTGCTTCATGAATTTTAAACCTGTCAAAAGCTTTAAAACATTTAAAAAAAAATTGCTATCATCTGCTGTATTAAAAATTTTAGCTTTATGAGGCAGGAACAAAACACAGCCTTAATTTTACTCTTCCTCAGCTATGCTCTGGTTCTTCTCTACTCTATGTTCTATGCGTTGAGGTAGAACATTATCATACAACTTAATTGATAATGAATGCTCTTTTACGGATGTTTTCCTATATTGCAGTGTTTTCACATTCTGTGCATTTCTTTCTGTATTATATAAAATGCAGGGATTTTGTAAATATGGTTAGGAGTTTTATTGAATTTTAAAGAAAACATTAGAAAAGCCAGATTTACTTTAGGATTTATGATACGTACAAAGATCAGAGTGGTGTAATAGAGTAAAAGGGGTTGGTGGGGGAGGTTGTTTATCTCTTTGTTTTACTTTTTAAGGAACGCACTATCACTGAAAGTAACATATCTAAAATTCTAGGTCTATGTTCAATTTGTTATGCAGGTACATAAGTAATTTGTACATGTCCATCTATATTTACACCTTCCTTTTACTGGAGTTGTTCCAACATGCTGGTAATGCTTCGTAGGGCCTACAGCACTGTAGATCATCTGAAAATGTTGTAAGTCTGGGCAATCGATATAGCCTTGGTTTATGAAATTGACATCTAGTAACAAGAAGAAAGGCCTTGCTGCAGAAATCAATATATATGTACTGAAAGGCTTTTCCTGTGAAAAGTTTGTGCTGAGCTTATGGCATAGAGGAAACCTTGATCACAGGTTCATTTTAAACTTTGTTCTTAGGCAAACGCAATGGGATGCCTCTCCTGTGAGGCATCTCCAAAGTAGTTCTGTATAAAGGGCAGCGTTTCTGATGAAATGGCTAAAGCAGGCAACAACATGAGGATTCAGCATTTGTAAGCTCTCCAATGCATGAGGTTATGGAGAACTGCATTCCTTGTGTGGTTTATGTAAAGCATAGCATAAAGCACATAAAGCATGCATAAAGCATATTTGAACAAGTTCTGGTTGCTTCCTATTTTTACTGAGAAATCAGGCTTTTGTTAGATTTCCTAGTTACAACACAGTAGAAAGATGTCCCCTTAGCTGTGAAACACAGGAGAGTCTTACCCATTGTAAGGTCCACCTGCAGGCATAGTAATGTTTGACAGCGCCGGTCTGCCAAAGCTCTTAGTGGATACACCCCAGGACTCTTTGTTTCAGATGAGGAAGAAGGTGTTCTGTAGAAAAAGAGCTGTGGGATCCTTAAATTGAAGAAAAACTGCAAAAATCTCCCTGAGTGGAAAGAAAGGGCCAGCCCAAATCTCACAGGGTCATCAGAAAATGCTTGTCTTTAGGGACTATGTTGTATATGGAGAAGAGGAATTATGAGACACCCCTGGTATTCCCTGCAACGTTTTCCATGTTTCTTTCCATCACTCACTGCACAGGAGACATTTAAAATTAGGTATTTCATGATTTCATTTTGTCTTTGAAGTGTGTTCGGTTGAGTTAAAGGACTTACTTATAGATTGGCATGGTGATGTGGTTTGTTAATCGATGACAAATCTCAATGGGCCTTTGGAAAGTGAAATGCACATGAAGCAATTTTAACTTCATAAAAAGGTCATACAGTTGGTATGATATGGGGTACAAAATATATCTCTGTTCCATGCTCATCCTCTTGCGTGTAGGCTCAACAGAAGACTAGTTCATTCTTTAAGTCCAGATAAAGCTGTGTTTCAGCTTTTCTTCTCAAAATTCGAGTAATATTTAGTTCAGATTTGAGTCCTCTTAATAGTGCTGAGTCCAACACGGCAGCCCTGTAATACAAGGATTGACTTTGCCTTTTAAAGCCTTCTTACATATGGCTTCTGTAAATGGAAATAGTCTGGAGAAATGAATTATCCGATCAGAATTAATTCAGTGAGATTTTTCTATGAGATTGGCAGAATATGCAAGACTGAAAAGGGCCTAGGTCTCTAATAGATTTTTAATACTTCTTTTCAATTTTAATTTAACTTTGTCTCTCATTTCTCAGTGTAATAGTAAAAGAAACATTAACGTTCTAGCTCTTGAAATGGGAAGAATGATATCAGCGTGTTTGCTGAATAGCAAATTCACAACAATTGGAAATATTTGATTATATGAAATGCTTTATGGGGTGTTTTTCACTGAACTGGTTTTTTCCAAAGTAAATAGGAATTGGTCCTGGAATAATTTTAGAAGATCTTATATGAAGAAAAATATGTGCACATTGTATGCATATTACTTCTAATTATGTTTAGAAGAGCTTATTCTAAGAGCCAACTGCATAATGCAAATATTGTTTTGTTGTTTGACATTTTCTCACAAGAATAATTTAAGTCTGAAGCTACTGTCTATAGGTTATACCTATGTGAGCAAATCACAATGTTGTTAAGAATGTTCTGCTGGCCATGTCTTGCCACTGAACCAGGACTGAAGCTAATATTTTTAGGTCAGTGTCAAGGGAAGAAAAGGCCTGTTGTTTACTGACCTTCAAGAAACATATTTTGACTAAAGCTGAAACAGAGTGAAACTTAAGAGCTGACCAAAAAATGCACAATTCAGTTTGTTGGTAAAGTAGAATTTATCTTTAATTTTTAAGATAGAACATTTTTGTTTGGGCCCTGAAAATTATATATTTACAGTTTTGAAAATATTCAAGGCACTTATCATAAAATAATAAGACTTTGTGGAAACAACTTTTCCTATTATTGTGAAGAACATTTGCTTGCTTTGCTATCTGAACTTTTGTTATCTGTAGCAGTGATTCTCCACATTATTGGTTCCATCATCATTTTGAAGCATGAGTAAATGTCACTTTCCACTTCTAGATCAAGGACAAGTTGATCTTAAAGATCAGTCACCTGTTCTTGTTCATCCTTTGCAATTTGTCACCTATACATCTGATTATTCCACTGATAAAAAGAAGGGTTGAGTTATTGATGCCATCTATATTATATTTAAGAATTAGACTTGCACAGCTTCATTTCTTTTTTTAAATGATATTTTATCTTCCAGTCACATACAAATAAATAATGAATTATCTTTTCCCAGCATAAGGTCACTGAAACTCATTTTTATCTTGTTTTTTAAAATATTAAACAACAGCCATTTCATCTTTTTTTTACAGCTTCTTTTTGTGATTTCTTGACCCAGCATAGTGAAACATATAGTTTTAATGCTTTGAAGAGAGGTGCTGGTGTGTTGAAATACATTATTTTTCAACCAAGGACTTTTCCAGTTTGGGAAACGCTCTGACCCAAAGCTTGTGAAAGTGTCATAAGCTTCAGTTCTGGACATGAATTCACCCCATAGGAGCCCTGATTTCATTGGGACGGATGTAACATTTAACTACCTATTCATTCAAATCCAGACTATTTGTCACAAACATCTTTTCTATTCCTTGGCAGACTCAGGTGTTCCTGGATAGGGTGAGCAGCTGAGTAAAAGTCCTGGTGAGAGAGAGGCCACAGCTCTTCAGCCAGGGGATGTTTTCCACAAAAACCTCTGCTTCAACGATCCAAACTAGCCCCATCCCTCAGAACGAGTTGGTGCATCCCTTCCATGTTTTTTCACCTGGAAAATCTGTACTGTTTATTGGGATGGTGCTAGACTTGGGAGGTCTGAGGCTGAGGGATGAGTTTTTCTTTTTCTTGCTTGTATGATTGACTATTTGTATTCTAAGTATAACGAGCACAGCTGCTCAGTGGCATGTGATATGTGTAGGAGTTGTTTTTGTTTGGCCAGTGGCTTTTGCTGTTCTTGGTGAAAAGTTTTTTCGTTATTTTTAATATTTATCTTTACTTTTAATCTCTGTCATGGGTATCTCAAAGAAAAGGCAGAAAACATGAACTATTATTATGCCTTCTTAAAAATGTAGAGCTTTTTCATCACTTTCCATGTGATAGTTTGCCATTCAATTCAAGAATAAAGAAATCTAAATACTATCAACTGCTCAGACAATAGAAAGGAAGACAGATGCTTGAAACAACAACAAAAAAGAGATACTCAGCAGAAATAAGTGACCTGACACTACTACTGAAATTGCTAGTGCTCTAGCCGGCTTCATGCACTGTTAAACAAGGGCTTCTTTAATGCTTTTGCAAAAAGACCCTTTCCCTCCTACATTGTAGATGTTTTAGTTAAATTCCACTTCTACATTTAATTATAGTTATTGTGACATATCGTTCTATTTTGTTCATGTATTTCACTTGTGCCATTCTTATGTCTAAGTTTACATGAGTTGTGATACCTGTTTCTATGCAGCTTTAAAACATTTCTGTCCAGAAGCATCCCTTTTGCCTTTCTTCCTGCCATATTGCACATTTCTTCACTCAAAGCCCACCTTAAAGCATTTTTTCTTGCATTCTTCCCTATCAGCCTTATGTAGCCTGTATCATATGGAATTCTATATAATCATCTTTGCCTTGTTGAGGAAAATAATAAATCATTGTAAAAAATAAATTTATCCCACTTTTTTTATGGTTCTAGACACAATATCAACCTTGAGATAATATTTTCCATGGAAACATTCCTAAGAATATTAAAGTTGGCCCATTTAGCAGTCATTATTTATATCATGTATTCTTTCTTATGAAGATTTCTATTACCTTTTGGGCACTCACCAAATATAATATTATCTAGCAACTAATTAAGATTTTCCTTCTCTAAATATATTCCTTGGCGGTAGGGAGGTAATATTAGCATGACAAAGGATCATTAGAAAACAATGAATATGCAAATCTCATTTCTTTTCATATTGCAAATACCTGACCTGAGGCAAGAATGGAAGGATAGAACATTGATACAGGCTAAAATAATAAATGCATTTCCTCACACAAGTGAGGTACCCACAAAACATGGTTTTTAAAGCGCTTGATTGTACATAGCAGGTAGCGTGATCTGAAACCATATTTTCCTTATTCTTGTCACAGCTTGGCATTTCCACATACTCGACAGTGGCAATAGACTAAGCTAATCCCATTCCCCAAACTGTTATTTCATTAGTTTTTATTCATACGCTAAGGCCATTTCCACCACCTCTATACCTGAGGTTCCTCCTTTCCTATTTGGAGCACTCAGTCTCTGAATGACTGTTTTTGTTTCTCTCTCTATTGTAGAATAAAGGTCTAAGGATAAACTGCATTAAAGGATCTCATTTGCCTACAACGTTTGAAAGGTCTCCCAAAAGCCCATTAAGAGCTAGCAATACCTGTTTCATACGACTCAGAAACACTTCCTGCATCCTTTAATCACTTGTTAACACAGGGTACTTACAGAGGGTCAAATTATTTCCATATAAATTAAACTAGAAAGTATTTTTTCTGATGAGAGAGGTAATTGTAAAGCAATTTTATAAATTCAGGGAAATAAGGGCTGGTAGTGTGAAATCTGTAGCCTTCGGCTAGTAGACATCTTTTGCATTGTATGCAATTACTGATTTGTTTCAGCCATCAGTGGAAGCTCAGCAGTAGACAACAGTTTTGTTTCACTTGTGATCTGCAGCACTGATAGTTACCCTAAGCTTCTGTTGGGTATGTAGAATATTACTGAGTTCTGTGTTTGAAAGATATTCAGTTTGAAGATTAGGAGGAGTGCCTGTTTGCATAACCACATCTGTGTCAGGAAGGGAATCAACCCCTAGGTTCTGTTGCACGATAGGAATAACAGTATTTTCATAAAACTATTTTGAAGCAACAGAGAAGCTTCCCTGAAGTGCATTTTTGTTAGCCAGAGATAAAGTAAAATGTTAATGAACAAAATGTTAATTTTTTATCCTGATTTTCTTGGTTAGAAACACCTTCACTAGGGGATGCTTTACTACAAGCTATTTTACAGCATTATCTTATAAAAAGCAGAAATGCAAAAGAGTAGAAATTGAAAATAATAGATCTATAAGTAAAGAGTTGATAACTTTATCTCACAGTTCCTGCAGAACTCTTTTTTTTTAGTTCATGATAATTTGCAGGGTTTGGAAATTTTTAATATATGTGGTTTTGTTCGCAAATTATTTATTTAAAGTATTTTTGGAACAGTTTTAGGAAATTTGTTTTACATCGCTTCTTAAAATTGATGAAGGATAGATCTCATTTGTTGTTGGAATTACAATAAATATTCTATGTGTTATTGGCACTACCACTACGTTTTGTCTGTGAAAAACTGCCACATAGATTGCACTTAGTTTGCTTTACACAAAAGTTGAAATTGCACTTTTTTCATGCCTTTATGTGAAGGAGGAAATGTACATGAATATTTGGATCACTGTTTTTGTAGTCCCCAAACCAGCCAGATCATGAATCCATTGAAAAGAAGGAGGACACTTCCCACTGGGCTTCTAAGGATCTTATATCAGAAATGAAAAGACACACAAAGTTTGGTGAATTATATCATATTGCTGCTTCTGGATCAGAGAAAAAAATTGTGAAACAAAATACTTAGTCACGACGGTCTGAGTTTATGTCATCCTACCATGCTTTTGGGAAGCAGATTTCAATCACTTCATGTTCAGATCACAGAGAAAACTCATCACAATCTGGGTTTTAAGAGGAGTACCTCCTTGTACCTCTATTGTCTTCAGAAGAATAACATTATTTAACTGTGCATACAGCTGTTGCTCATTTACATTTGGTAAATCTCAAGAAAGCTATAGATGAGATGTACTATGTAAAACTTCAAGGAAGTTTTGTTTCTGGGGAAAAATGAAGCAGAAATTCTCATAGCAAATAGCTATTTTACTTCTATTCACTTCTCTGCATTACCTTTCACTTAGGATAAATTTTGTTGTTTGGAATACGTAGACCTCAACGGATAAAGACCTGACTCCCGCTTGAGGTTTTTGAAAAGGTTGTATAGGACCATAAAGGGATTTAAGACAAATGAAGTTTAAGCATATTGTGTCATGCCTGCACCTTTCTACTCACCCATGCCAGGAAATACGGTCACAGACTGAAACTAATATTTTTTAGGGAAAAAGTAGAGTTAAAAGACTCACTGTGTTTTTGAAGGGCTTCAAAATTTGTGTAAGTTATTTTGTAAATTGGAAAAAGAACACCCAGCAGATAAGCAAGCCTACATTCTGTTTAATAATTGCAGCGATCATTGTGCAGTTGGCATTGGGGATTGATCTCTACTTACGGAAGAAGAATGGCCCAGTACCTAATTGGATACAGCTGTAGACTGTTTGAGCTTATTTTTAGAATCCAAGAGAATAATGAGACATTTCAGATACTGTAGAATCCTTAGCAGGATTACATGAACTCACTAAATCCATCTCAAAAATTGTGAATTACATGGTACATTGAATTGCAAATTATCTCTATAACTCATCCCACATGTAACTTCACTGGCGTCAATGAAATTGCAGTGCTCACAAAAGACAGCACGAGTTAACCCCTTTGCAATATACTTTCAAAACATGTTTTTTTTGCTTGTTTCTTAATGAACTTTAAGTACGCTACTAATCCTCAACATCAGATAATGTGGTGGTTGATGCTGAAGCTTTGTTGAGGCATAGGACTGAAAAGAAATAGACATATCTTTAAACTATCACCATTTATTTTTTCCTTTTTGTGAGCTTACCCCTTACACAATCTAACCACTTGTTCTAAGCTGTGTCTTTATGTAGCTGTCCTCAGCACTGCACCATCTCTCTGGCCCTCCGTTCTTTAGGCTCTTTCATGATTTGGTCTCTTTCACACACTCTCTATTCCTTAGTGAAATCGTATCTCACCACCATCAGCATTTCGCTCTTTATTTATCTTCAGAACAGTGCAAATCAGCTGAAGTAGGGTCAAGAATGTAGTTTGGTTTGGTCTGTTTGGGTTTTTTTGAGCTGTCAGAAATGAGAAGTCTAGAAGATACAGTACGCGGAGAGATAGCTCCAATACTTCCCCACAGATTGAGCAGTGTGATTACATCAGTGTGATTGGTCTGTCAATATTTCAATAAAATCTTTCCTATAAAAGTGTTGACTGACGATATAAGCTCTCACTGTTCTTGTCTTTAAACTGCAGAACCAGCTGACAGCATACTAGAGCTGTGTGAAATTGTATTAAAGTAGAAGGATATAATAATGATTGTTAATTCAGGACCATAATTTAAAAAAAAATGTGTTCAGGTGATTCATGAAACAGCTGAAACTGAATCATCACTAGAAAACATTTCTATGTCTGGTCAGCAGCCTGAGCCGCATGACAGGAAACTGTGTTTCATTTGATAAGGTGGTATGTGTATGGCTGAAGAACAGAAACATCCAAGTAATGGGAAACTGCAACAGAAAAATCATTCATCTTATCCTAGTTTTATGGGCCAACACAGCCTGAGGCAGCCTTCTGGCTGTGATTGTGCCTGGGAATCTCTTCCTGCAACCTCAGAAGGGTGGGCTAGGCTCTTCAGCAGGCTACTGAGGAAAGAGACTTACAATTTACCTGGGCCTATTGAAGTATCATCTGGATGTTTTAAATCACAACTTACTTTTGTTTGCTTTTCTTCTGGGAAAAAAAAAAAAAAAAAGGAATTAGTACTTCTGTATTTCTTGTGAAGTATGCAAAATGACATTTGCAGCGTGACTGGTCCAGTAGGGAAATTTGCCGATGGACTGCAGTGCCTGTCTTACTGTTTGGGTAAGAGGCTGGATCAAGACAAAGCAAACTGATCTCAAACTCTGCAGAGGTGATGCCTACGGTTCTCAAACCAGAAGAATCAGGTGTTAGTACAGGACTCAAAGAGATGCAGGCTGCTAGATGGTGTGAAAGGTCAGAGAATGAGCATTACTGCTTACTCAGCAAGTGACTGTCCTTATTTTAGCATGCAGTGCACCTTTGAAGACCTGCCAACCCACAGGTAAAGGGAATATTATAAACTACATTCATATTAAGATTTAAGTGGTAGCTCTCTAAAATGCAAGGTACGAATAGCCAAAAGTCTGTTTCCACTGCTCTGTGAGTACGAACAGAAGGGGATCTCTGCGACGACTTTTATCTATGCTGGACAGCAACAGAGAAAGAACTCTCTTCTCTTGGCAATAGTCCTGAGTTATTCTATCTTTCCTCAGGAGTGGAGATAAATGTCATCTTAGAGATCAGCAGCCACAAAATGTACAAAAGATAGCAAATGGGTTGGATGTGGGTAGATGTTATTTATTTTCCTGAATTACTGATGACCTTTAAGTGGGGACACTAATACTGTGGAAAACGTTTTCTTCAACAGCAGTTCTATTTGCTTGACATTTTTTTGCAGCCTTCAGACTTTCTACCAATTACTATTTTATAACTTTAAAGGATGATTTTTTTCAGTGAACCTCCTATAAAAACCCAAAACATTCATAGAGAATTTAACTGAATTATATCAGGATTTTCAGCATTCACTGTGATTTCAGGAAATCATTTCCATTTAAGAAAAGGCATGTAAGCACATGCATGTTGAAGTCCGTTGTACATGACTGAAGTGCTCTTTTGGATCTGGGTGTATAACAAGAATAAAGAAGTATAAGAAATGGCACAAAAACAGAGATAAAATTAATGCATTTGGATGTAGTATTCTAAATTTGCAACAATAGTAATTTTTTTTTTTAATTATTTGCTCTTCATGAGCATAATACTTGAATATCAAAAGTAACCTGCAAGGCATGTCTTTTCCTCTGTACTTTTTATGTAAATAAATAATAATAATGTTTTAATTTCTTTATGTTTTTCTGAATGATAGCGAAACTTAATTATTTCCAGTAGATTTTCATAAAATGCATTTAAGGGAAGTATACCGCATTTTAAATTGAAGCTGCAAAAATATTCTGAAGTTGTGAGTGAATAGAAATTGGTTCGCCTGTTAGTGACACTTAACTAACTGCGTTCCCTTCATATCAGTTGAAGTTTATTTAGCTTAAAATGACATCAGTCACAGGTTAGGCAGGAAGAAAGAAAGTCGATCTGAACAGGAAGTGTTTTCCCTTATGTCACAAAAATTACAGATAATAAAAGAAAGAAGCTTTCCAGAACAAAGCATATTTATCAAAAGATGAAGTACTCTAAAATAAACCTAAGACAACACATTCTGCTGGGAGCAAACAGGAACTGTGTATCACAATAGAACATCCACCCTGCAACAAGATGCTGTGGAATTTGAAGTGCTAATAGTATGATAGTGAAAGACATTGTGACAATGGAAAATGATCTTATTTTTGCAGTGTGGGAGATGCTGTCTCTGTGAGCTGAATCTGAGTTTAATCATGATCAAGCAAGTTTTTCTGGCATGGTAGGAATATATATTTTGGTCTATGATTAGTTTAAAACTGTAAAAAGGATTAAAAGCTATATGATCCTAGTAAACGCAAAGAAGGAAGGAAGAGAAGTTCGTCTAAGGAGAAGAATAATTATAGAGATCTGAGAGTTCCTTAAAGAAACGATAGTGAGAACGCAATCAGAAATTATTTTAATGCTGAGGTAGGGGAGAATGTGCATTAAGAAATCAATTTCAGGAAACCAAGAGTTCCATACCACACTCAGATATAGAAAAGATAATGTCAGCAAACAGAAATCAGGTCAGGTTACAAAGGATGAATATAAAGAACTAAAGAAAAAATAATTTGGAAACAAAATACAAAGCTCAAACTGAGATGCAACTACTAAAATATATCAAGCATGTCAAGAAATTAGTACCAAGATGAGAACAAAGGAGTTGCTCTGCTGCTGAGCAGTAAGAGAAAGCTAATGCTGACAACTCTGAAATGTCTAATATTTTTTGTATCAGTCCTTGTTAAAAAAAAAAAATCTATGCATTTTTGCAGTAATGGGTCATGCTTACCTTGAGACAGGATAAGATCAGGTGAGAGGTTTAAGGAAATTAAATGTTTCCCATTGACTTGGTCTAGAAAAGTTCATCCTAAGGTACTTAACGGATTGAAGCCATCTGGAACTGCTAGTAATTTGATACGGTAGACAAATGATGCAGCAGAAAAATAGAAAAGGGAGAAGGGAACATGGATATTTAAAAAGGGGGTGCACAATGTGGAGGAAATTAGTCACCTTAGCTTGACTTTCAATTAATGGAAAAATTCTGTCCCTCTCTTCCGCAGTCAAAAATAATTGCAGGCACTTGAGAGGTGATGAGGAGCTTTTTAACAAACGTATCTACATAAATCCAAGTTTCCTTTCTGACAAGATAAGGACTGGTCTATTTAGGAGAGCAACAGCAGCTGTCACGTATCTTTGCACTGGCAAGGGTTTTTAGGATTTTTAAAATTATTATAATTTATCTGCTGTTTGAAATGATACCTTCATAACTGAGGAACAGAAATTGATGAAACTATCATCTTACACTTATTAAGTCTGTAAATGACTCAAAGTCAAGAGGAATTGCAAATACACTAGCTGACATAAAATTAGAAATAACGATGACAAGTTATGGAAATTACAGGAAAAAACAAATATGGACAAATGTAATATGATAACGGATCATAAACTGAATTTGAGTTAACCGTTTGATGATGCTCAAAAAAGGCAGATCTGGGATAAATGAAAAGGAGTGTAGTCTGTATACGTAAAAGGTAATCCTTCCATTTGGAGGCCCAGAACACTGTTTGGCTTTCAGCTCATCACTTCAAGAAAGATATATGGACAAATTGAAGAACATCCAGAGACAAAAGGCAAGAACGATGATAGTTACAGAAAACATGGCCAATGAAGTTGGGGGAAGAAGTTTCAGAGAAAGGAGAGGGCTGTGCTCTCACAGTCATCTTCAGATACCTAAAAAGACTGTTGAAAAAGCAAAATAGTTTGTTTTCTATGCCAACGGAGGATGAGACGAGTAGTGGATTAAAAAAATCAACAAAATAGATTTATAGAGGACTTGGTGAAAACCTTTCTAATGATAATTAAATGCTGGAACAGAAAGAAGCCAGAAAGTCAGCCTTACTCTCAGACTTTAAAAACATGCCAGATAAGCATATCAGAATTTAAAAAAGATAGCTGCGACCTCTCTGTGGCACAGGGATGCATGATATTTGTGGGTCCATTCCAACCGTTTTTTGTTATTTTCCATAGTTCTCAGCTACCATCCAGTTTGTGGTTTTATCTCATCACTCGATAATGTTGAATTAGATACTATTCTATCGTTGGATTTTTGTGGAATTGCATAGAACAGATGAAGACGAATCAAAAAAATATTTTGTAGTATGTTACTTACTCCTGTTATTTCCATTGCAACATATACATATACAATAAAAGTCTTTATCACCTAGTTAATAGTTTTAAAATGTGATAAGCTTAGGGAACATTTCCTCATACAAACCCCAGTGGTAAAACTGAGGTCCCTGGTCTTTCAGCCAAAATATAGATGAATAATCATCATCTTACAAAACAGACAATCCAGTTCTGCTCTTCATTTGTCTTTTCTGACCTCTGCTTGTACTGGAATAATGAAGAACAATTTTATGTTTAGAAAGCCTTGTTAAACTGTTCACCTGATAGGTATTACCAGCACTGGGTCTGCATCAGCATTATTTCTCTAATTTATTAGGATTACCAATTTACAGAAGTGTGAGTGGCCTTGTAGTGCCTAATATAGTTTATCTTTTGCACAGGCAAATAAGTATTTTTCTGAGCTATTAAAAAAAGCTGGTGAAGCTATAAGTTATAGTAATTCAAAGACTAATTAAGCATATTTGTTTACTATTTGAAAGTTGGCAAATAGTTTTAATGATGTTTTGCAGCCAAATGTTTAGCAATATCGGCATGTTTACTTCACTTATTTATACTGGGGCTTGACTTTGTATATTCGCACTTCTAGTGTTAAGTGTGGAACAACATTAAGGCCCTGAAAATTCTCCTCTGTAATACTCAGTAAGCTTTATCTGTGTGTAAATCCTGTATTTAATTCATATATGTAAACTATATGCAAATATATCATTATCATGCCAGTCACATGGAACATTTCAAAAGGATTTCTAGTATTAAAGTTCAAAATGGTGAAAGAGGATTAAGCACATTGGATTGTTAGTTGCACATCCTTAAATAAACTTGTAATCTCCTTATTTTTAATACTTACGTTTTAAATAGAGAAAATAAATTAAGATGTATTTTCCCTTCCCTGTTTCCTTTGAAAGTAGTAGTATGGCATTACGTTTCATGACACTGTTTAGAATCTGGGAAACACAGTGATAAGCCAATGAGCATTTTAAAATGAAGAGTTAATTAAAAAAATGAAATCTGGAGGCAAAACAAATGCTGCAGGGACTTTGAAACTTTTGACAATTTTACCCAACCATCAAAATCAAAGGAAGAGATATGAATAAGGTGACAGATATGAAATCATGTAGCCTTTTTTCTCTGCATTTAAAAAAATAACAGAATACTTGGCCATATGAAAGCTAGAAAGAAGTCTATTGACTATCATCTTTCAGGGGCAGGCGAAACTTTACTGTAATCATTTTATGACAATCGTACTGACCTATGGTTCACAATCTGTTTGCTTATGTCCTTCATCTGCCAGCATTTTTCCTCTCATATTGGCTATCAATGTACTGAGAATATTAGCTATGATCAACAGTCTTCTGGGTACAGTTGAACGTATTGAGTATGAATAGCACCCAACCCAGCCTTTTCCTCTATGAAGTTAGGTGTTTGACATTAACTAATCAGTGTCAGTAGCTGATTGGCATGTTTCTAATGACACCTGATTTAGTAACTTTTGTTTTTATGTAATATCACAGACTGACCACTGAGCAACTTTGAAAAAGTTACATCCAAATCTTAGCTACAGTTTTTGGAAATCTTCCATATTTCAGAAAGCAGAAGGCTGAACCTATGTTAAAAACAACAACAAAACCCATAGTCCTGTATTTCTGAAAGTACATCTGTCCTTTAATTGATTTGGAACAGAATAGGTGGAAAGTGATAGCATTAGTGGAATAAAGTACAGGACTTTCTCCACAGGCTTTTAGACATCAGCTGAAGGAATTTCTATAAATTCTATGCACACCAATTGGCGCTGCAGTAGATGAAGCTATTGGTAACATCAAATAATCATGACATGATTCCCTGATGTCGTGTTGATTCCTTTGCCACACTCTACCAAGCACTGGGGCTGGTGATGAGATACCCATGCATCTGTTTGGTGCAGACATCCCTGTGCAACACTGGGGCTGTTGCATGTAACAGTTGTGCCAAGGAAGGAGGGAAACGAGTTTCCACTTTTTAGAAGTTAAGCTGCAAACGAATGAATGGTGAGCTGTATATGTTTTATGCCTGCTTGGGAATGCCTAGAGACTTATAGGAATTTTTTAAATGCAAGGAACAAGAATATTTTTAACATTCAATCAAACACCCTTTTTATCTTTGAAATGACACTTCATATCAGATCTCAGTACGGCTTTTCTTATATCCCTACGAAAGAACCTTGGAGATAACATATTATAAAACTTTCTTTTTTTTTTTTTCATATTGCTTTCTTGATAACTCAATTGTTTTACTGTTTTCTAGCTGAACTAGAAGGGAAATAAATTGTTTCCTACTATATATATTCATGAGTTAATCTCGACAATAGCTAACAGTAATATCCTGGTATACTACATCATTGGGGATATTAAAGAATTAGAAGTAAATATACTGCGCTTTTTATGAATTTACTGCATATTTTATTAATATACTGTACTGCTTTCAGTATGGTAAGTACTGCTGGATCTCATACTTATCTGCGTTCCATCTGTTTAATTTGTTTTCATAACAGCAGTATTAGAAAAGTAGTCCTTCCACGAATGTTTCTCAAGAGGCTCTCATTTATAACGTGTTTTATTTACAGACACTGGTACCTAGATATTTGTATCCTGAATAGCACTATTTATGTCTTTGCACTCTTTGTTTTCGAGACAGATGGTAAGTGCATATGATTGCATCAATGGGATGACCCTTTCTTCTGTTTAAGGCTTATAATATGTTCCAGAATTCCCATTCATTGCATAACATGTCACCCAGACAGGTGTGAAAAGTGTGACTGTAAATATTGATGAAGTCATTCTAGAGTTTGCAATTTGGAAAAAAATAAGGCGGCATAACCAACCATGCCTTTTTAAACTATTTTTTTAAATTATTTGAAGACTTTTCTTCCATGTCCCAATGTTTAAGTTCAAATCAGAAACTCCAAAATGTCTAGAATTTGCTTGTTGAAATAACACGAATATTTCTGCCTGTTTTAAGAAACACTTCTTTTCTACATGCTTACAGTTGTGGCATGTTGTTGAAACTGTTCCTTCACCTGCTGAAATATCTCTCTACGGATATAATTTTCTTCCTCCACTAGTTACAATAGCTATATAAAAGTAGTTCTCCCATCATACAAACACATTCTTGAAACCTCTGGAATATGCTTTGTGTTGTGATGAATACAAGGCACTCCAGTGCGAGATAAAGAAGCTAGAAGGCAAGAGGAACACTTCTTTCCCTTTAAAAAAATCAGCCATTTGCCCAGTAGAGAAGTCTTCCCATATCTCACAGGGTATACAAGCTACCTCTGTTTTTCTAACCTGCAACGTACAGAGACTTGAGCACAGCTCTTTATCTTTTAATTATCTGTTTAGCAGTTATTCTTAGGGATACTTCTGTTCTTGTTAGTTAAAAAAACAGGGCATCAAAGCTGAGATGAAGCCTTTGCTATCTTTGAAGTCAGCATATGCCCGTGAGGAATTTTTGATTCTGAAAAGTCAACATTACTAATGAAAAGGCTGTGGGAAAATCATTGTTAACCAGCACTTCAGCAAAAGTTCTGTCACCTGCTCCTACTTGTAAGTACTTTTTTTTTTTTTCCCAGATACTGAAGGAAACTGTATCTACTCTAGGCATCCCAAGATCCTTATAGTGAATTTCAAAAACCATGGAAGGACTCTTACTGAAGCAAGAACCTTCTCATTGAAAGAGATACTAGAAAGTAGCAAAATTAATTCAGGAAATTTTTGTTTATGAAGCTGTTCTTCCACCACTTTCAAGAAAATGTCCTTGAAATTATAGCATGTATTTTAAAGACTATTTCAAGCTTCAAAGCCTGGAAAAGCACAAGGCTGAAAAAGTGTTGGATGAAACTATATGAGATAAACACACAATGCACAAACAGTACTTATAGGAGTACAACTGTGAAGAGAGCAGTTCTTCAAAAAAGACAGTCTAAACTGAAAACAAGATGTTGAGATGTAATAGAAACATCTTCACTCATGTGTTCCTCATTTGCTCCTTAAGAATGTCAAGGTCTTCTAGTGCAACTGCCAAAGGAAAGGGTGGTTTTATCATTTGTCTGACTGTAAAAACTTCCTGTCCTCTGGTTTAAATCACTGGATTCTTGTGTCAGGATGTACTGTTCTGCTGTCCTCAGCATCACTCTTTTCATAAAATCACAGAATGGTAGGAATTGGAAGGGACCTCTGGAGATCACCCAGCCCAACAGTCCTGCTAAAACAGGTTCACCTAGAGCGGGTTGCACAGGATCACGCCCAGGTGGGTTTGGAATATCTCCAGAGAAGGAGACTCCACAAACTCTCCAGGCAGCCTGTTCCAGTGCTACTGTCACCCTCACAAGTAAAGAAGTTTCTCCTCATGTTTAGATGGAACTTCCTGTGTTCCAGTTTGTGCCTGTAGCTACTCATCCTATCACTGGGTACCAACGAAAAGAGTCTGACCCAGCCAGTCACCTGTTCTTTAGACATTTATAAGCATTTATAAGATCCCCTCTCAGTCTTCTCCAGGCTAAACAGACCCAGGTCTCTAAACCTTAACTCATAAGAGAGATGCTCCAGTCCCATCATCATCTTTGCAGCCCTCCACTGGACTCTTTCCAGCACAGCTTGTTGATCTATGTCTACCATACCTTATGTGTTTCAGGAGGAGAGGGGGAGGAAGGGTCTTCTAAAAGGACATTGAAA
The DNA here is from genome assembly GCA_009769605.1 of Bucorvus abyssinicus. Classification (NCBI taxonomy): domain Eukaryota; kingdom Metazoa; phylum Chordata; class Aves; order Bucerotiformes; family Bucorvidae; genus Bucorvus; species Bucorvus abyssinicus. The sequence goes on along the minus strand of CM020030.1, from coordinate 15,801,948 downwards.
GGTAAAGGCAGGTATTTGGGAAGATTGATTGAAAACATATGACCTAAGCATGTTTTGAATGTTCAAAAGTGTAGGTGCCCAATATAAAGCTGTGAGGGTAATATCAAACAACATGTAAGAGCTTTTAATATGAACTGCTTCTTGAGCCTTTTCAGAAGTTTTAATAACCAATCAATTCTCACTTGATCTGCTTCTTATGCTGTAAGTTGCTTTGTATTTATTTCTTTCCATGGTTCAAGAGTACATTGTAAATCGCAAGCAAGGTTAAATAGCGGATAAAAGAATAACATGTTGGAGCTCATTATGTGAAAAACTTAACCTAAATTATAAGAACATGGAGAGAATGAACTGCACGTTCTATATTTTTCTCATACACAACTTAAGTATACCCCAAAAATCCCTCCTAAACCAACACTCAACTGTCTTTCACAAATTGTAAAAATAGGCAGTTGATTCCTTGAAATACTGACTTTTTCCATGATTATGTGTAAAAGAAAGAAACTAATGCTAAGAAGATGACTGTGAGGAGCATGGCAGCAGCAGAATAACACAGAAGAAATTTTGAATATATATAAGATCAAGAACACGCCTGTTTAGTCCATTTCAGTGAAGTATGAATCTTTTATTTCATCATGAATTAATAGTATCTCAAAAAATTGCAAATGAAAATGACCAACACTGGAAAGGAATTAAAAATAATAAAAAAGAAAAAGCATATAAAGTATAAATAAAATATTTTATTTTGTTTAATGTAGCATTATAAAGCTACAGAAAGATTTTACTGTATGAAAACCTCCATAGCTGTTTGCTGTCACATCTCAATCATTACACATCAAAGAGGAGATAAAGTTATTGTAATTTTATATTCACATAGTTACAATGCGAAGAAACAAAATTAGCATGAGATAATACTTCTTCAATACTTTTGGAAATGTGCTTATGTTGTTTGCAACCAGTTGAAAGTACAATGAATGCACTTGGGAGCTAATCTCTTATTTCTAGACTTTCACACAAATGCTAGTTTAAAATACTAGCTCAGGTTTTATACTAATGTTGCTATGGAACCAGAGGCATATCTATACACTACATGCAGCTTTTTCCAATTCTTTGCAGCCTATATCTTAATATATTTAAAGATGTTTCTTTGCAAAGTCATATGTCTTTCTCAGAGTTAATTTACTGCACTTTGCTTTCATCAGAATCATTCACTGTTTTGTAATTTCGGGGTAGAAAAGGATGGAAACAAAGCTGTTCAAATATTTCCTGACCAATGTTGTGGGTTTTTTTATTATTCATTTAAAAATGTACAAGGAAAGGCTTTGCACAGAAATTATTGGTTACACTGGCAGGGATCTGACTGTATTAACCCTGCCAGGAAAGCTTAAAATCTGTCCCTTTTTGCCACCAAAGGCAAGCCTTGGGTATGTATTCTTAGAAGCTTCAGGTATGGGGCCTTGTCATACAAAATCTTGTCATACAAAATGTGCCAGGGTTTGCTATCCATGAACTGATTTCATTTGAGATCTATGGACAACATAATATTTTTAATAGAGTTACTTTTTCTGTGTGTATTGACATCCTCTGTTATGAGAAACCTAATGCCTTATGTCTCTAAAATTAACAAATAAGAAAGTTTCACTAGTCTGTATTAGTTTGACTATTATAAAATAGAAGTTTCTTGTAACCTCACAGTGAGATTGGTTCCAAAACAGAGCTTTGTTTCTTTAGGACTACAGAGAAAGTCAAAAGTTTGCAATGCCAAGCTTATATGTCATCAGGGCCACATGAATGATTTCCTTCTTTTGTAATTGTTTTCTTTGAAACGTGAAGTAGGAATTTTGAGCTGTCTGTGAAACTGACAACTTTCCTCACTCAAAGAACAATGTGTTACTTCTAAGCTCTTTAAAACAGAGTAAAAAGGCATTTCCATGAATTAGCAGAGTCTAATTCAATTCCATAGAATTTCACAGAATCACAGAATCAAAAAAATGGTTGAGGTTGGAAGGGACCTCTGGATGCCATCTGGTCCAAGCACCCTGCTCAAGTAGAGCCACCTAGTGTCTAGAGTTGCCCAAGACCACGTTCCAGACAGCTTTTGACTATCTCCAAGGACGAATACTCCATGGCCTCTCTGGGCAACCTGTGTCAGTGCTCAGACACTCTCACAGTAAAAACAAAAGTCTCTGTTCAGATGGAGACACTTGTGTTTCAGTTTGTGCCCAGTGTGTCTTGTCTTGTCACTGGGCACCACTGAGAAGAGCCTGGCTCGGTCTTCTTCACACCTTCCTTACAGACACTTATATATATTGATGACTTCCCTTCTAAGCCTTCTCTTCTCCAGGCTAAACAGTCCTAGCTGTCTCAGCCTTTCCTCAGAGGAGAGATGCTCCACACCCTTCATCATCTTTGTGGGCCTACATTGGATTCTATCCAGAATGGCCATGTCTCTCTCACACTGGGGAGCCCAGAAATGGAAACAGTACTTTCTGTTAACAGAGACTTTCTGCTAGCTTAGAGAGTTCTCAATCATTCTTTACTGTGTGTTGGTTTTAAATTGGATTCTAGACAAGGATAAAACAAAACAAGCTAAGGTGATAAAATGTGGCCTTAAAATTTGCTTTCCCAAAACAGTTTGGCTGCTTGTCATTGAAATCCCCTTTATGTTCACAATCAGTTTACCCTTTCTTAACATGCTGTCATACATGCACAGTGGGATCACCTCCCAGCCCCTCTAGACTGTGTTCCTGAAACTAAATTAGCTTTGGCTAAGCTTTGTGCTAACCTGCCTGGAAGGAAAACTGCAGTAGTAAGTAAAATACATTTCATATTAATATTTGGAAAAGCCTTGTGAAGTACTGCCTGGTTCTGCTAGCAGTAAATCAGTTGCTGCCACAACATCCCCAAATGAGTGGTTTAGCTGTAGGAACAGTGTAAATGCACTGGAGGGGTGAACATTTTAAAAATGTGTACAGAAGGTATTGTCAGAGAGCCTAAAAATGAATGACATTATTTGTTCTTTCTTTTTTTCTCTCCCCCTCACATGTCTGTAAGAAGTCACACTTCAGACAATGTGCTTTTCACTGGTCTAAAATACAGTAAATGTGAAAACGTGTGCTCATTGAGCACTGAGTGCCATTACTCTCCTCAGGAGAGTTAGGTCTCCTATGATATGTAAACATATTAAAACTGTGAAGCTGAATTGCTGGCTTTTGTAAGATGTCCTACACTAATGTAATGATGGAAGATCAAAACATGCATGATGTGTAACATTAAAACATGCTCCTGGAAAAATCTTGCAGAAACATTCACCCATTGACCAGTGTCACCGGTCAGCTGAGGTATGCCAATCAGGGGACGTGTTCTTTCCTCTCTCTAAATAACCTCCCTCCCGCTCCAGGAGAGAAAGGGATAAAAGCAGAGATAAGAAAGAAAGAAAAATTTGTGAGACCTCTTAAGTTTGGGAAACTAAACCAAGTTTAATAACACTAGAAAAATATTATATACAGAAAACAAATGAAATATTAACAGGTTTATATGGGATTGGAAAGTTGGTAGAGGGAGGGTTAACCCGTGGTTAAGGAAACAAAGGCAAAAGGAAAAAAACCAGTACTGAGCAGTTTTCAAACTGGCTGTGGCCACGTGGTCGGCGGCTTCGCGGGAGCGGAGCAAGCTGCGCGTAAGCTGGCACCAAGCACAGCCGAGCCGAGCCGAGCCGAGCCGAGCTGGTTTGGTCGTGGGTGTTAAGAGAAAGGGCGGCAGAAGCGGTGGCGGCAGCAGGGAAGGCAGTCCCGTACGGCACGGGGAATAGCAGCCGTAGCCAAGGGTCCGGGCAGCACAGGAACCACAGCTCCGGGGCGCGCCAGCAGCAGGAACGGCGGCGGCAGGGGTCCATCCCGCCACATGGGGGCGCAGTGACGAGGGTCCCAGCGGGCAGGGCTGGAGCCGATCGGGAGGAAAAGGCAGAGATGGAGCTGGCACGCCGAGAAAGCAAAAGCCCCGAGCAAGACAAAAGCCGAGAACAAAGCGCAGTGCCAGTCCCCCGGAGCCAAGCCTGGAAGCGCAAGACCCCCAAGCCCCCGTGCCCGCACGGCTTTTAAAGGGAACAGGGAGCCCGCCGAAGTTTTTCACAACCAATGAGATGTGCGAACGTAAATGGGAGGAATACATCACGACTGGTCATTTTAAAACAAACCATCCAAACAGGAAAAACTGTTTTTTTCTAAACTGGGACACCCAGAAATGTTCATCACTCATCTCAGCCCACGGCCCGTTTCAGTGTTGGCACGCTACCGAGAGCAGGCAGAGTGCTAGCACTAAAGCTGTAGATCTGATAACATCTGGAGATTTCCATATTTGCATGAAAAATTTTTAAATAGATCATCAAGGTTCATTTAGGACATTTTGTATTGCAAGAGAGTGAAAGAGCTTTAAAAGAAGTAAAGCGCTTGCCCTTCTCAGGCAGACTTTAAAATACAGTCTTGAGTAAATCAAGCCAGCTCTTGCTGCCGCATCGTAAAACATAGAAGGGAGATGACAGGTATTACATGCATTACCACTCAGACTTTTTGAGTTTCCATAGCTGTGAAAAGAGCATGTGTGTGAAGCTTAGTGAGGAATTTTCAACTACTTCTAACATTTTTTCTTTATTTTTTCATTTTTGTTCTTGGGTTAATGAGGGAAGAAGGATGTCTTCCAACTTCGTGAATATCGTCCTGCTCACTAATTTCCACAAGCTCCTTCCATAGTTAACGGAGAAGAGAGAGACTCTTGCTAGAGGGCTTTATGTCTGAAGAGCATCTCCAGGGCTGTTCAGGTCTATGTTCAAGAGTGTGTAGCAGAAAAAAAAGAAAAATAAGGTTTTATTCTCTTCTGGCAAAGATTTCACTCTACTTGAACAACATAAGGCCAAGATTCATCACAATTCAAAACCTCCAACCTTTGCAGTTAATATAGAATTATCACTGCTTTCAGCAGGAACAGATTTTCTGTCCTTCCTGATTCAGCGATGTGGCCCCCCTCCATCCGAAGAAATCAAGTGATTTTACTATCTATGCAATTAAAAACTTAAAAATGGAAAGGCCTGACAGTTTGAAATGAAATAAAATGTCACTGAGCTGCAGAAATAGTCTACTTTTCGGCCTTAGAGTGACAAGTCAAAATGTCAAGTTCACAAATGAGTAATTTTCTTCTGCCTTCATGTTTGGACTGCTAGGTGTAACGATGTACTAGAAAAATGACAATATCATTCATAGTAATCACCACCATGTTACAAGTACTCTAGTAGCATGAAATAGTGTAGAGCTGGGATTTAGGAGAACATCATACAGACAATTTCACTAGATATCACAAACACTACAGACTACCTCTCTTATTCTGTATTTATTCTGTCATCTGCCGATGCTGCAAAATAAACTACTGCAAGATATGAAGAGATTTGAAGCAAAATAAGTCAATAATACATACTATATGAAAGTTTTTAATAAGATCACTATTCATTTCTGTTTCATATTGTAACCCTGATTTTTCATCAGAAGTCCACATAGAAATTGACCTAAAAGCTGGAAATACAAATCTGACTTTGATATTTAAATTACAATAACAAGTGACTATGTCTGAGAGCTTTAGAGATCTTTTCAATATAATTGTCACCTGAAGCTCTACAGAATAGAGGAAGGGAATGAAGATCAGAACGGGGTAGTTAAATTAAGCAAAAATTAGCAATTCACTATCTCAGAAAGATATATGAATGATAGATCCTTATTATTTTTAAGAAGTATACCAAAAATTCTAAATTTGGCGTAATAAGGAACCAAAACTGTACTGTAATACTTGCAGACTTGAATATCTTGAATACTTGAATATCATGCAGGTATTTAATAGCATTTGGATACTGATGCTGTTGAGGAACAGTTCTAAATCTATAAATTTTAAATTTAGATCAGGAAAGTTGGGATCCTGAATTTCTTATTCAGCCAACAGGTAAGAAATTCACTGCATTGAAGTTAGACTCCATGGCTATTAAGTTGAAGATGTAGTCAAAACTGCTCTATAAAAGCAAGAGGAAGGCTGCAAGGTCAAAATCCTATGTCTTTATTATGAAATAACCTAAAGGTTATAGACGTGGCAGGTCCTGACAAGAGAGGGAACGCAGGTAAAAAAGAATTAAGGAGATGTACAGAGCTAAAAGATCCGCAACTCATGATGGGTGTGTCTGGGAAAGTGAGAAGGTGCCTGAATTGCTGCAGGGACTACTGAAAGTAAAGCAAGGCTTTTGAGAATGTCACTTGATAGGTATAAATCATTTCAGTAGACTTATCATGATTAATTTCAATTTTTATTTTAGAATATACATTATAAGTGTGTGTATTTATGTGTGTATTCTATTCATCTTCTGCTTTGTTCTGCAATTGCTTCTTAGCAATTACTATGTATTGGAATATAAATGCAGCTTTTGACATGTTTAAAGTTCAAGAAAGGAATCTGAAAGAAAAGAAATTATAAAATGTCCTTTTTCTTGTAAAACTCAGGTGTTCAGCTAATACGTACTTGATGTCTTCCTACTTCCACATTGCTTTTTAGTGGGGCGGAGAAGTCTTGCTCGTATCCAGACTTGAAAGGCAGGCATGAGTGTATCCAGCTCCATGGGAAGTCTGAGAGCCACTGCTGTTTTCCCCTACTAAGGAGAAAAGAAAGGTACAAAGTGTTTCAAGGAATGGGTGTGACTTAAGAGTCCACGTGAAGCTTTTGGAATTTCTTTTCTTTGATCCAGATACTGGTTATTCCATGGAAAGTTGTGTTTAGGTGAGCTAGTAGATTAAAGCCATGCATCACGGGAAACTTCTAGAAAGTTATATTTTCTTTCTTTTTTTTTTTTTTTCCCCCCAGAAGGGAGTGCAGCTTGCTATGGCATCTGGACATATCTACAAATACTTGCTTGCTTTACACTACAAAAGCTTAAATAATACCTACACTTTATTCTAAAATTAAAACTAAAATCTGATTTTATCTGATATTTGACTTATTTGTATACTAAATTAATAACATAAAGTAACGAGCAGGGCACTTTGCTTTGGGTGTTTGTGTTCATGGAGAGCATGGTGTATTATTTGCCACTAGACTGCATAGAGTGATGTGGTTTCTCAGCATATTTTAGTTCACACAAAAGTGATCCAGATTATGTTCCTGAATTTCAGTTACAGATTTGTTTACATGATAAGAAGGTAGATAGCAGATGATATAGTGAACTATTACAAATTTCAAATTATAGGGTGAATTAAATGAAGCATCAACAATAGCCTGTTTATATCAACACATGCAGATAAAAAATGTTTTGGAATATTTCTATATTACATTATTTTTTGTTTTTGACCAACTACAGACTTGGTAAATTTTTTTGCCATTTTGAAAACTCTGTGTGAGTAAGTTACCTTTGCAAGGGAAAATTCAGCCTGTTGACAAGGTTTTTATTCCCTGGTTTTTTTTCATTAATAAACATGTGATATACAATAATGTATTTTTATAGACATGCAAAGTGTTTGAATTTGAATGATATGATAGGAAATAATCCAATGAAAGAAAATAATATCAGCTAGATCTGTGAATATGTTTCAATGTTTATTAAAGTTCTCAATAAAAGTGGTTTCTGGGTTGTAAGTAGGCCTACATAAAAAAAAAAAAAGAATTAGTTACTCTTACGAATGATATCTGAACAGATAAGCATGTTGAAACTCTGGTGCCGGCTTGGATCAGGTTTTGATATGAAAAACAAAACATGCTTTCCTCCTGATACAATTCAGTTTGACATTTGCAGAGCTACAATAACATTATTATAAACCACAAATTAGAGATTTCTTTTTCATTTGACTTTTCTAAAATACAAATAAGGATTTTCAAACTACTTTCATAGCTTGTACAGCCATAAAAGCTGTTTTCTACATTTGTAGGTAAGTTAGAGAGATGAGTCCTTATTCAGAGCTTCAGTTCAGATAACACTCTCGACAAGTCTGGAGATTTTTGTAAAGTTTATCAGGAACTCTACGCATATTTAGTTGAAAAATTTAACTAGCACTAAAATTTAACTTGATACTAAAGCATCTATTTTAGTTCTTGTAATACTTCTGTAAGTCTGATTGGAAATGCTACAAAACCAAATGTAATTTATTAGTGTTATTTAATGGCATATTGATAATTTTCTTCAAGGACAGAACAAACCCTTTAAATAAACAATTTGCTTAAGCATCTAGTAGTTTGTGGTTCCACCCCACCACCCCAGTTCAATGTAACATGTTTCATTATTTCTTTGCCTTTAAAGTCTCTAGATGTGCCTTACCCCAGTACTTCCCTTCCCAGTCCCACCCTTCTTTGACAGTCTGCTCAGCTGGAATTCCAGTGACCGGTGTCACCTCACCACGGAACATGATTGTGGAATTAATCTGGGTTTAGATCAGCATAAATGACCATGTCATGGTCAAATGTCATTCACATTTGCTTATCTTGTTAACTCATTCAACCCGGTTTTACATTCTTTTCTTGTTAGGGAAAAGTATTATTAGGAGAAAATGGTGGCTGAGGAAAAATGACCATTTACGTTGTCTTATAGTCTAGAATAGTACAGTCTACCATCAGAAAGAAATCATATGATTTCTGTCTGTCTACCAAGTTATAAATGGGCATACAGGGCTGTGCAGTTGAAAGAGAGAGGGGAAAAGTAAACTTTCTGTTTGTTTGTTTTCAGAAAGGTGATATGAACTTTTATTTCAGGGGATTGTAAGGGAGTATGTTTAACCCTGCCATAAAAATAAAAATGTTACCATATTTCAGGAAATCTTTATACTTACTGATGTGAAGTTTATGCTGCCTAAATGTGGGGACAGATTTTTTTACTTCACCTGATATCTGCTGGGGGCAGCAGAGCAGGGCTGTGGAGGAGTTAGTTATGGCTCACAGATTACAGGGCCAGTGTTAGAGTGACCTTGGGGCTTGGCAGAGTTTAAAGCAGCATATGAAGTATACGAGCTAGAGCCATCTCCTAGAAGACAAATAGTGATACTTTGCCAATACCCTTAGCTGTCCCCAGCACAGCCTCCTGTAAAAGTGCCTGGAGAGCACTTGTACTCCAACAACTGGCTTTTATGTCTGTTTTTACCAGGTGGTGACCCCTTAGGCCATGAAGAGTCGCCATGTGGAGAGAGGGGACAGCTTTCTAGCTCTGTGCTGTCAGAGGAAGACGAGGTGCCTGACTTCCAGGAGACCTCAGGTATGCTGTCTAATGCCAGTTTGTGGCATCCAGAAACGAGCTGTGTGGGATGGGAAGCTGTTACCAATAACACACTTACTTTTAATTTTAGAGAAAGGGAGAGAAAGCTAGTTGGAGTAGAAATAGGCTTGGGTCAACAGCAAAACCTGCCAGTAACATACTTCATTCAATTTTATATATCCTGTCATTCTCTCTAATTTTTTTTTCCAGTGCTTTCTCTGCAGATTTTCCATCCCACTGGATTGTGATATAGTTATATATGTGTTTCTGATTTTACATTATATCACACTGACAGTTCATAAAGTGCAAAATACCAGTGAGGCATTTTGGAAGGATGTTTTAGCTTTGCTCTGACTTTGAGTGGAATGAAGTATGTTCTCTTAACAGGGGAATTTATGGAGGTGATCACCTGGAGTGATATATTTCAACAGGACTCTTAATTTCACACCTTGTTCATATATGAAATAAACTTTTACTGAAGGCATGTGTTTGACAATGAACTGGAGCCTTTTTCTGCCAAGGAATCTAGACTGTTGCTGTGTACAAATACGTAGGGTACAGAAACAGCTATAGAAACATAAAACCTTGTCAATTTGGCTCACAGATGTTACTGATTGGGCTATGACATGGAACAAGTTCAATGACTGTACATCTATCTTTTTCACAATTATGTTTCCAAGTTGTAAACTACTTGGTGTATGTATTTCTATAAGATAAGTCTCCTGGTGTGTGCATTTTACTCTGATTTCTTTACATTTTTTTTTCTTGCATATATTTATATGAAGACCACACTCGCTCTGTGTATTTATGTATGCCAAAGGGGAGTAAAAGGACACATATATTATTTTCACTCTTAGGCAGCTGGTGCTGGCAGGGTGCTACAGGGCAGCCTCTGTGAGGAGAGGCTGGGGCTGCCCTGTGCTGGACACAGCCACTTCCAGCGGGTCCAACCGACCCACCGCTGGGCACGGCTGAGCCCCGCAGTCAGGATGGTGGCACCTCAGGGAAAGCCTCTGTGAGGGAGGGCAAAACACTGCCCAGCAGTGAGGGTTGAGGGGAGGAGTGTGAGAAACAGCCCTGTGAGCCCTGAGGGGAGAGGAGGAAGATCCCCGGCAGCCCAGGGAGAAACCCCAGTGGAGCAGGTATCGCCCTGCAGCGCTCGGCGAAAGCCTGCGTAAGGAAGGGCAAAGCACTGGCTGGAGAGAGGAGCAATACAGGGAACACCGTGGTCAGAGGAAGAGCAGGAGGAGATGCCCCATTTTACTGTTTATATAGCTGTGTATACATATGGATAAATAAACACACAGTTTTTCTAATTTTTACTTTTCTGGGATATTTTCTCAAAAAATGAGTGAAAAGGGTAATTTCTGACAATACAGATCACTTTGTCCTGCTGAAAAGACACGATTCTTCCAATGTGAACCTGAGCAGTTTTCTGTAAGGGATTATTACCTGAAAAGGTGCGTATTGATAAGTTTTTTTCCCTTCTGCTTGTAAGTTCTGCTAAGTTCTTCAAACATTCAGATGCTAAAGCACACCGTGACCTGTAGTACCTGTGGTTAGCATTACCATATTTAAATTGAAATTGCTTTCATCAAGCAGACCAGTGGCTTTATCTGTATCTTTAAATACTTAATGTCAGTTCACCTTTTATACAAAGAGGCCTAATTATGTCACCTGTAGATCATAAAATTTAGCTTCATGCATACGGAATGAATCTGGTAACAGGACTTATAGTTTGATAAATATTTCTAAATAATAATGTCACATACAGGTACTGTTTGAGCTATTATTTTCTCTGTAACCTGGTTTGTTTTCTACAATTTTCCTATGTGATATCTTCTTGTAAAAAAAAAAAAAAAATCTTTATGAGCGCTTATATGTATGTGTATCTGAAATTAAAGTGAACTTCGAGTGTGTTTCTTCAAAGCCTGATTATAATTGACATTACAGATATGTAACATTATTAAAATTTTTATCAGGAAAAGAATATTTTCTCAAAGGTTCTTCTCTATATCACATTCCATACCAATAGAATAGCTTTAATCATTCATACACATCTTCCGTGCTTTAGACATTTTGACTTATCAGGTAAAATGTACCCAGACAAACACATAGAAAGACTTCTTTTGTTGTTTTTTCTCTCTCTCTCTCTCTCTTTTTTTTTAATCTCGCTCTCTTAATTACTGTAGGAGAACAAAGAAAACTAGACTGTTCAATCTTCTTCTTAGCAAATGGATAAATTATTGTCCCATTGCAGTGCATACTGGATATTTCAAAATAAAAGCATGAGATAAACAGAAATTTTAATTAATGAGCAGTGTAACTGGGCAAGTATTAGATTTGTGACAGTTGTAGTACAATATACTTTACCAACTACTATGATACAGATATACATTAAGCACTTGGTTCAACCCATATATTACAATCCCACCATTACCCTTTTGTGTAGTTTGTAAGTACTGTTAAAAATGAGTAAAGATGCTAGAAAATATTCGTAACTAACGGTAACTAACAGTAACTGTTAATGCGTTTGAAAATTGGAGAAATGTGATACTGCACTACAATGTATGCAATAAACACTGAATTGTAAGGGGAATTTCTCACATATGCTGTATTGAATAGTGAAAGGGACTATGACATTTAATCAGTTTAAGAGGGACAAAGTGACTTGTTCTTTAAAATTAGTTCTGGTTTCCTTGCCAGACATTTACTCTGAGTTGTTCCTTGGGGAAAGAACGGAATAAGAATGTGATTTAATTTATAAAGTATGTAGGTCCTACTTACAGAAATAATTTCACTTAGCTTTTGGGAGTTAAATCTGGCTTGATATGGTTGGGTTAATGTTTATGGCAAGATAGGTAGCATAGGTACTGAAAAGAGGTATCATGATATTATGACAAGGTCAAATTATCAGAGAATTTTAATGCCAACTAGAAATTTGCAGACATTTCTTTGTATTTTCTCATGAAATATGTGAATAATAGTATTTCATTAAAAAGATTTGCCTTAGATGTGTTTCATAGAAGGAATGGAAGCAGTAATTCATAGCACCCTAAACAATAGACTCAAACCCTGGTGATAAAAAGGTGGCTGGCAGGTTTGCCTGTGTCCCAGTTTAGGAAAAAACCCAGTTTTTCCTGTTTGGAAGGTTTGTTTTAAACTGACCGATTGTGAGTATTCCTCCCATTTACGTTAGCACATCTCAATGGCTATAAAAACTTTTTCGCAGGTTCCCCAGTTCCCTTTAAAAGCCACACACCAGCTCCAGCTTCTGGTCTTTACACTCCCGGGGCTGCCCTTACACTTCTGTCGGTCTTACACTCCGGAGGGGGTTTGCACTCCCGGGGCTCGCGGCTTGGCTCGGTGGGACCTCCAGGCTGTGTTCCTCCCAGCTCTGCTCTCCAGCTGTAGCTTGCTTTGCTCTCGGCTGCCTGCGGCTACTGCACCCCCGCGCCGCGGAGCAGAGCGGACCCTTCGCCACTGCGCCCCCACACTGCTTGGGACGGACCCTGTCGTCGCCGTGCTTTGGAGCTCTTCCTTCCCTGCTGCTGCCGCTGCCGCTTCGCTGCCGCTTCTCCAAATACCGGCGACCAAATTCGGCAGCGCGGACCCCGGCTTCCGCGTGGCACCGCGGCGTTTGTCTCAGCCGCCGCGGCCTTTGTTCCACCTCCGTGAAAACCCACATGGCCGCTGCCACTTCGAACACTGATCGGTTATTCACTTCGCTTTGTTTCCTTCACGGGGTTTAACCCTCGCTTTCCATCCCATACACACCCGTTAAGATTTCATTGGTTTGTCTGTATATAATATATTTTCTCTCGTGTTATTAAACTTGTTTCAGTTTTCCAAACTTTCAGAAGTCTCACAAATTTTCCTTTTCTTACCTCTGCTTTTAACCCTTTCTCTTCTGGTGCAGGAGAGACGGAGGTTAGAGAGAGGAAAGAACATGTCCCCAGGATTGGCATACGTCAGCCAACTGATGACAGCCAGTAAAAGCGATTCAAGTCAAGAGTTGTCTATAATCAGAGGTTTTCATAGGCTATATGTGTTTGGGAAGAATTAAGTTTATGCAATTATGCATTTAAAATGAATTAATTTTCATCAAGATTTAGACTAAAATACCTATACAATCCTTGAAGGAGACAACTTAATCAGTAATTTCAATTGCTGACTTTAAAACTCTTCTTTAAGACACCTTGCATCTTAAAAAACAAATAATGCGTAATTCACTAGAGTGACTGAAAGATGAAAAATTTTGCTTTTGTTGGGCAATTTCTTCTTCTTCTTCTTCTTTTTAAATGTTTGCTTTAAAAAAGGGATTGTTCCAATCTCAGCTATACAAAAAGTCAACCCCACTAGTGAATTGAGCGCATCATCATGTCAGTCCAAGACTATCCAACATGGATTAGCATGACAGTGGTAGAGGATTCAAATTCTTTTTTTTATCTCCTTTCTTTGTCACACGTATCAACTGGTGTTAGTGCTGGACTTCCATGAAGGTTGGCTGAAGTTAGTTTCACAAGTGAATTGTGCCCTAGCCACATGGACTCGCAACGCCTTGTGACGTTTGGAGACTCTGCACGAGGTGAGTCCGTTCCAACTGATCACTGACTCGCAGAGACCACATCATTGGTTTTTGTTACAGCAATGCCACACGGGAGGCCTTTGCTGTACCACTCCACGTCTTAGTACTGAGTGAGGGTGGCAGTTACCTGCTCATCCCTGACAGAGCTCCTCCCACAGCAGTCTGCAAGCTGGATAGCGCTCAGGCAGTGGCCTTTCTGCTGGATGGTGAAGCTCCTCCTGGCCCTGGGAGATCTCCAATTTTGGAATGACTGAGCAGCTATGCTGTTCCTTTCTGTGTAGGAGGCAGGTTAATTCACTGTTTCAAATGACTGTATAATAAAGATTTATCTTCAGACTTTGGATCACTGCTGTTAACACTGTCAATAGCAGCACATTTTGGCTGTACTGTGTTGGAACTAGCTTTGCCTCCTGTAGGATGAAAAAAAAAAAAGAAAAAACCCCCTCTCTATTCATCTTTGCACCGTCTTCTAATATGGTCTTACGTAATTGTTTTGTGCTTTGTACTGCAAATTCCTTGGGACAGGAATCGCATCCTAGTGCTAGTGCTTTAGAAAGTGCATTTTTATAGTTCAACAAAATATAAACAACAGTTGTGGTGGGTTGGCCTTGGTTGGCCATCAGGTGCGCACCCAGCTGCTCTCTCACTCCCCCTCCACAGCAGGACGGGGAAGAAAATACATTAAAAACCTCATAGATCAAGGTAAGTACACATATATTGTCTCACATATTATCACTCCTCTCTCCTGGCTACTGTTGCACAGCGGTTTTTACCCTTTCTTAAATATGTTACCGCAGAGGTGATACTGGTGTCCCTGGCTGCAACTGGCCCTGCCCAACATGGAGGCAGTTCCTGGTGTCTTCTCACAGAAGACACCCCTGCAGCCCTCCTCGTGGTACCAGAACCTTAGCACATGCCATAGTGTTTTAAACCCAGCTGACAACTATGTACCACACAACCGCTTGCCCACCGCTTTCCTACCCCTGGGAGAGTGGGGGAGGTGGGGGGGGGGAGGAGAAGAAAAAAGGAAAAAAACCCAACCACTAAAGCCACGTGGTTAAGATAAGGAGTTTACTTAACAACACAAAGAGAGAGAAAACCATAAAACAAGTGATATACAACCCACTGCTGCAGCCCAGCCCAGCTGAGAGGAGCTGAGCCCAGCCGCCTGATGCTGCTGTTTGAAACTGCATGCCCTTGACACTACCCCTCCCCTCCTATATACACTGGATGTAACATCAGTATGGTATCGAATATCCTATTGGCTGCTTCACTCCATCTATCCTGGCTGTGGAAATTAATCCTATCCTAGCCAAACCCAAGACACCACATAAACCCAATACAACAGCGCAGGTGGAAATACCTGCACCAGCCCCAGAAGGTCACAGATGTTTGCCATACTGCAAACTGACTTGTCCTGCGATTATGTTGTCAAGGCAGGGATTATACTGCAAATAGATTTTATTCTTAGATTGCTGGTTGAACTGACTGGGAAGAAATGATTGTAAATATGTGCTGGTTTTTGACGGAACATCCAATAACCTCACCCAAACTTTTTTCTGTCCATTGGAATTTGAGGAAGAACATTGACAATACAAAAAAAAATCAGATTAAGACAAGAAATAGGTATTTTGGGCCCATTGCAAGAAATTTCTCAAAAGAACATGCCAGTGTTTTCCTCAGCTTAATGGAAGGCTGATAATCAAACAGCCAATATCTTTGGAAAAATATATTGAAATCTTAAATATGATAAATGCTAAGCAATAGCAAATTGATCTAAAATTCCCTGCCAAAACCCTTCAAAACCTAGTGCTGGAAAACATTTGAAGATAATTAATAAAAAATACTTTTCTTGTATAAATGTAATTAGTAAACTTTAAGCCAAAGGGGCATTTCTAAAATACCAGCAAAACAGGCTTCCTAGAGTATTAGAGCTGATGCCATCTTAGCAAAGTTAACAAACATTTACCAGTGGCACCATTTCCTTACATTTATAAATCATATTTTGTCTAAACTAATTCATTAGAAAAGTGGAGTGCTTAAATGAGAGAACAGTCTAAAGAAGGTGGGATTACTGTTATTTCTTTTAAAATGTAGACTAGCAGCTAAACCCCTAAGGTGAGTTTTTGAACAGTTTTGTCTCCCATGTGCATCTCATAGCATACGTCTGTTGTTAGGAGCTACTAAGCCAGTTGTTTTAAGGGAGACATCTATGTGGGCTGCTGGTCTGGAAGCCTGTTCTAGGGGATGTTTGTATCACAAGAGATGAGTTTTTGAAAACAAACCAAAACGAAGGAAGGCTATCAAAAGCCTCATATGTTTTGTATTTTGATTGTTCCTTTTTCAAAAAACCAAAATTACAGCTTTTCCTATTTCCATATTGCATTCCATCTTTGGTTTTTTGGGGCGTGCATACGTGTGTGTGTGTACCGTTTTCTAGTTTTTTCCTACTGCCTCTTGCGCCAATTTTTCTTGTCTATGTTAAGTGCAGACAGTTTCTTTTCTTCACAGAAATGTCAGAAATGTCACTGTTGCATTTGCAATGTTCTTCCAGGGTGTCAGCTTCTGCAAGTAACTGCAGTCCTCTGCTCTTCACAGAGTAGTGAGCCCTACTAACAGAAGTACGACAACTGCAATCCTTCCCCTTCTGCATTTAGTAACATCATTATTATTTTATAGTTTAAAAAATATTAATGCATACAGATTTATTCCCATTTTATCATACCATGTAGTCTCTTAAATGTGGTAGCATCTCCTACTTCAGGAACTGAGAGATAAAACCCAAACTGCTTCCATTAAAACAATGCAGTGCAAGAATGAGAGTCATGGAGAAAAATGCAGGGAAGAGCCTGCTTTTCTTGAAAGGTGATTTTTTTTAAAATAGCAAAAATAAAGACCCTCAGCCAAAAAAAAAAAGAAAAAGAAAAAAAAGAAAAAAATTTCCAATGAAATTTATTTTAAGGAAAAATATATTCATCATAAATTTACTTTTCTTTCAACTTGATTATATAAAATACTTCTGATGATTATTACAGATGGGACTGTTGTCTCAGCTTTCTCAGAACAGGTCTCCATTGGATGAGGCAATGCTGCCCCACCCTTTTAATTAAAGGTCCAAACGCACACCATACGGATCACAGGGTATCAGTCAATTCTTCTGGGGTCAACTTTACTTCTCTGTTCACTTAAGACATTATTCCTTTCCTCAAGTGGACAGTGGGTTCCCTTTCTGAGTCACAGAGACTGAAACCTAATTTATCTTGTTTTGTTTCTTTGTGAAGAAGAACAGTGTGATGGGTTGCTGTAGAAACTTCTTAGCTAGGTGCATGTTTCTGCTCTTCGCAACACATTCTGCTGTAGTTTGCTTGCCATTATTTTCTTGCATCTTGATCTTTCTCTGAAATATCTTACTTGTAAAAGCAAAGGAATCCTTTTGAAACTTCATTAGTTTGTGTAAGATTAAAGAAAATACATTTCTTTTCTAAAGGAAAAAATAATATTGCTTACACAGCTCTATCCCCAGTAAAACTCTTGCAATTAATATATTGTTTGGTTTTTTTTGGTTTTTTTTTTTTTAGGAAGAGCTGGAGAACCTGTTGCTTATAATTTGAATTGGATTTGTAACTTTATTGCATACAGATTATGACCATGATTTTTTTCAATGGTATTGCAGGCTATTAACATGCACACTACTACTGTTATTTAAAAATCTAATTAACTGTCAAAATTAAAAAGATTTCTCAACTATGATCTCGGAAATTCAGTACACACACACACACCTGCACAGAGTAAGAACATGCAACAAGGTCACATTTAAGCCTTCAGAAAAGAGTGAATCTTAAATGCTATGTATTTGTTGATTCAGTACCCTCTGGAGACATGTAATTCATTCCATGAAAATTAAAATGAATTTAAGACACATAAAACTCTCTAAAGCATGAAACCTTTTAAAGACTTGTAGATCATCACTTTCATAGGCAACCATCATTATAATTTCTCCTTTGGATGAAACTGATAACAAATTATTTCATCTCTGGGGCAGGGTATACTGCAATTTAATTCTTTAATGCTCATGTGGTACCTTTAAGTATTCTTATGACATATTCCACACGAACAACATCAATTAGTGTCATTATTCATTGGTAAGAAAGTTAACACTAACATATGAATGTAATAGTAGTAGTACTAACAGAATTCTCGGCATCATGCCTATGTCCAAGTATGAAGAATGGAGAGTTAAAAAGAAGATAGAAAAAAAAATTACAGTATTTCAGAAAATTCAACTAGAAAGTCCTGTCACAAGAACACATTCACTTGCTTTCCTCAAGGATTAAGTGTATCAAGCCTTTCAAGCTGCAAACACCTAAGAGTTCACCTGAACCACTTGGCAAACTAGTGATCAACTTCAAGCCATTTGACCTATTTACAGTCCATGGAAATAAAGATTTTTCTGTTCATATTTCTTTGAACCATGGCAAAATAAAAATGTGTTTCCTTTCTGATACTTTCTCTCTATACTTTACAAGGCAAAACTCTCACTGGTCTCTTTGAAGGTGTCTTCAGTGCAAGTTGACTCAAACTAGCATTTCTGCTTCAGACTACAGCAGAAATTACCAAGAACAGTTTGAAAAAGCCAGGTAAGCTGTGTTTTGGAGAAACAAACCTTAGGAACTTGTTATTCACAGAGTTCTGTTAAAAAATAAGAGAGAGAAAAAAATCAAGTTTTAATATTTGATGCTGATCAGCATGCATTAAACTTGTCTACCTTTCACAGAACAATAATTGCTCATAATGGTGTAGTGAAGTGATTGTTGAGGGGACAGCTCAGAAACACTTTGATTATAATGGAGTGACCCTAACCACTTCATATCATTCTTCAAATGACTTATAGCAAGCAAACAAAAAAATCCAAAGAGAATTTTAGAATTTTTTTTCCCCTTTAAATAATTTGGGAGCCTAGATCCCTTTGACTTTCACTCATGAAATGGGAATTGGCACCGCAAAGCATTCCAATCACCATTAAAAAACTGACAGAAGAACGAATCTCTGTATTAATGAGTTTAGAAACAGTAGTAGCTCATTTCAGTTACACATATTCTGTTAGCTAAGATACTCATTCGAAAGAACATAACATAAAAGCTTCCTTTTTGAACTTGGAATCCAATAGTAACAGGTAAATGCAATTTAAGAAACTATTTAGTTTTTCAATACAACTTTATTTTGCATGTGTTTTCAAACTACATCTTTTTAATGGCTCTTGATGTTCTGCCTTGTTAAAAGGCAATACTTTTTTCCCGTTATTTTTTTCCGAATGAAATTAACTATCCGCCTTTAAATTAAACAAAATAGTGACCAACAAAATAATTTAAATCAATATTAAAAATTTCTTTACCAAAAGTACTCAAGTTTCTCATATAATTTGTTCAGAACTGAACAAAACTGGGTCAGGCTATGGTCATTACCTACTGATGAGTGCACAGCAATGCTGAGGAACAGAAATGAGGTTTTAACGAAAAACAGATAACTCCAGCAGATTCCAGTCTTTACATGTTTGGATTGTACTATAGTGATAAATCTTCTTTTATCTCAAAAAATATGCAGAACATTCAGAAAAAATGTAATCCATAGTTCACAAAAATAATTGATGCTAGAGATTGTCAAGGAAGGGGTGCTGACCTCCTCTATGCCTTGCCTTGCTTAGCAACATCCCTTAGCAACGACAGGCTATTAGCACATATCATCAGGTGGGAAAGAATCATGGACCACCAAATGCTAATCATTTTTGCGTCAAATGGGAGGTGTATGAACCTTCAAGACTGGTTCTTTTTATATTATTTGGGTTAAGTCACTACTCCCTAGGGTTGTCCTTTTCATTAAATATTTCACTTTTTTAAAATGTTCATTTTAATTGGTTGGTTTTTTTAGAGTTTGTCTGTTTGTTTTAGTTGCTCATGTAAACAGATCTTGTCAACAAATCCTATCTAAATTCTCCTAAGATTTTGTATTCGCTTTCTGTGGCCATGCAGCTCTCCTCTGTGGCCCTCTACAGTCTTTAATTCATGTATACCAGTAAATCATATTGGTTTTATTTGATAGCCTTGAATGTGTGAATCCGGAAATTTAATTATTTACTTCAATTTCTACCTATTCTTGCAGAGTTAGCCAAGCATCTCCTCCCTGGGTGCAGGAGATGCAGAGCTTGTACCAACTCCCTGACTGCACATGCAGAACTGCCTTTCTGGTTTCCCAACCCTGGAGCCTTTTGCAAACCATTGATCAAAGGAGAAGTCCCTCTTCTGCATTAAAAGCAAAGTATGCTATGGTGAAAAGAAAAAATGCTTTTTTGAATATTGTCTGAAGTCATGAGATTCACTTTCACCCACAGCATACAAAACAAGAACCGCAGGCTTAGAAATCAGATGGGATCGTCCTGGTAGGGTTGTGCTGCTGCTGTGGATTAGTGCCTCTGACTAGGAGTAGAGCTGTGTGACAGCTCCAGTAAAGGGGAAAGCATCGGGGTCCGTGGCAGGCTAGGATGTACCCAGTCCAGAGAGGATATCAGAAGTGCAGGTAGCCCTGTCATTTTGAAATGAAAGCATTAACTCTGGATGTGAGGAGGTCAGTCCAAGACTGGGCACTGTACATCCCCCTGGGTAGTCTAATAAGATTTCTCCTCTACCCCATTTAACTTTTCTGAAGAGTACTGACTCTTTCTCTAACCACCTTGGAAAAATGGGATCTAGCAGCCACCCTATGAGTGAGGTGCATCACCTTTCTTCATTTCTGTGATAAAATAAATTCCGTACGGTTAACTCACTGCTACAGTTGTTTGCAAATATTTTATTTACTCTTTGATTTGAAGAAAATCCTCTACTTTCTTTGAAAATACATAACAACGAATATGAATTCTTATGCTTATTTCCCGAGGCTTTTTTTTCCTGTATAGCAGTTAAAGAAAATGGTCAAACAAATCATACTGATATAGTCTACAGTGTATTTTAATAATTAAAAAATACCTTATTTAATTTTTGGAGCAATTGTAGAAATTGACTGATCTAATGTGCTTCTCTAGTACATACAAAAATTCCTTTATTGGTTTTCATAACTACATTTTATTGTCAAGAGCAACATTTGCATTATATATGTATTCAAATGTGATGAATACATTTGAATATAGATGCAGCATGCTAAATGATTTGTGGTGCTGCAAACAAGAGAAGAAGAATTATTAGTGCCTCATGGCTCTGATATTAGACAATGGCACAAATAATAAGCAGCAGTATCAGCTGTAGAACCCAGACGGTGTGTTACAAACCCATAAGCTGCTATGTCACATGTAGTATATGCAACTGCGTTGCTCTCCAACATGTGAAATACAGGTACATTCTGCTTTCCCTGGGCCTGACTGGACTTACCTTGGCAGACCTTCAGCGTTTGGGATGTGAATGCAGCTGCTTAACTGAAATGGGACCTTTCTGCTTTAAGAACCAAGGACTAATTCTCAGCTCATTAACTTACACATGTAAATTAGACTGTCCAGTGTCACTTTGTGGACACTATGGCTTTCTATCACTAGTCAGAGATGTTTGATAGCTGTAGCAAATGACTGCACAGACCTTGTAGAATAAAACTCCAAAAACATCATTCAGTTCTTCAGCTGGAACAAGATAGATAGAGGTTAAAATAAAAGAGAGAGAGAAAAGTAACCTTTAGCTATATGTCTGTCTGAATATTTTTGTACCTCCTGAGAACTTTGATGATTTCAGATGGGATCTTCTAAACATCTTGGCAAATTGGATGTCCCCATGAAACATTTTCTCACCAGCCCCCCCCAGTCACTGTCCTTGTCAATGTTGCACAAATCCTCTCTCCATCCAGGCTTTTTCACCCTACGAACTGCTATAAGTTTCCCCAAGCCCCATACTGCTCCTTCTTGATTTTCGTTGTGGAAGAAATACTACTTTTGAAACATTGGACAAGAGATTGGTGAAAAAAGGAAAAGTAAAAACTTGTTATTAGAAAACCATGAACATTTTTGTGTGTGGCTTATGATCTTAAGGTCTTGTAAAAAATATATCGTCCTACAGTTAAGTAACATAGGCCATGTTGTATGCGCAAGATAGCAGAACTAAGCTGGACAGAGAACCTAAAATGAAATTTAACCATTTAACACTGTAATTTAACATAAATACTTTTAAAATGACATTCCTTATGTGTTAATGCACTATTCATCTTTCTCTTTTATACTTATACGATTTCTTTCAAAAACAAGAAAAATTGTGGATACTCACTTGTGTGGGCCAGTATCCCAGGAGGAAGGTATCTGCACTGTATATTTTACATTTCAACATATTCTAAATTACCTTTTGTTTTTTTTACTCTACCATTTGTCTCCTCATTGATGATGGAGGTAAATTATATTTCCAATTTATCTTTCTTTATATAATACTTCAACTGATAATATAAAGAAGCTCAAGGTGGAAAACACTAATGAGGCTCACAAGGCTCTTGTTCTTGACATATATATTTAAATCACAAACCACAAAGTCAATTCCCAGATATAGAGGCAAAGCGGGTATTATGTGATATTGCCAGTCAGGTTTGGATGCTTCCTTTACTTTACTGGAGAGACAAATACTCTCTTTCTGTGCTGCCACCTGCGGAATCAGCAGAGATTGTTAGATTGTTATAGCGACTTTCATATTTTTAAATTCCTTACTCCTCAAAAAAAAAAAAAGAAAAAAAAGGAAAAAAGAAAAAGAAAAAAACACATTTTGTTTTGTATAATAAGATTTCTCATTCTATGTGGAGTGAATAATTTTCTAAGACAGGAATTTATCTTAAAATTACACTTGCAGTAGCTCAACTGCTGTCAATTTATAATTAACAGCTTGCTATTTAATTAGCAGGTTTCAATGCATTTTATTAGTGAATTACTGATGAATAAACATATGAATGGTTTTTATTATTTTGTTGATAACAAGCACTTACTGCATTGTTAACTTGATAAAATGCCTCTAGGATACTGATACTGGAAGCCTGTTCATACCCATTCCAGACCACAGTGATTGCAACTGTAGTGCACAAAATGGTCTTACCTGGTAGAGGCTCTGCGCACGGAGAGCTGGTCTTGGCAGAAGGAAGCATGTACGTGTGAAGAAGTGAAGGGCATGCTGTGTTGTTGCCAGGCGGTCTGCCTTGGGAAAACCAGCAAGCACAGGGAAGGGCTGTGCTTATTTACCTTTCTTACATCCACCACAAAATAACTGAAACATGTAGAGATGGATATCCTTGTAACTTGGAAACTTTAAATTTATTTTAAGACATTTTATGTTGTCTTGAACTCCAATGTATAACAAAACCAACACTGCTTTAGCTGCAAAATGTTAGTCAGGCTGTAAGAACAAAATGTCTCTGATGAAGAAGCAGTATGAGCTTAATTTTAGATTGAGTATATTCTAACATGACTGATTATAGTGTTAAGCATTCACAATAAGGTAAAATTATGTCTTCATCGGGGATCTTTAGCACATCTCAGGTCAATTAAATGCTTACATACTTCTTGATCCTATTAACTCAAAGACTGAAGTCTTGCCAGATTCAACGTTCTTCAGGAAAACACTTAAAAACATTGAACTTTAAGCACTTTAGTTTTCTTATTGCCTTCAATGGGCTTTCAGCTATCTTGAAATAGACATGGATGTTCTTATTCATGAGAAAATGCTTTATTATGTTTGCTTTAAAATCTGTAGAGTTAGTCCAGCTTCTTCCCTGTAAGCAAAATTTAGGATTAGCCTATCAGGTTATAGTGCGCTGATGTTAAGTATAAAGTTTGTTTGATTGCTGTTAAGCTTATGCAATGTTCTTTTTTTTTTAATATTGACAAAATTACCAAGCTTCTAGTAGAAATGTTTTTCAAAAGCTTGCTTGAAGCTCTAGTTTATTCAGAAATATTAAAGCGGTGCACTTTAAAAATCAGCTGAAGTTACATAGAGAGACATGTATTCATTCTGCTATGCAGCTTCCCTGGACCTTTTTTACACTAATAATTTCCATCTGAGATCTTGAGTACTCCACAAACTATATTAGAATAAGTAGACAAAGGGCCTTAGGTGTATTACAATTTATTCTATACCGTAAAATAGATCAGACTCCGATACACCAGTTACATCCTCAGTACTTAATAACATCCCATACACGCTGTACTTCTGCATGGTGCATCCAAAGAACACAGGTTTGGGAACCACTGCTTTCCACGTCTCTGGAGTCAGTGTTTAGATTCAGTGTGATAGTGATGAAAATCCAGGGAGCAGGCAGGTGTCCTGGACCACAAAGCTTCAAAGGGTGGAATTCTGCCAGGCAACCATCTTGGTGTGCTGCCTGTCCATGGTCTCCACACTGAGACCCTTATGCTAAGTTGGGAAGAGATATAAATGTTTGCCTGCCTTGTCAAACAGTCAGCTAGAGTGGAACATTTGAAATAAATTGGCTTCTGATTTGCATCCTGAATATAATAGTTATATCATTAAAGCAACTGGAAATACCTTTCTGAGGACATTTTCTTCAGTACCTGCACCTATACACATTGAACATTGAGTCATTCTGGGTTGTCTACTTTTGTAACCTCCACTCTTATTTAACACTGAACAGAATTTAAATAAAACATTTTATTTTTTCTGTTATCAGACCAGATGTTTGCCTCCTGGTTGGTAAATAATAGCCTTGCTTGTCTTCCATAAACTCTGTGGTCTGATCCAGCATTTTTGTTATAGGAGGAAGGCCATGATCGTGTCACACTATGATACCCTGTTGGAGTTATTTCTTTACAAGAGCAAATATCTCTGTAACCACTTGTGCAGCCAGACATTTTTGCCATATGTACATGTTATCTCTATGTTTAAGTCACCACAACTGATATATCCTACTTTTGCTGAACTTGCATGACAGCTGAAAAGAGAGTGGCTACTTTTATACTTTATCAACTCCAGCATCCTTGCAGCAAAATGAGTTTCTGGAACTTTCCATAGTTGTCAAAACATGTGTGAAGTACTGAAACAGTAGTAAATATAAATTAACCACGTAGATAAATATAGTCTTTACTGCAGAATGATGAAAAGAAGCAGACAATAGGAGGCAGGACTGGTGAAATAACTGTTTCCATCATATCCCTTCAGCTCCTAGAATATCACTAAAAGGTACAATTGTTCTTGTCAATCACACTTTTGTCTCAGTTTGACTAAAACCTTCCACCTACATTAGAAATCCATTAGCCATGCTGCTTTTATGACAGGTTTGTTACTTGAGGAGGGAGTTGTTTTCCTCCTTTTTATCAAATTATTCTTGAGACATGGCAGCCCGAGTCCACTAGGCTGCCTCTGTGCAATGATATAAGGCAACTCAAACAGGACCAAGCTAAATAGATGGGCACTATGAATAATTTATAACATTTCTTCAGTTTGCTTCAGCAGATCTCTGTGAGGTCTGACTACTGATGGTAGGACAAATTTTTGTTTATGAGGACATCATCAAAATCTGTAATTGTGGGCAGCAAAAAGAAATCAAATTCTGTCCCTGAGTACAGGATGAGACAGTGTTTCAAAAGAATATTTTAGCAATGAAAGTCTGGTGATTGTGGGCATCTAATCTTAGGGAATTTTAAAATTAATAGATTTTCAGAGACAATATTTTACTTCTTGAAAATCAGGTTTAATGAGGATTTCAAGCCTAATACCATAGGCTACCTTGGAAGAAAGGTTGTCTTTCTTTTGTTTTTATTTTGTAATGAAAAATGACTGGAAAAGTAATTTTTTGAGATACTTTAAAATATGACCACAATATAAAAAAGGTCCTTAAACACTTTTGAAAAAGATGTTTGTATGTTTCACAAGAAACCAAAGAAAAATAGAGCTGGAATTAAGAAAATGTTTGAAGGACTAGCAAGCTATATGGTCTCAGAGGGCAAAACAGTTTTTTGTCCCAGTGGTAGTTGTCTCTTTTTTGGTATGTATATGTGGTGGTAATCCAACTAAAAAAGTTATTAGAAGAGTTTTGCCTAAATGTTGACCCACTTTTGATAGATTTTAAGTAATACTCAAGAAAGAGAAATTTACTTTTCCAAATATGACTAGGCCTATAAAAAATTTTAGGTGTGATGATAGTGAAATCAGAATAAAGAAGTAGTAGTATGTATTTTCTACAATGAATAGAAAGCTCTTAGCAATACGCTTATGAATAGTAAGTATTATTGAGTCATTTCTAGGAAACTGAGATGTTTCTTGACAGAGATAAATCTCAGATTAATAAATGGTTTGCTATAAAAGTTTCAGAGCTATACTCATGATGCTAAAGATCTGTCAGTGACAACTTAGATCCATGCAGATGCCAGTGTCCAGTGCTGGTCTATACACTAGACACCCAGACTAGTTCAGTGGAAGGGCTTATATCAGCTCAGACGCAGCACTGTGCAAACGTAGTTATAGTGGAACAGTGATTATGGTCTTGAGCTGGCCTGTCTGTTTAGTATGCTCTGTGGCATAGGGATTTACCAGATCGGCCAAGCTAACTCAATCATTTCTGTGATGCACTTTTATTGTCCTTTAGGGATATATCCCACATGTTTTCTTGGCATTTTTTAGCTAACATTTGACAATGAAGCTACAAACCTTTCCTTCAAATATATTGATGATTGATCATAAACTACAATGGTAGTTTGATTATTTGAAAGAGTGGAACGAGGGAAAGAGAACAATCAATTCACCAAAGATAAAAGATTAACAAATTAAAAATTATTTGCCATGTTGGATTGAACTTCAAAAGTAATTTCAAACAAAAGAAAATCACTAAGAAGAACTTACAGTGTTTTCCAGATTATGGTTTCTGGGAGGCCAGAATGTGTTATTTCAATGTGATGCTACGGTTAGAAATTAACCTATACTTTATATAAGCTGTGTGGTAGTGTTTTAATAGGAGGAACGAATAATTTTATAGGGTCATACTGTTCTTATTGTACTATCTTCAGTGCAATGGATTAATGTAAAGGGGAATGCCAGCTATTTAGAATGGTAAAATCATTTTCCTTCTTTCCATTTTGTATTATAATTGTCAATTGTGTACCTTTTTTTTTACACATTACAAGCATTTTGTCTTTTTTTTTAAAAAAAACATATGCTTTTCAAGGTCAACTATAGTCCTTTTTTCCACACTTATCTTTCTTGTTCTCTAGGACATTGCAAATGCTTTGTAAAATCATCTTTCTTCCACATCAGTACTTTAAAGGAGTGAGGTACTTGGGAGGAGATGTTTGCAAGAGCTATTCTGAACCTGAATCAGCTTTGAAATCTGTCTCTCAAATGCTTTGTGTGTGCGTGTGTGTGTGTGTGTGTGTGTGTGCGCGCGTTCATGTTTTAGGAGGAAGGGCATAAAAGTTGCTGTTTAATGGCTTGGCATACAAGTTCACACTCAGCTGTCTAAGCTCCTTCCTCTTTCCTGTCTGACATAGATGCTATTCCACACTTTCATTGTCGGTTGTTTTTTTTTTCTCTTGTCCAAAACAGAAAGCATTTCAAATCAATAACTGGGATCTATATTTTCTTTCTGAATGTGGCCTTTTATTTTGGTGTCTCTGTTAGCTCCCATGTTTGAAAAAATATACTGCTTTTTAACTCTTAGGCTTTTCAACCTATACTTTTTTCATGACTGTAATATCTTTCTTCTTTTGTTACTCATACTGTTTTTGAATGTGAATATTTTACTGTGCTGATTTCAGTGCAGTTACCCCTGATTTGCATACGAGACACAGAAAAGTGAGTTCATTTCTTGAACCCTGTAAAAAGCAAAAACTTTCCTGCTGTGTTCTCAATTCATTTGAGATTCACAACCTCAAACAAGTTAGCTTATTGATAACATAGCTTTAAGCATGTGAGAAATACTGTTAAAGCAAAATATGTTCTCTTGTGCAGAATTTGGCTTTGTTTGTTGGGGGGTTTTTTAATGAACACGTTAGACAGATTCTTTGTATTCAATTAAAAAAACTAATTCTGCCTTGTTTAGTCCAAAGGAAAATCTATCTTATAAAGGCAAATCAAACTGACCCCCTAAATCCTCACAGAATTGTCATTAATTTCCTGCTATTTCATTTCTTATTGACAAATGTGATCTTACTTTGGAGGTAGCAGTGTGAGATTTTTTTTTCATTTTCCTCTGGAGCAATGATAATGATTAAGTTTAAGGAGGAATTTTCTAGGAATAGTACCTCTATCCCCAGCATGGATTTACAGTGGGAATGATTTCCATCATCTTTCAGACATGAACCACGTTCCCTCCCCGTCTAAGCCTTATCATCTCAGTTGGCTTAAAAACATAATTAAAGCTGTTAGACTATATCAGAATTCTTCAAGTGCTTGTATCTTCTCTTCAGTACAAATGTTTACCAGCATCTTAAACTCCAATTCAAGAAATCTTTTTATAAGACAATTTGCACACGTGCACCCGAACATTATTGTGTAAGACCTACTGCTTAAGGCATACTGTCTCTTTTAAAATCTGTCAGTATCGAAGCCTCTGTTCAGGTAATGCAGAAAAATCTCATCTCATAACATGTCACCTCAATGTTATGCTAAGTATAATTTTAATCACTATTTATTATAATTTAGAATAAAAGAAATCAGATGTTATGCATTCTTCTTAGAATTTTCAAGAAGTTGATTTCAATTTCTCCAAACTTCACTTTGTGATGCAGTTAGAGCTGAAATATCAGCACCTTTGGCTAAGCACTTTTTTCCCTCTAGCATAATAAAAGAAACATTTTTTATTATTTCCATCTCAGTGATTCCAAGGGGCTTGCCTCTGTGATTTGAATTTTTCTGCATTCACAGTAAGAAACTGTCTCTATTCTAAATATTTCTGTGTAAGTAACTGAAGATACACTATATATGAACAACATTAAGAAAGAGTCGTGCACAATACTCTTGCTAAAAATGGCAATGTTTTTATTTAATGAAGTATGTGTATCCAGCTCTGGCATGATAAGAATGGCACGTTCACCTAAGAAATTGGTACATGCTCACTGAAATCTGATTTCAATTTTTTTTTTTGTAGGAATAAATATTCCTTTGCCTTTATGAATGTGGGTTTTTTTCAATTGACAGTATGCACGTATCTTACCATTCAGCTCTTTTAAAAGATAGATTTCTTGCTGTGATCTTCAGCAGTTAAACATGAATTGACATGACCATTGTTTGATGTTCCCTACCTTGATTGCTTCAAGAACTCAAGATCTGTTCTTGAGGTTGTCAATGTGAACATAGACAAATTGAAAAAAAAAAAAAAAGAAAGAAAACATCTCATAAATCTCTCTCTATACTTACAAAATGTGGACTTTTCCCCCCACTTATCAGAAATACCAGAGGGGGAGAATAAATCAAGATTTGATACTTTGTGTGAAAAAGATTATTACTGTTGTCCTCTTCTTGAAATAGCAATGGAAGTGCTTATGCTGAAAATAATGACAAAATTTATCTTTTTCAGGAACTCTAGATATTGCAGACTTCAGACTACTCAGTACTTACATGGCTTGACTTATTTGCTTGACATTCTAAGACTTTAAAACTCAAAACGAAACTGAAGTTCTCTCAACTATACAAAATGAACATTAAAATTCAGCCTTCTGAGATATGATGGCTTCACACTGGTTTAATTAGAAGTTCCATCTACTACTAAAACTATGTTTAACAATACCATTAGAAATAAAAAGCTTTCCTCATATATGTGGAAAAATGCTTTGTGCATTAAAGGTCATTCAATGAAGATTTATTTACTCTGTTCAGAAGGTACTTAGAACAGTGCTGTTCCATAAATTATTTAGAATTTTATGAGCTCATTATGCAAAGCTGCAATAATGAGAGAAAAGTGAACAAGCACCTCAGTTTTGATATTTTACTCCATTGCAGAACTTTAGGAAACTAATGAGTTTTACAATAATCTGTAAGTGGAATTACTATTTTAGGGAAGTGAAAATTTGTATTCTTCTTCCCTAATATTTTAATGCTTTCTTTGTTTATCTATCATATATTTCAAGCACTCCATGTTTATGACAGGATCAGCATTGTTCAGTAGCTATATGCTTTACAAGGGGTTTTAGTGTTTTAGCTGGGCAGTTTTATATATAAGTATTTTGCATGAGTACAAAACTGAAAAAGGGCTTGCAAAAACTTACATTCATAATGGCATATATAAAGCAAAAGCAATATATTTCGAAGTGAAAGAACAAACAGAATATGGCTTCTGATGCTTAAAGACCAAGTACCAGTTTTATTTGTTATGGATCGAAATCAGTGAGGTACTTGCAGAGTAAGAGAACACATGGTTGTTTAAAAATGGCACATCTGCAATAGTTTATATTCTTAAGAAGTATTGCTTAAAGTGATGAGATGCTCCAGAGCATCCACTTTTGCTATCTAATCCCTACCATTGATCCACAACAGTAAGCAACTCCGTTCTCGTGCCTATGACAATTTTCCCTGATTCTCCTTACGTTGTCAACCATTTTCTAAAACCTAACCTAATACCTTAATAATTAATCACCTTACAAAAAGAAGTGCACAAGTCTAGGTTTCTTGACCCATTTGCCCATGTCACCCTAGACCCTCACAGTTGTGTAAAACTCTTGTGCTGTGAAATATTTGTGTTAGCATTTTACATAATAAGTTGAAACTTATTAGTTGTAGTTAATATTTAACTAAACGAAGAATGAGTCAGTAGTGTCAGAACACCAACAAGCTGGCCAGTCATTAAATCATCTAATTCTTCATAAATAGAACCAAACTTCATGGTGCCTAAAGAGGTTTCTAAAATGCCTTCTGTCTGTTTGATTATAAATTCCAACTCAATAATGTTCCTAAAGTTAATTAATTTAATAGCTTGGGGCCTGTTACATATTTTAACAATGAAAATTAATTATTCCCTGATGTATGAATCTCATCCCTGAGGCCAATTATAAAACTTCCTTTCAACATGTCTATTCTTGTGTGATGGTTAAAGATCTCCCTCCTTCATTTGTCCCCTAGAATTCATAAGATGCATATTTTAGTCTGCAGTCTCAACACACAGATTTGTGACCCCTGTTTACCAGAAAAGTACAAACTATGACTTTATGTCCCATCTCAGGGTTTTTAAACATGGAACACTGCAAGGAATATTTTGTTAACAATAGTTTTCTGTAACAATAGTTGCTAGTGTTTAATCCTAGTATGTTTTCCTTTTGGAGCTTCCTGAGGGTGAATTTTTCTCTCTGTTACCCCATGAGTGTGTGCACGTACTTGTATCAGTGCTTCCTAGAATCCAGGAATGTGAGAAAGCTGCAGTGCCCACCAAGACAGTAAGAGCAAAATGTGAATGTTTAAAAAAAGGAGTAAGTGGAATTCTGAAGGTGAGGGAGATAACAAACTCTGTAACTTGGTTTTTGCAACTTGGTGACTGAAATTGCAAAGTCTTCTATGGAAGGTCAACAGCAGTGACTCTAAGGGCAAGTTTCCTCCCACAAAACATGTCTCAATAGCAGCACTTTATTATTAAGGTATTTATACTACTCAGTTGTCTTTTGAGAAGCTTTTGGGAAAAAAAAAAGATTACTAACGGAAAGCACCAGTTCAGTGTGGTCAGATAACAAAATAATCTAATAGTAATATAAAAATCCAATGGCTATCAGTGTGGCAATAGTAAATTCTATCAGAAAACAAAATACTGTGCTTTGTTTGAGAGGAAGCCATTGATGTAGTTTGCATATGCACAAGGCAGTAAAAGTTTTGGGTCTCTACCTGGACGGACAAAGATTGTGCTGGGCTGTTTTTTGGTGTGGTTTTGTTTTTTTTTTTTAAATTACAGGCCAAAATCTTGGAAGTGAGTGAATGTATGATTAAATTTATGCAACTGAGGAGACTGGCCGTTGAATTAGAATGTCAGAAATGTCAGCATTTTCTTTGCATGCAAAATGACAGGCATCATACTGCAGAACCCTGTACGCATTTAACATGGCATATGATAAATATTCTTTTACATATTTATATGCTTTTCACAAGGCAAAAAGATTTGCCAATTATTAATGTATAGTCTTTTATTATTTCTACATCCCCTGTCTCTTTTTGCTGACAATTTCCTATTAAAATGTGCTTGGTAATGCCACTGTCCTGAGTTTCTGCCCTTGCCCTTTCACGTTACTGCTGGTTTTGGTAGCAGAGATAATTTCCATATATACATTTGGCTTGTGAAGTGTACAATTGGATGGTACACTTGTTTAGTATACTCTGACACTTTGAGATATTCCACGGAAAAACTAAAAATCCGGATTGTCCTGTGCAAGGGAAACATATATTTTCTATTTGCATTTTATTATTTTTTCTGGCTTTCTGTGCTTTCTCTCCTTCTGGCATTTAAAGGTGTTGTACCTGATTCAGGAATTCCCACAGATACGTTCTTTACTTGTCACTGAAGTCAACAGGGCCAGTTACATCCTTAAAGCTATGCTTGTTTCTGCTTACAGATAGAAAGCATTTGTGTGGTTTCACGTAATGCACGACACATCTTTGAAGAGTCCAGTGAAGTAAACCCTGTTATTACTCTACCTAAAACAGTGACATGTCCCAGAGCAGCACCTATTAAGAGTTGAATTTGCCTGGCAAGAAACTGATCACCCCACCAACTAAAATCTTGGTGTTGCAGAGAATTTAACATATAAGCTTCAGTGAAACTATTCTCACAATTAAAACAAAGGGTGGTGCCTTGCTGGATAGGTGACTAGACTAACAAAAGCCTATGCAAGTATTTATTGTTGCCAGCTAATACACTAAACCATTGTTCTTTAAGTGTCTGCACAGGATATTGACCCAGATGGCTGGGCATTTGACTTTGGCTTAATTCTCTTCTTGCTATGTTTTAACAAAGGAGAAAGCATATTATATTTGTGAACATATGATATTTGAAGTTTATAAGAAAAAATTTTCTTTACGTTTCGTTCTATGACTTCCACCCAACTACACATACACACGGTTACTTTCTGCCTAGTTGCGTGCAAATGGAATTATAACAAGGCAAAGCTGTGTGTCAGTGAAGGCTAAATATAAGTTGTTCCCAGAGCTAAGTGAAAAATAGTGTGAAACAGATAATGCATCACTCTGGAGAAACTATATAATTTATAAAAAATAATTTTATTTGAATACTACTTAATACATTTTTCTTTTTTTTTTTGTTTTTATCTATCACCTAATCAAACATTATCAGTAGTTTTATCACTAGTGTTCCTCCCTTCACTGCACTTTTATTAGCTGCAATTTTTTAATTGAATTCCCTGTTACTGCAATAGACAAACAGAAAATCTGTAAATATGTCTCTATTCTGTATTGATGAAATACCAACTCCTAGAGGGCAATTTCTATATCATATATATATACTGGTGATGTCCATAAACGTAATACATTCAGGTTTTGTAGGATTTCATTTATCCATTAAAAAAATAGCTATAAATGAATTTTTTTGAGGGTTTTGCTTTGAGAAAAAGTACTAGGCTAAATTTTATCCTCACCAAAAATTATTCCACTCATGCTTTTAGCCAAGCCAAAGATGGAAACAGACCTATAAAAGATATAACAGCTGTAGGTGTTTTCAGTAATTAGACACTATCAGCAATTATAATAACAATGACTCTTTGCATCTACAACATTCAGTGCTGACATTCTTCCCGTTTTCTTGTCTGCTAGGATTCAAAGTGTCACAGACTGTGCTAATTTTTCCTGAGTAAAAGTAAAACATTGGTATTTTGAATCCTAAACCAGCCACTGAGTGAACGTAATGCATCCTTGATGGCCAAGCCATACATCGATGGGATAAGAACCAGAACCTGAATGATTATTTGATGCTGTATTTCCTTGTTGCTTTGCTTGTTGGGGAGGTCTGGTGCATAAAGAATCTCTGAATTTGGCAGATGCCAAGCCTCCTACTGAAGCTGGCACGCTCATCACTTTGTAATGGTCTGGATTCACACAATCCAAACTGGGGTGTTTTAAAGATTAACTCTCACAACATGTTGCATGATTTCTGGAACACAAAAATATCATGACTTGAACTCTGCTTACAAATTCTCAGCACTATTATAAAGCCCCTGAAATGATCTGTCAGTGGCTGGTGTGTGAGGTTTTAACACATTTCCTCTCCACAAGGAAGTGTCTGGTCATTTTTTGGGGAAGAAAGCAGTAATCAGTGACACCAAATCCCCACATACTCTTACTGAACACTAGTCTGGAATAAAAGTGCTAATGAAGACCTTACAAAGTAATGGCAAGGTTAGTCCAGGCACCTGTCCCTCCGGGGTAAATTTGCCTCTGTTTGCTGACCAAAACAAAGTGAAAACTCACCTACTTGCTGTCTTTTCTATTTAGAACACTGCAGAACCAAAAATCAATATCCACTGAGTATTCACATCCTCAGAAAGTGTCTATGAACCTTTGCTATAGGAAATGTGGCAGAGTCCAGGTAATGAGGTGATCCAGTGACTGTCAGGCCGAATGCTGTTATAACATTTCCAAGAGAGAAGTTGTTGAATCGTTGCTTTCTTCACTATGATTCTCTCAGGTGTTTGGAGGATGGTTGCTTAGAAAACAGGATCAGGCATGTACTGAGAATTACATTTAGGAGGAGATGAACATGATCACTGCCTTCCAGGGCCAGACCATTAAAAAAAAAAAAAAAAAGAAATTTTTTTGTGAATGGATCAAATATTGGAAAGGGTGGCTTTTTGGATTATATGTTAGTCAGCTGACAGGAACGATGATTTTCAGTTAAATTAAGGATATGTGTGTCTGTAAGACTGTGAGGGTCAGAGAATAGAAAAAGGAAGTGCTTTTTAGGTTAAATTAATAATTAAATTATTTGCAGTACAGGTTAAATCTCCTTGTTTAAAGAAAAGTAAGATTAAAAAGTCTGATAATGCCTACTGATGTTGCTGTATTCCAATAGAATTTCCTATTTCCTAAAGACTACTTTGTACATGAAACTAGTAACCTAGAGTTACTGCCAACAACTCATACATCTTGTCTAACTTCTACATATTTCATTTTAGTTCCAAGACTTTGTGCCCTGCCATTTCATACCAGTGACACCCCATTGATAAGCAGTTAGTATCTAATAATAACAAGTAAGCAGATAATTGACAATAACAAAAGTCAGACACAAGCATATGCTTATTACAGATCACAGTGGGACTACAGATTGTAGCACCGAATGTCATTCTTGAGGTCCTATCTCTGTGTTCTCATGTCATAGAGGAATATCCCATGTTGCTTTCTTGGCTTAACTGGGAATTCACATGAATAAAAGATGAAGTCAGATATGAGAAAGAAGTTTGTTCCTCAGTAGCAGTTGAGGTCAGAAGCAGTTTTCTTACATTATTGTTCTTCTATAAATTCAATCAATTTTTTATCAATTACTTCAGAGTTGTCAGTTTCATAAAGTTATGTAGACTTCAGTCAAAACATTGATGGGCACAGGAAAGCAGCTTTGGCCTTGAATTCTAAGGTCTTATTTCAGTTAGGTAAAGAAAAGAATCTAGCAAGTTTGTAAGTTTGTTTGTTTTTGTTTTCCTCCACCCCCTCACCTCCACCCCACCCCCCAAATCAGTTTGGAGAGAAGAAAATGTTAATGTTCTTGCTGCCCTCCCCATTTTCTATGCCACTCTCCACCCCCCCACACCCCCACCCCACCCCCAAGATGAACTAGGTAACTCGCTAGCTAACTAAACTTGAAAAGATAGAAGTCTTCAAAATTTCTACTATATAATCAATATAATTTTTTTAACAAATCTGTTCTATGACTGGTCAATTGTCCTAATCAACTGAAAAAGCATCGGTAGTCTTGTTGTTCTTGTTTTGTCTTTCTAATTAGTTCAGTTTGTTTTCTACCCTGAAATTACCATCAGGAAATTGACATTCACCTCAATGCTCTCCTGTTGTCACCTTCTCCCATACTATCTGCTTACTTCCCTAAGACATTTTTCGTATAGTGAAGACGGGGTCTCAGCTGCTCCTGAAGCATCCAAAGCTATGTCTCTGCTAATCAGAACTTGATTTTTTAATGATTCTGCAGCTGAAAACATGAAGCTCTAAAAATTATTTTGATGAATATGTGTGCTCTAAGTGCCCTGGTGTGCATGTGGGAAATGGATTTCTGCATTTTTCATGTTTGTGTTTTCATTCTGGGATATTTTTTAGTTTCATGACGGAATGCATAGACCATATAGAAAG
The DNA here is from genome assembly GCA_009769605.1 of Bucorvus abyssinicus. Taxonomy (NCBI): domain Eukaryota; kingdom Metazoa; phylum Chordata; class Aves; order Bucerotiformes; family Bucorvidae; genus Bucorvus; species Bucorvus abyssinicus. The sequence continues at coordinate 15,765,818 of CM020030.1, read as the reverse complement.
TGATTCTTTTTCTCATGAATATATTAAAACATATGTGGGTATTTGGCTCAAATGATTTTACTGACTTATCATTTCTGAAAATCAAGTCACGTACTCTGGAGCTCCATTCTTAGATACTCAATTCTAAAATATCAAATACCTTTTCCAAGTCATCAAAAGTTAAAACTAACTGCTCATGTCAATATAACACCCACAGTAAAGACATTAATATGTTTTAAAAGTGCCTTGAGGAAAAGACCTACAGAAACCTAGCCTGAGGTTAAGAACTCATCTTAATCCTTTGAGTACTCTAACCATGTAATGATGACATGTACTTTTGTTTATTGCTTAGTGATTTTTTTTCTCTTGCTACCTTCTTGACATAAAATTCAAGGATGTCCTTTTGGTCCATGAGTTGCACAGTGATATGTGAGAACAAGACACGGCCATTTTGTCATGGAGGCAAAATATACCCTAGAAATGACAAAGAGAAAACTTCCCTTTTGCAGACCTCATCTTTGATTCTTACACCCATACTCGAAGAGGGTATCTGACTCAATATGTTAGATTACATCAGTATTATTCTTCATAAAAGTTTCCCGATCACTCCTCCTTACCATGCTTTGGTTTACACTGCAGTGCATCTCTGGGATGGAATTAAACCAGAAGATGGGTCTTTAGTCTATAAAATCAGTTCACAGCTAGTGCAAAGTAACATAGTCCTCATCCCCAATATGTGTATGGTACGGATGTCATGTCCTCAGCACCAGTTCGTATGTATTGGAGCATATTGTGTAGATGAAGACTAGAAAAACTTACAGTCTGCTTTAGACTGCCACAAGTGTCTGGCAAGCACTAAACCATGAAGTAACCAAAGCAACCAATAGTAAACCAAACCAACAATATCAAAGTAAGCCAAAGCATCATCATCACTGACAGTTTTTCTTTACCAGGGTGCATCCAAAAACCAACTTTACTGTTTTACCCAGTTTTTTTCTGAGGCAGGCTGACATCTAAAATTTAAGTCTTTTCAGAATTTAAATCTTTTATCTTTAAAGAGGAACAGTCTTCCGAGAAGGCTTAATGGAGGTGGATGTGAGAATGGAAATGATCTCTTAGTAATTACAAGTTTGCATAACAGCAGTGAAATCAAGAAGTCAAAACTGGTTTAAATTACTTTTTAGAAGTACAAGTAGTGTCCCTGCCTAATAAACTATTTTAGAGACCTTGTCAAGAAGTAATACTTTCAGTTATATTTTGGAACCGTAGCGTTAGACCTATACATGTATTCTTGAAAGAGCATTTGGGAACAGTTTTGTCTGCAACAAGCCCTGAGGCCAGTTCTTTGGTGGACCACAACCAGGTTAGACAGCCCCTATTGGAATCGCACATAGAAGGTCAAAGGCAGAGATGAGGAAATAGACAATTCACAAAGAGTAATGTTCCTAAAGCAAGATGTAATGCATTGGCTTTATCACTTACCCTGCTAGGTGAAAATTATAGGAAAGGTATAGCAACTGGAGAATTTAAACCTTCAACAGTGAAGAAGGAGAGCTCACCATCTTCTGAAATGCCCTTTGGTAGCCACAGATCAAGTACAGCAGGCTTCATTTACGAAAAATTATCTGCTCTTTCAAGTGGTTTCCAGGCCCCTCATTTTATTTAGTCTGTATCTAGATGGAGGATAAATATTGCATAAGCCCTGAACAGAAACGGTTGCAGGAAATGCAAATTACATGCTCAGTGTTTTATTTGTCTTTTAAAGGTAACTTTTCAAAATCAGATTTTCATGAAGTCTGACATATTCTACTTAAAAAGCTGAATTGGAAGATATGTACAAAAGTGATAAGAGGTGTTGATTTGAAAAGTCTTTTGTTGAAATCTTATGAGAAAAAGCTGTCAGAGCACATCAGCACCAGATATCATTAGATAATGCAATAGCACTTCCCAGGACTCGGCAGAGAGCTTCATTCCTTTCTACAAAATTATATTAATTTATAGCAATAGATAACTCAAAAAAAAGGATCTACACCGGATTAGACTAGCATTCAGTCCAGCCCCACAGTAACACTAATATTACCAGAACATCAAATTTTAGGGACAGATAAGAGGCATGGTTAATTAAAGACGGAAGTAACTGACAGTTTTTATTAATGGAAAAAATCAGTGTTGTTTCTTCCATTGCAAATTTCAAACTCACTTGAACATCTTTTACTGATCCCAACAAACTTCTTGATGCTGTTTTTGAAAAGGAACATATATGAGTTCAAAAACTGTCATGAAATTTATTGTTACTAATAGATATTTTTAGTATTGCAGGTTTTTTAAAACATGAGCATTACTTTTCCCATATACTATTTACACACAGTCTACCTTGAAGTGTTTAATTCCTGTTAAGGAAATAAGCTAAAAAATACAGCTAGAAGGTGGAAGATTTTACTTGACAACAAATCACTTTGTTTAAGCAATATCACCCACTCAGGACGCATGGGATAACACTTGCCAAATATAGCTGAAAAAATATAGATATTATAAAGCTTGAAAACAAAAGAAAAAGTGATACATGATAAGCACACAGTAACTTAACTGATGGTCCTTCATGTTATATTAATGCATATTTCAGTTATGAAGTATGAAACGTTTCATTACTGGAGGAAATAGAAAAAGCAAGTAATGTACATTTATATATATGTGCATTTAAAATGTCAGTGAAATGTTGAATTAATCTTTTATCTTTTGAGCAATCTGATACTTCACTAATAACAAAATACGCAGTATCTGAATCAGTAGGAGATGTAAAGTGGTGTGTCATATATGTATATCATAATATTCCTGTTTGTGAAAGTGCAAAAAACAACTTCCATATTTAAAACTACAGTTAGATAGTCCTAAAGAAAAGAAAAATTAGATATAGGCTATCTTTCAATGTTGTTTTTTTTTTTTTTTTGTAGAAGAGAATTTTTGAATGAAAGAACTGAGGCAAGGATTTTTATCTTTGTGCCTGGCTGTAAGAAAACTACTGTAGTAGCACCTTTATAGCCATTGATCTCCCATCCACACCCTTGTACTAGACTTTTCCAGTGGAGCAGTGATGTGGAAAATGATCATGACCATAGTCACAAAGTGGAGCTTAGGGGACAAGGAATGCTACCCAATATTTTTGCATATCTTCAAATTTGTATTAACTCCTCAATCCTTTTCTGGTAACAGCACTCTTCTCCTGCCATGATTCCTGCAATGAAAGAATCCCTACCTGCTATTGTAGTCATTGCCCAGCCTTGTCTTGAAGTCAGTGGATTGTGTTCGTCTTCTGCTTCTATTTGTTGACCGAAAAGCTTAATTTCTCCAATCTTTTTCCACCTGAATCTGGGAAAATTTCTCCAAATGCATTTTAAGAGGATAAAGGAAGTCAAAGAACCTGAATAAAGCAGCTAATTCAACTTAAACATCACAATAATGAAAAAATACAAAGAGTAACACAACAACATGTGCATCTAATAAGATAATAAATGCAAATTTAACACCTGAAATCAGTGAATTATTTAAACATATGAGATAAGTGAATTCAGGTCAATACTACAGCATTGTTGTTATGCATGACTACATGAATGTTCCATGAAGCTGAAGCAGACAGACCAGTGAACCCAGCCATCTTTCAAACCTAAAAATCCATAAGTAGGTCTATGATTCCCTGATGGAGCTCTTAGTACAATGTAGCCTTTGAAGAATTACTCACTTTTAACTTGCTAGGGTTAACAGGAAGAATTGTGAGCAATTTTACATCAAGAATACCTGGATTTTTCAGATTTCTTTTTTTTTTTTTCACACTTGAGAGTCAGGGCATCTGGCAACTCATTTGGGTAAAGGACAATTATTAATCACCATCCTTTATTTCAGTTATGATGTATGAAGTCTTTCACACTTGTGAGATTTCAAAAGTATTTAAATCTTATATCTCCCTCCTGATAATTTAAAGTCTATTACAAATAGCTTTCTTGTGGAAACAGCCACCTGTGATCATTTAGCAGCTCATGGTCACTCCAAAATTCATTACTCTGTTGCTAAATTTTTGTTTGCTTTCTTCTAGAAAAAGCCATATTAGATGTTTTTCATGTGCCCTTCAACTCAATAAGGTTGGTTTCGTACAAATCCTTTTAGGAGTTAATCATGTGCTTAACAGGAGAACATCAGCCATTTCTCATTGTGTTGAAATTGAGAGAAGTTAAGAAATAAATGAAAAATTCAGAGCTCAGAAGTACTCTATTTACAGCGATGTAAAAAAGATGAGAAGGTGGAGGGTTTAATAATGACACAGCTTATGATCCTTTACCTTCCATCTAATATATCTACGTTCTCCTGTCCTTCAGTTTTAAACTGTTGGACTCTTTGAAGTCAGTATTATTTTTTCCCACAGCTACAGTGGTGTGGGGATTTCACCTATATTGTTTACGTTTCTCTGCGTTATGGGAGCAAGTGCCACAGGCAGAGTTCCAGGTAAAAATTTGGTATTTACTTCAGCAAAGGAAGGGAATAGTAAGTGCTCTGATAAAATATGTCATGGTTTGTGCAGAGACAGAACGTCCTATAATATACTATTGCTCTTTCCTTGTCAAATTCTCTACTTTTTAAGGCAGTTTAAAGATTTTTTAAATTTAAAGTCACAAGGAAAACAGCCCAGATACAGTCTGACACATAAAAATGCATGAAAAAAACATGTAAAGACACTAAGTATAAGCAGTCAAATCATGATTACTGAGTTTTCTCAGAAATCTTGAAAATAAAAGTAAAGCTATCTAGTAAATTTTTTTTTTTCCCACAGGGAAATTCATTATGAATAGATGTGGCAATGGTAGCAGAGTGCTGAGAGGTAGAAATCTTTGTTTCCTTTCTCTTTCAGAAGCAATCTGTCACATCTTAGGCAAATATTTGTCTTTTTTTTTCCATACTAGGAAACAGAATGGAAAATAGGTGTTCTTCAATTGGATAAGTAAAAATCAGGATTCTTGTCTTTCTTACAAGATTGGAATTCCACACTTTATTAAAGGACTTGAAAAGTCATTATAGCTTTTAGACTTCTACAGATTTCAACATGGATCAGAGTAATCTAACCAAGATTTGTAAGATTAGACCTTAAGGCATTAATTCCTTAAAGAAACAAAATATTTTTATTATTGTAATAACAAAAAAGCATTGTAGAGTATACTTAATGTCTTTCTTTATATTTTATCACACTGTCCCCTGAAAACTTCCTTGATGTGAAAGGTCTCTAGTGTGGTATCTAAGTTTGTTCTGAAGTCTGAAAAATGCAAACTGCATCTTCTTAACATTTGCCCTGTTTTGCTCCCGTTCCACAGTTATTCTAAGTAAATGTTGAAAAAGTAATAATCAAAATTTTCAAGCATTTTCCCCCTGATATTCTGCACAAAAAGATGAAGAAAATAAAGGTGATGGAGACTAAAAAGTTTTTAATAATATATTAAAAATTGAAATCTTTCACTTTTTTAAATGCACAAAACACTTTTTTTGTAATTTTAGTGTGGCAAATCAGTAGTTACTGTTTCTATAGTCCTAGTAAAGTTCATCAGATTGTGATTATATTTATTTATTTATTTCTAGAAATATTTTCTCATGATAATTCATGTGATTTTCTGAACTGATCTTAGTTTACTCCATAATTAAAATGTGCAAAACCTAATGATTAAATAAATAAATAGGTATATATCCTCAATTAAATGCATCCTGAAGCTATACGTGTAGGAGTTCCATTGAAATAGTAAGGAATGGTTAACATATTTCAGTTGGCTGACTGATTTTGTAGGATAGCTTTATCTGTCAGCAGATCCAATCCAGGCCAAATATCAGTTGTGACAAATTTTCAAAGAAATGGATCTGAAAGATAAGATGTTATTGTACTGCAGTGAAGTTAGTAATGTGATTCTGGCCCATTTTCAAATCCAAGTGAAGATAAGAAGATACAGTATTTATGATGTCTAAATATTTCATTCCTACTCATGACTGGATTTCATGTGTCTCTCAGATGGTCAGAATATGGATTGACTTTTTCATAGGCCTGCAAGAGTTTTAAGGAGAAACATTCACCTAGATAACCTTTTATACCCTTCTTCTGGGGAAGGAGAATGAAAATTATGCATAGAGTACAGAGCCATATAATGCAAGTTTTCCTCTATATGAACTCCCTTAGAAACTAGTATAAGCTAAGGCAAACTCCAGCTACTTCAACTTTTACCTTGCCTAGAAAAATACTTGAGTTTTCTTCAGACAAAGATAAAAATTCAGACCATGTTTTTGACATAAAATGAGTTACCTGATGTTTCTGAGTTTCCCAGAGATGAGATTATTCACATTCATTTCTAAGCAGTCATGAATCCATCAAAAGGGCACGGGAAGGTGCTCTACCTCAAATCACTGTCCTCAACCAAGTGCCGGAGTGGGAAACATTAATCATGTATACGAATGCAGCTGTAAGTAAGCTTTTATGCAGCTAGTGAATGAGGTGGGCAGGGGACTGGGTATTGCCTGCTCAGAAAAAGAAGTTCCACCATTTCATTCATTCTTCTTCTGCTATTTTGAAGTTATGTATATGCTATTCGTGCTAAAGTTGTACATTTAGTTACTTCAGTTAATGATTTTAAGTCTAGGTCAAACCCATGGTACACAATAAAATCAATATTCATTGCATTCCTTGCAACCTAATAGTCAACAGAATTTGAAAAATATGTCTCTTTAACAGTATATATTTAATAACATGGTCCACTAACCATAATAAAGTTCAGGTTAAATGTTCCATACCTCCTTCTGTGGCTGATATTAAATTATTTCAGGTTCAGCTGCAAGTAAAATGCTGAAACATTAAGAACATACATACTATGTACTATTTTAAAAAAGAATTATTATCTTAGCTGCTAAACATACTAAAAGGATATGAATTTTCTCATTAATTTCTACTGAGAAAACACAAGCTGGGAAGAATAAAAATGAGCATGTCAGGGAAATGAGTTACCCTAGGAAATAAGATTGGGCCAAGAAGTTTCTGAGTTAAAGCAATGTCAAACTCACCCATACAGCGTGATATCATCTACAATGGGTACAAAGGCATACTAGTGTTTTCCAGAGCAGGTCTCCAGAGCATCTGAAGACCAGAATATGGTGAAGCACATGGTATGTAATTTCCTTTCTCTCATTCATAATCTGCAGCAAGACCAGATAAGAACCTGTAAGAACCTGTAAGAACAAGCCCCAGCTTTCCTTTGGAAATCTGTCCAGAGCCAGGTCCTTCTAGCAAGCCTATTCAGGCACCATCCTGATGAAAGTATCAGAAAAGTAGTGAGTTCCCATTGCTATGGGTAGGCCAAGCCATTTCCCTACAGCAAGCCCAAGCCATACACCTTTAAGACTTCCCATCTGCTCACTGCCTCCCCTGGTATCTCATATTGGAAGGACAAACGACTTATGACGGTGCAATCAATTTGCTTTGTGCTTGTGCACCATCTTAGTGACTAAGTAGTAGTAACTAATCCTAGTAACTAATGCAGAGGAGGTAAAGCTCCTTCACTGCACTGCTTATGATTCAAACATCAGAAGAAACAACAAGGGAAAGAGAATAAAGCAGAGGCATCCCCTCAACTACGGACCCTGCCTCCCCCTGAGCCAAGAACCCAGAAAGTACCTGGTGCCCCCCAGGCTTGTGCCCCAATGGCTGCAGATTGGAGACTCTGGAATCTCCAACACAGAGTGGTCTGTGTGTCCATGGATCATGTCAATGGTGACAGAGACCATGGGCAATAAAAGGCCTCTGCAGCCTCCAACAGCTTCAACCTTTTCTTTGGCTCTGTCAGCCGCTACCACCCACCAGCACTTCCTGCTTATTAAGGCTAGGACCAGTGTCTATCTTACTGGCCTTACTGGTCTCCAGTGAGAGAACAAGATAGAAAACCTACTACATTTTCATTTTAAAAAAACATGTGAAAACCAGAATGACAAAACTGGTGTTTCCCACCCACCTGCCACAGCTCTAAATAGATATTTCTAACAGATGAGGAAATTCTGATTATTCTCACATTTGGCTGCCGAGGCTCAAGACAAGAACATGTGGTGGGAGCTGGTTCCCACTCAAGACTCCCACAAGAGTCAAACGGGTCGCTTCTTCACTACTTGCACACCAGCTGACAAAACCCATTTCAATGAACACCCAAGACCACACACACTGCCCAACACCAAAGTGGTGGATTTGGTTAAACAGAGACGTGCTCTGGGACCAAAACCTCCCACACAACACACAACCCTTCTGTTTTTCTTGGAATTAAAGTTCCCACAGGACATCGATGACAACCAAAGAGATGAACAGGTTCAGAACGACCCCCTGAGCAGACAGAGCTTTGTGGTCCACAGGCGTTCTTTGGCTTTGGGGAAGGCAAACACCCTCTAGTATGTACACTAGTATGTACTTTGTTTTTCTTAAAACGTTTTAAGTGTTTCTTTTGACTGAGTAAACCACATAGAAGTGTTTCTTTTATGTAGCCTAATAGCTTATAATTTTACTGTTCAGATGCTTGAACTTAGGCATATATATCACGACCTCGGGGATGACGGTTTATATGTTGTAGTGAATGCTAGTATCAACAGTGTTATTGCAATATATTTACAATAAACAAAGAAGTGGAAAGAGTCTCCTTTGCCTCTAAATGTCTTCCTAAACATAAGTCGCCTATCTCCTTCAATTTACTGTAAGGTTTTAATGCCAAAAAGCATCAGCATGGTAAGTCACAGCCAGGAAGTTTTGGTCTTTATAACTTGATTAAAATTGAATTTTGTTTAGCGGCCGTGTTCTTTAGTACCTTTGCTGCTTTAAAATTGACCTGCCATCCTTCATTGTTTTAAAGTATGCTTTTTAAAGGATGCTTTCTTGTTTCACAGTATGAAGAAACATATGCATAGATCACTTTTTCTATTAAATTTCTTAACAGGATTGGATTTTATTGCTCCTGATTGTTCATGTTGACCTTTTCTACGTTTGAGATTAACCGATTTTAGAACTGAACTTTTTAAGAGCTCAAGCCTTCCTGTGCTAGATAATTATATTTAAAATTGATCACATGCTGTGTAGTAGCAGAACTTCAACTGACTGGTGTAAGAAACCAACAATGATGGGTTGACTGCTGAGTCCATTTATTACTCCATCCTACTTCTAGCAGAAATATGTACCTGGTTTTGGAGCAAATAGGAACTTGGCTATTGCTAGTAATTTAAGTCTGTAAGGGAAGCAGAGTATCTTCCCCCTTGTCTGCAATGAGCCCATGTAATAACGTGCTGTTGTGCAAGTGTTGTGTTATGATTGCATATTGATTTGTATGGCCAGAGCGTGGTGCTCTGATTTCTAAGATGTCTCTATATCTAGGGGTGGAGGCTGGGGGAGAGCTGAGCTCCCATCATGCTATGGCTGTGCCCAGGATGAAATGCGCCCCTCGCTGAATAGATGGGGAGCAGGGCACCTGCCTTCTTTGTTTCTGCCTGTGGGGAGAGGACTGCCATGGCTGCAAGCAACACAGTAATCACATCAATTGCACGTCTGAGCTCCAGCCCTGGGCGAGGCATTGCTGAGCTAGTGGCTGCACTTCTCCCCTCTTCTTTTATCTCCTTGCTGTGAGCTCATGGGATTTTTGTTATCCTCCAGAGTATGGCTCCAGTTCATACTAACCAATTAAAACTAATTTCCTTGGAAGCTGGCTTACCGCAGGTGTATATGGAAGTAATGTACGGCAAAGCCTTTTTTTTTTTTCTCTTTCCTTGGTACATTTTTTATTACCGTTATTAGGGAAAGACAGGAATTGGATTTTGCAGGAAGTCATGACCTTTACTGCAAGAGCTTCCCTCTGAATTTTGAGATAATGCAATACTGGCAGTGTCTAAAACTAGAACACAAGGAGAAGCAGAAGTGAGGGTGAGAGGGATAGTGATTTATTAATCCATTGCAGACTACTTGCAAAACATCTTAGGATACTGAAAAGGAATTTTAAATGAGCCAGAAGAAAGGGTCAATACTGCTCCTGTAAGTTTAGAGTAAACTAGAAGGTTAGGAATTTCTACAGCCACTGTCTGCTGCTGGATAGGTTAAAACACACAGGAAAATTGTTAGCCATGCAATTAAAATATTGAAATAAAAAGATTTAGAGAATCTCATTCGTAAAAACTGCATTAATGCATATACTTACCAGATAACTGCTCCCCACAAGAATTATGTAAAGCACTGGATAACTTTTATCCTCATAAGATTTAGAGCACAATGTAAGTACTCCTTTAAAAGTGTTAAGTGGTTTGTTTAACTAGAAAAGCTATTGTGGGAGTCATATAATGCATACTCACAGGGAGTGTTTCTTTGATAACAGCACTAGATAGCAGGGCTCATATTATTTGATTATATACATGATTTACAGATGCATTTTGATGAACATATATTGTGTCTCTCTGACTTCTTAATGTTTCTGAGTTGTCAATGCTTCTGAGATATTTTGTGTAGTGCACACTTTGCAGGAGACCTAAAACCTGTGTGATAAAACAAAGAGCATGTGTCTTTGAAGTGTCTGATCCTTGTCATTGGGACTGCTTAATGTTTTTGTTGACCTGTTTTTGCCAAACCATATTCGATGAAATAGAAGAGAACAAATAAAGGAGAAAAGAATCCAAACCAACTTTTTCACAAAAATTATTTTGGTTTTTTTTTTTTTTTTTTAAATAGTCAAGAGAGAGACCTTGGGAGTTTCTGTCATAATAAATGTGAGTGGCTGAAAGAGGAGCAGCATATACTTTAGGAAAGAATGACATTAAAACCAGCACATTGACACGAATGCTGACGATGCCTCTCTGTAAGATTTTGTTTTGAACTGACCTGTATCTATTAAAAAAATTACTAAATCCTATTCAGAAAGAATCTTTGATAATAGTAAGCCTCGTGGTATGAAAGAGTGGAAGTATTTATCCAGTGAGCTCCATGAATCCAGTGAGATTAATGGAGTTACAGGAAATGGAAGAAAAAAAGTCTCTAGACTTCCAGTCTTCTTATGGAGATGTGGTTTGAGCGTCAAACTGTTTCTCATCCTCCCAAGAACAGACCTCGCTTTCTTTAGGTGAACAATCATTGCAGTAATCTGTTGAGCTAAAGATTGTCTAGCAAACACAGACTTGCTAGACAGGATGATCTGTATTGTGTTATTTCTTTACACTGGGCTTATTCATGAAACGGCACATAAATACGAATGAGAATATTTGAAACCTAAAATGCGAGTTAATGTTCTTTGAAACAGGTATGCAACTATTGAAATTGAATGACGTATATAGGGCTTTATCACTCTTGTAAAGTATTTCTTTTTGTTTAGACAGTAAGAGCAAACAGATACTTCAACTTCTATTGCTCAGCAAAATAAATGAAATGATTTAAACTTAATGAAAAATGCAAGTAACTGGAATAAGAAATACCCATTCAAACTTTAAAAGTTTCATAAAATGACAAGAATCAGCAGCCAATACTATAACAATTTGGGTGAATTTAACAATGAGCAGTCTCTCTGGATCTCTGACTCTGAGACACACATTAACTCTATAAATATATGAAGGATTCATGCATTACAGAGCCATAAGATAATGGCATATAAGTTCCCGGCAATAGTAGTCTGTCATTAAAAGTAATCATCAAAAATAAGGAACATTTCTGACATATAGCATTATCTTCATATAGGTTGTAAATAGAAAACAAATCCGTGTTAGAATAATACATTGTAAATTATATTATTTATTACTTAGGTAATGCTAGAATCCAAGTAGAGGTTCTCTTCATTTAAGTTGATTCCACTTATGCATTCAAATTCCATGTTAATTTTGCTGTTTTCCCTCTTGTGTGTAGCACAGGGTTTGTGCACAATGCTGTGCTAATGAGCACTGCTATGGAGCTTTTGGCTCAACACCTTCTACCTCCACAGAGGCCAAACTGATGTTCCTCATGGATTTTTCTTTGGGGCTTACCATATTCACAGATGAATGGTTCATAAACAGCAATGTCTGTGTTCTGACAACACTATGATAAAAGACTTTATCTTTACTAAGCAGATGGATACTAATAGACACAGAGGTTATTGTCTAAAGATCTACTACGGTAAAGTTTTTTACCTTGAAACCTTTGGGATTTATCTCATCTGTCTCCAATACTGGATAGCATTCATATATTTCAGCACAGTTCGCATTGACTTCACGTGCAGCCATGAGTTACAGCGGCTCTGCAACTCAGGCCACGGATGTCTCTAAGTCAGACACTCAGAAAATAAGGAACTCAGAATTAGAGTGGTCTTCACTAGCAGCCCTCAGTATGTGTTTACTGCTTCCTGCTGCAAACGAACTAGGGCACTGGTGGCAAGACCCTCCTTCATTGCTCAATCATTTCTACATCACATTTTGTCCTTAGACCTGACCCCTTCTGTATGATTAGTTTTTCTCCCTGCAGCTCAGCGGAAAAAGTCCCCCGTATACATGGTTTTAATGCACAAAAGATGCTGAATTAAGTTTACAAATGCAGTCATGATTCTGACTCTTCCCAGATGTGATGAATTTAATTTTGCCTGTTTAAGAATATTCTTTCAATACAGATTTTATGTGTGTACGCATGTGTGCATGAAATTTCCTGTTTTGGTTTCTGTTTGTTGTTTTTTTTAAATAAACTGAATTACGCTGACAGCCATGTGAATCATCAGCACCGTTGAGGCTTTTGATTCACCACATATATATCTATCACCTGAGCTAATACATAAGTCAGCAGGCTGCAGTTCTCTCTGGCCATCATGAAAGGATGAAACTGTCAGAAAATAAAATAGAAAAAAGCAAGACTGAATTCTGATCCTAGTTGTGGAATGAGAGTGTACTGGGACTGAACTTCAACCCAGCTCTTACTTTCTTGTCCATGATCTTTTCTCTCTCCCCTTCCTCCTGGTCTCTCTCTCCTCACTTCACTGGTTTCTATCCTCTCCTTAGATGCCTCATGATAGCTCCAGTTTCCTTAACCAGACTCTTGTACTTTTCTTCTCCCAGCTTTTCGTTCCTCACTGCTGCCATCTTTTCACCTTTCTCCTTTTCTAACTGGTTATTGAGTGCACCTCATAGCCTCATCTCAGCTTTTCCCTGTCTCTTGATCATCACCGGGTTTTAGCAAATGCCCCGTCTTTAACCTCTCCTTTCTGCTGCAGCAGATCATAGCTTCTCCATTTCCCTTTGCCCACTCACAGGTCAAATATTTGTTTTTTCCATGGATGGGTCAGTCAGTTTCTTGTCCTGCTCCTGTGGCTCCTATTGACAATGTCACTGGGACTACAGGAGTGATGACCTCGTCTCTAGGGTTAAGTGCACCTGATAAACAGTAATGATGAGAGGTAGATTCATGGGGGTAGTTTCCCCCAAAAGAGCTAATGGAGGGTGGGGGTGCAGAACATTCATCCTTATTCCTGGGGAAGAATAGAGCAGGGGATGGATAAAATTCTTACTGAAATCTGCAGTCTTAGCAGTTTTGCATAATCCTACTTACAGATCCTCAGAGATGCAACTGAAGGGAATAGCGGGCTTGCAACTAGCTCATGTTCACGTGTAATCTTCAAGGGATTTAGCATGAACTATAAGCAGTTTCGACTGAGTGTGTGCAAACTGCCTTTACCAAAGGCAAATCTGGAGCAGATGTTACCTGAGAACATCCAAAGGAATGTCTGTGACTTGAAAAGGGTCTCCTACTAAATTGCAAGTGTTATCAGTGTGGGAATCACATTAAAAATATATCCCTGACATTTCAGTAAGGTATTAACGGTATATTTTCCCTTTGTCTCATTCTCTAAAATGATTAAAAATTCTCACAATAGATAATAAAACCAAGCCTAATAGGTATAACCCATAAAAGTCTTACCTTGATGCTTCAAATTTAATGAAGTTGCAAGTGGTGGGAAGATGGGTCTAAGAATGAAAAATATTGGTTTGCTTTAATGATGAGAAATGTTTTCACTTCTGTTGGATAACTGTAGTAATTTTTCATTAGACAAAATGGACTATCAAACTAATACACTTCTGTGTGGGTCTCTTCCATTATAAATTCAGAAAATAGTCCAGTCAGCTAATTCTTTCTAGCAGAAGAATATCTCACACTCCTCTGTGGTAAGCAAATATGGCAGTTGGTAATAAGGGTCTGAACTCTCCTAGAGCACCTGTATGGGTAACAACAGTAATGCAGTACTTGGAAATCGTCCCAAGAATTTCAATAAAGAAAACAAACTTTTGGAAATAAAAACATACAAAACTTAAATGAAAGGTTCATTCTAGGAGAAAACTGACAAATATTCACACCTTGCTGCTTACTTTTGGCCAGCAAAGTTGTTTATATTGTTAGTGTGTATTATAAATTGATGATTCTTCCTAGACTCCTTCAAAAAGTTTATCTGAAATAGGGAAAAGCTTGAGAATGTATGTTATTAGTAAATAGCTATGAACGGAATACACACAACAATCTGTTAAATAAGAAGCTGCATTTCAGAAAAAACCCCTTAACTTTACTAATTAAACTTCCAGGTGTAGAGGTTTTCAAAGCCAATATAATAACAAAAGTTATGTCCTGTTTACATAGTAACAATAGGACCCGGAATATCATATGCTTCAGTCAAACATTTGTCTTTCACATTTCAAAATGATACTATATTGCTGATAAGAGGCAATAATTTGATCTTTTAAAAACGTATTTATTAAATATAGGTGGTGTTCTGGTTTGAGTTGGAACAGAACTCATTCTGTTCAGAGATTTCACTTTCCAGCTCAGTCTCTGCTAAGTGACGGCACTGTCTGAAGTTAACAGCGGATTTTTGCAGACAGTGTCTGCTTCTGGAAGTGATAATGCTTGATGTTGACAGTCACTACCAGGGACTGGTGTGCAGAAAGGATCTTGCTGATACTCACTCCTGTGCAGACCAAGGTCACTGCTAAATCCTGTGTGCCACGTTGGGGGTGCAGTAAGTGAGAAGCTGCACCTGCGGGAAGGAGCGGACAGGAGAGGTGACCCTAAACTGACCAACAAGGTGTTCCATCCCATAGACATCATGTTCGGTGTAAAGCTGAAGGTCTTGCTCCCTCTCTCTTGCTTCTCCTCTTCAATGGCCAGCGTCTGAGGAGGACTCTGTCCATTCTGCCTTCAATCCCGATGCATGCATTCCTGAATCCATCTCCTGCATCCAGTTCCTGTCTGCTGCCGAGTCCAGCCTGGGACTTCCCTGGTGCCTGCCCCAGAGCATCAGTGGTGACGGTGCCATGCTTGTCATCAGGGGGTTGGGTTTGGTATTGGTTTTGTATATATATTTTTTACATATATATATATAATTGTATTGTTATTATTTTCATTGAAGCAGTTTTAATTTTCTTTTCTAATCCATAATCTCTATCCTTTAATCCCTTTCCATTGCCCCTTTGGAAAAGGTGGGGGTGAGGGGAGTGGGGAGGGGAGCAGGTAATAAAGGGCATCTATCATTTGTCTAGTGGCTGGCCCAGCCCTAACCCTTGAAACCAGGTCAATTGGGACATGCAAAATTTTTCTATATGACAATAATAAAGCAACCCAATCTGCCTTTAAACAGGGAGTGTAGTACTTGAGGTTCTGTCAAAACTGGCATTTTAAAAGCTTATAAGATTACTCCACTAAAAATTACTCCATTCAAGCTAACAAATAATAAGCTACAAAAATATAGTCGAAAAAAAAGATTACCTGTTCTGTCATCATTAGAGGAAGTCAATTATCAGTTGGACCAAAGGAGTTTTGAATTGAAGTAATTAAATTTGAGGATGTGTGACATTGCTGTCATTTCGGTGACATCCTCCTACACTTTGTGACTGATTTATTCAGACAGTAAAAGTTGGATGAGTGTAGATTTTCTGTTAATATACTAAATTATTTTCTATCAGAGCTGCTCTCAGATTATTTTACAGTGCTTTCTTGGCAACAGATCATATTTTCAACCTTTCCATTTGAAATGTCTATTGAAATTTACTTTAAACACATAAAAATAGCTAGCAGCACCACTTTTTCTGTTTTTTTTCTCTTCTCTGAGAAGTTTAATAACTGAAGCATGAGCTCTTGAGGAAAACAAATAATAAAAAAGAATGAGAGAAGATTTTACTAAGTTTCTGTTCCATCAGATTTTTATTGAAAACAATATTGTTTGCCAGAAATTCACAAGAGTGTGTTACGAAGACAGGGAAAAATAAAAGTGTGTGCTGCTTATCACACCTTCTCCAAACCAGTCTCTAACAGAGTAAAAGAAGTAGAAGACGTCACTAACACCTAAGAAAATATTTCACAGTCACACTGTCCATTGAACGTCCTATTTAGGGATCTATTGAGAAATCCACTGAGCACCCTTGAGTGATGGTGGCTAGTCTTCCAGCCCCCACCATGAAAAGGCAAGTTGGGTGTCAGTTCCCAACCATTAGATGCCCAGAAGCCAGCTGAAATTGCAGATGAAACAGTCATTGATCGTTGTCATCCACTTACAGATCTCTGGGAAATCAAAACTGTCAAATCCTAGTGTTTTTAGGTGCATAATAAAATAAACCCCCCAAGAAGTTCTTCCCTCAGCATTTGCCTACAAATTCTTGTTGTTTGCTTGAAACAAGAGACAGTAGCCCAGAACAGATGGAAGATCATGTCTGTAGCAAAGGTACAGGTTCATCTCAAGAGAGATGAACATCCATTTGGAAATGAGAATAAAAAAAGTGTGTGAGTTTTTGGCCATTTGAGGCCAGTTTCTGCTTTCACGTTGATTAATACAAAACTCTGGTGGCTCCAATGACTTCAACAGAGTTTACTCAGATTTTCAGTTCTCTCCAATTATTATGAGCACAGAAGTCACAGATCATAGGTGTGGTAAGTACTTCAAGATGTCATGATGATCACTTCCCATTCAAAATCAAGCTCTGCTACATCAAGCAAGGATTTTTGTTTTATTTTGTTTTTAAAGCTGCAAGGACCTGAATATTTTTCCCTTGGTGTTCGTTTCCAGTCATTCTGTTTCTTGTTGAATCTAATCCCCTTTCCTTCACTTCAACTGCCTATTCTCTGTTCTTCCCACATATGATGAGAAAAAGAGTTCATTCTCTTCTTCTTTATGGCTAGTTTATAGGCTTTTGCAGACCAATGTCTCCTGCCACAATGCTTTTGATGTGTCTTCATCAATTAGATTTTCCAGACCTCTGCTATTTCTCAGTACTCACCTCTGGGCTCTCTACAGTTGACCCATATCTTCCTGAAATGCAGTATTCAATTCCAGAATGCTTTGAGAAGCAGCAGATACCAAGAAAGTCTGAAGAATTACTTAATGACTTATAAACAAAGCTGCTTTTACTACAGTTTGCAAGTGTTTCTCTTCTGTAACAATGTGACACAGCTGACTTATGTGTAGCTTTTTCTTTCAATATTTGAAATATTTATTTGAATAGACATTCTCCATCCTCACTTTGCATCCTTATACATTCAAGGTATTTTGAATTGCATTCCCCATTTTCCAGACGGTAGCTCCAATTAAAACATTTTGAATTATTATCCTGAGCTCCTGGGTACATGCAGCCCCTGTGTCTTGGAGTAATCTGTAAATTCAGTAAGATAATTTTCTATTTTTCATTCAGAGATGAAAATCTGAATCTTACCAGATACCGGATAGATCATTGTGGAATCCTATGCAATATATTTCTTCTGCTTTACCCTATATTGTCTAATAATTTTAAAATTAAAATAAACGTATTTCTAAATAGTTCCAATAAGCAATTTACAATTAATTGATTAAAGGAGTATTTGATAGAAAATTTGCTATTTCCTTATTATGTAACTGCTTAATCATACTTTAGGTATTGAGTCAAATTTCTCCCTTACCATATAGTTCCATTACTGTGCTTACATCAATAAACTTACTGCAGGTGAATCATAAAAAACAAGTTACCTGGAAAATGTATTTTCATAACTTACACATAATATTTTGTACTTTTATAATAACGCTTTATCTTCGCATATGGCTTTTCATCACTGGCTCAGATACCACATAAACCAATTTGATCACATCTTTTTGCAGATGAGAAAACTGAAGCACCCAAGAGATTTGCTCCAGCTCATAGGTGAAATAGGGATATAAACCTTGTTTCCTGAAATGAAGTCTCAGCCAGTGTCTGTGCATAATGAATACAGTACAAATTTCTGGATGCGCTTTTCCACAATAATGTAATTTCTGCTGACAAAAAAGATTTAAAGATTCATTAACTTATCATTAGAAGTTTTCCAGTTTTGTCATTAGCATTATGAAAAGCAAAGCAAAACAATTAACCTTTTTTTTCTTTTCTTTTTTGAATAAAATATTGTTAGCAAGCAGTTTTCAGAGTCTGTGGGAACCTCAAATATCCTAGTTATTTTTTGGTACTTCTCTGATTTGTGTAATATACTAATATATGTACATATGCTTTTTATTTCAGACATTCATCTCTAACTATACACTTTAGTCATTAAACTAAGCCACTAATGCTAAGGTAGACTATTATTTGTCTTCATCTCCTCTTCTTGCTTGTGCTAGCTACATATATTTTTGCTCTACCAGTGCTTCTGTTCACTTTTTTACCTTCAGTATGAATATTCTGTTGAGCCATATAACTCTCAACATACATTCAGTATTGCCTTTTCCTTATTGTTTCATGCTTTGAAAAGTTTGCATGCTACATATGTCATGGAGGCTATTTAGTAAGAAAGAAAAGAAAAAAGTGAAGAAAATATTCAGTAACGTGGTATGTTGCACTGGCTGGACTGAATATGTTTTCTTGGTCTGGCATATAGTGGAACTGACTGAAATAAAGGTGTTTTTGTATTATCCTAAATGGAAGGCAATTTAGAATGGCAAAAACATTTTTTTCCCCTCAAGAGAGTTCCAGCACAGCTTGCTTCTGATTCCTTGTGTACTTGAACTGCTTCCCTGGAGGCCTGTTTGGTGCCAACACGGTAGTTTTCTCCTTTGGGCCTATGCAGGAAAACAAAACTCTGCTCTTCAGTCATGTTCTTGTTAACAGCACACTGACCTTTTTGTCTTTGGTTTTGCTTACATCAGCCACATTGCTCTGGGTGCTACCAGAGCCTTTTTGTCCTTGAAAATTAGAATGAAGAGCCTTTTTTTCACATGTAATCTGTAATTGTAACTGTGAGGTGGGGAGAGAAAAGAATATGGCTTTTGTTCAGCATTAAACTAACAAGCTGAAGCAACTGAACAGATATCAGTTTTTCAAATAACAGGTTTCTCCTGGCTTTACTTATGCAGGAGACTTGTGTAGGTACTGAGATATTGTAGAGACATCATTGGTTTGCTGAAGAGGGGAGAAAGGAAGTATCTGAAATGACACATAAAATAGAAGTTGATCATGTTTGATAGAACAAATAAATTGGTCTTTCTGTTGAAATTGTATGGATGACATATAAACTACATACGCTGCTCTACTTCTCAGATTAAATATGGATTTGATTAATTGGTTTGTACTGGAACTGAGGAAATTCTTGTGTCACCTACATTAAAAATCATGTAGAAATAAATTTGTCTGATTCTCACACAAACATAACTCAGATACACTTTAACTTTTTTTCTGCCCACCCAGTTTCTTGGCAACCTGCTTGTAGGGTTGAACATCCTTTGGAAGCCTTGAAGATATTTGCCCCCAGAACTGAAAAACTCTTAAGACCTAGAATTCAGTGCTATTTTACATATAATGCATGAGTTTTAAAGGGGCAATTTTAATGCTGGAAATTACACCTCAGACGTTTATGGTGTAGCGCTCCTAATCTTTACTTGCATGCCAAGGCATTTCATTCAGGTACTTTTCACTCAATGAATTTATTTTTATAAGCAGAATGAGGAGATAAATACTCTGTCTGAAAAAATGGAGGACCTGTCTTCAGCTCTGGAAGACACTTTGAAAATTTAATATATTTACTTTAAAATGATACCTTATTCAACTGTATTGTCACTCTCTTCCTTACATGCTCCTAAGCAATTGGATCCTCATACAGAGCAAATGAATAAACAGCAGGATTAATTTTCTTTCTTTAATTACAGTAGTAATTTACAAGAGATTGTGGGCAGCACCTACAACTCCCTTTGAAGGTAGGTAGGAAAACAGGTGCTCACCATTTCTCAAATCTTGATACTTTGATAGAATACAAAACAACTTTTAAGTGGTGCAATAGATCACTGACCATTTCCTCTTGGATTATGGGGCCTTCTTTCTGCTCCCCGTTCCTGTCTTCCAGCTCAAAGGGCTGGGCACTCCGCGAACAGCTGGTCTTACTATTAAAGACTGAGGAGAAGGCGGCATTCAGTACCCTAGTCTTTTCCTCATCCTTGGTCACTGTTTCCCCCCATATCCAGTAGAGGATGGAGATTCTCCTTAGCCCTCTTTTTGGTGTCAATTAATGTGCAGAAACATCTTTTATTGTCTTTTATGGCAGTGGCCAGGTTAAGTTCTAGTTGGACTTTGGCCTTTCTAATTTTATCCCTGCACAGCCTCGCAAAATCCTTGCGGTCTTCCTAAGTGGCCTGAACCTTCTTCCATATGCCATAGACTTTCCTTCTCTTCCTGAGTTCCAGTCAAATCTCTTTGTTCAGCCACGCCTGTCTTCTTCCCCCTGGCTGGTCTTTCAGGACACCAGAACGGTCTGCTCCTGCACCTTAAAGATTTCCTTTTTAAAGAATGTCCAGCTGTCCTGGATTCCTTTGCCCTTGAGGACTGCTTACATACCTTCAGGACTTGCATTTCTGAGTCTTTTATATTCCTCTGAAGCATCCTCCTTGCCAAGGTCCTTGATGTGCTGTTGCTGGAATATGCCAGAACTGAGCTGCAGTGTATTGCAGGGCTGCCCAGCTGCTGTCTGATAAGGCTGGACCAACCCCAGTGTAGCTCTGCTTGCCGCCTAAGCTATTTTCTGCCATCGCATAAAACATATCTACTCTCTGGATCTGGAATGCATGGATATAAAGGAGTCAAGATCCTGTCACAAAGTTGCGCAGATGTCTGTTTTACTTGGTGCAAAGTTTTCGTTAAGCCCATATGACTTCTCTCTTGATTACTTTTAATGGTACCCGTTCTATTGCTTTGTGGCTTATTATTCTGTAAATCATAATTCTCTGTTTTTCATACGGGTGCCCCTGAAACTTCTTAGGAATCTTTCTTCCATCTGTAAATCTAAGAAAACAATGATTTTACCCAGCTGCCAACAGCATTTCATTTACTGGTGACAAATCTTTATTAGGAGGCTGAAATATCTTGTGAACAAAGTACTGATCTGAAACTCTGAAAAACACATTCCATTACCCAGCTCAATCACAGAATTCCTCTGTAATCCTGGGCTTCACATTTGCTCTTTGCTGTCTCTACAAAACTGAAACAGTACTTCCTTTCCGCAAACTGGTGTTAAGAGGATATATATTTATATTTGCATGGATTTAGAAAGCATGACAAAAGGGAGGAGAAGGAAGAAGAGGAAGGAAGAAAGGAGACCTATTCTTTGCTTCATAGGATGCTGTCATGGTGTGTTTCATTATATGCAGAATGGAAGTAATTTTTTAACAAATCAGTTTCATGCTCATTATAGTGTACAGTTGTATCCTTTCTATATAATACAAGACAAAGGATTAATAAGTCTCCTCCTTTCTTCCTAATAAGAGTTGAAAGATTTTGAAAATAATCACCTACATTTTTTGTGCTGCTTGAATACTTAATCTCCACAGCCACTCAAGTCATTCAAAAAATGCTTGCATGTGAGACACACAGTTCTTTAGAAAGTGTCAGCTATACATATCAATAGTCTTGAATAAGTTCTATTTTCCCATAAGGTAACGATGTTTTGTTTTATTATACTTACACTATAAAAAAGTTAAGTTTGACTGTCAGAGTGGTTATTCTTCTGCAGGGAATAACCTTCAAGTATATGTATATGGCAGAGGAGAAGCTCCAAATTGGAATCATAGAATCACAGAATCACAGAATCATCTGCTTGGAAGAGACCTTTAAGATCATTGAGTCCAACAGTTCACCCTGCACTGCCAGGGTCCCTAAACCATGTCCCTCAGCACCACGTCTACACGTCTTTTAAACACTTCCAGGGATGGGGACTCCACCACCTCAGTGATTAATGTCAAATCATTGTTTATACTTAAAGCCTGCAAATTTCATATCTGTAGTCTCAGGGATATGGTGTGCTTTCCTGCGTAACACATGCTTGAGCATTCATGGGCTTTCTTCCAGGAGCGTGTCCTGGTACGTGCAGCTGCTGAAAAGGCTGAACAAAATATCAAGATTTAGCTCTGCAAGCATCCTCTAAATCTTGTAAAAGTTCATGCTTGTTCCAGTGAGAAATGTGGGTGAATAAAATACATCGAGCCATAAATATTCTAATATATTTTCGCCATCCTGACAGAATGCATTCCCCAAAGTACCTACAGTCAGATCAGATTGGTTTATCTTTGTGTAAATTCTGTACAGTCCTTCATAGAATAAGAATGAGTACTCATGAAAAGGCTGTAATATCCCATTCTCTGTCTGTACTTCTCAAAGTGCAGAAGTCACAAGCCTACACCTTCTGCAAAGCTTCAACCCAGCGCTATGTGCTATGTGCTATTCCCAGTGTATTCCCTCAAGCATTTGTGGTGCAAACAATGCAGACAAGGACAGCTGGGGCACTCAAGGGAGCCCAAGAACATGAATACAGATAGGAATCTTCCTCTGTGTAATGGTTATGTACTTCCAAAATGTTAAAAGTCATCACCTTTGCAATGTGAATACCTCCGGAAAGCATTTTCTTTCACAAAGGAAATAGCATGGAAGTTATTCTATTGCCTGCCTTATTAACTGGAGCTTCCACAAATCAGAAGAAGATAGCAGTATGTAAGGACACAGACAGAAAGATGGGAAGTGCAGAACTCTTGTTTTGGACTACTACTTTTCTTCTTTTTATTATAGTGCTCACAACTCACTGGGATGGGATAAACAGGTTTTAAATCTGTGGGTGAACACATAGATTTCTACTTACAGTCAGGAGACATTAAAAGAAAAGGCAGTTTGGTCCTTCTGCTGTTTGCCTCTCGCACGCTCAAGTGAATAGTTGCTGCTAGAATCAATATCAATTACCCTTCTTAAACATTTTTGCTGCTTCTGTGAGCTGCTTAGCAGTAAACTGAGGGTCTTCTATAGACAGGGTAATTTGCAACAGACCAGAAGACTCTATTTGGGGTGGTTGTTTGAATCTCCTTGAATTTGGGCACAGGAGCTTTGCTCAGTGGTAGTTGTGATGGTTGGAATGTGGATCTTGTCTTTGTCTGGAAGGATTTTAGAGGTTGATGGGTATCCCTGCTAGGTTGTAACTGCCAATTTATATTTTTGTTTATCCCTTTTAAATTACAAGGTTTTAAATTACAAATCTTATAAAACATACAAATTTACACTGTGTGCAGTGTCTTCATGGATTAAAAGCACAGGATACAGTCACCTGCTCATTCATCCCTGAGAATCGGTAAGAGCTGCACTATCACTATGGTCACTGATGCTCTCCCACTTCAGGGGCAGAGAGTGACAGGATCTAGGAAGCAGCTCAGGAAGGCACTCCATAAATCTAACATATTTACCCTGCTACTGACATGCTGGTTTACAAGCTTTTGGGAATTGCCCCTTTTCTGTCCGGATTTCTGAAATGCCTGTATGGTGAATGCAAGTCCCCTGATGGTAGTTTTGCTTTACTGAATGACTCTTTCCACCTCCTTATAGACAAACTCTGGTCTCTAGGGCTGATTTTTTTTTTTTATTAAGCTAAACAGTGTGAGGTTTTGGACCTGACTGCTAGCTCACAATTATCCCTTCTGTGAAATTAATAGTATTCTCCTTGGCACATTTGGCATGTGATGATAGCAGATGCAAATTCTAGGGCCACTTCTGTTCCATATGTTTGTCAATGGTCAGGATGCAGGAGTTGAATGCACCATTAGCAAGTTTGCTGATGATTCCAAACTGGGAAGTGCTGTTGACTCTCTTGAGGGACAAGAGGCCTTGCAGAGAGATCTAGATAGGCTGGAGCATTGGGCAATCATCAATGGTGTGAAAATTAACAAGTCCAAATTTTGCATTCTGCACCTGGGACAGAGTACTGCCAGACACAAGTATGGATTGGGAGAGGAGTGGCTGGGGAGTAGCCCTGCAGAAAGGGATCTGGGGGTGCTCGTCGTCAGCAGGCTCAAAAGTAGTCAGCAGTGGCAGTCAGGAGGACAAACTGCATCCTGGGGTGCATCAAACACAGCATAACCAGCCAGTCAAAAGAGGCGATTATCTCTCTGTATTCTGTGTTGGTGTGGCCTCACCTTGAGTACTGTGTGCAGTTCTGGGCCCCACCATTTAATAAGGATGTGAAGGTGCTTGACAGTGTAACAATGAGTTCCAGCAGCTGTTTGTCCCGTGTGTTCACTACACAACTAAGCTAGACTTTGAGTATTGGTTTATTTTCTAAGTATTAATAAATTAATAAAGGATAGCAGATAAGTTTCAATAATACATGAAGTAGGAAAATATAGTTTTAATCTCCTGAACATTTGGTAAAATGTGCACTATTTTCTCTCCTAAAAATACAGTGAAAATTAAAAAATAATAAAAAAATACAGAAAGAAATTTTGGGAGGTGGGGTGGAGAGAAGTAATAAGATTATTTCATTCAGATAATTACAAAATATTTTAATTTTTTATGCCAGTAATGTCTTGCTTTAATGTTTTTTACTAAACATAGCTTCAAAATGATAAGTCATTGTCTGTAAGAAAAACTCTTTGTGGATCAATTTTCAGTTGAAACTTTACTTCCAATTAATCTGAGGTCGAGAAGTTAAAACATAATACATAATTTCCTACAAAAATATGCATTTCCATGACATGTCATTTTTTAAAGAGAAAGTATTTGACCTAAAACTTCCTAGGCAACTCTGTTAAAGCTCCTTGACTCAGTGGTACCGAAAGCTCAGTTTCAGCCAGCATCAAGACCAAAAAAAGTCTCTTAACAAAAGGCTTGGTCAGAACGTTACAGCTTTTTAGCGTTAACTAGACTTACAGTTATTTGAAGATCACTCTTTTTTCACGCTATCTGAATGTTTCTGCTTGTAATCTTCATCAGACTCAGAGGCAAGCTACTGCAATGTTTCAGAAACTTCAAAAATTTTAAGGATTGCTTCTCTTTTTTTTTTTTTTTTGTTAGTCAACTTTAATTTTGGATGATATGAATCTCTGATGCACTTATTTATAGTTAGTATATTCAATCCTGTAAAAGCATCTGCCTCAGGGAGTTAATGACTCATTTTGGTATACTTACTGTAATGCAAGACATGGTTTATTTTTCCCAAATAGCTCTGACAGGATGGACAGTATGTGGAGGGGCCAGAGAAGTTCTGAGCTGGAATGGAAGGGTGGTTTTTTTCACTAAGAGCTCTAAATGGTTTAAAATATAAATCGGGCATAAAGAAAACAACACGGAAGACAAGTCTCCTAGATAAAGACAGCACCTCATGAACTGACTTTTGAAAACGGTTGTGTCAAACCACTGTTTTGAATTGCAATATATAATCTAGTGATACAATTTTTACTGCTTAATTTAAATCACTCCTCAATTTTTCAGAATCTCTCTTAAATAGAGTTGTCCCTTATTCCCTTATTTTAACATGCCTCAGCATGTTAAAAACTTCAGATGGAAAGAAGTGATTCTACTGAGCAAGGAAAAATCGTAGACAATAAATACTTGGAGACCTCTCGGGTCTTGTAAAGGTAGAAGCAATATGTGCTGCCAGTACAACTCCCTTGCCTCTTCCAGCTTCTCAGAAGATACATTATCATCTTAGATGACATGAGCATAGTGTTCACCCAAGGTGTTAGCTTTTTTTAGTAATTTGTTTCAGGAGACTTCAGCATTGGAGTTGCTATAGAGATTTTTCCAGTAATTTCATTTGACCTGCTTTGGAGGCTATTCTGATATTCTGTAATTCTAAGACATACGCAATCCACAGTTCTGTGGTATAGCTCCCATGAAATCATATCTTTGACTCCTTTAGACAAATAGCCATTGTCAGTCCTCTTGGATTTGCACACACTCAAATTTCTGCAGGAGAGGTACATTTTTCCAATTCTTTATAACAAAAATTTAAATTACTGACACTAGATATGCTTTCCTTTGCTAGCTTCTAGAGACCATGTGAAGTAAGTAGTCACAGTTATTCCCGGGACTGTGGACATACAGTTAAAAAGAACTTTTGCAGAGAGAAAACAGTGATGAAAGAGTCCATATAGTTGTTTCTGGGTACAAACTCTGTCAGACTGGCTTTCAGTTATGTCCAATTTCCATTCCCAGAAACTCTGCTAGTTAATGTGTGTAAACAAAAAGATGAAAAAATCATCTTTGGACATGAACCTTTGGATGTTGGAGGAGTTTGCATGTGCTGAGAATCTGTCTATGATGGCATTGTCTAATGAAATGTAGAGGATTCAGAGAAAAAAATCTCCACATAGAATCAATTGGTAGTATAGCCTATCAGCATTTCTGTGTATAGTAATGGCAAACTTTTTACACTAAAGCAGAAACATTTTTATGTCCATAAGATAGATAATGTAACTTTTCTTTGCTTTCAGTTTATTATGTGGTTACCATATGTTTGGTAAAGACCTTGTGGCTCAAAAGTAGGAAGGAGTAGTGCTGGAAGGCCCTGGAGATGTAGTCCATACACATGTGGCATGTTTTCTTGCCTCCTACACTCAGGGTAAATTAGTGTCCTTCTGAGAGGGGAGGAGATTGCTCATGTGTCCTCAGAGAAGCCGTGCACTGAGCTAGGAGAAATACTTTAAGTGAAGGGGGCCAAGCAGAGAAAAGCAGTGGGGGCGTCCATAGCATGAAGAATGTGGCTGCTGAGCAAGGAGAAAGAAATTAGGTCTCGGAGATGGTAGAAAGAAGGAGTGTTTTCTAGGGGAATTGGGGAAAAAAAAAAAGCATTATGCTTTGCTGCAACTAAGTAAACACCTGCTTTGGTTGGACTGAATGTAAGACCAGGGGAGAGGACATGACCTTCACTGATATAGTCAATATAGAGGAGATTTCTTTTCAACCTGTCTAATCCAGCAGATCCAAGTTGCTTCTGTTACAAAGGTGAGTTGTTCAAGTTTCTGATGGAAAAAACATGGATTAAATCATGTGGTTGGTTAGTTCTGGACCTTCCCTATCCAATCAGAGCTAGGAAGCTAGGAGTCGTTAAGATATATATATCCTAAGCTAGGATACTTAGGAAGAGCTGACATTTTGGGTCATTGAAATGAAACAGGCTTTTCCTCATCCAGGGTTTTTCTTTGCTTTGAGCTCTTGTTAGAAACAAATTAACTTTAAACATAAGTAAATCTTTTTCTCTCTGTTTTTAATCCAACCCTATGACCCTTATGGCAGAATCTTGCCTTTGTTCTATCTTGTTCTGGCAATAGAAAACATATAAGGAAAAAGAGTAAAGCCAGCCGTAACTGTTTGCTAGTGAATCTATGGCCAGATAGATCAGCACAAGACCTTTAAAATTCAAAAAGGTCATATTTATGTGCAATTAATCTTTACACAAGTAGTGCTATATTGTACAACAGAGAAAATGGTGAAAACAGCTTTTCCATCATGCATATTTGAAATTTACTGTAGCTTCTGTTTTTGTTAATGAATTGGATGAAGAATTGTGTATAGTAACTTTCTAGAGCAATTTTAGGCCTTTATATTTCAGATGAATTCAGTCTCTACACATAAAGTACCACAGAGGAATGAGAATGAAACTGCACATGTATGCACACCTATTCACTTGGAGTAAACAACACATTCTCATGTCTCAAAATCCCTTGATAACCTTGTTCGTTGCACTGCTAGGTCATCCGATGTAAATAATCACTCCTGCAATTCCTCCTTGCTGAGATAGCTAGCAGCTAGCAGACTTGAAGCTGTGCTCGGTAAGAATGTATGAACCTTCTTGTCCTTGTCTCTCATAAGAATCTGCAGATCAAAGAATTCTTCCTGTGTTTAAAGGGCCTCATGGATTGTCACTATGCATTTGGATCAAAATAAATACATGTATTCAAGGGGCATTTTTTTTCTATTAAAACAGTTAGGTGTCCACTTCAAAAAATCTCTAACTGGGGTACATTGATATCATCTTGTTTCCACATTTTTCCTCATTCTTGCTCCCTCTCTGAGGCATTTGCACTGCAACTGTAGACTGTTCTGGGGGCATTGCCCTATATTTACACTCCTTCTTCATTAAGGACTTTCAGAAGTGTCTCCATGTCATTTTGGAACTTATGAACATCAAGCAAGATGGAAAGTAAAGCAGCATCTACACTTTGGACCTGTATGTCGCTGTTCTCTAAATGTCCAACCTCGTGGCCTTGGGGCAATCTAGTAGCAAGTGCTACTTCTAATCTAGAAAAGGGGAAAGTCCTTGATAGCTGATGTGAGCAGAAATACGAAATACTTTCAGGCATATAAAAAAACTTGAAAACAACATGGAGGACAGATTTTTCTTTAAAAGAGGATAAGAGATCAACCTAAATGAGTCCCTCGGGCTTATTTAAGATACTCTGAATGTAACGATTGACATTACGTGCAAAAAGGAACTGTATTTGGTTTTGCATAATATATATATATTTACACTTCAGTATGTACAAAAATTATTTTTGATAAGCAGTTTGGCTAATATTGCAGAAGGGGGATGTTGTGTAACATTTCCAGGCACTGGCAGCATTGATATATGCTTAGTGTTATGTATAATAGTTTTTCAGTGTCTGTTGATTGTAAAACTACCCAAGTATAAATATTTGGATTAAATATCCATTAAAAACATGAATTATTAGAGTTATTATCATCAATAAGCATCTTTAATTATGGTTTGTTTAAATGTTTATTGAAAAGAGATAGCAATATAATGTTTTCCTATTAAGTCCCCCATAATTAACGAGTGTGATTTGATGGATAAGTGTTCAGGAGGCAAAGAGACAGCAGTTGAGTTTTCAATATTGCCAAGGACTTGTATAGTAATACTTGGTGATGCATTTAACTTTTTATGGCTGTTTTCTTATATTGTAGTTGCCCTAAGGATCTTTGTTTCTACCAGACCTGTTTCATGTAAAATAAATGCACACACTTTTTAAAGTAATCTTTAAATCTCAGAGAGAAGTCATCAAGGATAAGATAATAAATGTATGAAACCTATCACCCACACTCCACTCTGTTACACACGACCCTCTACTGTCTATATTCATATCTTAAAGCTGAGTGGAAGAAGATTTCTCATTGGTTTTGAATTCATGGATGTTTCTGTCATTTGTTCCCTAAAGTAGTTGACTTGCTGTCAGCTCAGTGGGCTATTAAAATGGACTGTCTGTCCCAAAATCTGCAAGTTGCACAGGGATGTTGCAAAACTTGAATCTTGACTTTTCAGGAAACAATATCGTTGTCACGGTTTAACCCCAGTCAGTAACTAAAGCTGCTCACTCAGTCCTCCCTTCTCCCAGTGGGATGGGGAGGAGAATCAGAAAAAAAAACCCAAAACTTGTGGGTTGAGATAAGAATGATTTAATAACTAAACTAAACTATAATAATAACAATAATAAAAACACTATAATAATTGTAATGAAAAGGATTATAACAACAACAACAACAAAGAGATAAACCCCAAGAACAGACAAGTGATGCACAATGAAATTGCTCATCACCCGCTGACTAATGCCCAAGCAATGATCCGTCCCCACAAATCCAAATCCAACTCCCCTCCCAGCTTCTTGTCCACCTGCTCACTGGCAGAGCACAGGACACTGAAAAATCCTCAGCATAGGATAAGCACCACTTAGCAACAACTAAACCATCAGTGTGTTGTCAACGTTATTCTCACACTAAACCCAAAACGCAGCACTGCGGCAGCTACTAGGAAGAAAATTGACTCTGTCCCTGATGAAACCAGGACAATCATACATACATACGTGTTTGATGGACCCATCTTAATACCATTGTACTTTTGAAATTTCCATTTAAGGACTGACAGGTAGAAGGCTTCAGTGGAGTTTGCACAAAGATAATTTTTCCTCTTTTTAAATGGAAACTATAATTTAGGAAATAATATA
This sequence comes from Bucorvus abyssinicus, assembly GCA_009769605.1. Lineage (NCBI taxonomy): Eukaryota > Metazoa > Chordata > Aves > Bucerotiformes > Bucorvidae > Bucorvus > Bucorvus abyssinicus. The sequence continues at coordinate 15,735,594 of CM020030.1, read as the reverse complement.
CTCAACAATTTTACCAGGATAATGTGTTCAGGAGCAACAGTATGAGTCTTCTCTAAAACTGAAAGTTGCTTGTTAAGAGCACACACATACATACATACACACAAAAATCTGTAAAACTCCATCACCTGTTTTCACTCTGCAACTATTAAAAATAGCCAAGATTAAATATGGATTTTGTTTGTAATTTTGGAATAATTGCAGCTACTTGTTGAAATGCACAATTTTCAGATATTCCAAATTAAAGACCACAACTCTACAAACCCAGAAAAATCTATGTCAACATCACAACTTTTCAAGTTATGAAGTGACATTTGTTTTAGACTGGAGTTTCTGTCTTCCCATCAGAAGCTCAATGGACAGGAATCATTCCCTAAAATATCAGCAGCGTAAGTGGAGGCTTATTAAGAAGCAAAAGGAAGCAAACAAGCAAACAAATAAACAAATATCAGTAAAGATATGTGCTAAAAGTTAATTTCAGATTGAACTTGGATGGAAAAAATGATGTGCTGCTAAGACCATTAAATAATGGAAAAGATTAAAAGTTCCTTTCTTTTCTAGGTGTCTCTGGTTTCTCTTTGCTTCCTGACTAGAATCTATTTGGACTTAGTCCTCAAAGAATATTGAAGGAATAACGGTCATTTCAAGCGTATCTGGAGGTTTGGGGATTTGCTAAAGAAGCTATGAAAGCATACACACTAAAGCTATTTTGTATTAGAGTGAGAGGAAGGTCTTTTCTGGAAACAGTTCCTCTTTGATATTTAAACTACGAAGTCTGTTTGAACTACTCAGTCTGTTGGACCTATGGTATTGGAAATTAATATGTGAACCCCAAGAATTTCCTGTTTACTCCTAAAAATTCAGTACAAGTTCTGAAATAATTAATGAATGCAGGGTTACGTTGAGATGTTCATTGTGTCTTTCTACCTCAATAAAGGACAGACTTTGTTTCATGTGCGACATTTTTCTGTGAAATGTTTGCTAGGTATCTGTAGTGAATTTAATAATACCTATTATCCTCACTCTAAATGCAAGAAAAACTGAAATAGTCTCAAATGTAAGAGCACGGTATTTTTAGCAAGGTATTTAAAATGCACTGTGCTATTATTGTTTGCTGTTACAAAGGGTTAAAATGCCTCAAAAGAGTTAAAACATATGTATTTTTTTTAATTTTTCATTAATATTGTTTGAGTAGGTGTTAAAAAGTTCAGTTGTTTAAAGTAAAGGTTTCCAAAATGTTTGAGAACCATTTTTTTTTTTTTTAATCTTACCAGAAATTTTTACTCTAGTATAAGGGAGAGAAATTATTTTTTATCCTGTCAAAGAAGTAGAACTCATGCTATTGTTAACAATCACAAATTACCTTCAGCAGTGCTTATACAGCACTTTTAAAAAGAGGTGAAGCTTCACTGGGTAAAGACGAGAGCTAGAAAGTTTGCAATGAGGCCTCAATCTGTTCTCTAAGTGGTGGCTGCACTCTCAATTCCTAATAAAACTGAAAGCTGTATTTGTCCTTTTTTCCAGACTTTTCTTCTCCGATCTCTGCTTTCTGTTCAGTGAGGTAGACATTCACTAAATATTTTGCAAAAGTAGCTTAAACAACCTTCTCTACCCATTTTAATGTTGAAATTACATCTAATCTGCAGATAAATTAAAACATAACAGGTAACGAACCATATAAAATGGCCAACTTTTGCTTTTATCTTTTATTTTGATTCAATCACTGTTTTGGTTCCTATTTGTACTACATCCCAAGGGTGTCATTGACAATTATAATTTCTGCCTGTTTTCGCACTCTCATTTTCAATACTACAGCAGAGAACAATGTAGACATTATATTTAATTTTTGGCAATAGTAAATAATTACAAGACATGTCTTAAGTCAAATATAAAAAACTATGATTGATAGTGGTTCCCCAAAAATAAAGTTGTTGGTTTGTTGTTTTTTGGAGTTGTTTTTTGTTTGTTTTGGTTTGGTTTTTGTTTCCCAACAGAAATGACTGAAATACAGGATAGGGATAACTAAGCACACTTTCAACTAGCTTGTTTGTCTGCTCATTGCAGTCTAACCATGACTGTATGAAACTTAGTCAAAAACCAGTCTGCTTCATGAATCAGATGAGATCATTTTTGCCATTGCCAGGTTTCTATAAATAGGCGAGCAAACTAAACATAAGCTAAAATAAGATGTTCTCTACGTTTTACACTGTAAAAAGTAACATGACTGATGTGTAGGCACCCTTCAGATCATAAATTGAAATGAGGAAAGTTTTGATTATGTGACCTGTTGCATCCCACAGACACCAGAAAGGCACCACTCTTGGGAGATGTCACATGTTACTCAGGTTGTGCACAGTTATTTCCATGGTCCTTCTGCACTGGTTAAGATTTGAACCTCAGTCATCCAACATGTATGAGGAGACAAATTTGATATCTTGGAAATGTCATAAAAAGACAAACCTTGTGGCAATCTAAAATATCTGTAGGGCTAGTCACCAACTGCACAATTTGAAATTCTTGTGAGAAAAGATTTCTCATTTATGGATTTTAATCTTTTTTTTGAGCTCTGTGAGAGGAAGCTACTTATGAAGAATATGACCATACATTTTTTGAAGATATATTTCAGCGACCTGAGAGACCATTTCATACTTCTGGTACCCAAAAAGGAAGTTTGATATGGAAATAGCAGTCTGCATTCTTTATCCAGAGAAATTAAAAATACAGGAGGGAGGGAGAAATCTTAATGAAATGGAAAATTCAGAAAATATATCCAGCAATGTTTAATTTCTGATTGGTATGACATTGCAATGTGCTCGTCCAAGGTGTTACAATGCCTCAGAGATGTTGCAGAACACTTGCTGTGGGCTTGTGTTCTCCTTTTGAAGGGGACGTAGTAGAGACCATCTGTCTGTCATTCCTCCTGTGGCTGGCCCAGCCCTAACCCTTGACACGTGTTTTTATGTCTTGCAAATATAGATCATCTCAGTGTCACAATGAGAGGTCCTTTGAAGAGCCCCAGCGCCAAGTGAAGACACACTGCAACACCTGCAGCTTGCACAAGTTTTCCAGTCAGCAGCCTGGCATGGACTTGTTCACGTCTAACTATCTAAAATGATGAAATGTTACTTAGAATGACACGTAATTATTAGAATATACAATTTGATTTTCTACAATGTAAACCACAGGTTGTTACATGTCATTTAAACATGACAATTCTTTGGTATTTCTTCCCCCTTCTCCAGCCCAAGAAGCACATACGCATTTGGGTAAAAAAAGTCCAAGAACCAGGTGCGTTGCTTTGCCATAGTATGCTTTTTTTGTTTACAACTCAAATAAAAGTTATATATTTTTTGTTGTTCGTACTGTGTGCAGGTAAAAAGAATGTGACTAGGCAATGGGAAGGAGGTCTGCTTTTTTGTTTTGTCTTGGCATGGATGCTGCACAGCAGCTCACGTGAAGCTCTTTGAGAGGGAAAGCAGACTACATGCTCCCTTGCAGGAGATGTGTCTCATCACAGTGATAAAGTTTGAATCCTCCCCATTTTAAAGCTCTGTGTTGCCCTTGTTATTCCTTTTTGGAATGCATAAGCAATTGCAGGTGTACTCTTTTTAGCTTGTTTTTGTGGATTTCTTGCCAATGTCTTGTAGGTTAAGAGCAGTTCATGAATCAGTGAATGAGAAACACTGGTCTAGCTGCAAACAGAATGTAAAGAAAATTGATTTACAGCTTTTCACAGTTGCTTAGATGCTATGCAGTCATAGTCTCTCCATCTCCCTGTGCATCTATTTCCTTTAATTTTGTCCTCTTTCCTTGTTTATATGCTTAGTAAGCTGCTTATGGCTCTCATTGTGATCCTATGATGCTGAACAGGATTCACCTCTGATCTCAATTAGGGCATTTGGGCACTATTCTAATACACACTGTAGTGTGTGTCACTTGCAAGATGAAGTGTGTAGTTTTGTAATCTAGCCTGGTAGTAGCTGGCATAATAAAGAAAAATAGCCATACTCTGTACAGCAAATGGTTTTTAGCACTTGCACATAAGATGACAAGTAATCTAGACAGGCATTGGTATGGGCAGCCTGTAAGTGATGGACAGTAGTGAAGTTTCAGTAGTGCCATAACAATTTTATGAACGCCATTACAATGCATTATGGTATTGATCTGCACTGAAAAACTCAGCAAGATTCTTTAAAAGAATGACATCGCTATATTTTTACTCACATTGCTACAATACTTCCTGAATTTATCTTTTTACTAGTGATATGGATAGAGACTAATGATTTTTCTGCATCTTCAACAAAGATTTTGCTCTGTGTAAGGCGGCAAATGCAGAAATAGTTTCCAAGGGTTGAGTGCCAAGAAATATCTGAAATGAAATCACAATCTTTTGAAACTCCTTGTTTTCTTCAGTGTGATAAGGATCTTGTCTTTTGCTCAAAATACAAGTGGGAAAAACTGGTAATTCCGATAGGTTAGTCATTCAGGGGTAGATCCACAGAATACAGAGTAAAAGTTGATTACATCCAGTATGTAGAAACACAAAGCATTTTTTCAGCTGTGGACTTCCGTTTCAGCATATTGGAAAATTACAGTTCACTACATGTCTGATATATTTTTTTGTCATTATGCTTCTTGGGGGAGAAAAAGGATGAAATCAGTGGCTTCAGGCCAAATCCATGCAGCAGAAAGCAATACTCAGCACAGGTACTTACATGAAGCCTAAACCACTTACGCTGGAGCATAGTAGTAGCAAAGCCCAACAGTGTCCAACAAATCAGAAAAACCAGTGTTTCTCTGACCCTGTATAACAGATCAAAGTTCACCTGTTTGAAAAGATACTTCAGAGATAAATACATGTTCAGGACTGTTAATTCTGCCTTCTAAATGAATAGGTATGTGTCGCCGGTCGGCTGAGGCAAGCCGATGCACGGGGACGAGTCCTTCCCTATCCCCGAACCCCTCTCCTCCGGGAGAGAAAAGGGTTCAAAAGCAGAGATACGGAAAGGAAAAAAAATAAAAGATTTTGTGAGACCTCTGAACGTTTGGAAAACTGAAACAAACTTTATTAAAACTAGAACAATATATATAACATGCAGGGAAAAACCAATGCAAAATCTGAGAGTCTGTGCAGGATGGAAAGGTGAGGGTTTTAAACACAAGAACAAAGACAAAGGGGGACGGGGCCACGTGGAGTCCAGAAAAATGGCACCGGCCACGTGTGCGCTTTCGTGGAGCGAACAAAAGAAACCGCGGCTGTTATGAACGCCGGGCTGTAATATGCAGGAAAAGCACTGTCCCTACCGAATTCGTTGAAGCAGAGAAGAAATCAAAGCAGCAGAAAAACCTCCAGGCGAACAGTCTGTCCCAGGCGGCGTGGCGGGGGCTTCCCCGGTGCACGGTCCACTCCGGCAGCCTGCAAGGTCCCCGGAGCGAAGCCACAGGATTTGGAGAAAAAGCCTCTTCCCCGGAGCGAAGCTGAGGTCCTGCAGTGCTCTGCGGAGCCGACAGTGTCCGGAGAACAGCCGAGGAAGGCAGCGAACGAGCTGCGAACAACCCGAGAAAAGCCCCCGAAGCCGTCCGGGAAGCAGCCCAGCAAGTCCCGACAGCCCCGGAAGTCCCGAGTAGCCGAATGGCCCCGAAGCCCTCCGGAAGGCAGCCAGGAAGTCCCGAGTAGCCCCCGGCCGTCCCCGAGCCCGCAGCTTCTTAAAGGGGCAGTACCCGCGAGAGAAAACTTCTCATCCCATAAGATGGGCAAATCGTAACATGGAAGGGAATAATTCAATTAGTAAGCCTTCAAGCAGGGTTTTTTTTCCTTCAACCTGCTACAGTATGTAACACGGAGTTCAATGCAAAATCTTGATACTAGCATTAGGAAACGAAATAAAGAAAAAAGATTTGTAGCTACTTGAAATTAAAATGATATTTCAATATTTTATATAATTTTTCCTTAAATTCTCAGTAGGGAGATGCGGAGCACATTGAGTAAGGCTTGTATCCTCCTGGATATGATGTCCAAGAAGAGAGAGAACACAGTAGATACATTAGTTGTCTGTTAGAGTCTGTTCTTCTATGGAGTTTAGGTGAGTTGAGAAGATAGTCTACCTTCTAAAGTTCATAAAATTTATTTATTTGTCTGATTTAATATAAAATGCAATTCATGTGTTTCCTCCTCCCTTCTAGCCTTACCCCACCCAAACTCAGGAAATTTACTTTGGCTGTTGAGGCATGTACATTTGGACATAGTGAGAGAGAGATTTCAGAACATGTCATTAGTGAGGGGCAGCACAGTACTACATTGCCTAGAAGCAAACCGGTGAAAAACATAGCAATGGAAGTCACAGTACATTTACTTAGTGTTTTTTTACTCCAGGAAAAAAAACTTTCCTTCTAGTAGCATATGACTTCTTCCTCCATGTTTACTAATTTCTGGTATCTGATAAGGTACAAGGAAAATAATTTTTTGCATATTTCTCATTGCCTTTTCTTTATTCCCCTCAGTGCAAAATGGGAAGAACAAGTGTCTCCAAAGAAACTTGTCTACATCTCTTCTGTTCTGTGTTATACCTTGCAGATAACCAAGCTGGCAAGGAATTAAAAGCCTTCTATACTTTACTCCCCAGAGTATGTGGAAGATAAGAGACAATCTTGCCTTTGAAAGATAACAACAATGTAAAAATTTTCTAAACTACCTAGAGTATTCCACAGCAGACATGTACTAGAGATTAATGCAGAATTAAAAACTCTAGAATGTCTTAAATTCTTTACATTAAGAAGTTATAATTTTAATCTAACCCTAAGGATCTTGCCTCTAGTCGTGGCTATAGAATTTTTAATTGAAAAGTTATACTGCAAAACCAGTGGATGATACTCCTTTTATTATTTAAAGCTTGGTTTACTGCAGTTTTAACACAATATCTGTCATGTATTTTCATTTTACAGTACAGGAGCTGCAACATAACAGAATATCAGTAAATCCCAGGGCTCTTAAGGGCATACATTATTTTTACAATATCGTGCTTTTAATGTATGACACCCTTTTTCTTTTCTCTGATCTCTTTTTCTCACAGAGGTCCGTATGCTGTTATACATACTAAGTAATTGTGCAGTGAAAGAGTGGGCATTCAGCTAATTATCTCTTGAACACTTCAGAACCCATTAATTGTAATCAGTTTTGTGTAGTCAAGTTAGAAGAAATACTTTATTGACTGATGTACAGCATACAGCACTGGAGAATTATTTCTATACATAAAGATATCATAAAATGATGTCTCAGTTTGAGAGTAATAATTATTCTTTTTGGTATCATGGGAAAAACAGTCCTTCCCTCCTTACCCACTGCACCAAGCTTTTTTATGCATTCAAATGATTTTGAAAGCCTTGAGCTAGCTTTTCTCCCTGTTTGTATTGTACAAGTTACTGTCTCTAGCTGACGCTTTCTTTATTCATAAACTGTGAAAAACAATTTTAAAATCTAATAGGAGTATGACACCATCTGATCTCCTTGATGCGTTTCAGTACCCTGCAACGAGGCTGTATAAAGCTGTCTTCTCTTTTAAGTGGAAACCTGTCTGTTACACCAAAGGATGGCCTGAGCTACAATGGGCAGACCATGAACAGAACTGTCTGCTGCCTTTCATTAAATTTGGTGAGTTGTTTGTAAGGAAAGAGCTGGAGGGAACTAAGAAATACTTCTAATGTGATTTTGCAGATATAAGCGCTACAGCTCTCTGGCAGTTATAAATAACAAATAAAAACATTCTAACTCAGCATATTAAGCTTATCTTTTGCACATTAAATGAGAAATGATCTATGACTCTGCATCCCTAAAGCCAGCAGTACCAGGAAGAAAGGGATCACACAAATGTATCTATCTCTCATAGCTAAAGTTAAACATTTTTTTCCACCTTATTTTAAGGAATGCTCCCTTGATCTTCCAATGCTCTTTCTAAAGAGTAGCCTTTGGCTAATATTCTGATTCTGGTATATAAAACTCTGTCTCTAGGACAGTCACAATAATTGTATGAGCAATGTTCTCGATGATAAATCTTATCTTTTATAGAGTCATTAGATTTTTATTTAATTTAACTCCAACTAATACAATAAGCCAATGTAAAGATGGGTTTAACTGGGACAGCAGATACAAAGGATGAAGAAGTCACCACGTCGGTGGTGTGGCGGACATACATGGAATAGAGGCTAAAGGTACTAGCTTGTACATGCTATTCATACTGACCTGTACTAAATTTGTATCTGTTCGCATTCAGAAGATTTATTACACTTTGTCTAGGATGATTGCTAATAATGTGTTTAACTCTTCAGTCTGATGCTGACTGAAGAGTAAGTAGGGAAATAAGGATATACACCTCTGTGAGAATAAGGCTACATGAGTGTAGACCATAATTTCAGCACTCTTCCATTGTGTAGAAGCTAACATTTCAAACCACTGTATCATTTTCACACTTTATACCAGTGTCCTATAATGTAAGGAGAAGCTACGTTTCATTTTTCTTACATGAAGAAAATATTACCTTTGCAAGGATATTCAGAATTAGCGGTAATAAATGCAAGAAAAAAAACACAAACAACCAATGAATTTTGAAGGACCTGCAAGTACTTATCTCAATATGTCAACCTTGCCACTCGTCAAGGTTAGAATAATGCTTTTAAGTGCACACAGAATATTTCTTGTCTTTCTCTGGTTGCATTTCTTGTCAATTGGAGACAGTGAACTAGATCAGATTGAGTATTGACCTGATCCAGTATGGCATGTATATCTGTACATTCCCTATGGACCTGTGTCTTTGTAGCAATAACTTCACTTTTTTTTTTTTTTTTTTAATGGGCCCAGATATGCTTACTTGAAGTTTGTATGATATAAATTATTTTAAATTCAGACTATCTAAAGATATAGTGGATATGGACAAGACACTGTGAGAAAAGTGGGAGTAAACATGACTAAGCTTCCTAGACATTTGCATATTTGTTTGTTTTGAATAACACACAAAACAAATATGAGTTGCCTATTTGACTTTTGCCTCTGTAATGATATCTTTGGATCAAAATAAGGCAAAAAACCCCAACCTCTTTGACATTGTACTAATTAGTGCTTTTTTCCATTTTTATGTTCACTAATAAAAAAAAAATTTAACAAGTTCAAATTAAAGGATTCTTTCAGTTTTTAGTCTTCTCAAACTCTTTTTTTTTTCTTTTTTTCTGGATTTTATCAAGAATTTCTACCAGAATCCCTGACTCCAATTTTCTTTCCTGCTGAGCCTTTATTTCATGCTTGGATTGTCTTTTCTTATAAGATGTTACTATGCCTTCCTTAGCAGATATCCAACCTTGCTCTGGTTATCTGTAATGCTGTTGTTAAGGTGATTTTCTACTGTTCTAATCACTGTGCAACCACACAGCACGTCCTTATCAAGTTCAAGTTGCTTTGATCTTTGTACTGGGACTGGTATTTGGTGCATCATACATGTCACTTAGAACTCAGTCCTGCAAATCTTCCTGAGAAAGTGGGATACCAGGAGTGGGATTTGACTTTCAGCCACTACTCTCTGTATCTGATGCAGAAATAACAATATTCACACTGAAAGTATCTATACGCAAAGAAATTATCTTTGCAGTTAATTTTTTTGTGTTTTTTATTTTTTTGTGATTAACTAATGCCCTTATCCTCTAAATCCTTGTATTCTAAGAAACAACTTTTTGCTCCGCCCTGCCCTCCATAGAAGAATTGCTAGTCACCAAGACAACTTACACAAGTGCTTTTTCCAAACACTTTGATTTCCTTCAAAAATCAGATTCTTTTTAGGCTAATTCAGACCCTCGGTATTCAAGTTGTTCTTTGTCATTTTTCCCCCATCCTTTTTTCCCCTTACTTCTCTCTTGATTTAAACCTGTGGACAAAGATCTCACAGGTTTCTTTGTCACCTCCTGAGTCTAATTAGGGAGTGAAGGTATTTCTTTTCATCTGCCAATGCAGACAAATATTTTCCAAAATTTCCCTTCCTTTACTGAAGTGAAAATCAAAGACTGCTTTGCAACTAGCTAGCCTGGTCTTTTATTATGTGAACTATCCACTTATCACTATTTATTCAAAATGTCTATATTACACAATGTGATAATGCAGAGAGGTTTATCTTTCTACCTAAAGAACCTTGTAAAATGCTTACCTTGGTGCCTTTGTGGGAAATGATAAAAGTCATCAAATAAGATGACATGGAAAAATACTCTTAACTGATTTCCTTTTAAAAACACATCTCTGATTTCTCTGCTGTACATCTTCAACTCTCTATGTGGTTTTAATTATACTTGGTGATGCAGTATTCTCTCATCTGCAGACGCTGTAATTAGTATTTCTACTGGTATGTTGGCTCACTGAGGAAGGATAACCCATTTAAGAAAAACAAATTAAAAAAAAAAAAAGTTTTGAGCAAATCTTTCCAGTGAAACATTTTGTGGCACTTCTACATCACGATTAAAGTCAAGGTCAGAAATGGTTATATTAGTATACCTTAAATGAAACTCAGAAAATATCTCTAGGTTATATGCGTAAATTGCTTCTAGTACAGCTTTTCAGGAAAAGCAATTTAGATATTACTTATTTCACTTATACAAGCTGCAGGGAGAATTTGAAAATATTTTCCTGAAACATTTTTGGTTTCCACACCACTTTTTATGTTTGGCTGTCCTTTTGGTGGTCTGCCCAATGTGGATTGATTTATTAATTTTTGTGTAAAATCTGAAGAAAAAGGTTTTTATTGTGCGTCTGTCCTGTAGTTTGGACATAAAGTCTCACAGATGGACATTTATGCCTCTGTGCAACCCCATGAGAACAAAACCTGTTTTAGAGGATCTGACTTCAGCTTTAGGGACAAAATTAGGAAGGGGTTATCCAAAAATATACTTCTATTTATTACATAAACACGTGTCTGTATATGTGATCCTATGTGCACGCATAAAACTCTTCATAGTTGTCTTCCATGTGGTGCTGAAAGAAAAGGATGCAGAGCTCCACCATACTGACAAAGGGCTGCTACACGTGTTGTGGAGGCGCCCACAAAACAGACAGCAGCAGCTATCCTAAAACTGGGGATTTAATGCAATTAAAGTTTCCTGGCACTCCAACCGACCAAAGTTAATTACAGGATCGGATGTCAGTTGGGAATATATTACTACACAACAAATTCCTGAATACCAAAGCACACTCTTTAAGGAAGATGAACCACAATGTGTACACTCTCACTCATACAAAGGAAAATCTCACACTCAAGGGTATCAGCTTACCAATTGGGGTGTGAGGGCTCACTCAATCCCGGGAGATACACTCGGATAGTGTTCTCATCCAAGGAGAGTCGTGGGAAGTAATCTCAGATAGCGTTCTGAACTGAGAGGAAAGTCCCTGGCTGCACTACCTGCTGCTCCAAAGAGGACCAACTCTAATTGGGTTCTCTGGCAGGGCTCCTTTTATACCCTCGTGGCACGTGAGCTGTGGTCATTTCAACCAGTAAGCACAGACAGGAGGCCAGCTAACGGACCTAGACTCCAGGCACCAGATAGCCCTAGGAGGTCAACCTGATTTTTATCAAGAGCTTGTGCAGGCCCCAGCCTTTGTGTAAGCCGTCAGGATGCCACAACATGTTACCGTAGGACTCCTGTGTGCTTGGTGCCAGGCGTGACAGAGGCACTTGGTATAGACAGATCACAGACCATGCCTGTCACTGCACAGCAAAGAGAGTTGGAAAGTTACTTAATCTACAATTCTTGACACCGGTTAGGAGATCAGTGACCTAAAAGATTGCAGTAGTGAGAGAACTGTTATGGTCTGTTGTGCATTAAGTTTAGCTGAAAAATTCAGGACATTCTCAATTACATAAATAAGTGTTTTCTTACATTAAGTGGCTTTTAAGAAGATGAAACCATTCTTAAGTTTTTCAAAGTGGAAAAATCAATTATTCTGGGTTAAGAAAATATTTGCAAATGTTATATTTTAGTACTATATGAGCTGAAGAATTTTCTTACAATGGGGCACTTTTTCTTCTGGTTGCCTTGAAAAGAGGCTTCATTTTAGTTTAAGTATGTTAACTTACTCCATTATTAAATGACATTCTAATAAACAACATTTTCAGAGTTGGAGTGTTTTCAAGTTAATAATCTGAAAGGGCTTTACAGTTTTAGTTTGCCATCTAAATTGTGCTTTTGATCATAAGAAACATTTAGTGGACTTGTCAGTGTTAGGTTTACTAATGGACTTGATGATCTTAAGAGTCTTTTCCAACCTAAATTATTCTATAATTCTAATAGATCTATTTTTAAAATTAATAAATCAAATGTTTCCCTAATTGTAAATTGGTTTTATTTTTCTATGAAGATTTTTTTTTTTTTTTTAACTGAAAAATCAAAATCCCCAAACCTTTTTTTAAGGTGATTAGGAAACATAAAAAAAACCAATAAAGCAAAGGAAAAAAAAAAGGAATAATGGCTTGTTGCTTTGAGGATTTGAAATACAGAGTGCAATCTCCATTTTCTTCTACTGAACTGACAGAGGGCAAGTAACAGTCTTACCCAGCTTAATTTTGAAAGAGACTTCACAGCACTAGAATGCTCCTAAAATAAATGTACTATTGAGCATGAGAAATTCATGATCAGCAGTAGCTGGGTTCCCCAAATAGACTAATTTTTTCATGACGTGACACCTCTTGCAGAACATAGACTGCAGAGAGATTAAGTGATTTATGTATACGTGGAGGTTGAATACCGTTTGATCAGTTGACAGAAGTCAACTTTTTCTGCTTCTGATTCCTTTTATGCTATCCATTATAATGAAAAGGTTTTCTGATGTATCTGAAGTCGAGTTCAATCACTGTGGTATTGCAGTCTCTGTGAAAGGGGATTCTTTTCCATTTGCAGGCACACACAGCAAGTACATGCACAGATAAGTAAAAGAGACTATCCTTTCTAAATACGTGCTTCTATGGGAAAATGAAAGAGAACAGCGTGGGAGATGGGCATGAGCTTTCAAAGCAAAAGTCCTCTGTACTCCACGAGCTGGGATTTCACAAGAGACCAGCATAAGTAAATTTGCTGTAATAAGATATGTACCTGATTACCACATTACAGTCATGTATTTTCCTTCATGAAACAAAGGACTGACTCACCTGAAAGGCTGCAAAGAAATATATTCTCCTAGGAGGACCTACGTGCTTCTTTATTTTTTGCTGTATATTGTTGAAGTGTCTCAGCACCGGATGGTGTGTTCTTATAGCGTTGCACTTATGCACCATTTCAAGTCCTGAACTATTACTGCCATATCAGCACAGTCCTGCAAAACCTGAGTGCAGTAGCCCTGACCTAGTTCTTCATAGACACTCACATCGATCCAATTCATTTTGCATTTGCACCAAAGCTGCTGCCATGCAAACTACCTTGCATATCTGTACCAGGCTTCTAAACATTTCTGGTTTCACTTGTAGAGAGATGGTTGTACAGAGAGGTGCGTAAGATTGAAATTGCTACTTACATACTGAAAAAATTTTATTTAAGGTTAAAATTATTTGTATGTACAGTGCTAATGAAAAATAATTCGTATCTCTGGTGCAATGTAACATTTGACTTCTGTGTTTTCCACTCATTGTGGCTGCTATTACTGCAGTCTCAGTGAAAAAAGATTGGAGAGATGCTGATATGTCCAGCACACAATTTCATTCTGTACTCTTCTGGGAGGAAAGCTGAACATTCCCCAGTTCCTTCCACACACAGCAATGAAGTATTATATTGACAAACAGGAACTGTGCTTGAGATTGAAAGCACTATCCAGACGGCAGAAATAGCTTCACATAGGCAGAAAAATAGTAAGACTCTTAGCACTAATGAAAACATTGATCATAAGCGGCTTCTATTGATCCCCTTCTGATGCCAAGAAGTCCACCAGCTCACAGAGCTGAAATAAATATGTACTTTACTGAAAGTGATTCCTTCTTCACATGGCTTAAATGGCAATTTGCATTCAGGCAAACTTTGAATGCTTCTAACAGGCATCCCTCTGCACAGTGCCTGTACCTTGCAGATCTTTCTGCCCTCTGCCTGAGTGACTTGATATTCACGATCTGAACTGCAGAGGAAGGTGAGGGATAGCTTGTCAACTGAGTTCACAAATAAAATTATCTTGAGTAGTCACAACTCACATGATGCCTTACGTCTTTCAGGGGTTTCAGCTACTTGGACCTAGTATAGGTGACATTGTTAGATAAACACTGGAGAATTCCGCAAGACTAAGGGAAATAAGGATGGCAGAACTCCTCAGTCTGATCTTTGATAGAGAAGGACAGCTGATATACAGCTTAAAGTCTACAAAAGGGAAGAGAGTAAAGATCTAGTTAAAAGAAAACTTAATTTCTGTTCTGGTGTGGAATATGGCAGAAGATGTTAGACCCACCTTTGCCTTACTGAAGACATGGCCCTTCAACTACCTGCACGAGAGAAAGTTCCTGCAGTTAGTGTCCAAATCTTGGTGACTCTCCCAGCTGAGGTCACTGTGATAAAGACATAAAGAAGGAGAAATGCAGAATCCAAACAGGATGCAGCTGTGTCTTAGAGTCCAGTGTGTGAAGAAAGACCTTGGCCTACCCTCCTAGGAATAATGTAGTAGTGGCGATGTGTCTGTGCCTCTGATATTCCCTTATGAGTTATTCCATTGGGCACTAAAAACAACCCAACACTGTTATTTCAAAACAGAGTCATAGTTATTTATCTGTGACTACAGGGTAGACCCTGAGCGAGAAGAAGGCTTTTCATTAGATTTCCACCCCCAAGAAGTTTTCCCGCCCACCTCCTTTGTTAAAAATAAAGCAGAATTCTGCTGGGTCTCAAAAGACCTTTCTAGAAACGAGAAAGTGTGGTGTGGGCACCGGCCCCTTTGGTAAGGGAAAACTGAGGAGTGGCACTGTGTGCTGAAAAGTACTAGAATGAGAATTTATTTCTGTTGTTAACCTGAGAAACTAATACAACCAAACTCTCAAGAAGTAGCTATGCATATCCAAAAAACAGAACACCACACATATGTATGAACTAAAGGTAGTTAGGCTTTGGGGGTTTTTTTTGGTTTGGTTTTGGTTTTAGTTTTGTTTTTGGTGGGTTTCTTCTGGTGTAAAAATAAGCAATTCCTTTGAAGATGGTAGAGTGATAACAGATTTACCCTTGCTGACAATGTGAATAGACTCCATTTGGCATGCCATGAATATATGTAAATTAGAGAATCAGGAGCACTTTCCTGTTCTCACAATGAATATGCACACTTGCTGTTTCTGGCTTGCATGTCAGGATCAAACTTGTGTGTATTCACATATTCTTTCTTTCAGGAGAAAGGCAGGCAGGGAGCATGGGTCAGGCTAAAATATTCAATTTCCTTCATGTTTAGAAGGGTGTCTAGTCTGGATTAATGAGTAAAGGATGCTAGATTACAGGGTGGAACATACCTTGTTATAACTGGTATGATCTCTACCTGCACTTTCTTTGGAGTTTAAATGTTACCTAAAAAGATATTGTTGTGCAAATAAATCTACAGTGTAATACGATAGTGACGCACTCTCCACAGCATCACCCCAAAACAACCCAAACTCCAAGGGTGTATTTTGCAGGGATTGGTTGATTAAGCAAATATGAAAAGCTAACCTATTTGAGTTCCTGAGACAGATGTCATAACAGATAGGTATGTATCTTCAAGTGAAAACGGTATTCTTGATTAAAGATGTCCTAGCCAGCTTATGGTTCAGTGGCTACTCAACAGCATCATCCTACAAAGCCAGTAAGGCATTTGTGCTAGAAATGCTCTCACAGCAGGGGAAACAGCAAGGGTATGTTATTTTGGAACAACTGCCACAGCACGGCCTTCAGCAATAGAGCGAGCACAGGCTTTGCTGCTCTAGGTCACTCCTCCCAATGTGTCACAACAGATGTTTCGTTACTCAGCAGCTTTAAAAAATGGTGAGAGGACGATTGTTGTAAGAATTGTCTTTTCTAGCTTTGAAGGCAAACCACTTTTAGAAAATGGAGCCTGAAGTCTTGCAACAAGGCAAAACAGCTGCCACATCAAAGAACTGACAACAAATCAAGTCAAATGTGCTCTATATCCTTACTGGTATTAATATGACTGCCGAGGAAACACACGTACAACAGCCATGGAACTAAATTTTGCTAATTCATTCAGCAGAAATGCTTTATTCTTTGTCAGGATGGGGAATCTGGGGCCAGTAGCATGACAAAGAGGCTGATGGAAGGCAGATGTGTTGGCAGAAGGGCTCTATATTAGCCATTTTGAAATGCTGTTTCTGCATTTTGGAGATCAAAATCCTCAAACAGCTTCAGTGTTTAGGAGTAAGTTACAGAGAAAGAAAGCTTAGATAACCAAGCCAGAGAACAGAACTAATACTGAGGGTCTTTGAAGAAGTCATAGAGTATAATTAGCAAAATAAAAGCTTCAGATCCCTTCAAACATGAAGCAGTAGCTAGCATTTTGTCACAGAAACTCAGTTCTCAACTGGGTGCACTAAGTATGTTTAAATACACCACTCTTCATGAGTAAACAGTCAACTGGGATATATGGGTAAATTAAAAACTGATCATTATTAGTGAAGGCAGAATTAGAAATACAACATTAGACCAATTATAATCAATACAATGCAATATTTGGGCCCAAAAGAGCTGCTAATTTTTACTTTTCTCCTTATTCCATATAATGCAGACATATCTCACTGCAATGAAGATGTTTTGACTTCAGTGTGACAAATGACAGATTTTGGTATGACTCTACACAGGGGAAAAAATCCCAGTTTTGAAAAAATTGTTTATGCTGTTTAGTCTGTACTAGTTAGTTCATTCAGAAGCATTTTCAGGGCCATCAGAAATAAGAAGCTCCTTTTTGAAACTTTATAATCTTCTACCATACCAGAAAATGAATTGCATTCTCACTTGTGATCTTCATTAACTATGTTCAATAAATTTTAGTTGCCAGAAGAGTAAGTAGAATATCTGCAAAACTTTTCTTGTATGCATCTGCACAAAAGCAAATAAAGAGATGGGCTGATCAGCAGAACCTGTTGAAGCTGTTTTTACAGTCTGCGTGCTGCTGAACTAGTGTGGAGGGGGCTGAGTTCAGAACAAACAATTGTAATGGTATAGCTTTAGGTGTCGAATTCTGTTTAAAATAAAAAAGAACTATTAGAGCATCTAATCTGGGCACCTGAATGAGAAAAGCCCTAGAATTTAATGAAGTTATGTCTTAAGTCCATAATTTATTAAGAGGAATAGGCTAGAGCCTCATTAAAGGCTCATTCACATGAGTAGATGTATGTACATAGGTTGCTCCAAAAGTAATGCCTCTTATTTATTTCCATGGAAACCACAACAGATACAAAGAGCACAATAACACTTTTTGATAGAGCAAAGTCTCAGCTACAAAACACCATTTTTCGACCCCCATTGGCTGTGCATTGTCACCAGTGATGAACAAGAGCCTGCGTGCCGCGCTCGGATAAAAATCTGCACCAGGGGAGGTGACCCACCGTCACTGTCACCACTGCTGGAACGTGCCACTCACCCCCTCACTGTGCTGACACCCACGGTTTAGTCTCCATAAATGTTCAGTGGTGTCAGTGAATGTCAATGGGTGCAATTTTTCCCTCATGGAGGAATTCAGTTACACCCCTTTGCTCCATACGCACTGCCATGTCAGACATCGTGTTGTCAGACCGCACCTCTGCTGCCAGATGTCACACGGCAACAAAATTAATGGAATATTGGTGGGAACGTTCAACCTCTACTGCCAGACCACCAACATCCGCCTCTGACATCTTGGGCCAACATAATAAAACAGGAGGCTTTACTTTTGGAGCAGCCCTCGTATAATGAATCCAGTGAAGCTCTTTGTGTGTTGAATGGTTTGGGAGAAGTTTTGGAACTCTTTCTCCACAAATGCACTGCACCCCACCAAGAGCTGCTCCCTGTTCACAGGGGACCTGCTGTGAATTCACACTGAAGACTTGGTAGTTCTATTTTGGCATCTGGCTCTCTGCATTTCACAAGATACTGTGGTCTCTGAAGACCACTTTGAGCTTTTACCAACACTATGGAAACTGTTTTACATAGTTTTACCTTATTACTTAAATACAGATGGGTTCTTTTCTGCTTGACCACTGGAAATTTAAAAAGTAGAAGTAAAATAATTAGCCAGCGTTAGATGACAAGATGAAGCATATTGAATACTTGCTCAAAGATAACTGTTTTGTGGATGGTTTCAATGCAACTTTTCATTTTCACGGTTGTTGCCTAGAAACCATAATGTCAAGCACATTATTATTGCTTATATAAATAAATCTGCTAGGACTAATTCTTCAGCATCTTCTTCATGCTTGTCATGCTAGCAGTATCCTGAAAATCACAAAATGGTTCATATAAGGTGATGTGTCATCTACATGTCACAGAACAGCTCTAATGCCTGTTCCAAAAGCAGATAAGCTGAGGGTCATTACCCTGTACTGGGTCTGGCTGTGATGAGGTTAACTTTTTACATAGCAGTCTGTAAGGGCTCTGCTCTGGATTTGGCTACCAAAAAGTGCTGATAACGCACCAATGTTTTGGTTAGGGTGTTTTTTCTTCTTCTCACTCCACCGCCCTTGCCCCAGCAAGTTGGGTGGGGGTGGGCAAGAGATTGGGAGGTGACACAGTTGGGACAGATGACCAAAATTGTCCAAAGTATATTTTATACCATATGACATCATGGTCAGCAATAAAAACTGGGGTAGGTGAAGAAAAAGAGTGGGAGGTGATTGGATTTGAAGGTGGTGGCTGATCAAACACTGGCTGAGCTTTGGGCTGCCTGTGGAAGGTGGTGAGCAGTTTCATTTGCTTTAATTTGTTTTTTTGTCTTTTGTTGTTTTTTTCCCTCTCCTCTCCTTTCCCCTGTTAAACTGTCTTTGTCTCGACCATGAGTTATTTTGCTTTTACTCTTCCTTTTTCTTCCCCTATCCTGCTGGGGATGGAAGTGAAAAAGCAGCTGTGTGGGTAACTGCTGGCTGGGGTAAACCCAGCACGTACACATCACATGAGAAAAAATTTGCTGGCGGTGTGCGAGTGTGGTGTGTGTGTGCCACAGAAAGGAAGGAGGAATGGAAACCTATCGTCCTGATGTACATAAAACAAGCAAGCAAGATTTCTAGTTCTGGAGGTAGTGAAAGATAGAAAAGGTGATGAAAAAGCACATTCTGTCTGTGAGAAAAAGATACTTTCAGTGCATTGTTGATCACTTTGATCTCTAGGCCTCTTGAAGATCTCTCCTCTATTACAGATTGTTTTTCCTAGCATTTTATTAAACTCCTTGAAATTCGGCAAGGCTAAACAATTGTAGCCCTAAAATAGCCAAAGCATGAATTTGTTCAACATGTTCACCTTAGTGTAACTTTCTTTCTTCTAGTTAATTCATATTATTACTAGATGCTATATTTTCTTTTTTTTTCTTTTTTTTAACTCCTGAGGTGATGCACATTCCCATATACATCTTGATAAAAACCATACAGCCTTCATTTGCAATCCTTAGTGTAAGCTATTACATGAAACACTGTGCTTTTAAGCATAATGGTCACAATGCTTTAATTGTCAAAGAGAAATAATTCACAGAACATTTAAAAGCCTCAGAAACGGAGAAGCAATGCATAGCTAAGTTCCTGGAAGTCAGATTATTTCATGCTTACTCCACCTGAGTTGCATTCTAACTCTATTATTAAAATGCTGCTCAGTATGGAAAAGGTATTAAAGCATCTGGCCATACTATTATTTTTTGTAAAATTTTAATCATAGCACTTGTTCTATTTCAAAATACAGCAACTCTGAACATCGAATTTTAAACAATATCTTATTTCTCACTTGATCTAAATTGGAATTTTATTATACCCTAGGCTACTATAAAATTGAAATATAGCTTCCCTCCTTCCTTCCTCTCCCCACTCTCCAAGCCCTCTTATTGCACAGCTTGTTAAAGAACACACTGAAAAACAGCAAACTTTACTTTTCCTGTCTCCCCCTAGGCAAACGCATGTCCGTGCAGTCCTTGAAGAAGGACAGTATTTGGTGGCACATGGTGTTACACTGGCCTGCTTCAGGGGGGAAATGGGTGCTTTCAGGATGTCTGCGGGATCTCAGCAAGAGATGCTGTCTCATGCTGAGGCAAGATGCGGACAGTCAGCTGTCCCTGCTGGGTTCCTCCAAGCACAGCAAAGCAGGCTGGCTCTTGCAAATGCAGAGGACCCCTGGCAGACACAAGCTCAACAGACACCAGGAGGCCCTGCCTTTCTCAGCAGAAATGCCACAGTCTTGACACTGCCCCTCTTTCCTATTATCACATGTGAAACTGGGCTTTGCTTATACCCCTTCTCTGATGTACTGAAGCTGCTGTAGCTGCGCACGAACTTCGCACATTTTGCTGTGCAATGAATAAATAACATTTGAAAGACTAATAGCAGACTAACAAATTGTGAATGTTAGAGCTTGATTCTGAAAATGTGTCACTTTCAGCTTACTTGCTAAATCTGCTTTCGCAAACAAAAATGTTATATAATGAGATTATTAAGTTTATGTTCAGCTGGTTCTAGTTATCATATTTTCTGGCACACGAAAAAGTAAAGATTTGGCTTGGCATAAATACCAATGAGAATTTTTTTTTGTTTGTTTTAATGAATCCTTTTGCATCTTGTCTCAACCCATGAGTTTTACTTTATTTTTTTTCAGTTCTCTTCCTCTTCCCACTGGGAGGGCAGAGGATTGAACCAGTGGCTGCATGGTTAGTTGCCAGGTAGGGTTAAACTGCGCCAATATCCCAGGGAATAAATATGGAGATTCAGGCAAGATTTTTACTTTTGACTGAATACTATGTTTTCCTGAGGAACAGAAATATCAAAATATATACCTGTGGCAATATGCTGGTGTATCATTACTACTTTGCTTGAAGAATATTAAAACTCATGTGAGAAGAAAGGCATAAGAAATGCTATGCTGTAGCCAACCTGTCTTGTATTCTGTTTCATTGCACATCTATTAGCATATTTTATAAACATCAAAACAAAGACCAGTACAGCATAAAGTTATAGATCTACCAAAGTGCAAAGTACAGCATAAAACTGTATTTATCAAAGTGTAAAGTAAGGTGATAGCACCATGATCTCATCTGGGAATTATGCACTGGAAAATCACTTTTGTGCTGATTTTCACATAATCAGACAATGCCTACTGGCTTACTGTCTCTGAGAGCCACTCAAATTTGTCTAGACAAAAGCATTATGTTCTCCAATGGTATTTCACAATACATCTCTTCTTTAAGTGTGATTTGAAATCATTGAAGACAATTAAGTAATATAAGCACTTACAGTAATGTGATGTGAATTAGGTCCCTGACAAGGTAGAAAGTGTAATGATGCTAGATATATCAAGAAAATGAGAGCAACACATAACACAAGTTAAAGAAATTTAAAAAATAAGATCATCCACTATGATCACAATTTGTAATGCAAACATGCCTCCCTGTTGTCAAAAAATTCCAGACCCAAACTATTAGCACCTTACATCTGTTTTATTCTAAGTTACTTGACTCATAATCAATCTATGATTCTATGATTCTAAAATATTCACAAAATCATCCTGTTTATATTATGGACATGGATATTTCCACTGATCCCAATAGGATACTCGCTTGAGCATGATAAATTACATAGCTGTACTTACTCATTACAATTTTTAATTAACCACATTTTCATAATTTATTTCTCATAAATTAATTAAATTAATGATATTTTACAGTTCTGAAGGATGTACACAATCTTAAATTAGACATTAATGGCAATTAAAGATTAGACATTATAACAGGCAAAATTCATACAAATGATTCTAAAAAAGGATATGAAACTCAAGTAGTAGCAAATTCAACTGATAAATCAGTATTATCTCACAGTGAAACATTTTCTCTATACTAATCTCCTCTTCTCTGGAAGGTGATTTTATTGTCAGTACAGAACATTAACTCTTAATAAAGACCTTATCAATCTGCTGATCAGGATTTATTTTGATCAAAATATGGTACAATATGTGGTACAGTCACAGGTATTTCTAAACTAAGAAATTTTGACAGATTCATTACTGAAAGAGAAAGTCAAAGTTTCTATCTAGGTCATGATAACTCATAGAAAAAGACACTTTTTTTCAAAAAGGAGAGTCAGTGTGAAACATTGCCCTGCAAAAGACAATGACACTGTCTGAGTTCAGGTTTTCAGCCATGCTTTAAAGGCAATGTGACAAGAGTCACAGACAACTGTACTGTGTGTTTCCTCCTGTAGTTGTCATATCATTATCTATTCTCCATCCTTGGGCCCTCTTCCTCAGTTTTAAGGTGAATTCCGCCCTCATATATAAAGGGGGAAAAGATCCACCAATTCTGCTCTTTTTTCCCCTTATTTCTTAGTAATGATTCATCTGGACAAACGTAAGTGTTTAGGAGCAAAATCAGATCAGTCAAGGTACTGGAGAACTAAAAGAAGCAAGATATGAAAGACAAAATAAGCCACAATGACATTTCTCTTCTGGCTTCTCCTCAAGCTCTCAGAAGTAAAAGTCAGCTATGAAGTCTCTTATAAACTTGAATTCTCCCACTGTAACTTTACATTATGAAAGCCTTCTAGGATAAGAAACCATTAACGTAGCTGTACTTAGGTCATTCAGTAATTGTACAAGAAAGAAGTAAGGAAAGACCACACTTAGGAAGCTCAGTTACCAGTGAAAAGGGAACTGCCAGTCTCTCAGTGCTTCTCTGCAAGAGGAGACTCAGGCTTTTATGAAGATAATGAACTGAAGATATGAATGTAGCTCACGTACATGAAAGTATATTAACCTCCAGTATGGACATGGTCATTCATTAGTAAAATGAATCTAAATTGGGTTTGGCAAGTTTTTGAGGGAGGAAAGAAAAGCATATTAACTTCTGGCCTTAGCTGATTCGTCATAGCTTTTCTGGGACTTTCTGCTTAAGGAAGTCTTGCATATAGAAACAACGCTCAGCTGAGAACACAAAGAGACTGCTGGCTACTCTGCCTGAGGTAGTGGGAAAGGCTGCTGTGAGGTACCTGCATTTGCCAGTTTCCATGTAGGATCATTTAGCAAGAAAGTGGAAGAGGCAGAAATTTCGTATTGAAGATTTTGGTCAGAATTCTTTTTTTTTTTTGACACTAGTGAATTCAGGGTTAATTACATTAAAATAAAAGCAAACAGACTGTGCCAGACTCCCCCACCAAAAGCAGTTGAACCACAGAAATGCTTTTCTTTTTCTTTTTCTTTTTTTTTTTTTTAATTTTTCCATACAGGTAGTGTTAGTACTAATCCAGAAAAAGAAATAACAGAACACAAAAAGTCAAACTTGAGACAATCTATCTGTTAATGTGATTCACCTAAAAATAAAAAGGAAAAATTGAGAAAAACCTAATAGACATGAAAAGAAGAAAAAGTGAAGAAAATGAGAATTCCGTTCTCTCATTATATATTATGCATGGGTTTTTTTCTCCCTATAAAGTCCATTATCTTATACTGCATTAAAATAATTGAGAATATTCATAAATACTAACCTTGTTCCTTCAGTAAGGCATACAACCTGTCCCAAATTCTATTATTTAGGATTCTGCTTTGAATTTACCTCTAATGAAGTCTAGCATTATTCGGTGATTACAGAGTGAGTATGGGGATCTTAACCCAAAAATTAACCTTTGTGAATAGCCTGCATGAATCATTCCAGTAGTCTTACGTAACTAAATATTTACAAAACTTCTTTTCTATTAAAACACTAGTGAGAGATAACTAACTTGTGGCTAGGGCACCTGCTTTTTGAGTTTCCAGTTCCACAGTCCAAGGTATTTATTATAATCTGTAATACATATGGACTGTGTATGAAGTCCTAGGTGGCAGTTGATGATCGCCCAGTGCTTTCTAATTCAGACTGGAGAAAGGTTTTTTATGTTGTCCTTGCAGAATTTGTTTGTAATTTTTTTTATATTTTACACAAAAAGTTTTGATTCATCATCAGTAGATTTCAATACAAGTGTTTATTCCAAGAATAAATGAATTCTACTGCAAGACAAATAGTACTGGAGCAGCTGAGCTTGTTACTGGTGACTAGAGATCACTACGGTTGGGAATACTACTCTCCAGCTTCCTCACTCTAGTTCATACCTACAGCTGAGAAGTGGAAAGTAACATTACTCACCAAATATAGGAGCTTGGGCATGTGCCTTCATTTAATGAGTATATCCAATCATGCTCCAATAAAATTCAGTTACATTAATTCCTGTAGCACAGACCTGAAGGAGAAATATGATAACAATATTAACTGTAATTCTTGAGAAGTTGCATGAATTTCACAGATTTTGAAATGCAATAGGTTGCTGCTTTTTTTTTTTTAATTTTAATTGTATACTTTTTTTTTTTATTTTTTCCCTTCTCAACAGTTCAGTGCAATAAGATGAATGATTTGGGCTTTCAAAATTGTCTTCATTTCTTCTTGTTTGTAAACTTCATACAAAATTCAAAATTTAATTCAAAAGATCTTACTGTTCAATTTCAACAGTTCTGACATGTGACATCTGTTTAGGGTCTTTCCCTTAGTGTCTATTTCATTTAGTGTCATCAGTTACCATGAAGAAAGTGGAAATAAGAAAAGTAATCTTCAAATATTCACAGATCTGTATGTTTAAGAGTGAAGGTTCAAAAACTTTAGAAAATGAAAATCCAAGACAACAGCAAAAGAAAAACCTTTCTTTCTTTGGCCATGATTTCTATTGGGAAAATATTAATTTTATTTCTGGAACAAAAGATTTTTGTGAAAATTTGTCTTTACAGAGCATGCCACCCCATTTCTAGCCCTCTTATTATTGAGCTCTAAAGGCTCAATAACAATACATCTGGCTGCAAATACAAGAAAAGTTCTTCCCCAGCTGACATTTTCTATAATGCTTATTTACAGATTTCCAGAATGTCTAACTCTATTAATTGTGAGAGCCTAAGCAAACCATGTTGAAAATTAAGCAAAGATTTAGAATAGGGGTCTTTGGTCCCAGCTTGGCTTTGCCAAAGGCAACACACAGTTGCAAAAACCCCGTAGCAAACCAGGTGTCCATCCAACAGAGAGATATGCCATCTGTTTCCTCAATGCCTCTCCACTGGCTTAAGGAAAGGGAGCCGCGCCAGTCTTGCTTGTGCTGGGCTTAGTGTCAGCTGAGATGTCCCAGCAGCCACAGGATGGGTCAGAACAATGTTAAATGCATCCTTTGCCCTCCAACCCCCTTGCATACTATAGAGGATGGTATTTCTAATAAGGAGTCTTTACGGCACACAAAAAGGTGCAGTAGGCACTGAAGTTGTCCCCTCCAAGCATTCCTGCAACAGAGCTAGCAAGCTGCACTAGCAGACTTTGGAGGAACTCCTCTATGTGGTTTTTTTGGTGGTTATTTTTCTGCCATTCTTGTTTTCTTCTGTATAGGCTTAATGTTTGTGTAGTTGCTTTCATTTCATTGATTTTACTGTAGATCAAAGTCTGTGTTTGCATTGCTGAAGACACACACATGCACACATAAAAATCAAAACCTGTAGCAAAAATGAAAATGCAAGAACTTAAATAAGGAAAAAGCAATCACTTTCCAGGAAAAATGTCTACCTACACAATGAGAACAGCTTTTCAAGGAGGAATAATAGTTTTATTTTTCTGTTAATCAGAAATGATTGAGAATAAGTATTTTGTCGGTTCATTGCTGATAAAGTTAGAGACAAAGATAAAATGTGTAAGCAATCAACTCCTAATTCTCTAAATTGCTGTAGCAAATATTATTAATGTGGGAAGATTTGACTCATGTTTTTGCAATGCTGGAGAAATGTTGGCATATATACTAATACTTATTTCTATTGCCAAAGTTGATAGCACAGGGTAGAAATTCTACATTTTTATTTTTATTCTTATTGTAATGACAAAGAAACACCGAAAACTGCAAAAATATTTTAAAAAGGTTTGCATGAAAATTGTCATTGTTGCTTTTCATGTAAATTAAAAGGTTATTCACACCACAATTTCTGTCAAAGCTTGTATCTTCCTGTGTAGTTGTTGATTACTGGTGAACCTGTTCATTATTTTGAGAATTAATGTTTTTTCTGGAGTATTGCAACCAGCATGGCTAAAATTATTACCTCTCCATTAAAAGATGACATTAGAAAATGCACACGCAAATCAGCAACACATTCCAAACACTTTGTAAGTTATTAAAATCACATATATGCTTAAAATATTGTCCATGTAGTAGCTTAAAATATTCTTCGAAGGGGAGAAGAAAGCTAAAATATATTCCCAAGAAAGAACAAACATGAATTTCTGGCACAAAAGGGACCTCACTTAAATTGCAAATATTGTATAATCTCTTTAGAGTAGAGCCATTTATGATAGGCTTGCCTACTACTAAACATAATGGATCTGGAATAAAAGTTGCTTCTGAGTGCTTTTGTGACATAAATGTTAAGGAAATTGTAACACTACAGCTTTATAGTCTAAAAAAGTAATTTTTCAAGTCAAAGTTTTGATTCTGTAAGTCATTAATAAGTAGGATGATTCATTCCAAAAATAAGAATAATAGAAAATTAGAATATTTCAAAAAGTTATACTGTTTATATTATGAACAGGTCAAGCCCCTTCCAGACATATACAAAAAGAATTTTGCACCGAAAGGAAACTATTTTTACTTGTGTTTTCATTTGCATTTCATTTAATCTTGGATGACTACGTGTCAGCTCATTCCGAATTCCATGTTTTACTGAACTTGATTATAGATCACCCAAGAGACCTGAGATGGATTCACAGCCAGCCCCTGCCTTGTTGCTGCATGAGACAACTACATTTCTTCCTCTTCCTCTTCTTTGCCCCCAGTTTCATTCTTTTCTTGACTATAGCTTCTTCTTCTACCTCCTCTCACCCTCTTTGGTGCCCGCTTCCTATTCTTGGGCACATTAAGGATATTTGTTTTGAAGAAATATAGATAGGGGAAGAGCAGAGACCTATTTAATTAGAAACCTTAAGAGACCTATTTAATTAGAAACTCCTCTGTTCACTGTAAGTAAATTAATTCAGCTATAGCCATTCTTTTTTTACCTCGAAGAGTGTATTACTTATTGGGAATGGAGTATAAAAATAAAATAGCTTGTTAGGTCTAAATGTGTAGATAAGATATCAGTATTGGTTTTTAACCAGGCATTTTTATAATCTACTTGGAAGGTTAAGATGTAACAAGAATTTAGCTATGGTCACAGACTTATAACTGTTGAGATAGGTTTGATATAAGTGTAAATTAGTTATTTTTTCATCTGTGGAACATACTTATGTACTGATCAAATATGGGTAACTGTAGTTGGAGAATGTATAAGGTAGATAAATTAAAGGGTAGAAGGCTATTTAAGGACTTTTTGTGCATTTATGTGCCATTTTATCTGGCTCTTATTTAATATATTGGCTAAAATGTTAAGTTAAAAACACAAAAAAGTGCTTCATAATGACGTAAAGCAAGTATGACTCATCATTGTTTTTCTGCATCAATGAAAACTCTTTTGAGTTTAACAAGTAATGATGACATCAGAAAACATGCATGCAAACTCATGATTTTTTTCTGGATTAACTGTGATTCTCCATAAAAAGATTGTACTGTGACTAATCAGAGAAAAACCAATAAACAAACCAATATAAATCCAAAATAACAAATGTTTGTAATTTGTCCAAGATCAATTAATCTGATCCACAGCCCAATTTCTGGCTCCATTTTTCACTGAAGGATTTTGTTCTTGTTGACTGAATACAGAAGGGGAATAATAGGTAACAGAGGATAATAGAGTGGGATCATTCATGTGATTTAAATTATCCACTTGTTTAGTATTTGAAAATCTGGAATTTAAAACTGCAAGCAGTTTCTTTATGCTGAAAATGAGACTGTACAGCCTTTTTTTTTTTTTTCCAAAGCCCACCAAGAACAAAGTATGAAGATACTTTCACTAACGTCAACTTTTTCCTTGCATCTGCATGTCACCTTTCATCATCTACATAGATTGCATGCATTTGTGTACATGAAACGTCCTTTCTGTGGCCAACACGGTTGAAGCCTGGTCCATACTTAGGGATTCTATATGTTGTGCTTTGTTTTATGTAGCATATATAATGAGTGAAATAAAACTGAATGCTGGACACTGCTAATCCAAAAATTTGGGGGTTTTTGCAGGCAGAACTTTTTAAAACAAAATGTAGAAATTCTTCTTCTTTCAGATGCTATCACTGATGCCTGAGGGAGAAGCAAGAATTGACCCTTGCTATGTGTTTGTTTACAGATATGAGAAAACTGACTTGACGGTATCTGCCCTGTCATACAAATCCACTTGTGTGCCTTACATACAACATATTGACTATACACATGCATAGATTTATATACAGTCAATCTGACGACATATAGTTAAACTTATAACATAGTCAGTTGAATAAGTGGCAAGCTACAAGCTCTTTAGGAGGGATAGGCCAGGCAGGAGAGGAGGGGGAGTAGCTCTGTATGTTAGGGAGGGTTTTGATTGTCTGGAGATCAACAATGGTGATGAAAGGGTAGAATGCTTATGAATTAAAATCAAGGGGAAGACCAACAAGGCAGACATCACAGTGGGAGTCTGCTATAGACCACCCAACCAGGAAGAAGATGTAGACGAAATATTCTACAAACAACTGGGACAAGTCTCATGATCACTGCCACTTGTTCTTGTGGGTGACTTCAATTTACCCGATGTCTGCTGGAAATTCAATACAGCAGTGAGGAAACAGTCTAGAAGGTTCCTCACGTGTGTGGAAGGCAACTTCCTCACACAGCTGGTGAGGGAACCAACCAGGGAAGGCTCCCTGCTGGACCTGTTGTTCACCAACAGAGAAGGACTTGTGGATGATGTGAAGGTTGGAGACTGTCTTGGACATAGTGATCACGAGATAATAGAATTTTCAGTTCTAGAAGCAGTAGGGAGGGGCATCAGTAGAACTGCTGCCTTGGACTTCTGGAGGGCTGACTTTAACCTTTTTAGGAGACTGGTTGTCAGGGTCCCTTGGGAGGCAGTCCTGAAGGGCATAGGGGTCCAGGAAGCCTGGATAATTCTCAAGCAGGAAATCTTCAAAGCCCAGGAGCAGGCTGTCCCAGTGAGCCGCAAGGTGAGCCAGAGGGGCAAAAGACTGGCCTGGCTAAACAGAGAGCTCTGGCTAGAGCTCAAGAAGAAAAAGAAAGTCTATGACCTATTGAAGAAGGGGCAAGTCACTCACGAAAAATACAAGGATTTTGCGAGACTATGCAGGGAGAAGATTAGAAAGGCAAAAGCCCAGATAGAGCTTAATCTGGCTGATGACATAAAAGATAATTTAAAAAGTTTTTATAAATACCTTAATAGCAAAAGGAGGGTTAAGGAGACTCTTCATCCCTTGCTAGATGCAATGGCAAAAGTAGTGACCAAAGATGAAAAGGCTGAGGTGCTCAATGCCTTCTTTGCCTCAGTCTTTAAGGGTCAGACCAACTCACAGGGTGCTTGGCCTCTTGAATCAGATAGTGGAGATGGAGAGCGTTATCAAGGTTCCATAATCCAAGAGGAAATGGTAAGCGAACTGCTACACAGCTTAAATGTGCAGAAGTCTACGGGGCTGGATGAGATCCACCCAAGAGTTCTGAGGGAGCTGGTGGGAGTGATCGCCAAGCCACTTTCCATCATTCACCAAGAGTCCTGGCTAACAAGGGAGGTACCAGCTGACTGAAGGTTGGCAAATGTGACAAGAAAGGCCGGAAGGAGGACCCAGGGAACTACAGGCCTGTCAGTCTGACCTCAGTGCCGGGGAAACTCATGGAGCAGATCATCCTGAGTGTCATCATGCGGCATGTACAGGATAGTCAGATGATCAGGCCCAGTCAGCATGGATTTATGAAGGGCAGGTCTTGTTTAACCATCCTGATTTCTTTCTATGACAAAGTGACGCACTTAGTGGATGAGGGAAGCGCTGTGGATGTTGTTTACCTGGACTTTAGTAAGGCCTTTGACACCGTTTCCCATGACATTCTTCTGCAGAAACTGGCTGCCTATGGCCTGGATGGGTGGACACTTCACTGGGTCAAAAACTGGCTGGATGGCTGGGCCCAAAGAGTGGTGGTAAATGGAGTTAAATCCAGCTGGCAGCCGGTCACCAATGGTGTTCGCCAGGGCTCAGTATTGGGGCCTGTCCTCTTCCACATCTTTATCAATGATCTGGATGAGGGAATCGAGTGCACCCTTGGTAAGTTTGCAGATGACACCAAGTTGGGAGGTAGTGTTGATCTGCCTGAGGGTCAGGAGGTTTTACAGAGGGACCTGGACAGGCTGGATCAATGGGCTGAGGCAAATTGTATGAAATTCAACGAGACCAAGTGCTGGGTCCTGCACTTGGGCCACAACAACCCCCTGCAAAGTTACAGGCTTGGGGAAGAGTGGCTGGAAAGATGCACAGCAGAAAAGGACCTGGGGGTGTTGGTCAACAGCCGATTGACCATGAGCCAGCAGTGTGCCCAGGCAGCCAAGAAGGCCAATGGCATCCTGGCTTGTATCAGCAATAGTGTGTCCAGCAGGAGCAGGGAAGTGATTGTCCCCCTGTACTCGACACTGGTGAGGCCACACCTTGAGTCCTGTGTCCAGTTTTGGGCCCCTCACTTCAAGAAGGATGTTGAGGTGCTGGAGCCGGTTCAGAGAAGGGCAATGAAACTGGTGAAGAGTTTAGAGAACTTATCTTATGAGGAGCGGCTGAGGGAACTGAGATTGTTTAATCTGGAGGAGACTCAGAGGAGACAACTGAAAGGAAGTTGTGAAGAGGTGGGGTTCAGCCTCTTCTCCCATGTTACGAATGACAGGACAAGAGGGAATGGCCTAAAGTTGCATGAGGGGAAATTTAATTTGGATGTCAGGAAGAATTTCTTTACACAGAGGGTTATTAAGCATTGGAACAGGCTGCCCAGGGAGGTGGTGGAGTCCGCATCCCTGGAGATGTTTAAAGGCTGTGTGGATGTGGTGCTGATGGACATGGTTTAGGGACCCTAGCAGTACAGGCTGAACGGTTGGACTTGATGATCTTAAAGGTCTCTTCCAACCACATGATTCTGTGATTCTGTGATTTTTGATGACAAAAAGTAGTGAGCCAAGTCCTCAGATATTGTATGTAAGCCCACAGTTTTGAGCAGAAGTATGTTGGTATGCACCAAAGAACCTGGCCCATTGTCGTGGAGGCACCCACAGAACAGACAGCAGCAGCTATCCGAAAAAACGTGGATTTATTGCAAACAAACGTGCCTGGCACTCTGACTGTACAGGTCCGGATGTCAGTTGGGAATTATTACTGCACAACAGACCCCTGAACACTAAAGAACACATTCTAAGGAAGGATGACCCAAAATGTACACAGCTCACTGATAGAAAGGGAGAATCTCTCACCTAGTGATACCGAGAGGGTCGCTCACCAACGCCGGGGTAGGGATCACTCAATCCCAGGGAGGTACACTCAGACGGCGTCCCGACCCGAGGGGAGAGTCTCCAACCGCACTACCTGCTGCTCCGAGGAGAACCAACTCAAACTGGTTCTCTGGCAGGGCCCCGTTTATACCCTGGTCGAGTGTGAGCTGTGGTCACTTTCAGGAAACACAGGCAGGATGCAGCTAACGAATTCTAGACTCCGAGGCACCAATATCCCCGGGGGGTGCAGGTAGCTCCTGGTGCTTATCAGATGCTGCTGCAAGGCCTGTCTTTTGTGCAAGCTCTGTGCTAGCAGTCAGGGGGGTTGCACTGCCATACCTATAGCTTATGCTATATGCTACATTCTTGTGTCATGTAAGTGTCTATTTCACAGGTAAGTAGAATTTCATGCTACTACCTAATTATCAAGGAAGGATATTTCAAGCTCATGGCACTTTTGTGAAATACCTGCATTAAACTACGTGGTAGGTGAAACCACTCAGATTAATAGTTTATACAGGGGCCAACGGGAGTTCTTGCCCAGGCTGTCACTCTCACAGTGTGTGGTATGACCTCTCTCTCTGGGGAAAACTCCCTGAAAAAACTCTCTCATCAAGCTGGTAGGTGCAATTCAGCCATGCAGAGAGCTGTTGTTGCAGAGGGACTAGCAGTGCTCAAGTCTCCTGTGCTCTGTCCCCTTGCTTAGGTAATGTTCACCTGCAAATAATGTCTAAGGAGGGGTTAGCAATTGTTTATCTCTTTTCTCTCACCTTGAATATTCCTTATGACAAAATCTGGTCCATGAAATGAATATTGCAGAGCTCAATTATCAGCAATGTTTCCCCCCACACCCCGCCCCAAGCTGCGTTTTAATTGCTGTTTGGGTTTTGGGTCTGTTGCTTTTTATTTCAAGAACTCCAGATGATACGTGTAATCTTTTATTAATGTTCTGAGAAAATGTAATTGTCAATTATGTTTTTTGTCATGTCTGTTTTACAGATAACTGAAACATAAAACTCCCTTTTCTTTGCTGGTACACTTATGTAGTTCAGGAATACACCTTCTGCCCCAATAAAGGTACCCGTAAGGCTGTATTCTACAAAGAATGCATATGTTTAAAAATTAAGAGATTTCAGATACCAAGAACATGTTCTGCCTCAGTACCTTAATCTGTTAGATATCTTTTACAGAAAAGCCTGAAAACTGAAGAAAAACATGCATGCAGATCTTTGTTCCTTGGTTATTAGCTGTAGAAAGATGTGGACTTGTTCAGAATAACTCAGCGAGATCGCACACGTACAGCACCAGAGGCAATAGATGGCAGTCTTAATCCGCCGTGTGGAAAGTACTGCAGAAACAACAGCATCTCTTGCCCCTCACCCAACAACTCACAGCTATCTTTCAGCAGTTTGTAGGTCAATGTTCAAACATATTTGAAACGTTCATTTTGAAGATCTTTACCTTCTACAAGCCTGGCTTGATTTACATCTGCCCTGCTATCCCTACAAATGGATATCAAGGTGAGGACTGACAGTATCAGGAAGGGGATGGTTTCCTTGCATTTAGCTCAGGAGAACACTGCAGGATTGTTGCAGCACGAATACAGAGTGTTTGGCACTGTGGATATCCAGCCTGATGAGCAAATCCTCAGTTCCCACATAAATAAGCACACTTCAAACCTTTCTGAATAAATCTGCCCTGCACAATTCACGAAAGAGAGAGAAGCTGAGCATCTTGTCTTCCTAGTCGCTTGCCTGGATAGCATTGCCTGTTGAGGAGGTCATACAGGAGAGCTTATCTGTCTTCCTTTCCCCAAGCCAAAGCACTTACATAAACTGACCAAAATTATTTTTGCTATAGGCTATGAAAACTTTCTGTCCTTTGTCTCATGAAATACTGACTAAAGGATGGGTCTCCAAGGCATCTATGGCTGAACAGTGATTTTCTTTTTCTGTTCATATGCAGAGTAAGGCTCGGGTTTCCTTCACTCCTGTGAAATGATACTGAGAAATAAAATCCTGAAAGAAATTTCTTCCTTCCTCTGCACTTTTACAGGGGGTAACATGATTAGAAGTCTTACACAGGATTGCTAAGGGGTTTAATTAGTTAATAAATCAAATAAATCACTGCTACTACAAGCAGCTGCAAGCTTAATCTCCCACTGGTAGCTTGTTCTGCTCTCCTCTGTGAGTAGAGCCATAGAGCCACTAGTACAGCTTCCCTTCTGCAGTGTGTCCTGCAATTTTATCCCAGAGGATTTTTGTCACTAGTCAGGAATACACTGAAACGTGACATGCCTCGTTATCATAACCAAACTCTGGAGCATAGTATAGGTCTACAAGTTTCTTGCCAGAGATGTCTCACTGTCCTCAGAGATATCTTAGACCATCATAGATATCTTAGACTAGAGTTTGTGTTGTCAAGTGCTGTCAAAGATGCTGTATAGAGAGATGGGGAAAATGCTTCTAAACTATGGACAGAGAACAAAACTTCACATCCAAAATTCCATATGCTTGGTTAGTATTTACAGGAATTCCCTCTAAAATACAGCCAAGGGACTTGTGGTGACAGAATTTTCACAGAATAGTACAATCTAGGTTGCTGTTGGCAAATGTGGATGTTCTAGGAGAATTATCAGAGGAAAAAAGACACTTATACGAGGTTGTTAACGGTAGTTGCCCTTGCTAACCAAACCTGATGAAAGCTGTGTAACAGAAGGAGAAAAATAGAAAAGCGATTCCATGCATTTCAGGATTTGATTTAATTTTCCGGTGGCACTGCATATCAGCTTCAATTGTTAGGCCAAATTTGCAGTTTCCTGCTCTGTTATAGCAATTAGTAAATTGCTATTTGTAAACAAACCTTCAATATGTCATTCATAAGTGAACAGAAGCATATGCCTGACAAACAAGATTCTTTCTTGGTTTTCCCAATACAGAGTTCGATCTTAGCTGTGTCTAAGCTTGTAAAGGATTTTGCACAAGGTCCCCACCCAATATTTCAGTCACACTATACCTTAGAGAACATATTCTCTGAATTTAATGTAGTCACTGAAAGGAGTGCACAGCACTGTGATAATTTTTTCTCTCTGGGAAGCAGGTGGAAAGTCATTGAGAATGCCGGGTTCAAGCAAGCAATGAAGAATGCATCAAAAAATAATTTTTTACTTTCTCTTTTGGCAGGCCTTATGCAGTACTTAGTAGGTCAAATATCTGAACACTTTAAATTCTCTGGCACCCAAACGCTTCAAAGTAGGAGAGGGATCATTTTGTGGTGAGATTTGAGAGCAAACAAGATTTGAGTGCAGGATGTAAGACTGTGCTCACACAAGTCTGTGGAAAAATTTGCTTCTCTGGTTACTGCAAAAATTGAAAAATGTGACATGCATAACACTTGTGTATGCAGTCTTGTAACCTGTTGCCTAAACATTTTTCTCAATGTTTTCTGCAGAACATGTTAGTTTGCTCATTTCTCTTTGTGAAAAACAACATATTTTTCATTACTCTGTCATGATTTATGGTTTATGTATAGAAACCAACAGCAACTTGCACTCATGTACTCATATGTGCTGGTTTGCAGGGACATCAGATTTCATTAAACTGCACATGGGGTAAGTAACTTGTTCTAGAAATACAACTGGGTTCTGAGTACCTGGTTTCAAGGCTAAGACAAATCATCAATTAACATGTCTCTCTAGATGGTTATACCCACTGTATCATATCAAAACCACTGTTGGCATCATATTATGAATGTATTTTTATACAGCGCAGTTTTTTCAGTCAGTAGATTTAACAAAAATCTCCTGACTTTCTTCCTGCTACAGTTGAATGGTAAGACAGAAGCTGGAAGTAATATATTTCCATTGAAATAGGTCTTTAACTTTTAATGTATAAACTTTGGTTTTCATAAATGAATCCGCTTGTAACAAAATCTTCTAGATAGCGCTGCAGATACCAAAAGACAACAACAATAACAAACCCACAACATAGGGAAAAAGGAAAGAAAGGCAGCAAGAAGAGGCACAAACCAACAAGAGACAACAGAGGGAGAATGATCTTCAGACCATGAGAAGGATGTATGCTCAGCTGTGTAGTTCCATAAAGTGCAGAATCCCCATGCTCCCCAGAAACCATATCCCTCTATTTTTATGCTCTTTTTGCATGTCTTTAATTTCTAGGAAAATACAGAGATAACAGGATGTGGGTAGAGTATAGAATTATTTCTGGCCATGATGGACAATACTAATATCTTGCAAGAAAACTCTATGATAGACTGTTATCTCTAATGACTGAACTGCTGCATAGTTCTGAATAATGAAAAAACCCAACTTTAAAATCGACACTACTTTGTGAATAATTTACTAACAATTAAGAGCTAAATTAATCAACTCTGTGTGTGCCCTGAATTGTTCAGGCAGTTCTAGCAGTTCATCTACACATTTGCTATTAAGGTCTGATTAGTTTTATAAGCATAATTCTTAATCAGAGAGTTTGGTTAACCGAAATCAAGTAATAAAGCTGCTCGAATTTTTTCAGCAAAACATTTTTATCATAGAAAATACCAGTTACAGAAATAGAATACCAGTTTTACGTGGAGGATATAATGTTGATGAAACATTCACAAGGAAAGTGTTCTCAGGTTCAGGACAAAATTTTTATGAGAGAGGGGGAGAGAGAGGGGAAAGTGAGAATGAGGCCTGAACAACCTAGAGTGAGGAATTTTTCCTATGCATCTCCCACATGCCAAAGCCACTCTGAATGGACTATTTAATTTTAAATAGAAAGTAATAATTTGATTGACTCTGTTGTTGACTTTGTTGCATCCATCATTGAAAGGCAATGATACACTGCCTAACCATAAACTGTAAATGACCAAAATGAAATATATCGATGATTGGCAAATTCTTGGGGGTGGGGAGGTGATTAGTAGTTAAAACAACCAAGCCAACTAAACTACCACTGGAAATGTTGCTAAAATCATCATATCAATACCACATTATTAATCAAAATGAAAGGCAAAAAGTTCATTATGACAAATTAAAGACTTAGTTGATTTCATGCATGGCTAATAAAAAGAAAGGGCTAGTTATATTTATGTATTTTTCAGCTATGTTCAAAAATATAATCTCCTGCTTTTTCAGGAGAAGTAGCAAGTTGCTGTATCTGCTGAGTATCTCCCAAGGTTGTGTGGGTTTTATACCTTTACTTCTCTGCACTCTAATCTCACGAAAAAATATTCTGTATTATGAGCTACACCTATGCTGAAATATGGAAAAAAATATAAGCTGGATGATAGCACGGTCTGCAGCACTTTGTTTATGAGAATGTCCTTCTAGCAAGCTCCTGTATGTCAGCATGAAAATGGAAATAACATTTCTTTTCTGTCCTTGAGACATTGATCAAACAATATTATCAGAAGAGAGGTTCCTCTGTCAAACATTCCTTTGATCCCACTGGAGGCTGCGTTGCTGAGCTTGTGTATCCTTCGGATCAGAGAATGTACCACACTATGTTTTGCTAAACCGCTCTGTCTACAGCTTTTGGTCCTGCAACCGTGGCATTTATTAATAACAGCACACAAGGAGGGGGCTGTTACTTCACTGTTCCAGCAGGTTTCAGTGTTCTTTACCTGGATTTTTTGGGGGGTATTCTTCTGTTTGTTTTTCTGCAGGGTGAAAACTACTTATTGGATAATTTTCAGGACCCAGTTCTATTTGTAGTTAATAGTGGATTATGTAGGAAAAAGTAGATTTAGTAGAAAAGAATGTAGGTTTTGCCTTGAATGATGGTAAGACTTGTTATATTAATAAGAAATTAACATTCAGAACAGGGGAAATATTTCCATTCCTTTCACTAACAGGAACTGTATACATATGTCTTGCAGCAGCTTATGATAGACAGATGCAGTGCATTATTCACAAATACTGGCACACGTTTTTAAATTGGTTTGACCACAATCACACAATTTCTATTTACTTTTTGCCACACCACTTCTAATGTAAACAAATAAGTGTGACAAATAAAAAATACATGTTGGTGCTACTGATGTGATGATACAGTGAGAACAAAATCAGTATTGTCTGTTAAGCAAAAAACCCAACAATTTTAATGAGAGACTAAACTGCTTGAGCTTCAAGACCTCAGCGTGCTAACATATGGCAGAAATTAGCTATAAGGGATGTTTTCAGTTAGCACTTGGTATGTCTGTGTGTGTATTCATGTTTCTTTTCTGTCTGTTGCAGATGGGTGGCGTTGGTAAGTGGTTACATATGGACAGTACATAGGCTGTCCTGTGTCCTGGGATTCTGATGATCCCAATAAGGAAACTGGGCAGAGGGTGTATGCCTCTCTCCCAGGTTCTTGCTGACATGTTGTGGATACCTGTGCTGCTAGGTGGGAGTTGGAAAGGAGGTCTGCAAGGAGGGAAGGAGTTAGGGACCATTGGCAGATTTTGCCTTGATGTGGAAATAGGAGGCAGCCATACGATGAGCCTGAGCCATGGGAGGTTGGGGGTTCACTGTCTAGGCACCACCTTTAGACCAATGCCCCTGTAAGGTGCATAAGGCACACTTTTCCTACTCCAGGATGCTGACATTTTTTCAGTAGCCTTATGGCTTCCAAAGATTCTTGATAAATGTTGCAACACGGAAGGGGTATGACTGTGTTTCCCCAGTGTAATGAGCAGCTGAAAAGCCTTTTAAGGTATTTGTCACTTTCGGATTTCAGATTCCTAAGAGAGAATTTTAAAGTCTGGGAAGCACACATAATGCAATTACCTGAATCACAGCAGTTTCTTCAATGACATCTGCCCAATTCTAGCTGTCAGATGTTTTAATGAAATAACAAAGCAGTAGGGACAAAGAGCATTTCTTTGTCTTGTAGCAGTGACAAAACAAAAATCTGCTTTAATTTATAACTCAGACTGTGTTTTTTGTCTTGGACAAGAGCTGACAACCAAAATTAGATTCAGTTGTAATGCAGATGTATCTGTAGAGTTACTCCAAGGAAGTCTATACGTTTTCTCTAGCGTGCAAGGATTTCTCTAGTGGCAAAATTTTCTGGCTGTGTAGCTCAGTCTGTGTAGCCCTGCTGAATATGGCTGGAGGCTTGTTCCGCATTGACGGATGCTGCAAGACCACTGGCTGATAATATTGTACTCTGATAGTAATGTTTTTGTGTATTAACCCTTGTAATATAATAGTTCACTGTTTTGCAGAGAAAAATTAATTATTGAGGATTATTCTTCTTCTCATGGAAGGTGAAGGAATTCACTGTGGTCCTAGTTGACTTGCTTTTTAAAAAATTTTGTTTAGAAGGGAAATGGATGAAAAGAGGAGAGTGGGATATTGCCTGCCTTGTTTCACAGACATGGAAAATTTCTGTCTTCCTTAAGCCATTCATGTTCAGTCTTTTCCAATGAAACTGTGTAACTGTGTTAATGTGGTCTTGTAACTTCTTTTCTGAAGAAAAAATATAATTCAACTTATTTTAGGTTTTTTGGGGTTTTTTTTAGTCTTTTTGTCACATTTTTTGGCCAATGGTTCTGACATTGGCATTATGAAATTAAATATGCTCTTTCAAACTGCTTTCCAAAACAAGATAGAGTCATTTTTACTCCTCAGTTATTGGGGCAAGACACTATTTGCTGCAGCTCACCAATTTATTAAGTATTTACTTTTTCAATTTCTATTTCAAATTTCGACAAAACTGTGCTAACTGGTGTTGCTGCAAGGACCTGCAGATCTGCTCTAGTCTATTACATATTACTCTTCTCTGAAAATATTTGTAGCCCTTTTGAAGAAAATTGCCTGCTAGAATGTTTGGATTTATTTGCTGTAATGCTTACCTTGAAACTGTGGATTTCCTCAGTGTTTCTAGCTATTGCTTTTGATCATCCTAGATAAGCAATGATTGTTGTGGAGAATATTATTTTCCATGTCTAAGATCAGTAAGAGGTTTCTGAGAGAGACTCCGAGCTCTTTTTGGAGATCATCAGGGAAGCCTATTAGTCTTCCTCGTGCTATTCCATCCTGGAAGTTAATTCTGATTGCCACCAGAATTAACTGATACTGCCAACAGGCATCTCAACTCCTCAACTCGAGCCAGTTCAAGTCATTGCTAAAACAGAAAACAGACTTTTATACGCAGGAATCTGTGTCCTTTGCATGTGCCAGACAAGTATGAGTAGCACTGTGGCTCTGTACAAACAAGGTTGCGACTGCTGCCTGCATAGGCAGCCCCCAGCAGGTGGAGGAGCACAGGGTCAATACTGGGGCTGCAAATGGGCACAGGCAGGCATTATGGACAGCCGATGATGAAGAAGGATTTCAGTGACTGGGGTTACCAGGAAAACATACCAACTCAAAATTAGGAATCATGGGGGAAGAAAGAAAAGGAGGTCTTCAGAGGGAGGAGTGATCTGTGGAAGGGAAGAAAAGCAGATTTTCATCTGAAGCCTCCAGGAAACTCTCATCTCTCTCCAAAATTTTCTATTTTCCCAGATTAGCTGCTGTCTCAGCTATACTCCAGTAGAAACTTCAGTTCAGTCTAACTGTCTTAGTCTGCTCCACCACCACAACTGTATTTTGACTACACAATTCACAAACCTTGAACTGACACTGAAAATGACTTTCAAGCAATTGTATCAGCAAACTTTGTTCAGTTTTGGTACTGCCATCAGTACACTCAATTTGTTTAAAACTAATCTTTTAAAGTAATATTTAAATTAGATTTCCTGATTGTTTAGACTGTTACTGAAGTAATCATATCTATATTTGTGCATATTCATATTTGTACAAACAGAGAGCTTTATCTTCAAACAGGGATGCCCAAAGTCCCCGTTGCAACATTTTGTAGGTCATTGGAAAACTTCTCATTGAGTTTCGACAAACACAGTCGGCGTCTATGGAGTTTTCATATCAAGTTACAGACTGGATAGTGTATTTTTTATAAATGTAAGCATATTTTGTTTCCTACATATCTGTTGAAATATGGAAGGCACAAATAAACCCGTCCTTGGAAATAACATTATTTACAGAAGGTGGTACGTTACTCTTCGAATTCAAACTGAGTTTCATGACACTGGTTGTCCCCACTCTTACCGGTAATACTCTAACAAAGTTGTTTTTAAATGCAATCCAGGCTTTTCTGTTGTTGTTGTTGTTTATTTGAGTCTAACCATGATAACTCCTTATTTGAAATTGCTAGTAAAAAAATAGTTTTCTTCTAATATTTTTTAACCAGAATAATTATTTTAACAAGTTGGTTCTCTCACTGTAAGAAAAGTTCTCGTTTGATATGTAATAGTGGGATAATACTTTGGAATCATTTGAAACCGGAAAATATGTCATATCTCCTCCATCAATTATTCAAATAACTTCAGATAGTCTCTAGTTCCTAAGATAGATTTTTGCATTTCCATGTAAAAAGAGCACATAATCCAGTTAGCGACCCGATTGCTTTCTTAAGCACTGTGGCATTTAGTCTATTTAATGCAGTATTAGCCCCTTCAGAAATAAATTTACCATATGAAACTAAACACTTCAAAGGTTTTAGCTACTGAGATTTTTATGTCTCTTGCTTTAATTGCTTATTTAGTTTATCTCAGAGGGCTTATCATGTTCACATATGGGTCTCTCAACTACCAAATGTGACAGTAATCCAAGAAGTGGGTATTGGATGTTAACATTTGAACACTGGCTTATATTGAACCAGCTGTCTTATAATCTCAGTCAATATAGATATTATTGTGGTTTACTAAATCAGAAATGCAGTAGTGAAAGTATTATCAAAATACAACATAATCAAAACATGCAATTTATTGAGATGATTTTCTGTTCTTTAATACAGGATAGTAATTCTTATAGGACTAACTGGACAGAAGCTGGCTGCAGGGAGTGAAAAGATGTTTATCTTTTCTGAATCTATATTTGGCACTTCGAGTACCATGACCAGTTTCGCAGTTAGCTGCTTTGTGCCAGATTTTGGCAATTTATTGTCCTTATAATTAAGACATTTGTGAAATTATTTGTTCCCAGGTTTGAATATTGACAACTGCGGGCCAGTCATTCTCAGGCATGCTAGAACATACTTATTTGCTAAGTATAATATGATACACTTGCTGGCATACTTTGGGGTTTGAACCCTGAAGCAGCTTTTGTGATTTTTTTTTAAGTAGGTGAAATCAACTGTTATTTTCTGCTGTACTGTACTATATAGAAGGATGAGGAAAATCAGTTATTGGTGATATTCTTTTGAGGAACTCTCTAAGTCACTTTTCTTTTTATTACAGCTACAGCTTCATCCTGTTAAAAAACGTTGCTGAGATTGGGATACACACGTGTACCACTTAATGACTAGTTCCTATCTATTACAAACTCACTTTTGTTACTTAAAACTCTGGCTTATTTCTGCAGATAGTTCAGCTTCTTTAGATGTTCTCTTTATGTAGAAATGTTCAGAAATTCCTAGGTTGTCCTGCCTCAGACCATCATATTGTAATCTTAGATGCTTTCTGCCAGTTACTTTAAGCTCATACTGCACTTTAAGGCAGTTATTATGATTAATTTTTTTTTCCACAGCCAAAGACATAAAATTTATTTTAGAATACTTTTCTGTATGTAAGAATTTTAAATAATTAGGAAGCTCTGATTTAAATCTCTCTTTAATTTCCTGTTTGCAGGTAAATGCTTCTTATTGTTAAACATGGCCTTCTCTTTGCCTTGTCCTCTTTGGTTTGCTTTTTTTGGATACAGAGGAATACTTTAGAGGAAGACAGGAAACACAAGTTCTGCTTGCATCTCCTTTGACTGTGGGAAGAGAACTGCTCGTAGTATTGGAGTTTTTCAGAGTAGAATCAAGATTAATTGCTGTCTTCCCTTTCTGAAGAAGACAGGGTGTCTTATCTCATACTGGAAAGACTAAGTTTCCTATACATATATTTCTGACTCTTTTCCTTATCCACACCTTGGTTTTTAGTCTTTGTTTGTTTGTTTATTTGTTTTGCCTGCTGTGGTTTTCCACAATTTCTGTCAGAACTTCTTTATTTTACTTATGCCAAAAATGAGACATTTTGGCTCCTCAATGTTCCTTAACATCAGTTTTCATGACTCAATATATTGCGCAAAAATTCCACATTAATATAAAGTTGTGTTCCCTTTCATCAAAATGAAAGTATTCTACAACACCAAAACACTCAGATCCATGTCAAACCATTAAAAATACTTTCCAGTTTTTGTCGTGAGGTCTTTATCCATGGATTTTCTTGGGAAAGCTCACTGGAATTCTTTTAACTGATCCAAGCCCAATTCTGCTGACATTGCTAATTATTGTGGTTTTTAATGTGCCTGCCCCCTTAATTAGACCAACCCTCAGTAAACCTTAAACTAGTACTCTAATAGCATCTTCAAGATTCCAAGACTTGGAAAACTAGTTTTGAATCTAACAAGTTCAGAAAATACTTGTATTACAAATAAAATGGTTCCATTTACACTTTAAAAAAAAAAAACAAACCCACACTATGAAGGATTACTTGTCATCTGAATCTGCATTTTTACTACATTATCAACATACTCTTAAATTAAATTTGGGCACCAGACTTAAACACAATAGATGGATTTATAATTTGACTTGATTCTTAGCAAATCACTTCATTCTTCTGTATTTTGGTTCCTGATCAGTAAAGGGACCCTTAATGCTTCTGTCCTAAGAACTGTGTTGTGGGGATATATTCATGAGCACCAAAAAGTGTTCATAAAGAAGGAGATGAATAATTTAGAAAGAGATAGTGCAATGAATTTGGATAACAGGAAAAAAATCAGAAGGGATGAAATTAGTAACTGATATGTAACAGCAGCTTCATACAGAATGATCAGAACATACTTCCCAATCTGAAAGGTAAGCACAGCAGGCAACTGTTCATATATGGTTATGATAATTTTAATTCTTTGTTTTAAGTTGAGGGCATATGAGACATTTTTATCCCACAGGTAAGTCAACTTTTAAATGTTAAGTGCCTGTAGCGTTAAAGCTTTAATAGGATTTGACTTGATGCATAGCAGGAAGGTTATACAAGCTCAGCCACCTTCTCATATGAGTATTTTTGTTAAAAAGAACACAGAATTTATGTCAGAGTATTTTTTAGATTTACCAGTTACCAGAGCAGAACAAACCATTTTCTGCAGGTTACAAATGAAAACTATTTATCTTCTCCCTTGCGTCTAAACCATATTTCACAGCTCATGAGACAGAAATGGGGAGATACTTTTGATAAAATGTTCCTGGAATTTTCTCTGTGTAAAATAATAAATAAAGGAAGAAAAGAACATAGAAAGAAAGAATAAGAAGAGGAAGTTATAAAAATAGTTAATCTTGCAAGAGAGAAAAATTAACAATTCTGAGTTTTACCACTGGCAAAAATTATGTAGACTGAGGGTTAACTGGTAAAATACCAATATGTTACACTAAATGCAATAAAAATGAATTCTAGGAGATCAGAATCCATGTTTTTAAAATGCACTTCTTTTTGCTCTCCTATATTTATTGGTATATATTTGCTGGTAAAATATTACTTCATTTGAGGATAAATCTGGAATAGATATGAAGCAAGTGGCAAATATAGACTGAAATGTGAGAAGGTCTGGGAGAAGTGTATGGGATTAGGAAATCAAGAACATCTTAGAAGAATAGCTCTGCAACAGGGAGGAGGTTTTTTAGTGAGTAAAACAAAGAAAAGTTGTAAGTACTGTAAAAAAAGAGAGAATATCATAGGAGGACAGTCAGGGAAGGAGGCAGTAGAAGTGGCAAAGAGAAAAATAGTAAAATTTCCTAGGCTACATCCCTTCATCCCACGGACTCTAAATGAATAGCTGGCTTTTACCACCTTCAATGCCAATGTTGTGAGCAGCGTACCAAAGTTGTCTAGGCAAAGGGGATTTGCTACCCCTATTCTTTCACACTGTGGCCACTATTATCAGGTTTGGGATTGACCTGCAGCTGCTCTTAGGTTTGCTAGCAACCGTGTGCATATCAGGAGGGCTCTGAATGGCACAGTCTTACTTTCCCCAGCATTTCCTCAAATTCTATTCCAAATGCAGACATGAAGCTCTCATTCTCTAAATACATGTACCAAACTGCTTCTTACAAAGGTTAATAAACACAATGATTGACCTTCTAGGAAAAGTTCAGGTGCTCACTTTTGTACATTTAAGTCAAAGCCATCAAGTGAAAAAAATGCAAGTTAAATAAGCAGAGTTTGTATCACCTGGTAGTTCCTGGAGAAGGAATTACAGAAATAAAAGTGCTGGTAAGGTTTATTT
Source organism: Bucorvus abyssinicus (assembly GCA_009769605.1). Classification (NCBI taxonomy): domain Eukaryota; kingdom Metazoa; phylum Chordata; class Aves; order Bucerotiformes; family Bucorvidae; genus Bucorvus; species Bucorvus abyssinicus. Next base: position 15,690,686 of record CM020030.1, on the reverse strand, counting down.
TTGATTTTTGTGGTGGAGGACTGAATTTCTAAAACAAATCGTAGTGGAAGTTTTTCTTATTCTGTCTGAGTTCCACTGTGTTTTGATGCACATAGAATTTCTTTCATGTTGTTTGGTGCACAGAATTAAAATAAATTCAGGGGACTAGGGAGACCATAATTGTTAAACAGAGGACCTAGAGTCAGGAGAGATGGCTTATGTTCCTAATTCATAATTGACTTTCTGTGTATGACTTCCCTTGGCCTCTGCTATCCTTCTCTACAAAAATTAAAACCTCTTAGAAATCCTTTCCTTGATGCATACCTGTGTCATCAACAACCTGTGTCTGAGCTTCTTCATATTACATGTGCACTCTTAAGCATGAACAATAACTTAATACTTCTAGAAAGTCAGGTGTCCATGGCTGCATTTTGAAAACTATTGAGATACAAATTTTTGTGCTGATTTTTAAGCCTAAGAATAGCTATATAAAAATCTACAGATAGAGTTCAATAAGGAAATTCTCTGATTTACTTTATTGCAACTGACCATCATTTGGGTACATGTGAGTTAATGACAATCATAATTACTCAGATACAAGCTTTTAAATGAATTCCATCCACCAACCGTACTAATACTTCAGATACAACTTCAATGCTCTCTGACTGGACAAAAATGGCTCGTATAGGCAGTTGATTGTTACAGACAACAAGCAGCTTTCTCCAGACTGCTTGCGTTAATTCAATGTATTTTTCATTAGTGAAAACAAACAGAAGCTAGAATTTGAGATGACAGGGGTTTTGGTACTCATGGGCATTAGCAGTGCTCAAAAGGAGAAGGAAAAAATTCAGTACTCTCAAAGTGAAACAGAAAAGAGCAATAAAACAGTTGCCTGGAAGCTGTGTAAGACTAGTCCCTTGATTATCTAAATAGGGTAAAAGACAAGAAGTCTGTACTTCTCAGTAGCTTCATTGCAATTGTCTGTATTCTAATGTCTGATTACAGAGAAAACCAACATTTTTTTCCATTCTTATTTGCTCTTTATTTTTCTCTAAATCTGTTGCCTAGAGGGCTATGCTGGTAAGCCTGCTGATCTGACTTTAATTCCTAATGGACCACGCTCCATATTTAAAAAACCCTATTTATATTACATGCTCAGTATAGTTACCAGAACAGTGCAGATTGTAATTCGATGATGAATATCCCTGCGGTTACATCTTTTACTTTGGATCTTCCTTGAGAGGGTATGAAGTCCCTCTGTCTGCATTTAGTTCTGAAACTGTGGCTTTTCATTGAAGCTGGGCTGATCTCTTGAATCATTTGGCTTCAACATTTCTTGCAAATTAAGTCTTTATGGTGCAGCGTAATGAAAGCTGCATCTGTGAAGAGGAGTATCCTGGGACTTACACCATCCTGGGGCAGCTAATTGCACGTCTGTTCTCTTTGAGCTTGTCTACATGAAGAAATTTTACCAGCTACACTTACAAAGTGCTGCAAGTACAGCTTGCTTGGAAGACTCTCTGGTTTATCCATTAAAACGGCCTTACTCAGTTTAATTGAAGCACCATCTCATATAACATAAATCATCTGATACATGCACTTCTTCTGAAGTAATCTGTACAAGAGATGCAGTCTCCTTCTGAGCAAATTCTCTTGGATGTGCCGGTTAAGTGTTCAGTCAGTTCACATTCCCACTTTGGGATTTATTCAGCATCATCCTACTGTATACAAGGCTTGTGGTACCTTCATTAATGAATCTCATAAAAAACACTCAAGACAAATGCAGCTTCCTAATTTTATATTATATTTTAATGTTTCTATATTCTGCAAGTCCTGATTTACCACTTATAATAACAAGTCTTTTGCTCATGTTAAAAACTCTCCAATATGGTGTTCAAAATCTCTTTTCCCCCCTTCATGTTCAGTAATATCAAGTAATATTTTTCAAGAAAATATATATGTAGGTACAGCATATAGCAGCACCATGAGGGTTATTAAGGACCTTGTCTCTCCATTAATAACGGTTTCAAATTTAACCGGATGACTAAGACCTTGCTTAGTCCCTTAAGTCTTCACTGTTCCAGAGAGAGTTAGCCATAAATCTTTTCCCTTTGGAGTGCAGTGTTGTTGGCTTAATCTGATGAAAAATACTATTGCTATCCAGTCTGACACAAGCCGAAAAATACACTGTTCTCAGGATAGGAGTTACTTGAGTAATCAAATAGTTTGGAAATGAGCATTACGTCCTAGAGCTAGGTGTATCAGTGAATTCCACAGAAAGCAAGCACTTGTAAGGTTTTTAATAATTATTCTAATAAATCCTTTACTCAATCATGTAACTATGCTATGTTTCCCTGTCAGAGTTACTAAAAGTTAATCTTTAATACAAAGGGTGCTTGGACAAAGCCACTAAAGATGAAATAAAATAGCTAAATAAAAAGTCCTCTGTAAACCAGGGAAAAATTCTTTTGTAAACCAAATTCCTATTCAATTGTTTCCTCTGTGTTTTTTCTATTTTTTTCTGAGATTGATATCACAGAAATTCAGAAGGTCAGTGTGAGTGCTCCAGCACCTAAGTGTTTGATGTTCACATTCAAGTAATTGTTATGGGGAACCTTATGAATCCGGATAGCCCTATTATCTCAAACAAACACAACAATTTTAAGCAAATGAGGCTTGTGGAGGAGATGGTCAGCTGGTGCAAATACGCTGGTTGCTTCTGAACTCTTAGTGTCTACCAGAAGACAGGAAGGCAGTGCCACAAGAAAATGAACAGGCAAATATCATTGCTTTTAGTAGCCTAGGGATGTAGTATATTCAAAACAAGATTTTATTTTCCTAGTGCTACCTGAACATTGATTATACTTCCCTTGTATTTTCTGTCTGTTATCCCTGTATCTTCATACCTATTACTGTTCAAAAACATTCCTTCACTAGTGACATATGTGGTTTGTTTTCTTATTATGCTATGCTCTCCTTAAAGTTTACACAGACAGGAAGAAATTTACATTGACTAATTATTCACTGGTTTCTCATTTAAATGAACTCTCTTTTTAACATCACTTATTTACCCATCATTTTCGTACATACCTCTTCAGCATGGTTATTTTTGTATTTGATTGGCTAAACTTCTATATACATCCTTTAGTCACATTTCCAAATAACTAAAAATGTTTAACACGTGATACCTGATCCTGTTGCATTCTTATCACATGTTTTACCGCAGTCTGAAATGGTAACATATTATAGATTATTACATATTACAGATGTTGCTTGCAACAGAAATCATCTGATTAGTTTTAGTTCTTGCACTCACAGCTCTTTCTACAACTTGTATAACTTCATTATTAACATCATAGAGTACTCTTCATTTGGTGTAAATGGAAATGTTTTGGTAGTAGGAAAGGAGTTCATTCCTTCAAATCACTGATTTGGTGTTTAGATCAAGAAACTTTTTGGTTCATGCAATTAAGCAATGTGCAACATATTGTTATACAGCCAGTTTAGTTCTGGCAGTTCCCAGTTTTGAAGGACTTCACCTTCCTACATTTATCTTCCTTTTTATGGAGGTATTGTGCATAAAATGTCAGATATTGTTTCATTATTAGCATATTTATTCACCTATGTTTTTCTTCTACATTTCTCTGCTTCTTACCTTTTTTCCCCCTCAAGTAAAATGAGCGCTGCGATTGAATGATACAAGGAGTTGTTATTGAGGGAGGCAATTTTGCTTTGGCTCATTTCAAAACAGAAGTTCATGCTATGTAATCACAGGCAAGTTGCATGTGGTGAGCTCAAGCACCAAGCACAAATCAATACCTTCTAATCAGTTCTGTTGTCCCCTTTTGAAAAGCTATTCATGACGTCTTTAAGTACCAAATGGCTGAAAATAAGTTACAGATATGCTATCTATCTCACCGAGATAATACACAGAACAAAGAGCCTCCTAAATGCAAAAGAAAAATTGGGATTGCTATGTGGGTTGTTTACAGTGTATTTTTATCTTAACTATCTTGCAGAAGTTTAAGATCAGAGAAAAAATTCTTTTGCTTCCAACTACCTTCATGAAATTATTTAAGTATCACACATTCACAGGTGTACAGATTTTCCATTTGTGTTGACAAACAATTTTTTTTTTCTTTAGGTCAAAGAAATTATTTCTAATCCTCAGAAAGCAGCTAGGAAAGATTACTGTTAAATATGGAATGCTGAGGAATAGATGTATATTTTGCAATCTTCTTTACTTATCTGAAACTCAAGTAACTTTTGAATATAACTATGAGAATCAGAAAGATGTGTCTCTCAATTTCTAATCAACTCAAGGAATTATGAATTCATGCACCAAACTTAAAATATATATTCATATTCTTCATACATATTCATAACTGTAGCAGGAGCTGCAGTGGAGCTTCTAGACGTAGATTAAAATTACAGCAATGAACACCTTCCATCCTGCATGAGAAAAATTAAAATGCTTCAAAAGAAGATGAGTTAGTCTGCTTTAGAGGAGGGAAATTTCTGCCTGAGTTAAGATTGGGAATCAGGTTAGTTATTAGGCACATAAAGATGCAAGATAGAGGGGGAGAAGTTAAGTATGCAGAAGAAGTTAAGTGCAGAATATGAAACAAAAAGTGGTCCACCAAAATTACTCACTGGACATTTGCTCATAGCAAAGAAGGAAGTGGGCTTTATTTTTTTTTTTTCCCAATATACGAACATTTCCTAGCATTTTCTCTACACATACCACATTTGTGAAGGCAAGGGCTTGTATTTCCTTTTCAAGATCCGTTGTCAGGAAATGTCATTAGGGTCTTCTCTTCTTGATATGGAAGTCTAAAAGAACACAAGTTAATCAATGTAAAAACGATTCATAACTTCTTGGTAAAATGTGGGTGTGCATTATGGATTGAGAATTGTCCTTTGGTTTTTCCAGGAGTTCTGGAGTTCTGGTGTTTCCAGGAGCTCTAAGTCCATAAAGTCTTAAATGCCTTAAGTGCTATTTTTCCTTTAAGTGTCTCATATGTTCTTGTCCTTCACAATGAGATTGTACAAATTCTGTGGTGGCTTTGCTGTCTAAAGTGTTTTTAGGTATTCTTTCTAGCAGAAAAATAAACTCAAATTTGTAGCAGTACTCAAATCTGACTGAGTTCTATTTTACCTGATTTCGATCACTCTGATAAAACTTTAGCATTTTTGTTTTGATGAACTCACAAACCAAGGACAAAATTGTCCAAAATTATCTGAAGTATATGGCAAAATTATCAATAGGAGTGTTGGAAAAGAATTTCATATGATGGGCTAATTTTCCCAGAAAAAACTGAAGAAATAAAACTAATGTTTTTATTACTAAACTAAAGCCTTTCTTAGAAAGTCTTTACTGTTAAGCTAGAATCTTATACTATTATTTCTATTTATTACTATAATTTCTGGCCTACACAGGTGAGAAAACAAAGTGAAATATACATAAAAATATACAACAATTAAAAATGAATGATGAAAATAATGAAATTCATCAAGATGTTAGGAAGTACTTAAAAAAGAAGGCCCATTTATTTTTGTATATTGCATCAATTTTCTTTGTAACTCTGACAATCTGGCCTATCAAACTCAGTCTACTATATATTAATATACTGTTCAGAAAGAAAAAGGAACACAATTCAATTTCTGCCTGGAAAAAGGAGCCCCAATAACTGTCATGTTCTGATCAGTTCTTTAGATATATTTTGTTCTTTCTCTATTTTATATATTTAGTCTGGCAAAGATACACACATAATTTTAAACTTTCAGATATAGCCTGTAATGATGTAACATAGTTCCTTATCTCCTAAATCCTTACCATCTTTAAAATCTGCATTCAATAATAAAAATTAATTTTTTAGTATATTGTTAATAAACAACCACAATACTTCAGCGAATCTTGTCAGAGATGTTTTTATACTAAAAATATAAAAATAACATTATAAAAACACTGCTTCTATTGCATGTTATTTCTTGTACCTAAAGGAAGCAAATAGGCAAAGGTGGGGGAGATCGCTTATCTTTCAGAAGCTCAGTATTGGTATGGGTTTTTTCCTAATTAACTACAGGGTGATCAATAACTTAGCTATAGACATACAGGCAGTTACTTTCGTTTTGGATAACAAAAGCAGTCAAATCTATTTTTCACCTCCAAAGAAATTAAGCAAATATGGGCACACGTACTTGGCAAAGAAGGGGTGCGAAATCCTTTACACTGTTTTAATTCTCTTTTCAGTACTCTTTGACTTGAGTTGCTATTCCCTGTAATGCACAGTTGCTTTCAGAAACATAAAAATACTGCATTTTTTAAAGTTATTGCACTACAACTGAGAACGAAAAAGAATAAAAAGATTCAGATTATACCTAGTGTTTTCAGGATATATTTCTGCTTTTAATACAATAATTAGTTGTTAAGTTGATAATGCTGGGCAGAAAATCCAGAATGTGAACCTTCTCAAATCTGGAATATGACTCGTGAGGAATTACTGATGACAGTAATGGCAGCAGCAGAAAAAGCAGAATAGAAAGGTGCCAAGAGTTCTTTACTGCTTTTTGGCCCTACTTTGTGACTTTGTGCTAAGGAGTTATCATCTTTGCATAAACACCAGGGCTTTGACCATGACTATTGCACAAAAATCTTTGTCTGTGTTTGTTTCCCTTGCTATGAACAAGGGGCAGTAGGGATTTCTGAACATTTCCAGCCACTGAAAAGGTGCAGAACAGCTTTTGTTAAAATGTTGTATTTAATCTCTTGAATTGCACAAATAGGCTCATTAGCCCCTGCAAAAACAATGTTTAGCTCTTTACTCTTACGAGCATTAACCAATTAAATCTTAGAGCACGCATAGCAGAAAAAGGTGTTTCTTAAAAAAAAATAAAGAGGTTTATTAATTTAACGACGTGTAGCTAATCAAAGGCCTTGATAAACCTGAGGATTCTCTATTTTCTTTGTGTTCTCGAGGTTTACTTATAGATATGTTGGGTAGCATATTCAGGCTGCAAATAAATACAGGAAAATTTATTTTCACTGAAGTCAGCAATCAGAATTAATGTAAATATATCTTAATTTCATACAAAAATACTTTTTGCCTCAGTTGTAGGTCATATTTGTTATGAATCATGAGTAGCCTCTAAGAATAAAATTATGCATTTGAAAATATGACTATAATTTGAAGTTAGTTATGTTTCATTTCTTTCTAATGCAGAAGGCAGCAGAAGGTGAGATTGTTGTTCTTAGGAAAGCGAATGATGAAGAAACATTTGCAATAAAATACCCTGTTTAGAGAACAAAATTGTTCCTTACGAGGCTATACTACTCAGAAGAAATGGAACAAAATATACATACCCATGTAACAAAATACACAGATATATTACCTATTTTCCATCTTGGGGAAAATCTGTGACCAGATAGTATTAAATTGTAGCACACGTGGAGGTGTATTGTTTTATATAATACATGCTATTTTATTCAAAAATATACCTCAGAATAGTCTTCTGTAACCATTCATTAATAGTGTATTTCTGTCAAAGCTACAAATTCTATTAGAGACACTACAATATGTAGGAAAGTTTGGTTACCGTAGTTACTTATAAAGGTTTCTTCAAATTTCACTTCCTTCACGCATTTGTGTCAGTAAAGTACAAGCTGTCATGGGTTTATGAAGAGTGGTTTCAGGAAGAAAGTGGTCAAAACTTCTTTGACTGGTGTTATAAAGATCCTTAAAATATATCCTTCTTTTTTTTCCGTATATTTTGATTATATGTGACATCAGTGAAATGTGACATCAAATATTCTAAAGGTCTAATTATTTTTCCTCATATATGACGCTAAAAATAAAAAGCATGAAGAAAAAAGATAACATAAGAATTAGGCTCAGAGTTGCTGTTCATTCTTATGGAATGCACAACTATTGTCCTGATACTTTCAGGTGAAAGACAACACGACAATATTTAAATCTAATTTTTTTCCCTATTTTATGTATAATACGTTCAGTAATTTAATTAATTGATGCATGCACTATTACAATTGTATAAAGCAGGACATTTTGCAGAAGTAGGCAAGGATTCAAACATTGATTCTAGTCTTTTTCTGAGAAACTATTTTGAAATGTATGTTACCTATGAAAATACTATTTCATTTCAAACAATATACTTGGCTTTTCAAGAGGACGTTTTTATAGGATTGCATAAGAGCGAGCAACATCTGACAGGTAAAATTTCTTAGAATATTTCAAGCTACACAGCTTGCTGTAGGCAATAAAAGCATGTGGATGTGTCTAATTATTATATAAATTTAATAATTCTTATATAAATATGCATCATTATATATGTGTATATAAGTATACACATATAAATGTAGGTTTTGCTTCATCCAATATATCTGGTCAGTTTTCATCTTCCATGTGGTGAAAAAAAGGTAAACAAAGAATGAACACTCCTGTGTGAAATTGAGATAAAAAGTGAGTGACCTTTAAGAAACCAACCCAAACTGCATATCACCCAGCCCTAGTTGTGAAGTTATTTGTACACGTGGTTTGGCGTTTTAACCACACTTGACTGTTTCTATCCTTTTCATGAAGCTTTAAGACAAACACTTAGGAATTGATATTAAGACAGACTATCTCCATTACAAACAACTTCCTTTCCCTAATGTGCACTTCTCTCCCGGGCTTCCTAAGGCTCAGTAAAACAGATTACTGAGGAAAACAGAAATTCTGAAACTTTCAAAAGTCCCGTTTGTAATGATAGAGAGTAGCACTACGTGACCATTTACCCATGAGAGGAACAGTGCCTCTGATTTAGAGCAGGAGAGACTAATGCAGTTATGTCCTTAAGGGTTAGATGAAAAATGAATCTTTCACTTCTGTGAGTGAGCACAACTAGCAAGCCAAAAGCATTTTATGTGTGAGATAGTTTTCAGGTTCTGTTCTGTCACTGGAATTGGCTGTAGAGCATTTGGCAAAGTCTGAGTTGTTTCAACCCTGGGTCATTATCCCAAAGTACCCTTTTGTTCTTAAGGTTTAAAAGTAGTTTGAGGGCATCTAAAAAGAAAGGGGAAATCATAACACATTTCTGCAGTTTACAGCAATACCATTACTTAATCCTTCTGAAAACAACTGCTACTTAGAGTTGCATAGGACTTCAGTGCTGTGAGATTCACAGTAGCATCTATGAAAAATCTCTCCAAGATTAAAATCTCTCCAAGACACCTAAATGAACAAGCTGCCCAAGCCTCAGTTATAGGCACCAGACCTCCAGGAGACAACTAATTTTCTTGTGTAATTTAGTAATAGATAAGTTTGCTGCTCTGTGGATGAGCGTTTTTTTCCCAGAGTGTTGCTACTTGTCTGGAGAATCTTTTGGAATGTTATGTTCAGGATAGTCTTAAACACAACCTTAAATTATAAAAAGGAAATTCAGCCCGTAAGGTCTTGAGGTAAATATTATTGTGAGGTAATACAGATGATTCAATTATTTCTTTTGGTGAATGGTAGCCAATATTTTTATCTGCTTGCAGGTTGTTTGCTAATGAGAACTAATCTTTTTAATAGTATTTTTTTTCATTTGCAAGATGGTCCTGTTTGAATCTATGTCTCAGTTGCTTTGCCAACAGTTGTGGATTTTTTTCATCTATGAAAAGTACCTTGGCTGTCACTGGTCGCCTATGTTAAAAATGCAAACTGACCAGTTATGTGAAGTTCTAAGGTCTCTTTTCTGTTTTCTTAACACATTATTTTCAATCACAGGTTAACGAATACATAACAGCCAAAACAGCTCATATAAAATTCTTTTTCAGAGCACTGTATGGTATTTCAGAGATGATCTGTCTTCAGCAAGAGCACTTGTTCACATAAATACACAGCTAAGGCTCACTAAATTCAGGAGAAATATCACAATATCCAGTGACCTACTCCAGTGGCTATTTCCACTCAAAAATGTGCATGTATATACAGTCTTATTAATTTTGTCTGTTATTACATAAATAACAATTATCCAGTACCATTATTAATCACCAAAAAAAAAAAAAATAAAATAAAAAAATCCCCTTGATTTTCTCCAGATCTTAGAGAACAATAAATCAGGCTCAAACTTCAGTAGAAGCTTTCATCATGAATATGTTAGCCAACTGCTCAAACTGAAATAGCTTCTGAAGCTGACACCTAAAAGGGAATCTGGAGCAGATGTTTTGTTCACTTAGAGAAATGAAACGTCATCCTCTTTCCTAATCCCCAAGAACCACTCAGAAGATGGATATCAGAAGTATGGAAGTCCCATGATGGGTGGCACTCTTAAAGAGGCACTGAGAGTGTTTCTGAATAGTGCATAATAATGGGTGGGAACAAATTGAATCAAACTAGAAGAAAAATGATGGCTGTTGGTGATCTGGCTTATGAGACTGTCAGCTCAGGACTGCTTCTAATACCAATCAAATACTTAGAGTAATTAAAACATAGGAATTCCTATGATCTTGATCTTATTTTGAGAGGTTTATGTATTAATTGCCTCAGTTAGTCTCGTTTATTAGCGTGGCTTTTTCCAATTATTTTTTTGCTCTCTTTTTATATTCAGAAAAATACAGTATGACCATTTTTGTGTCTATTTCTGAAAATTATTATATTTTGAAAGTTTTCCTGATACCTTTTCAATAACTTTACTGTGTTTGATTATGGTGCAGGTTTTTTTAAATCTTGCTGCTCTCTGGTTCCCTAGATGCTGTGGAGATTTGTGAACAATACAGTCGAAGTCATAGGACAAGTTCTCACGATTTCTTCTCCAGTTTGTTTAAACAGACACTATTTTCATGTAAGTATACTCTCTGACCTACTGTAATTTTGATTAAATTTATGTCCTTGATTGGCATATTTTTTCGTATTAAATAGCAACAGCATAAGAACATTAAACACATGAGTATTTCCATTCTTATTTGGTAATCAGTCTTATTGTACTCTTTGTTATGAATAGTATAATTAGTATATTTTTAGCTACTTTGGGTATTGCTTTATTAATGGATTCCTTGTATTTTTGGTTCTACTTTGGTAATTTGGGGATTTTACCAACTGACTAAGCCAGATATTAGGACACCAAACCCAAAACTGTATGGAATAGACCACAGCTCCTGTCTTTGTGGAAGTATGAAAAACATCCATCAATACCGAAAGTCCCCTTCTAGCTCTCTCCTTCCAGAACCTGACTCTAAGAATAATGTGTTTAATTTGTAACTTACATTTTGTTTACCAGTATCTGTTTTCCTAGTTTGAAGCAAGTCAATTAAAGTAATTAATTTCATAAGGTGCTAAAAGACCAATATAAGCATAATAATATAAGTTTTTATTGGTGTCAATTTTTTGAAAGATGTTTCTTTATTTGAATAGCAGAAATTCTATGTGAATACAAATAAATAAATTTGACATGAAAAGCTAGAATTTGATGGACTACAAAATATAAACCAAAATAGATTAAATTTTACAATTGTCCCAGTAACTTGTTTTGAAGCCTAAGAACAGATCCTAATTTGTTTAATTTTTGTAACACATTCTTTAACAGTGCCATGCATTCTTTGACTTTTGCCAGAGGGACTGGTAGATGCTCAGGAGTTCAGAAATCCAGTCGATTAAGAAAATCCTTTCATATTGTAACCCTCCCTCCCTGGACATCGCTAGGCAACTTCTACCATGTACAAAGTGACTCTGCAAGCTGGACATTCACAGTCTAAAACTATAAAGCAATAATTTTTTGGTAATACACACAATCCCATAGCTGGGACTAACAAGCTATTATGCTAATATGCTCACCATCCTCAGTGAGACATTTAATGAGTCTCTGCTGGCCCAGCAGGCATCAGCTGGGTGAGGATGGGTTAGCCTCCAGTGTCCCCAGGCACAGACAGAACTTCTGTGTTGCTGAGCTGCCATCTTTCAATTCCCTTTTTCTTTAGGGCTTATACCTGCTTATGTCGGCATTTTTCCTTCAGCAGCTAAATATCAGTGACTTGACAAGAGTGCTATTCTCTTGGCTTTTATACATCTCAGATAGCCTGGCTTTAAGTTACGTATGTCCAGGTCACGTAGGACTCAGATCACAAGCTCGTGAAACCCTCGTTTGAGGGTTACAGCATTTTGTTCAAATTGAAGATGCTACGGATGAGGTGGATTATGTGTTTATAGAGATTTAAAGTCTCAAATCCATGCTGACAGCTGTAACGTGTTTTGGCCAATGTCCTGGTTTGGGCTAAACAGAACCAATTCTCTGTTCAGTAATTTTACTTTCCAGCTCAGTCTCTTCTAACTAACTGCACTGTCCTGAAGTTAATGGCATACTTCTGCAGACAGTGTCTGCTTCTAGAGGTGGTAACGCCTGATGTTTACAGTTATTGCCAGGGACTGGTGTGCCGAAAGGATCTTGCTGATACTCGCTCCTGTGCACACCAAGGTCACTACTAAATCCTGTGTGCCACGTTGGGGTGCTTTAACGTAAAGGTCAGAGCTGTGGGGAGGAGCAAACAGGACAGGTGACCCTAAACTGACCAACAAGGTGTTCCATCCCATAGATGTCATATTCGTATAAAGCTGAGGGATCACAAGGGTAAACTCTCTTCTTCAACGGCCAGCGTCCAAGGAGAACTCTGCCCATTATTCTGACTTTGAACCCAGTTTCTTGTGTTCCTGAATCCAGTTGATGTCTCACACTGAGTTCACTCCGGGACTTCTCCAGGACCTGCCCTGCAGTGTCAGTGGTAGTGTTACCATCATCACAGTTCGATATTGATTTTGTATATATTTTTACATATTTCATTATTTTCTTATTAATACTATCTTTTTCTTCTATTGGAACTGTTTCATTAAACCAATTTTAGTTTTATTTTCCAACCTATAATTGTCTCTCCCTTATTCTCTTTCCTTTCCCCTTCTAGAAAGGGAGAGGGGTGAATAGAGAGCATCTGTCACTCGGTTGGTGGCTAGACTGGCCTCAACCCATGACAGCCAATAATTTCTTTTGAAATGTTCTGAGTTCCTCAATATTTTTTCTTGTGTGAAGACTGCAAGTGCAGCAACGAGCTTAGATGTTTCTCACGTATAAACAATGAATTATCAGTGATCCGCCTGATGGGACATTTACTAATCTTTGTCCTTCCACTATAGTTTAGAAAGATGTTTATTGCTGCTTCCTTAGGCTGTATCTATACCAGTAAACACATATTGGAACCACTTTATGGTACTACAGCCGAGTGGCATGGAATGGTGTGTGTCCATGCTGCTAAACTCTTTAACTATCCAAATAGTGTGACCATACCTCAAACTCCTCAATGGAAAGAGCCTGCAATGCCCAGCCCATGCTACCAACTCTGGCTGGGACAATATTAGTGAGCTCCGGCCCAAAACTGCTCAGTACAGATCTAACCATTTCTCAGAAGAGAGGAACACCTTCCAGCACCTTCAGTATTCCCCAGTAATACTCGTGCACTTAATATCTAAATAACCTGCAATACCACCCAAGGAGACCCTCCGGTGTGCTCTTTGTAACCGGTCTTGCCTATCCCGCATTGGCCTTTTCAGCCATCAGCGCGCTTGCAATAAGCGTGGGCAAAGCCCTTCCCAAATCTTCGTCCGCGAAGCCAAGCCATGAACCTGCAATAAGGCTTTGTCCGTCATAAAAAGGACTTGATTTCAGTTATTTCAATGCAAATATCTGACCTCCTATTTTTGCAGGAGTTAAAGATGCAATAGTAGAAAATTCACCATCCAGATAAAATTTTGTTTTAGTTTATCTTATCATCTACTCTTGAATTATTTGTTGTATCTTCGGCAATATGAACAATTTCATAATAAAACTGTGAAAATCATAAAGGAATCCTGTCCAAGCTCAGCCTGACTTTAACAGCGTATGTAAAAAATTGGTAAATATACCTCTCACCATTAGGTCCCAGATATAAATAATGAATTGCTATTATTAATGTTGTTTATTGTTTGGATACCTATCCCCTCAAAAATTATACCAGCAATATGCAGCTTAATATTGGAAAGGTGTATTTATATGCACTTCATACACATAAAACCTTAAAATTACCATGCAAAGGAAATAAAAAAGGGGGTTTGGTGAGCTTGAGTGTAGATTGTGGGCTAACTCTACAGAAAGTCTACCTCTGCCAAGAAGAAACATTAAGGCTGTGGGACTAAATTCCTCGAGCAGGGTGTTTGCTCCCTTTCCAAAGTACTCTGGGTGAAAAAAGCACAGCTGGGTCCACTGCAAGGTGCTCACAGAAAATTTTCCTCTATATCTTTCCATTCCAGTGAAAGATTGTACTATTGTGTGAAGCAGAAACAGTTTTTTCTTTAAAGGAAGAAATCCTCTAGATTCCAAGAAACCAACCACTCCTGATTGCAATGGTCCCAAAGCAAAATACTATGCATTTTTGTTTCTTATATAAAACACTTCCCCCACCTCCCCTCCCATATAATATGGAAGAATCACATTTCTGACTAGATAAAATTACGGGTAGGGGGAAGAGAGGAACATGAAATCATGCCCCCACAAACATGTGGCCCATGTACAAAAATTCTAAAAAGGGGATTAATATTGCTTACAGTTTTTTAACATAAAATAATTACTTTGTAGTATAACTGTGTATATGAAACAATAAAACAGATTACTGCTAGCTTCTAGTACTTCCTGCAATTTTTTAGCTTCCTTGGACATCATTACATAAATGACCTATAACACTGTTTCAGGGAAGTAAATTGAAGTGACAGTAATGTCTCAGGCACTTTTTTGTCCATTCCTAGGTCTTCTTTGCAAATGAGTAAAAAGAAGATTACAGGAGCCTTTGAATATCTTTTGGGCTCTAATTATATTTAAATGTGCTTTTTCAGCCTTCTCAGATTTGCTTAAAATGTTTTTCTTGTTGGAAATAAAACCTTTAACAGTTGAAATCTGTTCTTCTTTTAAAAGAGATCGGGTAATATGTATGGTTCAAGTGATTGGAAGTAACATCATACTTCTACTATAAATCACGCATCATTTTTCCAAGAAAGGAAAGAGGATGAAGGCAAAGCTTCTTTTGTATTATTACTGTTCCTAGAAATAACTGTGCAGCTGCAACAGAGAAATGAACAAGAAGCAGATAATATTTTCAGCTTGTTTTTTTTAATATTCAGTATGTTTCACTTAAATATGCGCCAATCAGACTTTGTCATTGGAGGCTCACCAGTGGCAGCTGCTCGTGCACAAAACTGAGAAAAAAGCAGTCACTTTAGTCTAGTCTAGTCCTTTTTCTCTTCCATGCACATCTACCCTGCTGCTTTTGGACTATCTTAGACCTGGCTCCATGTCAAAACATTGTTGTGAGACCTGATTATCTCAGCATTAAAAATGAATTTGCTATATAAATTGTAGGATGTCTGTTTGCACAGAAATCCAGTGCTACATTTTCTGCTATAGTTGAGTACCTTTCTTTAAAGAAGGCAGCAGGTCACCAGGAACCATTTGCAAAAGCATCTAGGGGTACCTTGTGTGCCAGCCCCACTCTTAAATCTCCAAGTGCAGGAGATGCAATCCCTACCATGTATCAATGTCCCCTACTAGTGTTTGCTGAGGCAAGGTACTTTTTGATCACTCCCTTTCTTCAGTTACACTTTTGAAATATCATATGGAAATAGCAGAGAGCTGGGAGAAAGAGAGCGCTCTGCAACCCGGCTTTCTTCCACTTGAAAGCTCCTCCTGGTTTGTTTTTTAGAATAATAATTCCATCATCTGAAGCAGGGTAACTGAGCCATAGAGCACCATATGGTCCAGCGGGTCGTTGAAGCTCTTTCAAAAAAGTCCCTCCTGTTGTTTTGTGCATTTGTTGGTTCAGCTCTGTCTAGCATGACATGTATGACAGTAACTAGCTGGTTTCTTCTCACTTGCCCAAATAATCATTAAATTAGTCTTGTCGCTGTTGTGATGAGTGTGAATAAGGACTAATCTATATTTTAAATGTAAAAGATTCCTATTCACTTAAAAAGACATTATACTGAAATACATCCTGGGCATGAAATATTCTTTCTTTTATTTGCAAACTTTCTAATTAAACATCCTTGATATCTTACTGACTATGTGACAAGTCAAAAATTCTGTTTACAGCTAGAATATCCTACTGATACTCTTCAACAGCCTAGTGACTCCTACCAGATGTAAATTTGCTTTTATATCTACTGTCATTTTGCCTCCTAGTTACACTTTATTACAGAACCAAGAAAATGAGCTGTTAAATATTCTGACATTATATTGGATTCCCCTTTCTCCCTGCTTCACACCCAACCCAGTTTAGCCCCCTGTTCGGGCAGGAAATTTCACCAGAGGAGATGCAAGCAGCTGTGAGAGTGTTGGGTCTGCATTACCAGTGAACAGCTCCCGCCTACCATTTTAGCAAGCAAGCAGGCAACGAAACTGGAGAACTACTGCAAGCTAAAATAACTCTCCGTGTCTTTCACAATTTATTTACTTGCCTGTTTGTTTAATTTTGACCCATTTCCCAAGCAAATCTGTCATGTGCTCCAGTAACCTGTTGAGCTGGCACAACGGACTGCCACTCTGTCTCTGAGACTTTTTTCCTCTGAATCGCAGCCTGTACCCTGCTGGGATAAGCAGGAATAAATGCAGTAATGAATCCTAGCCGATTCTCTGCCTCAATCCAGCCAGGGTCATCAGTCAAAATCGAAGGAAGCCTCGTGGGGCATGCACTTTCCTTAACTGAACAGGCCCTCATGTACCTCTACAGCAAGAAGGAGTATTATATCCAGGGGCTTTGCTTGTTTGTTAATGATTATCTGGTGCTATATTTGCTACAGACCCTGAAGGAAATTTTTTTTTCTTGAACATGTTGCACTGATCGCTGTAGAAGCTTAACTGTAAGCTATGAGATCAGTTGTGCAGGGCAAAGTCTCAGAAGTGGAGAGTGATTGAGGACAGTGATTGAGGAGAGTGATTGAGAAGAAAGCACGTCGAGAGAGTTGGTGTTTTAGCAGCTGTAAAACCATTTTAGCACTGAGTTTGCCTCAGTGTCGGCTGAGGATTCCAAGACCAGGAATCACCCTGATAAGCTGAGAGCATATACAAACAACTCAGTGTTTGGTTTCTTTGATGACCCATGAGGTTGTCTCCAGTCTCATTTTTATGAATACAAGTTCTGATTTTTGCCCTTACTTATGATTGAATGGACTGGAAACTTTCTTCCCAAAGACTGTCAGCCTTTAGATACTTTAACTGGTAATACAGATAGCTAATACTAAACAAAGCAATTTCATTTACTTAACCACAACACACTAAATTTTACATAGCAGATAATAGATTGTCCTTAAACATTTTTTAAATACAGTAATAAAAAAAAGACAATAAAGTTGTTTTAGCGTCTGCACCAACATAATTGGTTTTACATTCTCCTAGAGGATTACTGATAGCATGATTAGTGTATCCAGTGCTTGTTTTTAGGGACCTTTCAGTGGTTCTTAACAAATTTTAAAGCCTTGCTTGTTTAGTATAGAAAAGTCTTTGTAAGGCACAAAGACCTTATCGGTCTAGAGGAGCAAAAATTGCAGATCAACATAGTAGTCCATTTCTACATGTTCTATGGATATGTGTGTGTGTGCATGGGAAAGAGAAGAGAGGGAGAGAAAAGGGAGAGTTATGTTTATGATTTCCTAAAATGATTTAGAAATCATATTTCAACTGGTGGTGAAGCCACAGACTGTTCTGGAAAAACTCTCAGATTAATTTGAAGTTAATTTGAAGATTATCTCTACATTTCTTAATTCCCTCTGTTTTCATTTTTTGTATTTATGTCTTACAAAGAAATAATTAAGAAATTCTAGCAAACCTCTGCTCTTTAATATTCTTAAGTGGAGTCTACTATACTAAACTAAACTGTACTGAACAAAACTACTGTACTGTGTTTGTGTGGCAAAGTTTTGGTATTGGTTGGAGCTACAGGGGTGGCTTCTGTGAGAGGCTGCTAGAAGTTTCCACTATGTCCAATAGAGCCAATGCCAGCTGGCTCCAAGACGGGATCTCTGCTGGCCAAGGCTGAGCCCATCAGCAACGGTGGTAGCACCTCTGTGATAACATAGTTAAGAAGGAGGAAAAAACCCCAAAGCAATTGCTGCTGGGAGAAAGGAATGAGAATATCTGGGAGAAGCAACACTGCAGACAGCAAGGTCAATGAAAACGGAGGGGGAGAAGGTGCTTCAGGTGCTGGAGCAGAGATTCCCCTGCCACCTGTGGTCAAGACAATGGTGAGACAGGTTGTCCGTCTGCCACCCATGGAAGTTAACAGTGGAGCAGATATCCACCTGCAGCTCACCTGGAGCCTGAAGGAGCCTTTGACCTCATGGGAAGCCCATGCTACAGCAGACTTCTGGCAGGACCTATGGACCCCTGGAGAGAGAGAGAAATCCACTCTCAAAAAGGACTTACGACCCTGTGGAGGACTCATCCTGGAGCAGTCTGTTCCTGAAGGACTGCACCCTGGAAAGGACTCATACTGGAACAGTTCATGAAGAACTGCAGCCCTGTGGGAAGGACTCACGTTGGAGAAGTTCATGGAGGGCTATCTCCTGTGGGAGCGACCCCATGCTGGAGCAGGGGACGAGTGTGAGAAGTCCTCCCCCGAGGATGAAGGAGCAGCAGAAACATGTGATGGACTAACTGCAACTCTGTTCCCTGTCATGTCGTTCCCCTCCTCTCCCCCAGGTAGGAGGCAGAGAAATCGTGAGTGAAGTTGAGCCCAGAAAGAAGGGAGGGTTTGGGGGGAAGGTGTTCTAAGATTTGGTTTTATTTCTCATTATCCTAATCTGGTTTGATTGGTAATAAATTAAATTTTCCCCAAGCTGAGTCTGTTTTGCCCGTGACGGTAGTTGATGAGTGATCTTCCTGCCCTTACCATAATCCATGAGACTTCCAGCATATTTTCTCTCCTCTGTCCAGCTGAGGAGTGAGTGACAGAGCAGCTTTGGTGGGCACCTTGTGTCCAGCCAGAGTCAACCCACCAGAAGTATATCCAAATATATTAAATTATTCCCTTATTACATAAAAGACAATTCTTTTTGTTGTCTTCTAGGTTTTGAGTTACAGAGCTGGAAGCATAGTGAAAAACAGTAGTGTTCATGGCTGTTCAGTGAAATAAGATATTAATTTCCTTTGACAAGTTTGAAGCAGAGGAAGCATTAGGATGACTTTGTCTACATAGTGCTGATGTAGGAACAGCAGAAGCAGTTTATTACTAAACAATGTGTTCCTCTTCTCCAGTTATGACTTTACAGTTGTTCACTTTTCATATGTAGGCTGCTTTCCTTTCTGCTTCATACCAGCGACACCCTCTTTTCTGGAACAGGAATGTTTACAGTTCCCTAAGTTTCTTTTGGGCCCTTAGGTTATCATGGCCTTGTGCCCAATTTTATCTTCTTGAACACCATTCTTTCTAAACACAGTATCATTAAAGATAAGGTAGATAAAAAAGAAAAAAATGTGGAACAGGCAAACCAACCTAAATGGAAAACTATATTTAGTGTGTCCTGCTAACAGCACCAGGCTATGTTGGTTGGCAGCTGTCTTAGATGTGAGAGTAATAAAGGCAGGGTAGTTGACAGATTTTGGAGGTGATGAAATTAAATTCCATGCGATAAACAATCTGGTGCTCTGTCCTTGTCATGACACTGTGGCACTGTCCTTCAGGGCAGTCCTAACTGTGATAACAGAGACGTAAAGTGCCAATACATCACCTTTATGAAAATATGTCTCTAGCTAACTAGAAATATAGAATTCTGAAACAAAACTCAGGAAAACCTTGACAATTAAAGAAGAACCTACACTACTGTAATCTTGTGTCAATAATTCTCCTGGGTCCCACATTTCAGTTATTTGAAATGCATTTGGCAACTCTAACTTTTCACTGTGTAACAAGAAGACACACCATCTTGGAAAGCTGTATTAACAAGTGTATCGTGTATATTGTTCAAATAAGCAGATTGTCTTTCTGTCCTGTTGGAGATAATGAGTCTTGCATAGGTCTTAGAGAACCATAACTCATTACATTGAAGAATGTGATCAATCATCTGTGATTCTGAAGGGGTCAGTTCAATTGATATTCTTCTGTTACTATGAGTTGTTTTTTAAAATGTCCTCAGATGGTTTTGCCTTTCATTCAGAATGCAGATGCCAAGAGCATTTGATGGCCACATCTGCATAAAGCAATGACAATAGCCATATAAAAATATTTACAATATATTATATTTATTATTTGAAGCCCAACTTGCCAATTGCCCATATCAACTTTTGTTACTAGTTTTATATGAAATGGAAGCGCTCAACTTTGTTTAAGTGAGAAGAATAGCCTTTTTCTGTTAATGGAGACGACAAACTTCAGTTATTTACAGGCAGCCCTTCTTCTGTAACTTTAAATAATTTATTCATTGTGAATCAAAATTAACACATCTGAGGAGAGTCATTTACAGTGACAAGGTATGTAAAGTCGTATCAATGCCCATATAAACATTCAATAGTTAACATCCTATCCATTACTGGAATGAGAGATAAAAGCAGGAAAAAACCAAAGAATAAAACCTTGAAATCTTTGGAAAAGAGCTATCAACTGGCTCATTCTCTATCCAAAATGATTACTGTATTAACAGCTTCATATTGACTTTAGTCCTCTTTTTTGTTATTCCTAGAACTCACCTCCCTGATGTCACACTGCTTTTTATAACAAAATGCAAACATAACACATCACTGTGTGTCATTTAAACAATACTGAAATAACTGCATGTTTATATGACTTTCTAGAGGCCTTCACATAAACTGAAAATAATTCAAACTTATTGTTCAGAGCTGTGACCATAAAAAAGTATGACCAGTTAATCTTTTTTTCCCCTCATACTAGGTGGGATGAGTTACTGCCTTTCAAATAAATGAAAAGCAAAGTAATTCATTAAAGGTGTCTATACAATCATTAATACCTTATTTGTCATAGATGACAAGAAATTAATGGAAAGTCTTGCTAATAAAAAAATCTGAAAAAATGTTTCTAGTTGCTTTACTAGCACAGTGCTAACTATTTAGATTTCAATGTCATTAAACAGAACTAATGAATTTTTGGTTAAATGTACATTAACTCCTCTCTTTAAGTGAAAAATAAAATAATATGTGCTACATAGAGTAGAAAGGCATTGAAATGTTTTCCTGAATTGTATTTTCTGATGATTAGACTTACTTAAAATTTGTGTTCTGTTTCCCATTTACCTATTTATTGAGTAGATTTTTTATTCATAGACTACATTCTGAATGTAGTCCATAAAGAACAGAGAGGTTTAGGATTAAAAACTCTGACATGAAAATTACATTATCAGCTCGTAGAATTCAGATATTCAGTTCTTAATGTCTTCTGGACCTGATCTAACCCACCTATGGAATTGCTACCTCTGATTTCAGTGATGTTTTAGATGAGGTTCTGAGTTTAAAATGCTGAGATGCTCCTGTCCTAATGACTGTCACACGTGAGAAAAATTTGAAGATAAAGGAAACTTGGGGGTTTGCATAGAGGGAGCATAGGATTTCCTTTTTACAAAGTTGCATAGACTGCTGAGATACAAAGAAGGATAGTATCATATTATGTTTATATAAAGTACTGGCCATTTTGGTGAAGTTAAAGCTCAGACATTGTCTTCCCATTTAGAATGGAATTTCTCTATGTTTGTAATGTTTTTACTGTTGAAAGTTTACTTAATTTAGTTTTAATTTAAAATTTATTTTAATTTAAGATTTCAGGGAAAACATCTCACAAAAATATACGTTTTCCTAAAGCTTGTACTGTATTAATAAATTGTCTAATTAACAATGTCATTTTAGGCATAAGATTTGTAAGTCCACAGAAAATGTTAAGAAAGTTAATCTGTTCCGGAAGTTTGAGATTTTCTTTTGGTTTTGAATCACAGAATCACAGAATAGTTTTGGTTGGAAGAGACCTTTAAGATCAGCAAGTCCAACCGTTAACCCAGTGCTGCCAGGTCACTGCTAAGCCAGGTCCCTCAGCACCATATCTATACGTCTTTTAAATACCTCCAGGGGTGGTGACTCCACCACTTCCCTGGGCAGGCTGGATTCTCCTTCTGGCCCTTCTTGTCGGTGAGCATCACATTTGCTAATGTCTCGTCCTGTAAACTTGAACCTCCTTGATTAGCCAGCATTGCTGATAAATGATGAGACTAATAAAAAAGAAGACAAAGAGAAGAAGAAATAAGAAGGATTAAAGAAAAAAGAAATAATAAGAATAATAAAAGAGGAGACAAAATGAAAAAAAACCATATTTGCTATTTATAAGAAAGAAATCACAGAAAGATTACGAGTTCCAAAAGACGACAGACCAAATTTTTCTCTCTTGTTGCATTTAAGGCATTTCTTAGTATTTCCATGATAAATAAAAGGAAAAGGAACTGCCATAAAGATATATAAAGCGAAAAGGAACTGCTGGACAGGTTTAACGACAAACTTACTCCTATGAGCTTAGCTGTTTTCATGTTCCAGTGAAGTTAAAAGAAAAGCATATGTGGTACATTAATGGGTGGAACATTTGCCACCTTGTCAATCAGGCTTGTAGGTGTTTAATTATGTCTGTATGTAGAACCCTTTAAAATATTTGACTTAAGCGCATTGTAAAAAGGTCATACAACCATTTAGGAGAATGGCATATATATGGGCATAACACCAGTTCAAACTGTAATCAAATTGTCTCAGAATGGTCTAGACAATCCTCCAAAAATGCTGTATGTTTAGCTGCATCAATTTTAATCGATGTGAGGTTCAGACATACTAGTGATGTGCCAGAGTATTCTGTATGAATCACTGAGGGTGTCCGCTAAGGATACTGCTAGCCTTTTATTTAGGGTTTTGCCTTGTGGGTACTTGAGCTTGGCTTGCCAAAATGGAATTTTGCACATAAAAAAAAAAAGTACTAAACCGTTTGCTTAGAAATACGCTGCAGACTCTTGAGATAGGCTATAGAAAGTATTAGAGCAAACAGTTAAGAATTCCAATTTAAATACATACATGAAGTTAACAATAAAGGAAAGAAATACAAAAATATGCATTTGATTTCAACTTTCTAGCAATAATCGATCACATAACATTTGCAACTCATAAAGCTTTAAATTGCTGTACAAGGAAGGAATGCACACTGCTAACTTTACAGCAGAGAAGAGCAGGGAGATTAATTGTCAGCAATTCGCTCTAAATTACACATGCAATTGAAAGCACAGCTATGAATAGAGCTAAGATGTTCTGAATAATCCCCTGGCCAAGCTAGCATTAACATACTTTATTATCTACCTGGAGGCATCAGCTGATAAATCTTTCCAATGACAGAGTAGTAAGTGGGAGCCCAGATGGGAGTAGTTTTTATCACTTTTATCACTTCTATTACTTTTATCACTTTTATCACTTTAAGGCTTCTTTCCTCTAGGGTGAGAGTTATCAGAATCCGAAGTTCTGAGAACCTGAGAAAAACAGAGGCATTACAATACCACCGCTACACTATTTCGTGGTTGTGATGGAAGCACTTAAAACCCAACAGTGTAGTGACAGTGGCTGGCTGTTTGGGTTTTTTTTATCTTTATGGCAACAAGTTTCAAATCCAGGAACTTCTGCTACTTTTCATCTGCTTCCTTCAATTTGCAAATCTCTTGCACACTTTCCCTCAAAGAAAGGGAACCAAGTAAAGGTTGAATTGTTTGGAGCAGATAAATAGACTATAGTAATAGAAACAAGCATGCGGAAAGAGAGGGACAGTTACAATAAGACAAAAGCTTCGCTTTGAGTATTATGCTTTCCTCTACATTTTACCTAGTGATGATATTGCAGAAGTTTCTAAAAAACCTGAAATATCACACTTAGCTCCTCACACAGAAAACAAGATATTTGGTACAAAACACTGTTGTTATTACTTCCATTTTAAAACTTTCAGACTTTCTTCTCTTGACTTACAGGGTGAAATACAATTTCAATGTAAACTTCTGATTCTGTGATGCAAGATTCTGCCTCCTCATTTGGAGGTGCAAATCATTGACAGGAAATGCGTTTGTATTTGGTTTTGGTTTTGTTTTTGCTTTTGGTTTTGGTTTAAATGAATATGCTCGATGTGGAAGGTATAACCATTAAATAAACATTTAGATTCTTCCAGAACCTAATGCTAATTAAGTTTTGATTTGTTACAATTTCTACCATATTAAAATAACTTTTAACCTCTCCAACTGCTATTGAATGTATATCTCTTTTGGTAAAAGACAGTGACATTTAATAGAGTTTATTGAATAAAACAAAGAGAAAAAAGTAGAGACTTTTGCCTCCTCTAAGTTAAACTAGAAATGGATAACAGTAATAAAAAATGTAATGATCCAAAAATAAACTGAGTTAATGGTCTTATCTAAGAATGCATAATGATAAATGTCCCTGCTCAGCTTTCTTCCTTCCTAACAAAGCAAATCTATTAAACAGATTATAACTAGAAAAAAAGCAAAGAAACAAGCAAAAAAAGGTTCACTTGGCTTTTCTAGCTTCCTTTAAAGGCATAAAACTACACTTTGAATTAAGCATGTGAAGAGAAACGTAAACTGACTAAATTACTAGAAATGTCCATTTGATAAACAACAATACACTCATTTAAATCAGAGATTTGTCTGTTTTATTAGTCAAAACCAAATAACATTTTTGCTCTCAAAACTGTTTGGAATATAAAAAAAAAACAAAAACAAAACCCACCTATCTTATCTTTCAATGACTACCCCTCTCAGTGCTTGCTAATAATATAAAAAATAGCAAAAATTAGGATCAATTTGTGATCCATTACTTTTAATGGATTAGCTCATGAAAAATAAAGTAGAAGGAATGAGTTACACTCACCGAGGTATTTTGATTCCTATATATGATTAAGTTACAATAACAGGTCTCTGGATCTGTGTCTAAACTCATTGTATCAGAAATGCTAATACCATTGCCAGTGCTAACTAACGCATTACTTCTCAGAATTCATTCCCGAGTTCCAGATTACATTTCGTTCAGAGTTTGCTTTCAAGGCAGTCTACCAGGAAACATTGGAAACTACTCCTAGAGAAGCATTTTTATTAAGTGTACCAATGGTGAATTGTTTTTGTTACTTTTCTTTTGCTTTGTTTCTGACCTTTATCTTTGTTTCTCCTAATTTTCTTCTGCAAGTTGCAGAATATGAGTATGAAACCAGATGAACCTTGGATCATGTTGTTTCATCTTATAACAAGCCTGTTATAATTGCAGCTTGAGGTAAACAAAAAGTTCAATGCTATACGGTTTTTGGAAGGTTAAGATTTAGTCCAATAAAACAGAATGATGAAGATTTAGCATTTCCCATTGGGCACTTTAAATATCACTTTGTTAATGCATTAATCATGTCCCTAGCTGCTGGCATGAATAAATTCTTCCCCATTGTCCCTTATAAAACTTTTCAGTGGGTAAGAATGCATTCGAAAATTTACACGCTCAATGGAAAGACAAGGCATCCACATTTAAACCACTCTATGTGTAGTCCAAGAAATTGGCAGGTGAGGTAATGTTAGCAACTAAACAGGAAGGATACTAGGGCTTGCATGTGTCAGTGGGAGAGAGAAATAATTTAACTATTTTTTTTAAGGAGTCCATCCATGGAATCCAAGGCTTGTAGGAAGTACCAGTAGAGCAGAAAACACCATTTACACGAACAACAGATATATAGCATCTTCTTTAAGCTACTCTATTTCCTGAAAATATTCAGGAGTAACGTGGCTAAAAGTCATTTAATCAAATATCAGTGTCGGTGAGTTGACAGAGACCCAGAATTTATTTATTTATTTATTTATTTATTTCTTTACTTACTTACTTACTTACTTACTTATTTTTACCTAGGGATGAGTATGCCCAAATTTATTCAACAGCTGTGGCTCATGAACTGGTTCCCTGAAAGCTATCAATATTCAACCTTTAAAATGTTGGAGTCTCATTTTGACTTCTCAGTTTTGTCTGTAACTATTTTGAGTTTGATAGTCCTCTGTAAATGTTTCCGAAGGTTTGTGGGACTCACGTCTAAGAGATGGAAAGTAGGTGAAGTTCCCACGGTGATGCGCAGGACGAGTCAGTGACTTGAATGGATGGTTTTTTATTATTTACATTTAAAGGAATAAATATAATGACATACATCTTGGTTCCATTTCTATAGCTAGAAATCATTTCTCGCATCAGTCTGCAGAACAACACAGATATTTGGGAGTCCAATTAAAACTTCAGGGTTTGGTAATTCTGTTTCTAGCAAAACTGATGGTAACATGATAAGATGATAGGGTCCACTGCCTCTTTATATGATTAAGATCTAGAGTACATCTTCTGGGCCTGAAGACTTGAAGTCTTACAAAATCATGTTAAACTTCTTATTATCTTAGTGGAAGACTTTAAAGTTTTGTCAGAACTTTGTTAATTTACAATAATGTAATTTAGGCCATGCAGGTGCCTAAAGTTCTATTTCATTCTGTTTTTAGTTTCAGAGAGCTCCATAAGAAAGAGGTGGGGAGGACACAACTAAAATAAACAAAAGAAATAAAGTTACAGAACACAGAATTAGAAAAATAAACAAAAGAAATAAAGTTACAGAACACAGAATTAGAAGCAAAGAGAAGACAGGTTAGTATATAAATAGGAATATATCATTTGTCCATAAATAGATGGAAAAGAACTGCTGGGTTTCAGTCCTATCTTCAGATTTTCTGAGAGATACTGCAGCCATTTTTGAGTGTTTTCTCCCCTTTCCATTAGAAGACTATTGAGGGATTACGAAAACCTAATTGAAACATACATGCAAGCTATAGTTGAGCAAAGATGGTAGAAATGTATAAGAGGAAAGTAATACAAAGGAGACTGGATGTGTGGATGTGAAGTGGACAGAAGGTATTGCAGAAAAGATGTGACAAATATATGTCATGAGCATAAAAGTTAAGAAATGAGAAGCATGGAAGACATAGATACTGAAATAGCTAATTTTTATGCAGGAAGTCAATGTAATCAACTGTAAACCAGTGATCAAGGAGAAACAATGGAACAATGGATGAACTAACACATAATCACATAATCAAAGACTAAGGTAAACAGACAATTCAGAGTTCATAATCACAGACTATATTAGCTAATTAATTAGTCACGTAGTAGATACATTAAGTGAATGATCAATAAATTAATTTTAATTAAGGAGTAAGTTGGTTAGAGATCCATCCACTAATAAACAGAAAATGTTGAGTTTCAAAGAAAAACATCTGCAGGAGTCAGACAGTTAGAAGCAGGCCTAAAGGCTGAGTTAAAATGCCAGGAGTGGACAAAAACCGTACAGGAAAGGAAGGCCAGCGTAAAAGATACACGGCAGCAGTGGGTGGTATGGACAGGATGACAACTTCAGGCAAGCTCTTTCTTTTGGAGAGCATTGCTGCTGCTGGCAATCACTGACATTAACAGGCCGTGTCTAGAAATAAAGAAGCCACATCTTATTCTAGGACATTTGGGGGTGTTAGAGCAATTTCCAAACTTCTGGTCCATAATAATAATCACTTGGGAGGCAGTTTGTTTAAGAACACATAGTATTGTCAGGAGTAAATACATGACTTGATCAGAGGCAGTTTGCCATAAAACTATGAACAACGATCTGACTACTGCAATATAAATGTGCCATAACATTAAATTTTAAATGTGGAAGAGATTTCTAGAGTTTTCTTCCCACGTAGTATCTCCTCAAAAGTTCAATATATATTTTGTGTTCCAATAAAGTAAAAAATTTGATAGGACTTGCCCTTTCTTGAACACTTCACTTCCATGCACACTGCTTTCCCATTGTGCATGTAAAATTTCTTCAAATGTACATGGAAGTATAAAGCCAAGCACTGAAGTCATGTGCTGATTTGATTTAAAATTTTACCGGTTTAAGTCTATTTGGAATATGTTTTTTCTTGAAGAGAGTCAAAATTCAAATGTATTTGCTTTTATGATACGTTAATCTACTAAAGCAACGAAAAGCCTGGTAAGCAGCTCAATAATCTCTGTAGGGATAACGACAGTTTTAAAAGACAAAGTAGTCAGAATAGTTCTTGTCTGTCTTTCAGGTTTATCAAATGAATTCTTAACATCTAGTAAGATATGCCTTTAAAAGAATAAAGAAACCTCATGCTTTCTTCAGAAAAACCTCAGCAGCAGATAATCAGGACTTTCTCAGCTGAAGACTTTATATTTCATCACCATAAAGTGACTGTACTGGTAGATCTCTTGAGGTATCTTCTCTCAGAAGGGCAAAGTTTGTAACAGTAATTACTAACTTAATGGCAAAATCTCATGGTTCTTCTCTGAGCCATTCTACAACAGGACCCCTCCCACCCTCTGTCTACTCAGCTCCTCCTCAAAAGAAGCACTCTAAACAGTTCACAGATAATAAATAACCTCTGCGCATTTGGGGGTTTTTTCCTAGGCTGTATAGATCTCTTACTGAAACCTTATTTTGTGAAATGGAACATCTGAACGGAGGTGAATGTTTTTTGGAAACAGAGTGACATATGAAGTGGATGCTCTGCTATGTAATCTTGAAAATTAAAATGTAAAATTTTATGATATTATCTCGACAGTTCCATTATTTGGTTTATGGCTTAAAAAGATTAAACAGTAATTCAATGCAATCTCAGGAAATACAATGTTTTGGTGTTCTAGACAGACAAGTGTAAGATAGGTAGGTAGGTCAACTTTACAATAAAACATTGCTGTAATAAGATATACCAATAAATGCCTTATTTACATAGTGTGACTCCATATGACAATGAGTAATCTCATAACCTGCTTTGTTATGCCAATAAATTAAATGTTTGGCAGTTTTCTGTCCATGTTACTTTTGACTGAGAAAAGAGAATGCATTCCTCTGATGAGCTAAAATTACAATTCTTTCCTTTTTTCTCCGTTGTATACTTATTTGAGAGGGAGGTTGAATGTCACTTCCGTATTTATGAGATTAAAACTTTTCTAACTTTGCTCACATAAACAGTGCTTACTGGGACAAGATACAGTTTTACAATTGGGAGTTTTCTTAGCAGTAAACCCACTAATTAGTAAAACAACTGATTAGAATACAATAATGAAACCACTTTACTGCTTTACCATTAATAAAACCACTAATAATTTTTTCTAATATTATAGCTTCTTATAAACTTAACTACGGTAGCTGGGGTAGTGTTAAGTGGTGACGAGTCTGGTGACACTTCACAAGACACTTTAGTGTATAGATTATCCAAAAGGGATTTAATTGAAGAAATTTAATTTCAAAAACTAAACGCCTAGTCAGTGAAACTACTTTGTTTTGGTGTCAGAGAACAGAAGGAAGTCGTGATAATTGTGATAGAAATGAACATTTTCTCCATTATACTCAAAAAGTTCTCAACTTTTTTTTGGCAGATGTCAGCACTACAAAAACACGTAGTTATTGGGTGTAGTTAAGAAAAACACCAACAAAACAACATTGCTTTGTAAAGACAATCTCTGCTTCTATCATTCACTCTGATCTTTCCAGAGGAAAGCTTCTGAGAATGTTGTGGACGAGCAGCTGTAGAGTCCTTTCATTTTGCATTAGATCTGGGTATGAAATAAAAATTAGTTCGCTCATGCTGATTGAAGATTTCTCACACTATAGTAGGATGCCAGGTAACCATGCTGATTCTCTTACATCTGTCAACGGCTTTTTGGAGTTCATTATCCAGGAGCTTTTGTTGCAATAACTTTTATCTTTGAAAGCTTGTGTGTCACTGCTTTTTCTTCTCTGCAGAGCTGCAGTTGGCAAAGTTATTCAATTGCTCTCTAACGCTCAAAAATCTCACAGTTCCTTTTCTTTGGTGCCTTCTGCAAGAGAGGACAGGGTTTAGGCCAGCCAAAGGCCTCTTTCCAGGCCACAAACTGTGAATCAGTAATGGCTGGAAAGTGCCCTAAGAGGACATGTACGCCCAGGGGGCTGTGGATTCCTCAAAATGAAGATTGTTGCCAGGCCTGTTCAGGCAGTGCTTGCAGTCTGGCCATATGCTGGGGATGCGAGAGGGAGACAGATCATAGCATCAGGGATCTCTTATTCAAGGCAGGATAGATGGTGTCTTTCAATTTGCTTGAGCTGTAGCCATCTTGCTGAAAACTGCTAAAGAAAATGTTTAAAGTGACGAGTCCTTCCAAATGATCCATGATATAATCACCTCGTTCAGTCCTTGCACCATCATGCATTTCCAAAGGCAATGTTTGCTTCTGTTCTTATCTGTGATCTTTATTACTTCAGTTCATCTTATCCGTTATGATTGTAGGTCTTCAATAGAGGTTTCCAAACTTGCCATTGCTTTTATAAAAATCACTTTATCTCTAGGCACTTTTCAAAGCCAGTTTGAAATGCCCTTTTTCTACAGCTGAATTTATTTTTTACTTCTGATATTTTTATTGAAGAAATACATTGCTGAAACTTGAAGTAATTCTATAGTGGAACAAAGTGCCAAATCACAAATAGGTTCTGTTACGCCTTGCTCCCAAATGCCCTAGGATAACTAGTTAACCTTGTTGGAAATCTGTCTTTATTGGTTTTAATCACAGAGTTTTTAATATATTTTTGTTCATGTAGATTCTTTAAGAATATTATTACCTAATTAATTATTTGTAAAATATGGACACATACCCATACAATTATTTCTTTGTCTTTAGTTTTAACCCCACATTCAACGAATGACGATGAATGCCATGGGACACATTTCAGAGAATATAAAGCTAGAATGACGTTACAACATTTTGTTAGCCAGAGTCTGAAGTGTTGAAAATCACAAACTATCACATAAAGTGAGTCATCCTGGGTTTATGTCAACAAGACGTGGCAGATACAGTATGTAAACTAGCTTATGAAAATGTATGAGTGTGTTGCAGGGTGCTTCCTTGAGAATATTATTATTATTGGTTAATTTTTTTCATTAATAGCGTTCTGCTGGAAGATATAATGTATGTTGACGCAGTAACTCCCATTTCTTCCATTCCATCAGGGAATGTAACGACCAGAGGCAAAACGTTTCACATTCTCTTTTTCCTCCTGCCAGAACTGTTTTTCCTCTAAACCTTATAAATACAAAGGAAATCAATGCAGAAGCTTCATGTCAAAGTCTGCAGAAACCTTTGCACATTTGAACAGTGAGAGAGGAATGCAGGGAGCCTGATTTCATTTTTTTCATAGACAGTGGGATAAATGCACTGTCAATATAAAATAAAATTTTTTTCCATGGAAAAATAGTTTCCTGAGAATTATATCTACCGGGCAGCTCTGTTTCAAATATTTCCTAGTCTGAAGATATAGTTCCCTTTTGGTTTTGGTCAAATTCAGGGCAGCTGCATGCATTCATTTTACATTTCTGAGAAGAGTTTTGATGGTTATTTTCTAGTCAGCTAGTGTAAGGCAAGTTCATCTTCCTTCTGTATGTAACACCTCCCCCTCTCAGGTGCACATACTCACTGCGTGCAGTCAGCAACACATACCTACAGACACCACCTTGCGTAAATTATTACCATGTGGGAATCTCTCTCTGTTTAACATGGAAATAGTCAGTTTTGATGTGTTTTCTGTCTGTATTATAGTAAAGAAGAAACTTTTCTTCCATCATACCATATCAAATAAGCAAGCGCCTTAAAACAGAAAAAAGTCTGAAGGGTTACCAAATTTGGTGACATCTTACGTAGTGAAGAGAGAGCTTCAAGAAGTTGAAAAGGTTGTAAGAAAATAACCAATAGTGGTTCTGAAGCACTGCATTACTGCATCATTCTAGTTTTTGTTAGTTTTGTTGTTTTTCCTTGCATGGGAAATAAATGTATTTTAAAAACAGGAAGAAAACCTATAGTAATGTAAGAGGGCACTCTTGCTTGTGTCATTCCCATTTAAAGGATAATAAAATCCAAGAGGGAGATCTTTGAAGATATAAATATTTATTTATGCTTTGCAGTACTGATATTTCTATTACAGGTAGGAGTGTATTATTAGCATTATGTAAAGTAGTGATTCATTCCCATTCCAAATATCATAAATGATTTGTTATCTGTCACAAGAAAAATAAATTGAAGCTGAAATGCTAGAGCCACTTTGGTTAAAAAAATGTCATTATAATGATTGGCAGAAATGGAGAGGAGAAAAAATAAGCTAATTTATTTTGTCTAACGAGAAAAAGGCTGATGGAATGTCACTGATCTATCTGGATGTATCATTATGGCAAATGTTTGAAGCAAAGAAACTATGTAGACACAACAACAACTGAGCATAAATTTTAAGTCAAATTTAGGTTGGAAATTAACGTTGCTAGCGATCAGTGGAGTGAGGATCTGGAGCAGCCTGGGGAAATTCAAAGGAGTTGCATGAGCTAGAAATTTATGTATAATAAGCAGGGTGCTCAATTCAGTGGCCCAAGACATTTTTTCTCACATGAAGATTATTAGTCATTGAACAAAAGATCTATTTTTTCGAAGAGCCCCTACAAATGCAGTATCTAAGTCCACACATTACAGTGGTAAACAAGGATGCTGTAAGACTGAAATGAGGCAGCAAAATTGGATGGAAATTTAAATTAAAATTACTTTTATAGCAGGTACCATCTTTAAAGAATGTTTTATTTTGAAGAACATTTTTCTGGCTTTACAGAACATGTATTTTTTGTCAGAGAGGTCACTTTCAAAATCTGTTTAGGATTGTTTGCTAATTTGCATTTCAAATCCGCTGCATTTTTTTACCAATGTACAGAACTTCTGGTTTCAAGGGTTTGTAAAAAAAATCCTAGGTACTATACTATCTTAAAATTAAAATGGCATTTAATTCTAGATTGGAAAAGTACCTATTTTTTAAAACTTATTTCCCATCACCTGATATGTAGTAATGTTGAGATCGGTTTAATTTCATTTTCCATACTGGCAGAGTTTTCAAAATGTAATATCTTAATGATCTTTTACTTTCATGAAGAAGGTTAACCTGAATCACAGAGACAAGCTAATTGCAATGAAACTTGCAGATACCTTTGATCTGAAATGTAGTGTGCTATTAATAATAAGCCTTTTCCCCTCATTAAAAGGATAAAAATGAGCATATTGCATATAATTCAGCATTCATTTTCAGGACTAATATTATCTATTGTCTCTTTGATTCAAGCTTGCTTGTTTTCTTTTTGACCGATTGACCAGAAAAAAAAAAAAATAGAAATTAAGAAGCTAAAAAGGTAATTTTTTTTAAATTTAAAGACAAGTTGTTAATGGTCTCAACTATGTGTTCTCAGTAGGGAGCTTTGTAACTAGAAATTTCATTACTGAAGAAGCATTTTAAAAATTCAGGTTACTAGGGTAAGTGAATAAGCCAAGGCTGCAGAAACTGCTTTAGAGTGGTGGTTTTCAGTCAACAGTATGCATCCCAGCAGTTATTTACTACCATGAGTATCTAAGAAGCCACCTTTCTCCCTTCTTTTTATTTTCCTATAATCTGGAGCTCAAACAAAATATACTTACCTGGAACATCTTAATATTAGAACCAAAATTTTCTGTTTATCTGTATCTCTGTATAAATCTAGATTTTGGAATGAAAAAATAAGTATTTAAAATTTTCACTCAGAATTTTAAAATGAGTCAGCTTGAGAATGAGAGATGTCACAGTGAAGCTATAGTACAATTGCCCCTGTTACAGGGAAACTAGAAATGTCAATTATGTCATGAAAAAGTCAGCAAACTGAAGGACAAACATACCTTAATATTTTGCATTATCATTAAGCAATTTGATCCATGAAATGCTACATAGTGTATAAAAACATTTAAATTCTTCTTTTGTATTTCATTATCTTGATGCAGTAAATTAATTATCTGAAATGCAAAAATATTTACTTTTAATAACATTTAATCTGTTCTCTGTTATTTTTACTGAGTATCACCTACCTCTTCTTTATTTACCCAGCTAACTTTATTCCTGCCATTTATATGCTGTTATATGTCACCTTCTATTCTTTTAATTTAAATATTCTTTCCAGCACAGTTTTCAGTTCAGCCTTTTTTCAGCAGTCAGGCTGTTCTTGTTTAAAATGAAGGAAGGGGCACGCTAAACTCCTCTTTGTCATTCAAAGTCATTTTAGCCAAAAGCTTTAAACAAATTAAATAAAATTCAGAAAATTGTTCTATTGCCTTATCTGACAGAGCTCAAGGAATGTGATCTTCAAGCACCATCTGAGGCCCTTATGCTTCTCTATCCTGAGATATTTTCCTAGTGGTTGCTGACTTCAGTCTAGAAATGAGGCATGTATGTGTCAGATCAACAAGTCTGTGGGAGGAATATAGAAATACTATGTCAATATATCTATATCTGTTTGTAAAGTCAGGTGTATTTCCTGCAGGGATTTAATTTCTTCCACTGAACATACTCCAAAAAGTAAACATGAAGGTAGCACTGTTTACGTTCTATATAGGAGATAAAAGTAAAATGCATCTTCTTTTAAGTAATCACATCATTACAAGCATGTCTTAATTTGTTGGTATAGGCTTTCTGGTTTCTTGAAGTTTTCTGAATTCTTAACTATATACGTTTGGATTTTTTTTAAAAAAAATCATCTAGGGACATTTGGCTTATTTAAGCCTCTCATTTATAAGTGCCCATGATATAATTAGGATGTTTCATAATCATGGGTCATCTACCGCCACCATCTGCGACTCCTCGAACGCTTCCATCAGCGCTGCCTCCACACAATCCTAAACATCCACTGGACTGACTACGTGACTAACGTTGCTGTCCTTGAACAGGCAGACGTCACCAGTATTGAGGCCATGTTGCTGAAAACGCAGCTGCGTTGGGCAGGACACGTCTCCAGGATGGCGGATCACCGCCTCCCTAAGATCGTGTTCTATGGTGAACTTGCCACCGGCTGCCGCAAGAGAAGAGCTCCAAAGAGGAGATATAAGGACTCCCTGAAACAACACCTCAGCCTAGGCCATATTGACCACCATCAGTGGTCCACCCTGGCCTCCAATCGGGAGATTTGGAGACACACCATACATAACGCTGCTGTCTCCTTTGAGAGCACGCGTAGAATCAGTCTCGAGGAGAAAAGACAGCGCAGAAAGAACCGTGCCTCGACTATACCACCCAAGGAGACCCTCCGGTGTGCTCTTTGCAACCGGTCTTGCCTACCCCGCATTAGCCTTTTCAGCCATCAACGCGCTTGCAATAAGCGTGGGCAAAGCCCTTCCCAAATCTTCGTCCGCGAAGCCAAGCCATGATGATGATGATGATGATGATGATTTTTGGCTAAAAAAGGTCTCCAACAATATTCATTATGTTTTCCATGTGATTAGCAGTGGTCACATCTCCAGCTAATTTTTTGAAGGTAATTTAAGTGAAGATATAGTAGTGCTTTTGACCCTTTTATCTATCCTTTCTATTTCACCTCATCTGAGTAGCATTTAAAGGAATCTATGAACTTGTGGTCTTTGCGTAATAGGCCACTTCCAGCTATATTGTTTTTATTCTATATGAGTTTGGGAACTTTTCTCTTTTTTGGCAATTCATACTATTGTCCTCCTTTCAAAACTGATGCTAGTGATCTGAGAAGTCTTTTTAAGAATCTCAGAAGAACTAAGATTTTAGTTTCTGATCGAGTTTCTGTTCAATACCCTTACGTATATTTTATAACAGACATACTTTATTTATATCTAATATTTTAGTATGAGCCCCATAAACTCTTTTAAATTGACTTGAACTTACTCAGCCTATTATAATTTGATCACATGTTTATGTTCAGGCAAAATTTTGAGGAAGATAGGAGTTACACATCAGAAAATACAGTAATTTTTTTTTCACTAAATGAGATTGTGTTGCATGGCATTACAGAATATATTTTCACTGCTTGGGGCAATGTGCTATCTGCCATAGAACTTTGGGGTTTGAGCTGAAAAGTCAAGTGTGGATTTTTTTTTTTTTTTTTTTTTTTTTTAGCATTCCATAAAACAACATTTTTTTCATTTAAACAAATGTTACAGACTACCAAACCTAAATTTTTCCTTTCACATGGGAGCACCATTCTGCTCGGTTAATCCAATGGTAAAGCAGCAGGCTTAGAGGGTTTTACATCTGCGCTCTTTGTTGCTTTCAATAAATGTCCAGTATGATGCAGTGATTCTGTTTCTATTTTCTAAATTGGTCAATTGACTTTTATTGCTGTAGCACAATCTGCTCAAACAAAAACTAGCAAAACTTTCCATTCCCAAGTTTTCCCATTTGTGTCCTCCTCCAGACTTACTAACTTCGGTCTTTTTACAGCTTCAGGCTTTGTCAGTCAAGTGACAATTATGAACCTTTTTCATGCTCCACTGAAGCAATAGATTCATTCTGTAGCTACTGTAGGATATGTCTGGCCAGACCTGTTTGTCCTTTTTGCCCTTGCATGTGTTTGATCAGCTCTTGAAATTAGTCATGAAAGGAGACCTATAGTATAGGGAGGTCAGGCAGCTTTTGATCTTGAAAATAATCTTTTTGGTCTCTTTTATGGCTTGAACAGTAGTACGCCCTCCAGAGGAATAAAAATAAATGGCAGAAACCCTCTAAATCTGGACCATTGATACAAGACTGCAAGGTTCCTAAAAGAAAACTTTAATAAATTGAAGACTTGTAATCCAGGAGTCCAATTCAGTACAGGTCTACTTCTTTAAGAACCCTTTATAGGTGAGACTTCTTCTGGACCCAACCTCCTTTGTTGGGTGTAACAGCTCATAAGTACTGAAATACATACAGGCATTTGGTAACATTTTTCATAGACAAATTCCCCTGCCCCTCAAACACTACTCTTAAATTAGACAAGCTATGCTTATTTGAAAGGTTGTACCCATATGTGTTTCTCTGAAGGTAAAATTGAAGTGACATACAGGGTGCATATCCATCGGCTTTGACATAGTGGTAATTTCCTGAATTCTTGCCTTGCATCTTTCCATTGTATTTCCACTTCATGTTAGTTTCTGTTAGGGAAGTATTTCCTTTGTTGTTCTTTTGTCTTCTTTACTAAAAGATGTAACGCAGATTCTAAAAAGATTCCACTCAGTGGGATATAACAGAACACATTGTTGTGCTTGAAATACACAATAAGCTTAAACCAGTATTTGAAAATCTTGAAAATCTAAATCTTTGCCATCTTCATTGGCACCTAATACTTCGTGTTACTCTTGAGAAAAATCAAGCAGCTCAGCACAATGTAAGTTTTTTCATAAAAAGTAGGTACTTACAGAACACAAAATACTGGAAAATTTGAATCCCCGAAAATTTCAATTCATGACATTGAGAGTGAGTAATTGACACACAGAATGATCTTTTGAAAATCTCTACTCGGTATCCTAGGTTTGTTTTTTTCCTCCCTCTAACTTGCATAATCATCCTTTGTTAGAGCTGGAGGAAGCTTCATTATTGTCTGGCTGCTCTCTCCTGCTGCTCTTAATGGTTCCATCAAAGTGACCTATAGATGAATGCTGTGCCAGTCTACTTCTTCCAGAGTTTAGATTAGGCAGCTGCATCTTGTCTGGACTTTAATAGTTCATGTGTCCAGGTTTCCTTTCCATGCAAGCAGGATTCATAGGGAAGTTGAAAAGAATCATGATACGGATGAGGCATGTGTGGATGTGTAAGTCTTCCATACCCTGTGCCCCAACCTACTCTGAAATTATGCTATTGAAAACAAAGGGAGATAAACATTCCAGAGAATTGTCACCTAACGCAAGGAACACGACATCCTTTGA
The DNA here is from genome assembly GCA_009769605.1 of Bucorvus abyssinicus. NCBI lineage: Eukaryota > Metazoa > Chordata > Aves > Bucerotiformes > Bucorvidae > Bucorvus > Bucorvus abyssinicus. The sequence goes on along the minus strand of CM020030.1, from coordinate 15,652,850 downwards.
ATATATTTTTAGAAATAGATTTTTGTTGGGTTTGTGTGATATGGATTATGACAGAATTTGTGAGCTACCTTTTACATGTCCTGACATGGCATGGGAACTGTGCTTTTACAGGGGATGATGTACTCAACTGAGGTGAGGAAGTGCAAACTTGATTTTCTACTTTGCCATACAGTGACAGGAAGAAATAATTTGCATAATTAGATTTACAGTGTTTTGCAAGTGCATGTTCATTCTGAGTCAAAGAGATTTGTTTTATTGTGTCATTGCAAGTCTAAGTTTAAATCTCACCTTGAAATGTTTGTATTCATGACAGTTCCTTTAGGGTAGTGCCTATAATACCATCTCATAATGCTCATGCAACAGAAGGTGTGGATACAGCAAAGAAGTCTCTGTCTCTAACTTCCTTGAAAGGTATTGCGCAGAAAGAGACTGCAAGGTTCATCCAAAAAATTTATTTGAGCTTCACTTACAGTTTTAACTGTGAGGCTCAAGCAAACAATTAATTGAGCTTCACTTTCAGATCTAATATGCTACTATTGCCGGTTTTCACAGACAAATGGAAGAATGCACTAATTGCAACTTAAAAGCAAGAATACATTGTAGAACCTTAAAAGTGCGCCAAACATTATATGTAGGTTAATCACCCACAGTCACAAACTTACAGCATGCTAAATATTTGCTTAACCTTCCAGTAAGGGCTCTCATTCACAGAAAGTGACATCGACAGGTGCTGCGATCAAGGGGGAAGGGTCTCCATACAGGGTAAGATGTAGCGTTGGAGAGATGACTCCCAATTCCTAACCTGAATCTTAGGGTTTTTATCCCCTGATTTACGTGGCTGCGGGCAAGACTATGACTGAGCAGATTATACCATCTGGGATGTTTGTCTTTGGTGATGTAATGGAGTTTCTCCTTGTCTTTATTCATCCACGGGTGAGGCTCGCTTCTCTATGCTCTTTTTCCTACTTGTCTTTTGCTGATCTCTTGATTGTCTGGATACACAAGGTTGTCGGGTGAAACAGACACTTGTCTCAGGCAGCTGAATAGTACTGAATCGATTGCTGCTCAACCCCGGTTTGGACTGAGACTCAGGGCATAACATTTGTTAAGGGGTTTCAAGGCTCAGCTCAGGTTCTGCTTCTTTGAATGTTGCAGTACTGCCCTTTTTGGTCTATGGCTTATGGACAACTGGGTGTTGAGCTATCTACACAGCTCCCCATGGGTCGTCTCTGCACAGATAAGACCTCAAGGTGATCCAAGTCTGGGTCGCTTTTACAACACCCTGTGAGTCACCTGCATGCACTAAACATTCCCCAAACTTGTTTACCAACTATGAGTTAGATGATCCACACAGGTCCCAAGGAAGCAAACTGACCCAAGAATACCACCAAAGGGATGGTGACTGTGCGGTTGGTGTTGATGCCACTTTAAGCTGTGGACTGTCCAGTTAACTGAAGCGGATCTGATAATTTTCTCACAAAACATTATTGAAAAGGAAATTTAGCATTAGCTTCCTTTCAAACCCTTCCAGACCCTCCATGACTCACTCCCCTTTAGGCAAGAAACAGCATCTCTGGAAAACCTCCATCCACAAGGAGTTTTATCTGAGCATTTCTTGTAACAACTAAGGAATCTGGAACAGACTCATTTCATCCTGCTTTACTCTGTACACTCCTGCAATGACTATGCTCCATCAGCCATACAAAGCTTGTCCATTTACATTAATATAGTTTTTCATGAACAGTTTAGTGAAATTTGTAAAGCAAATTCCCTCTCACACAGTAACTGTTCATTATTCAGTCATATTCTCCATAGCTTTAGTTATTTATAACCCACCAGGACTTGTTCTTTGAGGATAGTTTTAACAGAGCTTTCTCCACCGAATTAAACACAATTAAGCATTACAATTTATGGAGAAATCAAGGGTACAGGAGAGCAGGATAAAACATATTTCCTGTAAAATGTGGGTTAAGAGTTTTACCCGTAACATGGATTGCTTCTATTAAAAGTCTTTAGATCATGCCTATGTTAAAAAAACCCCTAATTATATTGATTTTAACTGCAACTTATTATTAAAAAAGTACATGTCAGTCAAGTTTATGCCTTTGAAGCAGCGTGTTCTCCCCTCTAAAAGCAGTGATCTGATTTAGCAATTAGAACAGTTGGCTGCTAGAATCTGCTTGTTTCCCAAACCAGACCTTAGTGGTCAAAGATGATTAAAAAGTCTGTTTAAAATGTAATCATAGAATCATAGAATACCAGGTTGGAAGGGACCTCAAGGATCATCTGGTGCAATCTTTCCTGGGAAAAGCACAGTCTGAACAAGATGGCCTAGCACCCTGTCCAGCCGAATCTTGAAGGTGTCCAATGTTGGGGAACTCAGCACTTCCCTGGGGAGATTATTCCAATGGCTGATTGTCCTCACTGTGAAAAATTTTCCTCGAGTCCAATCAGAATCTCCATGGAGGTAACTTGTACCCATTACCCCTTGTCTTTACCATGTGACTCCCTGTAAAAAGGTGCTCCACCCTTTAAATAGTGGAACGTGATGATAAGGTCTCCTCTAAGCCTTCTTTTCTCAAGGCTGAACAAACCCAGTTCTCTCAGCCTTTCCTCATGTGGCAGCCTCCCAGTATTTGATCATCTTTGTGGCCCTTCTCTGGACCCTCTCCAGCTTGTCTATGTCTTTTTTGTATAGTGGGGACTGAACACAGTATTCCAGATGTGGCCTGACAAGTGCTGAGTACAGTGTGATAATGACTTCTTTATCTCTGCTGGTGATGCCCTTGATGATGTAACCCAGCGTCCTGCTGGCTTTCTTTGCCACAGCAGCACATTGTTCGCTCACATTGAGCTTGTTGTCCAACAGGACCCTCAGGTCCCTTTCCACAGAGCTGCTCTCCTCTACCTCGCTGGACTCCTGCGTTATGTTTTCCTACTCCTGTGTTGCACTCCTGGGTTATTTCTTCCCAGGTGCAAGACTTTACAATTGTCCTTGTTGAACTTCATAAGGTTCTTGTTAGCCCATTCTTGCCACCTATCCAGATCTTCCTGCAGAGTGGGTCTCCCTTCCTGCCCACGTGAGAGTAGCAATAGATAGCAGTGGGTGTTCTTTACAAGCTGCGGCACCCTCTCGGCAAGATTTTGGATCTTAGCTCCTGGAAGGCAGCATATCTCTTGTGACTCCTTGTCTGGTTGGCACATTGCCACCTCAGTACCCCTCAACAGAGACTCACCCATTACAAGCACTTGTTGCTTCCTTTTGTGGAAGGAATCACCAATCACAAATCAATCACATGTACTATTTGATAGCAAAATAAGCTTTTGAATGTGAAAATTATGTAAAGTTGGAAAGTAATGATAAGAACAGTTCTACTGTCAAAAAGTTTTGAATAGTCTGTAGATCAGTAAAAGAGGATATAATTTCAGAATTATCTGAGGATCAGTATGACACTTTTTTGGACATTGATTAGTTTGCAGACCATGGTCCAAGAGCTGCTGGTCTAACAGATTAAACTACTTTTAAAATAAGTATTTACCTATGCAAAAGGTGGCTCTTTTCTTGAGAATGGTAATGTTATCACTGAAGGTACAAAGAATTTGCAGACCCTTTGGAGCAGGGTGGAGGCTTAAAAAATCTGCAGATCTTTTAATTACATCTACAGAAAAGGCAGCATATTCTTCACTAAGCTGTAATTTGATAATGCTAAAACATAGTAAGATTTGATAGAATTCTGCAGCTTATAAAATATAATTTTGATATCTCTGAAGTGGGGAATTTTGGTATTGCTGAAGTATTATGAAATATATTCTGCAGTCAGAATGCTGTATTTCCAGCTGTTGTGTCATTTGAGCAACGATTTGAACATAAGCAAAAAGTATAGCAGTTTTTGCCCGCTTATCTTCGAATGTATTTCCAGTCATTCTACATTAATGTCATATAAACTAGAAAAGACATTACTCTTCACTGAAGAAAGAAAATTTTAGTTTTTGTTTCAGAGAATGACTAAAAAAGAGCCAAATTCCCTTAGAGTATTCCTGCCATTTAAAGTAGATCTCATTGCTGATAAAGTCAGTAAGCATTTTGCTTATATGTAGAAATTTACCAGACAACTATCCAATTCCTTCTTAAAAAAGGAATCTAAACCCAGTCTTTTGATTTTAAAACTTAAATAAGTATAACTTATTTAACTGTTGTCCAAGTTTTCTGCATGTCAGTGACTGAAGCTTACCTATTTTACGTAATATTGTAAAGATATAAGATTTATAATGTAAATGATCGGGCAGATGTGCAGTACAAGCTAGAAATGTCCTGAGAACAGTTTGTGTATACATAGATATTATTGCAACTTCACTCAGAAATGTCTTCGTTTTCTTTTTAAGCAATACCTGCATTTTTAAATATTATTTTAAATTTAATAAATTTCAACAAGAATAGGTATTTTTGTTTAAATTCTCTGAAGAAAAGCTGTGCCTCTGACACAAATTGAAAACTGAAATGCTTTAACTACAAACTCCTTCACTGAGAATTCTAATCGTTTCCTGGGATATGTGTGTGTGTATTCTATAGAATGTTTCATGGTCTTGTTTCAAATACAGAATGAGCTTCAAGCTCAGAGAAACACTTTGGAGGTATGCATAGCTCCCGTGGCTGCCTGCCTCTTGACTGAAGGATAGTTTGGGTCCATTCTCCAAATGATTCTTAAAGGAATTTGGAAAGGAGGTCTCTGTAGAGAGCAGACACTTATCCCACTTCACTGTATTACATCAAAATGTAAATAGACTGACATCCTATGTCACCTATGGTGTGAGTTCTTCAACAGCTACAGTCTGCATCAAATTAACTGTATGCCTACTACAAATAAAAGTAGAGTGAGATTTCATCAGATTTCATGCATCACAGAAGGGGAGTTCAGGTTTGGCTACTGCTTCTGGTGTACTTGTTCTCATGCTTGATAATGTTAGGTTAGAACCGTCTTTTCTGTGGTTTTCATCTCTCAACTTTCCTGTATCATCAGTCACTTTTTATAAGTTCCTAAGTAATATACAAACCTAATTTATTCTATCCATTCAGGGCTTCATAACATTCATCACAGACTTTTGATCCTCGCTTCATAAATCTTACAATAACTTTCAGAACTGTTTCAGTGTAGGTTGTGTTATCATTAAAGTAAGATCAAGAAAAACAATACATTCTTGGTCACAGGGTCAGTTATTCACTGATTCCTCCCTACTGACTTATCTGGCCAGGTATTTCAGGAGAAAATTGACAGTTTCTAATATGTTGTAGCAACTTTCAGGGAACTTTCAGAGAAGATACCCTTTTTTCTCAACTTAATTTCTCACTTAGTACTACATGACAGTCAAATACAATGTTCTGCTAAAAGCTACAGAGTATGTATATGGATTTTCAACTATCATGGCTCCTAGCAAATGTAATTTCATTCTTTTTTATTGGTATTTACCTCTGTGAGGTCACGTCAGTTTACTGGTGTCTTCTATGATGCAGCTGCTAGCCTTTGAACCAAAGTTTCCTGGAAGTTGGCTGTCTAATGGTAGTACTTTCATTTGTCTTTAGAATGGAATAGAATAGAATAGAATAGAATAGAATAGAATAGAATAGAATAGAATAGAATAGAATAGAATAGAATAGAATAGAATAGAATAGAAGTACAATACAATATTTTCAGTTAGAAGTGCTATTCAATGATCATCTAGTCCAACTGACAATTTAGCTTCCATTTCATCTTATAGAATCTCTATTTAATAGCAAGTTTGGTTTTTATACATATATATATGTATTTATATATATGAATTTTTTTTATAGTACGTACATGTATATGTCACCAGTCGACCAAGGCTGGCCAATCACAGGACAAACTCTCCTTAATTAGGCCCCTCCCTTTCCCAAGACCGAGGGCGTAAGAAAGAGATAAGACAAAAAAAAAGTTTGTGAGGCCTTTGTTCAATTAGGAAACTAAACCAAACTTTAATAACAATAGAAAGATATTATATACAGAAAACAAGATATGAACAAGTTGATATCCGATTAAAACGGGTGCAATGAGGGGTGGAGTGCAACAAACCGTGGTTAAGGAAAACAGCAATAAAGGCTACCAGGCTGTTCAGGCAGCAGTGGCACGGCAGCTCCTGGCAGAGGCAGCAACGGCAGCAGTGGTGGCAGAACCACTTGGCAGGTCAGGGTGCCGGCGAAGTGATGGCAGCAGTTGCGGCAGCAACAGCAGGACAATGTGGAGTGGCAGTGCAGCACAGTGGTAGTGAAGCAACTGAGCCCACAGCAGCGGGGCCCGCGGCTGCCCATGGTGAGCCGCAGGGCAGTGTAGCCACAGACCCAGCAGGTAGCAGCAGCAAAGCACACAATCCCACCTGCGTGCCATTTCTAAAGAAGAGTTGGGGCACATCAAAACTCCAGAGTCAGTGAGATGTGCTGGTGTCATGGGAGGAATACACCACTGGCTATTTGATGTGTCTTATCAAAGGTAAACTAACCCAGATTATCTCAAACCAGGATGGTATACATTGTGGAATGATGTCCTGGTTCATTTAAGCATCTATTCTTGTGCTCAAATTCTGTTGACTTAGCATTAAGAATATGGGATAAAAATGTAAAAAGGACCTCAAATGCTTATTTGTCACGTATGGAAGAATGAACTATATATGACCATTAAAGCCACAATAGTTCTGGATGCAGGAGCAGTGGATATGAAGACACAGACAGGAGGGCTCACAACTTTTAAGACTAAACTCTAGTAAGCAAACTCATATCGAGACTCTTTCAGAAATGTCTGTAACCCTGAAACATCCCCTGTATCCATGCAAGCTTGTGGTTTCCTATACAGAATGTGGAGAAGAGGTAGTACCTACAAAAAGACCAATTTGGGCACTACGTGTTTTATCTGCATATATGTTAATGTTATTAAATTCTATTTCATTACCTCTAACTGGGTTATGACATACCTCATGAGTGTATTTGTATTATTTGGTAAATTCATTGCATAAAAACTGATTCTCAATAAAAATTTGAACAATCTTTTCCCCTGAACACTGTGGTTCAGAAGAAAACATTGTCATCAATCTTCCTAATAGAGACTGTTCTTCGGAGTGATACAAGTGTCTTAATAAATTGCAAATGCATATAGTTTAGTTAAATAAAATATTTCCAGTGTTCAGTAATCTGGCTGTAAACAGTACCCCATTCTTATAAATCAGCCCTAATATTCATGGCATTTTCATTAATGTGCTTATAATAAATACAGTAAGGGAGACATAAACACATTAATAATACACGTTACATTTAATAGCTTTTGCCCTTGGAAATTCTTATCTAGCTTCTACAAAAGTCAATGGAAAACTTGCAGTTGAAGGTGTTTGAAGAGAACTTGAGCCAAGGTATGAACAAGCACATTCAACGTAAAAGCATTAAATGTTGAACTATTGCTCTTCCTACACTTCACTGACTTTTGTTTCAATAAGGTGACAGATCAGTTCTTGTGCAGGTGCTTAGTAAAAATAACAGGAATAACACAATCTGTAATTCAGATGTCATATCTAATGAATTTTTTAAAAAAAAAAATACATAAATAGTAAGATTTTATTTCTTCACTATGTTTCAGAAATATAAACTAATAACTGGTGTCTGTCCAGTTCAGAAAAGTTAATCAGATTTATTTTAGCATGAGCTCTGAATTAATTTCTTTACTTCTTTTCTATGAAAGCTTAAAAGTTTCTTTTTGCAAGCAATGATCTTTACATGTGCACATGTACACACATATGGGTAGTAGAATGCATTAAAATTTCATAAGGATATTTCATAGCCTCCAGCATTTATTTCTATAACTTTCTACGTTTTGTAAGAACGGTTACGAACATTTCTTAATAGGAATGTGTACAATTAGACAAGGTGGATTGAAAGTTATAGCGGTTAAGAGCTACTTAGATGTTCAGTAAGTGCTGAGGTATTTTATGAAAATTGCATGGAAATTGCTGCCATTACCATGTCTTCATCAAGCCCACTGTCATGGTTTTAAGGGACATTTTAATCATATCTGCTTTTCTCTTCATAAAGGGTTATTGCAACCAGCAGCAATGTGACAAGGAGAAATTTCAAAAAGAAAATCTGTTACTTCTGAAAAGAAAATGAGAGCTGGAAACCTGATAAAAGGCAACATGACTTTTTTCCCTGGAGGAAACCAGGGGAGCAAATAAGAACTCAAGACCTAACTCTAAACTCCTGTCCACTTTAAATGAATTCTTTTGAGCCACATTTCTGTTTATCTCTCCCTTAGGAAGCAGACAGAAAGATACTCTTAGTCTCAGTGCATTGTGGTTTAAAACCATCCAGCAGCTAAGCCCCACACAGACTCTCACTCACTCCCCCCCGGTGGGATAGGGGAGAGAATCAGAAGAGTAAAAATAAGAAAACTCGTGGGCTGAGAAAAAGACAGTTTAATAGTACAGTAAAAGCTGTCCACGTAGACAAACTAAAATAAGGAATTAATTCACCACTTCCCATCATCAGGCAGGTGTTCAGCCATCCCCAGGAAAGCAGGGCTACAGCACGTGCAACGGGTACTTGGAAAGACAAACACCATCACTCCCAATGTCCCTCCCTGCTGCTTCTTCCCCCAGCTTTATATGCTGAGCACGATGTCTTATGGTACAGAATATCCCTTTGGTCAGTTGGGGTCAGCTGTCCCAGCTGTGTCCCTTCCCAACTTCTTGTGCACCCCCAGTCTACTCGCTGGTGGGGTGGGATGAGAAGCAGAAAAGACCTTGACTCTGTGCAAGTGCTGCTCAGCAACAGCTAAAACATCCCTGTGTTATCAGCACTGTTTCCAGCACAAATCCAAAACACAGCCCCATACTAGACAGCATGAAGAAAATTAACACTATCCCAGCTGAAACAAGGACACAGAGCTAACTGTCTGAAGTAAGAAAACAGACAATAAAATATGGTTCATTTCATACCTCAGTGACCTCAAATAAGATGGTGCACTATATAAATATAATGCAAATTTATTCCAGTGTCTGACACCTGCTAATTCAAGTTTACTGGAGGAAGGGGGACACATGTAAAAGAATCTTTGCTATCACAAGGTAAGAAAGAGAAACCTGTTGTAAGGGTAGCACACCTGAGGAGCTTTGGTGTCAAATATCAAATGACACCAGTGGCTGAGTTGGAAGCTAACACAAAGAACATGAGCAATATAATAGGCCAACAGAAATGTAAATAGCTTACAATGATGGCTTGCATATGATTTGAAAGCTTGCTATAGAGATTTTCCTGCAGAAAGGAATGTATTTGCTTATATACTGTTACAATGTGTAATTATTTTAGTAAGCATAAGCTTTGTCAGAAATTAATTTTGCAGCAAAATCATGCTGAATGTATGTTAGAACATACTAATAAACTATGTTGCCTGATTATGTAAACAAACACAAAATAGACTTGGGAGGGAAATTATGGTTATTTTAGTAGGAGGGGACAAGGCAGTAAAGCACCTATGAGCATTGCCAACAGCAACATCAAAAAAGAAGCCATTTAAAATTATGTATTCACTTGCAATGGAATACTTTTAAGCTGCTGTAACCAATGATCTGATCTATATCACTATAGCAAGGATGAGCCTTGCAAGAAGCCGTGATGGGGCAGCAGTGACCTGACTTGAGCTGACTTTGGCATCAAATAACTCAACACAACACACCACCTCTCCCATCCTGAAGACCCACCATAAGAGATGGAACCCAGGTCATGGGCTGAATGAACCCTGGACATTTTATGGATATTTTTCAGGGGTGGCCCAGAGACTGAGGGAATGATATCTGTGTATATATCAAAGGATGGGGAGGGAGAAAGTTATTAACTTATAGTGTGGGACCCATTACGGAGAACAACGTAAATTCAATGGAATAAGGGGTGGAGATTGTATGTTAGTCTACGAAGGAGTTGATTTTCATCATAGCAGACCATATGGGGCTGTGTTTTGAATTTGTGACTGAAACACACCAATGGCTGACAACACACTGATGTTTCAGCTGTTGTTGAACAGTGTTTGCATAGCATCAAGGCCTTTTCCATTTCTCATGCTGACCCCACAGCAAGTAGGGTGGTGGTGTAAAAGATGTTAGGAGAGGAAATAAGCAGGACAACTGACCCAAACTGACCCCAGGGATGTTCCATGCTATATGACCTTGTGAACAGAATTAAAAGCTCAGGGAAATGAGGAGGAAGGAGGGATGTCTGAGGTTATGGCATTTGTCCTCCCTAGTAACCATCATGTATGCTGAGGCTTTGCTTTGCAGGTAGCAGAAAACGTCCGCCTACTGATGGGAAGTAGCAAATGAATGTTTTACTTTGCTTTGCTTGCACATGCTGTGGGGATTTTCTTCATTTATTAAACTCTCTTTGTCTTGACATACAAGTTTTTCTCCCTTTTGCCCTTCTGATTCTCTCCCCTATCCTGCTGGGGGAGTAGGGGGTGGTACGGTGAGGAAGAGACTAATGAGACTTAGTTGTTAGCTAGAGTCAACACACACATCACTGCATACATGTTATATACATTTTTATCTCAATTTGGAAGTGTGGAGGATTGTTTTCATAAATCCACCATAAACCCAGAAGCTGTGCTACTTTGAAGTGGTATTTATTTCCAGGAAATCTGTGCAGTACTGATGGGTGTGATTTTTTGGGGGGAGAGGGGTTGTATGTTTAAAGATGTGAAGTCTCTTCCAGATGTGCTACCCACTGGAGGAAAAAAAAAAAAAGCCATTCTTCCATGACATTAACATTATTGTTTTAATTAGCATTATTTTTTCGTCACTTTCTGCAGTTGTTAAACTGATGCTGAGAGTAATTTTCCAATCTCTTTACAGGTGACCTAGGGTTGTGATAGAAAATACATTCAATTATCACTTTTTATATGAACTGAGACAGATGAATTCGAATGCTGACATGAAAAACATGCTGCTGCAGAAAAAACAAGATCCAGCCTAAATGAAGTCAAGTGTCATATGTGAATATTGACAATGTTTCTGAGAGCTTTTTGACCCTAAAATTATCAGGCAAGACAAACAATACTAATCCGCATTATTAAAGGCATGAGAGAAAATGGAAGAAAGTATGTGGAGTTATAGTGAAGTTTATAGAGAAAAATAACAGAAGTTAATGTGAGATATCAATGTTAGATCTCTGTGGTTCCTGTGCATACAGTGTGCATTTACCTACTACAGGTTTTATGATTCTCCTAGTTTCTATGGGGCATCACTGTATATTGAACAGTATCTGGAGGTGAAAATTTGATACTCATGGATGATGTCGAGATAATTGAGAGAGGAATAAAAGTATTACAATGCCATTTCTCAGGTAAACTTTTAATTGATATATTCGTTAAGCAGATATGAAAACAAAAGTCCTTGTTAGAAGGAACATACATTATGCGAAAGTGTATGTCAAAAGCATTCATCCAATCCAGGAAATATACTTGCTCTAAAAAAATTCTTCTACCCTGCGAAATACCCTGCTGTGTAAATAGACTGATGATCTATGCAGCTATATCATTTGTTTTTACCTCAATATGATAAATTACTATACTTATCTTCTCTCTATACAGTGGTTCAATTAAAGAGGAAAACAATTATTCCATAACATCTGAATTTGTGTAAAATGTTGTGGTTTTGTTTGTTTTAATTCAGAAAATAGATTATTGATGTTGGTCTAGATTTAATCTTACAAATAGGAAGAAACAAATACACCAAAGTCGAACCTGAAGATTGAATTACCTTGCTAAACTGCATCTATCTCCCTACTGATATATCCATAACAGAATACATAACTTTAATACAATATACTCACCCTGTGTAAATGCTGCTTACAGAAAATCAAAATACACATTAGTGGTTTTGTTCATAAAATACCAGCGCATTTGTTTGTGATGTTGCTGCATATTATTAGAGATTGAAAAATAGAGGAAAATATTATATAGCAAGTAAAAGATGTTCCAAAGTTAATGGAGTATTCTTACATTTCTAAATCTGCACACGTTTCCCTCATGGTCAAAATTTTAACAAGAAAACAGTATCTATTAGACAGCAATGAAAAACATAGAACTAGAAGAAGTGTATATTAATACTTCCCCAGAAGTGTCTTTGTCTTTAATCTCAAATGGAATATTCTGTGCAAATTTGTCCAGACAAATAAAAGCTTCTAATTTATGAGCCAAATAAAACCTTCGAATTTCAAGAGGCCCTTGAGGATAGCAGTTCCATAATTCTGTAGAAATATTGCTATTTTTGTTTTGAACTTCCTGCCTGTTAGTTTCATTTGTGTCATTTGAGGTTCTGCATAAGAAAAAAAATCAATCTTCATGCCATCCAAGATTTAGTAGACCTCTCTTAGCTGAACAAAACTAGGCTTTGCAAGAGTTTGGCCTCCTCTGTGAAAAATTATTATTTATTCCAATCCCTTGTTTTGAACATTTGCCTACTATTTTTCCACATCAGGACTTTCTTTCTTTTCCTCTGGCAACTTGCTTTTGGTAGGTTCCATTGGTATGGGATGCTGCTGTTTGCAGGAACCCACCAGAGCAGCTACCACCCAGCCCCCTACTCACTCGCACTTTTGCTGGGGGATGCCTCCAGAGAGCATGTCTCCTGGACTTCATGGCATCCGTACCCTTTGCTAAGCCTGTTTCTCCTTTTCCCAAGTCATATTTATCCAGGTGATTGTTACTTCTATTCTTTATAACACCTGCCACTAATTTACCACTATTGGCATCTGAGTTGTTCATAATTCCCTACATATTTACTCAAGCCCATTTTAAACAACGATGACATTTATGGAAATAATACTGGCATTTTCCTCATTAAGCCTGCTATTTCAGTCCAGAGGGCATCTACATTACTTCCTATGATTACTATGTTATTACAACATATAATGGTTAAATTATAATAAAAATTGTGATATAAAGTATACATGATACATACAGTACATAAAAGTAAGGTTTTTTTAATATGTATCATCTCTTCTTTAATACCATGATCTATTCTAACATTCATAGTAAGTTTGTACCATTATTTCTGTTTCACACTCACTCCTCTTGGAGGAGGATTGTTCCTCCCATTTACTTCTTAGACTTCTAATTTTTGTGTAGAATTCAGCTAGAACTATATTTTTAAGCAAGTCTTGCCATCTCTTTTCCTCTTGAACCAAAGAAATGCTTATCTGACCCAGGAAGCGGGAACATGTTTCAGCCTGAACTTTGTCTATGTGAGCAAATCCTTCCACCGTAGTCAAGCAAAATTCTCTAATGTAGGTAACTTTTAATAGATGGGTAATGCCAAGTGGGCTTAGATGTCTTTTTGAAGTGTCCTTGAACAGGCAGACGTCACCAGTATTGAGGCCACGTTGCTGAAAACGCAGCTGCGTTGGGCAGGGCACGTCTCCAGGATGGCGGATCACCGCCTCCCTAAGATCGTGTTCTATGGTGAACTTGCCACCGGCTGCCGCAAGAGCTCCAAAGAGGAGATATAAGGACTCCCTGAAACAACACCTCAGCCTAGGCCATATTGACCACCATCAGTGGTCCACCCTGGCCTCCAATCGGGAGATTTGGAGACACACCATACATAACGCTGTTGTCTCCTTTGAGAGCACGCGTAGAATCAAGCTCGAGGAGAAAAGACAGCGCAGAAAGAACCGTGCCTCGACTATACCACCCAAGGAGACCCTCCGGTGTGCTCTTTGCAACCAGTCTTGCCTATCCCGCATTGGCCTTTTCAGCCATCAACGCGCTTGCAATAAGCGTGGGCAAAGCCCTTCCCAAATCTTCGTCCGCGAAGCCAAGCCATGATGATGATGATGAATGTATTTGGTTGGACAAGGACAGTTGTGGCATGTTCTCTATTTTAAAATGAGAGCAGTAATATTTCCAATCTCACTAGGTTTTATATCACAGTAAATGAATGAATGTTTAATGCACTCATGCTACAGTAAAATCCTCTCACCTTCTGGCTGCAAATAACCTGACTTGGAAAATAGCATTTGCTAATTAATTAAAATTATACTTCCCTCAGGAAATTTGCAAAATAAATCTTCCTTGATGCCATTGCATGGCAAAAAGCACCAGACTCCTGACTCTGATATTTTGCTTCATTATAGGAAAAAAGTTGTAAAGTACATAGTCAGATTAAGTGACTTGGAATACATTCCTGGATGTAAATGTGTCCAGTATACTGACTGTCTTAAATCTCTGTACTGGTTTCAGCTGGGATAGTGTTAATTTTCTTCATGCTATCTAGTATGGGGCTGTGTTAGGATTTGTGCTGGAAACAGTGCTGATAACACAGGGATGTTTTAGCTGTTGCTGAGCAGCACTTGCACAGAGTCAAGGTCTTTTCTGCTTCTCACTCCACCCCACCAGTGAGTAGACTGGGGGTGCACAAGAAGTTAGGAAGGGACACAGCTGGGACAGCTGACCCCAACTGACCAAAGGGATATTCTGTACCATAAGACATCATGCTCAGCATATAAAGCTGGGGGAAGAAGAACAGAGGGAGGATGTTAGGAGGGAGTGATGGTGTTTGTCTTTCCAAGTACCCGTTGCACGTGCTGTAGCCCTGCTTTCCCGGAGATGTCTGAACACCTGCCTGATGATGGGAAGTGGTGAATGAATTCCTTATTTTTCTTTGTCTGCGTGCACAGCTTTTGCTTTACCTTTTAAACTGTCTTTATCTCAATCCATGAGCTTTCATACTTTTTCTGATTCTCTCCCCCAACACATCAGGAAGGAGAGTGGTCATGTATTGGGTTTGAGTGCTGGGGTTTTGGTATTGGGGGAGTGGTTACAGAGGTGGCTCCTGTGAGAAGCCTCTAGAAGTTTCCCCAGCTCCCAGTCGGACCCTCCTCTGATCAAAGCTGAGCCCATCAGCAACGGTGGTAGCGCTTCTGCGATAACATATTTAAGAAAGGGGAAAAAAGAAACTGCTGAAAAACCTGCAGCAGAGAAAGGAGTGGGATGTTAGAGAAACACCTATGCAGACACTAATGTTAGTGAAGAGGAGGGGGAGAAGGTGTGCCAGAGCAGACATTCCCCTTCAGCCCACGGCAAGACAGCAGCCTGAGCTCCTGCAGCTTATGGTCATTAATAGTGGAGCAGATAACCACCTGCAGCTCATGGAGGACCCCACACTGAAGTAGGAGGAGGTACCCAAAGGAGACTGAGACCTTGTGGAGAGCCTGTGCTGGATCAGGCTCCTAGAAGGACCTGTGGACCCCCGGAGAGAGAGGACCTCGCACTGGAGCAGGTTTGCTGGCAGGACTTGTAAACCCATGCAGAATTCTCACTGGAGCAGTCTGATCCCGAAGGACTGAAACCCATGGAAAGGACCCCACCTGGAGCAGTTTGTGCAGAACTGTAGCCCGTGGGAAGAACATACGCTGGAGAATTTTGTGAAGGATTGTCTCCTATGGGAGGCATCCCAAGCTAGAGCAGAGGAAGAGTGTGAGGAGTCCTCCCTCTGAGGAGGAAAGAGTGGCAGAAACAACAGTGATGGACTGATTGCAACTATTCTCTGTCCTCCTGTGCCATTGGGGGAGAGGAGGTAGAGAAATTGTGAGTGAAGTTGAGGCTGGGAAGAAGGGAGTGGTGGGGGGAAGGTGGTTTAAGATTTATTGTATTTCTCATTATCCTACTCTGATTTGATCATTAAATTAGTATTGCTGTTGTTTTTCAAAGTAAATTGAGGTTTCTTCCATAAGTTAAGTCCGGTTTTTGTTCATGACCATAACTGGTGAGTAAGCCCTCCCTGTCCTTGTCTCGACCTTTGAGCCTGAGTTTTGTATTTTCTCCTTCCCACCCCATGGGACGTGGGTAGGAGTGAGTGAGCAGCTGCATGGTGCTTTGTTGCTGGCTGGGTGGGCTCAAACCATGACAGAGCAGCCGTGTGAGGCTGAGCTGTCTGCTGTGGCTAAATCATGAAAATCTGTTCGGAAGAAAGAGAGGAACAGTGATACAAATTTTTAGTACTACCATGACAGCACAGTATGCCTATAGGATATACAAAATTCAGTAAGCAATGAATATGTAGTGTTTTGCCAGCAGCTATCCTGTTGAAATACCAAGAAAACAAGTTGTGTTATTTTTTAAAGACTTATTTTATCTGTCAACCACAACTATATGGCTTACAGGATTGTGATAGTTTAGCTTTCCAGGAAAGCCATGAATATTCTTTCAATCTTGTTCTTGAGAAAGCTAGCAAATACTGGTGGAATCAAATGTCAGAGGTTAGTCCCTAGTTGGTCTTTTTAAAATCTGTACTCACTGAGAACTAATAAAACCCTCAAATCTATCCCAGTGACAAGTAAGCTGAAAGTAAAATCTGGAATAAAAAAGGAATTTGAAATGTAATTTAAACTTGTTCAGATCCTATAGTTTACAATAAAGCCTCTTCAGATGCTCACTATTTTAGATGTTTGAAGTCTTCTTTTTTAATGCTAGAGCTTTGAAGTTCAGATAAAAGATTCCCTCCTAAGGAACAGGCTTTCTTCTCTTAATGAACTAAATAGCACTGGACATTTTACAAAGTGTAGCTTCTTTACAAATAACAACAATGAAAGTCAAAGTACTTCTCTTTCAGAAAAATAACAATTCACATCCATGATAAAAGCAACTGTGATCACTAGTTGTATCATTTGAGGCATATTCAGCAGAGATAGGGAATTGTTAATTGTATTGTATTAATCAATGACTGACCTCATTTTGAACGCTCATTTTGAACGCTGTTTTCAAGAATGATTAGCTCTTACTGAAACAAAAAATTGCTTCAACAATCACCAAGAGAAAGAAAAATGTATATAATAAAGGAAGAGTAGTCAGGCATGCTTTAATTAGTCCAGTATGTTTCAGAGGAACTTGATTATTGTGCATATGTAAAATGGTACATCGTAGGAATGTGATGCAAACCCCAGGAGTAAAAAGACCAAAGTCATGTTGGCACAAAAAAGAGGTGGATAGAAACTGATGATAAATAAATTCTCTTTGGACATTAGAAGGAAATCCCTGGAACATAAAGCAGCATGTTTCAGCAGATTTAGTGAAATCTAACTGTTATGGAGAAGAATAACAGAAAAACTCAAAACTGTCTTCCAAGTGGAATGAACCCATAGCACTTATAAATAAACCTGTATAGTACAATACCAACCACACAGATCTGGAGGCCTCTAAGTCCTGTAGTTCCCCACAGCGATTCTGTCTTGCATTGTTTGTTCTTGTGCAATTCATGTAAACACACAAAAAAGAATATTTACCTATAAAGAGACTTGTAGGTCAAATATTATTAATATTTTACTAAAATAATATTTTCTTAGAATAGTGAAATAGTTAATTCCTCTGTAGAATATGGCTGAAGTTTAGGAAAGTTTTGAAACACAACCATTTCTTAAAGCTTACAAATAAGTCATGTATTCCGATGTTACTTCTTGTCAAGAGAAGTGTGCGTTTGCAATTTATTCTGTGAGACCAGCAAAGCACAGAAATAAAATGAGTGAATAAAAGCAGCTTATTGCAATAGAAGGGAAAGAGAGAAACTGTTTCTGCCTTTTTATCTACGTTTCCACTTCTCTTTATATATCTGGGCTTTTGATGGTATTTTTAGTTTTGTACTAGTGATTTGGATTGTTTTCTTTTTAATTGTACTTGCTTAGAAAAACTATTTTCTTGAATTACCAGAACTTATTCTGCTACCTTTAACTGTAGGTAAATAATTTTTTTGTTTGTTTGTTTGGGGGAAAAAAAACTTTTTTTTTTTTTTTTTAAAATATCTAGAAACATTTTTTTAGTGTCTTATTTGGTTTAACCTGCTGTGATATAGTGGAAGCAATGCAGATGTAAACACCAAAGAACTCCACATGTTCCCAGGCCTGGAAGAGCTTCTAACTTTGCAGGCATTATAGAAATGAGTCATGTGTCAAAAAATACTTATTAAATCTGGTTTTAATTTTTCTGTTACAGAAAATGGTTGCTTCTCTTTTTAAGCAGTTTTCTCTATAATCGAAACGTGGGCGGTATGGGCTGAGCTCATGACAAAATATGTCCCCACTTTTAGCTACGGTAAGAAAAGAACCTTCAAGGATATTAAACTGTTTCATATAAAAAGATTTTAATGTTTTCTCTATTAAAAGTTTCATCACTCTGATATCATTTTGGTATCAACAAGAAATTAGCATAAGGTAAGAAAATAGCGAAGTAGAGCACTTGCAGGTCTGAGGTGCCATAATTCTAAACCCAAATGATGCTCAAGGAACCAGAGGCTCCTAAATCCTTTCTAAAAAGAGAACAGCATTTGAAATACACTTTTGGAACCCCGACATAGACAAATTCCAATCTACAGTAAGCTTGGCATGTACCTCTGCCTACCTAGAAGAACCTAACTGGAGTCAAGATGCTAAATAATTTTTAAAGGGAAAAGGTCTTTATAATTATTCGTGCTACTGAATTATGATGGGTTGACCTTGGCCAGATGCCCACATAGCTGCTTTCTCAATCTCCCTTCTCAACAAGACAAGGGCAGAAAATAAGATGAAAAAGCTCCCAGGTCAAGATAAAGACAGGGAGATCCCTTAACAATCACCATCATGGACAAAATAGACTCAGCTTATTTCTAGTTAAACATAGAGTTAGATGGTGAGAAACAAAGATAAAAGCTAAAAACAGCTTCCCCATCAAAATTCTTCTCAGGCTGAGCTTCAGTCCTTCACCCATAACTCCTCTACCTTTTTCCCCCCAAACACAGCAGGAGGATGGGGAATGGGGCGTTGTGGTCAGTCAACAACAGTTGCTCTCTGCTGCTCCTTCCTCCTTACACTTTTCCCCAGCTCAAGTGTGGGCCCCTCCATGGGCTATATTCCTTCAAGAAAAGTCTACTCCAACACAGATCCTTCATGGGTCACATCTCCTGCTAGAAAAGCTGCTCCTGCATGAGTTCCTCTTCATGGACTGCAATTACTGTCAGGAATGTGCTTCAGTGTGGGTTCTCTAGGTGCATCAGCTTCCTTCAGGAAATATCTGCGTGCTTCAGTGTGGGGTAATTCATGGGCTGCAGCATGCATATCTGCTCCACCCTGGTCCTATCCATGAGCTTCAGGGGAATCTCTGCTCCTGTGTCTGGAGCACCTCTTCTTCCTTCTTATTCTGTCACTTTGGTGACACAGGGCTGCTTCTCACACTATTTTTCGTCACTTCTGAGTGCTGTGCAGTGTTTTGCCCTTTCTTAAATATGTTTTTCCAGAGGTGCCACCATCTTGGCTGATAGGCTCAGATGTATCCTGCAGTGGGTCTCTTGTAGCTGGCTGGCATGGGGCAGCCCTTGGCCTCTTCTCACAGAAGCCAGTTCTGCCACCCTGTGCCGCCAACTCTTTGAAACCTACACCCAACACTGAAGTATATATCTTTTTTTGTCTAAATAACCTTGTAGACTTAATCTTAAAATATACGAAGCGCTTTTTACTGATGAATTCATATCATAGTATAGATAAGGCTAAAGAACTTCTCTGGGGCGGCTTCTACTCTTGAGGCATGGATGAAGGTGTCTGTTATATACACTGCTGATGTTCAGAAAATATCTTAGTTTGATATGAACAATATAGAAGTTTTGCTGAGAAAGTAAGCCTGGGATGTATTATTTAAATTGGAGACAGAATTAGAACTTAATTCTGTCAATCTGAATATGATTAGTATGTGTCTGGGCCAGTTTGTCTTTGGATAAAGTTTATAATCAAATAAGACAATACTGTTGGATTTGTGGACAAATTTGTTAAAATGTCTGTTAATTTGAGAAGAATTCAATGTTCATTTTAAAAGTAAATCTGATTACTAAGGAAGATTTGGTTTGAACCAAGTGAAATGGAAACAATTAAAACACATAATATAGGAGACAATTTCAACATGGATTAGTTTTGATTTTTAAAAGTTTGAGCAGGCAGGAGCGTTGGGCGATCTTCACTTTCCAAACAGAATGTGTTTATCATGTTTCCTGTTGATAGCGTACCGTCAGCTACTGCAGTAGTAGACGCTGCATTACTGCCCAGACAACAGTAATATTCAAAGGACATTACCACTAAGAAGCTCCTACTAAAGATGCAATGAGGCTTTCAGGTTCAGTCCTGCCACCTTTACTTTCATGAGGTCACAATGCACCCTGTTTTTCGATAGAGTAAAGAAGTACTGAGAACTGCCTTACATCGGTAGCTCTCCTCTAAAGCCAACACTATCACTGAGCCACAGCGGCTACTTATTTACACGTTAACAACCTCATATTCCACAGCTAAGTAGCTAGTGTCAAACATGTAATTTGGGTCTGCTGATGCCTCTCTTTACCCTTAGCCAGTGAATCCGAATGCTTCCTTTACAAGAACAGGAAGAACTGTTTGCCGTATTCCAAGTCAGATTCCTTTATTCAAACAATGCAAAGCGAACCTTACTCCCAGGAAATCAGTTTGTAGTTATAGGTCAACAATTCCACAGCATTACTGTATTCTGAATGACTAAAATTATTGCACTGCATTATAACATTTAATGGTATATGAAAGTAAAAAGCCCTATTATCTCCCACTGGAGAATAACCTTCTCTCAGAAAATGGACTAACACTAATGCTGGGGAAAATCTGTTTAACAATTCAAATACTTCTACTAGCTTGTATAGATGAGAGTGTCCTGGTCTGCATTAGAACAGAACTCATTCTGTTCAGTGGCTTTATTTTCCAGCTCAGTCTCTTCTAAGTGACGGCACGGTCTGAAGTTAATGGCAGATTTTTGCAGACAGGGTCTGCTTCTAGCAGTGATAACGCTTGATGTTTACAGTCACTACCAGGGACTGGTGTGCAGAAAGGATCTTGCTGATACTCACTCCTGTGCAGACCAAGGTCACTGCTAAATCCTGTGTGCCACGTTGGGGGTGCAGTAAGTGAGAGGCTGCACCTGCGGGGAGGAGCGGACAGGAGAGGTGACCCTACACTGACCAACAAGGTGTTCCATCCCATAGACGTCATATTCGGTATAAAGCTGAGGGGTCACAAGACTCAATCTTCCCCTTGCCTTCCTCTTCAATGGCTGGCGTCTGAGGAGGACTCTGTCCATTCTGCCTTTGATCCCAGGCCGTGCATTCCAGAATCCAGCTCCTGCATCTGGTTCCCGTCTGCTGCTGAGCCCAGCCTGGGACTTCCCCAGTGTCTGCCCACAGCATCAGTGTTGATGGTGACATGATTGCCATTGGGGGAGTTGGGTTCTGTATTGGTATTGTGTATATTTATATATATATCAAATATTATTATTATTTTCATTAAAGCAGTTTTAATTTTCTTTTCCAATCCATAAGTCTCTCTCCTTTATTTCCTTTCTCTTTCTCTGTTGGGAAGGGGTGTGGGGGCGTGCTAATAGAGAGCATCTGTCATTTGTCCAGTGGCCAGCCCAGCTCTAACCCATGACAAAGAGCAATACACTTCATGTACAAGCTGCATTTCTACAGTTTCTTTTCTTGACTACCTTCTAAATCATTTTCATGCAGTATGTTCAGCAGAAAAAGGTGAATGTTTCATAAATGAGATACACAGAGCAGGATAGTTAATCTTCTAAGACTATCTCTTTGTTCTAAGACTAATTATTCCACAGTGCAGATGCTTCACAGTTTCTCTTTTTAAACATTAGTTTAAGAAATCAAATTTTCTAAAATGAATTATAATGTTTATGAAATATGATTTATATTTTGGATCAGGTATTCAGATGGTCTGTGTTGACACAGCTGCACTGAGGTCTAGGTGGTACAGTAGATTACAATGTGCCAGTTGAAGCTTATAAAAGAAAAAATAATTGACTCATGTCTTCTGTGAGTCCTTTTCTGGAATAAGGATATCAACACATGCAGACCTTTTCATTCTTTTCTACATCTGGATTACATCCAGATTTCATTCTGTTGATCAGTGACTTAGCACCTCTGCTCTTGTAGTTTACAACGGACAATGTAACTTCAAAAAAATTGATTTATAAGAAAGTCCTTAGTAAAACTTGATATGAAGTGTTAATGGAAACGACAAATTATGCAGTTTAGCTCCACACAACCATGATGGTATAAATTCCCTTTAGTCAATGATTATTACCTTTTTTGAGTGCACAGGCATACCTAAACCATGTTAATTAGAGGTTTGAGGTAAAGTCATGATGTGGGTGTACTCCCAATATTTGCCTGTCTCTTTCACAATGTCTTCGGCTTTCAGGGCCTTGAGGGCACAAGCAGATCTTAACTGCTCTGATCATCCTCACCTGGTGCACTCACCCAGGCTCCATTTTGGGTCAGGCTTGAGCACCTGGCCCTTTTAAGAGCTTTCTTGTGGGTAGACCTATCCTTGTTCCCATCACTAGTACTGCTTCCTGGGTGGGCCATGGACCTATGCTGTGGGTGGCTTAGTCTCCAAAAGTATCTTTGGCCCTGTCCCCTTTGCCGTAGCCTTAGCCCAAAACCTCTATCTGGACTTGCTTTGCTGCTCACTGACCTAAGGACTGCAGGCAAAACAACTGCAGACTGCAGGTTATGTTGTGATCAATTAATTTGAGCTCGGGATTGATATTAAAAGGCAGGCATATTGGCTAAGCTGTAATGAAAGATTTTTTAGTTTTGCTGTGTTATTTCACCTAATTTTTTTCCTGCCCGTGTTTCTTACCTTATAGCGGTCTTCTCAATTTAATACACCTCTAAGAAGTGCTTTGCCCATGTACAGCAATTGCACTTGTATAAGATTTTTCTGACCTTGTGGGCTTGACTGCCTTCATTTTGGGAGCTCTTATAAAACATATATTAAAAAGAAGAAACAAGGATATATTGTTTGATTCTGCTTTTATTGTGTAAAAATAAAATTTATTATGTATGGACATAAAACACACAAAAGAACATAGAAGACTTTTCCTTGTCTTAGTGGACTTTCATTAGGGACTTTGTAGAATCTGTCATATAAAATTATACTTCAAGTGTCTCTTGATACTGACACAGAAATGTAAAGACATCTTTATATAAGTAGACTGTATGTGCTCATTTAATACCCTTTGTGAGGTAAGAATTTAGGATATCTACCTGTACATCGGTTTGAAGAAAATAGGGGACAAATATAGTTCTGTTTTGAAATACATAGTGATGTTAAACATGTGCAATTCGTATTGCCAGAAATATCTTAACATTTAAAAGAGTTTTGCTTTTGGTATTTATAGTTCATTATCTTGAATAGACACAATAATAACATTTATTTCGTTTTAAAGGTTTTCTTATGCAAAAGAAAAACAAATGAAGGTACATGCATTCAGAGAAACCTTGAAGTAAATGGAAAATAAGAGACGTGAAATTCAGGATTTTTAAAAAAACCTTTTCATTGTTACCAAAATGTTTTGGCACTATCTCCATTTCACTGAGTCACTCTAGCAAGTTGGCATCAACAACAGAAGAAAACAAGAAACATGCATGGGAGAATAAAGCAAAGCTGAAGTATCCAATACGGTATGCTTAAAGTATTTTTAAGTGGAGAACCAGGGTGAAAAAAAGATAAAGATAGACTGATATTTATTTCAATTTTTATTAAGTTTAAATGTGCTGGGATAATAGTCTTAAAATTTGGATTGGCTGATGAAAAGAGGTACATTGGTTTAATATATTTTTCCTTAAAGCTGATACTTTTTGGAAGTATCACCGAGGCTTTATGCTAAAACAAAGCAAGAAGATTATATTTTCTATGGTAAAACGTAGATTGAGAAGAGGCAAAGAGTGATTAGCAGTCTTCACTTTTAAAATTTATGGTAGACATTTGACTGCAAATCATGATATGAAATTATTTTCTAGATAAGGCTTTCAAGTTTGTGGTGGACTTATTCAAGGAAAATGCAAGAATCGTGTCTAAGACTGGTTGCATGGACTTCAAGTTAATAGGAATATGTAAATCCAAAGAGAATTTGTAGTTCTTTACGAAGTCAAATACACTCTGAGCACTTTATGTGTCATAAAACTATTCAAAACAAGTTTTAAATGCTAAATGTTACAGCCACAGGCCGTCCACATTCTGAACCACGCCATTCTTGGGAAAATAAGGATTTGAAGAAAGTCAAGGAAGGTAAGAAAAGTACAGTATGAATCAAAAGTGCAAAACAGTCTATAAAACAAAATAGCCTCTGCTTTAAATAGTGAATGTGAAATAGAGTAAGTAGCACAGTCAAAAGCCGTGATAAAGTTAAGAAATTCTAATGTTCTTACATAGTCAACATATAGTATATAAAATAAGTATTAGCACTGAAGATTTGTACCAACTTTTAGTCTTTTGTGTGTTTTTATTGTCATCAAGATAATTTTAATTTCTATTGTTTAAGGAAGAAATGCACACTATTTTAGAAGTGCTTTATAAGATCCTTTAGCAATTTTTTTCATGAAAAGAGTTTAACTGTATAAATATGCTACTTGATTATAATTAACAAATGTAATTTAAATGTGTAAATACCAAGACCTGAAAATCTCTTAGAGACTTTCCATTTGTTTCAATGAATTGTCCTAAGCTAAACAGAGCCAGAGTTGACTGCTTCTTGTGCTTGCTAGATGTTGTATAGGTCTTCAGTCAGTGCATCAGTGTTCCTAATTTCAAATAAAGCATTGTCATCAGATTTGATTTTTTTCCTCTTCTAGCCACTGAAACTTCACATATGGACAGATTTTTTTTCTATGCTCTCCTCATTACATAAGTTATGAAAGCATACAGTTGCTAAGGGCTGAGCCAAGGTACTTGCTAAACTGTTTTGACAAGTAAATGTAATTTGATTATATGTTCTAGGATAACCTAACAACCTCAGCTTTGATGCTAGGAAGGTCTGAGCAACAAGAGAGACTAAGAACTTATTGAAAAGCAGTCTGCCCATAACAACCATATGGTTTATTTATTGATGTTTTGCTTGATGCACGAGTGGCAAGTTGCTTAGAAGTATGGGCTATAAAAGATGTAAATAATCAGGTCTTGAACTTGTCCTAAGTTTCCTTTTGCTGTGATCAGACTGTTACCAGAACCAGCATTATTTTCTCAGAGATCTTTTGTAGTTTGTCTATATCACACAGCAGCAAAGATAACCCTTCACAGAGTGTGTACAAGCATGAGCATAATGAATGTGCCACCAATAAAAAAATGTACTTTTCACAGAAAGACTATTTATAAACTTCCAACAGCAATTTCTTCGTACTAATCTTTTAAAAATTATGATTATGACTGGCTAGTTTAATTGCAAGTTTGTGATTAGCCTTGCTGGTGATTAGCTTGTAGGACTGATTATCCTTATAAGTGAAAACACACATTTATTTAAAATCAGAAGCATTTTAAAATACTGTATAAACAAACTTGTATACACTGTCTAAAATCCTTCATGTTAAAAATGTAAATGAGAGAAATTAAAGGATAAACATTCTATCACTATGGTAGTGTTCAAGAATTTTAATCAGTCATATCCTTTTAGTGTAAAGTTTGTGTTAAAATTCTTTGATAAAACACAACACTGTGAAATACTAAAAGCTCATCTTGCAATTATTTAATAAAATGTTTCACTAGGGCAGAATAGAAGTATGAAACATGATAGAAAGGAACAATCATGCTGCAAAAAATTTCATTTTGCACATGCAAACTCAACCCATGCTGGGGTTATTTAAAAAGTACTGTGAAACCATTCACCCTTCAGAAATCAGCAACAAAGGTGTAGCTCTTCCTCGGAACTGCTTTCATTCAAGCCAAAAATCTTTTCCTGTACTGCATTTTTTTTAGACATATTGTGGAAACAAAGAAAGTTCTGTCTTTTATATCAGCTGTCACATATTGTTGTAAAATGACAAAGCATTCCACATTCATATCATAAGGCCTGCCAAATTTTTATTTGACAGTCAGAGAAGAATTTTATTGATGAACTCATGAAATATCAGTTTGCATTCATTCCATTATATCCAAGCATTGAAACTTCATCAAAGTCACCTACATGAAAAATTTTTATAAAGTTAGTTTTGTTACTAGTGTAGCTCTGAATGGATAATCCATTAAAACCTCCCTAAATACTGGGGGAGATGGAAAGGGGTTTTGTAATTCAATCTATCAATTCATATTTTGTATTTCATCGTGGCCCAGCAAAGACAGAGACACGTCACTTTTCTAAAGCAGTGCTGCTCTTAGCAGACACAAAATACAGCTTAGTACAAGAGAATCCAACAAAACTTTACTTGCACCATTGCTTTACACAGTGTACAAAAATCACTGCCCAGCACTGACACCACTGTACTCAATTGCCTTCAAATTATCTTCTACAATAATAAGCAGAATACAAGTTTTTAAGAACATTGAAAAGATTTAAAACCTGTGCATTCACAAGTGTGCACTGGATAAAGGTCTTCATAGGAAGACAATAATTTAATTTGCGGTAATTAAAATTTAGTTCCACCACAGAGTTTTGGCATGCCATTCATTCATTTTCCCACAGCATTCCCATATATATTTTTAAGAACTGCATTGATAAAACTGTAGGTATATTAGTTTATTTATGTTCACATGTTCAGAGAGCAGATCAATAAGCAAGAGTTCCTAAACATATATATTGCTATTATCTGTGTAACAGACTATTATTATCTATTTGATGGATTAATGTGTGTGTGAGAGACAGTAAGAGAAGGAGGAAGAGGAATGAGGAAACTCGTGTTTCATGCACATGACAATTCTAGCACATTTAATGCACACTTTATCACTAGCTAACAAATTTACATTAATCTTTCACAACTGTTAAACTGAGGTAAGGTGAAACATCATAAAATGGAAAAGGAGACCATCACAACTTACTGCTGGTGAGTGAGAGTGCATGAATCTGTCTTATCAGGCTTTCACTCTTAGACTATGATGAACTCCTTGTTGAGATGTCGAGGTCCTTTGTCATAGCGTGGCATAGGGAGAGAACAACAACCTGCGTCCAGCAGTCTGGGCAGCTCCAGCAGATTCACTCCCAAAATTTTAGTGAAAGATTTATGAGTTTTTATGAGCAAGTTGGAGTAATGTTTGAGTTCTACACTAGGTGCAGGGAGCTAGGTGAAGGTGTGGAACTACTTATATTATAGCATTGCACAAAAGGAAGGGGGTTGTGCAGCTGAGATGTACATGTATATAGCGCAGACAATGGAGTAATGTTTTCACAGCATCATGGAGGTAAGTGTTCCCCAATTCTTCCTAGAGGTAATGCAAGCATAGGGCAGGGAAGGCAGGCTGGGCTGTGCACAGAAATACTCTATACAGCATGAGACCTCTATGGCACTGATAGGTTTGTTTTCAGTCTTTAAAAGATCTTTAAAAGTTAAATGAGACCATCGTATTACTGAAGGAGTATGTTGTAACGAATCTATGATGGCTTGCAGATGTCATTCAAGACTAGTGAAGTTGGTTCAAGGCCAAAGTAGAGGCGCTTTTCTCTCCCCCTTACTCCTGCTTTCTTTGATGGCATGCCTTCCCCTTGTTACACACAGACATAGACTGTTGGTGTAAAATGGTAGAAAGGTCTCCTCCAGACATCGCATGTAACTGGTTATTTTTCCCTCTTTTTTCAGTCTATGCATAAAGATGTGTATATGCTCTTTGATTTCCAAAAGAGAGGACTGTTGGAGATGAGAAGTCAAATATGTATATACTAATTTCACTGGAGGGGGCTGAGTATCATCTTCATTGATCATTTATTGGCTGCACTTCACACAACTGGAACAATAGTGTATTCCTCTGTAGGAATATTCAAAGATGCCTCTTTTGAATTCTGAGGGGGAATATAGAATATGAGATAATTTTAACAGTTTGAAACCTCTCGCAGTTTCCAGAGATTCCCAGGCCCATCTAAGACTCCATCTTCAGTTGAGCTGAGCTCCACTGCAAAGAGTTATTCCTATGCAAAGAGAAAAAAAAAAAAAGTTTGAAGATTCATAGATTTCAAGATTCATAGAACGTGTCACCAACATAGTGAATAAGAAATAAAATATCTCTGTGTCCCCTCTTGGAGTGGGAATTAATTTGGGGTTACTTGGGAGGTTAGGTTAATATGGTAAATTTGCCTTTGTGTTAAGAGTCCTTGATAAGAACCTCCCTAAAGTTTAAGTCCCCCTTATACTGAACGCTGGCAGAAGGATAAGAAAATCTCAGCCAGGTGATGGAGACTAGTTTATTGCTGAAGATCTAAAACAAATTTCAAGGCAAAAAAATCGACCAGGGGTTCTTAAAGACTCCCTGGCTTAGGAGGGAGATGCTTGAAGCAACATTTCTTAACACTGAAAAGGAAGTATAGAATCATAGAATCATTTCGGTTGGAAAAGACCTTTAAGATCACTGAGTACTGGCACAGCCAAGTCTGCCACTATACCATGTCCCTAAGCACCACAGCTAAACTGGTGACACCACCACTTCACCACCTCCCTGGGCAGCCTGTTCCAAAGTTTCACAACCCTTTCAATGAAGAAATTTTTCCTAATGTCCAATCTAAACCTCCCCTGACACAACTTGAGGCCGTTTCTTTTTGTCCTATTGCTTGTTGCTTGGGAGAAGAGACTGACACTCATTTCACTATAACTTCCTTTCAAGTAGCTGTAGAAAGCAATAAGGTTTCCTCTGAGCCTCCTTTTCTCCAAACTGAAATCAGGTGGGAAGGGTCCTCAGGATGTCTTGAGTCCAGCCTCTTGCCCATAGCAAGGCCAGGTTTGGGATGAGCCCAGCCTACTTAGGGCTCCTTTTAAAGCTCTTGAAAACACCAAAGACAGAGCCTGAACAGCCTACTAGGCAACCTGCTTTACTGCTTGACATTCCCTATCATTAAAAAATTTTCTCTGTATCCTGTCTGAACCTCTTCTCTTTTACCACATTGCATCTCGTCCTCAATGCACAATGGCCATGCACCATTGTGAAGATCCTGACTCCATCATGTTGCTGACCTGCCTCTATGTACAGCCAAGTAGCTGTTAGCTTCCCCACAAAGCTGTTTCTTCTCCAGGCTGAAAAAAGCTCTGGTCCTCCTGCCTCTCCTCACAAGGCAAGTGTTCCAGCCTCCACCTAGCTCAGTGGTATGGCCGTGTGCCTGCTCCATTGCTGCTCTTAGTCACCTCTTACTGGCCATTGTGAAGACGGGATGCTGGGTTTCCTGAACCTTTGGCTTGATTCACTATAAACATTTTTATATTTTGAAACTGTTGATGGGGCCTTGCTGCTTACTGTACATTTGTTATACTGTGTATACTGTGCTTTAGGATAGCTGTTTGTACATCTTCATCCACAGGTAATATTCACTCTCCTTAAAATATATGAGCTACCTAAAATATTAGATAATAACCATACTTGAAAACTAAAATAAAAGTTTGACAGGCTATTAACTCAAAAGATAGTTTTTCTTTCTCTATTTTCCCTAATATATTATTTCTGAGCTATAACACATTACATATTTCATATTATACATTTTAGTCATTCAATACAGTGTCACATGAGAAAAATCCAAGCAGGAAAAGATTAA
This sequence comes from Bucorvus abyssinicus, assembly GCA_009769605.1. Taxonomy (NCBI): domain Eukaryota; kingdom Metazoa; phylum Chordata; class Aves; order Bucerotiformes; family Bucorvidae; genus Bucorvus; species Bucorvus abyssinicus. Next base: position 15,623,268 of record CM020030.1, on the reverse strand, counting down.
AGATGAATATAAATTGCAAAAAATTGTCTGTGACACTTTCTACAATTTTCTCATTATTACCTACCTTCACATAGACACTTACCTGCACAAATTAAATTTTGTGGGCTTGTTATATTAACTACATTTTATTAGGTCATTAATGTTCATTAGCAGTGGGCACACACTTCTTTAATTTGATTTTCTTTTTTATTATTATAAAATCAGAAATATGCTAAAGCAGAGATTAGTCTTCTATTTGTGTTAGTAACTTTAGGTTCTCTCAAATACAATGCATTTGATTGTAATATACACAAACTATAAAAAAGAGAAATATATATTTTATATTCTGGGTGAACCAATCCAACATACCAGTAGAAAAGTGATCAGCTAACATGACTTGTTAGCTGGATTTTTTAGGATGGCGTATGGGCAACCTGGTAGTGTTTGAGACAGATTCAACACTTTTGAGTCACTACATATCATGGACTAATTTGTCACAAAATATTTGTAATCGTGTAGCTGTCCAGTTTACACAATACTGATACTCATTAGACAGAAAATGTGCAATGAAAAATTATTATGATAAATTATTGAGTTGAAGTTTTAAGTTAGGCAGAAGGGAGCACTTTTTAACATAATACTTTCACATCTTTTCATTGTAAAGGTGGGACTTACGGGCACATTGTGTTGTGGATGCCAGAAAAAATAAATTGTTTAATGAAAAAGTGAGAGAAATTCTAGAAGAAAAGTTCATGGAAGACTGTTACACGCAGAGCTGTGAGTATAATCCCTTGTACAGTAAGTCTTGATGCTGAAATTGCTAGAAACACAGACATATAAGCAGAAGAGTATTGTCATATATTCCCTATACACTGACATGCTTCTAGTTCCTGACCCTGCCAGAGGCAGGATACAGGGTTGGCCAGACCTTCAGCCTGACCCAGTGTAGCTATTTATGTGTTCTATTTCACCTTGAAAATGTTGTATTTGTATTTTCCACAAGCCACAGCCTCATGCGTAGAATGGTGTAGGTTAAACATTTGTGTACCATTAAAAGGAAATAAGATCTAGCAATTAGTTTGACCTGATGTTCTCAGTGTAATCAAAACGAGAAGCAACTCCTTTAAAATCAGTCATCTACATAACAAAATAGACGTGATGAAGAGGGCACAACGACACTGCATGTTTACTTTTCATTTGCTGGTTTTCAGGTTTGAATATTTGTTTGGGGGTGGGGTGTAGGGGGTGTTTTGTGTGGGGTTTTTTTTTGTTCTGTTTCTATTGGGGCCATACAAAAGAAGTGAAACTTTCTACAGATTTTTTCCCTCTCTACCTTCTTCCTGATTTGCGTACAAAACCTGTTATTTTACCGTATTGAAAACTTACTTTCAGACTGAGACCTGCTATTATTTCTCCACGCTTTCCACTGAAATGCACATTTGATTTATTATGCTCAATTTCAGAATGGTGCCTTGTAACACAAGATTTCTTTTTCAAACTGCCAGTCATACCACATGAAGCATCATGTTTGCACTTTGAAGCCCTGATGTGCTTGCTTTCATCAGGTTGTCATAGTCTAAAACTTCTGTCCATGGTGAAATTTATTTCTAGAACATTGGATGAATGTGTTGCTACTGGAAGGTGGGGTTTGATACTTTCCATTAGGAAGGATTTTTCCCTGAGGAAATAAAAAAGAATAGAAGACATAGTTTAAAAGTTGCTCTTTCTTTAAGACTGATTTTACAAACAGACTTGCAGGCCTCGAGTCTCCCTGGCTATAATTCTTCTAAGAAGAATTAGATTTTATATTTATGCTATGGTATGTATTATCTAAATAGCAAAACTTAGAACTATATATTATGTAGTTTTATATATACACAAAAACATTACTCCAACTAGTCTTCAAATGTCAGATACGTTCATAAGTCTGAAACACTATTCACCCAAGATCTTAGCCAGAAACATACTTTGCCAGCTGGCTTGGAGTCACTAGCTTGGAGGAGCATCCTTAATTAATTTTTTGGCCTGTCCTTATCTCACTGCTTTAGAGAGAAGAAAACTGTTCAGTGCTTGCCAGAATCTTTATCCACAGGTGAGGTCTCTTATAACTGAATAATAACATGAATGAGGCTCTCATTTTTTTCCTCTCATTCTCTAGTCTAGACGTCACGCAACAGTTTAGTTCCTTGTGATTTACTAGTTGAACAGCTAAATAAACATAGAAGAGATACATTTTGCCACCTTCAAAATGTTATCTCACTGATTTTTACCTTGACAACAGAATAATTTGCCTTATGAAGTGTGAAGTTAATTCAGTCTTTGGCCTTAGTATTGTGTCTGTATTGTACTTTTAAATGGATTATGCGCCAAGGGTTTTTGACTGACTCCCATAGCTGCTTTCACACCTACTTTCTGCTTAGCCGCTAACAGGAAATAGTATTCAGTTGGTGCAAACTGATCTAGCAGTCTGCAGCTAAAGGATTCTTTATTATAATCTAGTCTTTTCAGGCATACTCTTGTCTTCCTTAGAGATCTCAAACATCAGATACCATGTGACACTTTATAACTTTGACTAGAAATAAATAGCTGCGTGCTGCCACTATGTTAAATTCTGAAAATTCAGAAGACATACTCACATTAAAACGCGCACAGACTAATATGAAATATGGAGGATGCCATAGAAAAAAAGCCCCTTGTTAAATAATCCCAATTCAGAGCTGGACAGTTACTTTGGCATATAGTAACAGAGTAACAGCACCAAGTCACTCTGAAAGCATTAGTAAAGATCTATGCCACCTGTTCTTGTGACAATTTATCAATGAGAAATGAAACCAGAATTTTGAGGTCCAGCTCTCTGGGTATTCTCCATGGAAACACTGGTCACAAGCGCCCTTGCCAATAGCTCTTTGTGTAATCATATTGAAAGCCTTTAAAACACTGAAGCACTGGTATTGCTGCAGCATACCACTGTGCTACTAAGCTCTTCAGCTCTGAATTTAAAGTGTTTAAATAAGTAAAAAATAAACGCATGCTGTAATGTACAATAGCCAGTGGTAACCAGGGCACTGAATGAGTTTTATGCTCAGACTAAAAGCTCAAGCGCATTAAATATTGCACGTGGTACCTACACTAAGATAAAAAACCCTATTTCAGAAACCAGCATTATTTCTAGAGCTTGTTAAACTGGTGGCTCAAATGGGCAATGAAGCTTTTCAATTTTCAGATAACTCTTCCAAAGTTCTTTGAAAAGTGTTCTGAGAAAATAGCACTAAGTGAAAATCGGTATTTTAGAAGACAGTTTTTGCTGGAATAAACTTTCATCACATCAGAAATATGTCACATTCTATTTCCTCTTTTGTTCTTGCAGCACAATTGAGAAAATAATAACAGAGGAGAGAAAAGGAGAAGGAGTCTCTGTGATCGTACTGCAACATAATTCTAGGTCAACCAGCTAAATAACTGTGAACAGGATTTGGGGGTTGGGGAAAGTGTTTTATTGCATACTGCTGATTGCCAGAACTGTGCAGGCACAAAGTACTGAAATATCCACCTTAAATAATATTTTGCTATAGTAAGAAAAAAGCAGAAATGCTCATATAGTGTTTGGACAATAGCTAACATAGAACTACCTGAAGCAGTTCCTCTGGGTGAAAACTGCATTCAATTCATTTTGGGAAGAACTTTCTGATGTTTTAACACTACAGCAAAGATCATTTGGGCATGGTATTACTCAAAATGGAGAGGGCACTACCAGTTAAATATAGGACTATGAGGTTTCCTGTGCACTTAGAGTGAGGTGCTAATGGAGTTTTATTTGACCTTGCCAACCACTCGACCTGTGTGTGCTCTAATACAGCTCGTAACAAAGGACATTTCATATGATTTATTTAAAACATTGAGTACTTAAGAACATCTCCTAATATGTTATTATAGCCCTTATTTAAGAGAAAGGAACGCTTTTCCAATGGAGGGCAAACTGGGTAGATAAGATTTGCCTGAGACGCCCTTGATATTATCCAAGCCCCACAACTTTCATATTCCATCGATCTTAATCCATTTTTAACTAGCAGTACCAGCTAACACAATTCTTTAAACCTTGTGTTGTTACTTGTACCACTGTAAGGGAGAGAGGAGGATGCCGTGAAGCCATGAAACGGCAGACTGGCTACAAACCATCTCTGGTTAAGCCACTTGTGCAGCTGCTAGGTTTCATCAGAAACAGAAGGGAAACAGAATAATTTGCTGTGTGTTACAGGGTATTTATTTTCTCTCTGAAGAAAATGTATAAACAGGAGAAAGAATCTCTTCAGGTGTGTGTTTTGAGGTGTTTATTTTGCTAAATCACTCCAGCTTTCTCAGTTAGAAGATCAGTAGGAATGGTTGAGTACTTTGTTAGCTGTGAGGACTCCAGTAACTCGTTTATCTTTTCCTTCTATTATCAGCACGTCTTTTTATTTCAACACATCCTTACTGCTTCTTCCTCCCTCTCTATCCTGATCCATGCCTCTTGTTTCTTTCCTCCAAGTAATTTTGAATAAATCAAGCCTGTGAAATTTTCTTTATGAAGAAGCTTGTAATCTGTTAGAGTCCATTAAAAATAAAACCTTTGGAGATTTCTTGTCAAGATATGATACCCTCCTGCTTGAGCAAAGAGATAAGGATAGGTAGAGCACGCACTTTTCTCATGATGGGACACTACTTATTTACTAAAGTTGAATATTTCATGTTTATAGTTTTCAAATGAGTTCATCAGATATTTTCATGGAAAACTAAGATAAACAGATCTTTTGGAACTTATATTGTCTACATAAATATGTAAAAAAAACAGTAGGCATTCATTTTTCTAGTAGTTCTAATATTTTGCTAGTATCATTGCAAAAGGAGAAGAAAGAAAATGATGTAATTAATCTTCACAGCTTGCTGCAAAACAGAGAATCTTTTTTCCCTCTTCTTTGTCACTATTATTTTATTTTTTCGGTAAATGGTCAATTAAAATCTCCACTTGCTACTTTACAAAGCCATGATTGTCACTGTACCAGCATATGCAGATGGTAATTGCTGCTTCATTTGCTGGCTGTACATCAATAAAAGTTAAGACTGTTCCACTGAGGTAGAACAAAGCTTTGTAATAAGTCAGCATTTTTGAGCCTAGAAAAAAAAAATTTACACTCTAAATGTACATCGGTGTATTTTATTGTTTGTCCAGAGAAAAGTAACTTCAAAATTTGTTACAAGTTTCTGATACATAACAGTTTTAATATCCAAATAAGTCCCAACATTAAAAACCAGCTATTTTATGCATAATATTAAAAAATTAAATGCAAATATAGCATATAAATAACTAGTAATATCAATAAGTCAAACTGAAATTTATTTTCTTTTTTTTTTACTGAATTGTTGAATTATTATTGAAAATTATGAATATTTTATTCAAAATTATCAGAAGAGGCCATTTCATAAAGTCAGATGCCACTGGACATTGTGCAGAGCAAAATGGATTCAAGAAGGAAAATTCACAGAAGACGCAAGAGTAGCTGTTATAAGCAATGATCTAAATGTTACATAATGAATGATTGACAGAAGGTGGAAGGGTATTCTACAGGGCTACTCTGTAATTGAGCTCTTTTCTAAACACCTGCTAGTGGCGACAGTTGGAGAGCTAGATGAATATCGTGTCTATGCCCCCTTTACTTCATGGCGTGGTGCAGTAGAAGTGTAATATCAAACTGAATCAGCTGGAGCTGTCTTGCCTAAGTGTAATCTGTGACTGTTACCAGGGAGTTATGTCTGACTAGATTTAGTCTCCTCCCAAGCATGGAATACTCTTCGAAACTTGAGAGTCAAAGTGTCTGAAGGAAAGTTCTCTCACAGACGACTGTTTTCACGATGGTGGGTTCTGTGAAAGCCACCTACAGAAATGCCAGATTAACCTTTAATCACCTACCTAATGGCAATGACTTTAGCACTGCCCCAGGAACTCACAAGCCTTGTTTCAGTTCCTGCTCAGGTTTCTCCCTCATTTCTCTTCCTCCTTATTCTGTTTCTGCTCATTTCCAACTGATGCCATGATACCCGCTGCCTAAACTGCCTCTGAATTGGTCATTGGTGTAACCAAAGTCTCCTCAAGGGAAAATGCTGGGTTTAATCCTGCAACTGCAGCAGTCACTGTGTGAGGAGATCCCAAAGGCTGCTCTGGCCTTCTCAGATTGTTTTTTCTTTCACATGTTTTCTGTAGTCTTTGTCACTACAACTGCTCAGCTCCAGCTCACCTGGAAGATGTCACTGTGTTAAACAAACGTGGACAGATGGCCCAGCACTACCTTTGTGATGCTGCACACCTAAGAGTGACTCCAAAAATTTTTGGATGTGAAGGGATAAAATAGAGATCATGTGTTGTTAGCTGGTGTCCTGATATTGTCATGTTTATATCACACTTTGGGAACACAAATCTATGTTCAAGAGAGTGACCATTGCATAATGTAACCTCATACCTCTTAATTCTCACCAGGAATGCCTTACTGGTATGGTGTGGGTAAGTCCACCGAGGGCAAAGCTGTGATTAAGGTTACCAAGGCTATTCTTGAAATTCTCTTCCTTTGTGGAGAGCAAGTGGGACGCATAGGTTAAAAATATCCAGACTTTGTGCTCTGGACCCTTGAACTAGGCAGGGGTGGCTAATGGGTACCCCATTCCTTTCTGGTGCTTTCACCTGGCCACTGCAGCTTTGTAAACCATGTAAACCACTCGTGACACACAAGCCTCAATATACCAAGGAGATGGATTTGTAAACATCTTATCAGGCTCCCCCAGGGGATTAATTCTATCCATCTTTTCCACATCTCTGACCTCAGGCTCACAAGCACTTGAACAGAGTGTATTATATGATGTTGGTGTACCTGTCCGCAATGCAGGTCACATGCATGTCCTTATCCAACTGGGTCACGAGGCAGCACACTGACAATAAACAAAACCTGGTTTAACTGTACTCTAATGTAAAAAAAGTATCTTGATTCCACAAGGGTATTTTAGTAGAGAGTAAAGGGACCTCTGCACACTCTTAACATTTAGCATTTTCTTAAAATGAACTTTTGATAGTGTCCTCTGCAAATGTCTCTAAAGTATGATGCAATGCTGCACGCAGACAGATAAGCTAATTCTGACAGAGTTCACTCAAAATCACATTTACACATTTCTCTGCTTGAAATAACAGTTCTTATGTATATTAGGAGATACTAGCAATCCGGCAAATCAAGTTCTTCTCTCTTACATCTTGGACTGTCCAATTTAGATGAGATCTAACTTGTCACCAATATTTTGAACAATCATGGATGAAATTTTAACTCCATGAAAAAACAACTGGATTTTTACTATTCTTTTCTTACAAACAGAATCATTATCTTCTAAACAATTCTTTTTTAAAAGCTTTCTAGAAGCAACTGTTTCCTAACCTTTTTTTCTGAAATCCCTTTTATTTGTAATGAAATTACTCCTGACAAAAGAAAGTATTCTTTAGTTCATATTTTAACTCTTGTCAACATTGATCTCCACTTAGACTTTGGAATGAAACGTTCTCTTTATTTGCCTCATGAAAAAAGTGATTTTTTAATGACAGATAAAAACCTGTAATTTTTTCAAAATAAATATTTATTCACTGAAGATTAATGTAAACTCCAAGAATGACTTAGAGAATTTAGAGACAGAGTGTTCAAATACCATATTCCAGTCCCTCCAGAAGAAAGACAATGAAAGATATGCTTTGTTCACACACAAGTGAAGCATTTTTTAAAATTTTTTTTGGTCTTTCTCTTTAAACAAAACAAGAGTATTTTCATCTTAGCTGGCATCTAAAGTAATTTTAGCATCTTCTCAAGACTTTCAGAATCTCATTCTGTGTTATTGAAATCAATGTGAAAATATTCTTTGACTTATAAAGAAATTAGCACTGCACTGTCAAGCATTAATATCTGTGTCTGGCCAAAATCAGTATCTTGTGGTGTAGAAGGAATATATTAATTCCTCTATGATTTTAGTTTTCATCTCCCTTCTCCCTTCATCTCCTATGTCCAACGTGTTCCAAGTCAAGAATAATTTCTTTTTTTTTTTTAATTTAAAGGGATTATGATTAGAAATGCAAGTAAATGTAAAATAATGTCCTTTTGGACATCTAGATGGAAACTCATTCCTGTGCAGAGCATCAGCACAAGACCTATGCACTACTTATCACAAAGTTTAAGCAGTATGTGAGTGATACAGACATCTTAAGATGTAACTTTACATGGAAAAGAATTGTATTCTTATGGAATTAGTATTTCAATATTAAATCTCTTTAAAATGCTATGGAAAAAAATAGTTTATATAGGCCATAAGATGGACTTGACTGGTCTCCTTTGAAAGTATTATTAAAAGAAAATTAAAACACATTTAACTTTATTTTTACTTTCTTGTGTCATTCTGGTAATAGAAATCTTATCCTGGGAATTGGTTAGTGTGAAATAAAACAGCTCTGCAAAACCTTACATATTTTTTACTTTATACATAGGTATGTACGTACACATATATATATACACACCACACAGTCTTAGCATACTTTTTGATGGAATCAAGCTTTTCATGGTCTTACTTTCTGTGAGTGCAACAGCCTGCCTCCATCAGACCAACCTGAATTGGATTTAATAAAGGAAAAGAAGTCTCAAACATAATTACATTCTTGGACGTACTCTGAAGGAAATGGATGTGTAGGGGGAAAAGACCCAGCAAGGGCCCCATGTGGACTTTCACTGTATTAGACATGAAATGATCCAAATGGAAGAAAATCTTCCAAATACTCAGCCACAAGTGAAGATCTGTAAAGCTCTGAGACCTTCTTAATTATCAATATAATCAACGATAACATACAAAAATGTAAGAATATTTAACTCTGATGGGCCTTTTTTGTTTTTTCACTAGGAACGTGATGAGGAGGGGGACACGACAGTTTAGTAATCGAACAGGTAACTCCAGTATATATTAGCAAAGATGCATTTGAGAGGGGCCGTCAAGCTAAGCAACTCAAACTGGAAGCATATCATCTCTTTCAGGGCTAAGTATATAAAATCTTGGTTTTGTGTTGACTTTAGTCTTTCATTACACTTTCTGAGGAAATAGTAATTGTTGGAATTTTTGTTCTAATTTCCTTTTTTTTTTACTTTTCCTTGTTCTCTCTTTATTAACGAATACTCAGACATTAACGGTCAAAGCTTAGGAAAAAAAAAGCCCCCAAGCAGCTGTTTATTTTATAAACATTGATTAGACCTGTGAGAATGCAAGTGCTAGCAATGTGACTAAACAAGTTTATTTCCTATTGACATCATTTCTTACTCAGAAACAGTATGTTCCATTCCTTCTGCACCACAAGAATCTTATTTTGGCGAGACACAGTTATTAATGCTTGACAGTGCAGTGCTAAAATATGATATGATATATGATATGATGGTATGATATGATACAATATGATATGATGTGATGTGATATGACTGAAGGTATTCAACCCGATGCTCACTAATGTAAATAGATATTTATAGGTGGTTGTAGATCCTCATTATTGTATTATAGATTCTCTGCAAATGGGTCTTTCTTGACATGAAAGTCCTGGCAAGGCCTTAACCGTTTTGGATATGACTATGACTCGTTATATGTTTACATATCAGGGTAGGTATGTAGTTCTCCAACCACATAACACTGAGTGTTTGTTCAATTTGTAATTGAGTAGAAGTCTTCAAGCCTTTTCTATATAAATCTTATTTAACTAGTTTCTCCTTATGTATTCAGACCAATTTTTTTCTAATTACCTAAGGTTCTTTTGAACTCCAGTCCTGTCTTCTAACATAAAAAAAAATCTTTCCCAGTTTGTAAGCTTCTGAAAATGTAGTGTCATGGGTTAGGGCTAGCCTGGATACTAGACGAATGACAGATGCTCTCTATTACCCTCCCCTTCCTCCCCAAAGGAGAAAAGAAAGGAAATAAGGGAGAGAGACTTACGGATTGGAAAAGAAAACTAAAACTGCTTTAATAAGAATAATAACAAATTAAATATATAAAAATACATACAACACCAACACCGAACCCAACCCCCCCAATGGCAATCAAGTCACCGTCAACACTGATGCTGCAGGGCAAGCACTGGGGAAGCCCCAGGCTGGGCTCAGTAGCAGACAGGAACCAGATGCAGGAGCTGGATTCCGGAAATGGATTCAGGAATACACGGCCTGGGATTGAAGGCAGAATAGACAGAGTCCTCCTCAGACGTCAGCCATTGAAGAAGAACGGAAGAGAGAACTTGACCCTTGTGATCCCTCAGCTTTATACCAAATATGATGTCTATGAGATGGAACACCTTGCTGGTCAGTTTAGGGTCACCTGTCCCGTCTGCTCCTCCCCGCAGGTGCAGCCTCTCACTTACTGCACCCCCAACGTGGCACACAGGATTTAGCAGTGACCTTGGTCTGCACAGGAGCAAGTATCAGCAAGAGCCTTTCTGGACACCAGTCCCTGGTAGTGACTGTAAACATCAAGCGTTACCACTGCTAGAAGCAGACACTGGAAAAACATGCCGTTAAGTTCAGAAAGTGAAGTTAGTTAGAAGAGATTGAGCTGAAAAATAAAATCACGGAACAGAATGAGTTCTGTTCTAACTCAAATCAGCACAGATAGCATCCTCCATTTTTGTAGTGAACTACCCATGACTGTTCTCTGAATACTCTTTACCAGTGTATTTAGGACCTACTTGGTAGCAATTAACTTAGAGTGGTCTAACCAGATATATCTCTAACTAATCTGTGCTATTTTCTTCCATGCTTACAAAAAGACAATCTGATTTTATTTTTTTTTAAATTGTTTCTGGGAATTTAAATTATTCCCTAAAACATGATTCCCCTCTTTTCAGCTAACTAAAAACTAGCATTCTGTGTTCCTGTTCCTTATCTTTTCATATCTTTCTGCATTTTCCTCAGTGGCTCTAAGATTTCATTAGCCACTTCTGTGACTACTAGGTCCAGACATACGTGTGATGCATCTGACTTGTCTGCATACTATCTAACCTTCCCATTTCTCACTCAGTGCTATCATTGAGGGAAACTCTGTTAGCTGTACGTCAGCAGCTGACCTTTTTAGTGAAGATTGATTCAAAAGGAATCAGCACTTTGGCTTTTTTGGGTTATCTGTTATTTTCCATTGCTGTGATGGATGTATGGATCTTTTCCTTGGTCTTTCTTGTAATCCCAGTGCTTTGATAGTGTTTGGTTGTTCTTGATCCCTGATTGTTGCATTTCATTGCGAGCCTTGGATTTATTATTTTGCCTTTAAACACATATCACTACAAGTTTTTGTTTGGCTTTTGGTTATCCAGTCAAAAGTGGTGAATAATTAATTATGATAAATTGCTCTATAGACTGTTCTTCAGTCTGCTTTTGGAAACAGTTAAAATTCCCCATTATCACCTTGTCCTTTTCTCTATATTAATCACATACTTACAAACAGCCTCATCTGCCTGAACTTTCTTGGTGTACAGTGGATCACAGATCACCACAATAATAGGAGGTTGTCTTTTTTTTTCTCCCAGTCATAACCCAGAAAAAAACATTGACAGTTGGACCAAGGGGAGGCATTATCTACAAGATAATTTTTCCTACACAGCCTCACCATAATTTCAAAATAAATTCTATGTTTCTGTATAAATATTCTAGTTGGAATAATTCAGGACAGTTTTTTGCTATAACAGATAATTTGTAGTACGAGTCTCCTATGAATACTTCTACGTTGTCCTATTAATACTTGTGGGTCTCCTCTTTTTTTTTTTTTTTGGTAATAAGCATAAGTAGATCAACTTTCAAATATTCTGAAATGTTCCTTCTTCTTTTTCATCCCTCTTTAAATTTGGACTTTGTGTTTCCACTTTTTCCAGACCTTTGTTGATGATATTGTTTAACTCTACCTTATGACCTTTGTTATTTTAAAGGTCAACTTTAAAGGTCAACTGTTATTTTAAAGGTCAGCTTTAACACATCATCCAGTATAGCCATATATTTGTCTTTATGATGTTTCTGCACTGCCTCTGAGTAGGAGGACAGGAACAACATCAAACCTCCTTCTGGCTTCTCCAAAGAGTCCATTGTGACTACAGGGCCAGAGTGCTCACATGTAGAAATAATCAGTTGGGAAATAGCCATGTTTGCACATTTGTTTACAAATGAGAATAAGATCTACAGAGGAAGAAGGAGAGAATTCATGCTTGAAGAACACCTTCAACGTTATTGCATTACCTATGCAAAAATAATGTGACTTGTTTCAGAATCTGGTAGAAAAAGGATTTTCAGCTGTTTGAGAATTGGTAACACCAGAAGTTTTCTTTTCCCTGTGACAAAATGAATAGGAAGGAAAAAGCTGTTGAAATGTGAACTACAGCTTTTTAAAACATTAACACTTCAAGAGTTCAAATACAAAATGTTGAAAGAGGATGCTTTGACATCTCTAAAATGCTTCAACTTTAAAGTATTTTAAAGTATTTAGTTGTAAGTAGAATCCTATCCAAGGATTCTTTGAGTTGATTTTCAAGTAAAAATATGGGTTGGGTTTTTTTTCTGTTGAAAAATCTATATGTAAATACTTCTATATATCGCGTATTGCCATTAAAGGAGTACTCACATATAAGGTATGAGGAAAATTCATTAAAGTAATTATCTACTTAGTGTTAGGTTCAGATCTAATGTCTGAAACCCAAGAAAGCTGAAAAATAAAGATAAGATAAACTTGAATCTGCAGAACCTGAATGCTTTGCCAAGCGTCCTTGATGGGCCTTCTTGGGTAAGACTCTACGTTGGACAGAACCTGCCTGCTGGCAAGCACAGTTATGCATTTATTACCTTGAGATGGAGACAAGAAAGGACATACCGACATTGTCAAGGTAGAGAAAAGAGAACAAACTGAGCCTACTAAGGCAGCATTTTATCTCTGTGGCACTGAACTGGCTCTGCTGCAGCTCTTGTATCAGAGCATGAGATGCCAAGCTTGGAGTACTTGTATGATCAGAGCTCCAGACAGGGAAAGGAGTGCAGAAAGCCCTCCTCAGCTCTGCCTAGGGTCTCTCAGAAGGCTAGAAGCCTTGAATTAGCCTTATATATTGGTGATATTGTAGTGATATTCTACTCATATTTTATAGCCTGTTATTTTTTTCAGTGAAATATCTAATGTAAGTATTCACAAATCATAACCAATATGCAGGTGCTCATACACCAGCCGAAGAATTTATGGAGTCTGTTTTTTGCCATGAACATTGGACACAAAGACTCAGAGCTGATAGTGGTTTTGTCCAGTGTGAAAGTGAAAGGATAATGCTAGACACAGCACAAGGAGTTTTTGGTTTCTCAAAGATAGGATGCCAGGCACACATGTGATATAACAGATGTGGATGCCCGTGAAAGAATTTACCCAGCTGGCTAGGTTTAGCCGTAGCCTCTTGAACTAGCCATAAATGGCCATCTGGTCTTTTTGCAGGATAACAAGCCCTAGGAGCAGGTAATGACTTGGAATATGAAAGCTGTTTTTGTTTTCAGGCAGCAAGAGAAATTACATGCGGGGGGGGGGTGGGGACGGGTCGTGGGGGTGATTCCATCAGTAGCTTTGAGAGAGGTAGTTTGATCTCATCAGTGATGAAGCACCGCCCCGTGAAAAGTAGAGAGAGCAGGATTATAGTCATGAGCCCACCTACCATGAGTGAGGCAAACGAGAAGACAGCCTCATAGTAAGGATAACACCTATAAATTTTCTCACCATACCCCATGCGAGTGCTAAGAGCAAGGCAGGAGCCACTATGTTGCTCTGTCCACCAGTCTCTAGCATGTCTAGCATCAGCATAGACTTTGCAGAGGTTGACTTCTGTTCCGTATTGCCGATTGACAAGATTTATCAACAGCATAAGCAGCCATCATGCTGCTCAGTTTAGCACAGAATCACAGAATCATAGAACGGTTTGTGTTGAACGGGACCATAAATATCATCTAGTTCCAACCTCCCTGCCACGGACAGGGACACCTTCCAGGTTGCTCAAAGCCCCATCCAACCTGGCCTTGAACAATTCCAGGGGGGGCATTCATAATTTCCCTGGGCAACGTGCTCCAGTGTCTCACCACCCTCAGAGTAAAGAATTTCTTCCTTATATCCAATCTAAATCTACCCTCTTTCAGTTTAAAACATTTACCTCCTTGTCCTATCCCTAAACTCCCTGATGAAGAGTCCCTTCCCATCTGTCCTTTAAGGACTGGAAGGCTGCTATAAGATCCCCCTGCAGCCTTCTCTTCTCCAGGCTAAACAATCTCAAAGCATAGACTTGTTGAAACCTGTCAGTTAGCCATCTTGCAAAGGGCAGACTGGAAATTTGTACCAGAGTATTGTTGAGGCAAGGAGGTTAATAGGGCCTTCATGGTTGGAGGCAAAGCCTGCATCCTGAAAAAAAAGACAGGATGGATTCAGTGAATGACAGAAGACTATGCCCTAACAAGCAGCCAGATGGTTCAAGCTGCTTGGTTCAGTGAATCTGAGACTGAAATCAGTCACACCTATGACACACGTTTTAAAACCAGACCATATATCCATATGTCTGTCTCCATGTTCCTCACCGAAGTGTATATATATATATTTTTTCCTATTCTAAGCCCTTTCCAGCAACTGTCCATTTATTTTAGGCATATGTTTCAATTTAATTCATTTCAGTGTTGAGCTGGTGTTCTGAAAGACACCTTAAATGAGAAAACCTATTCAGTCTTTCATTTAAGTAGTTGTTTGTTTTAAATGTATCTCCACAAACTTCAGTGGGAAACAATAACTAACCTGCAGCAGTGTTTATATTTCCTTTCATGCTTATTCAGCTGAGTCCCAGACAACATCTTTTTCTTAGTATTCTGTCTTTTTTTCTTGCTGCATTTTCCTGCTCCTCCTTGTTCTTACTGCTTTCCTCTTTCTCTTCCCTTGAAATTTAGCATCTCTCTCTCTTATAAGTTGATTTACTTACTTATATCCACATGTTTTTATTTCTTTCCTGTCTTCTTTTATGCTGCTATAGTGATTTATTGAATTTATATGAAAATTGTATTCAAAGAAAAAAAGGTAAAATGGAAGAAACCAACAAATATCTTCCAGACAAATCTTTCTCTGACATGATGAGATTATAAATTTATTAATATATTTTTTATTATATTTATTATATTATATTTATTATATTTATTATATTTATATTATATTAATATATTTTATTAATATATTATTATATAATATATTACGTTTAAATTGACTATGAAACGGTATGTTTGATGTTATTTACCCCCTCACTCCTGGGTAACTGTAATCTAGGGTAACTGAAGTAAGTGTAAATTACTGGCAAACACAGGAGTTGCTGAGGCACAATATAACCTTTCATGACCTATAAAACTCTGTTAAATGAGACTTTAGTATATTATCAATATTATAGTGCGTACTGGGGAGAGGGGCTTGGAGTGAAGGAGTGGAGTTGAGCCTGGGGAAGAAGGAGGGGTGTGTTTTCCCTAAGTGTGTAAATATTTGCTTTTTTTTTTAATGTCTTTTTTTTTTTTTTCCTTAGCAACAACCAAATGAGTAATTAGATATTTATATTAAATGGCAGGAAATTAATTTCCCCAAGTCAAGTCTGTTTTAATTCAACAGTAACTATTAAGAGATCTTCCTGACTTTATCCCAATCCATGGCTTTTCTGACTCTCGCTCTTCCTCATGTTCTTCTTCATCCTGGGGAGGGGTGTATGCAGAGCGAGTGGGTGTATGGGTGCGTGGCTGCCAGCTGGGGCCCACCCACCATATTATGCAATAAATGTTTTAACACTCCCAGAAATGTCATGCAAAATGATGACATAACTGACTACTGAGCACCTCTGTTTTCATGTCCTATGCCATGAAAAGGGTTTTTTTTTTTTCCTTTTTTTTATAAGTTTCTTAATTGCACATAAACACTATTATCTAGAAAATTAAAATCTCCTTTGCATTTCTCAGCTAATGTTTTCTGCTCCTATAGTCACATTGTGTATATTTTTGATAAGATGATGTCTAGGTTCACAGGAGCATTTGGAGGAAATAAAGAATGATCTTATACTGATGAAATATTCATTGCCACTGAATACTTTTGCTTTGGTCATTTGTATCTCAATTAGCACATTATGAGGGAGATGATTTAAGATACACTTTTGTGTGGTAAGTAATTATAAATGATTAAAGTAGATGAGAACGCAATTCATAAGGGTCACACAGTGCTGGCAGAAACAATTGCCAACTTCTTGTGAGATTTTTTTTTCAAGCGTCTCATTAAGGCTTTTCTGCCTTCCAACAGTTCTCTCTCATAGTTTATAATAAACAGTGATGAACCTGTGAATCCAAATTCTCTGTGCCTGAATATACCTTCAATTATTGAAAGAGGGCACTAAAGGTCAAAGCTGGCAATTTTAAAGTATTTTATAAAATTATGTGAACAACCTTTCCTTGGAGTGAACTGGGAATTGTGGCTGGGAGCATATTTTATCAAATGACAATGAAATATATGGCCCTAGATTGTTTCAGCAGCTTTGAAATTCCAGGACATAAGGGACATTGCTCTTTTACAGAGCACCGATAATAAGTATTGAATGTGGTCAACAGTTATTGCATTGCCATAGAAGCCACAGGGAGTTTTGGGGCATTTCCCTTTTCTAGAATAGATTTACAAACAGCTTTCAAATATTTCTTAAACTTGGGCTTAAGAATTTATGGCTGTTGCTGCAGAGGTTAAGGCCAGGGGTGGCCTTCAAGGGGAAGCACAGCTAAGATACGAGCTTAAGAAGAAAATTTCAACAAGCTCCTTTCTTCCCACACACCCTTATATTTACTTCACCTTTCACACAAAGGAAGAAGTGCCTATTGTGATCATGTAATGGAAATAATCGCTATATAGTGAGAAGAAGTGGAGTGATCCAGGAAATGGACTCCATTAACTGCCCCAAGTTTTTCCATTGCATCTATGATACTCATTAAGACTTTTTCTTATAACAATATCTTAATTCTTTTTAAAAATAAGAAACAAATGTTTTCCATAGTCAATGATCAAAAGGAAAAAGAAGTTGTTTGTTTGGTTTTTTTCCTGGAAGGATTGCCTAGATTAGGGGGAAAAATAAAATAAACCTCCCATTGTTTTTCAGACTTCCCTTCATTGTCAAAGAAGAAATCAGAAATGTAGAATGTCTCATTAAAATAGAAATGTCAAGCCTAAGATGAGTTCTGAAGGACAACAAAAGGTAAAGAACCCTCTTAAATACCAAGGCACTGCCAGTTCATTAAGTTGGGACTAGAATTGTTAACTCAGTTGTCAACTGGTACTGAGAAGGAATTATACGGAAACAGCACTTTGATATAGTCAGTGGGTGCAAAAATTTAAATACCATATTTTTGTACCTAATGAGAATTAGATATTAAACAAAATGTCTCAAAATGTCAGTCCGTAGAACATGTGCTGTTGTGAAATTTTTCAGGGGACAAGTAGAGAGACAGATTCATTGTTCCTATAGCACCAAAAAAAAAAAAAAAAAAAAAAAATTACACTGTCTTTAAGGAGATATAACAAGAAAACATGGCAAAATAATCATTGAGGAATCATCAACTTCCTCTCATGTTAAGGCACGATCCAATTATAAGATTCTTGTCTGAGAATTAGGAACCTATTCTCCGTCACTTTATTCCTCTGCAATCAGTCTTTTTATGTTTTAGTTTCTTACATATAAATAATGGTGATAGCAGAACTCGTTAGATAAGTTATTTCTGTCCTACGATGTTTGTGATTTCAACAGATACTTCTCCATCATTAGTTGCAATGATAAATTGAATATTTTAATAAAAGAAAATTGCTAGATGAAAATTGATTTGAGCTAAATGAAAGGTTGCATTCTACCTGTTCTGGATTTATTTGATCATTTTGTAAAAAGGATTAATAATGGCCCATTGATCCATTAAGCATCAAAGTTAAAAGGAATAAAAATCCTAATACTTTGAAATAATTTTCCTCTGCAAATTAAATTACATCAAACCTTGTACAACTTTAATACACAGATTCACACAAAAAAAAATTTTTGGAAAATATTCGCCACTGTTTTAAGGAAACAGTTGCAGGCTCACTGACAACACATCCCTCTTCAATAATTCCAAAAATACAAGAGAAGATTGAGAAGCACTTATATCTTAGGCTAACGGTCATGAACCTGAGAAAAAGCATGTGAAGGATTGAAAAGGAAAGAAAAAAATGCATCTGGAAAAAGAAGTAAGTTACAGGAAAAGACAAAGTGAGGAGGAAAAGTCCTAATGCCTCTTTACATTTGCAACATGAAGGCTGGGAGTTTGAGTGTAGTTCCCCAGTACATGATCAGAGAAGCCAACTGGGCATAGACAAGGGAGTAAAATGTTCAATGAAATGAAGTCAATTACTCTCCCAAGACAAGCAGAAATAGGTCAGAAGCTTAAAATCACTAGGCAGGAAGGTATGTCTGGAGACGACCTAATCTCACTGCACCGGTCAGAGCAGGGTCAGCCACAACAGGTTGCTTAGGGCTGTGACCAGTTGGGTTTTCAATATCTCCAGGGATGGAGACGCTGCAAGTGTGGAGAACCTGTTCCAGGGTTTAAGTTTAAATGGGATCTCCTGTACTTAAATTTGTGCCTGTTGTCTCATGTATCACTGGATACCACTGAGAAGCGATAGGCTCCTTCTTTTACTCCCTACCATCAGATATTTATACACCTTAGTAAGAGGCCCCTGAGCAGAGAAGCTCTGCTCCACGCTGAACAGTTCCAGCTCTCTCAGCCTCCTCTTACATAAGATTATTTCAAAAGTTTAATTATTTTCGTGGCCCTTTGCTGGTCTCGCCACGGTACGTCCCTCTCTTTCTTGTACTGGGGAGCCCAGCATTCAACCCCCGACACTAGATGTGCCTCACTGATATAGAGCAGAGAGGAAGAATCCCTCCACTGACCTGCTGGCTACACTGTGTAATGAAGTCCAGGATACTGCTGTCCACTCCACAAGAGTGCATTGCCAGATCACAAGCAACTCGAGGTGCATCAAAACCCCTAGCTGTTTCTCTGAAAAGCTGCCTTCCAGAGAGTCAGTTCCCAGCACGTACCGGTTACATAGAGCTATTGCCCCCCAGGTGCAGAGCTTTGCCTCTCTCTTTGTTGAACTTCATGAGATTTCTATCAGCCTGTTTCTCCAGCCTGTTAAGGTCTTTCTAATAGGCAGAACATCCCTCTGACCTGTAAAGCACTCTTCCCAGGTCTGTATTTTCTGCAGGCTTGCTGAAGGTGCACTCTGTCTCATCATCCAGGTCATTAGTGAAGACATTGAACAGTATTTGGACCAGTATCAACCCATGGGATACTCCACTGTGGATGGGCCTCCAGCTGGACTTCATACTGATCACAATGCTTTAAGCCAAAGACTTCAGCCAATTTTCAGTTCACCTCACTGACCACTTACCTAGTCCATACTTCATCAGTTTGTCTGTGAGGATATTATGGGAGACAATGTCAAAAGCCTTATTAAAGTCAAGATTAAGAACATCCACTTCCTTGTCAGCTGAGCTAGTTTTTTCATTGTAGAAGATTCTAAGGTTGGTTAGTATGATTTCCTTTTCATAAATCTATATTAACCACAACTAGTCACCTTCTTGTTTTTCCTGTGTTTGGAAATGGTTTCCAGGATTATTTCCTCCAAGAAGAGGCTGATTGGACTGTAGTTCCCAGGATCCTCCATCTTGTTATTCTTGAAGATAGAGATGACATTTTCTTTTTTCCAATTGCCAAGAGCTTTTAAGAATGATTGACAGTGGCCTCATGGTGAAAACTGCCAGCTTTCTCAGCATTTGTGGGAGCACCCTATCAGATTCCAGGGACTGTATACATCCAGATTGTTAATTGTTCCTTAACCTGATCCTTCACTGAAGGTAAGCATTCCTTGGTCCAGACTTTCCCTTCGGTGTCAGGTGCCTAAGATTTCTGAAGGCCAGTCTTACTGGTAAAGACTAATACAAATAGAGCATTGAGTACCTTTTCTGTGGCCTTTGTCAACAGTTCTGCTGCTCCATTCTGCAGCAGGTCTACACTTTCTCAAGTCTTTGTTTTGTTACTGATAAACCTGTAGAAGCACTTCTTGTTAACCTGCATATATCCATTACCAGATTCAACTTCAGGTGCTCAGACAGTATCCTTGTTCATGCAAGCAGGCCTCCTACAACATTAGGCTTTCTCTATATGGGGATGGACCATCCTTGGGCTTGAAAGAGGTGATCCTGGACCCCTCTTCTCTGCAGGACCATATTCTATGGGATCTTTCCAAATGTGTCCCTGAACAAGCCAAAAACAGTCTTCTGAAGTCCAGGATTGTGACCATGCTTTTTGGTTAATTCCCTTCTTTCAGGATCCTGAACTCTACCATCCCATGGTTACTGAAATCAATGTTGCCAGCTCTAACCCTCAATCCCCAGCCAGTTCTTTCTTGTTTCTAATTATAAGCTCCAGCAGAGCATCTCCCAAGAGCTCCTTAACAACCTGTGTCCAGAAGCTGTCATCAACACACTCCTCAAACCTTCTGGATTCCTTGCGCCTTGCTACATTGCACCTCCAGCAGATATCAGCGTGGTTCAGACACTCCATAAGGACAAGGGCCTGCAAATGTAAGAGTTCCTCCACGTGTTTGAAGAAGGCCATATCTGCATTTTTTTTCCTGATTAAGCAGTCAGTAGCAGACACCCACCAGTCTTGTTTACATTGATTTGTCCTCGAACCTAAGCCCTCTCATCAACCCCAGGGTGCTCTATCACATAAAGGATAACTTCCTGTCATTTCTAAAACACCTGTAACCATGCACTGGCAACACTCTACTCGAGGGAGCTACCTGTGAAGACAATGAGATGGTATATATAACATACAAAAATCACACTAAATTTCCTATTAACAATGAGTTAACTTTACAGAGTAAAAAATGGCAGCTGCATACAATCTGTCATGAAGGACTACAGCAACTATATTAGGAGTGTTATTAAATGTTTTTAATACTACACAAAGTAGTCTTGGTTAAAGGACAGCCATTGGTTAAAGGAACCCATTTCCAAATGCACAGACGGGGCACATTCAGTGTGGTATGTGCAGCATTTGTTTTGAGTTGTTTTACAACATGGAAACTCTAAATGAGTATACTTTATGTCTACTTATGAAAATGAGAGTAGAGTCAGGCCCAAGAGCTGTGAAGAACTTCTGGTAAACAAGCCGAAACCACATCTAGTGACTTGTGTGGTAAGTTACATTGCCGACTCAACACATTCACAATATACACAATAATCATAATTTCACAAGTCCTCTTGGTTAAACAGATTCTAATGCTAAAACATTTTGTATCATAGTCTTTTTTTATTAACCACCTCTGTTTCACTCTTTACTCTGACAAGGGGTGTTAATGATTTCCTCGACACTTGTTTGTTGTGATGAATAATTATACCTAGTTAATAAAACCGAATGTTTTCTCTTGGTTCACATCCCTGCACTGCTCTTATTCCCCTACCTGATTTCTGCTATGACTGATAAGTGCAAGACTGATAATGTGTAAGTAGCACATAATCATAGAGGGTTATTATTCTGGATGAGTAATGAATAATGCATAAGAGTAACAGCAACGTTTTGCTATTATCTGAGAGTGATTAAAAGTTTGCAGTTGCCAAATTAGATATCTATAGTTTGTTATTGTGCTTGTTTTCAACTCTATCAGTTTTTGTTGCTTTTCATTGCCGTATGTATGTATATACCAATATTAAACAAAAAAGAGAAATAATGAAGGATTTTATTTCAACAAAACAATAGAAATTAACAGTGGCTTTCAGTATTTTAAAATCAAAGAAATGATTGAATGCCTGGTCCCTCAGCTTCAAACAATGATTAAAACCATCTTGCAAATTCTGACTAGTAACAACAGAAAAAATATAGCTATCTCATTTCATCATTCTTCTTCACTTTATGTTTTTCATTAGTATAAATTCACTTACTGATTTATCAGTTGAATTCAGAAGGGATTTTTTTTTTATTAAATAGAAAGACCAGAAGCAAGATATTTGAGTGGTGTAATTAATGGAACTTTACCAGCTGATGGGCCTAGAACAACTTGAAACTCTCTTTTATGGGAAAATGGTACTTGAGTCCTTTCTTCACTCTTTTCCAAAATTCTGAGTGACTCTTACAACACCTTCTTTCTTTTTTTTACATTCAAAATATTGTTATATACTGTTATGGATTAAAAGGAGACACAATGTGTAAAGTCAAGTATTTATTGATAGTATAGCTGAAACCTTAATAGCTTAAACAGAGAATCAGAGAGCTGTCAGATTTAATTAGAAGACAGAAAAAGAAATGAGTAATGAAAAGGGTCTCAATAATGACATATTTTAAATTGTTTGCAACACTTTTCCTGAGTGTTATTCTCATCCTTCCAGTGCTCCCCTGAGCCGTCATCCTTGTAACTTCAGTCTGGTGATGACAGTGGAAGGTGGGGTCTATGATGGGTTGTCAGCATCTGAAGTCCTCTCTCAAATCCTTCACTGTGAGGAGTATGTGATGGTGTGCTACAAACACACCCACCCACCCTCCACCTCCCCCAACCCCTGCTCCCCGCTTAAGCAATAATCACCAGTGGGGGTTGTGACAGCTGTACCCAGCTTTACTCTGGACTTTAGGGGACAGAGGGTAACAAGGCAGCCGAGGGCTGTACGGAACAGTGATCCAGACATCTTGCTGCTACGCAAATATGACTGCAACTCGGTTATCTTAATCTATGAATAGTGGGCAGCCCAGGGCCCATTGGGCTCTCCCGCACAGCAGCGGGCTGCGTGCCAGGATCCCCCCTTGAGCAGGGACACCTCTCAGGGATACTCCTCGAGGTTCAGAGATTTCTTGCCACAACAGATTCTTGGTAAGTGATTAATATCGGGCTAAACGCTAAAATATTAGCAAAGCGATATAAAGGATAGATTGTGCATTCTGAACCTTGTGAACTCAAGGGGGAGGGTCTCCCTGATAGTTTTGTCTGACCCTGTCCTTTATGGAGTAAATAATCAAGTGCACCTTGTCATTGAACCTTGTTAAACCACTGTTGAATTTGTTAACTCACTGTTTTATATCAATAAAGTTTAGTGCTGCTTCTCTCTTACAAGCGAAGTTCATGACTCCATCCTCATATTAATCAGAATATGAATCTGATGTTGGTGTTTTCTTCTTCTTTCCTCTTCTTTTCTCCTTCTTTCTTCTTTCGTTCTTTCACACACCTTTTATTCATCTGGGGTTATTTTTGTATGTTTTCTAACATGCTTTTATGCCTTGCTTTTTCTCCAGTAGTCTGCAACTCTGTATTATATTCAAATTTTTGTTCTCCTTGTTTCCTCTACAAACAGGTTTTCCTAGCTTCAGGTCTGCATTTTTTTTTAACTGGCCATGGATGAGTTGTTTACAGCAGGGGTAAGAGGAAGGAGCACAGCCTGTGCTCCATTTTTTTATTATGCCATGCCTGTACTCTTTTTGCAATTATATAATCACTGAGACAGGAAACTGAACTTTGACATAGTTCAGAAAATATTTGTCATTCCCTTAATTCCCATTGGCTATTCTGCAACATCAATGTCTCTGATTTGAATCCAAACATTTTCCTTAATCTATGAAACTTTTACTGATGAAAATTTCCTATAAACTTGTGTATTGCTCAAAAATGTTTTGGCCACAATCAATCTCCATTATTTGAAGAAAATTTTTGCTTAAAAACTCCATTGTGTGACTTTGAAGCATGATTCATAATGTGTGAAGCATTAACAGTAGCCCACAATACTGAGAACAACCCTATAGACATAAGAATTACTGCAGGAATTCACATTAGCGAATACTGCTGTCAGAAATTTATTTAAATATTAATCTGTGGTAATTTGTACTTGTCAATACTGTTGCCAATGTACCAAGTTTCTGATTTCACCTTTCACTATCTCTTTTACAGAACTTTCCATGCAAGTTATAGGTGGGAAGTATTGTACTTGTTGTTATTTGGAATACAACATATAACAGTATCAGACACCAAAGAGAAAAAGAAAAATAATGAATGATTTTGTTTAAATAAAAAAAAAAAGGAAATTAATTTGACAGTAGTTATGGACATAGTCTGATTACTGATATGTAGACAGCATCTATTACAGATAAGACTGGATATTCGAGGAGCACAGAAAAGATTATCTTAACGACTTTTGATCTGGTCATAATATCTAGAAAGGCAAAGAATCCAAGCTGATTAAATGGATATCCATTCTATGAAAAATTCATATACTTTAAAACTTGTTTTGCTTTAAGCAGGACAAGAAGTTATAATGCCAGTTATAAAAGAATGCATTTTTTAAAGCAGTTCATTAATACATCACAGTGCTTTGGGATTTTTGAAATATTTCTCTTGGTTTTAATGAGCTTGAATCTCTTTATTTCATTGAGAAGAAAACATTTCCTTTAAGATACTGCATAATGTGTGACATTAGAAGTTCTGTATTTTCATTAAAACATGCTTGAATTGGTTTGCCAATACAGCTTTTATCTGCGTGCATTAAAAGGATTTTCTTTGCTAGTTGTGCCACGAACTGGAACTTTTTTTATTTATGGCTTAAAGGAATATTTGCTTAGGAGTAAAGATGTCCCACGATGACATGAAGAAATCCATTACCCATCAGAAACGTCGTAATTAGGAAGGTGGCAAACATTGAATGATTGCAATAACTAGAAGGGAAGATTGTGGGCTTCTGGAGGCTTTTTGAATAACTGGCTGCCTGTATAGACTTCTAGGAGCGGGTTTTTTTAGCCCTCTAGCTATGGATCTTAAACACAGTTCTAGTTGGCTGATACATGCTGACTTGTTTCAGAAAGTTGTCTAGTGGCTGCAAAAATCTGCGGGCTCAGTAGACACTAGAGAATTGAAGTTTCCATAGGAGTTCAAGTTTTTTGGGGATTTGCTGTATGTCATTCTCATGAGCAGTGATGCAACCAGAAACTTGGTCTCATGATAGTGCAATGCTAAGCTGCTCAACCTGTGAAACAAGAGACATGAAGGCCTAACCCAAATGAGAACTTACTTCAAAGGAATCTACGGAAAGTTTAAATTTACAGCAGTATTCTGGGAAATTCTAATATTATGTATGTAATTATTAACCATTTTTGGCCCATCTAGTGGTCTAAAATAACTGAGGAGGCATTAGTTAATAGTAGGAATGCATTCATGGGGTTTGCCTTTTTTAAAAAAAACATAGAAATATGTAAATATTTTTAATCTTGAGAAGGATATTCCCTATA
Source organism: Bucorvus abyssinicus (assembly GCA_009769605.1). Classification (NCBI taxonomy): domain Eukaryota; kingdom Metazoa; phylum Chordata; class Aves; order Bucerotiformes; family Bucorvidae; genus Bucorvus; species Bucorvus abyssinicus. The sequence goes on along the minus strand of CM020030.1, from coordinate 15,597,865 downwards.
ATTACCCATTAATATCTCTATAGGCAAAAGGACTCCACTCTAATTCAAACTGAGAACTGTTTGTTCCAGAGTTTCTGTACATGTCCGTGGGGGTGTGATCCTGCCTGGTGGATTCAATGGTACACACTTGGGTCCTAGAAAAGTAGATGAACTTGTAAGCTGCATTCTAGAGTGCCTTCTTCCTCCTATGCCTGAACAGCCTTCTGTATCTCTTAAGTTTCCATGTGAGATAGATTTATTTAGCTCATAAAGTTCATGAACTTATCATATTCATAATTCATGTTTCATAGTTCATTGTAGAAATAAAGTTTCCAGTACTGTTGAACACTTTGAAGTGTTGTCACTTAAAGGTCACCTTTACAAATAAATACTCTTTTACTTGAGGAAAGACTTTTAACAAAAGAGGGTTTTTGTCAGTTTGATAATTCTCATCACAATACTTCAAACTCCAAAGAATTCTTAAAAGGAAAAGCAGCCTACCTAGAGCAAGTGAGATATGCTTGAAATCAGTATTGATCTGCATCTGAAGTCTTCTCTGGATGTTTATGAAAGGTTCTGAAGGCAAAGTGTAAAGACCGCTGATCTCCAAGAGTATGTTTTTATATAACCAGATAAGAAAGCCATATATTTTATCTCAGTTTTCAGGTTTTGCACCTTTCTTTTTTGTACCACTTTGAGACAAATTCTCATATTCTTTTCCTCCCACCAAGTCTAGAGGAACATACAAAATGATAGGAAGCAGGCTGAATTATTTCTTCCATACTGAAAAAAAATTTAAACAGAAATGTGGACTTCTATCACAGAAGATGAAAAAATTATTCTTTCAGGGCTGAAGAATGTAACACTAAACCTGAACTCTTGACTGTGTGGTAGGAAGGGCTTAAGTAATGCTTCCCAAGAAATAATGTTCTTGAGAAGTCCTCTCAGTAAGGACAACACAGTTCAAATAGAAGAACAGAAAGTACATTCCTTAGTGCTTACTTTACTGTAACCTATGCAAAAAGCAGCAGGAGCGTGTGTCCCTCTATCCCACAACTGCAGGTCTCTACCCTTACAGTTCACGTCTGCTGCTGAGGTAGATTTAGCTCAGTAGATCTCATCTGATGAAACATTAGAGCTGCTGCATGGAGTGCACAGAGAGGATCTGTGCCTCTGCTTACCAGCTTGGACTGTGGCACAACATTGCTGCTGTGAGCAGGGGAAGAGTGAGCAGCTGGTGGGAACCTCAAAGGGAGGATGGGACAGCGGTGGGATATGTAATGAAAGGATAGACAATGAAATGGGGAAAATATGACTGTGGCTACTAAAAGGCTGGAAATCACTGAGGTAGCTACAATACTGTGGTATCCAGGGTCAGTAGGCATACTGATTACTGTGATAAGAATGACTTAGAGGTCAAGAAACTCCATCTAACACAGGTAAAATTCATCCAGAAAAAAAGAGAAGAAAAAAGAGGAAAAAAGAGTCTCATTTGGCTGTGCATGTTGAAACCAACAAGCATTTAAACCGCCCAAAACTCAGCAGTATAATTACAGTAAGAACTTGTACTTTTATTATTAGATATGTGAGTCAGATAACTGAAAATGTGATGGCAGTTGCTCTGAGGTTGCTTTTCAATACAACCAAATTATTCAAATAATTTCATCTGAAAATAAATTCTTTAGGACTAACTTTTTCTGAAGTCACATTCAGATACTTCTTTTTTACACATTGTCTCTGCTTATGGTACTCACACTCGAAAGTTTTGAAGTTCTAATTCAAAGACCTTTCCTTCTGAAATCATATGAATCTATTTTTTTTCCTTCCACCTAGAAGAATATCTAAACAACCATGAACTGGTGGTCTGTCTTCCCCATTCTGCATGAGACAAAAATGAGAAAACCTCTCTGTCGCTGATGGTGATGTGAGATGCCGAATTCCATCCACTACTTCAGGGTTTGATTAATAATTTATATAAGTTGCTACAGCATCAAATAGATTGATGGGTAGTGTTGCACTTAGGCATACCCTTAATCATGGCCTTTAGGCCTCTACGCTTTGCAGTACAGAAAGTGAATTCACATCACCCAGGAAATGAAATAGTGCCCAAGATAGAAGTATTTACTTAAAATCTTTTGGGTAAAAGAAAACAGCACCAGTTTTTTCTATTGAGGTAATTTTTCATTTTGTGTTACTTTCACACAGACACATGTAGAAACGCCAAAACACATTCAGGTTGGCTTGAAACTAGTGATTTTATCTTTCCATTTTGTCTGAAAGTATGTACAACTTTGTTGGCTTGATCTGAGCCAAAGTTTTGTCATTGTTCGGATAAGGGGTTATTTGCACAATAGTACTCCTGGTTCCAGAAAGCTGAATATATCAGTGTCCTTGAAGTAGATTTTCAACAGTAAGAGCCAACACTCAGTGATGTTATAATTTCTATCATTTTCTCAATACATTTTTTAGTGACTGCTCCTCAAGGATGTATTTTGAGTACCGTACGAAATACTGGAAGTGACTGGTTCCTCTTTGACTCCTCATTCTTACCTGTTTCTTGTTACAGCAAAGAGTATAATATTGCAATATACTAGCAATAACAGTGCTGAAAATTGTGGAAATGCGTTTTTTAGATGCTATAAGCTATATATGGACAACTCTGCCTTAACTATAGTTACCTGACTGATAAATATTTTAGGAACTAGATGCCCTGTGCTTTTTCTTTAATGGAGTGAGATGCTCCAGACTTTGTGAGGTGTCAAATCAGTCTATATGATTAAATTCTTCTCTTTCTTTGGTTCTTGTTTAGTAGATGTATCTAGAACTAAGATAACCTAAGCCTTAGATAGGCTCCTGTACCTGGGTAAAGACCCACAAAATTCAGTAGCTATGCATAAAGTTTCAGCAGTGAACTAAGTAGCATTCACTCCTGCAAACCAGGAGTCTAGGACATTTCCTTGGTAGGGTAACTATTGCTCTACCCCTAAAATGCAAGGTACTGATTTCCTAGGTATATTTTTACAAGCTTTCAAAATGGAAATAATATTCTGATCAAGCAGCAAAAACCAAGTGGGACAAGGGTAAGGCATATTTCTCATTCTTTTTTCCCCTCTGAGTTCTTTGGATTGCCAGCAAAACAAGCAAGCAATACATTTCACTGTCAATCATTTGAAAAAGAAATTACTTTTCCTTGCATCTTTTCAAGACCTTTCAGTATGTATGCCTAGCTGCTTTTCTTTATTATGTGTTTGTTCAAAATATGCTGAACTATTTGAAACAGCTTTTGGTTGGAGCACAAAGGGCATAAAAGCAACATCTTGAATTTTTATTTTGAAATGTGTGCTGTACATGTAGATCAACAGCAAAACAGCATAAGTTTTGAAATGCATGGATGGTAAAGAAACTTTAAAAACAAAAATGCCTTTTCAGGTCCTTCTGATTTATGAGCCTTGATTTCTGGTATGTGCCAAGAAGTGTAGCTAACTGTGACATTCTAAAAACTTAATCACTTCTCTTTCAATTGGCTGTAGTACTACAAGGTACAGTAGCCTTTGATACCAGTAAGGTCTGACAGTAAGACAGTGGTTGACCTACTTAACTCTCCAGGGAATTTAAGCTTTATCTTTTCACTTTGTAGAATTTTATTATATGTCAAGATCTAAGAACCAATAAAAATAATTATGGACAGAATATGTTAAAATGAAAAAAAAAAAACCAAAACCAAGACACATTGGAGGGATTGATTATCCATTACTATGTTTAGTTCTCTGGAACAAAATGACTGATTCTGAAAATGAAGCTACCTGTATACTTAACACTTATGAGACCAAAGTCATTTGAATTAATGCAAAGCAAAACAAGTTGAAAAAGTGGCTTTTAGAATTCTAAACTATATTTCCAGTAGGTTTTTCTCTTTTTAAAGAAAACTTCAGAGTTTTAAAAACACCTTCTAATGCAATGCTTTTAATTAGTTTAAATTAATCTTGAAGACAAAATCCATGCTAGTTTCTTAGAAACAGAAAGAGCATATACTGTTTTGTAAATCGGTGGAAGAAGATCTAATCCAGATTCTTGAACCAGAAAACAAAACATCTTAGAAAACTTGAATAGGAACACTCAAGATACAGTTTACAGAAATGCTTTTATCCTGCATCAGGACAGATTTTTTGCACGATGGATGGTTGGAACAATGTTGTGAAGCATAATAGATTATCATTCCTATTCCCATTAATTTTCATAATTTTGATAATTTTTCTTAATATACTGTTGGGTTTGGCACAGCAATGCTAAATGTTTAAAGCAGTGTTTATACAGTGTTTCTACAAACATAATTAAAAGAGTATAATTTTTGTTTTAACAGTGTTTCATTGAATTTCTACAACAGTGACCTTACACTGATCTCTCAGTGTATGTACCTAAAAGCTGGGGAAAAAATACAGCTTGATTTTCAAAAAGGCAGATGATTCCAAAGAAACTTGCTGCCTAAAAAATGTGACTAATTTTCTGAACAAAAGGACATAGAATAGCTCAAATTTATCCAATCTTAATTTCACCTGAGGCCTCAGACGTAATTATTAAATCAAAATGGAGGAGTATATGATAAAGTTTAAGAAGGGTGAGATGGATAAAACAGATTTATAAGCTGAGCAAAGTGGTTTCACTGCAAGACAGAGGACATTAGTTGTACTGAAAGACGAGTAAAGATGGAGAGTTTTATAAGTAGAGTACCACAGACTTCAACTCTATTTAATATTTTCATTAACAAATTTGGCACACAGGCTGAAAGGAGAACTTAGCAAATGACAAAAAATTATTAAAGCAATTCAGGAAGAAGATAATAAAATTCATCAAGTAGAAGTCACAAGGACCAATAATGAAAATTTTTCGTGTACAGTAGTGAGCGCTTTAGCTGGAAGTGACAGGAGGAAAGAAATGTGGTTACATAAGTCACAGACTATGGGATTCATCTGCGCATTTTCTAATTAACTGATGACAAGCAAGACTAATTATACTGACTGTTACATGGTGCCAGTACAAACATATTGGCTGCATCTTTCCTTATAAGGCTCTATAATTGTTTCAGATCACTCAGAGCTAGTTTGGGCTACTTTATGTCATTCTCTCACACAAAATATCTTTGGCTGAGGAGGAATGTGACTGCAGCTTGCATATAGGACTGTGGTTCATCTAGCGCATAAGAATGAAATTACATTATTGGCATAAAAGGAAATGGATCAATTTCACTGCTAAAAAAATTAGACTAAAGATTGGAAGACAAACAAGATTTTTTTTTTTAATAAGCATATCAAGGACAAGAAATTGCATAGTTTGAAGACAGATCCTGATATTTACGAGCAGACTAAGCTCAGTGAAATAAAAAAAACCTTCTAGTCCTCTATTATTCTATTACATTGGTTCTGGAATTTCCAGGAGACAATATGATATAATTTGAATCAGATTACACTGAGTACTGTAGAAACATAATTGAGGCTGGAAGGGACCTCAGGAAATCACCTAGTCCAGCCTGGACCCAAAGCAGGGCTAATTTCAGAATCAGACTGGGTTGCTCATGGTCTTGCCTGATCCAGTTCTGAAAACTGCCAAAGATGGAGATCTTACGACCCTTCTAGGTGTCAAGGGTTAGGGCTGGGTCAGCCACTAGACAAACAACAGATGCTCTGTATTAAACCCTCCCCCTTCTCAAAGCGAAAGAGAGAGAGAATAAGAGATAGAGACTTATGGGTTGGAAAAGGAAACTAAAACAGTTTTAATTAAAATAATAACAATAAAATGAAATATATATATAAATATATACAAAGTCAATATCAACCTATGCCCTCCCCACCCCCAATGGCAATCACATCATCATCACCATCGATGCTGTGGGCAGACACCAGGGAAGTCCCAGACTGGTCTTCAGATGGGATCTGGATTCAGGAGCTGGATTCTGGAGCTGGATTCTGGAACTGGATTCAGGAATGCATAGATTGAGATTGAAGGCAGGAGAACAGACAGAGTCCATCCTGTAATGGATCAGAATCAGAATGTGTGTTAAGAGAGATGATGAATGCCAGTGATAATTATTTTTATTACTTGTTTAATTAAAAAAAAGAAAAAGGCTTATTTTTCAGCTTGGTGTTAATCACAACACCTTAAGAGCTCTGTTCCAGCCATACTTGTAAATGAGGATAATGCTATATATTGGCAACAGTCATTGTAGTGATGTGCAGACAAGATGATGGCCTGACAATGTATATGTGTGTCTGAAATGTTGACATTTAATAGGGAAATATTCAGCAGACAATGCCAAATACATCTGGCAAATTACCATTTGTAGGTTTGTTACAGTTGTTCAAGGTAAATCAAAGTTCCAGTCTGAATATGGCATCAGTAGTACACTGCAACTGCTCTAGGAAAATGTTGCTAATGTGATAGAAGTCTTTTAATGCCACCATTTTTACCAGTGTTTTCTTTTTCACCTGCTCACGTGCGTATTTTGTAATAAATTAGGCCTAAATATTTGCAGATTTTTTAGATTTTTATCAGTCACAAGTACGACTGCATGGACTGAAATAGATTAGAAATACCTATTATTCATTATCTTATCTATAAAACATTATCAGTCCATTTGGGAACAAATGCTAATAACATTTTGTATTAAAATTGAAAGAAATGTGCTAGTTCAATTTCATTTACAATTTAAATAATTTTATTTGTAGTACTCACAGACATCTTGTCTCTCTAATATTTAATTATTCCCTGATACAAAGAGAGTAGAAATGCTTAAGCAAAATAGAACAATCATTGCTGACAGTGCAAATCAAGAGAGGACCTAAATTTGAATTTTGTCATAGGTAAGAAAACTTGGATTGAGAGTTCTGAATCTGAACAGAAGAATTCAAGAAACTGTAGTCCTTGGATCCACGTTAGGCTAGTTTGTGATAATAACCATCTTTTGAAAATGTTGAGCAAATTAATCGATCACAGGGGATCAGAGAATAAGAGAAAATTAAGAGATGGATAAAATCCTTCATCATAATATTATAGGGTGAAGTAACACAGCAGCACCAAGTCTATGTGGATACAGACAACACTGTCGATGCCTTCATTATCTAAATAATAGAAAGGTCACACTCTTCCTTCTTTTCTCCATGGATTAGACCTTCAAGAAGACCAAGACATTGTTCTGGCACTGTGCTGTACTTCCAGGTAGAATAGACTTTCACATAGCTTTTAGCTGTCTTCTAACGTGAGTTTGTTGACAAAATAACATGAATTTAGAAATTAAAGACCTCAGTCTATTCAGTTCCTCAGATAAATGCCCAGGGCATGAAGAGGACTCTTCGGAAGTATAAGACTAGAAATGACCAGAAGACACTCTAAATAAATATAATTTAAAAAGACTAAGAGTCTCTCAAAGAAAGAGTTTTGTGTTTTCTTAGATGTGTACATTATAAACTAAATCAGAGGTTCTTTGGTTTGTGGAAGGCAGAAAAAGCAAATATCATGTTATCTTTTTATGTATTATCTTGAAAGATTAAAGAAATGTCAGCTATAGGCATCTAGAAAGAAATTATTGCAGTGAGGCCTTAAAAATTGATCACAGTAAGGAAACAATTCAGTTTCAGTGCCATAAAGCCCACTACAAAATAATCAATTTAAATAAAAATCCATTTAAATAAAAAATGCATTGACTTAATGTAAATATATATTAAAAAAAAAGTATATGCCTGAAAATTCCGTTACGCCTACAAATAGCAAATCTGCACTTGTACTAGTAGTCTGAGTAACTTCTACAGCCATAGGTAAAAGATAAAACAAAACTATTCTTCCCCAAAGTAAGCTAGCACAGAAAATAGCAATGGAAACCAACAAAAGAAACAAGATAGAAACTTATAAACCAGACACAGTTGTACAACCTTAGTTCATGTGCAGACACTTCAGAGTACAGGTGAGGATCTTTGTTATAGTTGGGTCCATCTGCACTCTTTTATGATGTTGGCTCCTGTTTTAATAACAACAGTCTTTTTTGTTCTTTTGCTCCTGCTAAATACATGAGTTTTTCATTTCATGTAGGACACCCTGGCGCTCAGGTCCTTCTCAGCTAGTACCGAAGAAGTGTCTTCCCAAGGCTTTTGCAATTGTATTTTTTTCACCTATGGCTCCTTTGAAGATGTAGTGTATATTAGCATCTAAACTACAGAAAAGTTTTATTTATTTACAGTGTAAGTACAAAGAAGTATTTAATGTCCCCTTTAAAATTAGTCACTTAAGCTATGTTTTCATTTCATTGAGGAGACAAGGCTGCCCTTAAGAAGTCTTGATGATTCTGAAAATGGAAGCATCACACCATTCATTTAGGAACCAGTGTGGAAAAGGTGGTGGCTGTAGTAATAAACATAAGATATGATGTCTCCCTTTAAAAGAAGCAAGACAAAAAAGGGGAAGAAAATGATTCTCTAGTTATTTCTTGAAGATATTTGTTGTAAGAACCAATTCTTTTCTCTCAGTTTCTTTTAATATGGGAGATATTAAGATATAGGAAAAAAGTCCCTGATCATGGTACTTTGCCAGTCTGAATTCAAAACTAAACCATTGTTACAAGCCTTCAATGCAGTGAAGGTAGATAAAATGTAATTTTCAATGTTCCAGACAATGAAGGTGATGGTATTCACCTGTACCGGGTGCAGGTGCCCAGGGGCTGGCAGGGTGCTGCAGGGCAGTCTCTGTGAGGAAAGTCTGGGGCTGCCCTGTGCTGGACACGGCCAGCTCTAGCCAGCTCTAATCGACCCACCACAGGGCACGGCTGAGCACTGCAGTCAGGATGGTGGCACCTCGAGGAAAGTCTCTGTGAGGGAGGGCAAAACACTGCTGGGCAGTGAGGGGTGAGGGGAGGAGTGTGAGAAACAGCCCCGTGAGCCCTGAAGTGAGAGGAGGAGAAGGGGGAGGAGGTGATCCAGGTGCCTCAGCAGTGATCTCCTGCAGCCTGTGAGAAGGACCCAGGCTGGAGCAGGTATTTCCCTGCAGCCTGTGGAGAGATCATGGTAGAGCAGTTGTTCACACTGCAGACCATGTAGGAACCCATGATGGCACAGGAGCAGGATATGCCCTGAAGAAACTGGTTTGTGAAGGGTCCATGCTGGAGCAGATTTATCATGAAGGTCTGCAGCCCATGGTAAGGACCTGCACTGGTGCAAGGGAAAGGTGTGCAGAGGAAGGAGCAGCAGAGAGGAGGTTTTATGGACCGACCACAACTCCCAATCCCCATCCCTCCTACACAACTCAGGAGGATGTAGAGGAGGGAGGAATGAAGGAGTAAGTTGGGCCTGGGAAGAGGAGGAATAAGGAAAGGTGGTGGTTTTAATTTTTTTTCTCTCACCATCCAAATATCTTTTAATCATCAATAAATTAAATTAATTTTTACAAAGGTGAGTCTGGTTTTGCCTGTTACAGTTACATAAATGATCTTGCTTTTTTTTTCAACCCACAAACTTGTTCATCTTATTTCCTTCTCCTGTCCTGTTGAGGAGCGGTGCAGGTGCATGGGCATGTGGCTGCTGGCCATGGTTAACCCACCACATTATCTCTTATTGTCTTTCTTCAACTGCAGTCAGAAATAATGTCAATATAGGTTTTATGTTCCATCCTAACTAAAAATAATCCAAAGTATTTTCCAAAATAGCCATTGGATCACATACCATGGGTTTGCATGACATCTTACATGTGAGGATGTGTGTCACATAGAATGGTCTTTTCAGGTATCAGCTCAAGGTATTGCAGCATTTCCAGCTTTTTAATCTTTGCATATTTTTATCCAAATAACATTTTGTGCAAAACATATAAATAGTTCCTGAAGTAGAGATCAGAATCCACCGCTTCCTTATTTTTAGTTGTGTATAATGTCCAGAGTTGTATCTTCTCTGGCCCTTTCATTCCAGACCAATGAATCTTCAATTTTGGTCCTTCAGTCCAAAAGAAGGAGAGATTACTGTCATCACCAGCAGATTAAGGAACAAAAAACTGGTTTCTCGTGTTGCGGATGAAATCTCTACTCACCGAACTCAGTCCTGAGTAGGTGTAAAATCAGTACAAGACCAACAGCCTGTTACCAGCAACATTTTTACGGTATTTACTGGGGTACATGGCTCTAGGAGTCAGTGGAATAGTTAATATTAAGATCCCAGCTCCTCCTTGAGTGTACCTCAAGTTGCTAAATTTTGGCAAAGTGATAGCAATTTTCGTCATTTGCAGAAGCAAAATTTTGGGTCCTTGGAGCAATAATTGGATAACTTTTCAGTGCCTGTATAAGTCAGAGATTTTAAGAATGGCTGACTGAGATGTTGCCTAAGTTTAACCTGACCGCCACTTTAGCTGGTAAATTTTAGTGCCACCAAGTAAATTTACCTTTTGTATCTATCCATGTATGCATGCATATCACCTCTGTACCCAAATATCAGCAAATTTCTGCAGAAGTCTGATACAGTCTTTTCAGAACAAAGTCACTTTCTTTACTTTTATCCACCTGCAGTAACAAATTGGACATTACTGTAAGATTTTAGTCCTGCTAGAACAAGAGTAGTTCAACAGCCTCTGGAAGGCTAATTTCTGCAAGCTGTTGTCAAAACACACAGTTAACTTAGCCTGTCATCAAGATTGCCTTTTATTCTTAAATAAAGAGTTTATAATGTGTTAGTTATGGTGCCTTGTGCTTTAAGATAGACATGAAAGGTGGCATTTAATAGCAGTTCTAATGATACTCTTCACAAATCATGATTAATCTAAATTGAGGTGGCCTCTTGAGTGAGCTCTCTTCCACTTATATCAGGATCCGAACATGCACAGAAAAGTGCATTGACTAATTGATATGCGGTAAACCCCTACATAATTTGGTAACTTGATTACTCATGTCACACTGCTGTTTTCCATATCTTACATCTTTCCACAAGTTAATAAAAACTCCATCAGAATGAGACATTTATTTGGAAATCATTAATTTGGATGCATTTTTCTGCTGTCTTTGTTATTATTTGAAGTTTATACAGAAGTTATAAGTTTATGTAGAATGAGGAGTCATGCATTTACATTAGGGATCATTCAGATAACAGCCTTCTACTTTGTAACCAGTTCCTTTAGGATGTTACTCATAGAATCACAGAATCATAGAAAGGTTTGGAAAGGACCTTAAAGATCATCTAGTTCCACTCTCTGCTGTGGGCAGGGACACCTTCTCCTACACCAGGTCGCTTAAAGCACCATCCAGCCTGGCCTTGAACACTTCCAGGGAGAGGGTAACCCACAGCTTCTCTGGGCAAATTGTTCCATTGTCTCACCACCCCCCCAGTGAAGAACATCTTCCTTATACCTAATCTAAATCTACCCTCTTTCAGTCTAAAATCGTTGCCCCTGTTCTTGTCACTATAGGCCTTGGTAAAGAGTCTGTCCCCATCTTTCTTAGAAGCCCCCTTTAAGTACTGGTATGTTACAATAAGGTCTCCCTAGAGCCTTCTCTTCATCAGGCTGAACAACTCCCACTCTCAGCATTTCTTCATAAAAGAGACGATCCAGCCCTCTGAGCATTTTTGTGGGCCTGCTCTGGACCAGCTGCAAGAGGTCTTTTTTGTGCTGAGAACTCTAGAGCTGGATGCAATGCTCCAGGTGGAGCTCCCTGAGAGCAGAGGGGGAGAATCACCTCCTTTGACCTGCTGGCCATGCTTCTTTTGATGCGGCCCAGAATATGGTTGGCTTTCAGGGCCGTGAACCCAAATTGCTAGGTCATGTCCAGCTTTTCATCAGCCCGTACCCCCAAGTCCTTCTCTGCAGGGCTGCTCTCAATTCCTTCAACCCTCAGCCTGTATTGATACCAAAGATTGCCCCGATCCAGGTGCAGGATCTTTCACTTGGCCTTATTGAACCTCACAAGGTTCATATGGGCCCACTCCTCAAGCTCGTCCAGGCCCCTGTGGTTGTCGTCCCTTCCCATCAGCATGTCAACTTCATTGCACAACTTGTGTTGTAGGCAAACTTGCTGAGGGCACACTCAATCTCACTGTACACATCTTTGATGGAGTATTAAATAGTATTGATCCAGTATGGACCTTTAAAGGACACTACTACTTACTGGTTTCCACTTAGACATTGAGTCATTGACTATCACACAATTCCTTACTATTGAATAGTCTATCCTTCAAATCTATATATTTCCAATTTAGAGAAAAGAATATTGTGTAGGACCATGTCAAAGGCCTTACAGAATTCAATGTAGATGGTGTCTGCAGCTCTTCCCTTGTCCACTGATGCAGTTACTCCATCATAGAAGGCCACTGGGTTAGTTAGGCATGATTTATCCCTTGGTGGAGTCATGTTGGCTGTGTCTAATCACCTCCCTATTCTCCATATGTTTGGATATGTCTTCCAGGAGGATCTGCTCCATGTTCTTACCAGGCACAGAGGTGAGGCTGACTGAAAGAAGCTGATCAAATATAAATAAAATGTAATAAATAGACAGTATAGTATATGGCAACCACAGTGTTTGATTTGAGTATATGTCCTTCTTCCCTGTCTTCTTGATGTGAAAACAGAGATTCTGAAGCACAGGATTATGATGCAAATCGAGTGTATGGAAAATATATCAGGAACAGATCATGGAGCATGTGATATGAAACATGCAACTAATTTCAATGGATGAGGAAAGGGCTGTGGATGTTGTCTACCTGGACTTTAGTAAAGCCTTTGATGCTGTTTCCCAAAGCATTCTCCTGGAGAAACTCTCTGCTCATGGCTTGGATGAGTGTACTCTTCACTGGATAAAAAAACAGCTGGATAGCCGGGCCTAGAGCATGGTGGTGAATGGAGTCAAATCCAGTTGGCAGCCAGTTACAAGTGGCCTCAGTGCTGGGGCCTGTTTTCTTTAACATCCTTATCAATGATCTTGATGAGGAGATTGAGGGCATCCTCAGTAAGTTTGCAGATGACACTAAGTTAGGCAAGTGTGTTGATCTGCTTGAAGGTTGGGAGGCTCTACAGAGGGATCTGGACAGACTGGATCGATGGGCTGAGGCCAATGGTATGAGGTTCCATAAGGCCAAGAGATGAATCCTGCACTTGGGTCACAACAACCCCCTGCAATGCTACAGGCTTGGAGAAGAGTGGCTGGAAAGCTGCACAGTGGAAAAGGACCTGGGGGTGTTGGTCAACAGCCAGCTGAATATGAGCCAGCAGTGTGCCCGGGTGGCCAAGAAGGACAACGGCATCCTGGCTTGTATTAGAAATCATGTGGCCAGCAGGACCAAGACAGTGTTTGTCCTCCTGTACTCGGCACTGGTAAGGCTGCACCTTGATTACTGTGTCCAGTTTTGGGCCTCTAACTTCAAGAAGGACATTGAGGTGCTGGACTGTGTCCGGAGGAGGGCATCGGAGCTGGTGAAGGGTTTAGAGCACAAGTCTTATGAGGAGTGTCTGAGGGAACTGGGGTTGTTTAGTCTGGAGAAAATGAGACTGAAGGGAGACCTTATCACTCTTTACAACTACCTGAAAGGAGGTTGTAGTGAGGTGGGGGTTGGTCTCTTCTTTCAAGTAACAAGGGGCAGGACAAGAGGAAATGGCCTCAAGTTATGCCAAGGGAGATTTAGGTTGGATATTAAGAAATTTTTTTTACAGAGGGGGTTGTAAAGCATTGGAAAAGGCTGCCTGGGGAAATGGTGGAGTCCTCATCCCTGGAAGTATTTAAAAGACATGTAGATGTGATACTCAAGGACATGGTTTATTGGTGACTTGGCAGTGCAGGGTCAATGGTTGGACTCGATGATCTGAAAGGTCTCTTCTAACCAAAAGTATTCTGTGATTCTGTGACTTCACCAAGAATTCTTTAGGAAAAGGTTGAAACCATGATTTTCTGTATCTGAAAAACTGGCTTACATATAAGAGTTTTCCAATTTATTCATGGGCAACAGCTCCAGTGTCAGTAAAATTAGAATAAGGAAAAACAGAAAAAACCTTTATTGCCTAATTGTATCACTGGATGTTATTGTTAATAGTGTAGGTAAGAAATAACAAGAACTATTGCAAGAGAAATTAAGAATTACCCATTTTTCAGGTGGATAGGTTGCAAAGCTGTTCTCACTTGCTATAAGAAGTCCAGGGAATCAATTTAATTTCATATAATCGCAATAAAAAGAAGAATTAAATAAAGTGTGCCTTTATGAACCTTGTCTCTTGATAGTTGTTTCATGTTAATGAGTTTATTATCTTAACTGCCTTTAGCATTTGGGAGTAGTATCGCAATTACAACAAACTCAGAGCTCTAAGTGCCTGGAGATTTTATCGGTGAGAAGAGCTTTTTGAGTTATCATCTTAATGATTTTAGTCATTTTGTGGGAGTAAATAAACGGGTGAAAATATGAATATCAGTTGTTAATTATATGTTATTTTATAAATTAGATACGAAAAAGCTTCTTTACAAAGAAATAAGGAATATTTGGCATCTAATAAAAATAATCTCTTTCAAATCTTTCACTTCATTATGTTTGAGTATAGGATCTGCACTACGTCTGGTCACTTCAAACAATAAAAACAAATGTGACAGGTAAAATATGCTCAACCAACAGTTTATTGAGCAAATTTAAGAGTAGAAGCAATTGTAAAGCATAGGGCTAATCGCTGCAGCTGGTTCATAGCAAAGGAATCTATTTCACTCCAACACTTGTAGCAAAGAAATTAATTTCATGATTCTAATTTCATTTGTCAATGCCATTCTTTGCTGAGAAAGACAAGCTTAGTAGAAACATCAGGAGATGGAGATTAAAGACTGGTTCAAAGAACTGTTCCAGATAAATGTGTCTGTAGAAGTGATGCAATTCATATGCGTGCCTAGCTTCTTCGGGTTCCAGAATTATCAAGATGGGTGGTGTCATGTGCATTTGGTAGGCACAGGCAACTGGAATAATTAGTATTTCATTTCATGATGTGAGAAAAGCATTGCCTGAAAAATTGAAACAAACACCTCCTTGTCTAGCAACACTGGGGCTTCTTAGAACTGGTACTCTAGGAGCAGAAGTTTTCACAGCTATTCCTGCAAGTTCATACCAATGAGAGGCTTGATTTCCACAAAGGCAAGTGTCGCAGTTTGAAATTAGAAAGCTGGAATTTCCGAAAGGTTTTTTTTCTTTTATGACTTCCTGTAGCCTCGGGGAGCATGTGAACCCACCCGAGGGCTACACAAAAGAGTTTTAGTGATTTGCTTGGGCATGTTTGGGCTTCTTTAGGAAAACAAAACAAGTGAAACACAAGATTTAAATTAAAGTGGTGGAACAGAATCCGTTTAATGCTTAACACAATAAAAACCATAAATCAATCATTTAAAGTTAAACAGGACTGATGATAAGAAAGAAATAAGAGAGAGAGGCATTAATAAATACATAAATAAGTATATACAGATAAATACATTCTCTCCCCGTTGAATCCACATCCCCGCTTTACAAACAAAGCCCCTGCTGTGTGGCCGGTGCCTGAAGCGAGGGTGAAGGCGGGCTGGAGAGCCGCATCAACATTAATCTCCGAGGTCCAGTCCAGAGATGAACTGCCCAGGCAAACTTTTGCAAAAGAGTCTTTCCCTCTCACGCCTCAGAGAAGACAGCTCGGCACCTTCTGTTCCACCTTCCCTGGGCAGGGGTGGTTGTGCATCTCTCGGGCAACAATCCAGCTGCATCTGCCCTGGCAGGACGGCTTCATCACCAGCTTACAGGGATGATCCTTCCTCTCGTCCCTCGGCCGTGGATCTCTCAATACGGTGGCGGGGACACCTTGTGTGCCCCTTTCCACCCCCTTGAGGAAATGGGAAACTTAACCGAGAAAGAATCATTTACTGCCACACGGAGGAAACTGTTTTTTTCTCTCTCTGATAGAAATCTCTCTCTGTGTCCTGTGCTAAACTCGAATGTGCATGCCAGGGAACATTTTTATATGCTTTTTATATGCTTAGTCGGTGAGGTGCTTGATTGACATGTCGCTGCTCCAATAAGAAGCCGAGAGGGCTGGCGCGTTTCCCCACAAAAGTTGTGAGAAAGTTCTCCCGCGCTTAGGGGGAAAAGAAGGGAGGGGACAGGGGTCTCAGCCCCACCGGCGCCATGTTAACCCATTACAGCGAGTAACAGTCAGTACTTCTGAAATGAGAAAAACAGATAACACAGGCAAAAAAACCCCAAGCAACCAACCACCCACCAAGTGACCAGTTGCATCCTGGAATCCCAGGCTAAAAAGTTGCAGGTGTGGAGCAATGCAATCTGCATGGCAAAACTGGGTAATCACATTCTGTTAGAAGATTTTAGAAAGGTTAATGAATTGTCACTCTTCATCGGTCAAGGGAGTATTCTACAGAAACTTTATGGTTTGAGGATTTTGGTGAGGTGAAGATCAGAGGCCCTGATTTCTAATAGAAAACACCTGCGAACACTTGTTCCACTGTGTTCCCAGGCAATTACGGTTTGAGAAGGCAAATTTAAAATTAGGTGAGTGTGATGAGCATAAAATTTACCCAATAATGGTAAAATTCCAGCAGTACTAAGCTGCTTGTTCTAAAAATAATAATTCAAATTTTGGTAACATCAAGAAGCCGCTGACAGTGAGGGCCCTGTAGTAAAACTTGACCCCGTTATTTCCCAAAGTGTGTTTAGTTACATCTACAGTTTACCCGTGAAGGGAGATGAATTAATTAATCCTGCAAATGAAAGCAGGGAGCTAATTTCAACAATTTCTGCAGGAGGAGCTTTTGATGTTCATTCTTTTGAGAAGGCAAGAATGGATTACGGGGTCTGGAGAGCAGCTGTGCAGGTCTAAATCATGGGTTTGCAAATCAGCAACTGATTCTGTTAATAAGACAAAAACTGTTTTGACTGTGTTCTTTCAAGTTTACCAGAGCTATGTGAGCTGATTCTTTTTAATGAAAATAGTTGCTTAAATTGTTGAGTGTGATTGATAATAATGATACTTGTATGTAGAATTTCTGAAGCTACTTTAAATTTGTTTGACAGAAGATGTAAGACTGATTCAAAGTCAGTCTCTGGGAGTAGAACTAGAGAAACCATAGCAATGTACGGGAGGAAGTTAAATCTAAGCTGAAATGAAAACTTCTTTGAGTCCCCAAACTATAGAAGGGAATAAAAACACAAGCAAACCCAGTCTTGCTATAGATTCTGATTTTCAGATGAACATGATGAAAATTTAAGGTGTGTTTGAAAGAGACTTGTATTACTGTTCATTTTGAAATTTGATGGACTGATATACTTTATAGACATTTCTCTTGTTCTGAGTGATAACGCAAACAAATCATATCCTTCCAGAGAGATGCTGGGAGGCATAGGTAGATTTTGTGTGTAAGTATGTGTGGATAATTCCATGTCTTTGAACCTTGTAGTATTGCTGTTTGTTGTTCTGAAATTTTAAAACCTCTGTAGGATTTCAGTTTATTTTTTAAAATGTATAAAACATTTACAAAGATATAGTAAAAAGATACACGTCAGAAGAAAAAGGTTTTCTGTTATTTCTTATACAATTATGATGGTTTCTCTATGAACACTATTTTCTGTAGAGGAGTTACAGCTTACTGAATTTTGGTTTTAGGCATTACAGAAAAATAATGATATCTTGTATGTTGAGTCAATAAGCATATATATAATTGGCCTTATAAAGTAGAGTATGGCCTATTTATTCCTGCCCTTTAAAGCCCATGATTCAGCTATTTTTTTTTTTTTTTTACCCACCCAGACAGTAATATCAACATTTCTCCCACAGAATCCTTGTATCCATGTTGAAAATTAAGGTACTCTACCCCAATCCAAAAATCCAGTCATTTCATCACAGAGGATTATCATGTTGGCCAAGCACATTTTACTTTTGATAAGCCTGTGATGCCTATTCAAAATTACCTTCTCTTCTAGGAAACCAGAAGTGTTTTCTATGAGGATGTGTTCTGTCATTTTTTTTTCAGGCTGATCTGGCAATCCTGACCATCCCATATTTTCTTTCATTATTCTTTTTGTCCTTTTTGAAGATGGGTGAAACCTGTGCATTTTCTCAGTTATTGAGAACTTTCTAGCTCTCTCCTTTCAAAAGTGATAGCAAGCAACCTTGTATTACCATCAGCTAGCTGTCTCAGCACCCTCAGAAGCACCCCAGCCTGTCTTGGACTTGTACGGGTTGAGATTTCTCAAGAAATTCCTGGCTCAGTCTTCTTCCAGTACTGGTATAAGTAGCATTGGTAAAATGAAAAATGAGCTATTTATGATACAAAATAGGTAAAAGCAGTTGTAAGTTCTTTTTTGTGGTACCTTGGAACACAATTATGTTTTACAGCATGAAATAAGTTGGGGTGGTTTTTTGTTTTGTTTTGTTTTTTTAAATAGGAAAACCCAGATGTTTGCATTCAAAATAAAAGGGCCTGAAAAAAGAGCTAATTTATTTCAACTGTAGTATATACTCTAATTCACCAGCGTTGTACAATGTGAACCTCTGTTTAACATGCGTGTTCTGTCTCAGGTTGTTTCATGTTTTGGTGAAAGTTGCAAGGTGTCATAGTCAACCTACGCAGCAGTCTGAGGTTCTAGTTTGCTTTCTAGGCATGAGCTAACTCATTCTGAAAGCAGTGTGTCATTCTGGCACCTTTTCCAGTGGCGTCAAAGGGTACTACTGAGGTGAAAATATGTTTCACAATTATTTAATTCAAGTATGCACTCAATGGGAAAGGAATTGTTTACTTCTCTTTTTCTGCTTCTTTTAACCTGCTGATGTTTCTGTTGGCACAAGATTGTCAGCTGGATAGAGATGCATTCAGAAATGTTCCACTCGCTTTTGAGTTGATAGTTACTTTCAAAGGTTGTAAGAAAAACAACTCCAGTAAAAGGTGAAGACTTCCTCTAAAATAATATTTGTGCTTCACTTGTAACATTTATCACAGCATGGGATCATCATGTATTGCCCTTGCTGTCCCTGCTTGCTTTGAAGTTCATCTTCAACATTTTAATTTGGATTCTTTCACATCCATTCTACTAGAACTAGTCCCATTTATATACCTCATCTGTGGCTTCATTGAATTCCTGGGGAGATGCTTCTACAACTACCTGCCCAGCACTAATTTTGTTTTAGCACTAACTGTAATCTAATCTGGTATCAGATTCTCAGTCTGGCAAACCACATAGTTAAGTTCATGTTTCTAAACTCTGAGTGTTTCTTTCAACCTCTTTTTATTTAAAAACCTATCACTTATCTTCCACATAAAGTTGAAATACATAAGACTATATCTGTTTATTTCCCTCTGTTACAAACACAGGTTTTATTTAATTAAATGATGACCGAATGATGTCAAATGCATGAAAAGTAACAGTTGATGAAAGGAAGAATAGTGAACTTTTTTTCATGTAGCATGAATAATTGCTTCTAGGTGCAGAGGCAGTGCAGTTTAAACTGCTGGTGGAGCACTCCACAGCTCCTCTGTATTAACTTTGAATTTTTCTTGGTGGCTTGTTTAACGTGACAGTCACTTTGCATTCAGGAATACAGGGCTGTGATTGATTCAGTGTTTCTATTTTGATCTATTGATATTGTGTGGTCTGTATTTCACTCAGTTGATTCCTGCTGCCTCACCTCATCTGCCAAATTGTCACAAAACAAATCAGAACTCTTCTTCCCTTCTCCACGGACTGCCTCTCACTAGTATTTGAGATTACGTCCTAGTGTTATGTTTGTAATGTCTTTCTTACATTCCTATGTCTCCTGTGTTCAACCTGGCTCTTCTGGCTGAGAATCTAGGTTGTTTGGAATTGTGTGCTCTGTCTGCATAAACATTTAAAATCAACATTTTTTTCCCCTCAGATTTCCCATAGGATTATTCCATCTGTTAGAGCACTCATATGCTCAATAGCGTATGGATGACAAGTATATGCAACTGCAATTCTTTCAATGATGTTGATAATAAATTTAGATGAGATGACAAGTACAATAAAACAATTGGAGATTAAGCAGAGTTCATCTTGAAAATGTCTAATAAGCTTGCTACTAAAACAAAAACATTGAATGGGAAAACAAAAAATTCTCGATAACATTTGATGGGCTTTTATGGACACCATTATTTTAATGTAATGGCAACAGCTTTTTGGTTTGAAAAAAAATTACAGTTTGTCCTACATCTCCAAATCCTTGTGATGAGTTTGGTAAGCAGTTGTTTCCAGTAATAAAACCTTTAGCTAGTTTTTAATAGCCCATTGAGAATATGTATATACATCTATCTTTTTATTGTTGTGATGAAATATCAGCAAGAAAGAAAAATGCAAGCAACCTTAAACAGTTATTAGAGATGGCTATTCTCAATATACACAAGGCAGCAGCTTCCATAAGGTTAATATCAACATTAGCAATCTAAGGCCAGCTTTTCTCTGAAATGTTAACAGCTTCTCAAGGGAAAAAAGAGGGTCATTTGTTTTTAATGTTCCCAGAGTCTGAGCGTTATGCTGATGAATCTAAATAGACATGAGTGTAAACCACAATATTTTTACTTCCTCTGCTGTCATGAAGCATGCAATTACAGTACAATATCTAAAGGTACTTGCAGCTGTATTTACGGAAAGACCAATCAATCTGATCCAAGTGTGTGTTCTTTTTGATGACAGTGAAGATTCTGCATATTTACTTCTCCCAGCAAAACACAATTCCATTAACTCCAATAGCTGTAAACCGCTTTATCCATTCGGTAGAGGCTTACGTGCAGTAACTGTAGTTTGGACATTAGCTTGCATGTCTATAAGTACTGGCAAAGGGGAAAAAAAACCAACACAAAACCAAAGAATATGCAAGAGCATGTGTGTGTTGACTGACATTCAATATGCAATCAGCAACGATTTGTATTCTTATTTCCTACAGTGGCCTTGCTCCAGCAGTCCAATTCTAGTACTTAAATAAATTTCCAAATTTTTCTGCCTGTAAGAGGCTTCAAAAGAACCGCTGGAATAACTAAGTTGAGAAACTGCCCCTCCACTCACAATTCTGCCCTTGAGCTTGTGGCTAAATAAACTCAAAGTACAGCTGGTACACTACACAGCACCTTTCTCTATATAATTAAATACTCTATGAATGGATCTGTCTTGAGCTGTTTTCCAGTCTTGGAGCTTGAAAAGAAGGGGAAAACTGATCAGCTCTTAGAGCTGATGCAAATTTTTGTTTGCATGCAAAGCATAAATAAGAGAGCAGTGGCTTCTATTACAAATGACAAAACGTATGCTGTTCAAAACGCAAAGCTTAACAGAGAGAGAAGACAAACTGCTGACTACTGTCTTGTGGAACTAGAGGAACTGGTTTAAGATTGATCATTCTATGTTAGTGAAAGTAAAAGCTTTAAGTCAACATACATTGACCTCTGTGCAAATCAAAACATTTTCACTGCAACAGTGAAATGATGGAAAGAATTAGTGCCTCAGAGGCTTCAGTTCTTTTAGTGTTTTTCCCTGGATTACTTAGAAATTATCTAGTTTTAAAGAAGTTAATATTCTTATTTCTAAATATCCAGACTTCATGAGGTGCTGAACTTCCTTTTGACTTCCTAAAAACTTATTTCAACCAATGCTAGCATTTCAAACTTCACAGAATTAGTGTCTGCAAACGTAACTGAAGATAAAATCTGTAAAACATAATTGTTTGAAAAACTTTGTCTAATTAAGTTATGTATAAATATACATATGAAGTCCAGTCTTCAATATACTATTTTCCCTGATTGATATTTCAGTGTTTGAAGATAATTTCAGAATCTACAATGAAAGTGGTGCCTGATTAACTGCTGGGTTGAAAACTCTTAAAAAAGGAGAAGAGTAATAATGCTAAGAGTAATCTCCAGATCAACCCAACAGCCCTTTGAATCCAAGCACTCTTGAAGTAAAGAACAGTAAAATATCTTTAATTTTGTGTTATCAGCTTACATCAGAAGAACCGTGTTATGTCAAAAAACTTGGACAAAATACATGGCAGAGTTCTTATTTTGAATATTGTAAAGGGAAGATAGTATGTTTTAAAAAGTCATAGAAAAGCTGTAAAGTGCCAGAAGTAGGGGAAAATACAAAACAGAACATGAGAGGAAACAAGGGATTGGAAAGAGATCGGATATGCAGGAAAATCCTAGTGTTGTCTGCCAGTACCTCCATTCGTTATTGCTGGAACAGCTTTTTGGCTCCACTTTACAGTTTCTCTTCCAAACCAGAAGGTTTAAAGAAAAAGAAAAAAACCTGAAATGTTGTTGGTGACATGAGTGAAGGAGCTGTCAAGGATGTTCCTCTCAAAGCAGGAGGAAGAGCTGAAATGCTGTTCTTGGTTTTGCTCCTGGACTTGTGCCTTCCTGACAGAATATTTATCAGTGCTCTTTTATGGGAGAGGAATTTGACTTTGACAACAAAGGTGTCTAGATATATCCTACCCCTGAACTAGGAAAGTTCTGTTGATCTGGCACAGAGTACTACCATAGACTGATGGAGGAGAGACATAGTTTGGTCAGTTTAATCTGTGGGCTTCAGCACATAACTGAATATTCCCTTATATAATCTCTTGAAAATTTCTTGTACTGTAACACCTGCAAAAGAAACACCTCCAATGCCTGTGTAAGCCTTCTTGCATACAATCCTTTCTCATGTGGTCTTCACTCTCTGTCTAGTTTGGAGTTTTCCCTAAAGCTTAAATATCCTTGGCTGAAGTTGTATTTGTTCACTGAAGAAATTGAGATGATTCCTTTCAATTTTTCAGTAACTTTGTATATTTAAAGATTGTTGAATCCTCTGGTCTCGTCCTCCTCCTGCTCCTTTCCAGGCTTTAGCTATTAAATAAGGAATAATTTTGCTCTTATTTAGTTAGTTCATTATACTGGATTTATATAATATTTTTTGCTAGATAGTATAGCAAGTACAGTAAACCAAAAGACTGTAGCAGGAAACAGATAAAGCAGTTTTCCTTCAATGAAACAAAAATGCTTTCCTTTAAAATTAAACCACAGATTTCGAAGTCTTTTAAACACTTAAATATGTATTTAAAATGCCACATATATTCTATGAATTGAAAAAGAGAGATTGTCAGAAAGTTTGACAGTAGGATTTAAGCTGTTGTATGGGAGTGGTAAAGGAACAAAACACCGTGTAAAATATATAGCTGCCGAGCAGTATTTAAAAGCTATTTTGTGTTTTGTAGCAGAAAAAATCCTGTTTCCCTAGGAGCATATGCTTAGGATATTGGTAAAACCACCCAGCTTATTTCACAAGTCTTCCATAAGCACATGTACATCCAGAAAGCACAACCTCAGTGAACCATCTCAAGAAGCAGCTAAAAGGACTGTGTTGGTATGTACTGGGTTTTTTTAGAAATGAGGAAAAAAACCTTGTTTCTCTGTGTCCAGGGTTTGGCTAGGATAGGGTTACTTTCCACAGCGAGGATAGCCAGAGCAAACCAGCCAATGGGATATTCGATACCATACTGACGTCATGCCCAGTATATATAAGATGGGAGCTAGCTGGATAGAGTGTGCAGAAAAGGAACAATCGAGTTTACTGGACTATGTGGATCTGATGGTCTGGCACATCAGACCCACAGGAGTTCAAGGACCTAGTAGATATGGGTGCACAGGGTACCTTAATGCCATCAAGGTATAAAGGGGCAGAACCCATCTGTATTTCTGGGGTGACAGGGCAATCCAAACAGCTCACTGTGTTGGAAGCTGAGGTGAACCTCACTGGGAATGAGTGGCACAAACACACCGTTGTGACTGTCCCAGAGGTTCGGTGCATCCTTGGCATAAACTACCTCAGAAGAGGGTATTTCAAGGACCCAAAAGGGTACAGGTAGGCTTTTGGTATAGCTGCCTTGGAGACAGAGGAAATTGAACAGTTGTCCACCTTGCCCAGTCTCCTGGAGTACCTTCTGTGATGGCATCGCTGAGAGTTGAAGAACAGAGGTGCCAATCACTATTACAACATTGCACCAGTGCCAATACCACTCTAATCTTAGATTCCTTGATCCCCATCAAGAAGCTGATCCGTCAGCTGGACAGTCAAGGAGTGATCAGCAAGACATGCTCACCCTTGAACAGTTCTATTTGGCCAGTGCAAAAATCTAATGGAGAGTGGAGACTGACAGTAGGCTATCATGGCCTGAATGAAGTCATGGCACCACTGAGCACTGCTGTGCCAGACATGCGAGAACATCAGTACAAACTGGAGTCAAAGGCAGCTAAGTGGCATGTCACAATTGATATTTGCCGATGCATTCTTCTCCATTCCTATAGCACCAGAGTGCAGACCACAGTTTGCTTTCACCTGGAGAGGCATCCAGTACACCCAGAGTCGACTGCCCCAGGGGAGGAAACACAGTCCCACCATTTGCCATGAACTGATTCAGTCTGCACTAGAAAAGGGTGGAGCTCCTGAACATTTGCAATACATCAATGACATCAGCGTATGGGTTAATACAGCAGAGGGTTTTGAGAAATAGGAGAACATAGTTCAAATCCTGATGAAGGCTCGTTTTGCCATAAAATGAAATAAATTAAGGGGCCCTGGAGGGGACATCCAGTTTTTAGGAATAAAATGGCAAGATGGGCATTACCAGATCCTGATGGATGTGATCAACAAGATAGCAGTTATGTCTCCACCACTTAATAAAAAGGAAACCCAGGCTCTCTTAGGCATTGTGGATTTCTGGAGGCTGCACATCCCAGACTACAGTCTGATTGTGAACCCTGTTTATGAAGTGACCTAGAAAAAAATGATTTTAAATGGGGCTCTGAGCAGTGACAAACCATTGAATAAATCAAGCAGAGATAGTCCATGCAGTAGCCCTTGTGTCAGTCTGGGCAGGACAAGATGTTAAAAACATGCTTTCCATCACGGCCAGGGAGAATGGCCCTACCTGGAGCCTTTGGCAGAAAATACCCAGGGAGTCCTGAGGCTGACCCTTGGGGCTTAGGAGTCAGAGTTGCAAAGGATCCAAGGCCCGCTACACTCCAACTGAAAGATTTTGGCAGCCTATGTAGGAGTTTGAGCTGCCTCGGAAGTGACTGGTACGAAGCACAGCTCCTCTTACCACTCCGGCTGCTGGTGTTGGGTTGGATGTTCAAAGGGAGGGTCTCCTCTGCACATCCTGCAACTGATGCCATGTGGAGTAAGTGGGCTGCACTGATCATACAACAGGCTTGAATAGGGAGCCCTGGACACCCAGGAATCTTGGAACAGATCACAATCTGGCCAGAGAGCAAAGAATTCAGAATGTCACCATGAGAGGAGGTAACACATGCTAAAGAGACTCCACCATATAACAAACTACCAGATAACAAGAAGCGATATGCCCTGTTCACTGATAGGTTCTGTCACATAGTGGGGAAACAGGCTGTTGTGTGGAGTCCTACACAACGAGTCGCTGAAGCTGCTGAAGGAAAAAAGTGAATTGAGTCAGTTTGCAGAGATGAAAGCCATCCAACTGGCTTTAGATACTGCTGAGCGAGAAAGGTGGCTAGGACTCTCTCACTCTCTGGACTCATGGATGGTGGCAAATGCCCTGAGGGCGTGGTTACAGCAATGGAAGCAAAGCAACTGTCAGTGCAGGGGTGAACCCGTCTGGGCTGCTGAATTGTGGTAAGTACTGCTGCTCAGGCAGAGAATCTGCTTGTAAAAGTATGTCACATGGGTGCCCATGTACCCAAGAGTCAGGCTGAGGAACGTCAAAACAAAGAGCAGGTGGACCAGGCTGCTAAGATTAAAGCATCTCAAGTAGACCTGGATTGGCAGCATAGGGGTGAATTATTTTTGTCTGGGTGGGCCCATGATACCTCAGGCCATCAAGGCAGAGATGCAGCATACAGATGGCCTCATGACTGAGGGTTGGACTTGACTATGGACACTATAGCAGAAGTCATCCATGACTGTGAAACACTGTGAAACACCTGCTGCAATTAAACAAGCCAAGTGGTTAAAACCTGTGTGGTACAGAAGGCACTGGTTGAAATATAAGTGTGGGGAGGCCTGAAAAATTGACTATATCACACTTCCATGACCACCACAGCCAGGGTAAATGCCATGTGCTTACTGTGGTGGAAGCTGCTACTGGATGGCTGGAAACATTGTGCCCCATGCCACTGCCTGTAACTCTATTCTGTGGCTTGAAAAGCAAATCTTGTTGTGACATGACACTCCAGAAAGAACTGAGTCAGACAATGGGACTCATTTCCAAAACAACGTCATAGACACCCAGGCCAAAGAACATGGCATAGGGTGGTATGTCACATCCTCTGTCATGCACCAGCCTCTGTGAAAATTGAGCAGTACAATGGGCTGCTAAAGACTACGCTGAGAGCGATAGGGTGTGGGACCTTCAAACAGCGGGATACACACTTAGCAAAAGCCACCTGGTTAGTTAACACTAGAGGACCTGCCAATCGAGCTGGCTCTGCCCAATCAAAACTCCCACACACTGAAAAAGGGGATAAAGTCCCTGTAATGCACATGATGAGTAGCTTTTTCTTCACTCAGTAGACTGTCTTTATCTCAATCCATGAGCTTTTTTGTTGTCTTTCTGTTTTCTTCCATCTCACAGCAGAGTAAGCAAGCAGCTGTGTGGCGGTTAGCTGCTGGCTGGAGTCAACCCTCTATAATCCTTTTTGGCACCACAAATAGGATTATTATAGAGTGATTCAGTCTTGCTGATCACTCCTCCACTCTCAGGTGATAAATCTGCCCATGGGTGGGAACCTGGGAGTTGCAGTTGCTGAGATATTGCCGTCAGTGCACAGTCATGGCACCAATAAGCACTCGCTGTTCTTTGACACACAGCAACCTCACAACAGAAGGATCATCTGAGAGGCTGGGCAAGGTAGACAGCTGTTTAATCTTCTCTGTATCCCCAGTGGCTACTCCAGAGGCCCACAGCTATCCTCTTGGATCCTTAAGGTATCTCCTCTGAGGTAGTCTGTGCCAAGGATACACAGTGTCTTCAGGCAGTTGACAATAGGATGCTTCTGCCACTTGCCCACTCAGGTTCACCCTATCATCAAACCCAGACAACATTTGTGATCCCCTAGTCACTAACAGGTATAAGCGATAAATAAGTAACAAATAACTTAAAATTTCACTCATAGATCATGGTTATTATCTTATGCATTATGGAGTTTAGCTGCTTCAGAGAAGAAGAGAATGACAAGACAAACGTAGTAAACAAAATGCTTTTATTTTTAGAACAAGAACAAATCCAAGTTTTAAAGGGCATTACAAGCTAATATTGAGGGACTGAAACAAAATAAGGAAGGCTTTGAAAATTTCTACTGTTTTTTAATGGCTTTAAAAATTAAAAAGGTCTTTCTTCTGCCTTAATTTGAGGGAGAAGAATGGACAAATTTTATCTTTCTTAAGGTGCTGTAGAAATGGTTTCTACTTTTATCAGCCTACTTCTGAGCTGCATGTGGGTGTTCTTATAAGTATTTAAGAGCAAGAAAGGAAATTTTAAACAATAATTCTCTCTTCCCCTGAAGTTACTTAAATATTTTGAAGCTTGGTAGTTGGATTAGAAAATTAGAAAATCTAATTGCTCCACTTCTTCAAGGCTTTCTCCTAATTTCCTCAGATTTGCAATGATTTTTTAATTTGGGAATGAGATGATAGTTTTTAAAATTGTCATAATGTTTATAAAAGTTTCTGGTTCAATTTCTGTGTCCCTAAACACCATAGAGTAGGTATGCAAATAGCTTGATAAGTTTTATGTAGATAAATTGTTATAGCCTGTAAAAACTTGTTTTTCCTAGTTGTATCTAGTGAGCCCAGCAGAGGTCGTCTATAATTTGCTGTTCACCATTGTATTTAGAATATCCCATAGATCTAAAGAAATGAATGCTGGGTCTTGTACAGGAAGTTGAAGAGCTGACTCGGTTCCTACTAATGATGATTTGATGTTGCAGCCTCTTTTTAGACAGGTGGAACAGACTCAATAAACAATATTCTCAATCTGTCTGAATATGCATCATAATGTAGCTTGAAAACTAGATGATTTAGGTTCAAATTAGAGGGTCTGGATGTTGTGAATCCCCGTCTCTATTTAAGCAGAGGATCCATATCTGTGTCTTTCAACATTTCCTAACCTTGAGCTGTTGAGCAAAAATAGAATTTTCATTATGGATGCTGGGGGTGGAAGGGGAAACCTATAAAAACTAACCAACCAATCAAACAAATAAAACCCACCCTCTTTTATCTCTCTTTCCTCTCTTTTTTCCTTGCAGGAAGAATATAATGAATTAGGATCCAATTAGTGATTTGTTTCTGGAAAGATCAAAACTGTTCTGAGAAAAATTCACTCTGCTTTACATACAGAGCTGATTAAAAATTGTC
This sequence comes from Bucorvus abyssinicus, assembly GCA_009769605.1. NCBI lineage: Eukaryota > Metazoa > Chordata > Aves > Bucerotiformes > Bucorvidae > Bucorvus > Bucorvus abyssinicus. Next base: position 15,569,507 of record CM020030.1, on the reverse strand, counting down.
TTTGAGATTTGTTTTTTGGTTTACACTGAACATTGTGAAGCACTTTTTTCCCCCCCTCCTCTTTAGGGAAGAGTACTACCTTATAGACGAGATGCTTCTGCACAAGTTACAGTGGAAATGGAACCAGGGGAATATCCATAAATATATGTGGATCAATGTGACCTTCTCCTCTTCAAAATATTTTATTATATTGCAAAACAAGTTGGTTTTCTGATTTGATGTTCTAAGCTGATTTTGATAATATCTGAAGTTCTCTTCAAAAGCTATTGGTGGCTATGTCCACACATCAAAGTAATTTTAAAAAGCTTTTATTCTGTTCAAACTTTTTTGTTTTAGAAATATATTTGGATAAAATTTAATATTGTTAATATAGAGCACTTTAAGTCTACTCTTTTCAATATAGCCTAAATTATGGCCTCCATCTACTCTAGATGACCCCTGAGGCTCCTTTCTGGTCTAAAATACTGATGTTTTCCTTTTAGTTTTCAGCTCCATTTCAAATCAGATACTTCTGTTTCATTCAGTTAATTTTCATATAGATGAACTTTAAGTACTTTAAAGTATTCACAAATACTCTAATATTAACATGTTCATTCTTGTATGAACTTGGTTGCGATATTTCTTCATTTTTTTCTGAGTCATATTCTGAGTAAGAACTTGAAGGAAAAAAATGTTTGCACAAATTAGTTTCAGCTATACGTCCTGGGGGTACCTAGCACTATAGAATGAAGCAAGATCAAAAATGCTGGATATAACAGATACTTGATGGGTCCCAGAATGACTGTGCTGTTCTGCAAGGCTGCCATACATGTCATTGCTCTTGGGGCTTGAGGATCAGCTGTGAGTGGTTGCCTAGCACTTCTCATCCAGGGTGTCTGAGGCACCGAATTGCCCTTCTGCACTGTACCTTATGGGCCTGCTGTGGCAGCTAGCACACAAGCTCTTTGTTACCACTCAACAGTTAGGCTTGTTTGTCAAAAGACTTTATAAAATGTGTTTTATAATTACTGCATGTAATTTCTCCCATGGAAATAAAATTCTATGATGGTTTCATAGAAAATCAAATGTGACATCTGTTCTTGCTCCACTGAAATCTTAGCAGCCACTTCATATGCTCCTCCTTCTTGACAGAAAGGAATAGTTTTCTTCTTTCTGTCTAGACCTGCAGGGTTACTTATGATACTGTTATCTTGTATATTTCTTTTAGTTTTGCCATTTCCAGGAACTAGTCACAGATCTTTGGGTAATGGTCCATACTAGGAGAAAATTTTAAAAAGGATGAAATTGTCTGACTGTGGGTACTCCATTTATCTTTAGTATTTTCTTTGCATATGGTAGGTAAGAAAATAAAAATTGATTAAAAGCTCCACAAATGTAAAATGATGCAGAACTAGAGTTCTGTTTTACCATGAAACTAGTTACTAGTGTAATTGTGAGAATCTTAAACAAAAATTTTGAATTTATGTTCTGGAGAGAAAAATGAGAATAGTAGAAGGGGATAACTGCATTTCTGTTCCCTTTCCACATCTTTAAAACACAGCTTGGGATATTTTGTTGGTTGTTTGTTCTTTTAACTCTATTACTACACCCTATTTTAAACAATATGTGGTAACAGAAAGTATTCATCTTTAAAATTGCTGTTGCTACAGTAGCACAAAAGGTATTCCAGAAAAATTCAGATTGCTTTAACAACCAAATAGGAAAACTTTCCACTTTTCTGAAAATTGGAATATCCACATTCATTAAAGTTAATGTGTATATATGCATACATTTTTTTGTATCGATACATTAAAAGCAAAGTACACTAAGACCTGTGCAAATTTATGTGGGGAAAAATAATACAAATTGTATAAAAGCTATGAGCTTTGTTTCTTCATTAGAAATAAATGTAATGCTCCCCTGTACCATGTATGAATTTATCAAAATATGTGTCTACTTGAAAAGCTATTCAAAGTGAAGTTCAATTAATGTAACTAGAATAAAAGAGAAAGAAAAATATAACTGAAAACTCTAAATTACTTTGATGAATTTAAATTATACAACTTTGTTGATTACATAAAATTTACCATTTTCTGTGTTGTTATGACTTCTTTGGCCACAGACTTGTGGGGTCCTGCAGCCTAGGTTATGGAATGTAATTAAGTATACGCTATCAATCCTTTTGACTTTGTGGCTATACATAATATGATTTAAATTGGAAAAGGTTTTATAAATTTTCTTGATATTTTGCATGTGCTGTATGATAGCACAAATTTTTTTTCTATTAGGCACATGAAGTTGTACTGAGAGGTACATGATCTCCTTAGCAGGGTCTGATTTACTTCCTTTTTTATAAACTTCATATGACGAATATTCTAAAACACATTAATATCTTCAAGGTCAGCTAACCATTAAAAAAAAATTAGATTAAACAAAATGGATGAAAAAAGATTACATCACGAAACTGACTCCTGAAAGAAAGTCACTGTTTTATGTTTAGTGTACTGAGGGCCTGGTAGAGAATAAGGGAATTCTGATGTAAACATCTGGCTTTCGGATAGGTAGAGGTGTTGACAATATGAACATTATTTCCTGAGAGACAGGTAGTAGTCTTTATTTATTGAAAACTATCTGAGCAAGGAACATGACACTACAATCATTAAATGCAATAACTGACATTTAGGCCATGAAAGTTAGTAGTCTGTTTGGTGGTGATGTATAGAAATGACAGGAATATCAGTGGCTAACCTATGCATTAAACACGGAAAGAATGTGATAATTCCGAGGCATAGCAAACATAAAATATATAATCACAAAAATATCTATTAATTCAGTCATTAAAGTAAGTTCATATTTTGTCATACTTAGAAAGCCTTGAGAGGCTATTGGACTCACCCTCTGCCCTGGGAACTGGGTAGTCAAGAACTTGCCTAAGAGGTATTTTTATCTCATAATAATTAAAAATAGGAACCATTAATTATATAGGCAGTTGTCATCATGTTACTATGTGTTCCTAGCCCATCTCGTCAAATACTAGAAGTCATTTCTAAGGGAAAACAAGCCATACTGACATTATTTTTGTGGGATGTCTTATTTTTTGTTTATTTTTTTGTAGATCTTGGAGATCATAGCTTTGTTAGCTTTTTACAGGCTACGCATCATGTGGCTGTGCAAAAATCAGTTTAGCTTTGCTTCCACAGAGTATTATCCTAAACGGTCAAATGGATTGAAGGTAGAAACAACACTACATAGAAGTGTCCCAGCTTTTTCAATATTTATTTCCAGTCTTAATTTTCATAAACTGCTGAAGTCTAAGTGAAAATGTGTGGGCTACAGTATACAGACACAACTGAGAAAGAACTTACCAGGAGCCAGGTTTTGCTAAACCTATTTTTTGCACCTCTATAATTTTGCCAATTTTCACCTTTGCAAAATCAGTTCAGCTATCGCAGTCTGAATTAAAAAACAAGTTGGCACCAGGTTGTAAAAGGATGTTTAATTAAAACTTCTGCTTCTTCACCATCTCAGACTTGTCTATACTAACTTAGCTTTCTATTTTGTATAAGGGACCTGAGGGTGTGCCTACCATTTTTTTTTTTTTTTTTTTTTTTGAAGTGTGAGAGGAATCTGAAATGTTTCAGGTCTAGGGATCATTCCTGACATTCACAACTAATGCATTACTTAGCAGAAAGGTCACTGATGGAATCCAGTGGTAGTGTTGCAAAAACACCTGTCTTGTGCTTGTAGCACTTCTGACCTTGAAATTAAAATTAGAAAAAACTGAAAAATAAAGGTCTACTTATCTCTAGATTTTTGGAGGGGAGAGAGATTTTTGGAGAGTTGAAGGCTGGCCTTTTAGCCATAAGTGTCCTTTTCAGTGCTTTCTGTTGCACCATTCTAGTGGAAGTTTTTGTCTTTTCCTCTTAATTCCAGAGAAAACCACCTGCATCTCATATGCTACATTGGTCGTACCTGAACTGAACCATAGATTTCTTAAAGCAAACTAACTAATTTTTTGTACCCTATTACTTCTCAGTATTCTCCAGGACCTTTTCAAGAATTCTCTGGCAGAAAAAAACTTGTCTTATGAGTAGCCATTGTCTTTTACAAGCTTCAACTTTTTCAATTTATAATACAGAATTTTTATAAACTTCATGTTACTAGATTAGCTATGCAGACATAACTATGGGAAAAAAGTAGTATTTATACAGTTTTGTTTTGCACAATTTGTAAACATGAGTTAATATGGCTTGCTTTGCATGGGCAGTTTTTCAAGTTTCTGTTGTGCTTGATTTGCCATCTGTACTTGTTCACACTCCAGTGCATTCTATGTCTAATTAGGGCATGGATAACAGAAAGAGACCTGGAGAATGTGAGGGGAGAAAATGAATGGCAGGGCGGAATATGATGCTCAGCTTAAAATCCACAACAATTATTTTAAAAGTAATTGGAATTATGAGTATGCACTAAAAAGCTATATTTCTATGTTGTCTCAGAAATGCACTTGCCTTTGTTCTATACTCCTATCCTAAAATTAGACACTAAACGCTATATTCCACACCTCTCTGCAACTTTGATAGTTGAAGCGGCTTTCCATTGTGTAAACCAGTTCAAAATTTGGCCTTATGTTTTTTGCCATATAAAGTTTTCTGAAGTTATGCTGGTTTAAGATTATGATCAACCGAAGCTCTACTTACTTTGACAGCAGTTGTCTGTATGAATCTGATGGGTTCTGCTTGCTTTTTTTAAGATATATAAGTAATTTTTGAAATGTAAACTTATTGTTCCTCTCTCTGTATATATATACACACACTTTTATACCCAGGGATATTTTTATATATATATATATATATGTAAAAACAAACCACAAGCACAGAGAATGGAACTACTAACTATAAACAATCATTTCACTATTTGAGCAACTGAATATTCAAAATATCTCATGATGAGTGGTTAAAAAGCTGTATGTGGTCATGAACATAATAGTCTTCACCATCCCACTTCCATTGTCCTTCGTATTATAAGCAGAGATAGTATATGCTTGCTGTTAATCCCCGTGTGGATCTCTGTATTCTCTATCTATGTACCTTTCTGCTATTGAGTACAGGATTGTACAGTTCAGGTGGATCTTTGTCTCACTTTTTTTCCTGAGGAACTTACTTCTAAAGATTTTGTTTTCTTCCCTGTGGAGGCATTTAGAAAACTTTACTGTGTCAGTGAAAACTATCATTTGTTTACATGAAAATTAGCAAACTAATTTTTGGTCAAATAATCTGGAACTTAATCTGACACTGTAAAGCAAATTTTAAAGGTAAAGGGAGCTCATGCTTAGGCAGCATGCTAACACATTAGTCATCAGTTAGGTTAAGGTTCATGGTTTGGTGGTTTGGTTTTTTGTTTGGTTTATTTTTTGGGGGGGACGGGGGGTGGTTGTTCTGTTTTATACCTAAAAACCATGCTAGAACTTTGTTTTCCTCACATTACATGTTTAATAACATTAAATTCCCAGTATAGGATTGAAAACAATGAATGAAAATAGAAAATAGATTAAAAAAAGAATAAATATGCTTCTGGTATGGAACTCTTTTGTTTGGTTTTTTTTTTAAACACCTGCATATTCAGTGTCTGTCTCTTTGGTTTAAAGGAAGAAAAAAGCTGTCTCCAAGTCTGACTGCCCTAAGCTGCTGACGGTTGCTTAGAGGATGTGTCTTCAGCCAAAGTGTATGCTCTGTTTACAATTAGTCCTACACTTGTGGTTATTGCAATTCATTTTGATGCTGCTTTCTGCAAATAGCATTTGCTCAGCCATGTCTTGCACTACAAGATTTTATTCTGGAAAATAAATTACATTCCCATAACAGAGATGCCTTTTTTTGCTCTGAATGCCATAGAGTGACTAAATGACCTGTCTTTTTATTTTTAATGGAACCAGCATACTTTGCTATCTAGAATAAATAAAATCAGAGCCCTGTAGTAGTGACACTGATAAACTAAGCTATTTTTCATCAGATTCTTCACTATAAATTAATCTACCATAATTTCTGCAAACTTCTGTTTACTAAAGTTGTATTCAAGTGCTGCCTGAGCAGTTAAGCTGTTAGCGATCACTGAATTGCATGATAATGAATTTACTCAGAAGGCAAACAGCCAGCACCTTTCTGACCTTTCAGAGATCTTCCACTGCATTAGCCGAAGTTCTGATGAACTGGTTTTCCCTGATCCCTTCCTGTTGCTCCTATTAAATACTTCCTGTGAAATGCATAAGTTCACTTGCATTCAAATAAGTATGAAATAAACTCTGATGTTATAATGCCATTTGTTTTCAAACCTTATCAAGAGCTGCAGTACTTACTGAGGGCTATGAATATGCAAAATCTTGTACTTTCTAGTTTGACCTCAAAGAAGGTTTGGAACTAATTTTCAAAAGCAGTGTGAGTGTTTTGCTCATACTCCTCTAGCTGTTGGTGACATACAGCAATTTTTCTACTTTGCTAAGAAAATTATGTTGACCTTGTATCCAGCATGCATAAATTTCATGCTTGATATTTAGCATGAATATATGAGTAAAAAAATGTTTTTTAAATATAAAGTGGATGCTTCTTTACATGGAATGATTGTTTTCCTTTTCCACAGCAGTATATTCTTTGGGCTAGTCACCAACAGAACAAAGTAAAACCACAAATATGTTGGATGTTCCTCCAAGCAAGATTGCTTAAGTAAAGGAGGTTATAGGTAGTGCTATATGATCCTTTCAAAGACAGGCCAAGAAAATTCATGCATTGTCCTCTCATAATGAGAAGATCAGTGCCCATCCTTTCAGCTGCTTAGGTGTTATACAATGCTGAGCCAATGTAGCTTTCTGAAAAGCAGATTGCATTAGATATGGGATGCATTAATCTACCTGTAAGGTTAAAGTCTGGCGCTAGTTTGCTCCCAATAACCAAAGACTTCAGCACATAAGGATGGCACCTGCTTGCAAAACTCTGAACACTTTGTGAAGACTGCTTTCAGAGAAATTAAAGAACACGCTAAGGACTAAGAAGAGTTAAGCCAGCAGTAGACTGTGCTTAAGATAGAAATTCAGATCAATGAGGATGGAAAAACCCTCCTAATTTTGAAGAAGGAATGCCCTTGATTGTCTGGTAGCACTCAGTATGAATTGCTCCTGGACGTCTTTTAATCACACAATAATTCACTAATACATGTCAACAGTAGAATTCATTAAGGAAAACTGAAATAAAAAGAGAGCTGACACAATTAAAAGTAATTGCAGCCTTAAGAGAATGATTTAAAGGAAATGTGGAAACCAAGTGTATGTTACTGGTCAAATCCAAATTTGAAATCTGTAGATTTGACATTTGCAATCTGAAATCCATATTTTAAATTTTCATTTCTGAATATTGAGATTTGTAAAAGGATATCTAATGTCTAGAAGAGCAAAGAGTAAAATATATCTGAAATTTCTTTGTATTAGCTGAAATATTACTTGACTTCGCAATAAGATGGAGGTCTCTGGAATGCATGACCTCAGTAAGATGCTGGAGGATAGAATGACTTGGGTTGTTGGGCAGCTAAAGAGGAACACGCAAAACCATCATGGTCTCAAATATAATTCAGACAAGGAAAACTTGTCACAAGACAAATTAAACCAGACTCTACGCACAAGAAGCCGTTGAAAAGTTGTTCATGCCCTTAACTAGGAGCTTGAACGGTAGGATTCAGATTTCCACATGGCAGAGAGAGAGAGGTGCTCAGTATAGGAAGGAAAAACAAGGGGAGATGAAAATAATTTTGGAGAATTTATTTTAAAAGAAAAAAAAAAAAGAGAGAGACTTCAGAACAAACTCCCACTGGGTGGTAGTGGCAGTCTTATTCCTGATTCTTAAAGTTAGCCTCGTTGCTAGACTATTCGATCTAGTGAGCACTTTTACATTAGTATGTGAAATGGCAGACCTTGATTGAATGATACTTCACCTAATTCGTAAATATGCTTTGTGATTCCTGTGTTTCAGGTAACTTTAAATTATCTGTTAAATATTATTAAAACACTTAATATATTGTATGTAGCTTTAACACCACTGGAACTTGGGGATCTTATGAGTATTATCCATTTTCAGATAGCCTGTCTGTCTGTCTATCCATCCATCCATCCATCCATCCATCCATCCATCCATCCATCCATCCATCCATCCATCCATCATCCATCCATCCATCCATCCATCTATCCATTGATCTATCTCTATATGTGCTATGAATATGTAAGTGGCCAATGAGTCAGATAGAAAGAAACTCTAGAAAGACTTCTTTTCCTCTCTAGTGAGCATACGTGTCCGGAGAACGTCTCCTTGACCATGGACAAATGTCAGAAGTGAATGCCAATTTACATTATCTGTTAGTAGGTATAAACAGTACATTGGCCTTCCTCTCCCTTTGGATAACTAGTTGCAGTACTGGTTTGACAGTTAGTGCCCTGCTCTGCAACAGCTCTGGCTCACAGTTCACCTTATTGTTGTCTTGTTGGTCTGAGAACTTAGATGGGAGTGTTGTCAGGAGTCACCCTTGCTGGCTGCAGAGATCTCTCCGAGCATCCAGGAACAGCAGTGTCACGGGGCTGCATTCTGCTAAGCTCCTCAGTACCTGGATGAGGCAAGATCATATCATATTTTTCCAAAGGCTTAGGGACAGGTTAAACTTTGCACACTGGGGGTCTCTAAATCTTTACATCCTTATGACACCAAAACAGGAGTAGAAACTGCTGAAAGGGGGAGAAGTGATCATGTCAGTTTTTTCTTTGAACACGACTGCATTAATGGTCTACTATTAACAGTCTAAGTTCCTATTCTGCTGACTGGACCTGACTGAAGGAAGGGAAGATTACATTAGATTTGTCAGGGGAAGTAGACATGAACAATAAACTTTCTTTAATCTTCAAGAGAAATAATAATGCTTTACAAATTTTGGGTAATCTCATCAGTATAACTTTGAGGGAAATAAAAATGTTCTGACAACTTGGAAAAGAAATTTTAATGCTTTTAAAACAAAACTGACATTTTAAAATGGTTTATTTTCACATTCTTGAAAAACACTGAACTGAAAACTACTCTGAAAAGCCTGAAATGATATAATAAAGAGGTACCAAACTTTGGGATGATGGAGGGGAGAAATGGAGGCAGTTCTTCCTCTGTGTATAATTTGCTAAGGATTTGTTTCATTCGAAACTAAGTGTGATATATGAGGAGGAAAAACCAGCAGCTTTTATAACCTGAAATTTCTGCCCTTCAAAAAGTTTCATAAATGTTTAATAAATGTCTATGTTTTTGCTAAATTTTAATAAGAACACCTATAAAAATCACTATATAGATGGCAAAATAACTTTCCCTCTATTACTAAAAAGAAAACTAATTTGTTAGCTCTAATTTTTACACAGTTGCTTCTATTGTGGTATAACTTTGTCATGGTGTTTCTATTTTTTGTCTTGTTTATTTCACTAAATCTGAAATATTTTGAGGACAGATGTCTAAATAGTAATATTTCTGAGTTTTTTGATGCACAGAGGCTTTACTTGCACGTTAGTACATTGTCTCCAGTATTTCTTTTTCATGAATTTAAATTGGCATTTGCATACTATTTTTTAATATTTTTCATAGTATTTCACACTGACTATTCACACATTGTCTGATGAGCTTTAAGAGATAAATGTCTACAAATTAAACCTGTGTTTGCTGTCTGGGAGGACAGTAGAGGAAAGAAGAAATGGCCTAGTTCCATTTTCCTGAGGCTACAAAGCAATTTGATAGCAAAACTGGGGTTAATATTGCCCCAGTGCAGATCTGTCCAGAAGATCTCTTTAAATTGTACTTCTCCTTAGTAACATAATTTTAAAAATCTATTTAAAACCTGTCACAACCAAATCCAAGAGCATTCACTGTTTCCTATCAACTCTGCTAATACTTTACACATTAAATTAATATACAGTCACTGTGAAACAACCCCCTTTTGAGGGAGGAAAAGATTGATTTGCATCTTTTTCATGCAATTAAAAAAAGAAAAGTACTCTATCAAAACAAAATTAAACTACTTCATGAGGATGTTTATACAACATCAATAATTACATAAGTTGTAGGAGTGATATTTAAGTGTTATTACCTATAGATACATGTAGGGCACTGGATTTTCTTTCCTACTAGCATCAACTCCGATTCAAGCATAAAAGTCAAGGTTTTGTTTCCAGGCAATTTGTCATAAACAAGCAAGTAATTCTGATCTATCTTTTCTGAGTACCGCCTTTGTCTGTTATGTGTATGTTACACCTTTTAATAACCATATGAGAATTATTTTTCAGGAACAGAGCAGAATGATCCAAAATTATTTATAATGCAAATACATAAATGTCATGAAAAATTATTTTGAGAGAGGTTCAGAAAAAAAATTAATAAGGTACAGAAAAATGAGTCTGTGTAGACAATAATTAATGCAGTAATTCTTGCATTTTCAATTTTATGAAATTAATACCTGCAGTTATATCAAAAAATCATTATAATACAAATGACAAAGGAGCATAACAAAATTAACAAGAGCTGCTCATGTGTAAACAGCTTGCTCAGGCATTCGTGTTGAACAACATCAGGACAGGCAAGCCAATTTAATTCTGACCCTTTACGTTCAGCAATAATCAGTAATGGAATTTACTTATAATACTGCTTTCACGTTTTTATTATTCAGTGTGTCCTCTTATTTCAGAAATACAGCACAGTAACTCTTGGTGTAAATTATGTATAACAATTAGGAATGGACTCTTGTGTTGGAAAACACAAGCAAAAAGAGCACGACGGTTGTAAGAAAAGCAAATGTTAAGTAGTGTGACCTGCCTACATGGAATCCTCTCAAACCACAAAAGAGCCACCTGCAAATTTAATGTCTGTTTATTGAACTAGTCAGGTTGATACATTTTCTGCCTCATACAGCTTTTACCATTCACTGTTTCTTCGGTATATGTCACTGTTTTGATATTCTAACAGGTTTTTTTTTTTTTTCTCTTGTCAAAGGGGATTCAAGGAAATGGGTTGAGATCATAATCATATTAGTTAATGAACTGAAAATGTTGAAAACCTTGACATTACTTTTGACAGCTACAGAATGGAAGTAACATCTTTGTCTCCTTTGTTATAGGTTTCCTGCAAGTTGTTTTCCTGAAGTGAACTCATCATTGTTTGTCATCTATACAGAATTATAGCTTGAAATTTTTACACATGGAAATTTTTACACACTTTTGTATATGGTAAGATAGATGATAAAATTGGTATTAAAAATGGCTCTAAAATAAATGTGAAATACAGAGTTTTCTGGCTGGATAAATTAATCAGGATTCTTCCAATAGATGTTGTAACTTACACAGGAATTAATTTCATGAGCAGAATAATCTAAACACCACTGAATTCATATGCACCTGTGGATTTGGGAGAGTATTGGTTTATGCCCACTGAAAAAGTTATAATATGCACTTGAACATAGCTAGGGACATATTCCAAGGCAATAGTATAAAAATCTCCCACCTTGGACATATTCAAAAGCTGTCTGAACATGGTTCTGGGCAGCTGGCTCTAGGTGGATTGAAAATTTATTGGAGTTTCTTGTGTCTTTGTATATGTTAGCACACATTAACAAGTAGGACAGAAGCTATTAGAAGTTTTGGAGATTTTGTTCTCTGTGTTTGCTCACAACAACTTTGTCATCCAGTTCCGGTGTTCATACTTTGAAAACCTTTGTCTTCAGCCTCTTACCACTTCCCTCCAACCTAGCTTGGCAGTGGGAACGTGGCTCTTCTACAGCATTCAGCAGTTTTATGTACTGCAGCTTTAAGGAAACTGATTTCATTATGCTTATAGAAGGAGAATAAAGTTTCTGCAAAAAAAAAAGAATTACATTTGCTTACTTTTTTAATTATTATTATTGCTCTGCATTCTTTTCTCACATTGTCTGTTTCTCTTGAGGCTCTGACCCACACAGGTTCTTGCATGTCCTGTCAGATTCAGTTTATTGCATTTCAGATGTGCATTCAGCTTGAAAACTACAACGCATATGTGTTTACTGTAAAGATAGAAATAAATGTTTAAGGCTGATGTTGCAATCAGTTAAGTAAAGACAGTTGTGTGGTGAATACTTCACTATCTTACAGTCTTACTGAACATCTGAAAACATGTTGATTTATTCCCTGATACACTCAGTGCCAGCATTTTCACTTTCTTTAGAAACAAATTGAAAATACAGCTTTTAAACACCTGAGTATATTTAAAACAAAGATCATTGGGCCTTTTAAAATTTTGATTATGCAGCAAAGATCTAAACATGTAAATAACTTCAGCAAAAAAAGATGTCAAACCTTCAGATTTTGTTTTATGTAAGAATTTAATGTTTGGTTCTTGCAGTGGATAAAGTAACCCATAATATGACGATGACTTCCTGTGAGTGTGAGAACTTGCTTCAGGCAATGAGATCACTCTAGTTTTTACTTCACATCAGGCAAGTGCACTTCTGCGACAGACTCTTCTTGTGCTTTTGCCTCAGCTTTAGGATGTAACTTCTCACCAAACCCAAAAGTCTAGCAGCTCAGAGTCCTAAGGCTACTTGTCTATTGCCCAGAGAAAAAGCAAACATTAGAAGCATGGATGATAAGGTGATTCAGGGTGGAGTTAATCTTAAATTTTAAGCTGACATGACAGTGTCATTATGGTGATGACAATGTCCAACACTGTATTGAGGATTTCATCCTGCATGTGATAGACCATGAAAATGAATTATGAATATTATGAATATTAATGCTACAAAAGTGTGTGTCACCTGAGAAGATTTCTGCTACTAACAAAAGAAAAAATGAGAGGAACATATGGTACTCCATCAAAAAACAGACTTGAAAAATTTCTTAATGTCTTACATTTGATTAACAAAATGTTATAACGAATTCACTTTTGTGGTAAACTAATGAAATTATTCCTGTATTTCTTAATTTTCTGGGGAAAAAATAATCAAGTATTTGTGGCTGGAATACTCACTACTGCATCAGTCATGTAAAGCTTTGCTATTTGAAGTTTGATACATTCCTCTGTTTTCTTGAGCCTTATTCATGTTCCTATTTTGTGCATCTAAACCTTACAGAAAAGGGTTTGTGTATTATAAACTATATGAAAATGAACCAATTTACCTCACTTCTTATAGCCGCTTCTGTAACTGTGTAGATAAATGAAATATAATTACTTTTCTCTTTAATGTTCAAACTGTAACTCAAATAATCTGTATAGATTATTTTTTCATCACTTTCCATTTGTATTCAGACAGATGCCGCTGTTAATGTTTTTTTAGATGAGTACTGGCTTTTAACTTCAGCCAAAGTCAGTAAGACTCTAGAGCAACTGAGTAGATTCAATGATGTGGAATAAGTTATGTAATAAAAGAGTAGGTGTCTGAGATATTACCTTCTTCCTGTCTTAAAAGGAATGTTTTTTTAAAAAAATGCCTAATATGAAGACCCACTCTGTGCAAACATCTTTGACAGCAGAGGTTACTGGGAAAGCCAATCCTGTAAAGGTTCTCTTTTTTGGTGTGGTGTCACCATATGGTTCTCCAAAGAAAATATTGGCAGTGTTGTGCGGATTATGTCTCTGAGTAGGTACAGTGCAGTGATAGCTCATTCTCCACACCTTGTCAGTTTTAGTCTTTGGAAAGCTAATAAAGGTATCACATGGTATGTTGACAGTTGCAGTCTGGTTATTATTATGTATAACTATCTCTACAAAACCAGATGTGGACCCTGTGGGAAATATTATATCAGCGGTACCAGTATAAGTACCTGAGAGGCTAAATCCATTAAGTTCATCTCTTCTTAGCTTGTAGGCAAGGCCTGTTATCTCTACGTAATGCATTTTTTCCATAGCTCACCTTGGCTCTCTTCATAATTCATTCTAGGAAGTTGCTTCCTTTACAGGTTTTTTCAGTGTAATCCTAACTTTTAGGATTTTTACGTAAGCCATGAATTGATATCAAAACTACGTAGAAGAAAAACCTGAAACAAAAAAAAAAGAATTCTCTAAGAACCTTTTATCAAAACAATAGCATATCTATTTTATCACAGTGAAACTGAAACTTCTGTATTTACAGCATTTTAAGGTAAATGATGCTTGAAGAGCATAATCGTAAGTTATGCTGAAAATATCAGTAAATTACTGCAAGTACTGTAAGTCACATCATGTCTTTTGTTTTGTTTTGTTTTGTTGGAAACTCTGGTGGAGTAATTTATGTACTGGGAGAAAATACAGTAGTTGCTGAAAGGGTCATGCAATGTGTCCATCTACTCTGATTTCTTTATTCTGTAATTTGACAAGAATTACTCAAATTACATAATGAAATTACAAAATTTTAAGCAATATATACTTTCTTATGTTAAAATGAGGGTGAAGAGATACACTGATATGAGATACATCAATTATATATTTAATATTGATCTTTGAACCTTTGAAATAGGACTTTGATGCCTAGACATGGAATTAGGTAGTGGTAAGATCAGCAAAGCATTTTGTGCTTGTGAGTCTCCTTTAGATAAAAATTAATCTTTGATCAGAATTTTGTATTTCCTTCTCAGTAATGCCTGATGTACTAACTTCTGGAAACCTAGAATATAAATTTTCTCTGAATTATGGCTCATAAACAACAGTCAACCTTTTTCTCTTTGAGATAGTTCAGTCAATCAAAACTAAGTCTTTCTTAAAAGCTGAGCAGTCAAGTTTAATCAGTCTTGAGTTATATCATGTTTAATGTATAGGTGAAGCCATAGTAATAATCAGGGCCATCACATTGTAGATTTTGACAACACCATCTCATTTTTGTCTGTCGCTGCCACCTCCTTCCCTTCCAATACAAGAATAACAACAGAGAAGTCAAGGACTCTTTTTTTGATAACATCTAAGTACAAAAATCTTGAGGTGACATAAAAATACATAAATATACAATAAAAAATAACTCTTGTAAGATAGTCTTCCAGTTAATGAACTGAACTTTGTCAGGGAAAGTTACATAATAATTAGTTTTTCATATGGGCAAGAGATACAGAGGACTGACTGTTCTCAAGTCTAGCATGTTTTAATGTGATTTCTGGTAAACCAGAACTGTCTTATCCAGAGTACTGAAAATATTCAGCTGTTTCATTTAAGGCTGTGTAAGGTTGCTCTAGTGCTATAAATATGAAAATACATTAGATATTTAGACTTCATTATTGGTTTATGAACATAAAAAATTTTAGTCTTTATATCTGACAGTAGGTAGTCTAAAAGCATCTCTTTGTAAGTTTTTTCCTTCTCTGCAGAAATAAAAATTGTAACTTAACAGTTTGTCTTGCAATGAGTGAAAACTATCTGGGGTATAAAGCTCTTTTTCACAGATTAAAATTCAAACTCTCTGCTTTGTGTATCAGTAGAGGTTGAAACATCAGTTCAGCAAGTAAATGTTACGTTTGGCTAAACCTACAGTTCACTGTCAGAAGTATTCTCAGCGGTTTTCCAAAGAGAAAATCTGTATAAACAAAGGAAGCAAAAACTGTATGAGCTGCAACACTTTTAGGAAATTATATCTTTGCCCGGGGCTGAGAAAAGTGTCAACCAGTCTCAAAGCTTTTTGCCAAGTCAGAAGCATGCCAGCATCTGCTTTTCTTTGTGCAGCCAACGCCATATGCAGAAGTTAAAACCTACTTTCAGGTACGCTTCATAAGCACCTCATTTAATTATCCTATTGTTCCTTGTTTGTTCTTGAAAATCCTGTAGAGCTTTGTCAAATTAAACTTTTGAGTCTATTCCACCTTCTGGTGGAGCACCTGGAAACACATTTTAAGCTTACTTGGGTTTACATGAGTTGTTCTCAGGGACTGATTAAACTGTTGAGTCAAAATGATGGTGGGCTGCAGAGGAACTCCACAAATCCTCCCTCTACCTGTGAACGAATGTACAAGGGCCACTCCAAAAGCAAAGCCTCCTATTTTATCATGTTGGCCCACGACTTCAGAGGCGGATGTTGGTGGTCTGGCAGTAGAGGTTGAACCTTCCCACCAATATTCCATTAATTTTGTTGCCCTGCAACAGCCAGCAGCAGAGGGGCGGTCTGACAACATGGCGTCTGACATGGCAGAGCAAGGGGTGTAACTGAATTCCTCCATGAGGGAAAAATTGCACCCATTGACATTCATCGACGCTGCTGAATATTTATGGAGACCAAACCGTGGGTGTCCACACAGTGAGGGGGCGCGTGGCACGTTCCAGCAGTGGTGACAGTGACGGTGGGTCACCTCCCCTGGTGCAGATTTTTACCTGATCGCGGCATGTAGGCTCTTGTTCATCACTGGTGACAGTGCACAGCCAATGGGGGTGACTGTGTAAAAAATCAGTGTTTTGTAGCTGAGAATTTGCTCTATCAAATTGTGCTCTGTGTACCTGCTGTAGTTTCCATGGAAATAAATAGGAGGCATTACTTCCGGAGCGACCTATGTAGTTGTCCTTAATCTGTAGACAAGCATGCTGTTTCTTAGAACATTAAAGGATCTGTCATTTTGATTCTGCATTTAAAAATTGTGGGACATACGGAATTAATAATACTCTAAGTAATGCACAATAAGTGATTGGTGAGAGTCTGTTCTAATGCATTCCACCCTTAAACACAATACATCTCTACCAGAAGCATTTTGTCAGGTTTATAGGTATTGTACTGCTCTATGGCTATGAGCAGAACTCTGCAGCCATTGGCAAAGACAGCCGGGAGGATGAGGTTGTATTCCTTCTAAAGTCAAAGAAATTGGTGGCTGTACTGCTAATTATTCACTACATCCTGAGCTGAATGCACATCCGTAAGGATAATTCGAAAAATTAGGAGAAATTGTTTCTTTAGGTGTTTGGGGATAGTGGAAGGGTGTCTGTGGAAAGGTAACAATCAGCAACTTTTGTTTGATCCTGTGAAAGGATGAAAGCCTAAAGAAACTAAAAAGGATTGAGAGACATTGTACTTAGCTGACATGACATTTGAAGTTCATATGAGACACCAACACGCAGTCAGATGTAACAAATATGTTTAAACACTTCTTGAAAGAGCTGGATTCTTTATACTGTTCCTTCCTGTGGTGGTTTAGTGTTTGGCATGGTTTCGGTAGTGGAGGAAGGAGCTGCTGGCATTTGTTTGGCATGGCTTCTGTAGCGGGACATGGGCTGGTGGAGAAGCCCCTCTAAGAAGCTTCTCAAAAAAAGCTTCCCCTGGCTCAAATTCGGCCGTGCCTCTAGCCAAGGCCAAGCAAATCAGTGCCTCTGCAAACAAACCTATTTAAGAGGGGAAACCAGTTTCGCAAGAGCTTGTGCTTCGGGAGCTTGTCACCGGTTGGCACTGAGGCAGGGCCAGCCATGGGACAATTTCTCTCTCCAATCACCCCTTCCCCCTTCCAAGAGAAAAGGGTCAAGGAGAGGTAAGAAGAAAATGTAAGCGAGGCCTCAGTTAAGTTTAGGAAACTAAAAGTTTTAATAACAAGAGAACAATATTACATACAAAAAAGAACACGATATTACCAAGTATATATATATATAAGGATCAGGGGTCTGGCGCAGTGAGGCTTGAACCGTGAGTAAAAAGAACAAAAGCGGTAGAGGAAAAGCTGCCCAGCCTGTAATGGCGACGGCGCGCGGCGCACACGGGGCCGGGGCCCGCTGGGGCGGTACGCGGCGGCTGGAACACACCGCGGCGGCTGGGGGAACGGCGGTGGGGAGCGGCGCGGTGTCCCCCCGGGCAGGAGCAGTTGTGCGGCCGCAGGCAGCGGCAGCTCGAACAATGGCAGCGCTGATGGGCGAATTCCTCGCGGGCCAGAAGCGGGGGGGGGGTGGCGCGGCGCAGCTCCTCTCCGACGGCAGGCACAAGGCGCGCTTCAGCAGTTGCCTTCCTGCAGCCGCCTCTTAAAGGAACAGCGTCCCGCCAAAAGCTCCACAGCCAGCCAGGTGCAGTGACGTGCGGGGGGGGGGGGGGGGGTGTGTACTTTAATTGGCTGCTTCTGTGTCCATCAAAGCAAACCAAGCTGTTTTTTATCTTAAAAACCAGGACAGAGCTCTTTCCTCTTTTGTTTTGGAGGAGGTGGACGGAAGGAGAGGCAACCATGTGGGAACTAACGTTGCGGTCACCCAGGGTAGTAAGGACGTGCTAGAACAGTCATTTCCCTTCGGCCCATGGCAGGATGGCAGGCTGAGAGCCTGCAGTCCTCAGAGAGCACCGCTGGAGCAGCGGTTGGTTTGCAGAGAGGTGCGGAGCAGCCTGTGTTGCACCTGGCAAGGGATCCCGAAAGAGGCTGTGACTTTGAGGAATACTGGCATTGGGACGGTTTGGCACTGGGAGAAACACTGCCAGCGGAAGACCTCCATGCTAGTCGGAGTTCGTGGAGGACTGTCTCCTGTGGGAGGGACGCCGCTTGGCTGCAAGGCAGAACGGGGGAGAGTTTCCTTTGAAGAAGAGCAAGAGGCAGTAACAGTATGGAGAGAACTGGAACTGGACACATCCCTCTCCCCCCAGTCCTCTGCCCGCGCTCCCTCCCGCCCTGTTCTGAGTGGAGAAGGGGAAGGAGGTAGCAAAACCAGGCCCAGAAAGAAGAGGGAGTGGGCAAGATGTTTTTAAGATCTTGTTGTTTTTCTGACTGTCCTGCTCTGATTCAACTGTTGTTTAAATTAAATTGATTTTGTTTCCCCAGGTCGAGTCTGTGTTTTGTGTATGACCATAATGGATGAGTGAGCCCTCCCTGTCCCTTGCCTTGACCCTTAAGTTGCTTGTGGTATTTTCTTCTATTGGAGTGATAGAGGAACTGCGTGGTGCTTAGTCGCCGGCTGGGTCTAAACAACAACATAAGTGCACATCACACATTCACAAATTTTTCATCTCTAAATAATAGAGATAGGCTAAACAGGCAGGTTTCTGAACATAACTTCAAGTACTGGATATTCCCCTCCTTTGAAATTTATAGTGGGATGCAGCTTTATCTACGTTTTAATATTATTGAATGCTGAAATCAGGTGAAACACATAGAGGTCCTAGAATTTTTTTTCATTAAGCAATCACATAGGCATATGACAAGGAAAAATGGCTTCTCACAATAGTTTAAAACATAAGACATATAATCAATGTAAAATTGAATAACTTATATGTTGTTCCTCTGCACATCTATGGAAACAAATTCCATTCTAGTCTATCTGAATAGAAATTCTGATGAAAACGCTTTAAGGTTGTTGAAGGATTGTTTCCCTATTTTGCCATTTTTATGGCGATGTGAACAATAGACTAAAATGAACAAATTTTAATTGATAAAACTTGAAAGGTTGAGAGCATGACAGGTATAATCTAATTTTACATACACTGCTGAGAAGAGAATTAGTAATATTAGAGTAAGGCTACTAGAATCTAAGACTGAAGGATAAATATAATAAATTCAGAGTAGAATTTTCTGTTGTCATACTTTAAAACCTGAAATCGTGCATTTTTAAAACCAAACTCTTGAAATTAATATTAATAAACATTATGAATTTCCAGTCTGGGGTTATCTGTGCAGTACTTTTCTATTTCAATTAAAATGCACCTGATTATGCCTGAAGGTAAATTCCTGCAGTTGTCTAAACAAAACAGAAGAGTATCTTTCAACTTAAAGTACTGTCATTCCAGGGAGTATCTCACTTCGCTTGCAGACTGTTAAAACTCTTTGATCATTGGTGCATAGATTTAGAAAGTGGACCCTAAGAGGAGAAGAAAAAGTTTACTAGGCCTTTTACACAGTGCCTACCTCTCCATAGTAGCATTCTTCCGGGCAATGATCATCATCATCATACATTGTTTTCTCTGCTCACCTGTAGATGTTTCTGTTTCCTCAATGTGGAGACATCTTCATTGGCTGTTGTTTTCCTAAGAGAAGGTGGCAGAACCATGGTGTCAGAAGGGCAAAGCGGCACAATTTTGCTTTTGGTAGCTGCTAAGCAGAACAGCTGAGCCTCCACCTGACTGTTAAGGCTCTAAGTATTGTTAATTTAACAAGCTAGGGTAAACTCAGTCTTGAAATATCATTATTCAGTGGCAATGAAACTAAATCTCTATGTCTCAGCTGTTTGCCATGTCGTGTGAAGCCTGCTAGAAAGCTGGTGTACTAAACAGCAGAGTGCAGAAACGAAGTAGAGAAAACTGGATTTGTTGCTCTGATCTTTACTTTGATAGCAGTGACACCGTACCAGGTATCTCTGGAGAATTTAGGCCATTTGCGGAATTACTGTATCTGTTCCTTACAAATGAATGATTCTGTGGTGATGTAACATGAAGTGGTTTTTTAAAAATAATTTTTTAAAAAATAATTCATTAAAAAGTCATTGTTTCGAATACTTAAGCCTGACTGGATTTTTTTCAGCCTGTTTATTGAATATGACTTACCCTTGAAATACCTGAACAATACCCTTGAATAAACAGAACAAGAATAAAATCTCAACGAATTCAAATGTAATTTAGAATCTCCTTAACTAGCAATGAGGATAATTTTTGCATACGTCATCGTGCTTCAGATCTTGTCTTTGTCATGGAATCCAAATATCCTAACCATGATTTTAATTCTGTTTTCATGGGAACGTATTAACCAATGGAAAGCTAAAGTACATTGCAATTAAGTCCTGCTTTATAAAAGCATTTGATGTGATTAGAACACTTCATTGATTGGGAATTGTTTTACAGACCATAGAGTAGCTAAGTTTAAAATTTTATTTAGGTAAATCTGCACAGAGCGTGGCTCTTTCAGTCTGGACTTAGATTAGGATCTGTGTTTCTGTCTCAATAACTGTACAATGATGGTGAATAAGAGTCAGGGAGAAGATGTGTCACCTTAACTAACCGAGGTGAAGTGTAAAATTATTATTTTACTTTACACTATTATCATTTTCACACTTCTTAATATCAGAAGCCAAACCTGACACTTTATTTGCTTCATATGGAGCATTCAATCACATTAAAAATTGTAACAGTTTAGTGTAGTTGTTAATAAATATGCACAATAAATATATTTTAATTCTTTGGAAACTCCATTACCTTTTAACAATTCCAAGCCAACAATATTTACAGTGAATCAATAACTCTTTTTCAGCTGGGGAAAAATGAATGCACTGTGTGTGTTTTTATCAGTGTAAGTGTGATCAATATCTTTATTCATGTGCTTTTTGTCTGTGAAATGTGTTTCGATCTGTGAATATAAATCCACCCTCCAGCGTGCTTGTGAAATTTCAATTGATTTTGGAGAAGGAAACTTGTGGGTATAAATATCAGTATAATTGATCTATATTGTAGATATCTCCAGCAGTAAGTAATATGGTTGTACTCATGCCAATGTTTGGCACGTGAATATTCTCTCAGTGCTGCACTGAGGAATCAGCAGTTGATTTAGCTAGGTATGTTTACATTTTAGAAAGCTATACATGGAAGTCAAAGCAATATAATTAATTCCCAGCTGGTATTTGAACACTGAATCATCACTAACTGTTGTAGAAACACCACAGTTATAAATTATGAACAACAGAAAATGTAAAGGCTAAAGAAAATCCTAGATGAGCTATTAAGATCTGTTTTTGTAAGTCAATGATTACAAATCCACCTCTTGCATATTACCTTGGTTTCAGCATGTACTGGTTGTAAAATAGCTTACCTCTTCAGAAATATCCTTATAGATAACCCCTGCTAAAGTATTCTCCAGCTAAAATTTTGGATTCAAATAGAGTGTGGAATTCTCTTTTGCAACACACTTTCAACACACATGTATGAAATCATGGAACACTTTAATGTTCTTGAAGTCCTGACAAGTTATAAATCTGTGTGTGTTCATTATAAATGCCTAGTTCCTATAAAATTGTAATAGTATTCCTTAACTTGGACTTGAAATCTAGTTCTGTAGAATAAATATAGATCTCTAGAATAAATGACATCTGCAAGCTTTTGATAATGCTTTTGGTGTCAATTTTGTCCACCAACGTAGCAATAAGCTACTGAGTATTGATAAACTGACTCTATAGTTTGAGGAGGGGGTGCTTAACAGAATTGTTATTCATTTGTTCTTAGAATTATAGAATCATTTAAGTTGTAAAAGACCTTCATGATCATCAGTTCCATCTGTTAACCTAGCACTGCCAAGTCCTCCACTAAACCATGTCCCTAAACACCACATCTACCACCTCCCTGGGCAATCTGTTCCAGTGCTTCACAACCCGTTCTGTAAAGAATATTTTCCTGACATACAACCTGTATCTTCCTGGATGCAACTTGAGGCCATTTCCTCTTGTCCTACCCCTTCTTACTTGGGAGAAGAGACCGACCACAACCTCACTCAACTTCCTTTCAGGTAGTTGTAGAGAGTGATGAGGTCTCCCTTCAGTCTCATTTTCTCCAGGCTAAAAAATCCAAGTTCCCTCAGCCGCTCGTCACAGAACTTGTGCTCTAGACCCTTCACCAGCTTTGATGCCCTTCTAAGGACACGCTCCAGCACCTCAATGTCTTTCTCATACTGAGGGACCCAAAACTCAACACAGTATTCAAGGTGCAGCCTCACCAGTGCTGAGTACAGGGGAATGAACACTGTCTTGGGCCTGCAGGTCACACTATTATTTCTAATACAAGCCAGGATGCCATTGCCCTTCTGTCCACCTGGGCACACTGCTGGCTCATATTCAATCGGCTGTCGACCAACACCCCCAGGTCCTTTTCCGCTGGGCAGCTTTCCAGCCACTCTTCCCCAAGCCTGTAGCGTTGCGGGGGGTTGTTGAGACCCAAGTGCAGGATCCAGCTCTTGGCCTTGTTGAACCTCATATCACTGGCCTCGGCCCATCAATCCAGTCTGTCCGGATCCCTGTGTAGAGCCTCCCAATCTTCAAGCAGATCAACACTTCCACCCAACTTGGTGTCATCTGCCAACTTACTGAGGGTGCACTCAATCCCCTCATCTAGATCATTGATAAAGATATTGAAGTGGACAGCCCCCAGTACTGAGTCCTGGGGAACACCACTTGTGATTGGCCACCAACTGGATTGAACTCCATGCACAACCACTCTTTGGGCTCGGCCACAAAGACAGAAGAAGATATAAGAAGATATAATCTTTCAAGTTATAGGATAAGTAGTTGCTTTTGTCAGGCCAAAACTTATTACTTGTGTCTTTCTACCAAGAAAGTACTGAGTTTTCTCTGCCCAGCCCTTTCTTTCCAAATTTTTTGGTTCAGGAGGTACTATGTCATAAGGTGCTTTACAAACTCGTACCTTAAATATTTTACTAACTGTAATTCTATCTTTAAGGTGCATTAATTTAATACTTATTTTTTTCTTTTTAAAAAATACAAATGCTCTCTCCACCCAACTTTTTCTAGATTTCCCAAGGAATGCAAAGAAAATGTAAGGGAGATCGCGGGAGATTAAATCACATTTCTAGGGTTCTGTGTCTTTTTTTCAACTCTCTTATTCTTAGAGATTTATTCATCAGAAGGCTATAAAAAAATCAGTTGTTTTTCTATTATCAGACATAAAACATACTTCACAATGCTTACTACAAATATTTTCTTCTCTGTCTCCAAAAGCAGAATTTTTCCCATTTTGTTCAAACCATCTGAACTTTTAAAACTAGTCTAGTAGGAAAAGTGCACATAAAAATCACATCCTGCCTCCATAACAGGTTGAGTTCTCTAATAAAGCTCATTACAATGTAAATATTTTTAGGTCCTTTAATAATTTGACTCTTCAGACATCTTTGAATGTGTGACTTGACCTCTGCTTCACTGTAGACTCTGAAGTTATTCACTGGCTCTGAATATACTCACTGTGATTAGGCTTCTGCTTATTTTGCTCAGTATTAAAAAACTGATGCAATTTGTCAGTTTATCATTAATATTTTGAAAAGCTCATATTCTCTTATTTCAGAATTACTGTATTTCAGGCAGTAGACACTTGTTAAAGGCAAGAGAATTGTAATAATTTTGGAGCAGTTAACTTCCCAGATGTTTGTTTACTCAACTAATAAAAGCACCACATAAATTGTAACACAACTTCTGTCTCTTTTTTAGTTAACTATTTCTGTTCACTTTTAGTTTAATGTTTTGTAAATCTCCAATCTTTTTCAAAATTCACTGGTGTTTCCAAGCTTCATCCAGAAGAAAAGTCCAAACATCCAAGGGTCCATCTGTGGAGCAAGACTGAAAGGACACCTCTCCCTCTCTCCCAGAAGAATGAAAGACGCCTTCCTCAAACATGACGCATTTAATAGTTTCAATCTAGAAAGATCTCAGTGACAAACTTGCTTATTGTTTCTAAAGAATGAGCAGTACTTTCTGAATTTTTTTTTAAAAAAAAGGTCTTCAGAAAGTGTAGAAATAATTAGAAAAGAGTAACAAATTTGAAGAGAACCCAGAGCCAGCAGTAAGTCACTGTGAAAAGGACGGCAGATGGGTCTTACAGTGTATAATGAGACGAATCTTGATGAAAGCAGAAAAAGATATGTACTTTCACTCTTATTCACTCTCACAGCTTTGTCAGGTATGTTATGCAAGCTAAAGCTGATATACTATGTAACAAAGCATGTGTTTGCTAAGATTTTGTAATGTGTAGTAAGCAATTTAAAACTAAGATTTTCTTTTTCCTTGGAGTGCTTCTTGGCAGCACTGACAGTAATCATGTGCCTTGTACACCTCCAGCGTACCCTTCCACATTTACCACAGAAAGTATGTGGTAAGCGCAGAGTGTGATCAACTGACCGGTCTAACTGACCAATATTTTTTTTAGCTATACCTGTTCACTTATGTGTGTCAATGATTATAATTTTCAGATGGGAAAAGAATTTCTTCTCTAAAGAAACACATAAAGGTATGTACATTCAGTTATTTGATCTGACTTGCTTTATAAAAAGTCCAATCTTTTCCAGCATCAAGGAGCTTGTACATGTGTTTTTATATGATTATTCTCTGCAATTTCAGTGTACACTTACAGAGTTGAATTAGTTGTACCTGAAAAGCCATTAATTTGTGACTACTTTATTTTAAGTACTCTCAAGAACCTTCTGCTTTTATTGCTCAAAAAACTAAGCTGATCTGTACCGAAAATTCTGGCCATACATCTAAAAGATGAGTTCCCACAGTCCGACAATTTTTCTTTCTAACAATTTTTTCCCTTTCTCTTTCT
Source organism: Bucorvus abyssinicus (assembly GCA_009769605.1). Classification (NCBI taxonomy): domain Eukaryota; kingdom Metazoa; phylum Chordata; class Aves; order Bucerotiformes; family Bucorvidae; genus Bucorvus; species Bucorvus abyssinicus. The sequence goes on along the minus strand of CM020030.1, from coordinate 15,544,301 downwards.
GGCTTATTATCCTTTGCATCATAGGAATTCAGTACTATATGCAGTTCTATCGCAAATTCTTGTCAAAGATCTCAGTTTTAATGCATTAACTTTTTTATCATGATTTCTCCAACATGACTGCTGCTGAGTATCTAATTGTTTCTTTTCATTCTGGAAATTTTTCATTCCTTTAATTCAAGCTAAACTGTAGTAGCTTTATCTCTGCACAATATTTTTTTTTCGAAGCTCCCTTGCTACAGCCTACTTGTGTTCAGGCTTGTGATAAATAGTCTATCACTAGTTAGACTGGCAACACCTCTGCCCATAGGGTCTTTTTCTAATCACTTACATAAATTTTGAAGAAGGTAGTTAACTTCAGAGCTCATCGGTTGCCTCATCAGCTATCAGAATCATTAATTAAATGTCTGTTTAGGCTTATCTGTGAAAGATTTTAGTGTCAAAGTTTCTGTTTAGAAAAAAAATCCCAGCCTCTGGGTGTGAAATCAAGCCTTATTTGATGATGACAAAGTATAAGCTGATATTTGTTTAGTTTGCACAGTTGTCAAGACAAATTCAGGAAATAGTTAGCAGTACGTTCATGTCCGGTGGTTGTTTTAAAGGTCTGGGTATTTGAGGAGCGGGGATGAGGGAAGAGCAGGGTGAGGAGAGAATTGGACTTTTTTGTGGTGACTTGATTAATGTGACTTTGGGGTTTCATGTCTTTGGTTTTTTAATTTGAGCTGTGTATATCAATATAGGTGTACTGAGGTACTAATTCTACACTGCCTGAAGCAAATTTCTCATTGTCTGAGTCAGTATTTCTTAACAGATGAACTTTGCATTATGGCATGGTGATCAATAAGTAGAGACTGTTGGATGAATAACAAACTTTATATTTTTACCTATCAGTCATGTCTTAGCAGAGATATGCTAAAACATAGATTATTTGTGTATACTTTGCTTTGCTCTCCCTATTGAACTATGCAGTCGAAGGTTCACTATTCCACCTGATCTTCCATTCAAAATGTAATCCACAAGTTCATGAACTAGTTCTTCTCTGACAAAACAGTTCTTTCCAACTCTGTCTTTATAGTGAAGCCTATGTACTGAGAAAAAGCAAGAGAGGTAAAGGAGGAAAAGAGAAGGATATTAGGAAGAGCATTGTGGATTGACCTTGGCTGGATGTCAGATGCCCACAAAGCTGCTCTATCACTCCTCCTCCTCAGCAGGATGGGGGGTGGGGTGGAGGTGGGGGTGGGGCGGGCTGGAAAGAAGACAGAAAAAAACTCGTGGGTCAAGATAAAGGCAGTTTAATAAAGCAAAAGCTGCACATGGAAGCAAAGGAAAACAAAAGATGTATTCTCTACTTCTACATTCAACAGGCAATGTCCAGCCGCTTCCCAGGAAGCTGGGCTTCAGTACATAGTAGTGGTTACTCCAAAAGACAAGTGCTGTAATAAAAAATGCTCCCTCGTCCTCCTTTCTCTGAGCTTTTATTGCTGAGCAGACATCATATGGTATGGAATATCCCTTTGGTCAGTTTAGATCAGCTGTCCTGGCTATGTCCCTTCCCAAGCTCTTGCCCACCCCCAGCCTACTGGTGAGAGGGAAAGGTTGGAGAGACAGCCTTCGTGTTGTGCAAGTAGCCAAACCACTGGTGTGTTATCAACACCTTTCTAGCTACCAATATGAAGCACAGCACTATGAGGGCTGCTATGGGGAAAATTAACTCCATCTCAGCCAGACCCAGTACAAAGATGAACCCCACTTGATATGCGAGACCACTAAGGCAGAGTTAGTGCGTACGAGAATATAGAAACCTAAACAGGAATTTGCATTAAACTGTTGCTTTTGTATAGATCTCATACTGTTCACATTATAGTGCAATTATACTGGTTTTGTAGGATACAATTGCAGTGTCCTAATTGTTTTAATGGCCATTGATCACTGAAGAAATTTCAAGCCTGTGTGAGAAAATGATAACAGGGAAGTTCACAGCCTCAAACCTTGGGACCGTCTTATGCTATTGTAGCAGAAACTGCTAAGCAGTAATATTAATTTCAGGTTCTAGACATTTTGTCCTGCACAGGAACGCCAGAAGAATCCTGCATCTCTAGAAGTAGTGTTAAACAAAATTTTTATGAAGAGAATATACTTACGACCTTGAAGGCTGTCCTGAATATGCAAGCAGAAGAGGTCCATGATCAAAACTAATTGTGGCAGTCTAGTAGACCCATTCTGATTTTTAATGCAGTTCTTGTCCATGTTAAATAAAGAAGCTTCCAGTGTCAACCACTCTGGCTGGTACAGACTGCATATTTTTGTATAGAAATATTTTTGCCTTGTATTCTGGATGTGAGGTTACAAACTTGAGCTGATAACAATTATTGCAATGTTTTTACCATTTGTATACTCTAGTTCCAGTATTTTTTCTGAGGATGACAGGTTCAGACAAGGTGAAAACTGACTTGTAATTTTTGTTGCTACCCTTCAGGGGATCATATGCAAATAAAAATTGCCTGCAACCAGGTTTATAACTCACTCTGAAGCTGGTGTGAAAGTAGTGAGCACTGAGGAAAACAGGTACTGGGTAAGAAACTGACCTAGTGGTGGTCATAGTAACAAAGTTATCAGGGTTTCTGAAGAAGACTCATTCAAACCCACCCCCCCAGAAAACAACAACAAAGACTAAAGTGCGTTTGAAAAAAATCTCTTGCTGATGGTGGAAGCTTGCTGGAATATAGCATTATAGTGAATTGGCTCCAGTCAAGAAGCGTATGAGAAATAAACTGTTGTGCTGTGTTGTGGGAAACAAAAAAAGGATTAAAGGTCTTCATCTATGTCCATTTTAACAGTAAGTATGACTTTAATCTATTTGCAAGAAGTCAATTTCAATATAAATTTGAATGCAAAGAGATCATGTTCACAAGGATTTGAACTATATTTTGTGGAAGAGGTGTTTGTGAATTGGAATTGATACTTAATTTCAGTAAGGTGCACGCATTTCCTGACACAAACCTGAAGTTTTTATTTGTTTGATGTATCCTTATAATCTAACATAAAACTGCAAATTGTTGTTTTGAGGATCATACATGCAAGTGATTTGGCCTCTGAACCAAAAAAAGCTACCAGAAGCAACAACATGGAGTCATAGTACGGATTAATTTTGTGTTTGCCAAAAAAACCTAGAATCTTGGGGCTAGAGGGAAGAAAGTGGGAGTTAAATACTTTTTTTCCTAGGCTTTCTAAATAAAAAGGTGTTTCATCAGGATCAGACAATAGTAGTTGTGAAATTAGTGAAGATTACTAAGGCATCCTGAGCTATAGAGTCTTTAGGCATGAAAGATACAGATTCAAATACTTTCTACGAATTGAGAAAACACTGGAATGGATCCTGGTATGTGTCTCAGGTAACTTCTTAAAGTCGCTTTATAAAGAAGCTCATAGGGGACTGGGGGTGGGAGGGCACCACACTATCTACTCTGCCATGCCTTTTATAAAAGTTACACGGAAGGTATAAAACTTCTTTAAAACAAAAAAATTATTAAGATACTGTTTCTTTTAGAGAAAGGTGGAAATTGGGGTGAGGGTATAGCATATATTTTAAATACTTTCCTTTCAGTTTAGTCATAAAGCACCATTTTTACATGACTCATTATGTAGTCTGTACCAACCACAACTACAACTTTTACAAAAATGCTTAGTTTTCTTGAAGTAAACGTTGTCCAACTGTATTCAGATTTGAATTAGAAAAAATAAAGCAGATAATCCCTGTGGACAGGAACACTGTTCTTTTCAGCAATGCAATCAGCACATACCCTAATGTTATTGCAGCTCCTGCTTCTCATTGTACAATTTCTGTAGGACTCGTTTACATACTGACCTCACCAAAGGGTTTTTTCCAGAGGGAAGTGGAGCAAGTAAAATGACTGAACAGTCTTAGCTTTCACAAACCAGAAGTGTCCATTTTTGTACTAGGTTCAGGAGCCAAGGCACTGGCAGGAGGGGTATGCAGGGCATCCTCTATGAGGAGAGGCCTCGTTCAGGACACAGTGGATTTCAAATGGCTCCGACAGTCCCACCGCAGGGCACGCCTGAACCTCACAGCCACAGTGGTGGAACCTTGGGAAAGCCTGTGTAAGGAAGGGCAAAACAGTGCCTGGCAGTGAAGGGTGAGGAGAAAAGTGCAAGAAACAGCCCCAAGCGGAGTGGAGGAGGAGGGGGAGGAGGTAATCCAGAAGCCCCATCAGGGATCCTCTGTAGCCCCTGGAGATACCATGATGAGGCAGGTGAACATGCCCTGAAGGAAGCTCTAGCCCCTGGAGAGCCCACACTGGAGCAGGTTTACCATGAAGGGCTGCAGCCCATGGGAAGGACCAATGCTGGAGCAGGGGAAAAGTATGAGAAGGAAAGACTGGCAGAGAGGAGATGTCCTAGATTGATCACAAGCCCCATCCCCCTGTAGGGCTTGGAAGGAAGGTAGAGGAGTCAGGAATGAAGGACTGAATTTTAGCCTGGGAAGACGGAGGGCAAAAGTTTTTGTTTCTCACCAGCCAACTCTATCTTTAATTGGCAATAAATTAAAACTCCCTAGGTCAGGTCTGTTTTGCCTGTAATAGTAATAGTTAAGTGATCTCCCTGCCTTTATCTCAGTCCATAAACTTTTTCTTCTTATTTTCTCCTGTCCTGTTTGAGGAGGGGGAGTGAGGGAGCAGCTGGGTGGGAGTCACCTGGCCAACATCAGTCCACCACAGAAGTAGGTCATTCTCTTAGTTTGGGTGGTGGTTCCTCTGAGGTCTCCTTGCAGAGGAAAAATCAAGTACATTTATGTAACAGTATGACATTATGAGTATCATTTTTTGCCTTATAAAATAGAGAGGTTTTTGGCCAAGTGGTGTAATTTGTACTGCCCAATAAACCTTGCAATTAAAGAGTAGGCAAATGCTGTTAGTCTAGGACCCTGGTAGGAAGAAATCAACATAAGCAAGGATGTTAGCACTGTAATGTTTGAAGTGTCCTCTGTAATCTTTTTGATTAACTAGAGACTATAAAGACATCTTCATTAGAAAGATGTCACTGTGTTATTATCAATAAAAGCCGTTCCCAAAAAATCCCTGTATAAAATTTGAAAGTACATACTGAAAAATTTTAGAAAAAAAAGAAAACATGTTTTTAATGCTAACCTACTTGTATTTAAATTCTCACAAACATATGGCTTTGGGAAGAAGTATTTTAAAATTAATAACAATTTCTCTGTGGAAATGAAATAAGTATTTCATAATTTGGATTCAAATAGGACTAAAATAAAAACATTTCTGGTTAAACCACTACTTTCACTTTTTTGCTACAAGGTGTTCAGGAAGGAATCAATTCCCAGGTTTGACCTGCCTTTATAAGAATGCAACTTTTGTTTCCTCCTCCCTCTGCTCCCCTTCTCATTCACAAAATCTGGACCCACGTCTCTTTTCTGTTTTTCAATAAATATTTAGTTAAAGAGATGCTACATCTGTCCTACTGTTCTTTACAAGTATTCTGATAAACCAAAGAGAATACATGGAGTAAGCTGAGTGATTAGAAAGTGACTCATCTTGAAGCTACTGATTTCATCGTGAATGTCATACTGCAAAATTGCTGCAATCATACAGAACGCTCTTGAAAAGGTGGTATGAAGGGTTCTTCACGTTAGAGACTGTAGAGGAAGAAAACTCAGAAAACCCAAAGTCACCTCAAAATTACGAAGTTCTAAAAATACTATGCAAAGAAGTCAAAAGTTTAAGTTTAGCAATTTCATATTGACTTAATTTGATTGCCACTTTGACCTGTGTCATGGTTTAACCTCAGGCAGCAATGCAGCACCACACAGCTGCTTGCTCACTCCTCCCACTCCCATTGGGATGGGGAGGTGAACGGGGGAAAAAAAAAGTAAAACTCGTGGGTTGAGATAAGAACAGTTTAATAACTGAAAGAAAATAACATAATAATAACACTAATGATAGTAATGTAAAGAAATATAGCAACAAAAAAAGAAAGAAAGAAACCCCAAGAAAAGACAAGTGATGCACAGTGCAATTGCTCACCACCTGCTGACCAATGCCTGAGCAGTGGTCAGCCCCTACCGGCCAACTCCCATCCAGTTTATATACTGAGCATGACATCCTATGGTATGGAATATCCCTTTGGCTAGTTGGAGTCAGCCGTCCTGGCCATGCTCCCTCCTAGCTTCTTGTCCACCTGCTCACTGGCAGAGCACGGGACACTGAAAAATACTCTACTTAGGATAAGCACTACTTAGCAACAACTAAAACATCAGTGTGTTATCAACGTTATTCTCACACTAAACCCAAAATACAGCACTGCAGCAGCTACTAGGAAGAAATTGGACTCTGTCCCAGCCAAAAACAGGACAAGCTGGAACATGAGTATCGTGGCTCTAAGGACTTAGATATTGCTACCTGACAAAGTGTCATAGCAGCAGTGTTCTAGAAAAAAGTAGTTTTCAAAAAAAAAAAAAAAAAAAGCTATGCATTATTTGTTAAAAAAATCTGTGGGAAAATTCTCACATTTCTTGTGAGACTTTAAATGTATTGAAAGAAACCCACTCAAAAGTCTTAAATGCTCCTTTTGCTCCTATCCTGTCATGAAAAAGAAGACAGGAAAGACTTATCTGTTGCTTTTTGAGACCACAGTTTACTCAACCACGTTCTTTTTAAATATCTTGTCTCTTTTCTCATGTTATGCTTTTCTCTCTGCAACATATCAGGGGTGTTTTGGGGAGGAGAGAGTTTGTCAGGTTCACAAGGATCATCCAACAAATCTGCTGTCTCTGAAGGAGTTTTTGCTACATGCCAGAGTTTATATCTGATTGCAGCTACTTTGGAGCTGTGGAACCATTTTCTGAGGGAAGAACTGACAAGCTGATTACATTCTGTTTTTACAAGCTTATGGGCCCTCAGTCTATTTTATCCTCTCATTTTTTTTTTTCAGAGAAGTGACATATAAAATAAAAAATTTGTTCATGCATCTGCAGCAAGAAACTGCTCCAAGGTCCTGTGGTTTTTCCATTATTCCTAGGGGAATGTTATCTGCTTTTCTAGCTCAAGAACTTCACAAGAACTTCACTTTTACCTTTTATGTCTTTAGGTCTATTTTACATATGTGCTTAGGCCTTTTCTGCAGCAGGCAAAGGCTTTGAAATGTGACACTAAAGCATCAGGAAAGTTAAAAATACATAAAACATTTGAATATTTGGATGTTTTTGTTTGTTTGAAGGTCTCAAGATCTTTTACTGTTTATTTGAAATATTCAGAAAGACGAATGTAGTCCTCTAGAGCAGCTAAGCACCTCTCAGGTTTGCGATTTGATTTGTATATCTGTACTCTCATGAAAACTAGTGGTATCAATATCTGATGAAAGATGTCTGCCTACAGCAGGTGATGTGAATTGCCCTGTAGAGAGCTCTGTACAGAGCCCCTTATAGCTTCTCATCAGAATTAGTATTCTTCTTTTTTCTAAGCGGGAGCTCAGGATTGGGAGCTTCCTTTGCCCAGGTTTGTGAGGGATCTTACAGCTACCTGTGAGACTGTTGCAGGGTGCAGGCTGGTGCTGTATGTTTCCTTGTCCTTAGGCTGATGCTGAAAATAAGATGCAGAGCATGCACTACAAAAGCAACAAGACCCAGGATTTGGAGCCAGGACTCTTTGACCCCCATGCTGTTAAGAGATTACAGCTACTGCAGAAAGAGCAAGAACATCCGTAAGAGCAATGGGGTATTGCTCTTGAAAGACCGTGATTGTTATCTGGTGCAAAGAAGTAGTCAGCAGGACGCCAGACCTGATGAAAGGGCTGGCCTGGCAGTAGTGTGGTGACAAAGACTTGTGGATGTCGCAGGGGTGGTCATACAAGTACTAGCTGTGCTGGTAAGACTGTTCACAGGATATGAAGCAAGACACAAACAAAGCCATTAATTAGCACAGATAAGCATGTTTCTGGGGGGCTGCAACAGTAAGAAAATTGTTTTAGCATTCAAAGACCATGGCTGGTTTTGAGGTGTAGCAGGCAGGATGGTGGTGGTAAAAGGGCTGATAGACAATGTTGTCCCTCAGCTGGGGTTTGTTTGTGCCCAGTGTGCAGGAGCCACTGAGCACACACAGAGCTGAGATCCACCTTCTAACCTTTAATGCCGTTCTGTACAGAAGGGGGTGCCAGGCAACAGTTCACAACGGCAGCACACCTCTTCAGAGGAGTCGTGGAGTTTTACACAGTTTACAACAATGAAAAGTTGCACAATACTTGTTCATTTGTCACCTTCTGGTTACCTAATTAATGCCATTCTTCACGTGCTCCAATCAGCGACTAGTTCATCGCACAGAGGCAGTCTGTCATTAGCTGTTAGTTCTCTGCCCAGTGGTGTGATTTTTGCCTTGCTAATTAGTCTTAGGTTACTTCAGGTTACCTTCAGGCGATCCCACTTCCCCGCCTCAGGAGGGTCAGGAGGTGATTAATCTTTTGTTGTCATTAGCTCATCCCTGAGTTATCTTACTGTGATTCTTTACTTTAAGGACCACATTATATAAGTTATATACATTAGGTGTCATATAAACTACATATCATATACATTGTATATTAATACATAAAATTGTGTATCTAGGGATAAATGAATAAAATATGTATTTATACATGTTTGTATACTCCTTTATACATATCTCTGTGTGTGTATATTGTATATAAATGTACATTTTTTTTTTAATCTGAGCACCTCCTGGTCCAAAGGAAGGGGCAGCCAGTCAGAGGGATGCCTGAGAGCGTGTACGGATGGCAGCTTCAAGGAGCGCAGAGCAGCAGGATGTTCAACAAAATGGCGACTCCCTGACATAAAATGGTGGAGCCCTTTCATGAAATGGCAGCCAAAGGAAAATGGTGGCCCCTGTGTATCTAGGGGAAGGGTCTTCTTGGTGTGATGTGCTTCTGGGTAAACCAGGGCAGGGTGGCGTGGGAGGGGCAGTGGCCTTGTCATCCAATCACATCAGGTCATGTGACTGGCAGAGGTGGAGTGACTTCCAGGGCAAATAGCGCCTGAGGCTGCTGGGAAAGGTTGGGGGATTTTGTCAGAGGCTGAGGAGTGGGGCATTGGTCACTTCTTGCTTGGTAGGTCACTAGTGCTTGTACAGTTAGTCCTTCCCAGATTAAAAAGGGAGTAAAAGAGGTGGCAGCCCGCCTGGAAGTGCTGCCACAGCTAAGTGTTGCTGGGGGGTGGAGCTGAGATGGATGAAGTTAGGACAAATCACATCAAATCTGTTGTCTGAATACCCTTGGGTGAACTAACTTCTGTTCAAATATGACACTTGGGGGTTTTAATAATTGATATATCCCATAGTTGTGTAGCTGCCTGTTTTGCAATTATTGGGGGTGGGGGGCCGGTGTGGTGTGTTAATGTGGTCATGGCAGGTGTACGCTATCTTTTTGTTTGAACATTAAACCTAGCAGTTCAATAGTTTAATGCATCACCAGGTGAATATCAACAAAGATATTTGCTGGTTAAGGCACGTTTTATGAATGGATATGCCATTATGGAAATGAGGGGAATTAATTTCTAGTGACCAGTACAAGGACCTTACCACCTTGAACTTTGATTTTAACCACACGGACCAGTGTCACTTAGGGGTTTCAGTAACTGTTGCCTTAAAACAGAAATATTGTCAGAAAGAGAAAAAGAACAAGATGAACTTATGTATTTCCTTCAGTAATAATACCTTAGTTCTTATCTTGCTTACCATAAAGAGAACACAAGAGGAATACTTCCACGTTCTTCAGAAATAAGAATTAGGTGGGGATGTGAGAAGAGGTAAAGAAGATGCAAAAAGATCACAACTGTAAAGACTGCAGAACAGCCAAGGAGTAAGTCAGAAATGCCCCCCTATAAGCAGTATTTTGGTATGCCACTTATATGTGTCCTGGTCTGCGTTAGAACAGAACTCATCCTGTTCAGTGATTTCACTTTCCAGCTCAGTCTCTGCTAAATGATGGCACTGTCTGAAGTTAGCGGCACATTTTTGCAGACAGGGTCTGCTTCTAGCAGTGATAATGCTTGATGTTTACAGTCACTACCAGGGACTGGTGTGCAGAAAGGATCGTGCTGATACTCGCTCCTGTGCAGACCAAGGTCACTGCTAAATCCTGTGTGCCACGTTGGGGGTGCAGTAAGTGAGAGGCTGCACCTGCGGGGAGGAGCGGACAGGAGAGGTGACCCTAAACTGACCAACAAGGTGTTCCATCCCATAGGCATCATATTGGGTATAAAACTGAGGGATCACAAGGGTCTCACTCTCTCTTGCCCTCTTCTTCAGTGGCTGACATCCAAGGATGACTCTGTCTGTTCTTCCTTCAATCCCAATTTGTGCATCCCTGAATCCATTTCCAGAATCCAGCTCCTGAATCTAGTTCCCATCTGCTACTGAGTCCAGCCTGGGACTTCCCCAGGGTCTGCCCACAGCATCAGTGGGGACTGTGATGTGTATTTGTCATCAGGGAGGTTGGATTTGGTATTGGTATTGTATATATTTGATTTTATTGTTATTATTCTCATTAAAGCACTTTTAGTTTTATTTTCCAATTCATAAGTCTCTCTCCCTTGCTCCTTTTCTCTTTCCCCTTTGGGAAGGGGTGGAGCAGGAGGGGTAATAGATAGCATCTGTCATTCGTCTAGTGGCCTGCCTAGCTCTAACCCTTGATAATATGTAATATTTACTTTTTTCTTTTGTATGATTAATACAATCTTCTTTCTTGTAAAAAGGCGATGTATATTTGGTGCCCCAAGAAGTAACATACAATAGAGAATAACTAGTAGTTTATCCATTGTTAAATTACCGGTGGGCTGATGCAGTCAGGTAGATGCGTTCACCGCCTTTCTCTGATGCAGATACTTAGCGGGTTTGCCTCCTGCAGTAAGTGTAGATTCTTGTGTATTAGGACCAAGATTTTGTCAAGACAGGGTTTACTTCTGAATTTGGTTGTACCACAGAATGTGTACTTTGTAATAGCATCATGATGCTATAGTTTGTATAGGAATAAAGGGGACTTAAATAGAATAAAGGTATTCCTTCAGTTGAAGTCTGCCAGAGCTTTTGGTTCTCAAATGTAAAAAGTAATCTGGGTTGCAAGTTGGGTCTACTGTAACTAAGGTTTACATCACTGGGAGAAAGACTGGTGTGTGTATGTGTGTTTGAATAAGGATGACAAGATTAAGTACTTGAAATAAAAGATTGTTATCCAGGATGCAATAAGGTAGCCTTTGACTCCATTTCTTTTGACGTTAAAGCATTGAGTATGGTATTGAATCCCTAATAGGCGTAACAACAATGTTCTGCCACCATCATTGTATCATACAAACTGCAAGTGATAGGATATTATGGGCACTTTAAAGCTCATGATGCACACTGTGCAAAACATCTCTAGGAGAATTAGGAAAGCCAAGTGGTGAACAAGTGCTCTAATGAGAAATCTATTATCATGTCACAATACCTGTCTTGCAAATCTGTTGGTCTGCATGTGACGTCCTGTATGGAAATGAAGGAAGAGATCTGAGGATAGAGCCTCTTGCTTTTTGCTAGGTCATTCACACAAAGATGCTTCTCTTATAACATGAAAGTTTTCTGTCAGCGTGTTATTTCTGAGAGTCTTAAATATTCTCTCTTACTGCTAAGAATTCATTTAAAAGTTCACAATTTTTTGGAATAATTTCCAATTTGGCAGCTGATTTTCCAAGATTACCTATTTTTATAAGCCACTTTTATACTAAGGTTGTTGCACAACTTGTGGGATGTTTGGTTGATTGGGTTCTTTTGTAGTGATGCTAATGCTTAGCTCTGCCCTTTGTCATCTGAAGACTTGTCAGTACTTCAGGTGCTGTTAACAGACAGCTATCTGTGAGCTTTCTTCTTCTGTTTAACAAAGTGTTTGTCATCTATTATCAGACAAATTTTGATGGTTTCATAGATGCCAAAAAAACCTGGCAATCTACTGACCGTCAGGCAAGGTCAAATAGGTACTAAGGGAAAACTTTAATATTATGTTTTAACTTGCATTTGTCAGAACACATCCTTACTGACTAATTGCAGGAAAAATAAAGGGAGGTGTGAAGCTAGTCTATGAGAAGTGAAATCTTAGAAAAAACTTAGTACCCTGTGGAAGAGGGTTTATTCTTAACGTATTCACATCAAAAGCCAACATTTTTTTTTTCTTAAGATGTTATTGTTGTAGAGACTCTGTCTTTCCTCTGTGCAGCTATTCCTTCTCTTAATACATGGAATTATGCTCCTAGAGTCCTTCATAAAATCTGAAGGGCAATACAAGTTTTCAGATGTAGACTTGTGGACAGCATTTTCCATTGCTTCATGCAGCTTGTGAGAGTTTTTTTGGATTACATTCTGAGGCAACTAGCTGTCTGTACATGTGGTATTAGGAGGAATCTGCATGCTTAAAATGAGGTTTTGGGGTTTGTCTCCACAGGCTAAACTCAAAATGCTACTAATAATTGGGATGTTACGGAAGTAATTGATATTATGAGTCTGCCAATGTCCTTTATGGAATTTTGACAGTAATCATTACTTGAATCGCAGCAAGAAGCGAAGAGAGAGAGAAAGATATGTAATTTTTAAAAATGTAATTGAAACTCCCAATATATTATAATTTTTTAATTTATTTTAAGTCAATCTCCTGACTGCTGTCAAGATGTTTTTCATTGTTAAGAAAAAATAGGATTACAATAACATAATTTCTTCCACAGATACAGAAAAATATATGCAATACAGAAAAATACATTCAGTTTCTAAAGGGATGAGTGGAAACAATGCTGAAATTAGATAGCAGTGCTCTTTTGCTCCAAAACAGATTAAGTACATTTTCACCACGAAGGTCATGAAACTGTATTGACATGTTGTGAAAGGCTACTAATGAAAACAAGACAAACAATAGTAACTGTAGCTGATGATAAAATATACAGAAAAATCCTGCAGTGTATCCTAATAAACAGTATTTCTTTGTAAGGCAGATACATTCTGAGCTTGTGTAAACAATGGTGCGTGACTGAGTCGACCCCAAAGGGTGGAATGTGACTTACTGAACAAACCCCTAGGATGGAAGAGGGCTCAGAGGATTTGGGCAAGGGCATTATGCCCATGAAGCTCGGAGAATAACGTAGGGCGATACTGACCACAGGTGGTGCAGAGAAGCTGACTTAATCTTACTGCAAAGGGAACAAGAGGGTGGCCTTTGTTTAAGATATGTGGTTATCAACAGTTGACTTGATCCACTGATGGTGGTACATTTCTCCCTGAGTTCATTAAAAGAGTGTGAATGTCTCCCTGAGTCAGTGTCCTGGTTTGAACCCAGATGACAACTAAATGCCACTCAGCCACTGTCTCACTGTCTTGATCCTTACCCCCTGGGGCAAAGGAGGACAATGAAAGGTAAAACCCGGTGGGTTAAGATAAGGAGAGTTTGGAGAGTTTACTTGACACACAGAGAGAGGAAAAAATAATAATAACAAAACAAGTGATATACAACACGCTGCTTACCAGAGCAGCTCTGAGCTGCCCACACCCCTCCAAGTCCACCTGCGAGGCCCCACCACTGTTTGACAACTGTCCCCTCGGGCTAGCCCTGCCTCAGATATATTTATTTATTTATTTATATGCATATACATATATACGCACACATACTGGGTATGACATTAGTATGGTATCGAATATTCCATTGGCTGGTTCTGTCTGGCTATCCGGGCTGTGGAAATTAACCCTATCCTAGATGAACACAGGGCAGTCAGCCAGACGAGCAAGGGATGGGAGAAAATACATGGCTCAGCCCAACATAGAGTATAAAAACTGGACAACTAGCAAAGTAATTTTGAAGAGTGCAATGGCTTTGAGTGGCTTCAATCCCTATATTTCTTCCTGGAGATTGGAGACACTCAGCGTCATGAAGTGACCCTATTACTGGGAATTGCACTGGTGTTGTGATTGAATTGAATACTGGAGTTGCTGTATTTTGTTGCATGTAACTTACATTTGTATTGTGTTTTCAGTATACTTTTCATCTCTCTGCTAAATCAGAAATCCCATGTAACATCAAATATCTTCAAATAAGTAAATTTGATATTAAATGTTATACCATCCACTCATGGGATATCTCCAAGAACCTTGTCAGAGAGAATTGGGCTCTGAGTTAGAATAATGAAGGAATGAAAAGACAATGTTTCCCCTTACTTTTTCTACCATTGCATTCACTGCAATCAAATATTTGAATACATCTTGGGGCCTAATGAAAACAAATCCTCCAGACATACAGATTTCCACTTCCCATTTTGGCTTGGAAATACCAAGCGATTGGTTTTTAAAAATATTTGTAGAGCATGTGTACCTGTATTCTGTTGCATTTGTCTTTCTCCAATAATTATTCTAGGACTTTTCTTCCTAGGTAGGGGTACTTCTGCTATGAATGTGAATGTTCAAATCTGTGCTGTAACAAAGATTTTCAAACAGTAACTTCAGTCTTTGCTTGCATTTGCTTGAGACAGTGGAGCAGGTCATGGGGAGATGGGAGAAGTGTCAGAAGTACTCCCCTGCCTCTAACCCTGCTTTTCTATCCTATGGGGGGGCTTGCCAAGGAGCTGTTCGTTCAAGCACACAACTAAGAGTGTAGTGCTGCATTTCTAATTGAAACTAGACTTTCAATTATAGTCTATGTTTGAAAGTGGTGGTGTTTTTGCTGCATGTATTCTTATAAAAAATGTTCAGCATTGCGATTCTGAGCAAAATGCTTTTGGAGCTTCCTGTTGCTGCAGGGTCCTCTCTAAGAACTTGCCTGCCAGCAGATACTGAATTTGTCCAGTACTCTTATGTCAATAGCACTTTTATAAGGAACTGCACACCACACGTATGCATTTTTAATGCATATGAAAAGGAAAATTTGAGTGTGTGCATATGTATATATATTTCATTTATGTATTTTCCATCTATGTGAATATATGTTCCTTAAAGTTCATATAGAGCTCCATCTTATGATTTATAGATTTCTGCAGTCTCACCTAAGAGAATATAAATATGATGTAGCTAAGGGAAGTGATTCTATTAGTACAAGAGAATTTCAATTTATAAATGCCTTGGCAAATAATTCGCATTAGCTCTACGAGATTCTCCTTGTGGAAGGAGTGATGGGAAGTGATAATACAGGGATGATGGGAAGAAGTTGTGTAGTATTACCTGCTGCATCCTGTTGCTATATAACAAGTGGAATTATGCTCCATCTATAAGAGTTGTAAGTGGTTTATAGTGGTTTTAGCCTGAGTAAAATTGTCCTGTATAGGTCTTCCTATAAAAAGAACTGGACTTGCTATTTTATTGCATAGTTGTTCGTTTTGAAGTTTATATAATTTCCACAGAATAGACAATAGTAGTAAAAACAACCAAATAACACTCCCTGCCATTTCTTGTTAGAAAATTAAGCAGTAATTCTGAACGTGAAGTGGGAATAATGTGACCGTTTTGCAGATGTTTCATGACCCTATTCGCATTAACTGAGTCAGTTCTTTTTCCCTAGTATGAGCTGATGGTAATGGATGGTGTCATAAAACTTTCAGGGACAGGTACAAAGAGGTGATTTTGGGCAGGAAAAATATTTTCTGTCACCCTAGCAATGTCAAAAGCAAGACATGAACAGCAGAGAAGTTGAGGATAATGGGTAACAATTTTACTGGTCCATAGAATCTTGGTTTCTGTGGCATTTGAAGGATTCTAGAAACTACAGGGGTTTAATGACCTTATGGAACTTTCCATGGACATTAAATCAGAGAAATCACATGGGGAGGGAATGACTTCAGTGCTGCTGATGGAATTTTTTATAGGCACCTTGCTGTTTCCCATGAAGGGGGAAGATGGTATAAACTAATGACAGGCAAAAGGTCAAATACTTCAGACTGCACAGGCACCCAACTGATCAGATGTTGGTCTGAAGTTTACCCAAGCTTTTCTGGAATCTTTTTGGGTTTGTGTAATTGTTTTACTATCTACTATGATAGCTTTCTTTTTTTTTTTCTTTTCTTTTTTTTTTTCTTTTTTTTTTTTGAGGGAGTTTTTTGTTTGGAGATGTACTGTTGTAATATTTTCAATTCAAATTCCATCCTGAGTTCAGAAATAGAAAATTTAGTGGAAATAATAAATTCTTTTTTTACCATGACTATGTCTTTGAGGGATTTTCTCTTAGGATTCTGCTCATTTGCTGCAGGATAATAACACTTCTAATACTGCAAACTGTTTGTGCTCACTGTTCTTAGAACATCTGAAATCACTGAAGTTTAAACAGAGAGTTTGTTTCCTTTGAATTCCATACTTATTCTGCATGAGTTGAACTACCTGTTGTAAAATAGAGACAAGCTGATAGTATTACACCAGAATAAATTTCTGGCTTGAATAGATTAATAGCTTATAGTATTTCCTTGCTTCATGGCCCAATCTTCAGAACTATTTTGTACGTGCATAAGTCCACAGTAATAAATAAAGCCCGTGCAGTCAATGTGTGAAATCTGAGCTTCACTGACAAAAAAAAAAAAAATGGTTAAATTTAGTAAGATCAGAATTTCATCCAAAAAGATTATTTGCCAGACCTTAGTATACTTAAAAGTTATAGAAATACAGGGTTTGCTGTAGTGCATCAACAGAGAGGAGATCTTCTTTCTTCCTTGTTGAAAAATGTATTTTAAAATTCTTCATGTAAGGTGGTGGGGTTTTTTGTAAATGTACATTATTTATACTTACAGAACTTACAGAAAGTGGAGTATTTGGGGCAAAACCAATTGCAAATAATATTTCTAAAAAATGGCTTTATTTTAACTTGAGAGATACCTGCAGTGAGAAATGAGGATTACTTGAGAACAGTTTACAGTCTAGCGTTTATACCTTGGAACAATTACCGTTCAAGAGTGGATAAAATCACAAACGTAGTCATGTAAGCAAGCTAAAACTATGCTTCATTTTGATCCCTTTGGGGAAGAGCCCCACCAGTAACAAATACTTTGGCTAAAAAACAAATCTTGCTTTCGTTAAACAACTGTATATGTTCCAGAAGATGATGGCGATGGAGAAGCTGAAGGAAGCTGAATGTTGATCAATGTGAAACTCCAGAGGGGAAAAAAGAAATAAACTTATCATTTCAAGCAATTAAAGTTATGTAAAAACAACACCTAGAATCTGTTGTCTAGTGGCAATAATGGAATAGTAGATACTAGTTTTAGAAACTCTAAAAAGATTTTAAAACTCTAATACATGTCAACGCCCAAAATGTCCAACACAGTGAAGCTAGTGTGTTCTAGTAAGCTAGTAAGTTCTCTTTTCCAGAGAAAATGACGCTTTGGATCTTATAGAGGTGTGATCATTATGACGTTTTCTACTTCTGGCTGTCAAAGCTTGCTCATCCCTGTCATCAGGTGGATACCAGCAACTTTTTTTATGCTATTCAGGAAAATTCTGGTACATTTAAAAGAGAGAACTTACCTGGTTTAAGATCAGATGTTTTAAGAAATTCAGAGCACTAGTTTCATGAATGACAAAAGTCTTAAAATACTTAGTTTACTGTACAACAAAGAAGTACCCCATGCACCAGTATATGCAGGGGACCGACTGGCTGAAAAGCAGCTTTGCAGAAGATGAGCTGGAATTCCTGGTGAGCACTATGTTGAACATGAGCCAACAATGTGCCCTTGTCATGAAGAAGGGTAATGGCGTCCTGGGCTGCATTAGGAGTGTTGCCAGCAGGTCAAGGGAGGTGATCCTCCCCCTCTACTCAGCACTGGTGAGGCGACATCTGGAGTGCTGGGTCCAGTTCTGTGCTCCCCAGTACAAGACAGATGTGGACATATTGGAGAGAGTCCAGTGATGGGCCGCTGAGACCTTAAAGGTCTGGAGCATCTCTCCTGAGGAAAGGCTGAGAAAGCTGGGACTGTTCAGACTGGAGAAGGGAATGCTTGGAGGGTATATCTTATCAATGTCTGTAAACGCCTGCAGGGAGAGTGCAAAGAGGATGGAGCCAGGCCCTTTTCAGTGGTGCCCAGTGACAGGACCAGAGGCAATGAGCATGAACTGAAACACAGGAGGTTCCCTCTGAACATCTGGAAACACTTTTACACTTTGAGGGTGACTGAGCACTGGCACAGGTTGCCCAGAGATGTTGTGAAGTCTCCATCACTGGAGATAATCAAAAGCTATCTGGACATGGTCCTGGGAAACTCTAGGCATTAGATCACCCTGCTTGAGCAGGGTGCTTGGGCCAGAGGACCTTCAGAGGTGCTTTCTGATTTCAACCCTTCTATGTCTATTCTGTCTAGCTAGAAAGAAAATGAGACATAGCTGTAGTATTTATGCTGATCTGCCTAACAGCCTTTAAAAGATGGGTAATAGAGTGGTGTGTAGTAATGGACATGGAACTTTATTTGGCAGTACCTTTGGGGTTAGTAGCATAGTAGCACTTGGAAGAGAGAACAGTAAAGACAGAGAAATTTAGCAAAAAATAACATCTAAATACTCCAAATGGAAAAATAATTTTTCAATGATGCCATATGAGACAAGGTAGCCATCTACAGAGTTTTACTCATCCTTCAAGGAAACTGAAGTGACCCTTGAAGATAAAATAAAATATTTAAACCTTAGAAAAACTCTATTCAAACTCAAAGTGTGAAGCAAGGGACAAATTCTGACAGTAGAATTGAGGACAATCAGATCATCCTACAGATTCTCAGAGGACTAGCAGCTTGCTTCCATACTGAGTGTTTGTATACCAAAGTGTTTCTCAAAGTTATTTTTTCAGTCACTTTTAATTCCCTGCCTCTTCCCTCTTCACAAAACTTAGTTCACGTGAGTAACAAGTCAGGACATCAGACTAACACAGAGCAAAACTGAACTGGCAGATATTGCCACATTAGCTAGAAACTGCCTGTTTGGGTGCTGTTTCCATATGACCTTCCCTGGACAGTTTTAAAAACTCTTTTCCTATGAAGAGAGTCAGAAGAGTATGAGAAACATATTTAGCATTTAAAAAGGTAGTCATTTAAATAGGCCTTCAACTTACTCTGCATTTTGAAAAAAAGTGTTTTGTATTTAATAAACAACGTCAGGGACCAACCTGTTTGACTTGCAGTTAATGATTTATGGCATCACTTCAGAAAGAATATATATGTAAAGTTTGTTTTGTGAGCAATTGAAAACTGAGATTGCCAGAAATGGATTTTCTATTCCTGGAATGTGTTAATTTTTATCCTTTCTGTGCTCTCTTTTCAGTAAGTACTTTTTCATTTAGCCCTGACATTCAATTCATTCAGATAAGTTCATCTTCGGTTTTGCTACAAATTGAGCCGAAATGCCCATTGTCTTTGGTAAGGACAGATATTCTAGATAAGACTGCAGCATTGAATGAATCAGCAACATTTCAGTACGCTGATGAATTAATGTCGAAATAGAAAATCTGTTAATAAATGCACTTACACAGTCGCACAAGTTCTCTTGGCTACTCTGTTCATAATGTGGTTTCATTCTTGCTATGAGGCAGTTAGACTTGAAAGTATATTGAGAATGATTTGCATGCTTTCTGCCTAAAGCAAGCCTAACCTGGGGGACTTCTCTGCAATCATTTACATTCAACCTATGGTATATTGCATTGTGCATGCTAATTTTAACTATGGATATGTGAGAAAAGTGACTTGCCTATGTATAAAAATTGGCAGCCTCTCACTGTCAATGTATTTCTGTCAAATGGGCCAACAGCTCTCCTTGGATACCCTTGCTGAGATAGCAGTGTGTGTGCCCACTAAGGAATAATTGGATCCTGTCTTTCAGTTTGGTATCCACTTTTGCTATGAGTGGTAAAGGGTTGCTATGGTAGGATCCCCAATTTGTTTTCCAGCTCATGGATGATTAGCACTGGTAGACTGTGTGTCAAGTGTGCTGGAAGTGCAATAATTCCTTGAATTGATCATGTTCTAATCATATAGAATCTAATTTGATTTTCAGGTCCCAGTTTGACTTTCCAAGGCAAATGGCTGATCCAGAAGGAAGAAGGAATCTTTTGGTTTGTTAGCTTAGAAAATAAAAGGGGAGAGGACAGAGATTACTCTGCTTTCTAGGATGTTCTGGGTTTTTGTGGGGTTTTTGTTGGTTTTTGTTTGTTTGTTTAATAATATGGTGATAAGAAGACTGCATGTTTGTAAATTAATTTGCAGCTGGGTTTAACTTTGCCTGTAAAATGTCTGGTCTGAGTCTCATTGCGTAATAAAACCTAATAATCCTTTGTCTATGGTTTTGTCCCTATTAATTGTTAAACTCTGTATGATCTCTTAGAACTATTTGCTTTTGTGTATTAGGTGTTTAGTTTTACAAAGTACAGCAGCAACATATTACAGCAGGTCCTACTGTGCTAAATACCATCCAAACAAAAAGCAAGGGACAATGTCCTCCCCGGGACCTTATAATTTAAATAGATTAAAGGATTAATAGGAGCACACAGATGTGAAGTGTCTTGCTCAAGGTCACCCATCAGGCCAACAGCAAAAAAACAGAATTAAACTGGTCCCTGTGTCCCAATCTAGCACCCTGTTGGTTGCACCATAGTGCTTCTGGAAGTTAATTTGAAGTAGTATTTTCAACTTATGCATACAAATTGCTTTAAAACCCAGTTGTGATAGTCTAAAAGCCAGCTGCGTGGGAATAAAACCCCCTTGACAAGGGATGATGAGGGCACATAGTCGTACCTAAGGCAAGGCTTATTTATTTTTTTTTTTAATCATCATTCATTATCCTTTGACAAGACAATGCTTTGAATACAGGAGACAGCCTTTACAGCCAACCCTTCAGAGCACAAGAGCAGGAAAGGGGCTCTTCCTATTCCCAAGCTGCCTAGTTACATATGAAATTGTACTCCAGCAAGTTTTCTTGCTGCTTGAGTAACACGGCTCCACTGGATCACCAGGAAAACCCCACCTCCAGATGGGAGCTTCAAGAACGTTGTACTCTGCTGCTGTGGTCCTATACCCTGTGGGGAGCTGTGCAAGTTTTCTGAGGAGGAAAGACCTAATTACAAAAGACAGCAGCAGTCTTATGAAGAGGTTATCTGAATAGTTACAAGAATAGTTTAGTTAACTTTGTAAAATAATATTCAATAGGCACAAAAAGGCTGATCTTTGCAATACAATAATTTTATGAGCACCTTTAAAAATAGCAACTTTACATTTGTGTGTTGCAGTTGTGCTGTGTGGTGTGCTGTGTGATAGCATGCTATTTTTGAGAAAAGAATACAATTGCAAATTCTTCCTTGTTACACTGGCTGGTAAACTGCTAACTTACAGTCTCCCTGTTTATTAGAAACAAGTCTCTCTGTTGCCTTAGTCTGACATTTAAGAATAGGGAAACAACAAAAACTTCAATCATGTCTTAAACCTTATCACACTGGAGAGCGACTTTACTGAAAGCTGTAGCAGGTATTATATTAAATCTGACAAGGGCGTGATCTCTTGCACTGTTGTTTTTATTGTTACCTACCTTTTATGCCTTTTTTTTTTTCTGTTAGCCTTTCCTACAATGGATAGATTTGGTTAAATGATTAGAGTTCTACCCATCCTATTTTGCTTTGCTTTCTTAAGTGAAAGCATTACACAGTTTTTTTAAAAAAAAAAAAAAAATCTGCAGATGGTCTTTGTACTTTCTAGCCCCTCAAATATCTAAATAATTTCTCAGCTTGGAGTCTGAGGCTTCTCTGAATTTAAATGCAGCTGTCTCTTCTCTCACACTATTTCAATATGACTTTCCCTATTTTTCTGATCATATACGTACTTCTTCTGGCTGTTTCAAATCCATTTTTTTTATTAATTAGTATTAGCAGGTATTGCAATTCTATGATCCATATGCATAAAAGTTTGTCTAAAAAAAGTTTTCATTAACACAATATATGTTAATTTCCCTGATATGCTTTCCCCGTCTTTATTTTTTGTTTTTTCTCCTTTGGTTCCTCTGGGTTCAAATGAATTCTTCAAGGAATATGTCATAAAGAATAGCTTTTCATAAAATTAACTTTCTAGAATATTTTGCAGCTTATAAATGGTGAAGGGCTTGATGTGAAAGATGGCACTTTCCCAGGAAAGTGACTTTCCCTAAATTCCCCAGGAATTTTGATGAGAATACTTATGGTTTTTTACTTCAGAAACCTTGGAACATCATGTGCGATTATTTTCAACGTTAAAATTGGCTTCACACTAGTCTCTTCTCTTTGAAAGCATTGTAGACTATTTTGTAGAAGAGCTGAAGGTCTCTTGGTGAGGTTACAGTAGGACCTTGCTGGTTTGCTTTGAACTGTACCTCTGGTGAGCGAAAATGAAGGGAAGAGCACGGGGGTGGCTTGGAAATGGCAGCCAGTCCCTTACCCTATTTGGGTGATTCATCAGGGTCTTTAAGGGGAAACATGAGCCTGTGTTTCTGCTTTTGTTTTACTTGCACCTTTCAAACATAACTTTCCACAAACAGCTGCTATTCTGCTCGGTGTGGAAGGTACAGTTATGGATGATAACTGTGTTTCTTTTTTCCTTATTCAGGTGTTTGTTATAATTTATTCACTGGCCACTACCAGGAAATGTCCTGCTAGAGTATCAGGGTAATGAAGCTTTTATGGGCATGATTAATGGGAGACAAATATTAGAAACGCTGATGTGATGTCCTGCCCAGAATTAGTTTCCATGGCCTCATACAGCCCTTTAACATTATAGTCCTACGATGCAGTGGGAGGGAAGGGGTGTTTAGATCCAGCAATGAATGCCAGTATGAAACTATAAGAGGTAAAATACAGTCTCACTACCTGCTGGGAACCGCAAGAGAAAGACCAGAAAAATAAGACATCCCTTGTCCTATATTTATTCTCTGTAGAGTTCTCTGAGAGTCTGTAATCTGTGATTTGCAGGGGGCTTGTGTGCAACCAAAAGATAGAGCTTTGTACAATTACATGGAGAAAAAAACGTAGGAGGAAAATTCTGTTGCTTTATTCATATACTTTAGGCAGGTTGAAAACTTCTGGAAATAAACTCCATACTAAAAGCCAAACTTGTTTGAAATGGCTTTTCCCTGGGTTGACCAGCCTGAAATGATCCACTTAAATGGAAACTCAGTGAGATTTGCCCACCTTTCTTTGAAAAAGTGTTAAAATTCAGTATTGCAGCATGAATATTGGCCTTTACTGAAAATTTGATCAAAGGTGTTTATTGTGAAATTTTAATTACAATATCTTAATATAGTTTTAAAATGTGGTTTAATACAGAACTCGGTGTTTGTGACAGTCTTGTTTTTAAATTTCCAAAATCTCATCCTAAAGTTGGCAGGTAATATTTGTGCACATCTGCAGAAAGATATAGGTTATGAAAAATAACTCTTTTGGGAAAAGTGAGTTGTTTTGTCAGAATGTCTTGTACCAAAGATGTATATCTCAAAGATGTTACTAAGTGAAGTTAAATTCAAAGTCTTTGAAGGAATGGGATACAAAAGGCATCAAAAATATCTTACTGCAATAATGTGGGGAAATTTCCTTGTGGAAAATTATAAAGTTATATGTCATAATAGCCTGGAATGGATTTAGCTTTCAGTTTATGAATGCTTGTGAAACCTCATCAGATTTTTCCTTACCATCTTGCCTTCCCCATAATTTTTAAGAGGTATTTAGGTACAGATTTTTTATGAGTAAAGCTAATTTTTGTTATTTATTTTCCTCAGCAAAAATAGTGAGGGTATTTTATCTACTTGTGTTGACCACTATGATGATAACTCTGTTACTGAAATGCACTAATAGGCTCACAGTGTTAGTTTCTTAGATTTGGATTGGTTTTTGTTTTTTGTTTCTGTTTTTTTTTTGGGGGGGGTGCATGGTTTATTGCTTTGTCTTTCTAAACAAAGACAAAATTGTGACTGGGTAATTCTTCCTCTCACTGGTAGTCTGGTAGTGAAGGCAATTCTCACTCTTACAGAGATATTTTTCTTAACAGTTGCAGAAGACAACAAACCAAAAAATACCTGAAAACCCAGAAAGTTTATCAGTGGTATTTGCAGTTTCTTCTTTCAGAGAGCAGAGCAGAGTAGTGAAGAGCTGCTGGCTTTTTTATGAGCGTATGGCAATTCCACCAGTGAGGAAAGGCTAGAATGGCAGGTTTGAAAGAGTGAGACTGTCCAATTACATCAGCTGTACACACCTCTCTCATATGTGGTGCTGCACGTGTTTCTATGGAACTGGGTCTCCAGGGATTTTTTTATTTTAAAAAAAGGATATTATCACCATCTTAACAGATCAGTTAGTCTTAAATATAAGCTCCTAATGATATTAGTGGTGGGATTTAGACAGTGGATATTCAAGGCAGGATGGATGAAAGATAATGATGCAAGTTTTGAAAAGGAAATATTACATTTTATTGAAAAATTGATATTACTCCATTTTGAATGTTGGTGAAGCTATCAGGTTTTCACACTTTTAAAAGTACTCATCTTCCTCTCCCTTGAGAAAACAAAATATTACAAAATGTGTGGAAATGGATAAATCAGAGATCACAATAAATAAATCTCTAAAGAAGAGAAAATTAGAACGTGGATTCGTGAAATTGCTGCTACATGTAAACCCGCTCACACAGGAAAGTAACTGAAGAATTTGATGTGTTTGTTTATTAAACAAAGCTGTTGTAATATGTCTCCACATTTGAAAGCTCTCTGAAGTGTCTCTGGGAACTGAGGAAAAGAGAAATGTTACTGATTGAGTAGAAAGAACAAAAAAAAAAAAAAAGGAAATTAACATTTTCAAATATGCTGTTTGAACACAGCACATAGTCTTTTATTTCTATATAAAATAATTTTTTTTAATCCATTCTAATTCAGTTTGCTTTTCCAAAACAATGCCTGCCTCTGTGGAGATTCATCCTGTTTTGACAGAAGAGGGCAGTGTTACTTTACAATTGTGCATAGAAAATATGCATATTATTTTAATGACCAGTCTCTAGAGAGTATTTTGAGCCAATGAATTTAAATGTAATAAATGCCCTCTGAATAGGCTACTTAGTAAAAATAACAGGCAATGGAAAAGTAGACATTATGATTACTTAATTGTTGTCAGTACTGAATTGTACTGACCCAAGGAAAAACATGTAACCATTAACATGGTACATAGATGATTGATTTTTGTTCAATGTTCAAAGATTAAATCTATGAAACAGCATCTTAGGTTGCAAGTGGTAAAATGGTAAAAATTAAGCCTAATACTCCTGCTTTATGGAATGTATTAGGCACATTAGTTTCAACAAAATAGTTTTTCAGGAATTCTATGTATGAATTGGAACTGACAGTCTCACGCTTTGGGAGTGGTCCATGCTGCTGAAGCATCACCCATTGCAGAGCAGGCAAACTAAAAAAATACAATCACCATTTACAAAGGGAGTAAGGGAATTAAACACACCTTTTACTTTAAAGGCTCTGACTAAGTCCCAGCTGCCTTCATGTTGAGTACTTGTGTTATTGGCCTTTTGAGAAAGGGGTGTTTGAGGAGTCTGAGCCTGTATGATTGACATATTTCTATACCTTGAGCAGTTTTCTCTATTTCTGCCTGAAATAATATAAGACAGAGACAGGTTTCTTCCCTTCTTCCTCCTCCTTCCTACCAAAACCTTGTCCTAAAGTTCTTCCTCCCCTATACTAATATTTTGTCTCAGTTCTCTCAGCATTTTAACTCAACAGGGAGTGGATGAACCTGGCAGCTCCTCTTCAGGGAGGTTTGAGTTACTCCATAGCCAAGAACATGAGGTTTGTTCGTGTGGACATAGGGAACCAAGTTTCCCCAGTCCTTAATGCAAGCGATGGTATAAACGGGGATTGAAATCGGATCCAGTGATGGAAGCTATGTGCTCTCTTG
The DNA here is from genome assembly GCA_009769605.1 of Bucorvus abyssinicus. Taxonomy (NCBI): domain Eukaryota; kingdom Metazoa; phylum Chordata; class Aves; order Bucerotiformes; family Bucorvidae; genus Bucorvus; species Bucorvus abyssinicus. Next base: position 15,518,366 of record CM020030.1, on the reverse strand, counting down.
TTTCTACACAGACTTGTAATATTGCTGCCAGCCTCATTAACCTCTTGTCTGAAGTAAATCTTAATCATAGAAAAGTCCTAGGAAGAAAATGGCTGTGCAGAGAACAAAGAGAAAGTTTAATTAAACAACTTATTAATGAAAAACAAAACAAAGGAATCGAGGAAGCGAAAACAGTATTTAGAAGTTGTGCTTTTTTCTTGCTTTTGTTTTGCAAGTCTGTTTCCTTTCCAGCCTATTTCTCCAAATAATTTTGATTAAATTCAGTGCTTGGGGAAGTGGCTCTGCAGTCCAGACAGATTTCCGTGGAAAAGCAGTAGCACAGAAAGTTTTGGCGTAAGTGCCTGTCAGTTGACTCTAGCTGCAGGAACAAATCCTGCTGTGGTCTTCAGCTTTTCCTTCCTCTGCTGCTCAAAGAAACATCAGGTGTAAGCGGGGGCTTGCTTGAAACAGGTGACAGTCTGTCGAGCCTGTTCATGTGCGCTACCAGAAAAATCCTCATGTTTAGTAGGACATGAATTTTATGTAGCAATAATAGGAATGCATTAGCAAGCAATGAGCTGAAGTGAGAAACTCCACATCCTGCTGACAATTGCCTGAACAAGCCTTTTAAAAAGCCCAGCATGGGTGTCAGGGAAGCGGCAGCAGCAGCAGCCTGCCCAAGGCAGCAGAGAGAGAGATCAGACGCTGTGTTCGTTACATGGTCCAGTATCTGCTGTGGCAACTGCTGTGATGTTCCACATGTTCATAGGTGTGAAATGACTCTTCATGATAAGACGGCACAGCAAAAACCTCTTTCCTTAAGAATTTGTATCCTAAAACAAAATTTCTGAGAGACATTGCCCCCAGTTTTTAGATTGATACTTACCCTGCAAATGTCAACTCTGTTACCATAGTGCTCATTAAAGAAGTAAGGAGAGAGAATGGGATCTGATAAAGGGAAACACTTTAAAATACAATTTATCATCTTTGGAATAAAATTCTAAAGCTCTGGCATTTGATACGTCCCTATACAAATGACACGCAAGCTCAGATGAGATATGCTATTCCTGCAGGTGATCAGTTCTGAATTCTTTGGGAAATAAAAGGGGTTTTTTTCTTAGTCATAAGGCCTTTGGTTATTGTAATTTACTTATTTGATTGCACTTACTTTATGTGTGTTGGTTTTTTGTTGTTTCTGTTCATTTTCCTTGGTTTCTTTACATTCATACACTGTACAACTAAAATGGAAAAGTACTGTTTTAGCATTTGTTATTTTGAAATTTGTTATTTGTTGTTTTGAAATGAAGCTACGAAATTATTGCTTTTTTTTCCCAACATAAATTCCTTAAGAAAAATGCTCAGCTTTTTAGGACTGAAATCCAAGCTGATCTTTGCTTCCATACATGAGCCTAACTTGAAGAAATCCAGAATTTTTATATTTCCAAATAAATCTGGAAAATAATCTGTCCACAGTGGCAAAATGAGTGAAATGAGCCTAAAATTTTGAAGAAGGCTGAATATTCAGGAGTTAAAAACATGTATTTAACTATTTAACACATCCTGCATTTGTCCTTGCCTAAGATAAACTCAGAATTTAAACACTGATTAAATGCCAAAGCACTAAAGATAGGTCTATTGAATTAGTTAACAGTAGGACAAAGGAAGTTCAAAACTCCACCTTTTCCATTCATTCGTTACACACAACGTGATCATTAAATAAATGAACATGGAAGAAACTGCTACAGAGAGACTTGAGGTAAAGACTGAGGCAAAAATACATTATTGATGCAGATGCAGGTGTGGATTTAGATAAACCCTGTTGTTATTAGACAGCAACTGGAAAAGCACATGGCTTTCGTGTTCTGTTGTGATGCTGTGCAGTTGCTGTGTGCCCACCTGAAAACCTTTACCTCTGAAAGCCCCAATGAAAGGCAAACAAAAACGCATTTCCAAATAGATCTGCTGGAGGTGAGAACAGAGATCAGTGTTATTCATTTGATGGCATTAGTCATAATGCACACTTCTTATGTAAAAATCACAAAGTGATTTGAAAATATTTAATGAAATAACCAGCAGACACCCCTTATGAAGCAGAAAATGCAGCTTCATGACAGATGTTAAAGCTAAATTGTTAACCAAAGCACCACAGAAATGTTAACGCCTCTTTGCTGTGGGTAAAATATTAAAATTTTTCCCAGTATTCAAGGATGAGAGAAACAGCTTCAGGTCGCACCAGGGGAGGTTGAGGTTGGATATTAGGAAAATTTCGTCACCAAAAGTGTTGTGAGGCATTGGAACAGGCTGCCCAGGGAAGTCGTGGGGTCCCCATCCCTGGAGGTATTTGAAAGACATGTAGATGCGGTGTCGAGGGACTTGGTTTAGTGGTGACTTGGCAATGTTTGCAATGATCTTAAGGGTCTTTTCCAACCTAAATGGTTCTATTACTCTATTTTAGGATTCTATAAATATTTTTTTTTCATATTTTTTTGCCTGTGACACAAGGTGTGCTTACATTTCACAGTACTGACTCCTGCTTTTCAAAGGTACCTGAGAAAGGTCTTGAACTGGCTGGAGTTTTAAGAGCAGATTAAAAGTACATCACCTCAGTCCTATGAGATGCTGAAGATGGGTATTTTAATAAGCCGTGGGTGGCCTTCAGCGTGCCCTCCTCACAAACCTTTTTGAAGGCAGTCTCTGGCAGGATGTTATGTCCGTGAAAAGGTAATTATCCTGATTGAGAATAAGATTTCAGGGTGATCTTTGCATCATGATTTCAAGAGAGAGGGAGAGATATCACAGCTTCCCAGGGATGGGTTAGGGTGTGGTGGCTTCTTTGTTTTTTAACAGAGGAGAAAAATCTATTAACAGATTGATACATTAGCCTGTTTTCCTTAAGACATTTTTGAAATACTGTATTTTTATTTTCAAATGTTTAATTTCCTGTTAAGAAATTAAGAAGTAATTAAACTCATTACACAGTGATGCCTTTTCCGGACACTACAAGGTTTTGTTAAGATTTTTACACAGGGATGAAAGCTGGAGTGCTGTGGACTTTCAACTACCTCCATTTCTTTTTTCTGTCTTCTAATTTCACTACTTTTTAAGTGACTTGCTCAAAAGGAAAGGATGTATAAAAATTACTGTTTCTTCCCTGTCCTATACTTCAGTTGAAGATGTTCCAAGTTCTTTAACATCTTGCTGTAGCTGAAGCCAGGAAGTGCTGTAATGATAATAAATTGAATTGCATTATCAAAAAATATGAGATGGAAGGTCAGGCATTTTCTTTCTTTTGAAGTTCATATAATTTCAATTAATTTAATTGTATTTTTTTTAATACAGATACATTTATAGCTGGATTCTTTTTGCTCTCTATAATTTAAAGGAAATAATTAGTAAAATGACAAGTAGAACTTGAAATAAATTATTTAATCTGTTCAGGACATTAATTTTTGAAATGTTATACAATAGCTTCATGAAAGACTAAAGATTTCCTAATGTTCTTAGAATTATGGAGTTGATTTTAATGTGGGGGATATTTTAAACAAGTTTTCCTTTCTCTTGTCAAGATTTATAAAGGTTTTTTTTCCCTCTCCATATTTTCCATTGATGGCCTCGTCCAGTCACTAAGTGTGAAGCAGATGTGTGCCATTTCAGCTGTGGCAGACAGAAATTTATAGAGATTTGGCTGGCAGAAATTAGTGTGAATCTGCCATTTGCAAAACATTTCCTTCCTCCTTGACCTTTGTCCAAGAATATCAGGGATTCCTCTCAACCTACCATAGGCTGGATCTGGGACGCAATGTCTGACAGCATGATACAGCATGAGAATGGTAGGGGGAAAAAAAAAACCATGAAGATGATGTCTTTACTCCTTCAAATTACCGTTTTTCGGTTCTTATTTTCCAAGCTAACTATTGTTTTGTCACTGTTATTGTATATAATTAATTGCTGTGTGGGTAAAGTCTGCTGTGAAAAATCAGGAAGTCTGCAGGACATGGTAATCCCAAGCATATGTACTCAAAACTAATTCGAGACGTGCGGACATGGTCATAATGGCTTTAGTTCATGTATCTTTTTAACCGAATCAATTCACTGTTGAGGTGACCTGTCATGAGTTCTGAAGTGAAACCTGGAGCCACATATGTCAGTTCTGGTCTGTTACAGAATGGGGCTGTGCCTTATAAAAGTCATGGCAGTACCACTGTTCTCCCACTTCTAAAAAATTGCATTAGTCATGAAGGGTGCTTTAGTTAAAACCTTCAAAGAGACTTCATGATGGTGACTTTGATACCCATACTGTGTTGAGTGGTGTGTAGCTGAACGAACCAGAACATACAGAAGTGGAATTCATGGCCAGTTTTGTTGGCTGTAAATTCTATTACTCTTTCCTTGATGACAAATAAAATAACTTTGATGCTATCAGTATTGCATGTTAAACTGGAAACATCATGAAACATCCATTTTTTAGTTACAGCTGTTTGTATCTGAATTTCTTGATTATCAGTATTTCAGAGTCATTGAACAATTGAAATGGAAAGCGTATAACACATTATGTACTTTTGCTCAAGGTAGCTGCGGTATTTCAACACTAACGAGCTGTGTCTGCAGGGTTCTCCTACGCTGTTGTCCCTGTGTCATAGTTTAGGCACAGCCAGCAACTGAGCTTCATGGGGCCACTCGCTCTCTCCTCCACACCCCACCCCAGCCACGCTGGTGGGATGGGGAGGATAGTCGGGAGAAAAAGGTAAAACCCTGTGGGTTGAGATAAGGAGAGTTTAATAGAACAATATAATTTGCGAAGAAGCAGCAGTGATAACAACAAAACTAATGGAATAATACATAAAGCGAGTGGTATCTAACTCAAGCACCCAGAACCTGCTGCCCAGCTGGTCACCACTCAAATTGCATGCCCTTCCCCCAGCCTGCTCCTCCCACTCCCCTTATATGTACTGGACGTGATATCAGTATGGTATCAAAACTCCCATTGGCTGGTTCAGTTCAGCTATCCTGGTTGTGGATCCTCCCAGCTTCTTGTGAAAATTAACCCTATCCTAGCTGAAGCCAGGACACGTAGAACCACAGGGTGGTTTGGGTTGGAAGGGACCTCAAAGATCATCTTTTTCCAACCCCCGGCCTTGGACAGAGACACCTTTCACTAGACCAAGTTATTCAAAGTCCCGTCCAACCTGGCCTTGAACTCTTCCAGGGAGCAGGCAATCCATAACTTCTCTGGCCAACCTCTTCCACTGTCTCACCACCCTCACAGTGGAAAATTTCTTCCTCACATCTAATCTAGATCTTCCTTCTTTCAATTTAAAATCATTGCCCCTTTTCTTGTCAGCTGTGAAATTCGGGGGATAACAGGGATATGGGGAGCTGACTGGGATATATGTGGTAGCTGTGGGGCATCACCATCACAACATGTTCCCAGCCAGGATCATCCAGGGATTGATGCAGCATGTGAAGCACCTCTACGAGATACAGATGGCAGTTCAGGGCATCCAGCACTTCCTCCACCCCAGCAGCCCTATGTTGTCATCAGCAACCAAATCCCTTGACCTGATGAGTACTCCTGCCCCACAGCACTGCCCCATGGCTGCCCCATGGCCTCCCCATACCCCTGTCCGGTGTCCCTTGTGCCCCTACCTCATCAACAGCAACCACCAGAGCTACTTCGATCTCCTGGGTATGCCTGCCTCATGGCACTACCCCATTGCCTGACCTCTAGCTGCCCCTGGCATCCTAGCAGCCCCCTGCCCTGTGGCCACCCTTCCACAGGTGCCCCATAGATGATGCAACCCTCAGGGTGATGAAGGCACTGCTAAAGCGGTGTGTGCACATAAATATTTGTGGCCCCATAGTCCCCCTCCCCAGCCCCACGGCCACCCCCCAGCTAATACCAGCCCCCAGGGATAATGGACCAGTGTGTGCCCATAGCCACCCCTTGATCTCACAGTCACCCCTCAGCCCCATAGCCACCCCAACATGGCCACCCCCTAGCTAACATCAGCCCCCAGAGATGACGGAGGTGCTGCTGGAACACTGCATGCCCATGGCCAAGCAGGAACTGCTCTACATGTGGGTCATGGGACTGGCCTGCTGCCTCGGCAGCAGCATCTTCATCAACCACATGCAGACGCATGACACCATCAGCATCACGGCCAAGGCCACCTGCACCATACTCAGCCAGGACATGAGTGGTGTGCTGTGGGGCTACAGGGGGGCTGCTTTGGGGCTAGGGGTAGCCAAGGGACTGCTAGGCGGTTGGGGGGTTTGGAAGGCCTTGTGTCAGGCTGTGCATCCTGCCTGGGGCTGCTGTGGGGCAGCCCCAGTGACTCCATAGTGATGTGGGGCAGCCTCAGCTCACCTTGGGGCAGTCCTGGCTGACTCCCCCTCCCTGTGGGGCTCCCCTGGCATCACCATGAAGCAGCTCTAATCAACCTGCAGGTCTGGGTGTGGATCTTCCCTGAGGGGACAAGCAACCACAGTGGTTCCATTCTGCCCTTCAAACAGGATGCCTTCCACCGCACCATCCAGGCCCAGGTACGGAGGCTGCTGTGGGTAGCCATGGGACAACCTCCTCACTCCCAACCTGCCTCCAGGTCCCTGTCATCCCCATAGTCATCTCCTACCAGCAGCACTTCTACTGCAAGTGGGAGTGGAGGATCACAGCTGGTGGAAGGGCCAGGAACCCAGGTCTGACTGGTGCCCCGGGGTCTGAGGGCATGTCGGGCACATGGGGAATTGGAGGTGGTTGGTGGAGGGTGGCTGGGGGGGGACACATGGGGCTAGGGGGACTCTGGGGGCTACATAAATGGGAAGCTGGAGTCTGGAGTGCTGTGGGGGGACATTGGGGCACATGGGGAATCTAGCAGGTAGCTGGAGGTGAGCCTGCGGGGCACATACAGGTCTGGGGAGACGTGGGGCATGTGGGGGCTCTGGGGGGATACATGTGGGTCTAGGGGACATGTGGGGTACATGAGGGGAGGTTTGGGGGTGCTACTGGTGGGCTGTGGGCACAGGGAGGTACTGTGGGGTACCTGGAGGAGGGTGTGTGGAGCATCTGGGTTATGGGCTTTACAGAGTGGTGGCCCACATCAAGGTAGGCTAAGGACAGCCATAGGAGGGGCATGTGGGGTGCGCCCTGACCCCAGGGCAGTGTATAATCCAGGTGCTGCTCAGCTGGGGTCTGGGCCCAGCCAATGTCCTGACGCTCACCAAGCCGGTCCACACCGCCACACTGTACGCCTTCAAGGTGTTCTCGGCCGATATACGCCCCACAGAGCTGCTCTACACCCCACAGAGACTTGCCCCACCACCCTGCCCCATGGCCATTCAGTGCTTCATGTCATCTCACTGCCCCATGTCTGCCCAATGTCTCATGGTGCTGCCCAGCCAGATGGCAGTGGGACAGGGACTGACCAGCACATGAAACGTAAACTGACCCACAGTGGGGCATGGACCCACAAACGGGGCATGGGCTGAAGCACAAGTAAGACACAGACTGACCATGCTGGGACCTACAGAGCAAAAACTTGTAAGAAAACTGTGGCCTGGCCCATAGCAGGAGCATAGAGTGCCCTACAAGAGGACTTAAGAGGAAGAGTGGTGCATGGACTGACCCCCCAAATGGGACGTGGAGCATCCCACAGCAGACCCATGGAAATGTATGGATTGAGCCATGGCAGGAGCTGTAGGAAGAGCTCAGTCAGACCTATGGCAGGATGCACAGTGGGGACCTGATGTGACCCACAAGAGGACCCATAGAAGGGTGACAAAGTAAACAAAAGCGGGACCATGGTATGATACACGGTGGGACACCCATGGATTGACCCACTCCAGACCACTATGTTGGTGTGGGTACCCTTGGACTGACCCGCTCTGGACCCCCATGTCAGGGGGCAGAGGGTTGACTGCCTCCAAATGGCCAACGTCATTTGTCGGCTGGTGAGTCCCAGGCTGTGGGGCAGCATGGAGGGACAGGTGCTGACTGGCTGCCAGAACAGACCCTGCACCCTTTTTAGGATGTGGCGCCACATATTTATTGTTGTGAGGGGTAGATTTTGCAAACTTCCCTCCTGCCCCCGGCTCAAGACCCAGCTGCCTTTAAAAATCCCCCCCAGTTGTGGGGCCATGTGATATCACAGTGGCTGAGAGATGATGTCATCAGGGGGATGGGAATGATGTCACTGGTGGATCTTGTACCCGAAGCCATTCTTCCCGTTCCCACAGTCACCTGGGGAAGACACAAGGGTTAGTGGGAAGGCAGAGATCCCAGGATGATTTGGGAGTGGGTCCCTGTGTGGCCATGGAGTCCCTAGGGGGGTCCTATGCAGGTATTCAGGTGCCTCTTGGGGGTTCTGGGTTCCCCTGGGGATCATGGGGATCCCCTGGTGATCATAGGCATCCCAGATGCACCTGGAGGCTGACAGGAGTCCTGTGGGGGTTCTTGGGAAGCTGTGGAGGGTCTCAGGGCTGTGAGGGGTTCCCTCATGCTGTGGGAAGGGTGGGTTGGGGAGGGCACTCACAGGACCCTAGTCGCTCCTCCAGGTCCATCAGCTGCTCCCCTAGATCCTCCACCCGGTCCAGGTACCGCAGGCCCCCTCCCAGTGCCTGCCCCACACACAGGGTGTCGGGGGGGGGGGTCGAAATCCACCCCCCATCCCATGTGCTGAGGGGTTGGAGCCCCTGCAGCACCCACTTATGGGGCACAGAGGCCCTCAAACCGAGCCTCCCCCCACTTGCCCTGGCCTCACCTGCTCCAGCGCTTCCATCCGCTCCCTCAGTGCCTGCAGTTGGGCTGAGAGGGGCTCCGGGGTGGGCGCTGGGAGGGGCAGGGAACCCCATGGGACCCGGATGTCTGGGAGCCCTGCTGCCCCCCAGCCTGCCCCCTGAAGGACCCAGGTGTCTGGGATATCCCAGCTTCCCCCTCCACCGCCCATAATGGACCCAGGACACAGGTGTCCAGACCCCCCCACCCACCAAGGCATCCAGGTGTCCCCGTTCCCTGCCCCTCCAGGGGATCCAGAGTCCAGCCCCATCCCTGAGGCCACCTGTGTTCCCCAGACCCCCAGCTCACCCCGCTGGCAGACGAGGCCAGGCTGCAGCACCCGCCGCTCCACTCGCCGAGAAGCCACCCGGTACATGGTACTGTGGGCACCCGTGTGGGACCCAGGTGTCCAGGCCCCACAGCCTCCCTGGAGGCCCAGGCAGCTGGACCCCCACTTGTGGGGACCCAGGTGCCTCTGCTGTCTCCCATGGGACTCAGGTACCCAGGACCAACCTACCCTTAGGGACCCCCACAGGCTCCCACTCCCAGACCCAGAGTCCCTGACCCTTCCCCCTCTGTGGGGACTCCATGTCCAGCCCCTCCTGCCCATGGGACCCAGGCACCCAAGACCCCCCACTCCGAGCATCCAGTTTTCCAGACCCCCCACCCGACGAGACCCTCCAAGGAGTTCCTACTGCCCCTCCCCGAGGGACCCAGGGTGTCCAGACCCCCTCCATGGGAACCCCCCTGTCATCCCCCCCCTCCCAGGGGACCCCCATTCCCACTTCCCTGGGAGGGTACCGGTAGGTGCTGCAGATGCGGCCCCCGCAGAGGGTCAGGTAGGGCTGGTGATGGGCCTGGGCAAAGGTCTCGCTGTGGGGCTGGGGAACCCACTGCAGGCGGCGGGTGCAGCCCCCCCTGCTGTGGAGTGGGTAAATGGGGCACCTCAGGGGGGAACCCTCCAGGGAGAACCCCCCCATGGGAACTCTCAGGGACCCCCAGAATGCCCCAGAGGGATTTTCTGTGATTCCCTTGCCCGCAGAGACCCCCCAGGGATTCCCCCACCCCACAGAGCCCCAGAGAGATCCCCCTGTCCCCCAACAACCCCCCAGGGCTCCTCACCTCTCCAGGGCTCCCCCCAGCAGTGCAACCCCCAGGGCAGCCCCCCACAGCAGGGCAGCCAGCATGCTTCAGCAGTGGGGACCCAGGCATCCAGGAGTGTCCAGCCCCTCTTCCCTGGGGACCCAGGCATCTGGGCAGCACTATCCCCCGCCCCAGCCCCACAAAGAGCCCTTGTTCCCCATATGCGGGGGTGGCACAGGGCCTGCTTTGTGTTGTGATGGATGAGGTCCACCCACTGGAGCTGAGGGGCCACCAGGCCCTGTAAGGAAACATGGGGCATCGCCATGGGGCAAGGAGAACACAGATGTCCCCATGGGGTGGGAGGACACAAGGAATTGCTGTGGGGGACATGGGGGACACATGCAGGACACATGGGACGTGGGGCTCTCCATGGGGTGGGGATGTGTGGCTGTGAGGTTTGATCTCCTCTGGGCTTAAGTGATGGGGGCAGGGCAGGGATGGGGACAGAATTGAAACATTTTAGGTCAGAAAATGCATTTCTGGGACCTTTCCTGCAAGCACAGAAAAACGTAATGAAAACAGCCTGAAACACCCAAATGCCAAGTGCAGCATCCTGACTGGGGAGGTTTTGTGAGTCTCCCACACAACCCCCAGCCCTTTAACAGACTTTTTTTCTCCATCATCCCAATTTTATTCAGATTTTTGTGTCATTGTGGCTGGATCCGGCCCCAGAGTCAGGCCTTGGGATTCCAAACTGTACTGACAGCCCCACCTGGGACTCCCCACCCACCTGGGACCCCCACTCTCATCCCATTTCAGCCCCCTCCCCTGAGCTTTGGGCTTTTCCCCAGCGCTTTGGGGGGCATCAGACTGTGCTGCAACTTTGGGGTTCCCCTGTCAGCCTCCCCCCAGCCACCTCTCCCCCCACCCCCTGCTGGCTGGTGTTCCCTGTGAGGAGGGGGAATTTCTCTGTGCTCATGTCCTGCATGTAGGGTGAGTGGACCATTGGGGTGCCCAGAAGCATGTGTCATGACATCCTTGCAGTCCTCCTGAGTTGCCTGCCTTTTCTTCCAAAGGTCATAAACTCTGTTTTTTGCCCTGAGTTCCAGCCAAAGCTCTCTGTTTGGCCAGGCCAGTCTTCCTCCCTGATGGCTCGTCTTTCAACACATGGGGACAGCCTGCTCCTGCACCTTTAGGATTTCCTTCTTGAAGGATATCCAGCCTTCCTGGACTCCGTTGCCTTTCAGGACAGCCTCCCAAGGCTCTCTATCAACCAGTTTCCCAGTCTCCTCAACAGGTCGAAGTCTGCCCTCTGCAAGTCCAAGGTGGCAGTTCTACAGACTCCCCCTCCCTACTTCCTCAAGAATTGAAAACTCTACCACCTCATGGTCACTACGTCCAGTCCACTCTCCAACCTTTACGTCACCCATAAGTTCTTCTCTATTCACAAGCAACAGGTCCAGCAGGGAGCCTTCCCTAGTTGGCTCCCTCACCAGCTGTGTCAGGAAGTTTTCTTCCACACGCACTAGGAACCTCCTGCACTGTTTTCGCTTCTGCTGTATTTCCAGCAGACATCTGGTAAGTTGAAGTCCCCTACAAGAACAAGTGATAGTCATTGTGAGACTTCTCCCAGCTGCTTATAGAATACTTCCTCTGCCTCTTCATCCTGGTTGGATGGTCTATAACAGACTCCCACCATGATAGTGGCCTTCTTGCCCTCCCCCCTGATTCTTGCCTATAAATGCTTAACCCTATCGTCACCATCATCAAGCTCTAGACACTCCCTAACATACAGAGCTACCCCACCGACTCTGGTCTATCACTTCTGAAGAGTTTATAGCTGCCCATTGCAGCACTCCAGTTGTGTGAGTCACCCCACCATGTATTTGTGAAGGCAACTAGATCATAGTTTTTCTTGCTGCTTTCAGCTCCTCCTGTTTGTTGCCCATGATGCGAACATTGGTGTAGCTGCACTTCAGTTGCGTTATTGATCCCATCACCTTTTGCAGAAGATGTGAACATTCTCAGGTGCTGCATCAATTGCCCTTGGGTGTTTGCTGCCCGTTGGTGCCCAGAGAACATTCTGATATTTCAAATAAGCTTAAAATGCCTCTCTTTTCTTGTACACTGCATTCTTTCACATTTAGTTCATTTTTCCATAAGCTTTGATTTGGTGATTCTGAATAAAAGAGTTTTTGTGTTTAAGTACAAAAGATTAAATTATACTCCAAGACACTTCAGGGAAATTATTCACTGCAATATTTTTTGTAAAATAAGTAGAATAACATCCTGAGCAACTTTAGGATTTATTTAAAGTTGGTCCTTGTTTGGTCAAATTTTGTATCCTTTTAAAAATTATTTTTTAATTTCATTATTGCAATTGCTAAGATCTTTCAGTTTGCAAAACTTGTTTATGATAAAGTCACAGAACAGCTCAGCCATTGTCAAATGACCATTAATGAAATCCACAACCCTCTCCAACTCACAATAGGCATTTCTGACATCTTACTGGTACTTGAATATCCTTTATTATTACTTCAAATGCTGATAATTTTGCCATGAAAGAAGGGAAATAGCAGCTCGACAAAACTATTCTCAGTGAAATGCCAGTGTTCTAATTCCTTCGCTCAAACCATTTTTCACCTTATTCTGGGGATTTTCCTGTCCTTCTCTGTTCTCCACCAGAAACTCAGAACATACTGCTGCTTAACCATTTTACATTTAAAAATGTGGAGGGAAAAAAAAAATGGTTTGTAAGTACTCCTAACTTTAATTAGCACCCTTCTGTTGTGTCTGACACTCAGTGTCTATATGTACCTTCCCTCTTTAGCAGTCTGTCTAATGCTGGTTGCTTTTTTTCTTGTAACAACAATAGTGAGTTTCAAATAATTGCAAGATTCTGAATTGCTATGAGCAGAAAATTTGCGTAATGGTTTTTGTTTGTTAAAATGCTGAATAAATATTTTGCTCTTGAAATGCAGGGGATTTGTGACCTGCATAATCTTCTTTAATCTAAAGAATCTTAGTTTTTGCAAAGGACCTTCTGGTCTTCCTTTTTTTTAAGCAAAAAGCAAGATAATGTTTTTTAAACATTTTCACCTCTCATGAAGCCAAAAACTTTGAAACTATTTATTAACATAAGCTTACAAAACACGAGAGAGAAAAAATGGCACAAAAATATCTACAGAGTATCAAAATCCATAAAATAACTCAGTAAAAAATAATTTATGCTACCTCTTAGTACCCAAGATTCTGTTTTCTAAGTCCCACTATTATCACCTCTTTGTTCAGCAACAGCAAAAAAACTTTGATGGTATATTGCAGTGATTGTCTTTCCTCATGCATCTTCTCTTCACACTAGTATTCCTTCTTTTCCTGAAAAAGATAGAAAATAAATCCTGTATTCCATTTAAAACATTATGAAATAATAAAAGCAGAATGAATTGTTTATAGGTCTTACTCAAAGGTATTAAAGCTGATGGACACCATTCTTTTGATTTCAGTATTTTCTGCTTTAAGTATATATTTTATTAAGGGGAAAATGCACTTTGACTTTGGCAATCAGTAGAAGGACTGAATTTGAGTGGCAGGATATGCTCTTTGTGAAGTTGTGTTTTGTTTTGTGTTTTCCTCGGGAGTGATCTGTATCCTGTGCTGGAATTTAGAACTTTCATCACCTAATTCCCTTTCCTATAGAAATCCTACTGAATCAATTGGAGGGAGACCAGATTAATCTTAATTTGTAGGTCTCTTTTTTTTTTCTTTCAAAAAAAAAAGTCTTGAAGCTTCTTATTCCAGAAATATATCTACCCTGGCTGGTTCTTGGCCAAAATCGTTCAATGTCTATTGGATTTCCACTGATTACCACTCAGAACTGTGTCTTGGTCATAACTATTAATGACATCAGTGTCCATGTTACTAATTCAGAGCAGGAGGGTTATCATCTAACTGATCTGTTGAGGTTCCTTTGGGTTTTTATATCCATGGTACATTGCATTGTATCCTGTTGTCCCAAAGAAAATTAAAATTCCTAGAAAATATCCTTGGGTCATTCCAACTCAACAAATTTAAGATACTTCCTTTGTTTCTCAGTGCAGTACGTGAATGAGCAACTATCTTCAAATTAGTGAGATAGCAAAAATTATACGTAAGGTTTGTAATGTTTCATTCAAAGTTGGCCTATTCTTGCAATCTAGGTATCATTGGTTATACTTTCTGATATTTATTACTCTGAATACACACATAGAATCATAGACTTATAGAATGGTTTGGGTTGGAAGTGTCCGTAAAGATCATTGCCTTCCCACCCCCCTGCCATGGACAGGGACACCTTCTCCTGGACCAGGTTGCTCAAAGCCCCATTCAGCCTGGCCTTGAACACTTTCAGGGAGGAGGCATCCACAACTTCTGTGGGAAACCTGTTCTAGTTCCAATCACAAACACAGTGATTATTTGTACAGAAACCAGTTGATTCTCTGCAAGCCTGTTCTCATGTTTCCGTCTGGCAAAAAACCCAGGATATCCTTTCTTCATAATTACAGTGGTCATTGCCAACTTTTCAATGATCAATAGTTTCATATGAAGCGTGAAGATGACTGTTAACATTTTGCAGGAGAGTTGATAAGGAATTAATTGTTCTTAGTGGAATATTCTGATTCACTGAAACTCTTCATGGGTAAGAATCTATTTCAGATAATTTCCTATCTCAAAATTGAAGAAAGAAGGGTCTAAATTATCATCATCCCAATTAAAAGAAAAAAAAAGTTGCTTTTAAAAGAAAAACCTAAGAAAAGTAACCATTTATAAGACTAAATCAAAAAAAAAAAACAAAAACCCTGAAGTGTTTTACCTGACAACATCAGTATCTTTTGTGGTTTGATTTTTTTCACAACAGCTTCTGAGGGGGTTTTGTTTGTTTGTTTGTTTTACTGAAAGAGTAATGTACATTAAATAATTACATATACCTGTGGAATGTAGGAAAACACTGAAATATGGTTTTCAGATTTCTTTGACAAACAAATTTCTCAATATATGCAGTGTTTGTGCTTACTAGTACTGCAATGACTGGGCAATGACTTTGGTGGATTTCTGCTTAGGCATACACTTGCTGCCTGTGAATACCATCATCTTTCAACACATTTTGCACTGTTTGAGAGGAAGTTTGGCGCTGTATTTTTTTGTCAGACTAGTACACTGACGTTTGAAAAGATGAGAAAAACCTTTAAGCATGAATTCACTTAAAAATTTAGTCTTAATTTCTTGCAAAATTCCTAAATTCTACAGAAAGTTAAATAGGACACTCTTTCTTACATTTTTTTTGTGATGTCAGTTACATGATGGTGTAGAAATAGCATATTCAAGAAATAACTCATAATCAATTTTGATGGTATTCTCTACTTAGGGTTTGTATTTTCAGAAGACAAATCTGTAAATCACCTTTGTCTAAACCTATAAGTATTTAGCATTCAGTATTTAGTATTCTGTGTCCTCTGCCTCCCACCTCCCCGCACATGCCCCATCTGGAACCATGAAAATCTCTGTCCCTCTTAAGTTTAATTCTAAGCCTATTTATTCTGAAGTGATTCATTCTAACTATAACGGTAGTCCAGATCCACTTATGTTTGGGGTGCTTTGTTTGCATGCTATGTCCAATAATGCCAGAAATATAAGTCTTTCTAACATGTGATTCATGGAAATGAAAATAGCTAATGTTTTCTTTTTGATTTGGTTTTGTTTGTTTGTTTGTTTGTTTATCTTTCCCCCCATTCCTCTGTTAATTCCTGTTAACTTCCTCTTACCGGAAAATGGAACCATTTCTCCAACCTGCCAGACTAGCTGAGCATACTGAATAAACTTCAGATTTTGCTGAACTGATAGTTATTTGTGCTTTTCACAGCATGTCCAAGCTTCAGTACCTCTCCAAAATGCATGATTTTTTTTTCCTTAGCCACAGCAAAAAGCTTTTTGGGCGTTTGCCTTGATTCCATTTTGATTTCTGACAAATCCTGATTGTCATAGCCTCCCATATGCAAGTATCTCTTTCTCGCAAGGACTGTTGTTCCCACCCTTTGAATCCATCTTTAGATTTTACTCTTGTTTACTACTTCTTATTTTTTCTTGGTTTTTACTGCTATTTTTCAGGTCCCTCACCAATATTTGCTTAGCTCCCGTGCTTCTTAGTTTTATTTACTCTTCTCTCTTCTTCTGCATGTTAATGTACCAAATCTTGCCTGCCTGATTTCAATGAAATATTTTACCACCTAGTGATTTCTCCATATTTTTTCTTTGAAAAAAGAGGTACAACAGGGAAAAAAAATAACCCAAACCAATAAAGCAAACAAAGAAAAAACCAAACAAAATTGGTAGATTCCTGGTTTTACTGCTTCTGCTCCTGAAACTGGAATCTCCAATTGCTGGTTTCCCACCCACACCCACCCCACTACCTCCCTGCCCCAGATAAGACCATAGTAATTGTAGCTGCATGTATTTATGTATGAACTCATACACATTTGTGCTTTATAAACTTTCAGCCACGCTTGTCAAGGCATAAACAGTGATTGATATTTTACTTCCAAGTATATGCAAATTGCTCTTAAACTGAGAAAGATGATAAATGGGCCGGATCTTCTACTCATGTAAATCAAACAGCCTTATTGACTGCAATGACATTATGCCAGCATAAATCATGATGGGATCACGACTATTTAAATTTCAAAAGTGCTTCTGAAAAATTGTCATTTTTGACATATTGGCCAGAAACCTTTGTAATTATATTAGTTTCAAAGGAAGATACCATGCTTCTGGAAAAAGCCAGATTCGGATTGATTTTATGCTAGTATTGAAGCCTCTTTGGTAAGCAATATAGACATCCCATCCCAGGCATCTGCTTTACTTGTAGTGAAGTCACTTGGTTATCGGCTTCTTACAAGCTACATGGTCAGCTCCCGTGGCATTGGCCTCTGGGATTCAGGAGCCCATGGGTCAGGTGGAAGCCTCTGGACAGCACTTTCTTCCTCTCTCCTCTGCCCTTGTTTGTGGTACACAACAGATAGTGCCATGGCAACAAAAGAACATTTTCTGCGACACACAAGTGATGAAATAGTGCTGCTGGAAAACTTTACTGCTTAGTCTTAAAGCACACATCACATTCTTGAGAAGAGAACCCTCAAGTAAGGAAATATGAAACCAGATGAGACAGGTCATTAAGTGCTTGCTTTGAAAAATTTAAAGGCACAACTGATGAGGTTTTCTGAATATATCATCTGGTTTATAAAGAGATAATTTGTTTAGTTGAGAACTTGTAAAAGTCAAGAAATTGTGTGAAATCCTTTTTTGGAGGGAATGACAGTGACAGTAGAATTTTAACAGTGAAATCCCTAAGTGTTTTATTTAAACAAATGTCAATGAGAGAAAAAAAAATACTTGTCTTCTATCGTATTTGACTATAAAGTGAGCCATAATTTTGATACTCTCTATTATGAATAATTATTTAAATACAGGGGTCACTGTTAAGTTTGAATATTTAAATGAGTCACAAGACATGCTCTGCCTACTCAAGTTATTAAAAGAATGGAAGCAAGAAATCATGGCTAAGCATTCCTACCCAACTCTATATTTTAATTACATCAGTCCCATACTCCATAAATTTTCCTATTTCACCTCTTAATAGTTACCAAAATGAACTTAAGTGAAACCTGTGAATCCTTTTGAGTAATTAATACATATTCTGTATGTTTTAATTTCTGTTCTATCAGCAGAACAAATGGCTTAACATTTTTTCCACCTTATTCCTCTTCTAAACTTGTTAAGGGCACTGGTGTAACTTAGAAATGAATTTTTTAAAGATGTTATTGAGGAAAAGATTGAAGAATGTGCTGATTTTGTCTGGGGTAGAGCTAATTTTCTTCACAGTATCTAGCATGGGGCTGCATTTTGGATTTGTGCTGAAGACAGTGTTGATAACACAGGGATGTTTTAGCTGTTGCAGAGCAGGGCTTGCACAGAGTCAAGCTGTTTTCTACTTCTCACCCCACCCCATCAGCGAGTAGGCTGGGGGTGCACAAGAGTTTGGGAGGGGACACCAACTGACCAAAGGGATATCCCATACCATCATGCTCAGCATATAAAGCTGGGGGAAGAAGAAGGAAGGAGGGGGACATTGGGATGACATTTGTCTTACCAAGGCACCATTACGAGTGTTAGAGCCCTGCTTTCCTGGAGATGTCTGAACACCTGCCTGATGATGGGAAGTGGTGAATGATTTCATTGTTTTGCTTTGGTTGTGCCTGCAGCTTCTGCTTTACCTATTAAATTGCCTTTTATCTCAACCCACGAGTTTTCTCACTTTTGCTCTTCTGATTCTCTCCCCTATCCCACCAGGGTGGGAAATGAACAAGTGGATGGGTGGTACTTAGATGTCAGCTGGCTTAAACCATGACAAATAAATTGCTTTCAATTGTTTTCTATTCAAATTATACAAAGGAATAAATTTGTTTCAAAAAATTTCAAAAGAACCCTTTATTTTATTCTGTTCCAATATGCATTCTTTACATTCTACTAGCTGCTATAAAATACAGCTTTTTTCGTTATCCATTGATCTCTATCTGGAATGTGTCTCTATAACCATGACATTGCCTTCTCCCAGTAATTACACTGTCAGATGCTGTTATTTTCCACTCTTTTTCTGTAACTCTTCGTAGGAGGAAGCTTGTCAGAGGAGCAGCAAGCAGGTGACTGATACAGAACACACTGCAATCATAGCTGAAAGCTTAGAGTGGAATTGGACAGTCCTAATAAAATCATTAATTAGGTTATGAATGCAGTTCCCTGCTAGGTAATAGAGTGTAAAGTAAACGTCAAACTGAAACTCTGAAACTTCATCTTATTTTTTTAATGATTCCCAGAAAAGAGTATGATTTAATGAGGTAGATCCATAGTGGGTCGTCAGCTGTGCAGCTGTAGGACACTCCCGCCCAGGTCTGACCACTAGCTGGGTGTGTCCTGCTGAGGGCACAGGATCCAGCCCCAAGCTTGTTTCCTGAGGATGTGCAACCAGCAAATGCAGAAACTGCCTGTTTCTCCTAGTCTTTACCTGC
The DNA here is from genome assembly GCA_009769605.1 of Bucorvus abyssinicus. Lineage (NCBI taxonomy): Eukaryota > Metazoa > Chordata > Aves > Bucerotiformes > Bucorvidae > Bucorvus > Bucorvus abyssinicus. The sequence goes on along the minus strand of CM020030.1, from coordinate 15,499,439 downwards.
TCTCTGCCGCTCCCATTTGATTAGACTCAGCTCTTACTCTCTGCCAGCACTTTGTCAAAGTCCAGTACTTACTTGCTGCACTTTCTGATTATGTCTTTCCTTTCCCCTCTATTTCATAATGTTTCTGCCCTTGATGACCTCAGGTCAGTGACTTCTGCTTGTTTCTTTTCCATACTTCAGTGTAACTCCCCTTCCCCGCTCCCCTCCTTGCCCCAGGCTTTTTGCCAAGACAGTTGTAGACCACGCTGTGTAGTCCAATCTCTTATTTCCTTTTCTGATAGCTCTACCATACCTTTCAATCGGCCATAGCTTTTTTTGCTGTCTTAGTCTCTCCTGCTTTCCAGTTCTTGGTCTTAGCCTGTATTTTTCAGCAAATTGTGGTACTCTCGTATAGATCCTTCATCTCAGCCTACTCTCTGTGATAGCCCTCTTCCTCATCCTTACACAGAAGTCTGTGGTGCTTGTTTTTTCTCTCTGTATTTGACTTCTTTCTTCCATGTCTGAGACACACCTGGTGGTTCATTTCTACTGCTTGACTTAAAACAACTTTAGAGGGTTGACCCTGGCTGGATGCCAGGTGCCCACCAAAGCTGGTCTATCACTCCCCTCCTCAGCTGGACAGGAGAGAGAAAGGCAAGGCAAGGCTTATGGGTCAAGTTAAGGACAGGGAGATCACTCAGCAATTACTGTCACTGGCAAAACAATCTCGATTTGGGGAAATCAGTTTAATTTATTACCAATCAAATCAGAGTAAGATAATGAGAAATAAAACCTAAATCTTAGACCACATTCCCCCCATCCCTCCCTTCTTCCTGGGCTCAACTTTACTTACAATTTCTTTACCTTCTTACCTGCTAGCAGCACAGGGGGACAGGGAATGCAGGTTATGGTCAGTTCATCACACATTATTTCTGCTGCTCTTTCCTCCTCAGGGGGAGGACTCTTCCTCTGCTCTGTCGCGGGGTCCCTCCCACAAGAGACCTCCACAAACTTCTCCAATGTGAGTCCTTCCCATGGGATGCAGTTCTTCATGAACTGCTCCGGTGTGGTTCCCTTCCATAGGGTGCAGTCCTTTCAGGAATGGACTGCTCCAGTCTGGGTGCTCCACGGATCCACAAGTCATGCCAGGAGCCTGCTACAGCGTGGGCTCCTCTCTTTCTACAGGTCACAGGTGCTGCCAGGAGTCTGTTCCAGCACAGGCTTCACACGGGGTCACAATCTCCTTCAGGCATCCACCTACTCCAGTATGGAGTCCTCTATGGGCTGCAGGTGGATGGATATCTGCTCCACCATTAACCTCCACGGGCTGCAGAGGGACAACCTGCCTCACCATGGTCTTCACCAAGGGACACAGGGAAATCTCTGCTCTGGTGCCTGGACCACCTCCTCCCCCTCCTTCTTCACTGACCTTGGTGTCTGCAGAGTTGTTTCTCTCACACACTCTCACTTCTCTCTCTTCTGACTGCTGCTGGTGTTGTGCGGGTTTTTTTCCCCTTAAATGTGTTATCACAGAGATGCTACCACCATCACTGATGAGCTTGGCCTTGGCCAGTGGCAGGTCTGTCTTGGAGCCAGATGGCATTGGCTCTGTCAGACATAGGGAAAACTTCTCACCGAAACCACCCCTGTATCCCTCCCCATTACCAAAACCTTGTCACACACACCCAATACAACAACTGACAGTGACGTGTTGTTCTCTCCATTTCAGATGATGTATAGCCATGTAGGTACCTTGTTTGAAACATTAATGGTTAAGTTTTGCACTGTTTACCTCTACAAATGTGAAATAGATATTTTAATTATTATTTCTTTTAGAAACAGTAAACATTTAGAGTAAAAGAATTTCAACTGCAGCTGAACGTTTATCATATAAAATTATTCATATTTTAAGTTTGGCACTATTATTAGCAACTGATAACAAGACATTCTAGAAAAAGTTGGTGGGAAATCTTAATAAGATGCATGTGTATTTGCCTATTTATATTATGTTCTATTTAGCTTCTTGGCTTTAGTGTGATCACAGGACAGTAAGATGGACTAAAACAGAGACAACTTTGGGGCTTATGGGTGGGGAGTTCTAAGAGCAGTGGCCAATCAGAAAATAACAAATGGCATAATCAGTGTTTTAATGATCGTATAATGCTTACATAAATTCATGCATTCTGGCTGATAATAGCCATCAGCTAGAGTACACGTATTTGCATTCTGAATAGTTACAGAGAAATTGAGTTATTGGCCGAGACAATTCTGTACCCATATAATGAAGAATATTGCATTTTCTTGCAGACTGCACAAAATTAATATATAATACAGAAGAATTTTAAAAATATGAGTATCTAAAAATAGTACACTTGGCCTACAGCCAGCATTCCTACTAATATATTTTGATGGAGTACAAATCCTGTTATTGAAGATTAGCTTCTGTCAGAATGAAGACTCAGTAGAAATACAGCTGATCCTGCTTATAAGGATCTTTGTTGAAGTGAAACATTATAGAAGAAGGGAGGATCTGTGAATAATTTGTGGATTGAAAACCAAAATAGCATGAATAGTTAAAGTTTTCTGTCCATAGTATAGAAGAGAAGATTTTTTTTTTCTTTTTCAGATATGTTTACCTGGTGTTAGTGTTCCTCTTCGAATTCCAGCTTCATATCCCTATTTTAGTTCACTTGTACAGAAAACTATGTTTCCAAACATACTAGATTAGCTCATGGACCTGGTGAATGAATTGCAGATTTTAGAATGTGTTCCTTTTCATTAACAATATCTTGTACACCATTTGAGATAGTTACCTGTTTTCTGAAAAGAAAAAATCCATTAATACCTTAAAAATACCTTGATACCTTAAGAGTTAGTATATTTTCATTCTAATATTAGTAACTACTTTTGTATACCTGAAGCATAAAACCAAGATGTTGACGATGTTCCATTTTTCTTTAGGGTTTAGAGCAGTTGTTATTTGGTCATCCCTTTCTTACATGTCTCAGCAAAACCGAAGGAGAACTCTTTTCACTGCAGTACAGCTCTGTTAATGAATGTTTAATGCACATTAAGGAAGTTTCTGAATGCATTGAAACAGTCCTTTTGAAATCATCGGGCTCCACTGAGACAGATTTTGTTGCCACGGGGATGCTGCCACTGAACAGACAGTCCTCTGTTCTCAGTATAGCTTAAATTCGTAAAAACATGCACCTGAGACTTAGCTGCGGGAGCCTATTAGGCCCATGGACAAATGGAGAGTGGCACTATCCCAGTAAGGATTTGATGAGAAGAGAGGTTAGGAGGAGGAATTGTGTACCTGGCTTTTCTTGAAGCACAGACATTTTCAGACAGGCCTAGAGCAGAGAGTGGTGGTTTCACCGAACCATAATGCTGCAATCTGCTGTGCGAAATCACTTTGACTTGGGCAAAATTCAATCACACTGTGTTAATTCTTTAATTTTACTTTCTTATGTTATATATTTTTAAAAATATCTCTCTTGTTCATTTGAACAAGAATGAATCTTACCCAGAAGGGAGATTTGTTCTTCCTCTTACTAACTACTTTTTTATATTCTAAGAGAATTAAGAAACTTTTGACATCATCAGCGGTAATTAAAAGTGCCTTGCATAAAACAATAATTGGAATATTTTTCTGTCTGTTTATTTACTAACTTTCACTGAATCCTATAAGCTATGAGGTTCTCCCAAAGGCAGGAAAAGAGACATAAAAAAATTAAGGAAGTCTGTAATTTAGGTTTAGTGATCATGTAATATAATACTGTTGGAATAGTCTTCCCAGAACACTTCCAAGAAATGCTGAAAGCAAAAACATAAACAACTTATCACTTTTCATTATTAAAAAAGGCATTGGAAAGCATAGCTGGTGAAGATAACCCTATGGTAACCAAAATTGTTCAAAAAATGATACGGAATAGCAATATATTGTAGAAATAGAACTACAGCAATCTGGATAAAACAGTTGCTTTAGGAGTTTATTATATTCTCCTTCATATTTCTGTATACTCAAAGTTCAGTGAGAAATTACTTTTGAAAATAGAAAAATAATAACAAGCAATGGATTTTTTATTTTAAATAAGCTTAGTTGTTATGCCATGTTAAAGTAAGCTCTGGAAAGGGCAGTTGTTTTATCAAGCTTTTTATCCAACAGTGTAATGATTTCCAAGAACATTTGCCTCAAAACTATATCGTACAGTCATACTTCAGCCAATATCATCTAACGCATATCCTAAGGGATACCAGGGGTTTCTTACTTTGATTGTAATTCACATATGATCCCTGCTAGTATCTGCATCAACATATACAGTACAGGTCTATGGAGTGTGGTCCTCATGTATCTTGTAAGTATTTTATTTTTAAAATTATGGGAAAGTAGTGGATGTGTATAAAATGAAATATTTTATTCTTAACCAATATGGAGTACAGGATCTTAAAAAATAAAATGTAATTGTTTTGTCAGTAATTTATTCTTTGTTTAAAATTATGGTGTATGTGATTAAATTCCAACCTAAAGCAAATCTTATTCAGCCTAATGAAAACTAATCATGATCATTTCCAACTACATTAGGTATATCAGTTCAGTAATTTCTCTGCTATAGTTTTGCCATCTGCCTGTACATGGCAACAGAATTTTTTGGTAAGGTGTCATGCTACAAATATAAATGATGTTGTAGTAGTGATAAACTATGAGATAATTATACAAAACAGAATGACCAGATAACATGCCATTGGTCTTCAGAAAATCATTATACATCTTGCCAATGTCCCTGTAGGAAATATATCAGTATATGCCCCCTGTTGTTGTATAGACTCAGTATTTAGTAATCATAATCATAATTGTAATACCAAAGAAATGGACCATAAAAAATTAATCCCCAAGTAGTTAAAACCTTGGCTTATCAAAACACTCAAAGGAGATAGGGAAAACTCTGACAAACCTGTATATGAATAGGTACCTCTCACTTTTCTGTTATTACTGAGCAGTGCTGTTATAGCTATCTGTTTTTCTTATATTTTAAATTCTTATAAAGTCTTGTTTAAAAAAATATGTAAAAAATAACCAATTTCCACCAAAACTTTTGTTTGAGTGAACTGGAAGTGTTGATCATATATGGTGGGGCATGTAAGTGTTCAACAGTTTTACTAATTTTGGAAAAATATAGAATGTCAGGATATATGTAAGGGAATGTGTGCTTTTTCCCCGTGTTTAACTTGATAAAAAAATACTTAAAATTTATTTTTGCTGTTCATTAATTTACCCATGATGATTAATGAATAGGACTCTGAGTTATCCATTAAGCTTCTAAAATAGTAGAGAAATGTGTTAGAGATTTTTAAAAGAATTAACTATTGAAATGTTGTTGTGTTAAAGGTAGGAGTTTGGCATTTACCTGCCAGAGCCCAAAAGGACTTGCACTGAGACAGTTTTGCAAAGCCAGTAGAAATAATAGAAGTTTATTAAAGTGACAAATATAACAGATTTGGAATTGCCGTTGGTAAATGCACTTACTGCAGTAGCGCTGATAACTGATATATAATAGTAATGCTGGCAAAGAGAACACTATCCCGGGTATTTTCACCGTACAGTGAGAGCGCAGTTCTTACCGAGAAGGCATCCCTGTCCTGGGTGTAGGAAGAGGAGTACAGCCCATTGACCATCCCCGCGATGTCTTCAGTTTTTTCCCCCAGCCAGGTATTACCCCTCCTGGCTTTTTATACCCTAATGCTGTTTGTCTCTGCCGCTTAGGTGATGTTTATCATGGTTTGGGTGGAGAGCTGAGTGACAAAGACATATATGTTTCAGCACGTACTGCTTTTGGTCCTTTAGCATATGGAGAGGCGTGAATTTTAGTATTCATTTTGCAGTTAACCAGGAAAAGGTCTTTGCTCAGACACTGGGACCTTCAACATTTTGTTTTCTTTGCTTAGCCAAAACTGGGCTGTCTTATCTTCACAGGACTCCCTCCTTCAGCCATTATTTATGCCAGCTAAAGGAATCTCCACTCCTAGAGATTACATAGAAATCTCATGGTCACAAACATCTTGGCCCTTTGTGCAGTATTCCCACAAGTGCATTGGTTGTTTATCTGTCTGAACCTATTTCTGTGTGAAACTTCACATCATGTTGCTTGCTGCTTTGGCCTTACCAGTAGTAAACAGATAAGTAAGTCTAATTTTTTTGAGACTTTTTACATTACTAATAGATGAACACATGAATATCTGTATGGACTCCTAGGAAATTAATGTTAGATTAATTTAAGGGGGAAAAAAAAAAATGTGAGGGAAATGTCATTTAGTTAAATGACTTAACTAAAGGTTTTCAGGAAAGTGACATTTATTTTCCACCTTCTGTCTTTGACATTGTGACTTTTCAATTTGAGAAAGACCTAGGTAACTTGTTGTGAGAGGTCAGTGGATAAGTAATGCGCCGTGATAGAGAGAATCAAAATCAGAAATTAGTAGCTTAATGGTTAAGAGCAATCATTATCTGTCAAAATGCTATAGCTTAGGAGATAAAATAGACTGCTGTCTGTCACTGAAAAGATCATAAAATTTGTATATAGGCATTTTCACCTAATGGCTATAGGACCAACAGTTCCCATGTTAGACTTATTTCCATTTCAATCACTGAAACATGATGCATGGCTTCACTTGGATTAGAAGTCTAATGGGACAAAGCCAGAGGTTCAGCCTTTGATTTTATGGGGGTTACTCAAGTAGAGCCCTTTTTTGTTTCAAGGTAGAAACTATTTTCAGTATATATTAGTGCAGCGCATATATGTGCATATATAAAAAAAAACATGCACATGAAAACAGTAAGGTTACACATAGGTAGATAACAATAATTTATGAGTAGGAAGAAGAGGAGATTTTATTTTCTTTAAAGAGATATCTATTAAACTCCTAAAACTAGTCACAATATGGGCAGACCTGTCAATGGCCACAACTAAGCCCATTGGCAACAATTGTGGCACCTGTGTGATAACATATTTAAGAAAGGGTATAAAACACTGTGCAGCAGTCAGAAGAGAGAGAAGTGAGAATATGCGAGAGAAACAACTCTGCAGACACCAAGGTCAGTGAAGAAGGAGGGGGAGGAGGTGGTCCAGGCACCAGAGCAGAGATTTCCCTGTGTCCCTTGGTGAAGACCATGGTGAGGCAAGTTGTCCCTCTGCAGCCCGTGGAGGTTAATGGTGGAGCAGATATCCATCCACCTGCAGCCCATGGAGGACTCCATACTGGAGTAGGTGGATGCCTGAAGGAGGTTGTGACCCCGTGTGAAGCCTGTGCTGGAACAGACTCCTGGCAGCACCTGTGACCTGTAGAAAGAGAAGAGCACATACTGGAGCAGATTTTCTGGCAGCAACTGTGCCCTGTGGGGAAACCACTCTGGAGCAGTCCATTCCTGAAGGACTGCACCCTGTGGAAGAAACCCATGCTGAAGCAGTTCGTGGATTGTCTCCTGTGTGAAAGATCACACATTGGAGCAGGGGAAGAGTGTAGGAAGGAAGGAGCAGCAGAGGTGATGTGTTATGAACTGAACCACTACCTCCATTGCCCATGCACCTGCACTGGTCACAGGGAGGAGGTAGAAAAATAGGGAGTGCAGTTGAGCCTGGAAAGAAGGAGTGGTGGGGGAAATGTGTTTTCAGTTTTGTTTTTATTTCTCACTATTCTACTCTGTTATTAATGAACAATAAATTAAATTAATTTCCCCAAGCTGGATCTGTTTTGTTCATTATGTTAATTGCTGAGTTATGTCCCTGTCCTTATCTTGACCCACGAGCTTTTTAATCATATTTTCTCCCTCTGTCTGATGAGGAGGAGGAGTGATAGAGCGGCTTTGGTGGGCACCAAGGGCAGCCCACCACACCATGTTACACATTCTGTAGAGTCCTTTTTCACTAGTTCTATACTGTATTAGCTTGGCTTTTGTAGGTAGGCGTTTTGTGCTTCATGATGTATGAGAAGTTTATAGTTATGATGCCAGCTAAGACACATACGCATATTTTTACTTTACAGTAAGAGAAAAAGCTCCCCTTACCTCAGATCCATATGATGGGGAGAATTCCAGAATTCAGTCAACTGTCTGGGCAGCCCATGATAATATTCAAATCTCTGTTTTTCCTCTTCGGTTCCAAGTGATGACGAAGTGAAAGAAATGACATGTTCTTATCATGTTACTCCTTCACTTTGTTAATTTTTGTCTCTCCATATGAGTTTTAAATTGAAATGCTTAGGTGGTTTTTTTAGCATTGTTTGTTTCTCCTTGTATAATTTATAAATATATATGATAATAATCTGGCACTAAGACTTCAGCAGTATTTCAATTTCTTTACATGAATAGAATAGAATAGAATAGAATAGAATAGAATAGAATAGAATAGAATAGAATAGAATAGAATAGAATAGAATAGAATAGAATAGAATAGAATAGAATAGAATAGAATAGAATAGAATAGAATAGAATAGAATGTTTCAGAGTAGTTTTATACTTGTGTCTCTTTGCTCTGTCTTAAACAGTCATCTAAATGAAGATTCAAGTTTTCTGTAACTTCTTTTCAGAAGATACCGTTTTGTGAATATATTGTGTAATATATATAGGTGAAATTTTACGTCTTTATATGTTAAAGTTGTGATGTGCTATGAAGTAGAACCCGCTAGGGAGATGATTTAACTTTCTCCTACAAACACTATAAATGTAACAGGATCATTTAGAAATATGATGACAGACTTCCTGTCAATTTGAATTAATGTTTTTCTTTATTCCTACAATAGCAGAACACTGCTAGTGGTGTCCTTTGGTGTCTTCGGACATGAAGCTCTATGTTTTGTACAGGAAAATTCATCCCTAGTTATCTTTCCTTGACATTTGGATGAACTGATTTTCTGCTCTGAAGGAGCTATTCAGAGCTCCATAACTACAGGTTATTCAGCTTTTTGCAACTGTCTCTCTTTTTAAATATGTTTCTTCAAGAATTATAATTCCTGTAAATGAATTTCAGAGAAACTAATAATATTACAGTAAACACTAAGCAATGTGGGCATGACTCGTTACTGTATTTCTTTCTATGTAATAACTTTTTGTGGTATCTTTGCAAACTGAGAATGCATCTCATTTAAAATAGTACCATTTTTATCATACTGTAAAAAGGTGAAAAGTTTTTGCTGTTATTATTAGGCAAAATCTTTGATAGATTACAGTCTAGGCCATGCTGACCTAGAATGCGAAAGCCTTTTTATTGTAGATCAAGAAAATTTCCAGTCTTGAGTTGCACTTTCAAAACATGTTATATGTATTTACATTTAAATGTATGTTTGTACATGTATAAACAGAATTGAAAGTTAAGTTCTATTTCAAACAGTCACTTAGCAATAAGTTACAAAAAGGCAGTGTGAGTATTCAGACTGAGGGTTATTCTGTTGTTTTGATTAGTACTTTGACAAAAGTATTGGAGAAAATTTGCTGGGGAAGATAGTTAAAATTGTCGTAGATGAGAACAACAACTCGACTATAGTGATGTGAACCTACAAATAAGAATTATCACCACCAGAGACATGGTGAATCTTGTCACTCTGCTGCTGGTCCTTTGTATTATTTTCTGTGTTTAGGGCTTTTGCTTACTTGCTTGCATCTGTTTGTTTTACCCATGTGTTTCCCAAATAACATGTAAAGCTAGCCTTTGCTATTTGTCATCATCTTGGCAAAAACAAGAGCTCACAAGGAAAAAAATATCCTGTTGTCAATTCTCAGTTGTTTCTGCCAGAGTAGAAATCATGCTGATTTCTTCAGGGAAAAGAAAAGAAACCCTAATACTTTTCCTGGCAGCATACTCTATTTTTGTGCTGTATTTGTAACTCTACACTGATAATTGGGAAGTCTTCTGCTAGATAGCAGCCTCTGAGTGCAAATTTTCCTGGAACACCAAAAAACAAGTGAGCATATGGGAGAAGACACGGTGAAACAGACAGAAACAGGAAAAGGATTAGAAAGAAGTTACATTTTGGGAAAAAAAAACCCCAAACCAAAACAAACCCATATTTCTAAGTTCTCTGCTATGAACCCTTGCCACAAATTTGATAGATATTTTTTCTTTTTCTAAATCCTTGAAAAGTCCAGGCACAACTGAGTAAAGTGCTGATCATGGCAAACAAGTATAGTAAAAAAATAGGCAATATTTAGGGACATTTTGGGTTTTAGGCAAAGGCTGATCAGTAGCAGCTTAGTCAGAGCAAGACTTGAAGACAGCATCTTCAGAATGTATCAGGAGTTAAATACTTTCTCATTCCAGTTGTATTTACTGCTCTTTGATTTCTTAAGCATGGGTAATAGAAATGAAGATTTTTTTTCTGAGTAGATAGTTATAAATACTTGTTGGATTTACTCTCACAATGATTACATATTAAGGAACAGTTTTGAAAGATTCTTTTCAATAAAAAGCTCTAATTTCATTACATCTTTAAATTTCAAATTTTAAGTAAGTGATTACTACAAAGTCTGAATCTTAATTTCTTACGGAAAGCAGACAGACGTTTTCATGCTTGCAGCTGCTTTTAAAATGCAGTTAATTATCAGCAGAAATGTCAAACATTTCCTTTGCTTTGTTCTCATATGCCTTCATGTTTTGTATCCTTTTGGAAAGCTTGTGTCTAGCACATGCATTTGAAGTATTAAGTACAAGAGATAGAGGCTGATCTGTCATTCAGAACCACCTTTGCAGAAACTTAAAGTAAAATCAAGTCACATCCATCTAGCTCCTGACACATTACATACTCTCCCTTTGATAACCTAGCCCTTCACAACTTTGTTATTACTATGTGTAGCGGGTTTAGTTCTCTTTTTTCTTTCTTCCTTTACAGAAAAAGACAAAATCTTACAAATAGTTCAGAAAAAGGAATTTATGTTCACCTATGGTCAGGAAAAACAGGGTCAAGTATGGCTGCAAGCAGCCTTGTTTGCCATGGAGATTTGCATTCCTAGTTGCGTATATGATAAGCTGCATTACTAAGGAACAAAATTAAAGTTGAGTAAGTAACTATAACTTAAATTCAAAGGTTTCTTAATGACAAAATTGTTGATTGTGTTTGATTTAGAAGGTGGTAAAATGATTCAGCAATGACTGATATAATGACGTAAAATAGTAATTAAATTTATTTATTAAACCATTTTATGGTTTGTTACATGTTAAATCAGATTAATTATGAAGAAAACCAAAAGAAAAGGTGATGGCAAAAGAGCCATGGACTGATGATTTGTGTTCAAGCAGAATGTTTTGACTTTGCAGCCATAAAATATGTGTATCTGTCTCCTGAAAAATACTGACTTCTGAATTACTTTTTTATATATATTACCCTCTTGGTATTTTGGTTTCAGTCATTTCTAGTTGGATGTCCCGGAGTGCTATGCTATAAGAGAGAAGAAAAGGGAACTATTTTTTCAGTACTAAAAGTAGTTGACTGACTGACTGACTTTAAGCAGTAGACAACCTATATAGCAGCTGGAGCAGAGAAATGAGGAAATGCTGGAGAAAAATTGCCAATAGCCAGGAAGCCATTTCAGGAGAATGAACAGTATGTGCCAGCTAGTACATCAGTTATGTTTTTTGGAGGTATCTGAATTCAACAAAGTTAACATCTTACTTAGTAATTACCACTTGAACTATGGTGAGTGGGCTTGTTTCTTGATGTCAGTTATTTACTCAACTGGATTTCAGTCCAGGTTCAGCATCACATCATGTAATTTGGTTTGTTGTCCACACCAGAAAATGGAAACTAAAGTATGGATAGTCCCTTAATTGGAATTTTTTAAAAAAGAGTCAGAAGGCCTTTCCCGGACCCAGAAAGAAATAGTGATACTGCCATTATTTGTGCTACATCTGTTAAGCTGGTTTTGTAGATAAGGAGAGCCTTAACTCTGCAGAGCCTCAAACTAATAATTATCATGAATACTTAAACCTAACTGCAAAGTGCAGAAGAACATTGAAAAAGGAACTTTCCCATGTTACAATGAAATCATATAAAATGTAATTACAGTTTATAAGTATCATTCTTGAACAATAGCAAATGTTCCACAACTCACATCTGTAGGTGTTGTTTTCCATCCAGACTCATTTCCTTAGGATATGCAATATTTTTTACTTCTCCTTTAGTTACCTTACCTTTGTCTGCAACAGAAAAGAGACCAAAAGGCTAAGCGAAAATTGTTAGTCTATTCAGAAGCACAAGTAGGGCAAAGGATTACTTATTTCATACCTCTTATGAAGTGATCTTCTGGCTTTTTCAGATGCATTATATAAACCAAATGTGAATTTTAAAAAAGAAATTCTTATGGTAAATCAAACGGAAAGAGAAAAGGATCAGGAAAACAAACACTAAAAAAATTTTAGAACTATTTATTGAAAGGATGTTTCTGGACTTTCTGAGCGGAAAATACTCTTCAGTGAATTAAAAAACAAATACCTGTTTGGCAGTCACTTGAAAACACTGTGGTAGATTAACTTGTGTGAAAATCCTTCACTACAGCGTGAAGGATTTGGAAATAGTGCTGCATGAGCAATAGAGCATTTTCATTGCCCCATTCTAAAATAAGGAGTTCACCCTTCATGAGTTAACTGCGAGAAATTAAACTCTTCAGGCATAGTGAAGTATGAAGGTATTGCTAATGCCAAAATGTCATTCTATAATGAAGTAAAAGTTACACTTGTAATGCACCACCTTTTGTAGAAAAAGTTTATATTCTGCTATAAATATGAATGTTTAAAATTAAGTGTTTAAAGATAATCGTAATCATGGGGAAGTAAACAGAATTTCTTCTGATTTTTTACTTGTTTCTTAGAAACAGGATTGTATTATCTTCTTCATCTCTAGTTTAATTAGGTATGGTTCCTTTCAAATTCATGTTTGTTCAAACTGTGTCTGTATATCCTGACAGCAGATATATTTTCTAGCAGAAAATGTGTGGTGCTTTTTAATATTGCATAGTCTCATATTAAAAATTAAATTTCTATAATAGGGATGTTGGGTGATAAAAGGGCATAAGAGATGTTAGAGCTAAAAGTTAATTTGAAATTAAAAACCTCAAAGTGCCTGTATGTATAAGTCTTCGATATGGGCAAATAGAGCAATTTATTGAAGGATTTTTGTTTCAAGAAGCCAAATAAATTTTATAGGAAAAATAAAGCTAGAATTAAGACTATCTGCATGTAGGAGAAGTTGCCTGATGAATAAATATGTTTGCTAAAGCAAAGCATGTACTTAAAATATTCATTAAGATTAAAAGCTTCTGGTGGAGCCTCCTAAACATCAAAAGAAAAAGGAGAAGGAAAGAAAACCACTCCACAGAAACTCCACAGAAAGATAATAGGGAATTTCAAGAGAAGAGTGTGAAACCAAAATATTCCCTTGCTGGTATTAACTTTTTTTCTCTTGAAGTGTTTCAGCTTAATCTTTTTTCCTCAGCATAAATGATGCAACAGTAGAGTGCCTTTTAGGTGTATCCAATGAAACCTCTCTGATCCATTGACATCATAAAGCAAGCACAGTAATGGCTGTTTTCTTCTAGCATCTCAGCACACTTTTAGAGTAAAAGATCTATAATGAAGTTTTATATTTCTAGGCTTCATTACTTTTTATGTAGCAAAGCAAAGTACACTTACTGGAGTAGAAAGATAAAAAAAAGTCTTAAAAGAGTTACAAGTAAGAAATAACTATTGAAATAAACCAACACATTTTCAGTATGTACTATGGCACCTTTTTGAACTTTGATTTTAACTTCTGTGCTAGTTCAAACCATGTGCATTTCCTTGTGCATGTACATGTACTTTTGATAGCGTTCACAAAGTATGTTTTCATATTTTTAAAACTACAAATTGTCTGGTATTTCTTGTGCAATCAGTTCTAATTCTAAGGAGAAACATCATGCGTCTATGTGGCCAGGACTTTCATTTTTCTAGATCAGCTGCTAAACTCTTTGAAATCCTAGAGTTTAAGGTCAGGGGTCTCCCAAACTAGTGATACTGGTAACTTTATGCTCAAAAGTCTGTGGAGGAGCCTTCTTGGGAAGGCAGTCTAAGAAAGCAATGCCTGCATTCTAGCAAAAGTACATTACAGGCGAGCATTTTGTCAGAATATGTGAAGGTAAGTTTTTAAAGGATTTTGCATATTTTAACAATTTAGTAAATGGATCAATGAATTCAGTGGAATAACTCATGTTAGTGTGTGTAGCAATGAGATCAATTATAATGAATTTCAGTGTCACTTTGAAAATTATCCTTCAATTGTGTACCAAATAGTGTTCAATAAAGCATAATTTTGAGTTTATATCAAGCCAAGTCAGAAGAGTAAGAAAAAAGTACACCACCAACACAAAGTAGTTTTGACAAGAAAACAAGTTAATGATGTCTCAAAAACCAACTAAATGCAAACAGATGAAAGATGGAGGGTTGGGTGAGTCTGTGTGTCTCTTTTTTCTCTACTTATTGGAGGATATAGCTAAGGATACATCGGGTACATTAACAAATCCGAGAGTTGAACTTCAAATACAAACTACATTTCAGGGAAGCTTTAAAGGGTGATATTTTATCAAAAATTTTTTAAATCCTGGTTATTAAAAACACAAACCCTACATTCACTTCCTTAACAAATGATTTGTTGACATTTAGGAATTGTTGACATTAGGTATAGGGTGTGGGAGTTTGCAGTGTACAAGTAGGAAAACATGGTTTAACAATCCATCAAATTAATTTGAAATGACTTACTACTAGGGTTTTTTTTTATGAAAAACAAAATTCCTTGCAGGCAAAATTACTTCTGATTGCAAAAAGAAGTCTCTGAGAGGTTCCATATTTCACCAAATATTTTAAGAATATTTTGGCTTTGTTAAAAGCCTCTCTCTTTCTCTGCTCTGCTATTTCAACATCAGTTTTCATCTGCACCTCTAATCTTTACAAGCCAAGAGGTTTTTTTCAGTTCTATGCCATCCAGCTTTTAACACAGCCGATATAATTGTATAATCCTTTAAAAGATCTTAAAAAAGCAGGGTTGACAATAAGAATAATATTCCTTTGGATTAAGTAATTTCTATATAATAGAGAGTCTTTATCACACTGCTACATACACATGACGGAATAACGCTTCTTTTTTGATTTCTTTTTCTTTGGAAGAGGAAAACTCTTGTGTGGGATTAATTTCTTAAAAAATTTATCATTCCTGATAAAGGTGTGCTTTTGGTATTCACTAATAAAAAGAAGAGAATTATAGTTCAATATCTTCATTCCTTCATCCCATTGTGTTATTGCTGAACCTGTCAACAAGACTACTAGTTAGCCTCACTGCCTTTGGTTTATTATATGCCTATGATCCTTCTGGCAGATGTCGAGATACTAGCTGAACAACAAATAATGATATAGAAAAATAATAATGACACACTTTAAAAGCTATTTAAGCCTCTCTAAGGATATTCACCTTGTAAATTAGAAACTTTTTCTTCATGCAACCTATAAATCTTGACAATATCAAAGTCAATTCCTGTGCTGAAATACTGGTCTCTTGAAATTGCAATGAGTATTTGGCCATATATTACCCTGTATTTGAATAGTTTTCACCAGCTGGAATTCTTGCTTAGATAATTTTTACCCTCTTTGGAACAATTCTTCAGCCGCATGCTTGCTTTCGTTTTTGCCTTTTTTTTTCCCTAGTGGTCCAATATTTTTCATTAGCTTTTTGTTTTTGTCCAAACACAATTGCCAAAGGGGAAATTAGTTGAACTGAAACATGTCAGTTCCCCTATGTATAGCCTGCAACATCCCAGAACCCATGTGCCCCATGCCCTGTGGCACATATCGCATTTTCTGTCTCCAGGAACTATAAACAGGCAGCAGTGTAGTTTGCCAGCTAATGCTCTTACACTGAACTGTGGCCTTATTAGAGCTGACGCCTGTGAACCTGTCAAATACAACATCAGTTCCTATTATTGTCTTATGAGCAATGAGGTGTTGCTTTGATTGATCTGCATAGTTGCCAACTGCACGATGCCTTGCAGGGTTTTTTTCCTTTTTTTTTTTTCCCCTCTGAGCTTAGAATGAGTTCACAGCCATCAATCAATATGTACACGGCAAACTTTTCATCTGGAAACTCTAGTACTATTAATTTTGTTGAACCTGTTGTGGTCTGAGCCAACTATGATGTGGTGATATGCAGTTTGTTTCTCATTCAATTTAAGTGAGAAAAGTTTATGTTGCAATCTTCTGTTCCACAATTTGTATCCATCACATAAATAATTCAGTCTAGTACTTCATTTTCACTGAATGATAAGGAGCGTCCTAAGAACACTCTTTTTTCATTTAGTTCTTGTTGAGGCTTTATTTTCCTTAGATATTAGCATTTTTCAGGATGAATTGAAACATAAGTTAATAGAAGTGTGATTTCAAAGCTGTTGTCTGTTGAATTTGTGAGAAGCACTTTAAAATGTTTTACAGTGATCAAAAGTCCTGATCTTCCACTGGTTGACACTACTTTGGATGTCTCCATCAACTCCAAAGAGTCCTGTGTCAAATGAGGATTTTTTGTACTTTTGTGGCAGGGAGTGGTGTTTTGAAAAGCCACGAGTTAGACCAGATGATGTATTTAAATTTATTTGAATACTGTTTATAGCAAAAATCATGTTAGAGACCTGCTAACTGTAGCAGTTGCAGTTCTCATTGTACCACTTCCAGAACACTTAACTGTGAAAAATGTTATCCTTTATTTTTTCAGAGACTTCCTTGGAAGTCATCACGCCCACTCAACCTTGCTATCTCATCAAGTGCAGGTAATTCAAGAAGCAGAGGAAATACAGAGTATCTCGATATACAGGATTCACTTCCGAGTAGCCTCAAAGTGTAACTTGTGAGAAGAGCATCTCATATAGTTACTGACCTACTTGAAAAACATTCATTTGTAAAGAAACATGGGGATGTCTGTGCATCAAAATCTAGGATGTCGTTTAATTTCAGTCTTCAAGAAAAAAAGTAAATTTGTTAGGATACAGAAAAAGCTTTTTTTTTTTTCAAAACTATTGCTTATTAACTGTCCAGCAATAATATTATTGATAACAATGACCAGCCTGATTGAGCTTGAAAGAATCATCTATTTTAAAGAATGGTTATGGTCTGAATACTGACATCATAGGCAATGCCAGCAATCTATTTTTCCTTGGGAGAGTAGGCAAGAAACTGGAACTTAGTACTAAAGCATTTCTCCTAACAATCCTAGCTCACATAGTATATGAGAAGTATATAGCACTTTTTTTTCCTCTGAACTTCAGACTTCTACAGCCTCTTCCTGGTTTGATGGTTGGTTTTTTGTTTTGGTTTTGGTTTTTTGGGGTTTTTTTGGGGGTGCTTTTTGTTTGTTTGTTTAACAAAGAGCTGTATTCTATTCCAACAGCAAGCTGAATTTCAGTTGAAGGCATATTGGCCAGAAATGCCCTGCTTTGAAAGTTTTTAGAGAAAGGGAGCCTACATTTGTTGAATAGCTTAACTATTTTCTCTATCAGATTGCCTTTGTTCTTCACCTGTGTTTTTTCTTCTGTTGGTGGTCCTTTTCACATATAGTAAAATTGCTGTGGCTAAGTACCTTTTCACATGAAGCAGAAACCTTTCTGCTCTATTAGCTTTTAAAAAGGCAGCTTAGGACGTGATCTATAGAACACCTGGTTTGTGTTTGCATATGCTTTAAGGCACCTATCCACTGCATTCTGACTGAGCTTGGATTTTACTCTCCTTGGAAAATATGTGGAAACCGTCTCTACAAGCAAAAGGAGATCGTGTTGTGATTCAATCTATCTTTGGTGTTTCTTTATGCTTTGCAAGAAACATGAAGGTTTTCCAGTAGAATGTATGTGTGATAAGTAGGACTGTGCCTGAGTGTATAAACACCACAGTTTCAGAGAAGACAAAGTAAGTAATTCTAGCAATGGTCTTTTTGCAGAGCTTATTCCTTCACATCTATTGCCTTCTCAAATAAAAGCAGGCTGTAAAACACAATTGATGCAGAAAGTGCTCATACAGCCCTGCCTCAGGCAGTCATCCCCTTAGCCATCACACAGCTTCCTGAAAGTAGTGGGGATGGATAACACGTCCAGAAAAGAGGAACAGCTGAGATATTTCTTCCTAAGCTTTGTACTTTTTGCACGAAAAAAAGAGAAAGATGCTCTTCAGAAGTAAATCTGTATTCAGTTCTACAGGAACTTAAGTTATTTTCTGTACTACAGAGGTCGATATTGTAATTATCTGGACTGGAATGGTTGGACCAAAAGCATGTGGAGAAAAAGACAGAACAGCCACAAAGCTGCTACATGATGTTTAACACACTGCATTGGGCAGTGCAGGGAAAGAACAGAGAAAAACAGCCTGTGTCCTCCAGTAAATCTGTGTCTGTCTTGAGGCTAATAGAGATTCCTGAGAAAATTAAATTAAATATCTGGAGGCAGAGTTTATCTTGCTCTTCTACTTTTTAACATCCACCACAATGAAGGCCTGGCAACTGCTTTTAAACACTTATGTGTTTAGATGATACTAAGGTACTGCAATGGAATTTCATTTCCCAATGTTAATTTACTTCAGTGCATATAAAAATCTACAAACAAAGATTTCTTCTAAGAATACTATAACTGCTTTACTTGAACAACTGTTCTAAATATTTAGTAGAATGTTTTGTTTTATTTTGCTCTTCAAACTTGCTAGAAAAAAATGGAAAAGTGAAAGAACATGGCAAAGAAGGAAAAGTGTAGGGAAAACCTGAAACGAAAGGAAAATGTTCTTTTGGACGAGGCACTCGTATCTTGGGAGGAACTGCTGAATCCGTTTAGTTTCCATTGGCTGTAAGGTGAAAGAATGTTTTCTGGATTAAATTTAAGACAGAAACAAACAAACAAAAAAAAAGCCTTTATGAATTGATGCCAAAATACTATGCTAAATCTTGTAGACTTAAGTCTCCTATAATTTTTCTCCAGATATTTAACTCCTGAAACCCAGGAATTTTCTTTCTTTTTTTCTCTCCCTTTTTTTTTTTTTTTTAATATAAGTTCCATAAAGGCTTTTTTTGAGGCTTGCTAGAGTTTGAGCAGGTTTTTTTTGAAAGAAGACCATCTTCCACATAATCTTATGTTTGGATACTCGGCAAATGTCAGTTCATGTCTTGGCCTTGAGGTTTTCTGTGTCACCTCGAACAAATCACATAAGTCACTGTATGCCATAGTGTCTTTTGAAATACATTAAGTACTAGCCTGTCTTGCCAGAAGGATTTAACGTTAGATCTACAAAGGCTATATGACTTGCATAATATGCTGAGAAAGGTCAGAAAGAGCAAGATGAAAGGTGGGTAGGGAAGGACTGGAATAACGCTTCCAAAAAGAAAGGATGACTCAAAGCTTGACTGGGATAGCACTGTAACTTTAGGAACGAACAAAGAGCTACGTTGGGTACTAAACACAAAAAATTCAGTCCTTGAGATCATCTTTTCAAGAAATAGAAACTCCTGTTCCAATCATTTTACATGTTTAGATGGTGCAGCATGTGCTGTGCTGTATTGTTCACCTGAGAGCTCTGCTTCCTCTCCAGGTGCTCAAAGACAGCAGAAGTTTTTTCTGGGCTTACAAAACTTAAGCTGTCTCAAGCTTTTTGTTAGTCTGCCTTCATAGCTCTGAGCAAGTCATGTAATCCCCTTGTGATTTGCTTTTTCCTTCAGGGACAATGGTATTTAGTTATGGAAGCCAGGCTCCAGAAGATCAGGCTTTTAAACTTCTGGTTCTAGACAAACCTTGCATGTAATCCTGGGCAAATCCAGATTTACAGTAATGATGATAATTTCTCATTCTTAGTCTTTCTAAGACCTTCCAATTATATGGCAAAACTTTGAACTTTTCTTTCTGTATGTTTTATTGTTGCTTCAGATGTTTCTTCAATATGGGTGTTTCAGAGCTGTTACTCAGTAAGAATAGACTATACATTAAAAGAAGGCAAGTTCAATATAGAAGAAGAGTTCCAGAACAGTGGAATCGCAGGGTATAATGTGCAAAAAGTTAGGACACTAGAAAACTTAGTCATTCAAAAGAATGCATAAGCAAAAATGTAAAACAGACTTTTATCTACAGTATTTAGAGCACTCGTCTTCAAAGTAAATGACAAGTATACTTTTTTAATGTTGTTATACCATATTAAAAATCTTTGTTCTTATTAAAGCAATAAATGCTTGGGTTTTTTTAAGGTAATTTTTTCTGAAAGTCTCTTTAAACATTCAGACATAATAATTAATTTTGTCATTTAAATATATTTTTGGCTACGGAGCTATACTGGGCTTCTAGAGAAAAGTGATATATGTTATAAGTCTATATGCAATATATATTAAGCACTCGTCATGATGATAATTTGATAAAAATAATCTTTAGGGTGTCTCAGAAAACACATTTTTGACAGTCTTCACTGTACTTCCATGGAAAATGCTAGTAAAGCAAGTATTCATTAAATCTAATGAAGAGGAAACTTTAAAATCTTTGCAAATGTTGATTTATTTGCACAAATACCAATGGGGCTGCTATCCATGTGCTTTGTGTGTACTAAAAGGAAAAATATTTGATTCTTAACAAATGTTCTCAGATGCCCTTTTTTATTTTTTTGCCCCAATATGGAAATGATCAAGAGTATTATGTATTTAGAAGAACAATTTGCCTTCTTTGTAAGAAGGCAAAAGTTTTCCTATCCCAGGGATTCTTCTGAAAAGTTTTATTCTCCACTACTTGAAACCTCCTGTTTGTTGTGAATCTGAAAAATATTTTGTAATATTTCAGAAATGTTCTGTTCAAATCTAAAAATTTGCCTAAATTATGACTCTTAAGCCTAAATTAAACCTAACTTTTGAATTTTAAAAACTATAATTATGATGGTAAGATTTTCTCCAAACCTCCTAACATTTTCAAAGCCCTAAAATAATATCAACTATATGAAAAGATGATGAAAAGAAACACATTCTTCTGAAGTGACAAATTTATAAAAAAACTCCCTTTCAGTTCAATTGAGAGAAGGTGCCATTTGTTTGTTTTAAAGAAAATTGGTGTCAGGTGAAAACTTTGATCTTGCATTCCTAATTAGACAAGTATAGTCCTAATGAAATATTACTTTTACTGCAGCATCTGTGTATTGAGATTATAAATTCCAGCCATTCTACTACAGTAGCATATGGAAGATCCTCTTATGAACTGTGGCTTCACTGCATTGCACAGTGAAAGAACAGCAGCTAAAATACCTTACAAGTAACTGTGAAACAGCGTCCTCATAAAGCTAAAATCAAAAAGCAAAGGGGAAGACAAGATCTCATGACTAATTTAGAATCATTAATATATAACTGACTTGACACGTCCATAGAGCTAACAGAAGTCTACAGTTTCTGCCTCCTGACAGATTTTCACCTCTGTGCATTTTACTGTGAATACATTAAATTTGTTGTTTTACAGTCTAATGCGACAGGTACACAGGCATGCACATCTGTTAACAAACATTTTCATTTCATAATCTGAGTCATTATAGTTGTGACTTCAATGAGTGTTTGAAATGACAGATTTAATTAATGGCAAGTCCCAAATAAAGCATATATTTCTATACGTTAATGGTACTGCCTCTTCTTTGACATTTTCAGCAGGTAAACAAAGTTCCCTAACAAAAGGTGACAGAATCTTTGGATCACAAAACTGTTTTGAAATTGCTTAGGCAAGTGGACACGCTGCTGTCCACAGCAGTGATTACAACCCCCATAAGCCTAATTCTTCTACTGGACACTGTCAGAAACTGAGGACTGGGCAATTAAGTGACAGGAGTTTCTTTTTTCAGGCTGAAACATTTGATTTCCACTTGACCCAGCATCAAAATGTAGGGACCCATCTACACTCTGAGATGATGAGAACGAGTGCTTATTCTGCAGCACTTAAAGAGATAGACTGGAAAAACTCAGTGTATATTTTAAAATCTCATAAGTGTTAAACGTGATGTTTCACTTTTAGAGAATGATTACTGTCTGGAGTTTGGCGGAACAAAGTTAGTCGTGATGAACTAAGTTGGTAATGATGAACTAAGATAATATTGATGTTGGACTTCACATGTGCTTCCACAGACATTGCCCTGTTCTGTTAATTAAGGCTGTATTCTGGTCCTAGTTCTAATAATTTGACTTATACACCCATTTGGTAAGTGACAGATCTTTCTGTACACAAAGACAGAAGATAAGCAAAAAGCACTTTGGACTGTCCCTTGCTGATACTTCTCTCTTTGGGATAATTTAAAGAAATCCCCATGTGAGCCAGCTGGCAATAGTGCTGGATAGAGAATTCTATCAGTAACACTGTTCAAGGAGACAGCATTTGAAACCTAATGGTGTCAGAGTGTCAGCAATAAGAGGTGAGGAATGCCATGAAATATCTGCAATAAATGGGAAAATGGAACAGTTAAATGCCTCACAAATGAGAAAGTGTATGTTGTATTTCATTGAGCTTGGAAAGGACTAAATACTTTAGCAAAAATGTCATTAGTGTACAGGTGTATTGAGAAATATTTCTCCTGAAAATTTTTCGATTTTAAAACTATTTTTGGTTTTTTTAAAATTATTTTAAAAGCTGTGATAACTTTGGAAACAGTTGCACCTCAGCTGAAACTAATTAAACAATTTGCACTTTATAAAAAGAGAAACAAATCTTTTTTCTGTCACAAGCAGTATCTTTCTTTGAAATATAAAGACCACAAGCTGAACTTCTTAATAGAAATTTTCCATCAAAATTTAGTTGAACAAAGTTCATAGAAAATCAGATTTTATTATAGGACAATATAATATTTTACCACTGTTTGATTTTCTGCTAACAAAACCAAAACTCTTTGATCTGTGTTGAACTCTACATAATGTTTGTGGTTAGTGGACTGAAAAACTGGTCTGTTCTAAACCAGTTCAACAAGACTGATTCTGAAGATAGTTCTGAAGATTCTTTTATGTGTTACGTCCCACATCTTAAATCAAAATCAGTCCTTGACTAGACTGCCTTCTCTAGTGTGGTCTGTTCTTGGATCCATGTGTTTAATGTATTTTAGCATTAACCTGAGAATGGGAAATAATTGATGTTGAAATTTTCTGAAATTTGGGAATTCTGTTTTTCCTTTTCTCTACAGCATTATGTCTAATACCCTTCTTGATAACAAAGTTTAGGTTACACTCTTTCTTAATTTTAAATTAGTTAAAATTTATTGCTGCTCTCTATAAAAAGAAGGAATGTATGCCTTAAGCTCTGCTTTTTTATCAAGACATCTTTGCAAATATTCATTTGCAAATCAGCAAAAGTATTATAGCTGAATTTAACAGTGAACAGTGACTTTCATATCTAAAGATTTTTGCAGCTTATGATCAGAAAAGTTGTTGTTTGTCTTTTCCTGTCAAGTCTAGTTGTGAAATACTGAATACATTTCATTGCCAAAATAATTTGCTAATGTGATAGGTTAGAAGGGTCTGTAGATGACTTCAAAAACGTAAAAATCTGGTTTTGGATCTTCAGTGTTATGCAACACAAATACTGAATCATCCCTTAAATTTCAGTGGCTGACCCAAAAACCTGCTTTCTAATCAATATTTTCTATTAGGCAGGTAGTTTTGAAAGCCAGAGAGCAGCTAAGCAAAAGTTATTCTTTCATCACTGCCATCTGACAGCTGTGTTTCACACTTGGTGTGTGCAAGTATATTAGCACCCACCTTGTTTTCTGAAAGGCTGTCAGAGCACAATCATCTTGGCATTCTCTTTAGAGAAGATGATATCAAGGATTCTAGGAATGCATTTCTCCATACAAATGATTAACGATTTTTTATTTGTAAAGGTTTAAGACTTCTTTTCTCAGATTTATCTAGTTTCTTCTAAAAACCCCAGGATACTGGAAAACAATGCAACTCCCTTCCCTCCCAACCCTCAAACTCTTGATGGACATCTAAAACCTTTATAAGCTCTGGAAAACACAAATACCTGCGTCATTTTTGTTTTGTTTCTGTCTTCCTGAAATGTTGCTTTTTAGACAGATCCTGTTAGAACATTCCATTACTCTTAGTATCAGCTGGAGGGGTTTTTTTTTCCCTTCATATATGTCTACTTTTCTCTTTTCTCTCTAAAGCCCTCAAACTGTTTTTGTTGCCTCCCAGCATCCTCTTTCTTCTCTACTCATTTCTGCAATTCAAGGTTTTTCTTCCTTTCCCAACATCAAACCCCTTTTCTGAGTCATCTTCCTGCAGAGCTGCATCCCCTTTTTCCCTTCCCACTTGGTAAAATGGGAAAGGGAACTTTAGCATTTGCAACATATGCTTCTACCACATTCTTGAGAATCTCATTAGGTAAGTGAAATTCAAGTAGCTGACTTCTTCATGTTTGTTTTTAAATGTTCCTTAATAAAATGAGATCAAAATGAAAAATTTTGTATTCTTAATATGGAGTAATGTTAGTAGTTCAATACTTGATGGACCATGTAATTGAGCATAGGAGAAGGTTATGTTCCATGCATATTTATTCCTTCTGTTTCTGGAAAGTAAACACTTCTTGAATGACCCACACACACCTCCATTATCTCGTGTAAATTGACAAGAAATAAATCTGTGGAAATGCTGTCAGGATACTGTAATTGGGGAAATGAAATGCCATGTAGAAAGATACATTCTGATAGTCTTGATAAAGCATGCACTAGCAGTGCGTAAATTCAAGGAAGTGTATATTCTGAGCATAATTTCAAATGAACAAGGATGATAAGTGTTGAAGGACTTCACAGCTGCCCATATTTTAGCGTTAAGAAAGAATATTCTTTTACACTTGCTCTTTCTTCTATCTGCATTTTAAGAAAGCTTTTGGGGAAGAAATCTTTAGCTAATCTTTAGTTTTCTTTTTAACTGGAGACAGTTATCTGTAGAGTATTCCCTGGAGAAATAGACAGATTCCATATAAACATTTGATGAAGGGAGTGATTGGGCATAGAAAGCATAGGTAGCAATAAGGAAAAGACACCATTTCAATTTCAGCAATCTCTTTCCCAAATACGTGCAGAAATAATGTTATCTTCCTATTCTTGGAAAAGAAAGCCAGATACTATAACCAGTTCAGACTAATGTAATTTATTTTTTAAGATTATCCACTTTATTAGATGTTGCTGACTGTCCCTCTAATTAAATGTATGGATTATTTTATAGTATGTATAAAGTACATCCAAAGTATATATTTAAGATTGTGTACTTCTCAATTCAACCCCCAATCCATTATACACCTATACAGATGTTGTCCTATTCACATATATGATGTTTCAGAGGCTGCATATTTATAAAGATAAGCACATGAGGAAGAGTTTGCTGAATCAAGATCTAATTTCAGATAGGAAATTTGCCATACCTGTAATTTATATTTGTATCACAAAAATTAGCATCTTGTTCATTTTACTAATAGCAATAAATCATCAGGTGGTAGATAAAAATCTGGTAAACTGCAGGAAAAAATATTTTTTCCCAGCAATCTATTATAAGTGGTGGTTTGGGATAATTAATAGGTCTTGGCTTCTTTGTAATGTAAGTGTTCTTTGGTATTAGGATCCGTTAAAGGCTGTAGTAAATAAATATTCATGGCAGTGTCTACTCATTGAGATAGGGTCACTTAGACAGAGTGTTCTATTAAAAATACATTTAATTTACTTGTAGTTGTCACCCAGTAGGTGTGAGAATTGATGCTTTGACCAGCAGCCTTTGTCAAGATTCATGGGGAGAGGTCATGAAGAATCTATTGGTCAAAATGTCAATTAGCTTGCCTAATGGATTATACCTGTGAGTGCTGCAGCCCTATCTTTAAGTAAACGGATGGACTATCTCAACAAGAGGCCACTTTCATTTATATTTTATTGATGTTCTAATTGAAGTAAATTACCAAATTATACTGTACATATAAAGTGATGCATTTGAGGTTCCCAGAAAGCAGTCAATGGGATATAATAGTGTATTATATACAGAAAGATATATTTGTTAATGTCCTTAACAAAAAAAAAAAAAAAAAAAAAAGAAAAAAGAAAAAAAGAAAAAAGGGAAAAAAAAGGAAAGCTATTCTAAAACCAGGTGCCAAAATGATTATATCCTTCCCCGAAGTTGAGACTAGGGATTTGCCTGTATCTCTGGCTCTGTAGCAAGATGCAGAACCCCAAGCCCATGATAAACAAACTAACTTAGGTACTAGAAAATGTTCTGTTATGTAGAGTTCAATGAAATGGCTTTGGCATTTCTTACCTTACCTGGCAATCCAAACATACCCTTAAAGTGGTGGAGAGAGGGCACCCAGCACTTAGGCTCTAAAGCACAAAGGGAACAACTATTCCGGAGTGCATATCCTGGCAAGCTGATGCTGAACAGGTCATTTTTCAGTTTATACATGTGACACTAATTTGCCCTTGCAGCTGTAATAAAAAGATAGCATTATAATTATTCTATTTATAGAATCACGCTACACTATTGGGCTTTATGAAGGTTATTTTCACCTTAAAATATATCAGTGGAGCTTAGAGAAACTCAAGGTAAAGCAAGAATGGATAGGAGTAAAACAGCAAGGCTAGCGTACTGTCCTCCTAAACAAGAGTTTAACTATCATTGAGCTTTTTTCTCCTTCCTTTAGTAAACAAGGGGGGAAAGAAACAGGAATGAAAACTGCTAGTCTTAGTGGTATTTAGGTATTATAGTTGCATTCTTGACACATCTGAAACAGAGGTAAACAATTCTTCCTGGAAATTTTGCCTTCATAAGTACAGATTGATTGTTCTAGAAACGTAAAACCTCGCTCCAAATCTTGCCAATTTGTATAAAAGAGCTTGTTGTATTGTAGATGATGGCAAGACAATTACACAGCAGGAGGTAAGAGGGACAAGAACACAGACTGAAGCCAAAGAGGAAGGGTGAGGTTGCAGAAGGGGTATTCTGCTGCACCTTAAGCTGATCGATGGGAGGCATGCAAACTCCAGCATGCTGTCTCAGCTGGCAAGCTCAATCTCAGGCAGTTATGAACCTGATAGGTAAGATTGAATGAATTTGTCACCAAAGCATTTTCTCAAGGGTTCTCATTTGAAAGATTGGACAAGGCAGTCTGAGACAAAAGACAGATTTCTACTTGATTAAGCTTGGTAAGATCATTGAGCAATAGGAATTCTGGAAATATAAAAAAATCTCAAGCCAAAATAGGCTAACTTAGATTTTAAGCTCCTTTAGATTAATGTAAGTTTTCTCTGCTGAAGTGAGAGAGGAGAACAGCAAAATCTTTCTTTTTTTTTTTTTTTTTTGGTGAGAAAATTACTTGAAGAAACCTATCGTGCTTATAAAGTATTTTGAACTTTTTAACTGAAAATAGTATTCCCTGATTGTTAAATCAAAATCAACTGAGTGCTATTCTTGTGTATGTTAACCAGCATTGCCATTAGACTCGCTTTGCTGAAAGGAGGAGCAATGTAGCTAAAGCTTAATCAGATAAAGAATTTTGTGTATGGAGAGTGGCCTGGAGAATGACATCCAACTCCTCATATAAGTTAGAATACTTCCAACACAAGTTTTTCTCCATTCAGGGAGATAAAAAAGACAGAAGGGTAACCAGTCCTGTAGCCATAGTGCAAAGTAAAAACAGAGAGGTCAGTTCATTAGTATGACTGTACTCATGTTTCTGAACCATTTTATATAAAATACTCCTTTGAACTTTGAGCAGATAATGTGGTTTCAAAAACAGGAGCTGTAAGAAAAATGAATAGTCCAATTAGTAGATATTGGTAGCTGTGTTGGATGATTTATAGCTATTAATAGTTCTGTTGGCTACTGACCACTATAATAGACACTAGAATTTATAGTAATTTCATATGCCAGGAGCTGTGACTGCTCTGTAAGTCATCTGTCTTTCTGAGAAAAGCAATGGTCATCTAATTTATCACAGTATAATAAATTAGCAACCAAGTTTACCAAGAACACTACTCAGATGATAGTTCAAAAAGCTAAAACATGTCATAATCACTGCTTGTTTATAATCATCTATCTTATGCTTTTTTTTTTTCTGGTGTCAGATTAAGTTTCTTATCTGAGCAAATGGAACAGAACATCTTGAAAACAATTCTGCATTTACAGATGGGCAAAAGGAGTTCAAAGTATATTATTTGTCTGAACTTCTGGAAAACAAAATTACAAAAAGATGCAATTCTGTCAGTCTTATGGTAGTTTCCTTAAAAAATGCAAAGCTGAAGATATCTGGTATACACTCTACATGTAAGATTGATTACTTCATTCATATTGAACTTAAGTTCAATGTAGTATAAACAAAACACTTAACTGAGGCATCGGATGTGTAAGCGTTTTTTTCTCTCACTACTGTTCCTTTTTATATTTTTAAGAAATGAAGTGTATGTGGTTGCACTGTCTGCATCTTCCCAACTGTCCTTCTCCTCCTAGCAGCTTTTTGATCAGTTTATTTCAGGTAAGTCTGAGGGGTAGGAATCTTGGAAATACCTTATTTCCTCTGAGATTTATGAGAATAGGTAACCAGGAAGAGAAAGGAAATATTTCACGTATTCCCTCTGAAAGCTCTAACGAGTGGAAGTCTCTTGTTAGTGCCAGAGAACACACATTTATAAATGCACCAATAATGAGAAAAGTTTCAATCAGACCTTGAGTTAGACTCAAGAATCACAAATCTATACAAAGCTGGTTTCCATCATATATGCAGAAGAGGTGGGCTCGCCATATAAAAGGTAGAAAATTAAGAAAAAACTAACATCACAAGTTTAGAGTGAGCAAAGGGGTAATTGCTGTGAATACAAGTGTCAGAGTATATACAACGAAGTCTCAAATGTCTTACCCAATGACAGAATATGAGAAAACAAAGTCACAGTAAATAAGTAGTCTCATTCTATAACTTTACTACTTCAAGTAGTTCAATACAATTAATGTATCTGTACTACTCTGTGTGTGAAGAAAAATTGAAGAGCCAGAGTTGTAAACAGCGTCCAAGCCCAAAGAGATAAAATCATTGATCTTGTATTCCTTTTCTTTCAAGCATCTGTCACAATTGCCCAGAACTGTAGTGATATCATCGGCTATTACAACTATTTGATACAGAAAGATGTTTTTTCTAGCTGAAGAGGAAGATCTATTTCAACAATTGTATAGCATTTGATTTATTGTTTTCAATACATTTAGTGAGATGTGTTCTGTATTAATGTTTTCATCTGTTTGGCCTTTACTACCTCTCTAGTATTACATTTTTCACAATGTCTTGTAAAGTGAGATCATTTAAAGAACTTAGAGGGAGGAACAGCAAATGTAGGAACAAAAGGTTTTTAATTATAAAAACGTACCAGTCACTGCTTTTCCACTGAAATAATGCTTTAATGAATCTAATCTTTATTTTAAAAAAACCTTTCAGGATGGGGAGTAATATAAGCCTTACTGTATAAAATTAATGAAAAAAATCAAAACTCAACAGATTTGTTCAGACGGATACCTTAAATTATACAGCCTTTACCCTGAAGTTTTCAGTAACCAAGTTAAAAACAAAGAACTGGGTTTCTAAACACCTTTAGAAAGTGAAAGAAAACCTGTTGATATTTTTTGCATTACTATACAGTAACATGTTATCCCCTTAATATAAACTAGAGACAAATATGTGCATCTATTTATATATTTATGCCAATAATTCCTATATGCATTTTCCTTATAAATGAAAGTGTTTGGGGAGTAGAAGTAGAAATTCTAGCTGAGCACTTACTGAGATTTATAATTTGTAAAAATGGGGAATAGATCTGAAAAAAAGCTATTAATGTCAACTTTGAAACAGAAAGTAAACATGATTAAGAAGTTGCCTAAGAACATAATCAAAGGCTATAGGAAATAAGCAGAAGGAAGAATATCAATTGTTATAGGTAGAAATGGAAACTGTAACTCCAAAGATTTTTCATTACTATCAAAGCAAAAAATTAATCTGGGAGGAAATTAGAACTCTGGAGGATGAGATGGGAGACAGGACGGCAGAGGATGGTGAAATTATTGAAGTATTAAATTAATACTTGCTTAATATAGTCACAAAGGCTAACACTAATGGATTAATAACTGGCAATATCTTCATTCTTAATTCTGTGCATGTGCAGTTAAGCTTCTTTTCTCTTCCCATCTCAGTATAGTTAGATTTGTAAGTAAGTTAGATTTGAATCTTGTTAATTATTTTTTAAACTTCAGAAACACAGAATGGAGATATGCCCTTTCTACCACGGCAATGCTTATTAAATTTGTATCATCTCTATTTAATGCACATAGTTATTTGACATTCCTGGAGAAAATATTTTAAACATCAGTGCTGCTGTTATCTTCAGCACACTTTAAAGGAAAGAAGATACCAAGGATTGCAGTGACAAATATTTCCTTGCTCTTTTATTTTTTTAACATAGCATAAACAAACAAATGGTTTTCTCTATATATAAAAATGCTGAAGTCAGAGTAGAATCTCCACTGTTTTCAGCTGATACGACTACTGAAAATATAAGCCAGAGAGAGTAATCAAAATAACTGAAATAGCTTTATAAAAAAAATTTTATTCTCAGTAGCAGGCCAGTAAATGAAGTGTATACTAAGTTGATTTTGAAAAATATGAAAATTATTTTACATACTTTAATTATACAGTCACTTACTTAGATAGGAATTAGCTATTGAAATCACATTTCAGAGAATTAATATAGCTAATATGGAAATAATCGCATCTCATGTCTCCTGTAAAGATTTCATTGCTTATATTCTACATGAACAATGCAAAGGGCAGATACCATCCTTCCATACTGTCAGAAATAACAAAGCAGATCTAGATATGCTAGGCTTTCATCTCTCATAGACTAGAATTTTAATCAGTCTAATATATGTGTAACTAAGGAACTGTTTCTCTGGGCATTTTTTCTTAGCTAATTTTAGAAATGCATCCTCATTCATCAGTCAGATCAGCCATTTAGTCCTTAAACAGTCCAATCAAATTATAATTAACCTTTCAAACTAAGCATGGGACTAATAGAACCTGATTCTCAGGTCTAGCAATACGGTGCGGGGCCTGAAAGGATCTGATCTCTTGCAAGTAAATGCAGAGAGGGCTTCGGCCCTGTCCTTGCTGCCTTGCTCTTTTCTCTTGGTAGAGGTCTTCTTTATCCTGAGTAACTGTGTATAGAGTCCAAGGTGTGGTTTAGTTCTCCTTCTGCTCCAGCAGACCTCGACTGTGGCAGTAGACCCACCTGAGGCTTCAGATTCCCATTCCTCTTGCCATAGGGAGCTGGAGATTCAGTCAGCAGCAAGATGAACCTTTGCGTGGAGGTTCACAGCCTTTAGTAATAGTGCCAGGCTCACTGAAAGAGGGAAAATGTTTTGGTAGTGGGGGTTATTTTTTTGTTTGTTGGGTGTTTTGGCTTTTTGTTTCAGTTTTTCTTTGCATTTCTTTACATTCTTTAATTACTTATTATATAAAGATATTCCCTTTTTATTTTTTTTTTTACTAAAGAAGCAATTGGTTTATATATCAGTATTAAAGTCTTTTTAATATTTGCAAACATTGTAATTTCTTCTACCTCTCAGCTAAAATATTTATTCAGAAAATTCCCTGATAAATAGTGATCATTCCACTTCCTTGACAATTTTAATGGGTCTTTCCTGAGATGTTGAACACAGCAAACTACAGGAATACCAGAAGTATAGAGAGAGGACATTTAGCAACTTCTTTGCATTCCTACACAGTAATTTGTATCTCACCAAACTAGCTATCCTCCAAAAAAAACCCCCAACCTTTCCTCATATGCTTATAGAGACCTGATACTCTCCTGTAATTATTAAAGAAAGCATTTGAGTATCACCTGAAACTTTTCATTGAATGTACTGAATTCACGTACTCTTCACTTTTACGTCTCAGAAGTTGTTGTCCTTTTTGCTGTGCTTTTACATACTGTATATAGTTCAGCAAAGGAACTAGCTGTGGTTTGCCCACTGCCAAAATCATTGGTCAGCCTCTGTGCTTTAACTGAAATATAGTTAGTTTGATTTAATACCCCGTTAATAAGTATTTAACTGTCTTTGGTCTACCTGGTCTGTCTTTGGTTTACTTGGTCAAACCTTAAAAAGCCCCAAACAATCCACCAAGTCATAATTGCATAAAAATATTTGTCTTTGCTTCAGCCATATATATATATATATATAAACGAGCAACCAAAGCATGAACAGTGGGGTCTGTGGGTCCATCCACATAGGTTATGTAGCATGGCTATGTAGCATTCCCAAAGGATGCACACTGGCAACATATCCATAAACCATGGATACAGAGAAATGTCTGCTTTGTCCCTTAGGGTAATGACTCAAAGTTAAAACACATGCAGATGGTACCATAAGTGTGCTTTTATTTGGCACTGATGCGTGCAGACATTGGGCTGTGTTTGGTCCCAGGGGGTGGCTGGGCTGCCCTTGGCCTGAGCAGAGCTGAGCTGGGTTTTCCAGGCACCCCGTGGCTCAGTGTCCGTTGCCTAGCCTGTCTGAGCTCCAGCTCTGTGAGCGCCGCTGAGGAAGGGGCTGACAGATCCCGGCAGTCTCTGCTGAACAAATGGCCCCGGGGGTATTGGGTGTCTGTGGGGCAGCTTTCACCCCTTCCCTGGGAGGAAGTAGGGCCCAGGGTGTGCAAGACAACCCTCACAGTCCCCCTGCCCAGGGCCCAGGAGCCACAACCTCATCAATAGCCTGTGCTCACCCAGACCTAACCCCAGTGGGACACAGTCCTATATCAACACCTCAAATCCATCTCTGGCTCCTGGCAGGATCCCCCAGACAAGCCCTGGCCTTGTCTCTGCCCACCATGCGCGGGGGTGGGAGAGTGAGGGCAGGACTCTGGCTCCTCCTATAGGAGCTCCAACCCACTGTACTCGCTGTCAATACCAAGGAGGAGGAAGCAGACACAAGATTTAGAGCATAACGTCCTCCATCCAGTTTGGTGGCTTCAATTCAGCCACACCACCGCCCTGGCAACATCTGTCAGGAAGGCCTGATGAGGCATGCCACGTGCAGCTGGGGTTGCCGCTGAGCTCAGCCACACTCACCCAAACCTTCCCCTCTGCAATAGCTGAGCACTTACAGGGTCACCTAAGTACGGGTATGCCTCTTGCTGCAGTTACATTTCGACGAGGTCTGGGATTAAGCATAGGGCTGTGTTCAGATTCGAAATCCATTGTGTGTATATCTTGTGACGGTAGCTGCAGGATTTTGTCTGTATTTCTGGATTTCTAATTTATTCTCTGAAAATGAAGAAGCAGAGTGATGCTGACAGGAAAGGAAATTAGACTGATGAGGCTAACAGGATTGTACAGGGAAGACAAGGACAGAGAGAAGGCTGGAGTGGAAGGGGAGGTAGGAAGGACGAGGCAGAGGAGGCTGTTAGCTCTGCCAGAGCATAGGGTGGCCCTCTGTCTACACTGAGTCAAGAACACATTTCATTTAGAGGAAAAAAAACCCAGCAAAAAATAGTATGCACATAGTCAAAGATGGCATCAAAATATCAACAAACAGAAACTGAAATCAAATGCAAAACTGATCCTAATACTGATATTTTATAATTTTGAAATGCTTGACTTCACAATCTAGATCTCATTTTCATGTAATTTTTTTATGTACAAGTCCAAAATACTCCAGGATAATGTTCAGAATTTCTTGTCTTGAAAGTGTCAAGATAAAAAGTGAGGACAGAAATATATTCCCTCAGAACATATTTGAGAATAATTTCTCTATATGCCAATCACACTCTCTCAAAGATATGAAACTCATAGATGTATTACTGTGGCATATTTATGTGAAAGAACCTTCCCAGCAGATGGGCGTTAACAGCCAATACAGACCCATCTGGCTTAGTAGTGGGTTGTTAATTGGAGAATTTTCCGTAAGAAAATTATTTAGATAGAATTAGATGATATGAAAAATGAAAGAAAATTTATTACGGTCCAATTAGGTACAAATGAAATAATGTGGTTTACTACTTACTATTTTGAAAACCTTCCTCTTTAAGTAGATGAAGACTTAGTAACTTGGCGTTTTCTTGAAAAAGTAGTCAGAAGGGAACTCTCTTTGAAATTTGCAACATATTTGAATAGTCAAAAGTAAATGGACTCCACTATAACATGCAGTGCTTGCTGTGTGAATCATTAGCATTCTCACAGTTCAAGTACATGCACTGATAAAATGATGATGAGCTAGCAAAAGCACCAACTCAATATTAATCCAGCCTTTAGACAAATATTGTAATAGGATTTGCACATTTAAGGGGCAAATTATCCTCTCAGTGTGTGCTCTGTATATCTACAGTATTAATATTGATATGCATTGAAAGAAAAATACATCCATAATTACAATTACATTTACGATTTAAATCCATGTAGGACATGAAATTATAATTTTTTTCCATAATTCTCAGAATGTGAAAATAAGATCCGTTTTTCCTTATGAAGATCCATTTTTTCTTATGTACTCTTTCAGAAGACTAAATAATGTCCAAGAAAGTTTTCTGGGGTTTTGTTTATTTTTATTTTTGCTTCTCTCTATCTGCAAGGATAACTTCTGTTCCTTTAATGTCAGTGGTGATTTACGTTAATTACAGATCTTAATCTTTATGTAGTGGATATATGGCTGAAATATACTACTGGTACACAAAGCTGCTGAAAATAATTCTGTACTGAGTACTTACTGCAACAAAGATAGGTATCCTAACAAAACGATAACCTTTACTGGTCAATAAGCTAGCGTTTCTCCGTTGCTAGCTCTTCCTCTTTCTCTGAGAACATGGTCATTTTCCCCAAAGCTGGCTGCTGTTGTAAGGGAGAGGGCTAGTGAGTCTGACCACCTTAATTCTAAAATAATTATTCTGCAGAAAGGCACCACTGGGTGAACAGCAGAATGGATGAACCGGACTCTTGTGTTCATTTGGTGCCACAAAGGTCAGTACATCAGGCCTGGCACCCAGTCCATCAGGTAGGCCACCGAGCCAATTCAGGACTGCCTGAGCATGTGGCCTCTGTATATCCCAGCTAGTGGCTTTGCTATTGATGCCTGTAATGGTGAAAGGATTTAGTACTCTTCTTGCATCTTCTAAGACGTGTGTGTCTCTTTCTTTAGATAGGTACCTCTGTATCTTGTATCATGCCACCCTCCCATCATGTGCGCACCTCTGCAAAAAATCCTCAGTAACTTGATCACTGGCGTAGTTTGTGTGTCAACATGAAGTTGTTCTGCATAAAAAGAGTGAACAGATTTTTATACACAGGTACGTATTTGAAATTATAACTGATCTTTTTGGAGAGATTTTTTTGTAAATATGCTTCAGCCTATGTTTGGAAGTTAAAAGCATGGTTTCATATGTAAGGAAGATTTCTTCTTTCACCAATATTTCATATGCAGATTATTGAAAAAAGATTCCTATGAAAACTGAGCCTTTGATTTTCCTATCTCTGAATGAGGTATCAATATTCTTATGGATGTTGTGAAAATGAAAATTTTATTATCTTTTGGTACTCTATGCTTGTAGGAGGACTTTACAGACAAGATACTTTTCCAGTCATGTATCTCCTTGAAGCAAAAGAGGACAAGTAACTGGAGTTTCTTTCTTCCCAGAAAGTGGAGACTGAAGGATATAGGGAACATGGAATTTTCACCCAGCTCTCTGAGATCCTGCTGGCTTGGTTGCTAGGCAGATTATCTGATTTTACTTGCGTAAAAGCAGAATTCATTGACTGCTAAATCTCTCGTGATTTGTATTTGGATGCCTCAAGATACAGAGATGAGCTTGAGACCCTTGGAACTGGTGGCTTTATTGTAGTTTGACGGACCTGAGAGTGGAGCAACCTGCAGGAAGGTATGAAGGGAATGCAGGGGTTACAGGAAGGTGAAGTGGTAAAGGTGTAAGAAAGGCAGCCTACAACATGATTACTGGCTTGAGCAGCAGCTCCTTGTCAGTTGACACTAAATATAATACAGAGAACTTCCAAAAATACTTTGTACTGTACTTTTCATCCAGAAAAAAATACTCTGCATCTTTTCACTAATGAAAACAGATGAGGAAAAAGTGGTAATAAGTGCATAGTTTAAACTTTTAAACTGTAAAAGAAAAAACCCCTACTGGAAAAAAAAAATACATGGCATATTGGATGTCCATGTCCAGGTGTTGGCAGAAGACTGCTGGGCAGCCTCTGTGATGTGAGGCTGGGGCTTCCCTGTGCCGGACACAGCCGATTCCAGCCAGCTCCAACAGACCCACCACAGGCCACTACGGCAGCATCTCAAAAGCCTGTGTAAGGGAGGGCAAAACACTGCCTGGCAGTGAAGAGTCACAGAATGGTTGAGGTTGGAAGGAACCTCTGGAGGTCTTCTGGGCCAAGCAACCTGTTGAAGCAGGACCACCTATAGCCTCTTGCCAAGGACCATGTCCAGACGGCTTTTTAATATGTTCAGGGATGGAGACACTGCAAACTCCCTGGATAACCCGTGCCAGTGCTGTCACCCACACAGTAAAAATGTGTTTCCCTGTGTTCCAACAGAAACTTCCATGCTTCTGTTTGTGCCCATTGCCTCTTGCCATGTCACTGGGCTCCTCTGAAAATGTCTGGTTGCTATACTTTCTTGCGCCGACCTTCAGGTATGTGCATACATTGGTAAAATCCACGCATATCCCTCCACTACCAAGCCTTCTATGCTCACGACTGAAGATTCCTAGCTCTCTCAGCCTTTCCTCACAGGAGAGATGCTCCAGTCCCTTACTCATTTTTGTGGCCCTTCTCTAGATTCTCTCCAGTATGCCCATGCCTCTCTTGCAAAGGGGAACCCAGAACTGGACAGCACTCCAGGTGTGGCCTCATCTGAGCTGGGTACAGGGGAAGGATCACCTCCCTTGACCTGCTGGCAACACTCCCTACTGCAGCATAGAATACCATTAGCCTTCTTTGCAGCAATGACACACTGTTGAATCATATTCAACTTGGTACCCACTGGAACCCCGAAGTTCTATTCTGCTGAGCTGCTTCTAGGTATGTGGTGCTCGCATATATTTGTTCATGAGGTTGTTCCTTCCCAGGTGCAGGAATTTGATCTTCCCCTTGTTGAACTAATCATGTCCCCTATGCCTTCTCATTGGAAGAGAAAATGCTGAAATGCTGCCATTGATCTAAACTTTTTACTTCCCCCTGACTTCATTTCGGAGGCAGCCACAGCATGGATCCAAAGACAGCAGAGTTTAAAGCAACATATGTTCCTGCTCACATACTGGAAAGGTAACAGGAGGATCACCATGGAAATGGAGCTATTTTTCTCCAATATACCAAAGTCTGTAACCATCTGTCTGTCTTCTGAGCTTCAGTAAATTAATTTTGATAGTATCCTGGGGAGAAATTTTCTTACTTGTCATGTTGTCTTATTGTGACCCCCTGCCTGACTTGCTAATTTGCAGAAGCAGAGGGAGTCTGTCTCCTAGGACTCATGGAAAAATCATTAAGTGACATGATGAGACACCAGCCAAAACCACTATCCTTTTTCTTCCCAAGGAAACAAGGCTTATATGAACAGGTCCCTACTGTCTCCAGAACCAGCCTTCTCTTACACTGGTGGGGCTTTGGAGTCACTTGTATTATGGCAGATGCTCTTTGCTGAACGTGCCATCTTCCTTTGCATGGGTTCTGCCACACCTGTGACATGTATTCCCCATAAAATTGTCCTTCTAGACAACCGTTATACCATATTCAGTGTATATAGCAAAAGAAACCATTGATCTTTTACTGGAGAGTATTTTTAAATGACAATTGACTATGCTTCTTTCTACAAATATGCCCAAAACAGGTATTTAATGAAATGATTTTTCTTGTTTCTTGACAAAGAATTAACTCTGCATTATGATTGCTAGCTAATATGAACAATGTTTGATGTAATATAAAAGAGTTGTTCAAGCTGGGAAGGATGAAAATAAAATTCTTGAAAATTTATCTTTAATATTTTCTTATTATTCTATTTGCTTTTCAGATTCCTTCAGTGGGATTAGTATTACTTTAAAATAAAGAGGTTCACAAACTTCCTGCAAGTTTGAGGTAATTAGTAGCTAGAATAAAGTGATTTATTTTCCCCTCTGAAATGGGGTTTGTTTTTTTTGTGTTTTTTTTTTGTTTGTTTTTTTTTTTAATGTAAAACAAGACAATCTTTGTCCTTGAGCTGGAATAAAAAGCCATTCTTGTAAATTTTGCAGATAAAAATATTATGTTAGTTTTAATTTTTTATCTCTGTAGAGCATTTTTAGCTGCCTTGTAGAGCATTTTTACCTGCTGAGTAAACAAAGACAACAGTAGTAATCTTAAATGTACTGCAACAACATTGAAAATGAGCCTATGTATTTAATTCTGTACCTAAACATACTAGATGCTTATTTTGAAATAAACTAGTAGATGATTTGAACACTTAATTAACCGTTAGAATGTAAGTACTTGTTTAATTTTTATAATATTACTGAATGCTAATCATCTAGTCAAATATTTCATTTTTATTTTCAAATGCCTATTTAAATTTATTTTATGCAAAAATCTTTTGTTAGGTGATTTCATAACACTTTCTAGGGTGTTTGTATATGGTATTAAAGATCTAAAAATGTATCTTCTAAAATCCCCTCACTATCTAAGCATCCAATAGTTGACAATTAAAAATAGAACAAGTTCTAAGTAAGACTTGCATCAAGTGATATTGTGCAGGAGGAAGAAATGGTAAATGTGAAAACTTGACAACCTGTTGGCAAAGTGCAAAAATAATGGCTTAAAAATGTGCCTCAAACTATGCACATCACAGACAGACTGCAATGGGAAAATCAAAAAGACAGAATAAGTTTTGTTTGAACTTTATCTAAATGCAATAATAACTATATTCTTTGGAAAAGGGATATTTTTTTAGCGGTTGTTGACCAATATGGGAAAAAAAAAACCCTAAGAGACATTGAAGCAATTCAATGAATATGTGGTTGTAAAGTCATTGTGATTATGTAACAAAAGATTGTGGTGAAAAAAATAAATAGATAAGCGTCATACAAATAAAAAGTCGGTTTTGACTTTCAAATAGAATTCTGATAGACTATTTTTTAAGAGGTAAAGTACATGTTTGCAGAGAAGTCAGCAACTCTTAGGTGAGAGCTGAGACTTATCAGTAGAGAGACGATGTTGTGTAATTTTTATTTTTTCATTGTCAAATGTGAAGAAGCAGTACACGATTCTTACATCATACTAGTAAACTATTACGGAAAGCCCATGTGAGTCTACGTTGGTTGTTTATAAATTTCTGGGGATTTAGAAGAAATTAGAATTGTAGGATCCCACAATGTTTCCCAATCTGTAGAGAATGTGAGAGGCAGCTATTTGCAGGTCAAACAGTACTTCACACTGGACTCTGAGTCTAAACAGTAAGACAATTTAAAAAGCCTTTCCACTATCTTTGACATTTATTACAACTGAACACTGTGACTTCTTTTTCTCCAGCAACTCAGCATAGTATAGCACAAAGGTTAGCACAACTACCCCACTGTTTACTCTGTCAAAAGTCATTTTTTTCTGAAGGAAGCAAAAGAAGTAGGATAACACACTTATTATTTTAAAAGAAAAAAATCATCTATGTTATACTCAAACCAAGTTGTCTTCTCTTTATTGCATCATTTCCTTTGGACTCCTGGATTGCTGACTAACTCCTCCTTTACACCCTGCAAGATTTCACAAGAGCTCTCGCTCTTCTGAAACTTTTGGCACATTTGGAGATATGTTTTTTTCCACTGTGTTCCCTGTATTTGAATGCCATTTATAAGAACTGAAAATTTTAAAAATTCCCTGAATTCCAGAAACTTGAGAGCTGCACTTGTGGATCAGAACCTTATTTCCTGTAACAAAATGGACTCGTGTTGCCACTAGAACGTGTCACTACCATATATCAGGAGTGAATTCAGAGAAAAAGAGTGAAATAGTGTAAGTAATTCTCTATAACAATTAAAGGACTGAAGTATCTTTCTCATATTCTCGTTCATTGTTTAGGCCTTACCTTAAAAGAGTGAAAGGTCTTATAAAAGCCACAAAAATATTAATATAATGTGATATTTCCAGTTTCTGAGGTATTTAGGACAGAAAATTTGTCATAAATAGTATGGTTTTCTCTCTTGTGCTTTGTTTTTGATGAG
This sequence comes from Bucorvus abyssinicus, assembly GCA_009769605.1. Lineage (NCBI taxonomy): Eukaryota > Metazoa > Chordata > Aves > Bucerotiformes > Bucorvidae > Bucorvus > Bucorvus abyssinicus. The sequence continues at coordinate 15,459,169 of CM020030.1, read as the reverse complement.
ACAGTCATTTAATTCACACAGGAAATGGAAAAGTTATGTAAATAATAGATGAGTAGAGCAAAGCTAGGAAGAAAAAATAAAATTTTCAAAAATATGATCCACATAAAAGCACAAAATGTTGTTAATGGTGAGATATTTTAAATGACCAGTACAGAACAACTATTACACTTTCTACAATATTTAAAAAATGCATGACTGCAGGGACACTGTAAACTGTATAACTAACCCAGCATAAACCTGATAAAATAAACAGAAAAAAAAAAATCAGTGTTATGAAATTATAAGCAGTGTATCTGTGGTCTAACATGATTTGAATCCTGCTGGAGTTCAAGCTTTTTTTCTAAGCAGGATCACAGAGAAAATCAGCCTGAATATTCTGTATGCTAAACCAGCTTTTTATCCATCACTGTTATCTTTCTGGTTTTGAATAAAGCATTGTCTGTGTTTTGTTGCAAATGCCAAGCCTCAAGAATTGATTGTTCTTTTGTTGCTTTTTATTGCCTTGATACTGCAGGGTCTTTTATCTCTGAATCTATTTTAAGTGCTAAAATAATATTGAAGCTTTGCTTATTTTTTGAGAAGGCTTCTTTACAAAAATAGGAGTGATTTGAGGGCATAACAGTTGAACGCATCTAAGTATTTCTACAAAGAATTTGCCTGACTGAGAGATTAAGGGTATTGTATTCTTAGAGGGATTTTTTTTCCCCTCAACACTCCCCCTCTCAAGTCTTTCAACAAAACTAAAACTCAAAGAAAGAATTAAAAATTGGATATACTTCAAAATATGCATGTAAATATTTGCAGAGTTCCTTCAGAAAAATACTTATTTCTGTCACTTCAAACAAGTAACTTTTAAAAGTACTGAGTTTACAGTAAAGGATTTGGACCTTTGTGGTTTAAATGACATTTATATATTATTAGACAAATATAAATGAAATATTAAATAATACATGTGCTTAAAAATTATTTTAAATAAACCAAAACTTATTGAATTCAAATGTAGCTGGAATTGTCTAACCCAAAACCCCAAACCAAGGAAAAGGTCTGTTTTTTAGTTTACCATTTCATAAATGAATATGTAGACTTTTAAATTCAGAATAACATTCGGTCTTTGAAATTCAAATTCAAAAATGAAAATTAAATATATTAGAAACAAGACCTAGATAAATATTGCTTTTCATGTAAAAATACTCCATTTTTGCCAGCTGAAACTTTTATATTTTTTCTGAATCAGTCACTGAATCCAAAATTTGGTGTTCATGTAGTTCCATTGCTCATAAACATTTGATAGCATGATCATTTACTTAGGTTTTTGACTGGCGGGGTTTCCGTCTTAAAGATCATATGAATGTGCCTATCACCGCGGGCTGTGTCGATGCCAAATCTCAATTTTCTGTTTTAAATCATGAATTCTGTAAGGCTCAAAGTGTCATAATAAAGAGTTAAAAGATGTCAAATCGTTTACAATTCTCTCATTCAAGTTCAACAATTTGTTTTCAATCGTAACTTCTCCTATGTGTTTTCATGGTACTTTTGAAAGACAGAAGTGTACAGCCAAGTCTCACGGCTTAGGCTGAGTGATGGTAATTTATGAAAGCACAGTGATGTGTACAAAGCTCCTGTTTCCAGAAAGAGCTGTCCAGCATTTCCCTCAGTGTTCATTTGATCTAATTTGGTCAAAGATTCAGGGCCAATAAAGGGGCCTTGGGCCAAGGGATTCCTTTCTCTATGGTGTCCTTAAATCACGGAGACTGCTGGGTGCCTTTAGGTGGAAGCTGTAACATCTTTCATTCACGGTGAAAGGCCTAAAGCTGTTCTGAAAACGATCTGAAAATGTTATGGGTTTTTTTAGAGTTGAAGTGGTTGTAAGAAGGATCCTCTGGGAGGCCTGCACCTGCAACCCTCCACTTGAAGTTGCATGTGTTTTTTTAAGGGACAGAGTCCCTTCTGAGCAAGGTGCATACCAGCAGGTTCTCACGAATAGGTGTGCTGAGCTACATTAAGAAAAAAGCAGGTTTTGATTGTACCAAACTACTGTTGGTAGAAATGCAAAAGAGGGTGACTAGATTGCTCTGTTGGCAGGTGGACAGTTGCAAATGAGAAAATCTCAGTGTGATTTGTTAAAGCTGTACCAGGGAAAAGCACAGGAGTTTTGTTGAGCCGAGGTAGCTGAGAAGTTGATAAGGGACCAACAACAACAGTGCTACTCCGCCTGTGACCCACCCCCAATCTCACTGTTCCCCCTGGCTTCCATGAGCGAAGGTGCTGGGGTTTTCTGCTGTGCTCCTGGGTTCAGTGACCGGGCAGGAGAGCAACACCGCCCTCAGGGAACCTGCTCCTTCTTCAAACCAGCTCTGCTTCCCGTCCACGCGGGCAGGGTAACTTGTACATTTAAGGTGAAGATCCTAAGCAGGATGGAAAATGTGTAAACCGCATTTGGTAGAGATATCATGAGCGTCCTCCTTCTCTAAATCCATACGCTTTTCTCTTTGCTGGTACTTCAAAATGGGAATATCAGGGGAGCAGTAGAAAGTGTGAGTCCATAAGTATGTGTTAGTTATACCACATCTGCTTTTTGAGTTTTACTATTTGAGTATTTAGTACTTGAGTTTTTCTGTTTTGAGTTTTACTATTTCATAAATGAGTACGTAGGCTTTTAATTGCAAAATAATAATAATAAACAATTTTAAAAGCACTGCCCAGGGCTTTATGTGGGTGTAGGCAGACAAGTCCCTACACCTTTGATCACTGGTCACACAAACAAAATGCATTTGGTTTTTGTGGAATGTTTATTTCCATTTTAGAGTTTTATTTTTAGTATTATTGAAAATATGTATCTATAAAGTTTTGCAAGACATTTGCCTGAATTTTGCTGAAATAGTGTCCACTTGATATAAGGTTGGTAACTCATCCTTAACTGGGTTCATTAGCTAAAACGAATGTTTTAAGATTTGAGAAAATATATACAGAACTTATAGGGAAACTAGAGCTTGACAGCTATTTTTAATGTTGCCTCCTTTTACTTCTTTGAGGGTGCTCTGAAACTAAGAATGAATGAGGAAATGATAACATGTGGCTAAGTTTTCAGATTTCCAGTGCATATATATCCATATAAATCTGGTAAATATTACACTATATAAGAAAGCAATTATTTTTTTTAATATCACACTCTGCCTATGTACTAGTGAGCACCTGCTGAGGTAAGCAATTGATTAATATAACTGCTAAACCCTTAGATCAACTTTAAATAAGTAATAAATTCAGATTTATATTCCTGTTACTACATTAATGATTTTAAGAAATGGTTCAGACACTTAATTAGAATATATTAAGCAAGCAATAACAATTGCTAAGTAATTGTCAGCACACTCTCCCAAAGTGTGCAGTTGTTTATCTTGAAACCTTACTGACATGTAGCATACTTCTCTTTTCTTTGTAATAATTGTACTTTTAAAATTGTAATCGTCTCAAAAACATTCAGGAATATACAAAAGTGGTGCATTAATAAGAATGTTATTACATATTTACAGCATCTTAGGTCTTTGTTAAAGCATATATCCAAATACTGATTGCTTATTTTGTAACAGAGTATTTCTCTGTGGGCAATGCTTTTCCTTCCTCATTTTCCTTAATTGCTTTTTTGTTTTGTAAGGTTTTGTGTTTGCGTCTTTCAAGGAACTCCATTGACAATGCACATATTTTAGATTTGCTTTTGTTCCCACATGAATGTTGAGCATTTCCTTCAGTATTGGGCGTTATCTGTAGGTTTCCTTGAGAGAAGGTGTACATTCACATAATGAACAAATTATGAGTCATCAAAGTTTGAAGCTGTGACAATGACCAAAAGTGCAAGGCAATAGGCCTGTTGAATCACAGAAATATTGGCTGGAAGGAATTTCTGGAGACCATCCAGTGCAGCCTCCTGCCTGAAGCAGGACTGTCATCAGTACTGAAACGTAGTACCCTCTTGCAGGATTACACTAGCTCTTCCATTGCATGTGTTTTTCTGAATTTCAAGTCTGAACCTCTCCAGCCACAAGTTGTGGCCATTTCCCTTTGTTGTTGTATTATTTGTCCCTGCTGAGAAGAGACTCTCTCCATCTTCTTTGTAATACTACTGGAAGTAAGCTGCTACTAGATTGCCCCCCAAGATCGAGCCCAATTTTCTCAGCAGGATAGGTGTTGACTCCCACTGGCAAGCACAATAGCCCTCTGAAGGACCCCTGTTAGTTTCTCAACATTCATTTCAAACTGGTGTTGACCCAAAGCAGTATTCCAGAGGCAGATTCACCAGTACCTGGTAGAAGGTAATAATATTTTCCCTAGATCTGCTGGTGGTATAATGTAGCCCAGGATTCAGCCTGCTCTATTTGTGGCAGGAGCACACAGGTGTCTCATACACAGCCTGACATTCACTGTAATCTCCGGGTCCCTTTTATCAAGGCTGCTACTCAGCCAGTCAGTTCCCAGAAACTGAATTATTCTGTCCCAGGTATAGCCTTTTGCATATCTCACTGCCGAGCTCCATCACGTTAGTTCAGTCCTCAAATTTACCAAGGTTCCTGTGAACTGAAGCTCTGCTGTTTATTCTCAGTCATTCCCCATATTTTAGTGTTGTCTGGAGTGCATTGCCATCATCCAGGTTGTTGTTGAAGACATTGAACAAGATGGGCTCCAGTACTGTCCTCTGGGCTACTCTGCTCATTGCCAGCTGAACATTGAGGTGTTGGCTACGACCACTGAGCCCAGGGGTCCAGAAAGATTCCAGTGCAACTGGTATTCTGTACATCATGTTCCAAAGGAGAACATAACAGGACATGAAGCCTGACTAAATTCGTGGTATGTCGTATGCACTCTACGTTCCTCACTCACTGCTAGTCAGTAACCACTGCTCTCCCCGTGTCCATAGAGGCAGGCACAAGTATTTCTGGCTGCTCCTGTTTGTGAGGTCACATGGTAACTGTATCATTGAACTAGTCCAGGGTAAAATTCTGCAGAAATGTAGGTGTCTTTTAGGTTAGATTAGTTCACTACTCCTTTTCCCGTACAGTACTTCAGTCGTGTTACCAAAACTGAAAGAAGACTGGTGGGAGATCAAGGCTGTGGCCCCACATTTCATTACTAGAAGAATGAAAAATAAAACTATACCACAAAGTACTGCTTTCTCAAAAGACTCATAAACTAAATGATCCACCTGCCCAGCTGGCTACAATTTTGACCTCTTTTCATGTGGCTTCCTTGCTCGTTGCAGATCAATGGGAATGAGATACATATATTCTTTGCGCTTACGCAAGAACACAGACTGTCTCCTGAGTAAAAGTCATTAAAATTACTGATTACGCCATAAATTATTTTGGAATAGCAGAGTTTTAGAATTGTAATTTATCATCATAAAATGCCTGGCTATTAGCCAGATCTCACTGAGCTGGGATCCATGTCCAAACTTCAGCAGGAGTCACATTTCTTTTCCTGAAGGAGCTCGTTATTAAAAGGAAAGATCAAAGGAAGAGTATATTATTTGGAAGGTAATAGGAAAAAGTCAAATGCCACAGTCTTATGTCTGAGACAAATGACATATCCTTTGTTTTGGAATATATGTAGCTCCACAGATGACATTTTGGCTTCTGTCACCACGCTCACACACATGCACAAAGGAAAAAAAAAAAGTGTGGAGGGGAAAGGTTTAATTCACTTGAGCAGGTTTAACTGAAAAGCTTTAAAATAGTTCACTGTACTTCTGAGTGGTGTGGCTTCCTGCCAAGCCTGTAAAAGAAGGTTGTGATATTTTCTTTCTGTAAAAAAAAAAAAAAAAGAAGTATTGAATGTTTGACCTTGCTTGTTCCCATTTTGTTAGCAATTTTTGATTAAAAAAAAAAAGAGCTAGGACAAAAAAACCCCCAAGATCTCAAAATCACAAGAAGCATCATTTTAAAACAGCACACCTGAAAACATATTTTTTTAAATTTACAAATCTTCTTGGTCTAATACATAATATTTATTGTTTTGGAGAGTTAAACATTAAAACTAATACAATGAAAATGGAAGGAATAAAAAAAAAGATATTGAAATACTTTAATGCCTTCTGCAAAAGTAAAATTTTAAAGAAAACAGTTTTTCTCCACCTTCTCCAGACACACATCTTTCTTTCTAGACGTTTTAAATTGAGTGGTCAGGCAATCACCTTGACATATTACACATGCATTTTACAATAGATCTTTAACGGCTTTTAAATATGTAATTGAATTTTTGGAGATCTGTTTTAGCTCATATTAATTGCTTTCTATTTTACCATATTATATCGCTGGTGCCTTTATGATGTGTATGTAAATGTTTATTGATTGTTCAATAGATTTTTGTGTCTGACCTTGTGTCATTCACATAAGGTCCCTGTAGCTCTGCTCAAAATCCTTACAGCATGCTTTAGAAAGCCTTGAATTGCTCTTCAAAACTGAGATATGTTCTTCTAGATGCTGCATGAGCAATGAGTTGTGAGTGGGAAGAGGATTGCTGAAAATCTATCGTCCTTGGCCTATGTTCACATGACAGCTGTCTTTATGGACCGTACATTTTTCAAAGACATAAATGCTCTCCAATTTTCCGGAGTTACAAGTCCCATGATCCTTAAACGAGGCTCAGACATCTAAGCGCTTTGAGAGCTTTTGAAAATTTGAACTTAAGGTCCTCCATTTTATCCACACACCATACAAGTATTAATAACAGATTTACAGATTTTTGTACTCTTAACTTACAAGCTTCGCCTGAGAGGTGAGTGTTTTAAATGGATTCATTGTTGTTCAAATTGAATGCTTCGACTTTGTAGCAAATACGCTGTAGAAAAGCTTTTTAACTACACAGTAGGCTGAAGAAATCCTGTTTTGTGCAAGGAAGACTATAATACTGTTCAGTGAGTGAGTATACATGTATATATGTTTCTGTATGCATGTGTGAGAGAGATCCATCAAAACCATATCTTGAGATCACATTTCCTCTGTTACAGATGTACTTTAAATCACTGTGCGATAGAGCAGCCCAATCTGAGGACCAGTTAATATAAGTTTTAATTTTTTTTCCTTATTTTATTTATTTTTAACTACAACAAATCTTTTAAACTATAAAGCAAATTTAAACCACATACTATTAATCAACTAAAAATAGAATTGTCAATGTAGATTCATTAGCAAGAGCAAATATAAACTGTTTTGTGTAATCAGTTTTTTCAGTTAATCTTCTGCTTACTGCACTATTCTTCTTCAGTTCTTATGCACTAACAACATATTCAGTATTCTACTCTTCACCTGTCATGAGTAATTTAAATAAAAATGCTTTATTTAATAAAAAATAAATCTTCCTGTGTTAGATCCAGCTGAGCTGTTGACATATGTAACCCACATGCTCTTAAGAAGAAATTCCTTTGCTATAAACAGAACTTTAAGAGTTACCAAGTTACATATGTCTGTGGCTCAGTACAGGGTCAGATTATCCCTTGATGTACTCCCTAACTTAAAATTTTTTGATTTTATGAGATATTTGGGCCTAAAGCTGCAGATTGAGATCTATGGAATAAACCAGAAACTGAAGACCTGTTTGAATCTATGATGAGACCATATTTTTAGCTCTCTTGTAGTGGAAAAAAAAATTAACATTGTAAAACAGGTTAGTCTTACTATTAATTATTTGGTCTTTTCCCCCCTTTTAAAGTCACTTTGTTTCTAATTTGTCTACCCTAGATATATTTGTGTTCAGTCTCTGCAATCTGCAGTATTACAGTACTACTATATAGATCATTAGTATAAAATAGCCCACAGAATATAATACACGTTTGAGTTTTAAGTCGAAAACAACAGGCATGTTGGAACATCTGAGTACGTGAAGAAGTACTATCCCACTTATATGAACACCTGTTTTGGCTGTTGTTTACAGTTTAATGAGTTTAGGGAGGTTTGTATCTCTGAACTGAGAGTAGCTCTATCATTTTGACATTTAATTTTGTTTGTCTTTTATAAATGTCTTATAAAAAAAAGAATCATTTAACATCTGTTATGTTATCCGCTAACATCACTCTTTGTTAGCCATTGTTAAATATATACACAATATATCAAAATTCAGATTAATTTTTTTTCTCTTAAATCACAAATTAATTTAATTATTGATTCAAAGTTCTTACCATAACAATTGCTCATTGGAGATTTAATGAGTTCTCACATTTAGATTGGATTTACTAGTCTTCCACGAATATGAGAGAATATATAATGGCTTGTTCTTTGCTTTGCTTGTGTCTATTTAAAACCCTTCTTTTTTGCTTCCTGATGTTTCCATATAGCCATTCCAGTAACTGAATATACAGTGGGGTACATTGATGCATTATTAAAAAAAAACCCAAATATTGGGGGGCATAGTAACCTTTTTAAGAAACTATGAGAAAATGTTAGGGTAACTGAGAAAATTGAGAATAAATGCCATCCTAGTGCACCATGAAAGAATACAAAGCTTCACAAGTACCTTCTGCCTAAGTAACTTCAGGATTAAGTGGTTACACACATGCATGAGCATACTGAGTTCATGAGTATATAGCTGCAATGTGAATTGTCACAGGTGGAGTCAAGGAAGTTCTTGGGAATACGATTACACTCCTTATGCTTAGTTGATTGAAAGTGAAGATACTCATTAACATTTTTTTATCCAGTTGTCACTGAGAGAAAGTTGAGTGGAAATATGCCATCGGCAGTGATGAAAGAACATCTAAATAAGTGTCCAGATCAACAGCAATCTGAGCTATCCAACTTCTTCTCAAAAAGAAAAAAACTGAGGGAAAACCGTAAATTTTACGTTAATCCAATCCTGATTTTACATTAGACCAATGTTTTGAAAATTAATATATATGTTTACCATATGTATTATATAATAAGATCGTATAGTGCTTCATTGCCAAATATGATCTGGTCTAAATAGAGTAAAATTAAAATGCAGTGTTGGAGAATATTAATTTGTTAGTTCAAAGAAATCCATGTGAAACTTTCCCAGCAAGTACATAGTCAAGTGATGTTTTGTATTTTTTTAATATGTTCTGGAAAATTTTGTTTGATTTTCTTTCTATGAATAATTACTATGTTTACTTCATTAAATATTGTGGCGGGTTGACCTGGATGGATGCCAGTTGCCACCAAAGCTGCTCTATCACTTCCCTCAGCTGAACAGGAGAAAGAAAATATAGCAAAAGGCTTGTGTTTTGAGATGACAGGGAGATAACTCAGCAATTACCATCACGGGCAAAACAGACCTGAGCTGGGGAAATTAGCTTGATTTATTACCAATCAAATCAGAGTAGGATAATGAGAAATAAAAACTAAATCTTAAAACACCTTCCCCCCACCCCTCCCTTCTTTCTTAACTCTCAGTTTCTCTACCTCCTCCCCTTTGGTGTCACAGGGGAATGAGGAATGGTGGTTGCAGTCAGTTCATCACATGTTGTCTTTGCTGTTACCTTCTCCTCAGGGGGAGAACTCCACCCAATCTTCCCCTGCTCCAGTGTGGGGTTCCTCCCATGGAATATAGCCCTTCATGAACTTCTCCAATGTAAGTCTTTCCCACAAGCTGCAGTTCTTCACGAACTTCTCCAGTGTGAGTCCTCTCCATGGTGTTCAGTCCTTCAGGAACAGACTGCTCCAGCGTGGACTCCTGTCTACAGGTCCTGCCAGGAGCCTGCTGGAAAAAAGTTCAGAAATATAAATTTTTGCTGTCCTTATATTTCCAAGCTTACCTTAAAATTTTATCTCTTTTCCTGCTTCTCTACAACACCTTATTGCCTTGTAGTTACTGTTTGCTATAAGTAGTGTTTCCATGTAGCTGTACTACTCCAGGAATACATTTAGTAAAGGACAAAGCATATGCTTATCTGAGTGCCTTGTTTCAAAGGTCTCTAAGGGTCATTAGCTATTCCCATGTTTATTGTTGCCTTGTCATATAATGGGTGGCCTGCACTCAGAAGGAAAACCACACAAATTACTGTCTCGGGGAACGTGTGCTACTCATTTGTCAACCCCAGGAATGTTACAGAGGAGCTCATAGTTAACAGAAGAGTCCTACCTAGATTGTATTACCATAGATTTTGTATCACATGCAATATGTTGTTTATTTAAGTGTTTGAGTTAAATTTAAGAACTGGTGGAGGTTAGTTCTGTGTACCAGAATGCATGGTTTTCTAAAATCGGCTGTTCATCAAAACCAGTGTATATATTCTAGCATATGTGATTATTAGATGTGATTTTGTTTTGTCTCTAGTAACTTACCAGGCACCTAAAATACAGCAATAGTGGGGTTTTTTAATAATATTAAATTAATTGCAATACTTTCTTCTTGTCAAAGCCCTGTTTTCTTGGGCTGATCCAAAGAAAAAGGAACTGACAAAGCAGTAGACGTAATAAGTTTACTGAAGTGGTACCTTCATTTCAATCCCTGCAGCTATTTGAAGCTAATTTTTTCCTCATAAAGGGTTATATCAATACTTATGTAAAAATTATATACAGCATTCAGTGCTTTTGCTCAGATAGGAGAGATGACAGTGTTTTGTTATAAATCATCAAGAGAAATTTAAGATCTTCTCACTAGTTCTGAATCAGCTTTCTCTTTGGAGCCTCTCAAAGCCCTCACAGCATTTCACATTAACGTGGTGGAAGCACAGCCTGACACAGATCCTGAGCTTCAGCTTTTCCCCCTTTGGCTCTCTCAGCTGTCCATTTACAGGAGATCTCTGTACGGGAGGGCTGGCCAGCACCATGACAACCACTCCTTCCTAGGTTCCATGCTGCTGCTTCCCTAGAAACAACAAGAAAATAAAACCAGAACTGCTCTGTGTGTTGGGAGAGAAGACAAGACTGCTCTTTTGAGTAGGACATTTAATGTGTTTGTGAACTTTTATTTCTTGCTAATGGTGGTGATTCTTCTGTTCGTACAGGATTGAGGTAACCAGAGTGTACTGACTGTGCTAACATTTATACACCTCCTAATTCGTCAGCTCAGATCTTGGGTGGAAATACTAAGCAGTAAAGAATTTCTTTCTTACAGAATACATAAACACTTGTGAAAAATACAAGCCTTTCTTTATTTTCCAGTAAGATGGACTCTATTATCCAGTAAGATCCGCTCTATTCCATTTCATTACTTGGCTGTTTGCAGAAATTCCTAACTACTGCAAAGTCCATTATAAGCTAGCTGGGTTTACCCAAACAGCTAGCTTGAGTATACCCAAAATTCAGTTGGGTATAGCTGAGGATGACTTATTTAATCAGTAATATTTTAACTCAGCTATCAGTAACTTCAGCATATATTTTTTTCCAGTTATGATGTCATCTGTACCACTCATTTAGTGCTTCTCATAAAATAAGCAACATGTAAACAAATTTGTGATTCTTTGTGTATTTAAACTTGTTGTGACTTTTATTAATTGCTTCTAAGGGCTTTTTTAGTTTAACACAGCATGATATCACCTATTACATTATTGATATAATTTATTTATTTCTCTGTTGCTCTGAGTTGAACTTACGAGGTGGTCAGTTTGCTTGAATCTTCTTTGAGGCAGGAAAATTGCTGCAAAATGCTCAAATGCAAAAATCAAAAAATTGCTCATTTAATAAGAATTCACCCAACAATCTTGCTGGCTAGCACAAAGGAGTCAACGTAAATGATAAAAAGAGTAAACAGCTGATTAAAAGTATATACATGAAGAAAATGGAGACTAATTTAGATTTTCAGAGAAATAAAATTGTATTATGGAAAAGCAAAATTTCATCATTCATTATAAGCAACTGTCTGTTCCTATGTTGAAAAGGTGCCACTTTATGAAGTCCAGATGATGAAATAACTACATAACAAAATTTCCTTAGAAAGTTACTTTCTGGCACTAAAAACAGAGGGAGAAGATGTGGGCAGTAGAAGAGTCATTTTCTAAGATTTTTAATTTTTATTTACTCTAAAGAGGAGGTACTGATATGTACTCAGGGTTGTCACAATACTTGATGTAATAACGAGCTTTGGCTTCCTCTGTAAGTTCTACATGCCATGGTGTTTGTTTTAGTCCCCTTACATGTTAAACACGTGCATGTTTTGCTTGAATAGGGCCTGCTTCAATTTGTGAGTGTTCTTTCTTTCATTTCAAGGTTTAGGTACGTGACTAAGTGCTATTAGTTCCAGAGCTTCCTGAAATAAGACAATGAGTAGAGCAGAGCTTCCTGAAATAAGGCTCAGAACAGCCTGTGGTAATACCAAAATCAAATTACAAAGCAATGCAATGGTATCTTTGCCTTGCATTTTGAATTTTGTAGACGCTGAGAATTCAGATCTTTGTGTTTGGAAATTTGGAACCTGAGTCATTCCCTGATACTACTCACTGTTTACACTGACTCCATACTAGACTACTAATATTCCTGATGGAAAATTAGGCCAGAGTTTGTGAAAGTTGAGTTGCTATGACAACAAGTAATTTTCAAATAGCCTTAAAAAACATGAACAGCAGTAAAATGCCTGTAATATAGTTCTTAATTAAAAACATCCCTTGAAATCATAATTTATGCAACATATTTGACTCTATGACTCTTATTTTTTTCTTGTTAGTAGATAGCTATATAATATTTAAGGTGCTCTTCTAAGTCACTGACTTAATTTTTATTTTTACCCTTAAGCATGAAACCATATTTATTATTTATATATATTTATAATTATTTGCTAATGACAGACAAAGATGCTAAAGGAGTCATACAAAGAAACCTGAAAGATCTGAATCTTTACTCCAGGTTCTTCTCTGTAAAAGCAGTTCTTGCTATATTCAAAACATGTGGCAGGCTGCTAAATAACCATGTAGAAAGACAAATGTTGTGTGCAATATTTGCCATTATGCATGTTCTGATTTTTGACACATGAGTAAAACAATTTACAATGGGGAATAAGTGGAGAATTGAGCTCCTAAGTCACTCGTGTTTGAGATTATTTGGTGTTCAACACTAAACAGGGCTAAGTGCCAGTTTTAAGTATATGAATAAGGTTCACAAAGATCATTCTTGAAAACAATACTTTCTGAAAGTAAACTTAAAAATTAGACATATATGCTTACTACTGAAAGGTCATACTGAGAAGGAAGAGAAGTTTTATATAAAAACCTGTCATGTATTTGGCATGTCCGACACAGAGGACTGGATTTACTTTAAGGACTAATTAAAGGTTATCCATTTGATTGCAATGAATTCTTAGGCACCCTGAGACAATCAAAACTAAACTTATTATTATTATTAAACTTATTATTATTATTATTAAAATATTATATTTCTTTCTTAATGTAGATTCAGTTAAAAAATTATTCCTTTTATCTTTCGTCATTTTTCTTAGCCATGAATATGAATTATGTAGGATTTAAATTTACTACACAAAACAACAGCGATCAAATCAAACTTAGAAAAGTCCATATTTATAGGTTTTTTTAAAAAAATCAATATTTTAAATGAGAAAAAGGCCTTCCTCAGTGTGCATTTTGATTTCAGTTTTTGCAGTTGTGTATAAAGGTGTCAATTCTTCTGCAAAATTTATTGAAATACCAAAATTATACAATTATACCAAAATTATACAGCTATTAAAGAAAACATCCCAGATTATTTGTGCTCATTTTGCACCATTCATAGAAACATGTAATCTAGCATGACCTAGACACTGGGGCCCAAAGTTCAATGATTCAAAGTTCAATGATCCAAGAATCCGAAAGTTGTTCAGAGAAAGTATTGACCCATTAAAATAATTGTTAAAATCAGTTGCAGACAAATACAGAGCAAAATCTGTTTTCTTCATGACACATTGAGAAAAAGAAGGCTGCTTGACTTCAGAAACTCAGTCAGCAAGGTTTTCTTCTTTCAGATTTGATAAAGGACAACTTTCACTTAAACTGGGTGGAGTTAAATTGAGAATGCTAAACACAGTTTTCACCTATTTTAGAAAAAAAATGTTTTGTTTGGGTGCTGTTAGTGGCAGTTGAATATGTAATATTGAGGTTTCTGATGAAGAAGAGAAACATATGCTTCCAGTGATAAGCATGATGTTCAAGATGCAGAACTAGGAAAGATTTAATACAGTAACCAAATATCTACATTAAAAACAAAACAAAACAAAAAACTGCTCCCACGTTTAGATTAATAAGACAGCAATAAAAATATAATCAGCGGGTATTTAGAAAACATCTACTGTCTCTGCAATATTATAATCCCCTTGGAATATTAAATATTAATTCTCTAAAGCGTATTTCTGTTAGCAAATTTTAAATCATCCCTCAATTTTATATGTGATAACTTAAACTTGGAAAATGAATACTTTCAAATTCATAAATAAGATTGACTTCATGCATTTTAACTGCAGTAATGGAAGTCATTAATAATTGTCTTCTGCATGAATAAGATAGCAAATTATTATATTAGCATAACTTAAACCTCTAGTTGTTAGACATTTGTAAATAATTTGCAAAGAAATTTCAAAGCAGTATAATGTAAGTTTGCCTGACTTATTAATACAAATTAGTATTTCATCTCTTTAAAAAGATTCTATGCTTAATCTATCTTGGTGACAAAATAATGTAGAAAGAACTAGTATTTAACTGTAATATGTGGCTTTACTAAAACTTCATCTTATTTAGAATTATCTGAATTATGTTCTTAAAGAATATTATCACCTTGTTTGTAGTAGCATCTGATATTTTACGGAAGCTCATCTCTGACATAAAATTACTTTTTCTGTATTCCATTAAATTAAGAATCAGTGTTCAGTGCATTCAAAAATGCTCTCTTCTTTCTCTCCAGGGAAAAAAACACTGAAGTTGCCAAAGTAATTTGTTCATTCTTAGACTCAGTGGGCTTCTGCTGAAAAGTAAAATAAATTGCTTGTGCAGTTTTGCATTTCAAGATACATTACACACCATGTGCTGTAGGAGAACTGAAGAAAATTCAGGTTGGGCTTCTCTTCACAACTTCCAGTTTAACCATGATTTCCTTCTGTAAGTCACAGTCCTGTGCCCAGAGAGGTGGTAGATGCCCCATCCCTGGAAACATTCAAGGTCAGGTTCGTTGGGGTTCTGAGCAACTTGATCTAGATGAAGATGTCCTTGCTCACTACAGGGACAGGGTTAGACTAGGTGACCTTTGAAGGTCCCTTCCAACCCAAAGCATTCTATGATTCTATTATTCTGTGATTCTTCGTAAGGAGGAATATAGCTTGTGCGTCTGAATGTCATGTTCAGAAATTACTCTGAAAATTACCATTTTTGTGTCTCCCTAGGAAGTTACATCATGGATGGAAATGACTAGTGATTTTCCATGCTATATCTGCTTGATTTTTCTTTTTTGTTCACATAAGGATAATTTTGTAGGACTAAAGCACTAGGAACAAGTAGATTTAGACATTTTAGTAGCTAATGCAGCATCAATCATTTTATACTAGATTGATCAGGGGTGAAGCCATGTTAATCAGAGTGACAGGAATTTTAAGGTAAAAACTATCTGCTGCAGCTAAAAGCCTCCAGCATCAGTATATTTCCTTATTAGCTAATTTCTGTCTCGGAATAACAGAAGAAAAGCCAATTGTGATGATGACTTTTGTTACATAGATACTTGTAACACAGCTACTGGCACTGATATTTTCTATCAGCTCCATATCATTCATCAATAGCCTTCAGATTATAATAACTTGCAGTTTCTACCTACCAGTACTGGACTTTAACAGGTGGTTCAGATATTAATCTAGAAAGGCAATGAATATCACAGGCACTGGGTCCTTTCTGCTGAATCCTTTCTGCTCTGACTGTATCATTGATCAATACTATCCTTAACATAAGTCATTGTAAAGTGTCTCATTTTTTAAATTTTCCTTTAATTTAAAAAGTTTTATGAGACAATGTCCAAGTCAGGACTATATGTAATCTTTGGGTATATTGGGCCTGAATTATCATGCAAAGAAAAGTTTGCATGAATAGAAAAGTATTGGATAATTAACAGTATTTGAAAAACATGAAGATTATAAGTTTTGAGTATTGATTAACATGAGAAGTTACAGAGAATGAAGTAGATAGATACCTATTCCAGATAAATGGCAACATCCCTCCCCGCCACCTTCATTTCATTGAATGTCTGAAACACAGACACCACAGTACTAAAAATGAGGAAAGCCATAAGCACGAGATTTCTGGTCAAGTAACTTCTTTTATGCACATTTAACATGAAGTTGACATTTACATTGAAGTGCACAGAAGTGTATATGCGATTGATGTTAAATACGTATTTTATGGTACTGACACCATAAAAATATATATAAGCTGGAAATACTTAACCAATGATTTGATCTCAGAAAACAGAAAAATATAGTAAAAAGTTTGCAGTTATAACATTATTTTCTGTCACAGAAAGGAAAGGTGCTGTAAGTAATGCTTAGCAATTTTCTTCTCCTGTATATATGTATTTCTATGGAGAACAAACAGAAATATTTGATTTCTTAATTGAATGATTTGTGCAAAATATTGTAACTATTCTTTCCTAATGTCTTCCTATGACATGAAGAGTCAAAAAAATGACAGAGGTCAGTCTCCCTCATCCTTAACTTCTATTAAGAGAGTGACAGCTGAGGGAAAAATAAACCGACAGTGACCGTCATTGCATCAATAATTGAATAACTCAATTTGGCAATTGTGAGTTTTGGCTATGCTATTATTTTATTGCCATGTCCCTAAATGCTATCATATATTTTTCTCCTGACAGCCTGCTATTTTACATGATGTCTGTTTCAAGGCAACCATTTCTGTGCTTACTTGAGAATTTTTAGTTTAGTGACCTAGTTCTCCTTCAGTTAATATTACATAAATACCCTTTATGTCCCATAGTTGACTATTAGGATTATATATGCATTTTGGTTTATTTTTTCAACTCCAAATAGTATATCATCACTTTTGCATGGTTCCAGAGCATGCATTAAATTTTGAAAAGTACTTTCACTACTGATTTGCATAACTTGAATTTCTTTCTTGAGGCTTTATTTCTGCTTTATCTACTAATATTTTCTATAGCTTCTGCTTCAGAGCAGCTTCAATAACTTCTTATGCTTCTGAGGCAGTAAATACCTTTGTTATTAAATACGCCTGCTTCTGAATATAAGTGTGATGAAACAGTTAAAGCAGGTCAGCAGCAAAAATCTGTTCTCCATCTGAGTTTAAAGACCTTTGCAAAGAGCAGAGAACTCCTGCCTGTAAAGTCAGTTAAAATCTGCCCTATGTGTGCTTTCATCAGAGATCATAGAATCATAGAATCACAGAATCACAGAATCATCTGGTTGGAAGAGACCTTTAAGATCATCGAGTCCAACCGTTCACCCTGCACTGCCAGGGTCCATAAACCATGTCCCTCAACACCACATCCACATGGCTTTTAAACACCTCCAGGGATGGGGACTCCACCACTTCCCTGGGCAACCTGTTCCAATGCTTAATGACCCTCTGTGCAAAGAAATTCTGCCTAACATACAACCTAAATTTCCCCTGATGCAACTTAAGGCCATTTTGTCTTGCCCTGTCATTCATAACATGGGAGAAGAGACCAACCCCCACCTTTCTACACCCTCCTTTCAGGTAGTTGTAGAGAGCGATAAGGTCTCCCCTGAGCCTCCTCTTCTCCAGAGTAAACAATCCCCGTTCCCTCAGCTGCTCCTTGTAAGATAAGTTCTCTAAACCCTTCACTAGTTTTGTTGCCCTTCTCTGAACCCGCTCCAGCACCTCAACATCCTTCTTGAAGTGAGGGGCCCAAAACTGGACACAGTGCTCAAGGTGTGGCCTCACCAGTGCGGAGTACAGGGGGACAATCACTTCCCTGCTCCTGCTGGACACACTGTTTCTGATACAAGCCAGGATGCCATTGGCCTTCTTGGCCACCTGGGCACACTGCTGGCTCATACTCAGCCAGCTGTCAACCAGCACCCCCAGGTCCTTTTCCGCTGTGCAGCTTTCCAGCCACTCTTCCCCAAGCCTGTAACTTTGCAGGGGGTTGTTGTGGCCCAACTGCAGGACCTAGCACTTGGTCTTGTTGAATTCCATACAATTGTCTCAGCCCATTGATCCAGCCTGTCCAGGTCCCTCTGTAAAACCTCCTGACCTCCAGGCAGATCAACACTACCTCCCAACTTGGTGTCATCTGCAAACTTACCAAGGGTGCACTTGATCCCCTCATCCAGGTCATTGATAAAGAAATGGAAGAGGACAGGCCCCAATACTGAGCCCTGAAGAACCATTGGTGACCGGCTGCCAGCTGGATTTAACTCCGTTTACCACCACTCTCTGGGCCTGGCCATCCAGCCAGTTTTTGATCCAGTGAAGTGTCCACCCATCCAGGCCATAGGCAGCCAGTTTCTGCAGAAGAATGTTATGGGAAACGGTGTCAAAGGCCTTACTAAAGTCCAGGTAAACAACATCTACAGCACTTCCCTCATCCACTAAGTGTGTCACTTTGTCATGAAAAGAGATCAGGATGGTTAAACAAGACCTGCCCTTCATAAATCCATGCTGACTGGGCCTGATCATCTGACTATCCTGTACATGCCGCATGATGACACTCAGGATGATCTACTCCATGAGTTTCCCCGGCACTGAGGTCAGACTGACAGGCCTGTAGTTCCCTGGGTCCTCCTTCCGGCCTTTCTTGTAGATCGGTGTCACATTTGCCAACCTCCAGTCAGCTGGTACCTCCCCTGTTAGCCAGGACTGTTGGTGAATGATGGAAAGTGGCTTGGCGATCACTCCCACCAGCTCCCTCAGAACTCTTGGGTGGATCTCATCCAGCCCCATAGACTTCTGCACATTTAAGCTGTGTAGCAGTTCACTTACCATTTCCTCTTGGATTATGGACCTTGATAACACTCTCCATCTCCACTATCTGGTTCAAGAGGCCAAGCACCCTGTGAGTTGGTCTGACCCTTAAAGACTGAGGCAAAGAAGGCATTGAGCACCTCAGCCTTTTCATCTTTGGTCAGTACTTTTGCCATTGCATCTAGCAAGGGATGAAGAGTCTCCTTAACCCTCCTTTTGCTATTAAGGTATTTATAGAAACTTTTTAAATTATCTTTTATGTCATCAGCCAGATTAAGCTCTGTCTGGGCTTTTGCCTTTCTAATCTTCTCCCTGCATAGTCTCGCAAAATCCTTGTATTTTTCGTGAGTGACTTGCCCCTTCTTCAATAGGTCATAGACTTTCTTTTTCTTCTTGAGCTCTAGCCAGAGCTCTCTGTTTAGCCAGGCCAGTCTTTTGCCCCTCTGGCTCACCTTGCGGCACACTGGGACAGCCTGCTCCTGGGCTTTGAAGATTTCCTGCTTGAGAATTATCCAGGCTTCCTGGACCCCTATGCCCTTCAGGACTGCCTCCCAAGGGACCCTGACAACCAGTCTCCTAAAAAGGTTAAAGTCTGCCCTCCGGAAGTCCAAGGCAGCAGTTCTACTGATGGCCCTCCCTACTGCTTCTAGAACTAAAAATTCTATTATCTCGTGATCACTATGTCCAAGACAGTCTCCAACCTTCACATCATCCACAAGTCCTTCTCTGTTGGTGAACAACAGGTCCAGCAGGGAGCCTTCCCTGGTTGGTTCCCTCACCAGCTGTGTGAGGAAGTTGCCTTCCACACACGTGAGGAACCTTCTAGACTGTTTCCTCACTGCTGTATTGAATTTCCAGCAGACATCGGGTAAATTGAAGTCACCCACAAGAACAAGTGGCAGTGATCATGAGACTTGTCCCAGTTGTTTGTAGAATATTTCGTCTACATCTTCTTCCTGGTTGGGTGGTCTATAGCAGACTCCCACTGTGATGTCTGCCTTGTTGGTCTACCCCCTGATTTTAATTAATAAGCATTCTACCCTTTCATCACCATCGTTGAAACCTTCCCTAACATACAGAGCTACTCCCTCTCCTCTCCTGCCTGGCCTATCCCTCCTAAAGAGCTTGTAGCTATCCAGTACAGCACTCCAGTTATAGATATCATCCCACCATGTCTCCGTGATGGCAACTATATCATAGTTTTCCTTTTGCACAATGGCTTGCAGCTCTTCCTGTTTGTTGCCCATGCTGCGTGCATTAGTGTAGAAGCACTTCAACCAGGCTAGTGACCCTTTACCTTTTCCTTGGGGGAGAAGGCCTAACTCCTGCCTGACCCTTCCTTGGCACTGTCTTGGCTCCTGGCACACCAGTGATCATTGTGGCTATCTTATCACCAAACACATTGCCTTCAATCTCCACTGGTACAGCATGCCCAAGTAGCTCGCTGGCACACTCTCCAATTAGCACTGGTGTGCAGCTCTCAGACTTACTCCCAGCAAGCCAGACTCTATCTCTTTCCCCCCTCAAATCTAGTTTAAAGTCCTATTGTCGTGGTTTGAAATCAAGAGGCTGTTGTCTCCGAAAGGTTTCGTGACTTCGTAGGTCCAGAGGAAATGTAAAACCCCCAAAGCCTACACAAAAAAGAGTTTTAGTGGCTCATTAGGGCTTTGTTTAGGCAAGGAACACAAAAGCAAGTGAGGCAGGTTTTAACTTAAAGGGGGTGAACACAGAAGTGTTTTAATGCTGAATGCAATTAAAATCATAAAAAAATCATTTAAACAGGACTGGTCAGAAAGGAGAGAGAGGGAGAGAGATTAATAAATACATAAATAGATACATATGTATCTAAATACATTCCTTCCCCCACCACACTGAATCAACATCCCCACTTAAACAAAGGATGCGCCACTTGGCCATCTCTCCGAGGCGCGGGGGGAAGGAGAATCACCTTAGGAGTCTTCAACCTCAAGTCCAGTCCAGTCCACGTACGAACTGTCCAAGCAAACTTACGCAAGAAGTCTTTTGCCTCACCACTTGTAGAAGACTCCCTCATATCTTCTTCCTGGGTGTTCATCTGTCCCTCCGTTGGACAACGACATCCACGTTGGGTCCTGGCAGGACTTTCCTCACTGGCTTTGCGGGCAATGATCCTTCTCACATCCTGCGGTGGTGGATGTCTCGATGTGGGGGTGGGGCCGCTTCGCATACCCCTTTCCACCCCCTGAAGGCAAATGGGAAAGTGCTTGTGAAAGAGAATCTTTTTACTGCTGCGTGTAGGCAAGCGGCGTTTTGTTCTCTCTGTGTTAGAAATCTCTCTCTCAGGTCATGTTCTGAAAATTCAAATGTGTGCACCAGGGAGTGATTGAAAATTCTGCTTTTTACACACTTATTTGCCGAGGCGTGTCTGAAATGTCTCCACTCCCAATCAAGGAAACGAGAGAGCTGGCGCTTCACTTCCCAAAAGTCGAGAGAACTCTATTCGCGCGTGTTGGAGGGAAGAAGAGGGGGAAAACAAAGAGTCTCACCCCCCATCAGCACCATCTTAACCCATTACACCTATCAATGAGCCCTGACAACTCCTGCGCAAGGATCTTCCTCCCCTTTAGAGACAAGTGTACCCCATCAGATGCCAGCAAACCTGGTGTGGTATAAATCAGCCCATGATCAAAGAATCCAAAGTCCTGCTGATGACAACAGGCTTGGAGACAGGTATTGACCTGGTGGGTCTTTCTGTTTCTTCCCTCATCATTCCCTGCCACTAAAGGGATTGAGGAGATCACCACTTGTGCTCCTGATCCCTTGACCAGTCGCTCGAGGGCCCTGAAATCTTTTTTGATTGTTCTCAGGCTTCTTGTGTGGAGAATTTCATCACTGCCTAGCTGGAATATTAATAACAGGTAATAGTCTGTAGGTTGTACAAGAGTGGGAAGCTTCCTCACCACATGTCTAACTCGGACCCAAGGCAGGTGAAGACTTCCCTGTGAAGTGGGTCAGGTCTGCATATTGGGCCTTCTGTTCCCTTCCAGCACTGTTTATATACATTTCTTTGTACTTTTAGAACCTGTGTCAAAAAGATACTGGAATTCCATTTCTATAAAGCTAGTTATCATGTTTCAGATCTACACAGGGACATTGTAATTCAATAATCACCAGGAATATTTTTAAAATAAGCTCAAGATCTAAGATCATATGGGAGAAGAGAGGTTTCAGAGATAGTTCTTGATGGTCTTTAAGTGGTGGACTAACAGTTTCCCAAGACAAGACTGTAGAGAGAGACAAGTTCTTTCATCAGACTCCAAATGATATGATTAGAAATAGCAGAGAAATTCTCAGGCTTGTCTGTTTCTTTTTTAAATCATACCATGTGGTCTAATAAAAGCGATTACCTCTCCTCATAAACCTTGACTTGCCTGTGGTGCTAGACTGTCATGGCCAAAGCAGTGCTACCCTCGTTTATTGCAATATAATCTGTAACACTGCTAATATCTGCAGCCAAGCCTTTCACATCTTTTTTTTTTCCACTTCTTTTTGTGTTTGCTACAAATCATACTTCACATCTGAGCAGTGTTTTATTCAGTGGATATTAGTAGGAAAAGGTTAAGATGGTGAAGATCGTGTTTTCTATTCTCTGCTGTATGTTGTGACCTGCTTCTTATATTTAGGATGTACTGCTTCAGGTGTATTCATTTTCATTTTATATGTTGTTGTCTTTGTGGTAATAGGATAAAGGACTGACTTTCCATCGGCTGCCAGTGACCTTACACCTATGGTTTAGCCATGTTTTGTCCCTGACTTGTGACTTTTCTGTCAAAATTCTGTAATGGGCACTATATGATACCAACCTGTTCCAGAATTCAGTAGTTGGTCCTCTGAAAATATGGTATTATTAAGAAATACTCCTCTTATTTTCTGCTTTTCAATTATTATGCAAAATCCTTGGTATGTTAGTGTATATGTGTTACACTTAGCAGAATAAAATAGCTTTCTTGACAGAGACACTGAGGATTAAAGAGCAATCAGGTCGCTAATCCTTCATTCTTTTAACACTAGAAAGAATTAAAATATATAATCAGCGTATTTTCAGAATTGCCAATCTCATTCAGCTGGAATAAAACCACTGAGAAATAATACTTTTAATTAAAAGAGAGAAATAGCCATTTATTGCTAATCTCCTTTGCGATTAAAATTTTATATGTGAACTTTCATTCAATTTCTTATTCATAGAATCATAGAATTGTTTAGGTTGGAAAAGACCTTTAAGCTCAAGTCCTACTGTTAACCTAAAACTGAAAGACCACCACCAAGCCATGTCACTGAGCACCACATCTACTCATCTTTTAAATACCTCCGGGGATGGTGACTCCACAACTTCCCTGAGCAGTCTGTTCCAACAACCTTTTTGGTAAAGATATTTTTCCTAATATCCAACCTAAACCTGCCCTGGTGCAACTTGAGGCCACTTCCTCTCGTCCTATCACTTGTTACTTGGGAGAAGAGACCAAACCCCTCCTCACTACAGCCTCCTTTCAGACAGTTTTATAGAGTGGTCTATAAAAGGTCTCCCCTCAGCCTCCTTTTCTCCAGACTAAACAATGCAGTTCCCTCAGCTGTTCACCACAGCACTTGTGCTCTAGACCCCTTACCAGTTTCATTGTCCTCTGGACACGCTCAAGCATCTCAATGTCCTTTTTGCAGTGAGGAGCCTAAAACTGAACCCAGTATTTGAGATGTGGCCCCACCAGTGCCAAGTACAAGGGGACAATCACTTTTTTAAACACTGATAGGCTTGATGAATGGACCACCTGTCTAGGAAGCTTGTTGCAGCGTTTAACTACCCTCTCTGTAAAGAAAGTCTTCCTAATGTCCAGTCTAAACCTTTTCTGGTGCAGCTTTGAA
Source organism: Bucorvus abyssinicus (assembly GCA_009769605.1). NCBI lineage: Eukaryota > Metazoa > Chordata > Aves > Bucerotiformes > Bucorvidae > Bucorvus > Bucorvus abyssinicus. The sequence continues at coordinate 15,435,408 of CM020030.1, read as the reverse complement.
CCATTTCCAAGTGTCCTGTCACTGGATACCAGGGAGAAGAGATCAGCACCTCTCTCTCCACTTCCCCTCCTCAAGAAGCTGTAGAGAACAATAAGGTTGCCCCTCAGTATCATTTCTCCAAACTAGACAAGCCCAATGTCCTCTGTTGCTCCTCTTGGGACATTCCTTCTAGCCCTTTCACTAGCTGTTTTGCCCTCCTCTGGACTCATTCAAGCACCTTCACATCATTCTTGAATTGTGGGGCCCAGAACTGCACACACTACTCGAGGTGAGGCTGCCCCAGTGCTGAATACAGAGAGATAATCACCTCTTTTGACCAGATTATGCTGTGTTTGATGCACCCCAGGATTTGGTTTGCCCTCCTGGGTGCCAGGGCACACTGCTAACTCCTATAAGCCTGCTGATGACCATTACCCCTCCGTCCAGATCCCTTTCTGCAGGGCTGCTCTCCAGCCACTCGTCTCCTAAAATATACTTGTTCCTGGCATTATTCCGTCCTAGGTGCAGAATCCAGCATTTGGACTTGTTAATTTTCATGTCATTGATAATTGCCCAATGCTCCAATCTATCTAGGTCCCTCTGCAAGGCCTCTTGTCCTCCCAGTTTGGAATTATCAATGAACTTGCAAATGATGCATTCAACTCCTGCATCCAGATCATTGATAAATATATTGAACAGAATTGGCCCTAGAATTGAACCCTAAGGAGCACTGCTCGTGACTGTTCACGAGCCAGATGTAGCCCCATTCACTACAACATTTTTATCTCTGCCCTTCAGGCAGTTCTTCACCCAGCAAACATTATGTTGCAGCATTAGTTGGTCCTCCAACTCTGTCATGGTATTCACTTCAGTAAAACATTATGCTTAATTTGTCTTTGTCTTCCAAAGGAGTACTACTAAAAGCTATCTCTTCCCCACTTGTACTAGGAAAGCAAAGGTGTTTTATCAGATCTCCCTTCTGTACACGAGTGAAATCTCTCAAAAGACATTTTCTTAAAAGTTTGTGAGTTGTAACAGTATTTAGGTGACTGCAAACATAACATAAATGCAACATCAGAGAGTTCATATTTCTACCTGAAGTATGAAATATCTGGCAAGAGCATCACTAGGATCAAGGACGTCCATTCTTTGTATTGAGCTAGTGTTTAAAGCTGAATATCAAACTTGTTTAAATGTCAACAGTGGATGGGCAAATTTCACAAGAATAACTGGAGCTGGTGAGTTTTGTCAGTACAAAAGCTGAAATAGCTCATAGAAACACGTTAGTTTTCCAAAGTGCAGGTGAGTTTTCATTGCTTGGCAGGGACTCCAGAGCATCTGCAATCTAAAACTGGGTGTACACTAGGACTTTATTGCTAAGGCTAGCTTTCAATCTGGCTGCCTTAGGCCTAAACCCTGGCTTCCCACATGGACATCTGAGAACCTGTATGACAGCCCCACACTGTCCAGGTTTCTAAAGCAGAGATTACAGATTACCTAAAGCCCAGGTAGGTACTCTTACTTCAGAGTAGATGATGAGGAGTTCATGGTCCTGTGCTGCAAATAGGGCTTCTCTTCCCACAGGGTCTTCTCCAGTCCTGGAGATTCCCAGTCTTGTTCTTCAGTCCTCAGGAGCTGGAAGGCCGCGTACATTTCCCTGTCACTGCACTTCTGTCTTTTTTGATCCTGGTAGTTTCAGATCTGCAAACTATGGCCATGTTAGCTAGTGCTTTTACTTCCAGAATGGAAGAGGTTCATGCACCACTATATACTGGGGATCACCCAGCTGGAAAGGACCTGGGTGTCCTGGTGGACACCAAGCTGAGCATGAGCCAATGATGTGCCCTTGCTGCAAAGAAGGCTACTGGTATCCTGGGCTGCACTAGGGTTAGTGTTGCCAGCAGGTGGAAGGAGGTGATCCTTCCCCTCTACACACTACTGGTGAGGCCACACCTGGAGTGCTGTGTGCAGTTCTGTGCTCCCCAGTACATGAGAGACATGGACATACTGGCAACAGTCCAACCAAGGGCCACTGAGGTGATGAAGGAACTGGAGAATCTCACTTGTGAGGAAAGGCTGACAGAGCTGAGACTGTTCAGCCTAGAGAAGAGAAGGCTCAGAGGGGATCTTATCAATGTATAAGAACTCCTGAAGAGAGGGTGCAAAGGGGACGCAGCCAAACTCTTTGCAGTGGTGCTCAGTGACAAGAGGCACAACTGAAGCAGGGTAGTTTCCATCTGAACATCAGAAAACAGTTTCTACCTGTAAGGGGGACTGAATACTGACACAAGTTGCCCAGAGATTTTTCAGTGTCTCCATTCCTGAATATATGCAAAAGCCATATGGACGTGGTCCTCAGCAACGTCCTTGGCAACTGGCTGTAGGAGGCCCTGCTTCCTTTGTACCTTTTTCCATTGTACCAGATGACCTCCACGGGTCTCTTCCAACTTCACCAATTCTGTGATTCTGTGCAAAATGTTTAACCACAGGTGATAAACAAGTAACTCTGTAAGCCAGGTTTCCTCTTTAGTTTATATAACTGTTGAGACAGAATGAATTTTTCGCAGGTGAAATCCTACCCCCCAAAAAATCAATGGAAATGTGATTTCTATATTATTGAGGCTAGGACTTTGATGTTTGTACCAACATACAAACAGAATACGGCAAGGTTTTGACATATAAAGTGGCTACACCAGCTTTGTATGTCTCTTTACGAACTTCGCATAAAAAAACTGAAGACAGTTATCTGCAAATGGCATATTTCCATGTAATTAGATTCTCTTTTATTTGCTTAACAGCAATGTGATATTATTGCAAGTTCTGTGCTTGTTCAATACATAAATTATTTTTATTATGCTTGCTTCTTTAAAAGTTATTTATAGTGCGATCTACGTTTTCCACATTAGACACTAACTTTGAATTCCATACTGTGTTAGATGAGAGAACTGAAACAAATTATATATATTTGACTTCTGCGTTGCTTGACAGTAATAAGCAGTATTCAGTTAGATGCAGCTTAGGCTTTAGAGGCATATTACTCCAATAGTATTACTCTGTCAGAAGAATGCTTTGCTCAGAACCAAAACTATTTAACATTAGTATATCCCCTTCATCTTAAAATAAGTACTAGGACCATTTGACAGTTATTATTGAGTATATAATTTGCTAGGCACTCTTATATTGCCAAGCATATGTGTTGTAAAATATATATATGATCAAAAATGTATATTCCTTCAAGAATTGCTTAAACTCTTGGTTTTTTTGTTTTGTTTTGTTTTGTTTTTTTTGCATAAGATACTATTTCTAAGCAGGAAAAATTAATAAGATTTTCTGAATTAATAGTCTTTTAGGGAAAGAATGTCATTGCACTAAGTTGTTCTTTGTGGCTACAGAAATTGTATCTGAATGTCATTCCACATGGTAATTAAATTCTCTCCAACACCACTAAAATACCCTTGATTATAGACACAGCAAAGGAGGGTAATTTTAATACAGAAGTTATTGACTGAATTTCCCTGTGTTGAGATTCGTTTGACTGCGATCCTGAAATCAATGAAAAACTCTTACCTATCTATGTTTATTAATCATGCTTGTTTTCATCATAGTTTATTATCCCTGGTGCTCAGCTGGTGAGAACCTGGTAGTTCTCACGGGGCATATAAAGATCACCAGGCAGACTGTGGAGAAGAAATATTCCTTCAATTCAAACTGTTAGTTGCACTGTCTCATCTTTTGGCTTACCTTCACCATCCTCACCACCTGCCTGTAATTTCTTACTCTTCTCTGTAAACTTCTGTGAACAATCCAGGCATCTTTCTGATGCATTCAGAATTGTTGCCCTGTGTCCCTTACACTAGGTCTACAGGATATTCATACAGAATTCATAAAGAAACTTTTTGCTATGTGTGCTGAAGGCAGTTTTTTAGTTGTTCCAGCTATCATTCAGACAAATAATTCAGGGCAAAGTCCTCAGTACTGAGTTAATAACTATTGACAATTTTTACTTTTGTATTTGCTTTCTTTATCAAAGCATATTGCTTAATTAAAAAATGCTTGGGGGAAAAAAATAAATAAAATACTGAGACCTTGATTCAAAAAAATATTCAATCAGCTTTTGCATTCCAGAAACTTAATTTTAAAAAAGTGTATGCACATACCATCCCATGAAATCCACATATCATCCACAGAAATTTTTCAGCCTAAGTGAGTCACTGAAGCCTCCTTACTTCTCTTGGAAACAGATATCTATATATTAGAAATATATAGAAATATACGATATTTTCATTTTCTTGTCTTCGAACAACAGTTCAACTTTTAAAAATAATTTTATCCCTTAAAACATTCAGATTAACATGTTAATCATGTAGTAATTTCTGTATTCATCACTCTTTCTACATGTAGTTCTATGTGATGACAGATTGCTTCAGTGGCAGCTTGACTTTTAACCAGAGAGCTTCAGTAAGTTATGAAGCCAATTAATGCCTGAGGTGGAGTAGGACTAAACTTCTATCATTTTCACCTCTGAGTTGCTTGAAAGAATTAGTTCTGTGAATCATTATTGTACACACTTTAGCTCTGACTAAATCTTCAATAGTTGTATCTAACTGTAAATAGAGTTTAAGGGGAAAATGCATGATATAAGGAGAACATGTTCAAAGATTTTTTGGTAGGAATACCCCCCCACACACACACAACAAATTAATGATTTACTTTCATTGACGTAGGTTCATTATTATAATTTGAGGATCTGATGTTTAGATCTGGCTCAGGCTGATCAGAATTAATGGGCTGGAGCTTCCATAGCAGACCTCAAGAAAACAAGCAATCATAGAAAAAAATTTTCATCAAATGGAAAAATAAGAAGTCCAACCTGTTTACTTTGAAAATACACATTTTTTTTCATTCAGGAAAATCATCAAGATGCCATTATAGATACATAGTAAATTATAGTTTAGATATGTCATCATTTTCTCTCATAGACCAAGTGCTCACTTTGAATAGAATGGTTTGAAAGGCATTGTAGTATGACTAGAGTGAATGAACAGGAATGACACATAATGGACATACATGTTCAACATCTTCAAATATTTCTCTTTCATAACACTATAATATAGCTTAAACATTTTTATTATATATTCAAAGTAGGTGATTAGAAGGACATCGGTTACTGAAAAATTATGGGGTTTTTTTACTTCATTATTTCTAAACAAACAGCTTCATGATACATATAATCCACATTTTTATGAAAGGCATATAAACTAAAATAAAATTCAGATCCATGTATTCAGAGAAAATGTACTAAATTTTATTTTGCAAACTATTGAAGAAATAATATATATCAGAAATAGTGTGGCCAACAGGAGTAGGGAAGTAATAGCTCCCCTGTACTCGGCACTGATGAGGCCACACCTTGAGCAGCGTGTTCAGTTTTGGGCCCCTCTCTTCAAGAAGGACATTGAGGTGCTTGAGCCTGTTCAGAGGAGGGCAACAAGGCTGGTGAAGGATCTGGAGAGCAAGTCTTATGAGGAGCGGCTGAGGGAACTGGGGTTGTTTTTAGCCTGGAGAGAAAGAGGGTGAGGGGAGACCTTATTACTCTCTACAGCTACCTGAAAGGAGGTTGTAGAGAGGTGGGGATCGGTCTCTCCTCCCATGTGACAAGTGATAGGACAAGAGGAAATAGCCTTAAGTTGTGCCAGTGGAGATCTAAGTTAGATATCAGGAAAAACTTCTTTACAGAGCGGGTTGTGAAGCATTGGAACAGCCTGCCCAGGGAGGTGGTGCAGTGCCCATCCCTGGAAGTGTTTAAAAGACCTGTAGATGTGTCACCAGTTGTCCGCTGTGAGCCAATCATGGGGACATGTTCTCTCCTATCTTTAAACCCCTCTCCCCTGCACCGGCAGAGAAAGAGTTAAAAAGCAGAGACAGGAAAAGGAAGAAGAATTTGTGAGACCTCTGAAGGTTTGGAAAACTGAAACAAAGTTTAATAACTCTAGAACAAAATATATACAGGAAAAGCCAATGCAATATTGGAGGGTTTGTACGGGATGGGGCAGCGAGGGTTAAACACGGGTGAGGGAAGGAACGATACCGAGGAGTGTTCAAAATGGCGCCGGCCACGTGGGCTCTCTCTCGCGCAGTGGAACAAAGGACTCGCGGCTGTTACAAACGCCGGGATCCCACATGTGAGCCGTGGGCTGCACTGTCCTACCGATCTGGTCGTGCGGGTTGAAGCAAACGGCAGCAAAAGCGGCGGCGTTAGCAGCAGGGAAAGGGCAGCCCCGAGGCGCAGCGTCTCCAGCAGCGGGGTCTGTCCCAGCGGCTCAGGGGTTTCTGTGGCAACGGCTCCGCTCCGGCAGCGTGGGGAGCGGCAGCCGCAGGCAGGCAGGCAGGCGAGTTCCTCTGGAGGTTTGAGCCGAGGGGACACAGCCTGTAAGGTCCCCGGAGCCAAACCACGAGCCTGGAAGCCTTTTCTGGAGAGAAGCTGCATGTGCGCGATGCCCCTCGGAGTGCAAAGAGCGAAGGGTACGGGACAACGTCGGAGCGCAAAGAGAGAGAGAGACGCGGGTGATACGCGCCTCTTAAAGGGGAAGGAGCGCTCGTGAGAAATTTTTACAACCCATGAGAGGTGCTAAACGTGACATGGGAGGGAATAATCCAATTGGTCAGTTTAAAACAAACCTTCCAAAGAGGGGAAACGGGTTTTTTTACCCTAAACTGGGACAAGATGTGGCTCTGGGGGACATGGTTTAGAGACCCTGGCAGTGCAGGGTGAACGGTTGGACTCGATGATCTTAAAGGTCTCTTCCAACCAGATGATTCTACGATTCTGTGATTACATTCTAACATATTGTAAATAAAGATGTGATTCTATATGGGGAAGACTATTACCATATTTAACATCTTAAAGAAATACTATCAACTGCAGAGGATGTAATTGCAGCCTGCAACTAACTTCCTAGCAAGGTGGTCAATGCCCCAAGCCTGTCAGTGTTTAAGAGGCATTTGGACAATGCCCCTAATAAAATGCTTTAACTTTTGTTCAGCCCTGTAGTGTTCAGGCAGTTGGACTAGATGATTGTTGTAGGGCCCTTCCAGCTGAACTATTTTATTTTATTCTACTCTGTTCTGTTCTAAAACAGAAATTGCGGTAGTGTGTTATGATATTCAAGTGTTAAATTACATGGCACTGAACTATTACTTTTGGACTAGAAAATATACCTTCTGTAAGATGTTATTGATGATTAATAGTTATTTCCATTTGAGAGGAGTTTTATATCCATGTGCTATGTAGACATAAACGTGAGAGCAACCCTTGACTTCTAGACCCTTATCATTAAACTTGCATGTTTTAAGTCCATTAACTGTATTTCTATGGAGTCTCAGATGCTCAAAATGATTTGCTATCAATTGCTATTAAAGTTTTCTCCAGCTATTATTTGTCTTTTTAACTGTAAAGGCAAAAATCGCTTTTTCTCCGCATCTGAAAAGAACAATAAGTACATTAGTTTTATAAGCTTCTACTTCTAAGCAAATAGATAATACTTACCTCTACTAGTATCATCTTTCAGTTCAGACATTCAGATCATATGTGGTTTTGTCTAAAATAATTGCACCTCTCTACAAATGGATAAAGAGTTTCAGGCCAGATGTCTCAGGTCATCCTAATTCTACCTCTTCCAAAACCATGTGTGTATATATATATATATGACTACATATGAATCTCATGCATTATATACTTCTGGGTGTTTGTGCACATACTTGTATTGATATTATTTAGATAAGCTAATCTTTCTGAATAAGAAAATACCATTGATTCTAGGAAACAGAAAAATATAATGGTTTTAGTGAGACACTTCAGTGTTACAAACAGTTGTTTACTTTGCTTGTCTTTCAGTTCCAATGAATTTTCACTTATGTGGCCGATAATAATTTTGAAACATTACAGTTTTGCTGCAATGCATTTATAGCTCAGTAGATGCAAAAACTTGTAAAATAGTCTTTAGAGTATGGTGATTACCAGAAAACTGGCTGTACTCATAGCATATTCTTACCCTGTAAATCTTTTTTTCATGTACTCTGAGACACATTTACTTCCATTACTTATTATTTGTCAACATGAAGGCAGATGAAATTCGGTACTAATCAAGTACAAGGTAATCCACACTGCAAGACAATTTCAACAGCTCATACAACATATTAAATTGTAAATTAACATAACTGCTCAGGAAAAAGAGCTCAGTGACATAAAAGGCTGTTCAATAACAACAGGATTGTTCTTAATTCAGTAGCTGTTCATGATCAAAGAGTGAAGTTCCTAGTTTCTGTTCAGAGAAGAAGGAAATATTGTTATACTGTTACAGAAAAAAACCCAGAAAATATTTTATTCCATAATGTTATCTGACTTCTCAACAACCCTTTCCAAAACAATTAGAATTGGAACTAACTCAGGCAATCAACATTGGGGAGTGTGTGTGGGAAGCATGGAAAAAATGACAAAGTTATTTAGTTTGTTGGGAATTTTTTATTTTGTTTTGTTGTGTTTTTTAAATTAATGCCATGAAAGGATGAGATGGCAAATGGCTGGTGCTCAGAAGAGTATAGAGAATTTCATTTGCCTACGCCTAATACCTCCTTCTCATGTGTAGAAGAAGAAGATCCTTAGTAAAACTAAAAATCAAAACATTCAAAATTGATAACAAAGAATTATTACAGTAAGCATTATTAACCTGCTAATTTCTTGTTCACAAATAAATGTTAACATTATAATTTTATAAAAATAAAAGATGTATAAATACTGAGAAAGTGATCTATTATTCTAGACAAGATAAATGTATTTATCTTCTGTACAAAACATGTCAAGTAAAAACATGGAATTGGATTAAATAAATTCATACTAATATCTGTAATGATTTGGTCTGCTATGCAATAAGAAATTTCCTTTAGATTGTGTGTTATTTCTTCAGACATGATAAGGCAACTTAGAAGCCTATTTCATTCAGATTTTGTTTCTAGCTTGCTTGGATAATACCCTTTTTAATACCCATGGTTTATACCCTTTTCCAATTTTTTTGATTGACAAATCACTCAAGTTAAATCACCTACAAAGGTTTATTTTTCATTTTACTATCTTTTTTCTTTCTTTTGGGGACATAATGCTATTTATACTGCACTCCTCGCCATGAAAAAATAACACATTTCTGTTAGATCTACCTTTCCTTCTTTTCTGCCACCTTCTCCTTTTTCTCTCATTAGGGACTTATGGTTTTAGAACTATTCCATTTTTATTTCTTATTTTCTATTTATTACAAGGCTGTATGTTGTAAGGTTATATGTTTGTATTGCAGTCTCCAAGAAAAGTCTGAATACTTTAACATTGGGAACTTTAGAAAATGTTGCAAGATATTCCAGTAGTGTAAGAAACAAAGTGCATTTCCGACTTGTTTCTGTACTGTTTTTCTTTGAAGAGGCAATACAGTTCTTGTGGTTACCTCTGCCCCTCTCTTATTTCAGGAATTTTTCTGCCAAATAGTAAATAATTTCCTTTATCATTTATCACTATGAACTGTCCTGTCAGATTATATTGTGATATGAAGCACTGGTAAAAGAATTGAAAAAGTTTGAGTATGATCTAATTTATACATGTAGAAGTTTAATTTAGATGTGATTGACAACTTGAGGAAATAGAGGAAAATTAAGTGATCCTTCCTGTGAATCACAGCACTAAAATTGCAAGAACTGAACTTTGGCATTGATTCGTATAATTTCTGATATGAATGGACACGTTTGCAGAAGAATGTGTGTGTGAGTTATAGAGTCTTACGTACATATAATAGAACCAGCATTTGCATGGCAATATACTTGAAAGTGTCACTTGCAAATTGAGTCATTAGTGTTTCAGTGAAAACATTTTTCCTTTGTTGTTGTTCTTGGTTTTTTAAAATCCTATCTCTGTCACAATTATTCTCTTTGGTGTCTTACGTTGGCAGAAAAAGTTGAATTTTATAAAGAGACAATATTAAGACAAATGAAATGTTGTTCTTTTCCAATTTTAATTTCTTTAGCCACTGTCTAATGTTTTAAATTAGATGCTAGGACCTCCCTCTAGAAGGAAGGGTTAAACTTCCCTCCATTTATCTTAAATAAAACTAATGTTAATCTACCTAGAAACACCACAGACAGGTTAACGAGGGAAAGAATGAAAAGACAATAGTAATTCAGAAAACTAGAATGTCAGACATCGGAATCCAATATGAGCTTTTAATATAACCAGTTAATACAAATAATAGACATATTTGTATACACACATTAAGCATTTTTTTTTTTTTTTAGAATTCAAGGTGAAAGCATTTTTTACCAAAGAAGATACAGGGAATAAACCAAAACAAGAAATCTCCTTGAAATGTAGCTCTATATATTTCATGAATTAGCCATGGACTTTGAACCTGTTGAGGTCTGCATGTCTGTAAATGTATGTATGAGAAATATAATGTTCACATTAGAAAAACGACTCAGAGATATAGTTAGTAAACAAATTAAACAGGATTAGGACTGTATCTGTAAGGAACCACTGAGTAATTTAAACTATTATTTTTAAACCATGAACTTTCTTTTAGTACTAAGCTGGCGCAGTAAACTAAGCACATTGAAAATTGACGGATACATCATGCTGTCGGGGGGCTGAGGGTACTAGAAGCCCTTATAGGCCCTGGCCCACGCATCATACAATTCATCATGAAATGCTGCCGTGTACACTGTCTTTTCCAAAGGTCATCATTTCCTTTTCAGGACGTAGAGTAAGAAACATTTCTTCAAAAGCCAATTCAGGCATTAACCTAGAGAGTGAAAGGGAAACTCCATTAATCCTGACTCAAATAAATTCATTCTTTAACTATTTGAATACATTTACTTTGGAATTCCTGTCATTACTGAATATACTAAACTATATGAACGTATGTATGTGTGATTTTAATCTCCAGGCAGCATATGCAGATGAAGAGACCACAGCAAACTGTTTTTTCCCTAGTAATTATCTCAATTAAGTGTGAAGACTGCTTTCCACTAGCTTTCGTAGAGAAAACCGTGTAGTCATACAGCACAGATTTGTTGTTGGCAGCAAAAACAACCAGGACAAACCGGCTTCCTGGACCGAGTTCTGTGCTGCCACTGCTCAGTCATCAGCAGCTCTTCTGCCTTCTCAATTACACCCTGGCCTACAGCCATTACACTGCACACCTTGACTGTTTCTATACCGCAGAATCCTCCTGTCAAAGAAAAGTGTTTTGGTGAAATCTCCCCCTTCTCAACACAGCTCTGAGACAGAGTACCTGAAAGCGACTGCTCTCCTTTGGTCAGACAAGCATTTTGATGAGGTTAGCACTTGTAACAAAACAAATCAGCACCTTTCAGCTGCTCTTCTCCCAGTATTTTGATTGCTTTTTTCACACCTACTCATAAAAAATAAGACTTTTTAAAATTTTCAGTAAGAAATTCTGATCTCACTGTTACGAATAATGTATAGCTGTGTCCTTAGTGGTCCTACTTACGCACTTTAAGAAATATTTTAGGGTTTGGGCAAATGGCCGGCCCCCTTCTGAAGAATTTTTATTTTCAGCTCTGTGGCATTTCAATAACACAAACTGAAATTCACCTGTTCCATGAAGCTGTTATTCATTTCCAGTAAATAAAGCTATTGATAACGTTTGAGTATTACTATTAGACTGCAACAGCTTAATGCTGTTTTGTGCTTTTCCTGCACTTTATTTATGATTGTCTTTCCTTCTTGACACCATGAATATAAATGCTATATATACTCACCCCATTGGAAGATCTCCACTATTCTTAACTTTTTAGAATATTTGAAGTTCTTTCCTCTACATGTGGAGTTGATCAGAGATGGGACAGCTACAAAAGACTCAGACATAGTGTGACTATGCAGTTTAGAACAGACTATTTCAGTTGGAAGGGACCTACAACGATCATATAGCACAACTGCCTGACCAGGAGTGAGTCAAGTGAATTTGGAATAGGGTTGTGTGAATTTGGCATAGAGCTGGAATTCATTCATGAAGGACTTCTTCTCACAGGTCCAGGATTAGGCTGAACAGATATTAATTCCCTGCCAAGGACAGTTTAGATCTTCTGCAATTTTTTTTTTTTTAATCCCACAAGGCTTGCAGAGATCTAAACTGATGCTTAATTTTGTGAACAATGTCTTCAAAAGGGGTTGCTCACCATGAGTAAAGTGAAACACATATGCAGCCCATACAGGAGTAGGAGATTGAACAGAAATGTTGAGCACTGATTATGGGTGGAAGTGAGCTCAATGGAGTAGAAATAAAACAATAAAAAGCTTGGGGGAAAATAGGACATGAAAGCAGATAATGAAAATGGGGAAAACAAGTTTTAAAAAAACCCACAAATGGGAAATACATGACTAGTTTTCAAGGAGCATTTGATCCGCACTGATTCCAGTCTTTTGAGAGATGATTTCCGAAGTACAGATTTCTAAAGCTGATACAGAATAACTTCCCCCTGCCCTATGCTTAATTTATTTAAAATGCTAGGTACAAATTGTCTTATTTTGTTGAATAAATAATGAATTCCCCCAAGAGATGAACTCTAAGCAATCCATCTGTGATCTATTGCCAAACATAGAGATAGGTAAGAATATGCTTTTTTTTTTTTTAGAGTGCTAGGTTGTTTTCAGAAACGTGGCCATGATGCTTAGCTCTTTCTGACATCAGCCCCAATTTTAAATGGTTATGTATTAAGTATATATAAAATAAGGCATCCAAAACAGCAACTTCAGAAAAAAATTTGGAAGTGTCTATAAATAAGTAGTTGGGGTTTGGTTTGATTCTGCATCCTGATCTTGAGTTGTTATTGAAATTTAAATTTCAACGCCAACTAAATAAAGCCTATCTATCTCAGGACCTTCTTTAAGCTGAAGCTATATGGAGCCTAGAGGTACCAAGGGAACGTATGGCATATGCTCAGTCTCTTCTTAGTCTTCCTTTTATACCTCTTTATGGCTCCTTTTAAAGGAAGAATAGTTTATGAGATTATTGCCATTCTTATATTCATCTATTTAGTTGCCTTTGATCAAACTTAAGTCATTAAGATCAATATATATATAACAAGACAGCCCTAAAAATAGGGAAGTGACCTGCTTTAACAGACTAATAGTTCTTACACCATCATAGCTAGAACAATGATATCACAAATAATAAATAGTCATCTATCTTTCTGTTTGCATATATAAAAAAATACCTTTACATTGCATAAAGCCCCGTTTACTTGCATGGGATTATTGATTTGAGGAAAATGATTGGAACTTGAAGTAACATACTTCTAAATATTTTATGTTACTTCTAAGGCTTACAGTAAAATCTGAATACGACATGTGAACCAGCTCCACCTCCCCAACCCCCCAACCCTCAAAACACAGAATACTCAGCCAAGTAAACAAAGCAGAACCTGTGGAAGACACAAAGACTGACACACAGCTAATTAATGTACATCTGCACGATTACCCAGCTAGGCAGGAGGGAATGATGAACCCTTTAACCCTGTTAAGAGTACATAAGATAGTACTTCGCATTTCAATTGAGAAGAAAAGAAAAAGATTTCTAAATGCTACCATACTCCTGAAACAGCAAATTAATGGAGTGAAAACCTGAAATCACAGTAGAGATCGGCTCCTTTTTCCTCCCGTGCAGCAATGTTTAAGTCTTTTTTCTTGGATGTGTGAAAACCAAAGAAAGAGTTGTTTTCTTCGGTAGTTTTTCATCCCTTAAAAGAACGTTTAGAAAAATATTTTAATGTAATTGGCTTACTAAATAGCAGTTATTGAGCTTATTTGGCAAATCAAATCTTCATAGCAAGTAAGACTGTTTGTTATGTCTTAAGGAAATGTCACAGTGGCTTTGTGTATTAAGACTTTGTTACTGTCTTACTTGCATCGTGTACTTTGTCACTACTCCTGAAATACCTAAATCAGAGTTCCTTACACTAGTAAAAATCAGCTACATCTTCATATCAGTTGATATGAAAACTTCAAAACCTAATTAAAAGAAAGATTATCACAGAAATCCACAGTATTTTGCCAAGGCCAATCAGAAATTACAGCTAATATCTGCCAATTCATACTTGAAGAAAAATAAGTAAGCGTTAAATGAATTTCTGTGTCTGATCTTCTTTTGTCTTCATATGAGGAATGATGTTTATTCCAATTTGTAAAAGAAGCAAGACCTACCATCCTTAAGATGTAAACTAGAATTATTAAACAACTTTTCTAAAGGAAAATGCAGTATCTATAAATATTTAAATTTTCCAGAGGAAGATTTTAATATTGTCCAAAATGGTCTAATTTCTGTCTGGTGAATATTAATCAGAGATAGAGTTTTTTTCCTCCTTAGAACTCCTATTCAGACTATTGATGTGTGGCTGGGTCTAATTTCCCAGGTGACTGGTACAGAAATATTTATTGTAAACAAAATAATTTGTGCTGACACAAAACCAAACCTACTAACTTTCATTCCTGTTTTGATAAATATTCTTTTAGTATTTATCAGCCCATATCACATAATTGCTTCAGTACTAAATAAATATAAATATTATTTACTTGTCTTGGAAAATGCGTAAATATGTCAAAAGAAAAAATGGCCCAGATTGCAAGCAGATAAATGCAAGCTCAAAACCTAAGCAGCGCTGGGAGCGTGAATTCTGGTGAATTTTAATAACTAGTACCTGAAATGAGGAAAAGCGTAACTGTTCTTGTCTCCTCTGAGGAAAGACAACATTTTTCTTTTTGAAAATTAAGGGTTCTAGTACTGCCTCATCTTCTTCCCCTCCTTGTGGTATCTTACCCTCTCCCTCTGTTGCTACCTTTTAGATATTCCTGACTTCAGTTTAACCTTAATGAAATAAAATTCTTATGTTTCCTCAAAGCAAGCAAGCAAACAAAAAACCCCACCCTATGTAGCCAATTCTCCTCCTCCCTCATTGCTCTGCTTAGTACCTCACCTTCTTCCTGTTGCTCAGGATCACACTACACACCTCATCTTATTGCTTGACAAAAACATTCAGACTATGGAAAGTTCTCTTTGCCTCAGACATTTATTTGACTATGAGTATATCCAAGCTTCTGTCTTTAGTTACAGAGCTCTCACATGAAGCTCTGTACCCTCACAGAGGAAAAAACTCACTTCTGTTACATACCTTATACTCAGAACACCTCATGTAAATGATTCATAAGACCTCTCCTTCTACCACGCAGGTTTTCACCTATAGATATTGTTTTAGTTGGTGGAGTAAAACTGTCCTTATACCTCTCAGATATTGTTGGTTAAACAACTGCTAAGAACAGATTGAACCTCACCTCTTCTCACTCTGTCCTCTGCATGGTCTGACCTTGAGATGCTTGTATGATTTTTGTTATTACTGCCTTATTCTGATAACATCCATGTCAGAAATATATGGGAGGATAACATTTTCAATTAAAAACACTCTCAAGTCATGATATTGAGAAATAGAGGAATGCACAGAAAGTTATCTTACTAGAGATTCTTCACAATATGCTCACAACTCACAGACAGTAAAACAAATGTATCTCCTGTGGAAGCTGGGAGGGTATCATCAGAAGTATTTTTAAATTATTGGACCTTTTTCTTTGCTGTATTTTCTATTGTATATTAGGAGAATTTCTGTGTGTGTGTGTGTGTGTATTATACACATCTACGTATCTTAGAATAATAATTATTTCTATCTACATTAATTGTACAGTGTAGTCCTATGATGCATTGAGACCCTTGCAGAACATGTTGTATTCAAGGAGTTAGTGATCTCAAACAGGTCATGCCTGTTCTTTTGAGCCTTGTACTCAGGTTTTGAGAAGTCTCTATGTTATTGATATAATCTATAGTTTACCATATCTTAAGGAAAGGTAAGGTATATTTGAACGGATGGGTAGAATGTAGTGGTCCTCATCAGGAGACCGCTGTACATCCATGAATCAGTGACCCACGCAACAGTTAACCTGAGTAGGTGCAGGCATGTGGTGTGCTGCATTGTGCTGCACGTACAGCCTGGCCTTCAAGCTACAGACTCCTCAGCCTCAGGATAAGCTTGATCAGTCCACTGTACCAGAGAAGCCTGCAGGCAGCTTCCACTTGTGCATGGAGTTGTAGCAAAGCGTCCTCACACGAACATCCTATCTGAATAGAGTTTTGTAGGAAATTTTATATGGTAACTTGAACAAAAATAAAAGGAGGAATCTCTCTCTAAAAACAGAATCTGTGCCTCACATCTTGGAAAAAATCCATCTGGTCTCCATCTGATGCTGCATGAATGCGAGGTCCCCATTATTTGAAGACAGAAGGTTTACTATCTGTATTCCTATTATTCTGGCTTGTTAAACCAGCTATTTTATTAAGGCATTTGTTTTCAGGCCTTTCTCTTTGAGGTCGAAAAAGAACCCTGCACTGTCTCTCTCTCACCTCGCTCCCCACCCACTTGCCAGTGCAGCAGATAGGGTCAGGAAAGTATTATTATGTTATGTCCACAGGTGAATCAAAATGTCCTGGAACTACAATTGCACCAGTCAAAGATACCTTCTTGAGCATGAGTCATTTCAGACCTGATAGTGACCTCAGAGTGAATGCAAACCTAAACTTAAATAAAGCACGCTAAATAAACCAATTCTTCCTCTTTTCCCACAAGTAAAGAAATTGCTGTGGTGAGGCAAGGATTTGAGAATATTATGTGGAAGTTTTATCTGGGTTTGAAAGAAAGAACTCTGATCAGACTGTGTTCTGTGGAACTTCTCTTTCTCAGCATAATCTAGGCTGGCTGTCTTAAGATATGACATGAATGTGAGAAAGCCAAGATGTTCTTCACTTTGCTTTGCTGTTACTTGTAAGTTTACAAGCCATAACTCCTCCTCTTCATATTATTTTAAGTCTGCATAGGACTGACATCTACTCTGTCTCTTTATGCAGACCTATTTTGGGCAGTTTAAAAACAAATTTAAACAATGCAGAGTCTAGAAGCAAAAATAAAAGGAAATTCCCCATATTCCATATCACATATCTCTACACCCCTGGTAATACCATACCATGTCACAGAAATGAGACTATCAATTCTGGAAGTGGAATGAGGATGTGGTAGGAAAGTAATCTAACATGAATATGAAAGAGGGCATATATTCCACTGTCATGGTTTTATGACTATAGCCTTGGAAGAGTGCTTTAATGGAGCTGGTGTCTCAGATCAACCTACTTACATAAGGCAGAGATGGAGATGAAAGAGGGAACTTTTTTCCTGTACTTAAAATATGAAGTGTGTCATTTTTCAGAGTTCTTTAGAATTTGTTCCCTTATTTTAATAGTTCTCCATTCTGAAGACTCTAATAAATTCAGTGTTTTAATTTCAAAAGCTAAATCTTACCATTGTTGAATTTACTAGATGGCTGAAGATATGAAAAATTCAAAGGCAGTACTATAGAAGGAATTATGTGGAAATGTGTGAAAATTTCAATCAATTGGTTCCTTTCATATTTGATTATACAATGGTAGAAAAACTATAGGTTTACACTCTAAAAAAAAAAAAAAAGTGTATTTGTTGGTTTGAGGAAGGGGAGAACATTGGCAGGAACTACATTTTGCAATTTCAAATCTTGTAGACTAGCTGGATTTCCATGCTTTTAGGAAAAAGTTCATGTGTAAATGAGGCTTTACTATGTGTTTCCCTTAATATTTGTTGGAAAATCTCCTCATATGTGACTTTCATTTTCCGTTTTTTCTATGATGTCCTGTGTTCAAGTCAAAACTAGCTTGCACAGAAGTAAAAATGCTAGTGATGAGAATAATAAGAAAGTCGTCTATGAAAATACCCAATATCAGTGTGAAGATGGGAAAATTTCTGGAAATTTTAATATGAGCAAATTTAAATATCTTCTAGGATTTTTTTTCTTTATAAAAAAAACCAACAAAAAACCTAGAACCTCAACATCTGTATATTTGCTATTCTAGTATTCTCTTTATTATTCTATGGTTTTTCAGCCCTGTTTGATAATTCAGTATGTCCCCTAGACTCTCTATACCTTTGCCTTGTATTTCTTTCTCATATCTACATTATTTTTAGTTCAATCATTCATTGCTATTTTTCTTTGGATTATTATTTTCTGTCTTCTGGACTGTGCACTTCCATTGTTTGATTAATTGACCCCTTATACAGAAATTGAATAAAATTATTGTCCAGTTCCATAGCCAGAATTTTAATAAGTTTAACTGCACCTTAGGCAGGTTGAGGGAAGTCCACTCATTCCTTACCCACTAAAAATGTCCTTCTTGTTTCAATTGCTTAAATTTTATTTTCTCTCTCCCTCTTTTTTTTTTTTTTTCCCCCTTAGTTCATTGATATGTTGTCAATCACTTTTGGGTAATACTTTTTCCTGTTTTTCAGAGCAATTAATATATATTTTAGCCACATGATATATAGTTTCAAAATGTATTGTTATGTTTTTAGAGCTATTATTCATCCAGCCAAAAAAGTTGAGTGTCTTTCAAGATTACTGATATTACTGGCTAATTATAAAATAG
The DNA here is from genome assembly GCA_009769605.1 of Bucorvus abyssinicus. Lineage (NCBI taxonomy): Eukaryota > Metazoa > Chordata > Aves > Bucerotiformes > Bucorvidae > Bucorvus > Bucorvus abyssinicus. Next base: position 15,416,830 of record CM020030.1, on the reverse strand, counting down.
TAATTGTTTAACGATCAAGACAAACTTATCTCTGTGTTTATGTCATCAAAACTTATCTTGGCTGTCTCTCAAATGGTCTCTTTCTATGCAGGCTTCTAAGATTATAATCGATTCTAATTTTCTCTATTTTCAATAAAATCACTGCTCTTTCCTCACTCCTATACTGTAGTGTCTGGAATTTTATTATTCTGTCTTTCTCTGGTTCTCTTTTTATCTTTATGTCAGTTATTTCTGTCTCCTTTCATTCTGCAAGGCCTCCCTGAATGAGACCCCTTGCTTATATGGTTTTAGACTCAACTGCTAACTAAATTCATCTTAAATTTATCAATCTTTCAGATTCCTCATGTCCAATCTCATATTCTATTGGTCTTTGGTATCTCTCTTACAGTCCTGGAAAGCCAACATGGTGAAAACAAATCTAATTTTCTTCCTGAAACTGTATTGACTACCTTTGTTCTTTGCTGTGATGTTTAATCATTCTTCTTGTCTTTTAAACACAAACAGTTAGGATATTGTCTTGAATTCTCATTTCCTCACTACAGACAGGCAGTAAGCAAAGCCTATTGCATCCTTCTAAAGTTTGCTTCTTTTTTTCCCCTGCTAACAAATTGTAGAACTATAGACTTTAGTTTTGATCCTTTAGATGTTTATCTCAGATATATTCATAGTATTCTCTTCCAGCCTACAGGCAATGATGTTAATGGCACTCATTGTTGCCTGCCATTTTGACTGTGGTGGTTTTTTTTTTTTTTTTAAGTTATAGCACTGTTTTTTCTAATTCTCTATGGCTCGCCTTTAATATTCTTGCAAGCTCTTGAATGCAAACATAACACAGAGTATTATAGCTTTCTTGGTCACATTCTGTTTTCCTTTTATATTTCTTCCCCTCTCTTCAAATACCGATAATATCAGTCATACTTACTTCTGTAAAGAGCTGCCAAAGGAAGTAATTTCCTGTGTACTACAAAAGACTATATCGGTCTGTGAGGCTCGAAAGCCGTTCCACATACTCCTGGACCTTCTCTTCTACGTGCTTTTCAGATGTAGCTTTCCTTTAGTTTTCAAATCTTTATGAATAACGTGTCTTCTGTCTCACTTAGAAGACAAAGATGAATAATATTGCAAGCACACACACGTGTGTATCACTAAGACTTGTCAGCAAGATCAGATGAGGTGATCTTTGCAATGCCGTCATTTTTAATGCATGACTGATTATATTATTGCAACTTTCTTTTATAGTTCTCACTTGTGACATTCCACTGTATCGAAATTAAATTAAACTAGAATGTTCTCTGTGAACAGGATGTGGTATTGCTTAATTTGTGAGCAACTTATGGAAATCTAAAATAGACCAGTATTTTCCTTGCCTTTCAGAATAATTCTTACTTCTGTAATTCAAATAAGTACACCTGGGAAGGTCAGTATTTTTTGATCAATATAGTAGACATGCTTTATTACTACCCAGTGTGCTGATCTGGAATGCCAGTGGATAACGTCTTGCCAGCCTGCTGTGGAAAAGGACACAGTTGCAAAGAGATTAATCCAGAGTAGGTGTGAGATGAGGCATAAGGGAAAACCTTATCCTCTCAATCTTATGCATGAAAGTACTGGATGGATTAATCTTCTGACTGAACAGAGTGAAATCTTCCACATCCCCAATTGTTGTACATACATAATCATCAGCCATCAATATGCATTGTAACCATCTGCTTAGATGGCACTATTTCTGTTCACAAGACGATACGACAGTTAACTAGGCTACAAATGCCAGTTGAGTTACTTGGCAGCCTTCAACTCCACAAGAGCCTTTTTTCTGTTGAAAAGAATATTACTTTAACCTCCAAACTTTATCACATCAGTCACACTTGTAAATACCAGTATGCCAAAAATTCAGAATGAAAGAACTACTCGTAAACACTTTTGTTACCAAAAGGGGGCATAGGCAGTATGTCAAAATGGGCAGTAGGTCACATTAAGTAACCACTTACAGCACCTTTACAAAATAACCTTCTTGGCAAAACGGATGCCAGAAGATCATGTTAAACAAAATGGAGACAGGCTCATAAACTGTGAAATGGGATCTCAGTTATGCTTACCTTCTCACAGAGGAGCAAGAGCGGAAGAAGAAGAATCCTGACTGTTTACACTTGTCTTCATAGGATTAAAAATCACAGTGCTAAAAACGCATTTATCCTGGGCAGATTCTCTTCTGAGGCCATTTCTTTATTCTTTTCGGAGATTATTCTAATACTGCCTCATAAAAATTTGAGATTATTTTCTTTAGTATGGAAAGCCAGTTTTAAAAGTCCTGAAAAATCTGTGTAAAGTAGAAAGAACTACCTAGATGAATACTTTTTGCTTCAGCAGTTAAGCAGCCCAAATTTTTGAAAAAGCTTACCTTCTGATGTAGAGAAGCCAGATCATCTGAAGAAATGATCCTTCAACTGAATATTACAGCAAGCAGATATCTTTTTGTATTTATTGAAGTCCTAAGATATGATGTTAAGTTGGAAGTATAAGCAGTATTTTTAACATGAGACCTATGCAAAGCAAAAGGCTGTCTTTGTAAACTGAATCTGTTTGTCACAATAGAAAGTATAGTCAAAACTAAATTGGGTCAAACTAATTTAAGAAGTATTGGAGAATTTTTGAAAGAAGAGAAAGACTATAAAGGAAAAAAGTTATTTAAAATTGCTTAAAATATTTTATTTTTATTAACTGAAACTTAATATGTCTGTGTAAAACGTAAATAAATTTTTCCTTTTTGTCATTTGTCAGAAGAATGAGGCTCCAAATTTGATCAGATTTATTACCTTGTAGAAAATTTTATTTAAATTTTATATATTGCTGGAACTTGGTTGCTGCAGCTGATTTTAAACGGTCCCCTCTCTAAAAAGATTTCCCAGTACAAAGAGTGTGTGGAGCAAATCTATTAGTATAAGTTCTTCAGAAGCCACTTTGTATTTCTTCAGTTGTCTAGCTTTTTTCTTTGATACTTATCTCTAGATTAACAGAGTAGCATATTGCAGATATCCAAAAACGTGTATCCTGTATTAATTTAATATCCATTTTATTGCCATGAAAATTGCAACCTTTTAGTTTTATTGAATGTTCAGATACCCAGCATCTGCTGAGATCATCTGTTTGTATTTCAGGGTTATTATTTTTAAATTAAAGACTTCACTAAGAATTGATGATTGATAGTTATTAGAAACACAGGGAAAGATTGCACTGTTTGCACAAGTTAATATCTTTTAAGGTTTTTTTCTTCTCACAGATGTTTTTGTACATTTGACATGAAAATGGCTATCATAGTGGTGCAAGAACCAGCGCTGTTGGGATATGAGCTCTGAAAGTCTGGAAGAAGAAGGAATTTGATTGCAGCCTTGTAGTAGAAGATGGATTGTTATAATCTCTGAGAGACCACCTGTGTTGAAGCACCTTGGGTTCCCTTATTGCAGTAACCTCTTCCTTCAAGGTAGTGGCACTCTCATTTTATGGTGAACTTTGAAGATGATCCTTTTTCCTGGCACAGAACACTGTGGCATAGCCCTTCACAGGTCTCACCCTGGGCTCAAGGCCCCAGCACTCCCCGTACGGTCATTCATGGTTTTTTAACAGGATGGTGTTGGTGCATATGCTCAGGGAGTAGTTATCCGTATTTTCCCTTTAAAAGGATATTTGGAGAAAACATTAATCTTAGAAGAGGTCAGAAACAATCAATGAACATTTGAACTAAAAAAAAGACTTAGTTTTTATCCTGTCCATTTCAATGTCGTATGTAATTTCTTTAAGCACTTAGTCTCACCAATCTTTCTTACTCATTATACCTATTAAAGTAAACGTTACATTCGTCACCCTGTTCTAACTTTGTCTCCAGTTTATTGAGTTAGAAGTAAAATGTTGATGCTCACCTGTCTGAAAGCTATTGGTACGTTGTTGAGTAAATTAATACTATGTTAACCTAGACCTTCAGATATTACCAAACTCCACCTGGCAAAAGTAAGGAGATACAGGCAAAGGGAAAAGCAAGTGAGTATTTTCCTTTTTTCTGCTGTTTGCAGTATTAAGTTGCCTAGAATAACAGAAAGCTTGGAGGTACACTAGCTTAACACTTTGATTTTCCTTGCGTTTTGCCAAGGCCGTTGATAAGAATTGAATTCAAGCAACATTAACTTTAAGTTAATGACTTTGCTTTTGTGAGTATAGGAATGTGAAAATATTTGCTGATGTTGTTTGTTGCCAGAATGTGCTTTGCAGATTGCAGGCCAATGATTCACTTTCTAGTGTTTAATAATTGCTATGTAGCTTTTTCATCATGTTTTTTTTTTTTAAAAAAAGTATGGTATCTAATTACACAGGGCCTGTTGTAGTCTATATCTTAGAAACAGAAGAACTATTAAGCACCACTGATACACTTTTCACTGAGTTTATTACGAGAAAAGGAAACACACAAAAAATTAATTGCAACAACCCTTCATTGAGCTTATTACATTTCAACATATAATGTCTCTTTGAGCCAGAACCTCTTTCTGCTGTTGTTTTTAAACCTTTTTAAAATATAAGAATATCATTATGACAGATTTATGTAAAAAGGAAAAACCTCTAGCTCTTGCAAAAAATTGGAGGGTTTTACGGAACATAGTGAAAGCAAGATGTAGGAGAGGAAGGTGTTCATTAGGTTTTCATAACACTTTCAATAGCTCCAGCAACTGTCAGAAGTCTGTGTGAATGCCCTTTCTTGCTCCTACTTCCGTCCGTCCTCCTGGCCCCTTATATCTAAGACTGTGGAGCAGAAATTAAAACCATTGGTGTCACAGGTAAGCAGAAGCAAACAAACTGTGCTGTTGATTCTGGTAGCAGTGAATATGTTGTCTAAAGGTGCTTTGCAGTTATGCTGTAAAACCGGATTCTCCGGTAGCTGAATGGAGGAAGGGCCTCAGTTACAATCAGAAGCAATAAAAGCAACGCAATGTCCTTTGAAAATGCAGCCAAAAGTTTTGCCTGGACTTTTTGCAGATAATACAATTTCTGTGAGATTAGAGAGCTTTGTGGTTTGTTTCTTTAAACTGTTGACATCTTTTATACATTTAAATCATTGGTTCACATGAAGCAGAGAGATTGCAAACTGAGACACTCATTGCAGAAATTTTTTTTAACTACTGAAGCTAAATAGAATTCTAGACATTCTTTTCTATAATTCTAGAAATTATTCTATTTCATGAGAAACAATGACCTACATTTGTCCACCAGAACTGACCTTAGGGACCTATCACTGCCATACTGTTATTATTCAGCATTGAACAGAACCTTTATTATAGAACCTATTGGGTTTCCAGTAAGGAAAATACGTCCTCTGTCATAAGAAGAAAAATTAATTGTAAAATGGCTATAAATGGAGAAGCTTTCTTTAATAAATGTCCCAAATTATCCTAGGTAGCCCAGTGTTTCAGAAATTATGCAGATGCTTTCACATCTATTTTGTTACAGACTGCCATAGAATATTTATAAACTGCCCCCTGTGGCAAGACAGTTGAGGTCAAAACAAACTGAAACATTATATAGGACAAAATATATTTAAGAAAATTCAGAATCATTAGTCAGTGTCCAAAACTGAAACTTAGTTATGCTCTACTGCTAACATCTAACATTTACTGTTGAGTTCTATGAATATATGCTGAAATAGTCTTCTTTGTGAGGGTGCCGCAGAAACTCTTTACTGTTTTTCTCTTGATTCAATCTGCAGTAACATGTGACTGAGGCTTTCCGCTCATAAAATACCTCTAAAATACATTTCAGGAGTCTATGCATAGATTCATTGCTGACCTCACCATGATGCTAGGAAACAGCCATTTTGCATATATTAAGCCAAGACCCATCTTCAAGATATATGATAGTCACAATTGCAACTGAAGCAAATTGACATCAGAAGATAAAACCATACAGTGAGTCAACTGTCAGCTTGTGATTGCCATCAACCAAAATGCTTCATTAAGTACCTATTTTATGGTACTGAAATAGCATTCTGTGTTTCTAACCATTCAGACCTATTGGTCTAATCTTTTATATAAATTTGCCCATCATATGACGAGCAAATCTAGGTACACATCTTTTTTTGCTCAGTAATAAATGAAACATGTTATGTGGCTGAAAGTAATCATTTAAAAACAAAACCAAACAGCAAATACTTAATTTCCAAAACAGTGTATTTCTAATTATAGAGAATGCAAATTAATAACTAGCTACTATTGTACATGCATTTAAGTAATGAAATTATTCTTCTGTTGCATTTTTATTAGGCCATTTATTATACACTAAATTAATTTTTCCAGTAACAGAATTATAACTGAGATTTATTTTTTTGTTGATAAGTGAAAAAATCTCAGTGAAAGAAAAATCACAGAAAGAAAGAACCTATTCTTTATAACCCTTGTTGGACTCTTCTCCCATATAACAAGTAACAGGACAAGAGGAAAGGTCCTAAAGTTGCGCCCGGGGAGATTTAGGTTGGATATTAGGAACAATTTCTTTACAGAGAAGGTGGTCAAGCATTGGAACAAGCTGCCCAGGGAAATGGTGGAGTCCCCATCTCTCACACTGTTTAAAAAACATGTAGATGTGGTGCTAAGGGACATGGTTTAGGGCCCCTGGCAGTGCAGGGTGAATGGTTGGACTTGATGATCTTAAAGGTCTCTTCCAACCAGATGATTCTGTGATTCTGTGATTCTAGAAATAGCGACAATGTATAATATTATAATGGAGTGATGCTTTCATCTGGAGTGGTGCATTTCATTCAACTAGAGAAGCTGAAGACTGAAAGAAACTCCACTCCTCTGAAAAAGTGCAAAAACTGTCTCCGGTAAAGTTGGAAAACTGTTATATAAAGGATGACTATAGAAGCCCTTGAGTCAAGGTACGGTTGCAACTGACAAGGAGAGTCAGTGTGTGTGTATTAGAATAGTTGGGCTGATCCTGCTCTGGCAGTGCTCTTTTATGATGCATTTAAGCCATTTTATAGCCAGCCGTTCCTGATAACTCTTAGATATCCTTCACAAATACTACAGGTATACATGAAGTAGTTGTCTAGGAACTGTTTCACTATAGAGGTCTCTTTGAGTTTGGGTAACTAATAAAATTAATCTCTGTGCAAAGATACCTGATTATACCTTTTACTTCTTCCTGCGAAGAATGTCTCTACTAAAAGAGATGTACTTAAATGCACAACTTTTAAATGTTTTTTAAAGGGGAACCCTAGAAAAGACTAGGAGCAGGGATACCTAAGTGCCTTTTAAGCTTAATGGTTGCTGCAAGTCAGTGCAAGAATTACTTACAGTTATCCTCAGGAAAAAAAAAAATTTGTGAATTATACATTTTATATGGACTTCCATTCAGGAAACTTAGAAAGAAGATTAGAAGAATATTATCCATATATATGAGTTCTCAGACACAATTTTTTCTACCAACCATTCTGATTCATAGTTCTCAGCCCTATGAGACCCAAATATCTTTTTCCATTTATATTCATCTTTTACTTCTCTTATTCGCTTTTAACTTATTCTAAGATGATTTATACATTTAAGTTCCCTCATGTCTTCAGTCTACCCATCAATACCATTACGACCCTGTTTCAAAGGCAAGGAATGGAGAGTAATGGGGAATAAAGTTTTTAAGACAGGTGGACACTTTCTCTCTGCTGCTTCTGCTTTCAGTATTCACCAGAGTTTTTAAAGCCTGAGAATAGACTTCCACTTAAATTCAGGTGAGAAATACATTATACTTGAAATTAAAAGGCTAGAGTTTTGAGACAGCCTGAAGCCACCTCTAATTTTGGTCTGAAATAAGCAACAGTCACAAATAGCCAGAAGAAAAAAAAAAAATATATTTTCTAGTTGATATATAACTCATTTATTTAGTTTCTTACCTTAAAATAAGGTAATCTAATCTCTTTCTGTTCATATTTTCCTTCCTTAAAAAAAGGAATAAATGTCTTTTTTAAAAAAATAAAACTCTTTCCTGACCTCAAGGCCTACTAGAATAATCTGCAAACTTCAACCTACTGCTCAGACTTCAGTCAAACTTATTCTGCAAAAGACCTCACAGGACATGGTCCTACATTCAATGACAACTTCTTACCTGTATTTCTCTAGAAGCATGGAAATTGGTGCAGTCTTGAAGTAAGCATCCATGCAGTGTACGGAAACACGAATTTCGGATCTCCAGTGCAGGATTGAGCTTTTGGATAGTCATCAGGTTTATTTATGTAATTTAGAATAATTATTTCAGTGTGATAATAAAATATGCATGTAAAATGTATTAATTTCCAACTTAATCTCTGTTACTGTTCCTGACAGGTACATTGATTGTTCCCACAGACAGAGAACTGCAAATGGGCATAGACAGAACCAATCATCTAAGTGATGAATTTTTCTAATTTTTAGTCTCTTTTTCACTAGTTGAGCAGCTCAGGAAGGCTGCAGCAGCTGCAACAATTGAGCCAAAAATTAAATTAAAGAGTGAAGCTGCTTGGGTTTTATTAATTTTTTTTTTTTTTTTTTAGCTTTATTTACTTACTAGAACTACAGTGGAAAGGACAAGCTGTTAATGTTAACAGGAATGAACAAATCTTTTGGTTTTTTTTTTTCTTTCTTCTTCCATGTTTTTGTTTTTTTAATATGAGGCAATTGAAAAGAAAGAAAAAAACCCGCAGCCAAAACCTGACTTCCCCTTATCTCTCTTTCTTTCCCAGAAGAAAGATATTTCAGCAGGAAATACTTTCAGCAGAAACAAAAATCCCTTTGAGCAAAGTGAAAGTAAAGAGGCAAAGAAATTATTCGAGAATAATTTGAAGGAGAAACTCAAGAGAAAATACTCCTTATGGCAAGGTTAGCTGGTCTTTGGAGTTTCCTGTAATGTCAAACATCATTAAAGTGGTATGCTTCAAAAGTGATCTGGTAGAAATGAATGGGCTAGAATATACATAATATATAGAATATACATATATACATAATATATGTAATTTCAACTCCCCATAGAAATATGTTAATATTGTCATTGTATGTACATATATAAATGGGGGGGTTATTTGTTTTTATGATAAATATACTCTAAAATATATTAGAAAATCATAATGGCAGAATGAGGGGAAATACAGACAATAATAGAGGTTTATAGAGTTCTTCACTATATTTTAAACCTAATTTTCTGGTTTAGCACCTGTGGCTGCTTCTCCTGAGTCTTTCCAACTCCCTTTCTGAACCTCGCAATAGCTGAATGAAAAGTTAAAGACACTGAAAAGTCATGGGTAGGTTCAATAAGTAGAACTGATTTCATAATTACTGTGTCTGAATTATTTGCTTGTGTTTATTTGTAACAATGATACATTTGCTTATTGATCTGTTGTCTCAAGGCTTGTCAATCGCAAGCCTATTCACAGTCACAGAGACATTCAGGATAAATAAATGCTTAAAACCACATATGTATGTAAAGTGATAAAAGCTGACTGCATTTTATTTTTGTTTGTTTGTTTGTTTATTTTATATTCCAGATCTTTGCTATTGAATTGAGATGAGTCAAAACATTTTGTGACAGTGGTTTGTTTGTAGGACTTTGATTTTACTGTATCCTCCAGACATACAAACCATGTTTCATTATAAAGCAAACCAAGTCAAAATCTGCGTTAAGAAAGTTGACTTTCAGCAGCATTATAAATCAGGTATAGATGCCTATCTAATTTTTTAATATAAGCACAGAAAGACTCATAATGCATAGATCTTTCCGAGTTGCGTCGCCCACCTTCCAGAACGTCATACCACAACTACGTATACAGCTTTGAGATCACCAAGATCATGACTGCAACTCTTACATCTAAATCAGATAAGATCCTCTCTCTTATCTCACATCACACCCCACATGCATGTCTTGCTATGGATCTATGCAGTATCTAAAATTAGAAAATCTACTTCATTTCACCTCTGGTATGCTATGTAATTAGCAATTTCCAGTAGAAAAAGTTAATGCACTCCTAGTAAGAAAGTTCTTGTGTCACGAATGATAAGTGTATGAGCACTGGAGAAGTTATGACTGTTATGACTATTTCTTGATTTTGTTTTTAAAGGGTATCTGATACGGTTGGTAAACATAATGTCTGCCTCACCATGTCTGGGTTTGTTTGGTTTGGGTTTTTTATATGTATATTGTAATAAAGTTTTATTTTATAAATACTTATTCTTTTAAAACACTTTTCTTCTTAGATCAGAGTTGCATTTCCTAGGCATTTCAACCTCAAGGATTATTTCTTAAAATTAAGGCAAGGTAAGGTCTTCCACGGTGTAGCATACTGTCAGAGATCGTGTTAGGATTACATAAACAAGTACATTTCTGTATGCATAATAAATAATCCAGACTTATAGCTGAGTTGTAAGAAGGTAGTCAGTTCATGAATTCAAGGTGATCCTGTATTATATCCTTGACAGTGAAGGACAAGTGGTTTTATTTGTTATTAATGGATGCAACAGTTTTAATGTTCACTGATAAGACTAAAAGGTTAATGCAGTGGCATGCCAAAGAAAGGCACAGTGTAAACTGAGTATGAAAAATATTTCTGCAATGTGAACTGACTCCTTTCATAAAGCCATATATCAGAAAGTAGACATTCGTTTCTCTACCAGATTAGCATAGATCCATACTCTACATAAAGTAATTGATATATTTCAGTTTAATTGGCATCCAGACAACAGAGACAGTGATTGTCTTTCTGGAAACTGTTGGAAGTCTCATATCCAAATGACCTTCAGTCTCAGAGAGAGGTTCTGCAAATATGATGTGAATTTATTATGGTCTTCAGCATTTATTCAAAGAGACACAGTGAACAACAAAGTCAAAAGAAATAAGGCTATCCATCATCCTCACACAGGCAAAGAAGAAAAAACCAGCCTAATTCTGTAACTGTATTTCAATACTGCTTTAGTTTGCAAATTCATTAACATGAAGCATATTTTAAAACAATCACATGATTTTGAAATAATAAACAGGATCCATAGTAATCATATTCCTGCGTCAGTTTTTATAGTCTTATAAGAATCCGGAAACTACAATCTGAAAGAAAGACCCTCCTTCGAAAAAAAAGTCCCTCTTCAAATACCCCATATGTACACCTCACTTATGAAACTATTTTTTGTATGTATACTTGCTGGGTTGGTTTTTTTTTTCAATAATTTTGCATACGATTTTGTGCCTTCCTCCTGCAATTACTTGTACTCAGCTTCACACAAGCTGGGCCGTGGAGTTAAGTTGAAATTCCTGAGTGACTGTAGGCCATCCAAGAAACCGGGATGAAAGCTAGGGGAATAAATAAATTTTATTTCTTCCTAACCATGAAAAATTGATTCATGTTTACCATTTGCTGTTCTCATTATAATCTTTGTCATGAAAACAAGTCATGGAATTGGAACGTAGGTTTTACTAATGTAGCTTTCAGTAAGGAACCATAAAACTTCACCTTCTTACATCTTCTGTAGAGCTCATTCTCTCTGTTTTCCTCAGCTGGGTCTGCTTATCTCAAAGCTGTTGATCATTGTCCTACTATTGTCCATACTTCTCTTTTTCAGTGGTTTCTTTGGACTAACTAAGCATCTACTGGCTCACTTGCTGATTACTACTTAACAAGCAGCCCTTATGAATGTTTAAAAAAAAAAACCAAAAGAAAGTTCTGAAAAAAATTATTGGCTGTGATGTGTTCTCATTTTAAGGGAGCTATAGAAGGGAGCCTAGAAAATATACATAGTAACATCATTTCTTATCTGAAATTCCTGACAGCAACTTATCAGTGCTTACCAGGCAACCATCTCCAGAGAAGTCTAGTTCCAAAGCCAATGTGAGTTAGCTTGGGAGGCTCCTTATTTCTGCCATTTCCATCATTTTAAGAACATGTTTAGATCCTGTCAGTGTTGAATGTGTATGCATCAATGTATGGATTATTGTGTAGTGTAGATTACTTTATCAAGCATTTTAAATAGTTCTCGTGTAATCTCCGTAGCAGCCGTGGGGCCACATGTTTGCGTAATTGCCTCTAAGCATTACAGACAGCTGAGGTTTTGCCTCCGAAGGATTTAGATGAAACAAATTCTCAGCAAAGCTCTACACATGATAAAGCATTAAATGATAAATACAAATATATGATCGCTAAGGAGCTAAACATGGATCTGTTTAGTTAATGTGAAAGAACTGTAAGAATTGGATATTGCATATGTTGACAAAATGTTAGCTTAAAAGTAAAGTAAGACGTCAAATATCTACCACAATATTCTTGTTAACTTGAGGAGGATATTATGAAAATTTAAATTTTTTGTTGGTTTGTTTTTAAGCAGAACATTTACTTCAGAATTGCATCTGTATTTTTCTTTATTTTCAAGAATCTAATTTGAAAAGTATGACAAGTGGATCTCGATTGCATCACAGGAAATAATCTCATGCTACCCCAACTCCAAAGCCGGACTAGCTGTCCTCAGACCTTCCATGTTCATTGATTTCTTTTAATGTTTTTTGTTAATATTTTCATCTAAGACATTAGATGGCTTGCTTGGTTGTTTTTGAGGAAAATTCATAGATCACTGAATACTCTGACAGACTGACTCTTCCTGGGCAGGTGAATTTGGGCTCAAATTAAAGTAGTCATGCTGAGTCTAGGGGAACTGAACTTGTCCTTGTGTGCTGTGATGAAGAACAATAGAAGAGGTTACATTTATTTCTCACAGAACATTTTCTACTAATTTTATTATTTACTGCCTTGTCCTTTCTTGAAGTCCATTGCTTTTTATTTTGTTATGTTTCTCTCCCCTTACTGAAAGTTTTGTTTTGTGTTATTTCATGATCATTCTCACTTACTGCATTCCAAATTCTCTTTCTTACTAGAGCGACTGTGGTTGAAGCACTTGTCTTACAGGCTTTTTCATTATTTTTTACATTAAAATTATTATCAATAAAATATAAGAAATGTCTAGGCTGTCCTGTACTCCCCTTCTTGTTTGTATCTGGGCAATTAAGATCTTCCTTATCCCCCAAATTCCTGCTTTAAATTATTCTGACAATTTCTCACAATGAACATTCTATCACAGATCACAGAACTGTAGCAACCAGTCAGTATTCACAGTCTTACTACATATTTCGAACCACAAGGTAAATATATATATTTGACTTTTAATGAAGCTCCTTTTCCCCCTTTCTGTCCTTTATGAAAAGGTGCTGCCTTTTAAAATTAATAATCTAGTCATGTCTTTGTCCTGACAAATCTGTTGGGCAATTTAAGTTTTGATGACAAATTTACTCTTTCATGTCCTTCTGTTTATTTTCCAATTTGTTTTTTGTTAGTATATAGATATATAAGATTTTAGTAAATTAATTGACCACGTTGTTTCACCTTCTTATTGCAAATAATCCTATTTCCTCATTTTTAAATCCTTATATAGATTTGCTTTATTTGTGCTTTCCTGTGAGTTTTTCTCACTTGTTCTAGTCATACCAAATCTATGACTGAAGAATCTCTTCTACCTCCCCCAAACTTCCTTGCTTTCTTTGCTGTTTCCAGCTGACTGAACTTTCCGGAATGAAAAGATCAAAAATCAGCGAAATCTGAAAGCTGTCTGAGAAGTTTCAGGCCTAAATTTACAAAAGTGCTGCAATTTATTTAGGAGGCCCACTATAGTTTAAACCTCACTAGGGTTGGGGAACTGAACTCCTCACTGCATCACAAAAAATCATGATGATAACATCACCTCTTGGCAAGAGTCTAATGTAATTTAGCATTCAAATATTTTTTTGGGTGATTTTATATGACTGAAAGAGTGCATTTGCTGTAATGATTGATGGAGCTTATGGGAAGTGCTCCTTTTTCCTTACACAGATATAGAAGGCGGCTGTGATAGGCAGCAATTAGAACACTTATCTGAGGAAAAGTCAAATCATTGGGTCTGCATTGCAGTGTGTCAAATAACGAGCTTCTGAAATCTTGCTTCTGAAACCACTCCAGCATGATTTGCAAGAGAAGGAAAGTTATGTTCTTTCTAAATATCTCTATTGGATGCAGATGCCCAGGTGATGCCAGCAGGGACTGGAAGGATGGCCTCTGTAAGGAGAGGCCGGGTGCTGCCAGTTTTAACTATATCCAACAGATCCACAATAGCTGAGCCATCAACCATGAGTGGGTTGCCTCTGGGAAAGCATATGTAAAAAATGGCAAAAAAAAAAAAAAAGCCACTGGACAGAGTGGGGGCAGGGGGAACAAAAAAAGAAAAAAGTGAGAAACATCAGAGGTAACATCAAGGTGGGAGGAGAAGGAGGAAGAAGAAGTGATCCATAGTACTGGAGCAGATATTCCCTGAAGCCAAGGGAGGACCCCATGCTGGGGAAGATTTTTTACTGAAGGACTGTGGCACGTGGAGAAGACCATGCTGGAGCAGGGGAAAAGCATGAGGAAGGAACAGCAGAGAGAAACCATTATGCAGTGACTATAAATCCTCCCATTTCCAGTGCACTGCTCAGATATGGGACAATAGTCAGGATTGAAGGAGTGAAGTTGACCATGAGAAAGAGGGGAGGAAAGATGTTGTTTAAATATTGATTTTCTAGTTTCTCACTGCCCAAATTTATTTTGTCAAGTCAAGTCTGTTAGGCCCATGGTTGATAAGCAGTCTCCCTGTCTCTCTTATCCCATGAGCTTTTCATCCTATTCTCTGACCCTGTCCCACTGAGGAGGGGCAGCGCATGAGTAGCTGGATGGGCATTTGGCTGCTTGCCAAGGTTAAGTCACCACCACATCATCTGTATTTTCAATAGAAGATTCTCCTTCGCTATAACTTGCTGGATTATAGAGCTTTCCTGGGCTATTACTTAGATGCCATGTTAGATGCTTTACTAAACCGTCTGCACGTTAGTGATGGGTGAAATGATGTCTTACATAGAAGTTATTTCATGGACAAGCAAGTTATGTCATTTAGTCTGCTTTAGTCTCTGTAAGTTCTTCCTAGTCCTTCTGTGGACTGAAAGGGGTCAGTTTAGCCTTCCAACTTTTCATGACTTTCGGAGTTGTTGCCATGTTTTCCTTAGAGATGGAGCTAAAATTTTGCTTTATTATGACCACTGAGCAATGCTAGTGGCCAAAGGTTCAAAATCATGTAATTCTTAGTGAAACAAAATAGAAATTAAATATTGGGAAGAGAAAAAGAGCATACATTTTAAAATTTGCCAGCTTAATATTCAATTTGTGATAGTATTCTGAAAGATGCCAAAACAAATATAAATGTGCTTTTGTCTTGCTTCTATCCTGGACAGTCTTTCTTCCATTTATTTTTTAAAACTTAGACATCACCCTAAAAGAAAGATAAATCTTGTTTCCTTCCTTTATACAAATTTTATTTATTTTAAATGCAAGTATAATTACTGCCTTTGATGATGTTTCTTATCCTTCATTTGCAGGTCCCTTTTAGAATCTTACCCTAGCAACAGAGAGTCGTGTGGAAGTCGGACAACCTCATTAATAGTAGTTAATAGTTTCCAGGTTATAGAATAGTATATGGTATATTGCTGACTCTGCTTCTGACCTGACAGTTATACAAAGCAACAACTTTAGTATAGACTAATTTGGCCTAGCTCTGTGAAGGACCTCAGGCCAGCCTAAATGTTTCAGCCTGCAACTTGTGCATGCTAGGATAGTAGAGTGGAAGTCAGCTTAGGGTCGGATACTCAAGTGGTCTTCCAGACTGGGACTGAAAATATTTTTCTTCATGGATCCACACCTCAAATATTTCTTTTAAAACTCAAGAGGAGGAAGAGAGTAGCAAGGTCTACCTTCTTAGAGAAGAATCTAAGTCACTATCTCAAGCAAAATACTTATGCTCTACTCTGTGCTTTACCTGACTCTTCCTGTCACTTCCTATCTCTTCTACTATCTATTGGAGAAATTCTCAAATCAATAGATGAGAGGGAAGGGGAGGGTCAGGCTCTCAAGAAGTTGTTGGGTCTTTGCTTGAAGAAGCCCTTCAACTGGGCAGTATCTAAGCAGAGGCTTGGGACTGGGCTTGGCAATCTCATGGTTTCTGTCAGAGTAACTGGGAAAAACTGCAGTTGGAATTGTTCCCCTGCCAAGCTCCACTGCCTACTCACCTTCTATGTCTTGTTATGCTGTAAATGAACTATTGCTGATGTCCAATTCATTCCTTCCAGAGAAATATTGCAGGTGGTATGGTTAGGAACACCATGTTCTTGTGTGAGATTCAAGATTGTGTGGTTTGAGAAGATGCTCTTCCACAGGCTGGGTTTTGTTAACTGACAGAAAGAAATTCCCCTTTTACAAGTAAAATAGAGGGAAAGGTGATTGGTAAAGGAAAGAGACATCTACAAGGAAGATAAATGTATTTAAGGTATCAAGATGCCTAATTGGATAAGAGATATATAGGAGACTGTATTTTGCATCAGGCAGTCTGGAAAAAATGTAAAAGCAGGGGTGAAAGAAGGGACAAAACCTTTAATTTAATTTACTTAAAGCAATGCAAAACTGCATGAAGAAACGTCGTGTGTGTGTGTATGGTTTTTTTTTTAATTTTAGTTGCTTACATCATTTTTTACTGTGGTTTATCTCATCTGTAGTTTCAGATGAAACCTGTGCAAATTTGAGCAGAGAGAGGGCTTAGAATAATGTAACTTTTTCATCTGTCTCACTTAATTATGTATCTGTAAGTTTATGGAGACAGCTCTTCCAGTGTATATCTTGCATAACTCCATGAAAAGTCCAAGGAATGATACCGATTTATGACAGCAAAGGACACAATTCATCATTTTCACTACAGTGGCTAGAAATAAAAAGAAAAATAGTCAATCTTGTTGTAAAATTATTTGTCACAATATTTTTTCAAAAACAGGAAATGTAAAAAGCAGGAGAATAAGAAAAATATGTTTACTGTTATCGTTAACCACAATATGCCAGGATTATAATTTGCTTTTAAAAATCCAGTTTAACAAAATGAACATTCAAGAATTGAATGCAACTGAAAATGTGAAATATGGTCAGAGAGACAGGAATGTAGGACTTCTTACCTCATACATCATCAGCATACAGCAAACTGATGTTTTATACCACATGTACTTGCATAGGACTGTTGAACTTGAACGTGCCATGAGTTTTTCTTACGCCAATTAGAGTCATGACTTTAGCAGTACAGTACATTAAACTAAGACTAGTGGAAAAATGATAGCTGTTATAATGCTTCTGAGTAACCGCCTAGCTTTATAGTCTCTGGGCACTTACGAAAATTGCATCAAATTGCATTCTCAAAGAAGAAAAAGCATTTATACATATGAAAGCATGCCAACCTGATGTGGTTTTCTGTGCCCGATCTTTTTTATCTTAAAGTCATTTCATTTTAAAGTAGAGATCTTACATAGTTTTCCTCTTTGTGTGTGTCTAAAGAAATCATAATTTACATGAGACAAAAAAAAATTTAATTAAATTTTGGCACGTTGCATTGTAGTGTTCTGGGTGATACAATGCATCACTGATGCAGAACATAGAGACTGATGTCTCTACAATGTGTCAGAGAGAATAATAACAAATATCTTTAATGTCTGAAATGTCTCAATACAGGTTTGCCCACCATGTAGCATAATCTAATTTTATAACAGGTTTTGTCTTTGCTCCAGCTCTTGTAGAATAAAAAATTTGAGAGAGTTCAAATTAAGAATTTATATTTGCTGCAAGTAATACCGGGTTTCTTTGTGTGCTTTTTATAAGCAATGCATGCTGGAGTCTAATATCTTAAAAGAAATCACTTCCAGGTTTGAGATAATGAAATAACATCAGAAATCTGTAATAAAGAAACTTTTTCAAAGGCAAAGGTAGTAGTCTGGAAACCTTTAGTATCTTCTACTAAATCATTACTGAATCATATTTAAGATGTCATGTGTGTCTTACCTATCTTACTAGATCCATGAGTTTTCTCACTTCTGACCTTGTGATTGTCTTCCCCACCTCGCTGGTAGAGGAGTGAGGGAATGGCTGGGTAGGTCTCAGCTACCAGGTGGGGTCAACCCACCACATGGTGTCTGTCTTCTCTCCCCTTCTCTGGAAATACGTTGTTGGTTACAGAGGCCACCCATTCACAGCCCATTTCTGCTATCATTCTTAGTTGCAAGTCGTGACTGCACTTTTCCATTAGGTCACAAAGTGTCTTCTATCTTTGAAACTGAAGAGACTGAATTAACTAAATTTGTGACTAATTCTCCCTTGATGAGATTTATTCTCTTATGACTGGGATTATAAGATCATTACATCATTGCAAACAGTAGAGATGGCACCATCTCCATTACTAGTGTCTTCGACTATATAACATATGTATCTTCCCAAGTTTTTTTACGCTCCTTATCCCATTCATTTTTTTATACAATATCTGAGCAGTAAAGGTAATTGATTATATTATCACACACGTTTGATACTCTGTGGTATGCAGTGAGAGAATACAGCCTTGTGATGTCATTCCAGTTTAAGGCTCTTTGGAGATCAGTGCCTGCAGTGCAAGGGGTTTTGGCCAGGAATTCTTTGCAGAGACATTATTTTTTTCATTTTTTGTAACCTAATTTGTGCTTTTATACCCCTAAGCTACTACAGGACTTCTGGTGTGAAACCAGAACAGATTTAAAAATTCAGGGCCTGCTAATAATTCCTGCTTTAAAATAGAAGTTGAAGTAATATACTAGCTTGCAAAAGATCCTGAAGTGCCTTATCTGATGGCACAATTGGATAATTTCAAAATTATGCTGTCCTTGCTAGCAAAAGACATAATTCAACAACAACAACAACAAAAGTGGGGGGCAAAGAAAACTTTGTATTTTCTAACTTATTTAGTTATTCTTATTTTTTGTTGTTACATTGTACAGAACAGCAACTGCTATACACTGAAGACAGAAACTGTAGTACATCACAAAATATCTGACCACGTTTCATGCAAGATGTAACCTTATTCATGGCAAGGACTGTTTGTCTCCCTGTCACAATAAAAAGGAGGTTTTATTACATGAAAACACTGTGAAAATTATGTTAAAAAGACACTGAAAAGAAAAAAAATGTGAAATTTTTTGTGAGTTGGGATGTTAATTTGGAAATGTTACCTTATTTAGGACGATAACGTTTGTGGTATACAGTGGTGCCTAAACAGATTTATGTAATAATTTATTGGGTTTTAAAACACCACAAAAACCTTACTTATGTCTGTTTAGTATCTTTAAAACATGGATGTTCTCTAAAAATCACCCATCTTGATGTTCATCATTTACAAACACGGAAAAAGGTCTCAGGGGTTTGAGAAGAACAATTATTTTGTAAATACCACTACTGAAAAGAATTTGTAGAAACTAGCAGTTTATTTTGGGACTATCTCCTTGTCATGTAGAACATCAGCATTAAACAGTTGGTGTTTGTTTGGGGAAAATGTACTCCAACTAAAAGATTCTATATATTATGTATGTAGTACTGCGTAGCAGCGAACAGTGAATGACTTACTGAGCAAACCTGCTAAGTAGAAAATTGCTGTAAATTTTTAGCAATTTCAATACTGCTATTGTTTGCTTGAGACTTTTGCCTAGCAACTAAAACTTTAATAGACTTTTTGTTACTTATATTTGTATTACATCAAATAGCCTGGTTGTTCTGTACTCTTATTATCTAAGATGCTGGAAGACAGTCAGCGGATGGCATACCGATGTAACAAATGTGCCCGTGTCTTTAAGTAGGTGGAGCTGGACAGAGAAGTAAACTAAGAACTGACTGTAACATGACGTGCTGCACATTGGTACTTTCTGAGCTTGTGGTCTTGAAAAGCAATATGAATAATACTTTAAAATATCTGTATTATACTGCAATGAAATGAATGTTTGCGAGTGTAGGCAGCCCAAGGTAAATAAGCACAGAGACTCACACTATATGAACCCTGAGTGAGTGTTTAGGGCTGAATTTCTCAAGTCCAATGATTGACTAAATTCATTCTTTCAAACCAAAGGTTTCTGCATGGTGTTGGGATAAATATTTGGGTTTTTGCACTCAAACCCCCCTACAACTATGGTTTCATTGTTTCCTGTGAGTGCCATAAATGTATTTTGAGTACTACAGCATGTTGGTTATAATTTAAATAAAGAAGCAATGCAACAGTTACCAAAAAAAAAAAAAAAAAAAAAATTGTTGTCCTGGTAACGTCACAGAAAAGTAATTTATGAACCTACTATTTTCTGGTGATGTCCTGAGTAAGTTAACTCTTGCCATACAAAAATAATAGCAAAATCAAAATGAACATCACTGAAGCGATGAAGATATATAATGAATGACACTATCAGGAGTCTCCACTTGCTTTTGTACTCCTCTGGTAACAATGTAGATATCTTTCAGAAATACTCTATTCATACTGACCATGCATTTAGACAAAACCATGAAATGCTTTGTCAAGAAAAGACTAGTGTCTGTTAGGGAAACCCTGTTCATTTTCACATATTTCCTGGTAGTTGCTAACTTGTGTTAACACCTAAGTAAATTTAGGAAAAATATTGCACAGCATTAGCTTTTGTGTCAAGAACGGAAAATTTTGTTTTGGTAGTTTTTAGGTATGTATAGAGCTGAGCTTCCTCTCATCAGCTGATTGCTGTAGTACTGCTTGTTCTGTAGAGCTTCCAGAGGGCTAATTCCTGAAGATTGTTCCATAGATGCTGATTACAGCAGTTACAACTTTTTTTTTTTTTTTTTTCTTCCGGTGGGTAATGGTTGTGTTGATTTATTTGTGATTGTCTCTGGATGTGTAGTATTTGGCATATCCTGCGGGACTGTGGAAGGATATCTTCAGGCTGAGGGGTAGTTTCTCTAGGAAAATGGGAACAAAAAGCTTAAATGTTGGAAAGAGCAGCCCTAAAAATAAAATGAGTGGATTATGGGGAGAGAGGCAGAGAGCATAGGTTCATATTTCTTTTCTGTATCTTGGTGGGGGAGAAAAGTTTGCTACCATAAGATCAGTCTTTTTAACTTTCAAGGGAAAATGTCAAGCTCAAGTTAAATAGCAAGCATAAATGCTAAGTGTTAACTGATTTGTTTCTGATTGTGATATTCCTAAGTAGGTGTCAAATCCAATGGGATTTGCTGTAGATTGATAGTTGATAAGTACCATAACCAAGAGAATCTGGGTAAACCTGTAGTGATTCATGGCAGTCTCTTAGAAGAGGAGCTTTGGAGGAGTACTTGTGAGAGATGGCGATAATTCGCAGAGATAACAATGGAAAGATAACAATAGTGTTTCATTCACACGCTACATTCGCATTTCATATTTCTGCCGCTACCAGGTTATAAACTAGGAACCACACGATTTATTTTCTTGGATGCATAATTTGACTTTTACCGATTAATGCCTTTGACAAAAATAGACATTAAAGTGCTTATTCAAAGGGTGCGTTCATGAAATTACTGGGCCTCATCCATCGTGGTTTTTACTGTGAGTTATAGCCGGTATTTCAAGTCAAGCTTTTCTCTTCTACTGCTGTGACCTAAATAGCTTGCTGCTATAATTTCAGATTGCCTTTATCAAGGCTCTTGTAGTTGTATCTCTGTGTCCCTATAGACCACACTTCTAATTCCCTCATTCCCGGCTGATTGACCTTCACGTAATGTAGTTCAGTAGAGATTAGAATTTGCCTGGGGTCTTAATTTTGCTATTACTCAGTTTCCTTTACAAAAGAACTCTGTTTTGTTGGGGAGATTAGATCCCTTACCACTGGTTTCCATCTCAGTTAACTTCTTGTTCTAGATAATAAGATCCCGCTCACTTTGCAGGCTATTTTAGTGATGTCAGATTCAAATGACCCCTTGCATTATTATTTACAGGTGTGCCCTCGTTAAAGACTTGGGTGATGTCTATAATCTAGTACAAACCTTTACTATGTAAATGAAGTGAGTTGACAATTGTGCATGTATTCAATATCACAGGAAGTTTAGTCATAAATGTAAACATAAATCTTTCATGGTTCCCATTAAAGGCAATAGCATTCTTGTTTTTCCTTTTTTTTTTTTTTTTTTTTTGAGACAGCTAGATGGTAAATTGCTCGTCCCAGTCATTCTTCTGTCTTCTTGAGTGTCTAGGTGTCTGAGTTAAGACTGTACCTTTTCCTTGGAGATTTTCACCTGTGGGGTGTAAGTCTGCCACAGTCTTCCTGCATTTCACTGTGCTGTGTTAGTTCTGCCACTGAGTACTTTTGTTTTGTCTGGTTCATCTGACTTGTAGCATTGCTGGTCTTCATTGTAGTTTTGATTGTTTGTTCTACTGATTAGGAATTGACTTACCCTTACTTGAGGGAAAGATACTATGTAGATACTGGATACATGCTTTGGAGGGAGATTTTTGAACATTTCAGAGAAAACAGGTTTCAGTTATAGCCCTCTTTATGAGGATAACTGCTGTTAAAATTACAAGATAACTTTTTAATCATGGCTGGCAGAGAAAGCTGAATGCTCTTTTCCACTTATTGAGTAGTGAGGAAGTTTGGCTGACCATTTTTTTGCAGCAAACACTGATAATATTCTTTGCACAGGGTTATGATGCTGTTTGCCAGCCTTACATATGCAGCACAATTCTCATTGTTCAATAAGACTCTGTACTTTCTGCTTCACTCTTTTTCTTTCACTGCTGCTGTACTTGGAAAAACAGATCACTGAAGGTTTCTGACTTAGACTTTCTCACCTATACGAATTGAGAATCGAGAATGTAATAGTGATGTAGGGAACAATGTCTTAGAAAGAGTCTTGAAAAATGTGTTCATGACAATTTCAGAAATTCAAAATATATATATCTAGAAACAATGTTCTAATTTTTGTCCTTTTTTTAAAGTCAGCAATGATTAAAAAATTATCCTGTATATTTAACAGCTGTAATCCTCATAAAAACACCTATAATAGAAAACTATTTTCTCTGCAATGCTAGTATGTGTACATATGGCTATGATGGAGTTAACTTTCCTCATAGCGGTCTGTATAGTGCTGTGTTTTGGATTTGTGACCAAAACATTGTGGATTACACACCAATGTTCTAACTATTGCTTCACAGTGCTTGTGCAGCATCAAGACCTTCTCTGTTAACTGACTCTGCCCCACTCCCAGGGAGTGGGCTGTGGGGGCAACAGTTTAAGAGGGGAGGTGACCTGGATAACTGACCCAAAGTGACCAAAGAAATATTCTATGCCACACAGCATCACATTCAGCCATACAGATTGATGGGAGAGGCTTGTCTGGGAGGTAGCCCTTGCTCAGAGACTGGCTAGACATGAGTCTGCATGTGGGAGATGGTGAGAGTTTGCCTTTGCATCATGTGCTTCCCACCCCACCCCCCACCTCCCCATCCCCCCACTTTTCTTCACTCATTAGATGGTCTTCATCTCAACTAACCAGTTCTCTCATGCTCTTCCTATTCTCTCTCTCCTGTCCCACTGGAGGAAGTGAGTGAGCAGCTCTGTTGTGCTTAGGAGCTGGGTGGTGCTTAACTGCTGGCTGGGGACAACACATCACGCTACCCAAGGCTATCCTTTTTCCAGTTACCCAGCCTAACTGAATGAGTTCTGGAACAAATAGTGACGGGGGTGGGGGAGGTGGGGGTGGTGGTGGAGGGTACGGATGTGGGGGTGGAGAAAAAAAGAAAAATAAGGAAATAAGATTTAACCGGGGTGCAGTGCTTCATTAACCTTCAGCCTCGCCATTAATTCTGTAGTTTGTGTTAAAACTGAGCTAAATGACCTTCAGTTCTTTTCTAGCGAGTGTTTGATTATTTATAAAAGTTTCATTATGCCGCTGATCAGACACAACATATCACTAATCGACATGGACCTTAATCATGCTTGGTTCTGAGTGATTTCTGAACATAGATTATCATGGATAGAATATCCACGGAAATGTCAAAATGAAGGAGTAGAGAAAGGTTTGTCAAAGCAAAAATAATTTCAATATATGATAGAGTATGAGAGAAGGTTAAAGGAAGCTTCATGCTATGTCTGTAAGCAATTGATGACTAATACTGATGGCAGAAAGAAAGCCTTTATTTCCAGCAACAAATGGTTCTAAAGCAGATATTTTTCCTAGTTACGTTAAGAACATAATACAGAATTATATTATTTAATGTATGTATTTTCTTTATAAAAAATGGATTCTACATAAAAGAATATGTAAAAAAAATAGATCTTTAAACATAAAATTCAAAAAATGTGAAAACAGAAGAATTTGCATGATCTAAGGTTCTCAGAATTATTGAAAGCTGAATCCATGACAGGAAACAGGTGAATAAGAAAATCTACAGTGTCTTTTAGGAAACCCAGAATTAATCCCATGCAAAGCAACTGAAATCAGTCAGGCAAAGTAATTCAATCTTGCCCTCCCCTGTTCCGCAACTTGCAATGTGATCTGTTCTAGGAGAGTGAGGAATAACCTAGCAGCAGGGATGACAGTGTACAGAACAAAAGCACAGATGCTGCAAGTCAAGAGTGCAAAAATTAACATTTGGCAAACAGCAAAGCAGCAAATCCCACCAAGGCTCTCTGTGTGCAGTGCCTGTGTGCTAGCCCCATGTTGTTTGAGATAAGTCTCTTCATGATAACCCGTTGAACACTGTTCAATACCAGAAGCATGAGTGTGGTGTAACTAGCCTTCTTTCCCAAACATTATGAGATCATTAACAATTAATATTAGCAGAGTTAAAACATGCATAATGACCTTACTAATTGAATGGAATATTCAGTGATATGCACAGGTACCTTTTGCAGTTGCACACAGTGTTTCTCTGGTTGGGTTCATCAACATCACTAATGCAAAGATGGTAGTTTCTGCCTGTTTCTTCCTACTGCTTGAGACAATACTATAGAAATTATATAGATTTATGAAACAAGTCTTCCAGATAAGATAATTTTTTTTTCAGCTGTGATTGTTTCTTTTTCTTTTTCTTCATTCAGTGTAAATTAAGCTGTGTAAATTCAGCAGTTTAAAAAAGCTCATTTAAAGAGAACTCTTTTGTCCTGTAACTTCAGTGGGAAACATCACCTGCATTCCATCTTTGGGAAAAGGTTTTCTTTCCCCAGATCAGTATTTTTTGATGTATCCAACAAGCTGTAATGGTTTCCTTATTGTTGCCATTAATGTGGTACTTTTACAATATTCTGGTTCTTCTGCTATATTTGTATTTTCTTTGTTTAATCCAAAATTATTCTTTATCTTCATCTTCTTTATCTTGTTAACATTTGCATGATAAGAATCAACTTTCTGTTGACCCAATTTGTTGCCAAAATGTTGCAGGGGTTAGAGAGTAGTTTCTTTCACGCGAGAAGGTTTCAGACAGAAAACTGCAACAGCTTGAGATAGCTGAATCTAGGCTGATGCCTAGAGCTGATGAGTTCCTTCAGAACAAGGAATGCTAATGTCTCTGCTGAAACCTGAGATGCGTACAGCAAATTACTGCAGTTTTAAGATGTGCTGATGATGCAGATTCACGTTCCCCAAGGTGGATGAGAAATCTGGCAATGATTTTGATGCCAGCTTACTGTTCATTGAAAAAAATCAAGTAGCTGTTGCTTGGTAGAATGTATGTTCCATAGTTCTTCCACATCACGCCTAACATTGCTTACAATCTGTGTGTTAAAGAATAGAACTCTAGGAATGTACTTTTGAATGTTCAGATCCCTGCTTGGTCCTTTTACCCAGGTTAACAATAACTGACTTCTCTAGAGATTGATACACCTACTGCAGAACAGCAAAGTCATTCTTTGGTATATTTTTTTTCTAGAGTTTTCATCTGCAGACTCAGTATTAGCAGTAAACGCTGTACTTCTACCACAGCATGAGGAGAAATTTTGTGCCACCTATTGTGTGTGCCGTTCCTTCCTAACACAGAATATTTGATGGTTTGGGTTTTTTTGTTTCTTTCTTTCTTTCTTTCTTTTTTTTTCCAAATGCCCATCATAACTTTTAATTAGTTGATTAAATTTCCTGGAGACTAATTTTTTATTATTATTATTATTATTATTATTATTATTATTATTATTATTATTTATTCTTTCATATTGCTATATTGGTTTAACTGTGTGTGTGTAAACATGCAGAACACCGTTTCTGATTCATGTAAGAGATTTTGTGTGTATGTATATGCATGCATATGTACATACACATACAAATACAGGCTGTATAGTATCACCAGGCCAATGGCAAAACATGGAAAAGGGATATATAGGCATATGCATGTATATACATAACATGTACATATTTAGATGTGTGGGTGTATAGATATGTGTAGCTACACATTTACGCATAAAAATATCCTGCATGTGCAAGTGAAAATGGAGCTTCCATGGCATAACCTGCAGAAGTGCACTCCATAAAATGGAGTCCTGCTTGTACTGCCGACTCATTCAACGTGAACAGGAAGATGGAGTCATCAAATGGACAATATTATCTACAATATTCAGACAACAAACAGAGCAATTCCGTGACCACAACAGCATGTAAAAGTAAATTAAATAACAATAGATGAAATGCGAGCATGAGTGCAGCAGTTCCAATTTTGTTAATTAGTCTGTATTCATGCTTCAGTGATGCTGCAATTATTCTACCTCATCCTTGCGTAGGCCTATTGTGCAAATGCTGTCATTATGCTCCTAGTAGCGTATAAAACAGCGCATGATATGAGCCACCTACAGAGATGTCATTACAAGTGTGTCAATTCAACAGCATGTTTCTTAAAATTTATAATTATCTGTCTTCACTGAGAAGAGATTTGTGAACTTAGTAGTAGTCTTTTTGAAGTTAACTTGGTAATTTCTTCTGTGTTATATTAAACACCTGCCACTAAAGTTTAGATAATTGTGTACACCTAGTTATAATGTTTTAAAATGAGAATCAAAGCCTATAACTAATTTTTAATAATTGCGTATGTTTCAGGATTTTTTTTTCCTAATTGCCAATGAACTACACTAGATACTTAGAAATACTAGAAGAACAGGGAAGTGTTACTTAATCTACGGCATTAAGTTTGCCAAATGAAGGTATTCTTCATTGCAATATGTTTTTACTGCAGCAAGTATTACGTCTCTCAGTGGCAGAAGATCACATCATAAAATGTTGGGGGATAAAACACCAAAACCACTTTCCCCCAAGAAATGTTGTGTATTTAAAGATTGTATTTCAAATACAGGAGTTTTTAACTCTGAATGAAACATTTGGCTGAGATATTCTTTCATCGGGACTAAATCCAGGATCTCTAGATGAAAACTAGTTTCTCCAGTTTGAATTACAGAGGTAGATCTGCCAGTTAATAGACAGTGGCAGTTTTAGAAATGCTTTGTTCACCTATATGTACTCTTCTGTTAGCATGTTTTTTCTACAGAATAAAAATTAACAGAATTTTCACCATAGTCCCAGTCTGCATCTCTCCGTTGATGAATGAATATTTCAAATAATTTTCAAATGTCTGTGCTTTTCTTGGCAGGAATAGTATTTCTTTCAGCTAAAAAAGCAGAATAACAGGGTTTTGTAGGAATCAATATAAAGCATAAAGGGATGGGAATTTGTGATGGGCAATGCCAAGCAACTGACAAAGGGTTAGTTTATATTATAGAATGGCTCACATTTCAGAAGCATCTTTCTACAGATGTTCACTATCCAGTTTTACAACTCTATCACAAATGAGGTCTAGCAAACTTTGAAATTAACCCTTTCTTCAACCTTTGTTGGTAGAATTTCAGTTTTTTAACATATCCAGCTAATAAGTAATTTGAGCAAAGCAGTATCTGAATATTTATTCAGGCATTCAGAAGCATATAAATGACCCCTGGATACAGTAATTTTGTTCTACTTGTATCAAATGTAGTCTAGTGAGTTTGAAGAGTTCTTTCAAATTATTCCATTCAAAACATATTTTACATGGGATAATTTATTCTCTTTGAAACAGATACGTAACAGCATATGGGTGTTTTATTTAATAATTTTAATCTAGTCAGTTAAAAAGCCCCAGGATTATCCATTAAAGCCTTATAGAGAGGGGTCAACCCAGTGGAAGAACTTTAAATCATAATTAGTGCTTCCCAAGTTGTAATCTATAAAGCTAATGTATAATCTCTAAGCATCACCTAGATTCAGTATTTTGTTTGCAGCATTACAACAGAACTTGTACTAAACAGGTTTTTGTATGCTTCTGGAGTTCAGAATGCACTTAAATGCCAAAAGTTGTA
The DNA here is from genome assembly GCA_009769605.1 of Bucorvus abyssinicus. Classification (NCBI taxonomy): domain Eukaryota; kingdom Metazoa; phylum Chordata; class Aves; order Bucerotiformes; family Bucorvidae; genus Bucorvus; species Bucorvus abyssinicus. The sequence goes on along the minus strand of CM020030.1, from coordinate 15,388,561 downwards.
TAAACTCATACACACACATGTATATTATATATATATAAAATTATTTATTTTTATTTCTGTGTTTCTATGAGCTCTTAACAGGCAGCACAGCTGCCAGCAAGGAATAAGCTTCCTTGGTGCCCAGAATATTCTTTCTTCTGTCTCAAAGAAGGCTTAGGCAAACTTCTGCTCAAAGAAGAAAAAGCTGCAGTAAATAATTTAGCATATAGTGAAGAGTGTAAGTCAATTATTTTATTTTATTGTTTTGTGTAGCTATTGATTATTTATCAAAATATCAAGATTACTCATTATTAAAAGAAAAGTAAGTTGCCTTGGAACAGGGAATTCATAGAAATATTTGCAGGTTTCCCATATGTGACAAACCTGATCCAGCTTAAAACATTGACAAGTCATACTACAAGGAAACCCTCTAGTCTGTGCAAAGCTATATAGTATTGACACTAAGCTAAGAAGTGAGGATTAAAAAAAGAAAAGATATGACTAGGAGCATTCAAGAGTAAATTAACCTAGAAGGAAAATAGAGGAATCTAAGGTGATAGTTTTCATACAAATTGTTCTTTTCAGTGGAAATTTTCAAGTGTGTCCTGAAGTTCATAGACAACTGCAGCTCAGCAGAAGGTTGCTCCTTTGGTGTACCATCATCTGGGGCTTACTTGCATTGCCATTTTTTGGTAGTGGTTGGTAAAAGACAAACATTTGATGCCTTTATTCTTAAGTGAAGAATACCAGAATGGGAGAGAGAAAAATTTACGATAACATGACATGAAGACATTCCAAGGATTCCTTTCCTTTTTAAAGTTTGAGAAATGTCTGAATCTGATTTCATTTTATTTTTGATAAAGGTAACTACAAAGGTGAATAGGCAGACCACTGTGTGCAAATACCCAACTAAGTTATCTCTAAATGTAGTTTCTTGTAGGCAACTCTTTGTACCATTTGATTTTATCTAGCTAAGTATCAATAAGAGTAATTACTATATTGGAATTTTTATTAGTTGAAAATAAAAAGTATTTCCATCTTATGTCCAAAACATTTTGCAAGCACCAGAATTGTGGAATATATTGCTGAAGCTCCCTTTCTAGTATTTAAGTAATCAGTGATCAACTGTTTTGTGTAATAGTGCTACAAAAAGTATTAATAACTTAAGTAGAAAGACACATTCAAATATATTTAAGGGTTCATTCCTGACGCATTTTTTATTGAGGATCCTTGAAAAGACATCATGTACAAAAGGACTTGTCTGCTACCCAGATTTTAGAGTTTTGACTTTGTCTTGACCCTTAGCGCTCTATAACTATTTATAAGGCCAAAAAGAGGATAGTAATTAAAGGAAATCACACGGTCTCATCTAATTTTGCTGGATATGGTTAGAAAATACTAGGTTTTAGGTCTTTACTAATGTGGCCTTCTCTAATGTTTGTGTTTACTGTACTGGAGATCTAGAATTCCTCTGAGGACATTTGTAGGGGGAAAAAAAAGGGGGGGGGGGGGCGGGGGGCGGGGCAGACAAACAATTCTTACTTGCATGTGAACGAGTTTTTGTTCTAGGTATGTAGAGTCTGGAAGAATAGGAGCAGAGTAACATGAGGTTTCAGCAAGTACCAGTCACACAAGCATTGTTTCTAGAGCAAAAGCAACTCTCCTGTGACATTAAAGGCAAACATGGACAGAATGGGTGTGTATGCATATTTGATTAAGGCTAAGACTATACCTATACGTATATATTTCTGTGTATCTTAAACTGTGCTGCTAGGTATTAACGGACCTTTCCAGCAAGGTGTCTTTGATCTGTTTTACTCTTGTGCAAGATCTCTTACCTGTACCCTCAGATTCTCTGAAGAGAGCCTGTTGCCAGTCATTCTTTACATTCTGGATCTGGATTCTTTCAGTACTATGTGTATTCACAGAGCTAAAAAGCATGGCATACATATGATTATTTACTATTATTTTGAAAAAAAAAAATAAAAAAAAGAGGTTTTATTTTCTCATCCCCTGCATAATGAAGACTATTAATATTTTTTATGTTAAACCAAAATATTAAAATTTGCTGTTTACTTCAATGTTGCTCTTTATTTCATGAAGAAGGTAATAAGTCACTTGCAGAAAAATTATCTAGAGATGCAGTCTGCCAGAAGATCTTTAAATACACTGTAAATATCTTTCTAAAGAAGAAATTCTAGCACTTCTACCTATGTGCATTTGTCATTAAAATTAGATGATCAAAGTATTTCCTTATAAATTAAAGATCTATTCATTTTTACAGATATGTTTATGTTGAGTCATGCCATTATATACTGCTTAGAATTTCAGAGGTAAAAATTAAAAACTAATCACGAAGAGCAAATATCGCAGAGAGCAATACTGTAATTTTAGTGCTATCCTAAAAAGTATCCTTCACAAATTTCAGCGCTGATTCCAGACAGTTTACAGATCAAAACTGATTCTGTAATGACTGGAAAAAACTCACATATTACTACTGCCTATCCCAAACTGGCTTTAACTGGTACACTAAGTCTAGTTAAAAAGCCTCTGCTACTACCCACTGCTAAAGTGAAAAAAAGTACAGGACACATAATTTTTGCTTTCCCAAATAAGGTCATAGCCAAGACAGTGGAAGCAAAAAACACAGGAAAAAGCCCACTCTTTTCACAGATTGATAAATTCTTCTTTTTCAATACTGCTCAATTCATTATGGATTAATATTGATCTACATTTATCAACTCCATTACGGTGTGCAGTAATAGTTTCTTCTGACTTTGCCAATATAAATATAGCTGTCTCTACCTTCATTCAAGAAGCTATGACTAGACAGATGACCAGAAACAATGCCAGCTAATTGGACATAACTTGCTGCCGCATAAAACATTGGCTTCTTGCTTTTCAACCTGTGGTCTGTGCTTCACACCACCAGCAGAAATCCATCCAGAGCTTGAACTAGCCCTCCTGGATCTAGCTGTTAGAGAATGCTCAGGATACAGTAATGAGTATAAAGATGAAGAGGTGAGCCCTTTGTCAGGTGGGCATGGGTGGAGTCACAGGTTATGAAAATGGGGGATCAGATCCTAGGGTTGGAGATCCTTGGAGGAAATCAATGCAGCTGGGACAAATGAACAGCTGTAATGAGGACCTTCATCTCCAGGACATCATGAAGTGGCTGGAGGTGGAGAAGCTGAGGTGACAGGCATGCCTTTATCTGAACATCTGAGGACACTCATTTATGAGTTCAACTGCAGTTTCAAACATAGAAGTTTACAATGGATATGAAGGAATTAGCCAAAGAACAGAAAGAAATTTTATACTGGTTCTCTTTCTTGAAGGTGAAGACATTAGAAATACCTATCAAGAAATTTTAATGACTTTGTCAAATAAAAACAATGCTTTATATTTTCAGATCACAGGGGAATTTTTTATGCCATTAAGGAATCGTACAGACAAGCAGCTGATAATCACCATTCATTATTAAATAGACCAGTACAGTCAAGAATGAAAATGGCATTTCTAATAAAATAAACAATAGGCAGTTGAAGGATATTGTGGTAATCTAAGTATCGATTGTTTGTTAAAAGATGTTTTAATGTTAATGCTAACCAAACAGTTATGCAAAGCCCTAGAAAGACAACGTAAATGACAATCAATAATGGTAACAAGAAGAAAAAATAATTGATTTTCTGCTATTACAGTTTTCCTACCTTGAGACAACCTTGGTTAAAGAAATACTAAAAATGTAGCTATTTTATTAAAAATAGATTTGAGAGAAACAAACCTCAAAACATTCTAGATGCTTTTAGCATAAAGTTAAAAGTACAAAAAAGAAACTATTCATAATATTCAACTCAAGCTTGGTAGTTACATGCAAGCTACATTTACTTCAACAGGACATGTTCTTGAATGTATCTTTGCTATAAGCCAAACATGAAAAAATAACCCTTCATTTTGTTGGGTCAGCGAAAAACAATCTCAGCATCTGAAGACAAGTTTTAGAAAGATTTGATAAAGCTGCTTTTACAACCCTTTTGAATAAAGGCCTTAGTGGAACATGTGTGAGAAACATAAACTCTTGAGATAGATAATATCTACAGTACGTGTTTATGTGCAGCAGTCTGTACGCAATTTGTTTTTGAGGCAACAAAGGATGTGATTTAGTTGCAACAGAACTGATCTAAAGACAACTTCTAGTGTTGAGTTCTCTCACTATACACAATTTAACAAATATTTGAAAGCTAATTTTAAATTCATTCAATAAATCAAAGTTGGAATTTTTCTTTGTTTCTTTATTACTCTAGGTTCATCTAGAAAAAGGGAATCCTGGTTTTGAATTCGTTTACCACGTATTTGCCACATTCTTCCAGTTTGTCCCTTGATTTCTATGCAGTTGATAAAACTCTAGACTTATCTTCAGCAAAAAGATATTAAGAATAAATGCTGAACAGGAATTTTATATATAATTCAAATATTTGCCTTACAAACATCCAAAACCTAAAATTCTCTCATGTTAATGTTTATCACCGCTTATCAACTTCAGCCTAAATTCTCTATTGACTGTAAAATCTTAATTCAAATTCATTAATTGAAAAAATGGTAGGAAGGAAGATATTTCATAGAGTTTCATAGAGTTTAATTTGAATTCCTGTAAGTTAATTAAGGGCATTGATTAAATCTCAGGCTTAAGCAAAATTAATATCAATAAGCTTGAATACATTCCTTTTTATCATCCCAGTTAACAAGCAAGAACTGCATGCATAGAACCACAGACCCATACAGTTTTCCCAACAGGTTGGAAGGGACCTCTGGAACTAACCTCCTCCAACTGTGCTTGAAGCAGGTTGCTCAGCTCCTGTCCTGGGTTTGGCTAGGATAGGGTTAATTTCCACAGCCAGAATAGCCAATGGGATATTCGATACCATACTGTTATGTCCAGTAAATATAAGGGGGGCTAGCTGGGAGGGGAGCATTTTTTCAAACAGCTGTGTGACATGGCGTGGCTCGGCTCATCCCAGGGCAGCGCAGCAGCGGTACATGGTGCATTGTATACTGTGTGGTTTAAGTAGCCTCTCCTTATCTTAACCCATGCAGCTTTACTTTTATCTTTTTTCTCCTCCTGCCCCTCTGCGGGTAGGAAAGGAGTGGGTAAGCAGCTGTGTGGTGCTTAGTTTCCAGTTGGGTTTAAACCACAACAGGTCCTTATCCAGTCATCCTGAGTATCTCCAAACATGGAGATTTCACAAATTCTCTGGACAACCTGTGCTACTGTCTGACTCATTTTCAGAGTGAAAAATTTTGTATAATGTTTAATCAAGAGCAGTCACTTCTACCGGAAAAATAAAAAGGGCTTTAAATTCATACTCCCCCCCTCCCATTGGACTGTTTGAGGATTTGGAGAGAAGGCAAGGGGATGTGAAGGAAAATGAAAGAAGGCAGAACATAAAGAAATTAATACTACTCTGTGAGCTTTTCCTCATATGTCATTGTTGTGGTTTAGGTCCAGCCAGCAACTAAGCACTACATGGCTGCTCGCTCACTCGTCCCCCTCTGGTGGGTTAGGGAGGAGAATCAGAAGAAAAACTTAAAACTTCATGGTCTGAGATAAGGACAATTTAGTAGGACAACACAGGGAGAGAATAAACAGTAATAACAATAATACTAATAAAAGAGTATATAAAGGGAGTGATGCGCAATGTAATTGCTCACCACCCAGAACCTGACCCTCAACCCATTCTGGAACCATGATCTCCCCCTCTCCCCAGTTAGCTCCCCTGGTTATATGCTGAGCATAACATCATATGGCATTGAATATTCCCTTGAATAGTTCAAATCAGCTGTCCCAGCTGTGACATATTTCAGCTTCTTGTGAAAATGAACCTTATCCCAGCCAATCCCAAGTCAGCCGTGTGCTCCTCTAGACTTGCTGCAGTCTATGTGTACTGGGGAGCCCAAAGATGGAGACAGTACTCCTGATGCAGTCTCATAGGTTCTGAATACACGAGACAAAAAAACCTGCTGGCTATCTTGTTGCTAGTACATCTCAATATGCAGCTGGTCTTCATCCTTACAAAAGCACAACACTGACTCCTGTTTATCTTCTTGTACACCAAGACAAGGTCAATTTTTTGCACAGATGCTTTCTTGAGTTCTTCTCCAGCCATACTACTGCACAGGGTTAGTCTGTTCCTGATGCCAGATTTTGCATTTGCATTTGGAGAATATCATAAGTTCTCTTTTATCCTAAATCTCCATCCCACTTAATTGCAGTCTTGTCATTGAGCCCTGCCCTCCCCTCTGGATGGATATTGTCTGTACACTTCCCAGAAGTGCACTTTTTCTTTTCTTTTAGGGCATTAATAAAGACATTAAATAGCATTGTCTGGAGCAGTATTAGCTGTTGACAGACACCAATAGTAGCCAGCTGCCAACTGGACTTTGTATCCCATCAAAACCCTTTGAACATGTGGTGCAGCTGATTTTTCATCTAGCTTGTAGTTTTCTCCAACAGTTCATACTTCACCAATTTCTCTGTAAGGTTGTTATAGTATAGCACATCAAAAGTCTTGCTAAAGTCAAGGTAAACTTCTTCCTCTGCTCTCCCCTGAACAACAGAGCCAGTCATCACAGAAGGTTGCCAGCTGAGTCAGGAACAGTTTGTCCTTGGTAAATCTATGCTGAATGTTCCCAATCCCCTCCTATTGGCTCAAAAATGCTTGCTAGAATTTGCATCATAACCTTCCCAGGTAGTGATTTGAGACTGACCAGTCTATGGTTCTCCAAATCCTCTTCTTCTCACTTAAAGATGGATTTCATTTTTGCCTTTTTCCAGACTTCAAGGAATTCCACAAGTTTCCATGGTCTTTCAAAGATTATGAAGAGGACTGCCTTGCAATAACATTGCCCAGCTCCCCCACCACTCTCAGATGCATCCCATCTGGTCCCAAAATTGTGCATGTCCAGTTTGCTACCTCTGCCTTCTTTCACACTAGGTAATTCTTTGCTTGCATGACTTTGCTTGTAGTCACATTCCCAGTTACATCACTTTGATTGGGAATCTTGGGGTCAAACCTTTCCAGGCATATGTTATTGTGATTAGAAAAAAACCCAAAACCTTTGTTGTCTCTTAAGTAGAACAGAGAAGTTGTAATTAACAGTTGATGTCGCTGATATATTGTTTTCTATATTCCACTTAAAACTACAAAATAATTGTTTGGGTGAACAGTATCACATATGAGCAAGTAAATTTGGGGCAAAATGTATAATTAAATAATTGGAGCAATTTTGCAGTGTAATAGATACGTAAGCTGACAAAATATTTTAAAAGATTGATATTGAACAAATACACGTATTCTAAACTTGTCATTAAATAATCTTCATAATGGTTTTTTTCCTGCATTATAGGTGTCAAAAGGAGCATTTTCTTTAAGAACTGCTTCACTTCCAAACTCCAAAAATGTCTGACTCTTCTTTATAGCTGAGTTATACCTGGACATTGCTGAGAGAGGATTTGTGCGTGAAAGACCTCAAGTCCTACAGAGAGAGGCCTGGATTAACTCATTCACTTACTTATTTGGCAAGGTTGTTTCAGAGTAGTTGCCAAAATCCAAATTCTAATTGACTTACGTTCAAATGTTTTTCTTTTTGACTCACACTTGTTTTGCCAATGGAAAAACTGAAATGCAATGATTAATTATTTTTTAAAGAACTGATTCTTTCCTGCTTTCATGTTAAAAATAGTGTAATTCAACTAACATGATTCAAACTTGCTCCAACTTACATTGTCCTAGAGCTAGTGTGTTAGGTGAATTCTGCAGCACATTATAGAGACTCCACTGAATATTGCCTTTCATGAGGAGACATGAAAACACTTCCAAACCAAGTGTTCTCTGTGAGATTTTCCTGGTTTACTCATTGCTTGAAGTATTTTAGACCATTTTATTGTAACACAAAACACCTTGGAAAACATGGTTGAATATCTTTCACAGTAAATATTAAATAGCAGTTAGTAAAATTTGTGTGAGAATAATTAAGTAACTATTGGCTAGAAGTCTTGATGGATCTCTATTCACAGAGAATGTATTTCAAGTTCAACATAAGTTCCTTATGATTTTTATTTTAAAGACTAATAATGAGGTGAATAGTATCAAAAAAAGAGACTCATTGCACTTATAACCTTCTCCACAGGACTCTACACTACGTTGAACAAGTTTGAAAAACTTAAAAAGGATCACTTTTTAAACCGTAATTTTGATGCAGTAGTTACAAATATTTCTTTATACATACATATATTTTAGCCCCACAGTAGAGTAATAATAAAAAAAACCAACAACTTTGAAAGTTCAATTGATTGATTATTTTCCTTATTGTCTAAATGACGCAGTAGGGAACAAATGATTGTATTGCTTATCAGCATTCTTTCTTCCTTTTATCAGAAAAAAAAGCTGATATTTGGGAAGCATTCAGCCAGAATATCTTATGGGGTTTTTTTCTAGATAAACTTTCAGCATAATTTTCTTTAAGATTATCTTCTCCTTACTGTTTTTCAAATAATTGTCATCTGTGTCTTTGAGTGTTGTTCACTGAGATAATGTATTTGTGAGGCTATCATTGTTTACTCCTCTTGACAATGAATCTGATTTGCGTTATGATTGCTGGTTTGTATGAAAGACATGCTTATTATGATAATACTTACTTGTCTAGCACTTTCCATCTGAAGATCTCAAGTGTTTTACGATGAAGATTAGTATCATTATCCCTATTTTACATAGGGACATATTTCTGTAAGAACTATTTAGCTCTAGAAAATTGCATAAAGGACGCTTTTAGATTGCTTATTAGATGCATGACAAAGGGGCCCTTTACAGAGAAGGTTGTGAAGCATTGGAACAGGCTGTCCATGGACATGGTGGGGTCCCCATCCCTGGAAATGTTTCAAAGACATGTAGACGTGGTGCTGAGGGACATGGTTTAGGGACCCTGGCAGTGCAGGGTGAGTGGTTGGACTAGATGATCTTAAAGGTCTCTCAAACCAAATGATTCTGTGATTATATGATTGTGTGATTGTGTGATTCTGTGATTCTATGAAGAAGATCAGGAGAATGAATAACAAATGTACTTCACCACCAGGATGAAATGGAATTTGTTTTAATAAGACTTGGAAAGGCTCCCGAAACTAATAGAGACCTGAGGAGTTGGAAGTTCAAAGTTTCCTAATTTACCCATTAAGACATCAACTCAGAACACTTCATAACACTTTATTTGGACAGGCTGGATCGATGGACCAAGGACAGTTCTACGAGGTTCAACAAGACCAAGGGTGAGGTCCTACACTTGTGTCACAACAACCGCCTGCAATGCCACAGGCTTAGGGAAGAGTGGCTGAAAAGCTGCTCAGTGGAAAAAGACCTGGGGGTGTTATGTTACCTTGTAAATAGCAGTCTGTACAATAGAGATACATAAGCCTTGGCGATCTGGGAAAGGAATGAAAAAAATCTAAACTACAAGTCCACAGTCTGGGAGAGAGACAGAAGACGACAAAACAGAAGAGAAAGGATGAGCTAAGCTGTTTGAAGACTGATTGAAACCTGCGTAAATCACAACAAACTCTGATAACACAGTTTCTTTGCCAATTATCTACCGTATATGGGAGAGTTCCCAAGAAAATCTTAAAGTGCTATTTCTTTGGCGACCGGAGGACACGACATAGTGCACAAGATGGATCTTCTTAAGCTCAAGCCACATGCATAATAGCTATCCAAAATTATTAATCAGTTTTTGAATATGTATGATTATTTGGGGGAAAATAATGAGTATGTATGTAATCGGGTGATATAAGCTTTGGTTGGGGCAGCATACGGTGTACAATGATTTGAGAGAAAGATCCTCCTTGCACCCGGCACTGATAAGATAAAGAAAATGTCTGCTTCTTAATGCTACATTGGTATTAAGGAGTTTTTCTTCCAAATTTTCGGTAACAGGGGTGTTTCTCGACAGCCAGCTGAATATGAGCCAGCAGTGTGCCAAAGCGTCTCAGTTTGAAAAGAACAGAAAGGTTGTAGAGCGACAAATCACCTCAGGGAGAGGTTCAACTCTCAGAGAGCTAACCAAAATAATTAAAATATTCTAGCTGAGAAGAAACAATGGGGCTTATTGCTACGGGCAAAGCAGCACATCATAGCAGGTTAACAATTAAGGGGGTGAAAGAAAATTAATTCAAAAACAATGAGAACCATAAATCAATCACTTAAATTCGGGTAGGACAGAACTAGAAAAGAGAGAACGGTGGTATTAAATACATAAATAGGTATATACAGATATATAGATTCCACCCACTCCATTCCACATCCCATTACAAACCCACACACACAGTCTGCACCGAAGACACAGGGGACAAGGAAAGTAAACCCAGAATGGGGGAACACAGTTGTTTCAAACTCATAGATATCAGTTCAAAGTTGAACTCTTCAGGACAAAATCCCTGGCAATGTGTAATCTTTTCTTTGGGTGGCTGGAAAAGCTTGTTACCATATTTCCTGGGGCAGTCTTGGCACTCTGCTCTCCCCATCTGCAACACATGAGGTTAACCAGATCTCCGGGGGATGCTTTAGGTTTCCCACATTCCAGCGGAGCCTCCATGTCTTAGCATCTGACACCTTCTCTCTCCCCCTCGCCAGTGGCTCTCTCTCTCTCTGTGCAGATTTGGGGGCCTTCGGCTGCTTTTGCACCCCTTCATCTGGCAGCTATTCTTAACCACCCCTGCCAGTAATTGGGGAAGTGAAAAGGCTACCTGCCATGCGGAAGATCATTTACTGTCCCAGGCTTCTGAGGTTGCTGCTTTAGGAGTTCTCTCTTGTTCGTCCTTCTACTCCAAAATGAAATGTGCGTGCCAGGGAAGTCATGTGATTTACAGCTTTTTATAGGTTTATTTAAAGAGACGTTGATTGACATGCCTTGGCTCCAGGGGCGGGCATGAAACCTGAAGGGGGGCTGGTTTCACAGTGCCCCTTCCCCCAAAAACGTAGCGAAAGCCTTTTGCAGGCTAACAAGAGAAGGGGAGGCGGGAAGCCTCCCTTCTGCCCTGGAGCTGACATCTTAAACCACACCACCAGGTGGCCAAGAAGGCCAACAGCATCCTGGCTTTTATCAGAAATAGTGTGGCCAGCAGGAGGAGGGAAATGATTGCCCCCCTGTACTCGGCACAGGTGAGGCTGCACCTCAAATGCTGTGTTCACTTTTGGGCCCCACTCTTCAAGAAGGACACTGAGTTGCTGGAATGTGTCCACAAGAGCAATGAGGCTGGCAAAGGGTCTAGAGTACAAATGTTATGAGGAGCAGCTGAGGGAACTGGGGTTGTTTAGCTGGAGAAAATGAGGCTGAGAAGAGACCTTTTTGCTCTCTACAACTACTTGGAAGGAGGTTGTAGTAAGGTGGGTGCTGATCTCTTCTCCTGAGTAAAAAGTGATAGAAGAAGAGGAAATGGCCTCAAGTTGCACCAGAGAAGGTTTACATTGGATATTAAGACAAATTTTGTCACAAAAATTGTTGTCAAGCATGGGAAAAGACTGCCCAGGAAAGTGGTTGAGTCTCAATTCCTGGAGCGTTTACAAGATGTGTAGATGTAGACCTTAGGACCAATGTTTAGTCATAGACTTGGTAATCCTAGGGTAACAGTTGGACTTGATGATCTTAAAGGTCTTTTCCAACCTAAGCGATTCTATGATTCTATAAGGAAACAAACAAAACAACCAAACCCAGCCAAATATATGGACATGGACAAATTTACCAAGTTGGACTTGTTACCCCCCAAAAAAGTCATTAGGAAGAGTTTTGAAATTGACCTCCATTAATTTAGCCCAGAATAAATCTATTGCAAAAACATATGATCATATGGTGCAAATAAACCATGATGAAGAATAATCCTTTCTCTCAACTTCTCTCCCTCTTCCAGATCAGTTTGCTGAGTGGAATGAAAGCTGCTGGCAGTATTTCTCTTAGCTTGTAAAACAAAGCAATGATTAAAAATAATGGATCTTGTCACTTAACTCTCATTAAATCCTAACAAGATTCTAATTGACTTAAAGCAGAGGTTTACAAGACAATAAAAAGAGTCTGACAAAGCGCTGAATGTTGCTCTTAGTCAGCACTCCCACAGCCTCTCACGACCATACCTAATGTATTTGTAAGAACTGGAACAGGAAAAGTTTTTCCTGTTGCATGTCTTTTGAGACTGCTGCAATAACGAAGGGAATTTCCTATGAGGAAAAATAGCCTAGAATAAGTTTTGAAAGCAAATTCCTCAGGTTTCAACTGTTTGGAAAGTCCAAGATGGACTTTATTTCCATACAAGAGAACTGTGTCAGTAGAATAACCCTGCATGAGTCCAAAGGGAGTCCGAATGGCCTTGGTGTTGGCTTGAGGCGTACAAGTGCTGAAGAAAAAGGTTTTGCTTCTACAAGTAGAGTGTCTGCTTAAAGAGAGTAAAAAGTAAACCAAGGGATAAAGTCAGTGTTCCCCTGAAATGATTTTCCATTTTCCCATCTCCCAGCACAGTACTGCCCAGAATTAAGTTGTTAAAACTATTCTCTCACAGGCTCTTGCAAAAAAGCAGTGATTCACAACGGCAATATAGGATTAAAGTGTACATGATTAGCCTCCAAGCTGACGGGATGTGTTAACTAGTGAATTGAAATCACACTATATAAGTTAATTAGTTGTTACTAATCTTCTGCAGTTACATTTGTGCCTTTCTGTATTGGCTTCTCAGCTCCTTGGAAACTCAACTCTTTGTGTGACAGGACTGAAAACCAGCAAGTTTAGAAGCTAAATTGAAACTGAACTCATGAGCCTGCTTCCTGTCAGTAATTAAAGTTTCTAGATTCACTATTACAGAGATATTTCTGTTTAAAAATAATTTCAGAGAAATAATACATGCTCTTTGTCTCTCTTTGAAAGCTTTTGAGTGTTCAAGAGAAAGGAGAAAATTAATTCTAAACAAAGGGAGAAATAGACTAGTCTACTGTATAACTAAGCTTCTTTACTTATTAACCTGCATTTCTGTGCTTCCCTGTACTTCAAGAGAAAAATGAAATCTGCTTCCAGATGTGCCAAATACCAGTCTAATTGTTTTGATCCACTGCAAAGAGATTCGTAATAAATTCTATGAGATGAAAAATGCTCTGTCTTTAGAGCAGAAATTTTAGCCCTAGTTAGGTCTTTACAGTTTTGTCTTGGAGATGGACTGTCATTCCAGATGCTAATTTACAATTGCATATATACATTTGAAAGAAAAAGAGAAAATCACGCTTTGGTAACAGTCATAACTTTCTCACATTGAATAACTGACAAATATCACAGAAATACTTATTTAAAAGGGGAAGTAAACAACAGCAAGTAATGTCTTTTAAAATTAATCTTAAGAAATTCCTAAGACAGAAACTTTAAGGGCTAATCTTTAGAGCCTTATATAACACTTAGATGTAAAAAAAAAAAAAAAAAAAGGTCAAGAAACTTACTATTTTAAATCAATAATATATTGCACATAGGCCATGATTTTACGGCATTATGTGGTTTTCCTCAATATCTATTTTTTAGTTTCTTTTTAAATTTCAAGTGTTGTTTTTAAGAACAATTAATTACAAATTAAGTTTTGAAATTTCACAGACATTTGTCCTGTTCTGATATAAAATATCATGCTCTTATAAACTGTTTAAACTCTAGGACAAATGATTTATAGCAAAAAAAGATGTTACTGCAAAACTTTTCATTTTATCTTTTTAGCTACAAATAAATCTGTAGCAAGCTAATTGCCAACTTTCATTTTCAATGTGTGTAAGACACTTAAGAGCAGAGAAGCAAAATTTTGATAAGGAAAATGAAGTGCAACAACATAATCACAAAGCCATACATGTTCCACAACATGTGGGAAAATGTTGGACCGTCCAAAAGGCATATATTTAATTTCCTATTTATACTAAGCTAGAGAAGTGATACATTTTGTCAGAAAAATTTTGTAAATGTGTTTATTTTCTTCCCTAGCATTTAAAAAGAATTAACATGATAAAAATATTCTTCCTTCTGTGCTAGTCAGACCCTTATTTTGTCCTTCCGATTCATGCTACTCAATACTATATTCCAGTATTCCCAATTAAATTCGGGGGATTTTGTAGAGCAAGTTGATTGCAGATTGTCTTCTGGTTTTAATGACTTTCTATTCTTGTTAAATATTAATGATGTCAATTAAGAATAAAAGGAATAGTGAAAAATAGCAATTGACTAAAGGTGCAAGTTCTTTAGGAGTGAGGCTATCTTAAATCTCATTTCATTGAAGCCAAGTTAAGATAAAATGTGAATGCATTCATCATACCCGAAGCAGCCAGCACACTTACAAACTTGAGATATATGGGTGAAGAGATGGAAGAAATCCTGTCACCATATGGAAGACGAGCCTCTTTCACTCATACTGCCATGTTGCCTCTAGATGATCATATAGGTTTCAGACATTTCTCATACTGTTTCTCATTTATCTTATGTCAGCCAAGTCCTCTCATGGGATGGGGAGGAGAGAATACACCAGTATATTCTTACATCCAGCACTCACTCTGCTCTCCCCCCATCTTGGGGACTGTCATGTTAGGCTCTTCATCAACATGTTAAAGACATACAGAAGCTTCTCTTTGTTATACTAGAGCCGTCTCTTGTGTCTAATTTGGTCATAAACAATTCCTTGGCTAATGTAAAATAAAACTCTCCTCCCCATCTGGCATTCTGAGGAATGTACCTTTTGCTGCCCTCACATTTTGTCAGTCTGTATATTAAAAACAGGTGACATAAATATCTAAACAGGTTTATTGCGAGTGTCTAATTATAAACTCTTAAATGAGACTAGACGTGAAAATAATTAATCACTTTGGGGTGCAAGTGATTTATCTCACTGAGGTTTCTTTCAGATTGCTCTCCAAACTAATTAGTGTTCAGTAGATATTTTTCTCCAATTAAATTTCTGGATCAAAAAGAACTTGGGAAATTTGGAAGCTATGCTGAACAGAAACAGTGGTTAATCAGTAAAAAGAGTAATTAGTTTGGTAAAATGAGCAAAAAGAGCAGGGAGAGGACAGCATCACTCTAATGGCAGGCCAAAACTTTATCTTGGTAAGCATATGAAACAATCATGATTTTAATCAGACATAGTACATGTTCCGCATATTGCCGTGACCCATAATACCTAGGCACGTAGGTAGCCCCTGCCATAGGTTGTAACAGATTTGCATGATCCATTTAGGACCTATTTCTCAGGAAAGGTTAGAACTCTTTGGAGCCAAGTCTCTCTACCCCTTTCTATGAAGATCAATTTTCTCTGCTTTACTGCATGTGCTTTTCACCTCTGAGGAATACCTACGCACTACATTTGTTTGAATTTCCTGACTTCAGTGTGATCCACCGACAGTGAAGACCCTAACTGACCCTGGGAAACTTTGCTTTCAAGGAAGATTTTTTACCTTTCTTTCCAGGAAACAAGCTGTTCCATGCCATGACAGTCTTTTTATTCTATTTCATGAATGACAGCTTGTTCAGCCTTCTTCATAGTCTGCAGATATCCAAGAAATTTATACAGGACCAGACGTAGGCTTCACCATAGTGAAGTACACAATTTAACACTAACACGTTACCAGATTTTGGATTGATGCCATTCAATATTCTCCTCCTAACTAATGAGGTGTATAAGGTCTCTTTTCTGACCACCTTTTGCATTTCTCTTACTCCTGAGTTTACAATGAGGGCAGGGGTTGCACTGACTGTGCTCGGCAGGGCTATTCCTTTTATGTTCTGTTGTAGCATCGATGGGATTTTCTCTCAGGTCAAGAGGTTTGAATATATCAGCTATTGCTCTCTTTCTCAATCCACAGTTTGTAAAACTGAACAGTGATATAGAAGTTTAATAGAGATTTAAAAGGCGAATTCCTTGCAGATTCCCCCATTTACACATTACTATTTCTCAATCTTTTGTGCATCTCTAAAACCCTGTGTTGCTAGGGGCAGTGGAAAGTAAAATCAAGATATTGAAACTTTTAGAGTAGAGTTGCTAAAATGTTTTCTGTATTTTAAAGAAAACTGCATTTTAAACACACAGCAACTTGTCATATGCTGGTCCTTGAATTGCTGTAATTATCTAAAGTATCTTATGATTTATTGAATCTCATAATGACAGAAACGATCTTTCCATGTGCATGCACACTTACACATACCACATTGTAAATGTGCATTTTGTAAAATAAAATTATAAATTTAGGTTATTTAGGTTGATGACAATTGCTGCCTGGTGAAACTGAATGTTCTACTAGGAGTTGTATAATAAATCTGTCATATTTTTCTGGGTTCTCATCCTAGATGGAACAAATGGTACATTTTCAAGTGTATTTGAAAGGCATGTTTGTGGGAGGAAAGAGAATAACTCAGAAATAAGTGGGCTACATGAGTATTAATATAAGAACAAAAATTGGTCAGAAGAAACTTGAAACAAATATAAATGTTACCCTGGTAAAACCATGCTAAGGAAAACACAGAGTGTTTCTTCTTGGTTATAATATTAATCTTATATATAGTTGAAATTGTAAAAGTTCCAATGCAATGTGGAGTAAGTGGGCTGCACTGATCACACAACAGGCTTGAATAGGGAGCCCTGGACACCCAGGAATCTTGGAACAGATCACAATCTGGCCAGAGAGCAAAGAATTCAGAATGTCACCATGAAAGGAGGTAACACATGCTGAAGAGGCTCCACCATATAACAAACTACCAGATAACAAGAAGCGATATGCCCTGTTCACTGATAGGTTCTGTCACGTAGTGGGGAAACATCAGTGGTGGAAGGCTGCTATGTGGAGTCCTACACAATGAGTCGCTGAAGCTGCTGAAGGAAAAAAGTGAATTGAGTCAGTTTGCAGAGAGTAAAGCCATCCAACTGGCTTTAGATACTGCTGAGTGAGAAAGGTGGCCAGTGCTCTCTGGACTCATGGATGGTGGCAAATGCCCTGAAGGGGGGGTTACAGCAATGGAAGCAAAGCAGCTGTCAGCGCAGGGGTGAACCGTCTGGGCTGCTGAATTGTGGTAAGTACTGCTGCTCAGGCAGAGAATCTGCTTGTAAAAGTATGTCACATGGGTGCCCAAGTACCCAAGAGTCAGGCTGAGGAACATCAAAACAAAGAGCAGGTGGACCAGGCTGCTAAGATTAAAGCATCTCAAGTAGACCTGGATTGGCAGCATAGGGGTGAATTATTTTTGTCTGGGTGGGCCCATGATACCTCAGGCCATCAAGGCAGAGATGCAGCATACAGATGGCCTCATGACTGAGGGTTGGACTTGACCATGGACACTATAGCAGAAGTCATCCATGACTGTGAAACGTGCAATTAAACAAGTCAAATGGTTAAAACCTGTGTGGTACAGAGGACATTGGTTGAAATATAAGTGTGGGGAGGCCTGAAAAATTGACTATATCACACTTCCATGACCACCACAGCCAGGGTAAATGCCATGTGCTTACTGTGGTGGAAGCTGCTACTGGATGGCTGGAAACATTGTGCCCCATGCCACTGCCTGTAACTCCGTTCTGTGGCTTGAAAAGCAAATCTTGTTGTGACATGACACCCCAGAAAGAACTGAGTCAGACAATGGGACTCATTTCCAAAACAACGTCATAGACACCCAGGCCAAAGAACATGGCATGGGGTGGTATATCACATCCTCTGTCATGCACCAGCCTCTGGGAAAATTGAGCAGTACAATGGGCTGCTAAAGACTACGCTGAGAGCGATAGGGTGTGGGACCTTCAAACAGTGGGATACACACTTAGCAAAAGCCACCTGGTTAGTTAACACTAGAGGACCTGCCAATCGAGCTGGCCCTGCCCAATCAAAACTCCCACACACTGTAGAAGGGGATAAAGTCCCTGTAGTGCACATGATGAGTACATTAGGGAAGGCAGTTTGGGTTAGTCCTGCTTCAGGCAAAGGCAAACCCATTCATGGGGCTGCTTTTGCTGAAGGACCTGGGTGCACTTGGTGAGTAATGAGAGAGGATGGGGAATTCTGACATGTACCTCAAGGGGATTTAATTTTGGGGGAGAGCAGCCAGTGAATTACATTGTATGATATTAATCGCTAAATACAAATCAAGGAGGGATGGCCTTTGAAATCAAGCGAGGGACAGCAGTGATGGAATTCAAACTGACTTCATCAACTGGTGCCCAGCAATTGCCTCAGGGTCAACATCTTCAACCCGCAGACCATGGGCATGGGCCATGCCAGATACACCAGGCTTGAGCTCTGGATGTGAATTGCAACAACCTGACACCACCTCTCCTGTCCTGAGACTGTTATGGCAGACAGAGCCCAAAAGTCATGGATTAAATTAACTCATTGGACATGTTAGATGGATGGCCTGTAGATAAGAGAATGGTATCTGTGCATATGTGTACGCAGGACAGGTCAAGCAGTAGAGCTGGGCATGACATATATGCTATAGAATAAGGGGTAGATTATGTCCCAGGTTTGGCTAGAATAGCGTTAATTGCCACAACCAGGATAGCCAGACAGAACCAGCCAATGGAATATTCGACACCATACTGATGTCATGCCCAGTATATATATACATATAGAGGTAAGACGAGCCTTGTTGGTGGTGGCAGTTTCAAACAGCAGTGGGCCACAGCGCAGCGTAGCTCGATCTGGCAGGGTGGCACGGCAGCATTAAGCAATGCATTGTTTTCTCTCTCTTTGTGTTGTTTAAATAAACTCTCCTTATCTTAACCCACACAGCTTCACTTTCACCTTTTTTTCCTTCCTCCTCCCTGCCTTGGAAGGGGAGGGGAGCAAGGGAGCAACTGTGTGGTGCTTAATTGACAGCTGGGTTTAAACCATGACAGGCCCCAGAGTAAGAAGAACATGAACCTGCTGGAGCAAGTCCAGAGGAGGGCCACAAAAATGATCAGAGGTCTGGAGTATCTCCACTATGAGGACAGGCTGAGACAGTTGGGGTTGTTCAGCCTGTCTCCGGGGAGACCTTATAGCAGACTTTGACGGCCTACAGAGAAGACGGGGAGGGACTCCTTATCAGGGACTGTATTGGTAGGACGAGGGGTAATGGTTTCAAACTGAAAGAGGGTAGATTTAGATACTAGAAAGAAATTCTTTACTGTGGGGGTGGTGAGGCACTGGAACAGGTTGCTCAGAGATGTTGTGGATGCTCCCATTCCTGGAAGTGTTCAAGGCCAGGTTGGATGGGGCTTTGAGCAACCTGGTCTAGCAGAAGGTGTCCCTGCCCATGGCAGGGTGGGTGGAACTAAGTGATCTTTATTGTCACTTCCAACCCAAACTATTATATGATTCTTCAAATAAGGAATTTCTATTAAATCCCATTACTTCTGAATACAGTCTAGAGTAAGTCCTACTGTTAAGATCAGAGAAAAATATATTTTATGCAATTTTCACATCCAGATCCAATGACTAATGAAATTTTGTATTCTTAGCATCGAAAGACAGGTAAAAGGGGATTACGCTTAATTTATATGTAGGGCTACAGCAATAAGGAACAATGCACTTTAATTTCTTTAAAAGAAAAATCTCCTTAATATATTCATCAGAAAAAACATAATCTGTAACTGCAGATTTGATTTACCTGTACTGTCTTCTGCTGAATTAAGTTTCAGGTTTGCCTAGCTAATATTGATTTAGTTTGCATTTGCATTTTGTGTTCCCATTTTATGTCCTCATTTTGTGTGAGAATTAAAAAAAAAAGAAAAAATTACTCTGTTCTTCTGATCACCATTTAATATAATACTGTGTCAGGATTTTCTAAAGGTAGAATCAAAATTCCGCTCACAATTTCTTGGGTTTATCTTTCTTTGTTTAAGAGAACATACTTAACTGTACTCTGTTGTGTTTACAATTAAAAACAAGTATTCATTTTATAGTCAATGTTAATATGGTGTATATCCTTTGTAATTGATACTTTAATATTACTGCAGTAGAACAGAATTATGCATGAGCATTTTATCAGGACTTAGGAGCTCCTGTAATACAGGCCTCTGTCTAGAATATAATATTTTCTGTCACTTCTTTGCCACTACCTTCCTTGTGAATACATGGGGAAAAAAATCCTTACACTTTGAGATCTACAATAGGTAGCAGCTGTAGTTGCAACATTAATGCACAACAACATATAAGATTTCTGGATTTGCTCAAATGGTTTATCAGCAACATTGAGTATACAAAAGTCATAAGGTAGCTGTGGTGGGTTAATGCTGACTAGTTCCCAGATGCCCACCCATCACCCCTTACTGAACTTGAGACAATTAAACTTCAGGTTTTTTTAACCTGAAAGAAAATCTCTGTGATGGCAGAGACATCATTCTAGATGGTAGGACAAGTAGATAATGCAAGTAACTGGTCTGCTTTTAAGTATCGGAAGTATTGAAATTATGGGAGGACATAATTATTGTCCTGTTTCTACTCAACCAAATACAAATTGGTCACAGACCTCTGTGTTTTCTCAGACTGAGGTAGGGAACAGGGTTGTTCTGAAGTCTTTGACTTAGTGAGGTGATGTCAAGGCTACATATTCATGGAGTTTGTTAGACCAGAGCACACAGATAGACTCTAATAACTTGTGAAGAGAAAGACAAAATTGATTGAGGTCTATGTTTTAAATGTATAAATTCTGATACAGAAATGCCACCATTAGCTTTTTAGCAGTTTGAATTAGGACATGAGAATTGTGGCCAGGCACCATGAGAATTATACTGCATATACTTTATGTTCCAGCATCCTCAGAAGGAATGTTAACAGTTGTCAAGGGTTAGGGCTGGGCTGGCTACTGGACGAGTGACAGATATTCTCTATTACCCACCCCCCTCCTCTTTGCCGCTTCCCAAAGAGGGGAAGGAGAAAAGGAGCAAGGGAGAGAGACTTATGGATTGGAAAAGTAAAACTACTTTAATAAGAATAATAATAATAAAATTAAATATATAAAAAACCAACCCCAAACCCAACACCCCTGATTGCAACCACGTCACCGTCACCACTGATGCTGCAGGGAAGACACTGGGGAATGCCCAGACTGGACTCAGTGACAGATGGGAACCAGATGCTGGAGCTGGATTCTGGAACTGGATTCAGGAATGTACGGATTGGGATTGAAGGCAGAATGGACAGAGTCCTCCTCAGACACCGGCCATTGAAGAGAAGGGCAAGAGACAGATACCTTCATGACCCCTCAGCTTTATACCCAATATGACGTCTATGGGATGGAACACCTTGCTGGTCAGTTTAGGGTCACCTGTCCCGTCTGCTCCTCCCCGCAGGTGCAGCCTCTCACTTACTGCACCCCCAGCGTGGCACACAGGGTTTAGCAGTGACCTTGGTCTGCACAGGAACAAGTATCAGCAAGAGCCTTTCTGCACACCAGTCCCTGGTAGTGACTGTAAACATCAAGCGATCTCAAAGCAGACACTGTCTGCAAAAATCTGTTGTTAACTTGAGACAGTGCCGTCACTGAGGAGAGACTGAGCTGGAAAGTAAAATCACTGAACAGAATGAGTTCTGTTCTAACTCAAACCAGGACAACAGTGCACCTTAAAGATGCCCATAGAATCCTAGATTGCAAAGGTATGGTTCCACCAGAATACCATCTTCATAAAGAGAAAAATAAAAGATGTAATGAGGTATCCTATGCTATACATTTTGCAGATTGCTTTGCCTGGTATTCTTTCTAAGTGAAAGTTTTTCTTCTCAGCTTCAAATCACTCCTCTGGATTGTTCTAATATTCTTTACAATCTTTCTTGCTACTGCATTGGCCTAATCTAATGCAAACATCCAAGACAGATGGGGTTGTGTGAGAGAGTTGGGGTTGTTCAGCCTGGAGGAGAGAAGGCTCTGGTGAGACCTTATTGTGGTCTTCCAGTACTTAAAGGGGGCTCCTAAGAAAGATGGGGACAGTCTTTTTAGCAAGGCCTGTTGCGACAGGGCAAGAAGCAATGGTTTTAAACTAAAAGAGGGGAGATTTAGACTAGATATAAGGAAGAAATGTTTTACACTGAGGGTGGTGAAACAGTGGGACATGTTGCCCAGGAGGGTGATAGATGCCCCATCCCTGGCAACACTCAAGGTCAGATTGGACACAGGTGTGAACAAACTGATCTAAACCTGTCCCTGGTCACTGCAGGGGGCTTAGACTAAATGATCTTTGAAGGTCCCTTCCAACCCAAACCATTCTATGATTCTAAGCTCTGTGTTTATTATCAAGGTCAACAAGTGTGGATTTAGCAGGACAACAGTATACAAAAGATCTAAAAAGGAGAAAAGAGAAAATATTGCATGGAAACTGCTAGTGCACATTTTTAAATGTATTGCATTTTGGTAGCAGAGGGCTACAGGGGTGCCTTCTGTGAGAAGCTCCTACAAGCTTCTGCTATGTCTGATTGAGCCAATGCTTTTCAGCTCCAAGACAGACCCACTACTTGCCAAGGATGAGCCCATCAGCAATGGTGGTAGCGTCTCTGTGATAACATATTTAAGAAGGGGAAAAAAACTTCTGTGCAGGTAGCAGGAAAAAAAGCATTAAACATTGCTAGAGAGGTAAAGAATTTGAGTTCTAACTGTGGTGAAGGGACGAGAGATGGAGTGTGCGTAACTTGTCCACTTTTGTTAGTGTCAGGTTGATGTTATTTTGATTTTCATGTGGGAAAATATTTTTGTTGATGTAAGTGGTTTGTAAAGATTTTAGATTGTTTGATGAATATGTATTTTAGAGATGACTCTTAAATATGTGATTCTCAGAGGTGAGGGATGGAATGGAGGAAAAAGCGTTTTTTTCAGAACCATCAGAGTATTGCCAACTTTTTTTGATTACATAAAATATGGAAAGAGAAGAACAATCACCTGAATCTGAAGATCTTGGTGAATATGTTATAATGATAATAGTAATGATAATAATGATAATAGTAATGATAATAATGATAATGATGATGAGAATAATAATAACAATATACTTTTAAATTTAAACACATTTAAATTAAACAGTTGGACTTCTAAGTATAAATTTTGCAATTTTTTGTTAGTTTCTTACAATTTCCCCTGATTCATTGTTATCCAACTAATAGAGTAATAATAGAATTTTTCCTACAGTGAATGCTGCATTATCCATTGCAAAATACTGTGCTATTGCAGTTTGAAATGTGAATAGAAAATTACTTTTTCTGCAAAATTAATCTTACATCTTAAAATTTCAGCAGGGTGCAACTATTTTGTAAATAACATGTAGCTGGTTTTCAATATTCAGTTCACACTGCAATAATGGCATGAACCTAAATGACAAAACATTGACTCCCTGCTGCCATTATGTATTCTTACTTTAGCTTCCCTGGCAGAAGCAGCACAGGAGATTGACATTTCATTAGTGATAAAAAGAGTTGAATGTTCATGAACTACTACCAATTTGAACAGTTTCTAATTTACTACCCTTTGTCCTAAGACACTCAGGAAGATGCAAGCAAAAATGTATCTGAAGTTAGAATTATTGGTTTTCATTTCTAACAATCTCTCAACGTGCACATATGCACAATGGACCATTTGAACCTTTGTACAAAAAAAAAAGCACACAAAAATTAACTAATTAAATATGAGATGAAATAATGGATGAGGCTAGAATTAGGTTTTCCTGCTACTTTATGAATTCTTTACCAGTATGCTGTACTGCAACAAAGAAGTTTCAAATGAAAATTAGTCCCTAAAGTTAGTAGGAATTCAGTACAAAATATGACCTAGTCCTTCAGCCTCTCATAATTAATTCAGTCTTGGCCTTTCAAAGATCATAGAGTGAACATAACATTGTCAACTTGTGATAGTTTCTATGTGAAGAAGAGGATGCAGACAAACTACCTAGCATTTCATGAAGGAACAGCACTCGTTGTGTTTGTAGTAACTGTAGTGGCTTCTGTTCCTGTAGTCTATTTACCTTAAAAGCTGAATAAGGCTCTTGGCAGGTCAATGTTGGCCAAATAAGCTTCTCTAGACAGTGAATGTGCAGAACATCAATGAAGACAGCATTTTGTAGCTATATTGGTGATCCATTCTGGTCTCAGTAGCTTCCACCTTGCACAAAGTGTCTCTCTAGGGATACTGGCACACACTGGCTCCAGTAAGCAAAAATATGACAAGAAATCAACCGTTTTCATATTTGCCACAGGATGTGCTCTGTGCAGCATGAAGGACTGGTAATTTCATCTTTAGTTTCTTTTTTTATGGTTTCAAAATTACTGATGAACAAGTTACCCAGGTGAACCTGAGCTGGCAAATGGCTTTCTTTAAGCAAAAGGAGCAAATCTACACTTGTACAGTAGTTGTTCATTTTTACTCTGACATTGATGAATGAATGACAGCCATTATAGGTCTATTTTTCACACTGCACAGAATGATTCTGGCACTAGGCACTTAAGTTTCTGCCATTAAATAATGTGCACAGAAATATTTTAAATCTCAGATGAAATCCCGAAAGATGATGGTGATTCATTAGGTGTAGCCTACCTGAAGGCTTTCCAGCTCAGAACAGAAGAACATGGTTATTCAAGTTTAGCTAACCATCTACCCCATAGCTATTTGACCAATGTTGCAATACAGGAATTAAACCAGCTGCTGGAGTAAAGCCTCCTTTGAGAGCCAAAGACTAACTGCACTATCAGTGAATAAAAATTACTTTAATAAGATCAAAATTTGGAAATCATGGATGGCTTATCTGTTTCATTGCAAACAAAACAGGTTTCTCTAACAAACTTGTGACCTCATACTATTTGCTATTCATGTGGTCTGTACCACTGTCCTTTTATTTCAATATAAATAGCACTCAAAACTGCAATACAATCAGAAATCAGTTCATGAGGTAGAAAATGTCTTTAAATGATAAAAGCAAGTTATAGTCCATGAGGGTTTATAGTACTTCCTAGAAGCTGGGTGTTGAGAGAAATGAGATAGATAAAACATACCATTGCAGGCTATGGCATCATTGCATAACAGCAGGACAAATTGTTTTAATGACTATCTGTTTGCAGAAGTGAAGACAGAAGAAAAAAACTGGTATCTTATTTGTAGAGTCACTTTAAATGAACTTTGAAATTGGCTTGAGTCAGAGCTCAAACTCTTCAGAAGTTTGAGAATAAAATTTGTAACTCCTTTCCTAGATGTTCTTAGCATGCAACACTTTGAATGGATGACCAAAGGATCTTTGTTACATAAAACAGAAAGCAGCAACTAGAAAAACTAAACTGTACTGAAAAATTTACAGATGACTTTGTAAATGTGAGACTTTCAACAGTCTCTGTAGCTGTCTCAGAGAATGTACAAGAAGCAAGAAATTTTCCTTTTTGGTCAGTTTACAGACATGCAGCCAAACCCCTACATTGGTTTATTCAGACCAATATACAAGTACTGATATCTTCAATCCAAGTTTGAAAGAATTTCTCTGAATTTTCTTATTTGTGGTAATAAATACTTTCAATGAGGTGTTAACAAAAGGTGAAGTAGAAAGGTTACTGTCTGTAGTAAATAAGATATAAGGTAAATATTCCTTTTACCACCCTCAAATCAAAGGATCAGCTGGTGGGGAGTTATAAATTTTTTTTATGTGCTGTAGAATCATATTCTTTCCCAGTCCCTGATTTTTGTATCTAGAGCATGAATTAATTTTGGTTTCCTAACCTTTTCACTGTATGTTGTATATTTCCCCTGTAGATCCGGATGCAGAAAACAGGGACGGAAAAATAATTTGTGAAAATTAACTCTCCAGCCAGGACCATATGTCCTACATTCATTGAAAGAGTCATTTGGGGTTTGCAGTGGCGTTTGATTTCACCTGTTACAAGAGGCCTTTAGGTGCTGGACTGCTGCATGACATTCAGGGCTGATGGAACCATCAGTTTTCATTGTTCCTGTGATCATAGTTTCCCTGACAGGAAATTAAAGGTGCAGTCCCCGTGGTTCATACTCATAAATTCTCAGGTTCCTCTGAGAGGAAGGAAGGACTGGGAGAGGATAATGACTTTGTCAATCTCCTCCTGGTATTTACTTGTCTGACCTGAGTAACTGGAAGACCTTGAGATCTGCTGGTAAGTGGAAAAATTAAATGTTATTAACCAGAATGACAAGTTAATATAACTATATCTTGGAAGATATTATTGCACTATATGTTATTTTTTAATACAAAAAAGTATGTGATTTTTAATTAATTATCAAAATAAACTCATATTTTTTTTTTCCGACAGCAGTTTCTTCATAAAATCTTTATTCTTCACAGTTTCAAATAGCTGGTAGTCTTCTGGAAGATATTTTTCATTTCTTTGAAATATATAAATATATATAGATATATAAAAAAATATAAATATATATGTACTGGCCTCCTTCTCTGTAAGATAAATGTATGAATTTCTGCCAAAATATTTTATCTATATGTCTTATAATTAAATTTTTAATGAAGCTCCAGGAATACAATGTAGTAATCATATGGCACTGGGAAATACTATACTGAGGCTAGGAGCAACTGATAGAGAGGATTTTTAATGTGTCACTAAGTAGTAAACTCACAGCTGCACAATAGTGCCTAAGTAACTGTTAAGCACATCATTTAGCAATATGTCCAGGATAAAAGAAAATATGTATAAAACTAAGGAAAGGTCAGTGGCTTACATTTTCTAATTACATTTTATTCACATTAAAAGTGTTCTTTAGAAAAAGTAGGTAACATACTGTTTAGTCACAGAATCACAGATTCACAGAATCATTTTTGTTGGAAGACACCATCAAGATCATCAAGTCCAACCATTCCCCATAAACCATGTCCCTTGGCACCACATCTACATGTATTTTAAATACTTCCAGGGGTAGGGACTCCACCATTTCCCTGGGCAGCCTGTTCCAATGCTTCACAACCCTTTCTGTAAAGAAATTTTTCTTAATATCTAACCTAAACCTCCCATGACACAACTTGAGGCCATTTCCTCTTGTCCTGTCACTTGTTACATGGGAGAAGAGACTGACACCCACCTTGCTACAACCTCCTTTCAGGAAGTTGTAAAGAGTGATGACA
Organism: Bucorvus abyssinicus; assembly: GCA_009769605.1. NCBI lineage: Eukaryota > Metazoa > Chordata > Aves > Bucerotiformes > Bucorvidae > Bucorvus > Bucorvus abyssinicus. Next base: position 15,361,452 of record CM020030.1, on the reverse strand, counting down.
TCACCCCTGAATCTCCTTTTCTCCAAACTAAATAACCCCCGTTCTCTCAGCCACTCTTCACAGCACTTGTTTTCTAAACCATTCACCAGCCTTGTTGCCCTTCTCTGGACACACTCCAGCACCTCAATGTTCTTCTTGAAGTGAGGGACCCAAAACTGGACACAGTATTCTAGGTGTGGCCTCACCAGTGCCGAGTACAGCGGGATGAACCCTGTCTTGGGCTTTCTGGTCACATTACTGCTGATACAAGCCATAATGTTGTTGGCCTTCTTGGCCACCTGGGCACACTGCTGGCCCATATTCAATCGGCTGTCAACCAACACCCCCAGGGCCTTTTCCACTCTGCAGCTTTCCAGCTACTCTTCCCCAGACCTGTAGTGCTGCAGCGAGTTGTTGTGACCCAAGGGCAGGACTTGGCACTTGGTCTTGTTGAACCTCATAGCACTGGCCTCGGCCCATGGATCCAGCCTCTCCAGATCCCTCTGTAGAACCTCCCAAACTTCAAGTAGATTGACACATCTGCCCACCTTGCTGTCATCTGCAAACTTACTGAGGGTGCACTCAATCCTCTCATCCAGATCATTGATGAAGATGTTAAAGAGAAGAGGTCCCACTACCGAGCCCTGAGGAACACCACTTGTGATTTAACTGGATTTAACTCCATTCACCATCTATTCTTTGGGCCCAGCCATCCATCCATCTTTGTCCAACAAAGAACACACTCATCCAAGGTATGAGCAGCCAATTTCTCCAGGAGAATGCTTTGGGAAACAGCGTTGAAGGCTTTACTACAGGTAGACAATGTCCACAGCCCTTCCCTCATCCACTAAGTGTGTCACGTTGTCATAGAAGGAGACCATATTGGTCAAACAGGACCTGCCATTCATAAACCCATGGTGACTGGGCCTGATCACCCAGTTGTCCTGTATGTCCCTCTTGATGGCATTCAAGATGATCTGCTCCATAACTTTCCTCAGCACTGGGGGCAGACTGATAGGCCCATACTTCCCTGGATCCTCCTTCCAGCCCTTCTTGTAGATGGGTGCCACATCTGCTAACCTCCAGTGGACTGTGACCTCCCCTGTTAGCCAGGACTGATGATAAATGATGGAAAGTGTCTTGGTGAGCACTTCTGCCAGATGCCTCAGTACCCTAAGTCAAATAGAGAAATTGTTATGAAGTTTTTAAAGGAGCGGAGAAAGATTGTGTGGGTACAACAGTTTCAAACGCTGACTGGAGTGCTACGGTAGTACTAATCAGTAAGTAGCATCAAAAACACATTACACATCAAAAAGAAAGAGGTGCAGAGCAGAGCATTCTGCACACAATGCAATCTACTCATGCTAGATTTGCATTTGTAATCACGTTAGAATCTTTGAGCAGAATAAACCATGCTGAAATACGTGATGTTTTCCATTCCTAGAAAAAATAAAGGGCGGGGGGGAGGGGAGGGGGAGTGGAAGCATCATCCCATGAAAAAAATTAAATCTGAATTCAGATTTGTTTATAACAAAGTGATTGAAGAGACATGCTAGGCTTTTTCCAGTCTTTGAGATTCAGTTTCTAAACTCTGGAGAAAGAGATAATCCTGGTGAGATTTTCACATTCATAGTTTCAGATTGTGGAGACAATACTTATTAAACAGATACTTTTTTTCACAGAACACAGTCTTATAGGCTGTGTGCAACTTTAGTATGGGATATTAGAATTGGAGAGGGAGCAGAGAAAATCTTCGACCTGTTTTGCAGCACATACGTATATTCTGTTATTTGCAGTTCAGAGTTACTTTATAAAGAGGAGATTATGTCAGCAGTCAGGAAAATATTTCAAAAAGTCTGACTAATAGGAACTGAGGGAGAACAACAACAAAACAAATCTTGTATTATCCCATGTAGATAAAGACTAGCACATACATAAATACTTGACTCTTTGATGGAGAAGTCAGGACTGTACAAAATCAGTGACAGAACTTTTGAACCATGGAGTGGTTCTTTTAATCTTTCTTAGGAGCTTGTTTACCACAGTAAATTTCCAACCTGTGGGTGAAATGCCTGTTCAGATGGGTGCACTCGAATTAAAAAACAGTGACATGAGCTGTGATCCTACTCTCTCAAGCAAGGTGCTTGAAGAAACCACAGTTAGGGAAAAGTAGTTAATTTCGTCTTTTGGGTTACACACCCCCACCCCCCCACACCCCCACACCCACCCCATTTTGAAGTCTTGTCCTTATTGGTAATGTTACCTTTCTCTCTGAGGGAATATGATGAAATGTTCTTATCCTGTGTAAATTTTGACACTTTTTCCTGTACGCTCTGGACATGTTACTTTCTGTATGGGCAGAACAAAGGACTATGAGTCCATCATTGCTGAATCTACGACTGTGAAAAGAAAGTCTTTTATTATGGGCACAAGAAAGTATATAAATGATGGAAGAATATCAAGACAGTTATATCTAACTGTACATTCCCACCAGCTGTTTTCAGCCCACTGTGTGCAGCCAGCATGTAAACTCAATTTAGATTTTACGCTATAACATCAACAGTGAAGGGCTGTTGAAGTCAAAGTCAATCTTACTAACCTTCACAATCCATTTCTTGTTTCTTCATAATATGGCTAGTAAGGGGATTTGCTCTGCCTGGGCAGTTTGTACAGGTACAGGCTGTAAGTACTGCTTGTAGTCATCCCAAAGGAAGCCAGCAGAACACATACTGTGATATCAGATTTTTTCCTTCTACCTCATTTCTGGCAGCCTACACTAACAGAGGTAACTTTTAACACCCTTATTTTGTTTCCATTTGCAACACTTTCTGGTGATAAGCAGTTTACTATAAATGATAAAAATGAGGAATAATCTATCCCACTAGGTGGTCTTTGTGCATGAGGGGAGCCAGAGTGATCTGCTTCATAAAAAAGTTCCTTTTTCGTCTATTTCTGGATACTCAACCTGTATGTGTATAAAATTATGCCCTTGGCTTTACAGAAATGCAAATGTAGTAAAGTTTTTATATCGAATAATAATTGTGAAATAAACAGTCTTGGTGAAATTTGTTGGTTTTCCCAATAACAGGTATTGGAATCACACATTTCAATATTCAAACCTCCAGCTGCTCACCTCTGTATGATGCCAATAACAGCTGCTAGTATAAATAGGGTGGGGTTCCCAGGCAGACAGAGATTTGTGGTGGGTTTGCTTAGATGTCTCCTATAAAAAGCTTCTCAAAAAAGGCCAAAAGGCTTTTTTAAATGAATTAGAATAATTGATCTTTTTAAAACTCATAGTTACAAGGTCTGACATGAATAAAAAAGACGAGGGTTTATATACAGCACTCTTCAAGTTGTGTCTGTCTTTGAAGGCAAGATTTTGCTTCTTGATTTGGTTTCAATCAATCAGCTGAATAGGTTCCCACATCACAGTGAAATCTTTGCAGACCCCTTCTCTTAAGGAAGCTTTTCCTGAGAGCACCTACATTAGTTTATCAGTTTAGATCAGCAGTGCACTTTTGAAGAAAATCTCCTTTTGTCCCCACTTACTGTGCTCTGGTTTGCTTTGTGAAGCTGGGTGGAGAGGTGAGCTGACTTCAGAAAGCTGAAGTTTACTCTCCCTCACATTTTTCTTTGTGTCAATAGAGTGTGACGATGAAAAAATTAATTCAGAGAAAAGAGGTTATCATGACAACGATCTGAAGATTAACTATCAATTATATAGCAACATTGTACAGCTCAGCAATTTTTCTAATTATGTTTTTTCATGACTTTTATGAAAAACATTAAAACAGTGCAATGAGAATGAATGTAAAAGTCTCAGAATTTGAAACACACGCTGACCTTAACTTTGACCATTATTAACCAGTAGAGAGAATTTGATTAATTTTCACATCATTTCTTCAATTAATATGCTCGAGACATGCTTGTGCTTCTATTTAACTGCTTTTTAGAAGCATTTATGTAGCTGAATTTATCAAGCACAAGAGTTCATGGAAGGTCAGTTTGTAAGTTCACTCTCTCAAATCCTACAAGAAGGAAAGCATTGTTTTAAAAGTACTTTTCATAGTAATTGACAATCTGTATCTATTGATTTTTAGTCTCGTTGTCATGACAATGATACATTTCTTTCACATAACATGACTGTATACTTCAAACTTATAAATAAAAAAGGTCAGATTTTCAACCTTTTCTATCACATATTTCTTCTGTCTAGTTTTTCAAGAACTAGATACAGTATAACACTTTGTCACCAAATAATATCGCGCTCAGTATAAAACAAAGTCACCCATTGAATGTCTCACATTTTCTCCTCTGATTTTAAAATTTAAAAATACTTTTGTTGTTAGTTTATTTTTCATGAGATAATTTCCCTCTGCTGCAAATTTAGGGAAGCTTAATGCTAGCTGTCGTTTCTTAAGAATCATAGAATCACAGAATCATCTGGTTGGAAGAGACTTTTAAGATCATCAAGTTCAACCATTCATTCTGCACTGCCAGGGTCCCTAAACCATGTCCCTCAGCACCACATCTACACATCTCTTAAACACCTCCAGGGATGGGGACTCCACCACCACCCTGGGCAGCCTGTTCCAATACTGTAAGGAATATGATTTTTTATACGATCATTCCTGTCTGTATTTTTAAGATGCTAAATAAAAATGTGTTTATTTTCCAGGGTGTCAGGAATATTTCTACAGTTGCAAATTTTGAATTTTGATATGGCATGCTTTGAGTTTAATGCAAAAATATTAAAAGCATGTTAGGGAAGAAAGAGCTTTTTCAAGCTTAGGAAATGCCTGATTTAAGACAGCATGTTCAGTGTCAACCTGCTTGTGTTTGCACACAGTAATACAGTCTTTGAAGCATGGCAAGTATTTGGATGATGAAGGAAAAAGAACTACATCCACAGGTAAGATTTTTCTTCAAAGAAATTTGCAATTTCACCCCTTTTTGAAATAAAAATGTTACTTACCTCACCCTATCTCCCCCTAAAAGATTAAGTATTGGGATAGAAGAAGATGGCTGTGAAAAAATTCAGAGAAAATATTGCCTTAATTTAATGAGACCATTCTGGTTTTTATGACTAAATTATCAGCATGAAAAAGATGACTCTTTTTTTCCCACATTTTATTTATCATAGGTTTCCTGAACACATTTTATACATCTTGAAACACCTGGTCCCCAAAAATTCTGACCAGCCTGTTCTGCTTACTATACTCAACATGGAATTACTGAGTGCTTCATTGTTGGAAGGGACCTTTCAAGGTCATCTAGTCCAACCCCCCTGCAGTGAGCAGAGACATCTTCAACTAAATCAAGTTGCTCAGAGCCCTGACCAACCTGATCTTGAACGTTTTCAGGGATGGGGCTTCCACCACCTCTCTGGGCAACCTACTCCAGTGTCTCAAAACCCTCATCATAAAAATTCCTTCCTTGTATGTAGTCTGAATCTCCCCTCTTTCGGTTTAAAACCATCACTTCTTGCCCTGTTGCAACAGGCCTTGCTAAAAAAGACTGCCCCCATCTTTCTTACAGGCCCCTTTAAGTACTGGAAGGCCACAACAAGGTCTCCATAGAGCCTTCTTTTCTTCAGGCTGAACAACCCCAACTCTCTCAGCCTGTCCTCATAGGAGAGGTATTCCACCTGTCCGATCATTTTTGTGTCCCTCCTTTGGACATATCCAACAGGTTCATGTCTTTCCTGTACTTTATCATTATGGAAGATTTTTTGTCACACCAAGACTGTAGGAAAGACAATAACCTGAACATTAGCACGGACAAGACAAGATGACAGGAGAAAAATGAAGCCTGAATGAGGTGTTATTATGACTACAAGTGCATTTCTTGCATTTATTTAAACTTATTTTCTGATAATTAATTTGTGAAACGCAGTAGTCCATATATTCCATTTCAGAGTAGAAGGATAATGTCTTTTGCTTAATCTGTCTCTCTGTCTAAACGAATTTATTGTAAAATGGAGGCACAAATGAGTTAAACAGAAAAACAAACGCAAACAAACAAACAAAAATCCCAAACCACCACCATTATTGTATTTTCAGAAGGAAAAAAGAACAAGAACAAGTACCTATGATGTATTTCACCACAAGAAAGTGTAGAAAGGAAAATAGTTGGAAAACTAGTGTGCTGGAGTCCCTGAATGGACCCTTTGTAGGGTAACACTGACTGCAGCCTTGAAAGCTATAGGGCAGCCTGTGAGCCAGTAGGCAGGATGATGACAGATGGCACTGATTGATTTCAAGGAAGGAATAGGAAGAAATCCAAAATTAGTGGAGTTGTGTCTTCAGAATGAAATGAGGACATGAATTACTTCACATTATCATATATCAAGGGAGTGATTACTGTTGACAAGGGAAGAAAGGAAAAGAAAACAAAAGAAATTGAAGCGGCAAGACAGCTGCTTTTAGTTGTATGTGTGGGGTGGTTGTGGTTTTTGTTTAAACGTCGCTCAGATAGCCACAGACAGTGAGAGCAGAGGAGCGATCAGCAAAATGAAGACATTATTTGTCCGAGTCAATATTTTTGCTAGCAGGATTTCAATCAAGTGTAATTATGCAGGGAAAAGTAAATAGAAAAGATACGGTTGAAATTATTATTTGTATTATGTGTAATACAGTGAAGATTACAGCCCCATTGTGCCAGATCCCAAACGTGAACAAACACGTCATCTGTCATGAAGATATTTTAATATAAGCAGAAAAGGCAGGCCTAATGTGAAGAACAGTAAAGACGGATACCTGTGACAGAGTGATCTGAACAAATCTGTAGAAGTCCTGTGTAATTTAATGCTACATTTTGAATCCCAGACCACCCTGTTACTCTGAAGACTTAAGCACTTCTCTAAATGACATCTAAGGACAAGAGTTAAAGGGAAAATTTTTAATGGGTATGCGCACTTTTACTTATTTATTTCCTTATTTAATTATTATTATTTACTTTTCTGCTCGAGTGGTAAGTATTCAATAAGCAATTTTTTGCTTAGTATGCTAGAATTTACATGTCGTGACTGCATGTGACATTTGCATGCCTCTAGCATGTTCAAAGTTGTTTCTGTAACTTACAGTTCTTCCTTCCATGATGCACTGATAAAATATTTCAGTTCTCCCTTATAAACCAGGGTATGTTAAAGCACTGACATTGCTAAATGCTTTCAGATGAGATGTGGAGATTTGTCTTTTTTGAGTGAAAGTGTGGTTAGCTTAGCTAAAATTAAAAACACTGCTTTTGCAGCTGCCTCTTAGCAACAGTCATGTCCCTATCTGTTTGACAAGTACTTGTTTTGAACAGCTGAGGTCACAGACCATGTCAGTAATATCTTCCCTGACATGCACACCAGATCCCCTCTTTCCATTTCTTCAAATTCTTTTGCAAAAATATTTTCCAGTCATTGCTCCTTCACTCTTTCCATCACAGCTGCCCTTTTCCCTCCATTTCACTACCCTTGTTTGTGTGTACAAAGATGCCTGCAGATGTCCGTTCACCTTGCTAGTGTCCTGAGCTGACCATAAATACAACTGTCAGTGTTCAACAATGTTTAAGCATCTGTTTCCTTGGTGTCATTTTTTTGCCTGAATGCAGAACTGACCTGTGTAACTTCCAGATCAGAAATAACTTGCATTTGTCAAACTTAACTTACAGCTATAGAAAAGAATCATGTCTGTTCATACTTGCCTCTGAAGACACTTTTGTTGTTTGATGTACTTCAGATGTAAGTGAAGCTCTTTGAGGTTAAAGAAGAAAATTTTATTTAGTCATTTTTCTGTGCTAAACAGGTTCACTAAAGTCCTCATTTAAATTTGCGTTTTTCAGCATTAATTTTTATAATGTCTTCAATACACCTTCATCAATAATAAGAGCATATTCACCAAATCCTGATCACGCATAATTTTGTTACAGAAAATCATCTTGGAGGCACTGAATAACTTGGACAGGCAGCAGGTTTTGAAAGCCTAGTATTTTGAAAAATTGTGGTTCATTGCAATTTGGTGGTTTCCAGAGGTGAGACACAGTTTTGATAAATTCCCGTGTTCTTAAATGGGTTTTGTAGATTGAAGGACTCACTCTATAGGCTGAAGGCTCCCTTTTATTATTTTCTGCCCTTCAAAACACGTGAAGGCAGAAGAAAGTAGTGATGGCGGGGGGTGGGGATGAGATGGAGATAGCATTCAAAAATGAGCAGAGTCATTTGAGAAGGTCTACTCTTTGAGTTACAGCAACAAACTAGAGAGAAGCTTGAGGCTAGATTCAATACCATGACTATTGGGCAAGATATTTGATCATTCTTTGCATTTTTGCAGGAGGACATTAAGAACAATCAAATGAGATCTAAAACTTGCAGCATGCTAACCAAGATCCGGGAGCCTGCCTTTCAGCAGAGTGCAGGTAACTCGATGCTAGATGGATGAATAGGCTGAGTGCTCAGCACTTAGGGTGGTCTTTCTGCCTATTGGATTTACAAGCTGAAGGTAGCAGGGGTCTCTTGTAGTTAATAAATACCTACAAGCATGCTTCTGAGGAAGATGTGTGAAGTAATTTCATTAGGGAGGAGAGGGAGGAACTGAAATCCCTAATATATGTCATGGAGAAGATGTAATTTTCTGGCCTTTTATAGAATAGTAAGGAAGAAAAAGACACTTTTTTAGTTGCTTCACATTGAGATCTCCCAAAGCAATAGTGCAGTAATAGACTGAAGACATTTTTTCTGTATACCTCTCTCAGAATGATACATCTGAGACATAAAAGGGTACAGCTTTCACTGAGCTGGGAGGAGTCTTCCAGATTCATTATCATTTTTGAATCCTGATGGTTCCATCACCTGGGAGAAGGAGATTTGGCTCACAGTCTTAATCTATCAGAAAACTGCATTGCATTTGGCAATGTTTCATTAAACCAGAGATGTCTGAATAAAACATTTCTGTCTCAATAAGATAATTACTATTCTCCCCCTCAGTAGGAGAATTAGCCTTGATTTCATTTCTAGTCATGGCCTGGAATACCAACAAGATTGAGTCCTTCGGAGGCCTGCCTTCTGGATCTCAGTCAGGGATTGCAACAGACATGTGTGGAGATATTCAGGGTTTTTTAAGCCTCCAAAACTGTGTTTGTTTAGAGGAATGCATCTGAGGAGTAATGCCTCATTGTCACAGTTTTGTGCAAGTGCTGTAATCATTTAGGACCTTCTATGGAGTCTTCCCATAGAAATTCAGGAGTAAATACTGAATCTGGTCTAAGCCACAGCTACTTTAAATTTTTTAATAAACATGTCTAGGTACTGTTAGTCTCTCCCCATTTTCTCAGAAACGAAATAGTAGTTAAACGAAATACCTAAACTAGCAAACGGAAACTAATCTCTCTGTTGAATATCTTGTGCTAATTATTCTTCATTATCACTAAGTTTGTGAACTTTCTGTTCTGTTTCCTCTAAATCAACCAACCTTCTTTTCTTTCTAAATAAATAAATAAATAAATGCTAATTAAGAATATAAACTCTGTTTACATTTAGTCAAATTTTCACTATAATGTTACTAAACTGTATTATCTATATAATATCTGTCAGGTAAATGGAACAGCCATTCAGATATATTTTTATATCTAAAATACAAGGAAACTGAAATACTCTAACTTCTGTTTTAAGATAAAAAGAGAATACATTCTGATATAAAAAATGCTTCATATCACACTCAGTAGGCAAGACTTTTTGGCAGTGTCCTGGAAACAAGAATGACATTATGAAACAAGCTGGCAGAACAGGCTGGATTTCACCCAGGCCAGTGGACTTCATAAGCGCTGTCACCCATTCTATTGGTGTTAGTCCAATCCGTTTTGAAAGACTGCAGTTCATGAAAACATGACTTTTCCAAAAGTATGCAGTTGACAGATGTGGCTGAAGTTTTATTTCATTGTTCTGGGTGCAAATAGTAGATGAATAGTTTTCCAGACTATTTTAAAATAATTCAACAGATTCCACACATCAGTATGTCAGTCGCACGAGCAGACACATTTGTACAAAATTTCCGCATCTTGAACAGCTATATCCCTCAGAAACTGTGAGATATGGACTGCCTGGTTTGGTTTTACATATATAGCCTGTTAATATATGAAGCTCACATCCCAGGCCATTTGGGGTGCTTCTAAGCATCAACAGTAGTTTAACAAGAGTAGTATTATTTCTGTGTGTTCCAAAACGCTTTAGGCTTTATGTGTTTATATTTATGTAGCTTTTTACATTTTAACATTATTAATAACATCCTATGGAAAAACATTTTATTAATATTAATTTATTTTCAAAAATGTTTTTAGAAAGGATTCAGTCTCATTATGTACATAAGATCCTGAAACAAATTACCTAGGAAGACCTGTTTGATGCAAGACTGTGGCCTGAATTTGTCCCTGAATAGGGAACATGAATAGGGAAGTGTTTTCATTCCACTCCTTAAAGACAGCTGCTGGTAACATCTCCCCAAACTTGTCTTTTTCCCTGCCAGTGCCTGAAAGGATATCAGGGGATTGATATGAATACTACATTGATTTCTTAACTTTGAGCATTAACTTTGAGCATAACTCTGGGCCAAAGCTGTGTCAGGTGTAGCAAGCAGCACCATGTCACAATCCTCCATCGCGCTGGATATTTTCTTACATTTCCAGACTCGAAACTCAGTCTGGCACTTCATTACAGACAGATTATCTCCTCTTTCATGCTTCTTTCCAAAATAAGAAAGTCAAGTGGTGTTAGACCCAAACTGGATAAATGCTTAGTTGCGGGTTTTTTTTTGCCTATTGTCTATAACAGTTTCTTGTTCTTGGTCCAAGTTGCATAAAACCAGAAAGGTTTAGAGCCAAAAAAAAAAAAAAAAAAAAAAAAAAAAAAAAGCATGCATTTGAGTACGTTGCTTTGTTTAATACACGGAGTGTATTCCTTAGTTTTAATTAAACTTTTCCTGCCAATGTGATGTTTGAAGTTCATCTTAAGAGAGTGAATTTTTTCATCGGTAAAGAATGTGTTGTTTGGAGGGTTTCTGGATGTGGAGTTTTTTTCTCCCTAAAAGTCTGTAATAAATCCACCCATATTCTGTTCCTTTGAGGTTTTTTTAAATATATACATATCTGTCCTGACTACTTTTTTACTGGAAAATATTTCTTGGAGTTTAAACAGCAGTTGGAAATATAATCAGTTCTGATTCTTCAGACAGTGTAAAGCTGAACGTCAGTTTTGTTGCATTGTTTCTTAGTTTGCAAATAAATCTAAATATATTCTGCATTCTATTATCTCTCTGGGTGTATTTTTTGTCCTCTTTTATTTAATGCTATGTACTTAATTAAAAAGATCTCTGAAACCCTGATACTCAGGTTTTCATACTCAGAATGTAATGCTTTTCCCTGGACAACCACCAAGAGATACCATATTTATTTGATGGTTGCATTGCAATTCATCTTTGTACTTGTACAGAAAACTAGAAGAAAGAATCATAGCACTTTAGCTTCTCCTCTTTTTGGTTTTATTTTTTAACTTCTCCTCAAATTTGGATTCTCCATCTAGGAAGTTTTATTTATTCTCATTCTCTTTTGGGAAACTTGCGACAGTTGCGTCCTCCAGCAATCTCTGCAAACACAGAAAAAGAAGGGGGAAAAAATACCAAAATCTAGCCAGATAGTGGGAGAGAAAAAAGCTGTTTAGATTTGACATCTGATCCAAAACACATGCAGCAAAGACAAGACAGAATACTGCATGCTGTGGCAGGGTCAAGGGGCAGAATACCACTGTTGCTGTAGGAAACTCTATGAGCAACCACAGGTGTAAGAGCAGCATCCATGGGATGCTGGGTGGTGCCTGGTGGATAGAGAGACAGAAGGAACTGCCACGAGTGGTTGGCAATTTCCATTCATTGCAATCTGTTTGGTCACTTGGTCAGAATAAATGGTAATAGTGCTGTGGATCATTTTTGGTGAGAAAAATCTATAGGATAGAACCGGAGAAGATACATGATTCCTATTCTCTCCAGTGGGAGAAAGAAGGTGGTGAGTGAGTGGAAAAGAAGAAACTTGCTGATCCAGATTACTTGGCACATACTTTTTAAAGAATTTGTCAACCAGCTGCTCTTAATCCCTATCTATTGCAGGTTATGCAGATTATGGTGAAAATTTCCTGTAACCAAGCGGCAGAAAGGTAAATAAGCTGTAGTGGAAAGAAAAAAAAAAAAGAGGTAAAGTGCTATCTAACATTTTTTCTTTTAAAACTCCTTTCCTCTCAACTGCTTTCCTTCTTTTAAGTTCTGCTTGTGAGCTACCTTGCAGCAATTGCTAATATTTTGTGGCAAGTGCTTTAACTGATTTGAATTTCCTGTAGGAATCTCCTCTGTAATAATCCTCTCCACTGGTTATTCTGTCGCCAGTAGCACATCTCCAAGAGGAGTGTACAGAAGGTCTTTCCCAATCTCTCAGTGAGGAGCTGAGTTTCTCAGAACTGTGGATCTTCAATGGCATCTGGCAGGGAGATGATGCAATTTGGTCCCTCTGACCTGTGGCAGATGAGAGGCTGGAGTCCTTGCTATGTTATTTGTTTGTCTTAGCAGGTCCTTTAGTTCCTGAAAACTTCTGCTGAGTTAATAAACTGAAAGAAAAATTTGATAATAGCCTGGCAAGGCAATTTATAACATATCAGTTTCACAATGAGCAAAAAACCTGACTCCTCAAGCAATCCATTTTCTGTCACAACTCCTTTGTCAAATTAGCTGTAATCAAAGTTCTCTTAGGTCCTGTAGCTGTACATGTGTGACTTTTTTTTTTAACTTTCGCATTACTGCTGAGCACAGATGTTTATTGAAAACCTGTTTCTGTTAGAGGTTACTGCAAAATTCCTGTTAGTACACACAGATTTTGGGTGATGTCATTAATGAGTGTGGGTCAGGTATTTTCCAATGCCCAAGATTTGTTAAATTCAGAAGAGAGGCAAGGTAATCAAATGGTGGTAATCAAAAGGTGTCTTTGGCATAGCTGCCCCATATTATTATGCCATATTATGCCCAACTTTTTTGTCTTTGAAGTTGTACAGGGCTGATGACACTCACTGAGATGTGGAAGTTGTTTCCTGCCTCTTTGCACTTCCTTTGTGTTTCAGTAAGGAAATGGAAGGGAAGGATTTGCTCTTAAGATTTTTTTTTTCTGTTAGTTTACACATTATTATTGAATAAGAAGCAATAAATAGTTTATTTGCAGTCATACTCATCTGCTTGACAACAGAATTAAGTGTAGAGCTCATGGAGGAGATACATAATGCACAACAAAAGGAGGAGGAGGAAGAGGTTGGAGAAGTCTGATGACACATGGGATCTGGGCAGATTTTTGGTTGATTACATTCAGTGGCCATGGCTGTACAGGGCTGTCCACTGCTCCTTGTGCTATGGGGAGCCTGAAGTTGGTGCTGGGGCTCTCAAGGCAAACTAAGCCCTGGGAGCCTGATCACATTGCCCTGGAGCAATCCGTGGGAGGTGGATATCACGCTCAGTAAGAGAGGTGCCTTCTGCACAGGGGAGAAGCACCATGAGTGCAGATCTGTGGTCTGGCTTCTCTGGCTGCTCTGACGGCATCGCCAGAGTGAGACTCAGACATATGTCAATGCAGAGCAGCTGCTCCCAGAGCGAGCAGTACAGCTAAGGCAAGCACAGGAGGAAGGATTGTCCTGCACCCCTCTGCATTTAGAAATGTCTCTTTCAAAGCACTGCACTTACACCAGCACAGCAGGAACAGAGATCCTGCCATGGTGAGGCCCCATCCTGCTACTGGGATACATCATCACCTACGCAGCAGTACCACAAAGGAGCCAAGAGCTGGAAAAACTTTATTAAAAGCATAGTCACTGCCTAATCCAATGTATCATCGCCTGTTTTTTCATTTCTGTTTTGTTTGTCTTGTTTAGACAATAAAACACATGGAGTTTATTATTTGTTCTGTACCTACCACATTGTAAACATGGCCAGAATTTAAGGCGAAGATTTTTTCCTGTACTTTCAATATAATCTTCTTTGCAAACAGGATCTGTATTAAAACTGAGAGACACATCTATTTTGTTCAGTATTACAAGCATACAGGAGGGCCTCGGTGTTCATACTGCAGTTACCTGTGAAAATCAGTCCAGTAAACAGAATGACAGCAGTATTTTAAGTTTTATGGAGTTGCAACCGTAACTCAGACATTTTAAACCACAAATCTTTTATAAAATTTAACTAATAAATTTTAAACACAAACTAACTTCAGGAGAAGCAGTCTTTAACAACGTTCATTTCTGCAGCCCCACAGTAAGTTGGTTTTTTTTCTTTTTAACTATGGTTTATGTTTCTGAAAACCAATACAAATATTTTCTTGCTTATTTTCTTAAACTCTTTAAGAAAATGAAGCATAGTTTTAACTACTGAGTTGATAGCATTTCCATTGCTGGTTGAACAGATAAAGGTAATGATTGCGATTTAACTGCAATAACAGTTAAATAATAATTATTTTTTTAAAATTAAGCTTTGCAGGCTCTGTCAAATAAAACTCTACAATTCAGTCTATAAAGTGTAAAATAATGCTACTTAGTCACTGGAATGGCTGAACAGAATAATTGTTTTGGTAGATTGAAATGGAATTGCAACACAATAGTTAAGTACTGCTTGGCAAATATTGAATAATTCCATTGACATGCAATTATTGCTTTAATTTTATTTTCCTGAGGAAATTGCTGAGCATTGTTTCAGAAACATCTATGTGTGGGTCTTAAACAGTGTTGGTTACCACAGCAAACATCTGATAGCTTCAGACGTTTGGCCTATGGCACTAATAATAGGGATAGTAATAATAAAATGCTATTAGTTGCTGCAGATCCAAATTGTGATTTTTTTATGTAATAACCCAATACGGTGTGAGAACATCTTGCAACTTCAAAAGTTTTAGAATCTTACTCCTGGTTAAAAAATGCTCCAAATATATAGGCTTTTGGCCCGTAGAGAAAAATGTAATGTTGGAGGTTCCCCTATAAATTTCTCAAGGAAATACATGTGAATGCAGTGATAGGCTCAGAGTTATGATTTAGTTTAAGGTGAGAGTCTACTGAGGCAGACATACTTACTGTTTCTTTTTGTGAAATTGGCTTGGCCTCTTTCCTGGATGAGAGTTAGGAGATCCAGAACCAAGATATCAGCAAGAAAAAGGTCCTGAGCTTCTAAATTACATGGAGATCTGGCACTGATGTGGTAGAAAATGAGGAAAGGAAGGATCATGAGTAAAAAGAAATGAAGGGGTCAAATGTGATGAAATCTGCAAATTCCTTCAAAAGTGAGTTTTAACATGACTAAACCACTTCCTATTATCTCTACAAATTAAGAGTAAAATTAGGTGACTTGTCACGTATTCATTGCATTTTGGGAATGTCCAAACTGTACTTCTGTAGTTACACTATTTATCATAAAAGGTATAACAGGTATTAGTTTTTCCAAAACAGAGCTACAACGAGACTTCTGTGTGCTGTTATTTTAGCCTGCTCTAAAGGCCCAGGTAGACTGACGATGAATGATTCTGATCTGAAGTGACAGAGCCATTAAAATAAAGGAATTTTTGGCTGATTGCTTCCACTCTGGAAATCATCTGTGCTTCTGTGCATGTACCTATGTAAGTATGTATACAAGATCCATATATATAATTTCCAATACACGAATCCCTATCCTGATAGTTTAAGTTAGCTGAGGAGCTAGATATCAATGCTGGGAAATGTCCGTGTTTAAAACTGATTGAGTAGTTTCCCAAACTAGTGGGAATGCCTTCTCCCTTGGGTCAGTTTATATCTACCTTTCCACAGGTAAAAAATGAGAAAATTTTAGGCCAATTTAACCCAAAATTCTTTTGATATAGCACAATTACAGAAACATCTGTGCTAAATTACATAGTGAGAATACTCTGAGCATATTGATATTGTTGGTAGGTCTAAACTTCCCCATTTCTCTCTTGATCAGTTTAAAATATACGAAAAGTGATAAAAAAAAAAATAAAAATTGAATACCCCAAAACATAAAAAATTGCATCTGTAACCATAAAGATGGAGATATTTCAGTTTTCTGAGTAAATTCTATACATTAAATTAAAACAAATGTTCTTACACTGGGTTTTTAAGGAACATATTGCAACAGCTGTTGTACAGAAATTTGTTGAAGATGCTGTCTTTCTAGACTTACATCTATTTCAAAGGAAGGTTTTGAGCAACAAGAAGATAATGGTCATATGTAACAATATCAACAATTTAAAATGGTCACTTACTGAAAAGGTATATGTTCCTAAAAATTATTTAATTTTCTGAACATTTTGCTTCAGAACTGAGCATTCTTTCAACATGGTTTATGAAGAAATAGTTTTAGTAATATCACTAACTATGCGATTTCTCATTGAAATGGTTTTCTAGGGAGCACTCCAAAGACCAGTGGCCAGAATTATGAGGTCCACATGGTTCACATAAGCTTGCCCCAGAGATCTCACCTGCCATCTTATTAGGCAGTGAGATGGACACTCTCTCTCCAGTATGTGTCACTAGCATAAGGGTTCTTGTACTCCATGGAGGTGCTCACCAGATCCCATGGATGCAGGGGGTTCCTGCAGACTGAGGTGGGCTCCCACATGCCAGGTGAAGTTTTCTACTTGAGAAGAGATCTGTCAGTTGTCCTTGAAATCTTTGGAAAGGACATGATACAGTAACTTTGGTCTCAAACCCACCCTCCAGGACACTCCTGAATTAAACTAAATGTAGCCAATGTGATTAAGTGTCTCCATAATGGAAGCAGAAGGGAATTAACAGGTATCTGGGCTGCGGTAGGTATCGCAAAGAGGAACAGCTGAAGTTTCCAACAACTTATTTCAGATCTATTGTACCGGGGAAGGTTGTGTAATGAGAGACTTAATGACATTACTGAGAGTTATGTCTGGAAATGTAACGGCAAGATTGCCAGCATCATCTGGAAATGAGAAAATGTTTTCAGGAATATCGAATTTGCTGTCTTCCCTTTGCCAACATGGAAACTTATGAGTAAAATAAACTTATCAGTTTATGAAAACAATGAAGATAAACATGCCCTGTGCTGTCATTGTTAGTGCCTATAAATCTATGAGGGTTTTTTTAAAGCTAAAAAAGTTTCCTAAGTGTTCTAAAATACAACATAATAAATCATAGTTATGTATATTGCATAGTCACACCAGAAGAAAAGAAATAAAGTCTTAATTTTTAACATAAACCTGGATGCAATGTGCATGTCCTTAAACATCCAAAACAATGGATATTTTGTTCAAGATGTTTATTCTTTAGAAAGAAAACTACCCATAGACTAGGTCCCTGAAAGAAATTTGACACGGTTTGCCTTTGAAATATGTTCTTTCTGCTGAAGTGTTTTACACGATATGAAAGCCTGAAATATTTTCTAGATTTTTTCTTATATGAAACATTATTCAAAATACTAGAATTTTCTAAAGATGGTAAGTCTTATTTTCATTATCTCTGCTTGCAGTGGAACTTAGGTGAGAGAGATAGTCAGATTTTTATTTTTATGATAACTGAAAGGACTATTTGCTGCAGGGTATTTTCAAAGAGGAGCTTGATTGGGTGCAGTTATAGAGATTATTGTATGTCATATTATCATCAGCCAATCTTCTGAGGAACCTTGACATTTCTGATGTAAGTGGATACTTTTTGAAGGTACAGAGAGCAGATCATTAGGAGGCAAAGAGATCTCATGCTCCTATCGTCAAATCTGTCTTCCAGCAAGCCAAGGATTGGGTGTGACCAAAAAAAAAAAAAAAAAAAGCAGGCTATGTTAAGTATAAAGATGGGCAATAAAAAGCCATCACTACTGAAAATACGTGTGTAAGTGGTATTCTGTTTCCTAAATGTATATCCTTCTATGTATCAGCAGGATGGATGTGGTTTTACAGATTGCAGTTCACAGTTATTTTTTTCTACAGAAGCAAAATTAGCAGTCTGGTATTGAGGACCTGGTGTTATTCTTGGATCTGCCCTGCTATGAGCATTTGCTCAATTTTCGGCCGTTATTTCCTCTGTTCCCTTTTTCTCTTTCTCCTTTACAGTCTGTAAGTTCCTTGGTGCAGAAACTCTGTGTTTCTTTGTGTGTATTCAGTACTCAGATCTTTGTCTGAACCCTTAAATGCACTTGTAACAGCATAATTGAAACATAATTGTCTTATAACCTCAGTGAACCGTAGTGAATTCTGTGTAATATAAGGAAGTAAAAGGTATGCAAATTACAATTACTGAAATTAATAGAAGAAATATTCTCTTTACACCAGCACATTTTGGTTTCACTGACAATAATTATAATGATAATACTGCCACACACAATTTAGGAAAAATACTTCTGAAATGTCTTTGGGTAGTACCAGAACATATTCCCTAGAGATGGTGTCAATGGGACAGGATGGATTTGTACAGTCTGTAATTTAAATGACTGAAAAAAGAAGGTGCTACTAAAAAAGCTTTTTATAGGCAGTTGCACTAAGAGAAATTACATGTTTCAAATGCTAAACTTTCTATTTTAGTCAGGGCAATGCTATGAATGTATTTAATGAAGTAGTTGCGTAAGGTATAAAACCCCAAAAACATACATGCCCAAAGCAACTCCACTGGGCAATTACAATTCTTGTATTTCAGATTGCCTTTCAGGCTTTGAATACTGTAGCTGTAAGTCATCTTTCTACTAAGCTATTTTAGCTTTTCCTCTTTCAGTGAAGCACTACTTCATTTCTCTAACTTAAATCAGAATTTGTCTCTCTTCTGCAGAGAAATAGGGGTAAAAACCATGTCTGATATTGAAGAAAAACTTGTCTGAGCCTAATGCATTGTCAAAATTGGTTAAGAACACTTCATCCTTGAGAAAATAGTTTTTGTGTATTACTCCTAATGTTGCCAAGGTAAGTGCTGTCTTGGGTCACTGCCATCTAATCACAAATCAATTGTTCCAGTAAGAGTTAAAACGTTGTGGAAAAAGAAAAAAAAATCCTAAAGAGACAGTATAAAAGTTTTGGATTTTTTTTTTTTTTAATCTCCTAGGATCATTAAATGCTTTATATTAAAATCAAAATATGTAAATGTGGATTCTGGAACATATTAAGCTCAGTCAAGTGTGGAGAAATTCTGCTTGTGATGAGGGGCGTGTTATGTGAGAGGGATTGTGTGGATCTCTGATAGTATCTTACAGTGTAGGTTTTCTGGACTCATGGCTGTAAACAAAGCAGGAAGCAAATAACTTGTAGATGTTTGAGAGGTAAAATTTACTTTTGTCTTTATTGATTGAAGTATTTTTTTTTTTATTCTATGTGGAAACTGTAATATAGTAATATTTCAGAAGTAGCGTTATAATGGCATTCAGTTCCAAAATAGAGCTAAATATAAATGTTATGCATTATCGTTGGTGTTTATAAAGCCAGTTAGAATAGACAGCAAATCAGCTCACTGCTGAAATTCAGGCTTCTGTGGAATTGTTGTCCTATTAGCTTTGAAAATCCCAGACTACAATTTTCACTATTTCTCATACTGACAACACAGATGTTCATTTCTTTACAAAGACTTAGTAGCAGAGTAATTTTATAAGTTTTCTTCTGGTAAGACTTCAAGGAATATCAATATATGTACAGATAATAATTCAGAAAATTAACACAAAACACTGAATGAATGTTCTAAATGAATAAAGTGCCTTCCATCATGTGTTAATCTAGAAAAATGGAAATCTTGCCTATAGGTAGAAAAACTGTCAACAGTTCCTTAATCTGCAATTAAACTTCAGCTAATAAAGATGAATTAGAAAGCTTATACTACATGAGAACATCAGTGAATTAACATTGCTTTGGACCTTATCATATTGTTTAAGAAGGATTTTCTCACTAGATTATCAATTAAAATTACTAAATTGAAACTAAATTTATTTTATCTTTTTGAAGTACCATGGTAGCTTTTTGTGACCTGCTAGCGTATGACCTTGCTGAAAGGGGCCTGGGGGTCCTGGTGGACAACAAGCTGACCATGAGTCAGTAGTGCATCAATGAAACAACAAAGGCAAGTCAGATCTTGGGATGCATCTGCAGAGATAGAGATGTGATCATCCCATTCTACTCAGCACTTGTCAGGCTGCACCTCCAGTATTGTGTCCAGTTCTGGTTTCTACAATTCAAAAAAGACATGAACAGACTGGGAAGGCTTCAAAGAAGAGACATGAAGATGATCAGAGGGCTGGAGAACCTGCCCCGTAAGGAAAGTCTGAAGTAGTGGTCTTTTCAACTTGGA
The DNA here is from genome assembly GCA_009769605.1 of Bucorvus abyssinicus. Lineage (NCBI taxonomy): Eukaryota > Metazoa > Chordata > Aves > Bucerotiformes > Bucorvidae > Bucorvus > Bucorvus abyssinicus. The sequence continues at coordinate 15,341,147 of CM020030.1, read as the reverse complement.
GAAGAGAAGGCTAGGAGAAACTTCATCACAGTTTTCCTGTACTTACAGAGAGGGTACACAAAGGACAGAGGATCTCTCTTCTCAAGGAGCTACATGGAGAAGACAAGGAGCAATCATTACAGATTGCACCAGGAGAGGTTTTATCTTGATATAAGAAAGAAATTCTTTACAGTGAGAACAGTTACTGGAACGACTTCCCAACAGATATGGTAGAGTCCTCAGCACTGGAGTTTTCCGAGATGTGACTGGACAGAGTGCTGGATAATCTCATCTAAGCAACTTTTCCCACAAAATGTTGGACCAGAGGACCTTTCTTACTCCAAAAGAATAAGAAAATACAGGACAAGGGGATCTGCTGAAGGGTAAGCAAGTCAATTGGCTGGAGCACAGCTGAGAAGAAAAACGTGTAAAAGCAGCCTGAATGTAAAACTGTATTTTGATATTAGGAGGAAAAGGAGGGAGTAAGCTTGACTCCTTCCTTTCCTTCCTCAAGCCCAGTTTCCAGTCCGACAGTGTCCGATAGCATTAGGAACAAGGCAGACAAACTGCTTGCCTGAATTGTGCGATGGAAGAAGATAGAAATAGTTGAAGTCTTTCCCAGGGTTAAGGAGTAAATATGGGGTTACTGAATGGGAATTCCTGTCTGCAGAGCAGCGGGCTAAGCCACGGGTACAGAACTGAGATGCTGAGGATGAGAATCTAAGACAAGGGGTAGATGTTCTGGAGCAATGATCAAAAACTTTCATGAGTACTCCAGAGGAATTTGAATTCAATACAGAGAAGCTTGGACTTGTTCTCCCCTTGTCTCGACGTTTTGGCATGGGATAGGGCAACGATAGGAATAGGAGCCTTTATCCATGTTTAAGGCATTTTGGGCAGCACAAAGACGGGCTGGCTTTACTGCTCTGCAAGCCTTCCCACTGAATTTAGTCTTTGTCATCTTGCCTCTTCTTCAGCCAGAAAAAACAGATGTTTAGATTTCATGTTAGAAAATATATATTTCTCATCTATACACGAATGTCAGAAGTCCTAGCTGCTCCCCTTTCTCTTTTTTTTTTGCATGTACATGTTCTAGTGCTTGTGGATAATAGGAAGCCAGAGATATAGGGCTAGGTATACCATCTTCATGCCAGTGGTTTTGTTTCTACTTCATGTCTTGCCCTAGCTCATGTGTGTTCACTTATTTTCGGAATATAATCAGTCTGAATTAAATTTATTTAAAGTAAGGTTAAACCACAAGGGAGATATGTATTGGAGATTAATTTTACCAAACCAAAGCTTGGCTCAGTGATTTAACTTTAATCACTTCTTTCTAGGGGGGATTAAAGTTAATGACTTCAGAATAGCTAGATTTTATAATTCACAGATGTAGCTCTCAAGCTATTCAGGAAGACTTACAATAAAAAACCAAGATGATATTAATGATCAAGTAGAAAGAAATTCAGACTAATCTTTCAAGTCCTTCATGAAAACAACTTTCACTGTCGAGTCCTTCCAACTTCAGTTTCAATAGCAAAACTCTCACAACTTCCTTAGGACAGGTGTTCCTTGTAAAGGGAATTTTTCATGCAGAAGGCTGCTGGGAACCTCAGTCCTAAAATGCAAACTTCAAACCAGACTTTTTCCAAACTTAAAACAGAAAAATGTACTAAACAATCTTTGAATTTATTGTGCAATTAAGACACTGAATAAAGCTGCAACGCCAAGCGAGAAATTTAGAATGGGATGCACCAATATATTTTCTCTTATAGGATATGAATCTTGTTAAGGAACAGAATTATTAAATCATTTTGATTAAATGACAGATAAAATATGAATTGGAAAGACACAGTACAAAGTGACAGACAAGTATTTTTACAAAAAGTCATGATTCTGTATTTAAAAGTAAAGGGCTACTTGTAGTGAGGATGCAGGATGCTCAGGGCAATGAGATGGAGGGAACACCATGTTCTCCACTCACTTTAGTGAGTGAGGAACTTTGTCATGGTTGAAGAAATCCATGGTTTTTGTAAAACCTATATGTGCAATGGCTCTGAATATAAGTTGTTGTATTTAAGGTCTCCATGTAACCTTGTCACCACTTGGCTAAGGCTGGCCAATCACTTTCCCTAATTAGCCTCTTCACTTTCCCAGGAGGAAGGGCTTAAATGGGAGATAAGAAAGAAAAGAAGTTGCCAGGCCTTTGTTAAGTTTGGGAACTAAAACAGTTTTAATAATAATAATAACAGAAAGATATGTATATACAGAAACAGAGTTTGAATATGTTGATGCAGAATCCAAACTGGTGCAACAAAAAGCCAGAGAAGGGGTGCAAAGGGGGTGGTGGTCATACCCAAACTGCAGTTAGGAAAGCAGTAATATAGGCTACCAACCTGTTAACCCTCAGGGAGCAACAGTTTTGTGGCCAGAGCAGTGGAAAAGGAGAGGTGACGGCAGCAATGAGGGCAGCAGACCACGTGGCAGCGGCAGGGCAGCAGCGAAGCAGTAGTGACAGCAGCGATGGTGACAGCAGCGATGCCGACAGCAGCGATGCCGACAGCAGCGATGCCGACAGCAGCGATGCCGACAGCAGCGATGCCGACAGCAGCGATGCCGACAGCAGCAGCAGATCATGTGGCTCTCTTCAGCAGCATTGTCCCTGTGTTTTCAAAGGAAGCGCTGGGGTGTGCCAAAACTCCAGAACCAATGAGATGTGCTGACGTCATGGGAGGAATACACCATTGGCTGGCTGGTGTGTCTATTTTAACTCCTCTTTGGTGCTTCCTCAGTTGTCAAGATCAGATGAGATAGGGCTTTCTGGGGGTGGTATGGCTGTAGGCACGTGTACTTTGGGACAAAATCAAAGGTAAACTAATCCCGTTTATCTTAAACCAGGACAAACCTGTGAAATATACTGTAGTTTACCTATGAAATTCATGTAAGTTTCTAATGGTGAATATAAAATAAGACATACCATCTGAATGTAGTCACATTTGGGGAAAGCTGATGGCTTAGCTTTATCTCTAAAAATAAACAGGCATGATTTTTTTAAAATATAACTTTATAATGAGATACAAGGGCATGTAAAGCTATGTTTCTAGATGTGAGGGATTAATTACAATTAAATGCATACTATATAATTCTACCTATAGTAAATATATATATATGTGGATGCATATTTCTACACTATACTGTTTGAAGTGCTTAGAACTAAATTTCTCATTCTTTACTATAGCTTTAATATTAAGGGCTGCCAGGAATATCTTGGCATGAGCGGTATTGGTGGTCATTTCCTCAGCATGAAACAGTGATTGCCCATTCATATTTCACTGCAAAATTACTCATAATGTAGATGCAAATCCATTACACAAACAAGTTGCCATAGCCCTTATCCACATTTCTTTTTCTGAATTCTGTAAGAATTATTTACAAATAAGAACTTATCCATCACATTTAATGTTTGATTTCTCTGATAACATGTGCTGTTAAAACCATCTTGCGTTATAAATACTAATAAAGGGCATGTGTAAATATGAGCCAGAGGTGAGAGCTGTCTGCTTTTTTCTTGTAACACATGCAGCATATTAAGTGGGGAAAACTGGTTAATGTTCACACTGAATGAATTCCAAATTGTTCTGAGTGCAGTTATTCTAGATCAGTTCCATTTGGAATCTATTTAAGGCCAGTACAGATGAATGAAAAAATAGGGGGAAAAAAAGACCAAACTCTAACTACATTCGTTCTTTGATGGAAATTATATAAAAAAATTTAAAAGGGAGCAGAAAGGAAATCATATATTACAGGACAAAAATGATAAAGCCAAGATAAATTAACCACTACAGTAGAAAGTGTTTTGCCCTTTAATCTCCCAAATCACTACAGGGAAAAACATCTAAGACCATCTAAACTATCTAACTGATAAACACCATAAAAGAAATGTGTACTTTGTAAAGTGGAATCCAGCAGCTTGTAAGGAATTCATATAAAATTTTAGGCCAGCTACTATGGATGAAAGAAGAAAAAATGGTTCACCAAAATCAAAAGAGTTAAATTTTTAAAATTAATGTTACCGTCAAAGAAATTAGGATGTACTCCCAAAATTAGAAAGAAGGGCAAAGACAAGTCGATTTGAATGGACCTAGATGGGCTTGTTTTTTCCACAAAATATAATGGCATGAAAAAAAAGTTACTAGGGATCTCAATAAAAGTACTGCAGGACAAAGTCATGAAGCTTAAAATGGAGATAAAATTACACAAGGTTTCATTAGGTTCCCTTGAGAAGTTCTACGTATAAAATTATTGAAAAATAATTTAGGAAGTTCTGTGTAGTTCTTACAATAGACACTCACACAAATTCTTTTGCTGCAGTTGTATCCTTTTGTTTAGGTGTTAAAATCAATTATAAATTTACCATGCTGATGTTTCTCATGGAAAAAAAAAAACCAGGTAATTATTTAGGGGTTTGTTCCACATTTATATTGTTGGCAGAGGAGCTAGCTGGTTATGAAGACAGAAACTAGGTATTTCACTATACCATTATGAATAGTCAGAATTTTCAAAATTATGACAGAGTTTGCCTTTGTACAAGTGTTTTTATTTCTCAGTGATCTGTTTTTTTCTTATTTCATTGTGAGGTTCTGTTGGCTTTGGTATTTCCTAGAACATGCATGTGAAAGGCTAATTTTCAGAGGAAAAATAGTGAGTCCTTAGAGTACACTTGTAAGACTGCAAAGATCAGTCCCTAGCTCCATAGCACATTTTTTTTTGTGACTTACCTGCATCTACAACACAATTTCCATTATGACTCCGAGGTCATAATTGTGGCTTAACTTGACCATCATGTTTTGCAGCTAGGTTGTCTGCAAGTCTGTACACTGCAGTATATTCCCACACTGTCTATATATGTCTGTCTTGCAAGGACTCAAAAGCTTTTCTGTAAAATGAAAAATAAAACTGTAGCCTCATTATCTTTACCTCACCCACTGTATCATGTTTCTTTGATTTCCTTTTTTTTATTTTTCTTCAATATTAACAACATAGCAAGAATATATGACATCTACCAAAGAAAAATCAACACAGAAATAACAATATTCCAGAAGACAGGAAAAGTACTCTGATCTGAATTTCAAAGAAGGTAGGATCTGCCTTGACTGGAGAGCCAAACTGTTGCCCATAAATCAGAATAACCCTTCCTACTTGCACATCGTTTTACAAGCAGTGACAAATTAAAGCTTTCCTTTAAGAGTGGCATGTTTTCTCTGTTGTAAATTGCAAAGGGAATTCCATAGCAACTACAGTCACTGGGAAGATGCCAGCATTGCTCTGTACCCTAGAGATTTGAAAGAACAAGAAAATGAAGTTGTTCCAGGCTTGATTTGAGGATGGTCTATTTATTTTACGGTATTGAAAACCCAAAGTATTGAAACTCAATCTACAAGCGACTATCATTCTGTGCATAAAACAGTAGTTCAGTGGCAAGACTGCTTTGAAAATTCTAAAATTTACTATATTAATTTTTTAATTGGATCTCAGTTAAAGACACAGTGAAACCTCTTGACCTCTTACTCTATGCTTGAGAAAGCTAACAAATGAAAAAAAAAAAAAGAGATAAAGGAGAATCTGAAAATATGGCATATGAAAAATAAGAGAAGCAGTTAAATACAAAACTTAATAACCTGCTTGGCTGTGACTCTTGCTTTCAGTGGAAACAGAGCCTTGTGCTCCTCTTGCTGCTTTACCCCCCTATGCAAGAGAATGTATTTTTATTTCTCTGTCCTGGCAGCCAAAGCTTTCAGGTCACAGCTGACAGTCAAAGACTGAAGATAGTGGAGTGGGAGGCAGAAGGAAAATATAGAAGCAAGGGTGTAAATGCTGTGAGATTGCACAGTGCTCATATAAGGAAAATAAGAAGTTTGAAAATTATTTTTTTGGAATCCAGTTCTTTATAGCAGCCAGATATTAGAATGAAAATACTGAATCAGGTACTTTGATGGCACTTATGGATTAGGGCAAAGAATTTTCTAAAAGAGATTTAGTGCAAGGATTATTTGTAGTCCAGAAGTGGTACAACATCAGGTAGGTGTTAGTGAGAGGGTTAAGAAAAGGAGTCAGTGAGGCAAGAGCAAAAACATACAGGCTCCCTTCGTATTTCCTATATTTGTTTCCTATGTAGTGATTCCTGCCTTTTGTATACCATCCCAGAATTTGATGAAATGAAGAGCTTATTAAAGGCCAGTTTATTGTGAATAGAAAAAAAGAAAAGAAAAATTAAAAAAAGGAAACAATCTGAGTCTGACTGCCTCTAGCCTGCATTGAATACCATGTACAAATGTGTCACTAAGATAAGGGAAAATGGTTTTTAAAAAATTAAATGTCCTTTTGTTTTGTGCACTTACATGCACCAACGGACAGTAAGACAGACCGAAGGAGATGGGAGAAAGTTCAGAGTAAAACTCATGTGAGATGATGTACCTGACAAGTACATGTAAGGCAAATGTTTCTTGAAGCTCCCTAGGGAGTCAGGAAGATCAGTGATCACAGTTGTTTGATGTTTGAGAGTCCTAGTGTGATCAACCTGCCAGCAACCTCTGGTAGATGCATAGACACTGAACATCTGTGCACGCTGATTAAACTGAAGGGGATCATGGTGGCAGGGCAGCAGGTTGCCTGTAAGGACACCAATCTCATACAGAGCAAAGTGCCAAGATGCAACAACAAAGCAGATTGGTCAAGACCATTTATAGGGCTGCTTATGGGAGACTGTGTTGCAAAAAGAGGGGGATAAATCCAGTCTTACAAGGCTGACACCAAATATGCAAAACAAGAAAATCAGGAGCCCTAATAATGACTGTTTATTTACAGTGCAAAATACACAGGTTCTTTTGGATTGCCGGTGATAAATTGATGACCTGCAGGGTAGCTATTGTTTAATTACCAAAGAAATAACCAACACTATAGGTTCGTCACTGAATACACGACAATCGCCCGCTGTAGGCCCGGCTGCTTGGTGAAACAAGCCCACCAAATGCACGCGCAGTACCGTAGAAACAAGTATAATCGCGATTACAAACAAATAAAATACGCCCGGGGAGAAATATTGTCACTCAGCCATAGCTGAGGTTATGAATCTTACCCACAAGGTGTCCCTGTGTGGGAAGGTGGAGAGGGAGCAAATCCATCAATTCATCCTTTCAGTTTGGATCCAAATCCTCTTCTGCCCTATTTTAGGGCCGATATTGGGGCAATATTCATACTCATTTTTTCACGTTACATCATCGGGGTAGACGAGTGTGTGGGTGGAACTGTAGACAAGCTTATCACTTATGTTAATTGCACAAAATCTGTTAATCTATACCTGCATGGGTGGAGGTAAGAGCTCGTTTTGTCCAGGGTGGAAAAATGAAAAAAATGTCACTACCGGACCTCCACATTGTTCACACTCCTCTGGGCATCCAGATAACACCTAACACCAGATATTGATCTAGTGATAGTTGTAGTTCCGATTGTCACCTCACTCAGCACTGAATTTGATTGACAAAGAGCTCGCAGGCATCCACCTGAGTTGTGCACATGTCTGACATGACTTGGACTTTGTGTTGTGACTTTGTACTCTCTACAGGCTAGCAGGATGATCTATGTTCTCTGCTGCTGCCTTAGCAAAGAAGCAAACAACAAGAGGGTGGCCTGCCACAGAAAGGCACTGTTTGAGCAGCCAGAATTTAAGCTTGGGTACAGATACAAATTGATGATTTTTACATTTCCTTTTTCCAGATTTTTGTGATTTTATGGGAGAGGAGGCTAAAGGAGAGCCTATAAAATATGGATGAAACCTGTTTTATACCAAATTGTCATTTCCTAATCCATCATAGCAATCACTTACATGTTACAAATGCTGTGTTTATTCCAGCTAAAGAGTGGAACAAGCTTAGGCACAGCCTATTAGAGCATCTGCTGCAGAAATCTGAGCAACCCAATGCTTCAGAGAGGAAATGACTGAAGAATAGCTCCACAGGGGATGGTTTGGATGGTTGTCAAGGTGATGTCACTCTGGTTCTCTAAACCTGTGCTTTTAAAAAGCACTGAGATTGTTGGAATGGGACTCCCTACTGGCAAAACCCAATCTAATATGAGACTGATTTTTTATCAGCTTTATAGCTGAAGGTCAGACCGTAGAGTCTGCACTTCTCAGAATAGAGACTATGATTGGGGCAGGCTATGGAAACAATAAATTCATGGAGATAACTGCTCCATTATATGACAGTAAAAGAAAGAAATACATGTTGGTGGTGACAACGAAATCAAAACCATCAAATAGTTTCAATTAATACACAGAGATGGTAATAACAGTCTCCAGGTTTGCTAGGCTTTTGTTTCTTCTTAAATTGGTGCTATGCTTGGTTTTGTTATCATTAAAATAGGGAAGGGTAAATTAGAGCTTTAGTTTTGCTAAGGATGTAAAAAACAAGGTAGGATGCAATGTCTCAGATATTAGGGCACTCTTGTATATGACTGAAGGATACTGTCTCCTTATAAGGTTTTCCTCAGAAAACTATTTATGGACTACTCTTTCATTTTTGCTTCTCTTGATAGTAACCAGAATGTGATGTATCTATCTTGAAGGACAGGTTATATAGTTGAGAAGGTTTGTTCGGTATTAAGTATGGATTTCTCTATTTTCATAAATGTGGCTCAGATATATGTAGCTCTATAAAAGGCTGCTGCTAGCAGTGAAAATCAAGCTACGGTATTCCTCTTTTCCTTATTTAATAATGTCATTTCCCTTCTATACTTCAGAGAAAGACAGCAAGGCATCCAGGAGCAGGAACCAGAGAGAAGTGGGAAATCAATCAAACAATTTAATGAAATACTTAGTGGAGGTGGAAAAGTAAAATCCATAGATGTTTAGGAAATTGACCTTAATAACAGCAACCGGGAGATATATGCCATCTTTATATGCATATTAACAAGGCACTGTTGGCCTGTTGGGGCATAGACCACACGAAACTCCAGCAGCTTGGTAAAACCTGTTCTTTGAACACTATGTCGTGTATCGCTTTGTACTGCTAGGGTTGATTCATGTGTGCTAATAAATATGAAACAGAATAAATGGGCCACAGCCCTACTTGAGGAAACAGAAGAGAGCTGTGCTGTGGAAGGGATGCGCACCCAGGAAGCCTATCCCACAAGTTAGCTTCTCTGTACGGCTGACAGAGCCTAATCAGTGTCAGCAAAGAGATGAGGTTTTTTTCTCTGCATTTGTTTCGATTAAATATCACTTTAAAAACAACACCAAGGAAAGGGTTAGGGAGAAGAATTTTTACTGTATAATCCTGCAAAGTGCCACAGAGTGAAAAATTACCATGATTGATTACAGTGTTAATCAAAGAATAATTACTGGGCCAATGTAATTATCACGTTATATTAACTCTCTCCCACTGTCCTCTCCCAGCTCCAACCCAAATTTGGTTACTCCTTAAATCAACATTCGGCAACAGAAGTTCAGCTGTGACACGAGATCCACCTGGCTGACTTTTATTTCTCACAGGTTACTGATAGTGGATTAGTTATTTCAACCATTAAGGCCAGAAGAATTCGTCCCCAATGCTAACGGAGTTAACTAGGTAGACAAGGGTTCAGATCACCAAATCTACCAGCAGTTCTATTTGCCTCCAAGCCAGGCAGGGTGCGATGGGCAGGTACCCTCAGGCAACACGTAGGCATGGGTACGCTGACTGCCTCGCACAGCACTGTCATATAACAAACATTCCTGCACTACCTTTGGCAGGCCGTAACGAGTTAAGTTTTCCCTGTCAGTTTTCTATAAAGCTGGTGAAATTTATTTTTTCTCTATTATTAGCTGCTGCTCTCTGAGGTATCACAATTCTGTTTACACTGCTTTTTTCTTATCTAACACAAATTCTTATGGGAAAAAAAAAATGTCCTGGTAATGGTTTCACCATTGGCCTGTGAAAATGGTGTTAACACAAAGTGAGCACATCTTGCTACTTGAACCTATTAAGCATTTTACATTTCCTTTCCACTGCTCTAAACGACAATGCAGAGTCCAGCAATGCTGAACTGAGCAAATAGGAGGAATTAAAGATGCATTTTAGTTACACTTTCATTAAAAAAAACAGTCAACTCATTCAAGAGGTATAACATCCCTTAATTAATACTTGTTAAGTCATTTTAATCTTTGGATTTCCATGACGATAGATGGTTTTGCCCATCTGGGCATAAGGAAGATGCTCCTTATCTTTTTCTGCTGAAGCTGTGCTGCTAGCAGTAAAGAATTCAAGGTTACATTTGCAATGTGCCAAATAGCACCATGCAGAGGTCCCTGCAATAGCTTCTAGTACACTAGCTGTGGAGTCCAGTAATGATATAACCTCTTTACAGCTCTTCATGAGACAGTGGTTAAACCAGAGGCAGTCTTCCCCTCATGCAGCTGTATCGTTGCCTCTGAGCTGTGCCACTGCCCTGTGGTTCATTCACTCTTCGAGACCCATACATAAGGGACTCGCTTCTTACCAGTTTTATTTCTCTAAACAGGCAGAAGCGGCTCACAGCCCACTCTTTTTTTTTTTTTTTGAGTCTTAAATATTCTTCTCAGCTGTTAAAAAGTATAACTTTGCACATACGCGGAATAACTATTGCTTTGTCTCCCTTCAGACCTGCAAGTTTAGCCCCTCTCCTTCCAGCGCACATACGAGCATGTGTGCAAATGCAGGTGTGGGCAAGCACGCACATGCACACACATGCATCCCAAAACACAAGCGCATCACCAGTGGCCAGCTAGGGTGACATTTAAATTTGTAAAGGAGTATGAACTTATTTATTTGTTTTATTTGCTGACAGGCCTTTTGGGAAAATGTTCTTGCTGTATCTTCCTTTTTTGCTTTATCTGCCTCTGGAGCTATTTTCTATGACTTAAATGAATCTTTGTCCTAAGGATTTTATTAGTGAAGGTTACACATCATCATAATTGTATACAGGACTCTCAATGTTAATGCATCCCTCCGTAACAGATTTTAAAACGAGTCAGTGAGCCATCAGCAGAATGGCTATGAACAGTGCTAAACCAAAGTTATATCATACGAAACAAATGACCTGTGGGTGGGGAAAAACACGACATAAATTGAGAGTAAATAAACAAATGTTTTCCATTGTGAATGGATTAGAGTGTTTTTACAATCTGGAAGTTTTTAGGAAGTGCATGAGTGGCTCCCCATCAGTATGCTGTGACTAACCATGCAGAATAAAGTATACAAGCCATAAAATTTTATTTACTTAAACCCAACAATCTTTACATCTTTTAGTCTCAGTTCCAATTAAACTGAGAAAATATTTTACTGGCAGTTTTGCGTAAGGTTTAGTAAAGTGATGTTTCACGGCACAGGCAGGTGAAGCCAACTCTTTATTTATATATTCCATACAATGCAAAACTATGCCAGAAAACTTAATTGCAAATATTCAAAGCTAGATGTTCTTCGGCAGCTTTGGGGTAATTTCAGTTACTGACTATAAAGGCTTTTGGATCAAGTCTTTCATTACTCAGATTCTGATGCAAACTGCATGACCTGAAACTTTATCAGGACACTTTCATGTGTATTTTGAAGTATTTAATTAAGTTTTCAATTAATCATTATTTGAATGTTGGCCTTCCTGCTGCTGAAATATATTTGATTAAGAATTAGGCCGTGTTTAAACCTACATTAGTAAACGTACATTAATCTTTTAATAAAAGCAAACTCCACAAGCATTGCATTCACACCCTGCACATGAGATGGAAAAGAATCCTCAGATTATGTGTCTCTATTTAGGACAACTCCATTTCAATTTAGTTAAATTCAATTATAGTTGTGTTGAATCTAGGTGCATAATAATCCATGTAAAATGAGCTGAATTCAAGAGCCTTTCTTCTTTGCATGCTTTGTGTATTCCTTCATATACACAGTAAATTGTATAGCATGAATTCTAAGAAAGCATTGTTTCTAACAAAGAGTAATCTACATGATTTACACTGAAGTTGTGAACTTTGCAGCTACAGTATCTCATTATTGACAGAGACGTTGCAGTCAAATATAACATATGATGGGAATGTCTTAAAATTTGAAGACTTGAATATTTTAGTGTGTGCCAATTTCCCTCTCTGAGAATGTTCTTAAAGAAGAGATACAAGAAAGATCAAAAACAAAGCTCATTTTCTGATAGCCCTTACAATATTGAGAATAATTGCCTAAATTTATTTTAACAAAAGGAATCACAATTTTGCTAGTCAGGTAAGAAGGAAAAAGGATGAAATTAAAATATGTAGTTCTGGTAGAGAAATTTCCAGGGCTGATCTAGAAGGTTATTAGTATCTAAAGATAAAAGCCAAATATTTTTCTGATATTCATATTATTTTTTTCCTACTCTTTTTTTCTCTTTTTTTCTTACAGAGTCTTTTTCACAAAACTCAGGACAATTAAAATTTAAATAAAAAAATCTGATTCAAATCTTGCCAACCATCCAGCTGAGCAGAATTCTGAAAAAAGCTACTGTGGCCCTAGAAGAGCATAAAAACCTATATACCCACATGGTTCTTCATCAGGCCTATGGAGATGGATGTGCCCAAACTTGCTAACCATGGTGGTATTTGCTAAGGAGAGTGTTAAGTGGTATTTTCAGACAAGTGATTAGAACCAGTTCCACTATTCTGTTCTTATCAAGGCTGGCTCAAAGTAAATTTGAAGTGTTTCTCACATGAGAGTAAGACCTATTCCACTGTAACAGGCCATTGGACTACCTCTGAAACTCTGCTGTAAAAGGACAAAATAAATTTTTCACACAATGTATGATATGGAGTCATAAAATGATGTAGTCTGGAAAGTTCTCTGGTGCACCCACTCTGCTCCAAGCTGGGCTGCTGTCATGATCAAGCGAGATTGCTCAGGGCCTTCTCCAGATCAGTTCTGAAAGTCTCCAAGGATGAGGACTCCAAAACTTACCCAGGAGCCTGTGCCAGCCTGTGGCCCCTCTTAATGACTTACTTAGTATAAGCCTCTGAATGGAGCTTGGCTCAGTCTTCCTTTCTTGCCTCCCTGTGGTGAGGAACCATATCATCACCCATTAGGTAGCTAAAGACAGATGTATCAAACACAGCTCGCAGTAAGACACCTGGTAATTCACAGTATTCATCAAGGATCTGAGCATTGCAGAGAATTCAATTTGCTTATTAGAATTTCCAATCTTATTGCTTACATTTAACGATATTTTAAGAAAAAGGAAAAAATGTTAAGAAAAACCTGTAATCCATTAATAAGGTAACTGGACAAAACCAAACTCTGTATTTGGTCTACCTCATTGTCTTGGGTTTGGCTAGGATAGGATTAATTTCTGGTGGGGAGTCTATGTAGTTTCAAATAGCAGTGTGGCTCAGTGTGGCTCAGCGCAGTGGTGGCGGTAAGCAGTGCTTATCATTCAGTTTGTTGTTGTTACTACTATTGTTTCCTCTCTCTCTTTGTGTTGGTCAAGCAAACTCCCCTTATCTTAACCCATGTGGCTTTGCTTTTACATTTTTCTGCCCCTTCCTACCAGGTGTAGGAGGGAGTGAGCAAGCGGCTGCACGGTGCTTAGTTGCCAGCTGGGTTCAAACCATGACACTCATCTTTTCATTCCTAGAGGCTTTTCTTATTGATATAACATAGTTAATCAATTCAGGATACTGGCTAGACAAATTCCGGACATGACTGTAACAGAGTTGGAAAGACAAAGAGCAGTTTGTGAATATGTGACTATCCTTATCTGAATATGAAAAATAATTGATCCTTCTTATCTTTTTTTGTTAATCTTCAAAAACACAATTTTTTCAACACAGCAAGATATTATTGTCGCTTTTATGGGGAGGTGGGAGGTGGGGAGTGAAGGAATATGTCCAGGATGTTAAAAGAAATGTAAAGTTCCTTTGATACCTTTTAACTGGTGGTTCCTATGCAAATATAAGTCAATATTCATTTTCTGAAGAGTATCACCATTCACTTTGGACAAAGGAGTGATAAGACTCCCAACATCTTTGTGTAAGCACTGGAGAATTATATAGCATCTGTTCTTAAAGATCTTGAATGGACTTCATGTTGCTGCAGCCTAATGTCTGTAGGCAATTCACAATCACTATTTTGTTTGGTTTGTAATATTTCTGTTCGTATGCAAGTGAACATTCAAAGTGAAATCAGAATTCATTAGGTGAATGTATTTGAATGATGTCATCTTAAGATACCCTCTTAAACAAGTGTAATATGGGACTTCAGGACCTGATTTTTTTTTTAATAGATAGTGCAGTTCTTCGGTTCTCATTGAATCCTGATCATCCTTAGAACTCAAGGTATTAGCTGTGCTAATTATAAAAATATAATATTTTAGGCAGAAAAACAATGCTTTAAGAAGGAAACTAGGTTATGAAATATTTATCGTTGTTAAGACATCTCCTAGACCCTGAAACACTTTAACACAGATTCATAGAATAAGCATATAATGCTACACCCTGCTTTATTCATTTTTAGAGTGAAATTGTCCAAGATCTTCTGCATAACCATAAACACAAGTTCATTTTTTTAATGCAGGGTGTGTGACACAAGAAGGTACTATTTTTCCTACTGGAAATCTTGGATCAGAAGAAATTTGAATTTTATGTTATTTAGCACCTGTTTGTATTCTAGTAGTCAGGCATGCCACAGTCAGAAGGACTGTGGATGCTGGTCATTCTCCAACCTGTCTTTTAAGAAGGAAGTGGAAGCCAAGATGCTTTTTCACTGATGGCTAGAACACAGGAGAGATCAAAATGGCTATCGTTGTTTAAAAAAAAAAAAAAAAAATTGTAATTTTATAATTCTATTGTTGCAGTGAAGTAGCATGTGTATAGTGTGAAATGAATTAATTGAAAATAGATATGGGTTATCTATAAAGTTCTGTTGAACTGAAATTTATTAGATGAACAGTTTTGGTTTAGAAAGACTAAAACTGGTACTGATCCATCTCTCAGCTGGGCAGAATAAACAAACAGTTGAATTTTATCCAGTTGTCTTATTAAAAGATTACACTTTGTCTTTTTGTTTGGTTGGTTTGGTTTTGTTTTTAGCATCTTTAAATGTAGCATGATGTTACTACTTTTAGAAATTGGAAACAAAATGATGGTTCTTTTCTGCTTGGTGCCATTTGAAGCTGAATTGCCTTACTCTGGGCCAGGTGTACTGCTGATGTTATTTTACCTTGTGTTAATCAGTAAGCGTTCTATGAAGTGGTATCAAGAACCTAACGTTCCTTATCCATAGAAACTTTCAGTTTGAATAATTTTCTATAAAATCAGCAATGTCATATTGTGAAACTTTAAAAACTTTGTTGGATATATCGTTTCCTTTTTTTTTTTTTTTTTAAAATACTATATGAAAAAACGTGACCGTGAAGTGTGAACCAGAACAAGCTGGTCTACAACGTCCAGGTGGACATTTTGCTCCTCCTTTTGTTTTTTTTCACTGGCCATCAGGAGGCAGATCTGCTTGTTTGCCTGGCTTGTGGCAAGAATCCTTATCACTTTTATAGGATTTTCTGAAGTAGCACTTGGCTTGCTCTACTTCAGTTTTTGGTTTGACTGCTGAGCTGAAAAAATAATTTACACAGTCCTTCTGATAGAATGACATATTCCCACAGTTAGTTGCACATATCTCCCTAAAGCAATGCAAAACCAACATGCATTCATATAATGAGATAAAAAAAAATTGTTTCCTTGTATATAAACACAATGTCCTGTATTTAAGTTTTTGTTTCAGGTAATTTATGCCTACTGCCTCTCATTCTGTCACTGGGTACCACTGAGAAGGGCTTGTCTTCTTCTTTTTTAGACCCCCGTTTAGTTAGTTATACAAATCGGTAAAATTCCCCTAAGTCTTCTCTGCTCCAGGCTGAACAGTCCTAGCTCTCTCAGCCTTTCCTTATAGATGAGATGCTCCAGTCCCTTCATCATCTTCATGGTCCTTTGTTGGACTTAGTCTGGTACATTCCTGTCTGTCTTGTATTGGGGAGCCAAGTACTGGGCACAGCTAGACCACAGGTGGGGTTTCAAAGACCAGCCTATTATTTTGTTTTTCCTGTGAAAGGACTACATGGATACCTGCTGGTCGAACAAGGGACATCAAAAAGCTAGGGAAGGAAGAGGGGAGAGAGGAGGAATCCTACTTATAACGGCTAATCTATGGCGGGGGGGGGGGGGGGGGATGTTTTTGGGTTTGTTTTTTTTTTTTTTTTGATGAATGAACACTTTGCATGAAGGATATTTATTCTTCCATAAACACACAGAAATATTCACATGCACACACACCTACATTCAATTAAAGCTTGGATTAACACTTCGATGTACTGAAGTGATTGCAAAAGGTGAGCTTGAAAAATATGACATAAAACATTTCTAAGTAGTAGGTTTTCCCTCAGGAAAAAGTTGAAAGTACTGGATTATTTAAAAGAGATAAAAACACTCAGAGTCATGAAAGGGAATATAAAGAAAGATTTTCTTTAACATAAGGATGGAAGTAATAGAGCAGTTGCAAGTACAGATGTCTGCTTTCTACACCCAAATGACAGCTTTTATTCCACTCTTTTGCTCTTCAAAACCACTGATCAAACTGTGGAATATTGAATTTGATTTGGCTGTAGGATTATGGATCTGCGGTGATAGTTATGCTGTACAGCAGGACGCACATTAAGAATACGTAAGAGCAGATGCTATAGGTCAGACAGAAAGTGATCTAAACATCAGATGAACTTCTGTAGCCAAAAAGGTTTTATTCTTGTCAGGGAAGTCTGTTGGGTTATCAGTGTCTTCAGCATCAGAGAACACGCATTCCAGCTGAGTGTGTACCAGCTGGTCTTCTCTGCCAGTGGTAGATCCACTAAACTCTTGCTCTGAGAGGTTTTATTTCCATGGGTGATATCTGTGTTATGATAGGCTTCTGAGATTGAGCTTCCACACCTTGAGTTTGTGATCTGGCTGTGCTTTCTGTCAGCAGTATGCCGGGGCTTAAGTCTAAATAAAAGTTGCGGTAAACAACAGTGGTTAGATGTTGGTACTTATGCTTTCCTTCTGCTAAAAGAGGCTTTTTATTTTATCTCAGTCTGTTGTTTGAGCCACAGATATATGTGTGACAATTGGGTAGAATATATATACATGTGCTCCATCTGCTGCAGACCTTGTATAACATTGGTTTAATTTAGTGACCAGCTTGTGGCATTTGATTAAACGTATGATACTTACTTTTAGGTTCATATGCCAGAGAGCTGAAATTTTTGGGTGGGAATTCTAAATGTACTAGTGTTACTTGCTGGGATATTATCGACTTGTAATGGAAGATAGACCTCTACTATATATATATGCTCTGTGTTCTCACAGCATTAACTATTTAGTCTTAAAGTTACTAAGAAAATAGTCAAATGATGAATTAACTGATGGCGATAGAAAATATTCCTTGGAGAAGTGGATGAGATGACAAATTTATGAAACAGCAAGATAACTCTGTAAGAAAAATAGAAGAGTGAACTCGTTCTATTTGTCACACATAAATGTTTCTCTTTCAGAGATGGAGCAGCATACTGGGGATGCAAGACCCTGGCTGGTCTACAGTATTTTATAGAACAGGATCAAGATGCGGCAGAGGGTTTTTGCAGCTGGAAGCAGTGCTATAAACTAATAAATTGCCCTATTCTTGTAGGGCAACTAAGCTGTATATTCAGTGATGCAGATGTACTGCAGAAGTCGGAAGATGGCAGTCTTCACTCACTGTTGAAATTGCTGTATCGCTAACTCTATGTGAACACTTGAGAAGTGAAGAATAAAATGAATATGCATCTTCCTCTGTATTTTTAGTCGTTAAATTTTAATTTCAAGTGCATCGTGATAATGTAAAAATGACAGCTTTTTTTTTACAGAAATCATTGATGATGAGGGCAACAAAAACATTAATTAATTTTCTCTGATTAAAACAAGAACAAAAAATGTTTTTAAAATGTTCTAATAAAAAAGTTCTAATAACTGCCTAAACCAGCTAAAACAAGACATAGGTGAGCATAGACAAACATGTCCAAAAGGAGGATCGACAGAGGCTGCTTGGCAAGTCTGTATGCCTGGAGGCACCTAAACCTCAGTATCTGATTGCATTCTGCTTCTGTTCATGTCAAAAATCTCCTCGTGTAAGCAGCAAAGAATTTAATACCTTTTCAAGCCACACTGGGATCCAGGAATTAGAAAGAAATGGGTTACCATTCCCCAAAGGCTTGATCCAATAGGTGAACGGTGAATATTGAACACACCTGGTATGCACAGTAGAGTCTGTGATGTCAGCTGCCTGTTATATCCTATTGATCAATGCATATCCGCAGGCAAATTTGGCCTTGACACTGAGGGGAACTGAGCTTTTATCTTACCTGTCTCAGGATGCGAAGCAAGGAGGTGCAAGCAGCTCTACCCCTGCTGGCTAAGGCACTCCATCATCAGTACAGATTTTTATTCTGGGGTCCTCTCATAAGCCAAAATGTCTTCTTACTCTAGAAAATTGTAATTGTGATGAACCCAAATGCATAAATTTCTTGCAACAGACTTTGGTAAGTAAGAAACTACCTTACCACCGGAGGACCTTGTCCAGTAGGACACAGAGAAACATTCATTTTCTTACTCTCCTTCTGGCAGAGAAATTTTCATATTCAACTTCACATTCAACTTTGGTCCTTCCCTCTTGTGCCTCACCTCTCAGTAACAGAAAAGGACTTGTCCTCCTGAAAATGGTTGGTTTTCAGCTCTTCTTTTCTTTTTTTTTTTTTTAAGCATCTTTGTCTCAGTTAGCATGTTTCTTCTCCATCATACAGAATTTTATTTTCTCATTACTGACATACATTAAGTGCAAGCAGATACTATACAGCCAAGCTCTTGGTTTTGTATACAAAATTTGTATTTGATTAACCTATACTTTGAAACCTCTTAACACTCTCTGCAAAATATTCTTTATAATTTCAGAGAGTGTCGAAGTACAGAAATCTAATTTTAGAGACTGTTAGTTCTTTTTCTGGGTGAAACTCAACTGAAAGACTAGCCTGTCAAGGACTCTGACACTTTCCATATCACTTAAGCCCACTGAGTAAATTGAGATGGAAACTGCAGAGGAACCAGTCTCAATTTTGCATAATGAAAGGTGGGTATTTTAGGTTGTGTGTGTACTCAACAGAAGGGGAAATGGGAATTTTAATTTATGAAAGCTTATAACTGGGCTAATATTGTCCAGCGTTTTTCATAATTTTAAAGAATATTTCATGAAAGATGCTACTGCAATTCTTTCTGAGCTTCTTTTAGTAGGTATTTTTTTACAAATTTACATATATTTTTACATACTTTGATTTTAAAAGTCTAATTCAACTCATTCCTTATTTGAGAATGAAAATTTTGTCTAAGAGCATGCCTCCAGTGATAACTATGTAATGACAGATTAGACAGATGAAGAAGCAACAGAACATTTTTTAATCATCTATGTAAGAAATGGCTATACAAGCTAAGACTTTATTTGAGATGACCTGATACTACAAGGCAAGTACTAAATCCTTATTGTGACTTTGACCCACAGAAGTCACATAGATGCAGAGTGGACAGGTGAGGGACTTCCAGAAACGGTTCACAGGCTAATGATTTTCTTCAGTACCAGTGCTTGCATTGGTAAAATTCACATGCCATGGTGCATGAACACTTTAAGGTTCAGAGCTGGATCAAAAGACACATCTCTGAGTGAGAACAGCAGTGGAACTCCAAGCAGGAGAAGGGCGGAGATTGTTGCTATATCCAGAGAAAATTGACAAGGTCTAGGTAACATTTGACAAAAGTTCTACCAATTAGCTCAGCAAAACATATGTAGGGAAAGAAAGGTCAACAAACCAACATAAAATTTGTTTTGCATTTGTGAGAAAAAAATAAAGTACTCATTACAGCTGCAATACTTTTGAATCACTATTTACAGATCTTAGCTTATTCCAGTAAAAAAAAAAAGTTTGAAATTTTCTGCGACTACATAATATCTTATTTGATTACTTGCAATTTCAGAATTTATATAACTTCTTTTCCCTAAGTGATTTGGACCATGTTTTAGAGTATTAAGCATAATTGTGAAGTAACTACAAAAAGTCCACAATTCTATTTAACTCTTCCTATTGTATTGTATCTTGATATATTTTAAATGTACTGATGCTAAAACCCCAGCAATGAAAATGCTTCTGTCTTTCAAAACAAGTGGGATCCCAAAGACAATAACATTTCTGTCTTTGGGTAGCTGACCCGCCTCTTGTCCATGCCCTGAACTTTCTAAATTTAGCCATTGTTTGGTGGCGTGCTAAAAGGGAACTTGCATTACCTGCCGCAGCTGGAAGTGTTGTAGATCTTTGTATAACAGATAAGAAATGATTTTTCCAATCCGTCTCGACATTTTAACTTCTCCTTCTTTCTGTTTCATTGGGATGAAACTGAAAGTTGTTCTTTAATGTTGTTGTTTATAGAAGCTTTTTGTATATTGGCAAGTTTAGTGAGGGCAAAGAGAAACAGCGATCAGTTGACCAGCCTTCTTTCTCATAGAGTGTTAAACAACTTAAAGGACATGTGGTAGGTGGGTATGCACCTAAACCTGTATGCTGCCATTTACTCACATCCCTAGTGGCTACCTGAACCAGCTGGCCATTGTCACTTAGCTGAGGGAAAGGGTTTTCCACTCTAAAATAACTAAATCCCATTTGAAAACAGAACACAGAGCTACATTTCCTGCCACTTTTTGAAGTTCTTTAACCTCTCATACTAGGGCATCATTTTCTTTCTGCCCTAGTAGCCATTTCATTGGGTACATAACACTGTCAAAACCCAGGGCATTCAAATATTGAAATATATGCCCTACTGCTATGTCACTTTTGCCTTTTAAAGAGTAATTTCAGCATCTCAGTTTCCCTGCAACATCTCTTTTATGCAACGAAGAGTATCCATAGCAAACAGTGTCTTTTTACACCCCAAAAAAACTACACCAAAAAATGCTCAATGCCTCTACAAGTATGGCAAAAATATGTGTTCTTAGTCATATTAAACTTGAGAAATTCCACCCATTTTAAGAAGTTCTATTCTCTAGATACACGCTACAGAAACTCAGTATAAGTTTTCTACCAATTTGCCTTTTCTGATTTGATTTTCTGGCTATTGTTTCTTTGTATAGCTAAATTATTTTTGTTTGTTTATTTGCTTGCTTCTTGGTGTTAAATACTATGAATTGTACGCCAGTAATACTTTGTAACTGACAGATATGTATATCATCAATTCTCCAGTTAGATTAGCACACATGGCGCACAAGTACTATGAAAGTGAGGCATATTTGCAAATAGAGTTCCCTCTCAAAAGCAAAGGTAAACCATTTAGAATGTGGCATCCCTTATTGTCAAGGGTTAGGGCTGGGCTGGCCACTATATGAATGACAGATGCTCTCTATTAAACCCTCTCCCTTGCTAAAGAGAAAAAGAAAGGAAATAAGGGAGAGAGACTTATGGATTGGAAAAGAAAATTAAAACTGCAGTCAATTCCAGGTGTACTGGACACCTCTCCAGGTGAAAGTGAACCGTGGCCTGCCCTCTGCTGCTATGGGAATAGAGATAACCATATTAGCAATGTCAGTTGTGGCATACAAAGCTGTCTTTGACTCCAGTTCATACTGGAATTCTAATATGTCCTGCACAGCAGCACTTATTGCTGGCATAACTTCATTCAGGACATGATAGTCTACTGTCAATCTCTATTCCCCATTATATTTTCGCACTGGACATATAGGACTGTCAAAGGGTGACCGAACCTTGCTAAGCACTCTTTGGCCCTCTAGTTGACAGATCAAATTCTGGATGAGATCCACAGTGTCTCGATTGCAATTGGCACCTTCTGATCTTCAACTCTCATCCAGCCCACAGCAGCAGACTCGTCTGTAACTTTAGGCAAGATAGTCAGCTGTTCAATGTCATCAGTCTCCACAGTTGTTACACCAAAGAACTACGATACCCTTTTGGGCCTTTATAATATCCTTTCCTGAGGAAATCTATGCCAAGGATGCACGGGACATCTGGACCAGACGCTTATAGGGTGCTTTTCCCATTTATTCCCAGATAGGCTCACTTTAGCCTCCAATAGCCAGATCTTGAGATCCTTCCGTAACTCAAGAAATAGTAACAGATTCTGTCCATTTATGATTTGATGGCAATAGGGTGCACTACACACCGGTGTCTACCAGGGCTCTCTATTTTTGTGGTTCTAATGTGCCAGGCCATTGAATCCACACAGTCCAATAAACTCACTTGTCCCTCTCCTCCACCCAGTGGAGGCAGGGCCCCTGTAGTTGACACTATTGACAACTGGGTTTGTGTAGCTTACCGAGTTCACAGGGTTTACATAGTTCACAGGGTTTGTGTGGACTAAATGTGTTACAGTTTCATTCCCTCTACTCATTTTTGGATCTGAGGCCCATCTGCTTGGACCAGAGAACTGCTCACAGTAGACCGGAGCAGTTTTCTTCCTCCTGGAAGAAATTTTGCTTCCATTTATTTTACCTTGTAACTGATGTACTTGTGCCTGTAGGGCAGAGGTAGGTTCTCCATTCCATTTACTCATGTTCTCTCTACATTTGTGTAGGATAGGCCAGAGGGTACCTCATGACATGTTCCTGTTTAGCTGATTGCATAGAAGAGCATCTTCTCCTAATGGCTGCAATGCGGTTCCACTTGGGAAGAATAGAATTTATTTTCCATTCTGTCTAGTTTTTCAAACAGTTTTGCAACTGATTTCTTGGTTTCCTTAGCTATTTCCTCCAGACCTGATACACGGGTCTGTAGGGGACTAGAGAGACTGTCTGCATACTGTTGTACTCTGTGGACCACTTCAGACATAGTTGGTGTCTGGTTATCATTTCCCGAGACCATTGTTGACAATGTGTGGGCATACATTGATGGTCCACCCTGTATAAACTTCTGCAACATAGGTCACTGGCATGGCATGGCATCAGGATCCACAATTGCTTGCCTGTCACTATAAATCATCTGTCTCACAGTTAATTCTCTCAGGTACTTAATACTTTGTTCCATGTTTGTCTATTTGATCAGGAGGCATTCAATATCATTCCTAAAGGCATACCTGGTTCTTATAGCTGACAAGAGTCACTTCCAGAGACTGAGAGGTTTGTTCTTACTCACAAGCGCTTTGTCAATGCCTCCATCTCTGGCCAGGGATCCCAACTACCTGGTTTCTCTACCATCCAAGTCTATGGTACCAGATCCAGTATCTCAGCACTGGAGCAACCAAGTTCTCATTTTCGCAATGGCTAAAATCCTTTCTCACATTTCACAACTCTTTCATAGGTAAAGGTTGGATGATTACCTCTTCATCTGAACTCTTCTCCTCCAATGAGTTTGCTTTAAAAGAACCCGCTACATTATCATCAGGCACTGGGTGATCTGTTTTTGTCAGGTGTTTTTTTCCCAGTCACAGAGGCATCAGCCTTCACACCTGGTTCCAAATCCTCCTCTGATGAGTTTGCTTTAGAAGGACTCTCTCCCTCATCTGTCACTGGGTGAAATGGGCTATATGGGAGACATATGTGTTTTGTTTGTTTCTTTCTCCTCACGGGGGCAACCAGTGCAGATTGAGTGGGAGCTGCCACAGTGTCTGGCTGTGTAGCTGTAATATTTGTTGCTGGAATTGGCACAGCTGCAATGTTCTTCGTGGGAGTTGGAGTATCAGCAGTACTCTTTGCTGTAGTTGAAGCAGCAGCAGTGCTGTTCTGGGGAGTTGGATTAGCTGCAGTGCTCTTCAGAGTGGCCACAGCGGCTGTTGGTGGAGCTGTGGTGTTTGTTACTGAAGTTGGAGCAGTGGCAGTGCTCGTTACTGGAGTTGGAAAAGCAGCAGTGCTCATTGCTGGAGTTGAAGCAGCAGCAGTACCCCCCTTATCAAGAGCTGGAGCAGCGGCAGCACTTGGGGGAGGGGAGGGGGGAGCGGGGGGGCATGGGGGGCATATGGGGTGTGAATAATTGTGGCACATGTTAGGTATGTCATAAAACCTTGTGGGGTCTTAATAGCTGCAAAGCCTGTCATAAAACGTCACAGAGTCTGAGCAACTGAGTTGCCATCAATACTGATGCTGTAGGCAGGCACTTGGGAAGTCCCAGACTAGACTCAGTGGCAGACAGGAACCGGATTCAGGATCTGGATTCTGGAACTGGATTCAGGAATGTACGGCCTAGGATCAGAGGTAGAATGGACAGAGTCCTCCTCAGACGCCAGCCATTGAAGAAGAGAGCTTGTGATCCCATATTTGGTATAAACCAAATATGATGTATATAGGATAGAATTCCTCATCGGTCGGTTTTGGATCACCTGTCCTGTACATGTTTCATAAATACAAAATAACTATTGGCATATAAGCATCAATTAATAATATGAGAATAAAAAACTTAAGATAAACATGCAAAAAAGGGTATGTGGCAGTTCAGTCTGTTCCTGCTATGTAATTCTGGCTCTTCCATAACCACCTGTGTATCTGTAAAACTATAGTCTTTATTAATGTGATCACTCACTACTTCTAAAACAATGTGAGGCATTACACAGCTATTAAAGAACAGACATTTATTCAAATACAGGCTATCTTTTACTTAACCACTTTTTATCCAACACTTCCGTAATGCTGAGCTGAGTAAAGGAAAGCAAAAGGAATATTTTACTGCCTTTAAGAGTTATGACTACAAATGTAGGAAATTACCGGAGGCTGTTGGCTGCATGATCGGGTTTTTTGTTGTTGATTACTATTCATGTACTGTTGAATATATTTTTATCTTTTTCCCTTTTACTGACACTAATTTGTTGTTTGAAGCTTAAAATCTGGCTATGTGATCAACATTTTTCTGGCATGTTTTGCCTTAGTTTAGGGCATGTGAATTTAATCCTCTTATCAAGATAGATACAATACCCATTCACAATGTATTCATTTAATATACTTTCAAAATATCTATCTGCTCACTGAAAAACTTCTGTAGATACTGTGTTTATTCAGAGTGGTGCTAAAGGATATAGTCACATTCCAAAGTCTGTGATGAAATAAGACACATTTAAATTTTTTGCAAGAGCAGTCTTTGAAATTCTTCTATATTGAGATAATATACACAAATATATTCTACAATAATATTGAAAGTTTCATCTTTTTAAAATAAAATTTTCTATTTACTCATTCCCAGTCTATCTTGTCTTTATTTCAAAACTGTCTTTCATACATCAGCTATTTACAGCATTTCACAAGCTTAGATGCTACTTCTTAAACCATAAAAGGAGAAGAAAGAATATTCAGATCTATAAGCTGATTGAATTTCATGGATTATTTAAGTTGTGTTTTCAGTAGAGCTCCCTTTTGCTACTTAAATGATCGACAGCCCTTCCAATTATGTGAAAAAAAAACCCCCTAATACTGTTATGCAGACTAAGTTTTTGGAACTTTCTAAACATCAGTAGGACAAGCTCAGATGATTTCATTCACCAGAACATAGAAGTTGTAGATGGTGTGATACAATTCACTGTAAGAAAGAAGTAGCAATGTTTATTGATGTTAACCAGCTAATTACAAAGTTTAATAGTAAATGTGACAGTGGTTTAAGATTTGATTATTTCCTTCATAGAGGACAGGGTCAGAAAAAACTGTCAGGGACACCCTTCCATAGAGTTATGAGGTTCAGAAAGGACCCCCTTGCATTCTCCTTCTCAGAGGGGAGTTTAGGTGTGTCTGGATCCAAACTCAGATCTAGACTTAGTCAGCGGTTTACATCTAAAGGATTATATGTGATCAATCAGTCCTTTATATCACTAGCTAACATTTCAAAGTTTCAGCATGCTAATTTCTGAGTAACTGATGCAATATTCTCTCAGTCTCGAGAACTGAGGGGCATCCCTACTCAAGGGGAGATGCTGGCATGAAACTCGCTGCCATGTAGGAGAGCTCAACGGGCCCTGGGTTGTACATTATTTATGGCGTAAGATATTTAACTTGTGGTCATATTTGCATATCGAATACAGATGTTATTTTCTTCCAGATTTGACTGGAGCTGGACACTCACCAGCACTGTGGATAGACAGGCACATTGCTCAGGTTAGCCTTTGGCTATTGTGTTGTTATCTGTCTCCCCCAAATCCACTTTAAAGTGTATACAGCCATTACGATCAGATGCATCCATTATGGCTGCCACTGGTGGTTATCAGTTGAACAGAGCTCTAGGAAATAAAGGTCGGGTTGCAGGGGATGAGGAGCACAAGATCACACTGTGAAGAAGCATGAAGAAGTAGACAGACAAACCCAGTAATAAGCCAAACCAAAGTTTCCTTCAATAGAAACATATGTTGTCTTGCCGAAGCCTGATTTACAAAGGAAAAGGTTTAGAAAAATGAAATACACTGGTAACATTGAACATTGACATTTTAAAAGATTTTTTTAATTAATCTGTAAACTTTCTATGAAAAGATGTAACTTTGAATGCTGTATTATAGCACTAACTGATATAAATTATGTATTTCCTGAAAAAAGTCATGGAATAGCCACACTTCCATGGACAAAAATGTATAAGAACTGCTAAGCTGTTACTTATTTACATAAATCTTTCAATCTTTGCATTGATGTACAATGGTGTATTTAATAAAGAAATTCTATGCCTCTTTTATTCTTGCTGAAAAGAGATGTTTAATTTTCTTGAAAAATATATTTTAATTTTTTATACTATTCATCTCATCTGCCTACTATTTGGTAGAAACGTGATGTAAAACTTAAACTGCTTTGGTCAAGAATGTCTGGAGCCATGGCTTCAACTAATGAGCTCAGTTTAACTTCAAGAATAATCCTTAGTTTACATCTAAGCTGTGCAATTCAGTTGCAAAACTTTTTACCTGCAATGATCACTGCAGAATATGTTTCATTTTAATACTGTTACCCAATAGTGTTCTTCATAGCATGAGATATAGTTAGGGACATCATTTTACTGGTGAAATCAAAATCTTTACTATCTCAGCTTTAAGGGACAAAAAGACTTATCAATACTCTTGTTCTCTCTGAAATTGTTAAGATAACGAGACTGAGCTAATAAAGTTCCTATTTAACATCATGATAATATTATCTGCATTGCAAGTTAGTCAGTTTGATATTTATAAACATGTACATATGTTTTTCAGTGCCACCATGCTATTAAAACAATAATATTTAATACTAACATCTAAACAGCCTTTAAGTTGTATTTATTTGCAAGTGAAATTAATAACACTATATGCCAGAATTATAGAAAAAACGAGTTTTGAAAATTAATTTTTTGGCAGCCCACTTTGAGTACTTTCATGGTGAACATTCTACCTTGAAAATTAATAGGAGTTTAAACATTAATGACATAATAGGGAGTTCGTTCTGCAAAGCTCATTTAGCTCCATTTGCTATTCCACATACTAGATGCGGAGCTAGTGGGGGAACTAGAAGGAAGGTCTCCAGCACAAACGAGAGACAGGTGAAAGTAAAGCAAAAGGGTATGAATACCTGCTCTGCCTGTGTTCAGAAAGGTTAAGAAACAGCCATTCTCCTACCCTCAATTATTTGAGAATGACCTTAATCTGTGTAAATTTGAGGCTCACAATTCTAGATAGGGTAACAGGTTTTCCCATTCAAATGCAGGCATCAAAAAAAAAACCTAAACAAAATCTAGTGCTTCCTGGACCCACCTTAGGATTCTTTGAAGCGAATCATGGCCGGGGTTTTCCCTTTTCAGCTCCTTCAAATAATAGTAAAAATTTTTCATGAAAATAGCCCCATAAATTAATATGACAAATCAATAGGGTTTCTCATGGTAATGTCAATCCACAATCGACATTCTGCAAATCTGTTCTCTGTAATGCTTTTAAGTGCATTTTAATTTCATCAGTCAATAGCAGAAGCAGCAGTTGTAAATGACACTACCGCTGAGTGCAGAAGCTGAAAATTTAAATCTAATGACACTATTGAGGAGATACAAGCCAAAAATAGCACAGAAATGTTTTAAATTGGCTCACAATATGTTCTCAGCAATAGCATTTGGGTATCTGCCCCAGTGCCAGCTCTCAGTCAAGATGCCTGCAGTCGCAGCAGTGGGATTTGTAACCCTTGTTTAATCTCTTCTAAAGCAATTCTCATTTCCGCATCTTTACATGGTCAGTGCTCTATCACTTCCTTTTTATGTACTTGTGCTTAATACATACACAGTAAACCTAACATACTAGAAATGAATTCAGAAAAAAAAAAAGTTACAAAACAAAACATATCCGGGGCACAACTTCAGTCTGTATAAGTAGATTGCAGCTTTTCTGAAGCTAAAAGCAAGAATATTATAGGAATTCTGTCTATCCTTCCATCAACAGTAAAATCAACATCCTAGTAAAATCAATAGCAAATTCCCCAGTGGAGTTTCTGGAGCATCTGACTTTTTTGAAGTTCCTTTCACTTTTGGGAGGACAAAGTAGTGACGACAAACATTTAAATTCATGGCAAATGGTAGATGAAATAGTCCTTAAAGTGAAAAAAATCCCATTTCCCATATAAAGCTGAGAAGTGTAAATATTGCTCAATTTCTTAGCAAATAAAATAATTTTTAAGATCATCTCTAGAGCAGGACTTTTATTTCCAAGATATAACTACTGAGAAGGAAAAAACATCACAATGTCTCCACATAAACTCCACTGTTATGTTTCTAGCAGTGCTGTTGTTTCTCACCTCTTCTCACTAAAAATGCAGATGTCTGCATTTCTTGCAGCTACGTTTGTACAGGAAAAAAATCTCACCCTCTCCTTCATGTTTTCCTTTTATTCACACACACTAAATCCACCGAGATTCAACAGATGTTGGGAAGGATTTGATGAGCTACAATATCGGTTAACCCCAAAAGCAACTGTTAATCTGATAACAGAGAAATACTAACCATGTCCCTTCTGTATGATGAAACTAAAACAGGGGCAATGCAGAGGTAGCTGTCAAGGGCAGTTTCAGGGATTGCATGAGGTTAGAAAGAGCAAGCAGAGGAACTGTACATAAATGTTTACAGACGGTGAGTCAAATGAATAACCAGTATAACACATCTAAATTTGTTACAGCAGATTTTGAAGGCCTTGGGCAATGTTTGCAATTGTATTTGCCTAGAGAGTGTGAGGAGATTGGCTGACTGCGTGCAAGCTAGGGCTGATTCTTGGTCAAAGACTGCTAGCTTTAAAGTAAAATTCCTCAGGAAATCAAATTCATTCAATGTTCGAACAACTTTAAATAATCTGTTTGCAAAACACGTATTTTTAATACACACTTTTCAAGTTAACTGGAACAAACGGAAAAAGTTGTTTTGAGGGACTGTGTGAAGTGTCAGGGAAGGGCTTGAGACTTCTGAAAGCGTAAGATGACTCTTATTGCAAATGTAGGTTATGAAACTATTGAAAGGGCATCACAGCAAAATATAACTGGTAAAGACTCTGAAGCTGTTACAATTAGTGACTTCAGTGACAAACTCCTCATTATTTCTATAAAAGATGTTTAAAACAAGCTGTATAGAAGAAAATTCATTCATAATAATTACTATAGTTCTATTGACTTGCTTAAAACCAAACATATAACAAGGAGTATTGCTAGAATGGAATAACAAATTACAAGCAATATCAAAGCTCACAGATATGGCTTGCCAATCATTTCCAAAACCAAGTCAGAGCTGAATTCTGTGACTATATTCAAATAAAAATAAGGCTATTTCCAAAATCTTCATTTATTTTGTTTCACATTATTTATCTGAAGATAGATTAACTTCTTTCCTCTCATTATGGCCTTTTTTTTTTTTTTTTTGGTCTTAATTTTTCTTTTATCTTACATTTTGTCTTATCTTTTATCTTGCATTTTCATGCCAATTCATGTTTGAGCTTTACAGGTTATCTTACTCTTCAGTCCAAAGTATGTTATTTGGCTATACAATTATTATTTATTTTTAGGATGAATGGAGAGCTAAAGTGTGTAGATTCTTAGCTCTTGTATAAACAAACCCAAGATTTTGGCTATCATACAGCAGTCTCATCAAGACTCCTTTAGGAAACCCTTATTCTGATTCTTTGATTGATCCTATTGCTGTAATAACTTTCAGAAAATCATATATTTCTGAATATTTCAAGATAATTGCAATAAATATAAGGCCAGCTTCTCTTCTGCTAAACCACCGGCTTCCTCATCTATAGCTATAATTAATTAGATGCCCTAACTTATTAACAGTTGCATTATCTAGACATGGAAAATATTTATTCCCTTCAGATCTGCTTTGCTGCTACTTATATAACTCTTTTGTCTGGAAAGGAAGCACTGTTAAGACTGCTTTTTACAATGAGATCAACAAAGTAAAAAGCTATGCCTGTCCATCAACCCCCTCTGCTGATGTCATGCAGCGTGGAGACATCTTCAGCTTTCCAGCCTGGGCACTGCACACAGCTGACTGACATGGCAGTATGGGCTTCAGCACAGCTTCTAATAACTATCTCCAGCTTGTCTGCGTAGACTTCGACCATGCTTCAGACCACAGCATGACCACAGACTAAGCTGCTGGCCCATTATTATCACACTGGGGCAGTGACTGGGCCTCCTGCACTGCCACTTATCTGTCTCGAAGCCAGACACTCTCCTGCTGCCATTGATCAGGCTGCAATCCATGTGTAGCTGTAAGACCTCTGCTACAGCACTCTTGCTCTGATAGGGTGGTGAAGCACCGAAGGTTACTTTGTACTTGCACAGCGACATTGCTCCTGCTCTGTCACTGGAAGGAGGAGGAGAATCTCAGTCTCCATTACATCTCATGTTTTGCAGTCCATGTAATACAGGCTTATGTGTCTGATAAAGTATTCACAGCTGAGCATCTTCCTCTGTCTGCAAACTGTTGTTGAGCAGGGACAATTTTTTCTATGTTGTGAGGTGTAGAGACTTCCACTGCAGAAAAAAAGTCTTGGTCTCCAGAAGTGCCTCAGTTCTACAATAACCACCTTATTTTACCATCTCCTTTACTCATTAATATTTCTCACCATTTTTCTCACTTTAACTCTTGAAATTTTATGTTTACTAATTATTATTTCTTATCTATTATTTTGGCATTCAAGGTCCTACATGCTACATAAATCTGATTTTAGTACAGGGAGGTGCTGTGGTAAAGTTTGCTGCACATGCCTGCATTCAGACAAGACTCCAGTTGCCTTCAAAATCCTGTATGGCTTCTTTACGAATGTTGTTTAATTTTGGTGTCCTTCAGCTTGGCATATATAGTAATCCTTTAGGGTAAAATTACAGTTATCTACTTTTATAAAGAATATGTTTGTACTCTTAATGGTTTTTGAGAAGCAGAGAAAATTGCAGGAGAAAAGACAATTAGTGATCGAAAATTTGAAGAAAAATAACAAAATCCATTTAATCAATAAAAATTCAGATATTGTTTTCAAGTAAATGAAGAAAAAAGTTTTTAGGAATTAAACATTCTTAAGAGAATTTATTGGGAAGGACTATTTCTTTTTTCCCCTTTTCATACAAGACTTCTATTTTAGAGAAGAAAGGTCCTGCAGAGTATTCCAGGAAGAAAAATATAGTATGTAACTGTGCAGCCCCAATTTACAGTTTTAATTTACTGAAGATTGAAAGAAGCTTATCAGCTGAAAATCAATTCTGAGATAAATTTAAGCTTTTTGACTTGGGACTTCTAAATTATATTGAAGAAATGCCATAAAAATGCAAATGCTTGCCAAATAATTTATCAAATAGCTGTTTGTTTATGTTCTTTTAAGTATGGATGTCTAAACTGGATCAACAACCACATTTTTATTATGCATTTTTAAAAATAGTTCTAAAATGTATTTTGGTCACAACCCCAGATAAGACAGACAGTACATATCCTTAACTTGGCTGACTAATTCGAACCTTAGAACAAGGTCTGAAGTTTAGAGACAGCAAGCTCAGATTACAAAACTGAGCTGAATTTGAGATACATTTGCAGCAAATTATTTGCCTTGTCTCTGTTGAACTTCAGGCTGAATGCTGCTAGTGCTGTATCCATAGTCAAGTGCATTTATATAATATCTCAACAATGTGAAGGGATTGTATATTGCAACAATACTTCATGAAGAGCACATAGTGAAAGGGTGTCAGCACCCCTGATCCTACATGCCAAAATATACATGCAGCAGACTAATGTGTCACACACCTTGGAAAGAAGATATGTGGAGGGCAGACCGCCCAGAGCGGTAACACGGAAAACTCAGAGGTTCCACTTCTCCCACTCAGGGTAGGGCTAGGTTAGTCACACCACTGATTGCCAGCACAAACTGCTATAGTGAGCTTTCACAGCATCATTTTCTTCCACAGATGGAAATTTGGGTATGCAAACACAGATTTGATGCTGATCTCATGGCACGTCTCAGCAACAGAAGCTATGTTTCATCTGTTCCCCAAGGCAACACAAAAGCCATTGCAGCTCATATTTTATCAGAAATCATGTTAGAAACTGTTGTAGTCACAGTACTTGTAAACAAATTTTAAACTCACTTACAGGACCGAGTTAATTGTGGACTTCCCAACAGATTTCTATGAAGTTGGGAAATTATTACAAAGGCCAGAGTGTTTTGGAAGGGTCCTTATTTATGTTTTGTTGTCCTCTTATGAAACATGCCTTGCAGAAGCACAAAACTGTTTTTCAGTTCTAGCATTAAGTATTCCAAATTCATATTCAGAAGACTGGCTGAATGAAGACTACTCTTTGGAAGTTTTCTTTAATACTTATTAGTGTTCAAAAGCGTAATATTTATTCTGTCCAGAATGATGGTATAGCAGTGTTTTACATATGAGTGATGAAATGAGAATAATGCAAGAAAGTTCATGAATACTTTATACTGTTGAGCACAGACAGGAATTTCTTATCTGCCTTTGAAAATCCCAGCTTTTTTATCAAATAACTTGAATCATCTCTTTAACGGCACATACTTTCTAACAATTTACATGATAAGCTCTTCAGTGCTCTCTCATCCCACACGTGTGCAGGACATGGCACAATGAGGCCCTATGCTTTCATTTTGGCAAAGTTCTATTCAGAGCAAATAATTATTAAAATCATGTGCAGTGAACTTCTGTAAATTTGGATAGGAGAGAATAGTAAATGTCTAATAAAAATACAGTAATATGCTAAAATTATTTTGTGTACTATCAAAACTGAACATCCCCCCGCATTTTCTACAAGTACTATGTGCCCTACAGAAGTGTTAACGAATTCATTTTGATGTGGGTGTGCTGTACTGCCTTTAAAGGGTCACAATGATGCCAGAGTGGAAAAGAAATCACTTTGCAGCTACTCACAGTCTTCATGGGTAATGTCCCATATAGCCAACCTCCAACCTTTAAGATGACAGCAAGTATAAGGGACATAAAATGGGAGATGCATGCAGGTTCTGTGACAGAGAGATGAGGTGGCACATCTCCTCATACTATCTGTGAGAAGGAAATGTTATGTGATGCAGTAGTATTCAGAGAGTTCTTTCTAGCATCAACAGAGGACCACTTGGAAGGTACTACCTCACAGCACCACTTCACCTCCTTTCCTTCTGAAGAGAGTCCTCCATTCAACTTTTGATAGTTTCTGATCCTAATAAATGCATAAGGAAAACCTATTTTCTCTATGTTATTTCTAGACATAACCAAAATTCTTGCATCACAGCAGAATAACTTTTAGAATTATTTCATTTCAGCTTGCATAAATCTTCTGTCTCTGTTCTATTTCTCTTTCTGTTTTCTCACAGCTTATTTCATTGTTATCATTAAGCATTTTATTGTTCTGAAAGAGAAGGGTTTTTTAACAAGTTGATTTCAATCTATACAGTTATGTACTAATTTCAATATGTACAGTCTGGGCCCTATAAAGAAAATTAAATTTTGTAGTTCCATTAAATCATACTCCATTCAAATGAGACTGGAAATTTCATAGCAGCTTAATCTGGAAATATTGGAATCAGCTAGCTGAGTGTTTTATGAGTTAATACGAGAAAATAAAACTTATTTGGAGAGATTTGGGTTTTGTTTTTTCATTTGGTCTTTCATTTTGAGAGGGTTAACAAGCTTTAAAAGATGTTATCATGTTATTCAC
The DNA here is from genome assembly GCA_009769605.1 of Bucorvus abyssinicus. Taxonomy (NCBI): domain Eukaryota; kingdom Metazoa; phylum Chordata; class Aves; order Bucerotiformes; family Bucorvidae; genus Bucorvus; species Bucorvus abyssinicus. The sequence goes on along the minus strand of CM020030.1, from coordinate 15,306,926 downwards.
ATTTTATGTCGTGATGGAAAATATTATGCTAGACAACAATATAAAAAATATCAGTGTTTACAGTATAAAAATGTCCCTCATTTTAGTTTTACAGTCTTGTATTTCTGTTGGCCTTGGGAGAGTTGTTCATATTTTACAGTGCTGTGAACAAAACCAGAATATGTCAGCAGTTTAATCATAAATATACCAATTCACATTTCTTGGTCTAAGTATTGGCAGAGGCATATTGTGTGGCAGAAGAGCATGGCATGTTTTTGCTTCACAACCAAGAAGAGTCCAAGACGCCAGGGAAAGACAAGAGATAGTGAGCAGGTATCATTTTTAATTGGAGTTGCCTGGGAAAGCATTGTTTTCCCACAACATGATTTCATGAAGACAGACCTTTCTTGTTATTTTAGGGTCTCTCAATAACCAACCTGTTTTCTAAAATTCAGTCATCCAATAACAAATGTTTGTTTGGGCTTGGGGGTTGGAATGATATTGTTTGTGGATTTTGGGATGAGGTAGCGGTGGTGGTGTTTATTTTCATTTCAGCCAACCAGAAATGACCTAGAAAGTTTCAGGGTTTGTTTTGTTTGTTTCCATCTTGTAGATTTTCAACAAAAGTTTAATGTTTTAAAGAAAAAAAAAAAGGAAATAAAAAAAAAAGCAGGTTCTTTAGAACTTTAGACTTCCCATTTATGCAAGATGCTGCCCCCTGTTTCTGCTAGTATCAAGATGGGGGGAGGAAACATACAGAAATCCAATTTCAAGGACATTTTCAGCCAAGTTCACCGTCCACAAATGTATAAATGGCGTGCTTGGAGAAATCTTTCAAAGAAATTGCAGAGAAATTCAGCAGACCAGAAGGAATTTATGCTATTCAGTTTTAAATGACCACAGCACTTCACCTGGAGAGAAAGAAATGTTTTTCTGAAAAAATCCTTGTTGATTAGATTGACATGAAATTTTTTATGTATTATAACATAATGAACAAAAAGCAACTCCTGCTATTTATTGTAACATAAACGCAAACACATCTTTTATATTGCTAACACAGATTTTCCCTGAGATATTGGATTTTTGTTTTAATTGCATTGGGTTTTTTTTAATTTAAATTTCAGGGTTATATAGTAATGTTGTGGTTAGTTTCAGCAACCAGATTAATTTCTGTTGTCACTGTTATTTTGATGTACTTATTGTTCCTGGACATGTAGGTATCAGATGGTATACTTCTAGATAACCATTGTCTTTTATTTTAATTTTGAATAAAGGATCAGAAAGGGAAAATATTTTGACAAACATTATCAGATGAATATTTTGGTAGACCTTGGTGTACTTGTGAACTGTGAAGTATCTTATCATAGTCTGAGTACAAATCTTAGCCTTGTGATTTAGGAATTGAATATACAAAACTCTCCACAGTTTAGTGGTTAATATGAAAACCACGTAACTGGAAGTTTAGGCTGCCCCAGCAACCTCTATACCAGCATTTCTATTCTCTTCAGCACAGATGGGATGCCCAAGACACTGATCTGATAAAGGATTATAAGGAACATCATGAAATTTACAAAGAGTTGCATAGCGAAATGCCAGCAATGAATGGCTGAAAACCACCTAAAGTTTCTTTTCTCCTTGATATTTGGAAAGTAAAGCAATATTAACAAGCAAGTTATGTAAGGGATTACGTTACATAGAAATATGTCAGCTGCAGTTTATAAGTAAAAAGATGGAATTTTGAATTGATACATTTAATTATTTATGGAAACACAACAGCCTAGATCGATTTTTCAATAATGCATTAAATTACCTGCATGCCAAGAAGAGAAAATGGACAATTCTGCTGTGAAGAAAACCTATGTTCAGAAAATCTTAAATATAACCTTTTATGCTACACAATGTAATTTAATTAGCAACTTCCAAATGCATTGGGTATGTGGATTCTATATAACAAATGAGGAAATTAGAGGTACTATCTTATGTAAAGTTTTGTTTTTCTTTTTTCTCCAGTAAATGACAGCTCTAAAATTCATTAGATTGGAAACTCCAACTTACAGAATACAGTTTTTACACAATATGAATTAAATTCATTAAGGTATAACTGTGCTTTCATAATGGCACATTTGAGCTTTATTTTTACATCATCATATGGTAATAGAAAAAAATAAAAGAATATCTTCGATTATCAGTGGATTTCTTTATGGATTACTTGAGTCTTTTTAAGAAATGGGTTTCAGAATCACAGAATAGTTTTGGTTAGAAGAGACCTTTAAGGTCATCTAGTCCAGCCATTCACCTTACATTGTCAGGTCACCACAAAAACTTGTCCCTCAGCACCACATCTACATGTCTTTTAAATACTTCCAAGGGTAGGGACTCCACCATTTCCCTGGGCAGCCTGTTCCAATGCTTTACAACCCTTTCTGTAAAGAGATTTTTCTTAATATCCAGTCTAAACCTCCCATGGCACAACTTGAGTCCATTTCTTTCCTCTTGGCCTGTCACTTGTTACTTGGAAGACAAGATGGAGCCCCCACTTTGCTACAACCTCCTTTCGGGCAATTGTAGAGAGCGATAAGATCTCCCTGAGACTCCTTTTCTCCAGACTAACAACTGCAGATACCTCATCTGCTCCTCAGACTTGTGCTCTAGACCCTTCACCAGCTTTGTTGCCCTTCTCTGCACACACTCCTGCACGAAAATGTCCTTCTTGTAGCGAGGGGCCCAAAACTGGGCACAGTATTTGAGGTGTGGCCTCACCAGTGCCAAGTACAGGAGGAGGATCACTTCCATCCTCCTGCTGGCCACACTATTGCTGATACAAGCCAGGATGCCCTTGGCCTTCTTGGCCACCTGGGCACACTGCTGGCTCATATTCAGCCGGCTGTCAACCAACATCCCCAGAGCCTTTTCTGCTGGGTAGCTTTCCAGCCACACTTCCCCAAGCCTGTAGTGTTGCAGGGGGTTGTTGTGACCCAAGTACAGGCACTTGGCGTTATTGAACTTCATACTATCGGCCTCAGCCCATCAATCCAACCTGACCAAATCCCTCTATAGAGTCTCCCAACCTTCAAGTAGATCAACACATCTGCCTACTCTGGTGTCATCTTCAGACTTACCAAAGGTGTGCTTGATCCCCTCGTCCAGATCACTGCTAAAGATGTTGAAAAGAACAGGCCCAAATACAGAGCCCCGGTGAACATCACCTGTGACTGGCCACCAACTGGATCCGACTCCATTCACCACCACTCTCCAGACCCGGCCATCAAGCAAGTTTTTGATTCAGTGAAGAGTACACTCATCCAAGCCATAGGCAGCCACCTTCTCCAGGAGAATGCTGTGGGAACCTGTGTCAAAAGCTTCACTAAAGTCTAGCTAGACAACATCCACAGCTCTTCCCTCATCCACTAAGCAGGTCACCTCGTCATAGGAGATCAGGTTAGTCAAGCAGGACCTGCTTTTCATAAACCCATACTGACTGGGCCTGATCATCTAGTTGTCCTGTATGTGCCGTGTGATAGCATTCAAGATGATCTGCTCCATGACTTTCCCTGGCACAGAGGTCAGACTGACAGATCTGTAGTTCCCTGGATCCTCCTTCTGGCCCTTCTTGTACATGGGTGTTGCATTTGCTAACCTTCAGCCAACTGGTACCTCCCCCGTTAGCCAGGACTGCTGGTAAATAATGGAAAATATCTTGGTGATCACTTCCACCAGATCCCTCAGTACCCTTGGGTGGATCCCATCCAGCCCCCTCAACTTGTGTACATCTAAGCAGTGCGATATGTCACTGACCATTTCCTCTTGGATTATGGAGCCTTCATTCTGCTTTCTGTCCACCTTCCAGCTCAAGGATCTAGACACTCAGAGAACTGGTCTTACTATTAAAGACGGAGGCAAAGGCGGCATTCAGTACCTCAGCCTTTCCCTCATCCTGGGTCACTATGTTTCCCCCCACATCCAGTAGAGGATGGAGATTCTTCTTAGCCCTCCTTTTGCTGTTAATGTATTTATAGAAATATTTTTTATTGTCTTTTATGACAGTGGCCATATTAAGTTCTAGCTGGACTTTGGCCTTTCTAATTTTCTCCCTGCACAGCCTCACATAATCTTTATAGTCCTCTTGAGTGGCCTGGCCCTTCTTCCATAGGCCATAGACTTTCCTTTTCTTCCCGAGTTCCAGCCAAAGCTCTCTGCTTAGCCACGCTGGTCTTCTACCCTGCCAGCTTGTCTTTTGGCACACTGGAACCGCTTGTTCTTGTGCCTTAAAGATTTTCCTCTTAAGGAATGTCCAGCCTTCCTGGAATCCTTTGCCCTTCAGGACAGCCTGCCAAGGCACTCTGTCAACGAATGTCCTAAACAGGCCAGAGTCTGCCTTCTGGAAGTCAAAGATGACAGTTCTACTGACCCCCGTCCTTACTTCCTCAAGAATCCATCTACCATCTCATGATCACTATGGTCAAGATGGCCTCCAACATTCACACCACCAACAAGTCCTTCTCTGTTCACAAACAACAGGTCTAGCAGGGAGCCTTCCCTAGTCGGCTCACTCAGGTGTGCGTGAGCTGTCAGGAAATTGTCTCCCACACAATCCAAGAACCTCCTGGACTGTTTCCCCTCTGCTGTAATGTTCCCCACAAGAACAAGTGGTAGCGATTGTGGGACTTCTCCCCGCTTCTTACAGAATATTTCATCTGTTTCTTCATCCGAGTTGGATGGTCTAGAACAGACCCCCAACATGATATCTGCCTTGTTTGCCTTCCCTCTAATATTTACCCATAAACACTCTACCTTCTCATCACCATCATCAAGCTCTAGACAATCAAAACACTCCCTAACATACAGGGCCACTCCCTCATGTCTCCTTCCTGGCCTATCCCTCCTGAACAGTTTGTAGCCATCCAACGTAGCACTTCAGTTGTGTGAATCATCTCACCATGTCTCCATGATGGCAATTATGTCATAGTTTTCCTGCTGCACAATGGCTTCCAGCTTGTCCTGCTTGTTGCCCATGCTGTGGGCGTTGGTGTAGATGTACTTCAGTTGGGCTATTGACCCTGTCACCTTTGTGGGGGGAGAAGGCCTAGTTCCTGCCTGACCATTCCCAAGTGCTACCACTTTTCCTAGTACACCAGCATCCCTTGTGCCTATACTATCGCTTGGTACACAATCCTCTATCTCCACTGGTGTGGCAGGCCCAAGGAGCTCACTAGCACACTGTCTCACAAAAGTTGATATGCCACTCTCAGTCTTAGCTCCAGTGAGCCTGGTTTTATCCTTTCCCCCGCTTTGAATATAGTTTAAAGCTCTTCTGATGAGCCCTGACAACTCCTGCACAAAGGTCCTTTTACCCCCGTGGGACAGGTGTACCCTGTCTATTGCCAGGCTTGGAGCCAGGTGCTGATCTGAGGGGTTGTCCTGGTGCAATATAACACCAGTTTGATTGACATAGGACACAGACCAATTAAGGTGTTCCTCCCTCTGCACGTCACTGCCCCTCATTGGCTGTGGAGCTCCCTGGCAGGACAGCGTCTCTTCAAGAGCTGCGTACACAGAGTGACAGAACTCCTGCCCTGGCCCTTTACCGCCCTGCCCCTGCTGGAAACCTGCTTACAGAGGCAGCAGCTGTCGCGGTGGCAGCCATTTTGTCTGCCATGAGGGCTGTGGTTGCTGCTCTGAGGAGGACGGGGCTGTTGCTATCTGCTGCTCTGTGGGGCGATCCTGCTGCTGCAGCGGCTGCTCGCTCCTGTCTCCCAGCTGGTACCTCCTGCTGCTGCTCGAACTGCTGCTGTCACCCCAGAGCCATCCTGCTGGTCGCTGCTGCGGTTACTGCCGTGACTGCCCGCTCCACCAAATGCTGCTGCTGCTGCTCCCGCCCGGTGGCACCTGGCAGGGGCGGCCTGACCCCTGCTCCAGGCGACCTGCCATGGCCATTAACGGGTAGTTTGCCCGGAGTTTAACCCTTGCCGCACCAGATCCTTGAGCCTTGTATGTATTTGTTAATACCTTGTTGTTGTTTGTTGTTCATATAATATTTTTCTGTTGTTATTAAAATAGGTTTAATTTCCAGAACTTAACTGAGGCCTCGCCCTCTTACTTTATCTTTTCCCTTTTCTCTCTCTCCTAACCCTTTCCTCCCGGAATGGAGAAGGAGCTGATTGGAGAGAGAGAGTTTGTCCCGTGGGTTGGCCCTGCCGCAGCCAAATTGGTGACATGGGTCTTCCTGTTTCTTCCCACGTTAATCCCTGCAACTAGAGGGGTACAGGAGGACACTACTTGTGCTTCTGATCTCTTGACCAGTTGTCCCAAGGCCCTGAAGTGTTTCTCGATTGCCCTCAGATTTCTTGTGAGTTCATCGCCACCTACCTGAAAAGTCAGTAATGGATAATAGTCTGAGGGCCATACCATGGCAGGAAGCTTTCTCACCACACCCTTAACCCAAGCCCCAGGGATAGAGCAGACTTCCCTAAGAAGTGGGACAAGTCTGCATATTATCGCCTGATTGTATCAGACAAACCCAAAGTACACCATTCTAAGACATCATATATGAGTATGGTACTTCTGGAAGCCATCCTACACATTTGCACATGAGGAAATACACAACTGAAAACTGAAGCTCTTTATATGCTCTGTAACACGTTGTGATTTTAATCACTGTCATTGTATAATAGAAACTATTATTTTCTGTGTTATTTTGAAAAAAATATAATCAATGTTTTTGAAGAAGAAAGTTACATGTCATTAAAAACGTAAACGACCACTGCACAGGGAAAATTGACAAAGTACTGATTGAGCAAGAAAAAAAAGTACAAATATTGGCATTTAACTTATCAATTTCTAGAAAACAGTGATAGCAATATCTTTGTACCTATAATCTAGCTGGCTATATAGCTTAGCTTACAGCTTATCTAATGTTTAAGTCCTTTGTTAGTTTTATTTGTTCAGAAAATATTTAAAAACCTTGTTATAAGATGTATGATGCCTTTTCATAAATAAATGAATATCTGAAATGTTGCTAGACAGTTTATAATGTTTAATCTCTTAGGTGAATTGGCAGTGACCTTCACACTTGGTCTATTTTTCTGCACTTCAAGTTAAAATCAAATTGTCAAATTCTAGAGTAGCTTCTGAGCTACTTCAGTCAGAGAATGTTAAGAAGCTGAAATGATTTATTTATAAACCACAGAAATATTGTTCATCAGAATGAGGAGTTATTTTGTCAACTATTCGTAGATTTACGTTTCTCAGAGTTATTTTTAACCTCTTATACTTTTCTAAATGAATCTAATCTCAACAGCCCAAAGACAAAGTTGCATTTCAAATGTGTTGCAATAGAAAAAACAACATAGTACATGCAGGTTCGTGAGCTCTGTACTATCAATCAGTACAATTGGTACTCTCTTCAGTCTACAATATATATATTCCTGGTGCTAAGGAAAATTATGCCTTTAAAACTTTTTGTTCATTGCACATGGCTGAATTTTCAATTTGTGGCCATGACTCTCTAGTGATTTATATCAGCCACCACTCTATCTGAATTGTTAGCTATTTAGCTTTATAAGAAACACAGAAAGATCCCAAGGCCCGTGCAACTCAAATGATCATTGAATCCATAACTTCTGTTAAAACAACTTGCAAACTCTCCTCTGCTTTTTTTTAACCTCCTACAGTCTGGTATTCACATGAAGTAAAACCCTTCATTGATGTTTAAGTACACAATATTAAAGCCTTACTGTTTTGTAAATTCGGCAGGGCAACTCTCTCTAAACACAGAGATAATCACTGCATAAACAGAAAAGCAATTACGAAACAGTTGTTACATCTTAGTCCTTGATTCAGAGAAAGAGGATCATTTTTATTGAAACATCTGCATTTCATGAACTTGACATACATATTTTTTCTTCTCATTTTTCACTGTACTCTCTTTCTGCCTTCTATTTCATTCTCACCTACATTTTCATCTCTCTTCACGCCGGCACTGTGTCTGTCTCACTCCATGTGTGAATTTCACACAGCACTTGTTGTCTCTACTTGTCTTCCTCCAGCAGTATCTGGAGTGTCTCTGAGATAGTGTTTACAACAAAGGTAGAGAAAAGATAGTGACTACAGAGCACTTTGGAGAGAGTCAGTGTCTATTCATTAGCATGATGATAAGATTCCCATTTAAATATAAAGAAATTAAAGTTGCAGCTTATTTCTAAAGAGCTTTCACTCATATCTGGACAGTTTATCCGTGGTAACCTGCAGTATGAAATAGCTCTAATCTTGCAGGATTTGTTAGCTCAGGCATGTCATTGAGTGAATGCACTTCTCTTTCAGTGGAGCAATGATGTCACTTTCCAGATGCACTTAGAAGTAATGATGTGCTTCAACCTCAACTTCCTCCAGGCAGCTTGTCTCTATTCTACATTTTCTAGAGCTTTCGCCTCAGAGCGTACACTTTGGTCATTGGCATTGAGTTGGCTTCACATTTTGTTCATTGAGCTGGACACCTTGCTGTAGTGTGTCCCAGCAAAGAGAGACACTTGGAAGCAAGCACTAGGGAGCAAAAGTCAAGAACATTGATTTGACTGTGCCGGACCCAGGCTGCATCCAGCAAGACAGGTGCCAACTTGATAAATGACAAATATTTGATCTCTAATTACTTCAAGACTTACTATTCTGTACTCTCTACTGTGCTCCCTAGCATGCCACATAGGGTCTGTAATATCCAGATTCACGTATTTATCATCTGGGATTTCAGTATGTTTAATACCAGAGAGGTCTATAATACCCATTTTGGAGTGAAGAATTTGAGTTGTTTGTCTTCTAAGACTCATGCAGTTTTGGATTGTAGATTTCATCTGCTGATATCTTTGCAGGATATTATACTTCCTCAACAATTATCAATCAATTAGAAATACATTGCTATGGTTATGTTCTTTATATGACTGGCCACAACTACAGACTGTTACGGTGACTATTAAGTGACTGTTATGTGTAATGAGTGACTATTAAGTCACTCTATTCCAAGAGTTCTAATTTTGTCTCATATTGTTCCCTACCTGTCTTCTGTTAATACTGTTTACAAAATTGGTGCTTTTGTTAGAAAAACAATGTTACTGGATTTTTAATGATAACCTTATTCAATACTTTATCCTCAAAATCCATCCTATGATCTAATATAATTATTCCAAATGTTTTAACCCATTATCATTACTAGTTCATTATCCAGAAATCTATGCTTATTGCTAAGCAAGTTAACAAACCTTTGCTTTTCAAGTTACGCTGTTTCTGAAAAGATAAATTGATTTAAACATTGGTTAGAGTTTTTACTTACTGATGATTCTCCACCTTTACCAATTTATGTTGTAAATGCTTGTGGTAGGTTGTCCTTGGCTGGTTGCCGGATGACCACTCATCTGTTCTTGCACCATCCCTCCCCAACAGGACAGGGGAGGAGAAAAAAAGTTGGAAAAGTCCATAGGCCATGTTAAAGATGACATCACTTGCCAGCTACCTCCACAGGCAAAACAGACTCAGCCTGCAGAAAAATAATTTAATTTATTGACAATTAAAACAGATAGGGGTGGTAAGAAATATAGACAAATTAAATCAACACCTTCCTTCTTCCTCCCTTTCCCCAAGCTAAACTTCACTTCTTCATCCCACACTCCTCTACCTCCCCATTCCTGAGCAGTGCAGAGGGATGGGGAATATGGGGTTGTGGTCAGACCAAAACAGCTCCTCTCTACCTCTCTCCTTCCTCCTCGCACTTCTCCCCTGCTCCAGCATGAGTCATCTCCAGGGGCTGCAGTCCTTCAGGGTAAACCTGTTCCAGTATAGTCTCCCCAAAGGCTGTAGTTCCTTCGTGACATATTCACCTGCTCCAGCGTGGAGAACTCCGTGGGCAGCAGAGGGACAACCTGCTCCAGCACGGTCTCTCCAGGGGCTACAGGGGAATCTCTGCTCCAACACCTGGATCTCCTCCTCCCTCTCCTCCTCCTCTCCCCTAGGTGCTGGCACACTTTCCCCCCTCATTCCTCTACCCGAGTGTCCAGTGTTTTGCCCTCCCTTACACAGGCTTTCCCCGAGGTGCCACCATTGTGGCTGCAGGGTTCAGACGTGCCTTGTGGTGGGTTGGTTGGACACAGCTGGAACCAGCTGTGTCCAGTGTGGGGCAGCCCCCGGCTCTCCACACAGAGGCTGCCCTGCAGCCCCCTGCCAGCACCTGGACGTCTGTCACAGTAAAATGATAAATAAAATAGAAAGCAGGATATATATATTATTTTATGCTGTTAAAATAAATTCAGTCATTTGAGGAGAAAGGCAGTTTCACCACTTAAGGAAGACACATCTAGGTGTTACACAGAGTTGGATGAGGACCTGACCAGGACAAACAAGATGCATTCCCAGTGTTTGAAGTTTGACAGTGAATCAACAGCCATGACAGGCTGGTGTTATGTTACTAATCATCTGTCCAGCAGTATAATTTTTTAATTCAGTTGCTTTTTCTGTGATACTGAAATGAGTCAAAATTTGTTCCAACTCTACTTAAATTCGAGAACTTTACAGACAGTAGCACGTTGCAGATAAATATTTGAGCAACGTTTATCTGTTCAAAATTCTGTACCCATCTTAAAAATCGTACACAGTTGGGAACGGAATTGACTTCAGGAGGTCGTGTAGCCCTATAGCCTGCACATCTGCAAGGCCATAAGTGTTTAATTAACTTGGAAGGTCTGCAGTGGTGGAGGCCTGCAAGTTCCCAAAATCTGTGACCTCCAGCAGAAAGGACAACTCTCCCTTCTTTCATTGCGTCATAGTGCCACACACGAAGCTGCAAGATGCTGTTATCACCAGCTCATTACCTTTGCCACAAACTAACATTTGACATTTAAAGTTTCATTTTGAGAGTAAACCGTTTTTCCTACTTACGGATCATAAGACATATATATGGAAGAGTCACCACAGCTACACTATCTTGTCAGTTAAACTGACATTTTTCTAAGAGCTAAAGGAGTGTGTCTTATATTTCATTAATAAACAGACAATGAGGATAAACAAGGTGTGACTTAGCAATTTGACTTAGTGAAGTGATACTGTACAGTGGTTGTAGCCTTTGCATGAAATTAATGCCCATGTAGGAAGAAAAAAAACCATACAGACATGTAGTGACCGTTGACTAGATTTTAGTGTTCATACAATATAAGCAAGTTAGAGATTTTCAATTTGTAAAATTCAGTGGAATTACTTAGCATAATACAAGCATAATATTCTGCACTTTTATTTACCTATTCACTGTTTCTCTTTGCTGTGTACTTTGTCCACTCTTTTTCTTGTCAGACTGAAAAAATTGGATCTTGATTTCCTCTCTCCACCCTCACTTGAATCAGTTCCAAATGAATAAATCCCTAATCGGGCACCAACTATCAGCAGAATGATGTTCTTGCAACAGCCTACACAAAATAAAGTTCCTAGTAAAGGAATTACAGAAAGGTCTAGCACAACTGTATACCAAAAGTAATATTGCTTACGTTGTGTACTCTGAAAGCTGATTGTGCTCGACATGAATACAAGACAGTTGGCAGGAATTATAATTACATATTTTAGCATAAATGATGTTGCAATGGTCTTTTTATGATACACTGAGATTATATAGCTTCTCTAACATGTGCCAGAAAAATAAAATAATAAATAGTAAAATAAAATAGTAAAAAATAAAAAAGCAAATAGTTGGCTATTAGGAAAGTCCAACTTACAAACAGACATACCTGAATAATGCCATTAGAATACTTTATCAGGCAAACATAGCATACCAAGCTTGCATAAAGTGTCCATTGTCTTTTACATTTGTTTCTCCCTTTGATGGATGATGTTTTATGGATTGCAAACATGAATTCACACATTTTCTTACTGCATACTAATAACACGGTATATAAAGGCAGCAAAAAGATCAAAATGAGCTGATAATAACGGAGTGACTTGCAGGTCATGGAGTAATTATTGAAGAGGTTAATCTTGAATTTCTAAGATAATAGCTGCTGCAAGTGCAAATGGTGACATTGCTACACTAGGAACAAACTTCAGAAGGTCACAATCATTCTAGCATACAGGTTTTACATATTGTTTAAGAATGAACTAAGTTCTTTTATCATGGATTATAATGCTTCTCAATAAAGCGAGACAAAGATGATTGTTGATCTTTGCTTGACTGAGTTAATGAAAGTAAAGCTGATAATGATTTGCTGAAACTATCCCCTGAAGGTACACTGCTGTATTGCTTGCCCATTGGTAGTTCATACTGTCTCAGTGCTCTAGAAGTTTTTATGGCTAATGATATGGCAAAGTTGCAGCTAAATTTATATTTATGTGAACACCATCACTGACATACATTATTATAATCATTTGGCATATGTATGAGATATAAGTACATTGGATCAAAAAATATGTTCCTTTTTATTACAACTATTGGAACATAAATTGTGCACAAACTGACTCACGTCTTGGTTAACGGTAGTGTTATTGCACAATGCAACACAATGAATAGAAGATGATAAGGGTCAATAGAAGTCTATGGTATTTGAATGCCACTTACCACAGCAATATTTGGCATGATTCCTTCAGTATTACTTCACATGTTCTGTGCCTTTTCATACTGCAACCCCTGAGCACATGCTATGCTCTCAATCCAGTGAGGGAGGTAAGATACAGTTGAAGGAATGGGAATTTGATATCCCTTAATGGTTAGCAATGATAATCAAAAATTGAAAATATTAAGGCTACCATGCAGACTACCTCTTTAATATAGCTTGTTGGAAGTAAAAGTTTGTGAGGATTTCTACTGAAATGCAGATGTCCTCTGGAAAAGAAAAAGGGGGGGGTGGGGGGGTGGGGGGGTGGGGGGTGGGACTAATAGGAAGATTTTGTTGGTAAAAGAAATCTTGAAGTTTTCACCTAGTTTCCTCAAAATATGTAAGATGTGTTTAAAAGTCTGTAAGTGTGCATGCTTGAAGAGCTGGCTGTAAGAATGAGATCAAATATAGGCAAATGACGTATAGTTGTGGGAACAAAATGACCTTACAATGTGCCAAAAATATTTAACTGGTCATGGGGAAAGAGTGTAAGTGGCATAAAAGAGCAATAAACAGTGAAAAGTTTGGGGAGGGGGGGAAAAACAAGCAAGTAGATTTTTTCCTACTGTTCTTCCAAAATGAATTGGGTTTCTTCAGCAGTAAGCATAGATACTTGAATATCATTGCAATTTGCAGTAACAAAACTGATGAGGTTGACGGTTCTTTATCAAAACCAATAAATTTGATACAATTTTAAACGTAAATTATTTTATTTAGAAATAGTTAAAAATAGCTTTGTAAGAAATATTTTTCAGTATACTGAAGTGTAACTTCCCCTGTATTAAAACAATGAATACAGTATTACTGTACAAGGATTTAAAAGGAAGGATATCATTCTCTTGATGTACCACACAAGAGTTTTTAAAGTACAATTTTCCTCAGTCTTATTAATTATTTTCAGTTGTCTTCAGAGAACAAAGCAATTATAATAATAGATGGTGTAATTACATGTTCAGTGACTATATAATAAGATTGCAGCTTAGACAAATTTGAGTTATATACAGTTTCGACTCTATGAATGCTATTAAATAGAGTTGCTTTTCTGCTGGAAATTCTTTTTCATAGTTTGATGATTTCAAATGTATAATATGCTCAGATATTAATTCATCCTAAAGGATATTGATTATTGACATTAATGACAAGAGTATATTAAAATATCTTATTGTCTAATATTGGTTAAATAGTCTTTTTAAGGTTTCATGTGTGTTGCTTATCTTATAGTGATTTCTGTATTCATTATATATAACCACTGAGACTGCTGTAAAAAAAGTAATCAATCAGCTCTGCTCCAGAAAACTATACATCAGAGTCTACATAAATTATTTAAAAAAAAAAAAGGTAATAGCAAATTGCAGTATCAAAAATAAAACGCAAGGAAATATTTCCAAACCAGTTGTCATCTTTGATAAATCTGTACATCTTAATTTTTATATATGCCTGAATGTTCCACAGAATATTTCTTTTATATGTGAAATTCAATATTCCTAATACTGATATTGAAAATTTAAAAATCAATGTTAAAGAAATAACCCCCCCAAATTAAGTGTTTTTCAAATGCTAATTTAGACATGGGTAAAAGAACTAATCTCCATTATTATAAAGCTATCTGTAAGGATTTGTACATAAAGGCAAAGTCATGCCTGTGTCCTTAAAATCCACAATGATAGTAACAAGCATGGTTTGCTTTGTTAAAAAATTGCACGGATGCAATGACTTTTCTCCAGTATCTAAACGGTATTAGAAATCAGTTAACTATGCCAAGAACAATATCCATGAACAGACATTTTAGGAATATTCCAAAAGCCAGATGGAAATCTTAAGATCTGAGCATTCCCTCAAAAATTTCATCTTCCGTTGTAGAAAGTAACTTACAACATGTAGGTATTGCTGTGGGTTGACATTGCTATTTTGTTGTAAGAATTATGTATGCACTCTTTTAATATTATACATCTTTACATTAAATTGTGAATTCTTCACCTGAATTTGCAGGATTTCATGTCAAGGTTCAATTCTGTTTTCAGCATTTTTACTTTAGAAAACTTTTCTCATAGCTGATCCCAAGTATGCACTCCTTGAATGATAGTTTTAAATTGCACTAATAGCTCTCAGATAAAACAAGAGGCAAAAGCTTAAATTATAAATAGTGTATTGTGCATTTTTCACCTTCCTTAATACACATTCACAGTTGTAAGTAGCCGTTAACTTCAGATCCTCACTTGTAAACGTGCTGTGGAGTCTGAATGTGAGAAAAATATTTTCTATGATATTTGTCTGTAAGAAAAAGTGCTATTGGGTGTGTTTATTTTATTTAAACAATACACCAGTAGCAGTTTCCTGGCTGTGCAAAACAAAAGTCAATTATTTTATTCTGGCAAAAATACATAAATGTGTAAATACATTACAATTGCAATTCCCAGACCTTCAGAGATGATGTTTTGTATGGTCTCAACTTCTGTATACAGACTCTGAAATACAAAACTGTCTCAAATACCAACATAGTGCACAAGCAATAGATAATTAGACCTTGAAATACTCATTTATAAATAGGAGGTTCTGTTCGCAATCATTTTGCTAATGACAAAATGCCTCTTTTTTTTGTAATTTGGATCTCTAAGAGCAACAACAAAAAAAAGTGCTCAATGGAAAGCATAATTTTCTCTGCAGACTAACTATAACCTTTATGAAGTTTGTCATTTTAACTAGAGTGTTGTTTATCTGGAATTTGCTCTGCTTTAATGAAGCAATATGGACAGGTCTTCTGGTTTCATTCATCATAAGTTTTTGTTGCAATACAGGAAATGAATGTGGCTGCTTCTCAATATGTGAGACACACTTACAATGCCAACACAGTCATTGCAAGAAGGATAATACTCTAGAGCATGGTCACTGGGATCAGCTGAAACTTAAAAAAATTGCTTGTTAAAATAAGGCTGGTGTTTAGGAAGCAAGAAATAACTCAGTGGAAATGATGGATTGCCTTATTTTGTCAATATTAGAAACTGAAACTTTCTGTGACACAACAGACACAAAGCAATGAAGCCGGAGCTCCTTTGGCTACAAAACAGTCCACCTTTTTGCCCTTTACTTTTTAACTAAAATAAAATGCTGTAAGTGCAGATTAGATATTGATTACTGAAATAGTTCAAGTTAAAATATTTTATTTGCTGCTAGAACAGCAAATTCAGGATTTTTTATTTCTGTAAAATTGTCTAGGTTATGGTGGATTGTCTGGTCCTGAAGCATCTTGCCAAGTTGTACTAATCCATTACATGTCTCTAACAAAAAAGAAAACCCTAATTCATTTTCTTGTTGCCATTCTTTTAGAGCCAGAGAATGGGAGATATTGAACAACCAGCACTCTTACTAAAGGCCCTAGGAGTAAAATACCTCAGCAGTACCTATTAAGACTTGGTCAGTTATATTCTTTCATTGAAATTGCCTAACCTGCTTGGCAGTAAAATTAATACAGCTCTCAATGATTACTTTTGTGAGGTTTTATTTTCCTTCAAGATGTGTTTTAAATGTCTTCTATATGCCACCATTTATTTTGCACTATAATGTAGGATGTACAAAGCAGACAGCAGGGGATTCTGGGTAATTTTCTCATTGAAAACAACTGCCTTTCGGTTGCTTCACTAAGCCAACAGGAAAGCAGGAAAACAGGACAATATAATCAACCAGAGGGCATTTTAAGATGTAAAATTAGAAGCGAAGAAAGATTTGTCAGTTCCCTTCTCCTATAGTGATCCTGGGGTTTTGATGAGAAAGTCAGGTTTTGAAATCCTTCCACCAAATTATAATGGCAGTAATGACTGTTTGATACAGGTTTAAGCAGCAATAGACTTAGAAGAGGGCTTTATAGTTTGAAAGAGATATTCTTGGCAACCTGGATAGTACAGTCCTACAAAGAACGATTGAGTTTGTGACGTCTCTGTTGTCCCTTATTTGGCTTATTGAGGTGGGTTTTACCTCCTGACTGATGGCATCTCATCCCCATATGACTTTCAGTGACTTAGAGGAGATCCTTCACTTCAGCTCTTCATGACATTGTCATAAAGATCTCTGTTTAACTAAAATGAATTTCAGGTATTGGTATTAATCTTAAGGTATGGAGTACCGACCAGTCAGCTTCACCTCCATGCCCTTACGATCATGGAAGAGATCCGCCTAGAAGACATATCCAAATATATGAAAGACAGAGATGTGATCACACACAGACAACATGGCTTCACCAAGGGCAAATCATGCCTGACTAATGTAGTGACCTTCTACAATGGAGTGAACAAGGGAAGAGCTGTGGATGTCATCTACCTTGAATTCTATAAGGCCTTTGATAAAGCCTCAGACAACATTCTTTCTGCTAAAATGGAGAGATATGGGGTTGACAGGTGAACTGTTAAATGGATAAGGATTTGGCTGGATGACCGCATCCAAAGAGTGGTAATTAACGGCTCAATGCCTAAGTGGAAACCAATAAAGAGTGATAACCTTCAAGAGACCATACTTTCTCCAATACTATTTAATATCTTCAGCATTAACATAGCTGGATTGAGTGCACCCTCAGCAAGTTTGCAGATTACATCAAGCTCAGTGGTGCAGTTGACATACCAGAGGGATGGGATGCCATCCAGAGGGACTTTGACAGACTGGAAAGGTGGGCCCATGGGAACCTCATAAAGTTCAACAAAGCCAAGTGCAAGATCCTGCACATGGGTCAGGGCAATCCTAAGCACAAATACAGGCTGGGCAGTGAGTGCCCCTCTGAGAAGGATTTGGGGGTACTGGTGGGTGAAAAAATGAATATGAGCTAGCAATGTGCATTCGCAGACCAGATAGCCAGTCACATCCTGTGCTGCATCAAAAGAAGTGTAGCCAGCATATCAAGGGAAATAATTTTCCCCTCTACCCCACTTTCATGAGACACAACCTGGAGTTCCCCTCTGGGATTCCCAGTACAAGAAAGATGTGGAACTGTTACAGAGGGTGCAGAAGATGGCCAGAAAAATGGTCAAAGGACTGGAACACCTCTCCTGTGAAGAAAGGCTGAGAGAGTTGAAGTTGTTCAGCCTGGAGAAGAGAAGGCACTGGGGAGATCTTTTGATGGCTTTCCAGTACTTAAAAGGGAGCCTACAGGAAAGATGGGGAGGGACTCTACCAGAGAGTGTGTAGTGATAGGACGAGAGGTAATGTTTTCAAACTGAAAGAGAGTAGATTTAGATTAGATATTAGGAAGAAATTCTTTGCTGTGAGGGTGGTGAAACACTGGAACCTGTTGCCCAGAGCAGTTGTGGACGGCCCATCCCTGGAAGTGTTTATGGCCAGGTTGGATGGGGCTTTGAGCAACCTGATCAAAGGAAGGTGTCTCTGCCCATGGCAGGGGGTTTGGATCCCTTCCAACCCACACCATTCAATGACTCTATGGATAGGAATGTTAGGAAGTAGAGTCTTCTTGCTTTGCTCTTTACAGAAGAAGAATTAAGTGAAACATTTTCTTGATAAAATTTTTAAAACACAACTTTTGGCTTCTCCTCACTGTAAAGCACTCTGCCCTATCACAGTCTGATTCCTCGAACACTGCCATTCCTTTGACTAAACCAGGATCTATTTCCAGGTCATCTTCACTGTCCTCTGGGGAGAAGGGTCACTGACTAGGCCAGTGAAGCCTTCTGATGTCTATTATGAACAGTGAATCTGAGGAGGCCAAATTCATGAAGAAAGTGGAGACCAGCACCTGCTACACAAGTCACTTTCTCCATATACCTCATAAAAAGTCACCTCATGGGCGTTTTTCTCAAGTATTCTGGGCAGAATCCATTTTGTATCCATAACTCATTGCAAGGTGATGTCTATTGATTCGAGTGCTAAGGACGTCTCCTAGAAGGAGATTTCACAGTGCATCAGTGCCAAAGAATCCCTCAAAGCTGAGTTGCCGAAGGATATGAGTCTGTGTGTCTGTCTGTCTGTGTAGATCTGCAAGAGCAAAATACATCAAAATAAGACCAGATGTTGCTTGATTTCATAGTTCCTTGTCTGTGTCCCTCTCAGTCATTACTGACCCCTATTTTAACATGAGATCTTGCAGGTCTTTTTCTTAATTTCATAACAAGATGAAGTGGCATAGTGTGAAAAAGAAATACACAGTAGTTAGATTTAAGACAATAAGATGAGCTTAGATACTTTGCTTAAAAAAGTGTTATATCTGACACAATATGTATCTCTAGATATGTTTACCGGTGCAAATTTCAAGTAAGTTTTTGTTTTGTTTTTGTATTATTTTAGATTATAACTGCATTTTTACTGACAAAACTCACAGAACCTATCCTCTTGTGGAATTTTCAGGAATTTTGCTTTAGTAAGTCTCATTGGATAGACCAGTTATAGTTATGATTAACAACCTAAGGGGCTAACTAGTCAAGTAGTTCTTATATTCTACTTCATACAAATGAATGCCTTTGACAACATTTATTTTTTCATAGAATTTTTTAAAATTGAAATAAGTTTACAACTTTTCACAAAGGTCTCATAATGGGGACTGTTAGATAATTAATGTGAAAGTTTTAATAAACTTTCATGTAACCAGTTCCTCTAAAGTATTTTCATGGATAGTTGTGCCTTTTTTCTGCTGACAAAGTAAGTTTCACCTTCGTGTACACCTTGTGTACCTTTACAGGTCTCAGTATCATTTTAACCTATTGACATTTGTAAATAGTAACATCAGTGTTGGGGGAAAAAAGCCACACTGACAAAACTATGAGAATGAGAGAATTTAGTTTGACTGTTTTATAAATCAAGTCAAACTTATTACCTTTGGATTACATTGTTTAAAGATGGAGAATTACAAGTAAATAAATGTGACAGTGAGAAAGGGATTAATTAACAACTATTTCCCAGTAAACCAATTTAGACAATGTAATTTGGAACTATTACCCAACATGACTGATATGAAGGATAAATTGTGTCAAAGATAGAGAATATCATGAGAATTTTTCAGTGAAGTAGTAGTATTGTTAGCATACATTAGGTGGAAACAAGTTTTATTTGTTTCATATGTAAAAGCAGTAGAACAAAGCCCTTAAAACACACGGCATGACAGGGATCAGTTAACACTCTTTCACTAATCATCATATGAATTTTAACTTAAAGATATTCTGAAAACATAGTCTTTAAAAATGTCATGATGCATAAAAGACTGGAAAATATCAGACATTTAAATCCTCTGTATGACAATACTGAATAAATGTGATTGCACATCTTATGGGTTCAGAAACATAAGTTCTAATTTTGCTGTGCATCATTCTTAGAGACTAGCCCTACTTTGGTACCACATCTAAATTGACATGTGGTAGTTTAACCCTAACTAACTGAACCTGATGACAGCAACATGTTTCCTTGTGTGCTAGTGAACACATCACACTCATCTTCTGGCAGGCCAAAGGGAACGCACCAGATGTACGGAGCCAAGAATTCACTGTTAGTCCAAGTAATGTTTCAGCTGTCTCTTACAGTCCTTTTTCTGTTAAGAAAAGTTTCAGTAATAACACAGTTAACATCATTACTGAGCCCCAGCAAATATTCCCAGTACTTATACCTTGTCTCTGGTGCGGTGCTCCAATGTCCCCTTGTCCTGAAGCTGAGGCTGATGCTTTTGTCTCCTACAGAATGATCTGGGAGATATGGGCACATCATCCCCATGGCCACCACCCTGAGATCTCACCGGAAAGAGCGTGATGCTGGAGGTGGTCTCCCTTCCTCCTCAGTCCTGGGATGCTTTTGGTTTTCTTTTCGTACATTTTCCTTTCATTTCATACATTTCTGCCTACTCCTTTCCCTCCAGACTCCCAGGCAAGGGATTAAAGCTGCCTCACAGTCTCTCAGTATCTCTGGGGGGCCATTTGTTCAGCAGGGACAGCCTGGGACTATTAGCCCCTTCCCCAACAGCTGGAAGCTGTTGCTCAGACAGGCTGGAGCTCAGACAGGCTGGGCAACAGGCACTCAGCCGCAAGGTACCTGGTAAACCCAGCTCAGCCCTGCTCAGGCCAAGAGTAGCCCAGCCCAGGCTAGCCCTGGGACCCAACACAACCTGACAACAATCCTCAGTAGTGGTGAATATAACCATGCTTACTGTGCCACAACTATCAAAGCTGATATGGCTTAACCTAATTAGACTTAGAGCTATCTTTGATCTATGGAATTACTGAAATTAAAATATTTGCAATTATCAATGGTATGTGTTTAGCTTGTTATAAATGATTTTAATTAGTCCAAACATTTGAAAATATATAAAGCTTTTGTTTAATGGCAAATACTGAATATCTATTTTTACACTTCTGTTGAGAGGAAGGTGAAAGACCAATTTACATATTCATACAGACTTGCAGTTTCACAGTCTCATTTGAGTTTTCACTCAGGTTGAGTAAATAGGTTGACCCCTATTTACTTCTTTCAAAGCATGTTTGAGGATGATGGTAAGATGAAGGGAAAGGTACAAAACTGAAGCATCCAAATGGTGAAAGACAGATTTATTATTAATTACATCTCCTGGGATATGTACATGCTATGCAAATAAGGATAGTTTAAGTCTTTTAAACACAACAGTTTCAAGTATATTTTATTAATGATCCAGAATTCTTGCTCTAAGAGTTTTACCTAGGGTTAAATAAATTTTAGTCTAGGTTTTATTCCTTTAAAAATTAGAACATATACATATATCTCTCAATAGATACTGACATTAAAGATTTTGAATCCACGCTAGAGTTTTCTTTCTTAGTCTTCATGTCAGCCACTTTTCTTTTTTTTTTTTTTGTAGAAATTGCACAGAGCTGTCCAGACATGTTCTTTCTCAAGTGTGTTGCATCACTGGAGATATTAGAGGAAAATACTAGGTTGTCTTCTCTCACATAGAAGAAGTACTGCCATTAGGAGAGTGGCTATTTCCCTCTCAGCTCTTTCTTCTGTTTTCAGTATGGTCAGTTTTGTTTTTTGTTGTTTTTTGGATTTTTTTTTTTTCAAACTGTGAAAAATAAGGCAAGAGTTCATTTACTCATCAATCTGGTGGTTAGGAACCCACACAAGGTGGAGGTAGGATGAAGCCACCTGCTTTTGCAGATTAGAAATTCTCCTGCCCATTTGCTTTGCTGTGGTAGCTAACAGATCTCTGTAAAGATATTAAAACCTGTTGATGGCAATACACTTCCCTTCTTGCAGCTGAGGACACACTGCGAGGTCAGGAGAAATTGTAAAATGGATTGGTCTTCCTATCTCATTTCTCTTCTGCATCCATCCAGGTTAAAATAAGACTCAGGTGGACCAAAGGAGGGTGGAGTCAAGGCTTTTTTTGATGTAGATTGTAGCTGGTGTTTTTTTTTTTTTTACAGTGATGTACTGTCTTCTATGTTTCTATTTTTTTCAATGGACTTGTTTTCTCAGGTGCCTACAGTTCAACCTTGTTTAAGGAGCTCTATTGTGCAAACCGCATTTCATTGCAGTATTGAGATGATAAACTGTCTTACTTCGTATTTTCATGCACTTTCTCCAGTTTTCACAAATGTGTCTACATTACAGACAATTTCTGAATTTCTTATAGCATACTTGTCTCTGTACACTCTTGTTGTATGATAAATACTCAAGATTTGCCTCTTAAAAGGAGAGGAGGAAGTACTCTCACAGTGACAGGCGACATGATCTGTTGTTCAGGTGATTTCTAAGGCACTGTGGCACACAGCCACAATCTTCCTTCAGAGATACACAGAGGAAATGGGCTGGTGTGGGAGCAGCTGTGGTGTCTGCAACCATGATATATCTGAAATGGTTAGCTGGAATGTGTATCGTACTCTTCTGGATGGTGAAAGTGAAGTAAAACAAGACCGATCATTTTGGCAGCTTTTTTTTTTCTTTCCCCCCTCCTGTAATACTTTTAAGTTGTTGTACACATTTTCATGTGAGGTTAAGGCTTGCCAAACAACATTGTGGGTTTTTATTTTTCATTCAGCATCAAGCTTTCCACTTTATTGTTGCAAAATTATAAGACAGATAATTATAACACAGAGGCCATCTACTTGATGGATAAAATATAAGTATTTTTCTCAAAATTCAAATGAACTTGCATTCCATATACTAATGTATTACAATAAATAAATTTCAATTCCTGGAGATTTAGGTGGTATTCACAGTTTTGGGATAGGTTTTCCTCTAAATTTATTCGAATAGAAGTAACATATCTGTTCTATTGTTTCTTCTACAAGATTCCCTTACCAGATTCAGTCCCAGGTGGACTTCAGCTTTCCTTTTTCTCTGTGTGCTTGGACAGTATATTTGTACTCCTCCTCGGTTACCTGCCCCTGATTCCATCCACTGTCTTTTTCTAACTGAGTTTGGCCAGGAGCTCCTTGTTCATCCATGCAGGCCTCCTGGCATTTTTACCTACTTGTTGACATGGACAATTCTTAAGCTTAGAAGAGGTGATCCTTGATTACAAAGTAGCTTTTTGGGCTCCTCTTCCCTCCAGGGCCTTATTTGATGGATCTTTTCCAAGCAGATCCTGGAAGAGGCCGAAGTTGTTTCTTCTGAAATCCAGGGATGTGATCTTACTTTTTGCCTTACACTAAAGAACTGAATTCCTCCATCTCATGGTCATTTTAGCCAGGGCAGCCTTCAACCTTCAGATTCCCAACAAGCCCTTCCTTGTTTGTAACTATGAGGTCCAGCATAGCATTTTGTCAGCTCCTCTGTCACCTGTGTCAGGAAGATTTCATCAATATGCTCCCAAAAGCTCATGGATTCCCTGTGGCCTTCTGTGTTGCCCCTTCAACAGATGTCAAGGTGATTTACGTTGTCTGAAGAAGGCCTTATCTGCTTCTTCCTCCTGATTGGGCAGTCTGTAGCAAACATCCACTACAACATCACCCACATCTGATCGGCCCTCTAATCCTGACCCATCAGCTCAAAGATATCTCGTCACCTGTCCCAAGGCAGAACTGTATGCAATCCTGATGCTCTCTCACATAAAGGGCCACTTGCCCTCTCCACCTTCCTGGCCTGTCCTTTCTAAACAACCTGAATCCATCCATGGCAGCACCTTAATTGTGTGAAATATCCCACTATGTCTCTGTAAAACTCATGGGATCATAGCTCTGTAGCTGCACACTAATTTCTAACATCTCCTGAGTGTTCCCTGTGTTGTATCCATAAGCACACAGGCACTTTGGGGATGCACCCAGTGGTGTTTTCCTAGAAAAGGTACCAACGTTTTCCCCGTAATAGTTGTTCATGGTCATGGTTCTGCTGTATTAACAGTGTGTTTCATGGTCATTTTCAAAAGTAGTGAGTCTATGACAACTATTATGTTATTCAAGAAGAGGCATATGTTGTTTCTCTGATACAAGGCGTGGAAGAAGGATCACACCTAGTGTTCAATTTATGGTCTTTGGTGTCATACTTGGTTTGCTCTGTGTTGTTTTGCTTTTTCCTCACCTGAATTCTATTTCTTTTTCCTGTCAGTAGCAATACCTCCTCATGCAAAGTACATGAAACTAACAGGCATTATCCTTCTCGGCACTGTCAGGGTTTGTATTCTGGTAAAGAGAAAAGAGAAATGATACATTCGGGGAGTCTTCTCTCTGACAACAGAGCACTAGATATAGATTTCCTCTAGTCCTCAGGGGACTAGCAGAATCATCATTCTTTCCTCTCTGTTAGCATTGCCAAGCTCGTGTTCCTGGTTGTGTGATGCAAAAGTTATGAATATGTGCAGCCTCTTCCTCTCTCCCCTCCAAACCGGGTTTCCTTTGGCCCTGAAGCAGCTACTTCTTAGCAAACATCCCTTGAGCTAGTGCTGGAACGGTAAGAGCAGCCATGTGAATGCTGAGTCCAGCAATGTGGTAGTTTGCTAGGGGACAACTCAGGAATTTCTGAGCTGCAATCCATTGCTTAGTGTAAACACGCAGTCAGCAGTTCTGACAAAAGGCAGCATCACTTGCAGAATATGTGCATTCATTTTATTATTGTCTCTGTAATATTGCATCTGTATTATTGCCTCTATCTGCAGATTTGCATGAGCAATCTCATTCACAAAAAGTTGGAAAGGGAGAGAAAAATCAGCTTGGTGCAGTAATACTGTGCATGTGCATTTGCTTATATATCCTGAGCATCTGAGAAAACCTGAAGCTATCCTAGGTTTTGATAGCCTTGTAGCTTCCTTATCTCTAACTTGAAAAGGTAATACCCAGATTTAATGAGATTAAAAAACCCAAACAAGTCCAAGCTATAAGATCTATAAACTTTGTAAACTGAAGAAAAGACAAGTATATTAATGAGACAAAAAAGCTGTAATTAACTCCACCATTTCCCCACAAACATACTCTGATAATTCTAATAAACAGTTTCTCTCAGGGCTACAGAGCACTGAAACACCAAATTTACACATTTGGTGGTTGACAACCTGAAGTAAAAGACTGAACAATCTGCCTATTCACCTAATTAACACTATTGATTCAGATTCGATTAGGATTTCCTTGGGGCAGGAGAAGTATTCCACAGGTTGCTTGAGTTCACCGATGCTCAACTCTAATGACTCTAACTGACATAATAGGGGGAAATACCCTCCAAAAATAATTTGGATGGAACTGAATCCTGGATTGGAGTAGGTTTGAATATCAAACTATGTAAAACAATCAGTTTGCAATAACTGGATTTCTCAAAAAAAAAAAAAAAAAAGAAAAAGGAAGAATTTATCTTGACCATTGTTAGGTCTGAAGGGATAGGAGTGGGTTAGTGCACTGGTAAACTAACTAGTACAATAAAATCCACCTCAAACCATCTTACATAAAATCTAATGTTAAAGCTAATGTAAAATGTAACAGTTCACTTTGCTTTTTGTGTAACACTTTGTGACACGGTTTTGTATCGACAGTAATTATATCATAGAGAATAAATAGAGTTTACAGTGTTTAAAAGCCTGTAGGTTTTGTTTGGATTTTTGTTGTTGTTTTTTTTTTTTAAACTATCTCTAACTGCTTCATTCAGATCATAGAATCATAGATTGGTTTGGGTTAGAAGGGACCTTAAAAAGTCACCCTGTCCGCTCATACCCTGCAGTGAGCAAGGACATCTTTAACTAGGTCAAGTGGCTTGGAGCCCCAACCAACCTGAACGTGAATTTCTCCAGAGATGGGTCATCTACCACCTCTCTGGGCAACCTGTGCCAGTGTTTCACCATCTTCTTCCTTGTATGTACTCTGAATCTCCCCTCTGTTAGTTTAAAACCATTACCGCTTGCCCTGTTGCAACAGGCCTTGCTAAAAAAGACTGTCCCCATCCTTCTTATAAGCCCCCTTTAAGTACTGGAAGTCTGCAATAAGGTCTCCCCAAAGCCATCTCTTCTCCAGGCTGAACAACCCCAACTCTCTCAGTCTGTCCTCATAGGAGAGGTGCTCCATCCCTCTGATCATTTTAGTGGCCTTCCTCTGGACATATCCAACAGGTTCATGTCTTTCCTGTGTTGAGGACTCCAGAGCTGGACACAGTACTCCAGGTGAGGTCTCACCAGAGCAGAGGGACAGGAACACCTCCTTTGACCTGCTGACCATGCTTCTTTTGATGCAGCCCAAGGTTATGGTTGGCCTTCTGGATTCCAAGTGCACATTGTCAGCTCATGTACAGATCCTCCTAGAAAATATACTAAAGCACATCAAGAACAGGGAGTTTACTCGAGACAGCCAGCATGGCTTTACCAAGGGCAGGTCCTGCCTGACCAACCTAGAGGCCTTCTGCGATGAAACTGGAGAAAGTTGGTGTTGTTGGGCCTGGAGAATAGATGGCTCCATTCAAGGTCATGTTGGTTGGGGCTTTGAGTTAAAGATGTTAAAGATGTCCTTGATCACTGCGGGGTTGGGGGTGTGGGGTGGTGGGCATTGGACTAGATGACCTTTCAAGGTCCTTTCCAACCCAAAGTATCCTGTGATTCTATGATCTATTCCATAATCTTTGTGAGACAGAGAGGTGAGGCTGACGGGTTGGTAGTTCCCAGGGTCTCCTTTCTACCATTTTTAAAAATAGGTGCAATATTTCCCTTTTTCCAGTCACCAGGGACTTCATCTGATTGCCAGGACTTTTCAAATATCGTGTAGAGTGGCTTGGCCACTACAGTAGCCAATTCCCTCAGGACTCTGGAATGTATCTCATCAGGTCCCACAGACTTATGTATGTTCATGTTCTTCAGGTGGTCATGGACCCGATTTTTCACACTGGGAGGGACTTTGCTCCCCCTTGTCCCTGTCTTGTGGTCCATTAACTCAGGAGGTATAGGAAGAGAGGTTGCCAGTGAAGACAGAGGCAATAAATGTTGTTGAGTACCTCAGCCTTCTCCTTCTCTGTTGTTACCAGCTTGCCAGTCATGTTTGTCAGGGGGAGTACACTTTCTTTGATATTCCTTTTCTGGATGACATACGTGTAGAAGCCCTTCTTATTATTGTTTGCATCCCTTGCCAAGTTCGTCTCCGGCTGCACCTTGGACTTCCTGACCCCATCTCTACACAACTGGGCAGTGTCCCTGTACTCTTCCCAAGATACCTGTCCCTGCTTCCACCGCCTGTGCAGTTCCTTCTTGCCCTTTAGTTTGACCAGCAGGTCTCAACTCAGCCATGCCAATCTCTTCCCTTCCTTGCCTGATTTCTTAAACCTGAGGATCGAGAACTCTCGTGCTCTATGCAGATTGTCCTTAAAGATCTGCCAGCTCTGTTCTGCTCTCTTGTCCATGAGGGCCTTTTCCCAGGGACTCCTGTTAACTAACTCCTTGAGCTGGAATTTTGCTGTCCTAAAAGTCAGGGTCCTGTCTATACTCTTTACTTGATCCATATCCCTCAGGACTGTGAACACTACCATTGTGTGATCACTGCAGCCCAGGCTGCCTCCAGTCTTGACAGGACCAATGAACTCCCTTGCATTGGTGATCATCAGGTCCTGTATTATGTCCCCTCTGGTGGGGCTGTCTATTACCTGGCTTAAGAAGTTATCTTTGATAACTTCTCCAGGAGACTCCTGGATTGCCTTCATCTCACCATGCTTCTTTTCCAGCAGACGTTGGGGTGGTTGAAGTCCCCCTCCTCCCTCCTGAGGCCTATAGTAGACACCAACCACAAGGTTCCCTTTGATGTCTTGGTCTCTAATACTTACCCATATGCTTTTGACCTGCTCGTGGCTATTCTTCAGGGACAGCCTTTCACGCTCTATCCATTTCTTGACATAGAGGACAACCCCTCATCTTATCCTTCCTCGCCCGTTCCTTCTGAACAGCCTGTAGTCATTGATAGGCACACTCCAGGCATGGGATTCTTCCCTGTGATGGACTGACTTAGATCTGATGCCTTAAAAAATTGTTTTTCAACACTTGTTGCTTTGTTATGTTGACTTGGACTGCCTGGCTGCAGGGAACAGCCCCTGCCTCCACCCCGATTCTCCTGCCTTGGAGGCGCCAGTTCCCCTGCCTTGGGGGAGAGCTAGGACCTGTTGCTAGGTGATCCCGAGTTCAGAGGCTTGTCACTGTGCATGTACAGGAATGAGAGGACACTCTGCAGTCATGGCAGTGGAAGGGGCAAAACCCACCAGAGACCCCAGCCTCATTCAAGTGCTCATGTCCTGAGACCCCAGACCCATTTCTGGAATTGTCCAGAAGGAGCAACTGCACATGTTCAGCTGAGGAACTGAGCCCTATAAAGGGCGAGACCCCAGCATGTCTGGTGTCTGTGCATGCGTGACACCCACCACCAGAGGAAACCAACAGTGACAGTGGACCCTGCTGGACAAGGACAAGCATCGCTGGAGACTATTTCAAGAGTGGTGAGGTATTCTCTAAACTCTTACCTTTTCTATTCTTTCCTTTTCTTTCTCCTATCTTCTCTGCTTTC
Organism: Bucorvus abyssinicus; assembly: GCA_009769605.1. Taxonomy (NCBI): domain Eukaryota; kingdom Metazoa; phylum Chordata; class Aves; order Bucerotiformes; family Bucorvidae; genus Bucorvus; species Bucorvus abyssinicus. Next base: position 15,278,434 of record CM020030.1, on the reverse strand, counting down.
CTACACCAGTGTTCTAGTTTGTGCTACTGCCAAATCATCGTGATTGAACTCGTTTGCTATTGCCAAGGTACTTATCTGATACCCTCACAGGGTTTAGCCACTGTTGTTCAGCCCAGTCGTTTAAATAAAGTTGTGCTATATTGTTCCTCTGAGTCTTTGTTGTGATTCTGCTGACTTTGTAGTTCTGCCAAGCAGAGACTGACTGCTTAGTCGGTACACCTTTCAGTGGATCACAAAGATTCACCTCCCTCATTACCCACCGTGTGGGGCAGGACAGTCCCATCAAGATTCAGTAATGACAACCAGTTCATAGCTTTCTAGCAGCACAGTAGCTTCCAACTCCTGTTTGTTGCCAGATGGAATGGTTTTGAAGATTTCAGAGTTATGAACATGAAGGCTAAGCTTCCTCCAAAATCATTTAATTTGCATTTTTATGGTATCATTTAGACCTTAAAATAAATCTGTCAGACAAGAGTTATAATTATCAATCTGCAAAGACCGTGATCCCTTTGAAGAGTAGATTTATGCCTTCTGATTCAATTAGAATAAATCATAATGAAAAACATTTTGAAAGCCCAGAGCATGGAAATTAAGAACACATCCTCTTGTTCATATGTAATTGTTCCCCAAAACCCTCACAATAGAATAAAATAAGTTAATCAAACTTAGGAAAACAAATTGTTATTAAACAGTTGACTCTTTCTGAAGGAAAAAAAAAAATCCACATTACTTTCTTATCTGAGCACAACTGTATTCCTTTGACCTGCTCATTAGGTTAGAAAAAATATTTCAGAGGTAAGAAGCGCCTTTAAAATTCAGTACTTTTCCTGATGAGATCAAAGATATGTTGTTTTTCTGTAAATAGTATTTTGTATCATTCTGTTTTTTCTTTATTGGCATAGTAACACAATGCCATTGCTGAAATGGACCACAGGGTGTTGTTTTCTCATTCCTGAAGTAGTGTAACAGATCAGAAATACCTACTAATTATAAAGATTTTCTTTTGAGTATGAATTTCTGTTTGTCAGATTACATATTGTCTCTCCTACAGCAAATTAGCAGTGTTGTATTTTATACAGTGTGGAAAAATCACTACCATCTCTACAAAGGAATCAGAACATGAATAGTCTCATTTTTGTCATATTTACGAAAGACCCAATTAATTAAATTTCGTGAGTTCTTCAGGTGGTTAGTCAGCTTTTCATCAAGGTATTATTAGCTGCAAATGTGGCTGGAAATCTGTGCAGCTCAGGAAAAAGTGCGTTAACAAGTGCCAAAGAGAAATCTGTCACAAAGGCATGTAGGTTGGGGGGAGGGGGGAGGTAGATGTACTCTCACACAGACTTATCTCAGGAGATGACAGTGTTTGCAAAATTTTAAGGAAAAATGGGAAAATAGCATTTTTGGTAGAAGAATTTCAGGACATCGATTCTCCAGGTGGATTTTTGTTTTGTTTTATTAATTACTTTCTAGGCTAAGAATAATCATCTCCCCTTCCACTAAAGCTCTTCTTCCCTCCTGAGTGGTAAAGAAAAAAATCAAACAATATTCTTTTTGGTTTTTATTTCAACACATACGGGTAATAAATAATGAACACAACCTTGCCATATGCTAAAATTGTTCACTTTTACAAGAATGGAAAAGTTCTGCGACATTTTCCCTTTTTCCACACCACTATTTTCTGCTGTAGGCCAACACTCTCTGCTGAAGAGGTGATTTTTCAAAAGTAGAATCAGTAAGTGCCAGACAACCCATTGATTTTTTTGTTGTTGTTGTGATTTTGAACATGCCTATCTCACCTGATAAAACAATTTGCAGTGTTTGTGTTATATGAGTAAAAGTATATATTGTAAATATATATATTTTAGAGAAATACATCATATGATGAAACCTAAATTGCTCCGTGTTATCACACAACAGGAACAGCCAACAATACATTGCTTGTGTCCAACTGAAAAAAGAGGGGCTTGTTAGGTTTAGGAGACGGGTGCACATTGCATAAGATTAATTGATTTGTCTGGCACAGGAACATGTTAAAAAAAAAAACAATGGAAGGGATTGGCATGGGTTTGCTTGTTTTGATCACAATATATTCATATGCAGGTGTGAAAAAGCAGCTCTCTTTATCCCTCCACTCTCCACCACTTAACTCTGAAATTCAATAGTTTATTTCAAGAAAACTATCAGAAATGTGTAATGTCTCATTGATATTAAGCTTTGAGATGTTTTGGGCATAGAAGTGGCCCAAGAGAGATGATCCTGCATGTTGTCACCTATTTGCCCAACTAAGGCACAGCTTGTGGCAGGAGTTGTTTTTTTTATGAGACTAGAAAGATTCCACACCAGTGGAACAATTTAATGTCTCCCTGCTGCAAGGAAGTCATCAGTCAGGGCTCACAAATCAACCCTGAGACACAAATCCGTAGGAAACCAGGCTTCATTAGTTCTGGTGCTCATGAAACTGCTTGGCTTGCAAAAAAATTCTAATAAAACCAGCTTGTATCTTCAGTATTTTTACAAAGTTTCTTTTTTGGGTGTGTATATGTTCATAAACATACAATATTAGAGAATTCTAACTATTGACAGACCACATTGGGTATGATCCTATTGTTAGAATTAGTGTTATTTTAACTATTTATCATCATGATCTGGTTTGTGTCATTTTACTTTGGAAGCTTCACAGTGCTTGAATTTTCTTTTCTCATAACAGAACCCTGGTCATAGAAATGTTCTCACAGCTTCATTACTTTATATGCTCATTAAAGTCTTGGAGTTGAGTCTTCTCTCATGTAAAGTTGAGAGCATGCTAAACACTTTGAAATATTGAGGTCCTTGTAATCCTAAATAAACATTGATAATGTGATGTCGAGTAAAGATAATTTTTTCTATTTCAAATGTTACCAATCTGAGAATTTTATATGCAGAATTTTATATCCTTGTTTTTAACATAATTCTTGCTGCATCTTAAAAAAAAAAAAAAAGGGAAGGAAAGGCATTGACGCAAGATTGGATAAGAAACTTGCTTGCTCTTTGTCCAACACCAAGGTTTTCCCATGACAGTTTTATCTTCTCACAGGCTGGCTGGATAAGTAAGTGCACGTTGCAATCTCTACATTAGTAAAGTGATGAATCAGATTCCTGGATGGATCAATTGGTTGTCCTTGCCATTTGTTCCATCTCAATTACTGATGAACAAGTTTCAGTCTGTGTTTTAGAGAACAAATTAGTGAAATACAGCATGAAGCATTAAAGAAACATTGCCAGTCCCAGCTGGTTCCCCCTCCTCCCTTAGAAAGGTTATCGAGAAGGCAGGGGAGTAAGTCCCTAAAAAATGAGCTGAAATGAAACAGATGTTTGGTAGCAGAGCTGACGCTGCTGAAGCTGCACTATAACAAGGTGCCATTGATCTTGATTCTTTCAGCCTGAGCCTGCAAGTTGCAGGATCAAGGCCATTTTCTAAACTTCTTTGAGCTGCCGCAGATTTGTAATGTTGTGCACAGCATACTCAAATCACTCAGGAACTGCCTCACTCATGCATTAAAGGCACTACTTATGTGTACTTGAGATACTCTACAAAAGCCCATCTATTCATACAGGATTGCGTGTAAAGAAAAGTGATGAATCTGGGTGTGGAGGGTATATGAAACTGTAACCATCACATTAAATATGATATGTTTTTCTTTTGTTAATAAATATAGTTAGTACTGGTTACCTAGGCATTAAAATCCTAATTTGGGGCATTTCTCTGCTCTTATGTAACACTATTGGATTTTGATGTGCCACATTGTCCTTTGTTTCTAGGCATCTCCACTTATTTTTAATAGCTAAGAGGAAAAATGTCCAACCTTTGGATTCACTGCTACTTTAAGGAGTTAAAACAAACGATCTCAACTTCACTAGTCCAATATAAGGGCAAGCCCCCAAAAAACCAGCAATCCAAAGGACGGTCGAAAGTGAATTTGCAAGCAGATTAGCATATGTCTTATATGTCCCCAGCTGAAGATATGTTGGGTTTTAAATTAAGGGTGGGGATTTTTTTAAGCTTAATTCCTTTAAATTAAGAAATTATCTCCTTAATGCAAGTCTAAAGTGACACATTAAATCATTGAAAGTAAACATTGCTTTGCTCCTCATGACTAGAACAAAGATTGGAATATTTTAGATATAATTCTATCTAAAGTAATTTGACCCTGAACAATATTTTCATCATATTAAATGAAAGTATAAAAAAAAGCAAACCAGCCTATTTCCCAGCTTCCTGTGGAAACAAATGTGTTTCACGTGGGTGGCTTAATAAGGATGGCCTTCTGCACATCCCTTTTGGTCTTTGTCAGGCACATGGCCAGACCCGCAGTGAGAAGGAAGCAGGCTGCACATTCAAATAACCCCAAGGAGGCCCAAGCCAGAGAAGGAAGAACCCCCTCCAAAGAACTTCAGCGTGAAGAACTCAGGAAGCTGATGGCTTGCTGTAGACTTCCCTCATCCTGTTTTTCTAAAAAAAAGCAAAAACTGCTGAGATTAGCACCCAGAGTGCATTGGAAGAGTAAGGGTAACACCAGAGAAAAGGGGTCGATGATAGGAAGGGATTTTTGTCTAACAATTTTAGCCATACTACTCATAAGGCTTTCCTGCATTAATTAAATAAACTTGTTAAAACAATACTTGAACAAACAATTAATTCTTGGCTCTGTGTATATGGCACGTTCCCTTTTACCAATTACAAGACTTTGAGTAACTGGACTAGAACTTTATGCAGTGTTCAAGAAGTCAGTGTACCAAAGCTTTATATAGCAGCAAAATGACGCCATCTGTCTTGTTCTCAATATCCTTCCTGATGATACCCAACATTTTGTTAGCTCTTTTGGCTGTTACTGAACACTGAACAGATTATTTCAGAAAACTGACAGATCACTTTCCAGAGCTGAGACTGCTAGTTCTGAGTTCAGCATCACATAGACAGGGTTTAGATTATTTTTGCTATATGTGTTACCTTACATTTAACTACACTGTAGCTCATTTGCCAACTTTTTCCTCCCACATTCCAATCTGTGAGACTCTTCTGCCATTTGCCACTATTGGTTTGGAATTTGACTACCTGGAAGAGCTTAATTATGTGTAGACATGGTGAATGCATTTTGTACTGCTTGTGTCCAAGCCTTTTAATATTAAATATATTGAATAAAACCAGGTACAAAAATGATCCACTGATGACCCAAACTCTTACTTGTCCTTATTATAATATTTGATCTTTAAGATTTTTCTTCTGATTTTTAAAAAAAATTTCTATCTATGAAAAAGAAATACATCTCCTACAAAGCAGGCAACTTTTCTCCAATCCGTGGTATCTCAGTTTCCTGACAAATTTTAGAACTAGCACTTTGTCAAGGGATTTTGATAATCCAGATGTATCGTGTCTACCTGATGCTCCTTATCCACATGGTTATTGACATCTCCTATGACAACCAGCAGGCTAATGAGTCAAGATTTTAATTACAAAAGCCAGACTCTCTGTTTCCTGACAGACTTTCTCCACAGCCTCAGTGATCATATTTCTGTTTATAAATCCTTCCATCCTACAAAAGACAGAAGGCAGATTCACCAGCTTGCAGTTCCGAGGATACTCAATAGGATCCTACTCTACAGAGATCCTATAGTGTATCCCAGTATCCTACAGAGTTCCCCTTGTCTAGATGGGTGTTACAAAGGCAGTCTAGCAGATTTCTGGCACTGTGATTGCATGTAACGCAGTTACAGTTGGCTGGAAGTCTCCAATTCTACTTTTGAGTTTTTTTAGAATGCATGGGTTAATGTCATCCACTCCTGGTGCTTTAGTGAGATCTATCCTGGTTTTGTGGTTAATAATAATTATGAAAAATACAAATAAAAACCACCTTCTGGTGCAACTGTGGCATTTTATTCTTAGTAGATTATTAAAAAATGCTGTAGATGTTAAAATAAAGGTTAAGCTGTGACTGCTATGATCTTCATTCTGTTACAAAAATCTGCAAAGATAAACAGCTTTGTCACATTTCTGTCCTACAGTATGCAGTTAATGCACCAAGAATGTTTAATTGCAGAAAGTAAGTAAGATTTGTTCAATATCTTTTTTCTAAATGAACTAAAAAATTACGGGTTGTGGTGTATGGAAATAAAATTAATTAACACCCCAAATTATTCAATTCTCTAGGACATGGTTTTCCATCTGAATATGCTAGTTTGTAGGCAGCAAAACTTATCATGTAAATTTACCAGTTTTGTAAAATCTTATTTTTCTATGTTTTAAAGGAAGTGGCTATAAGTAACTTTCATATTATTTTCAAAACAACTTTCTTGTTTTGTAGTGCAGTCTGTAACATGTCTGGCAAAATGTAAGTCGAAAGAGATCCAAAATACTTTCCTCTGAAAATTGCATTCTTCATGAATTGCTATAGGAGTAAACTGAAATAATAGTTTCTCACATTAGGAAATCTCAATTACTGCACAGTTCATCTACTAGCTAAATCAAAATATAGTGTTACTCTGCCCTTTTACTACAGTTTCTTCTTTTTTTCTCTCCAAGCTTTACAAAAATATCTTAAGAGTGATTTCTTTCCAGGGATGTCAGCACTGGACACTCTGTCATGGAACTTGGAACAATTTATTTAACGTAAAGATCAGCTTTACGCCAGCCATTTTCCCCCCATCTGTGTAAGGCAATCCTATTGGATAATATGCTGTAAGGCTCACAAAAAGTCTTTAAACTCACACATTCAACAGAAAACACTTTGGATGCATCTACAGGAAACTGTGACTTGAATGATGCATCAATCATCTAAGCAGTTGAACTGCAAATATAGATTAATGTGCAAGTGAACAAAATGTTTTAATGTACAAATAACTGTATAACCCTAGTGGCAGGAACACTATTTTAATAGCACAAAGGTCAGGGGTTCCAACTGGAGAACAAATAGATGATGCACCTGTGTGATTCATAATGCAGAAAAACAGGGCTTTTACATTGTACATGTTAAGAGTCAGTGAACACCCAAGGAAAGCACACATCTGATGAAAGGTTACATCTTTCGTCTAGCCGAGAGAAGAATAAGCTGTGATCATGACTGAAAGTGAGCTCTTATTCTCCCTGCAGAATATTATTTGGTAAGATTGAGGAGAGGCAAAATGAACCAAATCCAATATATGTGATGAAAATTTAATGAGGTCACCCTTCCGAATGTTTTGGGGTTTTTTTCAGGGAGAAAACTGCTGGATGTATATGAGATTCCTTTGTCTAACCCTGTTGCTCCCAAGGGAAACTTAAGTATCAAATGCAAAGCTGGAACTCATTAATGAGGCTTTAATGATTCTACTTTTTGAAGGTTCTCTGGGTTACTAATTTTTCAGCTCATAAAATAAAGCCAAAGCATTTTTTACCTTCTACCTACTTCATAGGTGATGAAAAGGAATAAGAGTAGATATTACACTAAAAAAAGAGAGAAAAGCAGATGTAGTTGTTAAGGAGAAAATTTTAAAAATAACTGAACTACTTCTTGCCCCACTGAAAATGGCAATATCGCAGAAGGAAGTGTAGAATCAGATAGGTTGGAAAAGACCTTTAAAATCATCAAGTCCAACAGCAACCCTGACACTGCCAAGTTCAACCCTAAACCACGACACTAAGCACCACATCTACAAGTCTTTTAGATGCTTTCAGGGATGGTAACTCAACAACTTCCCTGGACAGCCTGTTCCAATGCTTGACAACCCAAGTTAAAGAAAATAAGCTCCATGCAATTATGAAATAAATTCCATTATATCATCTTTGAACTTAGCTTTAAATTAAAATAATAATTAGACATTCTTCCCCTTTTATTTTCTCTAAAGAATATCTGACTAGGTAGGTTATCAACATCTGTTCCAGTAAGGGTTTGTAGGATCCCGGGGTGATTAAAACCACAGGCACGCACACAAAGATAACTGCAAGCATGCACACAAGGATAACTGCGTTTATTTTATGTACAAACAGACTAACTATAGACTTATGTATATATATATATCCACATACTATTAGAGTTTAGGCTTCTAAAATATTATGACTAAAATTACTGTTACTACAATTAAGGTAAATAACAATACACCCTGTTAGAATTTAGGCTTTCAAACTATTGCAATTAAAGTCACTGCTAATATGATCGAGACAACTAACAATGCACTCTATGGACATTCAAGGGCAGTATAAGCAGTCCCATCTGTCCAAGTGCAATTCATCATGATGATTTTGGGGGGCGGGGGGGGGGGGGCGGGTCGGGTGGAGGAAGAAAGTTACCTCAGTTCATATACATACTGACCCTAGGACAGCAAGTGATGTCCAAATCCACAGCGTCCCCAGCCTAGATTGTTTTTGGGATGAGGCATCGGTAGGTACCCGACTCTTGGCGGGCGTCCCCGCGGAGGGCAGCGTGGACCCCTTTTTTCCATATAGCTACCTTGCCCCGTGCCCAAACAGCACTACCTTTATAGCAGAGGTTAAAGTCGCCCCTCACATAACGTGTGGCCAGTATGTATGTGTGGACCGTCCCAAAATCCACCTGTCAATTACATAATCTGTAACTTCACGCATGCCCAATTTCACTACTGGGGTCTCTGTTTAGTGGTCGCTTGACTTCATCTTTCTACTCTACTTTCTCGATAAGAGTTTTGTGATCATGGGAAAACTCACTATTGTGGCAGCTCCTTTCCTTTTCCCATCCTTTGGCATCTGATCACAAGGCTGGTGATTATGAGCTCATCATGGGAGAATCCGCTTTGTTGCAATTAGTCCACTACCCTCACACTATCGCTCCTCCTGAGAAAGCTCGCTATTTATTGTTTCTTGCAGAGCTTCCAAAACTCCCACTGCCCTGTGGTTTCTTGCAAAGCTCCATGTTCCATCTCGGACGAAACTGTTTAAAGAGGCGGTCTGACAAAACATCTTACAACATGCAAGGAATTGAATGGGTTGTTAAGAATATGATATGAGAAGGAGACTTACGTAGATCCGTTCTTCTGTAAAATTATTTTTATCTCTTTACTACTATAGAACAGAACATGCCTTGGAAATGCTTCCTCACTGAGGTTAATAGAGTTGTGCAGGGAAATAAATTTTATAAAAAATCTTCTAATACATTGTCCCTCAAGATACTGTATGGCGTTGCATTGAATGAGAAAGAGTGTTTGTCTGTCCTAAATGCTATTTTGCTGCTCATTAGCACTTGTGCATTACTCGTGAAAAAATTCGAGAGGTTTGGATGCATTGGTAAGCCACTTGGTAGTTAGTGTCACTTGAAAATTATTAAAGTTTTCCTCTGTATCAGCAGTATCCAAAAAGGTAAAGATTAGCTGAAGTTGTCTGCTAGAACTAGAGCAGAAGACCTGTCATTTGTCTTACTACTTTCTTTATGAGTTTGGTAATTCTTTTTAAAAAAAACGTCTTTTTTTCTGTTTTTGTTCTGTACTCTAGAGAGCTGTCTCTTGGCCCAAGAATGAGACTGGAAATCTTGATATTCTTGTGTATATAGCAGGAACGTGAAGATGAAATGAAGAAATATCAGTTCTCTGTTCTGAAATGTCTGACTCAGGTGAAGCACATGTATGAGAGATGCCATCAAAACAGGTTTGCATATCTTTATTTAAAGTCTTCTTTTAAAAGCTTTACAGAAAACAATGTTTAATTGGTTGGCTACACATCTTCAGCCTTAAAAAAAATGTTTTCCCTGGGTTAGATAATGACTTTGAAAAAGCATCTCAACAAAGCTATTGGTGTAGGGAATTGCATCCCTCTGGCTTTCCCTGCTCTCTCCCTCCCCAGAAACAGAAGCGATTTTCCTGTAGGTTGTGCTCTGAAATTTTTGATCCCTAAACTGAGCAAATCAAATCAAGTTGTTAGTTCCTTATTCAGATTCATGTATAATTTATCTAGAAATACTTGTGCATTTTTCTGATTGCATGTGTGTGATATCAAGGGGAATCCCAGTGGGTGAGACTTTTTCAGCTTCAGTTCTTATCAAAATATTCTTTCTGATATAAGCATAAATAGGAGCTATTAAATGCATACAATTTCCAGTTTATTGCAAGTGTCTGAACAACTATTTGAATGTAAAGTTTTTATTTTCAGTCTTGTTCCTCTGTGTATTCTTTAAGTCTCAAATTCTTGCAAGGCCCTTCATATTACAGTATATGCACATTCGTGTATTACAAATACCTACTTCCTAAAACGGAGACAAGGATTATAAAACAACATATTATTCTCTTTTGCTAACGTCATCTAAAGATCATTAATCATATCAAGATTTATGGAGACATTTAAAACCTCTCAGCAGCAACAAACAGCTGGAACTTGGGAAAATGTCCCACAAGAAAATGGATTTCTTTCTTTCATAATAAGAAATTTCTTCCTGATTCTTTTCCCTTACAAGAAAGAAACAGCTCACCTCAGAACAATTTATGCCCTAGACACAGAAGTGTTGAGACTCGAAAATTTTCCAGTAAGATGCACCTAATCAATTTCAGCAGGATAAGCATTATGTGGACCACTTGGAAAAGGGAACACTTTGGAAGCTAATTGCTGCTGACTTTATCTTGTAAATCTCTCTCAAGAAAATTTCCTACAGGAATTAAAGAGTCTTAAAAGCTGAACAGCATTAACTGGTTGCTTTATTGGCCTTTAAAAACCCTGAGAGATTTCCTTGCATCCTGCTAGGGTAAAAAAAAAAAAAAAAAAAAATAGGAATAGTGTGTAGAGGTAGGAAGGCAAAAACAACACAAGGAGATATGCATAATAATATGAAACAAAATTATATGCACAAATAGTCTTTCGGTAATTGAAATGAAGCCCTGTTTGCCTGCCAAATTTGTTTCCTTCTTTTGGGTTTGAGATTTGCTTTTTTCCCTCTTGCTATAATTTACTTAGCAGAAGTGCAAATCAAAATGATAAATACCTATGTGTCTACTGGGCGTTACGCATGGATTTTGGAAGTGGCGTGCAAAGATTTTGGGTCCATCAGCAGTTGCACTTTGAATTGGAGTGTCCATTGCTCTCTAATTTGGTGTGGCAGGTTGAAGGAAAAAAAACCTGCTTGAAGGCTTATCAATTGAATTATTCCCTTCCATGTTATGATTCGCCCATCTCATTGGATAGAAAGTTTCTCGAGAGGGTACTGCCCCTTTAAGAAGCTGCGGGCTCGGGCGGCCGGGGGGCTACTGGGGACTTCCGGGGCTACTCGGGACTTCCGGGGCTCGTCGGGACTTGCGGGGCTGCTTCCCGGACGGCTTCGGGGTTTTTTCTCGGGTCGTTCGCGGCTTCTCAGCTTCTCCGGACACCCCCGGCTCCGCTCTGCGGGAGTCACTGCGGGACTTCAGCTTCGTTCCGGGAAAGAGGCTTCTCCAAACCCTGCGGCTCGGCTCTGGGGACCTTGCAGGCTGCCGGAGTGGACCGTGCACCGGGGCAGCCCCCGCCACGCCGCCTGGGACAGACTGCTCGCCTGGAGGCTTTTCTGCTGCCGGAAGGCTTTACCCTCTTTGTCTGCTGCTTTGATATTCTCTCTGCCTGCCAGCGCTGCCGCTTTTAACTGCACAACGAATTCGGTAGGGACAGTGCTTTTCCACATATTACAGCCCGGCGTTCATAAAAGCCACGGTTTTCCTTTGTCCACGAAAGCGCACACGTGGCCGGTGCCATTTCCAGACTGCACGTGGCGCCGTCCCCCTTTGTCTCTGTTCTTGTGTTTAAAACCCTCACCTTTCCATCCTGCACAGACTCTCAGATTTTGCATTGGTTTTTCCCTGTTATATATATATTGTTCTAGTTTTAATAAAGTTTGTTTCAGTTTTCCAAACGTTCAGAGGTCTCACAAAATCTTTTATTTTTCCTTTTCGTATCTCTGCTTTTGAACCCTTTTCTCTCCCGGAGGAGAGGGGTTCGGGGATAGGGAAGGGCTCGTCCCCGTGCTCGGCTTGCCTCAGCCGACCGGCGACATTTGGACAGGATGTTGACACTGGACTTCCAATAAAATAGGTAGAAAAGAATAATATAGGTATTTCTATGGAGTGCAGATAGCAGTTTGCACTCATGGAAAAGTGTTCCTTTTCAATATCACATGTTCAGGTATGAAGGTGATATGATATGACTTTGCAGAGAAGGCTGCAAGTCTGTGTACACAGGGATTCTGCTACGGCTTGTGCTAAACAAGTCTGAAGCAAAGAGACTAATGACAACATAAGACGCTGCATAAATTGCCTGTGTGTCCAGTCACATTTCATTTCCTTTTACACGGAAGTGAGGCCAGACTCTTTTTTCACTTCCAGAAGAGGAAAAGCACTGTGCGTGGATGCCGCACTTCCAAAGATCATCAATAGTACTTTTCTCCATTTGCGAAGATATGGTAGCAACAGGGGTGCTCTCTACTCCTCTACCCATAAACTACCCAGAGAGATTAAAATGCTTTTTGCATTTTTGTGTTACTGACTTTTTATATCTCATAATCAAGTGTAACACAATATGGCAACTGTGGGAATTGGGCACAAAAGGACAAAATCTTTGCGAGCATGTAATTCCTGTGTTATCTCTCAAAGTGGAGATTCCTTGAGCTGGCATAAATAATGGCTGAAGGAGGGAGTCCTGTGAAGATAAGACAGCCCAGTTCTGGCTAAGTGAAGAAGACAAATAATATTGCAGGTCCCAGTGAAGACCTTTTCCTAGTTAACTTCAAAATTAATATTAAAATTCAAGCCCCTCCATATGCTAAAGGGCCAAAAGCACTACGTGCTGAAACCTATATGTCTTTGTCACTCAACTCTCCACCCAGACCATGATAAACATCACCTAAGAGGCAGAGACAAACAGCATTAGGGTAAAAAAAGCAGGAGGGGTAATACCTGACTGGGGTGGGGGCGGGAAAGACTGAAGACAACAGGGACAGTTGTACTCCTCTTCCTCCACCCAGGACAGGGATGCCTTCTCGGTAAGAACTGCGCTCTCACTGTACGGTGAAAATACCCGGGATAGTGTTCTCTTTGCCAGCATTACTATTATATATCAGTTATCAGCGCTACTGCAGTAAGTGCATTTACCAACGGCAATTCCAAATCTGTTATATCTGTTGCTTTAACAAGCTTCTATTATTTCTACTGGTTTTGCAAAATTGTTTCAGTACAAGTCCTTTTGGGCTCTGGCAGGAAAATGCCAAACTCCTACCTCTAACGTGACAGGCAACTCAGAAATGTGATTCTAGATATTAAACATATAAAGTCAATGCTACTGAAGCTTTCTGCTTCATGACAGATGACAGCTTTCTGCATTTAATTCTGTAATGAATATTTATCAGATGTTCTCTCAAGTTACGCAGTACTGCTTTTGCTTTGTGATGAAGGACACATTACAGTAGATCCTCTAACATTCCTCACAGAGTAATTTGCTTTTTTTTCTTTTTTTTAATTTTTAAGATTAATAAGAAGGATCTTGAAAGAGAGGATAATTTGCAACTATTGTTGTAGTGAAACCAAGTCACAGGAAGAAGCAACATTCAGCAAACATGATCATATGGTTTGGTCATGAGTTTGGCCTTCCTAATAATAAAATTCTGAGCCTCAACATGAAGTCCTAGCTTTGTTTCCTAGGCAGTTTTAAACCATAACACTTTTTTTTTTTTTAATAGTATCTTGTACATCATAAATTATATGAACTTTTTCTGCTTTATCCACTTCTTTTTCTCAGTACACTCAGAGTTTTGTAAGAGATTAGCAATATATTTCTCCCGTAAAGTAAGAATACTGAGCAGACTCAACATACCTTGCTTTTCCAAGTTAAGTATTTTCTTTATTTTTTTTAACTTTATTTTGGTCTGGTTAAAGAAAATATGTTAAGTAACTTGCTAGACAGACATGGGGCACCTACCTGTTTAAATTAAAAAAAAAAAATAATCACAAAAGCCCTTAATAAAAAAGATAGTATTTGGAACCTTCTATCTTCCGGAATAGGAGATGGAGTAGTAGTTAGAGATGAATCAGTTTGTGTGCCTGCATGTTTATGTATATAGAAACCAGCCTTGGAAGGTGTGCATGCATAGATGCAATTTTACTATTGTTAATCTACTGCCTAGATTAAGCATTCTTTTCAATTTATTGCTTAATATATACAAATTATTAATCTAGTAACTGGAAAAGGTGGGTTGATGGAGAAATGATTTGATTTCACAAAGATCTCAGCAATGCCTCATTCGGTTTTTGTCTGGTTTCCGGTACAATTGGATGTCTGCATTAATGGGAGCCTATTTTAATTATTTCTTGGATATAAATTCTGCCTGGTCCTTCACTTCATCTAGAGAGATCAAAGAAATCATGGTGGCAAAAATATTTCCAATTTTGGAAGTTATTTCTTCTCTTCCTCTCTAAAACATATCCAGAAGAACCACTCATTTTGTACAACAATTAAGTAGTATACAAATTTGGATGCTGTGTATGAGAGGAAAATAGTATCGTCTTAATGCAACAACTTAAGAAGAAAATATACTTGTATTTAAAGTTAGCAATCTCAGGTTACTTTTTTTTTTTAAATGTAGTTTTTAAATTAGTTATAATTCATAAAAAAAAGCTTTCACATATTTTTCAATCATATTTTTATATATAAAATATTAGATTGTTCAGGTTTCAGCTGTTAGAGTTGAATTACATAATTTAAAAAAAGCTATTTTTATAAACAACAATACCATACAAATTCTTATTATAAAGTATGGTTACATTTAAAATTATGAGGACAGAAGGCTTATTCACATCTTTTTGCTGTTAATTCTTACTGGGGAGTACCGCTTGGCCTCCAAGAAACTCAGGATATATTAAAAAAATTGACAGCTTAAACTTACAGCAACTAGCAATTTCACAAATTAATGAAACTTGAAAATTAGCATTTTCTGACTAGATACTAAAGAAAGTGATATCCATGTCAGCTCCAAATAATTTTTATTTAAATAAGCAAACTCTTTTCAGCTTCAATTTCTTTTTAACTGACTTTAGCAATAAATTTTCCTGAGAGACATTAAATAGTAATTACTACATATGTTCTTATCCTGTCATAACATTATGAAATGAAAATGCATTTCACTATCTAGCTTGATGAATTTTTCAATGTCTTTATTCTCTGATGAAGGATTATGTTCTTATACTTTATTCACATTGATTATTATCTGCTGTTGAAAATCTTAATTTCAAATGGAACAACTTATTGAATAAATTACTAAACAACATAAGAAGAAGGATATTTCAATGTTGCTGACAGTAAAAGGTGTTACAAAGTTATTTCATAATTTTCACCGAGCTCTAGTTTTGTTCTAAATGTTTTCATCATGACCTTACGTATAGGCATGAGAAGTATTTCTTAGAATCACAGAATCCTTTAGGTTGGAAAAGACCCTTAAGATCATCAAGCCCAACTATACATCTAACACTGCCAAGTCCACCACTAAAACATGCCACCAAGCACCTAATCTACACATGTTTTAAATACCTCCAGGGATGGTGACTTAAGCATCTTGCTTAATGGGCTTCATTTATTTGGAATGAAAATGGTCCATAATGTACAGTTACCTTCAGAGCTAAATACAGCTCTTGATATGGGAAGAAGCCATATTTTTCCAATGACAAAGGCCATTCATCATTTCTTATTACATGACTGTTTTCCAGTTCTTACAGTTAGTCAAATCATAACTCTTTGGCTGAATTTTTCAGGTCTTCAATTTCATTTAACATTTGATGTTTGCCCAAGCTTGTAAAAAATCAACTCTTTCAAGAAACTTATCAGAGGAACATATGCTAGTTTTCTCCTATTAAAAAACTCTTACATCTATTTCACTGAGAATTTTCAACCTCCGTCTTTAAAAGCAGGGACTTGTGACTTAACTGGAAGGTGGACAGGTGCTTTTCACTAGCTTTGCTCTGCCAAATTAAGTCTTCTGGAGGGTATTAGTGTCAGTGGCTGGACATGGCATCTATAGTGTAAGTTAGGATGGATAGTAACAGACAGACTGAAAGAGGCTAAAGAGCCATGAGGATTGGGACAGGAAAATATTAATAACAGAAAAAAAGATATTGTAGGAGTGGATCCTCAGAGGAGTAACCAGGAAGGAGGTGATGAAGTGGAAGAGAGTAGGAGGTCAGACTAAATGGAGAGTACAGACCAATTGTTTCCAGTTTAAAAAATAAAATAAAATAAAATAAAATAAAATAAAATAAAATAAAATAAAATAAAATAAAATAAAATAAAATAAAATAAATAAAATAAAATAAAATAAAATATTCAATAAAACCCCCAAAGCCCCAAACCAAACAAAACCAACCCAAACAGAAATAAACTCTGTAATTACCTTATGCTGTAATTTGCTGACAGCAAACATCTGCAGAACTGTCAAGATATGTCTTATTCCGCAGAATTTTGTCAGCTCAGAGACACGCTACCTATCATGAGTAATAACTTTAACTCTAGTTGGACAGGTGACTTGTACAGTGTAGCTAAAATCTCACACCAGTTGTTAGGTACTACAAGTTACTTCTTATGTTTGAAGTTACATTTTTAAAATTTAAATCATACCAAAGAATAATTGCAAGACTATAAACTTGAGATTGTATGCAACCCTTTTCCTAATTTCTTATCGTTTTTTCTTAGCATAGTTATCACAGAATCATAGAATATCTCCACTTGGAAGGGACCCAAAATGATCATCAAGTTCAACTCCGTGTATCTCACAGGACTGTCTAAAACTAAACCATATGACTACAAACGTTGTCCAGACACCCCTTGAACTCTGACAGACTTGGTGCCGTGGGGAGCTTGTTTCAGTTACTGCCATCCTTTCAGTGAAGAATCTTTACCTAATGTCCCATGTAAACTTCCCTTGAGTCAGCTCCATTCCATTTCCTCATGCCCCATCACTGGTCACCAGAGAGGAGATCAGCAGCTCCCCACTGTGATGCCTCCCATGAGGAAGTTGTAAACTGCGATGAGGTCACCCCTCAGCCTTCTCTTTTCCAAGCTGAACAAACCAAATGACCTCAGCCAACCCTCGTAAGTCTTGCCCTCAAGACCTTTCTACCATCTTTGTTGTCCCCCTCTGGACATGCTATTCCTTGGGTTTTTTCATGTGTGTTTATACCGTGAGCCCACAGTTCGTGTTTTAAGAGTGAGCACTAGGAATCCTAAAAAGAGTATGTTCAGAAGAACTAAAGGTGAAGGTGAACAGAAGACAGAAGATAAGAGTTTTTAAACATGGTAGAGTATTGAGGGAGTGAGGAGAAAAAGGAAGGGAAGGATTAGACACAGGCTTGAACATGTATGATTTAAAAGGCAAGTGCAATTACTGGACTCATCTTCAGTGCCTTTTTAACCATATTTTAATCAGATGAGTGCAGGGCTGGAAAAAGTTTCAGAGTAGTTAGATTGGGTACCAGTGTCCAGCCTAGCCATGGCAGAAAGGAAGGCAGTGTGGGCTGCAGACTTGGCTGAGATATCGATGTGTTTTTTATTAACAGTCCACTTCAACACTGTACGCCTGCTTTGCAATCAGATGCGCTTCTGCTTAGCATATACATATTTTGTGAAGAACAGTGTGAGCTTTGGATAGTCAATTTTTTCTCATGCGGAATCCATTTCATACTTCAGTTTCCTCTGAACCTATTGCAGTTTTCATAGATCTCTTTTGAAATGAATTGCTGTAATGTGTACTGTTATTTTATATTTTATTTTATATATGCATCTTCAAACCTCACCTCTAAAGAAAATTTCAGAGTATTTGCAGAGCATTAATAAATCTGAAAGCCTTGTGAGCAGGCAGCAAGAAATGTAAGAGCTCTCGGTTTACAAGAATGTCCCTTTAAGAACACAAGGATCAACGCACAATGTGCAAAGCTAGCAGTTCAGGTCAATCCTCAGGGACTATCAAAGCCTTCTATTGCTAATGTTGACGGAAGGAGCACAAAGACTGGAGGCTGTCAGATATGAACAGAATAGCATGGACCAGTAAATCTAGTTGGAAAACTCCTGGTTATTTTAATGGATACAAGACACATCCATGATTTTCAAGAGAAAAAAAAAAAAAAGAAAAAGGCTTTGATTGATTGATATTTTTGCTTTTCTGGTATGTTTGCAAAGATGTAAATTATTCTAGATGCTCTCAAATTTTGGTCCGGATATAGAAATAAAGAATGATGTCAGGTTTTGCACTTCAGATTGTATAGGGGATATGAAGACTGCAATTCCAGCTGTAAACAAAGACAAAGGCAGGAAAAGATAGTCTTTTTAACCCAATTGTTACAACATCAAAACTTTTCTTTTTTTCTTCTTCTTCTCTGTTTTACCAATCTTCAGTTTGTACAGAGAAGAAGAAAAAAACCATCATTATCTGTATAAAGTATGGAATGTATTTATTCAAAAGCATTCTTTCTTATTTTCTTCTCGTATTGAGAATATAGCAGGGCTTTTAATATAAAAAACTAATGTCCTGTTTACACCAAAACAAAGCTTTGAATAATCTTATTGTGCCTTCTTATCAGATTTTAGTTTTTTGCTTTTGTCCACTTTGATTTCTTAAAATTCCCTTCACAGCTTAGAAAAATAAGAAGCATATGTAAGCTTCACTTTCAAGTTATTACACTTTCTTTTTTTCTGACACTCAAAATGTCTTTTATGATTGTCTTTCCAAGATGGACAGATGTATGCATTTGACTACCAGTACAATATTTCAGTCTCAGGGATGACTTAATCATACCAAAGCACACTCTTTATGTACTTTCATCTGCAAAAAAACATGAATTAATGAATAGATGTTTGTTCTGCATGAGGTTGACCTTACAGTGAATATTTAAACTTCCAGAAAGCTTTCTCTGTGCAGACAGAGTTAAACAGTTATTCTCAGTTGTGCATAATCAATGGTAAAAACCATCTTCTATTCCATTTAGTTGAATGCTCTTCCTCTCCTTTGCCTTTTGAAGGTAAAAAGGAGGGAGTTTTTCAAATAGCATCCATCTAAAATTCGTATGATAAACTGAAGAATATCTGTATTTTGATTGTTCTTTAATTATCAAAGAAAAAGCTCCAGTTTTCACGTAGTAACTTGAAACTGTCTTCACATAGAAGACTGGGACTGTTTCACCTCAGAACAAAATGGTCTTACTGGAGCAGTAGTTCACTTTGTTTTCTTGAATGGAGAAAAGGAATATACCTTTTTATCTACTGTCTTTGGAGTACTGTGTTGCTTTTTCAAAGGATAAATTGATTGCTGGCTCTGAGATACAATTTAAAGAAAAAAAATCATATGATTGTTGTTCTCTCCCACTTAGGACATCATATTTACAATGAAGATCACTTGCAGTAATCCAGTGGAAGGTATCTCAAGGAAAAGCTCACATTTCTCGAAATTGACGTTTAGATAAAAATCCTGAAAATGAGAACAGTGGGGCAAGAGGAAAATATGTGTATTAGCACTCATAGAATAATGCAAAGGCTTTGTTCAACAGTGTTATTTATCAGCTGCTTAAAATGTCCTGTTAGAAATCACACATTTTGAAATTTCGGTACATTCTTAATGGCTTTGCTGATCTCAAGATTTAGTGGAGATAATGAATTGGATTAATTGAAGACACAGTAGTTAATGTAATGACAGGAGCAAAATCAAAGTTAGTGGAAAATATGGAAGTGTTTACTATTAGGTGCAAAGATACCCCGACTTACAAGAGTTTAAACAACAGTCCTGGATTATCATAACATTTATTAAATTCCATTTTGTCTGGAAGCCTAACATAAAATTTTTATATTTAGTGTCATAACCAATTTTATTTTTTTCCTGTAATTCACTATTATCCAATAATCAGCCAAGAATTGATCAGCTTCTTATTGAAGTACTTCTATACTGGACAGTGGTAGCTATTCTGCTTCAGTGGGAAAATTATTAGAAAAAAAAAATGCTACTTGAAATTAAAAAACATGTCTTCAATCTCCATCTACCAAAATAATTATTTCTGAATACATGAATAAATAGAAATATATCACACACAAAGCTACTTCAGGGTTTTATGAAAGTGTAATCCCATTGCTGAAAGCATTCCTAGGTTTCTTCGGGTACCTGGTAAATGAACAGTAGGTACATCTCTAGAATCAGTCAACCAACAGAAAGAATATCAAATCCTATATGAAAATTAGGATTATTTCTCAACAGAGCCTGTTGTACTCCTCAGATAAAAGTGTACAGAATGTCAAGAAGAGCAATTCTGCTCATCAGGTTCAAAACAATTCTATATCATTTGAATATTCACCACTTTTCTGCTCACAGGGTGTTTCATTTTCTATGATAAATTAGATATAATTTCATAATAACACAAAATTTTATTTCTAGTTCCCTGTGCTTGCTGTTGAATTTAATGCAGAAAATTGGTAAGCATAAACAGGCCTTGGGTAAACTTGGCAAAGTAATAGCAACGGTGTTACTTTGACCTTGGTGACTTTTTCAGAGGCAGTTTTTATATTGGCCAATCAGTTGCTAGTGATACAGTGATGAATGACCTAAAGAAAGTGAATGAGTGCATTAGTTATTTTTCATGGAAAAAGCAGAGGGTTCAGGAAATGGTGTGTGAACACGGGAAAGGAGCCGTTAGTCCTGACACACACATACAGTACTTCTTCATACTGAGATTATATATGTGATTCCATATATATAGTATACCTGTAGGCTAGTTCTGGCATTGCCCAGGTTTTTAATAAAAGCCAAGATTTCCAGTAGCTAAGAGAATACAGAGATACAATACTCCTACAGCAGTGTCTGTCATTCTGTCATCTGTTAGACATAAAGGTAACATATTAAATCCTGGAGAATTATTACATGGAACTTATTAAATCTTTAAAAACCAAATAAGTAGAATTTAATTCATAACGAACATATAGTAAGAAACTGCGGGCATTGGTTTCAGTTGAATTTAGGCTGAATAAGGCTGTGAATACTTTCTTATGTATCTCTGCCAATACGAAGGATAAATTTAGTGTCAGCTAGACACAGAAAATGGGATTTCCAAAATGATTCCTCTGTTTGCTGACTTGTATCCCTGTCAAGTGTCGTAGGTATCTGTCCATCATGTTCCTCAAGTAAACCTCTGTTGCTAAGTGCCTATACTTGCAGGACAGTTCCATCTAAAGTATCCCAGAAATCCTGAGGACATAGTTGTCCCCTAAGTCCTGTTTCTTGTTAACATCTAGACACTATAAATAGGGAGTAAAACCTCTTTGGTATGCAGAGGTCTGAACCCTGGAGGGCTCAGAAATTTGATCTTTTCTTCTGAAAAACTGCAGAACAATCAGAGTTTATTCTAAAGACAGAGCAAAGGCCTACCCTTCTTAATAACACGCTGTGTGTAACCCTTTCCAGCAGTATGGTAAATCTCAGTAAATCCCTCTTGACTCCCGGGAGAACTCCGTAGTCCCTGGAGTAAAGACTAGACAGCTGTCAGCATACTCAGTTTCTGTTACTGACACTGTTTTACATGGCAGCAAATGTCTAGGGATTCCTGGGATGAAAATTCACTGGGATTCACAGGCAGAGAACAACTCCCTCAAACATGAGTTAGGGCAGTCACAGCAGGAAGAGTGACTGTAGTGTCTGGTATATATCCAAAAGGATATTGTGTCTTTTATCTGGAGAGTGTTTCATATGAAGAGTGTAAAATATGCAAATAGGTCTTAAAGGAGCAGGAACATTTTTTTACCTTTTTTTTTTTCTTTTTAAGGCTAAACCTGTAAAAAATTCATTAATTCTATTTTTAAGAATTCTAGATAAAACATATACATGATATTTTAAAAACAGATATAAAGGATATTTTACTTCATTAAACTTCTACACAATACTTAAGCTATGGCTCTTAAAGCCTTTAGCAGCTGTGAAAAACAAGGTACCATCCAGCTTCCTGTGTGGAACCAGAAAACTTTACCAGAGTAAAGTGGACCCCGGTCATTTCCTATGAGGGTAGTGAGCAGAAACTTCCGTTATAAAATTGAGAAATTGGAAACGCCAAACAGAGAAAATAAGTTTATGAGGAAAAGCTTCCTATAAGCGTAAGTAGTGCATGGCTGACAAAATGTTTTGTCAAGATCTCTCTCCTTGTTGAAATCCAAACTGGAAGCTATTTCAAGACAAATGGCAGTTCTGGAAACCTGGATTGGGGACTCCCAGCAATTGCTTAAGTAAATAAAAGTAGATCTGCAGGACTGTCTGACTAGGTGTTGGATCTCCAAAGAACCAGTCAGGACTCCAGCCTACAGACACCAAGGGAAAAAAATTGGGTGGCATTTCAGATTTCCAATATAAGAACAATCACCATCTGTTCTGATTCAATAGGTGTCATTATACCTAGCAGCAGCCCAAAGTGATCTCGTATAACATTTGTAAAGCCAAGAGCCTAGTGGATGTATATTCCATATAATCTGAAAAAGAACCAGTGCTAGGTTTTAAGATGAAACATGTTGTCTTTTTTTGACTGGACGGTAAGATTTATTAAAAAGAAACCATCTCTTGAGATGGTTTTGCTATGAACAATGTGTATATCAACACACAGTGAGCTTTATAGATAAACAAAATGTAGATGTGTTGCTTAGAGGTTACTACCTTAAGTGCAGAAGAAAAGGAAGCATTAGAAAGTAAGGTCATATTGCCTTTGGGTTGACAATATGGAAATAGAAAAAGATTACAAATGTTCAGCTGTTTTTCCTCAGATGCCTGTGTCTAGGAAATTTGTGCTGCTACAAAAATCATTTAACTCAAAGAAAGAAAGAAAGGAGCAATGTTTGTATCATCAAAACACAAAGCAGTACCAGTAAAAATGAAATTAATAAGTACTGGCAGAATGGTATTTGTCTGGAAGAAATTAAATACAGTGAAATACTCTATTCACACACAGTGGTTGTCACACACAAAGAAATTGTCCAAGCAGCGAGACAACAGGTTAGAAAAGCCAAAGCCCTGGCAAAGTTAACTCCTGCCAGAGACGTAAGGCGAACAAGAAAAGCTTCTATAGGTGCAGTGGTGACTCGGGAAAATATGGGCCCTCTCCAGAAGGAGACAGGAGACGTGGTTACCTGGAATATAGAGAAGGCTGAGGTATTTAAGGGCTTTTTTTTCCTCAGTCTTCACCAACAAGTGTTCCAGCCACAGCTCCCAAGATGCAGAAGGCAAAGGTAAGGTCTGGGAGAATGAAGACCTTTCCACTGTAGGAGAAGATCAATTCTGAGACCATCAAAGGAAGTGGAAGGTGAAGAACTCCATGGGACTTGATGAGATGTATCTGTGGGTCCTGAGGAAACTGGCAGATGAAGTGGCTAAGCCACTATCCATCATACCTGAGAAGTCGTGGCAGGCCAGTGAAGTTCCTGTTGACTGGGAAAGGGGAAACGTAACCCTCATTTTTGAAAAAGGGGGAACAGGAAGACCTGGGGAACTACAGGCCAGGTGGTCTCACCTCTGTGCCTGGCAAGACCATGGAGCGGATCTTCCTGGAAGCTATGCTAGGGCACATGCAAAGTAAGGAGGTGATCGGTGACAACCAACCTGTCTTCACTAAGAGCAAATCACGCCTGACAAATCTGGTGGCCTTCAATGACTGGGAACAGTGTTGGTGGATAAGGGAAGAGAAAATGACATCATTTACCTGGACTTGTGCAAAGTATTCGACAATGTTGAATGTCACACAGTATCCTTGTCTCTAAGTTGGAAAGACATGGATTTGATGGATGGACCACATGGTGAATAAGGAATTGGATGGATGGTCACACTCAAAGAGTTGTGGTCAATGGCTCAATGTCCAAGTAGAGACCAGTAATGAGTGGACTTTCTCAGGGGCCAGTATTGGGACCAGCACTGTTTAACATCTTTGTTGGTAACATGGAAAATGGAATCAAGTGCACCCTCAGCAAGTTTGCTCCAAGCTGAGTAGTGCAGTTGACACGCTGGAGGGAAAGGATGCCATCCAGAGGGACCTTGACAGGCTGGAGAGGTGGGCCTGTGCAAACCTCATGAAGTTCAACAAGACCGAGTGCAAGGTCCTGCACATGGGTAGGAGCAAACCCTGCTATCAATACAATGGGGATGAGTGTATCGAGCAGCATTGTGGAAAAGGACTTGGGGGTATTAGTGGTTGAAAAACTGATTATGAACCAGCAAAGTGTACTTGCAGCCCAGACAGTCAATAGCATCCTGTGCTGCATCAAGAGAAGCGTGAACAGCAGATCAAGAGAGGTGATTCTTCCCCTCTACTCTGTTCTTGTGAGACCCCACCTAGGGTACTGTACCCAGCTCTGGGGCCTCCAGTATAAGAAAACATGGACCTGCTTAAGCAGGTCCGGAGGAGGGCCATGGAGATGATCAGAGGGCTGGAGTACCTCCTTTATGAGGACAGGCTGAGAGAGTTGGGATTATTTAACCTGGAGAAGAGAAGGCTCTGGGGAGACCTTATAGCAGCCTTCCAGTACTTAAAAGGGGCCTGCAGGAAAGATGGGGAGGAACTCTTTATCAGGGAGTGTGGTGATAAGACAAGGGGAAACAGTTTCAAACTGAAAGATGGTAGATTTAGATTATACGTAAGGAAGATTTTTACTGTGAGGGTGGTGAGACAGTGGGACAGGTTGTCCGAGAGGTTGGTGATGCCCATCCCTGAAAGTGTTTAAGGCTAGGCTAGATGGGCTTTGAGCAATCTGGTCTAGTGGAAGATGTCCCTGCCCATGGCAGGGGTGTTGGAACTAGATGATCGTTAAGGTCACTTCCAACCCGAACCATTCAATGATTCTATGATTCTCAAAATGCAGAATGACACATTACAAGTCTCCTTTTCAGATGATAAGTGTCTATGTTTGGCCTTTATCTGGGGCTAAACTACAGCAGTTGCTCTATCATCCAACGACCTCTCCCCATGAGGAAAGGAGAGGAGACCCATGGTTTGAAATGCAAATGGATTTAATGAAACAGCAAAATTAGTACCAACACAAATATAAAGTATACAAAGTTATACTGAGCCCAGTGAATATGTGGTGGTCACAACGAACGGGAAAGAAGACTTTGGGAGCGGAATAGCAAGCAAGCGCCTCCAAGGATGGAGAGAAGCAGAAAGAGGAGAAGGAAGAGGAGAAGCGGGAGAAGTTCCCATTCTCAGCACACTTCCCCCTTTTTACTCAGCATGATATATATGGTATAAGATACACCCGTCAGCCATCTGGGGTCAGCTGCCGTGGCTGACTCAAAACTGTGAATGGCCTGCACACCATGGCTGGCCTGTGATTCTGTCCCAGCGAAGCCAGGAAAATAAGCCAAGTATTTTCATCTGGCATAAAAACATGTCGAACAAAGAGTTTTTCTGTAGATGTTTACTTTCTCTATAAAAATAAGAGTGTATTCGATAACTGTGGGTAACATTCAAATACTCATCACTGGGCTTTAAGGGATATGTTTTTCAAAAAATGCATAAGAACGCTTTCCTTGCTCTTATGATTTTCTTTCTTCACTTTTCTAACCATTAAATATAAAAACCGAAAAAATTACTCGAACAGTTCGAACAGTTAAAGATAAAAAAGGATACAGCGGAGGAACGAGACATAGAGCAGTCTGCTATTACTAAGGCTCTGTCTGCTTTTTTCTTGGCCCAATACTGGGACACAGAAAGCAGAGTAGCTCGGGTCTATTTTTAAGAACAGAGAGGACTTAGAGAAAGCCTCCCTATGTGTGGTTGCTTTGAATTCCTTTTGAAATTTGGTGCAAGCAGCTGTAAGGTTTACTGTATGGCAGAGGACTTTGGGATACTGTCATTGACTTCATAATTGCCGTAGAAGTGCTAAGAAAATGTGAAGTTTGGTGTACATCCCTTACCAGAATTTGAAAAGACATATATGAGTTCTTTGACTGAAAAACTAGATTTGACCCTTGGTGGAGCTATCCCTTTTGTTGTTTATTTAGCCACAGGTCACTTTAGCTTAGAAGTCTTCAGTATCTTCATTCCATGCTCAGACACTCCTGGATGGGAACTTAAAAAAATCATTAATCACTGCCTAGTTACAGTTTTATTTATTTATTAAGGAGCCTGATATATTCTCCTCAGGGCAGCCTTGAAAGCCATTTAACACTTAAGACTTCAGACAGTGACTTTCTTCCCCAAAAAGCATCATATATTCAAATACATTGAATGTGAGACTTCAGATAATGTTATAGTAAGTACCATGAAATTATTTTATGTATGATACTACTCCTAATACAGTTATTAAATATTGATTGAAAATTTGATAGCATCTGCATCATGTTTTTCAGTCACCACTGCAGTCTTCAATGTTGCAGTACGTGCTATTACGATGTAGTAGTACAAAAAATATCTTCAAAGCTAATATAAAGGGTTTGACATGCATTCACAAATACATTCTTTAATCTGAATAGTCAGCTTTCAGTGAGAAAATTTCAGCTGCAATTTGCCCATGATATTATTTTTTGTATTTTGTAATCTTTTGTTATATATTTTAATTTCCCACTAGAAGAAAACAAAAATTAATAAACAACAAAAACTACACAAGAGGAATCTCTGCTTAAGTGTACCTGAATCTGAGGTTCAAGACAGGGGTTTGTCTTTGAGTACATCTGAATCGATGAAGTTTTTGGTGGGTTTCTTTCTATTGTATGTAGAAAGTACGTGAAGAATTATTCAGGAAAATATTATACAGTTCTAATATAACTCTTATTGGAATTTTTACGGTATTTTTGAAGTTTTACTCATGGCAGCAAATGGAACCTGAACTCCACTTCTTTTCAGACAGTAAAGCATATTAGCTGCCACTGGTTTATTTTGAGATGGAAGGAGGACGGGGAGAGGGAGAGAATAATGCATAGGAGTTCAAGAAGTCTATAATTTATGTGGAAAAAAAAAAACCAACCTAAAACAATTCCAAACTTTATTTATGGAAAAATATTTGAGAATACTAAGTCTTCACACCAGTAAAGCAATCATTTAATAAAAAAATATTTCATGTTGGTCCTTTAGGAACACCTCTTGGAAGGGGCTTAGTTATTCAGAACTTCATTTTTCCATGCGTATCAATTCCTCTCAAATTCACAGTCTTATTTTCTTTCTTCTAAGCTAGGTGCCAGCTAGTTCATTCATTGCTTAAAGAGGAAATGTATGACACAGTCTTGGTACTTCTCTAGTCCTTTTCCTCAGACAATTTTAATGCCAAAACTTCTATGGACCTGTACCTGGATAGAGGATCCATCTTGTCAGTGAAAATACTCCACTTTCTTCAAATAATTTATCTAAATTATTCAATATTTTAATTAAAATATATTGAATAACGAGTATTAATATTGAACTGGTCCAAAGTGCATCCATAGATTCAAAATGCTAGAAAAAACCCGTAACTAACAAAGAAACTTCAATGAAAGAGAAACTTTTTCTGAGGAATTTTCTGAGTAGAAAAACAAACCAAATTAATTCAATAAAGTATTTCTTGAATTTTTCAATTCACTTGGAAGGCCAAGGTTTCTAAGAATGATTTGATTTTTAGGTGATTCAGTCTCAAAAGCTTTTATCTTTTGAAAATCAGGTTCATTGTAAATGTATATAATCTATCCAGAAACTTAGTTAATGAAATATTTGTAGCATTTGTAAATCTTATCTATTCCTCTAGGTTATCAATATATCTTTCATTACTGTACACTAATGGGAAAAACAAAAGGAAGATAATAGATTTTGGATATTATCCAAGAAGAAATATTTCCAAGCCAACACAATTGCTTTAATATAGGCTCATATGTTTCTTCTTCAAAACAAAATGCAATGAGCAAACTTCTACCTTCAAATAGAAGGTATCAGGTAAAACCCCTTGTCGTCCTGGGAGAGAGGAAAGCTTTCCATTATGTAATGTGCAGCAAAAGATGTTGTATAGATGCAAATTCTGTCACCATTCAAGGATTAGGATTTTCTTTTTTACCTTTGAGTGGCTCAGAATCAGCAGGACAGGTTCTTTCAGGCATACCAGTTTCTGAGCTTTTCCAGTTCTAGCACAGGACAGGACACTCGTTGCACCTGAGCAGCTACAACACAGTTCAAGGGTTTGTTTATTTGGTGAGAATCTAAGCTACAGCTCTTGTTGCCAGGTTTGTTATCCTGACAAAACTGAACAAGAAGATAACATTTGTTGGACCTGTGGGTGCCAGAGGGAAATCAAATAAAAGTTAATAAGTGATGCACACTGCTGAAAAATATGATTACGGTTTGAAGATCTGCTGTTGTTCCTGCTGCTGCAATCAAATCTCAACCTAAAGGCAGTAAAGGCTACAAAGGGCAACTCTGGGAATCCAACTTCAGTACTTGGTAGAGGGATACATGTAAGTCAAACAGTGCCATACATTTGCAAGACAGTACCAAAACACCTCTGAACATGTATTGCACTGCAAGTCCATCTGAAAGAAAGATTGCCTCAGCAAGACTGAATCAACAAATTGTTGTGGTGTTATGGTATAAAATGCTTGTATGTGTCATGTATGCATTTGTAGAGGAAAGGCATCTTACACACTATACATCTGTAATCTATGTGTTTGGTTTTCTGTTGGGTTTTTTTTTTGTTTTTCTGTTCTGCAAATGTTTTTTCTTCATGAACTTAAACATACGTGCAAGTGTTTAAACAAGTGACATAAACTGAGAGTTTGGTAAATAATGTTGCTTATTTGCATCCTTTTCTTCTGATTCTGACATTGCTTGTAAATAGTTTACCTCTGTAGATTATAAGAGATTAATTCTTACTTGTTGTTTTAATAATTCTCTAGATGTGTCATTCTTGCCATGTCAATAACTGAACAAAGCAGAAATATCTTGTGAAATTGTAAGAAATAGTAAGATGTCTCCCGCACAATGTACGTATTCTGTTCTCTGTTTTTCAGAAGCCCGTTGGTAACAAACTCAGCGTACATTGTGAAGTAATGGCAACAGTGGCCTTGACAGAAAACCAGTATCTTAAATAGGAGATTGTATTGTTTTAGGAATATCTGGTAATACTGTTTTGACAATTAAATAAAAGATTTGTCTATCACACTGTTCTATCCTGTCATGGAATTTCATAACAATGGTTCAAATGCACTGACATGTTTCATGCAGAATATATTATTGATAAGTTTCATGATTTCAAGTGGTTTCTATTTGTTTTCAAATTTTCCATCAATAGGTAGTTGAAAGATACGTCTGAAACACAGTTGTCTTTATACATTGAAGTAGTAAATGGTCACTTTACAAATATAACGATATTGCTTGCCTATATTAATGGAAGTATTCTAAGGAAAAAAACATTTCCTCTAATAATGTCTCATGAAGAATTCTCACTTGTAACTGATACAAAAATATTATTGTGTTGATATTGACAGATATTTTATATGTGTTGTGAGGTACTTTAATTTATAGTTCTTACTAGAAAGATAAATGACTTAACAGAGCCATAACGTATTAAGTTGTCTTTGCCAGAGAACTTGAAACACCAGCAGCTGATGCACAGTACCATAGCAATAGTAGGAATCATGCCCAAGTTAACACCCAAAACCACAGGTCTCACGTTAGTTTGCAGGAGTCGTTTCTGAGTGACATTGAAAAATATGTCTAACCCAATATTTGGAGTATATTTGTATGTTCGCCTTTATATGAGATTCCTCATAGTGATTTCCTCAATCTCTAAAGCATGAGCAATGATTCTTGAATTAAATGCCAAGAAAAGGCTAGTATGTTATGTTTTGAATAAAGCTATTGAAAGAAAACATGCTCAACTGTTTCACATCCAGTGATACAACAGTTTGACCTTTCAAGTTCGATGTTTGAAAGAAACAAATTATTTTGTCATTCTCAACATTTTCATAACCAAAGAATATTTTGCAGTGCAGTCTTGGTGTTTGCTCTTCCTTTATGACTGCCACTTATTCTACTCCGGAAAAAAGAATTTCATGACTTTGTTGTGGAATGATTATTATGTTTTGTGTAATTAACCTGCCCAAGTGCTCATTTGAAAATTTGGTTTTTAAATCAGAATTTTAGTCCATTTTTTTCACTTGCAGTCATTAAGTATGTATGCATGTAAGAAATTTGGCCATTTCACTATAAATCATAGAAAAATTTATTATTGCCTGTAAGCTGCAGGAAAATGAGACCCTCTTGGTTTAATATCCCAGACTTGATTTAGATTTGTTTTCTTCTGAATTAATTTTGTAAAGCTTTATAGGAAAAGGAAATAAGTTTAACATTTTCAAAGATCAACAACAAAATGAGTTTATTTACCTGTAAAAAATAGGCACATTCTTACAGTAGACACTGAAATACTCTGCAATCTGGAGAAGTTAGAATCACTGATGTTAACAGTGATAGCTGATGAACAGCTAATGTGAAAACTGCCCAAGGTTTCAAAAGAATGCACTGCAAACACTGACAGATGCTGTTATAACATCCGGGTTGTGGTGATTGGTGTTGTCACTTTGACCATATTAACCTGGGTTTGTTTCTTACTTCTAGCTTATCAAACATACTATTGTTGTGTTCATGTTCAAAGCACTTCACACACAACATCTCATAATCTGTCAAGTTATGAGTCATTTAAGGTCAACAAGCCAACACAATTTCAGTAGCTGTTCAATTTTAGTTCTTAGCATACAACAAATGCAAACTTGACATTATTTTAAGCTCTTTATTAAATCCACCTAATCATCCCACAAGAGTGGATATTACTCACTTGCTAGCTTTTCAAGTTTTACAGGTATGTGATAGATAATGGAAATATCATGGGATCACGGAATCGTAGAATACTTTGGGTTGGAAGGGACCTTTAAAGTTCACCTAGTCCAACCAACCCTGCAGTGAGCAGGATCATTTTCGACTAGATCAGGTTGCCCAGAGCTGTAGCCAACCTGACCTTGAATGTTTCCAGGGATGGGTCATCTACGACCCCGCTAGGCAACCTGTGCCAGTGTTGCACGATCTTCATTGTAAAACATTTCCTCCCTATATCTAGTCTAAGTCTCCCCTCTTTTAATGTAAAACCATTACCCCTTGTCCTGTCACAACAGATCCTGCTAAAAAATAGATTAATAGATACCTAGGTAATAGATTATTATTATCTACAAAATCCAGACATATAAGAACATCATACATAGCCCAGTTCACTGAAAGGAGTGTTCAAGGATTCCCTCCTTTCTTTAATAATTAAAATGGTGATGATAATTAGTTATTGATTTTGTTTACCTTGTTAGAATGGTGTATTTAACTTCAATCACATTCCTGCAACATTATTGCTTTAAAGAAATGTTCTTAAATAGTGTTGACAAAATACAATGAGAGCATAATTTGGCTCATAGAAAATCTTAGCGGCTTAGGTAGTAAAAAACCAAGAACCTGAGCTTTTTAGGCTGTGCACTGGTAATGGATAAATGAGGAACTCCACAATGAACTTCATAGACATTGTTATGAGCTTTTAGGCTTGTTTGGGATAGTCCCTGTTAATTTGTTCTCTATTCAGTATCTGCAGTTTTTTGTATTTGCTTTTTGAGGTTAACCGATTAACTATATGGCGGTTGCTAGAAGCAGGATATTTGTCTTCATACTAGGTAGATCTTAGGAAAAGCAAAAAGGAGAGTTAAAACAGAAATAGAAAACTCTGGACTTGGCAGTCTTGATCTCAGCATCTTGCAGTCTTTGTAGCAGTGTTCTTTACAATGTTAATTTGAAGGAAAAAGCCACCATGTTTGGTGAAAAATATTGTTTTGTAATAAAATAAATTGCTATTGTTATTGAAAGACAAACTTCAGTTTTGCTGTGTCGGTAAGCTTCATCATTTGGGGGTCATTTGTTGATGATGCTTTACTGTCATAATGATTTGACTTTCTTCTCAACACTACTAAATTGCAGATATTCAATTTTATACTAATAACACCTTGCCAATTAACCGTACTTTCTCCAGTCAATTCCAAAGCAACTTCGCACAACTCCCATTTGAAGTTGCTTTTTTGCGGTTGCTTTTTTGAAATCTGCGTTGCTACAGCAGCCAGTTTAGAAGGGATTGATTCCAAAACATGGGAATATATGAGCACTGAACAAGGCTTCATCTTTTTAAGATTTCTATTTCCAAACACACTTAATTTCTTGAGTTGTTTGCTGCTCCAGAGGTCTGCAATAAAGTACAAGTTTTATTTGCTGCCTTGCAAAACACATTCCATTCAGTAGCTTTGTTCAACTAGCAGGAAATCATTGATGTCATTGTTAAGCATAGAAGATTAGCAATTGACCTTGAATGAACTCATATGGTGGATGCCTTGTAGCACCCTAAATGTCTGAGGAAGGAAGAAGGCTGGCTTCTGTTTCAGGCATTTCACTGAGACAAACTCTTGTGAAGTTATGTAATTTCTGCTGTATGATTCTGAACCTGCAATGATGAATTCAACAGGAATCTTGCCACTTACTTAGCAGGAATCTCCATCTGCTTTCAATGTGCACATGCACACACAGAGGCCATGCAGGCTGGTCTCCAGTAGGTGATGCAGTTTGGCGTATGTCACTGCTTTCTTCCTTTACATGAGCAATGAAACTGCAGTGCCGCGAGAGCCACATCATTGCTTTGCAGAGATATTAGTGTTACCAGTAGACAAACCTTATTTCTCTACTGTAAAATGTGTCACAGTGGTCTATAGCTTTGTTGCTCTGAGGTGCCTTGTACACAGTTATCTGTTAAGGTGATTCCAAATCTTATTCAGGTCAACGGGAATCTTTCTTTCTTGTGGCCTCTGTTGTGCTCAAGTGGATTTTTTTTTTATTCTTCCTGAGTTCCCAAAGAAACATTTTATACCACCTCTGTACCCAGAAACATTTTTATTTTACATATATTTATATATTAAAAAAATTTAGAATGCACATTTCATAGGGTATAAGGATGTATAGGTAAATTTAAATTCACACCTACTTAATTCTTCAAATATATCAATAATAACTATAATAGTCCAAGTATCTCCAACCTCATGGAAAATACACAAGAACTGCTTTTGTAGACTTGAAGCAGACCTGAAATTTGTTATGTGCTTTATTTTGGTCTTTGAATTGCATGTTTAATGATACCATTTTAACGTAAATTGAAATATTTATGCATCAAATAATTTCATTGAATCTCTATTCACATGGCCTAGCCTTAGTTAATACAGTTTGATAGTCTCTTACTGTTGTTACTATTACAAAATTCAAGGTGAGCATTTTGTCTGGTTACTGGAAAGACATTTTCCAACCTTGGCATTGTTTCCGGAACATGTCTTTGACCTAACCTTCATTCAAGGTAAAGCAGATGCATTCAATGAAATCACATATGAAGGAAAAAAATTGTCTGCGTTGGGATGGTCATTGTCAAATAATTTTTGAAAAAAGAATAATTAGCTTCTCTGTCACTAATGATCTCAAATGGAGCTGGTTTAGCCTTTCAGGTATGAGATATGCTGAGCTTTATTCCTTACTTCTCAACTGAAGCTCATCACTGACTCTTTCCCTATATGTGAAAAGTAGCAATGACTTGTTAAGAAAATAAAAACTAGAAAAAAAAGTAGAAATCTTGGAAATTTTAAGATACCTTCAAATACTGTTTCATATCACCTCTTCAGCACAGACTATACTTAATTTACAGAAAAATGAATACACTATAGAAGGGCGTTGTGGGCAGAGTAGTGGTCAATTGACAAAATGTGATTTAGTCCTGATTCTTAGGTCTTCTCTCATAATCAGACATCACCTAATTGCTGAATGAGAAATACACAATTCAACACTTCATAGACCAGATGCTGTGAGATATGAGTAAGCCCACCTTCATCTGTTATCTCTCAGAAGCTGGAGAGGTGACATTTGTTGTGCAGCCCCAGCTCTGATGAACAAAATCAATGGCAGCTGTGGGAAGAGATTTGCTGGCTGGATTCAGGAGCTGCACTTGGCATGCAGGGTGGGAACAGCGGAGATGCTCTGCTCTGCTTGAACCTGGACAATGGTCAGCCAGCCAAAACCAATCCCCCTGGAGTTCAAGGAAAATCCGCAATGGGGAAGGTGAGTCCCTATTAAAGATCATCCTGCCTTTCTGTACCTGAGGAATTCTGGCAGTAAGTTTATATTTTGTCCAGAAGCTCCCTAGTAAGGTACATGGAGCATACCAGTGCTCTCAGTGATTTAATGCATTTGAAAGTGCCTCACCATTCACCAAACAATCATTAATTCAGATAACTTGGATGGAAGCTAAAACATGTGTGATAATGTTCTAGCCTGAAGTATATACTAGTTTTTATTTTCTTTTTTCTCATAGTGGTTTTTCTTCCCTCACACAGTGATAAGCAATGATATAATCCAATTATTAAGTTGGGAGCACTATTGTAAGAAAAGATAAGAGTATCTTGTTTCTAAATGTTTTGTCCTTTTACCAGTAAATTGAATTTTGACAGTGAAAAATTGACATTTTATGAAATTGAAGTTTAGCCAGATCTGATATGCTCACTGAAGGAGATAGAAGAAATGCATTTAATATATTAACTGTTAGATGGTTTATTTTCCTGTTATATTTATCAACAAATATTTATTTAATTGTCAGTAAGAGGTGAGAGACTAGATTTCTGGGTGGATTGATGTGTACTAAGCTTGCATTCTAAACTACTATTGAAAACTACATTTAACATTTTGAATGTAAAGGAAATCCAAACAGTATATGCATGGATTAAAGCATTTATTATATATAACATAATATTATTAAGTTTATGCATGTTGCACTCATGTTAAAAGGCTGCATATGCAGCTGTCAACCGCACAGTTCACCCATTTCTTTAAAATGAAAGCGAATACTAGATACTCGTTATGAAGCCTTTAGTGCTAAATTCTTTTATGGGATATTTAAAATTCATTATTCCATTTGGGGCTCAAAGGTGTTGTATAGTCACAGTCCACACAATATAACAAGATGACACAAAATGTGGATTAAACTAGTGGTGGGTAAATCTTAAAAGCTCTGCCAATTCAGTTAAAAAAACCAACAACAACAAAAAAAGAAAGGCTGAATAGCTTGCTGTTCAAACCTTCTGGGTCTGAAAATCTGGGCAGCAAATTCCGTGAGAACTGCCTGTGGCATTTTGGCATCTTGTGTCCAGTCTTAGCTGGATGATGGAAGAACCAAGAAACAAAGAATTTACAACATAAATAAAAATAAACTGGAAAAAAATCTGTCATTTTCCAATTTACTGAGGCAGAATAGTTTCCAAGTCATTTCAAGTAGAGGGAGAAAGGAAAGATGTACCTTTTTATTTACCAGAATCATTCAATTAGATCACATGAAGATGAATTTGGGTTTTAACGTCTGCTGCTATATTGCCATTTTTTGCAAATGCCTACTTATAACTATAGAAAAGCAACAACACAGCAGAGGTATCGTTTTATGTCTCTTATAAGCCTGATGCAGCAGAATGTCCAACACCGGAGAAGAAATAATGGGTTTTACAATAGTTAAAATTTCAGAAAGTCAGTTCCTAAATTTGTCATGTCCTGATAATTTTATTTCATGCAGTCTATAGGCTATATAACACATATGTTTCAAAGCTAGGACATCTGTTGCAAATTTACAAATGCAAGGTACTTTGCCAAACTATCCAACGGAGACAGGAGCACACCTGCTCAAACAAGTTGGAAGCATTATAAATGTATGAACTTGACCTAGGCTTTATGAAACAGCAACACTGATTTCATAATGCTAAAAAAATAGACGAAATGTCAGCTCTGTAATCTGCAATTTATTGATTGATGAACACATCTGCTGATTTAATATTCATAACGAATGCCAAGTAAACTATGTTTCTTTAGAGAAGCCCATTTCAAAAAATTGAAAGTTTATATTAAGTCACATTTTGTTTTCGGAGTAGAACAGTAATTCTGGTACTACATGGCACATCCCAATGAATTTGTTGAACAAGATGGTATTGTAGGAGAGAAAAATACCGAGACAAGCTTAATGAACTAGAAAATATCTGCTGAAGCCAACAGGATTCAGTGTTGGTGGAATTCCCACTGGACCAGGCTCTGCATGAAGGGACAGCCACAGTGGGGAATAGGATCTCATGTCTAATCTAGTCTCTCATAATGGGACCTCTATTATCCTCTCTAATGAAAAATATGTCTATACAGTGTTTCGCAGGCAGATGTGAATTTTCTCTGCCAGTTTGCCAACCTGCCTGGAAGCTGTATGTGTCAGACAATGAACCTTAGCTAATGCACATTGTTTCTCATCACATCTTATCATCTTGGATTTGACATTATCTAATGTATCTGCTTTGTTTCTGATTTGGAAGTGGCTGGCTTCCAGCTGGCTTCAAGTGTGGGCAGTTACCATCACTGTGTTCAACTGCATCTGAGCTTGAAGTGCAGTGTACACATAGCCTCAGCATCTCTGAGAAAGAGATAGATGGTGTTACCACGAAAAATGAAGTTCAACACTTTACTAGCAAACCATTCACGAAAAAACATGAGGAATTTTATTTGGGTGATGAACACAACACATGATAGGTATTTCCAAAAAAGAAAAGCTTTATAAAGATAGATTCTCAGGGATGAAAAATCAGAACTTCTAGCAATATTCTTTTAGATTTGGAAGTGAGATGACAGATGTAACAACATGTTATAAAACGATGTTTCCTGAGTAGGACAAAGGCTTTTGTTTCACTGAGTGCTGGCAGGCTGTGCCTCTGAATCTTCTGCATGAACTTAAAGGCTTGAAGATGGGAAAAATATTAAAGGAAAATGCCTGGTTCTCATGCAGAGCACTAGATGAAAGATTAGAGATTTTTCCCTACCAGATCAATTTCTATCACAATTGTAGAGGGTCTTTGTAAGAACTCGCAACTACACTTTGAAGATTTTCCTATTGATGAGCTAGGCCATGAGGATATGGCAATCTGGTGTACCATACTGCTAAAGCAGCTCAAATACCTAGGGACGAATCCACAGGATGAGTCACTGGTGCAACTTAGCTGGCACCATATTGCAAAAAGACAGTACAATGTTTTTATTTAGCATGAAATAAAAAAGAATAATATTCAGTAAAAATAATAAGTTAATGACACTGATCAGGCTTTGAAAAGCAGCAGAATAAATATAGCCCATCATTTCTGCTATTTGTTATTTTTTTCAGTGTTTGTATGTATGTGTGTTTCAAGTAAAAGTAAACCCTTCTGTTCCCAGGGATTGCACCCTGCCTTCTTGTGTGCTAATGGCCAGTCATGCCACTCTGAGTTAACAGGCACACGCAAAAAAACCCAACCCTTCAGCTGGCCCACATCATATATAAAATAACTCTTTAATTTCTCTTTTTACTACAAAAACTTTTCAGTCTCATTCTGGAACAGAATGAGCAGATGGAATGATGCACTACAGAAAAGCAGTAGTAAGACAAAATAATCCAAGAAAGGGATAAATAGTTGGAAAGTATCATAACTCAGAGTTAGTCCTCAAGAGAACACTGGGGTTTATGGAAGCTAGGAAAATATAAAAACATAAGATACGGTCAACTTAAAGGGAAAAGAAAAGAAAAAAAATATTCACAATTAAGGTATTTCAGAGACCTTTTAAGATTTTCCTTCTTTTTCTAGTCTTGCTGGGCCTTTCATGAAAAATAAGATGTTTCAATCAGTTATCATAAGATAACCTTGATTACTCCTC
This sequence comes from Bucorvus abyssinicus, assembly GCA_009769605.1. Classification (NCBI taxonomy): domain Eukaryota; kingdom Metazoa; phylum Chordata; class Aves; order Bucerotiformes; family Bucorvidae; genus Bucorvus; species Bucorvus abyssinicus. The sequence goes on along the minus strand of CM020030.1, from coordinate 15,240,694 downwards.
ATTTTACATTACTCAGGGCCTCCAATCAGCCACTGAGTGTAGTTTGTGCATATGAGAAAGAGAGGGGAATACCGGAAGGCAAACGGACAAAAAGAGAGGGAAAAAAAGAGTATTTTGTTGAGCATATTCCGACGGTAATGACAAGAAAGAAGGAACTAGAGCTTCTTTCTTTTCTTTTTTTATTAGAGTTAAAAATCATGGTGGGTGAAAAGCTGGACAGGATCCAGTGCGCTGGATATGGCAAAGTGCGCTCATAGCCCAGAAAGCCAGATGCATTCCGGGCTGCATCAAAAGCAGCGTGGCCAGCAGGCTGAGGGAGGTGAACCTGTCCCTCTACTCTGCTCTGATGAGACCTCACCTGGAGTACTGTGTCCGGCTCTGGAGTCCTCAACATGGGAAAGACATGGACCTGTTGGAGATGTCCAGAGGAGGTACACAAAACTGATCGTGGGGATGGAACACCTCTCCTATGAGGACAGGCTGAAGGTATTGGTGGTGTTAAGCCTGGAGATGAGAAAACACCGGGACACCTTATTGCAGCCTTTCAGTACATAAAGGGGGCTTATAGGAAGCATGAGGAAAGTTTATTTTAGCGAGGCTTGTTGCAACTGGGCAAGGGGCAATGGTTTTAAACTAAAAGAGGGGAGATTCAAACTAGATATAAGAAGGAAATGTTTTACGATGAAGGTGGTGAAACACTGGCACAGGTTTCCCAGAGAGGAGGTAGATGCCCCAACCCTAGAAACATTCAAGGTCAAGTTGGACAGGGCTCTGAGCAACCCAAACTAGTTAGAGATGTCCTTGCTCGCTGCAGGGGCGTTGGACTAGATGACCTTTAAAGGTCCCTTCCAACCCAAAACATTCTGTGATCATGTTAACAAGCAGAAAATATTGGGAAAAGAAATGTTTCTTTCATCTGTGTCATGTAAATGCAGATTGCAATCCTCAGGGTGTGAGATTTCTGCAGAAGAGGATAAAAATATAGGTTATTTTTCTTATAATTCACCAAGTAGTAAAGAAGCAAGTTAGACAGCTGGTTCATCTATTTCCAAGGAGAGCTAGCAGTATAAAGAGTATTCCCTGGCATTCATATTGTTGGTCATAAATGCAGATCTAGTCTATTGTAAAATATCTTCTAATATACAAGAGCTTGGTTATATATAATATTCTTGTACTTTTACATTCTCTCTAGGAAGCAACTTTTTGCCATGAATAAATACTTTGGTTTTTGTAATTTCTGAAAGCAAGTTCATGGTGATTTAAGGACTATATCTGTATTTTATGTCTATGTCAGGTTTATTTTGCCTTCTTCAGACTTACTGAGGCTGCTATAATTGAAACAGGAAAAACTGAGGAATATTTTCTTTGCTGAACTAATGTTGCTGCTCCCTATCATTGGGATTTCCTGATTTTAAGCAGCTACTGTTTTGTGACTGTTATCAGTATATTAGCACCATTCTTTTGTTTCCTGTTTTTTCCCTTATAGTTCTACCAATTTGATTTCTAAGGCTTTCAAATTTTCAGGAAAGATTCAAAAAGTCCATTAAAGATAAGATTTCAATAAGTTCCTTTAATAAAGAAGTCAGTTTTGAAACATTGCTACTAGTTCTCTCTGCTCTGAAGTCTTTATGCTTTCCTTTCTGGCTTTTAAAATTGTGTCCTTCCTTTCTAGATCCTTGAAGGAAGCAAATATTTCTAAAGAGTTGAGTTCTTTTTCTAAAGAAAAAAATTAAACAAGTTGGAGTTCTGTTCATAAATTTTGTCCGTCTTGCACGTTACAACCTGTTTTATTCTCATTTTTCTGATTCATCACAGTTTTCACTGTAATCAGTTGTAAATATTGTTCCTGCACTTACATGATGCTGTTGCTCAACAGGGATTTTATTTTCTGTGGTGATGGCTGCATAGAACCTTACTTCTCTGCAGTGCATGAATCTTATTTCTTGCTCTTAGTGCCAGCTAATAACTAAATGAGAGACTTTTAGTTACACTTTCATGCTTTTAGGATATCTGATCTGTGGTACAACCTCGAAACAGATGACCCATTTCTTATTGCTAGGTGTTTAAATTATATGGATAAGCTTTTATATTTTAAGTAATCCTCTCTTCTGGGATGTAAAATGTGCTCTGACAGTGAAATATTAAATCAGTAGTCAACTAATTCAAACACGTCTCTTACCTGTGAGACAGCAATAAAGTATTTTTTGTTTATTGGCTAGACAACTATAAGAATTTTATGCTCCATATTTCACATAAACCTGTTCCTTTACACTTTTGCACTCTTTGTACACTTTGTACAGCTACAAAAGTTAATATTACATAAAAGCCAAAAGTAAATGAAGAGGAGAAAAGAAGCTTTAATTTGAGAACTGAATACAAATTTGAATTTACTGTAGGGTTTAGTCAGTTAAGAGGAAGGAAATGTCGAGGACTCCGCATGTCCTCTCTTCTGTTTTGTGGTGACACTGGTATTGCATTTCTTGGTAGCACCAAGGGCTCCCTCTGGGCAGCAGAAACACCCCAAGCATTACTGAGGAAGAAAAGGAGAGCATTAAAGCATCTTCCCAAACGAGACATTGGTCCAAGCCACTCCATCATGTGAGGCCCTTGAGGCAGATGCAAAGAGATGCTCCTATGTCCCACTGTGTAGTGGACCTGAGTCTAGAGTAGATAGGCATTCAATGAACTGCTTGAAAGAACAGCTCCTAGTATGAGTGAAAAAATCTCACCTGGGAAAATGACGTCATAAAATTGAGAGGAAATATGAGACAAGAATGAATGATAGAAAGATAACATGATGAAAGTTGCTTGAATTAATGCAACCTGTTTCCCATATTGTTTCCATGCCCTGACTACAGTGACGAAGGATGAGCTGCAGCTCTTATTTTGTATCTAGTGTGCTGACACTGTTTTACTTGTAAACATTTTTGAGAAAGATGCAGGTGCAACGGCTGGAAGCTGTCCCATTTCTCAGCCCTTAACTCCACACTGCTGATTCAGGCAGACTGAAGGTACCTCCATTAATGTTTTAAATATGTTCTGCTCTTCTGGGCAGTGTTAGTACTAGACTGAAACATGAACTGGAGAGAAAAAAGTACAGTCAGGATGAACCACAATGCCAAGCTAATCAAGTTTACAGCCTTTCTCTGATAAGAGAGCTAGTGAATGGCACATAACTTTGTTGTGATCTAGTCACTTTTTCTGTTGAGGCACAGTTGTTCCCTGTTAGCCAGTGATGTGTCCATGTACTGATGGGAACAGAAGAGAAAAAGAACAGCCAGGCAAATTACATGAGCCTTGTGTTTACCTCCACTGCAGATAGGCAATGCCCTCTGAATATTATTAAAAACCATAGTTCCCCCACAGTGCTGCTTTCTGAGTACATTTCTGAAGAAGTGAACGCCTTCTGCTCTGTGGCACAAAGAACATGGAATTCAATTTGTATCACCCAGGGCTTTTGCGCATCTTCAGATTTCTTATTAGTGCTCGTCTTACAAGATGTGGGTAGTAAACCCGTGAAATAAAGAGACATATGGCATAATTTACTTCTTTGGCACTTACTTCAGTTTAAAGTTGTTCCTAAATTTAGTTTTTCAGCATTTAAACAAGTCTTTTAAAGGTATAAGATACACTAATAAGCCTGAAATGCCAGCAGTCTTGATTTAATATCGAAATAGACAAAACATAGTGTGGCATGAAGTGAATCTGATTATTTTTTCTTTCTAGTGACTCCTACTGAGTTTACTTTGTTTAACCTTTAATTTAGGACCTCATCTTATGTCAGAGAGTGCTAGAAAATTAATGTCTCAACATCGCTAGAAGCTGGAAGAAACCGTGACAAAACATCACCGGGCAGTAACCACAAGTTCCTCATTTCACTGGAAGAACCTCTATTTTAAGCTGAGGTTCTGTCTGTTATGGGACTGGTATCCTGTTTTGCACATATTCCCCCGACTGACCGAAAATCACCATGCCTTGCGCATACGCTCAGGCCCAGGGCTAGAAGCCGTCTCAGTGACGGTGCTGGGTATGCTCACCACTGCCGAGTGACCAGGCGATGGAGGTCAATTCTGGGGAATTCTGGGGAAATGCAATTCTGTGGACATTATGCCTGTTTTGGTGGACATTGTGCAATAGCACGGCTTAAAAGAAACGAGCAAGCTTTCGCGTTTGCAGCACATTGATAGTAGCGGTAAGAACTACCACCATGGAAACAGACAAGCCGAATGCGATGACCACAGCCCTTGTTAAGTCTGCCAAGTCTTCAGAGGTGTGATAAACCACAAATGGAAAGTTCTGCCTGTGCAGCAAAACTGAGAGGAAGACTATGGAGAGAAGAAGGCAGTGCCCTACAACCCCCGAAGACCCTCAAAAGTTACCTGGTGCAGGCGCACTGAGGTGATGCTCAGGGAGGGACTTATGTAAAGGAGTTCTAAGAATCCCCGCCCAGATACAGAGAAAAGGTGGGGACAGGGACAACAAAAGGGATCAAAATACTGCACCACATTGGAACGTTCTCCCAACCGTCCTGAAAGACGGACTGTCGGGACACCAATTTTCCGTGGTGGTACTTCTTGCTTTCTCTCCCTCCCTCTCTCTCTCTCTCTCTCTCACTCTCTTTCCCTCTCTCTATCTCTTCTCTCTTTCTCTTTCTCTTTCTCTTTCTCTTTCTCTTTCTCTTTCTCTTTCTCTTTCTCTTTCTCTTTCTCTTTCTCTTTCTCTTTCCCTTATTACCCTTTTATGTGTGAGTGTAACAAAGAGCAAACACATGCACTTGACACCATTAGTGTCTTACTTCTGTTACCGAGAAATCGCACCTCTCGCACCTCGGTTTGTGACATCGTATAATGTCAAAAATCTTCTGCAACGCACCCCGGACTCCAATTTCGCTCCTGCCCCTGGCCCAAGCCATGTCAATCAATGCCTCTGCAAATAAGCCCATAAAAGCAGAGGAACAATTCTTGGTTTTGGTGGGGAAGGGCAGCAAGGAGAGAAGAACATCTGTACAGTCACCAAGGCAACCAGGAGAAGATGTGAAGTAGGATCTGTGACAGTAATATCTTTCTTGGCCTGTGGCAAGTGGACTTTTAACTTTTTGTTGATCATAGGCATGGGAAAGATGAAGGCCTGGGATGCAGGGACCCTGGGCCCCTCCTAGCACTGAGAAGGGTGATGACTATGATCTTTGGAACCAGGTTGTTGTGATGCTGGGGAAGTCGTCCTGGGCAGCAGACACCCCCCAACGTGGACTGGAGGCAGTTGTGCTGAGCTGCCTCCTGTGGCGGGAGGATGCCACGTGTTTGGAGGAAGTTTGTCCCATAGAGCAGCCTGGAACTTCATTAAACAGACTGCAACTCCCCATCCTGTGTCCTTTCTCCTCACCTCTGGTGCCAAGTGAGCGTGTGGGGGAAGTGAGGTGGTAAAGCTGGGCCCAGGAAAAGGGGAGGGGTGGGAGGAAGGTATATTTAAGATCTCGCTGTTCTCCCTCTCTGTCCTACCCTGATTTAATTGGTGATTTGTTTGTAGTTTTTTGTGTTGAATAAAATTGATTTTTTTCCCCCTTAGTCGAGTGCCTGTTTCTTTGCCCATGGCTATAAGTGCTGTGCTTGCCCTCCACTTATCCCCGCCTCGACCCTTAAGTAGTGGTTTTCGTTTTCTCCCTTGGAGGAGATAAAACTTCTCTGGAGCTATTATAGCCTGTGCTGGGTCCTAGAGGGTGACAAATTTAAAGGGTCATAAAACTTCTTTCATTTTCTGGCTTGTGTTGAAAACAAAGTCTACCTGCCAGAATGTGAACACCTCCAGCATCTCCCTGTGGAATAATTACTTTCTCTCAAAGAAAAAAAAAATTATGTAAGACTTCTCTTTATGTATGTTGTATCAGAGTATTTCAGTACTTTGTTTTAAGCTGACTAACTTTTTAATAAGGAATTTTAAGAGTTGTATATTTTCAGTAATTTTTTTGTGATTTGCTTATGTGTCCATGAAAAATTATGTTAATTGAAAAATATATATAAACTTTCCTCTACCCAGCTAGCTTGTGCTATCACTGGAGAATGCTTGTGGATGTTCTCACAGAACTGTCCAAGCGCAACTGGCTTGGGATAGGGGACAGAAATAGTGAGTGGGTTACACTATACACTGGCTGCAGAATTGACAAACCCAAACAGGCATGACTCAGAATATCAGTATATGAATTCCCTATAACATCAGGATTCTTTTAAAATTATCTCTTTGGAGACATAATGATAGAGCAATTTAAAGGCCAGACTTTTCATCAAAGTCTAAGCATAGGTCTGGAAAAAGAAATAAGCAGCAGCTTGGTACATTGACAATACATTGATTTTTTTCTTTAATTATGGAATAATTTGCTACCATTCAGTAAACATTAATCAAGTGCCATTCAGATTTTTTTCTGACATGTATGTTAATCTAAATATTGCATTGCATAATTACTCTAGTGTTTTATTTAAGAAGCCCCAACACATTTATTCAAATTATTTTATTTTTAATGTCTCCCTTCTATGACTTGCAGCTGTCTGTAGCTCAGTTTGGAGATTTTGTTTGTTTGTTTGTTTTCAGGACTACTTGTTTGTGAAAATCTCGGCAGTCATTCCAAGAACCAATTCAAGACTATTTGAATTCCTCCTTATGGATCTTTCTCAGTTTTTCTATTTTCTGACTTAGTCTAATTTTCTCCCTGTGACTTTGAGTAGCCATGTATACACTATGAATTTGAATGCTTGGAACTTACCCAGTAAGACTGACAAATCTTCCACGTGATCCTGACAATAAAGGATTTTTTCATTGTTTTTGTTATAGCTGCTATCGTTTACAACACATGGGGTAAGATGCCCTGAACTACTCCCTATGCTGTTCTGAGATATGTGACAGAATGAGGCACCACTGGAGACCGATTCTTTACTCAAGAGGTGAAGTGTTCTTTTTGACTTGAACATATTTTCTCTGAGAGAGCTGTCCAGAACTCTGTCCAGAAACCATTAAAAAATGAATATTCTATTTGTCCACAATGGAAAGGAATTATTTTGCTAGATTAAACATGAACAACTCCCAAGAATTCATTTAGAGGTTTTTAATGTATTTTTTATGAACATTTCTGTTATCTTGGAAAATGTTACTTTCCAGATATTGCTTTATGCCTTTTTGCCCATCTGCCACATTAAGCTTGATAGATTCTTTTAAAGAAGAGTGCTTTTTCTTACTGAATTATTGTCCCATCCACATGCCTGATTTAAATGATGGACAGAGTAGATGGTAAAACATGTTCTAACTTTTAGACAGAATAAGTTGATAGCTAGCAGATGCCTCACATGTGAAACCTTTAGGGACATGTCTCAATAGGGACGTGTCTGTATATTTGTAAATTCATGTGCCAAGGTACTTCAACATGATGTTGATTTGGGACATTCTGAAGGGACTTCACTCTGTTAAAGAAAAAAAAAAGAAAACACAGCTGGCAGTTCAGAACAGATGATTCAGATACCATATGCTTCATGCTATTTTAAAGAGAAATCACATCCATTTCCTTCAGACAATCACACTGAGATTTCACAAGCTAAAAAACACTTCCAAGGATGTATAAATAGAAATATGCATGGTGGATTTCACTTATAGTTAGTACTGTCTATCAAAATTTAGCTTAAAGTTAGGCATAGAGACACTTTTAACTTCTTCACTGCAGTGCAGACCAGACTTTAGAATGAAAGGAAAGAATACAGAAATGTAATGGTTCAGTTCTTTGGCTACAAATGCACACTCATTTGGCAATATTTCATAAAAACCACTCACTTCTTTTACGTTTAGTTTGGGAAGATGAAATAGTTAACATTTGACAGACACAAGTTAAGTAATATGAAAACACAAGTACTTTTAAAATACGTTAATCTAATTTCCATCTGAAGCTTATTCTATGAGACGCTGGAGACTGTTCTGGTCTTGCTGTGCATTAAGGAAAAGTCTTGTTACAGTTCTACAGCTGCAAATTTGCCTGATGCAAGGAAGTCTTCCTCAATATGATGCAACTAGCTCTCATGCCTATATACTCCAGCATCCTTGAAATGCAGAAACTATGGTGAAACATGTTCCATTAGAATGTTTATCCAAAGTAGGTTTCAGTCTGGCCATCTCCCTTTGGCAGGTGTTCTTGGAAAGTCATAATCATGGAAACGGAGGTTGGAAAGGTTTTGTAAAGGCCATTTAGTCCAACCTCCTGTCGAAAGAAAGATATTGCCAACACTATATTGACTCAGTCAGAGCTTTGCCTAGTCAAGTCTAGTCAAGTGCCTGTTCCGCTGCAGCACCACCACCCTAGTGAAGAAGATTTGCCTAATCCCATCTGCACCTCTGCCATTTCAATTTGTGCCCATTTCCCTTCATTATACAGGGTGTCAATTTGAAGAACTATTTGCTTCCATCATCTTTGTGACCCTCTTCAAGTGGCTGTAGACTGCCCTTAAATCAGTCTTTAACCTCTTCTTTGTTGAACTGTGCAAATCCATCACTCTCAACTTCCCTGCACCAGGCATGTGCTCCAGGCCTCCTAACGTCTTCAATGCTTTTACAAAATGTTAAAAACTTTGATGACCCTTTTAACTCCAGGTTTTACTATGCATGTAATAGGTAAGTCCCATAGAAAGGTTATTGGATTTATGTCAGTGTATTTATGTCACAGAGTGCCATAAAAAAGCCACAGGGCACAAAGACTCAGGCTTCAGCCCAGGAAGATGGCCTCATCTATTGCATGAAAATTTTTCAAGCGTTTAGAAAAAACCCATTTCTTAATGATGAATTTGTGGCAATAATTATAAAGTGTATAGAGCAACATGGCAAAGTGCAAATTATTTTATCACTGAAAAGTTGTTCCTAATCAGTTAGATGAGCTCACATACTGACCTATTGATATATAGGTTGTATCTGCATTTAAAAGACTACAATGAGTATTCAAAATTTTTATTGTTTGTGAATTGAAAAAGAAAAATTATGGAATAGGTAAAATGATGAAAGGTCAAAACAGGATACTATTTCAAAGAATGATTCGTAATCCATGTCTTCTATATTTCAGAAAAGTAGTAGTTTGGACTGATGATACAATTTGAATCAAATAAATAGTTGTGAATTTTTTTTTGCATACTGTGCTAGAAAGCAAAAAAAATATAATAATTGTATAGACACTTCAGCAGGACTACAGATTGCAAATTGTTTTCATAGATGTATGATAAGAGTAATGATTTTAAGGTATTAACAGTTTTAAAGGATTATCATAACTAATCAAGTTACACGGAAAATAGTAAGGCAGCTCAGACACAGCTTAGGAGTCAAGCGATCAAATGCAAGTTATATGGGATCCTTTTCAGCCAATGGGACCAAAGTTTTAACAAATATTAACTCAGTCATGTTTGTAAACTAGAGCTAGCTGAGCTAATCTGAAGAAACAGGTTTTGACCAATTTTATCCACTTTCCTCTTTCTGACCATATTGATTCCCATGAATGTATCTACTATTCATAATGGTTTGAAACAAACCTACTTTCAAACAGAGGTTTTCTGCTTATTCATTATTAATTTCTTTTGTGTTTGATGTGTTGACATCATGTGGTCCTGTTTATGCTTTGCAGTTCACTGAAACATTTGAAATGAGAATAAGTACTTATAAATAGCAAACATCTCAATTTGCATATCGGTGTGGTTATTTGTACAGAACAGAGCTATTTGACACATGCTTGGTGAAAAAGACACTGTACCCATCAGTGACTTGAGTATACCTGCCAACTAATGAGGCATATAAATGACTCAACAAACACAGAAAACTGCATTACCCTTTAATTAACAACTGATCTAGAAGTAGGATAAGAGGGCATGGAACTTCTGCCCTCAGTGTTTTTTTGGTGGCTGTTTTTTTGGGGTTTTGGGTTTTTGGGGGGTTTTTTTGGTGGGGTTTTTGGTTTTTTGGGTTGTTTTTTTCCCCCATTATTTCCATGTTTGAGATCAAGCAGTTCAAAGAGGAGCAGAACCAAACTGCTAAGGTCAGATCAGAAATGGGTATTTCTGAGTTTTGTTGCAGTTCCCCCACCTCCCCTGCTTAACCATCTTAGATGTTTCTTCTTGGGAGTTGTGGGTAGGGCTGACAGCTCAAGCTGTCTGTGGCAGTGGAAATCCTAGGATTAGAGGTGTGTTGCAGAGAAGCAAGAATAAAAAAATGTCCTTGAATTGAATTCAGTAGAACTGAACCAGAATCAACAGCTTCCGGCATAGCTCGAATGTATAGAAATAGAATTAATATTCACAGATGTGAAATAGTTCTTTGCTATATCCTGCATATATTAAGGTCTGGGTAAAAGGATAAGATGCAGCTGTTTCACACTTGGAAGCTGTCTTGCCTGTTGTGGTATTGGATAGTAATGGATATAATAATATTGCCTCACTGGAGACAGAAAGGCTGGCTCCTTTGTGAACTGCAGGCTTCCTGAGGAAGAAATTCTCATGAGATTATCCCTGCCTCATTCCCGTGTATATCTAGAATGAGGTAAGGGTAATCTTGCCAGAGAATCTGATCTCTTATTTTTATAGTATATCCCTTTTTAAAGTCATATGTGCAAGTATTCGCAGGCATAGCAACTATGAGTAAAGAAAACTTACAGGACTGAAGCATCTCTCTCATGAGGAAAGGCTGAGAGGCCTCCATCTGTTTAGCTTAGAAATATCTAAACGGCGGATGGCAAGAGGATGGGGCCAGACTCTTTTCAGCAGTGCCCAGCGACAGGCCAAGAGGCAATGGTCAGAAACTGTAACACAAGAAGTTCCATCTGAACGTGAGGAAAAACTCCTTTAATTTGAGGGTGACAGAGCACTGGAACAAGCTGCCCAGAGGGGTTGTGGAGTCTCCCTCTCTGGAGATATTAAAAACCCTCCTGGATGTGATCTTGTTCAATCTGCTCTAGGTGAATCTGCTCTAGCAGGGGTGTTGGACTGGATGATCTCCAGAGGCCCCTTCCAACCCCTACCATTCTGTGATTCTGTGAAAACAATACATGGTATCTGTGCAATTACTGTCTTGGCAGATAATAATCTTATTTGGCAATGAACCTGCCACACTGTATTTCAAAGAACTCAGATTTATATATGCTCATTTCCTTACACAATTATTTACACAGAGAACAGTCTCTAGACTTATGGATATTTTGGTTTGGTGTCCATCAGCTTGAGCTAATTAAATATTCTGAAATATACATGTGGTTCAGCTGCTCTGGAAACATCCTTATCTTGAAGAAAGTGTGGGGGTTTTTTCTGTTTAGTTTCTGTAAATTGTTGGTAGGTGTGAGTAAAGATATTTCCGAAAAAGCTATATTCCATTACCAGGAGAGAAAAAAACAAATTCCTTTTTATACCAGAATGGATGGATTCGTTTGTATGGTAATATTGAAGCTTTCCAGACATGCTTAGAATGTTGGGCAAAAATCCAGAAAAGTAGCTGAAATATGCAATCCTCACTGTGGGGAGAAACAACAGAAGATTATTAGGATGTTGGGAATAAGCAGCCTGTACTACAGGAGAAGTAAGAAGAACCACAAAACTCCATTGACTTCTAAGTGACAAAATCATGACAAGAACATGAGTTATAATATGCTACAAACACTGTAGAAGGTAATTACTGCATACAATAATTATTGTGTGTTTTTTCTATTAAAAGCACAGATGAACTAGTACAGTGATATCTAGCTTCATAATGTTATAAATATCAAAAACAGTATATGAAGAGTGTGAGAATAATAAAAAGTACTGCTTTGTAAATAAATAAAATAAACCAACATGGAGGGTTGAACAAGAAATCAAGTTCCATATAGAAAGTTGTATAAGTAAGGTAAATCAAGTTTGCATACAGCATAGGGCCAAATGTTCATATGTTACAATTACCTGGATGGAATATGGTTAACATAGCACATAGGATAGCTTTTAAACATGCCTTGGATGGATTTGTTTTTCTCTTCAGAGGCATCACTTTGAAGAGACAGAAGCTGCGTCATCTTTAATTGAATGATTTTAGAAAGGACAAGGGGAGAGGAACAAGTTTAATAAACTTTGATCTACGCAATACTTCCTTTTACATATATCCTATTAATTTTTTAGAAATGGTATTTCTTAGTTTTCAGGGATGCACAAAATACTAGAAAATATATTCTGTCCAAATAATCCAAGTAGAAGATCATTCAGGAATGAAGAACTCTGGTCCCAGCATGCTAAATAAAATGTTTATGGAAGTAGAGCCAGTCAGAACACTGCTTTAAACTATACAATTAATAAATGAGAAGAATCTGCAGTTCTTTGGGATACTCAAGGTAATTTGTTTCTATGCTTTATATAATATGCATTGTATGGTTCTATTCATTACCTACTGTAAAATTGATCATAGCATGCAAATATGAAAGTAGGAAAAGACTATTTTCTTCAGATATATCATAAATCTGGTCCTGTACAATAGCTTTGATATTTCTGATTTCAGAAGTATGCCACTGGATATCATTCCCTTTTTTTTTTTTTAATTCAAATCCATCTTTCCATTCAGCAGCTGCCCCTCCTACTTTTGAAATGTACTGCTTCCGGTCCAGGTGTCTGATAAACAAGAAATTTCTCCATCTGTATATCTAATCGGATCTAGAAAAGCCTAGCTTCTAGGCATGTAGGATGAGATTCTGAACTGATGTCTTCACTGCTTAAAAAGTAATTTAAGTCTTCGAGCTCTGAGACAGGGAGGCAAACAATTTCTGCAACAACCATGATCTGGGAGGTCATAAAAATTTAATAGAGGTGTACGTGAGCAGTCTGAATCTTTCACAGAAATAAGAGCCAGCTCCAGAGAACAGTGGGGCTTATGTCACAACTGGTACTTGTCAAAAACTGACATGCTTTTTCGTTACTTTGAAAAAACATAGAAACAAAAATGTTCAGAACTATGTATAGTGACTTCAATGAATTGGACCAGTTGCCAGCCTCAGATTGCAGCATGCTAAATGAGGAAGTCCATGCATCATTTTCCACAAGTTTCTAAGAATGCAAAAGATCCCAGTGGTTCTGGAAATAATTTGTCTGAGGATTACTATGGCAAAACTTAAACAACATACAAAATGATACAGAGTACACCATTAAATTTTACTGGCAAATTTATTGTCTCGTGCATTCGTAAGAGACATTAAATATGTACATTAAAATTTTGGACCTGTCTTAAAAATCCAGTTCTTACAGTCCATCTGCTTAAAAAAATGTAGTGTACTGGAAACAGTGAACCCTTTAATATATTTTCTATTTTTTTTTTTTTTTTTTTTTTTTTTTTTTAAGAACCAGAAAAGGCTAACCAGGAATAGCAGAAGAGGTGGAAACATTATCTTATGGGAGGTGGCTACAGTGTCTCTATAAGACAAGGCACACCTTGGCTTCCCAAGGCACCACTAACATGGCTACACAGCCCTGATAATATTTCAGAACATTTTCCTCTGGGAGCCCACGCCAGATTCAAAATGTATGGAAATGCATCAGGGATCTTTGCTGTATAGACTTTTATGAGCAGTTTCACTGTTAAGCCTAGTAACAAGAAGATGTGGAAGACGCAGTTCACATAGTGTCACACTGAAGAGTTAACACAAGAGAGACAAATGGGTTACATCTCATGAAAGATAAAAGGCACAAAACAAATGGGTATACATCGACTATTGAAATAATCAGAGTTGAAATCTGTGAGAGAATTTCTCAACAGCTTCAGAGTTAGAGTATGCTTTATCCTCTCTCTCACAGATGCAGTAGTGAGACAGCCACCCACTCCTGTGTACTGCGCCTGATGCCTCAGCAGGTCCAGTCTTGGTGCCTCACAATTCACTGGTACTGTGTACTCATGGGCTGCCAGGTGGCTTACTGTCTTCACCTTGATTAGTCTGGAAAAGGCACTTTTACAAATCTGTTAAACGAAGAAGAAAGAATTTACGCTATCTCCTTACTGACTTGGGAAAAAGTGTTTATCCATATTTTGATTAACTGACTTCTCACATAATTTTGTTAGTTAATGTGGTAAAATATTTAGAATGCTGAGTTTCAAAGGCCAGTGATCTTCCTTTCATCAGATGTCTCAAAACACCTGTTCTCACGTGGAGCAAGGAAGAAAAGCTTGTGTTCAGAAATCTGATTTCTGCACCAAAAAAAGGTCATTTTAACCCTCTAGATGTGCTTCGGATACTTCAGGACTTCAGGCCTCATCCCTATCCACCTTAGGACCTCCTTACATCTGTTGTTGTCCCTGTCTCCCAGTAAACGAAGTTATCCATTTTGCTTGTCCTGGTGCCATCTACCTTGGCAGTTCTGCAATTCTTTTTTCTCTCTTCCATAGAAAACCGTTGTTCTTGTGCTGTCCTGTCCTGACAAACAGCTTGATTCATTTACCAGTTCTGAAGACGGTTTAGGCTCAACTCTTCATACTGTCATTTCATGACTGATGATGTCAGCACATGCAGGTTGTTGATATCCCTGCAGTATATCAATGCCTTGAGGCACTGGGACATTTGTAAGTTCACTTGGGGTTTCGAAGAATTGCAGGTAAAAAGTGGCACAGGATTGGAACAAATACCTAGCTACTTTAGACTGGAGCTTTCAGGCAAACCGCTTAGGACAGGAAGTGATGACCTGTGATATCAGGAGGCAGGGCTACACAAGCCAGCCTTTGCAGAGTTCTCTTTAGGAGAAAATAAAATCAGAACAAGAACAAACAAGCAGAAAACCCTCAAAACAAAACCAGACCTGAAAATCTTCTTACAAAACTTTGTGATTGTTTTTCCCCTCCTACACATTTTTTCATGTCTATATGCAGTTATAAGGAATATGCTTAACTGTAGTATAAATTTCATAGCTCCCCCTTCATTTTTGCTGTTTTCCAATTTGGAGTGCACATTAAAGCTAACAGCTTCAGCTCTCTCTCTCTGAGCAGTTTTGCATCTAACATAAACTTGAACCTGAAAGTACAGGAAGATCTGTCAAGTTTATTGGGTTTTGTTCACTTTGGTTCATGCCTGTGTTAAACATAAAGTGAGAATTGACCATGCTAAATATAAAATGAGAATTAAGGTCATTTAATTCAAGGAAAAAATGCCAAGGGACTCGTAACAGGCTATTTGCGTGGTCTAAGAAAATAGATTAGTTGAAGCACTTTCTTCTCTTGTACTTCCTAGTATTTTCAAAGACTAATTCATCAGCAGTAAAGATCAATATACCCTAGTAAACGAATTTACTAATCCTTCTCATGATACTGATGTGGATATCTGTGTTATATATGGTGATACCTTTGAAAAATATCTGCTTATCTTCTATTGAAGTAAGAAGAGTTTTAACTCTCTTTATCCTAGCTGATAGGTATACTCTGAATTATAACAAAGGGCTTTAAGTTGTTCTCAGTTATGATCCACAGTGGTACTATAAATCTTCCCAGTATTGATTAGTCTCACAGAGCTGGATTTAGCTTCAGTGGAAAAGTGAGCTGGGAAAGGAGTTAGGAGCAGTCTGCAAGAAAATTCTGTAATTACTGTGTATGTAATCAGATGCTAGATGCTTTTCAAATGTACTACAAAGAACCATATTAAAAAGAGGACAGCATGGACAAGAGGTTATTTACTATGTTAAGTATATGACGAACACAAACATAATGGTTGTTACACATAAAACTATATACCCCCAGCATAGCAGCCAAATACAAAAAAATAAATATTTTTCAACATAGAGATTTTTTTCAATGTAAAGTATTTTATTTGCCTGTTTGTTCTAATATACTGTTTGGTTTGTTTTTTGTTTACTTCAGACATTTTCTGTACAAATTAGGTTATACCTGTACGGCATCCTAGTCAAAATTTCCAGAAACTTTTATCTGGAGAAAAATAACCTCTTCAGTCTCACCTAAGAATATTGATCTAATATATCCTGCTGTTAGATTGCTTTCTTTGCCTTACAGGTTCTACATGTATTGCTATCTATAATAACCCAGAGCTTGTCTGGTCTTTTAATTCTCAAGCTGTGGGGGAGCTGAAATGTAGAATTCACCAGGTCCATACAGACAGCCAGAATTCAATTCCCTACTTGGAGAAGGATATTAGGGAACCCAGATCTTCTGAGCTGATTTTCTGTGGGTGAAGGGGTGATGCTATGGTTTTCTTTACTTTCGAGGAGTGCTGAGGAAAAAACAAGTGAAGATAGCTAGGGAGAGAGTTAAGCTGTTCATTTCTGCTATAGGCCATTTATTGGATTTCAGTAGGAAGTAAACCACAACCTTTTGTTGTTTAACGTAAAAATCTTCAATCACAAGACAACCGAGAGACAGCATTGTGATGCCTTCTCTTGCAGGTATGTGGCAGCACACTCTAAAGAGCAATGTTGAAAATCCCAGCCTAGTTGTATAGCATTCTTTTATATACAACTTTTGTATACCATTCAGTATACCATTCATTCAATACCTTTCTATAATGTGAACAACTCCCGCTTGTTGAATATTAGAGCATTATCGCCAATGTAATAAACATTCAGGTTAAATCCATCCTCTCAAACTGAAATATTAGACATGGCAGAACACAAATGCGTGCCGTGCACTGTTGGCACTCAAAAAGACCTGATGGCTGTATCAGTACTGGAATCAGTACTGATCAGTGCTAGGAGTGAGATGGAGCTTTTGAAGGAAACAAAACTAACACAAAAAGCAGGAAAAAGATTAGGACATTTCAACAATTCCCAAATGCTATTTTTACTTCTGTGGACCTATCATTCTAATAGCTACCAGGTTCTCTATCATTGTCCAAATTCTTAATTTTAATTAATACTCTCTAGGTCAGATCCCAAGTTGGTCTAAAAACGGCCACTGTCTTAATGATTTAAGCCATTTTTGTTAACAAACATCCTGGATTATAGGTGAGTGCTTATGACCACATAAGTCTATAATTTTAAGAATTAAATTATTAATTAGGCCTGATATAAGCTTGGGAAACATTTTACTTAGCCTCGTGACTAGACATTTCTTTGTACCTAATGAAACATAATTTTGCAAACCAATAATAAGAAAATTAATGTGATGGAGGCTAAATTGAAGTTCATCCAAATTAAAAAAAAAAGGGAGGAGAGTGGGGGGCAAAAGTGAAAAAAGTATTTCCTAGTCTGTCAGTAAAAACATACACATATATACCTTCCGATTTCATAGAATGAAAACTTGATTAGGAAAGCATTATTAAAACTACCTTTGTTATTAGTATAAATGTGATCTTACTGCTCTCTAATACTACACGCAAAGTTAACTCCTTAAGTCAGTCTTGGAATTACTGAGGTGTATAACTGAAACTGAACCATTTTCACCTATTCCAGTTGTGCAGATTTGGTCAGCAGTAAAACTCTAAGCATTACGTCAGCAATGACATACGATACAAATGGAATGAGAAAACTAACATATGAAAATGCAACACTGCTATTATGTTGCTAATAATAACTGCTAATATGTACTAATAATTATCATTCCAATTCAGTTTTCAGGTCTCATCATAACGGGCAGTCTACAGAAACTGAAAGTGAGTGCCTTTTCTGTAAGGAACTTTCAGTGTTAGACGAGCAAAACAGAGAAAGGTAAAAATGGAAAATAAATGCAGTGTTTCTTCCTACGGAGGGAGAGACTGGGGCATATAAACTGTTTGCTAAAGTGACTAAAATCATGAATGACTAATAAAAACTGAATGTCTGTCTCCTGAAGGAGGCTTAACTAATATGTCAAACTTTGTAGTATTTTATAAACTGACTCGTTAAAATCATGCCACCCTTAGGGATTAATTTCTATAGTATAGATTAATTTCTATAGTGGTATCCTTTAACAAAGCAACAAAATCCTCTGCTGATATTCTGTGGAACAGAAGAAATTTTGGGTAAAAAAGGCAGTTCTAATGGACTATAAGAGCCATTGTGGTTCTAATGCCTGCATTTGTTAGGAGATCATTACCAGACTGTCAGTTTGTAGTTAAAAGGAGTAAATTTTTAACTAGCTAGATTTTAGCTCTTATAAAAGTATTCAAAACTGAATTGTGACGGACCTTAAGTATTCATTGGCTGAATCTACTTCTCTCTCCTGAGATAACAGTGCCTGAGTTTTATCTTTTTTATTAATTTATAGATGACCATCTTAGTGAAGGACTTGAGTTTTTTTCACTGTCTTTGTACTCTCTCATGGAAATGAGAGGGAAAAAATCAACTAGAGTATAAACTATAAGTTAGTCAATTTATCCCTTCATTCTTCCATCAATAATCTGCTGTGCCCTGTACCACGCTCCTACCCACACTATAACCTATTTTGAGGGCTTTGCGTAAATTAGTTTTCCACTTCATCATCACCTTTCAAAACAAATCAGTTTAAAGGTTTCCTGCTTGTGGCATGGGCTTCCCAGTTAATACATTCCTGAGTCCTCATTAAATTAATTCTATACATGTTCCAAAAGGGGATTTCAGGTGTTCAGCTAGCAATAGCTTTTACCCTGCCTTTTCCTTTGCCTGAAATCAGGTCTTTATTCAAACCAAGAACTTCTACACTATCTTATTTAAATCTTTACCTTCTCATGAAATAAATTAATTCTGATCCCTCCTCCTGCCTTTGAATTAGTGAATTGACAGCTCTTCTCAATTTCCACCAAGTGTCTGACACGGAGATACACATTTAAAGACAGTAAACTGCGTTTCTGAACGGCACATAGCAAAGAATTATCAAAATGGAAATTTGCTCGTGTGTCTACTTGCATATATTAGTCTTTCTCAACAGTTACACCGCAGCGCCTCGTGCACAGAACTGAATGTCTTCCCTTAAGAGTTTTTATTCTGATATATTGCTCACCTTGCTTTATGGGAAATTGTTAAAAGAGAGATTGTCTCCTGTCATAAAACCAATGTAAGTAGTGGAAAGCTGATTTTTTCTATGTGGACTGGTTTTAATTTTGGACTTTATTGAATATTCTGTCAAAAAAAAAAAAAGATAAAAAAGGTGGTGCACTAATAAGTAATCAATTCAAATGCAAATTTTGTTAATAGTTGATACAAGTGTGCATTTCAGTTTACAAAACAAAGCAACGTTCATTATCCCTTCCCTTCATGGCTAACTATTATCCTTCCTCGTAAGTATGCCTATTCCAAGGAACGTTTACGAGCTGCTGCACAGTTTACTATTTGCTTCATTTGCCTATGGGTGACAGTCCAAAGTCAAAGAGTCAGAAAATGGCACTCAGGAATGAAACTTCCTAAAGAGGTGGCAAGAAAGAGCTAATCAGCTTCAATACGATTGGATAGTTTAGGTGAACGATAAATGCTCTGCAACAATACCAGTTTTGGAGCGTGAGCTCCACAGTGGCTTCATGATCATTCCCATCCCTTTGTCTTGCTCTTTCTTCACCTGTTCTGTCACACACTACCAACAGCATCTGAGAAGTGATCTGAGGAAAATTAATCTGTACAAAATCGACTTTTATTCCTTCTTTTTTTTTCTTCTTAAGTGGTCATTTTTCTCTAATCAGACTTACAGCCCAGCTATACAAATTGCTGTGTTGTGTTGGGGCAGTGGTGATGTGCAGTGCAGAGATGGCAAAGAACACTTGAGAAGAATGGGAGCATTTTAAACCAGTATTGCTCCTGAAGAGTTTGTGTGCTGAAATCACTCCCAGGGGAAAGCTGCAGCCTGAAATCTTTGGATTTAACTGGCTGAATCCTTTTCGGGCCCTCCATTTTCTGTATCCAACATAAGCATAGTGCTTCCCATACAATCACAAAGATGTTCTGTGTTGTACAGAACTGTGACACATCCAGCTTCAGTGATCATGTGAACCATATCTTAACTACATGTGATAGAGTGGCTAAAAAAGTCAAAAAACACTAACACAAAACCCCCACAAATAGTAAAACAAACAGTATTGATCGTTCAGTCACTACTGATTCTGACTTCTCAGAAGACCATTGAAGTTGATATTTCTATTATGCGATGCTTCAAAAGGAGGGAGCTGTTTGATGCGAGCACTATGTTGAAATATGAGGGGATGAGCACGGCTTTGAAAAAAAGCAAAAAATTTTGAATATGAATTATGAAAACTGACACCAGATAAACTTATTGAAAGGAAGAAAATCAAGTATCTCTTACTTGCAGTTCAAACTGTCTCAAGAGATAGGGCGAAACCACACCCGAAACCTAAACACTTCAACATTTTTTTTTAACTTCAGTGAGTTTGAAGCCATCTCCTACCTCTTGGAAGCCTCCATCATACAGCTATAGGGGAAAGGTCAAAAGAATTTAAGTGCTGTGCCACTGGACACTTTCAGTTTGCTTAGCATTCAGGTCAATTTTTCTTCAGAATCAAAGACAGAGACTTGGAAACTGATCAAAGTGATAAAATACTTTCTTGCCTTAGGTATTTGTTTAGTAATCATAGGGCATTGCTCACTGAAGTAATTCACTTGTAATGAGTTCCTTAACCATGTAGACCAAAGGAAAAGGGGGAAAAAAACCCCCACACAAAAAAAGAACTGTTTGGATTATACTTATACTGTGTACTTACACTGTGTGAATTACTCATAGATTAGATACATAGGTTATCAATTATTACAATTGTAATAATTGTACTGAAATCAAAGGAATAGTGTCCAATTTCATCATCAGAGTATCTTATTATGATTTATCATTAATTTGGGAGAATTCATAAATAGATACTATTAGGCATATTAGTACATGATATCTATTGTGGCTTACAGTTAAACTAGTTAGATGAAAAAAGAAATTTTAATTTCTGGGGATTGTGAGTTAAGAGAATTAATAGTTGTGAGTGCCTTTCCAGACTGATACTCTGATTTATTGCTTTAGATAGATAGCATTTAGATTACATTGATTAGCTTCTGATCTTCTGGAGACCCGTGACCAGCTTTAAATTCCACCTTTTCCTGTGTGGACCCCATAACATCATTCCAGGACTGCCCACTTGGTAAGACCACCCAACAGCATGGCTTATGTGTAGCCTGCCTGATGGGGAGTTGAGTGGACCAGGCCTGACACTAAGAAACTACTTTTGTGTGGACAGACCACTCATTCTGCACATAGACTAATCTTGGTGTGGGCAAAACTGATTTGTCTGGGAGGTGTGCACGTGTAAGGGAAGGCTTACAGATCTTCACAGCATTCAAGCCTTTTCCTAATTGTTTTAACTGAAATATTTTAACCAACCAGGCTTTCCACCTTTTTCCCCTGCAGAGTATGTCAACGTCTTTGTCCTTTCTTGCCATAATTATGTCTCATTATTGTACAATTAAAGTAGCATCTCCTAACTTTTGAGCTACTCCCTATCATGTCTCTCTCTGAATTTTATTTTTGTCTATACAAAGAAGTACTACAGACATTAGGCTGCCTAAATGAGTGTGGCATATTTTCTGAATGTTCTGACATCAGGTTAAGTGCAATATCTGTTTCATGAGCCGACTAAACAGAAGCTCTAGGTGAGCTAAAAGTTCAGACTAATCACATCCACGTATAACACTACATACATTTATATTTATCAATATGGAAGAACTCTGCACTTAAAGGACTGCAACATAATGTGTAGCCATGATGTTGTAAAAAAAAAAATAATAAATCCTTTGATTCTCATTAACTTCCTCTCAGAGCGGAGAAAGATATGTATGTTGTTATGTAAAATTACTTTGAGTATGTTACATATAAAGTAAACATCATAGCTTGTGTTTTCAGGTCAGCAGAACTTCTTAGACACTTTTTGGGACTGTAAAGTTAACAGATTCGATTTAAGCACAGATGGTAATTTGGGGAACTTAAAGGAAAATCTGATCAATTAAAATCCCATCTTTTTCCTCTCCATCAGTAGAATATATATAGAATGCTTTATTTTTGTTTTATTTATGCAATTACTGCTGAATGGGAAGTTCTGGATTTGCAAACACTTCTGTCCTTAAGTATTTGTCCTCATTACTTCAACTCAAGCGTATTTTCAGTTGTCAGAATATTTTCTTGCCTTCTTTGTAGCCTCCATGAAAAATTTCAACTTATTTTAAAACAAAAATTCAAAAAAAATTTTCAATCTTTTTTGTTGTTGTTGATTGTTTGTTTTTGTGTAAAGGAGGTACCGTTATCTCCCTCTTTTTCAGTCACAAAATACCTCTTTTCTACAGCTTTAGTTCTTTTTTATTTCTGTTGTTTTTGTGATTAAATCAATGTCATCTGGGAAACACAGAGCTTTACTTCTCTTGCTTTTTCTAAGGTGTAAAAGCTTCCTTATTTCATTCAGTTTTCTGAACTGGATTGTTGAAGTTCATTTTTTCATGAGTTGCATCTTACACATTTTTTTTCGTAAGCTCTAGTATCACTGAGTTTATGTTTTTTAATGGGCATTTATTTTTTGCATTGTCAATGTGCATTTGTTTTTGTATTGTCAACATCATATTTGAAAAAATATGAAAATTTAAGCTTCTATATGGAACAGAAGGTCATTCTGTTCATGTAGAAAAATGGATAATTTAATAAAAGATTTTGCTTGCAGTAAATTTTTTTACTTACAATAAAAAGGTATTATCAGGAGTTAGCAATTATGACCAAAATCTCTTTCTTGTCTTCCTATGACAAAAAACAAAAAAACCGACAACAACTAAAAAAAGTCCCACAATGTGGGGTTTCTTCTTTTTTATCTTTTTTTGTTTGTTTGTTTGTTCTATTAAGTCATTATACTTCACATATGTGTTTTGTGATAGCTGCATGTAATTATCTAATAGTGTCTGAAAGCTACGGTACAGCTACTCTGCCATTTAGGATAACAAGTCTGCATATGGTTGGTACTGTTTCCTTTCAATTTTTGTTACCTCTGAATGCAGGGCATGGTCTGAAATCCATTAAAATAATTCGGGGAAGTTAATTATATAGATCTAAATATGTTTTATATTACTGAGAAATTTAATAGAACATACTGAAATGCGGAGAATGCTAAGTTTTGATGTAAAGAGACCAATTATACTCAAAGTAGAAACTGAAAGAAAAAATGAGGACTGTCAAAAGGTAAACTTCCATAGGAAGCTCCAAATATTGAAAATTGTTTTCTTACAAATAGTTCCTTTCTCTCTGTATAGCTGTGTAAGAGCAAAAAGCTGATATTTGCACTTTGGGATCGAAACAAAAGAAAACTGAAGAGAAAAATGTCTGTTTATATTTGAAATTTACAAGTGAAAAAAGCTACATATGGCAGAATTCCATAAGCTAACTCTAATTACTCTAGTATACAATATTTCCTGAAATTAAAACATATTTATTAATTCTCTGCTGTCTAAATGCCAGACAGATGCATGTATTTGTTTAGATTCTCAGAATAAAGACTGCAATTTCTACTAATATCAAAAAAACCCACACACTGACTGTAAATCATGTAATGTAATTTAAATATGCTATCAGTGGAGAGGGTTTTTTAATACTACTACGAGAAGCTTATTTTGTGCACTGAATTTGAGATATGGTCATTAATATAATCCCATTTTTAGTAAAATTTTATTTTAGTCCATCTTTAGCACTATTTTCTACAAAACTAGATTCTTTTTTAAACTAGACTGAACAAAAATATTATGTACCTTTCTCATAACACTAAAAAAATTTTTGCATTGATAGCTGACATTCTGCTGTCTGGAAATTTAGTTCAGGAATATGATAATCTGGTAGTTCTACAATAATGCACCAATAAAGAGAAAAATGTGACAAGCAAGGCAGAAAATACTGATTATTGTAGAAATTCATTCTGAAAACTAGGTACCATAATATTGATATTCAATGGCTTTAGTAGAATAAGTTTTGGTTCAGAGAGGAAGTTTTGAAAGATTTATTGAGCATTATTAATATTATTGTCTTCTGAAAACAAAATGGACATTTAAATACAATACTTTCCCTCAAGGAATACTTACAAAATGTTTTGTTACCTCAGATAAACTACCTTTATACTACATTCTATGAAAAAATGATAAAACTATATTCTGCCATATATTGCTAAACTGATACAGGCAATTTTATTTTAGGACTGTAGAAAACATACACATCAACAGAAGATTAATGATTGAATTTTTATGAACAATTGAAGCATTATAAAAAAAACACTGGGACACTGAAAGGTTTTATTGTGAGAGATGCAAGGGAATTTTGGGATTCATAGGTATTGTCCTAGCTAAAATGATCTAGAAATATTAGTACTTATAAAAACAATGCATGAATTGCACATACTTGTAATGCTTATACTTGCAGTGGGGAAGCAAATTTTAATTTACTTGATTTTATTCAGTGGAGAAGCACATTTTATGAGACTGTACTTCTGTGCAAAATGTTTGGAAAGAAAGATCATTTTTATCTAATGAAGAGTGAAATTTGCACAAGATTAACAGATTCTTTAAACCACTTTTAACTTTCCGAATTGTTTTATTGACTGTAAGAATTGTTTTATTCAGTAGTGTGTTTCCATGCTCCTGGCTTCAAAATCTGACTTAGCAGAGTTGGAACATATAAACTAATTTCTTCTCCATTTTCACCCATGTAAAGTTGCACGCAGGTAAACCAGTTACTCATTTTATTTACAGACGGCACTGCACAGAAGCTGCCATTCCCTGCTTTTGAGAAGTGTTCTCACTGTAGTAGGAAAGGAAGTCTATTACTTGTACTTTCCGTGTCCTTGTAATTCAGGCACTGTAACACAGGCAGCCAGAACACAGAAATCTATGTACAATGGATTAGCAGGTTTTCATGATCTGGAAACGTATATATGTAATACTGTATGACAACAAACCCCCAAAATGAGGCAGCCTGAAGAGTTTCTTATGAAATCACATTTTCAAATTAGAATTAATGAACAAGACTTGTTTAGAAGTTCACATTATTTTATTTCAGTAAACTTTCAAAACTGAATTTTCTACAGCAATGGATTTCTAGATCTTAACGTACAAGGATTATTCTTTCTTGGAGGGAAAGTGTCTATCTTTGGATATATTTCTTACAGAAACATCATCCAATGTGTGTCTTCCTTACTGCTGCTTCAGGTGTCAGTTAAGCACAATCAATAAAGAAATTCTCAAAAAATATCAGGATTGCAAAGTGAAGCTATTGAGTATCAGTAAATACAAGAATTCCCCTGCCTTGTGCATGTTCATAATGACACATGCTCCAGTTAAGCTCTCACATATTTCATTTCCACAGGACCCCAGCGCCCCAGCACGCCATATTCGTCAGAGCTCCCTTCATTTTGGACCATTGAGATGGGAAACAAGGACAATCCCTGCAGACATGAGTGAGCGGGTGTGCAGTCAGCACAGAGTGCGATACATACTGAGTTCTCACAAGCAATTTCCCATATTAGCGTAGTTAGAGCCTGGAGTTATGTGGTGGATTGACCCCAGCTGGACGCAAAGTGTCCGCCAAAGCTGATATATTGCTCTTCGCCTTGGCTGGGCAGGGGAGAGAAAATACATCAAAAGGCTCATGGGCAGAGTCAAGGACAGGGAGGGATCACTCGCCGATATCCGTCATGGGCAAAATTCACTCATCTTGGGGAAAAAATAATTTAAGTTATTACTAATTAAACCAGAGTAGGATAATGAGAAATAAAACCAAATCTTAAAAAACACCTTCCTCCCACCCCTCCCTTCTTCCTGGGCTTGACTTCACTCTCGATTTCTCCGCCTCCTCTCCGCAGTGACATAGGAGAACAGGGAATGGAGGCTGTGGTCAGTTTGTCACATATTGTTTGTGCTGCTCCTTCCACCTTCTGAAATATGTTATCACAGAGGTTCTACCACTGTCTCTGATGATCTTGGCCTTGGCCAGCAGAAGGTCCATTTTGGAGCTGCCGGCATTGGTTCTGTCAGACACAGGGGAAGCTCCTAGCAGCTTCTCACAGAAGCAACCCCTGTAGCCCCCTTGCTACCAAACTTTGCCGAGAAAACCCTATACAGATTATTTATACTGCAAGTGTAGAAATAAGCACCAATTATTTTTGGTGAATGGCACAGAGAACAAATTCGTAAAAGTCCTGCTGAGCACATGCAATCCATTGTGTTCATTGGCTTTGTGAAGATGGCAAGTATAGTAAACTCTGTATACTCTTGTATAGTGAACTCTCATAAATATCTAATGATATAATGAAACTTGAAACTCTCTGCAGACTTGTATCAATGTAAGTCTAGACACGTATGAATGCACATTTAGACATCTTTCAGCAGAAATAGAAAAAGGCAAGCCTCTAGGAGCACTCAACAAGACTACTTCTTGCAAAAGTTCAAATATCATTGACAAAGTCTCACAAAGTTTCCAATAATGTGTATAAGATCCATTCCTGATTGATATTAACACAGCAATGCATATTTTCTAATCTTGTTTTGAAAAGAATGAATATAGTCTGAAAAATTAAAAAAAAAATCAATCTTAGACGTCTGAAATGAAAAACATCAGCTGAACTGCTTTGTGTTTTGTATAGTTGTGATTATCTGAAAATAAGAGTTTGTAATGGAAAGTGTCAAATAATCTTAACTGCCTTTAAAGCATTATTATTTAACTGCCTAGAAAACTCTATTGTTTTGGGAGAACACATAGCTCTTTTTAGAAGCAGCGTTGGTTTGGAACACTGAAAAAGAAAGAATAAAACACTTAAATAAAGTGAATACACTTGTGTTATTAATTGTCTTTATTGTATATTGTATATGGATATGTATGTGTGGATCCTTGTAGCATTATTCACAGCTGTTCTATAGTCCCCAGCTGGGAAATATGCAGGAGGTACAAAGCTGATTTTTGACCATCATCTCCACAGTCTCAGTTTATCAGCCAAACACTATCTAGTTTCAGGCAGGACCGAGAAAACCCCACTGTCCTTAAATCCTTGTAGAGTAGGAAAAGAAGGTAACCGAGCAAATAGAAGAATGAAAAATCTACTATCCATGGAGAAAAGGTGGAAAATATAATTTCTGAAGGATTGTATTCAATTGTGTGAATAGTATTTGAAGGTTTGTATTCAGTGTTTGAAGGATTGCATTCAATGTATGTACCTTGTGGTGTACTACCAAGGAAGAGTGGCTTACATGGAAGTCTACTACCAAGGAAGAGAAGGGAAACTTAATATTAGAGCTTACTGGCCAAGAATGGGCACTCTTGGCAAGTGGCCTTGGCATGCGAAAATATGGGTAGCAACAAAGCTTGAGTGGGAGCTAAGCAGACTCTCCCAAGTGATAAATCCATTTGCTCAGTACCCTAATAAGATAAAGGAAATCACTGGAGAGGGGGTCTTGTTAAAATGTACTTTAATACAAAAAGTCTCATCAACATGGGATGGTATGCATTGCATTTCCTATTTATGAGTTTTATTAGATAGGACTTGACAATATTGTAAGCTATCTTTTGTAGATTAATTATTTAATTTCTTAGCATATGGCTGAATTTTAATTTTGTTGAGTCACTGTAAATTGTATGAAAATTCTTAATAGGTTTGTTGTTTGTTTGGTTTTTTTTGACCAGGTCAATTACACATTTTATTGATCAGAGAACATATTAGTTAACAGTCATTATTTCAAATGAATACTGATAATTCCATTTTTCCATAGTTGAACATACTTTTTATAGGCAAGAATATTCACAGCTGTTATTTTTTTCAATACTAATGTGCTCTATATAATAACAACTGATTTACTTCTAAGTACTGAAATATAGCACTTAATGCACTAGAAAGCAATTTGTTAGAAGCCAAGCAACAGCTATTCCAGAGCTTTATAAGCATTTCTGCAGACTGGTATCATATGTATCTATATAGTCACGTACATATACATTTAAAACTTAGGCAACTGCATTTTTATTACAAATATGAATACTCAAGTAGAATTAAAAGTAAACTTTGCAAACTGTGCTATATTCTCAGGAAACTAAATATAGCACATTTTTTCTGCACTGAAAAGTTAAACTTCAGAAAAATGTTACAACTTCTATAAGGAGCAGGAACTACTATGTTTTCCTTTCTTGTTCAGAATTCCTATTAAAATCAGTAAGAATAAAGAAAAAAAAGATGAAAAGATTAGACTAAAAGGTGATTAAAATAGAATACTACTGACCATATTACTGTGTGGTAACTACTTAGCACAAAGAAACTTTTAATTCTTCAAACTCTTTTGTAATATCTTAAGCTTGTCAAATTACTACAAAATAATTTTGAGTTTAACTTACAAAGGCACAAGCAGATATACTATCAAAGACTCTGGAATCAATTTTTGCAGTGCTAGGTTACACTTATGAATCCTGAATAGTGCAAATTTGCCACAGACAGACATGGATTATTTGGGTTTTTTTCTGATTATACTGGTAGCATAATTCTGCTTTATTTCTGGCATGCTGTTTTTTAACTGGTTTAGAGTTCTCCTTTGAAAGACATACCAATGTAATGGAAACTGAAATAATTAATTACAGTGTCTTTGTTTTGGTACAGTGTTGAAGACATACAGAGGGTATTGCAATATTGCAGGGTGTCCCGTGTCTTACCTGAATGGTGTCTATACACCATCCATCATGAACCCAAGCTGTGAAGGGATGAGAGCTACCCCAAAGCACTGTCCAGATACGCAAGTCTGCAATGAGTTAGATCTACCCAGCTCTGACTGACTGGATCCATTTGGCATTAGCTAGAAAAGGAAAAAGCAACAGGCAAACATTATGTAACCATGTTACTTTCATACTTTTATAACGTGTTTGGGGTGGGAGAACACACAGTGATGGGGTAGCAACTGCTAATTGGCCTTAAAAATAGAAAAAATCATTACACCCCAGAGCTTCTAGCCTGTACATGTGGGACAGTGCTACTGTGGATTCTGTATCAACTTGACAGACTCCAGTATGCTGAATTGGGCAGGAGATGAGCAGTTCATTGAGCTTGTTGACCTTAAAACTTCAAAGACTTCTGGCCTATGAGCTGGGATAGCTTACTTGGTACATTTTTCTCGAGAAGCCAAATGGACACAGATCCTGAGTGCTGTTTTCACTGCTTGTCTTTCTGAGAAGTACAGAATAGTTATTTGGTATCTTATTGACAAATGTATTAAATATTTCCTTTTATTCTGACGATTCTGCTTCAAATTTTATGTTGCACAATAGCAGAAATTTTCACCACTTGGAAATAACTAAATTTGTGCAGATCCAAGCAGCTTACACCTGAAAATAGTCCCAATGATCTTGGTATTAACTGATGAGTCAGAATCACTCATCTGTTAGTTTAATATTCTCTTTAAATGAAATCCAGCTTAGTTATACACTGCTTCTCAAGTTTCCTGCCTTTGTTGACAAGTTGTGGAGGTAGGAGAGGGTTCAGGGCCTCTGGCATCACTACCTCACTCTTCATCTAAGCAACAGGCTCGAACTACCACTTCCCATTACTTCCAGTGTCCAGCTGGAAAGCACAGACCATTTTGTGTACGAAGATGGAATCGTTTGAGGTACTCACCAGCTGTCCTCATCTCATCTGAAATCAGGAAAAACTTGACCCTGATAGCAGGACTATGCTGACTACCTAGATCTTTCCAGCACAGAATCCTTGATGTCTTCCATAGATAACTTTGTTCAGCCAGCTGACATATACAGGAGCACTATATAGTGCCATGTAATACCTATTTAGGAGCATGCACTGTGCAGAGGCATCATCTTCACAGGCAATCGACAATCTTGATGCCTACTGCTTGCAGATAGGGTTCTCCATCTGAGAAAAGACTGGAGAATATACTGATTGATGGCTTCTCTAAGATGTCTGTGAAGCAGCCCTTGCCTCTGCTCAGAATGCTGTTTGGATGAAAGTGTAGTCCTAAATGTCCCTTCTGATTTCTTCCTCTACTGTCCTATTTCCTCTCTCTTGCAGGAGATATATAGTGCTTGTCCCTGTCTGCATGACCATGATCTTGTTTGTTGGACCCTTTGCCCTAGTTATCATCACAGTGGATAGATTCCCCGAATTCCTGATCTTCAGACTTTTGGACAAATTCATGAACTCTGAAAAGTTTTTTTTTCTCTCTATTCTTAACTGAATACAACCTAGGTTTTCTCTGGTTCCTAACCTCAAAAATCTCCTTAGATTCCAGCAAAAGTTTATGTCCAGCTGAGATCCAGTGAACGAGTAGCTCAGCATGAGTACGGGTCAGTGAATGTATACAGGAAAGACTCCATGGACCCTAAAACTTTTTCTTGTGCCAGCTGCCTTCAAGAAGCTACCTGTGCAGCTTAAAAAAACCCCAAAAAAACCAAAAAAAGCTATTGGGTTGTTTGGTTGTTTTTGTTCAGATGTTTGGTTTTGGTGGTTTTTTTTGGGGGGGGGGCTTGTTTGTTTTTTTGTAGACACCGGGTTTTTTTATAGATCCACACATTCTAAGTAGTTTAGCAGGCTTTGGACTATCTTACCTGTGCAGGACTCCAAGAACCACATGGTGGCAGAACCAAGCCTACAAATTCAAAAAAATATCAATACAAGATTTCTTATTTCCAAAGATTGATTGATGCCTTTAGTCCTAGTTTGCATCTGCTCGACTCCTGTCTTACCTATTTAGACTATTCTGGACTGTTACTAGCTATGTGATTTCCTGTGTTTGTGCCTTGAACAAAAAGTACACAGTATTCTCTGAGGCTAGTACACATTGCTGTCGAAGAAATAATTGGTAGTGACAGTCCAGGAAAATCAAAGTTATCCATCCTTTGTTGATACAGAAAAATGTTAACAGTTACATTTTATATCATGAGGCACTAGTAGCCAGGAATGCAAGGAAAGGGATTATTTAAAGACATGTTTTAAAGTATGCTTTAAAGTCATTTAAATAGGCAAATAATTAAATGTGGAAAAAATATATTTTAATATGCATAAATACATGACAGATCCAAAGGCAGTCCCTGTTTGAAAAGTTGTGTATGTGTTGATCTTGTTTCAAAAGTGCTACTACTTTGAGTTTACCATGGCCTCTTTTTTATGCCAGTGGCAAATCACTACGAATGTCAGGCAAAATTTTTACATTATGTCACAACAAGTTTAGAAATTAAAAACCCCCAGCACTTCATGTGTTCCTTTTGTTTATGGTATGTTACATCTTTTACCTTGATATAAAAAAGGAATTAGGTTTATAGTGTTTCAGTATTTGCAATATTTTTTTTTTTTTTTTAGTTATGAAATATCTTAGGTGTGCCTTAGCATAAAACAAACCTTAAAAAAACATATATAGTAATTTTGTACATACCATCCCTTAAACAAAAACTGCCTGGAGATTTCTTTAGCCTGCACATCGAACTCACCTATACTCTCTACACTGCAGATGACTGGAAATTTTGCATCCAGGTAACATTCTTGCTTACTTGAGTTATGTTGCTTAATTTCTCCTAATGTAATGACCCTTTGATTCCAGCTCCCCTGTTGATGAACTTTAATATAAGTAACCCCTGACTGGAGTATTTATTATGTGGAATCTTGAAAGATCTCCTTTGAGGTTCAAAAGAGGTTTGGTTTTAATTTTTTTTCTAAAGGATTTTATACATGGAGAAATATGTATGTATATAATTATACATATGTGTGTGTATTTTTATACACAGTGTATATAACATGCTGTTACGTACAGGTATATACAACATAAACTCTATGATTAGATGTTACTTGCTCATAAGTTAAGACCCAATGTTATCTTTTTCTTTCTCAACCTCATCTACTCCAATACAAGTACACCCAGAATATTTTATGGGAGACGGTATCATTATTTTTAGAATGAAATTACTTACACGTTTGTAATATATTATCATAGAATCATTTAGGTTGGAAAAGACCCTTAAGATCATTGAGTCCAACAGTAAACACTGCCAAATCCACCCGTAAACCGTGTCCCTAAGCATCACATCTACACATCTTTTAAACACGTCCAAGAACAGTGACCCAGCCACTTTTCTGGGCAGCTTGTTCCAATGCTTGGCAACCATTGCTGTGAGGAAGCTTTTCTTAATGTCCAACCTAAACCTCCCCTGGGTCAACTCGAGGCCATTTCCTCTCACCCTATTGCTTGTTACTTGGGAGAACAGACTGACACCCACCTCACTACAGCCTCCTTTCAGGGAGCTGTAGAGAGCGATAAGGTCTGTCCTGAGCCTCCTTTTCTCCAGGCTAAACAACTCCGGTTCCTTTAGCTGCTCCTCATAGGACTTGTGCTCTAGACCCTTCACCAGCTTTGTTGCTCTTCTTTGGATGAGCCAGAGTGTATTTGTGTTTATTTATATGCATAAAAATAAATATAATATACATAAACTAGCATACACTACTGATATATTTGGTCAGTAGCTCTTTCGAGGACTAGAAGAGAACACCATGATTGTATTACCCGATGTCCTTAATCAACTTTATTTGATAATATGTATATCAAAATTATAAGGTCTATGTGAGCTTTAGCATTTTGAAAAGGATGTGTCAAAAAGTAATACAAATGAGGAAAAAACGTGCTCTCTCCATAGGTAAGTGATTCCATTTGTTAATTTCTATCCTTCTTAAATAACTGTAATCTATTTCTAAACAGGTTTTTTGGTTTTTTAGTAAATTCCAAGTATTTATACTCAGTATAATCACGTTTTCTTCCTAAGTAAAACACAGTGCCTCTCTTTTGGGCACTGAATGGACAAGAGGACCAAATTGCCAGGAGAGTGGGAAAGAAGCACTTAAATATCTTTAAAAATTGGAGATACTCATTAGCTGGATTTAACTAGGAAGATCAACAAAATACTTTAGGAGGTATGGGGAAAAAACTGGACTTCTTTTGAGGTGAAGTTGGATAATATTTCTAATCATATGGCATGAGGACATGAGAAGAAGCTCACTGAATCATGAAATTCCTGTAAGTCTTACTTCTCATGAAAGACTAGTCCATGTAAGTCATTAAAGAAGCAGTTAAAAAGCTGTTTCGGGCAGAAGAGGATTGTACGTTTCTGAAGAACTGCAAATCCTGTCCCATTTACAGATGTGCATCTAAGGTAATAGAGACTTCCTGAAACTTTTGCTCACATCAGTGGCAAATCTACTTAGTTTAGAAGAAATTCAGGCCCGGTTTGTTTGGAGGAGGACTGCTGCGAAAAGCATGACAAAGCCATGGAGACCTATTGAAAGGCAGACCTATATCTACTATGAATATTTATGAAACAAACCATCAAGATGCATTTGCTAAGCAATTATTGACTTATTCACTCAGAATTCAAAGTAAAGTGCTTTATAAATGGAAAGGAAAATGTTTTTACAGTTTTTACAAAGCTCAGTGGGAGTCACTGAGCTTTGCCGTTCACTTTCCATAGCAGTGAAACTCATCTCTCTAAGCATCTCTGATGCCTATTGTTGCAAATATGTAAATTAATAAAATTTATAAAAACCTTCAGTTACTAAGTGCATTCATTGAAATGCTGAATTCCCTTTGACTGACATGTATGTACCCAGAAAAAATGACCACCTTATTAACCTTCAAACTATTCAATTAATCACTCTTATTTGCAAATGTTTCAAAATGAAGTGCAAAGTGCACTATACTACTAAAACAAGCATAAAAGCAAGAGTATTTGGTTTAATCAGTTTAAAAGGTATTTTGTGAGGATGCAGGCAATCATTCATAATACCAAATCTAGAGGAAATCAGCTTAATGGATTTAATGACCTGTGAATAAATTGTACAGAAAAAAGCTTGTAAGATTTGTCATACTTAATTTTGTTTTAAAAATATGTTTTGTTTTCAGATTCTGTATTGAAGATGTTACCATTTATATGGGTTGTTTTCCAAGGAGAATTTCACCATTTTGTGGCTTTAATACCCCAGGGACAGAGGACTTTTATATCTGTGTGCCATCACCTTGCACAGCTTTAGGGCTAATGCAGCTCCCAGTTCTTAATGGAACAGGAACAAAATGAGCACTGGAGTCCCTGCTGAGCAAGTCAGCAAAAGTTAAAGATATCTGAAATTTTAAGAAACTATGAAAAGTGATTGCAAGTAAAAAGCCTGCTGTTTTCTCCTAAAACACTGTAATAATGTGTAAATTAAACTGTATAAAAAGGGGATAACTCTTAAGAAGCAGCTTGGCTGCTCTGTACATGGAGATGAATTGCTAAGCCATATTGGATAATTGTATGTGGGAGAGAGAGAGAGAGAGACCAAAGGAGATTATTTTATAAAAGTATGGTTTTGACTGTAACTCCTCTGATGGAAATGTACATATCATCATTATGTAGTACACATGTGAGTAAAACCAGTGACATGCAGAGCTGCTTTCTGTGCTTCTACAAGAAACACAGAGATCTGCACTAGCAGGCATCTGACTTTTAAACTGGCCACTTTCGTTCATTGCTTTGAAAGACCTGAGGGAATCCCAACGTAAACTGAATAAGGGTTCTGACTTAACTAGTTGCTTATAAGCATGGTCTGGAGGATTAGGATTTTTCAGCCCTGTTTCACTAACTGGCAAATAAAGCAACTATCTAAAACTCTCAACAAAAATCATAATCTAGTAATTATTTTTTATTATTATTTATAGAGAGGTAACTTTTTCAGTCACGTGATAATGATGTTGGCTCTCTATGTCACTATGTTACTGTGGTATATGAAGATTTGATCTAAGATATTTCAGGATTCTGAGTAGCCATGTAAGTTGGAGCAGAAACCATTCTTCAGCAAAGATGTAATGTAATGGTTTTCATTTCACTTTGTTGTTGTTCATTAGTATTATCCACTTCTGTATGATGTGGACTCTTGAGAACTGTTCTGTTCAGAAGGTAAGCAAGTGCCTAAGTACAAGTAGTTTTACTGAGTTCTATTTTTTTGAAAAAAGATTCACTTTGTGTTCTGTTCCAATTTAAACTTTATGTGCATATTTACTACAGCAACTACATCTGTTTAAACAGTTGATGTACTACATTTATATTTATACTTGAATTTTGCATTTCATTTCAAGTACTAAGATATTGCATTATGTTAATAACTAACACTCCAATGAAATCAAAGTATAAAAGCTCCCAACACTGTGTTTTACAGGTGACTATGATTTGGCTGTCTTTGAGCGCACACAGACTTCTGAAAACAATGTCATACTGCCAAACCAGACACACAGGATCTATTCAGAGGAAGTAAAACTGAGTTACATGGAAAGACACAGAAATGTGCCTGGTAAGATTTTAGTTAATTATGTTGTGTTTAAAAGACAAGATTTTTTTTAGGGTATATTCAAAGACACAGAAACCTAAACTGTCACGGTAGAATTTGTTTCCAAGACTGCCTCTTGAGTTTTTTAAAAGAAACAAAAGGCACATAATTGTGGGAAATAAGGCTAGAGAAAACTTGTAGGTGAAGTCATAATACATTGAACCCAACAGTAAAACTCTCAATAACTTCTCTATTACCAGAATTTAACTTGTAAGTTTGACAACAAAAGGGAGAAAGGTATTAGGGTTGTTTTTTCAAGCTTCCTTTGAATTTACAGTTTTAAAAGTCACAAATGCTACCTTTTAATAGCTCAATACCTGTTGCAAGTACATCAAAAGTGAGTCTAATGTGACCAAATGTTTTAAAAGAACTGCTAAAATTTAGCTATCCAAACCTTACGATAATTTTCTTTTATGTAGAAATTTTGTTTTTTGCTTAGTTTTCCTATTCAGTGTGTTCAGAATTACTGTAAGATTCTACACAACCAGGTCACGGATGAGATTTATGTAGAAAAGATCTATGTTAGTCAGAATTACCCTTTTGTTCTTTTCCTATCATAGAAAGAAAACCACTTAATAATGTTCAGAGGCACACTGTGAAACCAGGAAAGGGATAAATATAAAATAGACACCTGCTAACCAGAAGGAGAAAGTCATTTACGTGGTATTACAGAATTTTGAACCTGACATTTCACTTGTAATTCCTAACTTCCTGCCTCATATGTGTATAAATGTATATAAATATTTGGGAGAGGGAACAGAAGGAAAGAATACAGTAAAATGCAGAGGAGGTGGAGTAAAGATACCTTTCCTCTCTCCCTAACAAAAATGCATCAAAACCTAGGACTGAATAAAATGAGGTGTCAATTCAAATGAAGTATCAATGTGATTGAAATGACAGATTAGAAATAGGAAATGAGTGAATTATCATTGGAAAGAGTAGTTACAAAAAAAGTCAAGTGTTACTTTAATAGTTTAATTGAAGAGTGTGTTCATATTACGTATTTGTTAATTTTTGTTTCATTCTCATTAAGGGCTCGCTTTCAAGAATGTCATTTATCATCATTTTATTTTCTCCTTGTAATCATTTTTCTTCCCTTTTCCTGCCTTGAATCATTTAAAGAATTGCTGTAATATTCTCTGCTTTGGGAATCTGTGTTTATAAAGCAATCTCTACAGCTAATGCAGCTGCACGGGAATCTTTTCAAGAGGCTGATGCAAAGCTTTTAGATTTTTCAGGTGGGTTTTTAAACAGATGTTCAAATTTAAAATCAGTGATAGGAATTAGAACATGGAAGGCATGACTTTAACTCCTTTCCTACAGCCTCATTTACTTTTTGTATCCTTAATTGCAAGAGAAGATAAATTTCATAAGAGGACATACATCAGATCCTCCTAACATGATGTATATTCAGTGCTATTAAAGTAAAGCAATAATTTGTGTAACTAAAGACTTAAACTAGATAGAAGTATCAGGATTATTAAGGATAATATATAATTGAATCTGGTAAGGTACCAAATACCTTGCCCTTAGTGTTCTTTCGGACTTTCATAACTATTGTGTTTATTATCTAATCCTATTAAGTTTTAATTGAAATCTAAAAATGATGTTATCAAAGAAATAACGAATATTCTTTTGTTGGGGTTTTTTTTCTGTTATTTTTCTTCCTATACAACAAAAATTTATTATGATGACAGTGTAATACCTCATCTTTTTTCTTTAATCAAGATGACGGTGTCAAAATGCAATTTTGTTCATGAATAAATTTTCACATTTCATTGAACAAGTAGTCATATTGATGAGAACAAATACAATATGATCCCTCTCTCAAACAAACCTGAAGTACCAATATTTTCACAACTGTCTGTTACTTTTAAAGGCATTCCTTCATTGAAGTCAGTCTTGTACACTTTCTTTAATGGGCTGAGAATGTCTGTGAGGTAGTCCAGCATTAGTGTGATAAGTAATATAATAAATACTAGTAAAAAAGTCTTTAAAAATGAGATTAGCAAAGGAAATTTTTGCAAAGAAAAAAGAAGAAATATTTCCAAAAATACTCAGTGATTTTTTTTTGTTTGTTTTTAGATCTGTTACAGGCTCTTATCCATATTTAATAGTGTGATAACAGTTGTGATTAAAAGAGAAGTGTCCAGGAGACAAAACGGAAATTCAGATGCATGGATAACGATTGCTAGAGAACCTCACTCAAATATGCATGTGTGTCTGTTCTAGGTAAGGGTTAAACAACAATCCGAGCCACTCCACCAAGGAAAACATAGAATCTTACTGCTTGCAGTAATCAGGGTCTCTTGTTACTATGCCCCTGCTTCATCTTCTTCCCATTCTCCACTGAAAGTGACAATGTTTCCATTTGGTTCTTCTGGTTTTTCCATTTTTCCAAGAACGCTTGCATGAGTCTATGTTTAATGTATCATGGCCTCAGAACCACGTTAACACAGCAATTTAATTGATTTTTCAAACAGGGACTGTTTCCTGTGCAAACATTTGGTCCAGCTCCATGCTTCTCTAAATTTTGCTGATGCCCATCTGGTAGAATCACAGAAGGAACTGTAAAAGATTTAGAGACGATTCTTTAAGAGCTAAGGAGCGATTCACCTCTGTCAGAGAAGAGAAAAAAGGGAGAAACTAACTACAGCAAATTAAATGAAAGTGAATTGAAAAAGGTCCTTGCCAGACATTCAGTTGAGTAAATACAAATAATAAAAAAAAGATAAGTTTTTATCTCATTTTATTTCACAGTACCATTTTTCAACTATGTATTTCAACATGCAATACATAAGACGTTTGAAGAAATAGTTTGAGAAACTCTGAAAGGAAAGAAAGTCATTGTTATAGTTTGCTAAAAAGTTAGGAAATTTTTAAAAGTGTAAATGTGTGTATGTGGTAAGATAAGTATGAGGAAAAGAAGTCAGATTTAGCCCAAATCTAAATGCAATCATTCAGTCTATAAATTTGTTTTCGGGTAGCTGATTATAACAATGCAAATAGATAAGACCGATAGAATCAGTATCTAAAATGTGTTTGCTCATGTTTTGAATCATAATTCTGAAAAATAACAGTCTCCAAAAGAATGCAAAATACTCTGTCAAATCTTTACTCATCAGGCGTGTGTTGTAATAGAGAGCGTGGCCCCTTCAACAGCTGAGAAGAGTCTGAGGATCTAATTGCTATCTGGCAAAATTATATAAGTTTTCCAACATGCAAAATAAATATTTAGATCCTTGCCACTCAAGCAGAGTATGTCTGAAAACAGAGGTGAATTAGTATGAATCCAGAGATAGAGGTGGTTGTAGAGGTTTCCCCTGAGAGCACTCGGAGGTTGTTGCTCCTAAATGCAAGGCAGGGGTACAGACATGTAGAAATCTTTTGGACTAGTTTATTTGGTGGCAAGTGTGTGTTTTCTATTAACTAAATACAGTTAACTTAATTTTTTTAACTGACAAGACATATTTAGACACATCTGAGTGACTGTGGCACACATTATCCTGACTGGTGACAGGGCTGCTAGCACCAATTAACAGGGAACAGCAGAGCTTTCAATCCTTGGCATTTTGTTGACAGAGAGGACCTTCATACAATACCGGCTGGATCATGCTCACTCAGCGTAATAAGAATTAGTGTTCTCTGTATATAAGATAGTAATGCTCTTGAGTTCTGGGAGGAATGAGACCTAATTAACCTCTACTCATTTTTTCTTTGTCATCTCTCAAGTAGCCATCTGTGTGAATAAAACTTGATTAGTTTATACCTTCCCGTACAACCGTAAAGCTTAGTGTGGGTAGCACATTACTGGACCTTCTGACATTTATGTGCCTCTCATAGACAAGATGAATTTATATGGAGTTTCTCATACATCTGTTTTCACTAAAATACCTTCTAAGCCTGTGCTGCCAACTGTTAACATGAAAAATTAAGGAGATTGTCCCCTGATTCTGCTTACAGCTTGGCTGCTCTTATGGTGCCCATGGCAGTGGGTATGATGAGGAAATAATTGCTTAATTTATTTGCTTATGTATGCAGCTTCTGGGTGATGGTGCTCATCTGGCCATGGTTCTTGTCGTATTTCATTTCTGCAAAGAACACAACACAGCCTTACTAAGCATGACAGAGGATAACTATGATTACTAAGAAGCATTTGTTGTCTTCAGCCAGAGCAAGTATAAAGTGATAGCGCAGTCTTGTACAGCTACAGGACAAGCAATTAACATCAATTAACATTAAATGAAACATACATTTTTGAAACTGTAATTATTCTACAGACATAAGCTACAGCACACTATTTTGTGAGGTACTGAAGATGACTCCGTTATCATGTCATGTCATCTGTGTAGCTCACTTGGACCATGCACTCAAAGAAGGTAAGGAATAGACAGGAAATTTCTGGTGTTGTAGCCAAAGGAAAAGTTTCTTCTGCAGCTTCTGGCTCCTGGAAAGTATTTTTAAAGACACAGTATCTATGCTTCGTGATTCCTGACATACAGGTCCCTCAGATTAGGAAGTCATTATTTTTTATATATCCCCATAACTGTCACTGCCAAGAGACTTGTATATCAAAGATTGCTGCTTATACTGGCTGAAAATGGGTATGTTGACTGAAAGTGTGACACATGAAACTATTGACAGCTGTAGTGAAGGGCAAAAATTATTTTGAGTTTGGTGCAAATCTTTGTAAGAGTTGTTGACATGGGCCACGTTTGGAGACTGCAATACGTAACACAGCACAATGCCTTTCCTCGGAAGACTCTCCTGTGTGAGCCTTGGAGTGAAAAATGGTAACCTCTCGCCAGTATCCTCTTGTCCAAATATTTAACTGAGATCACTGAAACGGATTAGTGGTGCTGCCACCACTGGTGATTGTAACTCAAAAGGATTGCCTTCAGCGTCTTAAATTTGAACCAACACTTGTCCCAAGATCCCTGCCAGCATAAAGGAGATTCTCTTAGCCTCGTAAAGCTGCTATGAGGTGATTGATTCTCCAAGAAATGCTCAGTCCTTTAATGGGAAAGTTGCTTCCATATGGCAGTCTGCTCAGAGACATAAGCTGCTCCTCTCTGGTACTTCCTCTGCATCAGGATCTGGAATACATCTACTAGGAAACAAACTTTCTAAAAATAAAAGCTAAGAATTGCTTGGGAGGTGAAGAGGGTCTAGGGCTTGTTAAAGGTCACAGGTAGATTACAATTGTATAGGAAATTTAAGAAAAGCCAACAGAAAAAGAGGAACAACTAAAAGTCAGAATTACACAGAAATAGAGGCTTGTAAGGATCTGAGAGTTGCATACAAAGGGAGGATGCAAGACATGGACACTTTTGTAATTTGAACCACCTGAAGGATCTGGCATCTCCTAAGGATCCCAGGAACAGCTGGTGGTAAATGGGTACTGTGGGCGTACTGGACACAAGCTGTTTGCTTTTCTTTTTTTTTTCTCAAACAAACACAAAGTTTCCTCCAAAAGGAATTTAGATCAAATGCACCAAACCCGCTTTGAAAACAAAATAAAAACAGAAAGCAACCAAAACTCATAAGGAGTTTCTTGTCAAAACCAATTATTGCTCTGAGTTAAGTTGCTAAGATAAATGTACTCTGAAAGAAATATGGACACGGAAGGAAAGCCTGAAAATTTAATTGAAAATTTTGTTTGAGAGTTATAAAATAATTAGCTAAATTTTGAATTTATCTAAGTGACCACCTATTAATTTAACAGGAACTAATCCACATGTAAAAAGAAAATGAAATTAGGAAAACTTGAAGTGTGGTAACTCCTGTGTGAAATGATGAAGCTTTCAAGGTGGGAAAGAAGATAAGGTTTTATGATTTCCATAAGAAAAGTTTATCTTCAAGACAAAAATAAAGGGAAATGAAAAATACAATAAGCTGTTTATTATATTCTGAGAACTATGCCCCTTTTCCTTCTTGACACACCACCAGCATTTTTCTGATTAACCAGCAAAAACTTTGCAATTTCTGAAACAAATACCTTCCATGAAAGCTAAAACTTGATTCCAAATATTTTTTTTTCCCTCTCTTTTGGTATATATGGGTGAAAATATACATCTTTGTTAACTAGTAAGTAAGATATGAAAGTAAGTAGTTTCCAACCAGAGTGAATAATTAAGAAACCTTGGTGACAATTAGTAACAATTGGTCATAATTAATAACTCTCCATCTGTATTTCTTACTAATTAAACTTCATGAACAGAATACTATTATGTAGCTGAAATAGTGTTCATGTTGCAACTGTAGAAATGGGCTTCTGTTCTCACTCATATTGAGGTAATTCATCTGATATGCAACAGCTGTTCTCAGTTTATATCGGCACACCTGAAGTATTCAATATGGCTGTCAAAAAAGGTGAGGTACAAAAATATCATCATATGAATAGTATACATCAGTTATGGCATGCAAAGATAAAGTTCTACCTTCCACTTAGTAATGCTTCCACAATCCAAATATGCCACTTTCGCTCTGATTTTCTTTCATCTTTTGCAGAATTTCAGGGGAGTCAGATTGTGAAGAGGAATTGGGGGAGGTGGGGAAAAGACAGAGACTGTAACTTTGGAGAGCTATGATTTTTTTTTTATTCACTAGTATCTAAATTCAGCAAAATAACTGACCATCTGTAAAGACATATATAGTCCCTGGAGACAGAATTCCCTATTTTTAGGTTTTCTCTGTGCTTTGGATTCATAATAGCTAACAGTTCTCCACTGGGACTGGGGAGGCCAAGCAGTATGCTTGTCTTAAATTTTTCCACTCTCTAGAGAAAAAAACACATGTAGTCACAGTTCATGAAATGAGTTGATAGATGATCTTTGGAAATATTAGCTGGGTCCTGTAAGTTGGAGGAAGGAGGTACAAAAAGGCTGCAGAATGGAGGTGACCTTGTGGGCCTCCTAGTCAGCTGTTACTATTACTTCATGGACATGGCACTGCATGTTGCAGTTCTGAAGTGAATCTTAAATCTAGTCCTGAATTATTTTAGATCTAGGCACTCCTTCCACCTAACCCCTACGTTCGTTCCAGAGTTTTTTACTGGACTATTTCTGGACCTGTGCAGCTGGCTGGTTTACAATCTTCTGACTGGCTGCACATAAAAAATGAACATATTGTATTTTTCACAGATTGACAAGATTTTAATCACCTTTTTAAGTAATGTTAATGTCCATCAAATAAATACAGACTTCCTGAATGACTTTAAAGAACAGACCCTTGGAAATGTTAAAGCCTTTTTGAGAATGTCAAGAGTACCCTATTGAATCTTAGGATAGCATCTATTTTCAAAAAGGATGACAGGAGTCACACAGTTAATGGGTACACTTGAAGTCATGAATTTATGTGGAAAAGCAAGTCAGTGAATATACGCTACAATTCAAGGGTTGCTGATTTTATTCTGCTCATTCAAAGGAAATGATCTTATTCTGTCCCCTTTGGCAGGAGGTGGTGGGTGGGGGTGGTGGGAGGAACTGTGAAGTACAATTTTTTAGAAATTGTTTGTTAATAAATAATGCTGTATAAGGTAAATGTGCTTAAAAAGGACAAACAAAAAACTAAGCAGATTACTTTGTTTCTCTCCGTCCCTGAAACTCAGAAGAAAAAAAAAAAAAAGAAAAGAAAAGTTAAAAGACAGTTTTATTAGACTTCAACTTCACTGACTTACCCTATTAGAACATTACTTCCATAGTAAACAATAGTATTGCTATCACTTCCTGCTCTTACTTATACTGGAGACAATGGTAGGTCCTGTTCCTTCTAGAGCTGGTTGTCTACAGAGGTCTTGGATTTTCTTGGGAGAAGAGCTGGCAAAAAGTGTCTCTAATGCTGAAACTCTGCTCTTTCCCACTCTCATCACAGCTGTGGAATTATTATTGATTCATTCTCACTTCCTCATTCCAGAATTTATTATGCTGTCAATAAAACACAACATAGCCTATACGAATAAAAGTTAGTCCAGAATGTAATTAGTCTTTTGTAATTATAAATGTGAAGAAAAGATGGATTTTCATCTAAGACATGGGAATGACGATCTGGTTTATTTTCTGACTCCAAAATTATAGTGATTATGACAACATACACACAGATATTTAGGCATGTAATTCTGTGGATAAGCACCAATGCTTCAATCCTCAAAGATACTTAAATCCCACTTGAAGTTAGATGTAAGCATTTAAAAGTTTTTGAAGGGTTGGGCTATATTTATATAGAAATGAATACCAAATTCTTCCAATTCACTCCTGAAATATCTTGTATCTTAACTAGCAGCACCTTTGGCTTCCTAAAGATACTGAAGTTCTTAAATTCTTAAAAGTTTTGACTCAGCTCCTTTCTGAAAAATGAAGGCAATGGTCTTTTGATCCATTTATTTTCTGTCAGCCTGTCGATTGGGATGTAGCTTCATATCGCACAAGTCCATAGACTTTTTTTTTTCACTCTGAAATATTTCTGCTTCTTTCTAATCTAGTGGGATTTATTTTGGATTAACAATAATAATTCTGAATTTTGGCATGCACAAAATTAGGCACTTGTACTGTGCAAAGAGGTATCATTAATAATAAGAAAACACGAGAAATACAAAGCGATACTGAAGCTGCAAAATGATACTTGTTCACTACAGAAATGTGCATGTGGATGTGAGCACGATATTTGTTTGTCTTTATTACTGTGGCAAATACAAATTACTTATTACAAGGCTGCCCCAGTGCCTCCAGCTGCCCTGCTCCTGGCCAGGAAATGGGACAGGCCCTGGCTGCCCTGGCACAGAGGGAGACACCGGCCCTTGGGGCATTTGACTTTTTTTTCTGCTTTTCTTGTTACAACTCAGAAAAGGATGTCAGGCAGGTAGAAGTTTGGCTTCTTACTTGGAACACTAGGAAACA
Organism: Bucorvus abyssinicus; assembly: GCA_009769605.1. Taxonomy (NCBI): domain Eukaryota; kingdom Metazoa; phylum Chordata; class Aves; order Bucerotiformes; family Bucorvidae; genus Bucorvus; species Bucorvus abyssinicus. The sequence goes on along the minus strand of CM020030.1, from coordinate 15,196,531 downwards.
GTTGTGTGTCTGAGCAGCTGCAACATAAATTTCTCCACTGCTCACATTTTTGGCTCTCGGAAGCATTTCTACAGGTTGTCTCCTATACATAAAGTGGATTTACTAAGCAGGGACACTACTCCTTGATTCTTGATGTCTGCAGCAATCACATCTGTAATAAACTGTTAACTGAAAGTAGCTCGGCGTTTTCATTAGTTATTTCTCTAAATTTCTGTTATAAGCTTTTGTACTCATAGTAGTATGCAGTAGGATTTCCAGCTATCTGTGTTCTCTATTTTCACTTCCTGCAGAAAATTTCAATCAATATGCTCCACTGCTTGCAGTGTTTCATTATACTTCGCGGTGTTTCTTAGTTCATATATACCTATGCTCTTACAGTATGCAGATCAATTAATCTTGGTAGGAACTCCTAGTCTACAGTAATTGTCATAATAGATAGTAATTTCATACTTCCTTCACACTGCATTGCACTTGCTGGGGAGGGGTGGGAAACTTTTTAAAAGTTGCTTCAGTTAGAGGGAAAAGAACATCGTCAGTGAGCAGAGTTTAAGCCCCAGTCCCACAATAGTCACTCAGAAATACTAATAATAAAATTTAAAATTGACAATGATCTTGCATTAATGTCTTCACACTTCATTCCCAAGGAGGTAGGTGGGTTACAAGTCTGGTGAAATAAACATTGAACATTTTCATTTGCTTACTTAACAGATACCAAACAGACACCAAACAGACACCAAGATAAAAGGACTACAGGCAGCTGATAAGAAAGTGAACAAATGTCCTTCAACTGTATTCTTCTCAAATCTGTTGAGAACTGCACCACAAATCTGAATACACTGAGTGCGCCTGAGTTCACTAAATGGTGACTGAAAAACAATAACTCCACATGCTGCCACAGTAGCACGCTGCTTTGCTTCTTTGAATCATATTAATGAAAAATACATCCTCTCTGTTTCCTCCTACTCAATTGATTACAGGCTTCACGACAAGAGTGGTGATAGTCTTTGCGTGGAGTTGAGAGTGGGTCAATGTAATATTTTTAAATGTAAGAAAATCAATGCTGATTTAATCAACTCTGCTAGAATTTCTGCAAAGCTTCACCAAGTTTTAAATTAATTTGTGTATGATCATAATTGTTTTGAACACAGAGAAATGTACAGGCACAAAAAAGGACAAAGTTATTAGATGACAGCACAATATCTAGACCAATGAAAAACTGAAAGTATTAAAAGGATTGCTCACAGAGCCTCACTTTTATTATAATAGTCACTCTTACGTGACTCTGATGTCACTGCTTATGTGACAAAATGAAGCAGCTGTGTTGGACAAAAGTACATTGCTTGTTTATGGGCTGTATGTTGATTAGTTATTACCAGACTGAAATTCAGAAGTGATATTGTTCTTTGGTGATATATATACAATATACAATACATCAAATCCAACATAAAAAGATATAGTATCTGACAAAAATATACCTGAAAGTGCCCTAATATACCTAATAGTGCCCACTATTGCTGTCAATAGAATATCAGAAGCAATACAGTTGTTGCTTAGTGGTGCCAATCATTTTCACTCCAGTTTACTGATATTAGTATGAAATGACATGTTGTTTTTCTGATAGTACTTTAATGCAGTTCAACTGAATGATTTAGAGCACTAAATTTTCTTTATGCATTTTGCTACTAGTCAATCCATCAGTGAGTTATGAATCCCAAAATAAACCAAAAAAAAAAAAAAAAAACAAAAACCCCACAAAACCAAAAAAACCCACCAACAAAATACTATGTGTATTTCAAGGGACACTGAAAAATACTTAAAATACTTGTTGAGAGTATGCTCAAAGGCAGACTGCCATCTGTAAGCTGAGTTTCAATTAATATCAACATGCTTTTATTGTTGAAACATATCTTGTTCTACATATTATATTGTAAACCTTGGGTCAAGAGGGAACACGAGGTCAGAGTCTCCTATACCCTCTTAGTGACTGTAGGTTTGTTAGCGACATGGAAGAGAGAAGAACACTATTTGGACCACATACCGCCAGAATTAGGCTATACTGCGGGGAAGTCTTACGAGAACAGGCTTAAAACCAGGACCCCTATAGGGGCCTGTGGTAAGGCCTGAGTATGAGTTAGAACTGGGGAGAGAGGGAGACTGAGACTACAATGGCAGTCTTACCCACCGCCCCATCCCTCCCCCATCCCACCCCCCCCCCCCCAAAAAAAAAGTGGAATTAAAAAGCAAAAGGAAATGGGAAAATTGAATATATGGAGAACTGAAATTAGATGAGAGAAGTCAGGAGGAAAAGACAATCAGTTTTGACTGAAATCGGTGTGAAAGGAGGAATTTGCCCTCCCAAAACACTGAGGGAGCACTGAACATTGCATAAAGACTTGAGGTAGGAAGGCTGAAGCCCTGTGGCAGGAAGGACAGAAGCCAAGGAGGGAGAGTTTAAGGGTAAACTGAATGTTGCAAAAGAGTTTCTTCCTTCTGAGAGGCAAATGATGCTGGAACAGAAAGCCAGGGCTGAGAGACAGAGACTGCAGAGAGCAGGAGGGGCAGCTGCTGGGACCTGGCCTTTCCCGTGGGCCAGCAGTAGACCCTGGGGAAGGCAGTCCTGCAGCTGGTGGGTGCAGCTGGCTCCAGGCAGCAGTGAGGGAGTGAGCAGGCAGAGGCATCCCCTGGGGCTGCCAGCAGAAGGGGTGCTGCCAGCTCCAGCCTTGCTCTTGGACCCAGACATGATGCAGCCCTTGAATGTGGCAAGTACAGTTCTTTGAGCCAAATAAAACCAGAAGAAATTGTTCAAATGGTGATATTTGACACAATAACATCCTTGCTAGCTACCCTTTGAACACCATTTGATTGCTCCAGTTCCTCTCCATTTCCCTTGTTTCTCCTCTCCCCCAAGAACTGGGTGATTAGGCTGTGTACTAAGCATGATCCAACGTTGTTTCTTTGCAATTCTTATTATTTGCTTAAAAATAATCATACTAATGTTATGCTTGTGGGAGAGGGAATTGGGAAGTTGGAATGAAAAGTGCATTTTTGGGCCTGGGGAAAGCAGAATGGGTGAAATCCGAAGTGGAAGTTGTGGGCCCAAATGAACAAGTGATAGCTAAGGAGATCCACTAGTACCCTTACTTGGATGTTTGTGCAGATTCAGGAACACACTTATAGCAATACAATAGAAATATTACAGGATTTTTTTTTTTCCCTAAGATATCTCTGCCATCCTTCCATGGACAACAATATTTTTAAGAGACTGAAAAACTACAAACAGCTGCTATTTCTAGTTAACATTCACTGTTACTGTTTAAAATGTACATCGGTCTCCTCTTTCTTCTTTGTTTGGCTGTTCTCTTGACTTCGTTTCTGTTACGGAAGTGGCCAGAAGTTGGCAATATATGCTACTTCTCGGTTTTTCTTCAGAAAATTTAAATCTTGATTTCCATCTAAAAGTTTGAATTCCCAGTTAGAAAGTAGTTGCTGCCTCTTCACAATTGTTCCTAAGACATACAGCTATGGAAAAACCACTAAACATCCTTTAAAAACTAAAGATTAGATTGAACAGAAATCAAGAGTTAATCACTGAAGAACTCAACTAAGAGTTCAAAATGACACTGCAGCTTGACCACAGAACAATTATAAAATTCATGGTAAAATGACTCGGTTTCAGCAAGGTTATAAGAATATGTAAAAATTAAAAGACCAATTTCCCACTGTTTCGTACAAGCTAGAAAACATTTTGCATACCTACAAACTGTAAGGAGTGATTATCAAAGTTTGCCATGAATCATGTTCTCATATATGTTAATGTTTCTGTTAACTAGGACATAACTCATGGCTAGGTTCAGTAGATCATGTAGAGGAAATTGAAAAAGCAGTGAGTTATGATTAGCTGATATTCAAGAGGGTTAGGAATTCTGCAGAAGTTCTAAGACTATCCAAATAGACACTATTCGGGGTCCTCAGCCTTTCTTTTTAGCTACCCAACTAAATTAGGGAGAAATTTATTTCTCCCTTAAATCCTTCTTTAAGAGGGACAAGCACCCGAGAAACTTTTAACAGTCAAGTATTATTTGACAATTATTTCAGTCTAAAATATCTAAAAGTAGGGTAACTAAGGCAAGGAAGATTGAAAAGAACCACAAATAAACAGTAATCCCTATGGGATGTATATTTTATACACAAACACCACTTAAAATAATTTTATATGTTTCAAGATTAGGAAAAAAATAATGAAAAGAATTACTACTCACAACATGCCTGAACTGATTTGCCCTATGCTATTAAATGCTACTTCATGGTAAAAAAATACATCAACACATAGCCAATTTAATTGAACTCAGATGTACAAAGGGATGGCACAACATAATTCTTTGTCAGTAAACAATGAATTATTCACTGTCTTGAAATGTTTTGATCCTGGTAAATCTGTTTGTATCTTCCACACTGAATTTATAGCTGAAATACTGAAGCTGGTCTTTCTCCAGAAGAATGTCAAGCTGAACTACAGATTTTATTTAAATTTACTTAATATTTGTATTAACACCGTAATTATGGGACAAGCTGCATGAATTCTCCTGGTAGCAAAAGTGTCTTGAAAACTAACTGGAAAAAAAAAGTCTGTTATACAATTTTATTTCCCTTGATTCAAATTTAAAACCAGGATAGCTATCCCATGTTCTGAACCACAGTCAAATTGCTTTTGGCATTTCAGCATGTCCAGAGGCAAATTCCTACATGGCCTCACTCAACTTTTACTCAGCTCAAACCTCAAGAAACCTTCAACTTTCACAGCTGAAAAAAATCTGCATTTTTAATTGAATATTCTCCAGTGTTTGAATGACATAAATGTTATACTAGGGTGTTTCTATTGTGATATATTTATTAACATCTCAGGTGCACATGCATGACATTTTGACAATAAACTATACAGGTTATTTGGCATCCCAATAAATTTGCATCAAATGACATAATATTGTATGTGATTTACATTACAATACTCATTATTTGAATAAGCATCTAAAGTTTCTTAAAAGTATATGTATGCATGTGCATGTACATATGCAAACATATGCACACATACATCTATGTATCTTTCTATTTATTTGTATATACAGGGACTATCTCTTCTTTAGCCACTTCCTTCCTGTCTAAGTGATATCTTCAAGGGAAGAAACAAAACAAAACAAACACTCCACAAACTAGAATACATATTTTAGACAAGATTAAGGCTAAAATGTATGCTTTTTCCTATTATACTTTAAATCACTGGGAAACTTGGGACTCCATCTGCCTCATTAAGGAAAAGCAACCTGGCAGCTCCTCAGTTGTACAGCTAATGTTAATATAATAGACATATCCTGATATAAACATGATATAAACACGAAAAACTGGCATTAATAACTGTATAATAGCTTTAACAGATGTCAAGATATCAGACATAGAAATACCATTGATCTTGGCATCAATTACAGACACACAGCAGCTTTATCTAGTTATGAATATAGATGGCAAGAGCACAGAGTATGAGTTTAAATGGTAAACCACACATTTAGTTAAGCTATATGAATATTCTGAGAGAACTGAAAATATAGTTGTCTTAGTAAATGAGAAAGATCTCAAAGGCCCACTACTTTGGGTGGTGACCTGGGAAAGAATGGGTTTAATTCCCAAGCTGACTTTCTGCATAACCTTGAACAACTTGTCTTTGTCTCTCTGATCTCTATTATCAGGAGTGCTTTGCATTTACTAAGCCTGGAAACACCATCTGACTCTGTCACGGCAGGAGGGCTTTTTATTGTCTTGTTCTTGGTTAGGTATACTGCATGGTTACTTTAATGAGAAATTCCTGATCTAAGCAGGAGAAAAAAAAACAGCCAAAGAAGCAAAACAAAAACATAACACATTGCAGAATGTAAAATCATAGAATAATTTAGGTTAGAAGATCTATGGAGATCATCTGTTTCTTCCACCCCACCCAACCACCTCAAATAGGGCCATTTGGAACATAGTTCGCTTATATAGTGAACTACAGCGAACTATAGGCCCCTATAGTTAGGGCCCTGTGCAGCTGAGTTTTGAGTAACTCCGGGGACGGAGTTCCCACTGTCTCCCTGGGCACCTATTGAAGTGGTTGATAATTATCACAGTGAAGAACATTTTCCTTCTATTTAATCAGAATTACCCTTGCTGCAGTATGAGTCCAATGTCACTTGTCCTGTCACTGTGAACCTCGAAAATAGTCTGGATCCATCTTGCTACAGCCTCTCATGAGGTAATTGAGGACAGCCATCAGATTCCCCAATAGCCTTCTGCAGGCTGAACAAGCCCACCTCTGTCAGGCTTTCTTGGTATGCTATGTGATCCAGCCCTATAACTATTTTAGTGGCTTTCCACTGGACAATACTCTAAAGGTAGACCTGTAGGTGTAATGTAGAGGAGTATAATCACTTCTCTGATTCTGTCAGTTCTTTTTCTGCTGTTGTATCCCATTATCCTGTTTCCCTTCATCACTGCAAGAGTGCAAGAGTATAGTGCTAACTCTCACTTAATTCATTATCTCAAGATCCACAAGTTTTTTCCTGCAAAGCAGCTTCCCAGCCACCAAGTCCCCATCCTGATTTGTCATTGGATAGGGTTATTCTTCCAGGTGATGAACTTTGTTTGCCTTTGTCGCACTTCATATGGCTCCTAAGGATCTCAGTTCCAAGCTGTCAAAGTTCTCTGAATGGTAGATCTACCTTCCAGTGTATTCCACGTCCTCAAGTTTATTATGTGGTTATTATTAGAGTTGATTGTGTGTTGGCTATTTTCAGTCACCTTCTTGTCTGTCATTTGTCTAGTCATTGTTTCCAGGAGCATTTGGTCCACAACCTTCCTGCAAACTGAAATTAGGTTGGCTGTGGTTTGCCAGACCCTCATTCTTGCCTTTTGAAGATGGATACAGCTATCTTCTCTAGTCATCGGGGACTTTCCACAGGCACCAAGATTTATCAAAGATAATAGAAATTGGCATTGCAATGAAATCAGCCAGTTCTCTTCACATTCTTGTACATATCCAAGCTGGTCCTGTGAACTTGTGTCTCTGAATTGCTGAAGTGGTTCTTATCTTGACCATCCTTTATGATGGTTAGTACTTCAGTCACCCCAGATTCTTATACTAGCCACAGACTGCAACAGCTTGAGAGCAGACCCTGCCAGTAAAGAGCAAGGTAAAATAAGTGTTGAGTACTTCCAGCCTTTTCCACGTCCTTTGTTTCTTGGTTGCTGTCCTGTTCAGCAACGGGTCCTTCCTTGTCCTTCCTTTTGCTGCTTCCAGCTGTACGAGACTTTCTTGTTGCTTTTTCCCATCTGCATGCCAATAAATATGACTTTAGCTGTAGGCTTTGTGTTGACTTGATAGTACAGGGTCTCAGGATTTGTGTGGACCTGTCTTAGCCTCGGCTGATTTTAGGCTGTTATATCTGTGCTAGCAACTGCCTATCTGTCAGCTGATTATGACCTAGTTTATTTTAGCTTAGCTCTATGGATACTGTAAGGTTCTAACAAACCCATGTAGTCACTGAGTAATGAAAAAAAATCCCTTTTTATGGATTAAGCTAGAGCAGTCTACTCCGTAAGTTTAACTAACATCCAAGAGGTGAAGACAGTCATACTTTAGCTGAGAATCGATGAAGGCAGAGCATTATTCCCTAGTAAATCTGAGTTTTGCCATTACTAGCAGAAGGACATAGGTTTGGGACTGCCTGTTTAAGACTCCTGGGTGTTGGGTTGTTCTTGGCCTGAGAGAGACTGAGATGGGTTTATCAGGTGCCCTGTGGCCAAGTGCCCATTATCCAGCCTGTTTGAATTTCATCTCTGCAAGTGCCAGCAGGGAAAGGGTCTCACAGCCCCCGGCAGTCCCTGCTGGACAAACAGCTCCCAGGAAGATGCAGGGGAGCTGTGGGCAGCTTTCACCCCTTCCCAGGGAGCAGGGTGGGGTAAGGACACATAAAGGTAGCCTCAGACAGATCTCAAGACTGATAAGGAAGGGATACCTGCCATGAGCATCATACTCTGGTAAATACCTCAAACTGCTGATACTGAAGAAGAAAAGGAGATGCCTAATGTCCCTAAGATGTTACTGAACACCTAGCACAGCCTTTTCAGAAGGAAACTACTGTAGGAAATGAAAAAGAGGAACAGTGATGGATTACATGAAAAGTATTATATTCTGCTCTTCCCACCTGCAAGTATTTAAAAACATGAATTCTCAGTGACAAATACTTTCTTATATAAAAAGACCTAGTGGCTTCAGTGTGAGCAGTCATTAGAGTAATGACCATTACATGAAAGAGAGTTACATAAGGTACTCTTCTATTGCTCAGCTTGAAGAAGGACAATAAGCTTTCATGAACAACTAGTTCCTTAATAGGAACACAAAAGGCATTTTATGATCCATCAGTATCCAGAACGAATAGTATCTTAATCCATGTGTCATAGAAGTTGTAGGACGGCCTCTAGTAATTTTAACAAGGCAAAGATATGCTATGGATAAGGCAGAGGGTGAGTCTAAAACTGACATAGTATCTGTAGGCTTACAGACATACTTCGTCCTTTTCAATACCTAACAGTAGATGCAATATGGTTAAGACCATGGTACAAAGTAGAAGGAGACTAATTTGTCATACAACCTGTCTGCAGCATGTGATCAGCTTCATATTCCAGTGTTTGGATTCACATATTCACAATGATAAAGATAAAAAATAAATCTAGGTTTGTGTACAAGGTAAATTTTTGTTTAAAGTGAGGGCAATCAAATAGTAATCTTACAGTTGAGTGATACTTATGTAAAGTTATTGAAAAATAAATTGAAGTAATCCATATATACCAGTAATGAGAAAAATATTTCTTCTGTACATGTAATCTTAAATGAAAAAAATGTTGTATATAAAACATACTTTAGAAAAGAACAACAAGAAAATAAATGTCCTTCAGTTTCGGAGGTCTTTTATCAAAGTCACTAACTGCAAAGGTCGCTAATAAAGTGATGGCAATACACTTTGTTTGACAGATTGAATCAAGATTGTTCTCAGATAAAATGCAAGGAAACTACACACTTTGGTTTCTTCTTTCTCTCCCAAGAGAGATTCAAGAAGGCTTATTTCATCTAGCATACTTCTATATTTGCACTCGGGCTATCAGTCATGATGTCTGTGACTATGTTGTGCAATATATTTCATTCTTCCCTTGGTCTAGTCTTTAGAATTGTACTTCTTTGTCTCTATAACAGCACCTGGAGACAACGACAGTAAGTTATATTCTTTTTCTTTTGAATTTAATTTCAAATAAACATTCTGAAATAATAGTAAAATCAAGAAACAGTGAAATTATAATGACATAAGATTCCAAGTCTAACAAGACAATTTACAGTGTAGAGAGGACTTCTGTACTGTTCAGTAAAATTCTGTAAGGTGCTGAGCACCCTTAGCGTTCATTAAAGTTACTAGGATGTGTGAAGTGTTCTCATAATTCTTCAGAAAATTATCATTGCAGCACCAAATTATTAGTGCTGTTAATTAGGCACTAATTAATGTTTTCAAAGTGCTTTGGAATTCCAGATTAAGGTCGTTACGAGAAGGTAAGTGTTATAATGAAGACATTGTGTAAAATATTTTTTGGCCCAGTTTCATTCCTCAGTTTATTTTCTCAATGCAATGAAAAGGAAACTTATGAGATTCGTTATAACATTTTACCTTTTTTTTTTTCCCCTTCTTGATATTTGTTAGAGATTTATATCACATTTATAGACATTTATTAGATTCTGCTTTCTGTGGGTTGCTATAAAAACAAGGATGAAATTTCAATTGGAAACTAAGTTTTCTGATAAATTGTAAGGAAAAGTACATGTCTAAGGTTTGGTCCATGGTTTTAGAGAGAAAATTTTCCTCCACATACTTCAGATATTTCCCACCTCTTCCGCTCTGTCAAGGTGCACACTAATATGATGGTAGAACCCTGTTTCCTTCAATGTTTAAACATTCCTTGGGTTTTAAATTAGGAACACCTCTACTTGTCCTGTTTTATTAGCATTTCCTCTTTCTGTAAAGGTTGTTCAAGAACAAATCTCTTCTTCTCCAAGAAAATTTCTAACTTACTGGTAAAATACTCAAATAATTATTAATTTTATTATCCCAGAAAAACAAATTTGAGAATAATAGTCTTCACAGTTTCTTGAGCAGGTCTGTTGTCTGGAGAATGAGATTTTACTCTTATCATCTAGAAAGAATAGGACCGTATACATGTTTTATGCAGTTTCTTTTTCCCTTCGGGATAGAAACATAGATCTTCACCGGTTTCTGTAGCTGTTCAAAATCACAGTAAAACATATGAACTGAAATGGGAAATTATTTTTAAGGATTTTATGTTAGTAGTTACCTCTTTTCCTCAAACTGAGAAATTAAACAGAAATATAACATCATATTGCTAGTTATTAAGTCTGTTCTTTTTTGTGAAGATATGCAAGTCTTTTTCTCCAGATTCACTAGTAAAACAGTCTAAGAAAGTTAACTTCAGTAATTGTTAAGTAATCAAGCATTTTAAAATGTTGTTCTAAAAATAATCTCTTCGAAGATCAAGTCATTTTCATACATTCATCCCAGTCCATAATATAATATTCTTTCAGTACTTTTTACTTCTTTTCAGTAAAAGATCAGTCACATTATCTTACCCACCAAAAATATTGTGGCTCTTTTCCTGATTTTAAGTAGCAAACACTCCACCCTCACCCCTCAATATATTTAAATTATTATAAGTGTGACCCTATGCAAGTTATTGTAGAGATGCATTGCATTTTTCTCTATAAATACACTGTAAAAACAATAAATTTTGATTTGTAGTTGATTTTGTATGTGTGTTTATTGTATCGCTATCATACCTCAAATGAGAGCAATGGCAATTTAGCCAGGTAATAAAATAAATTGCTCTCTGTAAGTCCTAAAAACCCCATAAATCACTTTTCAGAAGTTTATTTCAAATAATTTAACTGATTTAATTAACCCCAATGTAAACACACTAATTAGGTACTATGAAAGAGCTGAGGCATACTAGGATAATGAGAAGAGTGGCAAAGAGTGATTGAATTATCTTTAATCTCATGTTTCAAGGGAATCATCATGAATAAATCTTGTATTTATCATTTTTTAAAAATACTTTAAAGTAACTGTCACTCCCAACAGAAACATCCATCTGGGTAATTTTTGCTTCCCTTCCACCTCACAAGCCTCTCAAAACCCAAACAAAACAGAAAATAATAATTGACCAACAATAATATAGAGTCATTCCACAGAACTTCAATTCATGGAAAAGGCTTTGTTCTCCAAAAACATTTGAAACGTTGCAAGCCTGTTGCATGACATTAATGAATATATTCTAGGAACTCCTGAGAACACAGACAAAATTACTGATGGTCTCACAACCACCCAGCACTGGTAAGCATGCATTGTTCAGCAATGAATTAAAGATTTTCTCTCTTAACTTGTAGGGAGTCTAGAAAACATGAAGGACAAGGTTTCAGGTCAGCACCACGCATACAATCCCTGTACACCCCCTCAACATAACTTAACCATTCTTTCACATTAACTAAAGGATAATTCAAAATTATTTTTCTGCCTCTTGTAGAGATGACAGATGCTTTAATTTTCATGGTGATTGAGTTTGAAGTTAATGGTATTTACAGAGCACCTATACATTCGTAGGCAGTTCAACAAACTCTGTGTATGGACCCAAAATGTAGAACTTCCTCTAGGAGAATAAACACTATTGAACATTAAATGACTGTTTATTTGTATATTCAGAAGTGTAATGCTATCTACTGAGCTAGATCCTCATAAGAATAATACATTTCCACTAAACTTTCATTGAAGCAATGCTGATTTACCATGATCAATTACCTTTAGCATTCTAGTTTCTTTGATCCTTTGTTCAAGATAATTAAACAGAAAAATTACCTCATGACTGTATTTTTTTATATCTTTCAGTACAAAACTGAAATTACGGTAACAGACAATATGGAAAGAACATTCTTAGCACTCCTTGTGGTAATCCTAATTTGTGTATATTTTTTCAAAGATGAATTTATTTTTAAAAAAAAAAAAACTCTAGCTGACCTATTTGACAAGAGATGCATTGCCTGTATGGAGATACCATTTAATGCATATACATAAACAATTAACATATTTTCTAAATATCAGACTTAATATGTGAAGGAAAAATCAACAAGATTAATTTGTCATCCACGTTTTTTTCAAATATTTTTGTTTTCTGTGAGATTATGGTTTTAAACTGTAGATGTAGTAGTAGAGTGATATGATTTGTTTAATTGTATTCACTGGCTTTTTGTTCTGAGGGAAAAACAAAACCAAACAAACCAAATTTACATCAAATGAAAAATAACCAAGTAACTCTGGAGATACAAGGGTAAATGGTTTTTAGATTAATTTAAATTGGTAAAATTGTATTTGAATAAAAATGCAAATTAAAGGAGAAAAAATAATGAAGAATGAAAATACAATAAAATAGCTTGCAATTTAAAGAAAATATAGAAAGATAGTGCTTCAGGTCCTGTCCTCAAGCCATGATACAGGTAAAAGTTAAGTACTGTGGCAAAATTATTGCAGAAACCAAATGGAAAACATTTCTAATGCTTTAAGATTGGCTTTTTTTTTTTTTTTTTTAATTTAACTTCTATACTGTAAAACAAATCTTATCTTAAGGTTTCAAACAGTGTTAAACTAACTAGGAACTGAGCAACAAAGCAATTTGGGAAAATGGCTTAGAAACCCATTTTTTGAGCGTATGTTGAGGTGATTTCTTGGAGGAAAAAGAACAGAAGACTTTGTTAGAAACTTCAAAAAGTTAAAAATTAAATTTAAAACCTGTCAGTTTTATCAACTTTTCCATGAAAAGGCAGCTTCGTTTCTAATTGTCAAGTAATCATGACTATTTTTACTTTTAAGAAAGAAGAGAGCATGTTGTTTAGCCTAAAGGGTGAAATTCATCCCGTGCAGAGATGCAGCATAGAGAATATGAAAAACCTTAAGTTTCATGTAAGCACAGGATCTTAAAAAACCCTGGTAGAACTTGCTCCAGCAGGTGAAATTCATCTCTGGAAAAGAAAACCATATGTAACACTGCTTATATGACCAGATCTGTAGCTGAAAGTCATCCTGATAGAGGTATTTTTCAAAACATATGCATGTATAAGTGACCAAAAGATGAAGGGAAGTAAACTCAAATTCTTTACTGGAGTTGGTTGATGGATTTTATTGCATGTAGATTACAAACGGAATCAAATATTGCAAAGGCTTTGCTGTTCTTCATTTCAGCTTACGTTTTACCTAGCCTGACTTTCTGTCCCATAATGAAAAGAAAATGCAGTACACAACTATCTTGTACCTTTCATGCACTAAACCAAAAATAATCTGTAGTTTGTTTAAGGCACACATACTTTAGACAAGGCTGCTATATGTCATTGCAAGAAACAGCAGTAGGGTAAACCAAGCATCAAATAGACTGTAAACCTTTTTCCTTTGCACTGATACACTACTTAGTGCAAAGTTGTATAGATGTCATGGGTTTTCTTTACTGAAATACTTCTAGAAGCAGACGTGACCCAATTCAGATCTGCAGAGCAAATTAAATCAACAAGGACTGGTTTGTTTGAAAATCTATTGATTTCAGAATAAAAAAATGCATTGCGATAATAGTAGAAGGATGTTTTGCAGGAAAGTAGAAAAATGAGAAAGATAATATTTTCTTTATTATTTGTTTATTTTATAGTTGAACTAAGTATCCAACCGAATTTATCAAAACATCTTGAGGTTCTCAGTCTTCATAACTTTTAGACAAACATTCATGCCATCTTTCCATACAATCTCTTACTGTACACAGCTTCAGTTCCTATTTCAATAATAAAGCACTTGTATTCTCCCCTCCAAAAAAACCCACAAACCCTTAAGCACCTGCCTCCTGAGAAACCCTTGCAAAACAATGTCAAGTTTGCAAGGACAAGCATTCTAAGGAGAGGAAACACCAGATCAGTTGCATTATTATAGAGATCATATTTATGTAGTCTCTTACCCAAAATCTTTTTCAGGACATGAAATAGAGAGTCCTTACTGAATGAGGGAATTTATTATATTTTTTTAGCTTGTCATTTTATATGTCTGCTTGCTTATTGCTCCTGGATTTAGAAAGCCCTGCACAGAGTAATGATCTGTTATTTCCAAACAAGTTTTTTCTCGAATGATTTTTTTTTTTTTTTTTTTTTTTTTTTTGCTTCTTATCAGGGCTTTATTAACTGGAATTATTATATGTATTTCCATAATAGGAAAAGTAGTATTGATTTTCTTGAACAAATGTGAAGCACAAACTAAGGTCAGAAAGTATCTGTTTATTGGGATGACCATTTTAAAAAAGTATGGCTGGATATTTCAAATAGCTCAGTATTTTATAGCACATGTTCAGAATACAATTATATTGTGTTAGTGATGCGCTCAGAAAATCTGAAAATCAAACTCAGTCCTATATCCATCTGGAAAACAGGAAAGAAGAAATAGAGTGGGTGATTATGATTCTTTGTTTTATCTTGTGAAGGGTTGTCATCTGTAAAGGCTCTCATATGATCCAACCATACTGTACAGCCAGCTAGAATTCAGACACTGATGGGATATGTCTTTCCATTGTTCTCCGATCAAAGCTTTCACAGTCCTTGTCACCTCCTGTTCCTTTCCTCCAGCTCTGGTTTCTCATCTTCCTTTTCCTATTTAAATTCATGTCCTTCTGCCTAACAATACAATGACTTTTCCGTAGTGTTTAGTTTTCTCCTTATCACTCTGCATTTAAATGAAGCCTCTCTTCTCTGTGCTGTCTGGTCCAGGGAATATTGAGAATCCAGAACAGATAGTTTCTTTTCTACATTTTCCTTGCTACACTTTCCCAAATACTTTCATGCCTCAAAGGGGGCTGGATTTTTTTATCAAATGCATATCTTACTCTTTAGGGTTAAACGGTGTTTCAAGAAAAATGTGGAAGTGTGGACAAGCAGAAATGCTATGAAATTTAACACACTGCTAAATGGGAGAAAGGGAGGGAGTGCAGTGTGGGAACATGCTTAAGCTTGTTCTGTATAAACAGGCAAGCAAGAAAAAACATTTAAAGCATTTCTTTATTCTATCAGGATTTTATATTGGTTGGCAATACCATGTCAGGAGTTCTTTACTTTTGTCAAAGGAATTACCAACATAAATTTGCATGGCTTTCACAAAGCTGATTTGTAATAACATTAGAAAATGGATAGTTCTTCTCTTAATTGAACGTTCAGTGCAAATTAAGTTGCGTAACTCCAGTATTAAGAAATAACATCCAGTTAAAAAAAATCCATACCACTTAAACATTTTTTCCAGACCTCATTTAATCAGACCCCATTACCAATGTCAGGTAAATAAAGACAAAAATTACAAGAAACTTTCTCTTAAAAGGACCAGATTCAGCCTGTCTTTTTCACAGTATGTAATTTATAATCCTCAAGTAAGTCGTCTGCTTTCAGTGGGACTAGATGCCAAGTAAGTATTACATCTAAAAAGAGCTGAAAGAATCTTGCTGTAGGTAATTCATTTCACTCCTACCCAGGCCTTGCAAAATATTAAGCAAAATTGGCATCCAGTCTAGTTGATGAAGAAAAAATAGCTCATTTAATTCATTTTGAATTTATGAAATGCTATGGCCTATAAATGATGTTGTATCATTAGCTTAGCGTCTGTTCCAAAATCCATGGTATTTTGAAGAGGAATGATTAAGGATGTTATTAGTAAATCTACAGGATACACAGCATTTAAACATTACCCTATCATCTGTGCAACAAATGTTCAGCATCATTATGTTTCCACAATAGCAATTTGCTATTGCTCTGTGGGGTAAGCAATCAATACAGGCAGGTGATGCTTTTTATATCAATAGAAAGAGAGTACAGCTTAGTCTGTTCCAGACTTTGCAAAATCAATAAGCATGTCTCTTTATATGGCAGACAATTATTCTCAGTTGTAGATAAGAGGACAAGGTATGGACTATAATTAACACAGGAAAGCCTAACAAAATGTTCATCCCTCTGTTTGTAAAACGTCATTCTACTTTTTACTAAACATTAAACATAAATATTGTTTATATCAGCCCCTAATGCACAAAGAATGGCCTAGAATCTTAATTATTTCACAGCAAAATAACGTGTTGTCAGAGTTTTTAACAGACTACACAAAGTGTGCTTAATACCTACATAGATATGTGTATGGAGAATAACTTTATTTTTAAAACAGAGAATAAACGGATTTCAAATCACATTTTGACCTCAGTAAGACAAAGTTTGTATGAACAGTTCCGCAGAGAGTGGTTGCCATCAGAAACAGATAATTTTCTCCGTCATGTTGGCATTTACAGTATTTATTCCAAAGGAAAAAAGGTGGATGATAACCCATTTGGGAATTAACATACCCCAAGTCTGTTAGATGTGGTGTGCCTATGTCTCTGTGTAATGCACAGTTGTATTGCTTGCATACCGTAAAGAGAAATTGAGAATTAAAACAACAGACACTACTACAGATATGGATTCATGCCATTAGTATGATAGGCCAAGTTAGAGTATTATATATTTTTTAATAGACATAAAAACATATGATTTTAAAAAGAAGTAATTTCCAAGTTTTCTAGTTAGGTGGCTTCGTTTTCTTCTATTTTGCTTTTTCCCTATCCCAAAGCATAACTGATTTAAAATAATGTCTTTATGTTTTCTTATGCATTTAATGGACCTGATCTCATTCTATAGCTAAATAACATGAAGTTTAGCTCCAGGGCAGGGGACTCCTTGCTATTTCTGATCCTGAAGTTGCCAAGAGTTTTGGTCTTTTTTCTAGCTGTAAGCAGACCCAAGAGATTGATATGTCAGTAAGGATTAGTCAGACATAGAATCATAGAATCATTAAGGTTGGAAAAGACCCTTGAGATCATTGAGTCCAAATGTTAACCTAGCACTGCCAAGTCCACTGCTAAACCATGTCACTAAGCACAACATCTACTCAGTCTTAACTACTAGGTCTTTTAAATATGTCCAGGAATGGTGACGCTACCACTTCCCTGGGGAGCCTGTTCCAATACTTCACAACCCTTTTGGTGAAGAAATTTTTCCTAATACACAATCTAAACCACCTCTGGTGCAACATGAGGCCAGACATGGAGTATTCCAGAACTTCTGTGTGATCTTATTACCACTCCAGTAAAACTGTGTGTTCCTTTAATTCACTGCTGCTTAGCTAAAATAATTAGACTTTGTGCAGCCAAAGTAGCTCAGAGCTATCTAAACCTGCAAGCAGAATCAACCCCAGTTCTTTTTCCTTATTTCATTATTTTCTACTTCATCATTTCAAATAGTACCAGCTGTGCATGTCACTTGAAAATGAAATGAACATGATACAATTAAGTTTGCACTACTGGGTGAAAGAAAGCCAAACTGAAAGGTAGGTGTTAACTGCTATCTCCAGATTTCAGACTACTACTACTTGATGGTTATGACCTAATTCTTTTACTGATGACACTAATTTAAAATGAGTGACCAAGCATCCCACTGTGATCAGAACAGTTGAACAGAGTTATCTGATGTGCAGCTACTCAAGTAATTTTTACTATTCAAAATACAACTTAAGGAAGATACCATGCATTTTTAAACATCAGTCTTGATCTGAAGAGAGACAGTCTGCAAAAATTTAAAATGTTTCTCTATGGAGTATTTTTAAGGTGGTCTTTGGTTAAAATAGAACCGTGCATTTATAACTACTTGCTTAAATATGTAAATAGATCCCATATTAATTCAGATATCTGTATAATGTCACTTTTAGGAAAAACAATATCAAATTGTAGTTTGGAATTTTTATAAAAGAGGTGTGTTTTGTTTTTTGCTTTTTAAAATAACCTCAGGAAGATGGTGGCTTTTTCCTGTTTTGATTTGTTCAGTGTGGTCTAATTTTATATTTACAACTTGAGTGATATTCCAATCGAATGCTGCTCTCTCTCTTTTTGAATCAGTAAGAACCTGACTTGACTAAATAGTCTCACTAATACTTCTAATAGATAAACAAAATTGACAGGATATTAAAATATTTGTCTACTTATAAGAACATGTTTAGTCCATCGAGAGTAGATTGATTACATATTTAAATACAAGAACGTATTTTCTAAATCAGGGACAAGTTTTTTTTAAAATAAATCTATTCTAAGAATTCATGAGTCCTTGCCCCTAACACTTCAGTGTCTCAGGTGTTGTGGAATTTAGAACTTTTAGAGATCAGCCTGTTCAGAAAAGTCCTTAGGTGAGTGAGTTCAATTTTCCCCCCAAAATAATGATTGTAATAATGCAACATATATTTGCTGTTTTTGGCAGGCTTGCTGACACAGATGAGCTTTATTACAATGTATATGTGTTAGAAGATAGTAGGGAACTACAGAAATGACTCTAAGAGTCTGAAGAAAATTAGGGAGCCTGAAACAGGTGATTTCACAGAGGCATTGGAAATTATTTAAATAGCTGTAAGAGATTACTGAAGAATTACAACGGCCAATGGAAAGACACACAGGATGAGAAACATTTACAGAAGAGCCTCAGAAGAGGCTCTGGAGCAATAGTAATGAACTGGAGAGCTTTGGAGAGGTTTTTGGGGAGAGAAAAAAATTCATTAAAATTTTCCTAAAAGTCTTTTAGGAGCATCTATAGAAGAGCTATGTGTTTCAAATGGGATAACTGAAGGATGGAAGCTGTCTGTTACTGGAGAGAAATGTGAAACTATTTTGAGAAGTTTCCAAAATAAATTCAGATAGGTTCAGTCTTGAAGAACAAAACGGTTTTGGAAAAAATATTTGTAACAATCCACTGAAAAAGAAAACTGTCTCCCATGACTCATTGTTTAACGTTCTCCATGCCTATTTTTGTCGTGCTGTATTTCACACCCAATTTCTATTAGGCCAAACTAGTGTTTTCTGTTCAATCTGAAATGTGTCTATAGTTTCCCCAAAGCCAAATTCTCTGTCTCTGTCATTTTGAGAAAAGACTCATTGGCATGTCTCAGTTGTGGTTTTCCCAGCACTCTGCAATGCACTTCCTAAAAATCTGTTTGGATGACTCAGCTCCTCCTAGTACTCACTGATGAGCTCTGTTAGCCAGTCAATACATATACTCTGGGAAAATGTGGCAAACACCCATATCTCTCAGACATACCAAATATCAGAATCCCACCTTCACACCAGCCAGTGCAGGCATCTGGGACATCATATACTCCCATAAATAAGAGTAGAATGTTTCATAAGTCACTGGCATGCCAACATATTCCTCAGTCCTTTATAGTCCAGAAACACACGGTGCTCTCACCTGAACTCCTTGTTCTCCTCCCTTCTACTAATCAGAGACTACTGTGGCCAAGCAATGTAGATACATCAAAGCCTAAGACAATACCAGTCAATTGCAGAAGACCTTATTGACCGGTATTACATCTTTGCACAAATCTGAAAACTGTGAGAGAAAGAAGACCTTTGCCCACCTATCTTCTTAAAAAACAAACAAAAAAAGGCATTTGGTAATCTGCACAGTGTCCCAGAGTAGACCTTTCATATTTAGCTGTGCTTTTCAAAGCAGAGACAAGAGAGTGCATCTTCTCTGGACATACATAGCCCTTTCCATTTACTGGTGGAAGAGAATCATCCATGACAAGCAGATTGTGTACTTGCCCTTCACATTATTACTTATACGATTGCTAGCTCCCATTTTTTTCTTATGTGCTTTCAGAGTTTGTACTTAAAGAGGACACTTGAAAAACTATCTGGAAACAACTAATTGCCTTTCAGTCATGAGGTGCTTTTCCGTCTCGTCCTCTTTCTAAGATGTTTCCAGCCAGTAAGTACAAAATTTCAGATGTGTATCTCCAATAGTTTCCTGAGCTGTTGGCTGTTTTATGACTCCCTTGCCCCTTGCTCATAACCATTCTGCTGACTTCTGTACTAAAATTAGTTTATCATGCAGCTGGAATGATTCAGATATTTTCCATGATATTTCTTTTCCATGGAAAGAAGATAGACAGATGATTAAAAATGGTCAAACCCATTTAAAAAATAAATTAGAAAAAAAAGATTGTAAGTGTTGACAATTTTTACATTTCTTTCATCCATCCAAAAACACTTCTCTCCTTTAACTCCCCAGAGATTTCAGAAAACTGCTTCTGAAATGCCTACAGTTCATCTTTCACACTCTTTTCCACTTTCCTATTGCTCAGCTGATGTTTTCTTCTGTTAACAGAGGGCTGTAGGTTAGACTGAAATACACCTTATATTTCATTCTCCTAATAGTCCAGCCCACACACTATCAAGGAGCAGAAGATGTACTCTGACAAATGTGTCCTTCCAAAATAGAACTGAACCTGAATACAGCTCCTAATTCCCTTATATACTTGTTAAGTCAAAATGAAAAACCAATCAAATGTCATCATTGCGTCATTAAAAAATGAGATAGAGTAGCTCTGAAGTCTGAGGGGAAAAAAGGAGGCTGAGGTTGAAATCACATACTGTATCTAGAATTTATGACTTAATTAAACTCTGCATTGATATCATCTGACTATCTTTTTTGCTTTTAAATCGTCACAGTGGGAATTAATCACAAGGGGTATGACTAACTGAACCTCAAGAGTCAGTAAACAATCAGATAGGAAAAAGGAACAGATGTATCGAAGATTTCTAATGTTCTCCATTCCTTCTTTCTCTTTTCAGCAGCTTTGCAAGATGACACCTATCCCAAAGCTGTAGAGAGTTTTGAGAAAATGTCATGCAAGGAGCCTAGTTACTGATTTTTTTTTTTCCTGTAAAATGAAAGAATTATAACATAAGTCATAATGTTCCCTTGTATTATTTGGAATATTTGTTTTTGATAGTAAAGTCTTTGTCTCTTACCTAAAGAAAGAGGACTACACATTATACAATAGTGCTACATGCAGATTTGACACTGCATCATTGTGCCCTGGCAAAGGTGATATCCTGTTCATATGAATTATCCCACTATGGATGTTGTAACTGCAGAGGCCAAAACAGAGAGGCTAAAAAAAACATTGCCAAGAGGTTTCCCTTTGCTTGACCATGGAGTTTCATCCACCTGAGTTTTCCCTTTTAATTTTCGACGAAACATAACTGAAGGATTGTGTATTTAACCCTGCTTTTGGGGTATTGCAGAATGTGTCAGAATTTACTGTATTATTCAAAACACATAAAGGGAGCACAAGGAAATAAGATACTTCAAATAAATTCCATAAACAAGAACCCACAAGAGAAATGCCTTTATTAGAAAGAAGTGAAAAGATTTTATCGATTTCCGATACACCTAACATAAATAGTTGTAGAAGTTTACAAAAAGCATCTCAGTCCCAAGTCCACACTCCTTCAACTGAGAATAAAGAAAGAAAACAAAATAAATTTTCATGAGAGATACCTCTCTCCAAAACATTTCCCTTTATTTCTTGGCTGGTACTACTTCTTAACAATTCAACGTACTATTTCACTGGTAGGATGTGGACAGTATTTGAAACCTAGCTTTTAGTACGTTTGTTTGCTTCTTATCTTTTCTCTCTTTGGTCTTCCAAGTCATTTTAACTTGTTTCCTTATTTTTCTTCCCCCAAAAATATTTATGCCTGAATTCCTCTGTTCTTTTAAAATGTTTCCATACCTGCAAAATCCACCTGTCTCAGTCCCCTTTCTACTACATTAGAGGATGAAAATTAAAACAACTTAATGACTCACTGCCTGTAAAAATATTTTCATTTTATCGCAAATTGTAGTATAGTCCCATGCAGTACAGCTTCAATACAATCTTTGGATGTTGTGCTCTGAATTTGGGTTTTCAACTAAATTTAAGCCACCCCTTTAGTCAGAAACTGTGTATTAATCTGCAGGAATATTCATTTGCAGAACATAATACACTGCTGATCCCTTGGAAAATGCTGGTCCTTGGTCATTCCACCTCATGCCTGAAAAATGTAGATAAAATAATGGTACCTGGCTTAGAGGGTTTTTTAAACTAATTTATGTAAGTGGGTTTTTTGCTATTTTTTTCCATTTCCAGTTCCAACTAATTTTAAGAGTTTTTGTGGTTATTGCATTAGCAGGCTTTGGGAATCAACAAATATAAATTCAGGAGTTACTTGTATTCAGGAACAGTTCAGAATAATATTTTAATCCCATCAATTCTGTCAATATCAAACTAAAGTAGACATCAGCTTGAATGCGATATTTAAATAAAAGCAGACTTTGTTTGCATATAAAACATCACATTCTAAAATCACTCCTGTTTTTCCCCATTGCTATTACAAAGAAAGCTGTAATAAAAAAATAATTACTCACTTATTACATATGGAAACACTGATCTGTTCCTTCTTAATTTTAGAGTATAGCTTTAGAGACTACAGAGTATTTCCTTACAATATGCATCATGTTGAAAGTCAAGGTGACCAGAACCTCAAAAACTGTCCTTTTAGAAATTGAATGAGTGAGAATTATACTATGGAATAAGTTCTTGTAATAGGTTTTTCAAAGGTGCTCCTGATTTTGTCCACCTCTACTTGGTAAGACTATTTTTACTCTCTCACTTATTACACTACAGAGGACAAAAAACCCCATCCCAGATATCTTTGGTTTTGAAAAGAAATACTTGAATAGCTGTTTTAATTTGGAGTAAGATTATTTTCTCCTGTACTCAAATTTCATTTCCTGATTCATTCTGCATGAAGCCACTCTATTCATTGCATAAATTGAACACACTGCATAATAAGGCAATAATTGTGTTCAACTATAGACTTTCAGATGAAAATGTTTAATATTAAAACACTAATTCGTATCTGACTTTGCAATAGGATTTTTTTTTTGTTTCAATGCACTGTATCTAAAATAGCTTTAATAACCATTTTTCCCTTATTTCTTCACTAAAATGAGGCCAGCTGTACTTTTCAATCTAATGATGCTGATCTTTACGTGAATCATTAATAAAAATTGCTGTTGGTGCAAGGATTATTCTTCATCTAGCTTTAGCAAATGGAGAAGAAGCATTTTCTCAGCTCCTAGTTTCAGCCAAACAAATGATACAGATGAAACTGTGCCTGTAAACACCTGAGCAAGTAAAACTTAAAGTTTTATTGGTACCAAAAAAACTGAAAAATTGTAGCTCCCAGGCTCATCAGGTTGATAAACTCAATTAACCAACTTCTGTGCCTATTGAAATAGTCTGAACTGCTCTTCACAGTAGTTATGGCTGTGCCTAGCTACATATTACAGTAAGAGTAGTTACAATACATATTCATGGACTGAATCTTTATGGAAACCTGAAGGCCGAGTAAGGACAAGCCTGTGTTATGCTAATGACTGTAGGTTTTTGGACTGTGTGAGTATGGTATTAATGACATTTAAATTTTCTAAAGATTTTAGTCTGAACTTCAATTTGAAGATTATTTAGACATAAGCTTCCTTCTTATGAGCAGAACTACACAGATTAACAAGAAAAGAAATTGGTGAAGATGAGAATTTTCAAAGGATCCATGTTCTTATTAAGTAATAGTAATACATAACGCCAATATCAAATGGAAAGGAGGAGAGATTTATCTGACACGTCTGAACAGCAAGTTTAGTATTGTGGAGATAGGTGGAGAACTCTTCTTTGAAGAGTTTTGATGAGAAAATGGCTTTTTATTTAAATAAATAAATAAATATATACAAACAACTAAAAACTAAAACAAGCAAAAAAAAACAAAACAAAAAACAAACAAAACCCAAAAATATTCTGAATTCTTCGCTGTAAGAAGAAAAATGTTAATTCTATTTTTAGTGCAACATTTCAAAGACCAGATCATAGGACCATCAACAAAGATACTCGTACTTTCTAAGAAAGCATTTTGGTAAGTACATCGCGGGGGGGAGAGGGGATAGGCATGACGAGAGAGGTGGCATCCAAAAGGAGTACAATTGAGATAGAAATATTTCAACAGCAGAAAAGCAGAAAGAGAATCTGTAATCTTCAAGGTATGTTCAACTTGAATACAGTTGTTCAGCTTAACCTGGTGTTAGGGGTTGAGCTTCCGAGTAGAACCCAAGGTCCCTAACGCTCCTTAAATCCCGTATTGATATAGGGGAAAAGGGAAACAAAACTCAAATCTCAGAATATATGGATGGGAAACTGAAACAAACTTTTAATAAAAATTCTAAAGTACTATCATATCACACAACTATATATTAAATGCAAAACAGGAAACAATACAGTAAGGGTTAACACACTGCAAAGGGAGGAAAAGGGAAAAGAACTACAATTATGGCCGATTGGCCACAGGCCAGGAGATGGCGTCACGCGAGGACGGTAGCTCAGAAGATGGCGTCTATCCAAAATGGCGGCGGGCCAAGTGATTAAAAGTTTTTAACAGCTTAGAGAAGTATTTTAATGAGTTCGCAGGGAGACCTCTTTCCAGTGTCTGTAAAAGAAAATTTCAAGGACACTCCGGACCGAAGCGGCGGCGGCAGCTTCAAATGCGGATAAGGAGAAGCCCTCGCGGCCGGAACGCGAAAGGGGATGAGCTTCCCCCACGTCTGAATTCAGCGGTAGATACTCGCCGAGTGAGAAATAGCTCTTCTCTTACCCGATACAAGAGACATGCTGACTGAGTCGAGCTGGGCGCCGATAGACAGAAACAGTTCTGAGTTAGGCCCCGGGTGGGGGGGCAGGCCGCAGGCTTTCGGCCTGGACAGCAGCCAGCCCTCTCGCTGTGGCTCTTTCTCCGAAGCTGTCCGGTGTCCAAAGAGGAGGAGACTCCTCCTGGCTGCAGGTATTAAGGAGTATCTGCCGGAAGAAATCTTTTGACCTGCCCTTTTAGCCAATGTGATGCCGGGTTTATGGAACTTGTATGAAATAATCCCGATACTCTATTGGGCACATTTCCAAAACAAGGAAGTCTTGGCTCAAACCGTGACACCTGGTTATATTAATTGATGAGATGATTTGAAACAAAAGGTGATTCCTACATGGGGAGAAGAGGTGAATGACAAGAAAAGGTGATAAAGTCATGAGCCCTCATGGAAAAGAAATAGTATGATGCGCAATTGTTATCCACAGACCAACAAGGAGTTTGCTGCAAACTTATGGAAAACTATAACATGTTTAGATTCTTAGTAATACATTAGGATACTTAATCCTCAGGAGTCAAAGCTTTCATTTAGGCTTTCCACACAGATGTGTTTTTAACATAGGCACCTAAGGAACACAACTGTTAGAAGCACCTTCAAATGTTCTCATTTGTCTCTGACTGGTTCTAGTCTTCACAAGTATACAAGATGGTCAATGGTAATCTTCAGAAGATGTGGAAATTGAATTTTCTACACTGCAGAGTCTTTTGAGATTGAAAAATTTATTCTACTTACGTTTTTACCATTTTATTTTACTTATTCCCTATCTATTATAAAAGTCCTTTAAAAGAGAGACCTATTCAGTCAGTCCAGCAAGACATGGGAGTTTCATTCTTGTTTTATTGAGTTCGCATTTTTTTCATGCTGTTGCTCTGGTTTCCTTAACATTTTTTATTCTTCTGCTATACTTTCTGATGCTGTTCACAGGAAATTCCTGAATTCTGCCCCAGTCAATGATATTCAAACAAGGTCATCAGCACAGACTGTGTTGTTAATATTCCCTTCATTCATTCAAATGTCTCATTTACAATGTTCTTGATTCCTCTGCAGACTGTTATACTTTCTGCATCTGTGTTGAATAGTTACAGAGATAAAGTATGCAACCTTGGCATACTTCTCTCTCGATGTTACACTGTTTAGAATCTTCACAATCTGTTTGTATTGCTTCTTTCTTCCCAAGTATACATTTTTTTTTATTAGCTGCTTATTTCATGTCACCGTTACGTATTCAACAAAATGTATTAATTAGACATACTGGGTTTTATCAACAGTCTTTTCAAAATCAACATAACATTAATGATTTTTTCTTTGAACGTCTAATACATACATAAACCATCATTTTGCTTCTTATGCCTCGTTCTACGTAAAATGCAAATGTACATTATAATGCTTGTCTCAGTGTCTTGATATATACATGTGCAGAGAATTTTTAGCAATACTTTTTTAGTAAATTTTATAGTTTGATGGGTTTTTTATAGTCTTTGGTGAAGGAATAAAGATCAATTATTTAAGTAAGTTTGTATACATGTTTTGTAATTATTTAAGGAGGTTTGTAGTTTACTTTGAGTGAGTGAAATTTTTAAAGTTTTTAATACCATCCTGCCAGCTGGATGATTTTTTGCTTAGAACTATTTAGCTTCAACCTAGATACCATTTTGTAAATATGAGAATTTCCTAACTGTAGCTTTATCTTCAGATTTATAATAATCTTTTATAATAATAATAATTTTTATAAAAATCATTCACATATTGGCTATTCATATAGTAGCTCTTAATTTAAGAAGTCACATAGGCATAGACTCCACATTTATGTCATTAAAGGATGGGCTATAATTAGTTATTTCATTATTTTTTATTTTACTTTCCCCTTGTGCCTAGGTTGCTGTTGGATATTATAAACTACTGATAATATGACAGTCAGTGTGGACATTAAGAACAGGAAACTTTAGAGTGAAAGTCATCTTCTGACATCGATCTCTCCAACTGCTTTTCTGGACAAAATGAGCTAGGTAAGTGTGATGGCACTTCACTTCAGATCAATGTGTGCTGGATTAGCTACTTTAAACTAAATGATTGGGTGCCAGAGACAGTGTGCAGGTGGAAATGCTAATTGCAGTCATTGCTTTATACAACTGTTGTGAAACAGAATGGCTTGGGTCATGCTTGTAGGTTCCTAGAAGGATTTGTTACATGAGCTGCAGTTTAATTTGAGCACAGGCTATCAGGCCATCTGAAGAAACAGGTATCTTTGGAAAGAGAAGTCCTCTGGGAACCAAAACTCATGGTGAGTTTCCATGTTTCAGTTTTCCACTGAGAATACTGTGTGCTTTTGCTCTGTCTTTTTTATTTTCTTTGCTAAGCTTGAACCACGAAGAATGAACTTTGCTTTTTTCCTAGGTGTAGCATGAACATGAAAACACCAAAATAAGGCCATGATTATTGTGCAGACTGCATTGTTTTTGAAAAGGTACCTGAGCTGTTCCAGCCTAGCAAGCTTGAGCTTCAGAAGCAAGAAATTTGGAGGTGACACTTACCAGTTTCATCCTATCTCACCAGGCTTTGTGGTCTGCAATGCAGCTTTACCCACAGACTCTACTTTTTCCCACTACGAATGTCTCAGATGTTAAAGCTGGATAAGGAAATAGTATTGGCAGATACTTGTATAAAAAATAGAAACTAAAATCTGCGCTCTGTCCACTTGGTTTCTGTTGCAGCCTGCTGCTCCATGATGCAGAACCCTGAAATTTATGCAGAAAATCCGCTTAGTTTTATTACAGTGTTGAGTTTATTTAAAAATAGGAAAACGACTCTACTCGCTTAATTCTAGATGTTCTTGCTAATATGTTTTATGTTGTTCTCAATGTGACATGTCATTTAATTTAAATATTTGCTTATATAATATACTATGAAAAAAGAGAAGAAAAATTTAGAGGCTCACAAGGTCATGACAGTTGATTTTGCCTTCTATATGTATGGAATGTAATAAAAAGATGTTTAATAGATTAATTTGTATTTTAAAATTATTTTTCTCAGTGTGTACCTTCTATGTCTGCTTTTAGTGCATGTATTAGCAAGAGAGATCGTTGCCAGATCACTGAAAGCACAAACATTAGCCATTTGCACTATTTCCACAGCAAAGATACTGTGTATATTGTTTAAACATACGTGCCAGGACTCTATGAAAGCAACACTAATTCTGAATTGCTCAGAGAAATGGTCTGTTAAAATGTGTTTTGTTATTTCTTACAAATGATTTCATAATTTTCATCCCAGTGGCCTTCACTTGGGATCAAAAATCTCTGGGTTATATTTTCACTTCAGGGTAATAAGAATAAAAACTAATAGGTTTTTTTTCATCACATGGAAAATTACTTCTTCATGCTTCACCCTTTTCCTTCATGGCAAGAGCTATGTGGCACGCTCGCATATCAGTTAATAATGATGCAGACGAATGGCTGGGGCGTGATTGTAACAAAGAATGCAAGGATTTCTTATAACAGGATCAGGGAGAGAGGAAAGAGGTACTTATCCAAGGAATTGATCTGAGACAGGGCCAAATGGATGAAAATGGACCTGATCAGGTTTCTGCCACAGCTGCTATTGCTCCTACTAGAAGAAAAAAAAAATCAGTGCAGGAACTGGGGAATTAGTAGGGAAAGACAGTGGAGGACCCATGATGAATGTCACAGGCAAGACAGAGCAGATGACAGACCACAGTGCATCTGGATACTGAGGCTTACTTAAGAACAAGGGCAATGAGAGCTCTTACCCTGCTTGATTATCTCACACAGTCACTCTCTTCCCTGCAGCACTATGTTCCCTAGGCCTTGCCATCCCTTCACCACAGGGAGGTTACTGCTGGCCCAGGAAGGTCTCCAGAATATCAGGTTGGTCCCTTCTGTGCTTCTGCTCATTGTTACCTATCTTGGGTGTTGCCAGCCAAGGTCCTCAGTCCTCCCTTTATTTTTGTCTCCATACAGCTTCCTGATTTCCAGGATGTTCCTCCACTTCTAGGATCTCTCCTCTAGCCAAGTTCTTCACCTTTTCAGAATCATCTTCTTTCCAAGACAACTTCTTAAAGGAATCCTTTTCAGTGCAAGTCCTTCTTTCCAACCACTTTTGGTTCAAACCATACTCCATGTCTCTGCCTCTGCAGTAAATTTTGAGTTAGCACAACAAATCATAGCGATATGACCTCGTACACGCTTCTCACAGATCCTTGTTATCCTAGCCACAGGAAAAACTGAAAGGTGTCTGTATTTTTTTCTTCCCTTTCCCCCAGTTCCGGCCTGATTTAATTCCAACACTGTACACTGTGGCATTTCTATCTTTCTTAGGGACACCCCAAGTTAGAGTGGTTAGTAGGTGGTGATAGAGGCTGTGACCGCAGGATCTTAATTACGCTTCACTTCTGTCTTCTGCTAGGTGATGGAGGGGTGAAACACTATCCCATTAGCATGATCTCACATATTTTGAATTCATTTTTCATAGACTGCAAGAGAGGAGAATAGAATGAGGCTTCTTGAAATCCTATGACATTTTTGAACATTAAATGATTTCAATAACAAGGAATTCTTATAAACAGCAGCTATGTCTTAAAATGTCTGAGTCCTGGGTGCAAACGGATTCAGTATTCTTGCCTCAAATTTTATGTGCATTTGCACTGTATATTACAGTAAAAGTAATGATACAAACAATATGGAGACAATGCAAGGTTCATGATATACTATAGCAATTCCTTATGGTGTAAAACTATTCTACGCCCTAGCACAAGACAATGGTTTTATAGGATTTATAGTGCAAACATCCCTGTCATTGTATTTTCAGATTCTTGCCATTGTCTTCTTGTTATGTCTTACCTGTCTTACCTGCCTTCAGTTTTGCATAGTTCTGGTGCTTGGACTCATTTATCTTCTTTACCAGGTTGCCACTTGGCTAACACACTGTTGCATGAAGTTCTGTGCTTCTCCCCACAGGTAAACACAGTATTTTAAGATGCCCAACTGTGGAGGTGGACCACAGTATAAATGTTCTTAGAACAAGCTATAACACCTAGAGTGCCTTTTCCTCACAATATTCTTCACTGTCTATTTATGGATTTTGCTAAATGGGTGACACAGTAATATTCTCTGATTGTCTCTTTATGACTTTTGAGAAGCACAGTCTGGATGAATTTTTTTTTTTTTTTTTTTTTTTTTTTTTTTTTTTTTTTTTGGTGAGAGCGCCTTCCCAATCCAATTCAAATACAGGCACTTCCCAATGATTAGTGTTAACAGTAACTGGCATTTTAATGACACATTCATGAATTTGCTCTTTTTTCCTCAGAATTTGCCTTCCCTCCTTCTCCAAGCAATGATAAACTGCACTTTTGGAAAAGATCTCATATAACTTACTTTTAAATTTATACCTTGTAAGTAGTCCTATAAGAACTGCTAATGGAAGAAATGGAGTCTAACAAGTAACCTTTCTAGAGTGCAATTCATTGAAACACTTAATTTGTTTTACATCCTGAGATAAGAGGGAAAATACTTTTTCTGCCATACACCATTTTTGTGAAAATATTTTTCTGTGGAACTCAGTTTCCCATTTATAAAATGGTGAAAGTAGTTGACTACCTCATAGTTATAAATATATATATATATACGAGACCTTGTTATGTTCAAATACTACAGTAATGATGTTCTGAAAAGAACTGATTGAAGTACAGCTTAGTGTTTTCTGGATTGTATCATTAGGGTCTTGAAGACATTATAGTCTTTTTATATTCTAAGTACTGGAATAAATTTAAGAAAAGGAAAGTGTTCTATGGTGGTTATGGGAAAAGGAAGGTTAAGTGCCCATTTTAAACCAATTTCTATAAAGAGGAAAACAAAAACAAAGCTAACTTACTAGTAGGACCACTATATTTCCTTTTCTGTGTTAGCCTTCAATTCACTTTTAAACACATATTAAGTGAAAATTGATTATGTGCCTGTGGCTAGGGAGACCAGACTGGAGTGTAGGGTGCAGCTACACTTCCTTATATGTATGAATTTATAGATCTCAGATTGTACTCAAGAAAGACATTTTAGAAGTTGTCAAAAGAAATGCATATGGAAATTTCATCAGCAGCTCAAGGTAGCATATGGCATGCTGCCTGGCAGATAAGTCATCTCCCATCATGATTCTGTGGCACATTAATAATATCCTAGCCTTTTCACTACAGTTAGTAATATTCAAAGCTGCTAGTATGGGTTCATAATTATTATGGTTCTGATAACAGTTAACAAATGTACAGCAAGTACAGTGATACATAATTAGCAAATCCAGTCTTTCCTCATCCATTTAATTAGCTTTCCCTTCACATGGCCCTTGCATAGTCTGCAGCACTATTTTGACTTTTCAGAATAATTTTTTGAGAGTGAAAAGGGTGTGATGTCTCAATGTTATTTTTACATTAGAGAGTCAATAGTAAAATAAATCTGCCAATGAACTGTGAATTTCCCAGGGGGAAGGTGAGCCTGTCCTTCCCCAAGAAACTTCAGGCAGATGGTGAGATGGTATGGTGTGGCAAATGGTCTGTATTACTTACTGGTAATTACTGCTGAGCAGGAATTGTGCTGCAGTACCCACATCTAACCTCTTGTCTTTATGTGCTGCTTTCCAGTGAAGGTGACTTTAGGGCATAACTTATTTCATTCTTGATTTCTCAGATAAAACTCTGCTTCAAATCTAGTGCCTTGAAAGCTCAGCTCCCTCCTCCAAGGAAGCAGTCCTTCTGTCTAACTACTGAATAGCTGGTGTGTCTCTTAAGAGGGTCAGTCATAACAAGGTAATGAAAAGAAGTGTAGTTTTTAGTCAAGAGAGCAGAAAACATCCATCTATTCCCAGTCATGGGGCCCCATCTAATCTTGAACTGTTTTCACTGCTTGTTCCTCCTCATCTGTTTAGGAGGGTGTCTCCATGAGTGACTTTCTAATGATCCCTTGCTTAGCTGCCAGACTGGTCCCATAGTGACTCACGGTGCTCTATTCTGCCAACGGCCAAGATGATGGAGTTTGCAGTGTGTCAAGGGTTACAGCTGCGCCAGCTACTAGATGAATGACAGATGCTCTGTATCATGCCCTCCCCAAAGAGGGGAAAGAGAAAAGGAGCAAGGGAAAGAGACTTATGGGTTAAAAAGAAAACTAAAACTGCTTTAATGAGAGTATAATGAAATATATACAAATCTATACAATACCAATATGGAACCCAAACCCCCTGATGGTAAAAACATCACTGTCACCACTGATGCTGTGGACAGGCATTAAGGAAGGCCCAGGTTGAACTCAGCAGCGGACAGGAAACGGATGCAGGATCTGGATTCTGGAACTGGATTCAGGAATGCACGGCCTGGGATTGAAGGTCGAACGGACAGAGTCCTCCTCAGACGTCAGCCATTGAAGAATAGAGAGCAAGAGGGATTGAGATCCTCAGCTTTATACTGAATACGACGTCTATGGGATGGAACACCTTGTTGGTCAGTATAGGGTCACCTGTCCTGTCTGCTCCTCCCCGCAGGTGCAGCCTCTCACTTACTGCACCCCCAACATGGCACACTGGATTTAGCAGTGACCTTGGTCTGCACAGGAGCAAGTATCAGCAAGATCCTTTCTGCACACCAGTCCCTGGTAGTGACTGTAAACATCAACCGTTATCACTGCTAGAAGCAGACGCTGTCTGCAAAAATCTGCTGTTAACTTCAGACAGTGCCGTCACTTAGGGACTGAGCTAAAATGTAAAATCTCTGAACATAACAAGCTCTGCTCCAACTCAAACCAGGACACAATGTTATGAATTTTCTCATCTCCTGAGTCTTCAGCACTGAATCATAGAATCACAGATATATAGAAACACGATCACAGAAACATAAAACCATAAAACATAAAATGCTTTCTATTGGAAGGGGCCTTCAAAGGTCATCCATCTAGTCCAACCCTGCTGCAAGTGAGCAGGGACCTCTTCAACTACATCAGGTTGTTCAGAGCCCAAAACATCCTGACTATGAATGTTTCCAGGGATGGGGCATCTACCATCTCTGGAAAACTTTTGCCAGTGTTTCAGCAGCCTCATTGTAAAATATTTCTTTCTTATATCCAGTGTAAATCTCCTGTCTTTTAGTTTAAAACCATTATGCCTCACCCTGTCACAACAGGCCTTGCTGAGAAGATTCTCCCATCCTTCTAATAGGCCTCCCTTAAGTACTGAAAGGACACAATAAGGTCTCTCCAGAGACTTCTCCTCTCCAGGTTCAACAACCAAGCTCTCTCAGCCTGTCCTCACATCATTTTTGTGATCCTCCTCTGGACCCACTCCAACAGGTTAAAGTCATTCTTGTGCTCAGGACTCCAGAGCTGGAACAGTACTCCAGGGGAGGTCTCACCAGAGCAGAGGAGAGCACCAGAATGACGTCCCTCAACCTGCTGACTATCTGGCATCTTTTGGTGCAGCCCAGGATATGGTTGGCTTTCTGGGTTGTGAGACCATACTGTTGACATACGCACAGCCTTTCATCGACCAGCCTTTCTTCTCTGCAGGGCTGCTCTCAATCCCATCATCCCCCAGCCTGTACTGATATTGAGAATTGCCCTAACCCAGGCAGAGGACCTTGCTTTTGGCCTTGTGAAACTCATGAGGTTAAACATGGGCACACTTCTTGAGCTTGTCCAGGTCCCTCTGGATGGCATCCCATACCTCAGGGATGTGAACCACAGTACTCAGCTTGGTGTCATCTGCAAACTTGCTGAGGCTGCACTCAATCCCACTATGTCATTGATGAAGATATTAAAGCAGCACTGGTCTCAGTACAGACCCCTAAAGAACACCACAGGTCACTGAACTCCATCTGGACATCAAGCCACTATCCACTGGAGGCAGTCATCCAACCAATTCATAATACACCAAACAGTCCTCCCATCAAATCCGTATCTCTCCAGTTCAGAGAGCAGAATGTTGTGGAAGACACTATCAAAGGCTTTACAGAAGTTCAGATAAATGACATCCATAGCTCTTCCCTTGTCCACTGATGCAGGCATTTCATCATAGAAGGCCACTAGGTTGGTCAGGCAGGGCTTGTCCTTGGTGAAGCCATGCTGACTGCCTCAACTCACCCTCCTGCCCTCCACATGCCTTAGCATAGCTTCTAGGAGGATCTGTTGCATGATATTCCCAGGCACAGAGTTGAGCTGGCTGACATGCCGGTGGTTCCCAGGGTCCTTCCTTCTACCCTTTTTAAAAATGGATGCAACATTTCCATTTTTCCAATTGCCAGGGACTTCACCTGACTGCCAGGACTTTTCAAATATCATGGAGAATGACTTGACAACTACATCAGCCAATTCCCTCAGGACTCTGAGTTGCATCTTGTCAGGTCCCATAGACTTACGTATGTTCAGGTTCCTCAGGTGGTCACACACGTGATCTTCTCTTGTGTGAGAGAGACTTTGTTCCCCTGGTTCCCATCTCATGGACCATCAACCTGGGAAGTGTAGGAAGAGAAGCTGCTGATGAAGACAACTACAAAAAACATTGTTGAGTACCTCAGCCTTCTCCTTCTCTGTTGTTACCAGCTTGACAGTCTCATTCATTGGGGTTTGGGGGGAGGGGGGTGATTTGCTTTCTTTTACCCTCCTTTTCTGGCTGACATACCTATAGAATCCCTTCATGCTATTTTTTGCATTCCTTGACAAGTTCATCTCCAGTTGTGCCTTGGACTTCCTGACCCCATCCCTACAGAACCAGGCAGTGTCCCTATACTCTTCCCAGGATATCCATCCCTGCTTCCACCACCTGTGCAGCTCCTTCTTGCCCTTTAGTTTGACCAGCAGGTCTCAACTCAGCCATGCCAATCTCTTCCTTTTCTTGCCTGATTTCTTACACCTGGGGACCAACCGCTCTTGTGCTCTATGGAAAGAGATCTGCCTGCTCTGTTCTGCTCCCTTGTGGCATTCAGAAGAATAGATAAGCCTTTGATTTTATAAGGGGAATTTAATACAGTCAATAAAGTAAAATTTTTCGTAAATAACCTTTGAAGACTTTTTCCTAAGTGCACTTGTACTGATACCACATTTTCCCCCAATTTTTCAATTTAATAGCATTTGCTTTGACTGTGTTTACACCTTTCTCTCTGCTTGCTGTTAATAACAAGCAAATTAGTTCACTGGCATGAATGCTAATGCAAAATTTATTTTACCTGTGTATTGCCAAATATTTGTAGGAATAAACTATCATTCATATACATTATTCACAGATGAAATCTCATTATAAGTTTTTTGCTCATTAAATAAAATAAATAGGTTTTATGACTGTGTTTAATCAAAACAGCTGGACTTCCAAAATACAAATGTTTAGAATTAGTTGTAATTTAAAAGGTACTGATCAGGAATTTGTGCACACAGTTTGTCAGATGACAGGGTAATGGCTCGTATGAGAACTGGAGGCCCAAACTAGTTTGTTTGTTTGTTTGTTTTAATGAAATTCATCCATGAGGTAAGTGTTTATTTACAGGAAGCATATAAACAGAATTAAACTACAATAATTTTTTATTAATTATTTGCAAACATATGACTTAAATGTTGGGTCACAGTTCCAGTAGGAAACAGCTGCTCAATATTTGCATAAATTCGGTGGTAAGTCTAAAGAGCAGACTGTTATGTTGTGCCATGCATTTTTTTTTAAAAAAACCCAAAACCTCAAAGTATTAAGAAGAATAGATTGTGTCACCATATTTTGCAAAGCTGTTGTACTTAAAAATTTTCTTAATGCTCTGGCTTTAAGAATTAAATTATTACATGAAAACTTTCATTTACTTTTAAAAAAGGGGTTTTGTTGCATGAATAACGCTCAGAACATGGTATAAACCAAAGAACAATATCAAATAAAAATAAACAAGATAAATTATTTTAAAAAATCATTTTCTAAATATGGAGATAAATAAATCTTGTCTTGACAAGTGGTTCATCCTTTATCCAATAATTTGTTTTAAATATATTCTCTACTTAGAAACTTAGTCCACCTCACTATTTAGAACCTACTAGTGCGTGTAAAAGTTATTTGTAATGTTCCTTATTATGACAACTGTTTTTAAGAATAAGACCATTTCAGCTTTAAGCCTTTAATCAAAGCATAGCAAAGGTCATTCTTTGCTTTAACAAGTGCAGGGTATGTGTATGTGTTTGCTTTAAGGGGATTCCCTTAAAGAACTGTTCATACCGGTGTAACAAGCGTCTGATTATGGGTGTTGAACCTAAGTCTTGATGATTATTCCAACTGAATGACTGGGGCATTTTCCTAGTTTGAGACAAAACACCGAACTTGGACACAGTAATAACTGACAGAATGGTCACTTCATGTGGTATTAACCATTTTAGTTTCCGAAACATTCTTTTTATGAGAAGTGGATAAACAGGGAAGCAACAATGAGGAGGAGAACAAGATTTATTCAGAGTTATTTGTGGTGCTGAACATCTGCAGAAAGCAGGGGAAGAAGCAGAGCTATTTAAATATAGCTGTAAAAATAAGGCTGGCTAAGAAAATTTAACTGCTATCTAAAGATATTGTTCAAGACAGCTGCCATCCTGACAAAAAACATGAAAATATATTTGATCCAGGTATCTAGCACCACATATGTATATCTCAGTCTGGCAATGGTAACAAGCTTTGGCTTAGACTGTCGGATGAGTAGCTTAATTAGTTCTGTGTAACAAAAGCTTGATAGTAGCTAATCAATCATTTAATTAATTAGCTTACAACAGCAGCACTTGGAGCCTGAAAAACTTCGCACTTTTAATTGCAAGAAAGGTGGTGTAGAGTCAAATCCAGAGGTGGCAGGGACATCTTTTGCAGCTGTAAGGAACAAGCCCTTCCTTTGCAGTGGCCACTGACATGACGCAGCTTGTCTCTGTGGATGCTGCTA
The DNA here is from genome assembly GCA_009769605.1 of Bucorvus abyssinicus. Taxonomy (NCBI): domain Eukaryota; kingdom Metazoa; phylum Chordata; class Aves; order Bucerotiformes; family Bucorvidae; genus Bucorvus; species Bucorvus abyssinicus. Next base: position 15,159,821 of record CM020030.1, on the reverse strand, counting down.
CTCTTCAGCTGTGGGAACTCTACTAAAAACTGTGAAAGATCAGGAAGACTGAAAAAGTTCATGTCCATAGCCATTTGGGTATCTTGGAGGCCATGTTTCCACTTCAGAACGTGGTGGGTTATGACTTCCAGGAAGTTAAAAAAAAGAGTACATTTTTTCATCCTGTCTGGGTGGAATTATTGTCTTCAAAGTCAGTTATGTAACAACAACAAAAAAACACCCTCAGTAGTTGCTCCTTAATTCTCAACCCTCACTTGCTGTGGAGCCAGCTCTGCAATAAGTTATTTTAATTTATTCTAGCTGTTTTCCTTCCCTGAAGGCTGACAAGAGCTGATTCAGTAAACTCCAGTGGAACCATATGCTGTCAAACCATGAAGTTTTGTCAGTTGGAATTCTTCATGAGATTGGCCTCTTTTAGCCAGAGTCTGTTTCAGGGAGGTGAGTGGGAGGGAAGGAAGTTCTGTTTTGACACTTCCACTTTGAAACGTCCTGAAAGAAAATTTAATTACTTTGTCTGAAAAAATGAGGGTTTGGGCTTCTCTTAATCTGAAGTTGTAAAAAACCTTTTGGCTTTGTGAATAAATGTAAGGTAAAAGATGGTAAATACTGTCAGTCCCTTCCCTCATAATCATTTATTTTAACTCTTTTTCCAGCATGAGCATGACAGAGTAACTGTTCACAGTTACACTGTTTGGACACAATTAATTTTTGTCTCATTTAGTGAGTCCATTAACTGATATCAAATGATTCTGCAGCTGTTGTTCTGCCTCTAGTTAGAATTAACTCTATCTGCATCCCTGGTAAAATGTAGTTTCAATGATCTTTTCTGCATTTAAAGAGAAAGGACAGCAGGCAGGTAGTGATACAATTAAAATACTTCAAAAATGAAAAAATCTATTAGTTTAACTTCAGTGGGAATAGATAGGAAATAACTATCCCAGCCAAAACCAGGACAATAGGTCAGCTGGACTGGAGAGACTCATAATTTTCCCAGGAATCACTTCTTGTTGGAGCTTTTTATTTACACTGCATAAGAATAAGTCATTGATGCTAAACACTGATCTGCTAAAATGTCCTTTGTCATTAAAAAATGAGGGGGAAGCACTTAAGAAGGATAAGTAGTGATTATAAAATATATAATTGATTATTAATGAGTGTCCCAGGTTAGAAAAAAACAGGTTTTTGTGTTTGGATGGTTTGCTTTAAAATGACCAATTGTGATGTATTCCTTCCATTTACATTTGCACATCTCATTGGTTGTAAAAAATTTGGTGGGCTCTCCGTCCTTTTAAAAGCCGCAAGGGCACCGGGCTTGCCCAGGCTTGCAGGTCTTGCCCTTCCAGGGCTTGCAGCTTGCACCTCCAGGGGGACTTTCCGAGGCTGGCACTTTTGGCTTGGATTGGCAGGGGTTGGCACCGGGCTTGGCTCCGGCTTGCATCTTTCTCTCGGCGTGCCGGCTCCGTCTCTGCCTTTTCTTCTGATCGGCTCTAGCCCTGCCTGCTGGGACCATCACCGCTGCACCCATGCACGTACAGAACGGACCCTTGCCACTGCCCCCGCGCCGCAAAGAATGGCCACGTCTCTGCTGCATCCCTACCGCCGCTGCTGTTCCTTCGCTGCCGGTTCTTTAACACTCGCGACTCAATGGCTCGGTGCGGCTCCTGCTTACACGCGGCATCGCAGCCTTTGTTCCAGCCGCCATGGCTTTTGCTCCGCTCCTGCAAACTCGCCGACCATGTGGCCACCACCAGTTTGAAAACTTCTCAGTACTGATTTTTTTTTTCTTTCGCTTTTGTTTCTTTAACCGTCTTTAACCCTCGCTATACTATCCCATATAAACCTGTTAATATTTCACTTGTTTTTCTGAATATAATATTTTTTCTGGTGTTATTAAACTTATTTTAGTTTCCCAAACTTAAGAGGTCTCACAAATTTTTCTTTCTTCTTATCTCTGCTTTTAACCCTTTCTCTCCTGGAACAGGAGGGAGGTTAATTAGAGAAAGAAGGAACACGTCCTGTGATCAGCGTACCTCTGCCAACCTGTGATAATGGGCTATATAAACTATTAGATATAAACTCAGAATGAACTCTTAGAATACATAAGTCAATAAAAACAGATGCTTGCATTTTCTGAACTCATAGTTTAGGAGATAGGGAAGTTTCAGCAGAAACCGAAAGAAACCCTTTGAAACATACCATGCTGGAAGAAAAAGAAGAAAGAATTTCATTGCACTCTGAACTCCTAACCCTTATTTTCCTTCGACCTTCTGACCTTTTAACCTCTGTTCCTAGAAGAGTCTGTAAAATGCTTTGCCGTTAAGAATAATCTGAAGGCATCTTAACAGTTATATTTATATTGCAATTTCCACAAATTAGTGATTAAAAATCCAAAACCCTGCTGTTGGCACCTTTGCTGCAAGAGACCTTCCTACTCCCAGATGCTTGTTTAGACATAATCTAGTGTGTCTATGTGTTTGGTTCATTCTTTATGCGTATTCACATATGTAATTCAGTTTGCTAGATTCGAAGGCTTCTTGAGATTCCATAAGGTTTCTGGCGTAAGGTATCATGCATGTATTGTTGATAGAATAACCACGGTAGTAAGCAAATGGCACCCAGATCATCGGCATGGCTAGCTGCTTTGGCTAGTGCTAGTAGCATGGCTGGTAGCAAGCACAAAAGTCTTTGATTTTTACTCCTATGGTTATAAATAAATATATGAACATATGTATTATATTACTTTCATACTATATGAAAATTACTGTTATAAGTAAAGTTAAAAATAAGCCTTCAGTCTGGACAATGCATTTTATAACAATTTTTGCAGACAGGATACTTAAAGAAAAAGACAGACAGTAGGCTTAGGTTCTGGTAAGAGTCTTCCACGGTTGAAAATGGACTGAAGTAAGTTTGGGTCTTGATTTGGTTTTCTTTTGTTTGGTTTTTGAGAGGGAAAGTTAGGGGGGGTTTTGTTTGTTTTGATTTTTAAAACATGAGCTTATTGGGTTATTTTAAACATCTTTTCTACAGCAGCTTTTGATTTTGAGTCAGTAATAAAGGAATCTGTATTTGCATTTTAATAATGATGGAATTTTCTGCCTACAGAGATTGCATTAAGTCAAACATTGTACAGCTTCTAGCCCATGACACACTTTTTGCTAATGATTGTATACAGACTGTACACACACTGGAGGATTTGTAGTACATTACTATTCTGATCCTACTGCTAAGTGGTTTGGCCCAAACATCAGCTTAAAAAACAGAGGTCTGGGTCCAGCCATATCCTAATGGAAAGCTAGTCAAGCCGGTTGTTTTTGTTGACAGTGCAGTACTGGCTATTCTGCCCTTCTGGCAGCATGCCATCTCAGAGTGCCACGATTGATGATGAAGTCCCATGGAGCAGAGAAAAAGCTTGAACAGCTTTTGAGGAGATCAAAACAGCCTTTCAAGAAAGAAATAGGCATCTGAATCCAGACAAAAGTAAATGTGCATGATGCAGTTGTAATACCCATTCTTTTGTGTGGCTAAAAAGTGTAGTCAGTTTAGAGCTGTTCCAGTAAGCATTTTGGACTCTTACACACATACACTCAGTACTCGTGCAGCACAATCTTTCAGAACTCATAGTCAAATACCCATCATTCAAGTAACACTCCTACAGGATCAGTTGTATTGGACTGGCACCTGAAGCATATGTTGAAGTAGAGTGCCTAAAACTGTTTCAAGAGGTTGTAAAAATGAGTTGGATTTCCAGGAGGCAAGCCAATGAATGCTTGAAAAAATGTGTTCAGGCAAATCATTAGCTATCTGATGTTAGTTCCACAACACAGGAAACTGCTGTTATGCTCCACATGTTGGTGGTAGAGTTGCCAGAGCTGGTGGTTGTAGTGATGTTGTCAGCAATGTTAAGGTAAGCCAGCAGAATGAAAGGCAACAGAGGAAAACAGTCACAACAAACAGAAGAAGCTGCATCTGTGATGCCTGTAGCAAAATTGGGCTAATTTCTCACCCAAGCCACAAAAGTACACTCATCCCTGCGATCTACAGAGCCTATAAATTTAGTAGAATTCTAGTAATGATTTTGGATTTTGCACCAACTTAATCCAGTGTTAACCATTTCACACATGAGATCCAAACACTTTAAAGTACCGTTATCCATTTCTATCTCTACACAAGAGATAGTGGGTATGTTATGTCTAAAAGGGAAAACATCCAGAGATTCTGTTTTGGACACAATTTCAAGGTATGGTTTTATCTTTTAATAGAGTTTTGGGGGTCAATGGAATGGATTGTGTCTCATGAAATGTTCCCCATATTGGAGCAACAATGATATTCTGTATCACTCTTCAGTGCCTATGTGGCTTTTAAGAGCACTTAAGGGTCAACATTTAAAGACAGACATTAAGTATTAATGCATGGAACTATGTTATAATCAAAAGGTTTGGAAATTAGCATCAAAATGTCTGCAAGTTACCCCTTGACAGACAGAGAGAGTAAACCCCAAAATATCAAAATTATGTTTGTAAGATAAATCATTCTTAAGAACAGTAGTGGGGTAAAAGTCATTCATCAGTATAGTAAATTCTAAGCCCTGACTTGGGCCTCTGCTCTATTTATCACATTTTGTTAAACCAGGCAGTTATGCTAGTGATGCAACCTGTGACAGACATGGTTCCTGTCAGACATGAGTACTGCTCCACCCTTTCCTTTTATATGAAAGCAAGGTTCTAGCTCTTCGCCTGTTTTCAGGAAAGTCTTAATAAAGAACTGAGAAGAGTATGGATTACTGCTTACCAGAATTTATTCCTTAGTGACATTTCCTTTCATGAGCTTGATTTTTCACTAATTATTATAGATTATTATTTATTTTCCTAATTTTTCAAACCTTATCTCTTGTTCCATTTACTAGTTTGTCCTTCATAATTGTTTTCATAACTAATTTTGATAACACTTTTGCAAAGTGTTTCTTCAGAATACAAGTACCTAACCTGTATCTTAAGGCCGTTGCTTGCAATTGTTTAGACAGTAGCCACTACATCAGTAGATGGTAAGAATAATTTTCTTTTGTGGTCCTGTGTTGTTATACTAGCCACATCTAGTTTGCTGCATGAATAACCTCTATAATCAAATTATGTCACATCTGCATGACAAGAATAAAATGTATTATTTTTAGAAAAAGTTATCATACCTGGTTTATTTGAGTTTCTTCCAGTATTTTCTACAAGTTAAAAAATACTCAAGTAAAAGAAGATTTTAATGAAAAATTATTGCTTTAACACGAAGTCATTTAATTTCCTTAAAGGCCCAACTGATGTCTTCTTGTGGATTCTCTTGAAATTCAGAGATATTCATATAAACACCCATTCCACTGCAATACACTGTTCAGTTTGCAGAACTAGCAGTAAGTTATCATCCTCAAAGTGTCTAAATGTCTAACTAAATACCCGCACTCATTTGATGTAGCCATCCCTGTATCTTGCTAAAAGCAAATGAGTTTCAGAAACATTGCAATGAGTAGAAGAGATACTTTGTTGGCAAGTAGAATAAAAGTTTTATCCAGGCAAAGGAAAAAAAAAAACAAACTATGATTTACACTGAAATGTGTATTCCTACAACATGCATATGCACACTCACATGTACGTCTAATAAGCAGATTTTGTGTGTGTGTATACGGAGGTACGCACTACATATATGTACAGAGTTGCATATAAATGTTTCTAAGAATTGTTTTAGAATTGCTAACATGAGATTAGATCATTCAGATTTATTCAAAAGGTGCAAATTATGTCCCCATGAAATGATGATTGATGGGAAATAGTGCAGTAACATTTTGGTTCTGCAACCTGAAGTGAGCTAAAAAATTCTTTCTCCTTGGCAAAATTTAAAATATCTTAAGGAAACAGACCACTCTTTTATTCCAGATTTTCCAAAAGTGGGAGCAAGTTACATGAAATCCGATTGTAAAGAAGCAAAAAAAGATGCCAAGTGCCTAACTAAACCATGCGTTAGGCAGGAAAGAAAATTGGAAGCCTTTATCCAAATCACAATTCCAATTGGTCATATCCTTAGAAGTATGAGTTGTATTAATTAGGACATTGTTGTGGTTTAGGATTTTGGCTCCAGGGCAGAAGGGTTTTTTTCCTCCCCTTCCCTTGTTTTCTGGTGCTAAAGGTTTTTGCTGCTTTTGTTATGGAGTGGAGAGGGGAAGGGGTATCAGCGTTAGGAAACGCAGTCCTGGCACAAATTTTGTGCCTGCCCCCTGGAGCCAAGCCATGTCAAACAACGCCTCTTTGAATAAACATATGAAAAGCAGCAAACCAGTGGCTTCAGTTGGCATGTACTTTATTTACAGTTACAGCAGAGGAGGGAACTTTCGGAAGCAGTCACCTCAACGTGGGACAGTAAAAGATCTTCCGCCTGGCAGGTAGCCTTTTCTCACCTCGCTGATAACTGACGGGGGTGGTACAAAGAGCTGCCGGGAGAAAAAGGGATGCGGAGCAGCCTGGAGTCCCCCAACGGAGAGCAGCCGCTGGCAAGGGGGAGGAAGAAGGGTTCAAGCACCAAGAATTAAGGCCCTGCTACTATGCGGTAAAGAACCCAAAACATCCCCTGGAGATCCAGTAACTCTCACGTTTTGCAGCCGGGGGAGAGAGAACCGAAACGTCCCCTGGAAACCTGGTAACTCTTAAGCTTTCAACCACCCAGAGAGAGACTACACATTGCAAAGGATGTTTGTCCCGAAGAGTTCAACTTGGAACCGAAATGCATGAGGTTAAAAGAACTGCATTTTCCCCATTCCGGTTTTATTCCTCTCCCGCCCGCCCCTCTCCACACCCCACCCCCCAACTCCAGTGGGGACCGTGTGTGTAGGCTTGTGGTGATTGGGGATGTGGATGGAGTAGAAGTAAGATAGATAGATAGATAGATACCTGTTTATGTATTTAATACTACTGTTCTCTCGTTTTCTTTGTGTCCTACCTGAGTTTAGTGATGATTTGTGGTTCTCCTTGTTTTTGAATTAGATTAATTTTCCTTCTCCCCCTTAATTCAAGCCTTCTATGATGTTTTTGTTTGCCCCTAGTGGGCTGTTAGAGCCTTCCCATTGATTTCCCAGCTCAGACACCTTAGTTCTTTTGTTCAGCTCTGGAGGAGATAACTCTTCCCTGAGGGCCATTTGTCACTTCTACAATCTTTTGGTTCTTTCAAAGGGGGACAGACGTGCAAAAAGTTCTCTAAACAGTAGCTGGATGCTACAATTGCTCTCTAATGGTGACAATTTCAGTACGGAGAAACTAAGAAACAAGACTATATAGACACTGCTATTAATGTCTGTATGATATATTTGACAGGAAATTAATCCTGACCCGTGAAAACAGACAATTCCATAAAGATAATCCCTTATTAAAAGGATAAGATATTGGTTTTTTCCTCACCACGGATCATTATCGCACAAGCACATCTGAAGACATTCTTTTCATTTAAGAAGACATCTAGAAAGACTGAGAAAAGAAACCAGTACAGCACACTCAAAATACTTGTGAGATAAACTTTCTTTGAAGTAACCATACGGGATATTAATTTAGCAAAATTTCTGCTTTAAAAGAAAGAAGGCTTGAAACCATACATTCCAATTTTCTTGAAAATTATTAAACATAATAGAAGATTAGTGCAATCATTTCTTCACGTAAGATACACATATACTTCAGTTTTGCTTTCCTGTGCCCACACAAAAAAAAAAAAAAAAAAAAAAAAGGTGGTTTATTTGTAATAATGTTGCTCTTCCTCTGCTTTTGTTGCTTTATTGGCTAGCACTGAATAAATCAAACAGGCCTTAATAACATAATTTAAAGTCTCATCAAATTTTACATTATGTAGAGTAGTTTGAAACTACGTTTTTGGGAGCAAAGAGGTAACAATAATAATGGAAATAACAGTAAAATACCTGTTAGTTTAATTTGTTTCATTCATGTTTAACTTTGGGCAAATCAAATGTAGTCACAGTGTTTAAATATTGCATTTCTTTTCTCAGTTCTTAATGTAAACTATCACTATGATGTAATCTCACCTGCAACACTTATTGCACATGCATTAAATCAATTATTTCAAACATTATCTCATATTACTTAAAAAAATTGTATTTCCAATGAAGTGTTTCACTTTCTTTTGTCAGCAGCTATCAAAAGCCATAATCTCAGTCTATGCAAAGAACTTGTGCAGCTGAAGGTTCATTCTGAGATCTTTGTCCTACTCCAGGACACAGTCAGGGAAGGACACATGCTGACATGTATAAACCTTCTGGCTCATTCTGGGCATTCGCAAGACTTTGTGCAGGTGTGACTCTGCTTTTACTTCTACCCTTTGATTCCAGCCTTGGACAGATGTTTTTCTCCCTTGGCTTTTGGCATTCTATTCACTATCAGTGTTCATACCTGGTTTATATTTTTTCTTGAAGTATTTAATTTAATGTATAAGAATGACCATGAAAATACAAATTTTCAATTTTAAATTTGCTCTTAAAGTATTCCTCAAAACCACTTTGAGACAGAGAAACTGGCAGAAGTCTTTCAGATTTTATCTAAAGGTGAAAAGGAACATGGAAAGGTTTCCTGCCACCTGGCAAGTGTAATTTGCATATTTATCACTTGGTTTCAGTATCGTTTTATAAACCGTTCATTTTTTTTTTTTTTTTTAAATCAGACGCCTTTCTTAGAGGATTTCTTTATTACCTTCTCTTAGGAATGTCAGCAACAATGATATGTAGCTCAATGCACATAGGAAGGTTCAGTGAGCACACTTAAGGGAAAAAAATCTGTATCTAATGTTCTCCTTTGAGTCATTTAACAACTCCTTTCAAAGGGAATCCTTATAATCATGTACATTTTAAAAGTTTAATTTATGATGGCATAATTTATTAATACTATGGAGAGAAAGTTGGACGTCCTAGTCAAGTGGTCCCTTGGTTGCATTTGATAGTCCAGTGTGGACAAAGATGAAGTGAAAATTCCTAAGGGTCTTGCTCAATCCAACAAGTTATAACCTAGGTTGCTGAAATGCGTTGAACAGCCTCCAGTGCCACTGGAAGCGAAGACGTGGATCAGAATCTAGAGCAGGTACCTGTTCACTGCGTTCAGTAGTTGTAAATGTCAGACACGTGCTTTATTGGAGTGATATGGTGACTGGAAAATGAGGCCTTTATTTAAACGACAGAAAACAGGTTTAGGATTTACAAATATGTCCATAGGCAAATATCCAACTTGCAGGTAGCATAAGTATGGTTCGAATTTTTTGAAAATTGTTACTTTATAGAATTTCTTTTCCATTGGTAAATAACAATGAAAAATGTTTCAAATAATTATATTTTGATTATACTCCTGGCTATAGCTGAAAATTTATACCAGACAATGGACTAAAATGCCAATGCACATAAAAGGATTTTTCTGCTAAGAGGATATTTAACCACATAACCACAGCAGTAGCTCAGCAAAGACAGAGGATGTAGTGGAAGGAAAACAGACCTCAAATTTTAAAGCTTTGAAAAAGAAACATATGAAGTTAGCGCTTGCATCATTAAGCAAGCCAGAATATTAGCAGGAGGTCATCTCTGACACAATACTGAATTAAACAAATTTTACATCTGCATTGAACCGTGTAGTCTTCCATTTACTTTCTAGTGTTATTTTATGCCTTTAGTATTATTTTATGTCTTTGCTGGTGTACTAAGGTGAAAAGTTTACTTAAGTCTGAAACAATCAGAAAGATCTACGACTTGATGTGCAGCAATGCAAGTATACATTATTTCTTTCATTTTGGAGAAAAAAAAAAAAGGTGAGTGGAAGATACTCCATCATTGAGATTTATTTCTTTTCCCCACAGTTAAAGTTGCAACATCCTATGCCAATATCAGGATACAGAGTGGAATGTAACACTCCAGATTCCTGGCATCACAGCTCAGGTGAAGCCTGAATCCATGCTGCCAATATGAGCTCTGCAAGTCAACACTGTGATATCTTAGAACCCAAGAGCTCCTTCTCTAGGTTAGCGGGAACAGTGAGAACAGGATGTGCTGGGGAGTGAGCTACCTTGTGCTGGAACCTCTGAAGTTTCATGGTGTTGCCTACATTATCGTAGGGAAGTGTGATTAAAATTAAGGGAGGTGGAATAGCTAACAGGGAAGTGAAGCACCAATAATATATATTTTCTAATAAATATAACTCTTTTTTCCCTACACTAGTGAATATTTTGAGCTATAACAAGATGTCTGTGGAATAAGAATTGCCGTTGACAGGTTGTAACTGTGCATATAAACATTCATGTTCATATGTCAAAACGAGGAGATAATTGTCACTTGAATCTACTGGAAAAGTCATTAAATATATTAAATTAAAGCTTTGAAAATAAAGTTGGTTTTAAACCTTTTAAAGATAATGCTGACTTTATAAAAATTTTTACTTTGAAGATCTAAAAATCAATATTTTTTCTTCTCTCCTGCTCCTTCTCCTTCAGTTCAAGAAAAGATCCTGCAAGCAAGATGAGATGGTAATGCCTGTCTCCCATTTCTGCCAGGGAGTAATTTAAGAATACCACAATTATACCATTCAGATAAGCACAACCTCATAAAAGCACCAAAATATACTCTTTCTAAGGCACTGCAAAACTTCTATAACTTGTTATTTTGCAAAATAGTAGACAAAGGTGAACTGGTGACCATAATTTAACTAAGGTTAATATTAAATTCTTTATAAATTAACTTGCAGCATAGAGTACAACAGAGCAATAGAATCAAATTAATACTGATATATTATGCTGCAATTTTATGGGGTCCATTTACATTTCGATGGAAAACTGTAAATAGGTATTCTAAAGGATGCAATTATATAAATTGCAAATGCACACATATTTTCTCTAAGGATTTCCTTTTGACAGCAAATTCTTTTCCCACTTGAAAAAACAATACAAATGAAGCAACAAAAATTTACTCTGGCAAAGGGGTCTAGCAGATATTTCAGATCTTGGTGATGATCAGTCAAGGTCGAAAACTAACTTTTGGGTATGAGACAAGTGACGGCACACAAGAGTGGGATGAGTAGGTTTCTTTTTTTTTTTTTAATCTACTCATTAAGAATGACCGGTATAACACTTTGGACATATAAAGTGAAACAGACTGTCCATCCTTAACAGAAATCTTTAAGTACTCATATAGAAAATTTGGGATGAAACAGGAAATATTTCTTACCCACATAAATGAAGATAAGAGTTTGTATCACTATTTAAGTCCCTCCTCAAGCTTCTCCACCTCTAGAGACCAAAATATTTTGCAATGGTAGTTTGTTGATGCCATTCCCACTTCACAAGTGGGAAAAAAGAAGCAAATCATTACTTTAACAAGTAACATGGAAGCATGTCTTCCACTTTGAATACCAGTTCTGATTAAAATGAAAAATTCTTTAAATTAAAAATGGTTACATCTGTGCTAGACCCACATAAGCAAATTCTTATACCTACAACTTGTGTTTTCTTTAATAAAATCATTTAACGTTATTTGTCCAACTAACATATGGTAACAAGATATGATTACAGTTCCAGTTAAAATTCACTTTTAGAAATCATTTCAAGACTAGCTCTTTAATCACTGAGTTTGCATGTTGAACTTACCGACACCAGCAGCGTATGTACTCTTCATCCAGTTAAAGGCATCAAAAGCAGCTCCACACCCAAACATTTATTAGGGCCATCAGTGTAACTATCAGTCATATCCTTTGATACCAGGAAGTCCAGCTATCAGTTATTTTCCAAATCATATTGACAGATTTGTTGTCATGTCATTAGATCTGGCAGGACCTACACTTATTTTCAATAGCTCTTGCTCCGTCATTCTCAGTGAGTCACTCCCTAGGACAGCCATTTTATGTAGTAGCACTGTCAGCAATTTCCTTGGGAGAATGGCATATGTACTTCCAAAAAGTAGAGAAACCCTTTCTTTATTCAGAGGTGTCAATGGAACTTCTATTTAAGAGGGGGGCACTCATGCTCATTTAGTCGTTCCATCTAACCTCAGTGAAAACAGGATTTTGGCAGACCAGAGACAAGTGAAAATTCAGGCTGTCTTGTACTGCATTGCATAACAGGTATTGTGTAAGACTTCTATCTATAGTTGTCTCAGACTTCCACATTAATCAGTCTTCCTCTGTCAGGCTTTCTTGTCAACCTCATTTTTTGCCAGTTGAAGCAAAATCTCACACATTAAATGAGGTTAGCAGACTGCCCTTTGCTGAAGGAAAGTCCTAGGTCAATGAGCACCTAATTGTATGCTGTAGGAAACCAAAGAAGACGCCCTCTTAATTTACGTTGAGTCATTTTATACTTATAGCTATTTTTAATAAAATGAACATTGCTTCCACATATTAGGTGTTTACAGCACAGTGGTATGTGGACCTGCCCTTCATGGCCTTTAGACTGAGATGAAAATCTTAGTAACTGGATATTCATATGACACACATAATTATGAGAAGCAGTTTTTCACCATATTTTTAGTATAGGATGTAGTCATACTTAAGTGTGTGTACATTTATATACTTACATATACATACAAATTTATTTTTTCCATATATAAATATTTTTATACAGCTGTAAAAAACTGAAGCTGTATGCTTCAGTTGCTCTGCTATGTCAACTATTTACAAAACTTCAAATGAAATTTGTAACTTACATTTTTTGAGTAAAACATTAATTGAAACCATGACCCTGGAAGTTAATATAATTATTTATTCTTAATAGTGCATTTAACAGAATGCAGTATTTTTCTTGCACTTTAAATTAATCATAAATATATGCTAACATTTTCAACTGCTGGAGGAAATGTCCATTATGTGGAGGTCAAGTTGTCTTTACCTCTGCACAAGTGAGGGCAGACTTGGATGATTGTATTACGCCCTAGGACTTTGCGTGGGTCAAGGCTTCTAGCATTCCAGAAGCAGCGAATGCAACAAGTGCATAGCAGCTACTGTGGCATGTCACCACCCTCTTGATGCCAAAGCTAGTAGTCATGTGCAGTCTTAAGTGACCCCTCTGGGCTCATTTGCACACACTCTCCTGATCACTACAACTCCCTTCACGATAATTAAGTAGGAAGCCAAATGCGAGCCTGCTGCACCTCCTCTATGCACCATGAGATCAGTTACTTAGAAGGCAACTTCTTATACTGTCTTTTGGTTTCCAGTTGTGGGTCACTTGTCTTGTGAATTCTGAGTCAATCACATGCTCCTTCCACCCACATGTTTTAGATTTAAAAAAACCACCCACATGCGCTGAACATGGGTTTGGACTAGGTGACCTCTGGAGGTTCCTTGCAACCTACATTATTCTGACTTTATACATTTCTCAAAAATATGTAGTTTTCTTGTTTGTATGACATAAACAGAGGGCAGAAGGAGCTGTACTAAAAAACATTCCAGTCATCATATCATGCTGTTGTTTGAAGGAACACATAAGCTGTACAGTAACAAATGTTTCATTGAACAATTTTTGAACACAGACATGCTTTATTATTACATATGTTTGTTGCAAAAGTAAAATAAAATCTTTTGTTTCATAAAATTTTAGGATACCTGTCATGTTTTCTGCCTTAGTGGTAACTGCAAGTTTTGTTATGGGTTTCTGTAATGTACATATTTGTTTATTAGGGCATCCCTTATTGATAAGTCCAGTGGTTTTCATTTTTTTTTTCAGATGTGAAGAAACATTACGAATCATTCTTATTGACATTTTCCAATGAGAATTTGTATCCCACTTAACTAAATTCCAGATTTTCATGTCTGAAAATTGTGTGGATTGGGACGTGAAAAGGAAACTCTTGCTTTCAAAATAGTCCTAGGCACAGAACTTGTGATCAGCTTTTCGGATCCAAACCTTTTTCCCTTTTTGTCTTCCACTCTACTTTTATGAAATAGTATGGTGAACAGCATTAAGAACATTATTCTTCTGCTAGATATAGAGGTCTTCCTCTCCTGTAAGTGTACCTGATCGTTGAAGTGAAAAACCGTGAGCTGATGTGAGAAAAGAGACAAAAAGAACGGTAACTGCTGACTATAGATAGATAGACATAGATATCGATTAGATATAGATACAGATACAGCTATAGATATAGATATAGATGATATAGATAGGTACGGATATCCGGTTCATTTAGAATGGGAAACATTTCTTCAGATAACTTACTTTGTCTCCTTTTGGAGAGACTTTTCCACTAGATGGATGTGAATAACATCTGTGACATTTTTGTTGCTGGGCAACGGCCTGGGAGATATAAAAAGATGAGCCAATAAAAGCAAAGTTATACTAGAAGCCAAACCAAAATTTGCATATTCCTTGTATAGTTCTTAAAAAATACGGTGTAATTATGCAAATCTTCCTCATTCTGTTAGTTAAAATGTTTGTCAACCAATCAGAGTTAATGTGAGGAAGACAAAATATCCATATGGCATTTTTGTAAAGCATGATTATTTCAGTCAGAGTTCAGGCATCTCCTTTGTACAGCTCTGTTCCAGCTCTGCCTGAAGCTGGAAATCATCCTTCAGCTGTTTCCTCCTTGCGGCAGGGACATATGCTTCTGCCTGCCAGAGGGAAAAGTCCTTCCTCAAACTTGGCATCACACCATACAAGGCCCGACACTAGGCATTCATTAAAATCTGCAGTCCTCAGAAACATCTTGTAATGCAAGCCATAAGCTGCAGCAGAACTACCACCTTATTTGGCATCATTGCCTATGTAGAGATGATGCGTCCTAACCTTGCTCACATCACTTGATCTGCACCAGGTAAACTTACTGTCAATGAAGACAGTGCTTCTAAGAAAAGTCCTGTGATATGGTACTTATTACAGGAGTAGATTACAGATATTGAAAGAAAAACTGCTACCCTGGTCAAGCAGAACAGCTGGATCCATTTCAAGTGATTTAGACTGTCTTATATAGTGTCCACTGGCCCCACATCTGTAACGTCTAAAGCCAGACTAGCAGCTGAACACAGCTCTACAAGGTACAACTCATGTAAGCATGCTTTCTTGCCACCACTGAGCAAAGCTTATAGCCATTCCATTTATGGTGCCAGTGACTATAACATCAATTTGCCACACTGGACAAGAAATTTAGAGCCTCCATGAGCTCATTTGGACATACTGTTAAATTTCTGGAAGTGTTTGTTAATATTTCTAGGCAAATTAATAAAGATATATTTATATTCTCAAGATTTTTTCCCTCAAGCAATGTTTGAAAAGCTGCATCAGTGTCATCTTTACATGTTACCCAGTTTTGTCATAACAGAGTTACCCTACTAGAAGATCTTTCACTGTTCAGAATTAAAAAACCAGCTGTTATTAAAACAAAAAAATTAATCAAGCACCTCTCTTCCTAGCATTAGAAAACTTTATTGATTCCTGTCATTTTCTCTCTGGGATGTTGCTTTGTTGAATTGTGCACATTTAATCCATATTATCCAATTTTCACTGACAGAAAATAAATTGAGCTTTCACTAACAGAACACATTTGGGCTAATGTGAAACTTCCTGTTTTCAGAGAAGGTATATCGGATAAGGTGTTGTATATTAAGTATATATTTCTTAATCACCCTCATCCTTCTCTTCCTATTACCCTTTAAGACAATGTTAATTGTTTAATGAGATTTTAAAAACAGTACCAAATAACAATAACATTTTTTTTTCCGCTTTCCTTATATAGTTTCTCTTCTCCAGTCAATGCAAGTCTGCTGACATTTTGGTCATACTGGTAAACATCCATAATTTAGAATGCTTGTTTTGGGCACCAGGACATAGATATGTAGAGAGTATCTCCACAGGATAAAATGCTGAAGTTCAGGCAGAAGTAGAACAGCACCTGGCAACTGCACCTCCTAAAGGAAGAGACGATTATGTTTGCCAGAGTGCAATCTTTGGGCAACAAAGGAGAGTAGATTATTTTGATTACTGAGTCAGAGTGTTAATTAAATTGACTGCATGTGTAATAAATAAACAAATAGTCCAATGTTCATAAAAAATATATGTCCAAATTTAATGACATTTTGGAATTCAGAGTGCAGTCTCATTGTATCCCTTTCTACTTGGATGAGGAAGTTGCTACCTCATTAGCAAGGTCCTAGCATTATATATCATGTCTCACTAGTTCTTGCAGTTCTTCTCTTGTATAGGTTGTTATTTTAGGCATGTACAAGACTGCTAGTCCTACAGTCTTGTCATGTGTTCTCTGGGATCCCCTCATTCAATTATTCAAATTCCCTGTTGATCAAGAAACAGCAGCCAATATCTTTATTGTTCAGCTGGAGAAGATCAATCTTGGAAAAATATCTGGTGAGAGAACTGAAAAAAGGAAATAGTGAGACACCAGCTTGCTCTTTGATTTGTGGTCTCAGATCCAATTTAAATTGTCAGCAATGTAGCCAAGGTGGGCTGGTCGTTATAGCATATGGCTGGAACATATTATCAAAAGAGTTCAATCACATATTTATATGATTCCATGAGCTTCAGTGGCAGCATGAATATACTTGAGGAATCAGAATGTACGACTGGGTTCATAGAAAGTGGCACATGTCTATGGACAGAGGATTTGACATCAAACTGTATTATATTAAAAAGGTGTATTGGTGGAAGTCTGACCAGGCACGTGTGATATAACGTGGAGACCTTATATACTGCATTGCTGATGGTAGGATCTGAAAAATAAAGAATGAGCGGGCTTTAACAACAGTCGAGGTCCAGATCAGGAAATGTCTTAATTAGAACTTGGAGATCCAGATTCGGAGAAAGAGAGTGGGGATGTCTGGGTTCTAGGGCACAAGGTCTCCCTATCTCTTACATTTTATAACTCCTAAATCAATCAAAGATCTACTGCCATGAAAATGTGTGATAAGATGCATGTATCCAAACACTCAACATGACTGGATATAGATCTAGTTATCAATCAAAATTTTATTATGACTACTATTCAACCCAGTTACTTTAACAGGCGTCACCTTTTCAACAATGTCACCGCTGAGCATTTTGACTTGTTCCCAGCTTACTATTAGGATGCTTATCCAGAATGACAGATTCTGGATTAGCTTCTGAGATAAATATATAGTTTAACTACTGAAACATCTCAAAAGATTCTAGGTGGGATTTGTCTTTAAAGAGTTGAGATAAAATAGCATGCAGTACAAATGATATATTGCTTGACAGAAATTTTCAAAATCTAGCAGTAAACCAGCTGTCAGGTTCTGTTTCAAACTGCAGGGTTTATTCTCTTGCTCTTGAGACTTAAGGTTTTATATAACTTTTCTCTCATCTAATGTCTACCTGGTATATGAGCAAGACTCCAGTAATTTTAGTGGCAAATTCTCTTAGCTTGCAAGTATTTTTCATTGTGTGTGTTAGTCCATTTGTAGAGTTGTGCTGGGAATGTATAAACAAGCAACAGAAACATAACTCTCTGAAAACCACATTCTGCTTAATGTCAACAACTGCTTAGTAGGCTCCTTTATGAGCTTATTTAAATCATGTATTGCAAGGTACTACAGAATTTTTCTGTGATCCAAGTGGAACTGTCTAATTACTCTTCCTAAGTGAGTGCAACAGAACTCCTTGGCATTCTTCAGAGTAGTTTCTCTTTCTGGCATTTGCATTAGAGTTGCTACGGACAGCAGTGTATGTTTGCTACCAGTAGTTAATCAACTTAGTTTTTTTAAGCCTTCCCTTAAACAGCAGCTGATTCTTTACAAGCAACTCTACTCTCAACTGGCTAAAATTTAAGGGCAACCAACCAGGCATTTTTAAAACAGAAAATATCTTGTTGTACCTTCTGCTTAACTGTGAATATTTCTGCTGCCTTGCAGTTTAGTTGGCCCATTTTCCTAAATACCTCATGTTGACTGTAATCACTCATCTTAACTTTTTCCATATGTATAGAATAAGAAGAGAAGGATTTAGAAAAAAACCCAAAGTGAATCCTAGACGAGCGAAGAAGCAGTGATCAACTTCAGCCTCAAAATCCTGCCAGTGAAGGTCTCTAAATCTAAAGACTCTGCATAAAACACAACCCCTCTCAGCACCGGCATGAGTCCCCCAACCGTAGGACCCACCAAGAGGAGCAGTGGGAGAGTAAGCATAGCTCCAGAAGAAGGATTAGGAACTGAGATGTGTATAACAGTTTTAACTGCATTATTATTTGTCTTTCTTTTTTCTTTAACGATTAAATCTAGACTCATAATTCTTGAATTATACTATTACAATTTCAGTCATACTAACAATAAATTCTTGGCTTTATATACATATATTTTATCCATATAATGTATGTTTCCCCTTTGCATATAAGCAAGATTTTGAGCATAAAAACAATGAAGTATTGGACTGTTTGTAGGAAATCTTGGTATTACCAGGACAGAAATTAGTGCTTTGCTGGACAGAAAGCAAGAGATTCTATGAGGCAGAATTCTGTCTTTAAAAGATAAATAGCATCAGAGCTATGTCAGCAAGCAAAATTCCTATTGATCTGTTGTTTTGCTCAAGTGAAGATAACCCTTAAAAGCAGCAACACTCTCAGATCAAATTTGTCTTACAAACTTTTTCAGGAACAGTTTGGTGATCCAGAGTGTATGATGAAGTATGATTAAATACCAAATTAATTATGCTAGGGGAAAAAATACTGATATAGGATATACAGGGAAAACTTCTTAACTTTTTTAAGACAGGATTCCAGCTAAGACCTTTTCATATAGAGAAAGATCTCTATATTGGATCCTGAAGATGATTCATCTTCTCTCTAGATCCTCCTGAGTGACAAGCTTCTCTACTTATCCTGTCAAATTGTTCTGAATCATCAAACTACTCCATTCTGGTACCAGTAATAGACTTAAGTGCCTCCATCCTCCTTAGAGTCCGCAAATCACCCTATCTCCTGCTTCTCTGAATGTGAGAAATCTGAGTATTTGTTAAGCCTTTGGTACATCAACAACACTGTTCCCTTTCAGATTCTGGTTTCCATTTTCCACAGCTTTTTCTGAGTTTTTCGCCTGCTTTTCTCACCTCATGTGTTTATTCCATACTCAATTCATTGTCTCATTTCTTTTCTTCTGAACTTCACGATCCACAATTTTTGGTAGTCATATCTTTTTTTTTCTTTGGGCAGATGTCTACACTTCTGGAGTTACTCGCGCAGCTTCTGCTCTTTCCTGTTTCTTCCATTACAATTTCTCCGTGTTCAGACAGAGCCACTCTGAAGTGTTATTCCAATAAAACCTGACGTGATTGTAACCTAAGCATTTTCTTGACTCCCGGATTAACAAGGCAGATCAAATTGACTCACTTTTGGAAAACTTGTCCATGAAATCATAGAATTATAGAATTGTTTAGGTTGGAAAAGACCTTAGAGATCACTGTGTCCTGGTTTAAGATAAAACCGGTTTGGTTTGGTTTGGTTTGGTTTGGTTTGGTTTGGTTTGGTTTGGTTTGGTTTGGTTTGGCTTGGTTTGGTTTGGTTTGGTTTGGTTTGCCTGACATATGAAAAAAACCAATTAAGGTGTTCCTCCCCCTGCACATCATACACCTCATTGACTGCGGAGCTTCTTGGCGGCATGATGTCTCTTTAAGAGCTGCGTGTAGAGAGACCACGTGCCAGATCCGTTTGCCACCCTGCCTCTCTGATCAGCAATCCGTCCCCCTCCCTGGTCCGCCCCACTACCGTTGCCAGGCATTGCTGCAGTTACAGCTGTTGCCTGCCGTCAGTTGCTGCTGAGGGGGACCGGCTGATCCTCTTCCTGCTGCTCGCTGCCGCTCGATGGGGCTCCTGGTTGCCGGCCGATACTGCTCGGACCGCGGAGCCACCATGCTGCTGCCTGCTGGAAATTCTTTCCGCTGCTTTGTCCCAGGGGCACACCACGCTGCGACTGCCTGTCCTGATACACACCATCAGCTGCCGCAGCCGGCGTTTGCCAGCTCCTGCACCCAGTTAGGGAGCAGATCATAGCATTGTGGTGGGTTTTTGCAATAAAAATTGAATCAAGTTTAAGTTATATAACCTGTATTTCTTCCTAACTTATTCCTAACAGATTTTGAATCTAAACAAATTTTTAAACATGTGATATAAATTAAATGTTCATCTAATATTTATGATCTAGTATTTGTAATCGATCAACTTTTACTTTGATTTTAAGTACCGAAAAATCAAATATTTACACAAATGTCTTACTTTGGGCTTGATTGAAGGACCTGTGACTTCTAACTCTCAACCTTTTGAAACCTATTGCAAGATTTTCTGTGCTCTTTGTGTTGTACAAGCTCTTCTCCACTGGGGTTTTAAATATAACAAGATAATCTAAGACCCAGAACAAGAGGAGAGAAAAACGATGATGCAAAACTGTATTAGATCAAGTAAGCCTCTACTGATGTGTGATGAAACAAGGACCCCCAGAGGAAAGCACAGTTTCATATAAATTTTGTAGTTAAGTAGTTAAGAGTTCCTCAGTTTTGGCTTCTCTGCCAGCAGGCTTTCAGGACTTTTTGTCCACTCCAGCTCTGAGCTTTTTTCTTGTTTTTGGTGTGTAGTTCATTAGAGTTTGTTAGAATTTGTTTGTTAGGAGGGAGGAGGGTGTCTAGATTTAGAAGACAGATGGTGTTTTCAACCTGTGTAAAAATCTTTCTTTCAACCTGTGTAAAAATTTTTCCAAATTACCTGAACTTTATCACTTCCAAAATTGTAGGTCTGGACCACTCTAGAGAACCACTTTGTTCCTGAATATTCTCTTACATTGTTGTACCTTTGCAAAATCGTGAGAAAGCTAGAAATAACCTTCTTCTACCACAAAGTATCAATCTCAGCTACAGAAAAAGCCTCTCACAGAGCAGATACCTTGGCCATTCAAGCCTAGGAAGATTGTTATATGCTTTTTTTTAATTCCTTCCACATCAGTAGAAAGCTTAAATTTCAGTGAGGAGGGATGTATAATTCTAATTTTTATGCAAAACCTGCATAATTTCTTTGACGTTAAGAGTTGCTAAGAAGGTTAATCATGATGGTAAAAGGTCCTGCTAATGATGAAAGATGCAAGGTAGCATTCTTTTACAAGGTTTCACTATTTCAGTCTCATTTGATGCTTAAGTACTGAACGAACTAATCTAATTTGAAGATAATTGTGGACTGTGCCTTGATTGTGGATTTGGGAGATGGTAAACAGACTAGGACTTGGAGAACTTCTACATGGGCTGGCTCTGGAGTTGGTAATTCTGCTGCTTGCTGTCCAGCATTGCTAGGACTGCAAAACAGCACCTGGCATAAGAAGAAAACTGATCTAGTGCTAATTAAATGAATGAATGGAACATGCTATTCTAATCTATCTAGCTACATAATGAAAATAGCGCAGCAGTATTATCTTCCTCTCTCTTCTGTCATGCCATCATATTACCAACACCTAATTAGTTCCAAATAGAGATTATAAAGTATTAGCCCCAAAAGCTGACAGATAAATATTCAAGTTTTACCTATTATTTCTATTGCAGCTGAATATTTTTTTTCCTGTCGTTAGTATGTTCTGTGAATTTTTCAATGAGTGTTCTCTTTATTGTTGTTTCTATCACTTTGGCTTACAAGACATGACCTGCCATTTTCTCGAAGAACAAAGATTTTGACATTAGTTTTTTTCTTCCCTATTTACTGTGTAAGAATGGACTTTGAAGAGCACAGACAAGTTTAGAAAGTAACCAGAATCTAATTGCTCTGTCATAAAAGATCTCTGAAAGGAGAAAAAGCTTTATTTATTGTCCAGTTGTTTCAGGTTTTTGCCTGTCTGTAAAAAAGATACAAGAGCTCTGCGAGCAAAGGTTAATCGTGATTTCACCTAACTACAGATAGTTCAAATGCCATTTAATAACACCTTGAGAGACTGTCCTGTATCAAAAAACTGATTATTTTCCTGCCTTTTCCCAGATATAGCTAACTAAAACAATAATATGTGCACAGAACTAATTTTTATATATATATATATATAAATTATGTATTGCTAGTGATCACTTTCCATAATCACTGGAAAGAATAATCAACATCTGAAAGGGAAATAAAACCAGTAATAGTCTATTTTTATGTTATCCTTTGGTATTCCTATAAAATACTTCCAAAATGATCTTGTGTGTGTAAGACACTATATCAGATATGGGGTTTGGGCAAAACCAATGTAATAACAAACCCAAAACAATCAAAACCCAACAGTGTCAGACTTCAAAGTCATATAGACTTCTGTTACTTATATGTAAACAAAATTAATCATGCATATTCTTCAAGTAAAGCATGCATTTAATTGCATTGCAGGTTGAAAAATTATTCATACAAAGTCCTTCTAGAAGAACAAAAAAGTGCATTAATAATAGTATTATCTTTTTACATCTTGGTGGCCTACTGGACAGGGCAGGAGGAAAAGGTTTAGAAAGTACCACAATATACTTCGTGACCAGTAGGCCATATGACTCAAAGGAGTTGTGAATGTTGAGAGGAGACATAACATTTAGAGGAAGTTGAAAAGGAAGATATTCACCCTTTTAAAAGATGAAGGCTGTTATGAGAAATAGGTAGTACTATTGGAGAAGAATGAGGATGCTTGTAACTGAAATGTGTTTATCAGCTGAAGTGCCCAGTACTGTTTCATCTGCAGATGTTTTCTAAAACTGTGGGAGTGAGAATTCTTTGATTGAATGCTAGCTATCAAAATTGCACATCTGGTCTAAACTAGTCCTGACTTCTCCTGTAGCCAGTGGAAAAAAATAAGTATCTCCATCTGAAATGTCATCCTGACTCCTCTGCCAGAGAGAGGTGATTTAAGTAATTTTTCAGAAGTGGTCCCTACTCCACCTTGGTTAAATAGAGTCTAAATGGGTAATCTGGCCTCAGCACCTCAATTTTAGATGACTAAAACTGATTGAGATGGATTCTACTAGTATTAAAGATATACTTAAAAAATTAAATTGAAGAATAAAAACTACATTTAGTTAAAAACCCACTAATTTCCACTCAAAGAAGCAAATACAAGTGAAAGAGTTTGAAGTCACAGAATCATTGACCTGTGAGAGATCTGCAAGTCTGTTTCCCTGTCCCAGGGCATGGTAAATTAGATGATAACCTTCTTGCCAGGGTTTTTTCTAGTTAGGTCTTGAAATTTTCTATGTGTGAAGACCACTTCACTGACTTCTGTAGCAGAAAGTTGTACACGGACATCCTGTCTTTATAAGTTTATAGCAACATTTTAAGTCTTTCGAGATCTGTACCGTGTTCATTCTCAGTATTTGTTTCTTTCGAATAAAAGGTACAAAATAGGACATATTTAATCAATAGGGGTTTTTTCTCACTTCTGCAATACATCCGCTTGAAACATGGCTTGTGGCCAAAGTAGTCCAGCTAAGTGTAGGAGATATTTCTTTTATTCACAGCCCTTTTATTTGTTCCTCTCCTCATCTTTCAACCATTTTGGTCATCTATTTGTCACTAACTAGACTAAAGCATTCTCATTTAGGACATCAAGGTGTTCTTGATTCACCCTCTCCTTGAGTTTCAGTGATGCACTCTGATGTCTTCACTGGATAGCTGCTACTTACAAAGCTCTTGCTACACGAATTTGCCTAAGTGGCAGCATCCTGCTCTTTCCTCTGTAAAAGAACATCATGCATCTTTCATATCATATATCATCAATTTTTTAAGATAATTTTGAGTCTCCAATTCCCTCTCCTGTATTTGAGCAACCTCTTTCAAAGTGACCCAACTCAATTTATGAGTTGAATAAGCACACTTCATCATTCTGGTTATTAATAAAAATATTGAAAACAACATAAGTCTAATTCTGCTTGATGACCTTTCATTGTTAATAGCAAACTACTGAGAGTCATTCAGATTTCCAATAAGTTCACAATCCAGTACATTATTTTTAGCTAGACCATGCTTCCTCATTTACACGTAAGAACGCCTTGTGTCAAAAACCACAGTAGCATGAGCAAATGACGTTTGTTACTTCTCTATCCACAAGTCTTATTGGCATGTCAGAGAAGGAAATTAAATTGGTATGAGAGCTTTGGTATTGACAAATCCATTTAAGCTCCTCCATACCTCTTAAAAGACTTTTTTTCCACTTGGTCATTCAGCTCCCAATTTCTTAAATGAAACTGGAACTGTCATGAGACCTCAGTTGTTTTCTAATTACCACAGAGCTTTGGGGACAGAAAAGGTCTGTATTGCTTATTTTTAAAAGTAAAATAATATTTATTTTTCCTAGCCTTTTTAGCACTTAGAAGAAGAATACATAAGTAAACTTTCAGCTTATACCTGTTACTGCTTTATTTGATTATTGTCTGCAACATACAGACAGTTGAACTTTAAAACAACTTATTTGGAATTTTTTTTTTACTATTTTAATTTTTTTACACTTAACACAGCATTATCTATAAATACAAAGTATTTAATAGGTGATTATATTATGAAATATTCTGACATGAACAATATGAGTTAAATTGTTTATTCCCATGAATTTGAGTTCTAAGGCAAAGCCATACATTTTCCATAGGTATCATAATTTCCTTTGATTTCCAAGCGTGGAAATAAAAACCAATTCTTAAAACACAAAATAAAACTCCAAAACAGATGATTGCCATTCTAATACGATAACCAATGGCTATCTACTTTTGAGATGCTTTTTTAAAATGCTGCTGAAAAAACTGATGGTTTCATTGATAAATAGTCTTTATTTACAAAATGTAGATGATTAGTCTTTATTTTTAAAATGAAAGTAAAAAGTATTTTGCCTTTTGTTCATGCTGCACTGAGTATATGTGAGGGTTGTGTACACACACTATGTAATGATACAGCTCACAGTCTGCAAACTAAATGTCTGATAGAAAAATAAATCAATAATATTCAATAATCAGAGGGGAAAAAATTGCTCTGATATCAAGGCATCTGATGTTAATTTTATTTGTAGTTTGCAACAAGTCATGCAGAAACAGATTCAAGAACCCACTACAAATGAAACTATGTGCTAAGGGTGTTTTCTCTTGTCCTTTGTTGAACATTTGTGCTAGTAAAGTTAAACTAAGTTTTACTGAAAAGTTTAGCTGTGTATTCCAGGAATGTGAGAAAATTGCCCTAAAGAAGATGGCTTGGTCATTTGTGAGTGTGTTTAAATAAAGCAGTCAGGTGGACTCTATTTTTGAATGTGTACCAGTTGATAGAGAGTCAGGTAATCACAGACACGCTCTTATTGTGCCTATTAGCTGTCTAACATTTGTTAAATGAATTGGGGTTTTTGCATTGCTTTCTTCATGCTGCCATCAAGTATAAGATGGGAACATAAGAACAGTCTAAAGACCCATCCGGCATTGTGTTCTACTGACAGTGGTCAACAGCAGATGCTTAGGGAATAGTATAAAAAATGGGCAAGCATATGCTGACACTTCTTTTAACTGCTAATAATTTGTGGCCCGATGTTATGTCCTTCTCTCTGCCCAAAGATATCACAAAGATTGATTCTTGTTTCATAGTCACTTTCAGAAATCCCAGTGTAGTCAAGTGAACAGCCTCAGGTTTTGTGCTTCAATACCCTTACCCTTATGTTACAACATATAATTTCGTTAATCAGTTCCACGACTACTTTCTAACCTCACTTATTAGCATGCTGTAATGTCATTTATTAGCAATTCACAAGATGGATTTTGGACTCACAGATTTATCTTCTTTCTTCAACTCTGAACATTACTTTCAGAAAGGCTCTATTCCAGAATTTCTAGAACTGCAAATTTGAAATGCTGGGTTGCCAATGAATTGTAGTGAACCACATCTTTTACAGGTTGCAGCTTTCTTCATTAGGAAGTGCTGGTGCCCACACAGTGCGTGATATCCCTATTGTAGATAAAACCTTAATTTTTAGGTAAGATTGTGGTGTTAATCATTCCAGTCAGACAATTTGTATTCTTTAACCCTTGGTTTGTTTGTTACCAGATATGTTTTGAGCAATTTGGCTCTTCAGGTATAACCTGATGTACAAAAAACTAGAAAGGTAAGATAAATTTCACAGCGCATTATGAAAGTACATTTAAGAATGTTTTGACAATGAAAAGTATGGACTAAATATGACAACATGTTCACTCACCTTTATTAAAGTTTTTACAGTATGATAAGACGTTGGCTGCCCTGCACTTTTTCACAATCATTTTCTTCTTCCTTGACAATTTTGAGCCCCCTTGAAGTAGTAAAGTGCTTCAGTGGAGTTAGGATAAATGTTTCCAGCTTATGATCTTATGAGAAGAAAGAAGTCGAGAGTATGAAAAATCTCCTACAGTTTATCAAAAAAATATGATACAGAATTCTGGTTTTCAAAATGCCTTTGTTGACTTTGTTATTGACAAGTTATGTTCATCCCCAAACACACATGCATATAGGAAGATCTTTTTTTTAATTAAAATGTACAATATGACTTCAAATGTTTTGAAATAACGACAAATTACAGCATGTATTTTTGATTGTTATACATTTGAGGAGCAATGTGACAAAGCAAGGAGTTGGAATTGGTTAAGTGGTGGCTCAATTAGTTAACACATAACACTTTCAAAAGTCAGCTTTAAGCTAACAGTGACTAGAAGATGAGTACAGAATATAATTACAGTATAAATGCTCAAATTTGATTTCCATCTAAGCTATTAATAAACCCCTCCGTATTCATTTTTTGTTGATTACATTATCTTCTTTTTGTAATCCAATTTGATGGCAGCTTTAGGCTTTTCAGACATAGATACATGACATCTGAGTGTCAGGTAAATGCCAATGAAATCAATCTTCTCTCTTTCCTATTAAAACTGTCTGATGTTGGCAGTTTGTAGGTCTAATATTTGGTCAATAAATAAATAAAGACAGCAATAGACAGTCTTGTATACAAAAAACATGCAAATAATGAAAATTAGGACCCCTGAATAAAAAAAAAAAAAAAAAAATTTAAAGCAGACTTCAGAATAACTAACTAAAATGCGGGTGGTTTTTGTGCTTTACACGTGCATTGGAAGAATCAGGATTAATTTTTAAAGTATTTTTCTTTCTAACCTTGAGGACTGGAAATGTTTGACCAGATAATTAGTATACAGGGTGCCTCCTGGGACAGAAGAGATCTGATTCTGGCCTTTACTACACTGACTGCTTAGTAAAAATAGTGCAAACATCAGAGCAGCAGGACAAGCCTTTCAGTATAGACCCTTAACTGAATATTTCTACAATGTATGCAAAACTGCCTTCCTTGCACATGTTAAACATCTCAGATTTTCATGAGTATATAATGTCAAACTCCAACCCGAAAGTGTCCACATGAAGAACTCTATTACAAGAGTAGAATCACTGGGAGTGTGCAGTGGACGCAACAGTGCGAAATTACATATCTCATAGTAAAGGCCAGCAAATGATCCATGTTCTCTCGGATCATTTCTTTAGTATTCTTCCTATCCTATACATTCTCTAAAATACCTTGGCTAGCACCAATGCTTTGCATTTTCACTGGGCTTCTTCTGAGTTCACAGAAGGATTCAAAGTATTTTCAGAGACTTTTCAATTCTCTTGAGCCAGCATTTATACATTGCAATGCTTATGCAAATCAGGAAGCAAGCAATCTTTTAGATAAATTACTTCACACTTTTTTATTCCTTGTGTTATCTTAAGTGCTGCAGATACACTGCATTTTTTTGTACATAAGGATTTTTGTATAAGCTGAGCTGAATGCCTGGCGGCTGCAAGGAGTAGTAACACAACCCAACTGGAAAAGTGCAATCAACGATTTGACTCCTGGTGCATAAAGTTAAGCACATGCATAACAATCTGTAGGACTGAGGCTCAATACAAAAAACATTGCTGAAGTGCAAATTATGAACATTTCTTCATGTGAAGCACGTTTAAAGAAAAGTAATTTAAGTTTTGTATCTTTCCTTAGCATTGTAAAAAAAAAAAAAAAAAAAAAGAAATGGTTTCTCAGCAAAGTTTATGTATAATTTATCAGTCAGGACAATAGGTGAGGTCTGAAAAAGAGAACTGGCATTTTAACTCGTTATAATATTTAAATGGAACTCCCAGGATTATGTACTACACTTTGTGGGGTTTAATTATTGTGTCAGTATAATCACCAAATAAGAATATATTTTATGTCCTGAAGTCTAGTATTCTTAGAGACAACTACTACTATTTCATTACTGCTATGGGAAAACCATTACAACTATTTCATTTTATAACATTCCAGACTTAAAGGAAAGAAGACAGACCAGGTATTCCCAAATTCTGAGATACATAGGCACTCTGAATTGTATGTGTGCTATTAAAAAGTGATATTCACAAAGGCCACTTCCACAGAGCATACCACCCCACTCTCCTGCCTCCAGCCTTGTCTTCATGCTCAGCTTTAAGCTTTCTTACCTTTCCTCTGCAATACTCATTCCAAGTGCGGTCAATCACAGTCATCTGCAATTGCATTATTTCCTTCCTTGTTTATCACCAGGCTTTCACAGGCTGCTCTTGCGGTACAGAAGTGCTTCTGTTGTCCTGATCTGTTGGTTATCCAGAGTGGCAACGTGCCAGACATTCTGTGTCTGTCATTTTAGTGATACCAGATTTTTCCTTACTAATCATATGGTGAAACAGGGGTGAGGAAGAAAACATATGCCTGGATTTTGCTACATACACGGAGATGAAGTAACTGAGGAAGGCTCCTGCGCACACACACAAACAAAAACCACACAGTCATACTCCCATGTGTATGTATTTACAAGGACTGTGACTTGACCTCTGAGACTACAGTTCAAATTCACTTGAACTCCAACAATCTTTCAATAACTATTTTCTTGAAAAAGCCTTTTCTTCTACTTCTATTACAGAACCTGAAATACTTTGTAAAATTCTAAAAAATTCTAAAGTTTCTCCCAAGATATATTTGAGAATTTATGCTTATCCTGTTTCATTCCACACAGCTGAACCTCTCTTTTCCATATTAGATATAAAATGCTGGCCAGATATTAAAATGAAATATAAGCAGAATCAAATTGACTTTATTTAGACTTCACGTATGAGGAAAGATTTTCATTTTCAATTCCCATTGCAGCAATATTTATTACAAAAGACCTGAGTATTTAAGGTGATATTTATGCTATTTGCTGGCTACATTGTAAAAAAAGCATTCCAGGACCAAGGGTGTTTCAGGAAGCTGCATGCAAAGAGTCACTGCTTTGGAGGAAAGAAAAATATCTGAAGCTTTCTGAATTTTCTCAAACTTAGTCTCATAACGCTCTTCAGATTTACAACCCTCTCCTCGTATCTTCTCATTTCTTTAGCAATAGCTTGTTAAAATTGATAGAAGGAGTTAAGGTCAACTGTTAATGTTTAATAGAGTTAGACTATTACATTTCCTTTTAAATGACACCATTTATCTTTCTAAATTCAGTCTACAAACTTCAGTGATAACAATGGTAAGTGGTTAGATACCACAACAGCTTTGCCTTCATTAATCATCGTCTTCTAAGAAACTATTAGCTGTGGTCCCCAGCGTTGCTTTGAAGATGCAGAAATGAAGTCCAGTGACAAGTCCAAGGTCTATGAGGCAGTAAGCCTCTCATATGAACTTCAGTGTCAAATAACCTCATTCAAACTTATCTTTCTAGGTATCTTGCTAGCCCACATTATCTAGCAGATGAATTTATTTACAATGCAACTACTTGAATTACTATGTCATTCTTTAGCTATTCTAATTCACATAGCTGTGAATCACAGAGATGTACATACAACTTATCTTCATCATTATTATGCAAAACTCCTAATTAATGTATCCACTTGCTATTATTTCCTGCAGTGATAATGGCCTCTGAATACAACAGCACAGTGTGAGAATCCTCAGCCAAGCAGTGCAATTTAAATGTCCTGTTAGCAAGAAAACAAAGCTTGTCATCACTGTAGAGACAGCTTATATTTACAAGTCTTTCATTTGTGACACCTTATTTTGGAGAATAATAACTAGTCAGAAACAGTTCTATATTAAGCAGTACGTTGAAGAACCTAAAGTGGCAACTGCTCGGGGTGCTGGTTTTGCCAGGAAGCTAAGCAGATTGAGGGTCAGTGAGGCAAATGGAACCAAACTGGAGGCAACGCTTTAAAATTGTCCTAGAGGCAAGGCTATAAAATTGTCTAGAAAGCCCATTCACTGACTACACCTGACATGTTGCAGGAGGATCTATCTACCCCAGCAGTGCTGCTAAATCTTGCAGTTTTACTGTCTGTTCTGTTATACTTTCAATCTTCTCAAGGACAACTGGGAGTTATATTATTACATCAGAATTTCTATTTTCTTTCCTTCATTCAGCTGAAGAAAATATAGAAAATATAAAACCTATACAAAATACTGATAAAGTCACAAACAACAGTAACAAAGTCTCAAAGATATAAAACTTCTTAGATTAGATATACATTATCATATTTAAGTTTGGTCATATTGGTACTGCCATGCTTGTATTTTGACACAAGAATTCATTTTGTGAGAAAAGCTCTGGAACAGATCCTGTAATCAGAAAAGATAAAAAATACAGGTGAATTTATAATAACGTTGGTATTCTAATACAGGGGTGACTTGTGTAGCCCTTTGCTGCCTGCTTTGAACAGCACACAAACATGAGGGTATACTGACTGTTAGTGAAGGAGAACAACATCATTTGGAGGCATAAGAGTGTGTGTATATATATATATATATATATGGGTTTGATTCAGATCTTCCAAGTGACTATAAGGAATCTGAAGCATACTGGTTGTTCACTAGTAAAACAGAGCAGACAAAGCATCAGAGTTAATGGGAACAGGCCACAAAGACTGTTTAAGTCTAAATGGATAGAGGATCTAATGGATAGAGGCTTTTTATTTCAGTAATTTTATTCAACAACATTGTTGCATAAAGAAAGGTAAAGATTAATAATCTGACCCTTTCCCCCCTTTAGTGCTGTGGCAATTTACATTCCTTTTAAAATATGTTATAGGTTCAATGTTGGTTTCATACTTCAGTCCTAATTATATATCTTCTACCTTAGTATTATAAATTCATTTGAGTACGAAGAAATTTGGAATCCTCTTTCTCTTACCCTGCTTTTACTGTTTTGGATTTGGGACTTTTTCAGTGCAGATATCTATCTGTGGCAATGAGATTTAAACTGTGGCAAGCCTGTGCAATTCTAATAAGATGTTTCTTCTGGCCTGTCAGTGAAACAAGTAATCACGTAAACTAATGTATTCCAGAAGTTTGACTGGAGCATGTTCTTGTGACATTTGTGGCCCTCAAAGAAGTTCTCAGTCAAACCATTATTCTACATAAATGCACAGTTGGCAAACACACATTATTTACTCCTTATGTTCTGATGAGTCATTTGGGCACATTATGCTTGTCAGTGACTACATTCAGTTCAATTCAAGGTCTTAATATTTTATTGCGAAAACAGGAGATGAGAAAGTATTCTAAAAAAACCCCACACAGCTGCTACTACTTCATTACAGGCTCTACATAAATCTCTTTTAGATGAAGGATTATTGATCTGATAAACTGCAATAGAGTTGATTGCACTTGCATTCTATGTTGATGTCATGAAGGTGCATTAATTAAGTGCATTAAAGCTGTGTTTCTCTCTCGAAGTGTAGATAGTTAGTGTGGACCTGAAAAATTAAGACTATTCATATTATTGTTAGGACCGAAACCACCTAATTCAGGAGATCATTCCGTGAATGATACAACTGAAGGTATTCTGCCTACAAGAGTATAAGTCCTGTGACCAAAAACACGGTCCTACTGAAGTTTGCGCAAGATATAGAGATGGATGTCTAACTCTGAGTTAACAGGATGGAAATAAGATGACATTGAGCTGAATCATGAATGCAGGCATTGTTCTGGCTGGTGCTCATACTGTTTGTTAAAATCCGACTGTGGTTTTCTAGCCCTCTCTCCTTGAGTCTTTCACTCAAGGATCCCAGTTTCTTCCATAAAACAGACCATGGGCTGCAGGCATAGCACACAGAAATTGCCTTGCCATTGCTGCCCTTGGCGTGTTTGAGAGCAGAGAGCCAGGAGCAACAGCAGTGGTTTGTGCAGAAAACAGTAAGTCAACAGCTCTGTAGAATGAGAGGTCTTTTCTGGACACACTCCCTGCAATAATACCCCTACCTGGAGAAATTTTTAACTCTCCAAGACTGAGCTTAAAGCTAGGCGCATAGTCGACGCTATGTCTATGATGAGTCCCATTATTTATTGCAAGTGAATGAGCTTGCTCTTAAGACTGTGTATTTTCATCTGTTAATGTAAGTTAAAGCCTTCTTTGAGTTTACTGAAGCAAGTGGAGTGATTTTCAGGGAGACTTGAATACTTTGACTGCAGAATAAGGATTATATACGGGCAAATTCTAAATAACAGTACTTAAAGAAGATAATGTGAAGCTTTTCCATGGGAAAAACAAAACCCCAAGACTTACTCTAAACCAAAACAAAATTAAAAGGCAAACATAAAAAAAGAGTTTAAAATATAGTTGTTGAAACAAAATCCTGAGTTCTTCATTTCTTTTCCATTAATTTCTCATCTAATGATCTGTTAGCAAAAGAATTTTGGCATAATTTTAATGAATAATTATTTACGTAGGAGTTGCTTAAAACAGCGAAAGTTAATGTGTGTGTGGGGGGAACCCTTGAATTTAGACAAAAAGCAGACTAGTGCACACCTAGTGAAAGGTTAACCAACCCTGTATTTAGCACAAGCACATTGATTTGGACTAGATGTCAAAATAGCTGAAAGAGCAAATAGTAAAATTATTGCTACTAACAAAACAAAACAAAACAAAAAAATACTGAATAAGTGCAAGCTGTGGTCAAGGCTGTGGCACTTTTCGCTTTTCCCATCTACTTAAAGGCTCTCAGTCATTTAAATCTGAACACAATTAGACTAGCCTAAAAATATCAACATAGCACCTGTTATTAAAGGTACTTTTCCACCAAAAGCAAAGATCATACCAAGCATGTAAAGCAGCTGTATTTGCGAGTTCTGAGTTGAAAATAGAGTAGTTTAGCTTATGGCACAAAAACCCTTGCATATAAAATTTCAGTAAGCAACATTTTGGAGTGAATGTAACAGTGGCATGTTTAATTGTCATTTTTCTTATATCATATAACACAGAATTTTAATATTTGAATCTGATCATAATCTCCATAAAGTATATCTCAGATGTGAAAAAGAGACAGACATTTTGGTCAGATATAGATAGGGGAGATTTATGGTAATAAATAATACTGAAGCTTAGACAGAACACTGAGTTATTTCCCAACCAAAACTCCGCTAAAGCAGACAAAGGATGTAGGGATTCAGAAAGCAAGACGTTAGGACAAGGGATGGCTGTATCATTGAAGAAACAATTGCAATAGGTGCAGAGGCCAGTACATGCAGCCTTATAAACATGAATTATATAGAATAAAAGAAAGATGATGCATTTTATTGAGTGTTGAGAAAAGAGTAAGTACCAGCAGCAATGTTTTGCCTTGCATGAGTATTTTAAATAAAAAGAAAAACCTTGCTTGGCCTGCTCAGTGTGAAAGGGGTGCAGTACAAGCGGTCAGTATATAAAAACTCTTAATTAAAAGAAATAATTGCAGTATTCATTATTTAAGTGACTCGAGTGTTGTGAGTGACATCTGAAATGAACAGAGGAAGACAAATAGGAGATAGTAATGGGATCAAAGATTAATGGAGAATAGCTGCTGAAAAAGGGCAACGTCATTAATTATACAGTTCTGAGCCTGGGGAACTTTCAGGTGCTTTCCTGACAGTTCCATGTGACATCCAGGCTCTTGTGCTGACTTTGTAGGTGATCTGTCCTACAGCAGTGTACCCCAGAACACAGAAACACTGCACTTCCTCCATCTGTGTATCTTGCGTACAACAGGTCAAGAACTCTGCTTTAGGCTCTCACATGTCCTCCCGACCTTAAAAGTGCTTTCCTTGAGATGGGCCCTGTGAAGCAGAAAGTGCTCTTGCCCTTTTCTACCTCTGAGGCAGTGGACCACTGCGGCTTATGGGACCTATTGGTATTAATGCATTTAGCTTCATATTCAGAGTAATCTTTCAGAGACATTTTCCTTTCTCCATTTACTATGTAGGGATTTTACTTAAGTATTGTATCTTGCTCCCATTTAAATAAAGTGTGTCACTGGTCCTATAAATTCTTCTAGATTTTTCTATGCTTTACCAGTCCCACGAACATGTTCCAGTGCTTTCTGTGCCATCATTTAGACTATTAATAGTGATATGCACATTTCTATGACGAATATATCTATCTACCGTTCTTTTGGAATGAACTGTATTATTTATGCAATATATTTCAGTTTTGTCCATAGAAAATAAAAACATTTATCAAAGATAAGATTAAATAATAATAAACAGTAATTTCTCTTTGGGTTCAAACTCTTTATTGTATAGTAATAAACATTAAATTCTGTAAAATAAATAGCAGGGAAGAGTAAGGACAAGGGTAAGAGAAGATGCTGGCAATCAAAGGAAGGTTTTCGTAACATAATTCAGTGTCTGCTGAAGACAGTAGAAGGATTGTAGACAGCAGAATTAATTTTTTACTGTTTATAGATGTGTATCTTAGGTGTCATTCATATGTGCTTAATGATTGCATTTATATATTTTAAGAATAGTGTGTTCAGATACCTGTCTATTCCCTTCTAACAAGTTAATGTATGTGACTGCTTATAAACTCAGAAAGCTTGAGGCATTATTTATTAATATTTGCTAGTTCTTTTTAATACTTTTGGAAATATAAATCATGTCGCAGGAATATTTCACTTAAAAGATGACTTTTCATTATGTGGACCTGGTGTATCTTCATTTGCCCTTTAAGAACTCTTCTTTTCTTTTGTCTAATTAACTTGATTCTTGCAGCACTGAAGCAAGCTTGTTAAGTCCTTTGTAACTGAAAAAAGAAAGCAACTTTTTCTTTTCTCATTTTTTTTTCCCCCCTGTATTAAAAACCTGGCTGCTGTGAATGTCTCACTGCTCTGGAACAGCTTCACTTGAAGCCATAAAAGAAAACTCTTCAGGCTTGAAAGACTAACAGTCACAGCTATTGTGCCTGATCTGTCAAAGCAATATCTCAATGGTGCAAAGACTTCCATCTGCATCAGAAATCCATTAGTCAGTGAACTTTAATGGCAGAATGAGCATAATGGGTGGATGAGCTGCTGTATTGCTTTGCCCGTTTTCTTTACTTCCTATTATATACATGATAGTTTAAAATATTGACAAAGAATGAATGTGCATTTTAAAGGGTATAGCCTCTAAAACTTTGGATCAAATCAACACACAATGACAAATGTTTTGATACATTGCTAATGGTGACTGCAATTAAATGACATTAAAAACATTTAGAAGGGTTCCTCTTCCCTCCCTCACCCCCCCAAGCACAATGATGGCTCCTGCTTCCCTGGAATTCTTCCAGGCTTGATTCTTGAGTGCTATGATGAGTGATCTTGATCATATATGGGATTGGAAAGGTTTTTCTCTTCAGTGCAGAATGAAACAAACTGATTTGTCCTAGAATCTTCATGTCTCCTTCTTGCCTTTTTATAGATCTTAGTAGTCTTAGGATGCCTCTTCCCCCTTTCGAACTACAATAGGATGCAGGGAACATGAAAACAACTCCTGGGAAGTATCGTGGAAGCACAAATGCAATGTACTTAGCATGTGAAATCTTGAAATTACTTTCCCTATTTCACTGCTAATGACTGTGCATCAGGAATTGTTCGTTGATAACTGAATGCTTTGACAGATGACATAAATACTAAACATCAAATGATGAGTGGACTGGAAGAAGGGGCAAGTAGGCTTCCTCTTCGCTCTTCCACTTAAGACCTAGATTCTAGAGATTGTCACAAAAAAAAAAAAAAAAAAAAAAAAAAAAAGCCAAGAAAACTGCAGGATTTAAGTGCTGCCCACAATGCTCTTTTTTTCCTTATAAAAAACCCCCAAACCTAATAATTATCTCAATTAGTCTAAAATAGCTGTATTCTTGAAACTCTTGGAATTGTTTCCTTTCATCACTTTCATACAAATATCAAATTATATTTAAAATTGCTAAAAGTATATGACATTCAGCATTGCTGCTGAATATATCTATCTTTGTACTGAAAAAAGGCATTAGGACAGAGACATCAAACTCCATTAAGTTGGGCAAGGATAAATAGAGGAGGTTTTACCTTCCAGTTCCTTTTGCCTATAAATTGTTAGGATGCTTACAGTTGTGGTGACAAATTTCAGGGCCTCCACTTTCAATAAATTCCATGTTAATAATACAGGTTTCAAGACACAGTGCACAAAAAATTAGCCAACAAAAAACGCATGGCTAGATTCTTATTGCACTAAAAGCAGCCAAGATTTTGTCCCTCAGTATCTGTCAGTGACACAGAGGCACGGATTCCACACACTGGTGGAATCCTGTTTAATCAACTCTGTGCTGGTATCTGTTTTGCTGCACAGGACATATTTGACAATTAAGGATAAAATACTGGGTCTGGGACTCAAGTCACAAAGTAATTAAAGATGAAATTTCATCCCCATTGGTTTGTAGGAATGTTTTTTCATTACCTATTTTCTTGACCTGTAATACCAGCATGATTTTATTCACGCAATATTTGTGCATCCCATGGGATATGTGTTCCAAGAGTTTCCACTAACTTCATTGGTAATTCAGTGCAAAGAGAGAATACAGGGCTGATTTACTTGTTAGTATTTTTAAATAAATGTAACAGTGAAAAAGGATAAAGATAAAAGACACAACATCAACAGGATAAAGGCTCACCACAGGAATTCCTTCCAAGGTTATTATGTCTACCTCTGGTTCTACTAAGGAGAATGTATTAGTATTTTTATTTAACTTAACAGGTGCATTACTATTCTACAGGCCTAGAGACTCCTTCTGGTAGAATCTTTACCTTATTCGAAAAATAGTTATAGAGGCTTTCATTGTATTTGTATGGAATTTAGCAATTATTTTATACATATTATAAAATGAAAATGGTGCCTATTGGTGGCTGCAGGATTTCTCCACGTCAGAAAATTCTAGTGTAAAACCTGTCTGGATCTCAAAAGAAATAGAATTTTGGATTATATTAAGGATGCAATTACGCTCAGTGCATAATCTAGCTGGTGAATTTCCTTTAATCTATTGCGAGTAAACAGTGGTTGCTACAAACGTTTCTATTTGTATGCACTAGACTTATTTATATAATTTGTATAGATTTTACCCCACATTTTTCTCTTCTGGGCACTGATTTAGCATATCATCCTTGTTCTCTGTAAAATGTGACATCACTGATGTCGTAGATCAATTTTTCTTCTTTCTTGATGAGGTGACAACCTTTAAAACGAGGATGAGTCACTTTTACTTTTTGCAAATTTTTAATGGATTTTTCCTATGAATAACAAAAAATTGGTTATAGTGTAGAAGTTTTGCTTTTTTAAATGACCTTGCTTTGCTGAAGTAAGCTTCTTTTTTCTAGGGACATAATTTTATCATGTTTTCTATATATATTTCATCACGTCAAACAGAATGTAAGTTTTAATTTGCCTCAAGTGTTTTAATATGGTTTCAGCATTATAAAACAGATACCTAATTTTAGAACTAAAAGAAGAACCACAAAAGTTTTAAACATGTTCTGTGCAAACCTCTTAATCAGTAATGATTGTTGCTTTACACCTCTTACACAAGTTATCCTGAAAATGTCTGCCTTACTAGGAAATTGGGGGAAATGCCTTTACTGGGTATTTCTTTTAATTGTCTCACCTATAAAAATCAGTGAATTTCAAAATATTCCATTCTCATGTCTGTATCTTTAGAGTTTGATCATATATTTGAAACATCAGTGTATTTATATCAACCTCCCTAAGTACCACGCTTTGAATATAAACAAATACACTTGTATGCACATGCACCACTGCTACACCTGCACATATATTTATATATGTTAAGGTTACAAATACAGTTATCTTTCAGTGTCCGACTTTTAATTGATCACCATTTAAAATCTTTTATTCTCTTTAAATGTAGTAGAACAGCCATAACCTAACTTTGTTTCAGTTTATGGAAAAAATCATGTCATAATTAGTCATTATTGAAAGTATGTTCTACATAGAAAATTAGGCATTCTATCTTTTGTAATGAAAGTGTCAGATTCAGAGTTGTTGTGGATAATGTATATTTTGTATTCTGGTTGTGACAAATAAATATAACGTATAATTTGGTCCTTAGCTTTCACGTCAAGATTTTGTGGTTTCTATCAGTTAGATTGTTCACACAGTAATTCCAGCTTAATTAAATAAAAAAAATTTTTTCTGTATTTTACACAATTTAGCTGCCTGCATAATGTATAAGTATATACTTCCTAAAAACATATATGGCAAGAGGTAAACCAAGGCTGTTTTGCGAAACCAGAACTGTTCAGACTATATAGAAATGCACTGTAGAAGTGTATTTGACTGGATTTTATGTCACTTGCAATGACAAGGCAAAACAAAGCAAGCAGTACTCTACCACGGCATCAACTTACTTCTAACTGACACACATGGCGTGGTTAAATATTTGAAAGCTGGAAAAATGTTGAAATTATAGTTACATATGTAGGTTATTTTATTCAGGACTTGTCACTAGAAGGACTGACATTTCAGACACTAGAGTGAAGAAACCAAGTACTGATCCATTAAATCAGAGCAAATTAATTGAAATTGATGGACCCCAAAAGGTTCAGTGCTTCTGTCTTAACTCTTTCCAATGACTTTTGGCTTAGAAAGTGCCTTGACTTCAATATCTACTGTAAGTATGGCTGGATTTAAATTTTAATTGTCCTATCCATTTCATTGTTTCATGCTGTCAAATTCTGTTAGACAGCAGAGCTGATGATAAATCTAAACCATTCCTTTCTTACTTTCAGAGCTACCCTCAAAGTCAATGGTTACTTACAAGCAAAAGGGACAAGTTTGAGGTGTGGAAGGTTATCTTTTAGAGTACTTAAAAATCTGAAAAATTCCCATGGGACACACTTAAATTTAAATCTCCAACATTCAGATTAGTGAGTCTCATTCTCTTACTCAAGCATCAAATTCTGACATCAGTAGCAGATATATAGCATATCTGAAGAAGGGCAATGAAGCTGATAAAGGGTCTAAAGCACAAATCTTATGAGGAGCAGCTGAGGGAACTGGGGTTGTTTAGCCTGGAGAAAAGGAGGGTCACGGGAGACCTTATTGCTCTCTACAACTACCTGAAAGGCAGTTGTAGGGAGGTGGGGGTCAGTCTGTTCTCTTAAGTAACAAACAATAGGGCAAGAGGAAATTGCTCATTGTCTTCTCCATGTAGTCCTTGCGAAGAGAGAGTCTCTGTCCTCTTTGTAGTCACCCTTTGACTACTGACATACTGTGATAAGGTCCTTCCTGAGTCTTCTCCAGGGAGAAAAGATCAACCTTCTTAAGTCTTTACTCACAGAGTAAGTTCCCCAGCCCTTTGTTCATTTTCAGGCCTTCCTTTGGACCCTCTCCAGTACAACTTAAACTACTACTGTTAAGTAAACCTTTCTAAATCTCCAAAGCTTCTGAAATCAAGAATAAGGAAGAAAAATCTGTCTGAGAGAAAAAAAAAAAAAGTCTATTTTACTTTAATTAAATTTAAAATGGGGTACCTTATAAAGAATTTTAATGAGCTGGGAAAAAAGATTTTCTAACAAAATTGGGAATGTAGCAAATTACATCCCTTAATAAAATGTTTCTTTTCCCAAATTCACAATTTATTGGTTAAAAATATTTTTATAAATTCCCTAGTAGATCTGATTTATAATTTAAAAAAAGACTAAAAGAGAACTGCAAATTCATATGAATGACTGGGGAAATAAAGAACTATTACTGTTCCTTTTTACATTAAAAGAAATAAATGTACTTAAAGATAAACTTTGTGCTGTGTCCCATGAGAAGCTTAAGAGAAGCAAGAACTGAATCTGTGTTTTAGTCTATGACCTTAAATGTAAAAATACACAGTCTTGAAACTGTATAATTATTAATATAAATGACAAGTTAATTACAACTCTGCTCTCCTCACTACAGTCATCCTTTTGTTTCTCTATTGAGAAGAAAACCGCTAGTAAAGTCTCTGAGAATGTCATTCACTTTTATGGACTGTTATTTCCTCTGTGCCTTTTAAATCTAATTGTCAAACAGCTCAGAGTCTCTTTTGTTGAGAACCTCAAAAGCAGTTTGAATGACACTATCAAGGGCAGCAGCAGCGGTTCAGCTGTTGGAGTCTGTACTGTGCTGCACACTCCTGACTGGAGACTAGGCTGAGAAAACAAAGTGTGCTCTCGTTCATACAAACTCAGCTTTGGTTTTACAAGTAATTTCTTTCTTCTCCCTTCAGATACAGAAAACACAATCTTAGAATGAGAATTAATTGCTACACGAGGTTTTTCCTTTTAGTTGTGTTAGTTTAACAGAGCGTTCTGGATTGCTTTGGGTAGAACGATATAACCAGTAGTACAGTGTGTCTAGAGGACATATTATGGAGCACCATGGAGAAATAAGAAGTGACAAGAGCAAGCACATATTCTTGTAACTTCCATGATGGCTGACCCCAGTTGTTTCTACAGTGTACATGAGGTTCCGTATGTATTAGACTGGACAAGAACACTTAGCACCAAAGGGAGCATTTGTTGACATTGCTGAACTGTGCAGAAATAGCTCAATACCATACATTTCAAAAGACTAAGATTATTAAATGGTTAGATTTTTGAAAGTCAGGATTCAACCAGCACTCACTGGCTTCTGGTTTCTTCTCTTGCACGTTTATCCCTCCTTCTGGCAGGATTGCCATCTTGGAGGGAAGGTTCCACAGATGTTTCATGGGTGATGTTGGAGTCTATTATCGAGTTTTCAATTGCAGTAGTTCTTCCATAAGAAGAGGATTAAAAATGTGTCTTCTGGAGTTGTTCCAAACCAAACAAATCCCGAAAGGAAGTCCTGTGGAAGAAACTGGCACTTTATAAATTAGATATGGGAAGCACTTGCAAGGAGAACACAGTCAGAAATGGAAGAGGTTGTACTGAAGCAAATGGGGTCAGAAAGTCTGCTGCTCAGAGGATGGAGAGAAATATGGACAAAAGTATTTGGGGGGTGTTGTCTGAAATTCAGACAAGACTCAGATTATTTCAAGTTAACTTCTACAGAAAATGAACAAAGTCTATATTAACTGCCAGAACATTAGGCACAAAATTCTATCTCTTTGGCTTCTGTCAGAATTTTTACACTCATTACTAATGCTTGTACTATTATGGTAAAAGTTTTGACTACATGTTTGTGATTCAAATGGCAGTACTATCTATATTACATGGGAAAAATGTTGCAGAAAGTGGTTGCTGGAAGGAAACTTACTCAGGAAACTTCTTTAAATCATCCTCTGTATCTGTGGCTTTATGTATAAATTATTGTAATCACAATCTAAGCAGTCTTTAGATATTTTTCAAAAGCCAATTTCATTTATCTCCTTAATTTCTTAAATAATCTGACAAGGATTTTGGAATATTGATCTTCTTATCTTTAAAGAAAAGCTAAAACATATAAAGTGTTCCATTTTGCATTTGTCCTTCAGGCAATACTTAATTTGATTATCAGAACAAATACTAAAGGATACAAAAAAATAATGAAAAACCCCCCAAATAAACCAAAAACTGTACAGTAGGGTGGTTGACGATATTATTATTCTCATGTCTGTTTATATATAAGATTAATAGAACTATAGAGATATTCAGATTTCATGAGAACATCAAACATTTGTTTTCCCGTTTTGTATAGATGTACCTTTGTTCTAGATTAAGAATCTGCTCTGTAAATTATTTTTCATTTGTTTCTGAGATTCTTATAAAACCACACAAAAAATATACCATAGAGAAAAGTGGATTTGCCAGCTTTTAATATCTGTACTCTTTTCCTCACTGTTTTAAATAGTACTTTGCTGCCTATTTAAACCTCTCAGTAAGATATGAGAGGAAACCATAACAAGCAGAGCACTTTATTTCCATAGCATTTTGGATTCATCAGAAGAAAACATTTATATGCATTATTACAGCCATAAGCATATTGGGACAGGCAAAGCATTTATCTGAACTAGCACACAATGGATATGAGTTTTAATACAGCAATCTGTGTAGTCATTAGTATATCGATATAATATTGCATTCTTATATTAATATCAA
The DNA here is from genome assembly GCA_009769605.1 of Bucorvus abyssinicus. NCBI lineage: Eukaryota > Metazoa > Chordata > Aves > Bucerotiformes > Bucorvidae > Bucorvus > Bucorvus abyssinicus. Next base: position 15,117,496 of record CM020030.1, on the reverse strand, counting down.
TTTCCCATTGCAGACATATGAAATCTGCCTTTATAAACTGACTATCTTATGTGATATAAAACTATAATTACATAAGTCTAAATAATTTAAATATATTTTCAATCATATTTAACTTCTTTGCCAAAATCTCCTCCAATAACGTGGACAGATGGGTTGGTTTATGGCTTTGTTTATTTGTTTAGAAGATAGTTTTTGTTTCTTCATTTTAAGTGAAATGGTAAGTTTGTAATATTTCTTATTTATTTTACTATGTCTTTGACCAGACAAATATAATTCTGTTTTTGCACTGTTTTTTTAGTATTTTAAAAAATTACATAGCCTGTATGTTATAACATCAAGCACTACATACTTAGCTCAGCTTACTGATGTAGAGAAATGACTGCAATAGAAATTCCTGTCTGCTAATATAACAGTAATAACTAAAAATGTTGGTTTTCTTCTTAAAAGGCTGAATGACTCATTTTCTTTTCCCCAGATGTCTTTGAAGTGGTTTTTGGTTTTTAGGGGTTTTTTTTATTTTTAGCACCTGATACAATCTATCAAGTAATAATACAGGTTATCAGCTTGAGATTACATTCTAAAAGAAACCTTCAGATATTTAAAAGAAAAGCAGTCCCCTAATCTGTCCTCATGTTCCTTAACTTCCTCCTTCTTTTTAATTTGCAATGTAAATATTCTGATCAGAAGAAGCGAACATTTCTGGGGAAAAAAAAAAAAAAACCTACTGAAACCTTTGAATGTCAAATTTAACTGAAAACTTACTGTTACTGATTTATTTGACTATACGATGTACTGACAGAAATATTTACCTCTCAGTCACTCAGAGGAAGATAGACAGAAGTACCTAAAATTTTGTTTGCTTGATCTTGAATAAAAAGTATTGGAAGAAGTACCCTACCTTGTCATGAAACAAAGTGACTTTTGACCTTTCCTAGCCTGATGTGTATTGTTAGTCAGTTTGAATCCAGTTACTGTGACTGTACTGTGCATTATAATGAAGTATAATACAAAAGGGTGTTTCTGCTATTGTATTTCATTTAACTCAACACACAGTTTTGGCCATAAAGGATTATGCTTTCAGAGAAATAGATTGTGAAATAATATTATCAAAGGGAGGGATTTAGGAAATCAAAATAAAGAAATGGATACAGATTTTGCTACATGTGGAAAATACATAGATTTACTAATTTTTTTTAAGAGCTATGAAATGTACCTGCAAAAATTGAACACACTGTAGAGTGGATAACAGTTTAGAAAATATGATTTCTTATTTCTGCTGTCTGCAGCATGAATTGTATGGTTTTGTTACCTTTCTCCAGACATTGCGGAGGTCTGCTGTGCATGCCTGCATATGACTTCATCTTGACATTTAGCAGTTGAGATTTCTTAGGTAGCTTAGACCTATTAGGAGCCAAATTTTTCTTAATAAGCATGAACTCATCTGAACAATTTGACCTCGGAGCATACTTTCAGCTTTTTATCTAAGATAATTTCCACATGAAGTGACTTTAAGGAAAGGTTTAGTCAGACAATAATTTCTTCAGTGAAGACCTATCTGCTCTCTCTGACATTCCCATCATTATATTGTGTGGGAACAGCCGGCGATCGATCATGGACAGAAATTTAAGGATCACCAGAAATACAAAATATAATCGCTTTGCCGTGGAACCCGTGAGCAGCTGCAGAAGACTCGGGAGAAAAAACATCATGCAAGAAGCCGTGGGATCAGTGAGCAGCTACAGAAGACACGGGAGAAAGAAAACAACGAGTTAAAAAATAGCAGGCAGAACAGCTGCAAAATAGCAGGCAAGCGCTGGGAAGTACAGGGAGTAGAGGCTGAACTGATAAGATAAAGGGAAGGTGCTTTTTAGTGGAAAATCACTGCTTAAGAGTGAGAAGGTATATAAGGTTTGGAATAGCACTAATAAAGAGTCTGCGTTATCACTTTCATAAAGTGCGTGCAGTCCGTCATTTTCGTTCTCCGACAAATGGTGACCCCGACGTGATTTTTCCAACGCCGAGGACCGACAAATGGTGACCGCGACGTGATTTTTCCAACGCCGAGGACCGACAAATGCTGAGCCCGACGTGATTTTTCCAACGCCGAGGACCGACAAATGCTGAGCCCGACGTGATTTTTCCAACGCCGAGGAAGAACGAAACTCAGGGAGAAACTGCAAGGAGAAACTGCAGCCGACACGAAGCGGCGCAGGGAGAAACTGCGGAGAGAGACTGCAACCGGCACAACGCGGTGCAGGGAAAAACTGCAGAGAGAAAAACTGCAGGGAATCAGCAGCCTACATGAAGAGGTGCTGAGGGTCAGTGGTCAACACGAAGCGACGCTGGGGTTATCCGCAGGGACTGTGGCCGACACGACAGCGGCCCAGGGGATCAGCAGCTACACGAAGAGGTGCTGAGGGTCAGCGGTCGACACGAAGCGACGCTGGGTATATATCCGCAGGGACCTTAAAAAGGTGAGCACCTGAGGCGCGGTATGGGGCAGGCTTCATCGACTCCAGAAGAAGCGGCGATAGCCAAACTCCTGCTGCATATCCTCTCTAAGAGAGGGATTAAATACGATGAACATGCCATCCGGCGCCTGTTACACTGGCTCCGGACGCAAGGCTTGCCAGTACAAACATCAAAGGCATTCGACCCTGCCGTGTGGGACGAAGCGGGCAAACTCTTGTGGGAGGCAGTCTCGCGCGGAGATAAAAACGCAGAAGGGCTGGCAATTACCTGGAGGCTAATGTCTGAGGCAATTAAGAGCGTGATGGCAGAGAGAAAAGCTGCGGCGGAGGCAGAGGCTGCGCTGGGGGCCCACGCACTTGCAGTCCCGTCCGCTCCGCCGTCAGACCGGGGTGGAGAGCATGTAACCGGGCGAAAACAGTGTCCGCTGCTGGAGGCAGCGACGCAAACTGACAAGGAGATGGCAGGCTCTACCAACAGGCTGCCTCTGCCATCTCCCCGCCTGCTGAGGCCATCTCTCCCCCCGCCGACGCCATCTTCCCCCCCGCCGCCGACGGCCCCCCCGCCGCCGACGCCATCTTCCCCCCCGCCGAGGACGGCCCCCCCCCCTCTGATGCCATCTTCCCCCCCGCCGCCGACGTCCCCCCCTCCGCCGACGCCATCTTTCCCCCCGCCGAGGACATCTCCCCCCCCGCCAAGGCGATCAGAACCGGTGCCCTCGTCCTGGCCGTCACTTCCGACAGTTCCGGGGAACACCAACGGCCCCGGCGAAATCAGGCCTAGTGGCCACGTAGATCCACGATATCAATGGTCAAAAATTCAAAAAGAGGCTTTGAAAGATGGGGAAGTGTTAAATGCTTACCCTGTAGTGGTGGTGAATAATCAGCAAGAATACCAGGCCTTTCATTGGGATTTGGTGAAAGCAATTTGTAAATCTGTAATGACCTATGGTCTGCCTGCGCCGTATACCACCGCTCTGCTAGACAACATCTACGGGGGCAACTTATTAACTCCTTATGATTGTGATCAGCTGGCCGCCCTGATCCTGACACCGATGCAAAGACTCCTTTGGAAGGACAAGTGGGGTACTCTGGTTCACAAAGAAGCCATGCGAAACCTAGACAGGCCGGACGATGACCCTTTAAGGACAACAGGCCCTGATCAAATGATGGGAAGGGGTCAATTTTCTGAACCAAGGTTGCAGGCCAGGCTTCCTGTTGACGTGCTACGAATGTCTGCCGGCCTGGCCCGACGGGCTCTAATGCAGATTTCTGCTGATTGGCACATTATAGTAATTGACTTAAAAGATTGCTTTTTCACAATCCCGTTATATGCGCAGGATGCACCACTTTCAAAAAAAAAAAAAAAAAAAAAAAAAAAAAAAAAAAGCAAAAGCCATTGTCCAGTCTTGCCCTAGTTGCCAGCAACTAGGGCCAGGAATAGAACAAGCCGTTAATCCTCGTGGTTTACACGCCCTTGACGTTTGGCAAATGGATGTCACACATGTGCCTGAATTTGGGAAACTTAAACACGTCCACGTTTCGGTGGATTGCTTCTCCCATATCATCTGGGCTACTGCTCAGACAGGAGAGACGGCAAAACATGTTATAAAACATTTACACATGGCTTTTGCGGCCTGTGGGGTACCGCGCACCGTAAAAACTGACAATGGGCCTTGTTATATAGCCTCCAGTCTCCAGCATTTCCTTGCATTATGGGGAGTTCAACACATCACTGGTATCCCACACTCCCCCACAGGTCAAGCGATCATAGAACGCATGCATCACACCCTGAAGCGTCAATTGCAAAAACAAAAAGGGGGACCGGAGGACCCTCAAACACGATTATTTAAGGCTTGTTATGTGTTAAACTTTTTGCGGTTTCCTCAAGATCAAGAGCACCCACCTATTATACTGCACTTGCGGGGCATGAAGGCAGGAGTGGCTGTTGCAGATCAACATGATATATTGATTCGAATGCGTGACCAGGAGACAGGGGAATGGAAGGGTCCGTACAGATTACTTACTTGGGGACGAGGATATGCTTGTGTCGTTACAGATCGTGGAGTCCAATGGATCCCAGCGAAATGGGTAAAACCTTGGCTGCGCACACTGTCATCACAACCACCATCATCGGAATCCAACTAATCGTGAGCAGTATTGCTTGGATAGTCCCACAGCCTAATGAAAATGTTTGGGTAACACTCGCTAATGCCATCGGACAAGATTTTCTCTGCCTTAGTACAGCAACTCCTCAAAATCCCTTTTCAACATGTTTGGTGGGAATTCCAATAGACACAACAGAGTGGTTCGCCTTTTGTAATGCGACGGCTGTAAGGCCAGCATGTCCAAATGTCTGGAACAAGTCAGTAGACGGGTGGTTGGCACACGCCTTCCCCCCATCACCCCTTCAACCCCAGGAAGTGCGATTGTTGGGTTCTGTGCAGGCTGCTGTCTGCGTGTTTTTTAATTATACCGGGAAAAACAGAAATCTATCCTGGTCTGTAAATAGCACCTTATCACCATATACAAATAGTAGCATATGGTGCAATTACACCATTCCCAAAATTTCTGTAGGCAGTAATACACCTATGAAGCTCCCTTCGGGTCTTTTTTTCATCTGTGGGAATCGAGCATGGGCTGGTATTCCGGCCCCTATACGGGGTGGTCCTTGTACAATCGGGCGTCTCACATTACTAACACCAAATATTACTACGATACATCAGCATTCGCACCTTCTACGGCATCGAAAGAGACGATCGCACCATGTTTTTGATCCCATGTGTGATTCACAGGCCACATTTTGGAACCAGGCAGAAATAATAACAGCTTCTCTTTTTACACCTGGTGTAGCTGCCGCCAAAGCCCTGGCAACACTAAATAGATTAGGATGTTGGTTAGCAAAGCAGAGTAACGCTACTTCACGAGCTTTGAGTGGATTGTTATTGGACACTGATTCTATTAGACATGCCACGCTTCAAAATAGAGCAGCTATAGATTTTTTATTGCTAGCACAGGGTCATGGATGTGAAGACTTTGAAGGAATGTGCTGTATGAACCTGTCAGACCATTCTACATCGATCCATAAAAGCATTCAGGACTTGAAGGATGGAGTTAAACAGTTGCAGATAACGAGCACGGGCCTCGATGGGTGGTTTCAGCAGTGGGGTATAACAGGTTGGATTAAAGATATATGTAAACAAGGTATGCAAATATTAATTATGATTATGATAATATTGATTGGAGGATCATTCATAATAAATAAAACCATGGTAATCGTAAAGAAAAATATGGCAGGTATCTGGATAGCACAAAAACAAAAAGGGGGAATTGTAGGAGATTTTAAAGAGCAACAGGACTTGTTGCTGTCAGATTTGTAAACAAGGATGGACATGAACGGACGAGTTTCAGGCATGATGGACAAAGACTGAAGACAAGACAGAGTGACCGAAGACATCCCTTAAATCAATTAGCATATGTTGAAAGATTTTATGTATTCTTATTTGTATACTGTGTTTTATGTCACGTGTGCAGTAGCTAGTGGACAGATCACTCCAAGCAGTGTTGGTTCTAAACAAAGAAGGGGGAAATGTGGGAACAGCCGGCGATCGATCATGGACAGAAATTTAAGGATCACCAGAAATACAAAATATAATCGCTTTGCCGTGGAACCCGTGAGCAGCTGCAGAAGACTCGGGAGAAAAAACATCATGCAAGAAGCCGTGGGATCAGTGAGCAGCTACAGAAGACACGGGAGAAAGAAAACAACGAGTTAAAAAATAGCAGGCAGAACAGCTGCAAAATAGCAGGCAAGCGCTGGGAAGTACAGGGAGTAGAGGCTGAACTGATAAGATAAAGGGAAGGTGCTTTTTAGTGGAAAATCACTGCTTAAGAGTGAGAAGGTATATAAGGTTTGGAATAGCACTAATAAAGAGTCTGCGTTATCACTTTCATAAAGTGCGTGCAGTCCGTCATTTTCGTTCTCCGACAATATTGTATCAATGTTATATGAAATAACAACACATTAGTCTTTTCTCCCTTCTATTAAAATATAAGCGAGTTTGAAATTAAGCACAAAGTTTCGTCACTCTTGAGTAGTTCATCATCTGAGATAAATCAGTTCAGTATATTAGCCAGTTATTTAAAACCTCTAATATAATGAAGGAATTCTTCAAGGAATCTGATCATCATTGTGACCAAATGGAAGAGCAGAAACAGAAACTTTTAAAAGTCCAAAAGAAAAAGCAGGAATAATAAGTGAAAATAAAGAAATATGTAGCCCGAAGCCCATCAAGCACGTAATATTGCCCTTTTCAAGCCAGACACTTAGGGAAAAAGAATAAGGTGTAGGGTCTTCCATGAAGAAATCAAGCATTAAGAACAGTCTGAAGGAAAAAGTAATAAACTAGACATCTACTCTTCAATGCTTTTTTTGAATTAGAAGTAAATAATAATTTCTGAAAGAGAAGGAATTTTTTCTCTAAAAATATTCTGAAAGAGAATAATGAGGAAATAAAATATAACTGAAGTTTCTAACTGAAAGGGGTTTTTTCGGGGTTTTTGGTGGGGGTTTTTTTCAGATTATGTAAAAAAAATCAATTTAGAAACTTGATTTGCTAAGTAGAGTGGGAGAGAATGGGAGAAGACTGAGTTCAAAAGGTTGACACTTCAAAGTAAGGCCCTTTGAATTATGGACCCTTTCTGTCCCTTCTTTCTTTATACCTTGACATAGTCTGTATGTGGAGAAGCAAGGGAGTTGGCAAATGGAAAGAAGAAAGGGCAGAGGGAACAGCATCTTAGAAATGCTTTAAAGGAACTGTGATTAAGAAGATATTTCCAGAGTTGGGGGGGGGGGGATCTGATCAATAAGTTTCTTCACTGATTTTGTGAAGTTAAATACTTCCTTAAGATTTTTTTATTTAATAGATCCATATATGTATGATTTAATGAACTCTTCCTCCTTCAACATGATATCAAGGTTTTAAAGTGAAAGTTCTGAACGTTTTAACTACCACATTCCTTATTTTGAGGTGAGACATTCTTGCGCATGTATCCATTCTTGCACATTTTATAGAATTCTTTATCTGTATTAATCTTCTCTATGAGACCTCTTGCTTTCAACTGCTTTCATTATGGTCTATTATTTATTAATGTGAATTCTTAATTTACTTCTATAGTCATCAAAGATGTTAGGCCAGCTGCCCAGCTGTGACCTCCACCCTCTACCTAACCCATTTTTTCACTTTTATGGTAGTTATATTAATACAATGTCTCACAAGGGATTTCTGAAGCTCAAAAATGCCATTGGAAGCACATTGATGAATTCCTCAAAAAGGTACTATAGCTATATATGCTAGTGTTTTACTTTGAATATGCCAGTCACTTCGAATCAAAATTATTCTTGGCCTTTTACACATTTGAAGATTCAGCAGGCATTTTTCCCTTTGTTTCTTTTCTTATGTCCATTTGGCTCAATGGAATCAGCTGCAGAGACCTCTGAGATGAGCTTTTGATGGCTTTTGTTTGTTTGTTTTTTGTTTTGGCTTTTTGGAACCATTGATCAAATCTCCTCCAACAAATGATAATTTTTCAGTTCATCAAATTGTTCTATTTTAAATCTACCTGCTACATAATAAAAGCAGCTTAGAAAATGCCTAAATTAAGAACTGATCTCAAATCAGCATATGATGCCCTTGTTTCCTGAAGGCACCCCACAGACTTGCAGAATTCAAGCAATGGTTACTTTTCTTTAGACATTGCACAACTTGTGTACCGGTTTCTTCTTTCTTTTCCTTTCTCACAGGAGTAGTCCTGATAATAAAATAAATGCAGTACATGGTTAGGTTCTATAGTCATTGTAGGACCTATTTATTTTTTGAATGAAGGAGTGAAATTAAGAGGACTTTATTCAATTAGAGAGCTCTCCATGACAAAATGCCACTACAGAACACAAGCCAACCAGGCTAATAGCTTACTCCATTATAGCAGTTTCTTCACTTTTTTTGTGGGAAAAAAAGGAGTCATAAAACAGCTTCAGTTTTCATGAAAAGGATGCAAGGTACCTAATTTGATCTTTACATAGACATCCTTATAAGCATAGCTAAATCTAACACCATATTTTATTGATGGCACACCTGCTCATTTTGAAAGTGTTCTGTGGTTTGCAACAACATGAACTGACATAATACCATGCTGATCATTTAATTTTGTGAAGTAATACAGCTCTGCCTAGTTGTATGCAATCTGTTCATTTCGCTTTTCTTGTTATACTGGGAGATAGAAGAGGTTTCTGAATGAAGATTTATGATGCTCTTGCTCCTCATATATTGTCTTTATCCATCATAAAATAAGTCAATGACAGTGACAACACCTTTGGAATCTTTAGATGAAAAAATTTACAGCTTGTCAATTTAAAAATTTATGTCAATCGTTATTTTTGCATGATCCTGTTATTTTGAAAGCATTAAAATTTGGGGGATTCACAGGTTCTTTTTTCTTTTTTCTGAACAAGAAGAAATTAATAGTGACACAAAGCACTTCTGAAAATGCATGAGATATAACCCTCATACATCGACCCTCATATCTGTCTCAGCCTCTTACACATACACAGCTGCTACCTCTGCATTTTTACAAGAATGGTAGAAAATAAGCCAATACAGATAGAATACTTATAGGGAAAAAATACAATTGCATAACAATGTTTATTTGCAGGTGCTGGGAAAATTACATGCTTTTAGTGAGCTACTTGAAGTAATGACTGCTAGTACTTCAGAATGGTTTTTACCAGATGAAACATCTCCTTTGACAGACATCAATTTTACCAGAAGAGTTCATAAAAAGATGAATCAAACGTGCTGTTAGTTTGAGTAGAGAGAGGAGGTACTGGCATATGTATATATTATAGTTTCAATGTTAATATCACTACACTAGCATAAAGAGGTGATTACCAAGCAAAAGAAGAAAATGCAACAGCAGAAGTCCAGGACCAGGTAGAACATGTGAGGTGGGTGAAGCAGATGTACAGAGACAGTAGCAGAGTCTGGGCCTTGGTGGCTACAAGGACTACTCAAGAAAAGAGGTGTCTTGAAAAGATTTCTATTTCTCCTGTGAAGCTTAAAGGGAAAGTATTATTCTTTGTTAAACTTTTGCTTCTTATTTTTCTCCCATATTTTCTTTGACGGTGTTAAATTAGATATAAAACGAGCTGTGCTTGATTGCTTGAAATAAAAGTACAGGTAGGCAACTCTTGAGTCTAAGGTTGCTAATGAAGTCCCGCCTTCATCTAAGACAATGAAACTTGAATTCCCATATCCAAAGAAAGGGGATGGCCTAGAGCATTGAACCTGGCATTGTCCCTAACAGGTCCAGGATTGGACTCAGTAATTAAAGTTTTCCTAATCTGAGTTGGGCTAAAACGAAATTAACAATAAACTGGTGTTTGAACAGGAATTCCAAAATGTTAGTCCACGGAAGAATACATCATGTATAACTCTATGTCTTAACATTGCAACTATATACATTTGACAGGGTTTTTTTGCAGTGTTTTTCACATATTCTGCCAAAATATTTCCTTGTGGCTGAAAATTTCTTGGCATCTGTACTACCAGGTTTTTGTGGTTTTTTTCTGATAAAAATAGTTGTTCCTCTATTGCTTTTGTGGATTTTTTTTCCTGTTTGACAGAGAAGTCTTTTTGTTTAATTTTGATGCCCCCAGAAAACCACTTCAAGACATTGTTTTGAACCGGCTGTCAGAAGACGTTGGTTCACTTGACCTCCTGATCTGAGTTAACCATCTCAGTTCCACCTACAATTCAAGTTATTTCTCATCTTGCAGTGCTAGTATATGCATTTTTTTACTGCAATACTTCATTTTGAGGACTTCTTAACCTTGTATGTTTTCATAATTTCAAGGTAACAAATTTTGCAATTACATTTTATGGTGAAAATGAGCAAGCTAGGCTCTTGCTCATATCTATGTCAGCTTCACACCAATCTTACAAGACCTGAGAATGATCATAATGGTGTTTAAGAGCATCTGATGAGTAAATAGACTTCCTGTGTAATGCAGTGATTGTGATGCTTAGGGAAAGTGGAGGCAAAACCACCCAGAAATACATTCTCCAGACACACTAATTAAAGGTGGTCTATCCCACTTCCCTAAAGGAGCAGAGTTCTTTCAAAGCTGCATTGCTGTCGTTGCCTGAAGTAGAGCAGCCTACCTGTGACTCAGCAGGGTAAGTTCCAGGTACTGTATGGGAGCACCCATAACTGTCCCACAGCAGTTTCAGCAGGTGAATGCACCTTCTCTCTGGATTCCTGTTCCACACTCAGTGTGTAAGTCTGACTTCAGATCAAGGGATCAGCTGCTACTCCGTCACCAAAAAGGTTAGATACACTGTCTTTTTCATACGAATGTGGTAGACACTTCTGCTAGCTTAAGAACAACTTCCTAATGTGAAAATGTTTATTTAAAATGTTTTCAATTTGACTATTTTAGATACATACCAAGACATTTTTATATGTTGTCCTGCTGTGTACTATGTTGTGACAACAATTTTTCTTAGTGTGCAGCTTAGAACTTACTTTCCTTTCCTTTCATGATTGAATAAAGTAAAATCTGATGAACACTTGCTTTCAACAGGAATTGATAAAGTTGAGCTCTGGGCAGACGCTGAGTGCTTTCACAATAATACCTCAGAGTTACTGTATAGTTTCTGTGCATTGCAGAGAACATTTCTGAAGTTTACGGGTGCATAAACACAAATATCCTCCTGCCATTTGATGAAATGTATATGGAGGGAATGGTTATTCTCTAATCTTTTATGTCCTGATAAGAGTCTGGACCTTACAGTGTCAGATACTGCACATACATATAGTTTGGTATGAATTTCAGGGAAGAAGTAAGACAATCTTCATGAAACTGTAAGGGGTTAAATGAGATTGATATAGAAGAAGCAAAAAGGAGCTGAATCAGTGAGGAAGAAATGATCAAGGGAAGAAGGCTGAGGAGGAGAACTGCATGCCTCCCATGAGCCTGGCATGATGTCAAAACTCCTAAACTTTAAAGATGCTGGAGGAGATTGGACCACCCACAAAGTATCAGTGAAAGCTGTCAGGCACACAAAAAGGCATAGGGAGATAGAACGAACATGCTGAGAGCATGCTGAGACAGTCTGTTTTCTCCAGGAGCAATAGGGGAGGAGATGTAGGGCAGCCAAGGCGAACTCACAAAACCATTCAAGGAAATACTGAAATGGTGAACTGTAGATAAGGAGAAATATATAAAGACATAATTATTCTTTGCTTCTGCCACTATTTACCCTGGATAAAATAATATATATACAATACAATAAACAATATATATATACAATCATTTCCCGTAGCTCCTGCTTCTATGTCAGTACAAGTTTACATCGTTAATGGCTCCTGCAGAGAATTCCTCACAAATGGCAGATGCAGTATAGCAGGTCACATTACATTTACAAGAAACAGAGATTCAGCCTTGAAGTATGTACCACTGCATGAATTGCTTTATCTCAGTCTGAATCAGATGGGAGAACTCTGGAATTTCAACCAAAAAGTCCGAACTGAAATAAATAAAGTAATGGGTAGCAACTGAATAAATATCAACCAAACTATACTGTCAGCTCAGTCTGCATTTCTCATTAATATTTTTAAGATTTTAATAAGATGTAGTTTTCAATGAGAAATTGCAGTCTACTCCACCTCAGTGCTCCCCCAATTCCCAGCAAAATACCTGTTGCCATTTAGACCCAGCCAGCAACTAAAGCCACACAGTCATTCTATTTTCTCCAGGAGGAGAACATACAACTTCCTAAGGGTCAAGGCAGGGAACAAGGGAGGGCTCATGCACCTCTTACAGTCACGAGCAAAGGCAGACTCAGCTAGGGAAAAGAAAATCAATTTAATTCAAACAAAACCACAACCAAATCACCAATTAGAGTAAAACAGAAAGAGAGAACAAGATCTTAAATACACCTTCCCCCACTCCTCCATTTATCCTGGCCCTGGCTTTTCTCCTCCCCGCCTCGCCCCCGCTGGAGGGAAGGGAAACACAGGATGGGGGTTCAAGTCAGTTTTAACTCTCTGCATGAGGTTCCAGCTGCTTGCTCTGTGGAAAACATGCCTCTCGGGTTCCTCCAGCAATGTGGTGTCCCCCTACAGTAGACAGTCTGGTATGAACATTTCCAGTTCTCATAGGGGGTCTGTTCCCAGGCTCAGCTCTTCCAGCACTGAGCCAACCTGGTACCAAACCTCCAAGTCACTGCATTTTTCAGGAGTCCCATCTGTTTCTCTGCAGCCTGTCCATTCCTCTGCTGGGTTCGCTCGCTCTTTCTGCAACCCATCCGTTTCTCCCGCCAGTGCTCAATGAGTCAGCCAACTTGCCACAGACCAAAGGAAAAATTGCTGTACCAGCATATGTTTCACAAACTTCTGGCTACCTCAGTGAGTGCATGACCGTTCTTCTTGCATCCTACCCTCTCCAAAACAAAAGAGCAAGTTAGAAATGAAAAGCGGTTCCCCCTTATTAAATAGGCTTATTCACGGAAACGCTGATTGGTGCAGCCTGGGCCAGAATTGTGGGCTAAATTGGAGCTGGGAGCCTTTTTTTTTCATAAAGCTTCTTACAGTTTCCACGCTAGTGGCCCCATCTCCTGCTATGAAAATCACACCAATCAAAGGTGGCAACCTCCTCCCCTTACTGCCAAAACTGCACCAAATCCTAAACCACAACACTCTCAGCCCAAGTATTTGAACAAGTAATGAAGCAGCACTTTAGAAATATCTTGTCCATAATGGACTGAGGGGAAAATTCCTAGTTATCTATGGGTTTTTTTCTAACAAAGTGAAACAAATAGTAATTTTGAAAGATTGCGTATCTACTCATATTTTTGGCAATGATGGGGAGTTTCACTTGCGTATCATTCAGCGTAAGTCCGGACCCTGAGAACCACTTGGGCTGGAAAGGCCCTCAGGAGGTGTCTCAGTCCAACCTCCTGTCCAAAGCAGAGCTAGCACTAGCCTACTAGGCTACTCAGAGCTTGAAAAGATGGGCTTGCACGACCTCTCTGGGCAGCCAGCTCAAATGCCTCATTGGTGGACAACGTTTGCTTATATCCAGTCAGAATGTCCCTGTTTCAATTTATGTCCATTTTCTTTTGTCCTCCCACCAGGTATCACTGTAAAGGGTGTCTCTGGGTCTCCTTAGTACCCTCTTTTTAGGTGCAGGCAGGCAGCCATTGGACTTCCCGAAGTTTTCTCTTCTACAGGCTTAGCAAGTCCCAGGCCCTCAGACTCTCCTCATAGAGGAAGTGCTCCATCCTCAAATACCTTGGTGGCCTTTCATTGAACTTGTCCCATTTTATCAATGTCTTTCCTGTACTTGGGAGACTGGATGTAAAGTATGCAGAATGCTGACTGGACAGGGATAATCCCTTCCTTTGATCTACTGGCTGATCATACAGTCCAGGACAGAGATGGCTGTCTTGACTGGCTCATGTTTTGCTTACTTTTAGCCCAGACCCCTGGGACCTTTTCATCAGAGCTGCTTCCCAGCTGCTTCCCTAGCCTATGTTGCTAAAATTTTATTATTATTTCTTCCCAGATAATTTTTTGTTTGTCCTTGTTGAATTTCATGGAGTTCAGTCCTCCAGCCTGCCTAGGTCTAAGGGACATTGCCTTTTGCAAACATTTATCCTAACAAAGCACACCTGCATAACGAAACTGCAAAGCATATTGGAAGTAATTTTGCAAAAATAGTATTGACAAAACCCTCAGGTTTACTGAGACTTCTTCAAAGATGGTGTTTTACCTGAAATTCAGACTTAGAAATGCTTATGTGACTTATGAACCGGCAAAAAACTCCTCTTTATTGCAACCAGTTCTAAATCACTTTCTTTCACAGTCAAAAGTATGCCTTAAAGACTGAGAATCCAGAACTATTTTTCTAAAAATCCTAGTGATAGTTTTATTAAAGTTTATAATTTGGAGGGGAGATTGAGTCAGTCTATGATTTCTGAGTGTTTGAAATAGCAGTGAAGGTTTTGGTTTAAACCTAAGCACGCTGGTGTCAGTGGGCTTTGATTTAGGCTCACAGAGTGCATGGCTGCAAAAACAATATTTGAAAACACTCTCTCATCACCCCTGGGTGCAGAAAGCCAGAGGTGCACCAAACAGCACTGGTTCCTAAATCCAATTTTATCATCACTGCCATCTCTTATAGACTTTATTAGCAATATTTTAATAGATTTGCTTATGCTTTTTGCTGCTAAGCGCTTTTGTAAGCTGAAGTGTGAACATATGGCTGGAAAAGGTTTACTCAGCAAAGAGATAACAATGACACTTTATGCGCTTAGAATGTGATTGAATACTCACTAGCTCCAGTTGTTCCATTTTCCCTTTCAACAGAAAAATATTCAAATAAAAATTAGTTTAGCCTTCAAATGGGTGTGATGTTTACTTCCTTTTCTGTGCATTGCTCAGGTCTGATCCCTAAAAAAAAAAAGGAATTTTTCTGTGATACTTATAAATTACATCTGTATTTGCTGTTTCCTAAACTGAACTAAAGTCTGTCTCATTAAGAGGTCCACACTCCTGCAAGCACAGGCAACCTTTAAGCTTGTATTCCTAATTACTATTGCAGTTCTATTATATTACACCTGTGAGAGGGAGCATAACATCTGAAGGATCTAAATCAGTAAATCCAGTGGTCCAACACTGCAAAAAGCACATTTTTCATTGTGCTGAACATGCACCTATGTCACTGTCTCTCTCAGTCTCTCCCTCCCCCTCTCTCCCCCTTTTATGCACGCGCACACACAGACACAGAGGTTTCTCTAGAAAAGATGACCCTTTACATGACAAATACCGGCCACACTGTTTGGGAGACAATCCATCAAACATTTGCTTAACATTTCCAGCAGAGATAGCTCCACTGATTTTGCTAGGACAACTTGTGGCAATAAAATGCTCGTGGGAGTGTTTTCAAGGTTGTGAATTATTGAAGCACTTGAATCCTTCAGCAAAGAAAAGGAAACAGAAGCAGGTGCAAAAGTGCTCCAGTATCCTCTGCTGCCACGTGGGGAGACTGACATCTTTGCAGGGCTCTTCTTTAAAAAAATGTTTTCTTGGAAAATATATGTGTTAGGAGGGAGAAGAGGAAAGATTTAGTTGGCATCTGTGATCGTAGCACATGAAACGAGGCCAAAAATAAAACATTGGCTCTACTCTGCTCCCTTTATAGATCAGTACTGACTTAATACAATTACTCCCATCCTATCGTAACATAAAATGAGACCTGTTGAGGATCAGGTCTCTACCTCTAACCTCATTACAATTTTGTTCTTTGCGCAATCCCAGGAATTCTCCTTGGTAAATCACTGTAACAGCAGATCTATTCTGTCCATAATGTAGTTGGACCCTGGAAAACTTTCTTGACCCCAAACTTTATGTTCACTCAGAATCTTTAAAAAATAAATGCTTTTGAAATTATTAAAGAAATTCACATACTAAAATGTTTCTATTCTTTTGTTTTCAATTGGACTATCAACGTTAGAGGAAAACCAAACAGTTTGACCTTACAATCTCCATTGACATTTTCAGGAGTTCTGTTTATGTCCAACTACTGACTGAAATTTTATGCAATTCTCTAAACTTACTGTCCAGATAGAATAAGAAGGTAGAAAACAAATGAGAGTTTGTAGCCCTGTGGAGTTATTTCCCCTATTTAAATGTATCTCTATGAATGCATCTTGAACACAATTAAATAAAACTACTAGATAACAGTAATGTGAATGGGACTTAAAACAATACATGAAATTACTTTGCTGCTTCCCGGTAATCTCATTTAACTGCAAGTTTTAAAATTATTTCAGTAGGGTATTGTACAGCACACTTATCCACAGTTCCCATAACAATTCTGCTAGTTTAGTTATTAATTTGATATCTTAATATGTTTTTAATTACATTGCAGTAAAGCACATTCAGCTTGCAATGTGACAAAGTTTTTTATTTAAAAAAAAAGGAGAAAAGAAAATGTCTTAATAATTTCAAAACAAACCATGCAGGAATTAAGTTCTGATAGGATATCACAATACATAGAGATTTATTACCAGAGCTAGAGGAAGATTTTTAAAAAGACAGGAAAATTCACCTGAATATAACTTGATGTTCATAAATTCTTGTATTCACCCTCAGAAGGTATACTGGAGACTAAGTTTTCAGAAAATAATATTTCTGCTAGAATATATTGTAAAAGAATATTAGAGACTGTGTCTAATTGCTTTCTGCAAATTAATCCTGAAATAATTCTGTCAACAAAATACACTTGATAAGACTCTGAAATTCTCACAGATGAAAAGACAAACTAGTTGAATTTTTCAGAAAACACCAGAAAATTTTAACACAAAAATTCCCATTGCACGATATTGCTGTCACTTGCAGTAGTTATGAAACAGTGACTAAACTATGTATTCCATCCATTTTTCTTCCACTGACTTCTCCCGTATATTTTAATCTTACAGGTGTGCTTAAAGTATATCTATACTCTGGTCAGATACTGGTATATGTCTTTCCAATTACAGAACGTTACAAGCATCTATCTTTCCGACTGAAAGCAAGCCTTCTGTTTTGATTAGGACACTCACCCCAGGTTGAATAACCTGCTTCAGCACAAATCTTGGACACTTCTGTACCACTCTCACACATTTGTAGAATGAGAGAAATAGCAATTCTTCCCTGCAAGAAACACTGCCAACCAAATTTTATCCCTAATCTCATATGAGGAAGAAATTTTTCATTTCAATGTTCTCTTAAAATCCCTTTGGATTTGCAAGTATACCAGAATGTCTGCTCTCTTTGTGACTAGGCATCTCTGCATTTCAAAATATATTAAATGAATAGTGATTTCAAAGTAATGACTACTTTTCCTCTAGGCCTATTGGCTTCAACATCTTATCGTCAATTGTGAGAAGTATGAATTTAGAAGCTACAGTAGAGGTAAAATTATAGTAAGGAAGGCTGAAGTTATTTTAAATGTTATTCTTTAGACTAACTTTTTTTTTTTCCTCCTGTGAAAAATTTCCACAATTCATCATTAAATCTAGTGGGTCAATTTTTACTGTAAGTATACAGTAAATGTAAAATCAAAATGATACCAAATCTTGGTTTTTTACACAATTACATTACAAATAAAAGCTAAATATTAACTTCTGTTTCTATATATATATAAATTGCATTTATATACACACACATGAATAAATGTTTGTGTATCATGCATATATGCATACACATACATAAAAATGTTTGTATATGTCAATCTTACAACTTTGAAATACTGTGCTCCCTCTCCTAATTTGGATTCTAATATATGGAAAATAAACATCTTCATTCATAGAAAGTGCTATTAATAAGATATGCAAATTGTAATAGAGATGTTTTTGCTGCAATTTATACAATTCCGTAATAGAAAACCTAGACACCATGGGAAAACCTGAGTTTCCATTTATCTTATTTTTTCTAATTGAAACAGGTCTGAAACAATGGCCTTCCGGATAGTAGCTGGCAGTTAAGATAGCCTACTCTCCCAGGAAACAGCAGTAGTACTAATTAACATGTCTTCAAAAACCAGACTGTTGACAGTGAGCTGCAACAGGAGAAAAAGGTTGCTAGGTACCTGCACTCACAAGACCTGAATTTTTTATTCTTTGGGAGAGAATATATTGCAAAGGTTTCAGCACTGGCAACTTTCCCTGCTAAGAAATTTATTCTTCAGTGACTGGAAAACATTAATTTAAATCTTCTTTAATGAACTAATGGGTCACATAAAACACCTTTTACTTTAGCAAAATCATTTTTTAATCAAACATTGTAGGTTTAATTGGTTAATTTGGAGCTACGTTTTGTATACAGAAAAGTGATCACTAGTATTACCTCACAGATGATAGTAATCCCAGCTAAATGGGTAGAGTCAAAATATTTATTGCAGTTTTCTCATTGTTTTCTCAATCACGATACCTTCTGTTGATGTATTTTCAGCCTAGTCTCTTCCCAAGGCAATGTCCATTAAAGGTTCCATATGCATATATTTATATAGAAATGCAAATATATATTTCTATATTAGAACATGGAATTTTGTGTACATGTATACATAGTACGAAATCGTGGAATTCTTGTTATACCTTATCATCATAGAAACATCTAAGGAGCATATTGAGTTTGTAAAATAGGCTGAGATATTTGAAAAATCATGGATGTAAATATGAATGAGATGTAGGTTCCTTTTCTTAAAGCTACATCTCAAAATAGCAACCTGTTCATGCATGCTATATACCCTCCATGCATATTCATTTGCTCTTTTCAGGTGCCTTCATGTAGGATAGCATGCCAGAAACTCCCTCCATTTTGTAAAGGACTCTAGTGGATCAGCATTTACAGAGTCACTATAAATTTATACACTGAGAGAAGCAGGATCTCAGCAGGTGAGACAAAACATAGCAGTCCATTGACCAAAAAAGCCTCATGTGGTGGTGTTCAGTTGGTGAAAATACAGATTTTCAGCAAAATCTACCTGACATCAAAATGTGAGTGTAGTCTAGTTAAAATGAAAGTCTGTTTCTTCATGGGGTTTTTGTGGGGGTTTTTTGTTGTTGTTTTTTGGGGTTTTTTTTTTCCTTCTTGGGACTGACAAAGTGGAAAGTTTAGTAAAGATGATAGGAGAACAGGGCATGATTACAGTGACACTCTGTGACAGTCTTTCCAACTTGGATAATCAGGCATAGTTCATCACAAATTATGTTGGTGAGTAAAGCACCCCAGTTAGGTCCAGTCTATGGTAATCACCAAAAAGCCTTTAATGATTTCATTTTTACTACTCCGGAAACACAATTTAGTTGGCCACAATTGCATGGCTGTATCTCATCATACTGTGGGGTTGGGAAGTCTAAGAACAGTGAGTTAACTGACATCAACGTTGCATGTTGAGAACACAAGCAAGGTCTCCTGCTATTTAGGTGTGTTGCCAGAGCAGGGCTGTATGTCCCTCAAGCAATTCCTCTTACTTCTAATACTGTGCATATAGGAAAGATACAACAGGTTTAAATTCACTCCAGCTTCTCACATTACGAGGGACATATTGAAACCTTTATTGAACTGTCAGGGAGTCGTTGTGTTACGGCAGATGAGACATTGAACAAGGAATCGTGTAGACCTGAATCTAATTTCTAAAATGCGATAATTATATTTGCTTTCTCCAATGATGAATGTTCTACTCCTCTGAGATACTGAGCACCCTCCATCTCCACTGAAGTAAATAAGATGCAGATGTGACCCTCAATGTTAATTCATCCCCTTGTGTTTGCTGTAGGCACGATGCATGCTTTTTTCAGCTCTAACTAGACTAGAATAATAATTATCATCATCCTATTATCCCTGTGCTATAAATTAAGAAAATCTTGCTTTGCAGTGAAGAAGCTCTGCAGATTTCAGCGTATAAAAGAGGGAAATGAATTGGAAGAGACCAAAGATGCAGAACTCTTGTCAGACGTGTCTGAATTGATAGAAGTTGTGAACTACAGCTGCTAATCCAATGAACCAGATGGTATCAATTGTCAAACCAGGTGCAGGAAATAGGGTTGTTAGCCCTCCTGCAAATCAATTAGATCAGCACAAAAAATCCGTAAATGAACTTCCCACCAAACAAACAAATTATACCAAAATTTGTCTTGGGTGCTCATCTGAGTTATGAATGATTGGTCCTTTAGCAAGTGACAGCTGCCATTAAATCTCTTCATTTCTTTTATGAATAAAATAAATTTAATTTTCATCTATTAATGCATCGTTGGAAGCTGCCTAATCCAACACCTTTCTTTTTACTGATCCACGCAAATTGGAAGTGTCAGAAAGCATGAAGTACGTCACCAAGCTAACATCAGTTTCTATTGCACATGTTTCAGTAGGCCTCGTTTATCCCAATAGACACTTAGGAGAAAGCTATTCCCAAAATGATGTGTGTATAAAATATAGGGTAATGTTAGTTAATTGGTTTTTGGCTAATGCTTTGATACTCTTTCTAATGAAGTCTGATCTGACATTTTCCCAAAATGATGCACAATACCCAGGGGGTTTCATGAGAAATTATGGGCACTGGTGGGCTGCTAGAGTTGGTATGAGGTTGTTTAGCAGTGGTATCTGTGGGAAGATTCCAGGGTAGTGGTGAGAAGGGAACCGATGGACTAGATTACAGCAATTCCCCATATTAAATTGTTTCCTAATTCTGACAGGAGGAAGTAGAATTTTTTTAAATGAAATGTCCAAGAATACCCATAAATAGCTTTCCCCTTGATGGACTCCTTTCTTAAATACAGTCTGTAAAT
Organism: Bucorvus abyssinicus; assembly: GCA_009769605.1. Taxonomy (NCBI): domain Eukaryota; kingdom Metazoa; phylum Chordata; class Aves; order Bucerotiformes; family Bucorvidae; genus Bucorvus; species Bucorvus abyssinicus. The sequence goes on along the minus strand of CM020030.1, from coordinate 15,096,636 downwards.
GGTTTTATAGTTAAATATGTAATAGAAATCTAGAAATACTTTACTTACATATTATCTATATACACAGAGTTTATACAGACATGTATATGTGGACATATATTTACATTAGCTATATAAAAAGTATTCTTTTCACTTATATTTTCATTAATTTTTCAGATAAGGGGAGATACAGAAACAGACACATGTTGCACTCTGGACTGGAATTGAAGTACATTTTAGTAAGTCATAATCAACCTAATTGTCTCTCTGTAAGCACTTCCAGAAGAAAGCAAGCAAACAGAGAAGAAGAAATGCACTGGGTGGGGTTTCTCTACATTTAAATCCGCATACAAAATGGACTACCACTGGCTTAAAATAAAAAAGATATTCCCACTAAACTTGTACTCCCTAGCTAAAAGTTAATTGGAAGCATTAAAAAGGTGTGGCAATCAGGATAAATGTACAAATCTGGATGGTTCTATAGGTTAAGTTATTCAAAGAGGAAAACAAAATCGGGAACACTTGAGTATGAAAACAGAGTAAATACCTCAGAATATGTGTTTCATGATAATGGGGGGGGGGGAACAGAAAAACTGAATAATCTAAGAAAATTATGACAATTTGTTCCATACAGAAAGGTTCCATAGCCAGAATCATGTTCTGTTTTTTAAAAGTGTCTGCATGTCATACATCCCAGAACACAAAAGGCTTCGACCAAATAAGCCTGAGATAAACATTTATCATTTTTAAAATTTCATGCTGCTTAAGGCACTGATTAAAGATATGACTCTTAAATGCTCAGCATGCATGCTGTCCCAAGAAACTAGGAATAGTATGCTGTTCCAGGGAAATGCTGGATCAGATATCATCAGAAAAAGTTCAAAGCCCCGGAAAAAAAGAGAAAAATCACATGACTTAAATGTGTAGGGGCAAATATTCTGCTTAATATGAGGTGACACAAATTTAACCTTTATTTTTTCCATGGGTGTGCTTTTATAGAAATTATAATACAGTAACACCTGTGGGGAAAAAAAATAAATCTAAAATTTAAATAAAAAAACCCCATAGTGTAATTTTCAAAGATTTGTTTTACTGGGTAGTTCAGTATACAGATAATAACTGCAGTGTAAACTCAATACAGCAAATATAACTGGATTTTAATATGAAGACCATCATCAAAGGTAAAGTAGCATCAAATTCAATCATACAGCTAACTTTCTGGTTAGGAACATTTTTAGTTATTATTTAAGGTCTGAACACACATACCCACATTTATTTTTCTATTATAACTGTACTAAATGTGCATATGACCTTATCATGTTGCCATCTCATTGAAAAAAACCCCAAACTAATAAACTTACAGAAAGACATTTCTGTTATAACAATGCTCATTTTACAACCTAAACATATTTAGAATTTTGCAGCATTTTCAATCAAATCTCTGAAAGCATCTTGTGGTTTACAAACAATAAATGTTGCATTTATTTTCTGAATGAGTTATTATTTAAAATATTTGCATGTTGAAGGAAATTAAGTAAGGATTATCTCCTGAGATGTGTGTATGAGGGAAGAGAAGTTTATGTAACAAACTGTCACTGAATGGATTGTTAGATTCATCTCAGGGTTAAAGGCAATATTATTCAAAATATTTATAGGGAAGAGGGTATTTCTATACTACACCTCACGATGGCTTAATGCAAAAGTACATGAGCAATAATGAGGTCAGGAAGTAAAAAGCCCATTCCCTCATTGCTTATGTTACACCAAAAAACTTTTTTCTGGATAAAAGAGAAGATATTATATATATGAATTTATCGTGAAGTCTAATTAGTGTTTCAGCAGTCCAATAGCCCAAATTATCTAATCCAGAAAAACCTCAATGATAACAGTCTTAAACCTATTGCACAATGCCTTCCTATTGTCTACCCTTTCCTGGGGTAGTTATGGTTGTTATGCTTACACTGAGTCTTAAGGTTGACAGCTTCAGCCTTAATACCTCTTTTAGTAGACTTTGGGGCGGGCAGTGTCACAGAGAGCAAACAGCATCCCAAGCCATTCACTGGAGGAGTGCACTGTTCCTAGAGGGTATCCCTTCCTCTTCTGATTTAGGGCTTGTTTTCCCATTCCCACCTTTTTCCTTCTGCCTGCTCCCAGGGAAGAGGTGAAAGATGCTTCCTTGCCCTCGTGTCCTCAGGAGCTGTCTGTCAGGCAGGGACTGTCTGGATCTGTCAAGCCCTTCTCCAGCTGCACTCACAGTGCTGGAGCTCAGGCAGCCAGAGTGGGCAATCACAGGGCATCTATTCAGCCCACTCAGGACAAGGGCAGCCCAGGCACCCCCAGGACCTGCCACAGCAGACCACAAGGCAATGGCAAAACCATATTTACTGGGCCACGCAGATCAACTTGTTTGTGACTTCTCCTTTTCTTCCAGGAATTTTGCATTCTTTTTTACAGTGTCGTCCTGTACAGGAAGAAAAGGTGTCTGTCCTGTTGAGATTCTGGTCCTGAAAGCATTTTCATGGCATATGCAAGGCATGAATTTAACACTTCCACAGGCACAGGAGAGCCTGTATTTTTAATCCTATATAATACTTAGATGTGGGTGGGAAGGTTAAATACATTAAATGCTCAGTTATCTACATAGAACATCCACTCCATGCGTGCTAAACAGTTTTCAATGTTTCTATAGGGGTTTCAAGGCAAAACCAGCTACCCACAGACTTTCAGGCTCACAGGAGGTGAAAGAATCATAGAATATATTGAGTTGGAATGGATCCACAAGGATCATTGAGTTCAGCTCCCTGCTCCTCACAGGACTACCTTAATTGAAACCATATGGCTAAGAGCATTGTCCAGTCGCTCCTTGAACTCTGATAGAAGGTTTTATTTTATTACATCTGTGAATGTAAGAAGTTGCTGCTTAGTCCCACTTTAGGTGCTCATCTAAGGTTTATTCCAGAAGATATAATGAATATGTATCTTATAGAGCAAAATTTGTATGGGTTCTAAGATTGAAAGGAAACTAGATGCCTCTTAAATTCTCCCAAGATAAAGCTAACACTGAGAAGTTCCTTCCCACATCAAACTCATAACTTGAACTGATTACTCAATGCAATAATTTAGTGACTGAATAATTGGAACCGACTGATTTATTGATTCAATTTTAAATGTGGCCATTATTTGATCATTGTACTGTTCATCTTTAATTAGCTAATAAAACTGTAGCATATTAGTTTAGAAATATGTCTCATTAAGCGAATATTTGCTTGCTTATGCTTTTCTTTTATAAAATCCATAACTGGCTCATAGAACTGATTTATTTTCTTAAATTGCAATATGTGCCATGAACTTTCAGACCACAAGTAACTGTAGGTAAGCAGCTCCTGAGTAGCTGGCCCTTCTCCCATCTAATCATAAACAGAGATTGAGGAGAGTATTCCCTATTAATTATCTTTGTCTTACATTGAATCCAAAGCAGAGTTGGATTTACCCAAAGGGTGGAATGGAAAATGTGGGGTGGGTGGAAGAAGGAGCGGTGGTGGGAGGAGGGAGGAGGGAGAAGAAAGGAGGGAGGAAAGACATGGCTCAGGCTAGCCAAGTGCTTTGTGGAGTTCTAATGCCTGAGCTAGAGATTAAAGTGCACTTCTAGCCACTTAAGAATCAGACCCCCATGTAGGACACAGTGTGGTGCACCATAATGAATGGAGCAGACCTCAACAATTAAAACACAACCCTGAGAAGAAGAGAAAAATTACCTTAAATTTTCGATAATAGCCTGATTGTGCAGAATGTTGTAAACTTGAGAACTTCTGCATCAGTTCACTCTCTTCGTATTCCTGAAGTAACAACTTACGTCCTTATACCGGGTTGGCTGGGAATTTTCTTTCTATCAATCAGCCAGTGGTGCTGTGCTTCAGATTTGTGGCTGAAACAGTCATGATAGCACACCAATGTCTTGAATATTTCCGAAAGGTTCTTGCACAACTTTCTTACATCCTGCCAGTTACAACAAATCCTTAATAGCATAATGGCTCTATTGATGTTTCTTTAAGGACAATGAATCTAATCCACCATCAATCTAAATCACTGCCTCTGTAACCAAATCAAGAGTTCTATACTGCTATCAAAACAGCTGGCATCTCATCCCAGGAATCAAATATTTAAAGAATTCTTTCTATTTAGTTCATAGCTGTTCAAAATTTTCTTGGAAAGCCACATTTCCAAGAAATTCACAATATCAGAAATGAAATCGCTTACATTATTCCCTTATAGCAGAGAATGCACTTTTATTTTGAGAGTATTAATCAGAGAAACAAGTTTACATACACTATAGGAAGAGTGTAGGGTACAAAAATAGTGAAAAAGGCTCCACATACATACCTAATAAATTACTGGACATATTACTTGCAAATTTATAATCTGGATGTAGAAGTCAAAATCTGAATTAACTACTTTAAAAAGATATTTTCTAGAAGGATTGTCAACAGGAAAATCACATATTAAATTTAAAAAGTGCAATTCACGTTCCTTAAATCATCTGCTCATATTCATTTAATAAGTACAAATCGAAAGACAAAATAGTGATTGCAAAGTTTACAAGAACATTAACAGGAGAAAAGAGTTACACATGCAGATAGAGTGAGAAAATGATTTTGCTGACACCCATGGATAATTTAAAAAATATTCCCATGAAAGATTTAATTTAATCAAAAAATCAGCAAAAACAAGTTTTCTTTGACTATTAATGAAAATAATCACTTATCATAAAGCGTCAGTGAGTGAATCACAGTTTCTTTCCTTCTGCTTATGACTGTACAAATCCTAAAGAAAAACAATGCATGATAAAAGAAAAATGAAAATCAAGTGAATGCAACTGAGCAGCAATGAGACCCTCTCTTGTAGCTAAAGGAGTATCGCTTTTTCTGTTCTACTGCAATGCCGATTTTTTTTTTTTTTTAAATGTTGCAGCACCTTTCTGCTGATTTCCTCATATGTAAGCTGCTGGAGTATGAATAGAAACAGCACTGCTCCACTGACTCTTAGTGAGTTCACCCTTTCTGTACACGATAGGCTCACATTTGAATATAATTACTTGTCTCCTTCAAATTGGTTGAAATCAGTGACCTTGGCAGTGGATGGAAATCACGGTTGGTTGATCTAGTCTTTTCTGCTGGCTGGACACAGGAGGGAGTTTCATATCACAAAATGCCCATCTATTCCAAATGCCGTGGACTGTTAGAGTAAAACAAAGGCTAAAGGCATTGCTAGCAACATGAACTTAGAGGTTTATAACAGCATCAAATTTATCTATGAGCCATTCTCAAAAAAAAAAAAAACAAAAAACAAACCCAAACAAAATGAAAGTCGGCTTAGGTACCTCAGATACTTTTGACTCGTTCTATTTTTTTTTAATTAAAAGAAACTATGAACACCTAGAGATACTTCTGCCTAATAATACTTGCTTATTCAAATCATCCCCATAAATCTTGTAAATACCAGACAAACAACATACATTTCTCAACAGATTCAATATACACTTTAAATTTAAATATCTCATTTTTCTTGTGGAAAAACAGTTTATTAATTTGCTAAATTGAGTTTTGTTAAAAAAACTAGAAATGTCTGTAAGCAGATTCATTTGATCTATTAAATTCTTAAGAAAACAAGTCACAATGAATCACTGACTCATTTTTCGTACTTTTGGATGATCTGTCATCATCATGGCTTGGCTTCGCGGACGAAGATTTGGGAAGGGCTTTAAACGTGAGTACACCCTTCAAGCCTGCGCGGTGGATTTTTTAGGTGAGGCGCAGCGTGCGCGAGACTGGCCCCACCCTTTACACCTGAGGTTCATCTGCCAGGGCCCAGCGAGCTTGGACGGTGACAGCGAAGTCCTCAGGTCGTAGGTTTGGTTAGAGTATCCTTCTCTTAGATGGATGGCCTTACAGGGCTAAACGAGATCCATCGGCCCGGGTTTGGAGTTAGAGTTGTCCTTCTCCTAGGATGGTTGCCCGAAGGCTAGTGAGCCCATCCTGCCCGTGGACACACTTTGTCTGACCCTTCAGTTGAGACCTGTCTGGCTTGGGAGACCCTACCGGAGGCATATGCCACCACCAGCCTAGCTCTCAACTTCACAAGGGCACGCAAGCTCTTTCCCCACGGCAAGGGGGTGCCCGTGAAAGAGTGGATGATCTGTACTCTGATTTCAAGTTCCCTGAAGAATCTCCTTTTTTCATTTTAAAAGGCCAATACACAGAAAACTTTATTCATTTTAATCTGTAAGTCGATTATGAGTATCTCATTGCCTGTATTTGTGATCTGATGTTTAAAATTCACATTTTAATATTGTTAGTCAAAAATTACAACATTAACTCTCATTCATCTTGAAAGTCACAATAGTTAGCGCTGGGGCTTCAAGATTTGCGTAGATGTCTAAATGCTCACCTCCCACTGAAGCTGATGAGTACATAAGGTTACCACTTACCTGAACAGAGGAGAGGAGAGCAAGAGGAGCAGGCTGCCTAAACGTGCCATGTGTTAGAGAGAGAAGGGGATGAGGTGGTCTTATACTGACTTTCCAAATGCCAAGCTAGGATTATATTTATAGCTTTCTAACTAAAGATCTGCTGTATAAGAATCCCAAATTCTTCATACTTTCAAAAACTAACCCACCTCTGACTCCTGGCCATTAACATATAGCTTGTAACTTCTATCCAGAACCTTTCAATGCTTTCTAAATCCAGATTCCTAGCTCATGACCACAGTCCATCTCATGGCCTCATGCTATTTTCAATCCACCTTTCTACTCCATTCTTCAAATCTCTAATTTAAAACCCATCAGATTTTCTGAATTCCCTCTGGCTGTTGTCACCCTCTGCAAGCATCCTACAGGTTGCTCAGTCTGTTTGAGACTTCATCTTGAACTTCTCTGACGACAATCACACTGCTCTTAGGTGAAGTTCAGAAGCCCAGATGCAGGTGGCACTCACCAAAAATCTGTTCACACTGATCTTATGAATGAGATTGATGCAGATGTTGCATCATTTCTTCCTCCTCAATTTTTACTTTGCATTCTTGCTCTACCATTAGACCACTATAACTTTTATTTAGAGACATAGATTAAAGTTACATTCAGTATTTTCATTAATATGAAGTAATTGTGCACTGCACATCTGTGGTCATATTTGTGAAGTGTGAATACAATCAGTTTTGTGAATTCTACCTCTCCAGTGGACCAAGTATTGTTTGTCCCATGGAAAGTGTGTTACAGCTGCAGGCAACTTGCTAGGCTGCTGGCAAGGCCCTCAAGGTTATGCTACTGGACAGTACATGGAAGACTACTGGACAAGACATGTGAAATTGCTGTACCTGACAGGTAACAATGTGCGAGGCTGACAGAAGGATGAATGAATTTCATAGGTGGTTACACAGGGACTTGTGAGCCAGTCTGTGCCAGGCTTCACAGATACTTCGAGTGGAGTCTTGGGTATGTTTAGGGATCTAAAACCTTGCAACAGCACCTAAACATATAAGGCCGAGATTTGAGTACAGATGTAGCAAAATTAGAACCACGGGGAAAAACATAATTAGGCATATTGTCTGGGAAGAGACTGGGGTGGAGAAAGGGAATTACAAGAGTACCAAAAAAAAAGAATCGGAAAAAAGGAAAATTGATAATAAGTTACCCAAAGGACATAAGCAGGGATGTACTTCCTAGGAAGTCCAGCATGTGGTCATCACAGCTGGTGCGGGACAATAAAGCAAACCCATGGTTCTGACCATATGACAAAAGACAAATCTGCTTCCTTAATCATAAGGAAGTCAGCAATGGAGTACCCAGATGGAAGAAGGATCAAGATCTCTGATATCACCACATCATCACCCACCCACCCACCCATAAAGTGCACTGGGTTTGTTAATCACACTGGTCTGGACCAGAGTAATTGACTCCACTACATGCGGAAAATACAAATACAGGAACATACATAGGATCGTCTTTAAAGAGTATGTGCTATCTTTGTTCACATTTTCCATCATTTCTAATAACTGGGTTTGGGTAGCCTCATTCCAGCTGCATTCTATACCCCGTTAGATAAGAACAACCTGCCTGCTGGTATAACTCCTTGCCATATAAAGATTATGCAGTTAGGTAAACCTCCACTTGTAGTTTATCAGTATGTTGATGCTAAGAGAGAATTAGGTGATTTCAATGTATAGTCAAATACTTTAGAAATACCCTGCACCTCTAATGTTTATTAAGAAAGCCAAAAGCTTCCCAAGAATAAGCTTTTAATTCTGATGTCCTGGGTAAATTTGAGCTCAGGTGATTACACTCTGCCTGCTTCATTTTTCCTTGCATCCCTAATTAGATTCAGCATTCTTCTGCTTTTGTCCAAAGCCATGCTACAGTGTGGTTGTGCTCTATTAACCACTGCAGCATACCACACCTCAAATGTACTGCAGAACTGGCTGAAGCAATTTCTTTCTGTATAGCTTGTAATGTAAAACAGTTTTGCATTTGAGGCATTCCAATAAGAATAGTTCTCCACAAACATATGGACCCTTAGCATGAAATCAATGCAGCAAGCGAAGGTTGGCCAGCCTCTCTGGTCCTTATCCAGCAAAGCACTTTAACGCATGCAACCTTCTTTTGGCTTCATCTCCCAGGTGTAAGCATTTTGCTAGATTTGTATTCAAAAAGAGGAAATTTCATCTGATCTGTGATCAGAAATGCTGGTGAGGGTTCTGTCCAGTCTTTGACCCTAATCCCTCATTTGGACCTGTTTTCTACAATTTCTCCTCTCTCAGTTTGAGCCATGATGTTTGCTGCAGCAACTATGCAGCTTTTCAGGGAAAGAGTAAAGTAGGCAAGAAAGCAGAATACTGCACGTTCTCAATGGGAAAAGGTTATCATTAACTTTCACCACACAATTGCCTTTAAAGGGGAAATCAAAATATACCTCGTTACTGACACAAAAAAAAAATCTTGGTCCTTGCCATAGAGGATGCTTTGAGAGCTATATAGCTGATATACACATCCTTTTTTCATAGTACCATGGGTAATGATATCTTACCACAACAACTCTAGCACATATCACTTCTAGTACAATGCTTGGACTTCTGTATTCCTTTTACAATATACACTAGATTAGAAAGGCAGACCGAGATCCCTGGTATTGTGTTTCTTTTATCTTCATAACATATGAAGGATTGTTAACTAACAACTTACAAGAATTATGAAAATAAGACTATTATTTAGGGAACAGATTAGCCAGAAAAGCATACAAACAGCAGGAACTTGTTCTCAGCGTTCAGAAACACTTTTCAAAAAATAAAAAAAAAAGAACATGAGGATACTCTTCTCCAAAAGTATTTGAAAGAAACACTATGGATACAAAGGATACAAAAGCTATGCTCCTCTATTAACATGTTTACCTCCTACCTTCTCTACAAAGTGTCACCATTTGGCCAAGGCTGGCCAATCATGGAACAGACTCTCCATAGCCAGCCTCCTCTCTTTCCCAAGAGGGAGGTCTTAAGAAAGAGATAAGAAGAAAAAAAAAAAAAGCTGTGAGGCCTTTGTTGAGTTAGGAAACTAAAATACCTTTAAGAATAGAAAGATATTGTATACAGAAGACAAGATATGAACAAGTTGATATCGGATGAGAACGGGTGCAATGGGGCGGGAGGGGTGGGGGCTGGAGGTGTTGTGTAACCAAACTACGGTTAAGGAAAACAGCAATAAAGGCTACCAAGCTGTTCAAAGCGGTGGAAAAAAAAGGGAGGGCAGCAGCAACGGCAGCACTGTCCTCGGGAGAGCAGGGTGCCAGTGAAGCGATGGCAGCAGTTGTGGCAACAACAGCTGGACCACGTGGCACAGCAGGGCAGCGCAGCAGTGACAATGAAGCCGTAGAGCATGCAGCAGTAGCAGCGGAGTCACCCAGTACCGATGCTTTGGCTGTTTGATGCATCTATCAAAGATAAACTAACTCTGTTTATCTCAAACTAGGACTCAAAGAGATGTATTTCACTTTTAAAACAAAGATTTTTAAGAAACCTCTTTGAAAATAAATTGTAAATATTTGTCTTAATTCTCTTAATCAAAAAGCAAAACCTCATTTTGATTACAAGAAACTTAATGTTAGATATAAAGAACAAAAACATAGAAGGTGTCCTTTTGTGATGGTCATTTTAAGACATTTGACATAAAAGGCAAATATCTGATGCTAGAAAACTAGAATTGCCTGAAATATTTTTGCAAGAATGCCTTTTCAGATAATTGTGTGGATTGGTAGCACGAAAACATTTAACAGGTTTGCCTTGATTTTGCTTCATTTTTTGCTAGGCAACTGCTTCATTTAGTAGCTCCAATACTGATTGCATATATCCTGGAAAACAACATTATAATCAACCTGGTTATGTATTGATATGATGGGGCATAGAAACCACACAATAGCAGACATGGTGTTAATGGAAGCCAAAGGGTTTGATTAGCCCTTGAGACTGGACCTAGATATGGACAAATAATCAAATTAGGAGTTAGGACATGCAGTTTCCTATAAAGCACAGTAGGACTGCTCTTGAGAGAAGTTTTAGCTCCTGAGAAAAGCTGTGGGAAAATAAACTACCTCTGAATCACTGTTTCATAACAAATATACAGCTGTCTTAAAATAATTTAGTTGATTTTGAAATTTTGCATTTTTTTTTTTACTAGAAGACATTGTGACAATGTTCTGGTCTGTCACGAACCAGTAAAAGTCCGATTGTGAGAGGTGTGATTTCTCAGTAACAGAATTAAGACACAAATGGGGTCAAGTGTATGTGTTTGCTCTTTATTACACTCACATGCAAAAGGGTAATGAGGGAAAGAGAAAGAGAGGAGAGGTAGAGAGAGGGAGAGAGAGAGTAAGAGAAGTACCACCATGGAAATCTGTGGCACCTGCGCCCATCTCTCAGAGTGGGTGGGGGAACGTTCCAACGTGGTGCGGTGCTGTGATCCCTTTTGTTGTCCCTGTCCCCACCTTTTCTCAGTATCTGGGCAGGGATTCTTAGAACTCCTTTATGTAAGTCCCTCAGTCCGTCTGCGCCAGGTAACCTTTGGGGGGTCTATGGGGGTTGTAGGGCACTGCTGCCTTCTTTCAATAGTCTTCCTCTCAGTCTCGCTGCGCTTGCCAAAAAACAGGTGCGGGTGGGGAGCTGTTTTCCACCCATGGTTTATCACACCTCTGAAAGCTTGGCAGGCTCAGCAAGGGCTGTGGTCGCCACATCTGGCTTGTCTGTTTCCATGGTGGTAGTTCTTATTGCTACTATCAATGTTCTGCGAACGCAAAAGCTTGCTTGTTTCTTTTAAGCCGTGCTATTGCACAATGTCCAGCAAAACAGGCATAATGTCCACAGAATCATTTTGCATTTCCCCAGAATTGACCTCCCTCGCCTGGTCACTCGGCAGTGGTGAGCATACCCAGTACCGTCACTGAGACGGCTTCTAGCCCTGGGCCCAAGCGTATGCGCAAGGCATGGTGATTTTCGGTCAGTCGGGGGAATATGTGCAAAACAGGATACCAGTCCCATAACAGACAGAACCTTAGCTTAAAATAGAGGTTCTTCCAGTGAAATGAGGAATTTGTGGTTCATGGCTCCTTGCAGCTTCTAGCGATGTTGAGACATTAATTTTTCTAACAGTCTCTGACATGGTCTCATAATTTAAAGGAAAGAAACTAAAAAATACTCGAAATATAGGGATCTCATCAGTAAAACAGTCTATTAGAAAGTGTATTAGACTAGACAGTGTTAATATATACTACCTACTTGTGCTGCCTGTAATATTCTTATGCACTTCCACACGATTTGAAAGGTGAACTTATGCAGCTGTCTGAAGGAGAAAGTATAAGTATTGCGTAACCACGTTTTATTTACACTTCCTTAATTAACTTTCAACAGTCCTCCCTATTGTTTTAAGAGAATGTATTTGTAAGCAAAAAGTTGCTTTGAAACAAAGAAAATATGCTCATTTCAGCTACGAAAAAAGTCACTTCAAACCCTGAAGATGCTTATAAAATCTTGGGTGAGAAAGAAATTAATCTCAGTGTATGTGCCGACATGCTACATGGACCTGCAGGCAACTATGAGCTCTGTTCTAAAGTGCAGCCAATCAATGCATTGTGGAAATGAAAGCTAGAAAACAAGTAGCTTTAGCTGAACCTCCCTTTGGGTTAGAGAGATATTAACAGTTAATTCTTCATCTTGGATGTACTGAGATTGCAGTCTTATAGTGATTTTAAAATAAAATAAATGCTTTATGGTTGTGATTATAAAATATTTCTTGCACAGTCAAAAAGTGTTATTACATATTTTGTTATCTAGGCTCTTCTCTCACATCACTAGGAGATAGATTTTGTCATTTTAAGAGAGAAATTTTCAAACTAGATGTACTTTTAAAAGTGTAATAACATAAATGTGTCAAAATTTTCAAAACCTAGAGATCCCAATCCTTTAAGAGTCAAGCAAAAAATGTTTAGATTTTCAACCTAATAAACGATGTACAATAGTTTAAAAGAGACAATCCACTCTACATATTACGAAGCCAAAACCTGATGTTTCCCATGCACGGCACTCAATGAAATTAGGGTGTAGTAAGTATTGATATAAATATCACAATTCAGACTTCTCTTGTTTTGAATCCATAAAGTGCTCCTAATGTTATCTTAAACAGCACTATGAATAATTCCTATTTCCTTCTCAGTAATGCTCTAGCCAGTAGTGTATGAATATATCCTAAGACTGTAGTCTGTTTTGTCTGATTTGAAGGCTTGTGTCTAGGTTATCAAACCAAATCAGGTCTTGAAGGCAACAATTAGGTTTATCATTTTTTTATCATTACAAGACTTTGACTGTAAAAAATTAAAAATGCCCTGTTCTGTAACTTGGATGTAACAAACTAGTAAAATCAGAATGGAAATCTAGACAGGAATTTTTTTTTTGTGGGGGTTTGGTTTCTTTGTTTGTTTGTTTGGTTTTTAATTCTCCCCAGAAAAAAATATAAAATGATGAAGAGTGAGTATAAACACTAGGGGAAATTACTTTCAAAGAAAGTTTTACCATACACCCTGAAGTAAGACAGGTTTACTACTTACTGTGCTTTGTTTCATAGCTCATAAGAAAGTTCAGAATAAGATTTTTTCAACAAAGTCCATCTTTCTCTATTTCATCACCTCAGAGCACCGTCTTAGAATGGTGTCCCAGTCCACAAGGCCATCCCAGGTATTTCTGCACAGTCAACTAGGTGTGTTGGTCTTCAGCCATGGCACATAATTCTGCAAAGATTTCAGCAACCCTGGAGAAAGCTGACATTCACTTTACCTGTTACTATTCTACAGAATGTATGCATAGCCCTTCCTCAGAGTAAGTCCAATATAAAAATATAGTGTAGAGGCTCCTTTTCTCCCTCACTGTATAGCTTGGCTGCCTCCAAAGTTTGGCCCTGGAACTCACACTCTGATGCGAACTACTTTTCAGCTTAGATGGTTAGCAACTGGAGATGAACAGATATTTCATCTTCCCTTACAAATTTACTTCTTTTGCTTGTTACCTAAGACCTAAAGCCTTGTGTCTTCATAAGCTCTGAGTAAGACTACTATTTTGAGCCGAACTAACAAAATTAGGCAGCTGATACTTAGGGAAAAGTTGACCAGCTCAAAACCTAGTTTCCCCTGACTATGTTTTTGTTTAGATTTACCTCCTCATATTTACAGTTTACTTCTGCTTCAAAATTGCTCCTGATTTACTGAGTTGTCGGCATTTCTCTGTTTATTACTTTAATTGTAAAAACAACAAGAAACTTCAGAAATTTAGATTAGAAAACAAAACCCACACTTCTCTCTTTCTTGAAAGAGACAAACATACTTTATACCTGAACAAAAATTTTCCTTGTAGTCACACCCTGATAAATAAACTGGAAGAGACTTCAGCAAGGACGAGGAGAAAGGTCATTCACAATTATTTTATCCAAAGGCAGTTTTATTCTGAAGCCACTATTCTAATTTAATGGCTGTATTACTTTCTAGGGAACTGTTTTTTCTTCAGAGTGAGAATGAGAAGTAAAACACTCTAATATTGACGTTATTGTGAAATTTTTCTTTGCTTATGAAACCACGTGGTTCCTTGCAATTTTGGTTCTCCAATTATTCAGATCAAAGTACTGGAATATCTTGTATTTCCTTCAGTAGAAAAAAAATACACTACAATTTATTTCCTTTGTATTTGAAACAAGTCTATGACAAACAGTGATAATCTGGGTCTTTTCATATAATAGTGTTGTAGTAGATAAAGAGGATATGCATGTGAAGCTGGAGACTGGGAAGGTGTTCTGGTCCAGTAGTTCTGACATAACCATATGAGGCTTCAAAGTCGGGTGCTGTATCCTGTAGAATTCTTTCTCTGCTCCAATGCAACACATATGAGACAAGGGCAGAGGAAATTATATCTCTCTTTCACAGATATGTGAGAGTTCATTTCAGAAGCAATCATTTTAGAAAAGAGCTTCGGATACATAAATATTCATTGCAAAAAATAAATGTAAACATTCGACTGGATTTTTTTTAGATTTAAAAAGAGTTAAGACAGATGTTAGGTAAAAAATTCCAGTAGCAATACTGAGAACATTAATGAGATTGTGTGTTTCGCCCTTTCAGACTGGTAAGACTACAAATCTGTTGAGTTACTACTAGGAGAACTTTAAACAGAGTGAGAGTTTAGAAAACTCTGAGCTGTAAAGGAACCACAGAGATGTTGGGCAGAGTTACCTGCTTTGCAACTAGTAAACACTTAGCATCTAGAGATGGTCAGGCATTCACATCTCCTCTTTGGTAATGGTCATATCTCAGCTGCTTCCCACTCAGTATCAAGGCTGTTTAGATTTATGCACCAAACTCTTCTTACACAACACCGAGGCAGTGTTACTAAGTTGCTAAATGCCTAATTGTAATTTGATTTTTCCCGGAGGAGCAGGTACTTAAATTTGAGGCACTGCAGAACATGTTGAAGTTGCCTAAAGCATTGGCTCTACATTTGTTCCCTGATTATTCCTAACTGTGTAAAACCACACAAACAAAAACCTTGAACACATAAAATACATAGTAAAAAGTCAGGTAGCAATAGGTGAAAGGATGAAGATTCTTAGAAACAAGGTATTTTCTATTCATATTTTATTCCACATGACCCTTGACAGAATCAGTTCACCCCTCCACACACATTATTAGGGCTGTTCCACATTAATCTGACTTACAGTGCTACAGCTGTACAGCTTACCTTGTAAGTGATTACTTAATGCATACGACAGGCACATAGCGAAAGAAACACCATCTATGAATGTACACTTCATAATCGCATATTCTGTTACAAATTAAATTCCGTCTGAGGGAACACCAAGTCCATCATTTTACTTGGCTAATGGAAAGAGTCCTCTACTTTCTGACACTGTTTGCAATCTAACATATCATCTACCAGCTACAGTCCCCAATTACAAATATTGCTAAAGTAGGTAAGGCACATTAGTTCCTTAGCAAGTGTAATGTAGCATTCAAGTTTTCACTCAGTACTGCCTCAGACTATAACAAGAACCCATTCTTCAAGGTGGTAATGAATTCTTTAGAATATTAAACCTTCTCTAGTAAGAAGGGGCAAAAGTATTTTCAGTGTATATTATTACTGGTTTTTTAATTGATTACTAGGATATTTTATGCCTAGCTGTCTACTGATATTCTGATATTTTGCTTTACACACCTTAATTTTTTTTTTTTAAAAAATCAATTAAATATTTTTAATACCAATGTTTTGTACCTGTCTTTTCATTGTTGACACATTCATGAAACTCTACATGGATTTCCATTTTATGCTATGAAGGTCGACAAAGGATTAACATAGACTCACTGCATCAATGCAAGAGGATTCAAAATATCAAATCCTTCTCATTCTTCTGATGACTTCTGTGGATTACAAGGATGAGTTCCTCCACTTATGATGTTTGTTTTCTCACATAGTGCAGGCTAGAAAACATTCTTGCATGCATTCAAGAATTTATTATGAACGTTTAGCAGATCAGTAGAAATATCCTTCATTATTGATGAAGAAAATGACAAACAAGCTCACTCACTACCTTTCCAATGAGACATAGGTACATATTAGCAAGGGAAATACTATTGTATAGGGAAAAATATTTCATAAGACATTGTAACCACTTTATTCTGATCATTTTCTTTCATAGTACAATGCATGGGTTTTAAAAAATGGGTTGGCAGAGTGATTTAAGTAGCCTTTGGAAACGTTCAAATACATCCTATACAAAACAATTGAAGTTATTCTTAATAGGCTTCTCCAAAATGAATAAGCTGAGTTAAATTTTCAACAAGTTTAATTTCCTTTTAACACATAAGACTGTTCAAAGCATTAGGAATGTAAATTTGGAGAGAAACAAACACCAAAACCAGACACTTCCCAAGTTATTTCTGTCTTCTTTGACCTTGATATTCCTAGTCCTACTGATCAGAAAGATAAGTCACACTTAATTGTAACAAAAAGACTGATAAATTGTTTCTATACTAAAAACTAATACCTACAATTTATTGCATTATGATATAAACCATTGCCATGCAGACCATTCCACACGTCCAGCACCATATTTGAAATGTTTATTTTGCAATAAAAGACACTTTAAAGTACTATATTGGCTATGAGTAACAATGTTTCTTAAATTAGAAAAAAATAGAGGAAAATACGTTAAATATACAAATGCATAAGGGATCTTCTATTACACATGTATTTAGCAAGACATCTGTATGCTCAATCACAAATACAGTTCAAAATGTAACCTTTCTTTAATCCTACATGAAGCCTATTGTAATAACCTGGGGGTGGGATGGGTGTGTTGATTATTAGTCCCTAAACCTACATATTGTTTTAAGATCACTGAGAAGACTGAAGAAGCTTACATAGTCAATACAAAGACAGCATTGTCAAGAAGAGGTAGTGTTGTCACAACACAAAGAGGATAAGGAGTAGAAAAGACATCAGAGCATCCACATTAGGTGATCACGCAAATGGCATGGCTATTCCTTAGTCTATTCATTGGTAAGATGTCTAAAGACAGAAGTGAGGTAGGTACAAGACGGAGATTTTGAACATAGAAATAGAATTCCCCTATAATATTTACATTTCTGAATTTCACCTATTGAAAGGAATTATAAAGACCCATTTGAACTGGCATGGGGATCTACGCAGTTTCAAGCATACGAGCATTACAAAAGTGGAACAGTTATTGTACTGGTTGTGAAGCAACAGGCATATATCTCAGGTATCAAAAGGGACAAAATATTTTCATTAATTTAACTAATACCAATTGTATTTGACTTGTTACACCAACTTTCCCTCAATTATGCCCACACAATCCTATCGTGACTGATGTTTGATGGAGTCAGCAGGGTCACACAAAAACATACAGGGAACTATACCAAACAGAACAAGTTCATAACAATAATAATCTGTTCTCGTTTCATGAACCAAGAAAGATATATTCACTGAGTATAAAAGAAGACTGATATGCATTCAATGAGCCCCTTAGAACATTAACGTCCCCATGACTGAATAGTACAACCTTGACTGAAGAAAATGTATTCTTTAGTTCTTGATATTAAAAGCTATCACCAGGAGCAAGCTGGAAGGCTTTTATAAAAGCTTATTTATTCATTGAGAAAACATTGTTTGTTATCTTAATAGTATCTATGAAACACTGTGAATCACTATCTATCCCTACTAAATCTACTTTAATATTTCTCCCCTCTCCAGTTCTCTCAACTCCATTTGGAGAAGTTGATGAGGCTGAATAAAGACTGTAATAACAGAGTTTAATGGGTATAGATCTGTAGGTAGACAAGGTCATACGTGTTGCAGAAGTAGCAGCGAAAGCATAGGAAAGAAACATGGTCTTACACAAATCAAAACCTTGCAAAAAGCTGTTAGTTAATAAGCTAAGTGATTTACTTCCTCCTCTTTGTCCATAAAAATAGACTAGATTGTTATTTCTAAAAGTTTGTTGCTTTCCTTGAATTTTTCATCAAAATGTGTTGCTTAGTTAAATATTTATAAAGGCACAGATTAGCAAAAGCAGTAATGCAACTAATTACCCCTGGTTACAGAGGAATTTATTATTCTAAATCCATTTCAGAATCTGGGATTTTACAGATATTGTGAATAAGCCATTCTATAATATATAATTTGAGGGTTTTGTAATTTGGATTTTCTGCTGTTGCCTGACCAGATAGTATAAACTAGGGCTAAATGAGCTTTTCGCAGGAAAATACAGTGAAGTGTCAAAGTTATTTCACAGATAGTGTTAACTGTAATAAGTATTGCCAGCTTGATGCATGACGTGAAGTTAATTTTAATACACGATTTTGAGTGTTTTACCTTTTAGGGGATTGAGTAATCATCATTTTTCCTGAGAAAGAAATTTCAGCTGAATGTGTGTACTCTTTTATTTGTTATCCTGTCGTATGGTAATATCAATAATATTTAGCATCCATCCAGTCCAAGAATGAAGCTTACATATTTTGTCAGGTTATTTTATCAAAAGTACTACTCAAACAATAATCATAAATTGTATAATTGCAAAAATCCCAATTTTCATATATAACCATTCTTCTTCCCCTGCTCTTCCCTTTTCTTCCTCCTGTCACTTAGGTCACAAACATTAATCTTACTTTTTTCCTTTAAAACCTTGAACAGTTGCTGTTCTTGAGCCAGACTGTTCTTTCTCCTTCCTGTTGCAATTGTCTCACAGAACCACAAAATCATTTGGTTGGAAGAGATCTTTAAGATCATTGAGTCCAACCGTTCACCCTGTACTGCTACGATCCTTAAATCATGTCTATCAGCACCACATCCACACGTCTTTTAAACACCTCCAGGGATGGGGACTCCACCACCTCCCTGGGCAACCTGTTCCAATGCCTAACGACCCTCTGTGTAAAGAAATTTTTCCTGATATCCAACCTAAATTTCCCCTGATGCAACTTAAGGCCATTTCCTCTCGTCCTGTCATTTGCAACGTGGGAGAAGAGACAGACCCCCACCTCTCTACAACCTCCTTTCAGGTAGTTGTAGAGAGTGATAAGGTCTCCCCTGAGCCTGTGCTTCTCCAGACTAAACAATCCCCATTCCCTCAGCTGCTCCTTGTAAGATAAGTTCTCTAAACCCTTCACCAGCTTTGTTGCCCTTCTCCGAACACGCTCCAGCACTTCAACGTCCTTCTTGAAGTGAGGGGCCCAAACTGGACACAGTACTCAAGGTGTGGCCTCACCAGTGCTGAGTACAAGGAGACAATCCCTTCCCTCTTCCTGCTGGACACACTAGTTTTAATACAAGCCAGGATGCCATTGGCCTTCTTGGCCTCCTGGGCATACATCCCCTTCTATCCCCTTTCATCCCCTCCTATCTCCTTTGCAGCCCTCAATAATTGCTGCATCCTCCCTTACATCTCCTGGCTCTTCCCCAGAACTATCCCATCCCCTCAGCATTTCCTCTCCCGTTTCAGCTCAGGTTGTTCTGCTCCTAACTTCTGACACGTTTAAGTTCTTGGCATAAGTTTCATTTCAGCATATCTCAAAACTGTAATAAAGAAAAAGAATACATACTTTTGTTCAGTATTCACTTAACTCAAAAATTTTTACTATGCGGCATTGGATGTACAAGTAGAGTTTAGAGAAATGCCATTAATTGTATGGGACTATTAACTCACATTAGCAGTAAGAGCGTACAAAGTCACCAACACAAGGGTTAAGATGAACCAATATTCATTATAATACAATCAGAAACAAGAATTACAGCCTAATAATAGATGGATTTCAGGGAGAAGAGATTAAGTGAAGGGGAAAAAATTATATTTGATATGAGAAGCAATAATAAGGGATCAAACCAAATATTTGAATCATAACCTTCTAATAAAACATTCACCTAATTTTGAGTGTGTATTTTGCAAATATATAATATCCTACTTGGCATTGCTTTTGGTTGATTAATTGTCTCCAGGTGTAAGTCAGGCACTTTCACTTACATGCTTCAATACACTTACTTATCAGTCAAGTCATTACAAGCTTTTTTTCCCTAATCTTTTCAACTACCGAGAGCTGGACTGAATACATTGGTAAAACAACAGAGGGGTAAAACATCCTCCCAATCTGTTTATTACAGTAACTAGAGATAATACAGTAGCAGTGCATCATAATAACATACCAGATCCTTCCTTTGTCTAGTGACTTCATGAGCAAGGTTGGTTGCTGGCTGATGATCTGCTCCTATATTTAATTAGTGACTCATTCACCCATGGCAAAGACAGCAACTTGCTATAGAAAACAAATAAAAAGAGGAACAGGACTTCCAAAGTGTTAAGGTGCAGGTAAAACTATTACAGACCTCCATTGTTTCCCTGTATGTTTGAATTCTCTGCAAGGTCAGTTAGCCAAACAATGGCAGCTGGGTGAAATCAACAGGAAATTTGTCACATCAGTTAATGCGAGTTTTTGGATTTAGTTGGGTTGTTTGTTTGTTTGGGTTTTTCATTTGTTTTTTTTTTTACCTGATGAGTGATTTTCTGTTCTTCCTTTGCCAAGATACCTCTATATCCCCCTTATCAATTCAGAACAAAGAAAATATTTCATAATCTTGCATACACACTGCAGAAGTCATTTTTTTTCCCTTTGTGTTTTTGTTCGCCAAAGGCTCTGGACACAACAGTAGAAGCCTGCTGTCTTCCAGGTAGTTACAAGTGTTTCATGTACAATCCAATAAACTTCCTAAGGTTGTTAACATTAGGCTTTTGAGCGCTCTGTACGCTGAGATTAAACTAGCTCCCATTTGCCGCATTTATGACTATTTCATTATAAATGGGAAAACACAACACTCCAAATACTTCTTCAGTTTAGAATAAAAAATTATTTGAGCTACACACTGAATTTTGATCTCATATATAACAGTACCTCCAGTTTGTATATAGTTGCTCTATATTAAGTGTCCAAGAATTGTGTAAAGCCAGTCAATGTTCTTTAAATTTCTCAATAAAAGAAAATCAGTCAGCAAAAATATCTATAAAATTCCCCAGAAATTGTGTAGGTAATTAGGGAAATTTTAAACCAAAAGCATAGGTTCCAGAAGAATTCAGGTATGATTCAGGAAAGGCTGTCACTGTACAGAGAAACTTTACTGTTTTCAATTTAGAAGATGGAGATCTGACTATTGTCTCTTTAAGGTCATTAAAGTCTTTTTAGATCAAGTCATGATTCCTCCTGAAAAGTTTTCCCCTTGAAATTTAGGTGCCTAAATCTTCTACGTAAATTTTAGAATTCCAGCCCAAGTGGTTTATCATCATCAGATCATCAGTGTATAAGTATATGC
The DNA here is from genome assembly GCA_009769605.1 of Bucorvus abyssinicus. Lineage (NCBI taxonomy): Eukaryota > Metazoa > Chordata > Aves > Bucerotiformes > Bucorvidae > Bucorvus > Bucorvus abyssinicus. The sequence continues at coordinate 15,075,216 of CM020030.1, read as the reverse complement.
TGCTTTGCTAGCCCACTTTCTTTTCTGATGTGGCTTCACAAGCTGTGGAAACATAGAAATATAACCACTTAATTAAACCTTATTTTTAAAAACTGAGCTTATCATCACTAATGAGAATATTGAACAATTTCTGTAACGATAAGTTAGTTAGCTGGTCAGGAAAAATTACTCAACATGTGTAAAGTAGTCTAGGAAAGAAGGTTGTTTGAAAGCCTGGCAACTGACAAATGGAACAAATAAGGTAAAAGGTAAGAGAATTACCTAAACATCAAATTACTGAAGCAGGTAAGTTACACAGATGATTACATATTTTTTTATTATTATCTCACATATTCAACTTATCTTAAAATAGTCCCCATTGTTTTAATTGTGAAACTAGCTGGACGAGTGCTCATTTTTTATACTTGTATGATTTCAACTTCTGGAGAGCTGGTGTACTAACAGCAAGTGCATTTATGCTAGACATTCAAGAGCAGGCAAGGATGTAGAGAGAGGAAGAAAAAGAAAGGCAACACCCTACACTTAATTTATGAATTTAAAGACTTTCAGAACTTTTCAGTCTGGCTTCTTCATTCTCCTGTGAAATGAATTTAGATCTTGGAGAACTGCAGGAAAGCACACTTCTTTGAGTATTACCTGCCTTCAGCATTCAGCCCTGCTCCCTCTGTTCCAAAACCTGTAGAACTGCTTTTGACTGTGGAGGGAATCCTTTGCAGTTAACAAACCACTGCAAAAATTACAGAAACCATAGATTTATGATAGGAGAAAAATCCAAGCTGCTCACTTGGCTTAGCTTGTTACTAAAGTTAATGAAGCAACTGCTGAAGGAATGAAGAATGCCATGAAAGTGATCACTTTATTTCTGTCCCTATTTCAAAATGAGTTATCTGAGACCACATTTCTTTCATGGAATACAGGGAATATCCTTGACTCAAAACACAGATACCACAGTGTTTGGTATTTATGATTTTAAGATTGATTTTAAGAAATGGTAATATGCATGTGGCTAAGTTTAACATCAAGAGTGTAGATGAGTGCTTCATTGTTGTAGCACTGAAGAGAAATCTATCTGCCATTTATTTATCTTTAATATGATTTAAAATAAAATTATAGGATTCTTAGTAGGAAATAAAACTCTCAAGAAAAGAAGTATTTTTGTTGAAACTGAAGACACAAACTTTGGCTTAGATTTCTAGGCAAAAACTGGCAGATTTGTTTTGGGGTTTGGTTGGTTTTTTTGGTTTTTTGGTTTTTTTGCATATTAATTTTGGTCAAAGTATTTCTGTATCTTTTTTTTTTTTTTCTTTTTTGTGGGTTCTAAGCCTTGATGTGTTTCGAAACCTGATGAATATCCGTGCTCTCAAGATACCAAGCCAATGTGTTTGCCTTCAAAGGCTTCGACACTTTAAACCACAATATTTTTATTTTTTTAATGTTCCCCCAAAGTTAGCAGAGTTAAAATAACCTTTTATCTCTATGATACCCACAACAGCTCTGAAAAGCGTGGTCCATGTCATAGTCAAATTGGTCAAGGATATTAGAATCCAACAAACTAACAACTGAGAAGAAAAATACGGTTAACTCTGAACATCACCCCCTTCCTTCTTCTTCCCTCAGCTTTATATGCTGAGCATGACATCATATGGTTTGGAATATCCCTCTGGACAGCTGGGGTCAGCTGTCCCAGTTGTTTCCCCTCCCAACTTCTTGTGCGTCCTCAGCCTACTCACTGGTGGGTTGGTGAGATAAGCAGAAAAGGCCTTGACTCCGTATAAGCACTGTCAACAGCTCTGCATAAGCTCAGCAACAGCTAAAACATCCCTGTGTTATCAACACTGTTTTCAGCATAAATCCAAAACACAGTCCCCTATGGAAAAAATTAAATCTATTCCAGCATAAGCCAATGCAATAAGAATTTTACACTTCTTCAACAGCACACAAAAGCAGTTGACTCAGAAATACTGAGGCTATTTTTATTAGAAGATATAAATCAACAATTAGTAATTTAAACTACTAAAGCCCATCACTCTTGAAATAAAGATTAATAGTCCTTTTTTAAAATAATACTAACAGTGTTTTCTTATCTCTATCCATTGTTACTGTCAATGTATCTGACAGTCAGATTATTTCTTTCAAAAGCATGAGTATTTAAATTCCAAATAGGGCAGATTTTTTTTCAGCAAAGTACTATATCTGAATATTTGAGGCAGCGAAAAAGCATCTCAAAAACTATGTAGGATACATTCTTTTAAGTCTTTACCCTGAAGATCAGTCTTAGTTATACTTCTCATTATGAAGAAACAGAAATAATTTAATTTCATTCAAAAAGGTTATTTTTTTATGTTACACTCACCTCTGTAGGAACAGGGAAAACATGCTTATAAAAAAAATGACAAACAGTACTCTAAAAAAGACAAAGGTCTGATACAAAATACACAGAGGTCAAAGGAAGAAACCCTGCCATGTTTCAAGGATACCTGAATTTACTATCCTGCTTTGCAGAGTGATGAACCAGCCACTGAACTCATCAGAAAGCTGAAGTTATTAACAAAACTGAGATGCCACAAGGTGACTTGACAGCAAAAGAAGGTAAAAAATTTACTTTTTGAACACTAGCTAGTTTTTGTTCTTAATACTTTGTGAAAAGTTAGCCGTGGGATGTTACGAATTATACAACATGACCTTTGAAAGTGGTTGTTTTAATCATTATTCTGCAGTATAAGATGTGTCCTGAGACAAAGAAAAGGAAGTCTGATATATACTTAATCAGCTGATAGGAGCACTAAGTGAGAGCATCAGAAACATGGAAGGAAGAGGATTTTGAGTATGTTGGGAAATTAAAGCAGTTTGTAATCAGATAAATGGCTATAACTTATATATAACGTAAACTTTATCTGTATATGCCTAAGAAAAGAAGGTTTTCTAATAAAAGTTCCCAAATTTTTACACAATACTGTTGTCAATCAGAACTATAAAACCACAGATCATGATGAATGCCCCCCTTCCAAATGGTCCTTATTAAATAAATCTACCACTATACCTCTGAAATTAAGTCTATACCACACAAGTGTACTATCATTTATGTGACAAATAGTATATGCTACTTAAAAAACCATGATGATAGTACTTTAAAACTAAGCTTATTTTACATGATTTTGTGTTTGAGTTTCTTTTTTCTTCAGCTCATGAGTCTTTCAATCTTTAAAGATTTATATAAAAACTAAAGATCAACAGAGATGGAGCATATGATTATATGCAATATTAGTAAATGCATTTAATATAAAACAGTTTAAAAACTGTACCGAATATAGATATATGCTGCCATAAGAGGGATTGAAAAATATTGGGAAAATTACAAGGTATTCCCTCAGTCAGTGTGCTGAGTTAGATCTCTCCATCTCTTTCTTGTCACCTAGTAAAAGAGATTGCCTCTCTTTAAAGTTAAGCAGTCAGAAAATTGCAAGACAGCATGAAGTATGCCATTTATAGCCCTGCTTGACAGCTGATCGGTTCTGCCTGTGTCTAACTTAATCCCCTCTGCCTCTGAATAGACTAATATGAGGATCCTAGCAAAAAAAGAGTTTGTCAAAAGGGAACTTTCCACATCTGCAGGAAACTAGCATTGAATAAGTATCTCTTATTTTAAATTATCTTTAAAACCACACACAGGTATCCATTTTCACCGATTTGAATATTGCCATCCTTTACTCTTTGTCACCAGCTGACTGACATCTAGCAGTGCTTCCAGTTGCTTTATTTAAGGATGAATTTGGTTTTTGAAATCACTATTGAAAGCATTCTTGCTGGAGCATGGACCTGCTTGAGTTATTCCCTCAGTATAGAAATGGGCAGCTGTCAGGGGACTGTGCATACTGAGGTCTCCCTGTCACTTAGAGGTAGGATATTAGCCAGGTTTCTGCATCTAGACCCACAAAATTAAGTAGCTTTCCTAGTCTGGCTGTGGTCAATGGAGTTCATGTCAGGAATTTCAAGCAAATATTGGTTTTGATTTTTATCCATTACCAGAACCATATTTAAGGTGATTGATTTCAAATAATGTGTGACCTTTATCGCTATAGTTTTTGCCTTCTCATACCTTTCCTGTCCTTCCTTACCCTTGCACAGCTCTTTTAAAACTCCAGAAAGCTAAATCATAAAAGTTAAACATTCTAGTAACATTCAAGTTTAGTAAGGACAGATTTTCTCAAGTCCGGAAAACCTTTTCAAAACCCGCAATTGATCTTTTTATTTTTTTAAATATTGTATAATTTTATCAGAATAAAATGCGTATATACAGAGAATAACTTTTCTTCACATAATACAGCATATCTATATCTGTTACAACATTGTTTCTAGATTCTCATCGAGTCACATGTTATTTTCTCTATTTCAAAATAATAAACCTAATTGAAATAGCAGCTATGAACAAATATCATTCCTTGGGCCTTCATAAAATCTAGCTTACTTCCCTCAGTGGTTCAGTTAGACTTCTTCACTATATCCCTCAAGAAAAGCAAAAGAATGATTTAACAGCTACCATAATATCTTGCCACAGAGGCACCTTTCTTTTGTCTTACACTTTTCCCCTCTTTGCCACAGGTTCTTCTCAAGGGATCACCTTCCTCTCCTGTGGGACCCACTTGTATGTGCTAAGACTAAACATACCTCTAAAGACCTAAGAGAGTTATTAGAGCCTCAAGAGCAGTTTCAGTACTCTATCAGTATATAATATGGAAATTTATGAAATACTTCTTTCAATGAGGGGCAACTAAAAGGTATAACAAGGACTGCTTCCATATAAAAATTACAAAACCTGTCTTTTTTAGGACCAAAGTTTGGCTCTGCCATGTGAAATTATATAGAATAAAATGTTTTAAAACAATATAAACTGTTACAAATGATACACTAACAATTATTTTTCAGTTTTAATAATAGGGGTGGCAGAGATTTAATAAACCTCATCCCTTAAAAAGATTTCCTAGCAGAGGACTTCCCACATAATTACAGTTATGTTTTTTTGGATGGGATCTACAGGATTCTGCTACTGCAGAGTTTTATCTGTTAATGAACCATATTTCAAAGCTGTTTTTCAATCAATCCTTCATTTAGTTATTCAAATTCATACCTAAATTTCAAGCAAATAAGAAATCCCAGTGAAGGTAGTGGTGTTGTAAAGATGCTTCGGATTAAATATCTGTATAAACATCTTGCTCACTTAGGGTCCAACAGTGAAATACAAAGAATTACTTCAGAGGTTTTCAGATATCTACATGTGATTCTGAGAAATCATAAAGGGCTGCCAAAGTCCCACTTGGCCACGCATCTCCCCAAAGCAGTGATATAACTCAAATACAGTGAATTCCTTTACAATTGCATTTGTAGAAAATATGGCCATTAGTATTTACACAGTTCATTTATAAAAGACCACAGTTTAGCCCAGTGTTAAATGTGAGACAATGGAAACACTTCTAATGGTAGTACAATATTTCTATATTATTACAGCAACTGTGGTGGTTTTCTTAGTCTTTGTGCCCCGGCCAGAGCCCACAGGTATTGTTCAGGATTTATTCACACCATCCTACAAGCAATTGCTGTGGAATTGACTGCTCAAGAGGCTCTTCTGCCCACAGGTAATTGCAGGCACACCACTCAAGGGGGGGAGACTAATGAGAGTGAAAATGAAATAGTCCAGTGGTGATACAGAACAAGAAGACAGACTCAATGGTGAGCATAGAGGCAGAGAGACATGAGTGTTCATCCTGAATTGAAAATGAAGTCAGCTTTAGTTTTAGTTTCAGAAAGCCTGATCTTCATACCGGTAGTTTTCTTTAGCATTCAGCTTGAGCAGATAAATTTAGAGTAAATTAAGAGTATAAATTCAGGTTTTCTTCTTGATTTATATAAATAGGGGGTGCAAATTCAAACTGAAGTTAGGTATTAGTGATAATTCTATCTTTTTTTATTAATTCCAGCCATTCTAACAGCCCTCACACTAAAGAACGAACCTACACGATCTGCTTTTATTTCAAGTCAGAAGAATGAAATGGCTAAAGAAATTTTCAAAATCTATTTAGCATGGTGCATACAACATACATATATATGTCATGGGTTAGGGATGGGCCAGCCACTAGAAAAATGCCAGATGCTCTCTATTCTCAAAGGGGAAGAGAAAGAGAAAAAAGGAGAAAGACTTGTGGTTTGGGAAAGAAAACTAAAATTGCTTTAATAAAAGTAATAATAATAACATGCTATACATACAAATATATACAATACCAATACAGAACCCAACTCCCCTGATGGCAATTACCTCACAGCCACCACTGATGCTGTGGGCAGACACTGGGAAAGTGTCAAATTGGACTCAGTGCCAGATGGGAAACAGATTCAGGAGCTGGATTCTGGAATTGGATTCAGGAATGCATGGATTGAGATCGAAGGAAGAACGAACAGAGTGCTCCTCAGATGCCAGCCATTGAAGAAGAGAGCTTGACCCTTGTGATCCCTCAGCTTTACACCGAATTTGACATATACAGAATGGAATACCTTTCCACTCAGTGTAGGGTCACCTCTCCTGTCTGCTCCTCCCCGCAGGTGCAGCCTCTCACTTACTGCACCCCCAACGTGGCACACAGGGTTTAGCAGTGACCTTGGTCTGCACAGGAGCGAGTATCAGCAAGATCCTTTCTGCACACCAGTCCCTGGTAGTGACTGTCAACATCAAGCGTTATCACTGCTAGAAGCAGACCCTGTCTGCACAAATACACCATGAACTTCAGACAGTGCCGTCACTTAGCAGAGACTGAGATGGAAAGTGAAATCACGGAACAGAACGAGTTCTGTTCTAACGCAGACCAGGAGAATATGAATGCATTATATGTCATATATTTATGCTGTATGTATGTCTATGTACATAGAGTTTTTATACAGACAAAATAGCTTATGAATGATTGTACTTCAGCTGATTATTTAAGAGAAATTCCAATATTAGAATGACAATAAAAATAATGAAAGAGGAAAGGAATAGAAAATGTTAAGAAACTGTGCTCTCTGAAAAGCCGTATGAAAATGCAGTTGTATATATATTTCACACCACATATTTCTATGAAAATCAATACCTTATTGAAAAAGAAAGAAATTATGATGATTATTCTATTGCTATCCCAGTCCATTTATTTAAAGCTAGTGCTGGTTTAAATAAATAAATAGTCCAGTGCAAAACTCGTCCCAGAGGGATAGTGCAAGATAGATACAATACAAAAAGCTTTCTTGAGCTGGATCAGATGGCATCAGACTTCTTTTAGCTCTTTTTAAAGGGTTGAAGAACATCCCCTGTAAGAGATTGAGTCCTATTTCTACCCTTTCTTCATCCATTTTGCTTCTCTCTGTCTTTAAAATGTTAATTAACTTATTCACATACATGTGTCTCAAATTAGCTCTTATTAACTTACCCTGTATACTACTACTTTATACATTCTACATGTAAAGCAGGATAAACAATGCACCTTACTGCAGGTTGGTTCAATCTGTCAGAAAACTGCATAAATGAAGCCACGTTGAGCTCCAGGCTGTCAGAGCTGGGTTGCTTCTGGCTACCTGAGCAAATCTAATTCACCTATCTCTATAGTAAATGCAGTCCTCAGGGTAGACACATTTAAATATATATGGCTACACTTGTGAACAATCCAAATGATTTACGGTCACTATTAGCAAAAATAACGGGGTATTGAAGGTTGATAAAATCCAGGCTTTACTAATCACAAATTCAAGCATGCCCCCTACATGTTCCTCTGCTGAAATCAGAGTATCAATGTAATGTTATTTCTCTTAGAAGTAAGGGGGTTTGTGGACTTTTTAAATAATTTTATCTAGCTTGACTTTATTGCTAAGATGTTATGGCTAATACATCTAACACATCTTAACATCTTTCAGCATCACAAAGAGAAAACTCTTAGCAAAACAGTTAAGGTAGTAACAAAATATAAGTGTGTAGACAGTGTCCATAACACTGCATTAAGACTAACTGGTGTTTTCAAAGCAGTAGGTTGTTAGAAATGCCTTTGTCGAAGTAATTCTGTCAGAATAAATAAACTTCAGCATATTCAAAGACAGTTTTCATCTATATAAAAAATTAATTTCTAAGAAGAAAATTTGTAACACTAGTCAACTTATCCCCAGAGTGACTTTCGGTGTTATGTAAATATTAACCCTTCCTGTAATAGAAATCATAAATATATATACACCAAAGTTCTGCTCACATAAATATTTCAAAAAGGAAGAAAACAATATGTCTCATGACTGAAAATGTATTTGTTTTCTCATCATTTCTATTCATAACTAAAGAACTCCACAAGAGCATAGCTTCTAGAAAACAGGAGTATGACCTAAGGGCAGAGATCTAGTACAAACCAGATTGACTGTAAGAAAAACAGACAGTTCTTTCATTATTTTCAAACAATCCTCCAATCTGGTTTTATATAAACAGAAGAATTGGGAGGATAAAGGGAAAAACCTGCAGCTTCTGTTGTTCAAATAAACCACAAATGCATGCAAACTGCAGTAAGGCTGTAAGAAAAGGAGTCTATGGGACTGAAACTCCAGGACTCCTCAGTGACAACCAAGTGTGCTTTCTGCAGATGTCTTGACTGACATTTTGGTTTAAATATGACTGAGTATTAACAGAAGTTTCTGCCTGTTGTCAGATGGCTTAACATTTTTTTTTCATCCTCAATGTCATTGTATTGTTAACTCATTTTTAAAAACAGAAAATTTCTTTAAGTTCTTTCTCTCCTCCTCCCTCCTTTCCTTCAAGAAGGTCTTGTATACTGACTGATTTATGCCAAGACAGTGAATTTTATTTTTATTCTAAATGTCAGATTTATACGTTCTGTGTACTTATTCATAGATACTTTCATCTCTCCATGCTAAATGGGATTTTTTTATACTTCAAAGCTTGGACAGTTTTCTTTAAAAAAAGAAGGAAAACCAAATTCTCATATTCTTGTGCATATATACGGGAAAGCTTGATGTTAAATTTCATGGAAATATATGGCAAAGCATGACCTTATTTTAAAATGTAAATCTCAGTTGTACGTATTTTTGAAGCAAGTAAAGTCTAGTGCATGCCTCTTTTTTTTTTTTTTTTTCCTTTGTTGTCTTTGGTTCTGTCCTAAGCTTGTCTGTGGTACTAACTGACTTTTTAATATCCTACTAAGTTTGTAAGCCCTAAGTATATGCTGGAATCTTAAAAGCATTAACCTGGTGATTTAACACGCATGAACTAGCAGCTAACAAACTGTCTTTTAGATGCAGCTATTTGATCCTTTATGCCCAGCAATTTTGTTTTAATACCTGTGGAAAAAATCAGGTTTGGTCAGGCAAAACTTGGAGGCATTCATAATACCAAAGATGTGTGTCCCAAAGATGTGTCCTAGAACTATTTTGTAATCTAATAAAAGTAGCAAATTAAGTAAAACATTCTCCCTATTGATACCTGCACCTTTTATCAAAGAATCAGCACAGGACACTAAAGAAACAAAAACTAGAGTATAAACAGCTTTAGAAAATAAGATGATTCTATGTAAGCTTCGTGGTAAACTGGATGTTCCTTTGAATTCACTAAAATGTGCATTTATACAGAGAATGAATTACATTTGAAAAAAATTTTGAATGTTTCTTTATAGATAATAAACCAAAAGCATTTTACAGAAGCATTTAAAATGTCAGAAGATGAATTCAGGTTGTTCGCTGCAATTGTGACTACCAGGAAGTGTATGTGGGATTGACTCCAGTTCCTGTGTTATTAAACTGAAACTCATACTGGCGGCAGAGTTCAAGAAGGCATTGTATCACTCTGGATTTGCATCAGCATGATGAATCTGAGAGACTTCATTAGTATTAATATACTGTGTGGTCATACAGCTGGAAAAAAACAATCATCCACAATTTCTCATGCCATAAGCCTCATTGGATGCCCCTGAGTCATAGCAAATTTATGAAGAGTAGAAGTGTTTGGCTGTCTACCAAAGATACTGGAATACTTAATTATGTGACATGCTCAGTCAGCTCAGTGGCCAGTATGGCAAGAAAGCACTGAAAGATGGTGCTCATTTATTTTTTCTTGTTTTGAATATATTTTCTCAGCCCAATCTCTTCCCCCTGAAGATTGTTCTAGTCTCTCCAGAGACTGTTTAATTTAAACATGGGAAGATAATTTCTAAAAAAACCATTTTAAAACAGAATATGACTCCTACTGAGAAATAATGTGTCCAGTAAGATGTTTCCCTGAGGTCCCCAGGACTGTTCATGTACTATTTTAAGCAAAGTGCTATCTTGGTTACCCTAATCCAAACTCTGTAGAGTTCAGCTAACAAACCAGAACACATAGTTCCTGAGCTGGTCCAGGGTTTCAAGGTATGTACATGACAGGTACCTACAGCAGACCTGGGCTTTTCTGTACCAGCCGCTGTACAGGCACTGTTATGTTACAGAATCTCAAACGACACATGGTGGACACATTATGGCAATTGAATACTTACTACTTCATTAAAAATTAAGCTTGCAACCAGAAGTATTTGTGCCTTTTCTTAATGCTATCATCACATAACCTAGTGTATCACCTCATTTCGTCACACAAATTTGTTTTAGTTCAAGCATTTCCTTAAATTACATTTGCCAGACATTTCAGTGGGATTTCTCAATGCACCTGTGCCTCTGTGACTCTTTATTTACCATGTGCTAACAGCATCTTACATTACATGAGCAGCAGAGAAATTCTCCACCTCCCTGAAAGCACAATCTAGTGAAGTACGCATAAGATTCTTTACACATGGTATCTTGCAAAGACCAGAAGGGAACGTGTATCTGGAGCCAAGAATTCATTGTTAGTTAAATTCATGTTTTAACAGTCTAGAAGTGTGTATTATGATATTTAGAAAATTGTCAACATCAATAAGGTTGAAATTTTTTAAAAAGAAGCCTATCCTCACATCTACTCATTTCCCCCAGTCCCCAATGTCCCCTACATCCTACACTTGACAATTATGTACTTTCTTGCCCAAACTTTCCCCCTTCCCCCTGCTCCCAAGGAAGGGGTGAAAGCTGCCCTGCAGTCTCCCAATATCCCAGAGGCCTGTTTGACCAGCAGGGCTGCCTGGGGCTATCAGCCCCTTCCCCAGCAGCACTCACAGAGCTGGAGCTCAGACAGGCTGGGCAATGCACACTTGGCCACAGAGCAACTGGTAGCCCTGCTCAGGCCAAGGGCAGCCCAGCCACCCCCGGGACCTACACAGGCAGAGCAGCTCACAGCCTGCGACCTTCTGCTAGTAATGGCAAAAAATGAGTTCAACACCACTGTAGCTAGTAAATTAATTAACATGAATATAATTTTAACAGAATTCTGGTTTCTTTTCACAATCTTGGTGTCAAAAAAGAAAAAAAAAAAGCACAAAACCAAACAGAAAAACTATATCTTGTCCTATGAATAAAAATAACAACTGTATACTGAAATGACCCCTGAATAATAGTTAGGATGGTTATTTCTCTGGTGTTTCCTAAGAATCAGAATATCTTAAAACTATATTTGTATTACTAGACATCTGAGTTCTACTTTAAAGAATTTATGATGGTTTTAAGCCTTTAGTAGAGATTTGTAGGATATTGGAGTAAAATCTGGTCGCGAAGTGTGATCTACTAATGATAATTTAAAATGAAAAACAATGAAGTTATACAACCCTTTGAAGTTCTTCTCTGTGCTCCATTATTAAGTGAATTAAACCCACAGTGAAACACACATCATGAGCTATGTTTTCCAAATCTGTTAGAATGGAGTAAGCCTGGCTCTGATAATTACAGACAAAGCTGATGACTTTATGAAACTAACAAGGGAGTTGTTGAATATTTGCTTAAGTGCCAATTAATTACCACTGAAGTTAGATTTTATACTCTGATGACCAAGTTAAAGAAACATTAATTATAACCAACTACCCTATTTTCGGTATTGTCACATGAGGTTAAAAGCTACCGACCTCCTTCGGAAACAAGATTAATATGCTTCTAGATTCACACTCACGTCTGAAGGGTCAACTATTAAAATTTCTTCTGGGACTCTCGAGATAGAACATTTCCAAATAGGAAAGCATATAGTTCACATGCACCAACAGAAGGATAGAGGATTCAACTGCAATAACAAATGTAGGCTGATGAAGCTTTTAAAACATCCCATAAAAAGATAAACTCTCTTAGAACACAAACAGGAAGGGGCAGGAAAACATGCCAAGGGAACACTGGACAGCATCCAGCTTCCAGTCTTAAAGAACTGAAGGACATTTGAGTGGATGAAAAAGCTGAAAACTTTAGAGAGGAAACAGGGCTGGTGGAAAGGTCAGAACTATATATTTCTGCTTTTCTGACAGTCAAATAAGTGAAGGTGCATTTCCTATAAAGGAAGCATTCAGCTACCACCGGGTATTTTTCTTCAGCGTTACGTCTTGCAGCTGTTGTGAATAAATAATTCCTCAGTGTGGTCAACCATTGATGCAAGGTACTAAACCTTTTGCAGGTTAGGATGAACTTTATGTATAAATGCACATATTTCACAATCACTCATTCTGTCATCGTGCACCTTTTTCCAGAAAATGAAGTAGACTCATTCTTTACCTTCCCTCCACTATAAAGAAAAAAATACTGAAGACTGCAAGATCAACTCTGACATAGGGAAGACAAGCCTTTTGAATGATACTTGGTTTCCCTTTCCACACATTACTGACCTTTTCTTAGTTTGCATATTTCTAATAGCACAATCCTAAAGTCACGGAAACAAAGCTACATAGTATTCCTTGTGGAATAGTTGGAACATTTTATGCATTTAAATAAAAATTTGTACTTATGTTAATAGTTTCAAATAATTTCCATTAAAGCAATATAACTAATACAGTTATCTTGTCTGTTTTTTTTTTAATTGTCAAATAAATGTCTTCTATATTTGGAGTTTGCAAAATGAGATGTAGAGAGAGGTAAACTGAGCCAGTCATGGCATGTATGATTAGCCAGTTTTCTCATTATTAGAAGTTACAATATCACAGCAGTCGCAATTTTACCATTAAGAAATAGAATTGTGCTGCTCTGAACATCCAGAGACAATCAGTCAAAGAAAAAATGAAAACACAAAAATAATTAAAAGATATTTACTGAAAGAGAAAATAAAGTATCAGATGTGAAGTTTTTATTTTGGTAAGGACAATATGAATCTAAGTGGGACAAGGGAAATATATCAACTGAATGAAATATGCAGGCTTCAATATTATTACTCTTCTGGCCAGGATTGTATTAGAATTTTCATAAATATTCTGGATGTCTGGGCCTTTGTAAGCAACAGTTCCACCAAACACTCTTTTCTCATTTTAAAGAAAATTTAGAATAAGTGAAATTTTTTTCATTTTTCACTGTATTAAAAATTATTTTACAGCAGTCACTCAAGCTTGTTTTGTCTCTTTAAAAAAAAAAAATCTTAAAACTGGATCATATCACTGGGTAGTTGAGAATAGCGCATGGGGCTCTATCTATAACATGGATTAGGAAAATTTTGCCAGCAAGTACACTCACAGATTAATTCTTTAGGGTGGTTTTGGTTTCTTTTGTTTGTTTGTTTCCCAGCTCCATCAAGATTGTTATCTTGTATCAAATAAGTTTTCTAAATGCTTTTATCAAAAAAAAAATAATTTTATTTTCAGAGGAAAGCAATAGTTATCAAGACTACAGTTCACTGTATCACAATAAGAATTTAACATCTAAAAGAACCTACCGGAGAAATTGTCAGAAAATCTTATTTTTCCTTACAATTTATTTCTCCTATGCGGTAAAAGAGGAAGGTTAAAATCCCATAGCATTTGAAGACATACAGTGCCCATACATTTAATTATGTAGAATTAAAACTTCAGCCCATCATAACAAGCATTAGCACTTCCAATGTAGGATGCTAACATATAATTTGTCTGCAGCTCCTTTCCATCGTTACCCAGAACAAGAGTAAAAATTTTCCCACCTTTTGACCTTGAACATGAAGAACCAGGATAAGCCTCAGAGAGGAAGGCAGCTGAAAACACTAGTGTAATTTGTCCATAACCCTTACTTCTTACTAGCAGCCATTTCTTGTGAGAATGTAAAACTATATGTACCTATCACTAACAAACTAAAAGTCTTCTGATCATGCATGGAAAAATATGAGAAATTTTCAGACTTTGACTGAAAGAAAATGACAATATTTGTACTCAGTAATTGAAAGCCTAAATATTAAAATGAAAAGCTCTTCAGAATGATTAAACAGAAGCATACTTTGTTTTCATCTCAAAGATGAAAGTGTTCATTTTGATGGCCAAAAAAAACCGGAGGAGGTGAGAAATTACTTTTTAAAATTCCTTTTTTAAGATATGATTTTCATATTGCAGATCATGGGGGGGAAAAAAAACCCAAACAGACCTTTTCTTACTGAAGGAAGTTAATGTTTGTCACTACTTTTGATGGCATCAGATTTCCTGTCAATTATAACCTTTGGCTGCCCAAAAAGCATCAGGCTTAGAAATGGCAGTAGAATTTAATATCCCTCTTAAAAATCCACTCAACGGTACAGTTCTGTGTTGTGGTTTGAAATTAAGAGGCTGTTGTCTCCGAAAGGCTTCGCGACTTTGTAGCTTCGGGGAAAAATGTAAAACCACCGAAGCCTACACAAAGGACTATAAGTGGCTCGTTAAGGCTTTGTTTAGGCACAGGAACACGAAAGCCATGCGAAAACACAGGGTGGAACAAAAGTGGTTTAATGCCGAACGCAATTAAAACCATAAATCAATCACTTAAACAGGACTGGTCGGAAAGGAGAAAGAGGGAGAGAGATTAATAAATGCGTAAATATATATACATATATATGAAAATACACTTCTTTCCCCCGTGCCGAATCAATATCCCCGCTTAAACTAAGAACACACCAGGCGGCCGCCGGTCCAAGGCGGGGGGGAGCTGGAAAGGAGAATCGCGGAAAAGAGTCTTTAACCTCCAGGGTCTCGTCCAGAGATGAACTGTCCAAGCAAACTTTCGCAAGGATTCTTTCTTCTCACCCTTTAGTAGAGGACTCCCTGGTATCTTCCTCTTGGGTGTTCATCTGTCCCTCCGTAGGACAACGATGTCCGCATCGGGTCCCGGCAGGATGGCTCCTCAACGACTTGCAGGCGACGATCCTTCTCGCGTCCCGCGGTGGTGGGTCTCTCGATGTGGGTGCAGGGTCACCTCGCATTCCCCTTTCCACCTCCTCGAGGAAAGTACTCGCGAAAGAAATCTTTTTACTGCTGCGTGGAGGCAAGCGGCGTTCTGTCTCTCTGTGTTAGAAATCTCTCTCTGGGTCCTGTTCTGAAAATTCAAATGTGCGCGCCAGGGCGTGTCGGAAAAAAAACTCCACTTTTTATACGCTTATTTGTCGAGGCGTGATTGAAATGCCTTGGCTACCAATCAGGGAGCGAGAGGGCTGGTGCTTCTCTTCCCAAAAGTCACGAGAAAACTTTTCGAGCGCTTCGGGGGGAAGGAGAAGGGGGAGACAAAGGTCTCAGCCCTCCACCAGTGCCATCTTAACCCATTACATTCTACTAAGTTACTAAACAATAATTTATAAAGCTCTGCCAGTTCAGTTGAATATAATTAATACAATTTCCTTCAAAACAGATTAATAAAAGAGTATTTTTGATCAAATGGGAAAAACGTGAGGGAGCAAATGGAACGCTCCTCCATAAACAGTTTCAGAGTGAGTCTGGTGAAATACAAGGACAAACACCCTTGTTCCAGAGAGGGATGCAGAAGAATAGTTGCATAGTGCATTCACTACACTCCTATTCCCCAGGAATTCTTCCTTGGAAATGGTGGAAATTGTTTATGATACTGAACTGTACATGGCCAAAAAAATTTAACAGCTTGTCACCCAGTTATCATTACCTAGTCTCCAAATTTACTACAGTAACAGTGAATCTTCTGGAATTTTTTTTTTCCTTTAGAGACTGTAAAAACACATTTGTTGTCTAACACCTTACAGATCCTCTAATTAACCCATGCCCTGATGATACCCAAACTTGAATGCAAAAAAAATCAATAATTTACCAAACAATAAAAGCCCTCAGAAATACGTTTCCTTTTTTATTCTTACCTTCACAACAGCAACTTGCTAGAAGAGACACAGAAGATCCTCCATGAGATGTAAAAAAGTAGAACTGAAACAGATTTCCTGCCACCCCACCTCCACAAATCACGCCCTCACCCTCTTACTACGAATCAATATGTAATACCATCCTTTACACAAATGGGTCAAGCCCAACTTTAAAAGTGTTCTTTTACAGGCAATTCTCATAAAGTCTTACTGCTCTGGTGTTTACAAAGCTGTACTCAATTCCACCTTAATTAACTTAACTTTCCTCTCTTCTCTTAATTTCTCTTAATAAACTCAAAATCTCTCCTGAAGTTTTGCATATCATTATGGTCAGACTGACATTTCTGTATTTGCTGCCTTCCAGTTATTGCATCATTCTGTAGATTTGTTAAAATTTAGTACATTATTGCTTCCAGAATTCAGTAGCAAGTGTTATCTGAGCTTCAAAGTGAAAAACTCAAATCATGGCTTCTACCTACTTCTACCTACCTGAAGTAGTTTCTATCTCCACAGCTTTTCTTTTTCTTTTTTTTTTTTCCCCTCAGCTTTCATACTCTTTTCCTTCTGTTCAGAATCTATGGGTGTGCACTGTATCATCACTGGGAGTCTTGTCACTCATTACTGTTGTACTAGGGTCAAAAGATTCCTGATGTCGCTAAGCCATGAGAAATGTATCTTCAAAAATCAAAAAGGCACCAAATAGTCTATTTACTACTTTTCAAATTGATCTGAATAGTAGGTTCTAAACATGCATAATGCATCAATCCAGAATGCAACCTAAAATCATCAAGATACAGTCCAGCATTAGTTACTAGTTTCATCTTCTCATAGCCATTTACATATCACAGAATACTTTTGGTCCAAAGAAACCATAAAGGTCATCCATTCCAACCATTAACCCAGCACTGCCAAGTCACCACTAAGCCATGTCCCTCAGCACCACATCTACATATCTTCTAAACACCTCTAAATATCAGGGATGGTGTCTCCACTGCCTCCCTGGGCAGCCTGTTACAATGCTTCACAACTCTTTTTGCAAGGAATTTTTTCCTAATATCCAACCTAAACCTCCCCTGGTGCAACCTGAAGCTGTTTCTTCTCATCCTATTCCTTGTTACTTGGGAGAACAGACTGATCCCCACCTCATTACAACCCCCTTGTAGGGGGTTGTTGTGACCCAAGCACAGGACCCAGCACTTGGCCTTGTTGAACCTCACACCGTTGATCTCAGCCAATCAATCCACTCCTGATTGTTGAGCCTGTCTCAGGGAAGGCAGGATGTGGTCCCACTGGTCAATCTCCTTCTCACTCTCCCTGATACTCCTCAACCTTCTCACCTCCTCCCAGAGCTCTGTCACTAGGCAGAGCAGTTCCTCTACCTGGACTCACTCCCACAGGGCTGCTCACGGCTGCCGTCCTGTACCGGTGTCACAGCAGGGCACAACCTGCAGCCTGACCCCTGGGTGACTGCGTGTCTCCACTGCAGCTCTGTCTGGGCAGCTGCGTCAGTCATGGTGGGTGCAGCTTTTAGAGAAGCCGTGGCCTTCTGCTGGGTGGAAACCATCGCTTCCTGGTCTGAGCGGGCGGACCTTTCAGCGCCCTTCCCACATACAAACTGCTGCGCAAACTTCTGAGCCGCGTTCTGGCTGACATGCCATTCCCTGTTTGTCCGCTCTGGTTGCGGCGCCCTGCAGGGGCTTCTTTCATAGGTGCGGGTGTGGTCATCACTACCCTGGCAGTGCCCAGGCCTCGTCACCCTGCTCTGGGGGAGCTGCTGGCTCCTGGCAGGTCTCTCTGCTCGCCTGGTGTTTTCCTCCCTCAGGAAAACCTCAGGAATCCCCCTGTACACTGAGATCCACATCTCTGCTACAGGTCGTACCAGCTCCAGAGCAGCTCCTCTCAGCAACTGTCCAGGTAAGGTCAGCCAGGTATTCGTTCAAAAATGACGACATCTCACCTGAAGACAACATTTAGATTGCATATTCTTTAGCCAGTAAGTGCTTTACTGTCATCCAAACTATTTTTAGTAGTTTGAAATGTATCTACTCAAGGTTAAAAGCATTTCCTCCCCTTTATTGAATGCAAAAATTTAAAAGAGCCATATTGGCCAACAAAACTTCCTAGGCTATAGAGGAAGCATAACATTGTAAGTAGAAAGCAGGAAGATGATGAAATAAATAAAATTAGAAGAACATAAGGAGTAAAATCAGAATATGGGGAAACACTAATCAGGAAAAATAAAAACAGACCTTCAGTTCTGCACAGCAGAGAGAATATGAAGCACATGCAGCTACAATTGCAATAGTTCATGAAAAGTCAATCTTTTCCTGCTAAAGGAAAGTACTTTTTTAACTCAGTGGAGCTAAGTATCCAGAAATATCACACTGGGGAAAGATTTGAAGAAAAAAACCCTGTTACATGTCTTTAGATTTCATTTTATCTACATTGCAATCTCATTTTAAGCAATTTTCAACCACAATAGTACAGTAAGGTAGTCTTTTATTTACACAAGTCACATTACATTTTTATCATTACTGGTGTTATTATAATTGCAACTCAAACTTACACCTTTTTATTAACAAAAACCAGTTCTCTGACATAATTCAAATATTTTTCCTGAGCAAATACATCATATATTTCTTCTATCTGACTTTTCTGAATGAAGGTTTCTGTAACATTCATAAAATAACAGAAACAAGTAATATTCAAATATTAAAGCAGACTCATCTGTCTTACAGGAAAAGTTCAGGTTATAGGCAGCTGTGTTTCTGCAAAATCAGTGTATGGTGAAATTTGGAGCTAAAGCCATTCAATATACGCTTTAAAATGTCAGTCTTTAATTCTAGCGATCCTTTTATAACCCACAATGATTCATCTAAAAAAAAAAAAAAAAGAAGAAAAAAACCCCCTGATTAAATCTCATGCTTCTGAATTTGAAAATCTGCATTTTTCTTAGCAAAACCAGAAGAATTCTTTTTCAGACTGTGTCAAGTGTAAAGGGCTGGGCTGGACACTAGATGAATGACAGATGCTCTCTATTATCCCCTTTTCCTTCCCAAAAGGGAAAAGAAAGGAAATAAGGGAGAGAGACTTATGGATTGCAAAAGAAAACTAGAACTGTTTTAATGAGAATAACAATCTCATTAAATATATTAAATATAATACAATTAAATATATACAAATATATATAAAACCAATACTGAACCCGACTGGCCCTGATGTCAGTTATGTCACTGTCACCACTGACGCTGTGGGGAGGCACTGGGGAAGGCCCAGACTGGACTCAGTGGTGGATGGGAATCAGATTCAGGAGCTGCATTCTGGAACTGCATTCAGAAATGCACGGATTGGGATTGAAGGAAGAACAGAGTCCTCCTCAGACGCTTGCCATCGAAGAAGGGATTGACCCTTGTGATCCCTCAGCTTTAGACCAAGTAGGATGTCTATGGGTTGGAACTCCTCTTTGGTCAGTTTAGGGTCACCTCTCGTGTCTGCTCCTCCCCGCAGGTGCAGCCTCTCACTTACTGCACTCCCAGCGTGGCACACAGGATTTAGCAGTGACCTTGGTCTGCACAGGAGCAAGTATCAGCAAGATCCTTTCTTCACACCAGTCCCTGGTAGTGACTGTCAACATCAAGCGTTATCACTGCTAGAAGCAGACACTGTCAGTTTTGTTAGAAAATAAGCATGTATTTTGTTTAAAAGTTCTATAGAAAGATGCTTTCTGTTATTTATCTTTCAATATCATTTATGGTTACTTGCAGGACACCAACTGTAAAAGCTTAGTTCTTAGATTTCCAAATATAAACTACAGTATTTCATAAGCTACCTATGCCATCTGCTTCTCTATGGTCACACAAAATTACTTTTTCTTTAGGTACATACTTCAAGTATTATTGTATTGCACAGAGAGAGACATTATGTACTTTACATAAGCTATTATGTTGCTGGAGTAGGTTTTTAAAGTAAATAATATTTGAAGAAGAAATGTGTATTGGTTATGTTGATATTTTAATATTTTGCTATCTCAGTTTATATTCTACTTTGAATATAAAAGGGCTGCACAGGATAGCCCCACTGGAGCTTGGCAAGAGAAAACAGACAGTGCTATGGACATCCCCAACACACCTGATATACACGCTTTGAAAACAGAGGGTAGAATGAAAGAAACTGATAGCATTCTAACTTTCAAAATTAACGACGTCATTAGTAAGATAGGTCTTGGTAATGTACTACAATGAATTTGCCTAGGTACCAATAATGCATTCGTTTAAAACACGAAGATGTTAATCACAATGAAATAAAGAGACTGAAGAAAGGGAACAGTAATAAAAATCTGTGTAAAAGTAAAAAATGCTTGACCTGTGTCGAGCATTTCAATATTACCTCAGCGGGAAAAAAAAGTGTCAGTGGAAACACTGAAAATGAGAATGCACACACAAAAATTAGAGTTCTGACAATTCATGTGGATGAGAGAAAAAAAGAATGTAGATATCTTCCATAGCTCAGAAACAACTTAATTCAACCAGATGTGCCCTATTTATGCAAGTGTACTGTCTTTATCTTACATCAACAGAATTAGGTCATGAAAAAATAGTGAATTTTTAAATAAATTGACTTTTTAAAAACATATCCCTGACTTCCCACTGAATTGTGCAGGAGCAGAATTAGACCACTGGTTTGTTTATCCACAAAGCCTGAGAGCCTGAGATCCTTTGAAGTGCTGAGTGATCTCCCTTTCCTTTAACTGAAAATGAGAGCGTAGAAAGAGCCTGTTGTGTGCCCAGTCCTGGCTGGTTCAGGTCTTTGATAAAATACTCATATCTCTTCAGGTGTCTCAAAGTATCTAATGTAATTTCAAACAGGATGTCTGCCTGATTTCACACATTTTATGAACTTAAGGAGAAGTTTTTCTTAAATAAATAAGAAATCTGAAAGACCTTTTATCTTAGGATTTTATAAAGCTGCTTCTTTTAAAGCAAGAGGTATGAATAGCTGTTAAATGCTGTTAGGAAAACAGATAAAGTCAGTCTAGGGTGAAGGGCTAGGTTTCTTGTCCCCCTTTAAAGAAATTCTTTTGTCTAATGTCAAATTCGCTGTTTGATATAGGCAATGGAAATAAACGTTGGTATTAACAGAGAATCTTATAGAATTATTTTGGTGAACCATGCATTATTTATAAATTCTACCTAGAAGATAAAATCACTGTCTACAAAATCTCAGGGTATTTTTCTTCTCCACATTGTGCACTCTGCTGTTTAAAAATCAGTGTTCCTGTTTCTGCAAACGTTAAATTCAAAAGAAAAAAATTGGGTCAGAGGAAAAGGGGTTTTATGGCTTAACTGCTGTAGAATCTTCAACTCTTAAATAAGGATTTGATTTGTTCAGAAGAAATTCCAGATCATTAGTCTAAGGTTCTCCAAAATGTACATTGTTAAAGTTCAAAAGAGAAAACATGATTTATTTTTAAAGGTTAAATGTGTCATAATGGTTCCTACTGTAAGTAAGAAGTGCATAAGAAAGCAGTGAAAGCATAAGGAAACTGCAGTAGCAACAACAGAATTCTGTGTCTGTAATAGCTACCACCAGGCTGTAAGGAGGTAAGAAAGGTGACATCATGCTGGATCTGCACAGATCAGATGGCCAGGGGACTGAGGTGTTGATACAGAGATTTTAATCTGTTTCTTGGTTCAAGATCTCTTTTTTTTTTGTTGTTCACTAGTGTTTTGACAATAAGTTGCAGAATGAGAAAATGGGAAGGCACCTGGGCACACAACACCTCACCTTCCCTGGTCACATGCAGAACACTGCAGCACTTTTGGGAGGTGGCAGCAGGAGAATGACTGTGGCAGTTCAGAGTCACCATAGGAAAGGCTCTGGGATGCTCATCCCCCACAGTGGGTGCCAGGATCTCACACAGCTCCATTCCCCCTGAGACATCCTTCGACAGCCCAGGTGATTGGGAGCTCAGAGAAACCACAGGACCAGGAATGCAGAGCATCCAACAAGCTCCCAGGCACGTTCCCCTGTGTTCACCTGCTCAGCTTCTCACTGCCAGGTGGTGTCACCCACAGGGGAGGGACATGAAGGAGACTTTCAGCTGCTGAACAGCAGTTTGTCACCTGATTTCTGCCAACTCTTTTAGCAAGCTGTTTTGTCATTTTTGGATTTCTGGTAATCCTTTTCATTATTTTAATAATTTCCTTGGGCTCTGAGAAAATCTTTACATAAAAGCCAGCTACCCGATGCCACTTATGAAACCATTTAATAATAATTAAAAAAACCCACAAACCAAACCACAAAACCCACGGAAGTAATAAAAATCTACAAAATGCTGATTTCCATAACAAAAAAAAGTGTGTAATGGAGAGTAAAACATCAAGAATAAACTACTCTAGTATTATAAAAACAATTACATAGAAACAAAATCTATTGCTAACTACTTAATAGTGGGTTCTTTTAATGTTATTTTCAGACAGACAGCTTTCCAAGTAAGATAACTGTATTCTAATCTGTGTAATCACCTGTATCTTCGGTGGAGCACTTACTGTCTGAGACAGTTAGGGTTAAAATAACGTTTTTACCATCTAGCTAAAAAACTTCTATTCTAGCCACTAGACTAGAATGGCTCAATTCTAATAATTTATTTGGTGTATATCTGATTTTTTCCTCCTTTCTTATTGATAAATCTTCAACACTTATTTCATATCCACTTTTTCTTCCCAACTCACAGGCACTTTTGTCAGCTTCTAGGACACTTAGCTTTTCACAGAGCTAAAAACCATATGTACAAATCTCGTAATGGAAGAAATCAAACAAAAAAAGGCATCACTAGGGAAAACCATGGGTATAAATGTCAATACAACATGTATAATATAAACATTGCTTCATGCCTGCATGTTAATCCCCCGATTAACTTTTTTTTTATACAGTTACAAAAATGCTGTGATTCGAGGACTTGATTTTTCTCTTACTGCTCTGCTGCTACAATATGTGTGGGCTAATGAAAAGGAGACAGTGATTTCCTGAGCATGGTAGATGATTACTGGGACTGAGATCCACACAATTTAATGCTGTTTAAAAAAGTTTTCCTCAAGACAGTGGTATGTTCTCTGTTTCTGTCTCTCTATATATGTAGGGATATACTCATATATGTATATCTATTTTTGTGTGTGTTCCTGCGCTTATTTATATGACCAGTATATTACTTGATCTTTCATATTCTTCAAATGCAAGTGACGACCTTTTTACTAAGAAACAGATCTAACAATCTCAGCATCCATCCAATAACTATTTTGCCAGTAATTTACCTAAGGAGAAATAAAGCCAGTCACCAAGGGGAGCTGCTCTGGATCTGGGCCAGCCCGCAGCAGAGTGGTGGGACTTGGTGTACAGGGGTTTTACTGAGGTTTTCCTTTGGTAGGGAAGCGCCAGGAGAGCAGACAGTTGCAGGCAACTCCCTTCTGAGGGGAACAGAGGGTCCAATATGCTGGACAGACACTCCTTTTAGGGAAGTCTGCTGCCTCCCTGGGGCCCAGCTTAAGGACATCACTGGGAAACTTCCTACCCTGGTATGGCCCTCAGACTGTTACCCATTATGGCTGTTCCCCATAGGTGGAGAGGAAGCTGCAACCCATAGACCAAAAGTGATCAAAAGAGATTTCAGGGCCTTGGGATTGTTGGTGAGGGAATCTGGGGCACAGGTTATTTTTAACTTTTTCCTTCCAGTTGTGGGCAGCAACACTGGAATAAACAGATGGACTCAGTCTATTAATACATGGCTCTGTGGCTGAAGTCACTACCACAGTTTTGGGGTTTTTGACAATGGATGGTCTACATGGCACCAGGCTTTCTTGTATCAGATGTCATTCACCTTTCTCAAAGGGGGAGAGGGTCTTTGCTCAGAAGCTTGCGGGGTCATTGACAGGACTTTAAACTAGACTTGAAGGTGGAAGGGGATAATATCAGGCTTGCCAGTGACAAGCTGTGGGATGACATGCCATGGTTAGAGGGACAGAATAGTACTGAGGACCCTCAGCTTGTTGCTCTGAGTTGTGCTGGGGATACTGCAGTACAGTTGCAGTCTTACAGAGATGAGCTGGGGGCTCCTGAGGTGATAGGAGCCAACGGAGGAACACCAGTGAAATACCTCAAAAGAATTAAGGGGAGTTCCTCTAAGGTGATGTGGCCGACAGCCCAGCTGAAGTGCCTCTACACCAATGCACGCAGCATGGACAACAAAGGGGAGGAGCTAGAAGCCATTGTATTGCTAGAAGGCCATGACCTAGTTGCTGCTAACATCAGACTCTCCTTCACATTCTTTGCATGGAAGACTTTGGGAGGAGATGCAGTGTCACACCCAAAACAGTGAAATGAGCAAAAATGGAATGTGTCATATATGGAGCCTATAATATATAAAAAGTTCAATTAATGTGGTATCTTTTCAGTATTTCAAACTATCAAAATCAGGAAATCTTTAATAATAATAGATAAAGTTATTTGTATTTTCAAAAGGCCTTCCCTAGTGTTCAACCCTCTTCCTTGGTATTATGCTCACCCTTCCAATGTCCCTCTGCATCCTGTATTGGACAGTATCAGTCTTCCTCAAAAACTGGGTAGGGGAGAAGATTGTGACAAGTCATTGTGTCATCCCTAGGTCTTTGTCAGGAGAAATGTGATATTTATGCTGGAGTTTCCCTCTTTTCAGTCTTAGACCATCTTTATGTACTTTCTTTACTAGCCTTCTCCCTGCTTCTAGAGAAGGGGTGCAGGCTGCCCCCTCCCCTCCACACATCTGGAGGCTGTTTGTCCCACAGAGACTGCCTGATAAACCCAGCTCAGGCCAAGCACAGATCACCACCCTCTCACATGAGCCTGGGGAGTATGAGGACCAATCTGGAAAGTGGGTTTTAAATCAATCTCCAACTGCCTTTTCTGAAATGTCTGAAGCGTGGTGGGATTTAGTGAATAAATGTCTGGCATTCACCTTATGTGCTACCTTCATAATTCTATAAATCTGAGACATATTCCCTCTTAACTTTCTCCTCTCCAAACCAAGATCTTTCAGGTTTACTTTGTAAAGCTAGTCCATCCCTTCAATCACGCTAATTGCTCTTTCTTATACTTTACTGTACCTTCCCTCTACTGCTATTATGTCCTCCATGAATCACTGGAACCAGAACTGCAAGCAGTTCTCAGGATGTGGATTTTCAGTGCATGAAACCATGGAATTGAATTCAAGGAAAACTTCACTCAGAGCTGGTTTTGATTTTGGGTTTTGGTTTGGTTTTAGTTTTGTCTTTTTACAGGATCAGATCAAACAAACAATTCTGCAGCTAATCCAGTTTGGAACAAAACAAATACAGCACAAATCAGTGGAAAAAAAATATTTCAAATTACTGACTCCTAAGTCTCATTTCAAAATTAGCTACAAAGCAAGCATTCAGCTGAATATGGCTATAAATTTATCTCAAGATATGTGGATTCCCAGCACAGGGAAATGACCCCATTAAGACTGTGGTGACATATGTAGAACTGGACAAAAGTGGCAATTTTAACAGTACCCACATGTTTTCTGGGCAGACAGAGGGACTATCTGGGCTCCTGGGGAAACTAATTAAACTGCTTTCCAATTCAACTGTCCTTTTCACAAATACCTGAACAATTGTCTCATTATGTACAAAAGCAGATACCTTTAGGAAAACACTAGATTAATCACAACCCAAATACTCTTCTAACTCACAGAAGTTGAGCACCTGCTCAATTGCACACAGAACTGGTCACAGAAAACACCCAAACCACAACCAAGCAACAAAAGTCTCTGCCAGAGAAATGCATTTCTCAGCCACTGGTGCAAAAACTTTACATGCTGTGATACTGCAATTTCTGCATAATCTATTTCTGTTGAGATTTCACAGATAACCAGGGTACACAGGTGATGAGACTCCAATCTGATTTGGAGGATGATTCATTAAACTGTGGGGTTCTAGTTCCAGCTTGTATCTCATCCTCATCAAACTCTATCTTCTTTCATTCTAGTGGTCTCTGAATTTTTTTGAGTGCTGTCTTCACAGAGTTTGTTTAGGAACTCAAGGAAAATCATACCATACAGGCTTTTAAAAATGGATGTCACGAAGCAGGAGATCTTGCCCCAGTTCCACATATATTAAGCTTGCTAGTTGGTTAAGACAATTTTCTAGAGTCATCGCTATGCCTCAAACACCATAAGACTTCTTTTTCCTTACCAAAATTTTCAATCTTAATTCTGTCTGCACAGGTGATGTTAACAAGACCAGAAGTCATGGCAGTCAAGCTCATTTTCACAGATAGTTTGTTATCGTCTTTCTTTACATTCTCATTTTATAAAGATTTATAAATAGTTCATTGTCTTTTAAATGAGTCTGAATTTAAATGTTCACTTCAGTAATGCCGTTTCAATAAGCTGATAAATCATCAATGAGAGCTCCCAATGCATAGTACAACTACACAGCAAAAGCCACATTTCTAATAACTCTAGGGATTAGATGTTTTTACTTTCCTGGGTGTAAAAAGTCATCATAAAACACCTGTTGCATGATAGCGTAATGAGTAACTACAACATTTCTCATATTGATATTTTATTACCAGATTCTTTCTTGGGATAGCCCTTCAGCATCTTCGTATCAACATCAGCACAGACTTGATTAGTTGCAAGGCTGCCTGTCATGGAACAGTTGATGACTGACGACATAGCTGGGCAATTGTATCTTTCTAACATTTCAATAATCTACTTTGCCACTCGATTTCATTTTGCCTTTGGCAAAATTCAGTGAGAAATATCTTTGGAGTATCTGTTGTGCACACTTATAGAAAAAATTGCTTCTTTATGCTTACTGTGTTATGGAGCCAACAGTATTGCTCTGTTTTTAAATAACCATTAAATTGTGACTGGATATTCTGCAAACCATGGAAAACAAATCTACCTGAATAAATATACGTCTACAAAAGATAAATACTCCTGAAGCATTTTGCTCAAACGTATCCTCTTACATGTTATTTTTCCTAACTATTGGCCATACCTGTCAGAACAAGAAGCAGGGACAGGCAAATATGACAGGCTAAAATGATGAGAGTTTACTCACAGACTGAATGATATAAGGATCCTTGTTTTCTTAGATCTTACCAGACAAAATTTCAAGATGGAATCACATCATTTCTTCAGAAAATGAAAGACATGATGAAATGTTTTGTTCTGAATTGAAATTCATGTAATCACAGAATTGTTTGCTAGAACAGCATTTCTGGAAACAAAACTAGCAAATTATGCACTGTTTAGTTGCATCTTTTTTCCACATCTTGTGACAAAAACTGTTGAGGAAAGCATGGAGATGAAGTCCAGATAAATCTCAAATTCTTTGTGAGGATAGATATGACATTACTGAAGTCAAACACTATACAGAGAACTAAAAATTCGAAACCCCTCATAATAGGGCAGGGGAGTAGAGAGCCAGAAAGCTGGGATGAGGGGAAATGTTTGGAAACTTACTGAAGTTTATAACAAATTAAGTTCTTTCTCCACAATGATTAGTTCTTAAATTTGTCTCAACAGAGTCCTTGAAAAAGGACACTCATTTATAAAAAAGCTTTTAGCCTGTAGCCTCACAAGGTGTTACTTGATGTAACAACTGGAAATTATATTTGTCAGAGCACTTATTTGTGTAACATAGATCTATTCCCTTGACTTTCTTATTCATATGATCAGTGATTCATATGATCACTCCTCATTTTGTTAGGCACTGAACGAACATCAAAGAGAAAACTACAAAATGGTACAAAAACTTCCCTGAAATTATTAGATTCTTAATTGTAAGATAAGGTTTATCAGATGGATCCACCATCCCAACAAAGGATAGAAAGAGACAGTAAAACAATAATCTTCTATCACTTCCATGGATATAACCACCTTCTTCTCCTTCTGGTCTGCTAGTGCATTGGCTACTGATGCAGATCATGACATGAGTTTTGACACAGCACCCCTCTGAGAGTTTGTCAAGAAGCTTTTGCAATCTGAGCTGTCTATTTGTCAGCCTTTCCTCCTTCTCTCCTCATCAAGTATTCATTTTTCACAGTAGTGATGACAGATGTAAAGATGGAGGATATATGAGGAATGTCATATTACTGTCACTGACACTGGGCATCATGTCATGCCTTATAAAAGTGTGCTACGCTACATTATGAGTAAACTGTGGCCCAGCTATTTGAGTGGCGGTAGGTTTGCTTTTTTAATAAAAATCATCTATCCATTTAAAAAAACCTAATACATGAAAAAGGATAGTGTAGAGAACTTCCTGAATTATGTCAGTGTTCCAGATGTGGGTCAAATGAGGAATACTAACTGAAATGAAAGATAAAATGGTGATACAATCTTTCTCATAATGTATGAAATACTAGGGTAGGAAATGAACTTATGGGATAGGAATTACAGAACAAACTCAGGTAAATATTTGTCATGCAGAGTACACCTAAACTGTCAAATTCATTGCTCCAGATTTTTGCAAATGCCAGAGGTTTATCTGCCGTCAAAAAGCACTAGACAACAGTCATTGAAGAAAAAAATCCATCAAAAGCTCATTTCTACAGAGGTTTAGGATACCCAGAAGATTGCTAAAGAAAAAAAATATTAAGGAGGACAGTGTCTGAGGTTGTTAGTTTAGAATATTGTTTCCAACTTTCAACAAACGAAGAACTAGGAAGTTAACAGTGCAGTGTTTAAGAGTTTAAAGTGATAAAGTTATTCTACAGATAACATCAGTTCTGATAAAATTAATGAACACAAAAATTGTAGCTGTTCTTTTGCTTTCTCCATTGTCTTGCTGCCCTTTAGAAGCACAATTTGCCAGGTGTGGATGGGAACTAGCTACTACTGATTGCCCACATATCTGTCAAGGGTTAGGGTAGGCTGGCCACTAGACGAATGACAGAGGGTCTGTATTAACCCCTCTTTCTTCCCAAAGGGGAAGAGAAAGAGAATAAGGGAGAGACACTTACAGATGGGAAAACGAATAGAGATTTAATGAAAAGAATAGCAATAAAATGAAATATATACAAATATATACAAAACCAGTATCAAACCAAACCCCCTGATGGCAATCACATCACTGTCAGCACTGACGCTGTGGGCAGACACTGGGGAAGGCCCAGGCTGGACTCAGCGGCAGATGGGAACCAGATGCAGGAGCTGGGTTCAGGAATGCACGGCCTGGGATTGAATGGAAAACAGACAGATTCCTCCTTGGACACAGGCTGTTGAAGAAGAGAGCTTGACCCTCGTGATCCCTCAGCTTTATACCCAATATGACGTCTATGGGATGGAACACCTTGTTGGTCAGTTCAGGGTCACCTGTCCTGTCCGCTCCTCCCCACAGGTGCAGCCTCTCACTTACTGCACCCCCAACATGGCACACAGGATTTAGCAGTAACCTTGGTCTGCACAGGAGCAAGTATCAGCAAGAGCCTTTCTGCACACCAGTCCCTGGTAGTGACTGTAAACATCAAGCGTTATCACTTCTAGAAGCAGACACTGTCTGCAAAAAACTGCCATGAACTTCAGACAGTGCCGTCACTTAGCAGAGACCGAGCTGGAAAGTGAAATCTCTGAACAGAATGAGTTCTGTTCTAACTCAAACCTGGACAGTATCCAAGAGCTATAGGCACTCTGGAATACTTCTCTTCCATAGCAGTTGTATGTTGAGAATTTCAGCAGGAGCTGCATTTACAACTTGGAGAGATGCATCAAGTTTGGGAATAGTCGTTTGGCTGTATGCAGTATAGATACTAGTTAAAGCCTGGAGCTTTCTAAGTTATATAGATCATGGCTTTTCAATTTGTGGGTGCTATTAGGTTTAACAAGATGAAAGCATCTTGTTCTTTTCTTCATTAGAATAATATTATAAGATTTTAATAATCTTATCTTTTGCAGTTGCAACATGGGGTTACATTATAGAGAAAGCTATAGGGAAAACTAACAAGAATGATATAACTCCCTCACAGGAGTATCAATCCGATTTTCAGCACCTCCCTTGGAGGTCGTCAGAAAATCATAGCAACTGTCTTTTGTGTTTAATGATGATAAAATCTGATGTGCTACCCTGAAACTCCTTTTGCTTGTCCATTGCTTCATTTCTGAACAGTAAAAGAAGGTTGCACCAATGTATATACTTTTTTCTTCTTTCATTTTGTCAGGATAGCCCCTGCTAACCTAAAATCGAATGCAATGATTACCAGTGGCCTACTGAATAATAACTAAAATATATTGCTCTTGTTTAGCACACCCTCTAACCTCTTTTCTATTGGCACAGTACTTTTAGATTAAAACAATCCTAATGCCTCTATGGAAGGTACGACAAGGGCCAATCTCAGAAGATTAACCCTGGCATTTAGGAACAGTTCTCTCCAGATTCTAAAATACTTGATAAAGACACTGTAACATCACCCAGTATACAAGACTTGTTAATTATATCATTAGAAAAATCCCATTTTAATTTGCAAAGAGAGACAGTATCTTAGAGTTTATCCTGATGGTACTTTAGACTTTGTATTTAATTTTAGCCACAGGTAAAAGAGAGAGAAAGCAAAATGATGAAACAACATTAATTCTTAAGACTACATAAGAAGATCGTTATCTATCTGCACATATGATCTGATTTCAGTCCAGTCCTTTGAGAACCATTCATATTATTCTTTGTAAGAAAGCCAGTCAAGCCAGCCACTGAAGCGGAAAAAAGTGTATACTTGTTTGTAAGACTAAGGCCTTTGAGTAAGCATTTACTGAAAACAAACATTTCATAATGCAAACATACCTCAGCTGTTAGTCAGTAGCTGTGTCATAAATGCAAGAATCCTTCCCATTTCTCGTATTCCCTTTACTCAAGCTCTGTTGCCTAGCGTTACTGGAACTTAAGGGACGGTTAATAACACACTTTGCCTTTCCCTACTCCTCCACCTGACTGTCTACAAACAATAAGAATGTGAATTTTTCTGTGGGTCTGAAACTATGCGCAAAAGTCACACTCAAAGTCAGAAACAAGTGCCAGTATTCTGCTGGTATTCTCCATACTGCTTGGTGTAGAAAGCTTGATGGAATTGGTTTTGCTACACAGTTACACTTGTTAAGGGTATGTATTCCACTTACATACACAGTTCTTTAAAAAAACTTTTTATATTTATAAAATACCATTGCATAAAAGTCTTCCTGTTTGAGAAATATAATCCTAAGAATGAGATCTATGGCAGAAATTCATTTTAATTTTCAGGTAATAGCTAGTTAGAAAAAAATTCACATTTATTTTTGCACGCTTACAGCTAATGACTTCTGAAACCAGAGTCTGTAATGCAAAGTTTAAAATAGATATGTTTTCCCTTAACTTAAGGAACACCAATAATGTTTTTATGTAAATAAAAGTATTTTTAAAATATTCCTGGTTTTGCTACTTCCTGTTCAAAAAGGATATAAAATACTGACTCAAAACTCAGCTCTAAGGGAAAAATGTTAGCAGCATATCTACAGAAATGCATGAATTTGCTGCACATCTGTGACTGTATGTATTTGCCTATAGAAGTGCCTTCATCTACTTATCTTTATATAGTCTTCATTAGCTTGATCTCCTGTCTATAAAGATTGAGAACTGAACTTTTGCTCTTTGTCATTGTGAGAAAAAGGTTGAAGACTGGTACATTATACTGAATTTAGCCCCTTTAATCTACATTACTCTCCTCATTCACATTAAGAAAAGTGTTAGAGAAGTTACAGAGAATGGTTTGCCAGTGACACTGTTTGATGGCTATGCGGCTTTAAGGACAACTTTTGGTCCATGAATGACCCAACACACATATTTTATGAATTAATGGAAAAAAAAAAAAATCCCAGAACTACCTATCATGCTATAAAAAGCAATAGAAGAAAGGCTTTTGAAAAACTCTTTGTAAGATTCTTTACATTTTATTTGTTTGCTCAGTACTCCTTCACACCTTTAAAACTGAATGCCACTGCAACTTCTCTGGCATGGGTGGCTTTCCTGCTGTTTTGTTCTCTTAGCACAACTGCAAGAGACAACTGCCCTGGTGCCCACACCTCCTCCTGGGTAGATTAGAGTTTGCATACTTCCTTTGAGAAAGTCTTGATCTTGTAAGATCCTCTTACCATCAGAGAGTTTAATTTTAATGGTTTAATGACACTCTGCTATAAAATATATTTTATTCCTAATACTAGCTCTCAAAACATTGCCATAAGTTTCACTGGAATTTTCAATTGAAATAAAATATTAAAATCTAGTTTGCTGCATCCATAGTCTTTTAAATGTTCAAGTACTGAAATGTCCTGTGGTATGCAGATACTCATTTTCACATACAACCCAACTACATGTGAGCCATTGACTATTTATGTAGCTTTTTTAAAAAAAATTCTATCCCATACTGTAATAGACTATATCACTGATCATAGACTTCCACGTTTTTAAACATGTATCTTCTTTCTCATAGCACATGATTCTAGAATATTTAGAGGAAAAGGGAGAGGAGTATCCATTAAATCGTGGAACGGCAAAAGTTTGATCTTTTGGGCTGCAAATTTTGGTCTGAATATGATTAAGATAATGTTGAAAAAGACAAATGCAGGAATCATGCCAGAAGCCTGGGGAAGCGATTGATGAGAACCTGACCTGTTATCTCCCAGAAAATGTACAGGAATAAAGCCTTTTAAATTCTATAACTATGTAAAAACTGGCTCTAGCTACTGATAGGAAAAGTGCCTAAGAACAGTCAAAAAGAAATTTAAATGCTTAGATTGAGTTTACTGCTATCTCCTCAGTTAAGAAGTAAGATAAACAATACCTAAGGAAATGAATGTGATGCCAGTTATGAGGGACTAGAACACCTGAAGAAATGCAATTTAGCATTTTTCCTAACAAATTTTGTACAATATACCACGCTGTTCTATGTGCTTTGTTGATCTGCGATGTAGAAAAGCTCATGTTATCAATGAATTAGAGTTTGAATAATGAATCTAGATGCAACAACAATCTGTGTTCTCTAATTAGTGGACAGAAGCAAAAGTTCTTACTATGGGAAACATATTTCATTAATACCTACAATTCCACTTTGAAAAGAGATGGACACAGCTTTGCGACTGGAGCAGAAGTCAAACTAGAGACCTGTTCTGGAAGCTCTTCCTGGATCCGCATTCTGGATGTTACTTTTATTTGCACAAATGGATAATGATTATGTGCCAATTTGGCACCTGCTTCTTCCTTTTCTAGCTCCAGTGCTTCAGCCATTCCAGTAGGTTGACAAAGCCAACATACCATCCACTTTCCACCTCTGCTGGTAACATTGCTGCCTTCAAATTGAATATTTATTTCTACTGCTTTTTATGGTTGTTTTGAATAAAGTACACCAATACATCTTTATACCTACATACACTGAAAGGATGTCAGAAAGTGCTTTTTTAAAAAAAAAAACCAAAATGGAAGGAAATAAAATATTTCAGCAAGAGTGCCTACACTAGTTTTCATATCTTCTCCTGAGAGAAACATAAGCTAAATAAAAGGAAAGAAGGATTAAGATGTATTGTGTCACAGACATATTTTATTTGATCACATGATAGCAAGCCACAGCATTATGATTGACATAGCCTGCTAATGATGCCTTTTCTGGCACTTATGGCTTTCAAATCTAATTTTTTAGGTGGTGGTGGTGGTGGTGTGTAACAAGCTTTTTAAATAAATATGATTTAGCACAATCAGGAAGGAAATTTAAACCACAGATGTCTGTTAGGTGTTAAAGAATGGAAATTAAATGTTATACAAGATATTGTAATTCTTACTGATAAATTTCATCATAATCTGTATTAACAACAGAACTGTAGAAGCCATGTACTAGTAACCTAGTCACATACTTGACACAATGTACTTAATGAATAAATTAATTAGTATGGCACTTCCGTTATTTTTAACAACTATTTGAATAATTTCTCTTGTTGCTAAACCTAATATAGCCTCAGTTTTAAACTTCATTGTGCATATATTTAAACTTCAGGTCAAAAGAAGTTCACCACTGACTACAAGCTAAAGTTAAAAGTACATGCATTAGACAAACCCCAATTACAACTTATGAACGTGGACAGCAGTAAGTTACTGAATCTGGGATCCCGGAGGTCATTGCTGTAGGATCTGGACAAAATCAAACCACAATTATAATGACATTTTATGAATTATTTCCTGGGGATGTCTTTTACATAATTGCCCCTTTTTTTCCCCCTGAATTATTTAAATCAGAAAATTTTTCATGGTTAATATTCTGAATATTTGACTTCTCCAATATCTAAAATATACACGTTTCTTCTCTCCTTGTAACTTACATGTATATTGAAAAAAGAGTTGAAACATACGTTGAATAGTAGAAATTCATGCAAGCTGAATAAAAGGAGGTCAATGAAATTATCCTACAGACCTGCCCCCAGATTGTTACCATAAGGAAATATTTTTCTGTATAAATAACAAATACAGGCTATTTGGCTGAAAAGCCAGAGCTACCTCTGGTTGTGAGTTAATGAAAGCAAGAATCTAGAACTGCAGCCAGTAATTCTTCCTTACACACTAAAAGACTCTAAGGGATAGGTTTATGACTTTAAAATGGAGTAACTAACATCTTTCTAAATATTTTTGTTCTCATACCAGTCAAATGTGATACCTTTGTTGCTTGCCTATGATATACACCTCCATAAAGCATTTACTGAATAGTATTACTACTTGTGAACTCCTCTACCACAGGAAAAGCATAATAGAGTGACAAGAAACCAAAAAATAGACTGTTTACTTGTGAGCAAAAAAGAACAGTATTTTCAGAATGAAGATCTTGTCAAATGTCATGCTTGTTCAGTGCAGGCTTTGAAGGATCTCGCCCATTAAGTTTTAAAAAAATGATGCTCAGTATAGATTTGATAACTGAATTACCCAGGTTTAGAAATTGCCTGTCATTTCAAAACACTTCCTTGTCTGAAGAAAATAAATACTCTGCAGAACACCTCTTTAAGGGTAACATTCAGGGAGACAGCTCTGTATCACTTATATTGGGAACATCTTTGGAAGAACAACCTTGCACACACAAAGATTAGAATCGGTTTCATATTAAAAAGGAAAAAAAAAGCTAGAAGAAATTCATGGCAAAATGGCAGTGGGAAGGAGCAGTAGTCAAATGGTGTGACTTGGTAAGAAAGAAAAACTTTTTTACCAGCAGACCGACAGTGGGACTGGTTATGCAGAGGGGGAAAGGAAACAGGAGATTTGGGTGGATGACCTCCACAAGTACATTCAATCAACATTTCTATGACTCCGCTGTTACTAAAATTACGATAATTTTAGGTGTATTCTACATACCTTTATACTGCTTAGCATGTTTACTTTCCTTTTTCAGTCAATGGGACTAAATGGCTCTTCAAAATAAGATCTATTGAATTTCTTTTAGCTGTTTAAGAAGGGATGAATGGCACACTGGCCTATACTGACTGTAAATACATTTTAGACTGAGAATCTGGGATGTAGATGTTCAATTACAGTCAAATTAGCCCCACCTTCTCTAATTATAAAGAAGACATACTGTTGATTTAGTTAGGAGCTGATGGCATGTTTATGAAACTTATTCAATGATTGTTTCATAAGCAGTCTGGAAGGGGATGGAGCTGTAACAACATAGCAGCTGTTCCTAATGAGTTTCACTGTAATACTGCTTTAATGCTAATAGTAATAGCATCACTACACAGCAATAATACAAGTTTCGAGAAAACAAATATCAGAGCCCTGTTGCTCTTGTTCAGCAGTTGTAATTCCCACAAATTTTCAAGAAATTCCAGCCTAAGAGACAAACTAAGAAAAACCTCTTTAGCCCTATGCATCATTTGCTTTGTTTCTGGTACCTTAACCTATATGCATATCTCGATGTAGGTGTAACTTCTGGTTTTGCATACTCAGTTTTCAAAACTAAACCACTAGATACTGAAAAATAGGGAAGCAAAGTCTAAACCCAAACCTGATAATCTGGATTTTATTCCCTGTTCAAAGCTACAGAAAACCTACCTGATTCTCAGCAAAGATAGAAAAATGTTAATGACTGTTATTTTTTATCAAGAAGAAATACTAAAGGGACTCAGGGAAGAACTTTAAAATAAAAAATCCACTTCGACTAAAATAGGCTTACAGGTTGCTTTTCCTTGTAGTCTGAAAATTGATTCAGAAAAACCAAGTGTGTGTTTTTTCTTCCAAGAGAATATTGTCAAATTTCATTGACCAAATGACTTCTGAAGCCCAAATGAAATAAGAAATAATGGCTTAGATATTTCAGTGATTCTCATGGCTTTCAACATGGTTTTAGAATTATTTTTCACTGCTTGAATCTGTAAGACTTTTTTACCATCTTGCTGATAGTTGCTTAATTTTGTTTTGCTCCAAGGTACTTATTTTAGACTAGGTTGATTTAAAATGGCTTGGGTTATGGCTTGATTTTCAAAAGTGCTGCTTATGTAGAAGCTTTAAAAGCATGTCCATGACAATGTGCTGCAAGTTAAGGATATGAATGAGTTACCAACTCACGCTTCAGAGGCAGATTTTCCAGAATGTGCATACACAGCTATGGAACCAAAGGAAACAATTACGGATAATGTTGGTCGCCAGAAAGCATAGTAGGTCATTTACACCTGCAAATGAATGACACACAAATGAAAAAATACAACTGAAAAATTAAAAAAAAAAAAAAAAATTAGAGGAATTTGGAAACTGAATCTGAGAAAAAATGGCATCTTGCCATAGGAACTTAGTTAAAGAAGATGAATCTGATATCAGTGGAATTCTGCTAATGAAGGGGACAGATTCTGAACAAAAGCAGCTTCGTTGTTCCCTTCAAAAATTAGTTGTTTATTATTATTATTTTTATTACTATTATCAAAGGATTGCTGGATGTCCATGTCTCCAGACCATGACTTAGTCATCTGGAAATACTATCACATTAAACTGAGATGTATTATTGTCGCAGTTTGAAATGAGGAGGCTGTTGTCTCCGAAAGGTTTCACAACTTCCGCAGGTCCGGAGGGAATGTAAAACCCCCGAAGCCTACACAAAAGAAAGTTTTAGTGGCTTGTTAAGGCTTTGCTTAGGCAAGGAACACAAAAGCCAGTGAGACAGGGTTTAACTTAAAGGAGTGAAAACAGAAGTGTTTTAATGCTAAAAGCAGTTAAAACCATAAAACAATGATTTAAACAGGACTGGTAAAGAGAGAGAGATTGATAAATACATAAATAGGCATATACAAGCACAATACAGTCTCCTTCATTCAAACCCACCTCTCCCGTTTACAAACAAAGAACCGGCCACAGGCTGCCGCACCAAGGCGGGGATGGGGGAGTGGTGGGGTGGGGAGAGGGTGGTGGGTAGGAAAGAAGTCTTTGTTCATCACCTCACAAGTTTCAGTCAGAGAAAACTTGTCCTGGAGCAAACCTCCTTTGCAGTAACGTAGTCCTTCTTCCTCTAGGGTAGCTGGGAGAAGACCTAAGTTTACCGGGGCAATACTCCGAGGCTTCTAGCTCACTACATATGCAGAGTGGGATACGGACCGGCATCTCCGGGGAATGCTTATGGGTTTCCTGCGTGTGCGGAGGCTCTGTGCTGAGCATCTGAAAACAGTTCGCTTTTCCCCTCACCATTGATATCTGTCCCCTTGGCGCAGGATCTGGGGGCTTACAGATGGTTTTTACCCCTTATCTGGTTAAACTCAGTCCAAAGCCATCCCTGCCGGTAATCGGCAGAGCGGAAAGGTCTACCTGCTTCGCAGAAGGAATCTTTTTACTGCTCCAGGGATATTGAGGTAACTGCGGATGTTTTTCTTCTCTCTCTGATGAAAAGTTTCTCAGTCCCAGGGCAGAAAATCAAAAGTGCCACGGCTCGCCCAGGGGAGTGTCTCAAACTCCACTTTTTATGCGTTTAGTTGCTGAGGTGTGTCTGAAGTATCTCAACTCCCAATCAGGGAGAGAGAGGGTTGTGTCTTCTCTTCCTAAAAGTCGTGAGAAAACCTTTCCCACGCTTTTGGGGGAAGGAGGAAGGAAGACAAAGAGTCTCACCCCCTGCCAGCACCATCTTAACCCATTATAATTATAATATTTTTCAATTTATATTTTCTTCATCAAACTTGTTCCCTTCAATGCACTTTACTGATCAAGTTGTGCTGGATTATTTAATCAGTAGTGACTTTAGATACCATGGTACCTTCTGAAAATTGTTAATTTTTAGACTATCATGCTTGGAATGCCGTAGTTCTGGAATGCACTGCTGCTGTTCCTCTGTGTTCACCTTCCCTTGTCCTCCTTTGTGTAAATAATAGCTAAGTAATTGCAGAAACTACATTAATGTATTTGTGAAAGATAACATCTCTGTTGCCTTCTCATCTGGATTTGAGGCAGACTGAGTTAATGAGACTTGCACTTCAGTGTTGTTGTTCTCCTGTGTGTCTAAATGGTAACTATTATAGATCTGTTTACTTCGTTTCTTTTTTGGCAGTTGCTCACCTTTGACTTCTCGTTCAAATTACACCACTTGTCTTTAGAATCCTCCATGCTGCTGTTCATTTGGAAGCCTCATTTATTTTTAAAGCCCTATTTTGACAGGTTTCTTGCTTTTAAAAGAATTAGCTGCATGAGAAATTGATCCAACTAGCGTGCATTCTAGCAGTCAGTGAAATGGTCCTGTGACTGACAGGTTACATTGTACAGATGTATTTTTTTAATTGCTTCTTGTTTCCTTCAGCTGCTTAAAGCCATTCATTCTTCAGTCTATACCAACAAGTTCTTTGGTCTTTGTAGTACTCACTTTGATGTAAGAGAATTTGGTTCAAGTTCTTGTTTTGACTGATCGGGTCAGAGACACAAAACTAGTATCTCACACATGGCAGATATATTCCTTGGATAATAAGCCAATTTGGGTTGGAACATATTTGCTTGCTTTCTCTGTCACTCTACATTTTGTGCCAAAAGTGTACTAACCAAAGAATGAGAAAATAAAAGTCTATAATATGTGCAAAAGGAGCTTGAATTAAGTCCTGAACAAATCTCTAAAAATATGAAGACATTTTGTAGCAATAGTAGGTGTTCACAAGGTATCTTTCACAACTACTAAAATGCAAGATTTTTAGATTTCTTCATCATTTGTTAATGTTCAGTTTAACCACACTTTGAAAGCTGTGTTCCTTAGGGAAAAATCTGAGCTTTCTGAATAACTATACAGTTTCTGATTATCCAAGATTCTGGTACAACAAATTAGGATGATGAGAGTGTTTTGAGGTGTGAAAAGAATCCCACAAAATTGTGAAGAGTCACTCAGCAAACAGTGCTGCTGGCTGAAAATTGACCCTATTTACCTTAAAAAAAATGTTGGAGATTCTTTTGTTCTGTTATTTTATTATGTTTCAGCTTTGTGCCTCTTTGCCGTTCCCGATTCCTGGTAGTGTCAGGAACTAAAGGACTGAAAGCAGAACTGAAGCCCAGTTTGTTTTCAGAAATGCAAACATCTAAAATTAATGTAACAATTCTCACAACTAAGTCTAATCCCCTATTCCACTACAAAACTGAACTCTTATATATACACCCATATAGATGTTTCAGTCACATCACTCGTGAAAAATTTTTAAATGTATAGAGACTACTGTGAAGATCACGGCCCAGACATAAATGATTCAAAGTTTATCAAGAGGGTCAGATTTTAAGTACCTTTTTAAACAGTTCCCATAATTTCCTCTGAGCTCTTAAAATTTAGTAGTCTTTATTTTGACGAAATCTGTTAATTCTCATGTCTCACAAAGCTTAGGTGGACAGCCTGTGCTCTAAACAGAACGTATTGCCAATTAGGGACGTTGCAACATGTGTACAAAAGAATAAAAAAATGTCATTTTTCTTTCCCTTTTACTTTATACTGAACCCATATGACTAATGTTATGACTACCCAGGGTTACCCAAAACAGAGGGCAAAAAATAAACAAGCAGATCTTCTTCCACTGGCAGAATCGATTTCCCATTTATTTTCTGGAAAACTAATTTTCTCCTACAAATTGCCTTTCAACAACTACCTTGGCCCACTAGGATTTCTTCTATGGCCAGCTATGATAGGTTTTAAACTCTATTCCCTTTGTTCTCTGTTCAGGATTTCTGGCAGATGTCACAAGCTCACAGTCAAAGCGATCAGAGTTTCATAAATATGGAAAGCAAATACTTTGCTCAAGCACAGATATGTGGCTTTCCTACACCAACATATTTTTATGTCTCTTTTTGTCATTTGGAACTCATACTCTGCTTATCTTCTGAGGCGTACAGAAACTGGCAGCTGATTTGGGAATCCTCACTTGTGCTGCAGTTAAAAGAGCTTTCAGGAGGCCATTAGAGGCTGAAGTGCCAGGATCTGTTTCATTGCACAACTAAACCAGTTCAAAGATGAAAGAGAGTTATGAGGAAATAATTGTTCTAATACAGAACTAAAGATTGACAGGAGAATTACAAGTGCCTAGCCTACTTTCTGCAGTCTACAGGATGTTGGTTTTCATCCACTTACTACTGCATCAAGCCTGGTATATGTGTCTTTAAAAATTGTGCTAGGTTGAAACAATCTTGTAGGAACCTTTTATGTTTTGATCTGAGGATATCAAAGATATATAGTCTTTTCCAGGAGTTAATTTATCTATTCCTCTTTATTTTAAAATAGCTCTCTTCACCCCACCCTCATCCCCCCACTCCCCTCCTCTACTTGAATTTATCTTTCTTCAACTTCAGCAAAATTACTCAATGTTTTTTCTCTGGAAGATATTTTGGTATTCAGAACAAAACACTTCTCAATCTTATTTTGGTTATTCCAATGTAATTGAAAACTCTCTGGAGATTTTTTTTTTCCAGCTTTCAAATAACTTGTGTAGTTCTTCTAGCATCCACCATGATTCTTAGTCCCTTCTCAAATTTACAGACACCAGACCCACACATTTTATTCCCATCTCAGTCAAACACTATGATGAAGTAAACTGATTCCTCTTTTCCGTTGTACAAACAAGTGCCATACACAACTTTTTATAGCAGCATCACACTGAGGTTATATTCAGATACATATATATAATATTCACTGTATTCAGAAATGATTTCCAGAAATGATGAGCTCTTGTGCTCTAAGATGAGCTCTTGTTTTATAAGGATAGCCCTCAGCTTTTTCATAGGTGTATAACCTTTTATTTTCTCTAAAATCTCTTGTATTTAAAAATGTATTTGCATTAAAAATTGTTTCATGAGATCTGTCAGTTGTTAATACTTGATTCAATAAACATGGGCTCTACTGACATTTTTTTTATTTACACATCAGCTCAGGAACATTTGTCAATCAGGAAATGAGATTCTTTGACAAAACCTATATTCTAATGAGGCAAATATATTCCGTTTCTTTACTTCATTATTGATTCCTAAAATGTAAGGAATCACTAGGTCAACTTTCTACTTTGACAGCCCTTTAAAACTCATCAGTACAGAGTATTTGAGGTTCCTAATTTGCAAAAACAGCTCCTATTTTGATAAGCCATACTTTTATACGAGTTTCCAGGTTCCTGGGTGTGAAATCAAGAATTTACTTGGCTTTTCAAAGTTCTTTGACACCTTTGGTTCCTTGTGTTTTAATT
Source organism: Bucorvus abyssinicus (assembly GCA_009769605.1). Classification (NCBI taxonomy): domain Eukaryota; kingdom Metazoa; phylum Chordata; class Aves; order Bucerotiformes; family Bucorvidae; genus Bucorvus; species Bucorvus abyssinicus. The sequence continues at coordinate 15,033,322 of CM020030.1, read as the reverse complement.
CTTTAAAAATCTTGATTCAAATAAGATAAAACTATTTAAATGTACTTACCTGTTTACATGGTTTGGAGAGAAACGAATCATCTCTATTTGTCTGTGAGTCCAACATTTTTATTTCTACTTTTCTACTAACTTCACTGGTCAACACGCTATTGGAAAGACTCTACAGAGGGAATTGACATCTTCCTATCATTCTAGTTTTGAATGTGGTTTCATATGACAGTATGAAAAATAAACAAAACCATCTTGGAAAAACAGCTGCCATTCTTCACACTGTATTTTGTAAAATTAAGTGTATTTTCAGTGATGTGTGCATTTTAGCACTTTTAAATCTGCTGAAAACATTCAGAAAGAGAGATAGCTACTTTTCAGACAACTGAAGTGTTAATATCAAACTGTGAGCTAGTGGGAATTTTCATGATGCATCTGTGCATCAACAGCTAAAATACACGGAAGTACTATATATTTTGTCAATGCTTTAAGTGCTTTTATTAAACCTTATGATTACAATTACTTGAAAAATTCAGAAGCCCTCCTTCTTGTGTATCATAAAGCATCTATCTTACATCTTGGATGATGTACTTATGTTTTAAAAAGAGCATGAAAATGTATTTGCTCAATGCCTATACAATTGTCACAGTTGAAATATTCTACGTTTCTATCTTAGTATTTTTTCCATCATTTTTCAACCTTCTAACAAAATATGTAAAGAAAGCAAGCAAAATATCCATAGGGAATCAGTTAGAAAAATCATCTGTGTGGCCATAATTTTGAATCTTGTTACATCAATAAAGTGTTAAAAAGGCTGTGAAACGTTGTTGATAATATTTATACCTCGGTTTCCCAGTGCCACCAAAGCTAACTGAAAATCAGTCAGGGGCTGGAGGGTGAGGTCAGGGCCCTGCTAGTGCTTGGTTTGCCCCAGCTCCTGGCTCCCACCTTGGGGAGCCCCTATCCCTTCTGTTCCCTGTCAATGTATGTCTAGTGACACACTATTGCTGTCACCTGTATTTACTAAGTTGAACATAAAAGTAAGTACAAAATGTTTTGTAGTACAATCAAATGTATTTTACTGTACAGAATAGTATTTCTTTATCTATTATAATAAAAATATCTCAACATTAACTAGAATATTCTGTTATTTTGCAATAATAAACATTTTGAAATAAACTAAAGAAACACAAACTCAAAACTCTGTATTCTTTATAGTTAATAAATATTCTTTCTTTGCAATTCTCTATGTGTTCCTGTTAAATTAGTTGTAAAAATATGAGATTTGTTCTGTAGGAAAAGTTATACTTCTAAATACCTGTGGATTGAAGCTAAATTAATCTAAAAATAATGTAGCTTAATGCACACAGCAGGTGCATCAAATTACTAAGAGAGTTTATCTTTGTCATTTGAACTGAGACCATTATTGTGGGGAGCAGTGATCTGGTGACATAACAAGCACAATCAAAAGCACACTAAAAGCAGTGAAAGCAAATGATGCATATTCTGCAGTTATAGCAACCAAGGACTATGTGAGTACTCCACAGTTGCAATACAGTGTGGTTACAGTGGGCAGACTCATGAATAGTTTTATTTGATGCCATTTGAGGAAAATGAGTACAATCCAAGCTTTTTGTCAAGCATCTACAGCTATAACCTTTTGAAAACGTATCATGTTAAATGTGCCTTGTTTAAATGGACCCATTATATGGATCTTTACTTAAAATGTTGTTTATGGAACTGACCCAAAGTCCCCTATATCCTGTTTTAACAGACTCTGCTCACTAGTTTAAGAAGATGCTTTTCTTACACTGGTTCTACAAATAGATTTATTGTCTCTTTAATCTGAAATTTCTGTGATCTCTATTCTTTTCCATAGGCACTCATAGCTCTACTGCTTTTCTCCTGCTAGCAAATACCATACATGCCACTTCTGATTTTGAACTCAAAAACATTTAAAAATACCATATCCAGAACTACACTGGTCCTACTAGCTAGCAAATAATAGTTTGAATTATTTATTTCTTAATAAATCAGTTTTGTACTCTGAATCCTGGTATTTACATTCAAAAAAGTGAGGGATCTTTTTGGAGAGCTGAAAAAAATGGAAGAACTCCTGAGTGATCTAATTCACATTAGGCACTGAACTATTGTGGCAATATCCCAGATATAGGGAAACACAGAGTTACTGAAATGACTCTTCGTCCACATTACTCATGTGGTCTCTTTGAGAGAAGCAGCTAAAAATCTCACTCAAGAGCATAGATCTTTTCTGAACAGAATAGAAAGTGCTAGGAATAAAAAGTTTGTGACAGAGATGAACTCAAAGTCTAACACATGACAAGAATGTTTCATCTGTACATCTCATGACATAAAAACAAGAGCTGAAATCACAACCCACTGAAATCAATGGCAAAACTCCCATTTTACTATAAAAGCCAAGTTTCCACCAGAAAGACCTGCAAGGAGGGAAGAATGATGTGTTCAAGTTCTTTTTATGGGACACAGTAAAAATACAGCCAGTAATTTGCCAGGAACATTTTTCACATAAGTCCTCGCTGCAGGGCTAGCATTTGACTGAATCTGAGAAGACAGGAGTTTGTTGTTCACAACTGAATGGGAGGTGTGTAGTCTCATGCCTTTTAAAGACAGAAAGTACTCAGATTCGTCTGCATTCTAAAAAGCTTCACCCACTCATTCAAGTGTTAATCACAAGCACTTCGAGGTAAAAACTCTGTGGTTCTGACTCACTTCTGACAACTCCAACAGATTTTTAGTATCACTTCAGCTTTAGGCTCTTTTAGGGTCCCTGTCTTCAGCTACAAAAGCTTCATCTTTATCTGCATGGAGGAAGCTGATGAGTATCTCAACCAACCATTTTCTGTTCCAGGACCTGGAAAAATGCAGAAGCAGTTCTTGTAAACTTGTGTTTTCATTAGCTCCTGCAGTTCCATAGTAGGTGTTATATGATGATCTGTGACAGCTGCTCAAGGAATATGACAGCTTCCAGGACACTGGACTTGGAGAACCATCAGTGTTGCAGGATGAAATTAGAGAGGAAGGAAATTCCGAAAGGTTTGGCTTGCGACTTTTGAAAGGGATTTAAAATGATTTGGCTGGTAAAATACCATGGCCTTAACTAGGCTTTAGGAAAAGAAAACCAGTGAAAACAGGTTTTAAATTAAAGGGGTGGAACAAAATTGGTTTAATGCATAAAGCAATTAAAACCATAAATCAATAATTTAAACAGGACAGATTGATAAGAAGAGAGAGAAGAGAGATGTTAATAAATACATAAATAAGTATATACAGAGAAATATACATTCTCTCCCATTTATCCCACATCCTCAGTTGAACAAAGCCCCCACCACATGGTCGCTGCCTGAGGAGGGGTGGTGAGGGGTGTTGTCACAGTATTCTTAACCTCAGAGGTTTCAGTCCAAGAATGAACTGTTCAGGCAAACTTTTGCAAAGTCTTTCCCTCTCACCCTTTGTAGAATATGGCTCAGCATCTGCTGCTCCACAGTCCGTGGACAGGGGTGTTGGGTGTGTCTCTTGGGCGATGGTCCAGCACTGCGTCTGCCCCAGCAGGATGACTTCATCACTGGCTTACAGGGACAGTCCTCTCTCTCATCCCTTGGCGGTGGAACTCTCAATATGGGGGGGGGGGGAACTTGCGTTCCCCTTCCACCCCTTCAAGGAAAGAGGAGACTTAAATGCAAAAGATTCATTTACTGTTACGTGGAGGAACTGAGCTTTCTCTTGGATGTGATCTCTCTCTCTTTGTCCTGGGCAGAAATCAAATGTGCGCACCAAGGGAAAGCCTCAAATTACGGCTTTTATGTGCTTGTGCACAGAGGCGCTTGACTGACATGCCTCGGCTCCAATAAGAAGCAGAGAGGGTTGTGGCAACCCTTCCCCCACAAAGGTTGTGAGAAAAGTTTTCCCGCTCTTAGGGGGAAGAGAAAGGAAGCAGCAGGGTGGCTTAGTCCCACTGCTGCCATCTTAACCCATTACAATCAGTGAGGGAAGACACAAAGATGGTTAGGTATCTCAGATCAATCATATAACTGAAACAACAAACATAAAGCCAGGACATTAATCAGCATGCTGTCATTTTATACCCTGTTTTCTTAAAACCCACTAAGTAAATTGAAATATTGTAAGAAGAAGAGTAATGTAACTGCCCAGGAATTCTGTCCCAGGAAGCAGAGAGCAGGCAGGCACCGTTAAAATGCAGCACCTTCACCCAGTGAGGTTCATAAGCACACACAGAGGGGGATGTATGGGATCTGGCATCCTCTATAAAGAACATTTCTCCTTCTCTTCTTTCAGAATAATTTACTCCAAGACTGCAACATACACAAGAGACTGTTTTCACCACCTTGCCATTGGTCCTTATTGGTCATCTTCATGCTTCATCTTCTATACTTGATGTTTTGTCATCTTAATACCTTTATTTGAATGACAAAATAGTCTTGATATCTTTCTTTTTAAAGATTTATTCTTTATTTATCTACTTGACTGAACTTTATCACCATTACTAGCCATTAGAAGATTTATCTTTTTGTTCATTTAATGAACAGAGATGACAAACATAATTTTAAATTGCCGTGTTATTCATTGCATCTTAAGAAGTGAATATTAAGACTTTAGCATAAAAGAACAACTTGACAATGGAATAAACAATCCATAATTTTGACATTCTTGTTGTGATTATTCAAATTAATTCACTTGGTCTTTTAATTGGATTCATTCAGGGTTGTTATTTTTCTTTTATGAAGAACAAAGGACATTTGTTGTGTGGTTATTTACTAACGCAATGCGCCATAAATGCACACATACTAAAAGGGAAAAATTGCATTGAACTAGCAATGTGTAATGCTTTATTAGCAGAATCCAACTGGATTAGATAAATTTTAAAGGTCTGTGCTTAACAGTTGTCAATATCATCATTTCTGCAAGAAGTAATGGAAAAGTTAAAATAAAGATGTTCCAAGTGCACAATACGAAAAACAAAGCTAAGTGAAGGAGACACCTGAAACGTATAGTAAACTTGCCTCTTTTTGTGAAGTCAATAAGCTGTTCCAATTACACTATTTCCCAGTGCACTGATATATGTTGTTTTCTGTTCTAGATTTTCTTCATATTAACAAAAAGTGCAGAAAAACAAGAGTACAACTCTTCTTCAACAGCTTGTTGCCACACCCTAAAGCTAAGGCTAAATAGAAAACTGCTCCGATTTTCATTTTCAGAAATAATGTGAGATCTTTGTGGAAAGCTGATTTGCGGGGGCAGTCTGCAGTATATATCTGCATAGGATACTTTTTAGAGAAGAAGGCCAAAACCTGATTTTTTGGTACTTTACTGAAACCTTAGTTGTACAATCACATAAAGCGCATGCAGTAAATGCATTGTTAAGTAAAACAGCGAAGGGAGGTGTTGAGTCAAATCCATTTCACTACAAATAAACTGCTTTTACGTGCAGATGAAAAATGAGAGAAAGAAGAATGTAACTGCACAAAGAATAGAAGTGTCCCATAGTGTATCAATGGTGCTGCTCTCCTGCTCATCCAACCTTCTTCTATCCTTTCCTGTGGAAAGCAGAGGAATGGAAGGATGGGAATCAACTCTAGCTGGCAGTTCTCCCACAATTAGTGGAACACAGCTGGGGACTTGGAGGCTTTGAACTGCACCCAGATGCTCTTTTTACCCCTGCTTAGGGAAAACCTGCGATACATTAATGAGTTTTGCATCAATCCCTAGTAACTTCTGATTGTGGACACCAGAGCTAACACCTCTGTACCTCAACCAACATACTTACAAAGGGAAAAATTCCATTGTCTTTCATAGAAGAGGCAGGGGACTGGCCCTGTATGTTAGGGAGTATTTTGATTGTCTAGAGAATAATTACGTTGATGATAGGATTGAGTGTTTAAGGGTAAGAATCAGTGGAAAGACCAACAAGGCAGATATCATGGTGGGAGTCTGTTATAGACCACCCAACCAGGATGAAGATGAAGATGAAATATTCTACAAACAGCTGAGAGAAGTCCCACAATCACTACCACTTGTTCTTGTGGGGAACTTCCACTTACCAGATGTTTGCTGGAAATAAAATACAGCAGAGAGGAAACAGTCCAAGAGCATGTGGAAAAGAACTTCCTGACACAGCTGGTGAGTGAGCCAACAAGGGAAGGCTCCCTGCTGGACCTGTTGTTCTTGAACATAAAAGAACTTGTGAGTTATGTGAAGGATGAAGGCCACCTTGGACATAGTGATGATGAAATGGTAGAGTTTTCAATTCTTGAGGAAGTAGGGAGGGGGGACAGCAGAAATGCTGCTTCGGACTTCCGGAGTGCAGACTTTGGCCTTTTAGGAGACAGGTTGACAGGGTCCCTTGGGAGGCAGCCCTGAAGGGCACAGGTGTCCTGGAAGACCGGACATTCCTTAAGGAAGAAATTTTTAAGGCACAACAACAAGCCGTCCCAGTGTGCCGTGAGACGGGCCGACGGGGTAGAAGACTGGTGAGGCTGAACAGAGAACTTTGGCTGGAACTCAGGAAGAGAAGGAAAGTCTATGGCCTATGCAAGAAGGGTCAGGCCACTCAGGAAGACTACAAGGATTTTGTGAGGCTGTGCCTTGACAAAATTAGAAAGGCCAAAGCCCAGCTGGAACTTAATCTGGCCATTGCCATAGAGGACAATTATCAATTTTTCTCTGTATACATTAACAGCAAAAGGAGGGCTAAGGAGAATCTCCATCCTTTATTGGCTACAGGGGGAAACATAGTGACCCAGGATGAAGAAAAGGATGAGGTACTGAATACCTTCTTTACCTCAGTATTTAACAGTAAAACCACTTGTTCTATGAGTGCCCACCTCCTTGATCTGGAAGACAGATGGGGAACAGAATGAAGTCCCCATAATCCATGAGAAAATGGTCAGTGACCTATTACACAACTTAGACATGTACAATTTTATGGGGCCAGATGGGATCCACCCAAGGATACTGAGGGAGCTGGTGGAAGTGCTCAACAAGACATTTTTCATCATTTCTCAGCAGTCTTGGCTAACCAGGGAGGTCCTAGTTAACTGGAGGTTAGCAAATGTGACAGGCCTGTCAGTCTGACCTCAGTGCTGGGGAAGGTTATGGAGCAGATCATCCTGAGTGCCATCAAATGGCACGTACAGGACAACCAGGAGATCAGGCCCAGTCAGCGTGGGTTTATGAAAGGCAGGTCCTGCTTGACTAACCTGATCTCCTTTCAGGAGAAGGTGACCCACTTAGTGGATGACGGAAGGGCTGTGGAAGTTGTCTACCTAGACTTTACTAAAGCCTCTGACAGTCTTTCCCACAGCATTCTCCTGGAGAAATTGGCAGCTCATGGCTTGGATGAGTGTACTCTTCACTGGATTAAAAAAATGGCTGGAAGGACAGGCCGAAAGAATGAATGAAGTCACATCCAATTAGTGGCTGGTCATGAGTGTTCCCCAGGGTTGTTTTGGGGCCTGTTCTCTTTAATGTCTTTATCAATGATCTGGATGAGGGGATCGAGTGCACCCTCAGTAAACTTGCAGATGAAAACTTTGGGTGCATGTGTTGATCTGCTTGAAGGTCAGGAGCTCTACAGAGGGATCTGGACAGAGTGGATGGATAGGCCGAGGCCAATGGTATGAGGTTCCACAAGGCCAAGTGCCTAGTCCTGCCTGCACTTGAGTCACAACTACCCCCTGCAGCGCTACAGGCTTGGGGAAGAGTGGCTGGAAAGCTGCCCAGAGGAAAAGGACCTGGGGGTGTGGTCGAGAGCCGACTGAATATGAGCTGACAATATGCCCAGGTGGCCAGGAAGACCAGTGGCATCCTGGCTTGTATTAAAACTAGTGTGTCCAGCAAGAAGGGGGAAAGGATTGTCCCCTTGTACTCGGCACTGGTGAGGCCATGCCTTGAATACTGTGTCCAGTTTTGAATCCTTCACTACAAGAAGGACATTGAGGTGCTGGAGTGTGTGCAGAGAAGGGCAATGAAGCTGGTGAAGAATCTGGAGAACAAGTCCTATGACGAGCAGTTGAGGGAACTGGGGTTGTTTAGCCTGGAGAAAATGAGGTTTAGAGATGAATTGGTACTGCTGGGTTAATGGTTGGACTTGATGATCTTGAAAGGCTCTTTTAACCAAAATGATTCTGTGATTCTGTGATATTTAATATCAAATATCTGGTCCTCATGTGATGCAAATATTGGAGTGCAAACATTCACCTCTATGAAACATTGCCACTCAGAGTAATTTCTTTTAGTTTATCTTTGTGCAGGTAAAAAAAAATGATAATAGTGTTCATGATAATTAACCTTCCCTTCCTCGACTAGTGATGTTGTTCTGCAGGGAAAAACATTCTTAAAAACTGAAATGCAGAGTTCCATTCTGGTTTTCATTGACTTCTTAATTAACCATTATTTCAGTCTCTAAATATTTTATTAGGAAAAAATGAAAATTAAACCCCCTCCATACTCCATTTTTAAAACTACTTGCTGATCAAAAAATATGATCAGAGGTGGATATTTAGCTATGAGTTTACCTTCAGGCTATCAATATTAAAGAACATTTTTCAGTGGTTTGAGTCCAAATTCATCTCCCCTGAATTAGTCAGCAAAAAGGCAGTTAGATGGTTCCCCAAATTAGCCATCTGTCTTTCCATTGCAAAGGAACACCCTCAGGCCAGATAAATAATTTCCCTTTTATATCCCATCTTTGGATCATAGGCACTCATCCTGAATGATCCAGCTCCCTTTTATCTTGACCTGGGTAGCTGGATAGTCTGAAGCTTGCAAGATGCTCTTATGACAGGCCCACAAGATGGTTTTTTCCTCCCTATCTATGATTCTGCACAGCATTTCAAACATTTATCCCAACTATCATAGCTCCCTTTTGCAAGGAGAATTGCTTGATTGTTTTCTCATATAAGGAATAGGGAATGATTGGTCAGTTAATTGGAGACAGCAAGGAATAGCACCTATTAAGCTATTTCCCAGACTTAGGAAATCACGTTCCTAAACACACTTCTCTCCCAATTATCCTTTTCACTCCTGATTCTGCATCAAGAGGTAACAGCCCCATATTTGGATAGTAGGCATATTATGCAATTACATGGTACTCTTATGTGTTTGCTAGATGAAAAGTTTAATGAAGGGATAATTTTCCAGAAAAAGCAAAGCTATGGGGACATTGAAAGATCAGCAGGATCCTGAAGCTTCATGGTTTTTGAGGCAGCAGCCACATGCTGTTTTCCAAACTCTGCAGATCCACCATTTTAACCTGAGACAGAAAAGAGGCAAGTCTTGGGATCTCTCTCAACAATGTGGCACTCAGTGTCATGACTGTCCCACTTTCCACAGCTATGAGGAAGATGTGATTCATATCTTGGCACCTTTCAACTGCTTTCAAGCACCTAGCCAAATTCAGCTATGGTATTGAACAGCATCTTATCCATGAGAAGGGACACACAATGCATGACCAGGGATATCAAGATGAAAATCAAATTGGAAAAACTGTATTCCAGCAACACAGAGTAAAACCACTCAATATTCAGAACTTCCTTAGGTAGGCTAATGAATGCTTTCCTAACTTCTGGGACAGCCAGAATTATCTCTGGGAATCCCAAGAAGTGAAGGCCAAGTACAGCTATTGATTCATTTCAATTGCAGTAGCCAAAGAAGTTCTGCAATACTGATGACTATTTTCTCTCGTCATCGTTGCCTGCCCGACCTTTCCGCAGTCTTTCTGTCCAAATTTGTTCTTTCTATCCAAACTTGTTCTTATTTCTGTATCACTACTTTCATGCTCTGCTTAAAACATATCTCTCCAAAAACATTAGAAGATAACTCTTCCAGTTATCTTTCACACCTCCTCTCATATGATTTTCGAAAATTTGCCTAAAGCACATCAACTCTTCAAACCATCTTTCCTTTAGACCATTTTGAGGTTTTTTTCTACCAGTCCCTAATCTACAATCTGTATTCAGAAGATCTGAGAGATTTGCCAGTCAGTAGGAAAAGTAGAAAACCTGAAAAATTCAGAAGGCTTCTGTATGTCTATGAAGAGATTGATATATTGGATGGTTCTTCCAATTCTTCCAATGGAAGTACATTCAAATGAAAGTTCTGCAGCCATGCTATATACTACAAGGGTGGTTAGGGTTCAAAGCTTGGTATGGAGTTTTTCAAAGTTCTATCAAAAATTTTGAGTGAACTGAAAGAAAACATGAACCTCGCGAGAGAGAAACACAACTGAAAGTGTAAGTAAAATGTCTCTTGCTTTTCAAAAGTCTGCTGAGAGTATGAGTGACCTTGAGAATGGATGTATAAAGATTTGGCTGTTAGGGAAATACTTTGTGGAAATTGCATATTTAAAAAAATCCCACAACTCGTTTTGATGTGAAGCAATTGTACTTCATAGTGAATATTTACACAGGAATTTCTTATAATGGTGGACATTGTTTGATTTCTTCCAGATTGCTCACTGCAAGCAATACGAATTCTTCATTAGTTTTCATGTGAAAGTGTTCAGTATTTTCAAAAAGATTTTTGGAATGGGCAAAAACTCTTTGAAATCTCAGCATATACCCACAAATATTAGGAAAAAATCAAAAAGAAAATGTGTTCCGGAGGAGGTTAATGAGCATTAACATTTAGTTTTGCTTTCTTTGAACATTGCTCAAAGTTTAACTAGGAATGATCAAAAGAAATGATGAAAAAAGAAGAAGAAATAGATAAGGTAATATCAGCATCATCCTAAAATGAAGCCTCGCAAACCTTGAGCTGAATTACGAAGAGACGTATGTCTCCAAAGGTATAGTTAAAACACACTAAAAGAAAAAAAAACAAAACCCACGCAAAACCAAAAAAAAAAACCTCCAAAAAGCAAACCCTTACTTTACAAGCCTCATTTCCATTTTTATTTACACATTATTTATTACAAATAGGTTAGGCCCTGGCTAGGCCTGTTTCTAGAAGTTTTAGCCCTGTTGCCAAGAAAAAACATTTCCGGATGCTCTTGAGGGCAGGAGACACTCGATGCTTTTGAAAAGAGAGAATGTGAAGAAAAGAAAGATGTACCTAAGCACATTCCCAAAAGATTGTGGATGCCAACAAAGTACATGCCGTTTTTCCAGATATTGTAGAGTCTGGGGCCTGTCAACACTTAGTGCTCACTATCTTTAATACGTCTCTTCATAATCATGTGGCATAATCATGATAGCCAGGAACACGCATGATCACTGTTGCTGTGCTATCTTATCCACATCACTACTGCTGTGCTATCATATCTGGAAATCACTTTTGAGAGTAGAACAAACAGTGGCAAAAGACACCTGCTGCCTGAAGAAGATAAAGATTGATTTCTTTTGTAAGTCACCGGCCACAGAAATATGAGTCAGTCCACTGCCTCTCATGTTTTTTTATTGTGATCAAATGGTGCAATAGGAATGTCAACCTCCTGAAGGATAAAATGGTATTAACATACTATTGTTCTCCATCAGCTAAAAGATTTGGGATTGTAGTGAAAGTTAGACAAGCCTTACTTCCAGTTAATGTCTACACCAGAATTATCTCTGGGAATCCTAATAAGTGATGGCCAAGTACAGCTACTGATTCATTTCAATTGCCAACCATGGAGATGGGTTAATTGGGCAGAAAAATGGAAGAGCAATTAATATTAAAAAAAATTAAAGAATTATGGCCTTATGATGAGATTAAGATTAGTCAAAGTGACAAATACCCGTCAGAACTACAAACCTTGCCTCTCAAGTCACACTACTGTGGTCAAAACTGGGGTGTTTTATAGTCCTGAATTCTGAACAGCAAAACATCACCGTGACATGACATGACCTGTGAGACTATATAAAGCTTAAATAAAATTTCAGGCTAAGGCAAATAAATAAATAAATAAATAAATAAGTTGTTTTATCCTCTTTCACAGCTGAAGGCAATAAAACATCAATTTAAGTGTCATTTATGAGAAAAAACACAGGTACTGCAGTTTTAAGTGAATGGGAACAGCAAGAATAATTACTGTAACTTTTTACAATCTTCATTTTATAGAAGAAGTTTGGTATTAATTCATATTTTCTATTTATTAATGACTTTAAAACTGCATAACCAGTGTACTTATGTTTCTGTCACAGAAAAAAATATATATAATTGCTATAATTTCTCTGAGTAACATGATTAGAATGGAGCATATGTTAATAAGCATATTATTAAGCATATGTTAATTAGCATATGCTTTTGGGACTTGAGTCCAGCTACTTCAATCTTGCAGCCATTTTCTCTGTGAGGAACTATTCTTTAGGAGGTCCCTTGAAGGTGCATTTGTAAAAATGGTCTGTAAAGCAGATTTTTAAAAACCTGTCATTAACCCATTATATTTTTAAGTGTACTTTTTCATTTTTTTTCTGTATGCATATAAAGAAGTATTTGTGGAAAGTCAAATGCTGCAAGACAAGCGGCTTTACAGTTTTATGGTACATTGCTCCTCTCCGGATTTTCTGCCCAATGTGTTTGCCGTTAGAAATCTCCATCTCTAGTGGAAAAGTTAGAAGGCGAATGCCCATTAAAATTTTGCTGCCTGCTCTGTCAAGTAGAATAATTTAATTGCATTAAGTAACTATTTAGCAGATGCACTAAAATTATGAAGCTCCACTAGACCCTCCATATATAAATGCACTTTACACAAACATCCATGTTATATTGTCTATCATACACCATAAGTAAACGGACTGTATATGCACTTGCAAGATTTCCACACTAGAACACAGATTCTGCCATTTTATCCTGAGTTAGTTTACTACAAGATCTGGACATTATTCAACTTTTTGAATGTTAATTATTAGGGTTTTTTTCTTAGTTCAAATTGTTTTACCACTAGGGGTCCATTGCTTTCTTTTACTATTAAACAGGAGTTACTTTCAAAGAAATATTCAATAAATCCTTTTTGCTTATAGAACTGAAATGAACACAAGAGATACACTGGCTGTGTGATACTAAATACTTTCACATTTCTTGCATGTATAATATACAGTGTGAAATCAAGAACTGTTCACATAATGCATAACTAGTCTAATTCCTCCTCACTTTTAACTGTTAATTCACTACATGCTGCATATCTTGACTGACTTTTAATTTGACACTAATACTATCATTATAGCATGAGGGTCTATGTTTACTGTAGAAGACCAGTCTCCAGTGATGAAGTTATAGCTGACTTCCATTCTTCTGAACAGTGGGTGCCTGAATCCCACCTTACTGGCAGTGCAAGAGCTGAGCTAAGTACCCATACGACATGTTTTACATAAAAGAGATGGCAATACTAAAGTTCTAGTCAGTGGATGTTAATGCCACTATCATGGTTAAAATACAACTTCTTTACAAGATAGTTCCGAAAATATGCACTTTCATTATGATCTAATCTAAGTAGTACTAGAATCAATATAGTGAACTTTGGAAATTTAAAATCATTGAGATGAGGGAAGTATACAGAGTAAAACCTCCCTGGTACAAATATTCAATTGAAGTCAATTTGCCTGCATCAATTTTTACCAGTGGAGGTTTGACCCTCTCTTATGATCAAGGTACTACCCCTTAGCCAGTGGGACTCTACTTTTCTCACCTCTGAGTAGCTATCTCTATTCAGATTGTATCACCATATGAATGGAGCTGTGAAAAGATTGACACATAATTATAGGTGATGATTTTAGCCTTCTGACAGTCTCCTAGAAAGCCAAGCAAAATAATGTAGGCCAGTACAATTGTTTCATTTTCAAAACAAAGCCATTGTGTGGTAAAGCAAAGTTTGCATGCATCACAGCACTGGAGAGAAGTGATTGTCAAAGGGTGAATTCTATCTGCTGGGAAACGTTTTTCTACAAGTATTTCCTAGGTGATCTACAGTGCTTTTGTTTCAAAGCAGAACAAAATAAAAATGCTGAAGGACTGATTATATTTCCAAAGCAGGCTTCTTGAAGAATGTGGGAGGGGAGAAGTAAAATTGAAGCTCTAACAAAATTATAGAGGTGTTGGAAGCAAGGGCGTCAGTAGCAATAGCAAAGTACACTCTCATCTCTAGCATAAGATTTGAGAGCAGGAGGAAGAAGGACAGTTATCACTATCACCAGCTACTGAGGATGCAGTCTTAGTCTAAGATATTCAGATCTCATAGAAGTACTTAGCTCTTAGTTACTCCACATCATGAAGCATCTGTTATTCATGATTTAGTCTCACAATTTAGAAGCCAAACATTTAGTAGGTGATTTAGATAAAGCCACTTGGATCTGGCTGACTAAATCCTAAAATCACTCCCGAATTTACACATTTATTCTGAGACCATCCCTGTTGCGACTCACTAAAATACACAGTCATCTGATCTTCAGAAAGTCTGAGTGACATATAAAGAGCCACTTCTGCAGAAGGTGGACAACTCAGTTTCTTCAAGGTTTTTAATTAAAAGAGTAGATTTCTTGTTCCCTAAAACCCAAACTTTGAATAGTTGAAAATGCATAGTGGGACTGCCAGCACCACAGACGCAACAGCAGGCTCAGATTGCTCTCAACAGCCTGTAAGCACCTTCCCCTGCGATCCTCCTTTGCAATCTCTCCCCACCTCTCCCTCATCCTTGGGCTGTCCTGGTCACAGAAGCGCAGCCTTATCATTAACTTTCTGATACCTCGCAAGAAGGTGGTACCCAAAGTTTGGGGGCAAAAACTTGCTCTGCAGTTGGTGGCAAGGGAGGTGGACCTGGGGGCTGCCACCACCACTGCCACCTAGAGATATTAATACCAACACAGACATGCTAAGCATGACATCCCCAAATCATGGCCTGACCCTTACCACTGCCTCCATGGTGAGCTCCCTGAAGCCCTGAACCACCCCTCTGCCCTAGACATTCAGAACTCTTCAGCAACACTCCCAGCTACATGCTGTGACATTGACAGCACCTTTGAGAAGAAGGGAAGGGAAACACCTTTGCCCATAGAACCATTGCATTGACTGGCTCTTAGGAAAGCAGGTGCCCTTTGGGTTAATCAGTGACTTGTGGCCCTCTAAATTAGCACCAGAGACTGCTGGTACACACAGGAACCTGACCAGAACATTTGTATAAAATAACCCTTAAGAAATTCAGAACTAAAACCTTGCAATAGGGTGGTTGTGCATGTTGTTTTTCTCTGCTAAAACATATGCTAAATACTAATACAGAGATTGAATGATTTATTGTCTAACTGAAGAGTTTTACTCTATAGTCTCTTGCCACAAGAGAGATGGAAAGCAAGATAATTTCATTATATGCAAAAAATAATGTAGTTGCTATTTATCTCTACTCTGCGTGTATTCTTCCACCTAGTTGTTGACTCCTACAGGAAGCATACCTTTCAAGCTCAGTGGTAGAAGGTTCACCTTTTCTTCTTCCTTGTTTGTACATTGTCTGCAGAGCTATGCTTTGATAGAAGAGGCCTTGATATATTTATGGTTATTTCTTTTTATTTTTTCTTTTTAAAGAAGCATCACAGAAAGGATAAAAGATGAGAGCTCAACACTTCTGTGTGATGCACTAATGAAAGACAGCATCTCCACTGCACACTAAACTGAGAGTTGGAGTTTTTGAATCTACACACTGAAGTACTGAAATATGGCTTCAAGTTTATATTAAAAAATCCAATCTGTTCTGAATTACTGTACAGTTAAGTCATCATCAAGTTAACTTTAGGTTCTAAAAACTCAGAGATATATTTTCTGATTTATTTAGTAAACCAAATGTATTTGCTTGAATAAAAACAGCAAGAAAACACAAGGAACCTAAGCTATCTCACTGCTCTTGTTCACGGAACTCGTGTTTTATTCACTCAGTCTGTTATCCCGCTGCAAAGAAGTTGAAGTTTAGTGGGAGGACTGTTGGAATTAGATAAAGGATTTAATTAGTCAACTACATACATATTGTCTGAGAACAGTATGGCCATCCTTGAAACCGTCGTAAATCATTAGTAGAGGAAATCCTAATCAGGAGTTGATTGTCCTTAAAGAAGGAACATCCTGGAAGAAACATAAACTATATGTGTAGTTCTGAGTTGTCGGCTAAAGATGAAATTAACTGTGTCCCTTATGTGAACCATCTTTATTTTAATACTAAAAACCACTCCCACGGGGCAAGAGACCCAGGCCTGGTTGAAGATCCTTCCTCATAGAGCATGTGTAGTAGAAATAAGAATTGTGTAATCATATGTAAATTGTTAACCGATCAGTATTAGTGGGAATTTCTTAGAAACTTGTGAACTGATAAGAATGTATATAAAAGAAACTGGAGAGCATCAAGGTGCGCCAGGCTTGCAGTGAATAACCGACTAGCACCTGACATTGAGCAATCTCAAATCAACAAACACCCCTACTCCATGTGTTATGATTGGACTGTGCACACTGGGTGAAAGAACCCCTTTTTGGGACAAGTCCATCTTACTCAAGGTGCACTGCCACTGTCAGATCAATCCAATAACCATAGGGTTGCCACAGAGGGGGTGACTGCCCCTCCTGTTTCTTCATCTTCCTTTACAGCAGCAGCATCTTTTGTGCAGCCACGCAGTGAACTGAGCTGTGATGAAGACACATGAAAACTGTCCCTCAGAAACAGCCAACCAACCAACCTGCATGGCCACAAGAAGGCAAGCACTGGGATTGGGAAGCAGCAGCAATGAGGAACTGCGGGTGGCAGGTGAGACCTCTCCCTTTAGCTGGTGTCTACTCGTGTCTCCGCTCTATAGTCTCACAGAGACAAGAAATGAGGGAATGAGTTGTTGTGGTAAGGGAAGATTTAAATTATGTATAAATGGCAGGGAGCATTTCCAGTGATTTGGACCAAAAGGAGGATCAGATGCTCAAGTGTGTAAATCAACATAGTTCTTTCCAAGGAAATGAAGTGCTTCATACTAACTAGTGGTCCAGGCTAAATTCTTACTGTCTTGATCCACCAGCCTAATCCAGACAAGGGATAAATTTCAGAACTGGTTATTAATAAATTGAAATAAATCACTGGTTATCAATTTGTGCATAGCTAACAGATGACTGCTTAATTTATCTTCATTTCAATGTATCTGTATTTCTTTGTCTGTTAAAGCTGTAACATATTTGGAACAAGGATGTTTTTATAACCTGGATATTCAGAAAGCTACATATACTTCGGCATTTGAAATATTTTTAAATCAGCAACTCTGACATGAAAAATAAAAATGCATTAGAGTATATTAAAAGAGGCTCTGTCTTCTGCCTGCAAGCTCAGAGTATGAAACCTCTTCTGAATACTGAGTTATCCCAACTATACATAACATCACTGGTTTTGGACTTGGGAATACTGAGAAAGTTAAATGGGTCATCAAAGGGTGTCACTTTCTATATTACTCCTGTAACTCAAGAATACTTTGTCCTCAAAAGAATTGATCAAAATAGAAAACTACTAAATCAGATGAAATAGTCTCCTGAGACTACTATATGAATTAATAATGTCCTTGTTGTACCAAATGTCTGTGAGATAGTCTGATTTTGTATCAATACTTCTTAAGACTGCTTTAAATAAGTAAACTCCAGAGATGATTAATGTACAAGATAAAATTAAAATATTAACTAAAAACATAAGGTGAAACATTATTTATGGAATTTCCTAAACTTAAGTCAACAGTGATTATAAGCATCTGACATAAATTATGCAGGCAACATCACACAGTCAATCTGAAACTGTAATACGTACATCTAGAAATAGCTTGAAAGAGCCTCTCTGTGTGAATAAACTTTATACATCAGCATGCCTTCTGGCTGGGAGCCAAAAAAGTCATAGGTGGAAGAATAATTCAGTTTCATTGCCTAAGGACTAGCGTTACTTAATCAGCTTTCTCTGATTAGGTGAAAGAAAAAACTCAACAGATTATGAGAGTTTTAGTCAGTAATAATGAATGTAAATTGAAACTCAGCTACGCGTTTAGTGGTTAAAGTAAAGG
Organism: Bucorvus abyssinicus; assembly: GCA_009769605.1. Classification (NCBI taxonomy): domain Eukaryota; kingdom Metazoa; phylum Chordata; class Aves; order Bucerotiformes; family Bucorvidae; genus Bucorvus; species Bucorvus abyssinicus. The sequence goes on along the minus strand of CM020030.1, from coordinate 15,015,311 downwards.
ACAATAGTGGAGTAGAAGAATCTTCTGGAGTACTGGAACTGGTAGAAAAAAATGTTTGTTGGGTTTGTTGTTTTTTTTTCATTTGCACTTATCATCAAGGAAAGAGAGGACTATATTGTATTAAAGTGCAGAAAATCTGTCAAGGTGAATACTTTTCCCAGAGGCACAAAAAGCAGCACAACTGAACACCACAATGTATTACAGGAGACAAGAACTCAGTAGAATTAAGAAAAGGCTGCAACAATGAGAACAGGATAGTCTCTTTTCACTTTCTATGGTGCAATAGCAGCGGATATCCTCAAAAGCTGATCTTATAAAGCTAACTCTCACAATTTCCCTATGCCACAGAAAATCCCTAAATAATTAGTCAGGGTTTGATAATCCTCATACTAAATTTATGTGATGACAATGGAATTTTAATTCATTCTTAAAAAGGATAATTCAGTTAAATGCTATGCAGAAATGGATTTAAGTGTGTAGTTATGAATTTGCCATAGACAATAACCATGCAAGAGTTATATACAAGAAAAAGCTTGTAATATTCTCTCTGAGTTATACAGAACAATTTTTATCCATAATAGTGTTTTCAGAATGGCTTTTTTAACCTTTTGTCATGAAGGCTAATTGTCCTTCTGGACAGGAAAGATAAAGGAAACCCATTCAACATTTAACACCAAATATCATATAAATATTAGGAAGAACAGGAAATAAGAAAGTTTTGTAAACAGCTCCACAAATGTTGCAAGACAGTTGTGGCAGGTCCAAGACAAAAAACATAGGATGCAAAGGCTCTCAAAGGCTGCAGCTCAAATGCGCTGAGCTCTGCCTGCTAGACAGTTTTATTAGCCCTCTTGATGACAGCAACAAAGGCTACCAAAGGCATAATATTTACAGAAAAACATCGCCTTGGAATAGACACAAGCATAATCCTGACAAAGACACAGAAGCTATATAAATAATAAGTCATTAAGGGGATAAAGAGAGATGTGTATATAGTGAATAAAATTAAAATAAATGTATGGAAAACAAAACATTATATTAAACAGAGCATCAAAATCTTACAAACTGATGAGAATAAACTATGGATAAAGAATAATGAAGAAAACACAAGCTGAAAAGAAATATTTAGAACATATAGAAATGCTAAAAGATAAAAGATTTGAAAAAGGCAATGCTCCTGTAACTTTAGTATGTCTGCACAGTGTAATGTGGAGAGAGGAATTACCTTTTCTTTTGTTAACATGGAGCAAAAAAATGGCACAAGCTTAGTTTGTATGTAAAGAACAGATACTGAAACAGAGAAAATACTGCAGTTTGAAACTGCTGTGACCATGAGAGTTATTATCGTTCTTTTAAAGATATTGTTGGAAGACAAAGTTGTGCCCCATGAAACATCAGCCCAGCATGTGCTTCACCCTCTGCCATTACCTATCTGAATTCCAGGCAGCAGGGACAAAAGAAAACAGACTTCACAAGACTTCATGGAAGGCAAAGAGCAGAACAAGATAAGACCTTTATGAATGCAGTTTCTATATCTCATTGGTGACTAAGTGGCAATTCTCTAGTGAGTGCAGTATGTACTTTCCGAGATTGTACAGGGGAAAACACTATCTTTCTCACCACATTTTCATAATTGTCTTTAAGACATCTTTTTTCCATTATGTACTTGCCCTTCCATGTCTGTCACTTATCACAGATGACAGAATTTAGATAATATGTTTTGACCCTTCTTTTCACCTGATATAGCTTTTTAAACAAGAAGACATATGAGGTCAAGAACAATATTGAATAATGCCATACAGCTTTGCAATCTTGACTATGTTAGATTAGAAAGTAGTATTTCATGCCAGCAAGCAGATAAAAGCTGTCTTTTTCAGTGACTATAAGGAGACTACTTAGGACTTAACTTTGTTTAAAAGCTTTTTCTCTCAAAGGGAAACTAAAAATCAGGGAATTAAAAAAGCTATTTATGAGAAATTTCTCAAACTTATCCTCAATATATGCATAATCAAACATCATCTTTGTTTTCAAGCATCTGAGATATTAAGGTTGGCTATTTCAATAGTTGCAAAAATTATTTTATAATTCTTTGGGGATTACATTCTCTGTGCACAGGTACTTTTTAAGCAAACTACTCATCTCATACACATTTTATATGTTAATGTTCGTTACAGAAGAAAGAATTGAAGCTTCAGCAAGAAAACCTTTCCTATATATAAATCATTTTAGCTAAGAAAACAACATAATTTGGTTGGTTGTAAAAAACATGAATCATATTCACCACAACTCTTGGTCCCCGTGCCACCTTCAAATTTCTAACGCATAGTTAATCATACTTAATTTACTTAAATAAAACTTATTACCCCACACGATGGGTGGAAAGGGGGGCAAATCTTTGTGATCCCCTGAAAAGGTGTACCGACTACGGAACCGATTTCTGCTCCGTAGAGATGCAAAATCGGTAAAGCCACGACAATGACACAACTTTATCAAAACTATATAACACAACTTTATATATATAAATATAACACAACTTTATTAAAACTAATGGGCTGATTAACAATGGCTAAACCCTGCATCTTGGTAATGGCAAACAATTTTAACAACAATGGTTTGGCATTAGAAACTAACACCATTTGCTGTAGAAAAACAGAGAAAGTAGAACGAGAGAGAAAAGGAAAGAAAAAGAAAGGTAAGAGGATAGAAAAGTCTCACCAGTCTTGGAACGGTCTCCAGCAATGCTGGTCCTTGTCCAGCCAGGTCTGCTGTCGCTCCCTGGTTCCTCTGGTTTTGGTGTTCTGTGTCCCGGATGCGCTGGGGTGGCTTCTTTTATGGGGCTCAGATCCTCAGCTGAGCATGTGCAGTTGTTCCTTATGGATGATTCCAGAAATGGGTCTGGGGTCCCAGGACATGCACATTTGCTCTCCCAGAAGATTCGGGAAATGAGGCTGGGATCTTAGGTGGGGTTTGCCCCCTCCCCTGCCATGACTGCAGCGTGACCCCTCATTCCTGCACATGCGTGGTTGGACTATCTCTGAAATCAGGGAGATCATCTAGCAACAAGTTCTACCCCTCCTCCAAGGCAAGGGGAACTGGCAAGGGGGCAGGGGCTGCTCTTTCTAGCCAGGCGGTACAGGTTTTCTAAGGTAACACAATTTAAACCATAAGAAAGCAGCACGTGTCCGAAAACAATTGTTCAAGGCATGATGTCTAACATCAGTCCATCACACATGGTGCAGTGGCGAAGTCTATAGCTTTGTAAGTGGTGAAAACCAGTAGAAATACTGCTCTTCCAAACAATAAAGACCCCAAAGTGCAAGATAGAAAACAGTGACTCAGCTTTTTGCTGGGAGTTAAGGATTGATCATAAACAAAGACTACATCCAGAATGCCCTGAGTGTTCTTCATGTGTACACGGTGTCCCCAACTCATTTATTCTAGAAAGAAGCTTAATTCTACAAGGATGTTTGTTTGTTTGTAAAACTTTGTAGGTAAAATAATAAGCATGCATTAAATTAATATCTAACAAGAGATCTCTGTTCTGTGATTGGTAGTGTTAGATTTTCTATTTCAACACATGAAAAGATCATTTATTTTCACTTTTTGTTTATTCTGGAACATTTAAGATATTGATAATAGCTGAGAAACAGTGACAAATGAGATGAGAGCAAAGCCACCCCCAGCTGAGAGTTGCAAACTTCGCTAGTTTTCAGTAGAGCTCATTAGATTGCTAATTAACATAAAGCGATGGGTAAAGAACACTCAGAGGTTAGTTGTTTTCCAAGGTGTTGGCTAAAACATTCCCAGTTTCTAGAACAACTAAAAAGACGGGTTCAATAGCAGTCCTAAGTGCATAAAACAGGAATAAAGCAGAACTGAGAAAGCTGAATTCAAAATTCAAATACTCAAGTCCCCTCTCACTTGCCATCTAAGTGCAAAGTAATCAAATCGAATAGAGTACTGGTGAATATTCCCCAGGAACCTAAATTTCTGTCTAAGTTTACCCTACTCTGAGTAGCACTGTACCTATCAATGGTCTTTAGAAAACAGTAATGAGGAGTACAATGTACAGAGCTCATTTTGTGTCACCTATGTTAGGCTCAAAAATCTTCCTATTGCCAAAACGCAGCCAAGAATTACGGTAACCTAAGTAAAATCTTAATACTCTAATGAAAATACAAGTTGCTATAAGGCTAATTACTATAACACTAACATTTATATGCCAAATTAATACAGGAGACCCTCATTAATAATACCTTCAAAACTGTTATACAAAAAAATCTTAAGAACAGTTACCCCTTCCCTCTGATGTTATGATCAGCTGCTGAAGCCTCTCTGGGTGTAGGCTGTACTGGAGACCTCACAATATATTGCAACACACAGCACATTTAGGTCCACTCAGGGCTACAGTTAATGCTTCTGATTTCAGCTTAGGTTTCACTAAAAGCTGGCACAACTTAAGATCCTACGTAACTGTAACACTTTATACATAACACTGCAGTTGCAAAGTCAGTGAATACTTTTGAAATTCTTCCTTTCCCTTTTCTAAAGGACAGAGTACAAGCAATAATATTTTCAATAACAAATCGCTCAAAGAGCATATTCTTGTGTTTTAATGTAATCCCCAGCTTTGACCTCACTCTCTCTAAGACTGAGCGTTCATACAACTTTTCTGTTATATGAGCAGTGTACCTTCTCTCACCAACATGAATAGATTTCATAGCTCATTTTCTGCCCCAATGGTAGTGTTCACTGGGAGCTGAGATAAGAAATCTTCAAACTCAACTATTTTATAATGATTTAATTATGTAGACATCAAAATACAAACAAGATCTAAACACAATTTTTCAAAACAATCATAATACAACTGGATTGTTTCCACTTAACATCACTTAAAAAAAATGAAATCAGAGCATTTTTGTGTATATTTTTAGGGTCTTTTGAACTGTACGAAGAGAAGGAGCCCGTCTCCTATAGAGACTGTACTGATCAGACAGAGTTAAAAATCATGGCTCATTCCAAAAGGTTGCAGAGTATATGCAACTAGTTAATTCATGAGGAATACAGAACTAATGGACCTTTGTGAACCCCAGGAACTCTGCCTAAATTGAAGTTCAAAAAACATGTGAACATGAAACTGATTTTTCATTTCAGTAAAGACAGGAATGAATCCAGCTTGCTAATGCAACGTTATAAAGCTCTGACTCATCATATAAACAGAATGTCTGATTCTGTCCCTTACTGGCTGCCCAAGAGCCAGATTATAAAAATTCAATGCTGGAAAAAATTCCCAAGTTAATTTTGGCTATGTACCTGCTCACCGCGCTTCTAAGCCAGGGGAGAAGAAACAGATGATGTGGTCTCTGAAGCATTACTTTAACTTACACAGAAATGACTATGAAAAGTCAAAAAAACTTTATAGATAAATTTTGTTACCCAAAAGAGCAATGTTGCCCAACTCACAGCTCCACAAACACAGTAAGAACTATTGAACATCCTACAAGGACTAAACTGTCATCACCATTTTAGGTTCAAGTTGTCTCTCAGGTACCGTTTTCACACGTGTATAACTATGTTTCTAGAAGTCTTCCCTAGTACGTTTAGGTTTTTCCGTTTTTGAGAAAGCTCCTAAAAATATATTTTGTGATTAGATGATAATTTTTGGTAAACAAATACAAATTCAGCATTAGAAAAAGTTTTGAACCTCTCAATACTTTGTTAGCTGCACATTGATCTTATGCAGTGTGATGGAATGATTAATTGTCTTACCCCATATTATTTCATAGAGGTACTTGATTTATTAATAATAGATATCAGATACTACATAGATAGATACCAGATATTATGTTCAATAAATATATTCAAAACTGAAAGGCAAATTCTTGAATCCTGAGCCATCACTTACTGATTCTACAGATGTATATGAGTAGGATCAAGTGAGAGTTTGGAGAATGACATTATACACTTGGAAATTATACTGTGAAGATATACAAGATGCTTCCTTTTTTCAAATTCGTCTTTTATAGATTACTGAAAAAACACACAAGCAAGCCTATGTGGTTGACAGAACTGTTACTACTTTAAAGAGAAATACCTTATGCCTATAACAGTAGCAGTAGGAAGTAGCTAGAGAGTTGTAACCAACTCCACAGATTGTTTATATACAGAGTACTTGCGATTTGTAGCTAAAACGGGGGCTGTTTCTAGGCCATGGTTATACCAAAGGGAAATATTTCACAGTTATCTCAGGATAGAGGATTGCCCTCTGTGAGAGTTAAACCTATTGCTGTTTTTAGCATACTGAATCACTGAACTGGTTAAAGCTACGAAGGTTGCTTTGGAATACAGAGTAAGCAGAAGTCCTCTATAGAGGTCAACATGTTGTTTGACTCTACTAACAACACCTGAAATGTATGTTCTTGCTCTCCTTGTCAGAGCAGTAGGCAACCACCCTTGTCATGTTGTGTACGCAACATACCAGTCCTCTCAATTGCCGCATAAAAGACCAACTTGGGGACCCAGAACTCTGGTCCAGCTCTTGTACTGACTGAGTCAAAAGTCATAAGAGAAGTCATAAAGAATAAGAGATCCCAAAAGCACAAAGCACAAGATGTTTGAATCTTTTACTCTTTTGGTTTCAGAGCCATTATCTATCACATTGTGTTTCAGCATTCAGGGTCATTTGTTTTCAAAAAATGGTGTCATAAAGAGTTTGCTATATTTTGAATCCTTTCAGAAGCATCTCAGACTTTAAAGAGGTAATATTCAGAGTTACTGCTGGAAGACATGAGACTGAGTCAAAAGTCAGTATCATTCTAAAACCACTTCGTCTAATTAATTCTTAGAAGGAAGTGTAAAACAAAAATGGGTAGAGTTGGGTAAGAGTAAAGTATGGCTAACAGTGACTTAAGCACTGAAGTGCAATAACAGTGACATTTTAGTTAAACAAAACCATCTGAGCTGTCTGTACTTGTTCAGTTCCTTTCAATACATTCATTTAAAAGCTCTCGGTACTCTCCCTTTGTCAGACTGAAGTCAGAACGGATGACACACATCCTGCACTAGGAACAATGTTCGTTATAAAACAGGCTATCTTCACTAGTGAAGTGTGAAAGTTTTTTTCCTTTAATCTCTTCATGTAAGATTGGCTCAAAAAATACTTCTCAGCTTTAACAACATGAAATCCACCTGAAACATAAATCCTATACAAGAATGAGGTTCTGATAAGATTACTTAATCATAGCTCATTAATATAATTCTACTCCAGTCTTTGCCTTGATTTGGCCATCATATTGTTTTATCCTAAATGTTCCTGTGATGATCCAGTAACTTAAAGCACAGCACCATGTTCCTTTTATATTTTTTTAACTTATTTTTCTTTAAATCAAGCACACATAAACCAATCCAAATTTCCAATTCCCAATGTGGGACCACAGCTCTGAGGACTAAGGTGAATTAGGTGAGTTATCTGATCACCAGCTATTCTTCACAGCTGCATTTTAGATGGTTACACATTCAGATTGCTACCAGGCTGAACTCCAAACATTGCAAGATGATGAATGCCCTCAGCTCCCACCTTTCTTCTGCTGCATAAATATCAATCATGTTTGTCAATAGAACAACAACAAAAAACAGCTTGGAGAATTTTTTTTTTTACATTTGGGAAGGAATAGGAGGAGGAGGAGGAGCATACCAGACTAATAGGTATCCCAAAGAAGAGCACTCTCACAGTGTGCTTAAGACCCAGGTTCAAGACCCTTTATCTGTTTCAAGCACAGCTCTTTTCCCTCAGTCTCTCACTTACAATGAGTACATTAAATAGCTCAAACAGGCCAGGGAGAGGGAGAGAAATGAACAGGCAGATAGGTGGATTGACAGGACTGGTCAAAGGACACTCACTATTTTTTGACCAATTCCATTGCAAAGCCTTCTTACTTCAAGCACACTTTTATGCAATAGTGCAAGTACCACCACCCAGCTGCTGACATCTTGCTGCCATGTGTCCTGATGTGCTATCAGGACCAAAGCCCTAGCTTTTCTACAGGCATTATTATGGCCACGTTAGTCTATTAATCTTATGGTGGTGTAACTGCTTTTAAGTGTTATATGTGTTCTGGGTGAGTCATGGCAGAGCTCAAAAATTCTGAGTCCAAAATGCCAGACTACAGCTACTGACACTGCAGTACTACAGGCAATGTCCAGGACAGCCTGTGCAGCCCATGTGCAGCCGATGGAGGTGACCATGGGAGATGCATGCAGGCTCTATGGGAGAGAGGTGGGGTCACACAGCTCCTTCTCATATTAACTCATATTATCTGTAAGAGGAAAAACATTAGGGAATGAGTGCAGAAGGCCAAGATCTAACCTCTAGCTACACTAGCAAGATAATACCATGAGAAATTACCAGGCACTACAGAGAGCAAAGAAGAGCGCAGCAGCTGGCCAGCCTTGGCCAGAGACTGCACTAACAAGGCAGCAACACAAGAAACAACAGAAATAGGAAATATTAGAGATAGCAAAGTGGGGTGGTAGTGTCACAGAGTCACTGTCCCAAGGTAGTAATTTCCACGGTATCTATGCCACACATACTGAATAAAAATGAAAAAACAGAATAAAAAAGGGATGATGTGTTTATCTGGGAGGGAAAGAGGATGTTAAAGAGCAAGAACTTGGGAAAAGAGGAAAAGGATATTTATCAAACCATGGAATTTTGACTGTTCAGGGTCTGTCAGGCAGCTGGATGCCTAGTTAGCACAGTGGAGCAGGAAAATGAACCCCTTTGTCACTGTAGATGCATCCGATGTACACCCCCAGAAGGGTAGAGGGGCTGCACGTGCTTTCCCTAATGTCAGCAAGGGCACACCTGGTGGGATGGGTTGGACTCCCAAACTACCTTCACTGTGAGTTTAGGGGAGGGCATTGCCACATCCACAAAAATTTTACTCAAGAGATAAGGAGGCAAAGTACAAATGTGAAGAAAAAGGAAGGTGGAGGTATGAAAGACATGGGTTTTAAGACTTATACACTACCCTCCAAAGGATATTGATCTAGCTATAATCCTCAGTAATAACCATAGAAACTCGAAGGAAGTAAGCTAAGCAAGTTTAAGTTAACAAATAAACAACAAAGATTAATTCTTAACAGGATTTCAATATTCCCCACTCTTTACCATCACCTCTGCAATCCCAGGAAGATTCAAAAATTGCTACAGAAGATTAATATAGAATTGTATAATCAATCATCCTATGTCCATAATTGTCACCAAACAACTTCTCAAATGTACTGCTAGCTCATGGAATAATCATCTTTCCTGAAGAATCAGTGGCATAACACAGCCACTTTCTAAGCTAAAAAATAATTTCCTCTCCTTTCTATTGTCCGTATATTATTTTTTGTCTCAACAGGGTAGATCACATCAATGGCTAAGTGACAAAGAAGGAAACATATTTATGACTTGCTTATTTACAGTCTGATCTACAGCCAAAAAAAAAAAAAAAAAATAGGCAGAGTATATAATGAAACATATGAGGACAGGGCAGCAAAGAGTGATGTTCTAAAAAGACTCAGACATCACAGAAGCGCAGTTTTACTAAGGTATTCTATAAAATAAAGAAATTAAATATATTTTAATTTTATCTATTAAAGTCATAATGACATGTTAGATGGAAGTTTGAGTACTGTAGTCATATTCTAGGATCTCCAAAAATCAGTTAAATAACTTTCCTTACAAACAGGATATATTTATGATGCTTATGAAAACAGTTCTAGCTCTGAAGACTACTTTTCTTTGATGCAATACAGCCTGCTAAGGGCAGTATCAGATTAAAACATGTGTGAATGGCAACGTAGAAATTTCCAAAGACAATTGTCAAAGAAGAAGAAGGACTGAACCATTCACAATGTAAGTTTATGTGGTTATCTGATGCGTTACATACAACTCACATTAAAAAAACATGCTACACTTAATGCTTCAAGAAAAAGGCAGGGGGAGGCTGGAAGACAAAGTCAGGGTGCCTGGTAATACAAAGCTAAATCCACTGGCAACAGTGAGTAAATCGAAGGACAAAAGTTAAATTAAATGGCAGAGTGAGTTAATGAAACAGCAGCAATGAATTTAAAACAGGCCAAAACCCAAAAGGCAGCAATGTAGAAGTTAATCAAATGGCAACAGTGAGGTGAAAAGTGGCACAGTTAATTAATGGCAGCACGACTCAGACAGATAGTCAAATGGCAGGAAAAGATTAAAAACTGGCAGTGCTTATCACTAGCAGATGACACGTAGACTGTGTGGAGAATCCAGAAGGTGGCTTTTCTACAAATGCTGCAATATCCTTTTACAGGAGGTTAGGAAGGGTCTTCCCTGCAGCCCAGCATGGCTTGGAGGTGCCAGAGACGGCTACAGCTCTGCACCTGCCAGGGTTGTGCACTGCAGCCCACCCAGGAGATATGGCACAAATACATCTCTGTTGTGGGGACTTGGTGCTTATTTCCCCAGGGAACAGGAGGGTGAGAGGGTGAACTCACTCTACCAGGCACTGTTTTAAATGGGACTGTGCCTCAGAGTGGCTTCTTCCATATTTTGGCTGTAGCTGACTGTGTTCATAAACTCTCCAAACAACTCTGTAGGGAAGGTAAAATAGCACCAAATAGTATTTATGGTTTGGAAACAATTTTTCCCCTATTTTTTTATCTGGTTACTAGTGGCTATTGCTTTTCCATCTAGCCTGTGAAAACTTAATTTCTATAGGAGCCATTGGTGAAAAAATTTGAAAGCCTTTTGAAAGGCCAAGCACACTAAAGCTATTGTATAATTCCTACTTTTGACTACAGTAAAAACCATTAAAAGACTTGTGAGCAACCACTTACTCTACAAAAAGCACATTTGTTGGTCTCAGACTGTTGAATTATTTATATTTCCATTCATTGTTTTTTGCAGTTTCCAACAATTTGCTCAAAACCATGACAGTTGCAAAAGCAAAGCCAACAGATCTATAGTACACTAACAGTGGGTTGCAGTCAAGCAGAATATTATGGCTCATCTCATGTTCTCCAACCTTTGTACCAAAAAGTGAGAAAAAACATAGTATGATTTTTTGAAGAAGAAAACTCAAAGTAATGTATGACCAAAATGCATTAACTGTCATCCTCTGTGATTAAATATGGGCTTCCTACACACAAAGAATTGCAGAAAGCCGAAGATACAGAAGTGAACATGGGAAAAGAGATCTGAATTTTCTGCCTAGTGAGGTCCCACGGTTTGTTCCACTGTTAATAAAAATTAGCAGCTCCTTCTGTGTAGAACCAAATCTACCCAAACCAGAAACAAAAATAGATACAGTGAACAGCTTAACATAAAGGGCAACATCTCTAGTAAAATGAACCACTGAGATTAACTTTTCTATCACAGATTGTACCCTTCAGTATTTTCTATTCAGGGGTGTGAACCTCATGTATAAACCCATCAGTCAATCAGTACTTTGATACATGCACTGCAGTGACCTTGTATTTATTAAAGAAGCACATACTCATCCACCACAATAATAAAATCTGGTCTACTTATAATGAACATTGATGCAAACTACCCTCATTCAACATGACACACTTGAGAAACGAGTAACTAGGGGAGACTGGAGAGGATGAGAGTTCGGGTCTGATCAGCTTCAGAACAGCCAGTAAAGACATGCCTGTTAACATTACACCAGAAAGGCTTTAGAAAAAAATAGCAAAGCTTACCAGGTAATAAGGATAGTAAAGGTGAAACTGTTTGAAAGGAGCATGATAATCATGTGTCTAATTTGCCTTTTCCAGGGTTCAGGATATTATTCAACCACTGCTACACCAACAGTAATCTTTATATTAAATCTTGTTCTGAGTTTGAGAGATGACAAGCAGTACTTTAAAGTTACAAGTTCATACAGAAAATTATATTTGTATGACGGCACAGCTTGAGCTCCCCAACCTTTAACTTAAAAAAAAAAAAAAAATCCCAAAGTGTTAGTGTAGGCCTGCTGTAAAATTAAAGAAAGCAAAAATTATTAGCTGCACATAATTATGACTAGCATATCCTAGCGCTACCACAAAGTCAACAGTCTTTGTCTTAGTTTTTCTAAAATGTCTGTAACTTTAAAGCGAAAGCCATAAATTATGAGATTAAGATGTAGAAATAGTGCTTTATTTCTTCAGGAGAAATTTCAGATGTATTTATTGTAAAAAGAAAAGTCAGAGCTATCCTTAAGCATTTATTTACACACAAGCAAGAAAGTGGCATTTTGATCAAATATCTGTAGAAGTATCTGTATAATTAAAGTATCTATTATTTTCTTAAAAATGTGTATCTGCTGCAATTGGATTACTGTTCATTGAGCATTATTGCAATTACTGCAATTACTGTTCATTGATCAAGAAGGAAAATCCCTTAGACAGTCCTGACAACAAACTATTATGCTAATAAAGAAAGACCTACAAGATATGATTACATCACTTCTACTTTTGTGCCAATGAAAATGAACTTGAAGCTGATTCTTCAATATTCAGAAGCTTTAAGAGAGGAGCACTTACTCACCTGGGTGCAGATGCTCCAGTGGAGCAAACTATCATAGCTACCCAAACACATGAGAACAATTTCAACAGCTGAGGATGTCCTTTAGAGGTCAATACTGGAAAATACTAAGATGGTTTTAAAGACGTAGATTTCCCATGACCTTTCACCACATTTGCATTAAGACAACACTTCTTTTCAAAATAATGCCTTATGCAATAGACACATGCAAATGAAAACCTTTTACCATTTGGCTGACATCTGTTCATAGGAGTCACTCCATGTGCAAAGTTGAGACCACCAGACAGCAAAGCAGTGATAGTTCAGCTTAGTCTGATAGTAGTACACTGGTCCAGCAGGAAAGTCACATGGAAAAAACCCACAACATGAAGATGAAGATGAAAAAGCAGGTGGGTGTTTTACATTTACTGCATTTCCTCAGTCCCAAATTCACCATTTTTAGTGTACCAATAAAGTCTCACCTCATCTACAAACATTTACTATAAAACTTGTTATATATGCTGATGTTTATGAGTATAATGTAAAGTGTTTAAAAGCTCCACAAAAAGGCTATTTCAGTTCTGCTTGCTTTGTACTACTCCAAGTAATAAAAATATTATTGCATCTATACTACTACATGTGATAACAGCAGGGTGATCTTTTTTTAAAATAATGATATTTATATTCTGAATTCTTTTATGCCTCATATGCCTATAAACAACAAACTAATAAACGCTTCGTTCAAGCTGAAAGCCTGATTGTCTCTACAAGAAAATAATGAGATGTGCCAGTTCATGTTCCTGAAATTCAAAATCAGATTTTATGGAGGCATTCTCTTTATTTTGAAGTCTAATATACCAACTATACTAAGGAGAAAATAAAGTCATCCACAGACTTATGTCAAAAGATGAAAGCTCTCTGAACAGTTAATTAGTGCCTGTAACTTGTCGTAGTCATTTTTATTACAGTAATGTCTTTTTAGACATAGGGTTTATTAGTCTTGATTGTTTCATTATCTGAGGGGGGGGCAGGCATTATGTTTTGTCCTATTCTTCCCTTCAACACATCACCTTGAAAATGCATTACTTGGTTGTTTCTCACACAAACTCATGAAGTGAACAATACAGATCTGTTTTCAGGATGATGATGGCACTTAAACTCCAGTCTTGAACACTCAAACGCCACATAGTACTCTCACAAGCCTGAGACTGTAATACACAGATTTTCATCCTGTCATTAACTACGACTTGGTTTCATTTATGCTAATATGAGCTGGACATAACCCTTAAATGATTATTTTCATTTTCTTGTCTGTGAGATTGAGATGATACCCACTTATTTTACATGCTTCCTTGGAGAATGGAATAATAAAAACTTACCAGCTCATTTGAAATGCTGAGAATTTTCAATACATTTTTCCTATGTATCACTTTTCGTATACAAGAGGAGTAGGTCCAGAGTGTAATAGGCACACGTAATAAGCTACTCCTTTTTTCCTCATGTTATCTTTTCTAAAATACTTGGGAAAAAGAGAAAAAAAATACTAAAAGAAAAACATATGTAACACTTGGTACATTGAAAGAAAGTGCTGTTTAGTGTCAGCTAGTAACACATATGGAATCTATTCATAATTACATTATCTACATAAGCTGGAATCCTTAGTATATCTGCATTTTAGAAGAATGATATACAGTATTTAATGTTATTTTTCCATCTATACATGTGACTACTTATCTCTTTCCGCCTTCAGAACAACTCTAAAACCTCTCAGGTACAGATCTTCAAAAAACAAACATGAAGGAAGAATATATCTGAAGGTTGGAAGTTTCTAGCATGACTTGCCACAAAGGAACATGCGATTTTTAAGATGAGTGAATTCTAGTTGGTTACAGAAAAATTATGTGGGGCCAGTAGATAGAGGGTAAACCTCCATGTTTAATTCTATTAGTTGGCAGCCTGTGGCTGACTTAGCCATATCTCTCTCCACTGTTGTTCTACTGCAGATAAATAAATAATCATTGCAGCAGAGTCCTGTACTCTTAACATTACTTACAGAGGCTGTCTTTTTTGGTTGAATGAGTATTTAGTTATACATAATACACGAGTAGAATTATAGGAGAGAAAAACACAGAGACATGCATAATGAGAAAATACTGAAGCATGCAAAGTTGGCCAAAGGACTACTGTTTATGCCTACACCCTTTTTGTATCATGCTAGAGAAGAGAGCAGCTATAACAGGGGCAGCCCTCAGCCTCCACTGCTTGTGCAGCAGTTTCTTAGCCCCTTTTCTAGACTTCCTAGGAACAACTTCTGGGATTTTTTGAGGACTCTGGGAACTCTTTAAGACACCAAGGTGGCTGCCTCTGCTGGGAGAGGATAGCTACACGAGGCTGTGACCACCAGTGAGCTCAGCAGCAGATGGGACTGCTAAGGGCTGTCTGTTTGCTCAGCAATTGTGGTCATGCCTCCAGGGCATGGTCCCCAGCACCCTGTGGAGCAGCAGCTACCCCCACTGCCCCAGCTACCCAGCAGACCAGAGACTTTGTCTCAGCTGAGCTCCCAAGGGATGATGCAGCTCTCCAGGTTTAGGACTGCGGGAAGTGCATGGGGATATAATGAGTGAATCCAGTGAAGAGCCACTAAGATGATTGAGAGGTTGGCACATTTGGTATATGAGTGGAGGCTGTGACATTTGGGACTGTTTAGCCCAGAGCAGAACAGTCCTCAAGGGGGATTTTATCAGTGTGAGGGTGGTTGAACACTTAGAACAAGTTGCTCAGAGACACTGTTGACTCTCCAAGGACAGGCACAGTCCTGGGCAATGTGCTCTGGCTGACCTTGCTCTGAGCAGGGTGTTGGACCAGGTCATTTCCACAGATGACTTCCTGCTTCAGCTACTAGGTGATTGTAAGAGACTCACAGACTTTCCATTGCATCAAGCTGTGGTCTACTTTAGTACCCATATGAAACTCCTGTTCCCATCAGTCATAGTGGTCATTTGTGTGTTTTTCTTCAGTCACAAATATAAGAAATTATAAAATCCATTATAAAATAATGAGAAAGATATGTGACAGCCATCCAGAGTGGTGCTTTCAGGGAATTATGTTAATTTTCTTTATCACATGAGATGTGGGATAAGGGGTTTTGAAAGTCCAAGGCCTGATGAGCTAGTATTGGGCCTCGGTTTACTTTGGTAAGCATCCATACTGTCTGTCTGTGGGAGGTCCCTGAGCAATATTCTCTATAGAAAACAGATTGCTGACACTGATGTACAGAGTCAGCTAAGTCACTTGTGATTCACATGGTCCAAAAAGGCTTACATATGACCAGTGTGATTTCAATCAGTTCAAGCTGATCAGTTCAATCCTCAAGATTCGAGGAATGAAGCTCTATCCATCAGTTGTAGCTAACTGAATTGCCGTAAACATTAGTGGCTACTCAGTTGGGTTTGACAGACTAGAAACAAAGCACAGCAACCTAAACCCATGTCAGGAAGTAAATGCCCTTGCTGTATGAGACATTCTGCCATAGTTAACATCAAGGTACTGTTCACACAGTGAGCTGGCAAGTGCCAGTGAGTGGCAAGGAATAAACAGTGTGATCAGTTAGAGGTACAGAAGCAGAACGAACTTTAGTTCAGCTTGTGTTTTTGGGGGAAGCTGGTTACCTAAGCAGGCAAACAGTTCAAGCCAGTCAAGGCAAGAAAGAATGTGTAAAAATAAAAAAGAGGTCATTACTACCATTTTAACAGTCATTAATTCAAACCTTACACCATTTTAATGTAGACTAATATATCACTTTCTATATTATACAGATACTTCCGTTACCACATTTTGAAAACTCTAACCATGGAGGTTTTTTATGTTAAGCAGGTAACACGGATCACAATAGAACTTTTTTACAAGTTCACCTACTCTTGGGGTATTATATTCAGTTACTCCTTCATTCACCAAAGTCAATGATTCAGCACAATTTGCCCTGTAAATTCCTATGTTGTGCTACTTCACATCTTTTCAGAAGTGCGCCCTTGCCCACACCGTCATGCTGAAAATGCACTGATTCTATAGCCCTCCTCTCAGCTGCCTTCCTTGAGAGTTCATGGGTTTCTATAGGAAATACTTGTCTTCTCTCCTCATTTCTCTTTATTCTTCATTTTAGGGTTTCCCCCTGAAGTTAATGATGTTCTGACATTTAATCCATTTAACTTGTTTTCACCTTTACTGTCTATCAATAACCCAGCATCACAGATTCTCTTAAGTCTTTCTAGATCATCTCCCTTATTATTCAGTCTTTTGGGTATTTTGACACCTTTTTGCCTTCTCTTATTTCTCCAGCACTTTCCACTTCCCATCCAGATTATATTTTTTTGTTTTCCATTACAAAATAAAAGCAGTTTTAACTCTGAATTGGCTATTTTCATCGAAACTTTCCTTTAAGCAGATTGTAATATATTTCTGTCTTTTCTACTCAAAGTCTCATTTTCCTCCATGGTATCCTGTTTACCCAATACCTATGGGCAGATAAACATCACAATATCTAATGAGGGCTTTGCAGAGAAATAAACTATTATGTTGATCATGTAAGTGCTGAAATGCCAAGTCTTTTATAAATTCATCCAGTGAAAACTGTCATGATCTGGACTTTGAAATCTATTTTCATAATACACAAGGGATTTATCATAGTAACTCTGCTTGAGATCAAGAGGAAATCTAATATATTTTTGTCCCTTAAAAAGATGTTACTTTTGATGTACAATTTAGAACATCAAAGATCCATATTATCAAAAGGAACACTTAAAATTAACAACAAATTGGTTTTCATAGTCAGATAAAATAAATACATAAAACTATAAATTAGCTGCATAACTTTTTACACTTTACCTTCAGTAAATAATTTTGCCAAACAAAATGAAAAAAGATTTTCACAAGTAGGACTAACACAAGGTACAATACGTGTACTAACGTTTATCATTACTGGTGGAAATCAATAAGACCATTTGATAGATGACAGGAAAATTTGTACTTGAGTTCAAACAAAACTGGCAAACCTTGCCCCTGAAAGGGAAAAAACTGAAATGGCCCATTTTCATTGTACCATGAACCCAGTCAGGTTCATATGTATGGATGAGAGCTTGCTCTTGATTCTGGAGGTTTACCAAAAGACTCACTAGAATATTGTTGCTTTAGTTAGTCGGAGATTTACCATAACAAAGCCTTCAGTTATCACGTACTGCTTCTCTGTTAGGAACAATGACAATCCCAATTCTATTAAACCATCTCTCTTTGTAATTAATTTATAATATAGTTGTCATCTGGCTTTCCCTGGCAGGTATTAAGACCAGTTCCTGAAGTTTAGCTGGCAAAATATAACCTATGCTCATTGAAAAGATACTGAAAACTTTAGGAAAGACTTCATGTTTATAAGAGGATGTACGTGTTTCAAATACTAGTAATGTCACCATAAAAATCAATCTTAATTAATGCCATGCTACTTTGCTCACTATACTCCTGAATATTCTTGTTCATTCCTATTCATGCTAATTTATCCAAGCCCTTCACAGCAGATTGTGGCTGATTAAGAGGACAGCACTGAGACAATCATACCATAGCCTCAGTCCTTTTTTGTTACTGTTTTGTCGAATACAGCATCATGCTTATCTTTACCATTTTCCCTTATCTTTCTCACGTTATGTGTGCCGTTCATTTCTTTTACTATTTGTATCACACTTTGATTGTTATTCAGCCTTTGACATTTTTGCTATATAGAATTAGATAACCATCATACTGTTTCAGAAGTGTCCATTTTTGCTTTCTGAAATTCTTGTATCACAGTTGCATTAACAATGTAATTAAGTAACATGTCAACAGGTTGGCTCTTATGCATTACCCAACATTTGTCAAGCTATGATCTGTCATAATGGCCGAGTGGGAGCTTTCAAACCACCTCATTTGATCATCTTAATCAATTTGCTGCTGTAGATTAATGTTGCTGTTCTGGTGAAAATCATGCAGTTGAGAAGTATATCAAGTTTTACTCCAAATTTTCTATTATTATAAATTTTCATGTGGAATGATATACATATATGCGTACAAGTATCTGTATATCCACAGCAGAAATCAAATCAGAATTTTGAACATTTAGCAATACATGTTTAGGAGGAAAAAAGGAAATATATGAATATATCCTAATTTTACACCAATCTTCCCTTGCCTAACATGCCAGGATCCTTTTCTGTGAAGTTACTAAGGCGTGCCACCCTATTCTGGCTTATTTTGACTATCACTTGAGCGTAATTCTCATGCACCACCATATAGTACACACATATTATTAACAAGCTGGTGTAGGCAAGATGAAATTTCAGTGTTGCTAGTGTACAAGGAACAGCATGTTGACATTGCCATATTGCTAGTCTTAATATAAAAGGTTAAAAAGGGCACTGCTTTAAGTATTTCGGTAACAATCTGTTATCAACAATATGCAATTACCAGTTGTATGAGTTCCCTCTATACAATTTGAAACCACAAAACCTTCTTTAAGAGAAGAATCTGAGATATCCTTCTCGAATTATTTTTTCCTTCTAATTTTTGGCACTTTAGCTTTTGTCCTCCTTGTAGAGTGTCGCGGGTTAGAACTATGAGGCTCTTATATCCGAAAAGGTTTCGCGATTACACGGTTTGGAGGCAAGGTAAACCCGCCCAAACCTACACAAAAGAACTTAATGGCTCGTTAGGCTTTGTTTAGGCAAAGGAAAAGGAATGTGATACACAGGGCTTAACTTAAGGGGGGTGAGAAACAGAAGCGTTTTAATAGTGAACGCCATCAAAACCATAAAGCGATCATTTAAATACCAATAGG
This sequence comes from Bucorvus abyssinicus, assembly GCA_009769605.1. Classification (NCBI taxonomy): domain Eukaryota; kingdom Metazoa; phylum Chordata; class Aves; order Bucerotiformes; family Bucorvidae; genus Bucorvus; species Bucorvus abyssinicus. The sequence goes on along the minus strand of CM020030.1, from coordinate 14,995,917 downwards.
ACTGGAAGGAGAGAGAGGGAGAGACTGATAAATACATAAATAGGCATATACAGGTACAACACAGTCTCCCGTTTCGACCCCCATCTCCCGTTCACACACAAAGGACCCGCCACGCGGTCGCACCGCCGGCGGGGGGGGGGGGGGGGGGAAGGTGCGGAGGAAAGGAGTCCCTGTCCGTCACCTGCAAAGTTTTCAGCCCGAGAAAAACTTCTCCTAGAGCAAACCTCCATGCAGGAACGTGGTCCTTCTTCCTCTGGGACAGCTGCGAGAAGACCTGAGTTCCCCGGGGGCAGAACCCCGCGGCTCCTGGCTCTCCCCTCTGCGGAGCGGGGCACGGACCGGACCCTCAGGGAACGCCTGGGGGCTTCCCGCGTGGCGCGCGGGAGCTCGAGCGGAGCCGTTAGAGCCCGCGTCGCTTTTCCCCTCGCCAGCGGTTTGTGTCCCTTCGACGCAGCATCTGGGGCTTACAGCCGGTTTTACCCCTTATCGGGTTAAACTCAGTCCAAAAGCCACCCCCGCCAGTGATCGGCAGAGCGGAAAGGTCTACCCGCTTCGTAGAAGGAGTCTTTTACTGCCCCGGGGGCACTGAGGTACCTGCGGGGGGTTTTCTCTCTCTCTCTGGTGAAGCTCCGCAGTCCTGCGGCGCAGAGAACCGAACGTGCCGCGGACAGCCCCGGGGAGTGTCTGAAACTCCGCTTTTTATGCGCTTGTTCGCGGAGGCGTGTCTGAGTGTCTCGACTCCCGATCAGGGAACCGAGAGGGCTGGCGATTCTTTTCCAAAAGTCGCGAGAAAACTTTTCCCGCGCTTCGGGGAAAAGGAGAAGGGGGAGAACAAAGGGCTCACCCCTGCCGGAGCCATCTCAAAACCGTGACACAGAGTTAGTACTTTGTACAGAGTTACATCTTTGGTTTCCAGTATTTGGTGTGACATGTTTAAAACTTACAGAATGATGTAGCCTGAGGTAAAGACAAGCATTTGATAGGAGAGAGCTTATTAGGGTCTCTAGAATCCAGATCTACACAGTGTTGAGGCTTTAAACTTCCTACGTATTTGTTCTGAATAGTATTCAGGATAAAAGGAATTAATTAACAATTTAAGTTTTAAAGGGAAAGGAAACTATATTCTATGAGATGGCATATCAACATATATATCAATACAAATAAACTTCTATTTTCTCTTCCTAATGCTGTATACACAGTGCTACTTGGGTAAAGGGAGGATAAATGGGTACTTTTCTGTATTTAGTGATGTAAAAAATAGGATTCTTCATTAATATGAAAATAATAAAACCATCTATCTCCTTGAAATAACACGTACAGCGGTTTTCTGACAAGTTGAGCAGAATGTTCTCAGAAAAAACAAAACCAAGACCTTCTTCCATTACATCCTCTACAGCATCCCTGTGTGTGTCTGTGTGCTTGAACATGGTAGTGATCTTATGTACAAATTGTTCTAGACATGCACCTGATGGTGTTTGCAATATGCAGCCAAGAAAGATGGCCAACAAATGTCACCAGAGAACTGGAAGGATATCATTGCAAACTCTGTGAACAATGCCAGGTCCTTATCATTAAGAAAGCACAAATGAAGAGTAAGATTAGCTACCTAGTGTGAGGCAGATGTTTACAAGCAAAACTAATTACATTATTCTTTTTATGGAAGATAAGAGACAGAAAATTCCTTCTTCGTACTGAAGTGGAGAACTCAAAATACTGGGGTAATCCTCTGGATGTTTGTGTGCATAATTTGGGAAGAAAAGGGCTTGTAGCCAGGATTTATGCTACTTTTGAAAAACATACATCACACCTGGTGGTAGATTTTTGGTGACTTGAAGAACTAGGTGATTCTTGGCTAGAATGCGATCAGTTATTGTCCATTTTGATCTACAGGTGCTGTCAAGAGCTCTATTAAGACAAAAGAAGAAAGAAAGGAAAATTAATAGCTTAGTAAAGTCCTCTTGAACCATATTTGAAATGGAACTAAGGATACGTTCTACGAATGTACAGTAGATAAGCACTGAGATTAGCAGATACCAATTAATGAAGAAAAGCAGCAACTGTTTTGGATCTTTGTCCAAGAGTTCTGCTTGCCCTTGCACTGCTTTTTATGCCCATGCACTAGTTTTCACTAAATGTTCAATCGTTACTGCTCATTACCATCTCTTCTAGCTATTGGTATAACAATGAAAGTACTGTATCAAGCTGTAAGCTCATTTTTTAATGACATAAATGTACCTGAGGAGAAAAAGGCAAGTGCTTAAAATAATCTTGTAACAGAAGCAAGCTATGGTCACAATAATTCCTCTCTCTTCATTTAAAATGTGCAATGGAAGGGTCTGAATTACAATTATCTAAGTGACCTTAATTCTATGGTTTTCCAGCTTCAAACCACATTATCTCTCTACTTAGTCTATAAAACATATGTATATGTACATATACATATGTACATATACATATGTATACATACACTTGTGCATATGTGCAGATGTGTAAGAATACATCAGAATGTTTCATAAGATATTCAAACATACTAATTGGCCTGTAATCATTCCCTTCTCTTCACATATGAAATAATGAGAGATTTCCTCTTCTGATCACTGTGAGTTGCTAATGACTTTTTTAAAAAAATACTTGTAATCAACAGAGCTAATCATACGGTCCACTCTGGTTTTATAAAATTAGGGTACGATGTTCAATAAACCTATATGTTTAATACCATATGTTCCTCAAAGCTTGAGGAATCAGAGAAAATAGTTATTCAGTTGAGAAGAGGAAAAAGCTAGGAAAACACAAATGTAACTTGTTACTCAGGAAGAGCATTATGGGTTTATTGCATGGCCCCATATATCAATCTCTCAAACAAAATGTGTTCTATGCATGCTGGTTTAACAATACCACATTTGGTTTTTTTACTGTAAACTTTTTATTGCTTTATCTAATCATCTTTACCTGTAATTAATATTCTTCACCACGTTGCTTCTAAAATGAGCTTTTAAATTCCTTGGTGAGACATCACAAACATGATTTTTCTGAGTAAATCATCTAGCAATCTTCTGTCCCCTACAAACTAGTGCATAAAGGTAGCTCTGTAAGCCTCTTTACTTCACAGAATAGACACTTGATAATTCATCAAACATTTAACAAAATTAATTTTAAAATTTAGCGTCAAAAAAAACCTGTTTCACACCAATTTCTAGTTGCTGAGTGAAATTTACTTTAAATGTTCTTTAAAAAGAGTTTCAGAAAGCCTCAGGAAATTTGAGTGCCATTGACTCTTAATGAATATGAACACAGGTAACTTACACCACTATAATTTCAGACTAACTGGCACACTCACTGAAAAGCCAAGGAATTAAATGGCTTATTCAAGAGTCCAAGGCACCCATGCAGGTCTAGTTGAGTTTAATCACTGTATCCTAATTATTTCTACCTTTCCATAACAGTCTTCTTATTTTAGCCTTCTCAGACTCCTGCTAACCCCTTATGTTGACAGTTTCTGAAACATCAAAAAATACATTCGCTTCCCACATTTCATCTTTTGCATCAAAGTTTTATTCTGCATAATTTCTACTCTGTTGTACTAACAAACCCTCCTACTTCTCCTAATCAGAATAACTACCCTAGAGCTAACGTTTAGTTTATAATACGAACTCTTTGAACTAGAAAGAAACTCAGTCTTTTAAGCGTTGTGGTGACTTGCAGTAGCAGTAATACAATATCCACTGACAATTTAGGACATAAGAGACAGAAGGCATGTAGGGAGAAGCAGTAAAATGCCCTGCAGTCACCGAGAGTTCATTTCTGCCAGCCTAACTACCAACTCACCAAACTAACCTTTTTGCAATGGAAAAATAAGAAGCTAGTCTCCCTACAGCCATACACGCACAAGCACTGTCTTAATGGCATGTTACAAACATCAGCACTGCAGAAGCATGTTTAGTAAAGTAACAACATTTAATAACTGGAAATAATGTTTCATGCATTTATTTAATTTCATGAAACTGTATTTTAAAACACTCTTGAATTTTTCAAAATCACAAGTCACTACACCATTCAAGTAGGAGGTTTTCAAAATGGTACCTAAAGCAACTCTTCAGAATAAGATGTATCTATTCTAATTTAAACAAAAACCAAGCAAAAATATCTCTCTATCTTCTGGTCCTACCTACTTGAATGTCCAGTAAAGCATGAGGAGTAAATATTAACCATTTTCTACTTTTATAGCATTATTTATCTGAGGCGTTCAAAATAATTGTCGTTAATCATTCAATAGCAAAATAGAACTACATAATGATTAAAAGTAAGCACATAAATGAAACCTTGCATATCGCATTTGACACATTTAGAACTTTTCTTGGTTTTAAATAGCAGAAATGTGACAATTAAAGGATAGGAGAGGTTGTTACAAACACATAATATTTAGTATTAGCCTAAGCCAAAAACTTCATACTTTATCTTTCCAATTAGACCAATAATAAATAGTCCCTTTAAATCCTACATAATTATTTTTATACACATTTACAGAAAATTAAAATATTACTCTCTGTCAATGCTTTTGACAAGGAAAATACATAATGTACATTTTACATAAAGTATGTGAACAGTTTAATATAGAGCACTGGTATTTATGTATTAACTGTTGTCTTTATCTGTTGTTTGTATCATGAAAATTTGGTTATATGCATCTGAAGACTTTGAGCACAGAGTAAAAAAAAGGTATAAAGAATCAGTGCCTCTCAGTGCTCTAATATTAAAAAAAACCAACTAAAATAACAGAGAAGCTCTGATTAATTATCTTTTAATGGAGAAATTCATGCTGCAGCTTTTTCTGAAGAACATGCACTTAAATAATATGCAAGATGAAATGAGCTGAAACCCTTTCTTTCCCAATAGGCAGGAAAGAGTGCATAACAGAACCTCTCTCCAGTAGCTCCATATCTGTTTTGTACTCAAGAGCCCAGCGCCAGACACAGCACTCCAGATGTCCCTCACCAGTTCTCAGCAGAGGGGAAGGGCCACGTCCCTCAGTCTGCAGGCCACACTTCTCCTAACACAGCCCCGAATACTCTTTATGTCAGATAATGTTGACCATTATCTAGAAAAGATTAGTCATCAACAACTAGATAGCATCATGCATTTATAAATAAAGGCACAATTAAGAGAAAACAAAACAGGAAACTAATATACGTTATACCAAATGTTTTTATGCCCTTTTCTATATAGACCTTATATTGAAAGAATGTTGATGACTGCAATGATTTCAACACTGCAGCTCAATGAACAAAGGTATTTTTGAAATGGAGGACAAACATGCTTTTTGCAGAGGTGAGAAAATCCCTTAAGAAGATGTGAAATTGTTACAGATTTAAGAAACTGATCTAAAACTTACATCATCATATTTGTTTACCTCCTCAGAAACACATTTTCTCAAGAACGATATTAGCAGATCACAGTAATACTCTGTGTTTATTGCAAGCAACAATCCTGTTTCCCTGAAAATCATTTCACAAAACTGAAAACTTCCAGTTTCTTCTTATTAGCCCAGTATTGTACTGGGCTTTTAGTTTCCATGAACACACAAACATAGCTACAGTTCTAAGACTACTGTCAGGACAGACTTAAATTGTAGACTTATCTGCAAATCACAGAAGTCACTAAAGCTCTCCCTGGTTTATTGATTTGCCTTTATTGCTCAGCCTCAGTGCAATCCTTCCCACTCCTGTGCCTTGGCTTTCCAATTACTACAGCACGTTTTGTTCAGAGACTTTAGAAATTAAGAGTAGGTTCTGTGTCATAAATTGGACAACTGAGGAGAACTCTGAGCTAGCACCAAACAAAATACTTAATGGCAAAGTACAGCAGAGTCAGATTAGAGTGGAGATGATTATCTCTGCTGGGACACCCAGCTAATCAGCGTAGCTGTCAGGCAGCTCTATAGCTTTTGCAAATTAAGCTACTGTGCCTATCCAGAACCACACTTGCTCAGACCTCTGTGAGAGGACCACAGAACATTGTGCTGGGCTGCAAAGGCGTGCCTTGGATTCCTTAGTGGTTCAAAAATGCTTTGAGGAAATCAGAAGGAAGATGCTTTACAGCCACAATAGACTATTATAACTTATTTTTGAAAGAAGGAGTTTTCCACAGCATATTCTTGCACTGCCGATGTTCTGAGGTTCCTGTTTCAATCAGCTCAGATTATATATATATTAACCAATGTTCTGGACTTCTCTTTCTGATGCAGCATGCCCTGACTGATTACTTAAACTTTACAAATCACCTTTTCCATATTTCTAAAAATTTCTTTCAATTCTATGTATCCATATGCCCAAACTTCAAAACACTAGGCTGAAATTCCACTAGGACAATTTGCTTGAAATTTAGGAAAAATCACTGTATGGATTTCAGCTTTATTACTCTGTGCTGAAGTTTCAATTTTATGAAGCCAAATAAATGGTTGGGCAGTGGCAGTTGGAATCAAAGCAAATACTCTCTGCCCTTAAGACCTTTGAGATTAATGTTTTGACAAGGAGTTCACTGCCACAAAAGATATGCAAAAATATGCCAGGCATATATCCCCGTGTGCAAAATGAAATATTAAAGACTATTAAGCTCTGGGTTAGTAGTCCTGTCCTTGAAACAGAAATAAACATGACAAATTTGAGGACTATAATTATTATATGACAGCTATTCAACCTTTCTTTGACTCTGGCTCTTTTTATCCATTACAAGTATATACCTGCGCCAGTCGTCTTCCCTGGTTGTACTAATAACAACTCTGTGGACATGATGGCAGTCTTAGTTTTAGGCTAATTGACCTCATGATTTTTAAATAAAACTTTTTTTTAATATTTCAGATATGTAACAGGCCACTAAACATGAACTCAGAAGGAAAAGAAAGATATTTACATCAGAAAGTGCTTTGAAAGGTTTTGAAAGTCCTTTTATGTTAAGTGCAAACTACTTCTTTTGTATTTATCATCATACTCACTGCTAGTATTCATTAGCCTCTTAACCGCAATCACAACAACCTCATAGACTTCAGACGTTCTGTCAGACAGCTTTTTGTGTTTCTATCACACTTTCTGGTGGTGCACACAATGTTTGTAAAATAAAACCATGATATGAGTTTTAACATTTCTCATAACCCACCACAGGCTTCACCGTATTAATCCCAGCAATGTGTTGTTTACAAATGGAGAGAACTCATCTAAACTAAGCCAGCTGTTAGGAGCTCATTCTGTTTGTTTCATTTACTGTAAATGAGTCTTACTTTTAATAGATCTTAGGTTGACTTCCCTTCTTAGGTATTTATTTCATAACGAGCACTGAACTGGCAGATCGGTGCTTTAGTATGTAAAGAGAAGCTAAGGCTCTTACTACTTAAATTTAATGGAACAGGCATGAGCCACAAGACATTGCATATTATTGCTTAATTACCTGTCTGATTAATTGCTCATTATTTGCCTAAATGCTTATTTTCCATATCTCTCATTAACCGCATGGTTGCAAAATTGCCATATGGCTTATACTTTGCTCATCTAGTGCCCTTTCATTAGAACCTGTACATTTCTACCTCTATAGAGAATTTTTTCTTTCCTTCATTGCTCTTCCCACATCAACAGAAATCCTTGTTTTTACTATTTTTCTATTCCTTTTGTTTCTTTCCAAACACTACTTCCATTTTTCTTGTCCTTTTTCTGTATTGCTATTTCCATTAGATAGAAATTAATTAAATTCAATTCTACACAGTTTTTTCCTTTCCCATACATGTTGCTCTGTTCTGGATAGGCCTGAAATAAGCTACCTTAAGTAAAACACATTATATGAGGCTGATATTAAAATTGGCTTTAAGAGCCCTTAGCTAGCTAATGTGAGAGTCAACTAAGTTAATGTGAACTTCCCAGTTTGTAACATTCGGGCAAGGGGTCTTTAGGGCTCAAGCTAAAGTCACAGCATGACAAGAAGCTGGGCGATTCTAGACAGGAGGTCACTGGCAGCCCTTCCAAGCAATGTTATGATAGCATTTTCTGTTAACTCCATAATTCAATGTACAGACCGGTACAGCCAAGTACTGGTTTTAATGGGAGTAGGCAACCTACTGTATTTTCTGTCCCTGACAAATCCTGACAATTTCACATAGATAACAAAGTAAAATGAAATACTTCTATCATGCTCTAGAAGACAAAATGGCAGTCTCTAAATAGTTTATGCATGCCAAATTGTCTAGCGAGTGTCAGAAAACCTGCCAGGAAACAGTTAAACTGGTGTCTGAGGAGCCAAAACCGCTGTTTGAGTAGGCATTGAATCCTATACAGATTAAGCCTCACAGTTCAATATGCCTGCTCTACAACTTCTCTTGTATGTGTTATGCATATGGCTAATTTCTTCACACCTTTTCTTTGTACAGGCAGGTAGGCAAACATAACTCAGTGTAACGTAAGTCTGCTTCAGTCCTGTTCTATGAATTCTTTTCTACTAAAGTCTTTTTAGATAAATCACTGCACTTCAAAAGTCCACAATACATTGCCAACTGAGAATTGAAAAAGTGGTAGCATGTTACTTAAGTGGAATATAACCACTCCAGATTTTTTTGCTTACAGAATCCCATTAACCATCATTTCATCCCCCAAACCTCTTATTACATAAGTAGATGTCTGACAGACAGCCTAGCTGGTTTATGAAATCTCTGTACTCCCATAATTCCATGCTAAATCTCATCAGTACAAAATACTTGTTTACTGACTTGAACTGAGCAAACATTCTGAATTTTCCTTCTGTGGGATGTGTGTATTAGTTGCAGACACGGTCGTAAAAAAAAAAGAAAGATATGTGCAAACATTCTATTGTCCATACATACCTGCCTCCCCAACCACAAGGGAAATTAATGCACCTCCAGAAAATACTCATTCCAGTCTGCCTACATGAGCTTGTTGTATAAATTGACAGAAACAGACCTTGCTGAGAATTGCAATATACCACTAGGAAGCTTATTTGCAGAGAGCAGACATTTTATCAGTCTGACAACGCTATTGAATCCAAAACCACAAACAATCTTAGTCTGTAACAAATTGAACATTGTGCAGACCTAAAATAGTTCTGGTTGAAAAGACTGCACTTTTTACCACTCACAATAATAAAATGCTGCAGTACTCATACATTGTGGATGCTCACATCATAGAAAGAAGAGTTTATCAGACTCTTGAACACCAAGCAGTAGTTCAAGAGGAAGGCTTTTGTCCGTATGCTTAATAAATTCTTTCAAAATCTGTTTCACAGAGAATTATGTGGATGCTGCTCCTTGTGGCTGCAGGTACACTCTCTCATTGCATCTCTGCAACGCTATGGAGTCAAAATTCCCACCATGCTGTATCCCTGGCTTGTACCTGGAGTCCACTTCTGGCAAGATGCCCTTCACAGCAAGAAGGATGCTTAACTGGATCCTTCCATGTACAGCAGGACAGTCAGTGAAAGTATGATGATAATGTATGAAAAGAGTGTGTCTGTTCTAGCAATGGCACCTGTCTCTTCTGCTTCTGTTCAAAGTTTTTTCCTGTTTGTCTTGAATAAAAATGGATAATGTGAGGTGAATAATAGAGAATGAGGAAGTGGGAAGGCACATCATAAAGCTGACAGAATCCAATAAAACAGAAACATTGCATATCAACATTGCATTAGGTTAGAATTTAAAGACAAACGTGATTGCATAGAAGGAAGTGAACTGTAATCTTTTGTATTTCTAGGTCAGTGTGGCAGTGCAACCCCCCTGACTGCTAGGACAGAGCTTGCACAAAAGACAGGCCTTGCAGCAGCACCTGATAAGCACCAGGAGCTACCTGCACCCCCCGGGGATATTGGTGCCTCGGAGTCTAGAATTCGTTAGCTGCATCCTGCCTGTGTTTCCTGAAAGTGACCACAGCTCACACTCGACCAGGGTATAAACGGGGCCCTGCCAGAGAACCAGTTTGAGTTGGTTCTCCTCGGAGCAGCAGGTAGTGCGGTTGGAGGCTCTCCCCTAGGGTTGCGACGCCGGCCGAGGATACTTGCCGGGACTCCCCTCGGATCGGGACGCCGTCCAAGTGTACCTCCCTGGGATTGAGTGATCCTCAGCCTGGCATCGGTAAGTGACCCTCTCGGTATCACTAGGTGAGAGATTCTGCCTTTCTATCAGTGAGCTGTGTACATTTTGGGTCATCCTTCCTTGGAGTTTGTTCTTTAGTGTTCAGGGATCTGTTGTGCGGTAATAATTCCCAACTGACATCCGGACCTGTACAGTCGGAGTGCCAGGCAAATTTGTTTGCAATAAATCAACGTTTTTTTCGGATAGCTGCAGCTGTCTCTTCTGTGGGTGCCTCCGCGACAGTCACGAAAGTGTTAAATTTATGACAGTATTGCTGACATACATCAGAAGCTTTTGAGAAGAAAACTTATGAATCACACAAGGGCAGGTATTAGTTTTTACCAGTAGGTACCAAACTGTCTGCAAATGTGAGAAAATAGAAGCCCAGGAATCTTCTAGGACTTTGCAAAATTGTAATAACAATGTTCATATTGATATGAATGGAGAAGGGCTACAAAGATGGCATGTATTGCTGACATCAGCAGCAGCAAGTCGTCAAGATCCTAGCATGTATCTACCTGCATATTTTCAATACAACCAGTTCTGAATTAGAGACAGTGATTAAATCCTGGCACTCACAGAGCTGGGACAAGATAGGGAGGTTAACCACTGCCATTCCATGACTTGCACCAATGAGACACATCCAAAACCAGCCTGTTGTGGTTTAGGATTTGGTGCAGTTTTGGCAGTAGGGACAGGAGGCTGCTGCCTTTGGCACATTTTTCGGTAGCAAGGGATGGGTCTGCTAGTGTGGTCCGTGAAAGAAGATTAGCGAAAAGAGCCCCCCTTTCTCCCATTTCACTCCCACCTCTGGTCCAGGCTGTGCCAATCAGTGCATCTTCAAATAAACCTATTTAAGTGGGAAAACACTTTTTATTTGGGGTGCTGTTTTGTTTTGGAGGGAGTAGGACAGGGAAAGAAAACAGCAATGTGGTCTCTGAGGTCCCCAGGAGAAGTTTGCTGAATACATGCTGATACAGTGATTTTCTTCCTTTGGTCTGTGGTGAGTTATCTGACTCACTGAGCACCGGTGGGAGACGTGGATGTGCTGCAAGAGAGAGCGCAGTGGAGGAATGGACAGGTGCAGAGAGCCTGGCAGAGAAACAGATAGGACTTCTGAAAAATGTGATGACTTTGAGAAGGTTTGGCACCAGGCTGGCTCAGGGCTGGGAGAGTCGACTCTGGCAGCAGACCTGCCACATGGACTGAAGGCAGTCATACTGGACTGTCTCCTGTGGAGGGGATGCCATGTGGCCAGAGGAAACTTGTGAGGCGTGTGGGATTTTTCCATGGAGCAACCAGCTGGAATGTCATGCATAGGGTTAAAAATGACCGCACCCCCCCATCTTGTGTTTTCCCTTCGTCTGGCTTGGAATGTTAGGGAAGTGCTACTAAAACCAGGCCCAGGTCTTTTGCCCAGGGCCATTAGTGGTGCGTTTAGCCCTCCCTTATCACCTGCCTTGAACCTTAAGTAGTTGTTTGTGTTCTCCTCCTGAAGGAAATAAAATGACTGTGTGATTTTATCTGCTGGCCAGGTCTGAACAGCGACACAGCTCAATCCTAAGCAGAACCCAGGAAGTGTGGGGAGGGGCTCTAAAACTGATGCCTCCTCATCCTTCATGTTATTGCAGAAGCCCTGGACACACTGACCAGATAATGGTGTCTTTGTGCCCGAGTGCTTGGCAGACTGTGTACACACATTGGGGTGCTGGTGGGTATGGACTGTCAGTGTGAGACTGAAATCAGTTATGTTTTAAATTAACCTTCCCTTCCTTCAAGGTATTTCACTGACCTACTGCAGCATTATCTTTCATGGGGCAATTAGGCAGTCATTATGTTTTCAATGAAAGATACATACACTGCAATAAGATGCAGCTTTCTATATGTATATACATACACACGTATGTGATATGTATACTGTAATAAGTAATTCTGCATTTGTTCATGCAATTATGGATTTTGAGATTAAATGATCCTTCTGTCAAACTAAAGGGCCATCTGTAGTGCTAAAGTACAAAAGAAAAACAGAATTTCCAGGACTGTGTTGATCCCATCCTGACAGGGAATTATAAAATAGTCCAGATGAGTTATAACTACACAGAAGTGAATACCTCAAGATGTCAGTTGCCACACTACAGACAGCTAAATTTAGATGTCTAAATGTAGCAAAGCAATTAAAATGCATAAACATATCTATGTAGAGCCCTTCTAGGTGTCCTAGAATACCTGAGATATCTGCTTAGATCTGTCATATGTGACAGAGAATCTGAGGGAGATATGTGAAGTGGCATCTTGGGATGGTAGGATACATTAGGATGTCTAAAATGCTGCTAGACACCTAACTTTAAGCACTTGAATTATTCTGTACAGAGAGCATTCAGCTATGAACAAGTAAACAGCTAGTGTCATTTGGGAGTTTGGGGGGTTTTGAGGCAGCTAGGCAGAGCAGAGAGATACAGCACAGAATTTGTGACCAGACTGTGTTGTTCTTGGATGGTACTCCTCATGATACCTGAAGTGATACTGCAGAGCCTATGTTCAGATAGGCTCTGAAATCCTGTTTCATGCATCTAGACGTGTGCTAAATGTCTGTAGACAAAAGCAGTTCAAAGCAGTTCTGAGAATCACAACAGGAACTAATTTTTTTTTTTTTTTTTTTTTTTTAATTCGAGATGCAGTTGCATATACTGGTACTTGGCTGATGCAAAAGGGCAAACATTTGCTTAGGCCTTATGACTTATCTGACAGTGTCTTGTTTATTCATAGGACAATAGGCAAAAAGGTCTATGACAGCTAAAGTGGTCACAGTCAAGTACATAAAGCACCTAAATGCTCCCTGATGCTTGGACACCTACATTGGTTTGCCTGCACCCTCAGGCTGAACTCTGCCTGAGCAGGGTAAGGATAACACTGATCCAAGAGAAATGGTAGATGCCACATTCTCCTAACCCTCCAGGATATGCGGTGGCCACGTCACAGTGGACAGCAAGTCAGTGGTGGTTGTGTCACAGTGTGTCTGTGTCATGACTGGCACAAGAGCCATGTGGTGGTGGCTGCCCCTGGGTGAGAGGGGCCCCCATACAGACAGCAGCAACCACTGACACTGTGGCTTTTTGTCCTTCCCAATAAATTTGAGCAGGGATCAAGAGCCACAGATATGTTTTCCAAGGAAACTGTGGGCTGGGTCCCACATCAGTTCCTATCTAGTTTGTAGCCTTGTCCCAGCCATGTGGGCTGGCATCCTCTGGTGGGGAAGCACGCTGTGACAGGACCCTGAGAGGTGGGAAATGGGAAGGTGCAGTACTGCTATCTTGAGGTCCAGCCCAAGATAACAACTACCCTATCTCAGCACTCCCTGCTGCACTGCATGTGTTCTAGCAGTGGCTATGGCTATTCAGGGTGTGACTGCTGTCTGCCCAGTTCTGTGCCCATGTTCTTCTGCCCAGGAGGTAGCAGAGGCTGCCTTGGCCAGACATACTATCTTTTAATATATACCAATGCTATCCACTACCGGCTAATCAGCAAAACAGAATACACAAGAGCATAGGTAGAGGTACACAAAGTATAAGAAACACTTCCTGTGATGTTGTGGACGCAGACCCACCTTTCCATTGGTTCAATGTTTCCATGCCTTCATACCACAAAGAAGCCAAATAAAAAATACATATATATATATATATATTTATATTATCAGTACTGTGACTATATCAGAAACACTGTCTCAAGAATACTGTTTCATCTACACTCCCTACCAGATGCATAGATTGTAGCAGCAGTATGTCTCTTGACCCGTGGGATAGCCACGGCCCACAGCATCTCCTCTTCTTTCCCCATTGCTCCTCCTCTGTCCAACTCCAAAGGGAAAAATCAACATTTTTTGCTGTATGTGTATGTGTGTGGGGTAGCAGATGTACACTGGCAAGCTTTCATGACTCTGAGCCTACCAGGTCCTTGCCGTTGCAGTGTTTGGCTCTCCAAGAGCCACTGTTGGCAGTCTTGGGGAGAAAACATGCATTCAGGCAGCTTCAGCCTCATGATTGCCAGGAAGAGAGATCGGGAAAGCTGCTTGCTCTATTGAGAACAGGTTGCCAACCCTGCAGGTGCTTTGGAGAACCTGACCCAAATTTCAGGTCCTGCTGAGACCTCACCTCACCTCACCTCACTTGTTATGAGGCCCTGGTGGAGACTTTTGAGTATTTTGAGGTTCTTCTCATAGAAGTGTATCTTGAGATGAGTCATGTTAGATGTCAGAAATTAACCAACTCCAGAAGAGAGATAAAGGCCTTGTCAAACCTTGACACAGACTTGTCAAGGCCAGTGTAGAGAACCTAAGCTTTCTGTCTACGGCAAATTATCAGGAAAACTCTGCATCAAAGCATACAACTACTCTAGCAAACTTTGAATTTAGGTCGTGTTTAAGAGATGTTAAGAGTAATAGAGAATGTATATAGATTTAATGTAAAAACTGCTATTCCATGGGTCTTGAGAATGTCTGTAACAGATGAAGATTTTTTTTGCTTCCCATGCCAAAGACCATGTGAAATAAGCTGAACTAGTGTTTTCTATTATAAACCTATTTTGATCAATATTTTGCAGCAATATTTTTCATCAAACACATTTCATGAAAGTTACTTATTTTTTAAAGAAACATTCTTATTTCTTTGAAATGTCTTAAATTATCATACTGTCCATAATTTTAGGAGATAGATTGTGGAGAGACATCACTTCAGACACTTCCAGTGCCTACATGCTTGTATTTGAGTTTTGTCAGTTGACCTCAGGGTAACATGAAGAGATGAGGCTAATTTACACCCCAAAACATGGTCTACTATGAACTGGAACAGGGAGGTAAAAAAAGAGCATAACAAGTAATATTTTTACACTTCAAATTTATAAACTCCTATTTTGATGTAGAACAGAGAGATTTTGAAAAACAGCCTCTGCAAGTCTAGAACACCAGATGCCATGCTGGAAAATTGCCTGGTTGCTTTGTGGAATTTGAAGGCAACAAAGGGAAAGGCCATTACATCAAGTGAATGAGGACAGAAATACAAAGAAAATAATTTGTGGGTACTTTATTGAATTATGATATACATACAGAGTGTGGAAATTGGATTTCCCTAAACCTGCTCTACTTAAATTTGTAACTTTAACATTCTTTCAGTACATTTGTTGAAAAATATTACTGCAAAATATTAGTCAAAGCAGATTAATGATATAAAATACTCGTTCAGAAAAAACCCAGTTTTTCATGGATTTGCAGAACAAACATATTCCATACAAGAACATTCCTCCAAAATGAAAAAGATATTTCAGAAAATAAAACATCATCCAATATACATTCCATTGTCTTTTAACATATTAGTGATGGCACATAATCTGACAAGCTAAAGGGTGAGAGTTTATATTATAAGCAAATGGAAAAAAATAATATGCTGTCCAAAATATTGCAGAAATGAATCATTCTGGTCACAATGTGGGATAGTCAAAGGGAAATTCTCACACTGGCTCCTTGCTCAACAGGATGGAGAGGTGCCTTTCAGGAAATCTTTATGAACAGTGGATCAGCAGCCCAGATCTTTGTTTTCTAGTCTGCCTTCCAGTGGAGAAAATAGAAATGAAGGAATGTTTAGTATTTGAGTATTTCTACTTTCAGCTGGTAGAGACAAGTTACACTAAAAGAGCAATACTTCATAATCATATTTGTTCTGTTTTCCAGAAAGCTGTTTTTTAAAATGGATTTTCTTACAGTACCACTAATGTCAGATGAGTCCATTTATTCAGAGGCTGAATATTTTTTTTCCTAAATTCAGAATTTCTGTATTTTTCATACCACAGAAAACACACCATAGAACTATTTGCACTTTCTATTGTGTGCAGTGGCATAACTGAAAGTAGGAGAGACACGTGTACTTACTAGGCATCCCTCATGACTTGGGAAACAAATTTTTGAAGTGATCTTGACTTTTGTAGTTTCAGATAGTAAAACACTCACATTTCCAATGCTAAGTAGACCCCATATGACAATGGAGGGGAGAAAAAGATAGAAGTATGATGCAGGAATTCAAAATTTGCATCAACTATGTTGTTAGAATCTTTGTGGTGCAGCTTTTGTGTCACTGTAAAGGACTATTTAGGACATTGTGTTGGTACGCTTCTAAGTAAAAACACATATATACTTAAAAAAAGCTCTTTAGTTTGCAAAAGACAGCATTTTGTTGGAGCTTTGGCTTAGTGGGGAAGTGAGGATTAATAAAAGGAAGAAAAAATTGTTCAGTAACATTCCCACATAAAGAAAAGATTATAGCAGCAATGTTTATAGACAACATGGGCATGTAACTGAATTTTAAACAGTTTCAGCCAGTAAAATATGCAATTTACAACATTTACTTGTTACAAAGTGTCATTCACCTTTAAAAATCCAATAGTGTAGTGTAAACATAATGATCAAAAAGTCCACAACTGTGATAACAGCTATGGAGTGATTGAATTATTTCATAAATATAGAGCACTTGATCTTGTGAATTGTGGCTGAAGATGTAAACAGCTGCAGAGAACCAGCTTCACACCTACTGAAAATTCTCCTGTGGTTAAACACCATCATTAGAAAGTGACCACAGCTTAGTAACAGCAGTTTATTAGGATGACTCGTCCATCTCCACAAAACGTCAGAACTAAATATCAATCCTATTGGCTTTATTCTCAGATTAATAACACATGAGCAGGCACAGAAATGAAAGAATATTTATCTTGCAGAATAGGGCAAAGGGGAACAGAATAATCAAAGTACTTGGATTGGTGAAGGAATCAAGACCACCTACTTCAAAGGTATTTAAAAAGAGGAAAACATTTCTAATAAAGATTTGTTTAGCAAGACTGCAGCATGACAAAGACCTCTCTCTCACTTAGCCACATTGAATCAAATATGGTTATTGTATAGAAAAATGTACAAACTCTCGCACTGTGCAGCTAAAAGCTCCACATGGTTTGCTTCTCTCTCATCAATCTCAAAACCCGTCCACCGCATCACACAGTGTGCCATCACTGGAAAGTGTGTTCGTCTCAGGCCATGTGTCCTGCTTTAGGACAAACAGGATTAGTTTACCTTTGGTGTCGTGGTTTAGGAGTTGGCGTGGTTGTCGGCTTCAGGGAAAGGGGGCTGCATCCCCTTGTTTGGGTGTGAAAGGAGGTTTGCAGCCGTTGATTTGGAGCAGTTATGTAGCAGGGTGTGGGAGGAAGGGGCCACTGCCAGCCCCTGTAATTAGCATTGTGAAACGCGGCCCCCCCGGCTCCAATTTCACACCCGCCCCTGGCCCAAGCCGTGTCAATCAACGCCTCTGCGAATAACACTATTAAAGGTGAGGATGGCTTTCGTTTTTTCGCACAGTCTTTGGTTTCAGAGGAGAAGGTCCAGAGAAAAGAAAGTAGCAGCTGCACCAGTCGCCAAGGCAACCAGAAGACACTTGTGAAGTACCATCCGGGACAGTAATATCTTCATCGGGTTGTGGCAACTGAACTATCAAACTCTGTTGATCACTGGAGGGGGGAGTGAGAGGGACCAGGAGGCTGGAACCCAGGATTTCCCCCCGAACCACGCACCCTGCATTGAGAAATTGATTAAGCACCGCCAGGGGAAGAGAGACAGGTCAGAGAGCTGCGAATGGAGGGACTGCTGGAATGCAGTGACCCAGATGCCCCCTGGAGATACCGTAACTTTGAGCTTTGGAACTGGACTGACGCAACACTGGGGAAACAGCCCAGGCAGCGGACACTCTCCAGGTGGAATGGAGGCGCCATGCCGAGCTGCCTCCTGTGGGGTGAGATAGCCAAGTGTACAGAGGAAGTCTGTCCCACAGAGCAGCCCGCAACTTCATGGCAGAGGTTAAACAGGCTGCGCCCCCCATCCCGTGTCCCTTCTTGCCCCTCCGGCACCGAGTGCATGTGTGAGAAAAGAGTAGTAAAACCGGCCTGGGAAGAGGGGAGGGGTAGAGGGAAGATATATTTAAGATCTCGCTGTTCTCTCTCTGTCCTACCTTAATTTAATTGATTTGTTTATGGTTTGTTGTGTTGAATTAAACTAATTTCATTCTCCCTAGTCAAGTCTCTTTCTTTGCCTGTGGCCATAAGTGCTGTGCTTGCCCTCCATTCATCCCCTTCTTGACCCTTAAGTAGTGGTTTTGTTTACTCCCCTGGAGGAGATAATACTGCTCTGGGGCTAAACAGTCACCTGAGCTGGGTTTTAAAACGGTGATGTTTGGTTTTGTGGAGATGCTGGGGATTGAACCCAGGACCTCACACATGCAAAGCATGCCACCCTGAGAACACCTGATCTCATCTGACCTTGAAAATGAGCTTGTGTGACAGAGGAGGAAAAATAGACACGCCAGCCAGCCAGTGGCGTATTCCTCCCATGACTTCAGCACATCTCATTGGCGCTCGAGTCCTGGCACATCCCGGCGCTTCCTTTGAAAACACAGGGGCAATGCCACTGAAGAGAGCCACGTGATCTGCTGATGCTGTCACCGCTGCCGTCACCACTGCCATGCCCTGCCACATGGTCTACTGCCCTGCAGCCCTGCCCTGCCGCGCCACTGCCACACGGTCTGCTGCTGCTGCTGCTGCCGCCCCTGCCTGCCCTTTTCCACTGCTCCAGCCATGCGACTGCTGCTCCATGAGGGTTAACAACTTGGTAGCCTGTATTACCATTTCCCTAACCATGGTATGGATACCCTCCCCACCCTCACTTTTGTTGCACCAGTTCGAATTCTATATCAACTTATTCAGACTTTGTTTCTGTATATAAATATCTTTCTGTTATTATTATTATTGAAACTGTTTTAGTTTCGAAAATTAACAAAGGCCTGACAACTTTTTCTTTCTTATCTCTCTCTTAAGCCCTCTCCCTGTTGGGAAGGGGGCTAATTAGGAAGAGTCTGTCCCATGATTGGCCAGCCTTAGCCAACAGGTGACATCATGGTTAAGGGATAGAAAAGACATTAAGATTTTTATCTTAATCTTCACTGTAATTAATATAGGCTGTAGTAAACGTTTAAATTATTACTGGTTAAAGATTTTAGTGTTAATATGCATTGCATTAATTTGTTTTACCTACTCATCTTTACAAGCGAGTCGTGATTACTACGTATGAATCAATCTCTTTTGAATATGCACTTTGAATACACTAAGTGGATGCAGTCATGGCTTGGCTTCGCGGACAAAGATTTGGGAAGGGCTTTGCCCACGCTTATTGCAAGCGCGTTGATGGCTGAAAAGGCCAATGCGGGATAGGCAAGACCGGTTGCAGTAAGTCACTGTGAACAGCATGGTTTTGGAGGGACTCCTTTCATAATGAGTTGTAAAAGATAAGTTTTGAAATTGGTTTTCTTACAGTTATTTTTTATCATCCAGCTTTCTGTCTCTCCCCACTTTCCACTTACAAATTCCTTTGGTCTCATAAAGGAAAACTTTTTTGGTAACAGTCTTCAGATTGATGATAGAGCTTATTTTGTACAAGATGTCTCATTTCACCATAATGCTTTTATTTATTATATTTATTAATGCATTTAATTAACACCTCTGGTTCTTCAGGGGAAAAAAAGAAAAAGCAAATGTGAATCTGCCATGGAGTTCATGTACATTTTGTTGAATCAGGATCTTTTGTCAGGAAAGACAAATGCAACTGAATTGTTAGTGGGCTGTATACATTTTGGACTATAAAGAATAATGATAAATCTTTCACACAAAGTATAAAATCACTGAACTACTTTGATTTATTTTACTTTTTAATAGACTGTCTGACTTTCATGAGACATTTGACATTTTCATCATTTGTGTTGTCTCATTCATGTTGTGCCTCAGTTTAACTGAGATCCAACCTTAGTCTGTAAATGTGTATGGATCACACATCATAGCACTGAGTATTTTATATGCACAATTAACAATTTTTTAATTAACAAAAGTAGATTCCTACTGAAAGGGTAGATGTAGAGGATGATATCAACAAAATAATTCACAATAAATTTAATGCATGAACTCACCGTCAAGATGCATATTTTCAAATCATCTCAATAAAATCCAAAGATAACAGTCGAATGTAATAAGACTAGAGCTATATTAGCAAGACCCTGGGCTCTGATGGGATGGATGCACCCGCAAGTAATGAGGGAGCTGGCAGATGTCATTGTGACTTCACTCACTATTGTCTCTGAATGATCATGGCAATTGGGAGAGGTACCTGAAGACTGGGGAAAGCAAATGCTTGTCCTATATTCAAGCAGAGCAGGAAGGAGGGCTCAGCAGACTAACTACAGTCCGGACAGGCTCACCTCAATTCCTGGGAAGTGGATAGAACAACTAATTCAGGAAACCATTTCCAAACACATGATTAACAGGAAAGTCAGCAGTAGTCAGCAAGAATTTACAAAAGGGAAGTCATGCTTGACCAACTTCATAAACATACTGATGAAATGATTGGCCTAGTAAATGAGGGTAAGAAAAGTGGATAGTTTCTACTTTGACTTCATTAAGGTTTTTATAAAATGGTTTGGGTTGGAAGGGACCTTAAAGATTATATAATTCCAGCCTCCCTTCCATGGGCAGGGACATTTTTCACTAGATCACGTTGTTCAAAGTCCTGTCCAACCCAATGCTGCAAACTTAAAGGGATGAGGCATCCACAACTTCTGAGGGTAACCTGTTCCAATGTCTCACCACCTTCATCTCAAGACATTTCTTCTTAATGTCCAATTTAAAATTACTCTCTTCCAGTTTAAAATTATTGCCCCTTATGCTGACACTACAGGTCCTGGTAAAAAAGTATCCCTGTCATTCTTATAAGCTCCCTTTATATATTAAACAGCTGCAATAAGGTCTCCCTGGAGCTTCTCTTCTGCAGGCTGAAAGACCCCACACTCTCAGTCTTTCTTTCACAGCATATGTATTCAATCCCTCTGACCATTTTCGTGGCCCTCCTCTAGACTCTCTCTAACAGGTCTATATCTTTCTTATGCTGTGTGCCCAGAGCTGGACACAGTACTCCAGGTGGAGTCTCATGAGGGCAGACTAGATGAGGAGAATTGCCTCCCTTGGCCTGCTGGCCATGCTTCTTTTGATGCAGCTCAGAATGCGATTGCCTTTCTGGGCTGCAAGCGCACATTGTCAGCTCATATTCAGTTTTTCATCCACCAGCTCCCCCAAGTCCTTCTCTGCAGTGTTGCTCTCAATCCACCTATCACCCAGCCTGTACTTGTGCTTGGGATTGCCCCAACCCAGCGGCAGGACCTTGTACTTGGCCTTGTTGAACAAACTGAGGTTCACATGGGCCCACCTCTCAAGCCTCTCAAGGTCCCTCTGAATGGTGTCCTGTCCCTCTAGTGAATCAACCTCACCCCTCAGCCTGGTGTCATCTGCAAACTTGCTGAGTGTGCACTCGATCCCATTGTCCATGTCATTAATGAAGATATTAAACAGTATTTGTCCCAGCATGGAGCCTTGAGGATTACTGGATTCCTTTTGGACAATAACCATTGACTGTAACACTTTGGATATGACCCCAGCCAATTCCTTTTCCATCCATCCATCTTTCTCCATTTTAGCAGCAAGAATGTTGTGAAGGACTGTGTCAACACTGTCTCCCATAAAATCCTCAAAGAGAAGCCACTGAAGTACCAGCTTGATAAGCAGGCAGTGAGGTATAATGAAAATTGCCTGAAAGGCCAGGGCCAGTGGGTGGTGATCAGTGGCAGTAACAGTGCATCCCAGAGAGCAGCACTAGTTCCAAATCCATTTAACATAGTCATCAATGATCTGGGTGATGGAGCAGAGCATACCCTCAGCAACTTTGCTGATGGTACAAAACTGGGAGTAGTGGATGATACACCAGATGGTTGTGCTGTCACCCAGAGGGACCTTGATAGGCTGACAGAAACCTCATGAAGTTCAACAAGAGGATGTGTGAAGTCCTGCCCCTGTGGAGGAACAACCCCATGCAACAGTATATGCTGGGAACTGCTCAGCTAGAAAGAAATTTGCAGAAAAAAGTCTAGGGAACCTGGCGGGCACTAGGTTGAACATGAGCCAGCAATGTGAAAAAAGCAAAAAAAAAAAAAGTAATATAGACATAGTCAAGTGAGCATCTCCTCACAAAGACTACAACATCAAAAAGTAGTGGAAAGGACTGTTGATTTTTTATTTTCTTCCATGTATAGGATTTGCCTTTATTAAGAAGGATCTTGGAGAACAAAAATAAATGAACAAAGCATTTCTCATCTAATCAGTTGTTCATCCCTGTGCACCACTGCTCCACAATAAGAACACAGTGAAAACAAAACAATTTTTTTGTCTTGTGCTTCTTTGCAAAATTCAGCTTATTTATTTTTCCCTTGTTAAGTTTGTTTTTTCCTGTTAAGTATCCTAGTATTAATACAGTTACAATGGTAAATTTTTATGTTACATTGTAGTTCCTGCATTGGGGAAAAAATACACTTGTATTAAAACGGATTTTTTTTTTTTTTTAACCAAAAGCTGTGACCAGTATAAAGATTTTTTTTTCTTTTTATACAAGATTAAATCACACTCATATCACATAGGTCTACCAACTCTGTAAGTAGGTCAAGTGTAGGTTTACCAAAGGGAATTTAGTGGCTAAACACTGTATTTTCAAACCTCGTGTCTCCAGTCACAAAATGCGTTAGGGGGGATGCACTACAGAGTTGTGCAATCCTACACACACTTCGCATCTGGATTTGGCCTTAATGTAAACAGGACATCACTCTATTTTTCAGTGTCTCTGCTAAAGGGACTGCTGAAGAACTACACAGTGGCTATGAAACTATTTTTTTTAATATTTTTTTTCTCTTTCTGTGTTTTTTTGAACTATTTTACTGAGTTCCATGATATTTATTTGCTTGTACTTTCACTGAAGTTAGTGAAATGATTAGTTCCATCTTTACATTATATATTTAAAGAAAAATTAAATTTCAAAGTATTTAATTATGCTGAAAGTGCTTAAAGCTATGAGGAAGGTGAAAAGAATTCATAATTCACTTTAAAAATATTTCAAAATGTCAAATATTTTTCTCACTAGCATGTATTGGAATGTGTTTCTACTGTTTCAAGGGCACCAGGGGAGTATAGACAACTGGTTAAAAAAAAAAAAGCCCTGTTCCATCCAGAAAAAAAAAAAAATGTTGTCATGAGAAGATATAAATTAGATTACTTATTAGTGAAATTAGGTTTGTATTTTAAGGTAAGAAAGATTTCTTCTCAGGAAGCTGAGCATAACATAGCTGTATCAGCGCATGAGAATATGCTCTTCATCCAACAAGGGCTCCTATTCCACCACCACAGAGGAATTATTCTTTTAAGAGATTCAAAGTCACAGCTTTTCTCACTTCTCTCTCAGAACCACTTTTTTTCACACTTGTCATAGGAATAGCTGCCTCTCAAAACTCAGATTGGAATAGCCAAAAGAACACAGCCACACACTGATGCCTGACATGAAAGTCAGTAAAAGTCTTCAGTGACTTCTTGATTTCTAATTAAACCAGCCAGGTCTCTCAATCCTACAAAATTTCAAATAATAAGTCAGAACACATTGTCTTGACAGCCATAATGCCCCAGACTGAAAGGATTGAAACCTCAGAAGTCTTTCAGGAAATATCATTAAAGTTTTATGTTTGGTATAAATCCATATAAGGAATGAAGTTGTGAAGTTCACTGGTTTGGGGTTTTGTTACATACTCTGCAATAGTCCTATTTCGCCTTTGATACCCAAACAATTCTGTTGCCATATGCATGACTGTGTAAAACACTTTGGTATGCTGATGATATTTATCAACAGCTCAGCTATTATCTGTGTTTGAATGGAACCGAATTTTATTGACTTGCAAAAGATAGGGCTAGGAATTTCCATTCTTCAGATCGAACACTGTGCAACAATTATATCTTACTGTAAAATATGCAAATTAAAACATAATGCAGAGCATATAATTTTAATTGCAGTATTTCATTACACAATATTTGCAAAATAGTTTGAATTATTTGGCTCAGTTTTTAACCACTAACTTCAAATATTCAGAATTAGATAAGTTGGGACAACAACTAAGTGCTGGAACAGAAAGATCCAGATTTAGAATACTAAGACTACAGTTTTGACAAGAATTTTGATAAAAGGATACTTGAGTACCACAAGTAAAACATTCTGATATTTGAGTTACATCTGGAAAATATAAAATCTACCATTCTTTCCTCTTCATCAGTCTGTGCTTATAGAATCATAGAATGGTTTATGTTGGAAAAGACCTTTAACAGCACTGAGTCCCAAACATTAACCCAGCACTGCCAAGTCCACCCATAAACCCCGCCCCTAACCACCACATCTACAGATCTTATATATATCTCCAGGGATGGTGATTCCACCACTTCTCTGGGCAGCCTGTTCCAATGCTTCACCACCCTTTCAGTGAAGTATTTTCTAATATTAAGTCTAAATGTCCCCTGGTGTAGCTTGAGGCCATTTCCTCTTATCCTATCACTTGTTGCTTGGAAGAAGAGAGCAGCACCCACTTCACTACACCCACCTTTTCTCCAGGCTAAACAACCCCAGTTCAGTCAGCCACTCCTCAGAAGACTTGTAATCTAGACCAGCTTCGTTGCCCTTCTCTGGACACGCTCCAACACCTCAATGTCGTTCTTGTAGTGAGGGGCCCAAAACTGGACACGGTATTTGAAGCGTTGCCTCACCAGTACTGACTACAGAGGGACAGTCCCTTCCGTCCTCGTGCTGCCCACACTATTTCTGATACAAGTCAGGATGCTCTTGGCCTTCTTGGCCACCTGGGCACACTGCTGGCTCATATTCAATTGGCTGTCAACCAACACCCCCAGGTCCTTTTCTGCTGGGCAGATTTTCAGCCACTCTTCCCCAAGCCTGTAGCCGTTGCAGAGGGTTGTTGTGACCCAAGTGCACATGTAGCTTTGATATAGCATTAATGACGATGTCTTCTTATATTGATGGATAATAAAAAGCATGACATTTTCTCTTTTTTAGAGGTTAATGATGTATGTGCTCTAAAAAAACCAGTGGTATATCAAAACCCTATGGTGGTGACCGTCCGTCATTCTTCAGTTCAGACTTATTTTTTTCACAACTGACATTATGTTTAACAGATCAGTCTTTTAAAAGGGTTTATTCCCAAAGTGAAAATGGTATTTAAATAGTACTTCTGTATGTTTTTTATCACAAAAGAGTTATTTGAAGTTACACAAATACTTAAGACAGATATTTATGAGTGAATTTTTCAGAACACTTAAATAAACCTGAGTGCCATGAGATTGCTAATTCTGTAAATGTTTCACCAAAACACACAAAATCTTGATCTATAGCCTGCCCACTGCAAGTACTTATGCTTATGTTTTCATATTTATTATTATTATTTTTTAGTTAAACAGCTTCTGAGGACTGAGACCACAGGATCTGAATTCAGATGCAACTTTGTGGTTGGCAAATGAAGCTGTCTGGCTGTTGCTGTGTAAAGTTTTATTTAATTTAAATTAAAGGAAGATAGTTTCCACAATCCAGATGATATAAAACTGTTGCATACACAGTGTGTATGATACTCTGTAGGAAAAAAATTTAAAAGATTCCATATAACAAGAAATCATCTATAGGATTTGCTTTGAGTAGGTCTGAAAGGAGAGGATAAGGTTACAGTGGGATTATGCAGTGATGTATATTGTCTGCCTCTGAAACAGAAAAAAATGTGTAATAAAATACAAAAGTTAAATCAATTGTCATTTACCTTGTCCCAATGAAGTGTCTTGCAAATTATATTTTAATAGGTTCCATTCATGCAGTAGTTGGTTTCTTTCATAGCTTCCATAGTGTAGCATCAGCTTCAAATACACTTCTCTTATTAAGACCATGCTGCAATCCAGAAATGTGTGATATATGCTATAAGACTGTAAACTTTACCTCACTTCCTGCATTCAAATGTGTAATGAAGACATCACTTACATTAAAAAATACAAAACAATGCTTGAATTAAGTAAAAAGCATTCTTAGACATAAACCAACAATTATATTTACAAATAAGAATGTATCAATTAGTGTAGCCATAAGCCTGTAGTAATATGAAATCTAACCATCGAGACAGTTTATTGCTCTACTTCAGTCCAAGTTACATAAAAAAACCAGCTCACTACTAGAGCAACATCTGAAATACCTGAAATATAAAACTATAGGAAAATGGTTACACTTTCACTGCTGGGAACAAAGGATTCTGAAGTTTTCTGAAGGTGTTTCTCCATATCATTTTCCTTTTCACCAGTCTTCATCAACTTCTGTGACAGAAAAAACCCTGAAACGTGAGTAAAACAATCTTTTACCTTTTTTTTTTTTTTGGGAGGGAGGTGCTTTTGTTTTTTTGTTGTTGGTTTTAAATAGTATTAGTTTTAAACTTACTTCTTTTCTCTTTTAAAGATGGACTTTTGCAGGTTGTATGCATTCAAAACTAGGAAGACTGCAACTTCCCAACTGTTTCAAAATGACACAAAATAGGACCTAAGCTCAGAAAAAAGATATGAAAACTGGAGTGCAAGCAAAAAGAAAATAAATGCAGGATGAAAAGCAGGTATGAACTGCCATCATCAAAAGTCAACGTATTGCAAGGATTTCCATCAATCAAGGATCTGCTCTCAAACAATACTCAGCAGTTCACTTATTAGTTTCTTAGAGAAGAGTGTAAAAATAATGTCTGGTTGAGGAATGTATAAATAAATCTGCTTTTTCTGAAGATTCGTATAATCCTAGCATAAGCAATTTTTTGTGCCTGTGGACAGCACAGAAATGTTACATATTCTCTAGGAACTATAATTCATTAGCTCTCTTCCATATGAAGCAAGATGTGTGCTATATATTGAACTGTGTTTTCGTGCCAGTGTATCCCTACAGGCAATAAACTGGCCCACTAGAGCTGCTGAATGCATTTACTGATCACACAAAATATGAAGAAAAGGGTGAAAGAACAGTGGGAAAAAAAGCAATTCCTTGTCACTAACTCTCAGTTAAGAGGTTATGCAATGGGTGCTGAACTTACTGGGAGTTGAGAGGTCACCTCTAGTTGCTCTTTGACTTCCTCAAAGTCATGTCCTACTTAGTCATAATGCGGGCAATGATCATGGGGAGCTAAAGGGACAGGATTGTTACTCTTAAGTAAAAAGTGCACCAAGTGCCACAAAAACTTCCCCTCCTTTTTAACTTTTGAAGTAGTGGGGAGAGAAAAGCAAGAGCAAGAGATATTGTTTGAATTGCAGACACTTTTGTAATTTTAATACTGCCACTCTATAATCTGGACAAGGCTTAACATCTCAGCACTTCTTTTTTAATAGTCTTTGCATACATCATATCTTAGAGAACAGTATAATAAGTAACATCCATTACAAAGGCAGTGAACCCCTTAAGAGAGTAGCTCAAATATGCCTTCTACAGAAATATATTTATATAAATGATAGCTATAAACTATATGGGATTTTTTTTGTTTGTTTTTTCTCCTATTACTTTACTTTCTTTTCCAGTGCTGGGGGGTGGGGGTGGGGGGTAGACAAAAAACCAAAAAAATTAACAAAGTAAAGGTACTGAGAATATAATTAAAGGTTGTTTCCCCCTTATTTACCTCTTCATTAGCCTGGGGACATGCCACTCAGCATGCAAGCAGCCAAAAACTTGTGATAGGATCCTCTACTTTGTGTTTAATAACATAATTTAGCTACATATAGGCATATGTTTTGTAGGTTTCTGCCCCTTTGTTATTCAATAAGATACAAGGAGAAAGAACACTTTTTGTTATCTCATTACTACACTGTGCACCATTTACATCTGATATATATAGCATATACAAGGTATAACCCCCAAAAACAGTTCTAAAATGGCAGCTAAATGTTGGTTGTAGTATTTATTTATTTTTTATAATTGTAATATCCATTGTGTAGCTATAGTAACATAGTTTGTTACTCTCCTGAACTACAATATAACTTTTGATGAATGATTTACAAAGAAAAGTAACTAAGCAGAAGATCGAAAACATCATTAAAGCTTCCCCCTAACTTTCCCTTTTTCCCGGGCTCATCTCTGCTCCCAATTTCTCTACCTCCTCCCCCTCAATGGCACAGAGGAACAAGGAATGGGGGTTGTGAGCAGTTCATCACATGTTGTTTCTATTGCTCCTTCCTCCTTGTGGGGAGGACTCCTCATACTCTTCCCCTGCTTCATCATGGCATCCCTCCCACAGGAGACAGTCCTTCATGAACTTCTCCAATGTGAGTCCTTCCCATGGGCTACAGTTCTTTATGATCTGCTCCAGTCTGAGTCCTTTCCTTGGGGTGCAGTCCTTCAGGAACAGACTCCTCCAGCTTGGGTCCCCCACAGGGTCACAAGTCTTGCCAGCAAACCTGCTCCAGTTTGGGCTTCTCTCTTTCTACAGGTCCACAGGTCCTGCCAGGAACTTGCTTCAGTGCAGGCTTCACACAGGGTCACAGCATCCTTCAGGTGCATCCATCTGCTTGAAGTGTGGTCCTCCACAGGCTGCAGGTGGGTATCTGCTCCACCATTAACTTCATGGGCTGCAGGGGAACAGCCTGCTTCACCACGGTCTTCAACATGGCTGGTGCCTGGAGCACCTCCTCTCCTTCCTTCTTGGCAATCTTTGTGACATCAACCTTTGTGTCTGCAGGATTATTTCACTCACATATTTTCAATCCTCTCTCCAGCTGCAGTTGTTCTTGTGCAGGGTATTTTTTCCCCCTTCTTAAATATATTATCACAGAGGCACCACCACAGTCACTAATTGGGTTGGCCTTGGCCAGTGGTGGGTCTGTCTTGGAGCCTGCTGGCATTGGCTCTATTGGACATTGCAGAAGCTTCTAGCATCTTCTCACAGAAGCCACCCCTATAGCCCCTTGCTATCAAAACCCACTACAATAGGATATGGAAGAAAAATTGACCTGCTTCATCATGATAAATCTTGTAACCTGAAGTAGATAATCAGTTTTTTTCATGTAAACAGTAGACAACCCATGAATCAATGATATGAAAGGACAAAATGCTGCAGAGTCAGTGAGGAGTGAGAAAAAAAAGTGTTAGAATCAACCCAGGTAGCACCAAAGTGAGAGGAAGAAGAGGGGGAGGAGGTGTTCCAGGCACTCCAGAAGAGATTCCTCTGTACCCCCTGCAGAAGACCATGCAGAAACAGGTGGACATGCCCTGATCATGGAGACCCCACGCTGGAGCGGGTTTATCATGAAGGGCTGCAGTCAATGAGAAGGAGCCATGCTGGAGTAGGGGAAAAGTGTGAGGAGGAAGAAGTAGCAGAGAGGAGCTGTCGTGGACTCACCGCAACCCCCCATTCCCCTATGCTTCTTGGTGGTGGGGAGGCAGAGAAGTTGGGAATGAATGAGTGAAACTGAGCCAGGGAATAAGGTGATCTTAATTTTATCTTTGTTTCTCACCATCCTGTTCTATTTTTAATCAACAATAAACTAAATTACCTTTCCCCAAGTCAGTTCAGTCTTGCTAATAACAGTAATTGATAAGTGATCTTACTGTCTTTACCTCAGCCATGTCCTTTACCTCAGCCCATGTCCTTTTCCATCTATCTTATTTTATTGTTCCATCATTCCTGTTGAGGAGGGGAGTGAGGGAGCAGCTGGGTTGGCATATGGGAGCTGGCAAGGGTCAACATACCACAATCTTATCTGGAGGAAATAATCACGATTTTTAAATATATCCTAATCTCCGTTCAAGTATGATTCAAACATGAGCTACTTTTACCAACAATTACTGGTTTGCCACCAAAAGGACAGCCCAGATGATCCCTGATGTATTCCCTCTGCTGCTCTCTGTATCAGCATTAGCATCCACATAGCTCTCTGAAAACAAAAACCGTGGGACTGATCAGCCTGAAAACTGATCTCACAAAAGGTTTCAACCACAGCAACTTACTGACCCTCTTCAGTATGTACATTCATGACTATTTGTGAGTGAATTAGTTTATCTCGAGTAAAATCCTTAAAATATCCAAAGCACAATTAAATTCATTACATTGTCCACACATAGACCGTAGAACCTGTTACAGAGAGGAGAAAATTTGCCTTCTGTTTTAAAGCTGTTTGAGATGTAGAATTTGGCCATACATAGCATCTTTTGGTAAGTTTCTACAGATATAAAATGTTAATTACTGCAGACAAGCAACAAACAGAGGTGATACGGAGCACACAAAGAATAATTTTGTAGGAAAATCAGTCACTTCTGCTAAATGCAATAGCATATATCCTAAAATGTATAGTTGCTTTTAAAGGCAACTGCACTCCCTCTAACTCTGGAATTTACTAGTTTTGGAAAGGAAGGCAGAGCAATAGTAATCATCAGAGATGTTAATACTACTTGTGTTAGACAAAAATCTGCTTGAATTTCACATGCAGATCTATTCTGTGTCATTTTTTTACCTAAAACTGAACGCTAACGTGATTTCAGAGGAAACAGGATGGAGACTGGGATAAACTAAATGCTACAGTATGCTGTCATAGGAAATTGTAGAAATTCTATCATGCCAGAGGAGAGGATCAGATCAGTATGAAGGAGACATTGCTTTATGACTCAAAACCTCTAAAATACTTGAGAATTATTCTAGCTAAAATAGGGAACAAAGCTGAAAACACAATCTCTCATAATGAGTAGACCAATTGTGTTTCACTCCATTATGTCTTGACATAAATAGTGTATTTTATGAATTTTATTATTAGTACAGCATCAAGCCTGTAACTGCATTGTACAACTACATTTAAATAATTGTATTTTGATGCAGATCATAGAATCACAGAATCATAGAATCATTTTGCCTGGAAGAGACCTTTAAGATCATTAAGTCCAACCATTAACCCTGCACTGCCAAGTCACCACTATGCCGTGTCCCTGAGCACCACATCTACAGGTCTTTTAAATACCTCCAGGGATGGGGACTCCACCACCTCCCTGGGCAGCCTGTTCCAGTGCATTACCACCATTTTATTGAAGAACTTTTTCTTAATATCCAGCCTAAACCTCCCATGGTGCATTTTGAGGTCATTTCCTCTCGTCCTATCACTTGTTACTTGGAAAAAAAGATTGACCCATCACTACAACCTTCTTTCAGGTAGTTGTAGAGAGCAATAAGGTCTCCCCTCAGCCTCCTTTTCTCCAGGCTAAACAACCCCAGTTCCCTCAACTGCTCCTCATGGGACTTGTGCTCTGGACCCTTCACCAGCTTCCTTGTCCTTCTCTGAACACACTCCAGCACCTCAATGTCCTTGTAGTGAAGGATTCAAAACTGGACACAGTATTTGAGGTGTGGCCTCACCAGTGCTGAGTACAGGGGGACAATCACTTCCCTCCCCCCACTGGACACACTAGTTCTGATACAAGCCAGGATGCTGTTGGCCACCTGCGCACACTGCTGGCTCATATTCAGCCGGCTGTCGACCAACGCCCCCAGGGCCTTTTCCTCTGGGCACATCTCCAGCTACTCTTCCCCAAGCCTGTAGCAGTGCACAGCGTTGTTGTGACCCAAGTGCAGGCAGGACCCGGCACTCGGCCTTGTTGAACCCTGTACCACTGGTCTCAGCCCACCAATCCAACCTGTCCAGATCCCTCTGTACAGCCTTCCTACCTTCCAGCAGAACAAGACTCCCACTTCACTTGTTGTCATCTGCGAATTTACTGAGGGTGCGCTTGATCCCCCTCCTGTAGATCATTGATAAAGATGTTACAGAGAACAGGCCTGTGCCAGTTTAGGAAAAACCCCAGTTTCTCCTGTTTGGAAGGTTTGTTTTAAACTGACTAATTGGACTATTCCCTCCCATGCCATGTTTAGCACCTCTCATTGGTTGTAAAAGTTTCTTGCGAGTGCCCCATCCCTTTAAGAGGCGCGTATCACCCTCGCCTCGTGCTCTTTTGCGCTCCAATGGCGTCCCGTACCCTTCGCTCTTTGCACTCCGAGGGGCGTCACGCACTTGCAGCTTCTCTCCAGGAAAAGGCTGTCCAGGCTCGTGGTTTGGCTCCGGGGACCTTACAGGCTGTGTCCCCTCGGCTCAAACCTCCAGAGGAACTCGCCTGCCTGCCTGCCTGTGGCTGCCGCTCCCTGTGCTGCCGGAGCGGAGCCATCGCCACAGAAACCCCCACGCTGCTGGGACAGACCCCTCGCTGCTGGAGACGCTGCGCCTCGGGGCTGCCCTTTCCCTGCTGCTAACGCCGCCGCTTTTGCTGCCGTTTGCTTCAACCCGCACGACCAGATCGGTAGGACAGTGCAGCCCACGGCTCACACGTGGGATCCCTGCGTTTGTAACAGCCACGAGTCCTTTGTTCCACTCCGGGAGAGCCCACGTGGCCGGCGCCATTTTGAACACTCCTCGGTATCGTTCCTTCCCTCACCCAACTTTAACCCTCGCTGCCCCATCCCGTACAAACCCTCTAATATTGCATTGGCTTTCCTGTATGTAATATATTTTGTTCTAGAGTTATTAAACTTTGTTTCAGTTTTCCAAACGTTCAGAGGTCTCATAAATTCTTCTTCCTTTTCCTATCTCTGCTTTTTAACTATTTCTCTCCCAGCACAGGGCAGAGGGGTTTAAAGATCGGACAGGACATGTCCCCATGATTGGCTTACCTTGGCCAACTGGTGACAACTCCCCAGTACTGAGCCCTGGGGAACACCACTTGTGACCGGCCGCCAACTAAATTCAACTCCATTCACCACCACTCTCTGGCCCTGGCCAGCCCAATGGTTTTTTATCCAGCAAAGTGTACACTCATCCAAGCCATGAGCCGGCAGTTTCTCCAGGAGAATGCTGTGGGAAACACTGTTAAAGGCTTTACTGAAGTCCAGGGAGACAACATCCACAGCTCTTCCATCACCCACTAAGTGGGTCACCTTCTCCTGAAAGGAGATCAGGTTAGTCAAGCAGGACCTGCCTTTCATAAATCCATGCTGACTGGGCCTGATCTCCTGGTTGTCCTGCATGTGCCGTGTGATGGCATTCAAGATGACCTGCTCCATAACCTTCCCCAGAACTGAGGTCAGACTTACAGACCTGTAGTTTCCTGGATCCACATTCTGGCCCTTCTGGTAGAAGGGTGTCACATTTGCTAACCTCCAGTTAACCGGGACCTCCCCGTTTAGGCAGGACTGCTGAGAAATGATGGAAAGTGGCTTAGTGAGCACTTCCACCAGCTCCCTCAGAACCCTGGCCCCATCAACTTGTGCACATCTAAACTGTGCAATGGATCACTGACCATTTCCTCATGGATTGTGGGGGCTTCATTCCACTCCCTGTCTCTGTCTTCCATCTCAAGGGGCTGGGCACTCAGAGAACAGCTGGTTTTACTATTAAAGACAGAGGCAAAGGCAGCATTCAGTACCTTGTCCTTTTCCTCACCTTGGGTCACTATGTTTCCCCCTGCAACCAATAAAGGATGGAGGTTCTCTTTGGTTCTCCTTTTTCTGTTGATGTATTTATAGAAACATTTTTTATTGTCTTTTATGGCAGTTACCAGATTAAGTTCCAGCTGGGCTTTGGCCTTTCTGATTGTCTCCATGCCCAGCCTCACAAAATCCTTGTAGTCTTCCTGAGTGGCCTGACCCTTCTTCCATAGGCCATAGACTTTCCTTCTCTTCCTGAGTTCCAGCCAAAGCTCTCTGTTCAGCCAGGCCAGTCTTCTATCCCACTGGCTCATCTTATGGCACAGCAGGGTGGCTTGTTCTTGCATCTTAAAGATTTCCTCTTAAGGAATACCCAGCCTTCCTGGACTCCTTTGTCCTTCAGGACACTTTGTCCTCCCAAGGCACTCTGCCAAGCAGTCTCCTAATTAGGCCAAAGTCTGCCATCTGGAAGGTGGCAGTTCTATTGATCCCCCTCCCTACTTCCTCCAGGGTTGAAAACTACCCTCTCGTCATCACTATGGCCAAGACAGACTCCATCCTTCACATCACCCACAAGTTCTTCTATGTTCATGAAGAAGAGGTACAACAGGGAGCCTTCTCTAGTTGATTCACTCACCAGCTGTGTCAGGAATTTGTCTTCCACACAACCCAGGAACCCCCTAAACTGTTTCTTCTCTGCTGTATTGTATTGTATAACTTTATTGTATAACTTTATTGTATTGTATATCCTTTGTTTTGATAATATTTCTGTAATGCCACTGATTTCAAGGTCAGGAGACTTTTACAGAGAAATCTGCATCATGTTGGGAACAGGTTTCATTTAAATACAGTGTAAAACAAAGTACCTGCAAACAATGGTACCATGCTTTCAGATGGAGAAGCATCCTAAAAACACCCTTACTTTAGAGGGGACCTAAGGATCCTTGTCCATAGCATTTCACCATGAACTTACACAACAGGCTTTCACAAGAGAGCTTCTATGATTCTTCAGTTTGTGGATGGAAAAGTTAGGAGAAGTTTAGCCCAAGTAAGT
This sequence comes from Bucorvus abyssinicus, assembly GCA_009769605.1. Taxonomy (NCBI): domain Eukaryota; kingdom Metazoa; phylum Chordata; class Aves; order Bucerotiformes; family Bucorvidae; genus Bucorvus; species Bucorvus abyssinicus. Next base: position 14,961,299 of record CM020030.1, on the reverse strand, counting down.
ATAAATACAGTTGATAAAATACAACATCTAGTGCCGAAGTTCTGTTGAGGGTGTTGGAAAGAGACACACACTTTTTGAAAGGGCTGTCAATAATGGTTTACAGTAAGGACCTTTAAAAATCCCTATTATTTATATTATAAAAAAATAAACTTATAGGTGATTAAAGTAGGTGCAAATATTTCTAATAAGTAAAAACAGTTAAGTACTAGTGGACACTTCCCTCTAGTGGAGAAGGACAAACACCATGGTACCCAATGGAGTTCAGTATAGGAAAAATCAAGGTGGGAAAAAAGGCAAACAACACAATTGGAGAAATACAGATTCCCGTACATATGATATGAGGAAAGAAAATATCTTAAAAGTATACCTAAAAATATCTAATAAAAAATTTCAAACTTCTGCAAACTTGTTAATATCTAACAATATGGAATATACGTAATGAATGACAGAATAGTAAAAAAGGTTTTACCTATACCCAGTGGGCATGACCTCCACAGTTTACTGCTGCATGAATAAATAATGAAATCTTCCTAAATTCAGAATAATAGCCTTTCCGCTAGGCCAGCTTTCTAAACCCATGGGCAAAAGCTCTCATTTTTAATTCCCACTGAAATATTTTATATATAAAACAACAGATTATAAGAAAATACCTCGTCTTTTTCTTCTCCCTTTCCCTTTTAACTGCAGATAGAGACAGAGGAGCAGTCACTTTACTGTTTTCCCTCTCACGTTTTTCAGTCAGTATAAATTGTCCAAGAATGTTATCAGCTAATATACTGCCCCAATGAAAACTCAAATTTATGTAAAATCATAGACCTTTTCCTCTCACTATAAGAAACACCCCTATAATGAATCTGCTTCTTATTTGCCTTCACGTGTATCCTATATTAATAATCTAATGACATCTTTAAAGAGAACTGCAGGATGTATTGCAAAACACATCATGATCAAAATTTAGTTCTTAAGCAAGACATGACAGAAATTGTCCCATCTTCAAATTCTAGCAGGGTTTCCTCAGAGCTTCCTGAGGCCACAGACAAAATAAAGCTCTGTCTCTTTATCTTATGCTTTCTGTGCTGATCCAATTCTTGATTTTCTGAACTGTAATGCTCTTAAAGTTCACATGCATGTGCTATTACTGGCAATAAGAAACTGTTAAATGAAATGTGCATAAATACTAATAGAAGTTACTTGCCTGGAGGACGGCTACTTGCTTCTAGGTTTGATTTCTGTTAGCTCAGTGGTTTTAGGAGTTGCAGCAGACTCTAAACAGTCTCTCTGATCCCTAGATTGTTTTTGTGGTTGGTTGCTTGCTGTGCCTCTCAGAAATCTCTCTTCTCTCCGTATTATCCTATACCCTCTGCCTGCCATCTGGCTTCCCCCTCTGCAATCTGATCTTTTTCCCCTGATATATTCGATTCCACCTAGGTGAGAAAAACAACTCTTCCATTCATAGTATTCTCCGAGATCAAATCAGCATTATTTTTTAAAAGGAACATAATAAAGAAATAAATTCCGAAGTGCATGACATAATATGTCAACTGATGCTTCTTTTACAACTGTCAAACAGTTAGAAAAAGGTAGCCTCAGTTGTAAGATCCTATTCCTGGAGAGTTTCAGGCAAAATGCTCATTTCAATACAGACAGAAATTTCAATTGCAGTAAGTGACAGAAAATTCAAACTAAAATTTCCTTAGAACATTTATGAATAAAGAGAATGCTGTTCTAAGAAAAATACCTGTACGTACCACTTATTTACTCTACTCTGTGTTCCCTCCTTTTGCTCTCCCTGGCCAGGTTGGATGGGGCTTTGCGCAACCCGATCTAGTGGAAGGTGTCCTTGTCCATGGCACGGGTTTGGAACAGGATGATCTTTAAAGTCCCTTCCAACCCGAACCATTCTATGATTCTACAATTCTATGATTCTACGATTCTATTAAATCCACTTTTTATCAAAATATTACAGTTACTAGTTGTACTTATGTTCATCACAGAAGAAAGTGTATGTCAAGATGAAGAGGCAGAGGTGGGTGTATGATAAAACCTGTAAAGATTAACATATGTGTAGCCAGCCTGCAAATAAAATAATAATATTTGGACATTTCTCACTTGTTCTACAAAAATGCTTCAAGTAATCACTAGGAATACCTGAAATAATATGTATAAAAATATCAATGAAAAAAAAAGGAAATTTGAAGCTTTATGACTATTTATAAATGGAACATTTTAAAGACATTTTGAAGAAAAAAAAAAAAAGACTGTAATTTTCCAAGGATCCTGGTCCAACTGTGAAAGAACGTGCAATATGTTTATATTAAAAATTCTGATGTGTAATGAAGTGAAAAAGGTCAGATTTTACTGTTAACTATTTGGTAGGTATGTTAGTTTGGTTAGTCATGAAATTGGACAACAAAGTGTGAGCAACACATAACGTAACTCTGCTTTTTCATGTTTCCTTTCTATTGCTTAATAAACGCTTAGTTGGGTAACTTAGCTGCATAACTGGTGTTAGCTGCAGGGTATGTATCAAAAAGGATTTTCAGATTTACTCATCAAAAAATATCTGGTTATTAATAATTCTAGAGATAACTCCATGTGTTGGAAATAACCTGTGATGAACACAGTATATGGAAATGAAAGGTCAGCACACTTTGTGTGCCTGTGCACAGATGCAGGCATGCATGCATAAATGAAGTATTCTCTGAATAGCAGACAGAATTCTTTAACGAACTCATATTTTTAAATAGAAAATGTTATTGCTCATGTTGAGAACAGAGAATTTCAAGACCTCAAGGTCTCCATTAAAGAAAACTGTACAGGATCACCGGATCACAGAATGTTAGGGGTTGGAAGGAACATCTGGAGATGATCTAGTCCAAGCCCCCTGCTTTAGAGGGGTTCACCTAGAGCAGGATGCGCAGGATTGTGTCCTGGCAGGTTTATAATAACTCTTAGAGAATGAGACTCCACAACCTCTCTGGGCAGCCTGTTCCAGTGGTCTGTCACCCTCAAAGTAAACAAGTTTTCCCTCATGTTCAGGTGGAACTTCTTGTGTTCCAGTTTGTGCTCGTTTCCTCTTGTCCTGTTGCAGGGCACCACTGAAAAGAGTCTGGCCCCATCCTCTTAACGTCTTCTCTTTTGATATCTATAAGCATTGATAAGATCCCCTATCAATCTTCTCTTCTCCATGCTAAACAGACCCAGGTCCCTCAGCCTTTTCCTCATAAAAGAGATGCTCCAGTCCTCTAACCATCTTTGTAGCTCTCCACTGGACCCTCTCCAGTAGTTCTTTGTCTCTCTTGAACTGGATAGAGTCCAGCAGAGGTTTACAAAGAAGATTAGGGGACCATATGGGTGTAATAATTTTTGGCATAATGAAACATTTTTTAAACTTTTCTGAAAAACAGAAATACAACGGCATTAAATTACCTTTAAATTGTAAAGCTGTAATTTTGTGTGCTCATATCTTTTATTCTTTTCTGGCTCTGACAGACTAATCTCCTGATAATATTTTAATAGATAGATTTCCAAGCCAGATCTTAGCAAAGCTAAGTCAAAATCTACACTGTAATTCAGACACATTATATTCTAAACCCCTGGAGCCTTTAATTAGATACATAATTTTCCTGGCTATCTGTTTCACTTTTGTTTGCATTTCCATTATTTCAGAAAAAACTGAGTTGGTGCAGGTATACTTTTGATATTATACCAATTGTACAGGACAACCTCTTAGAGTTTGAATAAAGCACATTAAACATCCTAGAAGCAGCAGTGGGAAAACCACAGTTCTGAAAATGAAGTTTGATATATCTCCTACACTCGTTTTATTAATTTCCTCACCATTTTTACAGTGTTGCTGAACTCTTAAGTCTATGAACTGATATTTATACAATTAAAGGATATAATATTAACCATGTAGGTCATACATGTGAAACGACAGGCACAGGTAGGACATATGGTGGTTCCTACAGATATGGTAAAACCTCTGTTACCCAGTGCATTTTCCTTGTGGTCCAGAATAAACTTGCTGTTGGTTTAGCAAATGTAGGCAGGAACTGTTAAGGTGGCTTGACTGTTTTTATCTGCTGTAGTGTACTGCCTCCTCTTTTGGACCATTTGGTCATTTACTCCATTTCTTAAATCTGCAGAGAAACCAGCTGCTGATGATGCCCTGGGCCTTTCCTGCTTAAATACTAGAATGTTATTTTAATGAGGTTCAGACTTCTTTACTACAGCCTTAAGTTATTAAATGCTAACATGAATGATTCTGTGGTATTTAAGCATAGTAGTTTCATTGGATCTTTATATATTTTATTTTGGGTTTATATTTTACTTTTATATCATCACCACCTACAACTGCAGGGAACTGATTTTAGCACCACTTCTCTCCCATTGCCCCATAAAACAGGTTTCTGTGGTCACAAATGATCATGAATTCGTGACTTGGGAGAAAAAGGATACTAGAGAGACATTGAGGACGTACTGCAAACACAGGGAATGCTAATGCATAACACAACCTTTGAATGAATTACTGTATTTCTTAAGGGCTGAGTCCAATGGATCCAGTCTGCTAAAGGACATACAGCTACAGAAGTGGTTATGTTTTAAAGCCTAATTGCTTGCATTTATCCTTGGACTTACTATGCTTGTGTTCTGTATTAAGTTTGAGAAATCTGCTGTATTTGTGATGCATATTCAACTTTCTGGGGAAGAAAATTTTCAAGAAAAAAAATCTTCTAAGTAGGATTCATGGAGTTTACTTTTCCCTTGAAGATATTCGGAGAAATTTAGACACCTAAAAAATACTTAGAAGTGTAAACTTTGCCCAGTTTTACGCCCCTACATTATCTATTTAGATTTCTTATCTTAAGTACTTTATAACCCTTGCCATATTTTTGTCATGATGAAAATGATTGTTCTGTACTATAATTTCACAATATTTTTTCTTGAACAGGTTTGTTTTCTCTTGCATGTACTTGAATCCCTTAACAAACTGAATCGTAAGTGTTACAACCCACCTGTTTTCTTGCCCCTTTGCACTTTGTTTGCATTTGAATGTCAGAGTGAACTCATCCTGGAAAAATAAATAAGCATTACCTTTAGAAGTAAAAATTTTCAGCACTACTCAAGAAATTATGGTTCCTATGCTATTATAGACTTGTCATGAAAGAGTATGCTTCTTTGCTTTTCAATCTCATCCTATTATGAGGGTTCATACAACAGCTAACACAGAAGCAGTTGAATACAATAAACTTAATTAAATGCATTTGCTTCTCCATTTCCTTATATAACAGTTCCCCTGGGTGTTTAGAGAGGACATGGGAACCTTTATGTGCTTTTAATCTCTTGACTGATCTTGTTCTTCCCCTTCTTGCTTGGGTGTCTGAAAATGTATTTATTTAGTACATATTTCTTTCCAACTCTTTTCCTTGGACCTCTAGTTTTCACCCAAAATCCAATAGTTACTGGCCCGGGTGTAAAGATGGGGGAAAAGAGAGTGAAAGACACCAAACATTATTTTTAGGGATCAAGATATTCTAGTAAGGATTCTAAATACAATTTCTAGCATCTTCTTAAGTACTGGGAATTAATAATGGAAACAAGGACCCTTGATACTTTTACAGCAGCAAAAGGCTGGCAGTGTTCTGTAGCATAAAGTAAGTGATACACAAATAGGAAAACCAAATAGGAAAAATTAGTTGTGAGTATAAGAGAAAAAATATAATATATTTGTTATATAAAAGAAAAACAAAAATCCGAGCAGAACAAGTAAATGGAGTGGTGACTGAATATGTAGGCAGTAAATATGTATACCATTTCTGAGGTGGCAGCAGTGACTGCAGTTAGTATAAAACTGACTTAGATATATTGCAAGGCCTACTTTAAATATCAGTACCTATTTGTCTGTGGCAGCATGAAGTGCAGCACAGGCTGCAAAACCCAGCCAGGCTGCAGGTTACATGAATCTGTGCTCTGCTTTCAAGGCCAGAGTCCCACTAGCATTAGAGCTAGCTATTACAGATCAAGTTGGATATCTCCATGCAGTTGCTTTTGAGCCTGCCCTACAGACATCATCTAACTGAGATTTAAAAAAAAAAAAGGGTGATGGTAGGTAGAGAGGCTGTTGAGGTTGTAGGAGGCAAGTCTACAGACATGGTCATGCATGAGACAGAACAATCAGTGTTACAGAGCAGAGACTGCTCTGTTTTCCCAAACAGCACATAAAAGAAGATACAATCCTACTATCTGAAAAAACATTTTGCTCAGAATGGACTGTGCATGTAAGCAGAATCATTTCTTTTCCACTAGTCTCTTTAAACCGTTTTTTCTTCTCCATACTACTTTTTCATTGTCCTTTTGTGACTAGGTATAAAGTATTCACTTCATGATAATTAGTGCACGTTTTTCATTTTCTCTCTCTTCATTCAATAAAGAAGTTTGCATTGTTCACGCAAATGCCTGGTGCTGATGATGTAGGAGATGGGAACTCACAGAGACAAATGAAGCTGTTTACTCCTCACAGCACTACTGATCGGTTTTCCCACAGACTTAGGACTCAGTGCAATAGTTACATACAATGTTCACCTTCCATAGACTGGTTTTTTTTTAATTAATTATTTTAATATTTCAATAGAAATTAGAAGACGATCTAGGAGACTATAAAGACACTAAGGTACTTAACTCAAAGCGTTGTAATTATAACTACTATTCAGGATGTAAAATAACTGATTCTGAGTCCTGAAAAGGTCTGTGAGCACTGAAGCTTGATATTAAATGCTCATTTGAATAATAAGTATCGGAGACAAATTTGACAAAGAAAGATAAAACTCTACCTACCCGCATATGATAATAAAGTGAAATAAATAAAAGTAGCAAAAGCAAAGCTAAGCAACTTAATGTTAACAATACCCATAGGATTAGAAGGAATTATTTCTATGGAAAACAAAAATAATGGATTGTTATTAGTAGTAATTATCTTGGTTACCCAACCTGGAACATCTCCATCAGTAGAAGTCTCTGTTGGTAATAAGGTGTTGAGCCATTTTGTTTCTCTATTTTTTCCAATTCATTAGCCATTATTCTTAAGCAACTTTTCAGCAGTCATCCATCTGTGTTATTATCCATTGGTTCCATCTCTTCAAGTTGTTCTTCAGAGAACTACCCTGTAAAACAAAGTAAAAGAGACCCACTAATGCCATTGAATTAGTATATTTTTTGAGTATTTTTCCAAAGACTCAACTGTCATTGATAAAACCATGTCTCCATTTACACAAATTTACATTAATCTGTTACTATAGCCTAAGCTGTTTACGTGATTATCTTTTTATTATTATTTTTTAAATATTCAGCAATTTTTTTTATATTTTGGGACATACCCAAGGAAGAGTCTGTAGAGAATTCAGCTCCAGGTTATTTCCCTTGTGTCTCTATTCTCTCTATAGCACATAAAATTTGATGTTTTCATGTGGTGTTCTGTTGTTTTCTAGAGATACTGAGTATATTCCTTTAAAGTGAATATTACTGTTTAGCAACAGATTCTAGCGCTTTGGGCATATTTGTAAAAGGACCAGTCCCTTCCTCACACTGGCCTCCCTCACCTGCCACCTCAGGAATGCTTACAGCATGTTAAGGAGCTGATGAATCTGGAGGGCTCTGGGTCTCGAGGCTACCTTTCCTCTCACAGCATGCTACGGCTGAGCTTTTGTTTCCAAGAGGCAGGCACAGACATAGCCACTAACAGATGTACAGAGGCAGAAGGACTGCGCTTTTACAGGCAATGAATGCAGACAAGTAGCAGTTGCATAAAAAGGAACAATACAAATGTCCTGATCCTGTTCTTACTTGCAGGCCATTCAGGCTGTATGCATGCTAGCAGATGTCACGCTGACATCCATCTCCATGGCAAATGCTGATATCTTTTACACAGACACCACACACTTCTGGGATCCCAGAAGAATAAACATTTGCATCCAGTATACATGGCAGCAACTCACAGAAATGCTTGTTCCTAATACAAACCCTCCCCAAATAAACAGAAAACAAAATTATGTGTCAATCGGGCACTCAGTTGACCTTTGGGACAGGCAGGACACAAGCATGCCAAGGGCACAGTGCCACCTGGACTGATATACCCCATACTTTAAGGGGCAACTCAGACCAAGGAATGCAAAGGATTAATTTCTGTTGTTTTGTTGGACCAATGAAACCAGTACACAGAGACAAAATTCATGCACTTGGTACACCAAGAAGGTGATTCTGACAAAGCAATGACGCCTGGCACGTAAAAGCAGTGCTTAGCATCGCTGACAAAAGCACAGGGTTGTTCCATCACATGCAGGCCCCTTATTCCTCATTCTCCACAGAATGTCACAGCCAAAAGGACAGATCCACACCACTCAGGAGTATAAATTTTAGGTTTTATTTACTAAATGGGATGTGTATAGCACACAGTTAGCAATTCCTATTCTGCTCCCTCTCATAAATATCCACCTGCCCCCCGCCTCCCCCCAAAGTCTTCCACTTCCCATTGGTGTAATGGAATAGGACACTCACTTGTGCTGGGCAAGGTGTCCAGTCTTCTCTGGCAGCCTGGCATTTATAAATAGTGGTTCTACCTTGAGCTCAGATTTCTACATGGTATTGGGTGTCCATGGATGTGTTCCCCCATAAAGGGCTATAGCTTTCACTTTTTATTGCTTCCCAATTCAGATTATTTATAAAAGCTGCCAATGGCCTCACTGTTCACCTCAGGTCAAACAAACCTCTTTTCCACTTTCTCCGTGACTAAAGCTGATCAGCTGTTGTTATTTGGATTACTAACATCTTCCAGACTCCAACTGCAAATGTGAAAGGATATAAAATTGTTAAGAGCACATCTGTGCTTCTTTACTGTTTTTCTGTGCATATCTATATCCTCAGAGCAGGACAGACTACATCTGCAGCCCAGAGCTTTGGATATGTTTCCCATCCAAAAGTTACCTGCTCATGGTTTGCTTCCCCAAAACATTCCAGAATACTGAGTTAGAACTGGCCAGATGTAGTCAAGGCCTCACTTATCTGATCAATACTTTTGGGTACACTTTGTACTGTAAAGAATGGCTGACCAAATTCATTGCCAGCGGTAGTAAAATACCTAGGTTTGTGGGTAAGAGGAGAGCAGTACATGCCATTTACCTCAACTTGTGTAGTAAGGCTTTATAGACACCACCTCCCGCAATGCAATGCTCTTGTATCCAAGCTGTGATGTTATGAGCTGGGTGGATGAATAGCTAGATGAGTTGGGATGGATAGTTGGGTTCAGAGTAGTCATTGATGGACAATACCCAGAGAACTGCAGTACTGCAAGGGTCTGTCCTGGAACTTCTCCTGCCTAACATTATCAGGTAATGGAATACGCTCTCACCAAACCTGCAAATGCTGACAAGTCGAGAGAACCATTTGATTTGATTGCGGGCAGGGCTGCTATCCAGAAGGATCTAGATGGCTGTAGGAAAAGGCTGCCATGTATCTCATAAAATTCAATGGCACATGCATATTTCCACCCCTGGAATTGGGAACCCCTGGCAGCCCTGTGATGTGGGAACTGACTGGCTGGGAAGCAGCTTTGCAGAAAAGACCTTGGGTGTCTGGGTCAGCAGCAAGTTGAGTATGAGCCAGCAGCTTGCCCTGGCAGCAAAGATGGCCAGCAGTGCCCTAGGCTGTTATTAACATGGGCACAACTGCTAGATGAAGAGAAGGGATTATCCCTCTTTAGTCAGCACTGGTTTGACTACATCTAGATATTGTGTCCAGTTCGGGATCCCCAGTACAAGATATTGATGAAGTGGAACAAAGGCCAGGGAGGACCACCAAGCTATCTGACGGCTGAAATATTCACCCTGTGAGGAGGGACTGAGGCACTGATGTTTTTTCAGGCTAGAGAATTAAAAACTGCAGGAGAGACCTAGCTGCCTACCTGTACTTTTGAGGAGTTCATTGAGAAGATGGAACCAGTGATGAATAGAGGTAGAGACAGGCAGAGCAGGCATAAACTGAACTAAGAGGGGTTCAGGCTGGATATAAGGAGAAATTTTTTCAGCATGAGGGAAAGCCCAGAGAATCTGTACAGGCTCCATCTTTGGAGGCTTTTGAGACCCAGCTGGAGAGAGTCCTGGTCTAAGCCTATACCTGACCTTGCTTAGAGCAGGATATTGGACTAGAGACTTCCAGAGGTCTCTTCCTGGGTTAAATATTCTGGGTTTATGGCATTCTTTTCCCCAAAGGTAGTGTTTTTATATATTAAAAAAAAAATATTACAGGAAGAAGTTCTATGCTGAAGGTCTTTTTCTTGCAATGCTATTAATTCAAGAGTGTAAATAGTTTATCTTTTTTTTTTTAAGTTATTGGGATAGCATGTTCTTACAAATAAAATGTGATTTTTTTTCCCTAGCTATATGCAAACTAGGGAGTTTTGTATTAATATAAATTGTAATATCATTGTTAAATAAAATAACAATGCAAACATAAAACAATGCTGCTACAGTACGGCACATCCATCGTAATAACTGTAGTAAGAACTTTTGCATTATGTATAAATTAAACAAATACTTCTTATAATTAATTTAGCCTCTTCCTTCCATCTCAGTATGATATACTGATGAAATGCAAACGGACACGCTCTGAAAAAACACAAAAAAGTGAAGTTTCATACACAAGGAGTGGAACTGAAATTGAGAGGTCTAAATTACATATCTGTTTTGCCACCACAAACAACTAAGTCCTAGCTGCAGAGAAGGACAACATTCTCTTGCAGGAGAAAGAAGATGGTACACTCTTCATTACAAACTGTGAATGGGAATGGTTTAAGGGCTCAGAAATCAGTTTCACTGGAGGCTGACAGTGTGTGTGCTTGGATAATCACCTGTTACAGTGCTGCCCTGTCCTGGCCTCTCTGGAGTCTGCTGGACCTTCGCTAAGTCAGAGAAGAAACTTACCACTGTCAGAATTCCGGCTGCTTTCAAGCTAGGAAAGCAGGATTCTGTATTAGAAAACTCATTTATTTCAATTCACTCCTGATTCCTGTTGCTGACTTTTATTTGCTTTCATACTTTCTTCCATGTTCCATACAGGTACAGAAGACACTTGTAAAAGGCCACCATGCAAAGACAATCTCAGTCAAAAAAATTTTATGTGTCATGTTTTCTCTGTCTTCTCCGAGAATAACCGCCCATCTGCAAGCATGCTGATTCCTAGCTCCTCACACCACCACCACTAAGGCTGGCTTAGTTCTTGCAGAGTTGACAAAATCGCAAAGTCTACAGATGAATAAATTAGTTCTCCTCAAAGAGGGAGGGAGGGAGGAAGGGAGGGAGGGAAGGAGGGAAGGAGGGAAGGAGGGAAGGAAAATCAAAAAGAAATTAAGCTTCTTCCATTGTTCACAAGGTTCAATAGGGTTTTGATTTTTTTTTTTTTTTAATCATGGTTTTTTTTCCAGCCTGTTCCTAAATCTTGGATCCTTTTACTTTCAAAGGCAACCTAGCAAATACTTATTCTCTTTATTCTATCACTGAATTAATAGTGATAATATGTAAGTTTCTTCTTATTTGCAGCTCTTGATATCTTAAAGAGCCCTTCAATGACTATTCACTTCCTAGGTTCTCAATCTCAATTGAAATCTCTACGGAAAATAGCACCTTTTCAAATCTCTCTCAAATTTCCTTTACTGTTAGACACTCACTTTAATTCTATAATTACTTCATTTCACTTGCAAACCATTCTATGTAAGCTGCTACGAAAGATGAAAATCAAAGCAGTATTATATTAGAAAAAATGAACAACAGTAAAGAATGAAGAAGAATCTTCTCCAAAATCTAAGGGAATAAGTATTTCATATTTTTTAACAGTTCTTAACAGAAACTGGGGTATATTATTCCATTTGTGGATGTAACATGTTTCTTTACTTATTTATTTTCAGAAACATGCTTTTTATGCACTTTCAACAATTTTCTCTTCCATTTCTCCTTGTAGTTTTTTACATAGTTCATACAAAATACACACAAGGTGTTTTTTGGACAGTATCCATCAGCAGATTCATCATTCATCAACAGCTGAAATGCCAGAAAGTTCACAGACTTTAAAATATTTTATTTCTTCTTCCCTAGCCTGCTGCAGTCATCCATAAGCTCTTGAGAAGAAATGTCTTAATCTATCCAAAGATAACCCACTTTTAGATATCAGATAAATGATGATACCATCTCTTTGATGAAAATAATTTTTTAAATACAAATTAGACAATAATCTGCATTATAGAAACCAGATACTTTTCCAGTCTTAAGTTTTAAATTATGCTGCTGTCTGGCATCATGCCACTAACTGGAAAGAGAAAATGAATTAATTGAAATTTAGTTGGCTGTGATTGCTTTATGATTTTACTGTTTCATTTTAAGAGGCTACTTAAGTGTCACCCACACAACAGATCTCCATGAGTACCAGATCTTCTAAAATGCTAACCTAAAATTTCAAAGCATGTTTTCATCTTAAAGTCTTAGAGTGTAGATTCTTCTGCAACCTCAAGGAGAGGGTCTCTGTAGAGGCTTTTAGAGATGTCAAAGTGGTACACACAGAAAGTCAGTGCAGGCTAGATATACTCTGCAGGCAGAGAGAGACGGCTGCAGCCACTATCTCACAGAGCCTCAATGCTTCCTGTAAAGAAAATGAAATCCCCATTAAGAACTGTCTTTCCTGCTAGATCGTAAGTTTCTTTGCAGAAATTTGTATTCTGGGTTCATGTAAGACAGTGAGGACATCACTCTTTAGAGACTAGAAAAAAAATATCCTGTAGTTAAATCAGACAAGCTTGTTTCATTATTTCTGTCATTAACAGCAATCCTGTTCCCATGACTCCAAAACTTGTAATAGCAACAATTACTTTAATTTAAGTGTGTGTCATACTATGAGAGGCTTCCAAAATACATAGCTGCAATATTTCTGTTAGACTGTATGAAAAATGGGTGATCAACCATTTTGTTTATCATCTATTTTGGAAGAAGAAAAATTGAAGTTTGCAATGATGCTCTACACTTTCATAAGTAATGATGTGCTTTTAATTTCTACAGTACTGTGGTGATCATTGCTGTAATGTCTAAGCTGACAGTTTAATTTCTTTTCAAAGTTTTAAGAAATTTCATTTTCTTGTTGCTATGCTTCTGCACTTATAACTGCAAATTTAAATGCAAGGAAAGCAATCTAACTTCTCTAGTAATGGTTGAATATCATTGTATGAAATTTCAGTAGAGTTAAAAAAATACTTCTAAGCATTTCTTAACATCCCATTGAGGAAAAAAACCACAACCCTCCTGTCCTTAGATAGCTCTAAATTTTTTGTGTGAAGGTAGCACTGTCCATAAGGCAATTACTTGACATTGAACTGAGCTTTATTAAATGGTACCTAAAGGGATGTCACTCTCAGGCTTATATATTTAGTCAAATAATCTCCCTGAGAGGTTACAGCATTCTTGTAGAACTGCCAGTAGCTGTTAACACAGCAATCTTGATCTCCTAAGTATTTCCTTCAAAATTAAAGAACAATGTCCAAACATTAAGAGACATCTCCCATTTCTTCACCTGAGTGATGCTGTTAAGCACTACCAGAGTTGTGCCATTTGAGAAACACACTTTTGAGAACAAATTTATTTCAGTCCTAAATAAGTACAGCACTAGTTCACTGGAAAAAATGATGTAAAGTTTGGATTGGAAACAAACACAATAGTCCTTGAAGCTGAAGAGTGAAGGGTGTGGGTGTGTGTGGGCATGTGTGTGTGGGTGGGGGGTGGGGGGGTATAAGTCCTCCAACTTGGGGTCTGTTAATTGTCAATTGTGAGATTTTTCAGAGGTTTTCAGAGACTCAGAGCTCCTCCAGAAAGCAGCAGTTGCTTTTAAAAATATAATTGTGTATGCTTTGCCCAAGAGAAAATGATGACTTATTGGCAGAACGAAGAATAAGCTCCAGCTCTTGATTTATGCCCCTTGTTTATTCCACTGTGGTTCACTATTCCTTCATGAGAACACCATATAGGCCCATAGCTTTGGCAGCAAAGTTGTATTTACTTTTGTTTGCCTTCTGTGTCTTTAATTATAAATCAGCATCATTAGCACAGTTTTTAATATATTTTGGGGGTATCTAGTATTTTCTGTCTTTTCTGACATACTCCTGAATGTGATATTACTCAGAGAACTGTGTGTCAAAGAAATATCAAAACATGATATGTATTCTTTTCACAACAGATCAGTTCTCTGACAGGGCTTCTCAGTAGCAAGAAGGGACCAGATAAGCCATATATCTGTCAAGGAATAAAGATTCACCCACGGCACACAGATGAGTAAGAACGATACTGAAGGCCTGACTTCCAAAATATTAATTTCAATCAGTTCACTCCACAGATCCCACAGACCTCCACTCAGTTAGCTGGAAAAGAAGGCGGATTCTTCTGGCATGCTTTTTATAAAAAAAAGAGAGGAGTACCTGGACTTGCTATCACACAGTGCCTGTTACATGGCAGTATTACGCAGTACATTTTTACATAGTGTATCCATGACTAGTTTAACCAATGAGAGTGCATTTAACTCTCATATAAACCAAACAGGCAAATTCATTTGTTTGTTTAATAAACAGCAAAGGACAAGTTTTAGTGCCAGATACTGATGTTTTGAGCAACACAGACATAAGGACACATTTTGCAGAGAGTAAGCAAGCAGACAGCTCTTTTGGATTAATAAAACATTAAATTTTTGTAAGCTGAATATAAGTCAAAACATAAAAAAATAATGGAACTTATTTGATTTTACATCTAAGTCATTCCTGTTAGGTTAATTCAGGGTTTACATCTGAAAGTATTATTTTGTCATTATACTATTTATGGTTTCATATATAATTACATTTTCCTGGTGTTGCTTTCTTCTTCAGAAGTCTGCCTACTTTTGCACATAAAAAAAGCAAATTAACCTGATAAAGTGAAACAGGAATAGTGAGCAATATTTTCTAAATGCACAAGGTAAGAAGTATAATTTCTTTTCTAGTCTTAGAATCTTTCCCAGTTACCATTACAAGAGAACTTATAATGAATAAGAAGTGATATATGGTGTGATTTCATTTCTTTTACAACATTCATTAAATACTGAAAATGCGATATGATTCAGAGTAATGGGTGGAACCTTCAGTATGTTGCAGTTTTGTTTTCACATGCCTTTATTACAACTATGGAATGTGTAATAGATACATATCAGTAAAGTCAGAGATTGAATAATAAAATTAACATTTAAGGATGAAGTTATCCTCTTTTATGATGAGTTTTGTGTGGCTTGGTAGTTTTTGTTTTCATTTGGTTTTGCACTCCTGTTACACCTTGCTAAAGTTTTTCATACTCCTTATGCTAAAAATATGGAAAATACACATTATTTTTTCACAGTTATGAAGACAAAGATATGCTCATGTACTGTTAGATTTCAGATTCAGTGAAAATATTTTTTTTCTATTACAGAGGTAGAAATGAAATAACTGTCTATGAAATTATATGCACTTAGTTCTCTAAATTGCCTATTCTGAACACACTTAAAAAATTATGGATGGTACTTCCTGCATTCAGAGTATAATTTCCAGTAGGTCACCTTGCATAACTCTGTTCCCTCATGCATTCATCACCAGTTCAGGTCCTTGAAGTAGAATCTTTCTTGATTTTAAATTAATTATCAAAATACCAGAAGGCTTAGTGGATGATTTCACATATAAGCACTATGATCTGAAATTCTGAACCATGTTACTAGCATTACTGCCTAGCTACTTATATCCTTTCTCATGTTGAATAACGTTACTTCACACATGATCCTAATGCCTTCTGTTTGACCATTTCCAAAAAGCTCTTAAACATGTTGCAGTAGGACAAGGGGTGATGGGTTTAAACCAAAAGAGGGGAGATTTAGACTAGAAATAAGGAAGAAATTTTTTACAATGAGGGTAGTGAAACACTGGCACATGTTACCCAGAGAGGTGGTAGATGCCCCATCCCTGGAAGCATTGAAGGTCACGTTGGATGGGGCTCTGAGCAACCTGATCTAGTTGAAGATGTCCCTGCTCACTTGCAGGGGGGTTGGACTAGATGAGCTTTAAATGTCCCTTTTCAGATTTGGCCTGAAATGATTCTCTAAAACAATCTAGTGCAGACAATAAAAAATGTGTACACAATGGAATATATGAAAACAAACTATCCCTGTAATATTTGTCCTATTTTCAAAAGGAGAAGAAAGTAATTAAACTGTAATCCCATTTAATGACTTCATAGTGAGTGCAGCTCTTAGAGAGGCCGCGGCCTTCTGCCAGGTGGAAACCATCGCTTCCTGGGCAGAGTGGGTGGAGCTTTCAGTGCCCTTCCCACGTGCCCTTCCATGCAAACCGCCACGCCACGCTCTGGCTGCCACGCCACACGCTGTTTGCCCGCTCTGGTCCTGGTGCTCCCCAGGGGCTTCTTTTATACGCGTGGTCGCTGTTGCCCTGGCAATGCCCAGGCAATGCCTGCCTCTGCTGCAAGAGCTGCTGGCTCCTGGCCAGGCCAGCTCCAGAGCATCTTCTCTTGGCAACTAACTGAAATATTTAGAAAATGTTTCTCCATTATTTTCCGGGTGCCACATTATCATTAATTAAAGATTATTACCTAACTCTGACAACTTTCCCCTATATAACGATTGAGAGGGGCAGAAAGTATTATGTCTATCTGATCAAAGACAAGACTTCTGAAGTCTGGGACTCTTTTATGTAATTACTTAATCTTCATTACTTTCTCTTCTGTAACAGGATAATAGTTACTTGTCAGTTATTTATCCATGAATCACTAAGCCTGAATAAAGATATACCATGCCTGGCACAGGGACTTCAATGTGGACATCACATTTTCCTCAGTTCCAAACACTACCCTACGGTAAGAAGGGGGAAAAAAAAACACATAAAAATGAGAGTCAAATACCTTTAACAGGGACTGCAGCACTTCTCCTCCAACCTCAGACGCATCCTTTCCGCCAGCAAGTCTGCTGGTGCACAGGCCTTTAGATTGCTAATGTAATGAATGGTGTTCACCCAGGACCAGTCTAAAAATGAAACAGGACAGTAGATCTCATTATTTAGCTATTATTGTTTGTCTACCAGTATTTTGGGGGATTTAATGTTTCCTGTAAATTTTGGCTGCAAGTTTTTATTACTGTACATTAAAATAATAATTCCTTTAGTTAAGACAGCACAGGCTGTTTGCAGAAGCAATACTTTTTGTACCTGTAACAACAAAACCTTACTCTTGGAGCCACAAGTCTGTCTTGATAAGGGACATACTATCTGTACAGCAGTGTTTTCTGTTTCAGTGGGCTTTAGTTGCGAAGAGTTTAGATACGTTTCATCTCTTCAAGAGATGCATAACTCTTCTGAAAGAAATTATTCTCAACATAAATAAGGCTTCCAAGTGATTGAAATGTCGTCTTATTTAAAACTATGTCAAGTGCTCCTCTCAACAACAAAATTTAAAAGACACATTGGAAAATCTTATTTTTGTATTCATGCACTTTCCTTTCATGTACTATATACTTGGTCACAGGAACACTGCCAGAAAGTGATGTAATGGTATAATTTCTTACAGTGGAGATTTACATTTGTACACCCAATTTTGAAACTAATTCTCATTAAATTGCCTTCTAAATTTTATCTGAAGTTAAGGAAATCTGTTTAAACAGAGATGCTCCTTTTTGTACATAATAAGAAGGAGTCACAAATTTTTCAGTCACCCTGAATAGATTTCATATTCTAATACAGATCTGAGATTTTACCCTGGAAGTTTTTTATTCAAACGGTTTCTGTTCAGGATTGACTCTGCTCACTGACCTGGACAGGGATTCTCTCACAGCAGTTCACATGAAATCTGAATAGCCTAGTTCATTACAGAAGCTCCCAACTGGAAGTTATAGAAGTTTTATCTGAATAAAAATGGGAAGTTTAGGAATTTTTAACAGCTTTCAGCTTGCCAGATAGGAATGCTAAAGTCTGAGTATTGAAAACATGCATGCAATGAAGACACCCTCCAGAACCAGGGCTATATTTTTACATAATGTTGCTATGCCAGTTGATTCCCCTTAGCTTGCAGGATTACATGCAGGAGCAGATTCAGAATGGAAAACCCAAAAGAAGCTGAAATCAAACATATATATTTTTTTTAAAGCTATGACTTGAATACTGACAATGAGCATGTGCTGATATTAATTACTGCACCATAAAATATCATATCTAAACTATGAAACTATTCTGGGACTTAAAAAATGGTAAATTCAGAAATACAAACCATTGAACAGCTGCAATAGAAGATACTAGACAGAAAGAAAATAGAAAATGCTTTATATTGACAAGAAAAATAAAACTATCTTAAGTGGGGTGGACCCATCATGGTAAGTCAAGAAAACATCAATCACAGTAGTATACACTTATTATTCTAATAAACCAGGTACTTTCTGAAGTGCCTTCAGCCTAGGTAAACCATAAAGGAAAAATGAGGCCAAACCAGACCAAGCCTGGGAAGCTGCAAGACACTGGAATTGACTTAAATTTGTTGTTGTTGTTGTTGTTTTCCCAATTTAGTCACATAAACTATACAAAAGATAATAGTTAATGTTTATTTATTCTTTAGTAAAGCTGTTTAAAATCTGAGCTGCAAAGAAAAGCTCTATTTTAGATACAAGGGAGGGAAATTTTAAACAGTCAATCAGATCACTGCACCACAACTCAATTCTAGACACTTTGCAACATCAACTAGTAACACAGAAACTAGATGACTCTTTAGTTCTTGAGGTGAGGAGCTTGAATTTCCACGTACCATGTGCTTTGGTAGCTTATCAACACTGCTCCTGAGCCATTCTAGGTGAGACGTTTTCCCATCATTTTTGAACTGGTTAATGACTTATCCTCTTTCACGGGCACCCCCTTGCCGTGGGGAAAGAGCTTGCGTGCCCTTGTGAAGTTGAGAGCTATGCTGGTGGTGGCATATGCCGCCGGTAGGGTCTCCCAAGCCAGACAGGTCTCAACTGAAGGGTCAGACAAAGTGTGTCCACGGGCAGGATGGGCTCACTAGCCTTCGGGCAACCATCCTAGGAGAAGGACAACTCTAACTCCAAACCTGGGCAGATGGAGCTCGTTTAGCCCTGTAAGGCCATCCATCGAAGAGAAGGATACTCTAACCAAACCTACGACCTGAGGACTTCGCTGTCACCGTCCAGGCTCGCTAGGCCCTGGCAGATGAACCTCAGGTGTAAAGGGTGGGGCCAGTCTCGCGCACGCTGCGCCTCACCTAAAAAATCCACCGCGCAGGCTTGAAGGGTGTACTCACGTTTAAAGCCCTTCCCAAATCTTCGTCCGCGAAGCCAAGCCATGATGATGAATGACTTATCTGTTGATTCATCTCTCACATATAACACAGCAAGAGAGAACAATACTTCAAGAACCTTAAACTGGCAGAGTGGACTACTGAGGAGCTTCATGTTGCTGACTTTATTCACTGCAAGCCACCCAGCCCATGCAGGCACAGAAGACACAGAGCTATTCTAATTAGAGGAGCATCACGCTGGTATCATCATGGCTTGGCTTCGCGGACGAAGATTTGGGAAGGGCTTTGCCCACGCTTATTGCAAGCGCGCTGATGGCTGAAAAGGCCAATGCGGGATAGGCAAGACCGGTTGCAAAGAGCACACCGGAGGGTCTCCTTGGGTGGTATAGTCGAGGCACGGTTCTTTCTGCGCTGTCTTTTCTCCTCGAGACTGATTCTACGCGTGCTCTCAAAGGAGACAGCAGCGTTATGTATGGTGTGTCTCCAAATCTCCCGATTGGAGGCCAGGGTGGACCACTGATGGTGGTCAATATGGCCTAGGCTGAGGTGTTGTTTCAGGGAGTCCTTATATCTCCTCTTTGGAGCTCTTCTCTTGCGGCAGCCGGTGGCAAGTTCACCATAGAACACGATCTTAGGGAGGCGGTGCCCAACGCAGCTGCGTTTTCAGCAACATGGCCTCAATACTGGTGACGTCTGCCTGTTCAAGGACAGAGTTAGAGTTGTCCTTCTCCTAGGATGGTTGCCCAAAGGCTAGTGAGCCCATCCTGCCTGTGGACACACTTTGTCTGACCGTTCAGTTGAGACCTGTCAGGCTTGGGAGACCCTACCGGCGGCATATGCCACCACCAGCATAGCTCTCAACTTCGCAAGGGCACGCAAGCTCTTTCCCCACGGCAAGGGGGTGCCCGTGAAAGAGCATGCTAGTATAGATTTTAGAGAAAAAGGTAAGTACAGTCCTGACCATTCTCTGTCCAGTAACAAACCAAAACCAGCTCCGCAAATCACAGAACAAATGTGTCCAATTATTTCTTTGCTTAGGTTTTGTTTGTTTGTTTTTTAAACAGTGCCTGAGCAGGCTACTGCATACTGAAAGGCATCTCATAACACCCAAGCACTGGTGGCATAGAGACTCCCACAGGCAGCTGGAATTGATGAATGCCTTCTCATTCCATAATAATATTTCATTAGAGGGTTTATTATTGTGAATTATTATGAACACTTAAACTTTGATTTAACAAACCTTCCATAACGCAAACAGCTTAACTTGCTAGGATAGGAATCTCTCTAACATTAAAAAGACTCTGCAAGTACTTCTAATCCTGGGTGAAACTATGCTACATTTGGTGTCTTGTTTTAGGCTGTACGCACAGGGACAAAGTGAGCTTTAGATATCTTGACACACCAGCCAGGAGACATCTATGAAGAATCTGTCCTGTCGGAGCAGATCCCTGGTCTGTTCCCTCTGCTTGCATGAACAGGCACTGCTGCCATTGGTATAACTCTGACAAGGTAAAATGGAGGCATTCTAGAAAAACTGCCCCGAAGAACTGAGCTCCCCAATGCAGAAGATGTCAGAAAGATTAAGTCATGTTCCTGTGGTTAACATAGAATTGGTTTTTCTCCTTGCAGACGGTGCTCAACATGACTAAAAGAAAACTCTCAGAGTTAGCCTGAGTAAGATGTGGTCCCTTGCTGGTGCAAGTACAGAGCATGTCAAACTCTCTCAATTTGCGTAGCAATTAGTAGACGAGGACAAGCTGTGAAACCAAAGATGGACAAATCTGCTATGAAAAAAATTTTCAGGCTGAGGGTTCTCAGGTGTTTTTAGCAGCACTGCCAAATGAGAAATATGATGTGAGAGACATCTGAGTCTGATTAACCGCTTTTTTTCTGCAACCTTACTCTGGGGGGAAAAAAAAAAAAAAAAAAAAAGGAGGATTTTGACTATAGTAGCTGCTGCAGTGTAATCCTAGGCAGGTGTCATGGTTCAACCCCAGCTGGCTTCTAAGCACCATGCAACTGCTCACTCACTCCTCCCTCTCACTGGGATAGGGAGGAAAATTAGGGAAAAAAAGTAAAACTCTTTCATTGAGATAAGAAGAGTTTAGTCACTAAAATTAAAAAAAATAAAATAATAACAACAATAATAAAATATAAAAAAAAGAAAGAGAAATAAAACCCAGGAAAGGTGATGCTCAATACAATTGCTCAGCGCCCACTGATCAATGCCCTGGCAATGATCCACCCCTCCCGGCCAAATCCCACCTGTTTATATACTGAGCATGACATTCTATGGTATGGAATATCCCTTTGTCTAATTGGGGTCAGCTGTCCTGGCCATGATCCCTCCCAGGTTCTTGTTCACCTGCTCACTGGCAGAGCACGGGAAACTGAAAAATCCTCGGCATAGGATAAGCACCGCTTAGCAACAACAAAAACATCAGTGTGTTATCAACATTTTTCTCATACTAAATCCAAAACACAGCATTATACCAACTCTGTCTCAGCTGAAACCAGGACAGCAGGACCAGTATTTTTAAGATGCCATTGTCCCTTATAATTCAAAGAGAAACCCGCTAAAACCACACCTTTGCCCTTCAGTGATAGCTCTGAGGCTTGTCACATTGCTCATGTCGAGCAGGAAAATTACACAGTGCCCAAGGGCAAGTGAGTGTAGCAATCTTGACAGTGAGACCATTGGACACCGAGTTAGTGATTCACAGCACAGTTATCCTGAGCAGGTCCAAGCCCATGCTGTGCTGCACCGCGTGAACAGGACAGCCTGGCCTCTGTTCTGCATTGTGCTGTGTGTACCCCTTGGGCCCAGGATAAACTTTGCCAGTTGATTGTAACAACAGAGATTGTAGGTAGCTCCCACTCAGTACCATCAGGTAATCTACCTGCCTGTCCTTGCCTCCATCAAGAACTGCAGCAACATGTTCCCATGGGAACATTCTTTTGTTGAATCCTAGAAATGATGAATATTGCTAGTTTCCTTGTAAGAAAATCCCATGAGAGTTCATAGGAGTAAACCAGGGAGACCCTTTCAGGAATGGGGTTTGCACAGCATGCTGTGCCCTGATCAGAGGCTTCTTCAGTGCTGTGCAGCTCAGGGGTCCCAGCATCTGAAGGGATGTAGGATTACCCACACTATTGTTTTGGTAGCTCTAATAAATACCATTTAAAATTATCCTTCACAGAGCCTGAGTGCTTTTCTTACTGGGATCGTAACAAACCACGTAACCCAAACCAGGTATTTAAATTCTGTTTTCATTCCTCTCCTCCAAACTTGAGTCACAGTCGATCTGAGCAAAATGTTTGTTTTCCCTTCTCTGCTATGCAGAGGAAAGGATGTTAGGACAGATACTCCTAGCAAAGACACTTGTGGTGAAAAGAGACATGAATTACCGTACGAACAATGCTAGCTAAACTGCTATTTTAAATGCACAAATGGTGTGATGTCCTGCGACTTTCCAAAGACAAGATTGTTCCTCACATGTCACTGTCATGCCAAGACATGCTTTTAACTAGAGAAGTGCTATTGCTAATCAGAACAGACAAAAGGAGCCCTTTAATGCAAATTGCTCTCCTATCTTTCAGTGGAAGACTTTCTATCTGAAAATCTGTGTGATAGAACATTACATAAAAATAACTTGTAAATACTAAAAGGGCAAAATGGTCAATTTTGTGTAATTTCTACCTAGAGAGTCATTGGAGTGTTCTGTTGGGCTGCCTTGTAAAGATTGGTTTTCTGTTTAAGTGCTCAAAACAATGAGGGCAAATACAGTGAAGGAGTCCAGCCAAAAATCCTGCAATTTCAATTTCCTTGTAGGAAATGATCCCTAAGGTCCTTTCCACTGCAAATGACACCCTTAAGAACAGAGTCAAAATGATCTTATTAAAGATAGTCTCTCACAGGCCTAACTGGGTGTTGTGTGACAAATGAAAAAAAAAACCTAATATTTTCCTCAAAATTCTACATATTTTATTTAGCCAGGTAAATACTACCGCAAAGAACGTTATTTCTTTTATCTTTACTTGCTTACCCTTTCTAGATATAATTCTCTCCTGATTTGAAGCCTGCTCCTGTAGTCAAGTATCAAATATGACATTCTGATTAGGCAAACTTTGGTATTCACCTTTAGAAAGGTTAGTGTTGGACTAAAGCATAAGAAATTGCCAGTGGCTTGCAGTATTTGATAGTCTTTGCTGTTCTACTGCATTTGCACTGGATGAAAGACTACTTCAAACAAATAAAAGCTCAGTTATTTGAAATGTACTTCACCTTTAATACAAAATGAAAATGACTACCTAAAGAATGTAAAAAAACAGGCTTCATAACATATACCTATGAAATAAAAAAGGAAACAATTTAGTTAGAGAAAGAGTTATGGGTATTCAAGTTTAAATTCTGTATGAGTGTAACTGCATTGTTCATTGTCATTAGATTACAGGGTATTCTAGGCAATGTAAGTAGCAAAAATGCAGACAAAAGCAGATGACAATCAATGTTCTTTTCAAAGAAATGTGAACCAGATACCAACAATTAGATTAAAATTACTCCCATGAACCATACTATTATTACCCTCAGATAAAACATCCTGAAAGAGGTTAATAAACATAAACATCTATCTAAATTAATCTCATTCTCTGCTTTTGAACGTATGATTAAAACTTCAGTAACAAGTATTTTCTTTAGTCTCAAGAACATAAACTGAAGGCAAAAGAAATCAGTTTTCCAGCACTGAAACTGGAAGGTACTGATATAGTGAAAGAAACTAGTTAGAGACGGGAAGAAAACTTTTCTGATTTCAGTAAGGAAAATTCACGGCTGAGAGAGTTTAGCAAATTAAAGACAATTAGAAAGGCAAGGAAGCAATAAAATAGTTAGAAATTGGATTGAAATGCATACAATTAAAAATTAACCAAGTGCTTTTATGATGTACTGAAGACATCATACATTTCTAAAAGGGCTAAAAATACACAGAACTCCATAAGGCATAATACACTATGAATACTGCATATCAACAGAGTATGAGTAAGCTGACAATATTTCTAACCATGTTTAATTAAAATCTTCACACAGTCACTGATGCCCTTCAGAAGATTCCTTTTGACATTACTTACAATGAATAAGGTCCTTAAGGTGATAAGACAGACAGTAATTCTAAGCAGAGAATAAAAAGTGATACCCTTTGGAATGATGCTTAGCAGCACCTTGACTACTGTCCTTGTCTGAGGAGCATATAGGTCTAAGAATAAAAATTGTTTCCCTTTTACACCAGAGAATATTGTCACTTATGTTAGTTCAATTCATGAACAAATTAATGTAAATGAAAGCAATTTCATGGAAACTTCCCAGTACAGCTTCCTATCCAACTAGTAAAAATCTGTATTACGTCCAGGCATTTTGAAGTAACAGTATGACAATATGAGTGGTTGGAGTTCTTTAAGATAAGACCTTTTTTTTTTCAACATGTAATTTAAATTCAAATGGGAAGAGGAAGAATATTGTTGTGTACTTTCAGCCCCATGTGTATAAGGAGCAGAACTGTGAATATATCCTTAACTTGTTTAGCCAAAGGATCAAAGTCAGTCACATGAATAAAGACTTTATGGGGTTGGGATCTTAGCACATTTTATCAGAGAATCACAGAGGTCTGCAAGAGGCAGTATTCTCATTTTTACAAGCAGAGAGGCAAACTATAGTGATATAAACTTGGTTATAGTCACAAAGTAATTCAAGGACATCACTAAGATGAGCCCTAGTCCTTCCGTTTCCCCAGGCCACATCACCAGACCACATTGCTTTTTAAGGACAGTTGAAGATAAAACTTACAGAAAATAGTGACATGTGCACTGATGGGTAAGATGCCTTAGAATCTGTCTACAGACTGCATTTATTAATCAAAAATTGACTCTATAATTATTGAACAGCAGTTATTTATTATGTGCTAGTCAAGTCTGGCCAGCTACTTAGCCGAAGGGGGAAAAAAAAAATCCAAGAAAGCACTTTTCTTTGTTCTCTTTCTGCCCTTGGCAATACTTCAGCATGTAAGTGAAATCTGCTGTAAATTAAAAATTAAAAAAAAAAAAACCAAACCCAAACAAACAGAAAACACCATAAAGAAATGGGAGAGGAAAGATGGTTGTTCAAGATATGAATGCTCTGAATTAAGAGGTCTAAAGGGGTAATCTCAATGGCTGATGATACACCAAAAGGCTGTGCTGCCATTCAGCAAGACCTGGACAAGCTAGAGACATGGATGGAGAGGAACTGAATGAAGTTCACGAGTGCAAGTGTAAGATCATGTACCTAGTGAGAAATAACCCCATGCACCAGTACAGGTTAGGGGTTGACCAGATGGAAAGCAACTCTGTGGAGAAGGACCTGGGAGTCCTGGTGGACAGCAGGTTGACTATAAGCCAGCAGTGTGCCATTATGGCCAAGAAGGCCAATGGTATCCTGGGATGCATTGAGTGTGATCAGCAGGTCAAAGGAGGTTTTTCTCCCCCTCTACTCCACCCTGGAGGATGCATCTGGATTAGTATCCAGTTCTGGGCTCCCCAGTTCAAGAGAGACAAAGAACTACTGGAGAGAGTCCAGTGGAAGGCTACGAGGATGATTAGGGAACTGGAGGATCTCTCTTATGAAGAAAGACTGAGAGACCTGGGTCTGTTTAGCCTGGAGAAGGGAAGACTGAGAGGGGAGATATTAAAAAAAAAATTAAAAAAACCACCTGTATGTTATCCTGGGCAATATGCTCTAGGCCAACCTGCTTTAGCAGGAGGCTAAAGACATTCCTTCCAACCCCTACTATTCTGAGATTCTCTGATAAGCATATATCTGGATATGAGGAGAAAGTCTCATCTGTTAGGTCGTTCACTAATCTATGCTTTTGAAGCTGTTATATTTTAAGTAAATAATTAAATATAAATTGTGATGCGGAGGAAAAGATATAGAAAGTATGCAAGAGGTAAGTCTCTGCTCACCTTTGATGAAGAGTCTTTTTCAAATTCTTAACTCAAAATAAAAAAGTATACAGGAAAAGGCTGATAGTAACTTCATGCAGAAAAACACAAAAGCCAAATAATGAAGACTTCCTTTCCTGGGTCGTGGGTTGTGGTTTCAAGTCCTCACTTTCATACAGTTCCTTTTGGCATCTTGTTGAGGGAAAAAAAGAAGTCCTGACAGACTTGGAGCCAAGAATTTCTTGACAACCTATTTAAAATCACAATAATTATCACTAAAATGTAATAGTTCAAAGGAATACAAGAACACATAATTAATAGCACCTTTAAAATTGTTATGCAAGAAAACTTAGGAAAACTTACTCCTTTCCTCTGATCTTATGCCTATCCTCCCTAAGCTCCTCTGGGTGGCAGGATGAGAGTCTGAGGGTGCCACAGTGAGTCACCAGTGTTCCCAAGTCTCACTGGAAGAGTTATGATAGTATTATTGAGGTATCTTCCTCCTCAGTACTGAGGTCCAACTGGATTTATCTTTACAAATTCTTTATTAATATTTTCCCTTTTTTTAAATTTTTCCTGGGGTATCCTCAGTCCCAAGTGTATCCTCCCATGAAAAACATAAATATATGAAAATATGTTAAAAATATATATATTCCATTTGGTGAAAGTATGTGGTGGAAGAAGAACTGCTTTTTAGAATTAGAACTCAGAGGTGGAAGTCAACTTGCGTATGGAAAGTGTAAGCATCCACTACTAAAAAGTATGAAGTCTACATTCAGGAATGTGCATCCACACAAAATAGTGTTGAATGCAAGAACTTTCTCTTTTTCTGGCATGTCAAACACTATTACACTCATTACCTTGATAAACACTCTTGATCTTCTGGCCTTTCTGTCTTTCTCTTCTCCCTGAAGTTTCCATGGTTCTGTCTTTCCACTGAGTCTCCTCCTACAGCAGGACATATGCAATCCCTTTCTGTGCCTATGCACACTTGCTAGCTGATTTCAGCCTGGCTGAATGATAAAGTTTTGCTATGTCTCTACAAAGGTCAAAATGGGCAGCCAGGTAGGGGAAGGAGGGCACACTAGGCATGGTGCTGAATAACGAGCTCAAGCATTATTACAGTCCAGAGAATTACCCAGAAAAGTACAAGTGGCTCGATCCCAGAAAAGGCTTTATTCAGAGCTCACACTCTTTGGAACAACCAAGACAACACTCATTCACCCTGGTCATGTGAATTACTTCTTTCATCTTATTTCTTTCTGGGAAGTAAGGAGAGATTAAAATACAGTTTTATGTATCGAGAAAGCTGTAACACTCTTATCTTACTCCACACATATTTAATAAGCTGAATTTTTCATTCTGTTTGCCTGCGTTTCCTTTATACAGCACTAAAAGTTCTCTGAAAACCATGAAATGACCAATTTGAAATTGCAGTCAGAATTGTTCAAGTTTTTACCACATCTATTCTCACCATAATATTTTTCAGGAGACTAAGCATGTATTGTACCATTGTCCTCTTTCCTTTGAAACCACTAAAATTAACTATCAGAAGTTTAATATCTCATACAATCTGTGACAGGAGCTTCATTATTTCAACATTTTCAATATTCTGAATGTTCGTTGACCTGTCTTTCCCTTCTGCACCTTTTACAGCCTCACTAGACTGTAGGAAGAAAGGTATTGGCCAGCCAGCAAAACCACAAAATATTGAAGCTGAAAGAGAAAAGGTCAAAACTTTCAAAATCCACTGTCCTGTTTTCTGTATGTCAGGGATTTTAATAATCTCAGAAAGAATCCTTGGTTTTATGTTAAGAATGCATAACTATTGAAGGATTTTTAAAAAGAGAGACATATACTGTCATTTGTCAATTAAAAAATAAAATTAAATGGAAAGTTCCTTTTCCAATGTTCATCAAAATAATACTCTTTTTATCCAAGATGCAAATTTCTAGTTTTGAACATTTATCATAAAAGCAAAGAAAATGAAAGACTTTTCTCGAAATTGTAAAACAAGGAGATTCCACCGATGATGCCTTCTCCTCATCCCTTTTTCTGTAATAGCACATAAATATGATCAACTTACCAAGTGCATGGGAGATCTAAGATTCAGTTCTGTCATCTGTTTGAGAAGACTAAAATCTATGGTTTACACTGAACACCCTCTTCCAAAAGAGCATACTCTGATTTCAGACCATGGGGTAGTCTCAGTCCCCTTTTATTGCAGCTTGCAAGTATTTAAATACTCAGTAAGTCAAAACGAAAAAGTCACCAAGAGATACCTTGTGGAGATGGGGTATTGGAGACATGTCATGAAAGTGATCCTTGTCCACATCTCAGTAAATAACTAATTTTTATGCAAAACAGTTTAGAGAAGACTGAGACCATTCAGCACACTCAGAAATATCCTACAGTCGTGTAACAATCCTCTTTTCTGCTTTGAGGGAGAATTTTCCTGACTGGTTAGTTGCCTGAAACTGAGAAAATAATCTGGAAAAGGATTACTACATGCCACTCGTCTACTTGTGTTGCTTCCCAAGCTCCAAATGAGGGGGAACATGCAGGCAGAATCGGAGCTGGGGGAACTCCTGCCCTCTTCACAGACTGGGGAGTGGGACAGCTCACGCAATGGTGTGCATCACCTTCCCTTTGAGGATGGCCCTGAGTCTGTTCTTCCCACCCTGTTCTCCTCTTTCTGCCCCTGCAGCCCAAAGCAAATAACAGAGTCAAATCTGGGAGTAGCTAGGTATCTGGGCGGCAACTTATTTATTGAAAGGAAAGAGACAGCCAGATTCACTCTAGACAACTGAATATCTACAGGAAGACTCTTGGAAAAATAATACATTAAGCTTACTGAAGGTTTAGCCAATAAAAGCAAGAGAAATGTTGTTCGTCTACACAATGGCAAAGCATAAAAAAAGAAATTAATTCTTCTTTAAATCTCTCTTCATTAATTGAAATACTAAAAATGATCAAGAGTGCCTACATCTTCTGACAACTTTCCCATAAATAGATATTGTTCCAAAGCTGAGTCCCATATCATGGCAAACTGCATTTTGGTAACAGCAAATAACTGAGTCTGCATTTTTTTATAACCGTTTTTCAGCTACTCACAAAGGCGAGCATAGTGCTGATACAGAAACACAGGTTCAGCATGACATTAAACTGAAACAAATCGTTCTCTGTTATCCAAAACCTTTGCTCCAGCTACAGTTAATAATAACAGCACTGATCAACCACAAACACTAGAATAAATATAAAGAAAATCTGAATTCATCCATGCTTAACCCCCCATGACTTGGGGTGGAAGTTTTCAGCATGGAACAGATGCTTCTGCTCTATGAACCATGAACTATCCTACAGGTATAGCCATCTCTCATAAATCTAATTTCTGAGAAAAAAAAGAATCAAGTTCCCAAAATACCTGAATCTTTCCGGATGATTTAATGAGGTTATAAGGGTTTTTTTCCCCTAACTTTTAACTTATCATCTTTAAAAATAGTGTACTGCAGATAATACCTTTAGAATTTTGGGAATGTTTTTCTAATGGACTGCAAAATATTCTGACTTAAGAATATATCTCATAAAATCAAACTGCAAAAACTCAAACTCTCAATATGAGACCAATAAAATACATTGATATATAAGGGAAGTAGGCTAGACCTTGTGTATAAGCCTGGGCTTGGGTCATATTTTACTTTTCTAATCACCGCTACCAATGGTCAAACTGAATTACTCTGTATATCTTTAGTAAATTGTGTTATTGTACCTCCCTTTAAATAATGAATTACCATCTGTTTCACCCCATAGTGATTGCCGTACAAAGTTCTTCAGAGTAGTCACATTAGCAGCTACAAAAAGCAGGCACAGAGATACCCCAAGTATCTGTGATACGCTGCAGGAGGTCACAGCTGTATCCGTGAGATGCTGCACTTGCAGTTCATCCATCTGCCAGGTAAGAAGCTTATCAACTTGTGTATGGAGCCAAGCAAAACTAGGACTACATGGGCATATACTACTGACTCCCACAATCCCTATTTGTTTAAAAATAGACATGGTTTAAAGTATCTTTTCAAGATCTTCAGGGCAAATCTAACTACTGGGTACAGTATACACTTTGTTTCTTTTGATTATTCATGTGAATGATATTAAAAACAGGTAAATCAATTTTTCTAGATATAGTTAACCACCAGAATTAGCTATGAGGAACGAAAGTTGGGTAGACCAGCCTGCCCAAGAGCACGAGTGACAGTTAGTTTTGCTGTAGCAGCTCTACAGTTGCAGGTCTGAAGAGGTCCACACCTCTTCCAGATTGTTCTTTTAGGAAAAGTATGAACATTTAAAAAAAAAAAAAAAAAAAGAAAAAAAAAGGCAAAAAAAAAGAAGAAAAGCAAGGGGGATTTTCTTTCACAGATTATGCCTGCCAAACACAAAGCAAGTAATGCTGAATAAAAGTGGCATTTATGTACACTAAATGTTTACAAAGTCCTTGATATGTTCCTTGTGTAATGGTCTCTCAACATTGCATTCTGACATTCAGGGAAGGCAAGAACAGCTGTTCACTTTATAGACAACTGTTATTTTTGCCTTTATACAGATATCTATTTTCAACATTTTTATGTGTGTATATGTGCACACACATATACATACAAATGTATCTGTACACTTGCAGATAGATACTAATAGTCCGCTAGGAGAGCAAGTCTACCCTGCGTTTCATAGCCTGTCAGTAAATACTGGAGCTGACGCTCCTGGTGAACAGCTGGCTAAGTTGTAATGAAATTAAGTACTGGAAACAGTCCAGTTTAATTAGAAAAATACCCAAGGTAAACCTTTGTTTTTATATATATACGTTTAAATCTGTATACTTATAAACCACATTTGCTGTCTTACCAACTTTTATATACTCTTGCAGACCACGCAGGAAACAGAAAGCTGCATTCAGCCATTTTACTTGCACCAGCAATCTATTTCTCCGTGTAACATTAATCACTGTGGGAACATTTCATTAATCACTTCGGGGAAGGGTATCAGACATGGTCTACAGCAAACTTGGAATATTACACTAGATCAAACAAATAAATCTTCATTTAGGAAAGATAAAGCTACTCATGATTCGCTCCTTTAAAAAAAGTACTAACTGGAGTCATCAGTTTACTCTGTACACTTAGCACGGCTGAGACAACATTAAATACTTGAAATATTTATACCCTGGTTGCAGTTGTCCAACAGAGAGCTAGTCTGCCCTTTCAGCTAATAAACATCCAGACAGCCTACTTAATTTTCTGGTAATTCAAGCTCCCAATAAATCAAATCAAAGTTTTGTTAAAGTCCTAGGAACTGTTCACATTCATATTAGAACAGTATTTGTAGTGCTTTTCTGACAAAAAGCAATTAGTATAAACAAAACACATCTCCAAATTCAAACAAGCAAAAAGAAATACGAGGGCAATAGATAACAAAATGCAGTGAGCAAAGGGGCTTTGAAAGAGACGTGATATAAAAGGTAGTAATAAAAATAGGGTTCATCTATGGTTAAGCTTAAAATCTCATCAGTAGGGCTTCTAATGTGCTTAGCAAGACATGCTTTAAACTAATATTGCTGTTATACAGGTATTTCTTATTTGGCATCTGTTTCTAAGGGTCATTGAGTAAAATTTTCTAAAAGGAAAACTGAAAATACTTATTCACAAATAGATATATTCCAAAACAGTTTTAATGACATTTAACCACCCACTTATGTGCAGTCACCCATAACAAGCATATTGTTTCTCTATACTGTAATTACAGTACAAGATAAAGGTCTCATATGTACAACTAACCACTTAGTAAATGATAGGCTATGTTGATAATTACAGACATTGCTGAAATCACAAAATTAAAATCTTTTTCTAAGTTTCCTAATAATCTTCCCTGTAGGCAGTTCACCTATTATGCATGAATTCTACAGAAGCCTTAAGAAATTGTCATCATGTAGAAATATTTGTTTGAATAGTTCCTGCTGCCAGCAGCAAACTATAATTTATCACACTCTGGGACACACAGGCTGTCATTAATTCAACTTGTATCCCTAAGTGCTTATTTATTCCATTCTGTGGTCACATGGCGCAGATTTTGTCTAAGTAGCATCAGTAGCATCTATGCCAACATTTTTGTCTATAACTCACTTCTGCACAGGTTTCAAAACCATTGCTCAGTTATCAGTAGTAATGAGTATAGAAATATTTTTTACATTTTTCTAATCTATCTCTGCCAATACCTAAAAAGCCAGAGATTTTAATGGGAGGTTTGACTTGCTTCAACAAGCTTCAGATCACAAAGCCCGTCCAAAAGATAAAACAAAAGCGGTGGTGTAGTAAGGTGGAACCGATTGGAGATACAAACTGGAATTTAACAGTGAATATCGCTTTGATGAGAGCTGATGTTAAATGCAATCTGGTTTTGATTGAAGTATTTGAACCTGTCAATCCATCTGAAACTGTGCTGACTGATGTGTTCATATGTCATCTATTAAAATATCTGAAAACTTTACAATGCCTTTATATATATGTAAACAGTATGTTTTATGAGCCCAGATAAGGTGTACAGACTACAGTCCTTATTCTTGTTGTCCAAATGAAAGGCTAAAGTGACTGCAGCTTTTTCTATGCCGTGCTTAGAAAACTTTTGTGCAGCTCGTATCACCACAGTATCCCATCACCCTAGCAGAAAAAATCCCTCAGAGTTTATTAACCTGTGCGAGTTTGTCATTTAGGAATAAAATAGAAATGTTAATTGGGCTCTTGATTTGGGCTCTGGATATTTCACAGTGACTAGCTTGTACATGTGCGTAAGACAGCGGAATTTTGAGGTAAGAAAAAAGTAGTTCAGCAACTAAGTTTCTTTAGGGAACCTATGTGTCAATTTGCAGCCCCACTAACTTTCTCCAACTACTGGTTGGTGTGAATGATTGAGAACAAGTAGCACAAAAAGCATCTCTATCTATATATAATCTATTTGTATGAGACGCCCATATACAGACAAAGACAGTCACATATGTCCTTCAAAATCATTACACATCTCCATATTGCTGCAAGGCTTTGAACAAACATGGTAGAACTAAACATCTAGTGGTTTAGTAATAGCTTGACAAAGAAAAAACTGACTGTGGGTAGAATGTTAATACCTCACTTCCCTTCTCTTTTATGTTGAATGAATTATTCATTTTTAGCTAACTGTGCATATCTGATGCTTTTTTAAGATTAGTAATTACTTTATGCAACTTGAAGTATTTACACTGGATTTGTATGATTATTTCCACTCTGACAGTTTAAACACTCTATCATATATAAAATACAGTGATTACTATTGCCTCATCTGAGAGAAGGCTGTAAAAACATGTCTCATTAATTTTATGAGGTCATCTAATTGATGGAAGAGAGTAGCAAAGATTTCAGCTCACAGCTGGGAAAACAGGCAGCCTCCACAGTCACCCGTTGGCCCAGCCTGGCCAATCACAGGATGTACTCTCTCTAATCAGCCCCCCTCCCGTAACAGGAGAAAGGGTTAAGAAAAGAGATAAGAAGGAAAGAAAACAAAGTTTGTGAGGCCTCTGTTAAGTTTAGGAAACTAAAAACAGATTTTAATAACAATAGAAAGATATTATAAACAGAACAACAAGGTATTAGCAAGTTGATATAGGATTAGAACTGGTGCAGCGAGGAGGGGGGAAGCACTCAAACCGTGGTTAAAGAAACAGCAGTGAATAGAGCTACCTGGCAGTTCAATGGTGGTGGCACGTGGCATGGCTGGGCGGCACAGAGTGGAGCAACAGCAACAGTGGTTGTCCAGGCACAGACAGGGCCGGTGAAGCGATGGCAAGAGAACTTTTTCTGAAGCAGCAGCTGAGCCGTGGGACAAAGCAGTTATGTCGGCAGTTGCAGCAATTGGGACTCCTGCAGTGCAGGGCAGCCCGAGGCGGAGAAGCAGTAGAGATCGTGGCAGCAGCAGCACCAAGTGGCAGGTCCTAAAGCGGGTGAGAAAGGGGGTTGCAGCAGCTCAAGCAGTGGGCAAAAAAGGGTGCGCAGTTTCCGCTGCACGGTGTTTTTAAGGAACACTGTAGAAGAGGGGAAAAAAAGCACTTAAATTTCAGTGCAAGACAGGCACCAAGTTTCATTGAACTGGAAGTGATTGTATATGAATAAATCAATTCTACCTTGTGTCACCACTAGAAAGGCTAAACAAACAGAATGGAGATATGAAAATTTGCATCAAGATACAAACACAATTATCCCACACTGACAATTTTAAACTATGTTTCTTAGTTATCTGTTGGCACTGGTTATGTAAATGAACATTCAGTGAAATAAAATCCTCAATATATGGACTACATATTGTTGTAAGTGTAATGGACTACATCAAAATGACATTAACTTGTCTGAATGTCAACTTTAAATTTCAGTCTCTGGGGAACATAACACTGCATATAAAATACATAAGAAAAGACAAGTTCCTGTTACAGTAACCTTCTGTTAAACCCTCTTGACTAATCAGTTTTGTCTTACGAGCCTCGCTGTCCAGTCAGATGGATCAGACAAAATACAATCCTTCCTCTTGGCAGTGTGTTAAAGGAGTGGGATTTACCAGGTTCATGAGAAAGACATATTTCCTATGTGCCATTAGTGTTGGACAGTAGTTCTTGTTATCACATGACATGATTATTCATTATTTTTTCTACTTCTATTGATGAATGTGTCAATAAAGTACAAGGGCAGTCAAATGAATCAAAATGATAGTACAAAATTAAGTATCTCAAAGCTTTCTTGTTATCATAATATCAAGTGACACGATTTTATGTGGTTTAATAAAAACACTGAAACAAAATTTTTCTTTTGTAAAAAGCTACCATCAGAACTTGTGCTCTGCACAAAACCTAAACTTTTTTTGTCTGTTGACATTTTTCTAAGAATTTTTAACTTCCTTGTGAGTAAAAGTATTTGAAATTAAAGACATATAGCATCAGGGAAATTTCCAACGATGAAGCTTATTTGTTAACATCACCAGGAAAGAGGAAGAATTAAGACAATAATACGTTCTTTCATGTCCTAATGATGCTCACAGCAAAGCTGTACATATCAAAAAGGGTGACAGGCAACCCTACTGGGCCTGTTCAAACATTTATTGTTTAAATAGATGTGGTCTTCACTTTCTGAAAAAGAAAACTACTTTTTGTGATTGTATTTGCATTGTGCTACACAAAAATGTGGAATATTTAAAACTAGGAGACATTTTGGTAATGACATTGCTAGCACTAGGAGATAAGCAAGAATCTGAGAGCACATATTATGTGAACTAAAGGTCTAAGCCTATTTTCAGTATGCATTGCCAATATTTCTAATAACCTCAGTGAAAGGCCAGTCAAGTAGTATATTTCAGAAGTGAACAAAACCCAGAATTTGTCCTTATCCCTATCATCTTACATAGCACTACTGGATTTCCCTGCACTCTTGAGCTAGTGTAATATGGGTAAATACTTCCTGTCAACAGAATTGTTGTGGTAATTAATACCAATGCCAAAATTTCAGCTCTTTCTGAAGTGATCAGTATAAGTAATGGTTGACATTTCCAGAGTCTATGCACTTCATAGTTGATTGCATATTTATGAGCATCTGATATGCTTAATGTTACAGTAGAAAAATGCAAGAGGCTTTAGAAATATCTTTACTCCTCCTCCAAGTGACATTCATATAGCACTATAAAAAAATCTCATAAAAGAAGAAGACTTGGAAAGATGATCAAAGCTCCTAAAATGAGTAGGACAAGAGCCACAACTACAATTTAAAGGTATCAAAGGGAACAGTCAAGTTTTTACTGTTATATACATGCTTATATCTCACTGAATCAGTCATAGCTCTCCTCTTTTCAGCTAAATTCTGAATGCACAATAGACAACACACAAAAGTGCATGGACCTTGCACTTTTCGTTGTTTTTAAATCAGTGAGGACCAGAACACCATATAAATATTAAAATGTATCTGTGTAACTTTCAGTCATAGTCAGGAAAGCAATTTTGTCCTGCACAAAATGGACTTTCCAACCGAAAAGGATAGATATGAAGCTGATACTTGCTGCTGGTTAGGCAGTGGCCAAATGTTGGAAGTTCTCAGGTTTCAGTTCTTATGGAGGGTAGGATAGGATTATCACAAAGATACATTTGCCTGTTCTTATGCATACAGCTCTAGGCAATACTCAAATCCAGAATGAATAGTGCTAGTGAATAGCAATGCAGTCAGAAGCATTGTTTTTCCTGCAGACACCTGTATTTATTAGCAAACGCTCTTTTGAAAGAAGGACACAACATTCAGTTCAGTAAAGCAATTCAATCTTTTTTTTTTTCTCACAGGAAGTATTTAATAATCTTTATTTCTTATTCAAATCATGTCATAATTTTGCTTATTTCTTCTTTAGGAAATAGCCAACATGCTAAGCTATAAAAGTCTTAAGAGGAGTAAACAAAGAGGCAGAGCCAAAGTTAAAGATAACAATAGCAGTGTTTCTGTAACTTAAAGCAGAACACAATCAGCACTCTTAAACTACATTCTGCACAAGCAGTGAAGATGCCAAAGTTGATGGCAGTACTACTGGAAGCAGTGTCATTGAGGAGATGTTTTTTGCTCTGATTTTTTCTTTTTTTTAATGCTAAAACAACTGAAAAAAGATTTCTGTAACCAGGGACAAGCAAGCATAATGGCTTCCAAGGCCTGATCTTGCTCTGCTAATGGGCTTTCAGACACAGTGCTGGTACCTGTTTTATCTGTATCTTTTATTGTAGGACAAATCTCCAGAGCAGATATGCTTCAAAATGTATTAAACAAAAAATACGCGAGGACTTCAGTCTATGCATGTTGTAGTGCTATTAGATGGTCCCCATTACTGTAACATCTGTTATCCCATAATCCACAGGTATCTGTCATCCTCTGGTAGCAAGATGAAGATAGTGTCTCTTGGGCACATGGAGGAAATAGAAACACAGAGGGTGAAGAACCTCTTGAGGTAGTTGTGCAGAACAGTAGAGACTGAAACAAGTTTTACAACATCTAGACTTTTTACAGAAAAAGCCTTCCTCTCCCCACAGACAGAGAGGCAGTGTTAGTGCCCGCTGCTGACACAGAAATATCTGTGAAAACAGAAACAAGGAGATTTTCCCTCTGGAATTCAAGCTTTGGGAGATAGCTAAACTGAGGTGTATGCCCTTCAACACGCAGTGAAAATTTGTCTGAAATTAAGATTAGAATTGTGCAGATATGAATGGTCAGTTTACACAGGTGTACAGTGTTTCAAGAGTCATATAACTCAGACACTAATGAAAATTCATCATAGAGGTGAAACTGCCTAAAACAGATGCTTTCAGGGTGATGGCTACATTGAATTTCCTGACAAGGGGGCATAAGAACATGAAGCTGTGAAGTACACCATAACACTTGCTCTTTAACCTCTTCTGGCATGATACCAAGTTCCGGTGCATCCTTGCACCAATTTCAACTGAAGGGCAGTGTTTGGGACTAACTGGCTGAACAGGTTTCTGAGAACAAAGGTGAAATGTAGAAGGTTGTTAATTCCACTCAGCTTCGTCTCCCACTTTGACTTATCGGTGCAGAGATGACTTTGGGGGAGCTGTGGAAACAGCTTAGCTCAGAGTTGTCTGAATACTGCATCGTACTAGAACGGAAGTGACGCCTTAAAATCCCTTCACAAATCAAATGTCCTGAGCCCCGTTCAATCACTGTTCAGTATTGGACATCACCAAACTAGCAAAAGAACAGTACAGGCTACATCTTGCTCACAGGAGGATAAGGGCCATCACACCACCAAAGAAAAACATTCCAGATAGTATAATCCACTCAGATACAGCCCTGCCAGACGTCACGTACAACAGAGGATAAAAAAATATGAGTTCTGGGTAGGAAAATTGAAAGTGTATGGAGGCCCTTCCCCCTTGGCCAGGACTGGCCAAGGTCACTCTTCTGGGATTCAGAACCCTTACCAGGAGGGGTGAGTGAATATTTAGCATGTTTTAAGTTCGTGAATGTGAGTGATTAACCAACGTACGTGTAATCTTTAGTGCATTTTGGGTTATTATAGTGTATTCTTGCCTTTTTAAGTACTAATAGTGCATTTTTCCATTTTATCCATGAAAACCTGCAGAAGTGGCATAATAAACCTGTAAGTGAAGTTCAAATGCAGAGTTTGCTTGAACCTTGCAGTCATTTTTCGTCACAGGCACTAATAACCGCCAGCAATGCCTAGGATCTCACCTAGAGACTTCATGTCTATCCACATGAGAGTCAGACTTCAAGGGAAGTCCTGGAGCAGCCTACAAAACTCAGCACATGTTTATCACAAAGATAGCAAAGATTCAGCTTGCTTTACACTCAGGAGGATACTAGTGTGTGCAGAAATTAATCAGCCATTTTCATGTAGCTAATTATACCTTATAGACAACAGCCACATCTTAGTTCATACAAATAAATATTTATGATATTCTAAGCTTTGTTATGTTTCAAGGTACTCTCCACTTATTCCTTTCTCTTTCTTTCCCCCACCATGGTCCTTTTTTCAATAATGTATCAAACTGAAGTACACAATAGCCATAATTGAGTTAGCATTATTCAACCAATTTTTTGTACACCCACATCAACTGGAAATCTTCAGGAGTTCACTGCTGCTGCCCAGGCAATAACAAAGCTTTTTACAAGAGCTACTGCTCTTATAATGGGATTAAAATTATTTCTAACATCCTCCTATCAAAATGCTCACGCTATCCTTTAATTATACTCCAGTCTTCTTGTATTTCCACCCCTTCACAATAGTCTTTTGCACAATGACTTGTATTCATCCTTGTGCCCTGTGTTCTGCCTCTACTGTTCCATTTTATTTCGAATACAGAATTGTAAAGACCTTAATTTCCATTTCTTAAATTCAAGCACAAGAGTTTCCTCTAAAAAAAAGTACATGTTAACTTCTGATGCTTTTAAGCGCCTGGAACCTAGTCTTTTGCAGTCTTAAGCCTGGTAAAACAACTCCACGCTGTTTGGAGATATCTAAAAACACTCAATTAAGGGTAATTCCTTGACAAACCACTTCAGAAAACTTCTACTTTCAGAACATACAAGATCTGAAACACTTTAATGCTTCTGGGAGAAAGAAAAAAAAAACCCAAACCAACACAAAACAAACAAACAAACAAACTGAAGAATATAAATCTTACTTTCATTCAAATTGGATTATTACCAACCAATATATATTCTTGGAGTTCCCACATGTTCACAGGACAGAGGTTTATACTTCTCCTTCCTGTATTAATTTCTAAACAGAAGCATCTATTATTTTGGGAAAAAAAAGTGTTTTTAAAATAGTTTTTTTTTTTAAATCATAATTCTGTGACTCTTCAATAGCTTGCAAACATTTAACATATAAGGGGATAGATGACAGCAGCTGTAGGTTAAAATCATTAGTGCAGATGGTTCTGGTGCATAAATTTGCAGCTGAGTTAGAGGAAATATAGGCTAATAATTTTATTCCTTGATATAATATTTCAGGCTGCTTTTATTTTCAAATGAAAATGTATTTGAAATAATTTTTCTAAAGTAATGTAGTTGGACAGAACCAGGAAACATGCTAACAGATTCTAAGGCATCAATGCAAAATTCTGGTAGATTTTCTTTGTTCAATATTCAATAAAAATACTATATAGAGTGGATTTTTACAGAAGAATGGAGGTAGAACACATATGTGTATGTACACTACTTTGAACGAAGGCCTGAAAAAGTCATTGAGAGTTTTTCCACTGATTTTGAGACCTCTAGTTGTATTAAGTTAATATACAAGTCTTTTGCAGAATTTAAACTAAACGAATATGAAATGCTTTGGCACAATTACTCATTGCCAGGAACAATAGTATTCATCTTACTTCTATCAGAATTCTTCACAGTCGCCTCCAAAAAATTAATGGAATAGACTTCATTTGGCATTACTGCCTTAAATTAAAGTATCTGTGTGACACAGATTACATTTAAAGCCTACTTCTTAAGCTATTTATATGCCCCTAAACCTCACCAACTGTCAAAGAAACATATTTTTCTGTGAGAACAGAGCAAGTGGTTGGCCTTTTGCTGTGATGAATTCAAAAATTTTCAATATTTTTTTTCCTCTAAGAACAAATCCTTTGTTTACCTTACTGACAATTTTTTGCATTTTTCTTTCCAGTCCTTTTTCTATATGCTGATATCTGAACTCTTGGGTTAGTAATGGAAAATGCTGCATAAAGGCAACAACTACAGTCAAATCCAAATATTTTACATTGAAATCCAACAGCCAAAGCAAGCTACAGAGAATTCACTTCCTACATCACAGGATACAAAGGATCAAAATGTCAGCCAAGCCATTCAGTCTTTTTGACACTGATGAAATTGCAAGAGTTAAACAACCTACATTCACTGTGGCACTCCTCACCCCCTTAAGTTCCACTTACAGGATCTCAGAGGACCGATTGCCTCTGCTTTGGGTTTTGGGGGTTGTTTTCTGGTCGTTTTTATTAAAAAAAAAAAAAACGAGAGAGAGAGAGAAGAAAAAGCCACAACAAAACAAAATACAAAAAAACTTCAAAAAACACAAAATCCTTTCTCCTAGGGATAAGCACTTCTTCCAACACCTACATTCTCGCTTACTTTGAGTCTTTTGTATTCAGTGTTATTGTGAAAAGTATTCCCTATTCGTGATTCCACAATGCAGTTTATCTCTTGGGAAAAAAAAAAAAGTAACAGCACAAATTCCTGCCAGAAGAGGTATCACACGCAACTCTGAAAACTCATCATCCTTGAAGCCTCATCCTTGAAGATCCAGTATTTCCTTCAAACTTGAACAGACTGAAGTCTTTTTTGACTCCTTTATAGTTTCCAATGGCCTTATTTGATGCCATTCTTCTGAGTCAAATGTTTTTACCCATAAAAATTCCCAGTAACAGGCATAAGTAGATGGATGTCACCTAGCTTGGTAATGGTTCCCACTGTCTCTCAGCACCGCCTTAGTAAGATGCTACCCTTCTCCAAACTCCTGTCACTGTTCTTGCTCAAATATTGACAGCACGCTCCTGACTGCCTTCCTCCTGAGGGTACACAAAATCTGCCTACAATCCCCAAATCCTTCAAAACATTCAAGTCATGATTTTCCTGGGTGATATCCCAAAATACTCAGCTGTACTCTGTTGTGCTTCACAGAGCAGAGTGGGCTGTGAGAACAGTCACAATACAGGCTTCAAGCATGCCCCACCTGCAAACAAGATTCTTCAGCTGGCCATACGTCAAAAGCCAGACATTAACAGACAAGCACAGACAGATTCAAAGCAGATTCTCATTTTATAGAATATTCAAAACCCAAATACATAGTTTTTACTTAATATTTTCAGGATATTCTCTAAAGATGGCTTTTTTTTTTGTAAACCTATCTGAAGATATTTACATATGATGAACATCTCACTTGCTCAGGTGAACAGAAGAAAGATTACTGAAGAAGCTTCACATTAATGCCTACAGTCTTTTAATTACTTTACAAAGTAATCCAGTGGGAAACCACTTGTTTTGGTTTAACAGCAGCTGGCAACTAAGCATTATACAGGTGCTCACTCACTCCTCCCCGCCACCCCCCATCCCCCCATCTCCTGTGGGATAGGAAGAAGAATCTGGAGGAAAAAACCAAAAAACTCATGAGATGAGATAAGAACAGTTCAATAATTTCAATAAAACACAATACAATAATAACAACAACAAGAAAAAGAATAGTAATTAATAAAAAGGAAGATAACAGAGAGAAAAATGAAAACCAAGAAAAAAAAGTGATGCACAATGCAATTGCTGATCCTCCCCTGATCAATGCCCAGCCAGCCCCCAAGCAGTGATCCACACCTCCTGGCAACTCCCCCCAGTTTATATACTCAGCATCATGTTTGGTTGTAGGGAATACCCCTTTCACCAGTTGCGGTCAGCTGTCCTGCCTGTGTCCCCTCCCAGCTTCTTGTGTGCCCTCAGTCTCCTCCCTGGCAGGGCAGTATGAGTAGCTGAAAAGTCCCTGACTTAGTGTAAGCACTGCTTACAGTGCTTACACTAAACAGTGCTTACATTAAAACATTAGTGTGTTATCAACAGTATTCTCATCTTAAATCAAAAACACAGCACCGCACCAGCTACTAGGAAGAAAATTAACTCTATCCCAGTCAAAACCAGGACACCACTGAAGATCTTCAGAACGTCAATCTGCTTATCTAATGTTCTGATGCCATGTATAAAAATGGGCACAGCTTCTGAGCACGCTTTTGAAGACGTCACCCTTAAAAGGAATTTCATATTTCAAGCATATCTATATGTCACATTAAGACAGTTATCCACTGACTATTTATCCACATAAGAATTTTTCCCAACTAAGATGTTTCCTAAAGAAGTGTATGTAGATTTGTAGTATCCCACTTCACAGTGTGATTGCAAATGTTTAAAAGCAAAGGTGACCTCTGACAACATATATGCCAGATCATTAATACCTACTGGAATTTACTTCAAACAGAATTAATCAAGTAACTGTTTTTTTCAGTTATTATTAATAAATGACCTATTTCATCCATTGGAGGACCTTACTGTAAACTGTGTGTGAACATCTGTTCCTTTTTGAAGCAAATGTATCTATGCAGATTGGAGACAAGCTTATGCAATTCTGTTTGCACTTCGGTGTTTTAGATGGGGCCTATTTTCAGCAAAAAGACATGTTAATGTTACATTAAAGGTTTTTGTACATATGTGGAGGTGGTTGGAAGATAATAAACATAGTGTATTCTGCAGAGTCTTCATAAGAAAATCAAACACTTTAGAAGACAAACATGCTAGTGGAAACAATTTTGTGTAACTGCGTTTTTCATTCTGTGTGATTTTTTTGTGTGGAAAATTAGCATAGATTCAAGACAGGTAATTTTTTCTTTTTTTTTTTTTTTTTTTTAATGCAGACTATCTGGAAGTAATCATTATAATTCAAATATTTATTAGGAAATGTCCCCTCACTAGGTTTTACAGGAACACTTCCACAGAAAATTCCATGTCAAAAGGACTGCGGATACTGAAGTCTTCAGTTGTAAATCAGGAGAGATTATTCCGCTACTAGATGAAACCCCCTCCCTTGTTCCCAGGGATCCTGAGCTCAAGTCATAGATATAAGTCTATGCTGTCTGTCGCTCCGGAAAATTACTCTCCCCTCTTTTCTTTACTACCTGAAAAAACTTTTCCCTGAAGAACTAAAATGCTCGAATTGGAAAATGCAAATATTTTAGGAAGAGGTTTTCCATTTCCACACATAATATTTCTCCAACTTGTGTTCCCAAAAATTGTCCATTGGGCCAAGACAGACATCATGACTAATATC
This sequence comes from Bucorvus abyssinicus, assembly GCA_009769605.1. Lineage (NCBI taxonomy): Eukaryota > Metazoa > Chordata > Aves > Bucerotiformes > Bucorvidae > Bucorvus > Bucorvus abyssinicus. The sequence continues at coordinate 14,917,509 of CM020030.1, read as the reverse complement.
CCAACTGGCAAAGATTAAGAAATAAAAAAACCCCACCTCCTTCTCTTGAGGAGGATTTCAGACAAAGTGCTCCAGTCATAATTTAAGCCTGGAGGATATCTATCAATAATGTCAATTATAATATTAATTTACTGATACCTTGGGGTGGGGGGAAGCAGCCAACTTTAAAGTATCTGATTTAAGACAGTGAAAAGCAAAAGCTTCTACAAGGTTTATTTATAATGCTGGGACATAAGATTTCAAAAGGAGCTGGAAAATGGCATTTGTAAACAGTCCCTTACAAGGTTTTTAATAGAGATGCTAGGAGACAGAGAATTCTGCATTAGTTATTTGCTAAGAAATATCTACAGCCAAACAGATGAGGAATGTAAAAAATTATGGCAATTTTCCAGGAAGGAAGGCTATGGCTGAGGTTCCCAGATGTGACAACAATCAAAGTCCCATGGTAATGTGTAGTAAGAGGAATAAACTGGACTGCAGAACACTGGTGATAGAAGCAAAGAAGGTGCCTGCATCACTGTCAGCTGCGAAGTATCTCTGGGTAGGAAGAAACAAGGTGCTTTAAAGTCATGGTAAAAGAAAGGAATGTGGAGCTTGCTTCACACAGAAATCCGAATTTTAGTTCATTTAATTAATTCATTCAGTTTCCTTCACCTTAATCACACTCTCTACCTGAGCCAGACATAACAAATATAATTGATGAGAACCAATCTAACACCAAATAAACTAATAAAATAGTGGCTGTTCTTCTCACAGGTGTGAAGGAAGGAGGAATGGGACCTTGGAGTGAATGGGTCTGTCCCTCTGCTCACCCAGAGAAATTCTGCTGTACTGCTTGCTTGTACTTTCACTATGTTGCAATAGCATCTAGATCAACAAATAGGCTCGTTTAAGTGTCTTGTGACTACAGGACAGAGGTTATATACCTTTCCTTAATATTTTAATAACTGTATCCCAGTATACTACAGATATGTAAGCCAGCACAGTTTCAAATCTGTATGTTATTTTGTTAAGTTCACATTATTATGGATGTAACTAAAATGGTAATCAAAAAACAATTCACTTTTCCCATTGGCATACTCTTATGTCACAGCCTGTAGAGGACTGGATCAAGAAATATGCTACAGAACATTGCATACAAAAAAAAAGAAAAAATATTAATTATGGTCCCACTGCAGATGGACACAAAAAGACTCGTCTTGGGTCTTCAACACTTGGAACATGGGAAAGAATTTTTGAAATGGCCTGAAACAAGAGCTAAAACCCATGAAGAAACCAACTACAAGGACAATGAAAAAACAAACCTAGTGCTTCTCTCTTTCATAGAGTGATGATAACTCTAGGATAATGCCACCTTTAAACGCACTTGTTTTTTTGGTGTTTAGTACTTTACTTTCCCCTCAACTCTTCTTCATTAAGATCCTGACTATGGAATAATGATCACATATACAAATCCTTCACCAACATTTCCTCCAGAAACAGCTCCAAATCACTGCCCGTGAATTGCCACACCTTTGTCCTACAGCAGGTTGCTCCAGACTTTGTGTCTTTCTTTTCAGTCTAACACCTTTTTTCTTCCTTTTCTCATAATTAATTCATTGTTGAGCATCACCCATGCCCTAAAGAAGTGCTTATCTATGAATTAGTACAGAAAAAGATAGATAGGCACAAAACCACATGCTGTTAAGTGGTATTTGTGTGATAAATTAAAGCCTTTTCAAAGCTGTGGTTTGAATTAGGACAAAGTTATTCCTGATGCAAAAGAAAAATATCACCAGCATCACCACCAGAGTGCAGAGAGGCAGGATAGCAGGACAGGGAGAGGAGCAGAGCAACATTCACTTTTCTGAATGCTCCAACGGCCACTCACTGCTGCTCTGCACCCCAGGAAGCACTGGGAACTTGGTCCTGTCATTTGCCTTGAAGTCAATATTGGGTTTCATTCATACAAGCAGATTTGCATCTAAACGGATTTTAGAGAAGGTAGTTTTTAAAATATGGGACACTTATTTCTCACCTCTCTCTTCCTGCACCTGTTCTGGGTATTTCTGCTGCCTAAGCAGCTGAGCTGTGGGCAGCACCTCTGCATGGTACTGATCCCTTCTCTCCTCTGATAGCTTTGATTGAACACCAGTAGGATAAGACTGGAGTCAGCTGTAAAAAGGGACGTGTATTAAGGGACAACAGAGACTCGAGCAAAGCCCCTAAGAAAGGTACAGCTGTTTCAATTTCGAGTCAATGTAAGTAAACCCCTCCAAAATATGCTCCCATATCCGCTTTAAAGGACAGGGGACTTAATGCAATGCTATGGAGCCTATAGTTTTACTATACATACCAAGGATATGCCAAGTTAGTCTCTGTTCTACCTGTTATGGACAGTTTTGTGGATGACTGATTGCAGATCACTTCAGGAAAAGTTTGTCTCAGAGCAACTCTGCAAGAGGAACGTAGGCTCAAAAGTACGAGACTAAAAGCATAAGTATGGTCTCATCACAAAGACAGTCTAGGAAAAATACTTCAGAGTAATCACCCCAAGATGCCCACTTCTTTGTTTACTTCTGCAGTGAGAACTGCGAACAATTTCACAAGGGAGTGGAAGGAAAAGTTCAAGTAGTATTAAAAAATGCAAATAAAAGGCATTGTTAAAAGCATTCTCTGAACAGTTTAAAAAGAAAGTAGATAGGAAAATACAGGCAAGTTCTGGGAAAATATTATAAAAGTTAATTGAAGTTGCAGAGTGATAGCTGCATATACCTGTATTCTCCATAGTAAGACAAGATAGAATCTCTAAAACTTTTAGCAGCTGTGAAACTGGAATTAATGTTTTAAGCATTCACTGAAAATAAACTTTTAGCTAACTATCCCTATGGACTTCTTCCATGTTAAAAGGATAGACACCAGTTTCCATTAATGCAGTAAATAGAATTCATCTGCTAAGATGCTGGAGTTAATAAAATAAAAGTAGTTCAATACAGCCCTGTAAGTAAGGAAATGAGGTTTATGGTAACCTATTATATTGTGAATATGGAGGGTATTCTACTGAGAAGTTTCAAGTTCTCAAAGCAAAAAAAATTTCCTGACACAAATCCTTGGTTAATTTCCAAAAGTGTGCCTCTTTTAATATATCTTGGATTAGTCTGGGATGTTCAATAGATACTAAAAAAGTCAATTTACCCAAGTGAAATCCTTTCAAGATACGTATCTATTCAACTAAACTATTATCAGGCAGGTTTCTGAGATCAAGTGTGGAACTTTCAGCAGAGGAGAAAGTGTTCAACCACAAACAGATGATCTATTCTAACTGGGGAAACGAGAAGGAAAAATTTTACCTAAGGACTTTGAATTTAAGTCTCCTGACCTAAGAAAGTATCTGAGCAACTGTCTACATAGCTGAGACCATCCATTTTTTCTTCTAATAAAGATATAATTTTACCCACAGTTGAAGCTAAACATAGCATTTGAGCTTGCTGCCTATACCATCCCATCATATGGCCACCACACTCTGAAAGAGGTACAGGAGTGTCTTTGGTCCCCATTCCTCTCCACCAGTCAGGATCATATGCAAGACACCAGCTTTGATTGTGCCATTAGCTCAAAGGGAAGACACTAAGAAATAAGTTCTGCACACTAAGAAATAACGTAGTCATGTTAGAAGAGGAATGAAGCTATCCCCACAGAACAATTTCGTTTGTATAAACCTCCTGACTCTCAATAAATAATTTTCTGGAAAAAGAATCAGCAAAGGGATTTTTCCTCTGGGAAACTAAATGAAAAACTTCTAATATATGTATTATACAGAGAGTTATCATCCAGAACTACTCATATTTTAGAAAGAAACAGTACATTTAGTTTGTATTCCAGTACAAGAAAAATGCCATTACATATTTAGACCACAGCACATCATAATTTCCTCAGCCTGAACATGAACATCAGCTAAAACATGGTCTCACTGAATCTGTGGTAGCTGAGATACATTTCCAAAAAGGATTAAGAAATTACTTTATGTAAAAGGAACAGAGAACGACTATTGTCATGGCTGTTCTTCAGGAATGCTATTCAGAAAATAGGCTTATATATTTCAGCTGCACACACAGTAAATGCCCATTTTCTAGTTTGCTTCTCCTTATGCCAATGATGTTTTCACTCCCTGGCACTGAAACACGTCTGAAATGATTATTTTTCAGCACAAGAAGAAACATAAAATCTTGTTGCCTTATTTGTTGGCAATAGCTGTATTCATTATTATGTATCCAGACATTTCAATAGTCTACTGTACGTTTTCCTAGGATAAAAGCTGTGAGAGATGAGCTGTTACTGAAATGTCCATCATTACAAAAATAACCAACCTTTTTAGGGAACTTAATTCATTTACTGGTATTGATCCATTAAAGTGAGTGTTAGTATTATATTGTTATGACAGAGACAATAAGGCATATTCCTCGTAAGAGAGTCCAAATCTTTCTTAACAAGCCATCTTTGCTATCCTTGTCCTTCAATTTCACACTCACACTTAAACAGATGGTCTATTAGTCTCAGCTGTTTCCTGCACTGTTCTTCAGAAGCGTAAACAGAAAATGCACTGGGCTAGATGTGATGTTTGCAAATGCTTTCTATACAAGAACAGAGAGCATAAACCTATCCCAATACTAATAAAAATATGCAGAAATTTTAGATGTGTTTGTATTGGAAGAGAAATAAAACATAAGTATGGTAAGCCCAGGATCTGAGCAGTTGGAAAAAAAAATCAAAACCAAAAAACCCCACAGGAAAGCTATTATTTGCTAAAAATAAAATCGTAATAATAAAATAACTCCAGATGGAGTTTTCCTTCAGTTTAATACCCTGTTACCATGAAAAACTATATTATAGGAAAATAATTAGAGCAACTGCTATTTCTTCAAAGCTTTTTGACCGTACTTTTGATCAGCACAACAGCTCTTTTGGAGTTCTGTAAAAACAACCATTAGTATTTACATGTCTGGCATTCAATTAGGTAATGTGTATCTGATTAGCTTGGGTACATGTAGGAAGCAGAGCCTATACCTCAGGATGCCCATACATCTTCCAGAGATAATGACTTTCCTGGGAACCACGGTAAAGTAGGATGTAAAATGACTGAGGGGCCACCAAATCATCAGCATACCTCCTCACAGCACAATAAAATAAGAAGTCCATAACACTAAAATATATATATATTCCATTGCACTATATTTTATGAACTACCTTAGTACATAGGTATGTTCACTGTCATGTAACATTAAAAGTTACAGTGTAAGTTTGATGGTCCTTGAACAATGTAAGATAGAACCACTTGGATTCACATAAGATAAATGTATTTAGTCCAATGAAGTGTTTGATATCTTTCTATTATTGACAAATATTAAAATTCACGTGATAGACAACATGTGTTTTGGAAAGGGATGGCAAAGCAAGGTACTGAAAACCCAGCAAAAGCTGATTCTTAAGCATCTAAAGCAGGTTGAGGTCTTCTAGTGCCTGTAGTGCCTTCCTTACCACCCCAAAGAATTTAAGAAAAAGTCCAGAAAAAAAGTCTGTCCCCTGATCTGCTCTCTGTCAAAAATCTCCTCATTTCCCTTTGGCATCAGTTTATGTCAGATCTAAGCTCTTGTGAATTCAGGAACTCAACAGACGTGTTAGTTTTTAAAAACTATTTCAAAATGTATGTTCATTTTGGGCAAGTTTCTGTGTCCACAATTCCTCATAAGAAAGAAGTTAGAAAGAAAAGTAACATCTACCACGAAAAATGACAACACAAGTATTTAAACCCCAGTTAGGCAGCGGTCAGTTTTTTCCCTTGAATAGTCATGAGCCACGAAAAGGTGACTGAACACAGACCCAGTCACTGTTTCTGGGTTACACATCAGCAAAACAGCAAGAAAGGTAATTTATTCTGAGAAGAAAAGTATATCAAATGGTTAGAGACAGCACAACCAATCGATCTGCCATGGTCATTTTGGAAATTAGTATGGCTGAACTACTGAGACTTATCTGCTTCAGGCCTGCTATTTTCCAGTTTTGCTAATACTTAAGTTGAAAATTAATTTGGCAGGAACACTTTTTACCCAAGACCACAAACAACAGTTTCGCAAAGAATTAAAGCATTTTTTTCTAAATAAATATATTCCTTATATGCTTTAAAGTATACTGCAATTACAGAAGCTTATACTCATCTGATTTCACTTCAAATTTATTCTTGTTCTTTCATTCTTGGACTGTAAAAGATGGCTTTCCTTGTCAGGTATTGACTAACTTTTTCAATATCACTCTTAAAGCAGATTAAGTTCAACTCAGATGCCTCTTGTTTCAGAAAGAGGAAGGGGGCAGGGGAAGTTCCAAGCAGTAAACATCGCTTTGATTTGAGCTCTCAGCCTCCACAGAACAGCTGTGTAAGCTGGATTGAGGCATAGTTGTTGACAGATGCAACACTGGAATTCTCTCTTAAGTATTTGCTGAAAAATCTCTTTTTGAGGAGCTCTAAAATATTATTGAGTTGTGCAAAGGAGCCAAGCTAATGAGGAGAAGTCTTGTGGTTAAATAAGGCTAGCTATTGCTTTGCTTTTTGTTTCCAAACAACAGCCAATAAACAGAATCTTCATGAAATATTGCTGTTTGATCACTTTCTTATCAGCTGGGCTGCAAAACTGGTAAAGACTTTTCTACACTTACCTACTTTAGGTACTTTCACATGTTATTTTCATGATTTAGTTTAACAAGATTCATTTATCGCACATTTGAACTGAGATAGTCATGCTGTAAGCTTGGTTTCCTGTTTCTGCAAAGAGCCTTCTAGCAACCTCTGAAGTAATAACTTCTCAAGTAAATCAGACATTTTAAACACAGGTAACAGAAGAGCTGGGGAGGTATGGGGCAATATATTCTTATTTATTAAAATTGAAATACAGACCAAAAGATTAGGACAACTTTCTGAGACTTTTCTCTGCTATCGGTGGGATTCCTCCCCATCTAAAATAAATCAAATTAGCATAAATTCATGCTGAAGCAGAATTTGAGCATAGATATATGATTTTTTTCAGCCATGGAAAAGATGAATAGGTTATCTTGACACACACAGAAAGAAAACAATCTGTTCAGTAGCATCCAGAGAAGTACATGTTTTCTTAACTGATACTCAAATGATACTGTAGACAAGTTTGGTGATACCAGAAGTCCATATATATATGCATTTATTTACCTTGCCCTGAGTCTCAAAATTCTCTTCCATACATAGCATTTAAGTATCCTGCCGCATGGTTACAGCAGCCTTCAGAAATGATAAGAAATACCAGGTTAAAATGATGTAAGAACATACAGCATTGAAGAGGTGATTTAAAAACCCAGGCTGCTCACATTTCTTTCATCTCCAAATGAAAAGCTAGAGCTGTTGAAAGCTTGGGGCGTCAAAAACAATGTGCATTCAAAAATCTCTGCTTTGATATCCAATGTAAAATCCTTGTTTGTCACAGGTTGAAAAATTTTTGTTTTCTGCACTGATGGGCATGTATAGGTCACAAAGTTTAATGACTTGGAACCTGCAGCTTGACAGATTGGTATCAAAATACCAGCTGGTACAGGATTTGCACACTATTCATTTGCTGAGATGTTTCTCAGGATTGCTTTCTGTGGTGTCTTTTCTTTTGTGTCCGTAGCATTTGAGCACAACATAAAAACCTGCATAACTTGCATCATCAGCTATGCTTTGCTGATAAAATCAGCTTTATGAAGGGTGAGAAGATTTCACTTTGTGGATGAATACAGAGATCCAAACCCTTATCAATTCTTTCAAGGATGATACTAGTTTGACATCCTAACAAGCCAAATACACTGCATTAGTATAAGCTAGCATCATGTTTCATACTTAGCTTCTTCTGGCTTTCTTACATATATCCCACCTAGGCACTGTCTTTTCAAGATTATTAGGAAGCACTATGAAATATTTTCCTGGTGACTCCAAAGCTGTAGACTGAGCAGTTTAATCCAACAAAATCCAGTTGCTTACACTGTGAAAACTGCCAGTTTCTATAATCTTTTTCACCTCATCCAGATTCATAAGTTTAATTTCTTTGAGTGTTGTTTGGGGGAAGTTTTGGGGGTTTTTTTTAGACTTTTTTCTATGCTCAGAAATTCTCAATCTGATATGGAAGCATTGCGATTTTTAAAAGGACCACTTTTGCCTTCCGTCAAGGTTGTGCTATGAAATGACTTCCAGGAAATGTCAACAATTAATTTATGTAAAATTCTGTCCTGGGCATATCTTTAGAAACATCAGTGCACTGGGGTCTGTGAAAAAATGATACATCTTCCGTTTATGTAAAATGTTCAACACTGGAACAAGAGTTTATCTGTCACCAGAGGAAGTATTCCTTTATTTTTAGTAATCTGCCAAAGAGACACGAACCCAGTGTGCTTGAGGAACTAATCCACAGAGTCCTAGAGGATTAGACTTTGTATTTCAATCAATGAATTCTACGATGGACATAAAAAGGCAAATAGCCATGCTACGCCCCAGCACCTACTGATATGTACAAGCTGGCTGCTGTGCTACAGGTTAGCTTGGGTAGCCTGATTGCATTAATTTGCAATCACAATCTCCCCTTCAGCTCTGCCTTTTTGCTATAACATGACCATCTTTGGGGGCAATTTGAGAGAGCTTCTAACAAGGGTAGTGTTTCAGGGAGGTGAACTAACAAGAAATCAGATCTGTTTGCCACAACAACTGCTACTCTATGATCTGATCCAAAATTAAGCATAGACTGTACCCTACGTGAACAAAATACAAGTTTTATAGATCACTGCAGTCTGATCTCAGAAATAAAGTAAAAATCCCATTCTTTTCCAGAAATAAACACAGTAGAATAAAGCAAGTGGCAATGGGGAGTTGTTCTCAAATACTGTGTGTAAAAGAAAGATACTTTCAGCCTAAGTATTTGCATTTCAAACAGGCTGGTTCAAGAACCCAGTCTAAACTGTCCTTTGCACAAAAGTGATTTTAACTTAAGTAAGATTTTTGAAAATTTCCTCTCTTCTTCCAATCTTCCATTAAAATTGTTTAATAACAAAGAAATATCTACTTTATAATAACAAATGTATGTAAATATTTTTACTACTTATCCCACTTAACTCCCTAAACCATGTTCAGCTATTGCAATTAAAATAAAATGGAGATTTGAAAACAATTAAGCAATAAACTAAAACCTGCCAATATAGCCAACTGATAATAATTTTTTTAAATAAACAGTTATTCAGGATAGATCCTCCAGCAATGATGACATAAGGATATTTTATTTGCTAATATAAAAAGGATCTGAATCTGAAGGTACAGATGAAATGTCCTTGGGTGAATTTGCAGCAGGACCTAGGAGGAAATTAATTCTGCACTTCTTATTGTTGTTAATAGGAGTTATTCAGCCAAATCTTCACGCACGAGTCACAATTAATATGTACCCCTTATGGTTTTTTCCTGCATAATATTTGAAATTAATTTCCATAAACAAATTCCCAGCAGTTATTTAATACAGTCGATCTGATTCTGACTCCACAAAGGTCCATTCACTTCAGCGTAAGCTTGAAAGTGTAGCAACATTAAAAGGAGTAATGCACCTGACTGAACATCATAAATTAAATACTCACCCTAGTGTATCTCAACTAACTTCCACAAGCTAGCCCAAATTTATACCAGTGTAAGTGAAAGCAGAATTGGACCCTTATTTCTGCAAACCAATTTGTTCCTTATCTCATCCAAGGTGGTATTTCCAGATCAGAAACTTTTAGACGTGGTCTATAACCACTTTGCCTGTTTATTCTACTGGCCACTGCTCCAGTGTGCGCTTCAGTTTTGGTGTGTAATATTTATTCCAGTCAGATCCACATAATGTTTCTCTTAAAGCTGAGACTGGTACACATTACTTGAATAAGAATATACTGCTTTATAAGAACTGAGGAAAATGTATTTCTGTCTGTTTCTCTCTTTAATGTAACTTGCAGGAAAACAGTAATCCAGTATATTTCAGTATTGGTCCTGTCATTCACTACTTTTTGCATAAGGCTTCTTGATCTTCTTAGAACCTCTTCTGCAAGCCACTGCTGAGTGCAGCATAGTGAATACTTTTTTCTAGATGAAACTTCTTAGCTTACTTGTATGCATCATAAGCCACATAGGTGGATAAAACCCTAGCACTGACTGCACAAAACATATGGATACAAACGATAAGGACCATGGCTACTTGCGACAACATTTTGGGGAATCTAACTGCACTTTACTGCGGGTTCTTTTATTTGAGACTTGATCCACTGACAGTGGTGACTGAGATGAAGAATCCTACTGGACAGGACTTCTCACTGTGTTGTGTAGGTACCTCTTGCTCTGCCTCTGAAACTCCCAGACCTGAGAATGGGCTTTATCACATCTGATGGTGGTGGCTTCTCTGTGGAGAAGCAGCTATGTGCATAACACCTCCTCCATGGTTAGCGTACACATGATGTATGGAAAAGTGTTGTCACTGCACAAGTCCTAATACTACCTGCCCTAGTTCGAGCTCTTTAGGATTTGGCACCATGTGATAGCTCTCAGACCTGCAGGCATGCCAGTTATTATAGCCACTCAAACAACTTCATCTTTTTTTGCACTTTAGTTACAGACAGAGCCAAAGCATCAACTTGAACAGTTTTGCCCTCACTTTTGCTATACTGTCTTATCCAGACTACAATACCATTTGCCATGACACTGATCCTACTAAACTCTACTAGTGCAAGTTGTCTATAGAGTCATAGCCAGTCAGTTGGTTTGCACAGGTGAGTGAGTGTTGACAATATGCTAGTCTGCTACTTCTACCAGAGGTTTCTACTCCTCCTCACTGATACTAAAAAGACATCCACAGTTACTAGCTTAGACTTAGGTATTTATGGAATGAATACCACCCTGGCAGGCCTACTGTTGAGCCGGAGAAGATAAAAAAATGTCAATTTGAAGTGCTTGAGTGGATTTCTTGTTCTCATATTATCATTAACAAGAGAATGTTTTTGTTCTACCATCGACATTAACAATTTGTACTATAGAAAGGAAGTTTATAAAATGTTTGATGATGTTAGTCTGGGGAAAAGCTGGAAATGAGCTCAGGACTTATCAGCTTGTGGTGCTACTTTAAGAGTGGTTGTATTACTGAGTAGCCCTTGGAAGAAATGTAATTAAGCCTGCACGGTGCTGCAGTTGCAATAATAAATCCTGCCTCCCTTGAGGGTCTCCATGGAACCACTTCCCTGTCTCTCTGTCCATGGCCCCCGTAATTTGCAACTCAGACATTTCTATACCAGGAGTACCTCCATATCCAGTTTACAGATCTCTTATTCATTTTCTTTGATATGACTGTGTCATGTATTTGCTGTCAGATTTTGCTATCTAATATCTTATTTGTGGTCTCTAAGAGTAAGAAAGCATGAAAAAGATATCCAAGCATAGTCTGTAAGAATATAGAAGTAATGACCTTCCGTGATTTTCCTGAAAAAGAAACATAATAAGACTCAGTCATTGGTCTTTGTATTTCTGGGAGGAGGTAAAATGTTGATGATAACTGAAACTACACAGAGTGTATTGTAAACCATTACCCCTAAACAAGTTTGCATTTCAGTCATTTGGACAGTTAAAGTATAACTGTTTATATCTGGAGCTCCTCATGGAAGTAAAAACAAGTGTGTGCATAAATATTTCCAGTAAAAATTATTCTGACTTGAAATATTATCAAAATTTTAGTTTAGTTGCCTTACACCTTACTAAAAAAAAAAAAAAATTTCTAACTAAAAAAATAACCACAAAATCCCTCAAAGCCCACAGACTTTGAAGAGTAATCATTTATAAGGAACAGAAGATATATCCCCACAAATTCACAAGGAAAACCCCATACAGAAAAGAAAGTCCAAAATCTTATAAACATGTAAACAACTAAGATCACAAAATACTCAGATTCAGTGAATTCAGAGATTTACACAAGCTCATTCTCTTTGAAGAAATTTAGTTGCTTAAATATCTGGATGATATTTAGATATCAAATCAAAATAGCAAGATATCAAAATATAATTTGAAGTTATAAGAAATAAAGTACTTTAACAGTGCGAGCCAATTGTTATAAACTGGCAAAAATTATAAAAAGAGCAGCAAAATTTCACTTTCAGTCCTGAAAAGGCAGGAAGACAACATCTAAGCTAAGCATGCTTGGAAAAAACAGGCTAAGAGGTATGCTGCCAGCCCAGCAACCCTCACTGATGGAGAATGTTTCTTAATTGAAACTCACTATTTAATGGAAGATCTCCTTCCATTTCAGATAAACCAAACTCAGACATTTCATTTACGTCTGCTAAACTATAATCTGAGCCAGAGCCGTACCTCATGCCTTCTCACCTTCTCTACTGACTGGACAATTGAATTATCTCACCATGGCATACTTGGCCCTCTTTGGCTGACGGGGTCAGTGCATCATTGGAGATGCTCGTACTTATGCAGACTATAACTCAGGTGTCCCCTATATATGAGTCATAGAGTATGGTAAGGCACTATGCACAATGCACGGATGTAACTTTAAGTCCAAATACAACAGCCTATTTTAAAGTTACATGCTACATGCCACAGGTTTGAAAAATATTTTAAATTTTTATTAAAAACAGAAGACAAATATGAAATGAAACTGACATTATCAAATGACAGATAAGCCTCATTTGTTTCATCTCTTCTATGAATAATTTCTATACATCAGCATTACTTGGTTTTGTTGAATACTGTAATAGCATCTATCATAACTATGCTATGAAAACTTGTCATACAAACCCTGATCCTCTACCTAATAAGTCAAACAAATCTGCAAATACACTCTTGCATAAGAACATGATTGCTTCCAAACTGATGACACTAGGAAGCTTATTTAGTATTCTTAATTGATTCAGGCATATCCCATAGGAACATGCTGTGTTGTTCCTATTTTTTTTTTTTAATGCTAAGAGAATGGTGAAATTGTCTACATTTCAGAGATAATTAGGATCTTTCAGTTTTACTTGATTTTTTACTTGCTTTCAGTGACAGTATGAGAAAAACCTCGTTCCCAAAATCTCAAATATGGAAGAAAAACACTGAGGCTGGAAGTTTGCTCTTCAAAGGAGTCCTATAAAAAGGGAAAGCAGTTCTTTGCTGGTGCAAGAGTATGTCTTAACAGTCCTTAATTCATATCACGAATTCTGAATGCACATCTATGGATACACAAATACTTCCAAGTATTAGGCTGCAACTTCAAAATTGCCTAATCAACAGTAATTCAAGCAGAAATATGATAGAAAAATCATTAAGGAAAATAATTTTGCTGACACAGATTTCTAGTAAAAGCATCTTAAATTGGAACGGCTGCACACAGAAAATGCTTTGTCCCCAGAACAACTGTAAGTGATTATTCTATAAAAAGATTAATTTCTCCTAGAATAGAAAATCAAACCAGGAACAGCTTTGTTCAGGCATCTGCTAGCAATGGAAAAGATATTTTGTCTCTGGCCAAATGTCTGAAATAATGGTTATATTCTGGAAGTGTTTTGCTGTTTTATATTACTCTCATTTTTGTTTTGTAGATTTCATGCTGTAGCCACAACAGCGTTATTAACACCACTAACTTTTTTGTGTTCCTTAATAAGGAAACCTATGGTTTCAAATTAAAAAACACCACAAGAATTAACATTTGCATAGTCTTTGTAGAACAGTGATTAGACTAATCAAAATTCTCTGATTAAAGAATATTTCCCAAGTGTCTGTCCTTGATAATTACTATGCAACCACTACATTCTAGGAGATGTAACTGAAGGTCTTCATGCAAGCGCTTTTTTACATAGAAATCCTCTATTTATATCTGACACAATCAGGGCTTTAGAAGCTGGTATTCTTTGAAAAATAGTAAATCTTGTGGATCTTGCGGAGTTAACAACAGTACAAAAATCTTCAGTTTTCTTAACACAAAGGCAGACAATCTCATTTTCTTACTCCATTTCAAGTTTAAGTGTGACGCACACCATCGAATCCAAGTACCGAACTCCCTTAGTCAAAGCAAACAAACTAAATAAATACAATTGCAATTATTCCAGGAAGTCCACCTACTCCTTCATGCAACCATTTGACTTGACATCTGCACCTTCACTAGTTAAGGACTCAGCTGATATACTGAGTAAAATCTTAACTAAGGTAATTTGTAAAGAATCCTTAGTGACAAACTTGCTTTTCTTTTAAAGAACTTGACAGAAGAGAGGCAACAGCATAAGAGTAGTGGAGGAGGGAGCAAGTTAACCTGGTGATCACAACACGTGTGCCAATTTTGGGAAACCCAGGCTCAGTTTCTCTGCTCCTTCCCGTGAGTTTCAGCCCTCACCTCCCTGCTAGCCCTGGTTTTCCATCAGGAGGTTGTTCTGGGATAAGACACTCCTGCAGCTTTCTGCTGAACTTGCAAAATTTTGCAGAAGATAGAATCAAAGGCCACGATACCAGCGAAGAAACAAAAGAAGTGAACCTGATTGTACATCTTTGGGAGGAGAGTCTGTGTTTCAGCACTGGCTCTAAAGACTTTGAATGTACTTTACAATAAATAAAATAGATAAACAGCCTTCAGAACAAAGACTAGAATCACCCCCTGAATTCTTCTCCTCATTGTATACATGTATAAACATGTATAAAAATGGAAGTGAGTTACATCCTAACTTGAGTGTTGAAATCACTAGGAAATTATCTGAAAGGAAAATGCTCTTCATAATCTCTGGCTACATTTTTGAACAAGATTTTCCCCACCATAAAGTAGCAGATTTACTTCTGGTCAAATTTGTGTCTTTCAATATGGCTTAAATATAAAGTAGATACCATGCTTCTCAGCCATGAACAAGACACAAGAATATTCACGAATGAGAAGGTCAGAAACAAAATATTATGTACCTTGCCAATTTTAACGGCAAAAGCTATGCTCAGATTCTGCGACTGCCATCTTTTACTTAGACTGTGAAGCACCCTTTTACACACAACAGCAACCTGCCCAAGGTCAGACTGCAGACTCAAAAGTAACTTTCAAGACCAATGAAGGTTTTAACTGCTACATGTTCTTATCTCACCAGTGTGAAGTTTAAGAGCAGCTCTAAGAGAACAGAGTTGCTGTATATTTAATTGAAACCACTATACAGGAAAATAAGTCTCTTTTTACAGTGTATAGAAAATACATACACCACACAATCTCACTCACAGTATTTGAATAATTTATGTAAGAAGGAATTGGAAGGATGATTAAATAAAACCAACTGGAAGAAGTTGCACATAAATTTCACTGGTTTTGCAGTCACATTTAATATCACAGCAAAATATACGTAAATCATAAACCAAGCTTATCTCTATGAAGGAAAACATACAAATAAATAAAATTATTTTCAATTCTTAAGTGATTCCTGGCCTGATAAAGACAGCATAATGCTTTCATGCTGCCCCCGCTTTTAGAACGAATCAAGTCCCCTTCCACAGGGCCCAAAAGCAATCAGCACTAATAGCACCCACCGGCTGCCAGAGCCTGTCCATTCACACCACGGCTGCGGCAGCGATGCTCTTCTGGCAGGAAAGGGAAATCACTGACATTGTTACATCTGTAATAAAAACTGTCAAGTTCGTGATTCGGTACTCTGTCAGGCACAAGTGTTTATCCGATAGCTGTTCCTGGGAGTCAATGTTGTGCTAAGTGCTCTGGAGGAAAGGAAAGCAAAATTCAAAACCGGATCCATCTATAAGGTTTTATGTTCATATTGAGGCAAGACAATGATACCAGGCTTTAAAAAGATGTCAAGGGAGGTGGCTAGAAGCAAGAAAGAAACAACAAATGTTCTTCAAAAAAAATTAATTTGTAACTTCAGTTTAGTCCCTATCAATGCTTTTTCACCCTATCATCAACCTCTATTCACTGTGGCACAGCTGACCAAAGATTACAAGGCAGATCATAGCAGGTGAAAACTGAAGAACACCAGCAGACCTGTGTGTAAAAGTCTGCTTAACAAACAACATATGTTTATGTTTGGCTTTGTTGTTTCTTTAAACAAATCTTAAATTCCCTAAAAAAATATCTTGAGACATGAGCAAAGAATAGCTCTCCTTCCATTCATCTCATTTCAACTTTTGTTTAGGCTCAGTCCTTCTTGTGTGTGTTTAAAATATTCATGCTTGTTGTCTGATACTGAATAATTAATATATTTTAGCATGAAATTTAATTTCATGCATTACTTAATAAATGTTAAAGACAAAATCTAATACCTTCTCTCTTCAAAAGAATGGTGTTTTATTACCACAGAAGTTCCAGGACATGAGCATGACTTCAAAAGTTAAGAAAACAGTACCACATTTATCATGTATCCCAGAATTATTTAGGTTAGTCATTGTTACAGTGACTAGAACAAGGGAACCTTGATCCATATAGTATAAGTAAATAAAAAAAATATAAAGTGCAGGATCCAAGATCTCTTTAGTCCTGTATCACAGACAGTGCCTCTTCGGTACTGCAGAGCTACTCAAGATGCAAACAGAGATATCCTCCAGTATCTCCCCTAGTCTAAAAAACACAGCTGCTTTTCTGGCCATCACTTGCAGATGATAAAAGAATAAAATATCAGTTCCTCTTAACTGTTAACTTGCAAATCTGCTTATATTAGCTGCTTCTTATAAATACTTCAGATATCCTGGGATAATCCTAATCATACACCTGGGATTATCCTGTGATAAACTGTACGCACTTTGTGCTTTAAAACTATTTAATCTGAGTTCCATTTTTTCATAGCTTTGGTTGAAATCTTGGCTCTAAAAGTATTGAATGTAAAGCTTCTGTTATCTTCAACAGGGCCACAACTCCAGAAACAGGTCCTCTCTCCTTACCTTATAATTATAAACCTTGACCTATGACAATGTGAATTTAGAACTGACAAGAAACCTACTCCTGCCCTCATGGGATGCAGAAAAATAACACCGTCAAATCCCATCAGAGATTAATCTTAAGTGGAGTCAGAAAAAGCAAAGGCAGGATCTGCATACAAGGAATGGACTGCCATTCAGAAAAGAGTTCTCACACACTTGAGAACAACAAAAAAATCCTCTTAAATGCAACACAGATAACACCTGAAATAAAAGACATGCGTTTATTTTGAACAATGAAGTGTGGATTTAGACAATAATATCTATACAGGAAGAAATGCATTTTTAGACATACGTGAAAAAAATCTACTCATTCCGTATTGCCATAAGACTTCTTATTTGTGCCCTTTCCATGTACCTTTAGGATAAAAACAACTGGTTTTGTCCCTCAAGGAATTATTAATTCCACTACAAGTTCTCCAGAACATACATGTTTTAGAATCAGATATTCTGTAGTCTGGATTTGCAGACCGAATCCTATACATAGCGATGAAATCTTAAGATGTGAATAGTTTGCAGACCCTTTAAAAGAGGTTATTTCATTATAACCACCAACACTGTATTTTCTCCCCTTTGGTTCCAGATTCATCTCTATTTGCCTCCTCAACATATATTTTATGATGCTACATGAAGGATATGTTCCACTTCCCATTAAAACAAAAGGATTTAGCAGTTATTTGAGTTGGTCTGATAAGCTACCTAGTATCTGGTGTTAAAATACTGCCATCTTCATCTATCTATACGCATACACTTGCGTGTAAATATTTCCTTCATTAATGTACTAAAGCTGCTCCCTGGAAGCAATAGACACGTCAGCTTAGTGTTAGTCTGCAAGATGAATTTCTGAAACCTGCCCTCTGCAGTGTTTTATTACCATCATTGAGGCAATGATGGTCTAAGTATTTGTCTTTTCTAATCCCAAAAAAATCTATTTGGAGAACAAAATTAAATGCATAGTGCACCTTCAGTGCAAGGATCTAAATGAAAGGCAATGTGCAGACAGGGTAGGCACTCTTTAGTTTTAACTACCCAGAGCTATTATCTGAAACAAGTGGATTCAGTTTAGGAAATGAGGGAAGACAAGAGCCCAGACTTACGGGAGATATTTACCAAGTATTCTCTAAGGATAAGATGGATTATCCGAACATGTGGTGCAGCCACACAGCAGGACCTGGGTATCTGGTATCTCAGCTTCCTAATGAAGTCAGACTTTGCGGGACGGAGAACAACCAAGTTCTGGTTCTCCCAATGGCAGCTCAAGTCCATAGCCCATGGCGTAAAAGAAGACCTATGGTAGCAGTACAGCTTTTAAAACATGCCCACTAAAAATTTCCACATTGAGTCTTGCACTTGGACTCACTGAACTTCATGAGGTTCACACAGGCCCACTTTTCCAGCCTGTCAAGGTCCCTCTGGATGGCAACCCTTCCCTCCAGCATGTCGACTGCACCACTCAGCTTGGTGTCATCAGCAAACTTGCTGAGGGTACACTCAACACCACTATCCATGTCACCGATAAAGAATGTTATACAGCACCAGTCGCAACACCGACCCCTGAGGAACACCACTCATTGTTGGCCTCCACTTGGACATTTCATGCAAAGTAGGGTCCTATACCATTCCTAAGAAACAAGTGCCTTTCTCTAAAATAATATTCAACCAATTACAATATCTCCCATGTAACACCCCTCTATAAAACATGGTTCTAATGCAGTCTTTCTGCCTGATACATTGCTTGTACACTCATCTTTCAGACTCTCTCACACAATCCAAAATGTATAAGCTATTCTATATGTCAGCAACTACTAATGGTTTCCTGAAAAGGTTTTGGTCTAAGTTCAGTGAAAGGTATAATTTAGCAAGCAGATTTAGCAAGCAGCAGATAAAACAATTAGAAAAGATCTTTTGTGAAAGAAGTGGCTGGCAGTACACCCACAATGAAGGCTGACTCGGTAATTTAGAAAACAGATTTTATAAGTGGCAGATAAAACAATTAATGCAAAAATCTTTTGTGAACGAAATAACTCATCAAATATGCACAGAGAAGTTACATTTGCATGAAAATGATGTGTAGATTTCCACTGAAAAGTGGTCTTTTTTTTTCCTGCCTTTTTTCTCCTCTTTATATTACTAGTGTTTGTGGTGGTAGAGTGATGGAAAACAGAGCACTTAGTAAAGGAATGAATTCCAAACGGGGACTGTGGATAAATCTGAAGCATCAGCCTTAAAAACTCTTGCATTAGAACTCAATCATTCTGCACCTCAGCTATCCAAACCCTGCTTTTTTTTAAAATCAAGCTTTCTTGTTTTATGATTGCTATGCTTTATTGCTTTATTTTAACAAGACATCTGCAGCCAAATGTTGACTGAAACAGTACGCTGTAAAATTATTTAAAAAGACCTGACAGGCTGCAATTTCTGTTACTCTGTGTGGAGGAAAGGAAAGTCTGTCACCAGATTTACCCTGCAGTCCTTGATCTCAGGTAACTTTTCTTACACAGCATTGCAACGGCAGACGATGCTATAAAATGCTGATAAAAAACGATGTTTATTTCCTGAAGAACTTAAGACCTTGGTTAACCATTGGAAAAGTGTATTTGCCCCTTCAAGTACAACAAAAGCAATAGGAGACAGTGAGTGTTCCCTGTGACAATTCAAAGCTGTGAGTATCTCCTCCCAGTCATTCCCTCCAATCACTGTGAAGTCTCTGGGGAAGAAGAATAAATTTTATTTTCCTGAAGAAGATAACAGGATGCCAGCTCCGTATTTATCTTTCTGGTGTGCTGAAGATTGCAGCACTGGTCTAGACAGGGACTGACTGCTCAGCAGTGCCCAGATAGATGGTCTAAACTATTTAGATAAATGGACCATTCAGTTCATATATTACCTTGGCTTTGAGAAAAGTGTGGATCTGGACACAGATTTTGCAAAAGGCCTCCTATCTGTGCTGTTATGATGAAAAAAATTATGAGAAATGGTGTGTTTGTTTATAGGCACAAGAGCTCTATGCTTACTTTTCAGTCTTTGCTGCAGGGGTTGTTCCCATGAATGGCATTTGGGTGATAGCCAGCTTTTGATCCGGTGGGCCTGAACCCATTATATTATTCTGTCTGAACTGTGTGAAATGGGACTGCAAAGGACATTAAATATAGTAGTATATATTTTTTCCATCTAAAAAGAATCAAATTACATATCGGGTTCAGACGGTACAGTCAAAAGACAGCTTGGCCTTTCTCTTGCTCTTGCTTTTTAATTCTTTTTTGTCCAGTGTTTTTTACGAGGGGTATTTTTATACATTCCAAGGCTGGGACTTTTTTATTTATAGATGTTCCTCAGTTAACAAGGCTGTTTTAGCACTTTTCTCCACATAAGAGCTTAACGAAGTACCAGGTAACATTTATTCAAGGTATTTTAAACCTCTATAGAATGACTCCTGCATTGCGATCTCAACTATTAATTTATAAATAATAATGCCGTATTTTCAAAACTCAGAAACATACCATAAATACATGTATTCTGTGCAAATCTACATATTTGGGAGAGATTAAACAGTAAGGTTACAGATCTGACTTTTCTTCCTTGAAGAAAAATTATCACCTTCTTTGAATTTCTTTTTTAATATTTATTAAAATTTAAGTCAGTATTTGATTGGAGTACTCACTAGAAAGACAGGAATTGAGAAGTCCAGTATTTCTGTTTAGATAAAATCAAATTTGCTAGTAAAATTAAGTTGTACTTGTTTCTTAGCACCTTCAAATTGATTCCAGTAAAATTTTACTTTATTACTGCAATTCCCAGTATTTAAGAGCCTTTAGGATAGTCTCCCAAATACTTAAAGAAGCATTTAGAGGCATATCAGAAACATTCTACTCCTGCTAAATCTTTTAATTTTGTTAACTTCTGTTTTATTATGCATGGAAAATACTTTGGCAGTCTATAACAATGTAAGAACTTATCAGTGCTCTCCTTTACACTACCTGCAAATGAGGAGCTATAGAAAAATATTGGAAGTTGCATCCCTATCTCCCCTCTGACCTTCAAAGATTCATACAGCAGGTTTTGTTTGAATGTCATCTTGTCCTGCAGCATATACTGCTAACGGCAATTCATTCTGAACTGTACAAAAGATATGTCCACCTTAACTGTCAAATATTTATACAAAGTATGTACTTTTCCCCTAGAAACGGTTTTAATTATTTCACCTCAAGAAGCTATGATTGTTTTCCTCATCACTTTGTTTCAACACAATTTTTATCCCATTGATTGGTTAAACAAAAGATCATTTAATAAGTGATGTTTCAAAATGTCACTAAAGGGAAGGCTTCTCTAAGGCATAATAGCTCAGTGCTCTTTGCAGGATTAGCAATACACACCTTGTCTTCGGGAGCAGCTATTCTACTTATGTTTAAACACACACTCATAACTTCGGATATCTCTCTCCTAAAGAGGTCAGTCCTCCACTAAGTCCCTTGTTTGTATGACACAAAGCCAGGAATCAGAAACTCTGATTTCAGATAAATCCAGTGTGACTTTCCTTCCTGGATACAATATTTATTTATATTTGCTTTTCAACTTAGTGCATCACAGTTGGAAGAGCGGACACACCTTTGGCAGCACTACTTCCATATTCCAGCAGAGATATGATGAAAATACAACCATGTAAAGGCTGGCTAACAGGGGTAGCTACCAACCTGGTGATGGACTGCTTTTTTAATTACCTGTTCTATTTTAATCAGGAGCAGATGACTCCATCCTTTCCACAGTTGTTCTGGCAACAGAAATATAAGAAATTTCACCTGGGAATACAGTTTATGCTGTTCTCAAGACACACCACCAAGACCAGAATTTTAGCAAAATATAAAACATGTAGATTTGGCATTTTAAGCAGGACAACTGGAGTTTGAGTTCTCATGGATGCAGACAAAGCTCAGCTGGTAAAGCAAAGGCAGCATTATTTTTGTTTCCTTTCTGTTTAAAAGTCTGTAAGCAGAACTAATTCAACAGCTGTTTTAATCGGTAAGTAGGAACTATAAACGTCTGCCACATTTTAAACTGTGATTATTTTGACTACATCTAAAACAAAGAGCTGAAAGACACCTCACTAAGCATGAGGACTGCAATTCCAGCTATTTCCAGTTTAGGTTGTCTCCAGCTGAAAAGGGACACCATTCTCATTTTGGTGATGGTGATGCCACCTGCCTGGTACATAATGAGGAGAAAACTTCTTCCAGAGTGCTGAGCAAAGCACTGTCATGGTGGTGAGCTGAGGCTTTCTGAAGTCACTTCTGACGAGCCTCGGGTAATGAAGCCCAGTTCAGTATTTTCTGGCAATCAGCTTGTACCCCCTTACTCAAGCAAGTACTCTTACTAGCATTTACAAAGCAGCTTATGTACATGCACACAATCAAATATAGACACACAAAAAAAAAAAAAAGAGGGAAAAAATTCAGATCTCCATCACACTTCTTCATTCATAAACTCTGTGTGGAAATTTTCCCATTAGCGCAGTCTATGTTGCACAAAGTCCTTCCTTCTGTTGGAGGATCACTCTTTTGTAAGGGATCTCCAACTTGTACTACCTTCATAACGACCTGTTTTTAACTCTCAGTATATATAAGATTTCTTCTCTATTCAGGAGTGGAGACATCCCTCCTTGTATCCTCTGTTTACATTTCCTTCCTAGGAATACCTCTGAACTAAAATGTTATGGTTTTCTATTCATTAATTTCATACCCTGAGAACAGGCTTCTGCAAATGAGCTGTTTATTCAACCACTGGTGGTCTTCTCTCCACGGTACTTCTTGAGCCCAATTTCAAAGCAGCTGCGACAGAAGGATGGCAAAATTTTAAATCTTGCGACCTTTCTGAGTGTTTCTGAAAATCAGCAGCTGGCCAGAGCAAAAAGCATTCACAGCAAGGGAAAGAAAAGCTGCAATGAACTCAGTTGCTCCCTATTTACTTGCCAGCTGTCCAGCACCTTCCACCTCCTGCACATCCCAGAGCAGCCTCTGAGCCCATGCACATCCCCTTGACTCCCCCATCCCCAGAGCTGAAGAGAATGAAAGGAAGCTGAGGAGACAATATCTTGGGATGGAAAGAGGGTGAAGGTGGAGTACTGGTGGTATGCTGAAGTATTTTTTGTTTTATCCAAATACTTACAGTCCTTGAAGGTTTATTTGTAAGAGGAAGATACGGGCAATGAAGATGCAAAAAGCACATTTTGTTGTCAGTGAGACCAACCAGACCTACTGGTCTTTTCAGCTTTCATGAATCATCTGGTTTCTGAAGGTATGCAACATTAATGCACTGCAACTTAAGTATTTTAAGAGCAGAAAAAAATGAGTTTCTTCTAAAATCTTGCTGCAGTTTAACCTTTGTGCTACAGCTGTACAAGTATGTAACACATAGAAAAACAAAGCAAGAACTGCAAATACAATGTATGTTACTGTAATTTTAGAAATAATTTCACGTAACTTGCAATCCAGCTTTCTTAGTGTTCAAACAGAAGGTTGCCTACTTACGCAGCTAGTATTAATCAGCCATTTTGCAATGTCATTCACTCATATTCAAGTAATAAATTATTCAAATATCTACTACTATTTGTTTTACCTTATGAGTACCTCAGAAATCACCACAATTGCTCATAATTATTGCTTTTTAAAGTTATGGGCAGGATATGAAGCTGAATTTGGGGTCACGGATTTACTTTTATAGGAACCTGTTGTTAGTCTCCCCTGTAAGATGTTAGATGTCTTGGACTTCAGTGAAATTCTGTCTAAAAGTGTCCTCACAAGGAAGGGCTTACAATGCAAAAGCTTACAGGAGTAAATTTCTCATATATTCCTGTACATGGACATAATATAGACATAAATGCCCATGTCCCAACTTTAAATTAGTGACTTTAAAATGGAACTTTCTTTAATGGCACTTCTTATTTCTTTCATTTAAAAGCATCAGCTATTAACAAATAATATGGTCATCATGGTTTTCATCATCTTGGACTCTCTCCCAGTAAGTAGCAATATGCTCAGAGGTAATAATCTCTGACAAGTTTGACTTGTGTTAATGTACTCCAGTAAGAGCGTAGGTGATACATCCCCTGAGGTACCTCGCTGACATAATGCACCAGTGTTCGCTTTGCAGATTGCCTATCTGTAACCATGCATGTTTCCAAGTTATTTTGAAAATGGAAGGTCGTATCTAACCATGCATTGTTAACTAAAATTTGGTAAAATTATCACATCTATAAAGAACAGTGTGAAAAGCTATAAGAAAAACGCATACTTTTTATGCTCATGAATCAAAAAGAAATTACATTTTCTGCAATCACCAGCTCATGTATAATATGCTTTGAAATTGAATCGCATTACCACTTCAGACAGTACAGGAAGTATCAGAGAATAATAGCTATGTCATGAATTGCTTTTTTTTCTAAGGGTTTTCTGAAGGAAAGACTAAGGTTTCATAGCATATTGCTTCAGATGGACTGCAAAAAGGGGGGGAAAAGGAGGAGTGCCTGTGAAAACATTTGGCCAAATATATTGCTTGTGTAAAATGGCTTCACAGAAATTAATAGGAGAGATACATAACACTACTCCTTCTGTCTGTGAGATCTTCTCTGTTCTGAATGGGTAAATTTCCAGAATCTGATTAAATAAATTAATTTGGACAATTGAATAACTTCATTTTCATGATTTTGAAATGTTTATTTTCATATAATCTCTGTCTACTTTTTTTTTTTCACATAAAATCTCCATTTCATTAATGTCTGGACATTCAAAAGTATTTTGAAACGGGAGTAACCAAATCTGGTGATATGTCTGAAATGACTTATTTCTGACCAGACAGAGAATATTCACAAAATTCTCCAACAGGAGTTTGTCTGCAGAATTTATGTTTGCTGCACATCCTAGTACATCTATCTTTAACAAAGAGGCTTTAAGTGCTATAAACTTCAGTTCTGGTGTATATTTCAGCCAGTTTGTATGCGGCTACATTTCCATGCACTGACCTAAAATTTAGAAACTTAACATGGAACTAATATTATGCTTTCATTTCTGTCTCAGTTAAAAGCATGTTAGCTAACAGTAAATAACATCTTAATTTGTTCATTTCAAGCATCTTGACTCTCTCCCTGTAAGTAACAATATATTCAGCTGTAAATATACAAACTATGAGATTTTTAAAATGTGAAATTCAGCAGTATAAGAAGTTGTATAAAGTTCATCTAAGATGAATTAAATATAAGCCCAGAAGGGTTTGGGTTTTTTTTTTTTCTCCTTCAGTCGTGTTTGAGAGAGCTTTTTATTTACGCCAGAAAACAGAGGAAAAAATCCCTCTCCCTTATTCCCTCTTTCTACATGAAGATCACTATGTGCACTTCCTACAAAGATTGCTACAAGTGCAGAAATATTCTTGAATCATGGTTCCTGATTAAGTTATCAAACAAAGAAGTAAAAAGGAAAACCAGTAACAATGTCCTGATCATCACTAGCACTGAAAAGTTATATGTGGTCAACTGCTAAAGTCTGAAACAACAGCAGCAGTAGCAGAAATTATCTAAGCA
Organism: Bucorvus abyssinicus; assembly: GCA_009769605.1. NCBI lineage: Eukaryota > Metazoa > Chordata > Aves > Bucerotiformes > Bucorvidae > Bucorvus > Bucorvus abyssinicus. Next base: position 14,891,983 of record CM020030.1, on the reverse strand, counting down.
AAGAAGTCCATTAATACCTAAAGAAAGTGTTTGGTTTTATTTTTTTTCAAACCTAAACAAAGCTAAATTTAATTTTGATATGCTAGAAGGCCCGTGAGTTGACGACTGGAAAACATTTCAAGATTTCATTTTTTTTTAACAGAGTTTTTACTGCAGAGCAGATGAATAATATTAAGAAATCAATTCCAAACACCATAAGAGAACTTACAAGAAGCCTTCAACAAACAACCAATGGAACAAAGTAATTTAAAGAAGACTGTGAAGAAGCCAAAGTTAAAAAACCAAAAAAACACTAGAAACACAGAAAGCAAAAGTATTACACAAAGCACTGATGAAATCACTGGACAGATGAGAGTTTTGGAAGGAGGGGTCTCTGGCAGCCACCAAAGGTGCCAAGGAGACATCGTATAAAGTGTAAGAGTGTATGGTAAAGGTGGTTGCCAGTGTGCCCAGCTGAATATCTATGTTTAAGACACCAAATAAAGCTAAATTCTCCAGGCTTTAAATATTATGTAATAGCCAATGAAGGCAGGTATAGGAAAAAACAATCTGTCTAAAGATTTGTAAAACATTTTTGACTAACTACAAAGGGAATTAGAAGAGTTTAAGTTAGCATAAAATGTAGCTACAAGTTGTCTCCCAAAGTTTAATGGATGGCAACATAATCTGGGTTGAATCATGGTCAGATCAGAAACAGGAATGATAAAACAGGTGACCCAAGAATTTCTGGAAATGCTGAACAGATATTAGAAGCATAGGAGAAACTGCAAGTTGCAAACTCTTCAACATACCCAAACATCAGACTCTAATCTGGTCTTTTAAGACAAGCATGAATGTGAGTGATGGACAAGAACCACCAAGATAAAACAGATAAATAATGGTTAAGTTGCAGTTTCAAAAAATACAACAACAAAGACATTAAGGTCTGCCGAAACAGTCAATAGGGTGGCAAAAAAGAGAAAACATGCCAAAGTAAGAGACTTAACAGCATTAAGTTATTTTTTAGTCCTAGTAACTACAGAAATAAAAGCTTATTGTCAGTACCAGAAGAACAAAAGTAATGAAAAATATTTGCCAGTAGAAGACAGCAAATTCTCAGCAAATAGTTATAGGCCATAGTAGAGACACTACCTCTAGAGGAATACATACTCCAACAAGTAATAGTAACATACATGAACAGCCATAAAAACATTTTAAACTCTCTCGCAAAATTGGTTGATTCTGGACATAGGTATTATGGGGAAAAAAGTAATACAAAAATTCTGTGTTCAGTTCTACGTGCTGTGAGAACTGGTGGAAAATTAAGCAACAGGTTTCACACTGACCTTTGGCTGAAAAAAAGGGTAACAAAATAGTTGCTGCTCTTACCTTGTTTTCAAACTGGATATATTTGGACTCTCACATAAGTTGATAGAGAAAACTCCCAAAAATTGATGAAATGAAACAACACAGGTTCTTTGTAGATGGAATTAAAAACTGTCTGTTTTTTGAAGGCTGGCCAATGACATGATTTTCATGCAAAAGAATGAGTCAGAGAGACAGAAGAATGTAGTAAGATGCAGAACTGCCTGGAAATGAAAGCATTACCATGGTAAGGACACCTACAAACAGCTGACAAAAATACAGACAACACTATACAAACACAAACTCTTCAAGCCAAGTGCTCATCAGTACTAGTCTCTGGCATCCCAAACTCAAACCTGATCAACTTGGGCTGACAGCTCTGTAGAAGGCAGCGTATCAGTACTCTAACGCTTGCTATGCCCACAGAGGTAGGAGCTGGAAAACCAAATCACCACTATTATCTCTTCTGTTGTGCCACTAGGAAGGAACTACTCATAAGCCTCAAAGCCACTTCAGGCTGTTTGGTTTCATGTATGTGAAGTCCTCATCATCACATGGTCCTAGTCCCAGAGTAGAGCCACAGTACAACACACATTGTATTTTAATCTAAGTTACATCCTTCACATAAATACCCATAGTTAATAGAGTCAGCAGATACAGGGTCTTGTCAGTCAGATGTGCACAGTCTGTTATCAACATGCTGGCTGACACAGAGCTTTATTACAAAGACACAGGCTGAAAGACATTAGAACATTCCCCAGGGATGCCAAAATTAATTGACAAGCCTGGAGTTCAGTGTTACTGAGATTTGCCTTTTACTCTGCAAGTTATTTATCCAAGCAGGCAGCATTTAACAAAAAAAAAAACGTACACAGGTGTCAATATGTTTCAATCAATTTAAGTGTGAAAAATTGACTGCTGATATCCAGTGACGCAACTGGCAGGTTTCAAAAGTGTGTGCGGTAGGGGGAGGTTAACTCTTCACTGAATAATTCGCTATACCTATAAACTAGTGTGACAGAGAGTGAGAAGAGGCGTCTGCAGTATCACAATCACTATATTTTTCCTTGCATGTGGTCAGCTGATGTCGCGGGTTAGAACTATGAGGTTGTTATAGCCCAAAAGGTTTCGCGATTACACGGTTTGGAGGCAAGGTAAACCCGCCCAAACCTACACAAAAGAACTTAATGGCTCCTTAGGGTTTGTTTAGGCAAAGGAAAAGGAACGTGATACACAGGGCTTAACTTAAGGGGGGTGAGAAACAGAAGCGTTTTAATAGTGAACGCCATCAAAACCATAAAGCGATCATTTAAATACCAATAGGACTGGAAGGAAAGAGAGGGAGAGACTGATAAATACATAAATAGGCATATACAGGTATAACACGGTCTCCCGTTTCGACCCCCATCTCCCGTTCACACACAAAGGACCCGCCACGCGGTCGCACCGCCGGCGGGGGGGGGGGGGGGGGGGGGGGGGGGGGGGAAGGTGCGGAGGAAAGGAGTCCCTGTCCGTCACCTGCAAAGTTTTCAGCCCGAGAAAAACTTCTCCTAGAGCAAACCTCCATGCAGGAACGTGGTCCTTCTTCCTCTGGGACAGCTGCGAGAAGACCTGAGTTCCCCGGGGGCAGAACCCCGCGGCTCCTGGCTCTCCCCTCTGCGCAGCGGGGCACGGACCGGACCCTCAGGGAACGCCTGGGGGTTTCCCGCGTGGCGCGCGGGAGCTCGAGCGGAGCCGTTAGAGCCCGCGTCGCTTTTCCCCTCGCCAGCGGTTTGTGTCCCTTCGACGCAGGATCTGGGGGCTTACAGCCGGTTTTACCCCTTATCGGGTTAAACTCAGTCCAAAAGCCACCCCCCGCCGGTGATCGGCAGAGCGGAAAGGTCTACCCGCTTCGCAGAAGGAGTCTTTTACTGCCCCGGGGACACTGAGGTCCCTGCGGGGGGTTTTCTCTCTCTCTCTCTCTCTCTCTCTCTCTCTCTCTCTGGTGAAGCTCCGCAGTCCTGCGGCGCAGAGAACCGAAAGTGCCGCCGCCAGCCCCGGGGAGTGTCTGAAACTCCGCTTTTTATGCGCTTGTTCGGGGAGGCGTGTCTGAGTGTCTCGACTCCCGATCAGGGAACCGAGAGGGCTGGCGATTCTTTTCCAAAAGTCGCGAGAAAACTTTTCCCGCGCTTCGGGGAAAAGGAGGAGGGGGAGAACAAAGGGCTCACCCCTGCCGGAGCCATCTCAAAACCGCGACAGCTGACAAGGCACTTCTCATTTTTGTTATCTGATAACAGCCCACTAACAATACTATGATAAAGTGTAACATGGAAGCTGGATTCCTACAAAAGAGACCTAGGAAATGTTTTTTGAGAGGAGCTGTTCTCAAAAAAAAAAAAAATTACATACCATAATGGCCAATTACCTGAATGGAAGAATGCCAGCCTGTAAACCCCTCCACCACAGTCGCTGGTGCAGTCACCACCAAACTCCTCCAAAGAGCATAATTTAGATTTCTGATATATGAGCTCATGTCTCACCTACTCTGCTGGGGCACCAGAACACACACCAGTAGAGTTTCTGCCACCTTTGCAGCAGGAGAAAGAAGAGTACTGATATTCCTGGGGACAGCCCTCTCCCTTGGCCAACCAAACTACTGAACAGCTAAGATAATAATAAAAATATTAACAAAGCCGTATCTGGGAACAGAACAATTTTTGCTATATTTTTATAAGGAATCGTTCAAGTCTATACTGTTACGAGTTCATTACCCAAGACAACTAGCTGAAATAACATCTCTACAGCTTTATACATTTCTACAGCAAATAAACAAGGCATAAGTCATTATAAATGCCAGTCATGTAAAGGCATTTTATCAAATGTTAAATTTTATCAAATGTAAATATCTCTGAATACCTGCTTATGTAAATCACTGACTGGCATGTACACAGCACTTAATGATTTAGGCTGTGCTCACTTTTGAAATAGATAACTAGAATCTAACTTTGCTTGGGTGCATGAAAATATTACCGTATTACCTCTTTTATATATATATATATATATATCTCCCCACATGTAGTATAAAACAAAAAGAAATCTAGATATAAAACTGAAGATTCTTTTGAATAGATTCATTTATATGTTTGTGTTTGTTTAAGGAAATTCATGAACTTGGAGGAACATATAGCTAGCAGAAATTTAAATTCTTTTTAAATTCTTACCTCTTCAGAACTATGAAGAATGTATTTGAAACAAGCAAATCACTGGTTTCAAGATTAGTATTCACTGTGGCCTGCAGATGAACAAAAGATCTATGAACATTCAGAGACAGCAGATAGGATTTTTCTGTTTATACGTGCATCCCCTAAATGGGAACAACTCTAGCTCAGTAATTTTCTAGTTTTTATTTCAGGCAGCAAAGCAGCTGTGACTTCATTGCTTCAGTTTAATTTTAATTGAATGTGCAGTTTGGAATATGTTAAAATGATCCACGTGACGTATTTTAGAACATCTTGTATATAAGAGTGCTGAAAATCCATCAGACTCTAGAGTAAGAAGAGGATAGTGTACTGTGTAAAGAGATTACATTACTGATTATAGTCCTCCTCAGTACCCCAATCTCAAAATTCGTTTATCAAAACGCATGGGTCTATGTTAAACCAGTAGAGCAGTAGGTAATATTTGTTGTGCTATGTCACCTATAATATTTTACCATGAAAAACGAGACTTTGAAATATAGATGTTCAAAACTTATCAATTTCCAATCCTAAGAGTTTTCCTTTGAGGGAAAAAAAGTTCATAGATGAAATCAGTTTCTTTACAAACCCAAAACTCCACACATTTGTTTAATTAACCATAAACATCCTTTCAGTAAAAAATGTTTCAAAACCATAAAGTATGCTTTTTTAAAGTACTGCAGTTTGTTTCTTTGTAAAAGACAATAATGTTCAACTTTGGATGATGTACAGTATTTAAAATAATTCACCTTGTAACTGTCACACCCACCAATGAACTAAAATATTTTCTCACTTCACTCCTTGTACATGAATCCCTGGAGTATAATTATAACTACGTATTTTTGTGTACCTAACCACGACTCAACAAGGCCATTTTTATTCTGGTAAAATTCTTCAGCATCTTTTGTTCTCGGACAATTCTTTTCATTACAAACCTAAAGTCTGTAGGCTACCTACAATAAAGAATTCCCCAAAACCCTAGAAGACTATTTCCTACTGTGATTTTTGTCATTTACAATTTTTAAATTGTAAAACTTCCAGATGGAAGATATGCAAATAAAAAATTATATACTTATATTTCACAGTGATACCTTTTAATGTGCCCATTTCCTGCTAAAGGGAAATCTGTAACATGCATATCGGAATCTTTTGCTATCATTTTTTAAAATATGTGCAGGATATCCTTTTCACCAGCAAAGTAGGAAACCGAAATTAAAATGTATTAAAACACACTCCCTTCCTAAAGGTAAATCAAGAATGCTTGAAGGAACACCCACTCATTTTCCTTTGCTTTTGCTTACACAAGGACTTAAGCAATTTTAGACCTGCTCAGCAGAAGACAAAAATATACACTGGGTTCTAAAGTGTCATAGAGTATCATCTCTAATATTTCATTCAGATGAATGCAATTGCATAAACCTAAAACTTTAGTTGAATGGATTCATCATCACCTCCACCATGAGCATGCCCCCCCCCCCCCCCCCCCCCCCCCCCCCCGTTTCACACCACTGTATACCGAGCCACCAATGCTTTCCAGGAATTTGCAAGGACACGGAACATAGCCATGTTAAAAAAATGGTTTGATTATGCTGGATAACAGAGCTTAACTAAATATTTAAAACTACTGACAGCATTTATTGCCTTTTAAACTTTAGCAGGTCATTGTCAACTCCAGTACTTCACATGTTTACCCACCTCTTCTTCAGTTTCCACGTGGACTAATGCTTTTGTTACCGAATACATGTGTTAATGCCACTTCTCTTTTTTTTCAAGCAGAAAGATCACAGACGTTTTCTATTGACTAGAACGAGTTTTTCCCTTTCAATAAGGTACAACAATGTTAGCTTACATGCCTATATACCAGAAAGCAAATACAACATGATTAAATTCCTAACAAAGTATGCCTATGTACATATATACTTTCCTCCATTTTCTTCCTCTCCAGTTTTCTGCTTTTATGACTATGTATTGCTTTCATGATGTGCAATACAATTACTGAAGAACATTAAATAATAGCTTATTGTTGACACTAAAGTACTAAAAATAACACTATCATTATCTTGTTCTGATGCTTTTTATGCTAGTTTTTTTTATTAGTCTGATCATATCAACTTATTTCATTTTTTCAAAGCTAATATTTACATTGTACACTGTCCAAAAAAGTCTTTCATGCAGAGCTAGCTAATAAAGAGTAATTAGTTATGTAATATTACAGTCTGTGCAACCTACAATCCTACTTGGTTAGAAAAATTAATTGTAACACCTTAAAAATAGAAACTTTATTCCTATTTATTGGGACATACTGACTTGAACAGAAGTTCAATGCATTGAAAAATATAAAGTCAAATTTATTTTTTAAATGCATCTGATTTCCTGAATAAAGATAAGATTTCCCACTTGGTAAGCTGAACCTCCAGCTTATTTATGAGACTGAACAGAAATAGTTCATGTTTGTCATCAAGTTGTCATTTAAACCAATAGTCAGTAACAACAACCTGTAAGACTGTAGTCTTCAGATTGTGGTGAAGATGCATGTAAGTGTATACACCAGGAGAGGATATTTCTTTTCACACTTCCCAGAAATGTAGAGATATGATATTCATACAATTGTCTCTTCTAAGAAATCAATCTGTTCAGATGTAAAGGGACAGGAAAAAAAAGACATTAGTTGTTCAGCATAAAAGTGAATGCAGCCTTTCAAGAGTGCTCCTTTAAGATCAGCCTGTAGAAGTTTACAGGAAAAATATACACTGAAAACAAACAACTTGTATTTTAGCATCTTTTACTGATATTCACTTTTTCTTCTGGAAACTGCCAATTATAAAAGTAGCAGTGTTAACATGCACTCAACCTGCAAAGCAAAATCAAATGGCAACTACAAAACTAACTTTGACACTCCCCCAAAGAAACCCAGGAGTTAAACACACAGCTGCAATTTCCTATATTAAAAACTCAATATTTTGAGTCAACTCTTAAAAAAAAAAAAAAAATTAGTGTTTCTTAAAAATGGCAACTTAAAAACATCCTAACTCTTCCATGTAATTTTATTATGCAGCACAGCTGACTCATGCCTTAACCAGCAGCAATGCAACTGTGGCCATAGCTAATGGAACTGAGAAAGACTGTGTAAGTGTCAGACAGTGCTTCTTAGAGCATCTTACAATCAATGCTTTCATGCAAAGTTATGTCAGAAAATTAAAAAAAAAAAAAAAGAAAACCCCAAAACTAGAAACCAGTTTTAGAAAATCTGTATTATGTTCAAATTAGCATAAACAGCTATCCAAACACAGCACTAGCATTTGTCGTCTTTTTGCCATCCACCAATCTTCCTCCACAATATTATCAATAATTTTCTCTCCCTTATGTTTTTTTAAAAGGTGATAAGAATTACTTAGGAAAATCTTGAAAACCATCTTTTCCTCTCTCCCAGAAGTTTATGGGTTCAACAGCTGTAGTTTTGATTCCAGTGAAAATAACTGGGTATTATAAAGCAAGAAAAAGGGTCGCTAGTCAAACAGTGTATACAGTCAGCTCATAAAGTCTTACTAATATATGGGCATTAGGCTGATAGAGAATTACAATAGTATCGATGCAGGTATTTTGACTAACCATGTTTTTCTCTTGCTCTTTACAGTGTTCTCTCCACATAAGCTTCTTTACTTGGTTATCATAAATCATAACTGAAAAGAGAAAAATCTCTGATTGTGGTTTTTGCCAACCCAACAACATTATTCTTCCCACTTTCAATCGCAGAATAATGCCATTTCCTTTTTAACATTTTTGTATTGCACTGCAGCTTCCTTTTATAACCAGGCATCCAACAGCAAGCCATGAAGTAGTCCAAGCATGTGGACAACAAATGTATCTAGCAATCTAGTAATATATTTGATCATTAATATTATCTGTTTGTTTATTATGGCCAGAGGTATAAAGAAATACTCAATGAGATTTCAAAATGGTAGCTTAAAATTAGATAAAACAGAAGATATAGCTCATAAAAAAGCAAACGCAAGGCATTTGTTGCCTAACCTGTTTCAGTGCATGCACAACAAGTGGTATTGCAAATATTTGCTTTTGTATGTTTTGCATTCCTAATTTCAATAGCTCTATTCCAAACACTGAAGCTGATTTTGAACATTTGCTGTTGGTAAAAAGACTCAAGACAGAAACGCAAAATAGCTTTCCCTGTGTTATGCCTACAATGTTTAAAAGGGCTAACTTTATTTTGGAGAGTTTAAGGTAAGATGGTGTAACTTTTAGAAGGGCTTCTCTCAGCCGTGAAATGAGATCTTTTCCAGAGGGAATGATTCTTCACTTCCTAGAAGTAGTTCTATCAAGGCCAGGAAAATATTTCCCTCTGGTTTCATGGGAAATGTTGAGGGCCTTCAAGAGCAATGTGGAGAAAACCCCACTATTTTCATGAACATGATCACTAAGTGTAGTCAGGGGCAGGAGGAGGAGCAGATAAAAAATTTTGTTTTGGATTTTAACAATTGAGCTGAAGTCACAGATTAAAATGATGAGTAAATTCTGAAATGGAGCTTCAGAGATTGTGTTAACCCAGATTAACAAAGCTTCTTTGCACTGGGGTATCATTCAGTTTCTGAGGCTCAGTGAAGAGCAGCTCAGTTGCACTTCTGTGTGTCAGTGGCTTCCTATGGCACCAAATTACCCAGTTCCACACTAAACCACTTCCAGTTGTGAAATCCATCTAAACTATGGGGAAACATGCTATGATCGAGCCCCAACCTCCAAGTTGGCAGCATAGATTAGCTGTCATCACAGCAGCCACCTCAGCCTCCCCTACAGTATCATCTCTAACACCATCACTGATAATGGAAGAAAGCCCGCAAGAAAATTGTCTAAAAGAGCGTGCTGTAAATCAGCATGAATATTCAGCATGAAGAATTAGAAAATACAGCAAAGAAAGTGTTCATTTATTCATTATATAAGTGAAATAAAAGAATCTGTAAGGAAACTACTGTGCTACCACAAAGACATCTACTTGTTCCTACTCAATATTGATTGTAATAGATCAGCTTCTGTCACAGATACAATTAAAACAGGAACAAACGAGGGAGATTAGAACAAAGCACTCAGGCTTTGATAGAGTGATATTGCAAAACACGATTATCGAAACATTAAATAGCCTCACATGACAGCATCTAGTAGGGAGTTTTTCCCAAGTTTGCTTACCTGATGGACTAAGGCTAAGGTAGCAGAAGCGATGCAGATGAGGTAGTGGGGAGCCTCTCCTGGGTTAAGATACTCTCAGGAGATCCATGTTTCAATGTTTAGATCGCTTCCACTTCCCAACTGCCCCATATCTTTCAGTGCAATACAGACTTAGCCACAGCAGTGCACTAAATATAAAGCATTGTGTCACTTTCATTGAAATAAAAGCATTTTGGTCAAAAGTAAGAACAAATGGCTGGTACCTACATTGTGCAAAGAACAAAAATAATTTATCATAATTCACATATTTTTGTATACATATGAGCTTTTTCAGAAAAAAAAAATCCATACAAGTAACCACCTCTGCTTTTTCAATTTTATACTTATTTTAGTAAGATTGTCTTTCCATATGGCTTTAGTGTAGCAAAACTTACAGCACATGCACACATCTAAGCAGATAAACATCATATATTTGCTTTGCTGTTTATTTTGATTCATGTTAATTAAACATCTTCAACAGGATGCAATGAAAATTACTTAGCTCCAAGCTATAACCATTGCTTTTCAGAAGCAGGGCAATAATAAACTCTGTCAATGCTTTCATCAAAACTTGCTGTTAAAAATATGCAGAGAAATGTTTGCAAGGAAGAAAGAGCAACAGGGGATAAAAGAGAAAACCACAAACAGGCACATAAATATGCAGTTTTTAATACACAGTCCGGATTCCCATTTTCATTTTAAAGTGCCCTCATCCTTGAGTGAGCACAAAGAATAGGAGCAACTTGGCAGATGTAACGGTATCAGTAACAAAAGTAATAACAGCCAGATCCTGCTGCCTCTGTTTGACTGACAGTTCATTTACCTGCTTTCCCTTTTTTTCCTTTCTCCAGTAACCACAAAAATGTATTACATGTTTTGTATTGCGTGTTTTGCTTGAGCGTAAGTGCACACGGGCAAGAAACAATTTCTCTGATGGTATTACATGGAGCAGGCTAAATGCTAGGCTTTTGTGAGTGGCCTGAAACTTAATTTGTGCAGCTTGTGAACCATGCAGTGATTCATGGCACAGGTAGCTCTGCTCAACTCCTGACTTACTTCCATCTCAATCCTCTGGCTGTGGTTACATATTCCTATGTGCCTCATCTCAGGGTTAGGTATTTTCAAAGTAGAAAAGACTAACAACAGCTGTTGATGAGCTAACGTCCTAGCTTGATGACTCCAGCTAAAAGAACGGCCAAGACTCTTGTTTCAGGTCATTTCATATATTTACAGTTTTTGCTTTGATTTCATTTAAGTATCAAGCAAAAACCAAACAAACATACAAACAAACAAACAAACAAAAAAGGGAGGGGGAAAAAAATGCAATGTCGTATCCAGTATTTTGCCATAGTCATGAATACTTTTATAAAGTCCTACACAATATACAGATTCTCTAGCTTTGATCATTGGCCGCAGAAGTCAAAACATCTAGCGTATATTATAGATACACGTGTGTGTGCAGAGATGTGTGTGCATTTCGAGAGAGAGAGAGATTCCACTGAAAAATGTTCTGCCTTTTCTAAACTTTAAGTCTGTGGTTCCTGTGAGAAATACAGCATAATTAGCTGAATAAAAAGACAATTATCCACTAATGTTTAATTTCTATGCCTCCTAAACATGTTACTAGATCATAGTCTCAAATAACTACTCAGATTTTTGAAAGAATATTCATGATCCTGCCATATTATTAGATCTATCTATGTCTGTGTACATGTTTGCATGATCTTCTCCTATCTAAATAAGTAGTTTATAGCACACAACAGGAGAAGAATTGATTTTTCCTTTTGTACAGGTGTGTATCTTAGAGAGATACCCAGAAATTCAACCTCCGTAAATAAAGATAGTAGAGAGCACTCCATTATCTATAATGGTGTCTTATAGTTACCTTCTATAAATTTCGGACCTGGGACTGAATATTGAGACTGTCACAAAGTAAGGGAAAGGCGTATGCCGGTTTACCAGTCCCGTAAAGTGATTACTGTTCTTTGTCTCTGGATTTATCTCTTGCCTTTTTTCCTGTTCATCAAGTATTGAATTGTTGCTCAAGCAAGAGGCTGCCGTAGGTTGCTCCAGCCGTAAGAAGGGAAGAGAGGGAGAGACCAAAGATACTTTATTCACCTCTTCCAACCTATCTTCCTTTCCAACATACTTTACAATAATTTCTGTTACAGGCTTAAATTTCAAAGGCATTTCACTACCCCAAAACCTGTTCATTTACAACCAAAGACCCTACCATTTGGCAACCAGAAACATTTCTGAACTATTAACAATGTTCACAATCAGTCGTGAGTACAAAGTCTGCCTGAAACCAGTCAAAGCTCAGCTTTACGCAGCTAGAGCCCACAGTTGCAGCAGGGAAGCATGTAGGAATTTTACTTGTCCTGAAAAAGCAAAAAGAGCATAAACATTTATTTAGAATTTTCAATTCAATTAAAACAAGCTAATTATGTTTAAATATAGGAAACAGGATTACTGGCTGGATTCTTCAATGAGCAAGATAAATATGAAGATACAAACTACTTTAACAAAGAGACAAAGGGCATTTTTCTCCTGCTGCATCAGGAGAGATGGATCTCAAGAAAGATTAGGACCGAATAAGTTGCTGACATTGGAATTTCCTATGTAAAATGAGTTATTCTGAGAAGCTTTTAATAAAAATCCAGTTTCAGTTTTGCAGTAAAGCATCCTCAGCTTGAAATAAAAGAGGACAGAGAGCTCCTAGAGTGCCTGATAGATATTTCATTCCCTAGAAAGAGGGCTGGGTGATGCAGAATTATGATATTTGCATACACGATTTAATTATTATACAGAGAAGTCAAAATTATGAATCTATGAATCCTATTTAAAAAGTTAGAAGGGACGGGGTCAATGGGGAAAGTCATTAATTTAACAATTAACTGATTAGGAAAGTGTAATCTAAAGGATTTAAAAACCCCAGACAAACAACAAAGCAAAGATTATGCATTGACAAAAGACCTATCAGCTGATAACTAAATACTACTTAAGTACATGACAAATCTTCTAATTCTGACTTTAAATGCCTGCATACATAGTAAGAGCCATTCAAATATTTCAAGATGTTTTACAAGCTCTTGAAAACTCATTCTTTTCTCAGACTTTGTTTATAATAACAGTGAGATAAAAGCTGAACCAACAAGTAAGATAAGTTTGTTGCAGTTATCTGGATAGAGCTTTCCATCTCTAGAAAGTAATAGAGGTTTGCTAAATACAGCCCGAAGCAGGTCCCATGATACCATTGATACATTTGAAAAGCAAATAAGCCAGCTCGTTATCTATACCAACAGGGGGTTTGTTTGGTTGGTTGTTTTAGGTTGTTTGGTTTTGTAGGTTTTTTTGGTGGGGTTTTTTTTTTTTTTTTTGCTGTTGTCATTTTGTTTGGTTTTGTTTTAAACAAAACCCAACCTTTCAGGCAATGGGCCATCACTGTTTCTTTTCTTCTTCTGCCTGGTGATGGAAATGTTCTTAGGGTCATGCCCCATTGATAAAATTAAATATAATCTACATACGCAAGTATCAATAGTAATATACAGACTTGACAAAAAACTCAGAAAATTTCAACAGCTCTTAGTTTCCACTTTCTAAGGTTATGCTAAGAAACTTTGAAAATTACAGATCAGCAGCATTCATGGTAAGAAAGCCCTACAGCTAATTATTAGCAGCTGAAAGGAGAATAACTTCAAGGTAGTTTTGATGCCCAAGTCACATAAATACTGTGCAAATGTTACAGTCTAGAGGAAATTGGATTTTCTGCTTCACAGCAAGCACTGATATTTCTTATTGGTTTCCATCAGTTATTGGAATAAATGGATACATATATATGTTAATATATACATAATTATGTATTTAAATATTATAAATCTATAATTCTGAATAACAATAACATTCAATAAACATTTGATTCAAAAAAGGTGATACATTAAGTTTGTCAGTTTAGAAAACAAATTTTTTGGAGTACAGACTATTTTATTTTACTTTGTTATTTTTTTCTGTTCTATTTCAACTATATCGAGCCCTGGGAGGCCACAATCTATTTTAAATAAAGTATGCTTCACACCCTGGATAGACTGCATTTTGTTACATAGTTCCTTTTAATAGCTAACATACCTGCCTTACAGTAGTCACCTTCTCTAACACCTCCAATATCTGTTTGAGAGATCCATTCCAGATCCTCACTGACAGAATTTCCAGTTTAAATTTATTCAAAGCAGTTATTGTCCTTAGCTTATATTGTTATTTTCCATTCCTCTTGTAAAAGGGGTTAATATCTATTAGTCTTGATTTAGTTATGATAAATAACTTCAGCTTTGCCTTATAAAATGGCTTCTTCAATTTCTTTCTGATCTTCTTTCTTTGCCTTTATTCCTGACTGAAGTCATCACTCTTGTGCATGCTTTCTCGAAAAACTACATGCAGTATCTCAAATAAATTCTCACAACGGTTTCCCTCCAGTAGAATCCTAATGCATCCAACCACCAGACTTTGAATTTCCCTAAAGAAGATTTTACTTTTGCAGACACTGCAATTTCTATCATAGGGCACTATAGAAAATTCCCATTCAGCTCTAGTAATCTAAGGGACATGTAACTCCTCTAAGGTCCTGCCTAAGAAACAGAAAAGATTCTGCTATGCAAATTTTCTTAAAAGAAAAACAACCATTTAATTGTTTGTGATGTTTAACCACACTCTGCCAATGGACAGATCAGTTATTCTGCAGATGTCTAAACTCTCTATCATAACGATAACAGCAATCTATATAGCACTACTTGGGGGGGGTGGGGTGGGGGGCGGTAGTTGGAAGAATTGCTTTAGCTATGTGCAGACTCAATCCGTCACAGGCCTCATCCAGGAGCCACACCAGGTAGCACCTTGCTCTGAACAGCCCATTAGAATTCATTCCTCTTACTGAAATTACTTTCTACTTTAAAAATATGCCAACCCCTCCCACCCCAAACAATACCTAAACAGTTCAGGCAATGGCACCTGGAAGCTGAAAGCTGATATTAGAGTACATTCAGGGTGCCCTCTGGAATACTGAATAGTGAAGCCTAGAGCATCCATCCATACATCCATTCTCTTTCAACCTATGCTTGGAGGAACAGATCAAGAGAGGAATCAGAGAAAAGACAGACCATGTAAGCCTGTATAGATCAGAAGAGCTTCAGACTCCTTATAGTGAACTGTCCTTACTCCCAGCACTATTATACAGTCCAAGTGCAGAAAAGGTGGCTAACAGCAAGTGAAGATAAATCTCAATTCCCAGCCCTTTATTCCCAAGAGCAGATACTAGAAATAGATGGGAGTAATGGAAGAGTGAAAATTTTACTGGGTGGGCCAGGTGAAATTTATGTTTATCTGTTTTGTATCTTTATTTCTTTTATTTTTTTCTACTTGTGAACTTGTTCCCCACATGTCCAAAAAGTGGATTTCAAAAATTGTAAAACTTCAGAGCAAGCATTTCTTTCATACTCAGTTTGCAAGTCTGGAGGAGAATTTGTCAAGTCATCCTAACAATGCTTTTTTCAGGACTAGCTTCAAGTAATTGCCAGAAGGGCAGAGTTCTTCAATAGATCGGATGTTTGAACACTCACACAGAGGTAGAAAATAAGGGCTAATCTCTCCTCTTGTCCTGCTCTTTCAGGAGACCATTTTAAGCACTGTCACAGAAGGTAAGATAAAAAGGCAAGGGGCTGGCTAGACATCTCAGTTGCTCATCATCACTGCTGGGAAAGATAATTAAAATATTCACACCAGGAGGGATATCCTCCCATAGGAGCACACTTATTGTCCTGACCGGCGGTTTAGAAAGTCATCCTAGGATAGCTTCAGGTTATGTAAGTGATTTATAAAAAATTAATTGCTCATTATTACTAAAGACATACCTCTAAGCTCTCTTAAAAGAGAGGACATTCAGTTCAAGCTATTCTTTGTCTGAACAGTAGAGGGAATTTCACCCAAGGGCTTGTACCAAAAATAAACATTTTGTTTTGTACCACATACTGTCTGTCCTGGTTTCAAAAGCAACCTGTGTTTTCATGACACATTTTCCTTACCTAGGATTGTAAAAGATTAAGTTTAGTCAGTCCGAACCCCTGCTTAAACTCTCTACAGTCCACTTACCAGACTGAAAGTTTACACAGCTCTTGTTTTCACATTCCCTTTGTCCTTATTTCAACCCATTCTTCACTCTCACCTATCACCTCCATCTACATTAATAGAAAAGAAAGGAGAGGAAAAGAAGAAAAAAATCAGAAAATTACTGGAAAAAGAAAAGCTGTGACCAGAGAGAAAGGAAGAGAGAAATTGAGAAAAGCGGAGAGGAAAGTTGGGATTAAGAGTAGTGCTTGATGAACAGGTTAGTGACACGAGGGTTGTGGGAAGTAGAATGAGTGAAGAAATGAAGACAACAGTGAAGTAGGTCATTAAATGTTAGCAAGTGGGCAGACAAACCCAGTTCCAACACAGCTATCACAGGCATTGCTAAGAACAAAAGAGAAAGATTCTCAAATAATTCTCCTTTTAAATACGAAGCATATGGAATTTTAAATACAGAAGCTCATATATACAGTTATAAGAGAAAGGCAGATGGGATGAGAGGAAATCAGCAATGACCTACACAGTTGGAGACCACACTGATGATGTTTTTTAACACTGTATATCCATGAAGGTTTACTCTGTCAGGCACACAACCCGAATACTTTCAGAACTGAAAGCTTTGCAGAGGAAATCCTGTATCTATTTAACCACTGCTGCTCTGATGAAAGTCTAGATTCTGCTAGCTGGGACAGATAGCGTTGCATCCACCTTGCAGAGGCAATGATTTTCTGATGATATTTCTCTTTTAGAAAACTAATATATTGTCTACCCCCGAGAAAAGGAGCAAGGAATTGATCTTTACAGCAGTAGGTGGCTTAACTGTCAGACACCAGTGGCGTCTCCTTTGATGATTT
Source organism: Bucorvus abyssinicus (assembly GCA_009769605.1). Classification (NCBI taxonomy): domain Eukaryota; kingdom Metazoa; phylum Chordata; class Aves; order Bucerotiformes; family Bucorvidae; genus Bucorvus; species Bucorvus abyssinicus. The sequence goes on along the minus strand of CM020030.1, from coordinate 14,875,242 downwards.
TGAAGAATCCCTCTGACAGGATCCCAAAGCTGGTTCCCTTGGAAACCACAGATGATGCATGACTGTATTATGTTTGATTCTCCAAACATCATTTCAGCTCCTCCCTGAGATTTAGTTCTTGTTTGTTTGTCAAGCCTCTGTTTCTGAAAAGCATGTTCCAGTGAAAGACTCCAAAAATTAATCCTCCTCCTATTTCTGAGTAAAACATAGTAAAACATCACTCAGAGATTTACACTTTCAATCAAGCAAATGAGATTGGGCCCTCTCCAGATTTCACTGCCAGAACAAGTTCTTCCCAGGAGGGATAAAAGAGGATTTGTACAAGAGCAGAAGTTATCCACCAGAGACCATCATGTGGAGGTGACCAACTGGGAAAGGAACCACAGATTAACGTTTATCTTGCATAAGGTAGAAGATAGAGACAATGTGTCTTTCAATCTAGACTAAAGAACCAAGCAGAAAAACAGCTCAGGGTATGCTTTAGGCTGTGGAATATGGGACCTAATTATCAATTAAGAGGGCATAGTTATAAAAGAATATGAATATTAATGAATATCAGACAGCCCTCCAGGATACAAATATAAATATGATCCCAGAGAAGGACTATTTCATAGAAGAATATCAGTTTTAATTCAATGATTACTGCACTTGCAAATGTGCAACAGAGGGCTGTATTAAAATGGGGCATAAAGTATACTCTTCTTTTCATAACAGGTCTGAATGTTACAAGACAAAGACAGGAGATGGGAAATACTGCTGACAGTGACCCACCCTGACTTCAGGAAGAGTGAAAGTTAGTACATACAAATTCAAGCATGCACACTTAGAGGCTTTGACACGGCGTTTTTGAGGGTACAGAAAGAAGGAAATATCTTTAGAGAAGCAGAGTTCTGCAGACATGTATTCCTTTCTGAGGTTTTTGTTCCTTTTTCCCCTCTCCCCACTACAAGCACCTGAACCGCCGTATTCTAGGCCTGATGCATTCCAGAAGGCTGATGGCTTGCTTTGCCATGAGGTCACAGTGTTGGCTCATGGTCAACATGGGATGCACCAGGATGCCAAGCTGCTTCCCAGCAGGCCAGCCTCCAGCCTGCAATGTCGCTGCTGATTATTCCTCCTCAGGTGCAGGACTTACTGAACTTCATGGCAAACTCCTCTGCTCATTTCTCACATCTTTCAAGGCACTTCTGGAGGGCTGCACAACCATCTGTTAGCTCTACCAAGCATTCCTCCCAGTTTGGGGCCATCAGCAAGCTTGCTGAGGGGTGTTCTTTGCCCCATCATCCAGCTCATTGATGAGGATATTAAGCGACATTACACCCAATATCTACCACTTGTCCCTGTTTGAAGGAAATGAAAGGCAGCAAAAGCAACAATTTGCTCTCAGGGGAGGTTTATCTCCTCCAAGAGCTAAAGTGTTCGAGCTGGGAAAATAATGGAGTGCTTTGACACCATCAGTTATGGCCACAGGCAAAGAAAGCAGCAGGCTTGAATAAGGGGAAACGAAAATTAATTTAATTCGAAAACAATGAGCACCACAAATCATCACTTAAATTTGAGTAGGACAGAAAGAAAGGGAGAACAGTGATATTAAATACATAAATAGATGTACATATATCTTCCTCCCACTCTACCCACCATCCCCCCTTACTATGAGCCCTCACACACAATTCGCACCAGGGGTGGGGCTTTGCAGCAGGGAAGGGATAAAACCAGAATGGAAAAGGCATGGTCCTTTTAACCTCATGCATTTGAGTTCCAAGTTGAATTTTTTGGGACAAAATTCCTCTGCAATGCGTAGCCTCTCTCTGGGGTGGCTGCAAAACTTAAGAATCACTGGGTTTCCAGGGAATGTCCTGGCTCTCTCTCCCCAGCTGCAAAACGTGAGAGTCACTGGGACTCCAGGGAACATTCTGGGTTCTTCTCTGCATTCCAGTGGGGCCTCCACTCTCGGCACTTTGAACCCTTTTTCTCCTCCCTCCCCAGCAGTTACTCTCTGTACAGATTTGGGGGGCTCTGCATCTCTTCTCCTGGTGCCTCTTCCTTCCACCCCCACCAGTAATCAGTAGAGTGAAAAGGCTACCTGCCTCACGGAAGATCTCTTCTGGTTGTTGCGGTGACTGCTTGAGGAGTTTTCTCTTTTCATCCTTCTCCTGCTGAACTGAAAAATGCGCGCCAAAAGCAACGTGTTTTGTGGCTTTTTATAGTGTTATTCAAAGAGGCATTTATTGACATGGCTTGGCTCCGGGGGTGGGGGGCGGGTGGGGGATGCGAAATTGGAGCCAAGGTGGCAAAACCTCCTTTCGTGCACTAGACAAGGGAAGGGGGGCCTTTGCCCCCCTCCTTGTCCTGGAGCCAAAAATCCTAAACGACAGCACCACTGGAGAACGCTGCTAGGGACTGGCCTTCATTTGGGCTTTGTGCAAATGATCACAACCCTTTCAGCCAAGTAGTCCATCCAGCTTTCTGTTCCACTGCATTGACCATTTACCTAGTTTATACTCCAACAGTATGTCAATTATGATATTACAGGAGACAGTGCTAAAACCATTGCTGAAGATAACCAATGCCCCTGGCTCTCCCCTCATCCACCAATCCAGTCATCTGGTTGTAGAATGTTACGGGGTTTTTCAGGCACAATTTTACCTGTGTAAATAATCTGTGCTGACTACTCCCAATCACCTTGTCCTTCATGTGTCTGGAAATGGTATGCAGAATCATGTACTTCATCACCTTCCCAGGGATCAAGGGGAAGCTGACCAGTCTGTACTACCTCAGATCCTCCCCCTTGCCTTTTCTGAAGACAGAAGAGGCATTTGCTTCCTTCCAGTCCTCAGGAACCTTCCCTGATCAGTATGACCATTCAGAGATCATCCAGAGTGGCCTCACAGTGACATCTGTCAGTTCCCTCAGCACTTGGTGGGTGCATCCTGTCAGGCCCCAGGGATTTATGCACATCAATCTGCTTAAATGTTCCTTGAACTTATCCTCTTACATCAAGAGCAAGTCTTTCATGCTCAAGACTTTCCCACAGGTCTTGGTGAGTCAGGATTCTTGAGGGCTAATTTTAACAAAAAAGACTAACATGAAGATGACATTACCTTGGCCTTTTTCAAAGTGCTCTATCACCAGGTCCCCTGCCCCATTCAGCAGTGTGTCCATATTTTCCTTAGCCTTCCTTTTATTGCTGATATATCTGTATGGAAGTCCTTCTTTTTGACCTTTATGTGTCTTGCCATATTGAACTTCAGGTGGACTTCACCTTTCCGAGCCCTGTACCCCCACACTAACACAATGTGTCTGTACTTCTGACACCAATTCTATATCTTACATGCTTTCTTTTTATACTGAATTTTGTCAGGAGCACTTTGCTCATTCTTGCAGGCCTCCCCACAACCTCACCTGGTTTCCTGAACATGGGGATGGACCCTTCTTGATATTGGAGGATGTGGCCTTGGAAAATCAACCAGCTCTCCTAATCCCCTTTTCTCCTCTCCAGGACCATATCGCACAGTATCCTTCCAAGCATATCCTGAACGAACCCAGGGCTGTCCTCCAGAAAGCTGACATTGTGATCCTGCTATTCACCTTTGTCGCCGGTTAGATGAGACTGGCCAATCACGGGACAAATTCTCTCTCCAATCAGCCCCTCCCACATTCCAGGAGAAAGGGTTAAGAAGAGATAAGAAAAGGAAAAAAAAAAAGTTGCTGAGGCCTCTGTTAAGTTTGGGAAACTAAAACAGTTTTAATAACAATAGAAAGGTATTACATGCAGAAAACAAACAAGAGATTACAAGTATATATTGGATCAGAAAACTAGTGCAGTGAGGGTTAAACCTTGCGTAAAGAAACAAAAGCGATAGAAAAAACCCTGTGAGTCTGTTTAATGGTGGTGGCACGTGACATGGCTGGGGCCAGGAAGCAATGGCAGGGACATGCAGCAGCAGCTGGGCTGTGGAGTAAAGTGATGTCACCAGCAGAAGTTGCAACAGTCTGGACAGCAGAGGTGGCAGCAGTGAGGATCAAGGCGCGGTTGTGGTCCAGGGGCGAAAACAGCGGTGGGGATTGCAGGAGGCAGCAGCGAGAAGAGGCAGTGAGAAGCAGGGTCATGGGCAGGCAGCAAGCAGCAGTGAGCGAAGAAGGGGGTTGCAGCTGGTCCGAGCACAGGGTGGAAAAATGTGTGATTTTCCATCTGCACGCCGTTCTTAAAGAAACACCGTGCCTGCCAAAAGCTCCACAGCCAGTGAGATGTGCTGATGTGCAGGGGAGGAATACACTAATTGGTTTCTTTGATATGTCGATCACAAACAACTCAGCCCTGTTTATCTTAAACCCAAACAGCTTTTTTCCCTCTATTCAGGATCTTGACCTCTACCACCTCATACTCACTGCAGGCAAGGCTGCTGCCCCCAGCCATCACATCCCTGAACAATTCTTTCTTGACAGTAAGAATCAGGCAGAGCAGAGTGCCTCCCCCCTCAGTGACTCCTTGATCTCCTCTCCTAGGAAGCTGTCATCCAGGCACTCAGAAACCTCCTGGATTGCTTCTGCCCAGCTATCTAGTACCTCCAGCAGATAAGCAGATGGTTAAAGTCCCTCACTGTGATCTGGGTTATCATACCTTCATACATTCTCAAGCTCCAGATGGTGGTTTTTGTAAAGGGATAGCAGTACTTTGCTCCATGAGACCCCACTGTTCGCAAGGCCAGACTTTTTAAGAAAACACATTGCTGACAATTCCTGTTGCACTGTTCAGAGGCCAAAATCCAACTAAGTTCAAGCATTTCCCTGATACAGTAAAAAGTAATCCTGTGGTTTAGATACTTCATTATTCAGTGGTTTTATCCTTATCTGTGTGTTTAACAACTATTGAAGGTCTTTTCTTCCATGAATTTCCCTAATTGCTTTTAAACCAATTTATACTTTGGCACCCACAGCATCCTTTGGCACAGAATTCCACAGCTTAATTAAGCATAGTTTGAAGCAGCGCTTCCTTTTGTTCTTGTTTTAAAACCTTTCATAATTTCATTTGATACTTTCCATTTCTTATGTTGTAATAAATCATGAATAATCATTCTCCATAATCTCTCTCATGATTTTGGATATAGATATTTAAATATGCCTCCTCATATCTTTATCCAAGCTAAATGCTACTACTTCTATGTATCATTATTCTGTCTTTACAGTCTCCCTTATAGCTCCTCTTGTAATCTTCATATCCCTTCATCTTACCTTTTCCAAATTATTGTATTACCTTTGAGATGAAGGGATCAGAACATAATGTAACATCCAAGATTTAAGAGCATCACAAAGATATCTATGCCAACTTACAGCAGTACTTCTTGGTTTCCACTTTCATCCATTTCAGAAAATTCCCACATGCTTTTTGACAATCTCTGAGCACTGAGTTGCTGTTCTAATGGCACTAAGACTTCTTTCCCTTGAGTGGTGAAGGTTAACAGTGTCACAATGACGTAGTAACGAGGGTTGCCTTTCCTTTATCTGCCCTGAGTTTCACCTGACTTGAATTTCATCTGCCACTGTTTATGCACTCATTAAGGTATCAGGGTAGTGAAATCAGTCCATAGCTCCTCAGAGTCGGGTTTTGGTTTTACTGTACTATATAATTTTTTATCCTCTAAGTTTTGTCACCTAAATGTTCATCACTGTTCCAAATAATTTATGGATATGTTGAAGAGGACTTTTAGCTTCCCTAGATTTATCTGTTGAGTAGGAGTCATATTGAACTGTGTGTTGTTCCTATGTCCTCATGTACTGTCTTTCAGCCTTTATAATTACTAGATTTTATCTCTAGCTGCACCACTGTCTTTAGACAAAGCCTCTCCTTTCTCTATGGTCTTCATTTTTTCAAAAAAAAAAAAAGTCAGCTAGCTTCTCTCCTGCCTGCTCTCATCTCACTGATACATAGGGTCATGGGAACTACCTCCTTCTCGAGAGGAAGTCACCATATAGTCCTCAGCAACACCTGAAGGTATACATAGCGACACCTAACAAACAAATCTACCCCCTGCCACAACCTGATTATCAGTTAAATTTTTAGTCTGCCATAGGATATTCTCAGTACAAAAATCACAAATCCATTGCCTGGTACAATCATTCACTGCACAATCCTGCTTCAACTGAGTGCTGTCTCTTCAAATAATCTTTCTCTCTTGTTACTAGCTTAGAGGTAGAACCATAGTATGATGTAATCTTATATGTTGAAAACATACCTGCTTCTTTTCCAGAGCTACTGTAAGAGAACCACATTGGCATCAGTGTTTTGTGAAGACCACTTCATATACCAGATGCCATTAACCTTCATGGCAGGCAACCAGACCCCTGTTATGCTCCATGCAGAAAACTCAGCCTTCCTTCCTCCCACCAGAGAGACACATACTTTTTGTCAACTTTTATGTGGACTTCCTTCTACATTTCAACTTGGAGAGGAACGGAAGAACAGACTGAAAACAGCAGGTTAGTTGTTATGTGTTTGTTCTTCTTTTAAATCACCAAGTTTCTCCTTTCCCTTGCCTGTCCCTCTGCCTCTAAAGGTTAGGACATCTGGCCTCCACAAATGCCTCCTTCCCCACTCTCCTTAACCTTGGCTTACTCAGTTTTATAGCTTTACTAGTGCTGGGTTTAATAGTTCATGATCTTTCTAGAGAGCTGGTTTCATAGCCACTCTGCTAAGACTAGTGGTTGCATTTATGAAGCAATATCATGTTCATGCACGTGTGGACAGGGATTTAAAATTAAATGTATGCTCTAGAACACACTGGGCAATGATTTATCCTTAACACAGAACAGTAGGTATGATCAGGTACAAATCCATTTATTTTACTACAAAGTGAAAAGAAACCCTTCTAACTGTACACTGAAGTACCAATATGCTATTTATTTCACTTCTATACTGAAGAAACTTTAAAGATTAGCAAAACAAAATTTAATCCTATTGACCAGTATCTCATTCTCATCCCAAATACCAGCCATATCATGAATCATCACAGCAGCATCGTATTCCTAGAAGAGCTGCTACAAAGACAGAAAATGAATAAGTGAGTATCCTTGATGTTATGTATTGTTGCTACTGCTGCCCCACTCCATTAGGAAAGAGATCAAAGAACACAAAAGAAAGCTCATTAATTCTTACTCCCAATCTCTTTCAATTTTAATCATCTTTTTTCATGCATTGTATAACCTTTGTCCTATAGTAGCTTACACGGTTAAGAGCATATCAATATGGAAAAGTTTTATCACTATGGTAGAAATCATCAAATGAATTTCAAATAACTCTAGCAGATTTGTATTTTTCCATTCCTAGTGGCTTTGTCAATTTGCATTTTCATTCTTCTCTGCCATTTTTGCTCCCCAACAACTTTTTAAATCAACATTTTGTTTGCCTTTGTCTGCTTCTTCCAGACTACACAAGGTAACACACTTCATCTGTACCATGCGTAATATGTAGGATTCATAATAATCGACATTTCAAAGAGTTTTCAAAGTTGCAGTCAAGAAAAGACAACTCTTCAAATACCTGCTTTGACATCACTTCTGTTTCTCAGCAACAGCACAAATTCTGCCAGTCTCAATACCCATGATGCACCTATTTCAGACTAAAGGGAGAAGATTCTAAAATGAAATTTCATGTATATAGAAAAATTGAAAGCAGAAAGTTAAGGAGAGGTCTGTAGAAAGGACTCTATGTTGCTAGTTGTTTTTTCATTCCGTCACAAATGAAAATTAGTTTGAAATAAATTGTATTTACAGAGTTGAGAAAGTACTATATGATTAAAAAGTTGGCAAAAAGCATTATAAAATTCATTGAAAGACAGATGCTGAGAAAGTAGTTGTATAACTAGTATGTTCTCCATCTTGATTTTAGTATTTTATATATCATTATTTTTAATAGATTCTGTGCATATTTGCTGCTGTCAAATGAATACAAATTTGAGGCTAATCTCTGTTCTCTTCCCTAGTCCATAGTAGGATATCTCACATTAAATTAATTTCAAATCCTGAAACTAATGCTATGATAAAACCAAACCAACAATTCATAAGACAACTTGGTAACTTATTCTTTGCACTTCCCTGGTACTCACTCTTAATTTAATTTAAGTGTAAGGGAGAAGTTGTCCACTAAGAAGGATCACTTTGTTTGTTAATGGTAAAGAAAAACCAAAACAAATAACTTCAGCTACACTAGTGTCAGATAGAAACGTTACTAATCAATAATGAGTAGCAGAGAAAAAAATAAATTAAAAGAGCCACATTGGTATAGCTGCTGTCTCAGACATGTTCAGTAATCCTTTTCCTACCTATCTTACTAAAGAATTGCATGCTAACCAACTCCTTTTATGAAGAAGAATAACAGCAAAATTGTGTTTGAGGCAAACAAGATTAAAAGGTAGCAACTGTATTCTACAATGAAAGAGGATTTGATGTTGGAGGAATCTTTTTTCAATATATTATATGGACATCTTGAACAGAGATAACAGATGTTGTACATGTATACATTACATATATAAAACTAATTTAAACAGTTTATCAGTTGTCAGTCACTGATTTCCATCAGTAAGCCACTAAAGTAAAAAGTAGGAAAGCTTATTGCATGCTGTCACAGAGACACCCACAAAACAGTCTACCCAAAAAGCAGATTTATTACAACCAAAATTTCCCCAGCACTCTGACAGACCAAAGTAAATGACAAGTTTCGATGTCAGGCAGCAATAAAATACTACACCATTAATTCCTAAATGTCCCAGCTTAGAAAAAAATGGGTCGATTAGAAAAAACTGGGTTTATTTTAAAATGACCAATTGTGATGTATTCCTCCCATTCATGTTGGCACATCTCATTGGTTGTGAAAACTTTGGCGGGCTCTCCATCCTTTTAAAAACCGCGTGGGCACAGGGGCTTGACTTCCGGGCTCCCTGGGGCTTTCTCTTGACGTGCTGGCTCCATCCTGCCGCTGCCTCTTCCTCCAATAGGCTGAGGCCTGCCTCGCCTCTTTGCCGACTGGCAACTCCAGACCTGCCTGCCTTCCTCTCACTGGCGCCTGGACCTGCTCGGATTATTGCTGCTATTTCCCCGCACCGTACGGGACTGCCTTCCCTGCCGCCGCCACCGTTTTCTGCCGCTGACGTGCTCCGGAGCCGCTGTTTCCTTTGCTGCCATTTCTTTAACACCCACAACCCAACAGCTGTGCTCGGCTCCTGCTTACGCGTGGGTATTTCACTGCGGATACACTGACTGGCTTAGCGCCGCTCCCGCGAGCCCCCCGACCACATGACTGCCGCCATTTTGAAATGCTTGGTACTGTTGGTTTTTTCCCTTTTGCCTTTGTTTGCTTAACCGCAGCTTAACCCTCGCTATGCCATCCCATATAAACCTGTTAATATCTCATTGTTTTTCTGTATATAATATTTTCTCTAGTGTTATTAAGCTTGTTTTAGTTTCCCAAACTTAAGAGGTCTCACAAACTTTTTCTTTCTTCTTATCTCTGCTTTTAACCCTTTCCCTCCTGGAATGGGAGGGAGGTTATTTAGAGAAAGGAAGAATTCATCCTGTGATTGGCGTACCTTAGCCAACCGGTGACACTAAATTCTGTGAATATTCCTTTTTAGAAGGATAAACCAAGATGTGTATACACTCACAACAGTGAAAACCTCCCACTCAAGGGTTCCCAGAAAAGTGTTCACTCATAACGGAGCAAGGGCTCACTCAAGGATATATCCAGAAGTATTCACTCGCCAGAAGCAGGGGGTGAGGGCTCACTCAATCCCGGTAAGTTTCTTTGGGTGGTGTCCCAGTCCAAGGGGAGACTCCCCAACTGCAGACTCACTGCTCCCAGGAGGACCAACTCAAAGGGGCTTGCAGACAGGTCTCCATTTATACTGTAGTTCAGTCTGATTTATGGTCATTCTCATCAGCTGGGGTCAAGTGCAGCTCAAAGGCAAGGTAAGGGCCTGAAGCAAAGTAATCAGGTTTTAATGGCCATGAAGCTCTGATTTTTGTCAGGCCAGGTGCATGTCATACATGCATAAAACTGAGCAGTCCTCTCTTGTTTTAGAATTTGGAGATCAAGTATTTTTACCTCATTCAACAACATACGACAGCAAAAAACATGGAATGAGTGCATAGTCTTTTACCAACATATCAAAGTAATTACACTAGAAGTCATAGAGTAGGTGGATATATTAGTGCTTTCACTTCTACAAATTCATACTGAGACAAAGTTATTTAGTCGGAGAATTTATAGTAATTATTCTACTAGTCATCCATCTATAACAGCCCTTTTACAGCTGCTGAGCCTCCAACATAACTGTCTTTATCCTCCACCTTTCTCTTCTACTTTCCCTCCAAAATAGCTAAGCCAGCCATGCAATAACAGACTAAAATGTTTTAAAGAATAAGCACAGACCACAATAAGGTCCAATGAAAAGACATATCATCCTAGAAGGCATATCAAGCATTCATTTAAATTGCAGAGCTATCATAAACATCCTTCCTCCCTACCTACTGTGAAAGACCCAAAAGAGCCTCAGGTGGACTGCTGGATTTACGATAGCTGAGGCTAAGGGGACAAAAAGAAGAAACATGGTAACTTTGTCTCTACTGAGTTAAAAAAGACAAGAGAAAAAGAAAGAAAAAGGAAAAAAGATGAAAAATCATATCCCCATTGATTTTCTGTATAATAGTTAAGCCTGTTTATTAGCTTTTCAGCTTTTTTTTTGTTTAAGATTCACAATTCCCGCATTCACTAAGAGAAATCAACGTCAGACAGAATGAGACTGCTATAAAAACTTAGTAACAAAATTTGGGAGTTGAATATTCCACTTTTCTTCAGATCCATGAACCAGTAGGTAGAAATCTGCGGTAGAGTAAGAATGAAATGCAGATAACAGTAGAGAAGACTGCTGAAGGAAATAAAATCTACTGACAGTGACAGTAACAGAGTATCCACTGGTTTAATTTGAATTTGAGAAAAATTACAAAAGTGTTTGCACAGGCATTAGAGAAATTCACATAAATCATCAGAAGAGAATGCACTGTTGCCTCCTTGTAGTTTGAGTGAACAGCAAGCCATTCTGGTTTAATTCACCATTCAGAGTAAATATGGAAAAGGTTTTAATTCAAAATGTGCACAATCACACACTTCCAAACTATTTCAAGTAAGTATTTTAATCTGAATTTAAGAGCGAAGGCAAGCTGTAGGAAAAAAAAAAAGATTATGAAGATAGAGTCTTCTGCAGTTAAATTGTTTCATTTCTACCAAGTTTGTATTGTCTGTGGAATTATGTATGTTCCCAGCAGCTTCCCAGTCAGTCCTCTAGCAGTGCAAGTAGGCAGACTACTGAGAAAGAGTCAATAAAATAAATAATAAGGGGGAAATTATTTAATTCTTTGATTGAGAAAGTTATTATTTTTAGATTACTTAGGGTTTTTTTAGAACAAGTGTAATAACAAGTCTTAATTCATGCCTATGGCTCAATTCAAATCATATTTGCTTTCTTCCTATCAAGGATTCATTAAATCTTTGATTAGATGAGGTAATTATTTCAGGTAGCTTTCCTAACAGACAACAGAAAATGAAAAAACTGATTAAAGAATTAGTTATTTGTGGTTAAAGGCCAAGTTCTGAAGACAGACAAAAAGAAGACCACAATCTAAAAATCTATTCTGGAGTTTTCCAACTGACAACTGGTTAAATAGGTACAATATACAAAATGCATGGACATTCTCCTATGTCCAGTTTTGTTTTAGTGGTTGCAGCTTACTTCAGTAAAAAATTTAACGTGGCCTGAATGACTCTTAAATAATAAATAGGGAACAGCTTCCTAACAAGAGCTCCGTGTTGTTCTATCTCTTTTCTAAGTGAATGATTCCCATTTTTTGTTTCCTTTGCTCATAGTATCTAGATACTCTGACAGCTAGACACATCTACGCCTAAGATGTCGTGGGTCAATAGTGCATACTGCAGAAGTTCAATTAGGAATGGCGTAAATACATTTCCCACTTCGGTGCACATTATTTGAATTTCTTCCCCAAAACAAATGAAATGGGAATACATCTCTTTAGACTCTTAAGAGTGTTTAAAGAAATATAGACATCAATTTTTGAAAGTGCTGAACTGGATTACAGTACCTAAATAATGCAAAAATATGTGGTCAATACATTTTAAAAAAAGGCAAAAACCTGGAGTTCAGTCTTTTATCTTTATTTCCGTGGTCTTTGCTTTGCAAAAAGCAATTACAGACAAAAATTACCTCATAAAACAGAGCCAGAAATCTCCACTACAATTGCATTTTTTATAATGAGTCACTCCAAGTTCTGTCTGGCTCTATTGTGTTGTATTTCAGATGCTTTACCTGGAAAGGATTCTATGGGATTGACAGAACAGTCCAATAGCACAGAGCTGCACCAAGAAATAATTATGCTTAAATGAACTAATAATTTAGTACTTAAAATATACATTGGGAGTATCTCTCTAAATATTTTTAAAAATAAAATAAAAAATAACTGCAAACTCCTTCTTTGCTTATCATAGCAGAAAATGAGACACTGAGAGGAAAAGTGACAGCAGTAACAAACTTTTCTTTTTCTCTTGCTCTTCAACATCCAGAAGGGCCCTAGGATACCTACTCCAAACAACTATTTGTGATCAACTAAAAGATAATAGAGGAATGAGAATCAAGATCAACTTTTTTAATATATATATAGCACCTTAACAGACCTTATAAATAAAAAGTATATTTACACTATGCCTTTTCAGTGTAGCAAAGCTTTTTACAGACTTGTGATATTGTGAGAAACACATTGGCTAAACTACTGTAGATTAAACAGTTTTAAAATGGGTTCACATCTTGTAGAAAACTCACCACCAGAGTAGTTAGCGAAGGATCACGGTAAAAATAAACTAAAAAAATGTGTTGAATGAAATCAGTCAACTGTCTATCCTACATTCAGTACTTTTCAATATTTTCATTAATGAGCTAGATAATGAATGACCTTCCTTGAATTTGAAGGCAAAAATGAATACAGGAGGTAGGAGAAAGGTGCAGAAAGTGCTTTCAGTGCTGCCAGGAAGGATGTGATTTTAAAAATGCTCTTGACTAATTGAAGCAATACTCTGAATTATGTAGGATGTAATTCCATAAAGGAAAAAGAAAATTGTGTTTAGGTAAGAATAATCAGCTGTGCAAATACAAGCACTTAGCCATGAAACAGCAGTTCTATAGAAAAAGACGTCTCAGTTATAAAAGGTTTATTTGAAGACTAGGGAGACATGATAACTGTCTAATGTGTGCCCAATATGTGCTAAAAATTTTCATAATAAAAAATCATTTTATGTTCTCTGTATTTACTCAAGATGGGACAAGAAGTAATCAAGTTAAACTGTGTTAAGGAACTTTCATTTTAGATGTTAGATGAAAAAAATTCTAAAAAAATCAACTTAGGGGTTCTTGAATCTCCCACTACCGGTAATTTTTAAGAGCAAAATAGATAAGAGAAGGTTTATGTTAAGGATTTGACCTTGCCTTGGAGAAGTGAGTTAGAGCCAATGACTTCTTGAGGGGACACTCAACCTTATCTTCTATGATTATCAGCTAACCTCTCTGTCCTCATCCCTGCACATTTCAGTAGGAGAGAACTCAATCTTTCATTTCATTGCCAGTTAAATCGCAGTCTTTTTCCTAGCTATGAACTTGCAGTGTGCTGAAATAGAGTTATAAATGCCCTGTTTATGTTATTTGTCCTACTGGTGCATATTAAATGGCCACTGCCACTAATAGTGTGCAACAACAACTTATGATTACAGTCTCATGAGAACAAAGTGCCAAGAACTTTAAGAGCTTTAAGCATAGGATCAGCAAAGAGCTGTCAGTCTTTCTTCCATCATTTTTATTTTTGTAAAGTATGAGATAAAATTCTGCTGCCTCTCTTGATGTATGTCGTCAACTGCAAAATCAGAGCTAACTGCAGTTTTCATGCCCTGCAAACCAGCATGTCAGGAACTGAGCTGCAGTCATCAGTTAAATTAGATCCTAGCATGCTGGGCTGGTATGCTCTTGTATTATTAATTTTTCATAAACAGAAGTTGTTTCAAAGAAAACAAACTATGCTAACTTAGAATAACTCTGTATTCTCTTCTTTTTCTGTCATAAGATTTTGCATTAGTAGCTTGCATGCTCCACTGCTTAGAACACTGTAAAGCCAGGGATATAATTAAATTTATGTAGTAGACCTCTGTATACCACTCGGCTATGTCTCCTTAAAAGGAAATTGAAATAGTATGACATGACTTTTTGTTACCTTGCCAATCATATCAACTGTTGTCATATATACTCACTAATGAAACATTTTTTAATGCTTAATTATGGACATTGCAATCAAAATCATAGTTACAGACAAATAACTTCTGCACTTCAGGCTAAGAATATATTTTCTACATAAAGTATAAACCAAACTACTCCTCCCAAAATGTCAATTCATAGCTGGGCAGAGATGTATTTTCTAAGCGGATAAAAGGAACACTGTGCGCTTAGTTTACAGTAATGAGGTTAAAATACAAAAGATCCTTAAAATATTTCTGTATAACCCATTAGAAAGTAGCTTTTCAGAAAAAGGTGTGGGGGTCCCGGCAGACAGTAAGCTGAAGAGGAGTTGGCAGTGTTTCTTTGCAATGAGAAAGGCCAAGTGCATCCCAGTCTTTGTTAACGAAAGTGTAGTTAGCGGGTCCAGGGAAGTTGTATTTTTTTTAAGACCGTCCCTTATATGAAAGATTGGAGCACATTCAGCCTGTTCAGTAGATGACCACCAAGACAAGTGGACCCTGGAGCTCATGGTGTGTGCACTGTGAAGGCACATGAAGAAAGAAAGGCACAAAACTGAAACTGTTCAGCTTGAAGAGGCTCAGGAAGGAGCTTACTGCCCCCTCCATGGAGTATGTTGTGAAGAAGGATCCAAACTCTTAGAAGAATGCACTGGAAAGAAGGGAGTCAAATGGGCATAGTTTGGAACACAGAAAATTCTGACTCGATCTAAAGGAGAATCTTTTTCACCATGAGGATGGTCGAAAAATGGCAGAAGTAGCCCAGAGACACTGTGAAAACTCCATCCATGGAGATACTCAAAGCTCAACAGGACGGGACTGATCAACTTGATTAAAACAGGCCTGCTTTGAGCAGGGGTTTGAACTAGAGACCTCTGAAGGTCCGTTATGACTGACATTACTCTTTGATTCTATGCTCTATTATGTGCTTTTAAGATATGTAATTAATAATAGACCATTCAAATTTCCTGTGTACTTTAACTCCCTGAAGTCTTGTGAGAAGACTTTCACAAGTGTGTTAGGGAGGAATGCCTATTGATGAATGACCATTCGTCTTCATAAGGAAAATTTTCTCATTTAGCTGTTGAGACCTGTTCTGCCAAAGGACTATATGCTGAAGTGCCCTTCAAAATAACTTGCCTCCTAATTTTCCTGTCTTTCCAAGGAGTGTTTCTGCCACACAGATAACTTCTGAGCATCCTATTTCCCCTTTTTGTCTCTCCACAAGATTAAAAACCTTAGCTGAGTGTGACAACATCTATTGTAACAACTATTTCCTTTCAACTATCTTGAGAATAATGGAAGGGGATGGCTGACTTCAAATAAGCTTTCTTCATGATAATTCCATTACTCGTAATGAAAGGTGGAAATATCAGCTTGAAAGAGTGAAGTTTTTCAACAAATTCTCAACATTAAAACATTATTTTCAGACTCTTTGGAAAATGAGTAATTACAAATAAATAGTACTGAGTTTAAAAGATTAAATCTAATCACGGAGAAAAGTTATACTGTGGTTTACGAGGTTTGACCTTTCAATAGTCCTACAACACAATGGAATATAATATATGTAAATAAAAATGACAATGTTTCTCCAGACTTGCACAGTAAAATTACTTGCACAATACAATACAAATAGAGTGTATTTAAAGAGAAAATTGAATTTACTATATATATAATCCTGACATAAAAAATAAGCTAAGTAAAGCACTGTAGTACAAAGGTGCTGAAGACCTTATGCTCTCTAAATTAGAAAATGTTTATGCAACATTCAATTTCAGTTCTCTGTGCACACTTTAAAACATAAACATTTGTCAGTGTTACAGTATTAAATTGCTTTTTTCCAGCTCTGGAAATAGCAATGTAATGTTTTTTATTCTTTTCAAATATCACCTACAACACCTGATCTTTACCTGTTTTAAAATCTAAGATATGCAGATGAGAAAGTATGCAGCAATTAAGTAGTTCTGCATATTTTTAAAACCCTAGAAACAACCTTCCGTCAGAGAAATCTGGAGATTATGCCATTTGCAATGAAATTAGCTTAGCTAGACATGCATGTAGATCTCAGACACCCTTAACTGCAATTCACTGGTAACAGATTTTACTTCAAAGCTCAGCTTAGCCCACTGAGGTTTGTAGCACTTCCTAAATTGGATTTTCCAAGAAACCTAAGGGATTTAATTGCCTGTCTCCCACTGAAACAAGAATGCGGCTGTGCTGAAAGAACAAAACCATAAAACATATTTAGGAAGTTGGTGATGCAGACAGATACTTTTAAAATGGGCTTGAGAGACATTTTAGGCCCTCCTAGAAGCTTCACACAGGGCTAGCATTCATAAGAATGCAGATGTGCTAAGGGACTGCTACTCCCTAACCTAAAAATTCAGTTCCTCAAAACCTTGCTGATCTGCCACACAGGAAACGTCTGAAACCTAATACTGAAAATGTAATTATACAATAGAATTGCCATAGTACCTAAATAATCTGTTTCCTGACAAATGCAGCATAGTCCAGCTAGTCTCTTCATCTAAATCTGGAGTTCATACCTTGCTGCTGCCCAAGAGGAAATGAGCGCTGGCTACTATAGCATATTCTGAGATGCATCCCACAGTATCTGTTGTTGTTCCAAGCTGCACAAGTCAGAAAAAGGAGATAGAAAACACATATCACTTAAAAAGTAGACAATAGTAAACTAGTAGAGTAGCTGAAAACTTTCTTAAGTATGGTAGTCTTCTTTCAATAGAACAATCTCTTATCATTGAGACGGCTCACGTGGCTGACAATGGTCAATAGAGGGAAGGGACAAAAAGGTGATTAGGGAAAAATAGAAGAAATCCTTCCAAGTCCATCTGTTGATGTCAACACTTTTTAATGGACATCTTATTTCAAACACAGTCCTAAGGGACGTGTTCAAAAGCAAAGAAATAATAAAAAAAAAGAAGTAGCTTTTAATATGCCCAGGATAGCTCAGTAAACATAATTGTTCTCTCAGAACCAGGGTTACGTTTATAGCTGGCACTTAATGGAAAACTATGTGTCAAATTACATAGGAATCACATGGTATAAAAAGAGCATTCTCTACAAAACTGCTTTGAAACAGCGCAACCTCAGGAAGAAAGGAAATAAGTTATATAGTGTTTAACATCTACTTCCTCTGACTGTTCTGCCTATACTCAGTTCAGGTTTTTGGATAGCTGCTTCTTAGATTTATACTTCTTTCAAAACAAAGGGTGGCTCTTTCAACTCTAGGGAGGAATAGAAAAATTTTGCTAAGTATTTTCTTTGTAATCCTCAAAATGATTACTCAAATAACTTCATGCTCAGCTAGCAAGGCACTTATGCAGGAAATACAGCATAATTTCCCTTAAATAATTCAACTAATTAAAGTACTTGTAGTCTTCAATATCTTTTTAAAATATCCTTGCTTTCAGAGGATTTTCTGTACAACATGTTCATTTAAACTTCCCTCAAAATTACAGGAAAAGAAACTAGTAAAATTTTACAACAGTGGGTCACTATATGTGCAACTATTTTGCCTTGAAATCTCTTTAGATATAAGGGGAGACAACAGGCATGAGAGGTTCTAACAATGGCAAGTCATCTGTCTCTTTCTCCTGTTTGTCTGCACATCTAGAAAAGGCAGAGGTTTTTTTTTCTTTTTAGATTTGCTCAAGTCTGATTTAGAGCTGAGATTTTTGCCAATGCTTGGGAAAAGTGTGAGCAAATACTACTTCAGAAGCTTACTGGAAAGTGCTCTGTATTTCCATGACAAAAAGCAAGTTCTATCACCATTTTAATCTCCTGTATTCACAGGGCAGAGAAGACAAGTACACTTCAGGGCAACATGTGCACCCTGAGGTAAAAATTGGAGAGTTGTTTCACGTCACTCAACGTGATTTAATAAACAGCCCAGAGAGGCTCTAACGGGATATCTCTTTGGCCACCAATGTGACATGAGGATGCGAGATCATTGAAAAGAGTGGAGAGAACAGAGTCTCCTAGCTCAGTGCAGAAAGGAGCAATCTTTATCAAACATGTTTCAAACTAGTACTTTACACATGCTCATCTACCTGGCGTATACATCATTTTGATCCAAGCACTAAGTCAGTCCAAGCTCAGCCTTCAAGATCTGAACATAATATAGGCAGTCATTTTGCCAAGGTGCCTCTTTCTGGAAGCTGAAACCCTTCAGCTCAGGAGTTCACTGCATAGGAGAAGCAGCAGCTCTTCATGGTCTTTAACTTGGATTAACTCCACATATTAACTCCCAGGAGAACTGTGTAGCTACACAATACACATGAATGCAGCACTCCTTAACAGTTGTTCTTAGATGTGAGATGGCAGACAGGTCTAGACACAATAACAAACCCTAAATTCTTTCATTTCCTTAGCAATGCACTTATGTAAGGTCCACTGGTGCAGAAAAATCCTTCTCTACCTTCAGATCTCCTGACTCATGAAATTACCTTATCCAATGTGTGCAATGCTACACTTTAAACAGGGTCCATAACATTTACAACAATGTTGTGAGTGATAGAACAGCCTAGGGAATTTTTCATGTCTTTCTGACCCATTTGAGCTTCCAACCTTCCAGAGCACAACATATCTTCTTTTTCTTGCCGGTGCATACTTTGGAGACTTACCACCATCTCAGCTCTAAGCTTTTCCAGCGAGGTTGCAGCAAGCTCCCTCCCCATCCCACCCATCATAAGGATGAACAATCAAGGCTCCTGATCTGGAGAACAGACTGGTATTCATAAAGTCCATGGTAATGAGATGCTTTACAAGTCAATGGTTCCTACTATGAGATAAAATTAATAAAAAGTGCATAGACTACTTCAGCACTTACTCTCTGTTTAGCAAATCACTGAAACACACATAAATGTTTGGCTGAAATTGAAGGGGCTTTGCTGACTTATAACTTGGGGAGTACAGGAGAAGCATGGACATAATTAACCTGCCAAGCTTGCACTGACAGTCTGCTCCTGAGATTATTAATTTTAAAATTCTTCTTTGTCAAGAAACCTCAATTAAGTTACCACAAGTAGAGTAGCTGGGAAAAATAAAGAGAAGAAATTCACCCAGTGCACTGCCAGATGTACACCTGAAAACATCAAACAAAAGAGATGTCTCGTTCTTCTGCTCCTTGTTAACTGCAAGTATCCTCAGCAGCATGCCACAGAACAACAGGAAAAAACCTATGAAAAATGTTAAAAGGATACACATTACTAGATTTGTACCCCTCTATCAACTCAGCAAGAGCGATGTCTGGAGTGATTTCAATTAATTAGTTACCCTCCTTGCCCGGGGACAGAGGCAGTGGGGGGTGAGAACACCATGCTAGCACAAGAAGCTAGCGCTCTCAATTTAGCATTTGGGTGCATCCTTTCAACAGTCTGAGAGAAGAAATTTATAGCTGTTTTAGCCTGAAAATCAAGGTTCCTTGGGAATCTCCAAAGCACACAGGAAACCAAGGAAACTGCCATCCATACAAGATGCAGATGAATCCAAGAACTTAGTAAGATACCAGAAAAAAATAAAACAGCAAGGAAACAGAATAAAACAGTAAAATAACAGAAAAATCTTGGAAGATCTGTTAAACCAAATGTTTCACACATTGAACTATTAACTGGCCATTATTAGTGGAAGAATACTGAAGTAATAGCCAGTATAAAATCCTTCAGATGAAGAAATAATAGTTTAGTACTAAGCAAATATGGAATAATCTGGCTCATGCAGACAGTCTATAATGAGATATTAAAGTGTAAAGCATTGAGTTTAAGAGCTTTTCCAAAACTGGTTATACTTGGTAACTCTAGTGATGTCTCGTACTTATATCAGTATTTTTTTCTTATATAATTTCTTTAATCATACTAAGTTCTTAGTTTCAATTGCACCCTTATCATACATATTTCTTTTTATTCATTTGCAACCTTTCCATTCCAAGACCTGCCCCTTTTGTTTTAACAAATACAGGGATCTGAAATTCAACATCTTTTACATTTCACTTCAACCACTAGGTATTTCAAACAATATGCACATTTTGGCCACAACTGAGGTCTTAAAAGAAAAGGGTCGCCAAGCCCACAGAAATATTAAAATGTATACATTTTGTTGGTACCTGGCCGAAAAAAATGAAGCTGGATGAAAGGTATCGATCAATGGGCAAAACTGAAACTTAACTTACTTTTATGTTGTGTTAAAACCACTCTTGGACAAAGTGGAAATTACGTAGTTGCAATAGCTCTGGGCAGAACAGCTACGCTGAACTATGTCTGGGACACGTAGTCACCCTAATGTTTTGCCATGACCTACAGAGTTTAAGAGTAACACTCCTGCATTAAAATACTGTAAGACTGTGTTTTAAAATCTTTCTTGGGCAGGAAGTTTTTTTCTACAATCCTGTATATTGATGTATCCTGCTATAGCAAAATTCACTGAAGAATTAAAGCAGCTGGAAGAGCTAGGGCAGTGACTAGCTATGGTAACTGGCAAACAGCTGATTGAAGTATCAGCCCTGGCTAGGCTGAGGCTGTTTTTTGCCAAACGGGCTCAAAAACTGCTTTGAGGCCAGTAAACATGAACTGTGACGGGAGTATTAAAAGAACAAGTCAAAAAGCCCAGTTTGTTCAAGCAGTTGCTTCAACAAATCAGAGGGGAAAAATTGAAGCCACAAGTCTTAGGAAAAGTGCATATGACATGTCATCTCATCTTCCTCACCTTCCCTTTTTCTTCTCTTCTCTTCTTACTTTGTTAAGCCATTCAAGTCAGGATTTGCAAGCAAGAAGAAATAGCTCATAGAGTAATCTAAGCAGGTTTAGTTTTATTTGCCCGGATTCCTGTGCTTGAAGAAACATTAATTAAAGACCAGCGAACCGAGCCCCTTGTTGCCGCCAAAGTTGGTTAGAAGGCTATATATACATTAATCACGTTTTAAATACTCTTGTCTGTTTCCTAAAACAGGCAAACATTTGCAGTTGTACTTAATTTTGGAAGTTGTCTTAATTTTCTACAATTCTGAATACCATTTATGAGAGAGTCACCAATCTTTGCAGAGTACATTACACAAGACAAAACTGGTATTGCACACGATGTAAACAGCTGTCTGCAAAGAAAAGATTTTTTTTTTCCCATTGGGCTTTTGAAAAAAAAAAAAACCCAGACATCTTTTTTGGAGTCAGTAGTTTTGATTAGGCAACATGCAATCTTTTTCTTACAGCTTTACTCATGTAACAAATACCACCCAGAAATAAGGCTAATATAGACTTTTTCAATATTGAAAAAAAAAATTAGAAGAAGGCAACAGACAAACATTGGCCTTGAATAGGTACTAGCAACATTCCTAAAAACAGAAAGAGTAAACATGGATGGGATGTAATGCTGGATCAAACAGTGTGGAATAAAAAGCTGGAAAGTTTCTATCTGGCTGTGTATTAGTTACAGAATATTTAATAAAAGTCATTAGCAAAAGAGCCATCACCCCTCCACTTTTGTGGGATTTTCCATAACACCATTATTCTACAGTTTACTAAAGTAGTTATACAAAGTAGGAGAATTCAACATATACTATTGAGTAGGAATAATGAACCTGGCAGGAAATGTGTAAAAAAATGTAATAAAATCTTCTATTGATGAAGGCTTATAATAAGTTCTCCTACTATATCTCATTTTGTATATTGATTCCTAGAGGAAAGCCAAAAATCAATCTGAGTTCACAGAATCACACAATCAGAATAGTTTTTGTTGGAAGAGATCTTTAAGATGATCGAGTGCAACCATTCACTATGTACTGCCAAGTCATCACTAAACTATGTCTCTAAGCACCACGATTTTAAATACCTCCAGGGATAGTGGTTCCACCACTTCCCTGGGCAGCCTGTTACAATGCTTCACAAGCTCCTCTGCAAAGCAATTTTTCCTACTATCCAACCTAAACCTCCCATGGCACAACTTGAGGCCATTTTCTCTTGATGTATCACTTGTTAAGTGGGAGAAGAAAGTGTCCCCCACCTCACCACAATATCCTTTCAAGTGGTTGTAGAGAGTGATCAGGTCACCCCTGAGACTCCTTTTCTCCAGGCTAAACAACACCAGTTCCCTCAGCTGCTCCTCAGAAGACTTGTGCTTGAGTTCCCTTACCAGCTTCATTGCCCTTTGGACATCTCCAGCCCCTCAATGTCCTTCTAGTAGGGAGGGACCCAAAACGGGACACAGTATTCAAGGTGTGGCCTCACCAGTGTCGAGTACGGGGGGAAAATCCCTTCCCTCCTCCTGCTGGCCACACTATTGCTGATACAAGCCAGGATGCCCTTGGCCTTCTTGGCCACCTGGGCACACTGCTGGCTCATATTCAGCTGGCTCTCGACCAACACCCCCAGGTCCTTTTCCCCTGGGCAGCTTTCCAGCCACTCTTCCCCAAGCCTGTAGCATTGCAGGGGGTTGTTGTGACCCAAGTGCAGGACTCGGCACTTGGCCTTATTGAACTTGATACAATTGGCCTTGGCCCATCGATCCAGCTTGTCCAGATCCCTCTGCAGAGCTTCCCTATCCTCAAGCAGATCAACATTTCTGCCTAACTTGGTGTCACCTACATACTTTACTGAAGGTGCCCTCGATCCCCTCATCCCGATCATTCATAAAGATGTTACAGAGAACAGGCCCCAGTACTGACTCCTGGAGAGCATCACTTGTCACTGGCTGCCAACTGGATTTAACTCCTTTCACCACCACTCTTTGGGCCCAGCCATCCAGCTAGTTTTTTTCTCTAGCAAAGAGTACACACATCCAAGCCATGAGCAGCCAATTTCTCCAGGAGAATGCTGAAAATTCCTTAATCAATATTTCAAAAAAAGTTCTATGATAAGACAATTTCAAAGCATTGTGTGCTGAATTACATTTGCCAACATGGATCTCATTGCCTACTATTTTAGTGCATCAATTTGAATACTCACTTGAAAGCAGTCTAGAAAAATCAGTCTGCCTCTGCACAAGCAAGATGGCAAAGAAAATACATTTTTATTTTAGCTCAGTAAGACTACGGATTAGGTGTTATCTCATGATTTTCCACAGTTGCTATGGAAGGGACCAAGAATATATTCTAGTGTAACCAAAGGGTTATGGTGTCTGGCTTTAAAAGAACAAGCCACAGCCCAGAGGAAGGAGCTTACCCGAAACGGGTATCGTCTAGTACATCTGTTCCAGCTGTGATTCTCAGTCCTGCACAGGCAAGTTTAAGCAGTATCTCTCTTACAGTCTGACATTGATTTCTAAGTTCCTCCTTTTAAGACATACAGGCAAACTAGGAAATTAATAACAAAATTTTCATAGAAGTTTAACCCCAGCACACCATTATTAGCATCCCTATTTTCTGTTTTCTTTTGCTTTGGTAGTATTTCTCTAGTTATTCAACACCATCTGTACCCAACTCAATTTCTTCAATCAGTATTTTGAATGAAAAAACAAATTCCTTTTACTTCTTTACCTTTGCATATACATGCATGTACTTTTAAATATAAAATATATTGCACAGTAGTAAAGAAAAAAAAACCTATAACCCTTGAAAGTATTGAGACAATACTATGCTGGTATTCAAAAATACATCTGGCTTTGATGTATTTATAACACAGATTGTCACATTTATCAAAAGGCTGTAGAAACTCAGGAGATCTCAATCTAAACTCATGCTGGGAATATATAGCCATACATGTGAGAAAAAAGGCTATTTTTAGGAAGAAGTTGATACACAGGACTAGTTCGAGAAAAAAAATGTTTTACAAATAACTGCTTTGGTGCATTTAGCATTAAGATTTTAGAAAGTGTCTCTACTAATATTAAGCCAAAGCAAGGACAGGAACACAAGTAGATGTGACGTACCACTGAGAACTGGTTTTTGTTTGACAGATACCCTATTCTTATAACAGATTTTATAGTATACAGTTAAGAACTTTAAACATCAGAAAACAGCAGATAATGGTCAAGAATTAGGCAGTAGGATAGTACTCTCTTACATAGTCCAGGTGTGAATACACAGGGAGCAAGGTGAGGGGTGGAGGTTTTGACATTGGTAATGGCAACTGGCAGTGCAGCACATGGTGCAGCTGCAAAGCACAAAGCCTCCATTTACATTAGAACTGTGACTCTCCGGGAGGAGCTGCTATAGCAAATAAGCTACTAATCCGCATTTTTCTGAAGCTATTTAAGAAGCATCGACAGGATACCTTCTGGGGAGGAAAACATGACTTCTTAGAGCACAACATCAGTTAGGAATGGCTTACACAAATCTTTATCTGTGTATGCTTCCTGTCAAATATGAACAGTATTAGCAGCTTTCTCAAACCTTGCTGATCCTAAGTAAAACCCTGAGATGAGAGAAAGCAGGAGGAGAAACATCTTCTTCATCTCTCATGCTCTATCACAGACATCAGAGCTGAGATGATTGCTTGTCTGCAGCCTTGGACCTTTCTTCCCTTCTGGAAATGAAATTATCACTGCTTCAAAGGATGCCAGCTGCTGCCACGTGGCCAGAGCTTAGGTCCAGTCCTAGTACCCAGAAAGGTGGCCTGGTGACCCATCCGTTAAACACCCTCAGGATTGTTTTCTAAACTTTATGTCACAGGCAGAAAATTGTGCAAGGTCCAACCCTCCCCACCTCCACCAAATCATCAACTCACCTTATGCTCCCTGTATCACCATTATGATCTCCTAATCTTGATGTTCAAAACCCCCATGAAATTAACCCTAACTGCAGCTTTCCATCCACAGCCTCTTTCCTCCTCCCCTCTTACAACTCCAAAACTGTTCCAATAAAAGACATTTCAGTTAAAAGGGAGAAAGGATCACTGCAAGAGGATTCATGAATAATTACAAATCCCGTTGTTTTAAGAACTATACGAGAGTGCTACTTTTTCTTATTCCAGGTTCTTTATACACAAATATGAAAATGCTATCATCTAACCAGGAAAAAAAAAAAAACCTGTGCTGCTGAAAAACATACTTTTAATTACATGCTAGATGTTTGGATTCCTCATTATACATAGATCAACACACATTTTCTTCACTCTGTGAAGCCTTTTCTTAGAGATGGCAGAAAATTATAAAACTACTGCGCATTTTTTGCTTTATCAGGGATGTACAGACAGAAAAAATCTGAGGAAAGTAATTAAGACAGCAAGAACTTTTTCATACCAGTGTCCCTGGAAAGCTTGAGCGGGGTGTGGAGAGGGGCTAGGGGTGGCCTGAGATGGTCAGGGAGGGATGAAATTGTTCAAGTTTGCAAGGCTTTAAGGAACAGGATTTATCAAGAGAGGATAATTTAAATTTTAAAAGGTTGTATCTTGTGCATAATACAAATTCCTTACTTAAGCACATCATTATTGAATAGATGACAAAGTCTATGAGACAGGAAATCCCTTTAGATGCATATTCTTTCATAAATTTTAGAAAATATGTTACTTGATTTCTCACGTTTAAATATAGACATAACAAAAATGTAAACGTTATGTTCAGTACATAATGAAAGGATTATACATCCAACATTTTTTATAATCTGTCATCAGAGATGTACGGTGATCAACACTGTACATTTTAAGGGACTCACTTTTTTCCTATGTGCCAAGCTTAGATTCCCTCTTAAAATAACAAGAAATACTGGAGATAATAAAGGACCCACACACACACTCTGAAATAATTACTTCAGAATTACTTGTTTCTAGAAAAATTAACTTACTAAGTTAATTAAAATTTGATCAGGTTATAACAATGAGGAACAACAAAACAAGCAAAGTATGTATTTTACACAACAAATTTGTGTCCTTTTTTTTTTCTCCCTTAAGAACTTTGGATGTAGCCACAGTTGTCCACCTCTGCTGTTTACACTTTTCCATTGAACACCAATGCTATGCACTGGTCTAAGCTACCGTCTACTAAACATTAATTCAAGTGAATATTGTACAAATTACTCCCCAAAATTTAGAAGGTAAATTTTCAAATAACTCTACCTTTTGTCATTCTCATTTTAAGATAAAAGACAAGCCCTCTGAAGATAAAGGAAGGTATTTACCTAATGAGCAGAAAGTTACATTTACAATGAAAATCTGGTACAGCTTATATTAATCCAGTTGTTATAAAATTGGGACAGCTGTTATCATGAGCCAGTCAGTTCCTTTATCCTTCCGCTCAAAAGTATTGTTAGGTTTCAAGGAGACAACTGAACCAAAACCTAATGCAGAGCACGGTAGTTGAAAACCACTGCGGTCCTGAAGACAAAGATGCTGCTGATATTTCAAACTGTTTAACTCCATGAATAACTATACTAGCAGGAGGTCCCTACCCCTCAGCTGAGCACTCTGAGCACAAAAATAAATTCTGAGTGTCTCACAAAGGTTTTCACCTCTAAGTGAAGACTCGAGTAACTGGGTCTTCCTGAATTACAAGCAAATGATTTAGCATCTTCCATTCACAGACAATCCTGTACAACCGTTCCTATAATCACTTTTTTTTTCTTTTTTTCAAAAACTCTATGCAAACCACACAATCTTTCATTGCCCTGCCTTGGTATTTCCAGATGAAAGAGACAGCAACCATATGCCAGACTCACATACCACAAACACTTTAAGTGCTACAGAAGATACCTTGGAAGAAAGCAGCACTTTCTGCAATTAATTAAATTTATTCTAAGTATCTCTTCCCAGCTGTTACTACTGGAGCACTTTAAAGTGCAGCTCAAAATCGATAGCCAAAAAAAAAACCCTTCACAACTGGTAGATAGGAACCATCGTAGTCCTTTTCTACAGAGTAAGCATTTTGATTTAGATGTCACCTGAGTAACTTGCCACACACAGGATAAAAGCAGACACATAAACTTTCATCAGTCTCCCATCCAATGTAGCAGGAAGAAAATTGGGTTTTCTTCTTCAGTCAAAAAAGAAGGTTATTTTTATTCCTGAATTAACAAATTTATAACTTACATACAGTATTGCATTTATCAAAATCATTACACAAAATTTCTGTTCTCAGTCATGCATGTTGAATGTAACATCTTTAACACATTTCTAGGTGACTGATACTGTTACTTAATACACATATTATTATGTCAAATGTATTTTGACATAATAATATGCACCATAACCGTACACTTTTACATCAGGTTTAGGTCATGTGTCAACTAACTGAAAAGTTGCAACAAAGGAAGCAGTTTCAGACTAGTTGTTAAATAACTGGTAGATCCGAGATTACTCAGAACAGTCCGAGGTCATTAGGCAATATCGAACCATGCAACTCAAATGCCAGCTGTGATTCCAAGTCTATTTGATAAGGGAGTCCGTATGTGTTGGACTTTTTTTTGGAGGTTTGCTGTTAAATAGTATATATGATCCAATTACTAGAATAGAGGCTATGCCACATTAAATTTCTTTAAAATAGTGATAAAATGGAATGAAAAGAAAGAAGCATTAGTAGTAGTTATCACATTCACTTATTGAAATATCATACCTTCAGATCCAAAGAAACTATCCTTTCAGTGATCTTGTACTGCCATAGATGTCTGACAAATGAAGTCACCTTCATTTTACTCCCTTTAGTTGTCACTGCATTTCGGACCACACTAGTGTTTCTCATCCAGGCAAATCCTTACCATCATCTGAAATCTCAGATCATCTGGTCCAATATTTCTTGGTAAAAGCACGGTCTAGACAAGATGGTCCAGCACCTTGTCCAGCTGAATCTTAAAATTGTCCAATGTTGGGGAATCCAGCACTTCTCTGGGGAGATTATTCCACTGGCTGATGGTTCTCACTGTGAGAAATTCTCCTCTTGTGTCCAATCAGAATCTCCCCAGAAGTAACTTGTACCCATTACCCCTTGTCTTTACCATGTGACTCCTTGTAAAAAGGTAGTCTCCATCTTCTTTGTAGCCACTCTTTAAATACTGGAACATGGTGATAAGGTCTCTCCTAAGCCTTCTTTTCTCAAGGGTGAACAAACCTAGTTCTCTCAGCCTTTCCTCATATGGCAGCCTCCCAGTATTTGATCATCTTTGTGAACCTTCTCTGGACCCTCTTCAGCCTGTCCACATCTTTTTTTAGAGCGGGGGCCAAACTGAACACAGTATTTCAGGTGTAGCCTGACAAGTGCTGAATAGAGTGGGATAATGACTTTATCTTCTGGTGATGCCTTTGTTGATGCAACCCAGCATCTTTTTGGCTTTCTTTGCCGCATCAGCACACTGTTCACTCATATTGAGCTTGTTGTCCACCAGGACCTCCAGGTCCCTTTCCACAGAGCTGCTCTTCGGCCAGGTAGATTCCAGCCTGTGCTGCATTCCTGGATTATGCTTTCCCAGGTGCAAGACCTGACAATTGTCCTTGTTGAACTTCATAAAGTTTTTGTTAGCCCACTCTTCCAGCCTATTGAGGTCTTCCTGCAGGGTGACTCCCCCTTCCAAAGTGTTCAATTGCCCACTCAGTTTGGTATCAAATTTCATCAGCGTACACTTAATCCCATCAGCCAGATCACTTATAAAGATATTAATCGGGATTAGGTCCAATACTGATCCCTGGGGGACCCCACTTGTAACAGGTTGCCAGTTTGAAAAGGAACTATTTACCACCATCCTCTGGGTGCAGCCTGTCAGCCAATTCCCCACCCACTGCACAGACCACTTGTCTAGACCGTAATGCATCAGTTTCTCTAGGAGGAGGCTGTGGGAAACTGTACCTAAAGCCTTGGAGAAATCCAGGTAGACACAGTTGACAGTTTCTCCATGCAGACTTTGCTCATGGGTGTCTAGAGCTTTTAAAGCATCATATCTGGTTTTGGTTGTAATGCTGGAGGGTGATGACTGAAGCAGAGTCCTGCTTTTGTTGGTCACCAGTGTTCAAGGTGCCTCAGTGGCGTCCGCCGTGGGAGCATGGTTCTGAAACCGGTTATCTACCTCTGTCTCAGCCCCTCTAATTTTGCACAGACTTTTCACTGTTTCCTGCAACTTGGCCACCTGACGCAACAGATCATTGACCTGTGCACATCTTTTCCAGGTACTTACCTTTTCTCCAGGAGAAGAGTCTGGGCACTCATTGCAACCACCTGCATGTACTGAAGTCTCCCTCCTTACCAGCTCTCTCTGGGTGTAAACATCAGACAACTTGGGGCCTTTCTCTGTAGAAACACTGGTTTTAGCTCTGAAGTGAGTGCCCACCATTATGGTAGAGATCTCCAGAGCTGGTAGGTTGACTACACTCTGCCTACATGCCCTTCCACGCAAACTGATGCACAAACTGCTGCGCAAACTGCCATGCCACAGCCTGGCTGAAGTGCCACAAGCGATTTGCCTGGTCTGGTCACTTGCACTTCCCAGGCTGCTTTTTATAGGCTTGGAGGTGGTCACAGTTGCTCTGCCAATGCCCAGGCCTTACCAGCATTCCCCTCGAGAGCTACAGGCTCCTTCCTGGTGGGTCTCTCCACTGCGCTCGCATTTCCCTACCCCAGGAAAAGCCACTGTGCACCAAGATCTGCTGTTACACTGTGGGCTGGACCAGCTCCAGAGCAGATCCCTTTGGTGACTTATTCACTTGTGCTGTTTAGTCATAACATCTGATCTGTTTGAGGGAGTCTTGAGGCCGGATTTACTTTATCCTGAGGGCAGTCATTGAAGCTCTGCTTGGTGGTGTTTGTTCACTTTTTCCTTGTCCAGTGAGTATTCTTATAACGAGCACAAGGTAAAAACCCAGGAACAACAA
Organism: Bucorvus abyssinicus; assembly: GCA_009769605.1. Taxonomy (NCBI): domain Eukaryota; kingdom Metazoa; phylum Chordata; class Aves; order Bucerotiformes; family Bucorvidae; genus Bucorvus; species Bucorvus abyssinicus. Next base: position 14,845,176 of record CM020030.1, on the reverse strand, counting down.
TGTTATATTCTTATTTCATACTGTTTCAGTCATGTTCTTTAAGCAACATTCATTTTTCATTATTTATTTCTTATTCTTCCAACTTTCTTATGTAAGTCCTCACTCTTCCTGTTTATATCTGAAGCTCAGGCTGTCTAGGTCCTTAATATTAACATTAGTCCATTAAAAAGAAAATAACAGGCAATAAACCCCAACACAAGTATTATCTTAGGCTTTTACTGCTATTTTTTCCTTTTGAATAGAAATGCTGTTTTCAAAGCCAATATTAAACTCCAAGTTCATTAATTTGTTCCACAAAAATGAGCATTTGTGCTGGATATGTGCATGTGCTCGGCCTGGCTTCATCCTGATTTGTCTATCTAGCTTCTCAAGCAGCTCACAACTTCCTTCTTAATATTGGTTAAAAAGATATATTCTCCGGTTTTAAAACCCTCACAACAACCCAGCTTCCGACTGCCAAGCTCCTGTTGCTGGCTGAGCTCCAACCTCTCCCTTTTAGGAGTGCCTGTGGGTAATGGGACAGTATTACCCTCCCCAGAGCACCATCCACAGATTGACTGCAATGCCAATACTATCAAAAGAGAAAACACATGTTTGTTGGGTTGTTTGTTGGTGCCCAGTCTGGACAGCAGGTCAAGCATTTGAGTGAGATGGGATGAGGGTTTGAGGTATAAATTTTAGGGAGGCTGGGGTGAAAACACTCCCACTGTGGCATGCTTCACTCCCCTGCTTACCTCCTACATATTTTCATTCCTTGTTACTGCAAAGGATCTTTTGCTTGAATTATCCTGTTCCCAGGTTTGTCACTTGCATTGCAAAATTCTCCATGAAATAAAAATTTTTCTGTTCATCTCCTTTTAAACATTGTGCATTAAAATCATAACATTAACATTTCTACTTCTGTTTGTCCCTTGTTCAAAGCAATGTTCCACTGTAGAAATACCTCTTGCAGGCAACATGGTAATTTTTCTTGCTAATATGGATGTGAAAAAACACTGCTAGCTGTCTTGATATTCTGATTCTTTGGTACCATCGCTTACTGGCGTAATTTGAGAGAAAACAGCAAAGTTTCCAGACTGACAATGACACATTTTCCCCCTTCCTCTTTTCATATATGTTAGGAGAATAGAAATTCCTCTCTGCAAATGTATGTGGTGTAGGTGCCATGGGGCTGGCACGGTGCTGCAGGGCCGCCTCTGTGAGGAAAGGCCGGGGCTGCCCCGTGCCAGACACAGCTGGTTCCAGCTGGCTCCAACCAACCCACCGCAGGGCATGGCTCAGCCCTTCAGCCAGGACAGCGGTGCCTCGGGGAAAGCCTGTGTAAGGGAGGGCAAAACACTCCCCAGCAGTGAGGAGTAAGGGGAGAAGTGTGAGTAGTCCTGTGAGCCCTGAGGGGAGAGGGAAAGGAGGTGATCCAGTCACCCCAGCAGGGGTCCCCTGCAGCACCTAGAGACACCATGGACATGCCCTGAAGGAACAGCAGTCCATGGGTAGCCCACACTGGAGCAGGTTTATCCTGAAGGATTGTAGCACATGGGAAGGATCCACACTGGAACAGGGCAAAGGCATGTGACGGAAGAAGCCTCAGAGACTAGTTGTTAAGGACAACATGCAACTCCCCATTCTCCATTCCTCTGTGCCTCTTGGGGCAGGGGAGGATGTAGAGGAGTTGAGGATGAAGGAATGAAGTTGAGCCTGGGAAGCAAGGGGGAAGGTGCTTTAGTTTTTTTGTCTTTGTTTCTAATAATCCAAAATTATTTTAATTGGTACTTCAGGCTTATCAAGAAAATACAAGCAACACTTTGCAGTAAGTTTGTTAGCACTTGTGGCTGCTATGTACTCCATAACCCGAGCGCAAGACAAATACTGTAAAATGTAAAAAACCATTCAGGACCTTTCCAAAAGAAATGTCTATTAAGAAAAGAGATATACTTTATTGCTTCTGAGATTTTTATTCCCTTCTCTCCATTTAACATTTATTCAGGAAGTTGCTACAACTTAGAGGAAACTGACACCGTTTTACATTTGGTACCTTTTCACTGTTAAAAGGAGGAATGAATAAGCTACAAACAAGCTATTTCTCCCAGAGTCAGTATCACCTCACAGTGGTCGCTGGCAGCCACATGAGAACAAAGGCACTGAGAAAAGACCAGGAAAGAGATTCCTCTGAATAAATTAAAAGCTCTACTTTGAATATCTAACTTGCCTTGTTAAGTTGTAAGTCTTCATCAACCTTCTGAACACAACATATTCAACTCAATTAATAGGTACCAACTCTTGACATCTGCAAGTAGAGTGCCTTCATCTTTAAGCTATCTACATTTAGTCTCCATGCATATCAAAAACAGAGTCAAGGTTCCTCTCAGACATCAGTAAGCCAAAAGCTTCCGTGCTCAGTGTTTTTTAAATTTCTGTTCTAGGTCAGTACACACTTACCAAAATGTGTTCTTCCAGTTCTTATAAAAACTAAGAAAAAGGCAAAAAACAATCTCCCTTCACTAAGCATAAACACTTCTTCTTCCTACAGCACCTAATACTGTTTATACTTCACATTTCAAAGGAAAAAGTAATTAACTATGCACGAAGCAAGCCAAAGTACCAAAGAATGATTGCAATGAGAAGACACTACAATATCACATAGTTTTATGTTCAAAGATAGTGTTTATTAAACTAGGAAAAGCAAGTACATTAACCTAAATAATAATCTCTTCTGTTAATAGTGTGTAAGGTCCGAGCCCTTAGTTACCTGGCAACAACTCCCCTGGAGACTGTCCCTGAACTGAGCAATGTCTCAACCACCCCTGGACTGGAGCTAGGGTGATAGATGGCTTATGACCCCTAGCAACTGGGGACAGTAACCATCCAATCCTAGAGGGACAGTTATCCAGAGGACAGGAACCAAAGACAATAAAGCGGGGCTTGCACGTGCCTCTGGGGCTTTCTCTCTCTCTCTCTTCACTGGAACACCCCTGCTGGCCAAGATAGATGCCTGGACCTGCCCATCAACAGAGTCCAACGCTGGATCCCTGGACCTGTGATTTCTATCTTTCTCTCCTGCTGAGTCGGAGACACTTTCTCTCTTTCTCTTTCTCTCTTAGACAGCAATCCCACTGAGTGGTGCGGGACTAATTACCCTCACCCTGTTGAGCAGGGTGGGCTAATCTATATCACTTCCCTTCTTTCCTTTTCTTTCCCCTTTTCCATTTCCTGTTTAATATTATGTTTTCTCTTGCCAAGCCACTATCTAAAAATTGTATATAGTTTTATAATCACACATCAATATCTCAAAAAAGTATATAGTTTTATAATCACATGTTAAAGTGTCTATGAGTAAAAGTTTCTTTACGCTAGTGAACTCCTTCTTACTGTGCAGAGAATTCAAAAGATCACCTACCCTAGTCTGGCGGAGATGGAACTGCATGTTACATAGTACCATTAATTCACATGCTGATAATGACTAAGTTTCAAATAACTTACCAGGTGGAATAAATTTTATTGTTCTCAGACAGTCCCTGTGAAATTTCTGTGCTTTCACATGTTATAACAAAGAGCAATAAAATTGGTCGTTACTTGGTTGGGGGGCAATTTCTGCTTCTCCAGCTCCAAATCTAAATTAGAGTTGGAATGTATCCTCGTCGTTACCTGCGTGCACAGAGTGATACAGCAAACATGCAGGAAGCAATCTGCACTGTGAACCACAAGATGTAGGGTGCCAAACAGCAGTCGACAGGACTGCAGAGGTGAGAACTGGCTGTTGGCTGGAAAACAGCCTGTTTTTTCTCCTGCACCATGCATTTCACCAAGCATGTACACATCACTGAAATACTTTTAAGGTTTTTTTCAAGGGAGTCATTCTTGTCTTTCCCCTCCTTGGCCTTCTATAGAGTCCAAAAGCAAGAACAGGTTTTCTACAGCTGTTTGTGACATTGCCCCAAGAAAGGCAGGATGTAAGCAGTGGGAATGCACAATGTGACTTTGCATGCATTTATATAAGCACACTGCAACTTGCTTGAATGCTTCAGTGCAAGAACAAATACAGGCAGTGTACCTCTATACATGACATCTTGCCAGTAGAGTTAGGAGGCTACAGGCTTCCAAAAAAAAGTGATTTTTTATCCTTTATACTATTCTTCCTCTGCACATACAGACGAGAAATGTGATTTTACTAATGAAGCTTTCAACAAAATTGCCAACAGCACATAGCCTGTCAAAGCCACTCCTCTTTAGCCATTAGGTTTTCTATAATTTTGGAAACATAAACGTCACCAGGTATAATTTCATCAGAAGTTATACTTTCCTTTGGATTCAATGAGTTTACTCATGAAACTTGAATAATTTCTAGTGTGATTTTATAGCGAGTTAAAAGGAAAAAGATTTCTAACTCAGGTAAACCAAAAATATGTCAAATTTCTGACCATGTATTTTGGTTTCTTTTATTCTTATAGGCTCACTAAATTCAGTCACTGATGGTGGCTTGTAAATGTATCATATTAATGATGGTTAAAAGTTCCTGCAGAACGACAGATTTATCTACCACTTTTTAATCTAATTTATCCTAATATCCAAGCTAAATCTGCCCTGGCACAACTTGAGGCCATTTCTCTCATCCTATCATTTGTTAAGTGGGAAAAGATACTAGCACCCGCCTCACTACAACCTTCTTTCAGGGAGCTGTAGAGGGTGATAAGGTCTCCCCTCAGCCTCCTTTCCTTCAGGCTAAACAACACCAGTTCCCTCAGCTGCGCCTCATAGGACTCGTGCTCTAGACCCTTCACCAGCTTTGCTGCCTTTCTTTGGACACACTCCAGCACCTCAATGTCCTTCTTGTAGGGAGGGACCCAAAGCTGGACACAGTGTTCAAGGTGTGGCTGCACCAGTCTTGAGTACAGGAGGACAATCCCTTCCCTCCTCCTGCTGGACATACTAGTTCTGATACAAGCCAGGATGCCCTTGGCCTTCTTGGCCACCTGGGCACACTGCTGGCTCATATTCAGCTGGCTCTCGACCAACACCCCCAGGTCCTTTTCCACTGGGCAGCTTTCCAGCCACTCTTCCCCAAGCCTGTAGCATTGCAGGGGGTTGTTGTGACCCAAGGACAGGACCTGGCTCCTGGCCTCATGGAACTTGATACCCTTGGCCTCAGCCCATCAATCCAACCTGTCCAGATCCCTCTGTAGACCCTCCCCAGCCTCAAGCAGATTGACACACCCACCCAACTTGGTGTCACCTACATACTTTACTGCGGGTGCCCTCAATCGCCTCATCCAGAGTATTGATAAAGATGTTTAAAGAGAACAGACCCCAATACTGATCCCTGGGGAACACCACTTGTAACCAGCTGCCAGCTGGATTTGACTCCATTCACCACTCTTTAGCAATATTTTATTTAATGTTCATGAAAAGAAAATATCATAATTCAATTCCCGAACAGCGACTAGGTGTACTTCATTAAACTGCATCCATCTTTAATTATTTCTCTCAGAAATGCCTATGTAAATAACTGACAAAATGAGGAGGTATATACTAGATCCTTGCAAAGACAATGTCTGGGGAGGGAAAAAAAAATAGAAGAAGAGCAGAAGGAAAACCAACACAGCTTTATACCATATAATCATTAAGTTTTCAGATAGATCTATTGGTACGAAACCTGTTAACATTATTCTTGGGCCCTTTACAGGTATGGTTCCTGTGCAGTTAATCTCTGTTCTGAAGACATAGAATTAACTCAGTGTGTTTATCATTAAAAAATGAGTTCAGCTAGGTTGTTTGCTTCATGACCTCAATGGAAGTGTTTTCCTGACTGTTCTCAAGGCTAGAATATGTTCATTCTTAAATCCTGAAGGAAATAAAATATTTTTCAGGTGAAAACAATTATTCAGTGTTAGATTCTATACACTGTGGCAGTATTTTCAAAACATGTATATTTAATTTTCTGGATTCTATAATTCTAGGAGTAATTTTAATTTTAAGTAATTTTAAGGCACGAAACAATCCATTTCATTATGCAAAAGGGAATATGGATTTAGAGAGAGGAGAATTTGGAAGCCACTTGCATTAACTCTTGGATTTTCTTTCATAAACAACAAGGAAACAAGAAAGAGTACTGCATAAGCTGGAGAAAAAGAAAACAAAAACCCACAAGCTACTTCCATTCCAAAGTATTTCTAAATTATTCTCACTTTTTGCAAACAGAGAAATAGGGAGACATTCTTTTGAGTTAAAACTGTCCCCTGGGACAGGTTTTTTTTGATGGGTGTTTTTTTTTTTTTTTTAGTTAGTTAAAACTGTCCTTTATTTTCTTTTTGTTTGTTATTGGTAAATAACATTACTTGTCTTGATGTTTCCAAAGAATAGCTAAGAAACATTCTGAAGAATCTCTCTCATCCTGAGCTAGTAGGGACTAAGTGTTCTTCTGTTTGTTCCTTAAGCATTTCGTAAAAAACCCTGAAGAAACCTTGATACTAGCAGTCTTAACTTATCTGGTCGTTTTAATCTCTCTCCAAGAAAAAAGGGGTAATACCAGATCATAAAAAGATTCCTTTTTATAAGTCAGAAGGGAGCCCTACTCTCTGGATTTTGTATATTAAAAAGTGACCTGTGGTATTTGGTTTAAGGCTATAAAAATAAGCAGAACTCTATTCACAGCTGGTACTTATCAAATTATGCCAAGAATGTAAACCATACCCCCGCGCACCCCACCCACCCCCCCCCCCCCCCAAATAACCAAAAACCACTCAGCCCCTTCTCCCTCAATGACCAGCACGCATTCACACATTAAATGAAATCTCAGCCTGTCAATTTTCAGTCTGGAACATGAGGTTTTTGCAGTAGCTAACCACCAGCCATACACACTTACAGGACAATGACAGAAAAAAGAAAGCCTTTTTGCTCCATAGCATACCAACAATTCATCATGTCCTCAAAGGTACAATGAACAAATAATTTTAATTTCACAGAATTGCTACTGAGGGCAAACTGAAAGTGGTGTGTATTCCCTGAATATACATACATGGCTATATTTATAGGTAGAGCTAAGGTTACATCAGCAGTTCCACTCTAATAAGTCATAGAATCATAGAATTGTTTTGGTTGGAAGAGACCTCTAAGATCATCAAGTCATCTTCTGATGCTTCATAATAATAAAAAAAAAAAATATATGAAGACACTTTAGATTTGAAGCTTCTGAATAAACCAAAATAAATCCCTCCTCACCTTCTTAAGCATCATACTCAAGAAGACAGTTTTGACACTCCATGTATATTTTCCCTTCTCCACCCCTCCCTGATCTCAGTGGCAAATGGCAATGGATTGCCAGGAATGAAGAGAACCACACAGGCAGGGAACCCAGCATAGGGTATTTAACCTGCCTTCCTGGCCAGAAACTATTCCACTCCATCCTGCCACAGTTAAGCTGCTTCTGTCTTACAAGGGAAATGGAGTGTTTCTTTACCAGTACAGTTGAGAGAGTGATGCAGACAATTTACCAAAGCAGCAAACAAGAATCCGAGAGAAAATGTAATTTGCTATAGGCCTAAGTTTTTCGCCTAATAAAACAGCCTGTTTGGTAACCCACTGACTTTCATGAAAGACACATGAGCTCTCATCATTAATAACCCAGTTAACATTGTAAATAACCAGGTTTCATCCAACGCCGACTCTTTCCATTTAGGAAATGCCGTTGCATGAGACTGCGTGTCCTCTATCTATTAGATCTTATAACTTGGATCCAAGGAATGAAATACTTTAGCTACCAGCAGTTCACAGATTCCTTTCTGCCCGTGACAACTCTTTGTTTAAAGCAGTTTAGCTAACGCTCCTGCACAGACGAAATGATTTGCCTCACTAATCTTTTCCTCACTTCACCAAGCTGTTAGTGTCTATGTGGTCACTGTTCATATGATCTTTCACCTAGAAAGAAGAAAAAGGAGATAAATATATAAAAATGTGTTTGCATGTGTGTGTCTATGCATTCACAGACTGGACTGGACATTTCACAAGAAGCTCCAACTGCTGTACAGGGAGTTCCTGGCGCAGTATGCCTAATCAGCCAGTTATTAAATGCTATATAACATATTATGCTTCACTGTTTTTCTTTGGTACAGCACTGCAGTTGATTGGTAGTACTTGTGTGTGTGATAGATATCAGACATACTTGTCTCTGAAGAATCATAACAGTTGAACAAATCCCACATATGCCATTTGTCTACTTTCATCCTTGCAGTTGCACATCTAAATTTTACTAATTCCTGATAGAAGTCACAATGTACTGCTCTTTGTTACAGTGCAATTCTGTGATAAATACAAATATATATATATACAAATGTATCTCTCTATATATATTCAAACTTATATATATTTTTAAATTTAAAAACCCAACTAAGGAGAAACATCCACTTTGCTGACAGAATCAGAAGAGTAGCCATAAAACTGAGGTTTTAACAGGAGGATCAATCCCGATACATGTTTTTGGCATAAAATATTACTTGGTGCTGCTTCTTGGGAAATAATAATTCACTGAGGTGCTACATTAATCAGGCCACCCACGACAGCTTTAATATATACCTTCTTAAATGAAACTCATTGCTTTTACAGGCACATAATACCATTCCTCTGTCAGCTTTTAAAGTCAGTCTTAAAGCCCTGCAGAAGAAGCAGGTGTCACAGGAAGAGTTCTCATTAAATATTCATTGTGCTGCCGGCAGTATTTTGAAACTAACATCCAATCTAAGAGAAGGCAGGGAGAGATTGCAGAATATTGCCCTCTTCAGAGGACTTAGTTTAATCAACAATGAGCTGAATAGCAGGAGGTTTAATCTGGTACTGACTGCTAAGGGTAGTTGCATAGAGAGGAAAAAATGGCTTGTTATGTTGTGTTTTTATTTTAGCTGGAGACTCAGAACAATACCTGTCATAAATTAATATATTTAGTGCTATACTATGAATTCATATACAAAAAATATAGGAAGAAGTATATCTGAAATCCATACTTATAAATTTGTATATTCTTTGACACATAGAATCATAGAATCGCTTTGGTTGAAAGACACCATTAAGATCATCAAGTCCAACCATTACACCAGCACTGCCAAGTCCACAACTAAACCATGTCCCTAAGCACCACATCTATATTTTTTTAAATACACCTGAGGATGGTGGATCCACCACTTCTTTAGGCAGCCTGTTCCAATGCTTCACAACCATTTTGGTGAATAAATTTTTCCTAATATCCATCCCAAACCTCAACGGGTGCAATGTGAGGCCATTTCCTCTGCTTGTTACTTGAGAGACTGACCCCACCTTGCTACAACGTCTTTTCAGGGAGTTGTAGAGAGTAATAGGGTCTCCCCTCAGCCTCCTTTTCTCCAGGCTAAACAACACCAGTTCCCTCAGCTGCGCCTCATAGGACTTGTGCTCTAGACCCTTCACCAGCCTTTCTTTGGACACACTCCAGCACCTCAATGTCCTTCTTGTAGGGAGGGACCCAAAGCTGGACACAGTGTTCAAGGTGTGGCTGCACCAGTCTTGAGTGCAGGAGGACAATCCCTTCCCTCCTCCTGCTGGACATACTAGTTCTGATACAAGCCAGGATGCCCTTGGCCTTCTTGGCCACCTGGGCACACTGCTGGCTCATATTCAGCTGGCTCTCGACCAACACCCCCAGGTCCTTTTCCACTGGGCAGCTTTCCAGCCACTCTTCCCCAAGCCTGTAGCATTGCAGGGGGTTGTTGTGACCCAAGGACAGGACCTGGCTCCTGGCCTCATGGAACTTGATACCCTTGGCCTCAGCCCATCAATCCAACCTGTCCAGATCCCTCTGTAGACCCTCCCCAGCCTCAAGCAGATTGACACACCCACCCAACTTGGTGTCACCTACATACTTTACTGCGGGTGCCCTCAATCGCCTCATCCAGAGTATTGATAAAGATGTTTAAAGAGAACAGACCCCAATACCGATCCCTGGGGAACACCGCTTGTGATGGGCTCCCAACTGGATTGAACTCCTCTCACCATCCATTCTTTGGGCCTGGCCGTTCAGCCAGTTTGTGATCCAGTGAACAGTATACCCATCCAAGCCATGAGCAGCCAGTTAATCCAGGAGAATGATGTGGGAAACAGTGTCAAAAGCTTTATTAAAGTCTAGCTAGACAACATCCACAGCCCTTCCATCTTCCACTAAGGGGTCACCTTGTCATAGGAGACGATGAGGCTAGTCAAGCAGCACCTACCATTTATAAATCCATGCTGACTGGGCCTGATCATCTGTATGTGCTGCATGATGGCACTTAAGGCAATCTGCTTCTTAACCTTCCCCAGCACTGAGGTCAGACTGGCATGCCTGTATTTCTCTGGTTCTTCCTTCCAGCTCTTCTTGTAGACGGGCATGATATTTGCTAATTTACAGTCTGCTGGGACCTCCCCAGTTAAACAGGACTGTTGATAAATGATAGAAAGTGGCTTGGTGAGCACTTCCACCAGTTCCCTCAGGACCCTTGAATGGATCCCATCCAGCCCCATAGACTTGTGTGCATCTAAGTGGTGCAGTAGATCACTGACCATTTCCTCTTGATTATGGCAGTTTCATTCTGCTCCCCTTTTCTGTCATCCAGCTGGGCACTCAGAGAGCAATTGGTCTTATTCTTAAAAACTGAGGAAAAGAAGGCATTCAGAACCTCAGGCTTTTCCTCATCACTGGTCACGATGTTTCCCCCCACATCCCACAGGGGATGGAGATTCTCCTTGGTCCTTCTTTTGCTGTTAATGTATTTAGAGAAACATTTTTTATTGTCTTTTATAGCAGTGGCCAGATTAAGTTTTAGCTGAGCTTTGGTTCTAGTTTTCTCCCTGCATAACCTCACATATTTCTAAGTACTATTTTTGTTTCTTATCTTTAAAATCAGGATAGCTTTACTTCACAACCCCAAGTCAAATAAGCAGCAAAATATTTTGAGAACTGAGATAACATTGATTCATTATTTATTTCTTATGAAATTAGTATTTCAACCTGTTTAGTTTATTTGGATCCCTTGAAAACAGCAGCTGGATCACCCAGCCCTAAACATTGATGTTTTTTGTATTATGGCTCAGCAAGCGCTTGGAGAACCTGAATCTCCAAATCTTAATAAGGAAGAAATTATTATGAGCATTGTTCTTTTCTGAACACTCCTCATAGAATAAGTGATTTATTCATTTCCTTCTTCACTGACGCACTGAACATAAAACCGAACCCTCACTGGAATTCACCCAATCTAACACATATATTACCCCTATAGATATTCATGGATTACAATTGCTGACCTCAAGGTAACCAGTGTTCCAGATGTACCAACGTTCCCAAACTAAAACCTGCAAATCAAACTTAACTTGCAAGGTGAGCAAAGGGCTTTCTTGTAACAGAAGCCAAACCAACTGGCACACCCTGGAAGTGAGGGAAAGAAAAACCTTTCCCAGACACTGAGACTGGAACCATCTGCTCCAAAGAGATACTCACATTTGCTGAAATAGAAAGAAGACTGAAAATAGAGACCTACTGCACTAGGAACTGGAATGCATATTTAAATCTTTCGTTTAATCTGTCTCAATAAGGAATTCTAAGTTCTAGGGTTTCTGGGTCTTTTTAGTGTGATTGGCTGGTTTTCCTGGACATGTTCACCAGGAACAAGTCAGGTGAGGCCTTTCTAGCTTAAAGGTTCTGTTTTACTGGCCATGCAGGCTTCTTCAAAGGGACCAAGGTCTGCAGTTTTTCATCTAGTATATCAATCAATCACACCTCCTAATATAAAATAGCAAAATGAAAATATAAAGACTCTTAATTTCACCATTAAGTAACAGTACCAATAACAGACTATAGAAATAAAAATCATTCAAAATTTTGATGCAAAGATTATTGCATTATTTAATACACTCATTTAATCCCACATATGTTCTTTTAATATGGGAATACATTCAGATACTCTTTCACGGGCACCCCCTTGCTGTGGGGAAAGAGCTTGCGTGCCCTTGTGAAGTTGAGAGCTATGCTGGTGGTGGCATATGCCTCCGGTAGGGTCTCCCAAGCCAGACAGGTCTCAACTGAAGGGTCAGACAAAGTGTGTCCACGGGCAGGATGGGCTCACTAGCCTTCGGGCAACCATCCTAGGAGAAGGACAACTCTAACTCCAAACCCGGGCAGATGGAGCTCGTTTAGCCCTGTAAGGCCATCCATCTAAGAGAAGGATACTCTAACCAAACCTACGACCTGAGGACTTCGCTGTCACCGTCCAAGCTCGCTAGGCCCTGGCAGATGAACCTCAGGTGTAAAGGGTGGGGCCAGTCTCGCGCACGCTGCGCCTCACCTAAAAAATCCACCGCGCAGGCTTGAAGGGTGTACTCACGTTTAAAGCCCTTCCCAAATCTTCATCCGCGAAGCCAAGCCATGATGATGATGATGACATTCAGATAACATCTTCAAATCATTGACAAAATTGTTCAGTGCTTTGGAAATGGTTGCAGGCAAGCTGAAGAAGAAGGGCAAGAGAGAAGATGGGAACAAAAACCAGACTACTGTACTGAAGATACCTCAACAAGGGAGAACTGCAACAGGAATACTTCAGAGGAAGAACAAGGCACTCTAATGGACAAGGAATAAGGGTTTCAAAGCACATTTTCACAACTGTAGCCAAATTCCTCACAGTAATTGAGACTGAATACCCAACAAGCCTTCTGTTGTTTGAGGAGCATGAGGACTGTCAGGCTGATCATTTGCAATGAATTCCTAACATAGAAGGTCTTAGGCATCATCCATAGCACGTACACAGTCAACCCAGTGAAAGTCTGGATCATCAACTTCTTAGAATAAATAGATATTTATGAATGCTGAAAAAAATAACAAAAACAGGCTGACACATTTGAATGAAACTGGTTGACATCTGTTTTTTTCCAGCCTATTTATGCACACCTGTGCTGAATATAGCATTAATTTTAATTTTCTTCCAACATCATCATACTCAGGGGAAGTATATGTTTTTCTAAAGAAAAACGCACTTCCTTTGTTTTTCAAGGTAAATACTGAGTATTGTATTTTCCATATGCCTCTACTTCAAGGTCATCTGAGGAAAATCATAAGTCTATTTGCTTCTCCTACCAAAGAGCTAGGATTCCTGCCAGTATTTTTCAGAAAGGAAACCTTTTCTGTGAAATTGTGCAGAGGAGTTAGGTACGCACAGCCTGCGAGAGACATAAAAGCAGTATGCTCCAATCACCACTGCTAGATTTATCATACCTTCAAAAACTGATTATATTGTGAGGCAGCTTTCGTAGTATGAGATGAGCACCACAATGAGTTGCCTCTTATCTTACTGTGTTTTCTGTAGGGAGGAGGTGGTGTGATTTGCTTTCTCACGCCCTGTGCTGAGGAGCAGTCCTAGCCCCCCACTCATCAGATCAGCAAGGTGTCTCCACAGCTCTGCATATCAAATCAGGAGAAAGATTGAAGAGAAGAAGGTAAGCCATATTTTATGTATAAGGAAGAAAATTTCTGTTATAAAAAGAAAACAAAAGATTTCTGACATTTCTGTTTCTGCTACTGTTTCTCGAGGGAATGTGATAGTCCTTGTTGGCTTTTTATAAGGAGCGATATCATACTACAGCAGATGAAGTGTAGCTGGACAGCAAAGTAAAACGGAGGCAAGTGACACTTGAAGCACAATTTTCACAAGGTTATCATGTCAGTAGCTCAATAAAACACAAATAGTCTGGCCAAAGGTAAAATAATATTTTGGAATAAAACTTTCATTTTCAATTAAAAACTTTTCCTGTTTTGTGACTCATTTTTAATGAAGAATTTAAATTGCTTTTCAACATGTTCCTGAAAGTACATGTGAAGTCAAAAAGACAATTTTCTGACCATATCTTTTTTTTTAATTGTTTTTCTTCATTGCCTTACTGTACAGGATAACCTGGAGATGTGAAGTCAAAACTTGCTACCTCTCTTACTTAGCTGAACTTACACCTTAGTCTCCTGAGGGAGCAGTTAGTGTGCAGTTTCCCTACACAAGTTCTCACCTCTTGCTGATCACTGGGATTCCATGCAGATTTAACTCACAAATTGTCTCTTCCTACCAGGAAGCTAATCCACTGGCCTACATCCAATCAAAAAGTTTCTTCTTCCAAGTATTGAACCTGGTGAAATTGGTGGTCAAAGAAAGCAAACACAACTTCTTTGGTAATACTCCAGTTCTGAGACCCCAGCACATTTGAGATTGAGTGTGAACCCGAGCTGGTGCTCATTTATACCAGCCTGTATGACTTCGCAGTTAAGTCCATTGAAATATTATAACAGAATCCCTAGCTTTTCAGTTTGATAACCTACTCCTCTGTGAAAAAGCAAGTGGCAGATAGAGGGCGATAGACGACTGCATTTTTTTCCTGCATCAGAGACAAGTGCAAAGCCTGAGAGAAGAGGAAAAAGGGATGACAGAGGACGTGGAGGCAGCACGTTTCAACATGTTGGACAGTGGTGCATGCTTCAGTGACTCTGGGAACTGAATTCAAAGTACTGCCACTGTCCTTTAATTTAACAGCAATTGAACAATTGCATTAACCTGAAGACAAACCTCAGCTGTGAGCTTCCCTTTTCATTCTGTCAGTTCCTTCTGTTTTCTCCTCAGGTCGTAGATCCTTCTTTGCTTCAGTATGATTTAAATTAAAGATGTTTTAATAAAGATTGCTAAAAAATACCATGTAGGGGATTTTTTAAGCATCACTTTAATCTACTTCTTCAGCTGGTATATGACTATTATACACTGAAGACAGTTCCCACAGTTGTGGGAAATGAGGATGGAAAGAGTGGATGAAAATGTGGCTTTAGGCTATGTTTAGGATTTCCAAGACCTAAGATCAATATGTGTCATCTCTTGTTCCCTCTGTGAAGTACAGCACTCTCAGGAGAGACTGCTGTACATTATACTAGAAACAATATCCCCAAGTGTGAAGCAAGTATTTTGGAGTTCTGTAATACCTCTTCAATGACTTCATTTGAACTGAAATCTACAAGTAAAAGTTTGTCTAAAAAAGATATATTTTTGCTGGAATTTCTGGACACTGCCAGAAACAATACCTTTGCCGGTATCATATATAACAAAGAGTAAGTTCATATTCATGGTGGCTTATTTTTAAACAAAATTTATGAATACTGAAATGAAATAATTAAAAACATTTCTCAGATTTTCATCTCAGAACAATTTGCTACTTTCAGTCTAAATTTTTTTAATTCCCATAATTCTCTTTCAATCAGGCATCTCTGTTTTGTTTGCTATGTATGGTAGAGAGACACACCTAGTGAAACAGGTGTATTTCCATACCAAGGAAATACACATTATGAGGAAGAGCACATTGGAGCATCAATATTTTTATTGTCCTTGAAAGTTTAAGAATGCCAAGATTTTTAAAAAATATTTGTTACAAAAGTACATAAAAACTTTGTTAACTCCAATGGGATCCAGTTTTTATATGTGAAGTTTGTGAGTGTACTAACATACACACTCTAAATGTTTGACAAAGAAAACTATATGATCCTAGAGTCTTCACAAATAGTGATATCAGCAGCAAATCTTCTTCTCCCATATTCTATACTCTCCAAGTAACAGTTTCATTAATTAGCTTTACGGAAAAAAAAGAATTAAAAAAAATTTGCGTGTCTGGGACCCTACTCAAAAGCGGTTCAAAAAGCCCAAATTCAGTCTTTGGTCATCTCTATTGGACCCTATGGTTCTACGAATTCACCAGCTTCAGCCTTTAGATCCCACAACCATAAAGTTTGTGCTGTGTTTGGGAATATACATTCCTGTGCACCATGAAACGTCAGTATTATACTACAGTGATGGCACCACCTCCTTCTACAGACATGCTGGCCTACACAGAAGGCAACAATAATTGCACACATGTATGAGGACAGGATTTTCTATTACAAAATTATAGTACAATATTCAACTGAACATGGTACCTTGTCAAAACACATTAAAATCAAGAATTTCCTTAATTTTTATAGGAACTCAATATAGTGAATTAATGACTAAACTGCCCTTTTTGCATAGTTTTAGTTTAGTCATTTGCAATATTCAGTCTCATCTTTTGTTCTTATCCCATCATTCAACAAACATTTTACTGAGACACTGGTAGCTCAGCTCCGAAAATCAGAAACGTGGTCTTACTTAATGGGCATCCAACTGTTAGTTGTCAAGATAGTCTCTTTTTTACAACACCTTCTACCATAGCAATTTTGTTTGCTTTCAAACAGGTGTTTGCTCCAGTTGTTTTTGATGCCATCCATTCAGTCCCTATACTCTATAGTCAGCCAGTATTACATTCCAAATTTGAATGTTTCTGATCTGCGTGTCCTTATTTCAAGATACTTTTGCCACAGCTGCCATAGAGCATCCCAGAGACAGTTTATCCTGACTAATCTAAGCTCACCTGCCTCATTTGCTCACTCCGGCACTTCAGGACTCAAATGTAGCCCTTTGAGCTTGTCTGCAAATTTGACCCTTTTCCAGTTAAACATGTATGCTTTGCACAGAGCTGTTAGCTGTACCACCTCAGCATCGCAGCTGAGTCTATCCAGTTTCCTCCTTGCCTATCTGAAACAACACTTTATATGTCAAGTCCAGATTTTATATAAATATACTCTTAACAATTAATAATTATAAATAATTAATAATTATAATATGTTAATTATATTAATACAATATTATATTAATAATTGCATTCCTCTGGTTTGGACTTGACCATATCAAAGTTGACAATCATAGAATTCTTTAGGTTGGAAGGGACCTTCAAAAGTCATCTAGTCCAACCCCCCTGCAGTGAGCAGGGACATCTTCAACAGGATCAGGTTGCCCAGATCCCCTTTCAACCTGACCTTGAATGTTTCCAGGGTGGGACATCTACCACCTCTCTGGGCAACCTGTTCCAGTGTTTCACCACCCTCATTCTTTCTTATTTCTAGTCTAAATCTCCCCTCTTTTAGTTTAAAACCATTATCCCTTGCCCCATTGCAACAGGCATTGCTAATAAGACTGTCCCCATCTTTCTCATAGGTCTCCTTTAATTACTGGAAGGCCACAACAAGGTCTCCCTGGAACCTTCTGCAGGCTGAACTACTCCAACTCTCTCAGCCTGTCTTCATAGGAGAGGTGTTCTATCACTGTGATCATTTCTGTGGCCCTCCTCTGGACCTGATCCAACAGGTTCATGTCCTTCTTGTGTTGAGGACTCCAGAGCTGGACACAGTTCCATGTGAGGTCTCACCAGAGCGGAGTAGAGCATTGGAATGATCTCCCTTGACCTCCTGGTCACAGTTCTTCTGATGCAGGCCGGGATATGGTTGGTTTTCTAGGCTGCGAGTGTACATCATGAGCTGATATCCACTTTCATCCACCAGTACTTGAAGTTCTTCTCTTCAGGGCTCTTCTCAATCACATCATCCCCCAGACAATGTTTTGTGCTTTGTAAATGTTTAGACTATTTCGGTGAAACCGAGAGGTATTATTACAGGTATTGAAAGTACCAATTCATCGTGGACTATTACAATAGAATTTGCAATCAGCTGCAGCCTTTTCTTTCCATACATCCCTGGAAATTAGCTTGGAACCTGTAGTGCAAACAGACTTGCTTCCAATTAACTGTGATTAGTTGTTATTTGCTGGCCTAAAAAATAAATTATATTAGCATAAGTAAAAAATTCTCCTCTCCTCAGCACATACCCTATATGGTTTTTTCCTTCTGCTTACTTCATTTATTAGTGTTTATACAATAAAGACTTGGAAGAGCATATGAACAAACTCTTTCCTTCATATTTATGTATTTCTGATTTTAATTCCCTCACACACTCCTTATACTGCAGCATATTACTTTTCCTAACACAAAACACATAAATAACATACTGCTTCAGACAGTCTACAGCGATTTTAACACAAAACTGACATCCATTTCCTAAGCAGAATAAAGTAGACTAAATTTAACTACATAAAGGTGTTAACTTTCATGAAGGAATGCCTTGTGTCAATTACCTGCTCTCCAAAGCTGGATCTACACTGTTTCATTTCTATTCTTTAAATTATCTTCAGACATCTTTGATCATTTTCGTGCGTGTCCAGGCTCTTTAGCTGGACTGAACCTAAATTCTTTGTCAACACAGTCACTGCAAGTACCCTGTGTCAAAATTCAATACCATAAGGCACACTGGAAACAGTTCTCCCTGGGACTGGAATTTTGGAAACTGTCAAGGTATTCTACATATTTTCTAAATGAAGAACACTTCCTCTGAAAAGGCTAGCAGACAACTGAGTTTGATCTACACAGGCTAAATCCTCTCAAGACATCTACTATGAAGGCCAACAATCCATTTTTCTTGAAAAACCATCCCTTACTTCTCCAATTTGACCCCTTTGTTTACATATGAAAACAGGTGGATAACTAGCCAAGGAAAAGGGGAAACTTTGTAGTACAGAGTGTTTGTCTGTAACCACACATTAACTCTTACTTACATGATATCATTTAGCATGAAGAAATCCTGGGCAGGTTTCACTTCACCAAGTTTCAGATTTTTAACAGTACAGACATCTCCATTTAAGCTAGTGATCTAAATTCTCTTTAGAAAAAGGAAAAATGTAACCTCTGGGCACAATTTATCTCACTAAATAAATGGCTGAAACAGGTCAGATGAATCATGTTCTATTTTTCTTCACTGACTATAAAAATAGCCTATGATAACTTGCATGGTATAGTCTTTTCATTGTAGATATACATCATTGGAGGAAAAAAAAAATTGAACTTCTGATCACTCTTAACAAAAGCTGTGGAAAAGTATGGGATAACAATCCACTATTACACAATCAAAAAGGAAGAAAAAACATTGCATCAAATCTACCTGAAAATACAAAAATGTTACTATGACCAAATGGTTTGAACTCTGCCAACTTATTATTTGCAAAGGATAATTTTCATCTTGTTTTTTGGATATAATTACTGCAAATTACAGAAAGCAAGAACAAGTTGTAGGTTTCCTTCCAGATAACTACCCAACTCACAAACTCAAGAAAAGAGCAAAATGTGCTACAGAAAAGAAAGGTCTTTACTTCAGCAGAGTCTTTTAAGTTTACACAGAAATTTTTATCTCATGTATTAACTACAAATCTGAGTTTCTGAGTTCCTTAAAATCTGTAGAATTTATGTCCATTTCTACCTGAAACACATCAATGGGGAAAAAAAAAAAACCCTACAACCCAAAAACTGTTAAAATGTTGAGAAATAATAAGAATCTGTTAAACGAATTATTAAGCACAACCTTCAAATCTATAGCAGTTTCAACTCTCTAACAAGTTTTATAGACTGATACATTAAATCATTGATTTACTGAAATATACTAAATATGCTAAACTAATAATAAGACATATTTTAAGCAACAATCTGAACCTTATGAAAAGTGAATAATATGCTAAACAGAGATAATATATTTTAAGGAAAGATATGGTGCAAATATCAGAAAGTTAAGAAAAAACCAGCTTTCCACTCCCTTCCCCATTTGCTTATACCTTATTTTTAACCAAGAAAGATAGCCAAGAATGTCTTTTCAGATGCTTTCAATGAAAATGTGGAGATCTAATCCCAGATCTAATCCCAGGCAGTGGGAAGTCAATAAAGCAACATATCTGAAAATTTCTTTCTGGCTTACAGTATATTATCATGCTACAGGTGAAATATCTCTACGGTGAAATGACTTGTTGCGTATAGGAAATAGAATTTTGTAGCAAAGGAATCAAGATAGAATAAAACACAGATTGTCAATTAATCCATTCGTGCATTGTTGCTAGATTTATTTTCCATGGTGAACAGCAGAGTTCTACTTATACATATATATTGACTTACAAAAGACTATTTGTGGAGTAAGCATCTGTAGATACTGTAGCTAACAAACAATGCAAGATTACCAGAGCAAGTATATTTTATTAAATAATTTGCAGCTGTTTAGGACAAAGAATTCATTAGGCAACCTTTTCCTGATTTTTTTGTTTTATATAATTTCATAAGTAATTAACATGTAAAATTTGAGAAAATCAACTTGCCTTTTTATTTATATTTGCTTCGTTGGAGATACACAGAATTAGTGAAAGTATTTCCTCATAAATCCAGCTACATTTATGTAATATATTACTTTCTTCCACTCTCCCAAAAAGTAACATAGATATGTTACTTTACTGAGGACATATCTGACTTACTACTGTTTCTTTGCCTAAACTCCACAGTTCTTACTAAGATGCATAAATAAGAACACATCCAAAAATGTCTATCCAGTGCATGCAAACCCAGCGGTTCTGGAGTTTGTCAATAAAGACAGACTTAAGCAAAGGTTTAGGGAATTTTCTGAGTAAGATTATTCAGGAAGTTTTCACCAGCTCAAATAAACTAAGTTAATCATTAAGAAAACAGCAAGGGAGCAGTGAACATTACTGTTACACAATTGAATTTTCTGTATGGCTATTATGTCTGGATACTACAAAGAGTTATTCAAGGACTTACTTCTGCAGAGTATTATTTATGCACATCTTTCCATTGACTTGAATAAGCCTACTCATATGAGCTAAACATAATATAGGGGTTTTGTTTTACATTCAGTATACTTGATTTTATGCTCTAGTAACATTGCTGATTTATTTCTTCCATTAAGTAATCCTCTTGACTTTCTGTAATAATTAAATTGTAAGTTGTTTTCCAGAAGAGATGAAAGTGAAGCTATGTTGCAGAAAGTGGTAGGGAAAAAACCCTGGTCGTTATACTTGTATATCAAGACTTTATTAATTTACTACAGACACTTTCATTTAAAATGAAGAATTAAGACATTCAGCAGCTGTACTTGAAGAGATAAACAAATTTATCAAACATCAAGACTTTCTGCTAGCTTTATTTAAACGAGATTAATAAATCTGTTTCATTTCATTCCCAGTCATATGCTTATCATTTGACAATGCTTCTTAAAGGTGTATTAGAAAAAGATACTCCTTAGCAGTCTTACAGGCTGCTGACTATATATACACATTTTCATACCTATATACTCTAATAATTCAGTAATAGTTATTAATTGTATGATGCACTGCATAACAGCACTGTAGATTTGAGAATGAAAAGTAATTACATGGCCATTCAACAACAGTTTCTGTTCACAGTGAACTTTGAATTCTGATGCTAACTTAAGAGAATGACACACATCTGAATCTCCTCCCTGCAGGTGATTCATCAGAAAGGAAGTCTCCTTGTTCCCTTCCCCTTTTCAAGTTTCTGAATTGTGCATATTTATAAAATTTCACACATTCTGTTCTTTTAATCTGGGCAAATTTTCTGACGCTTCCAGGAGATGCACTGTGATTCATGTGAAAACTCTCAAGCTTGTAACCATGTTTAGTTATGTTCTTGAATTGACTTCTCTCATACCCATCTAAAATTAAATCCTTGACCACAATAGAGCCCCTCTTCTCTCAGTGTTCTACTCAAGTGTACAAAACCTTTCTTCTGGTTTTCTAATAATGTTAAGACCTGAAACATCCAAACTGAAGCTATTTTCATCAAGAAAAAGTTATCCTATGATACTCTGAATAAAAAGTGAAGGGAAATATAGGAAGACCTTGAAAAGGACATTATTTTTAAACTTCAGTTACACTTCAAGGCTCAAATCAAGGATTGATACACAAAGACAAGAGAAAGGATATTAAAAAAATTGTGCTTATGTATATATATACGTACAACCTACTTGTCTTTCTCACTCTTAACCATGATCTCAAATTCTATACAATATCTCCACTTTTCTTTCTTTTTCCTTACTTTTCTTTCTTTCCAAAGATATATATGTGTAAAAAGATAGTAAAACAACAAACAAAATTGAAATGAAACCAAAAGGGGTTTTATTCAACAGCTATCTTTCTGGACATGGACTGTATTTCTCTGATCCTTGTGTTTTCTAAATTGCTTTAAGGACAGAACATGTATATGTATGCATACTGCAGTAACGAGTTCAAAATTACCGTTTGGATATAGTCACCGGTTCTGCTGAGGCAGGGCCAAACTCTTTCTCTCCAGTCAGCCCCTTCTGCGTTCCAGGAGGAAAGGGTTAGGAGAGACAGAAAAGGGAAAAGATAAAGTAAGTGGGCGATGCCTCAGCTGAGTTTTGGAAACTAAAACTATTTTAATAGCGACAAAACCGGTATTATATACAACAAACAACAAGGGATTAACAAATACATACAAGGTTTGGGGATCTGGTGAGGTGAGGGATAAACCGCGGGCGAACTACCAGGCGCGTTGTCACCGGGCAGGGACCGAAGCCGGGGCCGGCTCCCACTGGGCCAGGTAACAGCAGCGACAGTGGAGCCAACACTGATGGTCACAGGCGGTCACGACGTGAAACGCCCCCGGGGCAAAGCGACAGGAGGGATTTGTGCAGGCAGCAGCAACGGGCAATATCTTTCACCACAGAGCTCTCACCGAGCAGCAGATAGCAACAGCCAGCCTCAGGGCAGGCAAAATGGCTGCCACCGTGGCAACGGTTTCAACTGTCACAACGTCTCCCGCACGGGCAGGGCGGCAAAGGGCCAGGGCAGGAGTTCTGTCACTCTGTGTACGCAGCTCTTGAAGAGACGCTGTCCTGCCAGGGAGCTCCACAGCCAATGAGGGGCAGTGACGTGCAGGGGGAGGAACACCTTAATTGGTCTGTGTCCTATGTCAATCAAACCGGTGTTACGTTGCACCAGGACAGCTATTTATGCAAACCAACTGGTCATCAGAATGTATGACTTACCTGTGCCCCCGCTATGCGCTGTGTATGCTGTTCGCTAGAAAGGTGTTACATCTCCTGCAGAGGAAAGGCCTGTACCTAAAATCAGGAGGAAGCCTCCGGGCAGGATTAGATCAAGAAGCTCCTTTAAGAAAGCAGAAGGCAAGAAAAGGGCCTGTGAGCAAAGAGTCCGCAGCACACACAGAGGCCAGGAGCTGCCCCGGGAGTACCGGCAGTAGGCGTGCATGCACCACACAAATGGTACAAATTTTCAGAGCATTTTGGGGAATTTATTTACAGTTGTAACAACTGTTGCTGGTTTGAGAATAAGCACAATAAAATATCCACTGTACATAATGGATAGGAGGACCGTTTTTCTTATTAACCCGTTTATTTTAAATCTGTTGCACTCACCAGGCTTCGAAGGCACCTTATTCCTCTGTTTTCATAAAAATCTAACAATCACTTTCAAAGTCCTTCAGAGCGTCAGCTTTAAGGAAGAGATAAGCAGCTGCACAGTCCTCTAGGCTCACTAAGAGAGGAGAATTGAATGCAACAGAATTGTTCTCTTTTCCAGCTCTCCCTCTCCTTTGCTTTTCTCTTTCCTCCTTCTCATCTGTCATCCTTTCCTTTCGAAAGCAGAAGTTGGTTCTTCTCGTGGAGCTGAACCACTCAACCACATGATTCAAATATAATATTCAGGGGAGGAGAAACAGTATTTTGTCCCATTATGGTGGCAACAAACTCACTTTTTTCCATTAATTATGTGGAAGTATGCAAGCATGCTAGTGTCAAAACCAATGACCTCCAGTGTCCAAAGGAAACAAAACACTACTTTCCCAAACACATTGCTTTACATAGCAGTGATTTATACAGCAGGCATTAATTATTATCTAGCTTGTTGCCTCATATCCAACTCAAAATTGTGTAGCATCTCACTAAATTTTTCAGGTTTTCAGCTACTAACCCCGTATCACTGAGAAGCCTTTAAACTTTGTATTTCCCTGACATGAGGCTTTTCTCTGAAAGTTAACAGAATTTCATCAAACTTGACAGTATCAGAAGCAATTTATCTTTTAAACAAAAAAAGGACAGAACAATATTTCTTATCCTGGTCAATGCAGCAAGTGTTCAGATGAGCTTGAGCAGGCCAATAAGATGTGAGGAGCTATCAGTAACTGAGGACAAAGGCAAAAAAAAAAAAAAATTCCTGACTGTGCTAATATCAAAATCCACGGAGTACAAGTGCCATCAATACTGCGTGTAGTACGGTCACTCCCTCCCAAAACAGGCCAAGTAGAAAATGAAAAAAAAACCCAAAAATACCCCCCCTAAAAAAAGCTGGAGAAGAGCAACAGAATGGGCAGACACAGAACAGTTTCTGTACTTAGAAATGAGGGAGCAGATTACATTTCTTCAGCTTTGGAGGGGGGGAAAAAAGCATCTGTGGAAGGATTGAACAAATGCCTAGAACATCACAGCCAATATAGAGAAAGTTGAAACAGCGAACATTTATTTCTTATTTTTCATAGCACAGAAGAGGAAACTCATGATACTGCCACAAACAGCAATTCAAAATCATCAGAAAGAATTACATTCTCCACACGGAATGTGATTAAATAGTGAAACTCACAAGAGACCAGAAGTATAAATGAATTCATAAGAGAATGAAATATGTCCATGGAAGAGATAGCAATTTAAAGCCACTAAATACAGTGGTTTGATGTAGCCTTTGGCTAATAAAGTCATTAATCTGCTTATTGGTGGAAACTGAAGGGGGAAGGTATTACACGCTTTGCCTAGAATCTGCTACTGGGGACAAGTCATTGGGCTAGATGCACAGTCACCTCCCTCACTATGGCAATCCCAAGCTTAAAAGAAAAACCATACTCGCAGCAAATACTTAATTTTCAAAACCACTTTGGAATAACTTCACAGCAAATTATTTGTAAAATTAGTTATGAATGCTCGCCTAAAGTACAGTATCTAGATGATCAATACCTATCAGGGCAAAATATTTTCAATATTTTAAATGTGGAACAAACAGAGAATATATATATTGTACTCCACTATAAAGAGACATGAAAGGACTCTAACTAAACTACACTAATAAAACCACTGAATTATTTTAACCTTTTGGGAAAGTACTTACTAATGCATTGGTTTACAAAGGAGATTACAAAACTGAAAATCATTTGACACCAAATGGTAATAGCTGCCATGTCTCACACTAATCATTAGCCCCAAAACTTTAAAAACTCCTATTCAAACCAAGAGAGATTACAATCTATCCCAGATCTTGGAATAGAGAGTTACTGATTTTGTCCGCTAACAAAGTGAGTTTTTGTTTTCTCCTCCAGCCAATGAGAATTCGATTACTAAACAAACAAACAAAAAAAATTCATAAAACAAACAAATATACTGTGAGTAAATTAGATTAGAGAGAGTAGAGAGAGACTGGTAATTACAAAATTCACCTACACAATTTCTCTTGCATTTCTACCATATCCAATACCTGTTTTTTCCTGAATACATAATATTGAAAACCAACTGCAGAATCTGAACATCATAATTTACTTCAATTCTTTAAGTTGTTTTTGTAAATGTTGGTTATCTTTAACGCAAATTTTGTTCCTTGGTGCAGTCGATTGTTTTAATGAGTAAAATGTAATGAAAACTGTGGTTGAGTACCAGCTTTTGCTCGAAGCATAGCTTACTTTGCCTAACGGCAACAGCTGAAGTTGTTCATCAGACATCTTATCCATCTTCTTAACTGAATGGACAGTGGCAGATACCTTTTATATTCATCACCCTAACATATAAACACCTTTCCATCATCATGGAGGACCATCCTTGAATTACATCATTATGAAGGGAAAAAAGGCTGTATGATGCACCTCTGGTAGATCATAGAGAACTCTGAGAAGCTAAAAGACAGCTGGGCCTAACAATCCCCCCGCCTCCACCACCACTCCCCCCCCCCCCACCACACACACACACCCCCACCTCCCACCCCCCCTACTGCTGAGATCCATGGATGTAAAAGCTGGAGTCAAGCCAAAGGACTCAAGTCTCACCATAAAGATTTCTACTTCATGATGAAAAGCAATGTCTCAAGCAGAGAATATAGCTATTTCCCTGGGAGGAAATAAGGGTTTGGCATTGTATGATTTAAAGAACACACACAAAAAATTATTGTCTTGATACTGAAAGTCTTAGTGGAATTACTTATTATTTTGTGGTTGCTGAAACAGAGGACTTCTTTTCTTACTCAAAAAATTGTCTCTCTGATCTTTTATTTGTCCAGGATGATTCCTTTCATATATGTCTTTAACAGACTTGCTTTATTAGTTTGGAATTACTATCCCTTTGACTTTCACAGCAACGCAGAGTGCAAAGTGAGCTGAGACAGATTTTCAAGCAGTCCAAAAAGAGAGGAAAAAAAAAATTTTAAAAAATCACTAAAGAACTGTAAGTTGATTCCTTAAACAATTCCACCCTCAGAAATGTTTTTTTCAGTGAGAATTCCAACCACAGGGAGCACAGTTGTATCCTCATAGCTCCAAATAGAGCTAGCAAAAAAAAAATTTATACATCTTGCTCTACCTACTATAACCTTTTGATTCACCAAAGATAACAGCTTCCTCTAAGACATTCTGGTTTCAGTCACGTTTGGTGAAACCCAAGAAAATTTCAGTCACCCTCATTTTTTTATTTTTCTAGTAATCAAGCCGTGACCTGCTGAAGACCCCAAGTTGCTCTGAACTCCTAATTATTTTGTCTTCCATCCTGAGCAGTGCCTGCGAACCTAATAAAAGGCTTATTACCTCTGGGTGCCTTGAAGATCTTTGGTGGCCAAAGGCACTGAAACTTCCAGATTGGATGGCTTCAAGACAGTCTATCCCATAGACCTGCCTGAAGCAAAGGTTTTTTGGCTTGTTGCTGATAGCTCAAAAAAAACATGGAGTTAATATGGATAGAAGATCATTCAAACTGGTAGAAAAATGCATCAAACTTATCACAATCATCCTGGGAAATTAAATGCTCTTTTTTCTATTCACTTCCAGTCCTTGCAATACATCATCCCATCCACACATACAATCAAGTGTTCACACCAGTCAGTCAGCATCTGGCTTTAAAGTGTCAATATCCTCAAGCCATACAGGAAAAAAATATGGAATATGAATGGCTTATCAGTATTGTCAGAAATAATTCCCTGTTTGTATCTTGTGCATACCCTGCTGTTACTTTCTTTTCTGGTTCTTTGCTTGCTTTCCTTCACAAATCCTTTTCTGGTCAAATTACATTACAGCATGTCATGTCAAATCAGAGACACAGATGTTAACCACAAGATACAGTAGTTCTGGGTTATATATTTTCTCCTTTTAAAACTTACATTCAAGACATCAAGCAAAACTCTGGGAATAGTGAAATATTTGGGACAAATAAGAGCTGCTGCTTTTAGAAGAGACAGAATTTCACCTGGTTTGGTGAGACATACTTTCTAGAACCACAAACTAGACTATGATAAAAGTAACTCATTCTGTAAATGGAAAGAGTCTAAAGTATAGTTAGCAAATTTTATTGGCAAAAAATTGTACTACACGTCTTGTTGTCCTGAACTCTTTCTATGTTGCCTCGAAGAATTTCCAAATTTATCAGCTAAACTAATAAATTAAATACAGCTCTGAATTCATGTAGAGTAAGATGATTTGACTTCACTCTAACATGTAAACTACTCATCATCCACTGCATTGCAATATAACTCTCTGTTAAAATCAATTTTCTCTGTTTTAGAATAAATTTGAATAAAGCCTGAACATCATGGAAGTAAGAAAGGAAGTATGTCATACTATCTCCCAATCTTGAATGTATTTTGATGTGTCCTCTTTTTTTAACATTATACTGATGATGACTTTACTTGCCATCTTGTCTAAGCCATCTTGTCCACAGAAGAAAACAACAACGTACTTGTAAAGCCTTTTCTCAGGAAAAGAGTCATATCAGCAGGAGGGATTAAAGCTTTTTAGCTAATTCAAGAAATCACAAAGATTTTCAAAAGTATAAAATAAAAACATATATATATAAACATAAATATGTATCTATGTATATATGTTTATCTTCTGCAGATCCCTGAAAGTGGTTCTTCTGAGTCAGTACTGCACGAAGCAGTGCAAGGAATGAAGGAGAAAATATTTTGCCTAAAAATGTGCTATCTTACACAAGTAGGAAGAGAACAGAGCAATGCCTTCCTGAAATATGATGACTTGGAAAAGAAAGTAGTAAAAAAATTCTGGGGAAAGACATTCAAATACAGAAGTGCAGTATCTGGGTATGTGATTAAATAATTGTAGAGAGTACAAAGTCACAGCACAAACACCCAATCACGTACGATGCCATGTACACAACGCAGCTGGATGCCTGCAAGCTCTTTGTCAATAAAATTTGAGGACGGGAGATGTGAAAATTAGAACTACAACTATCACTAGATCAGTATCTAGTGACGGGTGTTGATGCCTGGAGAAGTGAGAACTGGGGTGGAGACTCCACAATCACATTCATCCATTTTTTCCGCCCAGGACAAAATGAGCTCTTACCTCTACCCATGCAGGTGTAAATTAATGGATTTTGTGCAATAAACAGGCGATAAGCTTGTCTACAGTCCCACCCACACGCACATCTACAGCGATGATGTAATGTGAAAAAATGAGTATAAATATTGCCCCAATACTGGCCCTAAAATAGGGCAGGAGATAATTTGAAACGAAACTGAAAGGACGGATTGACAGATTCGCTCCCTCTCCACCTCCCCACGCAGGGACACCTTGTGGGTAAGATTTATAACCTCATCCACGCTGAGTGACATCATTTCTCCCCAGGTGTATTTTATTTGTTTGTAACTGTGATTGTACTTGTTTCTACGGCACTATTTGTGCATCCAACAGGCATGTTTCACCAAGTGGCCGGACTACAACAAACGGGTTGTTGTGTATTCAGTGATGGACCTATAGTGTTGGCTATTTCTTTGGTAATTAAGCAATAGCTACCCTGCAGGTCATCAACTTATCACCAGCAATGCAAAAGAACCTGTATGCATTGCATTGTGAAAACAAGGAAGTTGGGGGCACGAATAACAACGATTTATTTACATATTTGATGTGGTCCTTGCAAGACTGGATTTATTCCCTTATTGCAAAAATAATATATAGAAAGAACTGGAAAAAGAGCCAACTATATTTTAAAAATGTATGTAGGTACTCTTAACACCAACAAAAAAACCAACCTGAACTATAATTATATGGTATCAGAGAGTTCAGGTTGTAGAGCTACAAAGTAAGATTCTTGAAAATAAGGACAAGGTACTACCCAAAGGTTAGAAAGTAGAAAAGTAGAGTGATAATTATATTAAATTATTTTCCTTTTTTTTTTTTTTAAGCCTTGCCTGACAACTAGAACAGAAGAAAAGGGATTTTTTTTTTTTTTATTTATTATATTTTAATCTTGGTCACAAAACCTAACACAGTATTTTGGTATGCTTGAGCTCACAGTTTTGGAAGACAGGCGCACTATCACACACTGAAATTCATGCATGGCATCTAGTGAGCAAGTTTCCAGATGCTACTCCCTTCTAGCATAGCGTTACTGGCTACCCTTGAACAAATTACTCAGTCAAAGCAGCACGTGACTCGCAGGTATCTCTTTCACTTTTTGTTGTTGTTGATACAGTTGTTATAGTTACCTTTTTTAAGCTCTTAAAAGCAGCATCTTGCTTAAGATTGCTCATCAAACCTGTGGCAGAACTGAAAGTAAGGTTCTATGTCCTGAATTGCTTTGAAGATCTCAGTTTTAAGTTCTTCCAGCCTGATTCAGGTCTACTGTAAGTATGAGTAAGCCTTATGTTGCTATTTAAAAGGCTGGAATCCTGAAAGTTTGCGACTTTCTGTAACCTCAGGCAGAATGTGAACCCACCTGAGAGCTACACAAAGAGAATTTTAAAGTAATTCGTTTGGGCTTGTCTGGGATTTTTAGGAAAAAGAAAACCAGTGAAAACAGGTTTTAAATTAAAGGGGTGGAACCAAATTGGTTTAATGCTCAAAACAATTAAAACCATAAATCAATCATTTAAATCTAAACAGGACAGATGATTGTTAAAAAAGAGAGAAGAGAGAGAGCTATCAATAAATACATAAATAAGTATATACATATACATTCTCTCCCATTCAATCCACATCCCTGCATAACAAACAAAGCCCCTGCCACATGGTCACTGCCCGAAGCGGGGTGTGGTGGAGGGAGAATCACAGTCTCTTAACCTCAGAAGTTTCAGTTCAAGAAACTCCTTTGGAGCAAACTTCCTCGCAGTAACTTAGTCCTTCTCCGAGATGGCTGGTAGAGACTCGAGTTTACCAGTCTGCCAGGGGCTGCACTCCGGCTTCTGGTGCTCCTCATCTGCGGAGTGGGGTACAAACCAAATCTCCAGGGAACACCATAGGTTTCTTCCCTCGCCAGCAGCTGTTGCCTCAGTGCAGGGTGTTGGGGGCTTACAGCCAGGTTGCCCCTTCCTTCTGTTTAAAACTCAGTCAAAAACCACCCACATCGGTGATTGGCAAAGCAAAAAGGTCTACCTATGTTGCGGAAGCAATTTTTTACTGTTCTAGGAATTGAGGCAGCTGCAGTCTCTCTGGTCAGTGTTTTGTTCTCTCTCTTGGTCCTGGACAGAAATCAAATGAGCGCACGCCGGTGGAATGTTGCAGATTCTGGCTTTTTATACGCTTAGTCACAGAGGCACTTGATTGACATGCCTTGGCTCCAATAAGAAGCTGAGAGGGTAGTGGCATCCCTTCCCCCACAAAAGTCGCGAGAAAGTTTTCGCGCACTTAGGTAAAAAGGGAAGACGGCAGGGGGGGCTTAGAGCTGCCATCTTAACCCTTTACACCTTATTACCTTTAACCAGGTCTACATTTGTCCTTAACACAGTTCACATTCTTCATCAATAAACACTGTTGTAATCACATGAACTACTGCACAGTTATTATTCTTACCTTACAAAGATGAACGCTGAGGTCAATTAAATGTTATAATAGAGGATAGCCTATCATCGTGGCTGGAAGTAAATGATACCACATAAAAATATGCAGTTTATTTTCCTTTTTAGAAGATACATATATCCTAGGATATGCCTATGTGAGTCAATTAAGTCCCCAAAATGTGCACATGTACATACCTGGAGAAAACCAAAAAACTTGGCATGTAGTTAGTACTATGGCTAGGTTTTTATTAAGACGGTATATCTTCAGAGGCATGGACAAACTAGGTTTCAAAGTATTCCTTCATTCAAGTTTACTTAGTTTAAGTTGAATTTATATCAAATGCACACAGGCTTGCACACACACAAAAAACCCAACAAAAATAAATAGGTACATTCTGGTACTTGATAACCATTACTTTAACTAATTGTTTTTCCCCATGCTTGGTCAAGAATGCAGACAGAACTGAAAGCCCAATTGCACAAATAGGGTATTTCCCATATTAGAAGAGTACTCACTACCAAAATCGATCTGTTTTGGTCCAAGGCAAGCACTGGGTTTTCAAGCAAGACTTTCATACAACCTAGAAAGTACCATTCATAAAACACACAAAGGTGCAACAGCAGGGAAGTACAATGAGTTCTACTTTTCATACAACCCATAATATTTGTTCCTTTTTAGAGATATTTCTCCTGCTAAAGTTAGACCTGAACCTGAACATATAAAGCGTAAATTAAAGGATAAAATTAATTTCTGTTGTAACTAAGTAAAAGTCACAACCAAATTCACGTAATGAATTTTTCCTATTTAACCAGACATGTTTGGAGTGGTCACTAACATTTACAGAACATTCAGTGAAATAAAACTTACCAGTCTTTCTAACTCCAGGTTGATGAGGAAACTGCATACTCTGTGTTAGGGCTGTGCTAGACCTGATTCCAGCAGGTCCTACATATATTAAATTATTCCTGCATATATTAAATTAATCTACAATATTAAATTAATGATAATTTTTTCTTAATCAGCCTGCTTAAGGTAATACACTTTTATCTTTTAGTTCAACAGTATCTTAACATTATTAGCTCTATGTCAGAGAAAGTAAGACCTTGTAAGTGATATGGGGAAATAAGAAGAAAAATGTCTTAAAACATGAATCTTCTTAGCAATTGTCATGAAACTATAAGGCTTTGTTAACAGGGAAATTACTGTTGAGTGGTGCCCATTTAATGGCTAAATGGCCAAATCAAACCCTTAATAATAATTAGCAGGCCACTTAAGTAGGTAAATTATGCCTCCCCTTTCTCCATTTTCAAGAAAGTATCATAAAAGGAAAGAAAAAATTTACTAAGAATGTATTAGAAAAACTTCTTTCCTCCTTTCCCATCCCACTCATTCTCCTAATTACATAGTATTTTTATGCAAGGTAGAATTGGTACCCACTCCTGTTTGTAGAGACAGCTTTTTAACAATATTGACATTTCTCATAATTTTATGGAGTTATGAGTTATCAATTGATGAACCAGCTTTAAAATCTAGACATAATAAAATCCTATAGTTGCTAAGTAAGAAAAGACAATATCTGAGTTCTCAACAGCAATGACAGAAAACAATATAGTGTTTAAAAAAAAAAAAAACCCAGACTTTGTTGCTATGGTGGGTTGACCCTGGCTGAACACCAGGTGCCCAACAAAGCTGCTCTTTACACTCCCCTCCTCAGCTGGACAGAGGGCAAATATAAATAAGGGCTTGTGGATCGAGATAAGGACAGGGAGATCACTCAGCAATTACCATCATGGACAAAACAGACTCAGCTTGGGGAAATCATTTTCATTAGCCAATCATATCAGAGTGGAGTAATGAGAAATAAAATCTAAATCTTAAAATACCTTCTCCCCACCCCTCTGTTCCTCCTGGTCTCAACCTCACTTCCAATGTCTCTACCTCCTCCCCCCTAGCCTTCCTCCTCTGGTGGAGGACTCACACTCTTCCCCTGCTCCAGCATGGGGTCCCTCCCACAGGAGACAGTCCTCCATGAACTTCTCCAACATAAGTCATTCCCATGGGATGCATTTCTTCACGATCTACTCCAGTGTGGATCCCTTCCACAGGATGCAGTCCTTCAGGAACAGACTGCTCCAGCTTGGATCTCCTACAGGGTCACAAGTCCTGCCACCAAACCTGCTGCTGCGTAGGCTCCTCTCTCCATGGATCCACAGGTTGTCAGAAGCCTGCTCCAGCATGGGCTTCCTATGGGATCACAGCCTCCTTTGGGTTCATCCACCTGCTCCTGCAATGGGTAGTCCACGAGCGGTGTGCGGATACCTGCTCCATTGTAAATCTCTAATGGTTTCAGGAGGCAGCCTGCCTCACCATGGACTTTACTACAGGCCGCAGGGGAATCTCTGCCTCAGTACCAGGAACACCATCTTCCCCTTCTTCACTAATCTTGATGTTAGCAGTATTGTTTCTCTGACATATTCTCACTCCTCTCTTTGGGTGCAGATACTCTTGCACAGGTATTTCCCCCTTCTTAAATATGTTATCACAGAGGTGCTACCAACGTCCCTGATGGGCTTGGTCTTGACAGCAGTGGGTCCATCTTGGAGCTGGCTGGCATTGGCTCTATTGGACACAGGTGAAGCTTCTAGCAGCTTCTCACAGAGGCCACCCCTGTAGCCAAACCCAAAAACTACCAAAACCAGCCACTACCAAAATGCTGCCACACAAACCAAATACATTTGCTAGGAATAGATAAACTCTTCATTCCTTGACACCCATGACACATTTTGGTCACCTGAGTTATGTATGTTAACAAACTAACATTTAATTAACTTTATCTGCAGTAATAATACAGGACAAGACCATAGTCTCAGAAAAAGGTTCTGAAATAAATATTTTTCCCTCAAGTTTTATGATGGAAACAATATTTTCATTTTATATCTGAAGGGTGAAACAAAATGTTCCAAAGCTATACAGATTCTGTAGGAGAAGGGAATTTTTTTTTCTCTTTCCTGTATGCATAACCTGTTTTCATCCCCAGTGCCTTCAAAACAAAAGAGCAAGGTATTGCATGAGATGTTCCATGGGAGGAAAAAACAAGCTAGTGAGTTTTGCCCATTTTAAAAGCTTCTTGAAATAAGGACTAATTACAACTGTGGTGAAGAGTTATATCTTCTAGAATGTAAAAGGTATCTTGATATTCTGACTATTAAAAATTTTAAGTATTTTTAATCATTTACTTAAAGATAGTAGAATGAAAGAAACAGAAGATGAGTAGGTATGAAAAGCATTTAACTCCTACTAGATGATTTTTCTTGAGTACTGATGATTTTTCTCTCATTCTCACTTGAAGATAATTCACTGTACCAATAATCCTTTTAAGATTTTAAAGAAATTGAAGTTTACAGCAGAAAACTTTCAAATCAGTATCAGAAAAATATTTTTGTACATACTGCCCCTTATTTCAAAGCAATTTCTCATTTTTACATCAGTAAATTTTGAACATTTAATGGAAATTTACTATCTTCAAAAATAAGTAAATAACCCTAAGTTATTTTCTGAACAAGCATTTATGAATCTTTAATGTTCAGTTAAATTGACAGGTGCATATTCACTAATTTGCGTGTGTACTCACATATTTGCAGATGTGTGTTTAAAAGATACAGAAGACGCTCAAGAGTGTCTCAGGTTAAATGCCAGTATACAGCACTGAAACAGAAAAATAAACAGCATGGAGAAGCTGAAAAGGCCAGCTTTAGCCCATTTCTGCTATAAGTGAATAAAATAAACCTGACTTACACTTTCCAGTCATTCTTCCCATGGGCTCTGCTGTAGTGTAGGCTCTGTCTAGTTATCTTCTCTTCCTAGTATAAAAAAAACCATAGTCAAATTTCACATATTTTGCAGTTTAATCCCTGATTAGGATTCTTACGCACATAATTGTATATATATCACCTGTTGAACTCAATGAGTTTTTCTTACAGAGCACTGTGTTTCTACATCTATTTTGAGTCAAGCAAGGTTATTCCTAACAAATCACATGGCCACTGATCCTGAACAAAACCCCACTTCAATGAAAACTATTACAGATATGTAAAAGACAGAAAAAGAGCACACATCAGATGGAAATTTCCATCTTTTAGGGGAATGGTGGGTCTATAACCCTCAAGTGGAACATTTCTCTATTTCTGTTGCAGAAAGGCAAAGTGTAATAGTAAGGAATAAATATGGTGATTGCTCTAGAAATAGAATATAGAGAGTAAGGTTGTTTAAAGTCATAATTTATTCAGGTGGCAAACTGAAATAAGATAAATTCTCTGCTTTCTATGTCCATGCTGATATTGAACCTTTTTATTCAATTTTTTTAATATGTACTTTAAGTATTATTACATGAAAAAAAAATAATGTGTGTGCAGTATTTCTAGTTGAACATGGTAGACTAAAAGGTAAAAAATATTTTCAGCAGCTTTTGACACAGTTAATGTGTTTAATATTGGTATTTTAACTCACTAGATTTCAGAATAGGAATGACATGTTTCTATAAGTTTTAGAAAACACAGCATTATAAACCTTTTAATAAGGGCCTTTCATTTCATTTGGTACTCATTAATTGTGGATTATCACAACGATCTTAAAGTTCGCCCTTTAGGAAGGCTATGGAAAGGTAATGAACAGAGCATGAAACAAATACTTCCCCTGTTTAAAAAAAAATACTTTTTTGTTTTGGTTGATATCAGAAAGGCAGTAATGGCATTAAGGCAGACTACTTCTTGCAGATTGCTTAGCACTCATGGTGCCATAAAAATAAGTTTACTGGCTTATCTATCATGCCATGGTATAACTGAAGAAACTGTTGTATTTGCATGGAAAATATAATTCAGTGAATTGGTCACCTCACTTGAAATCTATGCCTAAGGAGACTGATGATCACATTGCAACCTCCATTTTCAAACAGTTAATGCTGGTAACAGAGTTCACTACTCAGTTGAATTCCCACCGATATGTGTGGAAGTCCTCTTTGATTCACATCACTGTTTCTGTCTAGGACCTTTGCTGGACAGAATTCTTGGTAGTTCTCTATTACCAATGGCCACTGCTGCACTTGTTCTCCAATGTGCATACTTAAGTGTAACTGTGGATAAAATTAATATATTGAGAAATGAAGAAAGGAAAAAGGCATTTCTCTATCTATTTTTGTATTTAGAATCCAAATTGGTACAAGTCAAAGAATAATCACAGCACCAACTTGCTTAAATAGAATTATCTGATAAATTTTGGAGGCCTAAAACTTCAGGTGCAGACCATGAAGCAGCCGCTGAAGCAAGCAAGAGAGTAAGGTATCTCCTCGGCAATACTGAAAATATCCCACTGTAATAAGTTGTGCTTAAGCAAAGAAAGAGTTTACTCTCCCAATACTCCTAAAAAGCTTCCAAAAGTGAGTGACTGAGATGACACCACTTCAGCTAGGAAAGCAGAGGTGATGGGATTGGCATATGCCAGCAAAATCAGCAGCAGTTCAGGTAGCCTAAAGGCACCTGGCTTCCTTCCCACAAGTGTGTGAAGAACAATGCATGAGCCAAGACCTGAAAGGAAAAGTGAAACCTTCACCTATTTAAAATAAAACTGCTATAGAATTTATCGACTAAAACAGATTTCCACCATTTATGCCCTTTTTCCATTTAGTATGCAACAAATCCTGTCCTATTTTATGTGAAAGAGATCTGATTTCAGCTTAAGCCAAAGTCAACACAGATGTCAGAAACTGTCTTCCACTTGAGTAATTTCTAACCATATGATTCTGCAGTTGACAGAACAGTAAACGTAGCTATCTACTATTTTAGTCATGAAGAGCAAGATTAATTACATAAAATGAAAAAGGTTTAAGAAAACATCTATATTTCTACAGAATTTTAGCATGGGATAAACTAAGGTTAATATTTTCTTCACAAATTTGCAAGTAAATCAAATCAGATCAGAATCCAAAGCAAAATGAAGATCTCTCTAAGTAGTAGAAAACATTGGTTACAAGGATAGGTTAAAACAGAAAAGAAAGTTGGGATGAACAGGGGAAGGCTGAGCACCTTGAAGCCTTTAAACATGTTAACTGACTTCATTTTTATAAAAGCACATGAACTATCAGATTTCCATAACAAAGAGAAATTTCAAATAACTTAAAATGGCAAACATCTTATGGACCAAAAAGGTCAAAGGGAAAGAAAACTTGCTTCATTTCACGAAGTCAGTTTGTTGGTACAAGAGCCCCTGAAGTATTATGATGTAAGGAAGCTGTAGGAGGGACACCTGCAGAAATTTCAGAAATAGGAAACTTTAATCTGACTGTTGGCACAAAAAGAAAGCTGTTGGCAGGACCCACTGACTTCATCAAATTATTTTTTAAAGCAGACAAAGGTATAGTATGAATGCATTCACAGTTACATTTTCATTGCATTTATCTGCTGAAATCAGCTAAGTTGGAATCAGCGCAAAGGAACCTAGTGTGGTTGGTAGCTGACTGAATATGAGCCAGCAGTATGCCCAGGTGGCCAAGAAGGCCAACAGCATCCTGGCTTGTATCAGCAATAGTGTGTCCAGCAGGAGGAGGGAAGTGATTGTCCCCCTAGACTGGTGAGGCTGCACCTTGAAGACTGTCTTCAATTTTGGGTCCCTCCCTACAAGAAGGACACTGAGATGCTGGAGCACGTCCAAAGAAGGGCGACGAAACTGCTGGAGGGTCTAGAGGGCAAGTCCTGTGTGGGAATTCAGCACAGTAGGACAATATATTTGTGAGCACAAGATTTCTATGTTATCTCTAGAAGAGGAAATTCCTTGAGCTGGCATAAACAATGGCTGAAGGAGAGAGTCATGTGGAGATAAGACAGCCCTGTTGTGGCTAAATGAAGAAGGCAAACAAATATTGAAGGTCCTGAGTGAAGACCTTTTCCTAGTTAACTGCAAAATGAATACTAAAATTCACGCCTCTCCATATGCTAAAGAGCCAAAAGCAGTACGTGCTGAAACCTATATGTCTTTGTCACTCAACTCTCCACCCAAACCATGATAAACATCACCTAAGCGGCAGAGACAAACAGCGTTAGGGTATAAAAAGCCAGGAGGGGTAATACCTGGCTAGGGGAAAAGACTGAAGACAGCAGGGATGGTTGATGGGCTGTACTCCTTTCAGGGACGCCTTCTCGGTAAGGCTTGGACTCTCACCATACAGTGAAAATACCCAGGATAGTTTTCTCTTTGCCAGCATTACTATTATATATCAGTTAGTAGCACTATTGCGGTAAGTGCATTTACTAACGGCAATTCCAAATCTGTTATATCTGTTGCTTTAACAAGCTTCTATTATTTCTACTGTTTTTGCAAAACTGTTTCAGTGAAAGTCCTTTTGGCCTCTGGCGGGCAAATGCCAAACTCCTACCTTTAATGTGACAGTCCTGTGAGAAGCAGCTGAGGGAACTGGAGTTGTTTAGTCTGGAGAAAAGGAGGCTGAGGGGAGACCGTATCACTCTCTACAACTGTGTGAAAGAAGGTTGTAGGGGAGGGCGGTGCTTGTCTCTTCTCCCAAGTAAAAACTGACAGGATGAGAGGAAACAGCTTCTAGCTTTGCCAGAAGAGGTTTAGGTTGGATATTATGAAAAATTGCTTCACTGAAAGGATTGTGAAGCACTGGAACAGGCTGTCAAGGGGAGTGGTTGAGACAGCATCCTTGGAGGTATTTAAAAGATGTGGTGCTGAGGAACGTGATTTAGTGGTGGACTTTGCAGTGCTGGGTTAACGGTTGGACTTGATGATCTTAAGGGTCTTTTCCAACCTAAATGATTCTATTTATGTATATATATACTGTGATTCTATGATTCTAATCCACAGTCTTTTGAGGATTCAACAAAATTGAAGCTACCAACAAAAGCCCACAAAATTCTGCTACATAATCTCTGTCCTCTTTACCTGCAGCAGTAATAAGTAACAATATATGGCAGTAACATGCCATATATTCTTTTTCCAGAATGGATGAAAGAGGCCACAAAATACTACCAACATTTTCTACAGACAGGCGTGTCTCACCCTTGCTAAAACAAATTGATTTCCAGCACTGTCTTAGTTCCTTGGCAATTCAATCCCTTGAGGAGGAGCCAGACCTGATACAGATCCTGCTCTTTGCAGAGTATTACTGAATTCATCCCTTGGGGCACTTTCACAGTGCAATTTCTAGCCAAGGTGCCTTGTTAGGGGTGGAAGAAGATACAATGTGGAGCAAACCCAGCTTGTTTACCCATTGCAGAGTAGCTACAGACAGGATAAGTACTATAAGACTTCCCCTGCCCCTTGTATTAGCTTTTCACAGGGAAAGAATGATTGCTGCTGCTACTGCAGCTTTGTAACCCTTGCAATTGCTGTTATTATTTCGATGGAAGAAAATGACGAAACATTAGTTATTCTAGATAGAAAGGGGATATAAGCCTTAAAGGTCAAGGGAAGTCTCACTTTGATCACTGCACAAGAAAATGACTTTTCCTTTTACCAATTCAACTGCCAAATTGAGAGAGGAAAATAAAAAATCAGATTTGATTTACCTGTTCCATACATTTTTCTTTTAAACAAAAAATAGTTACATTGGGGAGGGGAATGTTGTTTCTATTTTATTTTAGTTATTTCAACTTAGAGAAAATATTACAAATGAAAAATGAGCAAGGTGGTGTTTGGCATCAGTTGAGGAGGCAGACTATACTTCTTTTTATCCAGTAACTTGGGGATTCTGATGTTCACCTAGCTTTGGAAGCTCGGATTCAGTTATCTTCACTTTTGGAGGAAATACGATTCCATATCTCTCATGTTTCTGGAGAATCCCCAAACCATAAGGCTACAGGGGATTTCAGCATAAGCCCTGAGTAAATCATTACCGTGTTCAGCCTTAGTATTGAATACAACAGTAACTCCAGCAGAGACTCCTATCCATGCCTTCTCAAGGTGAGTTTTATTTTCCATAACATTGTACATGTTCCTAGGAGATCTAGCAAAATTACTTTTTTAGTGTAGGGATTGCCAAAACAGAATAATGCAAGTTCATTATTGCTGAATAATGGCAACAGATCCCAGTAAAATTTCTCAAGATGTCATTTTAATACATTTTTGAAAAACGGTGGACCAGTGGTCTTCCCTAAATAACTTCCTAATGTAGGGCAAAATACAGTCATCACAGTATGTTTTGTAGTCCAGCTGTATGTTGTCGTGCTCACATTTTCTCAGACACAGTGAATACTTAACTAAGTATTTTACATCAAGTAAAGCCATTTCTATAGAGAAATAGAGATTCTCATCCACTATAGCTCCCAAACTAAAAACCTTTTAAGTAAAGGAAAATAACAAAATGTGGATCCTTCGTGCCCAGGGGTAAGCCAAAACCACAGACAACTTGGGAAAATGCTTTGGTATTGCTGCGACGACAGTGCAAAATCCAAATGGCTTATTCAGCATAAAAATTGTAAATTCTCTGTCAGTTAAACTTAGATTTTTCAGCAGAGAAACTAGTTGTCAAAATAAAATTTATTCATTCTTATCCACATTTCTTTAGTCTAACTTTGACTGCCAGAATCCTCAGAGATTTGTAGTTAGGAAACAAATTAAGTATAAAAGGCAGGCAATGAGTATTTCCTTAGTATTTCTTTAAACTAGTAGACATTACAATGATTATTAACCAATATAAACCACATGTTTGATACAATATCCAGTATTATTCATTTAAGTAAATTATAGTTTCATGGAAAAAAAATTGAATTCCTCATCCCGAGAGTTAGAACCTGACAAAATTGAACATGAACTTAAAAATGCAGGGTAATATAAATTTAAACCCCCCGAAAGGATATTTTCTTAAGATTTAATTCTCAAACTGGACTTAATGTGTTGGTCAAGATAAAAGGAAATATTCTTAACATGAAGCATTTCTCTTAGGTAAACAACATTCCCCTTACTGGTTATAACACTTAGCAAGAGATTAAAACACATGCTATGCTAATTTGAGACTTCTGTTTTAAGTCTGAATTTCATCAATATAATCATGTGTTTATATAATTAATATAAACATGGAGTTTAAAAAAAAAAAAAGCCAACTAGAAGACCCTATTACTTTCTTTGCCAAAACCTCAAATTGGATCTCAACTTTATGCATGATTTAGGAAAAGGGAAAAAACCCAGTAGTTCCTGTGCATGCAGTCATCTCCTCAGGCACTCATGTTAATTAGTTTATTTTCTGGTCCTACCTATCACACTGATCTTGTGATAAGGAACATCTAATAAAACACAATCAAAGGAAAAATGTAGAATAGCAATTATTAAAGCTTATCAGGAACACTGGATGATTTTAGCCTCATAATCAGCGTCTCCTTACCCTTTCCCTTCTGCCCCAGCAACATTTTCTACCCCAGGC
Source organism: Bucorvus abyssinicus (assembly GCA_009769605.1). Taxonomy (NCBI): domain Eukaryota; kingdom Metazoa; phylum Chordata; class Aves; order Bucerotiformes; family Bucorvidae; genus Bucorvus; species Bucorvus abyssinicus. The sequence continues at coordinate 14,803,922 of CM020030.1, read as the reverse complement.
TGCACTCTAAAGAAGAAAAGAGTAGTAGATGACTGCTATGAGTTTTCTCCTATTACACTGTTAGGAAAAGCTTCTTCCAGGATACTCAGCACATCATAATATGCACAGTAGGGATTTCATGCAGCAGGCCAGCAATTTTCTGTATCAATCAAAATAGACAAAGCAACATGCAGAAATGCTGAAACAGTTTGCATTTCAGGTACTCCTGGAATGCAAAAGCAGTGTAGTGCCTTTGCTGCTCTACTCTGTTATAGTTTTCATGGCAAAGAAAAGCCAGTTGTGCAGTCATGTGCAATACAACCTTCCATGCTCATTAGAAGGTTTTCTCTATGCTCATAATTCAGAAGTGCTTTTCTTCATGCAACATGACTTTCATAATAAATGTCAGCTTTATGCTCCTAGCCAGCTCTGGGAAAATATCCTTCAACAGATTTTATTTGTAATATATATAAAAAAATATATATATGCACGTGTATATACACACAATCTCTTCTAAACAGAACTTCTGCTGCATTGGGTGACCTGATAGCACATTTATATACATGCTGCCTGTGGGTGAATATGTAAAATTGGGACACATTTCTAAGATTAAATCAGTGTGGAATGTTAGACAGTTATTTATCTTCCGTTTCTTTCTTCTTATTTTTTCTTGGAAATAATCATGCTGATAATCACAGAAAATGTTACCATGGTTTTAAGCTGATATAGTTCAAAGAAGAAATGCATCTGTTGGTGTATGCTCAGAAAGAAATGCTCCGTTAACCTACCACAAAGTGTGAAGTGATTACCACAGCCAGATATATTCTGAAACTACTTAAACGTTTCAGGGCTTGTTGGTTGGACGGTTTTTTTTCTTTCTTTTACAACAACCTGCACAATTTTTAAATTGCTATTATATTACAATTATACAATATTTTTTATATATAAGATTATAAAATTTATATCTATATATAGTATATAGATATCTTTAGAATACATAATCTTATAGTTGGACTTCACTATCATTTACTCCTATCTCAACTTTATGCTATTTACTTCTTGCATCCTTAAAAAATGGTTTATGTATTCACCTTGTATCACTCTACAAATTCTTGTTTAGCTGAAATCCTTCACACGATATTTTATTTAATATATAAGAACTACTGGTTTCTATCGATATTAGCCAAAAGTTACTCTCCAACAGAATCAAAAGAGTAACCATCTTGGTAGAATACTTTTTTCACTGAAAATATTGTTCTCAATAAGGGGGGAAAAAACCACTATTAGTGATACCATGGAATCCCATGCACTTAGGAATTCCTTCCTTTTTCCATTTTTGCTTACCCTGTCCATCTTCCTACTAAACATGATATTGCTTCTCAAACACACATTAGATATTAAAATTTTAATTTCATGTTCATCCTATCATCCTAAAAACTCTATCTGAAATGTGTGTGGATATATAGCTTTAACGCAAAACAAAAATATATTTTCAATTATTCCCTTGAAGTACTACTTTTTGCTCAATGTTGTGCATCTACATTTTATCTCCAATTCAGATATGGTCTCTGAAACTTAAAACATTTGAGATCAAGCATGACAATGCAGATACACAATGAGAATTTCATTAAAGCCTTGCTTAAAGAGATCTCACCACCAGTCATGAGATTTAGACCATCATTTGTCAGTCATTGACTTAAATCCAACTCAGAAGTTAATTATTTCAGTGATTACAAACTCCCTTTTGGAGATCCAGGTACAACAAAGTTGCAGCTCTCAGTCCAGCATCTAGTGGGCAGATGTGCACAGCATAAAAGCTACTATTATAAATAAAATCGGTTTTTATGTACCCAGAATTGTTTATGCCCATTGATAAAGCACAGTAAGAAGCATTCTCAAATGATACTTGTGCTGTACTTCGTTTTTTATAATTGCTCCTTGTAACACCAACTGGAGAAAGCATAGAGGGGAAGAGAGAGAAAAAGACGACAACTACAGGTTCAAGAGCCTATCAATGTAGAATTTTCATAAATACCTGAACTGACAAAATAATCATCCTCCCTATTGTAATATTTCTTATATATACTTACAACTTAAGGCTATAAGAACAGGAATGCACAATAAATGGGCTTTGACCTTCATATTTTGGAGTAAGGAATGTAATCTGGTCTGAAAGAAGAAAGAGCAAGAACACTCAAGGTCGTGTGCCAGGCAGAATGGGGCGGGCCAGTGTTCCCATCCCTCATCTTTCCCCCAACTGCATCCACTCTTCAGCAGTAAACTTTTTGCAGTCAGTACCTGACTGCAAATGCACACAGGTAAAATTGATAAAGGTAGGAATTTGATAAACTCTAAATAAGAAATAAAAGAAAAAGAAAAAAGGGGAAAGAAAGTGAGTCTATTACAAGACAAATCCTTGAACATATGCCTTCATTCAAAGTTAAAGTAATGCGCTGTTCAAGATAGAACAGTGGCTGTTGACCTCCCTTCTCTTCCATAAAATGATTATTACTGCACAGATGGAGCAAAAAATTGCATCAGCATTCTAGGGAGGTTACATTAATTTTCCAGAGAGCACATTCTTCAAAAGAATAATTTATAAAATTTTAAATGAGTTACTGGAGTGAAGACATTTGGAAGAATTTCCCAGATCATACAAAGAATAACATTTTTAAAAAAAATTCCAACATGCAAAAAAGGCAAGCTAAATGTTTAATCCAGAACTTGATGATTCATCAATTACAGTGAGCTTTGGATAAAATCCTGTTTTTTACTTTCCCCCCCTTCCATCTAAACAATTCCTTTGCACAAATCATGGGGAGATAGAAAAAGGCTGTATTATGGACACATCTAACTAGCTGGTCCTGCAAACTTACCTCGTACAGTTACTAATCAGCTGTAAACAATATCCTTATTATCAGCTGAAAACTGTACCTTGGTGAAGCTCTAGCCCTTTCTTTTTTCATCTTCAGTAGCATAAGACAATAAAACTGCAAGCTGCAGTAACACGGAGCTGTGCAGGAACCATATGCAATGGAATTTCCTGTTGAAAGAAACCCAGGAACTTTTTAAAACTTCTTAGATGTTTTCCTTCCAGAAGGGAACTGGGCTGGAACTGACCCTCCAGAGTTTCAGTGACAGAGGGATTCATCATAAAATTGCTAATACTGTAATGGTCAGGAAGGACATGTGGACCAGAGGCCAAGGTCTGGCAGGAGTAGAAGCAAGTGTTTGAATCTGACAAATTCGAATAGAGAACTCGCAGAAATTATACTGCATCTTGATAAGAGTTTGACCCTCCAAGTCACACACTATTACACTTGTAAAATTTTAAATGTACACCACGTTTTACAGCAAAAATACTGGAACTGTTATTTATTGAAATGAGATAATGATTTCTGTTTCTCTTTGTACTGTAACAACAAATATTTTTTTTTGCTTTTCTGTCAATAACTTTTACTTGCTTAATGTATTGATGTGTATAAAAATAGGTTTTTTCCCCTTATTGTTCTCTTCTGTTCCTCTGCAGAGGTTCCTCTGAGATACCCACTTAAAAATCCTCATTATTCTAGGCATTGAGTTTTGTCTCAAGTTTTCAGTTCTTCATTATTCACAAAGGACACAGGTAGGACTTTCTTTGATTCTATGCCATTTCAGTCTTCCTTTCCTGCAATAACAGAAAAATTCTAGTGAAATGAAGATGTCATGGTGTCATCATTTTCAATACCTGCACTGGACTTTCTTATCTGTCAGTCTTAAATCTTGCAGTTCACCTCCTTTCCTCTTGCCCCCCTCTTTTTTTTTTTTAACCAATTGCATTGAGCTTCATTAGTTATAGTTGTCCAGAATTCTTTGCTAACTACGTTTTATATTCATCATCTTTACACATTTAAGCATTGAATAACAAATAACTTTTTAGGTTCTGAGACAAGAATTTGTTTTGAATTTTAAAGAGCTATTACTTTACTACTTTTAAATGAAAGCACATTCATTTCTTCAGAAAGGTTATTCTTCTTTTCCAATAAACCTAAGGCATCACCATTAGCAAGACCACAAAACTTCACATTGAATAGAAGCCTGATTTGTTTCATCACTCAGTCTCACTATTCATATTTTATGATGTATGCTTTTGACTTCTCAACTGTATTTAATTCCTTCTCATTAATGGCACACGCTTGTCTCTTATCCCTCTTCGCAAAGATCAATTATTGATCCGCGTTAATGTAACTGATGTATCTCTCCCCCATCTTTTAGCCATGTGTTTTCAAGCATGTAATTTAACTGAATTCTTTCCTCTTATTACAGTTCCTCTGTCATCCATTTCTGACAAGCACTGCACTTGCTTCCATTCCCTACTCTTTGTGTTTCATTTTATCAAAAAAAAATTCTCTGTGCTCATTTTATCTTAGTCATTGCTATTAACTGTAGTAAAAGGAACCTCATCAGCATAGTTTTTTCTTGTTTTGTTCTGAAAAAATGCAAACTATTGCTCAAGAAGCATATTAAACATTTACCAAAGTAACAAACTAATACATTGTCATGGGTTAGGGCTGGGCTACCCACTACCCTCCCTGCCTTCACAAAGAGGGGGAAGAGAAAAGGAGCAAGGGAGAGAGACTTGCGGATTGGAAAAGAAAACTAAAACTGCTTTAATGAAAATATTAACAACGAAATGAATTATATACAAATATACAAAATACCAAGACCAAACCCAACCCCCCTGATGGCAACCTCGTCGCCGTCACCACTGATGCTGTGGGCAAACCCTGGGGAAGGCCCAGACTGGGCTCATGAGCAGACAGGATGCAAGAGCTGGGTTCCAGAATTGGATTAATGTATGACTGACCTGGAATCGAAGGTAGAACCGACAGAGTTGGCCTCAGACATTGGCCATTGAAGAAGAGGAGAGGTTGACTCTTGTAATCCCTCAGCTTTATACCGAATATGACGTCTATGGGATGGAACACCTTGTTTAGGGTCACCTGTCCCATCCGCTCCTTCCCGCAGGTGCAGCCTCTCACTTACTGCATCCCAACGTGGCACACAGGATTTAGCAGTGACCTTGGTCTGCACAGGTGAAAATATCAGCAAGATCCTTTCTGCACACCAGTCCCTGGTAGTGACTGTAAACACCAAACATTATCACTTCTCGAAACAGACACTGTCTGCAAAAATGTGCCATTAACTTCAGACAGTGCCATCACTTAGCAGAGACTGAGCTGGAAAGTGAAATCTCTGAGCAGAATGAATTCTGTTCTAACTCAAACCAAGACATATGTTGACACAGAATAGATCCAACTATAGTATAAACTTGTAATTTTACACTGAAGTTCTACAGTTCTACACTTCATGTGTGATATCTGGTTAGCAAACTAGCCATCACATCATGCTCCTGAAAAGCAAACCATACCATATCTAATAAAATCAACTGCTTTACTCCTAGAGCCTGTATGTTTTATGTCAATATTTGGGTACCTTCTGAATTACACTGGAACTGAAGAAACCTCTAACTTGGCCAAGGTATCCTAAAGACACAAACAGAATAGAAACTTTCTTTCCTCCTGAAGGAATTACAGCCCTTATTTGGCCATGACCAAAGCAGAGACCAACAGCAGAACATACGAACAGTAGTTTCTCCTCCTCCTCCACTTATCACTCAACAGGTTGCTTAGATCCCATAAAAGCAGATTTCCAGCACATTATTGCAGTTCAACAGGTGTCACCGTATTGTTTCATCCTAGCTTGTTTGAGCAGCACCCACAGTCCTGTAACTGATGCAAAGGAGTAATCTTTTTCCCGAACAAGCAAGACCAAAACAATGTCATGAGCAGCAGCAGTCCTTTCACCATCTAGCCCATGACATGGAAGTCACCACTCCTGCAGAAACTGACAGTAGTGAGGGATAAATATACCAGTTACATACTCTTCCTAGTTAAATTCTGCAACCAAAATATGCCTTTCCTCCACCTATGGGCTGTAAGAAGTTATTAAGCTAAGTAATGTTGTGTTGTGAATTTTTTTTGCACTGAATCTTTTAAGCTGATTTTTGTGTATCTTTGTAGTTTTTCAGACATCTTGGACAAAGATGGACATCACTTACAGTTGATATTTTCTTCTCTTGAACTAGCTCAAACTTAAGCATTACATAGATACAAAACACCTTCATATAATTTCAGTATCTGACAAATCAGATGATATTCCCAAGGAAGACAGCTAGTCACAAAACAAGAAAATGAAAAATTTACCATGCCTCTAAGTAATCTGTTCCGATGGTTGCTTGTCCTCACTGCCATCAGTTTTCATCACCTTTCCAGTTTGGACTTTACTGACTTAAACTTCCAGCTGTGGGATCTTGTTATGTCTTTCTTTAGCAGACTAAAGAGACCACTATTATAAAGTAATAGCATCGTCCCCTGTGCAGTCAATTCCTTCTTTGCAAGTAGTAATTCAGCATAATTTTTATATGCAGATTTACAACTCTGTGAGAAAGGCAGGCAGGAATACACTCAGTACATTCAAATTGTGCCATTCTTTTTCTCAATAATACTGAATTAATAGCTATGTTATTATTTAGATTATTAGTCCATAAATTGCAATCTATTCATATCCCACAGCTAAGCAGCATGTAAAAACACCAGGTGGCAAAAGTCTGTATTTTTTCCAATTAAAATACATAAACATGCACAAAAGCTTAGAGAATACTAAAGTACAGAGCACCACTTTCAAAGGCTCGCTGATTAGCCAAATTATTCTCAGGTAATTTGTTATCTCTCTAGGAATCCTCATTTTATACTTTCCAGTGAGCAAAGCTCAATTTTTGCATTACTGTTTTCCTGAATTAAGTCTACATGACTTTTCTTTTTAGAAAGTCTCCTTTTAACAATCAGCATAGGAAGGTAATCAGAGCCCATTTAGGCAGTAAGACAAGTTAAAATTCATTGGTACTTGTTGCTCTGCACCAAACTTTGGTGTTAATTCTAAATCTTGTTTCAGTTTAAAAAAATGAATGAGTGGTACATGCTCATACTGCACTAGACATTTAAAATTAAAATGGGATTAACAGTTGTATTGATCACATTTTGAATGTATTTACTTAGTTTTCTTTCAAAAAGACATAATATTAGATGTTGCCAAATCTGGTGGGCTTCAGGACCCAGGAGGATTCCTCTTACCACAGCTGGGTTGACTTGAGATGACAGTGGTTCCAAGTCCCCAGAGGGACCCAGTAGCAAGGCTGTCCGTGTGTTTCGAGACAGACAGCCACACACTGTAAACATATACATTTACACGTATAATTATATACACACACAGCCAGCCACACAGCACAGACAGAATAGTGCCTTTACTGATATCCGTAAAAGACACATGGCTTTCACAAGCAGGAATAGCACAGATGGCCTGACCGTTCTGCCTGCCTTATCAGAACCAAGTCCACCACTGGAACAGACAGAAGCACTTGCACATTGCCTGTCTCTCCATTAGCTGGTGATGAACTCTTGGTCTGGTCAGTAACTGGCTCCCAGACCATGGGGCTCCTCTAGCACCTCAAGTCCCCAAAGTTTGTGCTCACTGCAGTTGCTGGCACTCAAGACCTCCTGCTGTGCTTGAGGACTAGGCTGACTTGCATTTTGCTGGCATTCACTCACACACAGAACAGAGATTGCACAGTCCATAGAGGATGGTTAGAAAAAGGATTTAAGAACGTAGGATAGGCTGGTAGTCAAACACAGTCAGGAAAGCCTATTAACCAGCAACCTGTATGGGTTCAACCAGCCTGTTTTAACCCACTTACCACTCTATTTTCCCGACACTTGTTTGAGATGGACCTACTGGTCCGCTTTGATTCCTCCGCACCTTCACTCCCATAATAAAGTTTCACACCTCACTACAACCCCCTTAAAATATCATGTATTTTACACAACTCTCCAGTTCTCTCCCTTTGTAAGTTCTATGCCCCTGAGAGGCAATATCCTTTTGCTTTTCATAGCCTTTCAGGGATTTTCTCCTTGACTCACCTCCGTGCATTCCACAGCAACTACAATGGTCTAAATCATTTGCCTTTGATATTTTATTGAGGAGCAAATTCAGTGTGGTCCTTTCAGTTTTCTGATCCTAGGGTACTCCAGCCTGTCATTGTTCCTCTGATCCTTTTTGTGATTATTGTAATTATCCTTTAACCAGATTATCTCACAAAACATGAATCTTGATACTAGTTAATGCAGAATTGTGTTATGCAGTTACGTGCAACCATGTGATCACCATGACTGCATTTCAGTAGTAGCATATAATGGTTTACTAGCTCTACAGCAAATCAATCTCCCTGTCAAAAAATTACCCATTTGACCAGTGTAAACAGACTTAATACATTCTTGAAAAATATAATGGTTTATTATTTGATTTGGGAGGGAAAAAGCCCTAAAAATATTAGGAATTGAGTTGCAACAGATACAATTCCTGATGCCTACAAAAAAGCCTGGTACAGGAATAGTGGAGCAGTGGGAGCTGTCAGGAGAAATCTGTCATTCATGCTGGATCCAACAGACCGAGAGAGATGAGGCTACTGCTTCTCCAAGTCCCCAGGTCCAGCCAGTAGCAAGGCTGAAGAACCATTCCCAGCAGGCACACACACAAAAATAACATAGACACACACAGCTGGCACAAACATAACACCAGCACCCTCATTCTGCTCCCATCTGGCTGGATAGGATGGAGGTCTACTAGTGAGAATATATATATATTCACATGTAGGCAGTGGGTCCCTTGAGCAGCTGGGCTCAAACACACAGGGTGCACAGTGGATGGCCCCTGGAGCCCAGGCTTCCCTTGGCAAAAGATGGTTTCCAGAATATTCACATCACAAAGCTTCACATGACAACCGAAGATGTCAGACTGTGGGGGACCTTGGCGGGTCCGAGGAAAACCTAATTGGCCTTGAAAAAATACAAGTCTACCCTTAAAGGAGTAGAAGAATAATAAGCTAACAGCTGGTAAACCTTAGAAGAAAGTAGGCCTTGTGAAACAGGATGTGTGTCTATCTGAGAAAAGCAGAAGTACGTAGTTGGCAAATTGCTAAATGGTCAGCTTGTTTCTAAGCAGAAAGATAAACGTGAACCAGTCAAGAAAGAGAGCACGTAGAAAACGTACACAGAACTATGCTGCTTGAATGCTGCCTGAACATTGCATGATCAGTAGAGTTGTACCAATCAGAATAAGACAGAGCGGCACGTGTTTACTTGAAGATAGCCAAACACTTGGTAGAATAGAGCACGAGAACAATCTAACTTGACCAATCACAGTATTAACAAGAGGCACGTGTATAGATATAGAAGGATCTAAAAACCTTGTCGTAACCAACAATAAACGTCTGCGTTATCACTTTCATAAAGTGCGTGCAGTCCGTTATTATCACCCCAACATCAGAAAAATATTATAAAAAACCCTCATCATCCATTCTAAAAGGAATGATACTTTCTGATGGGTTAATTAATTGGTGGCAACAAGAAACCTTTCATATAATCATGGGAACATTATTAACAATAATAAATTGCACCTTCCCTGAAGCAACATAAAATCAATGACTCTACAAGAAATTGTTAAAACAACAGTGATGCTTTAAGAAAAACTCTCATTTGAAATATATGAAGGTTGTGATTTTAAGGCCGTTTTACTTGTATTTTCATACATTTAGTGATTTAGAGATATTTGATTGAGTTAGATCTATTTTCTTAATAATTGTGTCTGTGTATTGGATAATAGGGATAGAAATGCTTACATACACTTTTTGAGGAAAACATCTGGATTGATTAGGAAACCTGGTCGAGTGGCTAGTAAAAACTGAAAGTGGGGTTATTGTTCCACCATACATGGAATGGTAATTGTTCCTCAGGGTAACTATAGGCAATAGTCTCTCCTCAGCTTCTTTCAAAGGTGATGACAGACTAGGTCCTTCTAGATTGAGATTCTCCTGTTCTCAGCATGGTGCAAAGCCAGGGTTTGGGGAGAGGACGGCTGAAGATTAGAGCCATGGCCATTTTGCTTTACCTCCAAGACTATTTTTCTTATATACTGTGTAATATATTCTCAAGACATAAATATTATATTTGAATGTGAGTTATGTAATATGAAGAAGTCTACTTGAATTAGAAATGTTACTGGAGGGGAGGAAGGACTTTTACACAACTTTCTTCTTGAGGGAAAAAGCCCCCCATAAACTGTAAACATCATCTTCTGGAAGAAATACTCATACTGTTCCTCCAAGGAAGGTTTATGTAAAATTTATTGAATTTTCATATGAATTTCACAGATGTACAAAAAGATTCCAAGAGTAACCACTGTCATGACAAATTTCACCCTGCTTATTGATCTTTCTCTACAATTATGCAATGGTTCTTTTTTCTCATCAATATGAATCCAGAGAACTTCCCCACAGTCATCTGGAAAAGATCTGTCAAAACTGAGCCTTGCTTCAGTATAAATTAACACAGACTTATATGAGATAAATATTTTTGCTACCCAGTTCACTAAGCATTTCACTGATTGCTTTAGATGAGAGAGAAATGTTACCCTGGGTTTGAGAAGTTTTTCCCATTTTTTAAAAATTAAGAAATTCCTTTGAAGATGTAGCCAGCTCACCACCTAGAGTTAACCATTATCCTTCGTCCTGCCATCCACTGGGGAGGGCAAGTGTCATTAGCCCTGTTCTCCTGGTTATTTCTCCTCACTGGCTTCTGATTAATTAATGTTAATTATGGATAACTAAAATCTACTGCTGAAGATTAAACATATGCATCTCTTTAAAGACTAAGCCAGAGGTCATAACAATTGTCAATAGTTACACAAACATGATTAGTATTAATTTAGCCTTAAGTGCTAAAGCAACACTTAACATATAAACTGAAGCGGTTTTTATGCATTAATTAACCAGTAAGAGATTTACCCTTTGGTATTGCATAATAGAAAGAGGAAATTCCTGCTGTGGCATCCTCTAGAAAACCATTCTTTTGGAAGAGAGTTATTGATAGAGCAGCCAAAGAATTTGCCTTTTATATTTAATTATGATGCGAATTATACAAATACACATGAATGAGAAACAGAAAAGGAGACAGCATGTTATCTAAAACTAGAGGTATATGCCTAGAAAACAACAAGTTGAAATTAGTATTAAGATGCTTTAAACACTGTCCTGGAAAAGAAAAAAAATAATGGAGGATACCATAATGTGTGTGCACCTTACAATGACGGGCTTAGGATACATTAAAAGACTACTCTCTGTCATTACTATGATCAATAAAAATACACTTCCCACACTGACCATTAGGCTAGATAAGATTAAATTATCCCCTGTTATGTTTAGCAGTCCTGAGAGACAGAGGAGTTCAGGAAGGCTGGGCATTCTTTAAGAGGGTTCTTTAAGGTTCAGAAGCAGGCTGTCCTGGTGTGCTGTAAGTCGAGCTAGCAGGGCAGAAGACCAGCCTGGCTAAGCAGAGAGCTTTGGTTGGAACTGATGGTAAAAAGACAGAAAGTATATGTACTTTGGAAGAAGAGGCAGAGAACTCAAGAAAACTACAAAGATGTTTTGATGTTATGCAAGGAGAAAATTAGAAGGGACAAAGCCCAGCTAGAAAATCTGGCCTCACATAAAGAGTAACTTCACCACTTTGCCATGCTGGTCTGTCTTTCCTAAAAAGTGCATAGCTATCCATGACGGCCTTCCAGTCATGTGAGTCATCTGACCACGTCTCTGTAATCACAGTGAGACCATGGCCTCTCATCCACACCCAGATCTCTAGTGCTTCCTGTTTATTCCCCATGGTGCATATGTTGGTGAACAGGCATTTCAGGGAGGTAATCGAGTATGCAGGTTTCCCTGGAGGGGTTCAAAAGTATCCATACACACCCTTGAGGTGGTTGGTGTTGTTTCTCAGTATCTCTAGTTAGGTGCAGTTATTTATTTTTGCTGTATCTGCTCAGCATAAATTTAATTTTTACTTTGAAGATACGACTTTAAGTCAGACTGCAGTTTGAAACACTGTTAAGTAAAAAGGAAAAAAAAATAGTGGTTTTTTTTATTTCCATCCTTCCTTCTAAATACTTAAAAAAGTTTGTCCATCAAAGAACCAGGTCAGTCAAAGCCATACACAAAATAATAACCAAGCTTCTCTACAGATTTTTTCCCTTACGCTACAAAACTGTTTTAAGAAAAATACAGCTCATCTCCCTCCTCCCTCCTCTTTTTTTTAAATTATCTCCTGTATTGTTTCACTCTGCACTTTAGTTTACTCCTTTTTCACTGAATACCATGAAGCACTTATGTCTGAGTGCACACTGAAGAACAGTCAAAGAGCGTGGGACTGTAGGCTTCTGCTCTGGATAATTCAGGTAATAATCAGCCTTGCAAGTCTGAAGAATTGTGTCATGGGCTCTGAGAGCTTTTAGTGGAACTCTCCAATGAGTATATGAAAATCTAAATTGATTTTACAGGACGGCTTTAAATGCAATCCATCATGAAATACAGTTTATTAAATTTCTTCACAGTAAAGAATGTCAATTGAAACATTTTATATGAAAAGGCAATGATGTACAAAGACTAATATGTGACGTAAGTATTCATGAAACAAAGATACCATCTTTGGTATCTTTATGTCTATGTTATGTGTTAACTGCAATTAGAATTCAAGATTTGAATATCCCTAAGTGAGGATTCCTCAGTGTTAGCCTTCTATATGCCAACTTCACAGGAACTATTCCCCTCTCCTTGCCAGCAAAGGCTCAAGGACAAAACCAGGAGAGAACCATAAATATAAATAAGTAAATAAATAAATAAAAAAAACAGGGTCTGAACAAAAATCTATCTAAATCCATTTTGAAATATTTAGGCTATAGCCCAGAGCTTTACACAAGAGCAGAATCAAGTGTAACACCATCCTGGTCAAAGTTTTAACCCACGAGCTGGAAATTATGGCAGTATTAGCCATAATTTCAGAGGGAGAGATGAGGTGAAGGAGGGAAGTAGGCTTGAGTAGAAAGCAATTGTATTGCTTTAGCTTCTGCACCAACAATAAACATATTACAATAAAGCACTATAACACACCTGGCAGTGGTCACTGTTGGTGTACTGACCACCCTACACCAACATCTGTGAGTTATCTGTTGCCAAACCCTGGCTAGCCATCAAGGACAGAGCTCTAAATTACCGTGCCAATTATGCACAGCAGTGGGTTTGCTATTGCTGGTCCATCTGCACAAATCACAACATAAGCCAGCTGCAGCTGACTTTAAAAAAGTCCAAAGATGCTAAACTGAAGTATGTTCAAGAACAAGACCTTCGTTCCTTGCTTTTCTCACTTTTATCAGATCTGAATTCTTTCTTATTAGCTATAGTGCATCTTTCCAGAATTCATTTCATACAGGTGGAGAACAGTCTTTGAACCAGTTGGAATTCCTGGCCTTTCCCCAGATGTCCAATGGCAACCACCATTTCGAAATGGACCGGTAGACTCTCCTTCAGTAAGAGATCGACTATTGTAAACAAATTCCATTAACAACTGTTAACAAACCTCAAAATATTTGCTGTTAACAACTTCTTTTAACTACTCAGGCCCATTTTGTAATGGGTTTGACTTTCCTGAAACTCTCTGTATAAACTGAAGTGGTTTTTAATCAAATTGGCATGGGATATGAAAACTCTCTTAAGACTTTTATAAACTCATCAGACTATAACTAACAAAACCATCTCGTTTCATTTTAAAACAAAACCTGTATGTGAGCTAACACCTTACACCACAGTGCTACAAAGGGGAAGACTGGAAGAGTCTTCTCAGCCGCATGAATGCAGAAGTAAAATACAATAAAAATAATCAGCTTTTCCTCCTTCTCCTAACTGGTTGCCAAAAAACTCATCCCATCTCAGCAGAGACCTTGGCAGGGATCCTGTATAAAATCATAGCATTCAATTTCCCATGCCTAGCTCAAAAATCTTTTCATTGTGTTGCAATATTGAGCAGGTAATTGATTTGAGCTGATTTACATTTTAAGCCCTAGAGTAGAAACTGGTGAACTCTGTGTTACTATTTTCAGAGGTGAAAACTAAAGACAATTCTCCATTCATTTCTGAATGATCCATGAACACATTTGCGCTTTAAAATTAGGCTTGATGTTCAAATCTATATGATTAAAGCTCCAAGGAGCTAGATCTGTTTAAACAGAAAATGATACAGAAGAAATTGTACATAACAAGGCACATACACACCTCTCAAAGCAAAGGTGGTGTTGAGGGGAGCCTGCATTGTTCCTGCATGTGACTTTCTAAAGAGGGTAGCAGAAGCACTAGTGCCAACAGGGAAGGTCTTTACTGAGTTTGAGGTACTCCCCTGAGCAAGCCAAGAAACTGCTCATGAGAAAACAGTCACCACATCCCAAAGCTGTAGATCTCAGCTACAGCCTAAAGAGTGCTAGAAAACATGAGAGTTTATGCAGCGCTTCAGATAATTTTCTACTACACTGTGCTGAATTGAAAGTCTTTTAAAATTAGTTTCTTGTATCCCTTAATTTTGGAAAGTTAAAGTAGAAATATGCACATGGTCTCATCACAGAATACCTGGGTAATTGGGAGATATGACAATTTTTGAGGGACAGAGTTGTCTGCCTCTATATACACCTGAAGAGGAGCGAAGCCCTTATGCATGGCATGTGCATGAGTAATGAAGGTAAGAGTCTACGTACATGATGTACTGCCACAATTTAGGATAATATCACAAGCTACTGAGGTTCATAATGAGGTTAAGCAAAACTAGAAAAGGAATAACAGAAATACTATTAAAGCAAAGCTGGTGCAGAAAGGAAAGTAAACTAAAGGAAACAGAATATCCAAAATAATGCACAGCTTGTTAAAAACAGAACAACAGTAGGACAAACACTCAGAAAGCCTTGATATAGTTCTTCTTTCTAGTAACTCTTGGTAACCCAAGCCTTTATGTCATTTTTTATATTACCACCTTTGCATAACATATTTTTTCATCTTCTTTCTCCCTTGCCACCATCCTGCCATACAATGACTACTTGCTCTGAGTACACAAAGTCTTCCCCATCTTCTCTTCCTGACACCACTCACCTTCCCTTTTAAGGCATCTGCTAAGGAGAAGAGGTGTTCTATTTGATAATGCTCGTAGGAACAAAGATCAGTGATGGTGTCCTTGCACAGTATTTCACTGAGTCCCTATATCCTTTTTTTTTTTTTCTCTGCAGGACTGGATCATTTCCTTGTCTTTTAGTTTTTTCTTACTCTGTTGGCTAAATATATTCTCTATTTAATAAAACAGCTTAACATATGCATGACTGCAAAAGAGTCTTGAAAACACCCTGCCTGACTCAAGCTTTCTGATGCTTCTCCCTACAACGTTCCTACAGAAAATTATCTAGTATTTTGTTGAAAAGATGTATAAATCTATACATATATATGCATACATAAATGCTTGTGTATATATATAAGTAGCATTTTTGCTGACGATGCCGCCCTTGTTGCCCACACAGAAGCAGCTCTGCAGCGCTTAACATCCTGCTTTGCAGAGGCGGCTGAGCTTTTTGGGCTGGAAGTCAGCTTGAAGAAGACGGTAGTTCTCTACCAACCAGCACCACAAGATGATTACCATCATCCCCACATCACCATTGGCGAGTCAGAGCTTTAGTCAGTCCAGCAGTTCAGCTATCTGGGTAGCATCATCTCCTCAGATGCCACGATCAACAAAGAGATAGACAACAGAATAGCAAAGGCAAACAGAGCTTTCGGAAAACTCCATAAAAGAGTCTGGTGCAATAAACACCTGAAGAAAAGTACAAAGATCAGTGTCTACAGAGCCGTGGTACTGCCTACTCTTCTGTACGGGTCTGAATCATGGGTCATCTACCGCCACCATCTGCGACTCCTCGAACGCTTCCATCAGCGCTGCCTCCGCACAATCCTAAACATCCACTGGACTGACTACGTGACTAACGTTGCTGCCCTTGAACAGGCAGACGTCACCAGTATTGAGGCCATGTTGCTGAAAACGCAGCTGCATTGGGCAGGACACGTCTCCAGGATGGCGGATCGCCGCCTCCCTAAGATCGTGTTCTATGGTGAACTTGCCACCGGCTGCCGCAAGAGTAGAGCTCCAAAGAGGAGATATAAGGACTCCCTGAAACAACACCTCAGCCTAGACCATATTGACCACCATCAGTGGTCCACCCTGGCCTCCAATCGGGAGATTTGGAGACACACCATACATAACGCTGCTGTCTCCTTTGAGAGCACGCGTAGAATCAGTCTCGAGGAGAAAAGACAGCGCAGAAAGAACCGTGCCTCGACTATACCACCCAAGGAGACCCTCCGGTGTGCTCTTTGCAACCGGTCTTGCCTATCCCGCATTGGCCTTTTCAGCCATCAACGTGCTTGCAATAAGCATGGACAAAGCCCTTCCCAAATCTTCGTCCGCGAAGCCAAGCCATGAATTTTAGAATAACTTCTCTTTTACATTCTCAAACCAAACACCACCACCCCAACCCCCACCCCCAGCCTTCTAAAACAGCACAGCATCAGTTTAACTTACCTTGTTGCACTGCTAGAGTTCATACAAAGGGGCATAATCGCACTACAAGAAGCTGACACATGCGACTATCAGAACTGAGTGTTGGAGCATTCTTTCTTCTATCATTAAAGAGACTTATTGCTGAAAAGTTTTCTTGTAGGAGGGTGGCACTGAACCCAGGTATGGACTGAGTTTGCTTTTGTTTGTATTTGTAAGGCTAACCAGTTATATCTTTCTGCTTCTGCTTCACTCCCTGCTTCTGCTTCCCCTCCCCACTTGCCCCCCCCCCACCATTGGTTTTTTATGTTAGTCTCACATTCTGAAAATTCATGTTCTATACTCACTCTTTTAGGAAATACAAATGAACCCCACAGACTGTATTTTTTGAAAAAAAAATCTATTCCCCTGGGAAGTGGAAAAAATCCAGATATCTTCTAAGAATATTTAAAAAAGGAGAAATGAAAGGCAGAGGGTGGGGTGAAGGGCGCATGGACCACACATCGTAATGAATGATACATTAGATAGTATCCCACACTGAGTCATGGCGTATATAGTAGTAGTCCCTACGGTACAGCAATTCACTAAGAAAAACATTTGGAAAGTGGGAGAACAGTGAGAAATCAGGGGGAAGGAATAAGGATGCCAGTCCATCACATCAAGTTTAGGATAACCTTACTCACATGAATAATCTTTATTAAAGATGCATAACCTTTTGTTCAATGTCTATTCAGATGGACTGACAGAAAAATAGGCCTAGGTGACTTGAATAGAGCAATTACATATTTCTAAACCAAAGAATAAATAAATGCGGACTGAATAGCATTTCTCTACCATTCTTTTGTATGAATGTTCAAGAAGCATACTATTTTCATTCACATAGCATCATAAAAAGGGACTCTTCACACAAAACACTCAGGAAGATGGTAGTATCGCATTTTGACTCTACTTTGGATACTTACTGGCATAAGAAGAGAAAACCTATTAGCAGTTTATTACTATCAGAGATTGTTGATTATCCCTAATTATTGTATTTAATAATGCAACAACTACCTAGCGAGGTATGCATGCTATTTTATGCAGCATAGTTCCAATAATTAATCTCTAAAAGCAGGATGTGCCCTTATAATGGGATGGAGTTCAAGAACTTTGTTGAGATTGCTAGATGACCAGCACCTAACAAACAATAAAATGATCGACATTCCTTTCAGGAAACTACTGATCTTACTACTGCGTGAGCAGTTTCATTTTTCCTGGAACTGAAACCTTTACTGGGGCAAGACATGGCTCTGGTAGGAGGCAAGCGGAACAAAAACAAAGCTCGGGTATGTGGGAACTATTTCTGAATACTCCAGGAGCTTTGACAGACAGATTCCATTTGATTTAACCTATCATTAAACATTTGAGCAGTCACTTAACATATTACAGTTACCACTTCCCTAGACACTTCATCTCAGGTGGTCACTTCTTCCCCCGTGACAAACAAGGCCCCTCAGTTCTCATCTTAACACCCAAATTTACTGGCCAGGGGAAACCTGTTTCTACTCATAGTCTGGACCGTGAGCCGGGCTAGCTTTTGCATAGATGCTTTTCCTAGTCCATCCACATTCCTACTGGTCTGTAAATCCTACAAATGGTGACCCAGGTACATTAAACCTGGATAGGACGTGACTGTGACTGGGCCAGCTGTGTTGTGACAGCCTTGAATATTGCTTGCCAGCATCTAGTTAGGATTTCTGCTTATCTTTTCCTCAGCTATATGCTTTGCCTTGGTAGCTAGAGGGCTATCATTACTGCTTTGCACTATCCAGTGGTTTTACACTACTGAATATATTTCTTAAGTAGAGATTAAACCAGGAGTATCTCCTACTCCCAATTTGCCTTAATTCAGCCACAAAGTGGACCACACAGAGGTTTAATCACGTATTTCTGCTTTAAACCACTCCACCGTGATAAAACTAGAATGCCACAATAATGGCACATCTTTTTGATTACGAGCATAACACAAAGACAAGGACAAACTCGCATATTCAAACTTTGCAGATTCATCATAAACCAACTTCACATTGCTAAAGTGCACCTCTGTACTGTCCAATTTATATTTTACAAAAAAACCCAAAATCCAAAATAATGAACAATGTCAATCTTTAAAAAATAGTGTAGAAATACAACGTATTTGTTTTAATATGCTTACCAATCAACTAGAATTATTTAGTACTTTTTCCTTTGAAGTGCGTATAAAACCCAAAAAAGATTGTATAATAGACTGTACTAGATACTTCCGTTTTATTTTCCACAAAGACAAATTATAATAGCTTAGCTACAGCAAAACACATAATGGTTGTTTTTTTCTTTTTAAAATTAATTTCTTGTACTTGGTGTTGCATACCTATAGCTTCTCATTGTATTCAGATTAAATAATTTTTAATGCTGAACTCAGCACACACTGAATGGTATTAACCATGGGAATAAATATTTGGAAGCTGAGGCTTTAAAAATTATATTGGTGTTATTATTCTACTTAATAATAGTTTTTTCATTGTAATTTAAAATGCAGTTTATCTTGTAGTTAAAGTAATAAAATGTAACTGTATGAAATAAAAAGCCCTTTTACAAAGCACTGGTTTAATTATATTTAGAGATCACTGTGAACCAGCTTTATGATTCTATTTTTTGCATTTTATTTTTTTTATCTGCATGCCTATATAGAGAGGGATTTTATATATAAATATATATGTATAGATGTGTCTATTTTAATAACTTATTCACGTTGCATTGCCATGATATGTAGGTTAAAGTTTTCAGCATGTTCTATTTAAACTGTTAGAAATAGTTTGTAAGTGTTCTGAACTCCCAGATCTACCTAACCTGTTTCGGGAGAGAAGCAATGAAGTTCTACTGTAACGGGGCACACAAGATCAAAAAACCTCACTTATATAGTGAATTGATTTGCCAACTGATTTTCCAGATTTTCATTTCTAAGCAAAAGCTTCGCTTGAGTTTGCAAGAAGGAGCATCTGGATACATGTGAGTTTTCTACCACTTTACACTTCCCACATATGGGTCAAACACAGTGGGTGCCTCATGGCTGAAAACCAAAGGGAGAGCTTATATACAACATTCTTAGCGTTGGTTCTTCAGCTGTAAGAGGTGCAGAAAGAAAGGAGGGGGGAAAATGGAAAATCTCTTACCTTCCCATTTCCATATTTGAAAACACAACAGATAAAAAATAATCTCCACACTAGGAAAGAAATTCACAGCTTGGCTTAGTCTGAAGGCAATGTTTGTCCCACAGCATGAGGCAACCCTGGCAATGTTTATTTGCTCTCTCTGCTGTTGATTGCTGCTTACCATTCACCAAGGCTTGTTAGAAGCTATTTTTTTCAACCCAATATTTTAAATCGCTGCAACTATCTTGTCCAGTTTGAATAGATCACGACTAAAGGAGATGTATCTTTATAAATTCCTATATTCTGGCAGAAATAAGATTGATTTTATAGTAAATTTTCCAAATTTTTCAAAACTTAAATGATCATACATGCTAGGTGATTCCTCTGGGTTTCTTGAGGCTGTCTCTTATGAGGCTCAAAACATTCAAAGCTTGCTTCCTGGTAGGAAGGAAGCTTTGTAACCCACACTGTTTTATAGGAAGTTCTGTAGAATTTATATCACAAAAATAACATCTAACATCTTTTAGGATGGGATAAATTAACTGTGCTGAGATCCAAATATTGTCCTGATCACCTCTGAAGTGAATTCAAAGGATACCTCTTGAACCTGCAGCACTGTTGGCCTACAAAATCAACATATTTTAATTCAGCTACAGGAACAGCCTGATGCTCCCACATCCACCACTCATCCTTGCCCCGCAGGGAATCCCCTGCTCCTGTTGGGGTGCCCATTGACCTGCTTCCAGTTCAAAACAAAATAAAAAAGAAAAAAACGCATTTCACTACCTCATCTTATCCTGCAGCCTTACAGACAGATACATGTCTGCAGGTATATGTCAACACTACTGAGGGACAGAAACATTTTAGGAAAGTTAGGTCACTGAACAAATTTTCTAGTATACCCAAGAACCTACATCCTTATGTCATTCCACTCGTATTTTAAGGTAGTTGTCAGGAAGGACAGAGGGTGGGTATAGATTAGATATATTTTAAGCTCTGGAGAACAAGAAAGCCATTAAAAATGACTTGTAATTCTTCTCAGCTGCTTCCAGTTTTGTAAGGTGCATCCCTCAAAAAGTATTACTTCTGTGTAACATTAAATGTTTCAGGGAAATCACTGCTAAACTGAACTGCAAGTAAAAGAATATGTGCTATCTTAACAACAGAGTTGATTTCAGAAATGTCAAAACCCAAACTTCCGTTGAACGTCATACTGATTTTGTACATCCAGAAGAATTTTATTTCAATTTATTTCTTCTGTACCTTCCTGGGCTGTCAAGAGTATATTTAATAATTTTAAATCAAATGAGAGTTTGTGTTTGGTAAAAGTAAGCAACATCAGTAAGTGTTTAGATGACAAAGCCCTGGATGTTGCTGGTAAAAAAAAAAAAAAATAAAAATTAAATTTTAGTTGGTAGGGTTATTTTAATATGTCTATACAATTTATTTGTCTTTGAGAAATTGCAGAAAAATGACACTAACCAAATGTTTACACCACACCAGCCTAAGCTGTTCACAGATTTAACAAACAGGAGTCTGGCTCAAACTCACTATAAAAAGAGGAGAGACGATAGTATTCAAATTACTGGCACTGACCCTGAACTGCCTTTAACACATATTTTATTGTCAGTATAGCAGACTAAGGAATACTGGAACATCCAAAATTTGACAGCAGGCAACTTATTTGTACTGAGCAAAAGAGAAATAAAGTCTCCAAGACGACAGTTAAGAGCACTTTCAGACAGCCAGCCAAAAGTGCAGTCCCTCATTTTCCGGTCCTATATTTAAATTCCAAAATCATGTAAAAGCCTTTCACGCCTACCTAACAGATATCTCAGTGCACTTCCCTGCTGTATTTTATGAACAAAGATCTTTCTTATACAGATGGGCACCGCAATTGGGCACACAAGCTGAGCCATTTTTGAAGGCTGTTACTCAGTTTAACTCTACTATTCCCATTAATGTTGTTGGAATGGGTTCAAGTGACTGTGGTTTTTGTTCTACACCTTATTTTTATCTAAAGGAAAGCTATACATGCTGTTGCAAACTGCACCTGGGGTAAAAAAAAATGGCAGCATATAAAGAAGTCTTCATGCTGAATAAAACAGTATCATTTACACACATGCAGGTACCTCCTTCACAGCCTTTCACTCTGTGCTGGTACAGTCCCCATGCCACTCAAAGCCCACTTGAAACCTGAAGTGATTTCTCTCCCTTACCCGGCCTGCTCCTGCTCCCTGGGCCACAAACCAGCCCAGGGTAAGTCAGGTGAAGGACAACAAAACAGGACACTAAAGCGCCTCCCTGGTGCACTGGTCCTGCTTTCCCAGCCTTGTACTGCTCTCCCTATCACTTGGGAGATAGTCACCACCGCCCAACCTGGTACATCCGTACACTTGGGTCATGATAACCTGGTACATCTGTACTTGAGTCAAGGCCAACGGGGTGGGGGGTGATACCAAACATCGGGATTCAATAAGTTCTAGGTCTGCACAACGGGCAGAAAATACCAGAATATTATGACATTGGAGGTGGGCTAGAGTGGGAAAACATCTGACCAAAGTCAATCATCTCTTACCCTATAAACAGTGATCCCAACATGAGAGAGACCCTTTGAGCTCTCCTGGATTGCAATGGGCTGTGTCCAGCACCTCCCCTGAGCTGAGACGTCTCTCAGGTACAAACTGCTCGAAAAGGCCAGGACGAAGTCAGACTTCTTGAGAGTCAACAATAGTCTGTTGAGGTTGCTGGAGCATTGTGAGTATTTGCTCTCAACTCGGGAAGGAAATTTAAATTATAGGCTCTCTTTTCATTCACGTCACTAACATGAGTGCGGATGGGTATATGTTTTTCTGTGTCTGTGTTTTGTGGTTTTGTCTATGCATATACACATATATATATATGCACACACACATATATATAAAGGATATCCTACAGTAAGTTAGCATGAATCTTGTCCTCATCGAATCTGTAACTAAGTCGCTATTTGATTGTAACATATTTGACCAGGTCACCCTGTTACTTTAAACTGGTTAGTGATTAAATATTGCTACAAAATCTATCCCTCACTATTAATAAACCTTAGTTCGCTGCTTAATCACAACCGCGTTGATATTTCCTCCTGTGACACTCTCGCAGCTGGCTGCTCCCTTCTGAATATCTTCTCTTCAAGAGAGCAAACAGCCATGAGCCTGCCCCTTATCCATCTCTATATGGTATACTCTGTTTACACAAAGCATAGGACTATCAGTGTATGCAATACCTCTAAGTACCTGTGAAACTGTACAACATCATGTTTTCTGCCCAGTTGATTAATGTACTCGTTAGAGCATCTGTATGTTCAACCATAACATCCACTCAAGAACAGATGGAGTTCCTGTTCCAGTATCTCATGTGTCCTTTTAAACACATTATCTAGGCAATTGTTTTATTCTCTTAAGAATATGTGTAGGTTCCTTCGCATATGCATGTAAAGATGATACCTAGTGCTCTGGAACCCATAAAAACTAAAAAATAAATATCAGAATTTCACAAATTGATCTTTTGCAGATCACTGCCTTATAGCAAAGACCTTGTTTTCTTGTAACATTCACCAGAACAGTTTTTTCTTCCTTGCCCTTTGACTTTTTAAACCACGACTTTGCAGAACAGCCCCTCTGCTTTGTGGACCACATTGCACCTTCAGAAATATCCTCTGATGATTTACAGGATGACAGGACTGCTTTCTTATTGCCCTTTTCATGTCTTCCTATCACGTTTCAGTTACTGTATTTTGCATATCTTTAAATATCTATTTTTGTCTTAATAAGATATGCTTATCCTTTTGTCAACACTTGCACTTGGCAAATCTCAGTTTTGTACCCATTCATTCTGTTTCGCTGATGCCAAAAAACTAGAAATTTAGACAGGTAAAACCAGACGATGACTACCACTGACTTAGACCTCAAGACCAAATCTTACCGGATGCTTAAAGAGACTTCCACAGTTTTGATAACTGAATTGATAACTCAATTATTTTAAAATGCTATTGAAGAAAACACCTTCAGAAAAGCATTCTGCTATCTGCTAAGCCAGTAAAATGTAGAGTACGCATGATGGATGCATGTGGCATAACAATAATAGGAGCTAGTATGCTTGAAAACATTTTGGGAGTGTCTGGAATCTGAATGGACTACTCCTTAAGAAAGCATCTATATGCACACTTTTCAAGGATAGATCTCAGAAGTAAAAAAAAATAATAATCACTATTTTATTTAAACACTAGCTATTTATTAGAAACATATTTGTTTTTCTAGATTGACCTTTATTGTCCACCTATAGATATACTTTTGATAATCCTTTCCACAAATGACATATGAATTTAAAATAAACAGAAAAAACTGTATCACACATGCAAGCTTTGAAAAGACCCATAGCTAGTAATATATAGTAAGAGCATTCTACAAACTCTATTCTAGCCTTTGTAGTTTATTTCATTTCAAGTTGCATAATTAGAGAGAAAACAGCCCTTCATGCAGTTATACATCCTTTTCTTTACATATTTAATTTTTAGAAGCAGAGACTGTTTTGCAAAGTATTGCGCAAAGGAGTTGGGGCCACAGCTTAAGAGAAAGGAAAAAAACCAGAAAGTGGACTATGTTTCTGAGTCTGTTCTGGAAGGTGACTTTCTCCAGTTATAGCCTAGAAAATAAGTACTGTTTTATGAAAACAGCAAACCATTTTAACTGTATACACCTGCTATTCTGGATTTACATTTCAGTAGACTGTGTCAGTATTCAGAATTTTATGGAAGTCACTGGAAGCACTGCACTATTATTGCTAATCACCTTTTCCCCCTGTAATTTGTTAGGAGTTACAGGGTACGTGGATGTTGGGTGATTAAAAATAATTTTCCCACTTTTCCAATGTTGTACAGCATTCTTAAAAAGTGGTTCAGATGTAATATCAATGAAAATTAATTTAGGACCATAACGTGCTGAAGACTTGCATTGAAATGAGCAAATATATTTGGAATTTTTTTTTAATTTGGCATGAGATTAACGGAGTATAAATTAGTTAATAATGAGTATGTTATGGTTCTAAATGCATTGTCTCCAATCTCCGTATTCAGGTTATTATAAATGCTTTTTAAAGCACAACCATATCTCATCGCTGTAAAATGTTAAGAGTACAGAAAAGATTTTAAAAAACATTTAACACAGTTCTTCCCTACTAGCAAGGAACATATATGAAAAAATGTTCTTGCTCTTTTGTAGACATTGAGTTGGAAAGGTTATCAGATAAAATATGTAAAACAATTGATGCAAGACTAATACTAATTGTGAATAAAGAAAAGCATTCTCAATACCCTTTAGTACTTTATAAAGTACGTAAATTATTTTCCACAGGAAAAAGATTTCAATAAAAAAGAAAGTCACAGGAAGGTGTACTTGCTTAATTTTTATTATCTGATGTTTAAAAGAAAAGTTAAAAAAATAATTCATAAGGCTATATGTGAGGTGGAGAAACAAGAAAGTCCCCACTTGGAACTCAAGCGCTCAAAAGAGCCACAGTTTGTGTCAGCACCGGAAAAACTAACCATCAATGACCTGTATGCAAGTCATGCAGGTGCTCAACACTTGACTTTTAGATTCACATTATTACTCCCATTATTTCAAAAGAGATAAGTAAATTCATGCCTTCTCCTATTTCATGAAAAGAGTGGAAACCATTTTTTTTTTAGTATTTGAAAAAGTTTTGTTCTCTATTACAGGCGGGAGGGAAGATGGCGCTTATTGTACTTTCACTTCTGAAGACAAAATATATGCCATACAAAGCCATCTTAACTCAGATGGCATACAGGTATTTTTTCTTTTAATAGTGTTCCTCAATCTATGGAAATAACTACAAGGTAAACTCTAAACAGAACTAGTAACTTATCACTTGGATCTGCGGTGGTTGATCATACCAATCCACTGCGGGTCATACATTTTTCTTTAACTTTTTGATTTTAACAAATGATTAAAATTGTAAATTATAAAGCTCTACCACACTAATATTTTATGAAGCTTGAAAATCTCGGGTATTTTCATGAGGTCAGCTCTTAATACTAAGATTCATCTACCCACTACTTTTCATCTTCAGCTTTCACGTTTCAAGTTACATCCATTTAGTAAGTTAACTGCCATTAAATTACTAGACACATTAAGCCAAGACCTACAAGGAAAGATTTCACCCCTTCGTGCTCAAAAGGCAGAACCAGAGCTGGACAAGTCAAGCCTTAAATTCAATAAATTGTACTCATGCATCAGGTAGGATTTCTTCAGAAATAGGACCTACATAATACAGATGTCTCAGGGATTTAAGTAAAGTTCAGAATAAAGCCACTAAAGCTAAGAAAGGCCAATTTTTAAATAGAAAAAAAAGAAAACCCTAACCAGTGGATTAATAAAAAAATATTTTTAAGATTACAACATTCTTTAACTAAATAGGAGTTTGAAAAGCCTAGTTTAGGATTCCTGGGGCACACAGTATACTTAAATACTCAAAGTATTACTTGGAGCAAAACTACATTAATATACTGTAAATTCTATCTTTGGCATTTATAGACATAATGTGCCTATAAGAGCCCCTTCAATTTAAAATTTGTTAGTTCCGTATCTGTAATGGTAACTCAGTTGCAGTCACTGATGGTGCTCATGCACTCCGAGCTGCGGGCACAGTCAGTACACAGCCTAACCCCGAGAACACAGTGAGAATCAATCAATCACAGTGAAATGCAGCGATGACCCACCAATAAGACCTTCCTAAAGTATGTATGTCAAATATTAGGAGCCGGATGAAAATATTACATACATCATTCCATGTGCCTCCCAAGAGGCCCAGTGAAACAGTGCCACACAACAGCTGAGGCAGGAAGATGCCACCCTGTGAGGTCACCTCCTCCAACTCCATGCTCAGAGCAGAGTCAACCAGAGCAGGCTGCTCAGGGCCACGTCGAGTCAGGTTGTAAGTTTCTCCAAGGAAGGAGACTCCACAGCCTCTCTGAAAAGTAACGTTCAGCTGAATTACTCATAATTTTATTTTTTTTTCCTTCCTTCAAAAACTCAATATTTTTGAATTTTCCAAAAATTTTTGTTAAGCAGACCAACTTGTAGCAAGCACCAGCATATCAAAATAAAACTCAGTGTGTGAATTGTGGCTTAGAAAATACTCAAATACTTAGTTTCCAAAACTGGACATCAAGTCTTGTTAAATTCTTGATGGAAAGCAAAACTGTTGTCATTGTGTACATCCTAAGGGTTAAGTTTTAGTTGTCCTATTATAAACCAGGAGTATTTAAAAGTGCGTGGTTTCAGAAACTTCAAAAAGGCTTACTGAGAATTGACTAACAGAGGAAAGGGAATCCTTTTTCAGCTGGGATTTGCTGTTCAACAACATCTCTTTATTCCTCCTGAAGTAAATTCACATCTCTTTTAATCACTACAGATTTTGGACCCTGCATGTTTCATTCCCATTGCTTTACCAATGCTGCTGTTAAATACTACTGCAGTTAGATGAAACCCATTATTTAGGACGTCACTGAGAAAAGTTTTGCTTTCAGTTTAGAGGCCTGCGAGATTTGAGGTCAAATGTCAGGACTGCGGATTTTCTTTTCCAAAATTACCTAGTCCGTAAACTTATCCTTCTTCCTCCTTTTAGGATGAAAAAGAATACAGTCTGTTGCATTTGCCTTACATTGAAGTGCAGAGCCACATTCACGTTTACAGCTATGGTACTGGAACTGACCCACGCTTTTGACTGTTTCCTCCTTATGTAACAAATCAATAAAAACACATTAAATAACTGAAGATATGGAGCCTCCAAACAATGTAATACAGAGTAATTTTATCTTCTTCTATTGCATCTGAAAATTTACCTTCAGTTACAACTTTACTAGTAATCAAAAATTACATTTCCACCAGTTTTGTTATTCATGATCCTGAAGCAAGGTGTGTCCTGAAGCCACAAAATTCCCAGGGCTTTAAGAGAATCAAGTCTGGATAATCTATAAGGACTTCAGATATCTAGTTGAGAAGCAGTACAAAGTGGAAGCATACATAATGTACAACATACTGCCGATTTTTTTATGTTACTCTTTCTTTGCATTCATGCCATCTGTTACAAGAAGTAATGCAAGCAGTGTCTTAAACACACAGCAAACATGAAAGTGTTAAGGCTTGAAAACAAGCTTTACCACTGTATAGCATGTTTGCATAAAATCCATCTCTGAGATGCTAACACCACTGTTAGATATTTAGGCTTTAACTGCGGTGCCATCATGTTCCTCTGTGTTTTGACAGATTTATTGTTTCCTCCGATCCAACCCATGGAAATACAAAGTGGGACAGCATTCTGATAGAGGGGAAACGAAAGACATTTTAGTTAAATAATTTCCCTATGCTTTCACTAGCACATGAGTAGTGTCTTAACAATGGAAAAGCACCATATGGCACTGAACGGGGGGGGATTGTTTATGCATGCTGCATTTAATATAGTATTATTATTATGAAGGTTATGATAGGCTTTCATGTAATCACTTAGCATGTTTCACCCTCTCATTTTCCTGTATCCTCTCCATTTGGATCTCCTATTAGATAATAAAGTAAACCTTTACAGAGGACAGATGTAATTGTTCCTTTTGTCTCGAGGCAATTAACACCTGAAATGGGGAATTATAGCATAATTTGCTTATATTTAACGTACCACTTCACACTTAAAAAGGGGGTGTGAGAGGTAACTGCCTATTTAGAATAGTGAATAACTCCTCCTTCAAGCTCTCCCAGAAGAAACACACTATATAGAAGAAAGATAAAACATCTTCATCACACTGACTTATGTCAAGAAGCGCCCAAGCATCCTCAGCAACTCTATTACAACAGACCAGGAGCTGCAGTTTCAGTAAGAACGAGTTCGCTCCTTAAATGTATCTTACCTCTGCTGCTAAAAGGGAGTAAGCAGATCCCATCTCCTTCCAGTATAGGATTCATTTTTGTTCCAACACTTCAGAAACTGAAGATAACTTCTGTTCTTTGCAGCCATTTCACAAAAACCTCTGACACTCTAACTTCTTTATCGCATACTACTAGCAGTAGTATCACATATTACTGCTCTGCTCTCTTTCCTCACTAGGACTTAATATAACCATTATGCTGAACTAGAATTCTTAAATATTCGTCTCAGATACTTCATTTAGGAGGAAAGTGGAGATAAGTAAATTTCTTGGGGTTGAAATTTGCCGTACAAGGCTGGTGGTCTAAATTAATCCTGAAGTATTCACAAGTAACAAGCCCCCTGCTATCACTGCACTAGATGCAAGTGTTCAAATATATATTTCCCTGAGCTGCTGAAAAGCATGACCTTCTGAGCAGTTAAATGGATCTGAAATCAGCATCTCTGTCTTTCTGACAACATTAATAGACTAATGCTGGCATTCGTGCTGTAGGACATAATCACCTTTGGCATGATGACCTGTTGTTCTAGACCATGTCATATGTCAAAAAAATTACAAGAACATAAAAATTCTCTCACCCAGCCCTAGTACAATCACACTCTAGCATTCAAGGCAAGAATTCTACAGATTGGATTAAACTAGACTTGACTTGTGTGACAGAAAGAAGCTCATGATATGTCACCCTGCCTTTTTTTCTACTAGGGGTTTTTCTTTGGGATGTTGCTAGTACCTTTCTGTTGTTTTTTAATACATGCATACATACATATGTATGTGTAGAACAACTGAAAGATTTTGTCCAGTCAGACACACACAGTCTGGAGGTTTCTCTGCAAGTATTTCCTGAATTTTCAGCACTAGTATCTTCAGTCTGATTATAGTACTTACTGCAACATTTGGGTGAACTTTTCTATGATAAAACAAGATTAAAAAGTGCTGGACAAAAATAGATGGAAATTTAGTTCAGAAAATAAGAGTCCTCTTCAGAAATAACTGTTCCCAGAACTTCCTCTGCCTGCCACTAACCAAGGTTAGTCTTTTTTTTTTCCTTTTTTTTTTTTCTCCCTAGATAAGAGTTTTCAGAGCAATTCTTGGTTCACTTCAGGCAAAAAAGTGCACTTCCATCTGCCTGTGAGCAACATGTAGGACGTGCCATGCTGAGGGCTTATTGACAGCAGTGGAGGTGGGTGCTAGTCTCTGCTGCTGCACTCCCCAAACCTCCAACACATCTGTTAGACAGCTTAGCCTGCACAGGTCTCTTCTTCATGTTTAGAAGGAAGAGGTACTTTAGTTTGATCTCTGTATCATTGATGTAAAAAACTAAGTTTTTTTACTGCACTGCTAAGATTTCAGGCAGTTCTTGAGATATTTATATTGTGCCTGTCATCATATCTAAGCAAGTAGAAGAACTAACAGATGATCAGCTAAAATGTACTCTGCCTATTCACACAAGGGAAATGCACAGCTTTTGGGAGTAAGCAAACTGACAAAGATGGCACCACATTTTATTGGTCCACCTTTGTCTAAGGCAAGAAGAAATTAGTCTCATTTAATAGGATTAATTTAACATTATCAGTCAGATCACCTCTGCATTTTGAAGACCGCTTTCTACAGTATTACTCAAAGAGAAGGAAATAGTTTTTATGTATTCTAAATATCAACCTAATTCAATTTTGTCACTTCAGCTGGAAATATTACTTACTTTTTCATCCTGAAATGGGACTATAGGAAGTGACCTCATCTTATTAGGATGACAATGAAGATAACAAGCCAAGAATAGAGTACAATTCGAAAGCAAAAATTTCATGCTTATGTCTTGGGAGTGTAATTGCTTAGGGAAATAAATTCAGATAGTGCTCTATAACCATGGTATGCAGTTACTGTCATTCACATGTTTTCTTATAAAATAAGGTTTCCTAAATGGTGACTGGGAGAAGAATCAGACAAGTTCTCAAGTCTTTATCTGAAAGAGTTTAGTTTGTGGTATGTGGGGACAAGATGAGGTTTATAAACAAAACATTTGACCCAAATACATAAACTATCATTTTAGTATTCACAAGACAAATAAAAATTTTCTGAAGTCATCGTTCCTCCCCTTTTGTTTCACTGAATGTGAAAGCTATTTTGCACAGATAGGATATTCACCTTCTTTTTTCCACCAAGTGGAGAATTAGGAATTGCTTTCAAATTGAAGAGGGAAAAATGTTCTTTTGCTATCACCATGCTTCAAGGTATTTTAATTGCTGTGCTATTTCTTACTTGTATTGACCGAAATATTCAGACTTCAGTTCTGTAAACTGTAAGGAAGATTGAAGTTCATTTGACTTGAGTTGTTAACCTAAGTATAAATAAATATATTCATCTATAGGTCCATAAAGTAGGTCTACAGGACTTACATCTTTTTAGTGTAATTAACTATTAGTTTAGACAGAATTTAAACTGTCCTGATTTCTTATATTTGATTTTATAGTAATAACTGCTTTGAAAATACCAAACACATTATTTATAATCCTAACAAATCTGAATGTGAAAGCATTCAGTTCTTTCAAAACACAGTCACTATAGCTAATCAATGTTGGTACCAAAAAAAACCTTCAAAATTTGCAAAAATTCTACTTTGACATTTTAAGCCTATCAAAGGAACACAGTAGCTTCATACATAAGTTTTATCCATACAATAATTATTGTCTACAAAAGGGGCTGGAATGAGGACCCAGGGGACTACAGGCCTGTCAATCTGACCTCAGTGCTGGTAAAAGTCATGGAGCAGATCATCTTGAATGCCATCAAGCGGCACATACAGGACAACCAGGTGATCAGTCCCAGTAAGCATGGATTTATGAAAGGCAGGTCATGCTTGACCAACTTGATCTCCTTCTATGACAAGGTGACCTGTTTAGTGCATGACAGAAGAGCTAAGGATGTTGTCTAGTTGGACTTTAGTAAGGTCTTTGACAGGTTTCCGACAGCATTCTCCTGGAGAAACTGCCTGGCTACGACTTGGATGAGTGCAGTCTTCACTGGATAAAATACTGGATGGATGGCTGGGACCAGAGAGTGGTGGTGAATGGAGTTAAATCCAGCTGGTGGCCAGTCACCAGTGGTGTTCCCCAGGGCTCAGTATGGGGCCTGTTCTCTGTAACATCTTTATCAATGATCTGGATGAGAGGATTGAGTGCAGCCTCAGTAAGTTTGCAAATGACACCAAGTTGTGTGGGTGCGTCGATATGTTTGAAAGTCTGGAGGCTCTATAGAGGGATCTGGACAGGCTGGATTGATGGGCTGAGGTCAACTGTATGAAGTTCAATAGGACTAAGTGCTGGGTCCTGCACTTGGGTCACAGCAACCTTCTGCAATGATACAGGCTTGGGGAAGAGTGGCTGGAAAGCTGCCCAGTGGAAAAGGACCTGGGGATGCTGGTCGACAGCCGGCTGAATATGAGTCAACACTGTGCCCAGGTGGCCAAGAAGGCCAAGGGCATCCTGGCTTGTATCAGAAATATTGAGTCCAGCAGGACAAGGGAAGAGATTGTCCCCCTGTACTCTACACTGGTGAGGTCACACGTTGAGTCCTGTGTCCAGTTTTGGGCCCCTCACTTCAAGAAGGACGTTGAGGTGCTTGAGGGTGTTCAGAGAAGGGCAACGAAACTAGTGAAGAGTTTAGAGAACTTAGGAGCGGCTGAGGGAACTGGGGTTGTTTATCCTGGAGAAAAGGAGGCTGAGGGGAGAGCTTATCACTCTGCAAATGCCTGAAAGGAGGTTGTAGTGAGGTGGAGGTTGATCTCTTCTGCCATGTTACGAATGACAGGGCAAGAGGAAATGGCCTTAAGTTGTGCCAGGGGAGATCTAGGTTGGATATTAGGCAAAATTTCTTTACAGAGAGGGCTATGAAGCGTTGGAACAGGCTGCCCAGGGAGGTGGTGGAGTCCCCATCCCTGGAGGTGTTTAAAAGACGTGTAGATGTGGTGCTGAGGAACATGGTTTAGAAACCCTGGCAGTGCAGGATGAATGGTTGAACTTGATGATCTTAAAAGTCTCTTCCATCCAAAATGATTCTGTGAGTCTGTGATTTTGTGATTCTGTGAAATTGCAGTGTAAGCAGCAAAATCGAGGAACATCCACCAACCTCAGTCTATTTGCATAGAGAAGATGCACATAAGTTCAGGTCACAGTAAGAAAAACTTTCCAATATTTCTTAATCACAGAACCCTAGAGATTGCCTCTTAGTCTTTTCTTGGGTTTCAGATACAGCTACATTACTGTGCTTCTTCAGGCCAGCAGTTGATTAAGGTGGGGGTTTTTTCCAATAATTTTTTTTGAACTTCTGAAATAATCGACTTTCAAGACATCCATCTAGCTGGCCACTAAAGACATCATACAGAAGACTTGCAAATAACACCTGTTTGAAAACTCGAAACTGAAATACATATGCTGAAAATTCATTTTGTATTAGTTTAACATATGGATAGTTTCACACAACGTGAAAGGACCTCATGACCTATAACAGCAAGTGCATGATTGCATTAAATCACCAAACCTCCAGTCATCTTCAAAGGGACTCCAAACTCACACTATGTCCTCAGTAGATTCCTTCAAAGGGTAAACATCTTGGAATTTGCTGGACAGGTTAACAGACTCTTAAGATGTAAGCATATTCATAAAAAAAAAATTAAATTCTATTTCTTTATCAGGCATAAGGTGGCATTTTTAAGTACTTGATTGCCTATATTATGAGGGCAATTTTCAGCTGCTATCTTTTGCTACAAGGATGCTACAGGTACATAGAGAAAAGCTACTTTTCCTGCCTCTCAATTTTCAAAGTCTATTGTGCTGTCTCAGAGATTAGAAAGACCTATGATAAGAATTTCTACCTGTTTTGTGTAGGAAACCAAACAAATGGGGAGTCTTCTGTAGTTGACTAGTTCAGGAAAGAAAACCAGGATTTTTTCAAAAAGTAGAAAAATCCTTTAATTTGCATTCTATTTGGCAAAGGAAGTTAGAAGAAAATAACAACATAGCAATGGCAGCATTGTTCCAAGAAAGGAAGTCCAAAAGCAGTTCTTGTATCAAGGTGGTGGTTCTAAATTTGTTCATTCAAACAAATAAAACAAAAATGTATGTTCCTTTCTTACTAGTAAAATGATACCAGCGTAAAAATATTTTTTTATCTAAACTCATCTCTTTGATAGAAGTGGTGTGCAGGTATTTGTTTTGTGGGTTTTTTTGTTTGTTTGTTTTTTTAAATAAACAATTGTTTTCTTCAGGTATTAAAGACTTCAGTGGTTTAGAATTCCACCCATGTTACTGTCACTGGTATCTAGTCACTGTATATAGAATAAGCAATGCATCATTATAAGTCCGTTGCTGGATGATGTATTAATGGCTGCCATAACTGTGACAGAAATACATTAAGGATATTTCTACTTAAATTTGAGAAGAGGAAATCTGAGAGAAGCTTTTCACACTTAACAAATCAGAAATACTTCTCTGAAGCCTGACTCATGTATGCCTAAAGCACTGGAAGAAGGTAAAACACTTCTTCCATTAGGAATTAGTTTTAGAAACTTTAGGAAATCTACTGAGAGTTAAATTTGAAAATTAAATCCCAATTTTGTGAAGACATGTAATTGTTTAACTACGCATCTATAGATTTAATGCTATTCCTTCTTGTAATGATCAGCACAGGAATATTTTAGAGCTTTTAATTGATTCAAGTCCTTAACCTTAAGGATGTTAGCTAAATTTGAATATAAGAGATTTGTCAATGACATATTCAAGACTAAAGTTAGGATTTCATTATGTTATGCATGATATTATTTTACTATATCATGTGGAATTTCCCATACTGAAACCAGAACATCTGCATTAAATTTGCTGAATTTAAAATTAGAAAGGCACATCATATTGGTCACTTTAACATTAAAAAAATCAAGAATCTGACATACTCTGTTAAAAACCAAACATCTCTCTTCATACTCTTAGTTTTAACATTCTTGAACCTCTTGTCCCGTAATCTGTCTCCCCCATAGCCTAGAGGTGCCTCGCCTCTCCAGTTATGAAGTTGATTTGTTATCAGAATCATCAGCTGATTTTCTTTCTTATTCAGACCGCCTTAACAAGCAACAAACCACCAGCTTACTGCTGGTCAGAACACCAAAACCCTAGGAAAGACCTATCCAGAAGCTGCAATCCCCTGACTGACTCCCCTCATACACACTGCCTGTGCTCTTACCCACACAGTCTCTCCTCTCTCTAGACTGTCATTAGCACACGTTCATGTTGACATAAGAAACATGAGTTACATGCTAGGCATTTTGTAGTTTACAGTAGCACTGGAGCATGAGAGTAATTGTTGATAGCTCTGCTGGCAGTGCGGATTTGTGAACACACCAACGCAGAAGAGTGCACCTTGTAGAGACCTCTGCGTCACAAGCCACCTCAGGATCAGAAACAGACGGTGCTAATTACCTGCCGTGACCTCTGCACGCTAGCTGTGACCAGGCCCTAGTTTCAGCATGTCACTATGGAAAGACAGCCCTGTGATAGATCTTCAATAGCGTGTAACAAGCCTCAAGTATTAAGAATTAAGCAGAGATCATCTTCCTGCTACAGTCGTCTTAGAAGCAAAATGCAGTAACGAGATTCAGATTAAAATATCTTCAGCACATCATTAAAAAAGAACTGTCTAGCAATTCCATCTGTTCTCATAGCAACTACAACATAACATATAGTAGTCTAGTTTCTGATATGATTTGTTAGCTTATATCCCTTGCCTGTACATCTTCATGTAAAAAACCTTTACGTTTTCTTCGACTGCTTTGCTCTCAGTAAATTATGATGCTTTGCAGAGAGTCTCAGGAAAAATAATGTTCCTTGCTTAAATAATTTTAAGATGCATGTGAAAGATCCATAAATAATTATTGTGAAAGCAGTCTTGTCATAATACACACATTGTAGAGCAAAAATCACCATCATGTAGTATCTCATCTTATGCATCTAGGAAGCTAGCAATGTACTCTATATACAGCATGGAACAGATCATGTCCTAGAAGTGAAGTTGTGTTATTAATGGGAGAAGCCTACAGATAATGGAAGGACTGGGACTTGACTCTGAAAATAATTTCTGATCCTTTCTCAGGAAGGAGATCCTACTCACTCTGAAGTTTAACATACATTCTGGTTGACTTCAGTGTTAAGAGGATCTAGCACTAGCAAACAAATATATCAAGTACTTTTTCAGCTGCAGAATTTTACTTCTTCCTTTTTCTGAGCCTTAGAAAAAAACTGATCTAATTTGAACACAGAAGCCCAAATAACTGCAATGAAACGTGTACTTCTTTTTTGCTCAGAAAGACCACTGCGTACTCAATTTCCCATTTTTATGAGCTGCAAGAACACAAAAACATTGTTCAAAACACTTTCCTGTGACCGATACTTTACAGCAGTATGAAAGAAACCTGAACTCAGCTGCCCAAACTGGTTTTCAAGTAAGATAGTTTGAATAGAGTTGGGCATCAGTAGCAGTTGAGCCACAAGTGAATACAGGTTAAAGTATGAGAATAAATTAGCTGGAATAAATTAGTTGGCAGCGTAAAACTACGGATAGCAAAGAGAATATGAGCACCGGAGGTGTTATGGCTGAATTCTCATGCGTCTTCAATTGGCTTCTGCTTAGTTATAAATGCTGAATATCTTCCTTGGACTTTTTAATCATTAAACTGATCAGATTCAGATCTTATTACCAATCATTAATATAGATATAGTAAATCCCTCTGATATCTGCTTTAAGAATTATTTAATCCATGAAATAAACCACAAAATTTAGTTAAATCTACTAACCTTACTACGGAGTAGGTAAGCCTTTGACTACCCTCCAAACACAACTGTGACAGTGTACATTACAGTTGATATATCCTCCTGTTAGCACATAGCATTGATATTTACTACAATATTACACACGCAAATACTTAAGTATTTTAAAAATGGAAATAGGTCACTATGACGAGTTGGATAAACAGCTGTTTCCACTCTTCTTCATGACCCACTTATTTTATGAATTTGTTACCAAACACTTTTATTTTCTACTAAGATTCCAGATGCTCATAACTCACTGTGTTGTTGAACAGAACTTGCACACTGCTAAGACACTTTTAAAATAACATTATATTATAAACTTAAAATCTAAACATACATTAGTGTAATCATTATATAATAGTGCTTTAGCAATATACCATTCATAGACAGGAATCAAGATAAGAAATGTGATAATAATAAAGGATAACTTGTTCCTTAATGCAGTTTACAATGCAGCAGAAACTTGCTTTGGTAATTGTAGGAATAGCTTGCCTCTACTTAGTAAGACACTCTGATCTTCCATCATCACAAAAATTATGTAATGTAACTAGTCTGGAGTATATGAGGCACCTGTGCAATCTGTAGTTTTTGTCTTCCCTAATGTCTGGATTTGAGGCTTATTTAGTGTTTTTATATAAGAAATGACAACAATAAGGTTTCTGCCAGTTCTTTATGCTTTCTGATTCAAAACCCTTTTAACTCTGAAGAGGGTGGTGTTAGTACAGGAGGTCTGACAGTTGTTAGGGGGTAGCAGGGTTTAGGACTTGTGATATAGATTGAACAGGTACCCCATATTACCTGAGAGAGAGAAAGTATTTGGAGTGGAAAAAATGTTTGCATCTTTTTCTTAATATCTGTCTACCCTGAACATCTGGAAATTCCACCTTGGAAGGACTTAAGGTCAGATTAAAAGCTTTCTTGGAGGCCCTGTGTCTTAGTTTAAGATAAACAGGGCTGGTTTGTTTTTGACGGACACATCAAACCGCCAATTAGTGTATTCCTCCCCTGCATGTCAGCACATCTCACTAGCTGTGGAGCTTTTGGCAGCATTGCGTTTCTTTAAGAACAGTGTACCAACAGAAAATCGTGCCTTTTCCGCCTGCCGCCTGGGATGAGTTGCAACCCTTCTTCTCTCTTGCTGCCTGCCTGCAACCCCTTTCTTGCCCACGCTGGGCTGTGGCTGCTCCGCGCTGCCAGCCGTGACTGCTTCTCACTGCCATTCTGCGCTGCTGTCTGCCACAATCCCTACTGCTGCTTTCACCCTGGAGCTACCCTGCATTGCTGCTACTGACTGTTGTGACTGCTAACACCGCCAGCTCTGCTGCTGGACTGCTGCAACCGGACCACCGCCACCGCCCCGGCCCCTGCTGTGTGGACCATCGCTGCTGCTCCTGGCCCCAGCCCGCTGCCATGGGCTGCAGCCATTGAGCAGAGTGGTAGGGTTTTTTCCTATCGCTTTTGTTTCCTTAAAACAAAAACTGTTTAACCTCACCGCACCAGATTTCTGACCCTATATATAAGCTTGTTAATCTCTTGCTTGTTTTCTCTATGTAGTATCTTTCTGTTGTTATTACAATTGTTTTAGTTTCCCAAACTTAACAGAGGCCTCAGCAACTTTTTCTTTCCTTCTTTTCTCTCTTCTTAACCCTTTCTCCTGGAACAGGGGAGGGGCTGATTAGAGAGAGATTTCATCTCGTGATTGGCCAGTCTTGCCCAACTGGTGACACCTTGCTTTCATCACAATTTCATAGGGAAGGTGGAAGTACTGGAGCCAAAAAGAATCACTACTTCATCACTAATACTTCATCATTTCCAGTGGTCTCTACAATATACTGGTAACTCAACAAAAGAATGCTTCACCCTAGTTGAAAGTGTTAAAATGTGTATCAGAGATAGGTGTGGTGGAAGAAAGGTTATGACTATTTACGATAAAATTCTTTAATCCCTTATCTTAACCTGTTTTTGGACAAAAAACCCATTTATTCCTAATAGCTTTCAAAACAAGTATTTATATTCAACTAGGAAATCTATTTTCAGGAGGGTAGCCATATTCAATATCCAGACAGATACATTTCCTTTATACAATAGCCTACTTAGCCCTTTGTATTTGGAAAAACCTGTATTGAATCTCTTGCTGACTGCAGTTAGAAATTTTAATGAAATTAATTTAATAAGAAACATAACGCGTTTCTCTTTAATTTTTTCCCCAGACCCCATGTAACACCAGAAATTGTTTCCATATAACATAAGAAATTCAGAGTATTTTTTCCTAACCAATGAACATGTATAACATGATGTTCAAAAACATTTAGGCTGGCACATATGCTTATTTGTTAAAAGAAGTATTTCTTACGTATTCAAAATATCTTGTCTTCTCTGTTCTAGTCTTTATTCTATCCATTACCTACAGTGATTTTCCTTGTGTTTAAACAGCACACAGTTTTCTCCAATAACCAATGTATTTCAATAGATATAACCAAAGCTAAAATAGTTTAACCTTTCATAACTTTATCATTCCTAGATCTCTCCATTTGTCTACAAGGTATTTGCAACAAATTAGAGTCAAAAGTTTCTAAAATGTTTAGCTTGCAACTGAAGTAGACAATATCCCTGATTTTATTTTCATCTAAGCATACACTTTAAAACAAATGGAAGATGTATATGAAGGAGAAAACATCAAGTTTTTCTCATTATTCATGGTTCAGGTTTCAGATTTGCACTTGGAATAAGCTGCAATATAGTATGATTCAGTTGAATTTATCTTCATGGACAAGAAAGTAAAACTGCGTTTATACCATAACTTGAAGTCATCATGGTACAACAGGAATATGGTTCTGTAGGGGAGAAGGCATGAGTGTATTTGCCAAATTTGTTCATCTTAAAACACTACACTAATTTTACACCTGTTCACTTCTATATATATTTTTTATAAAAATGGTTTAAAATTTATAGTCTTTGAAAAAATGTTTATCTTATTTTGACAAAGACCCCATGCCTAATGACTTTGTTTTTTGTTTGGTTTTTTTTTTTGAGGGGGGTGTTTGTTTGTTTTTAAACAGAAATAATGTTGTTATTGTAGGAAAGGGAAAGCATCAGGAACTTTGTGTAGCTGTGCAGGACACACAAGAACTCCATTACCTTCCTACAAGGTATTCTATGATCAGCTCTGGCTAATGAGAAGCACTTTCACTACTCCTGACTTCTGGAGTACCAACTTTCAAATTGGTTCATAAATCATCCCCTGGGGACACTCTTAGGATAGTCCAGACAAGGTGCTGAAGAGTGAGGCA
Source organism: Bucorvus abyssinicus (assembly GCA_009769605.1). Classification (NCBI taxonomy): domain Eukaryota; kingdom Metazoa; phylum Chordata; class Aves; order Bucerotiformes; family Bucorvidae; genus Bucorvus; species Bucorvus abyssinicus. The sequence continues at coordinate 14,764,103 of CM020030.1, read as the reverse complement.
GTTCATTAAGATGAATCAGTTCCCCTGAGAACTGGTATATAGAGAATCAGACAGTGTTCAGTGTTTTCTGTTATCATGAAATCACTCAACCTACATTAAAGTAAAAGCTGAAGGTTTTTTTCTATAGCATCCAAACCAAAAAACAGATACATGTTTATCTAAACCATAGCTGAAAAACACAAACAGGCTATGCATTAGAGATTTACTCTGCATTCAACTTGAAGTCTGGTGACAAGTCTCTAAGCCTGCATTTACTTGGCTTGTCGTACAAGCATCCTTGACACCATGTTTGTCATAAACTGTTCTCCCAGAATACTCTGTATCTCAAGTCTCATTCATCATCAATAGTATTTACTTTGTGGACATACCAGCTTTTACAGTTAACTTCCTTTTAGTATCCTGGGTGAGGTCTGGAGTGATTTAATCTTTCCCTTACTCAAAACAAACAAACACAAACTCATTGAGGACATAGTCTCATCTTTCTCTAACATACACACTAAGCAAATACTTAGGTGTTGCAAATGTTTATTAGATCAAGTATCATCTCCTGTACCCAACTGCACCCAGTCAACAGCTACCTACAACAATATGGTCACAAGTCTCTCAATATTCACTATACACTGTGTGAAACGGATCTCCAGTGGGCTTTGTATTTCACCATATTAGTAAAATTGGTCTGTATATTAACAAACATACTTGAAAAAACTTTTCCAAGGGTAAAAGTTATACAGTTCAGGTTGCTGAAATGAAATATTAACCACTTCAAATTGACAGTGGTTTGGGGATAATCATGCACATGCAGTACGGTAAGGTACTTCAACAGACATTTTGAAGTCAATCACTGAAAAATATTGAAGATTTCAAAAGGAAAGTTGTTCAAGTAACTAAGATGGGAACATTTCTTCTAAAAAGGTCAGATTTTGCCCTCTGCAACTCAAGGAACTCCATAAAATAACATTTTTCCATTTTGCCTGGTTTATCATTCCCTGCAGAGATTCTGGCAGAAATTTGCACTCTATTCTGACCTGCACTGATTTCAACATTCCTCCTGGAAATGTGAAACTTTTTTTTCATCTCAGATGTGAGAAGTATAAACAAATAGCCACAGTCATTCAGAAGTAGTTATGTTCATATACATAAAAATATGAATTCATACATACTCCTATCATGCAGAAGAGGAAAACATAATTAAAATGTGGAAAAAAAACCTGAGTTGCTCTGGTTATATTTAGTTCCTGTTCATCTGTGCTGGACAGATTTCATTACATCTGGAATGCTAGATGGGAGAAAATAAGCCACTGTTATATGTCTATCTTAAACTCTATCAAGGTCATCGGAGGTGGAGAGCAGAATCTAGGCATAAACATCACTACTAATTTATTACAAGCCATTCAAATGAAGAGAGAGAGAAAAAAAACAACCTTCTGGAATTTACCTACTCATACTACACCTCTTAAATGTGACTGTCCAGTCTGATATCTCAATGTCAATCAGTAAGAACATAAAAGTGCGCCTAAATCCTCCATACTTCTTCACCTATACCAAAGAAACACTACAACAGTGGTACAAAAAGCAACAAATGACCCATTCTTTCTCCCAAACACAAAACTTTTTCTATTTAGCAAATCTTGCAGGATTTATTTTTGTGCTTCTTAGTGGATTTTGTCTACCAGTGAATACCATTACCAGCAAGGTTGAATTTTTATAACTTTTAACATTATTTGGGCACTTTGGGGACATATCTACTACATTTTAAAACACTATATGAATTATTTCAGTTCACATTTATGTACTTGTTGACTAACATGAAAATTATTTTGATATAAAAGAAATTAATCCAAAGTTCATAGGAGAAAAAAGCTTTTCAAGAAAGCTTGGTATATGTGGAGTCACTGAGAGATAACAATGAGTTCATTATACATATACAACTATAACTGGGAATGTTATTAAATAGTTTTTCACATAACTGTCAATATCACAGACTAAATTAATATAACTCTGATTTTTTTTATACTAAAGCCTACAATTAAAATTTAACAGATGGCTTTTAGTCAACTAAAAGTCATTGTGAAAATGTGTATGAATTACATCCTACTATAAGAGTTTTAGGGAGTTTTATTCTAGAAAATAGTATTTAATAGTGAATTTTAATACATTTACAAAGGCATTACTGATGTTATTGATATATTTGGTAGAAAACAAATATCAGACAAAAGCCATCATTTCGTAAGTAGTTCTGCTAGTACATGATACTATGTGCTTGCAGGAACCAGAGCAGGCTCTTCATTGGATACCTACCTTACATTCTGTCTGCAAAAGATGCATCTTGCAGAGGATGTAAAATGAAGTCGGAACCTAAATTAAAAGGCCTCCTTCAGGAAAGCCATCCCATTCAGAACTTTTGACATTTATATGCTTAAAGGCTATGGCACTGTCAGTGAATGAAGCTACCCAAAGAAGAAAAGAACAGCATTAGCATGAAAACTTATGATACTCATTAAGTCTTTTGATGAGCACAGGTGAATTTAATTGCTCTTCAGAGCCTGGAAGATAAATTGTAAAACCTGCATACAAAATTAACAAGATCACCTCAAGAAACTGGTGGCTCCTTATTGACAACCCTGAAAATAAAATGGTCATCATATATCACCTGGGGATTCATCACTCTTAAGTAATGCATTTACCATCTGTGCTCATCCCAAACTACTTCTGATAGAGTGTCTGAACTTCATAAATATTCTTGGGTAAACAACTCTTGTGCTTCTCCAGATAAGTGAACGTGTAATTATTCACAGCCCCATTTTTCTAATATAGAAGTAGCAAAAATAATCAGCTACACTAAAAGCATACTTCGGATCAGCAAATTGCTTAGATTCCTATAAAAGATCTACTTTGCTGTATGAAACCAACAGGGATACCGCATGCTTCAAAACCCACTAGGACAGAGTAATATTGAGAACTTGTCTCCAGTTTTGATACATACCTGAGGTGAACGCTCCTTGGCTGTCATTCTCCCTTATGATTTGCAGCTCCAGTCATCTGAATAACTGAGCACTTAGACATGTCTAGGGAGAAAGCAATAGTCAGTGCAAAGAATGCAAGAGTTTAACAATAAACTTATTAAAAGCTTTGATTTTGGTATACAAACATAGGGAGGCTAGAGAAAAAACAAATGTTATCGTGATTCCCACTGTTGCCTTAACCTTTCAAGAAGCCTTCTGGAGCTTTCATAGCCTCTTCTCAGAAGGTCAGAGCCTCTCCTAACTGTTCTCTAGTTCTGATAATGGCATCTCACCTGAGCAACTTCATCTCTTAAATCAGGTAGTTGCCATTTAGGTCCTGCTTTTAATACTAGGATTTTCCATCATAAAAAGCTCTAATGACACTGAGTTCACAAAACTGTCCTGCTGGTAAACCTCACTGCCTCACAAAGAGAGGTTACTTAACTCTGACAACTTTTGATGGCCTTCTTAAGGGCTCAGCCATAAACGGAAGTCGGACATAAAGTGTCAAAACAGAAGAGCAAAACATACGCCCTGGACTGCAGGTTAGACTAAAATGTTGCTGAAAAAAATGATTCTGTTTTTCAGTACTTCTGAAAAGGAGATATTAAGGTGAAGATTTAATGATGTATAAAAAAACTCCTTCAGTTTTGAACAAACTGGTTTGGAAGGCAAATGCACTGTTCTTTGCCAAATGCAAGGTCCTCAATTTCAACACAGACAAAAAAAAAAAAAGCTACTACACAAGGGTGCTGTATTACAAAAAAAGATGGTCTTGGATCTTTTCAAATAATAAAGGGAGTTGGGCAAGCATTTACACATCACAACAGACTACCTTGGAGAAATAAAAGACATGACTACTAACTGAAGTTTAAAACAGCAAAGCAGTGCATTATCACTGTTGAATTCCTCTCTTACAGAGTGCAAGTACTATTCATGACCCCATTCAGACAGAAGGAACTACACCCATTTAGAATAAAGGAAGTTATTTTGTGCAAATAAGGCTATAGAGAAATAAATGCCATTATGTTCCACTGGCAATACATAATGGCATTACCATACGAACTGTGGACTAATCTATTTTAGAACCAATATACAGCCAAAGCACAATAGAAACAGCAAACAAGTCCAAGCAAGCCCCTAGTGCTTTTAGATTTTGAAGAGAGAAATACTCTTACTCTAAGCTAGTTAGATCTGTAAACTGAGCACAGAATTAATTTTATGCCAGCAAATCACTGTTTTTAGCAGGTTACATAGGCACAGAACCATATAATTGCCTTGCACTTGAAATATGCTCTCATTCAAATAGAGAGAATTAAGTTAGATGAAGGTGCAGTATATGGAGGGGCAAGGAGGGGGGAGCACATCTTATCTATGCAATGACTTGTTCTTTACAGGTGGTTGGTTGGAAAATTTGCAGCTATTATTTTCTGCAGTAATAAATTCTAGTATCTGAAGAAAGCAAGAACAGATGGGTTGCCAGTTCATTGCCACTTGCCACAGCACAATGAAGATTTAATCTTTATGATTGGTAATTCACTCTTTACATCACCACTATACTAGCATTCTAGTATTCAGTCTCATCATCCCATTTTAAAGCAGACTATCTTCCCACACTCTTCGGTACAGAGTTTGGTTTTAGTTTTCTTGATATTATACACAATTTGCTCTAGGACATTTTAGCCTTACTTAAACTATGTGTTATCCATCAAGCAAGTACTGAAATCACAGAACAGTATTATAGTTGCAGCAAGTTGAAATTCATGTTTAGGTGCAGAAATTTTAATCAAAGAAACTAAAAGCCCCCTGTCTTTTAGGCACAATTCACTCATTTTTATTTTGCAGAAATTAAAAAATATAATGATCTAATCATAATTTCTGTTAGTTTAATGAAAAAGGTTTCATATTCTGACTCAGGGAGCTTCTTCCACTACAAAGTACTGGTAGATAGGTGAACACACCTGTCTGTGGCTAATGTTTTAACATTCCCTATAATACCTTCCCTTTTATGGTCCCTTACAGTAAAAAGGGCCAGAAATGTACAAAGGGGAAATTCCCATGGCTCAGTAGCATCCAAACTCTCTATCTCAGCCAGCCACCTTCTGAATTTCTAAAATCTTTGCAGTCTGACTTTCTAAAAATCTTTGCAGCAGTACAAAACCCCCCCCTATATATGACTAATTTTTTCTCAGAGTCAGTTGGGCAAACATTTCCCACTATAGCTGAAGCTTAGTTCGGAGTATCGGTGTCTTGTTATCAGGCTTTTTGTACGCAGCATGACACAGACTATAGGGGTTTTCTCAGGTAACAACAGTGGAAAAATTAAAAGATATATTCTTTAAAAATGAGCAAAATACAGCATAAAAATCTTCTTAATGGAAAACGTGAGATGGAAAAAGTTTTACATATGCCGCTTGGATTTTCTAGAGATTCCTCTAACTTCCCTGTGCTTGATTTCTTAGGGATAGTCTTAGCAAAAGCAAGAGGGTCCCTTCAGCACTTGCCTTTGCCCCTTTACCCTTTGTTTTGACGTGGAGCTCAGCCTGCTTGCATTTGCAGCATAACTCCTCTGATTCCTAACCTTACACAGCAGAATTACTTATCTGGTGTTTGCCTAAACACATCCTTGCTTAACATTCAGGAGCAAGTGTCTATAGTAAAGCTGTATAGACAAACAGGCTCCTCAAGGAGGTGACTTAAGTCACCTGGATAAAGCCACATTTTAAAGGCAGTGAAAAGACACAGGCAGAGAACTCTGTGGTGTTAAGAGCAGAAACCTGAATGAATTCATAAGTGAAATCTGGATAGGAAAAAAAAAAAACACGCTATTTTTTGTTCCTTTGTTTCTTACCTGCTTGCTCAACTTTTGCTTCGAGTGCTTTATTTGTGTAAATAATTACAAAACCAGTAGAGGGTGCTGAAGAATATCCAGCATACTTTGTAAGAACAATAAATTGTACCCCCGTTTTTACATTGCAAACAGCAGCTTCTCTTTAGCCTCTACATTAATTCTTACAAGTTCAAATCATTGGATAAAAGCAAGCGACTAACATTACCCAATCTATTTGCATGTCTGTCTTATTGATCAGCTCTCAATTTTCACCTGTTCTTCTTAAGAAGCCTTTCGAATATTCACACGCATGAATGCACGGACCACCTCCTGGAGCCCTGTAAGCATGTGAAGCAAGCGGGAAAGAATCACAAAGTGAAAGACTTTTACACTTCTGCAAGGTCAGACCACATGAAGAGTCATCCTCCGTACACTGTTCTCGATCAAGGCACTGTTCAATCATCCGCTTGGTATTTAGGAGGGAGAAGGAAGCACAGATTTGTGTACTTTTTTCAAACATGCGTTTGGGTCTTTTACCCTGTATCAATCCATGTAAATTCGGAGAGTATAAGAACATAAAATACGTTTTTGCTTGAATATGTTCAAAGATAACTAAAGGGATACATCATATTTTGAAACTACTAAAAGAAGCTATTATTCAGTACAATATAATCATAAATACTGAGGGTTTTGTCTGAAATTACATTTATTATTATTTTCAATGGAAAAAAAAAAAAGGGCAGTAGAAAGAATTACCATAATCTAATAAGCTAGAACCACCAAAAATGCTGTAATATGTTGACAGTGCACAGAAAAATGTTGTTACATAAATAATAAATTTAGTCTTTTTTGATTACAAAAAAAACTTTATTCTCTGTGATTACTTCTGGTATATATAAATTAATAGAGGAATATGATGCCTCTTCAATTCTCCTCAGCCTGCAAAAATATGGGAAAAAATTTAAGGCAAATCTGCTCTTATATACGCAAAAGGAATAGACTTACCAGGAGGACTTTTAAAGTATGCAATATGTATTTTGCACACAAATTTAGTGTGTCATTATGATTCAGTATTCTGGTACAGAGGCTGGGCTTGAACTTGTATTTTTCAACTGATGAGATCTTTGACAAAGATTTTCAAACCTTTGAAAAATAAGAACTTGTTTGATTCCTTGTGAAGCATTATTAGTCTGGCTTAGAAATACTAGGAAATAATGATGTCTAGGGAAAACAGGTACTTGTATCTCTATAAAAAACATCAGGTTTTGCTGTTCAGTGACATTTTCCACTATGAATATGTGTTATTACTGAGTGGTATGCAATATTCAGAAGTTCATTTGATTCCCATTTCAGAGGGCTCTTTTCAGACCCAGTTATGGAATTCCCTTTGTTTTGCCAGCTCAGTAACTGCTGAACTTTGACATTTGTACTGGCAGCATTTGGATGGAGGTAAAAATACCTTTTTCTCCTTTACAGAAGAGCAGAAATGAACTTAAATATTTCTAGCACAAGATCAACTATAGAAAATGTTAAACAAGAAAATGATTAAAAACCTGTGGAAACTGAAACAGAAAAGTCATGTGGCTAGAGTAGAACTAATCTCTTTCTCAAGCATCCAAAAGAGGAACCTCCTAAACCAAATACAGCCAATGACTTCAATTAACTCCGGTAGTATAATACCCCCAAATTATCAGATCATCCAGATATTTAAGTCCTGCTGTGTTAACCTATGTATTAAAAAAATAACAACCCTCTTTGTTTTCATAGGGACGCTGTGGCAGATGGAGGATGACTGATACAGGACTCAGAATCTGACCTTTTATATTTTACGCACTTTAAGTAATTTTCTCTTGTATCAGTATATATGCAAGGTTATGCCACAAGACCACGAATTCTATGGGCAATCAACAGTACAAAGGGCAGAGAAGACAGAAATTGCAGATTATGAATATGCAGCTGTAGGAGGAATCCAAACGAGGCAAGAAGGTGAGAAAATGGTATCTGAAAAACATCAAGGTATATAACAAATTCGTTTTCTTGTTCAAATGGACAATTATCCTCGCTAAGGTATAAGCACTGACACTACGATTCAAGATCTATGTTGATACTAAGGACTAGAATGAAATTTGTCAGTTAAAGTGGATTTAGCATGTACCAATACACAACTAATTTTGTAGTTAATTTTTAAATGAAATTGTAAAAGCTGGTGTGTTCGACAGTTAATGATGTCATCATCTATTACTGATCTTCTAAATCAATAAAATTCCACTCATTTTTCTTGGATTCAGCTTTGTGAAAATACTATAACTGCTCCATGCACTGCTTTTCTATGAAATTCCTAGGTGTTGGTCATGTTTTTTCTTTCAAATTGTGAAATGTCAGTCACATGCCGCATGGACAAATCAGTGTACTGTATCTACTGCTCCATTTTGTGGTGATTGGCAGTACCAGCAAATCAGTAGCTTTACAATTTTTTTTAAACCCTGTCCCTTTGTACATAGCACTGTCTCAATTTCTTTACCTCTGTGCTGGTTTCAGCTGGCATAGAGTTAATTTGCTTCACAGTAGCTTGCATGGGGCTGTGTTTTAGATTTCTGATGAACACAGTGTTGGTAACACAGGGGTGTTTTGGTTATTGCAGAGCAGGGTTTACACAGAGTCAAGGCCTTTTCTGCTTCCCACACCACCAGTGAGTAGGGTGGGGGTGTACAAGAAGTTGGGAGGGAGCAGAGTTGGGACAGCTGACCCTGAACTGACCAAAGGAATATTCCATACCATATGACGTCATGATCAGCAACGGATAGCTGTGGGAAGAAGGAGGAAGGAGGCTACATTTGGAGTGACTGCATTTTGCTTTTCCAAGTAAACCGTTACATGGGATGAAGCCCTACTTTCCTGGAGATGGCTGAACACCAGTGGGAAGCAGCAAATAAATACCTTGCTTTGCTTTGCTTGTGTGTGCAGCTTTTGCTTTACCTGTTAAACTGTCTTTATCTCAACCACAAGTTTTCTCAATTCTACTCTTCTAATTCTCTCCCCCATCTTACTGAGGGGAGTGAGCAAGCAGCTGGGTGGGGCTTAGTTGTCAGGTGGGGTTAAACTCTGACAACTTCTTGAAGCAGAAGTTGTGAATAAGTGACAAAAACCAAGTGTGTAGCACTCATCTGTTGGTCGGTCTTATGAGTTTTCATCAACATGCTGAGTTTCTCTCATACTTGAAAGTCATTTCATATTTTGTGATGTGGATAAGGAATCTCAGTACTTAATAGAAAAAGAAATTTCAGGAGATACTTATCAGCTTTTATGCGTCTTGCATAAAGTGGAAATTTATTTAGCAAAGAGTAGTCCTATATGGAGAACTTACACATTTTTCAGTTCTGATCTTAACATGAAAAATAGAGGACATATGCAAATATTTTTGTTAGAAAATCAAGGGAGATGAAATGGGGGGACACACTATTTCCTAATCTTTCATATTCTTTTTTCACCAACTGCTAAGTGATATAATCTCTTTTGCCATCAGAGACTTCACTTTTTTTTTTCCCCCCTGGAAGATATCGTTGTCTGAAGGAAAAGTGGATAAAGACAATAAGCTTGGTTGTGGTCAGATAAGATGACCACATTAGACTTTCACCGTTCTAAAACTAATGGCATGTGATTTAATTGATGTTTTTAATTAACACATTACCATTTGATTCAGTTTTTACGCTTTCACTTTCATCTTCTGAGCAGCTAAATTCAACAGACTGACATTTCCGTCAAGTATTCTGCATGCAATCTGTTGCTAAAAAAAAAAACAAAAACGACAACACAAAACCCCCGAAGTTACTTACCAAAAATTTTCTAAATATGTGAAGCAACTCAACCAAAAACTTTATTCTCTAGCAGATATCAGGTATAATCTAAGGTATCTGAGATATGATAAATTATGCAAAGTAAGAATAAACAATTATGGTTCCCAATTTGCTAATCAAAAGTAAAATGTTTAGATTGCATATATTTAACCATGCAGCTGTCTGTAAAGCATCTGCCGTAGGTACAGCAATCTCACCAACTTTGAATCCTCAAAATCCAGAAAACAGAAACTTAAAAATAAATCGTTATTCTAAAAATACTAAGGTTTTAAAATGTATTTGGGGAGCAATCTGCTTGCCGTGTGTGTTTTTAGGTATTTCTTTACAGCAGGGTAAGATCCACACACAGCCACCGTGGCAGAAGTTTGAATTTACCACGCAATGCAAAAAACACTGGAAAATCAAGACTTTCACATTATTGTTCATTTGAAGCTGGGTTATTTATGAAAAGCACCAAGGAGGATGTACCTGTCTAAACTTCGGATACTTACATGTAAAGCCCTATGTCTGAGGTAGCTACTCTGCGTATTGCTAGAGGCTCTGCATGCAATCAACAGAAAGAAATAGGCATTGTTCAGGGTGCAAGACAGTCAGCCTACCCTCAACCCTCAAAGTGTAAGTCTTCTGATCATTTATATAAAGGGAAAATAATGGCAGCTCAAATGTAAATGTTGTAAGATAAATTAGATGAATCTTAGATTGTCCACAATGGTGTTATTACCCACCTTTCAGTACTGTAAGGACTGAACACCCTAGAGGAGAAGTTTAGGCTTCTCACTCTTTAGGGTACGCATGGCCTTTTTCTACTCAGTTCTGTAGCATTCCCAGAAGCACAATCCACAATTTTTTATGGTAAGTAGGAATATTTTTTTCCTGATCATCTTTCTTCCCATCAGTGCATTCTTTTGAGGTCTGTTAAAAACAGGGATTAAAGATGGTGATCTAGAGTCACTGTGACTCAAGGTAACACAGAAATAGAAAACTGTAGGAACATCCATGGTGTGTATGTGTATTGAATATACACAAAGATAAACAACATGTGACAAACTGGAGGAATTAGAAGTTCATGCATTGTTGCAGAGATGTAGCGTAACTGGGAATATTATAGAGCCATAGCAGAACTGCTCACATGAAGGGAGACTTTCCAGGAAACATAGCAAGGGGGAGAATTTGTTCTTTATGGAGATGACTCTTCACTACAGTCATCTATTCCTGACAGAGAAAAAATTGAACAAAAGCGTAGACCGAGGTTGGAAGAAAGGCCAGAAAGAAGGGACATGCTGGTGAATGTCTATTACAGAAAACTTTAGGAAGAGAAAGTGAAAAAACAAACTTTAAAATATTGGAAGACTCAGTTGCAGGCCTTGGCTGTCATGGGAGAATTTAACATCCTAACATCTTCTGGAAACGCAACATAGCGTGATACCAATAATCCAGATTTCTAGAGTGTGTTTGGGACATTTTTTCTTTATGCAGCTACTAGTGGACATGCTCTGTTAGATCTGCTACTCATAAGCAAGCAAGTAGTCACTAGTCATGGGAACGTCAATAGCAGACTTGCATGTAAGGGCCATGAAATGGTGGAGTTTAAAGATATAAAAGGAAGACAAGTAGCAAAATAAAGACCCTGGTCTCAAAGAAGGCAGACTTTGGTTTGTCCAGTGAATTTATTCAGAGGGATGCCATAGTAAATTATCCTGAAGGGCAAATGGCCTAGCAACATTTTGTTTGATTCATCAGCAGCCTTTTCAAGCAAAAGAATAGTCCTTTCTGACGTGCAAGAAAAAAAGTAGATATGACTTGGCTAAATGAGGAACTCCTAACCAAATTCAGATTAAAATAAATAAATAAATAAATAATAATTTTAAAATCTCCAGATGGTGGAAATGGGAACAGACTGCTTGGGAAGAACACAGAAGTGTCACCCAGATGTGCCACAACAGAATTGGGAAAGCTAAATCGAAGGCCAAGTTAAAACTAGTGAGGGACATAAAGGAGAGTAAGAGCTTTTATAAACAAGTCAGCACAAAAACTACGACCATGTTGGTCTGCTGCTGAATAAAGCAGGTAACCTAACTGACAGAGAACATGGAAAAACCTGAGATAGATACTCAATGCCTTAGTCATTTCTAGAAGGGCCTGTTCTCAGGACTTCCAGGTCCTTGGTGATGGCAAAACTTAGAGAATAGTGGTATTACCCACTGTAGAAAAGAATTAAGGACTACTCAAGTAAGCTAATCATGCACAAGTCCTGAGAGCTGGAGAGAATATATCTGGAGGTGTTGAGGTGTCACTGATTTTGAGACGATTCTATCATCTCTGACAGGTTGAGCTGATTGTGGGAGATCCTGATGATTAGAAATAGACAAGCATTGCACTCTAATATAAGAAGGAGGGTCAAGAAAGCTTCAGACCAGTCCAGCTTACCTCAGTCCTGGGAAGACTACGGAGCAGTCCATCATGGAAGCCTTTGCCATACATACAAGCAAAGAAAGGATGACTGAACAAAGCCACCATTTCTAAGGGCAAGTAGAATTTTGAGCTTCATTCTCAACACAACCCTAGATTTGTCACGCAAGTTAGCTAAGTCACTTTTCAGTTGCTTATCTTCTTCTTCTGTATAATGAGTACAACTTGTACCCAGCACTCACTGGTGTTTTAAACTAACTTGATTAGCACTGATAATATGATCCAGCTCTTCAAGAAAGGATCTCAAAACTCTCTCCAGTGTCATTATCTGAAGGTATATGTCCTTCAGACATCTTTTATCTATCACATTCGATAATGAACTTTATAGAGGAAAAAGTTCTGTAATTCATGGACTTCAGTTTGTTCAGCACATCTCTTGCCAAAATGCCATATCTAAATTAGTATGCACACCAGGAGCAGCCTCAAATCATTAAAAAATTCATATTCAAAATAATTTCAAAGTTAATAGTTGCCAATACCGTTGGCTCATTATTCCCTACTCCAGCAGAATGTACAGTGGCATTATAAAAACAGACCATTTCAAATTTGTGTGGGTCATTTCAGAATCAAGAGCTTTCCCAAGGACCTAACATATTTACTCTGGGTAGTCATTCAAGGTGTGTTGCTTGATTTTGAAGCACTACAGTCATCCACAAGCTTTTCCCTTAGGCACTTGAGAAGAGTCATGCTCTGGATAGTCCTCAGAAAAATTTGGTTCATGTCTATTTTCACCACGAATAGCTTTAATGTGCATGCGTTTGGATTCTTCTGACCAAATCTTATATCTAGGTGTCTGTGAGATGCAGTTCTACATCAGCTCCTCCCCTCAAAAAGAAAATACTATGCTTTTTCAAAAACAGCAGTTTATAGTCCGGTGGTTTGAATCTTGACTGGTCCTACCTAGAAAGAAAGAGTTGTCCTGGTTTAAAACCAGCTGACGACTGAGCACCAGGAAGCCACTGTCTCTCTTTCCTACCCCTGGGGGTAGGAGAATGGATGGTAAAGAATGAGTGGGTTAAGATAAGGCGAGTTTACTCAAAACCACACAAAGAGAGAGGAAACGATAATAAAGCGGGTGATACGCAACTGCCTGCTTACTGCTGCCACACCAAGCCCTAAGGTCACGCTACCATGTTGAGCGCACTACAGTGCACCCAGCTGCTGGCCTTGGTTGGTTCCATCTGGCTCTTCTGGCTGTGGAAATTAACCCTATCCTAGCCAAACGCAGGACAACAGTACTGCAATCAGAATTAAAAATTGATTTCTCTCTTCCCAGGGGCGCTGTACTCTCCAGGACCCACTATTGCTTTTTCTTTAATGGCAAAAAAAGTATTAATGATACCAATTAAATAACACAAATGTCATCTCTACATTTTTGTTCCATGCCAGGTCAGCAAGATTGCAACTGAGAAACAAAGACATAGCAACTTTAAAAGAGTTTAGGGAAACAATTCTTTGCAAAATGGAAATACTGCATAAAACTTAAGTGCAGTGAATCAGAAAATGCTCTGATGAATGAGCTGGCTCAAGGCACTCATGACTGCAATGCTGTATTTTTCTGGTAGAAATCAGCCGAGGCAATGCTGTGAAATGGACATGCCATTTTACCATTGCCTTCAGTCCTTGCAATTGCTAAACACAACAAAGTAAATTAGAAAGAATGGCAGCTGTCAATTAATTTTGATTTATTTTCAATTAGTTTAATTTTCATATGTAATTAATTTTATAATTGCCTTAGTATGCTTGAAAATTACATTTATCTTCTCAATCTTCCTTAAAGAAAGGCTGAATCTTTTTTCTATGAAAAGTCACACTCCCTTATTTCTAGTGGGAGAGAAGCCAATTTGGCTTTTATGGCATACTCCTCCACTTCCCTTGGCAGTAAACACCCTTGGTTATTCACATACCTAAGAACTTGTACTTCCTTTTTATAACAAATCTGCTAGATTTCTTACTTTCATAGTATGGCCTTACCTTGTATGCATGGAATAATAGTGTTTGCAACCACATTGCATTTCCTACCAGTCTCCTCCCAAGTCTGAATACTACAAGGACATTCCTCTTTTTGCCTACCATTAGATGAAGTTGCTTGAGGAAAGCTTAGTCAATTATTAAAAGACAACTCCAAAATAAGCATAGAGTTCTTTTGTACTGGGGCTTAAATATGTGTTGCTTCAGGGTGAAAAATTGCTAATGATAAAATGCACATAAAATCAAATACATAAAAACATACAGTTAAGTGATGATGTGAGTTTAAGATTTTATTTAAACTAATGCTCTGTATCCTTAATATTGTAATCATACAGTTAGGTCAGGGGTGTCCCATGACTTCTAACTGCAGATTTACCTCCAGCATTGTTTTTGAGACATACGGACGTGAAACATTAATGACAGTCTCTAGCAATAATCCTATGTATAACCAGTCATCAGCACCTGCTGGAGATATGGACACATTCTACCCATTTTATCCTGGTACAAATCAACCTTGCTTCCTAGTTACAAACACACATGGAGAACAGATGTTTCCTTTGTTTTCCCTGTACTACTTTGTCTAGGAGTTCAAAAATCCAAAGGCATTTAATAACAGAGGAACCAGAAAACCCCAGGAAGTTTTGCCTCGTTATAAAATACACTAAAAGATAAAAGATACTGAAAAGATACAGTATAGAAGATACTGAAAATCATGGGTTGTACAGAGAACCACAAGAAATGTTAGTAAAGTGTAATACTCTCATAATATGAGCAAAATTTAGACTACTAAGAAAGTGAGTAAGCTGTAGCAACTGCAATTGGAGCACTAAGGGTTAGTAGGCTAGCATGAAAATTTCCCCATCTAACCAGGGAAAGAAAGTTTCTCTATAAAAATAATTAGAGATTTCTTAAACCAAAAGGATTTTTTAGATTTAAAATAATTTCACAATTTTTACTTAGCATGCTGAACCATCAGCTCTCATTTAATTCCAAGCAAGTCTCGCTAACCTACTGGTAACTCAAAGAACGTATACCCTCTGGCCATGCCCTGGACAGAACCACAACTACAGTTGAACCACTGGGAACACACTTCTGCTGTCTGTAAAGCAAAGCACAATTCATATTCACCACAAGTTCACGGCTCGCATAAAAACCTGTCATGCCCTGTTCTTTTTGCTACGTGATCATCAGGCAAACATTTTCACTTGGTTTTAACATAAATGAGACAATAGAGTTATTTGCTTTTTTGCAAAGTATTTGCAATCGGTACACATGGCTCTGTATTGCCCCGTATCTGCCTGAAAGAAGAAGGGGACGAGGATCAGAAGTAGATATATGAGTGGATATCTTTATGATACAGTAATGGGAAACCACAAGAAGTGATAGGATGGTCAGATACACTCAGCAGCTGTACACATGCACACGTATATATACACCCATCACATCATTTATTTGTTGCCAGAAAGAGATTTTCTGCTTTCCACTCATCCTGGATTTTCAGTGCTGAATAAAAAATCTATGCCCTGTAGTTAGACTTCAGTTGATGATTCAGTTCACTGTTTATCAAGGAAAGGTCCACCTCCTGCCAAGGAAACAGGCAGACTAAAGATGTACATCACCATTGTTTCTGAGTACATGATTGCTAGCTGTTAGGTATATGATACATTTACTGGTCGGTGCTACTGGGGCTGGTTCCTTTATGCTACTGACAGAAAGGACTAATCAGGTAATAGTTTTACAGAGCAATGACAGAACGACAGGTTGAAAGCAGAATCAAGAGGGGCAAGAATTTAGGAAATTCATGGAATTTAAAGTAAAAATCAAGGTTTTCGTGATATAATCATACTTCAGCACTTCCCCGTATAACATTGTATTCTAAAATATAAACTTACTACTTTTATTTCAGATGAAGACCAAAACATGGAAGATGCATTGGTTTTGTGTGGCAGGTTGCTGGTGGCAGGGCTACAGGGTGGCTCCTGTGAGAAGCTGCTAGAAGCTTCCCGAGCTCCAACCGGGACGCACCTCTGGCAAAGGCTAAGCCAATCAGCAATGGTGGTAGCGTCTCTGTGGAAACGTATTTAAGAAGGGAAAGAAAAGACACGCTGGGAATCTGCAGCAGAGAGGGGAGAGGAATGTGAGAGGAACACCTATGCAGATACAAGGTCAGGGAAGAAGGAGGGGAGAAGTTGTGCTGGAGCAGATATCCAGCTGCAGCCTGAGGAGGATACCACACCAGAGCAGAAGGCAGCCATGATTCCACGGGACTCCCATGCTGGAGCAGTCTGTTCCTGAAGGAATGCACCCCGCAGAAGGGACCCACACTGGAGAATTTAATGAGAAACTGCAGCCCACGGGAAGGACTCGAATTGGAGAAGTGTGTGCAGGACTGTGTATTGTGGGAGGGATGCCCCGCTGGAGCAGGGGAAAAGTGTGAGAAGTCCTCCTCCTGAAGAGGAAGGAGCAGCAGAAACAATATGTGATGAACTGACTGCAACCCCCATTCCCCAGTCCTCTGTGTCACTGGTGGGGAGGATGTAGAGAAATTGGGAGTGAAGTTGAGCCCAGAAGAAGAGGAGAGGTGAGGGAAAGGTGGTTTTAATACTTGGTTTTATTTCTCATTATCCCGCCTCTGAATTGATTGCTAAGAAATTAAATTGATTTTTTTCCTCCAAGTCGAGTCTGTTTTGCCTGTAACCATGATTGGTGAGTGATCCTTCCCTGTCCTAGTCTCAACTCACAAGCCTTTCATTATATTTTCTTCTCCTCATCCCACCTGGAGGAGGAATGAGCAAGTGGCTGTGTGGTGCTCCCTTGACAGCTGGACCTAAACCATGACAGAAGCACAGAATGTCTGAGGTTGGAAAGGACCCCTGGAGGACTTCTGGTCCACCCCCAGTCCTGCTCAAGCAGTGTCACAGCCAGGTGCCCAGGACCATGTCCAGATGGCTTTTGATTATCTTCAAGGATAGAGACTCCACAGCTTCTCTGGGCAACCTATGCCAGTGCTCAGTCACCCTCACAGTAAAAAAAGTTTCTGCTTATGCTCAGACAGAACTTCCTGTGTTTAAATTTGTGCCCATTGCATCCTGCTGCATCACTGGGCACCATTAAAAAAGCCTGGCTCCAACCTCTTTGCACTCTAATATCCTTCAGATATTTATATACAACAGAATCCTCCTGAGTCTTATCTAGGCTAAGTAGTCCCAGCTCTCTCAGCCTTTTCCATATGTGAAAGATGCTCCAGGCCCTTATTCTTCTTAATGGCCCCTTTCTGGACTCTTTCCAGTACTTCCATCTCTTCCTTGTAGTGAGGAGCCCAGAACCAAACACAGTACTTCAGTTGGAACTACTGTAAGTTTAAAAAAAGTCTTAATGTTCTTTAATGTTGGACAGTTGTATGTTTCTACCCAGTGAGGGATATTCTGCATCTCACATTGCAACACTTTCTAAAAAGCACACTACAAAACCAGAATTTGGAGACTTAAAGATCTTACATAAAAACTAATTTCACTGAAACATGCTGATCAAGACTTAAAGTAGTCAAAGGGAGCACAGCCACTGACTTAGCTGAGAATGGGATACTATTAATTAAACAAGTATGAATAGAATGAAAATAGGAAAAGCAATCTGATCTATCACAACTCTATCATCAGCATTTAGTTACAAGAAACCTCACAGGTAAAACTTCGGAGGCCCATTCAGACTGTTCCTAGTTCAAAACTCAGCAGCAAACACCTCACCACTATGCTATCACCTACCAGCAGTCCTCACCACTGCTATGAGCCAGCTAAGAGCTTTTTGCTTTAGTGCACAAAAGCCACAATCCCTGTCTTGTGCCCAAATATCCAACTAAATGTACTCAACTGATTTAAGTATTGCCAGGTAGCAATAGTTGTGGTAGCCATAATGCTTATTTAAATAATCACACTGAACCAGGCTGAGTTTTGACAAATTTTACCTCCAAGGATAGAACAGAGATGCACCAGAGCATATCTGATCACCCAAATTCAAACACTGAGGCTAAAGAGGCAAACCACAGCAGCACTAAAGCTGCTGCTTTCAGAATTTCTTTACACTGTGTGATCATACAGTCAATGTGTCACTAACAGAGTCCAGTTCACAATACAAATACATACGAGACTAACAATAAATTAGTGTAAGCTTAATTCATTCAAGCATGTTGGTCATACCATCGCATTTCTAGAATCATAGAAAATTTTGTGATGGAAGGGACCTTTAAAGGTCATCTAGTCCAAACCCAACTAGGTTAATGCAGTTAAAGTAGTCTTTAAATTCTTTAACTCCACAACTTCTTCACATGGAAGGATTCAGCCTTTGCCTTTGCAATAGCACCTGAGTGAACTAATCCTGCCTTAAAGCTGTTATCAAAAAGCACCATTTCTAAGTTTCAGGTTATCCCTAAAAATCATGTAGGATTTCTTTGGAAAGGTTTTCTACCTTGTTCGTAATCATTATGACCCTTCCTGTACAAGTGCATTGAGTGTTACAATCAGACAGAAAAAAAAAATCTGAGAGATGGACCAGAAGTAGCATTCATTTTTGTCTGTTTGGGCCTTCCTCCATCTGAAGGTTGAATATGGGAAGGTGCTTAGTATTTTAATTCTTGGTTAGTCTCTTCACTTAACTGATCCTACATATTTTTCAACTGCACTTTGTTTTGATTAAATTTTACTGGGGCTTTTGTACATCATACTGTCAGCTTTTTGGCATAAAAGGCACAAAAACCCCCCAACATATAAACCGATTGACGAGTTCCTTATAAAAAAACTTACTCTCAACCCTTTTTTTTTATTTTATGCTCTTATTTGGGGTAGTTGACATTGTCAGAAACCTGAAATAGAGTAAAATACAGAGACTGCTGTGGCAATTTTTAAATAATTTATCATCCAGATCTTGGAATAACAGTCTTCATTGTCATAACAAAGAGAATTTGTTACCCAAAGACTGTAAATGAAGAGAGAAACCATGGAGAGAAGAAAGACTTAATGCGCAAGTACTTCAAATTTCACAGGAAACCAGAACAACTTCCCTGTGAAATTTACTTTGCCTTTTCTAGTGAAAGTAGGGGAGAATTCTTTAGAGTAAATAAAATAGTTTACCTCATCTTCATTAGTCTACTAACAATTCTGTGTTGAGCTAGCACAAAAAATGTTTGCAGCTCATGTATTTGCGAGCGTCAATTACTGTCTTTAAATGCTTTATTGAGCATAAATCTATTTAAACTGTTCTATTTCCTAAAATAAGACACACCATCTATGCCAACATTTCCAATGACAACACTTTCTAAGCAACTAAACATTTGCCCTGCTTTTTCAATTTTATCCACACCTATAAAATTCAACATTCAAAATGCAACTAAGCAAAGGAGAAAAGTTTCAGAGCTGAAAATGTATTCTGAAAGATATAAAACAATCCTTTAAATATTTGCATAAAGGAATTATGTATACCAGAAGCATTAAAAGCTATACCTGGAGGGTGTAGACTGTGAATTCAGAAATTGCTTTCGATGTCTTCTACATTCTGGAGGCTGTTAGAATTCACATAAAACAGTAGTTTTGCTAGGCTTGAAAACTTCACATTAATGTTCCTTCATTTTTATGTATTGTGTGAACAGCATCAGAGAAAACAATGTTGAATAATCATTAAACAACTGGGGAAGATTATGCATAGACTGCGTTTTCAAACATTTTACTCCTCTTTTTAATATGTCTTATTCTTCATGGTTGAGAATTAATAATGGGGTTAATCAAAGTCTTCAACAATTCAACACTATCACTGAGGAAAAATTATGAAAAAAACGAATTAGATATAACATTAGATTATGCAAAGAATAAAAGTAAAACAAAATTGCAATTCATTTCTCTTTTGGTGAAATATGCTCCATCATCACCACTCAACATTAATGGGTTTTGTATGTTTAAATCAATCAAGAACAATTTTCAAATCCTCAACAGCCTATTTCCTAAACCAACTTCTTTTTACCTTTGACTATTTAACAACCATGGTCAGTAATATTCATGGGGAAAAAAAAAAATCAAATTTCTCAAAGAATCTGTAAGATCTAGAGTCAGTTGTGGCAAGAATTTTTCTGAATAGATATTGATCAGACTCACTTTCCACAGCATTAACTGTAAAGAAATACAAGTATATAAAATACACATCGAATAATTATTTGAAAAGTCCACAATAAAATTGAAATCCATGAATTTCATTCCAACTAGTTCTTCATGATTTCCCTCCTCCCTGAATGTACATAAATTTAAGACACAAATTTAATTCTGATGGATATTTTGACATTCTCACAAATTACCACATCACTAAACAGCCAAACACACATGCAGCACAAGTGCCCTTATTCTGTCATTTATTAAATCAGGTTGGCAGTATATATATATGGAGTTGAAGATCTGAGTGGCAAGCTCAGCTCTTCCATCTCTTCCATAAAGCAAAAAAAGAAAGACTACACAAATTGCTTTATACATTTAAATCTATGTAAGACATGTATGCACAAAGCAAACTACAGTGTGTGGAGGATCTAGGAAGTTTAATTGTCGCGGGTTGAACCTATTCAGCTGTTGTCTCGAAAGGTTTCGCGACTTCTTGTAGTTTCGGAGGGAATGTAAACCTACTGAAAACAGAGCTCGTTCAGGCTTGTTTAGGCAAAGGAAAAGAATGTGATACACAGGTTTTAACTTAAAGGGCTGGAAAACAGAAGCATTTTAATGGTGAACACAACTAAAACCATGAAACAATCAGTTAAAGTTAAACAGGACTTGTTGGAAAGGAGAGAGAGAGATTAATAAATACATAAATATATATATATATATACACACACATGCCTTCTCCCTGCATATTCCTTCTCCCTGCTGAATCAACATCCCCACTTAAACAAAGGACCAAGGGGACGGGCGGGGAAGGAGAATTGCCAGAAAGTTTTTAACCTCCAGGGTCCAGTCCAGGAACGAACTGTCCAAGCAAACTTTTGCAAAAGAAGTCTTTCTTCTCACCCGTGGTAGAAGACGGCATCGTATCTCCTCCATGGGTGTTCATCTGTCCCTCCATCGGACAACGACGGCTGTGCCGGGTCCCGGCAGGACTCTTCACCGGCTTTGTGGGTGGCGATCCATCTCATCCCGTGGCAGTAGTGGACCTCTCAATGTGGAGGCGGGGTCGTTTCGCATACTCCTTTCCACCCCCCTTGAGGCAAATAGGAAACTGCTTGCAAAAGAAAATCTTTTACTGCTACGTGGAGGCAAGGGGCATTTTTTTCTCTCTGTGTTAGAAATCTCTCTCTCGAGTCCTTGTTGGTAAACTCAAATGTGCGCACCGGGGTGAGTCGGAAAAACTCCGCTTTTTATACGCTTATTTGCTGAGGCATGTCTTCAATATCTCAACTCCCAATCAGGGAAACGAGAGAGCTGGTGCTTCTCTTCCCAAAAGTCGCGAGAAAACTTTTCCCGCACTTTGGGAGAAAGGAGAAGGGGAGAACAAAGGGCTCACACACACACACACCCCCCTGCCAGCGCCATCTTAACCCATCACATTATTGTAAAATGCTCTGGGCAGCCACAGAAGACAAAGGAATAAAAAAGAAAAACATTCAAGAAGTGTACAAGAATCTAAAGGTCAAAATGTATCTCTAAAGCTAGCAAATACTTTTAGTACAAAATTGTACTTCTCAGTAAAAGGATGAATCAATGTTGAGAGTCACATTTGAACTCTTCCTTTGAAGTTAACATGAAAAAGAGTTTGATATGAAGTAAAGAAACTCCACTTTTTCCTTCCTCCTGGAACATGCCATTACAAATGGAATTTGGGAAGAAGCCTGATACTGCATAACCTTCCTGTATGCTATACCGTAACATATAACCACCAGTAACAGAGAGAAACTTCTCTCCATCGGAGGTCTAAGAATGTCATCTTGAGGTCCAATTCTCCCTCTTTAGACTGCAGGATTGAAAGGACCCATTCAGAAGAGCATGATGTTCATTACTTAATCAACAAATGACTACAAAACTAATAAATTAAATAACCAATAACATAATTAACTAGTAAACACACCACTACTTTTAATTTGCAATTACATCATTGTGCACATTATCACACAACTATAATGCCACTAATTATCAATCTTAAACACTATGAACCACACACAATCACCGCTGAACTACAAATCTTCCTCATAGGAGGGTGGAGGCCTACCCCGCTTTGCTCTAGTCTCCCACACCAAGTCTATTGAAAGCAGACCTTGTTGACAGTCCAGTAGGTTCAACAAGAGGGGGCTCCTCCAGGTGGGATTGGATCTGTAGGTCAGCCTCTGCAAAAATCTGCACTCCTACCATCAGAAGGTCATTCCCGTCTCCTCTTTATCAACAGACTTCATACCTTTTTTTCTGTTTTTTCCCCATTCCACCTAAATCTGGTGTTTCTTAAGTAATTGCTTTGTCAATCACAGCTTTATATGATGCTAGTTATATTCAGGAAATACAGGTATGGTTACTTTCATGGGGCCAGTTGCTCCATAAGTAATGGGGAAGCTGGGAGCCAAGGGGGAATCTCCTGGCTGTCAGATCATGAATCTTGCCACCTAGGGCCAACCCCACAGAGCAGGGAGGGAGCAGGACAGGTTGGGTGGAGGGGCCCCAGCCTTGAGTCCAGATCTGGCCCCAGGCTGAGCTGAAGTGGTGCTCCTGGACTCACAGCAGCACAGGTGGAGGTCCCAGGGAAAAGTGCTCAGGGCCAGGAAGCCCCCTTTATCACCTTCAGGGCTCTGACAGTTACATTTCAAGGTCCTACTCTCCAAAGGTTCCGAAAACATCTGGGTCATAGTTACATTATTGTTTGCCTCACATGGTCCCTAGGACAAATCATTCTGTTTAGCCTTGATACCCGTACCTGGGTCAAATTAAATTTAAACATTTTTCTTACCATGTACACAAAGAATCTGTATACCTGAGCAACATGTTTTTCACACCTTTGTGTGCTCACAGAACATCCCGCTTTCTATGGTAGCTCTCTAATTAGATGCTCCTTGGGCAACATCCTGGTTCCCTTCAAGGATTTTAGCTGATGCCTGGCACTCCATATAGGCCCTCTTGCTTGCAAAAACAAAATAGTCTTCAGAAGGTGGCCTGCTGATTGCCGACTACTTAAGAGACATAACTGATTTTTGCTTGAAATTTTCCCTTTAGTATCTGTATGACCTATGAACATCATGAAGACAACATATGTATTTCAGAACTGAAATACAAGCACTCCAACACCTCCTCTTAACTTGATTTTTTTGAACTGTAACACAAATCACTTTAAATCAAGTACAAAGCGTATTTAAAGACAAAACACAACATTTATAACTGATGAAAAATGAGAAATTCTCTTTAATACTTTCTCCAGGAAGTAACAGTTGTCCTGACTTCTTTTTTCAGCCTAACACAGACTTCAGACCACTGTAGGGTTTTGGAGTGTTTAGTATTTCCAGATTTTTCCTCCAGAAAACGATTAGTCCTTCATTAACTGAAAAGATTAAACTACACCTCCAGTCAATAATTAATTATTTGGCAATGACCAATTAATAAGGACTCAGATCAATGGCATTAATTGGTATTGGCAATTCTCTGCTTCTGTAACATTGAACTTAAATTTAATGAAAGAATAAAATTTGGTTGTGTTTTCAAGAGTCATGCCTATTCTCATTAGATCCATACATCTAATCACACCATACTCCAATTAGCTGGTGGGATGCTAGACCTGCAAAATAGATCAGAAGAATGTTCAAAGGCACACTAGATAAACTTTTTATTTAACAGTGGAAGCATTAACTATTTCTTTAAGATAGCACCTATCTATTCCAGGGGACACACCTCTGCGTTTCACAATGGTTCCTTCACCTAGGTTGGAAAGATGTGTCCTTTGCTCCTTTGTTCAAACTTCCATTTCAACTAATACAGGGTCATGACGTCTATTAAGCACATGGGAAACTCTCTCGACCATCTGAAATTATTCAGTGACCTCCATGACATTCAGTTAATCAACACTGTACTTTAATTTCTGTGAAATCTTCATTAATTAAAGAGGTCAATCTTTCCACTGAAGGACCAAGGTACAGTATCTTCAGTGACAAAACAGACTTCTGTATGCACATACTACAAAATCAAAGGAAATGAAAATATTAACAAACTTTCATAGATTTTAGCTGAGGGAGAAAGCAAGATGTAAACTCTATCTGCAAAAGTGTATTTTATTATTGTGCTGTGTAGTTAGTATCAACTTCAGGTTTTTTACTTTTTTTTTTTTTTTTTTTACATCTGTAGTAGCTTCAGTTTAGTTAAAGCAATCAAAGTCAAGGCAATACCTTCCTGCAGTACAAACAACTTTAGTAAATGGTATGCATGTCCCAGCTATATCCAGGAGATGAGAAACTCAGAAGACACACCCAAGAAGCAGCAAAAAGGGGTCACTATCCTTCTGAGAAGTGGTGTTAGAACCCCTTTCTGAAAAAACCTGAAGGTCTAGAACTGCCATCCTACTAAAATTTTTCCAGGTGATAATCCATTTCTGTGAGTGGTCTCCAGATCAATAACCTTTTTGCAAAGTAAAAATCACAGAAGAATGAACTGATGACTAACAGAGACCTAAGAAACAAGGGATTCTGGAGGAATCAGCTGGAGAAATCACAGCTTAAAAACCATTCTGCAGAGATTATTACTAAATGCCATGCATGTAATTCCAATCTGTCAAACCCTAATGCATAAAATAAATCTACCCCAAAGTCCAAAATAAATTACTTTTCTCCCAGTACTGTAGCCAAGAAATACTGGTTTGATCTACCACGTGCATAACACCACATGTGCATAACACCTGGCAGAGCCAAGTCCACTACTAAAACATGTCACTAAGTGCCGCATGTAACACGTCTGTTAAATACCTCTAGGAACAGTGACTTAATCATTGCCCTGGGAAGACTGGTCCAACACTTGGTGACCCTTTCAGTGAAGCAATTTTCCTAAACCTTCTCTGGCACGACTTGAGGCTGTTTCCTCCTGTCCTATCCAATGTTACTGTGCTGGTTTGAGTTAGAACAGAACTTACTCTGTTCAGAGATTTTACTTTCCAGCTCAGTCTCTTCTGAGTGGATGCATGTTCTGAAGTTAACAGCATGTTTCTGCAGACAGTGTCTGCTTCTAGAAGAGATAACGCTTTATTTTTACAGTCACTACCAGGGACTGGTGTGCAGAAAGGATCTTGCTGATACTTGCTCCTGTGCAGACCAAGGTCTCTGCTAAATCCTGTGTGCCACGTTGGGGGTGCGGTAAGTGAGAGGCTGCACCTGTGGGGAGG
Organism: Bucorvus abyssinicus; assembly: GCA_009769605.1. Lineage (NCBI taxonomy): Eukaryota > Metazoa > Chordata > Aves > Bucerotiformes > Bucorvidae > Bucorvus > Bucorvus abyssinicus. Next base: position 14,738,616 of record CM020030.1, on the reverse strand, counting down.
AGCAGACAGGAGAGGTGACCCTACACTGACCAACAAGGTGTTCCATCCCATAGACATCATATTCGGTATAAAGCTGAGGGATCACAAGGGTCAAGGATCACAATGGCCAGTGTCTGAGGAGGACTCTGTCCATTCTACCTTCGATCCCAATCTGTGCATTCCTGAATCCAGTTCCAGAATCCAGCTCCCGAATCCTGAATCTGTTTCCTCTCTGCCATGGAGTCCAGCGGGGCTATTTCCCAGCACCTGCCCACAGCATCAGTGGTGATATAATTGCCATCGGGGGGTGTGTGGGTGGGGGGTGGTGGTGGTTGGGTTTGGGGGGGGTGGGAGTGTGTGATTTGGGTTCAGTATTGACTTTGTATATATTTCATTTTATTGTTATTATCTTCACTACAGCATTAATTTTCATTTCCAATCCACAAGTCTCTCTCCCTTATTCTCTTTCTCTTCCCCATTGGGAAGGGAAAGGGGTTAATAGATAGCATCTGTCATTTGTCTAATGGCTGGCCCAGCCATAACCTCTGACAGTTACTTGGGAAAAGAGACCAACGCCCACTTCACTGCAACCTCCTTTCAGGCAGTTGTAGGGAATGATAAAGTCTCCCCTAGCTTCCCTTTCTCCAGGCTTTACTACATGAGTTTCAGAGATTGCTGCTGGAATTTACACTCTATCGTGTTTTGATGTGTTGATTCTCAAAAAAAGACGCTTTTTACCAAAGATATAGAAACTGTATAGATGAGAAAGGAACGAGATAGGGAGAAGCATCTGTTATCACCTGTATATTTTGTGAACCAAAGCACAAAAACTTGAAGTGCTTCTTCCACTTATCTGACCACAGAAGTCAGCAAATTCCTATCTCTTACAGCAAGTAGTGATGAGAATAAATATTAAACATTCCACAGAACAGAATTAGAAGCCTGATCTGAAGTTTGATTGGATGTTCAGATTTAAAAGGACTTTAGGCCTGGCAACTACATTTTTGCAAAAAGAAGGGAAAATAAAAGCATAAATATAAAAATGACATTTTAAGAAAATAAGAGAAAAAATATATAACTTTAAAATTCAGAATTATCTTTAGTTCACAGAGATAATGTTTGTGCATCACACATACTTAAGCACAAAATGAGATCATCATCCTTATCCTCTCTTATTCCCAACCCTTGTTAGAGAAAATTTTTTAACCCAATGACTTCTTGATCACAATTGCAGAATATGTTCAGCCACAGAATTCTACCAGTGAGCTCTGACATTTTTTATTTTTAAAAAAATTACATCTTTACTCAGAGAGGCCCTACCACCAAGCATTTCTTCTTTTCACTGCCCATCCTCAGTCTAGCTTTCTGTCACCTTCTCCTCCTCCTACATTTCCCATTGATCTCTTAAAAAGCTCTGTTTCTTGTGTCCCTCCCTCCTTTCTTCTCTAGCTTTTCCTGGCCTTGTTTATCTTATTCCCTTTATAATTTTTCATAGTGGACTTCTCACTAACACCTGCATTAGAAGGAGAGAGTTATTCTGTGCTCTTCCTACATGTGAAGGTACCAAAAAAAAAAAAAAAAAAGATCAAGTTAGCTTCTGAATTACTAGAACTTTGGCTTAAGTTGCACTCAACATCTATCAGATACCAGAACCTGGTATCAGACAAACAAGCCTTAAGAAAAAGAAGCATTAAGACTTAAGACTGATCTGTTTACAAATCTGTATAACAGAAAACATCTTTTTAAGATGCTTTCTCAGGTTCTCTCTGTGTTTCTCCAGGATGCTTCTTTCCTGCTGCTAGAGAACGCACAGAGAGGCCAGCATTGCCACATGGCCTTGAGTCACCTCATAGTGATTTCAAGTGATTTTCAAAATTCTATACAAACAGGTGGGAGGGAAGAGAGCAGGACGCTATTATGCGTTATCCTTCAATGGAACAGTCTGGGTAATGAACCGGTCCAAGCACCTTCTATGTGAAACAACCAAGCAAAAATCTTAGTTCAAAACAGTTACACAATTTCCACTGCCTGCTTTATACTTAACTTCAACAATCTGGTATATTTGTTTGGAATTTATTATAATTCACAAAATTTCCATTTCACAATAGCTATTTAGGTGTCTACTTAATACAAATAAACGAGAAGAGATTTGAGGTTCATTGGTAAACAGGAAAGTACTTGCAGGAGGATGTTAAAATCAGCATGGACTGTGCAATCTGGAATGACACTCACAGGATGACTGGCAGATAAAGGCAACTGAAGCATTTTTCCTAATTTCTTATTTAGATAATCACTTCAAATTTTGGTGATTGGAAGCCATGTATGCAAAAAGGATAAAACAAACCCGAATTTAGATCTACAACCTAGGAAGTAACACTAGCAACCCAAAATGACCATTGTTAGCTCTGCTGCAAAAGCCAGCACGTAAAACAAAAGATTAAGACTAGTTACTGATGCAGAGTGCAAAGTTTGCCAGCCTTAACATTTGTAAATTTTAGGCCCTTTTATTGAGTCAAAAAGCTGAGGAATCTGCTGACTACAGATATTTTTGAATCTTGGTTTCTAAATATTTATCCCTCCAAATCTCCTAGCATTTGAAAAAAAAAAAAAGAAAAGAAAAAGACATTGTTAAGAGTAAGATAATACTATCAGTATTTTTGGCTCTCTTGATTGTTGTCAGTCAGAAAATGGTAATTAATATTGTTAGGGTCCATGTTGTACTTTAATTTTCTATTGTACATCAGTATTCTCATAAATGATGATGTCCAATAAACGAATTTTCATGTGTTTGTTAGGTAGAACTTCATGTAGTAAGTTGAACTTTGAGCAAAGTTCAAAAATGAAGCTTGACATGAAAATAAAAAAGCTCCTTGGAATTCCAAAGGCCTATAATATTGTATTATGCTTGTTCAAGCACCATGTTATTTTTAACGAACTGACTAGATTTCAAATTTATAAAGCCAAGATGCAAGTTCCCCTCATGATGTAACATTTAATTTGAAGAATTATAGCTATTTATATTCTGATTTTCTATCTTTATGCTAGGTACTACTTCTGTTTCTGTTATATATTGAAGAATAAGCCTAGTAGGTGTGTTCAAGAGTAGAATCATATCTGATAGGTCAAAATGAATAGAAATAAAATACAGAAAAAGCCACCACATACCATACTTGAAATGAATAGTTCAGGCAAATTGCACCTGTAAGCAAACAAGAAAACCTCCCAACAACCCAGTCATCCCATGACTCAAACTGAAGGCACATACAGGCTTCACAGCACATTCCATGTGCATTTTAAATCACATTTCTAATTCCTCTCCTAAATATTTGGGCAACTTCACACAAAGTAACTTTGTGAATAACAACACAGAAAAGCATCTAAGTAAGTAAAACTTATACACCATAAACCGAAGTGAACTGACCCAGGAGGGAAGAAAAAAACTTTGCTCCCAGTAGATTTTATAGCATAATTTCATCCTTTTTGGGTGCTTTTGATCACCAATATGATAAAAATAGTTATTAAATTATCATGAGTGTCTATGTAGTAAGCAAACATTCTACAAACAATGGTGAGGCAGAATCATATTTATAAAGCTAGCATTTTAGGCCATCTGCAAAGTTGTGCAGATGGGTCCTTAAACTATTATTAAAAAATTCTTATTTATACTTAGCTATTCTTAAGTACTCAAAAAGGAAAGGAGCTCACCAGCATGAATGCTGACCCAAGAGGATTCATAAATATTAGCTTTGCTTCTGGCACTTGAAGAGCCACCTCGATTCCAAGTATCATGTTCTAATCCACTAGCATCTCTGTTTCTGATTCCACGGGGTGCTCTGTAGGCTTAACCACCTTTAACATTGCAGTTAACTTCTTAAAAATGAATGGGAAAAGTAAAGCAGGATGAGAGCTAACACCGACAAAAGAATGTTTAATTTGTGACTCAGAACAAAGCACTCCGTTTTCAAGTACTTTGATGCCTTGTTAATGAATATGTTCTAAAAATGATTGATCACGTATTTTAAACATACACCGTCTTTAATAAGCTGTACTTATGTAAATCACCATTGTATAACATGATCACATGTGCCCTTATCCATTTCAGAATGAGAAATATAGCCTACCAGTTACACCGAGAAACTGTGATCAGACCAACCTCTCTGCTAAAATTGCTATAAATAAGACCATCAGGTCTTTCTCTAGTTTTCTCTGAAAAGCAGAATGATACAGGGAAAAAATATAATCTTCTTTGATAGAAACATTTTTGATAATTGCTTTTCTCTGACAGACATCAGAAACACCTAATTGACACATTTGAAAGCCATGAAGTATAGAAACATATTGCCATTTAAAACAATTATTAACGTTTTTGCGCTGACTTAGTAGCAAAGTACCTCATTATGCCAGACACTGCCCATTATTTCAAGGAAATTTGACAAGAGTGGTTACTATAGCTCATTATGCTCAGCGAAAGATGCAAAATCTGTTGTGACATAGGATGTGCTAAGGTAAGGGTATAGACAGAAGGTGTGCACTATAATAATTTAGAGCCAGGCTTCCCATTGTTTGCACTTGGAATAACAAAAGAGCAGTTTAAGCAAAGGTACACAGTCTGACATGCCTGTTTACTAGGCATTGCCTTGTGTCAGGAGCATTTAAATAAGATTCTGAGGCATTATTTGTACTTAAAGCAGTACTCAAAACACAAGAGTGTGGCCAAGAGCACTCTGCAGTTTGACTGACAGGAAGGCTTAAGGTATTCAGTGAATCCCTATCTCTGATCAGTGCAATGATAAAACAAACTCGATGTGCCAGATTTAATATTATAGCACTGGCTTGTGACAGGACCTTTCCTTCCTCGGAAGTTCCCATACAGTGCAAGACCATAGCTTTGCACTGACCCCAAATACAGGATGAAGGGGAGCACACACAAATGGTAGCTCAGCACCACAACTGCCACTCGCTACGTTACCACAGTTCATGAAGAAGATAAAGCTTTTATTGCACACAAGCTTCAGTTACTGAACAAAGAATGGCCAAAGACTCCTTCCATTTCTTTTAAATTTGAAGAAAATACATTAGTAAAACAGTTTGTGTTCTGATTTCTCCATGCCAGCAGGCCTTTCAGATACACAGTCTACACAACTACCACTCAATTACCAGGTAGCCTCGCCCTGGTAGAAGCATGCCTGTTTTATTTTGAAAGTAATACATCAATCTAGTGATGGGCTCCTGTTATTTCAAAGCATCTTATAGAGCTGTTTTTCAAGTAGGTTATGTCAGATGTCTTGTCCAACAGCAATTTGTTCTACCCTTTCATCCTCAGCAAGAAAAAATGTTTTTATTTGAGATTACCATGATTTTGTACTTTTTACATCTCAGCCTGGTGCAGCTTAAGACCAAGAGTCTCCCTGTGACAAAGAAAATACACCTCTTCGCCCACTCAGCATCATCTGCAACTGGAGAAAGTCACTCAACATCATCATCCAGATCACTAATTAACATAAACAGAACCAAAGATCATTCCAGAGCTTCACTTGATATACTTCTTCAGACAGCAAGTACTCCAAACAAATTTTCCATGTATTCTTTTTGTCATCTTTCGGGAGTTTCAAATGGTCCTGAAAGTCATGCTGAACCCCGATAATATGTAACATATAGTAGGGGATTTTTGTTTTCAAAGTTTTGACATGGCCTGAAACAGGGCCACCTTCGACAAATTCAGTTTTCTGTTGTTATTCTCTCTATGTTCTAGGACTACAGCTCAATTTTGTAATTGGTTCTTCTGGTACTTTACTGAATATTTTAGAGAAGGACTTACAACAACCTAGTTCTTCCTTTTCCTCTCTGTGCAAAGAAGAGCAAAATATTTTCCCTTCTTCAGGAATTTGGTATTTTACTCGTCCTTTGCAAATTCTTACACACAACCGCTAACACCTTTGAGATTTCACAAGTTTGTTAAATGTCTGGGAAAGATCAACATTCAAGAGGCTCAGGTAATTTGCAAACTTCTAACTCACATAAACATTTACTAAATCCCTTTTCCTTCATTAAGGATGGCACAAGCTTGTTGCCAACATTTGTTCTATTAGACACCAGTAGTAACCCCGTTAGTGAAGACTGTATCAGAAGAGCATTAAGCACATCAGCCTTCCCAGCCATCACCCGTGAAGAGAAGTCACATTCTGCAGTCCCCTGCTGTGGCAGTACCTAATACTTTCTGGATAATCATCTTACAATTAGTGTGCTTTCAGAATAAATGGGCTGTTTTCTTGATTTTGGTTCCTAATTTGATTCTGTGCTTTGATCATCCCAATGTTGACCTTGAAATTACAGAAATCATCAAAGAAGAAGAAAGGGATGATTTACTGCCTCTCATTTACCTTTCTCTCTTGATAAATCTCTTTCATATGTAAATGGTGAATAAAATTTTAGCAATAAGGTCCCCAACCCTTTTGGCTTAGATTCATTCTCCTGCTGACAATTGTTTTTATACTTTTGGAGTCCAGAAATATATAGACATTCGATAATCATTTATTTGCGGGAAGTAATGACACTGTGCAACAGGGAAGTGTCAGATGTCTCGTGAGTTAACATACCTCACGTAATACACAACACTGTACTTGGGCAGACTGAACACTGACGAAGCAAAATTTTGAAGTTACAAGTTTTGGTTTTGGGTTTTTTTTTATTTTTTTTTTTTATTTTTTTTTTGAAAGGATTAGCTCTGAGTGTATATTATCAGTTGACTCCAGCATCACTTCTGAAACCCATTCTTTTGTAGCATGTTCTTGCTTCGGGCACAACAGTTGTGTCTAACAAATTATCATAATTCCCCTAACCCATTATTTATCACAGATCTTCTCTGTCTTAGCACTGAGACTTCTAAGTGTCAAACTGACAGAGTCTAGCAGCCATGCCAGGTATCTCTGATAAGCCTTTTTGCACCAGCTATGACCTTCCCTGTTAGCCTGTCTCAGCAGTGGAGGTGGTTCTTCATAAAATTCCAAAAATATCTGCTTGGGAGTTAAATATGTAGCACCACAGTTGGCTATTACCATAATTAACTGTATGACTTGATGCTCACTCATACTCTGCTAACTGTCCTCACCAGAAGCCTTTGGCCTGTCTACAGGCAACCTGTCATAAGATCTGTTCCCTCCATGACATTATTCCTCTTGAGCACCAGAAGCCACATATGCCTCCTAAGAAGCCTAGATTTTTTATTTCAAATATCCACACTTGACTCAGTTCAGCTGCTTTCTGTACAAATCCTGGGTGGTATAAGTACAACACACAACCCACGGTACAGCGTAGGTGAGACTGCTGGATTAGAAATGCTCCTCTTCAGCACAGGGTGACACATGGAACCTTCTCACAACAGGTGATGAAGGAGACAGATGAGCAGCCTGTTAGTAACTAGTTCCCAGAATGGCTCAAATTAATACAGTGCTAATGAGGTACCATCCCTGGGATACATTCCCAATAACATTCATTACAAATACGTGTAGACGAAACACATTTATAACGCAACTATTCACTTACAGTAGTACAGTTTTTCAGGCTGGACTCTGACTCTTAGGTTATACTTGCCTGGAAGCATAGACAAAGATAGACTATGCCCTGAGCATTTTTTCTCACTCTCTGAGAGTTTTAACCCACAGCTTTCCACAATTAATCTGTATCAATATATTCCATTGTCATAGCTTTAAATTTAAGAGTAACTGGAAGAAGTAATTAAAATTATTAATACCTGAAACAATTGAATTGTTAATTCAGCTGCTCTTTTGGAGGTTGCAGTTTCTCACAATTTCTGTGTATATTAAGACTACCACTTCAACCTTGTAGTTTCATTAACACTTAATGATTAATGACATTTTTTACAGGAATGAGCAACCATTTAAAATGCATGTTGACAGTATATTTCTGTTTCTTGCTTACAGAGCTCCAATTTTCCAATTTAGGAAGAAAACTCCGTGGATTAAGCAAGAAATCACACAGTATTAATGGCAAAGTGTCAATCTCAACAATCCATTTTTTTCCCCACAAAAAATCTTCACTAAACGCTTGTAAAATTCATATAGATATAAATGTGTTTGTGCATTTGTGTATAGGTAGATGCCAGCATTTACTTATGAAACAGAACAGGAAAAACTCACAAAAATTCTATCAGAGATGGTTCAAATCTTTCCGTCTATTTAGTATCTGTATACTTGGTTTGATCTAGTATTAATTCTGTCCTTAAATCATCCACATACCTAGTGGTTTATTCTATTTATCTTCTTGTTGAGTTTCTGAATTATTTTTACATGTAATGCTTGAATCACAAAATAAAGGTTTTAACTCCAACTTCACAGAATTTTTGCAATTTATCTAAAGCCTCCCCCACTCAAACATCTCTTTAAGAAAAATTACTCACTTTTTTTAAAATTATGAAGTGTATAGTATAAGCAGGTTTTCAGAAATGTTTTCTAAAGATATCGCCATGACCATCATCAAGGGTTCTGGCAAACAGGTCATTGACAGGGCACTCCCTACAACATACTGTGTTAAACATCTTCTTCCTCTACTGTCTCAGTCTCAAAAGTTTTAAAAATTTCCAGAAGTTTGAATTTTCCAGAAGTATCCACCAAAAACTACTTAAAAACACAAATCTTGAACTAAAATACCTCATTTATTCCTCCTGCACAATTCACAACTGCGGAAAAGTCCTGTTCATGGTAATGCAGTTACATTGATAACTGACTCACATCCAAGCACAGGAGTTGTGTATACTTGCACATTAAAACCACACATTTCTCTTAGTCAACAGACAGATATTCTCCCAGTTAAAACTGGTACCAGCCTTTCTGAGTAATCTCAATGCTATTGACATGCCATTACCCATGCCTAGACCACAGTATCAGAAAGATGCTGGCACATAATGATACTGATGTCTCCAATACAAGGCTGAGTCTCACAGAATACTGAAGTGGCAACTGTTTCCCTTTGGTTTCCTTTTGGAGAAGATAGGGCAATTTGGTATCAATGATGTCTTCAATACAAATGCCAATGCTTTGGATTTGTTTTTCTTATTTTCAAATCTCAGTTCATGTTGCTAAAATAATAAAAATGAACACCTTATTATCATGACAAGGCAGAGCACCTCTTATAAAAATATGTTTCTCTTCACTATCATTATTATCTTCAGCCCTTTCTTGAAGTTCAGTAGACATAATAGAGCTTTGTATTTATTATTGCTAACTATAATTAGAAGAATACTATATTCATGATAATATTGCCTGCAGTTTGAGCTACCAAACTTGCAAGAAAGTCTGAAGCATTTAACCTTTAATCCAGTTCCCATGTGCAGTACTTTTCCGTATTGTGCAAGGAAAGTATCTTCTAAGAGTCATCTGTATATAATGACTGCTCATGCACATTAAAAATAAGGCTCTTCTAAAACAATTCAACAATCGTAAATTTTACACATCTACTGCTTAATCAATACATCAGCATCAGAGAATGCTGATGCTGTAAACAAACCATTTGCAATTTTATTAATTGACAAGTTCCTTCGATTACATGTTCTAAGATATATTTTTTTGTCCATTTTATTTTTAAGTATTTGATTAAATGACTTAAGGGAGGACTTCTCTTCAAACATTTTTACAAGACTGAAATTACATACCAGGTTTTTTGTAGATTAATAAAGGTGAAGTATAACTTTATGAAAAATAAAATTTATCTTGTGCATGACAACTACCTTTAAACAACAGCTACTCTCCAAGCTTTTAAGTATTCTAATATATCACCCGTAAAAATCACCTTACTGTACAAAGGAATATAAACATTAATGTTCACAGAAATTATACAGTGCATATTTAATATTTTATATGCTAGGAATTTTACAATTTGATCATAAACGGAATTTGGAGCATACAGAATATTCTGAAATTCAAGACTTCTTTGTGGTTTCTTTAAATATTTGCATGCAAGTATTCAATTTAAAATAGATTAAGCCGTAAAACTACACTGAAGAACAGTGCAGTTTTGCATATCAGCAAATAAAAATTGACTATGTGCTATAAAACAACAGTTGAACTCCTTGCTGCTGGATATCTTCTTATTCAATAACTTTATGATAAATCATTCCCTGCTACATGTGCTTGGCAGAAGGTATTATTCTGCTCTAACAGCTGTCCTTTTCATCCTTTTGAGACATAAGAACTTCTGATAGCAATTATTTCAACAGGAAGCTATAACAGTGCAAGCAGATTATATAAGTAAAATTTTTTCCAGAAAAAAACATTGGAAAAAGAAGATGGCTTGTGGGGATGATATTTAATTAGCATTTAACTGTGGTAATAAGCTACTCTGGGAGTAAGATAGCCATCAAAAGGAAAATAGCCTCTCAACCTTAACAGGATTTGAAGCTTTAGCTATAAACAGAGACCTATTACTGAAAGTTTTAGCAACTAGAAATGCAGTGCTCTAAATGTATCCCAAAATGTCAATGTAATTCACAGGTTTAAATACAATTATTTATTTTAACCACTACTGAATAAGAAGTGGATATTTAAAATTTAGGTCTTACAGTAACAACTTATGATTAAAATCTGCCTGTGCACTGGTTTATATCTACAAACTAGGGCAACTGTATTTACCTAGATAGTAGGTAAGCCCAGTATTATTCACTTGTGTACTAAAAGAGGAACGTCTAGAACTACATTTCTGTCAAACACATTTTTATTACCTATATATAAACTAGGGCAGTTTGCCATATTTAAAGTACACTGGAATCCAAGAAGTCCACATCTGTCTCTAAGAGAAGGGGGGGACCAAAATATTCCAGATGAGATAAGCACCAAAGTTTAACCTCAGTTCAGCATCAGGTCAGTGAGAAAGAGCTATGATGGGAACTACTTTCTATCAATATCAAAAAGCAACCAGAGCTATATCCCAGATGCAATACCACTGGCAAAATTTTAGAGTGAAGGTGGGGGAACAGGTCTTCTACTTTCTACAGTCTGTATTGCCAAATCCATGGAATTACATTTATTTCATAATTGTAACTGTACTATACTTTATTAATCACTTCCTTCCTTTACATTACTGGATGCAAGCCATCAAGAGTTCGCAAATCTTTTATAGTTAGAAAGCCCAAACATTCACTAAGTTCTTATCACTAAAGGAAACCATCATGAGAGATGCACAGCTTTGTCAGCCTTCTTTTCACACTACAGTTGTATCCAGCCAGGCTGATACTCCAGACTACTTCCACAGTCAAGGAATAGACACAACATTTTCTAAAGAACAGTTCGTCAGACCCTCCATCTTAAAAAGTAAGGGATGTCCAGACTCACTGTGTTCTCCTGACTGCCTAAATGACTCAGGATGCCTAGACCGAAAGGAACACCTTCGTTCCTTTGATGTAACACCACAGTGAATCCATGCAAAAGTACCCCACAAAACATACCCCAAATCTATTTGTAAAATTAAGTTCTGCTTAAGGTGTTTGACTGTAAAATGTTAAAAGTAAATTGAGCTAAAGGAATTTTTAAAAAGAACCAGTCAGAAGCATATTAAAACATTGTGGAATAATTTATGGGCAGCAATTGTAATGATGTGACATATCGTTTGTGAATATAGCTTTTCAGAGTTAATTTCAACAAATGAATTAATATTTAAAGCTCACTGAACTGTAAAGGATTGAGCCCTACATCTAAGAAGACTATTTGACAACAGTAAAAGAGTTTCTGGGTTTAGTTGACATTTTAGGGCTTAAGGTGAAAGAATTAAACGAATGGGGGTTATGTTTGTTTGACATTCTAGAGATACTTCAGTTTATATGCTAAAGCTGACCTAATTTTTCAGCTGCTTTAAAGTCTGCTATCAGGACTACATATTTTCATCAGAATACAGGCTACTTTGAGTATTTTGCTGAAATTGAAGAGACTGACAGTTCCAAATGTGATACAAAAATAAGGAACCTGTAGTATTTAACTTCTGAAGTAGCACAATCTCCACAGACCATTTCGCTGAACCTTTTGCCTGACAAGGCAAATACTTTCTACAGAGTATTAAAAGTGACAAGAGCTTTTGGTAAACTGCAGTTCAACTCAAAATCATAAGTAGATTCTACCTTTAAGTTTTCAATAGATCTAAACTAGGACCTTCCAAACCGGAAGACTACATGCTGATGTGATACATGAATGGAGAGTAGCATATTTAAACTAATCCATTGAATTTAAGAATGTCTAGATTAGTTCTTTAAATTCGACACACTTATGTTACAGCAATAATACAATACTTGAAACAAAAGAGATCTTTGAGAAATTTTAGTAAAATAGATACTCCAATCTCCAGTCTTTTAACATTAACTACAACGAAAATAACACGCCCTAATAATAAACCCCCTAAGAACTCCAAATCTGTAGAAAGCAAATACTAAGACAACTTCCTGATGCCTTAAAGCACTTTTCCTAATTTCTCCTGGATTAAAAAGTCTAACCATATTTGAAGAACATTCATAGTATAAGGATTTCAAATACACACAGATGCATCTGTGCATCCAAATTCACCCAAACTCAAACTTATTATAGCCTTAGAGCTGAAAGGAAATGATAACTCTTGTTATTATTACTGTTTAAATTACAGCCAAGAAGACTACATGAAAATCTTGATCCTGATGACAATGGGAAAGCTTACATAATCAATGGAGAATAGCTGACACATAAGGTTGTCTGCATTAAGATGCTTTACGTTCAAGGCAGCACAATAGACCTGAACTACACTGAACAATTTAGACATAACAGTCCCTCAGACCTGCAGTATTAGAGTCATTTGGTCAGGACAACAGGTAATCTAATTTTTATCTTCTGCTCTTATCTTTTCAGGTCCTGAGAGTCATAACTAAACACATTTTTGAGCACATATAGTTTAATTTCAGGAAAAAGTTGTAGGATCTGAAAGCAATAAATAGCTTTCAAAACAGAACTGAATCTGTTTTTAATTTGTTTTGCAAAATTTTAACCATCTATTCTAAAGAAAATAAGGAGCAAACTGCTAATTTGATGTGTAATGGACCCTGAGCTAGCCGTTTAAAAATCTTGGAAGAAATAGTGTGGTAAAACAGCTTACCTAAAGTGGCAGAGCCTTCTTTTGTTTGTTTTTCTGTGTTTTTTTATTTTTTAAAGGAGGCATACTTTTGGTGGCAAGAGATTTCTCAGTTAAAGAGCAGTTGCCTACTCTAAATTTATCGAGCTTGATGAGAGCAAACACAAAGTCTGTGCTACCCCTGGCACCATCAATCAAAGTGCTAGGTAGTAAAACATTGCATCTTAAGCTTCTTGATTGAGAACTCCTCTCATGTGCTTGCTTACTGAGATGTGCAATGCATGCTGATGCACCTGTGGATGAGGAAAAGTAGTGTGATAAGCCGATGACTTATTTCCTTTGAGATCAACAAAATATTGAAAACTGTGACAAATGAGAGATCTAGTGGGGCTAGGAAACATTTTATTTAAAAAGTCAAAGGCCTGATTACTCTATCTTCTGCAATTTATCACTCTTTTCTCTAAAGACTAATCTTTGCAAGACAATCTCAGAGATCTAGAAAATTTCTGTAAATTTGGCCTCTAAAACTGTAATATTACTTGCACCATATGTAAGGTTATTCCAGAATTTAGGAATTGAGTGCAAAAGAAATACTATTATGTTGAAAAGCTTCTTTTTCCTTAGAGGAAATCAAGTATCAGAAATACATTTTATTTACATAACGTCTTTACTCAAAACTATACAAAGCAATATGAATTTGGTTGTTGTTTCGGTTTTTTTTATATCCACCATATCAACCAGTAGATATGCTTAATATTATGGAAACTGAAAAAGCATCAACCTGATCTGCTGGACATAAGAACTGTAGGAGTGGAAGAACTCAAGATATTCTTGAAGAGAAAAATCTAGTGAGTATTAAATTGTGATTACTAGACATAAGGACTTGCTGGATGACCTGGTTAGCATTTTTTTTTTTTTCCCCCTTCTGGTAGAGAGCCACACAGATATGAAAAAAGTACAGTGAAAAATACAACACGGTGGTTTTATTGTCTCTGCCAGAATGCTGACTGAACTGGACTTGAAAACATGACATTACTTTCCTGCCATGCAGATGTTTGTTTTCATAACTAAAAGGCAATTATTTGGAGGTTTTGACTGAACTTCACTGAAACTCACGTTGCCTGTGAATCTCTTAAAAATATATTATTTAAATTGTATTTTATATATATAAAATATATTATTTAAAATTTATTTCTGTAACTTAAAAGAATCATAATTTTTTCCTTTTTCAAACTGCAATATGCAAAAGCATAAAAATTAACCACCCATGTCTTAAATTATAAAAGCACCAAAAATACTCTCTCCTATGAAAAAGCTTGAAATTATTATTGATACTACCAAAATAATTTCCATTCACTGATGGAACAAAATGGCCAGATATATGAAATACATTTTTCTCTCAAAACAGTGCAGAATTTGAGCAAGGAGAATGACTAACGTTGTATTGCTGGCAGTACAAGTCAAACCAAATGTATCAAACTTTTTTTAGCTATTAGCCTAAAAAATAAATCCAAGAAACAATCATCTATAATTTCTCAAAAGACAGTGCAGAATTAATTAGCATGGAAAACTATGGAGAGGTTCTTCTTTCATGACTTTACTCCACAGATAACATTGATTTCTAAAATCAACTTCTAAAGTAAAACATTGTTTGGAAAACTAACTGAACCTTCTCCGGAGATTATCATGTTGCTATATGCTAAGTACACACTTTGTATCAGAGACTACATTCATATATTTTCGGTGATCAAGCTACCAGAAATATTCTATTTAACTTGTGCTTTTATTTTAATCACATCATTTTCCAGACTGCTGTTATCTTCCACCTTGCTATATTATCGAACTGTAACTTTATCAACCTGTTCATATCCATCAACAGTGCACAGCTACAGACCAGGTTATATTACAGGTATGCATCAGTGGCACAGGAGATGCTCAGAAGCCTTGAGGCCCAACAAAACATGCTGTTGCCCATGGC
Source organism: Bucorvus abyssinicus (assembly GCA_009769605.1). Taxonomy (NCBI): domain Eukaryota; kingdom Metazoa; phylum Chordata; class Aves; order Bucerotiformes; family Bucorvidae; genus Bucorvus; species Bucorvus abyssinicus. The sequence continues at coordinate 14,723,564 of CM020030.1, read as the reverse complement.
TTGAGAACTGGATAAAGGTAAAGCATTTATACAAGCTAGAAATGGACTTTCACAGGAAAGCTCTGAGAAGACTAACTGGAGACAGTAGCTGGAGTTAAATAGCTGCAGCAAAAATTCACAACTCTTTTCGGAAATAATCAGAACATCACAGATTAGTTCTGATTATTCATCTTATGCACTTACAGCCATGGACAGATTTCTTTTTTATTAATTTTGTTAACAAAGTCCTCTCCCCTTCACCAATCAACTCATATTCTACAGTGTTAAAATCACATTTCTTGAAGTATTTCAATCTTTTTCTGCTTAAATTCCATTGATATAGAAACGCAGATTCAAGCATCCTAAGTTCCTGCTCAATGTAAGCACAGCCTTTTTGAAAATAGTTAAATAGGCACAGCTTATTAATACAACTGAGAAACAAGCATGCTATATATCTGCACTAGTTGCCTCTAAAATGTTAATATGTACATGGAATATCCCTGGCTACTATGTTTTTAACCATATTTTTTCACTGTATCACATTCCTATTTTTCTCCAAATTTTTCTGGGGAAGGAATTAACTTTATTTTTCTAGCCTGCTCTAAAATTTCTAGTCCGGACAGTAAGACAAAGGCGGAGACACATTTATTATTTCAAGAATGTTCATCCCAGAGTGTAACATCAAAAGATGTTAGTAACCATACTTAAATATCTGAAACTAAGCATTTAGGAGCTAAAAATGAATGCAAAACACAAGAAAATAAATAAATTCTTCCTCAACATACAGTAGAAAAAAAAGGTAATGTTCAGAACATAAGACTTTTTCCCAGATACTAAACAACGAACCATCTTATTAAAATTTTCGTTCTCTGCTGTGCTAGCTAAAAGCCTGCAAAGCAAGATAATGCATTCCCAAGATTCTGCCTAACTGCTATTAAAATCCATGGAAATCAGACACTTTCTTAGCTTTTAACACCGCTATTAAAGTACAGAACACGTCTCTGTCCACACAACAGCTGGACGAAAAGTTCATAAACTGCACTCAGTTTTTCATGGGAGAGTTCTGCCTCCCTGCACTAACATGAGAAGCAACCTATTAAAAGCTAATTGTGAAGACTAAGGTCAATAAAATATTCATTATAGTGTAAAAATACACATTTAGTCGTTGAAAATCATTATACTACAATTCACTGGTTTTCATATTTCAAAAACAACACTTACAAGTTTTGTCATTGAAAACCCAGAGGCAACAGAGCACTAATTACAGGTCTCAGTAATGCCCATGGGAAGCAATTTCATATCTTCTCACAGACAAAAGGCTAAGTATATGCATCTTGGTAACACTATCCAAAATTCCTGTGGAAAGATTTCTACAATTTGTCAGAAAAAAATGAAAGACCATTTTCTGAAATTTCAATTACAAGAAACAAACAACTGCTCAGTTATCTGGTTTATATCTCACAAAGCTATTTTCTTTCAATAAACAGTAAACCAGAACTTAATGTAAATATATTTACTTCCAGCTCTTAGGCATGTACAGTATATGAAATTAAAATACAGTATAAAGTATTTTTCTGCTGCTAAAGTCACAGAAAATAAATTGATAGCTTTAGTTATGTGGATCTCTTTTACCATGACCACTGCTGTTGGTTTCTAAAACTACCAGCATAGCTTTACCACAGTAAGTTTTCTTCATGTAACTATATAATAGTATACAGTACTCTAGTTTCCCCCCATGGAATATATTGATTCACATCTTTATACTTTTATAACACTAAGGAGTGAAAATTGTTCTTGTTACTGACACAATAAAAAAGGAAGTTTAAGGTTCAACACCAACTACACTCGAAACAATCGGATTTCTTAATGAGCTGTTATAACGACAGCTATAGGTCATTAACTTCAACTCGAAACTTCTAGTAGCTTAAGAGAAGGTCTAGCTTTCTTACACAGACTCATAAAAGTCAAAGATCAGAAATTATTAAATGTAATCCAGGAGTACACCAGTCTCTTACACAAAGAAAAGTATGGTTCTAACATAGGAATCTTTCAAGGAAGCCTTGCATTATTTCACACATCTGTTCCACATCACTTTCTCTCAACAAGATTTATTTGTTTTCTGTTATATCAATGTATTTTGTTCATCAACAGTTTGTTTATTCTAAATTATTTTTCTTGAAACCCTGTTTAAGTTCACATATTTAAAAATGAGATGCAAGATCTTCGAAGCAACAAAAAGTTTCCCAAAACACTTTCAATTTTAAAAGGATATCCATTTCAACTCTTTTATCTCATTTTACCTTCAGTGCGTAAATGTAAGTACAGCGCATAAGTGTAGGCAGTATACACACTTGCAGCGTGTCGATGACATCATGATGTGGGACAACATAACAAAGGAAGTCTTTGAGAAAGAATTATTTTCCCTAAGAACTGATTTTGCCAAAAAAAAACCAAGGTTAAAGGACCTGCACAAGAGATGTAGATTTAGGAAATAAAATGGCATATAGATATTATCACATACTAATAGATGTGATTAATATAGTAACAGCCATGTCGCCACCAGCTAACAGAAACAAAACACAGACATGGTGGGTTTCTGAGTAACACATATCCTTGGCTACAGACAGGTGGGGAAAACTCTCCATTGAGTGACACAAAATAAATATTTCAACCAGGATCTTGAGCAGCAACAAGATTTCAGAGCATTGCCCAAGGAGGTGACGAATATTGAAAATGTTCCAGTGTACGATATGTTACCAGAAAGTGAGAAGCAATATGGCCTGTTTACTGAGGAGTCTTGTGTGGTGGGAATCCAACGAAATTGTCCCACGCAAGTACAGAAACGAAAGGAAAAGTCACTTTGTTGAGGTGAAAGCTATCCAGGTGCTTTTAGATATCACTGAATGAGAAATGTGGCCAGATCTCCCTCTGCACAGAATCATGGATCCAACTGGCAGAGCAGGGGTAAATATGTCTGAGTCACTATGCTGTAGCAGGACATTGCTGTCTGAGTAGAAAACCTTGTTGAAAAGGTCTGTCTCACGGATGATCATGTGTCTAAGAACTGCAGCACCTTTGAAAATCAGAACGAGCAACAGGTAGACCAGGCTGCTAGAAATGAACTGGATCATGTGGACCTGGACTGGGAATATAAGGGTGAGCTACTCGTAGTTTGGGGGGCCCAAGAAAACACGAGGACGTGTAAAAAGAGATACAACATACAGACAGTCTCATGATCAAGGGTTGGACTTGGCTACACAGGATATCTATGAATGCAAAACATGTTGCCATAATCAAGCAAGTCATTCAGGGAACAGCTGTCTGACACAGAGGACAGTAGCCGAAGTATCAAAACAGGAAGGCCTGATAGACCATAAACATGCTGATGCAAATATCACATGCTTGTTATGGTGGAGGCAACTACTGGATGGTTAGGAATATACCCCGTAACAAATACCACCGCCCAAAACAACCTGAGCTTCGAAAAACATTTATAATGATATATCACCCCAGAAAGAACTGAAGAAGACAATGGGACTCTATTCTGAAAACACTTCATAGACCAAGAAACACAGCATTGACTGCATATATCACATCCCCTATGATGCACCAGCTGCCAGCAAGACTGAATGATGCAATGGACTGTTAAAGACTATGCTGAGAGCAATGGCTGCTGGGACATCCAATCACTATGATGCACATTTACTAGAAGCCACATGTCTGGTAAACACTAGAGGATCTGCTAACACACCTGGTCCTGCCCAAACAAAACTCCTACGTACAATGGAAGGAGATACCTCTCCCATGTCACACGCAAAGAACTGGATGAAAAAATGTGGGTTACGCCTTCTTTGGGAATAGGCAAAGCCATTCATGAGACTGATTTTGCTCAAGGACCCAGGTGCATTTGGTGGTTAATGCAGGAGGATGGAGGAATCTGATGCATACCTCCAGGAGATGTAACCGTGGAGGAAAAACAGCCCATGATTTGAGTTGTCCCCATAGTTGTATTTCATTGAAGAGTATCACAGTAGGAGCCATCCAAACCAGTAACAGAGGAGCCTTGTAAGGAACATTTTAAGTGCAGTAGTGAGCCAACCAGAGCTGGTTTCTGCACCCAACAATTCAAGACAACACATCATCTCTCCCTTCTTAAATAACCACCACAATAGACAGAGTTCATCATGGAATTCTTTCTTTCCCACCCCACTGGATTTGTGGGACAGTGGTGGCATGACCAAGAGACTGGTGGCTGCTTACTTACTGTCTGAGTTCAACGCACAACAGCTAATTGTTTTCAAGTCAGAGGCAGATTCCTGATACCTTCATTCAAATTTTATCTGGACAGGGAATGTTGGAATAATTTTTGTTTGTTCTGGAAATCATGATTTTGGCCAAAATGAAAGTGATACGCTTTTAAATATCTGATATTTAGTGCATTTTCACTTTAGTCCTAACTATAGAGTCTTACATATATATACATGAATACTTAATTTTCATGTAATCAAACAAATTTTGGTGCTTATAGCTCATATCTCCCTAATGAGTTTAACAAATGAGAAAAAAAAAATTAAAAAAAGCAGTTACATACAAAAATCTTTATGCTACCAATACAGCTGAAACCTAACTTAACATTAAACTCCTTAGTAAACATCTGTTCCTAAAAAATGTCCACCCTTTAAGCAATTATAAGATTACCAGGGAGCAAATTAACACCTAAATAATCTTTATTTCATTTCACTTCCCACTGAAAGTCTCTGGACATATATTTCTTTATCACTTGCTCATCTTCTTTTCTACACCCTTTTGCCTCTTCCAAATTGTTTCTACCCTGCATGTATGCCTCAAAACATGAGTTGTTTGCCAGAAAATATAACCTAACTTCAAAACTTGACCGAAGTTATAACAGTTATTCTTGTATGCTCCCAACAAGCAACCCAGCAATCAACCATCTGCTTCCTCGAGGGCCAGTGTCACTCAGCATAAATCAGAGAATGTGTTTTCTTATTATTAAAGCAAATATTTATTTTTTTCCTTATGAAAGAAAATACTTGTTTTTTTTTTTCCATCTAAGATAATGCAGTACACAAACTAAGGACACTGAAGATACCACATTTTCATCCTCATTGCTGAACATTCCTCAACAGTTTTTGTTTTGCTACACAACTATTTAAGATCCGGTTTTAGTAAGTACACAATCTTATGATAATATATCTGGTTAGGAGATTGGAATTTTCACAGCATAGGACAATAAAAGTTTTGAGATTGTTCCACTTTGTCTCAGAACAAAAGCTGAAACATTTTTTACCAGCACAAAAGATTTTTTTCTTCCCTCTCCCCACAAACCTTTTACCCCAACTCCTGAAGATTGTCCCATTTTCTGCAAGGATGAAAGGTCTCCAGGGTTGAGGATAGTTAACATGGCCCGGACCACAAGCACCGAAGGGGCCACTTTTTACCAGCACCCCTCCAAGCTGACTGGGAGAAAATTACGTGGGTTTCCTATAAACTGTTCTCTTTCCTTCAAGCACTTTGTACCTTATTCCCTCAGCATGGCTGCTGACTTTTACTATGTAATTGATTCTGACTTGAATAGAGCACACAGACATACATGGGCTAAACTCTAGCCAAATTAAAGTAGACTGATCCATTATCCTGCAGATGCAGCAGTAGTAGCAGGATCACATATTGAAAGATTTTTCCAAGGAGTATAGAATCAAAGACTCATAGAGTGATTCGTAGAATGAATATATGGAGTTTTAATGACAAATCAGGTCATGCAATAAGTGTAATGCATAAAATTCAAAAGAATATTGTAAAACCCACAACAAACTAATGCCAAGGTAATCCTAAAAGATCTTGGGTCAAACCAGAATGATGACCCCTTATGGCAGATGCAGACAGCCTGACAAAGTGCTTGCACAAAACTTGCACAAAGAGCAGGGCTTGCAGAAGCGCCTGATAAAGATCAGGCTTGACGCCCCAGTGCGATTTGGTGCCTCAGAGTTTAGGCTCCATTAGCCCTTCTTTGTCTGTGCTTACCTCCAACTAATTAGAATGACCACAGTTCACACTCAGTGAGGGTATAAAAGAAGCCCTTCAGGAGAACCGAACTGAGCCTGTTCTCCGTGGAGTAGCAGATTTTGCAGTTGGGAGACTTTCCCCTTGGAATGAGACAGTGTCCAAGGATACTTTCCAGGATTGAGTGAACCCTCGCTACCCCTTTGGTGAGTAACCCCTTGGTTAGGGTACTATTGAGTGGGAGATCTTCCCTTGTATGAGTGAGTCCGTACACATTGTGGTTCATCTTCCTTAAAGAGTATTCCTTAGTGTTCAGGAACTGTTGTGTAGTAATATATTGCTGACTGACATCCAAACTTGTAATTAACTTTGGTTTGTCAAAGTGCTGGAAAACTTTGCTTGCAATAAATCTGCAATTTTTGGGTAGCTGCTGCTGTCTGTTTTGTCAATGCCTCCATGACAGTCCTTCGTATTCTCTCACGGTAATGTCCTGCATACTTAATCATGTAGTCTTTAATAGCACACTGACATCCTATTTCGATAGTAAGAAGAAATGAAGTGATACTTGGGAGTCTCACTCTAAACTTCAGTTACTCATATCATACATCCATCTCATTGCTTTCCTGGTGAGGACACCCCTCAAAGCACAAGTCTGTCACAAATTGAAGTGTCACAAGTGCACTGCAGAAATGTGTGGAGAAATAAGTAATTCCTCTCATGAAGGTTATGGGTCGTGCCTATAAGAAAGTCATAGGCCTGAGAAGCCTAACAAGGCGTACTCAGCGGGACGTCTTTCAGCACAGCCAGGTGTTATCTCTACTTAGATAATTTTGCCTCAAAGAAACTTCCAGATTTTTTGAGGATTTTCACTTCAGAGAAGAACATAACATTTAAGTAAAGGCATGTCAATAGGCTATGAAGACAATGCATGCAAAACTGCCTATTTTCTTTCCGTGCAGAATTTGGAGCTTCATAGGTCTATGAAGGGGATTGTGTGGTGAGGCAGCTGCAGGAGGAAGTAACATCATCTGCTGTCCTGGAAAATCTCTTCCTACCATGCAATCCCAGCTAAATTAGACTTCAAACTATTAGGCAGCTCTCAGAGTAGACATGGTAATATTCAAAAAAATATCCAGTATTGTCTCAAAATACAGATATTTGAGTTTTGACGTTGAATAAACAATAAAAATAAGCAAAGCCTTGAACCAATTTGTGATACTTAGCCACAAATTTTACATTAACCTTTGACAAAATCAGTAATACATGTGGTTTACATTCTAAAGAATCCTCTAGTGCAAGGAATGGACACACTCATGCCCTGCAACAGATTCACTTGACTTGCTTTCCCTGTTAAACCATGGAGTTTAAACAAAATAATTACACCAAGCTGCTATTTACAGCGCCTGAAACAACTCCCATTCCTACTCAAATTTCATAGCAATGCTAATAAATCTACATTTGAGAACTGCCTTGTGTGATCAAAATTCTGTAGATACACAGAATTAAATAGTTCCCACAAACTGGCTACTAAACCTGAGTTCTTTTCGTTGAAGAGAGTGGAAACAGTGGAGCAGGCAGAGATGTAAAACAGATTGCAAAATCTCCTATAGTCCTCATTCATGTAACAAAGGTTACTCAGCTAGCTCTGTTTAAGATAAAATAAATCCTTATTCTCAATTTCATGTTTATTTTGCCAGACGATCAGAAAACATTTAATGCAGGTAATTCAACTTTGCTTTCCAGAATTTTAAATTCTTACCATAGCTTTCATTAGTCCTCTTCAGTTATAAAAGTCCTATCGGTTTTCAACTTGTGATTTTGTAGGAAATAACACAATATGAAGCACAGAACATTTCAGTCTAATAATTCACTCGAACTACCATGTTTTACTAAACAAAGATGTATTTACAGTAATGTTCTATTTATTGGCTATAACCAAGAAAGTAAAAAAACATATCATTAAAACAAGCATTCCTGGGGCAAGATATTAACAAAAGATTTTGTAATTTTTTAAAAGATATAACTCTTCTGCTATCAAGAGATAGCTACTATTAACATATGTTCAACTTCAACCCAAGCCTAGGTGGCCAAGAAGGCCAACACCATCCTGGCTTGTATCAGCAATAGTGTGGCCAGCAGGAGGATGGAAGAGATTGTCCCCCTGTACTCAGCACTGGTGAGGCCACACCTTGAATACTGTGTCCAGTTTTGGGCCCCTCACTGCAAGAAGGACGTTGAGGTACTGGAGTGTGTCAAGAGAAGGGCAATGAAGCTGGTGAAGGATTTAGAGAGCAAGTGTTATGAGGAGCAGCTGAGGGAACTTGAGTTGTTTAGTCTGGAGAAAATGAGTCTCAGGGGACACCTCATCACTCTCTACAATTACCTGAAAGGAGGCTTTAGCAAGGTGGGGGGCAGTCTCTTCTCCAATGTAATAAGTGACAGAACAACAGGTAATGGCCTCAAGTTGCGCCACGGGAGATCTAGGTTGGACATCAGGAAAAAATTTTACCGAAAGGGTTGTAAAGCACTGGAACAGGCTGCCCGGGGAGGTGGTGGATTCCCCATCCCTGGAGGTGTTTAAAAAACATGTAGATGTGGTGCTAAGTGGGACCCCGGCAGTGCAGGGTGAATGGCTGGAGTTGATGATATTAAAGGTCTCTTTCAACCAGATGATTCTGTGATTCTGTGAGTTGCAATATTTAAGTACTTGCGTACTTAAATCAGACTTGTATGTGTAGTTATATATTTAGTTGTATAAATAACTAAACCAGGACTTCGTTAAAATTAAAATATCTAGTAATAGCTTTAGCCAAATTACACAATGGTACAAGTAATTCAACTTCAAAACTGCAGCATTTGATACTGTGCAGGAAAAGTCGACATAGTCACCTAAAGACTGGCATTTTGCAGATTTTGGAACACATAAGACTGACTGAAATAGTGAAATAGCCATTAGCAGTAGGAATTGGCTCTTCTGCTTACCATACTGATAACTAAGAAAATTGGACAATAAAACAAATGTTAAGACACCATTTTCAAATCCCTAAAGCATTTAATGAAGTTTTTTACAATCCAACCCAAAAGCTCTGAGTCTCGAACTAGTCTTCCACATATAATCTCTATTAACTTCCAATTTCAATTTAACACAAGCAGCTTGTGTATCAATAATACAAAGAAAAATGGAAGTGACAAACTGCTATTAATGTGATGTACAGGCCTAAAACAAGTATGACAAATAAATCCAGTCGCTTCTACAGACCATACGTTACCAAATTCACAGCTGAAGAATCCCAAATGGTTTCCACAAAAAAATCTTCAGAGTAAGATGCTAAAGTTATCTGTAAGTGTGCATTTAAGTTTATAGTAGTCACATTTCATGAATTAATAAATGTGATTTTAAAGGAAAAATATTGATAGAAATACTTTCAGTACTGTCTTGCAAATGAAGGTTTAAGATAAATTTTCTGGAACTGCAAAGAAGCAGAAGCTGACTGTAAAACATCTCACTGTAGGGTATCTAAACATTTCAAGCAAGAAAGTTTCTCTATTTCCCAGAGCTAAATGTAGAAGGCTGACTTTTAGAAAGGTTAATAACACCCAATGGCATGCACTCACTCTTATATATAAAATATGAGAATGACCAGTTGTGATGGAAAGAACAAACATCAGCATCCGTCCTTTAAGGACACAGACCCTTCAGCACTCCGCTTTTCCATCACTGTGATGAAATCTGCTTTTAAATCTGTCTCAAAGGAAAGCTGACAAGACAAACGTGTGCCATGTATGCTACAAATCCTGGCAAAGGCTCTGAGTGTTAAGGGAAGCTGCTGATGAATTAATCTCTTTTGATAACTGCAGATTTCTGAGATGATGGATCTTGTGCTTTCCTGCACTAATCACCTCAAGGTATTGAGACACTTACATCCTTAAGTTAATGTTCTCTCAAGAATTATTCTTCCACTAGCTTACCTCCTCCTTCACTCCTCCTGAAATCTTTTAAGTAAATGAGTTTTTATGGATTTCAAATTAAAGCCTCACATTTTATCACAAATTACATCCCACAGTATTTGATTATATTACTGCAGAAGAGGCACCAGAGATTTCACCAAGTTTTCTTCCAACTTCACTATTCTAATTTAGTCTTCTACTCTGCTAAACAAGGGAGTGGAGATAAATTGAGGGAAACAAAAAATGCAGAAGCTAGCACTTCATTCATACTCCATCTGTTTTAATCAATCTTAGAACACATATCGCAGACTAAATGATAGCAAAAAAAAAAAAATTAGATGAATTATTAGTTGTACAGTTTCCACAAGACAGTCTTCTTATACTTTAGTGTGGTAAATTAAAACACCTATAGCTTATATTTGCTATATGTAAATAGCAACTATAATATAAGTAGCAGTAATTACTCACAAACCAGCATAGGTTTCTTTTCTCCTAAAAATTGCCTGAATTCCAGACTTAGTCAAAATGCTTCTCCAAAGAAAGGGTAGTCCTGTTCCAACGTTTGAAAATGACCCATTATCTTCATATCACCAACAGGACATGCACTACATATTTCAGAGGGATGACAGACAGTATCTTTGAACTTATTCCCAAGCAGAAGACTGGTTACCCAAGGATCCTTCCACACTACCGAAGGACATGGTTGGGCCTGATACTGGTGACACGACTGTATAAAAGAATTTATAGCCAAGGGTGGCAATATATTCCACCCACAAGAAAAAAATAGCAAGCAAATACTTCTTTTCTACTCTGTTTTAAACTTGGTTTTATCAAAGGAAAAGGAGAAAGAAAACCCAAAAATGTAATGCAAATGAGTTCTGGAATTACTTGGTTTGTTTTTCTTCCTCTACTGGCTATATATATGTAAGGCCATAGCCTACCTCAAATTGCTTTAATTCTCATGATTATGTCCTTCTTTAAAATGGAGAACAGGAACTCTCAAGCTCAACGCTCAGCTACTCACTAAACAGAAGTGCTTGTGCACTTTGGCTTTCCCCTTTGACAAGTGTCCCTTCCAAAAACCTTGAGTAGGACTACCAACTCAAAGCATCTCTCTCCCATGTCTTCCATAAAAGATAAACTGAAGTAAAATGAATGCTGGAATGCTCATGTCTGTATCATTCTAATTTGATGTTCATAATTCTTCCCACATCTACATTGCTGCTGCCACTTTCTGATGTGCACCTTTTCCTAACTTTCAAAATCTGTCCCTCCACCACCATTTCTAGTATTGGAGAAACCAAGAGCCCTGACAAATAAATAAAAAAATTAACACCGTGACTCTCATTACACTACATCTGGAATATCTCAATTCTTGGGGAGGATGTATTGTTAGTTTTTTTTAATGTGATGTGACTTCAGGCAGTCCCAGTTTCTTAGGAGGCATAATACCTCATCGTATCCAGAAAGTGCTGAGCAGACACCTTTTAAAAAGCAGAACAATGACAACTTTTTAATGACTATTTATTTCTGAAAATGTAGACCATGGTCAATATTGCTGGTACTGCTATCAAGGTGCTTTGACAGTTTCTTGCACGTTTTTTAAACACTTATTTCCTCACTTTACCATTTGTAAAATTAGTCTCATTGAATTTATCTTCTTCATATGGTGGTGTGAAAATTAATTAATGTTTGACAAGCATAGTTATTTATTTTTGTTGGGCTCCTTAACAGCCTGGTGTGAAGAACCTATCAAGAATCAGTATTTGCTGACCATTACAAGCTATTTACCATAAAAAACTCAATTATTGGCAAGCACAAATGTCACTGTGAGGCACAGGTGATATGAAAAATTTAGTGGCAGTCATTACAGCTGACATATGACACAAAATATCTTCCTATCAAATTATTAAATGACACAAAACTACTCTGAAATATTATGGGCTTACCAAACAGATTGGTCAGTAATATCTCAATTCTGCAATAAGTTTTAAGCTGAGAAATCCTTGTGGTCATGTAGGATTTACAGAAAGACAGCAATGGAGGTAAGTATACTGAAGTATACACAAATTCCTTATTTCAAATTTCATGCAAGAAAAGCTTTCATTTATCACAACGTATTTGTACATCTTCATTTTTCCAGTTATTGAGATCCATCATTGTGTCTTAATAAAATGCATAGGCCCACCTACTGTCATGGGTTAGGGCTGGGCAGGCCACTAGACAAATGACAGATGCTCTCTATTAATCCCTCTCCCTTCCCAAAGGGGAAGAGAAAGGGAATAAGGGAGGGAGATTTGTGGACTGGAAAACTAAAACCGCTTTAATGAAGATAATAATAATATTGTATTTATACAAATATATACAATACCAATATGGAACCCAACCCTCCTGGTGGCAATTACCTCACAGCCACCACTGATGCTATGGGCAGGCACTGGGGAAGGGTCAGACTGGACTCAGCAGCAGATGGGGACCAGATGCAGGAGCTGGATTCCAGAACTGGATTCAGGAATGCATGGCCTGGGATCGAAGACAGAACAGAGAGAGTCCTCCTCAGATGCCGGCCATTGAAGAAGAGAGCTTGACCCATATGATCCCTCAGCTTTATACTTAATATGATGTCTATGGGATGGAATACCTTGTTGGTCAGTGTAGGGTCACCTCTGCTGTCTGCTCCTCCCTGCAGGTGCAGCCTCTCACTTACTGCACCCCCAGCGTGGCACACAGGATTTAGCAGTGACCTTGGTCTGCACAGGAGCGAGCATCAGCAAGATCCCTTCTGTACACCAGTCCTGGTAGTGACTGTAAACATCAAGCGTTATCACTTCTCAAAGCTGACATTGTCTGCACAAATCTGCCGTTAACTTCAGAAAGTGCCATCACTGAGGAGAGACTGAGCTACAAAGGAAAACCACTGAACAGGATGAGTTCTGTTCTAACTCAAACCAGGGCACCTTCAGAAGTGAAAGCCTTGTATTCTGGCTCTCAGCTCAACTGATTCCCCAGTTGTCCTGGTTTAAGATAAAAAGGGCTGGTTTGTTTGTGATGGACACATCAAACAGCCAATTAGTGTATTCCTCCCCTGCACGTTATTGCATCTCACTGGTTGTGGAGCTTTTGGTGGGCTCAGTGTTTCTTTAAGAATGGTGTGCAGACAGAAATTGTGCCTTTTTTTTGCTCGCTGTGACTGACTGGCCGCAACCCCCCTTATTGCCTGCACTGGGACCTGCTGATCAGCGCTGTCACTCGGCTCGGCTCCGTGCCCCCAGTCATGACCGCTGCTGCTTTCCTCACTGCCAGTCTGCCCCATGCCGTAATCTCTATCACCACTTTCACACAGGGGCCACACCTCGCCACCATCCTCACCATCACTGCCACCGCCATCCCGATTGCTGCGACTGCTGCTGCTGACATCACTTTACTCCACGGCCCAGCTGCTGCTTCAGAAGAGGGTTCCTGCTGTCGCTTCCCTGCCCAGCCCTGCATGTGGACCGTTGCTGCTGCTGACATTCCCAGCCAGTCGTGGACCTTGCCTGTGGCCACATGTTGTCACCATTGAACTGACTGGTAGGGGTTTTTTCCTATCACTGCTGTTTCTTCAACCACGGTTTAACCCTCGCTGCACCAGTTTTCTAATCTTATAAACTTGTTAATACCTTGCTCTTTGTATGTAATATCTTTCTACTGTTACTAAAACTGTTTTAGTTTCCCAAACTTAAGAGGCCTCACAAACTTTTTTCTTTCCTCTTATCTCTTTTTCTTAACCCTTTCTGCTGGAATAGGAGGTGGGGGTGTAATTAGAGAGAGAGAATTCGTCCTGTGATTGGCCAGCCTCAGCCAACCGGTGACACCAGTCCAGCAGCTATTTGGGTTTTGTACAAAAGGTCTTTGAGAAGTAATAGTCTTCAGAGTGAACATACTCATTTTATGTACTAATATTGTGGTGTATACAGTTCAAAAATGCTGCAGAATGAGGTTTTTGAGGTGTGTGTCTTTTCCCCCAGTCATACAACTTCCATTAAACTAAGCAAAAGTTTAGCCCTCAACATTAATGCAGAGCACATTTTTTTGTTGCTGGAGCCTCCCAAAAAGGCAGCCTCAATCATAACATCAGATCCCTATTTTCTGTTTCTGTTCTAAAGGCTTCATATCACTGTACTTGAGTCAGACATCTGCATTCAAAATATAGGAATGGACACAGCAGTTCTGGTTCTTACTGCACACACAGCAAACGGCTGATTCAGGACTGGGTGCAAAACACCCCAGGCATTTCTGTAGCAGGATCTTGCTTGTCTAGAAGACCATGGTACCTGTTGCTTGGGCTGCAAGGCCATCAGGTAAAGTCTTAAGGAAGGAAAGTGGCCAGTAGGCTCTTGAGATCTGAGACATAACTGCTCCAACAACTCCCAAATATCAATCCTCTTCACTACAGAACCATAAAAACTTTTTCTTGCAAATGTAGAAAACTAATCATTTACCAAGACAGACTTATTGTCTGCTTCAGTAGAAGTGCACCACTACTTGGTTTTGTTTTGTTTGCTTATGAATAAGACCAAAATTAAATCTATTTAAAAACTGTTGAATTTATCTTTTTTTTTCTATGACCAAAAATAGGAATTGCACATCACAGAATCACAGGATGTTGGGTGTTGGAAGGGAACTCTGGAGATCATCTAGTCCATCTAGGCACCGCTGACTGAAAAGTGTCCTCTTGACATCCACCCTTTAGAAATTTATAAGGATTGATAAGATCCCCTCTCAGTATTCTTCAGGATAAACATACCCAGATCTGGGTCTCTTTCCTCATAAGGGAGACGCACCAGTCCCCTCATCACCTTTGGAGCCCTCCACTGGACTCTCTCTAGTAGTTCCTTGTCTCTCTTGAACTGGGGAGCCCAAAACTGGACACAGTACTCTAGATGTGTCCTCACCAGGGCAGAGTAGAGGGAAGGGGGAGAACCTCCACATGCTCACTACACTTTTCTTGGAAACCTGAGAAAGAGGAGAGAGATATGCCAGGAACCAGCACCTCTCTGGAGCAAGGCTAACCTGGTGTGGGCATTGCCAGGAGCAACTGTGGGAGATTTAAACACCCCTAGGGAGCATGGGAGAGCAGAAGTGAGGCAAACAGGACGGGCAAACAGGATGTGGCACATCAGCTAGGGCGTGGCACAGCAGTTCGTGCAGAAGGCCATGCAGGGAGTGCCCTGCACCCTGCTTGTAGGTCCACAACCCAGGGAAGTGCTCTAGATCTCTGCCAAGATGGTGGGCACTCAAATCAGAGCTAAAACCAAAGTGTCTATGGAGAAAGCTCCAGAGAAGTCTTATGTGTCCATCCAGATAGAACTAGTTAAGAAGAAAACTTCAGCACAGGGAGTAGGTTGCAGTGAGTGCCCAGAATCTTCTCCTAGTGAAAAGGTAAGTACCTGTAAAAGGTGTGTGCAGGTTGAGTATCTGTTGTGTCAGGTGCCTGAGTTGTAAGAAATAGTTAAAAGTCTGCACAGTATTAGAGGAGCTGAGACAGAGATACATATAGGTGGTTTTGTAATCATGTTCCTGCAGCAGACACCACTGAAAATGGACCCTGGTGATCCCAAAAAGCAGGACTCTGCTTCAGTCTCCACCCTCCAGCATCACCACCAAAACCAGATATGAAACTTTAACACGTATAGACACCCATGAGCAATGTCTGCACCAAGAAACTGCACCAGCAACACATGCAATGCAATAGAAGTTCTCTTTCCAGTCTCATTTCTAACCTATGACCTTTCCCCAATTACTGTTTCAATTAAATACGATGTTTTCAAGTTGGGCATTCAAATAAATGTAGTATAATGAAATGCTGGGCTACTCATTATGCTAACCTCATTAGTGTGAGATTAATGTAATGATAAATAGATTGAACTGTCTTCAACTGATGACAAACTGAAAATGGAGCACTAAAGAACTCTCATCACTGATTTAAATAATAAACCAATTTCAGTTTTCTAATGAATTTAATGTGATATGAAAGCTGTATCTAGCTTTCAGATAAACCACACTGCATTTCTCTTAGGTAATTTTAAATACAATTATACAGTTTCTTATTATCAAGTAAATGCTGTTACATTTACCTCTTATCTACAGTCATTAACCTCCTTGTTTTCTCATATAAACTACACAGAATTAATCAGTTCTCTAAAATGGTGTAACGTGTGGTGAAGAAGGGTTATCCAAAACTTTGCCCGCAGACAGAAGAGAAACCTGGAATTCTGATCAACAAGGACTAGAAAAGGGAAAAGACTCCTGCAACCAAGTGAGACGGAGAGTTCACAGTGAAAGCCACACATGTTCTTCTAAATCCAATGATAAATACCTCAGTTCAATATCAATTTTTGCTGAAATATACCTGACACCACCAATAAAACAGGTTCCTGCTATGGAACCAGAGATGAACACTACTGGAGGTAGAGCACAAATGCAAAACCTTAAGTTAAATTCCCAAAGCAGATACCTTCTAATATGGACTACATTTGACTGTCACATCTTCAACAGTTTAGTCCTACTGTATTATTCTTGCACATCATCAGTAGTTTTGGTCTTCACTGTTTAATTTTTAATCCTCCGCACATTTTCCTGTGTCCAGTTTAATGAATATCTGTTCCTATTTGTAGTATGAGATGGTAAAGTTCTTAAAAACAAATAGAGAAATAAACATTTATTGGATGAGATTAAAAATTTTGTTTGGAAGATCTTCAGAAGATTTGTGGAAGTGGGGTAATCCGTACATGTACAAACAAGTGGCTACTAATCACCAATGAAACTGCAGTGTTAAGTATGAAGGTGTTCTCTTTTCTCCTCAAATTTATGTAGATGAACTTGGTGCTATGAAAACTCCCTTACATGTACAGGGCTTTTCTTCACCTTTTGGGGTGGCCCCAAAATGCTACTCTCAGCACTCCAAGTCGTAGGGTTAGAAGTCCGAATTATCAATTCCACTAAATCCCATAAAATTCTGTCAAGAGATCTGGATCCTTGCCCAGTAATGCAATCTACAACTTCAGTCCTACAAGCTCCCAAAGTAAAAAGCAGATCAGGACAGACTCTACATCATCGATCAAGAGGCTTTTTTTCATTTTGAAATCATGATAGGTCTTATAGTTAAAGGCCAAATCTTAAACTGTGACAGTTGATTCTGGGGTAAGCAGGCTGAGAACATTATTGATTCTACAAATACATGCATGAACAAAAATAGCTAGACACGTTTATATATTTAAAGATTTATTATATATTTAAAGATTTCTTTAAAATTTCTTTCTGCACCATGAATCCAGAGAGGGGGGAAAAAAAAAAAAGAAGCATCTACTATAATGGAATTCTTCTATTAAACACTCTAAATTGCAAATTGTTAAAAAACATATAGCCACAGGTGTATCTATTTAACTAAAATGATCGAAATCCTCCATTTTAGAATGTAGTATATTAATCCCAGAGTTGAAATGTGAAATTGCTTCATAAAAGAAGTCAGTCTTAAAGTCACTACAAAGACTATATCATTTGATATCAATTTAAAACAGAACTGGAGCATTGGAAAATAATCAAATGGTTGACAATATAAATCTAATTGGTCTCAGTTAAATGAACACACTGCAAAGGAGTCTTCTAAGTTCAGTTGGATGTAGTCTCTCACCCACAAAGATTTAATTGATTAGTTATGATTAAGGTTGACTCAAGAATTCTGAATTTAGCCAAAGACCATCAAGTATTTCTGTTTGGTAAACTTCAGAAAGATGTAGGTCTTTTCTCAGAACCGTAAAAAAGACCCCAACAAAAATAGTCAACAAATTCTTCACCTGTGGTGCTGAGGAAGTTACAGTTTCAGGAAGCTGGCTAAACTAGTATGAAGTTACCCTGTCTTACCAGAGAAAACAAAG
Source organism: Bucorvus abyssinicus (assembly GCA_009769605.1). Classification (NCBI taxonomy): domain Eukaryota; kingdom Metazoa; phylum Chordata; class Aves; order Bucerotiformes; family Bucorvidae; genus Bucorvus; species Bucorvus abyssinicus. The sequence goes on along the minus strand of CM020030.1, from coordinate 14,705,700 downwards.
GACTTCTGCTAGAGTCACTGCTAAGAATTATACACTTGCTATCCCTAAAGAAACTAAACACCACAGACAAACTGTGCTGGCAGTTGGAGCTTGGATAATAATTCTGCTAGCCTTGCACTTGCTACATGTATCTCACTCATGAAAATAAAGCATGGCTTCTGATACCAGGAAAAGTAAACATTTTCATAGGTCGACATATTTCTTCTTCTAGAAGAAGAAATGTATTAAAAAGCAACTGCCAGAGGAACATCTTATTCAATTTTCTTGATGTCTGAATGTTTTGATGAAGCCTATGCACGAAATCTAAACCACTGAGTGTATGATGTGCTTACTCTTTTATGCCAGAACTGATTTTAAGCCTCCATAAAAGTGCTACTGCATACCTCATAGAACAGCAAAATACATTAATAACAGCAATTAAAAGGGCTAAATGCTATTATCAGACTTATGTTCCCCATCAATAAGAACATTGCTAGAAAACAGCAAGAGTAGCCTAAGTACAAGTGTTACAACTCTATGGATGTATGGCATTTGTAAAGATTTTTACTGTTATGATGTTTCTAAAATACGATAATGGTAGCTCGTAATTGCATAACACACCATAAGAGATGTTTTCAAGGCCTCGGGTGGTATATTACGTGCAGGAGTTGGGGGGCAGTAAATCCATAAGGCATAAGGAAGATGTTTTTCCTTTCATGCACTAACAGAGTGACCACAAATTAAATTACAAATTTAATTATCACAATTTTACAGAATTGTTGTAAGCTGAGACTGAGAAACTCTGCACATAGATACAAGACCTGAAAATTCCCCCCTTTTATTAATATTCCATTTTTCTTTATTACTTTTAGGGTCAGGATTAGTTTTTATGTTTGTTTTTCATAACAAAGTGATGTTGATAAGACTTTATGGCCGTGGAATACAGATATGTTGGCAAAGTACAAACTGGAAACCAGCCTCAAATATTCTTACCACAATACTGGAGTTCCGTAGAGATTAGGCTTTGGAGGTTTTTCCCCCTCCTTTCTCAGGGTTCCTCTGTAAAGCCTAAACTGTACCATTTCTGAATCCTTGTTTTCAAAAGGCAAAATTTTAATTAGCCAGGCTGAATAATTCTAATTTTTATGAATCTTTGAAAATGAGTTATCAAATGGTCTTCTCCTTCCATGAGGCAAAACAGGTTGCCACATTGAATAGCCATAACAATAAGCATCTTGGCATCATAGTCAGAGAAGTAAGTTTTCACTTATGGGTCAATGCTTTGACTCATTTTAATCTGAGGTTTTCTTCCCCCAAAAAACTGTTATTGAACACACATACACCGCTGTGTAGCGACAGTATGGTCACCTCAGCTGCAAGTGTTGGGAGAATGCAGATATCAAACATATTTATATAAACACAGATATAAGATTTAGAGAAGAACATGCAGCATGAAGGCCCCTGTCCTTCCAAACACAAAAGAACCTGCCTCCTGCACAAAATTTTACTCATTTATAAAGTCACCCACTAACATGAAACAGGTTTTTTGACTGGGCCTAAGGAAGCACTTACACACACAGGTAGCAGTACCATCCACCACAAAAATTCCTAATTCGATTTATCAATGATAACTAACAGAAGAAAATATTTGTCATTCCTTAAATTATAAACTGCATTTAAAGTAATAAACACTGTAATAAACAAACACACTCATTAATGTTTGCCTGACTTGTTTTAAGTGCTTCTATGATTCTTATTCTAGCAGCCTTACAAGACTATTGCTCAACTCAACCCAGAAACCTCAAAGTCATGCAAAATTCTCTGTAAAAGCCCACACATTCTTTTCTCAGAGATCAAATAATCTGACAAAGACATTAGAACTTCTCTGTAATTTATCCAATCTCATTATTAAGGCACAAAAGTAAATTAAATTAGAACTAATAAGGATTTTTTTATTTGGAAATTTCACCTTGTTGTTCTTCCATTTTGTTTTCTCAAATTCTCCATAAACTGACACAATTTTTATAGGAGTCCTGCTCTACACAGAAATTTAAGTAACTCAGATGCGCAATAAAGAAATAGTAGATACTCCTTCTTCGTAAATTAGCTTTACTCCTTTCCTACAATGCTTTTGAACAACCAAAGTAGGTACATTTTGTAGTAGTGTTCAGAATAAGAGCTACCTTTACAATATCCTCCTTCCAGTGTAACTATTCTCAGAATCAGGTGACTGACTACACTCCCGGGCACCTGAAAACCTGAAGAAAAAGACCACTACAGAAAGAGAAAAAAATTGAAAAGAGAATTAAAATAAATGCTGCTATATAAGACTGTATGGTACTTAGACACACCACTTCTTTCAGCAAAGTGAAAATGCCAGTATGTTTTGGAAGCTAGGATAAATACAGAATATTTGTACGTTATTTTTAAGTGCTTGGTTTTATTTAGCACTGCATTAAAATCAAAATATGAAAATGGAAGAGACAGTAGTGCTTTACTAACAAGTACATCTAAAAAATGCATTTCATATTCATATCTTTTCTTTCCTAAATAGAGACAAAATAGTTCTGGCAAATAACTAAAAGAAACATAATCTAATTACATCTGAATTACATTGAAGTAAAATCTTGACACTTAAATGGATTAATTTAGGCTAAGCATCAGGAAGCTTTTAAAGTACTGTTGAAGAACTGGTTAAAGCTAGTTTGAGCACACATGCATGACTTCAGAGATATGATCATTGTATGAAGTGCATAACTTGTTGTTAATGGGATTGTTAAAATCCCCCAGGTAGCTGTAGACCAGTAATTTCCCCTTGGAATATCTTAGTAAAGAACAATGCAATCATTAAAACCGCTGTATTTGAAACTCTACAAAGCCACAGCCCAAAAACTGCAGGCACTGGAAGAATACGAGGTAATAACATTACCCCCTCCCTTTTCCAATACCAGTACTTTGAACACTGTTTGAGCCTTCTATTTGTTTTCAGGCTGTAATGAAGTCACACCTCACTCTAGGTGCAACTTAACCTTGGCGACTATTCCTTTCTGTTGAGAAGAAACCAGCACTTCACAGACCCAGACACCTTTACGGCGAATTGCTCGTCACCATCTTCACCTTAGCCAAGCCAAGCTTTTACATTCCTGACACGTAATCTGGGCACCTATGGTAAATAGTTTTCCACAGTCCTGTTATTAAAAATATAAAACCACTTAACATCATTCCATTTAGATAGCCAAATAAATTGGTAGACTTGAGGAAACAAGCATGTCAGTAAACATACATGGATTTATCTCAGAGTGAAGGGCAGAAAATCCTCCTGACAATATTCTCTGCTTCTCAGAACAGATTTTGTACTCTAATACTACTAAGACACAATGTCATTTTTAGGGAAGAAGGAATGTTCAAAATTAATCACTGATGTTGAAAGTACATGAATTATTATTTGGCCAGCCTGATCCCAGACCTCATTAGGGTACCGCACAGAAATTGTATTACTTACACATAAATATTTTCAGGAGTTGTGTTGTAGCTCTTTCCTAATTCTGGCGGCTGAGAGGGCTGTGTTTATAGCCTTTCTGTTGTTTGCTTGCTTTCCAAACTGCATATTCCCTATATCACAACTCTGATACCCATTTAATCTTTAAATTGCGTGGGTTTTTTCAAGTGATCACTAATGAATATTGTCATGAATAACCCGATCTTAGCTTGGTAAAATGAACTGCTTACTCACATGTTTGAAAAATATTTTTGAAATCTTGCTAAGTGAAAGCAATGTTGAAATATTGAGCATTTTTGGGCCACAATTTCAAAAGTCTTTATAACATTATCGTGAAAAAACCCGGTTAGTAAACTGAAACTGCTCATCTCTGTACCTTTCTTGATACTCAGGAAAAGACATCTGGCATCCTCTAAACACTGCTATTATCCCTAATTTAAAAGCAATTGATATTTGTATCTTTCCCTTTTCATCCACAGAGAACAAGCAGATGAGCTGAAAGCACTGCACTGGCTTTGTTTTCAAAGTACCTGCTCTATCTATCTCCCAAATGTATCGATACATTTTCACTTTCACACATTGCAGAATCTAACAGTAGGTTCAGTGAAAAACCCTCCAGGCTCTTCAGTGTTGTTTCTAGGTAACTCTTCAAAAAAAGTACTGAAGTGTGAATGTATTATCAACGAAAGTAAATTAATGCAATACAACTATATGAGTCAGGAGAAAATGCATAGTTGGCAAAGGTTTGAGGGCTCTGTAGAAGTTTGCCTATATAGCTCTGAATGCTAAGAAAGAAGCACATTAAGACACAGATTTATTCCAATTCCTCACCTTTGCAAGAATTATTTGTAATTAAAGGAATTTATTCAATCATCATTTACAACCCCCATATAAGCCTTGATCCTCTGACTTTATGCCAAATAGCCAGTTTATACTTGGACTAGCAGGGTTTAAAGCCCAATTATTACATCCCCTTACAACACAAGTGCTGAATGAGAGTTAGTTCAGTTGCTTTATATGCACTCTTACCATGTTGGTTTAGCTTACCTTAGTCTTACGCAAAGGCAGTAAAAGATTTAACTATGTTCTGCCTTCTTCCATGGGGGAAGGGACTTGATCAAATCCATGGGACTTGATCTCACCATTATAAAAATAGACCAAGTTTACTGTTTTTTTCATAGGATTACTGAAATGACTGACCCAAAACCCACTCTTATTTAAAAAATGCGTTTAATTTTTTTCTCATTGTTTTTCTTAATAGCTTTGTACAGCACAAAGTCTTGCTTATTTCAAAGTGGCCACCGTCATTGCTGTGAACACACTGTGTGCTGCAAGGGAATAAGGCAAGAAGACAGGCCAACAGAAGACCCAGGGCCCAGTTTGGCATGAAAACCACTGGAAGACCCATGCAAGGCCATGTGTTCTGAGTGATACCTCATCCCCTCTGTCCAGAAACTAATCAGGGGCCATGCTTCCAGCTGTACAGGTGACAGGCAGTTTTCCAGAAATGAGAAGAAAAGTAAAACCTAAAAAAACCCTCCAGTTGTAAAAAAGGGATGTAAATCCAAAGTTTTTCCTCATTTTAGGTCTAGTCTAGCCACACAGCTGTCAAAGTTTGTCTTTAGGGAGACTAGGCTGTAGAAAACCTGATTATGCACATTTCAAATAAAGCAATGTATTTTACCAAAATGCTGGTGCTTCTGAGTACACATCACAATGGACATGATTCTGCCCTGCTGCTCTGGTGAGACCCCACTTGGAGTACTGTGTCCTGCTCTGCAGTCCTCAGCACAAGACGTGGACCTGTTGGAGTGGGTCCAGAGGGATGGAATACCTCTCCTAGGAAGAAAGGCTGAGACAGTTGGGGTCGTTCAGCCTGGAGAAGTCTCTGGTGAGACCTTTCTGTGGCCTTTCCCTACTTAAAGGGAATCTATAAGAAAGATGGGGACAATCTTTTTAGCAAGGCCTGTCACAGCAGGACAAGGGATAATGGTTTTAAACTAAAAGAGGGGAGATTCAGACTGCATGTAAGGAAGAAATTTTTTACTATGTGGGTGGTAAAACACTGGCACAGTTTGCCCAGAGAGGTGGTAGGTGCCTCATCCCTGGAAACATTACAGGTCAGGTTGGATTGGACTCTGGACCACCTGATCTAGTTGATTATGTCCCTGCTCACTTGCAGTTGGGTTGCGTTAGATGACCTTTAAAGGTCCCTTCCAACCCAAAGAATTCTATAACTCTGGGATTCTATAAAAGTGGAAACAAAAGCAAGTGTGTGATACACTATATCTATAATAATACTTATTATTATTATTAGGTAATAATAATTATGATAAGTATACTTTCCTCTATCTTACCCATTAATAGGCATCTTCTTGGAAACAGACAAATTAATAAAATGTGAAGATGATGTAGAGGATTTTGTTAAAGTGGGCAGAGAAAAATTATTTCCAAAACCTAATACCCTAATGTCCTTTTTTTTTTAAACAAAAAAAAGAAGAATAGAAATCAGTCATCTGACATGCTCTTGAAAGATTAGACTATCAGAGTATTATGAAGAATTGAAAAATATCCTCTTCTGTTTTCAATTCTGAGGATGAAAATCTGGTCCTACTGAATTTAGGAAGAGAACTCTACCTCAAAGAGTGAATTATTTACTCCAGATATAGCAAACCTGGGAAGGTATTTCAGTGGGTTAAATTAAGCTGCAATTAAATGTCTAACAAAGATAAGCAACACCCTTAACTTTACTGAAAAATCTCATAATAAAGGTTTTAAAAAATTACTGCTTAATACTTAATACTATTTTGACTATGACCCTTTAAAAATCCTTCCCTGTATCTCAGGAAGCAGTGAAACAAACATCAGTATCTTGGAAACAAATGTACTTCCAATTTGTTACAAGTGAAAAAGTATGGCTTTGCTGAGCCCTCCTACCTTAGCTCCTGGCTACAAAGGACAATTGCACCATTTTGTGACCAAAAATACTATGCACGATGCAATTCTTTCTGCATACTCACCCCAGGCATGGCAATCTGGCCACAGCCGAGACCATTTCCCTTCTACTACTACCGAGCCCCAGCACCCACGGTTATGATCTGAACGTTTTTCACCCAAGTTTTAAGAAAAACTCTGTTCTGAGTCTTATTGAACCAAACACCAATCCATACAAGCAGTTCAGAAGGAAAGGTAAGGATAGATACTACAGCTTTTATTCACATAACTACAGTAGGACTTGACTTGGTACACTAACACATCTGAGAATTAAATCCATAGTCTCACTCTTCATTGTTATACAAGCCCTTGATAATACCAAAATATGTGTCTTTAGCAGTAAGTCACCATCACGATTGCTGTTATTGATCTTTAGAGTCAGTAGCTGAATCCATCTGTGGGTTTCTGTACAATCTATCTTGATTTTCCATAGCCTCATCCTCCTACCTAAAGCCATTAAGCTGTCATCTGTGGGTTTATATAATTTTTACTGGAGGGGACCAAAGAAACTTTGTAGTTCTTGTTTATAAAATGCATCCAAATCTGTGCTATTGCATCCTGAAAACTCCATTTCACTTCATATTTTGTTTCCTGTTATCTTGGCCATGAAGGATAGCAGATTTAATAACTTTTAAGCAGCAGGATATCAGAAGTACTAGCATTAGAAATATTTAAATTAGACATTTGATATGCAGTTCTTCATTTCCCATTAAATGTCTTCAAGCTTTTGTTGCCCACTTCAGCAAACAGGGTTATTCTAGTCACATTTTCAAGGTGTTTTCTTTGATGTGCAAATAAATGAAAAAGTTCAGATAAGAAAATTCAATATATTTTGTGTATTTCATGTCAGCAAATCAACTAGATGAAGAGAGTTTATTTTGCCCTGAAGGCGGAAAATGTCAGAAGGCATATTTAAAATTAAATGTAGTAATTGCAGGAAAATGTGTGTTAATATGCTATTATGATAACAACAGAAAGCTACAGATGAAAGGGTAGAAATAAATTTAAAATAGCTCTTCTAGTTATAATCAAACACAACACGCCTAAGCAATATACTTTTTATAGGTACAGAACCAATAGACATACCTTGAATAAAGCAACCTGATGCTTTTCTTGAGACTTTAGTAGTATAAAAACTGAGGTAATTTTGACTTACAATGTCTATAAAGATAATTATGCCTACTTACAGTGATTAATTAGTAGTAGACCTGCACTTTGAGCAGCCTAAATTAGGTTAAAAATAAAAAATTTCTGCTGACCTATAGAAGTTACTTACTTGTCTACAGTTCAGCTGTTCAGCTGGGCTATATTTAAGTTATAGAAACTATTTACAGATGTTCTTGGTTCCTGACAAGGTCACAAAATTGCTATCGAGACGGGGGGGGAAAAAAGTGCCAAAAAACAAGTAGGTAAACCATAACAACAGTCACGTTAAAATAATTAGGTTCTGCTGAACACTGCTTTCTGGAGAGTTACTCTGCAATTAATTTAAACGGGTTTGTGAAATTAATGGTTGAAGAACAAAAGTCTCACCATCAGATCTAATGTTTTCCCTTATAACTTGTTCAGGATGCAGGATTTATCTCAGCTTGAAGCCTTTATTATTCTAGACAAGACTGTACAATCTCTTTAATGCCACCTACCCAAATCCCGAGCAGAGCTGGGAATCACTTTCTGGTGTTTCTCCAATCAACCCTCTTAATAGCATCAAAATCATGCACCCTTTTTTTTTTTTCTTTTTTCCTTTTTTTTTTTCTTTAAGCAGGAGATAGGGAGAAGCACAACTAGCCAGATGGCTGGAGCACCCACATGTCCTACAGCTTTGTGAGACCACAGCCCCAGAAGGGGTGTGCGTGCCTGTAACCCACACCACCCAGGGGACCGGGCTGGCTGTAACTGCAAAGATTAGTTGCACAAAGATGTTTTGAATGTGTAAAGTTTACTGATGTTTTAGAAGTCTTTAGTATTCTGTTTCATCTGTTGTGTTAGTCATATTGATCCCAAATGTGTATTTCACTGATTGCTGGCAAATTATGCATCATTAATAAATCACGAAACTAATTAAACCCCTTTTAATCCTGATTTGGTTAGCTGTATTAACCAAGCAGCGTTTGCCTGTGACAGGTGCCAGCTCAGCAAATGTAGAAGTGATTACTAGAAATCAGAATTCGAGCAGGTAAATTCTATTTTCTCCCTGTGTTCATTTGTATGTAAATCCAACTCGAATGTGCAACGGCCACAGGAGACCCACTACTCAAATTTAGTGTGCTGGCTTTTCTTTAGCTGTACAGTATTTCTAAAGGGAAAACAGATTTCCTTCCTGGATTGTTAAATATGAAAAAAACCCACAACAAAGTAGATGATAATTTTAAGTAAAATAAATATAAGAAATGTTAAATAAACTCTTTTTTTTGCAACTGCTCCAAGACAATATTAACTTGAATTTTCCAACAAGGTGAGACACAGGCAAGTAGGTAGATACCTAGCTATATTCTGAATATCAGGTGAAAGGTATCACAGATCAGCTAGTATAAGTTAGAAATCCCGAGTACACCAAAAGAAAACAGATAAACATATCTCCACAAGGGACTCACAGAATACTTCTGTACAGCTGCAGTGATGCACTGTAGTACTACTGCATCTGTGTAGGTTTCTCAGACTCTACTGCCTTGAGTCTTACTGTCGTTAAACAGTTGCTCTTTATAAAACTGCTCTGCATTTTCCTCCTCACTGCTGAGATGAGGAACTGATGAAATAAGATGAAGTTGATATTGATCTATTGGATTTATATTTCTGGAAAGTGTCATATAAGCTCATAGCTCATGTGCTTCTACAGTTTCTATGTAACATGTACATCTGTGACATATAGAGCAGTGAAACAGAAGCATCAATTTCCGAGCAAACATAACGTCTCTGAATTCCTTCAGGCATAGAAGCAACTTGTTAAAGGACTTAAAAATCAACATCTGTCTCACAAAGCTGCATGAAGATAAAACATCTTAAATAATGCTCAAGACAAATGTTTGTTCATAGAATTACTGATCTGAATTTCCTGTATTTACCCTTAAATGGCAGTTAATCAAAACTTTTATGGAAAGGAAAAAAGCAAATCGGGAAAACGAAGCCAGAGTCTTTAACTGCAAAAATATATTTAAGGTTTTGATCATATAAACCCAAAATTTCTTCCCAAAATAAAGTATGTTAAAAGCTGTCCATGACAATAAGTAAAAATGTGACAAAAATTGTATACCATCAACCAGTTTTAATCACTTGTCTTCTTTTCATCGTTGAGGCTGAAACTGCATCAGCAGTATATGCTTTTCTGGTTCTCCTAGCTGTCCTGAGTATTTCTGTATCTAATGGTCCTTATAGTGTTTATTCAGTTCTTCCAAAGCTTCCACCTTAGAGAAGAAATGAATGAATGCCAGAGGCTTATTATTTGTTTTTCCTAGACCATCATATGTGGAACTTTAAAGACACCAAGCATATTTAAATTGCTGATGAAAACAGCACTGATCCAGGTGTGGTATGCTCTTGCAGCTTCTAGAAGTTTCAATACTTAGAGTCATGTAGCTGTCTAAAGGCCTCACTCCATTCAGTTGCACTGAGACGAACATTTCCCTCAAATATTTGGGCTTCAAACAACATCAACTTAATCTGCAGAGAGAACAGTTTGTAGCAGCAATGGGAAAGCTGAAAATTACTTTAAAATGTTTTAAATACTTCAAAAGCAGATGGACAGGATCTGTCAGGACTACCTATGACAAAGAGAAGTTATACATTACTCTTAATAGTTCAGGATGATGGAGAGATTCCCCATATGTTCACTGAGGAAGACAGAGCAGAGGAACTATATCAACAGGAAAGAAAAAGGAGTTATTAAATCAAATTAATAAATCGGATGTGTAATAGCAGCATTCATACAAGAGCTCTGAGGGAACTGAAACAGTAATTGCAAGACTGCAGACTTGAGGTGTATAGGTTATTGATGTGCCAGGGGACTAGTAGGCTTGCCAGGTTAACCCTTGTCTACCAAAAGGGATTTTCAGGGGATTCTAGGAGTCTGAATTCTGGTAAAATGGAGAGTCTATAGTAAAACATAGTCACGAAGCCCACACATAAACAGCCTGTCTGGAAAGGGACAGTCTGACTTTCTGCAAAGCGAAATCCTGGCCCAGCAGCCTGCCAGAGCTCTTGAAGGGGGTCAATAATCACACGGACATCGAGCAGGCATAGTGTATCTGGATTTTCAAGAAGCCCTTAACAACATTTCACACCACAAGTTGCTGCAGAAACTGATGTGATTTGGGATCGTTCCATAAATTAAAAAGCTGATTAAGAGAGAAGAAGCAAAGGTAGGGCTTAATGCTCCCTTCTCAGGGCAGCGAAGATTCAGTCCTGGGGCCCTCCAGGCACCAGCGCTGTGATTGACTCACTTTATTCACAATTCATGATGGAAAAGGAAGTGCACTGTCAGATCTTCAACTCTACCGACAATGCTAAGCTTCTCCAGGTAGACAGATGACATAACAATGGTGAGTACCTCGCTAAGCTGACTGTGAGAGCATCAGATGGCAGATGAGCTTCAGGGTAAACCTGTTAGCGGCTGTAAACAAAAGGAAAATGTTATCTGGTGCATACCTATGTGCTGCTGAACTCTGCATCACCAGACAAATCTGATCTCCATGTCAAAACGCAGCTTGAGCAGCTGCCTCATGAGGGAAAGCTAAAAAGGTCTGTAACCTTTCATTTTGAAGACCAAAAAGCTGAATGGGATATGATCATGTTTCAAAACCCATGAAACTGCTGTATAGTGCTAGCAAAACTGTTACAATCAAATCCTGCAATATGGGAGGTAAGGGGACACGTAATGGCAGATTTAAGAAGCATTACACAGCAGGCTGTGAACTTCTGGGGCTTGCTTCCATCAGGCTGAGAAGGCAGGGTCTAATGGCAGATTCAGAAGGTGTTTGGACAAATTCAAGGACCACAAATTATAAATGGATATTAAATAGGACTGGGCAGGGAAGTAGCCTCTGCCCATAGTATCATCCTGGATGCTTGAGAGAATGGAGGGAATGGACGTCAGACAGTGAGCAGGATGGCAAGATAAATAGCTTCTCTTTTTTGTTAGCAGGTGAAGGAAAAAGTGCTAGCCAGACCACTAGCCTGACTCAGGAGGCCATAGCTTAGGTTCTCATTGGTATGGAGCAGAAGTCAAATCAGAGCAGTAAAAAGGGACTCCTCTCCCTTTTAACCTTAGTCATGCACAGTTGCAGCTATTCAGCTTACAAGTGAAATGGCATGCTTCAGTTCCAGTCTCTGGCATGCGATCATGCAATTAGTTTGCATAATATGAAAGCAAAGGTCAATTCTTAATGCGTGTTCATATTTCCATTACTTCCAAGTTTTAGCAATAATTTTGTAGATTATCAAATTAATTTTGAAATCCACTGCATTTTTACAGACCTCGCTCCCCTGACAAGTTTCTTTTAGAAATGCTGGCGCTGCTGTTGTTAGATAGGGAACGCTGACTTGAGTAATCAAACCTGGCATCAAACATTAAATTACTACTCAAAAATGAAAAAAGCACTTAAATTATTTAAATTCCTAGATATAAGACGGAGTAGCTTGATTGCTGAAAATGTGTACTCAACAGACAGGGCCAAGAAATAAAAAACCAGAAGATTTCTAAGAGTCTTAACTCTTGGGACTGAGTGGGGAGGAAAGAAAAAAGGAAAAAAAAAAGAACCTTATAATAAAAACACACCAATCTATAGATAAAGATCAGTTTGTTCAAACAGTTCACAAGCATGTGTCAATTTAACAAGAAAATTTTAACACATGCTCCTTTCAGTAGATGTCCTGGTAAACCCATCCCACCTCCCTGTGGAAAGCTGGCATTGGGTTTTATTGGGTTTGTTTTTTGTTTTTTTTGACTAGCAGCAATACTTTTACAAATTTAATCTTTTATGTTGTTCTCTTTCTCACATTATACCACAGAACTTAACTGAACACTTACCCACTTGATGTTCTGGGGCTTTTCCTATTTGTTTGTTTAAGACCTGGTAATTTCATCCTGAACCTAGGCTGCTGTAAGACCACAATCTACTTCAGGTGGTTCCTCCACTAAATGACGTGCCTAAACAACATTTGTCCCATATGAAAGAAAACAACAAAAGTTAAATGTAGACTTACAAGCAAGTCTGTCAAAAAATAATCAGGCAGTTGGTAATAGGAGGAGTAACCGTTACCGTTCTTGACCACTTACACTATGCTTAAATACCTTTCAATGAAGTAAATTTCCAAACACTCTGTATCTTAAATGACCACAGACATCCTAAGTGACAATGATACCATTAAAGACTCCTTAGTGTGAAATTACTTCCTTAACTGTTTTAAATACTGATCCACATGAAGATTAATGTTTTTCCTTCAAGTCATTCACCTACAGACTTCCTCTCTTTGCACAGTGACATTTTCTTTCTGAACTACAAAGGCTAATCAACTTTGCTCCGATACTTTCAAGCCCTCAGAAGCCCTTCTTTTCCCCACTGATTGGAAGGTATATCACTCCTAATATAGAAAGCTATTTTTTCCCTTTCATTTTAAGGAATGAAAAAACAGTACACAACTGAATGACTGTGGTTGCCATTAAACAAATACTTGTGCCAGGGATAAAGACCAAAACTCATTCATGACTTGTGAATAATCAACTCTCAAAGGCAACTGAGAAACACGTAAAAATAGAGCAATGTTTCTTTAGGATGCTACATGCATTACACAAATAAAAACAATACTCTAAGAAAATTTATGGATCCATTATCTCATCAAGTTCCTTTCATTTCTTTTCATCTCTTGTTTTTTCTTTATGGACATAAGTCCTTCAGAAAAGATCAGATGTGTAAAGCACAAGAAAAGAACGGAGCTAATCATCTGTCTAGGTGATTTTGAAAATTCCTGCATATCCAGCGGAGTAACAAGAAGATGTCATTGAGTCAATCGAACATCCTCAACTCTCCCAATCTCAGGGAGAACTGCTGCACAGTTGCAAAGGAACATGTGCCACAGTATTCTTGTGCCAGCAAATAAACTCAGATTAACATAAGCTGGCAATTAAACAGTCGAATACTTTTGTGAAATCTTTTCTGACTTGGTATTAGGGACAGAAAGACTGAGAACAGAGACAAGTAACCAACCCTGTTAATGCTTATTGATACAGGATCTTGGCAGTGCAAAAGTTTGGTTCAAATAGTTCTTTGGGAACTCAACAGCAGGTTCGGGGACTACAACACAGTGTAGGATTTAGCCAAAATTCTAGTTAAAGCCTTTGAGTAAGGAGAATGCTAACACATCTCTGGCCACATACCTCACGTACATTGATTCACGGTGGTTTTTTCATGGCGTCTCCATTTTGCATTCAGAGATAGCATAAGAGAAATATTAAATAACAGCCACCTGTAATGGCTTATAAACCACAACTAATAAGAAAGTTTATTTATAATTATTTCTAGGGATTTCTAGGGATTACATTATTATTAGCTGCAAATAGTTTTTGAACTACCACACAGCTGCAAACAGCTTTGCTAGATACGTCACAGACCTTAAAAAGGCATTTACAAAAAATGTTTCCATCTAAATGCTGATTATTTTGTAGAAAAGGTTAACACGTTTACCTAGTTTAAGGGCTGTATTATATTAAGAGATGTGTCCTGATTTCGCTGGGACAGAATCACAGGCCAGCCATGGTGTGCAGGCCATTCACAGTTTGGAGTCAGCCACGGCAGCTGACCCCAGATGGCTGACGGGTGTATCTTATACCATATGTATCATGCTAAGTAAAAAGGGGGAAGTGTGCTGAATGGGTGGAGTTATTCTTGCTTGGGCTTCTGATTGTGCTCTTTTTCCTTCTCCTGAAGACTGCTTTCGTGGTTTTTGTGACCACTGTATAGTTGCTGGGCTGAGTATAATTTTATATACTTTATATTGGCATCAGTATTAGTTTGGCTGTTTTGTCAAATCTGTTTTCATTTAAACCTGTGGACCTACTCTCTTTTTCCAGATCCTTTTTCTCAGCTGGAGATTGTTCACTGGGTAATAGAGCAACAGCTACAGTTTGGCCCCAGATATGGGCTAAATGTAGACAAGCCGTTAAAACAAGCAAAGTGTGCTGCTGAAATACATTCAATATGTCCTGCCACAGCCTCAAACATATGATTTAGAGGTAGAGAAGTACTGAGATAGATTCAATGCTTTAAGGTTTAGTCCAATAAATGTAGTCACAGATGAGAGAAACTATGTTACAATTATTTTAAGTACTAAAGTCCACTTTAAGTCTATTGCATTCTACAACTAAGTTCTATGAAAGGACTTTAGCATCCAGTAAGGTAAGACATCTCATTAAGGCACCTAGATTAATATGATTATCGTAACATTCAAACTGCGGTGTAAAAAAAACCCCAGGAGAATAAGTTTTTTCAGAAACCTGGCCAGTTAAATAAGTGCCTTAACCAGAACTGCAGAGTGAAGAATCCAGTAGTATGAGAAAAACATTATTTTCAATTTTTACAAAGATTTTCCTCTGCATACTTTTCCCATTAACTTCTAATTTACCTTATACCTGACATGCTTTCCTGTTAACATCATCTCACAGTATCCTGAACAGAATTCCAGTAAGTTACACCACTTCCCAGAAATTCTCAGAAATAAGATAATTACTATTTTTTTTCCCTAAAATTTGAGACATTTATCCAACTGAAAATTTATTAAGGAAAAAATATACTTAAATATCACAAGCATTGTTAGAAAATACAGAAAGCTCATTTGAAAGTAGGGGATTTCAATTTGCAATGACTAAAATGTTTATTGTTAGCATAGTTTCTTTAGAGAAGCAATTCTCAATGGGATGAAAGACTTGATAATAATATGGTAGTATGTGCAATTTTTCTACCTCTCCAGAAGGGTAATTTATTGTTGTTGAAAAGGCAAATGTGCCACCATAGGTGCAGCTAGAGTACAAGGAATAGGAGAATTTAACTTCTCTTGTCCTGTGTGTGTGCCTGTCCTCATCACCCACGATGCCTCCTGACAACTCTTATTACTGCAAAAAATGACATGGAGCTAGTCAATGGAAACTCAACAGGGAATCTAACCGGTGCAGAAAAATTATCACACTTTGAGCTCTAGCTCCATAGGACAAAACTGTAAAATTTCAGGATACATATTTTTTTTAACTTTCATCTCTTCATAATTTTCATCCATAATTAAAAATCTTGTGAGGGAACTGAATTTCAGTATAAAAATAATCTCCCTGCTGTCTGAAGATTTCAAGTATATATATATACATGTGAACAAAAAATTACACATTATATCATAGTATTCCAATTTTAATTCTTTTTACTTGGAAAGTAAAAACCAGTTCCCAAACATGCAAATTCTGTATTGAGAAAGGTAACAGACACATTCTTGGAGTTTTTTTCACCAGCTAATCCAAATGCTTAGGTACCCATCTTGCAGTTCAGACATGGTCTGACAAACAGCTCATAGTCTGTGAGCTGCATTTCACAGAAAATACACAGGCCCATAGCATTGCATCTAGCAGACCTCGCTAGGAAGTGAAAGATGTCTAGATTTTCAAAAATAACCAAGTTTCTTAGGAAGAAACTTAAATATCTTATTTTCCATTAAACTTACCCCACACCTGTTTTCAAGAGCAATTGCTTGCATTTGCATGGTCATACTTCTTTCCTCCAATACACAAAGCCTCATCAGAAATACAGGTTAGGTTCTTCTTAGTACTACACACCAAAGTAGTTCTTATGCCACCAAAAATAAACTACCATTTTCCCAGATATTTACATTCCTAATAAATGTATGCAAACAATTCCAATAAGTTTTTTAGCAATTCTTTTGACATACTTTCCATGCTGTGAACCTTAAGAACTTGCTCTACTGTGGCACCCCCCCATCTGTATGAATGCACTCTACATCATCCACATTAATGATTTTTTAAGACAACCACAGTTACATAAGACTGCTCTATTCATTAAATAAAACACTTAATACTTTTAATTCCATTTTCAAGAAAGAATGCCTTAATCTTTTTCCCAAGTTTGAGTATATAACCCATAATTACTAGGTGAAACCTGTAGACCCTATTTTAAGTGAAAACGGCTTTAGAAACAATGGAACAAACCATATGGAATTACTCTTCTTCCTGCATTGATTATTTAGGGCAGAATACATGGCAAGAATAAGTTCAATGCATATATATATAATGCACTTGGCTCTGTCAAGACTGTCTTTTATAATGCTAAACTTCTATAAATCATTATGTTGTGTTGATGAACATTTTGTTTCCTGGAACAGGTTTTCTAAACCTTCTAATCCTTGCCAAAACAGATTTATGACTTATTGTTTAGGACATACACTAAGGTTTCTGTATTTGGTGTTCAGTTGTAGGACAGAAGTCAGAAAATAGACTCTAAAGATACTTCCATCCCAAGTAATGTCTGGGAAACAGTTGACTATTGGAACTACATGAAGATAAAGCAGTCTTCAGGTAATGATTTACACTTAAGTTAGATGTGACTTCAAGGCATTAGCAACGAGATAGATTCACACAAACCCTACTTATCTCAATGTAATTTATGAGAGTTTTCTTCACCAGTTCAATTATTTAAAGCAGTTGTTGGTTTTAAAAAGCAGAAAGCTTTCTTATTAATTAAAGGAGGACCCTATTTTCAAAATTTAATAAAATTTATTTTTTTTTTAAAGGTGAATATTCACACTTAAAATTTGTCTTCTTTTTCAACTACTGGGAAAGCTTCCTGAAAAGAGCTGAACAAAAGTTTTTTAGTTTGGAATCCAAATAAGATACATTATACCTCTACATACAGTGTTTCTATGTTTGATTCTGTCATGGTTTAGGATTTGGTGTGGTTTTAGTCCGCAGGGAAAGGGAGGCTGTCGCCTTTGTTTGGTGTGGTTTAGGTAGCAGGGGATGGGTCTGCTAGTTGGTCCATGTGAGAAGCTCCTCAAGGGAGACCCCCCTGGCTCCAATTTCGCTCCCACCTCTTGCCCAGGCTGCATCAATCAGCACCTCTGCGAATAAGGCTATTTAAGGGGGGAAACGCCTTTCATTTTCCAGCATGCTCTTTTGTTTTGGTGGGGGTAGGACAAAAAGAAAGACAGAACCAGCTACACGGTCTCTGAAGCAGCCAGAAGAAGCTTGTGGAGTACACTCTGGGACAGTGATATCTTCCTTGGTCCATGGCAAGTTGATTAACATATTGAGCACTTCAGCAGAGGTGGACAGGCCAGAGACAGAAGAACAGAGGCTTGGAAGAGATGGGACAGGCTGTGGAGGAAGAGAGCCCAGAAGCAGAGAACTGTACTTACTCCTGGAAAAATGCAGTGACTTTGAGATTTGGGACTGGGTCGGCTTGGCCCTGAGAGAGATGAGCCAGGCAGCAGGCACTCCCCACGTGGACTGGGGGTGTTCATGCTGAACTGCCTCTTGTGGGGGGAGACCACATGGCCAGAGGGAGTGTGTTGCATGGGCAAATGGCTGGGACCTCCTGCACAGGGTTAGAAACGACTGCATCTGCCCACCTCCAACCCCACCCCACCCGTTTCTGTCCTACCATGATTTAATTGGTGTTGAATTATATTGATTTTTTTTCCCTAGTCCAGTCTCTTTTTCGCTTGTGACTGTAAGCGTGTGTTTAGCCCTCCATTATCCCCCGCCTTGACCCTTAAGCAGTAGTTTTGTTTTCCCCTTTTGGAGGAGACGAAACTGCTGTGGAGCTTTAGTCGCCTGCCAGGTTTAAATGGCAACAAATTCCTTAAAGGAGGTTAACAGATTATGCATTTCACAGATAGAGAAGTTCCTTCTCATGCAGCATTTAAGTAATTTTATTTCTGTCATGGCCAAAATGCAGCTTTCAGACTTATTTCTGCCATTTCAGATTTGTAGGGTGCAGCTGGATTTCCAGAGGGTGACAATTCAAAATGTTTGCTCCAAGAGTATATAATAGCAGGAGGTCTTTTTAGGGGAAAAAGTGTACATTGTGTTAAGTCATAATTTATTTTATTCATCATAAACAAGAAAGTGAGCTAGATGTGACAGCTGTTCTACTAACGTTGCTAAAGAAATTTTAACTAAAGCATTCAATGGGGTACAAAGATTCCTGACATCTGCTGGTCTGAAACAACAACTGCATTAACTGAAGAATGCTTAACTCTGGAGCAACAACACTGAATGTATCTGGGTAATTCCACTCCATTTAGAATTCCCAAGGCCAGCTCACATGGTCCTAAAGGTTTGGTGAAGAAAAACCTAGAACAGAGCTACTGAGATTATAATCTGAAATCTGATTCCTGTGAAACAGTTTCAGCCACTAAACGTGACATCTTAAATAAAAGAATTTCACTTCCATCAAAGCTTTTTGTTTCTATAACTGAAACAAAGGCATTCAAATATTTAACTGATATTAATTTCTTATTTCCTGCCCTATCAAGCAACTGAGTAATGATATAATTGTAGCATTGTGTTGTGTTATGGTTTAGCCCTGTTCTTCAGAAGATTAATCAGCTTTTCTATCTTCTGAATTCGAGTACAGCTAAAACATCCAGTTTTTAAGAATTTGAAAACAAGGCATTCTCAAATCTCTTAATCAAGTTCCTATTTTTCAGATGAAGCATTTATCAAGACCAATCATCCATTCATCAGTATGTAGCAATGTAATGTTGACATTACTTAACAGTATTAAAATATTTAACTTGCAGTTAAAACAGATTTTCATCATGCATGTTTAGCAAACACTTAAAAGATCAGTAAGAAGACTGGGAACTAAGATCCTGCACTTTGCTTCCATATCCAGAGTGAGAACTTCTACGAAGAAATCTCCATTTTTTACAATTTTTTAAAACATTACATCATTTCGCTGTATAATGTAATTTGTTACATTCCAATAGGCATTTTAACCTACAGACTTCCATCCTTGCAAGGGAAGGATGTTACAAAGTCAAAATCATACAATACATAAACCAGTTTTAGTCTAGATCTACACCACAATTCTCTGACCAAACAAATCTAACCCGAAGAACCTCTACAAATATGCCAAAAATGTAACGATACCAAAGAAAGAACAAAAACATGAAAAATCAGATTCCAAAAGAAAAATAAATTCCTATTTAGTGGATATCACTAGTCTCTAAATGACTCACCAACCAAAGAGCACATGGGTTATGCTCTACTTCCCAGAATGAGTTGGAAAAACACTGGTGTTCTATTTTAAAAGGAATTTCATTGATCTAAAGTCTTACTGGCAGCGCACTGCAGAATAGCTAAATTCTTCATACTCTAAGCCCAGCATCAGTGAAATTTGTCCTGAGTAGTTCTTATTCCACTTTCTAAGCAGCTTCTGGAATATTACAAAGCATCAGAGAACCTATGGGAAGTAAATAAATTCAACACCCACAAAATTACAGGGGTCTGTTTTATGAAATCATCATTTGGATATCAACAGTAAAAAAAAAATCCTGTCATAACACTTGCTGTATATTTCATATCTTTTCATTCAGCTAGAATTGGCTCCTGCCACTACTAAAAATCTAAGGAGTTCAACTAAGCATGTGTTTTCCGTGCATTTTATTTTCCAACTGCCACCTCCTCTCTTGTTTAATTGGAAGCTAACATGGGAAAAACACTTTATATTTGTCACTTGTTTTGACTAAGTGTGTATATTATGCCACATTTTCACTGTACACTAACTATGGATCAGACAGATTCTTAGCATCCACAGACCCGAGACCACAGAACATTTCAAACTGGAAGGCATCTCTGGAGATCACCTAGCCCAATCCTCTGCTCAGAGGACAATCACAAAAGGCAGGGTGTCCAGGACAACGGCCAGTCAGATTGTAAGCATCTGCAAGGATGAAAATGCCCCTTAGGGCAGCCTGTTCAGCTATTCAATCACCATCACATTAAGAAAGTGGAGGTTTATTTCATTTCATGACCATTGCCTCTTCTTCTACCTGGCCACAGTCTGGCTTCATCACCTTAATTCCCACCCCATCAGATATTCACACACATTGGCAAATCTTTTACATTCAGTGTCAGACAGCTATGGTATACCAGACCTGACCTTAACACCAGCAGCCAAATCCTAAGGCAGGGTGAGGGGAAAACACTCCTAGTGACCATTGTTGCACTTAGAGCTAAGGGGATAAGTAAAGAGAACATGTTTCCAAAGTTTCATGTGGAGGAGTCCCTACCACATCGCTGGAGTTATTAATGCAAATTACTTAATTACTTCAAGCTGCCAAGGTGGACACTCCACATCAGCAACAGCTATGAAGACACATGTACAGTTTGGTCAATCAAGAGCACACACAAATCTGGTGGAAAAATTGAAAGCTCGTGTAATATTCTTTAAAATAACTGACCCTGATGAATAGAAGAAAAATCAATAGTTCTTCATATGAGTAGATCAGAAGTACTCATGTAGAGTGGTTTTTATATAATGTATACTGGCCACAGAAATCCTAAGCAGAATGACACAGCTTTATGATGAACACGTGTCCAAAACCAAATTTCTCAATTCTGGTACCAGCATGCACTAGGAACATCCCCCCAGCAAGTGTTACCCCTGTTGTCCCCTGTTGGCAAAAGAAGCAAAGGATTGTTCTTACTGTGTTTTGGGTTTTTTTTTTTTATGGATTCAAATTCAAAAATATAGGAAGATGTTGATTAAAAACATACAAGGACATGTAGGAACTCCAAAACTCACCAGTGCTTTTGGAGAAAATCACACATTTAGAAAATTCTTAACCTCTATTTATTATTAAAAAAACCCCACCAAAACCCAAAACAAAAAGGATCAGATCCAGCTGCTAGTTTATCATAACCTTATGAACAAGGTAGAGCTGGAATGCACTCACAGTACATCCTTTGCAATTTATTTTCTAGCCTTCAGTCCAATAGTTTCTCCATTACTCTTGAAGACTGAGCTTCCAGTGACATGTTAAAGCACTAGTTTAAACAGTAAATATAATTTATATGTAGCAACACCATTCCACATTCCACTGCATTTTTACCTTATACAAAATCCCCTCTAGCTGCCAACATTTTCAAATTATCTGCTTTCTGCAGGAAATGTTTATATCCACAGTAACCCTTGAGAAATACAAGACAGCATTACTTCTCATTGCTATTCCAAATTAAGGTGGTATGTAAAAATTATAACCCAAAGCATAAATTGTTGCATATGATTAAAATTACAGGGATTCTATGTTATTTTTTCTTATATTTTCTTCCCTTTTCTTTAACTTCTTGATAACTGTCTTCTTTTGAGGCACCCTAAGCTTCAACACAAGCTAAGAATTCCAAATATCTTGCAGAAACAGAAAATAAAGTTAATTTCAACTTCTACTACCCACATGCATCTCCAAAAACCTAATCTATGTTACTCAAAGTACTATAGTGTAGTTTGATAGCATCAAATAAGATAAATGTAACTGTGGAGCAGTGAACAATTCAGAAGACACAACTATGTCTATGGAAATGCTAAGTGATACCAAGAAGATAATGATCATCAGGGCTTCTGATACTGACCAAAACCACAGGAGAGGTCCTTTACTATACTGTTCAGAGAACAGGATGCAAGATAGGTTTCCCCTCATAGATGGAATAAGGCATCATCATTTGTTCACAAAACAGTGAGTGCAACTAACTGAGAAAAATTAGATAAAGATTTTTGAGACAGGAACACTGCAGTGAAATTGCTTGTAACCATGGGTGTTTTCTTCTCTCCTCCAGCAGTCGGAAATGTTATAAATGAAGCCAAAACAATGTATGCCATAAGATATAAGAGATCTAGACTTCTAATACATTTTTCACTTTGTTATGATCTTTTTTTCCCAAGAAACAGAACTATTTATAGTAAATAAACCTTGTCTGGCCAGTGAATGCATATTGAGTCAGCCCCAAGGGCCCACAATATCTCACGAAGGTGATCACTGATGGCAAAAGTGTCTTTGCAGCAATGCCAATGGAATTACAGACCAGATGGAAAAACATATTCTGTATATTCAAAGAATCCTCCCCTTAAAAATGACATTATCAGAACCACGATGACTGTCATGGAGACACTTGATGCCTGACACTTGCTTCAATTAGTCATAGAGTCTTTATATTCAAGAACCTTTTGAGGATATAAACTGAAGTAGCAGAAGTAGCGATGCCAATTCCAGCTATGGCTAGAGAAACTTCCTTAGGTACAAAAAAGGAACATTTTTTGGTAACTCATTTCTAGACTTGATTTGTATCACAAGACAAAGATATGCAATTTGCATAGTCATGGGATTCGCTGAGATTGAGAGGAACTGTAGAGGCAAATAGGTTTCCCCTGAATTGCCCATCTCCTTCCTGACTAGATAAAAGGATCACAGTTTTCCTCAATCTGAGTGCCTTGACTTTTTACTGCTACCTCTTAAAGGGTTAGAAGAGAAAACTTCTGATAAGTGTAATGAGGAATAATTGAAGTGAATAAAACAGATTACTAAAAGCTCCTTGAATTATTGAAAGTTTTCCATTACGGGACCTGAAACATGCTGTAAATGTACAGGCAAAATGTGTTTAAGGCATCTGCATTATTGTGTTTTCTTTACTCCGCATACTTACTCATTCCCTCATGACTTTCCTACCTAAAGTCCCAGAATAGCACAGTACAGAAGAGACAGTATAAGTTCCTTTTCAGACCAAGTTAGATAGGTAAGGAGAGGGAGAGAATCTCTCTTGAGAAAGTTGATAGTTTACATATATTATCACAACCGAAGATGTTTAATCATTTTTTTCTGTTCAACTATCCATTGCAATAATAAACTGATATTAACAACCACTTCCACAACCACATTTTCTACTATAGGCAAAGGTTCTAATAAACAGGATGTGTATCTTAACAGAAAGATAAATCCATGGCTGTGATAACTTCACATCAATTTTATTGCTAGCACTTACCCATATGTAGACAGACATGCATGTTTATGAATTGCAGGATAACTAGTTTTGTCATTAAAATGTAGATAAATATCCATGTTAGATATAGGCATTCAGTATAAAATAGCTATGCTTATAGTAATTCCTCATTGTCCCAGAAGACTAAAAAAAAAAAAAAAAATTCATGTTTAAAGTAACCACCTGTGTCAATTCTTCAACCACTAAGATCCTGTCATAAAAACAGACCAAAGCCATGTGGATTAAGACAAGATTGAGAAATCAGTAAATTCCTCTGTATCTTAATGGCATGACACCATTCCATTTGTGGGAATAAAGAATGCAGCTACTGTCAACTACTATCATTGATTTTACACGAAAGGTGTTCAAAGACTGCAAGCATGAGAAGCTACATATTGTTTACAAGAAAGCTGGGTAAGAGGCATGAAACTCGAGCACAACTCTTATCACAGCAGCAGATACTAAATGCTTTCTTCGCCCACCACACTCACAACCTACATGCTTCCATTGATGAGAGTATTCTATTTCTTTCTGATAAATACTTTGGCTTATCTTAAATCACTGGTTTAAGCCATTTAAACTAACCTGCCTGAAGGAAATTAGAGAGCACATAGAAAAGTGGCTCTACTGGTTGAACAGTGGGAGTGGTAACTACTCTGACAAAAGGGCAATATTGAACTGACAAGCAGGAAAATTTTAAATATCTGTGCCATTGCACGAGTTGCCATCTGCCAGGTAACAGCCTAAACCAAAGCTAAGTGTTCAACACCTTGGAATACATACATGCTACAGAGAATATTTTCAAGTTCTGCATACATTTTAAAAGAAAAAGAAATAGCCAGTGTTGTGGTTTAACCCCAGTAGGCAGCTGAGTACCAGACAACCACTTACTTACCACCCTACCTGCAGGAGTGAAAAAACTCATGGGTTGAGATGAAGACAGTATAGTAGGTAAAGCAAAAGGTGCACATGCAAGCAAAGCCAGAAGAGGAATTCTTTCACTACTTCCTATTGACAGGCAGGTGTTCAGCCATCTCCAGGAAAGCAGGACTCCATCACGCAAAGCAGTTACTTGGAAAGACAAAACCCACATAACTCCAAATGTCCCCACTTTCTCCTTCTTCCCCCAGCTTTTATTGCTGAGCATGACGTCATATGGTACAGAATGTCCCACCAGTTGGTCAGTTGGGGTCAGCTGTCCCACCTCTGTCCTCCCAACTTCTTGTGTACCCCCAGCCTTCTCGTTGGTGGGGTGGGGTGAGAAGCAGAAAAAGCCTTGACTCTGTGTAAGACCAGCTCAGCAATAAAGGAAACATCCCTATCTTATCACACTGTTTTCAGCACAAATCCAAAACACAACCCCATACCAGCTGCTATGAAGAAAATTAACTCTATCCCAGTCAAACCAATAAAGCCAATTTCATACTCTAAGAACAACTTTGATTTTGAGGATTTGATAAAGTAGCACAGTAAAGAAAAACCAAGGTAGTTCTGAGTAAGCTTACTCAGATCCCAGGAAAAACAACCACAGTATTGCATTATCCGTGCTAATAGAACACAGAATTTTTCACTTTAGATCACAATTGTAGTAACTAGAATACAACTATGGACATGGCAATGATCATAGTGAACATGTGTCCAAACTAATGCAGAACAGAACTGGTACAGACAGGTATCATATTGGAGTAACACATAACAGAGTAATAGTCACTTAAAAAATGGGCACTGATAACACAAGATGTCCATTTAAGCTATCCCAGCAGTGTGTATGTGCAACCTTCCAAAAATCATTTTGAAAGTCAAATATCAGAAAGATGCTGTGGGAGAGAGGACTGACTTTCACAATTAGCACAAGTATGGAATAGTCTAACTTTTTGAGTAAGATGATGATAATTCTCATGGACTAAGAATGAAAACAAGACATGGCTGTCTTTACAAGGCATGCTTAAAAACAATGCAACTTTGACCAAGCCAGAATGTTGGGATCTGTTTCTTTAGTATCATTTTGATTTAAAAGCTGAAATGTGAGACAAATGCAGTCGTCATATCCTATATTTAATGACAGCATGCCAGACTTCAAAGATACTCAAAAACTATTTCGGGTAAGCATATTAGATGATACTAAACAATTTGTGTACGTATCACATAGGCATGTGAGCTAACACATACTCCATCTCCATCCATAAGCTGTGAATGGAAGCTACTCTTTCTCCAGGAATCTATTAATGAGAAAGAGAGAAAAAGAGACCAAGTACACATGTAAAGAGACCTGCTGATTTCATTCTCGGAAGTTGATGAGTTATTTCAACTTTGCACGAAGTGCAAGGTGCCTTAAGGTCAAGTATCCTCTGGATATCAATTCCACTCAGTTTCTACACTTCATTTGCCTACAGTATTAGTCCAAGAGGTAGTGGTAGTGAGATATTGGGGCACCACAGGTGCCCAAATCTCACATGGAAGCTCCCACCTTCTCCATGGCAGCCTTGCTGGCTGGCTCTACTGGCAGCCCAGCAAGTGATTAGCCTTATGGATGTTTAATTATCATTAAGGAGCCTCCAATAGCATATTTGTTTCAGTAGCCTGGACCAAAATGAAAGCAGAAAATAAGTAGACTGAAGACGAACTTGAAATGATGACAGAAGAGTTCAAAAAAAGCAACAGAATAAGAGCTTATGCATTCTGCCTCCCATCACTCCAATCAACACCTGCAGTATTTTGCTTGTCTCTTTTCTTCATATCACACCTTCCCCTCCAGATTATTTTCCAGAATCTTCTATTTCTTTTCTTCCCATGTTATGTTTCTCCCAGTGTCAGAGTGTTCTGTTGGTGTTCTGCAGTTCATATGCCAGTAGCTTTTAAAGGATAAACATCCATTGACAAAAAACAACATTACAAAAAGCATTAGAAAAACTTCTTTTTAACTTGGTAAGTTTCTTCCAATTTCTTGTACTCATGAGGAGTCCCTCTGCCACCTTCTACATTCTGCTGTGTCATGAGAAATCCTGGAATGCTTCAACCTGATACTCAGTTCTTACTCAATTAGAAGAAAATGTGAAAAGGTGCCGTAAGAAACTATACAAAAATGTGAAAGGAGACAGAAACGTACACACTTCTAGATTTGATGCTGAAAGGCCACTTACATGCAAAGAAAATCATGTCTGCATATATTAACTGCAAGATGAACTTGTGATACTGGTATTATAGAAGTGGAAGATTACCTCCCCTCTTGTTCCACCTCTTTTCTGAAAATAATTTCAAATAGTTTCACCTTAGCCTTCAGTGTAAGTTCAGTCAGTTTTGTGTGGCTCAAGACAACAAATTGATGAAGATGTAATACCACTATTAAATGTTCCACATCCTTCTGAAATTTCTAGCCAATAGCAAAACACTAAAAAGATAAAATAACCTTACCAAAATGCTGGCTTGATTTTAACCATAACTTTACCTATTCTACCTTGAGTGTTCACAATAGCTTACTGGCACCTAAAATTTGCCAATTCTACTAGAATTTCCCCCTTGCTTTAATGTATACGTACAGCCATCTGAAAATATCAATAAGCAAATTTAAAATATTATGAAACTTCCATCATGTTAGCTGACATAATATGTCATATTAATAGCTTTGTATTAAGCATACTTAATTCTGATTTCTGCAGCTACTGTAGGATGAAAAACTCTTGAATTTATAGAAAAATGCTGCAGTCTCTTTGCTTTGTTCACTGCAGGCTCTCCAGATCCCTCTGTAGAGCCTTCCCACCCTCAAGCACACCAACACTCCTGCCCAGTCAGGTGATAGCAGGTTGTTATTCATTTCCCCTTGAATTACAGGGTCTTCATTCTGCTCCCTGTCATCCAGCTCAGGGGAGCTCGACACTCAGCGAATGACGAGTCTTTCTGTTAAAGACTGAGACAGAGAAAGCATTCAGTGCCTCAGCCTTTTCCTCATCCTTGGTCACTATGTTTTCCCTTGCATCCAACAAAGGATGGAGATTCTCCTTAGCCCTTATCTCATTGATAAGTTCTGATGGGAGAATATGAAGTACATTAATACTCAGAAAAATAGAGAAATATGCTTCATTGAAAAAACTTTCTCCACACCGGTGCTTTGGATTTAGTTCTTTATATATTAAGTCAAATCTGTCTCAGTACAGAATATGTTAAAAAAACAGCTTAAAAGGTTCACAAACTGATTTAAAAACCCCTCATCTGTCCACAGTTTGTAATGTCATACTCAAAATGCTCAGTTGTTCTGATAAAGTACAAACCAGAAATGCAAAAGACCCAGTCTCTCTTTAGAGCAAAGATTTACAAGAAATTGAGGAACATGACCAAGTACTCTGATCTTCCTGACAGTTGCTTTGATTAAGGAGTTTCAGGCTACCATTATCTTCTTGTTTTGGAATTCAAACACATTTAGAATCATAGAATGCTTTGGGTTGGAAGGGAAGTTTAAAAGTCATCTAGACCAATCCCCTGTATTAAGCAGGGACATATTCTACTAGATCAGTTTGCTCAGAGTCCCAGCCAACCTGACCTTGAATGTTTCCAGGGGTGGGGATCTACCACCTCTCTGGGAGAGCTGTGCTAGTGTTTCACTACCCTCATTGTAAAACATTTCTTCCTTACATATCTAGTCTAAATCTCCCTCTTTTAGTTTAAAACCATTACCCCTTGTCCTGTCACGACATGCCCTGATAAAAAATTATTGTCCCCCATCTTTCTTATAGGTCCCCTTGAAATACTGAAATGCAGCAATAAGGTCTCCCTTCTCTTCTCCAGGCTGAACAACCCCAGCTATCTCAGCCTGTCTTCATAGCAGAGGCATTCCATCCATCTGATCATTTTTTTGTCCCTCCTCTGGACCCTGACCGGAGGGGAGGGGTTGCTTGTTTTTATGAAATGGAATTGTTTTAAAGACAACCTTCCACTTAATAAATCCTTTCTTATTGAGTACTAATTATATACTTTTGAAATGATAAAAAAACCCAACTTGGTCCCCCAGAAATATCTAGGATAAAATAGTCTAGACACCTGTATTTGTTTTTAACATTACGATACCTTTGTGCAGACATAGCATATCCCTAAATCAAGGTTCCACATCAAATGCAAAACCCAAACCCATCATCTTTTTTAGAAAAGAGAACAATTTGTGATATTTCAGTAACACTTGATTATGAACATGAATTGCATCCTCAGTTCAGTGTTGAAATTTTGCTAAGTTCAAAATACAGTTCAAAGTCCTCCAACAGCTTTCTGGAAGTTGGAAGGAGTATTCTAAGGAAAGTACTGTTGTATAGCTACCCATAAGTATTGTTCAGTTAAGCGAGACCTTGACAATACACCGCCATAGTTCCATCTCAGAAGATGCTTTTGGTATGCTCTGGGAAAATACACAAAGCACAAAAAACTGTCATTGGAGGTTTCATTTATCTTTAAATTCAAGGGGTTTTTATCCTCCAGTAACTACAGAAGTTAGGATTAAGTACACTTAATATAGAGCTAGCAACACTATGCATTGCTATGAGCTAACATGACTAAATATCTTGATATTCTAACTTTGCTTATTAATGTTTTAAGATGGTCCTATGTATACATTAAAGGAGGGAACTCTAGTAGAATCATGACATGTTGGTTGCTCTGCTTTTGGTATGCAGGGTAGGCATCAAAAGGAAACAAAGCAGCAAAGATGAACTCTATAATTTTGCAAACTCATGACATACTTTGGGCAGAATCCTGAAAGTGATGGTAAACCAAGTTAAAAAAGTCAAGCGAGTGCAAAGCCAAAGTCAAACGACCAATGAGGCCATTGAAAGCTTTATCACCCGTCTGAGTTAGACAGCCACAAATCTTGCAAACAGCTACATTCAGCAGGGCAAGGGGAATATCTGGGGACAGCATCAAGTCAGGCTACCAGACAGCACTTGGACACCTTACAGAGGTCTAGTAAATGTCCTTGTCCCCTGAGTCCATGGTGCTGGTTATAACTGAACCAGAAGCTGGGGAAGAGAGATATATGCTAGAATAAAAATTGCTCTCCACCCGCTTTGCTCAACCCACTGAGTAAGAAGTTCTTGATTTCTCCATCATTAAGCGGCATGGTTGTGTCTTGGCGACTCATCTCTGGATTCTCCTGTGCTGATGTTCTGTCAGTTCTCAAGACTGCCATTTCTGATCAGCTCCAAAGGCAACAGATTTCCTAGACCTTTGATTTCATTCACTGTAGCTGCTCCATCTTAAACCTAATCTGAACACAGTATCCACAGGGAACAGAAATTTTACATTATGGTATACAATACTGCATTTAAGGTGTCGAAACATTCATGAGTCCATACACAACTCAAACCATCCATCTTCAAAAAGAATGACTTCTGGCAGTACTTACAAACAGGAGACTACAACATAAAATATTGCTAAAAACGGTATTTTATAGTGCCTGGGAATTCGTGCTTGTTTCAGATGTAGTATTTCAAAGGAGAGTAATTATTGTGAGGAACACTAACAGGCAGATAGTCACTCATTTGTTTTTATTAGTGACTAATTAGTAAGATCATCACTAAGTTTATATTTTAAAAGGCCATTTAAATTTACATTGGGATGAATTGTATGTTATTACAATTTACAGTCAAAGTGCTTATTACTGAATGCCCACTGAAAATATTCACTTATACATACAATATTTATAAGCATGGATAAAGACCTCCACACTTGACAAACAGAACATATCAGAGAAGATAAATATATCTACCTGTTATTCTCAATTAGAATAACAAACTCTGTTTGAAAATTTATTGGAGTTAACTAACTGACAACTTCTAATGCTTTCTGGAATTTAGTGAAAACAAACTGAACAAAGTTTTGATGTTAATGAAATATCTAGGAAATATTTTCTACTAGTCTTTTTGTCTCACTGATCTCTGAAAAAAACGTATAAATATCTTATAGGCTACCATTATTCTCATGAAACAAGGGACGGTTTAGATTGGGCTAGAAGCTTTTCTCACTCTAAAATACCCAAAACACATCACGTACTTTTCCTTTGTGCTTCTATAGTGTAACAAATTACTGTTCCTCAGAATGACGAGTGCTAATTATGTACTGTGGCTTTTTGGCAGATACAGGCTCTACAGCTGTCTGTTTTGTCACTGACAATCTTTCTGTTCCTCCTCCATCTAATGTCTACATGTTAAAAATGATGCAAAGGTGTAAATAACAGGTGAGAATTTCCTCCTCACATCTCTCCTCCTTCCACAAAGCCTCAAAAACATACAGCTCTTATTACCACTTTCAGAGACTGCCCCTGCATTTTCTGACTATTATGCCTTGATTCTTTGTGACAGACCGTGGATAGACGTACAGAACACTATCACACTACGCCTGAGCTCAGTTCTTCTGTGTACAGGATGACTTATCCCTTCAAAAACGTTTGGCTAATACAGTGAGCGGCTTAGTAGCTTCAGCGGTTGAAATGTCACTACTTTGTACTTACACAGATATAACAGCGATTTACTCTCTAAATTCAAATCCTCCATAACTCGTCTCCTTGTTATTTTGCAACTTGCTTCTCAAAGATCCATGTGTGGAGTTTTGCTATGTCACAGAGGTAAACTAACCAACACATAATTGCTACTCTCTACCTCTGTTAAATGAAACAAAACCAGCAGTTCTCTCTCCTTCCCAGTAAATGCAACAGAGAAAATATAACTAAGACAAAGAAATATATGGCTACCCCCTGGTTACACAAAAAATAATCATAGAAACAAGGTTATGCAATGCATATGTCAGCCCAGTTTGGGGTTATCTACAAAGCTTGCTGAGCGTACACGCTGTCCCGTCATCATTCTGCCCCGATCAACAGATATCATGCTGGGTCAAAACACACCTTTGGCAATAGGAAAGAAAACAAAGTCCATCATCGCTTTCTGACTTAGTAGTTAAGTTAATTGCAAACTGAAGCACCTCTCCACGTTGTACCCTAGTGATTACATAGGCCATTAAATACTACAGAAAAGCTACACACCATAACTTTGGTCGTTAATTCCTGTAATTAGGACAAAAGTGTATGAGTGTTAGAAGATTTTTTTTATTCAATATTCAACACTATATAAAAGGATAAAGCAATAAATGATGAAAAATGCTGGAAAAACATTTTCATTGTAGTAGTCAAAGATAATTGATTGGGGGTTAAAGAAACTCTATTGAACGTACTGCCTAGCAAAAAATACAGTGCACCGGATGAGTCAAGATTGTCTATATAGTTTATGAATGGTAACTTAGAATGCATTTCCTATGAGAATAATAATTATATTGAAAGACAAAACCCAAGCATTTACAAAATGAATGCTTGTACATTTATATCCTCAAACGAGCACTATGTGTCTGAATCTAATTTTGATACAACTTGTTCAAGCCAATATGTACCAAAATCCATTTAAAAAACACATCATTTTGCTAATAGTTTTTCCATACTTTGGCTTAAGCGTGCACGTATTTATGTTGCACATTGTGTGCACATACTTTTATATACACATGCAGAGGTCTTTCTGGTAGTTCAGCAGTTCAACTGTATATAGTATGTATATAAACTATATACAGCACATATATTATATATATATAAAAAACATATGTTTTTGTATGTGCATCATTAACAAGAGCTACTTGATTACCTGTTAGAATGTAATTAAGCACTCTGTCAGGAAACTCCGCATTTACAAATTGCAGAGAAGTATAATTAAGAAAGCCACTATGAATTTCCTCAGTTAAACATTATCTACTGCCTCCCCTCTCTACCCTTGAAAACAAAACCAACTCAAAGGCACAAAACAGTTAGTCAAAAGTTATTAGACAAAGCTATTTGTAAACTGATGCTGTACAGGATTTACTTGAATGCAAAGATTACATAAGGTAGAAATAATCTATTTTTTTACTTTTTTTTCCCCTGGAAGCTTAATTTATTACACGTGCTCTTAGGCTAATAGGTCACACATGAAGTTTCAGTTAGAAAATTTTTTTACTAAAAAGTTGTAGATTCCTTCTAATAGAAGAAATCAACACTTAATCAGAGACTGCCACCACTGCACCCACAACTAATCCAAGTATTGTGTATTTTCTTTTCAGATTACAGAAAGTTCATGTACAATACACAGAGCAAGACTTACATATAAGATGGTACCGAAATTGCAAGTTTTTTCTCTGGGCAGCAGATAATTTGAGATATTTCATCTGATTGTTATTGCACAATGTTTTTTAATTGAATTTCTTTACTAAATATAATAATTTATGTTCATTTTGTAATGCTGTTACCCATATAATGTCATCTAAAGGGCTTGCCCATCACCACTGCCAGATCTACCCAGAAAATCTATTGCCATATACCATTTATATTAATAATGCAATTTACAGTGTGCAGAATTTTAGACATAACACAGATTTTCTGACCCCGCATTCAACTTTCTTGATGAGAAAAATCAAAATATACTGTGGGGTTTTTTCCAGAATATATCAATTCTGACCATTTTTCCAGAATATATCAATTCCCAAAGCACAAGTAATTCAAGAAAACACCCATTCACCTACAGGTAGCCAATGAAAAAGAAAATTAGTAATTGTTTTTCTTGCCTAGGACACAGTAACAGCAGTGTGCTGGCCTGGATGGAATGTCTGCAGTCTCAGGACAGAAAGATTTCTGAGATGTAGCAGAGTTCAACTGAGTGAAAACAGAAGACATCAGTGTTTCTAGGATTCCTCACGTTAGGCAAGAGAAAGAAAGAAGGTGAAGCCGAGCTACAGGGTTTCAAGTGCATCACTGTCCTGTGAGTCAAGGAGAGTAGATAACATACATGCCTTGCTAGCTACAGCTCTTTTTGACAATATTCTATAGCCACAAAGAGCTAATGGAAAAGCCTGCAACTAGATTCCCTCATGGAGCTTGGAATTGCCTAGAAAAAACAACAGCAGCCCTAAGACAAAGCAAAAAATCCTTACAGGAAGCTGATTAGGCACCAGTAAAAAGACCAATGAGGAACAAGCTCTTTCTCTCCATTCTGACCAGGCATACAGCTAGGAGAAAGCTTTACAAGGACTGACAATGTCTCCAATAAAGGCTTGATGAAGAAGGTACTTTTCCCTGAAAAAGAAATTTCAAAGGGCAGTATTGCCGGAGGTAACACCTTTCCCATTTCTAAGTATGTGCTCACTCTCCAATTAACCAAAAAAAAAAAACTTGAGGAGAATCAACTTGAGTCACTGCTGTAGACACAAAGTCAATTTTTGCAAATGGCATGAAACAACCCCAGTGGGAGATTGCCAGATACTGCACTACTGTGATTAACAGAGTAGTTATGCTAAAAATTAAAATGTGCATGACATTAACTCTTAGGAAAAAGTTATGGTTGTCTAAAGTGAAGCAAAACTATGATAAAATATGATTCATTAAGAGGCATAGTATTTACTGCATTTAGATCAACATGTTCAGTACTTTCAATTTTATTTACTTCATTCTAACCTTTACATCATATACAATCTCACTTTCTTCATAGATAGAATCTTATGTGCAAATAAGTTCCTGATTTACAAGAAATAAATAGCTTCATGTACTTTTGTAATGGTTGGGTCAATGTCACTAGATTAAATATTTAAATTGGTCTCCATGAATTTTTAAAAGCATTAGACAGACATTAACATCTTTAATAATAGAATTAACATCTCACTGTCAGTTTTTTTTCCAAAGTATATCAAACCTTGCTCTCAGGAGTGTCTTGTAAATTAAATTTCCAACAGACTAATGCTTCCGAGACAAAAAATTGATCTTTTCTATTCTTGCATATTTGTAGATTTAAGTGAATTAAATTTTTTACCCTTTTCTGTTACAATCTGTAACCAAATTATCTTTACATGGAACTCAAAGAACTTCAGTTTTACATTTCAGTATACAGATGTTTCTACCAATTCTTTCTACTTTGAACTTTGCATCTGAACAGGCAAGGGCACAAATTGCTGCTGGAGTATTTTACATTCACTTATCCAGTGTGCCACATCAGTTACTTGACTCAATCCAATGTTTCTTATAATCAGCAAGAGGTCCTTCACTGATAAAGCTATGATGTTCTTGAAGAGCAAAAAATCATGACCAGGCTATTTTGCTTTCTTTTCTTGTGTATTCTATAAGTAATTCATGTTCCCACACCTAAAATCATAGGGATTGTGATCATTTCTCTCCCTTGACCAACCAGAATAAAACAGAAAAGAAAAAAAGGATTTTATCCATATCAATGTCCCTGGACAATCTTGTACTGGACAGATACCGTCTAGGCCTTAATTCCAAATTTCCTGCCAAAGAAAATGTGCCAGCAGCCTCATATTCCCTTCTCTCTTCAAGATCCATCTGTTACAACAAATGATCCAGCATCATTCTGCATCTGTTCTTTACCTAACTTACTCCTACTCTTTTGGAATTACCTGTAAGTTGCTTGAAGTGTTTTCAGCTCTTCTCCTACCTGTCTCCTACTCTAATTATTTTAAAGAGTCATGTACATTGCAATGCTATGTAAATAATTATCAGCAAAATTGTAAAAATAAAATCAGAGCAGAAACCATATTCATAATCTGTAACAGTTGCCCACAAACAGAATTATGACACTGAGTTTGAGCAGACAGGGTTTTTTTGGTTTTTTTTTTTTGCTTCCATTCTGTGGATAGGACTTCAAAACTTCCTAGCTTCCTAACACAACTAAAACTGTTCCCAAATACATAAATCAAAAGGACTTATTTTCCTGTGGTTTTAAACCAGAGAGTTTTAGAAATCAGTAGGTCTTTATTCCTGAATTTTTGAAAATAAGATACTCATTTTGGCACCAAGGATTTTGATACCTGTACTTAAAAGGCTGGAACCATTTCTTACTGAGCCAAGTCTACTCAATGCACTCTGATGAGCTGCTGCGACAGTTAACGGTTTCTGGGCAAGATATTTCATGTTTTCACTTCAGATTCTAAAATGGTTCAAGTCTCTTCAATTCCCACTTTGAATGGTTGATACACCAGATGGTTGTGCTGCCATCCAGAGGGACCTCACCAGGCTGGAGAAATGGGCTGACAGAAACCGTTTGAAGTTCAGCAAGGGCTAATGCAAAGTCCTGCCTCTGGGGAGGAACAACCCCAGGCACAAATATATGACTGGCGGTCACCCAATTGGAAAGCAGCTTTGCCCTGGAGGTCCTGGTGGACACCAAGTTGAACATGAGCCAGTGCTGGAAAGATTCCAGTGAAGGGCCGTTAAGAAGATTAAGGGACTAGAGTACCTCTCCTATGGGGAAAGGTTAAGACTGTTCATCCTAGAGAAGTAAAGGCTCAGGGCAGATCTCAATGGATGCAACTACCTGTAGGGAGGGTAATAAAGATGAAAGAGACAGGCTCTTCTCAGTGGTGCCCAGTGACAGGACAAGATGCAATGGGCACACTGAAACACAGGAGGTTCCATCTGTACATAAGGAAACACTTTTTTTCACGAGGGTGACTAAGCACTGGCACAGATCACCCAGGGAGGTTGTGGAGTCTCCCATCTCAGAGTTATGCAAAAGACATCTTGACATGGTCTTGGTCATGGTAGCTCTAGGTAGACCTGCTTGAGCAGATGAGATGACCTCCAAAGGTCCTTTCCAATATCAACCATTCTGTCATTCTGTGAACTCTAAAACACAGGACAGCTATGTTCTTGCTTTGCAGGCCGTGTTTAAATGAGTGTACAAGAACATGCCTGTGGAAGTTACTCCTCACACAGGGTTCTTGCAATATACAGTTTAAAAAGGAAAGCTAGAAAAGGATAAACCAAAAAAATTCCCTCTTGACTACAACGGGATACCGCACAGGGTGGAAAGATCACCTCATACAAAGCTTTGGGATTCAGATACAAGTGCTTCTGTTATTCAAGTGTAACTGCTTCTGTGTAGAAATAAATGAGATGTCCAAAAAACATCCAGGACAAGATAGAAACAGGGTTTTTTTTAATAAATCCTTGAAACAGATATAGAAAATATTGGGCTTTGTTTATCTATTGACAGTTCAAAAAGATATTCCACAGTACAAGAGTGTCACAGGAATCTAATGAAAATGTCCAGAATCATCAAGGCTGCATATACAAATGAGAAATTATTTTCACAAATGAAGAATTAAAAAGAAGTACAGATCACTGCTCTGTTCCCCAATACCTGACATTACCACACTCACAAGCAGCAGCACATAGGCACTACCTTCACATAGAAAGGAGGTACTTGTCTACAAGACTTCTTCCCAAGAGCTTAAAAGTTACCAGGAAAACCACCTAAAATCTGCCTAAACAAATGCAAGTTATCTTTTTTTTTGTAAAAAAAGCTGCTTTTAAATATGTGTGAGACTGTTGTCTGGGTTTCGGGTTCTATATGCAGCTACCAACTTTTAAATGTACCCTTTATAGACTTAAGACTTTCTTGATCTGGCTAATGAAAATGTTTTATTGAACAAAGGTAACAAGAAATGGTAAATAATAATAAATGTAATAAGCAAAAACTCAGTAACTAGGAAAACGTCAAGGCAAGGAGGAAGAGCTCGATTTACCACAGACTTTTTGACTTGTGCTATAAGTTCAATACAATATTATCAAATTCTTTTCCATTAAATTCGTCTTGTGAAGCACAACACTCTCTTCTATAACCACTCACAAGGGCAAAGCTAAGATGCTGCATGTAGCAGGGGAAGAATAGCATGTGAAAAGCAAACCATGTAAAACTCGATACATGGTACTGCAGCACAAAGATACAGAACAGCTTCTGCAAGAGAGTGATCAGTGTTTACTCTGTTCTCATTCATATATGGGTAATTCATCATCTAGCTGAAACAGGTTCTCCTGCCTTTTTTTTTCTTCTTAATGCAACTGATAAGCAGCACAGTATGCGTTACTTTGGTAGCCACTTCATCTTAAGAAAGTCTTATACATGGGGCATAAGAGAAGTATGATCTTAACCAGATCAGGACTCCCAAAACAATAATCAATGCAGTTATTACTGCAACATTCTGCTTTCTTTATTCTGAGTCATGTAAACAATTACCCAAGTCAAATTGCACATTTTATCTGAGCAACAGGAACAACAGTTTGTGTACACGCTTGAACAGAGTTCAACCTTGCCTATACCGTGCTTTAATTATTATGATAAAATCTTTACAGTTGTTACAATCCTACTGAAATGCTATTTGGGATCCCATAGTGAGTTTCATTGGGCTGCAAATCTTCATGAAAACCTCATGCCCAATTACACACCAGTGAATACTTTTGTTCGCACTTACATTGATCCACCATGATGTTAAAGAGAGTGCCAAAATAAGACTTCCTTCATGCAATCCTGATTTTTCCAAGTAGTTAAAAAATATGAAAATACATTTTATTTGCTAGAAAACTGTATTGCACAGATCACTGGTCAAATACGTTGCTGGTTTGGGTTTTAAATTGACATTTTCATAAAGCACCCATTTTCCAAGGAACATTTCTGATTTTGTCCTTAATTTCACACCCTCTTCTCCCCCTGTTTTCCAGAAATGGGCAGAAGGACAATTCTTTTGTTAATCAAAGGCTCATATGCTGATTATTGTGTTAAAACCATCCCCAGTAAGTATGCTGCAATGTTTCATTAAATCATATAGTTGAAATAAGGTATTCGAATATATGTAGTCATACAACTGAAGTTAATCAATGGTTTGTCTATCACTTTGAGATGCATCTCAGACCAACCCTTCACACTGATGATCACTTGTAGCTAACAGGAATAATTTAAAGTTCGTTAAAATCCTTTCAGTATTTGTTCTCTGGAGAATGTTGAAATAATGTTTAATATCAAGTAAATGACAAAATTCACACTGTCAGCCTTTGAGCTCCTAGAACTGGTATTTCATTTATTGCAGGGCGTATGAGAAACAAACAATCCAAACATAATGAGCCAAAAAAGGATCATTAAATTTTACCTCAGCTTTAAGTCTCTTTTCTATACAGCACTGTTCATTGACAGCTTGGTTATTACTTCTAATATGTAGTGTTCTAATGAATTTAACAGAAAGAGGGTGGAAATAAATACCAACAAGTGATGTGACTGAAGAGGCTAAGCCCTGTGTCATGTATGTTGAAATATGTGTGCTACCCAACAAAATACCTACATTAGCCTGTCAAATGAATAGTAAACCATGAATGCCTCAGAAAAGGAGACAGGGAGAAACACTTAAATAACATTCCTTCATCAGCTCCTCAGAGCAGCCCTTGGAGAAACTACAAACATAACATGCTCCCTCATCCAACAGGTGCTCAACACAGCATCCAACACAGCATTCAGGATAATCTGGTCCATAACCTTCCCCAGCACCGAGGTCAGTCTGACAGGCCTGTAGATCCCTGCATCCTCCTTTCTGCCCTTCTTGTAGACGGGTATCACATTTGTTAATCTCCAGACAATCAGTACCTTCCTGGTTAGCCAGGAGTGCTGGTAAAGGATGGAAAGTATCTTGGTGAGCACTTCCGCCAGCTCCCTCAGTACCCTTGGGTGGATCCCATCTGGCCCCACAGACATGTGCATCTAATTGGTGTAATAGGTCGCTGACCGTTTTCTCACAGATTATGATGCCTTCATTCTGCTCCCCATATCTGTCTTCCAGCTCAAGGAGCTGGGCACTCAGAGAACTGGTCTTACTATTAAAGACTGAGGTAAAGGCGGAATTCAGCACCTCAGCCTTTCCCTCGTCCTGGGTCACTATGTTTCCCCCAGCATCTCATAGAGGATGGAGGTTCTCCTTAGCCTTCCTCTTGCTGTTAATGTATTTATAGAAACTTTTTAAATTGTCTTTTATGGCAGTTACCAGATGAAGTTCTAGCTGGGCTTTGGCCTTTCTAATTTTATCCCTGCTCAGCCTGGTGACATCTTTGTAGTCTTCCTGAGTGGCCTGAGCCTTCTTCCATAAGCCATAGACTTTCCTTCTCTTCCTGAGTTCCAGCCAAAGCTCTCTGTTCAGCCAGGCTGGTCTTACACTCCACTGGCATATGGGCACAGCCTGCTCCTGTGCCTTTAGGATTTCCTTCTGAAGGTTGTCCAGCCTTCCTGGATACCTTTGCCCTTCAGGACTGCACTATGAGCACATATTAAAATAAACGTGGCAACAACAGTCACAGGCAAGCCAGATGGCATAAGAACTATATTATTTTTTAAGAACATATCTAATTTTGTCATTTAGATTTTTTTGTCAGGCCTCAAATCAAAGGTCATTCTACAACAGTCAGGAGTAGACATTTCAACTATTCATTAGTCAGGCTACTCTTGTTCATGTACTTCTGCACGTCTCCTGACAGACAGCTTCCCCAGCTCTCTTACATAACAACTACAGATGTTTTCATCTAATCAATATCATAAAAGGAAATAATGACAAGAATCTAAAACAACCAGGATATTTTAGTTTTCTTCCATGTTTATCAAAGCACTGGATAATTTAGTCCATTTGATGTTCCCTTCCCCACACCCCACCCCCCGGGATTTCTATAACCAGAAAACTAAGGGCATTCAGTGATTTCTTTTTGAAATCCTCTCCTACAGTTTCACTCTCACATGTTGTTCCACTTCTCTGAACATTGAAGGAGTAATTATTTACGCACTGTTTGACCTTTATTTTAAAAAGACAAGAACAAAAATCTGTCAGAGCACAATGATTTTTGTTGTCCCAAAACCACTCCAGGATGCTTGCAAATGTATTTGTGGTAAGCATTACCAGTGTTACTGCAATTCCATCAGAGCCTCATGCGTGACTAGTTTCTATCAATCTCAACAGGCTGCAATGTCTCTGCTGTCTTGATTCCCAGATGTCTTCTACACAGGCTGTCCACCTGTCAAAGATCCACAAGAATGCCAAGACCTTACCATCTTTGCTGCTCAGGCACTTACATGTCCAAATTTGTCTCTTACAAACACTTTGGAGGTATGCATCAATGAAAGCATATAAGCACATCATGTGTGTTGCACATCTGCAACAAATGCCAAAACAACCATCAGGTCAGAAGATTTGCAAAAATACAAATGCATTTCCTTGCCTCAGTTCAAGTACTACTTCTGATCATCTTCTGAGTGTTAGTACTTTAAGTCAGAGACCTTGACCCTGTCCAAAGTTCATTCTGCAAAGCACTGGATCTCTCTCCTGTAAGGAAATTTAGGTAATCTCTGTAGCCACAACAATGAAGAGATGTAAAAGGGTACCTGATGAATAGGTTGGCACACAACAGCACTGTCAATAACAAATGGATAGTGTCACAAGATGTCTTATCATTCACCAGTAAACAGCAAGCAGCTCTCCAGTGATTATGCAATGAATTCTGAACACTGGCACAAACTGAATTCTGTCAGTAATGCCCAGTGCAACTGTTACCTACACTAACCAAACTAAGCTAAAGACGGAATGCATATACAACTAACCACATCTTCACTTTCTTATCAAAACCTGTCCGTGTAAACTTTCCAGTTGACCTGTCAAAGCTGAGTAGAAATTGTCTAGGCAAGAGAGATCACAGCTTCCTGCCAGGTGATACATTGCTTACCTTGATTTTCAAGTTCAAACCTGAAATTTTACCCTATGCAGGATGTGGGAAGGGCAACAGCCATCTTTTTCTCCAAAGCATATTTCATTTGAATAGACAGTTAAAATTAGACTATTCCCTATTGTTAGCTCCATGCCAGGTACAAGAATTTGTTCTGGCACCTCCTGCGAGTTTAGCCCAGTACGAAAACAGAAGACAGCCATGGCAGAAAACAAAATGCACAGTCAAAATGGAGTTTGTAGTCTGACACTGATACACAGAATCCCTAACACCAAGCAAAATTCATGTACTATATTTAAATACTTCTCCCAGATTGTCATAATAACATTACAAGTGAAGAGGTTTATGAAATGCTTTCTTTCACTGACATTTGAAGCACTGTATCGTTTAATTTATCCTGCACAGCCTGCATTTACCCTGCTTAGAAGAACACCTTGGTGTCTTAGTGACATTGTGAGGAGTCAACAGCTCCAGCACAGAGGCAGTGTGCTACTGCTTCTCTTGTAGCAGAACCACAAAACATTCCTTTTTCTAGGTTTCCTGCATATAATCAAGGTTTTAAAATATGTGCCCAGCTCAAAAGCGATGCAAGCAGCCTAGTCTGGTGTACCAAGCGCATAAAATGTAAAAGCACATTTCACACGCTCACACAGAATCTGTCATGTTTCAGGACCTTATCCAAAACTAACTAATCTTATCTATGTCATCTACACTGAATGTGAATCACTAAGATGGGATATTTCAAAACATGCTTAAATATTCTCTAGCAAACAGAAGTGGAAGGCTTAGACTTGCTTACCACCATTTGAAAATATTAACAGAAATAATCCCCACTGCTCTGCACAAAATCTGAAAAGCATTCAAGCTCTCCTGTGGGTAGCATAGAAGTGCAAGCCAAACATGCTTCCTGCTTGTGTACTTGGTTGGAGATATGAGACAAAGTGTGAAATATTGTCAACTTCCAATAACCAGATTGAACGAAGAAGGTTTCATCTTCCTGAAGGTATACAGTGCAACTTTCATGCTGCCATTGATGGCAGTAGCTTAACCCAACAGACAGGATTTAAAAATCAAGATACGGATTTCTGCTGACCGTACACAGACAAACCTCCTGATAACTTCAATGGTGATACTGTCTGTATAGTCTTGAGCATCAAGCTCTTCAATAGCAGCATATATAATTAGATACTTCCTGATAAGTGGAACATTTATTCCTGCATCCTACCTTATGCCTCAACTTTTCTTTAGAATCCTTTTGACAATTACTGTGAAGATACTATAATGCAATTTTTTTTTTACTTGTTTAAAATTTTTTTGTAATTACACGTTGTTGCTCATTTTTGCCAATGGCATGTGAAGTGTCTTAAGTCCTTCTTAAGTATATTAGATACTGAAAAATTCTTTTTAGTTCTACAAGTTCCAGCCCAAGTATTGTGTTAGGATGAATTATGCATACAACTAACCACAGCGTTGTGCCTATCTTTCCTAACTGGCTACTGGGAGGTACTCAGATTATTGCCAAAATAAGCTTATTTCTCCTTTACTCAAACTG
This sequence comes from Bucorvus abyssinicus, assembly GCA_009769605.1. Lineage (NCBI taxonomy): Eukaryota > Metazoa > Chordata > Aves > Bucerotiformes > Bucorvidae > Bucorvus > Bucorvus abyssinicus. Next base: position 14,663,069 of record CM020030.1, on the reverse strand, counting down.
CTGAAGTGCAATAAAAAATAGGGAAATAAACTATGAAATGCAATTTTTATTTTGTTAGGATTTATTTTTGCTGGAACACTACAGGGACAGGGACACACATGTCTTTTTCCAGAAACACTGGTGTTAAATTGAAGCATTGTCACCAAAATGGCACTGCTTTTCATTCTGTGCCTCTAACCAAAGTGATTTGACTGCATAAGTATATTCTCTGCATTACATTATGAATCGTGGTGTTAGTCTCAGGAGCCCAAGGGAAACAACACAATGTACAATAGTTTTCTGTTACTTAATAAAAGCTGTCTTCAGCGTTATAGGTATAATTGATAATGCCAGTCAACAATAAGCAATACATTTTGCAAATGTATTTAGGTAGCATAAATACATTCAGCCTGAATGTTAAAAACTGCAGATATCCCACATTGCTTTGTTATACCAGAAACCTGGGATAAAAGGTTTATGGTTTTGGTCAAAAGCACTGATCTTGACAACACTGCATGATTCTCCCCTAAAGCACGCATGATAGAAGTCCCAAATAAATGCTTTCACTGCACCAGCTCCTGGATTTTTTCTTTTCACAAGCATAATGTTTATAACCATCATTTTCTTTATCCTTGATCTATCTGAGCACTGAATTCATTCCCAGAAATTAAGAAGCAGATTCACCTGGTAACAAAAAGGTCTACAAGAGCAGTTATCTTACATAAAGACAAGCTGCCTAGAAACTCCAACAACCTCATACATAAAGGAATATCTCTGGGAATGGTCATAAGGTCTTCTCACTTTCCTATAGTAGTGACTGTAGGGTCTCTGCCTAAGAGCAAAACCTACACACAACATAATTCAATGACCCTCATAATTTACACTTGTGCTGTCCTTCACAATTGAAAAGCTACGAGCAACTGCCTTCGACTTAAGTCACAGAGACACCACTGAAGCGCAAAGACACTCTAAGGAGTCCAATACAGCACTTAATACAACTCTGACCTTGAAAATAATAGTAAGAATTTCCATTAATGTCTGTAGGAATTACATATGCATGCCGTGGAGAGCGTGAACCTCTAAATGCTTTTATTGTATGATTTAGAACCCTCTTAAACTGAGTATCATGATCTTTTAGGGCCTAATTCCTATTGCATCATCCAGCCAAAACTCACATAAGGAAGAAAGGTTTGGACTCATAAAGTATACTGAATTAAAGCCCATGAAAGAAACCAATTGCTTACCAGAGTGATTAAAATCAGATAATGTTTCCACTGGGAAGATAAGAAACCTCTTCACAAAAATTCTCTTCCAATAGGAGTCAAATTCCCTTTGAAGTTATTCACTCTTTGCTTGAAGTATTTCTGACAGACAATAACTGAGGGAGTCATGAAACTTAATGCTTTCTTTCCTTTTTATATGTCAACCTCTTCACCCCTCCCCACTGTATTTTTTATTCTTTCAGGCAGAGCTACGAACACATACACAAACACGCACAGTTTCCCCTCAAAGTATTACAGATAGGTCTATTTGATTTTCATCTTTGCCGTAATCTGCTCCTCTTCCCCACATAGCTCCTTGTCAACAAATATTTTTTTCTTCATAATATAGTTCTATTTTGCAACCAAAGGTTTGAGGAAACGAGAGAAGCATCACAATTGTGGTAAGTTTTCATTGTATTAGTATATGTTAGACCACCATCTCATATTGCAGCAAACAGTTGTGAAGACATCTGAAAGAACGCAATTTTCCCACACAAAGCAAATGAATTCTAAACACCTCTGTTTTGGCTTTGAAACAAAAAACTGTAAAACTTCTGAGAAAACGTGTATTTATTGCAAAAGATGTTAACCTGTCATTTCAGAAGAAAAAGGTTTTAATATCAAGTAAAGTTTTACTATCAATGGTTTTTATGTTAACCATTACTCTTTTATCTTCTGTTTCTATTTTGTCCTTTTAAAACATGCCAGAGTTAGGGAAGGCCTCATTCATTTTCTCTTAAAATTTGTACATTTTCACCATTTTTCAACATTTTTTGGCCTCCAACATTATATTTGAGAGCTGTAGAAATGTCTTCATCCTTCACAAGGTATCCTGAATGATTTATTTCCATAGAATTATCTTCCCAACATCAATTTTTGTTACACTTGCAGCACAAGAAGCTCCTTTAATTACATGCCATGGATTTATGAAATCGATACATTTTTAAACTTATTCATAATTGTACCCATAACGAATGGAAGTCATGATGTTGGAATAAGAAAATTAAGCTTTTTGTAGGAGGTCCAACAAAAGTGTTCAAGATTAAGAATATTATGTTTCTAGACCTCCTCTCATCCCCTCTTTAGGAAAAATGATCACAGAAGCACAGAAGCCATAGGAAATATTAAAGTAATTATCTACAAAACAGATTCAGCTATCTCTGCACTAGCAAACATCAATAAAGCAAGAAATTTGTACAAGGCAAAATTAGTTAAGACTCTTCCTCTGGATTCTTAACAACTAGTGCTTCCCTCAGTCCCTCACAGTATTGCCAGCTCAGCCCTAAGTTCTTGCATAATGGGATAAGTTTGGGCAATCTCAGGCAGCCACAGCACCGAGTTCTGTGTATGCTGACTGGCTGGTCAAAGCACGTGCCCTCATCAGCATCAGGCAATTGCTCTTCCACCAGTTAAACCCTCAGTTTTGTTTTCCCTCTTGCCTAACTTTGTGTCCTCAAACTTTTAAATTTGTGCCCTCAAACCATTAAATTTGCTTCAAACTGAACTGTGGTTTCAAGAACAGTTGATGAGCAGAACACACAGTCAGGTAGGTAGGTAGGTAGATAGATAGATAGATAGGTAGATGTCTCCTCTCCCCTATAGAAGTAGGAAAAAAAATTGACCAAAGGGATTTCATTAAAACCAGGTTTGGAGAATAAACTTGCTAATCTCTCTGGATAATGTTTTCCTTAAGTCCCGTCCTCAAAAATCACACATCCTCTCAGATGTCAGTGTCTCTAAGTGTCTCCACGAAATACTTCACATAAGCAAAATAACCAAAAACATGGTAACTATCCATTCACAGAAAAAAAAAAAAAGGAAGGAGTTTTTCAGTTCTTTGGATACTTTAAAATATTTACAACTTTGTTTTCTGAGAAATAACTTCACAAGTTAGTGATAACTACATCAAACCTCAAAAATCGCAGAAGGGATAGCTGAGACAACAGCAGTAAAGATGACTTTTTTGTTGTTGTTGTTCCCGGAGACTGTGTCTGTGGACCCAATTTTCAAACACCACCCATGTGAGGCAAGATAGCATTTGCACATATGGATTGTTCATGAGCATGGCAAAGAGAAGCAAATAACTGCAGTGCTCCTTCACCTAAGCAGCCCTGTGAGTTGCTATTTATGACCTCCCCTTCATCTCCTGATTACCATTCCAAAGAGTCCATCGAACTCATATTTTACTTCCCCTTTATTTTCGACTATACAGAGACCAATGAGGGAAGCAATGAGATCATATTCTTTGCTGCCAATGATACCATGCTTTCCAACCACATTCCTCATTATTTTCCCAGCTGTAGTAATTCCTGAACGAAATCAGCCCACACCATCTCTGGACAGGCTCAAATTGATTCAAGAGGGAAGCGGGAAGCATTCTTGATAACGCATAATGTTCCATCCACTTAACACCTAACAGCTGGCACTACCTGTCCCTTTCTGTAAAGAAAGGCTTGGGAAACCTCGCAGCACTAATTAGCTCTGCATTTATCCTCAGCAATCTAATAATATGAGTGAAAAAAAAAAATTGCCACCTCAAACCACAACTTGTTAGGAACACCTCCCTTTTTACCAAAAAAAAAAAAGCTCCATGCAAAGTAGCTAATGCCAGAGGGGACAAAAATAGCAATAATATAGGGGCCACATAACTTGAAGTATGCTATAGTTGCATGCTGGACCAGGCAGCTATTTCATCTAATCCCTCTGACATCTAGCCATGTTTAGTACAAGGTTCTCTCCAGTTAAAGAGCATATTCAGCATCACCGGTCATTCCCATTCCAATATGCTGTTAGGCCTTACATCACATAAATCTTAAAAGCAGGCTAAGAAAGCAAAAGCTCTCTTATGACTACATGTGCTACTGAGAATAAGCTTTAGAATGATCACTGAATTAAGACACACAGTGCAACCACCATGGTTACCCAGTACACACACGGGAAAAAATGCAATGCAAAGTTTAGGAAATGGAAAGATAAAATTCTCCAGGATTCCATTATAGACTTCATTAAGCGTATGTTATTTACCTAGAAAACATGAATCCTAAACCAGAAAAAAAACCATAGGAAAAATAAGAACAATAAAAAAGGAATAGGAAAGAGTTTGGGTAGCAAACACTGGGATATTGCATTGCCCCATTTTAGTCATACTCAGTAGCACACATATGAACTTATTTCTACCAACCTTTAATATAATATTCCCTTAAAGGAGCTACAATTCAATTCCCTACTTTATTTTTATAACTAGTGTCATTTCCCGCTTGCCTCTTATATCCCCCACTTATCTGTTTGAAAGTGATCTACAGTAATACTAACAAGTCAACAAGGAGCACATAAACTGGAAGAGGACAAAAACAAATTAAGATATTCATGAAGAAAAAAGAAACGTATGTTTTCATTATCCTTGCTCCTTGAAGGAGTAATACACTTAGATTATTTTTGCCCAACACATACCCTCCAAAGAGACACAGAAGTTTATGAACGTGACACAAATGATGTCTCTCTAAATCCTTCAAGACAACTGATAACTACTAGCTGGGAAATCTGATGCTTCAAAAGCCTGATGATCAGAAAAAGAAAGGATATATTTCTCAGATCATACAGAGAATCCAGAATGTTCCAAATTGGAAGCAAGTTTCCAATAAGCATACATACCTTTATTCAGTATTGTAAATATAAAACTGTGCCCCACATGAGCTTTCCATGGTATATTTATCATTCCTCTAGAGTCACACCAGTGTGAGGAACAGCTGTTATACTCTTAAGAACAATAACCTGGAACATGATTTTTAATTTCATCCAGTCAAACGTCATCATTAATAAACAAACGGAGACCTGCAAAAAATGCTTACTGCAAAACAGTACTTAGCACTTTACATAATCGAGTCTCATTTTCCATCTATCTCAGTTTGACGTGCCCAGCAGAACATCAGCGGTGAACTACCTGCAGTCAGTGTGAGTTCACGACAAAACCAATACCTTGCAGCTGACTGTTTGTGCTCCTGGACATGCAGGAGTTACCTAGCCAAAACTTAGTATGCTTACATTGCATACTAATTTGTAAACGGTGGATACTAAGACATATAGATTGTCACGTTGCCTGAAGGTTCTACTAGATGGAAAAAGCCATTGGTGTCTCGGCTGAAGATCACTCTGTGTAATTATTCAATGGCAGCCTTAATCATTCCAGTCAGTCAGAGTAAACACATCCCCACCCCTGCCAGCACCACACACTCCTGGGGCTACGTTAGCTTACTGTTAGTTCTCTCTGCCTCCACTTTTATTTGCAGGGGGGACAGCATTTCACTCACAAAAAACATCAGCCTATCCAGAAGCATGAGTCAGCTTTAGCCCAAGTTCAGTCATCAGCCATAACAACAGAAGTTTATTTTCCTGCTTTGGAAGGAAGGCTAAAATTCACCAGATGGATGGTAAAAAAACAAAAAGCCTTTTTTTTGGGGGGGGGCCAATGGGCAAACTGCTAGTAGCTTTAGGAAATGCTGAGTCCATAACTGCTCACCGTTCTGTGATGATTGAAGCGCAACGGTGGGGGAAAAAATTTCCAAGTCGTTACTTTCGTTCTCCTGGAACGGTTACTGCTCAAACATCAATAAAGACAGCAGATGCAGATTGCAGTTACATTTCTGTGGCCCAGCAAAAACGGTTTAGAGAATGTAAACTGGTGTCTCTTCTCCAACGACTAGCTTCTTTCACCCCTAAACACTTTATATAAATCCTGGTTTTGCACATATGCTTTCTGATTTTCAGCATAAACCACAAATTCCTTGCAATAAAAATTAATTCAGTCAGCAAATCTGACCCTACCTCTTCAGCTCCCATCATGACTGCTTGCTGACCTTGCATGTCATGCTTTATTCTTTCACTGTCATGTATCGCCCTCACACATATTTGCACTTTCTTGTCTCCTCTCCCATCTACCCTTGTTCCCTCCCCTCCACCAATACCACTATCTGAACAAAAGTCCAGGCCTCACAAGTACTGAGCAGCTGCAACACCTGAGGTTCACCACACTCAGCTCACCATCCCGCTGGCACAGCAACCTCACCAAAGCTTAGACCAAGCGCAACATCTACAAAGGGAAAAAAAAAAAACCAAAACCCAAACACATCACCACTACAAAACAAACACCATAGTGCTTAAGCACTACATGCCCTACTAGTTTACAGGTGTCACTCAGAACAGAGACCACTGACACCAGGAGAGCTTCCAAATCAGTGGAGAATCTGCTGCAGAGGGGAAAGGAGGGTGAAGCAGAAACAAGGTTGTGGCAAATCTCGCTAATAACAAGTGTAAGCTTTCACCTCTTTTTTTTTTTTTTTTTTTTTTTTGTCTTTTTTCGAAAGATGCCGAACTAAGGGCAAACACATCCCATAAAATTCATGGTCAAACACCTCGTGCCTGCTTCCCCACCACTGCCACCTCCCTCATGGGGCAACAAGACAATTGCTGCGCTTCCTCTTGCCACACCAGTGGCAGAAGAAATGTGCCCAAAAGCACACCCGCACTGTGGCAAAAAGAGACTGGACTGCAAGGTTCAAACTATTCATTTGAACTTCGCTTACAGATTTAATATGCCTCTACTGCAGGTTTTCACAGATACAATGGAAGAATGCACTATTATAACTTAAAAGCAAGAGTACACTATAACAACCTAAGAGCACACTATGTATGATATGTATGTTAGTTAATCACCCTTGGTTACAAACTTACAGCATGCTAAATATTTGCTTACTCCCCCAGGTAAGGGCTCTCAGTTCCAGGAAGGTGACCTTGGATGGTGTCCTGACCAAGATGGAAGGGTCTCCATACAGGCAAGATGTAGCATTGGAGAGGTCACTCCCAATTTTCTACCCAAACCTTATGTTTTTTATCGCCTGATATACATGACTGTGAGCAAGTCTATGTCTGAGTGGATTATACTATCAGGAATGTTTATCTTTGGTGGTGTGATGGCCCTTATCCTTCCATGGGCAACGTTTAGCCTGTACTGTTCTTCTCCTAATTTTGTGATATCTAGTACACAAAGTTATGGAATAGTGGTTGAATAGAACTCGGGATATTTTATTTTTTAAGGGATTTCAAGGCTTCACTCAGTTTTGGTTCTTAGTATGGTGCAGTGTTCAGGCAACTCTGGACTAAGCCGTCTCGGCAGCTCCTCCAAAGTTATGTCTGCCTAGATAAGGGTCTGTCAAAGCATGAGACAAATCTGAGTCAAATTAACAACTCCCTGCATTTCGCCTTTGTTCTCAGAAACCTCTTTAGCCAGGTGGTCCCATACACACACTTGATACTGGGCTAACTGGCCCAAAACCTTCCCTCCACCCCAAAACTGATGCTGAGGCATGATAAGGCACAATTTATTCAGTTGCCCACAACAGGGCATTCTGTCACGGTTGATTTGCCATGCCGGGAGTGGGCACATATGCTGTGGAGTTAGTGAGAGAGGCACCAGAGTCAAAGAATCATAGAATGGTTTGAATTGGAAGGGACCTTAAATATCACTTATTTCCAACCACTTGCAATGGGCAGGGACACCTTCCACTAGACCAGGTTGCTCAAAGCCTCATCCAACTTGGCCTTGAACACTTCCAGGATGGGGGCATCCACAACATCTCTGGACAACTTGTTTCAGTGTCTCACCACCCTCCCAGTAAAGTATTTCTTTCTAATATCTAATCTAAATCTACCCTCTTTCAGTTTAAAACTGTAACCGCTCATCCTTAACTACGATCCCTGTTAAAGAGTCCATCCCCATCTTTCCTGTAGGCCCCCCTTAAGTACTGGAAAGACCTGAAGCCGCCTTTTCTCTAAGCTGAACAACTCCTAATCTCTCAGCCTGTCTTCATATGGCAGGTGCTCTAGCCCCCTAAACATCTTCATGGCCCTTGTCTTGACCCACTCAAGCAGTTTCATGTCTTTCTTATGCTGGGGGTTCCAGAGCTGGACCAAATACTCCAAGTGGGTCTCAGGAGAGTAGAAGGGGAGAATCACATCCCTCAACCTGCTAGCCATGCTTCTTTTGATGCAGACTAGGATAGTCAGCCTTCTGGGCTGCAAGCACACATTGCTGGCTCATGGCCAATCATTCAACCACCAAAACTCCCAAGTCCTTTTCCACAGGGCTGCTCTCAATCCATCTGTCTCCCAGTTTGTACTGATATAGGGTTCGTCCCAACCGAGGTTCTGAAATTTGCACTTGACCATGTTGATCCTCACGAGGTTCACATTAGCCCTACTCCTCAAGCCTGTTAATATCCCTCTGGTTGGCATCCTGTCCCTCTATAGAATCAAGCACACCACCCAGCTTGGTGTCATCCACAAACTTGCTGAGGGTGCACTCAATCCCACTGTCCATGTCCCCAACAAAGATTGTGAGGGTACAGTTGAATACCCTGGGGACTGAGGGACAGATGTGTTCAAATAAAAATGAATACATTCGTAGAGAGGAGAGAGCAGTGGGCCAGGAGGAAGAATGGTAGAATATGATATTGAAAAAAAAAAAAAAAAAAAGGAACATGCGATCAGCATGGTTGATCAGAAAATTAAGCTGCAGGGAATAATGGCTGAATTCCTAGGGCTGCTGGCCATGCTAATGCATCATTCCTGGTATCTGTGGGCTCATCTCCAGGTTTTGATCATCCCCAGCCTTTGCTGCATGGAAAGTGGTAAAAGGCTCAAATCAGAGACATCTGCTGCAATCATCGAGTACGTTGTTTACTAAATCCAACAAGAGGAAAAGCCTGCAATAGCTCAGCTGCTCTCTTTCTGTCATAATTGGGAAATAGGTTTTGATTTCATGGGACACAAAGAAAACAAGGGCAGTGTGAGACATCAAAATGCAAGCCTACAATAAAAACTGAGTTCAGGAAGTTTTGTTTCCTTTTTCCTATGGAACAGGCTACGAGATGGGAAATAAGCACATCAACACGTCTGACTTTCAGTTTCTGAAGAAAGGCAAACCAACTGCTAACTAATGAATTAATATGCTTACATCTGGCTTGAGAAGTTGGAGGTATTGTTGCTCTTATTTTTCCCAAATTCAGTTAGCCTTGAGTCTCTTGCAATATGCAATTATGACAGAAAAAACACCAAATTCTCTAATTTGGAACCAACATTTTTGCCCACCTTCCATCTGTACCCTGCATGCCAAAAAATGAAACAAACACTAAAGCAGCTCCACAGTTTAGTACCATATTTATAATGAAAAGGTAAAGCAAGAGGCCATGGTAAGATTAAAAAAAAAAATCTTATGTAAGAAAGTTTTGCAGGGCTTTATGGTTTGGGTAATATTTCTCTTATACTAAGAGCCCTATTAGAAACACACCACACACAAAATAACTTTACCAGGATATTCTTCCCTCACAGTTCCTCAAACATGTAATGGGGTTTTATTCTGTGCTTTTTTGTTTGTTTGTTTTTATATTCTTTTCCCCTGTCTCTTAATCCCGTACAGAACTTCAAATAGAAAAGCACTTACTTTTTAAAATTTGCATGATGGGAAAGATGGAATTAACTAAAACTAAGCCACAGAACAATCAATTGTCAGGGGAATGGGGGTTAACTCATGCCTGTATATGCACACTTGAAACTCAATTTTTTGCTGGGAGCAAGCTAAGAGTTCTCGACCTGAACCTAAGAGAAAGGACATGCTGTCCTTCCAGGTGTTCCACTAAGTACCACACACCAAGGCAGGAAGTTGATCTCTCTCAAAGCAACTGAGTTTGGATGATGAGGGACTTTTGTTTCTCTTGACAGAATAAAAGAAATCCTAAGGGATGGTTTTTAAAGGTTTTAGGAATTTCCATATACTCTAGATTACAAGAGCAAAAATAAATATGCAGTCCAGAAAAGACTACAGCTCTTTCTGCACTGTTGTACAGATGGCTCCTAATATCTCAGCTCTGTCTGGGGATGAACTATTGAGTAGGTCATTAAAAAAATCTAGGTTTAAATAATCTCTATGTCCAACAGACACTATTTACAGGGGGGTTGGGGGCGGGGCAAGGGGAGGTGTAAAATTGTTAAAAACTCACAAACCAGGTCATTTAAATGAGAATAGTCTCTGAAGAGCATCCACAGTTACTTTACAAATACAAACAACAACATATCAATCCTAAAAACAGTTGGGATTTTTTTAAGAAAAACGACCCCCCGAAAAACCCTGTGAAACAAAAAACCCACAACATCGCAGCAGTCAATGTCATTCTGAGAACAGAAGAGAAGAACAAGAACAATAGCTGCCAAAACTATGTATCTTGTAATTACATCTTACATTCCCTAGTAACTCTAAATATTCAAAAAAACTTCTATGGAAAGTGTTATTCCAGATGGTAGTTATGCTCCTGACAGCTTTCAGCTGAAGCGCACTCCTCTCTACCAAATAAAAAAGAAGCCTAAATGCCAAAATATACAAAAACAGGCAATGGGACAACTTTTTCAGATTTAACTTCTTTAAATGGAATTTGCAGGGCTTCTCCCCGCTTCCCCTGTGAATTGGGAATAAGGTGCTTTTCATATATGACTGCAAAAAATTAAATGTGCCTTTCCAACACCTGCTGGGAGAGAACATTACACTTAAAATCTCATTATGGGTAAAAGTGAGCCATATACGTGCAGCCAAGAATTTACTATCAGTCTAGTTAATGTTTTGGCATTCTATTAGTACAAATTATCTAATATAGAAGTCACAAAGATTAAGATTGTTATGCATATATTTATGTATGCCTATATTAAAAAAGACCATCCTAGTTCTTCCTTTCTATGTTACGCCCATGATCCTGAAGCCCGTTCTGGATCTCACGGTCAACAGCTTCAGCGTTCCCCAAGCAGAGAGGTGGGGGATGCCACCGACACTCATTAGTGTCCTAAGCTCTCACTGGGAGGGGTGTAATTCTAGTGGTGGGGTCCCTTCCTTTTCACTGCCAGGGTCCACTTGAATTTCTTTGCACACAATTGCATACTATGGCCTGCTCCCTTCCCCCTGATCCCAGGGAAGGGCTAAAAGCTTCTCTGCAGCCCCTGATAGATCCCAGGGGCCACTTGTCCTTCAGGGACTGCCTGGATCTGTTAGCAACTTCCCCAGCAGCACTCAGAGAGCTGGAGCTCAGACAGGCTGGGCAATGGGTGCTCGGCCACGGCGCCTGGAAAACCCAGCTCAGCCCCGTGCAGGCCAAGGGCAGCCCAGCCACCCCCTGGGACCCAACGCAGGCTGATATTTGCCCCGAGCAGAGGCAATACCATATTTATAGGGTTGTAGAATGTCAGCCTCCTGAAGCTCCACCTGTGATGAGATGGAGTGATTTTGGTCATATTGCCTCTGCCTATCTGTATAAGGCCACTAACCTTTTGATCTTTGGGTGGAAGATATCAGGGAAGAGAATTTGGTCTGGCATTGTAGAGATTCATACCATTTCATGTGGCAGGAAGCATACATGGTGTTCTTTTGTTCATTTATCCATTTTCTCTTGATTATTTTGTGACAATGTTGAAAGGCAGAAGAAAAGAAGACTTGGGAAAGAAACACGTAAGCCGATCCTAACAAACTCCAGAGCATAGGAGAAGAAAGCATGGAGCAGAGGTACTGAATAAAATCTATTTGATGTGGTTTTGCTCTTTTAGATTACATGCAGCTACCAGCTTTACAGAGTTATTCTAGAGCTGTTCTCCAGTATGATTCCTCTGCTAAATGAAGAAATTGGCAACATTTGAAATTTGTGCTTACAGACATGCCTGGCTGGGCAGCTGTAACTCATATTTCACTGTCTGAACTAGTTTCAGCGCCAGCTTGCCGGGTTTTAAGGTTGCTTAGGATTATTGATCTCTCAGTTTCACACTAGTTCAGGAAGATACTTAATCAGGATAAGTCCCATTGTCTTCAATGAATTTACTGCTTAAATTAAGCAGATGCTTAAGACTCTAATTCAGCAAGATGTTTAATCATAAAGCCCACCTTCAAAGTAGTATCCCTAATGGGAACAGTGATTAAGCATTTATTTATACTCTTAAATATATATTTAATTTTAAATTTGTTATTTTAGTACTGTGCTGAATAGAAAGGAACATAAGTACAACTCACATATGCTTAAACTCACATTACATCCTTTGCTGCATGAATTTCATATTCTTTGAAATATTAAATTAACAAGATAAGATAGATAAAAGAAGGATTTGCAAACTCTTATCCTTTTTCCTGATAGTCTCATCAGGAAATGTGTTATATGTACACACACATATACTCAGAAGCTTCAGTTAAGGGTGAAAAAATCCTACATATTTTATTAGTAATAGAAGAGGTATTTGATTAGCATTTTGATATAGAAGAAGAACCCTTTACATTGTTATGAAGTTGTTCATAAAATAGGTGAAAATGAAAACTTGGAAAGACTATAAAATGTTATTACCGTGATGAATTTACTTGAACAGAGATGAAAGTCAGCTCAAAGTTATCAGAACTTTGAAGAACTGCAACACTACACAAATACCTATTTTTAATTAAAGTGGCGTATAGGAGAAGAAAAATGCAATTCCCTCAGTATTTATCACGGCCCTGATGATCAAAGTTTTAAAATGCTTGCTCACTTGAAATGCCTTAAATTTAGAGTCACTATACAGGGACAAGGACTGGTCAACAGGCTTCTGGGCATCCATACTTCTTCCTGCTTTGTTTACTAGTATGAATGCTCAACTTCTACTGAACATCAGATTAAAATATATCACTGATGTCACTGCATGGAAGCTTAAATTTCCGATAGGTTTTTATATGATATTCTGTTAATTTTCTGTGTATTAGGTAACATAGAAACATTCCAACATAGGAAAGAGTACAAGAGTATGCTTAGTCATATTTTAGGCATCTTTATGAATATTGGCTTGTCCAGTTTCCTAAGTGGAGATAATCTCCTGAGCTGGACATGAGGCCAGAAGGACTTGCTTCAATAAATATAGGCTAGCAGTCACTGGAAGTGATAATATAATGATTTGGATTTCAATAACCTGAGAGTTCAGTTACCTTTTTCAGAGATACAGTCACATTTGAGATCAAGGAATACAAACTAGCTAGTTTAGAAGTAAGCAACATACAAGGCTGGAAGGGTCTCTGGTCCACGTTCATAGGGAATAACTCTTTGTTCTGCAAAATCTCCTTTTATATCTATCAAATTGATTTATATCTATCAAAAGATTGCTGAGCAGCATATGACCTGCAGGAGCAAAGATTTTTTTTTTTTCTTTTTCATTTGTGTCTTACAAAAAAAAAGTCTGAAGATTCAATTTTAAAATTAGAGCTATTTTTTCAAGATATTTAAGCAGAAATTTTCATAAACAAAATGTTTTTTGGATGCAAATTATCAAAGAGCAACAACAGAAGATAATCTCTCTCCTTCATGCCACGTCTGATGAAGTGTATTTACTGTAATGGCGTAAGTTAACTCTCTCTCTATATATATATCTATCTATCTTAGGACGTAAGATGACAGCAAAAGTACTTGTTATGCTGAATTAGTATTATTGAATTAGTACAGAATTACCAGAATTTCTTATAAAATTCCTGCTGAGATGCCATACCTTACTTGTATCAGTATTTGAATCAACTTCCTTAGGGACCAAAAGGGCACGAATCCCTTTTCCTGTAAGACCACGTACAGTTTGAAATTTAAAAAGTAGCAAGTTCACAGGATTTTTAACTTGAATACCAATGAATAATAATAGATGGATGAAGAGAGAGCAGTAAAATGCACAATTACACTTTGTCAAAACTGGACCAAGCTCTTAATCAGTGAACTTTTTTTGAGGCATATGTAAACAGTATCTAACAACCTGGGGCCCTGTAACAGAGCTTACCTAGCCTCCATGCATTGCCAGACCACAAACATGTGACAATAGTAAAAAAGTTATTAATTTTTGACTGTGGCATCAAAATCTTCCTCCTTTAATGACTTAGACTGTAAATATTGAATTCAAGAAGCAACAATGAGCTTGAACCTACTACCATAAGCACAAAAAGACAAGAAATCTTCTAAACTAATACACGTCTCAGTTTTTCTTGAAAAGGAAAGCTGAGTCCTGCCAGAAAAAGCCCAAATTTACTTTTTCTTATTCATGCCAATGAATACTGACAGATATAATTCTTAGTCAGTTTGCAATTTATCCCTCAACCTGTAGACAGTTACCAATTTAGAACTCTAAATATTAAGTTAGCAAAGAAGGAAATACATATTTTCAAGTATGTGCAGATGAGTTTTGTATTTTGACACTTAACTAATAAATTGCTTGAGCAGCAAACACATTTGCAACTAACCTCTGTCAAAACCAAAGTAGGCAGCAGCAGGACCAAACCCATGATCACAGAAGTACTGTTTTCTGGGGTTGTACGTATTACCTGCAGAAGCATTGTTGCAATAAATCATCTCATTTACATCTAAGACGTTCCTGACAAGCTATGTCTGAATTATTCTCGGAAGTTCAGCACTGAGATGTCATTGGCACGGGATGATTTGGAAGGTGACTACTGTTCACTTTGCTATTAGGTTAGTGCAATTTTCTCTTATTTTCTTGTTATCTCATTTAATTTTCTGGAAAATATTATATTAGCTCCATTAACATTAAATTTCTACATTTTTAAGAGCAAAGCTACAAAACCAGATGCTTCTCTGAAACAATTTCTCAGAATATTTCTGAGGTCTGGTTATGTAATCTCTAGTTTTGTTTTAAAACCACATGGAAGTTTCACATTCGAACGTATTTTGCATTGGTTTCTTATAATTGTATTTGTAATAATATACATTCTATTCAGGGAAAAGAAAGTGAAATAAACCTCTTCAAAATTTTATCTTTGATTTCTGTTGTGTCTGAATAAGGGTTTAAGCTCCGTTACATTTCAGCTATGGTTTCTTACATTTCTTCTTTAGACATCTTTACCTTAGGTCAGAAGTAAGAAAATTTGCAGATTTTCTTCCAATTGTGTAGGCAGGGGAAAAAAAAAAAGAAAGAAAAAGAAAAAAAATGCAGCTAGCAAGAAGGCATGTGAAGGCATTTACATGAGCCAGAAATGTCCTCTTGCAGCAAAGAAGGTGAATGGTATGTTGGGCTGCATTAAGCAAAGCATTGCCAGCAGCCTGAGGGAGTTGATCCTTCCACTCTATTTAGCCCTGGTGAGGCCACACCTGGAGTGCTGTGCCCAGTTCTGGGCTCCCCACTGCAAGATGTCTATGGATGCACTGGAGAGGATCCAGTGAAGGGCCACAGAGATGATTAAGGAACTAGAGCCATCTCGCCCAAGAAGAAAGGCTGAGAGATCTGGGACTGTTCATCCTGGAGAAGAGAGAAGGCTCGGGGGGAATCTTATCAATGTAGATAAATACCAGAAGGAAGGCTACTGAAAGGATGCAGCTAGGCTCTTTTCAGTGGTGCTAAATGACAGGTCAAGAGGCAATGGGAACAAACTCAAACACAGAAAGCTCTGTCTGAACACAGGGGAACACATTCTTCACTGTGAGGGTGTCCAGATTTGAGTTAGAACAGAACTCATCCTGTTCAGTGCTTTTACTTTCCAGCTCAGTCTCTGCTCAGTGACGGCACTGTCTGAAGTTAACGGTGTATTTTCACAGACAGTGTCTGCTTCTGGAAGTGATAACGCTTGATGTTGACAGTCACTACCAGGGACTGGTGTGCAGAAAGGATCTTTCTTGTACTCACTTCTGTGCAGACCAAGGTCACTGCTAAGTCCTGTGTGCCACGTTGGGGGTGCAGTAAGTGAGAGGCTGCACCTGCGGGGAGGAGCGGACAGGACAGGTGACCCTGAACTGACCAACAAGGTATTTCATCCCACATGCGTCATATTCAGTAAAATCTGAGGGTCTTGCTTCCTCTTGCTCCCTTCTTCAATGGCTGCTGCCTAAGGGGGATTCTGTCTGTTCTACCTTCAATCCCAGGCCATGCATTCCTGAATCCAGTTCTGGAATCCAGCTCCTGCATCTGGCTCCCAGCTGCTGCTGAGTCCAGCCTGGGCCTTCCCCAGGGTCTGCCCACAGCTTCAGTGGTGATGGTGATGTGGTTGCCATCAGGGGGGTTGTTTTTTCATTTTATTGTTATTATTCTTATTAAAGCAGTTTTCGTTTGCTTTTCCAATCCACAAGTCTCTCTCCCTTGCTCCTTTTCTCTTTCCCCTCTTTGGGAAGGGGAGTAGGGCGGTAGGGGGGTGAAGGGGAGAGGATAATAGAGAGTGTCTGTCATTCATCTAGTAGCTGGCCCAGCTCTAACCCCTGACAGAGGGTGATTGAACACTGGCCCAGGTTGCCCAGGGAGGTTGTGGAGTCTCCCTCCTTGAAGATACTCAAAAACTGTCTGGATATGGTCCTGGGCATGGTGGCTCCAGGTGGCCCATGTTTGAGGGGAATTAGATCAGATGACTTCCAAAAATGCTTTCCAACCTTACCCATTCTGTGATTCTGTAAATGAGCTTTTTACTATTTTATAGTTAATGCTCAATTATTTACAGGTATATGATTTTTCAATGACAGCCTGTATCCTTTCAGAATAATTTTTTTTTAACAAAGGTGAGAAGCTGAAAAGCTGCATGAGTACCTGAGATAGCTGTTCAGAAGCACAGTTTCTGTGCTAAGCTATTTTATACAGCAGAACAACACAAAACTATAAACTGCCGAAAGGCCTCTGAACTTCAGAGTTCCATCAGCATTGGAAGGAGCTGATGACTGGATATGTAGTGCTTATTGCTAATATCAGCCCAACAAGGCAAGTGTATTTATAAAAGGAAAAAAACCCCATGAATGTGAAAGGAACTAAATGGAATTCTTTCACAAAATGCAATGATGAACTGCATCATCTGCTTTTTGAGGTTTTTAGTCTAAAGAAAATTTACCATCATAAGCTCTTGCAGGACTCAAAGAAGCAGGTGCATATACTAGCATTAGTTTGATGACGACCACAAATTTGAATTCCTGTTATTCTACCAAACTTTTTATACATTAGAGAATTTTCATTATAAAATTCTGGATCTTTGCCACTACATCCTTTTCCTCATACTTTTTGCATTAATACTTTTGCTTTTTGCCTGATACTTTTCCAGCAGCATCCTTTTACAACCTATCCTCAAACTAACAATGAATTCTGGAAAATTGCTAACCAATATTTTGACTGCACTGCAATAACTAGTCCGCTTGCAATACTGGGCATTATGTATGCCTACGTAAATTATCATTTCCTTATGTTGCATGGGGTATTTTGGCTTTGTTTTAATTCCCCTTTCATTCAAGAAATTGTCCATAATAATACAGGCTTCATCTAAGACAGTTTGTATGACAAACTGTGGTTTCCTTCAACCTTCAGAATACAAGAGCAAGCTTCAGATGATAGACAAATTTCTAAAGGTTTTCATTGTACATTATACATTAAGGAAAAAAGAATACCCACCCCCATCTTTAACTACAGTATAATTTGTATTATCTAGCAGCAAAATCAATAAAACTGTGACAGCATAAGAATATAATTTTTCTGTTATTCTAGGTCTTGTTAATAATTTTTTTTTCCCAGCCCTAACATATTGCTCTCCTAGGATTATGGGCACTGGGCAATCAAATGTCTATATTTATAAGTATGTATATGTATATACACATATTTAAACAGACAAACACACAGGCTCCAACAGATGTGCTTTGTAGAACAGTCTTAGCAACGTGCTAGAATAGAGGTCAATCACTGAGCCCTGAGTCAGACAACTAGCAGGCTGTTCCATGCACCTGGAACTTTCTTCATCTCTCCTGACCTTGAGGCTTAGGCCTTTGTTCAGGTACAAGCTTTTAGTTCATCTCCTTTAAGAATGATTCACAAAGGTCTGAGCCTCACTCACCGCACATTTCCAAAAGAAGTCTATTCCTCTCTGCTGTCCTGCTTGGAGTCCAAGCCAAGTTGTGCAAACTTACTTGTTTTTAACCTTGGCAGATATTTTATTTTCACCCTTACCTTCAGTAGAACAAACTATTGGTTATCATAGAAGAGGGTGGGGGAAAGAGGGAAGGAAGGGAGAAGGAGAAAGCATCTAAATTTACATCTGGTCCACAGAACCAAAAGATGTTATAACCCTCATTTAAACAAGACTGTGATAGCAAGCGTCTGTATGGTATGTAACTTGTCTTCCCTAATCAGCGTTCCTCAGTTTGACACTAATGTATCCTAACAAGGACAGCCAGAAGTTGTGTAAAAAATAAAGAGAGATTTGGCAAAGGGCTGTAGCTGTCAATAAAATCTCATAAATGACTCAAGGTTACTGTGTCAAAAAATATGCTTCATCTACTGTAGGACTGCAAATTGACGTGAAGACAACACTTTTTCAGAGCCACTTCCTTGCCTGCTTTTAAAGGCAGTTTCTAGACAGATTTCAAACTGAGTGTTTTGAAATCTAAACACCAAAGTATCACACTCCCATCACCTATATAATTTCTACCTGTGGACAGAGTTCATTTAAGGATTCAGAGAAATCATGTTTCATTCAAAGCTAATATCGGTATCTGTTGTGCCACACCACATAGACACGACCTCAAAATGTGTATCTACGCCACCGCCATTAAAAATAAACAAATGAATGAAATGGACTAAAGATACAGAAAATGGATACTGAATGCCAGGGGAAAAATAACAACGTTGCCACATTTTAGTCTGAAGACTCGAGATACATCCAAGTAAAGAGTAGAAATTTCATTAGTATATTGCTTTTAATAACACAATAAAAACAGAGGCTCCAGCTGGAATTTGGCTACAGTTGTTCACATAACAGACTTGGAATAAGATTTAAGATGAAAAAGAAACTGATTACTTGAAATAAGCTAGAGGCAGAAGAAAAAAACAAGGTAAAATCTGAAAACAAAAACAGTAGCATAGAATAACACAGAAAACTTGTGTATAAACTGAGTAAAGCATCTCTGTCTGGGTATATGAATTAAATATTACATGAAAGCCCCAACTGTTTATGAGGATATTGCCTCAGTAAAACCATAATCATTATTTCTCAGAGTTATCCCGGACACTATGACCATGTGGAAAGTTGAGACCTTGAAAACCATCAGAGTATGCTATCATTGCAATTGTATTCTTGTCTATACTTCTTTGATCTAAGTACCTGTATATATATATGTGATTACTCTTTAGATTTAATACTTATAGTCAAAATATGTTATTAATAAATTCTACTCCATCTATTGGAAGCTTGGAACACTGAAAAAACCTGCAAATATATGAGAATAAAAGGTGAGCTTTGAATTGTGTAAATAAGCCCAGGTTATCGCTATTCCATTAAACGTCATCATCTACATTTGGAGGAAAGAAGTACTGTACCTCTGTGACATATAGATGAAAATATGTAACTGGATTCAGGACAAGTGTTACACGTTAATTCCTCCTGAGAGATTAGGTGTAGTTAGCAGCAGCTGTCCCATCAAAACAAGCATTTTGGAAATTAAGAAATAAAAAAACTCTATAACAAGTATTTGTAGCAATTTCACAACATAATAGGAAACCCAGCAGTTAAAACAAAGCTGGTTTTGAAATATAAATAATTTGGAAAAAATAATTTAGAAAGAGATATTTAAAATAATCTCCTGTGGTGTTGTATTTTTCTCCCCGAAAAGCTGCTATTTCTAATTACAGAAAGAAAAAATACTAAACCAGCCTTGCTCTTATCTTGAAAGAAAGAGCGAAAAGCAGTTAAAAAAGGTCATTCATATTCATTTTTTCTTATTATTTTAGATGATGTTTTGTAAAATCTCTACTGGTTAAAAAAAAGAAAAAAAAAATCATGTTAGTATATTATAAGCAGCTTTAAACATATATTCTGTTTGTGCTATCCACCCCAGCTCATCAATTACCTGTAAGTTGTTGGCAACACTTCACTTCAGAGCAAGGCATATTAGCACAAACTATTCATATGATATTTTTAAACAATAAGTAGATGTTCTATTGTATTTTACCCCGATCAATTCAAAAGGCAAAAGGGAAAACATTAATCAAATATATTATTCATTAGCAATTGGTCACCAAGTCTAAGAGTAGAGGGCCTACATATATTTTTATGGCTAGTTCATAAGTGTATTGAAACTTTGAAATTGTCTCTGGAAACTCTCGAAATTAAAAGATCAGTTTATGTATTTTATAAATTGATGGGGAACTTTAAGCCACATACATAGGCTTAGGTTTACTTACATAGGTGTGTATTTCCCTCATAACATACTCTTCATTCTAGTTTTTTTCTTTCTGGAATTTTCCATTGGCTAAATTATCCCATTAAAAGAAAACTGAGAGGGAGCAAAAACCACTCAAAAGCTCCTCTCTGCATTCTTTTATTTCAATGACATTTGAATAGGCCATTTGGAAAATGGGGTAGATGATCTGGACTGTGAACAGCATTTGCACTGAATTTCACACTATATATTAAATACTCTAGAATGATCTTAAACCAAACCTAGAGAGAAAAACTTCGCCATTAAACTGCTGTACAAATACACATTTTCATTTAATCTTCCTCATACCGTAGATTAAAATTTATAAAAGTTCATTAATAACTAATAAACTCTTAGACTGTGCCAAATTGTTGAGGTGTGATGTCTGTGGTGTGACTACTGATCAGGACTTTTAACCAAGAGCAAAAAGAAAAGCCATATAATTGTATATATGTAGGCATATACATATACATGTACATCCATACACACATGCACACGTGTGTGTATATGTATATATGTACATACACTGTTTCTTGAGTCTTTCTTCCTGATGAACGACTACTCAGCTGAGGGGAAAAAAAGCAGACCTAACAGAAAGTTACATGGTCAGCACTGACTGCCTCCTGGAGCAGATGAATGGGAGGATAAAATAATGATAAATAAGATGGTAATCAGCAAAATGTTTCAAATCAAAGAAAGGAAAATAATAGGTTATATAAGCAAAACATTAAATACAAGCCAATTGCAAAATTATTTTATTAGAAGAGTTCACACCACAAACATGAAATCTAGAAATTTTCATTGACAATGCAGTCCTGTCAACAGGCACTACAAATTAATATTAACATAAGTTTTTTCTCCTTGTATTCTTAGAGAACTCATTTTCTTCCAGTAGACCAAAACCACTTAATAGAAAAAACATCCATCTCTATATGTGGTAAAACACTTAATTCTCTTTATGGATCTTTCTACCTAAAGAAAAATTAGTTTGATGTTCCGGAATTCAAGCTGTTTGTTTTTTGTTTTTTTTTTCCTGTTAGGTTTTCCTTGTCTTACTTGTATTTTATATGTTTTTACATCAGGATTTCATGATGGACATACACAGATTTTTTAAAAAGTCATTAAATTCTCTCTTTTTTCCTTGGAGGCCAATGGTTCAAGTTTCCTTAGACCTACTGCAATTATAAGATTGCCATCAACATGGTTTTCATATGAGAAAAACTGCTTACAACAAGAAGATCTCTCATCTCATCTTTAAAAAATAATGCATGGAAACACTTCCGTACAGTTGAGTTTGCAGTGAATTTTAGAGATGATTTACTTTGAAAATACTGTTTTATTGAAGTGTATGAAGACAAAGTAATTTTCAGAGTGCTAGTGGAAAACTGAATATTTATGCCATGAGGATAAAATTACAATAAAATCCCTGTAGATTCTCCCGCCATTCTCTTCACCTTCATGAACTAGGATCCACATCATCTTAACTAAGGGCCCCGCCGGAAAGGCGGAATGGTCGGTGAGTACAGGCACTTGGCATGTGTTTATATAAGTATATATACATGAAAGATTTCTCCAGAATGGAAATATTTCTGGAAATTATTAAAGCATGAAGCATGGAACTTTAGGCTGCCCACTGAGAACCTTCTCTTTAGCAAGTAAGGATCCTGACCACGTCTGGGTCTATGGGTCCACAGCAGCTTCTCACAATGCTAGCATTGTCTTACATGCCTGCGTCTTTCCCTAGCAGCACCTTTGCCTGATCCTTCTCTGAACCTTTCTGCAGTACCTTACCACATGCAGTCTTTTTCCCCCTCTCACTTTTCTTCATGAGGGGAAGAAATGAAAAGTCATGTGCAGAGAGATGTATGAACTCGTTTATCTGACATGTGAAAAAGATGCATAGAAACATACCCAGAAACTGCACACCCAAAAGGACCCAGAAATGCCCTTCCATGCTCAAATTTTTTAGTTCAGGTTGACTTAGTATCTGAGGAGTTAATCAAATCCGAAGACAGAAGTATAAACAAGAGCAAATTTACTATGGAATTTCTTTTGCAATTGGAAAGAGACTTGAAATTAATTCATCTGGTTAATGAACAGAACAAAGTCACTGCAATTATTTACTGTTATTTTTTCTGTACCACAGTTTATATTGCAACAAATGCAAAATGTTAGATATTCATACAGAAGAAAATGGAGACGTGTCATGGTTTAACCACACCTGGCAACCAAGACCTACACAGCTGCTCTCACACTTCCTCCACACACGCTAGTGGGATGGGGGAGAGAATCCAAACAGTAAAAGCGAGAAAACTCATGGGCTGAGATAAAGACAGTTTAACAGGTAAAGCAAAAGCTGCACACACAACCCAAGAAAACCAAGGAATTCCTTCACCACTTCCCATCAACAGGCAGGTGTTCAGCCATCTCCAGGAAAGCAGAGCTCTATCACAAATAGTGGATACTTGGGAAGACATACGCCATCACTCCAAACGTCTCCAGCTTCCTCCTCCTTCCCCCAGCTTTGTATTCCTGAGCATGACATTGTATGGTATGGGATATCCCTTGGTCAGTTGGGGTCAGCTGTCCCAGCCATATCCCCTCCCAAACTCTTGTGCACCTTCAGCCTACTCACTGGTGGGTGGGGTGAGAAGCAGAAAAGGCCTTGACTCTGTGCAAGCCCAGATGAGCAACAGCTAAAATATCTCTGTGTTATCAGCACTGTTTCCAGCACAAATCCAAAACACAGCCCCATACCAGCTACTATGAAGAAAACTAACTCGATACCAGCCATAACCAGCACAAGAGGGTCTAATGCCTGCAAACCAACGGGTTACTATGCAAAACTTAAATAATGTAGTTTAGGTTTCTGTTTCAGATTATATGACTAAGATATCCTCTATTTCATATATGGATGGAGATTATTAATTATGGAACAACACAATAATAAAGAGAATCTTGAACCATTTTTGTTTGTTAACAGACAGAAAAAAGATTAGCAATACTTTCTTAAACATAAATAGGAGCAAAACAAAACCACAAGCAAATCAAAACACTGCCTGAGGGGGGGGAAAAAAAAAAAAGAGGATTAATTATAACTCTTACAGTTATCAATCATTATACTAGTGGTACTTGATTAGTCCTAAAAAGAACTGGTATGATTTGATGGAGTATCAGCTTCCACCTACCTAAACTCTCCATTAAATATATGGTAACTTCGTAACCAGCTCAGCTCAGCGTTTACTATCACACCATAACATGTGTGAATTTTACAGTGCTGAAGCTTTGATTCAGCAGTCGACCTCATTTCAGCGACAAATATACATCTCAATGTAATAAATGTAGATGATTATCCTGAACTATCAGTCAATGTTTGATTTATATGCAGATTCAGGGACTAGTATTAACCATTGCATGTTGATGCATGCTTTTGAAAATCTCAGGGTCATACTGATGATTCAATCACCTTTCAAAATATCTTTATATTCAGGTTCACTGCCTCATTCTTCAAGCTTCCTAAGTCAGTAGCAATGCATGGGTGTGCCTGTTACAATAATATTTTAGTAAATGGGAGAGAAGGATCAGTCAATTCAATTTAAAACCAGCAGTAATAACGGTTATACCCTTCTCAAAAACTCAGACGGGGCATTCTTCTTCACATCTAAGCCAAATAAATATATTGTTGACATTAGTTATGAAATTCTGTAAGCTTTATGTTCACTTCATCATATACCATATCTCAGGGGGTGGCTGGGCTGCCCTTGGCCTGAGCAGGCTTTACCAGGCTCCCTGTGGCCAAGTGCCCATGCCCCAGCCTGTCTGAGCTCCAGCTCTGTGAGTGCCGCCGAGGAAAGGTTGACAGACCCAGGCAGTCCTTACCAGAGAAACAGCCCCCACGTAGATTGGGAGGCTGCAGGAAAGCTTTTAGCCCTTCACTGGAAGCAGGTGGGGATGGGAAAACACATAAAAAAGAAATCCATTTGTACCCCAGCAATGAGGAGGAAGGGACCATGAAGGTCCCATTCATCCTGGTGAAGTCACTGATGAGTAGCTGTGAGACCCCCCACCTCTTTTCTCAGGAAAGGCTCAAACACTAAACACTTGACCATCAGACCCAGAGAGTTATTGGTTAGGCAAGCATAACACCAAAAAATTTTAACAATTTTAATGGAATTTTTAACAAATTTAATGGAATTATTATCAATGAGGATTTTCTGTACTAATTTGAACTCTGTATTGCTGGACTACTTACAACTGTCATATTGTGATTAGGTCTTAGAATTTTTTGATAGGTTAATAAAAAATTCTTGGTTCTCCCTCTCTTGCATATAATACCATATTTCTTGTCTACAATAATGTGTGACTGTATATTTTGTTTTATTTCATTGAATTATAGTGTGACAGCTCAAATGAACTGCATGTCCCATTGTGTTAAGTCCTGTGCTTAGACATCTGAAGAGCTTGAAGTCCAAAGTTGCAATCTTATTATATTCAGCAGGCAAGAGAAGACATTAAGAAAACAAAAAGCTGTTGTATTTAGTGAACTGAGGAAAAAAAAAGATTAAATGATCTGCCTTATAGCAACAACAACAACAAATTATAAAATAAAATATAACTAAAGGTTCTAAGTTTTTATCCAGAGCAGTACCTGTTGTCACCTCCAGTATCACAGTAGAGAGGAATTATAAAATGATTCAGGATCCTTGTGCTTTAACATGGTAGAGGCCACATTTGACTTGTTGATAAGCTAGTTTGATGCTTTCTCTTCTGTTTCTTTTAATCCTTATTACATATGTTATTAACCGGCATTTTCCAGTGTAAGGTCAGTTTAAGAAATTTGTGTTTCATCGCCAACATAACTGGCTTTCCATACATGACAGCTTGCCAGCTACAAAAACCTCAAATTATACTCTCTGCAATAGAAAAGAAGGAGGACTGTGTTAGGTACAAAATGTTGTGGTAGAGGATCAGAAGGCCTCTATTAAAACTTGCAAAGGTGTGATCCTTTTGAGGCAGTCAGCTGGGTCTAAACTGATGTGGGTGGGACTGCATCAGCACACACCAACCTCTTGATCACCTGGTTAGGGCACGAAACAGACCTCTCTACCCTGCACATTAAGGTGTCTTTTCAGGGGCTGAAATCACAAATGAGGGTGGAGGAAAGCCTTGCTTTGAGACATGCTGAGAACAAATACCTCGGACACAGAGTTCACAGAGCTCCAGCTTAAATGTACCCAGTGTTAAGAGGGTTAACGTGCGTCTTAAATGCCCAGCACTCCGGGCAGCGCCTGTTTCAGTTGCAGCCCGTACTATTCTGACGAGAGCCGTCTTTTCAGAGGCTAGGTCTCTCCTGCTCAGAGGTGGTATCACAGGACAATGTGAAGCTATTAACAACCACCTTCCCTGCCATGTGAGTGAGCGCAAACAACTTACCTTAGTACTCCTCAGAGCTCCTGAAAGAGCTCTGCTGAAGAAATAGGTGAGAAGAGAGAGAATTCTTGTTATTTACATTGTAGTCAATGGGTTCAGATGGAGCTGGAGATGATCTATTGTGCTCCCAACTAAACCCAAGAACAGTGAGAGTGGCTGGGACCCCCCCACTCTGTATCTAGAGTCCTTTTATTCATACAAAAAGGGAGGGATCTGATGGCTGTGGCCTCTCATCATCCTCTCCTCACGAACACAAGGAAATCACACACCAAGACACCAGGCCCTGACATGGGCTAATGCTGGATAACAGAAGAAGAGGTTATTTTCTGACAGAAAGAAAGAAAAAGAGGGAAAGAGGGAGAGAAAGAGGGAGGGAGAGAAAGAGGGAGGGAGAGAAAGAGGGAGGGAGAGAAAGAGGGAGGGAGAGAAAGAGGGAGGGAGAGAAAGAGGGAGGGAGAGAAAGAGGGAGGGAGAGAAAGAGGGAGGGAGAGAAAGAGGGAGGGAGAGAAAGAGGGAGGGAGAGAAAGAGGGAGGGAGAGAAAGAGGGAGGGAGAGAAAGAGGGAGGGAGAGAAAGAGGGAGGGAGAGAGAGAAAGAGATCCACAAACCAACGCAACATGTTTTTGTTAGGGAACAACTCTTCCCAGCCGTTCGCTATTGTTTTTCCTTTTGCCTTCAGCATCCATGTAACAGAAACCGTTTTGCATTTCTAGCTAACATTTTGTATACACTGCATTTCTGTTTACGTCATTGGGAATGTCATTGGGATTATAGCTAACAGGGCAATGAAAACTTTTTTTTCTCTCGATATTCAGCCACCCATGCTGCTACACAAGTGGAGGATGTCAATTGTACGTAACAAAAGGTAAAAAAATAATTCTAGTGAACATTAAAAAAACCAAATGGGTTTAAATAACCATACTATGTTAACTCCTACATACTAGTAAATTTATTTTAGCTTAGCAAATATAGCACAATTAGCTCAAAATATATGTACATAATAATCTTAGGCAAGAGCTGCACTGAGAGGTAGACCTATTTATAAGCCATCAATGAATATAAAGCAGCAACCGTGAGGTATACAGCACTTCACCTTGTGCACACAGCTTTGTTCCTATCAGAGGAACCTCAGAAAGATTGCAGTATAAGAAAAGGGTTATATCTGTATAAAGAAAGATCTAATGAAATTAAGTGCCAGACATAAGAGAAAACAAGTATGGTGAATAAATATTCAGAGTGAACAGTGTCCCTTATCCTTTCCATGCCTATGAAGTAAGGCATAACAGAAAGAAAGCCTACTTCCAGACTCCTTA
This sequence comes from Bucorvus abyssinicus, assembly GCA_009769605.1. Classification (NCBI taxonomy): domain Eukaryota; kingdom Metazoa; phylum Chordata; class Aves; order Bucerotiformes; family Bucorvidae; genus Bucorvus; species Bucorvus abyssinicus. The sequence continues at coordinate 14,635,845 of CM020030.1, read as the reverse complement.
AATGTGGATTGAATTTGGTTCCATTAGAAAAGTGTGGTTTTGCTTAAATTAATTCTAGTTGTTGAATGCACTGAAGCAATTTTCTTCCGATCATTGTCAGTGGATTCCATAGAATACTCAACATAGTCTTTCTAATTTTGGTTTTAATTTTAGGTGGTAAAATCTGTGATGGCTATTTACCAATGCTAGGGACTGACTTAACTCAATTCACTTATATCATGTTGGGAATTAAAACAACCTATCTGGGATTTTGCATATTCCTGTTTTCATTCTCATGCAACACTGGAAACCTTAGCACAGATGGTTCATTTTATAATACTGTAATGAAATGTGTATTATCTCAGATGTTTTGGCAGTTCTGGATGGTCTGAGGAGGTTGGCTGGCAAAAGGAGTCAAGCTGGTGCAATATTGTGATGAAAGGAAGCAATCATGATGTTTATTTCTGAAATATTTCATAGCAAGCGATGAATCTATCTTAATTCATGTAAGTACTGATTTTTCTCACTGAAGAAATTAAACTGTTAAGAAAAAAAAAATCAAAACAAACAATCCATATCTATCTGTCTGTACCAAGCAAGCTAAATACCTTTGTTTTGGAAAATGCTGTCTCTTAATACTATACCAGAGTAACATGTAGTGGAACACAAAAATACAGAAAAGAGGCTGCACCTAGAGTGTCTCAATTGAGACCTAGAAAAACCTTAAATTATACTGCTATTGTATTTAAGTTTAACCAAAATAATCTATGAAATAAAGATATATGGTTTATCTTCATTTATGAGATGAAATTTCTTTTAAAGGTAATTATTATTCCTTGCAGGTCTAAATGCAACATGATGCGATGGCAGCTTGTGTACTAGTGCAGTGACAAAAAGGTAGTTAGGAGAAGCGACTGTAAACGCCATTGCAAGCTTCTGCTGTATCCTAACATATTCCTGATTAGCACATGCTAGCACCCGCCCATGAGATTGACAATCTCTTGTTAACAGACTCCTAGTAAGAGGCAACTAAACAGTGATTAATTTGGCTATAAAGAAGAAACAGGACAGAAATTAATTTTAATGTGAGTTAGAACTAATTTTTAGAGAGTATTTTGTACTACTAAATATACTGAATTTTTTCTAAACACCATGGCTACAAGGAAACATCAACTTCCATTACTATCTTAACAATATTAATTAAGTGCAATGCTTTCAGGCTACTGGGAGATATTCACTGCCCATTTTGCTTCTAGAAAAATCACAGCCTGATTTGAACTCCTTGAAATGACATGAGTGAAGGTTAACAAAAGAAAGGGTATGAATAATCAAAGGTCAACAAATTAGCCATTTCAAAAATAAGAACCTGCTATTTAACTGTGGTAAAGAGATTTTTAAGATACACATATCGCACGGTCCTTCTGTAAGCAGGTCTAGCAAGAGCCAAGTAAACAGAAATCAATCTAAAAATAAATCAACCCTATTCCAATATTTGTTCCGATAGAAATGATAAGTCAAATTAAATCATTTAACCCCTTTGTCATGGCTTCCTGCAATCACAACAGGACTCCACTGTGTACTACAGGCCCAATCTGTATTATCACAGGAACTCAAAATAGTGCTCAGCTAACTCGCTCAGTCACTGCTGACTAACTGCAATACAGCACAGTTCCACCCAGCCAAAATTTATCGCCGATAGAGGAGGAACGAGAGACTCTTCACCTGCCTTATCACAGTGGGCACTGTGCCCCCACCCTTAGACAACCTGTTAATATGCTTATTGTAGTCTTAAACTGCTTCCATAAAAATTCAAACTTAGTAAACTTTTATGAAGACTGGCAGCCCACCATCATGTTCTCGCCCAGTCCACCCAACTAAGAGGGCACATCTGTCTGAGGCAGCAGCTGCTAAGAAAAATCCTAGTACCACCAAAATCTTCTAACGACGCATGCACTGTTGTCCAGCAAGCTGCTGTGATGTGCCTACTTGCTCAGCTAAATGACTGAAGTAAAACATACAAATTCAAACACAAGCTGTCTGTCTGACGCATTTCTGAAGTTGAAGCCATGGAGCTATTACGAACACAAGTATGGCAAGAACTGGAAGATACGCAATAGGGTCACGAATGACCAGGTGCATGAACAGTCCAAGGCCCCCCAAAAGGGCCTGTGCACAGGCAGGGAAATAAAGCAGAAGCAGTATGCTTCTTGTGTTTGTCTTATGATTCAAGTTTGACAGAAAAAAAACTTACACAGTGGAATAAATATCCAATTACATAAATCGAGTTTAATCCATCTCCAAGGCTACTCTAAAAATAATCCATGAAAAGACAAGATGAATGGAATATAATTTATCTGAACTCTGCAAAAGTTCCAACTCAAGCAAGGCTTTGAAGCCTACCTAGATGATACATGGTTGTTGGTGAAACTAGTGAAATAGAGCCTGAGAGGGAGGAACTGGATTGCTTGCAGAAAAAAAGAAAACGTTTCAGTGACAGTTTTGTGTTCAGTACTAAAGCAATAGGCCTACATTATAAAGCGCAGAATCCCGACAGAGTATTTGGAAAAAACCCAAAACAAACAAAACCCAAAACAAACAAGCAAAAACCCCACCAAAATTAAAGAAATCCACAACGAACAGCTTGCTTTAGTACAATTTGCCAATTACACCTTTCAGTGGCTTCACTGTTAATCAGGGCTGAAGAAAGGAAAAGGTGAGAAAACAGGGTTTATTCTCCTCTGCTTCTTTTGTGAAATCTGCTTTTAATAAATCATGCTGCAGGCCCATCAGTTTCCACCGGCACACAGAGGTGAGGCAGGAGCAGGACTTCACTGAGACTTTGAGACAGCTACTTCCAGTGTGCACACTCAGGACGACCATAACAGCTACGCAGGAAATACAGCCACTGTGCGAAAGACTCCTGTTCCCACTCAAAATAGCAATATATGCAGAAAGTTACGAAGCATGAAGGTAAACTTCTTCTGATCACTAAGTGGGTTTATCAGTGAAAATATCAGATCAGGGAGTCTACACACCCTCTAAAAACTATCATTTACACAGAGACCCGCCATTCCCCATAAAATCACAGCACAAGTTAAAGCTTCCTATGGCATCCATCTAACATCTCACTCTTCTCCAGGTCAGCATGATAGATCTCTTTTCATTATTTAAAACCCCATTTTCTGCCAGCAAATCAATTCTTTTTTTTAGTTTCACTTAAACTTCTACTCTCTTTTGTTCTTATGACTCTCACTAACATTCTAACAGATCTTTTCCCTGACTCTACACTATTTTACTGAAGTCTTTCTGCTAATTCTCTCACTCTTGCCGCTCCTCTTCAGAATAAATTGTGATTAAAAATTATTAAACCCATAATTCTTGCCCCCAGTACAGATTTTCTATTGATTTATAATGTCAGCTTCCCTTCTCCTCCTTTCTCTGCTTTCTCTTTTTTGACTCTTTTTGCAGCTGTAATTCTGCTTCCACACCACCTCATCCTGCTCAGAGCTTTTAGATTCTCCAGCAATAGAATCTGAAGTACACGAAAACCAGAGCTTGCCATTTGACAAAAAGCCTGCCTGTTACACGCTGTATAGCAATAACTCCTTTTCTTAGAAACAAGTGAGGAAGCCTTAGGAACACCTAAACGTACTTACCTCTGGGAAAGAGCAAAGTAGCCAGCACCAGCCGTTTTCAAAATGGTCACACCTCACCTGCGTTTGTTTAACCCCTTTGAAGTTAATAGTGCTGCCCTCAAAAAGGCCCAGTAAGGGAAAAAAAAAAATGCTAGGGCTGCAGTTACAGATAGTTAGGGATGTTCTCAGAAAAAGATGTTTTGGGAAGTACTGCAACTAAGTTAGTGTTTCCTTTGTTGTCTATTATGTTATTTAAGTATTTCTAGAGAAATTTGGGTGGTCTGGCATAGGGAAGAAATGGTCTCTATTTTCTGAAGAATAAGCTAATTCATGGTTACACTTTCACACAGAAGTAACTGGCAGCACCTCAGAGCAATATGTCTCAACAGACAGCAAACTCTGTCAAGACAGCATAGGTTTTTGAAGCTATGGGTAGGCATTTGGGTCCTCATCATTCGATAAAGAATTTAGAATTCTTTGGAGCAAAGCTAACAATATCACGGTTATTGACAGCAGGCCAGCTTTTCCTGGTTTGGCACTCAAACATCATCCAGAGAACGCATTTGCTGCCCAGGATTTGGCTATTGCCCTCATGCTCAGACAGCGGTAACAACTCAAGTACTAAACACGTGACCAGTAATATTTGTATTGTAAGAACTGAATGCTCTGACACATTAAAACACAAACATACTAACATTTCATGCAGCAGCAAAAAGATTTCTCTGAGACAAGACCAAATAAATCCCACGTTTAATCTAAGGCTTAAATCTTGCAAACAGTTTATGGCTTGTTCTTATATTTATTGTGAGTGGTATCACTGAAATCAGAAAGACAAATGGCTCCATAAATCTTGAGCACAAAATAGACAAGGAGAGAAAAACAAATGCTACTCTCTCCTGGCAATTGATTTGCTCAATCCAAGCAACTGGCACCCAAAATGGAAATTGAGTCCTCTGACCCCTAACCCAGCGCTTCAACATTTCTCTCTATCAGTCTACTGCTTTCCCATTTAAGACAAATTACGAACTTCGGAGCTTATCTCCTGAGGATCTCACACAAAATACAAGAAAATCAACCTGCAAAGAGTATGATTAGTCTACTTGTACCACTATGTTTTTCTCAGCTGATAAACGTGCTTAACCTGAATCGCCTGAATGATCAACATCTTATTGCTTTAACACGTTTGCAATGGGCACTTACCCAATTCCCATCTCCAAAACCTTTTTTTTTTCCCCCTCTAAACCTTTATCCCAAGTCTGAGAACGTATAAACATTATAAACATGTATAAACATTACCTGTCTGTGAATTTTCTCTCTGACTTTCCAGGTCCTGTCAGCCCTGACTGTTCCTGCCCACCCTTGGAGCTTCCCTCACCATGCCCATGACCCAGAACCCCATGTCAAACTTCCAGGGCCACCAGCCCCTGACCCAGGAGCACCTTAGGTGGGTCTGACCCCATCTCAGCTGCTCCCACAGACCAGGTTGATCCTGACTTCCTGGCTTGACTTTGGCCCTGCATTATCTCTATGGGCTCACTGGGGCTGGGGCTGCCCCAGCTGCCCCTCTGACTGCCCTGCTTCTGGGCTGGGGGCGATGGGAAAGACCTTGTCTGCCAAACCCTCCCAGAACGCGTGAGTCCCCCAGCATCAGGCAGCTGCCAGCTCTCGTGGCACCTTGGCACTGGTTACCTTTCAATAGCATCAGAGAAATTGAATACTAACTTTTAGTTGCTTTGGTGTTGGGGTTATTTTGGTTAGTTGTTGGTTTGGGTTTTTTTTTTTTTTTACTTATTGGAGTTAGCGGTAAATTCATCAGTAATCGACGTACTGTCTTCAATTACTTTATGCCTCTTGTGTCCATATCCAGCAGATAGAGAGTGGCATCTTCAGAAATTCTGGACTGATTCTGGACTCATACAGAAAATAATCAAGCACTTTCCTTGGTCACATATGCAGCATGTTCAGGTCCTCATCCTTCAGCATAAGACAAAACCATGGATCCTTCAGACGGCACAGGGTATTTCAGCTTAAGGAGTTTATGCTGCCTTGGTGAAGAACGCAAGTGACAGTGTACATGGCAGTGATATTACAGCCGTGTATTATATCACCAGATTATGAAAATGGTGTTTATTTGCTTTCCTTTACTCACAGAAGCAAAAATCATATTTTACAGAGTAAATGCCTTTATTTTTTCAAAAGATACTTCTTTCTACTGAAGATATACTTTACAGAGAGAAGGATAGAACAAAGCATTGCAGCTGGGTATGTCATGAATACCAAGAAGGGTAGAACAATTACTCCAGTGCAACAATTAACACTTGCATCCCATTAGGGAATGGCCTCACTACAAACCTTGTCTATAATGAAAAGCTTTGCATAGGAAACCTCTAATATATATTGCCATTTTAATTCTGCCCTACTTATCACACAGTAGTTTGAATTTCATTGCAAGCGCCCTGTCAATTAAGCTTGCAGTACACTGTGTGCAAGGAGTCATTACATTCTCCAAGTCATTTTATTTTTAAAGATTTTTAAAAATCTTTTTAAAGATATCTGTAGTTCACAAATCCATCTGAAAGCAATTCTTTAAAAAATTATATTGTTTATTTTACGTTGCTTTAGAAAATGTCATAGCAGTATGTAGCACCTTTCTATTTTTTGTGGTTAAAGATGATTTAGTCCTTCAGATAGAAGCAAATTATTACTTTTCTCCCCGCTCTGTGATACAAATAAGTAAGCGCCAAAGTAAAATTCCTTCATTATGTCACAAAGACAAAATCTCTTTTTTATTCAAAACCAGTAATATGTAATTTCTCCCTCACTAGTTTAGTCCTAAAAGATGGCATTTGCTCAGCAGAAAAAGGTTTTCTTTTTAGTTCAGAACTTTTTTGTTTACTTTATCATCAGAATGCCTGAGTGAATTCTAGAAATTCACTGCCTTACCTGAGCACCCTGCTGCCAGATGCGGTTCATTCTGCTTTTTTTTGGTACTTACTGTGGATGTGTACCATTGCTTTGTTTAATCTGACTGAAAGATAGTTTCATCTTATTGTTACATAATGGACTTTTACAGAAACTTAAGTATAACATTAAGTTCAATTTAGAATTTTTTTTAAATTAAGTGTTTAATGAACTACCAATCAAGTTTTGACCGTATCTCCAAACATAAGCATTTTCCACATAGGATTGAACTTACAAGCATAGATTGTTTGTCAGGATCTGCTAGGGATCAAATGAGAAAGTTAGTTATCTTTTGCCAAGAATGCAAAGTGTAAATGACACATTTTTAACTTTTTGTTTAATTTTTTTGTGCAATGTTATCTGTGTCTAATTTAGCAATGACATGGGTAAATAGAGTCTTCTTATCAAGGTATCTGAATATACCTTTAAATATTTTTTCTTGTATTTTGATTAACATGCCTGAAATACATCAAAGCATGATATATAGTGGAAGGCTGCATTTTTAAAAGTTGAGTCTTTTTCTTTCTTCTTCTTTTTCTGAAGATATCATACATTACCTTTGCATTATCAGTAATTTGCAATAGTTGAATTTAACTATCTTGAGGCCAGTGCGCTGAACTGATTGACTCTCGAGATATCTGAACTAAATTTATGCATCATTTGATGAAGCCTGGCTTTTTCTGACCAAGACACATGACTATATGAAAAATTTTCAGCAACACATTGATGTTAACGGGACACTGAACCAGTTCTCTCAGGGTCAGTTTTTCAGTACAAGGAGACTGTTTTGCTATTTGTTGATGCTGCCACTGACATTTAGGGATGCACATGCCTAAAGACATCTGCAAGGTAAGAGATTAAGGATCTGGGGAAGGAAGACGATACAGCTGTGAAAACTTTGCTGAGCAAAACATTAGTTTTTTCCTATGTATGGCCCCTCCATAGTTTGGCTGGTTTTGTTAGAGCTTGGGTGGCACTCAGAAAGCTGATGCTTAGGCATGAATGCACAATCTAGCAAGTTTCCAGGGGAATTCAGTCCCTCAGGAGGCTTCATTTTATTGGTGGTAAAACAGAGGTCATAGATGTTCTTCTGCCATTGCAGGGAAGTGGCTGAGCTGTATTGTCTGGGGTGTGCTTCATCCATCCTCCATCTCAGGGGAATACAAACCAGCACTGCAGTAAAAGCCCATTTCATCGCAGGCTGTGCCCAACCTGTTATCACCTGTTCCTGGTGGTGCCAACATGGTTACAAGACTTTTGGGAGTCTCAGAGTTTGGCAAAACAAGCTAGCTTCTGCTGATAATATCTTTCGCTAGCATATACTAAATACCTTTAAAAAGTTGCGCTCATATCCTTCGGGAAAAAAAGTTTAGCTTTCAAAACCAACATTTAGGGTGCTGAGCCTATTGGGCCTCAACCTCAGCTGGAGACTCAGGATGCTACATTAACAGTTTTTAATAGCTGTGATGTATTTTGACAGAAAGGAGAATAATAAATTGCAAGGTTTCTTGAGCATTATTCAGTACTTCTATAATGGGGAAAAAAATAATTGATATGTTTCTTTTTGGCAATAAGACACCTAATGAATCAGACACCTTGACAGAAAGACACTTAGCAAAAATAAATGTAACTACACCACTCCATTAAAGTAAAAGTATCTTTACTATTAATATACAAATGGTGAAGAGTGACAAATAATTGATATACTTTAAGCCATACTTTCAATGTCTTTCATAAATACAAAACCAGCATCTGCGATATTACTTTTTTTTTACAGTATAGAGATATATATATATACACAGCATTTCATAGGGACATAAAATTTTGAAACAATAAACAAACGAGCTCCAGTGGTAGCTAACTTACCAATATATAATTCAGGTGGTATATATCGCAAGTGGGCTGTGACAACGCGTGGAATAACAAAAACAATATATGGTATGCTTTAGCTTATACTGTACACAGCATACAAATACATACTGAGTGCTCATTGTAGCAGGAAAGCTTAGTTATTTAAAAAATCTTTGCCTTGTAGTAGTTCAAAATTCTTAGTGAGAACTCTACACCATGAGCAACAAAGTTATCTTCCTGGGGGGTTCTTACGGTTTTATATATTTCTCACTGATCTATAGAGACCCTGAGGGTTTATTTTCCTTCACCCAGCCCTGCATTTTAGGTTTAAATATGCAGCCTACTTACACAGTAAAGTTCAAGGATACAGCAGGGTTGATATTCTTCCTCCTCTGGTTTTCACAGCCCACCGTACCCCGCCTTTTGGCAATGCCCTCCAGCAGCCTCTCTTGTTTCAGTAGCTCTCCATTTCCCTTGTCATTGATAACAAGAGATGCTCCCAGTATCCGAGCCCTCTCTCGGCTCACTCTTTGGCACCTGTTCTCTCTGGTAGTGGCTTTCCTGAATTCTGTCAGCACTGCAGCTGGTCATGACGCCCGTTCCCAATCACACCTGTGGCTTAGAAACTGCCAATACAAATTTGGCAAGAAATAAATATTTAATTTCTCTGGGCTAAAAACCACCAATATTCAAGTTTGAAAGTCAAACATCATGAGGCTCACAATGCCTGTTAAGAGGAAAGATACACTGGTAAACTCTGATTTCTCAGAAGCTGATCCAAAGCCAAATTTGTAATAGAAGGGCTTCTTTTCAGCTCAGGTTCAAATGAAGTTATATAAGAACATATCTATATGTGCAGTGGAAACATTGAAGATCACTTAAAACTTAGTGAGTGGTTTCCCCCCACCACTACAGAACTGCTGTCAAGTGGATTGGGTACTCCAGGAAATGATATGAAAAAAATCTGGAAAAGGGATGGATCCTTTTGAAAAAAGATTTATTTAACCATGGTAGCTTCGCCTTGATCCGCACAAGCATCTGAAGTCAAACCAAGGGATTTTAGAAACATTACTTCTTAGAATGTTTTCATCTTAGCTTAAAGATGTATCACAATCTCAATGAGTTATTTAGAGGGATGGGTTTTTTTTTTATAATTTCCGGGCATATAGTAATGTATGGGATAAAACTGTGATCAGAGATTTTTATCAACGTTTCCTGATCAGTACAAATTCCTGATAGGAAAGCCTCCTCTGTGCAAAATGTTATCAAGAGCCTAGCAAGACATTTAAGTTCCACTTAAACCTAGAAGTCTGACTCACAAAAGTGACTCAATCAGCCAAGGACATGCAGAGCCTTGCTGAGACAAACTGATTAAATTTAGGCCCCACTGAAGTCTTAAAGCCCTGTGAGACCTGTATTCCACTGTGGCCCTTCTTGCAGCGCTCTCAGCATCCCTCCATAGATCAATTTGTAATAGAGGTCTTCAGATTTTTCAGCAAATGGTCTTTTTGGAGGCCCTTTAATCAGGAGTGAATGTCACCCAACAGACACAACAATTACTCTACAAAGATATTACTTCCTATGACAGCTTACACAGAGATGGTGAGGCCACAAATGACTGTGAAAAGAATATTCACTGCAGTTTTACTCCAGAGGTAAAATGGTGGGAAGATGCTCCACATCATCTTTCAGATTTGAGAAAAGATTTTAATGTTTTAGGTCTAAGTACCTAAACAGAACTAAGAAGACTTTCTATCTGACTCTTCAACTTGATAAATTAGTCAAACGCCCCTACACATCCCCCACGTGCTCCATCTACTTGAATCTTTTCAGCAGTAATACATCTACTATGACCCTCACTCGAACTGTGACCTCAATAGATTTTTGCAGATTTTGTATATAAAATATTTACGTGACTTGAGGATACTGTCTCCAGTTTACTTCAGATGAGTGTTTGAGCATATTTGAGCAGAAAAGTATGTAATGGTAAAGCTTTCAAATGTTTTAAACAGGCTTTGTAGACAAATTATTGAAGTTTTTTCTTTAATAAAGAAGAGTGGCATGCTATCAAAAGGCACAAATACATTTCCATTATCCAGTCTAGGAAACAGAAAAATGGCGTGATTATTACACTACAGCTTGATGTTTGGCACTTAAATAAATAATCAAAGTAATTACCATCATAAAAAGAAAGCCACTTTTTCGGATGAACATCAATGCAGAGGCTGAAGACAGCAGGCGGAATTTACTATACCAGGGACTGTTGTCAAACAGCCTTTGTAGATGACTGTCACTGTGTAACTACGTTGTATATATCTATGAAGAGATAGAAAATAGGCCCAATCCTGCAAGCTCTCCTGTGAAAGCCCACCCATCCTGCTCATATCGACCCTACTGATGTCAGTGGGGTGACATATGAGGGGCAGGCTCTTCTTGCAAGACTGAGGTCTAAATAAATTAATCTTTGTCACATTAGGCATTAGCATCACCAGAATAGTAAATATTTCTGCAACCACAAAAAAATCTTAGAAGTTAAAAAAACCCAAATAAACAAACAAAACCAGAAAAAACTCTCCAGAGTACATTTGTATACTAAATTTTAAAACATTAATTAAAACTTCTGTTACTATTGTGGTAAATCAGAGTGCAGGTCTACTACAAAAATAATAACAAGAAGCTCTTAAGTCCTTTTACTTGATTTTACTCCTTATTTTTTGTTGAAGAGAGATTGTCATTGCCACATTCCATATCATTAGTAATTTCAATGGCTCCCTCCCACCGTCATCCCTGGAGTATGTTAGTGTAACAATTCAGATTACTTTTACAAATAGTTATATTTTGTCAACTCTTCTGACAGTTCATACTAACACTTAAAATTACTTTTAGACAGTAAAAGTGACATTTATACAGATATCTGTTTTTTTCTTTTTAGTCTAGAATAAGAAAAGAAAATAAAGCAATTATGTTATTCCAGTTCTACACATATCTTACAAATTACTATGCATTGTCCCTCATTTGGAAATATTAGCAAATACCAGTGGTTTTAAGCATTCTTTCATACTTATAGTTTGGCTTTCTCCTGCACAGCATAGACTCAAAGCACAAGAGAGAACCTATTAATCCACAGACCAAAAGGTATGCTTGGAATAGTCCGTCATTAATTTAGAACTGTTTAATTCTCAGCCCTCACATAGCCCAAATGGCAAGAGACTTAACAGCAGGACGAAAACAAATACTCCCAGAAAGAGCTTTTGATTTCTAATGCAATATAGTGGGAAATGCTTTTGCTCCTAAAAATGAAATAATTTTGCAGTATATTTTACTTGTAAAGAGTAGCACAGATGTATTAATAATAAATGTGCTGACATGACCTCTTAAATTCTTTAATCTCTTCACATTGTAATTAGAGACCATATGAGGAAAGAAACGACCAGCACCACAAAAAAAAACCCCAAAAAACAAAAAACCAAAAAAAACCCCATCCTAAAACAAAACAAAAAACCCCCTCAATATATAGCTGTTAGGCCATGAAGGATTTTTGTGTAAGTCTCAATAAGAAGTACTAAAATTCCAAATGCCTCTACAGTTGAGCTTAGACACTGTTAGCCCTGCCCAGATTTTATAGGAACCTTGTTGTGCAAATGATCATGCCGGCTTCAAAAAAAGCATCGTTTGCCTAGTAAAGCTTGACTTATGTGGATGTGCATGGCACCACCTAAATTTGTGATGACAGATAGAAGACGGAAGGATGTTGCCTACCTTCATCCTCATCCTGGTAAAAATACTGCGTGAGATGATGTGGGCTACAAATGTTCAAGCCACATCAACCACATCATTACTCTCAACCGCTGGAATTTTCCAGGTCTCTTCCTAGCATCTTGATAGAGGGAGAAAGCCTAGTTGCAAATACATACTTTGTAGAAAGAATATATATTCATATATATAAAAGACAACTGGCTCTCTTAAGTATAAGTTAGGGGACAGTCCTGCTCACTGTGTACTTACTTCGAAAGGAACAAGACAGAAATTTAATAGACAAGAAGCTATTTGGTAATACTGCCTGCTCAGTACGTGGGAGCAACAGTGAGAGCTCATAAACGAATATCTTCATCTTTCCTTCACCCAGAAGTAGTGCCTTAGCGCTTAAAGAAATTTCTTTGTAGCAGTTTTAAGTTATTCTCTTTCATGACTTTCCTCTCACATTGCTATCTCCTCTTACCCATTCTTTTCACCTTGGTACTGGTTTTGTGGGAACTTGGCCTCTTATCCTAGCCACACCAGTGGTATGCCTCTGTCCTCAACGACTCGGTTCATTGTAAATATTCCCCAATGAGAGGGAAAGTTGTGAAAAACCCCAGAAAATTACTTGGTTTTGAAAAATAGAAAGATCTATGAATAAAATTTATCCTCCTCAGCTCCTTCAAATGCAATAAATCTGGGGTTAACAAGAAGGTTAACCTGCCATTTTCCTCAAATTTAAGGACGCTCTTTTACATTTCACTTTCAGCTTTACTGCATAAAAGTCAAACACTTTGCCACGGCTACAAAGTATCAGCTAAGGGCTGATGACATTCCGCGAGAAATTGGGAAGTATAAGGACTTCAAATATGAGAAAAATTCAGAGAAAATGGGATGAGTAAAGCTACACTTAAACCTCAGGTATGACTTAGATGTGGAAAATCCACAAGGTACTCTCCAATTTATTCCTTACAATTTTTCAATCTAGTTTTCTATATGGTTTATCTACTTTTTCCCAGGCAAGACTTTGAAGAATTTGGTAGGATTGGATACATTACGATGGAATGGAAACAAAATATATTGCTCCAACTAGTGGCATCATTAAATCAATCATAATAAATATGAATGAATTTTGCATCAAATAAATCAGTCAAGTTTCAGAACAGTGCATGTTAACTGGAATAATAAAAAGGACTATCTTAAGGAATGCTCAACTTGAAAAAAAGTATTCGGTATAATACGAGATGCTATTAATTAATAATTTAAAACTGTTCCTAACTGTCCTCCTTGACATATGCTCTTGTGGGGTTTTTTGTTATGCTGAAGCATATGAAATCATAAAGGAACAAGTGCTACTTAATAAGTGCTATTTAAATAAGGCCAACTTTTAATAGTTCATGTACTGATTTGGGAAGAAAATGTATTCCTACGCTAAAATGCAGTTTTATCCCTTGACTAAATTGTTAGAACCAAAAGAAGAATGAATACTGTATATGTATAAATATTCTGGGACAAATAATTTGAGGTTGTGTTTGTAAGGTTTCACTTGAATCCAAGATTATAATCAAAAAAGAGGGGCTTTTTCACACCTTTGCAGCATTGTAGTTCACATGCAACCTCCAAAATCATACAGAAAACCTAAAGCACTGAAAATCCCAGAACCTTTCAGAGTCACATTCATGTAGATAGGATGAGGCCAATATACTGCTATGAAATTTTTAGACTATTTTATATAAATCTGTACCTCGTGGTTACTAACTTTTTATTTTACCAAAGAACTCAGGTGAAATGGCAGGTGGAGATGGCCCTGTTGGAGTGGGTTTTTTTTTATTTGCTTCAAGCGATAAGCACAGCTGGAATGACTACTGAGTGTCTGCCAGTGCTAAGGTCTTAAATGTTATACTGAGACTGTTTTTCTTTATTTATTTAAAGGCAACCTAAACTTTTCTTTTATTATAAATGGAACAAATACAGTAGTATATGGCACTTTATGTATGTAGCTTGCACTGTAAGATCTGCAGATACCCAATGTGTTGTTTGGGCTTAGGGGTGCTTTGCAATTATTCTTCTAAATAGACATATTTTGTCATGTAATAAATTACAGTTCTTATTCTGCAGATTTTTCAAATTTATACCATGGGACTTGGTGTCAGCAAAACTACATACTAAAACCAACAACAGCAACAACAAAAAAAAATAGAAAGGAACTGTAGACAGAAACTGTTTCATCATATGTACACGTGTACTAACTATTCCAAGCTTCAGTTTCCCAAGAAATTAAGGTCAGCTGTAAAGTTTTGGTCACGCGGTTACTTCAATCCAAATGCATTATCCAGACAGCTGTAGTTTATCTTATTATGCTTTGCTATCATCTTCTTTTGACTGGATGATGTCATTAGCAACTTTGATTTCTATGGTTTCTGGATTTAAAGCTTCTTTCCCATTTTCATCCTTTAGTGGCAGCTTCCTATCAGAAGAAAAGAGGAACTCATGGTAAACACATAAATATCACATAATCCAGAATTTAAGTCTATAATGTATGTAGTGCTTATGCAGTTCACCGTCTTTCTAAAACCATTATTTGTTGAAAATAATGATCAGTGACGTTCTTTGCTTTTAAAGAAATTCATATCAACTCTTTCCATTTCTACAAAGCCAGAAAAAGCTACATGGCACATGATAAGAACATTGCTGCTGCCCAAAACGCAGTTTCTTCAATAAGACAAAAGAAACAACAGAATGCCAAATAACCTGATCCACGACAGTACAGAAGTATGTGTCCCCTAGGATACTGTGAAGCATTTACAGTCAAGCCTTTTGCTGAACGTAGACTAAACTCTTTTTTAATGTCTCTTTCTAAACATAAATTCAGTTATATACGAAAGAAGACATTTATCATGGGAAGATATTCCAAGACATAGGTAAAGGAAAGAACTTCCTATAGCACAAAGAGGAAATGGAATTTATTTTACTATTTAAAAACTTCTACAATTCATTTTTGCTAGTTCACATAATCTAGCTGTGTTAATAACTTAGAGCTCTTTTAAGACTAACAGTGAAAACTCTGAAGAGTTTCATAACAATTCCAACAGCAAAGAGTTCCCACTCTTACTTTACGGGAAAGACAAAACACTGATTTAATTCAAAAAGGCCTTGAAAATAATTTATTCCCTACGGCCAGTAGTTAGCTGTCAAAAAATACAGCTTTCAAAAATATATATGGTTTACTCAGGTGTTCCTGTAATAATGTCTCCTGGGCTTAAGAGCTGTTAACCGTGATTTCACTTTGGGTTTGCTTTCTGGTTTTTAACTAGGTAATAGTATTCATATACCTTTTTTATTCATAATAACTGTTAAATGTTTCAGTAAACTTCCACTGTGATTGCTCTGATGTCCCAAAGAGCAACACGCTGTTCAAAACCCATCTGAGGAATCCCTTGGGAATGTCACATGATAACAGTGTTTGATAACAACAAATAAACCAAAGCAATACCCAAATTCCCAATCTTATGAAATTTAGGCTATCTGACATGAACTAAGATGCTGTTTATCTAGAAGTTAAATAATAAGCACATCCTATATCTAAGAGAAATCAAAGAGCAGACTAACTTTTTCTATTACACTAAAATATGTGGAATATGTATCAGCTGTCTGGCTTTGAGCACAGAGGGAGGTCTCTAGTAATTGTTTCACATGGCACACCCAAAGGAAAGAAATTTCAGCCCACAACACGACACCTGAAAGAATAGAAACAGCAGGATCAACACAACCTATTTTTAAAAGATGATAAAACACTGGGGCAGAGGAAGCGTGGCTCATGAGGTGCATTTTAGGTAAGTTGGCACCTGTGTTAAAGGCCTGATAATGCAAAGCATGTAAACTAGTATTAAAAAAAAAAAGACCTAAATTAATCTAGTTTTAAGGCAGAGAATTTTCTCAAAAGATGGTGCTGAAAGGGAGGAAATATTTATTCAAAGTAAAAACGGGGCAATTGACAATATACTGTGTGAAAGTTTAAATAAATGGTTTTTGGAGAAGTAGATTAAGAGCATGTTACAAATAATTTCAAGTTATTTTGAATATGAAGATTTGCTAGAACCCTCCTGAAGGATACTAGATGTTACTGAAATCCATTTTCATGCAAACAGTGTGATAAAATTAGCCTTGCTATCAATGCAGGCAAGGAAAAAGAAAATTAAAAAAAACCTACAAACAATTAAAATGTTTCACAAGTTTTCCTCATCAAAAAGTCCATTCACCATTCTTTGACTTTATTGTCTTTAAAAATTTGTGGGTTTTCTTTGGATGTGATGTGAAGTTATCAGTTCAGTTATCTTTAGACTTTACCTCTTTTAACTATGACAACATTTTTGTTAGTTTGGAATTTTCCTCTCCATTTGTTTCAAATATTAATTAATATTTAATCTCTATTAACAGATTCAATAATTTTCCTCTGTTAATAAACTAAATCAAGTTTAAATGTTCTAATTACACCCATTTTCCCGCACCTAATTTTTCTTTAACTGCATCTATTTGAAATAATTTTATGTTTTGCACCTGGGCAGACTAATCCTTTCAAATCTTAAAACATTCTATAATAAAAGCTTTTCTGGAAAAGAAAATAACACTAGAGAACTTTAAAAGGTTCTTTTACTGTAATCAAATGCTGGCTGTTATCTATCGTTAACAACATTGACTTCCTATAGCCCTGCGTGTGGCCTAATTGCAATTGCTGATATTACCCATAAAAAACTTTAACTAGAATATTTACTTTGCTATTTTATAGGAAAATGGCTCCTAGCCATTTTGATACTAAAATTCACCCAGCTTCATTAATGCTAAGAAAAACTCAACCAATACTAGAAACACAATTACGTCAGACTAGGAATGTAATTATAGTACCACATTGCATGTGGTATTTTAATCATATTACAGAAAGGCAATATGAAATGCACAGTTTAAATTGATTTCCTGCCAGCATTATTAGAACTTGTTGACTTGCGGGTCATAGTGCTTTGGGCTCATCTGTCAAACACGGATCCCTGGCTTTGACAAGAATCATCTGAGTTAAAGTAAAACGTAGATTGCCAAATAACAGGCTGAGCAATATAATGAAAATATTATTGTAAGAGGTACACATAAGTCTTTATTAATTATGTCCCACAAATGCTTAAATTGCATTTAAAGTTCTGAGTGTAATTTGGTATTATTCAAAATAATTCAAATAATTCTTAAAAATATTTAATCTAATTTAAACTGAAGTCTTATCTTGTACACCTTTAACACAGTCATAGTCAGAATGAATCCCACCTTGTAGGAAAATTGGAATGTTCTTGAGACTTTTCCTTCCTGCTAGCTAAACTCTTCCCTCCAAGATCCCCACTGGTCATGGTCACCCTGCTCAGTGTGTGCCTTTCTGACTGACAGCACGTGTCGTTGACAATGTGGTTTTGTGTTATTCCTGTTGAGAGACATACTTCTAGCCTATTGTGTCCTTCTTTCCTTTATTGGCCTCTCACCTGTACTTTCTTTACATTTCTTCTCTGTTTCATTGGTTATGACCTGTGTCTGAACAGAAGGTCTCTCCATGTTTCCCTAGTACCAGTGTTCCTTCAGATGTCCTGATTGCATGTTGCTTTATTCATCTTTGGTTTCCTAAGTGACACTGTCCCAAATCTTTAGCTGACCTCTCTCCAGCTATTATACCTTGGACTGCTGCCTTTTGCCATTGGTTGTGGGAAAAGAAATTGCCAAGACGGAAGCTCTCATTATTAATATCTCTTAGCAGTCGTATTCTCCCAAGGACATGATATCCATCAAACTTCTTATCAGTTGTTCCTATGATTCAGTTATTTTTTCTTGCTGCCAGTGACTGATTCTTTCCCTCTCCACTAAGATAATAAAACATTTTTTATTTTAATTTTCTCATATTTCACTCCTGTCAGCTGTTCTAATGACTGGGACAGGCAGGAAGAACTGAACTTAATATTTCCTGGTATCATGTCCCTTGCTAGATGCATCTCATTTGTATTTGCAAAATCTGGTCCTACAAATATCTTGAAGCAAGAAAAAATGAGGCCCGTGTGCCTTACCCACTAACATATCCAAGGTCCACCGGACTTGTACAATGTTTACAGCTACATTCCCCTGACTCCATAGATAACTGTGGGTATCTACAGCACTTGTCATCATAAATTCTAAGATGAAAAGCAAACATATAACTAGTCATTCAACAAATTCCATAATTACTTAATTAACATAAGTTTGAAGTCTTCAGGCAGAGGTTCTTTAGTATATGGCTTAATGTGTGGTTACTTAACATCTCCCCACTTACAATGAATGCAAATGACAGCCAATAACACAGGTTTTTTTCTTATTAAAAGTTCTGTTTTTTTGTAGTTCTAGATACTGGTAAGAAAGGCAATTTTGTTGTAATTTCAACAAGAGAAAAACACTGTTTTATAAAACATCCTCCCCTTTTCAAAAGCAACTGTGATTTCATCAGAGACGGGTTTCTCTATTTACTACAGAACTATCTTTGTAGCCCTGACAGCTTTAAGATCTCAT
Source organism: Bucorvus abyssinicus (assembly GCA_009769605.1). NCBI lineage: Eukaryota > Metazoa > Chordata > Aves > Bucerotiformes > Bucorvidae > Bucorvus > Bucorvus abyssinicus. Next base: position 14,617,114 of record CM020030.1, on the reverse strand, counting down.
GAGGTAGGAGGTTTTCACAACACATGAAAACCTTTGGGTTCAAACCAAATTTCAAATCCATGAAATTTTGAGGCTTAGCAACTAAACTCTTGAGCAACCAGTTCACGTCCTTTAAAACCACAAGGTGGGCTCTCAATAGAAGAAAAGATAGTGTTATCACCTTTGTTGAAATATTAGTTTCTCTTCAAAGTAAATTTTCAGAAGAAAAAAAAAAGCGTATCATTGTAATAGTAAGTTTAGCAAAATACCAGTTTGCTTGTACCCTACCACAAAATGTTACTTTACCCTCCACACAGGTTTTGACAAGTGCTATTCAGGTACAAACACCAGCCACTCTACCCAGTTTAATCTGTTCTAGGGGCTGCAGCACAAAATGGAGGAGACGACCTGACTGCCAGTGCCTGGGATCCCTGAGCCCAAGACTGGTCCCTGTGACTCAGAAGACAGCCAGAGCCTGAACCTGTGGTTTCTGTGGTAAGAGCAGCTTGCAGGGATGGGAAGGGAGCATGATGGAGTTGAGAAAAGTGGCTGCTGCTCAGCACTATTAATCCAATTACACTACACGGTCTTAAATACTGAGGTAAGCTCTCAGTTACATGAATGAAAGCATGAAGGCACCACCCCGTGAGGAGCTGGATTTCTAGAGCACAGGATCATTGTGCCCTACATATAGGGTGTGTGTGTCGATGCGTGTGTGACTCAGTCTAAAGATGTTTCTGAGAGTCAGGAGATTATTCCTGCTGGGTGGTTAATAACTGATGGGTAGATGGTAAAGATCAGCTGTACCTGACTAAAAAAATCCTCGTATTCCTGCTCAGCTACCACTGCAGGGCCAGGAAGGCTGGGGGGCTGAGGTGACTGCAGGTGCCAGGGCTGAAAGAGAAGGCAGTAGGACTGTGACCTGGCATTGCTGGCTGTGGTTCCCTGCAGGGTTTGGAGGTTACCCAGGAGTGGCAGGAGAGCATCAGGGGCAAGCTCTGGTGCAGCCTGAGAGCCAGAGAGGGCAGGCAGAGCCTTGGCCTCACCCTCCAGCCCCTGAATGCAGCAGGCAGAGCAGGAGGAAGCATCAGGGTTTAGGTACTTGTCCCACCAGCGTCAGGGCTAGGCACGGGCTGCTGATGAGGCTGGAGCTGGTGAGGGGCTCTTGGTCCTGGACAGGGGAGACCAGTGGGCTGAGGATGGCAGGGCAGGGCTGCCTGCACCCCCCCACCCTGACATGAGGTCTGTTTTCACCAAGAGCACAGGAGGAGCTCCCTGGGAGGCAGGGCCAGAAAATTTCCTTGGATACTCGCTAACCTCCAAACAGGTGGTGGCGTAAAGGTACACTGCAGGATTGCTGCTATTGTGATGTTGCCATCCAAGGGGTGGATAATGCCCAGATGTGGTTGTACTCTTGGTCACAGAAAGAGAAAAATGTCTAGTGATAATCTCAGCTGTTGTATGTGGGGTACCAGAATTTAGATTAAATACTGTAAAAAAGAAATTAAAACCCAAAATAATAATAATAATAAAATCACACTTGTACACTGCATTGCCACAGCACATCATTCTGGTGACACTGTATGTCTCCCTCCCAGAGTGCAGGAAGCCCAGTCTTTCCTCGCAGTCAGAAGGAGCTTGTGTGAAACTCTAAGTAATGTCAGGCTACTTACTCCGGTTCTGTGAGGGGAGTTGTCTCATTTGGCTCATTTACTGGACTCCCATCTTCATGATTGGTAATTCTTTCATCCTCTGTTCTCATTTCCACTATTGGCTCTTTTGATCCATCCTTCCTAAAATTATTAAAAGAGTCTTAGTCTCATATTATCACATTAACATACATAGCACCTAATTGCCAAGATCCCTTCTCTCAAAACTTGTCAAAGAAAAGGCAGAACTAATTATCAGTGACTAATACCACTGAGACACATTTAACAGCATGTTCCCAATTCCTTGAAGTCTTCAAAGCATCCTGTATCCATGGTTACTTACCTAACTCCACAAACATCATGGATTAGCATCTCAAAAGAGCATTTTGTTTATGACTAAATAATAAGACAATGGCCTCTTCATGGGAATAGCTGTAAACTTCCCTAACCTAGTGTAATAAATATAAAACTTAATGTCTAGCTATACCTGAACTTTTCAGAGAGTGTAAAGAGCCTTTATGTTGTTATTTTACACGCTGCAGAAGTGTAATTTAATCTCCTGGGATTGTGATAATCCCAGCTGCCAGAATGGGGTAAGGAGCACTTGTGTTATAAGAAACTAACCCCTTCTGCTCATGCTCAAACTCTGTTTCTATGTCATATTTCCCCCATTTATATGAAAAATGCTAGTCTCTCACATGTAAGTAAATAAATAACATCTGTGCTAATTGGATAATGTATTGTAAGAAACACGGAGCAGTAAGTACTGTCATTATGTTTTTATTTATAATCATGGCATCGGAATGTTTTGGGTTGGAAGGGACCTTTAAAGGTCATCTAGTCCAACCCCCCGACAGTGAGCAGGCACATCTTCAACTACATCAGGTTGCTCAGAGCCCCATCCAACCTGACCTAGAATGTTTCCAGGGATGGGGCATCTACCACCTCTCTGGGCAAACTGTGCCAGTGTTTCACCACCCTCATTGTAAAACATTTCTTCCTTATATCTAGTCTGAATCTACCCTCTTCCACTTTAAAACCATTACCCCTTGTCCTATTGCAGCAGGCCCTACTAAAAATTCTATCCCCATCTTTCTTATAAGCCCTCTTCCAGTATTGAAAGGTCCCTTTCCATGTCTGTCTCGTACTGAGGACTCCAGAACTGGACTCAGTACTCCAGGTGGGGTCTCACCAGAGTGGAGTAGAGGCACAAAATCACCTCCCTTGACCTGCTGGTCACACTTTTGATGCAGCCCAAGATACGTTTGGCTTTCTGAGCGCACATTGACATATCATGTCCAGCATTTCATCCACCAGTATCCCCAAGTCCTTCTCCAATACTCTCAATAACACGGCCATGACATGGAAATAGCTGCTACAGAAGTGTTAACAATATTAGTACTAATTAACTTGCATATAAATTTACTCTGAAAAGGCAGATCAAAGGATACCCAAGATATATTTGATATTTCCAAAATAAAACCTTTTTCCATGTAAGTATTTCATCTCTATTCCTGTTGTTGGATCAGGAATTGTATCCTGGAACTTCATCAGCTGCAGTTTGGAAACACTGGGTAACTGAGTGACAGACGAACAATCACTTTTCTGTTTAACAGACCATTTTCCAGACCCGTGATGCTTCAGACAGCAGTCAGACTGCTATGTGCCATAGCCAAGACCTAGTTAAACCCTTGTCTGATTCATATCTCACATAAATGCATAGCCAAGAACCTGACTAGGGAAGAATTAATGGGTTGAAGTCTAAAATATTCTGGTTATTTTTTTAAAAAAACTAAAAAAAATGTGATTATCAACCTCTGCAATTGAAATTTACTTTAAGATACACAAACGGATACAATGTTAATTTCTGTAGATGACGAACATAACTGTCATGGCTACCTCATAGCTACCAAAAAATTATGGATCATAGTAGGACTGGTGGAGGGACTTGTAAGTTCTGCTTGGTTTGTCTGTATCTACACAGTCTTACAGAAAAACATACATTATTGCATGACCAAAAACTTAAAAAAGACATTATTTGTGAACAGCATTCACATAGGATTGAAGAATAGAGCTGTGTAGCAAGTGCAAACTGTGTAACAATTGAAAACTTTCACAGAAGGGGAAGTGATTTGTAGGAAATGCATTATGTCTTTTCTGTCCCAGGTGGTTATGTGTATGTTAGATGCACTGTATCATCTACATTCATTACATATGGAACATAATTAATGACTATATATGTCCTACAATCAAAATGTAATAAAGAGCCATACCATAAACCCACTCAAAAATCCAGAATGCAAACTGGCATTTTAAAAAGAGAGTAATGTCAGTGAATTTTAGGGAATGGCAGTTCGCATGAAATAAATTCAAATATTGACTCTTCAAGTCTGTCTTGAAATTTTAGCTTGACTATTTATGCAGCGAACAGGCTAAGATAAGAACAGTCCCAAATACTTTAAGATCTGATTGAATGAAGATCGCCCCAAAAGGAAAGAAATATAATTAAATAAGATAGTTGTACTTGCAAAAGAAGTTTAATGGAGGAATTAAGTGACTAGCTTCATGCTTTTCTGGGGCAGCATGTAATGGCATTTGGGTACGGGCTGTTGATAGCGAACTATAAACTGCTGTCAAGTGACATTTGCAACTTTAGCTCCCTAAGGTCTTCCCATTCAGGAGGGTCTGTACACCGACTTGTACTTGATCACTTCTTGAATGGGAAATTAGAGCATAAACTGAAGTGTTGTGCTCAACAGGAAAGGACTGCTGAGTCAGAGCCAGAAGCTTCACATCTTGATTCTACTGACATGGACACTCTGGCCTCACATAATAGAAAAAAATGGTGTTATTCCTTCCCTTCCTGTAAGCTGTGGAGAATTAGGGAACAGCTATTTTATGGCAGAACTTCTATTCGGAATCATGATTTAAGGTAAATACTCTCTGTGCCTGCTTATGACTGGTTTTGTTCTACAGACCTGTTTCCAGAATAATCCAACCAAGAAATATAATCAAGTTACCTAAGAAAGACACAGGCTTTGAATCCAAATAGCCAGAACTAGACCCCAAAAAGACACTTACGCCTCCACTACCAACAACAAAGAATCCTGATACAGCTATGAATAATGAGAGCTGCAAATTCTGATCACAAGAAGTCTATCAGATGAACATAATGAGAAAATTGAGCATTTTTTTAGTAAAAAAAGGAAATGGCCTAAAATGAGGGACCATAAGCAACCCTCTCCAGCTTACCTTTTGAAAACTTCCTAAATGTTGGGTCTTTAAAGTCCTATTATTTAACGCAATCAGTACTTGAACTGTTTTGCCAGAGATCTCGCTATCCACTCTTATCATTTAAGGGAACATATTTGCACATAAATGACCAGTTCCTTTGCATTTGTCTGATGAAGTAGCCACTACACAAGGTTATTTGTGAGAATCAAGATTGTTTATTCCCCATTTATGTTTACCAATCATTGACTGTTGCTATGAAGAACAACCACGCTCACCAGCATCCAACATCTACATCCAGCTCAGCACTCCTATGTTTAAAAATTAACAATACTTTTTATTCCTAAAGTCTATGGACAAGAAACTAAATTTTCCATCAAGTGCTATATTTGAGAAGAAAAAAATCCTTCAAAGACTTTCTGTAATGCTATGTCCTTCACGCCCAGATTTACTGACACTGCCACACCCGTATGCTCAGTTTTGGAGTATTAGCAGCTCAAAGATGGATTTGTAGAAAGGGAGTTAAAATGATCTGTTACCTGTCCCTCATGGACCAAAGATACACCTATAACTATTACTGAATTATGATTTATTTCCTTTGTGTCAAGCTGCACAAAGGAGCCACCTTAAAGTGAGTTATGGTAAATGCCTTTTTGTGTCCATTTTTTCCTGTAGGACAACATTTGACCACAAACAATTCCATACATTTCAGAGGAACATTTTTCCAAGTAATAGAACCATTGTATTAATTCCCTTTGCCACTAAACAAAGTGACCATAAATTTAACGTAAGTAGGACAGTGAAATTTTTCTTTAATGGAGTTTCTAAAATATGTGATTAATACTCACAAGTAAGCGGCCTTTCCTTCTTCCAGTTCTTTACTTTTTCCACTTGAACCACTCTTTTTTCCACAGATCCTCCTGGTGATGCACATTATCAATCCACATTGTCGTACAAAAAAGCAGCTAACATCAGTCACAACCAGGATTAACAAAAGGGCTGCCACGCCCAGGCCAATGACAGCACCAAGTCCAAGACCATTAAAAAGAGTGTCTTGAATAAAAGAAAATTAAAACTTATTAATAAAATTCACTCAAAAGAATAACATTTTCTAAACCTTTTAACCTATAGGCCAGGAGGCTAAAGCATTTTTATAAATGAACCATTCTGAAATTAATGGAAATAAACAGTACTGAGATTAAGCATGTATAGAACCTGATTTAAAATATCACAAAAAAATCTTTTCCATATAGTATTTTCCCATTGCCAAAATTCCAATATGGTCACAGAGCATAGATGATATTATTTAATAACAAACAACATCATATCTTAACATTCCAAGACATCAGTATGGAGCCTAAGAAAATAAACATTTTAACATTTTGAACATTTTAACATTTTAACTTCTGAATATTTTAAATGTTCAAGATAATAATAGTTGATATAAGTTGTCATTTTCCGCATTTCAAATATAATTAATTAGCAGTGGTCCTAAGCCGAATTCCTGAAAGGTTTAAGGGAGTGCAAAAAGAGTATTTATTTTTGTAGAGGTCACTTTTTTGATATAAAGCAGAACGAAAAAGTCTTCAGAGAAGCTATTTTATCTGCAAACAATTGCCCAGACTTAGTCTTAAATAAGTTAGCATAATGAAAACTATGCACATTACTAAATGATGATAGGGTTAGGAACTCGTTTTATATAGTCTGGTACCTTGAAAATGCATTCATACACTTCAGAATAAACACATTCTACACCTGATCTTGCTTTCTGTATTTGTATTGTGAAAGCTGATGCTTGGCTAATTTTAATCAATTACAAATCTCAGAAAAAAAAAAATTAATATTTTGACTTAGTTGGCATTTCCATAACAGACACTAATGCCACAGACTGTTTGAATAGTGTGATTCGCAGAAGATCAACTATTGTGTTTGTGAACTCAGATGACCTTATAAAGGAGAGGACTTGCAGCTGATCAACAAACTAGAGGGGAAAAAAGTCACCTCAGTATTGGTTCATGCAAGCCAGCTAATTCAAGGTCAGGCTGGCTCAGAAATTGGCTAGTGACAATTGCCTTGTGTGACGCTATGTCCTGAGCAAACCACAGGGGAGCGGAACTGGATTTTTTGCATGTTGGTGTTGAACATCAGCATTGCTTACTTAGTGTTGTTACCATGCCTTGGAGTGATGCATGAGTCAGCGGTGCAGTGGTACATTTCAATTTGCAGCTGTATCTATGCCTGTTGCCAAAATAGGAGCAAGATTTTTTCTATCGGATTACCTGAATACTGTTGTAACAGATGCCAAAACACAATGTAATATAATATAGTATGCTTTAATGGGGCTGCTACTATCATCTTCTTTCTCTTCCACCTCCGTGACACATTGCAGACTGTTTTCAGATTATCGATTAAGCTTTCATACTTTTGCTTAACTAATTTTTAAGAAATATCTATTTACCATTTCAAATATAATTTGAAAATTATTTTCTTGAGGACTTCTAAATCAATACATACTCACAAATATATGCTTTGTTAGTCTACGTGACAGTATTCTTAAATGGAAAAGTAAAAACTTTTTTCAAAAGAAGGGGATAATTTTCCTTCTTATGCAATTGATTTTATTGTCTATTGTGAGTTGTTTTATTATAGAGCTGTTCTTTAGAATGTTATTGTGCAATAAGCCAGAATTCAATGTATATATTTACATGGATGGAGAGGCATATAAACAGACAGATATCACTTCAAAATTATTTTCCTGTCTTCAGAAAGACTAAAAAAACACTGTATAAATAACAAAAATTATGACACCACAACAAAATGATGTATCATTTATGTATTGTTCTGTCAGCAATTTTGAAAGTTGACATTTCACATGAATTCATTTTCTGTCTCTTTTAACATCAACTTTCCTAGTTAAATATCATATATTTCTGATACATCTTCCAAAACTTACTTTATCCCTACATCCTCCCCTCTTTGATGACTTTCTTTGTAAACTTCACTCATTTATGTTTACCAGTCTGAATTGTCAGGAAGATAGAAATAGATATTTCCTTCCAGTTTATTGAAAAGCTCCTACGTTTTGACAGACATAATACCAGTAAATTTTAGAGAGTCCAGTTCTAAAGACCTTATACAGAGAAATTTTGTCTCCATACCTTCTTAACCACTAAACAGAATGTGGAGAGGAAAAAAAATTGGGGTCTTTTCATCCATATTTTTAAAGGGATTCGGAGCTGGTTTGTTGCTGTTATATTCTCAGGGTTTTTTTTCTTTTTTTAATGCAGTGTTAAGAGGTCTTTACCACCGGGAAATACACTTTTCACTGACGTAAACAGCATTTCCTGTGTAAATGGAACATTGTGATGTGGCAAGCTTCCCACCGCAAATGATTCAGAGACAGAAAAGCCTATATAATAATGTCACTGACAATGAAGGAAATATTGACAGTAACAATATTGCTCCTTTGTACAATAATATTCATATTCATTTGCCATAGTTGTGAAGACTTTGGTTTTAATTTTTAAGTTTCTTCTATTGGTGTGACATCTGAGACCTAAGTATTTGACCATATTTTTCTCTCTCTTTATGGTTGACAATTTCCTTTTCATGCGGTGTTCCTCATCCTTACTACTGCCATACTTGTCCCAAGTACCTATTTTCCCTGCTTGCAACCCATTTGTTCATACAAATGTTCATACAAATGTTTCACAACATCTGAAAGTCTGTTGATTACGTTCTTATGATCGCCCATACTTTTCCAACATTTCTCTCCTTTATCCCCCAAACACCAACAGGAACGTGGCCGTATCCTGCGGTGGAGCGAGGAGGATTCTTGCCTGTCTTAGGATTTAGAAGTATCTGTGTTACGGTTTATTTTTAATATTAATGGAAATACATAAAATACATTTTTTAGAAGTTAATCTTTGGCTTAATTCTGTTCTTTCTTAAATTGCTGAGACTTTGAACTGGTCTATCTGGTCCCACAAAAGTCAGTTGTAAAACAGACTTAGGCCTGTCCTGACTGCTTTCAAAAGTCATATCCAAATATATCTAAGGAAATAAAATAAAGCGAATTTTTGTCTCACTATCTTATGACATCAACAGAAGTACTAAATCTGTGACTGCATGAAGAGTTAATGTCATACTGCATATAGCCTTTCAACGAATTTTGAAAAACACCTTTGTTACCAAAGTGTTTTGCCATAATTAATTTGTATTAGATTTACTGTGACAATTCTTAATAGAAAAAAAAGTTATAAGCAGCAATGATTTTAAATGGTTTTTTTACAGTGTTCCAGTATGTACTAAATGAACTCAAAATACTAGTTCCATTTTGTACTCTACAATAATAAAGTATTTAGACATAACACTCTTTTTTTTGTCTAGTTAAAAACACATTTATTTTATATCATAAAAATTAAATGTTAATGTATGAGATTCAGTTCTTAACAATTTTGTGAAAAGGTTTATTGTTTACCTGGCTTAGTAATATAATCATACTGGAGCCTTTTAAAACACTGCTTGGGAAAAAAAAAAAAGAATACATTCCATAGTTCTGAATGAGTTTTAATTATAATTTCTCAAAACCATGCTAAATTTAAAATAGCATGCTTTTAGCTATAAAGAATGTGACATAACTATATAATATACCTTGCTATGATAATGAAGGACAATGCCAACTTTAAATAAAGTCAGTTCATGCATTCAGTTCTTCAAATAAGTGCTTATCAATACATATTTATGGAAAAAGGAGTAAAAAACTTCCAGAAATGCAATAAAAGAAATTGAAGCAGGTTTCTATAAATGTCATGAAAAGTAACGGCAATTTTCAAGTTCTCACTTATTCAATAAGTTCTATTTCTAACTTATAATTTAATTAATATTTTTGCACAAATCATTATTTGAATGAGAAAGACCAATAAAAAGCTTTGTCAAGTAAAACAGAATTTCCCAGTGAAAAGAACTATCTGGAAAGATAAATTTTCTGGACCCTCAAATGTATATTCAGATTTACTTCCCTTAATGAGTCAAGATCAGATATTCTATAGGGAAGCAGGTCTAAAGAGAGAGCCACCAGCTACATATGTACACAGCGCGTGCAGGTACGCTTTGTACACGAAAAACCAAAGCTATTGCTTCCACACACAGAGACGGAAACTTAACATTCAACACGCACATATTCAGACTGACGTTACATGTACGTATGTCCTTCGATGTGGCAGAATTTCTCTGTACTCTTAGAGAATCACATTCTGTATATTCCATTGCTGGTGCAATAAAATAATAATTGCACGCTTTATAATGTGTACTCTGCTTGAGCAAGTGGTTTGGACAAGACGACGTACAGAGGTCCCTGCCAACCTCAACCATTCAGTGATTCTAAGTTTTGCTGAAAAATAAAGGCCAGCACCTTTTTGTGCCTTTCTTCCTTTCCCCTCCTCCTTAGCAGCCATGGATTAAAGGAAAGATGAAACATAGATGATTCTTCATAGCCCTTAACCTTTTACAGTCATTTACATCTTTAAGGGAAAAAAGCAATTATATTAAACACTTTCCTGTGCTTATAGGGTAGCATTACAGGGTACATTCGCATGGGTGTGAATGCATGTACAGGGATATTATGTGTAAGTTTGTCCGTCCTTTCAGACCAGTCTGAAGCTAAGGCAGGAACTGCTCTCAAGCTAAAGTAGTTGAAAATTAAGATCTACAGCATGAATTTGAAAATAGAGCACTGGTTAGTAGCAGGAAAAAGAGCATACTCTTTTTTATCATCTTCTTGAACTGCCCTGCTGTATTGACTCCTAATAAGGCTGTCCAACCATGACGGTTATTTCTGTACTGCCTATGAATGTTGGCTTTGATTTTGTAACTGATCTGGAACTTTTCTCAGAGTCAAAGGCTTACAAGATGTATATACTTATTCAAAACCTCTAAAAAGACAGAAAACATGGATTTTAAAAACTACTATCCATTGATGAGCATTCAAGCAATCATAATGTAGTACCAAAAAGTTAAACAAGTGTACGAGGTTTTTCTACCAGTTACTGCGATAACAGTGGAAGACCAAGACCATTGCTAGAACAAGCACTGTCAAGCTAAGGATCCGGAGAGGGAAAAACAAAGATACACATCCAAACAATGAGCATGTTATGAGAAAAACAACAACAGCAAAACCAAAAGCATTTACCAGAAATGTTACAGAATTCCAGTCAGGTATCATGCGTCATCATACAGGTCCATACCATGTAAAAAAATGTATACAAATACATTGGGGTGTATACAAACACAGGTGGGTGTTGGAGGCAGGGTATTGCAAATACTCAAAGGATGGTTCTTAATTTTAATTATTGCAATTACTCATTTGTTTCCAGATGCTTTGAAATGGTTCCTTTTTTTTTTTTTTTTCCCTTTGGGGATATAAGTACATTCAAATTTGTTCGTAATAAGTGGAAATAATTTCTGTCAATAACAGCTAAGAAAGAATAATTCCTTTTTTACAAATAATGTCCGATATCTGTATTTCATTGCCTTTTAATGCTTTTTATGCTTTGCACTTACTTGTATTGAAAATGGATATATCTAAATTGTGGGACTTGGATAACTTCGCTCATTGCCTGTCAAAGCATATTCCTCCTTCGTATTCCAACAGGAAATGTCCACGAGGGGTTTAAACAGAGCCGTTGTGTGCTTCAGCTCCTTTGCTGTGGGTGATTAGGATGCAAGGCCACTGTGAAACCTACCAAATCTTACAAGTTCAGGTACTCAGAACAAACTCTGTCTTGGGTAGCATGTGAAGGTAGAATGTACCCAGCATTTTTAGTGAGAATGGTATGATGCTGGAAGACTATATTAAGCAGAAGTTGAACCATTTCTTCCAAGAGCGTCCCATTACCAAGCATTCCTGTTCCTTACTGAGGTAAAAATCACGGCAGGCAAAAAGGAGTAAACAACCAATGATTCCTTCCCCCCACTCTAAGAAGCTCCAATAATTTGCCTGCCACAGCCAGAGCTGCGTGAGCTTGCATTAGCTTGGCTTTTGAGCCAGGTAAGTGCCCAGCAGCTACAAGTCTACATTCAAATGAAATAAATCAATACAGATGCAGCATCAACTTTTAAAAAATTATTATGATTCTGTGCAACATTTACTGTGGGAATGTATGATGCAAAAGAGACCATGAGAGTAAGCAATATTCTTTTCTATTCCATTCCTTAATACAAAAAGTTGCAAACAAGGCTATGATTGACATTAATTTTAATGCTTTTTCTTCCTCAGCGATTTTCCCGGTAACTTTGTGCCAGGACAGATACTGCTGAAGGGCAGTGTACAAGCACATGAGAATACGTGCTCTGTACTACATGACTGAGCAATATGTTCTGACAGATATGCTTGACACACAGCTTTGAAAAACAAGGGGACAGTGTTCTTGATCCTGATGTAACTAACTAACTAAAGTTTCTTCTTTCTTATAACCATAAAAAACATAACTTCCTTGTCTATCATCTCCAATGAAATCTGAGCCTGATTGCAGTGGAGTTTCAATGGTTTCACTGGCAGCAAGAGGAGCCATAAAGACAAGACTGTATACCACAGACAAAGCAGCACAGGAGGGATGGGCACTCACAGCCAAGGGAGTCTGTGGTGCCACCGGGATTATGAGTTACAGAGATGTGAGCTACAGAAATGAGCATGCCTAAAATGGTATCTATTAGAAATGTTATGCTTTTGTAATACTTATCTGAGTCAGGAAGCTTTTTTTTTTTAATTATGGCAAAGATCTTCTTGCCAACAAGTTTCCTGAAATGACTTTTTTCTTCTAAATTTTACAGGAAAATTTATTTTATTATGACTCTTTCTGGGTACTGAGTAAGTAGGACTTGAGTTCTCATTTACTCTAATAGCCCTTTACAGCATTTTTCATATGAAGGTATCTCGAATAAGACATGAATGAAATAAATAAATAAAATGAATACTGTAATGTAAATAGCAGCTCAAGTGTTCCTGTCAACAGTGTCTTGTTCTTGTCCACTGAGGGATAAGAAGGGAAAGGAAATAAAGCTGTGTTAACGAGAAGAAGTGTGCTGGGTGGTGAAAACATACTTTGGAGTTTTGTTTTACTATTTTCTAAACAATATTATTAAAAATGATCCCTGGGATCATCAAGCTATCCCTAAGCAGCCTTCAGAAGCATTTATAATGTGCCTAAAAGTTAAAAGTTAGCTACAGCCCCTTCTTTCATGTATTTACTCAGTTGCCCTAGTAGAGAGTATTCTTTATCATTGCCTGCTTCTATGGGAAAAGCCATCAGAGACATCCAAGACGTCCTGTGCGCTGAGGGTGGAAAGGTTGCGCAATGACGGCAGCTTTGTGGAGTTTGTGGCATCAACTCTGCCTCCAGATTTCAGAAGGCCTTGGGGAAATGTATAAGCTCCTGTGTCGCAGTTTCCTCCATTCAAACTGACAGCAGATTTATTGAACATGTCTCTTGAAGGAATTTCTAAGAACCCGTGCAGATTAATTAAGATTGACATGTGTATTGAAAACATACACTTATGTGCAGTTTCAGTACTGCTATTACATAAAAGGGTAAATTATTTTAATTGCGTTACTTAGGAGAATTCAAAATCATACTGTGCTCATACCACAGAGACCTGAGAGATTTTTGCATCTTTATACTGGATGACAGCTGTAACCAGAGTAGTGTAGTCAGGAGATCTGAAAAAAGTCAAATGATACTGGGATTGTATTTGAATTGATAAAATATTTCAGATTTAACATCACTTCCTTCTCGCTCTTAAAGACATTCACAAATGCAAACTCAACAGTTTTGAAAAGTGTTACTTGGTATATTTTAAATGTGTAATTATTTTATAGCATTAGCTACAAAAGGAGAATATTACCAGTGATGCCAGTATATGGTGCATGTTTTTACTTGAAGTAGTTACACTGGTACAACTGCAAGTGTCAGCAGAGTTGTACTCAATATACAAGTGTCGTGTGCCAATATAGTTTCTCCCAGAGTTAAAACATCTGTGTTTTGGCATACAACTGTTTCAAGCAGGCAGATTGACTCAGTACGGATCGAGTGTTCAGGCTGAGTATTTATACAGACATTTTACATACTTGCTCCATTAGTGGAGTAGCATTTCAGCCACCTAATATGAACCAAACTGAAAATTGAGGAATTCTAACTTCAATGAATTTTTTTGTTGTTGTTTTGTTTTATTTTGGGGGTGTGTGTATCGGGGTGTGGGGGGTGTGTTTTTATTCACTATTGGATAAAACCCTGAGCTCTACTGTTGAAACAAAAACCTGATACAACGTTAAAAAAATCTCTTCAGTTAGAAAATAGATAATGCAGATAATACAAGAAAAAGAGCATTTATCGGTAATAAAGAAAATACAGATAGAAATGCTTTAAGTCAGTTTTCTTTATTACAAAAATGAAGACAGAAGTTGCATAAACTAAAATGAACTTTGAATAACAGATGAAAGACACACAAAGTTACATTTCTTGACACTATGTTTGGAAAGATGCTGAGGGAAGTTACATTTACACTATGCACACATTTCTCAGGGAGAAGGCAGAAGATGACAGCAAGTACGACATGCATGAAAGAAATCAGTGGAACAAAATGTTAGTTAAATATGAACGAGATGAAAAAAATTAAATAGCGCCATTGTTTCACAAATTAAAATAAACTATATTAAATCCAGGGTTTTTTTTCTTGCTTTTCATACTGGTTTTGAAGTCAGAAACGTACAGAAACTGCAGTGCTTGCAATATTTTTCACAGAAGCAGTTTTTAGTACATTGTATGTATTTTCAAATGTAATTCTGTTGGAAACATACACCTGGTAAGAATTACTTTGCTTGCATTACAGCTCACTTAACATGTATTATAATTAAAAACATATGAGAATAAGATATTCACTAGAAATTGCCTCTACAAAAACATCAAACATAAAACAAGTACACATAACTGTTAATATCATACAATGTAATGGACTGTGGTGGCAAGAATTACTACTACAGTTTCTCAGGACTTTAGAACATAAAAATGAACAAAAAGGGATATTCCTACCTTAGTTGCTTGATCTAGTTCTTGTAAAACATCTAAACTTAACATAGCTCTCAAGCATACATACAAGCTCTCAAGCTTTCATACAGCTACTGTTTCTAAACGGGCAAAGTTGGTAGATTCTCTACACTTAATATTTGACACCATTGGCTTTATTAGGATGGCATCATTGGCAGTACAAGGAATAGGATTTTCCCTGTGAATTTCCATCACCTATACATTAAGCCTGATAAATGTGTATCAAAGGAAAACTGAAGATGACTTATATTTCTGGAGAAATGGGATGGGTGAAGTACAATGTGATAAGCTCATATGAGCTCTAGATGTAGCAAAGATTTCAGTGATGTCATTATGACCTCAGAAGCTACATTTGTCTTGCTATTGTTCAAACTACTCCCTAAAAGTAAGAGTTTTTTTCATTTTCTCCTAAAAATCCTGAAAAAATAAGCAATTAGAAAATATTTATATCTATTTTTCATATGCGCATCATATCCTTTTTTCCATCAGTGCTTGGCCTTATACTTCCATCACAAAATTAAATAGAATGTAATTTTGTTGCTTGGTAATAGTATGTTTTATACACCTCATAAAAAACCCCAGATGAGTATAATTTATTTCCAATATATGCATTGTATGTGTCTTTTTCTGTCCAATATTTTTCCTATTTAGCTAGGCAGCAATTTATATTCTAATTGCCCTACTCTAATAAATGAGGGATCACATTTGAAGTTGTATTATGTAAATATTTTGATACATGAATGAATTGCAAATGCTAGGAACTTGTCAAAACTCTGGAAACAAGAAAGACAACAAGTGAAATCTGATTAGGAAAGAAGCCAGCCTTAGACTCAAAAGGTTGCAAATCAGAACTGTGTTAAAAATACTGTTCCGTAGAGATATACTGCTATATCACAGAACAATCATCACCCTTTTGAAGTTTCTGCGCCACCAATTTGGTTTTAAGGTATAAGTTCAGTGTAGAATATTTTAGGACTTCAGTCTAACAGGCAATTGAATATTAGCATTTCAGAATATGTGACAATGTTGAAAAAATGGTAACAACTTACACCGTCAATCATAAGACATAAAATCCCTTTTACAATTACTATCTTTAAAGGAATGAATTTACTTATCTAACATTTAACTACTAATGATAGCAGAATATTAAATTCTTAAATTTGTGAGGACATATTTATCATTTTAATACTATTTAAACTACAATTTTAAAGCTATTCAGTCTGTACCTACCAATTATAATTTAATTTGCAAATATCTCTTTTCACTTTTTCCTCATTCTTGTCTATAGGAAGATAAGATTTCAGAATCTTCTGTATCTTCCCATAGACGGTACAAAATTGAGTAAAATAATCTTGTTCTCATTATTTTTGAAGGTAGAATTATTAAACATTCTTAGAGAGAAATAAAACCAAAACTGCATTAGTTATTCATCTCAGGAGATACATGACAACCTAAGGACATTATTCTCTTCCTCTTTTTCTTTCTCATTACAGAGGTTTTGGGGCACTGCCCAGAAATGTCTGGCTCTGCTGTCTCAAAATCCCTATAATATTGGCTTAACTCATCCTCTTTGAATTTTGATGGGAAGAGTAGGGCCAGAAGAAAAGGATTGTATTCAGAGTACCTGATAACCTCACAATGCAAAATGCAGAAGAATATAAATTAGAGCAGACCTAAAATTTCTGTCATATAACAGTGGAAACATACGTAGCTTCCAGCTGAAGCTGCTAACAGTTGGCAAAAAGATAACTGATCCAAATTTGCCTCTTTATCTCACTGGCATCGTGACACTGAGGATAAAAGCCAACTTGTCATTTATAATGTATATTTAACTTCTAAAATTTCTCAAGGCTTTTCATTAGCTCTTTCGCAATGTGTTTGGAGAGACCACTCTCTGTGCCCTAATTCTTATCTTGTCTTCTTATATACTTATCTCCAATATTAGAACAATTTGCCAAGATAATAAATTTATAGCTGGTAAAGGGTACTTCAAATGTCTAACCAGAGTAGGAAAACTATTTAGAAATTTTAATTTTTCTACTTTTATACATACCTGTAGTAGTCTCCTGTCTTACTTTATTAAAAAAGTAAGAACTGAGACAAGTATATCACAGGTAAAATATGTAAGGAAATGCCTAGTAGAACAGCTTTAAGGTTTTGAGTTTTAGTCATTAGGAAAATGCTGCAAAATAAGGAAATACCAGAATCAGACTGTCTGTGCAACCATAGGCAGACTCTATTTTATGTTTCATTCTATGAGACCATCTAAGTTTTACTCAAGATCTTTCAATCCAGTGGCAGGTGGTCACTAGTTTTGATTGCATCTGCAATTTGTTTTTCTTTATTATTCAGAACAGCACTCTACCACTGTTGTGTCCACAAGAGAAAAAAGTGTCTCCGTATGTGCATCCCATCCCTATCTTCCAATGGGATCAGAATGCAAAAGGGACATGCCTGCAGACAACAGCCTCTCAAAAGAATTTGCGGCTCCCTTGGTCCAACGTGGAGCCCCGGTGCTTGGACACCATTGTGCTCTGGCAAACTGAGACACTGCTCTTGGGAGCAGATCGTGGTGTGCTTGTGCTGAACCACACTCAGTGGAGGTCAAACTATTCGCTGTTGACCAGTGAACTGAGATTTTCAGAGGCTTCTAACAGGGTCAGACTTGGGCAGGGTTTTCTTTTCCCCTCTCAGGAATACAAGCAGCATCTCCTTACAATAAATTTTCCAAATGCCAGTTCTCTGATCATAAGCAGAGGTGTTCTTGCAGGGTTTTTTTTGGTTTTGTTACCACAGGGAAAAAAGTGACAATAATGATGACAAAAAACATTTCCACTATCTGACTTTTAGAAATGCTTAGGAAAAATAAAGTCGCTTGCAAAAGTTCCTGCCCAAGGTGATTCTTCCCCTGAAAAAAAAATTACCATAAGCAATAGCACTCAATTTATAATCTATTGAAAATGTGTTCTCACACCTGGAAGTTTTTGGTAACTGCTACGTGTAGCTAGCCATTCCAAATCCTCTGTTATCACAGTTAAAGAAAAAAGTTTCATTACAAAAAGATAGCTTAATGCTAAGATTCCTATCCTTCATTAATAGGTTCAACAAGCACTTAAGCATTAAACAAATAAATAGTTTTTGTTTTAAGAATAACACTTATAAAACTAAATATCAAAGTCAATGCACAAATTCATATAGTTTGTGCATGGAACAATAGGCTTTCATCCAACTGACTCTGACTGTGAACCCAATGTTTCACCTCTTACAAAATCAGAACAGAAATTCTATTTCTTTACCATACTATGCCAGGCACATGTCAATGTAATTTATTTCAAATTAATGGCATGACATTAGGTTAAAGTGATAGAACATAGTAGCAAGGGCCACAGATCAAAGAGCAGCCCCACTTAACAGTCAGAGATTTTATACGGATCACAATGAAGCCAACATTTTTAGAATGGCATTTGCCTGAATGCCAGCTACTTCATTATACTAAATATGTAATTTTTTTAAAAAAAGTATTTCTGTCAATAAATTTAGTTTTCGTATTTATACACATATATTCTGAAGACGTCTTATTCATAACATAGACCAGTTTTCTAAAATGATTGCTATTTGCTTTAGACGAGAAGTGGTTTTATTATTGATGTTGTAAAGTAATACTTGCAAGAATACATTGAAACTGGTAAAACCAACCATAATCACTATTTTGAAGAAATAAGAATAACGTTTACAAGGGTAAAGATACATAAAAATTAAATTTGACCAACTAATTTCAAAGGTATAAGATACTGGTATTAAACCCCAAAAGAAATGAACTATAAGGGGCAAAAAAATCAGCATATACTGTTAATTTATTATCTTTGTTATGTTTAGTACAATTTGAAAGCAAGTATCTTGAAATAAGTATTTAATTCTGCCTTTGCTCTAAAGTGCATTGCTTTCTTGGGTTATTCTGTATGCAACAGAGGAATGAACCACAAACACAGTCAGCAACATAATTTCTAAAATCAAATACGTGCAGTCTGTGTGGACTCTTACTAAATGATCTTTTTTTCCTGAAGCTTTGTATGCATTGTTCTAGTTGCAGAGTTTGTAAGCCATTCTTTTAACGTGTAAAATAGGGAAAACGACTTTTCTTATACTTTACTAAAGGTCAACAGTGAGTCCCCTGGAATTCAAGTCCAACAAATGCCATGAAATGGAATGTGGCACTGTTACAGTCACAAGAAGTGAGTCTGGTGAGCAGGGACCTATTTTATGTGGTGAGGCATGACTGTAGAAAGGCACAGAAAAAGTATATGAAATTAAAGTTTATGAACTAAAGCAATTCATAGATTACAAATTAGGGAGGAAACGTTTGTTAAAATCCAATAGAAAGTACAAAACGTCTGTACTAAGCATAAAGTTTTAAGTAATCATAGAAGGACCTAGTATAAGCAAGACTCTATAAGAAGGATTAATACAGAATCAAAAACTCTCACATAAGACCAATTGATGGTGTACCTGGAAAGCCATGTGACTCACAATGGTAAGTTCTATGCATACATTTCTTATAATCAAAATATAGTTGAGCAAATAGAATCAAATCACATTGACCAAAGTCAGTCAGTCACGTTCTCCAAGTTCTGTCAGACCAAAGAGCCAAGGATCACCCGTGGAATTTGTCACAGAATTTACAAGGTTTCCAAAATGCCAGGTGAAGAACTTTGCATGCACAGACTGAAGTAATTACTCTATTTAGGATCTTAACTAGGAATGGAAAGTTTAGAAGAGCTATAGAAAAGTACAATTTTTTATACAGGACTTTGTTTTCCTGTAAATACAAAATTATGAGGGAAAGGAAGAAAACATTTTGCTTGCCTTTTCCACAGCATCAAAACATGCACCAGAAAATTATGACTACAATGAAAGAGAAACCAGCAGCATTCAGCTGCAGGGAGTGGCCTCCATTTTCAGGTCTAGTAGCTTCACAGCATCTGTCTGTGTGGATAAGAATCGTTACAGAAAATCAAAAGCATGAAAAAGAAGTAAATTTGATAAAAAAGTGAAAAAGTTGATAAAACATGAAAAATGAAGTATCAAAAGGAAAAAAGTGACAGTGGGAAAGAAAAAAGAGAAAGAATAATTAATTTAATATTTACATTGTGCCAAAGACAATAACTTGAAAGTCATTACTCTAATAGAGACATGAAATTATGATTAAAGTGTGGATGAAATGTGAACTATTGAAGTGCTCTGGACAAATTAGGATAATAAAGTACTCTAACCACAGAAAATATGTACCTTAATAGCAGCAACATGTGGTTCTCCACAGCAGCCAAAGCGGTAAACTGTTTGGTCTAACTCTAAAACAATTTGAGAACTTAACCTGAAGCTTGAGACCAACGGTCTTGTTTCCCCTTGAGATTCAAAACTATTCAGCCATGCCCAACCTAAATGCAACCTTTCATGTGTCCTTCAGGCTGCATGTACTTGAAACTCAGGAAACTACAATGCAACATATATCAGAAATAATGAGTATCTGAAGCAACAATAAACACCAGCCAACAGGCTGAAAGAAGAAACTAAAAAAAAAGTCAATAATGACACAAAAAGAGGGTTCTGGATCACACACGGGGACAGAGAAGAAAAAAACTTGTTTGGATGTTTCTTATTGCTAGTAAGTTTATCTTGTTCCTGAATTATTGTAGGAGTCCAGAATGGATCACTGTCAAAACTGGCATCAATAATATGGACATAAGTCTGCATGAAATATGAATGACCAATGCAATCAGCACAGGCAGCTGGGTGATTAGATATTGACTTTAATGCTAGCGTGGGAAGAAAAGAAAGTTGCCTTTCAAAACATACAACATCCTCCCAGTGCAATCCAGGAAGTTTGCATATACATTTTCATATATATCCTGTGTAGTATGAACAATAACCTTGGTTACATCTTAATTTACTTACTTGAAAAAGAGAATTTTAAGAAATTGTAATAAAAGTAGGTGAAAAACATTACCCCCCCCCAACTTCATTTAAAATGTATTATATCAGTCCCTTATTATAATTATTTTAAAGAATTTATTATCTTTAAAAGAATTTATTTAAGGTTAAAATCAGTAGAGGATGATTTGTGACATAGCACAAATATGTTGGGGTATGTCTCTTACACTTGAGAGCTCACAGTCTGAACAAAAAGACAAGTGGTAGAAAAATCATAATCTCTTTCCTCGAGCATAGGATCAAGACATGCAGAATTTAAGTGCTATCCAAAATCAAAGGATATTTAGGTATTAAGATTTGAATCTTTCAGTTTTTTTTTTCAATGCACCTCAAATTTAGCTTAAATCACAGTGCTGTTGTTTTGTGACTAGGTTCTGGTGAGAAACCTTTGGGATGTGGATTCATGTTTAACCAATGCGTTATTTCTTAGAACACAAACGTCCCTCTCTTCACAAATATACATCTGAGTTGAGGTAACTATCAAGTGAAAAAGACAGCAATATACATAAACTAAGAGCTATTATGGAATTTACCCCATCCTCACAAATATTTGTGCTGTGGCGTTTTCAATGATACACCTTTAAAAGAAATTATGACTGTTCAAGCTGTTCAAATTCTCAACCAGTTCTTTTTATTAAGACTTAAATAATTTGGTCCTCATATTCATAGCAATAAAAAAAAATTGACACATTAAACTTCCACGGTCATTTTAATAACACAGATTTTAAATATTTTTAGAGAATATATCTAACAATTTAATCTTGTAATTGGCATTTAGGTTTTTTTAAATTATAAAGCAACATAATAACTTATAACAAATATTCTAGGGGAGTAAGAATACCATACTTGTAAAGTGTGGCCTAGCAGTTCAACATTCAACATCTGTGATGATTTTCTTTTTTTCTCATAGTACTCAAAAAGATAAGCAAATTTAAATTCAGAAGGTAAAAAAAAAACACTATATTTTTTTTGATGCAGAAGTTCTCTGAAAACAAACTTCTTTGACTATTATTTGTTTTTTCTAGCATTCTACTGCTTTTCTAGTACTCAGTGGAAGTTAATTCCTGCGATAGCTGTACTGTAAGAATTAAATGTTATAAAAAATACCTTTCTTTTTTTTGCCTCTGATGGCTCTGATATCATAAGCCTTTTGGTATTTCTGATTTATATTAGAGTTCTATCAATTTTAGTAAGTGATTTCTATCCCTTTTCACGTAAAAAACATTAGACTTTGCAGGGAAGGGAGCAAACACAGCTGTTTTCAGCCTACTGCAAGAACATGCCCTATCACTTACAACAACGTTCATCTCCAGGACTTGATGAGAAATGGCTCTTACTCAGCAAATTCTCATACTGGATTGCAAAACAAAAGCAAATAGGTTTTGTGGGGGGTGTCATCTTTCTGAAATTTTGGATATTAATTTATCTGATTGGTGTGACGCCTACCAACTTCTATTCTCAAAGCATGAGATCTCACAGACAACGTTTAATCTCTTCTCTCTACCCTCTTCAGAATTTCAGAAAATAAAATAAAATAATTCTTCTTCCAATACAGCAATACATGCTGAAGACTTTGCTTTACACTTTTACCTCAGAATTATGATCTGAACAAAGGTCAGACAAAAGCCTTCTTTTTCAAGTTCTGTTTTTGGAATAACAATATCCTTCAGCCTATAAGAAAATGATGCTGGTAGCTTCACAAAGGTAATGCTGCAGCTCTTCCTTGCCTTGGGAATGTGATCAGAGCTGCGAGGAGACTATCATCCTCAAGGCTTTCCTTTTTGACTTCTGCATTTTGTTCTTCATTTTAGATTTAACTAAAAACCTAACGAGTCAAAGCTGTAGAGATAGACTAAGGAATCTTGTAATGCACAAAGTTGTATAAAAGAGGTACGCGTTACGGTCTTAAAATTTAAATTCAGGGTGGCTATCCAAGCTAGTGCAAGGATCAAGGGTCAAAAGTTACAAACATTCTTTCCCATATGATTCTGATTGTTTAAAGCCTGTAAATTTCTAATATAGTATTTTCCTTACTGAGCTATAAAGAATTTTACTTCTATCCTCAGATACCTATTTTTAAAAATGTTACAGGAATATGTTATTTTTGAAGCTTATGTTCTCTGGCAAATTTAGTGAAATTGTCAACTGTGTTCAAAAGTTATCAGAAGACACAAACTGATGGATGTTTGAGCAGGTATACATACGCATACACAGAGACAGGCAGCGTGGTCACAAACCACAGGCTGAAAATAAGGCCAAAATGTTATTCTTGAAGAATCAGTACGTAATATAATGCTACAGACTTTTTCTGGAGATTCAACCAGGCTATTTAAAAGCCGCAAGTAATGACTTTTAGTCCTGGCTCAAGTAGTTACTGGCAGCTTTTCTAGCTTATTCTATGGAAAGAGACTACAAAAGAAGACGACTACAAATTCCCACAATCCTCCTAATTTAACTTTTAATGATGCAATGTAACTTTTCCTAAAACTAAGTACCAAAGCCAAAACTGCTGACACTATCCTATAGCTAACTCTGGCTCAGAATCTGGCCCTGTTCCAAAGTAGCACATTGTACCTAGAAAGGGCTTCTCTTCAACTGAGCTACATATGATGGCTAATGACTAATTTTGGCTACCAGCAGTTCTGAAAAATGCTCAAGAGGGAATATCTAGAGTCTTTTCCTTGTTCATTACCTACAGAATTGTTGACTAAAGGTAAAAAAACAGTGAGTCAGTTTATATCTGTAAAAGCACATGGTTTACTGATTGTGTACTGAGCCAAAACGTACCACAAATATAAATGAAATCCAACTTGGCTTGAATAATGCTGTTGTCGATACTGAAGTGAAAGTGAGGAAGGAAAAAATCTGGCTTGGTTTTATGGGAAGAAGAGCTGCAAATAGAAACCTAGAAAATAAAAATGTAACAGAGATATCATTGCCTTTGGAAATACAAGGATCTGGAGATGTGATGAAATAAACTTTGAAAGAGCGTGGAGATTGGCCGAGGTCCCTGAGGATGGGGCTAAAGCAAATGTCACTTCTGTCTTTAGAAGGGGCAGGAAGGAGGGCTCAAGGATCTACAGACCAGTAAGCCTCACCTCAGCCCCTGGGAAGGGGGTAGAGCAACTAATTCTGGAAACTGTTTCCAGACACATGAAGAACTACTAAATCAGAAGAAGTCAGCATCAATTCACAAAGGCAAAGTCATGTTTGACCAAGGTAACCTAAGAGAAAGGAGAGTCTGCTATTTGGCAGCAAGATGTGGCAGGAATAAAAATCTACCCCAGCTACACAGATGGGATTGTACAGAATTTATTCCTACCCCAAAAAAGGTCAATGAATTCCTTGACTGGGAGCAAAGTTAAAGAAAAAGACTCCCTGAGAGAAAACTGTGGGCGTCATGGAGGCTTATTTCTATTTTTCTATACTTAGTCACTTTCAGTCTCTGGATGAACAAGTTAATTATCGTAGCTTCTATTCTAACAGAACACTGTATGTATAGTTCAAAAGCCCCATTTTGTCTATAATACAATGTAATAAATCATAAAACAAATATACAAAAATTAAAATATATATATATGCAGACATACTTGAAGGATTGATAAGAGCTATTTTTATTTTCCATTTGACACCACTGGAGATCTTAAAGCTGAGTTTTTGTAAAAACTACTAATAAAAATCATGTTTGGCATAAAGAGTATCATCTTTGTTGCTAGTGATGATGAGAGAAAATACTATGTATTAGGTTGTCTGTCTTTGCCTGTGATTTTAAGCACCGGTCACAGACGTGCATTGAAAAAAGTGTAAATGAGCTGTACAAGAGATTAAAACTTTCCCATGGAAGTTAATAAAAAAGTATTCCAACAGTTCATGTAGTGTAAGTTGAAAAACCCCCAAAAAACCAATATTGCAAAGTGAGAAAAATAGGTCTAAGGGCTTCTTATTATCCGCAAATGCTTTTCTCATTTTCTCACTATTGCACCAGGTTATTAATTTATAATGAAGAAGAAAAAACATAAGATAAAACACAACTTGCAGTCATTTTTAATATATCTACTGGCCTTCCAGAGAAACAGCACTGACTGGATAAAAGCCTTTGGAAGACAGCACCTGCATAAATCTTCTGCCACTAATTTCTGAGAATATATCTAATGTATCTAAACACTTGCAGTAAGTATCCTTTTTTGACACCTTCCATTTAATCTTCTTTTAAGATTCCTTTAATATAAAACTGTAGATACGTTTATAGGTTGCAATATAGTGGTTCAGAATGACAGCTGATTTGGACATCTTTGTACCAGCTGCACGGTACAAACCCAGGATCTCTGTCTCTGCCCTGCTGAGAAAGAGTAAATGGACTCATACAAATGGCATATAGTGTCAGCTCTGGAAGCTGTTAGAGTTTGGCTGTTCCTGGTGACACCTAGTCAGAGGGTTTGTTACAGCAGCAGAGGTTAGTCTATGCTGTCCTAAAACTGATAAAGGGATAAGGCACACAGCTGCTTTGAGAATTCTTTTTTTTCTTACAGGAGTAGAAGAAGCTTAACACTATAGAGACGCCAGAACAGAATCTTCTAAAATATCACAAATCAGTGCTTAAAATCTGATAAAGACTTCACTCAGAGGCAAGCACACCAATATTAGAGTTGTACCTGTCTGCAAGTACTGCCAACTAAGATCCCTACTGAAATTTTGGAATACATAAAATACTACATTTAAGACTATGCCACTCTTTCTTCAAAGCATGATTCTTAAATACATGCTTACATGCCTAAGTTAAAAGTGAAATACAAAGATAGAATTGCTGACTGCAAAAAATAACTGAAAAAAGTAGGAAGTAAAATTATATATACCTAGATATAATATACAGTAAGGTATATGTGTATATGTATATACAAATACATGAATATGTTTAAACATACATTTATTTAAGGCAAAGTGTTTTAACAAGTTGGTTTGCTGAGTATTTCTCAAAGTCAGTGCAAGGTTCTGTTGGTAAACCCTTCAGAAAATCAGGAAACATTTATTAAAATGATTACAAATTCTGAGGAACTAATCACAAATTTGAGTGATTCAGTGAATGGAGACCATATTATAGGCCTAGGAACAGAAATTACAAAATCAAGCAGATCTATAGTTGGAGACTGCTGACGCCAACCGTGAGAAAATTTCAAGGAATGTCTGTCTCATTTATACACCTCAATGATGCCAGACAGCAACTTGCAGCCTCAAGTTCCTCCCTAGACCTAAGATCGTTAATGGAAGATCATCATATTGTGTTATTACAGAATTTGTCTGCCAGCCAGGAGCTGGTACTTCCCTAGCAAGCAGAAGTTGGGAATTCAGTGCCCATAGGAGTTGTGTATTCACATAAGTAGAGTTTTGGATTCCAGTCCCTGCCCTCACAGATTACTACTTGTGTATCCAATGGCTCTTGATTTCTGCAGCAATCAGAATCAAAGTTTTATTTCTTGTTACAACTCCCACTTCCCTGGTAAGCACCTACTGAAAGACAATAAATGTACCCTTTCCTCCATCCTTCTCCAGTTCTCTGATTAATTGTATTAGCTTGCACACATTTTGACCAGAATAGTAGTTAGGTCTAGTTAACCACCATGATACTTAACAGGATCCCAAAACTCTCTTGGGATAAGTAATATCCATGAGCTTGCATACATAAGATCTACAGATATCTTGTTTTTAAATTACATTCAGAGCAAGACAGAAACAGTTCAGCTGAAGTGCCATAGATCTGGGCACACACACATGAAAACCTTCAGGAGTCTTATTAGAAACTTTTCTAATAATTACATGAGTAATCAGAAAGGGAATTTCAGTCATCAGAAAGTTGCTAAGTGAGCACAGCATAGGTGATGCAAATTTCATTTAAAAGTCTACTTAATTTCATTCTTGTTGCCTACGTTCTTCTTTGGACCTAGCTGTAGATACCAAGCTGCAAATACGTAAGCCTCAAAGTAGACAAATAGTGCGTCATCCAAGCTAAGTGATATCAGAAAGAATTATTCTGCTGAGTTAAGTATTTTATACGCATTATCTGTCAGGTTTCAGAAGACTAGGTTCATACTTTTGAAACAGGTTATATATATATTATAATGCAGTGATTATATTATGCCATTTCATAACAAGATAACCATACTCATGAATATGAACATTAATGTTTCACTGATTCTAAGTGTCTTTTGACATAGTTTTAAAAGTAGCCTACAAAACGTCCTTATGATGGGAATTTCACAATCTTCAGGCTTTGCAAAAGCAGTTGTCAAGGAAACTAATTAGTTCCACAATCATAATTGCAATAATGATTCATATAAAGAAGACCTGATGTTAAATAGTGTAACAGACTTCTTACAACTACTTAGAGGTTATGGGAGAGCACCGAAAGGAAAAAGTCCCTAAATACCTATAAAACTGTGTTCAGAGAAAAATGTACTGCCTATCTTCAGAAACTAAATCAACTAAGCTACTTTTTACTTGAATGTCTAAAGACCACCTATGTTATCATTCTTGGAGGCATGTTTCTCTCAGTTACAGCAGCTGTGGCAATAATACGGAATACTTTAAATATTTATAACACGTTAAAGTTAGAATACATTGCAAAACAAGATTTGTGTTTCAAATACACAAAACTGAAAAATGGCTTATCCTTTCTATTTACCTAAATACGTTTTTATTTATTTTTCTACTTGATAAATATTTTTATTTCCTTGGGACAATAACCTTTCCTACATTTCTTTTTCCCTTTTCTTTTTCAATCATAGAGTGAAATTTTATTTCTGAATGATGGCTGCAGAATATTAACAAATATTTTGAGATAACTTTCCTGAAAATATATTTGAAGAAAACTTGCAATAGTCAGAAAAAAATTAGTTGCTTATTTCCAAACTTTACCAATGATGCAGTAAACTATGATTCTTTCAAACTCATTGTCACTCTAATGAGAACAATGCTAGACTGATGCTCAGACGGAAACACAGGTATTGATATGGTTTAGATTTTAATATATTGGCCATTATATTTATTTAGCAAGTTTTAAATTTGATTCTAATACTCTAATAGTTTAATATATGACATACAGAAAATACTATGTTGGATGATTTAGCATTGGATTTTTAAATGGTAATGATGACACTGATCTAATTTGGAATTTATTATTAAAGATATCAGCTCATAATTTAGATAAAAAGTTCGAAACCTCTTCCTGATAACAGTTGCTTTATAAAAATTTAAATTACCCACAATGTATCAGAAATTACCATAATATTTTAGGTTTATTCTGAATGAAGTAATTCTGCATTGTTGCACCAAAATACAACTTTATGTTGGGAAGCATTAAAAATTGATAAATAAGTTACTGAAACACACTCACTTTTAACTACTATGCAGTTTTCCTTAAAAAATGCCAAACCTTCCTATTTACACACTTAAAAATATGAACAACATTTCTATATATTTCAAACCTTGTAAACAGGCCGAGTAAAAGGCTGTATGCTCACCGTGTTAGGGTGAATTAGTAAGAAGCTATCTAAACAAGAATATTTGAAGGATTAAACTCATCAGACACTAAAATAAATACCTTTAATACATGAGTATCTTGAAGCATATGTTGAGATAGGATGAAATCAAGAATGCTAACAACTAAGTTGCTTACAACAGACAGGCAGTACAACTAAAGGTGTATCTTATATACTGTATTCCCTGTTAACTGTCAGCATCTGGGTTGAGGATGCAATGTTTGTCCTGTATGTGCCAATGACTTCACTACTAAGAGAAACATAGGAAACAGGATGCCACTGAAGGGTTTTGAATAGTCTTTGCTGATAATCGAGTATGGGGTCTTGGGCTTTGTCAGTTACTTCAGTCACCTTATGCTTAACTACTCACATAAGTGTACTACAACTAGCAAAAATTCACAGAGAGAAAACAATCTAAAATAAACTTACCTGTTATAATGTTGGGCTTTGGTGGCATGCTGAACTCATACAGTGTTGGTTCAGAATAACCCAGTCTGTTGGCAGCTGTAATTTGTACTTCGTAACCCATGGTCCATTGAAGATGTTCTAAGATGATGTGGTCTCTACTACCCTGCACTTTTTTCTCTAGCCACTGGTCTTCCTTATCTTTCTGTAAAGATGCAAATAGTAGTTTAAATTCTCAAAAACTCCCGTATTATTTGTCCAAACTATGTGTCTACATGATGCACAAGAAATATGGCATTTCCTTTACAGAGATTATGAACTTTCACCTAATTTTGGAGTTCTGAGTACTCGGACTTTTTGTAATTTTGACCACTCCTAATCCCATGTGGATTTAGGGATTTTGTAGGCAATCTCTCTTAACCTTTTGGCTTCAGTTTATACTTTGCTCCAATACTGATATTTATCATGGGGAACATTGAGAAAGCATGCAGTCCTATGTCTACACTGGTGAGAGGATACATCTAAATCATAAGATGGTGCTCTAGAGAAAAAAAGGGTTCTCATATTTCAGATGATTTTCTAAGACACCTGTACAAAAGGAACAACTGAGAACTTCAGTTGCAATCTTAATTCTGGCATTTCAACAATTTGGAGTGCTTACCTTCACAATCGCTCCTTTTAGTGCCTAATACACTAATTACTCTTCATACAAAGGAGAATTACAAAATAATTAATAGGCAAAAGAATAAAAAAGAATAAACCAACATACTTTCAAACACAAAAGCTATATTGTTCAAAGGAGTATCAGTAACAGTTAGTAGGAATCCACACTGTCCTATTCTTACTAAACCCTGAGGTACAAAAAAGTGTCAAAAACTACGTCTGAGAGCCAAATCCTGACCATCAAACACATACAGCAACACATACCCAGTCAGTGGATATAAACTTTTGGGGAAAAAAAACCCAACCCAACAATCTCCAAATACAGGAAAATATAACTTTTTGCTGCAGACTACTATGCTTCTCAGCAGCTTATATTTAGGCTTTTTGCTGAAGCACCTTGCTCTTGACTGATAAAACTGTCAAAGAAAACAGCATCTAAATTAGAAAGTACAGGGTCCAATGATGCTCCTTACGCCTGTTTTTTTTTTTTTTTGTCACAGTCTTCAGAAAAGAGAGTGATAGACTAAACTCCCTTATGTGCACTGCTGCAATAACTTATTTGCTATCAGCGCTGAATGAGATGGTTTTTCCATACTGACTTCACCTTTTCTTAAACCCTTTCTTGCTTCTTCTGCACTGTCATTGGTACTGACACATGATAATCCTGGGAATGATTAAAATACAGTAAAACACCTTTTCAGGATCATATGCAGCAAGGTTAAATTGCCTACTTGGTGTAGCAGCAGACCAGTGAAAAACATCAGAATGACAGTCACATTACAAATCACGAAAATAACCTAAATACACAGGAGTAAAAATAGTTCATTCATGATACAGTGCAACTTGTATTTTCTGTCAGGGATCATTTCCCATATCCTTGTGGATAATTTCCATTGCAATCATCTGACATGCCACTGAGTGAATACGCTTACATTATCAATATATCAAACTACTTTTACAAAAAACATTTTTGTCTAGCATTGCTAAAATAAAAGGAATTAATACTGATTGCAATATGCATATGCAAATACTTGTTAGTAATATTAGGAATAGCAATGTTATATAGCACCATATTTTAATGGCTATTTAAACTGGTGAGGTCTGGGAGGAGTTAGATAAAAAACCAAACAGGTTACAAAGAATATCAACATGACAGAAATCACAAGATCTATACATGATTTTGGCATGTACACATAGAATCATAGAATCCTTTTGGTTGGAAGAGACCTTTAAGATCATCAAGTTCAACAATTACCCAGCACTGCCAGATTCTCACTAAGCCATGTTCCTCTGCACCATATTTACACATCCTTTAAATACCTCCACCCCTTCCCTGAGCCACCTGTTCCAGAGATTTACAATCCTTTCAGTGAAGAAATTTTTCCTAATATCCAACCTCAACCTCCCCTGGCACAACTTCAGGTTGTTTCCTCCCATCCTACCACTTGTTACCTGGGAGAAGACACCGACCCCCACATCACTACAACCTCCTTTCAGATAGTTCTAGAGAGTGATAAGGTCTCCTCTCAGCCTCCTTTTCTTCAGGCTAAACAATCCCAGTTCCCTCAGCTGCTTGTCACAGGGGTTGTTCTCTAGACCCTTCACCAGCTTCATTGCCCTTCTTTGGACACGCTCCAGCACCTCAGAGTCCTTCTTGTAGTGACGGGCCCAAAACGGGACACAGTATTCAAGGTGTGGCCTCACCAGTGCCAAGTACAAGGGAACAATCACTTCCCTACTCCTGCTATTTCTGATAGAAGCCAGGATGGTGTCAGCCTCCTTGGCCACCTGGGCACACTGCTGGCTCATATTCAGCTGGCTGTCGACCAACACCCCCAGGTACTTTTCTGCTGGGCAGCTTTCCAGCCACTCCTCCCCAAGCCTGTAGAGTTGCAGGGGGTTGCTGTGACCCAAGTGTAGGAGTGGACACTTCACCTTCTTGAACTTCATACAGTTGGCCTCAGCCCATTGATCCAGCCTGTTCAGATCCCTCTGTAGAGCCTCCTGACTTTCAAATAGATCGACGCACCCACACAACTTGGTGTCATTTGCAAACTTACTGAGGGTGCACTCAATCTCCTCATCAAGATCATTGATAAAGATGTTAAAGAGAACAGGCCCCAATATTGATCCCCAAGGGACACCACTTGTGACTGGCCACCAACTGAATTTAACACCATTCACCACCACTCTCTGGGCCCAACCAGCCAGCCGGTTTTTTATCCAGCAAAGGCTACGCCCATCCAAGCCATGAGCAGTCAGTTTCTCCAGGAGAATGCATGGGAAACTGTGTCAGAGGCTCTACTGAAGCCCAGGTAGACAACATTCGCAGCCTTTCCCTCATTCACTAAACAAGTCACCTTGTCATATAAGGAGATCAGGTTAGTAAAGCAAGATCTGCCTTTCATAAACCCATGATGACAGGCCCTGATCATGTGGTTGTCCTGTGCGTGTCGTGTGATGGCACTGAAGATGATCTGCTCCATAACCTTACCCAACACCAAGGTCAGACAGACAGACCTGTAGTTCTCCAGGTCCTCCATTCAGCCCTTCTAGTAGATGGGCATCACATCTGCTAACTTACAGTCAACCGGGACCTCTCTGGTTAGCCAGGACTGCTGAGAAATGACGGAAAGTGCCTTGGTGAGAACTTCCGCTAGTAGCCTTGGGTCGATCCCATCCGGCCCCCTAGACTTGTGTACATCTAAGAAGCATTGTAGGTCACTGACAATTTTGACTTGGATTATGGGGGCTTCATTCTGCTCCCTGTCCCTGTTGTGCAGCTCAGGGGGCTGGGCAGTCAGAGAACAGCTGGTCTTACTATTAAAGACTGAGGGGAAGAAGGCATTCAGAACCTCAGTCTTTTCCTCATCCTCGGTCACTATGTTCCCCACCCCGACCTGGCACCCAATAAAGGATGGAGATTCTCCTTAGCCCTCCTTTTGTTTTTAATGTATTTATAGAGAGATTTTTTATTGTCTTTTATAACAGTGGCCAGATTAAGTTCTAGTTGGGCTTTTGCCCTTCTAATTTTCTCCCTGATCAGCCTCACAAGATCTTTATAGCCTTCTTGAGTGGCCTACCACTTCTTCCAGAGGCCATAAACTACCCTTTTCTTCCTCAGTTCCAGCCAAAGCTCTCTGCTTAGCTACGCCAGTCTTCTACCTCACCAGCTTATCTTTTATCTTTCAGCACACAGGGATGGCCTGCTCCTGCACCTTAAAGATTTCTTTATTGAAGAGTGTCCAGCCTTCCTGGACTCTTTTGCCCTTCAGGACTGCCTCCCAAAGGACTCTGTCAAACAGTCTCCTAAACAGGTCAAGAAACAACTCCAACACTCTGGAAGTCCAAGGTGGCAGTTCTACTGACCTCGTTCCCTACTTCCTCAAGAATTGAAAACTCTGTACCCATGATCACTACTCCCAATATGGCCTCCAACCTTCACATCACCCACAAGTCCTTCTCTGTTTGCGAACAACCAGTCTAATACGGAGCATTCCCTAATTGGCTCTCTCATCAGCTGTGTCAGGAAGTTGTCTTCCACACGCTCTAGGAACCTTCTGGACTGTTTCCTCTCTGCTGTATTGTATTTCCAGCAGAAATACTTGTTCTCCCCCAGGTAGTGATTGTGGGACTTTTTCCAGCTGCTTGTAGAATATTTCATCTACCTCCTCATCCTGGCTGGCTGGTCTATAACAGACTCCTATCATGACATCTGCCTGATTGGCCTTCCCCCTGATTTTTACCAATAAAACCTCAACCTTATCATCACTATTATTATGCTCAAGACAATCAAAACACTCCCTAACATACAGGGTTACACCACTGCCTCTCTTTCCCGGCCTATCCCTTCCGAAGACTCTACAGCCAGCCAATGCAGCACTCCAGTTGTGCAAGTTGTCCTACCGTGTTTCTGTGACGGCAACTGCATCATGGTTTTCCTGGCTTCCAACTTCTCTTGTTTGTTACCCATGCTGCAGGCCTTAGTGTAGATGCACTTCAATTGGGCTATTGATCCCATCACCTTTCCGGAGGGGAGAAGGCCTAATTCCTACATGACCATTCCCAGGCACTTCCATGTTTCTAGCCCATCAATATCCCTTGTGTCTGTGCTATCGCTTGGCACTCCATCTTCTGTCTCCACTGGGATAGGAGACTCAAGGACCGTGCTAGCATGCCGTCCTACAAATACTGACGTGCATATCTCGTAGGTATATCTCCAGCAAACCCGGTTTCATTCCTTTCCCCCTTCAAATCTAGTTTAAAGCTCTTTCAATGAGCCCTGCCAACTTCTGCACGAAGATTCTTTTCCCATTTGAGACAGGTGTACCCCGTCTGTCACCAGCAGGCCTGGTGTCATGTGAACTGACCCATGCTCAAAAAACCCAAAGTCCTGCCAATGACACCAGACTCAGAGCCAGGTATTGATCTGATGGGTCTTCCTGCATCTTCTCTCAACTAGAGGGATAGGGGAGAACACCATTTCTGCTCTGGATCCCTAAACCTGTTGTCCCAAGGCCCTGAAGTCTCTCATTGATTGTCCTTGGATTTCTTGTTGCAACTTCATTGATGTCTACATGAAAAATCAATAATGGACAGTAATCTGAGGGTTTTACAAGGGTAGGAACCTTTTCACCACATCTTTAACCTGGGCCCCAGGGAGGCAGCAGATTTCCTTAAGAGGTGGGTCTGATCTGCACATTGGGCCTTCTGTTCCTTTCAGAAGGGAGTCACCTATGACAATGACCCATCTGTTTTTCTTTATGGAAGCAGTTTTGATACAGGGTGTAGGCCAACCTAACCTCGGTGATGCTTTCAAACTAGAAGAACTGTTGTCCTCATTAATGTTAGGTTCCACTTGCAGAGCCTCATACCTGTTGTGCAAGGCCACCTGGGAAGGTGGGGTTGCTGCTAAGGGAATGAGCCTGCTGCGTTGGGCAGGAACTTGTTGCCAGTGCACCCTCTCCTTCAGGTCACTATGTTCAGTCAGGTAGAGAGAGGATAGGGAATTCTCTGTATTATGTACTTCGTTTGCCTGCTGGGCCTGTCTCCGGGAAGGTAGGATGTGGTTCCAGCGGTCAGTCTCCCTCTCGCAATGGCTGATACTCCTCAACCTTCTCACCTCCTCCCAGAGCTCTGTCACTAGGCAGAGCAGTTCCTCTACCTGGACTCACTCCCACAGGGCTGCTCACGGCTGCCGTCCTGTACCGATGCCACAGCAGGGGACGACCTGCAGCCTGACCCCTGGGTGGCTGCGTGAGTCCACTGCAGCTCTGTCTGGGCAGCTGCGTTAGTCATGGTGGGTGCAGTGCTTAGAGAGCTTGTATGTATTCACACAAGAAGAAAAAAATTGACTGGATTGAAAAGTAAAGATTCAGGCTAATATGGTTCCTACAGATGGAAAAGATAGCATTGCAAACAGATACATGACTATATTTTGAAAACAAACTATAGAATTATATGTGATGAATAGAATGAGCTTAAGATTTGGAAGGAACGCTATATAGATTTCTGTAGGAGGCTGCTCTTCTGCAGATGTAAGACTAAGTGAAAAAGCAGTTGTTCCAGTTTAGTCAGGTGAAGAATAAAGGAAGAGTTGAAATGTAACAGTATACTTGCACGCTACGCCAAAGAAGGGAAAGCCTAAGTTTAGTTGAAAGTGAAGCCAACCGGATGGATTGAGAGAAATGAAACAAAGTCCAAGCCCTGAGCTCAAAGACAAGACAACACTTTACGAAGTGTGACAAACACAAATTAGGAGGAAGAAGAATAAAGTATCTGGAAAGCAAATTGTCTTCTAAAGATAAACAGATGAAATCTTCTAGAATCCAGTCTGCTTTTGGCATCTTAAAGAAAAAAAGGAAAAGAACTGCAATTTTCTTCATTATAGCTGTTATTTCATACGCGTTTTCAAGCACTTTTTACTAAGTAGAGCTCAGTAATGTGTCCAGATTTATTTTACTATTAGCGTAGAAATGGAGAGACAAGAACACAAAACAAGAGTCTGACAGTTAAATCTTCCTACAAATCTCGCTGTTTATGCTAAGACCCTTTAATTGATAGCTTAAGGAGCAGAAAACAGAACTACAAAAGAACACTTCATACCTTATTAGGCTGTTCTATTATTAATACTGCTTAAAATTTATAGAA
Organism: Bucorvus abyssinicus; assembly: GCA_009769605.1. Lineage (NCBI taxonomy): Eukaryota > Metazoa > Chordata > Aves > Bucerotiformes > Bucorvidae > Bucorvus > Bucorvus abyssinicus. The sequence goes on along the minus strand of CM020030.1, from coordinate 14,581,417 downwards.
AGCTCTCAATATGCACAGCGTTCTACAACAAATGAAAGAACCTTCTAAATCACAGACTACAGTCTACTTTGAGGGGTGAGTTAATATAAATGTCTCAATAATCATTTTCTATTAACAGCTATATCCACCAACAAATGCACGTTTTCAGAAACTGCAATCAGATCTGCAACCTCAGAGATTTACCTGTTCTTTTATTTGCATTTCATTTTTGTTTCATATAATGTGGAAATGCTCCTTTACAGAAGGTCACTGATGCTATGAGACTAACCAATGACTGGCAATTTCTGGGGATCTTACTGCCCACTTCCATTACTCTTAAGCCTTAGATTCATACTGTCCTCTTCTCAGCAAAAGGCTTCGGTTGAAACAAACCTGCCGAGATGCTACAGACTAAACATAAAAAAAAAAAAAAAAATTAAAAAATACCATTTCTTAATTGCATGTATATTTGCTTTAAATATAAGCATCAGTCAAATTTATGTCAGAAGTGTCTAAAAGCTAGATTTGTAAGATAGCTGTGAGTAACCTAAGCACCTAAATGCCCTGACAAAAGAGCGAATAAACCAGTGTGAAACTCCAGTCTGCCATGGCTTGGCTGTTTCTTAAAACTGGGAGCACATCTGACAACAGTGGAAGTAAAGGCAGTCCACTGTTTAGACACATAACTATTTATTAATCTAGAAAACAACATCACTCTCTTTAATGGCAATTTTACACTGTACCTCGGATCACATTCTCTGAGAACTCATAAAAACTGAGGAAAGGATCTTTCCCTTATTCTCCACCCTCCCTAAATGGTTGCATTGAAAGTTCAGCTCTAGCAGACTTGTTATTACGGTGGTCCTTGTGATAAAAAAGGGCAGGAGATGCTACACTAACTTGAAAGCTGGCAGGAAAAAATATAAAGAAATCCTCATGGAAGACAATCTAATAGTTTAAAGCAGTGACTTCGCAAGAATTCGTTACATTATGATGGTGCTTTGTAGGTTGGTGTAATACAGGACATATACTGAAAAAAGCAGAAAATGGGTGATAACACATACAGAGTTAAAAAGCAAAGAAAGCTCAAGGATCTGTCCGATGCAAAACCATTTATGATGCAAAAACATTTGCTTATGGTAGGTATCTCAGAGCGGGAGTGAAGGAGAAATTATATCTTTCTAAATGGTTCATATTTACAGAAGTTTGTTCTAGAACCTATCATAAAGGATCAAAATGAATACTGTCCTCCATCAGCATAGTCAAACAAGACTGAAGCACATCGATGAAACACTCATCACTGCCAAAATTCAGAGCATTAATAGTAACACTATCACAGGTCAATATGGTAAACAACTTTTAGGCCTGCAAAAACTAATTGCTCCTCTAACGTTTCCTCCAAACATCATTATGGACATAAAAGTAAGAAATAAATACTGCTATTGTTTTTCAAAATAGAATTTTAACCAAGATTTCTTGCTTCTACCTAGAAGTTTATAACCATAAAAGGTTAATATTTTTATTATTTCATACTGATTTCAAATATTTACTGAAAATTGGTCTGCCAGGGGAAAGAAAAAACAACCCCCTCCCCCATTTTTTCTAGCTTACTGTTGGCATCTGTGACCCAGAAATATAGAAACTGAACTCCCTTTTCCAGTCACGAAGAAGCCTATTTGAATATTCGCTTTTTAAGCATTAGGAAGTAATTCAGGATATGTTACTAAAATCATAACTGAAGGCTAGGAATAAATCTCTTCAAGATAAGAGAGTGACACATATTTGCAGGGAGTAGTGGGAAACATGATGCACTAAGCACAAATTCAAAATTGCAGCATGTGCAGCTACAGAATATCCATCATGGCCAAAAGGCACTTGAGCAGTAAGCACAAACTTTTGCTTGTGAATATGTGAGTCATGTAAGTGATTATTCCTGTATGTTGATCGCACATTGCGTGCTGTTTCTAGTGCTATGCTTAACTTGTGTAATACCCTCCAAAGGCTGTTTTGTAGCCTGTCTTTCTCTTGCAGGTCTGTGCCTGGTCACCTACCTGCCCTGAGCTGCTCTGGCAGTCTCCCCCCTGAATCCCAAGTGCTCCTTCCTCCTGGACCTCCTTATCTCCTCACCTTCTCCTTGGTCTGTACAATCACTTCAACTCTCCCCTCTGTCTTTTAGGTTTTTACTATAGTACTTGGTAAGTAACACAACACATAATAGCCATTTACAAATTCAGTACACACTTCCCCAATAATTTGCCTGCATAAAGCTTAACATCCATTGTGCAACACCAGCACCTCATCATGTGTGTCCCAACCAATTTTAATAGCATCATAAGCAGGAACAACCAAAGGGGAGCTTGAGTTGGTCCCTGTTAAAATAAGAGAAATGTGGCTGGGCGGTCACCTCCTGCATCAGACAGGACGCTTGTCTAGAGAGTCCTGATCACTGCTCCTCTTGGCTGGCTACTGTGGAACAGTTTTCCCTTGGTTTTCTCTCTCTCCTCCTATTCTTTCCTAAGGTAACTTTGAAGTCGATGCCTGACATCAGCTTCAGACTCCATGAGTGAAGCTTTGTAAGACTGTCTTGACTTTGTGCACCAGCATGAATCAATGTGAGCCTGTTACTCACAAAAATTGCATAGTGCCTACTTCTCTGGAATACCGAACAAAACATGAAGATTCTTGTTATCTGATTATAGTTAATAAGTCCTGCTCATAATATGAATAAACTGATGTTGGGAAAACAATATTTGACAGAATGGAATATATGATTTGCAGGAAAAAACCTTACCGATTGCCCTAAACCAGACTATAGTATTGCTGTAACCTCCTAATGTTTTAAAAAAATTATCTGCATAAAGCTTCACTATGAGGGAACTAACTCTTAATAAGACATAAGCTGTTAGGAAACACAAAGAGGAAAAAGCTACTGATGTATTGCTTGTTATCTAATATGCTCTTTAAACATGCAAGCAAATACATTGGTCCAGGTGCTAGTAATGAGGTGGGCAAGAGCTATAGGAAAGCTAATTAAATAGAACCAATGGGGAAGAGAGAATAGAAGCCGTCAACAGATAATTAAGAACTTTAAATAGCATCCATTCATTCTGGTTAAAACACCAAAAAAAAATTGTGCTTTTTTTGTTGTAGGAAGGCCTTTAATTTAGTCAAATGGCTTATTCAATTGGAAGCTTAAGGAGAAATGGATTTGAGGTCCAAGTAAAAGCTATCTTCTTCAGTAACCTATTAAGTTTCCAGTTACTGCTTAAACTGTGCATTTACCTTTCCACAATACACGTGAAAAGTGATCTTTTTATACTATAATTTTGTACCTTAGTCAAAACACTAGATCAAAATCAGGTTTCCAAAAATATTCAGGATATATCCAAAATCATTTAGCTTACTTAACTCACGAAAGCAGATTAAATTCAATATACTGCATGCATATGTTATATCTAAACAGTTTATTTTCTTATCTTCTCAATCATAAATACTTAGAGGCATTCTAATCTAGCTAGGAGGCTCAATCCCACAAAACTGCATTATATCTTGTATTGCATATTTTACTACCCACTTCTTTATAATTACTTTTCTTTTATGCCAACTGTACTCACTGGAGTGAAAGTCATTTAAGAAGGTCAATTAAGATTTAGGGATCAGTGATATCAGGATAACTGCTGGTTATTCCCTTAGGCTAATCTTAAAAGCTCTACCAAATTTTTCTCAATTGACTTTGAGGTACCAATCTTCTTTGGTTATACCTAGCTTAGGAAAATCATTTTACATGCCAGGTTTAGCACTTGGGGAATCCCAGAACTACCATCAAAAAGCTACATTATAGGATACAGCAGGAAATGTGACAAAAACTATATTACAAAACAAGGAACTGGCTTTTCCTTTATGTGAACACAAAAACAGATTCTGCATTTAATTTCTCAAAGATTGCTTTTCTCCTGTTAAATACAGTCCTCACTACCTTCCGATCAACATATCTAAATATCTGATTTTACACTCCCATTCTCTTTCAGAATCTTGAAAGAGACATGTAAATCTGCTATTACACTCCGGTAAAATGTATTTTTACTGGATCTAGTCAGATAAAAGTAGTATAATCTTCCTAAAAGAATAGAAAGAAGTTATTAGAAAATGCACACTTTTGAATTAAATTAAGTGTTTTTGCCAGCTGTACAGTTACATCTTCAATCATTTCTAAACACAGTATATCAGGAAAGGATTTGGCTATTTTAATAATAATAAAAAAAACCCCAACACCCATAGGGTTTTTTTCCATAGAAAAATAAATTACACATTGCAGAAAAGCCTGTTTTCTAAACTTGCCAGATTTGATGAGAGAACACCAAACCAGACTCTAGCTGGCAGAAGGCAAATAAACTCTGCACGACAGCTGTCAAAGAACTCATATGTACAGTGAAAATCATGAAAGTCCTAGCAATTTGTCAATTATTTGGCTTTTTTAAGCTGAGCCTTGGAATCTAGGAAAAGAGAAAATATGAAACATGATCGGATAAATAAACTCTTAAAATAATATGGAGCACTAGAATATTGCTATCTCTAGGATTCTATCAATACAGATGCATTAATAACAGGTTAATAATTTGCTATTCAAAAAACTCTTAATTATGCAACTTTAATGTCTGCTAATTTACTCCACTTTTGAGAGCTGGACACACATGTTCTTCTTTTACTATGCAACAAAACAGATAATATAGTTTTGTGTCAGAATAAGCTTCCAGTTACACCTTTAGGAAGAGCAGGCTGCATTAGCAACCTAGTCACAAAAGAAAATATACTATACTATTTCTTCTTTTCTTTTTGTAGCATGCAAAGCATTTTGCTCTATTTCAAATCATATCAACAGTCTTCTGTACATTAAAAGAAGATATTACTAAGCAAAACCCAACTGTTTTAATTAACTGAAATACTTACACTTCTGTATTTGACAATATATTCCAAAATCGGGGCACCTCCATCATCTTGTTTAGTTATGCTAAGTTTAAAACTCTTGCCACTTCCTGGTTGTCCGTGAATTGAAGGTGGGCTTGGCTCCCCTAAACAAGGAAAAAGAACAGCAGGCAATAATAATTCAGCAATAGGTTAAGTTTTAAATTATATCTTGGAACTTGTCCACAATATAATTCATTAGTATCTTTAAAATCAACATGATCTTTCCAAGCACTGCAGAACATCCTTGTTAAATGTGTTAAATATTTTGCTTAAAGTATGTTCTAATGTAGATTGATTATCTCACACAAGGAAACAAAATTATGTGAAGTACGAAAGAGGCATTCATTTCTTTGACACCTTCTGACTTGTGACACTTTCAAATGTAATTCACTTCAGAAATGATTTAGCCATCAATTCAGCAAGGCTGGTAAGCTGCTGCCCACACTGAAGCTTAAAAGTAACACTATCTTACAGGAAAGCATCTTTAACGTTAAGCATGAGCTTTAGTCCCATGTGCAAGAACTGAATTGTAATACAGACGTTAGGTAAATTAACTCTTTGATAACGCTGCCAAGGAAAAATTAGATACTTTTAGTGTAGTCTATATTAAGAAAAAATGTAAAGAATAAGATTTCCAAATGCAAACCCAATTTTCTCTACCATGATAGGTTAAAAATAATCTTAAATGTAGAATTGAAGGTTTAATAGCCAGCTTAAGCCACTTTCGTAACGTAAATTCACAGGCTAATTATTATTTCTATATGCACTGCCTACCATAAAGTTTTAAATCAGATCCTAAGTGAACATGTGTTGTCATACCGAAGTGTCTTTTCTTCAAATTATCTGTAAATTTGCATTCTTCCAGAGAAATACAGTTCCTTTAGAAATATTTGTAATATTTGTGTTTGTCCCTTATCAAAGTAAACATAAGTTGACATAGATCTCAACATAGAGATTTTCTAGCTTTCTATCAGATAACCTATTTATAATTTCTATCAGTTTCTATCGCTTTTCTATCAGGTGTAATATTCCACATGAATGATAGCAAACTATTTTATCTGTCCTTTAGTATATTTAGAATACACATATGCCTTAATTGAAAAGAAACTTGAGAGGTCTCAAGTTACTGGCTTTGGACAGAAGAAATGTATCAATAAGAACGTAATAAAATTTGTGTTCTCTTTGTAGTCACATGACTTTCATTGTTTATTCCATTAGGGCCAGTATTATTAACTATACTCGGTAACTCCCTACTCAGAGAACAGTTCAGCTGCAAGAGATTTATGAGAGACTAGTCAAGTAATAGTTGCCGATGTATTTTGGTATATCTGTCTGAGTACTACACAGTGTCATTTGGTAGTTCCTTCATTTTTCTTCTCCTTTTGCATTTAATTTATTTATTACCATTTCTATTTAACAGTAATTTAAGAAAAATATTTTTCATTAGCCCTTATTATTTAAATCGAATTTCTTGCCTATAAAGGTTACTACAAATACAAAATTGGCTTTGTTGCATGTATCAGTTGCATGTGATCGTAGTTGAAACAATATATTCTCATCATTTTTCCATAGCTTAAGATTTCTGTTTGAGGGTTGATAACTGCAAAACTTGGGGCAGCAGAGTTTGCTGAAGAAACGTCTCCATAAAGGGCCAATTAGTTTCTCACAGATGTCTGTAATACCCTGAGTGTAAATGAGAAAAAGTCCCTAATCTAATATCTTCCATGGTCTATGCTCTTGAATACAAAACAAAGATTTGTCTAAGTCTGAAAAAGGTAGATAATGGGATAAATTCTCCAATTTAAGTTCATTCATACTGCTTGGCGGGGAGAGGGGGTGAGAATAGGAGGAACAAAACACAATTTCTGAGAAACAATGTAAAGACTGATGTTATACTCTTGGAATTGGTTTATAAATATATTATCCACAGTGAATCATATTTAAATTATTATCTGATCTGGAGATAAAATATTGTAATATAATTTATAATTTCATTTAATATCACAAGTATTACTCACGGACAGGTAAGGTCTGAAAGATCTCGATTTTGCTATACTCTCCTTGCCCTTTTCCATTTACAGCAGCTACTTTGATTTCATACGTTGTGTTTGGTTCCAAATTGCTGAGAACAACCATTGCTAAAGGAAAGGAAAGGAAAAATACGGGAACAAAAATTAGATGAAGCAAAAAATTTAAGAAAAAGTCAGGCAATTTCATAATTTGTTTCACTTGCAATTTATGAGTCTTATTTATAACAGTCTAGTAGTTCCAAACTTAGCTTTCTTGATGAATGCCAACAGTCCCCTTTGTTTTCAAGTGCATAAAACCATTGTTGTGACTGAGCAAGTTATGCTTCTTAAAGAAGGAATTTAATGTCAGTGATACAGAAGCCGTAGGCAACAGTTAAGGACCTTGATGGGGATTGGTATTTTATGTTCATATTGTGAGCACAGAAGACATGAATCTGATAAAAAAATTATGGAAGTTTCCTTTCTCCTTGCTGGCAAAGGGCACCTGATGCACATTCAAGCCACCTTCATACGGTTCATAACTTGCCATTTTTTCTCTCATGGAGCGCAGTATCAACCATGCTTGGTCTACACTCCTAGATGTAGCTATGTGCAGATTAGTGGTGAATTACTGGTGCTGTGCTCTGCCAGTTCAACAATGTATTAAAGACCTAAAATGACAGATGGCTATGATGATCAAAGGAAGAGTTCTGAGTCATCTAGTAAGGGCCTGAAAGCAAATTAGGTGTGTCTGTACATATTTAAGAGGAGGTGTATGGAAATACATACTAAGTTGTTAAGAAAAAAAAAAAGTTATTTGGGAAGCAAACAGGTTTGAACTTCATGCTTTCAGAAATCAAGACTGCATCCCTGGCAGCAATCTTTCACACAGCCTGAACCTATCTCTATGATTCTGCCTGGAGATGTCATCAGAAGCAGAAAACAGGCGGGAAAGCTTGTCCAAAAGAATATTGTACAGCACTAAGAATACTGTTGCTGCAATGTACAGCAACAAATCTAGAAACAAAATCCAGGAAAAGGATGTTGGATCTCTGGATCATTTATGGGAGATAAGTATTATATATGACTGTAGTACTGTATATTACCAATATCAATGTTGAATATGCACTTGGAAAATAAGATCTGCACATTGGATCATTACCCTGCCTTTACAAGAAAGCTTCCTTTTATTGTCTCTACAGTAGTTGCCTGCTTGGTGTTTGCCAGCTCTGTGCTGAGCTCTCCAGACGTCAGATTAATACTGGGGAATGGACAGAAATTTGATGTATTTACTCGAAGCATATTCAGGCTTTGTCTTGCCCAGAAAAGCAGGGGCTGTATTATCTTACAAGAGGATATAGAATTGTAATGTCTTGAGAAAGAGCTAGTAGTCTCTTTCTCACTCTTGGGACTCTAGCTTTTTTCATTATAGAGGTGTATTTTATAGTTAGGCTTGCTTTTCATGTTATATATTTAATGAAAGTATAACTATTTCTGTCAGTGCTCTTTGTTATTCTTTTGAGTCCAGATTTATTAGAATTTCTAATTCTTTAGTTTCTCCAGCAGAGAGAGGTCCCATTACATGTGGAGCTAAAGGGATTTAATGAATTTTGGAAAAACAGTAGCTTTTGCATTTCACACTCTATTATGAACACTTTGCATGAATTTGCCATTGAAACATGGTAACTGTTTTCTTGTAAACAGAATAGTAGAATTGTGTGTCTTTTAGCACTTTTTAGCTTCATCATTTTCAAGATATTTAAAAATATCAAACTGTAAAGTATAACCATGTCACAAAAAATAAAGTACCATCACGAGAATAAGAATAGAACTTGGAGAAAAGAAGGATTATTATATATAACATTCAGTTATGGTAAGATGAAATTTAAAACCTAAACCCAGCAGTAGCAGCATTTGACTTGCCTTTCAGCCATGATTACTTTCCAAGGCTGAATAATTTCACTGAAAATAAACCTTAGGGGATATTAAAAATTAGTGTTATTGTGGGTTTTTTTTAAATTTAAACAACATAAAAGCATGACTATGAGTCTACACTTCATAGAACGTGAATGTGTTTACATAAAACCTAAGGATCCGGTTCTATAAACACTTGAGTGACTCCTGGGGTCTATATAAATGCAAAAAATTACTTATATATGCAACATGTAAAGAATCAGTGTCTACTTTAGAATCCCTTGCACAGCACTATGTGTCTAGATACAATGACTCTTACAAATACAATTACGGAATTAAGCCAACTAAATCTGATAGTGTAGTACGTCCTCAAAACCTGGAATGACTTGGTATTAGTGATGGTAAGAGGAGGATATATTTTATACATAGGAAAAAAAAATTGTAACTATGTCCTCCTGGAAAACAAAGAAAAGAACCAATCTTGATCAGAATACTTTAAATACTCCAGATGTAAAAGAATATGTAGAATAATTAAGATTAAGGAACTGTCCCACAGTATGTAGCTGAAGTGCAGGGCTTAAAAGTCATCTAAGAGTAGTGAAACTTTCACTGCTTGTTAAGTGTTTTTGAAATAGAAGAAGAAAATACTTAATAAAGTACTTAATTTTTTTTAAGGGATGTAACTAACTTTCATTTAAGTATAAAATCAGCTTACTCGTCTTTCCACAGACAAAAACTCGTCTTACAGGAGTCCATAGCTCATAGCCCTGGCCATAATGGATATTTTGATTTAAGCTTTCAATGATTGCTGAAGTAATTAGCTGTAAAATTTCAAATAATATTGTGAAAGAAATATATGTGACTTTCACATTCAGTGTATGAATGTGAAAAAGTTGGTTTACCTTATAATGTACGTGTGAATTATGCCATTGGTATATTCATTGACATACATAAAGTCCCAAATATACTTAAAGTAAAATTCCTTTATTTCATTCAGAATATAATTTGAAATTTTTCAGTCTTTTTCTACCTGTTCTATCTATCTGCTTCTGTTTTTATATTGTCCTTCTAATAACAGTATCTGCATGCATTATCTGAAGAATTCAATTTTGCAGACTAACTGATTTTGCTGGATTTTTTCCCATAGTGTTTGGTTACATTGAGAAGTAGACTTTCAAGAACTACTCCAAAGAGGAAAAAACAGAAGAGTCTCTTGGGAACTCTGCAGATATTGCTGGGCCAAATTAACGTGATGCACAACAGCTCACACCTTAGTGTTTTCCTCTTATAAGACGACAGGTAGGGAGGCTGCAGGTCCTATGGGACCCTTGAAGGAGATCACGACACAAGAAGTTACCAGATACTTTGTGTTTGGTTTAAGAAACTGTACAGAGAGCTTAAAACAAATTTAAAAAGAAACACAACAACCAAAAATAATTATACCTTACCAAATACCAAAATTCAGTTTAACCTATTCTGTGCAAAGAACCCTAAAGTTTAAGCAATATTCAAAATAAAGTTCTTATTTTTATAATATAGATTTTTCTAATTTTCAGGCAAATCTAAAACATTAAGGGATAAACACAGTATAGAAAAAACCCACTGTCCTGGTTTGAGTTAGAACAGAACTAATTCTGTTCAGAGAGTTTACTTTTCAGCTCAGTCCCTTATATTAAATTAAATATCAGACACATAGACAAAAATGCAGAACTCCATTTCCAATACTAATTCCAATTCTAATACTCCATTTCCACTATTTCCAATACAGAGTGTAGGCATTTCAGCTAAAAATGTTTAATTTATTATTGCAGAGTTTTAACTGCTATCAAGATGAACAACAGGAAAACAACATCTGACACAAGATTTGCTGCGAAATAAATTGTACCATAAATCTGTGTCAGTAAAAACAAAACAAAAATCTCCAGCTGCTTTTCTGGTCCAGGGGTAAGTTGTTTATATTACCTTATTATAGTAGAACGAGATGGGAAATGTCTGGTGTATTAAATTGTCTTTTCACCACAGGAAATCTACCTCAGAAATCTTCTAAGGACTGTGATATATTACATAAACTACCACCAAAGCAAGGAAGGTTATGGGAACTAATAGCACAGTTACACTACATTAATCCCAAAGTAGATCTTACATAAGGTTAATTAACAGAAATATCACATCAATACATTCTTGCACGGAACAATGTTCTTCCAGTTCCAAACTCAACCCCTTCAGCTCTAACTAAAGTAGGATAAAAATTTATTTTGAAACAAAGTAGCTGAGACTTATAATTGCTGACATATCTTTAATCCTATATATTGGACCTAGTGGCAGCAGTGGGAAATTTCTGTCAAAGAAGAATTACAAATTTTAGGATTTTTTGGTTCCTATTTCATTCCCTCTAGTCTGAATCTCTATTACTACACAGACTGAATGCAGATCAAATACAGTGCAGGTTAATTAGTGGAGATTTTTTGATTTAGCAGCATTTTCCTGCACCTTTTACTCATTACTCTCAAGGAAAAGCTGAGTCCCCCAGAATATCTGAATCTCTTTCAGAGGAAAAAATGAATACCATTTTTATAAAGCTTAAACAGCTTTCTCTTTGTGTTGATGACTCATGTTCTTTTAAGGACAGAAGAAAAAGACACAGGAAGAGAGCAGTGAGGAAATTATGGTAGTAGGACATGTGAGGAGAATTGTGAGAAACCTATAGTAGTATAGCATTAAGATTCTGTACAAATGTCTCAGTCTTCTGTAGATGTCACAAAACCTGAGAAACTTCTCCTAAAACCTCTGTCTGCCGGGGATGAGCAACATCGCTTTGTTTAATCTATGTGGTTGCACAGCAGGAGAAAGAATATAAAAACTTTTTCTAGCTGAGCCTCACAGAGCTAGCTCACAGAAGTGTTGACAAAATGAAGTTAGAAATTGTCATGGGGGAGAAATACAGAAAAAAAAATAAAAAAAGGATTCTGCTAAACGACAGGCAAAATGTTTATTCATATGCAGAAACAGCCACACTGTTGCAGTTCCATCTGTCTGCCTTGCCCAAATAAAAATAAATTTCAGAAAAACTGATTCAAGCATCTGGTTATAAATATCAGAATTCAACTAAAACAAATAAACGGACTTAAATAACGAAAATATTTCAAGTTGCACATTATATGAAAAAACATAATGGTAGTGAATACTACTGCCAGTAAAAGCATTGGCATATTCCATTTACGTACATGGAGACAATATCAAGCCTTAAGTCATTCCCTAAAATGTATACACAGAAACAAATGTAACCATTTTAAAAATCAGAGACAACAGCTCTGTCAGGAATTTCCATCATACTTTGCACTATAATGTATAATTATTCTATTATTTTGGAATAAAAATTGTAGTGGCTTAATTAACTGTGAATATAAACAATTACCTGTGAATAAAGATATATAGTGTGGTAGATCAGGTATAACTAATATAATATTAATGTTCACTAACATGAATAATTTCCTTATAAAATACTTTCCTGCAGGTGATATAAAAAATGCACTCGGCAAAAATTGCTTTGCTAATTTGTGTACAGCCCCAAAATATAATTACATTTTAAGCTCATTTTCTCCATATATTTAATTTTTATTTTTATTGGGTAGGATTCTGAGATATCAGTATACAAACTGAACCAGAATGAGCATCCCAAGCCCAGAGTCATTCAGGGGATTATTTGTGATACTTATATTTATTGAAATAAAACTAATAAGAAAAGATTAAGCAATCTATGGGACAATTATAGTTACAAAATATACAGTGCTATAAATTAATGAAGATAAAGTGAGCAATAGTGCAACCCAAAGCCCCTAGAAAAGAGCAATTTGTGGATTGACAGCACAGTTTATAATATATTGAACCAACATGAATCCAGAAGATGGGTTTTGTCATTTAACATAGGATGTAACGATGAATAGGTTTTCTTCAGAAGCTCATTTTCTAGTTTATTTATTTTAAAAGCATCCATAATTCAGCCTGTACTTGATTTAAATCACAGCATAGCACACAGTTTAGAAAAAAAAAATCCTAGGAGGAACATTCCTGGAACAAAACCAATTTACTGAGATGGATCTTGTATCAATAAACTCCTATTCCGAGCAGAAACATACTTGCATGAACTCCATATCAAATAATTCATTGACGCAAACTAGTGTTAAGAAGAAAAGAAAAAATATTAATTGTATGTAATATTTTTAGGCTATAGGCTCACAAAAGATATTTGTACTCCCATTGATAAAAAAGGCCATATTATCATGACATATTCTTTACATTTTAGTGTCATATCAAGTTGATAATAAAATAGAATATGAACAAATTCTGCCACTTGTACTGATTAGCATCTTATCCCATCAATAATCCTGTCAACTAGGATCCAGCTCTGGTAGCTTTTGGCTCTTATCACCATTAAAATGGAATTCATCTTTCAAACAGACATTCTGACTTAAAATTAAACAAACCATGCTAATTTTACTTTTATCCTATAGCTGTCCAAAATGCGTTGTACTTCTCCACTGCTTTCAGTGTATAGAAAAATCCTTTTGGATTACTATCAAAATATTTCTCGCAAATTTCAAGTGGTTCCTTCAGGTATCTGTAGTTCACTTGTTTGTTAACTAAAGGTTTCTTAGCTACTGTTTTCTCTAGTTCACTGAAGTTGCAGATTACTTTGATAGTGGTATGTCATACACTAACCCAAAGGATGGGAATGTATACCAACAATTCTCCCGGCTTACAGTGCTCCAACACACTGTAAATCCCAAGAGTCTTCTCTATCCCTTGAAATTTCAGCTTCCTCTATAGTAAAACTGTTCCTGTCATTTAGTTCTTTAGTTAAGACTGTCTACAATAACCAACCTCTATTCTTCCTGTTCTTACATTTAGCCTTTCTTTTCTTGGAAAAGGTTTGAAGATATTTCTACATCCTTAGTCTGATGGGTGTGCAAGGTGGGATAGGTCAGGCGAAGAGATGATTAATATTAACAATTGTATTATTTTAAATGCTACTATTTTTAGTGCACATTTAGCAAAAGCAAACTTTCCATAATTAAAATTGTCAAGGTTTCTAGGAAAACATGTGAGGTATCACTATTAATTCCAACTTGCTATTCTTCTTCTCCATGCAGAATCCTTCAAACAGTATAAAATGAGAATTTATAAATAAAAAATGAGAATATATTAGAGTATGTAATGGATATACTGACTATCCACAAAATAATACTTTTTTTGTCCTAACTTTCCTGATTTTTTTGTATCATCAGCACTAAAACTGATGTAGATGCATTTTTCCAAATTTTCTTCTCTCTTTAATTCCATTATATTCTCAGAAAACCTGACACTTTGCTCCACAAGTCAGCTTCTCTTTCTTCAGGTTAGACAGAACAGTACTTTTACTCAATTGTTTCTGTACTTTCTGTTTAAAATATCTGATATTGCTATTTTGATTACATTCCCTTTAAATGTAACAGACACAAACACATAAGGTGTTGGTTTAGTTTTTAGAAAGAAGTATCTTGTTTACAGAATTGTGTCTTTTGCAGCTAAGAACAAAGCTAATACTTGTTTTTTATCATGCTAACAAGATGTACTTCTCTCACTTGACTGTAATAGCACACAGATACTCAAAGCTTTACTGAGTATTGGGATATCTTTTTTGGAAAAAAAAAATTACTTTTCCTATCCCTTTGTCTAAGTTTTTAGTTTTCTAATTTTGTCTACCAGGGATGATGACAAAAGGCAACTCCTTAGTACTGTGTCTTTAAAAATGCAGTTAACTTCCACAAAAGGTACCTGTATACCTTAAAGGGAAATGGAGGGTTAGGAATAGGAAAGGAAGGAGAAAGAAGGGAATAGAAGGAAAAAACGAGGGGAAAAATGAAGAATGGGCAAAAACTTAATAGGTACAACTATATTAAAAGTTTGGCAGAGTGCTTGAAACAGTTGATATTCTGTGAAAGAAGATCTTGTTAAACAGACTTAATAAACCAATTCTTTACACAATTCAATAGGGTAAAATGGAAATGCATATTAAACTTTAAAACCACATAATTTAAATGCATTTCAAAAATAAATGCTCTTTGAATAACTTAACCTCTAAAATGTCAGGGCTCCCCCATGTACTCATTAGACCTTCATTTTATTTATCAAAGAAATTACTATTTTAGAATCAGCTTTTAAAAAATACCTTTCTCAAATTTTTTTAAGCATAGGATTTTGAGTGTTCTGAAGTGTTGAAATTTATTTGATGATAAATTAAACAACTTCCATTCACTGTTAATCTTTTCTTATCCTAAAAATTAGAAGCATTAACTTAAGTCAATCAAAAAATTACGGAAATTAATCTCATGAAGACTGGTGAACTTTGTCTCAGTCCTTAGAAGAACTGATCGCACTCTTGTAGTTTAAAAAGCACAAGCCCAAATCCCAGTTCTTTAATTTTACTGAAGGTAAAATAGCTGCACCAGCAGACGTCGGTCTCATCTGGATAACCCTATTCATCGATGTTCACCTATGCAGGCACAAAGAAAATGCCCAACAAAAACATCAATTAGCTCAATTAGGTCTTTGGGGCAAGGCTGAAAGGGTCTTTCTTGTCAGGCTGAATGGCTCACATAGGAACAGATGTATTTGGCAGGTCAATACATCTAGACAAGGCTGCATAGCTCTACTGTCTCTTGAGCTGTCTACTTGAGCTGTACAAGGATCCAGCAGATTGAGGGAAGTTAATTGTCCCACTCTGGTTAGTGCTGGTAGCACCAAACCTGGTATTGTGAGTCCAGGAACAAAAAAGAAACCAAGCTGGCCAAGAAGGCAAACAGAACCCTGACTTTTATCAGCAATAGTGTGGCCAGTGGGAGTACAGAAGTGATGGTCCTCCTGTACTCTGTACTGGTGAGGCCACACCTCAAATACTGTGCTGTCCAATTTTGTGTCCCTCACTACAAGAAGGTCATTGGGGTGCTTCAGCATGTCCAAAGAAGGGCAAAGAAGGTGGTGAAAGGTCTCGAGAACAAGTACTATGAGAGGTGGTTCCCTCATAGTAGGAGGCTCAGGGGAGACTTTATCACTCTCTATAACTACCTGAAAGGAGGCTGTAGTGAGGTGGGGGTTGGTCTCTTCTCCCAAGGAACAAGCGATAGGATGAGAGGAAATGGCCTCAAGTTGCATCAGAGGAGGTTTAGATTGGATATTGAAATGAAAACTCCATTCATAACTACTCTGTCATTCAATGACCTTAAAAATACTTAAAGAATATTCTTCAGGAACACTTTTCTGGTTTATATTAAAAAATGCAGAAGTTTATATACACATAAATATGTAGCTTACCTTTTTGTAAGCAGATTTGCAATGTAAAATAAATGCAGATGAATACAATACAGATTTGAAAGGCAAAATTTCCAGCTGCACCATGTATCTAATTTATCAATTATTCATATCCTATATTGCATTGCATCACTCTTACCATCTGCCTTTACAAGCCAGATCAGCAAGACCTTTACATCAGATCAGCATTTTCGCTGCAAATTTACTTGAGAATGTGCCTTTATAAAAAGCCTGAAAAGGTCCAAATAGGGAACATCCTGGATTTCTCACAACAGGGGAACATGAGGTGAAATATATTTGTAATAACTGATTCTCCATTTAATTACTTATTAAAATATGTACTACATACTTCTTGCAATCAAAGTATCCTTCATTTGTTCCTACAGATTTTCAAGTCTGTGTCTTTAAAAAGAAATCATACTCGATCATAAATCATATCTTGCAATGAACTTTGACTGTTTGACTAAATGCAATGGTAAACACAGAATTACAAGCTATTGAAGAGGAACCTTCAGACATTGACAGTGGTTAAATCTGTACAGCACTCAGTTACTTTTAGTTATGAACTCATGCTGTGAAGTATATTGCCTGGGTTTTCTTCACTTTTCATGACATTTTATTCACCTTTGAATGTGAAAAGTATATTTCATTCTTCTGACTTTTTTTAGGTCTATATAAAAACCTGAAACATTTTAACCAAGCTTTCCCTTTACACTTCTCCTCACTTTTCAGTCTCTTTAATCCATCCATGTAATTTAGTTTAAGACATTATTTACAGTGTAACCTTTTCATCCACATGAGAGTTTTACAGTAAATATTAAGCTGGATGGCAGCCAAGAATAGTATTGAGAAAGAAACAGAGGGCTGAATAACTTTCTTATATGTAGGAATACACACAAATTAATTTGGATAATAAATGGTCTTTTTCCTACCATTTAATAATAATCTATATTGGTTGTAAATTGCACCCATTCCTTCACTTTTTTTTTTATTGTATGTTATGTTTCAAATTGTATCATGCCATTTTATCCCAAGATCTTAGATTTATTAAAATTAAGGACTTTTTATTTGTGCTATTTACATTGCATCTTACATCACTATAGCTTAATAACACATATATGTGCAACTCCCG
Organism: Bucorvus abyssinicus; assembly: GCA_009769605.1. Classification (NCBI taxonomy): domain Eukaryota; kingdom Metazoa; phylum Chordata; class Aves; order Bucerotiformes; family Bucorvidae; genus Bucorvus; species Bucorvus abyssinicus. Next base: position 14,564,071 of record CM020030.1, on the reverse strand, counting down.
CATTCTTGTAATTTAAAAGATGTTTCAAGCTGAGAAAACTATTTTTTAATCTAGCTAAATATCCAGTTTCTTTTTGAAAAAGAAATCCCATGACTCTAGGCTTAGCAATAGTATATTAACTGATATCAGGATTGAACTACAATTTTTGTTTTACATTATTATCAATTATTGCTTATTGACACCAGACAATTTCTTAAATGAGTAATTTAAGTGAATCTGGCTATGTGACAATTGATGTGACATTTTAATACTTTCCATATTGTTCATCAATTGCTGTGGTACAAGTTGGGTATAAAGTGCCAACAATTTTGGGGGGTTTGGTTTTACAGGGGTTTTTTAATCCATATTTTCACTGGACTTAAGCTGTCTGCCTAACAGTCTGCTAAATGGAGAACCAGATTCTAAAGCTCAATCGACAACGCAGAAACGTTTTCTGAATGACTTATGGCATCATTTAATTTCTGAGACCTCAGGTACTTCTAAATTTCTGAAGTACATACATGGTATTCCAGAAATGCAGAAACACTCCTCAGGAATAGCAAGTGAATGTGATCACAATTCATGTTAATTAGGAGACAAATCTGATAGATATGCCAAGGAATTCCATGTCTCAAATACTTACTAAAAATGTATTTTCCCACTGGAACAGGCTGATGAACACATTTTTCCTTCTGCTTTAGAAGCGTGCATTAGACATTAATGAATTCAGCCTTGAAGATTTTCAACTATTAAAATAATTTTGAATGCTGATTTAGCCTAGCAAAATATTTGCCATTTATTTCTGTTTGATCTACAAATTATACAGATATACTCAATCATTAAACTCATTAAGTAAATTATTGAATGGTATGGAGTTCATATCTGTCAGGAATCCATTTGAAAGTCTTCCCAGCTCAATGGTGAAGTTACATTGTGTAGTGTGTTAGTATTCAGTGGGGTACCTACTTTCATTCTCCAGTACAAAAGAAGTAGGAAGCATAAAACCTATAACTGAAGATGTGGTACATGATAATTTTAACTGATCTATGAGATTTCCTCCCCGTGACAATAACAAGATACAGTAACTGCTATACTTTAACATAAGAAAGAATATCTTTTTGCAGAATGGTGTTTCTGAAATCTCGGTGGAAAACCATGCACTATAAACTTCTAAAGTCTTCTGAAATAATGTCTATTCATAAGATGTCTATCAAAAAGCCTTCCTTAAAGACAGAAAATGAAGTTAAGTAATTTTACCCAAAAACCTGAACTGCACAGACACAAAAACCCACATTATTTCATTGCTTGGAACATCAGACATATTATAAAAAGTAAAAGAGAAAATAGAATAACCATATTTTAAATTTACTGAATATTTTTTGACATAGAATCACAGAATCATTTTCGTTGGAAGAGACCTTTAAGATCATGCATAAGAGACCTTTAAGACATGCACGCTTTCTCACTGGAATAGCAAATTCAAAAGTAAAAAGCATAACACAGAGATAGACAACTTCAAGTTTTAATTACCTCATCAACACTGGCATGTTCATAACTTCCTCTACCTTTAAGGACACATGCAACAAAAAGAGCTTCAGTACCAGGCATAACACAGAGCACAGTAGTTTAAAAACACTTCTTGGGTAACAGAAAATCCTTTCTCTCCTATAATATGCCTAAAAAAAAGTTAATGTGGAAAAAATAGTACAGACATGGCCTTTTTTTAAAAGTCCTTCATTTCACAAACCGTTCAATATGGAATTACCATTCACAGAAATTCAAAACTCAGGACAAAGCCCTCACAAAACTTTGAAGCGGGCCCTGCTGTGACCTGGGGGGCTTTGGAGCCAATGATCACAAGGTCCCTTTCTTTATAAATTATTCTATGATTTCATGAAGTACATTAAATTTAATGCACTGAGATGAAAAAAACTGAACCTGCTGAGATTTGAATGTGAAATTACAAAGAATTACATATTTCAGATTTGATCTCCAACTTGTCAAGAACCAGAGAGAAAACAAAAAGTTATGTTGAAAGCAAAGACTAGAAGTAGTGCTTGAAGTTTGAGAACTCAATAGTTAAAACCAAAGTATTAGATTTATTGGTCTTCAATTTGCATAAGATTGAGATGTTGCACAAACTTCCTTATAAGAAAAATGCCTTTGATTCTTTCTAGATGTTATGTTTATTTCTCAGATATGTAACCTACTACTACCTGCAGTCCACCTGTCAACAGATTTTCTTTTCTTGTAAAAGAATAAAGATCTGAACATTTCCTACATTCTTTCATTTTGCATTACAATGGAAAGTTGTAAAAACCCTTATATTTAAAGATATATTTACCTCATTTTGTATACAACCTGATTATGCTACCACATGACTTTTAAAATTATTGTCTTCTTCAATAAAATATTCAATAAAAAGTATAAGTATATGTTGATAAAGCATCTCTGGTGTGTTTTGATATTACTGCATGAAACTTATTTACAAGTAACACATTCATTATTGACCCATATTATATTTGGTGCATTATTTCATAAACCTTCTGATTTTTCCTATCCAAAGAAGAATCTCAAATGTTAAAAGAGAAAATATCCTTGACAATTAAATTTCAAAACATGTAACTAGATTTGAAAGAGCAGCTTTTATAAAAGTTCATTTTCAATTTTTTTTTTCCTAACCCATGTTTTTGGAAATATATGTATAACTTTAGCTTATATAATTTTTCCATTGCAGAAAATATTTTAGGTTAATATCCTACTAATGCTGAATTGTAAGTCCAGGAATAATTTGGTTAAAAGACTTGAAACTCAATAGAATGTCTCCTCAAAAAACAAGATCAAGAGACACTAGTAAAGCCCAGATGCTTTGTTCTGTTTTAGCGTTTCAGAAAAATACACAACACGTTTTTGATTTTTAAGATCTAAAGTTAAGAATGTAAGGTTGTCATGTTTAGTACCTACCTGAACTTAATGCATTTAAACATGGTGTCAGAATAGGCGTTCTTTGAGTAAGTTATTTTTAGGGTATGGCTGGAGATTAACATCTTCAGATTTACCTGTCTCTAACATAGAATCATAGAATGCTTTGTGTTGGAAGGGACCTTCAAAGCTCATCTAGCCCAACATCCCCTGCAGTGAACAGGGACATCTTCCATCTTCAACCAGATCAGGTTGCCCAGAGCCCCATCCAACCTGACCTGGAATGTTTCCAGGGATGGGGCATCTACCACCTCCCTGGGCAAGCTGTGCCAGTGTTTCACCATCTTCTTCCTTATATGTAGTCTGAATCTCTCCTCTTCTAGTTTAAAACCATTACCTCTTGTCCTGTCACAACAGGCCTTGCTACAGGCTGTCCCCATTTATTTTAATGGGCCCTGCTTTAAGTACTAGAAGACCACATAAGTACACTTAATTTTATACTAATATACCAGGTGGCAAATGCTTTAAGGAAAAAAAATACTTTATGTAAAAAAATGTAAATTTAAAATAGGTTCCGTATTTATTTCTGTATTATTTGATGAAGTTTGCACTTTTAAAGTAAAACACGAATGACTGAGAAGTGTATTACTACTCTAGCAGCTCCCTTAAAAATTCAGAAAACCTAGATCTTTTCTCAAATGTTGCTAAACTGAAGAAATGAGTAGACTTTCCTTTACCTGTTCTTTAAGAAGTCTTCTCTGTTTCCTGAGTTTTTATATAAAACAGTAATAATTTAATCTAAAAAAGTAAAAAATACAAGAATTTAAAATTCTACCAAAACTTTCCTAAAAAAGTCATAAAAAGCAATAGCTGAAAACAGATTTAAAAAAGAAATTTGATCTTAAATCTGAGAATCTGCAAACACAAAAAAAATCAAAATATTAAATATGCTACATGTATGAGAAGAATATCATATCACAAGGCTCTTGATATAATGTAAGGAGAGAAAGAGAACATTGCGAATACCTCTTAATAGAAGAGTGCATTTCTTCTCTTTCATGATAGATACAGATAGGTGAGCAATAATACTTAACAATACTTACTGTAGTTCAGAGGAAGAAGGAGAAAGAATGGAGAGGGAGACAGAGAGGCTATTTGCTACATAAATTCCCAAATGTATATCTCTTTTCTCTAAAATGACAGTGCAACCATTCACATACCCCATCGCTGAATTTCCACTGTAATCTTAATATTGAACTGGGTTTTAACTGTATTCTTCATGTTACACTATCACCAGCAATTGAGTGGCACTAGAAACACAGACTGGTTTTCCTTGGTATTTAATTCTTATATAAATATTGAGTGCTTTGAAAAGAAAGATCCATTGACATGTTTCTCTGTCTATCCATCTGGAAGTCTGAAGAAGGAAGGAAAATTTGCCAGAATTTTAGTGGCCATACTTGTCTGATGCTGAGTTAGACTGATTGTGAAATAAAGTTCTTTGTACTCCTGTTGTAGAATCATAGAATCATGTAAGTTGGGAAAGATCTTTGAGATCACTGACTCCAACTGAAAACCTAGCACTGTCAGGTGACCACTAAACTGCGTCCCTAAGCACTACATCTACATGTCATTTAAATACTGCTAGGGATACTTCCCAGGGCAGACTGGTCCAATGCGTGACAACCCTTTCAGTGAAGCAACTAGAAGCAATTTATTCTTGTCCTCTAGTTACTTGTGAGAACCTTGCTACAACCTCCTTTCAGGTAGCCATAGAGAATGTTGAAGACATCCAAAAGTTTTCAAAGAGCAAGGTTTTTTCAGTTTCAAGCACCCTTCCACAGTGTTTAGGTTTGTGTATAAGCTGAGTCCCTTTCATTACAAATGCATTATTTACTGCCTGTGAACCAGAATTACTAGTGGTTGTAAATGCTATTAAGATCAAACAAGACCTTGATGGCTTCTCTGTTAGAGTTATATCAGTGGTGCTTTTTGAGGGACTTAATGGACCTGAAGAACTGAATCTCACAGTCTTGGAGTCCATCCTGTTTCTTCCCTGGAAAGCTCAATACTCCTTGACAGGGAAAAATAATGCAAGCTTTTTCTTACGAAGTCAACTTATGTAAATGTCTTTTTTTTAATAAAATAAAATTGTGCAGAAGATTGTGGTAACACATTTATTCCCAGCACAGGTATCTTACACCTTCTCCCTGGTCTCTTTGTGTCTAGGGGAAAACATGGCAATGCTCTTCACTGACTGTCATCTCCTTCTTTATGGTGGCTGGGCAGTATTCCACACTCAGGGATTTACCAGCTGTCTGGCTGAAAGGATGCAAACTCTCCTCAGAGAACGAGCCTTGCCAATATTACTCACATTTCTGTTACTTCAGGATTAGTGGGCTTCTTTGCACTACTAACAGGGTCATAAACACCTGGCTCCTGAGGGCACCGTTAGCCCCGACTGTCCCTGCCCATCCACCTCCCTTGGGACTCCAGCTGACAAGGAGCCTCACTGCACCGTGACTGTAAAGTGAAGCTATACAGAGATTTGCAGCTAGCCTGCAACAAAACAATTTTCATACTCACAAGAGCACCTAACAAGTGCAGAAAAACCTGGCTACCATTTGCTCACTGATCTCCTGGTGAACTATGATAGTGTTGATTATGACTTTTAAATCTCTAAATAGTCTGAAGTTGGTGTATCAGAATGATTGCTTCACTTCCTGAGCTCTCCTTCAATAGCTGCAATCAACAGACTTTCAAATGAAATCTTCATTACAAAAGACAAGAAGGAGGGAATAGGGAAACAGATATTCTTAGCTATAGCTCTAAGACTCCGGGATTTTCTCCTTAATTTGATCGGAAAACAGCTCAAACTAGGACAGTTTGAGACAAAAGCTGCCTTTTGAGGGATTCTTTGAAGAAACTGGCAGAATTCTTCCTAGATGAAGAGAATTGCGAGCTGTTTATTCAAACAGATTTGTACAGAACCCATTTCGTAGGGCTTAATTTTTTCAATTAAACATCTCTTATTAAACTTATTACAGTAATCATCAACTGGATGATTGATTACGTAAGAATGTCTAAAAAATTTGGTAAGCATCTATTGTATTTTTCATATAAATAAAACAAGACAATTATAATCCTACTTGTAGAAGGCTTTATATATAGTGGGTCATAATCGTAAGAAAATTAAGGACTTGTTAGCATTAGCAGCAATCCCTTTCAACAACTTTTCAAAACATCTATTAATCAGTTATTAATGCTATATTTATAAACTAATTTCTGTATACACATTTCCACAACATTTGTTTCATTTAAAAGTACAGTTGTAATTCATTTTATGAGTTTATGGTTGTTCTTTGTGAGTGTATGAAGACAACTACCATGTTCCAGAAAGAAAGGGACCAGAAGTCCCAGTTTAGCCTTGACAGTCTGTATTGGAAGGCTAGAAGTCTTCCAGGTGCCACTTTCTCCTGCATGGAGTTTTTTCTGCCTCTTTTCTTATAGTCTTGGAATTTACACATTACCTACATTGTGGCAAGAAAGGGCTGCAGTGCTGTTCTATCAATCCTCAGTTAAATCAGTCTGATAAAAAGACAACCTGTAAAATTTCAGCATATTTTATCACTGTCTGCTGGGAAAAAATCATGACTCATGAATTATGTATGCGTCATTACTTGACATGTGCAAGCAGTTAACTGACCCTGTGTGAACAGCATTCATATATGAATCTTAGCCACAAACCTGTCCCTAAAATGTGAACAGATGAAAAAAGTCATTTAGTTTTCATTAAGGAATATTGACCAAGTATGGAAATTATGATGACCCAAATACAAATCATAATTAGACTAGTGACTGTGCGTAGTCTAAACATCCTCCTCACTCAGCTAAGAAATGTTGAGGCATGGTAGGAAAGCGGTCCTTAGTTACCTAAGCACGACGGGGAACTGTCTCAAAAATCTGTAAGCTTCTTTAAAAATTCTTTCAGGAACTGAAAACAGGGATTTACAATCGTCTCTCATCATTATCCTAACCATGACACTGTAAGTAGGCTACAACATAGTTTAAAGAAGTGTTTTAGAAAACTTGCTGAAATCCTCTGAATGCTCAGGAAACAAGCAAAGGCTGAATTTTTCAGAAAGATTGCAGTTAGTTACATTTTAATTAAAGGACACTAATATTGGGTTTTGTCATCTCCAGCTGCAAAGACTTTTTATGCTCTGAGCTGTTCAGTCTGTGTTTTGTTAACACATCTTGTTTTTCTGTATAGTATCTCACAAATAGAACAAGATTTTAACACATTATAGAATATCTGTAAGAACTTATGATAAATGCAACACAGTCCCTTTGGATTTCCCTATCTAATTACATAATGTAGCACCAACAAAATTTATGAAAAAAAAAGATGCCTCCTACTTGGCAAATATTTGCAATTCTGAAGTAGTTTTTCATTCTTAAAGCAGTTCAGAGATAATTTCAGAGAAATACAGGAGATACAGTCTCAATCTTTCTGTGCAGGGGTATACAAACAGATTTCATAAACCAGCATGAATTAATTATGGATCTAGCACTAATTTTTAATATTGTCCACTGTCCTATCAGTAAAATTTACCTTCCCAATATTTATCTATTTACTAACTATATCTATTTGTAGACTAAGATGACTTTTCAGTTGGTGTCATATTTAACAGTTTTTGTTATCACTTGGAGTAGTCTTTGACAATACATGCTATCAAGAGGTACCTTTAAGATGTCCAAAACCAGTGTGACCTATTTTGATTTTTCAATAAAACCCCTCAGTGTTACATTTGGAGGACAATGAAATGAAGAGGAAAATACATGCTTGAAAGAAAGTAAAACTCTTGAAAACTTCTAAGCAAGAGATGAGAATAAACTGAAAAAAGTAAGGCAAATTGCACAAAAGGAAGATGTGGGGAAATAAAAAGACAGCATGTAGGAACTACCACAGCCTTTTACTCAAAGAAGCTGTAGAATCAGTTTTAGTAAGGATGGCAGCAGAGAACCTAAACACAATCTACTTCACAGTGGTATTGTCTTCATAAAGCCTGCAGTTATTTGTACCTGCCACTCTATTTTTAGAATAAATTACCATACAATTCAAACAGATACTGTATTAAAACAATTCCAAGAAGATCAATTAATGTTATACAGAAATTTCTAAAATGAGCTGATGCAACAAACTAAAAAGATGTAATGTTGAAGGAATATTTCAAAATCAAAGTGTGCACTGTTGAAGAAGGCAGCTCCTATCAACTCTAGTAACAAGACTCTGTCAAGTTATGTATCCTTCCTACTGTAATCAATTAATCTTTTCATAAACTTCACATTAACAGAAATATCAGGAAAGAAAGTTTTATTGGGAGCAAGGTAAATACACTGGTTTACAAAGTTAATACTGAGAACCTTTTTTTTGTTCTGGCTTTACATTTCAATTAAGCATCTGTAGGATTGCACTCTGGGCTTGTTCTCATTTGAGTACATTGCACCCTACTACACAGACTAGTCACCTCAGGTTTTAGTATTTGGTATATTGTAGTTCTCATCAGAGAAGTTTATTGCCAATTCATTAAAGGAAGTAGCTATGAGAAAAGTCTGAAACATGGTCTGAAACATTACATGAAAAGAAAGGAAGAGGTACACTAATGTCCATTAATGTGTATGCTCTGCAACTAGAGGAAATACGTTGTCTTCATCAGATCTTCTAGTACTGAAAGAAATAACAAGCTATACCAGACTAAAATTAACGCTACCATGATTTACAGTATTACATTTATACACACTGTGTTTGGTTAAGAAAAACAAAAAGCCATTATATGTTTCTTTTAATGTACGTTAATTATATGTTTCTTTGAAATAATTCTGTAGCTTGGAATATGCTTTGCTTAGTGCAGAATTTTCATGTGTGGGTTATGGGATGTGAAAGGGACAGAGGTAACACAGATCATTTACTACATTTTTTTCTCCCATCACTGGGCTAATAGCTGCAAAACCATTCACCTCCTGCTGTATAAATCAGAAGGCTGCTGGGGCTGCTTTAACCTGCACTACCTGTTAAAAATACCAAAGGGAAAACATGGATGCAAGGGTTTACTGATCTGTTGAATGTATTTTTTAATATTACTCTGTATAAACATCCCACCTCGGCATGTACATAAAGAATTCCTGTCCATTTGAGGAGGTTTATACTCTTTTCTGCTTTTAGAGAAGTGCAAAGAAGGCATTTAATGTTTGTTGAACAATACTTTATAGATACACTGTTGAAACACATATCATTAATATTAACAGATACGTAGAAAGGTTACTAAGTAACTTAAAATCAGTAATTCATGCCCAAGATTAAATATCACATAACAAATTATTTAAAAATTTTAAGTCAACTACTCACATAATGCATGTACTCAAACTAACTCCTCTGTGATTTCTACTCTCTTTATAGCTTCACAAACATTCTTCATATCTACTTGACTAGACAGTGAAAAATGTAAAATAATTGTAAACTTGTTCACCAAAACTTTTAAAACTAAAAAGTAACAGTTGACTTTTACAAGATTACAGTAAGATTTCTAAGTGGTGTAAAGAGGTCTGCATTAACTGAAGATACAGCTACTGGACTAAGACTAATGGAGCAACAAAGAATCAGTTAACATATACTTGCATTCTTTTCCCTTAAAATACTTACTTCTTTTTTTTTCCTCCCCCCCTTTTTTTTTATACTCACTCTGAACTCCATGGGAGCGTACTATTTTCCAGGTTTCTGAGGATACTTCTTTTATATCCACTTGGTAGTGATGAATGGGCACACCTCCATGTGAATCTGGCTTATTGAATGAAACTTTTGCAGTGGTTTGTGACAACTCTAAAACTCGTACTCCATAAGGATTTGATGGCACATCTAAAAAAGTACAAACATCAATTTAATAATCAGCAGCAACTGGACAGACCTAAACAGTTGATAATCTACCCCAAAAAGTCTCCTTAGCATCTTGAAGGGAGAAAAAATAAATATTGAATACGATGTAATAATGTTTGTGTTAGATAAACAACTTAAGCTTTCCTACACAGAGCTGTAAGAAAACTACATTTTTTTTCTCATATGCTAAAGTTATGCAAAAACGTTTCCCATTTCTTCCTTTCTTTTATAACATAACATGATCTTTTTAAATAGCTAATTTTGTCATGGGCAAATGTAAGAGATTAGTTTGTTTACTGTATAATTATGAAAAAGAGAAAAAATTAAATAAAATTTAACAACAGGAACAATTATGGTGAGGAACAGTTATGGCTAAATATATCATTCAGAGTCTGAATTCTTCCAAATGAGATTGTGACAAAAAACTGTAGAAATAATTTGGCCATTTTTATGAAACTCTGAAATACAGGTGAAACCATGAATCCTTTTTTTCTTTTTTGAAAGACTGGATTCCAAGCTACTAGAAAGGAATATTAATGGAAGTTTTCTATTTTCCTTTCAGTTTAAGAAATAACTCGCAGAATAGGTTTAAGGAAAAATTTCCTCTGAAATCACAAGCAAGTGCATTATCTTCCAAAGCAGAAAAGAACTATGAAAATAGAGCAGGGGTCTCTAGGTGTTGAGATGCTAGGTATGAAACAAAAGCAAAAAATTAATCTTGGGGTCAGTATATCTTTAAAAACAGAAACATTGTGTTACTTTTACAATGTATGTCCAAACTACCACATAGAAGATAAAAGACTAACTTTTCCAATTGTCCTGCATTTTACAGTGTTATAATTACAAAAAAAAAAAATGTATTGAAAATACTAAGAAGAATTTTAGTTCTGTGGACTGAATACCAGGGATTTGAAACAACATTAAAAATTTCTCTTCTGACACATCTGACAATGATTTGCATACCTGCTTACAGATTTGACATTGCTTTTGTCTCCATGGTATGGAAGACATTTTTATAAGGACGTGCAAGAATTCGAGGCAAAGCCTATCATTCAGTTAGTGGGTACTGATCCATTCACCTGAAATGTAGTCTTTATTCAAGAGCTGTTAGACAGTTGTAAATAAAAAGAGAACCAATCTGAGTTTCACCTGGGATTAGAACTTTAATGAAAATGAGCCAAAAACTTATATAAAATATTAAAGAATGGGTTCAAGGACATATTCAGCCACAAATTCTCAGGAGAAGGACACCCGCCAAACATGCTCTAAAGGGGCTGATTTGTATAACCTTTTAATAATCAGGCACCTGATTTTTTCAGAAAAAATTTCTAACAGTTATGAGAGTTGAGTGCCTTAATGCTAATATCTGTGAATTCTTACAGTTAGCATTTCTGAATATTTCCGAAACCTCCAATGCTTGGTGTCATTGGGTTAAAAACAGCAGGGATTTATTCACATGGACGAACAATGTTAATATCTTTTACTTAAAGACACAACTATATGAATCCATGATGTTGAATGTTTGAGTGAATACAAATCTCAGCTTGAGGGATTCAAACCCTCAAATCCTTTCTTATTCCAGGAAACATTAATTTCATCAGGATATGGGATATTGCAGAAAATTTTCACCCTTCTTAGTGAAGCTGTATTTCTCTGCAGAAAGGAATTAAAGATTCATGGTCAAACAGAACATGACCAACTGTAACCAGTATGCAATGCATCCAGGAGAACAAAGAACTGGGTTTTGAATCTTCTTCTAAATTTATTAAAAAATTGAGGTTTTTTTAGAAAAAAGAAAATAAGTTAAAAAAAAAACATACAGATTTTTTTTCTATGGTCACATGGAAGAAGAATTATTTATATGAGTTGCTTGCTAAGTAAGCATTATCCCAAAACCAGGGGAGGATAAGGACTAGAACCAGCTTGTGACCCCTCTCCAGATTCTCACTACAGCTGAGGGCAGAATTTTTTTTTTCCACCCAATAGTAACAGTACCATTCTGTGTAGAGATTCTTTCTCTCCCTAGCTCAAATGACTGTTCTGGGAGGGGTGGGGAAAACACAACATACGAATGCCAGCAAAGCAATCCAGGATAGCCAAAGTAAAGCAGCACGGCACTGTATGAGTAATGTGGATACCAACTATAGGTCTGCAGTGCTGAAGATGAATGCTCTTTGGATTTAATTGCAAGCTAAAAGCTGCTGTGGATACCTACAATATTAAAAATAGTTTCTAAACACTTTTATTCCTTTTCACAGTTCAAAATTAAAATTAAAAGCAATTAATTTAAAAAATTTAATTTAAGGTTGAATGAATATTTAACCTCTCTCAGGCTACTTTTATGTTAGTTTTTGCATGATCTTTTTATAAGGCAATTCACTGTTACTTTAGTTTGGATCAAAACAATTATTTGGTCAGTGGTATGAAACAAAAATGTGCTATTTACATATCAATTCTGGTTTTGACTTTCAGTTTGTTAAGGAGATCTCTTCCTTGTGTGTTTATGTCTGTGTATGATTAACTATAATAAACATGGCATAGGAAAGACATGCTTCGGGAAGAACCTTATGTTCTCTACTGCAGATTCATGTATAATTTCTGCCAAATGAAGATATGCTTCCATTTGGTAATAAGGATAAAATGAAGCTCCTGTGAAAACCCAGTAAAATATTTTGCATAACTAGCACAACACAGTATGTTCAAAACTCATTTAAGCGTGAAATACATCCACAATACCATTTTAAATATGCATCCCACAATCCAAGCAACCCACATGTGTAGGTAACTTTTATGCAGTTTTCAGAGGTGAACTGTATCAGTTCTTAGGAAAAGAGTGAATCACCTGAAGAACATACAACAGGAGACACATTCTCAGTCAAAATCAGAAACAAATACTAGCAATTCCATTAAGATAGAATAAAATACCTACAATCTCTTTCAGAGTACGCAAATTTATAATTTTTTCCCCAAAAAAGGTCATTAGCAGCATAATGAACCGAATCTAATTTGGTAGTTCTCTAATGAGTATGAATTTGATCATGAAAGGTAAACATTCCAGCATTTGAGCTGTCCCCTGTCAGATGAATTTATTTGGAGCATCGCCATGATTTTTGTTTTAGAATTGCAAGGCTTTTGGCTCAGGAGTGACGAAAAATTTGCCAAGTTGTGTACTCTGAAGCCTGCATCTGGAAGGATAAAACTGTGGATGTTTCTTGGTCTTTTTCCTTCTAAAACCAAGCGACCAAATGAGTCTCTAGAGGAGTTTTAGCTATGGATGTTGACTACTCTTTCATATACTTTTATGGATATAAGTTGAAGGACTATATATTAGAAAGAGTATGGGATTTCTTTTTTTATGGTCTAAAGTTCACTTAGTGATAGTGCAGATTCTGGTGTACTTTCTGAAATATTCCACTCCTATCTTTGCTATTGTTTTACGGCTGTCAAAACAAGGAGTAATTTATCAAAAGTTCATGCTTAAAATTTAAATAAGTCATTAAAAAAAGCCAAGTGTCAGACATTTAGCTAACTTCATCTTCTCACAGTGTCTATTCCTCTGTTCAGTAGGTAACCGTATTCCTGTATGATGTTAAAGAATTCCTTAGAAATAAAATTAAAAAAAATCCCCAAATAATAAGTGTAAAATTGTATTTGATGTATTTTGTACTCAGCACACAAAGCTGGTTAGCACAAATGTACTTTGTGATACGTAAACTGAAACTAAGTAGTATTGGTTTGGTTCCAAAATCATTATTGCAGCTGATGGAGAAGTACACACAGAATTATGAGTACATATTTATCTCCACTGGTATGTAAATGCTCTTTAAAGTCTATTACTGTTACTACCCAACCTGTTCAATAAATGACCACCATTTATCACTAGGGATTTTTTTTTCAACCTATTTTTTGGATAGTTTTAAGGAGCAAAATAATTTTGCTTCTGAGAGCTTAGCCGTCCTGGTGTAAATGGAGGAAAGGAAGTGTTGGTGTGAGAGGATGTTGTGGGGTCAGAGATTTATCTTTCAGTCAGCTCTTGTCTCCTATCTCCTGTCCATTTCTTCCTAGTGCAGCTCGGCAGCTTTTACTGTCTCTGTGTATCTGGCATGTATGTTGACTGAAAGTATCTATGTCTAAATGGTGAATGTAAGTAGTATCAGGACCATGGCAGGGAAAGAGAAGGGGCTCAGGAGTAGGCCTTTGAAGTCAAAGATCTCCATGAAATAGTTCATGCTGGTACATCCTTAGAATGGAGAAAAAAATCAATATTAAATCTGCAGGTTATGCTCAGTCTTGCTTTGGTGTCCTTGTTCGGGGAACACTGCAATAGATTTCTTTTATCAAATCACTGGAGGTTCTGGAAAAATAAGGAATTAATTAGGAAAGAGGACCATAGCTAGCAAATAAATACATAAATAGTAAACGAAAATAAGATACATGCACATAAAGCAAAACACTGTTGCTGTGTTGATAGTTTCACACAAATGCTTATTGAAAACATTATTTACTAGTACAAATCCTTTAGCTAATATTGCTAAAGATGTGAATGTCATGTTTTAGGACACAGAACTAGATTTTAGATCCACCCCTATTTTTATGGAGGTAAATGGGATTTTGGCAGCAGCAAGGGAAATGATATAGAGAAAGCAACCTAAGAGACCTAAAAAAAAAAAAATCAATAAGAACCCATAATACTGTCTTGGAAGAGAATATCATTATAATTTTTATTACATTATTCTCCAGGGAAAATTAAGTCCCACTTCTTTGATTTTATTTTGCCTGTGTGAAAAAACAAATATTTGGAGAAAAAAAGGAACAACATGCATTAACCAGCACCAAAGTGCCAGCACCAAAAATCCAGATCAGTAAACTTATAAATTTGATGTTGTAGTCCTTGTCAGTTATTGACCAATCTTATCATATTTTGAGCATGACTTGATTATGTAAAACAGGTTACAGGATGTAATTTCTGCAAAGCTCAATTATTGTCTTTCCCATGTCTTCATTTGGTTTTGAAGTCATTATTCCTCATCTTCACTGACTTTCCGTGTATACAGGATGCTTCAAATGTGTTTAAATAAATAAAGTGGCACAGGAATTCTCAAAATCTAACAGAATGTATTTCAATTTTGCTTTTTAATTTCTTGTAATATCACTGTAGAAAGGAAACTGATACAGTATCTCTCATTTCTTTAAGTATTTTTATATGTCACCACCTCTAAATGCTGTAAAATCCTTGATGTTCTATAGTATACTGTGCAAAGCATGTAATAGGGACAATTTGGCAAGACACATCTGAAATTCATCATCAGAGTTGTATGACGTAGTCAATTCGTAAACTACGTTAACTGCATAATAGTATAGTTTCTGCCAGCAGTTGACACTGTTAACACTTAGTTGCTGTAAGTCTCTGTGCTGAGCTGCAGTTCCAGGCATGATGTGGTGAGACCAGAACCTCAGCTTTCATCAAAAACGAAAGCATCCTTTCAGGTGCAAAGACTGAAAGAAAGATTGAGGCAAAACAGTGAATCAGACTATTTATGTAAACTTTTAACTCCTTTGCCACCCCAGTATAGAAGAAAGAAGGGGAAGTCTAGGAAGAGTCAGGCCAGGATAGTCCTAGAAGTGAATCATGCTTTACTTTTTAGGGGCTCTGGATTCAGTTCAGCTGTACACTGCTATGTGCAAAACACACTAATATCTAAAGGAAAAATTTACTTGAAAAATCCAGTTTAGGTCGCTTTTGCCATTTTAAGACAATGAAAGATCTGTTTCAGCAACATATTCCTAGACTACTGATAGCCATATTATTTTCTATTTATCTTTAAAGCAACATTTCAAATGATAACTGATCCCTCAACAAAAAGGAAATATGCTTTGCTAGTTAATACCATCTCCCTGCACACTGATATTTCACACAAACTATGATTAAACTAGATCTGGGCAAATCTAGGAATATCTGTGCTCACCTCAGGCTCTGAAAGCCATTGGGACAATCTGCTAAGCTCATCTGCCTTGCCAAAGCCTAAGCCTGTCATAGAGAAAAAACAGTATAAATAGACTTCTACAATAAAAGTTGTGGTTGTAACATTAAGTAATCAATCTGCAGTGGCAAGAAATGAAAAAGGCTGTCGTTCTTTTTGCATTCTCCATGTAACTCACACAGCAGTTTAAATGCCTAAGCAATGAAAAAGCTGGATGTCAACCATGGGGTATTTTTAAGAGTTGATCACAAATCAGGTGGTGAGCATATCTGATTAAGCTTTCAAAAAGCGCTGAAGTTTTTCAGGATTTACCAGTAAGGGCCAGCAACTTCCAGTATGAAACCTTAAATAGGCTGCAGTTCTTCAATTGTTTTGAAGGGTTTAAATGAAAGTGCCTGGAATTCAAGATGATTTAGTAGGTCTGTATAATTTGAGTGAATAGGTATAGTTTTCCTGTCATACAATATGGTATGGTTGCAAATTGTAACTAAATTCTGAAAGAAATATTTTTTTTTTTTAATCATCAATAATTCTAATTTCTTAAGGAGGGCAACAGAAATCAAGATAATGGCATTGTGACAGTATGATCACTTTTTAACTAGCAGAAAATTAAAAAAAAAGGGTAGTTTGATTCTGATGAAAATGAGCAAAGTAGAGAAATGGAACAAAATATGAAGCAACAAATCATTCTTGCTGTATTTTAAGAGAAAATTATTCAGTAAAATGATTATTATTTGTAAAATTTACACTGGTAGCACACTTTGCTTAATCCTGTCTCCTAGCTAGAAATAGTATTTATTTTTCCCCATCCGAGCCATTGTGAAAGTATGCTACTCCCCAGCATTAGTATTTACAATCAGAGCCAGAAGGAAATCCAGGCTGTATTGAAATCGATGAGAAAAAAAATTATAGGCTTTAATATGGAAAATATCAATCATTAGAACTTCCTAATGTACCAAAGTAAAGCCACAGAGGCAGTAAAACTAGGAAGTCAGTGCCATTTAACATTTTATACTAGTAATTATTATGATGGTTTTATCATCCATCTCCCTAGTTGTTTGTCATTTCCAGTTGATGCTAATTTAAGTGCAAAACCTGTAACAGTGAACTACATTTCTTCTTTGCTGGTTTTACCCCAAAACAGTCTATTTAGAAGCTAATGCTAAAATGTCAACCTTTCATGATACAGAATATTATGGATTACACTATTGTAAGTAATGCCTAGCAGAATGGAGCCCTGACACCCTCAAACCCAGTGTTTCCAGCCCCACATAAATACTACACTACAAGGGGCTTGGCCAGTGAAGGATACCGCCTCATTATTATTAGTACAAAATTTGAGTTTGTTCTATTTTCTGTACTTCATATTATTGTATAGAACTTCCATAAGTAGATCATTCTTTACATAATAACTTCCCATAGTTCTTTATTCATTACTAAATACATCCTGATTTACCTTTTTATGTTTATAACTCAAATACATCTATTTTTGTAAGTGTTCATCAAGTTTTCTGAAGAATTGACTGAAAAATGTTAAGCAAACTGTCGAGACACTGGAGAACAGTAAGCTGTTTGAAAAACTGGCATCAGTATCAGCTCTGATATAGCTTTATTAAAAAGCCAAAGCAGGATCATAGCTTGTATGGAGTTATTAGCTCCCACTTGCATTTCCAGGGGCTCTCGTGAGAATTTGCTGAAATACAATGCATAATCAAAATACCACGTTCTTTTTCAATTAATAATGAGAATTACATTTTCTTAAAAACAATTAACTAGTTATAAAAGCAGGTGAGAAATACATAGCTAAAATAATCATCATATATTGTGATGGGATACTGTTTTGCAAATCTAAGAAAAATCAGCAGATTCAGAATCTTCTGAGATGCTTCCACATGCATGCATATCTTTATGAAAAAACCATGCACAGCAATCACCACAAACTGAGTTTCTCTGTTTCTGTTAGCATGGTTGTTCTATTTTCTCATCTTTTTCTGTCCTGAGAGGTAAGACAGCAAAGGATGCAAGTAGGAGTTTTCCTTCCCTTTCCTATCATCTATGACCATGGCTTTAAGTAAGACTTCTAGTGGCAATTCTTCTCTTTTTGAGAGAAATTGAGAAATTATTCTAGCAGCTTTCACACTGTACTTTTTCCATGGCTCTTCCCTTCCAGTGAAGCCTCACAAATAACAATTCTTAGAGATGATACTCCAGAGACAAGTGTAGCACCTAGCCCAGCAGGATGGGCAGAACCAGAGCAGCTCTTGAATGAAGAGCTGCATGTTGCTCCGAAGAGAAAGCAGGCCACTGAAGAGAAATAGATGTAACTGACTTAAATCAGAGGGCTACTGCTTACTGCTGCCCTTTTGTTTGATGAATTTAATGTAACTCAGCAAATCCTATGCCACTCATGAATATTTAGAAAATCAAGTCCTGAGATTTTTACAGGGCTAAATCTACATCTTAAATTAAATGATGGCAAAAGTAATATACATAAATAAATGTATTTCACCTATTCAAATCAATTCTAAATTCCTACAACTCTTGAGATTTCTTAATTAGAGACAGAATATAGAAATTAAGGAATAGAATTTGTGTTTTTCCTTAGAGTTTAGAGGCTTTCTATTACTACCTTAATTTTGAAAATCATAGGGAGTATTCATTTTTCATATTTAATGCCACAAGCAGTACTGATGAGTTGCTACAGTCAAAATTTTAGCCCTGTTACAGAAACTCAATGGTTCAAGTAACTCCACATTGAAATAAATAGGATCAATCAGGTAAATGATCATGAACATGACTAGAATCTAAAAACTGTTCTTTTCTGGAATTTCTTTTCACAAAAAATAAAATTATTTTAGGTGTGAAATAGATTGCGTGAGTCCTTATATTGGGGAGAGTTTTGCAAGGTGGAAAGTAAATAATGCATTGTATGAAATTAGAACTTAGCTGGGACTAAGCATGGTTAAACGTAAAAGGAATTTCTCATTAGTCATGTGTAGCTGTCAAAGAAAGATCAGAGAATTTGCAACACCTCTAATACTAAAAAAAAAGTTGTAAAATGAAGGGGAATGGAACTTCTGTTCGCTGTAAAATTGCGTCACACATTTTCTGATTTTACAAATCTCAGCTCTTTTTTGATCACTGTTCAAAGACAAAAAAATAGGGTAGTATTCATGGTAAAAGTGTGTGCTAGTAATCCATCCTTTAGAGGGCATGGGAAAAACTTTCAATGTGGTGTACAACTTCTAAGAAATTTCTTAATAAACAACTGGGTTTTATAACTCCTGAGACACCAAAAGAAAATAATTACCCTTTCAAGCAAAACTATAAAAACTAGGCCAGATTAGAAAGCCTCCCTGTGACTGAATGTGCACATTTCTTCAATGTACCTTCAGAAGTTCTCTTAGTAGGGCTCCAAAGAGTTTATTTTCTTATTTTAAAAAAAGGTAACCAAAAGTTACAGCTGAAACATTCAAGATCATAAAAAATACTTTCAAAAAAAAAAGAAAAAGCGCCCTTATTTCTACCTGTCCCCTTCAATATGTACCAGCTAGTCTGGCAGTATGGTACGACCTGAAAGTTACATGATGAAAATGTTCCATAAGAATGCATCACACGGGGTATAGAGCTTTCAGTTTGCTACTGTAAACTGCACTACAACTCCATAGACGTCATTAAAGCTGGAACAATTTGCATTATCAATGTATGAAGATCCACATGTCGTGAGACCTTGAAGCTTGCTGAACAAGCATTACTCGATTCCACAATAAAGTATCATTGAAAGAAGCGCTAAGAAACTCCCATTTACTCTCAGTTAATAGTTATTTCTGCAAAAGAACAAACATACAGTCATATTTTTATATTTGACTAAACAACAGCAGATGGACCTAAAAACATTCAGGAATTCTGTAACAATTAGTTGTAGAACATCTCAGAGCTTAAATTAATTCAATCTAGCACTCTGTGACAAATTTTGCTTTTGAATAACTAGAAGTGCAAATGAGGATAGAAATTCTTTGCTGAAGTATTTCATTCTTTTGTCTTTCTTGGTTTACAAAAAAAAAAATCCAGGGAGAAAAAAGAAAAAAACATTTTCCTAATTATTTCTTATTTTTAATATCTGCAAACCATATATCTCTCCACTGGAGTAATGTAAATAGGTAGGATGTAGTAAAGGTAAAGGAAAAAAATACTTATTTCATTTTTTCACATTTCAGAAGGCCTTAAAATTAAATCCAAAGATTCATATTCTGAGAGAACTTCATATTGCAACTCAGCTTTTAGGGAATTAAAATTATCTGCAAACGTTCCATTGGAATAAAATAAATAGAGAAAAGTGTGTCTGAACTTAATTTTGATTAAAATAGAAAAAAAAGAAAAAAAGGGAAATAACGTTTTAACTTACCAGCTTGACCAAGTGTGTATTCCTGATACCTTGTTCCTATTCTGTTTGTGGCTGTACAGTTATACCGTCCAAAATCACTGTCAGATGTCGGAGCAATCTTCAAAATGCATACAGTTTGTAAATATTAATTTCTAATCAAAGTTCTTTAAAAAAATCAGAAATGCAAATATGTTCTCCTTAACCACTATGTAGATGCATTCTTACTTCAGCCTATCTAGTATATTCTCCAAATACAGATCTAAATACACCATTTTTCATGTTAAATTCCCCCTTCTCAAATTTAAATGAGGAAGTCAAATAACAGAAAATGGGGATGTTCATAATTTCTCTTCTAAACAAGAAAAAATCTAATAAACTTCACACGTTTTTTCACAGCCTCAATTTGCACACACTGGTATTTTGACTGAAATAAGAAATGAAAGGTCTGAAAATTGCTGATTCCTATAGATGATGCAAGCATACTATTTTACATTTTATTGTTTGAAGGATTCACTATATTCCAGACATTCAGAGGGAGAAAAGAAGATGTAAGGCATGTGGCTCAACTGTATATTCAGGTGAGTAAGGATTTAAGACAGAACAGATAATAGATACCACAGGGAGCTAATGCCTTATAGGAATCCAGCTTGCCTGACAACTCTTCAGGTGAAAGTCGAATGGAAGAGCACTTAGAGAACCACAGACTGTAAGGCATATTTTCTGTTGTTAAGCTTTACTTAAAAGGGAAAAATCCAAAACCTAAAGATGACCTTCAAACAACAGTAAGTAGAAATATGTATCTTCTATTACAAAAAAAACAAGGTTACTTGTTTGGACTTTAGGAAAAAAAACTTTTTTTTTCAGTGCACTATACACCTCTTGCATGGGATCTGAATTTGGTCCCCAACACTGATTAGCTCTATAGTTTCTCAGGTTTTTTTCCCATGGCAACTGAGAAGCTTATGCTCAGACATAAGCCTGATACTAGATAGAAATGGAGAAAAATAACTTCTTTCACACCTGTGAAGGAAGAGAGTATCTCACCCCTGTTACAGATTAGACCAGGGATGGAGACACTGGGTACACTTTGCTATGAAAAGATTAAGGACCATGGTTTGCTATACACTACTGTGAAGTCATTCACTGTTGGGTCAAGATAATAAAGTAAATGGATGATTAAGGTCCAGTCTGTCTTCTGCCTTTCTCAGGTTTTGTTCTTACATGTACATTTTAGATTGTGAGAAGGGAGCCTGAGGAAACGGTTGTTAACAAAGCCAGTGGCAGTTTATAATCATTTTACCCTTCCGACTGCAGCCGCACAAATCTTTTTGTAGATACCAAGCACCCACCAAGTAGTCCCTTTAATTGTTGGTATTAACCTAATGGATTAGTTTTGTATTTATTTATACATTTATTTAATTCCAAGAAATGTAAGTTACATTTTTGTCCAATGTAGATGGAAAACCAAGCATGAGCCATGTAAATGAAGTTTATTTTCTAACTGCTCACAAGAAATGTGGAGATAAAACAGTCCATAAATAGTTTTGGGGTTTTTTAAAAAGAGCTTTACTTATTAAATTGTAAGTCTTATCCTTAAATACACTCTATAGTACTTTCAATGGTGCCAGAGGAATAAGTTAATTAATGTCACCACTTTGATTTCCATTTTAAGCCTTACCTCTAGAATAAGCTTTCTTCCTGTACTGTAGGTCTTCAAATGTGTTGTATTTTTTACTGGTAAAACTAATTTTCCTCTTCTCCACTGAACCGAGGCAGATGGATTTGCTAGCACTTCACAGCTTATATTGATGGTATTGCCTTCCCAAGAGTAATACATGGTTTGGTTTGACACAAATGTTGGAGCATCTAGAAAAAGGAAGTAATACACAAATTTATTAACTGTTTTAGTAAAACAAGCCATGTACCCCATCCAAGCATTGATGTTCACATAGAAATTTCAATCGATTCCTGCATCAATTTGTCATGGACCATGAAGATATCAGTATTTAACACGGAGATTCTTGAGCCTTTATTTTGGTAGTTTTCTTCTCTCCTGAAACTGTTTCAGCTGAAATTCTCAGGAAGAAAATATCTGCTAATTATATTTAGCATTAGGCAACATCAGGCCCTTTAAAGACATAATCTCAGAAATGACAAAGAACATTTCTTCCTGAGGATGAGAAACGCTTCAGCCAGACCCTTGCATGACAAAGGGAGGTGACATATGAGTCTTATATATAACCAGTTCATTTGCTGACTTTATACTGTCTTCTTTTGTTATGGAGAAATTACATTCACTTTCCAACTTTCAGAGATGTGTAAGAGCTTCACCCATTTCTCACTGGAACTACCTTATAATTTTTGAAATCTTTCTGAAGAGTGATATTTAGTTGTGTGAATAAAGCTAGAAGAAAAAATAATATAAAAGAATACCTACAATTTTGCAATGTATTCTACCTACTTCAGAAAAAATATTGTGTGTATCAGTACACTATTTAGGATAATCTTTATACCAGTTCCTTCGGAAATCATCAGCTAAAGAAAAGGAAAAAGACGGTGTCTTCCTTACAAACCCGACTATCGCTACGTTAAACATAGGCAAACACTGAGTCTGACACAGAGAAAATAGCTGGTTTGCAAACTATGATTTTCAGATCACAATACTAGCAGTGACAAGAATTATCTGTTCTACTCACTGTCTCTCTGGATAGCAGGAACAGTTTAATTGTCTCTAGAAAATGAGAGGAAGTATCTCTTTTTCTGCTCTTCTACTATGTCTTAGGTAAATAATATTTTTTATCAATTGAATATTTATTTGTAAATACATTTAAAGAAAATTTTAAGAGTATTAAGAAAAAATTTTTTATGTTACTGAAAGTCAAGGAAAATCTCTAGCACTTTAATTCCAAAAGAGAATTATCAATGACAGCTGGTGTCATGGTATCAGTTTTTTAATATGTAAACTATATATATGCATATATTTTTATTTCGATAAATAGCCCTGAAAAGTTTCTAGATGGGTCTGTGGAAATTCTATTCTAGCCTTCTCAAAAATAGTTTAATTTTAGGCTAGAAAATTGCTAACAGGTCTATCAGAGACTAGAACTGAGCCCATTTAACTAAGTAGTAAAACTTAGCTTCAGGAATGGTTTAAAACTACTTCTTGTGTCTGAAGTGCACATTTTAAACACAATTCTGCGTTTGCCTTTGTCAAAAAACATAACTTTTTGGTGACATTATGCTGCCGCCGCATGTATGCATACAGGCTTTGACCTAAAAGAACTGTTATCAGCAGAAATTTTAAAGTACAGATCAAGACTGTTACATTGCTCAATGCCAGTGGCATTTTTTTTTTTATTCAGCCCTTATTTTTGTAGGAAAGCAAATAAATATGCCTTCCTATGAATTTATTTATCAGATACAGGAGCTCATTTTTCTTCTCCAAATGCTTTAATAAGTAATTCTAGCACTTCTTGATTTTCACAGACCTCTATACCCTTCCCCCCATATTTCATCATCTAAACATCTTAAAGCAAAGAACAGACTATCAAAGAGTCTTCAGATGTGACACCTATCACTCGTGGAGTTCCATGAAGTAAAAATCATATTGCACATGCCTGTTTTATGGTTAATATGATCAGGAATCTAAGAATACCAACAGTCAGAACTTTGGCTTTTCCTCTGGCAATGAAGTTAGTGGTGGGAACCACTTGAAGGAAAACCGTGCAAACGGGCTTCTGCCTGGTTCAACATATGGATCAGAAATCTCATTAGAATGTTCATGAGGCACAAAATGTGGTTACTTCAGAGCAAATTTTAGATAAGCATGGTCTTCCAATGCACAGTTTCTCGGTATAAGTTCACTCCATTAATGAACACTGGCATGACTGTGGAAGATAGAAAGATGTACTGGCTGAACCTGACTAACTCTCCTTCCTAGGTAACGTGGTTCGAAGCTCTCTATTTAAATACACACGTGGCAAACTCAAATGCTATTTAAAAGGATAAAGTCTTACAAGTGAAAAAGTACTGTACACTTTTATACGGCAGGTACAAGCATTTAGGACAATAGCAACTTCCAGTTCAGACTGCTCTCTCCTCTAAAGGCAGATTTTGGATGCCTATAGTATCTGCTTATATATTAAAAGAATAGGTGAGTTATGGACTGCCATCTATACAAAACTACAGATACTAACAGACAGCTTTAACATCATAAAACACAAATAGGACTATAAAGACCATCAAATAAAGGCATATCCCCAAATCAACAAACCCCAAATCTAAAGCATTTCTAGACAAAAAAAGCTTCACATTTCCCCCGTCAAAAAGTCTGGGGGAAAAGGCCTTGCAGCCATTTCCCCAGCAGTCAAAAGCTCCAATATAGACAAAAAGAACAGTATGGTGCTAATGGCTTGATTAAGACAAATTATCTTAAATCAGATGATTCTTTATTTCCTAGTCAGGAATAAATTAAGATACCCGGAGTAATGTTTCACATGAACAAAATAACCCTGGAAATAATTTTTGATAGTACAAATAAAAGATATTTTACATTTTTCTAAAGTAAAAAAAAAAAAATAGTTGGAAGGGATAAACTGGTTTATAAAGAGATTTTGTTTTTTCTTGCATGCTTTTCACTAACTGTAATATATTATACTTAAATGGTTACAGAATTAGAATTTATCAAACAGAAACACACAATATGTTTAATATAAAATAAAGCAAGAAAAAATAACAAACTTTAAAGTCAAGACATTGAAAACATGAGGTTGACTATATGCGTACAAAATATGGTCCTTTCAGTTTTCTAGAATAACTAAGAAACAAATTAATTTAATAAACAGAACATTTATAAAGAAATTCTATCCACTGAAAATGAAGTATAACCAAGTCAAAATGACAAGGTGGTCCTTCAAGGTGGACTTGGCAGTACTAGGTTAATGGTTCGACTCAATGATCTTGTAGGTCTTTTCCAACCTAAATGATTATGTTTGTTAACATATGTTAAGGATACTTATATGCAATCTCTTTAGTGTATAAAAAGAAAAAAAAAACTTCCGTACAGATCAGTGAGAAAGTTAAAACCGTTTAAAAATATAAAATATGATCTTCCTAGCTTCTCTGTAACTCAGGATTAATTTACATCTGACAAATCAAGTCAAAGTGTAAATGAACCCTTCTTTTTAAGCTTTTGTACATAAAATACTACCAGTTAAGACAACATACTGGACTTCTGAACACAGAATTAGGAGCTTGAATACACTCCATTTTTTTTTAAAAAAAAAAAAGCAGCCCTGATGATATTCATTATATCTGAATCTTACAGCACTCCATTGAAAAAAAAACCTAAACCCATACAAAAGCACAAAAACTACTGTTCCTATTAGTAGGCACATAGGCATACAATAAATCATTGTATTTGATGGTTTGGGTTGGAAGGGACCTTTGAAGATCATCTCATCTAGTCCAGCCCACCTGCCTTGGGCAGGGACGTTTTCCACTAAAGCAGGTTGCTCAAAGTCTCATGCAACCTGACTTTGAATTCTTTCAGGGATGGCGCAGTATTCACAACTTCTCTGGGCAACCTGTTCCAGTGTCTCTCCACACTCACCAAAAACAAATGTTTCTTTATATGTAATCTGAAATGACCCTCTTTTAGTTTAAAATCATTGCCTCTAGTCCTATCACTTCAGGCCCTGGTAGAAAGCCTCTCTCGACCTTTCGTAGAGGCCTCCTTTAAGTACTGAAAAGCCACAATAAGGTCTCCCTAGAGCCTTCTCTTCTCCAGGCTGAACAACCCCAACTCTTTCAGCCTTTTTTCACAGGAGAGGTGTTCCATCCCTCTGATCATTTTTGTGGCACCCCTCTGGACTCATTCCAACAGGTCCATGTCTTTCCTGTGCTGGGGGCCCTAGAGCTGGATGCAGTACTCCAGGTGAGGTCTCACCAGAGCAGAGTAGTGGGGGATAATCCCCTCCCTCGACCTGCTGGCCACACTTCTATTTATGCAGCACAGGATACAATAAAATTCACAAGTACTGTTATGAACTTGAATGCTGAAAGATGAAGTACTGTTTTGGAGACATGAGGCAATTCAAATGTAAAAGATGCCTAGAAGGAACAACGACTATACCACAGAGGTAGAAAATTAAACAAAACTGTTCTATGAGAGTGGGGTTCTACAAGAAATTGTAACTTCACAATGGCATTTCAGAGTAGTTAATATTATGATACCAGTGTCAGCTAAACTAAAGTCGTTCAGTTTCTCACAGAAGAAAGAAACTGACACGTCAGCACTCCACTTAGAAGGGGGTCTGGATAACCTGCATAAGAAGACTGTGTAAAAGAAGCAAACTCTGACATGAAAAATCTCTCTAGCATTTAGATATCCTTTTTAGGTATAACGTCCAAGAACAGTGATTCAAGAATAGATTATTACATCATCTGTCTTATCTACAAGGTAATTTAATTAACTTCAAAGATGCAGTTCTGGTGTATGTTTGGTGTTATACACAAAATTGTGTCTGGCAAATTACCTGATTCAGCCCAGGTGTCTAGACTATAATAGTAAACAAATAGTGTACAAAATCAGATTTGCACTCTTTAATTTAACTTTTGACTATTTGTTCATCAAATAATTTGTTTTCCTGGATCATACAATGGAAATAAATGACATATTGTCAGGCCTAAGATGCTAGGACATTTTACATAGTATATTATTGGAAGCCTCTCTCTTAGACAGTTAATACTGGCATAAGTTTCCCATCATCAAGGACTTTAATAAACCACATCCTCTAGCAAATCCAGTACTCTCCTTGACAACCATCTTGTAAAAGCACCTTAATTTTTTGTAACTCTGCCACAATTTGGTTAACAGCCATTTATCTTACTCTTCTATTTTCTCCCTCAAACCTGTTTCACAATAGTTAATTTTTGGAATGAATAGCTTTTCCTTGGAGATTAAGTAGAAGAACCTCTTCAGACAGGAACGATAACTGTAACATATTCCTTGTAAAAACAAATAATATTAGAAAGGCTTAA
Source organism: Bucorvus abyssinicus (assembly GCA_009769605.1). Taxonomy (NCBI): domain Eukaryota; kingdom Metazoa; phylum Chordata; class Aves; order Bucerotiformes; family Bucorvidae; genus Bucorvus; species Bucorvus abyssinicus. The sequence goes on along the minus strand of CM020030.1, from coordinate 14,536,830 downwards.
CAAATGAGGCCAAGTGACCAGAGTTCAATATATAATAATCCTTAAAAGGAAAATGGGAACTACAGAGCTTCAGGGTTACTAATTTTCACAAGTTTACTGCTACTATCACAGTCATGTGGCTGCAAGAAAAAATGTGCACGATCTGCATCTGAAGTTTCCAAACAGAAAAGCAAACGAAACTTATCATATACTAGGTTTTTAATTGCCATGATTATCAGCTAAAAACAGAGGGTTTTTTCAGAATCTGCCTCATTGTTTCGAAAGTTTGAGATCAGAATTTTGCAGAGGTATGTTTCTCTCCCAGCAAGTGACAGGAAATACCACTCTCAGTTATGTTTCCTTTCGCCCACACCATTCTCTTGGTCCCTCTCAAAATGCATTACAATATAACATTGATAGACAAAGTACAATGGACTTTCTACTACTTATACAGTTTATGCAGGTGTATGAGACCCCTCTTACTGGCAAGCAATACTAGTCCCCGATAACCTTGACTATGATATTATTTTTAATATCCAAACACCACACTAATTTCTCAGTTTCCATAAACATAGGAAAATAATTAGTTATCATGAAGATATCCTTCTGCTAGATGTAAAATATGTTGTTGATAATTCCATGTATTTATTTTTCTCTGAATTCCACTTGATATTAAGGCATTGTATTTTGTTGATCACTGAAAAAAAAGAAAAAAATCCAAAAAACAAGAAAAAAACAACACCCCCAAAAAAATTCAGTTTCATAAAAATATCTGTTGTGAATGGATAAACATGTCTAGAAATATCTAAACCTGTTTAAAATAGGAACAGAAATTATGAAGAAATTATAGCTAGGTAAAACAAGCTAAGTATGTCAATAGAGATGTTTAAAAGAAACTGTTTGCATATATCTATCATTCCTTTTTTACGTCAGTAAGTCACCAAGAACACTGGTCATCAGAACTAGACCAGGAAGACTTCCCCCTACAGATGTCTCACACTAGCAGTAATTTTTATTTTAGTGATAAAATGATCAGGTGTTGCAAGTTACTGACACGTTTATTTTGGATGGCACCAATTTGTATCAAAATTTCAATTGTTACATGTAATCCAGAATTACTGGAATAATTTAGGATGAACAGACTTCTGATGTCATATACTAGATTACATAATTCTCTTGCAGCCAATGCCTTTCTTAAACTTGGATCCTAATCCCACCTCTCTGCCTTTCCTACCTGTCACACTGTCAGAACAAAATCCAGCTGTGTATCTTTATCTTCTGTATTTTCCTACCTGTCATCCTTACCTTCACAACATGACTCCTATTGATATCTTCCCTCCCCTCCACTCCCCTCCCTTCCCCATCCCCTCCATATTTCCACAACATAAATGTTGTTCCTGTACAGAGCGAGGACTCTCAGTCTCATCATCTCTTAATTTTTACACACAGTGCTGTCCAGTAAACAACAAAAAATCTCTAAGAAACTTTAAGGAACAGACTAAAGATCCAAACAGCATGGCTGAAATTACTGTGTATATCCAACTCCACTTCAAGCACATGGTCCTCTAAACCTACACCTTATATCCCCCATGCCTCTAGTACAGTGTGCTCAAACTCACCTGGTATTTCCCTCTTCACATTAGCCCTATGTTGCTCCCAGTGTGTCCAACAACAGCAGCTCAGAGGCAAGTTCTCTGGCGCAGAGGGACCTGACCTCACATACTGCAACCAAAGCCGCAATGCCTCAGTTTTATTATCAACAATACTGGAGGTGTCTCTTTCAAGCACGTGCTAACCTGCTGACTTCAGGATGCTCTGACATAAATGAAGACTGTTTAAAGATAGCACTTCAAGTAAGGCCAAGTATTCTGTAGTTAAGGGAAGTTAACTGAGAAAAATAAAAATGCTGAGGTTATAAATCTCAGTTTACAGTATTTTGTTTTGTTCAAATTTCAAAGTTTCAACATCACATTTATCATATCACCTGACCATTTTCTTCATAATTCTCAGATGTGTTGCTTCTGCTCTGATGGATCTGTCTTGGAGGTTTAGAGAAGGACAAAGGCCATGTTGCCTTTTTTTCATTCACAGGTCATCACTGTATAATGTAAATTACACTTAACATAGTATTAAATGACTTGCAAATCTCTGTTGAATTTTGGAAATATGAAAACCAGTTTAAAATGTACACCTTAATTATCGATGTAAACATTTAACATTTTTACCATGTAAGATCAACTCATGAAGCAGAACCTCCTTCGAGGAAACATCAAAAAATTCTTTCTTGCCTTTTTTTTTTACCTTCACTTTTCACAATTGTGTATGTGAAAAATTATGCCAGTAAGAAAAGATGATGACGCAGTAAGTTATTAGAAGAGAAACAGAATAAAATCTAAAAAAATTATTCATTCAAAATCGTATTATTCTATTAAAAGAAAAATAACCAAGATGTTATTAAAAATCTACTAAAAGTGACACCAAGCTCGTTGCAAGGTCAACAGAAAAATGCAGAATTAGGCAAAAATTATGCAAAAATCTAGAGAAATTCCTAAAATGAATATTGTATTTTAACAAGTCATTAACACATATAGACCAAAATTTTTTAAGATGGAATTTCTGTTCTAAAGTATTTTTACACCTTTTTGGGCTAAAGAACAGGTAATTCTACTATGGAGATACTACACAGAAAAATATAATTTCATCCACTTTGCCACACTTACTGATGCAACATCAGAAAAAGACAAGAGATGCATTCATCTCTCTTTCAGTACAGGCAGTTTTGGTGAAATGGTGTTTGCAAAGTAACTTTATCAATAACCTGATCTTTTGCTCAGAATTCAACATTCTTTTCCCTTTTAAGTCACTGCAATGCCACACCAAATTTGCTCCTATGCAAGTGCACAAGGAAGTCAAAGGAGAATTTTAAATCTTACAAGTGACATTCATGAGCTCCGAAGTCATGTCAAAATTATGATATGTATTTTATGATGCTACAGATTGACTTTTTCCATCTCTGCTTTCCCTTTTTAAGCTATAAATTTGACAGAAAAATGTAACTAAAGTCAATAGTATTTTAATAGAAAAGATGCAGTTTTCCCCAGAATATTTCAACGTTTTGTTTCTCTTGATTGCTTTTCCTGTCATTTGCCTCTTTCTTAGGCCACATGACTATGTTTATCAGTTTTGTTTTCTGGCTGTGGTAGCAAGATAGGGCTGGGCCCTATCCTGGATAAAAAGCTGAAGGGAGGGTGTAAAGAAGATGGGGCCAGGCTCTTTTCAGTAGCGTCCAGTGACAGGACAAGAGGCAATCCCTTCCAACCTCAACCGTTCTGTCATTCTCTGAGCAGTGATGGGATGTTGCTACACTGATTTCTTTTAACAGAATCTGAATCCAAAGTATCATCTGCCTGCATTTATTTTAATTTATAATAGCGGTAGGTAGCTGAAACATTTGTGGCATCCTGCACAAAGTAGTATTATTTTCAATGATTCAAAGCCTTGTTTCCTTGAAGGTAAATGGACCTTATAGCTCCACTTTTCAACCTCCTTTTAAGTAATGCTGTCTACTTTTGCAAAGATATAAAATGAAATAGCATGAATCCAACTCATCTGCATTAACCACAGTGCGATACAGCCAACTAACATAAAGTGAAAAGCCAAAAGACTCACTGCCTCAGGAAACAAAGTTCAATACTGTAACAGTAATGAGGTGGATTTCAAATTATGATGGTAAAAAAATAAAGGAAAAAGACTGTTTCTGATAAGCAACACATTAGTATAATAAATACCACACAGTTTTCTTTATAGGTAAAGAATATGTTGCATATGATATGCAATTGTTTTTTGGTGCCACTGAATGCTGGTACTCAACTAATAAGGAATATAACTACAAAATTCAGGTTTGGATGAAAACCAGGAGCAAGCAAAACTCATTTTTTTGGAAGGCACTTCAAATAAATTAGATTCTTTTTTTAAAAAATTGCTTTCCAAGAAACGTATTTGTCAACCATGATGTGGCTGATCTCACGCAAATATGTACCATATTACTGAATGTAATATGTTTGTGATAGTTGATTATATCCCAAAACACTAGTCTTTCTGTACAGTGGGGAAGTGGGCATTTTTGGATCATCCAGCATAACTGCAGTATCAATGCCGAAACTGGGGAGTTTTAACGGAAATAGAGTGATGTGAAAACTGGTAATTGCAGCTACAAAAGACTGCTTTCTGGGTAGTATATGGAAAGCCAGAGACCTTTCCAAAGAATATGGCTTAATATATTTTCTCCAGTAACAGGAGTATTCTCCAAAGGAATTTGCACTTGGTAATACAAAGCAATGAAAGAGACCAGCATCCTACACAATGTGTGCACATAGGAGTACAAAACTAAGTGCTGTGAATACTTCAGCCTGGGCTAAGAGGGTTTGAACGCAATGAAGGGAAAATTGTAAGGGCAAGTAGAGAGCCATTTTAAGGATCATAGACTGCTGATCACAACTGGCTTGTTTAAATCCTTTCCAAATTAGTAATGTCATCAGTGCATCCTAATTAAGAATACTATGAAGAAAGATGATCCAGCATATTGAACATATCAAAATAATGATTTTTTGTTCTCTAATGTTAGTCATTGCAGTGAATAATTTTTGGAACCCAAGAAATGACATGTTCTCTCAGCAGAATGTTTCCTCTTTTACTCAGCTCTGTATTATGCTTTTAAAGATTCCTCTATAGTCTTAGCATAAATTTTTCAGAATAATTATGCGTCAGCTAAAAAGACAAAAAATATCATATAGAAATGTAAACATCCACATAGGAAAACTGTAACTTTGAAAGGCATCTGATGGTATTATATGTACAAATCAACTTCTTGAGGCTCTTCAGAAAAACTAATTTTTTACTATCTTCAGCTTTATCTATCTTTTATCTAGTTCTGTCATGTGTTTTATATATAAAAAAAGGCTATTTCTCTATGTATGATAAATATATAATCACTACAGACACATCTTAATACCCCATACCTGCTATATGTCATATATGCCATCATACAGGAAATTTTCAATCAGTTAATTCTATTATTATTTTTAAAAATAGAATTCATATGTATAATCAAATTTATCAGTTAATGAAATACATTAGTAAATAATATTTATAATGGTCTCTTTCTTTTTCATGTCATTTTTCATTCTTAATATAAGGAAAACTAAACATATCTAAACACAAAAATGACTTTGTAGGAAGAAAGCCTTATAACGGGTCTCTGGGTTCCCTACAATTTATGCCTGCCTTGCATTTACTTCAGATAAAAGGCAGGGTTAACTGTGCCCACTTGGTATCAAACCTGATAATCTCTTCCCTCCTGGAGAACTGCTCTTATCATCAAAAGCAACCCCAACAGAGAACAAGACTAAAGTACAGAAACTCTGTGCAAGCCTGCTGTCAGTTTAAGTCTCTGACAGGGGTCGGTAAGCAAAAGGATGAGACAGTGACATCAGCACTCTGTGTCTCCATTAGGCCTATTTAACTCCACTGACATTTAAGAATGTGATTGGAGCTTGCTCCTCTCCTGACTACACAAATTATCAAATGTATTAAAACATTTAAAAAACCTGCTGCAGTCATTATTAACTTACAGAATGGCATAGGTGCATTGAATAGTCCTCTCTAGGAACTACGAAACAATATAAACAATTAAGTCTTGCTTATTTATTTACATCTTATTTTTAAAATAGTTATTGAGTTGTATACTAGAATATTACTAAAAATAATTCAAATTCTGCTAAAATGGCTCACTAGTGATTATGCAAAGAGCCAGCCATACCTAAAAGAATTGTTCTCAGAAATGGTTTTGAAGAGAACAAAATGAAAATAATTGAAGTGAAAATGAAAATATTTTGAACAGTCTTATACAATATGGTAAATGAATATTTGTCAAAAAACAAACAAAGAAACAAACAAAAAAAACCCCAGACAGCAACATTTGTAATTACAATTCACACAGTGAAAAAATATCACTTGGAAAATAATACAAGGAGAGTGAAATAAGTTATTGAATACCGACTTTGCGGAACCTCGTAACAATTCCCTATTTTGCTAAAAGAATACGAACTGGTTGTTTAGTTTTTAAACCTGTACCTTTTGCTGCAAGTCTCTAGCATGCAACTTACAAAGTAAATAACTGGAAGAAGAATAACTATGACTTCATAGTTCTAAAAGAATGCATCTTCATAAAAGAATGTTGTTGAGAAAAGGACTGTTAGCACTAATGACAACACAGTGTTGTATGGAAATAGTGGTAATGAGGTACTGATAGATGGAAGGAACTGTTTCATTACAGAAGTTTATAACAGAGACTAGACTGATGGGAGATGAAGCTGGAAAGATGACACTTCCTCCTGGGGACACTATTTTAAAGAATAGAATTCTTCACCAACAGGCAAGTGTTTTCTTTCCTGGGCAAGACAAATAAGCTACACTTGCAGTTCATATACCAGTGCAAAGTTATTTCCAAGGCGAGCAAAAAAATTCTCTCATTAATCAGAATACGAATGGAGACAGACCTATATCATATCATCCCAAAAATATTTGCTTTGTATTACAAAAATACCTGACACATAAAGGATGTGGAAAACGTTGTACCTCCGTTATTCAAAGAACACCTGTACTGGAAAAATATATATTTGGTTTAAACTTCATTTTTAGTTAAAAAAATTAGAACTAAAAACACCAGTTTTAGAAATGTCATAATTTTATGCTAGACCAAATAAAAATCTTGTGTTATTCATTAAAAAGAATTTAAAAGTAACATATTTGCATTATGCTATGGCAAACTTAATTCTGAATATGCATAGGAAGAACCAAATATATTGTATGAGAAAATGAAATAGCATATTGTTTTAAGTCTGAATTTATGCCTTGGTAGACACACTTTTTGATACAACTTAAAACTTTCTACAGTTCAGAAATCTTCTGAGAAAACACAGTTTTTGAAAGAACATGGAAATATTATTTTATCATCAGAGATATCATACAGTGTAATGTTTATTTTTAATGTATAACACAAGATTTTTTTTTTACAATGAATTTTATGCTACCTATCTCCAGAATATCTCCAGAATAAAAAGGGATCTATTTAATTTTAAAGTCTAATAGCTACATAACCTTAATCAAACAATATTTTTCCTATCACTATGTATAGAGTAGAACAGGATTTTACAGGAATTTTACAAGAACTTCACTGAACTTGCATTTTTATGTAGCAAAATATCTTAAAAATTATCAGTGCACCAGTGCACTCATTAAAGAAATAAATATAGTAAATGAATATGCTCCCAAAAGAATAATAATATTTTATAAAGTTTCAAATCCCTGCACATGTGCATTTATTGATGACTAGTCACATTAAAGCTATTAATAAACACTGTATTTATTTTTCAGGTCTTGTGGGTTGGAAAATGTCTCAATTCCTAACATCCAATTACAACTTTGGCCATTTCTCATTTTCCTCCAGATTTATTTCCTGTGCCATAATGCATGGCTTGCCTGCCAAAAAGATGGAACACGCAAATGTATACTGAGGCCACTTCCAGAACTCCTCAGGAAATCATGCAGCAGTCTGCAACCATTACTTAGCTTTCTGTGCCACAGATCCTATTCCAACTTCTATCTCCCCACTGGAAAGACTTTTCCCATTCAGAGTATCAGTCTTGAACAGGCTCACTCAAGTTAAATTGGAAATGTACAAAAAATATATCTACAAAATATCTAGCAAAATAGAATAACAATGAAACATAAAAGAAGGAATTTTTTGGTTGTTTCCAATTTCTGAAGACCTTTGCTTCATAAATTTAAAGAACACCTTGAAGAGACAATTTTCCAATGAATTTTACCATATTTCATATTTATATCCTCTCATTCGTTCCCAAAGCACAGGTTCTTCTCTAAGCAAAGATAATCTCTCTTTCTCCAAGATAAAATTCAAGAGCTCTGAATAAAGACAATCTCTAAAAGAGATTGCCACAAACTTGTGAACTCCAGGAGGGGTTATAACAGGAGCTAGAGACTGATTGGGGATTAGTTAAACAGAGAACTAGGAAAAAAACAGAAGACTTTGTTGAATCTTAGGTTAAATTCAAGACTGAGCTGCTGCTCAAACCAATCCTTGTTCCACTTTTCAACCACAGCAGTCTCCACTAGCCCAAAGATTTGAAGTTATTAAACTCAATTTAGTGGGAAATACCACTGAAATATGATTTCAGATGAAATCCTGTGCTGCTTAAATGCCCAAAAAAGGTCTTGTCAACTTCAGAAAAGACAGTATTCCTCCACAGACCTCAGTATCACTAACTACAGCAGGAAATGTTTTCTTAAATTATGCAAGTTTCAACATGAATTACCAGACCTTCCATTAAGAATGTACTTTTTTTCTTTTAAAACAAATTTAAAAGAGAAAACAAAATATTAGAACTTACATTCAATATCAAGGTACATGCTCTTTTGGTGCCCACCAATTCTACTTGCAGCTTCACAGTCATATCTCCCTGAATCTGACAACTTCACATCTTTAATATGCAGTGTCGATTTTCCATGCTGCCCTTTGACTTCTATACGGCCATCTGGGCTCTGTTTACATTATTCAGGAAAAAGAAAGGTTTTATATATATTTGTTTTTTATATATATATATATGTTTTATATATTAAACACCATTGATAAGTATGACTGAAAGCATCTATTCACCTATGGTGAAGTTATTACTGACAGCTATGCAACGTCTAAATTTTTCAAATAAATAAAAAAATATAGAAAAGGTGTTCTGTTTCTAGGCACTATAATCAAGGGAATAAGTACATGCTTAAAGGAACATTGTCAAGGTAAACCATAAAATGTTTCCACTTATGACTGCAATAGTGAACTGCACACCCAAAACCTGTTTATGATCTCAATCCTTTTGTTACGATGCTGCAGTTAGGGAAAGTGCATACATGTAAAAATCATAGTACCTTAGAGCCAGCATTATGTCTCTTGTCCTTAAAAACGTAACTGTGACAGTGAATAGAAATCCCCCTCAAACAACAATCAACACACAAATACAGTCATAGATATATTTTCATTATTCATACTTTCTTGTCGGATGTTCACAATTAAAAACATTACCATAAATATAACAGGAATTTCTGGATTTCCACACCATTGCATGAAAAAATGCATGGGAGAAAAATGAATGCTGGCTTCTGACTTTCTAGAACATAAATTCTGTGTTTAGCAACTTCATAAAATCCTTATCCATTACACCCTGTCCCCAAAACCTAACTTGAATTTCAGGAGTATAAAATTATTAGGGAAAACTATATAAAACGATTTTTAAAAACCCTTCTGCTTGACACTTCAACTTTCATGGAGTAGTATACCTGAGGAAAAAAGAAATTATTTTAAATTTGTTTCTGCTCTTTATTTGTTTTGTAGCTTTGGGAAACTTGCTTTACTTCTTTGTTTCACTTTTTTCATTTAAGGAAAAAAAAAGCTGATAAAAAATACTGATATTTACCTACCTTCGTTATTGAGGAAGGTGGAAAACAGAGGGAAAACCAGTAACTATTTCATTGTATCATATTTAAACTTGAAACATACTTAAATGTCCAATCCTATAAATACATACACTCAAGTTTACTGCTTTTTACACTAAATACTCACCAAGTGGCAGCTGATATTTATACGTGACTGAGCTTTTAACGCTATACAGTTGTTTCTTCACTGAATAGAGGAAAATTTAGATCTTAAAGAAGTCATATAAAGCATTCTGTATATCATAACTTCTTTGGAAAGAAAAGTATTCTGGTACCACATCAGAATGCAAGAACACTGAATTTGTTGTACATATGGATTTCCAATGCACAAGCAAACCTAAAGCTCTCTGGATTGGTAAAAATTAGTAACAAATTATACTTATGTCATTTCTAATGCTGAAAATTCTATTTTCATTATACCTTTAAAAAAGGAAAGGGAAAAGTTATGAAGTTACTAGTAAACATGCTACAGCACTGAACATCATGGTTTTTGGAAGGAATTCTTGGGATAATTAAAATGCAATTTCTTTAAAATAAACACTTTTCTAATTTCTGATATAAAAAGTACTTGTTTTTATAAATAAATAAATAAATAAATAACAATATATACGTGTATATATTATATAAATATATATTTAAAACAAATATTTTGTGTGACATCGGTAATAACAGTATTATTTAGCTAAGGATTATTTGCTTCTTCCTACCTAAAATGTACATAGACTTCAGCAATGTTATTTCTGATTTTACCTTGATTGCAAATATTCCCCTAAGAAGTCATCCTTAAAACTGTGAGAAGACATGTTGGAACAACCTATGACATGAATCACAGATACCGTACTCAATACTGTGTTTGTGATTCATTAAGAGCTGCCCTTATAAAGCACTAAGGTACTCTCTATACAATAGAGAGTAGTTGTGGAGAGCAGGTATTTTGAGAAAAATATTCTCTTTGCCCTTCCTTATTGTATATTACAAATGTACAATGAGGAGCCAAATTCCTTCTTCTTGCACAATGCTAAGTGTCTTTCTGTGAAATTATATTGACCTATAGTGGTCACGACACATTCATTGAAAGCCTTTCACCACGATTTTCTGAACTAGATCAGAGATTATTCAGTTATCTCAATTTTCTCTTTCCAGTAATAGGTTATTAGAAGCATATATGAAAAAGAGAAAAAAAAATTGAATTAAAAATACATATTGCAAATGGTAATGCACTGAAAAACAAATATATACTAGATGTACCTTCTGTGTAGTATGGTCAACAGGATTCCTGTAAAAAGAGTTAATTTATTTAGAATCCTCACTGAAGCCACTGAAGTCACTAAAGGTATTTTTACAGAAGTATAACATTTGCAGTGCTATGTTGCATTTGATAATAAAGGAAAATTTTATCAGTTCAATACTAATTCTAAATACTATAATTCCTCATATAATTTGCAATACAGAACAATAAAAGATCGATTAGTGTACGATTCCATTATTTGTTCAGCAAACATGGTGCAATACCTGATTAAAAATATACTGTTTGGCTGACATTCTGGAACACAGAAATATGTGAAATAAAAGAAGGCTAAGACAATTCCATAAATAATCAGAAGAACTTTTTTTTAAGCAGTTGCCTACGTCTAGAAAGGATTCCCAGAATATGCTGCAGATTAATGCATGCAAATGAAAAATGCTAGACAGTACAATGAATTTTCACACGGACTTAAAAAATTCTAGTGTGGCTGTAATATATTGTTCTATGCTCTAAGTCAGTTAACAGAGGACTGGGTAAGTAAGCCAAGGACATATTGTGATGGCACAAAAAGTACAGTAACAGTGCAATCATGCTGAAGCACAGCTAGGAATGAACATTAGGAATATGGCAGAGACACATAAGTTTACTATGGTAAAGAGCAATGAAGAAGCTGGGACAAAAATTGTATAAGCAGTGTTAGCCTGAAGCAAAAATTGAAACCATGCTAGTGGTATTTTCCTGTTGTAAAGGGCATTATCAAAACCAGAAAACACTGGCAAATCAGAAGTCTTCATGCATGCTATCCAAAACGCCAGTCTTACTTAAATTTGAACATCAAATACACAATGTCAAACGGGGGCAGCACTACTGTCAGAAGTCTGCTCTCACCAGAACTTTATAACCCTTGGTAAAATCTTTCTGAGGCTTATTTCCTTCCTGCACTAAGTAGGGAGAGCATACTTCACCATGACTAGCACTGTAACACAACAAAATGGGAAAAGGAACAGACAGCACCTGAGGAAACATGAAGTACATTGCACCTGCCCTGTAGTCCTCAGTAGGAATCCTCACCAAGAAAAAATCATTGATGCTGCCACTGATGACAAATCAAAATACAGATAATAATCTCTATAAATTAATGATGTCAGTAACTCTCAAGCCTGCCTGAGATAATAATGGACATCTACTAAATTAGAATATTCTTTTTTTTCCTTTCAAATATTATAGTGGGAGAGATGTAAAATATGTACTATGGTGTTTTCAGCTAGATTGAATAAGTACACGTGCTTTTATTTCTTAGTATTAATAAAGAGTATAAAAAATAGAATAAACAAACCCTAGAGAACCAGAACAGACTCTGTGGTTCAATACTCTCTGGTTTCTGCTCATTCACTGAATTATTCCATATTGCCTATCATCGTGGATCATGAACAAGTCTGAAAAACATACGTGGTCAACACAGTTCCATAGAGACAAACATATTTCTTTGGAAAGATCAATGAGCAAGTATGTTAACAGGCATGTACATCCTAAGACATCTGAAAAATGTCCTGAAAATGGTAAAGACGGACAAGGTCTTCAGAAGTTATCGTTTTACAGCATTTTGGAAATCATAATAAAATCATAAGAAATCAAGATATTTTTCATCATTAATGTTAATCAGAGAATTTCATAGAATTCATAAATAAAAGTGGGTTTTGGGGCTTTGGCAGTGCTTCCCCCACCCCCTCCAATATCTCATTTACAGGAGAAAGCTAAAACACAAGTGACAAATCTTCAAAGTAGAGACTTTGATAGTGTCTTACTCAGGTACAGATGACTTTGTGACTTTATCCACATAAAAAGCACATTCCCTAAATTAAGAATTTAACATTTTACAGAAAAACACCTTTTGTTTTGAATGCTGATAGCAATCTAGTTCTCTATCATCGTCAAAGAAATGAAAACTCTTGTATACAGGTCTTCAAGTAAAATTATCCAAAATGCGTAAAAGCAAAGCAAAGTATAAAAAAGTGCTTTCTGGAAAAAACCGAAACAAACCTACACAAAACCAAACCAAAGGGTGAGAACTTTCTGCACTTGCAATATCTTTACTCAGAATATGTAGCTTAACCCAGATGAATCCTATACTAATAATAAAATGGGAGGTGTCTCATCACTTGAGATTAATTCTACAGATTCTGTAAACATATATTTTTGATTTTGATAAAATTCTTGGCATGCTATACATGCTATTCTACTACCTGACTTTTTCTGTCATGGTCTTGCTTCCCAAAGTTCTCACATGATTCGTAGTTCCACTCGGGAATATTCCCAAAGTCCTAGCTGGCTGATGCTGACCTGACTAGAGTACACAGCTCCAAAACCATGTTCCAGAGCTCCCCAGGCAGTACCAGAATTATGATAACTCTGTATTATAAGGGTTACACATGCAGAGAGAACAGGAATGTAATGAGACAACAACTACAAAGAGACAAGAACAGCTTCTGGGACAGAATAACTTATTCAGGTGTCAACGGAGTGTTCAATCTGCACAATCCCACTGCCATTGTAGTAAAAAAAAAAAAACCAACAAAAACTAATTTTTCAGAAGGGGAGAATTAGCTGATTATGATGCTTAGAAATTGTCAGGTTTTTTCAGTTGTAGAAAGCTGTACTTGGGGAGAGGTGGATGGTGTGATTAGTAGTTGAGTTTTATTTATGAACCATTCCTCCAACTCCCACTGAGGAACCACAGCATCAAATGAGACAAAGTTGTATGGCTGCCAAAATGTGCATTTTGAGTTAGCTGAATGCAAGTATGGAAGGTGAGAACAGAAGAAGAAATTGGTGACTTGTTTGTAGCTAGATTTTGGTAATATTACTTGCATGTTTAGAACAGCTGTGACTTTGTGTGGATTATCTTCCCTCCTACAGAGTATATCATTTGGCTGACAAAGTACTCCTTCATCCCTTGAAGTCCAAGTGCAAGATTGCAAGCAAAAAATCCCTACATTTAAAATCCAGACAAATTGTAATACCTTTATTTGGTTTTCTTCTAATGGGTAAAGCTTATTTGGGATCAAAGTGTGATTACTGCCCACAGTTACACCACTGCAGATCTGTTTTGCCTGTCACATAATTACCAAATAAGTCTTCTGACACCTTGTGTACTTTAGCGTTCTTTTGGACGTGCATTGCACGTGTCACAGAAAAGATGAAGAAATAGTGCTTAGAATTGAGTGGTGTTTCTTTTGTAAGACATGGTGCAACCTACTCAAGAACAGCCATTGTGAGAACACATATCTTGAGTAAAAAACTGCAGGTTTCAAGTTCCTCCAAAGATGCTGCTGCAGATGTACATGGTAGAAGAAGATTCTCACACTGGGGAGGGGGGAGGAAAGAACCTGTTTTAATTTTATGCCTAGCTCTTCCTTCTTCACATCAAATTATCAAAAATTGCCAACTCATTATGTTGTCTTGATCATGTTCCAAGTACGCATCACTGAATTTTCAAGGAGAAAACAAATACTGATTAACAAAATCATCTTTGGAATTTAATGAAAAACAATTTTTTTAGGAAGCTTTCTGATTTCAGGTTGTGTTGATATTCACATGAGAGGAAAACTTCAGATCACATACTTCAGGCTGATGTTTCTTATATGCGGGATTTAAGCAGATCATAATTGCTCATGAAACTGTTCCTTGAAGTAGCATGAAAGATAAGTATCAGATACACTGATACTAAATCATGGTAAAGTTCCAGAAGTCTATTAAATGTAAGTGACCAGTAATTCCTAGTCTGAAAATCTACCTTTGATGATGAGAAAGGGCTGTTAGTCACAACAGCCATCATCGTGTAGAAGCTGATGGAAGCTCCCTTCTGGATTATGGATGGTATATTCACAATATTTCCCATTCTCTTCAGGTAAATGTATTCTATCCATGCACCTGTTGGAGACAGCAGAAAATTCCAGAGTATTGCTACGTGCATATGCCTTAATGTCCAGTGAATCAGAATAATGCTACAGCAGTGTCTTGGACTTCAGTGATTTTTATAGGAGACCTTGCGATTCTTTTAGAACTGCAGTTCATTAAATATGTGTGTCAGCATGCTGTAAATTCCTGAATTTGTTAGGGATTTGTTTTTCCACAAGGAAGAAATTATTGAAGAACCTATTGTTTGTAGATCTATAGTGTAACACCAGGGAAGTCAGAAAAAACTAATCTTGAAGAAAAATATACAGTTGTTTTGATTTTCTGTTCATCTGCAGACATAGCAGTTACTTTCAAAGAATTCAGATTGGAAATAGTAGTGGGTTCTATGCAGGTTGTTAACAGCATGTACAATCTCAGGAAAAATGTATTCTTGAAAGCTTCGTATAACTTTTAGAAATTATTAACTGATTTTTGGTTGATTCATGCTGGCATCTCATGCAAACTTAAGTTGTTATGTGGTGACATGGGATATCCAATACAAGAAAACCAGTTACTAAGACATGAAACAAAAAACTGAACTTCTTTCCTTGACTGGTTTTTACTCACAAAAAGAGTATAAAAGAAAAATAATGAAGAGAGAAAATACAAAAATAAATAAAATAATAAAATAAATACAAAGATAATAAAGAGAGAAAATCACAAGAAAGAAATGGTTGATGATTGTTAATGGCAAAAATAATAGCATCATATGAAAAAAGCTTGTAGCGCTAAACAAGCATTAATGTTGGCCATAAAAACATAACAATAGTAAACACAAATGAGTGTTTATAAGTCTAACAGAAATACTACAACTGCAATAATTACATATGCACTTTGCAATTAGAAATGCTGAGTCACTCAGGTGACTGAGATGGATTCAGACCAGCAAAATTCTCAGGAATAAGATAATATTCTTATTCTATACAGATACATAAAACAGCCACTAAAAATAATTATTTTACTATATAATTACATCTTACTTTAGACAATAAAATCTTATTGTATCTTGATTCTTTAGAGAATGAGACTCCAGCTTTGTAAATCTTTAAAATGTTTGCGAAGTGTTTGTAACTCGGTACAAATAGGAGTCACAAGGTCTTCCTGCAAAGGATCAGTAAGAGAAGACTCTAACATGCGCATACATCTCCAAACATGTATCAATATGGGACCAAGGACTGCTCAGACTTAAAATACTAATAGAATTTGCCAGAATTTACTCTTCAGTGATTACTCAATCTCTGTGCCTCTGAACAAGAATAATCACTATTAAATGTATACAGCATCAGTAGCAACAAGTATGGTTATTCTGACTAGGAACTTCAAACCTCGTCCTGTTTCTGTTTATGTCAGTTCAAATCTGAAGTAATATTACTTAAGTTGTAGAAATAACTGGTAGGGTGATACTATATCACTGTACTACACCAAACTTCCCACACAGAGTGAGTTACAAAACTGTGAAAGAACAAGGAAGCATCAGATACTAGATTTACAGCTTTCCTTCAGGCAGGGATTGCAGCCCCGTAAGTATGATTCTCCTATTACTACTAAAAGCTCTGCACTGTGTCTCGGAGGTTGCCAGTGGTTCCCTTGGTCTGAGGTGATCTCAGATCACTTTACGATTGCAAGTTCCTAGTCATCAGGTAACTACCCAAATTTGTTTCTGCTTAGCTCTGTGCTAAGTACTAGAGATGGCAAATGTCTTAACTAACAAACATTAATCTGAATTGGGACGGGAGGAGGCACTTCTGTAACTTTAAAAATGAACTGCCGAAAACATTAAAAAAAACCCCAAAACCAAAAAACCACCTGTAGCTAGTAACCCATGAAGACAAAGCATGTAAGCTGACAGTAGAAAATGGATAAACAAAAGTTCAAGTTGACACAAGGCAGGGAAGGAAGCATGGTTTTGGTTAGGGTTCTTTTTAAGGAGTTACGGTGAGAGGTTAAGTCATTTGTATTTTCTGTGGGGAAGATTTTAGGATGCAGATGTATTGACAACCTCAGGTCTCAGGGGAATACTGGAAAAGTAACTATAACAATGAAAAGAAAGATAACAATTTTATAATACTTATAATATTATAATATTGATTTTTCCCCCCATATTACTTAGATAACTTGGATTAAAATGATCATATCATTGTAACCGGACTAAGAATAACTGTTTTATTTTATTTAAACTGATAAAACTTTACTTGGACTGATAACAAACTCTTGGATAAATACAGTTTGTATGCCCCTCTTGCTCACAAAACTCTTTTGTAAGAAAATAAAATAACCTCTAAAATGACAGCTACTCCAAGAACCTTAAACTGAGCTTAATGCATTTATATATACAATAATTTCATTTTCATAGAATTCAGGTTCAAACCATGACACAAATTTAGCTTTAGTTGCAGGAATAACTGATGTGGTGGATGTATGCAGTTATATAACAGAGCAGCACAAAATGTGCTTTTTTTTTGAGGCAAAAAAAAAGAAAGGAAAAAAAGGAAAAAAAAGGATCATAATTTGACTTTCTCTCACTGGTTTGTTCAGTAGTTGTATGTAGCTTGGGATCCTTTCCAGTATTCTGTAAAGGTGACGTATATTTTATTAAAATTACTATGGCTAGACATCAGTTAAGAAGTATGTCTGGAAACTGGGATGAGGTGTATACCCCCCCTGCAGGGGGATATACAAGCAACAAGGCTTCCTTAGGGGAAGGAAAGGCACAGAAAGCCAGAAATGCATAACTAGAGTCATGAGGAGCAGGGGAATTGTCTGCAGGAGGACACAGATCCTGATCTCACAGATCAAAAAGTCTTTGCTCACAAACTCCAGTAATTCTGCAGGGCTTTTTGCAGCTGAAGAAACAACAGGAAATTATTGCAGTAGCAAGTGAAATGGAGAAAACGAGCTACCCTGGACATATCTGAGAAGGCATAGAAATACTTGTTTTCAAGTTATTGTATTTAATTGCTACCATCCAATAATTTCTCTGTTTATATTTCTAAATGTATTTATATGTACAAATATAAATATTATGCTGCACACATCAGTCAAATTGGGTGGAAACTAGCATGAAAAAACGTGCTGCTCCTAGGGTCTGATACCAATTAGAAAGCAGAGATTGCAACACAGCAGCACAAAAAAACCCATATGTCACTCTGCTAGGGAAAGTATCATTGACATACAAAACCCTAGAATCAATCTATATTATTTTTCAGTCAGCTTACAGCATTTACTACTCAAGTGCACAAGTGAGGAAACCCAAGGAGCATATGTTATTAAATTAAATTATCAGAAGTTATGCATAGTACATTGCTGAATAAAAAGATCTGTAACACATAAACCAAAGAGACCATGTGGATAAATTCATCACGGCTAAAAAATTTATCACAGCACTAGGATTCTCAGGTATGCAGGCAACTCAGGAGAGGAGAGGGAGGCCTGGAGAAAGGTAATCAGTTTCTGGGTAAGGAAGGAGAGGAAAAAGAGGAGTGAGGAAAAAAGTGTGAGAAACAGCCCTGCAGAAACCAAGGTGGTAGAATGAGGAGGGGGAGGAGGTGCTTGAGGCGCTCAAGCAGAGATTGCCCTGCAGCCTGTGGAGAAGATCACAGTGGAGCACGTTGTTCCCCTGTAGCCCATGGAGGTCCATGGCGGGGTGTATATCCACAGCGCAGCCCACAGAAGACCCCATCCCCTGAAGAAAGCTGCAGCCTATCAACAGCCCACTCCAAAGCAGGCTCCTGGCAGGACCTGCAGCACGCTGGAGTAATCTGTTCCCGAAGGACTGTACCATGTGGAAAAGATGCATGCTGGAGCAGTTCTGGAAGAACTGCTGCCTGTAGGAAGGACTGATGTTGGAGCAAAGGAGACCATGGGCAGCAAATGGCCTCTTGGTGTGCTCCTGGTAGGAGTAAGAGTTTTCTTTCTCTTTTGTACAGCTACTACCTCCCAACGTCTTATCCAAGAAATGAAGCTACCAATAAAACTGCCAAAAATACATTTGTTGAGGATATCTCATGAGCAAAAAACCCCTTTATTATTTAATATTTTAGCATTCACTACAAGGTGAATGATGCATGTGCAATGTTTTATAACCATACAATTTAATTTTAACAAATATCATGATAAAGGTAATAAAGACCAAAGACTAATCTGTTTATATAAATCCACACATTTTCATACAGAATTTGTAAAGACTTTTTAACATAATTAAGGCATATTTGCTAAATACAATGACCAGTGACTTCAGGAATTCTTAAAGAATATCCATTAATCTTAGAGGTCTTAATTTTAAAAGCCTACAGTCTTGCTTTTTGGAGAGATAGTGATACTTTTATCACAACAGAGGTTATTATAGTTTTGGTATTGCTGAAACATAACTTTGAATCTGTGATAAGGAAGCAGATAACTGTGGTCTCAATAACGTGGCATGTTCCATACTGTAAATACTATGTTTGTCTAATCAGAATACATGCTAACTCTTTTTCCCCCTACATTTAAAAGCCCTAAAGAAAGCAATTGCAGTTTCTGATGAGATTCTGTACTTCTTTCCACATTTTCTAAATTAAAACAGAAAATATATTTTGATCAACAGACCATAAAGCCAAATAAGTCTTCTGAAATGTGCTGGCAAAATAGCATTTATTCAGTTTGGAACTCTAAATATTCACAAAACTGTACTGTTAATGCGAATTTCTATATTAAATATCCACTTCGGTATACTATTTTAAGAAGAGGAACATCTAGACTAATGTGTTAATTCAATCAATTTTTACTAAGTAATATAACCCTGAGGTCTTTAACATTACGTACCAGCTACCTATAAGATGTATTAAAGCATGTTAGATGATCACCTTGCAGTAAGGTAAAGAATACCACATGCTATTAATTCATTGACCTTTAGCATAAATGTCAAAACTTGATTTGCACAAACAGAAATTTATAGAAAAACAAAAAACATCTTAATGTCGATACCATTATTTATGCTATTGCATAAATTTTATATTTAGAAACTTTAATAACACGGGTTCAGTCCATGCACAGATGGGGGTTATTTTGACCATGAATCAGAGCTCAGACCTACGGTTCAGCTATGCAGCCCTAAGAAACATTATTTGTTAAATTTCAGAAACTGTCAGTAAGGGATGGTGCAAACAATCTTGAATTTTCCCAGCACAAAGAAGTTAGACTCCTGCTTTACATCAAGTTGCACAGCCTCCTAACTATCACAGATGATAGGCATACACATCAGCATTGTCATGTTTGAAATCAGAGACCTGGTATTAACAGGAAGATAATGTACAAGTAGGTGCACACAGGGAGATAGAACAGTGAAAATGTGACAGGAAAATCTATTCTACTAACAACATACTAAGGACATTAATAAATCATTCAGAACTAATTATTACACAGAATTTAGAAAATTTGTTAAAGAGAACAAACAACAAATTGAAAAAGACAATCCAGGCCACTTGCTTTCATCCTGGTTTTGCCAAAATCTAAATACTTATCTTCTACTAATATACAAGGGTATTCAAACTGTCCTCCAGGTGAGGAAAAATGCTGACAGGTTTTAATAGCATAAAATACATTTTGCCAGCATTGCACTACTGATTGTGCCATTCATTGTGCTCATTTCCTATGAGTTTCTACAGTACGTAAAAAATGTAACATTTCCAAATTCTCTGGAGAATATCCTATAGTACATCAGTGGACACCACCAAATGACTCCAGTCTATAAAGCATGGCTGTATCACTTAATGTATCATCAGATGCAGGTTTTCTATTGCATCAGACAAGTAACAGCTATTGAAAATTATTAAACCGTTAGCAGATAATACAACTGATACTTAGGGAGAAGCTCATGAAATGATCTCTTGTGTAGTGGAAGGACTGAATGAATATTCAAGTCCAAGCTGCACTGGTATCGTAGGAAATGTTGGTCCATAAAAAGTTCCCTGATCATTTCAGTCTTCATTAGTGTAACAGATGGAATACCATCACTGATGACTAAATGCAAAAACTAATATTGGAAGGGAAAGAAAGGCTATTCCCAAGCCTTTATTTTATTCCCAAGGCTTTATTACAGCCAGTAAATGCAGCACCATGACCCACAGAAAGTGGGGTTTCAAAAATATTTACTTGGTACTTAGGTAGTATATAAGCAAATGGATTATACGGGAGATAATTTTTAAGTTTGAAATATAAATTAGGTGGAAATAGGATAATCCATTCACAGAACAGATAAAACCTGCACTTAATTCAAGGTATCATGTTAAACAATTGATTAAATCAGTGATGTTCCTGAAGAAACGTCCTTCCTTCTTTTGATTGTTTAAGCTTGTAATACAGAAGAGGTATTAAATTTTACAATTTTTGGCTTTTCGTCATCTTTAAAGAATGACCAACCTTGTCTCTGTTTATTTAGTTCTGTTCCCAGGGTAAAGTAACCTTAAAGTTTTACTGAAAGGAGAAATGTGCAGAAATGAAAGAGTTCTGAGCTAGTGTAATACCAATACAGTCATCCACATAACATGAATTCTTAGATGGGTCTGTGTATGGAAAGCCATTTGGGTCTACTCTGGGTAACAGAGCATTTAATTTCTCTCCTAAAAGAGGAACAAATCTGAAGGGCCCTCTGAATGAGATTTAATATTGAGTTGTCAATACAACCACCAACCAAGCCTGCACTGGAGTAGAGGCTATGGTACATCAAAATAATTCCTAGCTTCAGTTTTGGCTTCATTTACGTATCACTGAAGCTATTGTTACCTAAAGGAGTGTGTGGAACTCAGATGAGTGATTGGGCTAATTAAGGACTTTGAAATATCCACATTGTCTCTCTCGCAGCTTTCCTACTGTAACGCTTCCTCAGCTCACCCAGGAAAGCCGCTCTTTGTTTCTAACTGCATACAGTCTTACCCCTCCAAAATCAATCTTCCCACTAAAGTACTGTCATCTCCCCAAACCGTACACTCTACTTTTAACTCATTCTAGTTAACTGAGGAGTTTGTCCCAGCTGCATATTAGCATAGCTGAACATGCCATAGAGGAGATGAAGCAGCCCTGACACATATGCATATGGATCAGATGGCTGGTGAGAGTATAATATTCAGTACTCAGATTTGCTCAATGTTTTGTATAAATCTGTGTATTTTCAACATCACTAATTACCTAACATTTAAGTCCACCCTCCTGCTTTCTACTCGCTCTCAAGTCCATTCATTTACCTTCCCCTTCTAGTCACAATATTCTCACTCTTCTATTTCATAATCTTAACACGTGAAGCCCACCATGATTCATTTTGAGGTTACAAACGAAATAAAAAGGCCTTTGTTGTTTGATTGGATTGTACGCAGAGTGTCTCACTTGGATTATCAGATGCAGTTGCAGCTGGCTACATAAACTGTTCTAGCCTGCAGGCCTGTGCTAGTATGACAACAGCAAAAATATTCTATGATACTGTAAGCAGGAGTTGTTCGCAGAACACGCAGGTGAAACAGGTTATAACAATTTTCTTCAATAAGGCAAGGAGACCTGCCCCTTATATCTTTTCAACTATTCAAAGGAGAAAAGTTCCTAAGGTTAATTTACAAAGACTGTATTTGTATAGCTTGGAAAAAGAAAGAAATCTGGAATGAATTAAAATACCCTAGATACATCTGTTTCTTTTTTTTGGGTGATTCATTTCAAATAAAGACTCGATCCTTGATGAGCAAGAACGTAACAGAGCTCTCATTAGTATCTCAAAAGAAAGGCAACACAATTCATTGATACTATAATACTTCTCCTTGTGAAAGCTGGAGTTAACAGGCTTGGGGAAAAAGCAGAGTTACCTTTCAAAGAAAATACAAACCAAAACCCAAATTCTTTACCTTTGCCTATTGCCTGATCGTGAAAACTATGAAAAACTATACAATGTCCAAATAGTTCTTATTTGCATGCTAATATAAAGTGAATTCAAACTTGGAAAAGGATTTAATTACTGGTCTGATCTCTGCAATATGTAGAAACAGCGTCACAGGAAGTTTCATGGGGACACCCAGTTTATTATTGCGATGGTAGGTAGAAGGAAGCAGAACTCAAGCTCTCTCTGCAGTCTTCCTTATAAAGTTAAAAATCAGAGATTTTTTTTTACTTGTAGTTACAAGAAGAATAGCATAAGGTATTTCAAAGACATTTGGTAAATCTGTATCAAATACACAAGTCACTCCAAAAGTAACGACTCCTATCTTTTGCCATGGAAACTATAGCAGGTACACAGAGCACAATAACACTATTTGATAGAGCAAAATCTCAGCTACAAAATAGTATTTTTTGACACAGTCACCCCCATTGGCCTCCCCTGGTGGTGACCCACCGTCACTGTCACCACTGCTGGAACATGCCACCCACCCCCTCACTGTGCTGACACCCACGGTTTGGTCTCCGTAAACATTCAGCAATGTCGATAAACGTCAATGGGTGCAATTTTTCCCTCATGGAGGAATTTAGTTACACCCCTTCGCTCCATACACTCTGCCATGTCAGACACCATGTTGTCAGACCACCCCTCTGCTGCCGGCTGTTGCATGACAACAAAATTAGTGGAATATTGGTGGGAAGCTTCAACCTCTACTGCCAGACCACCAACATCCGCCTCTGATGTCTTGGGCCAACATAACAAAATAGGAGGTGCTACTTTCAGAGCAGCCCTCGTATATAAAAAACACAGTATTGTTCCATATTTCTTAAATCCAACACCCAAGTTGCAAATTCTCTCCTCCCCCACCCCCCATTTTTTTTGTTGTTGTTTTATTTTTTGGCGGGGGCGGGGAGAAGTTGTTAACCAGTTAGCCCACACATGAGACATTATCAAAACTGAGTATCAGATACCAGACTGTGACCTCTCTGCACTGACTTCCTTCATTCATTTTACATGTTTAGATCATAAATTCTTCAAAGGTTGTCTCTCAGGACACGTGCTGCATACAGTGGAGCTACTGTCTCATCTCAAGCCCCATCTGTTATTGTTATTTGTATTCCAAAACAGGACTTGAAACGGTAATTTCAAACAACATTGGTCAGCTTTCGTATTTCTGCTAGAATGAGATTCTAGGAAAGCAGAGCATTAAACTCTGCTCTCACACTTCTGCAGTATGCACAAGAATCAAGAACATTTTTCTATCAGAGAATCAGGATACCGTCTCCTTTAGGGATGGGTGTAGATATAGGTATGTACATGTCCAAAATCCATTTTGTAAGTGATTACAGCAAATCCAATCCAACCACTATCCTTCCTTTTCCTGCCTCCTCTTTTTACTGGGAAATGGGCCAGGCCTGCCGGATGCACAGAGGTTGGTAGGAACATGCCATTTCTAATCCCAGCTGAAAGGGGCATGGCCAGGTTGGCAAGTTAGTGAAAGGACATGCAGTGCTGGGGTATCAGGGACTGGAAGCACAGAGGCAGAGTACGTGCACGAAACAGAGAGTTCTGGCCTGACACTGCAACAGCAGATGAAGCTCTGGTCTTGGACTGAACCTCCATTTCCATTTTCAAATCTTTAAGGGTGAGCCAAACCTTCTGTCACGCATAATCATTCATTTATTCAGGCTTACCCACTCTCATGTATTTATGGGTTATAAAGACATAAAAGGATTACAGAGGTGATCTAATGTGACCTGCTGGGAAACCTTCCATTTAAACTTTCAAAAGAGGTCAGAGGAAGGTGAAAGACTCCTTTATTTCAAATTCTCAGTGAAAGAGGACCACACACTGTATGGTAGATTGTTCCAAAGGCTAACGGATAAAAGGAGAGAGGAAAACGCTTCTTTGCTTCTGGTTTGAACTCACTTGGCTTCATCTTTCAAATACACACTTCTGATGTACTAAAAATCTGTTATCAAAGCTGTATTTTCCTAAGAGATAATTATAAACTTCTTACTCATTAACACTATCCTCTTTAAGCCCAGCAGGGTTATTTCTTTGATCTATGACTTTGGTCCATAGTTTCCATTCTTTTGGACAAAATAATTTTAAAACTCAGAAAAGCCTATGTCCTGATTATAAGATCTATCTATAATTTGAAAGAAAACATTTTGAATCCATGCAGGCTAAGCATGATGTCACATTCAGCCACCTTCCTTATTCACATGAGATAGGCTTGCATTTTAGCAAAACAAGAATAATATGATTGAGGGGCAACATACTAAAGGTAATAAATGTATAAGTAAAAAATAAGAACACTTCCTGTGTTTTTTTATTAATCATCATTTTAATATTATAGTGAAAGCAGTTCTTCCATCTTCTACAGAAAAAAAATTGTCCCCTGAAGATATTCTTAACATAAATGTTGGATTAAGAGCATTCTATACCACAAAGTGTTTTAAAACTGGAAAGAAGAAGTCAAAAGATTAATTCACTGAATGTTTGGTAATTTTTATGTTTATGCAAGTACACCTGGTCACTGGATGTTATTTCAAAAGTCATAATATATAAGTAATAATTTGAATTTAAGACTCTGTAACAACACACACACACTCTTTTTCTTCACTTATTCAATAATTTAATCACTGCCAATTTTGTTCCCTATTCACCTAAATTAGTAGGAAAGCAGAAGCCAACGCTTTGGTACCCTAGAGCTGGAGGACTACAGGGCAAATGAAGCAGCATATTTTATAGCTCAAGAACCTATACAGTATTTCAGGGCATTTATTCAACATACAGCAAAAACTCTCCCATGAGCAATACATAGAGTTCTTTCACTAGCAAGAATGAAAGGAAACCATATAACTGCATTTATTCTCATTCTTTGTACCTTCCACATACAGTATGGCAGGACACTAGTAGAAAGCAAACATAGCTTTTAGATTGGTTGTCAGTATTATTCAGTTGAACCACAGTTCAGAGAATGCTATAGTAACACGTCTAGACAGTTTAACCACCTGCAGTTTGAATTAAGAATGTAATATGTCCTATATCAGCACTGGATAAATTTCAGGTTTCAACTGCACCAACACTCTTTAGCTTGTTTATGCGATTTGCTTTCATTTTCAATTTCTGATATAACACAGATATTTTAGGAACATTCCAAAAATAAGTGAAAGGCTACATTTGTAACCTTTAAACCAAGTGTAGCCCTTGTGGGTCAGAAAGATGACTTTTGACTTTACATATTTAACAAGGAAAGAAACTGCTTTGTTTTAATGCAAAACTATCAGGAAAATATTTATTTATATAAATACCGTTATGTTGCCCTAAAATGGAAATCACAGAGCAGGAAAATGCTAGACAGAACCTCACATAAACTGCTTCAGTTCCAGGAAAGGTCAAGTCAGAGACTAGACCAGACATTCTCCTTCAGAACACAAATTATGGAAGTATGTAATTCATTAATATAGAGCAATTCCCTATAAACTGAGCGACTTACTATGCTTCTAATTTCCTCAGTGGCATGATTGCTGAATGTGCAAACATCTGCAAGAAGACTGTATTTTGCTATTTGACTATCTGGAGTAAAAATTCTGAATTAGCCATCCAGAAAGATGGTATTTCATACTTCTCAGCATAGAGAAATTCTATATTTCATGCAAGAAAACTAAGAATAAAATACTTGTTCAAAAACTAGAAGAAAATTATTTTAAATAAAGGGGAAAAAAAAAGGTCTGTAGAAATGGCTTGTTATCTGTATGGTTAGGAATAACATTACACTGTTCCCCTTTGCTTTCACCATTCCATCTAATTATAGCTCTTGTTCCCACAGTAACTGACTTTATTCATTGTCACACTGTAATGTTGTCACACTGTAATTCTCTACTCAACCTACTTTTGTAATAAAATATGAAAATGGGAAAACAAAATGGGAAAATAGGCTAAATTTGTAGTTATAGACTATTTGGTCTGCGTGAGGAAAAATAAAGTAAAAGAGAAAAATAGTAGAAAAAAAAAATCAGAAGTGGGAAATAAAGAACTCCAAACTATTCAGAATTTTTTATTTCAGATTGTCATAAGCTCCACCGCAGGTAGAGAAATACTGGATCAAGTCCAAACACAGTCATGAAGGGCTATGGGCAGCCATTACCATCAAGATGAAATTGAAACCCTTAGTAAGGATTATGTATGAAAAATTAGGTCTGATGAGAGGAATTACTGTTCAGCACTTCAATTGCTTTTTTCTTTGGGTTTGGCTTTTTTTTTTTTTTTTTTTTTTCCTAATTTAAGATTTAGAATCTCCACATCTCTCTTACTACCTTGGAAAGTAGCAGTTCCTTCTAATTTCAGAGGAATCTAGAATTAATCTATCTCTAGATTAATTTTCTGTTTACAAAAAGATTAGCCAGACAATGCATATTTTGAAATTTTAGTCATTAAAGGTTGATTTACCTTGTCACCTTCTGAGAAAGTTATTCCATCAACGGCCCTTTTCCATGTAATCTCTGGGATAGGTTCTCCTTCTGCTTCACAGATGAGGGTTGCTTTCCCATTCTCAAACGTGGTTTCATTTTTAAGTTGTATTATTTGAGGCTGTACTGTTAAAAATACAAATTACATTACTTATCCTGTACAAAGAATGTCACATCAAAATCTACCTTTTAATTTTTTTCTTTTTTTGTTAAACCACATTCCTTGTTTATTTACTTACAATTAACTAAAGGATTAACGTTACCATCTATAAGAGCAATCAACTTTTCTGACTCCAAGTTGCACAACAACCATTTATGTATGTCTGATCCTGATGACTTGGACTCCTGGATGAGGTTACTAAACTGCATGTTATGCAGAAGAGTAATATTGGATTGTGTTAGTGGATAAAAAGGGGAAGAGAATAATTCAGTTTAGAAGGGACTCCAGGAGGTCATCTTGACCAACCACCTCATCAACTGACCCTGTTCAGATCAGATTACTCAGGGATTTGTTGAGCACTATCTTGAAAAATGCCAAAAATAGAGACCACATAGCCTTTCTTACCAGCCTGTTGCAGTGCCTGGTTGTGCTCACGGTGAAGGATGTTTTCTTTATGTCTAGTCTCCTTTCTCATTTTATGACCACTATTTCACTTATGACCATTGTCTCACAGATGCTGCATTCAGCATCACCAAGAAAAATAATAAAACCTTGTTCAAACTTGTTATGTCCGGATACATAATCTGCCTCTATTTTATCCATTTCCACCACACCATTCTTGGTTTCACTTCTTATTCCATATCTCTGTAATCTTCTGTTTCTTGTCTACTGTCTTGTTCACCCTTGACTACTACAAAATCTATTGTGTGTTTACTGCACAGAGATTAAAAACAAGTAATATTTTTACCCAAAAAGGACTGAACTAATACCCTGCTTCATTAAAGATA
This sequence comes from Bucorvus abyssinicus, assembly GCA_009769605.1. Taxonomy (NCBI): domain Eukaryota; kingdom Metazoa; phylum Chordata; class Aves; order Bucerotiformes; family Bucorvidae; genus Bucorvus; species Bucorvus abyssinicus. The sequence continues at coordinate 14,508,770 of CM020030.1, read as the reverse complement.
TAATCTATGGTGAATGACATCATGTGCAGAAAGAAAATACCCTGAGTGATTAGGGGCTCTTGAAATGTTAACTGGATCTTGCTTTATTGGATGCAGCAGAAGGTAGTAAGCAAAGCATTACAGCAGGACATCAGTTTGGCTGAGAAAAGCTGAAACTCTCATCAGTGGTATAAAAAGGTTTGACAGTTGAAAGAACTACAAAAAAACAACTTGAGATGAAAGATAACTATGTTAAACTTCAAAATAACCTCACTGATCACTCTCAGGATCATCTAAATGCCTATGGTACTCAGGTACTCTATTTCTATAGCCATGTCTCCTGGATACATATAATCTCTTCTTTCCTTTCTTTCCTTTGATATATCATCATCCCTGGAAATAAGAAAAGAGCTATGGCAGATACACCACTCATTTGAAAACCAGAAGTATCATACGCAGTGTTTTATGTCAGAAATTTGCAAAATTTGGAATTATTTCCATCAGAACAAGGGGATTTCCCGATATGGACAACATGATAAACAACATTATCTGCTCAATATGATGCACGTTCTAAAACATGTAACAAATACTCTTTAATTTTTAATCTTAGATTTATATTCTAAGTTTCTTTAGGGCCTTCTTCAAAGGGTTCACAACAAGACAAAAAGTTTTAGCTTGACATTTTAGATACGAGCAGCTGACATTTAAAGGAATAAGCACTGATTAATCATCAAATATATCTAGCTGACACATATTACTAGGAAGAAGAAGAGAGCTCATGTGGGGGATATTATTTAATTGCTTCATTTTTGTAGGTCACAAGTCATAACTTGCTATTGACTAGACGTTTTTACACTGACTATATTTCATGATGTTTTGGACACTGGAAAATATTAAAATACTTTTCTATAGATGTAAATATTTATTTGAGGATGCCAAGACTAGCACTGACAAACACTGAAATAGCTGATCCCCCCTCCCCACTCCCAATCCTTTAATTGTTCTTTCAAAATTGACAAGGTCATTCTCAACCTGAAATGGTATTTGCTTGCTGTACTTTAGTAAATATAAAACAAATGAAAATACAGGGTCTTGGAATGTTAATCCAGGAAGTCTCCGGTTCTTTCTTCTCCTGGTTTCTTCAAACACATTGAAATACTTTATTTTAAACTGAATGACCTGACTAAAATAAAAGAAGGCTTTACTATAGGAAGGAATTATGCTTAAGTTTCATTACAATTATTTTATTTGGACGATAAGGAACCAGACATGCATTTTTTTTTAATATTAGCAAAGTGATGCTGGCAAGTAAAGAAATAACATTTACTGGTTGGAAAGTTTGTTCTCTTAGCAGCAAAGGTTGGTGTTAAGTTCTTTAACACTTCCTCAAGAAAGAGGTTTCTTTCAGATTCCTTCCTTGGTCTCTTCTGGATTTGTCTCAGACAAGGTCTAAGGTCATTGCTAGTAGCCTGCAGCCTCCCCAAAATGCTGAAGAACATGGATAGCGATCTGAGGTTCTAGATTTGCTACTGGTTGTTTACAACCAATTTCTTGGAAAAGGTACACAATTTATCGAATTCACAGAGTTCCACCCGTACCTTTGACAAAAGAGTTTCATCAGATTTGGAAAGTGACACACATACATAAAGCTTGAGATAGTCCTGATTACATCTCATCAAAAGAACTGCTTTAAACAGCTTGTTATTAATACAAACATGGATTTACTGGTGAGAGGCTTAGTATTTATCTGTATCACTGCCTGACAGGATCTCTTGATTTATATGACATGAGGAATCACACTCTTATGCTACCTTCCTGCATAGCCACATTTAAAACATGTAGCAAAACTGCAACCTTGGCCTCCTGGAAACTGCTGGTACAATTTGAATTTAGTAAACACGCTAGAGCTCAACAAGGAAATATCTAAGAAATAGATTCCTGAAACTTGATTCCTGATATAATAAGAACTTACACACAAGTATGAAGTGCTGACTTGATTTACTGCATGATAAACCTGAGTCTTTGTACATGTTAAAGTTGTATTACTTTACAATTTTTTTTACTCTTAAAGGGATTTAAGACTTGTCTTCTGAGAGAACTGGCATCACTGCCTTTGTAGATTGCATTAAAAGTAGAGGCATTCCAAACAGGTGAGGATGTAAGAGGAAGGAAGAAGAAATATAGAAAATGTATGAACTTTTCGTACTGTATCTTTAATTGATGAATTGCACTTTGTGAACTGTAGTTGTTATGCTTCACAATAACTGGGATGAGCAGGCACAGATAGTTCCACACACAGATCCATGGGATTCTCTTTCTAGAAATATCAGTGGATGTAAATTTGGAGCTTCCATATATGTATTGAATGGTATCTTAGGAAAAAAAAAAACAACCCAACCAAAAAACCCAAACCCAAACCAAACCAGAAGGCATATCAAAACACGTATCAATCTACTTATTAAGCAAAAAGGAAAACTAATCAGGCGTGCTCCAGGCAGTGTAAATGTAAAAGGAGTGGAGACATTAAATTCGAAAATAACAAAAATTTAGGCAAACTCTTACACCAATCTCATTTTAGACACACTGAAGCCTCTTTGGTTCCAAGACACATGGCTTCTGAGGGCCTAAATTAACCTAAAGGTTTTGAATTTTAACATTTGGAACACATCTAAGAGAGATAGGACAGGAGAGATGCCTCTCATCTGCTTCGCATAAGATAATAAATTAACAATAGCATATACATTTCTTAATAACCAATAAAAGTTACATTGAACACAGCTGCAAAAATCTTTTCATGTTATACTTAAAAAGACATCCAGAAAATAGTAACAATAAAAAAAAAAATAGTATGTGCTTAAACTATACAACCATTATAAAGAGTCTTTTGTAATGCTTCTTGAGTTATTTTTCCCTCATTTGACTTTCCTGAAATCATTTGTCAGAAAATACTGAAATGCCAATGAAATTTTTTTTGTCAGCTCAGACTACCCTCTCATTGACTATATAGGTAAAACATCTATATCCTTCAAATTAACTTGTGCAAGAACTCCTTCTAATATTTTACCAATTCTGAGAAAAGAAAAATAATATTCATGTTTCTAGAAGCAGAAATTATTAGACATAGAAATGTCTCTTTTTGCGGCATATGTACAGAAGAGAGAAAACTTGTTGAAAACAAGAACCAAGCATTTGAGTGATTCATGAGTGGAAATGAGCAACTGAAGAACAAACAAAATGAAGATATAGAAGCTATCCTCAGAATATAAACACTACTCTCATATAGCATGAATATGCCTTTAATTAAAGCTTATTTTGTTTCATTTAGCCTTCTTAGATTTTTTAATATAAGGTAAATGAACACTACTGCCATCACTCTAGGGAAGGAATGATGAAGAAATGAATGTTTATGTCTGAGAAAGGTAAGATGATGTAGGAAGGCTTTAGAGTACTGAATTTTCTTCACTGCTCTTAAATCAACTGTTATTATGTTATTTCGAAAATTTTTGTAGGGGTGCCCATAGCTGTAGAAGAGTGGTATTTCATAATTCAAAATGCTAATTCACATGTACCTAAACAAACACACACGTATTTATATGTGACTAATCACATCACAAAACAAGTCAAAGAAAACAATGAAACTGAATAGTATGGGTGAAAGGGATATAAAAAGTCAGCTACCAAGCAGAGACAAAAACTATTTTTAAAGAATTCAAGGAAGAATTCCTATGGTTTCAACCCATTCAGAAGGACTAAACATAAATGAATTTGTATCAAAAAAACTTAGTACAAGTCCCAAGCATTGATACGGATGAGATCTTTTAGGTAGTAATGAATAATGATACAGAGAGAACTATAGCAATAATGGGATGACAGAAATTACCAAATCATGACCAGTAAGATATCCTCTGAGGGAAACAGAACTTTCTTTACTCTTCTATGTCTTATTACGTAGAACAGGTAGAAATCGCTATCTAAAGAACTGGGAAGAGCAGGGTGCGTGCCTGTAGGTTTCTATATATATGTTAGTGTTGCAGAAAAAATGGCAGAGTAAGAATTTGCTATAAAGACAAAATAGTTTTTTTCAACACTGATACTGAAAACAAACAAACAAAAAATTAACAAAAAAAAAAAATCTAGGTCACACATGGAAATTAAACATATGCAGCTGTTAGAAGGCACCAAGATGGGCATGTCCATTCAAAAGTCCCGAATACTAGAAATTTTAAACGCTGAGTCCTATAATGTTACTGTTATTTTTATTGCATTACGGTTACGTTACTGTTATTACAAGTTTCAACCCTGACAGAGCTCTGTTGCAGTAGAAGCAACAGTCATTGACCCAAGGTGTTTACATTGTAAATTAAAATTAAAGATAGCAGTTATGTGAGACAAGCAAACTAATGGAGTGGGAAAGAATAATGTAATTTAATATGTCATTTTAACACAAACTGTGTGTTTGTGTACTACTTAGCTATAATAATCAGCCATCTGCTTTGCCGTTTTCAGACTGCATTTATCTGAAAACGTTTAAGGGGAAGAAAGCATAGTTAAGTTGTTGGCTGTATATATGACTGGGAGTTTAACCTGTATGAAAGAGACAGAAGAAAAATCAAAATTCTTTGTAGGAGAAAATACAACTCTCCTCCACATTTTCAGAGCTAAAGTAGAGGTGAAATTTGTAAAAATAATATTAGACTAAAATCACAGTTAGCTTTAGAGATTACAAATAAGGTAAGAGGCTTAATTTATGATACTATTCCCTAAAGTCAAACTAACAGTACACAGATTATTAAAAACTAATTTAAATATATCTAACAGTAAAGCACACAGGAAAAATAAATATACATACTCAACGATTTGCTCTAAATTAGCTACAACCACTCAGGAAAAAGACCTGGGAGACACTGCAGACAGTTCTGTGCAAACACCAGTTCAGGTGGAGAGTGAGGAGAGTGAGAGAGAAAAAGAGAATGTGAAAGAAGATACCAAGATCAAAGCAGAAGCAGCACTGTGCTGCTGAACAACCACGTTTCCCCCATGACTCTTTCCTACCAGAACTACCTTCCCCTATCAAAACTATTTTCTCTCATCAAAACCAGCAAGTCTTTTCTATTCCTTCAAATCATTATTAATTTTTTTTCCGTTTTGGAAATAGTTGAATGAAAAGTTCTGTTTTCTCATGAAAATCCTCAAGATGCTGTACGTCTTGAGGCTGGGATGAAATTTAAAATTGTATTTCATCTTCCTTCTTTGAAAAGTATTTGAGAATAACTTTCAAGTACCTCAGAACAACAAAGTAGCCCAATGATTAGGCAACCTGTCTGGAGTATGGAGACAGCACAGCATGGAGGGCTATGAAGAGTTTCTCAAATAGGAAAGACAGTGGAATGCACACAGACATACCTAACCTGTTCAACTGACACCGTGGCTTCAGCCTCAGACTCCCAGATCTCAAACGACAGCAGCATCCAACACAACAGCTTTGCTCTTCCAGTGCGAGTTATCAGATTACCCTCTCCTGTTAGAACTGTTGCACTTTGTATAAATCACTATTAGTTTTATCTGTGACTTAAAATTTAATTTTCCATGGCCTAAGTATGTGCTTTAGCTGTTCAAATATAAATGGTCCTTCTCTCTACTACAAGCTATAGTTAATGTAAAACAACCCAATACATTACTTTTTTGTACGTTTTTCCTAAGTAAGCTACAGCCTTGATCATGCATGATTCTGAGGGAGGTTTTCTACATTCTCACAGATGCCTACTCTCACTAGGTTATAGCAATACAAAACTTCAAAGAAATTATCAGTTCTATGTAAAGGACAGAAAGAAGAGTTTTCATGTTATTATTTCATCCTTTGAAACTCAGATCAGACAATATTTTTGTGACTACATCTGCAATCATGCACTTAAAAAAACCCAAACAAACATGAGAATACCTCTGAGTGGTGTCATCTTATTAAAAACAAACAAACAAACAAACGCCCTGCTTAGAAGTCCAAATATTTTTTTTTCCCCTTTCAGAATTTTTCCCTCTTTCTTCTCTTGGTTTTCTTGCAAGCAGCCAACATTTAAAAGAAAAGCAGAGTGAATTAACAATTTAACACTCCATTGTACCGTATCTGAATAGTAGAAAAGCAAATGTCGAAGATAGCGTTTTCAAAATTAAATTCAGGTGTAAAGGTTAAAGTAGCCAACAGGGAGGAAAGAGCTGTAAAATTGTACAGAGAGCATCAGTAGACACCTTGTAGGAATACTGTTCCACTGAAAATTGTGAATTATCACTTCGTTTCCCTACTGTTGACATTTAAAAAGGAAGGATGGAAAATACTATGCAGTACTTACCAAAAACTTGAAGGAATGTCTGTTTTTTATCATTTCCTGCTTTGTTTTTAGCATTACAGATATAAGGACCCGCATCAATATTTTTTATATCTCTTATTGTTAGTTGTGTATTGCTTCCTCTCAGCATATATTTTTCATTTTCTTCAATAATTTTACCGTTCCTAAAAAAATAAGAATGATGTGTAAATCAACCAGTAGGTTCTAAACACTGTAAAAATGTGCTATGAAAGCATCGATATGTTGAAAATAACCTTTGAGGGAAGAGACTGCTATTATGCTAGCCTCAAAAACGCGTTAACTCATGTGGCATAAATTGGCATTTTTTATAGAAAGAAATGTGACAAAAATTGTTCTGCAGGATCACAGTGTTTTTTCACAAGAATGTGCACATTCTAGACACAAGCAAAGCATTCTGAATTGCATTTTGACCCCAGCTTCACAATTTTATTGTCAGGTTCTAAAATATTTATGTATGTATTAAAATCACTATAATATCTTTATTCTTAAATGTTCAATATTGACCTAATGTTAGAAAAATGCTTGTGAATGGAACTCTAACATACAGCTTACACTCAAGAAAGGATAGAAGGAAATCAGTCAAATACACTCTTGTATGTGAGAAACATTTAAAAACCTATTTTCTAAGTGTAACTGTTGCAGTTCACATTAGCAATAATGTACCAACTTATGAAAAATATTTGAAATTACATACACGTAGACCCTACGGGCACATAAAGAAGCCCTTCCAAATCATTTCCTCTTAGTTGTTGTTGGCTAGCCAAAACTTTGTAAGCAGGCATGTCTCCAGACGTTAGAATGAGTTCTGACCAGATGGTACAGAAATAATAAAACCTGTGAACAAACTATTCTGAGGGCTGATCGACGCTTGACTGGTCCATTTGAGCACCTTGGCATGCACATAGTTAGCAAAACAGCTTCTTTTTCAATAGTGCAGTTTTAACTTTTTTTATTTCTTCTCATTCTGCCTAGTTTGTGGTAGGTTTCTTCTGATCTTACATCTGTTGAATCATCAACAGCCCCTTCTTATGAGGACCTACATAAAAATAGCCTAATTTTCGTAAGCACTGATAATCCTTCTGACAATGCCAAATTCTGGAAAACATACTGTTTGTAAAATGAAACCAATATGTATTACTGAACTATTCTATTCCATTCCGTTCCGTTTCATTCCATTCTATATGCCTAGTGTAGGACATCTAGCTTTATTTATGTCAAGATTTGATCAACAATGATTTTCAGTTTCTTCTCACATAATGCTGGTAACTACATATATTTTGTATTTTCTAAAATAATATTTTCCCTACAAGCAAGCATACTGCTTCTTTCTTGGGAAAATTAATATTTGTTAATAGGATTCCTCTGGCATCTATATAGCTTGCATTTTAGCAACATTTTTGTAAATAACTCCAGTCCACTTAGTTATCCACTTCAAGACATTATTGCGATACTTATTCATATCCTTTCCAAAGCAAACCACAGAAATTGTTTTGCAGAAAGGAAAAGGTCTCATTCTCCACATAGGTAGTTTCGCACACAAAAAAAAAAAGTCTAGTGATTTCTGTTAGGAGAAAAAAGACTATATTCAAAGTTAGAAGTAGTTTCCAAACGCCTGTTCTCACAAACATCACATATATCTATGACAATTTCTAAGCAGAAATGAGATTATGAGCATTTCCCTGGACTCTCTAGCAAATAGAAGAGATTCAGATTGATGCTGATATTGGAGAACAGGAAAACATGAACACCACATTAAAAGTGGATTATTTCGTTTGTCAGATAATTCTAAGTCCTGTCAGTAAAGATAAGGGGATTGATCCAGCTAAGCTTTACTACTGTACATAATCTCCACAGATGTAAACACCCCTTATGTTTCCATATTAGGACTATTCACATGAGTAAAGATTTCCAGTTTATGACCTGTACTTTTGGTTCTTTATCTTTCAGACCTGGCTAATGCAATTCTATTGGTGTATTGCTTCTCTGAAGGTTATGCTACACAGTGATGTAATATCAGCTTCAACAGGGATATCAGTTAAGTGGTGAAAGAATTATATCCTCTCAGTCCATGAAATAGCAAAACGTCTATGTATATTAAATAAACCACTAAACCTTGCTGACCTTTCTTCTTGACCGGGTAATTTAAACTGGCTAATTTGTAAGTGAACTAAAGGATTTTTTTTTTTTTTTTTTTTTTTTTGAGAAAGATTGACACATTAGTTCAGATGCCTTTCTTTTACATTGACAAAATGTAAAACATTTTCAGCACCTGGAAGTGAAAAGGGTTGATATAAATAGTTAACTTCTACCACATTATCTACTGTCTTAAGGAGTTTAAAGCTTGAAACTACTGTTTTGTCCAGCATTTTGTTTACAGTCAACACAGAGGAATATATAAGCCATCTCAATAGTACTGTCATTTGATTCTTAAAATACAACCAGTTTTTATGCCTTAGCTGAAGTTGACCTGTTAAATCACTTCATTGGAAACAGAAAAGGAAACAAGAGAAAAGAAAATCAAGATAATTTCTTCACTAGATTTTGAATTCTAAGGTATTACCTTTGCATGTTGTTTATTTACATCTCCTGATAGTCAAATTGCACAAGAGAAAGATTTAAATCCACATTTGACTTACGGCATGTTAAGATAAATGTGTCAATCAAAGGAAGCTAACATTTAAAATTAATCTGATTCTAACATTGTTCAAAGATTCCAAAGGAGTTTAAGAATTGAAGAAAATCCCTTTTATGCTGACTTTAAAAATGCAATGACCTTTTAATTCACCTGAAATAATTTAAGTAGATGCAAATTATTCAGGTCTAAAATAGAAATGTACACTGGTAAGACACTTTATATCCCAGGACTGATGCATATCTTTGTTAAAATTGAAAGAATCTAGAGTGTATGGGTATTTAAATCTTTACAAATGTTATAAGGTAAGTGTTCCCAAATGACATAGCTATACCATGTTCATGTCACTGATAACATAAAAAACCCACACATGAACTGCAAAAGCAGTTGAATTTTCAAAACATGTTAAATTTTTAAAAGACATTAAATTTTTAAAATTGCATAAAAATACCATTGAAAGTTATTGAATAAAACATTCCCATATCCTAGGGTTGTCTAAAGCCATACCTCTTTCTGAATTTCATTGAAATGGAGAGTTAGGTTTAGAATCTATGATTACAGATGGGGAAAATGTTACCTTTGTTATCACTACTGCAGAGCTGTATTGGATATTTATTTATTGCATAACTGCATACGGTTTTTTTCACATGTGCAAAAGTTGTGAGTTATTTGCTCGTCTTGTTTTTGAGATATGGACTCATTGCTTCAGCTTTATTTGTTCCTGCTCAAATATGAAGAAATCATGTCGATATGGCATTTTAGTTACTTTTTACATTTATCTCACTTGCTGGTAATGTGAGTTCACTTGAGTTCATTCACTTATTAATGCCAAATCTGGCTTTAGAAGTGAGAATAGAAATGAACTGCAAATGCTCTTAAAATTCAGTAAAGAAATTAAGGTTGCACAGCTTAATAGACTTTGGTAGAAAATCGTGACCATTAAAACAACGGCTCTGATGTGTAGACCTCAGCTGAACTTACCTATACCAACTGATTTCAGGCGGAGGTGATCCAGTGGCTCTGCAGAATAAAGTTACTGCCTCTCCTCGATCTGCAGTAGCATTAAAGGATTTCTGTAGCAGAATAATTGCAGGGGGAACTGAAAAATAAAACATTAATTAATATTAATGGAAAAAAATAACTTACGTGTTTCCGGAGAAATTTAAAGCACAGGATAGGCTTCTTTGCTAATTTTGGAATTTATGCTTCCACTTAGGGATCAAGTTACAATATGAATGACTGTTATTAGGATTTCTCTACTTTTCTTCAACACAAGATTTTTATTAGGACATTTATAAACTTTTTTTTGCACCAGAATAAATTTTTGAAAGTCTTTTTCAGCAGTTCCTCAATTTTCTTACAGAACATCTTAAAATTACTGAATTTATACCTAGCATGTGTAGAGTTAAGATGGGCACTAATTTAAGTATCTCAAATGAAGAAATATCTCTAGTCTTTTTTCTCTTTCATTCAATTATATAGCTGACATACCACTATGTACTGATGTAAGATAGTGCTTTTAAAACAGGAGTCAGTATGTAGTAGTCTTGATTATGCATATTTGATTCCTTTTATAGAACTCCTGCCTATTTCCTGGGCAGAAGTATCACCAGCTGGAAGGGGTGAAATGTGATAGAACTCAATGGGTACAATCTATTTCTGAAAATCATATTTCCAAAAACTGTAATTGTGTCCTGAGAGTGACAAATTTTGTCTGTTCCTGATGAGATGAAGTTATTACTAAAATTGTACAGTTCACAGAGTACCTCTACCCAACAGAAAAAATAATAACATTTAAGACAGAACAACTCACAGACAGATCTATAACATCTCTGTTCTTACAGTAGTTTTAAGACAGCTGTCCTAAATCTGTCTCTATTAACTATCAAACAAATAGAAACAATCCCAGCAGATTGGAAGGGAGAGGATATGTGGAGAATAGGAATGTGAGGGAAAGCGAGAGGACAGGGAAAAGAAGATTAGAGCTTCACAAAATATGGGTCTCTGCTAGCAGGAGCATCCTGTCATCAGAGTGACTCAGAGTGATCCTTTGTAGATTTAACTTTCACTAGAGAATAGACGGGGAAACCAGGCAACCTCAATGTATTTACTTTTCACTTCCCATTGCAACTGCACAGGTTTTTCTCAGAAACTGTTGAGAATCAACTTCTGTTGGTTTCCACCAAATATTTTAGCTTTAGTATTCTACCTCAGAGGCCTTTCCAGCTTCTGAACCTTAAACATATAAAATTATTTTAAAAAAGTACCAGAATTATCAATGATCAGTAAGTAAATGTTGTGTACTTTTCACACTTTTTAATGGTGTGCTGAAAAAAGAGAGAGAGACAGAAAAGAAGAAAAAAAGAATGAGCTTTTGCCACATCTTTTTAAATCATTCGGGGGGTGGCTTTTCACCATTTTTTTTTTTTTTTGTAGTTGCAAGGTCTAATCCTTCATTTCATACTACTAGTTGTAGTGGTGATTCATTTTTCTTGCCTCCACAAACCACAAGAAACCATTGTATAGGCAAGTATAATCCATATGGGCAGACATGATCCATTTATGACCAAAATGGCCCAAGAAGGAACTTCGAACTTACCTCCTGTTCTTAAATATGAAAATCATAGGTTTAATCCTACATTTAACTTTCTCCTTTCCTTGAAAGGATTTGATTCCATATCATCTACCTCTTAGAGATTGGCCTTTATCAGTCTGCTGTAAGGCTAGGCTGTTCTCAACCTCTCAAAATGTTTTTCCTCTCTCTGTGTTTAGTTGGACTCTTTTTAGTTGGGCAGAGAGGCAAAGGAACAGTACCAAATAAAGTATTTGTTCACGGAAGAGGTGAATCAGAGGATGTATGGGTAACCTGCACAATGGGTAACACTCTAAGTAGAGGGCAATGAGTGAAAGGTTAGCTAATAGTTTCTTTTTTGTTTAAATCTTCATCAGTATTCTTGTGAAAGCGAATCTGGGATTTCCTGCAGTTCTACCATAGCTTACTTTTTTGAGTGAAGTATGTATAAGCATTGGAACAAATCATATCTCGAGAAATATAAACAACATCAACTCTAGCTATATAATGAAGAAGACATTTAGAAAGCAACATAAGCATATACTGTTTGCAGTACAGAAATAGCACACATGGAGAAATCTGCTATTCTCAAAATACATCAGTAAAGCTACAATATCAGCCCCTATATTCCTCCTGAAAATGGATTTCCACTGTAAACCCTAAATACATATGTAAGAGCAAGGACTAGTATTATTTTTTTAATTATTAATCTCACAATTGTCTATATTTGCCTCTCCACACAAACTCTCACAAAAACTTAAAATTTTTAAACTGTAAAATTATGGCTTACATGGTATGCCAGCTTTCCTAAAGTATTCCTATTTCTACGTTCTTTAGCCGCATTTATCCATCTTTGGCGACCTTGTACGCTTCTTACTATGTGTTTGTATAGATCTTAGGTCTTTCTGTAGATTCTGTGGGCACCATTACAATATAAGTAAAGAAACAGTAAAATTCTAAATTTAAATTAACTGTAAAGTTCTAAATTTAAATAGTTTCTACATACAAATACTGGCACAGTAACTTTTTTTTTATACCAAGCTTTGATTATCCGCCAAAGTAAGTATTATTATTTTTTTGAAAAAGAGACATGATGGAGATTTTTCTTTCCGATTTTTAATTTAACTATAATATGCATTTTGAGTCAAGCTTAATACATTCACCCTTATATAGGAAAACCTATTTATTCCTATAAATTAAGCAGAAAATAGCTCTTAATTGATACCACTCCACATGAGCAACCACGTCAGAATCCTTCTCCTCCCAATATTGTGAACTGAAGTCTAGACATAAGTGTTAGAATTCTTGTCCAGAGTCATAATAAATGTATTAAGAACTAAATTCAGGATGTAATCCACCAATAAATGATGTGAAGTTAGACCATAGTCTGGAATCTGATGTTCTGGGTTAAATACAGGCTCTCTCTCAGCTTAACTCCACATATTAATGTCATAGAAGTGAAAGGTGTTCAGAATATAGGTTCATAGCCACGCACATAAATAGTAGGAGAAGAAAATCTCATTCAGAATTTTAAATGCTATCAGATGCACTGTTGGAACTCCTTATAACTAAGAGTTGAGGTAATGCAGCACCACAATGCACTGAGAGGAAAGCAATTTGTTGGTGGGGGTTTCACAGAGCATAGGACATCTACTGTTATATTCTATCACAATACACAGGATAATCACCCATTTGCTTGCCACTGTCTGTATACTATCTACAACAGTCTAAAGCATTCTGTTTCAAACGTTGCTTCTTGTCTTTATGGATGAAATAATACCTGTGCCAGAATCTGCTCTTTCTCCTGAAATTAACTGAGAATTCAATTTACATAATGACTTCTGTAATCTGCGTTTTGCTGAGAAGGACTGGTCAAGGACAAAGCATATAAAACTCAGAACCTAATAGGCGGGATGGAAGTAGTTTCATTGGAAAACTGACATTAAACAGAATGCATAGATTAAAAAACGCTCTTTATGATCTGTGTCCTTTCCAGACAATATGTGAACAGATTTACTTTTCAACAGGTCAGCCCTGAATTTAAGAGAAAGGTTGAGCTAAGTGCTCCATATTGTCTTAATGCATTCATACCACTTCTTAGAGGTTTATTATAAACTAATAAAATGTGTAATGCCATTATTTAGATAACTTGTTATATTTTATTCCTCATAAACATAAAATGTTAAAAATCTAAAAGTAATAGTGTTAATAAATGTATCTGTGACTTTTGGGACAGTTAATAAAATATGTTGATGCAGTGAAGGTCCATAACCATGAAAAACCGAGTAAGGTTTTTTCTTTAACAGTAAATGACTAAACACTGAAAAATACAGGGTGAACTTAACTACCATACATTATTATCTTGTCATTGTTCTATGAACAATTAAAATCAATAATCCAGTTTTTATATATTTATGCACACTAATATTATGAAATGCAATGAATTCTATTTACACAGTATGGTAGATTTTTTAAATTATTAAGCAATTACAGTTATGAAAAAAATACTAAACAGACATAACAAGCATATTAAACAGTTTAATCAGGATTTTTCAGAAGCTGATATATTTTAAAATAGGCTCAGATAATCAAGTAAAGCAAGAACTTTTACTCCTTACCATTCACAATAACAATTATATCCCGAAAGTCAATTTCTCCTCTGGCTTCCACTCTTCCTTCACATCTGTATACTCCTTCATCAGTTTTATTGATGTTAAGAATTTGGAGATTATTGTTTGCTAATACTGCAAATCGATCTAGCAAGACAAGTAAGAGATTAAGGGGTGTTAGTAAATCAAGACAACAAGAGGAATGATAACTTAAAAGAGTAATATTTATGTACCTTCTCTGTGCAATCAGAATGCTCCTTGACAAAACATTTGTCAATTTAAAAAGTAAAATGTCCGCTTACTTACTTTGAGGAATCATCAAATCTAAGTTAAACTTATAACTTCTTTGAATATTTATGAACACCTACAGAGAATATCAGAAAGATTAAAAAGACAGAAAAAAGAGAAATGAAGAAATTTGTAATAAAATACATAAGAAAATGTTTCTTCCCTCTCTATCCAGATTAACCTACTGTCTTTGGGTCCATTTTAGGGCATTATGCTTAATCATTTTTCATTTTGCTTGCTCCTTTTCCCTTCTCCGGTTCCTCTGCTTCAGGTACTGGGGCAGAGATTCCCCTGCAGCTCATGGTGAAGACCACGGTGAGGCAGGTTGTCCCCTGTAGCCCATGGAGGTTAATGGTGGAGCAGATATCCACCTGCAGATCATGGAGGGCCCCACACTGGAGTACGCAGATGCCCGAAGGAGAATGTGACCCTGTGGGAAGACCACACAGGAGCAGGATCCTGGCAGGACCTGTGACCCCATGGGGGACCCATGCTGGAGCAGTCTGTTCCTGAAGAACTGTACCCTATGGAAGCAACCTGTGCTTGAGAGGTTTGTGAAGAACTGAAGCTCGTAAGAATGACTCATGTTTGAGAAGCTTGTGGAGAACTGTCTTCTGTGGGAGGGACCCCACGTTGGAGCAGGGGAAGAGTTTGAGTAGTCCCTCCTCCTGCAGAGGAAGGAGTGTAAGAAACAATGTGTAACGAACTGACCGCAGACTCCATTCCCTGTCCCCCATGTGCCGCTGAAGGGGGGAGAAGGTGGAACAAATTGAGAGTAAAGTTAAGCATGAGAGAAGTGAGGGGTGCGGGGGGAAGGTGTTTTAAGAAATGGTTTTATTTCTCATTATCCTACTCTGATTTGGTTGGTAATATATCAAATTAGTTTTTCTCCAAGTCGAGTCTGATTTGCCCATTACGGTAATTGCTCAGTGATCTACCTGTCCTTATCTTATATTTTCTACCCCCCATCCAGCTGAGGAGAGTGGTAGAGCAGCTTTGGTGGGCACCTGGCATCCAGCCAGGGTCAATCCACCATACCTGTTGAGGAGGGTGAGAGAGTGACTGGTTAGGTGCCTGGAAGCTGGCCCAGGACAACCCATCACAATCTTCTTTTATGAGGAGAATTACTTTCTGCAGTTCACTGCATGTGTTTTTTGAAGAACCAACATCCTTGTTATTCAGCCGTCTTCCTCATTCTATTTGAACTGCTGTCATCCTTTCAGTATTGGAGGATGACGAGATTTACCAGCTTTCAGTTTTAACTAGCAACCAAGTGTGATTTTTCACTTTGCTTTCCTTTTTGATTCTGCTGGAGTTGTAAAGCATGCTAGATTGATTTCCCTCACCACTGATATTCTAAAACACTGATAAACAACACTTGGTAGAAAAGCTTTTATGTAGTTATACAGCTAAGAGTCTATTCATAGAACATATGTACATACTTATTTACAAATAAAACAGCTTTTTATGACAGGTGAGGTTTTTTTCATTACCAGGAACTCTACCAGAAAATGGAGAAATGAAAAATGAAAATTTAATTATGCTTCACCTGATAGAGGTTTACAGGAAATCAATATCCTCAACATATTTATGCTAATTATGTCTCATTCATTAAAGTCATGCTTGAACATTAATGCCATTTCACGCACTAGCACATAAAAAATCATATCATCTTCTTCTTTCCTGTCCCTACACAATTCCTAGAGACCTGTGTTTCAAAATGTTTTGAAAACGTGAGATCTAGCCCCTCTTTAAGCATCAGTAACGCCTTTGCTTTTTTTTTTTGATAACATAAATATTTAATGTGTGAGGTGAACGAGAGGACTAGAGAACACCTTTCTTTCTTTAAAACCCTGAAAAAAGTGAGGATTCATTTAGTAACAGGAAGCAAAAGTGATATGAGTTGGATAATTTTTTCAAATGTCTGTACATAAAATTTCTTTATTTGCTTTAAGCAGTGTAGAATGAGTTGTATGTAATGTCCTTTGAAGCCTCAGAACTGTGTAAAAGGAGAGCAAGTCACTTACAACTCCAGATAAGATCTGATCAGTGGAAACAATCCCATTCACTTTTATAGCTAGTAAAATGTCCCTGACTCCCATACAATGGAATTATGAGTCATGATAATTCGGCTCCTGATAACAATAGAGAAAACCTTAGAACATTCCCAGAAAATTATGCTTTAGATAGTGCCCTATTAAACCTTAAATGATGTAAGACCAGAAAGACTTCTGGAGGTCATTGTTCACCTAAGTTTGCTGTGTTTTTTTGCTTTTACCAAAGATTGGTGGACAGCCACTCCCACAGTTTCTTACTTATATCTTTGTTTGCAGAACTCAAGAGAGAATATAAATCCTAGGATGATCTTTCAATGGAGAAGATAATGTTTTGGGAGCATACAGAAATTAATTCAGAATAGCAAGAGGTTATTTCACCTATAGGTACTTCAACTATAGGCCTACTACACAGCAAAAATCTTCCTATCTGGTTTTACGCATCGGCCTTCTGGGAGAAGAAATCAGTCTTCTTTTCAAGTGGAACATACAACTATAGGTAGTTGTAACTGTCAAGAATTTGCAAACGTTAAATAGTCAGAAGTCTGTGCTGCAAAAATCCTACTAGTTGTAACATATACAACAGAGGAATGGTCAAGAATACAACAGAAAAGCCAGGAAATTAAAGCACTGACATTATCTCTTGTCCTCCTATTATGTCCAGTGACAGAATGCTTAAAAGAGAAGCTGCTTTCTCATGCCCCCAAATACCCTGTAATATAGAATTCAGTTTGGATACGAAATTATTCAGTATTTTAGCTCACTCTAAACTAAACCCCAACAAGAATAATTAGTTTCTTCTTTCTTGAATAGGCACCATTTAAAATATGACAGACAAATTTTAAGTTCTTTAATTCTAAATTATGCTAATAGGTTATATTCATCTCCTTCATTGGAGATTTTGAAGATGGAAATGCAATATGAAACTGAGTCATTTTATTTCACAAGGCATGAAAATATTTTCTTAACTCTTTTTCGACCTGCATTATAAACCCATACAAACAGAGCCAAAACTTGGGAAGTTCATGATGTCTTATTTTTACATGATTTAAAATGACACTTCCTCCCAAGCGTGACTGGGATCTTATTTGGATACTA
Source organism: Bucorvus abyssinicus (assembly GCA_009769605.1). Lineage (NCBI taxonomy): Eukaryota > Metazoa > Chordata > Aves > Bucerotiformes > Bucorvidae > Bucorvus > Bucorvus abyssinicus. Next base: position 14,491,176 of record CM020030.1, on the reverse strand, counting down.
ATCTAGATCAGAACATAAGGAAAGTATTCTGCTATTTAAATTAAAACTTGCTTCTATCATTGTACTTTTACACATTGTAAGCAGTGTGGGTTAAAAAGACAAGTTTACACATTGAAATTTTAAAACTCAGAATTTTCAAAATGTTTAATTTTCAAAAGAAAAGGAAACATTGCTTTATTTCCTTTGCTAATCCTGCCAGCTATGTTAATTGGAATAACAAAATGGCGATAATAAAAAATTTTGAGAGAGATCTTTGAGGCAGTTTTACTTTTTCAAGCTCTGAGCTAAATCACTGAAAAAGACTTTTAGCTAAACTGCCAAAACTAGTTTTGTATTCAGAATTCAGTTTAATTTTTTCAAAATCTTCCACTTTTCACCAACAGCCACTGCTTAATTATATATACAAAAATTTCAACCCTTTTTTTCTAAGGGTAGAAACCAGCTATTTCTTCTCAGTCTCTGTGTCTAGATGACAAAAGGGATATGATATACCAATTAAGAGCACTTTAATAAAGAATTTCTTTAATAATGGGGAGGAGTCTAAGACTGAGTCCAGAAATAACAAACAAGTGGGTTTTTTTCCCAGCAACTGCTCCATATTTGTTCATGTGATTTCATAAGAGACCAAATATCACTTTTAACTTTTATTTTCATTTTGTAACAAAAGTAATATTTAATTCCTAAAGGGCAAGAATTTTAAGCACATCCACTAAAACCCTGAGTTTTAGTACATGCAGAGATAATGACTGATGAGAACGTGGATAAGGTGGTTCCATCAACAATGTTGGTTCGATTTCCTGAAAATGTGGAAAGTCCTGTTTTATGGAAGGCAAAGAAGACTATTGTGACAGCACTGAAAAAAACAGTTCACAGTTTTTGAGGAGGTAAATCAAACAAATTCTATATGCCTTATTAATGTCTCTCTATACGTTCAGAACTTGCATGTGGGGAAGGTGAGACTCATCTTCACCTAACTTTACGGGTCTAGCTGTTAGGGAATTGAGACTAGGCAGATCACCCACATCCCCATTTGCTTGTAAATCAGATGGTAACTTACACTTATACAAGTAAACTCTTACAATAGCGTGAAAAGCCTATTCACCTGGAATTCTCTGAGCTACTGTGGTACACCAAAGTCAATGCAGTATTTGGTCAGTGTCATAGCTTTTTGTGCACAGTGAAGCTTATCCATGTATGTTTTTAAAATGTGTTCAATGCCTACATACATGGCATCCCAGGAAGACTTCCTGCGAAGGAGCCCCCAGCAATCTTTTGGGCATTTGCACCCTCATGTTACATCTAGACAAAATTCCCAGTTTGAAAAAATTACATATGAAGGAAGCCATTACATACGGATTATCTATAGACCATAGAACCTGGTTAAATTCTACTTAAGCGGATGGTCTAATCAAAATCCTGCATTGCAATGTGATTAGTCTTATTTTACAATAATGTTTTAATATTAATTAGAATGTATAACTTAAAGAGTTACCAAAATACTAACTGTCAGCAATAGCTGTGACTTCCTCATTCCGATACAACCAGCTGACAATGGGAGCAGGTGAACTAGTAACACGGCAAACAACTTCTGCGTCTTCTCCCTGCCTGAACTCTTGTGGAGAAATTATGTCTCGAAAAGTGAGCTTTTCTGAAAAGGAAGAAAACAGAATATAGTAAGTGTCTTCTTGTTAACTTAGCATTAAAATTATATGTGACACCAAATCAGATAAAGATAACTATTAAGCCTTCTCACTGTGATATACAGAATTGTTTCCATAACACAAGTATCCCAGATAAGACTCAAACGGTCGTGGACACATGACTTCCCTTCTGTCTGTAGAAATGATTTTACAGTCATTTTGCATTATGAAAATCTGTTTTATTTAAACTGAGCAGGTTTTAGAAATACATTTTTCATTGTTTTCAATGCTACAGAGCCCAGTTTTGAAACTCTAGGTTTCTAGAGGTTTATATATTCAGGTTAATAGTCTATTTACTCTCGTTTTATTCCTCATGATCTTGTTATTGAATTAAAATCTCACGGATTTTATTCCATCAGAACTTCCACCAAACCCACCAAAATTATTTGGAAAAATCTTATTAAAAAGGTGGAAATTTAGTCTCACTCACTGTGAAAAACATCAGCTGAGTAAAACATAAAACGTTTAAAACTAGTAAGAATCTATATGGAAAAACTTAATATTATTAAGTCATAAGAATTTGCAGCATTTTTTTTTGAGGAATAAAAAGTATTTTTTTAGGCCTGATGAGGCTTTTAGTTTTTTCAACCCCAAATAACAAAACTTGATATTTAATTTTATTAGTGGGTAGAATAAGTTCAGTATTTTTATAATTTGGTGTTGTAAGTCCAAGATGGCATTAATCCATGATCTCATACAAGATCTAATGAAGAAACCAACTGAATGACAAGAAATTCTGGAAGAATTTTCTGCACACAGAAGAAACAAACCAACCAATATGTAAATCAGAAAAAAAAAAAAAAAAAAAACACTCACAGACATGAGTACCGAACCACACCCTAGAAGTACAGTATATCCTGCTTTTTCCTTACTGTACATCACAAATATGAATACTGAAACTTTCATATGTCAGGTCCCACAAACCTTCACATTTCTTGCATAGTTCTTCAGGTTTATCTAACCTCACAATTATTAAAATTACCACATGTACACATTTCAAAAGATTTCAACCTTGCTCAGCAGTCTGCTAATGGAGTGACTGGCATTTCTAAGCATACAAATGAATTTCATAAAACTTGAAATCCTTTGAAATGCCAGCTTTCAAGTTATAATGTAATTGCTTGTAACTGTTATCGTCATTGTAATGGTTTAATGGTGGTGTTATCAATAGATTTTTTTTTTAAAAAAAAAAAAGTGTCTTTTGTTCTTTGAGTTACCTGTACATTTCAAAAACTATGCTTTATTATTCTACTATGCATTTTCTGTCTCATTGCAATTCCTTAGCAGTCAGTCCATCCACAAATATTTTTTATGAATATTAAAAAACTATTCTCCAAGGAAATTAGACAATAACTTAGTTGAAAGGCTGCTGGCATATGTCTCACTCTTTCACTAACAAAGACCTTGCCTTACGTCTTCACTGTGTACTTGTTTAATGTATTGCTTTTAGGTATTTTTGATTGATCTAAAGAATATAGTACAAAGTTATTCAACTAAATTGAGGAAAAAAAACCAAAACCACCTCAAACTCTCAGAGAATTTCTTACCACAATAGAATGTATTTACTTTTCAAATACACTCCTCAATTAGTTGTTTGGAATTGAAATGCATTTTGGTTGCTTATCACATTCAGCTTCATTGCTTTTTGGTAAAATTAAATTATGAGGCCAAGAATAGGAAAAAACTGGCATAAAAATAACTAATTCAGTCTAAACTCCACTTTCAAAATTACATATAATTCCTGCACTTTTATTTATGCATGTATTTGAAATATGTTGTAGATATATTTGTCATAAGAATTAGGTTGAGGTAATGTTTTCTCATATTTCCTATTTTCCATGAGGGGCATGCAGTGCACCCTCGTAAGATGGCGTTCTGACATACAAAGTAAAAGTGATCTACAATACTACAAAGTGGCCATCCATTTTATGTAAGTCTTCACCATAATATCTATTAACTAAACTGTAGGAGATGAAATTATTTGGAAGGTAAGGTTCAGAGCCTGGGAAGATATTTTGACAGGTTTTACTTTATGAATAGCAGTGGCTTTCATTTTTATCTTTGATTTGCAATTGATATTTTACTTACGATAAATCTCCAACACAACAGTAGCTTCCTGAGTTTGTCCTTTAGCATCTGTTGCTTGACACCGATATATACCAGCATCTTCTATATCTGCATTATAAATGGTTAGACGTGATCGAACACCTTCTTTCTGAACGACCACTCTTTGACTAGAAACAATCTTCTCTCCTTGTGGATTGTACCAATCTATATTCTCAGGCTCACCAATGGCTACAAATAAAACCAAAAAACAATCCAACATTAGAAGTTCAGGTACACATTACACAACACGTATGCCTACCTAATGTACAATGTCTATGCAATATCAGGAAATAGCTGAATTATAAGAGTTGCGAGAGAAAGACAAGCAAGGTAAAACTGCAGGCAGATGTATGATTGTTGAGACAGGATAACTAGTAGCTCATGGATTCAGAAGGGAAAAAACAAGCACAGAAAAGTATATAGTCTTAAAGGAAAGGAACAGGCTGATCAGCAGTAACTGGATCAACAGATCAAGGTATCAGTTAGTTGCGTTGACTGTGTAGACAGGCCATGTGTCACTGTCAATGGAAGATGACAACTCAGCAACATCAAGGTTCCACATCAGGCAAATGCAAACTCTTCTCCTCCTGACTAATACCTGCCTCACCAGAAAAGACTCTTTGGGTGTCTCATTAGGCTGGAGAGGATACTAAAGCTGAAAATATTTTAACTAAAGAAGCATCCAAATAGATATAAACTACCTTTACTGATACAGACAACTCAAACTGAGTGGTGATTCAGAGTCTGAAATTAATAGTTTCTAGACCGGAAACATGAACCCAGTGAAGATCTAGTATTTATAACAAGTCAATGTGAATATAGAAAAACATGCTAATTTAAGTTAATATTGTGGATCGATTAATTCAGTTTCAAATTATGTAGAAGGTTCAAAATCTTACAAAAAATAAATACCTGCAAGTAAAATGAATACATACCTGTGCATGTGAAGAACTTGGATTCACCCACGCTGAGCTCAACTTTGCTAAGAGAAATTGTAACTTGAAGTAGAGCTGAAAGATATAAAGTAGGTTGTGAACACATTTTGACATCAGTTTAAATTTTACATTTTTAGGTTTTTTATCTTCTCACTCTATAATATACAATTTGTTCAACAAATTTGAAAAGTTTCAGCTAAGCATTGTGTCTTTTGAACTGGAGTATATAGAGAAGTGGAGAAAACAATAAAGATTCTACAAAAACGATAATAGCATCATATCCTAAAACTGACGACAAAATTAAAGAAAAAAAAAGGGATAGAAATACACACAAATATAAACCAAAAAACTCAATGAGAATAAGGTGACTGGGAACACTCAGCATAGGCAGAACAAGGGTAAATCATGCCTGACCAGTCCCAATGCTTTCTAGGACAGAATTATCTGCATAGTTTTCTGGATGAGAGAAGAACAGTAGTTGGCAATTACCTCAACTTTACCAAGGCATTTGACACGGCCTCCCACAATATTCTCATATTGGGTATAAATAGGAAGGTTTTGTTAGTGGGGTATGGTACAAGGGGTGACTTCTGTGGGAGAGGGGTCAGGAGTTGTGCTAACATACACAGCCAGTTCTAGCTGGCTTCACAATGGACCCAGTGCAGGACACAGCTGAGACAGCTGGAGGGGTTTGTGGCACCTCTTAGAACACTAAGGCAGAGGAACAAGAACGCCAAAGCAATACGAGGTGGTCCACAGCACAGCTGGCACCACCCTGAAAGGACTGTGAGCAATGCATAAGCCCGTGCTAGAGCAACTACACTCCCAAAGGACTGTGGCCTGTGGATAACCCACAGCAGAACACAGGAAATGAGTTAGGCAGAAGCAGCACTGAAAGAAAGGTGCGAGAAAGAATGAATGACAGAAAGAAATCACTGTCCTCACCCCAACCTCCGGAGTCACCCATCAACTCACTGAAAGGACTTAGCATAACCTGCATTGATGGTGATAACAAGGGGAGTGGAGACTAGAAATGGGAAAGCAAAGGTATCTGGAGCCTGGGAAGGGGGAAGAAAGGTGTTTTCCCTAAGTGTTTAAGTATTTGTTCTTCATTTCCCAATACTCAAATCAGTAATTAGATGTTTATGTTAATGACTGATAAATAAAGTTAAATTCCTCAAATAGAGTCTGTTTTGCCCACAAAAGAAATTTGCAAGTGATTTTCCTGTCTTCACCTTAACCCAGGAGTTTTCTCATTCCCAGTCTTCCTATTTTCATCCTTGCTGTCAGTGGGAGGAGTGAGCAAGTGTCTGTGTGAGAGCTTGGCCCAACACGCCACATCAAGTTAGGGTGTTACAATCTGGATAAGTGGACAGCTAGGCTGGTTAAAAACTAGTTGGATGGTTAGGCTTAGAGGGTAGTGGCTAATTGGTCATACTCTACCTGGAGACTCATAACAAGTGGTGTACTGTAGTGTTCTGTCCTGGGGTCTGTCCTATTTAACAAGTTTATCAGTAACGTGAAGGAGGTCATTGACCCCGAGACACTGGAAGAATGTATCAACAGGACCATAATATTCAATAAGACTAAATGCTAAGTTCTGCACCTAGGAGAGAATAACCTGTTGGGAGTCATACAGCTGGTGAGGAAAGGCTGGTGGGAGCTAGGCTTGTTCTGTCTGCAGAAGAAGAGAGCTGCAGGAGAACCTAAGAGTCACCTGCCCATATCTATGGGGAATTAATCAAGATGGAGCCAGGCTTTTCACAGCAGTGTATGGCAGATAGAAGAAGGACAAGTTGAAACAATTGAGGTTCAGGCTAAGCATAAAGGAAACTTTTTCATGATACAGACAGTCAGGCATGGAGCAGATTGCCCAGAAAGATTATGCAATCTCACTTCTTTCAGTTTTCAAGAGCTTACTGGATAAAGCCTTGAACAACCGGTCTGTCTTTGGAAGTGACTGAAGTTTGAGCAAGAGGTTGGACTAGAGACCTTCTTAAGTCTCTTCCACCTTGAACTATCTTATGGTCCCATGACCCTATAAATAACCTACCCAACACAGCCAGTATTACTGGTGAAGGGCTTATTTCTGCAAAATAACTATGTACTCTTCAATAATCAAGGTTCCAGCATTACAATCATCCTAAGTATCTGTAGCTCTTTAACATTGATTATCTTACAAAATTGGACAATAAATTTTCACGAACCAATAACAAGGATAAAGTCAGTCACATTAATTTCAAGCTCTAAGCAAGACAGAAACAGTCAAAAAGAGAAAAAAAATGACTTATTTTTAGGAAAGAAAATAATATCAATTTTAATTATTATATATAGTAGAATAATGGGGTGCATATGCATTTTTAAAAATACTGTTCAAAAAAACTAGGGTTTTCAGTCTTTAAACATAATTATTATGGTCTATTCTGTATATGTGGAAATATTTCCCATTTTTGAAAACTGAAACACAAATTACAGTGTATACTGAATGTCTGAAGATTTCTAGATTCCTTTTGTACAATTGGTATGAAAGTCGTACAGGACAAATATCTCTAGAGGTGGGGAGTATTACATTCCAAATTAACTTTTCGGTGTAACAGATTTTACCCATGAATATGTTAGAACTTTAAAACTTGCCAAAACCCATAATTATTCAGTTCTATTGATAGAAAATATAGAAGAAAAGATACGCATAGAAAAAATATTACACAGGAATTGTTCCATACATATAAATGTGACAATTATTACTATTAAGAGAAAAATGTCATGAAATGCATTTGTTATTAATCAATACGCTTTCAGATAATCAGTCTGGATAAGCAAGAATTAGACACAATCTTATTATTTTGTTCAACAGTCATACCTAAAGACAAAAAAAAAGAAAACTGGAGATTACTTCAGTATCAGTTTGCCAAATTACATGTAATAGAATTTTGGGTATTTGCTCCCAAAAAAAAAAAAAATTCAAACATCTGTCATCTGTACATTTTTCATGGGGTGTCCTGAATTCTGGATACTTTTCCTGAGGAGATCATCAGGACCTGGGTCTGTTTAGCCTGGAGAAAAGAAGACTGAGAGGAGATCTTATCAATGCTTATAAATATTGAAAGAGTGGACGTCAAGAGGATGGGGCCAGAGTCTTTTCAGTGGTGCCCAGTGACACGACAAGGGGCAATGGGCACAAACTGGAACACAGGAAGTTCCATCTGAACATAAGGATGGTGTCACTTTGATTGTGCCAGAGCACTGGAACAGGCTGCCCAGAAAGGTTGTGGAGTCTCCTTCTCTGGAGATACTCAAAACCCATCTGGACACAATCCTGTGCAACCTGCTCTAGGTGAACCTGCTTTAGTAAAGGGGTTAGATCTCCAGAGGATCATTCCAAGGCCTACCATTCTGTGATTACAATTGAACTTTTTTTTTTTTAAATTATTATTAATATTTTGTACCCTGCCTCCCCTAATAGTTAAAAAGAAAAAATACAAAAAGCTCTCAAGAATACATCTTACTTAAGACAAAAGTAAATATCTGTGTGTATACTTTTTGCTAAGATCAAAACTTATCAATCCATAAAGACCATCAGGAGGAGGGCATGACTGCCTAGAGGTCAGGAAGAAATTGAAGTGGACTGTAAAAATGTTGAATCTAGTAGCAGAGCAGGTACCAGTAGCATTCTCATTGCAATAGCAAGGAATACAGTGAAGGCTCCTTTAGGACACACACATAGCACTGACAAGAGACTAATGTGCTCATTCTCATCTACGGTGTTCATATCCATGGTACCAGAAGCAAAGGACAAGCTTAAGCGTAGGAAAGGAAACAAGTTTCAGACAAAGTTATATTTTTGTTGTAAGAAGCATCAAGGAGTAATAAATCATCCAGTAGCCTGCTCAAAGCCTCACTTCTTTAATTATCTGTCAGGGTAAGCTTCACTTCAACCTCAGGACATATTACTGCTGGTAATTACAAGGTACTAATAAATTCAGAGGTCGGGGGTTTCAAGTAATTAGAGCCAGGACATTTATTTCAAATCATAGACTTGCTTTTAGGTCCTATGCCACCACTTGTCTAGTATTATGGTTTTTTACACAGTTTGTAGTCTTGTAGAGTTGCCTCAGAAATATATACGTTAGCATTTCCACAGTATTGCTTCAAGGACAAGTTCATTGCTTTGTTCCAATAATTGTAATAACTGATGCTGAACTATGTAAATGAAATAGATTAAGTAATAAACGTCAGGCAGAATGTAAGGAACTGCAGAATGAGAAGTGAAAAGCAAAGTTACAGCATATTTTTCCTTCATGAATGAAATAGCTATGTGAGACTGTAACAGTTTTGGCAAAGGGCCAAATTCCATTTAAAATTCTTAGCATAAGTGTAGTTAAAAATTCTGTGGAGACATGTTAGCTGCATATCTGAAACCAAAAGGAAATAATATTTTCTGCATATGGTACTTTAATATTTACAAAATAGAAAAATGTAAGACCATCTGTCCAGTATTTCCAGCCTTATTGTCTTCCTAGCTCTGCTTCGTGTAAATACAAAAATACTGCTTTATGCAAACTAGACTGAAAAATATTGCCCTTATTATTGAAAAAGAAGTGATTAATCTAGCAATCTCTGCTTATTAAATAGTCAGGCAATTAGTCCAGTACTAAGCTAGAAGGTTCTCTTATCACTTGCTGAAAGTAAAATATTACGAAGAGACAACACATCCAGAAAATTTTACATTACTTCCAAATTTATTTCAAGAACTACATAGATGCTTTAGATTATTTTAAGCTCTGATGAAGATGGCATGCAATGTATGCACAATTCAAGTTACTGCTGTACACTAACGGCTAATGGATTAACATAAAAGGGAGTTGTTTGTACCAGACTGGTCAGAATGTCTTTGAATACACAGGTGAATGCTTATTTTATCAGGTCACTGAAGATGTTCCAAAAATTCAAGTCAGTAGAGGCTGTGTCTAGCTCTGCTGAACCAAGACCAGAAATGAATAGTGGCTTCTTGATAGTTCTGACATAATATTGCCTCTTCCCATGTTTTCAAGGACATTACCCAAGTAGGTATAGAAAGAAAGAAAGAAAGAAAGAAAGAAAGAAAGGGCAAGATCTAGAAGATCTCTTCAGGTAGAACACTGTGGAGTGTGACGCTACTGTAGTATAGCCCTTCTGGAAAAAAAGTGAAATCAGTCAGGGCTTCACTCAGTCTTCAGTACATGTGCAATTTTATAGCAATAAAAACCCCACCCCACTATTAGAACTAGGTGATCTAACCAATCTCTTCCCTTTTAATCACAGTCATTATAAAAGAGTTATCAGCTGTACTACACTAAGAGGATTCTGCTGAATTATTCCTTAATGAGTTTAAAAATCACTTAGGAAGATAAGTAAGAATAGTAATAGGAGGTCCATTTGTTATGTTAAACACGGAGACAGATGACTCTATTCATAAGACCTAATACTTAGACTAATTGATTTCAGTCCCATTTGCAGTACTATCCTTCACATTTCAGAGCTAGCATCACAATCTTGTCATAGCTCTGTCTACACAGAACTGAAGTGTCATCAATGAGAGCTTAGAAAAAGTGTAATGGTCACTCACATATGTACTTCTATTGTCACTTACCAATATAGTAAAACATGTTAAATGTGTATACTATACAAATGTGCATTTAAAACATACATATAAGATAATAAAAAGGTAAAGGAGATAAAATCTGAAAAATATTGGTAAAGCTCTGCTCCAAGAGTAAACCCATCTACCAACTTCTTGATAATTCCATTTCTTAAAAAAACACCCAAACACTCAAAAAAAAACCCTAAAACAAACCAAAACCCATCGGAGGAGCTTCCTTTTGTTTGTATTGAAAAGTACGACACCAGGCAGATACCAAAACCCAAAACGTACCACATTCTACCCCAGATTCCACAATGTAAATTTAGTACAATATAGTTGTACTGTTTTATGCTACATCAATAGATCTGAACGCTTTTTAGAATTTACTTACAAGCAATGAGACAGCACTCTGCTGTGCAGGGGTCTTTCTAAATCTGTTTGGCTGCAAACCCAATGAAAGGGAGAGGGTAATGTGAAGGCAGTAAAAAGGAAAGTGCACAGCTATGAAGACAAAAGGCATAGCTTGGAATCAACATGGAACAAAGTAAGAGGAGTGATAGCAACAGAAGCTAATTCAGATAGTTTTGTCAGTGGCTTCTGAGAAAGAACAAGTAGACTACAAGATATAGCTGAGGACTGTATTATTGTGAAAGTCCTAACTCTGTTTAGCGTTCTCTGACCATAGTTACAGTCTAGGCTGTTGGTATGCTTTGACTTCATGTAGTAAGTAAGCGGATGTGGGAGATGTGGTTTTGCTTTCAGTAAATGATTACACTAGTATTTAATATGCCTAGAAAACTTGGTTTCATTATTCTTGAGCATGAAGAAATTAGTAAGTTTTGGATTGGTATCAAATTCAGTCCCAGAACAACCATTCATCCAGCTAATCTTTTTTCCCTTTATTATGCAGGTTTCTGAGAATATTCCATTTAAATCCACAAATTCCCAGATAAAAGTAAATGGGTTTTGAACAAAAATTACACTAAAACAATCCTTTCAGAAACGGACTCTCTCTTAAATTTCTATTATTTTCTTGTTTTAATATATTTTGAAACACCAAAAAGGGTGGTTTGTTTTGTTTTTAAATACTATATTTTACATCAGTTTGGACTCCTAAGCTGAAATGAGGAAACAGAAATTATTAAGTGTACACTGAACTTGTTAAGTATCAGAAAATTCAAGGGCATTTTATGTTAGGGCAAATGCCTGCTTAGTTTTGGTTTGGTTTGTTTTTTCAGATCTTAATCAGTTAATTTATTTCAGCTACTAATTCAGCAGTCAGAAATATGAAAAAATTGCACAAACCATGAAGTTACAGTTCTGTAAGAGAAAGTCTGATCTGAGCTGTTTCTGTAAGTAATCAAACAATCAGGATCCATACACCTCTGCCCTAAAGAGTTCCATTAAAACAACAGTACAAAATAGAGCTGAATTAGTCTTGTAAGCTGTTTGCACTCAAGAGACTGAATCACCAAATGGAAAGAATGTTCAGTCATCTTAGGTCACCTAAAGTACTTTTTTTTTTTTTTCATACAGGCAATGAAGAAAACTCCATCATCACAGACCTTTGAAGAGGGAATGCCATGTAGTCAGATGTTACACAAAAGATGACCATTAAAGCTAATGACACCATTAATAAAATTATCATATTAACCAGCAATCCCATAAGAAAATGTTAGACAAAATAGGATTTTACCTCAATGTCACATCTCTTACATCTAAGTGGGGAAGAAATCCTATCATCTGCATAGCCACAGAAAAGGAGAGATGATACTGAGCTTTTGAAGTCTGTCAGACTTGTAGAGTTTAAAAACGTCTAAAGTGTAATCCTTTGGGAATAAAAATAATGTTCAAGAATATTTTTCTTCTCTCTCTCTGTGTGAACCTGCAGTGAAAATTTAATCCAAATAGCCTATTCAAATGTAACTCACTCAACGTTTTATCATTTAAATGCACTTTTAGATTTTTTCTCAATTTGTTTCGTCAATTTAATAAACTACGTAAAGTTTTCTATTCAGAAAGCATTCAAATATCCTATAAGCAATAGTACATTACTTTTTATTTTCTTTTTTCTTATTAATAAAGATATATTAACTGGCCTAATGATAGTCTGTCTTCCATTCAGTGGCCTTGAATGCTTGCTTGCAGTTTGTTTTGTAGAAATATCTGGAAGATAAACTGCATCTACAAAGCCTATAAACCAAAATTTAAGACATCAAGCTTCACAATTCATTAAGTAGAAACTTCTGTTATACTGAACTATTTCATCACATCAGCATTAATTTGGATTTGTCAGTAGGAAACACAGTCATAATACAAAGTTCTAAAGTTTTATTTGAATCATTATGGATTCCTTGTTGAACTTCTGTCTTAGAGCGTACAGAGTGGTTTATTTTTAGGTAGACAAAACAGTCTTTGTGTCACCACGAATTCATTTCCTACATCTGTTGAAGTGTCATTTTCCCTGATGAGAAGTGCTAGGAGTCACTCGAAGTTCAAACCGCCTTCTGGGTCATAACAGATGTTATAGAGGTGAAACCCAAAATACAAGAGAACCAACACAATCCAGTTTTGTACAAGAATGGCACAAATACCGAAGTACAAAAATCTTCTGTTAAATATTCTTTTCTACGACACCTGCAGCAGAAACAGTAAAATAGATAAGCTATTAATATCTGAGCAGAGACAGCATACAACTGTAAAACGGGACATTCCTTAAACAACGTCTGCTTGTTATGACTTTATCTGCAAGACTTATTGCAAACAGAAGTTACTCACTACTGCCTCCCCAAACTCAAGCAAACTCCTGTTTAAAAATAAATAGATAAATATAAACATTGTGAGTTTTATTGAGATTTCCAAATAAGCTGATACTGCGAGCTCAGTTCTCTCAAAAGGTAAGAGATGGGATAATGATGTAAATATTTAAATACAGATTTACAAGCTCAACCTTATTCAGATATTTTAAAAAGCATTTAATAAATATTTAATCTATATTTTCTAATCATGGCTTTGAAGCTTATCACAGAAAAATAAGATTAAAAGATATCCAAATTAAATATAAGAATATTAAGCTATTTTAACTGTACAGAAACATACTGGGGAATTTTTATCATATATTGATCTCATACATAAATAAATAGATAGATATATGATAAAAAATAATATAGAATAGGATTATTATACTTATCAAAGCTTAACACCACCTTAACGAGATTTCCTCACTCTGAAAATATTTCTTTTTGGCAGCAATAAACAGAAAGAAAAAGTATTTCAAAAGCCTATGAATTTTAACATGTTTCCCAAACTGAAAATTATGCAGTCAGTGAATTCTTAGTTTCATAATTTCTCTCACAGCCAAGGTAGAATCTTCTAAAAACCAGAAGAACCTCAATAGAGATAAATTTGAAAAATTAAGACCTTAATCTTCAAAGTAACAATGTTTCAGTAACACAAATCTAGAATGAGAGGTGTACAGTAAGTGGGAGGCTGGGGGCACACTTGCAGGCGGGGTAATTTTTTTTTTTTTTTTGTTAATATTAAATTTCTTTTCCCAAGGAACAAGCAATAGGATGAGAGGAAATTGCCTCAAGTTGTGCCAGAGGAGGTTTAGACCAGATATCAGGAAAAATTTCTTTACAGAAAGGGTGGTCAAGCATTGGAAGAGGCTGCCCAGGGATGTGGTGGAGTCACCATCCCTGGAGGTATCTAAAAGATGTATACAACTTCTAGTGAAACAGTTTAGTGGTGGATTTTAGGTTTGCAGATGGACTCAGTGATCTTAAAGGTCTTATCCAGCCCAAACGATTCTATGAATCTGGTTTTTTTTTTTTAATCTAATCAAAAATCGATTTAATAAATTTGCAAAACTTAAAAGCTCACTACAAAACCTTAAAAAAATGCATTGCCCTCATTCAATAAACAGAAATCATTAATAGTACAGCTGGTAGCATTTATTTGAACAGGAATATTTTGAATCTTAATAAATGTAAAATGTATTTAAACATATAACACCTCTCACCTACTGTTATGCAACACTAGTACAGGCCTTTATAGGAAGCAGTTCACAAACTATATCATAGGGATACAGTGCGTGCATCACAGATGGGCTGCAATTTGAACATATCTCTCACCTATGGAGAGAGGCTGAGAGACCTGGGACAGTTGAGCCTGGAGGAGAGAAGGCTCAGGGGGAGATTTCAACCATATATACAAACACCCAATGTGGGGAGTAAAGAGGAGGGACCCAGGCTCGTCTCAGTAGTGCTGAATGACAGGACAAGTGGCAATGTGTATAACCCCAAATATCAGAAATTCTGCTTAAACATCGTTCTGTTTAAACACCCACTTTTTTATTGTGACCGTGATCAGCGTCACGGGTTAAAACTATGAGGTTGTTCTATCCCAAAAGGTTTCGCGACTACACGGGTTTGGAGGCAAGGTAAACCCGCCCAAACCTACACGAACCACTCATTAGGCTTTGTTTAGGCAAAGGAAAAGGAACGTGATACACAGGGCTTAACTTAAGGGGGGTGAGAAACAGAAGCGTTTTAATAGTGAACGCCATCAAAACCATAAAGCGATCATTCAAAGTTAAACAGGACCGATCAAAAAGGAAAGAAAGATATTAATAAGCACATAAATATATATACACACACACATTCCTTCTCTCCGCCGAATCAACATCCCCGCTAAACCAAAGGACGCGCCACAGGGCTGCACCACCGGGGGGGCGGGGGGTGGGGAGGGGCGAGACTCACCGGAAAGTTTTTAACCTCCCGGGTCCAGCCCAGAACGAACTGTCCAAAGCAAACTTTCGCAAAGAGAGTCTTTCCGCTCACCCGTGGCAGAAAACGGCATCCTATCTCCTCCATGGGCGTTCATCTGTCCCTCCGTCGGACAGTGACGGCCGTGCCGGTCCCGGCAGGACTCTGCACCGGCTCTTTGCGGGCGGCGGATCTCTCGGTGTGGGGGCGGGGTCGCTTCGCACACCCCTTTCCACCCCCTCGAGGCAAACGGGAAAGTGCTTGCGAAAGAAAATCTTCTACTGCTGCGTGGAGGCAGGCGGCGTCTTGTCTCTCTCTCTGTTAGAAATCTCTCTCGGGTCCTTGTCGGTAAACTCCAATGTGCTCGCCAGGGAGTGCCTCAAACTCCGCTTCTTACGTGCCCGTTCACGGAGGCGTCTCTGAATGTCTCTTCTGCCAATCGGGGAACCGAGAGGGCGGGCGATTCTCTGTCCAGAAGCCGCCAGAAACTTTTCCCGCACTTCGGGGGAAAGGAGAGGGGAGGACAGAAGGGCTCACCCCCCGCCGGCGCCATCTTGACCCGTCACAATCAGACACTGAAACTCATTGCCCAGAGAGACTGGTGACCCTCCCTTGTAAGGGCTGGGCAGGCCACTAGACAAATGACAGATGGTCTCTATTAACTCCTCTCCCTTCCCAAAGGGGAAGGGAAAGGGAATAAGGCAGAGAGACATATAGACTGGGAAAGAAAACTAACACTGCTTTAATGAAAATAATAACAGTAAAACGAACTGTATACAAATATATACAGTACCAATACCGAACTTCCCCCCCCGCCCCAATGGCAATTACGTCACTGTCACCACTGATACCGTGGGCAGGCACTGGGGAAAGGTCAGACTGGACTCAGCGCCAGATGGGAAACGGATTCAGGAGCTGGGTTCTGGAACTGGATTCAGGAATGCACGGATTGAGATCGAAGGCAGAATGGACAGAGTCCTTTTCGAACACTGGCCATTGAAAAAGAGAGCTTGACCCTTGTAATCCCTCATCTTTTTACCAACTATGATGTAAAAACCTCTGCCCCTGAAGAGTCTGGTTCTTCTGAACCTGGCAGACTAAGGTCTGGATATTCCAAGATATCAGTTAATCAATGTTCCTCATGATTCTAATGAGTGGTAGAAAACATTGTGAAAAACGGATCCTTCCATGTCTCACAGAAGCCAAGAGTCTGCACATTCTCAAACAGTACACAACCCACCCTCACAACGTCTGCTTCAAGCACAGCCCACAGAGGACTCTCATCGTGTTTCTCTTGTGAAGTATGTATTCAGAGATTTTTCTAAAAAGAAATTACTGTTGCTAAAAGACGGTACTCTAATAAAGATAGGACAAGAAATCACATCAGATATGACCTCCAGAGATGCTTCCCAACCAACATCTCCAGAATCTTGTGATTCTAAGGGAAATATCATAAAAGTTAGGAGACAGGACTATACATTAAAATAATTTTGCGCATCAAAGTAAGAAATAGGCACAGACAATCCAGTTGATAATCTGAACAGGTGATAGCTCAGAGAAAACCTCCCAGGAAACAAACTGATGCAACAAGCTAATCAAATCTGAACTAAGTATCTCTGACAGAATGTGAAGAATCTACCACATTCTAACATACAAAAATGCTTATGCTAAGTCCAAACTGTTGTATTCATGCATTTTATAATTCAGTGTGGTGGCTTGACACTGGCTGGACACCAGATGCCCACCAAAGCCACTCTATCACTCCCCTCCTCAACTGGACAAGGAAGAGAAAATAGCTTGTGGGTTGAGGTAAAGACCGGAAGATATCACTCAGCAATTACTGTCATGGGCAGAACAGACTCGATTTGGGAAAATTAATTTAATTTACTACCAATCAAATCAGAGTAGGGTAATAAGAAATAAAACAAAATCTTAAAATTCTTTCCTCCACCCCTTCCTTCTTCCTAGGCTTAACTTTAGTCATGAGTTCTCTACCTCCGCCCCACCAGCAGCACAGGGGAACGGGGAATGGGGGTAGTTGTGATGGACCGCTAAATGCCAACATTAGGTATGATACCTTAAACAACTGTTTTTGGACAGGTGCTGCTTTGTCCTGTTAACTTGGACTGCCTGGCTATAGGGAGCAGCCCCTGCCCCATGCCAGCTCCCTGCCAAGGTTCCAGTTCCCCTGCCTTGAAGGAGCGGCAGAACCCATTGCCAGGTGATCCCCCCTCCTGAGTTCGGAGGCTTGTCACTCTGAATGTGCAGGCATCAGGGTCACCTTGCAGTCATGGCAGTGGAGGGGGCAAAACACACTGAGACCGCAGCCCCATTCAACTGCGCATGTCCTGGAACCCCAGATCCTTTCCTGGAATCGTCCAGAAGGAGCAGCTGCACACGCTCAGCTGAGGAACTGAGCCCTATAAAGGGAGAGACCCCAGAGTCTCTGAGGTCGGTGACGGCATGCATGACCCCCACCACCAAAGGAACCCGAGAGCGACAGCAGACCCTGCTGGACACAGACAAGCATCGCTGGAGACCATTCCAAGGGTGGTGAGACTTTCTCTATCTGCTTATTTTTCCTCTTTCCTCCTCTTCTTTATCTTCTCTGCTTTCCTGCACCAGTGTTCTAGTTTATGCCAATGCCAAACCATTGTTGTTAAAACAATTTGATTTTGCCTGAATACTTTATCCAATACCCATATTGGGCTTAGCCTGTGTTATTCAGCCCATTAGTTTTAATAAAGTTGTGTTATATTGTTCCTCTTTGTCGTGACTCTGCCGACTTTGTGGTTCTGCTGAGCAGAGCTTGGCTGCCTAGTTTGTACACCTTTCAGGGGATCAGAAAGATTCACCTCCCTCATCACCCACTGTGTGGGGCGAGACAGTAGTCAGCTCATCACACATTGTCTTTGCCCCTCCATACTCCTCAGGAGGAGGACTCCTCACACTCTTCCCCTGCTCCAACGTGGGGTCCCTCCCATGGGCTGCAGTTCTTCATGAACTTCTCCAACATGGGTCCATTCTACAGGGTTCAGTCATTCAGTAACAGACTACTCCAGCGTGGGTCTCCCATGAGGTCACAAGCCCTGCCAACAAACCTGCTCCAGCACGGGCTCCTCTTTCTCCATGGGTCCAGAGGTTCTGCCAGGAGCCTGGTCCAGTTCAGGCTTCCCACAGGCTCACATCCTCCTTCGGGCATCCACCTGGTCCAGCATGGGGTTCTTCATGAGCTGCAGGTGGATATTTGCTCCACCATTAACCTCCATGGGCTGCAGGGGACAACCTGCCTCACCATGATCTTCACCATGAACTGCAAGAGAATCTCTGCTCCAGCACCTGAAGCACCTCCTTCCCCTCCTTCTTCACTGACGTTGGTGTCTGCAGCATTGTTTCTCTCACATATTCTTACCCCTCTCTCCCAGCTGCAATTGCTGTTTGTGTGTTTGTTTTATTTTGTTTCCCTCAAATGTGATATCACAGAGGTGCTACCACTATCACTGATGGGCTCGGCTATGGCCAGAAGTGGGTCCGTCTTGGAACTGGCTGGCATTAAAGGACATTTGTTTCTGTAACGTTGTTGTGAAAAAAAGGCCACATCTTCAGCTGATGACAGGAAGTATTTTAACATCAGTGAGAACCCTTCTTGACAATTACATAATAAACATATAAAATGCAGACATGAAGATTGTATTTCTAATTATACTGCTTCCCTGTTGTCATAAAACTAGGCGGTTCAAGTGCAAACCACATGATAAAGCTTTTCATATTAGCATAAACGTCAAAAGCATTTCTTACACATAAAGAACTCCATTACAGCAAAGAAAGCTTTTATTTTACATATAAATTAATGAAGCTTTACTTCCATATATGCTATGGTCTTTCAAGACCCATGGGATCAGAAAGCTAATACCAGATTTAAGTGCATGATCTGACACTGAATCCTCAAGTGGCAAAATACAACTCCTACTGCTAAGCATCCACTCCTGTTATTTCAAAGAATAAAAACTAAATCGTTTGGGAGTTAATTTATAATGACTTTAATCTCACTACAGAAACTTTTATTCGTTATTCCTCACAATGTTCTGGAAAATAAGATTCTAGATATCTAAAAATCATATTCAAGATAACTGTCTGTATTTGGGTATGAAATATATGTACGTTTTTATACTCCAATTCACATTTGAATATTTATTCAGAGATTCAGTATGTTTAAAAGTTAGGATATAAAGAAGTTTTACAGATTCATTAGATCTACTAGAAGATAGGTCTTACTAACTTTGGTAAGCAATGTAGATGTCTAATAAAGGGCTTAGTTAATTTAACTTTTTTAACTATTCAAGTATTACCACTGCTTTCAAAATCAGCAATTAACTAAATATATACAATTATCTGTGAATACAACAGTTATCTGTGAAAAAGATGTCGTAAGATATAAATGCTATTGGTTGCAACAAGTTTTGCTGCTGTTTAACCGATCATTCAACAGATATCACTGAAAGTACTAAAATTTTTTTATATGTTAATAAAAAAAGTACTAAGTAAAATTTGAAGACTTCTTCCCTACATATTAAGCAAGGTTTCTACTGATAATATCAATTTTATCCTTTGATCCATGCAGCTGTGTCACTACTAGGACAACAGGGAACTAATATATGGCTTATACATGCAATACGTTCTGAAACTATTACTGATACTAGACCTATGATTAAGTCAGTCCTCCTGAATTTTGATTTTAACAGCATTGATTATCTTTGGTAGGAATACTAATAACCCTTTAGATATTGAATTGCTCACAGGTAACAGAATGCCTATCAGAAACAAGCTAATCATCTATGAGCTTTAATAAATGACTGACTTGGCCCCATATATACTGCATGGGGGCAAAATTCCTGTTGAAAAAGGGAAGATGTTACTTAAAATTATTAAAATAAAAATAGTTTTTAATGTTGCCGATACCTTCCATCAAAGGATCCAGAAGCTGTACTAGAATTTACACAAACTACGGACATGATAAGCCTTGATGAAAATGTAGAATCTAGTCAATTTCAAGATTCTCAACAATTACATTTTCTGTCCAGTTTTGCATAGGAATGACAGTATTTATGAGCTATCGCCTGAAGTATATAATTTGTACACTCAAATGCAAAGTTTTCAGTGGGTCTCCCTGAGCAGAGTGCTTAGTCTCTTTTAATTAGGGGGCTATCTATAAATGGAAATGTGCAGCCGTCACCAACAAACTGCAGAATGTTAGCAGGGGCAAGTCCCTTCCATTAGCTAGCAGCACAGAACAATAGAAAACCTTTGGGACTGACCTCCTGAAGCCCATGCTGCATGAGTTGCAGAAATTTTATTTTGGACTAGCACTTGTTTGGTCCTGTTAACTGAAAGGCCTTCAGTGGGCAAGAGTTCCTTAGATGTATTACTTTAGGAATATATCTTTTAGTTCAGTTTCAACAGAAAAGAACCCAGTCTGATTGCTCTGGGAACCTTGAGTAACATGAGTCAAAACACAGTAGGAATGGATATCTGGGAAATTTGCTTCTAAAGCACGCTGACGATCCAGTGCTAATGTAGAGGCACCTTATAATTTAAGAATTAGAATTATAATAATGAGAACTACATACAGCTAGAATTATAAATTAGGATTTTTTTAAAATTAGTTTTCATAATCTTAAACAGTTTTTGTTTCAAATATCTTCACTGAACCAATTTACTTGAAAAGAGACTAATGTTTGCAAAGTTTTATCATACATTTGTGAAAATGACCTGAAACTTCGAAACTTAAATATTAAAACCACAAAAATACAGTTAATCTACCTCAAAAGAACAACTGCCTATTAAGGTATTATAAAAAACTTAAACTATTGCTGTTAATACAGTTAAAGTATTCTCTTTGACTTGTGGAAAAAATGTCAGAACAGCCTCATGAGTCCTATCTGGATTATAACAGTAGGATCTGGCATAAATATTCCTTCTGTTTCAAAAAATTAAAAGTTCAAGGAAATGCTTACAAAATAAGTGACACTGCCAGAGATCATAAGAAATCACACTGACTTTTCAAGCTCTTTCTTTTAACCCTTAAGCTCTTTGATCTTTGATGCTACTGTATGGGTACTAGCAAGTTCCCATCTTTAATTATCTTGATTTAGGAAACTAATTTTCTCTCAAAGGATTGCATTGAAAGCTTTCTAAATGAGAACCAACAGGGTTGCAGTTAATATGAAAGTAGCCAGAGAAATTAATAAACAATCTAATGTACCAGACAATCATAAGCTTTTAAAAATCAATCTTTTCATGACATTAAATGCATAATTATTAAGGCTGCCATAATTCCTCAGATTAAATCTTCTACTGGTGAAGTTATAGCTTGTTTAAAGTTTATAAGTATTTTTGGTATGTAAGCACAAATAAACTCCGAATTTCAGGAAAAAACCCACCAAACAGGTCAGGTTAGAAGTTTATCTAGCCAGTACTGCAGTTTTTAGAGCAGTGAATAACAGGAAAATCCGAGGAATCAGCACAAGTGTGTACAATTGGTTT
The DNA here is from genome assembly GCA_009769605.1 of Bucorvus abyssinicus. NCBI lineage: Eukaryota > Metazoa > Chordata > Aves > Bucerotiformes > Bucorvidae > Bucorvus > Bucorvus abyssinicus. The sequence continues at coordinate 14,469,506 of CM020030.1, read as the reverse complement.
TTTTCACTCCAAGTGCTGGCAATTTGGCATCCAAAGGTCTGTTTGAAACATTCACAGTTTTAACATCTCCTGAAAGATCTATCCTGTTAGAGCATCTTCAGTATCATCTAAGCCCTTAAAACTTCTGGCTTCCTCAACAAATGATGACAATTAATTACATTATTTAATTATACTTTTCAAAAAATGAATTCCTGTGCTTCAGTCGGTGCCAGATTCTTTCACTGAGCATTTCTTTCTTCTGCTATTCTGAGTATAAAAATTTATGTAATAATTTCTTGTTCCCTTCCTCCGTTATCTCCTGATTATACAGAATTCTACAATCAGTCTTTTCTCTAACTGAAGCACAATGCTCAGCCAGATCATTATCATTCATTAGGGCTTCCCAACTGACATATCATTAGACAGAATTTCAGAAAAAGGTTGAATTTCAATTCCCAGGTATGCTTGACAAGTATAGTTTTTAAAGATGACATCATAAGTAACTGGGATTTCTTTGTTTTCCTATGTTATGTTACTCTGGAACACACAAGCAATAAACACAATTTGTATTTGCTACAACAACCAAGAAACACGTTTCATTAAAATTAATTACAGAATTAAAGGAATATAAATTAGCATTGTATTTCTGCTTCCACTGCCAAATGCCCAAACACAATCTGTACCAAATAATGCTGTGCTGATCACTGAACAATTTGTGTACTAATATTAACACCCTTTCTCACATATGGTGATGAAACATTTCTAAAAATAAATAAATCTCCAGTTCTAGATTTTTTGATTTATAGTTCTCCTGTCTTCCTGCTCCCAATCCCAACAGTGTTAGTTTCTCAGAATTTTCTCCACGTTACTAGCAAACATAATCCATTACAATATTCCAAACAGAAAACCCACTTGGAAATGTGTTATCTATGAAATTCTATTCTTTAAAATGTAAAACGACCATTGACTCATCTGGTTATGTTCTAAGAGAAACACCTTATTAAAACCCAAATAAAGAAATCAGAACAACAAATCATATGATGATGATCACATATAGAATTATAATATTTGCATATATATGGATTACACATTGTGGACCTCATATGTTTATATACACACATATATTTGTTCCAGCACTGATTTCAAACTGTTTCCTCTATCAACAATCATTCATTTAAATATTTCCAAACACACCTCACAACAGCATTGTCTTTTCTCTTTCCCAGAATAGCCTATCTTTCTTTCAGTAAAAGAAAAGGAGCATCACAAATCAGGACCACTGATCTCAGTGGCAGTGATAGCTGATTCTGAATGAGACCAATTATGAAACTTGTTTCAGGTTATGTGTTATAAGCTGCTTCCATAGGAAGACAAATTGATGTCTTTGATTCAAGCCTTAATATAAATTAGATATAGTTTCACAGTCAGTTCCACTTTTTTGTCCTATGATTCTGTTGAATTATTCTTCTCTAGAATAAATAGTTCCCTAAGAAAAAACTGGGATGAAACAATATATGGAATTTCATAGGACTTTCTATAGCATTCAAAACTATGGACATAAATGACTTATTCATGGGAAAGTTAGGGGAACTAAAAGGTCACGTTTGTGACAAATCATAAGATGTTAGTTCATTCTTCAACAGAAAGCAAATTAGTTCAGCCACCAACTCCCAATACTCTACAGTATACTTGCATGTGAATATACAATTACCTCTTAAAGAAAAAAACCTAAACATTAAAAAAACTTGCTATTGAAAATAGAAAGCAGGAATTAATATACACCAAAAAGAAGTTTTTACAGACAGTGCAAATTACATGACAAAAAGTGCTATAATTCATTAAACTAAGCTGCACCACAAACAGCACACCTATTCTGAAGACATTGTGCAAATATCCTTTCCAACTTCCTCCATTTTGTTCTATATGACCTCTCACACAAAAATAATTTTCAGCTCCAGCATCTAAACCTCTAACATATTATCCCAATACTTTCTCAAATCCCTTAATTAAAAGCCCTTCCTTAGAAAGTTGAATATCCTGCTGTACATTTCCAAGAAACTCAGGAGCCTGACTGTGTCTTTAAGGCCTCTATGATTGTGTCAGGTCTGGCTGAAATTGGCCATTGTGTTTTATACTTAATAAAGGAAATGAAAAAAAAAAATCCATGTGCATCATTTTCTAGGTGTGCAATTTTATGCAGTACAACTATGTTCAATCAGTTTCCTCAGCCAGTTAAAATGTGAATACATAATAGTGGCAAAGAAACCCCCAAAATAACTACTGTGCCAAACCATTCAATAAGTATTTATCATTAAATTACTACACTGCTAGACTTCCTATGAAATATCAAAGTGGCTCTTGGGATGTACTACTGTTTTGAGTCTTGCTCTGCAAGTTCCCTAAATTTTCAAGACTTAAGCTCAGCGAGCACACTCTCACAGAATGTACAAGTTTTAGATTCAGTCTCTTACCACCTGTGTGACTCAGTAAATATATGTGCCCCTGCTGGGAGCAGGCATGTTGAGTGTTTGGTCCCGGGGGGTGGCTGGGCTGCCCTTGGCCCAAGCAGGGCTGAGCTGAGTTTTCCAGGTGCCCCATGGCTGAGTGTCCCTTACCCAGCCTGTCTGAGCTCCAGCTCTGTGAGCGCTGCTGGGGAAGCGCCTCAGCCCCATGCAGCCCTGCTGGTCAAACAGCTCCTGGGTCCATGGGGTTGTAGGGAAGCCTTCACCCCTTTCTCCCACTGGTATAGTAGGGAGGGTTAAGAAAGACATGTGTTCTTAAGATTGAGTAGGAAGAAAGCATCAATCTCATGCTTTTTTGAAATAGGAGGTGGGCATTGATCTCTTTCTGGCAAAGATCTCAAGATGCTGACGACTTGTCATAAACACCCTTACCTCCCCTTCCTGAGTACTGAAGTTGTCAACTTTAGGACCCAGAGAGTAAACTATCAAAAAAGTTACAAACACCGTGAAGGTTTTTCATGTAACAATTTTGAGGTTTTTTTTTTTTCATAAAAACTACCATGCTGTTAAAATTTAATGGGACTAATAATAAATTATTAGTGCCATTTAAATGATATGCTTGCTATTGCACATAACAAGATTTTGAGTGTCAACACACAAGGGGATTTGAATTTGGACCACTCATTTTTAAAGACAGCATCTCTATCTCAAAGCTGCAGGATAATTTGCGATGGAGTGCTCTCAATCTCTCTCCTGAGGATGTTTGCTTTGCATAAATAATAAAAAATATACTGAACAGGAACTGGAACCCAGGTGTTCTCTCTTTTACATGAGTATCTTAACATACTATAGAGCCATTCTGACTCGCAGGCAGAAATCTGCAAGAATAATTCGTAGCAATTATCTCTACATATATGATTATTTTGGTCAGATGTGATGTGACACCCCTTTACAACTTCAGGAAAAATGTACCATTTTATTTTTTCACTCTGAATGGTTTAGTTCATAAAAGGGAAAATACAAGGAATATTTGCTGACAAAGTATAACTTATTTGCTCCTTTTTAAATAATCTATATCCACCATCTTGGAAAATAAAATAGGCAAATTATTAAAACTTAAGTTTGAATTTTATAAACTATTTGGATCACTATTAGTTATCCAAAACAGAGTTTACAGACCACAATGATCTACCATCTACATTACCATAGTGCACCAGAAACATTGTGGGTATCAATTCACCTGGCCAAATTTAAATGACCTATTATAGGCAATGTCCCAAGTGATATATATTGAGAAGAAGGAAATAAACAATTTTAGAGCCAATCCATTATATCCTAAAATAGGTATGTAAAATGTATCAGTTGATTCACAACCTCCAAGTGCCCATTCTTTTTTTTTTTATTAGCTGCAAAAGGAATTTAACATGAGTAGGCTAACACCTCCCAAGAGCCAATATATCAAGAGACTTGATATATATTTGTGATATCTATCTTGATATATATTTCATATGTATTTGATTCTTGATATACATTGATAATTGATATATATTTGTGAGATAACTTAAAAGGTTCCAATTTAGAGAAATGTTGAATATTCCTCATCATTTCATTAATACAGTTATCTTTACTAAATATTCCTTAGGCCAAATTCTTAGCTTTTTGCACATGTTCATCAGTAGTTACCAGCAATATTCACTTGCCATATTTCTGCTGCACACCTTTATTTATAATTCAGTACTGAGCTTCTCACATCTCCTCTGCCATATGGCTTATAGAAAGGGGTAAGGTCCAGCAGCCTAAGCAACAGAGGCCAATGCTTGCAACAGTAAAAACTCCCATTCAAACCACTAAGGAAAAATGTAGATCATTGTTACATATAAAGCCAGAAACACTGGAGCTCTTTTCTAGTATGATATAGGAAAATTAAAACAAGAGATACCATAAAATAAAATCAAAATGCTTTCTTAATTATAAAGAATTCCCCCAGAAATTCCCCTAGATCTTTAACATACTTCCATTTTTTTTAGGAATATTTATGTTGCCTACTGAACTAACAGATTAATAAATAATCTCTAGTTTTACTTAACTGACCTAATCCATTATGATAACCTATGATTTTTTTTCAGCGCATTGCCTGATGAAATCCACAGAGAGCTAAATGACTAACTGTTCCTTTCCAGTTTGAATACACTGTGTAATAATGCTGGAAAATAGTTTCAGAAATGTCTCATTCTTGGTTGCAGATCCTAAAACACAAAGAATCTGAATTAAAAGATTATGAGAGCAAGGACTAGGAGGAACTAACAAACCCCTGAAGTTACATATAGAAATGGGGTTTATATGTGAAACTGTCCCTGAAAAATATGTATCAAAAAGAAAGAAAGCTTATGAAAAAGAGGTAAATATAAGTCTTCCTTATCTAGGAATGGACATAAGAAGACACAGAGTTACCAGTTTAACACCCTGAATGAAAGCTCCAACTCTTAGGATGAGTTCAAGTTCTGTACTAACCAGTCAGTATTAACACAGCTGGCAGATGCCTTAATGCATGTCAAGTGTTGCTCCTCTGAGTAGGAAATCTATCTGTGGATCTTCCACAGTCTTCCTTACCCTAGCAATGTCATTCAACTGGAAAATCAATTCAGTTTATCAAATCAAGTTGAAGAATCTAGTCCATATAAAGAATGCCATGAAAAATCAAATATAATTGTTATGGAGTATGAATAAAACTAATACTCATTCCTTCAGTGTTCAATTACAAATCCATCTTGAAACTATTTATTTGTACTAAGCATAAGGAAAACAAAAACTTATAAACATAATCTAAGCTAGTTTAGTTAGAGGTATCACATGAGGAAAAGATGTGGACTTTGATATTAAACAAACAAGGTAACACTGTCCAGATTATTGTGATAAAACATGGCAAAGAGTGAATGAATTCCCTTGAAGCCTAAATTTATATAAAAATATGTCACTATGTTTTCTTCCATATTTAATCTTCTGGGGGAAAAAAAAAAATCAAACACTTAATTGTCTGTCTTCATAAAATATCACCACTTGAACTAATGGCAGGTGTACACCACCTTTAATTATGCAGACTTGCCTTAGCCACATGGTAAGCATCAACTAGGAAATCCTAAACGGGTAAGTAGCAATACTATCTTAACTGCGAATCCACTGAAAAACAGATGTTTGTCCAACCTCAGATATTTGTATAGAAGGGCTGTTAACGAATTGAAAATTATTCATTTTCTATTCCATTTCCATTATATATTTACCACATAAGAAGATAAAAAGCCTTCTTTTCCCCAGAAACTACATGCTTGGAGAAAATACAATATGTTCGTGTACTTCACTGACAATGGCATTTTACAAGAGCACCAGTATTTTACAAAATTTACCATAAGCCAGAAGACTCATCACATTAAACCAATTCATTTTTTTTTTTTACAACATAAACCAAGACATTTAATCTCTATTTATGCAGACTGAATTAGGTTTGGAGGCTGGAGGTTCAAAGAACTGAAGCTGCTAATGCTGTTTAGATTTGAAAGTCAGCACTGATATCAGAAAATGAAAGACTCTAATCAGATTCTGAACACTGATTATCATTTTGGACTTCTGTAGCAGTACATGCAATGTAATCTGCTCTAAGTACTTTTTCCCTGGGAAAAAAAAACAAACCCGAGAAACGTAATACTGAAGAAGCCAAATGTGCTATTTTTTGCATAAAAGCAAGCACTATCTTGCAGATAATTTCAAATCTGAAAGATAAACTTCTGTGTCCATACTGCAATCATTCATTGCAGAATGCTTTAGTAACACTGCAAATCTAGTATGTTCCCAAGAGAAGCTCAAAATAGTCTTAAGTGTCTACTTTTTAGAGGAATGCTAAATAAAAAATGCATACATTTCTTGACAGAAAGCTTCATATGAAACATCAGATCATTTCTCATCTAAAAGGTGGTTTGTTTATCCTTCTTTCCTTCAAACAGGCAACCCTTTATACTTCAGCTTCCCAGTGATACCTTCAGTGATATCTCCTAAATCCTCTTGTATTTCTGGAGCTTGATTATTTATAGGTAATCTAGATCATAAATACAAAAATAATGAAGGAGAAATAGTCAGATGGCTTGTGTTGGATCTTCCCTGTCAAAGGATAGAAGGAGAGATGATAACATGTTTCTGTATTCTTGAGTAACCTACGCACATTTATTAACCTCATGAGACATCAAGTTGATCTGATGATCCATGTGAATCACTGAACAACAGAGTTATGTTGTTTTAACTGCTTATGATCAGCTCATGAAAATATGAACTAAATGAAGTGAAAACCCCCTCTGTCCCTCTCATCAGCAGAATTCCAGAGGTAGATGGTCTTGGAATGGCTTTTAGACAGATGGAGCGCAAAGTGAAAGTGATGCATACACAATGATTGCATGTGTCAAAGAATTCAAGTTAATAGCAGAAAAACATCTCTTTAGCATTCTAGTGATAGACCAGATATACGTTAACACTCGAGGTGCATCTCAGAATCTTTCATTGAAAGAAAATGAAAAGAGAAAGAATATGCTCCAATTTCATTCCTAAACTGATGGAGGACAGCAAGGGCTTTGCTAAGTTAATTGTGGAATACCTGGTGGCACCTTGGCAGTTGTCACATGCATTTGTTAGTGGTACCTCCCATTTAGTCTGAACTCAAGAGAACTGAACTCACTTCCGTGATGAGTTTGGAGATCTCACAACAAGCATTATCCAATTAGAGTCTAGGCATAGAGATTACAGCACCTTCTTAGCCTTCAAAGGAACAGCCTTGGAAGTATTTTTAAACATTTCAAGAAGGCATGAGAGAAACACCTTGAAACCCAATACCCTAGATGACACAGAGTAGGAAGGATAAACTCTGTATGCATTGAGTTTAGAAAAAGGAGACAGGTAAATTAATTTCCTGGCTCAGCTAGAATTCTCAAATTACCTTAGGAAAGCTGTAAATAGCTTCTATAGGGTATTTTATCCAGAAAGAACATGGTATATAGGAAATTAACCAGAAAGTTTGACTCTTCCTCAACCTTCTCATAGAAGTAACTGTCATCAAAAAGGACATGTTCATTGACATCAGTAACCCCAACTAGACTATAACTGTAAGTAAATCAGTGGAGGTCAAATTACCAGAGATATCAGATTTGGATTCTGTCTTTCACAGGACTGCAGCTCTTTCACTTGTAGAAGTGCAGTGACTGACCCTTCAAGAATTTGAAGGCAATCTTTTGTTACAAAAATTGAGATATCTCACTAGGGTAAGTGATGGCTCTTTAACTGAACAGAGAGATAAATTAGACTTCTTTTGCTCCATTAAATGAACTAGAAGGGTAGAAAATGTTATCTCTCATGGTGAGGCGGATTTACAAGAACAGCAGATCCTATTAAAACAAGAGAAAATTCCACAAACTCTATTTTGTTGAATAATTGTGTTTCATGAAATTTTTATTCAGGTCCTGTCTCAAAGGGTAAGAGATAAAGTGATGAAAGCAGTCCAGCACTCGGACCATGAGGTAGAGCACTGAGGAAATGCATTTTAGAAATCTATCTCAGAAAATCTTTTTTGTTGTCCATGGAAGAGGACAGATGGAGGCAACCAGCTCATCAAACTTCTTGTGTTCCTGTGATGTAGAAGATAGATTGCTGAGACATCTATTTTTTTTTCCCTGTTGGTCTCCTGTCTGTTTTGATATGGATGCTCCTGTCTCCTACTGTTCTCAAATGGGTGCTTGTGTTTGAAACCGCTCACAGTATCCATCATAAAGCTTTCAGGGAAAGGTACAGCCTGTCTCAGCACTGAACTCCCTGGGCAAAGAGTTACAAAGGAGTTAATTTCTTCACTTCAACTTCAAAAGTCTGCTTCCAGAAAACTGGCTGCTAATAACTCTGAAGAAGTCATTTATTTTAATGATAGGTCCTATTGCCAGATATTAAAAATAACAGAAATAATTCATTTCTCAACAAAAAAACCCCCATGAATTAGTTGAGAAAAAATGAAATTATGACAGATAAATGACTCTAACAGGCTCATGCTCCAAATGTGAAGGACAAGGACAAAAAACCTCATATGCTTCAATGGACAAGAGGTATGTATGGACAAGAGTAGATATTACTTATATATATTTTTTTTCCCTAGATCTCTGAAATATGTATGAATACATAACCAGAACTTTACATTTTAGAAGTATACAGAATTATACTTCTGAACAAAGGCAAAGAATGGAATATTGTACAAGCTGACAAAAGTTTTTAGAGCCTGTTTTAGAAAGCTCTTCTTTAAAAGAAGATTGGTTTGTGTACAGGAATGAGGAAGGGAGAGACTGTGCTACCAGAAGTTTGAGATATGCTGAGGACATATTCTATTACCTTGCTAAAATCTCATTGACCTTTCTAATGAAGCATGAGTGCTTCCAGAAAACTGAGTTTAATCAGATGACTGTGTTTCCTTCATTTCTTTGCAACTGACTCTCTAATTCTTACTGCACTTCACACTACAAACACATAAACCCTAAAGGGAATCTTCCTACATGACATTGATTCAACTTTGGAAGCAGAACTGCAGTCCTAACTTGCTTTAAATCCTAAACTGTGCTCTGTAATACCTGCTTCATAACCACAAGGCAAGACTCCAGAAGATTTAGGAAAAGAAATGACAGTATAACAAACAGATTAGCCACACTTGTGCATATTATAGGTTATCTTCAGCAGAGTGGAGCGTTATGTGACATTTACTTACAAATCTGAAAGTGCAAACAAACAACTCTGAATCAAAAAACTGCTAAATCTAAATGTTAAAGATAAGCAAACACATTAAATAAGTTAATCTTTCCAATTTCATATTACTGCTGCTCAGTGTAACATTATACAATTTTTATAGATTTAATTTAGATCACATTCTTGAATTAAAACAAAATGCAAAGTTTGCATTTTTAATTATTTTTATTTAATTTCTTAGAATAAAATAACACACATTGTGCAATAATAAAGATTAAAATGATTGATGAATGTCTCTATAAATTGTGTCTATGGAAGCTAAAATTATATTGAGGAATATATCTAAGGATTGTTTATTCTTCTGATTTAATAGGCAAGTTATATTGACTGCTTCACAATATGTTCAATACATAAAAGCAGCTTTTTTGAAATTTACTACACTTTGAACTAGTAAATCAACTCTATCTTCTATCTTCCCACAGAATCTGGCACATTTATTCCACTTCCTTTTTCTTTTTTTTTTTCTGAAGTGAAAATCAATAAACACACTCTATTATTAGCTACAATTCATTTGCCAAATCATTGCAAAACCCATCCCATTAATCCTGCCTTTGTCCTTAATAGCTCAGTAAATAAAGCAGTAATATTAAAACCACTTGAATTCTGAAGACACAAATTTAGGCAAATAATTTAAAAAAAAATACCGTTACATAAAAAATTACATTAATAAAAAAAAGATAAACTTCACAAACATCATTGGTCAAGTCACTCAGGACTACTGCAAACTAGTCACTATCCTCGCTTTACTGCATTGTGCTTCACACTTTTTTTTTAATACTTTTCTAATACTAGACAGGATTCTCTCTTGGTTAGAAATGTGAGAAGTAAGAGAAAGAAAATGAGAAGTCATCATCAGCCATTTATCTGTCAAAAACTCTGTACAGTTATGTGTAGAGTGCTGTATTCTGTTTCATTTGAAGTTTATCTGACCTTTATTCCTCCTCCTCAGGCCTAATCCCAATCAGATTTTCTCGTAATACATTTAGTCCACCCATTTATTCTCCTGATGTCAGCATCCACTTCTTCCTCCTCTCCTAAACTATGTTTAGGTTGCTGACTACCAGGTCCTGCAAGTCCTTTTCAGCAAAGCTGCTCCTCTGTCAGTAAGCCTCCAGTCTGTATTGTTGCAGGTGGTTAGTACATTCTGCATTTGTCCTTACTGAATTTCACAAAGCTGCTGCTGGCCCATTCTTCCAGTCTGCTCAGGCTTCTCTGAATGAAAAACCCAACCTCCAGCTGCAAGACCAAACTGGAGGATGCACAGTCTCCTCTTCCAGGATACTGATAAAAACGTCAAAAATGATAGGCCAGAACTCAAAGTAACTTTACTTGGAAATAAGAATCCAAGTAGAATCCAAATCATTAAATATTGTCTTTTGAGCCCAATGATCCTGCCAGTTTTTCATCCACCTAGTTGAATAAACTCATCCAGACAAAACATTCCAACCTGGATATAAGGATTCTGTGGGAGGCCATGTCAAGAAACTTGCTAAAATCAAAGTGGAGAATGTCCACTGATACCCCCACAACCACAGATCTCATAATTTTATCACATGGAATGCAATTGAACTGGTCAAGTACAATCCATTCTTGTTAAATAACTGCTGGCTATTCCCAAACATCTTAATGTGTCCAGAAATCACTTCTGAAGGAACTCACTCGATTTTTCCTGTGACTAAAGCGGGGCTGGATGGCCTGTAATTTCTAAGATCATTCTTCTTGTCCTTTTTAAAAGATGGCTGTAGCATTTGCCTTTCTCCAGTCACGGGGACTCTCCCCCAGCACACATGACTTTTCAAAGTTGATACAGAGTACTCTTGCAATGATATGAGAGAGCTTTCTCATGACCCTCAGATGCATCTTGTCTGGTCCTGTAGACTTGTATTGGTCAAGATTTCTCAAAAGATTCCTTATTTGATCACCCTCTGTTACTTGTAGATCCTCTCCTTCTTGAACCCTATTCACTAGGTACAGGCTGAGAGACCTTGTCAATGAAAATCAAGGCAAAGAATGCATTGATTACCTCAGCATTAGCTGTATCTGCTTGTTGTTAAATGGCTCGTTAGTTAGCAGATCTGCATGTTCTTGCTCATCTTTCTACCACTAATAAAATAACGGAAGCTCTCACTGCCATTAGTGTCACTTGTTACTCTCAATCCAACTTGAGCTTTGGCTTCCATAGCAGCATCACTGAAAATCCAGGCAACATTTTAATATTCCTTTTTTGCAGCCTGTTCAATATGCTTTCATTTTGTGACTAATACTGCTGGACCAAGTAACAAATTGCTACAACAGCAGCTCATCCTATCAGTCTCCCAGTTTCTCCTCACATACCTGCATTGCAACAGTTCACAAAATATTCTGACAGGTTATTTTTTGCCTACAAAAGATAGCCATGTCAAGAACTCCCCTAGGACTTTCCTCATTTATTCCATGTATTTCAGGGCAATCTTGAAATTCACCTAAAATAATTCTCCATATGTTGTTTTCCTCTAAGTCTCTAATTAAGAAATTAAGGCTCACTAAAACCATACACATACCCACATACTTAATTGAACCCTGCATGGTATTTGTTTCCAAAGGAAGTCCTATCTATCCCAAAATGCTTTTGGCACAATCACAAATCACAAAGAAAATGATTTCTCTGTTCCAGTAGATAGTCAGTATATGCCTAGAACATGGTAAGCAATATCAGTTTCCTGCTATCTTATGTTATCTTCTGCTCATAAAAAAATGGAAATTCACAGCACCTTTCAAAATTTCTAGGACACTGCACAAAAGACAATCTGTTCATAGTGAGGGTTTTGCTGCCCTTGGGAGCAGCTCTGACTTGCATCCAAAGACTTTTTATTAGACTAGCTTGACAACTAAGCAGATTTGTTAATCCTGTATCGTAGTATTTTTGGTATTAATATATAGACTAATGGAATTTACCTTCTAGGCTTGCCACCCAAACACCACATTCATTTCTATTCAGCTAGAGAGATTGTACTAATAATTTGCTTTGCGGCACATTTTGCTACTTTATAATGCCTGATCCTCTACTCAGTAGTTCAATGTTTTCTGTTACTACTCATATAGAATGATAAAATCATTTAGGTAGAGAAAGACCTTTTAAAATCATTGAGTTTAACCCTTAACCCAGCACTGCCAAGTCACCACTAGACCACATCCCTAAGCGCCACATCTACATATCTTTTAAATGCCTCTAGGGATGGTGATCCCCATCTCATGAGTTTTAAGTGAAATTAAGTTCTATGTTGTAAATGACACATTCAGGTCTGGCAAGGAGACTTCCACAATTACTTACTTCCTTCTACATTTAGGAATTGTTTTTATGAACATCTGTACCACACGTACAGAGCTGCAGCATACTCCTTCCTTCCTAAACCAAAATATCTTTGATTAATTTCTTAGCTTTAAAGGCTAATACTGCAACTAGAATTCATTAAGAACAAGTGCCATCCTCACAGACTGTGTCTGAAGGAGTATTCAGGATTTTAGATTAATTAAGTACAAAAGATTATTTCATCAGCCTGACACTGCGTACATTTTTCCCATATCACCTGCTGAGAAGCAAATCAACTTCATGGACAAGTACTTCTCTACTTTTTGCGGCAGTACTTCAAGGTATTTAAGCGTATTGTAAACTCCCAAGAGACACAACCAGGCAATCAAAGTGAAGAAACTGGAAAATCTTGATTTTTATTACAAATATACAAAAGCTAAATTGAGACTTCAAAAATACAGTAAAACTGAAAACAAAAAAGACTTGCACTTAATCACTGCTCTCATGGTAATTTTTTTTCTCATATAGTCAAATGCTTTATGTGCTAATCTGTAACAGTTCAGCGTTACAGGGGCTACAGATTAAGTCTCATTTCCAAAGGCAGATTTGGTAACAACTCTGGCTTTTCAGTATCGCTGATACTCTAAAGCACAGACTCTGTGCAGAGCCTCCACTGAGTCCGACCTCAATGACGCAAAGTTTTAAAACCTGGTATCCTTATTGACAGCACAGGCTCAAAAAAAAAAAAAAAACGTTGCTTCAGTTTAATGGCTAAATTCTACATAGAGTTTGAACATATGCACAGACACTTATATGTATATACATGTATCTTAATATGTGCATACATACACATGGATATGTAGAATATTTTTCTTCTACTTGAAAAATACATTACTTTCTTCAGCATTTAGCAACATCCAGAATTGTCTCCCATGTTGGTAAAAGCATTTTGCTTTGTGAAAAAATAAAATCTTGCTTTCAGAATAATGACTTCACATACCTTTAATAAACATCCCCCCCACACCCCGCGGTTAACAGCAAGAAAAAAACTCGGCAAATCCATTCTCAAGTAAATTATGGATTCACTGCAATCATATCATTATTTCTGTTTTGAAAGTGGACAGAGCCATTACTCTGAAATTTGGGTTAGCTACACCCTTTATGAACAGCCTCAAAGGAATGACCATGCTGGTGAATAACAATTATGTCACAGGAATGAGTTATATTAATGTGTAAGTTCAGATTTGATCTCTCATTCCTGAATAACTGATTGATACTGATGGTATCATAGCTTCTGGAGAAGAAAATATGTTACTGTTTTGGAAGAACAAAAAAAACCCCAAACTGTTAACTAAACTGAAAGCCTTTGTAGTTCCTTTAACAATTTCATTAGTGAAGCCTTTTTTCCTGAATTTCTGCACTCTTGTTGGAATAAACTTTTGTTCTGCCTGCTAAAAAATTGTTTTTTCCCCTCTTGTGTGAATCAAGGAACATATAGAGAACACTGTATTAGATATAGTAAAAATAATCACATTTACACAGCTATTTATCCTAGAGGACTTTGTACAAATGGTACCTACTGAGATTACTTGACCTATAATTAAAAGACAAGACAGATATTCTGTGGGCAACTTGGGTGCAAATGGAAAACCTTCCTGTGACAGCAACATATGCTTGTTACATTGAAGAAGCTATTTCTTAGCAAAAAAAGTCAAAATTACAAAATGAGGGGTTTCAGAGCCCCGGTAAAACAGGAACATTTTCTCAAGTTTAGTCCATTTATGATTTTCAGCCTGAAGACAGTATGTGGAAGTTGGTTTTAAAATACATCAGTATGGACTTAAGAACAATTAGTTGTATAAATCAGCATTATTCTTTAGCACTTAAACTCTCCCTTCTCCAATTTCCAAATTGAAAATTTGGCTTTATTTTCTTGATTATATTTGTATATAATTCTGAGCATTATTCAGAGTATTCTGGCAGTCTCTCCTGCCTGGCAGTTATCTTTTAGAGTGCATCTCTTTCTACAGCTATTTTGCTTACCATTAATCCACTCTGTCACTTCCCCTGTGTTTTGAACATTGCATTACAATGTTTCAGTGCTCACCTTTTCACTTTGAAGCAACTTCAACATACGAAAGTGGAAGAATAAAAGATCATTGCTACTGCTGTGGTCCAAGCTGTTGGCTACATGGTACTGATACGGCATTGCTCCTGTGACTAACATGGCTTCCTCCAGGGTTATTTCAGATACTTTTTCACAATATATATAACTTTGATTCATATAAACTGATGAGAAACACCCCCTCAGAAAATGAAGCTGTATCATTGGAGATGAAGATGTAGAAGATGAAGATGATGAATATGTATCCCTGGAAAGGGACAAAACCAGGCTTGCTGGAGATAAGCCTAAGAGCAGCACATCAATGTTTGTGAGATGCCGTGCTAGTGAGGTCCTTACGTCTGCCATACCAGTGGAGATAGAGGACTCTGTACCAAGTGATAGGGATATTGATGAACTAGGAATCATGGTAGTGCCTGGGAATGGTCAGGCAGGAATTAGACCTTCCCCCACTAAAAAGGTGATAGGATCAATAGCTCAACTGAAAGGGCAGCTACGCCAGTGCCTGCAGCAATGGCAACAAGCAGGAGGAGCTGGAAATCTTTGTACAACAGGAAAACAATGATGTAGTCACCATCACAGAAACATGGTGGGATGATTCACACAACTGGAGTGCTGTGTTGGACAGCTATAAACTCTTCAAAAGGGATAGTCCAGGAAGGAGAAGCGGTGCAGTGGCCCTGGATGTTAGGAAGTGTTTTGATTGTTTTGAACATAATAGGGTTGAGTTTTTATTGGTAAAAATCTGGGGGAAGGTCTGTTATAGACCACCCAGCCAGGATGAAGAAGTAGATTCTATAAGCAGCTGGAAGATGTCCCACAATCACTACCACTTGTTCACTTGGGGGACTTCAACTTACCAGAAGTCTGCTGGAAATTCAATATAGCCAAGAGGAAACAGTCCAGGAGGTTCCTGGAGTGTGTGGAAGACAACTTCCTGACACAGCTGATGAGGGAGCCAACTAGGGAAGGCTCCCTGCTAGACCTGTTGTTCATGAACAGGGAAGGACTTGTGGGTGATGTGAAGGATGGAGGCCATCTTGACCACAGTGATGGTGAGATGGTAGAGTTTTCAATTCTTGAGGAAGTAGGGAGGGGATTCAGTAGAACTGCCACCTTGGACTACCAGAGGGCAGAATGTGGCCTGTTTAGGAAACTGGTTGATAGAATCCCTTGGGAGACAATCCTGAAGGACAAAGCAGTCCTGGAAGGCTGGATATCATTCGAGAAGAAACTCCTAAAGGCACAGGAGTAGGCTGTCCCCATGTGCCAAAAAAGCCAGTGGCATATAAGACTGGCCTAGCTGAACAAAGAGCTTTGGCTGGAACTCAGGAAGAACAGGAAAGTCTATGGCCTATGGAAGATGGGGCAGGCCACTCAGGAAGACTATAAAAATCTCATGAAGCAATGTAGCGGGAAAATTAGAAAAGCCAAAGCCCAGCTAGAACTTAATCTGGTAACCACCATAAAAGACAATAAAAAATGTTTCTATAAATACATTAACAGCAAAAGGAGGGCTAAGGAGAATCTCCATCCTCTACTGGATGCGGGGTGAAAATTAGCGACCGAGGATGAGGAAAAAGTACTGACTGTCATCTTCACCTCAGTCTTTAAGACCAGCTGTTCTCTGACTGCCCAGCCCCTTGAGCTGGAAAACAGACAGGGTACAGAATGAAGGCCCCATAATCCAAGAGGAAATGGTCAGTGACCTATTCTGTCACTTACACACAAACAAGTCTATGAGGCCGGATGGGATCCACCCAAGGGTACTGAGGGAGCTAGTGGAAGTTCTCACCAAGACATTTTTCATCATTTATCAGCAATCCTGGCTAATTAGGAAGGTCTCAGTTTACTGTAAATTAGCAGATGTGATGCCCATCTGCTAGAAGGGCTGGATGGAGGAGCCAGGGAACTACAGGTCTGCCAGTCTGACCTCAGTGCTGGGTAAGATTATGGAGCAGATCATCTTGAGTGTCATCACGCAGCATGTACAGGACAACCAGATGATCAGGCCCAGTCAGCACGGGTTTATGAAAGGCAGGTTGACTAACTGAAAGGCTGCTTGACTAACCTGATCTCCTCCTATGACAAGGTGACCTGCTTACTGGATGAGGGAAAGGCTGTGGATGTTGTCTACCTGGACTTTAGTAAAGCTTTTGCCACTGTTTTCCACAGCATTCTCCTGGAGAAACTGGCTGCTCATGGCTTGGATGAGTGTATTCTTCGCTGGATAAAAAACTGGATGGATGGCCAGGCCCAGAGAGTGGTGGTGAATGGAGTTAAATCCAGCTGGTGGCCAGTCGCAATTGGTGTTCCCCAGGGCTCAGTTTTTGAACCCGTTCTCTTTAACATCTTTATCAATGATCTGGATGAGGGGATCGAGTGTACCCTCAGTAAGTTTGCAGATGACACCAAGTTAGGTGAAAGTGTTCATCTGCTTGAAAGTCAGGAGGCTCTACAGCGGGATCAGGCTGGATCAATGGGCCGAGCCCAATGGTACGAGGTTCAACAAGACCAAGTGCTGGGTCCTACACTTGGGTCACAACAATCCCTTACAACACTACAGGCTTGGGAAAGAGCGGCTGGAAAGCTGCACAGCAGAAAAGGACCTGGGGGTGTTGGTCGAGAGCCAAGTGAATAGGAGCCAGTGGTGTGCCCAGGTGGCCAAGAAGGCCAACAGCATCCTGGCTTGTATCAGAAATAGTGTGGCCAGCAGGAGGACGGAAGTGATTGTCCCCCTGTACTCAGCACTGGTGAGGCTGCACCTCAAATATTGTGTCCAGTTTTGGGCCCCTCACTACAAGAAGGACACCGAGATGCTGGAGCGTGTTCAGAGAAGAGCAACAAAGCTGGTGAAGGGTCTAGAGAACAAATCATATGAAGAGTGGCTGAAGGAACTGGGGTTGTTTAGTCTGGAGAAAAGGAGGCTCAGGGGAGACCTTATCATCTCTACAACTACCTGAAAGGAGGTTGTAGTGAGGCGGGGGTCATTCTCTTCTCCCAAGTAACAAGTGATAGGACGAGAGAAAACAGCCTCAAGTTGTGCCAGTGGGGATTTAGGTTGGATATTAGGAAAAAATTATTTACAGAAAGGGTAGTGAAGCATTGGAAGAGGCTGCCCAAGGAACTGGTGGTGTCACCATCCCTGGAGCTATTTAAAAGACGTGTAGATATGTTGCTTAGGGATGTGGCTTAGAGGTGACCTGGCAGTGCAGGATGAATGGTTGGACTTGATGATCTTAAAGGCCTCTTCCAACCAGATGATTCTATGATTGCACACACATACACAGTATCAGCTACCTAACAGTAACAGCCAGTTATTACAGTTACCCTGTATTTTCCCTTGAAACAGGGAAGGGAACTGAACCAGGCATTGTGCCTGTTTAATAGGCAGAGAGTCTTATCCCTGACAACCAGCAGAAACTTGATCCGTCTCAACCTGAGTTTTCACTAACTTCAGGCTCTCTGATCACTGTTTCTCAGATTCCCCATGTCAGTCAAGAGGTAGGCCTGGACTGAGGAAAAATGGGAGAACTGGAGTGGAAGGTGTGTGTAGGTGTCCTGTGGTGTTTAAGAACTCAAAACGATCTTTCAGGTTTTGGATATCACTGTTCTAGTGATTTTCTCTCATGTGCAAGAAAGAATATCACACAGAACTGACAATGTCTACAATTCCCCACCCCATATGGGAAAGGTATTTGGGAGAAGGTAGGGACCAATGACATAAGATTCATATATATAAGACATTCCACACGTTAATTCTCAACGTGTCTCAGATTTTAATATTTCTCTAACATGGACATGGCATATTCAGTTGATGATATACTATATAGTTGGTGTATTTAATTCTCTTGTTCATTTTTTTTTTTAAATCTTGCTAGTTACAGAAGTACTCTTTTGATGAAGGACAAATCAAGGTAGTTTAAGCACAAGAAGGATAATTTCAAAACATAGCCTTTTCTGTGCTCTGAGTAAATTCATATTAAGGTAAGATTTACTAATTTTTATTAGTTTTCAGACCACAGAACATACCTATGTTTACGAGTAAATTTTCAGCAATAGAACACCTGCTATAGACTATGTTCTGCTTATAAATGCTTTCTGAAATAAAGAAACCTCTGCATCTGTGTCAGACAGCGAATTCTATTTCATAAACTACTTTTTCTTTCCATTTTTGGCCTTTTTTTTTTTACTCACATGATGGATGATGATAGCAAACTAACACGAGTAATTACGTCTTTTCAGCCTTCTGTTTAAACGAAAGTTCTGCTGAACAAAGCTGGCTACAAACCACAGCAACTGAACTACCAAACCAGCCTTATTACCAGAAGTAATAGCACACTCTGGTTTCCTGGCTGCCAAGCTCATTATTTAATCTATTCATAACTCATTCCATGTACGAGGAGAAGAGAAAAATTCAGAAGCTTAATCCAGTACTGCTCAATTAGCTTACCGATTAACCAAAGGAAAGACAAAATTGGAGGCAAAAAGATTATGTTGCCATGCCTTATTGTGCTTTGTCTGCAACAGTTCAAACAGAACTAGTGCTACATATCCATCCAGTTTTACACCTCCTGTGCTCACAGCAAATAAAAGACAGTAAAATGTGTCATGCACCAACCAATATTAAAAAAGAAAAAGGATCAGCAAGTGTCGTACATAATTTTGAAGAAAGCACTCCAAAATGCTATTAAGCTTAACAGCTTTTTAGAGTCAGATTGTCAGTGTGAGGGGAATCTTAATTCCAGTACAAGAACAGAATTATTTATGTCATAGTATCTTTCTGGTGTACTTCTATGCCTATCAAGAAGCTGTGCTATTTTATATACATTCTGGAATTGATTCATAATTAAGCAATGTACAGGCAGAAAACATCTTTCCATAAGCACATACAAATAAACAGCTGAGGTTAGGTTTATAAATGTAAAGCATTTTTGAAATCAAAATGGTAAATTTAAATATGTCATTATCTACATACTGTTGGAACCTACAGTCAATAAAGGGATGACGTTTCATTTTTATAGAAATTGAATGACATGTGGTTACAATACATGATCTTGTTGAAATTTAGAATGATTTTTAGAACATGCTAAAATAACTTCCATTACCTTATTTTAAAGACATTTTCAATAATTTTTTATGTTTAAAAATTGTACTATTATTACAGTAATATTTTTAAACATCACAGATGAGAAACATGTATTTGAAGGATTCTCCTAAAGCTGAAAATCAGAAAGTGGCATTTAGGCAGGTGATTTACTATCAAAATTGTAGTGAGTCACATATTACATTTCTATATTGAGCCAGTAAATCACATTCACTGGAATCTTCCCTCTCCTTACCACCAAAATAACTTTTCCAGAATACAGTATAATAAAAAGGCATTAGAAATTTTAAGATTTCCATGAGAAGTGTATAGTATTCATGAGTATTTTTCTCTTTGGGAGCAACTTTCTTAACATTAAAAAGTATCTATTAATGCAAGCCTCTTTTTAAACAGAATGTGGAAAACTAAGGTGTAGTATAGTGTAATTTAAATAATATTTAATATTTAAACAATCACTAGTGGTCTTATTTTTCATTTTTTCTCGTTTTAATCTGAAGGTTGTCTTGCTTCTGGATCCTATACTGCAACAGCTCAGGAAAATCAACACCACAGTCAACAGAAATTTTGATCAATAAGGACACTAGGTCTTCCCCAATAGTTCAAACACGCTGCCTTTCTACACCTGCAAGTCCTCAAACCTATTTCAAAGATATTAGCTATTAGATATGATACAAAAAGCTTTTTTCACAATAGAATACAATCATGAAATCTTATTGTTCTTCATATTAACTTGAAAGTTTTGTGTAAATCTCAAGAAACTTACTTTGATTCTAAATACAAAATTTAAGCCAGTTGTGGAGTAGAGGAGAAAGATCTAGATGCTTCTTTGTACAGAACACACGGATTGTTAAGTAGCAGTATTTTCTTAGCAAGACTTTTTTACAGTAAGTGGCAGTAAGCACACAAAGATTTTAGTAGGCTTTTTTTGCCATCTTTCCCTTGGGCAGTACTTTTAAAAAAAGTTAGCATATTCTCTTTAAAAACAAGGACAGAATAAGCAATTCAATTGAATAATTTGGTCTACATTAGTTATCCAAAAGCATCATTAGAGAAGGAACCCATAAAATTAATGTCTCAATTTTTAAACAAAAAGGAAACAAGAATCATCCTGGATGAATTTTGTTCCAAGTGTCCCTTCTCTACTCTCCTCTTCCTCTCCTCACTTCTTCCTCCCCCTCTCCCAAATGGATGATTTATACCTCCCTCTTAAAAAGAATGTCTCATTTTTTCATATCTGGGGTCCCCAAAGTATAAAAATTGAATGAAATGCTGCAATACATAGTAGACTCTACATTGCCTAAAATGCAACAAATGAAAAATAAGTGTGTTAAAAAGAAGCAAAAAAGATGGGTAAGGAATTGATATTTTTGCACTAGCGTGGAGACTAATAACCTCTATTTGGAGACTACCAAAGACAGAACAAATTGGTACTCCTCTCTATCCTTTGCAAGACAGACTGGAGAAAGACTAAATGAAACAGCATAGCTAATGGGAAAATAAAGATTATTTTTAAAAGCTGAAGCTGCCTCCAAATAGAAAGGATCATAAACTCTGCAAGATGTAAATGTAAAATGTAACAGACTGAGGGGAAAAAAAAAAAAAAAAAAAAAGGTCTGAGGAACAGCTTGGAAAAGACATAAAAACTATTTCCTTTCTAAAACAGACCAGAAAGCCTGCCAGAGTATATAGGACCAACATGTGAACATAGGATAAAGAAAGCATTATAAGAAGCTAAGGTGAAAGAGATCAGATTGTTTTTTTGCTTCTGTGTGTACCGTGGAAGAGGTTTATATCAGAAGCCTTCTCTATGGAGGAAACACCAAAGGGTTTGTCTCAAATCAAAGCACCGGTGGAAGCAGTGATGGAACAAATCAGAGTGAGCAGGAAGGAATCACCTAAAAGGAGGACTACTCATCCAAGTTGAGAACTCAGAGATTAAACAGCTCAACTAATAACTGCTATATATAATCTCTTTCTCAAAACCACCTTGATACCCTAGGACTAAAAGATGGTAAACATTATACATATCTTCAAAAATGTTTTCTAGGAAAACTGGGAAACCATAAAATGATAAAGCCTAACTTCTGCATTGGCCATATTAGCAGACAGTTCAATAAAATACAGAATTAACAGAATTATAGATAAATATTTGCAGTTACTTCATAGCAGCCTGTATGGTGATGTGCTTTGCATTTGTTGCTGAAGCAGTGTTCATAACCCAGTAGTGTTTTGACTGTTGCTGAGCAGTGCTTGCACAGCATCAAGTCGTTATCTCCCTTCCCCAGTGGGTTAGCTGGAGGTGGACAACAGGTAATACCACTGTAATATGAAATATATATATATATATGTAGTAAATAAAATACTCAAAGGAAGGGATGTGACATATTTAGATTTACATAAACAGAAGATAAAAGTACTAATGTCAAAAAAGCCTTCAGACATAGCTTGGAGCAAGGATTCAAAAATCATTTAAAAGCGTGCAAGTTTCCAGTTACACTTACTGTTTCCCAAGTTAGGCACTACCCTTGAGTCATTACAGTCAACTGAAGCTTTATTACTAGATTCATGCAATGTGAGAGCTAGCAAAAAGTCCTGCAATCAGCAAAATGAAGGTTAATAGGACATTAAGAAAACTGCTTAATGCAATTCCGTAATTGCTTAATGTTCTACTGAATTTCAGTAGATTCCAGTGCAGCAATCCTTACCACTTCTCCCTTTTTCCTCACAAATGACAAGAAGTTAACAGATTTCAGTCTAGTCTGAGAGAAAAAAATTATTTATACAAAGAACAAAAGAGAAGAAAGGAGAAGAAAGGAGAAGAAGGAAAAATGTTAGCATTTAATATGGCAGTATTTAGATAAGACAGTGACTATACCTAGATTTTATTCTCTTGGAATAGGTTCCACTGTGCTTTAAATTAATTCCATAATCATTAGGTGGTACCTAATGATCAGGCATTATTCTAATAATACAATGACACGATGACATTCTAATGACATATATTCTTCATGATATAACCCCTTGGATAAATAAGAGAGCAAACATTCCATTGCTATTCTAAAAAGACAACCCAAATTGCAGTCAAAGAGATATGACTTAACAAAGAATAACAAAGAACAATTTTTTTGTAGGTTCAAGCTCCTTCAACTGCACAAACTCTCAGATTTTCTGTCATTATATGAAAAGCTGGAAAGAACAACAACTCATGCAGCTATGATACCTATATGCCCACTCCTCATTCCAACTCTGTGTGGTGCCTATTATTTTCAAAATAAAAAAATTGAAGGCTTTGTCTTCTGCTATGAAAACATCTATGTGGCAAAGCTCTTGCCTACCATTGGTTGAACCCTGCCTCACAACTTTGAACAGGTATGCATAAATAATTGCAAAAGTCTGTAAATTATTCATGTTTCAACATTGGGAGCTTTTGAAATGTAGTTGCATAAGCCAATATTTTTTCTTACATTCATACACAAGTCACACAAACCAATTCTTGGATACTTTACCCTAAAATTACCAACTCCTTCTACCTGAACTCTGAGAATTAAAAGATTTCTTTTGATCTTTCACACAGATACCTAGGCACATCATATGACAACTTCTCTTCCATTTGCTCTTAAAAGGCATTCATGAATTATTTAAAGCCACAGATAATGTTATTTTAAAGCATTTTAATTTTTCTATGTATTTTCTAACACTTTCTAAACAGTGTTAGAAGTCTTACAGTATTTAAACAAATCTTTTTTCCCTTTTCAAGGGAAGGTGTGGAATTGGATCAATGGAGTCATATAGCAGATCTGTTATGCAAATATTTTCTGAAAAGGAATTTCAATTTCTTCTCTTCTTCCTGTAAACTACATTTGTACATATATCAGAATTATTTGCATTCCAAGCTTCTAGAACATTCTCTGTCTAGCTGGTATCGCATCTGTTCCCATATTGATTTTCATCCTAGTGCCAGCTTCCATGTCATTCATTTTTCATTTTAAATAGCAACTATTATCAAACTCTTCTATTTTTAGTTTTTATAATGATACTCTCCTTGAGTCCTAGGTTGTGTGTTTTTTTGGGTTTTTTTACTGGCTTGTATAATCTCTAACATTCACGACCATAAACATCCAGTTCAGACTAAGAAATCTGTACAATTTTAAAGCCTCAGAGCGATATGCTGCCCATTTATTTTTCTCAATCTGAGTGCTGAGGGGTTAGAACCATTGAGACTGTATCACTTTTGAGACTATTTAATGTATAACTACCAGTTACGCATGAACTTTTTTTTATTTTCACGTTCAAATCAAACAACAGCAAAAAGCAGTAAAATGTGCTAAACTATAAGAATATGAAAAAGAGCAGTAGGACAAAAAACACTTTGATGGGAACTCTGTAGCTTATTTTTAGTACTATGTATTAGTACAAGCTAGAATAGCTTCAACTGGAAACCAGAGTGTGGGCTTCCCCAAAAGGAGGCCACTGATTGCAACAAGGACAGGGATATAACATATGAGGTATAACTCCCCCAGTTTTGTGATGAGTACTATTCTGGCCAACAATCAACAAAAATGTGTTGTTTAGGTTTTTTTTTATTATTATTACTATTATTTTTTAGACCAAAGGATCCTTGTTCTTTTGAACTTTGAGATTATATCCATATTATTTCTTTAACTCTTTGGTCATCTGCTACTTAGAATAGATGAAATTAGAAAGCCAGTAAAAAGTTTGCTAAGCAATCTGAAATAAATACTCTCTCACATACCCGTTAATTATAACCCATGGATTTAATTACTGCTTAATGTTCTTTCTACAAAGTATTTCTCACACGAAAATTCTAACTTTTTTTTAGTGTTAGTAGTGGTCTACAAAACTTCATGCCTATTGCCTCTTCACAGGTATGACTGTCCACATTTCTTAACTCCTGGTATTTCTGAACCCCTGAAATTCTCAAAAGTTCCCACTGCCACAGATGCCAAACACACATAGTTTCATTTTTTTCTTCCGATTTTGGATGGTGATTGTCCCAATCACCAAGATAGGTAATTAAGCTAATACAGTGCCTTCACTAGCAAAAAAACCAAAACCATTAAAGCCCTGAAACACATGTGAAGCTGTCATTATTTTACCCCCTTAGTCTTGTCAATTTAAAAGTCATTCTCCAGAGATTACTGAAGAACATGTAAAACTTCTCTCACTTTAAAACAGTCCTCAATGAGTTTACAAACTGAAAGGTAGATTTAAAGCTCCAGGTGAAGTCTACAGCTGGTAATTTTGCTCCTCTGAACATTTTGATAGAAAGATTACCATAAGACTGTACACTAAACAGACTTCACGAGCTTAGATCAAGAGCACGAAACAAGAGCCTTCAGGAAACCCATTTCCTTCGTTTTCAGCTCTAGGTATATGTCTCTGGCCTTGATTGTCCTAAAAATATACATGCCACAGTACACGTGTGTATGTGCCTACATGCATATGAACTAGAAATAACTGAAACAAAGAAAAAAAAATCTCATCATACTTCTCTAGAAGGAGGACAAGAAAACAAGCATGATTTATGCTAATGATAACTCTTACTATGCAACTGCAAGGTCACCAGATTGCGTAGTATGATTGTATAACCAGAACTAGCAAAATATAATAAAATTAAATGAAAACGTAAGATTATTGATCATTCATGTATGACAGAAGGTCATTCAGTCACAAGAAACACATGGAGTTTGGAGACATAAAGGATGTTTTGTCAGAAACTCAGTTACAAACTCTTCCACAAAAGATTAATGCCTGCTTATTGCCAAAGGGAAAATGAACCTTGATTCTCCTTAGTGTGACCATTCCTCTGAGTGCACTCTCAAATTCCCTCCATGCTCTTTAAAAGCAAACATCACACATCCAAGAAGTCAGAGACATTCTAGATCACAGAATAAATGTTCCAAGTTTTTTTCCTCTCATCTAAGGCTACAACTCAGTGGAACACAGTTACTTTGTATTTCCTGGAGATTTGCAAGTATGGGATTTACTAAATATGGGAAGATGGGCAGGGTTAACCTTACAATTTAACAATAACAACATTTAAGTGGTTGTATGAATTGTTGACAGAAACATAAAATAATCTCATAGGCCCAACTATCCCTTTCTTATTATCTTAATAGGGAGTCACTACTACTTTGTTATGTCTATATGGAGCACTACCACTATATTCTGTTACTGCTATGCAATGCCATGGTCAACAGTTCTAGTTCTCACACCCAGCTGCTGCATCTGAATCACAATAAAAAAACCAAACCACCCCCACATACATATAAACAGATCTGTGATCCAAATCCCTATGTTTCTGTAATTCCATAATCAAACAAGGACATAGTCCAACCATTTTCTACCACACAAAATTCTCATTGATTGCTGTGGACAATACCCATGTAATGACAACAGGAACAAAACACGTGGCATTTACAGAGACTTTTAGAGTAAATTGGTTAATCAGAAAGACAAAAAGTTTACTTAATGTTGACATTAGCTCTTCCAAAAGAAAGAACAAGTGTTGGAAAACCATATGGAGCAGAATGCCACAAATCCTACTCTGCTGACAGCAGTTAGGGAAGCTGTTCTTTCAAGGACAGTCTTTATTCAAAATTCAGCTTCTCAACTGTTCTCCTCAAAATAGAAAAAGAAAAGAGTCACTTATCAATCATCATTGCAATGACTGCCAATCAGTCATTCCACATCCTTGTAAAGCTGACACTTGTGAAGTTTCAACGTACACAGCTTCTAAAGTAGATGTACTTAATCTTTTCCCCTCATTCTGATTATGTAACTTTTTTCCACATGGTTTCAGTTCAGCTTCACTTTAGCCATTATAAAATATCAAGTACTTATGATCCGTGTAGGAGAGCAATAATTCATTAACTTGCTGTCCTCGGTACGTAGTACCTGCCTGTATATTTTCTGGTTTTGTGACTTAAGTTAGTCATGAACAGCTGTAAGGAAGAATGTGTCACTGTGAACACCAGCTTGTAGTGAGGAAAGAGAGCTTATCTGGTGATTAAGAACTCAAGGTAAAGGAAAACATGTTTGTATATGGAACATATTGATATCAGAGAATTAAAAAACAAAAATCACTAAAAAATTATACTTATTTCAAAGTGCACCAACATATTCATGTTCTATCCATGCAGATAATATACATATATAGTGTGTCCCTGAATTAACGAATAGATAAATGTGACCAAAAGTTGCATATAAAAATAAAGTAAATAAACTAAAAGCAATTAAACTAAAAATAATACTAATAAAAAAAAAAAATCCTAAGCCACCAAAAATCCCACCCAAAACCTAAATCATGGAACAGGCCACATTACTCATGTACAATCATAAAAAGTGACTGAAGGTCCAGGATTTCATTAAATAATTCTGATTTTAATTATTCTCCCTTTTGTGCCACTACTTTGAGCTTTCTGTTGCAAAGGGAAAACCAACAGCGAAAAAGGCAGCATGTCCCAAAAGATATGTTTCTATGAATTTAGACTTGGACAAAACAAAAGCACTCACGTGTAGCAGATGTTAGTTTAAGAACTTAAACAGATTTTCACCATGAAGATGAATTTATTAATAGAGAAAAATCATAGGTGAATAATAGTGGAAATTTACATAGGAAAGTGTAGGTATGACAATCCAGAGAAATAGTTTGGAATAAAAACTGAAGTCACAGTGTCATTTTGCTGGTAGGAACTGAAAATCGTGAAACACGTAATGCTGACAGAAGAACAGCAGTGCACTGCACAGCAAAGATAATGGATATTCTCAAGTACTGTAGAACAACTGGGGCTCATTCTAGCTCATTCTCATACTCAGAAAGTGGATAAAATAATGCATACTCATTTCAGTAAAGCTTTAAGAACTCTTCTGCTGAGGACCATAGCACAAGTGAAGTGTAGCAATAGTGTCAAGATGTTTTCTAGACAAATCAACTTGAAAATCCAGTAGAATTGTCTTTTGAATCATTAGAACATAGTCCTCCCTCTCCATCACTTCATCCCCACCTGAATTCCTCATACAATTGCAGAATGTAATCTGAACTTTCATTAAGCTGATGTAGTACGATCTTACTTGATTTTTGTTGTGAGTATTTTGCTATGCAGTCACTTGCAGCTGGTGATTATTATAGTATTTCACGTATTTTTGGCATAGTCAATAGACAGGAGTTCGGATTTCCTACATGTACATGTTCATAAATGTGCCCTGGTTTTAGGATGCTATTACAGCTCTTAGCATTGACAGGAACAGGAGGAAGGATGAGGATCAAAGCGATACAACACAACACATAAAAAGAAGAAAAGAATGCTTTTCTTCATATGTAGTAACAAGTTTTGTTTTTAAAATGCTCTTGCAACTTCAGACAAACTGTCACCCCATCACATATCCAGCAGCCTGGAACAATGAGAGCAACTTCAAGACTGGGTGGCAGTCTTCAATAACTCTAGTACATTCACTACTGCAAGAATTCACATTAATAGCATGGCTGAGTTGAGAATACGAAGAAATCTGACTGCCTCTTCTGATGCCAAAAGCTATATATAGAGTAGGAGGGAGAAAGGCTAGTGAGGTGAGAAGGTATTTAAAATTGATTGTTTTTCAATTTTGCTGCTATTTAGGAAATCCTTGGGGCAGTTGCTGCCCCACTAGTCTTTTTATTAAACAAAAATGCAGTTTAATTACAGTTTCAACTAGATTACCAGGGACCAATATATAAAAAATACGTTATTGTGCTGGAAGTCTGACAGCATTAAAAACTTCAGTGTTATTTACCTTATGCAACTGAACCTAAGTCAGCCTTCTTATTACAAATGAGTAACACATTTTCCCTCGTAACATTAGGATAAAAATTAACATTATATCACTGCATCATGTGAAGATACTATTAACAACCTTAATTATCACAGAACAAATACATTTTACAACAGACTGAGAATATCTCAAGAATCACACTAAAAAATGCTAGCATGACATACTCACTCATTTTAAATTAACAGTTGTAAAAGCAGCCATATAGTCTGCTAGTAGACAGTGGGAAGACATCTACTGAACAGAAAAATAATGTTTTCCAAGAGACCCTACTTCTATCTCAGTAGTACTTAAAACTAGACTGATGTTTCAATTATGGAAGTTGCAACTATTGCTTAAAATATATCCTGATCTCATAATTTAACTTTCAGATGCCAAGACATCTGTGTTCTTAAGAAAATTCTTTGATCCCATATCGAAGAAATAGTGCACAATGGCACAGTTGAGCTCTTCTCAAGAAACGTCTTGAGGCCTCTGTTACTCCCCACCTCTACGTCCACTCTGACAAATGCATACCATGGTTCTGTCTTACTCCTCAGTTCATTTTCCCCACTCATATTACTGGGAAGAGAAAGGCTGCATCACCCTGACTTCTGTAATTACAGGTGTCTGCTATTTTCTGATAGTGGCATTCTCTTAACCGAGCAACTCTACTTTTTGCCCATACCTACAAAACCCTCTCTTGCTTGGATTCTCTCCTGCTGCAAACCTTTTCACTATGCCAACTACTCTGTTAGTTTTAGGTTGTTTTTTTGTTTTGTTTTGTTATTTTTAACTCATCTTTCATAGTTGATTGGGTGTGTTACCTTCCTTCTTTTTCACTTTCATGAGCCAGAGCTCACAAACTTCTTGTTTTTCTTCTCATCCTTCCCTCTTCCTTCCCTATCCTCCTTACTTTCTCAGTGTTTCATTTTCTTATGCACATGCATAGCTTAAAATGCTACCAAGTGAACAACTCAAATCTCTAATGAAGACCTCCCTCTTTATATACTTCAATATATCTTTCTGACCATACTTCTGGGATTTACTTATACCAAAAAGCTTCCAAATCTTTCTTATAACATCCCTTGTTTAAACTGCAGATGTCCTATATGTTATAAGGAGAACAATAAGACATGAAAGAGCTCTAATCCTCAGCCAGATGTCCTACACAATACTGAATTAATGAAATTAACAATAAATTGAAGTTTCGGAGACAAATGGGTTTGGGCCATATGCATGCACTGACTCCACTGTGACTCCACTCCAGACAACTGGTCTTGGACATTTAAATTAGTAACAGAAAATAAATTTCATGCTAGTCAAATCATAGGAAAAAAGTAGTTTTCTATTCAGTTAAATTGCTTTCACCCATTATTGAAAGTAAAAAGAGAGTTCAGAGCTATGCACATATACAAGGGCTCTTTTCCAGCCTCTTTGTATGGAAGATGACAGGTGAATCAAGTCACACATGTGTGTCTGTTAATTTTCAGCTCTCTCTGCAAGAAGTCATGCATTCTTCTTGCTTACCTTTCTTGCCTCATGCTTGGACAGCTTCAGATTAATTAATTTCAGATAATATGATTCTCCTGTGACATTTGCAGTGGTGGACACCCATTCAACAGCAAAGAATTTTTTTAAAATCTTCGAATTATATGTGTAGGATTGTATCATGCAACTACCCTTTATCTACAACTTACACATCCTTTCAAACTTTCATTTTTTTCTCTAATAGAAAATGGAGACACTATTTCTGGCCAAAATTATATAAAGTAATATATCTACCAATATCTCAGAGGTATGGCTATGTATAATGCAAGACTGTCTCAAGACGATAAATCTCTGATAAATGGGAAGTAATATTAACTGCACTTTCAAAACTAGCATAAATTATGTAACTTATTTTTGCAAAAATTAATCAAATTAATAGAGAACACTTCAGGCCAGTTCACTTTGGCTATGCTATGCACAAGAAAATTATTCACTAGTCATTTATAGTTCTGCTAACTTAACTCATTCAAGGCTGGACAATTCATTTGCCAGTGGGACAGCTAGCAAAATGGCTGTGTTCTCCATTTCTCTCTTGACAGAAGAGTCTTACAGTTCATAGGAAAAAATATGGAAGGATAGCCAGGTATTCAGCAGTGCATATGTCTCAGTATATCTCCTAGTATTCTGCTCAATTGTTTTGTAATGATCTAAAAGATTTTTCCCATAGGTTCTGCTGATAAATTATTCCATTCTAATTGACCCAGAGACCTCTAGCTATCTTTTCTGAAATATTTAAGATTAAGATATTTTTACATCCAGCTTACAGTTTCTATTATTTCTATATTTATTTCTTCTATTTCATGTAGAAAAACTACAGTATATACCCCTGCAAAAAATTCAGCCACCCTGTCACTGTATCTATTCCTTGTAGGCTTATTCCACATTTTAAGAGTTTAACGAGATTTTTCTCTCAAAACAACACTGACTTTGTTTACATCCTTTTTGGTTCATCTTTCCTCTTGTTTGTTTTGTTTTAACACATCACAGCTCGTAAAGCAAGTACTTCTTATTTCCTATTATTCCCAATTCTTTTACTGGTCAATGTATTTTTCTACTTTGTACATTGCTCATTTCCCTTTAGACTTTAGCAAGTATCTATGCTCTTCCTGAGTTCCACATTGCAATTAATACCTTTCTTCTTTCTTTCATACCTTTTCCCCTTAGTGCTGAATATCTCAGTCAATGAGTCACTGCTTCAATTCTGGTAGGACAAAACTCCAGATAGTTCTTAGACTAAAACTTTTTGCAATATATGAATGTCTCACAGGCAGAAAATTCTGCCTTCTCATAACTTTCTTCACATAGCTTAGTTAGCCTTAGAGCCAATGAGTCAAAGCACAGCTGTGTTGCATTTCAATTCTGACTGCATTGAAGATATTTACTAAGACAAATTAAAGGTGAACTTCCTTTAGAATTGTCATGTAATTACAAAGTCAACAACTTGTGCTTACACACTAATTACAGAAAATTGTTTTTGATAGCTGCATAATACGATCATATTTGCAAATATTTGCTCTTGTCTTTAGTGCTGTTTGAAGAATATTTCAAGACGCCTGCTCAATTCTTCTGCATTTAAACATATGCATAGTGTAAATAAAACTCACTATATGCCAATAGATTGCTTTTATGTATCTGCCAATTTAATTTCCATTACATTAATTCTTCTGTTGAATACAATTTCCTACAGTTTTATCTCTTTCAGCAGATGCACATGATCTCTCTTTACAACAGTGTTAAATGAGGGCCAAAACATTACGTAACACCAAGAAGTTGAATAATCCTACATAGTTTAGTCTGTTTTGGCCTGCATTTAAATTGATTGGTTCAGACGTACGCATATACGCTCCCACCACAAGCTGCAGTGCCTCCAAAGCCACTGTTATATGTGTAGCTAGGAGGAGGAAAGGGTTTTTCTGAAGGAGAAAACCTAAAACACTCCTATAGAATTACATTTTGCATAGTTGCCATTGTATTAACATTACCCAAGAACTTGAGACCAACTAGCGAGGAATCTAAATCTAAGCCACCACACTTCATTAAGATGTATGTAAGTAGAAAAGGCCATTGTCATTGGCTTTTAAAGATTTTTATTCTCCTTGATAAGATTATTGGACTTCGCTACACTACCATCTTAAAGTCTGCAAACATCTCACCAGAAATATTTGGCAGTTTTTCATGCAATTCTTATACTGGCTTTCAGGCAGTATGATTTTTTGAAAAACATTTTTTCATATTGCAGACAGTGCTTCTATCCCAGGACAGACCTTCAACATAGACTCATCTCTTCTGAGAACTAATCTAGACCATCAGATTAGAACTAGCTGGGATGCCAAAAAAGTGAATTTTACATGGAAGAATACAAGAAGCGAATACAAAAGAAGAATATTATGTACAGCAGTGGGAAGACACATTCCAAGTGTTAATTTCCTAGGGCGGAGAAAATGAGAGCTGCTTTTATCTAAAATTCACCATTTGTAAGGAGTCAACTCAGATACATTGAAGAACTAGAAGAATTAGCAAAGTATTAGTATTCTGAAGCAAACAAGCACCATTGACTTCAAGTGAAATGTAACACTATAATGTTAAGCTGCTCTCTGTTTTGAATTATTCCCGTTATTCTAAAGAAGAAACAATCACACCAGGACCAATGCTTAATTCTACAATTTTACTTGTGGCCTGCTATTTTTATAGGTAAATGATCCAGAATTATGGGTTTATCTTGTGAAATAAACATCTTTTTACTTTATTTGTATGAGCAAAGTAAACATCCTAATGAATAAGTTAAGCTGCGTGATTATTACTGGTCACATTTTCCAGCTTGAAAAGTAAATGTATAGAGTTTATTCGCTTTCTTCTTTTTTTTTTCCCCCCCCCCGCAGAGATATTTGATGAGCTGAAATCTCTGTGGCCCTCTCAATTTAGATTTGTGTCTTAATCTACATAGACTAAGACATTTCTCTGAACTGGGTACAGGAAAACCTGTAGAAGTGGTGAAATCTGCAGGGTAAGAACTAAGGATGTAGAGAAAGTAAGAAAGACATTTTGTTAAATGAAATAATCCTGCAGAGAATGTGGGAAGGATGCCTAGTACCACCAGAATAATCCCATTGTACAAGCAGGAGAGATGTCTGATGGAACCAGAATAATCCTACAGAATAAGCAAGAAAGATGCCTGGCCAAACCAGAGCAAGCCCTGGCCCCAAAAATGAGATCAGCGATGTCAAGAACAGATGAGATCAACTCCTTTGGGAAGGGGAGAGGAAAATAAAACATTATTAACATGAGAAGAAGGGTGGGAAAAAGACAGCCCACACTGGTTTCCCTTGCACCTGGTGACATCTCAAGTCTGACCACCTTGACTTGGTGACATCAAGCGCGAACTATGAGGCTTTAGCTTCTGTGGTAGGTTAAAGGACTTGACACTGCAGTCAAATGAGAACGATAACTGCACTTTATGCTATAGGAAGACAGTCCTGCAGCAGCAGTAACAGCCTGGGACCAGCCCCAGGGGCTGCATGGGAGTGATCCCAGGCAAGATGACCTGAGGAAGCTCCAAGACAGAGAAGACAGCCTGCGTAAATGACACACCACCACACACAGGCTGGAGCTGCCCTGCCCAGGCTCATCTAGTGGGGAGAAGTAACTCGATCCCTTTGCCCACCCAGAGTGGACTGTTCCTGGACAGCTCTCTCCCCTGTGCTGAGTTTAAAACCTCTCCCTGCAATTCCCACCCTTGTCCCCTCCTCCCAGCCTCCCCCCAGGGCTCCTTGGATGGTTGCTGCCAGTGGGGCTGCTGCCAAGCTTTGGCCTTGCCCTGGGCCCCGCTGAGCCAAGCACCCTCTTGAACTCCTGTCCTGACCCAGGGGCTCCCTTCCCAGCTGGGCCCAGGGCCTGCAGAAGTGCCTGGGGGTGGCCAGGCTGTGGCTGACCTCAGTCACCATCCCTGGCCCTGCCTGGCTCAGCTGACTGGACTGGTCATGGAGGGAGGGCACCACCCCACCCTGATGGACCCACAGCCTCCACCACTTCTGGCCACCCTCACCTGTGCTGTGCCCTAACAAATATGCCCTTAAAGTGTGGCTGGGAAAGAAGAGCAAAAAGAGAAACATTAATGAGCTTTGGATGTGCCTAATGTGTTTTGTTTTACTAGTGTTCGAGGGAGAACAGGAATATACAAAGTAAAGAAGCTATATACTTACCCAGACTCTGATTTTGTTTTTTGGAAACTTACAGTAGGAGTAAGGGGCAAACATATTACAGTGAAGTTTCTTTTTCTTTGTTTTTTTCTTTATTAATTTTGTAGCTGGCTCCCAAAAATAAATTATTTTTCTCTTGTTAGAGATGCCAGCATGTACAGAAAAGCTAGCCTCCGTGATTTGCTCTGCTGCTGGAGGTCCAAAAATATTCTGTTCCTGGCAGACCTGATGTTTTTTTCCTCTTTGAAAGCCACATATTAAATAAAGTTAATGCTGAGAACAGGGAATATAGGCACTCTACACAAACACATATCTATTTCTGCGCACATACGTATGTAAGCATAAATAAATATGCCACTATAAACCCGGGTACTGCTATTATTGACTCAGTATCTCCAGAAGGAGAAGAGATAGGAGGTAAAGATGAACTATTTCTCCCTAAGCTGTCAGTTGCTCTCAACCTTTATCCAAGTTCCATAATTAGGATGCGTGTAACAGACAATCTAAGAGATGATGAGGACAGGAGACAGTGAGGTTTCACCTTTAAAAAAAAGATCTAGATTTAATGTCACAATTACGAATGACTCTTTCATGGGCTAGATGTGAAATCAAATTTCTGGAAGCAAAAAGCCTCAGGCATTTCTGTTACATTATACTGTGTATGACATAAGAAACTCTGCGCTGTTAATGGGATTATTATGTATTAAAACCAGACACTACAGAATAGGTTCTAATATCCTGCCTTAATTTTATATGTATAAATATTTTTTTATTTTGCAAAACTGCCATCTCACTGGCCCCATAGCTTTCAGATGCAAAATACGAACATCTAATTTTCTTTCTTATTGCTGAAAATGCCATGGTGAGTCCAAGAAGAACTTAAATCACTGCAACTATGCAAACTGAACACTGGCTTTTCCTTTTTTTTTTTTTCTTATTTTTTCATTTAATCATTGAAAAACCCCAAAACTCACTTACAAAACATATTTCTAACTTTGGTCTCAAAGCACAACTGAATGATTGTTAAGCAGTTCTCATTTTGCTAGTTTATTTCACAGTCCTCATGACCAGGGCAGATGAAACCTTTGCATTTAACAGGCAAGTCAAACATTTCAGGTTCAAATACTTAAAACCAAGTTCATAAAAGCTTGCTTGACATACTCAGAAAATCTAAGTAAACGTAAATCCCGCTAAATTTTAGACTAATGAATCATGCAGAAATGAAATGAGAAAACCGCAAAATTTACCTCATATTTTCCCTCTCCTGCATCTTTCAAATATCCCAAATACGTACATGTAAAAAATCACATCACATACAAAGGAAAGAAGGTTGCGCTTGGAACTTTCAGACTGTCACATTCATACTTACTGGAGGGACAGTCATACAGAGATGACACTTTTGATGGGCAGTTAGGGTATTGGCAACTGATTTCTTATATGTAGGCAAATTATTGGCCAAAAAAAAAAGTGACAAGTCACTTTTGCTGGCCTCACGAAGTTTCATAAATGCTCTGAGAACTCCTGATTGAAAATGGAATACGTCAAAATCCAGATACACAAATCTTAATAATTCAGATTTCAGGACTGTAGAAATAAATCTGCTAATAAGCAAGAACAGTCAAGAGGGGTTCTGAGATAGAAAAAAAAAAAAAAACAACTATTTCAGCAAGTCCTCTAAAAATCTCACACTAAAGAGTACCTAAATATATATATTAAAAAAACCACTTCAGTTGATATAATTCTTTTCCAAATTGAAATTATAGGTGGGAGTCAATAATCTGAACAGGTTGTATCTTTTATTTTAAAATAATCTTCACGGGAACAACTATTTATCCCTAATAGCTTGATTAAGACACATATTTGGTAAATCTTAGCATGACTGACTTCATCATGTTCACCACAATTAAAAACTAATGGCCACAGGCTATGACAAACAGAATTATTGCTGAAAGGGGAATCACTTTGTTAACTTTGTTCTGATGTTAAAATTCTTCATTCCACAAAAGGGCCATTAGAAATGTCACACTAAATACAGATGGACACTATTTAGTTTCAAATACAACCCATCATTTTGCATCTTTTTGGAAAGAAGTAGAACGTCAATAAACTAAAATAAAATTCTTATGTTGAACTAGTACCGACATATTTAAACTGCTATATTCTGAGTAACAACTTGAAGAACTAACTTTAAACCAAATGCTTAGAAAATGACGTTTTGCAGTGTACTGCTGTCAAATCAACATATACAGATAAGGGCTGCAGAGACTCAACATGTCAAGGATCTTAGTTAAATTCTTTGTTACAATTAGAGCAGAGAAGAGGCTTGAATTACTGGTACTAAATTCAAGGCACATAATGTAGATTACCTGTGGTTTCTAAATATAACACTAAAAGAGCAACTTTATTTGGCACAGACTGAGGATTTAATGCCTTGTCCTTATAAATGACTAAATTAATCAGTACAAATCCCTTCCATTCTATGGCAGGCATGTACTTCAGGGAAATAAATCAGTTGAGTTTCTCAAAGTGCTTCTTTCTATTACTGTTAAGAGGTGTTGAGATATAGATGTCAAAAACCAAGCAAATTAATCCTACCATATGGGCTTAGATTTGTTTAAAATCCTCATACCCTGCATTAAAACCAAAAAAAAGTACTGTGGCTAGAAATACCTATGACTAGAAAAAGCAGCTGAATGATGAGCTTTCATAGAACACTTTCCTTGGATTTAGACTTGTAAAAATAATTGATAAATTATCTGTCCTGTCAGTCTGAACTGTTTTGCCTTTACTATCTGGTATTTATTATCCTTTTTTTTTTTGACTGTACATGGCAGGTTCTAATAAATTGCTAATGAAAGGCATTGTTTCAAGTTGTGTTAAAATTGGACCTTGAATACTGAGTCATAGATTTGGGAAGCATGCTAATGCTTTGTTTTGTCATCAGAACTCCACAAACAGCCTTTCAGAAGTAAAAATGATGATTTGACAAACAGCTAGTGCATTATAACCTCTATCATAATCTGTTTTGCCGAAACAGAAAAGAGGAAGTTATAATCTATCATTAAATAAGCACTTGGCATCATTTTACCTCGCAGTAAAGTGGAGGGGGAAAAAAATTGCCTAATCAGAAGTTAAGTTATTTGAAGATAATGCCTATTTAAGTGTTACAGAAATTTAGATGCGTTTTTTAATATTAGAGCTCATCTCAGGCATTCGGAAAAAGTATCTCAATCCATCAACATGTGTGTTGATCAACAGAAAAAGTGACAATAAGGAAAGAAAAATGACCTTTTTCTTGAGGTTGCAGCAGTGACCAATAACAGTCATTTACAAACTCATTTGCATTTCTTTTTAAAAGATAGCACTCAGTTTCTAGAGAATATGTATTTGTGACTTATATGGTGAATGCATTGGTGCCAAAAGCAGTCTACATCTGCGCTCCTCTTATTTAAAAATAGGAACTGCAGAAGAGCTACTCTGAAGATAAATTTGGCCACTGAAGTAGAGGAAATTATTAAATCAATTCTTTAAAAAGTAGTTCTGGGAAATTTTGTATACTCATTCTAAGATACTATCTAAAGCCAAATCAGCACATTATGTTGGTATTACATATTAGCTTGTTCAGTAAGGAAACGAGTTCCTGCAGTAAAATTTAGAATTTAACCACTAGGGTATTTTTGTTTTCTTTTTCTTTCTTTTTGGCTGTGCAGGGAGAGGCGGGGTAAAAAAAAAAAAAAAATGTAGTAATGTAATGGATTACGAGGGAAAACAAAGGATAGGATCCCAACAATAATAGTAATAATGATAATATAAAACCTGAAACCAAGCAGCTATTTTGTATGACAGTAAAAATGAAGGTAACATTTTTCAATCCAAAGCAGCACATCTAACGAACAGAAATTATGTGATCATCCTGTTCTCTCTTCTGTGCAATGAAAACACAGAAACCTGTATTGAACCTCTAATTAGTAAAGAAATATGCACTGTTTAATGAGCAGACTAAAAAAATCATATTGGATTGGAGAATTATAAATTCTTTACATCCAACAAAATATCTGTATTATAGCAGAGGAAAATAATTTTAACTTACCTATTTGTAGAAACAGTCAGGACATTATCAACCATATTGTAATTCAATGAAAGACGAACAAATCCAGTTCATTTAAATCAAATTAAAAAAAAAAAAGAAGAGAAAAGAAAAATTAAAATTATTATTCAGAGTCATCTCTGCTCTTGGTGTATATGAATGGCCAAATAATTTTTTTCTTAAGGAGATGCCTCCTACTTAAAACCCTTTTATCTCAAAAATCTCAATTTGTTCTGATTTATAATTAAGGAGTCCAAAACATAACAAGTAGTGACATACATACACATCAAAATGATTCATAAGACTAACAACTCTTCTGTACCAAGTATCCATAAAGTAAACTCTATCTTAAGTTACCAAGCCATTAAGACATTTACAAATGCTCACAACATTATTTACAATACTTACATTTTTAAAATGAATAAATATTTTAAAAGTTCTAAACCAGAAACTGCACATTGCATGAAGAACAACAGCAAAGCCAACAGACAACACAGGGCACAAGAATATTTCCACTGGAATTTGTGCAATTTTCAATCAGTTTAGTCCCAATGTACACATTTTCAATTACTGGGTCTTCAGTTCCTGGTCTATATAGAATTACATGGTGTAGTCCAGACCTATGGCTTCAAAACTATTCCAAAACAGTTTGTTGGAATTTGTCAATCTGTTAATAATATTTTCAATGATGGGTCAAATTAAATTAATTTCTAAAATAATTTATAATAAACTAACTAAATTTACGATAATACATTCATAAATACTAAATGATTAATAAGTACTAAATATTTCATCATGTACAAAATTTCCAGATATCTATTTTCATTTGCAAATTGTAATGATCTAATGTTTAAAACCTCATAGAATTACCTATCCCAAAGTAACTGTACAGTTATGAGTAGTTTAATACATCACTATTTTACTCAAACAAATTATCAGTCTATGTCTCTATGTTTTTCTATAGGGTATACGTTATGAAAAATTTCATGGGCATTGCTTCAAGAATATAGTTGTTCATAAAGTACTAAATCATAGAGGTGCAATAGCTGCATAGTGCAGAATTTCTCACAGAAGTCTGTCAGATTTTTGTCTACTACTACTCCATCCTCATCTTTAAAATAATATAAAAAACTTGCAACCAAACAAGTAGAAAAGTCAAGAACAGTCAAGCAGAATACAAAAAATACTCGAGTATACATTGCTCTTTGTACTTGTTTAAAGTTTTTTACGTTGCCTAGGAATTCAACAGATATATACGCTCGTATACGCACCCTTCCAGCAAAGCTTCTTAAAGTAATTTTGTGGCACAGGCATGAAAAGACGGACTCACCTCCTACTCTACCCTCATCCTGCCTCCCAAAAAATAGTCCCTTCAGCTTTCAATTATTTTCTTGGCAGTTCTATTGACATTGGAGGAGGAATTGGTCTCGCACAAATCTAGACAAAGCATCAGATTATTGCCTGGAACATTATGTTTCCAGGACCCCAGAAAGTTAATCTAGTGGCCCATAGAAACTTCACCCCCTGACATTTGCAGGCTAAGTGATCCATTTTTCCCAAACAGTTTTTCAAAGGATGTTTGCTACATGCTAATATTAAAGAAGTTTTTTTTTCTTCTGTATGAACTCTTGTCCTTTTAAACAAAGGTTTCCATCAGACTCTTTGTCCAAATTTGTTCATATACCTGCTCATCCTGCTCATGTGAAAAAGTTTGCCTTTTCAAAATTCACCTGATTTTCTGACAGTATTTTCTATGAAAAATCTTAGTTCACCAGACATCCTGCTTTTTTCACAGATTATGTAGTTTATAAATTTACATTCACTATTAAGATTGAATATGTCAATTAAATGTAAGCAACTTTAGCAGTAATAACTTCTAAGAGCAGAAAAACTCAGTAACTGAACAATAATTTATCAGACATTTATACAGCTGAAATATCCATCTTGGTATATGTTTGAATAGCCACAAGATCAAGTAGAGCACATGCAATTCGGTTAAGGAAAGCAATATAATAATAATTTCTTTTGCCCTTCCCCTGCCCCACGCCCCACCCCCCGCTCGGACAGACTTCATGCAAATGAGGTATAAGTGATTACATCTCTGTGCATATACCTTTGATTTCTACTTAAACTACTTTTTATCTACTTACAGCTTTCCTATCTGAGCAGAAACATAAAACATAAAAGCTGTTTATACAGACATTGTATTTAATTTCACAACCACCCTTAATATTTGCAAAACATAACCTGGACCTTCTTATGAGTAACAGCATAATTTTTTTGACTCTCCTCTTGACTAGGAATATTTCTTTTTCATTTTGCTTGCACTCTCTGATGAATGAATCTATTATTTTTTAGATATAAATAGAAACATCTTTTCTACTTTATGCATAATTTCACGTAAATTTTAGATTTATTTCATAGCCATTTCTTTCACTAAGTATTTTCTCTGTAATATCTTCATCTTGAAAGAACTTCATGTAGAAGAGTATTATGGGAGAGAGCATTGCAGTACAAGTACATGGATACCTACGCATAAATTGCATTTAAATTTTATCAACATCATGACCAGGAATATCTGTAAAAATGCTTGGGAGATACAGAACTTCATTTAATATCTATGTTGACATATACAAAATATTTGCAGTTCTATTTGTCTTTTTTGAGGGCTTTTTTCCTAGATTTGTAGCCTTTAAAGCACTTGCTTCTCTATATACTTTCCCAGACCTTTTTATACCCCAAAGTGCAATAAGGAGACAGCTAATCCTGGTGCCCAAATGATTTTATTTAGAAAAATGCCAGCAATTAATCTAGGATGACAATAGCCATTTCAAATGTAAAGCACACTGTAGCTATTCAAACAAAAAACATATGTAGGACAGAAGACTGGCCTCCTAGGAAAGGACACAATATTTTAATAATGGTAAGTGTCAGGGACAAGAGCTTTTCAAAGGAACACCCAAAAACATGCCTCCGGTAGCAATTTAAACCTTGCACATCTTACTCTAGAGAACCCTCTGAAAGAGCACACGTGATTCTCAGCAGTGTCTCTTGAGGCTCTATTTGCTTAATCTGTAGTCTTCTAGCATAAATTACTCCCCCTTAGCTTGCAAAATCACAAGTAGGAGGCGAGAATGGAGTATTTTTTTTTTTGTTAAATGATGTTCATCACCCTATCCATTATGTCTTAAAAGAAAAAAAAAAGTCCACTAATTGAGTTAATCTGCATGATAACATGAATCAGAGCATTCAAATACCCATTTGACACGAAATGTACTGATTCACATGGTTTTTTTTGAAAACTTAAGTAGATGAACAGGTTGCTAAACTGAAGGTGGTTCATTGTGTACAAACCAGATGCCACTCCCCAAATGGATTGTTATTTCAGGAAACTTGAAAAGCATGGTATAACTAACCAATAAATTATCTCGGACACTAGATGATGTCAACATTTTCTCTTACCTACCAATATTTCAAAAATCAATAAGGTACAAATGAGTGACTGCAAAATATGTTTCCAGAAATTTTCAGTCCTCCCTGAGAGAGAACCCCTTTGGCACCTAGAGTCATGAAACTGCAGCCATAAACAAGAACCTTTTAACTATTCTTAGAGTGAAATTGACAATTGGAATAGTGTATGGAAGGACAGTACCTTAGGAATTATACAAATTCTTATTTTTACCTCAATAAACCATTTAGAATGGGATAACACATATTTTACAGGACACGTCAAAATAAACATCCAGGTTTATGATGCAGCATTAGTTGAACAATCATATTGATAATAAACCCATTAATGAAACAAGACTTAAAAAAATTTGTCTCTGGTTATTTATCAGTCTTTGGTGGTGGTTGCCTCAATAGATCAATCTTCCTCTAGCAAGAGCAGCTTTAGAATATGCTTGGC
Organism: Bucorvus abyssinicus; assembly: GCA_009769605.1. Taxonomy (NCBI): domain Eukaryota; kingdom Metazoa; phylum Chordata; class Aves; order Bucerotiformes; family Bucorvidae; genus Bucorvus; species Bucorvus abyssinicus. Next base: position 14,427,185 of record CM020030.1, on the reverse strand, counting down.
TCATTCTAGAGGCTAAGCATTTTCACACATTTCTCTGCTGGATCTTGCCCACTTATAGATCATTACCTTTCTCTATACTATCAGTTTTCTTTCTCTCTTTTGTTTTCTTTTATGATGGTTGTATACAGTTCTGCACTTGTAGACTTACTTGTAGGCTTCATTTTCTGAAGTGTCATTTAGTCTTCGATTTGTCATTTTAAATTGCTATATTGAATAAATATGGTATTCCAAATGAGACATAGGACCAACTAGGAGAAAAAGTATTTATCTCTTCAGTAGACAGCAATAGTTTTATTAATAGCATCTAAGAGAACAGTGTCTTAAGAATACAGTTCTCATTACCATAGTACACAATATACAGATAATTCTCTCAGGACCACTGCTAAAATATTGTTGCCTCATGCTTTAATAATTTTTCCATCTGATTAATAAATGAGACTCTAGAAAGACATGCAACTTAACAAAAAATTAGATTCTAATACCACAGATGAAGCAACTCTACTGTTCTACACCAGTGGAGCCCACCCATTCCATATGCATCCCTTCAAGGTCTTGTGCTCCCAAAATTTTAGTCTGAATAAGTAACTATTCCCTTCAACGTAACGTGTAATGATCAAGTCACATAGGGACATGGTTTAGTGGTGGGCTTGGCAGTGCTAGGTTAATGGCTGGAGTCTGATCTTCAGGGTCTTTTCCAATCTGAATGATTCTATGATACTACAAAAATGTATCTCTTCAGACAGGGAAGTAGACACCAAAATAAGACAATCACTCCTGTTCTTGTTCAAAGGACCAAGTAAGCTTTTTTTTCCCCACTTAATGAAAATGAAAGTGAACCCACAAGTGCCACTGAAAAAAAGAGACAGACTCCATTTAATTTCATTTGGCCGCCTGTTTCACTCTTGGCTGTAACATAGCCATGCTTGAACTGTCTGTGAAGCATCCTGATGCCAGTATGCATCTGGCTGTCTGGGCTTAAAGCAGTACCCAGGAAAAAGGAGATATAAAATGAATTTTCTTCAGGTTGAACAAGTACTCACATTATCAACACATTTTGAAATAGGTCTTCTCCTTTTCCTGCAACGAATTAATATAATTTCTGTGTTAAACCTTCAGCAGAGGCCAGGCAGAGATTAGGCAATTCATTTCAGTCTCCAAACCACAGAAGAAACAGAACAGGCAATCAGACTGCTTCTAAGTATAAATGGGAAAGGCTAGGTAAAAGTGTTAAGCATTCTTTGCTCCAAAGCATGCATCGCTTTTAGACATCAAGGGTGAGGTTAAGTTTAGGGTTAGTGATGAAGAACCAGGGTTTGGGTAGACTCTGATAAGCTGAATACTGCCTACTTAGTACTTTACAACTCCCTCTCATTTCACAAAGCTACTAAAAAAATCCAATTAGGACTCCTAATTCCCATCGAACCATCATAAATCTAAATTTTACTATACCAACAATGTTTAAATAGGTAATACGTTCTGAAACATACCTAATGTTATACTACTCTCTGCCCCATTGACTTTTTCTATTCTCATTATTCCAACCTCATAAAATTTTACAAAATAGCATCATAGGTTTGCAACATCAAGCCATTAACATTTTCAAATGGTATTTTATTATTATATGCATCCCCCTAATAGCAAGTGACCCCCTCCTCTCAGAACATTTTATATAGAGTAGCTGTACAGGCAGCTGTACAGTGAATGCATGTGAAGAACGCTATAAATAGAACAAGATTTTTTAAAAAAGAAAGTAAAACGGAGTAAAAGAATCTCCAATTTTACTTGGTAAATTGAGGTGCAAAGAAGAAACATATCCTGTCCAAGAGCTCAAAAGAGCTTGACAGAGCAAGGAATAGAGCTTAAGCATCCTTAACACACCATGTCCAAAAGCAGTTTGTAAGTAATTTATCCCGAGATGTCCTTTCACCTCTCTTTCTTCCTATTCTAACACAGTTTTGGCTTTGGTTCATCACCAATTTAAGAATTCTTCTTAGATAATTAGGCAGAATTGATTTTCTGCAAGAATGCACTAGCTCTTCCAGGGTTTTGTAGATGCCATAGATTTTAGTAAGAATGTGGATATGTGTCTCTCATCCCAGCTTCCCATTGTAGCATGTATTTTAGTCTTTTCTGTATGGGACCAATCCTCATTAGATTGTTCTTAAACTCACTGGCGTTCTCTCTCTTCTGCCTAACTCAGCTGCAAAAACTTGTAGTCACATATTGCATATCCCTAGGTACCAGCCTTTTGTAGAGAGAAGTGCCTCTAAAAACCAAGATAAACAGCCTGATTGTCATGACTAACTGCTTCTCTAATTGAGTAAGTAGCTCCCAGCACTAACCATTGCCTCATGCACACCAGGAAAATCAATCTTAATTTCTCTGGTTCAGGTGAAAGAAAGACTCTAACCCACAATTGCCAACATTTTACACTAAAATTCACTGGTTTAATTTACAGGGAACTGCAGCCTTCTAAAATAGAATTTGAAAGACAAGGTATATATGGCTACACTAGAGACTTCAGAGTAAAATTTAAAAAACAAAACAAAAAAACCCACCCTCCAAGTGTTACAGACATGATGCTGAAAATTGCATTTTTTTCTGACAATCTGTTCAGAAAAGAAGTGACCGAGACGAAGGGGTTCAGAATACTTCTAACATAACAAAGCTTTTTCAGACTTTATCCTGTGATTTTACTCTCACTTCAGGAATTAATGCAAAAAGCCATTCAGCCAGAAGGTTATTCTTTGGATGTATAAAGTTTAGAAATACATAAAATAAAAGCTAGTATTGGCTTTAGATTCTGTGGCTTGCCAGATACATAGTCAAACCTGTACAACTCCCATCTCCTTTCCCCAAACTCCAACAAGCCCTTAACAGCTTGCAAAATGCTTATGAACTGCAGAAATAACTCTAGCTTTATTCCTTGTATGCTGCATTACCAGCACCTTTTTACATACATATCAATTTGTGGGGGTTACTTGTCAAAAAAAGTAACAGGTCTTCTCAGCAAGGGTTTTCTATGAGTATATCAGTGTTTCCTGACACATTATTTGATATAGTCAATATTTACTCAGATCTCTAATAATTGGGGGGGGGGGGAGATACTCTAACATACTAAGAGCGAACAACTGGACGACATAAAGCACTGCCTAGAGATGGATGATAAGCCATCATCATCATCATAAAGAGAAGGCAGGCCAAGGTGACATCACAGCTGGTGTGCGTTACAGGGCATGTGACCAGGAAAAACACGGGGGTGAGGCCCTCTACAGGCAGCTAGGAGCAGTCTCACTTTCACAGGCCCTGGTGCTCATGGGGGACTTCACCCCATTATCTGCTGGAGGGACAACACAGCAGGGCGTAAGCAATCCAGGATGTTCCTGCAGAGTATGAAAGACAACTTCCTCACCCCCGTGACAGGCCAATGAGGGGAGGTGCTCTGCTGGGCCTTAATGTTGGAGAAACAACAGTGTGTAGGGTTAGTCCTGGCTTAAGCAGGTAGAGAGTGTGTTGGTAGGAAACGTGGAACTAAGTTAAACTCACATTTCAGAATGTGTGTCATTTCTCAGGCAGTGAAAGAGCTACTCTGTTAGAAGTCACACAGGTGAAGGACAAAATTGTTTTATTTTCATTATAGATTCCTCTTATATTTAAAGACATCTAGCATATCAAATGTTTATGACAATTTATGAAGTAAGCTAGAACTTCAGTGACCTAGAACCCTCATGTCCCACTTTGCAAGAGTTCCACTTTGTGATAAGTCCACAAAAAAGGTGCCAAAAAGCTACTACTACCACTTTAGTTTTCTCTTTATAGCTCACATTCTAGTCACAGCATTAACAGAATATTTTAAAGAAACCTGCCAAGTCAGCATACAGCTGTCCCTATAACCCAACACAAGGTTTCACAGCTCTTGATAAAATAGAATTTAAATAGTATTACTTGCATTCCAGGTAATCAGGTCCCTGGCCACTCATCCTGGTTAAGCTGACAATCCTATTTTCTGAATTCTGATAGATAAAGTAGTGCCAGCTCTCATACTCTTCATTTGGACAAAACCAAAACCACCTTGGTGTTAGCAATCTGCATTTCCTGATAGTGACTGCTGATACATTCTTCAACGGCAGTCCCAAAAAAGCTTAAAACTAAAGAAGTTAGTATTTGCTCATCCTAAAGCTGAAGAACAACAACAAAAAAAAAAACCATACCCCCTTCCTCCCTGAGAAAAGACAGTTGTTTGCAGTTTTGTCTGCCAGTGCCTGTAAAAGGGACTGAGGAGTAAGCTTGGTTAATCGTGACAAACACAATAAAATAAACTTGCAGTGTGTTTTTCTGTGTGCATAACAGTTTAATTTCCAGGGTAATTTTGCAAGAAGAAAAGTATATTAAAAAATCCCAACTTTTTTAGAAAAGATCTGTTGTCTTTTACTTGCCTTTTGCTGAGTTCAATATCTTTTACATGCACATAAAGGTTAAAATACTTTAAAAAAAGTGATCATCAGGTATAATTGAGCCAGTCTAAAAATATACAGTAACTGGACAAGTTTCCTGTGAACTACAATTCTGTATTTAGACATCACCGTTGAAAACATTTTCTATGTGCTGCTATTCTAATCATAAACTTAATCTAGCTTTTAAAAGCTTTCAGCTCATTAGTTGTATTAGCAAAAACCAGGAAGCTGGTCTAAAAGTACACATCTCCGTATGCATGCAGACCAAAAGGCAGTGAGAGAACTATAGAAAAATGAAGCCTACAACTTGATACACTTCAAAAATTTTCTCAAACTGATTAGTAATTCTAATTTACCTTGAGAATATAAGGTATGCTTAATCTTCGAAAATAAAACCACAAAAACAAACCCCTAAAACTCTTATGTAATCATGTATGCTGGAACGACATTCAGAATGGCAAATATTTTATAGCTGCACATTTATTTTGTCTATCTTAATTATCATAAATAGCGATTACTTTTTATCAGCTATATTGTATCATGTAAAAAAAATCTACTTTTTATACATGAATGAAAATTCTCATCTTGCATTTATTTGGTGTATTGTTATTTAAGAATTAGTGCATTTAGAAATGAAGCGTGCATTTTTTCCTACTTAATAACTGAAAAGACAGTTTCTGTTTGGCCTACCAACACTGAAACAAGATCTTCTGACAGCTGTAGAACGAAGACTGTATCATGTTGCCTGTCTTACAACATGCACAAGGTCTGTATAAATATCTTATCAATGTATATATAGTTACCCTTGATAATCTAAGAGTCATAGATCCTGACAGATAAGGCAGAGTTCTGCTTTGAATTCTGCTGAGGAGAAGAAGATACCATTTGCATTTCTCATGGACTATCTTGAACCCACCATCTTCATCTTCTTGAAAGGGTTCTAATCTCTAAGATACCACATAAAAGCTAGCTACCAAAATATCTGCTTTCACCTCAAGAAAAGTTGTCACACTTTCTTTGCTTGCAGCTGAGTCTTCCCAGATGTGTGTGCACAGATGCACCCAGCCTTGTGGCACACCTAGGGGATTGCCTACCTGGCAGACTTAAGCAGACAGCAGTCCTAGATCCCGTTGTGCCTGTGACAGGAAACAGTCTGGACTAGTCTGGATATGCACAAAGCACATCATTTAGGACATTTTAAAGTTACAACATATGTAGTAAGTGCATGCATCTGCATAATTGATTGCAACAGGTTGACAGGTAAGTACAAAACCATCCTATTTCCACACACAAAAGCTTGATCTCTTCTGAGGTAAACTAATTGCAACAATCTAAGCAAGCAGTCTACAAGCAAGGAAAGAGTAAGACAAACGTCCAGATAAAAGAATGGCAAGTTTCAAAATATACCAGTTAAAACTTCGGCTCTCTGGGATAGTTACCTAGCTCTGGAAGAAGGAACGCTCAGATTTTTCTCACATTTACTGTGCACAGACTGTTTTATGTACTTAAAGGACTTTTGCTTGGCTTACAAATTCTCGGTACCAGCTGCTCAGAAACTGCTTTATTGTGGTTTGAGCCCACACAGCTGGCAACAAAGCAACCGCACAGCTGCTCGCTCACTCCTAACCGCTCCGGTGGGATGGGGAGGAGAAAAATACAACCAAAGAGTCGAGGGATGAAACAAAGGACAGAGTGGGCAAAAGACAGACTTGACTTGGGGAAACAAAATGAATTTAATTTAAACAAAACCACCACCAATTCACAAAATTAATCAGAGTAGGACAGTAATAAATACAACCAGATCTTAAAGAAATACACCTTCCCTCCACCCCTACCTTCTTCAGCTCTATTTCCAATTCTCTACCTCCTCCCTCTTAGTGGTGCAGGGGGGCAGGGAATGGTGGTCACAGTCAGTCCCAGTCTGTTCCATGTTGTTCCTGCCACCCCTTACTCATCGGGGGAAAATTCGTCACAGTCCTTGCCTTCGGCAACATCTCCCTCAGGAGACAGTGCTCCATGAACTTCTCCAACTAGTGTGGGTTCCTTCCGTGGGCTGCAATTCTCCCAGCGACCTGCTCCAGTCCAGACTCCCCTCAGTCATGGGCTTCTGTGAGATCAGTTCCCTGATCCAGCATAGGGGTCCTCTACAGGCTGCAGACAGAACTCTTCTGCACCATTGATCTCTAAGGGCTCAGCCTGACACCTCACCATGGGCCGAAGGGGAATGGGTACTCTGGCATGCCTCCGCCCTCCTTCTTCCTCACTGACCTGGTTGGTTTTCTCCTGTCCCACACCTCTCCAAAATAAAAAGAGCTTCCAAACCCAAACAAAGTTGCGCAACAGGTTTTTCCCTCTTAAATATGTTATCACAGAGGTCCTAATTGGCTCAACCTTGGCCAGAGGCAGGTCCAACTTGAAGCAAGGGGAGATTCATGAAGCTTCTTACAGGACCCACAGCAGTAGCCCCCCTCTCCCACTACCAAAACACCACCAGATGCATATCCAACACACACCTAAAAATAACAGACTTTGTATCTTCATTTTCTCTGATCATATTTTTCAAAGTCAAGAAGATAACTGTGTACTAAGGCCTGTGTACTGTTCAAAATTTTACGATTATCAGCTTCCATCATGCTGAGAAAACTTAGATTTTAAAATTCAGATTTTGTTATGGTATATACATGGTTTGATTTGCATGAGATGAAGAAACAGCTGTTGGAGGACATGTAGCGAGGACAATGTGATGTATAATTTATAATTAAACACATTTGCTTATTTATATCAGTTCAGCAGTGGTATTATGTTTTGATTTGTGTATAAAAATGATACATGCCAAATAAATTTTCTTCTAAGGCTGCAGAAGTAAGTTAACTCTTGTTACACGTTTTTAAAGTTCCCTTCTGATTCATTCTGTCCTGCATGATGCACAGATGTCATTGAACACTAAAAAGTACCCTGGCTACCTTCGCAAACATAATAAGGAGTGCTAGATAGACCTGAGATCGTTAATTTCTTGGGCATAAGAATATCTCAGTATAGTCAATAATCAAACCTACAATCAGACATTGGACCATTCTGTCCTTCACTTCAGCTGTGCACAGCAATTTAAGAAGGAATGCAATGACGATTAGGGTAGTCTAATTGGAAAACCAAATGTTTAAAAATGGCAGTATAGCTCGTTATGGGTCAGTAGCATTCTGCCTGTTTTGATACAGTTGCATTTACCAGCAAACGAAAACAGAGTGATGAATTAGATAAATGGCAATGTTTGAAAAACATCATCCTAGCGGGAAATAAACTCTACAAATGCCTACATATATTATCTCAAAAGCAAGCAAGAAATCAGAATACATTTCAATCTATGTTAATTCTATAAGACCTGTGAATTTAACGTAATGCGGTGACTCAAAAATGATGTTTTGTTTGTTTTTTTACCATCACAAAATTACACAACTATTACGGATAATGTTACTCAGTGCTACATATGAAACAGAGAGAAAGGACATGTGGTAATTGATCACATTATCATAACGGCTAAGGACAGACTAACTAACCAATCCCTTCTTTATTTTCTTTCAACCCTCCAAACCCAACACTGCAATGTCTTTCAGAGAAAAAACCCATTGTTTTACATTTGTCACTGAGTAAATAAAACACTGATCCTTTGATTATTAAAGGATCTTAGTTTAAAGACTATTAAAAGTGTCTTGGTTTAGGTTTTGATCTGCTTCTTTTTTTTTCCTTCCTTCTTTCCTGTCAGTAACGAACGTTCTTGCAGAAGTGAAGGGATTTATTCTCCTCCTCTATCAGAAATCCCACTTACAGTTATGCATTAACAGCAGCAGACAGATTAGGGCACTAAGTTATCTCTTAAGTTGTTTATAACCCGATCCTCTGCATGAAGATGAATTTTACTACTCTTGCTAATATTCCATCACATTAAATATCGGTCCTGGATTTATTTATTTTTGTTCACAAAGGAATTCAAGGAAGAATAAAATAGAAACAAAGAAAATCTAACCACAACTTTTTTTGTGTGTGCGCATGTGTGTGTGTGCATGCACTTGTGTCATTACTCCCAGGATGTCTCTTGAAGAATGCTTTTGCATCTCTGCACTTCACTTGGTTTAATAAAATGCTCACAATTATAATCAGCTAACAGTACTCCTGATTCCAGGAATGTCTAGTAGAAAAACTGTGCCAGCTAGTTACTCTCCATTCAGACAATAACAATATTCTTTATCAAAATCAAAAGAAAGTTCCTTTTTCCACCCCAAAACCATAAGACTCAATTCCTCTATATTTCATTATCACTTTCCATTTCCTAGCTTTTTTCAATTTTGTTGAATATAGCTTCCTTGTCAATCTGCCCATCCTCACTAGCCAAAGCTCTTTCACTCATTTTTCTATCCATAGATGATTTTTTTAACCTTTCTTGTCACTTTGTGTGCGAGTTTAGTGCTATAAAAACAAATTAAATCTCAAGAGACGCATTGCATTATAAGACCTCTATATGTGACAGAATTGCTGCTGTTTTTAATGAAACAAATAAGAGCTGGTTTTTTTCTTATAACACCTGACTTTATTAAAGTATAACATAATAACTTTTAGACATTATAAGACCAACATACTAAATAAAATATTTCCTTTTATTAGTAGGTGTCCTGGGTTCAGCTAGGATAGGGTTATTTTTCACAAAAAAGCTGTGATTGGCCACAGCCAGGATAGCTGAACCGAACCACGCAATGGGATATTTGATACCGCACTGATGTCATGCCCAGTATATATAAGGGGGGGCTGGCCGGGAAAGTCACATGCAGTTTGGAGCAGCTGGCTGGGCAGCAGGTTCTGGGTGGTGAGCTGTTGCTTTGTCTATCACTTGCTTTATCTATTTTATATTTCATTAGTATTATTGTTATCACTGTTGTGTCTCCTCTCTCTGTGTTGTTCTGTTAAAACTCTCCTTAACTTGTGGGACTTTACCTTTTTCTCCAGATTCTCCTCCCTATTCCACTGGAGTGAGGGGGGTGTGGGTGGGAGGAGTGAACAAGTGAGCAGCTGCATGGTGCTTAGTTGCTGGCTGGGCCTAAACCATGACATTAGGATAAAAAGTATTTTTTCCTAACTGAACAGTACATTATGTAGATATTATTTCTACTGACGGATTAAGCTGATTGTTGAACGTACTAAACAATTCTTCAGGCATTGTTCAGTGTTATTACTTCCTCCATAGTACAGATGTGTTTAAGAAGCTATTTAGCTTTAGCATGCAAATTTAAGTAAGTTATCAAAAATTGCTACTCTGCACTTCTCTAACACCACCACCCACTAAGGAACATTCAATTATTTTGTTCTTAATACCACGATTCTTAAAAGAGATATCAGTATCTTTCTAAAGTACCAGTTTCTTCTACACTGACAGCCTCAAACAGAAAAGAATAGACAACATTGTGTAAAAAATATACACTATCAGGATTTCGCTTCATGACTGAAGAAAATGTACTGACAAGAATTACACTTTATAAAGCAACATTTGAGAGAAAGATATGTGATATTTGGGTTTTTTTTACCAAATTTCCACTTTTTTACCAAATTATCACTTTTCCCAAGTGGAATCTATACGTATAAACTTATGGGTTAGTGAGGCTATGCAAGCTAGCCTGTCCCAGCACACTCCCTACCCTGTTGCTTAAAGGGAGCTTGAAGCTTGTTTAGAGATGCTGCCACTCCCACTGGGGACTGAACAGTGGCGAAGGTGAGCCCTAGTCACAGGCCAGGCTGGACCTGAAATCCCTAATTTTGCTGAAAGCTCAGCCATTTCTTTCATTTTCCAAGACGTTCTAAACACAAAGATTTGAGATGCTATCTCCTCATGACTCAGATTTTTCAAAATATCACAGGGAAATGTAGATAAATGATACTCAGTATGTCCTGGCAGAACCAGAAAAAACGACCAACTTTGTAGAAAACTATAAAAAAGTAGAGATTGAGCATGTACAAATTGAGTACTCCTGTTTCATGGGTGGGAGAATAATATATAAAAAATATATAAAAGAATATATAAATTAATATATAAAAGAATGTCAACTAGAAAATTCAAGGAAAAGTTGGATACAATTTTCAAATCTACAAATACGCCAAACTGCACAGAAACTGTAATTATAAATTTAATTTTATATTTCTAACAAATTGGGGAATAATCTTTATAAAACTTACCTGCATTTTCTATTTTGTTGAAGTGTAAGTTAGAAACATTGCTCTTCAAAATCTTAACTTTGTTCTCTTTATGAATTTAATAGATTACCTCCAAGACTGAGAGAAAATAGTTTTTGCATTAGTTTCTTCTTTGGACTTGTTCAATAGACAAAAGTAACTGAGAAAGCATGCCAAATTATTACACTTCTGATTTGCATTAGACTTCTGCATACTATTTTATATACTAAGTCTTTTAAATTACAGTAATGATCAGCATGAAATTTAGAAATGTATCCATCAAGCCAGTTCCCTACCCATCTAATTTTGCTTAGGTAACAGACTTGTTCAGTTTTTTTAGTAAAACATGACAAACCATCTCACCAAACCAGATCCTGATTAAACTACATTAAGGAAGTGCTAATTAAATTTCATAAAACTGTCAGCACAGAACTACCAGGAGGAGAAGAACCAGAAAATCTTCCAAGTCAACCATAGAATGGGAAGACTTTTTTTTCATGTGAAAAATGATCAAAAACCTCTCACAACTACGGAAGCAGCTAACAACAAAACAAGTGAGTTCTAAAATTCAGGTTGTAAGCAACGTAAATGCTTCCTGGCACAAAGCGTTAGCAGTGACTAGAAGATTGAGCAGGTGATAGTACCTTCCAGCCACTTCTAGTTTTCAGAAGGATCACTTCCACTTCTTACGAAGGCTCAGACTACAGCATACATTCCATTTATTCTTGGAAATTAACAACAGATGCAATATTTCTTACTGAGTGTCCTTTCTTTGATAATTTGAGAATTATTTGCTGATATGATTAGATGCTTGGAAAAAAATACTAAACCCTTATCATCTTGAAGTCCTAAGTTCTTCAGCAGCCTGGGGAACCACCATCATCAGAGGTCTTTCCGAATAAGTTAGACATGTATGGGTTGATGTATGATTGCTAGGAAGGAATGGTGTGATATTGCGAGCAAGGAATATTATTGGAGGTTCACTTGTTTAGGGTCCTTTCTAGGTTTGTTGTTGTTGTTTTAATGGCTTTAGGTTTTTTCAAAAGAATTCCAATGAAATAGCAAGATCTACTATGAAAACTAAGCAGTCACAAGATGGCTAAAATGGATGATAGGATGCAAACTTGAATCCACTGAAATACTCAACCAAATATTTTAAAACATATTCAAGCTACAATGCAGTAAGTCATATTAACTTCTCTACCCACCACAGTGTGGCCAAGGTATGACTAGCCAGTGTTTCACTTAGATTTAGGTGGGTCTATGTTTTGCTGTGTCCCTTTGCACCATCTTTTCTGTTTCTTCACTATGTTTTCTGAGGCTCAGTTATTCCAGTAACAACTGCATGAAATAAGAGACCAGATTGCAAATGGATACCACTGCTATGAGAATCATAAATTCTTACAAAATTGAAAAAATGCCATACCTTTGAGCAAATTTCATTAAAAAAAAACCCCATAATGTTCTGATGATCATGAATATGACTCAATCAGTATACTGAACCAATTATTTTAAAAATATAGTTTAGTCTTGGGTGTATTCAGTTGATTAACTATCATAAAGGGAACAAAAAACATCTTCATACTGCTTTAGCAAAACATGAAGATCTAAGAAATGGAAGAAATTATGAAATCTGAAAAGTTTCACAAGCTCTTTAAGAGAATTAAAGCAACAGAGAGACACAGCAGAGAAATAGGAGAAACAAAAAGGAAGCAGGTGCAAGTTATCAGTTATAATAATTATCTTGAATCTCCCTTTTCAATAAACATTGAAATTACTCTCTATTCTTCAACCTGAAGAGCTCCATCTCCCTTCTAAAGCATCCTGCATAAACATCCAACACCATACATAAACTGCTTAGTAATTCAGGAGTTGCAAAGAAGGACAATCTTTAATGTATGCCATGAGGTAGTTTATATTTTCAAATACCTACTAACATGTCCCGTCCTGCAGATGGTACTTACTTTAGAAATGCCAGCTTAGTTTTAGTAGTTAAATGACTTTGCTTTAGAAAATAAAGGAATATTGGAAACAAAGCAGGTACTGTCCAGATGCACATAGCCTGTAACAGCTATAAAGAAATTACAAAACCTGGCAGAACAACTGGTAGAAGGGACACAGTAATTAAACAGCCTTGCAAACTCTCCCAAAGACCTCTCTCAATGTGGAGCTGTAAATGAGTTGAAGTAGGGAACTTCTATACACAACCAAACTATAAGCTTGCCTATACAGGAAGAACATAAAACAGTTTACACAGTGCTCTCATTTGATAGAATGATTCATGTTTAAATGAGGTTTTTTTCAGAGAGGGGAAATCCTCGTAAGTATGACCGTCAGTGGCCTTTAAAAACTGCACCCCTAGAATGCTGAGAGAAAAACAAATCAGAACTCAGAGCAGCAAGAACAGCTATATATTTCTGAATTATTTCTCAATTATTCATTATTCAACTATCCTGAATTATTAATCAGATTTATTTCTGTTTGCAAGAACAGCCAAGATATTTCAGAATTAGTTAGAAAAAAGTCCTATTTATTTAGCAATGATGTTCATATTTCAGACACAACATTTCAAAGGCTGTTATCTATAATTGAGAGAATTTGGTGAGGACAGTTGATAACTAACTATAAAATGTAGTATGAAAAATAATATCATCTGCAAATTAAAATGTATTGGCATGTACAAGTGAACATATGCTAACTTGTTTTTCCCAAGACTTCCCAAAACATGCATGAACTAGAATAGATTTAATGTCTGTTCTAAAACACGTACTTACAGCCATATCACTCAAAACATTTTATGCACATGCAACACCACAATTTTAACTGAAAAGGACCTTAAAATAAAACATTATACAGTCTGTAGCCTGTTTTAAGTTACAATTCTCATGCAAATCTGCCTGAAGTAAAAATGAGTTGAGTGGTCTCATATTAAATTTCATTAAACTCATTTATGTGGTCTCATGTTGCTATAGTTTTGTCACATTTTTTTCATGTTCAAAATTCTTCTCGGATTCATTTCAGAATGAAATGAGAAACAAGAACTGAACTGGAAGATGAAGAAAGCTAGTGATTATTTTGAATGTTCTGCCCTAGCACAATTACGTGAAGGACGCATTTCTACTTCTGTTTTGTTGTTTTGTTTTGTTTTCCCTTTTAATAGGAATTAATCTGTAGAAATTAACATCAAGAACAAACATTAAATCTGAAATTATCTACACCTGAAGTCATGAGAGAATCTTAATAGAACAGGACCTCTACTTAAAATGACAAAAATGGTGAAAGGTGGTTAAACAGTCAACTAATAACATTTAACTCATGGTGATGTGCCCTGGACCACACAGTATGTTTTGCTTATTGACACTTCTGGAGCAACCTAAACTTCTCAACAACACTTACAGGATTACTCTTGGAACTGAAAGACAGAGATCAAATTTGTCCAAAACAGCTGTTCTTGAATGTAACCTTGGATGCCTGGTACAACCACCAGGGAAAACAATCAAGGGCTACAAGCCAAGGGCATGCTGTTTCAGTAGGACCTTTCATATTATGGCCAAAATTTGTGGAAACACCATCTGTTCCAACAACAAAAAACAAGATTTTTGTTTGTTTGTTTGTTGCTTGCTCCACCCCAACTCCCAGCTTAATGTCTTCTTGACATTGCAATATGACTCCAGCTTTGCAACGTATGCACCACATACAATAGGGAATGATCTTACCTTCTTCCAAGAGTTTTGTGTTATCTAGCTCCTAAGTAAGGAGTAATACTACAAATTAAATGACAAACACACAAAAAGTTATTTGCAATGTAAAGCACAGGGATTTTTCATTGTACAAATTCCATTAATGAAATCCACACAAGGAAGTCCCCTAGCTTGTTCCTCAAAAATTAATACTAAAGCATTTATTTATATCTACAAGTCCTTTTCAAAAGACTAACAATTACCAGACTTTAATGACTTGTCTTTGGAGACTATGGACATATAAAATGTATAAACCTAAAATAATTGTTTGGCTAGAAGCCTGGTTAAACCACAATTCTGTGAGTGAATATTAATCTTTCAGATGAAACACACTTTGTTTTTATAGTACAGTTAAATTCATTGTACAAGTCAAGTTGTACTTTGAAGTCAGCAATTTGGAAAAGCATTTTCCTTCTTCAAAAGTAAAACAAAAAGCCATAAAATGATTACCATTCAAACCAGCTGACACCTTTCTTACAGTGTTGGAATAAAATTATTTTTTGACAAATGCTTGTAAGAACATTCATGGGAGCAGGAAAAAAAATGGCATCCTATGGAACTGATGTTAATTTAAGATTTACAAAAAGAACCTTTTTAAAAGGCTTATACACACAATTAGTGAAAGTGACAGAGGTATGCTGTTCTAAGAATTACGGTGCCAGGGCCAGGAGGGGGGAAGAAAAAAAGAAAAACAATAGAAAAGGAAAAAAGAAAATGTACTATTCTAGAAATAAATTAATTTCCATCATTTCCAAAGAAAATAACAAGTGATCAAAGCATCAATTAGCTGGACAGAATAACAGCAGCACATCAAAAACCCAAATATTACAAAATGGCTACAGTATTTGGTCACTAACACTCAGCAAAACTCCAAATGAAAAGAAGGGGGTTTTTTGTTTTTCTAGGAAAAGTATTAATTTTATTTTCCCATAACAGTGGTTTCTGACACCCCAAGTTAATTATTTCATCACACTAACAAACAAATCAATGAATCAAAATCAAACTCATGTCCAGGGGAGGGGAAAAAAAAAAGGGAAACTTCTTAATTATTTTCTTCAAATTTAAATAGCTCAGGAATAGGCATTTTGAGGCTGCTATTCTTAAGTGAGAATTCTGCAATTTGAGTTTTTTTTGAAGTCTTTCATGGCAACACCACTACCTCATTAAGACATTTTTACTTTCAAGAATTCTTTTACTTTTGTGACAATTTCTCTAATAAAAACATAGTTTTGATAACATAGGTAATATACACAAATCATATTAAATTTTATGAATTACTTAGTTTCTAATTAAACATTGTTTTTTAAAGTATGCAAGTTATAGTCACAGAAAAATCAAAATATTTGCACGGCAAGGAGCAATCCTAGATAAAGAAATAGGGCAAATAAGAAAGAAACATTAATATCTCCACTTTACAGATGAGGAAGGCGGCCACAAAGAGAGTTTGTTATTCTAATGTTTGCTCCCATACAGCCTAATAGCCCTATAACCAAACAGATTTTATATTCCAAATACATTGTTCAGGAAGAATTGTGTCATTTTTGAGATCACAGAATCACAGAACCATTTGATTGGAAGAGACCTTTAAGATCGTCGAGTCCAACCGTTCACCCTGCACTGCCAGGGTCCCTAAACCATGCCCCTCAACACCACATCCACACATCTATTAAACACCTCCAGGGATGGGGACTCCACCACCTTCCTGGGCAACCTGTTCCAATGCTTAATGACCCTCTATGTAAAGCAATTTTTCCTGATAATGAACTTATATGTACTTATTAAACACAAGTTGATATTGGACTGGCTTTACTTCACTCTAACCTCTCAGCCATTTTAGTAAGAATCTACACCGTTGTTTCACTTGCACTAAATGACTGCATTTTCCAGGCGAATGAATGCTGCTAATTGTCTAAATGTTCTCCAAGAAATGCCTTGGAACACAGCTACCACCTTAAACTCAGTGCATTTATTTCAAATGGTGAGAAGTCTTCATGGAAGGTTTATACTAGCTGAAAGCTTTCAGCTACGAAGAGGCTTTTTCAAATTAGTTTGTTCTCCAGTTCAATAATGTCTCACATAATATTTTCATAAACTCCCAGAAGCTTATTTTCAAAAAAGTTTGCTTATTTTAATAAGTCTGAAAAAGCTAAATACTAAAAATAAAAACCATCTTTACCATGGAACAGTCACTACACAAAGTTTATATTGTTTTTTGAGAGTTGAGTTCATATGGGCAGATTCAAACAACACAATTCTACGGAATAAGCAAAGAGAACAGAGATCTTGCACTATTGTACACATTTGTAAAAATCTAACTCAAGTAAGGAAAGATAGAAAACACTGAGAAACACACTTACTATGTACTACCTTTTTTTTGAGTTTTAGCTATTCTAATATCCATGAAAGCCTCAAGTCAAAACACTTACGCGGGGTTCTTATGACCAGTACACCAATTGTCTTCAGCTACTCAATCAATGGTCTAAGACACAGTAGAAGACTACATTATGTGAGTAAACGCTACCAACTTAATGTACATTCTTCCATGAATAGACCAAAATAATTTAACTTTCCATCAAGTCTGACATTAAGAGAAAATTATGAGTGGAACTCAGAATTAAGGCAGAAGATTTTTTTTTCCAGTCATAATCATCCTGAAAGCAGCTGAATGAGATACAATAGCAGCTCAAATTGTCTCATCCAAATTGAGAATATTAATAATTTAAACACAGAGAAAACAATTTATAAATGGGTCTATCTGAAAATTTTCTAAGATGTTAAGCATTGTATTTTTACCTTTGAGGTCAAGACCTTACTTCAGTATAATCTCATAGATATGCATGTTTTGCTCTTTTCCCATCTTCAATGTCTCAGACACCAATAATTAAAACTACATAATATGAAGTATAAGACATTTAGTAATATGCTTACTGTCACGTCAACATGCTGAAATGCAAGCCTCTTTTTTTTTTTGTAAGAATTTTTGCATATCTTCTGCACAGAGCTATGCATCACCTATTTCTACTATTGGTATTACTATTCACACGATTTTCTGTACACAAATGTGTTTGTATGTATTCTTTTAGGCCAGAACATCAATCTTTCAGTATTTCAGTCCTTCCTGGGTTACTGTACCTATGTTAAGACATTGTAATGTAGACAGCATAATTTTCTATTTTAGGGGGAAATATATCAGTGACTTGAGCTGTATGCTCCCCGTAACACTGGAGGAAAATTGTTTACGTACACAAAAAGACCACGGAAGGAGAGACACAGACAGACAACTTTGGGTGAAGAAGAAATCCTAAAAGAAACTTAATCCAAGAAATACTGAAAAGTTGTGTTAGGAAATGGAATAGTTTAGGAAATATTTAAACACACACCACTTTTGGTTATGGATATATGCTGACAACTGGTACATCCAGTTTTCTCTTTATCCATACTGGATGCTGTGGTTGAGTCATGTGACAACTGCAGTTTTTCTGTGATCCATTTCATCCCCAGACCTTCACACAACAGCTAGATTTGAGCTCATAAGAGACTGCAGCTACAAGGTTTGTGTAGTTCATAGCATCTGTACAAAACTAGTATAATGTTTGAATTACAAAAGAATAGTTTCTCTCTATTAGGGGGTTTTATTCTCAATTTTAAAAACACTTGATTAAAGGATTTGTGTAACTGTAGTGATAATTTCCTTTTAAACATGACTTTTTAACCATTCATTCAACTGGGAGACACGTGAAATATGCTATTTGCACTTTTCCATGTTAACACTCCCTTGCCCCACTATAGGAAAACATCACTTTCATACATACACTTTGCATTATTTTTAGATCATGTAAATTATTAATATTGTCTCTCATGTTGTTTGGATCTGAGACATAAAGTAACCACTTGCTGCAATCCTACTATTAATATAACTTCCAGATAAATTTCAGAAAACCTGAGGCACATATTTCTGGTTCTAATTTTAATATGAGTAGCCTCTTCTAGGATAAGCGGAAAAAAGTTTGCCTTATTCAACAGAACTAAACCCAAAACTCAGTCCTAACTAGATCTCACGTTTCTCTGCATTAGCTACTGAATGTGAGTATCTTCAACACACTCAAGAGAATGGAGATCCTAAGGATAACAGAAGCCACTCTAATACATTATTGAAAAAACAAGTAATAGGAAACAAGCACTTTCCTATCTGGAAAATGTACAAACATACCGAAAGATGTGTAAAAAAGGTTACTGAAAAATGTTGTGTCTAACCCCATAGTTATCCAGTATTTCAGAGCACATGGGGAAACTAAACCTCTGTAAATTGTATGGGAACTTTTTCCACATTTTTTAAAATTTAATGCAATATGCTTTCCATAAGCCACAGTACTTCTCTGCAGGTAAGTATGTATTACATACACACTTTACATCCAGATCTATAACCGGAGTATTTACACACCTATTCTATGGGCTAAAAGGACACGCACATGGAGTAAGGATGGAGGGAAAAGCTAGAAGCACCACAATCAACACAAAAATTCTACACCATTGAAAAAAAAATAGTCAAATTCTGACCATCTTAAAGGAAGTTAAGAATACATTATGGGGTCCAGGTTTTTACTTAACCACCCTGCTGTTATGAGATTGCTACTGTGAACAAAGAACAGAAACTGCGAGTTTAAATCACTATTTAATTCCTAGCACAGTTCATTCACTGGGCAATGACCAGGTAATGGTCAGGATAAATAATAGTAATATTTCTCTTGACATTTCTAATAGTAATCTCAGTCAGGCAAATTGCTCTACCAGGTTTTTCTCTAGCAGTCAGATACAGTGAACCCTTTTTAATAGCAGGTTTTTCAGTTGGGACTGTTAAGAGATAAAATGAAGGCGGAGATGTAGATTAGAGATGATTACAAAGAGCAATAAGATTAAAATAATAATATCAATAACAAATCTAATACAATTTCTAAAAGTAATATATTTTGACTAATCAAAATAAGCAAATAGCCTGGCATACTGAAGAAGATCCTGTCTCAATCTGTTTTAAGTGGTGTATAACGGCATTAGCTACTTTCATCCTTCTTCCAAAATTCTTCCTTCTTTTCCTATTTCAAGTAATGGAAACAAGTTCACTAAATAATCTTCATCTTGCTTTTATCCACTAAGTAATGATAAAGAAATTATATCATTCTATCACTTGCATCACCAGCTGAATCCAAATATATTTCTTTTAATAAGTTGTTAGACTTTTTATTAGCCCTAAGCAACATTGGAAAGAGCAAGAAATAAACAGAGTGGGGAAAATACAAATAAATTTCAGATAACTAAGGTTAGCGTTGTTTTAGGGTCAGATTTTGTGAAGAAAGATTGAAAAATTACTAAAACACATAAAGGATTTTTGTTTGTGTCCTCCGTTATTAGAATGTATTGTAAAACAATGTCACAATACTATACTATAAAAGGCCTCTCGGCTTGAACATAACATGTATTAGCAGTCATACTATTAAATTGCATCTCTTCCTCTCACACACACTACAGATCCCTTTACTGGATGAGTTTATATTTTTCTTCTCTTTGCCATTGATTAAGCTGTGGCCAGTTCAGAAGAATGATGTATCTCACATTTCATTTCAAGTATTTCCATGTTTATAGTAAGTTTGAAGCCCAGTTATTTGTAACTGAAGTTAAATGTCAGGATTGATAGTTTTTATGATTCCAACTCTTTGTAAGAAACAGAAAGTGGGTTAACTAAACTGCTAAGGAAACCACTAATGAAGACCATCTGCCAGCCTGGTCAATATCTCATCACTTTTTGCTCCTGATATCAAACTAGGATTATCCAAGCTAGCTCTAGAACTGAAAAGCATTCCTCAGAGGGACTTACTAGTTTGATCACAGCCTCCTGAAGACGTGATTACACTATGTTGGATCTGGAGTTGGTATCTCTGCAGGTCACCATACTGAGCACTGTAGATGTGCCAGAACCTTGGAGCTGGCTCAGGGATAGCCAGTAAATCAGTACAATGAAATGTGTGGACAAGTCCAAAAATTTAATAAGTATAATCAGCAGGTAACCTAATTAGGGATTTCTGTACTGAGAAAACAGCATGCACGTATCAGTTAAACCATGCCCAAAAAGCTTGCAGTGCTTAAGTGGATATAAAATAATTTGTCATTGGTTGGAGTAATTATGTCTTTGGTTAACACTTAAAAACACAAACAAAAATTAAAATCGCGGGATGACTTTACAGAAATGTTTAACATTTGCTTTTGAAAAAAATGACACATAGAAGGACTATCAAGTTAAATAAAGAAGTTAGTGTGCAGGGTCAGTTACCTTAACTGACTAGATTCAAGCAGCATTTTTCATCTGTTATCTTCCATTATCATCCCTTCAATATTTTGTAATTATACTATATTAAGACAAAGAGTGTATCACTTCACTGGAAAAGTAATGTGTACTAAAATTATGCAGGTTTTCCTTATCTCTTTAAAGAAATGCAGGTTCACGGATTCATGCTAGAGTGAATTGCCTGTAAGGTGGATACTTTGATTACCTACTGTTGTAGACATAAGAAAGTATTCCCTCAAACTTGCCCTTGTAACTATACTTTCTTCCTTTATCCTAGTGACACATAACATACACAAAAGGTTCTTTTGCTTCTCCAATTTATTGTCCAAAAGTAGCATGAAAATTCTTGGTGGACAGAAAGACAGCACTAGAAAACACTGAACAACATTGCATAGAAGTCACCTGAATGTATCAAAATATTGAGAGACTGTAAAAGAAAGCAAGAATTGAAGAGAATATATTGAATAATATGAAATATATGAAGGAAGTAAAAAATATTGTTGTTGCTTTATAAATTTTGGAAAAATCTTTTCTATGCAAAATTAACAGCTTCAGAAGAGAAAGTGAAATCTTTGAGTGAAAAATGGATGGAAAAGAAATAATCTCATAACTGGAAAAATAAAGTTATGGAAGAATTCAATGAGATACAGTCCTAGAGAGAAGACAGGTTTAAGAGATCCCTCAGATGACCTGAGAGAAAAACAGAGACATTGTCTGAGTGCATAGGGATGTTGTTAGGAAAGCAAATGTCCACCTCAAGCTGAATCTGGCAAAGGACATGAACAGGAACAAAAAGGGCTTTTACAGGTTCATGAGTAGCAAAGTGAAGACCATGAAGCAAAACGTGGGCCCACTACTGAAAGGGACAGGAGACCTGGTGTTGAAGGATATGGAAATGTCTGAGGTATGAGTGACTCCTTTGCCTCAGTCTTTACTGAGAAAATTCACCCTCAGGAACCTGAGGTGTCTGACATCTGAAAAGTATGGATCAAGCAAGACCTACCCCTGGTGGGGGAGGATCAGGTAAGGGAACATTTAAACAGACTGGACATACACAGTTCATGGGGCCAGACATGATGCTTCCACAAGTGCAAAGGGAGCTGGCCAGTGTCACTGAGAGGCCACTCTTGATCATCTTGGAAAGATGGAAGTGATCAGGAGAGGAACCTGAGGACTTGAAGAAAGCAAACGTCATCCATATCTTCAAAAAGGGTCAGAAGGAGGATCCAGAAAAGTACAGGTCAGTTAGCCTCACCTTGATCCCTGGAAAGATAATGGAACGAATAAACCTGGAACCTATTTTGAAGCATATGAAGGACAAGAATGTAATTTGGAATAGTCAGCATGGATTTATGCACGTATATCCATTACATTTAAACATGTAGAACATTCCAAACATGTAACATCTTCATAGACAAACTGATAAAGCATAGGTTAAATAAGTGGACAGTGAGGTCAGCTCAAAACTGGCTGAGCTACTGGGCTCAAGATGTGATCAGAGGAACTAAGTCTAGCACTGGAAAGGTAACCCCAGGAACGGAAAACAGGGAAGAAAGTAGCCTTAAGCAGACATCTGTGTACATTTCATTACTGCAAGGAGAACATTTATCAACAATGATGTATGTGTCATTTTTACAGCTTACTTCCAAAACTGTTAAAAGAATTTAAACACTGAATAAATAGCAACCACAGGAGGAAAAGAAAAAAACATAAAGCACTTCCTTGTCAATTCTCCTAATTAAACTGTATCTCTCACTAAAACTGTCATAACAGTACTTCCATTTACGCAGATATCCAGGCTGTTGTGTTTTTCAGAGAGAAAGCTACATTATTAAAAATATAGTCAGTCATGTATCACACTTTGATGAACTAAAGACTGATCTCCCTAAGAGCTTGACAAGCAAAGCTGTGTAACTTCTTACAAAATCTACAAGGACAAAGACACCAGTCATTATGTGAATCTCTTTTTTATAAAGAATTGCTCAAAAATTGAACCTATGATACTGATCTAAAATATCTAATATCAGACACTTTGATATGACTCATGAAAGTTTTAATAAAGCTTTTTCTCTAGACCTCAAATGGTTAAGCAATGACATGCATAATTAATATCTGCAACATAACTCTTTAATACAGCTTTTTAATATTATTTCCATGATCAAAGTCTCTATATTGATTTATAAATGTTTATAATATTTATATTATTATTGCTGAAACTTCAAACAGATGAAATTTATAATTTGCCACTTGTTAGTTGACACCAATGACCTCTTAAATACACCATCCCTACTCTGACTTGAATGCTGACTAAAACTTGGATACAACATATACACCTAATTTTGCAATTATTATGCATTGTGCACAGATAACTGCATGTCTAATCAGTCATTTCATTTTTGTTTTCCTCCTTTTTCTAAAGATGAAGGCCATGTAAGTTATACCAGATATAATATAAATATATTCACTCCATTGCTGGCAATCAAACATACCTATTTTATAACCACTTTGACAGCAAAGTGAAATGTCTTTCAAACACCCCCAAACATATTTTACTCACATTTTAATGGGTTTAAACATGCTTAAGTTTTAAAATTTATTTGCATATACAACAAGTGGAGACACAAGCCCTCCTTAGTCACATGCAGTACATCATTTGAAAACAAGATGCAAAGGTGTGAAAATGGGGTAAAGGAAGGGCAGGCAATGCACTTTCTTGGTCAATAAGAATTCCTCTGATCCTAGACAGATAACCATTTACTACTTTAACTTTAATTCAACGGGTACCTGTCAACGCCGTTTCTCTTCCCTGCTGGAGGAAAAGGCTTCTCTGAAGGAACTGGATAGAAACAAATGTGCAGGGGGATAGTACAAAATTATTTGGGAAGCATGAGGTAGAAGTGCAGAACATGAGAAGGATACTTGTTTTAGACCACAACAAGAATCTGAACAATGAATGTATGTTTTATACATGTATTATTACAATGTCCTTGTGATAAAGGCAAATGCAAATAGCATAATTAACATGCAAACTCCAACACCATCTCTTCATCCTCAAATAGCAAAAATCCATCTTTTATGTGTAACTTCGGATCTTAGTTTTAATGAGGATTTTGACAATTGGCAAGAAAATTATGTGGATTTTTGTTTCAAATAGACCTAAAGTCTGATTAGGAGCCTGCAATTTGAGTTGTTAAAGGCTATTTTTGTTGTTTCAGATGGTTCCTTCAGTACACTGTAAGTGAGGTTTATTAGCAGTGTTCCTGCAGTCAAACGCTATCAAAATTTGATGCATACATTCTCTCCTTACAGAGAAGAAACTTAGTGATGTCTGGACAGAATTTTACCTCTAAATTTAAGCTATAAATTTTATAGGCAGTCTAGTGCAATCAGAGATCAGTAGGTCCACGTTTCTTATGTTTCATTTTACATTTCTTATTACTCTAGTTTTTCTTTATTATTTTTATTTCTCTATTCTGTATTATTATCTATTATTCTTGTTACGTTAATTTGTTTTGTGTTTTCAATGCAGCAGAAAAATGAATATTTTTTACAAAATTGCATTGTGCATGAACTCCATCCTCTACATTTAAATGACTATATTAATAAAAAAAATAGGAAAAAATAAGGAAACATATAGCACTTTTAATATAATAACAGTACAATCACTAAGCAATAATAGGATGTGACAAATAGTAACATAATGCAAATTTTATTTAACCATAAGTACGATTTCCACATCTAAATGGCTACTTGCACACCCTCTATTAATAACACTGAGTTCAAACCACACAGAAAACCAGATATGAATTAGTTTGAAAAATTGAGCTTCAATTTACCAAGTATTTAGGAAGGAAATTGAAAATAAACAAAATTACGTACATTAAAATAGTAAAGCTTTAATAATATAAATTTTCATCAAAATTTAGGAGATTATTAAATCTAAAATTAGAGCTTAATGTCTTATCTTTCAGATACTCTTGCAGAAAACCCAAGGGATAAAAATCATATTAATTTTCTATTATGCTACCTGCAGATCTTTGGTTTTTTCCCATGTTACTACTAAATGCTAAAACTAAAATTTAGTAGTAACTTATTTGTATATTTTTGATTAGTAAAATTTTTCCCCACGAATACATTTCATTCTTTGAAAACCTGTATGGCAAGAAGAGACCAAAAGAGGTCCTTCCATTTTATTTATGAAAAGAAATATAAATAATTCAAAAAGCCTTTAAAAAATTTCTTGTGTTATTCGTTTGGTGGGTTTTCAGTTGATCAGGTGTTTCTGTCTTTCACTACAGTGGCTTGTAAAAGTCAGTCTACCAAGCTGACACTGCAAGTTACAATCATATTACTAAATGCAACAGCACTCACTTTCAAGAAAGCTTTACAAAGACCCTATCTGCATTTTACCTTACGTTACGTAAATCACAGTATAGAACTACAGTTTACACAAATTCCACTTAAAATCACATGCCGTTAAAAGCTCAAGTAACTAAAAATTTAACAGCGGTTAATTAAGATTTTTGACTGAATTGAAAACGTGCCTTTAAAACTCAACCCACGAAGGCAACTGTCATGACCTTTAGACATTAACCATAAGAGCCTCAGCTGCTTGTCAGCAATCTCCAAAGGCCATAAAGAGCACTTAGCAATGGTGTTAGGTGCTATATATAAAATAATAGTTATTTTAATAAGCACTGTACAATCAAAATGCAGGAAATATTTCAAACATTTTCTTCAGGATGGCCATTTATTCAGATATTCTGTATAGTTGAAACCCCCCTTTTTAATCACAAACTGATTAGTGAAATCTTCCCAAAGAATTTCAGAATATCCTTTCCAAGGAATTTCTTCATTGCTTTCAGCTCAGACAATGGCTTATAATGGAACATTTTAAGTGGCCAGCAGTTGGCCTGTCTTGGTCTTGTAGCACTTACCATGAGAATGACAGATGAAAACGACAGATGAAAACAAAAAAACCCAAAACCTATCAGTGTTTTAAAACCAGACAATCTGACTGCTTAGACATTAATCATTATTTTTTATTTATAACATGGAAGAGATAATATGTATATGAAAGCTCTAATATGCATTTTTATAACATCTGAAATTTTATCTCCTGCTTTTTGTGAGATATTTTTATGTAATATTTTCATTCTTTCATTACTCTTCCAAACTACAACCTTAAGGTAGTTGTAAAAGGCTGCATTTTATGTCACAGAGATTTTAACAGATTCACTGTATGTGCTTCAGCATTCCTTACAGAAAGGAAATATGCAAGAGTCCTGGCACAGAGATTAGTTTGTAGCAGCAGAGCATTAAGTTGAAGAATGTGACATACAGAAACTAAAGACTCAGATTTGAGTGTAGTTTCAGGAATTGGCCACAGGATCCTTCACATTTCATGAGTTGGTGACTTCTGACAGTTCAGTAGCATTTGGCCACTTACAAATAAATATCAGACCGCATCTAAAGGAGTCACCTTGTCACTCCCAGACAAATGGCACTGCTACAGGCACTTTTGCATTAGGTTTATCAAAATTTTTGAAGAAAGCTTTGTGCAGGCTAGGACACAATGTTCAATGGTTAATTACAGAGTCTGCCATCCCAATCTTCAGTGTATACAAACTCTCATTTTAAACCTCACAATTTGTCTACTGCAAATACTCTCAAACATTACCTGGCAAAGGCAGGCTCCTGACCTACCTGAGGGCTGCTGGTTAACATATTTACGGGCAATTACATAGAACACTAAGAGGAGTTTAACAGACTAGCACATGTCACTGGCTGTTAATAAAGTTAAATGTCTTAAACTAACAGTAATCAAATTGTGAGAAGACTGGAAAAAGAGAAAGTATTTTTTACTAGTAGTGACTCCACACAAACATCAAAACGTCAATGTTATACCTACAGACACAGTATCTATGCATTGCTTGGGCCCACCAACAGTTTTCATCTCTTTGTAGTTGAGGTGTCAAACCAGATCAGCAGCAACAGGTTCATGGTAGAGAATGGACGTAGAAAGTTGAAATGACAGCATGGAAAGAAAATCTGCAGCGTTCCTGAAACTGAATACAGACACCCTTCTCCTTGACAGTAGGTTTTTTTCCCTAAGTATCAAGGTACTGTCCCAGAATTGGGTCAGTTGACTTTGATAATTTGTTTACACTATTAGTGATTACGCTAGACATTTTTCTTCCAAACACTGATGGTGGTTGCATCAGTCACTATACAATTAATGACTATATCACAGCAAAACAAACTGAGCAAGATGAACAGAAACGAATCACAGGCCACCCTGCTGATAGCCAGACTGGAGAAGAGGTGGAGGGGATTTTAGAATAACTAAGTATATTTAACTCAAATGCCTCATTTTGAAGCATACTACCAACTTTCCCCACACTGTTCCCAGTGTCCAAAAGAGATTATAGTTTTAAGTTAATGTTGGAGAGGGACACAACCCAAAAAAACCAACCAAGAAACCAAACATGGTTAACGATCTCCCATTCCCCGAGCCTGAAGGTGGTATGAAAGTATGCACATATAAACTTTTTATCAGGATACTAGTTCTCTGAAAGCGACGGTGCCATCCTCAGAACATGGACATGTTGTTCATCAACTCTTTATCCCATATACCATAATGCTTCTTATTCACAACAGGCTTAGAGGTACAATAATAATTTTGGAATAGTCCCAAAAAAACAGGACTTCAGTGCATCCATCTCCTTTCACTACAGGGAGATGTCAGAGTATCTGGGTGCTCTTTGGATAAACACTAACATGAATGTCTATTCCAGTACTTGAAAAGCTGACCAGAACTCCGATGTGTAATAGAATTGGATATTTTGAGAAATTTGTCAGCTAATGGTCTTGAAAAAATAGTGCTGTAATAAAGTGAGAAAATGCTGAATGCTCTTTATATCAAGGATACCAGACACTTTCCTAGCACTCATTTTCAACTGTTGCAAAGAGATTTTATATCAGGAATCCAGCTGAGGAACAGGATAAATCACCTCTCTCATATTACATATACACTTACTTCATTAGCACCTCCAAAAGAAACTGCTTATTTTGGCCAAATGTCATAGGTGAAAAATGGTTGTGAGCCACACAAAGTGTCCTGGTTTTCCTAGGACAGAATCATAGGCCTGCCATGGTCTGCAGGCCATGAGTCACCCAGGGCAGCTGACCTGAGTTGTCTCACAGGCATATCCCAGACCATAAACATCAGGCTCATTATGAAGGAGGTAGTTTGCTGAGGAGCGGGGGGCCTCCAGTTTGGGCTCCTCTTCCTTCTCCCGAGGACTGCTTTCAAGTTTATGGAGACCACCATACATTCTCTGGGCTGAGTGTAACTTTGTACACTTTATATTGGCATTTAGGGTTAGTTTAGTCATCAAATCTCATTCTAATCTGTGGGTGTCCTCTCCTTTTGCCAGTCCCCCTTCTTGGCTGGGGAGGAGTCATCAGGTGATAGAGCAACTGCTATAATTCAGCCCCAGATATGGGCTAAACATAGACACAAAGCTATGTCAAACTGAATCCTGCAGTTCTTAAAAGTATGTTTTCAACACATCTAAGATGTCTAGTGATGAAAAGCTTGTCCATACTGTACCAGGATTAAAATTATATTTCCCATTATGAAAGTGAACTGGAGACAAGATTGGAGGTGTTGAAAGGTCAGTTGCAGGAAATACTTCACAAAATGTACTCTTTCCAACAGCCTGCTAATTATCAGAAGAACTGGTTTTTTTTGGTTTGTTTTTGAGAAATCAATAGGATATACAAGAACATAAAGAAGCAGATTTTTTTCTTGTACAAGGAACATAGACAAGTTAATACAACTGTCCTGTTTTCACTGTGATATTCTCAGCAGATCTTCAGTTTCTAACCGGAGATAAATATGTCAACTGTGGTCATGGACCATGATTGCAGAATCACAGGCTTGATGAATTAGCAAGGTTTCATTATCTTACTGTTAAGCACCACACGAATCTTGGTATCGAATTTGTCTGTCTTAAGAGGTATTGTGAGCTCAGAAGCATTAATCTGTGACAGTTAGAATAAAAATTATGGACTTGATTTGGCGGATGCTCAGATTATTGACAACCAAAGAGAGCAAGACACTCACCATGGTCAGAGGTAGACTGTGACATGGCTATCGCTGAACAATCACACAAGAGAACAACTGGAAATGAGTGTAGTAGGTTAAACCTAGATTGTTTCAAGAGAATCATGGCAGAGTTCACAGATGGCTGTGTCAAAGGTAGAGACATGCTTAATCTAAAATCATCATCAGAAAATTTTAAAGGAAAAACTACCAGAGGTTCCTGAACTAATGCACATGTGAATTTAAATCAGCTCAACTTATGAAAGTAGAGCAGATATGTTGGGTTTTTTTTGGAGGGGGGGTTGTTTCATAGCAGGGGAGGGGCTACCCAAATGGCTCCCCCAGCTCCAAATCAGACCCACCTCTGGCCAAGGCTGAGCCAATCAGCAATGGTGAAAGCACCTCTGTGATAACACACTGAGGAGGGGAAAAACCTGTTGCACAAGTTTTTTGGGAGGGGAGTGTGGCAATTGCAGCCACCCTGACAAGGACCTGACAAAGACCAGGGCTTGCCCAAAGACCTGATAAAGGCCAGCTCAAGGCCTCAGGGCTATTTCTTGGTGCTTCACAGTCTAGGCCCTGTCAGACTGCCTTTCTCCTGCCTTTCACCCCAATTAATGACAATGACTCGACTAGGGTATAAATGGAGCCCCGCCAGAGTACCAAATTTGAGTCCATCCTTCCTGAAGCAGCAGGTATGCAGTCAGGAACTATCCTCTTGGATTGGGACACTGAGGAAGGAAATTTCCCAGGACCGAATGAGCCCTCCACCACTCCCACCCCACCTCTGCTTTGCTGAGTGAATTTTTTCTTCTTGATATCCTTGAGTGAACCCTCACCTCCTTTTAGGTGAGTGAATGAGAGATTTGAGTGGGAGACTTTCCCCTCTATGTATGAGTACGTGCACATTTATGTTAATCTTTCTTATACAGTATTCCTTAAAGCTTAGCAATTTGTTGCATAGTAACATATTCCTGCCTGACATCTGAACTTGTAAATAATTTTGGTCTGTTGGAGTGCTGGACAACATAAGTTGCAATAAATACACAATTTTGGGGTACCTACTGCTGTCTGATTTATGTGTCCCTCTACAACAGGGAGGAGATGAGACGGACTTGAGAGAGAGACAACTCTGTAGACACAAAGATCAGTGAAGAAGGAGGGAGGGAGATGCGCCCAAGGAGAGATTCCCCTGTGGCCCGTGGTGAAGACCATGGTGAGACAGGCTGTCCCTCTGCTGCCCATGGAGGTTAACAGTGGAGCAGATGCCTACCTGCAAGCCATGGAGGGCCCCAAGACAGAGCTGGGCTGGACCCAAAGAAGGCTGTGACCCTGTGGTAAGCTTATGCTGGAGTAGTCAGTCCATTGCTGGGAAGACTGAACCCTATGGAAAGGATCCATGCTTGGAGTAGTTCTTGAAGAACTTCAGCCCCATGGGAAGGATAGACATTGGAGAAGTTTGCGGAGGACCCCACATCAAAATTTAATGGGAATTACAGCAAGTTCAGTGGACTTCACACCTTTGAAACCTTTATTCCATTTTGACCACCATTTTTCCCACTAGTCCAGAGTTCATGTATCAGTCAGACTTCAAGGTGGACAAGATGGGCTTGGAAAATTTAAACTAGTTTCAAGCTCATGTCATCAAGTTCATCTCTGAGGAAAAACAAATAGCATTTTTCCCAGCAACAACAGAAAGGCTATGCTATTCAAAGACATACATACTTAAATCTCAGAAAACAAGGCAGTAATGGAGTACAGAATCTATGTATAAAAAGGATTAGAAATGTCTTCAAAGTAAACAAGGACCATTAGATGATCGTTATTAGTTCTTTTACACCCATGAGTTTTCAGGCTTTGGCACTGCAAGGATCAATAGCACATGCTTCCTCATTAAAAATCAGTCAATGATTAAAGTTAGCCAGTATATCAGGTAAGCATTAGAGCATCACTAATTGCTTAACACTTGTTATTATCAGTCAGTTTATGTCATTATTGAACAATTTTATGTTATCATTTCATGTCAGATGTTTCTTACACAAGAGGTAAAGTACCAGCACATTTGTCAAGGTTGAAATTAGAACCCTTTGGGCAGAAGTATCCAGAATGGGAAATTATGGGCTAATTCCTACAA
Source organism: Bucorvus abyssinicus (assembly GCA_009769605.1). Classification (NCBI taxonomy): domain Eukaryota; kingdom Metazoa; phylum Chordata; class Aves; order Bucerotiformes; family Bucorvidae; genus Bucorvus; species Bucorvus abyssinicus. Next base: position 14,396,197 of record CM020030.1, on the reverse strand, counting down.
AACCTTAGAAGTAGTCTTTTACTATGGAAGTGTAATGGTGATACAGGAGCTTTTCTTCTCATTCAGAACTAGATATGGAAAAAAATATTTCCACTAAGCTATATAAAAGTTTTGAGTCTGTTAAAACAGAGCAACTCACAAAGGCAACTTAACTGTCAGCTGCTAAGATCGGACATACAAAGACATTCTATGGGAGGAAGAGGTGCCCAGAAATCTACAGAGCCATGGCTGGCGCATCAGGTTCCAGACTCCCAAATGCCCTTCTCCAAGCCACAGATTTTACAGGCCAGAAAGAACTCTGAAACCTATTGTCAAAAGGCTACCTATTTTTCAACTTAAGTTTTTAATTGAATGGCATTTCATCACTGATTTCTATGAAAATTGAGAACAGCACAATTACCAGTTGGAACATGTCAGGTAAGAAGAAAGAAAGAATAAGACTTTATAATGAAAAATATGAGTATAGGAAAGGAGGAACAGTGAGGGGAGAGGAAAAAAAACTTTCACTCCTGAAAAATGACCATACTGGCATTAAAGAAATAAAACAACAGCTCAGAAACTGAAAGTGTTTGAAAGGAAACTAAAATCACAACAGAAAGTAGGAATTTTGGGGTTTTTTTTCTGGAGGAATTTGAACAACTCTGCCAATGCGTAAAGAAAGGATGCCGTTTTTCCAATTATACGTTAAAAAAAAAATCCCATTAATATATCAGATAAGAACAGAAATTGTCATTAAACTCTAGCAGAAATAACATTGTTCATGTATTTTGAAAATATTAATTCTGAAAGTGAGGCTTATAAACCTTCCAAACCAGAAAAGAGGTTTAAAAGTTGCTTACACAAGTGAAAAGTGTTTGCTGAAAATACAGAAGTTATGCCTAACAATAACTCTTTCATTCAGTGGATTAAAGACACACACACGAAAAAGAAAATTTGGACTATTTTTTTTTCTTTGAGGCTATTTAGTATTTGATTTTCTTCTCTCATATGTCACATTCTGAATTTTTTCTGAAGTTCACTAATAGCTTTAGCAGCATATTATATCAAAAACACTTTGAGATTGCTTAGAATCTTTTTTTACCTGGCAACAAGAAAGATTAAAGGAGAACATTTTGACATTTAAGAGAGCTTTCTAAACTATTACAAAGCGAATTCCCAACTCCATTTATTGGAAAAGAGCAGTACTGCACATTAGCTATGCTATCAGATACTAGAAACAGCTAGAAACAGTAAGTTAAAAAATATTAGGATGGCGCTCAACTACAAATGAGTAATTTTAAAGTGAAATGAAAAAATGGCAAGTACACCATAAAAGTGACAATTTTGCAAGGTAGAGAATCACTGTACTTAATGTCAACCATACTACGCTTAAAACGCACATCGAACTAGACAAAATATTTGCACTTCTCAGTGATCACACCATTTAATGCCTGTATGATAAAGATATTTCAATAACTCAAATATAGGGTTTCAAGACCATAAACTAAATTTTTAAAAACTTATCTTTAAAGAAAACTTAGATTCTTTCTTCTCCCTTCCTCTGCCTTCTTTCCTGAGAAGAAGAAAGCAGTAATAATAAAAATTCCTTAGAGATGTCAGTAAAAAGAAAACCGGTAGCAGGCAGAAAGAAAAACTACATGTTATTCTATGGCTACATTACATATATGGAGATGGTCCACTTTTCCAAGCATTTTTGATGACTTCCCGTCAATAGTACCATCACATTCAATAATATTATTCTGACATAACTTAATTAAATTTTGATATATTTTTGTTTACAGACAATGGAAAATCTTTCCAGAATTAAAGAGGTTTTAAACAAAAGTCAATAACAAATATAAGTTTGTAAAAGGGAGTTTCGAACAAAACCCTAGTATGTATTGGCATGATACTAATTTAAAGGTAATTTAAAAACTGTATTTTTCCATAAGTTTTGACATTGACTCTTGTGTTTAATATGTCCCTTACTGCAGCTTTTAAAAAATAGATAACATAAGTATTTACGTAGCTTGATTAATTTTCAAAGTAATCATCTGTAATTTGGAATCCTACAAGTGAATTGATAAAGAATTCTCATAATCTTTTAAAATTTTATTTTCCATTTTTTAATTAAAATTTCATTATCATTGCTGTTTTCATCACCCCACATAAAAAAATAACAGAATTTGGGATTTTAAGTCTTAATACTTCAAAGAGACAAATCAATCCGTCAATAGCTCTCATCATACCAACATCATTTTAAGACAAGACAATGGTGATGTGCCAGGCTTATGAATAAAGCCTTTTTGTGTATAAATGATTATATGCCACCCAAAGAGCATTTAAAAAGAGAACAATAAAACTGTAAATACAACAAAACAAAAAAGCAGTATCCACATGAAAGAACAAACACATTGAAAATATAATATAATTTTTTAAAAAAAAAAAATCAACCTTCTTCTACAGAGTGCTTACGGAAAAGACTGGTTAAATCAAATGTGCTTCATAACAAGATATTGCGGCACTGGCATATTTTGCTACAGAGGCTCAGATTAAACCAATGTGAAAAAGACACATATTTTGGATTAATGTAAAACGTGGGGTTTTTTTCTTTTACTGTGGAAAAAAAAAATTGAGAATGCTTTTCAATAAATCAAATTAAAAGGATGTCATATTTCTTATCCTATAACAATGTTCTACAAGTTCTCAACATTATATCATGATATGCTATTATGCCTAAAAAGTCCTAGTTCGTGTATATATAAAACAGTGGAGGTCCAATGACATTTGTGTTGCAGTCATGGAAAGGCATGGTTTTGCACAGCATTCAAAATTCTTTTGAATATATTAATAAATAATAGATTTACTATTTCCAAAATTACAATTTTATGAAACCATCCCTAGAACTAGAAGGATTCTTGCCCCAAACCTGTTACTTGAGCAAGGTCTATTATCTGGATGCTTGATATTGAAAAAACAACTTACTTTCCCTTCGGATTTTTTAAACATTTATGTTAAATGGTGTTTCATAATGTCAAGTAAATATGTTATTTCCATTTCAGCCAAATTGTGAAAGACTTCCATTTTTGCACTAATTTTTTATTCAATAAATTTAATTAAAAAAATTTATCTTTTCAAATGAAACTGCTCACTCTTGTTTAACCCTTCAAAGCATGTTTTTTTTTTTTTTCCAAGAGCAGTTGTTCTTTGTTTGAAGCGAAAAATTACATGTCTACTTCTTTCGCTGCCACAATATTAAAAAGTTAGCACTCAGTTCAACATTTTACATAGGGAGTACTCAGGCAAGCACTGCACATATGTAAATTAACATTATACTAAAATACAGAAGAGTTACTTTTTACTGGCAATACCTTCAGGATTCACAGGTGTTAATAAGGGCTTTAAAAGGTCACTCAGCTTAAAATTATTCACATCCAAGTTTCTAGAAAACCTGAAAAGGTATGACAAACTGTCTAACTGTTGATGTCTCTCATATTACACTGACACCAAGCATCACTGGTAGGAAACAGCACTCATTAGCAGAAATACTTAAAACTGACTGCCATCCTGTTAAGATACTCTTAGGCACCTTACTGGTTACACATAATATCAGATTTATACCCACAACTAAACCTCTGCAAGCAGAAATCAGCTCAGAAATTTAGGGCTCAATTCACTACTTTTTGGGTGCTATGTTCCTCACATGCATTAGAACGAGATGCAACCCCAAAATTACCTACATTTATGACTGAAGAAGCAACATAAGCATTAACATACGCAGTGAAGTTCCCTACTGTAAGGATTCTGGAAAAAAACAGACTTAAGGAGAAAACACAGGTCATAACATTTCTCAAAACTTTTTGTTGTTTGTTGTACATCTCCATTCTTTCTATTCCTGTATTAATCATTCAGTTTCTAAAAATAATTTTTATTCAATAGTTACATTTTATTCCACTAGAATTCAGTATGTACGAGTATGCTTTCCTAGGAAGAGAAGGAACAGTAAAGTTTCTGGTAGGCTCAGAGACATCTGAGATATTTCTCAAATTCTATCTCATTTATATGAACATTCTCATATTCAATGCTTTTTTGGAACCATATTGCCTATTCAAGCTTTTTCTACATAAATTTGCTATAGTTACAAAGAAACACTAAAAGTATGGCTTAACTGTAACTGATCCAGCATTGGCTTGCAAAAAGAAATTGAAAATAGTAGCAAGGAAATTGAACTCTTTTAAACTGATGTTAATCTAACTATCGTTATATTTAAAGGTGCCAGCACTGGTAGCCTGTTTCTTGGGTTTGGGGGGGCGGGGGGTGGAGGGGGTGGGTTTGGTGGTTTGTTTTTTTTTTTTTGAAATGTTTAAGATAGAAATTCAACAAAGCAACACTAAAACTTCATATGGAATACCCTTACTTTCTGATCACTTACATTAAAAAAATGTTAACATTTACAGAGAAAGGCTCTCTCACTGCTTAGGGAATGGAGATCTCCCTCATGAAAAGATGAAAAAAAAACCCACAGTGCACTGGGGCTGTACAGTCACTCCTTCCATACACTGTAGGTAAGAAGAGAAAGACAAGGAAGCTGAAACATACAGCCCATACCAGAGCAAAATGAGATGGAAATCTGAAGGCTTCTTATCACTAGAGAAGTGAATAACTTTGGAATACCTTTCAAAAATAGCAGTGTAGCATAAATCATCTACAGAAAAAACTCTGGATAACCTTGAAACTAAAACTTTGATTCATGGGACAGACAACTGCTTTCACCTGACTTGCACCATTCAAGAGGCAGGTGGTGAAAATCTTGCCTTCTCTTCTCTGTCCTGTTTCCATGTATCTTTACCTACCTATTCTTCACTTGCTGTAGAACCCAGACACACATTTCCCTCCTTCTCCTCCACATTTTGTTTGGCTGGTTTCATCGATTGCTGTCCCTAAGACATTTAGGACTGCATAAAGCAAAAGTACAGGTGTCAAAATATGTGCTAATATTCTCTGCAGTCCTAAAATGCTTCTTACAGAAACACGTCTGCTATATTTTGTTTGTTCCCTCATGTGGTGTATAGAAATTTTTAAGGTTCTAAGGTTATAGCATGAAAGACATATCTTTGTCATAACATTTTGAAATATTTCATTCAATTGACAAGGAAAATCATAAGAAAGGCAACAGTTAACGAATATTCACAAAATATTGCAGGAAGGGCCCTGTACAATTTTTGTTTGAAAGAAGCAAAACATCCATAAAAAAAAAAATCCAGAAAACAAAAGCAGGAGGAAAATTAGGTGCTGAGTAATAAGCAAAAATCACCATGATTTTCTGAAACTAAAGTTTTTAGCATTTATTCATAACAATTTACTTCTAAGAGAATAATAATGCTACAGGCACAGGTGAGATTGCATGCTTATAGACATGGACTGCTTCTTTTGGAACCATGGTGTTAAAATTTAATTATGCAATAAATGGAGTGGGCATTTTGGTCTGAACTAGAAAATTACATCCAACCATTCCGCTTCTCCCAAGACCTCACCTGTACGGAATCATGGGCATCCATTCAACTATATTTTTTCAATATAGGCCTAAAAGCACGCGAGGAGATTAAATCAGATGCTATTGGTTATTTTGTTCAACACTGCCCACACTTGTGTCCAGATTTCCAATTGCATGCAGGGAATTCACTCTTAGATGAATCTAGACATGAAATCAGTATGGTAATCTGAAAGAAGAAAATAAGATGAAAACAAGAAGATACTAAAGAGGGAAAAATGATCTTAGTTTCTTTTTACCTTTTCTATTCAGTATCACTCAAAGAGGGCTTGTTTGGGGTTTTTGGTTGGGTTTTTTTGGGGGGAGGGACTGCCTGGGTGGTGTTTAGCACCATCCTATAGCACTTATTGTCCAAAAATTATTTCTTATTTTCATCTAAAGAAATTATTTTCCTTTTCATCTAGTCAAGGACCTGCAGAGGTGACAAACATTTAACCTTGGCTATTTTGCAGCTGAACACAAAGATGACAGCCCAGATGGCTTTTCGAATGTAGAAGTTTCCTTAATTTTTCAGGCAAATATAAACATGTCATACCTATGCTAAATATAGTAATTTTTCAGACAGCTTTTATGTTAATTTAAAAGCATGGTTCTAATCTTCAGATGGATCTAGGTGACTGTATCTAAAATATTTTTCTTCTATCAATCTATTTTATAAAGACACAACTCTCAGTCCTAGGATGCAGCTTATACAGCTAAATATCCTCCAAAGTTTTACATTAAAGTCTGGCTCATTATACTTTTAAACAGAAAGTACACATCAAAAAAGGCTTCCCAAATGAGCGTTATCTTTCTGTCCAAAAAAGTATGATTCCTTAAAACCTTAGAAAAAAGTGTTATGAGCCTCTAAAAGCAACTGGGACATACTAATCTTTAAATACAGCCATAAGATCTGTCCATTTGATAATAATTAAGCCATTATGACAGTATCAACGGCGGAATTACCAAGCTTATTTCTTATGGCCTAAAATGATAACCCTCGGTCAAAGAAAAACCTCTTTGTTTTCCAAGCTGTCAGTCATAAGCTTGTATTAAACCTAATGAAGTTAGACAACCAGACGAGTTATGATTTTAGGGAGAGAAATTTTTAACTAGGCCAGGGTAAAAAAAGGCCCACAGTTCAATGATTTTCCCTTCCCACACAAACACCAACTTTAGCAAAGAGACACTGTTTAGTAAAGCCTTCCTCCATAAACTCAGGTTAGATTTAAGGAACATGACACAATTATCATCACTGATACGTTAAGTACAAACTTAAGTCCACGGAGTTCTCCAAATTCTTCTATTTCCTTTCTTAATTGGACGTTACTATTCTCCTCTCAACAACTCTCTTCAAGCTTGGGTAGATCTTATTTTGCACTTGTTTGTCTACTGTTCTTCCCTGAACAGTAAGCGTTTTGTTCAAGCTCATGAAGTTTAATTTCAGTCCTGGTAACCAGAGCATGGATAGTATTCGTTCCCGCTCATCCTCTGCCCTGCTGCTGTGGAAGGTTAGAGAGAAAAACATTCTAGTGTTGTATTTTGGACTTTGAGCCTTGAGTGGCTTCCCTGGATCAGTGACACCCATTTCAAAACAATTTCTTCAAATCTTTACAAATCTTCAAATAGCCAAGACCCCTTTTTCTTATGAAACAATTTTCTAGTTGCAAAAGCCTTCTTTGTCTGGATCTATCACTAGAATACAAATCTCCAAAAGTGAGTCTAAAAAATAATGACAGCACCTCCTAGGCTAACACAAACATAATAAATCAGATTTGCCTAAATGCACATCTCCTCTAAAATTTCAGAAATCATATGTTCTAATCTGATATTCTAAAATCTATTTATGTGAACTTTAGGTAATTTAAGTTTCAGCTTGGAAACAAGATAAAACCCCTGCATACTGCTCGCATTTACTTTAGCACTAAACTTCTAAATGTTTACTTTTTAAGAAAACAAGTCAATATTGTAAAACCCTGGCTATGCACCTGGATGCCCAAACTGATACAACTTAAAGGCAAGCTCATAAAAATCTAAGCACAGACTTTATGGAAAATCAAGTCCTTTAACATTTGCTCACCTTAGACACTCATAAATGACTAAACTTAAGAAGTTAAAATTTAAGAACTTATAACCTATACCCTGCTGATGCATTAATGTGTTTAAGTAGATGAAATTCAGTTTGTCCATTAATGCTACAAATAACTGCTACATTGTCAAATTTTATATGTGACTTTTGAATGAACTGCAATAATATAAATTCTTCAATAATGAACAAATGTCCTTTCAAATCAATTGCAAAATCTGCAAAGATTGTTTTTCAAAAACAATTTCAGGACATTCAAAGCATTCAGGAAGCTTAGTCTACTTAAACAGTCTTTTCTTGCAAAGTAAAGGAAGTAAACTCTTGACTTGTTTCCCTATGACAACAATATTAGGAAAAAAAAATCTAAGGATAAATAACTTCACAGTGTTTCTGTACATGAGGGCATCTCCTTGATATTCTTGCAGTAAAGCATTTTTGCTAAAATAAAGACTGAGAGGTATAATCACAACTAATCTAAAAAAGAAATGGAAATATTTATTCCCTCTGAAAACCTATATAGAAAGAACTCTACACTAAATCATTACCTATAAAGTAGATAGAAGAAAATAATAATAATTCCCATTTGCAGTCTCATTCTTCTGAAATACTGCTTTTGCCTGATGGCCAACATATCTTAATGACAGCAGAGTTTTACAGCATCGTGCCACATGGGGGTGGGGAGTAGGGGGAAAGTCAGCAGACCCTGGCTTTAATAAAGTTGATTTTATTATTATAAATTATTTTATTTTAATGAACTATGACTAATGAGCTATGACTACTTACTCAAAAAACTTGAGTGGGACCACAGCACTATAGAAAACAGCCTCCACAGAAATGCTGTTCTACAACATTCTTAAAACACAGCCATATTAAAAAAAAAAAGCTTTATACCTTTAGCAGTATTCTCCTATAATGTACTTCCTATCTAATTTTCATAAAAAAATGAGTAAGTCACATTTACTTTGTTTTACCAAAAACCTTTTTGTTTTACCTCCAAAGCAAATGCCTCCCAGAGTGTAAACATGTTCGCTTTTGAAAATACATAATTCCTAGAAAACTTTACCTTCAGTTCTTCTTTGATTCCATTTCAAATAGTCATTGTCACAGTCAACACCCTCTCACCCACACTTTGCTCGTATGACAGGGAAAATTACACAAAACCTCACCTAACATCACCTATATTCTTCCTGAAGTTCTGGTGATTAGCATAGCTTGAAAAGGGAAGTAGTGAAAAGAAGATGATTAATCCTCTGGGGCTGCCTGTACAAACAATAGAGAAAGGCTCGCCTGAAGGGGAATTAAAACCATGAGACCACCAAATGAACCTGTCTGCCATAACTGAGGATGGTCCCCTCATTTGACTGTGTTAAGAATAAGGTCAAGCCTTTGTGCAACCCACTGCTTCCTTATGCCTTCTTCCAACTGGATCCAAGCAGAAGCACTAACAAACTAGTGCAGTTAGTGCTGAACAAGAGAGAGATAAATTTATTATCCTTGTGGATGTCTTAAGGCTAGAAAGCTAAAACTAATCTTTTATTATAAGTTAAAGATGAGTCAAACAGTAATTTACTAGGAAAAAAAATAAAGGCACTACACTCGCAGCAAGAATGTTAACTTTTGATGTCAACATCTTAAATGTAATTTCTGAAAGCTTATGCTCATTTGCTAAATTACTAGCATTTGGTTTCCCTAAAACATTTCTTAAAGAAGATCCACAGATGTCTGCTGAAATAATGAAAAGGAATATATCCTCATTCTCATGAATGGGAATTTATGCAGTCAGTTGCCATCAGCAGTAATGGAAGTGGTATGCAACAATCCCAGTGGACACTAATACAGAGGCATCCCTAAATACACAAAGTGAAATTCAGACTTAAAACAAATGCAGGAGACATTTATTGTACATTCTATGGTGATTTAATGATCTAGAATATTGCCATATTCAGGTGCCACGGTCACCCAAGAAAATGCTCTCATATTTATTTGCAGATGGGCTTATATTACATCTCTCCAGCCACCAGTTACCAAAGCAAGCAAAAAATTAACTTCTGTCTGCCCTTTCCTATCCTCCTCATTCACACAGGGCTGAGATGGCAGGACCAGAACAATGAAGCCTGTTTACATTCATAAATTATTCAAGAGGAAGAAGAGATAGTTCTGTTCTCACTCCCAAGGTCAATACAAAGAAATATGACATGGTCTCAAGTTAGAATGAAAATATTAGGTACTCAGAAAGGACCAGCTTCTCACCTAAGAATATATTACAGATATGAGATTAATATGTAAGCTATAACACCAAATGTACACTTCTATTAAAAAAAGGGGCAACAAAATTTCAAAATACTTCTTTTGGGCTGGTTGGGATAAAACAAAGTAGTCAATGAGGCACTTCAGATCCTGAATGTACACTCTTCAGTGAACATAAGCGAGCAAGAGTTCTCATTATTTCCTTATAGAAGTGTACACACAGACTGGCTCAAAATGTTTATATTTTAAAATTATAAAAACCAAGACTATGGGATGAATTCCAGAGTAACATATTTTCTGGAAGATACAGTATCTTAGAGTTAGGGAAAAAATCAAAACAGAGAGGAGAGAAAAGATTGTATAAAAAAAGAGACAGAAGGGATGAAATCTGGTGATAGTGGAAGTAGAAGTAACAAAAGAAGGTAAAATAAATTTCTGTAGCAGAGTGGAATAATAAAATTGGAGGTAAAAGCAATCTGCAGTGTAAGCAAGAAGGACAGAAGGAAAAGCAAACAATGCATTTTAATTCTTTATGTTGATGTATAATTCTGTTGATGTAAGCAAACAAGCAATCTTTAATATTCTTTTTTCTCCTACAGCAGTATCCTTTCAAAACTTCATTACGTGATACTAATGACCCTGACTAAATGCCTCCCATTTAAGTTTACTCATTTTGAAATTGTCAACTATTTTATATAGACACATAAAACAAGAATGTTCTCAGAAGTTACTAGATTCTGAACAAAAGAAACGGGAGGGCCATCCTGCATGATCACAGAAAATCTCCTCATTCATGTAACTGTAATCATAAACTAGCCAAGATCTATTTCCCCCTCCCCATCCCTCAGTAATATTTTCACTCAAAACCTATTTTAGAATCTGATTTGGTTGGCACTTAGCAGCTTCCCTTCCAATTTCCAGCCAAATTATTTCTTGGGAACTGACAACCTTTTTATTAAATTTTGTCTTCCCTTCTGTGATAGGAAGAAATCATATTTAAACACAATATTCATCTTGCCGAGCTAAAAAACCAAAATCGTTATCAACTGAGCAGGCTGGACTAGGTGAGGGCCCCACCACTACCTCAAGCTGGATGCAAACCAAACTGGGGGGATCTAAAAGGTGAAGGTACATTTGATTCTAGTGTTCTGCCTGAGCTAATAAAACAGCATGGGACCACTCAACTTAAGCACATTCACACAGACACCTCTTCAGGCTTTTCACACATGACACGTTCTCTGTAACTCTTTTTTTTTTTTCCTAGCAACTTTTCTCTTCCACATCTGTTCTAAGTTGTTAAACCTATCAGATACCTTTAACACGATGACTGGGCTTGAGCCACGGGTTCCAATGAAGCCTCATCAGTGCTAATTTAAATAAGGGCAGTAAAAAGTGTGGAATCACCATTAAAAACCCCCACAAAACAACCCTGATCACAGACTAAATCAGAGTGAGATGCTTTAAAGCTGTTCACTGAAGTACTGGGCACACAAAATATTTGAATAGCAGTAGACTGTAAAAAGCACTTCTAGAGTTTTTGTCTCTCGAAGCATCTAATGTTTCTAAACAGACCTCTTTTATAAAGCACCAGAGACACTAACACTAGGCAAAAACGTATCTCCTCCTGCAATCTCATAATTTATGGTTTAATTATTCACTACATTAGTTTCCTAACCTCACAGTTTTCCGTAAGCAAGTAGTAAATAAAATTATCTAGATGGCTTTGCTGTTTCACATAATAAACAGAAAGTGTTGCTCTGGTATCAAAATAAGTCTAGAACATTATGGATTTACAGAACACTCCTTTTCCAAAATATTTATTTTTCCATACTACTAATCAGCAATTACCTCTGTGGTGCTCACACCAAAGGCTTGAGCTTTTTTTCTTTTTCCTCTGCAGAGCTACAGTTGAATGATAACTGAACTGGAATGTAAAGAAGTATTTTCACCCTTGGGTACACAGGAGAGTGCTCCACTCTGATGTATGTTTATGAGTTGTCACAAGAACTACAGAACAGTGTCTCTTTTCAGTGAGAGTACCTACAACACCACGTTGTCTTCAGAAGCGAAAAGAAACAAGGGTCTAAGAAACAGAAAACTGCAAATAAACAATGCCACTTCCTCAGTATGTCCACAGTGAGCAATCGGTAGCACCAGGGCTGTCTGCAGTGGCACCTATAGGCTTATTCATAAAAAGTACAGTTGTATTAGAAGGAAAAAGTAGCATTTCAGATACAGGCATTTCCACTAAAATGGACAGGAAGCATTGTAAGACTATGAGAACAAACAATTATGACACAGAAATGCACCTTCTAACAGCTGCTTTTAAAATGTTTGTTCAGAACCAGCTACAGTCAGTTTCATTCAACTTAGTTCTAGCACTTTTTTCATGAGGAAGAGCATTCCGGTGACACAGCCAGTAACTGAGAGCGAGTGCTGACATGAGTGTGACCAGCAGATTTATTAAACATTTCTAAAGACACATAAGAATATGACTTTATGTGTCAAAGGGATGACTCCTCAGATCTCACCACCACAAATCTATTTAAGAAAGAAAGAAAGAAAAATCTTAAGACGCAATGATGCAAACCAGGAAACTTACCATGTCACACCGGAATAAATTTAGAAATTACCTTTAGTGATGTGATGGGGGGAAAAAAAAACCAAACCAAACCACCACACAGTGAAGTGCAGTTTGATTAATGACAGCAAATACGGACTCAGACAGGGGAAGTCATGCTTAACCAACTCTGAAGTTCGTTGAAAATGTTAACTGTTATGAAAAATAAAGAAAATTCAGCAAATACAGCATAGTTAGATTTTCAAAGTGTACTTGACAATGTTTCTCATTATAGATTCATTACCAGGCTAACAGCTATGCAACAGAAACTGAAATAGGCTACTAAATATGAAGTTGTTTTAAAAAGTTGTTTTAAGAAGTGAAAGAAACATGCATGGTGACAAATAAAATATCCCAGCAGTTTTGAGAGTTTTCAGAACCTAAGTGCTCACAAATACGCATAGATAATTAAGTTCTGATCTTGATAAAAGTAACTTTAAAAAACAATATTTGCAATATTCAGTATTAATAAACATCCAGGGATATAATGTGTCTAATAGCCCTCCAGATAAATTCTACTTTAATTTTTGGAGCTTAAGTGAAAATAGAATTTTATCATAATGACATGAAATTCAGAAGAAAGTGTTTCTAATATTAAATCTAGCAGTTGGGAAGTATATTTAGTCGTGTACACCAGTTACCAGCTCTGAGTGATAGACACACTGTAACACTCCTATTCAAAGAGTTATATTCGAGAAAGTTTTGCAAGGAAGCTGAAGGCGATACTGTTAATTCATTTTATGTACATCACTGCCAACTCTTGACAGTGCCAACTTCACATCCATTTTGCTCCTCTGCAAGAAGGAAATAAAAAGCCAAGCAGATTGATGAGATCAACATGCTTGAACATACAGCTTCTCTTCAACACACATCACAGGAAAACAGAAGTCTTAATTATTTTTTCCCCTCATTATAATTTTGTCACAAATTTTGTGAAGGACGGAGACAGTATAAAACAAATAAATTAGATGATATTTAGGTACTCACACAAGATAAACAATAACAGAAAAGATTAGTCATACAAAATAAAATATTGGATTAGGGCATAAAAGCAAGTTTGAAAGTCTCATAGAGATTGTAGATAAGGGGAAGGATTCATAATACAAATACAGCAAAGGTACATGGAGTTAAGAGTAAATTTGATTTGCCAAATCAGTGTTTTCCAGTTTCTCAAACTGTTTTTTTCTTAATATCTGAATCATTTATAACCATACTAATAAACAGGTATTTTCAGCTTTTTCTCTTCACACGTGATCAAGACTGAACTCATAAAAATAATAAAGCTGCTTAGGTCAAGAAAAATCTCTGCTTTAGTCTCCAGGTTGAAATCCAGTGTCATTTAGACTTGGATGTATGAAAACACTTCAGTGGAAAAAGGAAATTTATATCCACCTTAGAAGCAGAACTAAAGTCTGGAACGAAAAGGGGAAAAAAATTTACAAAAAAAAAAATCACCAAGTGGAGGAGTGATCATAAGGAAATACGCAGTGCATAGCCTTTTATTAGATTAAATGTAAAAAAACCTGTATCTGATGGTATTATATAAGCATCTGATCTATAATATATTCCTTGTAGCTAACCCATTTTTTCGTTTAGAAACGCTTGGTTCTTTGAAGGGATCTTATGTAGCATCTGACAGATTAGAACTCTTGTAAAGCAGGACCCTGCAAAAGGTAGCAAATGGTATTGACACCTCACAGATTAAAACTTAAATTACTTAATACTTGACCATATGACAAGGTTTTATGATAGATACTGTCGCAGGAAATCTGCTGTGTTGAAACGTATCAATGAAAGTGCAAGTTCAGTTACTGACAAGATGCTTTTGTTGAAAAGGTAAGATAACATTCTGATAAAAGAAACTAAGAGGTGGCTATGCATCTTGTAGACCTACAAAGGCCACATCAGCTTTTCTCTATGATGAAATGAAAGGAGTAGGATTTAGCCTTTGTCTGCTTTGTAACTTGACATCATGGTCCCTGTGTTAACAAAGAAATTTTTGTATATATAAGATAAAAGCATATATAAAATATACATCTAGATAATAGATACAGTCAAGGGTTAGAGCCCTTTGACTTACATAGACTGAAATGATTGGTCAAAAGCAATAACCAAGCACAATTAACAGATCACACTTTTTAGTATAGAAGCAATGAGTAACGAGGCTACAATAAAAAAGCTCAAAATAGGAAATACAAGAGTATCTCTCACCTCTTCCCCTTGACAAATGTTCATTTGATGCAATTTCCACGTAAAAACAAATGCACATAAAGCTATTAAAAATAGATAAGGGGAAATGTTACTCCTTTTTTAGTATCTAATACAGTAGTGTTGTATCATAAAAGTTAACTGTACTTTAAATCTGCCTCAGTGAAAGTAGTAGAAGTTCCATTTACAATGGATGGACCTTGATCATTTTTATAGTGCTTTTGTTTCACAATAAACTCAAGTAAAACTGCCTTACTGAATAGAGTAAGGGTCAGCACTACACAGTGGAAAGAACCAAACAAAACCCTCTCCAACTGGACCCCAAAAACAAATAAAAACCAACCAACAAAAAACCCCTAAACAAACAAAACCCCACCAAAAACCAAAACCCCTAAAACCACAACTGCAGGAAGAACCGAGCATCACAAAATTTGAGTGGATGTGCCCTCCCTTACTCTCAAAAGCATTCTGCAGTTTTGCTAAGTTATGGAGAAAGGCTTTACACTTTTTCAAAGAGCATTTGATCTTGATGAACTACTTGTGTTGCACTAAATGCATAAAAAACCTTGTCATGACAGGAAAAAACACAAAAACGAAGCAAAAAGAGGAATGCATACCACCTGTGACAATGGGGCTCATTCCCACTGCTAGGCAAGGAGAGCACTGCACAGAACCACAGGGTCAGATCAGGGTCAGACAGAGCAGGTTGCCCAGGGCCATGTCCAGCAAGGTCCACAGCCCCTCTTGGCTATCTGCTTTGGTGTTAAGTCACCCTCAATGTAAAATCAAACAGGCGGACAAACACTGTTTTCTTAAAAGAATGGTTTCTCTGAGGTGGGTTGACCTTGGCTCATTTCCAGCCACCCACTCACTCCCTCTCCCCCAAGACGACAGAGGGGGCAAATCAAGATAAAAAGGGTTGTGGGTTTAGAAAAAGACAGGGAGATCACTCATCAATTACCATCAAGAGCAAACCAGACTGAACTTAGGGAAAATTAATTGGACTTGTTGCCAGTTAAGATAGAGTTGGATGATGGGAAACAAAGACAAGAATTAAAACAACACTTTCCCCCTTCCACCCTTATCCTAGGCTCAACTTTACTACTTCTTTCCTGACTATTCTACCTCCTCTCCAACCCTGAGCAGTACAGGGAGGGGGAAGCAAAATGCATTGTAGTCAGTCAATAACAGATCCTCTCTGCTGCTCCTTCTTCCTCACACTTTTCCCTGGATCCATTGTGGGTTCTTCCCACAGGTTGTAGTTTTTCAGGACAAACCTGCTCCAGCCTGGGTCCTTTCTACAGGCAGCAGCCCTTAAGAGTAAACCTGTTCCAGTATGGGTCCTCCAAGGGCCACAGATACTGTTAAGAGATTCTGCTCTAGTATGGGTACTCCATAAGCTACAGCTCCTTCAGGGAATATCCACCTGCTCCAGCATGGGGTCCTCCATCAGCTGCAGTGTGGGTATCTGTACTGGTGTGTTACTTGCTGCTGCAAATAAGTGCTGCACTACAGCCTCTTCACAGGTGCCAACACCTGGATCACCTCCTTCCCCTTCTTCTCTGATCTTAGTGTTTGCAGGATTCTTCTGCACACTTCTCCTGTCTCCTCACTGCTTCTGCAGCATTTTGTTCTTCTTAAATATATCTGCACAGAGGCACCATCAGCTTGGCTGATGGGCTCAGCTGTGTCCTGCAGTGGCTCAACCGTAGCTAGACACTCTTCTCGCAAAAGCCAGACCCACAGGCCCCCTCCTCCACTACCAAAAGTTTGTCACCTACACCTAACACATTGTTATACCATGGTTTGTTACTCTTCACCTTCAGACATCTTCTTGAAGTCTATTTTTGAAATCTTTCTTCTTTGAAAGCATCTTTGAAAAGGTTTTGAGCTAAACAAAAACAGCACATACAAATAGTTCTTTTGATATTTTTTCATGATACTGCTTATACTCAAAGGAAAAAGAAATATCTAAAAATGTTCTCCTAGTCACATCTAAACAATCATTTCCTTCTTTAATGTCTCCAAGCAGACAAAAAAAAGGTTATGAGATAATCCAGTTTAAAAACCACCCTCAAAGGTGAAGAATTAATTGCACTACAGTATACATAATAATACTCTAAGTAACATACTACTCTAGGTACAGCTTTTCCATAATCTGGCAATAGAAGCCAAAAACAGAGGCCCTTAAGATTAATTAGAAACAAAAACCAACCTCTTGCACCTCCCTGCCCAGGCTTCCAGCATGAACTCTGAAGACCTTTTAAGATGATCATAACCTTACAGCGTAATTTATACACACACTTTTATTGTTGGTTGCTTGTTTTCACATGTCCTCTGTGTTTCACTGAAATATACACCAACAGAACTTCTTTCAGTGATCTATGGATGACATCTTTAGGAAAACTAATCCTAAAGAGAGATGAGTTCAGTCTGTACTAGAGTACTACTAGTATATAAATAAACACCATTATAGGTACCTCAGCATGGAAGAAGCAATATTAAATTCAGTGGTAGTATTCTTCAATTTCACATTATCACATAAATATTCTGTATTTGGGGTTACTCATAGCAATCAGCAGGATGTTCAGCATTCTGAACAATCTAAAAATCACCAGGTAACATCCAAACCAAGTTTAGCTGGACGAAAAGTATTATAAAATCACATTTACTTTCTGTTCTTCCCATCATTTTCTCTGCAGAAAGCAGGAACCTAAAATAACTTTAACCATTCAGACTTTCAAATATGCTCAGAAGGATGGTAAATATACATCTGAAATAAGGTTTGAGCAAGTTAGACATATAGAAGTGTCTTCAAGTGTAATTGTAGATTTAGCGTAGAGAGTAGCTACTTCTTGGAAGATCGGAAAAAGTGAAAAGCAGCTAATGACAGTCTTTAAATGCTCTGATAGCATACTTTAATTGAATGTTTCTCTATAAATAGACTCTAGATTAAGCATACTACATTTTACAGTTTAGAAACGACGAATCACATCTCATGGTAATATTAGGCATTTAAAACTAATTCAGCCTGTATTAAAGTCAATTCTAAAATTATTTTATTTTGATATGATCCAAATTTAAAAAAAGGAAAAAATTAAAGAGCATTTTCCACACATGAACAATTTAACTGAACATGAACACATTTAACCTGTAGGTCAAATATCAATGAATTAACTGTAAAAAATTTTTTCCTCAACAATCAACAAAACTGTTAGATATTTTACCTGATAATTATAGAAATAAAACACTTACTAATTTTGGACACTCATTAATAATCATGAGCATGTATGAATATGCATTTTAGTAGCACATCTAATCTTATTTTAATAGAAAATGGATGCTTTCTGATACATCTATATAATTTTTATCTATCAGTAGTAATCAAATCAGCCATTTTGCTGCAAATCCTTCTCGTTTGGACTTAAACTGTAATACATGCCTAAGCTTTCCTAAAGTTGTGTACTATTTAACCAAAATGAAAATTATTCTGCTTATTGTTAGTATTTATTTTTCAATTAACATCAGTGATCATTCCTCAAATATAAAGAGGATAATGTTGTTCAGATCTATCATAAGTTTTGATCTGAAATGATCTGAATAAATATGAATAATAAAAAAAGTCAGGGCTGGGTGTAATCTGCCTTTCATTTCACTTTAATGGAAAAGTCTCATGAGGTCATTAGGATGCGTTAAAAATGTAAAGAAAGGAATAAAAAAAGTCATAAAAAAGGCAGCAAAAGGTTACTTCACTCCCCTCACTCAGCATGTACTCCTAGAAGTCATAGGTAAAGGAGTTTACAGGAGCTAAAGTAGGTCCTTCAAATTAAAAATGTCTGCTTCACATTACTTAATGCAGGAACTTTATTCCTCCCTATTTCAACATTATGAGACAACACTATTTCTTCCATTGCTTATGCATTCTTTATGTCTGTCTGCTGCTCTTTTGCAGTGTCAAGATTCAATAAGATTAAATATATAAAAATATTCTGATACTGTATTATTGTAAATCCATGAGGAAAACAATAATTGGATTACAGTCTTGTGAGCGGGGATTGAAATGGTTTAGGCGAACAGAATATCCTCCTACGTCTTACCCAAAAGTCTTTGAAAGAGGTCATATCTTCAAACTGCAATTCACTACATGCACAGCAAGCAATAAAAACTATTATAGGTTCTTGACAACTGATCCATTGTAAATTGTTACATAAAAGTTATTTTCACATTTTTTCAGCTAACAAGGACACCAATACTTTCCAACTTAAGCACAGTTCATGTGCTTCCTGTTTAATTAAACTACTTTGTCCCTGCAACAAATTATCTATTTAGACCCATATAGATTGTGTGTCAGTTCTGACTCTGTTCTTCTGTTACTCCTAGAAGACCAGTGTTACATTCCTCTTTCCCCTTCCCACACCCATTCTGATAGGTACTGTCAACTTTTGCAACGAGTTACAGAATTCTTTAGGCAGCACAGCCTTCTGATGTATCAGTCACTCCCTCCAGTCTTGTACCATCAGCAAACTTGCTGAGGGTGCACTCTGCACCTTCTTCCAGGTCACTGATGAATATGTTGAACAAGACTGGACACACCACTGACCCTGGCCACTAGCTACAGACCTCCAACTAGACTGTGCACCTCAGACCACACCACTCTGAGTTCTGTCCTTCAGCCAGTTCTCAATCCACCTCACTGTCCACTCACCTAACCCACAATTCCTAAGCTTCCTTGTGAGGATGTTATGGGAGACAGTGTCAGAAGCCTTGCTGAAGTTGAAGTAGACACCACTCGCTGCCCTCCCCTCATCTACCCAGCCAGTTATGCCATCACAAAAGATTTCAGATTGGTCAGGCATGACTTCCCCTTGGTGAATCCATGTTGACCACTCCTGATAACCTTCTTTTCCTCCACACGCCTAGAGATGACATGCAGAATGAGCTGTTCCATCACCTTTCCAGACAGGGAGGTGAGGGTGACTGGTTGGTACTTCCCTGGGTCCTCCTTCCTGCCCTTTGAAGACTAGAGTGACATTGGCTTTCCTCCAGTCCTCAAGTACCTCTCCTGTTCTCCAGGGCTTTTAAAGATGATGGCAAGTGGCTTAGCAATAACATGTCAACTCCCTCAGCACTCATAAGTGCATCCCATTATGGCCGATGGATTTGTGGGTCTCCAGCTTCTCTAGATGATCTCTAATCCAATCTTCCTCATTGAAGGGAAAATCTATCTTTCTCCAGACTTTCTCTCTCACCTCCAGAGTCTGGGATCCCTGAGGGCCAGTCTTTCAGTAAAGACTGAAAGCAAAGAAGGCATTCAATAACATTGTCTCCTCTGCATCCTCCATGACCAGGACCCTCACCTCATTCAGCAGTGGGTGACATTTTCCCTAGTCTTCCTTTTCGTGCTGATGTACTTGAAGAAGCTCTTCTTGCTGTCCTTGACATCCCTTCACAAGTTTAATTCCAAGTGGCCTTAGCCTTCCCAGGGCATTCCTGCATACTCTGGCAATGTCTCTGTATTCCTCCCAAGTGGCCAGTCCCTTTTTCCACATTCTGTAAACTTCCTTCTTCCATTTGCATTTTTTCCAGATCCTTACTCATCCATGCAGGTCCCCTGTCTTCTTTGATTTTTTACTCATGCATGCACTGATCTTGCACCTGGAGGAAGTGGTGCTTGAATATTAACTAGCTCTCTTGGGCTCCTCTACCTTCTAGAGCCTTAACCCATTGGATTCCTCCAAGCAGGACGAGGCCAAAATTAGCTCTTCTGAAGTCCTGGGTTGTAATCCTACTTATTGCCCTCCTTCTTCCATCTAGGACCCTGAACTCCACCATGGTCTTTCACAGTCCCTGCAGCCAAGGCTGCCCCCAACCTTCACATCCCCATCCAGTCCTTTTTTGTTAGTACAAGGTCCAGCAGCACACCTCTCCTCATTGTCTCCTGCACCACTTGTACCCAAAAGTTATCAGTAATGCTCTGCAGGAACCTCCTGGACTATGTGTGACTGTGTTGTCTTTCAGGCAGATATCAAGGTTGGTGAAGTCCCCCATGAGAACCAGGGCCTGTGATCATGAGGCTACTTTCAGCTGTCTGTAGAAGGCCTCATTAACTTCCTCTTCCTGATCAGGTGGCCTGTAGTAAACACCCACCACAGTGTCACCCATATTATTTTGCCCCTTAATTCTACCCATAAGCTCTTGACCCATTCTTCATCCCCTCCCCTAGGCAGAGCTCGATACATTCCAGTTTGTCTCTCACCTAAAGAGCAATTCCATCACCTTGCCATGCTCATCTGTCTTTCCTAAAAAATATGTAGCCATCTATGACAGCCTTTCAGTCATGCAAGCTATCCCACCATGTCACTGTAATTGCAATGAGATCATAGCCCTGCGACCGCACACAGATCTCCAGTATTTCCTGTTCATTCCCAATGCTGCGTGCATTGGGGTACAAGCATTTCAGAGAGGTAACTGAGCATGCAGTTATGGGCATTTCCTGGAGGGGTGCAAGAGGAAACGCCATAGCCATACACACCCTTGGGGTGGTAGGCAGCTAAGGAACATTCGTCACTGCTCTGGTTGTCCTGGCTTGTTCCCCAGCTGGATGCAATGGCATGAACATTACCATTTCGGATCCCACTCCCCAAGTCCTTCAGTTTAAAGCCTGCCTCACCAAGTTGGCCAGCCTATTGCCAAAGATTCCCTTGCCTCCAAGAGAAGAGCTGTTCTTTTCCCCTCAAATGTACCTCAAACCTAATAAGTAGCAATGATGCTGATGCTGCAATGATATATAAAAGTTAAAGAGCCTAAATCTTACAGATTTCACACATTTTGACTAGTAGCTTTATAGGTGAATAAATATGTTATCACCAAAAAAAAAAAGCGAAGGGGAGAATTTTCAACCTCTAAATACAATTGAATGTAGCTATGAAACAACTGCCAGTGCATGTGACTACCAGATAGTGAAGAGATCTTCCCAAAAGCGATGATGTCTTTAATATATACTATTCAAAAAAGAGCAATGATGAAAACACATTATGCATGCAAAATGGTACAACTATTAAGTATAAATCTCCGCTCATAAAGTCTTCTGTGCCAGTATTCTTGATTCCTATGATACACTCAATAACCCTTTCAAAATATGATATTGATTTTAATTGGCCAAATATAGACAAAACAACTCTGCAATAGAAATACATATCTACAGCTGGCATACAACTGACCAGTTAGAGAACGAAAGGCAGTTTAGCAAGGTAACCAAAGCTTTACTTTCATTTCATGAGGTTATTGGCTTAAGGCTGACTCCTTGGATTAGCATGACAGACATACTTGACACTCTGAAGTTAAGAAACCTCAAACACAGTTGAAGAGCTGGAAGATATATAATAAAGGCAAAGGAATTATACAAAGAATTTCAGCAGCTTCAGCAACTCAAACTCTATTTTTCCATTTTTACACACATGTTAACTGAAAATTCACAAGAGATTTGGAGAAAACTTTCTCATAGGAGTTATTTTCCTGCGTACTATACCAATCATACAGGGACCAATGTGGTCATGAAATGCTTTGCTGTTAGAGCCATAAACCATTTACAGATAAGGGGCACAAATAGCCCATTTTACTATCGGAAGAAATCATACTGACCTATCTTAGAAGTCCTAAAAGTATCTACAGCATATCGGGAGATAATTAATCAGACTTACATATCTGGAATACTGACCAAAAAAAATTACCACTACCAAATTTTGAAATACTCTGAATTACAAAAATATACATAGTCCTAATGGAAAAGACATTAATGAGAGAGTCTCAATAGGACATATATATGGGGAGGGTATATATGCTCTTAGAATCCTTATACTACACACAATGGAAATTTTGTATTTTTCCTCTCCTCTGTAACCTCCCATGCTCATATTTTACAAAAAAATTGAACAACCTGGCTTGGATAGTGTTAGAAGATTGTACGTCTAGAACATGAGAGGACAGCATGTGTGGCAGGTGTCAATTCATGCTTGATCCACATGTTAATCCTTAATACTGAGGACACGCTAAGTAAAAACATATATTAGAGAATACAAAAAATAAACCTAGCAGGTTTTTTGAGAAATTTAATTGTTTCATTTTTTTGTTTCATGCATAGAGGTACCCAGGGAGAGAACATACACTGTAGTGGTTACAAGTTACCAACTAAACGGGCTTGGGGCAAACTGGATGGAAAAACACTATGTTTCAAAACAGATTCTCTCAAATTAATTTGAGACATACATTCATTAAAAACCGTATTAATGCCACAAATTTAGTTAGAAACAGTGCAATTCTATGGCATCCATCCAAGTTTTAGTTTCCAGTTTTAGGAAACTATTTTTAGTGCATGTGACTACTACTTGCCCTTTTCTTTCTGTTCAGCACATTTTCTTTGGAACAGAAATAGCATTTAAAAGTATCTCATAAATTACCATCAAAAGAATAATCAAAAGAAGCAGGGTTCTTTAAAGCAGGAAGATCTCACTTTTATGAAATATGACACAATATTAAGCAACATAGGAATAGTGAATAAGGAAGAAACCGCTAAAACTAGTACAGAATGTTATTCACTGCTTCCCTTGAGCCTTGCAATAAAAGCAGATAGAGAAAGAGCCCATTCCTGGGAAATCTCAGGCTCACTTCCCCACCCTTCACTGCCAAATTTTTTTTATTTATAGAAATTCAAAGTATTAACCTTGTGCTGGTGATCGATCCTTGTTGAAAACTGTTTAGGAATTAAAGACTTGCAATAGCGTATGTTTCAGCATTTTAGCTATTAGTCTGAAAGATCCCCTGTGTGTTCAAAAAAACCCCACAGAACCCCAAAAAAACCCCAAACAGGTGAGGCAAGCAGCCTTCCCTATACTGTCCCAAACTAATATAGAACCCTCTGATCCTTCTGCAGAAAAAGACAGTAAGAAACAGATTGTAGAAACTCCTATCTCAACCAATTAATTATTCTTTACACTCATTTTTCCTCTCTAGATGGTTCTGTTTTCAAACAATAGTATACCTTTCTACTACTTTCCCCTCCAAAATAGCGAAAAGATACAGGTATACTATAGGAAGTTAATTTTATTTTAAAAAATACATTGTGTTGTTGGAAATTGTAAGTGAAAGAGTGGCAAAAAATCATTACTGATCCCTTAATAGAGTATTCAGCTTGGCTCAGTAAACCAGATACAAGACGTTTCCTCTTCAAGTAATAGACATTTCCCACTCCTGCTCCCATCTTCAGGACTAAAAGTTCTCTAAACAAACATGAAGTTCAGTGAATTAATATTTGTTTCTCCTCTACCAGAATTTTTCACTTAGACACTACCATTCAGATAGAACAATGCTAATATGCATTACTGGAAATCAATGATGCAAAAAGAGGAAACATATTCAAGATTCACACCGTGCTAGAACTTGATTACTGTGGAATTAAGTAGAAAGATAAACTGTCTAGACTAAAGGTAAGGCATACTATAAGTAGGTCTTCTGCAGTACTGTCCATTAAACATTCATTAGCATTTTAGTTGAAATATTAACATATTGTTTGCACTGTAAGATTTTCTCCCTAATGTTCTCAGTACTTTCCAGCAGCAGAATTGCTGATAGTATCAGTTTAGAGCAGAAATTAGGATGATGCCATTGTTTAATCCCACACACACTACATCCGAAACAACTGCTTTCAGCTGCAATTATGTACAGATCTTTTTCTCCTCTAAAATTTCTGTATTTACCCTCCACATCTTCCATTTTCCACTACACTCTATATACTCATGCAGATTATCTGCAGGTGCCATTATGTACAGATCTGATCAAAGCTCTGCATACTCATCCATGTCCTCCAGCCATAACTCCTAACAGAGAGCAAGAAACTTCATCATCTCTGCCCCTTTAAAGATGCATGTGAGCATTTCCATTCACAGATGTATTTTGAAACATGGTTATTGTGGATAAAGAATTTAATATCAAATAACATTTGGCCATGTACAGGAGCTAGTGGCAATTCTATGAAACATGAAGTAGTTTCAGAACTATTATTAGTGTCACAAGCCTATTCAAAAACATCAATAAACTAAGAAAATTTGCAATATTTTCTGCCTAAATAGCTAAATACTCAAAGTAGCTTGTTACATTTATTTTTATACTATCAGACTATTCTTATTTGTTGTAGCTAGAAAACACAAATGCTGCCTTTGATTATGTTATAGAGGTACATCAGACATTGCTGGTCTGGGGATGTGCCTTCCATCTTGGAGGGCAGATTAGGAGTAAAAAAAAAGGGTAAATACGGCAGCTGTCATCAAAACTGAGTGGAAGAAACCTAGAAGTCTCACTGAACAAGCAAACGTTCAGAAGAAAATCAACTACAAAAAAAAAAAGATGCAGAAGCTTCAGAACATTACTGCTGAAGCTTTTAAGAGATGGTGTTTAGAAGGGATATTTTTTTTGTTGATTTACCAGTGACAAAGCAGAGGGATAGACAGCTAGGGAACATAATGGGTAAAAAAAAAAACGTTGAAAATGGAAGATAGACTAGAACATAGATATAAGGAAACATTTTAAAGGACAGAAATTCCTAAAGAGCAGCATATACAAAAAAAAAACAAGTTATGAGCTTTATCTCTGTCTTCATCGAACTTCATTTCTACAACATACACTGTAAGACTATCATGTCCCTGGAAAGCAGAAAGAAAATTCAGTAGTAAAGAAATGCTTGTATGAGTGCTCAAAATCAGTACTGGTATTAAAAAGATTACAGATGTAATTTGTATTTCATGAAAGAAGACTAGAAAGATGTATCTAGGAACAACATTTTCAGAAGCTACAAGGCAATTTTTTTGTTGTAGAAGCATGAGATCTAATTCTAGGGTACTTTCAATAATACACACATTTTTTCATAAGGTAAAGGAAAATGTTCCCTTTGCTTCTCTTAATCTTTTTTCCCCCTGCCAATCTGAGAGCAAAAAAATGAAAAATTCAGAAGAAATCCCTATGAAACAAATTGTGGCCCAACTTATCTTAGAGTAGTTCCAAAGATTCAAGATCAAACTCTGCATGAATAATCAAGATATTTATCCAAAGTAGAACTTCCATAGCATTATCAGAAATAGTAATATCTTATAAAATATTATGATTACTCTCACTCTCTCAAAAAGCCACTAGTTTTATGTTACAATTCCAGCTATTTGAGTGCATTAAACCAAGGGAAGAACTTGCCTTAATGTTTCTCAGATAGCAGAGAAGTTGGTTGCATTTTGTCAGTGCTTTATACAGGAAGGAACCAAGGCAATGGGAAAGAACACTCATAAAAGATTTTCTATAAAGCTTTATAGACTGAAATATCTTGTTGCCTCTTTCCTGCTTTAAAATAAAGTTACATTGGTAGAAACATTCCTATGTATTCGTTTTCTTTAAACTTTCCTTTTACTCCACAAGATTGTTCGCTTTGTTTGTTTGGTGTTTAGGGTTTGTTGGTTTGTTGTTTTTTGTTGGTTTGGTTTTTTTTTTTTAATGTTCCCTACCCTCCCCCCATCTGTAATTTCTGGTCAAATATCCTGTTTGCTAAGTTGCCAATTTGAGAACTGTTTAGTCATTATACTGTATTACAGTTAACAGTTGTATCTAAATTACTACCATTTAAACAATATTAATACAAGAAAAAAAAGGAAACTGTATTCTAATGAGAACAGGACACGTCTTTTGAAAAGGCAAAAATGTTATGATTGGTTACAGTCTGCCACAAGAATGTCACCAACTATCTACAAAGAGTGCAGCATTTTACCCACATATGGGTTCTATGTGTTGCTTTGTTTACCTTTTTTTTTTTTCTGGTCCCCGTGGTTTCCACGAATCTCTGGACTAGAATGCCTGAACTGCAGGGCAAAGGAGGTTTGCTGAAGCCAAGCAGCAATGCTTCAAAAAAAACTGACTTGCATCCACATTAAAAGAAAAGCAAAAGGAAGATGAAGAAAAGGAAAACCTCCAGAAAAGTAACCATAAAAGAGAGAAAAAATAATCTGAAGAACAATTAAAAAAAATTAAATACTCCTTTTCCTAAGGAGTCAAGAGTACGGACAGAAGGAACATTGAGAAAAGACAAGGCTACAGAAGAAAAATGAGAGTTTTTAGAGATCTGTTCAGTCTGGGAAGATCCCTATGTTACAATCCTATCATGCAGGCAACACGTCACAGGGCGCCTCTGACATGCAAGTTTTAAAATAAGCTATTGAGGAAATAAAATACTGAATTGTTCCAAACAAGTTGCCAGGACAAGACAGCATTCACCACTGTCATGGTTTAGACCCACCTGGCAACTAAGCACCACACAACCGCTCTATCACTCCAGTAGGAGAAAATACAACAAATGACTTCGGGGTCAAAGCAAGGGACAGGGAGGGCTCACTCAACACTTACAGTCACAGGCAAAAGACAGACTGGACTGTCTCAGGGGAAACAAAATCAATTTAATTTAAATAACAAAACCACAACCAATGACCAATCCAATCAGAGTAAGACAAACAGAGAAACAACAGGATCTTAAATACATCTTCCCCCCACCCCTCCCTTCCTTCCTGGGCCCAGCTTTGCCACCTCTTCCCCTCGACCTCAGTGCAGGGTGGGGAGAGGATGGGGGTGTCATGGTCCAGTCCCAGTTCTCTCCATACTGCTTCTGCCACTCATTCTTCTTCACGGGAAACATTCCTCACAGTTCCACCTTGTAGGCAATGCAGCCACCCTCCCACAGACAAGGCTCAGCCTTGGCCAGAGGTGGGGTCAAAGTGGAGCCAGTGGAGCTTTCTGCGAAGCTTCTTACAGAGGCCCCACCAGTAGCCCCATCCTCCACCACCAAACCGCACCAAACACAAACCCAACACAACCAGAGATTCCTGGAAGAATTCACAAATGACATAATGCAATAAAATACAAAACAGTAGCCATTATAAGGGAGAATGAAGTGTTATCTGTCGGACTTTAGGGCTCTATGCCACTGTTACTACACAGGCTTACATACATATATGCAAGTTAAATATCCATATTTACTCCATTAGAAAAACTATTTAAAAATACAGTATACATAGCACTCTGAATTTGCAACGAATTTCCAAACTGTATGTACTATGTGAAGCAATATCACAACATGTAATAGAACCAGAACACTCTGTCCTTACCTGAGTCTAAGAGGAGGTCCTTGGTGTCCAGTCAGGAAAGCTAACAATAGCCAGCTACGAAGCACAGCTCACAGTAGTGAAATTTCACTAAATCACACTACTAGCCAGATAGTAGTTTTTATCTTAGAGGGTAGAGGAAACAATGCTCACAATTTCTATTAGTTGTGGTTATGACTGTAAGTACTAGTTCTGGCTGAGACAGAGGATAATTTTCTTCGTAGTAGCTGGTATGGGGCTGTGTTTTGGATTTGTGCTGGAAACAGTGTTGTAACACAGGGATGTTTTAGCTGGTTGCTGAGCAGGGCTTACACAGAGTCAAGACCTTTTCCGCTCCTCACACCACTCCATCAGTGAATAGGCTGCAGGTGCACAATAATCTGGGAGGGGACACAGCCAGGACAGCTGACCAAAGGGAAATTCCATACATATGATGTCATGCTCAGCTATAAAAGCTGGGGGAACAAGAAAGAAGACCAGACCTTTGGAGTGATGGTATTTGTCTTCCAAGTAACTGTTACCGTGATGGAGCCCTGCTTTCCTGGACATGGCTGAACATCTGCATGTTGATGGGAAGCAGTGAATAATTCCTTCTTTTGCTTTGTTTTTCCCGTGGTTTACCTATTTAAACTGTCTTTATCTCCACTCATGAGTTTTTCTCATCTTTGCCCTTCTGAGTCTCTCCCCCATCCTGCTGGGGCAGGGAATGAGCAAGTGGTTGTGTCGGACTTATCCGCCTGCTCGTGTAAAGCCACAAAACCATAGTATCATTCATAGAAAAATAATAGCAGGTACTTCAGTTTCAGTACATTTCATGCAGTTTTATTGCATTCCAGAGCAATTTAATTAAAAATAATTTAATGACTCCTAAAAGATAGAGAACGGTTACTCACTGTCATAGAAACCATCAATTATCACACAGAATTGTTCATTAAAATTATCATGAGGAAAAAGCCAGAATAGGTAGTATAGTCAAACCACAATAATGATAGCGGTAATATATTTTCTAAAGTATTACTGTTCAAGAAGTTGTTTTGTAGCAGCTATTTCAACATCATCATATCTGGATACCTCGCAATGAGGCATTTAAAGAAGTGGTAAGGGGTTCGCCTTGCAATTAATACTGCTTTTCAGTATGTATTGGGGATACTGGGAACTCCATAGGACTGTAGAACACTAACATCCAAAAAAGTAACTACAGACCATCCATCACATCATTCCAAAGTGATGAACAAAAGACTCTAAAATACACAATAATCTGCCAATTAATGTCAGTCCACAGATCTCATCTAATGTCTTATTTAGAGGATGTGAAAGTTCTACACATAGTGAGGGAATTTAAAACAGTTAAGTAATTTAGACTTTTGTAGGAAGCCCACACAATACTGTAAACTATTTTTCAGGGAGAGAAACTAAAATAATTCATTTTCTTAATAACAACCAACATGATAGCCTTTTTTAAAAAAAAAATCCATTTATTTTGTAACTTACTCCACTCAAATGGGAAATTTTAAGTGCCATGGGTGAGTTTCTAGAGTGGTCAAACAGATAACCACTCTAAATCACTAACACTATCAAAAATCACTAAGAATTTAGGGAATCCTGAGCTCTTAAAAAAAAAAAAATCTCTTCAGATTTTCATCTTGTTTAATATTATGATCAAGAAAGTTATTTTGCAAAGACCAATGCAAAATTTCATCCTGATGTAATCTTTGTAAATAAACAATTATCTTAACGACTCCAATTTTTAGTGTACCTCAGAAAATGCTAAGGTTAGCTTTGATTTTTGTGATACATTTTGGTAGCCTCTTCCACAAGGGCATCAAAATCACTATTTCCAGAGTCATGACTCATATAGTTCATTACTTATATTACCAAATCTTGCAAATTATTCTAAGTTCACAACTACACACTCACTATATTTCCACAAACAAATTTTAATCTCTCTACATTCAAACACATTTAGAGGTTTGGATTTTTTCCAAACTAAGCCTCTACACTATGAACAAGAATAATACAATTGTTAGCCATCACCCAAGTCTCATGTTTTACTTAATTCCATTGTTACCCTCTGTACAAGAATCCATGAAAACCTATGAAAACCTACCCTTCTTTCAGTCCATATTTTCTCAAACATGCTACTGATTTTAAGTGTATCCTTCTTTGCAATTGATGTATGTTCGTTTATATTTTAGCTCTGTGTTCTCTTTCTAAATGGCACTGAGATTGTGGAATATAGTACTCCTGAGGTTTGCATAGTTTGGGCTTATTGATTGTAAACAATTTGAAGTGGTGGTAAAATAAGGGAGAAGATGATAGCCTCTTTCCATCACTCTTGTCCACAATCCTTTTTTTGTTCTTGGAAGAATTAACCTTTATTTTTCAAATATATATCATTAGGACACACCAATACAATATGTATGTTTATATTAGGCTCCTATTTTCACTGAATTATAAACTGATTCCATGTCTACCGGTACGAGAATCAGGAAAAAATATTGTTTAGTGTGGGATTATAATCATATGGGAATTGTCATGGGTATGTTTAAACCATCAATAGCTGTATAATTTGAGAAGTATTGGATAAGCAGATGTATGTGCTTGTATTACATACATGCTTCTACCTATAAATAGATGTTAACTAATAGGGTAAAAAGATAGAGAGGTACAGTGAAAGAGTTAACATTTTAAATTAATTTTCTGATCTATGAATTAATAACTTCCTATTATCTACCTACGTAAGCCATTAGATTTTGAATTCTCTCATACCTGACAAAAAAAAATTACAGCAATTAATTTCTCTTGAAGTAGGTCAATCTCTTCAAGAAGAAACACCAGTGAATACGAATAAGTGAAGATTCATTTCTGCTGGACACTTTCATAATCAGGCAGACTTCAGGAACAAAATATATACCTGTTGTGCCAAATTTTCTGGTTACAGAATGCCTTGCTATATGGACAGAAAGAGTACAGTACACCCTTACTTGACTGTAAGCAAACAGGAATAAGCATTAACCAAACAGCAGATTAACAAGCACTCGGTGTCAGCCTCCCCTCCTCCAACCACCTGATTCCTTCTTTTCTATTTATGACCTATGAAGACTGCAGTATCTATGAAGATGGAAAAAGAGAGCCATTAAGAGCATCGTCTGATATTGTCAGATGCATCAAATCTGCCCTTCATCTTTTCTTTCTTTCCTTCTCACCTTTTGCAATTTCAACTGTAGAACAGAACAAAAGCAAGATTGCCTTTTTCTTAACACCTTTATGTCAACCGATAACAAACAGCTTCTGGACTCTACTTTTTGGCATTATATCAATTTTTCATGCTTCCAGCAGTCTCCAAGAATGCAGTGCAGATGAAAGGCTTTAAAGCTTTTAAGTCTGCCATACATTGCATTATATAGGGCCCTTTATTTGTGAAGCCTCAACAAAACCTTAATAAAGTCCATAACTGGACTCTGCAATTATCTCTTCCAGTTTTAAATCTTTTCACAGTCTGAGAATACACTGTGGCAATCACATTCAACTCAGAAAGCCCAGAAATAGACTGCACAAGCAACTTCCATCTACTCCCTTATTTGCTCAGGTAATTTGACGCAAATGCTTTCTTCTGGGAAAACTATTACTACTGTTATTCTTGATAAAGGTTAGGAATATGAAAGAAAAATGTAAAATAACTTATGTCTTCCTATACAAGTGGCTTGTGTACTCATAAATACTTTGACAATGATGCAGTGATAAACAAATAAGGAGGAATACAAATTAAAACTGAAACAGCCAAGGGACCATCTTGACATCTCTGCTCTAACAATGTGTTATTATGTATGAGACCAGTTCCTCAAAACACCCGAAATAGCTGCTGAACAGGACTACAATGTAGTCACAATATCTTAATATTAACACAGAAAGTTGACAAATGTATAAAATATGAGCATTCTCTGAAGAGACAGTAGATTCCTTTGAAATGAAACATGGAGGTTTTTTTTTTTTTAAAAAAAAAAGGTGCAGGGATTTGCTACTGTTATTCAAGATATTTTTCCTTAAACTCACAGAATGGCTGCAATGGAAGGGACCTCTGGAGGTCATCTGGTCCAACTTCCCTGCTCAAGCAAGGGCACTTACAGCCAGTTGTCCAGGATCTTCAGGTATTTGTTTCCATTTCTTTAATACCAGAAGTTTTTACATAACAACATACATACTTTTTCCCCGTTAGTGTCACAAGGCAAGATGCTGTACTGTATCTCTTAAGAGACAATCAACTGCCTGGCCTTAAAAAAAAAATATATACTACAGTCTCCTAGGATTGCACGGGAGCCTGCAAAACTACCAGACCGTAACCCCTCTCCAATTTGCTTGTTTCAACAAATTCAGTGACTATTGCAAAAGTCAGATTGGAAGAATGTTCTCCGTCAAAGCAATACTTACTTTCTATAGCCTCCCTTTGACCAAAACAAATTAACAGTTAGCTTCTTCCATTAGATTTGTCATGCTTCAGTCAACTCACTTGTGCATATTTCCATAATTTACTTGCCAGTAAAATCACTGCCTAAGCAGATATTCCAATCATGAAATTCTGTATTTGCAATTAAAACCTAAAACCAGGTAACGTTCAGCCTTGACGCTGAGCACGGAAATAGTACATTCATCTGAGAATTGTATTTGTTGTCTTTATCTCCAAACAGAAAATAATCTCTATGATTACTCTAATGATCTTATCTGGCATGTAAAGATAAAGTTTGGTTTCCTTTAAAGGAACTGGAAAGAGAAAGGATTACAACACTGCCAAATAAGCTAAGGAGATTCTATGGTGTACTCAGAATGGGGGGAGAGGGGGCGGTGGAGCATGAAGAGAGCTCTTTGTTTAAACGATGCTGCTAAGTGCATAGGTACACTGAATCTTCCAGTTCATATATTTCAGAATAGACCCTTTGATAAGAAGCAAGCTCAACCATACACTATTGAGACAATGACAGAAAACATACATTTCAATAAGAACACATTTTCAGTTAAGTAAATTTATCATCTTCACTGTCCAGTGTAGTCTACCAAGAATTTTCTATCTTTCAGGTAACTCCAGTCACAAGATGCCTCAAACTGAAATAATACCATTATGCTGCAAATTAATCTAAATACTAAATCCAAAATCTGAAACTACTGCATATAAAGAAAAAAAAAGTTTCAAGCATACGCCACTTAGATTTTCAGAGAAACACATTCATACCCACTGAAATTTCCTCTGATTAAAGAGCTGACTTTCTCCATTTTTTCTAACTTTTACATGCATTTTTTACCTCCATTTGGGATTGATTAGCTTTTGTTTAGTTAAGTGTGTTTAGCTCTTTTTCAGCTCCAGGAGGTTTTTTTGCTTCTTTTTTGTTTGAGGGTTTTTTTTTTTTTAAATGGTTGACAGCTTTTCCCTACTTGTATAGGAGAAGTCCTATAATCCCTCCAACATTATTCCTGTTTTTGTAAACATAGCTAGTACATCGCAGTACATCAGAATTCACTACCACGAAACATCACCTGGAACAGGATTTTTAGCATAACATTATTATTCTCCAACAGACAATGGCTGATCCAAAATAAACATGGTAATGCAGCCTAGTAAGTTACAGGTATTTTCAACAAAAAACATACATTTCCACATTTTCTTCTTAATATAAAGCAGTGGAATAATTTATAGCACCACATCCATTTAAATTCAATTAAGTGGTTAATTTCTAACAGCAACAGTATTACAATTGTTCAAAAGTCAGATTTGCCATTTTTTCTTATTATAACATGTATACATCATGAGTGTAAAAAAATGAGAAATATTGGAGACAATTTTAGTGATAAATCAGATGTAACCTCTTTCTGGCACATATCTCTCAGAGCCGACAAAGTATAATCCTTACAACAGGAAACTCCTTCAGGTACTGAGGCTCCAATTCTTTTTTCTCAATTATGATTTCACTGAGTGTTTCTGGTATTAACTAATTGCATATGTCAGCATTTGAAGAACCCAAGCTGCCCAGGCAACAATTGTTCCCGGAGTGGTTTTATCTCCTCTGGGAGGAAAACAAAACAAACTAAAGTGCTCGAGGTGAGAATGAATGGAGGGCTTAACACTCCACTTACAGCCACAAGCAAAGAAGCAGGCTCGACTAGGGGGACCAAATTAAACAACAAAATCACAAATCATCACTTAAATTAGGTTAAGATAGGGAGAAAGAGAGAACAGTGAGATCTGAAATACATACATATATACACACATACATATACCCCTTTCCTCTACCACCTCGCCTCCTCACACACACACTTGGTGTCAAGAGGTAGGGGGACGTGGGGGTGCGGGCTTGGTGTTACAGGATGGGAGTTGCAGTCCTTTTAACCTCCGGCATGAAGTTCCAGGCTGCTCTGTGAGACAAACTTCCTCTGTACACATGGCCCCCTCTCCTCTCAGGAGACGGCTCAGTACAGCCGCTTCCATTCCACGTGTGTGAGGAGGGCGGGTGTCCACTGCTTGGGCTGACTTCCCCAGCACTGCACCAGCCCGGTTCCAAAGCTCAAAGTCACCATGTTTCCAGGGGGTATCCGGGTCTCTCTCTGCATTCCAGCGGTGCCTTCATTCTTGTCTCTTGAACTCATCCTCTCTTCCCCCATCAGTGATCAATCAACCCCGGATCCCGACATCTCAATCCCTCTTCTCTTTCCCAACAAGTGATCACCAAAATTAAAAGTTTGCTTGCCACACAGAAGATCTTTACTGTCCCAGTATATACTGGCAGCAAAGTTCTTGTTGCCAAGGTAACTGCTCAGTGATTCTCTCTTTTTTTGTCCTTCCCCTTCCAAACGAAAGAGCATACCAGGAAAAAAAAAAAAACCAACATTCCCCCTTCCTATTTATAGTGGCAGCATTGATTGACACGGCTTGGGCCAGGGACAGATGCAAAATTGGAGCCAGGGGTGCATTTCACAATGCCAGTTACAGGAGCCTGTGGCTCCCTCCCCCATGCTACCTGAGCACACCAAAACAAAAAGCGGCAAAACCTCCTTTTGTGCCCAGAAAGGAGGGAAACAGCCCCCTTTGCCCTAGAACCGAAATCTTAGACCACAACAGCATAGTATCTTATGATGTCGTTAATTAAGAGTAATTTTGCATAATACCTCCAAACACTTGCTACAAGTCAGCAAGCTAATCCAACATTTCTATGCAGCACAGCAATTCTATCCACCCATATAAAATATTATTCCAGAATTACTAAATTTTAAAAATATCTGTTTTAAACAGGAATTTTACAGCCAGGTTTTTAAAAAGATACGCTGACCTCAAAAAAGTGGTTTTACTCTTCAGTTTAGATATCTTTCACATTAACAGTGGCCAAGATGGGCTGAAATTTCTCTCAACAAGCCTCCTTTCTGATATAAAACAAAACTTCATAATGTTTAAATATTTACTGAGATCAAAAATTTAATATAATCAATAATGTGATCACTTTGTGAAGTAAAAACACAGGATACATCAGAATATGGGCTGAGGTGAGCTAAAACACTTCGCCTAAGACTACTCTTGCACAGCTTTGCTTGTTGGCCAGATACAGGAGTAGCCCTGGCAACAGGGAAGTTGGAACAAATTCTGTTGGGAAGGCATTTGGGCTGGCCAAACCTGATCAATGAAGCAAAGAGTGCTACAAAGCAGAAGGGATGGTTACCAGTCATGACGGACTCCTCCCATGAGTAACAGTTACCCATATTCTGATCTGACCCATGGGCTTGCGCCCAGATCTTGGACATGGCAGAGACTGCTGAGGCTCATCCATTTTTAAGACCATTTCCCTTGATGCTTATTCACATGGGTACTATTGACATTGATGGGGAGGGCCGCAGTGTGACTACAAGCTCTGAACACCTGGGTGAAGAACTTGGGGACCCGGACAGTGCTCCCCCTCATCCTGTGTCCAAGAATGGCTTCGTGAGGAGCAAAATTTCCTACAGATCAACACAGCACAAGTTCCAGCTAAAGAAGGGGGATTCCACTACCTTTGCAAACAAGTTTCCTCACGCTGTCAACCAATAGTTTCAGTCCACTTATAAGTTCTCTAGAAAATGGTTTAATTTTATTTAATATTTGCAACTTTCTAATTAACATTCCAGATGAATGAAGTTAAATACTAAAGATGGATTACATCACATTAAAAAAGACAGATTCAAATAGTTGACCAACAAAAAAAAAAAACCAAACCCCTGAGCATACCAGAACAAAGGCAGCATTTCGTGCCCAAACAAGGGAGGAACTGCCCCCTTGCCCTGGAGCCGAAATCCTAAACCACAACAACATGCAGTAGCATATTTAGGTGAAATAAAAAAAACTTGTCATATGTATAATTTAAGTGACATAAATTATCATAGAAGTCAAGTTACCGAAGATGTAAAAACCTTTCTGCATTAGACACAAACTTAAAGAACAGACTTGTCCTGGTTTAAGATAAACACAGCTGGTTTGTTTTTGATGGACAAAATCAAACTGCCAGTAGTGTATTCCTCCCACATACATCAGGGCATCTCACTGCTTGTGGAGCTTTAGGCAGGTCATTGTTTTTTTTTTTTTTAAACATGGCATGCAGAGGAAACTGACCCCCTTTTTCACCCATGCTCAGAGTCCTCCCCACTCAGCACTGCCATCTCTCTGCCGGTCCGCCCCAGAGGCACCCTGCCACCCTTCCCTGTTTCTGCCATATGTTCCTGCCGCAACTGACATCAGTCGCTTTGCTCCATGGCCCAAGCTGCTGCTTCAGAACAACGGCTTCTGCCATTGCTTTGCCGGTCGTACCTGCGCATGGACCACTGTGACGATATGCTCAGCTCTGTGCCACTTGCTGTGCCACATGCTCTCACTGCAGAGCCGACAGAGCACGTGATAGCAGTGTTTCTGCCACCACTGAACAGCCTGGTAGCCTTTTACTGCCTTTTTCTTAACCACGGTTTAACACTTGCTGCACTGGTTCTAATCCTATATGAACAAGTTAATATCTTGCTCTTCTGTATGTAATATCTTTCTGTTGTTATTAAAATCTGTTTTAGTTTCCTAAACTCAGAGGCCTTGCCAACTTCTTGTTTCTTATCTCTTTTCTTAACCCTTTCTCCTGGAATGGGAGGAGGGTTAGAGAGAGTTCATCCTGTGATTGTCCAGCCTCAGCCAACTGGTGACAATACTTTTAATTCAGCTGATTTCATCCTGCTAAGGTCACGCTCACAGGTTAAAGTGTCATTCAATCATCTACACCTTACATGCACATTTTGAGTCAGCTCTCCACAGAAGAATAAAAGGGAATAGCAAAAACTGTTTAGTACATTTTAAGGTCATATTAATACAATTGATATTCTACAGTGACACAAAATAAAGATGTATTAATGAACATACTTTTCTGATCTCATATGTAAGCATTACCTGGAGTGAGAACGTGTAAATAAGTCTCCAAGATTTATTCTGGAACTACTGTCAAAGTTAAGTCTAGAGTGAATGCACCTTTTATTTGCTTTGACATTTGCTTGATACTCAAAATTGCATTTCAGGATATTAAATTCAAGGAGTGTATTTCTGTCACTGAAAGCATGTCTTCTGATGGGACTTAACTTTTTGCTGAGAAAGTATCTAAAAAAAAAAAACTGCAGGTCTTCTGCTGATTCCATCACAAATACTTTAATTCAGAAAAAGCAAAACAGAAAGTTCAGCATACCTGTGAATACACAGCTTATTTAAGAAAAATAAAAAACACAGAGCAGAATCTTCAAGGAAGCACAATGTATTTCTTACATTTTAAGCTTTGCTGAGTAACAGCAAAAGAAAAACTGTAATATCCACACCATAAAAAGTCCTGCAAAAAGATTGCATAAAGCCCTGACATTTTAGAAATTGTTATGGTATTACATAACCTTATGGTATACAAATTATCTCTACTATTAAAATTTTTCTAAGTATATTTGACTAGTTAAACTTATTTTTCTTCATGTTTTCTCGGCTACAACATGCAGTCCAGTATAAATCGTTGTGACATCGTTATATTAACTAATTACACTAAAGAGATTGAAATAAAGTGTTGGGGTTTTATTACTTTTTAGAATGAGAATAAACTAGTACTTCTACATTTGGACCTCCTACTCTATTGAGAGGCAGAAAGTAAGGTTGTTTCTACAGCAGCCAGTGAAAAAACTGGAGGAAGTAGCAATTTCCTCATAATTTACTGTGATAATAATGCCTTGAATTTCACCAGTATAAGAAACTGAATCGTATATTTTCCATGCTTTTTTTTAAACTCTTTTAAAAGCATAGCCAGAGGGCACTCTAGAGCCTAAGATTAAAAATAAAGCAATAAGAAACATTGTTATGCAAATCACTCCTTACAGTTTTAGGATTTAAGAGTTGCTAATACAGTTTCTCATTAGACTGCTGTTCCGCCTAATGTTCACTACTATAGTATCATCTACCATATAGGCTCCCTCCTTTCAAGATCCTTCTTCAGTCATTAAAAAGAACATCTCCCCATTTAAGCCTCATCTGCTTCTTACAGACACTTCAGCCAAAATGTTCCTAATCCATGTTACTGCTCTCCACTGCATTTTCAGTAAGATTATGGTCAATTAATTTCATTTCCATATAACATAATTCAGCTGTTCCCTTTTCACACTGGAACTTTAAGATGTGTGTTCCCTTATGCCTCTATTCTCTCTTGATTATTATTTGATCTCAGTTTCCATCAACCCGACAGGGTTCTAGAACTCACAGCTGGATTTTCTCCATCCAAAAATCACACAGTACTTACACTAATATTTGACAGTGTCCTTGAGGCTGGGGGAAAGAAAAAAAAATGTTTTGCTGTTTTGCCTCAGATTATATCACTAAAAACATCATCAAACACAAACTGCTGTTTAGATGTGGTTGGATTAGAGCAAGAGATGACAGAGTGCTAACACTTGGTGAAGCTCTTCTCCTGTCATGGCAGATGCTTCCTAGAGAAGAAATCTTGTAGGAAGTAGCTATCTCACAGTTAATACACAGAAGCTTATCAACTAAAGAAGTTTTTTCCTGACCATATGAGGATGAGAAATAAAAGTTCTGTTCCCCTTCCTGAGGAAAACTTTAATAAAAGGGATGGCCTTAAGAAGTACTTATTTGGCTTGCCTGATTTCTTGAATTCAGTCAGAGAAACTGAAAATCTGAACTCATAGAAATTGCTTCTATTTTGGGTACCATTATAGAGTTTGCCTTGTTAGATAAAACACATGTAAGAATCGTGCAAGTCTGTACATGTATGGTCATGTACACAAAAACTGCAAAATGTTTTACTATACTGGACATTTTTCACTAGAAAACTGAAACAGTGACTGTAAGAGAAATGGAAATGTTATGTAATATCATTTGGAGAAGTCACCACTTTAATGAGGCTTCATATTAGAATTAGCATTAACTGAGTTTATTTATATTTCACATTATTATAATAATAGACACTAATACTACTATTTCATACTGCTTGATATGGAATCTTCCTCTTACCATATTATCAAGGACCAGGAAATGTATAAATGCAACACAGTGATGCATATCTGTTTCTTTCTCAGCCCCCTCCTGACTCTTTCCACTCAGGCATACACACACCCTATTTTTAAAAATTATATTAATACATAAAATCATCTCTGCAGACTTACTACTCAATTGTGTGGAACAGAGAAATGTTTCTAATTTTGATACTTCTATAGCTCCAACTAGCAACATTTAGATGTGGAACAACGGCATTGGAGTTCTATTAGGATTGAAGGCACTTGAGTCTGAGTTTGGTTCTAAGTGGGGCCCCAAAAGCTCACATAGTCTAATTAAGAAAACTTCCACCTCCCAGGTGTAGTTTCTCTATGCTTTCCATTCTTTTCAGAGAGCACAGATGGAGTTTGAACTTAAAATGGATGCCTCTGCTCTACTTACATTTAAGAAAGTTTTTTTTGAAGAGTTAAAAGGGTAGCACTGTGAAAAAAGAATTTTAGCTATTTGGGTAAGTGGGGAATTGAGGCACTATCAAGATTGCCCATGAGAAGACAAGTGACAGCATGAGTACATCTTTAAAGACCACAAAAGCTGAGAAAAAATTTCTAATTTATTTTTTTTTTTACATCATTTCACTATTCTTATAATGTTGAATACATTGTATGATACATCTATGCCATCTTGACTCCTGTAAAAGTTACTCATCACTTAGAGGTACAGAATTCACAAGTATCTGTAGTCACATTTGCCACAAGTGGCAGTTGTCAATGAAGATAAAATGCAGTGGGTACAGATTCAAATTTTGTCTTTGTTGTAGAGTCAAAAACAGAGCACAGCCATTCAAGATCAACAAGAAGTAAGTTATCTTTACTACAGCAAAATCAAAGGATTCAATAGTTGTAGACCTGGGAGAAACAGACAAAACCCAGCAAACCAACAGCCAAAACGAACAACCAACCAACGACAATCCACAGAAGATTTGGAGTACTTGTAATAATCACTGATGTTTTAAGGAATGATATCAAAGCTATTTCAACTAATCCAGAAAGTGTAAAGGTGGTCTGAAGGAACTAGCACAGCTTTTGAAGGATGTGCAGAAGAACTCAGGGCATGGAAAACTTCTAATTTTGCTTCTCACAGAAAAAGTTGCAGCAGAGTCCGCTGCCAGCCAATTAACTTCAGTAGTTACTTTTTTTGTTGAATTAGATTTACAAGGGATCTAGCTAGCTACCAGCCAGGTGCTACTGCATTTAAAGAATTGAATAAATGGATGCCTAGTCAGAGAACAAATAATGTACTCTGGTACTTTCAAAATTCCCATTTATTCCCCTTATGTACCTTTAGATAAGGTTTCTGCAAATGGTGTTCTCTCACTGAATTTAAAGTGTAAAGCTATTACTACAGTTTTAAATGAAAAGGCAAAATTAATTACTGCCTGGCAGAAAGAAGAGAATATCACCAATTGTCTTCTGCAAACCAGAAAACTAAAGTTGATTGTCAAAGCAATGATGAAAATCTCTAAGGATCACTAAAGTGTGCTTGCATGAGATCACTTTCTCTTTCAAGTCATTATGTGAAACTGATAACTAACTTCTGAAGCTGAATTTCAGACGTCTTTCTATCAAGTTAAAATTAAGTAGTGAAAATATCTTTCAAGCATAGACTTTGTCTTTAACCTTTGTCCATACTGCTGAGCTTATATAAATAAGCAGAAATCATATACACAATTAATGAACTCTGCTCTCAGTGTCTCAGAAGGGCATTATGGGATTTCAGTTTTCTTTGTATTCTCTTAATGTAATACATGTTCCACTGACTGCAGGTGAACTTAAGAATAAACCAAAAGTATTAGAATAATGATTCAAGTTCTACATTATCAAATATTGGAGGCTGACCATAAGCAAGGCTATATCCACATTTTGAATGAATTATCATTTCCTGGGAAGTAAATGGTCAGTGGTTTCTATATGGTAATTTTGGATACCTTTTTGTAATGAGACTAGTTGAAGGACTTAAAATATGTTAAATCTGTATTTAACTGAAGAGAGAAAAACTATATTTTCTATAAAACCCCAGTTCTTCTACTCTTTTAATGATCATACTCACCACTAAGCTTAACAAAATGGAGATACTGTAGCAGCAGATCTATGCATTAGAAGAAAAGCCTATTGTAAGATCAAATAGCAACTTACTAAAGTATGAATTTTCATGGTCATTTAAACATAAGGAAAAAACCGACATAGAGCTTGCTAATTTTTACTGTTGTGAAATTTACACATGGTAGAAGACATGAACTGTATTCACTACTGTTGAAAGGTCATGATGAATGCATTAGCTGTACAAACCATAATTCACTCCTTGAATTTCACAAACAATTCCAATAGTGAAAAATACTTTTCGCCATGCAGATTTGCCTAACAATTCCTGCTTGGAGAAAGTAGCTTTTAAAGAGAGAAATGAGAAAGAGGCAAATACAAAATTATTTGCTGTTTTTCTTTTGCTTTTTAGAAGTTCATTCTTTGGGGAAGATGAATGTGTTATGTTTTCACTTCTACTTGCACACTTACCTGGAAGAAAAGAAGGATGTCCCAGTAAATGTTAACTGAATCTTAACCTTTCACTGAAACAGGTAATTTGTCATGCTGTCTCAGAACTGTTTCAGAAATCCATAAAGAAAAAAAATTAAGAATGATATAGTTCAAAAAAAGAAGTTGTATAGTGGAAGTTCAGTAAAAAGAACTAGATTCATTAATTGTTCTCTTTACAATAAATAGATGTATAAAGTAAATATGATTTTTCATTAGCTTCTCTGGAGTTGTATTGGCCTGAGATGATTTTAGTTTTTTTAACTGTGACAACAGTCATCTAGTGGTCAGGTGACCTTTCCCTGAATTAATTTTAGCTTCACTTGAACTTCTTGCCATCGTAATGCCTATGGTTGGTCACAAGTCATAATAAGTAGGGATCTTGCTAATGAGCTAATGACCCTGGGAATAAAGAAAATCTAAAAAAAAAAAACACACCACCAAAAAACAAACCCACAGAAAGAGTAATAAGCAGCTGGTTTAGAGTAAGCATTAAAAACATTCCAAGCAGACCCAAACTACCATAGGCATCATACTGCTGCTGGCAAAGGCTTTGGGATAATGACCAACTCTCTCCTTCCACTAGTAGTATTAAGGACTATGGAAGCTGTCAACCTTAATAACAACAAATGTTTGTTCCATTTTGATTAAACTGGTAAACATAGTTGAAGTAATAATAAATTTACTCAACATAAGGTGTTTCCTTTTTGCCCTTAACAAAATTTTGAATGTAAAAAGACACAGTTTAATGCTAGTCCTTCTCTAATTTTGCAGATGACATTTAAAGAAGTGAAGGACTGAACTAAGGACAGAATTATCTTCTGCTTTGGGGATAGATGTGCCAAATCAGTTTTACATTCAAGTATACCTCGGAACTGAACATCTTAAAAGTATATTATTACTGCAGTCTTTGATAAAATAAATGGTATGCTACATGATGGTAAGAAAATACTTGGAATTAAAAAACCCCCAAACAACCCAAACCATCCAATCTGCAAGAATAAGATATCAAAGTTCTCAGAAATATATTTATTCTCAAAGGTTTTGTCAGTTGTCCCATTTTAAAAGAAAACTTACATAACCCTGGGATTTTGGAACGTTCCAGGCAGAGACTTAATCATAAACCCTATTGCTTCCCCTACTCCCCCCTGTATTTTACACTTGCAAGGATTAAATCCATCTGAATCTAGCTAGTATCAGTCAATAGAATCTGAATAACAAACTATATTAAGTTCTCACATGACAGAAATCCTTTTCTTTGAGGTAATGGATGTATAATTATTCACACTGCTATAATGCTTAACAGTTGAGCGAACAGAGCCTACCAGAACAACCAGAATGCACTAGATCCAAAATGCACTGAAAACTGGCACTGCTTGTTCCCTGGCGACCAGGATAACCATAATCGCCACAGAAAGGGCAAGGCTAAGCCAGTCTGCATTATTTGAGAAGAATGCCAAAGCAACAGGCGTGAGAGAACAGCCACACATTTCCCATATAATTGTTCAACATTTTAACGCATGGCATTCAGGAGCCAGTGAGAAGGATAAAGGCTTGAGCCTTCATCATGGCAAAGAAACAGGACATGAAATAATGA
Organism: Bucorvus abyssinicus; assembly: GCA_009769605.1. Classification (NCBI taxonomy): domain Eukaryota; kingdom Metazoa; phylum Chordata; class Aves; order Bucerotiformes; family Bucorvidae; genus Bucorvus; species Bucorvus abyssinicus. Next base: position 14,352,643 of record CM020030.1, on the reverse strand, counting down.
GAGCTGCTCAAATTTCTTTGCCTTCGGTACAGCCTATCCTCATATTTGTCACATTCAGAGAACTTATTTTCTCTGCTGAAAAAGCTTCTGCTGAATGTCAAAATACCTTTCAGCTATATTTCCTCAAATCTATCCAGAGGTATAAAAAAATCTGCCATGCTTCATCTGCTTAGACCTGTCCTTATTTTTCCACTATTGTGACTGACAGAAGGTTAAAACCTTTTGAGTACATTAAAAAAAGACCGTGTTAGAATATTGAACTGACTGCTGCTCATTTCCAAGCTAGAGACAGGTGTGTCGGTATTTTTAATCCCCAAACTGATCATGCACACGTTCTGCAGGTTTTTAATGACTTTCTTCTATTTGTAAGGGTAAGAGTCATTCTTTATCCTCTGTATGCAGTGAACACTTACAGATAGCTGGAACTCAGCCATTCAGCTTTTTCCCCAACTGAAACAAGAGTATAACTATCTTAATATGATGACAGATGTATAAAGTAGCATATGCTTTACTTACTGGATGTAGGTGTGATCATATGATGGTTCACACCAAGTATTACAAAAGAGGTCCCTCTCAGCATTACAACATACGTACATGAGAGTCTTTAGGTTATCTCAGTACCACACTTTTACATTAAACTTATTCTTGTTGGAATCAACTGAAGGACCCAAAGACAAATTATTTCATTTTCAAAACCTTCAAATCACTACAATGTACAAGAACTCTATCATTGTACATACCTTGCCACCCACCCAGGTGGGCACAATATGAATTCTGATTTCTGTGGTTATTGACAAGGTGGCAATATTAAGTGCTTTGGGGATGACAGGGGAAGGTAGGAGGTGGGGCAGGTGGATTAAAAAAAAGAAAAAAGAAACAAAATCAAAACACAACAAAAAAAATTCCCCCAAACAAGAACAACACACAGAACTTCAGTTTGGATTACCAAGTGATAAAACAACATAGACTGAGCTGCAGCTTTAATTTTAAACTGTTGTGAGTTCTACTACACCACAAATATGGCCATAATTTGTACACAGAGACAAAAAGGGGCAAAGTAATAAATGGCCACATCACATATGCAAGCAATATAGGTATTTTAGAATGAATATGAAACACAAACATGAGTCTTAGGTGTTCAGGGTAATCCCCACAATATCTATTTAAATTGAGAAGCTCCACCTGTTACTGACTTTTTATAAAATAAAGCTTAGTAACAGTTTCTAACTTTTCTGAAATGCATAGTGGCTTCGGGAGTTGCAATTTCAGTCTCGTTAAAAATATACACATACTTTCTAAAATAGCATAGCTACTTACTTTCACCACTGTATATATTCTTAAAGAGTTTGACCAAAAAATAGGTATATACCTTTTTAAGACTAGAAAGTCAGGAAAAAAAACCCCACAAACAAACCACACAATGCTTCACTTTAATCCCTGCAACAACACTGCTATTAAAGAAAAGTTTGCTTCAACCCGAAGCATCAAAGTACAGGCACTATACTGAAACACACCATGAAATACACTTGGATGAACTCCAGGACTGAGAACCACCAGAAAAGCAATTGAGTATTTAAGAGCTCATCTGTCATTCTGACATAGCATGGATTCAGACTTCCCCAAATGAAAACATCCCAGCAACACCAGCAATAAACTATCAGTCCTAGTCTCAATCCTTTGGTAAACAAGTGGTAATGTAAAATTTTACCACATTTTCCTGTCCTGACTGAGAGGTCAGAGACATGTACTGCATTTTTTGTTCCTATTTAAAATGGTGCTGCATAACCATAATTATTCTAAAAACATTACATTTATTCATAGGTTTTTCTCTGTAAGAAAATATTAAAGACTAGAATATACTCAAAGAGTGCCAGATAAGAATATGTCATGGTAATTTCAGTTCATTCATACCCTTAACAGAAGAATGATAAAGCTCAAAATGTTACAGTGGCTTTGAAGAGGAAAACAAGTTGTTACTGTACCTACATTTTGCAGAAGTTTCCTTTATTAGTACCAGCCTGTGAACCAGTCTTAACTACCATACAATTAGAAATAATTCCTCAAACCTCAGAGATGTGGTAACATCCTATAACTCCTAAAACATATGGTACATCACTCTAAGATATTTTCCGCAAAACTCGATTATACAGTTCTTTCTGGAGGTAGCAGCTATTACTTAGGTAAATGTACATCACCTTATAAAGAGTTGTTTAATTTTTATATTGAAGAAATACAGCAAATCTAATGTTGATACACAGAAATAAAATTCCATGCCACAGCACATGAATTTTTATTAAAAGTCATTCTAAATAGTCATCTACAAGGAGTATCCAGAAGTTCACAGCCTACTTGTAGCATTAAAGTCAACTATTTTAGGGCTTAGAAGTCAGAATATAGAAAAAGCTCCATTACCAACTCAGTTGACTGCATATTCAACTGTATGGGAAAAGCAAGAACATGACTTCAAGTAATAGTTGTTTGGTTACATTTCTGGTGTTCTTGCCCTAAAAATTGCTTGCTTTCAGAAGCCTGCACCTTTTTTTACAGAGTAGTTCAGGTTAAAATAGTTTAGACTTGGGAGGGGGGGGAAGGTACTTTGAGAAAAATCAGGATGAAAAGACTTTGCAAAAGAATCTCTCACTTTCACTCTAAGTAGTAACAAAATTGTTAAGAAAAGAGCACAGAATTCAGTGCAAGTCATGAGCAATCAGATGTTAGAGTCAAAAGCGGAAGAAGTGCCCAAAGGTATTAAATTGCACAGCTATTAGAATATTATAGTGAGGTTCCCAAGCCAATTCCAGAAGGGTTTCATTTTTTCTTTCCATATTTTGTAAGCACTTCACAAGCTTCAAATATGCACTGTTTGAAGGAATCGCTTATATAAAGAAATGAATTTTAATATCATGTTTTATTCTACTGTTTCAGATATTCTTACAGCAGTGACAGAATCTATTACTAGTCAATTTTTAAGAAGTAACAAGTTTTAAGTACTTAAGTACTTGTTTGCCATTATTTTTGCTTAAGTTTTAACCTAATAATTGTTTGGTTTACTTAATAAAGTTTTCAAATACCTCATCAAGTTTATTATTGTCTACTTTGACAACTGCCACTTCAAATTCTCCTCGATTCTCTTTCCTCAACACAGCAAGCAGCAAAATTAAATTAAAAAAATTATCTTCACAGAATCATCTGATTAGAAGAGACCTTTAAGATCATTGAGTCCAACTGTTCACCTTGCACTGCCAGGGTCCCTAAACCATGTCCCTCAGCACCACATCCACATGGTTTTTAAACACTTCCAGGGATGGAGACTCCACCGCCTCCCTGGGCAACACCTGTTCCAATGCTTAATGACCCTCTGTGCAAAAAAATTTTTCCTGATATTCAACCTAAATTTCCCGACACAACTTAAGGCCATTTCCTCTCATCCTGTCATTTGTAACATAGAAGAGACCAACCTCCACCTCATTACATCTCCTTTCAGGTAGTTAATCTTCCAGTATTGTGAATACACACACTCGCACACCGCTCCCATACCCCAAAACAGCCAGAGCAACAACAAAAAATCCTGCCCACCAACCAACACCACACAACGCTGATCCTGCTGAAGTAAAAAGTAACTACCAAGACATGAATGTGACTCAAGATATGGACCTGTGCGGATAAAATAAGGCACCCATTGGCTTCCTGTAAGAAGCTTCACAGAAAGCAAAAGAGAGAAATCAAGCTTCACCAGGCTGCTATGTCCCTTCACCCTATACAAGTAAAGTGGAACGATGAGGCCACAGGAGAAGCCCTTCTTGCTTTCCAGGAAGGACAACACAAAGCATCAGAGCTAAAAGGGACATAATCTTCTGAGAGAAAGTGGGCAACTGGGGCTTGTTGGTTTGAACTTTTGAAGCAGTATGAAGACATCATAGTTCCTGACTTGGGCCCTAAATTTCCAGCTGAAGAGTTCTGTCATGCAAATCAAACCTTCCTCAACAGATTTTCAACATTTCTTATTTTATAATTTTTGTAAGATTAAAAAAGCTAACAGTAGTGATAGCTTTTTATAGTAAGAATATTTGCAATCAATAAAGTAGGAAACTCTTAATTGCTTAAACTTCACTTTCATTAAGGAGGATGGTTTTATCACATTATTTACCCTATAACTGACAATATTTAATCTAGTCATTTAGAGCAGGTCAGTGCAACAGCTGCAGGCTGAAATATATCAATATATGAACCAAGAAAGAAAGCAGAAAATTAAGATCTAATTTATTTTTAGTATGAACTTTTATAGCTTTTACATAACAACTAGGAATTTATTGATAAATTCAGAAACACATTATCAGCCTAGAAACTACTTGATGGATCAAAGAAAAACAGAAGCCTTTTTCCACACAAAAGCTTTATATGTAGAGACCCTAAAGAAACTTTGCCTCAGCCAAGTCTAGTAGATGAATGCAGCATGACAAGTCAACATAGTATTCCCATACTTACGGCTTGTAAGAGAGATTGGTTGTTCTGCTGTGTAAATATTATTTGCTTAGTCAGGATTCTTCATCTCTCCTCTGTCTTCCCTGAATTCATATTTTACACACCTCACACTACAGGAAAATAAGGTGAGCACAACCAGATATTTTAAGTCTCACTGCATGTAAGCGATGATTTCAGTGAGTAATTAACTATCTTGCATCCCTTGCTCATTCTATTTAATGCTTATAGACCACAGTTTCTGTGGCCTATTAAGCCTAAAATGACTTGAGCAAATGCGAATCCTTTATTTCTCACCCAGAATGATGATTTAAGCAGTATTTCATCTATACACAAAATAACTCCAAGAAAAAAAACCAATCAAACCCCAACCTACACACATGCATACATCAAGGAAAGGTCTGAGATCAGAGCATGGACTTTGCCACAAAAGTACAAGCTCCCTTTTAGATTGCTGCCTGGCTATTCTATTATTTGGATAGCCAAATAATATATTTTTCTGTAAAAATCTTAATCTTACATAGTACTTCTCATTATTATGGATTTGCTTGTATAATTTCAAATGTAAACCTTGTTCTGACAACTGTGATCTGAAAAGTCTTGTAGGTAAGTTCTTAAAAACACATTTTGACAAGACAGGTTAACAACTGTGCTCATTGTCCTGAAAATGTTTCCTTTCTTTGCTGAGGAAAACTGGCAATGCAGCACTTCAGCAAAGAGCATTTCTTTGCAACAAACTACAAAAATATGCTTGAAGAAAACATATTATGCAAACTTTGCACAACCTAATCCATATTTTATAACTACAGGAATAAGCAGAATATATGTGAAACACTTTTGAGTGTTGACTTTACCCATCAAAATACCTGCATTGTTCTTTACAAGTGAAGTAATGCAGGCATTAATACAGTTATGCTAACAGAGCTTTCAACAACTGACTTGCATTTTGAAGGCACTTACGCATGGGATTCTTATCAGTTAAAGATCCATACAGTGCTTCCATCAAATTACATACTAGGCACCACAGTTCAGCTTTAAAATATTTCATGCGTATCTACAGGGTTTTTTAAGCAGTAAATGACTCATCTGATTTAACTAGCTTTGGTGTTATGTTTCTGCAAAGAGGAAAAAAAACAAAGAGCACTCCAGTTCTGCTTGTTACTCTGTTGCTAGCTATGACATACTGCCACCAGGTGGAGATAATTTAATAAGAAGTCACCTATTATAGATAGAGATGTGGGAGGAATTTCAAAATCTAAAATTCTTTGTAAATGAAACAATCAGTGAAAACAGCACCTGAACTAAACTACTTAACTCTGGCATATACTTTGTACTTACTGCCAATATGAACACATAGAGAGACAAAAACTTAAAAAAATTCAGAGAATCTTCTCAGATTTGATCTTATAATGAATTTCTGTATGTTCTGAATTTTTAAAGCCTCAGAAGCAGTCAACTACAGAACCAGTTCAAATGCAATCCTGCACCTTTATACTATTTCACCTGGAGAAGGGGGTGTGTATGCAAATGATTGCTTCACAGAAACAAAAGACCAAGTAATTTGAGGCAACTGGGTCATGAGACTGGTTAGACAGAACTGCTGCTTCTCTAACATACTCAGAAACCAGACAAGTGTATATTTAAAGTGATAGTACTAAAAAAAAACCCAGATTGTCAAAAACAATACCCAGCTGCTCTCTTCACAGCAATAGATCAGTGTTAACATGGGAACAGTGCATTGTTTTGCTCAGTGTCTGTCATGCCACTTGTGCTGTGGAGCTTCACAATGCAATACATTCTTTGAGAGGAATACAAACAGCTTTACAAACAGTAAGTACAACTTCCAAATAATGTAGTAGAATCACCCTGTCCTTTTCATGATGTACACTAGTAATACAATCCACTCATACGCACCTCCCTGCTTTACATAACAGGAAGGAAGAGCAAACATTTCTTTCATTTAGTCTTTGCTGGATGTAGGTAGTGAAGACAAGGAAGAAAAAGGCAAAGAAGGCTGAGAAACAAAGACAACACCATATCAGCATTTGGCCCTCTGGAGATTTCCAGCCAGAGACACTGCAGTATCTAGAACCCCTCATCTTCTCTTTAAACTTCCCCTTTTCCAAGGGCAGACACCAGCAGAAATATTTGCTGTCAGGAGGATTGTAAGGTGTTAGGTTGGGAGAAGCTCACAAATGACTCCACACCAAAACAACTTTAAAAGCATCAAAACTCCAACTTAGCTTTACTACAAATTGCATAAGAAAGCAAGGATGGAGGAGGTTTCTCATATGAAAAATGCTCGTTAATTTTACATGTCTAGCTGTGGACTTACCTAATTTTTCAGATATTTAGTATTACACAAAAACTAAAATTGGATATCAGTCCTTTCTTCATATTTAGGATGACATTCCCTATTCTTAATTACACTTTTTTTTGTTTAGTCCTCCAGGACTTTTAAAAACATTCATTCAGATGTAATTGCTTTGAAAGCACCTGCTTCACATTATTCTTTTAACCTTTTCATAGTATGTATTTGAGAGTGTTCTTTTTGCTTTAATTTGTAATATGGAATTGCCTTTGTGGGCAGAGAGCAAACTGGGAAATATATGGCTATCACAAGAGATATGAAGTCTTTGTATTAGTTACCTTTTTTAGAACATGGAATTATGACACTGCAAGCAGAGAATAAACATAAATGGATGAACTTAAAATATTTGCACTATATTCCTCAGACAAGTTTTAATACATCAAAATGAAACAAACTATCAAAGTGAAGATTATGTGTTTCAGAGGTGTTTTTAAAAGCAACACATTATTTCATAATTAGAAGTCTCTCACTGAATTAAACTTAGTGTGTTTAGAGAATACCAGGGGAAACCCTGCACTTACTGTTTTGCAAAAATCTAAAGATTCAGATCTAATAAAGAATCATTGACAAGATGTATTGACTAAGGATTAATTGGAATTATGATGCCATTTAATGATTTAATGTGAGCCTGGAAAAACATTTGAACATGAACCAGAATTAGAAAACAGATGTTTCCAGAAACTGGCGAACAATCAATCTGTATTAAATACTAGTATAATAGGTATATAAGGTTGGAATGTGTGAAGAGTAGTTATGCGGAAGCATCTTCTAAACTGCAAACGCTCATCTACCTTACAAACTGTCATCCATGTTTTCTTACAGTACATGGTTAACACAACAGTAATTCTTTGAATGCCTTTTTGCTAGGTGGTGAACAGGGTTCAACAGAATTGGAAAAAGAGAGTAGAAAACATTGTCTGCCACAAGCTATAACAAAAAGTCATATACTTTCACATATACATGGATAGTTTGATATATTTTCAAATCATGTGAACTTACTATTACTAGTGACATCAATTTCTATTCATTAATTACAGTAATAAAAATCAGACATATCTGATTAGAAAAACGTGACCAATACTTTGTGATTTGGTTTTTGTGTTAACTACTGACATCTGCGTAACAAAGCAGAGCAATTTTAATTGAAGCCTAAACATAATCAATCTGAATGAGTTGAGTACCTACAAATGAAAGAAGGAAACGTTTGTTAAGTTACAAGATTTGTACAGTATGTCCTGCCAAGGATACTGCTGTTTCATAAGAGAGGATATGAAACATTCCAGACTAACATCTCTTTCCATTAGTCTTTTCTTTCTAAGGAGCATATTCAACCAGACTTTGACATGTTGAATTCCAGTTACTTGCTGGCACTATAATTCTCTTTTTCTTAGGCAAAGTTGCTTCTATAGCATTAATCAAAACCATAAATAGAGCACATTTAAAACAATATTTGTCTATTTTCTGGGGTTCCAGCCTTCTGTGCTGTCTGGGAAGGCCAGAAAAAACAGCTAAATTGAAGAAATTCATGACGTTACCATAGGGAGAATGAAGACATTTGTCTGGCACTTGTGATGTGTCAAAGTCTGAGTTCTGGCAATTGTATCCTGCCCTCCCAATACATATTATTAAAATCTGGTTAATTACATATACTGCTAATATGAAACTGTAGACTACTTACCATAATGAACAATCATGCTCAACTAAGTACTTGCTCCAAAGTTCTTACAGGCCAGGAAATTATCTTCTCAAGTACCTCTACATAGACTTCATGTCCTCTATGATATATGCCCATCTATGGTGTCATCTTAATGAATGCATTTTTTCCTATTTCACTATTATATAACTCCTGTAAATTGGAGAGTCTATTCTGATGCCCTTTATGAAAACATAAAAATGTTAAAGAATGAATCACCTATTTTTCCATTCTACCTATAATAATTTGCCAAATTCAAGTTATTTTATATTTCATAATTGTCTTATGACTAATGAATGGAATCAGCAATTCTGAATATTTTGCTTTGTAGAAAGTACAGTAATTCTCCAGCACCTTATTGTTAATTGTTTAAAAACATACAAAAAAGTCACAAGTAAATTCTTGCTCTTCCAGATGAATCACTTTCTCAGATCATCTCTGCAGAGAATACAAATACTGATCATTTGATTTCATGTTTTCAGTAACAGTTTGGTGAAGCTGACTTTGCTATGACTTCTCGATATACCAGATTCCCCTTCAAACATACCCAGATCAGTTTTTGTCAGTTCCATGGAAAATTCATGCTTTTGTGTTTCTAAAGGTCATCATTTCTATTATTCTATTGTTTAATAACTGCTACTCATTTTGTGAAGAAGTCAAAGCATTTAGAACTCATTTCTTCCAGTTTATAATAGTAGACTCTACAGGCACACCTTCACAGTATTACTGAATTGCTACCTATTTTTAGTCTCAGATTTTTGGACTTCAGTAATCATTGCTAATTCATAATGAGAACATGACATGAGTGAAAACCGTTAATTCTCATTGCATGGTAAAACATTGCACAGATTTTTCACATATGAATGTTTTGGAAACAATTCCTGAACAAATATGCTACTATTTAGTATGGATTATTTAAATTATTAACTATTTAATTTTATAGTAACAGTTAATTTCAATGTACTTATTTACTAAATACAAACTTAAAGGAGAAATTTCAGGGTTTAATTCCAAAAATAATTCAATCAAGAATGCAGCACTTCTAGGGTAAAAAATTCTAGTGTCCTGTAGGCACACATTACAACATTACCCTCAAATCCCTTTACCTCCTCAAAGTCACTTATTTTTATGTAACAATTATTTAAGGCTGTTCCACATTTTCCTTGCTCTTATGGATGGAAGCAATCTTTACATTTTCAGATTAATATTGTTTAGTTCAGTCAAACCCATTTGTTTCTCCACCAAGCACATACTTTAACTTAAAGAATTCTCCTTCCTTCCACCTAGCACTCTGGAATTTTTCGAGACTCTCTATATATACACCCACTTCACTTTGAAGCAAACAAGCCCATTTTCTCTCATGCCCTGATGCATTCTGTCTCATCTTGCAAAACACTTGTTCTTGAAAATGGATTACCAGACTTCAGTACAATATTAAAAGAACAGACTTCACTGGAAACTGAAAAAATGGTGTAACTATGTAAATATTTTGTATATATATTTGAAAGCTATATGAGATATATAAATTTACATACAGCATGTATACAGCCTTGCACACTATTTGTATTAGAGCAGTGAGCCTATACTGGGCAGACATCTACCACCTTTGAAAACAAAGTTAGAGCATTTGCCACTGAATCTTCAGTTTCATTCAAGATCATGGTATGGAGATTCTGCTCATTCATTTCAGTTTCTTTTTGCCCTTTTTACCACCACCTTTCCCTCCTTATAAAATCTTCGTATTGCAATAACTAATTTCAAAGATCTTGAATTCAAGAAACAAAATGTGTTCTACAGTCACCAACATGCTCAAGACTAGTTACAAAAAGTAGCAGTAGGAAATGATGACAAAGGTGGATGAGATTTCAGAAAGAACTGAGCTGTAAGTATAACTGGAGTTAAAGATAGTTTGTGTATCAGGCAGGGATTAGTAGATTTCTTGATCTGTGCATCTCAAATTGTTTTGTCTCTACCATAAGATCAAGGAGAAGGAAGGAAAAAAAAAGCAGCACTTCTACCACACTGATTAACCTGAGGGTAGACAAACAAATCCTGTTCATGACTCACAACTACAGTTCTGCAGATATGGAGAATTTTGCAATACAAAATAAAACATTATGACTCATGTATAGGGGAAACCACTGTCAGAGTCCCTTTTTACATGTAACATTACTCCTGTGTAAGAAGGAAACTAGCAGAATGAGGGTGGGGAGTAACGCAGAGCAGGAGTAAGTGCTGAAGGACTGAGACTGTAGATTTACAACCTGTATGTTAGGTGTAAATACTACCTTTTGCACAGGCTGTACCACTGTCAATGAGTTAATATTTTATTTCACAAATTCATACAGAAAGTCTATGATTTCTAGATATGCAAAGACCACTTCCTTCCCCTTCACTTTCTTAAAATATAACTTTTAGTTTAAACTAAAGTTAAGCAAATGATAGATTTTTCCACAAGTCTTCTTGCATTTAAAAATTCACCCAGCAGTATAGTTTGCTGAAGTTCCTCCTCTAACTCAAAGCACACATTCAGTATGATCCCAATTTATGTTTTCCACTTTTTTCTTTTATATGTAAAAATATTAATTTTCTCCTCTTGTTAGATTTCTGATATTTCATTGCATGGCTTCCACTGTCTTTGCTCTGCCTAATAGGACATTCAAGCCTTTCACTTACTGCAACTTGAAAATAACAGGGCTCAAATGAGCTAGTCAACAAAATAATTCCGCATCTCTGCTGAGTTCTAGCACCTGTCATCACTGTGAGAAAACAACTGAATCTGTTCTCTCATGCAAGACATTGAATATGACACCTGTTACAATAGTCCCTTTTGTCTTCATTTACTACCCGTATTTTCATGTTAAGCTAAACAAGACAGAATGTACAAATATACCTTTCAGGATAAAATTCTAGAAAACAAGTCTTATACTAAAATTTGAGGTTGAATTGTAAAAATTGTTGGAATAGTTGATCTAAAATTTAAGAAAAAAGGTCTAGGTGAAGCTTAAAGAAATAAGTAAATACACTGGTTTAAAAGTGTTTATGGAAAAAATTAGGCAAAATATGAACATAAAACTATTGTGACTTGGTAAAAACAGTCTGCAAACAAAAAACAATAATTTGAAAATATATGTCTGAGGAGAAAGAGTATCATTATCTCACCCCTCTAAACTGTGATTTTGCACTTTGCTCTAGATAATATTTCTCATGGTCTTGGGTTCTCTGAGTAAGGCAAGGCATTTTTCTTCCTTGTGTATTCTTTCTCTAACCAATGTCTCAGCTATTATTCTAACAGTTTGAAAGAGATTTCTTGCAGGGACCTTTTTGTGGGGGTTGCTACTGTTCTGCTTTTCATATGAGTGAAACAGAGGGTTAAATATTTAATTATATAACCCTTTATTGAAAATTACCTGTAACCGACCATAATTTCATCAGATAACTTCATTATCTAATGATCTGGCATGGTTTGATTTGAAGAATTAGCTAAGTATTTTCGTCTACCTAAAAATCCCTCCTAGAACTGATTTTTTTTTTTCTTTCTCTCAGTAGTTTTAAAAGCTGAATATTTTAGATACAAAATGTACAGTACTTCCTTTCATTTGAGCTGTTCCTTCCTTTTAACTAGCTGTTAACTAGTCAAAAAACAAGGAACTGTATTCGTTACAGCTGACACCTTCAGAAGTTAATCGCTGACATAGATTTGGCAGATATCCCAGTACAGGAAAAAAGAATGTATGGATTAAAGCTACTTCGCATTCTGGTCAGAAGCACACACTAGCAACATGACAACAAACTTTGCACTCAGAGATCCCTCTTTTCGAAGGCTGCATTAAAGGCTGGAGATTAAATAAAACTCTCGTTCAAAGTGACAGACTTGGGTCTGTAAAGTTGATTTTCTAATCTTGAATGTTAAGTACTTATTACATGCAACGTAACGGTTCTTGTCAAGCAGTCTATTTAAACATGAGAAAATAAAACCAAAACCATTTCCATTTAAGTAAAAGAAAGACACTTTTTACTAAGATACCCACATCACTTTCAAAGAAGTATGTAAATTATACAAAAAATAAGTATTCATATTTGGGGGAAAAATAAACTGTAGTGATCCCCATTGAAGAAGATGCTACTTAAAGACCAGAGAAATTAAAAGTAAGTATTAAAGAACCAACTGAATACAGAAATTAAAAGTATTCTCAAAAAAACGTGTTTGTATCTCGACCAAGTTGCACTACCTTTCTGTGTCCAGTTACTCCAGTGGTAAACACTATAATATTTATCACAATTTAACTTGTCCATGTTAGAACAGGTTATACTTTTCCTTCATCTGATTAGTCCATACAGGTAGGAAGAAACACATTCTTTTTAGACCTGTAGAACTGAGGGAGGAGCAGTGCCTCTCAGACCACTAACAGACCTTAGCAGAACCAGCGCAGACCACCTGTCTGTGCCTCTCATGCTATCACCATGGCTGCAGGCAGAGAAGCTTCCCAAAAATGTTAATTTCAATACTTAAGTGAGAGTACAGCAAACAAAATCCAAGAACTAGAAAAGTTAGGCAGAAGTTATATTACTGACTTCAAAGAACCAGCTATAAGTGTCTATTCGGAAGGCACATCATCCTTTCTGCAAATCATCTGGAGAAGTAGTAGAATATTCATAGATGCTCAGGAGGTGGTGGTGATTGTTTTATGAATTTATGAAATATGATTGGCTTTAAATATGTAATTCAAACAGCCGTTACATATAGGTTTTAAAGCTGCTGAAGTGCTGAGTTTCAAGCTCTCTACATTGCCAAGGGTAAACAAAGAAATTTTGCTTTATTAAAATACATCCAGTTATACAGAAGTCACATGAGCAACCTGCACACAAATAGAGCTGCGTTCTCCGTATCTCTCTTCTCTTACAATCCCCTTCTTGTTCGTACCGCTATTCTTTTCCAAGTCCTCTGAGATCTGACTTTAAATTAATTATGCTGCTGTTTATTACAGCTAATCCAATTCCCAGCAACAGATAACCTCTTATGTGTACAAACAATGCAGGGCACAACACAAATTTTGCCCCTCTAATTACTCCATTCTCTCATTTGTGCTAGGGGATCAGGGAATGTGCATTCCAATCGGTGTTTCAGAGCCCTCCTCATTTTTACTGTGTGGATTAAAGAAACTACACAGGAGGTACCAGCATGTGGCAACCCTGTAATATGCTTAAAACACCTGCATAAGTCACATTATAACCTGTTTTATGTTAACAGATGACAGAACTGTTATCGTTATTTTGCTGTTTCTATATTTGAAACTACTATTACCAGTAATTTAATTTAGTATTTTTGTACTAGTATTTCAATGTGTTTGAGGATCACATGAAGACAAATATGTAACACCATCCCACTTTTATTTAAAAAGGAAATAAAACCTCAGGAAGACAAAAGTAGGTCACCTGTAGGCCAAAAATAGATACAAAATACTAGATAAGAGAATTGATAAAAAAAACATTACAGATATCCAGTTTGGCAATTTTAGTAAACAGATTTTGCAAGAAAGAAGAAAAAAGGCTTGGTGAGATTCTAAGACTATCAATACCGATAGCATCTTTCTCACGCAGCTTCATCTACTTAAAGTGTGACCAGCCCAGAGTTCACAAAAACAGCCTTGAATGCCAGAACAGCCTGTTTGGCCATAGAAAGAAACCAATTTCATTATTTACGTTCATTCTTCAAGAGATAAATCATGACAGCTATCATGTCAAACTACAAAAAAGTAATTCTGTGCAGTGTCAGAATAGTGAGTGGGGAACATAAAAATATTTAAAGATAGATCTTACAGAATTCGTAGGGTGCGTTTTGGTTTTGTGCAGGTTTTTTGTTTGTTTTCCTTTTTCCTCCTCAATCTCGTTCACACCAAAAAGCACATTTCCTTATTTGTTTCCTTGTCTTCTTACAAAAAAGAACCAAGCATTCCACTTGTTAATCTGCAAATTTAAATAAGGATTTCTGGGGATACTCCTTAGGGCCTTAAAGGAATGCCAAATCATCACAACCCACCACACACTCTATCCTCAGATATAGCCCATTTAAGACAGAACTGCCAGAATCAGCATGCACAACCCTACAAGAACAACAGTGAACAGTTTACAATTACTGCATATTTCATGTCAGTTTTGACTCCATACCTTATCATAAAATAAAAGCAGGGTGACCTGATAAAGCATCATAATGCAATTAGGACTGGCTGGTTCAATTCCAGATTGACCATGGACTTGTCTGACCGTGATCAGGTTTATTTATGTTTTCATTTCACATCAATAAAATGGGAAATCTCAGTACAATTAAGGAAAATACATCCACAGGGGCGTGACCTCTCCCATTCGGTAAAGAAATACTTCACATTCATATCCTAGCTTCAATGTAAAAAGAGAAACTATTCGGTAAAACCATGTCAGTAAAATTCAAGCATTTCTGTTCCACATGCTATGACAGAACTAAACCAAAATCCACATATTAGTATGGATTACTGTTTCCAAGATGCAACATGAACATCTGTCTCTTCTTCCTGGTGCCCAAATTAGTTGATTCAGCAAATACATCGGGCCATATTAACAGGTAAAAATCCTGAGGCACAATAAGTTACCTGTAGTAATTCACGAAGCTCCACAATGGGAGAACCCAGGTTTCCTGTCTGCTATCCATGTTCTAAAAAGAAAACTATTCTTCCATACTGCTTCATGAAATTGTTGTTCTCTGTTTAAATGGATATCTGTTTTCTTGTCTAGAAATGGTTGGTATTCAGTCTATGGGATACAAACTCTGATTTTTATTTGTATGAAGAACAAGAATACACACTTTAATTGAAGATAAGTACTGATGTTTAAATTCCAAACACATTTCAGTTTTTACCGATTTAATGAAATACTGATTTCCCTCTCAATTAGTAGCTCACGTGCTCTCAGTCTGAATCTGGGACTGGACTGTCTTCCAAAAGGATACAGTTCACTCTTACTTCATAAGTATAAACTGCATGGGCACTCTCAGAACGATGTGCCCTATTAAGAGCTCTAATACAGTTAGAATAGTGGCTTCCTAGAAGTTATGGAATAACTAAAGTGTCCAAAAAGCTGTTCAACTTTAGGGCAGCACCCTAAAGCCTCTGGAGACTGAACTGTGTTTATTGTTCTGTGTGACATCTCCTCTAGTTCATACATGCACAGCTGAGCACCAAGCTAGCTGTGCATATGATATCAGCAGCAGAAATATAAGTACGATGCAGAGATACCTTAATTCAGCTTAAGTCTGGAAACAATACACATCAACACGGTCACAGCTCATGGCAAATAAACTACTTCTTGGAGTCAGAAGTCCTTCCCCAGTTCTCCTGTTCCTGACAGGAGTGGGCACCCCGTGCTATAAGGATGATGCTGTGCTGTTTGTATTTACTGGTTTAGGTTTTCTTTAACTTTAACTGCACCTCCCTGCCTCATCTTGCTGGGGGTACGTCAACACAATCTTTGGCAAGCAGATACACACTCAGCTGGCCAGAAGCAACCTAATGGCAGTTTGTA
This sequence comes from Bucorvus abyssinicus, assembly GCA_009769605.1. Lineage (NCBI taxonomy): Eukaryota > Metazoa > Chordata > Aves > Bucerotiformes > Bucorvidae > Bucorvus > Bucorvus abyssinicus. The sequence continues at coordinate 14,336,546 of CM020030.1, read as the reverse complement.
CATCTACAATTACCACCACACTATACTAACTTTAATAAGCTGTAACGACAGTTTGGTCAAGCACTGGTGACAGGAACAGCAGTTTTCAGTTTTTGATTTGGAGCTAGTTTCTCTTCAGTTAACTGGGATCACGCACCAGGAGAGTTTTGAATTTGCATAGATGAGAACAAGTGTACATACCTGTCTACTTAATACTGTACTTCTCCAATGGTGAGGCAGAAGGTGTCATGAAGGTTAGTAAATTTCCTGTTGAGAATGCCTACATATATTATTGATACTGGGTGGCATACATGTTTCAAAGACAAGTATACAGAAGCAATTTTAGACTTCACCAATAATACTTAACAGACATTTATGGAAAACACATTATTTAGTAGAGAACCTTACAGAAAAAAAAGTTGCCTTCACTTCTCTGATCTGAAAAAAACTATTTCTAAAGTAAAAAACCAGAAAGTCTCCATCCTCATTTAGCCTTCTTTAGCTTCTTTCTTCATGCCAAAGATGCCATTTGTGTCAGCTATCATAACAGATTTTGTTACATGAATATCTATACATACGACACTGAATGGATAGACCATGTACATAAAAAAAAAGACAGGTACCGTAGTCTGATAAAAAATGGTTTTTTCACTCATTGCTTGTAATTACCAGCAAATCCTATACTTGATGTTTTGGTTGAATCAACCCTTTTTATTGCCAGGTTGTAAACTGACCATCTGCATTACCAAGTGTAAGAGGTTAGAATCTAAAGTTTTACCACAGAAATATTTACCTCCCTAACATCATAGCTCAAAAACTCAGTTTAGATAATGCAGTTACACTGCAGAATGCAAGTGAACAGAACATTGCTAGAGAAGAGAAATACTGCCAAACAGATGTAGGGCAAAGCTCAGCGTTAACTCAGTGAATCTCAGAAGGTTAACTGTTTCACTGTCATTTTACTTCTTGTAAGACAGCAGGACCACAAAAGTAATTTTACAGTGTAAAGACTAACAAAAAAAACCCCAAAATTCTTTACGTAGTTAAGAACTAAGACTTACACAAATATATTTCATGAACAACTAAACTCAGGCTGATAATACAAATGTTTGTTTTGTATAAAAGTGTTGACTGTGAAAAGTAGCTTTTCCTTCACAGTGCATTTTTTTCCCTAACAACTGCTTAGAGACCCTTATATTCTCATTTTTGCTGTTCTAGTAATTATCATAGACATGCAGCTATTTTTAGGATTAAATTTCAGAAAAACCTCAGGTACTTAATTAAGATATTACTTTAAAACACTTATTTGATAATTTCAGCAAAATAAACTTGGAACACATGTATATTTCCAAATGTGGCTACAGTTTTAAATGGAAATATGAACAGCAGAGCTATTCTATGTTATTAATAATCCAACGAACACTTGTGAGAATGCCTAGCTTACCTCTTCACAACATTTAAAAACCTCAAGACAGCCTATTTTCAAAAAAGCAATCGAGGTTTCTAAGAGTCACCAGTAGGTAAAAGAAAGGAATCAGATGTTAACAGACAATGACACCACACAGCGTGTCATGATTTCTACAAACATGGCTCTTAACAATGTTCACCATCTCCAGGAAACATTCCAATTGACCTTTGATCAGTGACCTTATGACAAAAAACACAACTTGGCGTTAAACACAAAGCCTGCCATGCAGAAGATACCTCTGAGTAAGGCTTGTTGTTCCAATCGTAAGAGTAAAATCTTTCAGACCCATTCTGCAAAACTTTGTGCCATGCTTTAAAATACACCTGGACTATGAAACAGAACTGTATTTTTTAACAGCGCCCCCCCAAAAAAAAAAAAAAAACTAACCACACATACAAAAAAAATCCAACAATAGCCAAGGAGAGAAAGTGTCTCTTCTTTGAGAAAAAACACACACCTTCAATATTAGGTGTTCCCTCCTTCCTGCTGCTTGACATTTCCCTTCCACCCCCCCAAATTACAACACTGTTTTTTCCAATCAAACATTCACAACTGTAGTTACAAAATGCATTATGCCATTTTTTGTAGGTAAAAATAGAAGACCACTGCAGAAACAGGCTGTCTATAGGTTGACAGAGATGGCATTTCTTCAGTACCTGAAGACCACATGTAATAGAGGCAGTGTGGTTAAGAGCAGAAAACGGATTCCTGCAGGGCTAACTTTCATTGACTTGGGTGTAAACAGAGACTATCTAGAAACTTTTCAGGACTGTATTCAGTGGGCTCATAGTCTGGAAAATACTCACATATTTAAGGTGCATTAAAGCAATAGTAACATTTACTAATTACGATAAAAAAATAAAGTAAGATTTCTTTAGAAGACCTTTTCCAATATTTACTTCACAATAAAGTCTTTTTCTTTCAATATTTCTGGTCCACTCAATGGACAATTGCCTTTCCTGGTTAAAAAAGTCACAGAAGAGCAGATATCAGAACTCCATCTAACAGCAAACGAAGTTTTCCTCTTGAAAAGGAGAATTTCTTGGGTTTCTTTAGTATTTCTTCTCATCAACATTTTACAGGAAACAATAGTTTCCCCAGCCAGATCTGCTCTTATATATAGCAGATAAAGCGTTCATTCACATACCTAGGATGAAAAAAACCCAAACACAAAAACCAAGAGCTATCAGAAGGCAGCACGTAAAGGGCTGCACAGAATGAAGCAGGTGATTCCTGAGGTTTTAGTACACACCTAGGAATCTTTTGGTTTATACTAATGTTTGCAAATTACACAGAAGAAGTTAACAAGATCAAAGTCAATTTTAAAATAAGCAGCATGTAAGCAATCATGCACTCAGAACTGAAACCCACTGCCGTGACATTAAAGAAGCATTTTAAAATTTATTTCTAAGAATGGTAAAATCAGAATAAGTCTACCATGAGAACTGTACAGACAGCATCATCTATGAGAGATTTCTCAAACCCAGCAACATAATTTCTGTATGATCCACAGACATTCACAGAAATGTAACGCAAAGATGCTGAGGGTGATTATTTTGACTAAATGCTACAAGCTGTTGAACCCAGTGTAGAACTGCCATAAACTGGCACAAATCCATCTAACATCTGATCACTTAGACAGTACGCTTACAGACCGACAGCATGACCTGAATACTGAATGCCTAAGGAACCATTCTCACAAAGCCACAGACCAAAACAAACAAGTAAATCAAAACTCTCAAAAACACAAAACCAAAGGATGAATTTTTATACTGAATGGTAAACTCCCCAACATAGCTACAACCTGGGCTGCAACAACTAAGTGACCGTAATTATTAATTGCGCAAATCTCAACTTTCTCCTATGTTCCCAGAGGGAGAAAGGAAATCAGTAGCTTACAATACTTACACTACGTTTTTGGTTTTATTATTAAACAGGAGAAAAATATCCTTTTGTCTCACATTATGTCTTGAATAGAACCTGGCACACCAGAACATCCCTTTAGTTCTTAGCTCTTCTGTGCTCCTAGATTAGCCCCACGTTTTTTCAGCACTACTTCATAAACATGCCCACTACTTAAATATACATAAAGTAGAGCTTGATTTTCTATTCTTTACTAAATCAAAATTCCCACATACTCATAGGAGTTATACAACTCCTGAAAGCTTCAATCAGACCATGAAAGCTGCAATCAGTACAACCCCCAAACAGTACTCTTGGCTCACAAGTCTCCCGTCGACTTCAGTGGGAGTTTCATGGCTGCAGGGTGTGCACAGTTCTGTCAGCAGAACTCCTCGCATAACACTATTTTCTTGAAATAAAATATATTGGCTAGAGATAGATGCAATATTCCTATTATACCATAGACAGTCTTCATTGGGGAAAAAGTCACTTTATTTTCATAAATCTAGAGTTAGGGTATTATTCCCCAACACAGAAGGCACAGGAGTATATGAATTGTTGCATTACTTATACTGATGGCAATGCCCAGTTGGGTACAATTCATCTTGAATTTCAAATCCCTAATAAGACTTAAAAAATTAGAATTCAGGAATAAAAAGCAAACAGTAAGCATCAAAATCAAATCTTTTACTGTGAAATATGGATGTCTGACACAAAACCATTCAGGTGATTAGAAAAAAACACAATGTTCCCATGTTGTGCAATTTTATCTCTGTAATTCTCTGTCATACATGCAAATAAATCATTTAAGGCTACATCTTAAGACCAGTTTCCTTCTACTTTCAAAGAGATGGAAGTGAGAAAAAAATTTCAGACATTAAAAAACCAGAAAAAAGGTTTTTCACACTCAAACATCTGACTAAGTTTTCCCAGAAACAACTATAGAAAGCCATTTTATTTTTTTTTTAATGTACAGACAACATCTGATGACATCAGCCAAATTTGCAACAGGTACCAAATAAACTGATGATTCTTACTGCATTAAGTCATATTTGCTATGTAACACCTATTAATGGATGAAAAATATTAAAATAATTGTATTTTCCAGAAAGTATCATTCAGCAACCTGAAAATTTTTTCCCCTGTGTCTTGAGGGCCTTTACATGAAATATGTTTTAGAAGCACATAATTTGAAAGGATCTCCTAGGACATCGAGGACCTATTAAACGCTATCCTTTCACATAAATAAATAAAAAACCATCTTAAGAATAACCATGATTCTTCCCTCTCAGTTTTCTAATGCTCCAGAGTCACTGCTTTTTTAGCAGAAATTAATTTTCATCCTGAAGTTTTTTTGTAAACAGTTTTTTATCCATTTACTCATACCTCATGCTTTCAAGTACCTCTGCACTCTTCCATGCATTCATTCCTGGAAGTTCTCTTCCTAGCAATCAAATCTCTCTCAGCATTCATTATACCAGGGTAACTGCTCAAACACTTTTCAGCCCCCTTAGTTCTGCCTGTGAGGAAGAAGTTGCAACACTGATTATAGTGCAAAAGTGGTTCTTATAAACAAGGAGGTTTTTTTTACAATTGGCCTGATGCAGATCAGCTGAAAATTCAAGTAATACTTCTCTTTACCATTTGTTAAATCAAGATAACCATTACCAGAAGGCTAGGAAAATAAATAAAATGCTAAAAAAAAGTAGGGAAAACACCAAACAAAGAAAAAAGGTAATTAAATCGCTGGAAAGTCCATGAATTTAAGACGTAGTTCTGAGCCTGTCACATAAGAGATGGGCAGCTTCTTTATGGAACATACAATTATAAATAGCATGGAAGAGTTGAGCAAGTATTACTCCATTGCTTACAACACAGCAACTAAGGGACTGAACACTATTTTTTTTCAGGCTTCTTTCAGCACTTTTCCCTTAAGACATTGACACAGTATTGCAAGTAGATCAAAGTATCAACAGGTTTAAAAACAAAATTCATGCAACAAAGGTCTGCCAAGACTATTAAGGAAGATCACAGAGATGTAACGTGATATATTCCTGAATGTTGTAGGGTGCACCGACAGAAACGTCACACTGTTCTTGTTCTACAGTTAATTCTGTTTCTTTACAAGTCTTGCCTTAGGTCTGTCAGATCAAGGTCTGGAGTACATCAATCTTTGTTCTGATCCAGTAAGCATGTTAGTTTACAAGCATGGGATGCTCAAGAACTTTAAAAATAATGCCATATTATGTTATTCCTACTAACTGGTCTTCAGTAGATGTAACACATCCCCTTTTCTACCCTCTCCCCCAAACCCTGGATCTTTAGTTTATTTTGCTTTGACTAATTAAGGTAACATAATGACATAATATTGACACAATAACGCCACAGTTTCAATAATGACTTTCCTGTTATAATAAAGAACGTTTGGTTTGTGTGATCAGTACAAAAAATTTTTCTTCCTAAGACACAGAACTACCTCTCCCTAGCTCTTTATGTCTATCAGTGATGCATGCCACAAGGATTTCCATCCACTGCTTTATGTCTCTAAGTATTTTATTAAGTATAAACCTGACTTCATACAAGGCAAATTCAGCTGCAAGTACAAGGGTCTGTGAAGTTAATGGGTTTGAAATTGCTTGCAGCTTGACTGAATATGGTGCAACGTGTTTCAGTAGCAAGAAAATTGATGCCAATGATTTTGTTTTTAAACTGAATTCATAGTATGCTCCAAATAGCACCTCTTGGGCAAAGCGATGAGGATGGCAAATTCTTGTATGAATTCTGTATATGAATTCCAAATATGACTGGCTACAAGCTGAAATTCAAACAACTGATACTGTTATTGAGGCTACAACTGCAAAGTAAATAATCACTTTAATATTAGCTAACTGGAAAGGTCATTTTAAAACAGGAATGTTCATTCACACACTAGTAAATTATTCATACGCTACAGGTATATTATGTATTTCTTTGGATTTTGCAGAATTATGAAGTTATACATTAACATCTGTCTGCTGTTTAGCAATACTACTCAGGTAATTAGAACACTAAATAAAAAACAGTGCACCCTTTTAAGCACAATAAAAAGTAGGTTGGGGGAAAATAACTGGGCAAAGATAAAAAGAGCCATAATCCACTTCCCTCTCCATTTTTTTCTGGAAAAGAGACACTACATCTTAAATTAACATGTCAATGTTTTATGTTTTTTATGGAAAGTTGTTTCTTGAAGGAACTTATCTAGTACTTGGATAAGAGGAAATTTATTTCAGTAATGATAGACAGGATAAATGAAGCAGCTGACTAAACCCCCATAGTATTTAACATTGCTGCTCAAGTTTATGTGTATGTTGTCCATCCACAAATGAGCTATTTCAGATAAGACTATACTTAGACGATGTGAGCTGGTAGCAAACGACAGCCTTGGTGTGAACACCTCCAGACTTCCCAAAATTATCTGCTCAACGGGTTTTAAAAGACTTGATCTCTTCATCCTGTTTGCAATGTTTCCTGTGTATTATCTTAAAGAACAGATGAAATCAAACAACTGCTTTGTTCTCTTCTAAGAGAATAAAATGAGTAAAAGATTTCAGAAGGTGTTTGGGTTTTACTTTTTTTAAATGCTAGTAGGGTAATGAATTTTTAGTTGATACACTTCAATCTACCTCCTTCAAAAATTAACTTACTTGAAACAGTAAAATAACTGCTTTTAAAGAACTGGTCCTGTCTGTTTCTCATGCAAACACAGACTTAAATCCATGGAAAGTATCCTCTGAGTAGAATCAGTAGAATTTGGCTACAATGCTCATAGTCATCTTCATATTTAATAACTATGTTATAAATACTGTGTTCTGCAGTAGATCTTACTTTGTATTTCAAGCCACTACTCCCATGTCCTGCCATTAATGATTTAGGTTTTTATGCACAGATACAAAAAGAGAAATTTTCTATTAATCAGAATTTCTTAAATCATAACAGCAGCATAAATGGATAATATTGTCCTACCTCATGCTACTTCAAAAATGAAAACTGTTTACCTCCTGCCATTTCAAGAGATGCTTTCACATACTCCACAGCTCCAAAACCCACGGTAGTCAACTGATTCCTGCTCAGAGTGACCACCTCTGGATTACTACAACCAACAGTGCTTCCATGGAGCAACTCAAATGCAGGTTATTCAAAGGATTAGGGTCTTAAACAAGGTTTTCTAAAAAGTAGACTTGTGTATGTATGTGTATTTTTTGTCTTCTTGACATATAATTTAAGTACCTTTTAAATGGAAATCTTTTCCAGTACAAAAAGATTTTAATATCATCATCTGTCACCACAAATAGCTGTAGCCAGACAAATGACTCCCCCTGTTTCTTTTTTATTACTATCCCTCCAACTCTTTTATTCTTTTCGTTCAATAAATTAAGAGGTAGATGCTGAGCTTGTCTACAGCAGAGCAAATCAAAAAATGTCTTCTCCAACTGATAATGTCATCAGTCAAATTATAACAACTAATATAAAAACTCAGCCATATAACAAAAATAAGTTTGTTGCCTTCATTTTTGAAGATACCCCACTCAAGATATTAAAGCAGAACACAAGACATATGAAGAGTATGTTCCTATTTTAAAATCAATTATTTTAAAATTAAATCTTTTCATTTTCCTATATCCTTAAAAAAAATCCAAATCCATACACAGTGTTAAGAAAAACTGAGCTACAAAAGCAATAAACAGATTTTGTCAAAGAACACAGAATTATGTTTCTGAAGCTAGACATCCTCAGATTGTTGAAGTACCAGCAAGAAGTGCACTGAATGCTGTACTTAAAATTCAAATTATTCTGTGTTTTAAACTCCTTACCAAAATTGAATTATTTTAGTCAAATACCTAAACTAGAAATCAGTTAAATACACTAAAGTGGGGGCAGGAAGGGAGAGGCTGGGACATAATTCCTAGGTCAGAATTAGGTCATGAATAATTGATTAGGTCAACACAAAAAATGATCCTAAGATATATTAGGTACCAATAGGCCTGGATCTAGTCTATCAGACTCTGACAAGCCTTTAGATTTTAATACATCAAGATATCTGTAAGTTTTCTCTCACATCTCTCCCATTTCTGAATTTCAAGACACATCAAAAATGAAATTCAAATTCATGTAAAAGCTCAGTATGTGCTCCATCAAGTACACCACACTTCATTTATAAAACAAGCATGTGCTAAAGAAAAAAACACAAATAAAACATCTGGCATAAGTTAGTTGGTATAAACTGTTTAAAATATGAACACCAGTTATTATCCAGATTCTTTATCTGGAAAAGTCTACGTCCTACTCTTCTAATAATGGATTTTCAACTCACAGCCACAAATTACAGCATAGTTAAGACACCTTTCCCAAAACGTCACATTAACTTGACTCAGTTGTGCTGCAATCAAATGACACGTGCAGAATGTGACTGGCGGATTACTGGAGTACACTGGAAGAAAATCAGTAAGTAAAACGTGAATCACTCTGGAAAGGTGCATGAAAGAAAAGGTCAATGAAAGGGAAATTAAATACAGTATTTTTCCTCAAAAATACTTGTTGAAAAAGAAGGCCATGAAAGTAAATCATACATGTTAGTCCTAACACTCCAATATCATTCCCATAGATAAAAATAACTAGTAATCTAAATAAATACATGAACTGTGCTCTAATAGAAGAAAAATGAAAGTCAAAATGATACTACGCAACCTCTTAGAAAAGACTTCAAAGCTTTATGACTTCATCTTTTATACATTTCATGATTTAGAGCCACTGCAAATAATAAAAATATCTCTAACTCCATTTTGTATCAGAGTGCATGAAACAATGCTCTCTATATATTCCTCAACCATCCATTCTTAAGTCAATCTTTTAGAACATCTCAACAGTAAAGGTTTATTTTCAGGCAGATATTTTGATTCTCATCTTCAACTGAAGAGGAGTTAAATAGGCAAAAAGAGAAAAATCAAACATTCTGTCTTGTCTGATTTTTTTTAAAGGGTTAAAAAGGAGAAGAGAAGGTGGTAGTTGTATTTTAATCTTAACACAGTTTCATGAATCAAGCAGTGCCAGAAAACAATGGTTAGCTGAAGTCTCAAGATCTGTTTCAGATTCCAGTACACAATTGGGAGTAAAATATTAGTAGACAAACTCATTGATTTCAGAAATTCCAAATGTCAGGAATTCTCTACACAAAAAGCAGAAAGAAGCAGCATTCTAGAAAGCTACTGCGCTGTGATGAATAAGACCCACATGCTGGCATCTACTCTGGAGGATTAACAAACAGTCCCTTATAAGCACTTGTAAAGAGAAACTCTTCAGGAAAAACAAAAACAAAGCAGTGAAAAGAGGAAACTTAAACTACAATGACTGAACAAGTACTCACTCCTATGAGTCTCCTGGATGAGTACAAAATAGCTTAAATTCTCCAAGAAAAATATTTTCCACTGCAACTTACAAAAAATTTGCTAACCTAAAGATGTGTGCATTATGTGGAGCGATTTATCACTAGAAATAGGATTCTGCAATCTGGGAAGATGTCTATTTTTTCCACTCTAATTCAGTGTTCCCAGACACTGGTAAAAACCACTGGAGCATCCTCTTCTGAGTGTTGTATCACTGCGCACATTAACAAGCAGATTTACAGAGTAGAGTGGGTTATTTTGTTGGTCTGGGGATGTGTGTGTGTTTTGTTTCTTTTTTATTAAAGCAAAGATAATTAAATTTGGGCCTTTCACTCTGGATGAATTGTCTGGACAGCTCTGAAAGGTTAAGAAAAAATCATTTTGTTTTAGCATAATAACATTTCCAGTTAAACATCTCCCTTGTGGCAAAAGTAGGAGAGGGAATATTTGGCCATGGCAGATAATTTTGACATACATAAGCTCTTAAGTTAAGGGGCTGGTGAAGGGGGTTGCTATCTGCTACCTGTTTTCAACTGCTCCAATTTTTCGAAATGGAACAAACACATCATGGTTCCCTCTCCCCAGTCTTAAACACCAGTGGTTCCCAAAGGAAAAGTTTCAGTCATTCTTCATAAAACCTACTGCAGCTATATTCTTAGAAATACAAACCCTCAAGCGAAGACTTTCAATATTTCCAAAGCTAATGACCCAAACTTAGTTACTAGCTTTTTCTTAACCATTCACACTCTTTTTTTGATGTTACAGTAGAAATAGAGAAGTCACAATCACCACCGGTTTTCTTAAAAACAATCAAAAAGACCTCACAAACACCACAACCTTCAGCTGATGATCTAAGTGTTCCCACCAATGCATGCCCAAAAGAAGATAAATCCCAAGAGTTTTTCGAATAGCCTCTCAAATGATTTGAATGACTTCAAGTAATTTCCAAAATCACTGCAAGGAGGTGTCAAAAAATGAAAAATGCACAATAAATCCCTCACCACAATGATGCTTATTAAAATATTTTTTTAAAAATATCAGTGTAGAATTTTCCTCTCCCCCAGCAACCTCAATGGGGATATTTTCCATATGCAGATGTTTTTCCACTCCCATTTACTATCTCCTGCTGTGGATTGAGGCTACATGTTCCTGCTATTTCTACAGCCAGTTCAAAAACCTTATTCTTCCCCCGTCAATACAATTTACTTAAATTATTTAGGGAAAAAAAACCACCACAAAAAACAACAAAAGTTTTTTTTTTAACTAGAGACTAATAACAACTTACTATCAATATTAGATTTATTCAGCCTCCTGTTCTGTCCATCTCCCCCTCATATCTACACCCCTATAATTTTTAAGACTCATTTTAACAGCATCTAGGATTTCACTCCATTATTTACCTCCTGACATCTGTGATAGTAAGATACCAAAACTATGCAATCCTCCTACACTGCAGTAACCACACTTCACAAACTAGCTTTCTACCACTCCTCCCTTAGAGGATACACAGACCACATTACTATACACATTACGCTTAGGTAGACCAAGGCAAAGCCTGAAGGAAGCTTTTCCCGTTCTCCTCCTCCTTTGCCATTCCAGTGCTGGCCATGCTGAACAGCCTCCGGATTGAGTCTGAATCGCTGCTAATCGGGAGACCTCCAGAGCTCATCCCGAGGTGGCCAAAGCACAGAAGCATTTCTATACAAATTCAGAGCACCTGGTGGCTCTTTGCTACTTATCACCGAGACAAAACGTCTGTATGGTCGGAGGTTTAGCGATAAATGCATTGAAGGAGACCTTCAGAGCTGCAGCCTGAATACCTCAAGGCACGATGCCCCCCACCCCCCTTTCTCAAGCGCAACAGCTCTCACTGCTCCCTCAAAAGACATTGTGTAGGGTCTGGGTGAGCCATTCCGCCACGCCGCTCCGCGACGCGGGTGCCTGCACCTCTCCGCCCCCCGGCGCGCCCACTCGGTGCCCGCAGCGGGGGCGGCGGAGAGGCGAAGCCGCCCCCGTCCCGGCGCGGGGCAGTGCCCGCGCTCCGGCGGCCGCCGCCGTGGAGCTCTGCCGCCCCCTGCTGCAAGGCGGCGGCACCAGGGGCCGAGGGCCGGTCCCCGCCGCTCCCGCGCCTCCGCTGACCCAGGTGGGTTTAGGTGTTGTTCTGGTTATTTATTTGTTTCCCCCCCACCTCCCCTAAACCCTCCATAAAAAGGCCCCGAGCTCGGGCCCCCGCGCAGGCAACGCAGCGCCTTCGGGCGTCTCGCAGAGGACGTCCCACAGGAGGCACCGGCAGCGTGGTTCGGCCCCGAACGAACGAACGCCAGAAACTTGCCCGAACGGTTTGGGAACACCGGGACTGCCCCTCGCCGAGGGGCGGGCAGCCTCGCTGTGCCACACCGCGCACGGACCCGCTCCCGGGGGGCCCTTCCCCTCCCCGTCTCCCAAAGTAGCACAAACCCTCAAGTAATCATCACATCGGTGACATCCACCGTAATTAATTAATTGATTAATTAAATCAACTAATTGAACCCAGCCCCGAAACCCGAGACACTCCGCAGCCCCAGGTCCGCGTTCTGGGAAGCGCCCCACGGCCACACAGTGGCGAACAGTGCCCAGAGGCGCGAGCCCAGCGCGCCCCGCACCTCCGCACGCACCTGCCCGCGCCGCCTTATCGCATGGCGGGAACTCTCCGCATCCGCGCACACTCCCGCGGCCGTACCCCTGCTCCCACCCTCCACCTCCCGCCGCCGCCAGCCCGGCGGGGTCTGTGCCCCCCGCCCCCCCCCCCCCCCCCCCCCCCCCCCCCCCACGAGCAGGAGGTGCGGTCTTCGGGAGAGGAGAAACCCCGGCAGGCAAGCAAGCTCCGGGGCAGGTCTCCCCCCGGCTCTGCCGACAGCACTTCGCTCCGGTCCTAGACGCGAAGCCCCCGCCGCCTTCCCCCCCTCCGGCGGACGCGGGTTATTAAAGCACGGTCCCTGACAGAAATTTTTAATCGCTTGATCTCCCCCCTACATTTATGGCACCCCAAAAAGGGGCGAAACCTTACGCAGAGCTGCCAACTGCGCTGAGCGCCTTCCAGCTTTCCCCCCTTTTCCCTCACACGCGATACCGCTATGACTTAAAAAATACATTAAAAAAAAGGAGGGTGGGGGGCGGCGAGACACATACGATGAAGCAAGTTTTAGGTCCTTTTCAATCTGGTTGCAGGCTGGTACACTGCTTTTTTTTTTTTTCCTCCATTTCTTTGCCGGTTACCTGTTAATCTGAGCGAGCAGAGAGTATAGGTGAGAATAATAATTAAAAAAAAAAAATGCAGCCCCGCTCCTACCTTGCCCGCTACTGAGGAGCAATCCGAGCAGGTAGAGAGGCAGGAGGCTCATGTTCAGCAGCTTGCGCCGGTGGACAGTTCCAAGTTGGAGGTGCTCGACCAGCCCAGGCGAACCCCGCTGCCGTCCGCGCCGGCGTAACCTCCGCAACCGCGGAGCGCCGCTCGCCAAGTGACTGCCAGCGCCTCCCCGTGCCGCACTATATCGGGGAGGCAGCGGCCACCGCGCAGGAGGCGGGCACACACCGCCCCGCGCGGATCCCTCCGCGCCACACGCAGGGTCGCACCACAGACGAGCGGCAGCGCCAGCATATCCTTCCGCTGCTTTGAGCTGCTCGCAGCTTCGCTCCCCCGCTGCCCGTTCGCCGGCAGCGCCCCCCCCACTCCCAACCTCCGGGGACTGAGGCAACTCCCCCGCCTCGCCGCCAAGGCCCCTCGGAGAGCGCTCCCCGCACCGTCTCCTAAGGGAAAACCGCCTAAAAGGGGATGCGGCGGCTTGACGGAGGATTCTACCGGGAAGCCCCAGCCCCCTGGGCAGGGAGTGCCGAGAGCGGGCGCACCAAGGGCGCTGGCGCGGCTCTGGCACCCCGTTTCCCTACGGCAGTGCCCTGGCTCGCGGCGGTGTCGCCCCCAAGGGCTGCCCGCGAGGCTTCCGTTAGGGGGCGGTGGGTGCTTTCCCGCCCGCTGCCGCGGTCCGCCCGGGAGCGGAGGGGACCGAGGCGGCGCGGGGCTGTGCAGGGCCACGCCATCCCCCCCGCTCCGGTAACGTGCTGCAGCGGCGGTGGGAAGCGGCACCGCTGCGAGCGTCGCGTACGGGTGCGCCTTTTAACCAAGCGGGTTGGGTTTATACCTATTCATTTAGCTGTCTAGGAATTCACTCGTTTTGACTTTTGTGTTATTAGCACAGAGGGGAAAAGTACCTCTGCTGTTTACCGCTGCGTGAAATAAAACCGATAAAAAGTAAATTGCTTACCTTTATGATGCCTCAATGCAGTCCCACTGAGGACCTTGCTTTGTGAGGGGTGTAAAAAAAAAAAACAAAAAAACCGTGCTGAAGAAGTGGGGTTTTGTCCAGCTTGACTTTGAAGAGGTAATTTTTTTTGCGGGGGTTAATTAAGCTGTGGTCTCCAAGGCAGCTTGTATAAATTTGTCACCTTACCACGTGTATGATACATGGAAGGAGATAGAAGTGGATTTATATCAATGTGAAGCAGCAGTGATAGTAGTTAATAAAAGATTAATCCAAATTAACACATCCCTAGTAATTTTTCCAACCCTTTTTTTGCCCTTTTCAAGAGGATTTAGGTTTTGGGGAGGAGAAGGGAGACAAGAAGTGCCTTTGCAGAAAACTAATACAAATGACATGATCGGTATCTCCAGTTTGACACTTGCTGCACAGTAGACCTACAAAAGTGGAAAGTAGAGAAGGAAGAAATTATGTAGTCAGATCTTGCAGGGAGGATCAACAAGATAGGTGGTAAAATGGCAAGTCTTCCCTCGGAAGACGATGTTTTAGGGCACTTGGGAACGTGTACAGAAAATGCTGGTAGAGGGGAGAGCGAAAGCTTTGTGCCGTTGGTTAATCTACGCCACATAAATCAGAACCTTATCGCTTACCTACACACCACGTGGCCCTGCTCATGAAACTAAAGATTTTTGTAACCTAGAATAAAATGAACAGATTCATTTCCATGTATATTTAAGTGGGAATGGAACTGTAGTTCCTCATACAGTTTTGGAAATCCAGAATACGGCAGCTTCAGCAAATCTTTTAGGTGAGAACTGGGTTTATATTTAGGAACCATTCTGCTCCCAAATGTTGGGAGAGATGCCTAATTGCAGAAAAATTTGGCTGGGGCCTTTAGTGCAGGTTCAGAAGAGCACCACAAAAGGAAGTATTTTGGTAGAGGAGTTTTCCGTGGTCAGAAAGTTCTGTCAGCCCCACTACCCAACTACAGAAATGGGCATCATTAGCAGATTAATACAGAAAGATGACGAAAACAAATATTAGATAAAAACCTTAAAAGAAATAGTAATCTTACTGGGCAAAAAAGGCAAGAAACCCTTGCTATGAAGTGGATAGGGTGCCAAATTTATCTTTGGTTTTAATGTGCTTAGAGCAGTACCATCTAGCAAAAGTGGAATAAATGGAGAAAATAAAACCAGTATTAATAAAACCAAGTAGTTTGTAGTCATACCTTAACATCTATTATAGTCTGCTTTAATTAAAGACCAAAAGCAGTGCAGAAGAACCTTGACCTGCACAGGTACATAGACACAAGGCTTGAAATCCCCATAAGCAGGCACTCCACACAATGGAAGCAAGTAGGAAGTCTCTTGCCCCACAAGATCTAAACATAATAGAAAGAATGCTACTATCCCAAGTTTGCTTATTTTCAGTTGTAAATATGATGAGAATTTCACCTGTGTCAGATCTGAGCAGCCAGTTCTTTCTCCTTTGAAATGGGATGAGGATGCTTTTGCTACCAAACTAGATCCCTTGTCCTGAGAAGTCTGCCTGATGACTTGTCTGCAGCAGTGAACAGAGCCCGTCATGTAGACCCTCCGCACCATATTGCTACAGAATTGGAGAAATCTGATTTTACTCTAGCTTCTCAAGGAAAAGATGAACATGCAATGCCATAACACAACAAAAGATGGATATAAATCTCAAAGATAATCACGTCCTGGTAGTTCTACCATAACGGAAGAGGTAGCAGCTGGTTCATCCATCAGCAGACATGTATCTCCAAGTACTCTATCACATATACCACCCAAAAGGTGTATGCACAGATCCTGAGACCACGCAGTGGAGCAATGGAGAGGAGGGGGGGGGGCACAAAGCACCTACATGTGCAGGGCTTCGTCGTTTCTGCTGCTTGTGGAACATCTCATCTGTTACAGAAGAAAGGTGTGTAAGAAAGTGCACCATAGTGAACCACAACAGCATATCACACTGAGGTGATGCAAACAGAGATTAGAAAGATGCAGAAAAAGTGCTCAGCATTTCTGCCATCCATATCTATATGACTCTTGGTGTTTGTGACCATACATTAAATTAACTGAAAGATGAGCATTTCAAAGTGCTGTAAAACACTAATTGGTGTCAGTAAAAACTCACCTGCAGTATCTGCCGTCCTTTGGCTAGCAGCATTTTTCTGTAAAGAGTGTGCTGTTTAGTGGAGGGAAGCCTGACATGGAGTTTAATGGCTGTACTTAGAGTAGGGAATTACAAAACAAGATTTCTGAATAGTATCACATGCGTAACGAATATGCTGGCAGAAAACAATCCCATTTTCATGCTATGTTAAGTTTTAAAAATAAGACCAGAAATAAACTAGTGAATTATTATCCCATGTAAACGGCCAAGAGGTGCAATGTCAAAAAGTATACTAATCATTCTGTCGGGGCAGTTATTCCAAAGGTGAGGAAACCAACTTTGATAGGTTCTCGAAGAAATTAAAAAACTCCGGTGACTGAAAAGACTCGCCGGAAAAATCTCAGGGGAAAAGAAGGGAAAATATTCCCTAATATTACATACATGTTTGATTAGTACCTTAGATCTTTTGGGATACCATACTCAGGGTCTAAGTGATACAGATACAGATATATCTGTAAGTTCCCTGTCTTTTATCTGTCACACAATAGCCTCCAGCTTTCACGACTGAGCTCTCATACGCAGCTTTTCTCCTACAGAGTTTTACTACCTGTGACGTTAGCAAAGAGACAGCAAGAAGTAATTTTCCCCCATATTACTTACTTGTTCCTCTCAGTGAGATTGCATATACAGTAAGTAGTCTATCAGCTGGTATGAATAAAAGTGGCAAAAGGTGGCTCTGGCAACAGAACCGTTTTGAGCTATCACCTCTGCGCTTAAGTCAGTTTACAAGCACTGAGGTTCTGTAAACCTCCTGCGACTAGACTTGTTTGTCAAGAAACATCTCCATGGTGGTTTTGCAAGGATTACTTTAAGTTGATGGATGATTGCATGTTCAATGCAAGCGTAATTAAATACAGAAACTTAAATCTCGGTGATGATTTCATAATGGATATTTACACTGAAATACATGATTCCCTCTGGACACCCAGACTGCCAAGAGATCCCGCTGGATTTGCTTACTCCTCTTACATAAACTGAAATGTTAATGAAGCCCCTTAAACGGTCAAAGTTTTAGGGGAACCTACAATAATGGCACAGTATACAATGAAAGGACAGAGAGATTGTATGTCTAGAAACAACGGGTGAAGAGTGGTAAGAAAATTGGCATGTCCTAGAGCAATTATCAAATGTTTTTGGGGACAGGAAAGGAGGGAAAAAAAGGAAACGAGGGGAAAAAAAAAAAACAAAACCCTCTTCTCGCAAACCCAGTATGTTGCACTTGCAGGAAAATGCCTTCTGCAGACAGGGTAATTTTCAGAAGGTGCTCGTGAACCAAATTGCTGATCATCTCCAAAGTGAGTAATTATCCCAAATGGGATACTTGCCTATGAACACTGAAAACACAATTAAAGTGGCACTAAGATAAATTACACAACAGTGAACAACAGCATTATTGTGGTGAGGAAATGATGCACAATAAACAACAGACAGTTTCATAAATGTTTGCACCACTATTACGTTTCAAGTTCTTAACATCTTATAGAGACTTTCATAAAGATCTAAAATTACTATCATTTTGGATTAACATTTTATGAGAAAGAGGCAAAAACGTTGTTTCCGCTCTGTTTCAAGTCACTTTGAATAAAGAACTCTTCTTTCTGTTAAAAGAAACTTAAAACACTCTTGAAATTATTCAGCTACTAAGAAGAGACTAGTGGATTTTGTGGGGAGGGTAATTTCCTGCGTAATTTCTGGAACTGAATAATGAGAAGGGCATGTGCAGTATGATTTCGTCCAGGTAAAGACAACTGCTTAATTTTTTAAGATTGGAAGGTTGCATGAAGTAGTGTGATAATTTGGTTACAGTATAAAACATTGTGCTGACAAAATAAACGAATAAGCTGAATTTATACCTCTGAAGGAAGCATTGTACATTTCTGTGTCTAGTGCATCAAAACGATCATTTGAGAGATGAGATGAGGTAACTTCTCTGAACTCGAGAGACAGATTTTCATATCTTCTAGGTTACCGCATTTCCAGACGTGACTCTATTCCTTTTCTCTGATCAGTCACTCAAAAAACATGAAATCTCAACAGTTGCTATCCTGTCACTATCAGCTTCAGGTATTTGAGTGGGATTGTGGACACATTGATTATTTTACCTGAGAATGAAACTGCCAATGCTAAGGTGTTCCAGCTGGCTCCAATATAACTGCCTATGTATTCAGCCCCATGGCAGTTGTGTACTTTACCTCTTTTATGGGCTGCCTATGAACACCCTCACGCACCGTTTTTCATGATGGCACCCTAGCACCCTTCTTTCCTGTTAGTTAACAGCAGGGTTTATTTTGTACAGTTTCCAGAGCAAAGATTCTTTTTTTCCTGCTTGTTTTGGTTGTATCTGGGAATATTGTGGATGCTACTAAACAATGTAAAATTAGACATAAAGTGAAAATTAGCAAGTTTATGGATACCTTTGGGTTACAGTTCTCTATCGTGACGCTATATGTGCTGCAGGTTATAAGTGCTGCCCAAAAATAGAGTATCTGGTATTGAGAGCCATCCGACTACCCCGATCCACATCACAGTCCCAGTTTTCACTGGAACTGGGTAATTGTTGACTTATATGTGATGCAAATGAGCAAGGAGGTATGATGGCTGATATGAGGGATGTCAACAGTCGGTGAAACCTTTATGGAGGACTTAGAAACAAGTCTTTATTTATATACATACTTAAGGGAGGGGGGGAAAGGAACACATATAATTTTAAGTATGTTGATTTCTCCAAGTGGTAAAAGAACTGTGTCTACATCTCCAATTCTCAGCATGGAGGAAGGGTCATGATGAAAGTGTTCAGCTGTGATCAGGAAGAGATTATCGACTAAGCAATGGCGGAAAATTCAAGAGAACCTGGATTTTAACTCCAGACTGTTACAAAGGCATGTGATCTAAACTCCATAGTTGATACCAACACTTACCTTTTAATTTAATTTCAGACTCACAACTTCAGAAGTCCTTATTCGTGAGGAGACACCTGCTCTTTTACTGAGGTATTCTGAGCTCTTGACATCTAGCATCTTCATACAGCAAGCAGTTTCAAAGGTTAGCTGCAGTGGTTACACGTTTTCTTTCATTAGTTTTAAATTCGATGAGTTTTGAAAGATAAGAGTGCTCAGTTTGGTTTCTCTAGACGCTGTATTATAAAAATAAACACCCTCCTCTATCTTTTATAAATGGGGTGATCCGATTTATTCATTATCTCATCTTCTTTTCTTCTTGTCTTTCTAATACGATTTTCATTATGCTTCAATGTCTGTTATAACTCTTAGTAAGGTAAGGAATTAAGCACAGTACTATAGATGAGAATGAACTCCTGATTTATAGTGAATTATTTTTACACCCACAGATAGTGGTTTTTTGACAGCAACTGCATTGGTCATTTTTCAACTCACTTCAAAGCCAGACTGCAATACCACAGATATCTTCCGTAATTAAAAAAGAACAAATCATCTTTATAGAAAATTTTAAATAAATTTCCTAAAGTAGAACAGGCAACTCCATTTTCATTGCTTTCTTGTTCAGATTTTCAATGTAAATAATGAATGCTTTCTAATAAATAACCATTTGAGCTGGCAAATGTCAGGGTGTTCTGACATTTGTCTTAAAAGTGGGGAAAATCTTCTATTGTTAAGCAAATCTATGTTATCCAAAATACATAGACACATACAACAGGAATTTGTTTTGGAGATATATAATTTTCCAGAGGTTTTTTTTTTAGCCATTCAAGATTTTTCATTTTTAATGATATTAGCAGAGTATGGTATGTCAAGAACAATAGTTATGGAGCAGTAAATCTTGTAGGGCATTAAAAATTATCTGGTCAAGGAAAACCTCGCTTGAAAAGATACTTAAAATAGGGATGCAAACAAGTAATGTATATAGATATGTTTGTTAGAATCATACTGAAATGAAATGTATCTAAAATAAGATTGGTTAGTTTTACAATGCATTTGCTTATGCCTTTTTATGATTAATTTCTTCTGTGTAGATATAATTAAATAACAAAGAGTGAAAAATATATTTTTAAAGAATTTTTACATCAACTTTAACTGTTAAAATTTGAATGCATTTTTTAAATTACATGAATAATTAATTTAATATGTTGATTTGGGAGGGGTTGTATTTGGGAATTTTATCACACAGGGAAATCTGTTCCATAGCTCTATGTAACAAGCTGAAAACTCGAGAAAAATCTAGCTGGGGAATAAACTGTAAAATATATGAAGGCCTAAATTTTCCTGACTGTTTTATGTGAGTAGACCTTAACCTTCTCAGAGCCTGACCAGCCCTGTGAAAGCATAAAAATTTCTTTCTACTTAAATACTTGTAAAATGAGGTCCTCAAAGTTTCCAGGTGTTTCAGTTCCTGTTTTCAGGTACATATGATTTCTATGCATATATTCAGGCTCTTTAGACTTGGATTATCCAACAGTGATAGTTTATTTTTGCCCCAGAACAGTTGAAGCACAGTAAATGAGATTGGTACTCAGAATTAAACTCAGGTCATCCTTCTGGCAATTTCTGCTGTAATTTAGACCCATCATTTAACAATGCTTTAAAAATTTTAAGAAACCTTTCTCACAACATCATAGGTAGAAGCCTCTGAGTTCTAGATACATTCTTTGAAAGTAAAAGGAACATTTTAAAATCTCACTGTTGCCACAGATAAAGCATGATGCAGCAGTATATTTACATTACTGCAGAAGAAGCAAGATTGTCAGGGAAAAAAGGCTAAGAAATCCTTTTTTGCAACAACTGTGCCAATAACACTGATGAAATCATCAGTTATGTTTTTGACAAGCAAGAGAAATCAGTGTACTGTATATATTGCTGTGCTGACTTGTACTTCATAGGAAAAAGGAAGGGCAGAGGGTTGGGAAGAATCAATATTTGTCAGAAGGAGAGTTAAAAAGGGAAAGCTATTATAGAAGGGATTAATAAAAATTATTTTTAAAAAACTTGTTCTTGAGGATTTTCTGTTTGTTTGTTTAATTTAGCAACTCAGCATAACATCACCAAAACCTGTAGAAAGAATTCAAAAGACTGTATTGTTCCTTCTTCTCACAGAAATAGAGGGGATCAAGACCCATTGAAGGGATATGGAAATTAAGAGTAGTGTCTCCATGGCATTGTCTGCTTTGAATCCACGGTGCTTACTGAAGGTTTTTTTTGTTGTTGTTGCCTTTTTTTTTTTTTCACTTGGGACTGTCCATGTTGATGAAAAAGATGATAAATGAGACACATTCAGGGACCAGTCCAGTGCTTGGTTTCCCAGTACAAGAGAGACAGACATGTACTGGAGCGAGTCCAGCATAGGCCAACAGGATGATTAAGGGTTTGGAGCACCTGATGTATGACAAGAGGCTGAGAAAGCTGGCAGTATTCAGCCCGGAACAGAGAAAGTTCAGGGGGATTTTACCGGTGTGTAAAAATACATGACAGGGGACAGGAAAGAATGTGGAGCCAGACTCTTCTCAGTGGTGCCCAGCAACAGAGCAAGAGACAATGGGCACAAACTGAAATACAGGAAGCACTGTTTAAAATTAAGATGTTTTACTCTGAGAATGGTTTCCTAGAGAGGTTATTGAGTCTCTATCCTTGGAGATACTCAGTACACAGTCCTGGTCAGCCTGCTTTGGATGACCCTGCTTGATCAGGGCTGTTGGATTACAGGCTTTCAAGAGGTGCCTTCCTGCCTCAGCGTTTCTGTGATTTTGTGACTCTGTCATACAATTCCCAAGCTGCAAGAGAAAGCATTCTTTAAATCTTTCTGTAGTATTTTTCTTTCTTTTAGCATCCTGTTGCCTCAGAAACCTTTCCTTCTGTTGAGTGACATCTATGATGCCACAGATAGCTGCCTTAGAGGGTATAAGAGGTGTTCATGGTTTTTCATTTACATTAATTGCCAACTAAGTCTCCACTTGAAAACGTTTTAAACACAAGAAACATGAAAGTATTTCTTCCCTTTTTTCTTCTTAATAGTATCCTTGTTGTGAAATTCCAAGCAGTCATAAATAATGAACAGTATGAACTCTTGAGTTGCATTTTATATGTGTTATGAATTGAAATAATAATAGTAATCATTAATAAACTCCAGAAAAACAGCAATTATTTAAAAAAAAAAAAAAAAAAGAACTAGTAAAGAAGAAGGAATGACTCTTTGATTCAGGTGAACCGTGCTATGTGTTAGGAACATCACTTAAGAAAACAGTTACCCTTATCAGCTCAGTCTGTCCGTAGTAAGATAAATTTGGAAGAGTCTTAGGGAAAATTATGAGATATCAGAACCACTAACCAATACTTTTTGTTTGCTCTCATGAGACGGCTCTAACCAAAGTTCAGCCCATTTTTAGGGCAATCAACCTTATCCTGTGTTATATAAGCTACTACAAAATACAATTCTTCTCAGGGTGATCCTTTGATAAAGGCTAATAGGTACACTCAGTTTTGACCCTTGTTGTCCATATCTCAGTCTATTTTCATTATTTCTATGCATTATTCTTCCATTTTCTCTCTTTCCTCTTTTTCTTAAAACTCTTTAGATGAGTCGTTAATTGTTCTGTTGGTATTTTCCTTTAAATAGTTCCTATTACAATTTTGTTGCGTTAGCATCCTTTAGTGCCCATAAAAATACAATTTGCCTGCTCTTAGTGATTGCAGTCCAGGTATGCTTTTTATTTTTATACTTCTGCAGATCATGTTTTGGCCAGAATTTCATATTAGCTGGGTACTTAAAATATATTTCTGCCTCAAGCTATCATCCATGGTGCTAACATGGCTACTGAACTGGAGCATGCACTTTTAAAAAACTTTCTGATGGCCTGAGGATGCAAGAAGGATGTGCTTACTCTCCGTTGTAAGAACAGACAGGCAGCTCACTGAACTAACATGTATAGAAGATGGCATGGTGATGGACGGTACAGCTCTAGTTCACATGTTAGGGTAGAACTGTAGTATAAGAAAACACAAAAAGAATTCTAGAAATCATAATTGGCCACAAAATTAACATTTGTCAAGATATTTTAAGGAATATTGCAACTCTATTTTCCAAAATCTCATTAACAGTACATATGACTTGAAGCCAAATTTCCTATTTCTCACATGTCATTTATTTAAACTCTCTCAAAAATTACAAACCTGACAGCCGGTAATATATTGTACAATGGCACTGAACCTTTCCTGATTATTTTATTGCCCGCCCTTCCAGTGTTTCTACTTGGGAGTCAGCTTGACAGGATTATTTTGGATTGGTGTTTTAATTGTGGTCTAAACGGGATTTGGAAATATGGATCTGAATTTTTCTTTCCATGATCAAGCAAAACCTCCTGTGGTGTCCAATGTGATTTCAGACTTTTCCTGTTCACAGGGAATAAGACTTGCAGAACTGATAGGGTGCCTTTTTGTAGGTAACCCTTTCCATGAAAGACAACAGAGCAGTCATTCTCTGAGTACTCCTCAAACGTTAGAAGTCTTTGGAGGAAAGGGAAAATATTGGAGATTTTGCTTTTTCTTTGGCTTTAACACCCAGAAGGTTTACAATAATGTGTTACTGAGACTCCTATGTAAAACAGTGTCTCCCATTTTGGCTGGCTACTGGTAGTGTAATTGTTTTCTTCTCATCTATATATTTTTTAATTAAAAAAAAAGGGGGGGTGGTGGGGGAGGCAGGAAATCCAAGCAGATATCCTTTTCTTTTTTTTTTACTTCAGTGTGGAAAACATGTTATCTAACCAGTTGAAGTGCAAAGTTGTAACTCTATATTTTACAGTTATACCACTTCAAACAGCAAAATGATAGAATTTCCTAAAGACACCATTCCATGATATATACAAATGCAGCATTCAAAAAAGAGAAAAAATTACTAATCTAGAAAAGAGAGTATTTTCACAAAAATATGAAAGCAAATAGAGAGTCAAGGCCTCTGGATGTTCAGAACAGCTGCAATATTTTCACTTAAAAGTCTACAATTCAAGCAAAGCAAGTATTTCATTTCCCAGCATGTACTACTAGTTATATGCTGGGAGCAGAATTACCCTTAAATGACTGAATCTAAGTACTTGCTGTCTTAGTGTTTGAAAACCCTCAGCTGGGAAAAGAGAGACGCTTCCCCTTAAAGACTAACATGTACGTGCTGATGCACATCTATGTTCACACACAGGAAGGAGATACCACTGAACAGCTAAACAAGGAAATAGATTTTGTTTTTTATTCTAATTGCTGCCAGCCCTTTTACAAGTTTTATTCCCAGAATGCATAGTTCTATAGTCTAGATCTGGTTCTTCAGAAAGTTCCACTTCGTGTATTTTCATTTGTTTCTACCTTGGACAACGGCATCATGATTTGCTTGGAATACAATTGCAAATCATGGAAACAAAAAACCAGTCAGGTTGCAGAGGATCTCTGGAGGTCATGTAGTCTTCCCTTTTCTATTTAAAAAGGGATAATTTTGAAACTAAATTAGATTACTCAGGGCTTCATGAAGGCTACAGAGGAACTGCCATTCTCCTGAGCATCAAATACGAGATAGATGTTTAATGGAATTGTAGACTATTAAGTAGAGAATCAGTGGTGGCTGCTGTGCTCTGCATTAGGTGAAAAGCATTTTTGAGGTTTTTGTTGTTGCTTTTTTAATTTTTTTAAACAATAGTGAATATAGAAACGTCTAAAAACATTGTTTGGTGTAGAAACATCAGAATTGCTGCAGTAAAACAGAAAATTTGTCCATTTAGTTCTCTATTATTGATGCATCGGTGGACAACTCAATGCTCAAAAAACCTCCAAACCAGCAGGAGATAGTCTGGTGTATATCTAATACTTTCCAAAAGCAATAGCTGGTAATTGCAGATATTCTTGTTCACATCAAAGATTCATTAATTTTAAAAATCTCTTTATGTTTCCATCTTTAGCAAAGCTTTATGGCAACTAGTTTGACAAAGTTGTCTAAGAAATATTTTCTTTATTCATTCTGAATTTGCATATTTCTTATTCTGTCACATGTAAATGGTACCATGGTATGATTTACACTGCCTTCCATCATAATGTATATATTAAGCAATGCAAGGACAATGTACTTTCTTTTGCCCGAAAGTATCTGCATCTGTAAATTGATCTACGAAAAATGAAAGTATGCTTAATGATAAAATAGGACAGGTCTGAACCAAACAGCAGTATGTTGAGTAAGGCTGATTACTTAGAGGGTAATTCGGTGGAGCAATAGTTCAAGAAACAGACCAACCAAACACTCCAGAGTTCTGGTCAAAGAAGAAATTGCAACCTTCCATCCTTTTGACTGCCATAAGAAAGTCTAGACTACAGATCAGTCTCCCCAATTCCAAATATGGTAAGGTCACATCGTCTCTTCTAGTGTGCTTCTGACTTCATATGCTGTACGAGGACACTGGGTACTACATCTGCTGAAAAAAACAAAATGAAAAGAAGCTCACAGGACCTCAGTGCAGTCACATCCACAGAGAGGAATTTTTGAGAAATAAAGGTATTTTGACAGTAGCTTCAGCTGGATCAAAATTGACAAATTTGAGGTAACAGCATATTATTATCAGTCTGTTTCTATTTATTATTTTCCCATAATTTTAATTCTTGAACTTCATTTCTGTCTTCTTCTGTAAGTTCCTGAGTCTTGCTGTCATTCTAAAACTATTATTTTCTTTGTGTCTCACGTAAGGATAGATACTCTTTTTATGAACGATCATTGGTGCCTTTATGAATTAGTTCTCCAGTGAAGATCCACCATTACAGCAAATTACTTTTTTCAACTATACAAAAAGAGTCTGATTTTTTCAAAATGCAACTAAGCCTTAGCCAGGGTATTGGTTAATTCTTTAAAGGGAGGAAAAGTTTTTTGTAGCTGACGAGGGAGGGGGAAACGAACTTATTAGCAAATGTTTTACATTGAATTAGCTTTACCCAAAAAATTGACTTAAGAATAATGTTTCACTAAACCAGATATAAAAATGAAATGAAAATAGTTTATTTCAATTAACAATATTAATTAGAGGCCTTACACCTGTAAGGAATTTATAACACACACATTGGCCAAAAAACTTCTGATTGGCCTGTGGAACAATACTCTGTCTTGTTTTAGGCACCAAAAAGGGCTCACCAAGGTACACACCAAAGTGTACCCGCCATTCATGATAATATAGCAACCCAACATGGTTTCAGTGCTGGTGTCTGACTCTACAGATGGCCCTTTAACCTACTGAGATTTGTGCAAATGGATCCTTATTTAAGTTCCCGTAGTATTAATTAATTTCAAGTGAAAAGATGAAGTTTTGTATTAAAAAATTGACAAAATGGTGTAATGAACAGGCTTGGGAGAATATTGTATGTGTGTGGTGAGTTGTAATTTGTACCTTACTTCTGCTGATGAATACTCAAATAAAGAACAAAAAAGATTCTCTTTGCTTCGGCTTCCAGCCTAGAGAGTGTTGTTGTATTTGCAAGGACAGTTTTTATTCTCTGAAATGAAAAAAACAAGAAGAAAACATAAAATAGCCCATTAAAACCAAATTTTTCTGTTTGTGTCTGGCCTGCTCATCAGGAACTGCTTGCCCTGTAATTGAAGTTAACTATCCATACCAGTACATATGTGAGTAACTCTACTGCTCTACTATAGTCCTCTCAACCAAGAGATTAATAAACCATAAAACAATAAATTCCATCAAATCCCAGATTACTGGGGTGAGAAGGAGACAAAGAAGTTGCTGCAAGATGTTTGGTCTAAATGCCTGAATAAGAAAAGTGGGCCTGTGGCTGCTGGGTGATTTTCAAGAAGGTACCCTGGCCATTCAGTGCAACATTGTTTTCCACCACACATAATTTTCATACCTTATTTTAAGGGCACTCTTCAATTTTCAGTTATAGGAATGTGTTTAATTCCCTGAACTGTGTGCTGAATGTTTGTTTCTTAGAATTATCCTAGGCTTTAACACATAAACAAAACAGGTGGCTGCCAAAAGCATGGAAATATTAAAAGCAGCAAGGTGTTTACTGCCTGAAAGAGAAACTGCACTCCATGAAGATCACATTTTAAAAAAAAAATTAAAAATCTGAATTGAAGATGGTTTGAGAAGAAGTAGAATAGTGAGAGGAAGAAAAGACAAGACGTGTTTAGATACTCTTTTGTGTTTATCTGTTACAGGACAGAATTATTCATTTTGAGTAGCATATCAATATTTCATTAGACACAAGAAACACAATTTTTAACATTTAGCAGAAACAAGGTGTATTAGCCCATTCCCTCTATTACGGAAGAATTATCTTTACAGAATACCTGTGCGCAGCTGTACCGCTACATTTCAATCCTGTATGTATTCAGCATTGATCTGTTTGGGTAGACAGAAATATGCACATATATTTATGCCTCCGTGTGCTTTTATCTGACTGTGTGTACAGGTTTATGTTTAAAAATGATACATAAATACATATTTATATATGCATATGTGTGTATATAAGGAATAATATATTTATGTCAGTGCTCTTTCACCCTGTTTGAACATGGACTGCATTCTGGAAGCAATAAGGTGATTTCTTGGGGATTTATTGGGAAGCGCCTTCTTTGACCAGTTACAAGTTGGAAAAAAATCTTCAGAAGAAAATATGCCCATCAGGTACAAGGAGACTGCTCCTCCTGCTCTTCAAGCATTGACTGAATTAGTCTTATAGTTTAGAAAGTGATGTAAATTAATTTTGCTGTAGAACATTTAAACTGGAGTATAATGGAATAATGTACAGAGCCTTTAGGAGAACTGTAGGGGGCATTTGCTCTAAGAACATTACAATTACTTCTTTACAGTTTTAGACGGTTTCTCATTAAAGTTCAGGTCACATCTGCAAAATTTTCAAAAATTCATAGACACACTGAGGATCACTTTCCACCTCTACTTAGCCCACAACTTGCTGCATTTCATTTTTTCATAGCATTGGCATAGAAAAGTAATTGTTTCCTTTAGTACCAATCATTTAACTGAAGTATTTCCTCCATATTGCCCTTCTAAGTCTCAAAGGGAAGAACACAAATCAAGCATTTTTCCTAAGACTGGTGCACTTACACTAAAGGAAAAGGATTTTCAGGAACAGTTTTGATCAAAGAAGCATGTAGAAAAGTTGCTTTTTGTTGCCTTTTTTTCTTTCTTTTTTTTTTTTTTTTAAATCAGGGAAGATAACCATAGCAGGAGAGACACTGGTGCAAACCAACTGGAAGGGAAGCAAAGGCTAATAAACAGCCAACTGCGCCTCCAGTTGCTATCTGAATCTACCAGATATAAAGATCCATTCTCAAAGATGCCCACTGCAAAAAGCTATTCATAATTCAAGAGTAAGAGTTCCATGTGAAAAGCTAGTCAAGATCAGTAGCCTTGGGGAACATCTGCCCTGGTCTGATAGAGAATTTGATGGCATGTCATTCTTGCCCAAGAAACAAACTAAGGCACAATAAGAGAACTTAAACTATTTTCTGCAGCAAAGGTAGCCATCAGATCTATCCTTAGTGTATAAAGTCTCTACTCACATTCAAATACAGCCGTGGATTATAGACCATCCCTGGGTTTTGATCTGCTACACTGTCTTTAAAAAAGCTGTTAATAGATTTAGTGGACAAGAAGAAGACTCCAACATCTGGTAGAAGTATTGACCTTTCAAGAGTGGACATGATTAAAGATTAATAGGTTCTTTTATATACCATATTTATTTTTCTTATCTAGAGGATATTGTATTTTTCCTCTGGCTGTGTAGCCAATACTGTTTATTTCAATTTGCCTTTCAAGCATAGGAGAACACTGCAAGCTAGTATAGATGAGAATATAAGGACTAAGTACTGCAACTTCTGTTTCTCCTCTTCTTTTTGCAACCTTCACATTTAATTTTTAATGTATCTGCACATGTTTAAGCCATCACTACACAAGTATACATCAATAACGTATTATCTGTGTGCAGTTCACACACTCTGTAGGCATCTATGGGTGAGGAGCTACAGTGGGGATACCATAATCATGCAGTGAAGCCCTCAGTTCATATTACTTCAGCTGAATACAGCTATTCAATTAAAAGTTAGAGATGACTATTCAGTTAGATAAGCTGCTAAAATTAGATATCTCTCTGTGGCAGCACTTACTTCTTGTCTTGTCATCTTTTCAGAAGGACTTTAGCTGGAAATGAAAGAGCTGAGTTACATTTTCTTGCTCTGATTCATCCTGAAGTAAAGTTGGTGGGTTTTGATTAGACTCTTAATGCAGGGAAGTGAAAGCCTTTTCCATAGGGATGCAAAATCAAGCCTTCGTGATAGTTGCTAATTATAAACACCTTGGGCCAGGGGTTGCTAGCTTCTTTGATGTTTTATGTCATGCTGTGGCATGATGTGCCGTGGTTGTGAGAACTCACACAAACAACAACATAACTTCTTTTCCTTTCCCTCAGCCTTGCTTCTCCAAAGGAAACACTTTAAAACGCTTTTGAAAGAACAATATTTCTTGCCAAAAGTGAAGGGCAGTTTTCTCAGGCAAATAAAAAGATAAACTGAATTACTGAGAAGACTAGTTCAGATTTGCACAATGCAGTACTTCATGTTTGCTCCCTGTACTATTTTTGATGTGGAGACAGGCATTGACTACATTAAAAGTGTGGAAGTATGGCTCTCCAAAGACATCACTGAATTGGCAGAAAATAGAATCATGTTTCATAATTGGGTAGAACTGGCATTTGTGAAAGCATGCAGAGATTGAAAGGAACTTGGAAAAAATTATATATAGGGTAAAATCTCCATTGTTCGGTATCTGACAATAAAGAGAGCAGGGTAGTGATAAAAATTTGCTGTAAAACTGTGTTGTGGTTTAACCCCAGCTGCCACCTAAGCACCACACAGACACTCACTCACTCTCCCCTGGTGGGATGGGGAAGAGAATCAAAAGAGTAAAAGTGAGAAAACTTGTGGGTTGAAGTAAAGACAGTTCAACAGGTAAAGCAAAAGCCACGCATGCAACCGAAGCAAAACAAGGAAATCACTCATCACTTCCCATCGGCAGGCAGGTGTTCAACCATCTCCAGGAAAGCAGGGCTACATGACACCTGGGTTACTTGGGAAGACAAACTGCTGCCACATCAAATGTTCCCCACTTCCTCCTTCTTCTCTCAGCATTTACTGCTGAGCATGACATCGTATGGTATGGAATATCCCTTTAGTCAGCTGGGGTCAGCTGTCCCAGTTGTTTCCCCTCCCAGCTTCCTGTGCATCCCCAGCCTACTCACTGGTGGAGTGCTGTGAGAAGCAGAAAAGGCCTTTCCTCTGTGTAAGCCCCGCTCTGCAATAAAAAAAAAGAACAACAAAAAAATCCCTGTCTTATCAACACTGTTTTCAGCACAGATTCAAAACATAGCCCCATGCAAGCTGTTATGGAAAAAATTAGCTCTATCCCAGTCAAAACCAGCACAAACACATAGCGTAAGAAGCACAGAGTAGCAGCGTGCCACACCACACATAGCTATTTAAAAGGAGTTAAAACCAAAATCTATATATTACTGCAAGGCTAAAACATACATATTATTGTAAGGGTGTAAAATGTATTAAAGTTTTGGGAAGGTGGTCTCTACTCAGAAACATTTATATTAGAGACATCATCAAAAGAAGCAATTTAAGGGATAACTAGCTGTACACCCATCTGACAGTGCTGCATATGCCTACATTGCAGCCTTGAAGTGTAGTTGTCATCACGTGCTTAAAAATTCAAATGTAACACATACATACACAGAAAGGAATAATACATCAATTATTTTGCTAGATTTTGAGTTTTTAAAGTATGCAAAAAATATAGAAACACAATATGTACTCAGAAGAGCATCTTGTACTAGAGGTGCCATTACGCTGAATATAAGAAAGGTCACAGTATAAACAGCCTGAAAGAGCTTTTCAAATATTGCTCTCTTTTCTGATAGGTTTGCAAGGTTAAATGGCAAACCATATAGGAAATAATAATTATAGAAATACCTTATTTGTGAGAAGGATGTTGTGATAAACAGAGCATTAAAAAAAAACCCCAAAAAACAAGCCCCAAAACAAACCACCAAACCCACCCAAAAACCCCAAGTAAACCAGGCTGCATTTCTTACAGCTTGACTGAGACTTAGTATTTCTCTCCAAGAGGTCAGCTGGCTTGCTCTGGTGCCTCAGTTTCCTTTTACTCATTTGGAAATAAGAGATATTACTTCTTGCAATGTACTGAGAGATGCTGAAGAAAATTTAGTCATGACAGAGCTAGCAGCTTAAACATTAATAATAGCTAGAGTAAACAAAGAACTATAGAACATGGAATATGAACTGTAACAACCGTATTACAACATGACAAATAGCTAAGTACAGAATTGGCCAAAAGCAACCTGAGGACGTGGTATTGCATAAGAAGATGACCACTTAGCAACTGCTTAGTAATGAAACAGCAAACAATTCAAACCAATAAAAAGCAAGAAGACCCCAGACTTTAATATTACTATTGGTCCAAACCATCTGCATGGGGGTTGGGGAACTTAGGTTGTAAGAGTATAACTGTCCAAGGCCTTTTTTGTTTCGGGTCCCTCTTTGGAGACACCCAGCTCGAGCTGTAGTGCTATTAATAAAAAGGACTTTCATAAAGGAATCTATCTTTGGGCTTATGTGGAAACCTGGAGTTGTTATGGTGGCTAGCATGCATAATTTCCATAACAGAGCTTAACTCGTTAGTTATTATAAAGCATCTAGGTCTTGACATAAAAGGTATTACTGAAGTGCAAGGGCATTATTATAATATAAAAAGAATAAAGTGTGAAACATAAAACACTTCAAGCACAGAAAAGAATGGGAAGTTTATAGAATGAGGCCAAAGGAATTGAAAAACAATTTTAAGGAAACGTGAAGCCAAGAATGAAATAATATTATTGCAGAAATATTAAGGAGAAAAGAAGTCTCTTGTTGTGGGTAACCCTTTAAGAGGCAGGAGGGATAATTTATTGGTAGACGTGAGTGTCACTGTATGCTATTTCCGTGAACTTGTTGCTACAGCATTCTCAAAGGAGGAAAAAAGGCTGAAGAGAGAACTAACAACAGGCAAATACTTAAATACTTATCCCAAATCAGAACAAGAACAAAGAAATGAAGGAGCATGGGATTACACAGGGGCTAAAAAGAGAACAATTTGAAAAAAGAAGCATGTCTAAGAAAGACATTAAAATCAACAGGACCCATCATAAAACAGGGGGAAAAACAATAAATAAGATGGTGGGAGCCTTCGTAATCAGAAGTAATAATAATAATAATAGCAGTAGTAAAAAAAAAAAGAACAAACCAAACATCCAAGTCTGGAGTTATATAAAGCAAACAAGATAATGCTGAGTAAAGGTAAAACAGAGAAGAACGAACACCAACATTGATGAAGGATTATGAGGATGGTTTCACAAAAGATCTTGGTGACAAACATAACAGTTATATATGACCAAATAACACAAAGGATTTGTCAGAGAAATTTTGGACAGAATGTACAGCCTTAAAAGAAACTTTTTGAAAACTCTATTACATAACCACCCAAAGGTGACTTTCAGCAAGGTTATCTGATATTGCAGGAGTTACATACAGTTATTTTATTATTATTTATTATTGTTGTTGTTATTTATTATTTTATTATTTATTATTATCTTCATCTTATATATTACATCCTTACATACATAAAGATAAAGAGGTATTTTGAGGACTAAAGACAAATAACATGAATGAGAAGAAACAGGCAGAAACGCACAGATATGACAAGTGCAATACTGCAGACATCGAAATGGGGTCCTGCTCTTTACACTATGCTTGGCAAGAGAAGGGTGTTCTATCTAGTCAAAAAATATGAAAAGAAAACAAAATGAACCGCAACATAAGACAGGAATTAAAAAGGTTTTCAGAGAAGAGCAGTTATACTTAAAATAGCCTGAGTAGTAAACCAACTTAGATGCAATTAAAATGTTGGTGTTTCTTTTCCCCAGAGCTAGTCAGAAAATGTTATTAAAATGTAGTTCATCAACAAAAATGAAGAAATAAATATTAAAAAAAAAAAAATTTAAATCCAAATTACTGAAAAAAAAAAATTCATCTGCTTTGAGGTTTACAATGGTTTGGGACTCACACTTTTTCTAGTAGGGAGTACAAAGTCATTTCATGCATGATCAAAAGATAAAATAAGGATAGAATATCTAAATAGTAAAAGAAATTGTTATATAAAGCTGATTTCTTTCGGGACAAGGAACAGTTATTTTAGGGGAAATTAGCAGGTGAATAATGTAACTTTTGAAATAAAAACTGTATTTTGGATCAAGACATTGTGGACATTTTGCTAAGTCGAGACAATAAGTTGACCATTACTGCATTTTTCTGGTATCTTGCAAAGGTAGAAAGTAAGCATTTCCTTGATCTATGATCACAAGAAATTATGGCAACATTATATTTATTTGTATAGATGGAACGAAGAAATGAAGAGGTGGAGAATCTATTAATTTGAAAGTATTTTCCCCTTATCTCCAATAAACTGGCTTTGTAGATTTTTTTCCCAATAAGATTATTTGCATTTTGCAAATATTACGTAGTTTTAAAAGTATACTGCCATATATCATAAGGTTCAACCACTGTCATAGGAAAGGGAAATAGTAAGCATACTTGCCAAACATTCTAATTTTTATTTTGTCTTTCTCCATTAACTGTTTTTACAGACAGATAAAATCTTGGCAGGTTTGAAGCATTTGGTAAATATTCTTTTTTCTTCCAGAATTATTTGTAAATTGGATATATATATCCAATTCTGTGAAGCCCTTGGGAGGTAGTCCTGATTTTGTTTTACTTTCTACTTTAGTAAGGACCCTTGGAATATACTTATACAGAGAATACTCTGTGAAAGCCTTTTAAGCTTTCAAATCATCAGATGTGTAATATTCATTATGAAGAGGTATGTGTTAGAGTAACACAAAGTTAGAAAAAACATAAATTTGCTTAAAATTATCTTGTGAAATAAAATAAAAAATTAACTTTTGGGTATAAATCCTACAGATTACATAAATCTAAAGAATTTAGAAATATTTAAAATAATATTTGCAGGAAAAGTATCCTTTTAGATAGTTCTAAACAGAAAAAATCACCTTTGATCAATATAAATATAAATAGAAGACAAACAACAAATAAGCCACCAAACCAAAACATTAGTTATAAACTAATATCAAAAATACAGCAAGTTTGGGGAAAACTGACCTTCCTACAAATTACCTGAATTTCAACCCTCACCACATTTTAACCTAAATTAGAGCTGTCCTGAAGGTAGTGTAGGTTGTAAAGAAAATGCTTCTTAAAGCACCCCATTTATTGTATGTTTCTTTCAACAGTGAGAAATCTATAGGCTATGGACAGATATTTCTTCCTAAGGGGCTAAAGATAGAAGTTTTCTGGGTAATGAAGACCATCTAAATCCATCTCAGATGCAGATAATTTACATTTAATTCTCTAGGAAGGCACTTTGCTTCCTATCCTGTTGTAATTATTAAACCTTTTAGTCCTCGTATGCTGATGTATTTGATATATGCTAAGGGAAATAATCTACTCAGTTGACTATGCCATACTGTGTTAGAT
The DNA here is from genome assembly GCA_009769605.1 of Bucorvus abyssinicus. NCBI lineage: Eukaryota > Metazoa > Chordata > Aves > Bucerotiformes > Bucorvidae > Bucorvus > Bucorvus abyssinicus. The sequence continues at coordinate 14,301,660 of CM020030.1, read as the reverse complement.
TTTGAGATTCTGTGCCAGTATCTAACCTAAAAATGTATTCTTTTTCTTTATGGCTTCAATAGCTCTCCTGCAAGCAAAACCCTCTCAAACTTCAGAAACAGAAAAAAAGTGTTCTTTTCAAAAATCTGAAATTTTCTGACTGATTTCAAGAACTACTGATGAACTGCTTGATCAAAACATGAGAATAGATTTTACTTAAGTAGTTGGTTCGTTTTATATTATCAGTAGCCTGATTAATTTGTCAGAGTACATAAGCACATAAGCTCTTTGAGAAGAGAATGTTTACAGGTTTAATTAGTTTAAAATCATATAATTAAGCCATATTCTCACAGTTAACTGAATCTCAGAAATTGCTCATGAAGAAAGCCTATTAGATTACTTTTCTAGTTTCCCTGCCAAAGCAGGAGTACTTCCTAGGCTGTTGCTCACAACACTTTATTTTTAATGGAGTTTAAAGTATATTATAAAAGGTGAACATGTTTCAAGCTCTCAGCAAACTAATGAGTAGAGTTTCACAATCCTACATCTGCAGGAGTCATTTGGGTGTAAGGCCCTGACTTTGCAAATATTAATGCACTGAGTCAGTTTGTATGTACTGAGTTAAGTTATTCACCAGTATCAGCTGACGACAATCTATACCCATCAGAGTAAGTGCTGCATATAGTACCTAAGAAACACTCTTCCCAGCTCCTCTGGGGAGTTCTATTTACAGTTAAAACATTGAAAGTTCAAAATAAAAGTGAAGTTCCTCTATTGTAAGTGATAATACATTTATGGTCTGAGTAAGGACAGTGCACTATCATGAAAGAAACAATTAAGAGAGGAAAAGAAATAGGAGAGGAGTTATGAAAAATCTGTAATGAAATTTCATTAAGTGCTGGAGGTGATGATGTGCTTCTAAAGAAGTAAGGACCATTTCTATCTTAGCTGCAGATAGGATTAAAATAGTCTTCAGATGCTTTAGCTGCTGTGTGCTGGGCAGCCTCATACTTTGGGATCATCGCAATTCAATAGGAGTTGAACTGCATGCTCAGAGGTCATAGCTGAGTCTGAAGAGAGTTGGTGGGTGTAAGTCATAAATTGTGGCTCTTGTTTAACCTTCTAGTGGCAACATAATGTGGATAGTGTGAAGTCGTATTCCAAAGATAGCTCACTCCAAATATAGCTCAGAAAATACTGTTTTCAAACAAGGGATACAGTTCTCATGGCTGACTAAGAAAGTTTGAGCTCCGCTACAGTTGCATCATCAACCATTAGACATAAATAATGTCATTAGACATAAGCACTAGGCCCAGTAAATTCAATAGAAGTGACCCTTCAGTAGAAGGTACCATAATATCAAATACTGCTTGTTAAAACTTAGGTAGGAAAAAAACCAGATAGATTTCTAGAATATGGAAGGTCTGAAAGTAAGTGGAAATGAAGATATTCTTTGCTTATTACTGTTCAAACTCAAGTAACATGCACTGAATCTTTTTCTACTCCTTGTAGGAAAGATCATGCGATGTTCCTCAACAGATTATTCTAGCAAAAAGAGTTGAGCAGATTTCCTCAGCGTCTAGAATGTGATTTTCTTGGTCTCTCTTTTGAACATTTTAGAGATGAACATCTCAGTAGTATCAGTGTAGGCAAGATGTAAAAATAAACAATTCCATGTTTTCCAAAATACTTCATATTTTCCTTCAGTAGTGAAGACTATTAGCTTTCACCCCAAAAAGTAAGCTGTTATCTTTCCAATATGTAAGACAGCACAGAAGACCTTTGCAGGGAAAGTTGAATTCATAGATATTCCAGTATGCTACTTGGGGAGAGATTGTATATGGTAGCTGGTGATGCCACTGACAGTACAACCTTCTAAAAATAATCTCCATTGGTTCTATTATCAAGCAATAGAGCTGGTGGAGCTATCTTTTTTGAGTCCCATCTGAGTTTATGCTGCAGAGGACAGAGATTTCAGAATGATGTGCTTAAATACAAATCATATCTGGATACTGCATGCCAATGACCACCACTAATCAAGAGAGTGCCATATAGCATTGCAATGTTACTTTGATTCACTGATTCTTTCTTGCCAGCTGTTTCTAGAGCATCTGTCATGTGATGTCGAGACGCAGCTAAGCATTCATCACATACAGTGACACCAGAAGGCAATCCTCCATTTTGCCATTTGTTAAAAAGTTTTGCTCAATCCTCCCAGCACGTCAGTGGAAGTTCTGTGTTAACCAAAGGAAACAAAATGCTAGCAAATTAGTTCCCTTAGAATATGCACATAGCATACAAGCCCTGCGATATCTCGTGATCTCACACCTATAAATAATACCATATGCTTCACCAAAACTTTTCAAGAATAGGAATGTAATTAGGTTATCCTATAATATATCCTTATTATCCTATATAACAGTGAAGTGATGAATATAAGCTATTCGTTCCAAATGAAAAGGGAAGCATAACAGAGCTAGCCACATAACTTTATCTCACTTCTAGAGTGGAATAAAGTGCTCCCCAGTCCTCCATTCTAGCCAGGCAAGTTGGGAGTCTGCGGTACTTGCTATTGTATAGACATCTGTTAAAATATCTTACAAGGTTACACAATAAAAATTGCAGAAGAGTGATTCAAGGAAAAAAAAAAAGCAAAACCCACTGATATCCTGGGAAGGCTATAATATAAAATAGTAATAGAATATAAAATAGTAAGAAGAATATGTATTTTCTTCAGTGTAGAACATTAGATATCTTTATGAGTAGATGAGACTGCTCAAGAACATGAAAAAGAGAACTCTAGTACTTGTTTAAGATTTTGACACAGAATGGAAACACAGCAAGGAAATGAAACGTTAACACACTGACTATATCCTTTATTTATGTAAATGCATATTTGTGGATTTCTCAACCCTGCCTTCTCATAAGTCAGTCACTTGCTTAGGTTTACATAGGGAGTCCTGCTAGGGAACACCCAAAGGCATTGTACGAAATCAATACAAGAACAAATATGCTTAAATATTCATGAATACGACTGTTCAATGCCACATGGTCTCAGTTTAGCCTGAAAAGCAGGCAGGGATTCCAAGGATTTACTCTTTTCATATTCAAGAAAGCACCAATTTCACAGTTAAAAGTTCATTAGAAATGCATTAGATTAGATGAATACAAAACTGTACAAATAACTACATGCTCTGTAAAAAGCCTGGCACCATTATGCTCTATGGTGGCAAATGAGCAATTAGAAAAGAAGATGTACAGCTGCTTCATGAGCCTCACAACAGCAACAACACTGGCAGTGGCTATGAAACCTCATAACCTCAACTCACTTTCTGTGGGAGAGATGAAAAAGTACCATATTGTAACATGTATAACCCATAAATTACTCCCTCCCACCACAAATTTAGCAGCAGTTCTTGTAAATGCATTCATGTTACACAAATTTAGACACAACTTCTGTCCAAAAGTCCCTGATCTCCCTACTCCAGATTCTTTGTGAGTCACCTAACAATGGGATATATTTGCAGAGTTGATCCAAGGAACATTATTTTAACAGGCATGAATTATCTGAGGTGCAGATGCATATAAAAGTGCAGTCTCCATGAAATAAAGGACTGTTGAGGTCTCATTTCCAACAGAATCACATTTCCGAAATGATTAACTATTTAACTGGGACAGACTAACATTTTCTTCTGGTTTTGCATGTACTTTATAATCTCCCACAGAGTTCTTTTGTACCAATATGATTGCTATTTCCATTAGTAGCAGCCTTTCTTTGATGTTATGCAAAATATCTTGTTAGCATTTGCTTAATAATAGCTATTAACAGTGAACCTCTGACTCTTCAAGTTGTGTTTACTCTTCTGGCCTGCTACCTATCTATGAAAGTTCACTAACGTTAGACAGTGTATTAAAAATCATCAATAGAAGATAGAAAGACACATTTCCAAGTTTCCATAAAACCTTGGTGCCTCGCAATGTCATAAGCTGCCTCCAAGGGCCATTACGGTCGTACTTTTTGAAAATCAATCTCTTCACAGGTGCAGTCACCATGGGCAATTGTTTCTGGAATAAGGACATTGAAGAGGTGTATTCTGTATACAAGCTCAAGAGAATATTCTGTGGTTAAATCTCAGCATCTCACTCCGTAATCTACACTGAACAAGACTGACTATCCCATCTAATGACATGCTAGATCATGCAATTTTTATCACAATTATGACAGCAACGCAAATCTCTCCTTTGGTCAGGCTGTCTATTTTTCACACATTTGATTGTCTTTGAAATTTTTTGCCCTGGACAGCTCAGACTGTATTAAGCCAATAGGTTCCTAACTTGGGTTGAAGGGGACACCAGAAAGAGAGTTTGATCCTAGAGGACACATTTTTCTTGGTAATCAAGCTGAAAATGTAATGGCTTGCCCAGATTCTGTGTTAGTGTTTGATTTTAGTCAGGTTACAGACTATGGGGTGATACCACCCAGTGCTTTTTATATAGTTCAGTTGCTATCGGTGCCTTTTATGGTTGTATAGATCAGGACTTGATTTGGATTAAAAAATACATAGAGATTGTATGTCTCATACAAAAAATTAAGTTATATATACTTTAATATTATATGCCCCGAGGATGTGTGTGTATGGATGAGAGAGGCTTGGCTTAACTTTCTGTATTTATTGAAATTCCTTTTACATAGAATCATAGAACTTACAACCCCATTAAAAAAAAAAAAAAAGGAAAAAAAAAAGAAAAACAAACAGAAACCCCCCCATATAAACTAGTTATTTTAAAACTGTGTTGAAATCAAATCTGGATTTGGAGGGCAATGGGGCAGAGCGCTTGGAAATATTGAAATTAAATAAAAATATTTCATTTATTTCTTCAAGTAAAAACATAAAGAATATAATTTTATGATTGGTTCTGTAAACTGGAATTGAACCATGATTACCCTATAAAAGGAAAGTATTTTAATATATTTTCTAGTGAAAGTTTGAAGGTAAATTAAGCAGTAATATTACCCTATGTTCTCTATGTAGCAGAAACTAGAAAAGGCTAAGAAAATTCCTCTTAGAAAATTAGGCCAGCTAATTCTTAGTCTTTAAATGACAATATGTCATCATTGACAGAAGAGTCACTGAGTTTGTCTACTACATTATCCTTTGATTTAAAAGTCTGACCTGCTGTCTAAGAATTAATCTGTGACAAACTATAGGACCTTTCCAAAATTAAGTGAAATATTTCCAGAATTTGTCTATGTAAGTGAAAACTTGGCATATAGAGGTGCACTCTTACAAGCGTAATAGAATTACATCATAAATTTTGGCTTTGGGTGAATTAAACTGCAAAGGTAGCTGTTTTTTTCTTGTGGGAAAGAAAAGCATCCCTGCTACTGAGTTGTATCAGTAAAGCCACAGTGGAAAAGCTATGCTTAAAGTTGAAATTATTCTTTCTTTCTATCTTGTTTCCACTAGTATTATTTTCTGAATAAATTATTGTTTATAACCTAAAAACATACCTTTTGGAAAACAACTTTGAATTACAAGTATTAATCTATCCATTGCTCATATGTGAAGACTCATCTATAATTTTTTTTTTTCCCTTGTGTTCCTGGTCTATACAGATTCTGGGAAAAGTGCATCACTTGAACTATGCAGAAGGCTTATTTTTTAAATAGTCACAAATATATAAAAAGTAGACAATCATACCTATGCCCTACTGAATTCCATAACCACAAGGGGGCAGAACAAACATTAATCACAGAAATCCAATTTACTTTCATTCAAGACACTTAGAAGTTGCATTCTCTAAGCATAGCACCAGATTTCTCTTCCATTTGGATTAAAACATTTGCTGGAGACGTTTTTCCAAGCAGTTTTTACATCTTTATCTTTAATAATTATAATATATTAAAAAATAAAATAAAATAAAAATATTAGTTTCCCGAAATCTTGAAAGCACCACTTTGGAACAAAAGGTGATTAAAGAAAAAGGGGGGCATGTGTGTGTGTGTATTATTTTGGGGGTGTTTTTACCCAGTATTTTATCAAGTGGAAACATTTTAGAATTAGATTTTTGATTAAAAAAAACAAATTATGAGAGTGTTCTCAATTTAAGCCTGAAAAATTTCTTTTAATTCTGAAACTGATTCAAAATGGGAACATGCCAGTACTTTAATACTGGCAAGGCAAGTAAGACATTAGAATGATTATAATATGAATTATATTTATAGTTCATGGGCTAGTGTGGTCTTTGTAGTGAATATAGAATGTGTGTGTTAAAGGAAGTGAAATAGTATTATTTGGGGAGGGGGTGTGTGTGTGTGTGTGATGCATTATTCACTGACTTTATCATATACCTGAAGGCCAAGACACCTGGTACAGTACTGAATTTTCTGTGCTATTGTTTGTATTATATAAAGAAAAATATAGCACATGCAGAAGGGCTGGCATTTAAATGTTGGTTAAGTAGGCTGTGACTGTCAGCACTCACAGTTCTTCAGCAATGAAGTACAACACAGAAAAAAGGAGGAGGGCAGATGGACTAAAAGTAATCTGCTTCCAAGCAGTAGCAAGTTCTGTTTACAAACAGAATCTCTTTCAAAGCAGTTGGAGGTTATTTTCATAGAAATGTTAACAGACCAAATTATGGCTTATATTCATATTTCTCTGCTGGCCAAACAATCAAGAGTAGCCAGACTGAGATGTGTGCCACCTTCATCCTGGCTCCCAGGAAAATGTTGTGCTGCAGGCTTCTATGGAGGTTTAATGAGTGGAAGAGACCTGGGGGTGTCTGATGCACGGCCAGAGACCAATCTGAGTGTTAACATATATACACATAGGTACATGTGTATAAAAATTTTAACACATATTAAAATATATAATGCTTCACATTTACCTGTTCTGCTTCTGATGGAAATGAACTGCATACAGAACAACATATTACAGATCAGCTAACGGTCAGACTGAGAATAGTGCTGCTGCTGCTAGACAGACAGGCTGCAAATTGCTCTGCTCAAAGGCAAAGAATGAATTTCCTCATCTTCATGTTATACAAACTATGGCCTCATTTTCAGGGCATTCTCTGGCATTTTGAGAGGATGCTGCTTTCCATACCAAGGTGGAATGAACTTGATCTCACGTTACCAGCTCTTTTGATGGACCTCAGACCACACACCATCACAGCGATTGCAAGCTTTTTGGGATTGGGATTAGAATTCAAGATGATCCTGTCAAACTGAAGAAGTGATCTGTAAAGATAAGAAAAAAATAATGGAAGTATAAAAAAAAGTTTCACTGTTAATCTGAAAGAATATGGTACTTGAGTACAAGATGTCAGCTACTAATTTTCCAGGAGAGAAGCTAAGGATTTGTAGTTGCAGTTGATCATCATCAATCTCAGGCTGCTTGGGAGAATGCAAACTATGGACAGTAAAAAAGAGCACAGGCTATCACATATGCATTAATATTCTTTATTTTGCATTGGTGGGATCTCAGAGCATGAAGAAGTATTAGAGTAGATAAAAATGTTGTGGGATTTTTGGACTCCAAAGGCCAAAAAAAAGTGGACACATTAGAATAAATTCAAAGGAAACCAGTAAGGATGTGGTTAACAAATAATGTCTGAAATGGGGCTGTTTAGCTATCAGGAGGAAAAAAAAAAAAAAAGACAAAACATTATATTTGTTTTCAGATGTGCAAATGTGGCTTCCACAAGGAAGGGAATAGTTGGTCCTTCATAATAAAGAAGTTATAACAGAAAAGATGTTAGAGAGCAGAAAAATATTTTTAAAGTTTAGATAGTAAACCACTGAATTTTTGCCCGCAAAGAGTGTAAAACCTCTGTGTCATTGAAGAATTTCTTGAAAAGGCAGGATAAACTTCTGTTTGTATCTCTGAGTGCAGCAGCAGGAAGGGTCCCTTTGGAGTTCTTATTCCCCCTATTTCCTATGATCCAGACTTGTCCCTTTCTTAAGATACTATAAAAGACAGCGCAGAAAGAACCGTGCCTCGACTATACCACCCAAGGAGACCCTCCGGTGTGCTCTTTGCAACCGGTCTTGCCTATCCCGCATTGGCCTTTTCAGCCATCAACGCGCTTGCAATAAGCGTGGGCAAAGCCCTTCCCAAATCTTCGTCCGCGAAGCCAAGCCATGATGATGATGATGATGATTTCCAAAAGTAAACAAAAAAAAAAAAACCAAAGCAAAAAGCAGCCTGTGGCCTTTTCTGACTGTTCAGACTGGTCTTTTAAGACTTTCTCTCATTTCCCTTATTGATATAAAGGAAATATAGATGATGTAAGTAGTGATGTAACTAGCCCAAGAAGCCAGGAGAACATCTGAAAACAGGGCCAAGTAGCCTTTGCCAAAACCTGTGGGCTTGCTCTATAAAATCAGAAAAATAAAGGCATTCTTCAATAAGATCACATGCAATCACAAATGTAGAAAATAAAATGTGTTTTCTAGCACGTAGAGGAAAAAGAAGAGTTCTCTAAGAAATACGTGGGAAGGCAATGGCTGAAACCGAATATGAGACCTAAATGATCACAAGAAGTAAAGGTTCTACAGAGTGAAAGGAAGATAATAAAAACATAGGAATGTTTTGTGGAAGAAAGAACTACAAAGCAAAATGAGTGCATGTATGATACTAATTTCCCGTGTACTTCCAATCTGTACTTGGATCAAAGAAGAATTTTTTTTTTTTTTAAATCAGTTAGAATTACAAAGAGTTTGTGATAAAGTAAAAGATTAGTTAGAACTTCTATCTGATCATTATCATAGTCCTTGGTGAATTATTTCTGGCATAAATAGCTTTACAGTTTCAGGGAAAAGTTAACTAAATTGTGAAACTGTAGAAATTACTATAGCATACTTTGGGGAAAAAATTGTAATTGTTTCCCAGGTAAACTTAACTGGAATAACGGTATAGTCTGAATTTCACTTTGGCTGTGCGTTTAATGTATTGGCTGTGCCTTATAGATACGTTTCACTGAATTATGGTATTGATCACATTTCAGCTGGCCAATAAAACAGTGCCTCTGCATGCTTTAACATCAGTATTGTGTTTCAATAATTTGAAAATGTAGAATATATTCAACCCATGGTCACATTCTCCAAGTGATCATGTAATAACATGAAACTGGGAGGATAAGGATCGCACTGAAAGCCTTTCATGTTTTAAGAAACTGGTATGGTTGGACCAGTGTTAAAAGTCATTTCCTAAGCCATGTGTTAAAACCTTGCCTCTGGTGTGTTCTCCATTATTGTCCCCTCTCCAAAAGCCTCACTGCAAAGTTCATTCTTCCTGACCACTTGCTTTCTTAAACTCATCCCTAGAAGCCCCCTGACAAAAGACAATAAGCTATTCTTCATCCAGCTAAACAGCGAGAAAGGGACATCTGGATGTCTCCCAGCTCTTACAGGCTACAAAAAAAATTTCCTCAAAGGGAGCACAGAGACATTGCTGCTAGGAATTTGGAAACAACCTGTGAGCCCATCACTGCAAGGAATCTACTCTGACTGTCAGAGAGGGGCTGAGGGACCTTGGCTGTGAGGACAAGTATCCTGCATCTCCAGCAGTGGTGCCATGCAGGCAGTGCTGCACGACCTTAGGGGTCCTCCTAAAGCTCCCACACCACTTAGGGCCAAGGCGTCTTCAGCTCAATGGCAAAACCTAGCAGTATGGCAGATTAACCTGTGTTGGTTTTTTACTGTAACTCGGTACTTTCTGGCCACAATTTTTTGCCTCGGTTGCAGTTCAGTTTAATACAGTTTGGATGACGTGATAAAAATCCAGGGTGAATTTAGCGAACAGACCATTTTTCATACCACAAAAAGTGAGTCAGATATTGACTTAATGGATTTGGAGAAGGCTTGAATGAGTCATTCTTCTCCCAGTTAATTGATATTGCTAGGACATGCTAAATGTATCCCTAAATAGCGAAATAATTTATAGAATGTGCTTTTCTGGCTGTTAATTGTGCAGCTGGATAACTGCATTTAAAAGCTCATCCAATTCTCTTCAAATCACTAGAAGGTTTTCCACTGACTCAGAGGAAGATGAAGTAGATTTTGAGGGACCATTGTCAAAGGCAAGAGGTGATTTGACTGTATAAAAAAACTTCAGGATCTTGTTACTATAAAACATGCTGTATCCTTAGAGATTTTCCAAAGCTCCAAGGACAGATGAAACCCTCCTTTATCATCCTTTTACTTTTCTAAGAAGGAGATAAATCTGCTGTTTGTTTGGGTTTCGTTTTTTTTTTTTTTTTAAGGACACTGACCTTTTCCAATAGCCTTAAAACATTTCATGCATACAAACTGAGGGCCACAAAGCAGGTGACAGTTTTAACAGTTTGAATAAGAGCTCCTTTGGGTCCTAAGACGTACACGGTATTGTCTGCTCTTGATGTATGTCTTCAAAAGTGTGTATGTTACAAGTATTTGCTATAAGCTTTGTTGTGATGGTCTCGTATATTTTTTTTCTCAGTTTAAACTTTTTTGACCACTGAAACTCTAGCCATAAATATGATAAACTTGGAGTGAAAAATACAAATGAAATTGTCAAAATTCTCAGAAGCAATTAAGTAACTTGGTCATTCGTTAATTATTGGCATGCAGTATTCACTAACTTAATTCCCTTGGAAAGTAAGAACAATGTCTTCTCTAGTGCTATTTAAGACAGATATTCTGAATGGCACTAATGATGTAATATATTAAAATATATGTCCTACTCTCCTACTGGGAAAACAGGTGAATAAACATATTCAGCCACTGGAAAAACAAACAAACAAAACAAGCTACTAAAAAACCCAAGTTAATTAACTTTCTCTTGTGTAGAGAAACTATAATATTTTGTGGTACATTATTCTGTGAAACAAGTTCTGTTTTGAAAAGACATGGAAAAGAAATCATCCAAAGGGAGGAGGCCCTTTGTATTTATATTAACATCAGCTCTGGCCTTTGTTATAGCAGTCAAGAGTTGAGCTAAAGAGATCAGAAGGAAAAGAAGATAGGGCTTGCTTTCTTTTTAATGTTTAGCATTTGATTTCTTTTTTTTTTTTTTCATCTGAAGGTCACTAGACTTGAGTTCTGATAAACTGCCAAAGCAGGCAGATTCCAGAGGCAGTCCTCTGAATGACAGGCTCAAACTGAGGCACAGACATGAGTTTTCTTCCAGCTTATCTCAGCTGCAGTAACAGGGCTGTGGTCTATCCAGAGCTTTAAAGGTCACAAAAACACCTTGAATTGTACTGAGAATGTCAACACGAAGATTTGCCTCAGGGTAAAATATTTAATTGTCTATGTAACAAGACGTCATCCGTCATTCTACCCATAATGGAGTTTACAGCGTGGAAGTTAGAAAACAGTTGATTGATTTTCAGTAGGAAAATGTTAGGAAGACATAGTCACAGGGTCCATTCTCAGATGATGTCAAATGATCACTGCCCTAAGAGAGTACAGCAGCAGCAATATGTACAGGAGGGAATAAACCACAAAAGCAGCCAAGAGAGCAGGGGACTGGACTCCTTTGGGAGCTCGTGTTCTCCTGCTCATGACAGAACTTGTCAAAACTTCTTGGCTTATTGAAATCAGACCAAAGAAACATATGGATTCAGACTTACTTACATATCACCTTCATTTAAGTAAACAAAGATATTGAGTAACTTTTTCACACAACAGCTTCAAGAAGTGTTATTTCACTGACTGACAAAATGGGGACCTGAAATGCAGAAATTATGTAGTTACCTATCTCCGTAACAAGTCCTTAGCTACTTCCCTGTAGAAGTAATTGGGTTGTCTGTAAACAGCCAAAATTTTACAGTCTGGCTTATTCAAGGATCTTTCAACAACTCCACATACCTGTTCATGTGAACAAATTCCACGTGACAGTCTATATCCAGTATGAAATTAAGACAGTGAGAGCTTAGGTACACATGCTTCTTTGTTCCTTGATTTAGCTCTACCAAACCAACGCAAGCTCTTGACAGAGATCTCCAGCACTAAGGTGAGTGACTCAACTTTCTGTGGTGACTTAATATCAACTACAATCCAATATAATCCATTACAATTAATATTGTCATGCTACATCACTGAAAGAATACGTATTATTGAACTGTAATACATTCACCTTTGGAGGTATGAGCGATACTATAGGCAGTGCTACTTCTGACCAGTGCTTGTGAAGTGATTTGAGCAGTGAATTAGACAAATAGAGAAAAATGCCAGTTGCGAAGTTGAGAAGACAAAATATTACATTCCAGTTTCCTAAGCAAATTCAAATATGTTAGAATTCAAGCAAATAAAACGAGTTTGTGGAAGTTCAATGGTGTGTTCAGAGGTTTTGTTACATTTGATCCATGACTCATCTGCATGTTAAATAGTCTGAGCAACCCTTCTGCAAGCACAGCACGGACTAGAAGCCAGAGATACAGTAAAGACCACAAAAATGTTTTACAGAGAAGCTGTACTTGGTTCTCTCATAGGAAAACAATTATATTCTTCAGCTTTTGACAGTGTGCATAGAGAGTAGAAGGGAGAAGCAAAACCATTAATATCATTATTTGGAACACTTTCAGTACATCAACACCGAAGTACTTAACTTCTGTACCTCAATTACTCTGCTCTAACTCTGAAGCACTTTGTATAGCGTCTTATCTACTGAACCAAGAAGGTACATTTAAAGAGATACTAGATCAGAGGTTGTTTTTTTTTTCTTTCTTTCCCTTGGCAAATTCCAGTGCCTAGGCAGATTTATACATTCTCATATCTGCTTATAATATTAATGGCTTATTCATTATGGCAGTCTCTAGGAAAGTTAGGAATTATTACCTTCATTTTACAGATGCAGTTAGGGTATGGAGGAGGCTCCGTGAAGCTGGGTGTACACAGCTTTCCAAGTTAATAGGAGCTGTAGTTTAATTTGCACAGCACTTCTGAAATTTGAGTCATAAACAAATTATCAGTGACACAGGACAAAGCAATTACAAAACTTGGATAAGTAACCCTTAAGTAGAGCAGAACACTGAAAAATAAAACTGCTTTGAGAACCACATGGCAGTTGGATTTATATTTGACCTTTATTTCTTTCTATTTGAAAGCATTTGACAAAATGGATTACGTCTTGCATAAATGTTTCAATAAAAAAAGCCTGCTGTTAAGTAACAATATCCATACAGCCACATGAAACACACTGTCCCTATGGCAATAGGAGTTTTCATCATGCTTTAGTTACAACAATTCTTTTTCTCAATAAATTAGTAAGCAGAACAATGACATGAGGTTTAGTTGACTGACAGTACATGCGGATGTGCCAATAGCAAACACTGAATAGCCAAATGACAGTTCATCACCTCCTCCCTCTTCAGCCACATTCCCCTTAGGCTGACAGTTCTGAAATCATTACACTGTTTATAAATGATTTGTGAATAGAAAGTCTGTTTACATTGATACCAAATGATCACCATGGCCAGTTCTTCCAGTTCTTACTGTTCAAATCAGTACCTTCCAATTATGGTACCTTCCAATCAAAACTTAACTCAGAATACTTAGAACCTTATTGCAAAGCAGGAGTGAAATGTATTAATTGCATGATTGCTCATAAAACACAAAGCCTGTTCTCAGTAGTTGCCTTGTCCTTTAGCTATGTATACTTCAAAACTTGATAAAACTTCCTGTGGATATATTTAAAATGTTATTTTCCTAACAGCTTTAACATCTAATATTAACTTCCTATATTTTGTTCCTACTGAGAAGGTTTTCTTGATGTCTCAAGCCCAGTCTGTCTGAAAGACTAGGCACATCTCTCTATTTTCATACAAGCTCAAACCAGTAAAATAATATATTAATTGTTATTATTAATAAGGTTCTGAGCTAGCAAACCACATGCATTTCCTTAGTTAACTCTCTTGTTAAGATTGCCTCACCACTTCAAACAAAAACATTCTAATGCTTTACACAGTTCATTTCAAAAAGTATATTCTGGGCCCCTTGAGAAACCTCACCTCCCAGTCAGATGCCAAAGAACATGTAGACTTGTATGAAAACTCAGCCTTAAAAATGTCAAATATACAAGTGTCTAATTATGCAAGGGAATGATGATCCAGAATACAACTTAATGTGACAAGCTGTACTGCCTGGTTTGATTCACCAGTTAAATCTATGTAAGACATAGTACTTATTTGTCATTTATGGTTTCACAAGGGAGTGTTACAAAATAACAGCAGAAGTATTTGTTTTGAGGAAGACCATAACTTCAATGATGCCTTTTTTGGTAAACTGGAAAATGAAATTCAGTGACATTGCTTTAAAAAGTTCCATTACTCCTGCCTTGAAATGGGAAGAAAAATGCTCTTAGTTTTTTTCTGTTGACAAATTGAAAACAAAAAAACCCAACAATAACCTCCTGCCCCACAAGTCCCACAAGCAAGAAACATATCTTCATAAGAGTTGTATACTACTGTTTGCACAATCATTAAATTAATTTAGAAGCTCTTCCATGACCAAAATGTAATTTCCAACTGCATGCCTTTCCAAAAGATGCCAGGTATTAATGGCTTTAATTACATTGTGTACAGCTCTCAGGTATCAAACAAATTTGTTTACCCAGTTCTGAAAATTTAGCTGTATGGTGGCAAAAATTTTATTGAGAGGAGAAAGTGGAAGAAAATTAAAGAGGTACAAAGAATGTGTGTACATGTATTGAAAGTTTTTCACTCGTTCATGTAATGCTGACCAATTTATTGCTACCATCTAAAACAAATAAAGATTATGACATAATGTAGAAAGCTTTATTATGCCATGGGGTTTCTTACTGAAAACTAACAGTGCACCGCTGAAGCAACTGCAAAAATACTGAAAATATCGTCTATTAGAAAAATAAATCCAGGTGTTTCCTTCTTGTGAAAATTTATAAATGTTAAGATAATTTTAAATGCCATAACTTACTCTTTAGCAGTAAGACTAAGTATTCATGTCTTCTTCATGTATTCAAAGAGTAAACCTGCTGTTTAAAAGTATTACCATTGCTTCAATCTTCTTGAAAAAGCAAAAACAGGAGCTGTAAAATTGATGTTTTAAGAATAAGAACAAAATTACTTACTCATCCCTTTAAAAAAATAAGATTTTTTAATTATTATTTGCAATACTAAGAACACCTTATTAGAACATTATGAAGAAAATTCTTTTTCTCTTAATATATGCATTTAGATGCTTGATGGAGTTTGTTTGATTTAACTAGATCTCTATCAACTAAGAACACTAGATTATATTTTTTCTATTTTTGTACCAATTTCTGAACAGTACTATTTGCATTTATCAGCAACTTACAGTGTACTTTGAAATTTGTTTTAATGTAATTTATTAGCTGTGATGATATTTGTAAAAACAAAGAAATGTTAATGAATCATATTAAACTGTACTTTAAGTTCTGTTTTGGCTGTCTGATGCTTTCTCCCTCACAGCATAGCTTCCTCCTGAAGTTCCATCTACAGCTACATTCCCTTATGTAGTTATAGCTTCTTCCTAGCCTTCAAACTGTTTTCTTTCTTCTGGTTGTCAGTTAAATGGATCAACAGACATGATGACAAATCTCCTTCTCCTCGTCTCTAAAGCTCTAAATCTATTGTCCACAGTTTATTACGTTCTGGTTCGTTCTCAGTAGCGTTCAAAGAGGGTGCACCAATACAGACCTTGTATAAAAGTTAAACTCATGTAGTAACTATGCAACACATGCATATCACAGTATGGCTCCAAGTATAATTGCAGTTGGATGACTGTATTTGACAGGATAGTGCAGCTGCTTAACATTGTCATTACCTGCTTATTACTACTTTTTGTCTGCAGCCTACAGATGGTTGCTTTCCTCGTGCATAACTATTCTCTAACATGACAGGAGCTTTAAAACAATAATTTTATAGGTATCAAAGTGGAAAGAAAAACCCATGGCCCTGCAGAAAGAATGGTTGTGTGAGATTATTTGCACCAAAGAAGGAAAACATTTCTTAAAAGCTAGGTCATAACACCTGTTATTAGATCTCCTCAGTCTTTGCAAAGGCACTTTACATTTGTCAATGACACTACAAATCTTAACCCAAGATAGCAATTAATTTCTAAATGGGAAGAACAGAAACCAAAGATTAAGCGGGGTTGATGTAATACTAGAATTTTATTTAGCAAATCAATCTATTTATTGAGTAGAATAATTTATAGAGCTCTGATATATTATCAGCATTTTGACTTGTTGGCTTTCTCTATTTATAGTACTGTACTGGCTGTTGCAGTCACACTATTAGGTCTCTATTTATTCTATCTAATACTTCTTAGTGCTGTTTTAACCCTACCATGACAGTTCATACTACTTATTTTTCATTAAAACCTATTACCTTCAGAGAAGACTAAATTACTGCTAGTTCATCACCAATATATCCCTCCTTTCTTACCAGTTTGAGCATTCAGAACTTTAGCAAATTATCTAAATTAAAATCTTATAAAATGAATTTTGATTTCAGGCTTCAGAATCAGGAACATTCCTTACTCTCCACTAGCAACGTCTACAAATTTAGCCTTATATTTTCAATAGGAAATCATAACGTGCAAGAAGGCAGCCTGATGGCTACAGGGAGAGAATGAAAACCTGCTCTGTAGTATTCAAAGTTCATGTCCACAGCTGAAATCATAAATAATCAATAAATTCAAACTATAGATTTCTTTGTGAATTTTCTCCCTTAGGGTCTTCATTATTGTTACTCCCAAACTGCAAGTCATGATGAAGCTTGACAGTTTCTGAGTCCAGGCACACATTGATGTGTGTCCTTACTGCATCCTGGCAGAAGACCACACTCCATCCTCATATTCCTTCCCACTTTTTGTTTTAGTTGAAGAAAAACTGCAGCAGACTCCAGCAATGATGGACTTGTGATACACCCTCTGGAAACAAGACAATGCTGGGTGCATTACAGAACACACCTGCCTCACATTTCTTTGGGCTGGAAGTCAGATGTTGGTCCAGTTGAAGCTCACTGAAAAATTTCTGTTAACTTCAGTTGTCATAGATAAAGCTTTTTTTTTTTTTTTGGACAGCTTGGCCATTTTCTTTGGACAAGCTTATTCAAAGGAGAACTCTCATGAGATACATTCAAGCAGTGTCAAGAGTCAGGTTTATGCTATGCTACTAATATTATATGAGCATATATGCACCCTTACTTGGATTAGTACCACTCCAAGGAACATAAGGCTTCTTACAGTCCTCAGCAAGAAGAGGAAAAATGCCTTGCTAGTGAGACCTGCTGTCACTACTAGTTGTATTTAGAATCCGCGCTGATAGACCTTAACTCAGGCAGGCTTCTAGCTGCAGAGCTCCCAGAGAAAGCTGAGAGAAACAAACCCACTTTCTTTCCCTCAGAGGTAGAAAGTGGTGGGGAGATAGGTTAAGAAACAAGCAAAGATCAACTACCCCTGCAAAAAATAAAACTTTTCAGACCCTGCATCTCCCAGGGTGCCTCCCAGAAGCAGGACTGATTTGCCGGATTCGTGTCTGTTCCTGAAGAAGATGATGATGATAAAAGCCTTCCTGTGAAGCTATAGCGAAGCATCCGTTTTCTCAAGGCTTACTGCAAGCATGATTAAAGAGTTCTGTCTTCTGAGAAGAGGGCACATAACATGAGGCAGAGAGATTTTGCCTTCCCTGCTAAGCTTGGCAAGTGCAAAGGACACTTCTGGGTGCTGTTCCAGATGTGGACTTTATGAAAGTCTTACCAGAAAAACACAAGACAAAGCTCCCTCACTTACCTAAGAGCTGACAAAAGTATTCCTCTAGATGCTTTGTTTTGCTCCCTAAAGAAGCAATCAAAAATTAAGACATTTTCTCAAGATTCAGAAGATTACTCTCCTCAGCTGAAAATAAAGCCATAATTTCAGCTTGCTCCTCAAACTCTTTTGCTTCTCTATATTCACCACATCTTACTCACATTCAGTCTGAGCTCCCTGGGTTTCTTCCAGGCGCCAATTTATCTAAAATATTAGAACAGCTGGGACACAGCAGGGAAGAAAATGAGAGACAGGGCTGACTGTGTTTCCAGTTGAGTTCTGTTCTTGCTCTTCAGACTGACTTGCATCATTTTGGATGTGTCACAACCTTTCTGTATCTCTGTTCATATGCTTTAAAACAGGTACGATTATAAACCCTTCAGGGTTGTCCTGGTGGTGGATTTTACCCTGAAATATGTGTCTGAGAACAAGTCTAAAGGTGCAACTCACTCTTTATATAAACAAAAATTCAGCATTAACAGCCCTCTAAAAAAAGAATCAGAAATGTGTTTATACTGTCAGATGTTAGACCAAGAAGTATTATCTTTTCCTAAGCATCACTGCAAGGTTAATGGCTTACCATTTTGTTGACTACTGTGTGTCAGGATGTTATCATGTTCAATACAACCAGTGTGTAAGGAGCTGCTGTGCCTATGCACTAGATACAGATGCACAAAACAGTTACAGTCTGCAGTGAAAAAAATAAAACTAATTCATCTTTGCAGTGACAGCTTTCTAGTGAATATATTAGATAAAACATGCATTTCCTCAAGTACGTTCTAAAGACTCCATTTGGGGAATTAAACGCATAATTCCTGCTATTTTGGGATTTAAAAAACAAAACAAAACAAAACCTGCAAGCATAAATCAATTCTAGGAATACTGAAAATGTATTTTTGCTTGTTTTTGTTCCTACCTGGGTTATTAAGACATTATGGATAAGCATTGCTAACTACCTCATTATCATCATAGAGCTATGTAAATTTAGGAGAAAAGATCCCACTAACTGAGATCTTTTCCTGTCTGGAAACAACTCCCCACCTACCCCCATCCCCTGATTTAAATCTTTTCCTCTTTTTCCTTCCTTTTCCTCTCTTCTCACTCTGTCCAATAAGGAAGGAAAATAAAACTTAGAAATTAAAAAAAAAGCCAAACTGTAGAACTGAAACTTGTCCAAAGACAACTCATTATCAGTTTATATTATAGTCTAGCACCTATTGTCTTTGCATTTTTTCTTGGCTAGAAAGGGAAGAAAGCAGATACTTAGTGCCACAGAGCTTTGCCTAGTATCCGGTATTCCTGGTTTCTCCAGGCTTACACTCTTGCTCATCAGATTGATATACTTTAAGTGCTCAATATTCCCTGAAGATGAAGGAGAGACCATAAAGGGAGATATTTGAAACCAAAGAGAGAGAGATTAAGTACAGAGAGAGGGGAAAAATGTCACTGTCACTAAATAAAAATTAGAAACACAGCAGCAGGAAGATGGCTTTATACATCCTGTAAATCTGTTCAAAAACACCGGAGAGAGGGCAGGCAGTGAGGAGTAAAAGAAGGGGTGAGGGACACTTACAGACAATTTTAAGGGAAAGTGCCACAATATTATGGCTGGGTACTACTATGTCCTTACATGACTGAAATACCTTGCAAGAGTTCAGACTTCAACTCTTCTGTGTGTTGCTATCATAGGGGCTGACTGCAGCATCTCCAACAACTTTGGCTATAACTGGCTGAAGTGGCTACATCTTCTGCGCTCAGGTAATGTGCAATGCAAGAAGATATCTCATGTTATCCATCCAGCACTGTGATAGAAGTGAATATGTTGGTGTTTATATATGCACATGTTTACACTTCTCACTCCCTTACTGTGTTCCCAATCCCCACCTAAATATTCACAATATATATTTTCTTTCTTAAATTAAATTTGGGTTGGCAGATCATTTGAATTAAAATATAAGAATAAATGAATATGAAGAACACAAAACTAAGTAAATAAATCTAATGCATTTGCCATCCTCCTGTTTGTAAGAGCGTGTGCTGATCCCACACAATAAGCAATGCTTTGGCAGATATGATACACAATTTGGTTTTCACAGGAGGACCAAGTTGCCTCCTTTAAGGAGCCACTATGCTTAAATGCAATCAGCCATCTGTCACCTTGAAGCACACAGGTGTTAGAATCAAAGAACCAAACAGACATCAATGTCCGAACCATTCCCCTTAAGGCTGCGTTTATATTCATCAGAATGAAGGACTCACAGTGTTATACAGTATCTGTTGTGTCCAGAAGTGCATGTTTATTCCATGGACACAAGAATACCAAGTGCAACTAGCTTCACAGACAGATGTTTGTAATTTTGTTTAGGCCAACTGATCTGTGTCCCATCTAGAGAGCCACTGTAAAACACAGAAACACATTTGTTATGCACTTGGATTTTTCGATCTATGTTGCAACTCATGCTGCCAAGCTGTAAGTAAATGGCATGCTAAACACATGCAATGAGCTATGTATTTTTAATTATTCATTCCAATAGCTGCAAAGTCTGACCTAACACAACTCTTCTCTGAAACACACTGTGCCCAAATACTGTATTGGTCACTGAAATATGTTATTGAAATTGGTGCAATTATGTATTTAGTATCGCATCTATTTCACAACCCAGGGATTTGATTTTCTTGTTTTCTCATTAAGCTGTGTTGAGTTTATTTGTTTATTTGCCACACTCATGTCTTCATTGCAGGCCTGGTGATGAATATGTTTGGTGAAGAACACATGGAAATGTCCAGATATTGAGGAAGTCAAACAAACTATCTTAGCCATATAATAATTTAACTGGTATTTAACACACTAGATGAACATATGATCAGTTCTGTATATTACCCTGTAAGAGAAAAAGTCTGAAATATCAGCCAACAGTTACAGTAGGTTGAATAGCCATCATTGGGGCTTTGGTTTTTCTTTATTCAGGGACAACTGAAAAGGTCAGGTAGACTATAGCTGCTGAAGAAAGAATGCTGTGATGGAGAAAGCCAAGACTGTAACAGTGATGAAGAGAATCACAGTCTAACAGGCAATAATACTATGACAGCAAGGTGAGCCTTCCTAAACTTGATAGCCCTTTGACAGGCAGTAGGCTAGCTTCTTCCAATCAGTAAGCTGTATGACTTGAACAGAGGGAAGCCTCCTATGGTTCATATAGTTACCATATATTCTTACTATCATACGATACATTGTTCATGAACCTAAACAGAGGTGGTTCTGCCATCAGTGCAGATTTGGAAATGTCTGAGAAAGATTTGAGTTCCACATGACTCCATCACCTTCATAAAAATTATATTTGTAAAGTGGAGAGAGCGTATACCATCTTCACAGCAGATAGGGACAGTAAAACCAATCAATGACTTAACTGCTCAGGCAGTAACAAATGGACTAGTGGCACAGATAGGTGAAACAATGGTTAGCTCAATAGAGTCAAATACCACAAGTAACCAATGCACTACTGGATCAAAACAAAAATAAATAAATAACAATAGCTATTTTTATAGCTGCATGTGTGACAAGGGTCACCCCCTCTCCCAATACCCTTTTTATTAAATGTGTGTGCATAATTGACCATATGTACCTAGAAAACTCTAGAGGGGGCCCAGAAACAGCAAATATATGCACAGTAATAAGTTTTACAAGTTAGGCACAAAGTTTTAAAAACGAAGTAATCTTTGATATAGATACAAATGAATTTAAAATGTTCCATAGCAAGCAGTTCCCACCCAAGGGATGTAAACATACTATTTCTACAATAACAAAGTGTTTGCCTTGCATCTAGGGCTACTTAAAATAAAAGAAAGAAATCATAGATTTTATGAAATGCCTTATTAGAAGATATTCTTTGGGGGAGAAGGGGTGGGGAAATACAGCAGCAATGTCAAATGTAGTAAGTTAATAAAAAGCAAATAAAATCTATATGGTTTAAACAAAGCCTAATGCATTATTTATAAAAGAAGATCTTTCTCTCAATCAGAAAGTTTAATTCATTATCCAGTTTGCTATATTTTACAGCATCAATTAGAAAAGAGGGATTCTCTTCCTCTCCAAAATTCAACTTCACAGTAAAAGAAAATCTATTATGGCATATAATGGCTTGATGAGAGATGCATAAAAGTAAATCAGCAAAACTGAAAGAAAATCAGCATGTGAGAAAGAA
This sequence comes from Bucorvus abyssinicus, assembly GCA_009769605.1. Taxonomy (NCBI): domain Eukaryota; kingdom Metazoa; phylum Chordata; class Aves; order Bucerotiformes; family Bucorvidae; genus Bucorvus; species Bucorvus abyssinicus. The sequence continues at coordinate 14,279,679 of CM020030.1, read as the reverse complement.
AAAGCTATTTCTTTGTTATGAAAATTCATACAGTTTCCAATGATTAGATGATGGCAGGCCTGTTTTTCTAGTTTAGCCCAGTTTACCTAAGCTGTGACTGTGGGAAGGAGGAAAGCGGCAGAAGGATATTGGTTCCCACCTACATCCAGTCTTTTCCCTTTTCACTCAAGGACCAGATAAATTGTAGGCTTGAGGGGTTGGGGGTGGGGGGTGTGCGGGGGAGGTGAGGGAGACAAAGGAAAACACCAAAAAGCAGCATTAAGAAACATACAACTAAATTATTCTTCAATCTCTTTTCATATGAACTACTGCTAAGGAGAATATATACATGGGCTCTATACCTGGGCTACACAGAACTACCTAGGCTGCAACTGGATTTTGAGCATTATTAATACACATTTTGTAATTGTGTCTACTTTAAGAAAAGGAAATAAGTTCCGAAGATGTATATATCCTTTCAGAAATATCTTGCTGGGTCCACTATGTACATATTTTATGCTCACAGATTAATCTTGTGCTTTTTGGCATTTCTTTTTTTTTTTTTTTTTTTTTTTTCCAGGGCTGCTGTAGGCATCTAACAACACAACTACATCATACAAACAGGCAGATGCAAAGGTCGTAATAGACCGTTATTAACTGGCACTTGAATATTCACAAGACATGAGCAACTCTGTAAGGAGAACAGACTGAGTTTGAAAACATGGTATCTGTGCTCTGATAGTTTTTAACATAGTCTCTACTTAGATGTTCTTATTCGGAAGTCTGCTACTAAGATTACCTGGTCTTGGTAAATAGGTGACAACTTCCACTTTTATGCTGTGCCCATTTGCACACATTTCCCAAGTAACATGAAAAAATTATATTGGAGAGCTTTATGCAGTGTAAGAGCTTTTGAGTCTTTCAAATTTGTGGTGTTGTTACTCTACAGCCCATTATCTTCTTCCCTGTCCTCACCATATTCATTTGCTAGCAAGCCCAGTGATAACTCCAAGTGAACAGGACTCAAAATGATAACTTTTCAGAAGAGTTCATTGAGAAAATGCTCTTAGTCCAGTTGAAAACTCAAGTTACATGTGCCAGCATAATGGTACACAATCAGACATGGGAGTTTTATAAAAAAAAAGCAAAACACAATTGCATTTACATTTCAGATATACTCCATAGACTTTCATATTTGAAAGTCTTCATTCCCAGCTTCAATTCTCAGTTCTGAAAAGTCCTCAGGAGGCAAGAATCTACTAGAAAGCTTTGTAAGAGGCAAGTAGGTATGCTTTCAGCAAAGAAAGATGCATATATCTCATAAAAAAATGCAAAATCAATAGGGCATGAGTGCAGGAGTTTCTACAACCTAACCCTTTCAGCTACATTAAGACCAAACTTGTCAACTCTGCTCAGGCTCTTCTCTGGCCAGTTAAAATCTCAATTACATTTATGGAGTCTCTGCTCCATTCTTCTGTTGATGGTTATTCTGGGTTCCTCTGGGAAAGGGAGGGAATATGGGGCATACGGGAGAGTCCCAGAAGATGTGAAAGATATGTGACCCTAGCAGCTGTAAGGTCTGTAAGGAACGTACTAGTCTATGATGGCAGATACAGAGAAGCAAAGGTGTTGCATGCCCCACTCCCCAAAGTCCCGTTATAGCTCCATATACTCATATAATCCCCAAAAACGCAAGTGGTGTAAAGGGTATCAAATTTTAAGGCTCCAGAAGTCAAATTTCAATATATCATGACCACTGTGCAAAATACACACAGCAGTCAACCAGAAGTTCTTTCTAAGAGTTAACTAACAAAGCACCAGTTCATTACTCTTTGCAAGTTGTTCTTTTTTTTCCCCTTCTTTTTTATCCTTGCTTTCACAATGTTTACAAATTGATCAAAACCCCCAGCTTGCGCTGCATTCATCTCCATCTAATTCTGTGAGCTGCTTTTTTTTTGAACACTCACGACTCAGGAGGTTATGAGTGATAAGTTTGGAAGACACTTCTGAAGAGAACTCATATATAGGCTGGGGAACTAGGAGGCAATGTCATCTCACTTCACTTCTACATCTCAACCGTGTCACCTCACTGCCTGGGGTTCTTCAAATTTGCTTTTGACTGAAGGCTCTTCTGTGTAAGGCCTAAACCTTTGCTTGGGTCTTGAAAAATACTTAAGATGATGTGGGTGCTATGACACATACAACATAAGCCATAATTGACATAATACTGATGAGAGTAACTGCATGCTTTTTTAACAAAACATCCTGGTTTTTGCAACTTACTAACAGCAACGTGAGTGCCTGCAGTTAATTCATTTATTTCTCATTCATAGAAAGTTACAGTGTGTAAGTATTTAAAATACTTTAATCTCTATATAGGAAAGCATAAATATAGAAAAAAGCAACCATGGAGTTAAAAATCTTTCAAACAGCTTAATAAATATATAGGTTGTGGATAAACGTGAAAAGCAAAAGGCAGAATTTAATTAAACATACATTTAATTCTGTTCCCTTCTAATAATATCTGAAGGAAATATCTCATAGTCTTTAGTCTAAATCTTGAATATTAACTTAATAATTAATATAAATTTAATACAATGATGCAACCAAAGTGTAGCTTGTCGGAAAGTTCCATAGTAAAGCTGACAATTATAAGAAGGCAAACTGAATCTTTTATGCTATTATTTAAATAATATTGAATTTTTTTGTTTCAACTAAATCAAATTTAATTTAAAATGTAATTTGTATTTGCTTATATTTTAATATTTATATTTAAATATTAATAAATACAAATTTCTTATAATACTAAACTCATTGAGAGCCTTCTGGCTTGTCTGGGACTACTGAAATTGACTTTAGAGGTATTGTTCCAATTCAAGCCTTGGGATCTTAACATTAGCTGTGACTTAAGGGGATAACAAGGTAATAAGGAGAAAGTATGGAGAGGTATAATAGAGGTATCATTAACGAGAAAGTACAATTAATGTATCATTAAAATCAAGGACATTATAGCATAGAGTTAGCTATTTCATCACTGAGTTTAAAAGAGTTTTGTTCAAAGAAAAGAAGCTTTTATGGAAGCAAGTAATAATGGGTCCAGACAAAAAGAAAAATTAAATTATGGTCACACATATAAATGATACAACCTGGTTCTCTTGGTTCTCTGCAATACAAATGTAAGTCAAATGAACAGTTCACAGGAGCTGGTTAGCACAAAAAGAGTCGTGATAGTCTGAGTATTTTTTACTGAAAAGTCAGGAATTATGGAATCTCCAGATTATTTTATTCACCTGAATCAATTAAATGATAAATACTGTGATTCAAGCAAAAATTACCTAACAAGTCAGTTTTAAGTTTGCTATTTAATATTGAGGTTTCAAAGAACAGCAGAAAAAATGGAACAATGTCAAATTCAAAGTATTTTGAAGATTCATTGACATTTGGCAGGATAGCCTTAAATTTCGGAACAGAAAAATGAGTATTTTAAAAAAACCCACAAAAACATTTTGCCCAGTATTAGTGTAATACTTAGCTTGATTTCAGTCACAGATAGAGCATCCAGATCTCTTCATTTGCTTTGTACTGCAAAACAAGAAAAGAAAGAGAAAATTCTAGCTAGTGATTTAATTCAAGCATTAAAGTAACATGGTGCTGGCTATGTTATAAATACCTAGATATGTTATTACCACTACATTAAAAAGTGTCTTCTGCCAAGGCAGGCTGAACTTCTTGAAAACCATTTCTGATGAATCAGCAGGTGATAACAGTTGAATAACATGAGATGCACTATTCTTAGCGGATCAAAAATCAATACTTTCTCTGTGATTTCAGCCTCTGCTGATGCAAGAAGTAACATGCTGGAGTCAGGAGTCCTACACTAAAACAGAATTTGGCTCACTATGTCTGGGGCTTAAACTTCAGCCACAAAGTTAATGATGCACAATATCACTAATCATTTCTTCTATGAAATGGCAAACTGTATTTAAAAAAATTGACATGAGAGGACAGTTGCTTATGAGGTTAAGAAGAAAAATGTTTTGAGACCTTGGCAATTTCCCTATGATTCCTCCTTTACATAAAATTTGGAGATGTCTGTCTGGGCATCGCAACTGGCAAATATTGTACTTAATTAATTTGAGAGTATCCGTTTTGGCAACATTCTCACTTCACATAAGGAAAAAGCTCCTTTGCATTTCCAAGACATCCATAATGCAGACTCCTGATAAAAACATTTTATCCTTTTCTCCTCTATTCTAGTTTGTCCCTGTGGTACAAGTGCAGAAGTCTGAAGACATCTTCTTCTTTCTCTAAGTGCTTTATTTTTTTGCTTTCTATTACCACATGGAGACAGATGCTATTTTCACTCACATTAGGAGCCAGCTTAAAGAAGCTGTATTTACTTAAAGAAGCTGTATTTTACTTTTTTACTTTTTCTAACTATTACCAGGTTCTTGAAAAAATCAGAATTATTTTCTTGGTAGAATTTATTTATTTAAGGCAGTATAGTAATGCTAAAGTATTGCAGGAGAGTTTAATGTATTTTATTAAAGTTTAATTTATTTTATTACGCAAAAACAACACTCAGAACAACATCATATAACAACTTTAGGGATTTATCCTAGCCTAACTTACAAAGGAAAACCTCAGATGTTTCTTGAAGTACAGAGGACAAGGATGACTTAACAGTTCTTGGCTTGGTTCTCAAGCACAATGACTTAATTTCTGTGCCTGTTAGTCTGTTTATATCTGGTGTCACAGGGCAAAGCAGTTACCCACCCACCATAGTGGCAGGCGTGGATTAAAGTTCTAGAGACAGAGATGTTACTTGTTACTTTTATCATCTGAATCATGATTATTAGATTCAATAGAATAGAGACAGTAAAAAGAAAAGTGTTGTGTGCACAGACAACGGGTCCAGACGTAAATGTCCTCCTTGTAGCTCCTTCCACAGAGCATTTGCTAGAGCAGAACCAAGTGCATGTTGACAGGAAGATACCTGGTCATCCTACTTGCAGTATCTTTTTACATCGTTGCAGCTGCGAAAAGTCACTTATCCTCTAATAAGGCAGAACAATAGATAAGGCAGTCGTTTGCCAATAGGTAGCTTTCCCTGTTGTCGGACAAAATTGGAAAGAAAGAAAATGTACCTTTGAAAGGCCATCCAATAGCCACAAGAACGCGGACTGGTGCACAACTGACCTTTACTAAACATAAACCCATTATGACAGTTCTAAGCAGTAGTTATTTTTTAAAAAGGAGGGGTGGGGGGTGGGGGTGTGTGTGGAATCTATAGAGGCAAATTTAGAGCATAATTTTAATTATACTATTATGTTATCTGTGGGTCAGAATCCTGCTCTGCCATATATATTCGTGGTATACTGATAACTATGTTACTGAGATTGGCCTCTTCCTTTCATTTTCAGAAAGCTTATTCTCTGCACGTACTGTAATGAGAGAAAAGTTTGAAAAAATCCAGCCTGATACTTATCATGTTGGCAGATGGTATTATTTTGTGGTGATATCATACTGCACTGTTATTAGTAATTGACACTAGAACTGGAGCTTTTGGTTAGCAAAATGCATTAGATGCACCATAGATAACAAGCTTGTGAACACTGAAATAAAGCTCACTTAGGGAAGTATTTTAAATAAAATTTACTTTCTGAAAAATCAGGTTAGTAACAAGTCCTTTCAGTAGTCAGAATTACTCCATTTTACAGATAGGATTGCAAGAAGGTGAAAAACTTCTCAGGTTAAATATTAATCTCTAACAGTTATTTAGCTAATGTATTTATATGGCAAAGCAACAAAGATAATACACTGTGGATGACAGATGTAAATGGCAAGTCACCAAATATCTTCAACTTTCTATCTTTTATAAACACAGGTGGTAAAAATAACAACTGACCACTATAAAAATCATCGATAAGATTGGAATTCCATGTAATACCATCTCATGAAAGCCTGACTATTCATCATCATCATCATCATCATGGCTTGGCTTCGCGGACGAAGATTTGGGAAGGGCTTTGCCCACGCTTATTGCAAGCGCGTTGATGGCTGAAAAGGCCAATGCGGGATAGGCAAGACCGGTTGCAAAGAGCACACCGCAGGGTCTCCTTGGGTGGTATAGTCGAGGCACGGTTCTTTCTGCGCTGTCTTTTCTCCTCGAGACTGATTCTACGCGTGCTCTCAAAGGAGACAGCAGCGTTATGTATGGTGTGTCTCCAAATCTCCCGATTGGAGGCCAGGGTGGACCACTGATGGTGGTCAATATGGCCTAGGCTGAGGTGTTGTTTCAGGGAGTCCTTATATCTCCTCTTTGGAGCTCTTCTCTTGCGGCAGCCGGTGGCAAGTTCACCATAGAACACGATCTTTGGGAGGCGGTGATCCGCCATCCTGGAGACGTGCCCTGCCCAATGCAGCTGCGTTTTCAGCAACATGGCCTCAATACTGGTGACGTCTGCCTGTTCAAGGACAGCAACGTTAGTCACGTAGTCAGTCCAGTGGATGTTTAGGATTGTGCGGAGGCAGCGCTGATGGAAGCGTTCGAGGAGTCGCAGATGGTGGCGGTAGATGACCCATGATTCAGACCCGTACAGAAGAGTAGACAGTACCACGGCTCTGTAGACACTGATCTTTGTACTTTTCTTCAGGTGTTTATTGCACCAGACTCTTTTATGGAGTTTTCCAAAAGCTCTGTTTGCCTTTGCTATTCTGTTGTCTATCTCTTTGTCAATCGTGGCATCTGAGGAGATGATGCTACCCAGATAGCTGAACTGCTGGACTGACTGAAGCTCTGACTCGCCAATGGTGATGTGGGGATGATGGTAATCATCTTGTGGTGCTGGTTGGTAGAGAACTACTGTCTTTTCAACCTAAGGCGACTGAAGGCCCACACCAAGACCCTGAATCACCTTGTCCGCGAGCTGCTTTTTGCTGACGATGCCGCCCTTGTTGCCCACACACAAGCAGCTCTGCAGCGCTTAACATCCTGCTTTGCAGAGGCGGCTGAAGCCTGACTATTAATACAGTGAGAAAAAGCATACTGTTATACACTTGGATTCAAATAAACAAAATATTTTAAAATATTAGGATTTCTTAAGAATATTTTTATTGACTTAACAATATTATACACTATGAAGTTGTTCAAATACGTGTAGTTAGTGAAGAGGGCTCAACTCATTTTAGTATTTTTTCCCTGTAACTTCCTGAGTATTGAAACATTTTCAATATTACAGAGGTTTAGAACTTTTTTTTAAAATTACCTACTCTTCCTCTTTCTTCCCAGATGTGCAATTGTGAATATGCAATTCATTTATAGTCAATAAAATTCATTGATGGTTCCCAAAGACTTCAGTGATATCACAGTCCTAATACAGTAATACTCAATCATTGCCACTCTGGACATGTTTCTGTCATTACTTGTTTTCTCTCTACAATGCACAGAAGACATAAAAGGCCTTCGTGCTAGTGCGTGCTGTGACTAATCAGTCCTAATTTGACTGAAGAAAGTCTCAGCTTTGATACCCCTTTTCTTATAATTCCTGTGTCAAATATAAGGATCCTTAGACAAAAGCAATTTGTCTGTGTTACAGTATTTTTCACTGTGTTTTTACCTAAGCAAAAATTTTGCCTCACCTACAAACAGATTTTATATTGTCCTTTTAATGTTACTGTTTTGTTTCCGTTTTATTTTTTTTCTAAAATATTTAATATATTGGCCTCTTATCTGTTGCCCACTGTGATGTGTGTTCCATCAGACTGTAATGATGGCTTTAGGAAAGACTCTTAAAAGTATGCGGAACACTTTAAGAGCTGGATGGTTTAGTGGGAGAAACAAGGAAAAGAAGTTATTAATGCTTGTAATCTGAGATGTTTTGATTTCTTCCAGTGCAGAACTAGACCTGTACAGAAGAAGATGGCTTATTGTAAATGGGAAGAAACACTCCAAGAAAGAAAAAAAAAAAAAAAAAGACAGGAAAAGATTTTTTTTCAACCACTGCTAATCTACATCTCACAAGAAGACTGGATAGATAGATAGATAAATAGATAAATGTTTGAAGACACCAATATTTCTCATTTGTCTTTTGTTCAGGAGGCTTAGCAGTGATAATGAAAAGTAGAAAGGTGAGAATGTAAAAGTCAGATTAAGTGAGAAATACTAAAGGAATAAAGAAACATAGGTAAGAAAGAAAGGGGCAGTTGCAGCAGTTAAAGATCTGTCATAGGCTTTCCATTATGACAGCAAAATGGTAACTGAATATAACCAGGAAGACATTTGGAAGACCCTAGAAAGGCTTAAGAAAGTGTGGAAAAAATGAAACAAACTAAAAATACAGATGAAACAGAGAGGAGTTAGGAAAGAGAAGAAGAGACACTGCATGCCTCAATGATGGTAGTGATAAATAAACCCATATGAGTGAGAAACAGGATATGAAAAAAATAAAATTAATGCTTTTATCTCATCTATTTCTTCTTTAGTGGCTGAGCAATAAAGACAAAATAAATGAACTACCACAAGAACTCCTATTTTCTTAAGTATAGCTTTCTTTTATTCTTGCTCACTGAAAATCCATTTAATTTAAAATATGTATGAAGAAAAGGGAAAAGCTGTTAGTCTAAAGCCGTGCACAGCAAGGTTCAATTTGAAGCACTTTTTTTATGGCAAAGTTCCAAAGAGCAGTCAAATGGGATTTACAATTCCAGTGTTGACAGGATCTTAAGTATAATAACAGCATTAGATAGCTGTCATCATAACTTTTCAGATAGAGATGGCTACAGTTGTAGGCTACAATTAAATCTCATTCATTACTGCTTTCTTTTCAACTTTGAAAAGGTTAAGGACTTAGGGATCTCAAAGGCACTAAATTTTCTTTCTGGTTTGGACCACCCATGAATACCACAGAAAGGTCCAAGGGATTTTTTTTTTTTCCTTTTTTTAAGTGGTGAAATTTTTCCAGTAGAAAGAGGTGCCACGACAGAAAAAAGGGAAACTTGACCAAGTGGAAGACACTTAGCTTCCATTTAGCCAAAAGACTTTCTCTAAGTCTTGCTGTATATCTGTTCTACAGATACTTTTTCTATTACATTTTTTTAATTAAAAAACAACCCAAGCAAAGTGTCTGCACCCTTTTTTTTTTTTCCCAAATGCAGAGAAGCCAGAAATACCTGCCTATTTTCTATTTAGAAATCTGAACTGATGAAAGGGCAAGTAAAATGCTAGACAAGAATTTACTCTGAACATCATCAGCTTCTGTCTCAGCAGTACCATTTCAGGTGGCTGATAGTCGTACAGGCGTCAGAATCTGAATTCTCATCAGCTGACTTAGGAAGAATAATACATTATGCAAGCTAAGAAAACATTAGCTGGATATTTCAAGGAGACAGACTTAGTCTGTTTTGTTGGTTTCTGACAATGAATCATCGCTTCCTTCGTATTACATGTTGCTGGATGTGTATCTATCTAGTTGATAGTAATCTGAATCTGGAAAGAAAATGCTTCAGGCCATTCTAACATAAGTCTTACAACATGAAAAATAGGTAGGCTGTAAATTTTCAGTTACGATTTTGGTTTGGCAAGAGACACTATGTCAATCTGAATATTGATTTTAGAATTTTATCAGCTTATTTTTGTCAAGAAAACCAATGTTATATTTTTTCCATGCCCAGTACTGAATTTTCACTTCAGACAGTAGACTCTTGGGATAAAGCAATCCCAGGAAAAGCTAGTCAGTGCCACATCTGCACCAAGGTAACTCATTAGCACTGGAGGCCAGAACAACCAGCAATCTTGCTGCTCTCAGGATGAAATGTAGAAAACACTCTTTGACATACTTTTCCTGACATGGTTTTCTTGCATATCATTAAATAAATATAAACAAAAGTCACTTTCTCTCTGCTCAAGGGTAGGAAGGAAAAAAAAAAGAAAACTACAACCGTTAATAGATTTAAAACATCCTAGTGATAGGCAAGATATCAAACAGATTTTCCAAGCGAAAAAGTGGAGAGAGAGTAAAAACATAGCTTATGTGCTCCCTTACACTGGCCATCCACTCTACTACACTGGGGAAGGCTTCTTCAGCCTATCCTACTGCCCAATCGGTTATAACTACTCCGATGTTATATTTTTATTGCTTTATTTCTCTTGGAGGCTTTGGATAAGAGAGTTTTCTAGAAGCAGTTTTTCTAGAAAAATCAGTCAGAAGGTACTTCAGGCTTGCAATATTCTGTTTTTCTAGAGGCAGGCTTGAGCAATGCTGCTTACCTCATAGGGAGTGAGCAGCCACTCTCAAAGGAAATTCAGAAAAATAGGATTTCTTAAGTAAATAATAGAAGATGTTTTCAAGCATGAATTATTTAGGATTACATTTAGGTTGAAAAATATTATAATAATGATCTATAAAATTGAAGGTACCAAGTAATGTGAAAGTACTTTAGAAAGTACCAAGTGATGATAAAAAAAAAGCCATATTAATTCTGCAAGACCTCCCTTTCCCTCGTACCGTGCAGCTTCACTTATGCATGGTAGAAGAAAGACACTGCTATTGTCAGGCACACAATTGTGACCATCATTTTCCCTGATGAATAAGAATATCTGTTGACACCAGGAGCTGTATAGAAGTCAAGGAAACATTGGGGTCCCTTCCTGGAGGTCATGAGAAAGTACCAGGTACTGTAAATATAACAATTATTATGATAATTTAATATTGTTTATGTTCATTATATAAAGTACTCAATAATTTCATGTGTGCCTATTATCTCTGTGAAATTTATTTTGAAAAGTGTTTATACACTGCCAGTCAATTTTTCCAATATTTTGAGGTCTGAAGAAAACAGAAAGAAAACAAACAAAAAAATATTTCACATAGATCTGGAAACATTCAAGGTCAGGATGGATGGGGCTCTGAGCTGCCTGATATAGTTGAAGATGTCCCTGCTCACTGCAGAAGGGTTGGACTAGATGACCTTTAAAGTTCCCTTCCAACCAAACCATTCTATGATTCTATGATTCTATCTAAAAATCAAGCAATGATATTACAGCAAGTTTCTTCTTCAATTTTAAGAATGTAATCAGAAGTAAACAACATGAGAAAACCAGAGATAAACAGTTCACTTAACCTTCTGTGAGGATTCGTGGTGCGTCAAGTACTTCTCTTGTTCACAAAGCCAGTATGGAGCCAAAGACAGCATGACAGCTTATGGCATGTTATCTGTTCGCACAGCTCTAGATTTGGGCTTTTTTCTGATTAGCATAGTTTGTTTTCTGAACTTCTCAGTCATTTAGGGTAAGCGTGCAACATACCAGTCTGTAAAAGCAGACAAGCTCATGCATAACAAAAGCTGGTGATAAAAACTTAATGGGTTGCATTCCTCATTACAAATATCATCGTATCTACTGCAAGATACGAGCAGACAAAATTTCAACTCACTGACAGAGAAGCCAGTTACGTATCAAATCCAGAGGGATTTTCTGTCTGACAAACTTGAAATGATTCCATAAATCAAACAAACCTAAATTTTCTCTGAACCACCAAATGTAAATGTTTTTACAGACAGATGCCTACATATTATTATTCCATACAATAGTTTCATCAGTTCACATTTCTTTTCCCCCACAGTTGTAACACTATATGTAACAGTGATTTAATGAAACTTCTCAACTTCAGACAGAATAGCTGAATGGAGCTACTGCCATGTCATTTTAACTGCCCAGACTTGTGAATGTTGCACGCCTTGTTATTCAAGCTGCATGTAGCAAGCTGCCTGTGAATGATCAGCTTTGCCAACAGGCATAATGTAAGAGGGATTTAATTGCTTTCGCCTTTGCCATCCCTCACCTGGAAGGCATGGCAACTGTTATTTCATTTCAATTATAAGACAGAGAAGCTGCTTGGTGGTCTTTCACCTGGAAAACGATCAAGACTGTAAATGTTAATTAATCAAACTTTGGAATTTTTTGGCCATTTTTGACTTGTTCTTCAACACTGCAAGATTCAGAAGTTCTCTGGACATCTGCAACTCTCAAGGCCCGTAGTTGCTTTGTGGTTTTTGAAAATCATGTCCAATCCACTAGTAATTAGAAGGTGACTGTTGAACCCCCTAGGGAGGTCAGAGGCAAGGAATGCAGTATTGGCTTCTGCTCCATGACTTTTATCCATTTTTGTGTAATACACTAGGTCTTTGCAATTTCCTAAAATTCAATCCTCACCTCGCAGCGTATCCCTAGGATCTGTGCACTGAATTGGCTGTTAAGTGTCCTGAGCTCATCCTTGGCTGACCAGCCATTTCTCCTAGTATCACAGAAAACGTTACAGCAGGCTGTTAGGATGGTCTCATCTCATAACCATTATGGCACATGTTATCCTATCACTAAGGATTGTAATCCTGTAGCACAGCATTGCCATTGCTAGTAATGGGGCATAAATACTGTCCTGAGTTTGCAAGGCTTCAGCACTGAGGTTTGTTAGTCCTGCTCTGCGTGGACTTTTCTTGACCTGTCTGAAGCTTGGTTTCACGTGGTTTAGCTGTGACAGCAGTTTCTCTAATTGGCCAAGGATCTGTGGCTAGTTTGAACTACTTTTGTTTATCTTTGTGTGACACAACTGTAGTTTTTGATAGATAGCAGCAATAAGCAGTTACTCCGTGCAGAACATGATATTTACAACTTACAGAAAGACTCGGTGTAGGGAAACACAGTCCTGTGACAGTGAAGAAGCAGAAAGGCGTAAGAGTGTGTTACCAAACCTGTAGAAAAATAACCCAAAGTGAATCCTAGACCAGGGAAGAAGGAGTGATCCACTTCAGCATACTACTTCTGCCAGTCAAGGACTCCAGATATTGAAGACCACTGTAACACACAAACTCTCTCATCACCAGCATGAAACCCCTGATCTCAGGATGCAGAGGAGCAGTGGGAGGATAAGAATAGCTCCAGGAGATGAGGTAGAAACTAAGACATGTGTGTTTAACAATTTTAACTGCATTATTTTTCTTTCTCATCTGGACTAATAATGATTGAACTTATTATTTCAATTATAGTAACAATAAATTCTTGGGTTTACTTACATACAAGTTTGCTTGTCTTTGCTCATAAAAAAAGATTATAAGAGGAGGAAGTTTTGGCTCCGTGGAAAAATATGTAGAAACTATTTCCACTGACTTCATTAGACTCAGAATTTCAATGTATGTCCTTGTGTATAGAGAGTGTTACATGTATGGAGGATTTCACTGCTTTTAACAATCAAATAATCCTTGGATTTAAAACTAAGAGTTTTGTTATAAAGGATAGGTCTCCAGAAAAATTTTGACAATGTTGTCTGTTCTTTTTTCCGTTGAAAACATATTAGTTTCATCAAAACTTCTGACTTTAAGAAGTCTCTTGACAAGGATAGAATTTCTGATCAAAAAGAGAGAGAAGAGGAAAAAAAAATTGGGGAGAAACTACCAGCTAATTTGCTATTCTCTTGTGCATCTCAATCTCTCTTGGGATTATTCTTCAAAAGCAGAGATTGAGTCTATAGTGATCAAAACCCCTCAGCTAAGACATGGAATATTCATGTTCGAATTTCTGTCCCCAAACTTTTTCCACTGTGGGACTGGAAAAATGTTTGAAATGCCCAGATTTCACAGGATAAGTAAACTCTGAACTTGAGAAGAAAACTAAAAATTAGTCCCATAATACATTACTTATAGCACAAATGCACTACTTATAGCAACTTTTATTTTGAGCTGTCACTAGTGACACTAATCTTTCTGAAAAGTTTAGCTTCTTCTCTTCTATGAAAAATAGTCTCCCACGTAATGATAAAAAGGTTCCAGTTACATCAATTAGACCAGTTTTAAAAGCAAAGTAAAAGCAGTCAGAAGTGTGTTTTCCTTCTGATGCACACTCACTCCCCCCAAAACCCGCCCCCCCACATTTAAAGGTAACTCCACTATGTGGATTATATCTGGAATGTTAAGAAATAATCTCTTTCCCAAGGGGGGGAAAAAAAAAAAAGGTACTGCCCAGTATCTGCACAGGTCACCATGCATCAGAACATTTAGATCCACATCACACACCAGTGCCCCCAGAATCACTGGCAGTAGCAAGTTGTCATGAGAGGTCAGTCACGGAGAGCTCTCTTTCCAAAATAGAAGTGGCTGGCACTCAGTATTTTACCCTTCCTTGTAAGGCAGAAGTAAAGTTAAGAACACTTTACCACCAAAACAATTGACTGTTTCCACTACCTTGTTACACAAGATATCTTTTTAGGCAAAATGCTTCAAAGTGTACAATTTCTTTTATTAGTTCATGGCAAAACAAAACCAACCCACAAAAACCAGGCAAAAATCAAACCAAAAAAGCCCTCACCCATGAAACCAAATTCTGCTAGAAATCCAGTGCTGCTAACGTGCACTAGTAGTCTATGTCAAATACATTTACGTGTATCTTTGCATATTGCCAGCTGTGTTATTTTGCCTCTTCCTTGTTTACTAAAGGTTTAGGAATGAAAACCTTGACAGAAAGCTCCGCATTTATGAACAAAAGAGAGATAATGGAAGCAGTAAGAATGAAAACTTTCAGAATTCATGTAACTTCTAAAATGATACCAGAGAGAATTGGGCACTAATTTGAACTGCATGACTGTTCCTGACTTTCTCAGAGTAAGTAGTAAGATCTGTGCATTACACCTTTTGTACTACTCTCGAGCACAGCTTGCGCTTTCCTGAAAGCTCAGCTGGCAAAAAGGCAGCAAGAAGGGCTGTGAATTGTAATCTATAGCCCCAGGGCTACAAATAAGCGGTCTTTAAGGTTGCCTAGACCACACACATCAGGAACATCAGTTCTTCCTCGGGGTATACAACAGGATTTTACATTTTGCCTAATTACAAATATTGCAGTCTATACTGTTTCAGAACATGTATCTGAATGAAAGCGAACAGACCTTTACCATATCTCTTAATGGCAGGTGCATGGGACTGACTTTTGTCTTGGTCAGTAGATGTATTTAGCAGAGTCATGCAAAGGCCTAAAACCTCATAAAAGAGCTGTAGAAGGCACTTTTCAGCTGGGTATTTACTAAGGAACCCAAACAGGCTGACCTGCGTGTACAGAGTACCACATTCTCCTTCTCTTTGCTTTCCGTGGTTTTGAAAACTTAGGCTACTGAATTAAACATTGGATACTCATGGGTATGAGCAACAGCAATACAATTCTACTTTCTGTGCCCTTTTACACATTCCTCCAGAAAAAAAAAAAAAGCCAACTAATTAGGGAGTTCATTTTATGAGAGCTGTGAAGCATTGCTGTGGATGTTTTATATCAAAGGTCATTTATAGTGCAGATATTTATTGCAACTGAGAAGAACAAAAAAGTAAAAAAAATGTTCCTTTTATCACTATCAGGGTGTCAAATAAGTTTGCTTGAGAACATACTTGAGTGGCACGTAAAACAAACGTAGAGAAAAACATCTCACAGCACTAGGCAAAATAATAAATAATTCCTTTCTGTTCTTTTATTTTATTTCCACTTCCAGAAATATGCTGCTTAAGAGTTTTGCAGAAAATGCTGTCTTCTGTGTAGTAAGTAATTGCAATTCTGCAGAACAAACAAGAGGATTGGGGGGGTGGGGGGGTGAAATGCACTTGTTTACTTTAAAGTGCAAAGAAATTGCTCCATTATTTAAATTTGTCATTTTATTTTTTTACATGAGTTTTTTAGTTGAAGTCACAGCTCCATAACTTACAGAAATTAGAGTGATGGCATAACTTCCTATGGTTAATGCTTTTAGCATTTCCTCTTACCATCAAAGTGATGTAAAAACAGAGCCTATTGACATTTATGCTAACATCGCCTTTAGCTGTATAGTAAATGTGATATTATTGATGTCTACTGTCTTCCCATTTTTATGAGGGATGACCAATGTTTTTTTATAATCCAGAATTTAGATTAGATTGGCTCTTCCAAATAGCAACAAAGTGGAGATCCTCCTGACTGATATCTACATAAGAAGAGAAAAATAAATATCTTCCCCTTTTGTGATTTCTGAGTTGGGAGAAAAACATAATTCTGAGGGCTGTTAGATAGTGTAGTTAAAGTGATAACACAAAAGAGATTTCAGCGTCTACATTTTCTCTACAGAAGTGTGTATAGCCATGATTTCCAGATAGGCTGGACCTTTACAATTCAGTTGAAGTCAAGAGGACATGGGCATTTTGGAAAAGCAGGACATCAGAGTTTTGTTTCAACTAAAAATGAATACATGGAACAACTGTTTTCAATATAAACTTGTAAGAATGTTTAAATATGACAGATGAGAATTAACTCTCCCCAAGACAGACTGTGCAAAGGGTCATGTGTTATTGCAGACTCGATTCTGGTCACAAAGGTTATTCTGACGGAATCTGGTGGAGCTGTGAAATGAGTGAAATAGGCTTATAGTCAGTAATAGGAAGAAGAATGGTTTCCCCTCTATTTCCACACCCACTACCCATGAAGTGAATTTTAGATTGGTGTCAATCAAACTGAGGAAACCAGCACCTCCTCCCACTAGCTGTGTTGGAGATTCTATTTCATACCAACATACTCAGATGTCCACTGCCAAAAACGACCTTTGAAATCCGAGTGCCCACATCTGTGTTTGTGTACACTATCAGATATATAGCAGTATATTTACAGTTTTCGTTGTGTCTTGAAAGAGGTACAGTCTTAGATGCTTCAACTAATATAGCCTTCTAACCAATTCACTGTATTTGATTTGATGGACTTGAGAGACAGCCCTTTGTTCTCTAAGATGTATCTTAAAAAAAAAAGTATCAATCACACAGCAATAGGCTAAACAAGCTAGTAAATACCCATTTTGTACTTGCTAATTTTTAAGGGCAAGCCAAGCAAGTTTTTTAGCCTAGATACACATGGACTCACAGCAGTCTTAAGCACTGTCTATTTAGCTTAGAGTTACCTCATTTCTTGGGGAGAATTTGAATATCCAGCAGGAAACACCCTAAAAAAACCCCAAATCCAAACAAGAGAAAAAAGCCAACTAAATAAACAACTGACCAGTGGAGAATTAAATTGGCAAATTGGAAATGCCAAGAGGAGGAAGTAATCATTAACCCTTCTGCTCTCCCAGACATATTTTTTAAAATACAGAATTCAGATCCCAAACTGGTTTCTGCCCTTCAACACTCACTACTACTTTTCCTTTAAGTTTGGATACCTGCCTTATACTTTTCTTTAGTAGTGCTTCCTATAAGATGGGTGCAAAACAGAATGAAGGTTAATTGCATACATTAGAGTACATGCTGCTCAACTCACCAGCTTTTTTCAGTAGCATGTAAGAAACAGCAGACCTGGATCCTGGATTGTTTAATATTTGCATACTAGGCTATATTTCACTAAAAATTAAGCAAGTAGAAGAAAGTTTCATGAAAATTTCTGATGTTTACTAACAGGTGGATGGTGCACGTATTAAAATGCTAATAAATATTTGAAAGAATATTCAAAACTAAACATTATATTTTCAGTAATAATGTGTAAGTTCATTCCTGCATAGACTATACTTGATAATCTGCTCTGTAGATTAAGAAAACATTAAAACAAGAAAAAATAGAGCAGGATATAATCAATTGCAGTAGTTACAAGGAGATGCCAACAAGCATGCCTGAGAATTTTATGATCTTTTTAGTTTTTAAAGAAAATTTAAAAAAAGAAAACCAGCATACGTCTATGCATTAATATCTTGTATGTGCAGGGAATTATACTAATTCAAAATTCAAGACTGGTGGTGTGTCACATTAACACATCTATTTCACAAATAAATAGAGAAATTCCATGCTACCAATGGCAAAACAGCAGTTAAACTAGGACACTAATGTTATTCATGTTTAACCCATTAATACCAACATTTATTTCCCATATTTAAAAAAAAAACAAACAGACATTCTACTGTGCTCTAATTTATTTTTAAATACAGACTTTTTCCCCATTTCAGAGTTATTTAAAAGTATCTATTCAACTTTATTGATATTTATTTTTATATAAAGAGGTAGGAAAAAGGAAAAGAAAAGCAGGCAATGGCAAAAAGGTAAAAGAAAGCACCAGGAAAAAAAATAATTAACAGCCAAAATAATCTGAAGATAAATTTCAAATATACTTGTACTTCTCTGTATAACTTCTGAGGCAATAAAGAACTTTTCTTAAAAGTGGTTTCTCCATGACTTGTGATAGTAATCAATTCCTTTCATTTTCCATGATATCATAAATATTAACTCTGCTACTCCTAACCATATGATAATTTCCCTAGGAAATGTAGCTGAGGCACTTAGTGTCATCTGAGAACTGGGTTCTCTTTGTTATTCCTCCCCCAGAAAGCTTTATATTGTGGGGATTTAGCTTATAATGGGGCAAGAGTTGGCATCTCTTGAAGCATTTGCCACTCTCTGACATAAGCCACACCATTTTGGCCCTAAAAATAATCATCACGATGTCCCTAGGGATGTAGAAATAGGCAACTAATATGGAAATAGAGCCTCTCTTTCAGGTGCTGTACTGATGGTAATCCCTGCTGTGTTGCCAGAGTGGGGGCCAGCTGGAACAGAGAGGCACTACCTCCATACTTCCCCTAGGAGCACTTACAATCTGGCCTCCAAAATTCCTCAGTTGCCTTCTCAATTTTATTTCCAACTCCCTGAAAAAAAGTGCTTTTTCACTTAATTGCACCTCTAACGCTGCACCTTACCACTACAATTTTGATATGTGAATTTTCAATTGGAATAACAGTATTTAAGTCTATTAAAGTGACATGTTACTTACAGGTCAATACTATTATCACTTTTTTGTCTTGCATGCTTGTATCTCTCTTCCTCTCTAATATAAATTGAATCATGGAATTTATATAAATTCGAATATAAATTCAAGCTTGGTTAAAAAAAAGAGTTCTCTAGGGTACTTCAACAGCAAATATCGTCTGCTATTCTTCTGAGAATGGTGAAACATATTCCTGAAATTTCATGATTGTACTGTGTCCATGGATAATTATATAAAGATAATTTCTTAAGACATATGATACTTTATAGGAGTACTTTAAGAATATCACTAGTAACAAAACAAAACAAAAATCTCAACTATGTCAAATCTTCAGAACTATTTTAGTGTTATCAGACGTACCCCTTTAATTTGATGCAACTGCTACCCTGGTATTTTTCTATCTCTAACATTTGTTAAACCATTATTTTAAAAAAGACCCAAATCCGTGTATTTTTCTGGATGTATTTCTGTTTCCAGGTCCCCTGTCAGTACAAATGGGATAAATTTCCATACAGGTATACTCCTGGCATGCTCTTGAGTGCAAAGTTATGCATTTTTATATGTCTCCAACTTCCACAAGCATTCATTTTCTGGCACTTGTCTGCAAACATTCAAAGCATATACCTATCATACTTGTTTAAAATTTTTTGATTGCTAAATGATCTACCAAGAATGCTTTACCAGATATGCCCTTTGTCAGACTGCAAGCACTTCTGTTAGAATGATTCTTTTTTTTATTAAAACCATGAGGGAAGGCTAGGAGATAAAAATGCATGTATTAGCTCCAAAAACTGAGATTAAAGAAAAGCTATTTTTACATTTAAAAATAAAAAGCAAAGTATTTTTATTCAGATATTTACTCAGTTACATGAGCATAACTTTGGAGCCTTATATACAATGAATCTATTGACTATGCCAATTAAGCCATGTCTTAGACTCACAGAATCACAGAATGGTTAAGGTTGGAAGGGACCTCTGGATTCCATTTTGGGGGACAGTGTACCTGGCATCTTTGAACAGTCTGACCTCAAAAAAAAAACCCACTAAAGGATTAATCAAAAAATGTGTCAAAGCACTTGCTTAAAAACAAATAGTAATTATCCAGTGTAGACTTTCTAAGAAGATGAACCTGATAGGCTCCAATATTCCTGCAATGTGCCTTTCTTATGTCAGAATACTAAATTACAAAATTTACAAAAGAAAAAAAAAATATTTCAGTGCAGTTTCACTCATTTAAATGGCCATATTTAATTGAGTCTGGAGGTCATCTGGTCTAACTACCCTGCTCGAGCACAGCCACCTAGAGACAGTTACCCAGGATGGTGTCCAGATGACTTTTGAATATCACCAAGGATGGAGACTACAACCTCAGTGGGCAACCTTTTCCAAGCAGGTCACCCTCACAGTAAAAAAGTGTTTCCCAATATTCATATGGAGCCTCCAGTGATTTCTTTTGCGCCCATTGCTTCTTGTCCTGCCACTGGGCACCAATGATGTTTCTTGTCCTCTTTGCCTCTCTTCAGGTATTTATGCACATTAATGAGATGCACCCTGAGTGCATCTAACCTAAACAGTCCCAGCTTACCCTTTCTACATATGGGAAATGCTATAGTCTCTTAATCGTCTTCGTGGCTTTTCAAAATACCCATGAGGACTACTTAAAGGCCAAACAAGCTTCAGCAGCCTCTCCATCATTTCCCCTAACCCTAACCCTGCTTGACCCTGCTTGACACAGCAAATCTTCCTGGACAGCAGGCTGGGTCAGCAGACAGTGACCTCCACCCCCCACAGCATCTCCCACTTCAATCCCTCACTTCTGCCCCATGGTGCAGTTGTGGAGCTCAGACCCAGCCAGCTCGAGTGCTTCTTACCACTGAGTCAAGCACATAGCAGATGCATGTATTTCTTGTGAACTGACATTCTAGTCATAAGACAGAGATAAATCTCTGTCAATTGACTGGGGAGGGTGCATCCAGCTATGTGACAAACCCTCAGGAAAGACAACTAAAACTTATGGAAGCAATGCATCCTAATGACTGCCAATGTCTATAGGACCCTTGGAGAGATGCCAAGAAGAAATTGGTTGCAATTTGGAGGATTGATCTGTATGCAGCTGCTGGACTTTAGATTAAGCTACACAGTGTAAGTAAGAAAATCTTGCCTGCATATGTAGTTGCATCCAGTGTTTAATAGTTGAGCTTCAATACCTTTGCAAAATATTTTGTGTACCAACTTAGAAACAGTATGTTTACTTTGCAATTAGCTGTTTGCTATTTAAAATCTTATTAGTTTGTCTTTGCATTTTCTGTTAGACTTACAAACCTTTGACACAATATTACAGCCTGTTTCTAAACAGCAGTGGCTTCTAGAAACATCCTAGCATCAATTAGTCCATAATAATGGAGGAATACATACACTCAAAGAAGGCAAAGTAGCACATATACCTAGAAATATCAGTCTTGCTGTTTCCATGAAGTCATAGGGCATCTTGTTTTTTGTGTGATATTTGAAGCACAAATATCTTGCTTCTCAGCTGA
Source organism: Bucorvus abyssinicus (assembly GCA_009769605.1). Lineage (NCBI taxonomy): Eukaryota > Metazoa > Chordata > Aves > Bucerotiformes > Bucorvidae > Bucorvus > Bucorvus abyssinicus. The sequence goes on along the minus strand of CM020030.1, from coordinate 14,258,370 downwards.
AATAGAAATATTACACTGCCACTTTATCATTCAACCTATAGAAAAGCTTACATTAAAATAAAGTAAATTTTAACACCGGAAGTGAATGTTATTAGGTTGAATAGTCATTACATACTCAATATGCTATCTAAAAAACCCCATGGTTTTATTGCATATGAGCGAACAAAAGAGTTCAGTTCCCTGTACACATTATGCCTTATCTCACAAAAGACAAAGTGAATTTGAATCATTTGGGACCTTGCACATCTTCAGTACCGGCAGATCACTGACTTTTCTGGGCTCTGTGGAACAACATCAATAAATGATTGGCTACATTACTATCACCTCCACCCTGAGCATGAGGACCACCATCTATGGGTGTCAAGCAGTGACAGTTTTGGTTAAAGCAGTGGCATTCCCACTGCACATGTCAGCACAACAGCTCTGAATGAGTGGGTCTCTTGGCTCGTGGAAGCTGCTGCAGTCGAAGCTCTGAGAGCAATTTCTATACAAGCACCATATTCCCTGTATGCTTTGGAAGGGAAGTGACACTTGAGGGGAGCCTGCTTTTCATTCATGGAAGGCCAGGGGTAGCTCTTGTGTGGTTTCCTCACATAAAAACTGACACAAATTGTATGCATCAGGCAGGGAGCGACTTAACATCTTGTGACATCCCACTACTGAAGCACTACTGAAGAGTTATCTCCTGCTTGATATAATTCCTGTCTGTCTTTAATCATGATTCACAAGAATCTCAACAGGCAGCAGCGTATGTAGACCTGAAGCTGGGTAAAGATGACAAAATAAAAATTGTTTTTGCAGAAAACAGAAATCAATAAGATCTTGCCTTTAATATTTATCCAAAGTTTAAGGGTAGCACTTAGTAGCAGAAGTTATTTTTTCCTCAACTTGCATGATTTTACTGGTATGCCTGAAGATTTAAAAAAAAAAATGAAATAACACCTACCTCCAAACTGTAGCTCCACAAATTAATTTATTGTTGTCCAGTACAGACACTATAAAAGAAATGAAAAATCCAGCCCTTTCTTCTGACTAGTAATCCTCCAATTACAAACCCAGAAAGCTTTTATCATTACAAAGAACTATGCAATGCTTGAGATATAGGATTTAATTGGAGTTCTGATTTAACATCTAACAGTAAAAGTTGCCATTAGTCAAAAGGGATGATGTAGTGGGTATAATCTGATGTAAGAAAATAGAAATTCAGGTATATTAAGAAAATTAAAGTTACACTTCTACATGCTACCAGAGATTGTAAACTACTTCCTTAAATAACAAAAAGTTGAAAGGCAAGTGAAGTTAAGGTACTTACATGACCTCCATTTACCATAATGATACCTTTCAGAGGCACTAAGGTCAATAAAGTGTATCCCTATCTTTACCGGTCCACTGACAGCAGTGATGAGCATTTCCCGTGCTGCAGGCAGTATCACACATCACTCAGTCCATCTACCAGTTTCAATTTATTATTTTCTTGTGGCTGTGAGCAATAGAAATAGGTACTACAAACCATGGATGAGGCAACACTTAACAGTCTGCACAGGGAGTTTCTTTGAATCCTTTGTGCACTTTCTGGCTCAGTGAGTACCCTCCCAGATGTAACAACTGTGATAGATGTGACCTTGCTCCAGAGTAACGTGAAGCCTAGCATGCATACAACTTCTGAGAGAGGACTGGATTTAAGCTTTCAGAAAGGAAAGAAGCCACATGAATTGATTCCAGGTGTTATGTGGCTGATCTAACTTGTAGAATTTTATGGAGTGAGACAAGGGCATAATCCATTGGCTCCATATCCACATAGTGAAAATCACAGTTCTATTTATGACACTCACTTTACGTAGTTAAATACACCATATATACCCTTTAGAGTGAAAGGTGAGTTTTGTTCTATTATTATTACTGATTTTTTAAGTAGTCAATAGAGAGTAGAAGTTCCCAGATACAAAGCTCCTAAATTGGCCTTCTGAAGTTAGATGATGTGAATATTGCCTTAAAAGTGCTCTAGGAATTCCACAGCAGGGGGAGAACATAGCATTTACCAATGCTAATATTTTTGGAAAATGGGACAAGGGGTGAATTGTCTGGACTTGTGAACTTCGTGAAGTTCTGCACATGTAGATGGAGCTATAAACAGGAAAAAAGAGGGAAAAAAGATGAAAGTAGAGAGAATAGCAGACGGTCGAGTAGTTATTATTCAGGGTAGTATCGGAAGGCAAACAAAATACAAATAAATATATATATATGAGATATACAATGTATCTGGCTGCATGCAGCTGTAATACCATGGATTGTTTGCATAAGGAATCTTTTAAGAGATAACAGAAACAATTCTTGAAGATTAATGACAAAAAGAAAAATGAATGAGGGTAGGAATAGCAAAAGAGTCTGTACTTTTAAATATTCAGAGATGCTTTCAGAGTTGAATATTATCATTAATAAAAAAATACATGTCCTATTCTATATTTAATTTATCAATATTTCCTTTACAAAGTCAAGACAAGGTTTAGAAGGTCACAGATGTTTAAGGTCTTATCTAGATAGAGATTTAATTTTTCATCAACTCTTAGGAGTTTTTTTCTAAATCATAATACCCTGTGATCATATTGCACAATCCCTACTTTGAGTTAACTGGCCAGTTGGTGCAAATTCTCAAACAGGCTTTTAAAATCACAGAATCACTTGGTTGGAAGAGACTTTTAAGATCATCGAGTCCAAACATTCACCCTGCACTGCCAGGGTCCCTAAGCCCTGTCCCTCAGTGCCACATCTACAGGTCTTTTGAATGCTTCCAGAGATGGGGACCCCACCGCCCCCCTGGGAAGCCTGTTCCAATGCTTGACCACCCTCTCTGTAAAGAAATTTTTGCTAATATCCAACCTAAATCTCCCCTGGCACAAGTTGAGACCGTTTCCTCTTGTCCTGTCACTTGCTACGTGGGAGAAGAGACTGACCTCAACCTCACGGCAACCTCCTTTCAGGTAGTTGTAGAGAGCGGTAAGGTCCCCCCTGAGATTCCTTTTCTCCAGACTAAACAAACCCAGTTCCCTCAGCCACTTCTCATAGGCCAAGACAGTCTCCAACCTTCACATCACCTTCTCTATGAACAACAGGTCCAGCAAGAAGCCTTAGCTGGTTGGGTCACTCACGAGGTGTGTCAAAGACAACTTCCTGACACAGTCTAGGAACCTCCCAGACTGCTTCCTCTCTGCTGTGTTGTATTTCCAGCAGACATCTGGTAAGTTGAAGTCTCCCACAAGTCAAATGGCAGTGATCATGATTGAATTAAGTTCTTTGTTATTTCAGTATAAGTAAGGTTCATACATAGCTTTTGTACTAGGTTGGCAGTCTTCCAACTACTTTCCTGTATTGTCTATATTATTACAGCATTTTATATTGTAATGCTTCTGCTCTGGAGTTTACCGGACAAAGCTGATTTTGGGCCATTTTCATTTGCCCCTTCCAAGAGACATGTACCTTAATAACATAATATGCAAACACATGGCTTGGCTTCGCAGACGAAGATTTGGGAAGGGCTTTGCCCACGCTTATTGCAAGCGCGTTGATGGCTGAAAAGGCCAATGCGGGATAGGCAAGACCGGTTGCAAAGAGCACACCAGAGGGTCTCCTTGGGTGGTATTGCCGTTTCGTCCCTTGCCTGTCGCTACAGGGCTTTGCAAACGTGAGTACACCCTTCAAGCCTGCGCGGTGGATTTTTTAGGTGAGGCGCAGCGTGCGCGAGACTGGCCCCACCCTTTACACCTGAGGTTCATCTGCCAGGGCCTAGCGAGCTTGGACGGTGACAGCGAAGTCCTCAGGTCGTAGGTTTGGTTAGAGTATCCTTCTCTTAGATGGATGGCCTTACAGGGCTAAACGAGCTCCATCTGCCCGGGTTTGGAGTTAGAGTTGTCCTTCTCCTAGGATGGTTGCCCGAAGGCTAGTGAGCCCATCCTGCCCGTGGACACACTTTGTCTGACCCTTCAGTTGAGACCTGTCAGGCTTGGGAGACCCTACTGGAGGCATATGCCACCACCAGCATAGCTCTCAACTTCACAAGGGCATGCAAGCTCTTTCCCCACGGCAAGGGGGTGCCCGTGAAAGAGACATAATATGCACTGGGAAGAGAAAAGTACACACTTGCATAACAAGAGCCACTGTAGTAGTGTAGGGAGTACGAAGTCACAGCACAAAGAGCAAGTCATGTACGACACGCGCACACAACGCAGCTGGATACCTGCAAGGTCTTTGTTGATAAAATTCAATGCCAGGGGAGGTGGGAATCAGAACTATAACTATCACTAGATCAATATCTGGTGACGGGTGTTATCTTGATGCCTGGAGAAATGAGAAGTGAGGCGGAGACTCCACGGTCACATTTCTCCATTTTTACCACCCAGGATTAAACAAGCTCTTACCTCCACCCATGCAGGTATAAATTAATGGATTTTGTGCAATTAACATAAGTTATAAGCTTGTCTACAGTTCCACCCACACACTCATCTACGCCGATGATGTAATGTGAAAAAATGAGTATAAATATTGCCCCAATATCGGCCCTAAAATAGGGCAGGAGATAATTTGGAACCAAACTGAAAGGACAGATTGACAGATTCGCCCCCTCTCCACCTCCCCACACAGGGACACCTTGTGGGTAAGATTCATAACCTCAGCTATGGCTGAGTGACATTATTTCTCCCCAGGTGTATTTTATTTGTTTGTAACCATGATTGTACTTGTTTCTATCTCACTATTGGTGCATCCAACAGGCTTGTTTCACCAAGCAGCCGGACTACAAGACAGGTTGTGTATTTGATTTTGGACCTATAGTGCTGGGTATTTCTTTGGTAATTAAGCAATAGCTACCCTGCAGGTTATCAATTCATCATGGGCAATCCAAAAGAACTTGTATATGTTGCATTGTAAATAAACTGTGGTTATTTGTGCCCCTGACTTTCTTGTTTTCGCATATTTGGTGTTGGCTTTATTTCTTTATTGCAACAAGCAGAAAAACTTATGACAGCAAATCTGGAAAATAGGTACATTCTCTAGACTGTACTCAATGGAGCAAAGGCAAGATTCTCAGATGGACTTTGGTCTTGTTTTTTTTTGTTTCTCTGATTTTACTCTGACAGCACTCCAGATAGCTGCACTGCTGGCTTTAACATGCTTTTTCCAGAGGCAATTTTACTTTCTGCAAGATAGCACTCAGAGTGGTTGCTGGCATGACCCAGTGTCTTAGGCAGATCTTCATTCAGCATTGCCTAGGGTGGAACCTGTGAGACTGTTAGCAGATAAAGATGACAATAGCCCTTTGATATGGGGAAGTCAGCTGGAAATGAGTTTGCTTTATTGATATTTAATTACAGATAAAATTAAGGCATCTGTAAGCTATATATATGTGACACGGGTGATATCTGGAGACTAACACCTCAAACTGAATACTTTATATGCTGAAAATTACAATCATGCTAAGGGACATTAGTCCTAGTACAGAACTGAGCATCCTGACAGTTCTGTACTGTTCAGAAGGCCAGTGTCCACTTCCAATATATCAATTTCTGCCTTGTTGTGGTGGGTTGACCTCCGCTGGCCAGCAGGTACCCACCAAGCTCTTTATTACTCTTCCTTCTCAGCAGGGCATAGGCAGAAAATACAATGGAAAATCTTGAAGATCAAGATAAGGACAGGGACATTGCTTACCTATTACTGACATGGGCAAAAAAGACTCTACTTCGGGAAAATTGATTTAACACATTGCCAACCAATAACAGAGTAGGATATTGAGAAATAAAACCAAAATTAAAACCACCTTCTACCCATCCCACCCCTTTCTTTGTATTCTTCTACGTTCTCTCTCCCAAGCAGTGCAGAGGGATGGGGAATGGGAGCTGTGGTCAGTTCATAATGCTTTATCTCTGTTGCTTCTTCCTCCTCATGCTCCTCCCTTGCTCCAGCATGGGTTCCTTAACACGGGATACAGTCACCCACGAACTTGTCTAATGTGGGTCTTTTCCACAGGCTACAGTTCTTTAAGAAATGCTCTAGTATGGGAGAATATTTCCAGTAGGGATATATGTGAAGTACATACTTCACCATGGTCTTTCTCCATGGGCTGAAGGGGAATCTCTGCTCTGGTGCCTAGAGCATCTCCTCATTCTCCTTCTTCACTGACCTTGGTGTCTACAGCGTTGCTTCACTCATATATTCTCAATTGTCTCTTCCAGCTGCCGTGCAGCACTTTTTACCCTTTTTTTACATTTTTTTATTCTTAAAGATGCTATCACAGAGGCACCACCAGCATGCCTGATAGGCTCAGCTTTGGCCAGTGACGGATCCGTCTTGGAGACTGCTGGCACTGGCTCTGCTGGATGTGGCTTCTGGTGTCTTCTCACAGAAGCTACCCCTGCAAGCGCTGCTCAAGCCTTACCAGGCACCCGCCAAAGCTACTCTATCATTTCTCCTCCTCAAGTGGACAAGGAAGAGAAAATATAATGAAAGGCTCGTAGGTTTAGATAAGGGCAGGGAGAGATCACTCACCAGTTGCTGTCACATAACATGACTTGGGGAAACTGTTGCAGATATGATTTGGGGAAAATTAAGTTATTACCAATCAAATCAGAGTATCATAATAAGAAATAAAATCAAATCTTAAAACACCTTCCTCCCCTACCTTCTTCCAGGTCTCAACTTCACTCCCAAATTCTCTACCTCCTCCCATCTGGCAACACAAGGGGACTGGGGCATGGATGATGTGGTCAGCTCATCATAGATTGTTTCTACTACTCCCTCCTCCTCAGGAAGGAGGACTCCTCACACTCTTGCCCTGCGTAAGTGTGGGGTCCCTCCCACAGGAAACATTCTCCATGAAATACCCCGAAGTGAGTCCTTCCCACAGACTGCAATTCTTTACAAAACAATTTGTCAAAGATGAAATGTTCTGCAAAACGCATTTTGCACTGAGTTCAATTAGAAGGTAACTATCGACACTGTGATTCCAACCTTATGCCAACAATAATTTTGGAACAGCTCAATAGCAGTTTAAAAATGTTACTGACACAAATAAATGAAAGAAATGATACAGAAAAAAAAATAGAAAAGAGGTTTTAAAATTCTTAGACTAGATCCCAGCATCTGAAACAGCCTAGTCTAAACCATTAATAACTCTTGGAATGTAAATAATCCAACAGAAATGCAGTATATCAGGGTGATGTGCCTTCTAGGGGAGGGAAAAAGGAAAAAAAGGAAAGAAGTAAAATTTACTAACACTAGTAATCAATAACTACTTGTAAAACCGAGGTTGGAGTGTGAGAACAATGTTAAACAACTACCTGCATGGAGCCAGTGTTGCTATGTCTTTACACAAGCATTTGTAATTGTGATATAATGACAGGGAAATCTTAAGGCCAACACCTCACAGGATATTGGTCCAAGAAATTTCTTGTAAACCTAGAAAGGCAAAATTTTTCATCAACTCAGATAAGCTACCAGCAATAATAAGTCAGGAAAAGTAATTCTGGTTTTTTGCTATTATACCTTCAGGTATTAGATTTCTGTAAGTAAAGGCCTTGCTGAGAGTTTGCTGAGGTCAACAGACATTGACCTACCTTGTTGATCCCATCCTAAAACAGCTTCTAATTTCATTATGAGGCTGTAAAAATTTAATGCTGATTGCTTAAACTTGTACACATCTGATTCTGCATAAGAGTATGCTCCTATCAGAACAGATTTTAGAGCTGTCATGGGTTAGGGCTGGGCAGGCCACTAGACAAATGACAGATGGTCTCTATTAACTCCTCTCCCTTCCCAAAGGGGAAGAGAAAGGGAATAAGGCAGAGAGACGTATGGACTGGGAAAGAAAACTAAAATGGCTTTAATGAAAATAATAATAGTAAAATGATATATACACAAATACATACAAAACCAATACCAAACCCAACCCCCCTGATGGCAATTATGTCACCATCACCACTGATGCTGTGCACTGGGCAGGCACTGGGGAATTCCCAGACTAGATTCAGTGGCAGACGGGAACCAGATTCAGGAGCTGAATTCTGGAACTGGATTCAGGAATGCACGTATTGGGATCAAAGGCAGAATAGACAGAGTCCTCCTCAGATGCCAGCCATTGAAGAAAAGAGTTTGACCCTTGTGATCCCTCAGCTTTACACCGAATATGATGTACATGGAATGGAATACCTTGCTGGTCAGTTTAGGGTCACCCGTCTTGTCTGTTACTTCCTGCAAGTGCAAACTTTTTACTTATGACCCTTTCACTTACTGCACCCCCAACGTGGCACGCTGGATTTAGCAGTGACCTTGGTCTGCACAGGAGCAAGTATCAGCAAAAGCCTTTCTGCACACCAGTCTCTGGTAGTGACTGTGAACACCAAGCACTATGACTTATAGAGGCGGACACTGACTGGAAAAATACGCCGTTAACTTCAGAAAGTGCAGTTAGTTAGGAGAGACTGAGCTGAAAAGTAAAATCAGTGAATAGAATTAGTTCTGTTCTAACTCAAACCAGGACAACAGTAAACATAATTATCTACACTTAAAAAATACAGGATGCTGAAGCATTTGCTATTTTATCAGGAGCTCTGAATAATTTATGCTCATCCATAGCTTGAAGTCATCCTCTCCAAAAGAAAGTATATCAAGAGCTGAGAAAGACTTCACTTTCACATTTATAATGGATTGCACAGAATCACACAGAATCCGAGAATGGTAGGGGTTGGAAGGGACCTGTGGAGATCACCTAGTCCAAGCTCCTGCTAGAGCAGGTTCACCTAGAGCAGGTTGCACAGTATCATGTCCAGGTGGGTTTTCAGTATCTCCAGAGAAGGAGACTCCACAACCTCTCTGCATGGCCTGTTCTAGTGCTCTGCAACTCTCAAAGTAAATAAGCTTTTCCTCATGTTCAGATGGAACTTTCTGTGTTGTGGTTTCTGATTGTTGCCCCTTGTCTTGTTTCTGGGCACCACTAAAAAGAGTCTAGTCCCATCCTCTTGACACATGCCTTTTAGATATTTATAAGCATTGGTAAGGTCCCCTCTTAGCACTTGCTGTTGCTGCCGCTACAGTTCTCACTAACTGAGAAACATTACCTGGAAAACATTCTCATAGTATAATTTCACCTCATTATTTAAAAGTAATGGACATGCAATTACATTCCTTTCAAGTAATTATTAATATTCATAGATGAAGACCTGGAGAACTTGAAATATATTTGATACAGGTTTAAAGATGTCTGAGGCTATTTGAAGATATGTGATTCAAGCTATAGACTCATAGAAGATTAGCTCTGAAAAAGAATCATAGAATGGTTTGGGTTGGAAGGGACCTTACACCAGAACAGGTACAGTTTTAGTTAATCCCAACACATATTCTGCCAAAAACCTATATTGTAGCTTGCCTAAAATATCTTAGCTCTGTCCTGTTTGTCCCAGTTAGTATGTCTTTAAAAATAAACTTAGATTGCAGTTATGTGCTAAAGAAGATCTGACCTGATAAACAGTCAGATTATCCTCATATGCACAGATGCAGTATCTCTGGCCGCATAAAGAAACCCAACACTATGCCTTTTAAATAGCCTGCAGCCAGAAACAGCCCTTACTTCTTCTGTGAGACACCAAGACCATGCCACAGCCCAACATATCAACCTAGCAGTACCTCCCATATCTGCCTGTCATGGTTTAAGACCAGCAGGCAACGAAGGACAAGACAGCTACTTACTCGTTCCCCACCTGGTGGGATGGGGGAAGAGAATCAGAAGAGGAAAAGTGATAAAACTCATAGTTGGAGATAAAGACAGTTTAACATGTAAGAGCCGCACACTCAAGCAAAGCAAAACAAGATATTTATTCACTACTTCCCATTGGCAGACAGGTGTTCAGCCTTCTCCAGGAGAGTAGGGCTCTGTCACATCTGATGGAAGGAAAAACACAGTCACTCCAAATGTCCCCCCTGCCTTCCTCCTCCTTCCCCCAGCTTTATATTGCTGAGCATGACATCATGTGGTATGAGATATCCCTATGGTCAGTTGGGGTCAGCTGTCCCAGCCGTGTCCCTTCCCATATTCCTGTGCACCCCCAGCCCACCCACTGGCGGAGTGCTGTGAGAAGCAGAAAAGGTCTTGACTCTGTGTAATCCCTGCTCCACAACAGCTAAAACATCCCTGTGTTATCAACACTGTCTCCAGCACAAATCCAAAACACAGCCCCATACCAGCTACCACAAAGAAAATTAAATGCATCCCAGCCAAAATCAGGACGCTACCCTATCCCCTACAAACTGCACTGTTATTCTTTGTTGTATAAAACAAAATAAAGCTCTGAATAGAAAACTGTATTTGTTTGCATAATAGTTTCACAAACTGATCAGTTAACTGTGAACAAATCCTGATAATTTTTGTAAATATGCCTATAATTAATTAATTCATTATTACAAGTGGAAGTCAAACATGGGTTAAATACCTCTTAATGCAGTGGGAAACAAATCTAGGATTATTTAAATATCTGTAAGCTTTGGATAGCAACATTTCCTTCCACTCAGGCTATACATTAAATTATTAATGCTCTAGAATTTATGAATGAGAAGATTAATGATCAAGTATATTGCCTTACAGTTAGCTGTGAGTGCAGACATTGGGAAATGAGATTGCAGAGAGGAATGGAGAAATAAATAAATAAATCAGATCAATTTGTGAGTTACCTACATATTGTGCCTAGCTGTTAACAAACACTTCCTATTGCAATTGTGGTTTATCTGACTACATGACAAACAGTGCAGGCTTACTTAAAAATCAGCTTGAGATTACAGACCTTCTGGTTTTTTTCTCTACTGAAAAGACAAAAACTGTTTAATTTTTTTTTAAACAAACTATTCTTCAACAGTTGGTGAGCAAGTGTGTGCTAATTTGCATGACGTATTATCTCAAGCATCTATTTGTTTGTGGTCTTTGCTTTTAGAAGAATTGGCATTAATTATAAGTATGGAAGTAATTTGAAATGTCAGTTCAGAATTTTACAGCTTGGAACAGCTCATCCTTCAATAATTAAGTCAATAAAATTAACTTAATTTAATTTAAACAGTGATGCTTCTTTTTAGACCTTATGGAGTGATTACAATTAGTATTTCATAATTAGTATTTTATTGATGTCCATACACGGAATTGCCAGGCATCATCAAGATACACCGATGATTGGAAGTAATTTGATAAACATTCAGAACTGTTTCATTAATGGCATGCCTCCCAATTATATATTGAGTTAATGAATGCATTTAAATGTTATGGAGATGAATTTAAAGGACAGCTCAACCTTAATTACTATACCATTTCCCCCCTCTTCACAAACATTCTAATTATAACTTCAGTAGTTATCACCTTTTAGTATACAAATATCAGGTTCCACTGTAACTGCAGAAGAATAACACGATTTCTATTTTTTTTTTCAAGAGTGCTAACATTGCTAAAATAACAAGGGATCATTTTCCTGTAAAATAAAGAATTCTAGAGATTGAAGAATGATCTTTTTCCAGTCCTCCCTCATTCACATTTAATTTTCTCAAGACTAACACACAGGACTAGGCAGAGAGTGTAACTAAGCGAAACCCTTTCCAGCAATGTTTTAAGTTTTCCCCCATTCATTAAAAAATGCCGAGAAAGAGTGGAAGAGTTAGCATCGTTATCCCTAAGCAGGGTGTTTGAAAGTGTGTACAGGCAGGTAAGGGAACTTTTTGCAGCTCTGTCTCACAATAATTTAATAATTCTGATACCAAGGAGACCAGGACTGAATGCTTTTAAATTCATGGTTGCCTAAACCCAGAGTGGCTGCACTTACACATGGAAACTATTTGCCCCCAGAAACTCCTGTCACTACCAGTGCTTTTGCAAGAGATAGAGTATGTCAAGGAGGACAGTAGTCCTGAATTTGATGTATCCCATGAAAATTTATTCTCTTGTGAGCACATGCAAACCCAGGTTTTAAGGAGAAGCAAAGCAAATTTGCTATCTCTAAGGAACTGAGATGAATCATCATCTACCAGATGGCTAATCTGTGGCTGCAATTTCTTAACTTTGCCATGTTTAAAGGGACAGCCAATGGAAATGCGTGCCAGGTAATGTTCCTATAAAAGTTGACTATGCTGTTAGAATATCATTTCCTAACCACAAAACCCACTCTAGCACAGAAAACAGACTTTGGAAGAATACGAGGGTTTTGCTACCGGATATGCTGTGGCTTCACAAAACAGATATGGTATGCACGAGTCCCCTAACACATTATAAAACTGGAGGGAACAGAAATGTGTGATGTCCGAGAACAACCTGCCAAAAATAGTCTGTTGTGCTTCTCAATCTCTTAATATTTTTCTTATAGCTTTAAAGGTCCTCATGGTATATAGTGAGCATTATCTGCATGGAAATAGAGTACAAGGAATACTAAATGACAAGGCTTGAGTGGAGCTTAAAATTTATGAATTGTTACCCTGTCCAATTCCCTAATTCCATTCTCTCCCCTGCCTTATATACTTTGACTTTCTAGTTTCTCACAAAGCTCTCACACATTTTCAGGAAGTACTTTTGTTTGTTTGTGGGGTTTTTTACTATTTTTTCATTGTATATTATTGATAGTGGAGGGCAAAGCCAGGTTTGAGAAGAGAAAGAGCAAGTGAGTTAGCCCTTCCTCTTTAGGCAAAGAACTGCTGTGTGCCTTCTGGCTAAAAGTGGTGGAGAACCAAGGTACTGACCCTAAATAAAGATCTAAAATATATCTATTTCCATCCTTGCACAGCTGAAGAAATACCGTCTGTGGTGAGAGACTCTCTCTCCTGTGCTGAAAAGGCAGTGTCTGGAAGACAGACGGCTGCACAAGTGGTACCAAGAACAGGCTGAGGCAGCACCAATTCAGCAGCCCACTTGATGTGTCTGTTTTTAAATTATGACATTCTAAATTTTACTGAAGAAATAGAACATGTGCAAAGAGGGTGATCGGATATGAAGACATATTTATTAGACTATACAGGCTTCTCATTGCACTTATATAAGTCCCTGTAAATTCTTTGCCTATTACACCTGCACAATTTCTTGGATTGCAGTGAAAAAAGGGCAAGTAAATTTATCCTTTATGATTAGCTATGGCAAACATGATGGCTATTACTTCTGATCAAACATGCCCACATGTAAGAGGGTTGTGTATGCTCAGGTCCCTTCCCACCCGTCTGTCAAGATAAGTCTTGGATGCACACCACTCAGCAGAATTCCAGCGGCATCGTGAAAAACAACGGCTGCGCTATTCTAACTTGCCTAAATTTATTGAAAAGATAGGGTATGAAAAGAGACCTAAATGTACATTTTTCTAAATTTAAACAGTGATTACCATTGTGTTCAGCTTCTATTCACGGACTAAGCCACAAGTCTCAGTAATGCAGCAAGAGGCTGAAACTGACTCTTCTATAGCACTTAGAAGCATCTATGCTTTGCACTCCTACATGAAAGCGCAATTTGTCTTTCAGCATTTGGTGTTGCCCTTAAGAGCTTGTATTTGAGATCAAAAAAAGAACATTGCACTTTGCTAACCAGGGGTCTGATAGATGTGACAAAATCATGATCCAAGTGTATCCTAAAGGTTCAGAAACTAGACAATTATGAAAATTAACCCTGTTTTTAGAAAGGAAATGAACCTTTAGAGACCTGACTTAAATTTTTTTTAACTTTTGAGGTGGGGAATAATACTATTTTTTTAAAAAAACAGTACTGCGTAGGCCAGTGGAACAAGTATTCAGCATAAATCGAATTGCCTGGACTCAGCATAAATGTCAAATGAATAGAGTGTACTGATGCTTTTTAGCTCAGGATTAATTTTAAAAGGCATTCCTCCAATTTTTCATTAAATACACATTCAGAACACTACATTGGTAAATTACTGTAGGTCTTGAGTACTACAGACTGAAAATACTTGTTGTCTTAATCTAACCACAACAGGGCCATAACACCTAAAGCAGGTTAAAAGTCAGGTGTGCTTCTCTTGGAGTTTCTAAAATCAGGAATTTATTATTAAAGTTAGTCAGCAAATATGCCTTTCTGGAATAAGGGGAAAGAGTTTTTTTCATTTTACATCTTTAATCAAGATGACTTTCTGCATTTACAAGCTCTGAATGGTCTGGCCAGGTTCACACATACAAAATGGAAGAAAAAAAAAAAAACAAACATGACAGCTGCCAGGTCCTCACCATGTTTCTTGAATGCCTCTTAACTGCTGACAAATCACATATAGTGTGGTCCTACCATGGTACAGACTTTTTCACCTTGATAGAGGTAACTTTCCTTCATTTTACTATAAGGAACAGCATCCTGGGAGCAGTGTTCTGGAAATGGTATCTCCATTACCAACAGAAGCCATTCTTAAACCCTGTTAAACACATACTTGCACATTCCCATTTGTATTGTGTTCCTACTGATTCTTCCTATTTTTTAACAAATCTCTATAGAATTACCTTCTCAATTCAGAATGAAGACTCTTCATTTGAATCTCTTATATTCCATTCTAGCATGGAGACTTTAAGTGATCTATCTTGAAGCTAATATTTCCATTAGATTAAAATTCATTAATATTCAACAATTTCACATTTATAGGTGTAAGCCTCTCTAAGAGAACAAAAAAACCCCACCCACAGAATTCAACTACCCAGTTTATTAAAAGCTCTGATCTATCTCCAAATTCTGTGAAATGTTGTGCAAACAGTTAATGATTCCTGGTTTGAGTTTTATCTTTTTCTTGTAAACCAGTCTGTGTATTGGCTTTAATCCAATGTATAAAACCAAAATGTAATAACAAGTTCCTTGAGCAAAATGTCATTCTGTCTAGCAACTGAAGCTGCAGCACCTAACTGTGCTAACTAGATCACTGACAGTTCCACACTGTCAATAAATGACAGTATTGGTATGAGTAATGTTTATACTTAAGGTTACATGTAATGGGAATAAAGTGTTCTTCTATTGTCAAAAGTGTATCATTTCAGCATCTTCATAGCAGAAGCTTGATAGCTCAGCAGGCTAGCAGACAAGGAAGCTAACAGATAAAGACCAGTGCAATGACAGGTATGGTTGCTACGTATTTCTGGAACATCACAATGTAACTGCAACCTTATTAGAAAAGCAGAGGAGGAAGAAAAAAAAATAAAGGACTTTGAAAGGAATTGCCTCTAGCTCAAGTGTGGCAGCACATGTACTGGAGACACTATAATGCTTTGCCCAATTAAACAAGAATGACAGAGTAAAACCTGCAGATGCCAAAAGGCTGATGAACAATCATAACTAACAAAGTCTGGTTTTGGTATCACATCCTCAGCATTAAACCCAAATTAAAAACAAACAAGTCCCCCAGAACCCCACACAAAATCCTAGTTATTAGAAACAGCATATGGAGTACCATCATCATATGTATTCTGGCAGTTTAGTGTTGCTGATGATGTTCAAATATCAGGATCATAATACTAACTAAAGCTTTGGAAGTCATTCTGTTTTCTTACACAAGCCCCCCCTTCCTTCCCCAGCTGCTGAGGACATTTGCAGCTACACAAGGAGCAACATAATACTGCTGCTGTACTGTTTGTCCTTTATCCCAGGGGGAGGAGAGCTAGAGGAGACACATCTGGAAGGTGTGACTGACATCTTAAGAAAAGAGAGTGTGAAAGTGCCTAGGGAAAAGTTTAATTTATTGGAACAGCTGTCCTAGTCATGCCTCCTTTCATGGCTGCCGATGTACACTTTATGTTGACCTTCCTCAACTTCACTGAGGAAAGCTTTCACACTGTGGTAGGTTGACCTTGGTTGGCTGCCAAACCTCCACCTAGCCGCTCTCTCACTCCCTCTCCTCAACAGGACAGAGGAAGAAGAAAATAATATGGAAGAGCTCATGAACCGAGATAAAGACAGGGAGCACTTAACAGTTACCACCACAGGCAAAACAGGCTCAACTTGGGAAAAGTTTAAATGATTGCCAATTAAAAACAATTAACAATAGAGTTGAATAGCAAGAAACAAAGACAAAAAACTAAAACATCTTTCCCCCTGCTTCCCAACTCAACATCACTTGTTCATCCCCAGCTGCTCTAGTCCCCGCCCCCTGTCCCCTCCAATCCCTGAGCATTGCAGGAGCCATGGGGAATGGAGATTGGGACCCATGAGGGTTGGGAGCTGTGGGGATATGGGACACTGTCTCTTGTCAGACTACATACTACATTTGTCTCCCTTAGTTCTGGTGTCAGTTTTTAGCAGGGAGATACTGGATGGATATAGCAGTATCTTAAGACCTAACACAAGTAGGTCATGTACAATACTCTTCAAATGCATGCCTTTCCCTGTTAGGAAGTCTTGAATAAATGCAACTGGCATCAAAATAGAGCTCATTATAACATTTTCCTCTAGATTTTCTCAGGCTTTAAAGCATAATTTCTTGTTACTCAATTGCAAAAAAAAAAAGGTCCTCCCTCTGATCAACAAAGTTACTAAGGAAAAATCCAGATTTGGGAGTTGGGTGTGGACTATTCTCCTGAGGAAATTAAGCTGAGAGACTTTTAATATGATTGCACTAGTAACACAAATAAAAGCAAAGCAAGCCAAGAAAATGAAACTAAACTTAGTTCCCCACAGAACGTATAATTCAGGAAAAAAACTGTGGATATCAGATATTCCTTTGTTCTCCTTAACCAAGCAGTATGTTCTGTTCTCTATCTAGCAATCGCCCCCCTAAATCCCAAAACCAAGAATCAAAGGGGAAAAAAAAGGGGGGTTGGGGGTGGGAGGAAGCAAGCCCTTTTCTTCTCACTTTAGTCATCCCAATTGTATACTTTACTACCTTTTGTTAATCTGGAAGGCACCATTCAATAGAGAGCTTTAAAGCCACCACACTGTAGTGATTGGAAGTCCATCAAAGATACAGTTAGTAAGGATTTGCAGATAAAACTTGTTCTAAAGATGTGCAAATTTCATAAATTTGGTGGAGTCAACATTAAGTTTTAAATAATCCTCATCACATTGCACAGAGTCAATAGTTCACTTTATTAAAAAAAAAAAAAAGGGCAACATCATACAAACAACAGCCTAAGTCTTCTCTCCTGTCTTGGATGCCCTTGAGCTTTCTCAGATCGAATGCCCACATAACTCTCACAAGACTAGTTTATTGCACCTCACTGAGCAGTACCTAAATGTAGAAGACACTTACAGGGCTCAAGCTCCTTTTCCCAGGGCAGCACAGGGCAGAAGGAGAAAGAAACGTTCTTTCACTTTACAGAAGTGTGTGTTGGGAGGAGGAGGGTTCATTTGTGTTGGAAGGTTTTAGTTAAATGAGTACATAACCTGATTTTGCCCTTTGTTGTAAAATAACTAGATTACTTGAGAGAGAACTACATCTGTGTGTTTAGACAAGAGATGGTAAGTGCTCTTCACTACTCTCAAGTAGCCCATGATACTGCTTGGAAAAAACAAACTCCATACAACCAACACATAACACTCCCTCACCCCTGAAACACACATTATTTCCCAGTGTATGCGGAAATCTGAACAAGTAGAAAACTGAGCAGTTCCAGAGAGATATGTGCATTTGGTTTACCTTTGATGAGTTTAGGTTGACAGTCAGTTATGCAGGACCAACATCAGGATACAGGAAATACAGGACTGAAGAAACAAGACAGAGGTCAGAAGTAGAGCACTAAGCTACTGTCAGAAATTTAGTAAAAAATACCACATATGGACATGAGATTTCCCACAAAGATTACTAAGGAAAAAGCATGAACCTGAAAGCTTACTGGATAAAAGAACCAACATAGAAAAAAAAAAAAAAGGAAAAAGAGATTAGAAAAGTTGAAGGGGAGTAGAGGGAAACAAGTTTGTTTTTTTTTTTTAAACTTCAGAGAGAGCTAACAATATAAGTTTAAGGAATGTGCCATCAAAAATTATACAAGCAGAGAAGGTACAGTGTAGCACTTGCTTTGAGAAAAGGCTGCTAGAAAGTGTTTCGCAATGTGTATAGAAGTAGGTAGATTGAATGGAGATTGAAAAGACACTTCAAGCAAATGCTTTAAGCACCGAATTCAAAGGACAAAATTAAGGAGTCAGGAAAAGTTATTATTTTGCAACAGCAGACAAGCGGGTTTTGAAGAAGGGAAACATAGACCATGCTTGTCTAGTTTGTGAGGCAGTCACAAATGGTAGTGAGGAATCAGTGGATCAAAGGAGCAACCGGATTCAGAAATGAGATTTTCAAATTAGATTTCACTACTAATAATTTTTCAGCACTGATCTATGTTACAAGCAGAAATACAAACATACCTGCTGGATAAGCCTCAACTCATGTGTTAAGAATCGACCTCTTTAGAAGATTTTTCTGAGTAAAGTTTATATGCTTACATAATAGCATTTCATCATATAATTTTGATAATGGTACAAATTAGTTCTAGTATACTTACCTTTAATATTCTTTTTAGAAACAACTTCATATTCTGAGAGAAAAGTCAAAACCATGCTATTCAGTAGCTGCTAAGAAAGAGAGATCTTCACAATGCCACTTTCAAATGGAAGAATTTTTCTGTCTTAAACGTAAAAGGAACCACACTCCCTATGTTTTATAAATCAAATAGAAGGCAAAAAAAAAAAATCTAGCTTGACACATATGGGATAGCTTTTTGCGCTACAAACCCACATGAACAATGAATTCAAACAGGTTTTTTATCTTGTTTCAGTCAGAAACCTGACATAGACAAAAACCTGCATTTAAATAGTATTATGGCTCAGATATATGCTGACGAAACCCTGCAAATTCAAAAGCAAGAGCATCTTTTAAATTACATATTTAAATTTGAAAGCTCTGGCTTTTGTGGTTTGCTTTGTATGCTCCGAGTATGGCTTTTCTCTTTTATCCAAAGTTAATGTATAAAATGTACTTTACACAATCACAAAAGGTTGTGAAACAAACATTCAGTGGCAGCCATTCTAACTGCCTGGGTGACAGACAGATAAACGATTCACAATAGTTGAATTTATACTGAGGAATTTTTAAAGGATTACAATTTAACTGGTTAACATGACTTTTGCAACACATGATTTAAGCAATCTTCAGGGCTCTTTGAATATATGTATTTTCATAAAGTTACTAACTACAAGAAAACATTTACTACTATGGACAATAGCAGCTCCTATCCTTTGTCCAAATTTTTTCAGTTTTGTGGAACATAAATCCAGAGACCAACTGTTCCAAAGGCAATAGTAAATTCTTTAATTCTGATCCAGTTACTAGGCACATGTCCTAAACCGATGTGCCTAAATACCATTATGAAATTTTAATTGTATAGAAAAGAGCATTTCTGAAATGAAACAGTGTGTTTCATTTCTAGAATACCCAAGGGCAATAATTCACATATAGACCAATGGCCTGTGAAATTCTGCTTGTTGACTGTTAACTGTAAAATCCAAGCAGTGTGTAAGGACATGAAATGCTTCCAGGATAGTATTGGCTTGAAGTCAGTTTATTTAGTTCATCACCCTTAGTAGATCAATATACATTCCTCGGATTCTTGCATTTACTTTGACATTAAAACTGGTAGTAGATACTGCAACTTGCATTAAGCACCTCAACTCACCGCCTACAGCAGCCTGTAGATATCATCCTTGAGATAAACTTTGGTTAGTTAGGGTTAGTGTCTGACACTGTGAATGTATGTACTGCTTCAGGACTTCTGTGAACAATGAAAGAGAAGATAATTTTTCTATCTGTGGAAAATTAATTTTCGTGGTTGCAAATATAGAGGATCCATGGACATGTAGAGAATATGTACTAGATTGTAAGTGCTTCTTTCCCACACAACTTGCTGCTATAGAAAAAACTAAATAGCCTGTCACCTCAGACTGTGTCCACATGCAGTATCAATGTTATGCCTGATGTATTTTCTCATCAGTTAACCTCATGGCAATTCTCCTGCCTTGGAGGCAGGGTAGAACCTGTTGCTAGGTGATCGCCCCTCTGAGTTCGGAGTCTGTTTTATTGCACATGTGCAGGAATGAGGGGTCACGCTGCAGTCATGGCAGGTGAGGGGGCGAACCCCACCGGAAACCCCAGCCTCATTTTCCAAATCTTCTGGGAGAGCAACTGCGCATGTCCTGGGACCCCAGACCCATTTCTGGAATCATCCAGAAGGAGGAACTGCTCACGCTCAGCTGAGGAACTGAGACCCATAACATGGATACCTCTCTCCATTGTGGTCCTCTTGTCTGGGTGACATACATCTTCCCTGAAGGGGTATCTTTCCTTCACACCTGACAGAAGTCATCTCCAGAGACAACTAATATACAATGTACTGCTTACTGCTGCTGCCGCAACGCTGAGCCATGATGCGGTTTGAAACTGCACATCCTCTACAGGCCCCTCTTATAGATACTGAGCATGATGTCAGTATGGTATTGAATAGCCCACTGGCTGGTTCCATCTGACTATACTGACTGTGGAAATTAACCCTATCCTAGCCGAACCCAGGACAGTAAGCCAAGACCATACTTCTTGGAATCCCGCTGAAGTATTATCCATCTGTACTTTATGCATTAATTTTACTTGTTCCCACAACTTCCTGGACATCAGTTGAAATCCTCCCACTTTTGTCAATGTACATGCAACAACTGGTATTAACAATTGTACACACTCCTCCTTGTGAGGCTAGCAAGGTATCTAACGGCATTCAGTTTTGCAGTGTAATTTTGAGAGTTGTGAAACCTCTTCTTGTAATGCCATAATTGCATCATCAGTGTTATTGCCAAGAATTTCTTTTGCCACTGAAGTGTTAAATAAGGCCTTTTCTAATTTACTCACTCCCAACCAGGGAAGAAACCATCTAGTGAAGGAGTGAAATGTTTTTTGAAATTTAGAAAATGGCTTTTCTACCAGTAGATTACTACCTTGGGTCCTATGAACAAATGTTTGTAACCATGATCCCTATTCCATAGTTAAATTTGAGAACACAGATATACTTATGAGGAGTAACAGCTCCTAAGGTATAATTTCCTGATCAATCTCCTCGTAATATTTTGCAAGCTCTCTTACCCCATACCAAAAACCACCCTTTCCCCTCGGGTACAGGCCAAGGTGTATTGGAAAAGTCCGCAAGTATTCCCACTTTTCTTGTTTGGTTACAATCATTAAAGTTGCCCACAGGAGCTTAAGTTGACTGGGGCGAGCATGATGTTTTACATACGTTGCATATTTGTTCTTTGCCTCTGAGATTACTACCTCCCGTTGTTTTGAGTTGCTGTGGTCTCAATGGAAAGTAGGATTTTTCTATAAAGTAGTCTATGATATGTTACTTGGTATATGGATCTCTAACAGGGGAATGATTGAAGCTGAGTGGCTTGGAAGGTGAGTGGATATCCAACAGTTAGTAATTTGACTGTGGTTTGTGATACATTGAAATAGAGATTTCCCCTCTGCTCATGATGAGGCTTGTAGAGATTTAGATACTCTACCTATGTAAAAAGCATGGTAAAGATTAGCAACTTTACCCTCAGAATTTCCAGAATTTCTTCAGGCACTTAGAAATCTCATGTACAAGTAGCTCTAGAAAAGAAACTCAAATTATTTCAGTTTCTGAAACAGTGGCCACAGTAGATTCTTCCTCTACTGGTCATTGTTCATCCACTGAATGATTCTCCGGCAACCATTTAACACGAGTGGTGGGTCCAAGCTTCCTTTCCTGTAAATTTTACAGCGGAGTAGGAACCCACCTGGGTTCCAATTTAGATTTACAGGAAAATACTTTTATTAAAACTCTACCCCCAGGCTGCAAATCATGTAGCTGTATCTCCAGATGGGTAGGTTGGTACCACTGAGTATGATCCCTTTTAATTTTGAAACTTAGAACACAGTGTGTTAAATGTTCATCTCCATTCAAGAAGCTGGTTTTGGCTGCGATATAAGTCCCCCGTATAGCTAAATGACTCCCAAAAAGGACTTCAGTGAGCAATAGTCCTAAAGAGTATCTTGGGTAATTTTGAATGTCCCATAAGGCTAAATTTAATGCCTCTGGCCATTTTAACCCTGTGAGTGTGCAAATTTTAGCTGTTCTCTCCTCAATAGTTTGATTCATCCTTTCTACCTGCCCGGATGCTCAAGGGTGATAAGGAGTGTGCAACCTTTTCTCGGTTGCTAAATTTTTTAAAAAGTTAGTTGGTTATTTTTGCTGTGAAATGCAACCTCTGTCTGATTCAACAGATTCTGGCACTCCATAGCTAGGAATAATTTCTCTAATGAGACCTTGTATTACATCTCACGTGTCTGCTTTGCCTGTTTCAAAGACTTCACCCAACCTGATAACTGCTCTACTATCACTAGCAGATGTTTATATCCACATACTGTGGGCATATCAACACAATCTACTTGCCACATTCAAAATGAGAAAACAGCCTGTGGTCAACTTCCCAATTCATGTGCATATTTTATATTTGGGAATTTCTGACAGGTAGGAGAGGCATTAATAATTTTTTTTAGCAGTCGCATAGACACTCACTGCTACCCATACTTGCTGCACTTGATTAGCCACTGCTTCTGCTCCTCCATGAGCTTTATGGTTATAGTCATCTAAGTCGTATAGTCCTGGTTATAGTCAGGAGGTATTTTTTCAGTAAAACTGGTTTTCCTCCTATAGTCCACCTTCATCTCCTACTGCTTCCCATTCTCTGCACTGTTCTTTTTCTTCATTTTTCATATTTGGTTGATATAATTTTCTTGGATGGTCAACATCGAGCCATTAGCTCTTGTCTGGAGCAACTGCCGTAATGTTTACCACAGGTTAGCAAGCCATGATTTTTGATGCTGCATCAGCTAAGGCATTCCCTTTGCTGATTACAGTAGTGTACCTTGTATGGGCTGGACAGTGAACCACAGCGATCTCTTTGGGAAATTGGAAACTGTTGCATCGTTTCTCAGTAAATTGCTGGGAGATAGTGACTCAAAGGACTTTGACTCTATCGGGCCTTATCACTCAATCTCTTTTGAGAAATTCCCCCAACTCTACAAGGATTTTTCATCACTTTTATCCAAATCCCTTCCATTAATTAATAGGTATTACAGTGCTTGGTACATCAGAGCTCTAGAAAGACAGATCCCTTCTGTGATAGATACCTGTAGTGTCTGTATTGAAACTCAGTCCAATTTTTCTGGCTACAGCATAAGACAAATGCATTTCTAATCTGTTACTTCTTTGAACCATCTGAATAGTTCAACAGCTGCAAACGCTGACATTTCCTTAGGGGATGATTATTTAAGAATTACTATTTTCAGTACTCAACCAGCTTTACTGTCCACTACCAGACTGCATCTCTATTAAAGCACATTTTTCATCTCCTGCCTCCTTCGTACATTTTAGTTTAAGTCACTTGGCTTCCATTTGTGTTAGTTTCTTTGTTATCATCTTCTCAGTTGGCACTTCCAACTCTTCTCAATTTATGACAAGCTGTGAATGTCATTAGCACTATCTCCCGCTCCCACCTCCAAAGCAATAATGATGATGATATGCAAATGACTAATTCTATCCTACCGAAGTAAATAAGAGTCTTAACTCTGATTTACATAGCTTGGGATCAAGTCCCTGGAGAACACTTGAGAAGTTTTTCCACTTTGATACACATACTTGAACCCACTATTTTTTTTTTTTTAGACAGTTCTAATACAGATCACCATTCTATAATGAATTGCATTAAAGTTTAAAAGAATGTTTCCCTCACACTTCCAAACTGATTTATTAAAAAAAGTATTTCTTCTAGATATTTGAATAGTGTTGATACTTATGGAAGTTTAATTTACAAATCAAGTGTTTACTGTACATGTACACATCAACAGTGTTGCATGTTAAGGCCACTTCCATCAGCATAACTTTGAAAAACTAGTTTGTTGCATCTGCTGTGGTAATTTCTGCACTTTGTTGTTTGTTCAGGAAGGACAATAATGTTTTGTGGGTTGGTTTGTTGTGTGGGGGTTTGTTTTGGTTTTTTTTAAGCAAAGTTCATTCTTTATAAGTCTATGATTATTATGTGACAGGAAAAAAGTATTGTTTTGTAGCAGCACATAGAAACTGCTACTTATGAATCAGACAAATAGTATGCAAAAAGGGGAGAATTTGTCTGTGCTCACTTCATTGTGGGGTTTATCTACTGTAACCTGAGACAAGAAACACCCTAACCTAAGCTGCAGATTATCAACCTTTATTCCAGCTTTGACACTATGCCAAATCTCAGGTAAGTCACAGTTTCTATTGCCCAGTTAAACCATGATAGGTTGGGAGTGATGTGCCTAACAATACATTAACTTATACATAGAGAACTGTAATGTAATCGTGCAAGGTGTATAATTAGGGAAGAGAAATGGGAATATCATTGGCATGATTCACATCATTTCAGATGAGAATGTTAAAATAGGCTGAGATAAGCCTCACCTTGAAGACCTGTTCACTGACCATAACAGGAACCCAGCAGACTTAGACATCCATTGTATAATGCTACAGCCAGGTAGGACAGAAAAATTTCTGCCCTCCTTCACTCCAAGTAAGTTAAATTGCTAAGAGAAGCTATGATTTAATCTGAGACTTGGCAGCATGGCATAGGAGTTTCAGGCTCTTTTTCCAACTCAAAGTCACCTGCCTATCGCTATCTGCCAGACCTCTACTGTGATGCAGATGTAAGTTAATTGTTTCAACTAGCTTACCTGATCTGAAATCAAAGTGTATTGCTCAAATTTTCTTGGCTTGCCCAGCACAATTAAAAAGACAGTACAGTAGAATTTTTATAATCTGAACACATTGTGTATTTACCATTTGATGAAAGAAATTTCATGCTACTGCACTAGCAGTCATCACAGTGTGAAGACCATCCATAATTTTTAACTCCCTGAAAATGACTGTCAAAAATACAAGGTAATAGAAAATAAAAAGTGTACAATTTTTTGTACACATCGAATATTTTAATTATTCTGGTAGACAAGAAAGTGAGCATTTGATGAATCCAGGCATTTAAATAAATTCTGGAGTAATAATATGGTTTTTCCAATCACTGGATCTCCAACAGAACATTTAACTTTACTGA
The DNA here is from genome assembly GCA_009769605.1 of Bucorvus abyssinicus. Lineage (NCBI taxonomy): Eukaryota > Metazoa > Chordata > Aves > Bucerotiformes > Bucorvidae > Bucorvus > Bucorvus abyssinicus. The sequence continues at coordinate 14,233,259 of CM020030.1, read as the reverse complement.
AATATATATTTTGATGATTTGAATTTCCGTGTTCTATTTCTACTTACACATCAATTTATTCAGCCCTTTTGTTTACACCCTACTTGTTCTGTTAGGAAAAAACCTAAGTATCTAGATAGCAGAGAAAGCAAGAAAAAGCTTGAGTTCTTTTCCTTTCTTAGTTCATGGAACCCACCCATACTATATCTTGGATTTTTTTCCCCTCTTGATACCCTTAAGAGCTAGATAAATACTCATTCAAGTCTTGTACATTATCAGTTACAGCATCTATTGATGAATTCCCTTAGAGCAGAGGTTTATTTTCTGGACTCCATTGTTCAACCTAAGGTCCAGACATGTCAGTTAGTCTCAAGGGTTCTTGTAGTATTTCCAAGACATCCAACAGTTCATTATGATCATTTGCCCAGATTTTGTACCAGAAGTTTATCTCAGTGTCTGTACTGTCACAGAATAGGACCCAGAATGAGTGGACAACTGCCAAGAACAAAGCTCCTCTAACAGCTATGCAGCCAGAACTGCTGCGCTTCTCTTCCCTAAAGCCCCTTTCCCCATTTCTAGCTTCACTCATCCCTCTCCACCCTTTTTCCACCTACAAAGCAGTATTTCCACTAACCCTTTCCTGCTTTATTCTCAACCTACAGCTTCCATTAACTCCAGCTGCTCATGTCTCACAGGGCCTCCTAGCTCTCTGCCTCTTCTTCCTTGTGCCCAAGGACCCTGTCTCACCCCCCTCCCTGTTCACAGAACTTATTTTCTTATTTTTATGGAATTGAGTTTTGTCCTATCCTTGAGATGTATCAGCATTGTCTGTACTACCGGGAGGTCTTAAGCCAGCAGCATCTCTGAGACCAAGGTTAAGGTGGTGGCACCCATCTTTAAACAAACACAGTAATATTTATTCAGAACAGTAGCATAGGATCAAGTGTGAGCAAGCTTAAAGGGGCTGCTTTCCAGGCAATAGCTCCCTCTTGTACCTGTTGAAAAAGCCTCTCTCCTTCCTGGTCCAGATTTTCAGGTCATTCTCTGACCAGGTGTCTGGGTCTTTGCTTTTTCAGGACGGAGGAGAAAGAAGGGAGACTACTCAAAATAAAGACACCTTCCTGCCTAAGAAAAAACAAAAACCCACAGACTCAAGAAACCCCCAAAACGTTCCGGAATCAACCATGTTTACCAGTGGGTATACAGTCTTCAAAGGCCTTGGAGAGCCAACATTAGATATGAGAGGATTGTGTCTTAGTTACTTTAGGATTTTATTCTCTGCGGCCATTCCACACACCCCATCTACATTGGATACAGTCACTAGTAGGCCCAACACAGAAAATAGCTTGAAAGAAGAAAGGAAAGGGAGGAGAAAAAAGAAAAAGGTAAGAAGCTGTGCTTCTGCAGCATCTGCACTTGACATAATAGTGTTGAAATATTCTATGCATGCACCTCTCTGCAATAATCACTAGATAATCCCTGTTGCCATCCACAGGAGTCATGCTTCTGCAGAGCTGAATTCCCAGTAATGGGAAGATGAAAATGATTCATTCAGGCAAAAAAGGAGTTTATTCTACCCAGAAGAAAAGCAAGCCTCTTCTTCCAGTGCATTTAGAAAAATATTTTTTGAGAGAAAAAAGGTACGGTTTTCTTTGCCTTAAGTATATTATTCCATCTCAGATGATAAACGTAATCTACACAGAGGTAAGTGGATAAAATACCCAGAATGTTACATACTGTATTATCATCTTTATTGAATGTATATTCTCAACAGCTACATTTTGAAACACGTCATTTGAAAAAAAAAAAAAAAAAATCTACAAGGACAAGCTACTGCTGCCAGGAGTGGGTGTTCAGCTCCTCTGACTCCAGGCAAGTTGTACCTGCTGATGCCAGCAAGGACTATGACCTCCAGTCACTCTTCTCTCTCAGAAGAGTAAGGGTGCAGGATAGAGGACATGCTGCATACTTCTATTTCTGTAAGGGCTTTAGCACAATCTGCATGCAGTGTATGAAATGTGGCAAAATCGTAGCATACTGAAAGGTTGACAATGTCCTTTTGCTAACCTACTTCTTCAAAGCAATATTCTCTCATCAGCTTATCCTTCTTCTGGCCCTCTGCTTGAGGTCTTTGTCCTCTTCCCCTCCTCTCTACTGTGCATTAGAATTGAGCTCTGTAGCTAGGCAGTCTTCTCCAGAAGCCAACTGTAAGGCTAATTTTATATTCTTCTGAAAATCCACACCCCAGTGAAGTGTGCTTTGAGGTAAATTTGAGGTCCTTTTATGTAGTTTAACTCCTACAGGTCTTTTTCTGTTTCTAACACTTCCTTCTGTACTAAATACTTTATTAGGTTGCTGGTGACTGTGCAGGCTATTTCTGTTCCTTTAACTCCTCATTCTGGAAATGAATTCTGTGTTACGGCTCTAACATAGTGGAAAGAAGCAACGGTGTGCAGGGCTTGGGGCAGGCAACAAGAAGGATGTTGTCAATGTGAAAGCAGAACTATTAAAACTACAGCAGCAACAACAACAAAAAACAGTTATTGCTGCTGACACTGGTGCACTGTGGCTGCAAATACTTAAACTTTTTCCCCAAACCTAGATACTTGTGTTTAAGGCCTTACTCCAGAATCCCTGCTGACATTATGCAGATGACCATAGATGTCATTCATACATGTAAGGGTTATTAAAATTGACAGAGCTTGGACTACCCTAATGTGGCAGGTGCACCCTACCCCTTGGTCTGAGAAACTCCCAGTCACTCAACTGCAGCGGTTGCTGGGCAGATTTCAGAGTGCTGGAAACCTCTGGAAGATTCTTGTTAGCTTTGGCTAAGCCCATCAGTGCATACACTCGCCTGGAAAGCAGGTCTGCAGCCAAGGGGAGCTAATACAACGACAGCTCAGACTTGACTAAGGGTATAAATGGCATCCTGCTGCGGGCAAGTTTGAGTCAGCGCTCCTTGGAGCAGCTGGACTGCAGCTGGGGGAGGAGAAGGGCACTCCCCTTAGGTTGGGATGCCTCCTAGGGAAACTCCTGGAGGTTGAGAGCCCTCACCTCTGGGTAGGTGAGTGTTTCCACTTTCCAGATTATTCTAAGCTTAGAAGCGTGCATGTGAGGGGTGTAGTGTAGCAATTAGTTTCCTCAACCAACATCCAAAACCTGTAAAATTGTCTGAGCTTCCATTTGTTAATAGTTTGTTGCATTGTATTGGCTGGTTAACTGAGATCAGGGAAGCTGTCTGACACCGTATCACAGATCCTAACATTGTAGTTCACTGCTTTTTGGCAAGAATTTTTCTTCACTGCTGGGTCTTCTCTTGAGGCCTTTGAACTCCTTTATTCCGCATGTGTCTAAAGGGTGTCAGTTTTCTTACTTTTCCTTCCCAGTCTCTTTTGCCTTTGTCAATTAACACATTTTCCATTTTCTTCTTTCCTCCCTTCTTTAACAGAGACATGGCTTTTATTCATTTTTCCTCAGACTTCCTCCCTTGCCTCTGTCAACTGTCAGTTTCCCTACCCAAGGAGAGCTGTATGCTGGTGAAAAGCATCTGTTGATGATCGCTGAGTGCTATGGGAATGCAGAACTGAGGATGAAGCATTGCAGGTTGATGCTTTAGACTGCACATCTATACTTGATAGCTACTGGTTTTTTTCTTCCACTACATAAAAGACCAGATCAGCAGCAGGGCAGAGAGAGATGTTACTTTCAAACAATCACCTGCCATTTCACCTACAGATGTAACAGCAGGTTTTCAGCATATGTGAAGATTCTACAGCTTTCTTCATCTCTGTCTTTGCCTTTGCCTCTGAAAAAGTAATCAACCATACTATAATGACAAAGTACATAGAGACACTCCCCACCCCCCTTAAATAACTTTAGGAAAAGATGTCAGGAACAGTTCAGATCCACACTGAATCCTCATGTGGAGACAAGGACAGAACATTTCAAAGCACAAACCCCTGAGAAACACAGTACTTCTATGTGGCCCTAGTGACTTGCATGAGAAGACTGTGAAGTCAGAAACATTCTTTGGCTTGGTACTGTTCCCAGCTCTAGATCCCGTGATCAGAGTAGGAAGCAAGCTGCTTCTGAAGAAGTCAAAACCATGATGGTCACACAGTGAGTAAGGAAGTATACTCACTTCTATTAACCCTGCTAGACATGTTGGTGTTCCCATCCAGAGACAAAAAAGGATACAGTGGAATTCAAACTTAATTTTAAAAGCATTTTGTCAAGCGAAAATGAGTTTAGAAAGTACTAGAACATAAGTGTTTATACCGCAAAGAAATGGCCCGTGTATTTTTCCTCCCCTTTGCAACTCAAATATTTCACTAGACAGTTACTAGTACAAACATGCACTACAGCAGCCTACTGCTGAAAACAAAAACTGGATACCAAACACTACTTCCCCCAATTTATGATAGGCACTCTGAATGAACTCTGTGTACCTCTGTTACCTCATTTCAAAGAAGATGGAGATGGATAATGCGCAGAGCAATAGACTGAGAGAACAAAAGGCCAGCTTCTCACCTCACCACCTTTCAGCGCACCACACCCCAGCCAAGCAGCTTAAACACAATCCCCGGCCACAAATATGACAGTGCAACTCAGAGGAACAGCCCATAAGCCCCGTACGTTTCAGATATATTCCACTATAACAGTACCCTTGGAAGGCTTGCATAGACTGTAAATTTTGTAACTAGATTTTCAGAGGTTTATAAAATACCTGCTAAATTCTCAGTACAATTTTCAGACAAGCAGAAAGAGACTTAAATCTCCTAAAATTAGCTGTCAAATTGGATAGTTAGAGCAAATTATTTACTTGAAGCAGGTTATCTAGGTTCCTCTTGTGTCTTGAGCTGATTATCTTCCATTGACTGTTGGAGAAATCTAAGGGAAACTCAGAACAACTCGGAGCAGGCATCTATTTTTTTGATACCTAGGTTATTATTTGCCCCAAAAAGTAAACTGAAATGAATATCAATATTGCAGGGACATTTTTACTCTCCTTGAATTACAACACAGGTAAAGAAGTTTGGTTTGGAAGATCACTCAAGCATGCAACACTCTAGATCTAATGTCCACCTTTCCTGATATGAGTTTATTTCCTTAAAAGGAAGCTGGAGCTGTGTTGTATGCTACAACAGTACCCTGAGATAGGGCATCTGGAATACTATGACTGCATAAAACACCACACATCACACCTGCCACTGACTATAACCCTCCATCTTATTTTGCACAATTTACCAGAGGAAAACAAGTGGGAAAACCAGTCTACTTCTCTTCCAAAGTGTGAAGAGTGTGCTGCTTTACAGAAGATGTGATCATGCTTTCACACTAATATAGCATCTGACAATGATACTTTACAAGTGTTTTTGCAAAAAAACCCACCAAACCAACCAAAAAAATCCCCCAAACAACCAAAAATCCGTGAAGAAACCAAACAAAGAAAACCAAAACCAATAGAATTTGTGAAACAGAGTTCCCCAAGTGATGAAACTAGGAAAAAAATGTCATATAGCTGAGCTTCAATTGGTCTTCCACAGTATTTAGTAAAGCATCAGCTTCAGGTCATAGCTTTCCCTTTCTTGGCAGTGCTAAACAGGTTCCCTTTCTATCACCTGTCCACCTCTTGTTAGGAAACTTAGAGAAGACTGCTTGATGCTGCTATTCTCCTGTCAAATTTGTTTGGAATTTGTTAACTCAGTTGAAAGAAACTTAAGACTGATTTGCAGTCAGAAAGACAGACACACTTTGATTACAGATGTCTTTTCCCAAGGAAGCCAGGCTAAAAAAATCCTACACTGCTTTAATGACAGAAGTACTGTTGGTGCTTGAAGCTTTAAGGCTGCTGATGGTCAGGAGCTTGAGAGACTCGTCCATCTGACAAGACTTTACACCCTGTTAATTCTCTTCACAGGAAGAGCTACTCTTCAAGATTTATCTTAGTGCAAGAGGTTCAATACTTTGAAAAACTTCAGAACAGTGTGTTTAAAAGAAATAAGGCACCATACAGACAATACAGGAAATTCTAGAAAGGTATAATAGTACTCTGTTAACACAAACCAAGTCTGGTCTTCAAGATTGAAGTTCAAACTTTTCCTACTGTATCTTATGTTGTATCTCCACTTTTCCCCCAATCTGTAATGGAATCATTACTCATTTCATATTTCTAAGGCACAAGTTTCTGCTGCCATACAAGTAATCCAGAAACCTTTTTCAAAAGAGGAAATTTCAAACATACCCTGTGTGCAAACAACAAGATTGACAACAAGTGTAAAGGTTCAAGAGTCTAAACGTAAGCCTGAACTCCCACTAAACTTTTATTTTTAAATTCTTCCAGATTTTATCTAATCATGATCTTTGAGGCTTGCAATATACAAATACTTTGACCTAATAATATATTTCCTAATGCATGAATTTCTGTATATGGCACTTTAGCACTGAATTCGTACATAAAAATGATCCCTTCCATGATTGTCAAGTAAAACCTACTAATTCAGGACTTGGGTTTACTTTTGTTAAAAGAAATAAACCAACAAATCAAAACACAAACCAGACACACAACTGAATTGCTCCCAATTGCCATCATTTTGGTGGACTGTGGATATTTAAGCTTTTAATTAAAGCCCAAGCTCCCAAAGACAAGAATATTAATCTTCCTTTTTGAAAGGAAATCGAGCTTTCTTTCCTGCAGAGAAGAGCTTGAAAGCATGCAGCAGATATATCTTAAAGGCTCAGAAGCCTGTAGGTTTGTAAAGAGACTCCTCCTCCCACAGATTAGTATTTTTAAGACATTTATCTTTAAAGCCAGTCACCAGATTTCGGACCATTTTGAACTGTCTTTGCAATAACTTTCTCTAGAGCTTCTTTTAATTTCCTTCTAGAAGTTACCTACCATTTTACCCTGTATGCTTAGAAAAAAACCAACAGCTATCATATAATAACTAATTAATTTTCTCATATGAGATAATTTGATAAGTCTATTACAGCTACAGAATTGTCTTTTCCCCTCCACATTTCCCATTATAGCTGTACCCCCAAATTAGCAAGAAACCTGAAACAAATCTGTTTAGACTACCTCTTACAGGCATCTACTCAAGATGACAAAATGCTTTTAAAGTTAAAGCCAAGTTCTGCTAGGCTATGAAGAAGAGAGATGTTTTAAGAAGATGGACATTTTGAGGTGTCTAGGCCAGAAAGAAAATAAATATAGAGTTTAAACACATGGTCATTTGCTCTACCTATTCTATCCTTGCAGGCAGGTTCTTGTTTCTATGTCAGCCAACTCATTAGTTGTCAGCTGTGGCGAGAAACACTGCAATATCTCATACAAGCCCTAGGAAGCTTTTCTTTCCCTTATATCTGAGGCCTGGCTGTTTGATCTCTGCTTTTCCCACCTGTTTTTCAGGCTCTCAAGCTGAAAAGACCCCATCTCCTCGACTCTTTCCAGTTGCCCCTTACAGACTTCCGAAGCTTTCAGCCCTGCCTGAGCAGGTTCAACTTGAATAGGAGGGCAGGAACAGCCCCTTCTTCCTGCAAAGGAGTGCGCCTATTCGTTTCTCTCTACTTCAAGAGGCATAGCACACCACTTCAACAACAACCCAAACACACACCCCACACCAGTGTGTGAAGTCCATTACAACATCATAACCATGTTTACAAAAACCAAAACCCGAACAAACCAACACCCAACATTGCTGATATTGCTTTTAAATGTGAAGAACCTATCAAGAAAGAGCACCAAAGTTTACTGAATGGCAACTATCATGCAGAAATGTAAGTCAAAAAGGCATTTACATGTTGCCCTTTTTTTTAAACAGGAACATATATTAAAAAAACATTTATAAGAGGCTCAGGCAGGACCTCATCACAGTATTCCAGTACCGAAAGGGCAGCCACAAAAAGGACAGAGGCTCTCTCTTCAGGGAACCACATGGAGAAGACAAGGGGCAACAGGTACAAGTTGCACCAGGAGAGGTTTCAACTGAGTACAGGAAAGAAATTTATTTAATTTTTTTTACAGTGAGAACAGCCAACCACTGGAACAACCTTCCCTGGGACATGGTAGGGTCCCATCACTGGATGTTTTCAAGATGTGACTGAACAAGGTGCTAGATAATCTCATTTAGGCTCTCTTTCTCCCGAAAGGTTGGACAAGATGATCTGTTGAAGTCCCTTCCAGCCTGAGCTAGTCTATGATCCCAGACAGTGAAACTATTCCCACTGTTGCTGTGAGTGACAAAGCCTACTAATAACCAAGTCTTGGCTTTCCAACTAGTAAAAACATAGCTTAGTTTAACATGTTCAATGGACATATTTATAACACAGCCACATGTGGGTATACGTACACATATATACTCACATGTGATAGCTACAGTTAGTACAAGTTTTGCTCAATAACATATATAGCAAAAGGTTGCTAACATTTAGCTTTATTCACTACTCTGCTTTGCTTAAGCAGGCATAATCCACAAAAAAGCCACTGGAAAGGTGTGGAATTTCAAAAGCTGTTGTAAACAGTCTGCAAAGTGCAATTTCTTTGAATAAAGTAGAACAAAGGATAGTTTGCAATTCCTGTATAGAAATATTTTGTGTATTGTCAGAGACTTATGATTACATTTCCTGAGCTGTGATCCTCCTTATTTCAGACAGGTTTAAGGTATATGTTATGTGCTGTTTCTCTAGTATTTAATCTGTGTTTTGTGGTCACAATTACACAATCATTGCAGAAATTTCTTACAAGGATGGTGTTTAAAGGGTAAGACAGCAGAATTGCAGAAGAGAGGCACCACAGGTCCAGTGATATAAAACCAGTAAAAATGAGAGCTGCAGAGAACACTATGCTGGCAGGCAGGGCTCCACCATTAGAGAATATTAGGGTTTTTTTTAAAATAGCTCTCTTGCCTGCCTTCCCCAAGCACCCCTCTCCCCTAGCAACCTTCAGTGGGTCTGATTATGCTGTTTCCTCTTCTTCAGCATACAAGTTGTCCAAAGCTAACAAACTATTACAGTTCATATAAAGGGGAAAAGCAGAATATTTGTTGGATTAGACAGGTTTTCAATACAGACGTTTTCCTCTTAAGCAGTTCTCAAAATCTCCTTAGCATGCTGGACTATTTGTGGTATCACTTACCTCAAGCACAACATTCAATCCTGTAGCCTGTTCTGAAGAATTATTTTGTTGCATTTTTTTTAATCCAAAAATCTACTTCTGTAGAAACTACTTCCAAAATCAGTGTTCTGCAACAAACCCTGGAGAAAACAAATTCTACTGGATACTTAGTGAAGGACCATAACAATTGCATTCTCAGCAAGAGGGGAGGGCAAAGAAAAAGGAAAAAAAGAAAAAACTTTTAAATTTTTAAAACTTTTAAATTCTAAGGATGAATGGGAAGTATTTTGAGATTGATCATAAAGACAGCTGTCTACTGGACCAGTATCCAGACATATGGAGTTTTAAGTAAAACTGCCTTAAACAGAGTTTTCTGACATGTTTTATGCTATAAAAATCGTTCTATAGATGACTTTCCATTACAGCTCTGGAGAAGAGGGTGAAGAATTGAGAGGCATGATGATTTTGTCTGGGATGGAGTTAATTTTATCCATAGTATCTAGTACAGGGCTGTGTTTTGGGTTTGTGCTGGAATCACTGTTGATAACACAGAGATATTTTAGCTGTTGCTGAGCAGGGCTTACACAGAGTCAAGACCTTTTCTGCTTCTCACAGCACCCCACCAGTGGGTGGGCTGGGGGTGCACAAGAAGTTGGGAGAGGACAGAGCTGGGACAGCTGACCCCAACTGACCAACGGGTATCTCATAACATATGATGTCATGCTCAGCAATATGATGTTGGTGGAAGCAGGAAGAAGTGGGGGAAACATTTGGAGTGATTGTGTTTTTCATTCCTAAGTAAATCATCACATGTGTTGGAGTCCTGCTCTCCTGAAGATGGCTGAACACCTGCCTGCCAGTGGGAAGGAGTGAATAAATATCTTGTTTTTCTTTGTTTGCATGTGCAGCTTTTGCTTTACCTGTTAAACTGTCTTTATCTCAACCTATGAGTTTTATCACTTTTCTGATTCTCTCTCTCCCATCCCACTGGGGAGGGGGGAGCGAGCTACTCTGTGGTGCTTATTTGCCAGCTAGGGTTAAACCACATCAACCCTTTTTGGTGCCCAACATGGGGCTCAAAGGGTTTGAGATAATGCCAGGTTTTATGGGAATACACTAGATCAAATTTACAGCTGTTATTGCTGTTTAGTTATTAGTTGGCAGGCTTTGTTCTTGCTTGCCTTATTGTATGTTAGAGTCTAGTGCTTGTTAGTGGTTGCTTTTTGGTTTTGCTTCTTGTTGTATTGCTGCAGTATTTATCATCTTACACTACTGTTCCTGGGTACATTTTGATTACAGCAATGGTGATACATGTGGGCTGGCAGATGGCCAGGGCATCACTGCTCTACTGACAGGCTGGAATTTGAGTGTGAACTTTAGTTAAAGGGGCTGTGACCTGTGGACAGTCCACACCGAAGCACCTGTGGCTGTGATTATGCCCATGCCACAGCAGGTATACCTCAGAAGGGCTTTTGTCCTAAGGGTAAGTCCATGCTGCAGCAGGTGCATCTTGAGGCATCAGTGGTTGTTCATGAGGTCATGCTGGAGCACCTCAAAGCATTTGGCTGTTGATAAGGCCACAACAGAGCAGGTAACCCTGGAGGGATTGCAGCCATGGGTAAGGCTGCACTGGAGTGGGCATATCTCTGAAGGCATTGTGGCCCACGGCTTAGGCCATGCTGGAACAGGTGCACCTCATAGCAACTGTGGATAGGTCTACGCCACAGCAGGTACATGCCTGAATAGACTATGTCTCATAGCAAGGGGCAGTACATCCCTAAGGGACTGTAGTCTGTGGGTATGTCTGAGCTGGAGCAGGGGCAAGGGCAGGAATCTATTGCAATGTTAAACCCTATGGTCTGGTCCAAAGGGACCAGGGTGGAGACTGTAATGGAAATACTTTTTAAATGCCATAACTCAGGATTTGAGTTGCACATTATAGGAATTACTGTAGCAAGAACCCCTTGTTGGTAGCCAGGCTAGGAACAAGAGAAAGAGTTCATTGCAGTGTTAAACCCTATGGGTCTGTCCCAAAGGGACCAGGAGGGGAGATTGCAATGAACAAACCATTAAATTGTTGTAACACATGATTTGAGTGGCATGTTATGGGAGTTACTGTAGCAGGAACTACCCAAACAAGTGGAGGACAAACCTCACAAGAAGCAGTGCCAAGTGCAGCCATAACCCAACCTGAGATGGCTTTGGTGCTCAATAACTCCACACAACTCGCTATCTCTCTTGTCCTAAGTGACCTCCATAACAGATGGAGCCCAAAGTCACAGACTAAATTAACTCAATGAATTTTTTTTTTTTTTTTTGCATTAGTGGACATTTTACAGGGTGATACACAGACTAAGGGAATCACATCTGTGTATTGTATCAAAAGATGGGAAAAGTGATTAATGGGGTTGTACTGGATAGTGTGAGACCTGAGCATGATGTAAATCGTGTGGAATAAGGGGTGGAGAGCATGCTGGTTTTAGCTGGGATGGAGTTAATTTTCTCCATAGTATCTAGTACAGGGCTGTATTTTGGATTTGTGCTGGAAACAGAGGTGATAACACAGGGATGTTTTAGCTGTTTCTGAGCAGGGCTTACACAGAATCAAGACCTTTTGTGCTCCTCATACTGCTCCACCAGAGAGTAGGCTGGTAGTGCACAGGAATTTGGAAGGGGACACAGCTGGGACAGCTGACCCCAACTAACCAAAGGGATATTCCATACCATATAATGTCATGCTCAGCAGTTGGGGGAAGGAGGAGGAAGGGGTGCGACGCACATTTGGAGTGATTGTGTTTTTCCTTAAGTAAACCATAACATGGGATGGAGCCCTGCTTTCCTGGAGATGGCTGAACCCCTATCTGCCTGTGGGAAATAGTGAATTAATTCCTTTTGCTTTGCTCTACTTGCATGGCTTTTGCTTTACCTATTGAACTGTCTTTACTGCAGTCTATGGGTTTTCTCACTTCTGCGATTCTCTCCCCCATCCTGATGAGGAGGACAGTGAGTAGCTGTGTGGTGCTTAGTTACTGGCTAGGGTTTAACCACAAGAAGTGGAAAAGGAATAAGCAAACAAACATTCAACAGAACCCTGTTAAATCATTTGTCAAAATACTTGATACCATACTTCACACCGTTTATAACAAAATAGCATTTTAACTGATAAACACACCAGCCAACAAGAGATGAGGTCTTGCATGGTTGGCAAAGATAGCTTTCCTCCCACACCCTACAAGCAGATAGGAGCCTGGCTGACAAGTACATGCCTTGAACTTGGTACTATTAAGGCTTGACTTTTTATTTTCAGCTAAACAGAAGACTACTGTACAGTTAAAGCGTCCAAACCACCACCAAACCCATCCAGCCTACTACCCATGCAAAACCCTCCAAACTACTAAAGACAGCAAATTAGTTACCTCACAAGGTAAGTCTTGGACTTAAAGGCACAGAGTACTTAAAAAACCCCTTTCCTTCCACATTAAATCCTTGCCTATTTCATCTGTCACTGATAATCCTGGAGATCATATCACTTTATCCTGTTTTAAATCCTTCCTTAAAGCCTACCTCTCCTGTGATACCTACAAATCTCTGCCAGATGGGACTGTTCAGACTAATAGCCATTTGTGGCTATCTTTAGCAAATGCATCTTTCTAAGTCTTGTCTCTTTACCTTCCCCACCACCACTAATCTGCTTGTCTATTTATTGCCTACATAAATTCAGATATTAGAAGCTTCTTTTACAAATAAAGCTGCCCTAATGATTTCATACCTCACAAGAGCTAGCATGTGGAAGCATGAAAGAGTAGCATGAAAGACAGAGAACAGGAGGCAGAATTACTGTTTAAAGCATTACATGAGAAAAAGTAGTTCTAATTTCACACTTTTAATGGAATTTACACTTAAAGATAATGACAAACTCAAAAATAAATGAACACAGAATAGCATTATTGTTCTAGAAATTTCAGGTAGTAGTTTTTCATTTTTATACCCTCTTTCCTTTTTCTGAAGCATAGGCAGACAAAGCAACATGAGAGGAGCAATGCTTAATATGAAAAACTAAAACTGACAAGGGCTTCTCTCATAACTTTAAATAAGTCATGCAGAAGTTATTCTGCTTCATAAAACATTGACACAATTCTAAAAACAAATAAAACTCACAAGTTTTTTTCCCCTACCTTATACAGAGTTCAGCAAAAAGCACAAGAAGCTACTTAGAGCAGCTACATACTACCAGTTATATCCTCCTTTAAACAAATTTAAAAGTTTGAGACTTTTGTTAAGTCTTAAAGTCTCTTGTAGCACTATAAAAAAAGAATTAAACAACTTAATAAAGATATTGTTTTTGTCTGATGTTCTTATTCAAGTAGTTAGCAGCCCTCACCCATGCAGTTCCTCAGGAAGACACTGTGTTCTTCCTTTCCCCTCCCAAAAATCACATGAATTTCTTACCTTTAAAAGTACTGATCTGTCTCAGCCAGAGGTCAGGAAGCCAAAGCACTAGTGCCTGTTTAAACCCTTCTATCCTGCTGGGGGAGCAACAGGTGCTCGGGCTAGGCTTTCAGGTGGATCTAGTTGAGTTCATTTGAAAATGCTGCCTGTGATGTAGGTGCTTCTACCATTTCAGACTGCAGGTTCTAGCCTTGAAGAATTATTTGTACCAGTGTAAATGGAGGACATTGGAAGTTAGAAGCCCTCTTTTATGTGTGCAAGAGCAACAGGATGGATTTAAGGTGCGTGTCCAGAAACAGCCTCTATCACAGGTGTGAAAAGACTGGGCTCTAGGGACTATGTGTGGTAAATCTGCCCTTTCCTGTGCATATTCAGGTCACTTACTCTGGAGCAGTGGATAGGTATGCCTGATGTTGGATTTACAGCGCCAGGCGTGGACTCAGGGTTGGAGACAGACATGTTGTAACAGGTTAAGATGGCGCTAGCGGGGGGGTGAGCCCTTTGTTCTCCCCCTTCTCCTTTTCCCCGAAGCATGGGAAAAGTTTTCTCGCGACTTTTGGAAAAGAATCGCCAGCCCTCTCGGTTCCCTGATCGGGAGTCGAGACACTCAGACACGCCTCCCCGAACAAGCGCATAAAAAGCGGAGTTTCAGACACTCTCTGGGGCTGGCCGCGGCACTTTCGGTTCTGTGCGCCGCAGGAGTGCGGAGCTTCACCAGAGAGAGAGAGAAAACCCCCCGCAGGGACCTCAGTGTCCCCGGGGCAGTAAAAGACTCCTTCTGCGACGCGGGTAGACTTTTCCGCTCTGCCGATCACTGGCGGGGGTGGCTTTTGGACTGAGTTTAACCCGATAAGGGGTAAAACCGGCTGTAAGCCCCAGATCCTGCGTCGAAGGGACACAAACCGCTGGCGAGGGGAAAAGCGACGCGGGCTCTAACGGCTCCGCTCGAGCTCCCGCGCGCCACGCGGGAAACCCCCAGGCGTTCCCTGAGGGTCCGGTCCGTGCCCCGCTCCGCAGAGGGGAGAGCCAGGAGCCGCGGGGTTCTGCCCCCGGGGAACTCAGGTCTTCTCGCAGCTGTCCCAGAGGAAGAAGGACCACGTTCCTGCATGGAGGTTTGCTCTAGGAGAAGTTTTTCTCGGGCTGAAAACTTTGCAGGTGACGGACAGGGACTCCTTTCCTCCGCACCTTCCCCCCCCCCCGGCGGTGCGACCGCGTGGCGGGTCCTTTGTGTGTGAACGGGAGATGGGGGTCGAAACGGGAGACTGTGTTATACCTGTATATGCCTATTTATGTATTTATCAGTCTCTCCCTCTCTTTCCTTCCAGTCCTATTGGTATTTAAATGATCGCTTTATGGTTTTGATGGCGTTCACTATTAAAACGCTTCTGTTTCTCACCCCCCTTAAGTTAAGCCCTGTGTATCACATTCCTTTTCCTTTGCCTAAACAAAGCCTAACGAGCCATTAAGTTCTTTTGTGTAGGTTTGGGCGGGTTTACCTTGCCTCCAAACAGTGTAGTCCTGAAACCTTTTCTGATATAACAACCTCATAGTTCTAACCCGCGACATGTGTCGAAAGGGCATGCTGCACCCCTCGAAGCAGGCAGTGAATAACTGCTCTTCTGGTTCTGCCTGCAATACTGATTCTAGCTGAGCCCTCGTATGTGACTAGCTCTTAGAATTGTTTAGATTGGAACATCTTTAAGATCAAGTCCACTGTTAATATAGCATTGCTAAGTCCACCCATAAACCATGTCCCTAAGCACCACATCTACATGTCTTTTAAATACCTCCAGAGATTCTGACTCAACCACTTCCCTGGACAGCCTGTTCCAATAATTTAGAACTCTTTTGTGAAGAATTTTTTTCTAATGTCCGCTGACATAACTTGTGGCTATTTCCTCGTGTCATATCACTTGTTACCTGGGAAGAGAGACCAACACCCACTTTACTACAACTTCCTTTCAGGTAGTTGTAGAGAGCAATAAGGTCTCCCCTAAGACTCTTTTTCTCCAGACCAAACAACCCCAGTTCTCTCAGCCAGTCCTCATAAGACTTATGCCCTACACCATTCTTTGGATGTGCTCCAGCACCTCAGAGTCTGTCTTGTAGTGAGGAGCTCAAAACTGAAAACAGTATTTGAGGTGTGGCCTCACCAATGCTGAGAACAGGGGGACAATCACTTCCCTACTCCTGCTGGCCACACTATTTCTGATACAAGCTAGGATGGTGTCAGCCTTGTTGGCCACCTGGGCACGCTGCTGGCTCATATTCAGCTGGCTCTCTTCTTCTGAACCACTCCTAATATGTAAAATATGCTAATATTACTTATTTTCCTTATGCTTGCATGACACTATTGAAGTGCTAAGTATTTGATAGTGACTACAGCGACAGAAACAGGCATTTGCAGAAAATGAAACACAGCACGCAAATCAATTTTGTGAGCTTTTGTTGTACATTTTCATGATATAAATTGTTTGATGCTGTTATTTTTCCCCCCAAGCTACAGTTCTTCACAACTCAAGTCTTGAAGTGACAGTAAGAAGAGAGGAAGTAATTTCTGAACTCCCCAGCTACTGATAATAATTTGAAATTGACTTTGTCCTCAACTAGTGACAGACTTAAAAGCTCTGAAAGCAAATTTTCAGGAAAAATGTATCCCACCCCAACCTCTAATTCTTATGCATTTGTTAGCTTAAGGTTGATTTTGTTGGTTTTTGTTGGGTTTTGTTTTCTTTCTTTCTTTGTTTTTGTTTGTTTAGTTTTCGGGTTTTGGTGTTTTTTTAGGTGAGGGGTTTTAAAGTCAATCTTTTTCTTTGGAGAATGAGGCTAGGGAGAGGGGATTTTATGCTGTATAACTCCACATTATTAATACAGTGAGACCTGTATGAAGATTTAGAATTCTATGGAGACAGAGAACAGAAGGAAGAGAAATAATATGAAAGAGAGAATAAAGATTAAAGCAAATATTATAAGGAATTGGCTGGTTCCTCTCTGTGTACTCTATTAACATCCAGCTGGCAAAAAGCCTTCTAGCATGTGAATGGGAAATTCTGCTCAAGGAAGGACTTTGCAACCTGAGTGAAAGAAGCCAGAAGCTGTATTGAGTACAATCGGCTGAAGGCAGCAGACTTGAGAACCATTTGTATAAAGAAGATTTTAATCCTCTATATAGGGACATATTAAAACACTTCAATGACAGTTTTCAGTTGAAAATGCAGCTCCAGCAATATTAAAATGTTTTTCTTTGTTCCTGCTTGACTTGCATATACCCAGGTGAAAACTGCTATTGATTTGCATTACATTTCCATGTTATGGATATGTTTTTGAGTCTAAATACGTTTGAATATTTCACAGCACACCATAGTGAGATTGTGACTATTCATCATAATTTGGTACTAAAGCAAATTTAGAAGCATTGGAATTATCTCCAGTTACCATTTACATAACTAAAAAGGCCAAAGACTGCAAATAAAGGAAAAGATCGGTGTTGGAGTACAGCCTGTGTTTTCTGCCCTAGTCAACTTCCCAGTTTCACTCCTTCCTTCCCCCTGACTTCACCAATTCCTGGTCCTAATTGGTCTCTCTATGCAATTTGCTCTGGGGTCGAGGTGTGATACTCCTGCTCACAGGGCTCCAACCTGCATGGCTCCAGCAGTGGTGCAGGAGCAGCAAGTGTTGAAACACAGGACAAATGCTGAAGCGGGAGTCTTGACAGCCTGGGAATTGTTATGCCAAATTTATGAAACATGGATGGTATAGCTGCTGCAGAAGGGATGGACAGGTGAAACAGTATGTTCCCCTTTTCTTTGAAATTGCTAAACTCTTGTGTGTGAAATTTTCTGACACACTTGTGTGGGCATGATATCCAGCAAGAGAAAAAATATGTGTCTAGGTAGAAGTTTTTCAAAATTACAAGCAAATGAAAACATGACCTTTTAAAGGAAAGTGCCAAGTATCAGTAGATACGTAGCAATGGTACGAAATAACTCTAGGAACGCTGTATCTGTTTTGCAGAGACTGAGATGCTTTTCCCTTTTTGTTTTAAAGGGACAATATTTCAAATGCTGAGCAGAATTTTTATAAAGCTATAAGAGAGCTTGCAAAAAGTATGGAGAGTTTGTAAGAGCAATTTGATATTTAGTTTCAGAAGAGGGGGAGATCATTGGATTGAAGTTCTGGACAATAAAGTTGCTTTGGATGCTGATTAATTGATTTCTAGAGACTGTGTTAATAAGAAATTCAATTGAGCATGTGGCCGCAATATGGGTTAGGTATAAATATGTCTCCTACCTTTCCTTCCAGCCCCAATTAGTGGATAACTTCCATGCTTATGGCTTAACTTCAAGGAAAAGGACTTCTTGCTTATTGAATTTCTACTACTTGTACAGGTTCAACATCTAAATTCTTCTGAGGACTCAAGAGACGTGATCTTGTCTTTTTTCTGACTTAACAGGATTTATGATGGTATGGACTGTTTTGGCAGGAGGCAATGTTTTCCCAGTTATATTGTATGACCTGCAGGCAGTGGATGTAACAGTAATGTGCTGAAGTGAAAGTTAGAGCCACAGCAATATGTTTCATAACAAAAGAGAAAAGCATCATGTAATTGTTTCAGAGAGGGAAATCACTAGACAAAAAGTAAATCATAACCTGTAATGTTTATTATAATAGTGACAGTACATGATATGACAAGTGCTGATACATTATTTTTTACATATGGTCAATGTAAAAGAATGATTTAGGCTGAAACAATCTGCTTTAAGAGTTTGACAACTATATAACCTTCAGCCCAGGGACTGAGTTGCCTGTTATACAGGGTTTAGTTTGTTGCAGCACAGCTCTGTGACCTTGGTGCAGTTTTCCTGAGAAATTGTTGTTGAAAGATAGTTATGTCAGAGCCACACAACATAAGGAAAGTTAAAACCCAGACAGACAATTGAGAAGACAGCTCAATGGTTTGAAAGGAAAAACACTAATATGAAAACTTATTTCAAAAACCACTTACAAAACACTAATAAAAAGAAAACCAGGGAAGTAATATGTAGCAGCATCAAGAGCCAACCATTTTCCAGGGATAGTGGAGGTTGACCCTTGCCTGCTTGACCAAAATCAACCTGGGCAGTAGAGGCTGACCAGATGTCTCACTAGTGGTGAGCTTGTTACACAGACAGTGGATTATCTTGGGCTATTAATGGAAAAATAACGTTTTGTGTTCTAAATTGTGTATCTTTCTTGCAAATCATTTTTGTACATGGTAGAAGTTTCCTCCACATATTAAAAGCGACTCGAAGGATAGTTAGAGCTGAGCCATTTAATTATGAGAACGCACTGGTCAAAACTGTTGGCTCAAAGCTGAAACTATACCTCTTAAAAATGCAAGTGTAATACATGTATCCTGCTTAGTTGTTCAATTGCTTTATTACGAGTCATTAGTTTGAATTAAAAAAAAAAGCTTCATGTCTATAAATGCTACGTAACTAATTACTTGATGGTATTAACCCAGTAGTAGATTTTATCATCCTATTGAATGTATGTAACATACAGGTTCCTTTCAGGATGTGAAGATTTAAGTTTAGGAGGAGGAGGGAAAAAGAGCCTTTGACCATGAATATAGTTAAGCATTTGGACAGCCTGCCAAGGCGTGTTTAACAGTTGTCAGCTGTGAATTGTTCAGTGCTAGACAAGACACCACGCAGCGGGGATGTGTGTAAGCCACCAAATCAATCCCTCTGCTGTGCTGAGCTGGACTAGATGACTCACTAGGATGTATTTTCAACTGACTTTATTCTTGATTAAACAATAAAATGCATGAAAAACTTCAAACCTCAGAAACAGGAGGAAAAAAAAAAATCAAACACTGGTCCGTACCGGTAGTCCTCTAGTAGCAAAGCAGGTATATGTGTGTGATGAAAGAATGAAGGGGCAAATAAACAATTCCGAAGGAAATTATTTTAAGTTCATTTTTCTCAAAGGATTCTGTTTGGGATTTTTTTTTTAATATATATTTTGTTTTCCCGTTCTCCATATAGTAAACATTATTTAGATAGGTAATTAGCTGAAGTTTGGCTTAAAAAAAAAGTGTTTATCAAAAAAAAAGGTAGAAGACGAAGGAATGGGGAGAGAGTGAGAAATAGTGTAGTGTTCAAGAAATGTCTCTATAGAAGTTAAACTTAATGAATAAAATACATATATTTTACAGCCATATAAAAGTGATTTCTGTCCAGCTCTTGTAGACAGGTGTTTGAATCATTGGAAGTAAAACTTTACTGGTTTTTTTTCTTTTTTTCCTTTTTTTTCTTTTTTTTCTTGGGTTGTTTTTTTTTTTCTTTTGGGCAGTCTCATTATTGGCAGAATCAAAAGCCAAATAAAGAGTTTTTATGAAAATTGAAGACTTTTCAGGAAAATATCTCTGTATTAAGAGTAAAGCTTCTATTCCATCTTCCCACTGGAAACTGTGAACATCAGTCTGAAGGGCAGTCTATTGACTTGTTACATGGGTATTAGTAAGTTCTTCTTAATGACTTAGTTAAACGTATCAGAAAAAATACATAATAGATTTTATTTTTAAAAAAGATAATTATTTTATTGTATTGTGGATTCAGTGGATGCTACAAGCCCTAGTGTTAGTCTCACAAGTGAGGCAGGGTGGGAAAGAATTCAGTGGTACCTTTAAGCTTCATGTTGTTTATTTTTACCAGAAGATGCAGAAAGTAGTAAGCTATTATTTAAATATTGAAAATTCCCATAGGGACTTTTCTTTTATCATTCACAATAACAGCAATTTCCAGAACACCCTCCCTTTTCTTAGGAGTTCTCCCAGAGAAATCCTAAGTACTATTTATCAACTAGGCCATGTTTTCATAACAGAAATAGGAAGATTAAAAAAAAAAATTTCAAAAGCAGAAACAGTAATATATGCTAATATGTGCTAATTCAGATATTTATACATACAGAGAAAATCTCATCGGGAGAAATTCAGCCATTTTCTAGTTAAATTTTGAATATTGTTCACTGTTGATGTTTAATCAAGAATTCTCTTGATATTTCTTGTCTTTCAGATTTGGTAGCCATATGCATGTCTTGCTGTCAAACTTATTTTAAAAAATCTAATTTTGAGCCAGAACCTGAACACAATTTAATCTCTTCAAAAGTATTAAAGAAAAAAAGAAAACAATTTTTTCCATAAGTGTTGTTATGGATTGATTTAGTTTATTTTTAGTGGTTAACATTAGCCACATATGGTTCACAAACCAGTTTTAACTGTGTAAAACCAGCCTGGTTCTTCCCTTCCTTTCTAGAACTTCTGTATTCAAATAATATCAGAAGGAAAAGTTTACTTTAAAAATTCTCATTTATATTAGAAATCAGGAATATTGATAAAAAACATTCCTTTACAGTCGCAGCTAGTTTCATGTCTCTTCACTTCAGTAATGAAAACAAATAAATCCTTTTTAATGATGTTTGCAATTGTTTTGAAGTTTGTTTCAGCTTTCTACCCCATTTACTCAGGTCTTTGCAAGCACTTTGGGAAAACGAATGAGAAATGTTTTCATTAATCTTAGGTTTTGATTACCTTTGCAAAAACTAAGTTTTAGACTGGTAAGTCTGCAGAAGTCTATTCTTTCATATGCATGATGTATAGGAAGATGAGTATTGTTGAAAGCAAGTCAATATAGCTAAAAGAGCAATTTGCTTGAGAGGTAAGAACTGGTTTTAAGAACAATGAATGCTTTCTCTGATATTAGCTAGATCATTTGACTGTGTTACCTCCTTTGAGTTTCTCAGCAATAAAACAAAAAAGATGGTTAGATGAGGCTATGCTAAAAAAGCACAACTGTTTCTAAAATGCTCGTCGCAGCCTTGTTTAAACCCCCTGTGGGTCAGGGGCTCTCTGTGCCACCTGTTGTCTGGGGGCTGCAAAATGGGGCTGTTTAGGGAGAGAAGACACTGCACCACTCTGACGGTCCCATGGCCCCTGCCACCCTGGGCCATCCTTGTTTGTGCTGTGCCCTGTCACTGTGTAAGATTATTTAATTTCTGTCATTCTTATCCTTGCAGGCTGTGGAATGCCTTGATTAGCACTTACTTGGATTCTCACTAATTTTTGCACGTGGCAAAAATGCGAAGTGTGAAAACCCCCAAATTTTTGGTTGCTATGCCACTCAGACTGTCTTCTACCTTGAGAGGCCTTGATTACAAGTACACTAAATCAATGTGAAATACAATATTATTGCAGAGAAATTGTTTCTAAGTGCAGTGTTTTCCCAGGAGATTTTTAGATTGAAACATAAGAAAAAACAGTTGGAAGTATTTCAATATCTGTATCTTAATATCTGTAAATGGGACGGTACTGTGTTAGGATAAAAACATGATGAATCATGCACCTGAACAAGTCTTGAGATACACATCTACGCAACATTTCTGTTCACGGACCTGCTACTTTGTTACTCTCAAATTTTCTGAGACTATCTCAGAACCCAGCAAATTCTGCACAAGACCAGCTTCAGATGAGTTTCTTTCTTTCCACTGCATAATTTTGGCAGGATCACCAAAATAAGCTAGGATTAGCATTAGACTGGGTTTCAAATGCCATAATATAGATTAAACATCTGCCTCCTCAACATGATGGTCCAGATGCTATGTCCAGCTCAGGAAGTCTCTCACCCATTAATTGCTCAAAAGCCAGAGGAAGTATTAGTCTCTATGCCCAGTATATTATTGTACACTTTCCCTAAACATCTGCTGCCAGCCCGTGATTCAGACATGCTTTTGACGTATCTCAGATGCAGATTGCACATTCTGGAAAGAATATTGTACTCTTAAACTAATTAGAAATTCTAAAAAACTCTCAGCTTTTCAACAAAGCCGGCACTAATGACCTTACAGAAGACCACAAGCTGTTGTGAAAATTTACAGTCCTCTGTAATGCCTAAAATAAAAGCTGGCCATACATATTTCAGGTACGTGGAAATGTATATACTACAGACATGCATATGTAAAGTTTTATAAGCATCTGATTTTGCCCAAGGCATGAAAGTCAGTTATGGTTCACACACTGAAAAGTGAGTTAATGATCTCTGTTTCATAAGGATATTCTTTTAAATTGATTTTTACTACCACATTGCTACTTGTAGATCTGCAGAGCAGTAGCATGGTGAAAGGCTGAAATGTACTAAGGTTGTTTCAGTGGTGAGTGATTTTGTTTGGCTGGCAAATCTAATTTCTTTTTCTCTGGGTGGTGGATTTGAGATTTAATGTAAGTTCAGTCATCTCCATCAAATCCAGCTATGTTCAGAGTGAGACTCATTAAGTATTTCGTGTAATATATGCTGGCTTAGGTCTGATATGTCATTTATCTTCACTTGTGAGGAGACCTTAGAACTCACTTGTGGTAATGTCATTGATGATTTATTAGTCTCCTCACTTGTGAAGATAAATGTCATATCAGACTTCAGTCATTATGCCTTCCCTCTACATATAAATCCAGATTTAGAAAAGAGTGTGAGAAAGAGAATAAGGGAATATTCCCAGATGGTTTGTGGTTAAGGGATGTCAAGCTTTCTGTGCTAGAAATTGGACATTTACTTTAATAAATCTTGTTGTTTGAACATTTCTTCTTTGACATATCCCTTCAGGCAGATGCCACTGAAACATTCAGGTGCTTCCCTTCATGCTGCACAGAACTTTTTTTCTAGGAACGCCAGCAGTGACTGGTAAAAGCCGTTTTAAAAGCTTTACCAGACGAAATGGCTGGCAGACAGAGAGGTACATTTGTCAGATTCACAGAAGGGCAAAGTCCCCATTTAGAAATGAAACCTGAATGCCACTTACTTGCATCTTCAGTCCAATTTCATGGGCTTTCATATATCACTCAAAACTCAAAGAAAAAACTGTGCACAAAGCAGAATAAAACAAGACGGAACACCATTCTGATTAATTTCTAAGCTTTCATGGATACTGTGTTAGGAAGGATCACAAATCAGGTGAATCTGATTTTCTTTTTTGAATGCTAGAGACTGGGATCATTCTTTTAATGTTCAGGATACAATACTCGGAATGAAGTTAAGCGGTTGTGTGACAGGTTGAATTAGAATTGTTATAGATAAGCCACTTGCCATGATGCACAGGTATAGGAAGCTGAAAGAGGTGCAAATAGTATCATTGTAATTTAAATCTTCATTAATTACTCTTAACAGCTGAAGATGTTTAGGTTGTCAGAGCACCTGCTTTGTGGATAAACAAATTAACCTTTCTGAGTTTGCAGTCTTCATGCTGGTAAAAGACATTTAGAGTTGGTCCACTTCACTTGGCCTGATGAGAATACATCATGAAATTTGTATCCACAAAGCAGCTTGATTTCTGTGTGGAACCAACAAAATTCCTTCCAGAAAAATGTTTGTTATGTTAAAAGCTATCATGTAGCATCATGACAGCTAAGCTCAATGAAGGCACTCATGCCTGCAACCTAGATGTCGCCTGTAAGCAGGACGGTTCTTAAGGCTGTAGTTTTCCTGCATTCGTTCTTCCTGCAGGTCCAATGGATCCCAAGTTTGATGAAATTTTGGCCATGCTTCTGTGCTCCTAAGTTTTTTTCAGAGGGAAAGAAGACAAAAAAAGAATCATGTTTTGGCATCTCTTTTTTATGAAATGCACAAGTAACTTCTTAAATGTATATGCATGTGTATTTACACATAGATGTAGGCACACCATGTCATACATGATGAAACACCAGTCCCACATAATGCAGTAATATCTTTGTGGGCCCAGCAGATGTCATCCCAATAGGAAGAGTACCTTTTCTATATCTTTATTAGTTGATTTTCAGTTAACATTAAAAATTTCTAAAGTAAAAAACCCAACATACAAATGTAAATGCCTTATACCATATGTCTGTCTCTATTACGATTTACAGGGTTTTTTGACCATGATGTACAGGTGCTTCACAACTTTTCATGTCAAAGAAACATTAATGAGTTATATTTCTCTGTAATACTGTTCTCCCAAAGGCAGAGAAACATGAGTTGAGGGTGGGTTTTATTTGGAGTACGTGAGACATGCCTAGAATTATTGTGCTGAGCTTTATAAAACCCACAGATTTTGTTTCTCATTGTCCCTTTAGAGGAGTTTATGGCTACCTGCCATACCTTCCTTCAGACACAGTTAGAGTTTACTACAGGAAAGCTTGATATGAAAGACAGATTATGTGCTAAACCAGGAGCTAGGAGTGTCTGTGTCTAGAGACTGTCTTCATTTCTTTGCCAACACTCAGGCATAGTATGTGGCAGGGTATTCTGGTGAGAAAGGCTTGGTGGAAACTGCTAGAGCTGGTAGACCTGGTATGGGAGCTGTTAAGACTAGGACTTGCTTCTGAATCTGTACAGAAATATTTCATTGTGGGCAAGCCAGCTGGCCCATCACACTTCACCACATCCTGAGAATAAAGGTGGAAAGGAAATGTGCTAAACTAATGGCTGCTTTTTACAGAAAAGCAGACAAACAAACCAACCCGAGGATAATCACCAAACAGAATTTCAGATTATTTCACCATAAAATCAGCTCTACTTAACAGATATAAGGTTTAATGACAGATCCCTGGATTTGCGAAATAATACCTGAATGAAAACTTTGCTGCTAGAAACAAGTTACAGGATTTGTCTAACTTTAGGTATAGTCAAGAGATTTCTGTTTTAGAAGCAACTGTTGATCAATCAGCTCATCATGAGCTCAGGCAAGATATACTATTTTACGTTTTATGCATCATAGAGATTGTTTCATGAGCAACTGTGAAATGGAATTATGCCATTACTAAGAAATTGAAAGGTATTTTGTTTATGAAAATTCAGAAGGACATCTGAACACCTACGTTTTGCAGAAAATATCCCCACAGTTTAAATCTGTACAATGCTTTTAACAAATCAGAAATCTGGTCTGCGCTTCAGTGGAGTTATGCTGAAGAGCTGAAAGAAAAGCATAATGGGTGTTATTCATACTATTGCCTCAGCAGTCTGCTACTGTGTTACACAATTGTGTTTTTTTATACAGATATGTTAGAAATGTTGCAAGAGAACCAACCAGAATTCAAGAACAGATTCAGATAAAAGATCTCATATCTTTCTGTCTTCAGTTTTGTAGACCTTCCTAAGAGCAGCCTGAAAAAATTCAGTCTCCAGATCAAATCTCTCCCCATAATGCTGTCATTGAACTAAATCACCACCTGATGAACTACTCCAGCAACATAGCAGAAATTATATCATGAGTTAAGTCCTTGTTACAGCATAGGCTGAGTCAAATCCCAATATTATGAGTGTGTAACTGATTTTTCAAGTTTAAGGGGGTTTAGGCAATGCTTAAATCGTTATATATATTTAAATATATAATCCCATTTTATTTCTAAAATAATTTCAATGTGATTTTCTGTGACCAAATAAAAAAGAGTGGCAGTGCAAAAGGACTGAAAGACTTTGTAACAGGAAAAAAAAATTTGCTTGTTTCTTTGATATGATGTGATTCATAACACCTACAACCTCTCAGGGGCCACAACGTATGTCACTATTACTTCCACAGTACTAAAATATATCCAGAGTCTGCACAACAGAAGTTAATCTATATGGAATATTTTAGTGAACATAAGTGGGTACTGCATGTATTAATGACATGAGATTGTCCAGCACTGTGTGTTGGTACCATACATTTGAATAACTATTAAAAAAAAAAAAGCAAGCTTGTAGAAGAAAACAAACTTATCTTCCAAGCTTTTCATGCAGTGAGTTTGGCTGAGGGATCAAAGCATAAATGTCTGAAAGTTTCCAGATGGGAGTAACTTTTTCTAGGGTGAAATTTTTTCTGGGATGAAACTATTAGTACTGAATACTTCACAGCATGAAAGGCCAAGAAAGGAGAAATTATTTCTGCTTTGTGGAAGCATTCTTTCAAACAGAATTTTTTCAGCCCACATTCAACCGTGCCTGTTTAGACAGTGAGGGAAACATCTCCTTGTCCCCTCTTGATGTTGTTCAATTACCCAACTTATAAGAAATGTTAATGAAGTACCAATACTGAGTTACCTCCAACTGTTGCTTCATTAAGCTTCAATAAACAACTTGTTTGAAACACTACCTAAAACTCAAATAGAATTCTTCTATTACTTTACTAGTTTGCATATAATGCTCTGTAGTCTGGGTTTGTTTGTTTGTTTGTTTTTTCAGAGAATGGTTAGATTTCATCTGGCAAGCAATGCAACCAATGATAATAACATATATCTTCTCATACCCAACAGGGCAGTACTTGGAATACCTACTCACTCACCTGGAGCTTTTTTTTCCTGTCTCACATCTATTTTTTCTCAGAAAAGATGCTTCATTTTGTATACCTATTCTAAGTGCTAATTATTTATTTTGTATGGAATGGTACGTTCACTCTGGTTTGTGTATATTGGCTTGGTAAAGTCAAATTCACAGCTACTTCAACTATACAACGTCAGGGATGAATTGCGCCACAAAAACATATTGCACTATAGGTATATCGATAGAAATAAATGACTAGTGAAGACTTTGGTGCACTTTTTTTTTTTTTCCTTCTTGCAGAGATTTATCTGGTAGGCTGAAATCTCTAGATTAGATTTGGCTATATCTTGAGTTATCTATCCCTCAATAATTTAACATTCCATATGTTGTCTTGGAGAGGATTGCCACAATGCAAAATTAATCTATGCCTTTGCTGACTAGATAACATTAAGGTATTTCGCAGGTTACTACAGCCAATTGAAAATGTAGCTATTTGATCAGACAACTGGAATTGCAAAGAGGCTGCCACAGATGAGATAGGTACTTTCAAACATAACAAAGTCTCAGGAGTGTCAAAAGAATGTGTTTGGAAGTGATTCCCAGAACGAGAAAGACTGAATTTTAACTTGTGGTATGAGAGAAGGTTTGTACTATCTAGTGTATCTGTGAGATGAGCAAGGTCAGAGCAGGTGCACCGAGTGGAAAACCAGCTTATGGCTAAACAGAAAATAAATAAATAATAAAGAGCAGGTTTTCAGCTGGAGTAATTTTCTGGATTGGCTCAAGTCACTGTTGCTGGCCTGGCTGAAAGGAAATTGTGGGGATAAATGAGTCAGTGTGGGACTGGTCTTTTTAGCATGAGCAGGTACATATACCAACCTAAAGTGATGGCAGGATCACAGTCCTGAAGGGATACTTCCATAGTACTGAATGTTGGTGAATCTTTCAGTATTGCTTTTCTGTGAGTCACTATGTCTATGTTTACAGCAGTGTGAGTTTGATGGCTGACCCTCCTGCTCCCCTATCCTAGGCTGGACCAAAATGAAGTTGCAAGACATTCTGTTTAGGTCATTGATCTGTTAAAAATACTATAGAATGTGTATTCTTCTTCTATTAGGGGTGGCTTTATATAACCAGTATCTCAATATAGTGAATTGTTGACCATATGCAACCTATAACATTTCTTTAAGACTGCGGTTGCTCTCCTTATTGTTAATTTTGAATTCCAAGTAATTATTCTCACTTCATCTAAATCCTGTCTGGTAGTTAACTTTGCTAGTATGCACCACAACTGAGTTGTGATGGTGGTCAGTGTATCTGAAAAACTTGAGCAGTTCAAAGGGTATGGACAAAACAATCCTTCTCTATATTCCAGCTTTTTTAATGTCCAAAGATTACATCCAATGGGAGGTGCTGATTATAGGGGTATACTCTCCCAGCAAATGTTTTAGTAATTTGAATGAATCATTCCCAATGATATTTTAAATCTTTCCCGAGATATTTTAAATGCAATCCCCTAGAGAGAAGCAATTATTTTTCTACATGTAGTTGCCTCCTCTGAGTAAGGTTTGGCATTCCATTGTCCGTTGGTCCTCTTGGCTGGGAAGCGCAACACTCTTCAAGATCCGGCAACTTTCCCAGGATTATTCCTCAGAAGCCTGAGCAATCACTAAGATACTGTAGCACAAATGGATCTTTGATGCATCTGTTTTGATGGGAAAGGTGCACACACTATAGTTTTTTTCTTTTCTTTGGTTTAGCTTTGTTGTTTGTTAACACAGCAATTTGCCAGTGAGGGACCATAAACAGTAATATTTAGGGCTGAGTTTTTGTTTGTTTCTTTTTTATAAATTAAATGTGTAAACCAGTGTCAAAATTATTTTCTCTTTGTTTTCTGTGGTAATTTCAGAAAGTAATTGTTGTTTGTATTTTGCAATGACTTCAGATTAATAGCAAATACGCACCATCAATTTGCATTGAAACCATTGTTAGACAAATAATAATTACTTGGCAAAGTGCTTGCTGAAAATGCAAAGTCAATTAACTTGAGCATTGTTTTACATTCAGCTGTAATTTCTAAAGGATCAATCAGTGGTTTTTAATGGTATTTATGTCTTTTCAAGCAGCTATAGCATAGAGCTAAGTACTTGAAGAACACTTTTAACTCCTGTCATTAATTTCATTTCTTTCAAATGGTAAATATCAGCAGTTTGATGACATCCAGTAAGTGCAACTTCTGCCACCAAAATGCTCTGCTTATTTTGATCAGGTTATAAATGTAAAAAAAGATACATTTGCTGTCTTAATAGCACTGGGCCAGATCCTATTGACCCTTAGCGTAAGTTTTTCAGTTATCAGGGCAATGTCATGGCCTGAGAATGAGACAGTGCAAATTCTCACCAAGAGGAGTATCAAGACATAAAAATTTTTAAAAAATGGTATTTTATTTCAGGATTATATTAAGGTCAAATCAAGGTGTTATTAATTCATAGCATCATTATAGCAAACATACAGTGCCATTATACCCCATAACTGTGTGTGCCTCTAAGTTTGGCTTATTGAAGGGGCTGGTTTTTTTTTTTCTTTATTCTGTTTATATCCAGTTTCTGTCCTCTCTATGGTGGGTAGAGAAAGGGAAAGCAATAGGAACACAAAGAAGGTAGGAAGGAAGATTCTAGGTTATGAAATCAATCCCTTGCAGGCACTACACAATTCAACTGCTTTAAAAACTTACTGAGTTTTCTTATAAGCATTTGGGTTCCTTTTGTCTCCGTTATTTTCAATGAAAGACCTTTTAAAAATCTGATAGGCAGGAAGACTCAGAGCCCGTTTCTAAATTAAATCTAGATTTATTCATGTTCAGCATATGTCTATTTGTTCTTGTGCCAACATTTTCCTTTAGCTCAAATGGTTATTTTCTCTCTCTTGTGTTCATTTCCGTGTTGTGTCTAAAGACAGCAATCCTACAGCTCCTTTTCCTTTGCTTTTCTGGTCTAATGAAACAAGCTCTTTTGTTAATCTTTCATGAGAAAAAAATCTTTTGTG
Organism: Bucorvus abyssinicus; assembly: GCA_009769605.1. NCBI lineage: Eukaryota > Metazoa > Chordata > Aves > Bucerotiformes > Bucorvidae > Bucorvus > Bucorvus abyssinicus. The sequence goes on along the minus strand of CM020030.1, from coordinate 14,203,385 downwards.
GATTATCTTTTGCTGTACCTTTTCCTCTTCAAATTCATTGATCCATTTATATGCTCTCTTTAATTGTGACAGAGCATTTTTTTCATCGTCCTTTAGGTAGCAGAATGGGGAGAAAGTCCTTATATGCTCTCCCTTTCTTCCTACCTCTACTTGCAGGCCTTTAGTTTGCCTGCAAATATTACTAACCATGTTTGAAATCTAGAATGATTTCAGCTGAAAAGCTCACTAAATCATGTTAAAGGGCATAGAAAAACACCCACTGATTTTTGCTGTTTTAGAAACATTATCTCATTAAGTTACTAAACAATTACGGATATCAGAAGGACAAGCAGAGACATTTATCCTCCCCTTGATGCATATGCAGGACTGCAGTAAGCCCATTAGAGCTGGTGAGATTTATGGGTATTTATAATGGGAATAACAGGCCCCAGTGGGTGGCAAAGAAGGAGCAGGAGTCTGAACTCTAGATTGGAAGCCAACAGCTTGAGTTCTAATTAATGCTGAGTGAACATTTTGAAACAAATAACGTGTTCGAAAAATGCTGTGCTTTTGCCTATTTTGTACATTACCTTCCAGGCAGTCCATAATATACCATAATACCAAAAATCTATTTTCACTTTACTTCTGTTGGGAGAATCCAGTTTTTGTATGAAGAAAATGTTGCCAAAACCATTTATGAAATACTCGGTGGTTTTCTGCTTTGCCAGATATACAGAATTCTCTCTAGGCAATTCTTAGGGAACATAAACTTGGTAAACAAAAGGGTACCCTGCGTCTTTCATGTAAAGTGGACAGAGGGGGAAAAAAAGGAGCTGGAGATTAAAGGCATAAGGGACATGAGGACATTTTAAAATCTTCATCTTGCTACCTTAAGTTAAAAATGAGATTTTGGCCAAGTACCATAGAAGGGCCCTAGATTTAATTATACTTGTGTTCTTTCCACAGACATTCTGAAAGATGTTGGTTCACTGGCTGCCCTGCAGACTTTGCATTCACTCATATCACATTTTGACCAAGTAACTGTATGCGTGTATGAATGTGACATTACTTTTCTAAGTTCTCGTCTGATACTTTCTTGGATGAAGTGATTGTAGAGACCCAAATGCATTTCCATATACAGAACTACTTATCGTTTTATATGTTTGCTGAGAGCTTAAGTTTAACCCAACATTCACATCTTTCATGTTCTGTAGTCATTATTTGTAGGCGTGGTGCACTGTGATTTGCAAAGAATTGTACTAAACTCTTCTAATCTTCTTTTGCATTTTGGAAGGTTGCTGCAGTTGGAAGATTGTTGATTTAAAAGCTTTGCCATGAATTTCAATCTTATTTTGTGTGTATTAACTAAATTGATCTCTATTTTGTCTGTTTTGTCCCTATTATGGCAATTTCTTCTTATTTTGAAGTCAAGAAATATATACTGTTCAGCACTTTGTTACATTGCCAGGGCAATGGCTGAATAGTTGCAGAATTGTTCCCCGTGGCTTAACTGTCCTCCTTACCTTCCTATGTACGTCACTTCATTTCCCCTGCAACATCTGCCGGTTATTCTTAACACAAAACCTGCTCTTCCTATATTCCACGTTCAGTTGTTGTAAGCAAAGACCTTGTGACCACTTGGCCCTGTTTGCAAGGGCTGTGACGGACCTTTTTGCAGTTCTCTTAGCCTACCTTGCAGAGCATGAACAGGTGTGATTTTTCCCCAGCACAGTTTGCTTCTCTGTTTCCAGATGCTGATTTCAGTGTTATGCCTGTAAAGAAAAATGTCTTGCTAATATTTTGCTTAATAACAAATATAAATTTAAAATAATTAAATTTTGGTTCACATTGTGATTACAAGCTGTTATATGAGCATTTCCATATTTCTTTACACTTACAGCATCTTTTTAGGCCTTACTGCCATTAGCTATCACTTCCTGTCAGGGCAGGAAAGTATGATGTAAAATAATTTGCTGTTTTACTTCAAATATGCTATTTTAACTTCCTGAATCTTCTAAATACTATGAAAATGATTTTTTTTTCCCCTACCAGAATAAGTTAACCAGTATATATGCAGCCAGTCCTCAGGGATGTGAAGTTGCAATATGAGATATATATTTTATAAAGATAAAAAGGTATATGCAAGTTAAAACAGTATCTCCTAAATTGCTTTTTCATCCTATCAGGTTCCTGAGGCGTTTTTGTAGATAAGAATTAAACTGCTTATATTTTCTAATACCTTGTTTACAATTATAGATTTCATCCTATCAAAGCCGTTGAGCATTACATCAATGTTATCTAAGCATGATCTACAGAATCATAAATATCAACGATGCCAGGTGTGTTTCTTCTACAAGAGTACCGGGAAAACAGGGACCTCTGGGTGAATTATGTGTTGGTCTAAGATTTTAATTTCAGTTCAAATCAAAAGGAAAATGCATTCTCTATTCTGTTATAGTAAAAAAAAAATATATTCATTAGTAAGCATGTGTCTGCTTAAGGAACTTGTGCAACAATTGCACTTTAACAAGGCACTTTAGGAAACCTACATGAACACCTCTCAACTGACACATTGTTTGATCTCATAAAGTAAAAATTATTCTCCAAACTGTATGCTGTTTAGCTTGTACCTTAGTGCACAGGCCTTTCTTATTAGGTGAGGAAATGATGGGGCTTGCGTGGCGAATTAAATAATCCTGAAAACTGTTTCAAGTAGCTGCTGATTACAACCTGATCTACGTGACTGCAATTCAAATTGTCTGTAAGTAAATTTGTGTGTGTCGTCTAGTTTGTAACCTGAAGTACAGATATGGTCTCATAGTACTAGAGATCTAGCTTTTCATCACTTTGTCTTTTGCTACAGAGAGTAAAAATTACTTTGAGAGAGCAGAGAGAATGTAACACATTGCAGAAAGTGACTTGGCCTTTCAGTAGTACTGATAACTGCAGTGAAAGTGAGTGCAATTGTAACACTGGATTTGATTAATCTGCAGCACACACCCCCACCGACACCGGCACCATTTAACTGGTAATCAGCCTCTGCTCAGGGATAAGTCTAGAGCTGGATCACTGGCAGTAACAGTCGTCAGGTACTTGGTAAAACCTCTCTACGGCTTGTCTGTGCTTTGATTTAGCTCAGCGATAGTAATCCCTTAAAAACATTTTTCCAGTAGCCTGGGAGACATGCCTGTAGCAGAGACATGCCTACTGTGAGAGATGTGTTCCAACACTGCAAGCCACTAGTTCTGGTTCTGTACAGGCATATCTTGTTACCTGCTGTGTTTAGTCAGTCACCAGTAAACAACAGGCTTTCCACTTATCTCCACTTACGAGATTTTTGGGGAATTGATTCTAAAGTTAAATAGTAAAGAAATAAGCTTTGAACTTCAATGATCAGATATTATACAGTTCTTCATCAACATATTTAGCAAAACAGATTAATTTTCATGTTTGAGTGGATGTCTAATTAGTTGGGTACTAACAATGTTTGACCTCCGAAGATTAAGATGGCGTTTCAGAAACCTCTCTGCTCTGCAAAATCTATGCCATGACAGACAGCTTTACATTCATAAAAGGAACAGAAGTCAATATTCTAATTAAAAGAAATTATGAATACTCTTAAGTTACAGGAAGTCCCCAGGGTGCTTTATGCATGGTGGAATTCTCACTGTATGAAGGAGTTCATAAAGAAGCTTCTCCAAATTAGAGATTCCCATTTGGGAATTATACTACAGAAAAAGTCTCTAGTCTGAAAAAATGGCATGCAGCTCTAAGAATACGGAAATCCCTAGCTCAGTAAAGTACAGAAGACATGCTGCAAATCAGTTCAAAAAGACAAAGCGTATAATTCTTCTTTCTTTATTTTATTCTAAATATGGTAATTAGCTATTTGATCTTGCATTTTAGCAGACTGAAACATATCATATGCTCCATCCAAGTCTTTTCTGGTAGTATGAATGAATTTAGGTTAATCTGGCAAATATTGATATCCCACTGCGTGGGCTATGGTGGACATAACAAAAGTGTGTAACTAATGAAAGCATGCCTTTTGCCCAACACGGTGTTGATGACTGACAAGCTCTGCAGGTTTTCTCCTCACTAAACTGCAAGGGACTCATTCAGACAGGCAAACCATGAAAGCCAAGTCATGAGTCCAAGTATCACAAGAAAGTGTCAGGCATAAATCTTGTGGCAGGTGCAGAGCAGCAGAAATGAACTTCAGGTCTCAAGATATCATGGCAGATGTGCCTGCCCATCTCTTAATTTACTACATTTCTGACCTCCTCAGCCTTGTAATGTGTTCTCTCTCCCCAGAGGTTACACAAGAGGCAAAAATGTGCCAAGAGCTTTTAAGCTTAATCATGAGACTGAGCTGGCACATCTGGGAGATGAACAGTAGTCTCTGACCAGGAACAGAGAAGACAATTTGGTGCAGGAGCAACTTGAAGTGCCACAGCTGAATCTTCAGGAGCTTGTCTCATAGAGCAATACCAACTATCTCCCAGAGGTATTCAGGTGCTAACGTACTCACCTTCTGTTTGGATAATATTTTTTCTCTGCTGCTGTGCTTTGCACTCATTGAGAGGTTCAATTACTTTGTCTCTGCGTTGACATTCTTTCAGCAGTGAATAACCAAATATCTTCTGTTTTAGATGAAAAATAGGAAAGTGCAAACCTGTGAATATGAGTTTGTAAATTCCTAGAAAAGGATCCTATTTTAACCTTCTTTTTCCCACTTCATAATGTCATAGAATCGTTTTATAATTGAACCTCCGATTTAAAGTCAATGCTTCATAAAACTAAGAGACATAAGGTAATAATTAAAATAATTAAGTAGGCAATTGTTGCTGAACTTCTAAACTTTCTCAACGAGAAAAGCTATAACAGATGAAGCCTGAAAAAGGAGGGTGCAGTAGAATTACTGGAAATGTTAAGGATACCATTAAAAACTAGTTGACCTAAAGAAAGACGACAGATATAATTAAGCATACACTTGTTTCTGTGTGCATATTGTTAAGTATACAGTAGGCTTGGCTTGAAAAGCATTACTTAATGATAGTTTAAGGAATATGCCTCGCCTCCTATGGCAGAGTTTTGCAGTAGCTTCTGACTGCCCTCTGTCTGACTCCAATCTAATGGTATGTAGCTCTCCTTTTCCTACTTGCCTTTGATCTATAGATACAGCAAGAGGAATCCCTTTGTCTTTAATGTGCCAGAAACCTATCGCTTCTGTACTGTATGTGTTTCTCTAATGTAGCTACTATCCAAAATGGACATTGATGTAAAGTGCAAGAAGACGTGAACATAAATCAGAGCAAGAAAATGAATGCAAATAATCTCTAATACAGTTATGTTCCAGTGTAAATTAATATTAGCTTATCTTTACATTACATTGTAGGAGAAAGAAAATAAATGAAGGGAAAGGAAGATAGGAAGGGATGTGACTACAGCACTTAGGCCAGAGTCTTTTAAGTGACACTGATAGCATTTTAATGTTGAGATGTTATGCATTCAGAATATTAAAACTTCTATTGTATTTTCAAATAAAAACTCATATGGAATATATGTTGTAGTAATAGCATGCTCTCCAAAGAAACTACTGTATGGACATTCTGAGGAAATGGGAATGTTCTATATTTATAAACTGAGAGGTCTGCTTAGAGAATTAGCTATACGAACATCTGCAAACATCCTGGGACAGTACAGACTCTTATTACGTTTTCTGTACTAAACACCATTTCTTGAATATTCTCGGTCTCCTGGGCAATTATTCATTCCCACTTAAGAAGAAAAGGCATGTGTTCAGAGTCAAATAAATATCCAGTCTCTTCAGAGAGGGAGCAGCGCACACTGAACAAACAGTAAATGCTGATATAGAAGAAGATGAGGATTGGGCAGAACTTGGGTGAAATGTTACCTCTGCTTAAATCTCAGCACATTTCTCATGGTTCTAGTTGAGTATTGAGTGATGTAGCTAAGGTACTGAGGTATTTCCATTGTGCTGAATTTTCTGTTCAGTCATTTATGACAACTTGATTGCCCAATGAACTGATGAATTAGCAGCATAATATTTGACATGAACAATGTCTTTTTTTAAAGAGTAGGAAGTTCCAGTTGCTGAATCAGCGATCCTGTTTATCTCCTCGGCAGTTTAATGTCTTCCCATTAAGCATTATTCTGTCATCTCTTTTATGAATCTCAACAGTTTGTTCAGATTGTATCCAGCAAAGTTAGACAGAGGAATTATTTATCCTAAATGGAAAAACTCATTGCATGTTTTAAAACAGCATCCTTTTCCATAACTGGACAAACCCAAAGCTTTCTTAACTTTTATGGGAAAAAGAAAGACCTAGAATAATGAGTAACTTGGTCAGGTCACTACCTTTTGTAGGGGAAATCAAGGCTTGAGATCCTGTTCTGGTGTTCCCTTAAATCTGGCATAACTTAAAATACCAGATGACTCTGCTGGATGAGGCTGCCTTTCTCTGAAGACATCTGCTTTAGGCAGATGTTCATTTGATCAGATGTTCATTTGATCAGATTATAAGTTTATTCTAGGATCAGTGTTAGGTCCTTCCTGTAGGTCTCCTGGAGTACCTGTGTCATGTCTTCATGACGTTATAAGTCCATCAGTCTCTGACTGATGCAGGTCTGTGTTAGCATGGGAATGGCAATGGCTCTAGATGGATCAAAAAAAAAAAAAAAAAGGATGTGTTGCACCAGTTCCTTAGCAAGGTTGCCTGGTAGCACAACTATTTCAACTGGCACCGGCAGTGCTTTCCAAGGCAGACTCTGTGAAAAGCATAGCAAGCTCCTGAGAACTCCTAAACAAAAGACAAACTCCACAGTGACAATGTGGCAGATTTAAGGCTAAAATGTTCAACACCACAGAACCTTTCTAAGTAATTTCTCTCCTCATGGGCAGAGTGTGGTAGTGCAGCGCATGTGAAGGGATGCAGACAGACATGCTCATAGCGGGATGAGCTACTGGTTGTGACATAAAACTCATGAAGTTAGCAAGCTGAACCAGGAGTAACTGAAAATACTGCTACTGTAAAAGGAAGTGGTTCATTTAATAGGATCACTTAATAGGGGCCAGTGAGCATAACCCTTATTCCAAGTGGGCTAAAGTTTTACTTGCATGGGGGAATTCAGTTTCCCTCAAGGGCAGGAGCGGTAGCCAAGCAGTGGACAGGAGATAAGTTAGAGGCTGAAATATCCTGTTTCAGGTATTTGTGAAAACAGCAGCCATTCTTATTGTGACTCAGGTTTGAACAGATGCTCTCCAGAGTGAAAACCATCATGCTCCACAGAAACCATTTCCACCCTTTCCTATTATGCCTGCTACTCTCTGCAGCTCTGCAATCTTAAATGCTGACATAAACCATTAAATTTCTGCCAGGCTGGTGACTCCATTCGCCACTGCCACGACCTCCAGCTTGGGAAGTGCTGCCCTACAGCTTGAACTAAAAGCCTGGCACCATAGCTGGGACTTGTAGAACATTTCTAATCCTGGTAAACATGTAACTTCCTTGGAACAGTACATTGTTTTCTGAGCATGCTGAGGGCATGAAGAGGAGAAAACGGAGAAATGCCTGGACAGAGAGGAGACCATCAGGGAGCAACAGGAGTGGGGCTACTCCCCAGGGTGACCTGGTGCAGGCCAAGCCGGGCCTGCTCCCCACAGGACACAGCCCCGTGTGGGGCCAGGGTGGTGACCCTGACAGGTACCAAAACCACAAAATGCGTTGCCTTTGCTGACTCACAGCCCCACAACATCCCTAGGGTGTTTGTCTGGCAGGGACTGCCTGGGGCTGTGAGCCCCTTCCCTGGTGACACTCACAGAGCTGGAGCTCAGACAGGCTGGGCAATGGAATCTTGGCCATGGAGTGCCTGGTAAACCCAGCTCAGCCCTGCTCAGGCCAAGGGCAGTCCAGCCACCCCTGGGACATGCCACCAGCAGTGGCAAATATAACCACTCTCGCTGGGCTATAAGTCTACTTTGTAGTAATTTCCAGCATTGAGATCTTGTACCTTCATTTGGGAGGGAACAACATTAACGTGCAAGAGCAAAGAATCTGAATGCACTGGATGTCTACGCAGTGTAATGAGTTGCCTTCCTGGAAAGTAAAAGACAAAACCAAAAAGCTTCAATTCCAGGAAGTCTGGCCTTTTGCAATGTGAAAAGCCAATTTACTATGTTAACAAATTTTAAAAAGATTATTTTAATTTTCATTAATGGAGGAAATGGATATTTCTGGTACTGTGAAAGTCAGAAAGGAAAAAATAACTTAGAAATTCAAGTGAGGGGTTTGTGTAGAGAAGAAGAGGTTAAACAACTTGTGAAAGAGACAGTATGTGAGGGAGAACATTTTTATAGAATTTCTGCTAATACATGTCCATAACCTTTTAGGAAGAAAGAATTGTGATTTTTAAATTTATATTAATTATGCCATTCTGTGGAGATACCTTAGCACACAGTAGATTTCAGCACAAGGTTTCAAATCAGTTTGTGTTACAGAGAGGTTTTCTTGGCTCTTGTTGCGTTTGTCCCACTTATTGTTCAAGGCATTTGAAATGTAGTTTGGATTAAGAGTACAGACAAGTACATTCTTTGCCTGAGGCTTCAGTTCTCACTAATAAGGAACTAAGTTTATAAAGGAAGATGCATGTATCTCATGAGATTTTTTATTATATTCTAACTTTGAGAATGAAAGAAGACTATAGGGCTTAACCTGACTAGAAGATAATTATAAACTATGGAATTAGTAGGGAATTATTATGAATTAAGTCTTATGTATTGCAGATTTTGACAAGAGATAAACAGAACTCAGTAGATGATGATAAATAAAGTGCAAAGAATAGAAAAGTTTAATGAAAAGCAGCCACAGCCAGGCCTGATGCCTCTGACTGGTAACACCTATCGCCAGTTACAATATGTATCATAGTAATGTGGTTACATAAACTTCTTTACACATAATGAATCATTATGCCTGAGGTAAGTAAGACAATGAAAAATAGCACAGTTTATGGTAACACATGTAAGTGTGTAAGAGGTTGCAAAAAAAAAAATTAAAATATTAAAACATACTTGATGGTTGATACTTTGGCAAAGAGGAAAAAAATTCCCTGAGCTGAAATTATTCTGGTCCACAGCCTACATCATACCAGTAGAGATTAGCTTAACAGAAGTCTAATTATATTCAGAGACAGTAACTCATGGAGTCTGTTTTATTTTTTATTTTGACACAGCTTAATTTAAATTGGACAATGGTAAACGGTAATTGCATAATCCCTGAGACTTTTCCACATTTTACAATCAAACTCTCTCATCTCACTCTTTCTCTGCTTTACCTGTCCACTAGGAGTAATTGACAAGGAACTGGGGTACATCTGGCCTCAATCATTATTGCTGTTTGATTGATTAAACAAAAGATTGAAGGAGTTTTTACTATATTTAAAACCTCCTACTGGAGGAGCCTGTGGATACTAGTGCTGACAACGTGACTGTTCCTAGTCCTGCAAAAAACCAGCTGGACTGCAAAATCTCTTTGGGCTACGGAACAAGAGTGGGTGCAAAGGGGGTGCAAAGTCAGAAGGGGGGAGAGAGGCAAAGAGGGCTTAGAGGAAAAGAAGGGAAAACTTCTGTTTTTTTGTTTAACTTCCTACCACCAAATTGTTTTTTTCACTTTTTCTTGCATTTGTCTCTGAGGTTAAATAGTGCAGCTATGACAAAGTGCTCAAATTAAGAAGAATTTACTTTAATTAAACTGTGAAAAGACTACTCACTTGTTTCTTCACTCTCCCTTTCTTTAGCAGAAAAATAGAGTATATAATTAACACCCAGAAGAGGCTGCATTCAGTGTTAGAAAAACTGCAGTGCTGGGGCCAGGCAGTGTATTTTGACAAAACCAGAACAACTTCCCCCAAAAAACAAAACAAAGCAAAACAAAACAACAGTATAAGAACATAATATTTACCTTCTAATTTCAAATTAAAAAACTCTCTGGAGTGTAAATAGTTAATCTATGTTGTACCTTTTCTTTCTTCAGGCCTCCTATCTTTATCAGTTGATTTACTCTTCCACAAAACACAAATAAAGAAGCAGCTGCTTCAACCATTTCTTGCGACTGTGACTGGAGTTTATTAAGGCAGCGGTACTTCAGATAGCAAAGACGACGAGAGGTATTCTGTGCTTTTTGTTTGCTCTGATATAGATACATTACCTAAGGAAGTACGTTTTTGACTGTAACAATAAAAACCAAAAAAACCGTCTTATTCCATTTTCTAATAATAATTAGCAAACCAACCCATCGGCTTGTTTTTTTTTTCAAACAGCTGAAAGTAATTTTCAAATATGATATGAAAAATTGGATTTTTCTTATCTATAGCATAAAAGTCTTTGCCTTTCTTAATACTTATATTTAAACCTTTTAAATCTACTTATCTTTGAACAATGGAATTATGCAAGCAATTTGGTAAATTCAGATATGATGAAAGTGAACGCAGCTCTGTTGAAGTGAATGGATCTTACTTTGATTGCAGTTTGTTTCAGGCTGTAAATAAGCCAATTCTGTTTATGTTTTTCTCTCTAAAAGCAACCATACTGAGTCAGATTTCAAGACAACTCAAATCTCACATCCTGTCTATGGCCAGATAAAGTTCTTTAGAAAGTAGGCCAGAGCATTATGTGGAAATATGACACTCGCTGTGAAGCCATAGCTTTATTAATCTTTGCAGTATAATAAACACTAACAGACTATGACTTTTTTTTTTGAATGTCAATGTTAGTTTTCATCATCTTCACGAGGTCACTACTTCTCAGAAGCAGTCTCAACCTGCCTATGTGAAATGCTGCATGTAAGGCCTCTGTAATATATTTTTCTTTCTTAACCTACAAAGTCACCCCAAATTGTGTAAAAAAAGGAACAGGGGGCTCTTAGAAGTCACATGGAAGATGATATGTGGGCCTGTCCTTTTTTTCTGAAATAACACAGCATAGGACATATATACAATGTGCTTTGAGTTCTCCTCCAGCCTCAAGGATACCTGCTACTATGTCTCTCTGTTTTTATTTATTTATTTACTTCAGATAGACCCCTAATTGTTTGTTATTTACCAACAGCTGGTTTTGCAGCTGGATTGGAAGGTGTATTAGTCTAAACCACTGGGTGGCACAAAGAAGCCAACGTACACGTGAGTCTGATTCTACCTTTGCTTTTTGTGATTTATGAAAGATACACCCTTTCTCTGAAAAATCTGAGTGCCTTTTAGTCTTAATGTACTATGCCAATAAACGAAGTACTGCTATTTGCTTTTATTTGCATAAGTAGGTTGTTGGCATGGGATACAGGGAATCTGCTTCATGACTGGAAGTGTCAGTGTGTCTGTGCTTTAGGACAATATGGGAGGGAGGGAGGAGGAAGACATGGGTAGTCATTTTTTCAATATATCTCTAAATGATACCTGCTCAAATTACTTACCAATTTATACTATTTGTTTTTATTTAGCTGCTTAAGATGTATTTCTCCCTATGGCTGTTTGTCCCCATTTTTTTCTTCTTTATTCCTCATTTACCTATTCTCACAGTAAGTAGTTTGTATTGCATTCTGATGGGATGCTTGCTGTAGCATACTTAAGGACAGCAATACTTTGCACTACCTTTCATAATATTAATTATATTGTCCTAACTTTTTTAATCTCTGAAATGGAGGCATATATTTTCTCATTTAAGGAGTGGAGAACTGAGGCATGTCTTATTTAAGCAACCTGCCTGAATCTGACATAAATCCTTATAGTGGACTAGGGATTTATAGTGAGATTGTCTTTTACCTCAATGATCCCATTGCCTTGTCCAGGCTGTGTTTGCTGTCTTCCATGTTCTCATCATATTAATTTTCTTGTCTTTCCCCTGCTCCTTTTTAATTTCTTTTGTCTGGGTTTCAGCATTTCTTTCAAAAGATTGAAAGTATTATTTGTAGAAGAGATTGAAGACATCCCTTTAAATTTTAAATATTGTGCAATTCTCTGATAATACAATTGGAGTGCTTGGCTTATAATTTTCATTTTGTGTTTTGTATTTAATCAGAAGTGAGACCGAAAGTATCAGAAATAGAGAACCATATAGCTATGCTTGCTGTCTCTGAATTTATTTAAGTTATTATGAGAAGCACCTGACTCAGCTAAAGAGTTTTCTATTTTGTATTAGTTTCTCATATTTTATTCCCCTTAGGAAGACATAAATTCTTTTTTCTTAGTGGAATGTATATTTGATGAAGTTCTGTCTCTTGGTGATCACTTCACTTTGTATTTCAGAAAAATCTTTCTCTATAGTAAATTCTTAGGAGAAGCAATTTAGTGATGACATTCTTCTATTCCTCCTTTTGCCTGTTTAAAACTTGTTTTATGAAAACATTCAAGTTATTCTAGTTTGTTCACTCCTTTATATTTGGGTGCAATAGAAAAATTATCAGCATGCTTAAGGTGAAATTCTTCTAATTCAAAGTCAGGATGTGAAGGAAGGGGATTAAACTATGATTTGGTTTGTTTTTTTTCTTTTGTGTTCTGGCATTTTCACATACTGTGAAGTTTTGATTTGTATTTTAATTTTCTGGTACTGAAGTTATGAAGAATAACCTTCCAGACTTCCAGTTACTGATGATACCTGGAACAGAGTATTTAGGATTTATTAGAGCTGGACAGTTCACACTCAGTGTGAACACAATGGATGCTCTGCTCTCAGTCCGAGTTATTTCAAGGAGAAAATGGAGAACCTCTGGTCTTTGCTTTCCCCTTTAGCTTCCTATCTGGCTTCTCACAAGTGGTACCAAGTTGCAGAAATAAATGTTTCATTCCTCAGAGCTTTTGGATGATGAAACCCTTCTGCTATGCAATTGGTGGGATAATAGGCAGCTAACCTACATGGGAAAAAGAGGAAAGGAAATCATGGTGAACTTTTGTCCCATTTCCCCATTGCCTCATTGGATAGAGAAAATGTCAAGTGTATTCAGAACGGAACAAGTGTATGAAGAAACATTGTATAAAAGACATGCAATGAATGGTAGTGAATAGCAACTTCTGTTATTATGAGGATATTTTGCTATGTACAAGAAAAGAAAGATGAAGGGATGGCTTTCAAGAGCATAGATCTAATTCTTAAATCAAAATGCAACATCAAAATAAGAAAAATTGTTCACATAGTATCCCAATTACTTCAGTGTCCAAAGCAAGTAAGCAAACAAGTCACATAGTGACCAAAGGGCTCTATGTACTGTCTTGTAGATAATTTTGTCTGTCACTTTCGCTAAGAAATATTTCATTCTTTCCTTCTATCTTTATAAATACCACAACCTTCCATAGGATGCTGTATTGTAGAATCCGTGAATCATTTTGCTTGGAAGAGACCGTCAAGATCATCAAGTCCAACTGTTAACCCAGAACTACCAAGTCACCACTAAATCATGTCCCTTAACGTCACATCTACGTGTCCTTTAAATACCTTCAGGGATGGTGACTCCACTTCCTGGGCAGCCTGTTCCAATGCTTTTCAACCCTCACTGTAAAGAAATTTTTCCTGATGTCCATTCTAAACCTCCCCTCGCACAACTTGAGGCCATTGCCTCTCATCCTATCGCTTGTCACATGGGAAAAGAGACTGACCCCCACCTCAGTACCACTTCCCTTCAGGTAGTTGTAGAGAGTGATAAGGTCTCCTCTCAGCCTCCTTTCCTCCGAAGTTCCCTCAGCTGCTTCTCATAAGACTTGTGCTCTAGACCCTTCACCAGCTTCACTGCCCTTCTTTGAATATGCTTCAGCACCTCAGTGACCTTCTTGTAGTGAGGGGCCCAACACTGGACACAGTACTCAAGACATGGCCTCACCAGTGCGAGCACAGGGGCACAATCACTCCCCTACTCCTGCTGGCTGCACTATTTCTGACACAAGCCAGGATGGTGTCAGCCTTCTTGGCCACCTGGGCACGCTGCTGGCTCATATTCAATCGGTTGTCCACCAACACGCCCAGGCCCTTTTCCGCTGGGCAGCTTTCCAGCCACTCTTCCCCAAGCCTGTAGAGTTGCAGGGGGTTGTTGTGACCCAGGTTCAGGACCTGGCACTTGGCCTTGTTGAACCTCATGCTATTGTCTTTGGCACATCTATCCAGACTGTCCAGATCCCTCTGTAGATCCTCGCTACCCTCAAGCAGATCGACACACCCACCCAACTTGGTGTCATCTGCAAACTTATGAGGTTGCACTTGATTCCCTCATCCAGATCATTGATAAAGATGTTAAAGAGAACAGCCCCGATACTGAGCCCTGGGGAACACCACTTGTGACTGGCTGCCAACTGGATTGAACTCCATTCACCACCACTCTTTGGGCCCGGTCATCCAGCCAGTTTTTGATCCAGTGAAACATTTGCCCATCCAAACCATGAGCAACCAATTTCTCCAGGAGAAAAACAGCGTCAAAGGCTTTACTAAAGTCCACGTAGACAACATCCACAGCTCTCCCCTCGTCCACTAAGCAGGTCACCTTGTCCTAAAAAGAGATTATTTTAGTTAAACAGGACCTGCCTTTCATAAAACCATTCTGACTGGGCCTGATCACCTGGTTGTCCTGTACGTGCCGCGTGATGGCACTCAAGATGATCTGCTGATAACTGTCACCTTTTCAAGGGGGAGAAGGCCTAATTCCTACCTGACCATTCCCAGGCACCTGTGAGTTTCTAGCCCATCAATAGTCCTTCTGTCTTTGCTATCACATGGCACTCTATCTCCTACCTCTAATGGCATGGCAGGCCTAAGGACCTTGCTATCACGGCGTCTCACAAACATTGGTGTACTGCCCACAGGCCTATCTCCAGTGAGCCTGGTTTTATCCCTTTCCCCCTTCAAATCTAGTTTAAAGCCCTTTCAATGAGCCCTGACAGCTCCTGTGCAAAGATTCTTTTCTCTCTTTGGTACAGGTAGGTGTACCCTGTCTGTCACCAGCAGGCCTGGTGTCATGTAAACTGACCCATGATCAAAAAACCCAAAGTCTTGGCGGTGACATCAGGCTCGGAGCCAGGTATTGATCTGATGAGTCTTCCTGTTTCTTCTCTCATTACTGCCTGCAACTGGAGGGATAGAAGAAACACCACTTGTGCTCCCAATCCCTTAACCCAGTCATCCCAAGGACCTGAAATCTCTCGATTGCCCTTGGATTTCTCGTTGGAACTGTTTCACTACCTACTTGAGAAATTAATAATGGAATAGTCTGAGGGCCGTACCAGAGCAGGAAGCTTTGTCACCACATCTTTGACCCGGGCCCCAAGGAGGCATCAGGCTTCCCTAAGGAATCAGTCTGGTCTGCATATTGGACCTTCTGTTCCCTTTAGAAAGGAGTCACCTATGACAACAATCTGTCATTTTTTTCTTTATGGAAGCAGTTTTCATACAGGGTGTAGAATGACCTAACCTTCCAAGCTAAAAGAACTGTCATCCTCGTTAATGTTAGACTTCACTTGCAGAGCCTCATACCTGTAGTTTTATGTTCTTCCATTAACCTTGCCAGAATACAATGAATTTCTTGTTGTTGTTTCATACTTTAAGACTTCTGAAATTCCAGATCTCAAACCAGTCTGTGCATTGCCTGTGGAAGTTACACTTTTTGTTCACATAGATGATTTCCAGGACAAATGTGCTGGTGGAGCAGATTCTGCAAGAGTGACCCAGGGTCCTGTAACATGAAGCATTGTGTCTTTAGGTATAGAACATCTTAAAATTATGAAGGGTTTTGAGGGCTAAAACTTTGTTTAAATCAAACTGGTGGAGAAGTAGAAGGAAAAGTTACTAAATTAATTAGCATTAAAATTTAATAAGGAAACCAAGTGTTTCTTTTCGCCTGTGTGCTTTGGCAGAGGTCAGCTGCTTTCACTGGAGAGCTTAATGATGAAATGTGACAACATATTTCCTTCTTGGAGACCTTTGTTCTCCAAACTCTCATCTGCCCCAACTTACTTGTGAGGTTGTTTGTACATTCCTCTCGATAGCTCATGGACTTCCTCACTTTGAAGGTGCGAATGTTACTTCTGGAGCTCAGCTGCTCTGCCTATTTTTGCAGTCCCAGACACATGGGTTATGAAACTAAGGGGATCAGTGAAGAGTGTTGAAGCTGTGTTCTTTGTTTTTTATAGTAAAAAAACAAAGGCTGTTGCAACCTGAGGAAATGAGACATGTTTATTTGCTCTGAATTTTAAACTGGTTTGGTTCACTATTTAAAATAGCTTGTGTTATAGGATCTCTGGAGCAAAGATCCTCTTTTTTATAGACATTTTGGCACACAAACTGTATGAATTGCTTTTTCTCTATGTAAACACTACGTAATAGTAACAAAGAAACTGTACATCTAAATTTCAGCTGAACGTTGCTCAGATGATTAGAATTGAATAGAAGTCACTTACAAGGTAGTGCAGCCATACATTTTTTGAACACATAAAGCAAATGATGAATAGTTTATACAAATTATTTTAATATTAAAATGTCTCTATATCCTATAAATTTTAGCAATTTACCACAAGGAAGAGTCATTTTTTGGGAAAAACGGTGTAATGATACAGCGATACGTTTCACATTTGATTTTCCTTAGCTTGGGTTCAACATCTGTCTTTTGTCTAATGGCCAGCCCAGCCCTAACCCATGACACATTGTTTTTAAGTTTTTTTGCTTCTGTTTAGGTTTTTTTCATTGGTTTGGTATGGTTTGGTTTGATTTTGTTATTGCTTTTTTCAAGTTCATTCATTTTCTAACTTGGACTAAGGCTGGTGGTTTCAAAATTAGGACCCCATTGATCCAAAACCTTTTTTTTTTTTCCCCCTCAACTATAGATTAAGCCTCTGGTTTAGGTCATTGACTTCTATGACTCTGAAACTAGAACACTGAGCTTCAGCAGTAGGAAGTGACATGTCTCTAGTGAAAAAGATAATATCTATTTAGACACCAATGATAAAGGTGCCCAAAATACTCAGTCTAGACTTTTTGCCTTGGTTTGATTTCCTACCTTATCTTTGTCTAGGACTTCCTATCTAATCTTCATATATGTGAGTTTAAGATATGTTAGCCCAACTATCACAGGGAAAAGCTGCTCATTTTACATAATTAAAGCAAATCAGGATTGAAGTGGTTTCATTGATTTACTAATGACATGCAATTAGCTGGCAAACAGTGAACTATACCTTCAGGATCAATATGAGTACCAAAATGAATAAACCACAGCAGTCCTGGCTGCTTACAAAGTGTTAATAAACACCCAAATCCCCAAATTCTCTCTCTCACACACACAGGCACACACACACAATTAGGGGCATCCCTACCCCCTGAGCAATGTGGATGACAAGCACACATCCTCTTTCTGGGACTGTAGTATATTGTGTGTATTTGTGCTGTTCTCTAAAACCTGCTAATGCAGAAGTCAAGGAATAAAGCAGGAGTCTGCATATGCACACCTGAGGTGTAGGTACTCTCTGTGTCACCCCCAATGTTGATTCCCCCAGCTGGAGCTCAGAGGCTGCTCATTGCATTCACTGCCCAGCAACAAGGATGCAAAGTCTGGCCAAGGCAGAGGTCTCCAGGGTTGGTGAGGTGGCTCTGTGCATAGCTTCTGGCAGTGCCAAACTGGGACTTGACTGCCACTTCCAGGTCTCTTCCCTCACTTAGACATTTGCCTGCCTCTTTTAGATGCCTTTTCAGGCCAACTACCTCACTCCTGCAAGAATCTCATTGTAGTTCCTTGGTCACTCTTTAATCTGCCTGATGGTCTTCCTCTTCAGTATGAACAGCTTTGGACACACGCTTTCTCAGACATTCTCAGTTATTTGATTCACCCATGTTGTTGACACACATATTCCTTTTATCTTAGCAGAGGTTGTTATCTAGGACATTTTGCCAAGGGTGGGCTGTAATAAAACTCCCACATACAGTCTGATTGTCTCAAATTAATCTTTTCAGTAGTAGATGCATGAGTGATTACAGGTTACGTTGCTTTTAAAACTTGACTTTTTGTCTCCTGTGCTTTCAGAATATGAAATGTTATTGTAAACCATTTTTCTACGTACTCCAATAAAAGTCAATTTTCTAAGAAATTCTAATTTGTTAATTAAGATAATGTTTAACAGTTGCATATTCTTTGCTTTTATGGAATAGATCTCCAGTAACCACTTGCCAGTTGAAGTTATAATCACTCAATGATTATAATTTCAATGACAAAGCAATGAACACTTGGAATTTTAGGGCTCCAATTTAAAGAAACCAAAAAACTAAACAGAGGAACAAACAAACAAAAAACCACCCACATGAGCTACCAGCACAGCTGGGACATAGAAACTGAATTCTGTTGATAATTAGGGTAAAATTTGAGAATCTAGCATGGGTGCTATGTGATCCTTAGGGCTATCAGAAACCATAGGCCATGGTTTGCAAGCTTTGACAGAAACATTAAGACAATGAAATTAAAATCAGGTTTGAAGAAGAAACTGATTTCCTCTGCAATGAACTCAGGTTTAGGATTGAAGAACTTTCAGTTGGCTTTAGACTTATTCTGAGCATTACAGAGCACGGATGTTTGCTCAAAAAGGGGAAGGCACCTGTTAGTTGCAAAATACTCAAAGGATATACAAAAGCATTTAGAGATATTTTTCCCAATTAGTCGCTTTTCCTATAGAATACATATTTTCTGATATTTACACTCTATCACTCTATCACATTACAAAATGCTGTAACCCAAGATTTTGAGAAATCTGAGCCATTAAGAGCTTGCTTGTGTTTCAAAGGACTGTCAAAAGTATTTTGTTAACTGCTGTTTTGTAGACATTAGCATTTTTTAATTAATTACTCTCACTGTCTGAAATAATTTAATACTAGTCCTTCTTTTCTTTTGTCTTCCATCATCAATCCCTGATCTGTGTCTATGTCAGATGTTGTATGGATCTGTTTATGTCTGTCCAGTTCCTTATAGGTTTATTGTCTATTGTTTTGTTTTTTTGGAATATGAGTAAAATATCCTTTTTTTTTATTTTAGTTTACAGCTGGGATTTTATGTGGCACAGAACGCTGCAATAGCATCTGTGCATATCAGCCCACCATATGGGTGGGAGGGAAATAGCTTAATTTAGTACATATGCATGAATTAAATGAAGACTTGACTATTGCTGGGCTACAAATCACTAAATGCTACAGAGAATAGTAGGTTGGGGAAGGCTTACAAGAAACCAAAGAACAAATATGATCTCAGTGGTATTATACTGTTTCCACTAGACATTTCTTCAGCATTTATCCAAAGCAGTTACTCGGCAAGCACGTCTAGTCAGAAAATCATTAAAGGTTAAAGCTTGACCAATATGAATGAAATGACATTGAAAGTACACCTGAGGGCTCACAGGCTTACTCTTGTTCCAGAGAGACAAGAGTATCAGCTTCACTGGCTCAGCTAAAGGCACCAGTAGTCCCAAAGTAGTTTTACTGATAACATATAGCCAGAAATCTAAATCTTCTCTGACTTCCTTTTTGAAACTTCCTTTGTTCATTACCATTTTTTAAGTCCTCTCACCTGTTACCACATTAGGTCAGCTTTATATCTAATATTTCTGACATAAGGATATGTCAGAAATTTCTTGTCTAAGCATATGGTGACTTTTACACAGATCTGATTTGGAGAGGCAGATATGTATAGGGTTGGGAGAAATAACTCCATCACCTCTGAGTTTTAGCTAATTTAACTTGCTAAAGTGCTAGAGGTGTTGAAAGAATCTTTTGTTTATGGCTATGATGAAGAGAGAGATACATCACTGGAGAAGACAATTACTTTTTATGGAGTTCAATTGATGTCATTTGATGTGAAATTGTTATACCACAGCTGGCTCTTTAGCAAAGATATGTCAGTAGTCAAAGTCTAAATAATCTGCCATCTCGAATAAAGAGCGCTTGTGACCTGACAGCTGATCTTGGTCAGGCCAGGGTAAAATGCAGAGGAAATGTTCATTTCTGTAGCTCACATCGTATCTCCAAATATTAGCCAAAAGTGGCTTCCTGAGCAAGAACAGAACATGATTGTGTGAGATGGAAATAGCTGCAGTTGTCTAGAAAAGGTGGAAAGCATAATATGTTTGAGGTCTCCCGTAACTAAAATGAATGCCTATCTAGTGTTTCTTTTTTTGTTTTCAATGGGACCTTTACCTGTGTTATTAGCCTTAAAAAGGAGACCTGAAAAACCTGAGGCTGATGACTTTCGGTTGAGCATTGAATGAGTTAATAGTTTTTAAGGTTTTTGTTTGAATCTAAAGAAATAGACAGTCAAATTTAACAAAGCTGAAATGAATTATAATTTTTCAGGTTGTGATTATGTGATATCTAATACTAGTCAGTGGGGAAAATATAGAAATGGTTCTTGGATGAGGGATGAAAACTCTCAACCTCCTTCTTCCAAGACAGCATCACACGACAGAATCAGTCATACATCCATTCCACTCACCTCTATTAGATTTTGAATTATTTTTACAGAGGAAGTTGTATTTTAAATTGCATGAGCTACATAAAGAATTTAAAGTGAATGTCAGTCTTTCAGCAAAAACACTTAAATAAAAGGCTGTGCCTCTTTCTCTGGATTGCATATAAAAAACGACCAGGTCCCAACTCTAGGGAATGTCAATAACAACAACTTCAACAAATTGCTTATTTTCTGGGATACGTGGGATTCTTCTTAACATGACTATTCCTCAAGATACTTGTTTGCATATAACACCAAACGAAGTGTTTTCTCAAAAGTGTGTTAACACATGCACCATGTGGCAAGCACAGTGTGTGGGTCAATTCCTAAGAGAACCTTATACAGCTGTAAATAAAATCATAATCCAAGCTCTGTGCTAATGTAGCTATACTACTCGCCATTCCGGAGTTACCATGCTTAGCGATACTTATGGGAGCTTTTGATTTTTTTATATGGGCACACTTTTGGATTTCCAGGAGTTTATACCTGAATGTACACGCACTGTGTCGCGGGTTAAAACTATGAGGCAGTTTTATCCCAAAAGGTTTCGCGACTACACGGGTTTGGAGACAAGGTAAACCCGCCCAAAACTACACAAAAGAACTTAATGGCTCGTTAGGCTTTGTTTAGGCAAAGGAAAAGGAACGTGATACACAGGGCTTAACTTAAGGGGGGTGAGAAACAGAAGCGTTTTAATAGTGAACGCCATCAAAACCATAAAGCGATCATTCAAAGTTAAACAGGACCGATCGAAAAGGAGAGAAAGATATTAATAAGCACATAAATATACACACACACACACATTCCTTCTCTCCGCCGAATCAACATCCCCGCTAAACCAAAGGACGCGCCACAGGGCTGCACCGCCGGGGGGGCGGGGGGTGGGGGGGGGGCGAGACTCACCGGAAAGTTTTTAACCTCCCGAGTCCAGCCCAGAACGAACTGTCCAAAGCAAACTTTCGGAAAGAGAGTCTTTCCGCTCACCCGTGGCAGAAAACGGCGTCCTATCTCCTCCATGGGCGTTCATCTGTCCCTCCGTCGGACAGCGACGGCCGTGCCGGTCCCGGCAGGACTCTGCACCGGCTCTTTGCGGGCGGCGGATCTCTCGGTGTGGGGGCGGGGTCGCTTCGCACACCCCTTTCCACCCCCTCGAGGCAAACGGGAAAGTGCTTGTGAAAGAAAATCTTCTACTGCTGCGTGGAGGCAGGCGGCGTCTTGTCTCTCTCTCTGTTAGAAATCTCCCTCTCGGGTCCTTGTCGGTAAACTCCAATGTGCGCGCCAGGGAGTGCCTCAAACGCCGCTTCTTACGTGCCCGTTCGCGGAGGCGTCTCTGAATGTCTCTTCTGCCAATCGGGGAACCGAGAGGGCGGGCGATTCTCTGTCCAGAAGCCGCCAGAAACTTTTCCCGCGCTTCGGGGGAAAGGAGAGGGGAGGACAGAAGGGCTCACCCCCCGCCGGCGCCATCTTGACCCGTCACGCACTGCAGTGTTGGGAGGCTTTTGGACTGCTGAAGACTGACTTCATGAGTCTGTGGTGAGTTTTGGAATGTTAGCCATGACAGTGCTGAATGGGAAATCCCCGCTTTAGTAAGTCTGTGGCGTACAGAGAAAAATCAAAACCCCAAATAAGTTTTGACTGGAAACCTTCCAGGAGGATAGTCTTGAGTATTTAAATTAAAAAAAATAAAAGGCAAGCAAGAAATAAATAAAAGGAAATCTCACATAGTCAAAACCCCCAATATTTATTATACATAGAATTTGATTTTGAGGAACTCTAGTCGTGAAATTGTAATACGAACTGTGGCAGGGGAGTTGATTGTGGAAACATAAAAGCTGCAGACAGTTTGAGTTGTGTACGCTAAAACTGAGGCCGAGTTTTCCTTTGCACTGGCCTTCATATTTTTCTCTAGAATTGACATGAAGTTTCTCAGTTTACTTTTATCTTATCTTGTGAATTATAGAAAGAAATTTGGAAGAAATCTTTGCTCATGCTTATCCTATTATAATATGTTTTGGCACACAGTCCAAAATTTATTTATAATTTTTAAAACAAAACCAAAATGTCTTGGTGTTCCTAAAATAAGATTTTCGTAGGAAAGGTGAAGAGTAAGCTTGGTGGAAAGTTCTCCTAATGGCAGGGTGAAACAATGACATCCCTTGACTTTTGAAATGCTGCCCAACAGAATCTGACAGATGAATAACCTGTAAACGTCACTTCTTAGTAAATAAAATGCAATAAAGTGAACACTGGTTTTCGTTGAGGCACGATGCAGTGGTCTTACAAAACATTAGTCTAGTCTATTACACAGCCGATGGATTTTGTTACTTCTTATTCAGTATCTTCAAAATGATTTTAAGGTTGCACACTGCAAAGCCTAAAGTCTTGTTTCACAACTGGATTACACAAACATTCCAGACAGAAGACACAGTGGGGCGTGTGTTAAATACTCACACTGGTTTCATTTTTAATTTGCTTTGCACAGGCCTACCTAAGGGAAACAGATTTTTGTCTGAATATACCAAGACCATCCCTTAACAAAAAAGACAATATAGACATTTCTTTCAAAAATTAGCATTATTAGAGAGATTAAAAGAACAAAAATATTTAATGAAAATTCAATTGAGGATAATAGATAAATAGATTTGGTCTATATAACCTTCACTCAAACTCTCCTTCGAACCAGCTTGTGTAAGTACAAATAGCAGAAATCCACAGGAGAAATTTCTGAGGTGTCTGTGGTCACTAACCGTGTCAGTACTACTACTAACAAAGAAGTTTGGGCACAAATGTATTTACCTACATTGCTTTTTGTGCAAATCTGAACAGATTTATGGTAGAAACCCAAGGTAGGTTTGTGAAGCCAGAGGCTATGTCTGACAAAGTCTCAAGTTCAGAGAGCTAAAGTAATCCATGCATCTGCACAGTCAAAGATTTGCAGCGTCAAAGATGCTTGAGTCAGACAAACTCGCTGTCAATGAAATGTGCTCTGACAGCAGCCAGAGTTTTGAAAATTTGAAGCTGTTCATTTCCCGAGTGCTTTCTCAATGATTGTTAAGATGTATAAAATACATGTGATAGAAATGTGTTCAGTACTTAAACACACACAACTACATGAACTGAAAAATGCATATATAAAACAAAAGTGCAAACACAGGCCATAGGCCTCATCTGCAACCTCCTTGTTATATGTCTTACCATAGATCCAACCTGTCATGTTCAAACCTCTCATGTTGGGTAAGTACAGCTCCTGTAGTGGCAGCAATCCCTTCTCCACCTGAAAACATGTTTAGCTTTCATCTTCCTTGTTGCACACCTGCCTTTTTTATCGTAAAATATAGGATGGATATCTGGGAGATGGTTAAATAGATGGTCAGTTTCTGTTCCAATGGGGAAGACTTTCACCGGGAGTTACTGCACAACATGCATGTAAAATTCAGCCTTTTACTCCATCATCGCTACTGGTGGTTCAGCATCAGCGCTTGTGCCAGGGTAGAGGGAGATATAATGCAGGACTGGCAGGGCTGGGTGGTCTCACAGAGCCTGAGGATCAGCATGGGCTATTTAACCCAAAGTGGCTCTGAGGGGCTGCAGAAGCCACCTTCAGGAGTTGCACTGGCCTCTTTGCTCTGTAGCTCCAGACACTGTTAACAGCAGCTGGATGAATTGACGGAGCTTCTCATTGGTTCACTTCTGGTTCATTTCTCCAACCTTATTTTTCATGTCTACCTATTTTCAGGCTATGGAACAGCATCTCATCCTGTGTTTTTCTTTTTTTCTTTCTTTCTTTCTTTTTTTTTTAAATGGTAGCAGAACTCTCCTCTACACTTCTTTCGCAGCCTTAGAGTGAGGAGGTGGAGGAAAGGGAGGCTAGGTAGTTCATTTGTAAACCTCAACTTTACAGCGGAAAAATAAGGTGGACTATAAGTGCTGAGATTTGGTTAAAACAGTGGGCATAAGAATTTTGATAATTATTTCGCTTGTTGCAAAATGGAATTATTTTGACTAAGATTGTTGTGGCTTAGTCCTGGTAGACATGCTGAGCACCATGCAGCCGCTCGCTCTCTCCTCTTCCTGCCCAGTGGGACAGGGGAAGAGGACAGGAAGAGTAAAAGCAAGAAAACTTGTGGTTCAAGAAAAAATAGCTTAGTAAGTGAAGGAGAAGTAGAAGAAGAGAAAAAGAAAATAGAACAGAAGTGATGCAGGGGCATCACCTCCCATGGGTAGACCAATGTCTAGCCAGTTCCAGAGCAACAGATAACTAACCTCCCTAAATCTCCTTCTTTTTGTCTTGCTGATTGTAATGTTATACCTCGTCAGTTAATTCAGGTCATCTGCCTGGTTGTGTCCCTTCTCAACCTCTTGTGCTCCCCAGTCTGTTCATAGAGTGAGAAACGGAGTTGATGCTGTGCAAACACTGTTCAGCAATAACTACAGCATTAGTGTGTTATCAGCTTTGTTTTTGTCACAAATCTAAAACACAGCACCATACGAGCTGCTATGAAGAAAATTAACTCCATTCCAGCCAGACCCAGTGCAACTCTGATTCATAGTAAATAGTAGCTGTAACCTGCATATTGTGGTATTGTGACATTTGAATTATTTCAGATTGATCTTTTTTCAGACACTTCCTTAATACATGTATGAGTCTTGAAAGTAGATAGTTAACAAAAGTAACTCTGCTGCTAATCTTATGTATTTAATATTTCTTATATATACATAAACATACGTTTATATATAGACACTCACATGCTATGTAGAGTTCTTCATATGCATGGCAATGGAAGCATACTATATGGTTTCTTTTTTTTTTCCCTTGGCTATTGGTCTTTTAGATTTTCCTGCTTTAGGAAAAGTTCTGTTCAACTCCCAGCTGTTGCAAAGTACTTTTATCTAAGACAGGAATGGGCTAATCTTTCACCTGGAAAAGCAATTTCAGCTGATCTTTGCCAAAATCCCTCAGGCAAGACAGAGAGCAAGACCTGTCACCAGTAGAGAGGAGGGAATGATATCATAGACTTTTTACTAAGAATCCAAGGATAACTTTATTAAACTCAGTGGCATGGGTGTAAACCAAAATTCCTGAGTATCATGTTCTGTGTTCTGATATTGTAGATGCCCATTAGCAGCTTGGTCCAGGCATTACTGAGGCTGTAAGAAGTATTGTGTACCATACCTCTGTTATGAGTGCCAGCTAGTCCTGTTTTTTAGGACTCATCCAAGCACTGCCCTCAGAAGCAATAGCTGTCGTATAAGAGAAGTTGTCAGTTGTGTGGTAGTTGCCAGTTTTCCCAGGCTGGGTCTGAGGCTGTTTCTGTTCCCAAAGCATACTCCCCTACCAAATGCTGTTAAGATTTTGTCCTTGTCTAAGTGTGCCATAGGGGGAGTGCAGCGTATGTTGTTGATACCTTCCCCATTGGAGCATGACAGTTACTGTTGCCTGTTCTCTTGGCTTTGATTTCCAATTCCTTTGGTTCAGTGATTTCTGAATTAAATGTGTCCAGATGCTGTGTTTCATATATTGTGGATGCATGTGTACACAAACAAATAAGTGTTTGTGTTACTAACCTTTATGCATTGTAGGAGTAATGGAAACATTAGAAGTTAGCGAAGCTGTGGTAAAAGTCTCTAAATGACCCTGTATGTTTCTAAAAGTAAAAAGTGTAATAAAATGTGTTATTATTCTAGACTACATTTGTATCTCCTAAATTATGAAAATAAATTCGTACTTGTAGGCAATGTATACAGTTCTTTACATTCACTGTCACTGCAAGTATCGCCAGATGTATCTCGTTTTTCTTTTTTTTTTTTTAATAATTTATTTCTGTGTTTCTAGCATCTTATGTAGCTTTCCTTAAAGCTAAATATATGCTGAATCTATTTTTTACCCCCTTACACCAGAAAAGAAAGATGGAAAGGATGTGTATTTGAATAGATCAGCACTTTTTTTTTTTCTTTGAATGATGTTTCAAGTCCTTAGACACTATATTACTGTTAAATTTAGTCTCTTGGAAATGCTGCAGTCTGGTAAAATTGACACAAATATACTATTAACAAAGAATTTATTGATTCACTTACCAGAATATACATTAATAAATATAAGTCCTCATTGCAGCTTGAGAAGTATTTTGAGAAAGAGGGGGCACATTGTTAGAAGGACTTTAAAGCTAATTGGTATGATTGTAATGATTTCAAAAGGCTGTTTCTCAAAATCATTAAGGCTAGAAATTAATCTTTGAGCTATATTAGCTCAGAGACTTGCACTTTCTTCACACTTTGCAAGCACAACCAAACTGCCATTAAGTTCAAGGTGCCCTCCATGGTGCTTCATCAGAAAAGTGAATTCATTTAAGAGTTTTGTTTCCACACTCTGTAGCTATAGAGAGAATAGTACCCTACCATGATTGGCAGAGTAAGTGGCTTCATGATGGATATACATCCACAGGAATGTAAAGATTTGCAAGTCACAGCAGGGTTTAAGGTCACCCAGCTAGCTATAGCAATGTGCTTATCTCTGACTTAAAACAGTTCTTCTTAGATATTTAATAAAATGAATATACATGCCTTAATTATGGATTTGGAGTAACTGCACCGTATCTAGAGCAAACACCAGTCTTCTGAATTTTACTTCCATTTTAGCAGTTCTTTCTTATCTGCCTCATCAAATATATTTTAAGACCTCATTCCAGGACCACTGTTTTACGTGTTTCTAGCCAATGCTACTTTATTCCCCTCTGTGTACATTTCCTTAAAGATGCACAGGAGTTGATATAGCAGCTCTTTGCTTGGCAACTGCTAGAGAGATAGGCAGCTGTTAGTGACTGATTCTGTAGATAGTGGCTTCGTGCTATCTCCATTCTGGCAGCAAATTATCTAGACTTCCCCTGTTGGCTTTTCTTGACTGGTAAACTAGAAATGTCATTGAAATAAAGATAAGTTACTCTGTTAAATAAAATAAAGACAGAACCAGAAGTAGAAGTAGAGAGAGGTGTAGCACATTCAGAATACTGGGCTAGGAAAATAACCCCTGAACAGCTGTAGAACAGGAGAGCACTTTAATTATTCTTGTAAATAGACACAATTTTTAAGATTTTCTATTTTAATTTGATTTAGGTGTATCCAAACCCCCTTTTTAGTCCTTAACCACCTTTATTTTTTTTTTTCATTACTGTTGGTGTAGGAATAAAATCCTGTACTTTCCTTCCATGTTGGAACTTTCTCCCATCTGAAAAGAGCTGTCTGATGGTCTAGGGGAGGGTTAGGAACTGAGAGTGCTTTAAGCCACGCTATCTTTGCATCAATAGCTTACAATATTGATACAAAAGTGTATTTATTTTCCTTGCACTCTCTGTCCTCTGTGACAATTGTATAATATTTGACTAAAAGCGTTTTCTAGGACTTTAGGAGAAATATGTATTTTGCCATATACAACACTGCCAAACTACTAGTTACTGCTGGTTTTCTTTTTCCATGCTGTTTTTGCTAGCAAATATTGCCATTTTTCTAATGCCATCCTTTTGTTTTGGAGTTTTTCACATCTAAAATTTCCTCGTGGATATCTGACCAAAATTCAACAGGTTTCATAGTAAGACTTCGTACCATGGGAGCATGCTTAACAGGAAGTTCTAGATTACAGTGGGGGTAACTTGGTGTTTTAGATACTGATACTCTTTATGATATAGAAGATATAAGAGCTAAGAACAGGAATGATCTAACTTTCTTCATTTGCCATTCCTTAGAAGACTCTTTTGCAGAACTAACTGTTCCAGAGGGAGTTTGATCAATGGGAAGAATCAAGCCCAAATAGGCTTAATTAGCCAAAATGTGCAACATGAATTGCCCTCCCCACCAAATTCTGTCCCCACTTTATCCTCGTTAAAACAACAGCAAATAAATGTTCTGTGTTATTGACGTGGGGCCTTGGGTGCTTGTAACTGATCATACACAGTGAGCTGACATTACTGTCAACATGTCACATAAGCACACAATTTTGCCTTTATATTTTCTCTTACTGTATCCCTTTCAAACAGTATTTATATAAAATACAATGGAGCAATACTGACTGAATATAATACAAAATACAGATGTAATTCTGTGTAGTCACTGAACATGGTGATCATCAAGCTAGCTCAGGCATGCACCAGTGCTGAACTCATTTCCTGACAGGCAGTGATATGAGAAGGGCAGACTGATGGACAAGTTTGGAATAATCTTCTCACTGAGGAATTTTCTTTGTTACATGGCCAGTTAGCAGAAGGTTTGTCCTTGAAAGTCATGAAAGCTTGTGCTTTCTAAGCCTTTACAGTCCAGTTTAAAGCTTTTGTACATTTTGCTAGTCTGTTGTAATGTGTATTGGCTCATTTGTTGTTTGGATATAGGTCCCCCCCGTCTCTTTATAGGCCTATCATGGATTTGCATTGCTGTGAGATGGGCCTTACTCTACTCTGCAAGGTTCAAAAGTGGGCTATGACCTCAGTATCTGGCAGTAGGTTTGTGGGATCGGTAACCTAGAATTCAAATATATTCTTGCATAATACCTTTAGTCTGAGAATTTTTTTTCTTCTTTCAACTGCACTGATACCTCAACTAGGATCAACATGCCTGCTGGCTGTAAGTTGTTCTTTAACAGTCTTGACAACAAACGTGTTTTTTCCAGTTGCTTTTAAGATACCAAACCAAACCTATGCAGAAGACCATATGTGCAAACTCTCCTGATAAGATAAAATCAAAAGGTAGGTCTGGCATGCATATATGATGATAAATTTGTCAAAAAGTCGTAAAAAATGCATGCTGGCACAGAAACTACAGGATATACCAGAAACATTAACAGTATATTAACTAACAAAAATCCCTTAAATTCTGTCTGGAATGCACTCTTTTAAGAAACTATTATGCTATAAATAATATACAACCCTAAATAGAATTATAAAATTATTATATATATTTGATATATATATATGTAAAACAATATATATGTTATATTCTTCATTTTCCGGTAGAAATTATCCTTTTTAGGGCAATGGCTGTCATATTAAAATCTTATCTGTGGTTCTGATATGAACTTTTTGATGCAAAACAAATTTTTTATCTTGCTTAGTACTTCACTGCTCTGCAATTGCAGTTCTGATTGTTTATCTGCATAGTGTCCTTTTTTCATTTTCAGTACTGAATGCTGATTAAAAACAGCAAAAAAAAAAAATCAATAAATCAACTCTTAAGAAACTAGCTTATGTTGTAATTCTCTTTGCTTTTCTTGAAGCTGTATTAAAATATCTCTTCTGAAAATTCATGTCACGCTACCTGGATATTCATTTCACTAAATTCTAGTTCTAGAAAATGTAGAGATAGAAAAAAACATGTATTTCTCATATGTTTCAATGTACAACCTAGTTTCTTCTGGAAAAAAAAAAAAGAAAAAATTATATGATTTACATATGTCTTTAAACTCTGAAAGTTGAATTATTCTGGGAACAAGTACTATTCCTCTGTTCCTTTGCTTTAGTTGCTTAATTTCTAGAAATAATTTCTTTAGCTGCTGAATTTCTAAAATTCTAGAAATTTTAGGAATTTCTAATTTCTGAATTAAGTTTTGGTTGTTTCTGTAAACCTGTTATTGCTATAAGCCTATAGTTGTTCTACATAGTGTATAAACAGAAGCACTGGCTGTGCAGATTTAAAAGACAGTCGTAATACTGAGATGAATGTTAAATTTTGCTGTCTTTTTATCTGATTCCATAGATCTTTATTTGCATTCCTACATGAGTAAGGACCATTGGAGTAGACCCAATATATAATATACACAGAATTACAGTGTGCTATTAATCATAATTTTGTTTCTCGCTAGCTCTAATTACAGTCATTATACTGTAGTGACATATTCATAATTACATAACCCAAGAAGGTTAGTGAAAATCTGCAAAAATCTGCAGGGATGCCTTTGGTTTTTGATGTCCATTTTGATTTACTGTATGGTTCAGTGCTTAGAAAGCACTTAATATTCTTCAAACTTAATTTTGTTTCTTTGTATGTAAGCATTACAATGGAGTCTAATATTACACAGTTGCATGCTTTTTTAGTGGAACATCTGCCTCATTCTTGCTGTGGTCCAGAAACCCTGGGAATCAGTAGAAAGCCCACTTTAGTCAACGGGAAGCAGCATCACCTTATGTGATGTTTCCTAGCATTCAAGGGTATGGTTTGCAAACACAAATACTTTTGCGATATATATCTTCATCTAAAAATAAGACCCCTTTCCACAGTCTTCAATATTTACTTTTTTTTCACATCAACCTACATTAGCTCCAAATATGAGTTTTGAGAAGTAAAATTTGCTTACATATGTTATACCATGTCTAAAGCTAGTATTTTTTTTTTTCCCTGACGGTAATCTGCTTATGAACCAAATCTTATTTACACTTTCTTTTTCTGTATGGCTCAAATTCATCCTGTGTTCAAACTTCCATGTGTTGCATCATGCAGTGCTCTAAATTGAAGGCAACTCTCTTATTTTGAGAGGGAAATATATTCATTTATTTGAGTTAGGATGATAAGGGGGAAAGATTCCTATTTCAGAGCGTGAAGTTTTGTGTTTAGTTGGGTTTGAGAGCCTTAGAAATAGCTACTGTGCAGAATTTCTGAAGGACAGGACAGTCCTAACATTCTCCATGGCAATAAGGTGCTGCACTGTCCAGTTGTAAGAGTTCCCTCAAGTCAAGTAGGATGCCAAGATACTTTAAGCAAACAAGAGAGAGAACATACTCTGCCAGAAAAGAAGTAGTTGAAGTAAGAGTTACTGGGAATTTTATACTGTATTGTCAAATAATAGCAGTTCATATAAACAAATTAAAAAAAAACCCAACAAACTCACTTGAAAAAGATCAGATAAAAAAGCATGTGGCCATAATGCTGTCTACTGATGGTTTTTACAAGCTTGCAACACAAATCCTCCATAAACTGGGCCCTTCCAGTGCTGAAAGTAATTAAAAGCACCAGTCAATTTAAAAAAAATAACTGTATTGTAGTGCATGGACAATGGTACGTGTATAGGAAAATTAACTTTATAGGCAGCCTAATGTAGGCTGGTGTAAGTGACATGAATAAACACCATTTTCTTCCAATTTCTAATAAAAACTCATAGACCAGAAACTATTAAAATCTAACCCACATCATTTTATTTTGAAGATTGAAAAACCAAAACAAAACAAAAATAGAGATGCAATATCAACAACTTTTTAAAAGTCTAGTCATGTTTTGGCCTTCTTTTGCTTCAACCCAGTAGTGTGAAACAAAGCTAAATACAGTGAAATAATTTTACTGGTATGGCCTAAAGCTGCTTAAGACAACTATAATCCACTCCCAATCTGACAATTCCTAATATGCCTTCAAAGAGCAACTGAGTATCATTTAAAAAATGTTTAGGGCAAAAAATAGAGAGTTGGCTATCTCTACTTCCTGAAGCATCAGATTCATTTTCTGAAAGAATTGTGTTCAAAATGAAGCAGGTAATCAGTTTCATGTTGTAGATAATCATAGTAGAGTGGAATTGAGTTTTGTAGAATAACTGGCTGACTCTATTTACTTTTATTTTTCATAACCAGTGTATGTCAGAACTCATATATTTAAATTTCTATGCCTGGACCTGCAGCTTAAACCCTGTTGTGGTTCCACAAGCTGAGCACAGAAATACTCTTTATTCTTTCTGTAATAAAAATTACAAAAGTCAGACATTTCTGCTGCAGCTTTTGAATTCAAATATCATTGCAACTGTCCAACTACAGCTAGCTTAGGAAAGTTATCCAGGTAGCTGTTGAAAGTGCCAAGGGTAAGTTACTCAGTTCTGGATATGTAACAAGCTGAAGATATGGGTGTCTCTCTTCTTACATACTGCAGACAATGAATTCCAAGTTGTGTGCAACTATGGTTGATCTAAGCTATGGCTATTGATAAATGGAAAGGCTTCTGGTAGGCAAGGTAACAGAAAACACTTTGCTTCCCAAGCAGGCCAGCTGCTCACAAGCAAGTGCTCCATGGGGAAAATAATTCAATTCATATAATCATCACTGGCTCAGGAGTGGAAATAAAAGAGGAGAACTAAGAGGTGATGAAAGTTAGAATTTGGAGGGATTGACAGGAGATTGGGCGGCTTTGCAAACACTCACAAAGCATTGATGGCACTTGTACATTAATCTTTTGCGTTATTCATAGTGTTATTAATTTTTAAAGAACCATTAATATATTTCATTTATAGCAGTGAAATTTGCTGTCATATACACTCTGAATATGTTTCCGGTATTTTTTTGGCTTTAACCATTATCTGCATGTTCACCACATATGGCTATAAATTTGGAATTCATGAAGTTGTTGTCTAAGGTAGCTGAAAATGGCTCAAGAGTTTGTGAAGCACATAAGAAATGCTGTTTGTCTACCCTAGAAGAAAAATTTCAGGGAAGGTGTAGAAAGAGAAGAAGAAAGAAGGAAACTACATAAAAGAGCAAAACAGTCCAAGAACAGGCTATTGAAGAGTCTGACAAAGGAGTAAAATAGATTAAACCCTTGAGAGTTCCCTCCACACAACTTGGAAGGCTGGAACACACAGAGACAATCTTTTGGATTTTCTGTGGTTTTACTCTGCTGCACAGAACTCAGAAGTTTCTTGAATCTTTGAACGTTGCCTCCTTGACTTTGATGTTTTCCTTTTTTTTTAATATCTTCATACAAAATAATTATCAGGTCACATTTCTCATCAAGAAATCTCTGTAGTTCATTCAGCTGGGCTTTGTATTTGATCATCTACTTTAGACATGACTATTAATGTCTCTCTCTCGTGGACATTTTCAACCGGGCAAACATCATCAGTGACATTAAGGAATCCACAATGATTAAATTTGAATGAATGCTGTCACACAGAAGAAAGGGGTAGTATAATTGAATAGCTTACACTCTTCTTGATGATATATTACTTAGATGTTGTTCCTAATTAGTATCAAAAAAGCTAGTGGTGTCATGATACTACAGCCATCAGCTTATGATGCAAGTCTTGAACACATTCTGTCAGCAAACTTTGACCAGCAGTCAGTAGGTATAGGGTAGAGCTGAAATCTGAAAGCTAGGATGTGGTAAGAAGGCTAAGAGCAACAGATTTCCCATTTCTTGTATGTGGTGAAATGATCAGGAACTCGGAACCGTTACCCTGCAACAAGATACCCATCTTTGCTTCATGCACACCATCTTGCCTTTTGTTGAGTGGCAACATCTCTCAGTTAGTGTTTGGTTTTTTTCAGCATAGTTTCTGCTCTAGGCAAGAATTAAAAAACCAGGCTAATCCACTGCTCCTGAAAGGCTGATGACACTTGAAGTTAAATGTGGAGACTGCAGAACTTGCGGTCCTAGGACAGCTCCAGGTTGTTCTCTAAGAGTGAGCTGACATCAGGTAAAATTCACTAGGATAATGAATAAATGCTTAGTTGCTTATTTAATTTACCTTCACGTATTTCAGTTGCATACAACTCTTACTCTTCTGCTATTTTCTCCTCTCTAAATGCTTATGATGAACTGGAAAACTGTTTGTATAATTTCTTATGAATATCTATGTCACAAGTAAGTGAGAAAAAAGACTTGTTTATTTATGCTTAAAGAGATAAACTGAACCTAGTGTTTGGTGGAAACACCAACCAAAATCAAGCAGTTCAAACTGAGACTGGATGTTCATAAGGAAAAAAATGAGACATTTCTAGGAGATATTACTTCCAGATCTACACTGAATGTTTGGCTCTTATTTTACTGAGGCTAAAAGAACAAATATCCAAATCTATTTGTTTGCCAACACTGTAGGCAGTAGATGGAACATGGCTTTTTGTGGTTTAAGCCCAACCAGCCGGCAACAAAAAAACACACAGCTGCTCACTCACTCCTACCCCCCTCTGGCGGGATGGGGAAGAGAAAATACAACACGAGGCTCGAGGGTTGAGACGAAGAACAGGGAGGCCTCACTCACCAATTATGGTCACGGGCAAAAGGCAGACTCAACTTGGGGAAACAAAATCAATTTAATTTAAACAACAAAACCACCACCAATTTACCAATTGAATCAGAGTAGGACAGTGAGAGATATAATCGGATCTTAAAAACATCTTCCACCCACCCTTTCCTTCTTCCCAGGCTTAGCTCTGCTCCTAATTGTCTACTTCCTCCCTCCCAGCAGGGCAGGGGGACAGAGAATGAGGGTTGCAGTCAGTCTGTCCCAGGTTGTTTCT
Organism: Bucorvus abyssinicus; assembly: GCA_009769605.1. NCBI lineage: Eukaryota > Metazoa > Chordata > Aves > Bucerotiformes > Bucorvidae > Bucorvus > Bucorvus abyssinicus. The sequence continues at coordinate 14,168,638 of CM020030.1, read as the reverse complement.
ACTGCTCCTTCCTCCTCAGAGTGAAAACTCCTCATAGTCTTCCCCTGCTGCAACGTAACGTCCCTCCCAAAGGAGACAGTCCTCCACGAACTTATTCTACCACCATGGGTGTCTTCTGCAGGCTATAATCCGCCCAGTGGCAGACTGCTTCAGTACTGGCTTCCCTCAGAGTCGTGACTTTCTTTAGGTGCAGTCCACTGCCCTGGCGTGAGGTCCTCCGTGGGCTGCAGGTGGGATTCTGTTCCACTGTTGATCTTTAAGGGCTACAGGGGTTCAACCTGCCATCTCACCACAAGCTGAAGGGGAATGGCTGCTCTGGAGTGCCTCCCCACCTCTTTCCTCGGTGACTGGGGTGTCCACATTGTTGTCTCTCTTAGGTTCCACTTCCCCCAAAAGAAAAGAACCCCCAGACCAAAATAGCTCACCCAACAGGTATTTCCTCTCTTAAATAGATTATCGCAGAGGTGCTGATTGTCTCAGCCTTGGCCAGAGGTGGGTCTGACGTGGAGCTGGGGGAGTTTCTCAAAGCTTCTTACAAGACCCCATGCCAGTAGCCCCCTTCCCTGCTACTATAGCCCTGCCAGACACAAACCCAAAACATGGGTGCAACTTGAGCCCTAGAGCATAGGCTAGGAAGATTCTTAAGACCACAAACAGGGTAGAAAATAGCACTGTAGTCGGAACTATTGACTTACAATGCAATGTCAATACCTTCCTATATTTATATACTTCAGGATATGCTTCTCCCTGTAGAATTGGACATGAAATGGATTTTCCTGTCCCTGATTGGCTATCTGTTTTGTAGGGGATTGCATAATGGTATGTGGGGAAAAAACACACTTTAAACATATATGTATGTCTGTGTACTTATGAGACTCCAGGTATCCGGGAGCTTTATTTTATAAAGCAGCTCTCTTGACCTTAGCTGTTTAATTAGGAATAGTAGAGGTCAAAATTAAAAGCAACAGAACTACCTTCCCTCTGCTTTAGTACTCTTCAATGTTCCTCAAGAGTGTAATGCAAAATAACCTCAAACCAAAATAAATTAAAAAAGAATAAATCAAAATAGCTGCAAAACAATTGTTGTCCAGAAAATTTCCCCACAGAAATTATAATAACACCCTTTTTCTGACCGCAGCTGTGGATGTAGCAATAGGAAGAAAATGCCTGGAACTCTAAATGCCTGCTGAATAACTGTTTTAATAACAATTTACATTTTATTTACTTGCTGATAAACTAAACATAGGGGTGGGGAACAAAACTAATTAGAATAAAATACTGCTTTCTTTCCAAATTGTGAAGAAAATGTGTTCATTTTGGGAAAAAAAACCCAACCCCCCCCCCTAAAATTTCTCTTTGCAACGAAAGAAAAAAAAAGAACTCGCTACCTTTGGAAAAAATGCTACGTCTTTACTTTCTTTAGTTTAGCACAAGAGCAACCATCCAGAGTTGGAGAACCTTCATCCTACTTCTTTCTAAGGGTATTTCAATACCAACTTGCAATCTTCAATTTCACTGTATACTCTTATAATTAGGTTGATGTTATACTCTGAAATTATTTTTTGCTTGTTTGTTCTCGAAGCTTTTCAATTTTGTAAAAAATAAATTTGCTTTTATTTAGCTTCCTCTCTCAGTCAATAGAGTCACTGCATTATTTATACAATTATGATCTCTAATCTCAAACCCCTTTAAAAACCAGTCATACTCCAAAGGCACCAGAGGAAGCCACCCACTTGCAGGGTGGTTGCACAGCAATGTTGACTCATCATCTGCATTCAGCTGCCATTCAGGAGGTTATGTTTTGAGGAATCTGAACTCTTAAAGCCTCGTGAATCAGACAGAGAAGTGATTGGGGTAGATGGACTCATTCAAACAGGCTTCTGGATTCTGAGTTGGAATTAGATTAATTGGAATTAGCTGAGTTGGAACATCATACCTAAGAGTCTGCTGTCTAGTATAAATAGATCAGCTGGTTCACAGCCAAGAGCTCTGATTTTCTGTAGTATATACAACCATGATTTTTTTTCTGATGAAATCTAGGTATTAACCCCAAGATACTGTATTTGGTATTTGAATTACTTCTCATGTCTTAGAAACAAGATCTCACAGTTAATAGGGGTTTATGCTCTATTTGGTAGTGTGCTCTTGCTGTTACATTAAATAGCTGAACCTAGGAAACTAATTCTTGCCTAAGTACTGAAAAGGTGACCTATTTACACGGCTGTGGAGTGCATATGTCTCCCACTAATGTTGGTAGGGAACGGTTAGCATTCAACACCTGAACTTGTGTCCATGTGCTTGATATCTGGAAGGTATCTTTAGACATATACTGTCTCACAAATACAACCTGAAATAACTTGGTTGTTAGTATTGCTGTGATTGTAAAATAAAACCATAAAAATTAAGTATCTTGGGTTTAGTTACCTCTATTGATATTGTTGAAAGCATAGTTTTTTCCCAGAGATTCAGTGAGTTCTGAGTTCTTTTCGTGATTGCTCTGAAGGCAGGTATTTCCATGCATTCAGCCATCTAGTTAGGACATAATACACGAGTCTGCTTTTCAGGATAAACTGGATAGTTGGGTTTGTAGCTGAATGAGTACACATATATACTCTATAATATTTAGAAAGAGTTTCTGTTATTTATTTCTTCCCTTAGACCGATCTCTTACTTTGAATAGCAGCTTGCCATTCAGATAGTCTTTAAAATTAAGTAAAAATTTCTTGTTAACAAACATATTTAGGGTATACAGAGAAGCGATATTTAAAATTATTGTAAAATTCTGAATGTTGTTTCAGTATTTTCTCAATACAATAGTCATTTCAGAGAACACTGGAACAAATTTGATCATCAAAGTATTCCACAATAATCATTTGCTAGGCATAAGAATTTGGTATGGACTCCTAGCAATGAGACCTTAAAGAGCCAAGTTAGAAGTGTAGTTTTCTTCTTACTACATGGTAACAAAATCGTGTTTAAATAATGCAGTTTATCACTTTCCATATTTCTGCTTGACCTTATTCTAACTACTGAGTATCAGTTACAGAGACGTGTGTTCCGGGATATCTGTGGTGATTAACATGATGTTAGGAACAAGGAAATGAGCCTCCACAGGTTGAACTAAACTAACACCTACTGTAAATCTAAAATATTATATTCATATGTGAGATATGATCAGAATGGTATAAATTTCACATTGTGGATTATAAAAGTGGTTCTTTTTAATAAATGTGAACAGTCAAATTAATATTGTACAGCCCTTTGTGCATAATTTGAGAAGGATATTAGCTAAGATAAATATCAGAAATTATAATTTCGGAGTATTTCTAAAGAGAAAGAAGGGCAGCAAACTGGGATCTATGTGCAGCAATCCATGCAGGTTTCATATGGCTTTTAGAGTTCCTAAGTGATTTCTTTGAAATTGTCTGCCAAAACCTAGCCACTAGGGTGCAGATATGTAGCACAAACCACAGTGGGGAATACATGTAAACATGTCTCACCACTTCAAAAGGCTTTTTTTTCTTGAAATGCTACCAACATTTTGACAGTATTTCAAACTCTGAAAGTATTTATTAGTTCTCAGAAATGAAAATCTTCAAGCTGTCATTCTGTAAGATAATATTTTAATAGTTTTCTATTGTGTTCTGTATTTTTTTAAGATACAGATTCTAGGTACCTCTTACTAATGTAATGATACTAAAATTTTTTTAAAGTGTCATGCAAAGGCATGAAAGATCAGTGCATTGCATGTGACCTTGTAGCTAAAACTGTAGTGTCACAGCTGTGATGTTACAAAGTCCTGCAGGAGTGTTGTGCATAACAGCATGAAGAAAGGAGGCTGTTGCTTTTCGCTGGGAAAAGCAGTGCTGGGGATTCGTAAAATGGTCATTGGAAGTAAGAACTGATAACTAGCGAACCTTCCACCCACAGGCATAATTTTGCTTTGAATCACTGTTTCATATGTAGATTTTTTTTACTTTTTGCTCATTAACACTAAACCAAACCCAGTTTCTTCACTGTATTGTTTTTAAGATGGGGACATTTTTATTTCTTGATAAAGAACTGTTATTAGTGCTGCAGAAAATAAAATTAGACAGACATTTTTTGCGTTGGAGAGCTCACTGATAGCAAACACATTTTTGTTGTTTGTAATTTTATTAGAGGTAATAAACACTGTCACTGATGCCCAGCACTACTTTTTGTCTTGCAAGGAGGGCAACATTTCTAGTATAAATGGTGCAATTGGCTTGCACTGTGGATGTGAAATAATGTGTCTGGCCTTGAGATAAGAATACATATGTTCCTAAAATACTAATCTTTTCCATCGGAATAACATTCTCTTTTGCAGTACATTATCCGCTGTTCCATCTTTTTCATCCTGCAACACATCACTTGCTATTTTAATGCATTGTTATTCCTCCTCTTTCAAACTGTTCTCATTTTTACAGACCACATTTGCTGCAGTGCTCTTTTCAGCTCAAGCTCATGCACACTGAACCCAGAAAGGTGTATGCTTGCTCTTCCATAGACAGCCTGCCTTGCTTTGACCTCTGGATGCCATCCAGTCCTCATTTTCTCCTCAAGTGCTTTCTGTGAGGCTTTCTGCCACCTTGTCTTGTTGCCTTTTTAATGATACACAGTATTTGAAGCAGGAAAAATAGGAATTTTATAACTTTCCAAGACCCGGTAACACTGCATTTCAGTTGGCTAAAGAAATACCCTAAAAAGCCAATTCATTCCCTTACATACATTTTACCCCTTTTAGTCTCACTGATATGGGGATATAAATTTTCTTAGTTTTCATTCAGCATGTTTGTTATTTGCTGTTTATTTTTTCCTTGACTAGTCTGCTGAGGAAACATACATGTTCTTTTTCACTTCCTGTATCCTTGCGAACAGTCATCCAAAGTTTTTTTCAGACTTAGGCCCGGTGGTAATGTCTGTTGATGTCTACTGATTCTTTTTGGTTGGTTGGTTGGTTTTTTTCCTCCTCCTTCTCTGTTTTCAGGAATTATGTTCAGTCCAAATCCTGCTGAAGAGTTGCAGGAACCCCTTTTCACATAGGTTTGGTCTTGACTGTTTTTTGTTCTGAGGTGTTCATACTTGAGTAATGTCCAGTAAGTCACATAGTGTGGCCTTGGCAGTGCATAACTCACCCTGATTTTGCTGAGATCACAGTTATCGTATCCATACATGAACAAATTACTTGATTTTGCATATTTGGACTGTCAAAAACAGCTACCGAGCTAAAAATATCTTTTCAAATAGCCAGGCGTACAGCATAAGCATTGTATCAACTGGTGCCAAGAAAAAGATGTTTTGGTGTCCAGATGAGAGAAATGCCTGTTAATGCCTCTGCAGTTGCTCAATAATAGAACTAATGGAGTGATTAAGAGTTTAGGGTGGAGCGCTGCATTGTGCGATCTTTTAGTATTTGCTTTGATCTTATGTATTTGCTCTGATTGTATCTGTCTGTTCTCCTGCAGTTGGAAAGACAAAATCTATGTAAGGATTACTTCCACTTGGAGTAGATTTTAGCTGAGTGACTTTAGAGTGTAGAACTATGACAGCTTAAACCATTTGTTAGTGTGTCTACAATGTCATGTCATGATTATGGGGAAGACACTTTAGTGTTTTTCAGCTTTGCTTAGGCAAAACATGGTTTAAATTTTGTGAGTTCACTAGGATTATTTATGCTGTAGTTCAGTGGTCTCTTATATCTTATATAGTGGTATCAATACCATCAACAGAGGTTTACAATTTTCTCTCTTTTATGCTACTTTCAGTTGCCTGTGGCGCTGCTAAGACAGTTACCTTGCAGAATTGATTGGAGCTAAATCTTATCTTTTAAAAATAACCGAATCTTTACATTCAACTTAAACTAATTTCCCAATCTACTTATCCTTTTTGATTGTCCATTTAATGCTTTTACTTGCACAAAAGAAGTAATACTATAACAGTGCAATACTGAGGAGGATAAAAGCAGAGGGAGTGTCAGTGCCCTTTTAAACATGTCAATGCTATGTTTAAAGACTTTCTATATTATAGACATATTATCAGACAGACATTCCTGCTTCATAGTGCTTTGCCAGAGTTATTTGGATCCTTGCACTGGCTGTAACTACAGTCAGAGATTTTAGTAGGTTGTCTTAATTTAACTGAGTAACATAAAAGTTCACTGTTGTGATTCATATATTGAAAATTTATCCCTGGATAGCCCTATTCCGAAGTATTTTTGTATAATTTTTTACGTGCTCCCAAACTGCAGGTTGTAAATGCAAATTCACCCCCCCACCTCTAACCCCCCACCTCATCCCCTCAAATCCAGAAGCATTTGTGCGAGTAGTCACTGTGGGCATGAGGCTCTTGCATAGCTAGCTTGTTCATGTCTACAGCAGAAACAAGGGAGGGAACTGCTGCTCAATCTGTCAGTCACTAGTTTACCCACAGAAACATATTTACTGTAAACAGTCAGTTGACATTTTCACCATTCAAGAAATAAAAAAATAAGGAATTGCCAATGGATTCAGAAATGGTGAGAGTTGCCAAAGAACTGTAGGAAGGTTTTCAATTTCTGGAAAGCTAAATACCTCCTTAGAAATCTAAATGGTTCATGTCTCTGGTGGTCCCATTGCCCTCATGCTTGTGAAAAATACTCGTATATGTTGTCTGGCCACACCATCACAGTGTTGCAGAATACTTACATATTGCTGTTTAGTACGTCTATATTTGGATTCAAGGCAAGCTAATATTAGCTATATCCTGATAAATACATTTATAATTTACAGAAGTTGTGAGGCTCTGATTCAGCTATAGGGCCTTCTTCAATCGGAAGTCAAGTGTCTCCAAGGATGGAGTTTCCATAACCTCTCTGGAAAACCTATGCCAGTGTTTAGCCTCTGTCATGCTGAAAAGGTTTCTTCTAATACCTGTTCATTGCCTCTTGTGCCTTTACTCCAAAGTGCTGCCAAACTCCCGGATGAATCTGATCTTCATATTTAAATAAAACCTGGAAAGAAAAAACAAAAAATGTTGCCTGTATTTATAAAGAAGAGACTCAACCATTGGAATCCCACTGGGATATCTACTGTGTTCAATGTTTATTTATATCTTTAGAAACAATCACAAAAAAGGTGAACAGTTTCTGAATGATTTACAGCTGTTCAGGGCAGAACACAAATCCAGCAGGATACTGAGTGAATGAGGCAGAAAATGCAGACGAAATCTAGAGTCAGTAAACACAAAGTAAAGGTTGTGGACAAAACTACCCTATGAATTTGCTTTGATAGTCTCCAGATTGCTATTACCACTCAGGAAAAAGACCTCAGACAGAGTTGATAAATTCTGTGAAAATATGAGTTCAACATTCAGCAACTAGTAAGGAAAAAAAAAATCGATAGAGAAGACAGGAGGGAAGGAACGAAACATGAAATATAAACAGCAAAATGCCTGGAAGTCTATGCTGCACCTGAATCTTTGATGTTGATGGCACTGCAATTTATCCTCCCACTGGGGGGAAAAAAAAAAAGGCAGGGAGAGTAACAAAGGTAGAAGATAAATGTATAAAATTATTTCACTACTAATGGGATTAAGTAAACCATTATATTAAATAAACAATAATACAAATCAATGGAGACTGCTAGTTACCAGTGCAGAAGACAGAGCAGTGAGAATGCTGTTAGACTGAGTACAGTAACAGTCCATAACTGTGTGTATTGTGTGATTTTGCTTGTTTTATTTCGGTTTTCCTTCAGTTTCTGTGTATCTTGGCTAGTATCTTTTTCCTCTTTTCCCTTTGTTGATGATCTAGTCTGGCAAAATCAATCTGGTATAAATATAAGACAAATGCTTTTCTAAACCTGCCTTTGGCCTTTGTGTTCATCATAGCTGGGGATCATCTGTAAAGGGAACTAGATCCATAATTCATGACAGCGCAAACTAAATGACCAGGGTAACCTGCAGTTGGTTGCATGTAACCCAATAAATGTTGCAACAAGTTTTCCAACCTGCATGCAGTATTCGGGGATGACTCTTTTCCTGTGACATGACAAGATGGCAGGATTTCCTGGTGTACTATCATGAATTATTTTGGTATATGGAGAAAGAAGGATATCAGGAGTTGTTATTATTATTTCAGAGCGTAATTGCAGCCTGTGACATTGGGTATGCTTTATTTATTTATTAAGGCATGACCTTCTAAAATGTATGATTCAGACTTGATAGCATAGAATAATAGTGCAATCAGGTAAGAGGATAGTTTTGTACAAAAGAAACTATTCTCCTGATCTTAAGCCCCTCTCCCTCAAAAAACAGTATTGAACACTCAAAACCCTCCCACCCCCTACTCAAGAAAAGCAGTCAGCATTTCTCTCCATATAATGCAACTTACTTTAAAAACATCTTTCCTTTCTTATTCCTTTTTTCTCAATACTGTCAATCAGAAAAATATAACAGGATCACTTTAAAAACCCGCGGAGTTTGTCCCTGATTTCATTTAACACTTACGCCAATGTAAATCTAGCATGATTTTGGTAGGTGGATTCTTGATACAAGTTTGCTGAAAAGTATTACAAAACCTATAAAGTCTTACAGTAATTTTCAGCTTTTTAATATTGAACTTCTCCCTTTCATAAGGGAAGAAGAAGTTGAGGGTAGACTAGACTTACGTCAGAGCTTAGAAAAGTCTAAATTACTCCTTAAAATCACTCATGCTATTGAACTACTGTTCAAACAAGAGCAATTTGACAATTGATGGTTGCTATGATGGTCTTTTCAAAGAGTAATCCATTTTATTACATTCTAATAACTATGATGATTGAGGTTCTTAAAAATTAAAAGAAAAATAAAAAAAAATTTGATCCTTTGAGTTCATTAGAATATACAAGATTAATGGTAATTCAGAAGTGTTTGAGTCCTCTTTCCTTTTAGCAACTTTTCTGCAAGTCTACGATACTTCATATAACCCTTAAAACTAAAAATGTGCATGAATTTTTCATAGATTATGTGGTATGGATGTTCAGAAAATGTTTAAAATCTAAACCCCAGTCAGAATACTGTCAGAGAAGGAGATATTTGGAAATATGGTACTGTGATTGTTCTATTTTATTAGCTGCGAAAACACACTTCATGAATAATTCTCTTGGCTATTATTTGCTGCAGTTATATGTCAGAGTTTGGCTTTATAAAATAGATCATATAAGAGGAGATTGTTATTTCTTATAATAAAGGCAGTAAATAAATTAGTTCATAATTGTGCATGTAACATGAAATTTAGCTGACTAAAAAAGTTATGAAAAGTTTTTTTCTAGCTGTGGTTCTATCTCCATCAAGCTAAGAGTGTGTAATATCTTCTTCAGACCTGTTTCTGTACATGTCTTCACATTTAAGCTGTTTGCCCACAGTGCACATGAAGTGACAGGTATTTACTCCAAGACTGTGTGAAGGAGCCAAGTCCTTTGTGGTTTTTTGTATATATGCATATGAAATGTAGAAACATGTATGTGACTATGTATATTTCATTTATGAAGATTAAGTAAGCCAAAAATACTACAATGTTATGCTGTTTATAAGGCACAATTAGCAGTAAGAATCTCTGTTCGTTTAACTTTGGTCTGTTTTGTAGTTTAATCTAGAGTTGGCTTTCATATGTACTCTTCCTCTCAACCAATATTTTAGTGTAGTGTTTTAGTATTTTCATCTGTAGGGCTGTGAATGGAGAACTGATAAATAATGGTGCCAGATGAAAAGGAGGAAAATGCTTCTCAGGACTTGGGTCTTGATTTGGACCTAGAGCAAGAGGCTATGACTTTGAATGACAGGAGGCTGAATAGATTGCTTTCTCCTGTCAGTAACTACCAGTGAAACCTACTGGCAAAATAACTAATACTTTGCTCCCCTCTAGCTGTGGTACATCTAGAAGATGGCAATCTATTGCTCCTGCAGATTACTGGATTAGCTCGAGCTGAAGTTATCGTAGGCCTTCATTGTTGATCTTCCAGGAGATGCTGGAGTTTGCATGGCAGGTCCTCTGGGTTTGATTGATTCTTTTCTTCTCCAATCTTTTTTTTTTTTTTTTTTTAAATCACACACAGTACAGTGAAACATAGAAAATTAGACATGGTCAGTCACGTCCATTGACTACAAGAGAAATCTGTAGTTCCTTCAGATGAGAAGGTTTATTCAGTTTACTGGTGAGAAAGTGGGCGTTAATTACTCTCTTGTTGTTGTGATTTCATCACTAACATTAGAGTATGGTGACTGAAAGGCAAAAGTGAGTTTCTGGGATTGTTTTTAAGGTTTCGTATCTGCATGCTAATGAGACCACTGCAGGAACTGAAATTCTCGGTTTCGTTGGCCTTATGTGATCTGTTTTCCTGGGGAAACTAATGGAGCAAATAATTCTTGTAACTATTTCCAAATGTGTAAAGTATCATATGAAGTGCAAGAAGGCGATAGGGAGTAATCAACATGGATTTATGAAGAAGAAATCATGCCAGACCAACCTAATGGCCTTCTATCAAGAGGTGAATGGCTTGGTTGATGAACAGAGAACAGTTTATGTTGTTTATTTTGACTTTAGCAGGGGTTTTGACACTGTCTCCTGTAACATGCTCATAGACACCTTGTGAAGTATGGACTGGGTAAGCAGGTAGTGATGTGTACTGAAAGCTGGCTGAACTTCTGGGCTCAGAGAGTTGGTATCAGTGGTACCAGGTCCATCAGGATGCCAGTTCCTACTGGTATACTTCAGGACCTGAAGAAAAGTACAAAGATCAGTGTCTACAGAGCCGTGGTACTGTCTACTCTTCTGTACGGGTCTGAATCATGGGTCATCTACCGCCACCATCTGCGACTCCTCGAACGCTTCCATCAGCGCTGCCTCCGCACAATCCTAAACATCCACTGGACTGACTACGTGACTAACGTTGCTGTCCTTGAACAGGCAGACGTCACCAGTATTGAGGCCATGTTGCTGAAAACGCAGCTGCGTTGGGCAGGGCACGTCTCCAGGATGGCGGATCACCGCCTCCCTAAGATCGTGTTCTATGGTGAACTTGCCACCGGCTGCCGCAAGAGAAGAGCTCCAAAGAGGAGATATAAGGACTCCCTGAAACAACACCTCAGCCTAGGCCATATTGGCCATGATCAGTGGTCCACCCTGGCCTCCAATCGGGAGATTTGGAGACACACCATACATAACGCTGCTGTCTCCTTTGAGAGCACGCGTAGAATCAGTCTCGAGGAGAAAAGACAGCGCAGAAAGAACCGTGCCTCGACTATACCACCCAAGGAGACCCTCCGGTGTGCTCTTTGCAACCGGTCTTGCCTATCCCGCATTGGCCTTTTCAGCCATCAACGCGCTTGCAATAAGCGTGGGCAAAGCCCTTCCCAAATCTTCGTCCACGAAGCCAAGCCATGATGATGATGATGACTTCAGGAACTGATACCAGGGAAAATATTTTCTAGCATCTTCATTAACAATCTAGATGATAGTACAGAGTGTGGCCTCAGCAAGTTCACAGATAATAAAAACTGGGAGAAGTGGCAAAGCAATGGATAGACCAGATTGTTGTGCTGCCCTTCATAGGGACCTTGACAGGCTGGAGAAATGTCTGACAGGAATCTCATGAAGTTCAAAAACTCAAATGCCAACTCTTGCACCTGGGAAGGAACAGCTCCATGGAGCACACAGACTGGAGTCTGAACGGCTGGAAGGCGACTTTGCAGAGGAAGCCTTGTGAGTCCTGGTGGACCTGTACTTGACCATGCAGCAGTATTTCGAAGAGGGAAGACAGTGTCCTGGACTGCATTAGGAAGAATGTTGGCAGCAGGTCAAGGAAGGTGATCCTTCCTCTCTGCTCAGCCTTGATGAGACACATTCTGGAGTGCTGGGTCCAGTGCTGGGCTCCCCAGCACAAGAGAGAGAGGGATATACTGGAACGTGTCTAATGAAGGGTCACAAAAATGAGTAATGGGTTGGATCATCTGTTATAGGACGAGAGGCTGAGAGAGCTGGCACTGTTCATCCTGGAGCAGAGAAGGCTAAAGGAGGTTTTATCAATGTTTATAAATATCTGATGGGGGAAATGAAGAATAAGGAACTAGGCTCTTCTCAGTGATATACAATGACAGGAAGAGACCAATGGGCACACACTGAAATACAGAAAATTTCATTTAAACGCAATTTTTAGAATTTTTGTTACATGATCATGATTGCAATGTTACATGTTGCTCAAAGAAGTTGTGGAGCCTCTAATATTGGAGGTATTCAAAACCCAACTGGACACAGTCCTGAGCAACCTTCTCTGGCTGACCCTGCTCTGAGCAGGGGGTTGGACTAGGTGATGCCACTGATGATCCAGAGGTGCCTTCCTGTTACGTGATTCTGTGGCTCTTTGTAGTAAAAGTCCTCATTCCAAGATGAACGCTCTTGATCAATGAAATGCTTGGAATAACAGCATACAAAGTAGTAAACACAAACGTAATTTCATTCATTCATGACATGATTTGTGAAGGTAAAATTTCTCAGAAATCCTGGGAGATAAGCAGATTTGCAGAATGAAGATTAACCTTCCCAGGTTTTCTGTTAACTGTCATAATATTTTCAGTTAAATAAAGGGGTTTACCCCTTCCAGTTCCACTTACGTTATAGCTTCCTGGTTTTAATTGTAATATTTCAGAAATTAGGAAGTTACATTTTTCAGACTGTAAAGGAAATTATTTCTACATAAGCCTTGTTAGTAAAGTTGTAGAATGGGTGTAGGTAATAGAGTGTTTTTGCTACTCAGGGGAATGCCTTGGTTTTTAATACTTGTCTTCTTGTAATGGCAATCCTATTGTAAGGAGGAGTGGTATTGTGGGGACAGTGAAGTATCATCAGAGCAGTGAAATCAAACAAAACATAATGGAATTTAACCTGTTGCTTATGAACATAACCACTTTCAATCATTTCTCTGATGTCCAGTTTGTATAGGGTGATTTTCGGTAGTGTGAAATATTTCTGCCGCCTTGTTTAGAGCTCTTAGACTTTATTACACCAGAACCCTATAATGTTTCAAAAATTAATTTGTTTTCTTTTATAAACTTTTTAAAAGGTCTTCCCATCTGGAAATATTCTTGATAATAACCTTCTCAGGCTAAATTAAGATGAGTTCATTTTTATAATTTTTTATTTCACTGATAATGTGCTGTTTAGTCACCAGATAATGGGGCTTTTCATAGATGATGAGAACTCATTATCCCAGTCTTCTAATAGAAATGCATCTTATCACAGGTGCGTGACTGCTATTCTTGATTTCATTTGAGATCATGTCTGAAAAAATACATAAAATATGGTATCTTCCTTGTCCATGGGACAGCTGGTTAATAGACAATGTCCAAATCATTCACCATGAAGTCCAGATGTGTCCTGTTTGTCCTCTGCTGAGAACATAACTTTTAATAGTCTGAAATACAATTTTAAATAGCTAATAATAATAATAATGAAGAACCTTATCCTTTATGCATCTCTGTGCTATTGCAGGACAAGAAGAAGACATTTTCATAGCATCATAGAATCATCTGGGTAGAAGAGACCTTTAAGATCATCATGTCCAACCATTCACCGTGCACTGACAGGGTCCCTAAACCGTGTCCCTCAGCACCACATCTACATGTCTCTTAAACACCTCCAGGGATAGGGACTCCACCACCTCCCAGGGCAACCTGTTCCAATGCTTAATGACCCTCTGTGTAAAGAAATTTTTCCTGATAGCCAGCCTAAATTTCCCCTGATGTAACTTAAGGCCATTTCCTCTCATCCTGTCGCTTGTCACATGGGAGAAGAGACCAACACCCACCTCACTACAACCTCCTTTCAGGTAGTTGTAGAGGGTAATAAGGTCTCCCCTCAGCCTCCTTTTCTCCAGGATAAACAACCCCAGTTCCCTCAGCTGCTCCTCATAAGACTTGCTCTCCAGACCCTTCACCTGCCTTGTTGCCCTTCTTTGGACATGCTCAAGCACCTTAACGTTATTCTTGAAGTGAGGGGCCCAAAACTGAACACAGTACTCAAGATGTGGCCTCACCAGTGCTGAGTACATGTAAACAATCACTTCCCTATTCCTGCTGGCCACACTATTTCTGATACAAGCCAGGATGCCATTGGCCTTCTTGGCCACCTGGGCACACTGATGGTTGGTTCATACTCAAGCTGGCTGTTGACCAACACCCCCAGGTCCTTTTCCACAGGACAGATTTCCAGCCACTGTTCCCAAAGCCTGTAGCATTGCAGGGGGTTGTTGTGGCCCAAGTGCAGGACCCGGCACTTGGCCTTGTTGTACTTCATACTATTGGCCTCAACCCTTCTATCCAGCCTGTCCAGATCCCTCTGTAGAGCCTTCTGGTTTTCAAGGAGGTCAACACACCCACCCAACTTGGTATCATCTGCAAACTTACTGAGGGTGCACTCAATCCCCTCATCCAGATCATTGATAAAGATGTTAAAGAGGACAAGCCCTAATACTGAGCCCCGGGGGTCACCACTTGTGACCAGCGGCCAACTGGATTGAACTCCATTCACCACCACTCTCTGGGCCTGGCCAGCCAGCCAGATTTTTATCCAGCGAAGAGTTCACTCATCCAAGCCATAAGCAGCCACATTCTACAGGAGAATTCTGTGGGAAACAGTGTCAAAGACCTTACTAATGTCCAAGCAGACAACATCCACAGATCTTCCCTCATCCACTAAGTGAGTCACCTTGTCATAGAAGGAGATCAAGTTGGTCAAACAGGACCCACCCTTCATAAATCCATGCTGACTGGGCCTGATCACCTGGTTGTTCTGTATGTGCCATGTGATGGCACTCAAGATGATCTGCTGCATGACTTTCCCCAGCACCGAGGTCAGACTCACAGGCCTGTAGTTCCCTGGGTCCTCGTTCCGGCCCTTCTTGTAGATGGGCATTACATTGGCTAACGTCTAGTCGATTGGTACCTCCCCCATTAGCCAGGACTGTTGGTAAATGATGGAAAGTGGCTTGGTGAGCACTTCTGCCAGTTCCCTCAGAACCCTTGGGTGGATTCCTTCTGGCCCCATAGACTTATGCACATCTAATTGGTGCAGTAGTTCATTTACTGTTTCCTCATGGATTATGGGGCCTTGATTCTGTTCCCTGCTTCAGCCTTCTGGTTCAAGAGGATGCGCTTTTGTTGGAGGTTTATCTCTAATCGTGGTTATTCTTAACTACCCAGGGCTTTTAGTGCTTTGTAGTTCTTACTCCAAAAATTCATGACGGAAAGATGTGTTCTAAACTTTGATTTGTTGATGGAAGGACTTAAAGCCATTGCAATTTCTGGAAAGGATTTGATGTAGTAAGTGAATATAACTGAAAAAAAAAAAAAGATCTGTCCTCCTAAGTCACACATAAAATAGATCTGTTCTTCCTGTGCAAGGGAAGTTGTTTTGGTGAGAAAGCAGGCTTTCTCTAGAATAAAGGTCAGACCAAAATTACATTTTTTGAGTGATGCTGTCAATATGAGTGGTGGAGTCCCCATCCCTGGAAGTGTTTAAAAGACGTGTAGATGTGGCACTGAGGGACATGGTTTAGGGACCCTGGCAGTGCAGGGTGAACGGTTGGACTCGATGATCTTAAAGGTCTCTTCCAACCAGATGATTCTGTGATTCTGTGACTTGGTTGTGTACCACCCTTACAGTACTGCACAATATGCAATTTTGGATGCTGCACAATATGCATTCTGGACCTTCAAGAGTTCCTTGAGGACTTGTTGTATTTCCCAAGTTTGTGATGCTGTGGGAAGTAACTGTCAAGATCAGGAAAAACAGAGGAATATTATATCTATTCCAGTGAGTGCAAATGTGGTTTCTACAGTCTTATTTCCTTCCATGATATCTTCAAAAATTTCAGGAAAATATTTTTTAGAGGCAGTTTTCCTCCCTTATGGTTTCCTTAGTGTTTCGCCAGCTTGATTTTCAATTGAAAACTCTTCCTTTACAAAGAATGTCAAACATATTGTTGCAACTATTTCCAGTGCCATTAAATTCTAGTGGCTTCAGCTCTCTTGAGTATTGAATTGGAGTCGTATACATCTGACAGATACCAACAAGTAGAGATCTATGAAGAACTAGCAAAAATTTTGAGGGAGCCATAATACTTTAAATATATCAACTGAGTACACATACAATTAATTAAGAAGATGATCAAGATTTTTAATTCTGAATATTGCTTAATCTAGATCATTTATTGGTCTTTTTCAAGTGATGGCTGTTTTTTTCTTTGCCACTCTTTCTCACTGTGTTCTTTTTTTTTCTTTAAACTTTTCCAAGAGTAGAGAGTCACCTCTACTTTATCCTCAGTGGATCTAGGTAATTTTTATGGATGTCTACAGCTTGCTAAGCACTCTGTCAGAGTAAGTATGTAATAGGTGATGGACTATTTACAGTATTTTTCAGATATTTGTCATTTTTTAAATAGTCTTACCACATCCCTTTAGTCTTACACAAAATAGTAAAAGATAGATGTTCTTATAGAAAAAAATAAGAGAACGATGTTATTAAAAAAATCACAAGGAAGGAGCAACAGTGTCTTTGATATCTCTTTCATTTGCTGATGCTCAAGCTGCCCCTGCGCTTAGTTGGTCCTGCTCTGAGCAAGTGTTTGGAATAGATAACTCAAGAGGTCCTTTTCAGTCTAAATTACTGTATTTACTGTAAGGGTGATGAAACACTGGCACAGATTGCCCAGAGAAGTTTTGGATACTGCCTCCCTGGAAGTGTTCAAGACCAGGTTGGGTGGAGCTTTAAGAAACCTGATCTAGTAGAAAATGTCCCTGTCCACGGCAGAGGATGATCTTTAATGTCCCTTCCAACCCAAACCATTATGTGATTTTATGATCGGAATCAGCCTTACATAATACAGGTTATTAGGCAAGATTCAGATGCAAGACCCTGAATTTGTTCTTAAAGCAATTTCTCATTTGCCCTGTATATCTTTCTGAAGTAGCCCTGACAAATCCAGGTTTGTACGTCTACTTTCCTGTTCTTATCCTGAACTATCTCTGTAGACAAGATCCCAAAACTCATGCTCACCTGCCACACATACTCCTCACACTTGTCTTTCCTGCCTTTTAGAGCAATCAGCTGCCTCCTCCAGTCTGGGCCTGTAGCTATTTTGCCAGAGCTTTGCCCTCTGCAACGTCAGCTCATATTAGAGAGGGATAAACTCCCTCCCACATACTTTTGTGCAGGTATCTCCATGGAGGCTGTTTCCTTGCAATAGTAACTGGAAGGCTGGGTGAGAAAGTAAGCAGAGGTCACCAAGTCTATGATATGGCCTGCCATGGTGAATCTTTCCATGCAAACTCATGGCACTTACGATTTCAGTTTGCAAGCAGGAACATCACTATAACAGTGGAGAGATACAAGAGGATTTGCAGTTGCAAGTTGGTGGGACGCTGCAGGAGATGATTGTTCTTATTCTATATCATACCAGAGCCCACAAGGCCCAGCTGCTGTCTGGAGGGTAGTCTGTGAAAGTAAGTTGCATGCACACAAAACAGAAGTTTTCTTTGCCAAAACTTAAATTGAAACAAAAAGGAACTTACAATCTCAAGTACACTGTTTACTTCTCCTTATAGAGAAATAAAGATACTCTTGGCAATATGCAGGTTAGATTTAATATGAGCTTTCCCATCTGTCATTTTGTCCATCTTTTATTTCCAGAAAAGATACACTTTGTGCTACATTGTGGGGAGAATCTCTTTGCTGGGCTAGTCCTGGCATCAAGAAGCCATTTTATTGCTCATGGTCCTGCACTAGTTGATTGCTTTTTTGTGTGCATGCAGGTACAACTGAAAGATGAGATTTCACAAATCATATATACCAAGAGCAGAATCTTGTTGCATGGGCAGGCATCCTTTTACTTTCATTTTACTCAATTTTTAACTCCTTAGAGATTTAAGCTTTTTCACATTTCTGCAATCTTTGCATGTTTCCCATTGTTTTTTGACATAGAAATCTGCAGTGTTGATTTGGTGCTAATGGAAAGAATTACTGCCTTTTTTTCTGCATATAGTATGGTTTAATGCTTTTAGACTCTAAAACATCTATGATAAATTGAGAAGACATTGAAATCTTCCTACTAAAACTGCAATATTCTTTGCTGGTAAGCTATGGCTTAGTAAAGAGGACTCAAAAATAGAGTTAATGAAGCATGAAGGAGCTGGTTACTTCATCATATAAGGAGCTGATTATTTGGTTAAACAAAATTAGTGTTCGCTTACTGTAAGACCAGAAAAAAATCTAAATGCATGTCTCCATAATTTAAGTGGTGTTTCCCTTCTGTAGGTATCCTTGTGTCTATTCTTTTTCCGTGGTGTGTGAGGGCTATAAGTTCCCAGAATATCCTAAGCAGATGGGAATTGCCAATGTAACTAGAAAGCTTCGCACGGAGTATAAAAGCTAAACGTCTGGGTGAGTGTAATGGGTTAAGATGGTGGAGACGGGGCTAAGCCCCCCCCTGCTGTCTTCTTTCTTTCACCCTAAGCACGGGAAAACTTTCTTGCAACTTTTGTGGGGAAGGGATGTCACAACCCTCTCGGCTTCTTATTGGAGCCAAGGCATGTCAGTCAAGGGCCTCTGTGACTAAGCATATAAAAAGCCGAGCCTGCAGCTTTCCCTTGGTGCATACACATTTGATTTCTGCCCAGGACAAAGAGAGAGAGATCACATCCGAGAGAAAGCTCAGTTCCTCCACGTGACAGTAAAAGACTCTTTCACGTTTAAGTCTTCTGTTTCCTTGAGGGCGTGGAAGGAGCAAGTCTCCACCCCCATATTGAGAGATCCACCGCTGAGGGACGAGAGAGCGGACTGTCTCCAGTAAGCTGGTGACTGAGTCTTCCTGCTGGCGCAGACGCGGCTGCACCATCGCCCAAGAGACGTACCCAACACCCCTGCCCATGGACTGTGGAACAGCAGACACTGAGCCATCTTCTACGGGGGGTGAGAGGGAAAGACTCTTCTGCAAAAATTTGCCCGAACAGTTAATTTCTGACTGAAACCTTGGAGGTTAAAGAGACTGCGACTCTCCCTTCTCGCCCACCTCACCCCACCCTTCGGGGCAGCCATGTGACGGGGGCTTTGTTTGTTAAACAGGGGGTGTGGATTGAGTGGGAGAGAATGTATATTTATGTGTATATACTTATTTATGTATTTATTGACATGTCTCCTCTCTCTTATCCCTCTCTTCTTATCAATGTCCTGTTTAAATTTAAATGATTGATTTATAGTTTTAGTTGCTTTGAGCATTAAACCGATTTTGTTCCACCCCTCTAATTTAGAACCTGCTTCACTGGTTTTCTTTTTTCTAAAAGCCCAGACAGGTCCAGACAAACCCAACCGAATTACTTTAAAACTCTTTTATGTAGCTCTCGTGTGGGTTCACATTCTCCCTGAGGCTCAGAAGTTGCAAACCTTTCGGTAATTCCAATATTTCTAATTTCAGACTGCGACAGTGAGGGTTCACAGCTCTATGATGAGAACTGTACCATGTAATACAGAGCACATAAAATGGTGTGCTTGATGCTATTGGTGGAGAATCTAAAGCACCCATAACTTCCCCTGCATTTGCCTTCCATAGTACCACAGGCATCTCATAAAGCTAGAGAAATATTAACTTTCACTTTAAGTTAACTAGAATGTTTGTCTCTAGGAGACTAAAAGAAGCTGAAGAAGCTCTACAATTTTCAGGAAACACATTTTGTACTTTGTTATCGGCATCTTGCTCGCTTTCTTATCAACAGATACATTCAGCATTTTCCCCTATAATTATAAACCTATCTTTTAATTATAATCTTTCAGTTCACCAAAAATGCTTTAAAATAAAGGATTTAAATGTCCACCTTTGATGTCTGTTAATTTTATCTCCTCTTCTATTTGATCTAAAAATATAGCAGGTCTCCATAAATAATTTCTATTTCTTAATAGAAGGATTTTTTAATATGTAAAAGTGTCTTATCATCAGCGAGACTCTATCATGCTTCTTAGTTTAGTTTGACAGGTAACAGCTAAATTCAAGGTCTTGTATTCTCTGCATATAGCTAGACATGCAAACATTTTAAGGATAACATGATATCATAATTTTTAAACACTGAATCAAAAAATTTAACCTTAATAAGTCTATATTTTCTTATTTCTTCTTGAATTCTATGAAACAAAAGGTAAATACAGCCTTTTAAAAAAATAAATTAATCTTTCAAATGTTTTAGCTAGCTTTCTATTTGACCCTTGACTCATTATCTTTCTATCTTGCTTTCTATCTATCTTTCAGGTTGCCAAGAGAGGTTATAGAGTCTCCGTCCTTGGAGACATTCAAAAACCATCTGAACATTGATTGGGAAATCTGCTCTAGGTGGCTGTGCTTGAGCAAAGCATTGTACCAGATGATCTCCAGAACTCCCTTCCAACCTCAACCATTCTGTGATTCTACCAGTGGTTCACTATCACATATTTGGAGTGGTAAGGACTACTTGTACTTCTGTTCTTTGGACATTTCCAAACTATTTTATCCACATTTAGCAATTGATGTGTTCCTGAATCTTCTACATTTTTTCCAGTTTTATAACCTAGTCTATCCATCTAACATTTTTTTGGTCTTCACAGGTATTCAAAAAAAAGCATGCAGGTTTGCCTCAAGAATTGTTACTGTTGGATAGGTTTCTGTAGACCAGATGTTACATAACTTGTTAATTAGAGATACTCTACCAATTCTTTCTGCTTTTGGATAATTGTCCATTGTTACCCAGTTGTCTAGATAACAAAATGCCTGGTGTTTACTTAATGGCAATTTTGGGTTTCCTGTTAAAAACACCGATCACAAAAGAAATTACAGTAATGTTCAAAACTTTAGTTCTGTCTCCTTAGAGCTACTCTCTGTGCTTTCTAAAAGTGCAGAAACTGGGAGAAAGTTTATTCAATATTTGCCTTTACACTTCTGACTCACAGTCCAAGGTGTTCCATATTTTTTCCTTCAAGTCTTGTTCTTACAATGTGGAACAATTGCACAGCTTGTTTTGTATTTTTGTCAATAGATAATACATTGGTTTTGGCTTGAGAGTGGATAAAATATGTTGTTTTAACATGGGCTTCATTTCTGGTTGTATTGGGGGTAGGTGTCAAGATGTTTGTAGTTTTCCGCTACCAAAGTCAGTAATGAAATATGTATTTTAATTGGCAAAAAATAAGTTAATTTTTCACAAGTCAAGTCTACTTTAACTGTGATGGTAATTGGTAAGTGATCTCCCTGTCTTTATATCCACCCACAGGCATTCTTGGTCTTTCCATTTTTTCCCCAAATCTCACTGAGGGGGAAAATGAGCAAGTGTTAACAGTGTTAAAAGCAACACATGATAATGGTGATTAACATTTTTCATTTCAACGTATCTTCCTAGGACTCTTCAAAACACTGTATTTATTCAGTATATAATGTCCTTTCTCTGACACCTGTAGATTCTTTTCTTACCTTCTTTTTTGCTCTAGATTTCCTTTGCTGTAATATCAATCTACTATGAATATTTCCTGGAAGGGACAGTAATGTTCTGCTGAGCTCTTTAATACATTTTGGCTCATCTTCCTTCTGTGGCACTGAGACAGTTAAAGTTCATATGCTTTTGTATTCAATGCATTATTGCGGATGCTTGGTCATTTCTTTCAGATTCATCAGTCAAATTCTGCCTGATATTTTATCTTGACCATGCAGCTTTCTACATACTTTTTTACCAGCTTCAGTTGTTTCCTATTTAGTGGAAGGTCAGAGATAATCAGAGAGGTTTCGGGCTTTTCTATGAGGACTTAGGTTTAACCCTAGGTTTTAATCTATTCGGACTCATTTTTTAGTGTCTCCTCACCAATTTTTAGCATAAGTCCTGCTTAAACTTCTCACACAAAGATTAGTTGTCTAGGTTGCTTGAAAAGTTTTTGAAGATTTGATAGATAGTTTTACTTTTTTTTTTTTTTTTGAGATCTTCTGCTTTCTCGCTTTTATTGTTGATACATATTCCTTCTCTATGTCTTCATTTTGTAATGAGGCCTTTCACATTCTTGACATTCTGATTATGACATAAATCCTTGCTCTTGAAAGAATACAAAGGTTGTTGTGAGAAAATGAAGGATCAAACCAAGGCATCATGCTCCTAATGGTTACTCACCATTTTTGGTAAATGTTTTCAGAAAGAGTTAGTAGAGTGATCTTTCCTCCAGTATTGCAGTTAAGCAATCAACAGTTTGGGAATTGGTGATGAGTAATCCAATTGTCACAATTATAATAGCTACTGGTGAACTTAAAATCTATGAATTCACCTAAATCTGCTCTAAACATGCATATTCCTTTGGCCTCCATTAAAGCTGGTGACAATATTTTCTGCAGCTGAATTACACACTGCATAGGAAAGCACTTTGTGTGAAAGTGCTGACAAGTAATTTCTGTGGTTGTCTCTGAGAAACCATCACTTCTTCCTTACTCATATTCCTGCCCTATTACTGAAACCTCTGTGTTTCCTGAATTGACCTTGGATTTGGCTTGTTATTTTGCCTTTGCATGATGCTTGCTGGGCTGGTGGTAGGACCTGTTGCAGTCCTCGCTGTGCTGTGCTGGCCTACCTCTGGTGTTGTTGAACTGCGCCCTGCCAATGAGGGCATATGCCATCATGGTTGCCGTCGCGTCTATGCTTGCCTTCCATTAGGTAACGCCCTGCTCTTGCTGCTCTCTGACAGTGTGTACAATTAAATGATTTGCATTATGCTTCAATATAATGTGTGCCTTATATTGTATTTGTTACCATTAAATATTTCTTTCCAAGTCATTCAGGAGAATGATGCTCCACTCATTCTAATGGTAATTAAAAGGCTGCCTCTTGTTGATCATAATTTTTCAATTGCTGTTATAGAATAAGCTGTCAACAGGCATGTCACAGGGTCTGGATATGTGCATGATGAAGGCAGCAGTTCCATATTAAAACAAGCCTGCAGAATCAGTCCTCTTTCTGATGTGCCATGGGAGTTGAGTTATCAGGTTTTAAGTCAATTTTAATGTGAAGTCAGCTTTACTTTCTCATCCACCTTAGCACTCCCCATTAAAAAAACACAAAGACAAATATGTGGGTTTCTGGGACAGAACAGGAGAAAGGAAGTCATACTTAACAGATATTATTTTTAAATTTTAATATGAATTTATAGAAGTATATTAAGCACCACGGCAATGATAGTGAGTCATAATAATGCCTAAAGTGTAAGAACATGGGAAGAACTAGATTATGCCTTCCCATAAAGCTCTCAGGAGTAAAGGACAAGGGACAGTTTTAGTTTGGGGGGTTAAACAGTAACATAAAAGAGACAGAAAAGCTAACTGTGATTGTGACTCAAAACCAGAACAGAAAACAAACAGAAACTGCATACTGCATTCCTTATCTTTATTTGTATTGTGCTTTTTTTCCATTCACTTGCCCCGCATGTTTTCCTCCTACTTGTTTGGACAGTTGCTATCTTATGAAAGCCTTATATCTCAGTGTCAACTGTTCTCTAGAGTCTTCTTATTCTTTACATGACAGCTGCAATCTGTCCTCATTGAATTGTTTAACTTGCACAACTCAAGTAACTATTTTTACCCCTTCCAAAAAGATTAAATATGGACGCAGATGCGTAGCAATACAGGCAGCTAGCAAAGAAAAACAGGATCTCACAAAACCAAACATTTTCATATTTTATATTGCATCCCCAATAATTAGAGTAGAATTAAATGGAAGCATGAATGCTTATTTCCTAATACCAAGTACCAAAGATTTGTCTGTGATGGGTATCTCTGAAATCACTATCATAACCAAAACGTGACACTTAGCAAAGTTAGACACTCAATTTTAAGTGTAAGCCCAAATGCCTCAATTGTAATACACAGAAGGAGAAGAAAATGAAGTCTAGAGGGGATGAATAATAATAAAGTCATTCTGGTAATGCAATAGAACAGGGACAAACCCTGGAAAGCTTACAGTATAGAGGAGTTACTAAGTCAAAGGTAATAGGCAAAAAAAAGTGACAATTTAAAAAGGTAATGAGATAGAGGGTGAAGAATAGAAGGAAACAGCAAGTGTTATTTAATGTCTTATGTAAAACCTGCTGTCATTTTCTTTCCTTTAGCAATTCTGTTCAATGGGTGTTTAATGGCCATTAACTTTTCACTCTGGACAAAGTGGTCATAGCACATAGGGTTGTTCTGGTACAGGTCCTAAGATTGTGCTGCCTGTATTTTGATCAAATTGCTCAACAAATTTTATTTGTATTCCTATTTATTTGTGCTAGGTAGATTTCTTTCCTATCAGTAGAATCTCAAACTGATTCTCTTATTTTAAACAACACATTTAGCTGAGATTAAGAAAGAGGAGCTTAATTATTAAAAAAAAAAAAAAAAAAAAGAAGTGGCTGTAAACCCCAACCTGTCATCTGGATCTATTATAAGCAGCAATAGCTCTAATAACATGAAAAGTCTCATGAACATATTTATTTTCCAAAATGTTTCATAATATTTTGTAAAATATTTGATAGGAAAAATAAATGTCTATTCTAGTTAACTTGGTTTTAGGAGAAAAAAATTAGTTGAGTAAGTTCTCACTAATGATAGCAAAATGTCGAGAGTTTAAGAAAATCAATTGAGTGTTTTAATCCTTTTGAAATTAACATTTTATGCTATGGTAGGAGTAATCTATGATCTCTTGGTCCCTAGTATAGTAGATCAGAAATGACTTTCAAATGCAAGTAAGAACACTGTGAGGAAGTGACTGTCTTAATATAGCAGGGCTGTTTCTCTGGATGCTGAAATCATATGAACATTCAGTAGCTATTGTAGCTAGCAGAAAATGTACGTAAGTGGTAAACTAGTATATGATAAAATATGTTGGGTTTTACGATCCTTTCTAGGTCATGGGTGGTCGTGACAGAATTGAGACAAACAGTATTGAGGTATTTCTGAAGTAGTAGATGTGCTGTTGCACACTTTAAACACATAACATCATCTATTTTGCTCCTGTCTTTTAATGAGTGTCATATTTTATACACCAATCAGCAGGACTAAAAAGTAGTTACTGTTTATGAATGTGTCTGATACAGTGAAAATTCACAGTTAAGTAAATAAACACTTTGTGTGGGGAATGTTGCTCAGAGCTTTAATACAATAAACACGAGAAAGCAAATTATACCCCTCTTTTATAGGTGAGATACCAAAAATAGGAAAAGTATGACCTCATAAACTTACATTTGAAGTTCAATACCAAAAATATGGCAGAGGTAGGGATGTAAACCAGTCCTTCAGGTAGGAAAAAATTTTCTTCAGCACATAACCACCGTATCTTTCTCAAGGCAAAACATAAGATTCATAATCTCTGACTACATTTGCCTAAATTATACAGAAGACTCATTAAGGCAAAGTTTTTTTCCTTACTGGAACAAATAAGGGCATTCAGCTCATTCAAGAGTGCTCCCATCACAGTGGTGCTCGATAGGAATGTTGGTATATATTAAAGTGAGCTATTTGAAATATCTGGAACTTTGAGATAGGGAAGAAAAGGATGCAATCATGATCCTTCATGCAGCAGCCCGAGACCCTTTTCTGATTTACAGTGAAGAGTCTTGCAGTTAAGTAGATAATATTTTGATGACACAATAACAGACTTTGGCATGGCTACCACTTGAAGATAATTAAACCAAAAGTTAGTTTCATCCACTGCAACCCATGAATAGGTGCCACTTACCCCACAGTGGGTGTGCAGTCATAATACATTGCAGAATTTTGACCAGCTTTTTAGATATGGAAATATTTGCCTAGTTTTATATCATTCATCACTGAATGTGAAGAATAAAACAAGTTTAAAGTATACACGTCATGGCAAGACATTTTTCTCTAGGAATCAGATTTAGTGTGAAATTTCAAAGCATAAAAACTGAGTTCACAATCTACTTATGGTTTTCTTGCAATAAGGTTTTCAATCCTTCTTTCCTCTTACCTTCTCAATTTCTAACTAGATTCAGACAGTGTTTCTTTAACCTCTACCTCTTCTTTTTATCAGATTCAAGTGCTACGAGATAATTCAGGAAGGTAATGTCTGAGTGAAAGACATCTAATGTTATTTATTGACCTCTTTTTCTTTGTGTCAGTTGCTTCAATCACTTCTGAATGTTTTCTACCTCTGCATCTTCAAAGAGTAAATCACCAGTCCATCACCACAACTTGTAGTACTTATCAGCAGTGGCTAAGACCACCCAGATCATCTGTCTCAGTTGAGAGATTCCTTCTCTGATTTTCATCCCAAACTGTAATACTCTTATCAAAGTGCCACAAGTGCTTTTCAAAATAAATGTGATGTTGTTAATATACAGATCTTTTCATCAGCTACAGAGGGTCAAACCTGATAATATTTGGTCTTGACAGACACTTATCTTGATAGACACTCTGATTTGTGTTTATGAATAGATTTCTTATTCAATTCTCAACTTTAAGGCTTAGAATCAGAGCATTTATGCTTCCAGAGGGACTGCTAAATTATATTCTCTGAACTCCTGTAAGCCTATTCCACAAATAGTAATTTTTGTTGAAAAATAAAATTCAAGGAGGCCAGATACATTTTCCAAGCTAGGAAATGGTTGCAGACTTTTTTTTTTTAATTATAATTCTTTTTGTTTTTTTTACAAAGAGAAAATATTCAATTTAAATATTTTAAAAATAAAATATTTAGACTCTTAATTTCAAAATTGAAAAAAATTAAAGTAAGAACAGATGGAAAAAGATAAAGGGTTTACTAAAAGCAAAATATTTTTCTACTGTCCTGAACTGAACACTTAGGATTGCCCTAAATCTACTTTTCTAATGAGGGAGGAGACATGAAATCTGTTTAGTTTCTGATAGGAGCTCAAGTCAAATCACAGACAGCTATACTTCATCTCATTAATTTAGTTAACTGACAGATTAAAAGATGACCAATGTTTGATTACTCTTCTGGGAGATGTAGTTTGCCTATTACGTATCTGAGACATTAAAGAAGAGTATTCACAGCTTCCTTCTAGTTTGTTACAGTGATTAATCAAGCTCACTGTAGTGAAATTTTTACCCAGCATATTATTCTTGTTCATTTGAACATATGTGTGTGTGTGTCTATGTAATCAACGTAAATATGGTAACACACTATGCTTAGTTAATTTCTGAGATGAAAGATGAAAGTTTTTACCAATATCACAATACTTTTATCCATTAGTTCTTTATTTGGTTCTTAATTATCTCATCTTACTATATTTGTTGTCTGTTAGGAATAATTTCAAAGAGTATCCCATTCTATTACCTCTATAGGAATTATACCTATACTATTTTCCTGTAGCGTTTATCTGTCCAAATCAATAAGACCCTTAACATTTTCTCTAGAAATGACTGCTAATTATACCTTACTTTTATCTTACCCTCAGAAAGTTCCAGTGCATACTTCATTTAATAGTACTCAAAATGATCAAAAACTGAGTGTGAATTCCCATTTTTCGTTACTCCGTCTTTTATCCCTTTCCAACTTTTTTATGGCAAGGTCAATACTTCACACTTAGGTTATACACAGGTGCTATGTTTTCACTTTCTGCATCTCTGTTTAAAAATCTCCACTCAACAATACAGTAGTTTACAACTACCTATACTTGATAGCTAAAATTTATGGCAGTCTGTTCATGGCATATACCTTTGCACCCAGCGCTGTATAGTAGCAAGCTGAGCATTGCTTAGATGTCATCAAGGGCAAACAGAATTTCAAAAGAAATCCTAAGTATGGTTCTAGTAAGTGGTTGTATATTATTTGCTGGACATGGAGACGTACAAGAAGGAGAAGAATTATCATCTCTGAAGCAACTATGCCTATTCCAGGAGTCAATGGCTTGGAAGTAACCACAATGAGAGATGGCAGAGGTTTTTTGTTGTGAATCCCAGACACAGCCGCAAGGATGTTCTGAGGCAGCAGTACTATATTCCAAGCAGATTCTCTACCTCATTTTCAGGTAAGAGTAAGTTTACTGTTCCCTTTAAGAAAGGCAAAAATTGGCAAGTTGAATTAGGTTAGGAATTGTCTGAGCTTTTCACTCACTACACTTCCCAGGCAATGCAAATTCATCTAGTGTAATGTTTCATACAAAGAATGTATTTGGCTATTGTTGGTGTCCATATAGCAGTGGATGATAAATCATAACAGTTTTAGCTGAGACAGAATGTGATCAGAAAGATGAGATAACCTCAGGCTGAAAATATTAAACCAGTTTATCAAAGAAATGTAACAAATGCCTGGTTTTCTCATTAGAAGGAGTTAAACCCAGTGAAATACAATTGAAATGTCACATAATAAAGTGCTGCAACAGCAAAAGGCAAGACACTGTAAACTGTCCAGCTCTATGTCTCAAAAAATTTGTCATCTCACAGGCAAGTGCAGTCAAAAATTGAACAAAATAATGGTTGAACAAGAAGAATCTATTGATTGAAGTGCGGAGTTCAGAAGTACCTTCTATTTGCAGCACCACATTGTTTAACTCTTGAATGTACCTGCGAGAGGGCAACTTATGTTGCATCAATTGGAGGGAAAAATATAGAACCGCATTCACCTCTGGATTAGGAAGTCTTAGCAAGTGTGTCAGGAAGCGAGCGGTACATGAAGCAAGCAATAGGATCAGAAGGGAGATCACTGGTAGAATAGTGTCTTTAAACAATCAGAAAAGAATAGATAGATACTGTGAGAATAACACCAGTGGCATATAAGGGTTGTCCATGCAGAAGTAAACAAAATAAATTATGACTTTCTGGGATTCTGAAAGATACTGTTTCACTGCAACAAGGTTTATTCGTGTTGGAAGACAGGAACATTTTCCTTAAGAATATAAAGCAGAATGTGTTACCTGTTTAAAAGAGTCACATAGAAGACTTACAGTGAAAAAGATCTAAGTTGGTCAAAGGAATACTAGATATAAATCTTCATAGACATAATTTTATAGATGGATGCAAAATGTGTCAAAATATATTAAGATCAATTTAATGAGATTCCATGATGAAATATCAAAGGGTAAGTAATGACTGGTTTACTGCTGCAGATATTTTTATTTACTGAGCTTCAGGATATTTTTCCTCTTGAAAAGAAATCCACCTTTGTTCATTGTGAACTTGAAATCTGTTTCTATAAGACTTAATTCCTTAACGAATTGGTCAGTGGCATATCCCATTTGGAAAAAACTGAATTAGATTATTTGAGATGAGTTATAGAAAAAACTGATAAACTAAAAATTCTTACAGCAAAGTTGTGTGAGATGGATATGCCAGGGTGGGGATGGTCCTTTCACTCACATTTATGAAATTTCTGAAGTTTAGAAATTCATCTCTAAATGACAATGACGATACATTCAGAAAGGTGCTCCACAGTTTGTTAGAAGATTCATGGCAGATGAAAATGAAGATAATACTATATGTAGTAGGACACCCAGATTATTGTGCATGTTCTATCTTGAAAATATAGTATACTTGAAGATAAAGGAAGATTGGTAAACAGAGTGACTTTAATGTCATATTTTTGGTTTTCAACTTTTTTCTTTTTTCAACAATGACATATTAATGGATATTGATTGTCCTTTTGATACAAAAAATTAATTCTAATTACTTTTTTTATTTTTGTTATTCTATTCCTTCTCTATTGTAAATTGTAACTGATAATTTTGAAACCTTCATGTGTTCTGAATGTTTGAATACTTTATAATCTACAGAGATAGAATTATGTAAGTTCTGTTGATGGGCCGATGGGTGCAGAAAGATCCGTGTTACACCATCTTTGGTCTAAGCTGTCTGGAAGTCAGACAGCTCTTACATGTTAACAATATTGCTACACGAGAACACCACTATGATTTCAGCAGGGCATATTGCTTCCATTCCTGTGCAGTTGCATATCCGTATAGTTTTGAAGTTGTAGCTACTGCCATGAAGAATATTTAGGCCATGGTCAAAGGGTGGCTGAGCCTGCCTTTAATCATGTTGTGTAGATGCATCCTTTGACCCTTTAAATCAGTACAGTCCCTTTAAATCAGTACAGAGATGTATCATCCTTCTCCTTCCAAATCTATTCTTGTGAAACAGCTTTGGCGCTTTTAAGCTAAACAATTCTATATGGTTGACAAATTGTTTCTGGTCTGTTGCTTCTTTAAGCTGACCTCCTGCCTCTGGAACATGCCCCTCTGTAGAAAGAGTGTATTGCAGCATTGGATGAATTGTTTGCAGAGTTTCTGCAAGGTAATTGCATCCCACCCTTCTTAGCTCCCAAACTGCAAAAACAATCCCCTTCCATTTCCCAAAAAAATCAGAAAAGGAAAAGTTGTTCTTTTGACTCCTGTGTAATATGAGATGACACAAGGAATAGAAACAACTGTGCTCGAGTGTTTCCTCAATTTTGCAGACATATAATAAGTACTATCATCCCACAGGATCTTGATACACCAAATATTAAATGTTTCTGGGTTAGGGAATTGCAAAGTTCATAAAAATTGATATTTTCTTCCATTCTTTATGATTTGCTTGTACACCAGCTGTTCTTGAAAGAGTGAACACTTGGCCCTGTAAACAGGTCTCTCAGCTGCTCATTTTTCTGGTTACAGGGGTTTACAGACAATTAAAAATAAAAAAAGCTAAAACCCCTAACTATATCAAACTCTCTAGCTCTTGAATTGCCAGCCTGACAAAATGTTTGCTCTATTTTTTAGTATCATTGCTTTAAAGGGCAGTTGTCCTGGTTGGAGGTCGTAGCAAGGCTGGGGTTGGTTTCTTCTCCCATGTTACAAATGACAGGACAAGAGAAAAAGGCCTCAACTTGTGCCAGGGGAGATTTAGGTTGGATATTAGGAAAAAATTTCCTTACTGAGAGGGTCAAGCATTAGAACAGGCTTCCCAGGGAGGTGGTGGAGTCGCCATCCCTGGAAGTATTCAAAAGACCTGTAGATGAGGCACTGAGGGACATGGTTTAGGGACCCTAGCAGTGCAGGTTGAATGGTTGGATTTGATGATCTTAAAAGTCTCTTCCAACCAGATGATTCTGTTATTCTGTTTAACCCCAGCTGGCAGCTAAGCCCCGCACAGCCACTCACTCCCCGCCCTCCACACACCCCACACACCCCCCTCACTGCCCAGCAGGATGGGAGAGAGAATCAGAAGGGTAAAAATGAGAAGACTCATGGGTTGAGATAAAGATAGTTTAATAGGTAGAGCAAAAGCTTTTTCATGCAAGCAAAGCAAAACAATGAGTTCATTCACTGCTTCCCATTGGCAAGCAGGTATTCAGTGATCTCCAGGAGAGAACTCAATGACGGTTACTTGAGAAGAGAAATGCCAAAACTCTGAATGTTCCCCCCCTTCCTCTCTCTTTCCCAGCTGTTATTGCTAAGCATGACATCATATGGTATGGGATATAATATTTTCTTTAATAGACAAGGTTTTTTGCTTATCATTGAGAGAAGCATTCCTAGAGAGACGGTTATTCCTACATGCACTCACACAAAGATACAACTCCCAGTTAATTGTTAACATAAGCCATTATTCTACACTTCATTGTATGAATTCTGGATCTTTTGAGATCCATGCATAAAACTAATAGCGCCTAAGATGCTGATAAAGAAAGTGTAATATAAGGGAAACAGACTATATTTACTGGGCAACATTTTACATACAAGTATTTTAATAGGCATGTCAATAACAAAAGTTAGCAGTACATTTTGCCTTTTTCTTGCTTAACTTTCCAAACAATACGTCACACAGGTGAGAAAAGGAAAGCACTTATCTGATGGTGTGTATTGGAAGAACAGTAAAGAAATCCAATTGTAATTTTTCAGTCCAGCATTTTTCTTGTCACTTTTACTATCTTAACTGTATTTTTGTCCTTTCACTGGAGTGAAATCTTGACGTTCATTTCTTCACGCTGCAATTCATGGACACCTGCCTATCTGAACCAATTGTTTACTTCCTTGAGGGTGTGAGTATTCTAGGAATCTGTGCTTTATCCCTTGAGATAGCTGTGCCTAGTGGCATAATGACTGACAGCTGTCTTGACAATAGATTTTATTTAATAGTAGGGGGAAAAAAAACCAGAGAAAGCAGGATTTTAAAATATCAATATTTATGTGTTTTTATCACACCTGAGGTATTGCGATCATAAGAGTGAACTTGACAGGCTTTGCATTTTATGCATGATCCCATGGGTTCCTGTGTCCTGTGCTTTATTTTCCTGCTTACTCCCCTCAGGAAAATTTGTGTTTTTAATAGCTGTGTATGAATTTATTCATCTTCCTAGGAGTATTTTAATCCTGAACTTTTTCTGACTTTCTTTCTCCAGCATATTGAGCTAGTTTACAGACTTCTTAGAAGAGCAGAGTAAACCCTTGAAATACTTTTGTTTGGCAGTGCCTCAGTCCTAAAGAGTTGGCACCAAATAAGTATCAGAAAACGAACCTGTTGCCTAGTAGGGATGTTGCTGCCTTGATGGATACCAGCAGTGGTTTCTCTGAACAGCACACTGATAACAGCTCTGAATATATGTTAATAATTTTGAGTCTTCCTTGAGTGCTACCTATTTAGGATGAGTACCTGTGTTTGACACTAATGTAATTAAAAATATCAGTGATGAAATTCAGCAGAACCTTGACTACACTGTCATGAGCAACTTATTACTGTTACAAAACAAAAGTAACAGAAGAATAGAGCATATAGTGCCACTTGCAGGTGGCAATTGTGAGTGTTCTCATCTAAAACCTTTATGTGTCTACAGTCCGATATCTGGGCCAACAGACATTTGTCTCCAGAATTTCTTCAGGTTTAGTTCACAAATGATTATCTGAACTCCTGCTTGACTTAAAGCACATGTCCATAAATTTTATTACGAGTAACACGTTGCTGCTATGCTATCTTATTTTTTAGAAATACAATAAGACCTTGATGTTGTTAATGAATATTTCAATACTTTACCTAACAGTACAATACCTAACAATAAAAACCTAAAGAGAAGTTGTAATGAGTTAAGATGGTGCCGGCAGGGCTGAGACCCCTGTCTCCTCCCTTCCTTTTCCTCCTAAGTGCAGGAAAACTTTCTTGCGACTTTTGTGGGGAAACGCGCCAGCCCTCTCGGCTTCTTATTGGAGCTGAGACGTGTCAATCAAGTGCCTCAGCGACTAAGCATGTAAAAAGCCGAGACTGCAACACTCTCCCGGCACGCACATTTGAGTTTAGCACAGGACACAGAGAGAGATTTCTATCAGAGAGAGAAAAAACCAGTTTCCTCCATGCAGCAGTAAAAGACTCTTTCGCGGTTAAATTTCCCATTTCCTCGAGGGGGTGGAAAGGGGCACGCAAGGCGTCCCCGCCACCACATTGAGAGATCCACCGCTGAGGGATGAGAGGAAGGACCATTCCCGTAAGCCGGTGATGAAGCCGTCCTGCTGGGGCCAGACGCAGCTAGATCGTTGCCCAAGAGACGCACACTCCTGCCCATGGACTGTCGAACAGAAGACGCCGAGCCTTCTCCTACAAGGGGTGAGATGGAAAGACTTCTTTTGAACGTTTGCCTGGACATTTCACCTCTGGACTGGAACCTCGGCAGTTACAGAGACTGCGGCTCTCCTCCACCCCCCCATCCCCCAACTTCAGGTGCCAGCCACGTGGCGGGTGCTTTGTTTGTAAAGTGGGGATGTGGATTTCAACAGAGGGGGTGGGAAATATATTTGTCTGTATATACCTATCTATGTATTTATTAACACCTCTCTCTCTTATCTCTCTCTCTTATCAGTCCTGTTTAAATGATTGATTTATGGTATTAATTGCATTAAGCATTAAAACAATTCTGTTTCACCCCTTTAATTTAAAACCTGTGTTTCACTTGTTTTGTTTTCCTAAACAAGCCTGAACATGCCCAACGAAATCACTAAAACTCTTTTGTGGGTTCACATGCTCTGCGAGGCTACAGGAAGTCACAAAAGAAAAAAAACCTTTCGGAAATTCCAGCTTTCTCATTTCAAACTGCGTCAGAAGTTCAGTGCGCATCTATTTTAGGATCATGCACTATGAACTAATAAATCAGCAAATATAAAACATAGGATGATGATTAATATTGAGATATTAATCTATTTTATGTGACAAATAGCTTATTACAGGGTGTAATCCTCAAACTGGGGTCTTTGCCTGAGAAATGTGAGTTGATAGTAAGAACTTAATTGTCAGTAATCTGTCATCCCATTCTCGCCCTACATATTGTGGAAAGTGATACCTATCTATAATTAACATTACAGTAGATTTGCATTATTAAGATAAATTTCCATAAAGATTTTTTCTAGATACAACTAGAGAAGGTACCGGGGTCACTTTGAACAATTAGATAATCCTAATTAGATAATAGATAATATATATACGCAGCCTCTCTATTAGTTTGGAAAGCTGACGATAGATTTCACCCTGAAGAGCAACTGAGCCAAAGATTTCTAACTCCAAACAACTTAGAGAGATTGCTAAAGAAAGCTATTGATCTCATAATTTTTACAGTATCGTTATTTTAGTCTGAACTACTGGGTGAAGCAAAAAGGAAGCAAGGAAATGACTAGTCTTGGGAGATCGACTCCATGGAGGAAATGGGAAGTTCACAGGCAGCTTCTGAAGAAAACACAGAACTCTGTATAGAAGATGTTAAAGTATTGTTACATAAGGAATATCTTTTTACACATTATAGGGCATGAAATGAGGCTATGTCCTTTCAGTGTGAAACCTAGAGAAGGAAGAATGAAACCCAAACAAGCAAGATCTGGTACATTTATAAGATTCAATATATAGCATATGATAACATGTTTGTTCTCTATTTTAAAAATTCCTTCATCCAAAAATAAGTGTAACACACAGCAGTCTGAGAGCTGATGTCTGGCACAGATATCCTTAAATCTCTGTTTAAAGAAGATCCAGAGATTTCAGTAAGGGCCCTAAATATCTTAAGAAAACATCTGTCCTGTGTCCCTAGCACTGCTGCAATCATGATGGACCAGTACTACAACAATATGGGAAAGATCTCAAGGTCTACTTGGAATAAATGGGAAACGGGAGGGATGGCATGCTGCAGTGAAAGTGTAATCTGCTTTTGAAACAGACAGGAACTGCCTCTTCTGGACCGTTTCGTAGGTAACTGGGTGTAGCAGTTTGAGGAAAAAAACTGCTTGAAAGCTTTTGTTTTAAACTGACCAATTGGACTATTCCCTTCCATGCTACGATTACACATCTCATTGGTTGAGAGAGTTTCTCGCAAGCGTACTGTGCCTTTAAGAGCCAGGTACCACAGGCTCTTTCGCGGCTTTTTTGCTTTTTGGGGGCTTTTGGCTCCTTTAGCTCTCTGGGACACTTCCGGCTTTGCACTGCGAGAGGCGCCGTGGACCTTGCAGCTTCGCTCTGGGAAGAGGCTTTTCCAGACTCGTGGCTTGGCTCCGGGGACCTTACAGGCTGTCTCTCCTCGGCTCAGACCCTGCCTGCCTGCCTGCCTGCTTGCAGCTATGGCTCCCCCGCGCTGCCGGAGCGGAGCGGAGCTGCGTGCTGGGGAAGCCACCCCCCGCCACGCCGCTTGGGACAGACTGCTCGCGCCGCCTGGAGACCCGTGCCCGGAGGCTGCCTTTCCTCTGCCGCTAGCGCTGCCGCTTCTTGCTGCTTTGCTTCTACAAACTGCACGACGAGAACTGGTAGGAACAGCGCTTTGCACGTTGGAGCCCCGCGTTCGTAACAGCCGCGGTTTTCCTTTGTTTACTCCACGAAAGTGCACACGTGGCGATGCCATTTTGGACTCCACGTGGTACCGTCCCCCTTTCTCTCTTTTCTCGCGTTTAACCCTCGCCTTTCCATCCTGTACAAACCCTCAGATTTTGCATTGGTTTTTCCCTGCGTATTATATATTTTGTTCTAGTCTTAATAAAGTTTGTTTCAGTTTTCCAAACGTTCAGAGGTCTCACAAGATCTTTCTTTTCCTTTTCGTATCTCTGCTTTTTAACCTTTTCTCTCCCAGAGGAGAGGGGTTCAGGGATAGGAAAGGAATCGTCCCCGTGATTGGCTTGCCTCAGGCAATTGGCGACACTAGGGGGTTTTTTTGTTTTTTCTTTTTATAAGAGAGTGAGACTTGAAGCTCCATTTCAGGGGTTGTAAGTTCTGCTATTAAAAAAAAAAAAGGGAAAAAAGAATAGTACAGTCTTTGTTGCTGGCACATATGATGAAAAAACCTGCAACTCCGACTTCTGAAGGCACCTTAACTTCTCTGCTTTGAAGTCCAGCAGAGCTTGGAAACTAAACAGTAGCATTAGAAATCTTACAAGTTTGACAAGCTCTTCACAGAGCTCACTTGCTATTACCGGAGTTAATGGCAGACAAACAGAGAGCCAGTCTGAGGATTTTGGATTACTTTCTTCAGATGTGCATTGAAAAGTTAGGTAAAGAGTTGGAGGAGTGTTATTTTTTGGTTTGCTGTTGTTGTTGTTTGGATTTTTCTTCATTTTCCAGGTTACTTTCCTTTAAATAAATTGGAAAATATCTGGAAACCGAGTTTCAGAAGGTTCAAAACCACTCAGAGTCTCACAATTAGATCAAATCCAATACATTGCTTTAGATGGAATACATAGCAGGAGGACAGTGTATTTTGAAATGTAGAATTCCTCTGTTATGAAATATACTTTTCTGTTGTTTTCACAGAAAAATATACCATTTAGTATGGGATAAAATCTTTACCTAGGAATCTGAAAACTAAACATTTTATGTTTCCTTTTGAAAGGACATCTCTTTAAACCACAAAAAATGTGACTTGCATTAAGAGTGTAGGAAAAGGATGAATCATAGAATGCTTTGGATTGAAAGGGACCTTCAAAGGTCCAACCCTCCCTGCAATGAGTAGGAACATCTTCAACTAGGTCAGATTGCTCAGATCCCCATCCAACCTGACCTGGAATCTTTCCAGGTATGGGGCATCTACCACCTCTCTGGGCAAACTGTGCCAGTGTTTCACCATCCTCATTGTAAAAATTTTTTTCCTTCTATTATAAATCTCCCCTCTTTCAGTTTAAAACCATTACCCCTTGTCCTGTTGCAGCAGGCCTTGCAAAAAAGATTGTTCCATCTTTCTTATAGGCCCCCTTTAAGTATTGCAAGGCCACAGTAAGGTGTGCCTGGAGCCTTCTCTTCTCCAGGCTGAACAACATCAACTCTCTCAGCCTGTCCTTGTAGGAGAGGTGCTCCATCCCGTTGATCCTTTTTGTGGCCCTTCTCTAGACCTGCTCTAAGAGGTTCATGTCCTTCTTGTGCTGAGGACTCCAGAGCTGGACACAGTACTCCAGGTGCGGTCTCATCAGGGTGGAGTAGAGGGGCAGGATCACCTCCCTTGATGTGCTGGACATACTTCTTTTGGTGCAGCCCAGGACAGCGTTTGCTTTCTGAGTTGCGAGCGCACATTGTTGGCTCATGTACAACCTTTCATCCACCAGTACCCCCAAGTCTTTCTCTGCAGGTCTGCTTTAAATCCCATCATCCCCCAGCCTTTATTGGTACTGGAGGCTGCCCCAACCCAGTTGCAGGACCTCACACTTGCCTCATTGAACCTCATGAGGTTCACGCAAGTCCAGTTCTCCAGCTTCTCCAAGTCCCTCTGGATGGCATCCCATCTCTCTGGCATGTCAGCTGCACCACTCAGCTTGGTCTCATCTGCAAACTTGCTGAGGGTGCATTTGATCTTGCTGTCTATGTCATTAATAAAGTTATTAAACAGAACTGGGCCCAGCACAGACCATGGAGGGTCACCACTTGTTACTGATATAATATGAAAGAACATACAACATTTTTTGAGGTTTAATCAACTATTACCTCTTCTTTTTTTTTTTTCCTTTACCAACAGTTCTGAAAATTGTCTGATGTAGTACAAATTATTATTTTTCTGTGCTCTGTTCTACTATAGAACAGAAAAAAAAAAATCCATGAGACATGTATTTCCAGATTTCACTCTACTAACGGGTAATAAAGACCTGAGTAAATTCCAAATCCATGACTGAAAGGTTCATGTCAAATATATGAATGCTTTCAGTCACTGAAATTTGGCTAAGTTTATATTTACGATTCAGCTGGGATTAGATCTTAAAGGGTCTATCACCTCTTAAATTAAAATTATAGTGTGACCTTAAACACTGAAGTAGAATTAGCTTTCATGGTACAGCTGAGTTCTGCCTAACATGGACACACTCATCTTTTCAAAAGAATAACTGATAGACTCTTTCCAGCCTCACAAACCTTTAATGTAACTTAGTAAAAAATGTTGGCATGACTATGTTTGGACCCAAAATCACCTTTTTTTTCCCAGCCATTTCATTATAAAAAGTACTTCTCTTTCTTATCTGTTTCTTGATTTCACAATAGGTGGTAAAATAAATTGTCATAATGCTCTTTGCATGTATTTTTATAATTCATCTCCTCAAGTAGTTGAGGCTTATAGAAAGCAAGTGACTAGGAGAATCTCCTCTGAGTGAAGTGCAGAACTTATTCTGTGTTAGGAAGAAAGTAACCTCATAAAATTTCTTGCAAACTCTTAGCAGCACTACTTTTATATTCTTTCCCTCTGTAGACAAATACAGGTGTGTCTGAGATGGAAGAGTCTACAGATGGGAAATGGAAGAGGTTTTTGAGCACAGAAGTCTGCATATTTGTGAAAAGAGGTAGAACTTCCATGTGCTTTAGAGGAATATTTCTGGAGAAATTTTTCTGTTTGTGGACTAGTTATGTGAAGAACAAAAATTGATGTGCATAATAAGTAGGGGAATGCAGAACTTAGTGAAGAATACTGAGGAACTGATTAGTAAATCAGATATATAAGTGTCTGCAAAGAGGAAAGAAGAGAAAGGGAAGGTAGCAATTCCACTGCAGACTAAGATAACTTTGGAAACAGCCTAGCAGTTTTATGGCTCATTGGTTAACATTTAAGTATTACTTTTTATGTGATTTTGTAATAAGTAGCTTGGCTAGTAAGTCCAATATCTTGTTACTGCTGTCATTTGGTCACTTGCTTACCAAATACTGACAGATGGTATTTGTGGTTTTTTTTTTTTTTTCAATTCATGAAGTAAACACAGCTATGTTTTGTTTATTATTATGTAAAAATAGCTCTGCAGAAATTTTCCTGATAAATTCTTTTCTGAATCAGGTAGTGACATTTCTCCAAGAGTGCTCAGAAAATATATGAGAAAATAAAATTATAATTGTATATATAATGATGTAACACATGATAAGCCATTTCAAGGTATGCTATGCAGGCAAATTTCCATAGATTGCATGCCTGCACATTTTTAGAATCATAGTGAGCTTTCCCGCACTGTAAGGACAACTAATGTAAAAGTTTGTAAAGCTGGGTAGCTACAGTAGGGAAAATTGTACAATAATTGCAAAGTCAACACATTTTTCATTATCAAAAAACATATTTTTAAAAACTAGATTAATAAGAACTGATGTTCAAGCACAAATATGCACAGTATGTAACAGACAATGTCTCTAAAAATAGACTTAAAATCTATTTTAAAATATTGTAATCTTACATGACATCTAGAGGATAGTTTTTCTAAGATCCGTATTTCTGAGTGATCGCATGCTTTTAAAAAAATAAACCTTACCTGAAGAAAAACATTAACTTTATTAGTTTCCCTTTCATCAGTTTGAGAAATAAAAAGCATGTTTCCTTTTCTGCTATTGTGGCACAAAGGTATGATAGATAAGTAGCTATATTA
The DNA here is from genome assembly GCA_009769605.1 of Bucorvus abyssinicus. NCBI lineage: Eukaryota > Metazoa > Chordata > Aves > Bucerotiformes > Bucorvidae > Bucorvus > Bucorvus abyssinicus. The sequence continues at coordinate 14,128,797 of CM020030.1, read as the reverse complement.
TCCGACTGATTATCCCATACATGACGTATAAGTACATGCGTGTGGTGGCATTGCCAAATAAGAAATTTGCACAGTCTTACAATAAACAAGTGTTTATGTAACACCACAATTTAACATCTTAGCAAGAGACTAAATACTGCTACACCTTCCATTTGTGTTATGACTGATTGGATTGGAACTGAAATAAAGATGATGTGATATCCTCAAAGTCATTAAGGAAGGATCAGAGAAGATTAAATTTAAATTTTACAGTTTCTTTTCACCATCGTCTTATATATTTTTAAACAAAAATTAAAAATGTGGGTTTTTTAAAGGATAATATGTCTTATAAATCTATATTTGAAGATAGAATATAAGTAGTTCAGTCATGCATTTTGCCATAGATCTGGAGGGGCATGAAAACCTTCCTTTATTTTGTGTTCATTTCTTTCTACTAAAATGCGAATGATTAAATGAGGAACCAACAAAAGATAACTCAACAAATCCTCCACCCTAACATTTCAACAATTCAAAACAAGGAATAATATTTTTCAGTTTTACTTATCTTACTTGATTTTTCTATAGAAGGTCTCAGAGCTTTCCTGAACCTTTCAACTCCAGATGTTTTGAGGATCACCAACCCGAATTAAAAAAAAAAAAAAAAGTTTTATTTTCTGATTTTCAGAACATACATGTTATTTAAACTTACAGTGAAATAGAAGGTGAAAGAGTGGTACATGGTCCCTGCAACAATTATTTAAAAATAAGTCACCATGTCACTAGATTGAAAGGGAGGAAAAATAAAACCATATATAAATACTTCAGAAGGACTGCTTGGGATTCTGAAATCCAAATAAGAAAAAAGAAAACCACATGAGAAAAAGATTAATTTGTTTTGTGTGCTATCAGCTGGAGAAGAGCTGAGATATGGGAAGTCTGATAAACTAGGAACATTATGAAAGTAGTCATGTTTTTGAGTTGGTGGGTTTTTTTATCTTTTCTTCTGCTTTTGCATGGGGTGAGAAATACCTGCCAGTTTTCTTGCTCACTATTCTGAATTTCAATAAGCAAATAAATAAATAAATAAGCAAAAGGTAGTGTTTCACCAAGAAAAGCTGCCTTGTCACTAAGTGTCTCCCTGTCTCAGGTCCTGACCTGTGTCACAAAGGGAAAGAAAAAGAGCAGAAATAGTGCAGAGAAGAGCTTACAGCTGAATTGCTAATGCATTTCATTAAAACCCTCAAATTTTAAACAGGATTTCATTGTCACATGGTGAACAAGTAATAGGCATTGCCCTGGGCGTAGTTTTAGTAATTGTTCTTTTGTTCTATACTGTAGATTGAGTCAGGGAACTGACTCGCTTTTAATAGTACATTTGCAGAAGTGGAATGAGTTATTGACTTTGCTTATTTATTTAGAAAACTATGTACCAGAAAAATCTTAGTATAATGAATATATATCAATTCCATCACCAATGTGGGAGGTAACATAAGCAGTAGGAGTAGAAAGAATACTACAGAAATTGTGGTTTACAAATAGCAACATATATTGACATATATATTAAAAAACATTCAATTTGCCACAACAAAAAAGTGACATATGAGCAAGTAAATAATGTATTAATAAACATGAATTGTTAAGAACTAGCTACCCATCTTCAAAAATTATTTGTTTCTACACTTGCAGTCTGACTATCAACTGGCTCATCTGGGTTTTGATTCAGAAACAGGATTTACCTAGTAGTGTGAGGTAACTGCTTTAGCTGGCTTTTGTGGGAAAGGCATGGTGACAGAAGCTTTCTAAATGGGTATCTTTTTTTTTCCACAAAGACACATGAAGCTGTTGTGAATGACAACCCTATTACTTGGCACAGGTGAAAAGAAAGGAGAGGTGGTCCAAAATTTTCTCGCACAAAGGATTTTCATTAGATATGAGACCTTTTGAAAAAAACAAAATTTTTTTTGTGCATTGTATATGCAACTTTTACAAACAGAACTTTAGTAAGAATTTCTGGTCAAGGCATGAGAGAGAGAAAGGTCAACTAGTCTGTTCAAAGATGGCAACAGTGGGGAGTTCTCCAAATTTGCCTCTTGGTATGCTAATTAAACATCAGAAGAGAAAACTGAACTTTGGTATTATGCCTCTGACGTAGCTATTCATGCCTCTAGACTACAGAGTGAAAATGTTTGTTTTAATTAATATGTACGTAATGAAATATATCAGATCTCACTAATTAAATTTTCTGAGTGGGACTCTTTTCAGTGGGAGAGATAAAAAGAATATATTTTTCTCTCTGCAGACTAGAAACTACCCAGTGGTTAAGGTACATATTTCTTGTAAGATACTTACTTAATGTATGAGAAAAAAACGCAGTTTTGTTCCTGGTGTGAAGACAAAAGGTTTAACTTTTGCTCTATTCCATCAAGACTCTGGCAGAACAAATAACAAAAGTTGTAAACTCCCCCACCACCTTTTTAGGGGAATTTTTAAAGAGCTCCTGATTTCATTCCAGTGGAAACTAAAACAAGAAAAAAAATTGAGGATGTTCTGTAGGATGAGAAAATGACTTCCACTGATCTCTAAGAGTAAGTCTTCTGAGCTCTTCAAAATTAGTGAAAATTACTCTTCAGCAACCTGTGTAGCATTTCCTTACCATTCTTATAATCACAGCTATTTCAGGATGACAATGCTGATTTTTAATAGGATAGTTCTAACTTTGAGGTTGAAATGAAAGGAGACCCATTTTACTTCTCAATCAATGTGGAAGACAATGTAAAAGTCAAATCATCCGCTTGTTACCACAGCTTCATGAACAACAAAATTAATTGTTACTATCAGCTATAGTTAGCCCAAGAAAAAGCAGTGAACCAAAGGCGGAAACTAATACAATTAGAAAAAAATTGACACGATTGCTGCTTTACTCAACCAGGCAAATGCATTCAATTAAACACTTAATTTAATGTAATCAGTTGTAAGCATCTCTGTTTATGGAAACCTCAGTAGATACTAATTTACTTTTACTTTGGGGCATTTGTTTATGAGGCATTAAGATTATGTAGAGATAAAAAGAGTTGCAAATTTTCTATATACATCTGTATAATAGAGACATCAGGCTTCATATAAAAAGCCCTCATACTTTTACAGCGCTCATCTGAAATAGATCAGACTGCTTAAGTATTGACTATACTACAGAGTTTTTATGTTTCCAGTACTACAGAAACAATATAAAGTTCGTATGTTGATGTGTGTTTTGGAAGTGTTTCTAGCAGTAGGAACTCATGACTTCAAATAAATCTTTTCAGTATCATCTGCACACCCGTAGAATCAAAAATAATACTTCCCATGGAAACATAAGTCATGTTCTTTAGGTTTACTTAACTATTTCTTTCCAAATATATTGCTATTATTCGGCTATTCTTCCTCTTCCTTCACCTGATTGGTTAAATACATTTAAGGTAACAGAAAGAGCAAGTAGGAATAAAGGGAAGGTCTCATTACTGAGGAATATAACTACTGGTGTTCCAAAGGAGAGGTGCTGAAGCGGTTTCAGAGAAGGGCAACACAGCTAGTGAAGGGTTTAGGGAACTTATCTTATGAGAAGCGGCTGAGGGAACTGGGACTGTTTAGTCTGTAGAAGAGGAGGCTCAGGGGAAGAGACCTTATTGCTCTCTACAACTACCTGAAAGGAGATTGTAGGGAGGTGGGGGTCAGTCTCTTCTCCCATGTTACAAATGACAGGACGAGAGGGAATGGCCTTAAGTTTTGTCAGGGAAAATTTCTTTACACAGAGGGTCATTAGGCATTGGAACAGGTTGCCCAGGGAAGTGGTGGAGTCCCCATCCCTAGAGGTGTTTAAAAGACATGTGGATGTGGTGCTGAGGGACATGGTTTAGGGACTCTGGCAGTGCAGGGTGAACGATTGGACTCGATGATCTTAAAGGTCTCTTCCAACCAGATGATTCTCTGATTCCGTGAAAGGAGTTTGTGGTGAAACACATTCATAAAAATTCAGGGAAAGAAGTGACAAAATTTGGTGATGATATTAAATTATTGAGGAGTCTAAGGACAAATTATGACTATGAAGAATTGACAAGACATCTTTGTCCTGGTTTGAGTTAGAACAGAACTAATTCTGTTCAGTGGTTTTAGTTCTCACCTCAGTCTCTTCTAAGTGACGGCACTGTCTGAAGTTAATGGCAGATTTGTGCAGACAGTGTCTGCTTCTAGCAGTGATAACGCTTGATGTTTACAGTCACTTCCAGGGACTGGTGTGCAGAAAGGATCTTGCTGATGCTTGTTCCTGTGCAGACTAAAGTCTCTGCTAAATCCTGTGTGCCACGTTGGGCGTGCAGTAAGTGAGAGGCTGCACCTGCGGGGAGGAGCGGACAGGACAGGTGACCCTAAACTGACCAACAAGGTGTTCCATCCCATAGACATCATCTTCAGTATAAAGCTGAGGAAACACATGGGTCAAGCTCTTTTCTTCAAAAGCTGGTGTCCAAGGAGGACTCTCTCTGTTCTGCTTTTGATCCCAATCCCTGCATCCCTGAATGCAGTTCCGGAATCCAGCTCCTGAATCCAGTTTCCAACTTCCTTTGAGTCCAATCTGGGACTTCCCCAGTGCCTGCCCACAGTGTCAGTGGTGACAGTGACATAATTGCCATCAGGAGGGTTGGGTTCAGTACTGGTATTATATATATTTGTATATATTTAATTTTATTATTACTATTGTCATTAAAGCAGTTTTTGTTTTCTTTTCCAATCCATAAGTCTCTCTCCCTTATTCCTTTCTCTTCCCCTTTTGGGAGGCAAGGAAGGTTAATAGAGAGCATCTGTCATTTGTCTAGTGGCTGGCCCAGACCTAACCCATGACAATCTTCTGAGTGGATGGGCAATAAATTGCAGATTGTCATGGCTTAGACCTGGCTGGTGACTAAGCACCACACAGTCGCTCTACTCCACTGGTAGGAGAAAACAGAGCAAACAACTTAAGGGTCAAGACAAGGGACAAGGGAGGGCTCACTCACCGTTTATGGTCAGGGGCAAAAACCAGGCTCGACTAGGGGAAACAAAATCAATTTAATTTAAACAACAAAACCGCTACCAAATCACCAACAGAAATCAAAGTAGGACAATAAGAGAAACAACAATATCTTAAATACATCTTCCCCTCACCCCTCCCTTCTTCCCAGGACTTGTTTTGCTACCTCCTCCCCCATCAGTGCAGAGGGCAGTGGATGGTGCAGGGGGTGGGTTGTGAGTCTCAGTTCCTTCCGTACAGTTCCTGCCACTTGCTCTTCTTCACAGGAAACACTCCTCACAGTTTCTTGCGGCCATATGGCTTCCCCCGGACAGGACACAGTCCTCCATGAATGTCTCCAGATGGTGAGGATTTCTGCCACCAGGATCGGTTCTCGCAGTGCTGAACCAACCCAATGCCAATCCTCCTTAGAGTCATAGACTTTTACAGGCTCAACTCTCTGCAACGTGGGCCTCTCCCCAGCTCTCTCAATGAGGTCTCTGCAGCTCAACCATTTCCCCATCAGCTCTCTGAGGATTGCAGGGTCTCAGCCTGCCAACTCGCCATTGGCCAAAGAAAGTGGCTGTACCGGCATGTCTCCTCAACTTTTCACTTGCCACCTTGGGTGACCGCATGGTTGGTGACCACGTGGTTGTTTCTCCTTCCGTCCTACCCCCTCCAAAACAAAAGAACATTCCAAAACCAAAAGGCATTCCCAAACTGGTTTCCCCTCTTAAATAGATTTATTCACAGAGGTGCTGATTGGCGCAACCTTGGCCAGAGGTGGGTCTAAATTGAAGCCGGGGAAGCTTGTTTTGAGAAGCTTATTACAGGGGCCATGCTAGCAGCCCCATCCTCCACTACCAAAACTGCCAAACAAAAGGCAGCAGTCTCTTCCTCCAGTACCGAAACTGCACCAAATCCTAAACCACCGCACAGATGAAATTCAGTGTTTATAAATGTGATACACATGGGGAAGAGCAATCCTAATGATGCATATGAATGACATGTAAAGCTCTAAGCTGACTATTACTACTCAGAAGCAAGATCTTGATGTTACGGAATAAAATTCTATGAAAATGTCATGTCAATACGTGGTAGCAAACAAAAAAGAAAATCAAATATTTTGACTTACCAAGTCTTTATAAAGAAAAATGCAGACAATAATATCCATACACTGTAGAATTCCTAGTTTGCCCATACCTTGAATATGAAAGTATGGGAATTCCCCTTATTCTGATTCCTTCACCTCTAAAGGAGAATAACTGAAACTGGAAAATATTCAAAGAAAGATGAAAAAGATACATGACCAAAGGTAAAGAATGTCTTCTATATGAGGGAAGACTGGCTAAAGGCTGTAAAATAGGTGACTTGTTATCACAGAGGGTAGATAATGATCTAAAAACTCGTAAGTGGCTTTAGAAAACAGAGATTAGTTGTTCACGTTCCCTTCCAATGCAAGCAGGAAGACTCAAAAGAAACTAGTCAGAGCTGAATCAAAATATGCAAGAGGTGGTTATTCACATAGCAGAGAAAGGAGTGTGGAACTCATTACAACAGTGTAACATGGATGTTGAAGTTAAGGAAGATGGCAGGCAAGACTGGACAAATACATGTACGAGTAACTCACAGAGACTTACTAAATAAGTAAGACTATTCCTGGTCTGGGCAAACTTACTAAAATGAAAATAGTTGGCAGTAAAGAACATTTTTACCAGAAACATCAAGTATCCCTGCCTATTCTTGTTCTTCTCTTGGCATCCCTTGTTAGGTGTTACTGGGGAGATACATGGGGCTTGATAAACTTTAGTGTCATTCTTAAGTTTTTATTAAGAACATTGGAGTGTATTTTTCATAGTTTGTGCCATCCTTGAATTTTGATCTCAGCCTGGTAGACAGGCACTTTCAGGTATTTGTTAGCTGCAAACCTTTCCTCAGCTTCCAAAAATGTATTACCTGGTGATTGCAGATAATGCTTAGGCTATTCAAGGCATTTAGATTGAACAGGATTTAGACGATCAAAGCTAAGTTGACTAAACACTGTGGAACGTATCTTAGCCTGAAGCAGCTAGTATTTCTCTGTCTCTCTCACCTGTGAGGGCTGAGATTATTACTGATGGTAGAGCACTTTCTGAAAACTGTAGTTGCACTCTAACTGTATGTGCACAGTATTTTCCATCACACTTTGGTTTCCAAGTGAAGGAAACCTTGAACAAATAGATTAAAAGGTCAGTAAAAGAGGATAGTAGGAGGTACTCTGTCATACACCTGCTGCACAATCAATGCATAGCTTTGATCTCTTTTTTCTTTTCCAACAGTTGTCTAGGAAGTTTTAGGACCATTAAAACCAAATTCTGTTCTTTTCTTGATTGGTACCAATGAAATCATATTGATGTTTTCCATCCACCTAGCAGATATTTGCCATCAATGTCTGACAGCACTAGTCGTTAAAGACTGAATTTCTAGGCCTCAAGACATTCATTTTGACAGAATGTGGGGAGAGAATTGATTTAAGTTATAGAAGCGTGAGGTACTGAGAAACATTCTGTTACACTGGAGGCACCTCACATTTGGCTCAGAAAACACATAAGTAACTATGGCAAATACGAGGAGTTAGTACAACCTGTCTCATCAAGAATGTTTGCCTGTCTACTTTTATGTTTAGCATTTCTACTCTAGCATTTGTAAATCTTCTCAGAGATCATTTATTTGGCACACCTGTGACATCCTTCTGCTCAGTGTTAGGTTCATAAAACTGTTTCTGTACTGGGCTGGTGATAAAATGCCTGGGAGTTTATGTCTAGCTATTGGTTTTATGTTTCAGACTGCACAGAACACCTATCAAAGGACTTTTCTGAGGCACGTAGAGATTCAGCTACATTTTTGAAATTAGAGAAGTTTGACCCTATTTTGTCTACATAGATTCAGAGGTTAAATAACAGGTTGACATGCAATCCCTTTAAAGTGCTTATACTCCTTGCCATAGGCAGAGGTCCCATAGTATTCCTGTATTAGCTATTGGTTGTTTGGGAACCTTTTACTGTATAGAAGCAGGAATATAGAAGAGTTATGTTTACACAGGAATTATTTCTAAGCTAATATGCATAGTAGATTGGCTGGGCTAATATAACAGGCTAAGCACTTGTATATTTGTGACTTCTGATACAAGCACCTGACAAGTCATTGCATGCAGGTGGTGGCAGTTCGATGGGGAAGGTGAGCTCTGCTGCACTTTGCTGCAGGCTGATCTTCAGTCCTGCTGAGTTGCTGTCTTTGAATTTCCTGCACTTTTATTGGGCACTTTTCAGTTTTCCCTGGAGTCCTTCTCTATTGCACAGTATTATCTTTAGTTTATGTAATTTCTCATGACTTGACAGTTTGGTTTTCTGTGGTTTTTTGGTTTTTTTTTCAATCAGCTGGGCCAAAGTCACAGAGTAATGCTCCACAAAGTTGAGTCTTTTCTCCCAGGCAGCTGGGTTATGGGTTGTCCACATCCTGAGCATGGGATAAACATGTTGCTTCTTTCTGGGTGCAGCTGCAATAGTAAGCTTTATGAGTCAGTGCTACAACCTACATACAGCTTAAATAAAATACATCATGCATAGTAAAATACACTAAAACCAGACGTGTATTCTCACTGTATTAAATGCTGAGTGTAGACATTTTCCTTGGTGACTGGGCTTTTGGGCTACTACCATTTTTTGATTAAGGATCATATCTCTTTAGTAGTGATCTGCAGCAAGTAGTGATTATAAATCACTGAAGACAGTGTATTTTCAGAATAAGGGTCAAATCTTTTCTAAAAGATTCTTTAATGTAGCTAACTGTAACTGAACTCCATCAGTCCTTGCAAAGCTGTCTCTCTGTGTTGTCAAGTAGGGATAGGCTTTTCTCCATGTCTCGGGCATATCCCATCTCTGAACAGCATTGGTAAAAGCTAAATGGTTTCCTGAGATTTTTCTTTTCTTTTGATTTCATATTTTTCACAAACTTCTTGTTCTTTGGTGGAATGTTCAGGTACCTTGTCACATGCTGTGCAAAAACAGACTGGAAAAGAAGATTGGCCTGGTTGAACAGAGAGATTTGGCTGGAACTCGGGGCGGGGGGGGGGAAAAAGCTTATGTCCTTTAGAAGAAGAGGCAGAGAACTCAAGAGGACTACAAAGATGTTTTGAGATTATGCAGGGAGAAAATTAGAAGGGACAAAGCCCAACTAGAACTTAATTCAGCCACTGCCAGAAAAGATGAAGAGCCTCCACTAGTTCTAATAATTCTCTTGGAACAACAACCAAGCACCAAGTTTCAGCAGGAACTATAATGAGAGGTACTACCATAGTGCCCCAAAATAGCCTATTTATCACACCTCAAAATTCTTGCAGAGTAAGGCATTCCCAGCAAATGTCAGAGTGTTTCTGTGGAAAAGTATACTGAGTGAGGTTGAAGCCTCTGAGAACCTAGCATCACAATAATTAGTTTACACATGCTGCTCCTCAGGAGAAGTGGTCAGACATGTTGATTTTTGTCTAGAACATGAAAACAGAGAGAAAACACCTGGAAATAATTAGCTGATTTCCTCTGTTCTGTGTATGGTATGTGTAAAGACAGCACTCACTACTCTTGAAGTCTTCACTGGGACACATGCACAGTGATGCACATGCTTTTTGTATGTGGTGATACTTCTCATTAATGCTTCATACTCCTTATTTTTTGGTAAAAATTTCAAAAAGTATCGCAAGAAACAATGCCAGTCCAACTGAGCTAGGAAACCTGATTTGAAAAACCCTCCCTACGAATCAAACTGAAATTTTGTCCATGGTTTATTAACCTGCATTCTATTAGCAATGCTTGCTTGACCTAAAATGGGTTGCTGTGAATCAAACACCAAATTAAGTAAACATAGGAACTTCCAAAAAGTTTTTAAAGTAGGTTTTGTACAATCAGAAAAAGTTAGTGTTTTAATCCACAACTCCTGCCTAGTCTACTACTAATGAAAATTAAATTATCTTCATAAAGGTCAAAATGCTAATTAGGAAATTCTCTTCAGTCATAAATAAGAGATGTGGAACAGATGATTAGATCAGCTTTTTCTAGAGTTCAATTAACCTTCTCTTAATTTTAAAAACATATAAAAAATCAAAATAAGGGTTGAATTTTGTAACATTAAATATTTCTTCTTTTTTAATTGGATAGAAAATTATCTTTGGAAGGCTTTTGTTTACATAAATTCCATTTTAGTTAAATTTATGCACATTTTACATGTACCATTAGTACTTACTTATTAGCAGCAATGCAATTAATGACTAGAAAATAATTTAAAATAATTTAATTCAAGTTAATAAGTATACTAATAATCTAAACTATATTCATTTAAATAAAATGCATATTACTAAACTAGACAAAGTTAAAATACAACAGCAAAGAACAAGCAAAAATATATAGTAATTTCAATGACAAAATATTATTTCCCTGTTCAATCAGACTTTTAGAAATGAAGTATCTACCAAAAATCTACAGATACAATGATCCATCGGTTTTCCTGAAACAAACAATAATTAAGAAAATACTTGTAATACCTCAGCAAACTCAGACACTAGCATTTCTCATTCCTATTTGCAACACTACTGCAAGTGTAAGTCTAGTCAGATCTATTAGATGTGTATTATTGGACAAAAAATGATCTTCTCAAATTCCAGAACTGCAGGACACTCATAGTAAACATTGTAAACACCTTTGGCTTAATTATACCACCGTTTAATACAAACATCTATTATAACAGCATTTTCAGTAAAACGATGGGAAGCAGAATCAACTTCTTATACCAACAGTCCCCCACTCACCTGAAGGATCAAAACTCAACTATTTATGCCCACTGAAAAATTGCCACAAGCTAGAATGATGATGTACGTCTAGCTAATGTGCTTCTGATGACAGACGTGTGAAAAAAACATTCCAAAAAGTTTTTAAACATAGTATGGGATTAAATTGTCCAGGTATGTTACATAATAAAAACCCCAAATCTTGAAGGCAAACTGTGATGTAGCCTGCACTCTGCAGTCCTCTGCTCATCTATTATCAGATGAGAATTTATTCAAGTACTCATTTTTCAATTCTTCCAGGTATGGTGAGGTGTCGAGGTATTAACGGAGCTGATAATGAATGATGATTAGTTCATGTTTGGTAAATACTTGCAGCATACAGGGTCAAAAGACGTATTCAAACAGACTTCACAGGTTTGGCCTTTTATGTAGATATAGACAACCTGCAAATTTTTGCAACAGTTTTATTGAACAAATACATGCTTTCCATGACATCTGAGACAAGTAACAAAATTAAATACTTCATGAAACCTCCTTGTAATTTTTTTTTTCATAATGGGGTTGTGATTGTTAATCTCTGTTTTGGACTGTGTGAAATGAAATGTGAGTATTTAGCAAATATATTCCCAGGCTGGTTTTAGAATCATAGAATCTTTAGGTTGGAAAAGACCTTTAACATTATCAAGTCCAACTGTTAACATAACACCACCAAGTCCACCACTAAGCCATGCCCCTAAGCACAACATCTACCCCATCTTTTAAATACCTCCAGGTATGGTGACTTAATTTTTTCCCTGGGCAGGCTGGTCCAACGCGTGACAACATTTTCAGTGAGGTTTTTCCTAATAGCCATTCGAAACCTCAGCTGGAACAACTTGAGGCCATTTCCTCTTTTCCTATCACTTGTTACTTGGGAGAAGAGAGTGACCCCCACCTCGCTACAACCTCCTTGCAGGTAGTTGTAGAGAGTGATAAGGTCTCCCCTGAGACTCCTTTTTTCCAGGCCAAATAACCCCAGTTCCCTCAGCTGCTCCTCATAAGACTTGTTCACTAGACACTTCACCAGCTTCATTGCCCTTCTTTGGACAATCTCCAGCACCTCGATGTCCTTCTTGTATTGAGGGGCGCAAAACTGGACACAGTATTCAAGGTGCAGCCACACCAGTGCCGAGTACAGGGGGACAATCACTTCCCTACTCCTGCTGGCCACACTAATGGTGATACAAGCCAGGATGCTTGTATTACTGAATTCTTGTATAAATTCCTGGACAGCAGGTCCAGGAATGAATACTAACGGAACTAGACAGAAACACACTAACAACCCTACCACAATTATAGCTGCCCGGGAAGTATGAGGAGATTAGATAGCAGAAGATGAGTGGTCTTGCATGCTTTGCATATTTATAAATAGCATCTCCCAATGCCAACTGAAGAGACAAAACAGATGGGTCGTGCTTCTGAGATAGCAGAACATTTCCTACATATTCTGCATTCTTTCATTTGATGTTCAGGCAGTTTGGAGTTCAGCCTATTATTCCCTGAGTAACTCTGCTTTGATGAGGGCCTTTTTGTGCCACCTTCCAGAGAGCACTCGTTACTGTAAGAAGTTTCACTGATGTTTGGCCTGTAGATGTTCTTCATTCTGATAGAATATGGCACAGCTGAATCCCTGGATACTTTCTTTCTTCACTTAGAAAAACCTTACCGAATTAAAGGAAAAGCACAAGAAGTGTAAAGGCATTTCCAGTGCCATGTCCTTGACCTGGTGTGCATCTAACTCTGTAGCCCTCAGGCAAGTGCAATTCTCATTCACTGATGAAACATAATCTGTAGTGCACGCAGTCTATAGGCTGAGGCTCCTGACGTATAGAAAAAAATTTGCATATTGACAAATAGCATTATATTTTATGCTGGAGCTAGGTAGATGTTACATGTTAAGACGTTACTCAAGAGGTCTGTTGGCAGTGTGAAATATGACTTACTTGGTGGGAAAGCTATTAGGAAAGTGTAGAATCACCATTAGTACGTCATTGGTGTACAATTTCTTTGAAAGCAGAAACTGCACAGAAGATTTTTAATGACCACAGTGATACATCCCATCCAAACTCCTAGCCCTAGCAGCCGGACATACTTTTCAGCAAACAACAAAGCATTGACTCCTGATGAAAAAAAAATAACAGTTTCTAACTACTGATCTATCACACAGCATGATAAAGTTTATTTATTTATTTCACGATTACACCTCGGGGAAGAAAGCTAATACCTCTGTAAGTACCCAAAGTGCAGGAGCCTGTGGGAACTGATACATATATTGTGAGTTCAAGTATGTCATTACTGACTTAGTTGTGGCATGTATTTGCAAATTATCATAGAGGGTCACTTAACACAATGGCATGTTTACTTTTCCTGACAGTTTGACTTGCAGCTAAAAATAGCATGTTTACAAAGTTATGATAATTATTACTGATAATGTAAAAAATAAAAACAACCCACAAAGTGACAAAACATGATTGTAGGATAGAACAAGAGATTGCAGTGAAAACAGAATCAAAGACGTCATGAAAATAGGTCTTCCTTTCTCCATTACATGTTCCTTTGTATATAAAAAAGGCTTGTATTTATGGAGATATCCAAGTTCAGATAGCGACATTAAATAATCTGGTTAATGTTGGGAGAAGTCTGATATTCAGTCAACTCTTCTGCCAGTCTTCTTCTCCCAGCTTTCCACATATTCCTGCATTTTCCATGGAGATGAGGCTTTTTAGGCTTTTAAAGATACACTTCAGAAAATCTTTGCCTATTTCTTTCTTCCTCTCTCTCTCTCTCTCTCTTCCCTTTTCCTTCCCCCATATCCACTCATTATTCATATAGACAGGGTAACCAAACACAGGCATGATATCTTTACAATCCAAAAGTAATGGAAAATGAGTTATTGAAAAGTTACACAGTTGGATAAACAGTAAAGGAGTAAACTCTATTATAACTCAGGAGATCAATACAGATAATAAGAATTAGCAAGAGGATCTTAGAGCATTTCTCTCATCCATTTCTGCTGTAGTTTGGATTTGTTTAGACTGCTGTGAAATCCTTATTTTTTTTCAGCAAGAAAGTGGAAATGACAGAAAAGGATCTTGTCTTAAGGTCTGGGCTTGGAAAAACTAGTTCATACTGTAGAAATATTTTATTTATACCTGATAGCCTGCTTCCAGAGGTAAGTCAAAGAGTAAGAGTTAATACGAATATATTTGTATATATGTGTATGCTTTAGATAGGTCATTAAAAATATTTTAAAATGAAGGAATGGAAATTCTTCTTGCAAAATCTGCTTACGCTTCCTTTTTTTTTTGTTGGTTGGTTGGTTGTTTTTTTTCTTTGCAATGGTTTGTGACTGGTTTCCTTTGCATCTGAAAGAACAGGCTGAAAGGAACTCTAAAGAAAGATTCTGCATTATTGTCTCTCTTTATAAATGGATAAGGGAAGGTAAAGACTGCAACTATGTGTTGTAATGAATGTCAGTAATCCATTTTAGTGGAATATGAAGTCTGGGAGAAGTGGAGCAAGTTCTGGTAAACAAACTCCAGATGGAGATAGGAGAAATTGTGAAGAGAAATAACACTTAGAGGGAATACCTTCAAAATATAATTAAGGGGACAGAACAACTCAAACAAGACAAATGAGCCAGTATTTCACTTGCAGTCTTGAGAGTGTTTTGCTTTTTGGGGTGTTTGAGGATCTGCAGTTGTTTATGCTTCTCAAAACAAAATTCAATTGCTGTTTTAGCACTAAGCATTTAAGTTTAAGACTTGTTGATGCTTTAGTGCTAGTCTTACTTCATGACAGTATTTCCACATCTTCAGCTTTTTATTTTTCTGTTGATTAGGTAATATTAATTTGCATATAAACTCATGCTTTCCGTAGTTACGGTATCAGAATTAGACTGCAAACCTTTATATTGTCTTGGGTGTTTTTGACACTGCCAGCCAAGTATGATTAAGATTAGTAAAATAAGATCTATTAATGGCCCAATGATGAACCTAGCTATTCCTTTTAACCCTGTATATTTGCTCTTTGTTGTGTGTTTTCCTCTTTTCAGCCCTGTTTGATCTCTGTGGAACTTGCAGTTACAGCAAAAATGTACAGCTGAGCTCAAAAAGCAAACAGACAAATTACTGAATGTAGAACCCAGCGAAGACTATTAAACACAAAGATAACACACCTGACTCAGAAAGTTTCTAAGCCTTGGGGTGGCTGATGACACAGCTTACTGTAGTAAACCCTTTCTCTTGCTTACACTCTTTTTAAAGTACGTATTACTGACCATGGGATTATACTTTTGACCCTGTATGTCTATTCCAAAAATAGACAAAAAACACTCCAAAACGTGTGTTCAGCTGACAAAACTAAGATGCAGTTACTGAAGGTGACCTTTGTACACTTGAGGGCTTAGGAAGAGGCAGAACTATTTGCTGCATTTTTACTTCTGATTATGGTGCTTCTGAATAAATAAAAATACAGTCTTTGTGACAACTAGCATTTTTTCTTCTGGTGAGAAACTAGCTGTGATTTACTCATGTTGTAAGATCTTACACCAGCAGTGCCGTTGCATCTATGTAATACAGAGGAAAAGTAACTTTGTGCACTTTGAGAAACCCTGTTACACTTTATTAGAATGAATCTTACCTCCAAGAATCTTTTATCCGTAGTTGTAACTTATTTCAATTTATTTTAAGTCAGGTGAATACTAGAAAAAAAGGAAACACTCCAAAACCCAAACCCCAAACCAAATAGAAACAAAAACCTCAAATAATAATTAAAGTGAAAAATTAGATTCTAGCAAAACCTTAAACCTCATTTTGCAACATTTGGATTTTCAATTTCATCTGCACACTAAGCAGGATCACAGCTGTTTTGGAAAATAGGATCGACAATCAGCACAATCTTGCTAAATTAGATAAATGGATCAAATTCTGAAAAATGAACAGAAGAAAATAAGATGGTTTAAGTAATAGGTTAGTGTCAAATGCACAAAGGTAGAAGAGAGAAGTTGTCTAGATAGTTGTATCACAGAGTAACATTTAGGGATTAAAATGAATGAAGACGACATTTATTCAGATATGCTGCATTAGGATTATCACATAAGAAAATGAAGGAAGATTGCTTTGATCTATTACTGCCTCTCCCAGAAGCTAGGTATTTCAAACGTGTTTTCTGAAAGAAAATAAAAAGCAAAAAAGCAGTTCAATACAGGCCAGAAGACATCTAAAATATTAGAAAAAAAGGAAACTAGGAGAATAGAATCATAGAATAGTATGGGTTGGGAAGGACCTTTAAACATCGTCTAGTCCAACCCTGCCTGCAGTGAGCCTGACCTTGAACCATCTTTTTGATGTGTTTATGCCACAAAACAAACCTTAGATCTAAATCTGCATTTAAATTTGTGTCTAAAATATGAGATAGACCTGTATTTATGGGGTTTTTTTAATTATGGAGAAAGCAAGACAGTAGACAAGAAAGTAAACTTTTTTTCAAGTAGCACGTGCCTGCTGTAGTTGAAACGAAGTGGTTTTGATGTCCTATAAGAACCTGTCAAGTGAGCACCAAAATAAAACTCTCTGAATGTAATAAATATTTCTTTTCCAAATAAAAATGTATAGGGGGAAAAAAAAAAGGGACAGTGTGAATTCAAAGACCATGGAAAATGAATACTGGGTTCTGATTTTGTTGAAATATCTGGTAAGTCTGAAAATGCGTGACTTCTGAGGAAGTTAAGGATTTTGTGGTTTTGTAATTGCTTTGTCTGAAAATGGCAAAAATAGTACGATTCTTTATTTAGATTGCATGTTTAACAAAAGCTAGTGTGACGGGTGGAAGGCAAATAAATTAGAGACTGTATTGTAATCTTCCCCTTGGTGCCTCATCTTTCATATCTCTTTGAACTGAATACTTTCTTTCTGACAGTTTTTGAGCAAATAAAGCTTTTTTTTTTTTTTTTTTTTTTTGGTTGCCTGAACTCTCCTGGGTGAATAAGTGGAAAATGAACATTCTGCTGGATTCCATAGATTATTTAAACAGACGTAATAGGATTCTTTTATACAACAGAAAAGAATATAAAAATGAAAAGTAATGAGGTAAAGATACTATACAATATCATTAAACAGCGATAATATTTAACCTGAAAAATTACACTGCTATGATGACTATTTGTTCTGAAATAATACACTGAAAACAAACAGGATCTAGTGTATGAGGTACTGTTTGCAGCCTTTTGAATAATTTGGCAAATCTATATCAGAAACTAATTTGTACTGAAAGTGTACCCCCCAACACTTTTGTGTCATAAGATATGCACTTTTTAAAGAGCAAGTACTTTAATAAGGTTCATGGTCTTTTGAAGCCAGGATTATGATGTTCTTTCTCTAAAGAACAATTTAATTGGATATCAAAATGTCACATGCAGTGAATAAAATCCCTAAATACTTAAGTTAGAACTGTGTGTTGCCTGCAGAACTGAAAGGCAGTAACACTTCTTTTTCACCCTGTTGCTTTAGAGACTGGGAGGAAAAGTCACAATACTTGTTTACCACCAGAGGAAACCTGTTGTTTAACCTAAGATCTGAGTGATTACCCATTCATGGAAGAGTTTCCATGGACTTCACTGAGGTTTGGGTATAATTTCAGGGTTTTGGGTTTAGCAGAAAATACAGGATAATGTTCAGCAATTAATGTTATCCGTTATTAATGTTAAGTGTATTTATAGGACTATGCAGAAAATTACTCTGAACATAAACAAATTTCTAATTTTTTTCAGCCAATAATGATAATCCCAGTAGGGGAGGGAAACCACTTCTTCTTCTGTTAACTCCTTCTGCTATGATTAGATTTTTTTTTGTTTTAATTAGTGTAAATAAATGACATTAGGGTCTGTTATTGGACATCGCAAGAACTGTATGAAATCAAATGATTGTGGGGGATACTGGTGTCAATGCAGTTCTGCAGTAAACCAGCACAAAACTCTATTCAAGCAGTGGAAGTATCCAGAATCCAGATACCATTCCACCAAGGGCAGTAGTCTCATTATGCATGCCCAGTAAATAAACCATAGTATCCCCCCCAATTATTTAGTATAAAGAAAGCAAATGACCCATAGGATTGTTGGAAAAAGTCAGTGTTTGTTCTTCAATCTTGAAACAGGCTCTAGAGTCAAAACTTGCGGAAATTAGATATGTGTCTCAATAAAGCCTCAAGATATATTTTAATAAAACAAACAGCTTTATAATAAAACAGAATAAGAATGTAATTTTAAATGCATGTTAAATTTTCTGCCACTTCAAACAAATGCTGACATTTTTAATCATATTCACATTTTCTGTGTATATTAATTATAGATATAATTTAATAGCCACTAAATATAAAGTCCAATAGAGTTTTGGTTGGGCTATGAGTGCAGAATAGGTTTCATTGTAAATTGGAGACTTAAATGAAAAATATTAACATTTTGAAAGATCCAGAATATTTTTCTCCCTCTCAAAAAGTTTGTCTGTTTTAATTATTTGGGTTTTCTTTTCCTCATTTTGAAACTTTCTAGATAAAAGACACATTTCAGACCAAAACCTGTGGCTTAGTTTTTACATGGCTGAAGAGGAGACAGCAAGGACTAGCAACACATCTGTAAATATTTAAATTACAGTTCCACATACTGCAGTAGGAGTGCAGGGATTTGTGTGTCTGGTGCTGAGAATCCAGGTCTCCCTTGTGATAGAAAAGACAAATTCCTCCCTACCACAGCTATGTAATTCAGGACAATTGTAACAGGCTATGATAGGAAAAGTAAAAGTCTGTCAAAGCTCCTGGAAACTAGGTGAGAAGGCAGCAGACATGACACAGCCAAAAGGCCAGGAAATGGAAGATAGAGGATGTGCTTCCTTCCTCTGATATTTTTTAAAAATACGTTTTGTCCTGTCATTCGCATTGTTTATTGCAGATGCTATATGGATACAGCTCCAACAGATTTTCTGTGGCCCTTCTATTTTTAGTTTTTCATTTTTCTTCCAGTCTAGAAATTTAATTTACACGTGGGCAGGTTTAAGCAGTGTTCCAAAATCTGCTGTGCATTCCATATCAGCTGGAGCTAAACAGGCAGGAAGAAGGACTGGTATCTCCACTTTTTGTCTGTGGTGCTTGAAATGCCCCCAAATCTGCTTGCTGTCCCCTGCTCTCAGAAACGCATGAATCGCATTCCTGTGCTAATCAGCTGTAAACTGCCAGTTGATTTCATTGGACATAGGACTGGACCCATAAAGTTAAAATGTGGGTGGAGTATTCGGTGAAATTACGTGTCAAAATCTATTTGTAAACAATCATTCAGTAGTCTGTAGGGTGACTTTGCAACCCTTAGGCATGATTAAATAGATTGAGCTCTTCTCTTGCATTTCATGCTGCCTTTTTAAATTTTCCAGCAATTGCTTTGTTTAGACCTTGTGGCTTGGCACAAAATACCTTTTTATTCTGTGCTAAAAATAATTTAATGTGAACACTGCCTAAGCAGGGAGAAACTAAATTTTCTTGTCGATGGTTGACTCTACACAATGAATTACAAAAGAAGTTAACCATGTCAGAGCATGTATGCAAAATCTTCAAAATGAACCCACCCAACTTGTCTGTTTAGTTGCTATTCTTTCCTCTCCACCAATTTTTTTTAACTATTTTTGCAAATCCTCTAACTGTCAATATTTTAAAGAGGCTATTTATAGGTAAAGGAAAGCAAAGATTAGATCAGATACCATAGGAAGTTTGTAAGATAAAAACTTACTCTTTCTTAAGTCTAGTACTGCTAGGTTTTGCTGAAAACCGGAGTTTCAGTCAAATAAAAATATTGAGTTATCTTTAAGGCACAATGTCTCCTATCTATTTTACATAAAACTTTTAAGCATTTTCTGTAATTAATATTATACTGATTTCTATAAATGATATCATGGACACATTTTAGTGAAATTTTTTGTTTAGGTTTTGTTTATTGACAAACAGCTTACAACAGTCCCCTGTCTGAGAGTACACTATTTAAAAGTATGATGAAATCTGTATTTGTAGCAGATTAATAGAGCTTCTTGGTTATTCTCAGAAGTGAAATAGTAAATCAGTTCATAGAATTGTAGAATGCGTAACTCACTCTTCTTAGTGTCAGTGTGTTTCTAGAAGGTCTGATCCACATCTTCTTAAAAGTAACCTGACTGATATAGCCCTTGCTTCTTATAAGTAATTCTAAATATACACTAAGAGAATCATAGGAAGACTTCTTGTATGGTAATAAGTTTGTTTTTCTAAATGGATTTGTGCACGCATACTTGAAAATAGTTATTTGAAAAATTTTGATTATGCATCCAGGACTACAAAAAAGTAATGTGGGAACATGCAGAAAATTCTCAGAGATACTCAAACCGTGAAATGCAAGTGTTCTTTTATACTATAAAAGGCCATTAAAATTGTAAAAAAATCTGCTGCAAGTATAAAATAAATAATTTAAAGTTTTATGCTTAGGAGGCAATATGAAATAGTAAAACTGAAATGTGATTGAAAAGCAGTTCTATTTTATCATTCAGTAGTTTTTTATTAAAATGTAGAGACAGAATAGGATGTTAAAGTTTATTCACAAAAAGGATGTAAGAAAAACTCTCTTTTCACTCTTTTTTTTTGTAATTTCTAACTTTTTTCCTATTCTTCTCTCCTTTATTTGAAACAAATTAGGTGTTTGTTTATATAAAATAAGACTTTCAAGATGGAATAGACTTTCTGCAGGCAAGAAATCTGACAGTTCTCAGCAAACTAGTTAAATAAACATGTTAGAAAAGGAAATGCTTGTGAAAAACATTCCATGTTTCACAATGCATCTTTTGAAGAGTTTCAGAGCGAAAGTAGAATTACAAAATTAGATGCATCATCTTTTTTTTCCAAAGACTTTAACCACATCAGGATCTGAAGTAAGATAAACTTTGATTCCTGTAAATACAAGGAATATTTTAAAATTTTTTGTTTACATTTGAAATCTATGAGCATTATTAAAGTTATTGTCAATGTAACTAGATGTTATGCTTTGGTTTTTTTTTTTTTTAATCGAAGTCTTTATAAAATCTCCATCTTAAGAGTGCTCCCTTCTAGAAGTACCCTAGAAAATTACCAGTGAAAATATCAAAATCGGTAAACTGATTAGGGAAAGGAGCTAGGCTGGATCCCAGAAACCGCAGTTTTCTGTTCATTTCCTGTATGGATCCAGCAGGATCCTTCCAACCACAACACTGTTCAGTTCTAGTTTGAAAGTATCACATTACTTTATGACTTCTCTGCTACTGACTTTGACCAACAGCTGTAGCAGTAGATGGATGGGACAATGAGCATTTGAACATTTAAAAATTACAGATGCAAGCAACATATTTCATGCAGACTGTAAACTGCTGATAGAAATATTTAGTGATCATTGAAACAGCTTAAAATCAAACTACATGCAGAATGGAACTATATGTAATTTAATACATTATTTTGCAGTTATGCTATCCTATTAGCTGACTGAAAACCTTGACTATTCCCACTGATCCAAGAACCCACTGATAAAAAAATTAATGCAATCATATATCAAATCAATAGGCTTGTGGCAGGTTCCACTTTTTTTTTTTTTTTAGAAAAAATACTCTGTTTATTGGATGGTTAGTGTAGAAGCATGAAGATACTCTTCTGAAGTCATAAAAAGAAGGTTTTACAAATTTTTTTTAGGGGGACTTTATTCATGACCACCAACTATTTCAGAAATAAGAAGGGACACTTATCCTTTCAATTATCTATTCCTCCTTCAGTTTGTTTCAAAATTACTATATGAGCAATCTGTTTATTCATTGGCTGCTTTTTTTTTTTTTCTTCGTAATGTCATGTTCCATATTAAATTGCTAAAGTCACTCAACTAGATCAAATGTAGCTCTATCAAGCTGTTTGGGGGATCAATGTTGTAATGCACCTGGCTTGACAGCATTAATCCCTTACTCTGTAATATCAAGAGTTTGACTTCCCTTTACAAATAAAAACTCACAAATAATGACAACGTGTTTCAATACTGTAAATCAGTAATAGTGCACTGAGGACCTTCGTCCTTAATGATTGTGACAAGAAAATAAACGGCATGGAATATAAGATGCTTTATTTAATTCCAACCTAGCAGTTTGGACATAAAATTAGTTACCCTCTGCGTGGTTTCCTGAGACCTCGAGTCCTGTATAACAGCAGGGTAGGGATGGGTCAAAGAGACAAAACACTGATTTATGGAAATAATTGACAGAACTGTGTAGGAAGAATAGAAAAGCTGTCTTGATGTATATGTGCATCTTGATGAAGCGATAACTAGCAAGTGAAAGGTTTCTGATAAATTGAACTGTACAGCTACTACAAAAATAAGGTTAAGTGAGCATTTGTTTCAGTTCTGCACAGCTGTTTCTGCAGATCATGTTCCTGCTCCTTAATATTCATTGCTAGCAAACACTCATGCAGAGACGTTTTTGTTCAACATGAATATTTAGGAAATTACTGTTCTATGTATGAATATTTAGTTTTGCATGCAAAACCCCCGGCATTCATGAACAGTTTTATGGGTTTGTTATTCATCATTTACTGTTCTTCTCATTCATAAGTTTCATTCCTTTAGTCAAAAAACAATGAAACTATATCTTTTTGACAATCACATGCCAAAAAAAAAATTGATTGGGTTATTCATTGACTAATCTTGTCAAAACATTGTTTACAAAAAACTCATTCACGAACCTGAGACTTCTGATTTTGAAAGCAAATGGTTGAAAAATACGGAATATCATTTCAGTAAATTCAATCCATTTACTTTAACACTGAATGACATGCACAGGGAATTTAAAAAATATGAGGAATTTTTTTTTTTTTTGAGAACTTGCAAGGCCAAAGGTAAGCATAAAAGCGTTCAGTTACCGTATTTAATCCCCTTAAAATCCAGAGATTTTAGATTTAGTGTGAAGAAATGTGAAGAAACTTCCCAAAGGTCAGATATTGATGTTAATTATTGATTAATATAATTACCAGATTTTTCTCCCAGGGAAGAAAGAATTTTAATGAAAAAATAACCAGGAAATAATGTAGAGAATTATTGTGGCAATTGATATCAATGGATGGAAAAAATAATCTAACCTGTTTCTTTCCTCACTGTCTAAAACCAAGAATGCAACAATGATTTTAAGAATGTCTTTAGATTGGGCTATTACACACCTAATACTCATAATTTCAGCTTCTTGATTTTCCAGGGTCACATCCTCCTAGGCTCAAGGACAGTCTATCCTCACATGCAAGAAGCCAAACAAAGGTGTTAGGAGGCCTGCTTAAATGAACAAGTAGTTTCTGACAAAACTCTAATATAGGAAGGAAGCATACAATAAGTGGAAGCAGGGGCAGGTAATCCAGGAAGAATTATACAGACACACTGTCGAACCACACAAGGATGGGGCTAGGAAAACTAAAGTCCATGATGGTATGTCTTGCAGAGTGATAAAGGGCTAATATTGTTTAACATCTCAATTAATGACCTGGATGATGGGACAGAGTCCACCCTCAGCAAGTTTGCAGAAAACTGGGAGATGTAGTTGATAGACCAGAAGGTTATGTTGCTTTTCACAGAAACCTTCACAGGCTGAAGAAATGGACTGATAGGAGTCTCATGAAGTTCAGCAAAGGAAAATGCAAAGTCTTGTACCTGGGCTCTTTGTGGACTCCAAGCTGACTGTGATCCAGCAGTGACAAATAAGGTCATCAGCCTCCTGGGCTCTATTAGAGACAGTATTGCCAGCAGGTTGAAGGAGATGATCCTTCTCCTCTACTCAGCCCTGGTGAGACACATTTGGTGTCCCGGGTCTAGTGCTGGGCTGCCCTGTACAGAAGACAGGGAGATAGTGGAATGAAACTAGTAAATGGCTACAAAGGTCATTAAGGGCTTGGAGCATGTAACACATGATGAGTTTTGAAGGCTTAGGGAAGGTTTTATCAATGTGTATAAATACCTCATAGGGGAAGTAAAATAAGGGACACAAACTCTTCTCTGTTGTGCCCAGTGACAGGACAAGAGGCAATGGGCACACACTGAAATACAGAAAAATCCATTTATACATAAGGAAAACACTTTTTAACTGTGAGAGTGACTGGAACACTGTGGAGAAGGTTGCTCAGAGAGGTTGTGGAGCCTTTGTCCTTGAAGATATTGAAAACTCAGCTGGAGCAACCTGCTCTGGCTGACCCTGCTTTGAGGAGAGCGTTGGACTAGATGGTCTCCAGAATTACCTTACAGCCACAGCAATGTTGAGAGAGCAACATATTTTTCTCTCATAAGAACTAGTCTTCACTTCAGTTGCTAAAACTGGGCTAGTCTGATGAGTCTAAGATACACGAGAGATGATTTGAAGCTTTATCTATCCTTCATGATAAACCTTATATTAATGCAGATTTAGATTCATTTTTATAGAAGTAATTAACTCTCCCATTAGAGTGGGCAAGATCCAGCATCAGTCTCAGTGACAAGACTGTACAGCAGTGCAACTGTACCATGTATTGTGGATGTTCCTGTTGTGTGAACCTATGCTAATGGAAAGTGATACTGAAAGCCTCTGTAAGTCCTTCTTTCTGGACTTGATGTTCTTATCTCCCAACATACCAATGGGTTCGGCATTCCTTCCTCTCGTTTTTTGTTGTTCATTCTCCTGAAACAGTGGTACAATGGTACTAAATAACACATAAAGTAAACTGCTCCCAGCCACCAACTAACTAGCCATCTACTATTATTATAACTTACCACTTGTATCAAATGGATCACATGTTTCTGTTTCTTTACTTCTTCCAAAAGGCTACCCTTTCCCAAACATGCAACTAAGAGAAAGGGATTAACAAGTTCTTGGCTTTGTGAACATTGTCATTGTCAGGATTTGCCTCCTATATTCCAGCTACGGTAGTACTGGGAATAGGAAAGCAGAAAGCTCTAATATATGTTTCAATCTGTGCAGATGTATTTACAAGTAGGCATCTTCCCTGACAGTGATGAGCACTGGTAGATTTTGATATAATGAAAAACATAGTAAGGTTTATCTACATGTCTTTCTTTTTTTCTTTAACAAATATTTTAAAAAGGTCTCAATTTCTCTCCTGATTTTAGGTTAAATAAGAAGTTCAGATGAGCAAACCAAGTGACCTAGTTTGGTGTTCACATCAGATACAAAATTTTTCATATTTGACATGATACGTACAAATTATCATATGGGTTGTGCATATGTGCACATGTATTTAATACTCTGCTGTACTCTGATTTTTAGACAAGAAAACTCATACAAACTTTGCATTTCAAATTATCAAAGACATATTTACCCAACAGAGTAATACCATGAGTAATGTTGATTTACTGGTCATTCTGTTCCCTTTGCTATGAACCACGGTGGTCACTGTAGATTGACCAGGAGTGCAGCAGGGTGGCCACTGTTATCTTTCAGGAATGAGTACATTTGACATCCTGTTTTGACACACCACTCCAGAAGGGGGAAAAAAAGAATCCAGAAGAGAGATAATCTTAAAAAATAACTGATGAAACAAGGAAAGAGAAATGGAATGGCATGAATTTATCCTTCAGCTAAAAATAGAACCAAGAGACAAGAATGAAACATAAGCAGTCCAATTTTGCAACAGTTTCTGGTTTTATAGATGTGCATGATCTATTTTTTTTTTTTCTCCTCTGGCTTACTGTTCCGTGTGAAGCTGGACCCCATAGAACAGAATATGTTGTCTTCTCTATCACATTTATAAATAATGAAAAATAACATGACAAGGATTATTAAGCAGTGTGAAGCAAATAAAACAATGGAAGCAGAAATAACAAGGTATCAACATTCTTCCTGAATGGTTATTTCTATGAATTATGCTGCTATAGCTCAGTGCATCTCTGCTCAGTAACAATCAGAGACTAATAAAGTAGCTGTTTGAGCTTTTAATTTTGCTAAATGGTTTCTTGGACAGAGCAAGAGTGTCAAAATAATAATAGAAAATCCCTACATTATTTCTCCTTAAACTGAAATCCTCCTCTTTTTATGACACTCTGAAATATTTATTTAGTTGACTTCAACATATGATATGTAAATATATTTCAGAATGCTACTTACAATATTCAATATATTTAAATGGTAGTTCAAATAAAAATGTTAATCAAGAGAGGATTGTAATCCCCTCCAAGACCAGAGCTGTAGCAAAATTCTTGGGGTTGGGGGGGGGGGGGGGGAACAAACCAAAAATTACTACCATCCCCCTAAAAAGCATGGGGAAAAAAAAAAAATTGCTTGTAGAAATGTAAAAGTGAAATTTGTCAGCTTTTTTCTGTAGCAGTGTGAGAAATCTCGTGAAGCATGTAGTCCAGTCATCCGCTGATGTACTTATCCCTTCTTACTCTTTTAGACAGCTCTGTCTCACATTGTAGTGATACTCTCTCAATGTTTAACTCCTGATCTAGATGTCTCTATTCCATCTCTATATATCATATTCAGAATATATTGCTCACTATTTTCCCCTTCCCCCTCCCTTTGCAGGCAGCTGTCACACTGACAGTGCAGTCCCTCTCTCCAGAGCTACACAATCAGACCGTCTAGAAAGTCCTTCAAGTTAAGCTTGAATCAAGATTAGGTGTAGTGGGTGGTCAGAGTAAGCACTGCAGAATTGTCATTGAAGGTTTACTACCAGTGAAAAAACCAAGGACACCATACATACTTTTCTTAACTTTTCTGTTAATGTACAATTGGAGAGGAATTTGAGAGTAGAAAGACCATGAGAGTGTGTCCATACTAGTCTTATATCAGGTTAAAGGAGGAGGTAGGCATGTAGGCTACGTGGGCAAGCTCAGTAGGGTAGGAACTAAAAGGACCCAATGGGCACCCAAAGCAAGCAGGGAATCACATCAGATAAAGCAGGAACAGGATGCCACATATGGGTTTGTTTCACAAGTCAGTGTATTTGCTGCAATTCATTCCACTGCATGTTGGTAGTGAACTCCTGCGAAGTCTGGAAGAAATGCCACAGTAACCACTTTGTGTCCCAGTTTTCTTAGGTTCAGGGGTCTGTATGAAGTATATTCAGTTCAACATAGCTAGGCACAGAAGATGCATAAAGTCTCAAAAATGCCCCAGTTTACACTTGCCAGGGGTACACTCACCTCTTTGTCCAGCACCTTATGTCACCAGACCAAGCAATCACATCCTTGCATCCTAGTGGATGCATACCAAGAGACTTACAGAAGACTCATTCCTGACTCATCTCCGCAGAAGATTTCCACAGCTGAGAATCTATTCCCTTTTTTCAATTCTGAACTGTTTGGTGATTAACAGTCTGGCAGCACTAGGGTGAACGTCTAAGTAAAATAAGTTTATTTTAATAAAATACAGAAATTGGGGAAAAGAAGAAAGCAATTGCTTTCTTCTGGGGCAAAGAGAAAATACAGTATTCCTTCTCCTTTATCTCTCATTCTAGCTTGGTTTCCATGTTTTCTGTTTTCTCCTTTGCTAGTGGAATAACAAGTCACCTATCTCTAAAGTCAATTCAAACATCTCCCAGGAAATAAGCAGGAGTCTACTAGATAAATTTCAGTCTTTTCTTGCTGAGAAGCATACTACTCTAAGATGAAGTCTCTTGTTACATCCTGTTTTTTCTTGGATGACTTCTGCTGAATGGAAGTTCAGCCCTGGTTGTTCCTGTAATCTCCAATACTAAAAGTGATTTGATAGGGCATTATCTCTTGTCTCCGGCACTACACTGCTGCAGTCACAGTTTCAGTCACTTAACATCATCCAAAAATTCATTCCTATCTTGAAAGAGCCAGGTAGGTTTAACCATTATTTGACTGCAAAGAGCATACATGAATTTCTCCCTGACAAAAGGTAAGTGAGGAACTTTTCCAACATCTCTGAGTATAAACTAAGGTATATAAATTTTTAATAGCTATAACGACAGAACACTTCTTTGAGATAGGGCTTGATATCATTAACAAAAAAAACCTTGAAGGTAGTTGTGCTTGGAATAGATGACTTCTAAATGTAGCTTCAGATGAAGTGAGAAGGTTTGTTAGGATCTTTAAAACAGACATGTTTGGTTTAGGAAATACTTTTAAAAATATTTGCATGAACAATTAAGGCATACCGTTATAAACTAGTTCATGTTATTTCATTACATTATTACTAAGAGACTGGTACCACTTTTCAAGGCATAGTCTCAGTGAAAAAGAAGGTGCATGATAAACAAAAAAAGATCAGAATGATATATTCACTTCACTGATCACCAAAACCAGATTTGGTATTTAATACAAAGAAAGACAGCTCCCATTTCAAGTAGTTATAATGAGTTCATCCGTTTGCCCCACTGAAAAATCTGATCCAGATATATTTTTCATGTATTTATCTGATTTAAAAAATGCATGCATGGGGTAAATTGCATTAATGAAATAAACTCATGGAAAATGGCATCCTTATTTCAGTGAGGGGCTCTGCACAGAAAGATCAGGCCAGAGTTAATTTGACTGGATCTGGTCTCTTCTCCCATGTGACAAATGACAGGACGAGAGGAAATGGCCTTAGGTTGCGTCAGGGGAAATTTAGGTTGGATATCAGGAAAAATTTCTTTACACAGAGGGTCATTAGGCATTGGAACAGGTTGCCCAGGGAGGTGGTGGAGTCCCCATCCCTGGAAGGGTTTAAAATACATGTGAGTGTGGTGCTGAGGGACGTGGTTTAGGGACCCTGGCAGCGCGGGGTGAATGATTGGACTCGATGATCTTAAAGGTCTCTTCCAAGCGGATGATTCTGTGGTGCACATTTTCAAATGCTTTTTGGCATTTTTTGTTTGATTTGGATTTTTATGAAGTTAGTGCTAATAGGTTCCAGACTTAAGAGTAAGACATTCCATCTCAGTTGAAAGGTTGTAAACATCTGTGATTTCACAGACTGTTCATAAGACTTAAATAAGATGACAAAGTGACTTTACAGTTATTTTTTGACCCTAGTAACTACTGTTCAAAACCTGTGAAACAGGCAATGATTTATCACAATATAATAGGCTGAGAGCAACAAAGTTGCTTTCCTTTTCAGTTGTCAGAATATTCCCTTCAACATATCCTTTTCTGTCTGCAGTTTATGGACCAATAATTAACAGGACAAGGAGGATGCCTTGTCTCCTTGATACTGTCTAGAATGGACCAGTGTCAATTACCACTCCTAATATGTACATTACAGTTAGCCATAATCCTGAAAACCAAACTAGGGCCTAAGTTATAAATAATGGTAACCGGTTAGGCATGTAATGACTTTGACTGAATTGGGGGTTTTTTCTTCCATCAAAACTCTTCTAAACTGGAAATAAACTCCTTTTCAATTCTGCTTTAATCTAGACTCTTCTTTTATCGGTACGAGACTATCAATTGCATTTTAGTCCACCTAAGTCCTTCTAACAAAAAATCCTAGACCTTATATGAGTTCCTCACTGTTTGAAAAAGCATTTAGAAGCATGGCAACAGAAGAGGAAAGTTACTCACAACAGTAATTGAAACAATGAATATTTCTATATTTTAGTTTTAACACTTATTGTCTTGGGCTACATAGGTCGTCTTATGTGGCAGTTTTTATGCCACTTGTGTGACTTAAGACTTGCTGCTAAGAATTGGCCATACGGTATATGTGTGTACTTTATCTTCCTTTCTTCAGAAAATGTTGCCCATTTAATGAGAAATTTTAAAAATGGAGAATTACTTGCCTTCAAGACTAGAATGCTTGAAACTTGTTTTTCAACCAATATAGAACAAAACTGACCTTGCTGATAATTAATAATTTGTGCTAGTGTGGTTTTAGCTCACACAAAGAGATTCAGCACTTTACCAAGAAGAAACCTATGTACTCTTTCTCTAACCAATGCTTCTTTTGACGTATTACTGTAATTTATCGGTTGGAAACTGCAGAGCAATATTATTAGGGAATTATAATAATAATCCCTTGAGAATGTTATTCTATGTTCTACTCTGACATATGATTAAACCACCTACAAGTATGTGGAAGTATTACAAAAATTCAGGCATAGATCACGTAAGCGAATTTATTTATTAAAAATATCTTTTTCAGAGGCACAGGGAAGATGTAAAACCTCTGTTTTGTTTTTCCACAGAGTGAGAAAGTGCTTTACATCCATTTAAAAATCTACTTAAAAATAGGAGTGTACATGTACATATATACTTATACATAGGAGTATGTAGAAGTACATTAATGGATAATAGCAGAGAGTCTAAATTTTTTTTTTTTTTTTGAAAATTTAAAATGGGCAGCTGGGAAAACCTTCTTCAACCTTCTTTTAATCTTTTAAAAAGCACTAGAATTATCCAAATTTAAGAATAAAAGAAATTTAAAATATGATATGCAGAAATATTTCATAGTTTCAAAACATCTTAAAATAATAACAGAAGACTAATTTTTCTGTTAAATAGTTTTGGGTTTGGCAAAAGAATATATATAGATTACATATATATATTTTTTTAGCAATAACAACTAATTGAAGTGAAAATGTCCTGTTCATCCTTAGTTGTGCTTTTTGATATGTTTAACATCTGAGTAGTACTGTTTAAGCACTGTGAAATTCTATTAACACCAATTTAGTATGGAAGTGCTGACCCTGCTAGTAGTAGATTTGGTAGCATACACTGATTATGTATTAGTACATGATGTTCTAAGAACTCTGCATTACACAAGCAGAAAAAGGCAGTATTTTTAACATGTTTGTGTGGGTGGCTAAGCAGTCTTCAAAATAGGAATTATTTTTCTTCTGTGGTCATTATTATTAATGCTCTTGAAAGTCTCTCATTTCATCATGACTTTTTCTTGATTTTTTTTTTTTAATATCTTTTTTTGCAGAGTGAATACGTATGCTGCCAATGACTTGTGCCTTTCTTCATCCTTACAAATATCAGTGACTCACCATGGTAAGTCACTGTATAAAATCAATCATGCCATATTGATCTTGCAGATATTGCATTATAGAATGGACTGATATGTTTTGATATTTGAAAGATGACTTACAGCCTACATTATCTGAAAAATGTAGATTAGTGTTTATTTTATTTTAGAAGAAAATGCATGCTGTAGTAGTGCATTCTTTGAAAAGAAAAATCAAAATTGTGCAACTACAAGTCTATTCACCCACTGACAGAATTTGAAGCTTAGCTAAAGCTCTGCAAATTACTGCATGACCTTCTTGAAAGGGAAAATTTAAATAATTTGGGAAGAAAACTATCTTATATCAATTCAGAGTGAATTAGGGTTCCACTGTAAAAGTGTCATAAATTCTTGGTATTCTGACCATTAGATTTGTGTGAACTTAATACAGATGAAAGGACGTATTTTCTTTTCCAAACAGCTAACAGGTTTTGTAATTCTTGTTGAAATTGCTGCTTTGGGAAGAGGAAAAAAAAAATAGGAAAGATAAGTAGGTCCAGGTAGAAGAAGTAAGAACAGCTGTAGGACAACTGCCTTTTGTCTGAGCTTTGAAGTGAGAATCTCAGGTTTCTATTTTCTGCGCCAAAGCTGTTTGTGTGGGACACTTTAAGCAATCATTAGCTAAAGTACAAAATCCCAAGCCCAAACAAAAACAGGCTTCTTAAACAGACATTTATTTTTCACTGTGTATCTAACTAATAGTCTAAGCTTTTAACGAGGTGGGTATCATTTCTTCACTGAAACAGTTATCAAGCACTGAAACAGGCTGCTCAGGAAAGTGGTTGAGTCACCATCCCTGGAGGTAGTTTAAAAGACCTGTAGATGTGGTGCCTGGTGATATAGTTTAATGGTGGACTTGGCAGTGCTAGGTTAAAATTAATAAACTCTCCATGTGGAAGCCTGACCTATTAGTGGATAGAGCAAGATAGGAGATTAATTTTGGAAACAATACAAGAAAATTTGAATAAAAGCTTCACTTGTCAAGGATGTATTTTGAGAGGAAAATCAGCAATAATAGCAGTTATGGTGAGAGTCACATCTTTTCTGTTAACAGAAATATTCAAACTGTTTACGAGACTCGTTGATTTTGACAGCTTTTACATCTTGATTTTCAAACAGGAAAGAGATTGTTGAAATTAGTGAAATGTTCCATTTGATGTCTTTAGAATGAAAATTCTTGTTTCTGAGGTAATAGGTGGTTTGTTTTAACTTCACAAGGTACAGAAGAAAATTAAGATTGAAGTTGCAATACCTGTTTTCGTGATTTTTCAGGGGGACTAAGACACAATATGATACTTTCTTTTTCCCCTAAAACAGTTTCAAATGGATTTTAAGACTTTATACTCAAAAAGAATAGGAATGTGGTAATAATACATGTGGCTACAGACCAGAGGAGAAAATACTATAATGCTTTATCTCTAAATACTAAGCCTAACCAGGTAGCTAGCTACATTTGTTGTAGGTGCAGTTACTTGCTGAACTATCTATTGTGTTAAAAATAACAAATAAGCAAAGCATGCAGTCAAAAATATGCCAGAGTCCTTTAGCTATGAATTCGCTGCAGTGACGCTTGTAGTCTGTTATTTCCTGTATTTTTAGCAACTGGATGAGAGATGAGAATTTGATTAATCTAGATATGCTTCTTTTCCTTTCATGTTATCATTTGATCAATTATTGATTACCCAGCTCTTTCCTACCTTTATTACCTCCTTCTTGTATGCTGTCGGATTTGCACAACTTTGGAGCTACATGACCTATCTCCTCAACCCACATTTCGAAGATTTCTTAAACATATAAGCGCATGGCATTATATACTGCAATATGCCAGAGAACTTTGTTTATAAGAACAGACAATTAACTTTAATGTATAAGTTTATATACATGCATTAAATATGTTTATGTATATTTAATATTCAAGCCCATGAACTTTAGCTGCAGCATACAAAGAAGTGCTAAAAAGATGTTTCTGAGAAATAAAAAGAAAAGCAAAACTTCTAAGAGTTATTTAAGAAGGCTTTAATTAAAGTATTAAAGCCAACTTAAATGAACATTTTCTGAAGACTTATCAGGTCTAGCTTACTATAAAGAAAATAGTTATTTAAATTCTATCAAACATCCCTCAATGTTTGTTCTCGGAGAATTCAATAGTTATCTAGGTATTAACCATAACTATGATTTTCAGTCTTTTTTCTAAGAAAGGAGTAAGAATTATTGAAGCCAGCCAGATGGGTAAAATAGAGTCAAACTAATTTTATTAATTTCAAAACCTCAGGTGAATGGAAATTGAATAGCATCCCTTTCAATAAATGAATGGCAAAGATAACACCTCTGCGTATCTGTTAAGGTTTTTCTTTTTTTCTAAGTTTACAACATCACAAATTCAGAAACAGAAAAAGAGATACATCAAATAACTCTTTAAAAGCACAAAATATCCAACACCGCAAATTTAAACTTGACTTTTGTATTGATGGTATATTATCAATTACCTTCTATAGACCATTTTGTGTGGTAATTTTGGAACATCTGGCTTAAGAAACAAATTAACTATCCGTAGAGCCATTTAAAAGCAAGACATTGTGCATTAAATGTGTAAATGAAAATTCATTAACGTTTCTTAAAAGCTAGCAAACTGCAAGAAAAAGAGTATTCAAGATCAGACACAATAAGATGACACTTCTTGGTAGCTGTGAAGAATTGTGTGTCATTGTAAACTTATAAACAGGTAATAAACCTCTTTAAATGACTAAGAGGAAGTCCTATGACATTTTAAGTGATGTTAGCATAATTTTGTAAATATACACATTTTGTGAAAGACAACATAAAAATTCTTCCTTATATGTAGACAATCTGTGGACATCTATGAATGTCAGTTGTTCAAGCAATTCATCGGAAAGGTAGTTTCAGAGTGGAGTCACTCTGCTTGAACCCTTCAGTGACAAACACTGCATCTATCACCAGTAAATAACAGGCCCTGACACTTAACCAGCAGCTTTGACAGAATGCTGAATTTATTCTGGTTAAAAATTTTAAGTTCTGTTTCTTCAAGAAGAAAATGTCTTTTTTCTCCCCTTTTAATTTTATTTTTAAAACAATGCAAACAAGCATTCCCCAATTTTGAATACAAACCTAGATATAGTTGTTAAGTGTATCCTGAATCGAATGTTTTACTGAGTCATTTCTCAGTAGTATAATTACAAGAGACAGTAGTAATACCTAGGTTTTTTAGAAATTTATCATTTATACATTTTTAAAGAACTTTATAAAATGGCAAATCTGCATTTTATTCCTTTTTTTTTTCCACATAGGGAAACAGAATGAAGAATTGGCCCACTCAAATTCAGCTAGAAAACTGTGAAAAATTTGAAATGGCACCCTTACCTTTGATTCTTTGTTGAGGCTCAACCTGTTATAACACAAGGAACCAGAAAGAGCTACTTCTCTGCTGAAACTGTGCAGTTCTAAAGAGTACTTGAAGTCTTGATAGAGAGAGGTTAGTGGCAACAGTAGTCTGTGAATGTTACTCTGGTCCTGATTTGAGCTTACCCAGTGGGAGAAAGGCTGTGCCACTGGAATGTGACTTGAGGAAATCTAGGGGGAAGCTTAAACAAATAACTTCTGATCTATGAATGAATACATGGAAGCTCAGTATCTTTTAATCTGCTTGGCTGAGAAATTTCTTACTATTCAATTGCAAATAAAGGCACTTTTTCCATGTTAGTTAATAAAGAGAACAGGTAAGAACAATTGCTAGACACCAGCTCAGAGGATTTGGTGGCAACAAATGATCACACAATTTAACCTACTTAGAAGCCCAAGAAGAGCTGTGGGGATAATAACGATCTCATTGATGTGTATAGGTCAAAGATACCGATTTTAAAAGCTCTCCAAATAGATATAGTACTTAGTCAATTAGTATAACAAACCTAATAATCTTTTTAAAGAAAAATATGTCTAAATTGAGTTTATTCAAATTAATTCAAAATGTCTGTTGACTTATGCACTGATAATCTTTACTTGACATGAAAACATTTCACTCATGACATCCTCAATGTATCAAAGATATTTCTCTTTAATATTAGGTAGTTTTAAGTCCAACTTTTTTTTTTCTGGAAAGAGTTCATCCATTATTACAGCTACTTTCATAATTCATAAAAATGAAAAGAAATGCTTTATTGGCTTGCCTTTTGACAAGTTTCCTACTGAGTTAGTAAAAAAAAAGAATATTGGACTAAAACCTATCAGGGGTTAACATTAAAGACATTCTTGTATGTTTCATTCTGCAAGTTTGCTTCTCATACATTGTCAAATAAATGCAATTAGGTAAAAATCTAATGCTGAAAATTAAGTTAGCCTTCAGTTAAGAATCAGTGACTCACAAAAGGTACCTGGTTAGTTAATACTTCAGAAGTTGAAATTTAATTAATACAACATAGTTCAAAATGTTCATCCTGCCTAAATTTTGCATAGTAGCAGCTGATGAACAGAACATAGGGAAAATAAAAAAAAAAAGAAATAAAGCAGCAGGATGGCTCAGAGTATAAAACACTAGCTTTCATCTCTTCTTTGATTCAGTGTTCAGTCATCCACTGAGGAAACAGTCTAGATCACAAATCCACACCTAATTTATCAGCATGGGCATGATCCCCATCTCTGCTTTCAAAGTTTATGACTAATCTATCATCGAGTTTTAATAGCCTCCAGCAGAAGAAAGAGTTCTGGTAGGTCAGCATTGTGGTCACCATACAGTAAGAAAGATCCACATTCTACAGACAGAAATACTGCCACCTTTATTCCTCCCTGGTACATATGGCTTTGAACAATTTTCAGGTGAGTACATTCTCAACCTCAGTTCACATATACGCTATGTCCTGAAAAGCTCTCAATAATATTTTCCACCTTATTCATCTCTTCTTTAGGGAAAAGGTTCTGAAATCTAACTCAAAGTCCTAAAAAATTTCAGTATTCACCATGATACTTCAAATAATATATCTGCTTTCCTTTTCCACGTAATTAAAGAGGTTAATTATAAGAAACTTCACCTGATAGTGTTCATTCTCTCTTTTGTCTTCCACCTGCATGGCACCAAAGACTCCTTTTCCCATTACTGACAGGTGAACACATTTCAAGAAATCACATCTGAAGAGAAACAAAATATTCATTATATTACACATTTTTTAAGCAGTTTTCAGGTACCATATTTACTAGCTGATACATACCATATCAGGGCCTATAATCCACGATATTTGCTTCCAAGACCACGGGTGAGCTTTAGCCTGGTAAATATGGTTTCACCACTGCTGGGGCAGGCATCAGGCAGTGGCAGGTCCTGGTTGTGGCTGGGCTGCCCTTGGCCTGAGCAGGGCTGAGCTGGGTTTACCAGGTGCCTCATGGCCAAGTGCCCCTCGCCCAGCCTGTCTGAGCTCCAGCTCTGTGAGAGCTGCTGGGGAAGGGGCTGACAGACCCAGGCAGTCCCTGCCCACCGATCTGCCCCTGGGGATATTTGAGGCCTACAGAGTAGCTTTCACCCCTTCCCTGGTAGCAGGGGGAAGGGAGCAGATAGGGATGGGAAAATTTATTGAAAGAAAGCCAAGGGGACACCATACTAATGAGGAAAACTATCCTGCTATCAACACTATTCTCATCCCAATGAAAACCTCAGGATACTCATAACTCAGCATAAACATCCTCAATCTTCTTCAAGAAGACTGAAACTGTCAACCTTGGGATGCACTGGAACCTTGAAAGGCTCAGCGTATCTCCAAAGAAAAGGGGCAGATACTAGAAACACTCAGATAACAATTTTAATGTTTTATTAATAAGGCTTGCATGATTTGGACTACTAGAGCATTGCAGCATTAACTGTACTAATATAATCCTAGTTCTATCATCGTGGCTTGGATTCGTGGACGAAGATTTGGGAAGGGCTATGTACCTTTCCCTTAATGAGGTCTTGGGTGTAACACAGCAAACGTATATCTGCTAGAAACACTGAAATTCAGAATTAGCCGCTAAGGCTAGCTCTTTTCTCTGTATCACTCATTTCCTTAAACCGGAATGTTATCTTAGTAAAAGACTACATGATTAGCTGACAGAAAGCCAGGAATTAGATAATCTAAATGGTTTGTTCCACTCAAGGCTAGGAATCCTCTTCCAAAATGAAGAGAAATTAGTTGGGAATGGTGCTATGACAGAACCAGCAAAACACAGCCACTGTAAGAGCTTGAATCCATTGACATTAGTTTTGTAGCACTAGAGGTGTATTTTTGAAGTGAATGTCTTAGTCATTCCTACCTTACAATCATAGCATTACAGAGTCACTTGGGTGGGAAGGAACTCTGGGATGTCTGAGCCTTCTGCTCAAACCAGGAGGGCCAGCTCTAGAGTCAGACCAGGCTCCATAGAGTTTTCTCCAAGCAGGTCTTGGAAACCTCCAGGGATGACATCCATGCAACCTCACTGAGCAACCAACTTCCATGCTTGACTACCCTTGTGAGGAAAAAGCTTATTCTTATAGGCAACCTTAAGCATCTTGTTTCAATTTATACCTGCT
The DNA here is from genome assembly GCA_009769605.1 of Bucorvus abyssinicus. NCBI lineage: Eukaryota > Metazoa > Chordata > Aves > Bucerotiformes > Bucorvidae > Bucorvus > Bucorvus abyssinicus. The sequence goes on along the minus strand of CM020030.1, from coordinate 14,091,394 downwards.
CTTTTTGCCCTTCCCTGCTCCCCACAGCCATCTCTTCTCCAGGATGAACAAGCCCAGCCCCCTCAGCCTCTCCTCAGATAGCAAGTGCTCCAGCATTGATTGAGTAACTTGACATATCTCCTCTTACCTTACTTTAAGTTAAAGATGCCTGTGTTGCACTGGGTGGGCCAAATTGGACACAGCATCTAAATGTGATCTAATGAGCAATGAATAGAAGGGATACTCACTTCCCTGAACCTACTGTCTGTGCTTCTGTACCTAGCAGGCCTGAATACTGCTGACCATCTCTGCTAGCAGGGCAGACTGCAGGCTGCTAGTCTGCTGGCTTCCAGCCTCCTTCAGCATAACTCAGGTGGAAAGATGAAGACCCTGGACTGAGCTTAATTAGAGATCCTAGTTCCACTGGAATGGGTGGGGGTCCCCGGTGAGACTGGTCAGGCTTAGTACTACTCAGGGATCTGCTGCTCTGCACTATTTGGTAAAGTAGAAGTAGTCTTTGTTTATCTGCTTACAGAACCTGAGAGTCCAAACATTTCTGAAGATGTGACACCTGGCAGTTCCTCTTAAACATCCTGTTACAGAGAGTACTGGGAAGGAGCAAATAATAAGTGCGTTTATGGATAAGATGTTACGCCCTAGTACATTTCTTGAATTGTTCAATATCATCAAGTGTGTGCTTGAAAGGGCTTCTGCTATTGCTAATTAGATCCAGGAAATATTTATGATTTCATAAGCAAACAGTGTGGACAAAGGTTTCATTAAGTGCCATCATTTAGTGTATTTGTTTGGATAATCTACAGATAAATTGACTAAAATGTTGAAAGATATAGGATAATTAGATAATTAGAACTGTATTAAGAAAGGCAAAATGAAAATCATATATTAAGAAGCAGGTCTTTCAGAGTGATGTGGGAATTCAGAAGCAAAAATACACTACTGCTTATTATGACAATAACTCCATTTAAAATGGGACTCAGTAAGAGACATACCTAATTACTTGTAAAAATCTAATTTCCCAGAAAAGTGCTTTACACATATCACTGAATACCTGCTTAGTTCAAATAGCAGGTTCAACACAAGAAGCAGCAGTAAAAATTTCTCATCCTATGACACGTTTCTGAAAAGAGACAGAAAAGGTCTAGCTTTTTGACCATTCAGTGCCTGGCAAGTGTATTGGCATTGTCTGCTAGTGTGCTAATTAGTCTCAGCTGAGGCCATGAATTTATTGATGTGGACACTTGGCTTCTGGCAGTTGGATCAAGGTCACAAAATTCTTTTAATGTAGTTCTTGAACTCTGAATTAAAGGTGTATGTGTACAAGTGTTATTTGTAACTTGTTACTCTGCTAAAACTGCCTTAAGTCAGTACAGTCTTAAGACCATTTGATCCCACTGTCTATGTGCTAACCCTTCTCTTAACCCGTGTGTATTAATCCTTGAAATCTGGGGAAGTGCCTTGTCACTGCGTCTCTCTGGAAGCAGCACCTTAAAGAGGTGTTATTTCCAAGAATGACATCTTGGTGTCAGCAAAATACTAGAGTTCCGTGCTAAGTCATTTCTAAAAGTATAGTCTTCCAAGAAAGGTCATTCAGGAAATTGATGGAAGGCCATAAATAAAAACTTCGATGTTATGCGAGTAGGCCAGTTACTACAGTGACCACAATTTTCAGCAGAGAAATTAGTCATACTGTCATTTTCTCTTGATCTAATTTCCCTAACCACTGCCGACTACAGTTAAGTTTATTGTTCTACTTATGTATACTAAGATCTATTTTGTATTATTTATCACTAAGTATATCCTAATGCATTGTTTATTTCCCATCCTTGCTCTTAGTCCTATTTAATGGAATCCTATTTTGTTATCTGTTTCTCTGTACCCTCTTGTCTTTCACTGTTTTGTGTTATTTATTACCCTATTTTCCTGTTTCTCTTTTTCTTGTGCTTTTGTCTAAGACCAATGTGTTTATTTCCATCTGCACAGGAACAAAACCAAGGGGCTATGCTCACACATGTGGTAGGTTGAGGCAACCCTGTTTCCATATTTATATAGGCAGCTAGTCTTCTTTTCTCTGTTCTTTTCAGCTGCAGTTATAGCTGGCTCTACAGCTGGTTCTCTGTGAGATGGTAGACTGGCTAGGGTGGATTGGAAGAGGTATGACACTGTTAGGGCTTCCTGGAATGTTTGTGGAAACTCTGGGGAAACCAGAAGTCAAAAATTAAGCCAAAATTCAGGTGTGAGTAGAATGCAACAGGTTAGAAGGTCCTTCGTTACTTTTCATTTTTCATTGTCATAGAAATTAAGCATGCTTTGAATGCATGGTATCATGTTTTATGTTTCCTTTGAATTAATGAATGTATTTCTTTCTCACAATTTGTGAGATCTTCCAAATTTCCAACATGGACAGCACTGAAGGAATCAAATTTAAATGACAAAACATTCAATTAAATAAGAGCTTTCGGTTTTTTGGGTTTTTTTTTTTTTTGGGGGGGGGGTGGGGGGCGGGGAGGGGAGAAAGACTTTGGGACCAAGAAACAAACATTTGAAAAAAAATTAGTTTTACACCTACAGCTTGGGTATCTGATGCCTAGGAAAATAGGCCTATGAAATTAAAAGACATAGAATTTCTAGTTACAAGAAGGTTTCTTTTGCCTGGAAAAACTGACTAATAAAATGGGGTTTTAACTCATCCTTCTTTAAATGTCCACAGTGCCATTATGAATTGATCATCTAGATTCTTGTACAGTCAATGGAGAGTTAGATGTGTTTTGCATGCAATTGTCTTGTTTTATATGTTTTAGTATGAGATTAATGGAACTATAGAAGTGACTGTTTCTCTCCTGTTGCCTATAAAGGCAGCCTAAAAGAGTCTCTCAGATGCAGATATTGTATGATTACTCTTAAAATGAGGTGATATGCCTCCTCAGCCACTGATGAGGAAAGCAGCATGGCATCTGTTGGTGAAAGTTCAGCATGCCTAATTTGTGTTTACAGAATTAGATTTGCCAGAAAGGTACCAGCAAGTGCTGTCCATAAGGCACTGTTTTCCTTCAGCGAGCTGCCCTCATGCTGGCCTTGCATTCTGGAGCCTGTGAGGAGAGATGCCAGAGCACAAAGCAGGCTGCTTTGTGCAGAACAAATTATAAAATGCTGCTAAAACAGTTAGTTATACCACTTTTTTAAAAGGCTGTAGAAATAATAAGAGCATATAAACACTAGAGCATGAGCTCTAGTGTATTGTACAATGCAGCAGCTTCTGTACTCCTTAGGATCATTCTGTGACGATACTCTGTAATGATACCATTATATTATTACTCTGTATCATTACAGAATATGAAAAAAAAATTCATTTGCATGAAAAATTCCTCTAAATTTTTTTTCTTCCTTGTGCAAATTTGACTATGAAATTCCTATCTTTCCCTGAGATTAATCTGTCTCTGTCTATCAGTTTATCTCTTTAGTCTCACTGATGCTATGAGGAGGAATAGTGTATAATTGCTTTTCAAGAATTAATCACAAGCATTAGACATGTTGTTATGAAGCAAGTCTGTAAAGTATGTTAAGCATACATGCTTCTAAAATAAATGGTAACAATTATTGTCATCTTTACAACTCTCTGCCTTGGCAAGAACAAAAAGAAATGGCATATGTCAGAATCCTCATAAAGAAGAGAATAGTTTCTCCTCATAAAACAAACAAGTAACAACCTACAGTGTATCCTTTGTGGCCCTAAAATGTCCATCATACACATTTGTACACTATATCCAAAATAATTTCCATAGTATTGTTCAAATAACTTATTCTGCTGATTTATTGTTCCACTTTCATCAGTCATATTGTACCATCACCAGTTACAACATCAGCCATTAACCTTGCAATATCATGAAAAGGACAGCCTAACCTCACTGCAACTGAACTTCACGATGAAATACCTAATAACTGATAGTCGAAACTCCCTATTATATATTTTACAAGTATTGCAAAGTATTTCCTTTACTTATATTTAAAAATATATTTCTAAAGCTTTTAATAAACAGCAAACACCAAAACGTGATCAATAACCATTACTGCTAAAGTTAGGACTGAACCCTTTATTCCAGTACTTGCTAACTTTATGAATAATGCTGTTGTGGTCTGAAGGGTTATCCATACGCATGAGTTAAGTATGCACAGAACTTCCACAAGATCAAGGTCATAACTTACTGAATGAGCCTTTTCCTCAGTTATTTTTGGACCAAAAGCATGTTATGCTAAAGCTTAAGTTGCGTCTGCTATATTTGCTGATGGCCTCCAAACCAAATTTTGCTAAACCTACAAAACAGGGTTAGATTTGCCTCATACATTTAGCTTTGAGAGTCTGCAGTGCTTCATAGTTTAACTGAAAAGACTGTCTGTCCTTAATACAGGGATTAAAGTAACATACTTTGTTGCACAATTTGCAATATTGTGTTTGAAATCTCTGCAGGATCACCCAACCTGCTGAGCGTAATTTCAGAACCTAGCAGTACCATTAAAAATAAATGTTCTATTGACTATTCCACCAAATCGCCATTACAACAAATGACAATTACAACAAACGGGATACCCTAAAATGTCTGATCTCTGTCCCACTGTATGTTGATTCTATGCTGAGTTGTCTGATGTTTGAAGAATATGCCAAAACCCCACCTCCCTGATTTTCTGCATTTAAGCCTTTGAAATGAATTCTCAGGCAGTGAAAAGTCAACATGCCCCCTATTCTTTGCTTTATCAAGTCATATCATGTCTTGCCTTAACAACATTAATAAAACAGTGCAACCATGATGACCTAGAGAGAGCTCTTGTGTTAAATATATGTTGGAGTCTTTTTCATGGTGTGATTTCTTGACCTTCTTCCAGATCTCTCTTATATGGTGTGTCACTAATTATTTGCATCTTTTCCAGCCTGTCTCTTTCACAGACTATCAAGCTAGTGAAGTGTTTATTTTTGTTCACTGTATAAGCCATTGATATATGGGAGTGGTAGCTAGAAATATATAAATGCCTGGAGTTCAAATCCATTCTTATATTTGACCTTCATAATGTGAACAAGTAGATACAGTTAAAGTTGATGAACTATGCTGAATGAATTATATTTAGACAAGTTACTAGGTCTAGGAAACACTTCATTTTCCTTGGATTTTATGACTATGGTTCTGTGCTCTTTATACTTATAATTCTCAGCAGTTTTGAGAATTAAGTGTATGTCCAGCCATATTTTTGAATTATGCAGCTCATCTAACTGAGGATAGGAATACATGAGGACCTAAGGGGCAGGAAAATTTTTTCTGCAGAAGCAGTGTTCTTCATATCACAATGATAGGCCACTGAAATTTTCATTTAGCTTTTTCCTCCTCTTTTTATGTTATTGCCACAGGAGTGCAACTATGCTGAGAGAAAGACTCCATAACATTCTTACTCTGGCCAATATCTCTAGGATGAATTGTTCCAAATTTACAAAAGATACCTGCAGCTCAGATTCTCAGAGGGACTTCAGAAAAATCTGTTCTGAAAGATTTCAACTTAGAAGAATGCTACCCAAGAGGGCAAGATGTTTTCACTTCACAGAATCATCAATTCAGAGGATAAATTAAGGTAGCATTATAAATCCTTCTTTAATATAAATGAGGGAAGCCTGCCCCTCATTATTACATTTTGCATGGCTGCCATCGTTCTCTGGTGCCTTAGGTAGAACTTAGGCAAACTCTAGGTGTTCGAGCTCCAAGATTCTTAGCATTGCCAGCTTCTCACAAGTTTCCCGAAGTCCTTGATTTTGGTGATTACACTTCAACATCTAAATTTCCCTTTTTTGGACATGTGTGGTAGAGCCACAGCGTTGAAATAACAGTCCCTTTCCCTCAGCATGACAAGCCTTGTGGAATGAGCAAAGGGAGGATTTAATCAAGTCACCAACTTGGCTGAGTGTGAGGATCAGCCTTGCCCTGTGGTGGGTCCACTGGAACTGGCTGTGTCTGGCATGGGGAAGCCCTGGCCTTGCCTTACAGAGGCTGCGCTGTAGCCCCTTGCCAGCGCCTGAGCACCGGCACCCAGTACAGTACTTTTTTCTGCAACCTATTTGTGCTTAAACCAATGTGTTAAATTTATGTTCTTAAACTCATATTCTTGTACTAAAATTACAGCTGGGCTTAAAGAAAAAAAGAAATATAATATTTCATATGTTTTAAAACATAACTGTTACTATTCCAACTTGCACCTGAGATCTGTATTGCTAGCTTTGTCTCATGAAAGGGGACCTGTTTTGTATAGAGAGGCAGAGAAATAGTATCAGTCAAATATAAGCCATAAAAATACTTAAGTATCAATGATTTGGTGTTGGTTTTTTTTTTTTAAACATGATGTATCTGCCTAGACTACCCAAAAGTCGTATGGAATTGGCGCTAGTGTGGGGTAAGAGACAGTACTCACCCACAGTGCTCGCAGGAGGAACACAGTGGTTCCCAGTGACCTGAGCATGAAATCTGCAGTGGAAAATGCTGCCATGCAGCTCAGACCATGTCATTCCTCTCCCCTTATTGTTCAGCATGGAGAATGGCAGTCCTGAGCTGGTCGTCTTTCAGCAGTACCATCACACTTAGCTGTTTCTCTCACTGCTTCTTCAGACCTTCTTCCAGACTCTTGCCTGCAACTACCTTCACTCTAAAAGTTGACTTCATTGGCCTGTTTTTCCGTAACCGATAGCTCAACAGAAATGCAGCTGAAATATAAAATATTCTCTTCCAAATCCTGAAAATATCCACACCTTAACTAATACTTCTCACCTCCATCCTCAACCATTTCATCACTTTCTCTTGTTCTGCACTGACTGATCTCCACAGGCACGTAGTAAGCAGTTTCTTCCTTTAGGGCTATTTGTGCAAGTGATGACTCATCCTTCCTTGTTGTGATATCATTAACATTTTTTCAGATCACTGAGATAGGTGTCTTCCTGCCTTGCAAACTGCAGGTGCTGTTGAATACATTTTTTTTTTTTTATTTTTAAGTACACTTGTATAAAAAGGAAGTATTTCATTACTAATGTAAGATGTAGCAACACCTATGTGTTTATACTTCTTGAGGCTTCTTATTTGGTATAACATCTTAATTAATTATCACCCTTTCATCCGAAGGGGCTCTGTGATGCAAAACTACCACCAATTCTTCAGTTATGCAGGAAAATCACCCATTATTCTATCATTTTGCTGTACAACTGAAAAGTTGATTGTGATTTTACAATTCTGAATTGGTTGTTTCCCTTGCATGCTCTTTTTGGTTTTCAGAAGTCATATTAATCATTTTATCCTTGCCTGTGACAAATAAATGCATAGTTCAATGCAATCTTCATGTATAAATAATGTGCTTTTCTGAATGTGCCAACCAAAATGTGATGAATGGTAGGGCCATCTTCAGTCTCTCCTTTAGATTTTCTTGTGATGTAGTAGACAGAAGGAGGATTGAGTCTCAGTCCCTAGGGATGTGTTGCCATTGTAATGGAATTAATAGAGCTGATAAAATGAATAATTTATGATGCAGTATCTCTTGACAAAGCTTCTCAGAAGAGTTCAGTACAAACCAGCTAACTTCTGTTTAGGAACTGGCAATCACTGCCCCACCTTTTTTCTTTTTTTTTTTTTCCCCCCCTCCTCCAGTTAACAGCTATTATAAATCATATAATAATTACTGTCCTTTTATGTTCTTCCCTTTAACAAAATATAACTAAGGAGGATTTACGGAGTCAAAATAAACAAACAAAAGAAGATACATAAGAAAAAGCTTTTCATAACAAAACCACAATATTTCTATTTGAACAGAGGGATTTAACTTATTCCAGTAAGCTAATATATATATATATATATTTCCTGTACTCAACACCTATGTGATATACTCTAGGATCTTCTCATTTAAAGACCATTAGTAGTAGTACCTACTTGCTTTTTAACCATTCTACCTGTATCTACTCCCAGCACTTTAAATATGAACTGCTTATTCATGACTCAGATGTGTTTCAATCCCAAGATTAAGTACCAGTGCACTTGGGTTCCTCAGGGTTCCAATTTTCAGGTGCTTCTGGGTAGATGTTACATCTTCTTTGTTTCTCAGAAAACTTCCAGCTCCACAGAACCACGAAAAATGACCATGGAGAGTGAGGAAAAGACAAGTCATTGCTTGTTTCTTAAGGTTAAGATGCATGTCCGTACCTCAGTTCAACAACATTTATTATTTATTATTATTTACTAACATAGCATTCTTCTTCCGGAGAACTGTTGAGTCAGTCAGAGAAAACATGAAATAAGGCAAAGCTGGCTTTAAGAAGTGGTCATACAGGATTTGGAATATCAAACTGTCATGAGCAGGATGGAACATATCCCAGAATTACAATCTACAGTTACAAAAACACATCTACGTATATTATGGTAGTTTTATCCCTGATTTTACTTTGACTTCATATTGGTCATCAATCAAGGGGAAAGTTGCCAGATACTGTTATAGATGAAATGACACTAAGTGAGATAATCTTGGTTTTAAGTTGGTTTAATTTCAAAATTCTTTGAAGACAACAGAACTTCAGACATACTAAAAAACCCCTGTTTAAATTATACAGCATTTTAGATTAAAAGCATTAGATACATTAAATTATTCTGAACTGCATGCATTTAAGTAATGTCTGAATGGGAGACTATACAATCCTGGACCACTTCATCTGATTAGGAAAATTTAAATTATACAGAGTAGAGCTAATGAGAGACATGAAGATGAAGTTATATCTCCCTTAAGCCATCTGGTCAATCTACATCTATTCTTCACATTTACTGTTCTGTTAGTTTATCCAAAAGAAGGTTAAAAAGGTAATTTAGTAGAGTCATCAGTAATTGAAAAGATTTCCAATAAAACAGGACACTTGAATTAACCAGCCCAAAGAAGTACAAAGTTCAGTGGCTGAAATTCAAACCTATATAAATTAAGACTGGAAAAAAGACATACATTATTAACAGTGAAGATAAGAAGCAGCTGGAAGAATTTGTAGGGGCATGGTAGTCACTTCTAGTCTTTAAACTAGGATTGCAAGCTTTTCTACAATAAATGCCTTAGCTCATGATTATTCATTAGTCACTAGAAAAGCAGAAGTTGTGACAGATTGGTTCTATATAGGGTTTACATGGTTTTATTAAAAAGATACAAATTTAAATATTTTTAAATATTAGTTGTAAGAAATAAAGCTATTTATGAATAAGAATTAGTAGAAGTGGTGCAAAGTATTCTATCAAAACTGAAACTATATTTACTACCAATAATCCTAATATGCAGCCATCTACCTCTCCTCCTGTGCTCAACAGGGAGTTGGTATCTAGGCTTTCATTGCCCTCCTGCTGTACACCTCTGCGTAGTCACAGCTGAGACAGTGTTCCTGCAAGCCTGATAATCAGGAAGTTGTTCCCTCTGCCCACTCTTGCAGGCAAGTTTGATCTGATTTAGCTATGCTTTTGCTGACAGTCACATGGATTCTTAGGCATGATGAAGGTGAGTCATTAATTAAAATTAATTGAGTGTAGGTACAATCACTCAAGTACTTCTGCTGGTTTGTATGTTATTTCTGTATCTCTCCTGACACACAGTGACCAAAAAAGGGGATATGAGCTGGCCTAGGTTTCTTTTTATTTTGTTCGCCTAGCAGTTATGTAACCATTAAAAAGTATAGAACTGCTGATATAAACTGTGTGAAAAATGAAGAAAAGAATAACTGTATTTTAACTGCTGTACCATCCCAGCAGCGATGTTGAACATTTTCTGCCCCTGTGTATGAGGCACTATGGTAATCATAGATGTTACCCTTTAAATGCAATTTTATAACTGTTTAGAAAGAGTATATAGTAAAGTTTTGGCAAAATACAGTTCTTTATGCTTCAGTGTTTTCCATTGTTGGTCTTTAAGAAGGATGCTTTTAGTTGAAGACTTTTGATGTTAACATTATTATTGCTCTTTTGATAACAGTGGTAGCACATAAATAAATACTGGCAGAATTTAGACATGAAGCTTAAAATTGATATTAAAGTCTCAGTCCTGAACATGCTAAAAAAAAAATGCTCAGTGATGTTTCTTGTCAAATCTTTACTGTTTTCAAGTGCATAAAAGCTCATGATCAGTATGGAAAAGTTTAGCACAAAAAAACCCTCCTATTTTTTAAAGCCAGAGCAGAATTATGATGCAAACTAATTACTATTCTGTGGAAGTACCACAGCAGAAGTTAATATCAAAATTAATTTATATTTCTTTCTTATATTTTTGTATTTTCATGGTAAAGTTGTTTGAAGTTCCTTATTAGGTAAATAATTACTTCCTCTGGAGTTGGGACAGTGGTCAAATGTGCTCCTTCTATTATTAGCTTCTACAGTGCTCACCATTAAGTGACATAACCTAGTTGTCATCTTCAAATAATAATGGACTATATTGGTATTGGTATTTGAGGAACTTTTTTTCTGTAAAACTTAGACTGTGTAGGAAAAAAAGGAATGTGCAGCTTACAGTGTAAATAGTTATTAAAGCTATTTTACATGTGCAGACAAAATTCCCATTAAATCTTATGATGCAATATTTAGCATGGCAGCATGACCTGCAGCTCTGTCATGCCACCTGTATTTAACAGTCTCTCAGCAATGAAGAATCTACATTACACTTGTAATAGGTGCATTTGGTATCATCAGTTTGAAAGTTTTCCTTTCAAAGTATCATTCAGCGTAAATATCTCTTGATACTTTCCCAGCAAGAAGTTATTGCTCTATCTTCTGCAGATGGATAAAAAATTATTCTTCTCCTTTTTTCATTAAAGTACTTGAATATTGTTTGTCTGATCATCCTCTTCTAAGGAGTAAGGAATACAAATTTTCTCAACATTTCTAAGTAGGTTTCTGTAATTTGCAGGAATATTCTGAGTAACAAACTGTTTTCACAACTCTTGTGATGCTTGCCAAAAATCTTGAGCCTGCCAAAGGAGATTTTGTTCCAGTGTCTTTAAACTAGTTCTCACAGCTTGGTGGAAAGCATGTACTCCAGCTCTGAATCTTGTTTTCAGTAATAGCCATTATAGCGCATCAACCATTGCAGCATCTCTAGAATTTCTCAAATAACTTCAGGACCAGAATAATTATATGACTTTTACAACAAAGGGCAAGTCTAGTTTGTTCTCCCAGAGTAAACATTGATTAAGCATTTTGTAAACTGAGGTGCAAAAACCAACAAAATGCAATGTCAGTAGTGTCCTGGAGCTTATCTCTGTCACCGGGTGTTACCAGAGAAACACAACAGTTGTTGCTGCCTTCATGTTGAGTGTCTTATAGACATTCTCCTAGAGAGCAAAGCCTGAGACACTGCCTCTCCTCTGCATGTAGACCCTCACTTATACTCTTGAGTATAGCAACAAATTTTTTTCCTGGGTCATTCTATCATTCTTATAAAAAAATGGTTTTTTCCTCAAAATATATTGTGTATCAGGTTTCTTTGCAAAGTGAACGTGAAAAGAAATACTGATCTTTAGGACAGGCTTATAGAATACTCATCGTAGGAGTTATAAGGGAATAGAAAAGTATGAAAAAGATATTTCAAATTTCAGATTTGCTTTTTAATCTCCAGAATTCTGGTTCATTTAATACTAATAAATATAAATGGGAAGTGACAGATTTTCTCTCATTCTTAGGGGCTGGCTGAGTCCCTTGCTTTAGTTATGCACATTGCTGCCCAATCTCTCTAGGTCAGATAACTCCTTATTGCAAGCCAATATATTCATAAACAATATATCTCAGGAGCCCACTGCTTCCCTATAACTCTGCAGGAGATGCTGTCAGTCAAGCTATTTGAAAATCTTATGCCTCTTAGATCTTGAACGTTGCCAAAGCTGTATTTTCTTAGTGTGTAATCTATGTGAGAGGGCAGGACCTGAAATGGTGAGTCATACCTAGCAGAGCATCCTAGCTTGGACACAGCAGCTTCTATGGGCATGGGAGAATTAAGCTATTTTGTCTAAAGCGAGTGAGCAATCAAATGTGGTAGGTTTAAATTTAAGCTTTAAATTCATATTAAGTTGCCAGATGCACTATCCAAGATTAAAGGTTTCTTTAGACTCGGTATACAGACACCCATCATCTGCTTTTTTGGCACTGACAAAATAACTTTTAATTTTTTTTTTTTTCCTGTAAGCTTATTGTTTGTGCTTTGCCCTGGAGATCACGGAATTATGAGGTATTTCTCTTGAGGAATCACCCTGAAATATTTAAGAAGATTTACTTCCTCCCCCCAGAAACCCATGCTACTGTAAGAACATTTCCCATTATACTATTGCTTCAGGGGTTTAGTTTTTTTTTTAGGAAGACATTTTGTGGCTATTACTCATTTTCTGTTTCTGCGTTAGATGCAACCTAAAAGATGTGCCTTTTAAAAATCTTTTTTAGCTTTTGTTGATATGAAGGGCATACATAAGTGCTACAAAAATAACGACTCTGTTCATAATTTGTCCTAATAATTGACTATGATTAGAGACATCTGGCTGGAGAACAGATGATTCTCCTTCTGGAGCGAATCAGAGAAAAGCTATCTGGACATTTGTTTAAGAGACAAAGATACAGTTAGACAACCATTTCAGCTTATCTAATGTTTCAGTTTTGGTTTTGCTTATCACTTACTTTTCTGCAACTCTTAAGACTTCCTCACTGAATCCTGTAGTGGAATATACATAACACAGTGGAAAGAAGTAAGCAAGGTGATGATTCCAATAAGCTTTGTGTCACATTTTCCTAAGCTCCCAGTTTGAGAGCATGTGCAGTCATTCCCAAATTGTTGTCACCAACCTGTAAGTATGGATGATGATAAATGCAATGATTTTATTCCAAATCATTACTTTAAAATCAGGTCATCTCAAATGTGTGTACAAATTGATATATGACACAATTCTTTACAAGTCTGATAAATAAGTAAGTAGCATTTCCATCATTAAATTTTGTATTTTGAATCCTGATCTTTCCTTAAGGAGTCTTGCTGTCTTGAGTCTTGTGTTTTCTTAAAAAAAAAAAAAAAACTCTTTTATTAACACTATACTGTACTTCAGTGTTATTCTAGCCCTGCATTCCCTATTCCTGAACACTCCAATGGCATCTAAAGCACATCGTTTTTTTCATCAAAGAATTGTTGCTTCCATGCTGTCTATATGAGTTAAATTAGAGGTTTTCTACAACCTGGACTGATCTAATGAAGTAATCTTTCATTTCAATAATAGTTTGGCTTTAATTAGCATCCTGGCTACCATGATTCATGGAAAATACATGGGATAGCAGTGTTCTCTCTTAGGATCCAAGCTATATAGCCATATTTATTTTGTAAGGTGGCAAGTTTTTTAACAGTGTGATATAATAAGGCATCTTATGATACTGCCTGCATGATAAAAAAAAACTACTCATGAGCAACAGACATTCAAATTGCCCAAACTCTGTTGTGGCATAAGATCAAACAATTAAATTCTGAACTAATTCAGAGCAAAATTCTAGTCAAAGTTTCTGAGATGGTATTTCTGCCCTAATTTTCCCTGTTTTGTTTAACTTAAATCATGAATATAGTAAAAAAAAAAAAAACCAAAACTCCACCAAAACCCAAAACAATCAGCCTTTTAAATGCTTGGCTTGTCTCTGCTGTCTTGCTCTAGGCACTAGCTGAAAAATTAAAGCACAAGGTTTTCTGAGTAATGTGGGTTTGTAATGATTTCTGTGCATAGGTAAGGGGAGTTTACAGAGAATGTTGAAATCCCTTCAGGAACCTGGTCTGCTAAAACAAAGATAGGGAAAAAAAAAAAGGGATATTGTTACCAGTAAACAGCCTACTAAAAGAAATGTGTCTTCTCTAAAATCTTGTCAAAACTACTTTCACATTTTTGAAGTTCAACTAAAACACTACGGCTGTGATTTTTCTTTTTTTAAAATATGTTTGGATTTGGTATCGTTTTCTACATTCGTATTAGTGCAACAAGCCGACAGCTAAGCCTGTTTTCCATATATGAATGTAACCATCTTGAACCAACAAGGTCTCTTGAAGACTGTTGTTTCAGAAGAGCAAAAAATGTGGATGGTGAAGAACAAGGCTTAAAGGAAAAGAACAGCCACTTACCATTTTTTACTTCAATAAACATGTCAGGATGGATCCCCCTGTGTTAACATTTTCCCTTCTCATGAAAAGTCCCTCTGAAAGTTATTCCAGAAACTACAATTTTTGTAGGAGGAGCTCTCTAAAGACTCACAATGTAATATGACAGATTACTATGTTTTGCTTCTTAAAGATATTTCATTCATTTCATCCATTTCATCCTGGCCAAATATTCTCTTGAGAAAATGCGTTGCTGCATTCAAAAGAAAGGATTAATTTGGCTTAAGTTGTTTTGTTAACCGGGTTGTTTACTTTCTGGGTCATCTCTTGGTCTCTGTGAGACTTAAGATTTTCTTAACAGATCAGTGTTTATGCGTATCTGTTGCTCAACAGATGTCTTGGACACTAAGGTCTCCCCTGATTAGAGTATTTGTTTGTGTGTGCAACTATTCCCAATTGGAGAATTATACTTGCTCTGAAATACAGAGCTAATTAACACAAACTCCACCTGTGCAAACTAAAAAACATGACACTTGTTCTGTATGAAACATTCAAGTTATCCAAAAGGCACAAGTAAAAATGAGTGACATACAAGATTATTTTTTTGATCAATATTTCAGAAGACTCTGTCTCCAAGGAATGAGAAATCACATGTTTTTCTCAATTTTAACGGCCCTGTTCCTTCACGCTCATGTTGTTGGCCTTTCCCTCCATGGGTGTAGTCTTTTTTCTAGTAAAAAATAGAAGTCTTGTGAGTAGAAGCTTTGCACAGTAAAGAATCTTCAGTTCTTCACTTCTGCAAGTCCCAGAGAAATATGTACAAACTTGAAATCTCATTAGGAGATATAATTTTGAGTTCCTTCAGCATTTACCAGCTCACTGAAAGAAATTAATTATTTGAGAGATCTTTTTCACATCCAAGTTAAAAGAAAACAACATATCTTTTTCCACTAAATGAAAGAAATGGAGAACTACAACTAATTCACTGTATTGTAATTGATTTATGAGGTTCTAATTTCATGTAAGCACGAAATATGAAAAGGTGTGAAATCTGCATAGTTTTCTAACTGTTATGCATGCAGTTAAACTAACTGACCATGAATTTGTTGGTAGTTGAGCTTTGAAGTGGTACAAAACCGGAATACAGGTAGGTATTATTTTAATGAACAGTGATGTGTGAAACGAATCATAGCCTTGTCAACAAGGCAACAGTGAATTATATCCCAGTCATGGTTAAGAGAAGATAGGACAAACATGCTGGGTGTAGTTTTCAAAAGCTGCTAAAGGTTGGTCGGTTTGATATTTCTGCATGAAAACTGTAAAATGAAGGTGCTTTACAAGTGCTTATTATCAGGAATAACAAATATAACAACACAATATTCATGCATTCATAAGGTTTTGTGAACATGGGGCAAGCCTTCGAATGAATTCTGTTTGTATTCAATAATTGTAACAGCCAATTCTTTCTCTGATACATGCTTATAGTAATAGAATTTTCCTGAACATATGGAAACAGGATAGAAATATCTAAATGAAATATGAGGAATGTTGTTGCCTTATTTGGATATTTTTATTATTATTTTTTAATAGTTGCCTAGGAATGTTTGTAATTTCTTTTCAGGAATCCTCAATATTAAAACATAAGGCTACTGCCTTACCATTGCGGCAAATGTTACCTGAAACTCATTGAAATTTAGGAATAAAGATCAGAGAGATTCAGTTGACTCATTTTTGTAAGATGTTTGTCTGGCTTTTTTGCTCATCTTGTTCAGTGAGGTAGGGCCTTCAGACTTTAAAATAACAACCCCCCTTTTTAAAAATACTTCTGAAATTATTCCTGTTCATTCTGTAATCCTTTGTAAAAGAACATGGATTTAGACAACCTTTTAGAAGTCAAAGTAACAAGAGCTTCCCTCCTGCTTACACCCTGGAAAAGACCAAATACTTATGTTATCTATTGACAGTCATGAAAAACAAGTCTCCCCCAAACTATTCTATATGCAACTCTCTGTTTTATTCTTATAAAATTGAATTATGGTAGACACTGAGGATGCTAATCTTTAAATAAAATATTAGATACAAACAGCTTATTGGAATACATTTAGTTACAAGTAGATTTTTATAACTGCTTAGAACTGATATATTTTAATTTCTTAGATGGTCACACCCCCTTAAAATGATTATTCTAAAGCTTTCACTTTTACTTTAGCCATGACCTACTTTCTATTAAGATGAGTACTTTGGCTATAAATATCGGGCGCCTATTTCATAAGCCTTATTCTCATACAATAATAGACGTTATCTAGATGCTTTCAGTAAAGCTTTTCCTCTTTCCTTCACTATTCCTAGGTTATTAAAAGATTTTATTATATTTTTCAGGGAGACAAGTGAGTGGGGGGAGGAAGGGCTTGTTAAGAAATTCATGATGTCCTTTAGTGAGATAATTAATCTCTGAAATTCTTCACTCTTTGTCTTGGTAGAATCATTAAATACCTTCTGTACTGCAGTGGAAGGACAAGTAACAGAATCAGCAGTGAGTTGCACTTAGTATGAACGAGAAAGTAAATAATAAAACCTTAGCAGCTGCTACCATCTGGATGGGAAACGCATCAAGGAACTTGCAATCACTCTTGTTAGTAAGGAAATACAGAAGTCTTGACATCCGAAACAGTGACTATGTGTCATATCCAGGCACGCTTTGTGATACAGAGTGCATAGTGATGAGCTTAAGAGGATGGACCAGGATATAACTGCTAAGAATTCTATGTAGGGCTGGCGCTTTGTTTTGCCCATTACAGCTCAAATACAATGAACACACTGTCCCAGAGACTTGCTGACCTGCTCTAACTAGGCACAAGTTTGCAGTTAACTAAGTTGAGAACAGGATTCTATAGACTTAGATAAGTGAAGTTTCCTTATAGAAAGCTCAGCAGGTTTAATCAAACATTCTTTCAATTGAGGCTGTGTCATTGTTTTAATTTCTGAATTTTCAGGTTTTCCTTTCCTTTTCCTGTTGCTGAAATAAGACTCTTGATGGTCTCACTTTTCTCCTTGGAGAGTCTCCTGGCTGCCTTTGTTCACACTCTGGCACCATTTCCATTGAACACTTCTGCTGAAAATACATTTCTACATTGTATTAGCTACAGATTCTCCTTTCCTGCCTGATGCCTTCAAACACTGTCTCCTCTCACATTCCATTCTTGGATGCTTTTTCTGGGCTTGGAGCACAGCCGCAAATCAAGCCTAAGCAATCAAGGTAGTGGCCATGAATAATAAAAGAGGTTGCAACATGACCTAAACCATACCAAATAATATCTTTGAACCAGAAGTTCCTCCTGGATTACACCTGCTTTAACAGTAGGCTGATTTTCTGAATAAGCAGAAACTGCCCTCAGCAAGACCCAATACTGGGTAAATAACAATTGTAATTTTATCTGGATTTTTATCAGGTTAAGTTAGTTTTGTTAGCATTTTCACAGCTTCAGTCAATGATGATTTAGAAGCATTAAGGTGAACACAGAGAAGGAAGAAAATAAGAACAAATAATAAAAAAAAACAGCCATGAGTTGGCCCGATTCAAACTAGGTTGTGGTTTTCAGTGTATAGGGACTGTTTGTTACAGAGTTGTTTAGAGAGGTGCTATTTTTTTAATTCACAGTAAAAAAAGACTACTATCAATGCTGTGACTTCTCTTGTAAGAAAGGAGATTTAAGAAACATACAGAGTGGCACATTTGATCTGTTCACCAAAACTGCAAACACACAGATCTCTAGGTATGTATTTTCCAGAGGGTTTTTGATTAAGACAGCTACATAATTTCAAACAGAGATGAGAGAATTTCTGAACTGCAAGAAAGCTTTATTTCAGTATTATTTTAAATCCACAGATGAGCTGTCAGAATAAAGATAAGAAATGTACTCTTCAAAACAGTATCTGTTTAATTTATTTGGGATTGAAAAGGAAGAAAACTTTTTTTAAATACCATTCAGTATTACAGCAGATTAACTTGTAGACAAATTTTCTGTTTTCCTAATTTATGATTGCTGTGATTTTTTTAAATTTTTTTTTTTTTTTTAATTGAAATGAAGAGTGGGTCTATGAAGCTACTGATCTTGAAACCCTAATTAAGCTTGCAGTATTTTTGTTAGTGAGATGCTAGGCAAAGATCACAGGAAAACTTGTTCCTTTAAACAGTGGCACAAAAGGTTATAAAGAAATTACAAGCATCTCTGAAGCTTTTTGACATAGTCATGTGCTTCTTCCTTTCACTGCAGTCTAATACTAGGAAGCGTATTATTCTTTTCTTGCAATTTTGATATCCATTCACACTGGAGTTTGTTTCCTGATGACTTAAGGCCCGCTTTTATGCATCTTCAGATGAAGACAACTGAAACGCAGGACAGAAGAATTTCTATTACTTCTCTCTGATCTCACAGTATGTCTACAGAGCTTTTTATTTCCTGCCCTCCTCCCTCCTTCCCTCCCTCCCTCCTTCTTTTTCAAATATCTGTGATTTCAGCATTAAGTTAAAGAAAAATACTTAAAAGTGAAACCGCTTCAGCAATGGGAAAATTTTCCTTATAGATGTAATGACAATAGTGAGATTGTGTAGGCTTATCTCAGAGTGCACCGTACACGTAATAAATTTCTTGCCCTCCTGTTTTGGGTAGGTAGAGTTCAGAAGAGCACACAAAAAAGACATTCAAAACATGGGGCACTAGAAATGTCTCAGAGTCTTAGTCCAAGGGAAATGAATTTCAGCAGACCCATTACTGTTCATTCTCACAATCTTTAGTCCAAGGGTTACCTGGAAAAAGTAACAATAAAACATAAGTTGATGCTGGGTCACTATGGCATGTGAACTCCCCCAGCTTCCTGGTAGATCTAACAATGCAATACAGGGTACATGTTGGCTAATTAGACTGAGAGTGCATGTGCTGCAGGTCACATACACAGAGATTCAAAGTCACGTCTGCCTGAGCCCCCCAAAGACCACCTCAGCCAATAAGCCTACCTTGGAAACCCTCTCAACCAATGAGAGCTGAATATGAACACAAGCCTCTATCTAACTTTGGGTATAAATGGAGAAGCCCTTTGAGTTGACCTTCCTCAGAGCAGCAGTTACTTTGCTATCCAAAGTAACTTCATGGGATTGAGTGTCCTTGCCTTATAGGTGAGTGGTCTGTGCATTTTCAATCATCATTCTAAGCATAGAGATAGTTACACACCATGTAGTATTGGTTTCCACTCACATCCCGAACCTGTAAGTTGTGTGTGCCAAAGCATTTGTAATAGAAGATCCTTGTTCGGTTTGACTGCTCTACCTTTATCTTGACACAATTAAACCGATTTTCGGAACATGTTTTGTCGGTCTTATGCATCTGTGACAGTCACGTGAAGATAACTTTGATTTGATTGATTTGAGCTAATTTTTACAGCTCTTTTAGCATGAACTGTGGATTTAAGGAAAACATTGTGTCATAAAATTTTTCTTCGTGGGAGTTTAAGTAGGCCTACATTTCATGATAGAAAAGGACATATACATCTATGCAGGAGAAATAAGTTTTACAGGAGGTGGCATTTCAGAAGAAGAGAGGGTACTTCAACAAAGAGCTTCGTTAGCAGATGGAATGAAGGTTTTTTTTTTTTAATCCAGGAGACAGAGTCTGCTAAGAAAGGGTGAGTGATTTACTAAAAAAGAGTTTTCATATAGCAACAGAACAGAGGAGGAGTTTTGGGCCCAATCCTAGTGTGACTGCAGAGGCTAAGTAGCTGTTGGTTTAAACTTAGAGTAAGGTCAAGATCTGCACAGAGGAAGAATGAATTTTGGTGAACACGTGGCTTTATGAATCAGTAAAACCAGGGAAGCAAGGAAATAGGTGAAAAAAAGCTCCCTTTCACCACACAATAGACAGTAACTGGTTACAAAGGTAAGGACATATGGGTACCATATGAACTCCTTTACACTGATGAAGCTTTCAGCAGCTACTGTAGGCACTTTGTGATACCAGAGTTGAGCCTTGAATCAGCTGTAATTTCAATTCTTATCAAGTCTTTACAGAAAATAAAAGAAGTTAGGAAGCTATTGGAGAAATTAAACAAAACAAAATTCTGGTGAACCAACATAATCTTCTAATAGTAAATTTCAAGCAAACTCTTTTTCAAAAATACTTGAGCTGTTTTCAACAGGTTTGTTTGTTCTGTCATTACAGAAATGAATAATAGCTTTGCCTTGTCAGAAGCATGGCATCTAGAATTTATAAAGAAAAAAAGAACACCCAGCCACATTTTATGTTGAAGTAGAAATTTTACACATTTGGAGTGGTGTCTGAGCTAAAAAATAAGTGGAAATTAGACAGATCAACTATGTAAATATTTAGTTAGCTTTATTTACAGCTATATTACAGTGTGAGAACTATTGCTGGTCCTCTCTGAGTAGTATTGAGAGTAAATCACTTAGGACATAACAAGCAAAGCGCCAGTGGAATTTTCTAACATGCTTAAGTCTGCACAATAACCGATGCAAATTAGGCAGGACTCCATGTTTGTCCAAATGCAAGGATCTTTGAAATAACAGTACAGAGAGCTCATTTTTCAGAGCAAGGACTTTGCTTTTACTTATTAAAGGAAATTTTCAAGACCTCCATTGACAGTACTAAGGCAAGACTTTGGTCCTTACAGATAATTTTATTGGAAAGAAATTGTAAATGGAAACTTGGAAACATATTCTTCTTTCTTTAATTCAGGCAGATGCCTTTTGTTGTCATATATAAAAGCAGGAGCAAATCTTCATATTTCAACTTTTCTTTCGGTTTGATAGCTCCATTTAAATTGAGTTTATTGATATTTTCATTGTTTGTTTAATGTTAAGTCAAATTAAAAGTAAACAGGCTAGTGTATAATATCAACTTGATGCAAGAACAGCCTGCAAGCATTCTTGTAGCTATAGCAAGAATCCAGTCAGAACAAATGACTGGATTTGTGTCCTGCAAACATGTCTCTGTTCTGTTCAAAAGACTCACTCAATATACCTGTAATTTTAATGATCAACAAGTGACATGCCACTTGATCTGAGATCTCATCTTTAACAAATCACTCTAATTGTGATTTGATGTGTAATTTGATGTAAACATTTGATGTAAATGTTTTTGATAAGTTCTAGTTCCTATCTGAATTAGTTAGCACTGTCAGTAATCATCCTTGTATTTTATACTTTTTCATTTGATTACAACTGTCAAAAATTTAATTTCCTATCTTTTTCTTCAACTTTTGCTTTTATTTTCTTCTTATTTGATGATACTTCTTTCTGCAACACCATCATTCAATGTACCTTCTCATTCCTTGCCATTTTTCTCATGCCATGGTAACATTGCTTCACTCTCCTCTGTCATTTCCACTTATTTCGTTGTGCCTAGTTAATTCGGCTGAATGTTTCCTGCTAACATTACCACCCTGTGTCACTACACAGCTGACTTACTGTTCAGTGTTGAATTACCCTCAGTGTGAAAAAATTCCTATGTTTAATTGGAATTTCCCACATTGCAAGTTGTACCCATTGCCTTTCTTCCTTTCAATATGTATCACTGAGAAATGTCTGGCACCATCTTTTCCATATCCTCTCACTGGGTAGCTGAAGAGATATTTGATCAAAATTAATACCAGGAGCAAGGGATATTTTCAAAGAACTGCTTGTGAGCAATTTGCAGAAGTGCTTTGGGGAATATTTTCTGCAATAAAATAGAGTGGTAATCTTACAATTTCTCGAATGTATTTTCCCCCTAATGTTTGGAGAAATTTATTTGAATGTTTTGTTTAAATGATATGCTCTGTGTATCTTGTAAGCATTTCTGTAGGACTGCTGCTTTTACAGCAGAAGGAGATCGTATGTAACAGCTAGCAACTGTCGAATGCTAGTGCTCATCCTAAACACAGTTTTAGAATTTCAACATTGAAACAAAAGCAAAGTTCAAGTGAAATGGGAGTGACAAGTAGTCCTCTAGATATGTGTCTCACAACTTTGAAACAGAATGAGTTGCAAACTTGTTTTACATCATTTGTGGTCTTCCTCCTCCTGCTACAGCGTATAGCTTCCCATTTTCTTGAAGGTGAACACTGGACTAGAACCTTCAGGAATGTTGCTCACTAGGTCAGTTGTGAGACGACTGGCCCTCTGAAGTATCAAGTTTACCTGCGTGGAATAAGTTTCTACCTGAAAAGAAAGAAAATATTGTTCCTTTAACAGGCAACGTCATGTCCCTTTAGTTAATTCATCAAGTGGTGTGTCTGAAACTTGCGTGTTCCTCTCTGTCTTTCTCCAAGTAAGCACAGAAATGAGTCTTGAAACTTTCTTAATGGATGTCCACAGCTTTAGATTAAATTTCCTTGTGGATGGTAGAATTTGATCTAGAAACTGAACTAGGCTCGGTTTTGCCACAGTAACACATGAAAAGTACTAACATGTATTTTCAGTTATGAGAAACATAATTTAAAGAAATGATGGTCATGCTTTCCTTTATCATTCACAATATGGAGAACTTTGTCTATATATGAATTAACATCTAGTAGATCAAACTAGGTTTGTCTTTTTAAAATTTACTCAGGTAAAATGATATTATCAGATACATATGAGCATATTTCTGAGAAGAAAGATGATCTCATTTAGGTCCATAACCTTGTTATTTCATTTTCTTGACGTTTTCTATACTGTGGTTGCTAATTTCAGCAGTTCTAATTTGTAGAGAAATTTAATTTTGTTCCACACATACAGAGGTTAGCATCAGTCTGTACTGAGTTAATGTCACATTATCTACCTTTCTAGGTTACTCTGAGAAAGATCTTAGTCTTTCCTAGTGCATTTTTATATTTTAATATCTGTTCCTCTTGCTGTATTTATCTTAAAGCCTTATATGGCTCTTATATAGGAATATTTATGGATAGAATCACAGAATCACGAAATCATTTGGTTGAAGAGAACTTTAAGATCATCAAGTCCAACCATTCACACTGCACTACCAGGGTCACTAAACCATGCTCTTCAGTGCCACATCTTCATGTCTTTTAAATGCTTCCAGGGATGGAGACTCAACCACTTCTGTAGAAAGCCTAATATCCAACCTAAATCTCCCTTGGCACAATTTCAGGCCATTTCCTCTTGTCCTGTCACTTGTCACATGGGAGAAGAGAGTGACTTTCACCTCACAACAATCTCCTTTCAGGTAGTTGTAAAGAATGATGAGGTCACCCCTGAGACTTCTTTTCTCTAGGCTAAACAGCCCCAGCTCCCTCAGCCACACCTCACAGAACTTGTTCTCTAGACCCTTCACCAGCTTTGTTGCCCTTCTCTGGACACACTCCAGAACCTCAGTGTGCTTCTTGAAGTGAGGGGACCAAAACTGGACACAATATTCAAGGTGTGGCCTCAGCAGTGCCGAGTACAAGGGGACGATCGCTCTCCTGGTCCTGCTGGCAGCGCTATTTCTGATACAAGCCAGGTTGTTATTGGCCTTCTTGACCACCTGGGCGCACTGCTGGCTCATGTTCAGCTGGCTGTTGACCAACACCCCCAGGTCCCTTTTCCACTGGGAAGCTTTCCAGCCACTCCTCCCCAAGCCTGTAGAGTTGCAAGGGATTGTTGTGACCTAAGCACAAGACCTGGCACTTGGCCTTATTTAACCTCATGCCATTGGCCTTGGCCCATTGGTACAGCCTGTCTAGATCCCTCTGTAGAGCCCTCCTACCCTCAAGCAGATTGACATGCCCACCTATCTTGCTGTCATTTGCAAACTTACTGAGGGTCCTTTAGATTCCCTCACCCAGGTCATTGACAAAGATGTTAAAGAGAACAGGCCCTAATACTGAGCCCTGGGGAACACCACTTGTGACCAGCCGCCAGCTGAATGAACTGCATTCACCACCACTCATTAGGCCCGGTCATCCAGGCAGTTTTTTTATCCGAGTTGTACACCCATCCAAGCCATGAGCAGCCACTTTCTCCAGGAGATTGCTGTGGGAAATGGTGTCAAAAGCTTTACTGAAGTCCAGGTAGACAACATCCACAGCTCTTCCCTCATCCAGTAAGCTGGTCACCTTGTCCTAGAAAGAGATCCAGTTGGTCAAGCAGGACCTGCCTTTCATAAATCCATGCTGACTGGGCCTGATCACCTGGTTGTCCTGCACATGCCGTGTGACAGCACACAAGATGATCTTCTCCATAACCTTCCCCAGCACTGAGGTCAGACTGACAGGCCTGTAGTTCCCTGGATCATCCTTCCAGACCTTGTTGCAAATGGGCATCACATTTACTAACCTCCAGTTAACTGGGACGTTCCTGGTTAGCCAGGACTGCTGGTAAATGATGGAAAGTGTAATGTTGAGCACTTCTGCCAGCTCCCTCAGTACCCTTGGGTGGATTCCAAAGACTTGTGTACATCTGATCGGTACAATAGTTCACTGCCCATTTCCTCTTGGATTATGGGGGCTTCTTTCGGCTCCTCATCTTTGTCTTCCAGCTCAAGGATCTGGGCACTCAGAAGACAATTGGTCTTACTCTTAAAGACTGAGGCAAAGAAGGAATTCAGTACTTTTCCTCATCCTGGGTCCCTTTGTTTCCCCCCTCATCCAGCAAAGGACAGAGATTCTCCTTTGCCCCCCTTTTGCTGTTAATGTATTAATAGAAACATTTTATGTATTTATAGAAATGTATTTATAGAAACATTTAAGTTCTAGTTGGGCTTTAGCTTTTCTAATTTTGTCCCTGCATAGCCTCGCAAAATCCTTGTAGTCTTCCTGAGCAGCCTGACCCTTCTTCCATAAGCCATAGATTTTCCTTTCCTTCCTGAGTTCCAGCCAAAGCTCTCTGTGCAGCCAGGCCAGTCTTTTACCCCACCAGCTTCTCTTATGGCTCACTGGAACACCTGCTCCTGCACCTTTAAGATTTCTGCCTTCAGGAATGTCCAGACTTCCTGGACTCCTTTGCCCTCCAAGGCTGCCTCCCAAGGGACTCTGCCAACCAGTCTCTTAAATAGGCTAAAGTCTGCCCTCAGGAAGTCCAAGGTGGCAGTTCTACTGAACCCCCTTCCTGCTTCCTCAGGAATTGAAAACTCTACCATCTCATCATCACTGTGGCCAAGACAACCTCCAACCTTCACATCACCCACAAGTCCTTCTCTGTTCACAAACAACAGGTCCAGCAGGGAGCCTTCCCTAGCCGGCTCACTCACCAGCTGTGTCAGGAAGTTGTCTTCCACACACTCCAGGAACCTCCTGGTCTGTTTCCTCTCTGCTGTATTGTATTTCCAGCAGACATCTTGTAAAGTTGAAATCCCCCAAGTGAACAAGTAGCAGTGATTGTGAGGCTTCTCTCAGGTATTTATAGAATGTTTCATCTTCATCTTCATCCTGGCTAGGTGGTCTATAACAGACTCCCACCACGATATCTTGCCTGTTGGCCTTCCTCCTGATTCTTACACATGAACACTCTACCTTCATCACCATTGTAGAGCTCTAGACAATCGAAACTCCCCCTAACATACAGGGCCACTCCCCAACCTCTCCTTCCTGCCCTATGCCTCCTGAGCAGTTTGTAGCCATCCAGTGCAGCACTCCAGTCATGCAAGTCATCCCACCATTTCTCTGTGATGGCAACTATATCATAGTTTTCCTGCTGCACAATGGCTTCTAGCTCCTCCTGCTTGTTGCCCATGCTGTGGGTATTGGTGTAGATGCATTTCAGTTGGACTATTGATCCTGTCACCTTTTTTGGGAGAGAAGTTCTAATTCCTATGTGACCATTCCCAAGTGCTACCATTTTTCCTAGCACACCAGTATCCTTTGTGTCTATACTATGGCTTGGCACACCATCCTCCATCTCCACTGATGTGGCAGACCCAAGGACCTCACTAGCATGGCGTCCCACTATCTTTGATGTGCCACTTCCAGGCTTAGCTCCAGCAAGCCTGATTTTATCCCTTTCCCCCTTTGAATCTAGTTTAATAGATATATTGTATATATGTATAAGTATATATTTTATATATAATATATATATAAACCTATATATGTTTTATCTCATTTTGTATTTTTTCTTTCTAGCTTTGTGATTTTTAAGACTGTTCCTGAAATGCTTCCTATTTGATAGATTCTCCACCACAGAACAAATTATGCTGAACTTTGGAAGCCATCTCAGACATGAAAAATCTCATGTGAAAAATCTTACAATTTAAGTGATTTTGTTTAAAATGGAATGGATAAAATAAGTTTGTTTTCCAAGTAGAAATGTGGTTAGACGGGAATTGCCTCCACTTTCCTACGTCAGGTAGACGGAAGAGAACACAGCTGAGGACAGTTGAGAACAAGAAATCTGACAGTGCAACAGTTGCTATAGTACAAGATAGTATTTCCCTCCCCTAGGAAGTGCAATGCACTCTCTGAGGCATTTGTGGTCTGTCTAGGTAAACTATATCAAAGAACATTTCATTTTACTTCAGTATTTACCTTGTCGTG
The DNA here is from genome assembly GCA_009769605.1 of Bucorvus abyssinicus. NCBI lineage: Eukaryota > Metazoa > Chordata > Aves > Bucerotiformes > Bucorvidae > Bucorvus > Bucorvus abyssinicus. The sequence goes on along the minus strand of CM020030.1, from coordinate 14,064,766 downwards.
GTCGAAAAGTTAAACAATGCATAATTCTGGAGGTGATAGTATTTTTCCAGAGAGCAAGAAATATCATTGAGTAAAGAGATGACCGAGTGTGTCTTCTTTAAGGTATATCACAGAATCACAAAATGGTTGAGCTTGGAAGGGACCTCTGGAGGTCATCTCATCCAACCGTATTGCTTAAGTAGGGCATCTAGTGCCAGTTGCCCAGGACAGCATCCAGACAGATTTTTAATGTCTGAGGAGGGAGACTCCACAACCTCTCTGGGCACCTTGTTCCAGTCCTCAGTCACCCTCACTGTGAGAATTTCCTGATGTCCAGAGTGAGCCTCCTGAGTTTCAGCCTGTGCAAGTGGCCTCTTTTCTTGCCACTGAGCACCACTGGAAAGAGCCTGGCTCCATCCTCTTTGCACTCTTCCTTCAGGTATTTATATATATTGATAGAATCCCCCGTGAACCTTGTCTATTTTTTGTTCCTGCAGTGAGTTAACAGATAACTAAGAAATTGGTTGCATTAACTGCAGTGGTTTTATTGACTTCTTTTTTGTTGTTGTTTTCAAGTTCAGCTTAGCAATTCTTTTCTGTGTTAGTCACTAAATGACTGAAGTCTGAGAGGGGAAAGTGTACACTTCTGAATGACTATCAGATGACTGATATCTACGTCTTCTGCTGTTTTCCTGGAAGTGCTAATGATGATTGAATATTATTGCCATGTTGAGCTTTGTGTGTGAACTCCTGAATGCTCAGCAGCTAAGTGGTTTGGCATTTCTACAATAAATATGTAATTATCAAAAGAATGCAAAGTTGATTGATAACAATACTAGGCAGCCTGTGTTTATGAGTTCTACATGGATATTAAATTTTCTTTCAAATGGAAGTTTCATTGATAACAGCAACAGTGCAATTTACCACTTACGTTTCTGTAAACTGTTTGTTTTGCTACAGCATATTTTTATTAAGAAGCCAGATGATACAAAATCAATAGAAGCGTTCGTATTGATTAAACATTTGCCTTTCTTACTGATGTTTGTGAGGTCTTTAAGGATCAGTTCTTGACCTTTTGCTATTTAATATCGTTATAAATGACTTGGAGGAAAACAAAACTGTTATTGATTGAATTTATAGCATACACACACATAAACACATAAAGGAATGTCAAAGAAGTAGTATTCAACAGGGAAATATAGGTTGTTTGGTAGGTATGCTATAAATATACGATTTGGAATTCAGTGTAGACAAGTCACATTTTGGTCTAGTAAAGTGTAAACAGAAGACACACTTTGAGGCTACAAATGCCATCTTGAAGAGGAGCCGCTCTTAAAAACAGACAAGAGGTCACACCAAACATGAACACTCAATACAACTGCACATCAAAAAGGTGAATGCGAGACATGAACATAAGAATATTGAGTAGAAATTAATTACGCTACCTCTATACTTCTGCCTGTGTGGCTGTTGCTTCCAGTTCTGAAATCCACAATTCAGAAAGGGTGTTGATAAATTGGGGAGGATTAAGAGGAAGCCAGGAGAATTATTAAAGGACTGTGAGGGACTCGGGGAGCTCAAACTATAAATTTAACAAAGGAAAGGTTAAGAACTGTATCTATAGCACTCATAGCTCTTCACAGCTTGATGCACATCATAGCAGATCTTTGGCCTCTCAAGCTTTCCTTGCTCTGTGAAAGGATGTCCTGCCAATTCTCTGTTCTTTCTAAAACGCCTGGTACAAGCATTGGTGTCTCTTTCCAGACGTGGCACCTTATAGCTGAGCTGCCCTTTGTTCCGGGATCATCACTGACAACCTTAGCTATACCTTTACCTGTAACCCATGTGTGTTGTTTACATGAGTTTGAAATAACCAAAATATGTTGCCAACAGGCTTGCAGAGGTCTTGGGCAGAGTAATTTTGCTTTAGTTTCTACAGAGACTGTCATTTTGTGGCAAAACATTAATAATCAGGGTTTGTTGGTTTTATTTTTCCTCACCTTTTCAGAAATGGCTGGGAGCTGGCCAGTGTACCTAGAATCCATTTTGAATGTAGTATGTCTCTTCTAAAATGTGCTCTCTGGTTGGTCATGTATTTTGACTGTATGTGGAATCCTTCTGCTCACTCATTTCTATTTTAGTACAGCAGAGCTGTACCACTTACATCTGCTGTCTGGAAGTGACTGGGGGTGTTGCAGGGAGGGAAATGCAAACTCTGGGCATACCTTTAAATTTTGAGGCACAAATTCCCTCCAGCAAAAATGGTGAAGGACAATGGAGGTATAGCAGAATCACAGAGCAGTGCAAGGATTCGCTGATGTTGTAGGTCCATCCCCAACACAAAACCAAACATGCACCTACACACGTTCCCTCTCCCAGGGATGGGATTCCTCACTTTTCTCCTCTACCATTGCCTACTGTTTGGCTCAGCAGGGTGCTGTGGGATCCAACAAGGCCCTGGGGTTCTTGTGGAGTCCTTTGAAGGTCTGATGTCCCAGAAGAACTCCCTGCACAAATCCAATGCTCTTGGGTGCTGCTGCTGCTACTCTGTCCTGGGGATTTCTGTGCATCCCTTCATGCTATTTCTGTTTCTCTGGATTATCCCAGCCAAATGGAATCAATCTGGCTAATCACTGGGTGTTGGTTTTGGGCAGATGCTTTGTGGCTTTTCCACAGTGATGTCTAAACCATGAGAAAATTTTGTCACATTCATTCATGTGATGTTTTCAAGCAGGCTGCCCTTTCAACAGCATATATGGAGATGGGACATGTCCACAATGAGAATCCATTATTTAGAAAGAGTCATTTCCTGAAACTGATTGATTGACTGATGAGATCAATAGGCATTTTAGTCTAGTGGATCTGTTGTTAATTTGACAGTTTGCACTGATAAATTACTCTTAGTTTGTGCTCCATTAGTTTTTTTCCACTTTAAAATAATGTTTTCCTAATTCATTTGTTTTAGTTCTGTGCCATTTCCTCTCAGACTTTCTCCTCAAAACTCAGGCATAAAGTTAATAGAGAAAAGTTGAACAGCCCAATAGTGACATAAAATTTGCCCATATATAAGGATTTCACAGCAAAAACCAGGATTCATGAACTCCACATTGATTCTCCCACTTGTTAGGTGTGATTTGATTGCAGTTGATAGGAGATCGTATAAGGAATAAAAATTTATTGAGAGGCTTCTCAGATCTCTCAGGAAATTGCATAATGAATTAAAGCATATGGAAGTTGTAGTTAGAAATGTTCCGCTTAGAAAAATTTCACATTTAAAAATACTAGAATAATTTATATTCCGGTTCAGCCACAGAAGTCAATTCGAGGAAGTTGTATGACCTATATAATAGAAGCAGTCAGATGATGTGATCATAATAGTCCCCCCTCTGGCTTGAAAAGTTCATAAATCTATTAAATAAATGGAAGAAATATTGGAATTTTTTTGTCATGTTCCCTATTTCATCAATAATGTCATGTACAATTTACCCACAATTGATGTCTTACTAACCATAGTGTCAGCAGAAATGAACCGTCACCACAGTTACCTATCTACTGCTTTCCCTTCCTCTCCAATTTGCATTCATATCCCTGAGATCTGTATGTGTAACCACTCAGTTTCTAAAAGATAATGAGATTAACTCACTTATAATGAACATAAATTTAATTTTAAAAAGTAAAATAACTTTTTAAATTTATTTTTGAATTTGTAAGTATGTTAGAATCATTTGCATTGGTTTTCTGCATCTTATCCTTGTATGTTGCAAAGGCCTTTATTCAGAAAATAGAGACAAAATACAACTGTTTGATGATATATTAATTAAAAGGAACAAGAATACCTTAACAAGCAGCAAACTAAGCTCCAAGTCATGCATTATACTGACCATAATGAAGAGAACCTGGCCTTTTGCATATTCATAGTGTTCTGCGGGATTGGTTTGAGTAACAAATGTGAGATTGCTCCCTTCGTATATTTAACAAGTGAAAATTAAGATCTCTGTTTCTATCTGTATCTGCTTTTATTTAGCCAAACACTTTAAATAGTTTTATAGATTTTTGTAGTTTCTCATGTTTATTGCAGAGCAAAGCCATCCTAATTCTTTTCATTATGCACATCATATCCCTATTTGAAAGGTAACAAAGGAAACCACACCCAATTTCTGAAGACCAGTTCCTCTATAACCATATTATTCTGGGCATCTGTTGTCCTCTAAGGGTCCCTATTGATTGAAAGCCCATAACTGCCTTCAGCCAAGTGCTCTAGGGCCTGGTTGACCTTTATCATTGAAAAATTGCACTGTCTAACTTTGCAGATCTTACATAATTTCATTTTGGTTCTATTCTCAGTGAATATGGAAAATAGATTATTCTTCCCCTCTTTGCCACGTCCTTTTATGTATATGTAGATTGTTATCTCCCTCTTCACTCTCTCTCTAATTAGACTAACCAATCACTATTCATTCATTTTTCTTTATAGGTCATATTTTCTGATTACACTCACTTGGACTCTTTTTAGTTGGTCTACACCTTCTTTGAAGTGACGTGACCAGAGTAGAAGGCTTATACTCTTGTCTTTATATCACATTAATGAATCACAACTGCTTAAATTCTTAAGCAAGTTGCATTAAAGCCAATGAAACACTTTCATTTCGTTTTATAAATGATTAAAAACTGTGATAAAACACTTGTTTTGTAAATAAAACTCATATTTCCAAAGGAGCACCCCAAAAAAACCTCAATTTTATTGAATGTCATGGTAAAATAGGTTTCAGTATCTCGAGGCATACTTTGTCTTGCACAATAGTCTCGTGAAATCATTACAGCAGTATTGCAACTTTAGTACTTTGTATAGTTACAGAAGTTCAAGTTAAAGCTATTAAAAATGTACTGCTCTGTTCCTATCTGAATTGTCTTCTTCCTAGGAGATTTCTGTTCTGATTAAAACAAATTCAACTATTCTATATCCTCATAAATTCAAAGCAAAATAAGAGAGATATATAGAATTGTGATAATTTCTTGCATAAGAATTAGAAATATTGTATTAAAAAAACTATTTAATTTTGTTTCTTTTCTTGTGTTACTCCTAGTATTTTTACAGCTTAATGGCATGAGACATTAGGAGTATTTTATAACATGAAATAATAGTTTAGACTAAACACTATATTCTATGTCTATGTTGAAATTAAAGGGATCCATAATACTATTCTTCCAAATATCTCATATTTTCAGAGCTTCTCCTCCTCTTTTTAATAATGACAGAATTTGACATGCTGAAAGCAATGGAATTTATCATCCTGTAATTTGGACATCATGCCATGATAATGTTGAAAAATACTATAAAATAATAATTATATATATATACATATATGTAAGTGTAAAGTGAAATGTCATTGACAACCTTTTAGAAAGAAAAATAGTTCCTTTACAAAAATTGCTGCAGATCTCTAACAGATGTTGCCAGTGGTGTTTTTCAAGACAACATTCCTCCCTGCACAAATTTTGAACATCCACTCCTTCCTTTGGGGTTTGACAAGTGTTCATGGCAACTAGACTCACACCTCTAAAACCTTGAAGTTGGTATTTGCCTAATTCACTGAATTCCTTGTGCTCGGCTGCAGGTCCTCCCAACCCTCACATCAGGAACAGCAGCAGCAAGAGGGAGGGTCATCCTTTGGCCAAATATTTGTCTGGTTTATATTATGCGGTAGCTTTTCTTTTGTGAAAAGCAATAAACACTCATCCATGTCTTTGATATGGGATCCAAGAACTGAAGACATGCTGCAGTAGCCCTCTAGGAGGAAATGCTGCTCCAGAAAGCAAGTGTCAAGCAGGAGTCTGATAAAGAAATCTCATAAAGCGCAAGAACAGACAAATTTCCCTCCTGCCTTACAAAACTTCTAGTTCTGCTTGTTTTGATCTGCTGAATGATTGGCAATAGCTCCTTTGCTGTTTTAAAGCTTCGCTGTTTCACCAGTCAATAGTAAGTGACCTCAGCACTCCAACAGGTGTTTCTTTTCCTAAGCTGTTTCCATCAAAAATCCTGTTCTGGGGATAAGAATCAGCAAAATATAGCTATTAAAAGAGTTCTTTAACAAAATGCTTAAATAAATGCCTAACGCTTGCTAGATGGAAGTAAAAATATACATTCCAATTAAGTATTACAGCTTTATGAAGTGATATAGAGAGAATTCCCAATTTTTCTTACAATTATTTCATTTTATTAAGAAATTAACTTTATAATCATATAAGTGAAGTGTGTAGTAATTCCAAAACATTAAATAAAACCAATTAAGAACCTTGTTTTACTCAGTTAAAATGAGTCCAAGGATTTTTTTTTTTTTTATCATTTTAAAGATTCCATGGGGGATAATTTAATCTAACTCAACTCAATGCCTAGAATCTCATTGCTGCCAATAGAACAAAGATTTTAGTCCTTTATTTTGTAAAAGTATTCCAGGAAAATTCTAGAAGTTAGAGACTTAAGCATGCCTATATAATTAAAAAGCTTCCCACCACTTTTAATTTTTTTTCACATAATAAAATTAAGGATCCAATCTTTTTTAATTTTCAACCCACTTGCAGGGCACACATTGATTTAGATCTGTGTTCTGGTTGCTCTTGCTTTTCAAATCTCAGTGGGAATCGTTTTAGTCAATTGTTAAGAATGATTAAATCGCAGAACCTTAGCATACTGAAATGTGTTAAATTAGAAAGAAGAACAAAGCTGCTGTTGTTAAACAGATAACCTGTGAGCTGTGTGGCATTCCTTTATTTATGAACTTTGTTGCTCACAGCATGACCCTGTACAATACAAAAAGGGTTATCTCTAAAGACTAAATTGCAAAGAGTTATGTATCTGTGACTGAATAAAAGCATTTCTTCTCTCCAGGTACACATTTCTGAGAAAGATTAATAAAGCTAGAGAAAAGATCCTCTTCATAAGAGATCACACTCTTAGGCATCCTATGTATGCATCACAATGTTGTGCACCGGGGGAATGGGAAGGAAATAAAATCCTGTCCCTGGAAATCAGTGGATAAACAGTAGCTGTCCAGTGTCTTGAGAAGTATAAATGCACGTGCTTATCTTTGCTGAAGTGAGTGACTGTGTTCCAGTTTAGGCCCAATGTGGATCTGATCCTGTAGTGTTGAAATAATGCAGCTCTGGTTACTGAAGTTAAAAGAGGTCTAAAAAAGCATCCACAGAAAATATTCCCATAATGTCTCCATGTCTCAGCCACACCACACAGGACTTGTTCTCTAGACCCTTCACCAGCTTTGTTGCCCTTCTCTGGACACACTCCAGAACCCCGGTGTGCTTCTTGAAGTGAGGGGACCAAAACTGGACACAATATTCAAGGTGCAGCCTCACCAGTGCTGAGTACAGGCGGATAATCACTGTCCTGGTCCCACTGGCAGCACTATTTCTGATACAAGCCAGGATGTTATTGGCCTTCTTGGTCACCTGCGCACACTGCTGGCTCATATTCAGCCGGCTGTCGACCAACACCCCCAGGTCCCTTTTCCGCTGGGCAGATTTCCAGCCACTCTTCCCCAGGCCTGTAGTGTTGCAAGGGGTTCTTGTGGCCCAAGTGCAAGACCCAGCACTTGGCCTTATTGAACCTCATACCATTGGCCTTAGCGCATCAGTACAGCCTGTCTAGATCCCTCTGTACAGCCTCCTGACCTTCAGGCAGATTGACACGCTCCCTATCTTGGTGTCATTTACAAACTTACTGAGGGTACGCTCGATCCCCTCATCCAGGTGATTGACAAAGATGTTAAAGAGAACAGTCCCCAGTACTGAGGCCTTGGGAACACCACTTGTGACTGGCCACCAAATTGGTTTTACTCCATTTACTACCAGTCATTGGGCCCAGCCATCCAAGTAGTTTTTTACCCACTGAAGAGTACATGCAGCAGATCTTGAAAAGTGGGAGATGCTTCAGAAACAAGAACCTTTTCTATGAACCACTGGTATTAAGTAGCAGGGGGGTACTGCTCAAGGGGCAGTTGTATATTGAGTAGCTCTAGCTCTTCTCAGTTTAAACAGAGGTGATCTATTTTGCACTGATTTTATGACATTTTCACTGTGGTGGCAGAAATGTCTAACTAGAAGTAGTAAGCTGCCAGGAATGCTAATTTCTTAAATGACTAAAGCTATATGTGGAAAAGAACCTTTGATAAAGTCCCCATGGTCCAAAAAGGAAATCAGGGAAAGTGATCAAAAGATAAATCAACGGATACTTTCTTCAAACACATACAATCCACAACTAACAACATTCACAGCTGCAATTTCTTCACTTAACACCTTGACTATGTCAGTTGCATCTATACTATTTAAAGACAGGATAGTATAAACCTGATGTAAAACATATCCTTAGCCATTGTATTGAGTGTGTTTTGAATTAGGTTTACAAGCTGACAGTAGATTTTTGTGTTAGAATTTATACAGTTTATATTAAAATGACAATAATGTACATACAGCTGCTCCGTGCTTTCACGTTTCTTGTAGTTCTCATTTTTAGGCATTTCTTGTTTTCAGCCTGACTAATGATCTCTTTATCCACTTCAACCCCTGGATGACCAACAGCTGATGGACAGGCACGTGAGCAGCTGAAATCGCATCAGGCTGTGAGCAATCTTCCTGCCCCCATACATGCATGTCTGCAGAGACATCTCTCTGACTGTTTCAAGGCATCCCAGACAGGCTTACATGTGAGGATACGCAGACTCACAGAGTGCCACAACTGTCCATGAGTTTTCTGCATGCTCAACTGGTCTGATCTTGAAAGATATCAAGGCATTCCTCCCTGTGTAGTGTTGTTCTGTCTTCAAACATGAATGTGGTGACTTGACACATAACAAACTTTTATAATGCAGTCCATTAGGAAAACAGTGGAAGTTGTCAATCTGCTTTAACTGAAACCACATCAAAGTAGCTAAGGTGACATTGGCAGATAGCCAAAAAAATTTTTTTTTTCTCATTTTTGTCTTTTTCTGCCACTTCATTCAGTCACTCTGCAGTGAGCTTTACACAGGCAGCAGAATACTACATTAAGACACTAGTTCAGTGACAGGTTTGAGGTATAATTAACATTGATTGGAATCACTCAAACTAAAGCGTACACTTGAAGGTAAGGAAGTGCTTTGCCTGAAGACCTAAATTTTGGAGTGTCACTTGACAGGTACTTCACCTATTATTTTTTTTGTAATCTGCTCTTTTGAACCTAAACTCTGCATTCATGCAGGACCCATTGCAGACTCTTTAAGCCAAAGGTTTTCAAGAGGTGTGTTAGTAAAGGGTAGATAGTCTTTTTACTAGCTCTCTACAGCAGGGTGATATTCAAACACATTCAGTCAGGCTTAGGAGAGGACAGTCTGTTTAAATAAAAGCTCTTGATTGCAGAGGAACTGTTAGTCTATCTCTGAAGCCACAGGAGAACAATTTCTCTCTGCATGGTAGGAAGAGAATGGAAAGATCACCATATAAATACCGTACTGTTATCTGATGCTATTATCCAGACACTTCTGTCTTGTGGTACTCTCCTCAGGTGTCAGGTCAGCTTACATGCTTTGAATGTATTTAGGGCTTTTACAAGTATTATCAGAGTTCTCTTTGGAATTGTACTCATGCAGCTGACCATAAAAATTCATTCCTAAAATCCGTGAAGTGTTGATAAGCACCTAAGTTCATAAAAATGAAAGAACAATTTTTTTTTCAAAAAGATTCCTCATTGCTTCTCAGTATTTGTGAACCAAAACTATTACAATTTGCTCCTTAGTACAGTTGATTAAATCTAGCTTCAGAACTCTTTTGTTCTAGTTTTTCCTCAAAGATTTTTACAGTAAAGATGATAAATAGTGATATGGAATGACTAGGTAAAGAATTCATCACAAATGAATTTACTGGGACAAGTAAGTACTGTTCAATTTTCACTAGGATGGCCAGGTTTTTTCCACAATATTTGGACAAAGCTTGTTTAAAAATTACTGCCCAAATTAATGATCATTGAAGAAAAGATACAATAACACTAAGACAGCTTGGACTTTAGATGATATATCTAAGGTTATCTAAGATGAGATGTTTTATTTATTCTGTCTTGCTTAAGTCATGGTTCTGCTCAAGGTAAATTTCTTGACTAACGAAATTGAGAAGTTTGAATTTCAGTGTGGCTAAACACTCACATACACATCATTCATCTTTGGCTAGGAAACTGGATGTACAATATAGTGAGTTTGTGTAGCAAGGTTTTGGTAGTGGAGGGGCTACGGGGGTGTCTTCTGTGAGAAGTTGCTAGAAGCTTCCCCCATATCTGACAGAGACAATGCCAGCTGGGTCTAAGAGGGACACGCTGCTGGCTGAGTCCAAGCCCATCAGCAATGAGAGCATCACCTCAGCGATACATTTAAGAAGGGGGAAAATCTACTGCACAACATCAGTTGCAGCTGGAGAGAGGAGTGAGAACATGTGAGGGAAACAACTCTGCAGACACCAAGGTCCGTGAAGAAGGAGGGAGAGGGGGTGATTCAGACACCAGAGCAGAGATTCACCTGCAGCCTGTGGTGAAGACCATGGTGAGGCAGGCTGTTCCCCTGCAGCCCATGGAGGTTAACAGTGGAGAAGATACCACCTGCAGCCCATGGAGGATCACACACTGGAGCAGGTGGATGCCCAAAAGAGGCTGTGACCCTGTGGTAAGTCCACACTGGAGCAGCCTCCCAGCAGGACCTGTGGACCTGTGGAGGGAGGAGCCCACACTGGAGCAGGTTTGCTGTCAGGACTTGTGACCCTGTGGGGGACCCATGCTGGAGCAGTCTGTTCCTGAAGAACTGCACACTATGGAAGTGACCCACACCGGAGCATGCAGAACTGTAGGCCTGTGAGAAGGTCATATGTTGGAGAAGTTTGTGGAGGACTGTGTCCTGTGGGAAGGATCCCACACTGGAGCAGATGAAGAGTGTAAGGAGTCCTCCCAGTGAGGAGAAACAAGCGGCAAGAGTCAACGTGTGACAAACTGACTGCCACCCATATTCCCTGTCCCCGTGCACCTCTTCAGGGGAGGAGGTAGGGAAAATTGGAAGTCAAGTTAAGCCAGGTATTTTTTTAAGATTTGAGTTTATTTCTCATTATCCTACTCTGATTTGATTTGTAATAAATTAAACTTATTTCCCAAAGTCGAGTTTGTTTTGCATGTGATGAGAATTGCTGAATGATCTCCCTGCCCTTATCTTGACCCACGAGACTTTTGTTGCAATTTCTCTCCCCGTACAGCTGAGGAGGGGAGTGATAGAGTGGCTTTGGTGGGCACCTGGTGTCCAGCCAGGGTCAACCCACCACTATGAGCAGTAACACCAAGATAGCTCAGAAGATAGCTGAGATGTTATATCTAAGGTTATCTAATATATTTATTATGTCTTTCTTAAGTGATGGCCCTGCCCTAGGTAAATTTCTTGACTAATATTTAAGACGTTTGAATTTCAGAGTGGCTAAACATTCACATCCACAGCATTCATCTTTGGATAGGAGGCTGGGTGTAAAATATTTATTGTGCAATATAAACCTATCTAATATCAATAAGACCTGAACTTCATCATCATTTGAGGACAATATGATGGTTTATTATATATGTTATTTTCTGGCTACTAAAAGTTCAGCCATGTATTGGTTTGCTATTCTAGTGAAGAAATTAAAAACTGAATGGATAGTTTCAGTGACTAAATTTTTTTTATTTTTTACAGTTGCTTTCTCCAGGTCAAAATCAATTAAATCTGGCAGAGCCAGTGTATTGGGTTTACATGACAAAGTTTTGGTAGTAGGGGGGCTGCAGGGGTGGCTTCTGTGAGAAGGCCCTAGGGGCTTCCCCATGTCAGACAAAGCTAGTTCCAGCCAGCTTCAAGACAGTCTTGCTGCTGGCCAAAGCTGAACCCATCAGCGACACTGTGAGCCCATCTGTGGTAACATATCTAATCAAGTGTGAAAAACACTGCACAGCAGCTGTGAGAGAGAAGTTACTGACCATAACCTCCATTGCCTCATCCCTCTGTGCCGCTCATGGTTGGATAGGAGGAAGTAGACCTGGGAAAAAGGGGGGGGGGGGGGGGTTTAGGGGAAGGTTTAGTTCCCCTAGGAGACCTGGGAAAAAGGGGTGGGTTTAGTTTTGATTTTGTTTCTAGCTATTCTACTCTATTTTCAGTTGTCATTAAATGAAATTAATTTCTCCAAGACAAGCCTGTTTTGCCTGTGACAGCAAATGGTGAGTGATCTCCCTCTCCGTATCTTACCCATGAGCTTTTTCATTGTATTTTCTCCTGCAGACCTGCAGAAGGGGGAGTCAGTTAGTGGCTTGGTGGGCACCTGGCAACCTACCGCAGCTAATATGAGGAACTTTGCCTATATTCTAAATTCAACATTTTTAAATAATAGACATTACACTTCAAGCATGTATCACAGGTTTTTACACACATATATGCACGTATATGCGTGTGGATATATAAAGTGCCAGATAGCGATATAAACCCAGCAACTTCAAAAGGTCAGAAAGACTTTGGTGCCATTATATGAAACTGTTATACTCCAGGATGGGAGAAAAATTTCTGATAGCATATTTTGTCTCACTATTCAAATGTTATGTCAAGTCACTCAAGGCATATACAGGACTGTAACACCTCCTGGTTAATGTGTCATGACTTCTGTCAACACACACCATGTTATTTCTAAATGTAATGAACTTATTAAAAAGAAAAAGATATCACTATGCTGTGACATGCTTGATTCTTTGCTAGTGCTCTTCCAGTGATCTCTAAATTTCTGCAGCACTGAATTGTACTCAGCATTGGAAATATCCCTTGTTCAGCTCTACTCAACAGCGTTTCTAATATCAAAACACTGTTATTTTGAGGCATCAGATATCTCTGCAGCTGGTTGAAAGGGGAAATGGAGATTTTGACATGAAGGAAGTTATGAGAAATAGTTTGTGATTTTGAAGTGCAGATGGCAATTGGGATATTCAGCAATGGGGACAGAAGCAAACTCTAACACCACTGACACTGGCAAAGCAGAAAAAGAAACTTAAATATTTGAGTCAATCTAGAATTCCTCCTTTTAAGTCAATTGTTACAAAATGTTCTCTGCTGTCCACCACAACTTTAAAAATGAGCAGATGGATATTTCTACAAAATGAACCATATGTAATTATTTAAATTTTTATAGCATTGAAATTCTGTTTGTGTGTAATACTCTTGTGCAATTATCTCATGACTTTCTAAGTTTGTTCACATCTCTACATTTGTAACTAACCATAATAACATTTTAACAGGAAAAAACCAGAAGTCTATGCTGACACTATAATTTGACCTTGGAAACCCTTAAATTATCAGAAATATTCAGTCTATTTTTATTTTCTTTACTGCATCTGAAAAATGGTAGGGATGTTTGTCCCTTTTCTTTTACTACATTCATCCGAATTACTTTCCTAAGATTAAACTGCCATGTATTACTGTGCTAAGGTGCCACGGGCTTACCTTTCTTTGGTCCAGGATGGTGTTTGTGCTGTCATATATGCACACAGACAACTTCAGGTATTATTTTAACATTGGACTCTGCCAATGTTAAAATGACAATTCTAGTTGCCTCCATCTGACTAAATGACTGATGCCTGTTGGTCCTGAAACAACCTATCCTCAAAACAATTTCATTCTCCTTCAGCTTGCCTTTAGGATTTATTGGTCAACATGAAACATCTTCTGCATGTTATACCTCCAAGAGTTCATGGTGCTTCCATCAATACTAGTCTAAGCCACATACCCATTACACAGATAATTTATTTGTCAGGCACAAATATATACAGTTTTTCCCCTGACACTCCTAAAAAGCCATGAACTATCAAAGCTTCTCGAACATTGGCTGTGGTCTTTTTCTAGTTCATCACCTCAATTCTCTCTGTCCGCTACAGTGAGGATTAGATTTTTCTTGAAGCTATTTAATCCAAATTATCTTGGATGCTTCTCTTGGACAAGGACAATTCTCCCCTTTGCTTGTCCGTTGATTATATGGGTACTTAGTTGACTGGTTTAAATCAGGTGCGTATCTTCTAATTATCTTGAGTTCAATGACATGGATCTTGCCTTAAATAAGAAGAAAAACAGTGTAAGCTGTTAAGGAAGTTATCCTGGCACAGCCTGCTCCATCAGTGTATTCTCTGTCAGCAATTTTCTTAGGAAAATGATTTATAGATTAATTTTTAAACTCTAATTCTCGGAAAGAATCAATATTTCAGAACTATGATGAACTGTGGTACTACAATTTTCTTTGCTTTTCTTATAACAATGCACACTTAAGAAAATGGCCAGGTTAATAGTCACAAAGACATACTTTACATAACCACATTTTTATCACAATAATCAGTCAACGTATTGAAAACCGTCTTGTCAGAATTTTTAAATGAACTGATTATTTACTGTGGGAGTGCTCTGAGTGGGAAGCATGCATTGTGACTGCTCAGACTCACTTGTTTAGTCTTTAGCTGTAAGTGATCTCAGTGAAGTACCTACAATTTAATGAGACAAAGGTAATCACATAGAGGGTGTTATTTTTGTTATTTTCTATTTACTTGCCTCAGTGAAAATGTCACCTTGTCTTTAATTACGTTTTCATTCCTTCTCAAGTTTTCTACTTAGAAGTTCATGATGGAAGAAATTAGATACTCTCTTCAGTCCTGGAGATTACAAATGTTGTTTGTTTTTTTTTATTAATTATTACTATCAATTTCCATTGGGTTTTGTAAAGGTAAGATTAACATGTGTCCTTTCCCTGTGGAAGATAAGAGTTGACATCTCCTGCTGCCATGCCTGTGCCAGACTCAAGGGGAATGATGCGACCAATGCTTGCACTAGTGGATGACACAGTGGCAGGAGTGTTTGATAGAAAAGATGCACAATAAAATACAGTACAATTTCTAGCATTTCCTCTCTTCTCATTTTTATCAAAATCAAAACTAGCTTCATGCTTAGATTGTCTTCTGCTATGCTTAGGTTGTCTTTTTCTCAATTTCAATCTATTGTTCCTCATACAGACTAACAGAGTACTCTGCTCCATCTCCTGAAGAGGAGAGAGGAAGCAGCAAATGAGCTGGTAACTGCAGCTGGCTGGGTGATGAATGGGAGTTTCTCGTCTTTTATCAAAGGCATCGTCAGGCATTTATTCTGATCCAGATTTCAAAAATGCTGTGAATAACACTCAATAGCTTCCTACAGGTGTCTGGAAACAACCTTTCCCACACACACAAACCACACACACACACACACACGCACACACACACACTGACGTGTGTGTGCTTGCATACGCGCACACTCACGCTCAGAGCCTGTAATAGCTACTTGTCTGTAGCTATTAAATGAGTTTACATGGTTCTCTGTTTTCATGGAACACAAAATATAATTTACTAATTTGGATTTAACAGTGGTATTTGAGGAGCTCTACCAACTCGAGGACAACCACTTGGGTTGTTTAAAGCCAGTATTCACTGCTGAAGGGTGACTGTTCCCTGTGTGGTAGCAGGTTACTCCTCTCTTGGATATGAATGGGTCTTTACTTGAGGTGCAAGTGTGAGCAGACTTCATACTGTCCTATATGCTGGCAGACGTTATTGGTCAAAGAAGCTCCTGATTCACTGGTATTGCTACACAAAACAGCAACAAGATGTGTTAGGTAGTGCAATGGGTGTGGAATCACTTTGCTTGGATTTAAAACCGTATGATTAGAGCTACTTTTGTTGTTGGCTTCGAGTTGTTTTCCCTTTGCCAGTGATCATAGAGGAGATAAACCAGATGATGGCAGATGCAGTTGAATTCTGATAGAAAAACAAAACTGCTTTTACAGCTAAATTGTAAGTGCAGCATTATCATCAAGAGAACAGGAAAGGAGACTCATGCTTCCGCCACATGTTTTCCTCCCAGCAACATAGTGGCTCTAAAATATTGGCACTAATCATGAATTGTGAATAGTGGCTTAAATTTTCCTTTGCCTATTCTGGAATGGGTTTTTTCACATTTAGTTGATGTATGTTACAGTGGCTCGAAACTCACAAAGAACTTGTGATAAGGCTTCATGCTTTTCTGTTCTATGAAATTAAACGATGAAACTGGAGTTCCTAAACTATAACTACCTACATTTGCAAATTTCCTCTAAACCAGCTATTTTGCATTGGAAACCTGGGAATAGTTTATGTTCCATTCATCCCCCGATGCAAAATCCATCTTCACTTGATAAATTAGTTCATCCAAAGGTCTGAGACCTTTGAATAAAGAATACTATATAAATCTCATGCATTACTCTCATTACAGTTTTAGGTGCATGATTTAAATGGATGCAATGGCACTTTATTTTCAAAAGAGACAGCCTCCACAAACTCACCGACTAGCTAAGATTCACTCATGAACTTGTCAGTCTCCCCATAACTCCTTGTGTTAATACATGTTTTTATAAATGGCCAAAAGCTCTGTGCAGGTTCATGTTGAGAGTCCTAAATAAGATTAATGGTAGTAGCTAGTCAGCATATTTATTACATGTCACTTGTATATAGTTTTACATCACCTATTTCTTTAAAATAAATTCATTTCAAGGTTCCCAAATTAGTAAAGCATTACTTCCTTTCCTTCATACATATGGAAAGTCTTTTCCTGTTATAAATCTAGACTGTGGTCATTCTAAGGTGCGCTTTCCTTGATATTATAGCAACAAGTGCTTTAGATCTGTTTAGATAGATTAGGTTACTTAAGCAAGAGATGAAATGATCTTTGATTCTGTTTCTCACCCTTGTTCACCAATTTTTACTTGCTTTGCAAACTAAGTATCTGGGGGACTTTTCAAAGTTGTTTAATTCCCTTCTTTTACAGATTAAATTGTTAAAGTGGGGGGAAAAAATTTCTTTTTTCCACAAAATTAGAGTTACCAGCCTTTGAAATTGAATGAAATCATGTGACATGCACAAGCAAGGTTCTCGGTTTTCTTTCACTGGTTCATTTTAACATGATTTTAGTGCAAAATTTTACAACATACAATTTAATGTGCAGAAAATGTATTTCTTGAGTGTTTGTGTTTCTTCTTTTTTTTTTTTTTTCTCTAGCATTTCTATTCTTTGTCTGTGGTGCATGGCACACCTAGCCATCTACTGCTCACATTCTTCAGAATTCCTTCAGGTGGGTGCTAAAAATATGTAGCAAGTAGAAAAACATGGTCAATGACCTTGGATACAGTGACAATTCAGTCTCCCATACCTTTTTGCAGTCCATGGACAATCCATTTGGACACATATCCCTGCCTTAACTAAATGTGGTGCACTGGTTACTTAACAAAACTCTTACTATTTCATATTTTTAAACTCAACAAGTTCTAGACCAGAGCTTGGCTTTCAGTCAATCTTAAACTTTCGTTCCACACATTTTTATGAACTTTGGTAAATGGGAAACATCTGACCTACACTTGATGGAAGACTTTTGCCAAAAGAGGAAAAATGTAATTCATTAACATGAAAGTCTGCATAACTGACTGAAGTGATGCACTTCTTAGCATCGAAGGTACTTGTTTAGGAAATTTTCTAAAAGGGAATGGGAGGTAACAGCTATTTTCACTAAGATACTGAGCTGACAACCAGACACATATGGAATAATCTCTTATTTCTAGGTAGGGCTGGGAAAAGTTAATTCAGGTCAGCTACATTTGCATGGATTTGTATTTATCCATATTTCTGAAGATTTTTGGGGTGTTTTCATTATTTTTCTATGTTTCCTTTATATATATGAAAACAGATTATGATTGTAACTGTATTCATGAAAAGATGCTGGGATTGTGCTGTGGAGGGAATGAGTCATATGCTCGCTTTACAGTTTGTGCATTGATTTGGGGAAGAAAATCAAAGTTATTGAAAAAAATAAAATAACAAAAGAACTTAGAGAGAAAGACCTTTATTCTAGGGAGCTAGTGCTCTGACAAAAGCTCCCTCCTGCTTTGCTCTATGTTCATGTAGTTGAGTCTAACCTTTGTGTACTGAAAATATGACTTCACATCAGGGATTTTTTTGAATTACTGTGACACAGAAATGACTTTATAACAAGGCATGGGTACAGATGTGCAGGTGTAGTACACAAGAACATAACTGTCAACTCAGCTAGCTGTTCATGTTTTTCCTGAAGTGTATCACAAAATCACAGAATTGTTTCAATTGGAAGAGGCCTTTAAGATCACCAAGTCCAACTGTAAATGCAGCACTGCCAGGTCACCACTAAGCCATGTCCCTAAGCATCACATTTACAAGTCTTTTAAGTACCTTCAGGGATTCTGACTCAACCACTTCCCTGGGCAGCCTCTTCCAAAATTTGACAGCTCTTTCTGTAAAGATTTTTTTCCTAATATCGATCCTAAACCTCCACTGGTGCACCTTGAGGTCATTTCCTCTAGTCCTACCGATTGTTACACAGGAGAACAGACTGAACCTTACCTTGTACAACCTCCTTTCAGGCACTTGTAAGAGAGCGATAAGGTCTCCCCTGAGACTCCTTTTCTCTAGGCTAAACAGCTACAGCTCCCTCAGTCACACCTCACAGGACTTGTTCTCTAGACTTTTACCAGCTTCCTTGGGCTTCTTTGGACATGCTCCAGCACCTCAATGTCTTTCTTGAATTGAGGGGCTCAAAACTGGATGCAGTATTCGAGGTGTGGCCTCACCAGTGCGGAGTACAGGGGGATAATCACCTCTGTACTCCTGCTGGCCACACTATTTCTGACACAAGCGAGGACGTTATTGGCTTTCTTGGCTACCTGGGCACACTGCTCGCTCATATTCAGTCGACTGTTGACCAACAATGCCAGCCAGGTCTTTTTCCACCAGGCAGCTTTCCAGCCACTCTTTCCCAGGTCTGTAGAGTTGCAAGGGGTTGTTGTGTCCCAAGTATAACACCCAGCCTTGTTGGGTCTCATACAATTGGCCTCGGCCCATCAATGCAGCCTGTCTAGATCCCTCTGTAAGGTCTTCCGACCTTCAAGCAGACTGACACGCCCACCTATCCTGGTGTCACTTACAAACTTACTAAGGGTGCACTTGATCCCCTCCTCCAGATTGTTGATAAAGATGTTAAAGAGAACAGTCCCCAGTACTGAGCCCTTGGGAACACCACTTGTGACTGGCTGCCAACTGGATTTAACACCATTCACCACCGCCAGTTTTTTATCCAGCAACGAGTACACCCATCCAAGCCATGACTAGCCAGTTGCTCCAGGAGAATGCTATGGGAAACAGTGTCAGAGGATTTACTAAAGTCCAGGTAGACAAGGTCCACAGCCCTTTCCTTATACTCTAAGTGGGTCACCTTGTCCTAGAAGGAGATCAAGTTTGTCCAGCACCTGCCTTTCATAAATCTATGCTGACTGGGCCTGACCACCTGGTTGTCCTGTATATGCCACGTGATGGCACTCAAGATGATCTGCTCCAAAACCTTCACCAGCACCAAGGTCAGACTGACAGGCCTGTAGTTCCCTCGATCATCCTTCTGGACCTTCTTGTAGACGGGTGTCACATTTGCTAACCTTCTGTAGATTGGATCAGTCTTGATCACTATGTTTCCCCCCCGCATCCAGCAAAGGATGGAGATTCTCCTTTGCCCTTCTTTTGCTGTTAATGTATTTATAGAAACTTTTTTTAGTGTGTTTTTCCTTTTATGACAGTGGCCAGATTGAATTCTAGTTGGGCTTTGACCTTTCTAATTTCTCCCTACATAGCCTCATGAGATCTCTGTAGTCTTCCTCAGCGGCCTGACCTTTCTTCCATAAGCCATAGACTTTCCTTTTCTTCCTGAGTTCCAGCCAAAGCTCTCTGTTCAACCAGGCCGGTCTTCTACCATGCTGGCTCATCATATGGCACATAGGGATAGTCTGCCCCTTCACCTTTAAGATTTCTGTCTTAAGGAATGTCCAGACTTCCCTTTGCCCTCCAAGGCTGCCTCCCAAGGGACTCTGCCAACCAGTCTCTTAAATAGGCTAAAGTCTACCCTCAGGAAGTCCAAGGTGGCAGTTCTACTGAACCCCCTTCCTGCTTCCTCAGGAATTGAAAACTCTACCATCTCATCATCACTGTGGCCAAGACAACCTCCAACCTTCACATCACCCACAAGTCCTTCTCTGTTCACAAACAACAGGTCTAGCAGGGAGCCTTACCTAGTTGGCTCACTCACCAGCTGTGTCAGGAAGTTGTCTTCCACACACTTCAGGAACCTTCTGTACACCTCTCTGCTGGTAAGTTGAAGTCCCCCAGGAGAACAAGTGGTAGTGACTGTGGGACATCTTCCAGCTGCTTATAGCATGTTTCATCTTCATCTTCATCCTGCTTGTGTGATTTATAACAGAATCCCACCATGATATCTGCCTTGCTGGTCTTCCCTCTGATTCTTTCCTGTAAACACTCAACCCTATTGTTACCATCATCAAGCTTTAGAAAATCAAACACTCCCTAACATACAGGACCACTCCACCACCTCTCCTTCCTTGTCTTTCCCTTCTGAAGAGTTTATAGCTGTTCAATGTAGCACTCCAGTTATGTGAATCATCCCACCATGTCTCTGTGATGGCAACTGTAGCATAGTTTTCCTGCTGCATGATGGCTTCCAGATCCTTCTGTTTGTTGTCCGTGCTGCGTGCGTTGGTGTAGATGCGCTTTCAGTTGGGCTATTGATCCTGTCACCTTTTGAGGAGTACAAGGCCTAATTTTTATGTGACCATTACCAGGTGCATCCATGATACCTAGCTCATCAGTATCCCTTGTGTCTTTGCTATCATTTGGCACTCTGTCCCCTACCTCCACAGGTATGGCAGACCCAAGGACCTCACTAGCATGCTATCCTCCAAACATTAATGTGCCACTCCCAGGCTTATCTCCAGTGAGCCTAGTTTTATGCCTTTCCCCCTTCAAATGTAGTTTAAGGCTCTTTTGAGGAGCCCTGCCAACTTCTGCGCGAAGATCCTTTTCCCTCTTTGAGACAGGCGAACCCTGTCTGTCACCAGCAGGCCTGGTGTTGTATAAACTGTTCCGTGATCGAAAACCCCAAAGTCCTGCCAGTGGCACCAGGCTTGGTGTGTCTTCCTGTTTCTTCCCACATTACTCCCTGCAACTAGATGGACAGAGGAGAACACTCCTCGTGCTCCTGATCCCTCGATGAGTTGTCTCAAGGCCCTGAAGTCTCTCTTGATTGCCCTTGGACTTCTTGTTGTGAGTTCATCGCTGTCTACCTAAAAAATCAATAATGCTAATAATCTGAGTGCCATACCATGGTAGGAAGCTTTCTTGCCACATCCTTAACCCAGGCCCCAGGGAGGCAGCAGACTTCCCTAAGAAGCAGGTCAGGTCTGCATATCGGGCCTTCTGTTCCCTTTGGAATCACCTACGACAGTGACCTGTCTCTCTCTCTTTGTGGAAGTGGTTTTGATGCAGAGTGTAGGCTGACTTAACACCAGTGACACTTCTGAGCCAGACATTTTGTTGTCATCATTACTGATCAGTTCCACTTGCAGTGCCTCATACCTGTTGTACAAGGTGACCCGGAAAGGTGGGAGTGTTGCTGAGGGGACACGCCTGCTGTGTTGGGCAGAAACTTGTTGCCATTGCCCTCTGTCCTTCTGGTCACTATATTCAGTCACATGGAGAGGGGAAAAGGAGTCCTCCATGTCATATATCTCATCTGACTGTTGGGCCTGTCTCAAGGGAGGCAGGTATGAGCTGTCTTTTATCCATTCAGTCTAAAGCTAGTACAGACGAACAGCCGAGGATGCCCAGAGATAATAATTTCTGCAGCCACAACATACCTGCGTACATAAGCACAAACACATTTATAGGATAGACCATCCTTCTCAAACAGTTGTAACAGCAAACCACGCCATAAACACCAGGAATCCAAAATTGATGTTCTAATTCGTTTCCTACTTTGCATTTCAGGTAAAACATAGCTGGGAGTTCCTAAAGACTGGGAGATTTTTTTGAAAACAGCAAGGACTGCCTTTGAAATTAATTAGAGAGAAAAATACTTTTCTAAAAACAAGAGGAGTGTTTTCAATGTATTTTAGAAAAGAATCTCCCAAGTTCAGACTCTGGCTGCACTTACTGTCATTTGCAACTGCTGGAGGTGTCACATGGAAAACGAGTCCTCCCAGTTTCAGCAGTGAATATAGTGGCATGCTAGGGTACCAGAAAATGACATAGGTGGTCTAAGATAGAGCCAGGTATGAGAAAGCTTGCAGTCCTCTTTTACCCTTCTTTCTTGAGCTTCAAGGTTTCAAGGAATCTGTGGTGAAAGTAGATGTCTATCATGGATGTAGTTCACAGCTTGTTAATTTTTGCCTTGTCAGCTAGCAGTATAATTTCTGCTGTGAAGCATTTGGGACACTAACAAAGAAGAATCAGAATCCTTATCTATCTTAATCAATGCCCTTCACATCTGTCAAATTGGCTCAGCTGGCCCACACTGGAGCATACATTGGTGAGAGCAATGTCAATAAGGTGATATTGCTTCAGTATGGAGAGGCCATAATGAGGCAGCCGCATTAATGTCTCAGAGTGGACAGCACACTATCAAACAGCAGGGTCTGAAGTACTCAGAGGAAAAGATGTTGAGTTGCTGGGCAGCCGGCAGGTAAAAAACCAGGAGACTTTAATCAATAATGCATGAATATGCATGCTATTTTAAAGGTAACACATTGTAATTTGTTACAAAACTGAACACGGACAAGCGCAGGATTCATATTATGAAGCAGTAGAGTGTTCGTTATTGGTTTGTTGTAACATTAAGTAGCAGTGACTTCGAAGGAAGATCTTATGGTAAAATTTGTCTTTGACAGGACAGACACGGCCAAAGCATTCAATATCTGTGTGACCTGGACCTCTCAAGAACTTACCTGTGTTTTTGTGTGGTGTGGGGATTTGCAAGAGAACTATGCAGTCTAGAGCAGGATTTGGGCAGTATTGTTCCAGGGTTTTTTTCCCACAGCAGGGAAGAAAAAAGCTAATTTATAGTCCTCAAATCATATATTTTGTCATACAGTAATCGGTATAGACATTATGTGCTTCTTCCAAAAATTAATACCGAACATTGTGTATTAACATTCTTAGACGGAATATTACACTCCTATTATCTTGCTGAAAAGTACTTTGTCCTCTCGGTTTCTAAAACTGTTGAAATGACATAATCACATTTTATAAATATTCCTCTATTTCCCTGGATAAAACTACTTCATTTTGAGAACCTTCAATTTAGAGATAAATGCACTGATTACAGGTTAAATGTCAATTATAAAGAGTCTTGTAGACATAATAAAACAAACATTTACACTATGTTTGACACAAGCATTAACAGAAGAATTGAACACTATCACAAATCAAATCAGTGACCTGCCTCTAATGTATAATAAAGAAATCAAAAGTGCTTTCAGCTTCAAATGGCCAAAAGAAAATCAACATGCAATTACTGCAAACATCCCAGTAGTTGCATGACTCAGTGATTCATTCAGATTCAGGCCAAGGAGACACACAATAAAACTCATCTGCTCCAAAATACCTTGTAGATCAAATTTAAATTACAGTTTCGTTACTATAGGAAGAAGCTTTCTTTGATGCTGTGTAGATGACAGCATGAAATGAAACCGATAGCCAAGAAAAATAGATTAAGACATGGAAAATTTAAGATAAGGAAATGCAACTTTATAGTTACATGTATTTGCCAAACCATATTGTAAAATGAGACTCACAGTTAAAGAAAGACGAGACGTGAAAGGGAAAGTGATAATTATTTTTGAAAGTGACAGAAAACAAAATTACATGACTGCATTGAGGATTGGAGTGGTGAACAGAATTGAGAAAGTTCGAAGCAGTAGATTCAGTGGTAAATTTAGTATCCTACTTGATGACATTAAGTTTTGAAACCCATGAAGCTGTAGCTGTATCTAAACTATAACTGAATGGTGAAGGGAGTATAACAGAGATTTTAAAAAAAATATTTTCCGCAAGTTTTAACTCCCAGGGTAGACACTCTATTTCTATACCAGGTTTCAGACTCATAGTCGTGACTGACTTAGCTGTTGGAACTACACTCACTTCTGTTGAATTTCGTGATTTTTTTAGCAAATTTAAGCACCACCTTCCTCTCAGCCTCCTTATATCGTGAACTTTCCATTTGTCTTCCTGGTTTTGGTCCAAACTGACATTTGTTCGCTTATACAGTTTTTTACATAGTCTTTATTTATATAGTTCATTTTACATATATTTTATAGGCTGCTTTTAGTTGCCATTATCGGTGAAGTCTTGTGTGGTGTCTTCATTTCTCTTTATTTTGGCATGTTTGAGGGTCTGCCATTTGGAAGCCAAATTGTCAACACTAACCTTTAATGTATTTAGGCTTTTACCTGCCATTAAATTCTAATATAAGTAAGTGTGTAAGAATGTTTGTCATTCTTTGTAAAAAACGATTGCAATAAGTACTAGAACTGAAATATAAAGATGAAACTAAATGTAGTAAATTTTTATTTTAAAGAGCAAAATCATGTAATATATAACACTTATTCTTTAAAAAAATTATATTTTAACATAAGTTTTTGAATTGGTAGAGCTTTATTCACTGTTTTGGAACCTTTGAAAGTCCATCCTCTTTTCCAGAGAGTTTATTCAGCCCTATAAATCAAGGTCATCATGCAATGCCATGTATTTTTTGTTGTTGTGGGTGGTTGTGGTTTTTTGTTTGTTTGGGGTTTTTTATTTTTTCATTTTTTAATGGTCCTTTTGCTGGTCTGTGACTGTAAAGTGAAAGACTAGAATTAAGATACTTTCATTACTCTCTCTATTTCTCTTTGGTAGTTTGTATTCTGAATTTAAGCTTCCTTCTTTTCCTATAGTAAGAGTATAGAAAAGTGCAAGATGGGGTCTAAACTCTAATCCATAGTTACATATAATTTGTAGCATTTACTATCCCTGACTATAAAAAACCTACAAACTATCAGGCTAAATGTAAAAGACACAAAGGAAAGCCATATTCTCTCTTGCCTATAGCATAAACCGACTGAAAGTTAGTATAAATCTGTGACGTACAGCATACTAAAATAACAAGGAGTTCATTCAATACATTCACAGCAGTGGAATTCTCTTTACACTCTGGCCCTATGGTCTCTTCCAAAACTTCTTCTGATTACATCTGTTCAGTTTAATTAACTGGTGGAGCAACAGGCGCAAATGCATGCTGACTGGGAGAAAGGAAGATGCAAGAAGGGGAATGCCTTGGAGTGATTTTTCTACTTCCCCTCTGGTCTCCTGACTTCCATACTCACCTGTAACGGGTGCAAGAAGACACTGACTACGCATGCTCAAGAAAAGGGTTCAACTAAAGGATGCTCAGGAGCGACCCCTGGAAACCTCCTCAGACCCTCTAAGAAGACCCTAATAGATAAACTGCACATGTGTAATGAACATGCACATATTATAGTTAGTTCTGGGAAATGATATGAATATGTATGGCCTTTCTGAGAAAGGCAATGCATATGTATACAGATACACTATATAAACAGGGATGTGCATGATTTGAGACACAGTCTCTGCGCACCCAGCACTGACATAAATAATGCTGCTTTCTAAAACTCAAGACCAAGTCTTAGGGAGTTTCTTCAACCACCGACTTCTACGGTATCAGTGTCTTCTTGTCATCTGTTGAATTCAGGGGCAATGCCTGCGCTGTGGGGCAAACATAGCTCATAGAAAGCGATGCAGACCTTCTCCCTCCCTTGTTTCACTGGGATGTCACTGAAGTCTAAACCTGTCAGCCTGCACATCTGTGTGTTTTTGCAGGTTAACTAATGTACAGAGCGTGTTGTGGCCTGGATATCAGCCCAGATAAAAAAAAAACCAAACCCCAAAAAACCCAAAAAAGACATTTAAAGCAGAGGTAATCTCTTGAGTTAGGTTGCTACATAAAAAAGCTTTTTCAAATTGCCTCACCTATATTTATGAACCTTCTAGCAAAAGCCAGCCTTTTCTTGAGAAACACCTGCTGAAGCCGTCATCTCTCTTCTCTCTTAAAGCATGTTTTGTTCTAGTACACAAGTACTAGGTTTTTATTGAGAAAACGTATGAGTTAGTAGCATTGCTTGTTTCTGAGTAATGTGCTGTTATGTAATGAGGTTACATGGAATGCCTGTTACATGGAAATACTCTCTTCATGAGATAGATACAAGAAAGCAGAAAATTCTATTGTATTATGTTTACAAAAGTACTATAAAAAATCCAAACATTGATCTCTGGGGAAATTTTTACAGGTGTAAATGAAGCTACTACCTGCTGATCATGGGTAAGAGAATCTTGCTGTAGTTTTTATACAAATCTGTAAAAAATAGAACAGAGTTATAGTCCAAATTGCTTCACCAATAAATTATGTTTTAAGAGAAGTTCCCTAAGAGTTTTTTTACCTCTGTTTTTTTCTCTAGTCTGGGCTTCCTCCAACAAGATCAGACATAAGCCGATAGGTAATTTACCTCAAGAGCGTCTAGTGAATGGGCTAGCATCCACAGCATGCACTCTGTTATCTCACTGGCTTCGACTCTCTCTTTCTGTATTTTTATCAGACTGATTTACTTTAGCAGGTATATTTTCAAGTGTTCCTTGAATTTCTAGGAAGCAATAAAAATAATCTATGCTACTGTGCTCTGTCTCTGTGATAGGGACTTCTTCATCCTAGCACTTTTTGCTGTTATCAATCACTATGAACTCTGCTGAGCCACTGAAATATATTACAAATTTAAGATTTGCAACATTTGCAATTCAGTGAAGAAAATACCACCTAACACACCACTTTAAAAATCAAGAGCACTTTGGCTTATGTCCTGCTATTGTTTTTAAAATTGAATTTAACTGCATCCAAAGTGTGTCTAGACTTAAAACAATCCAGAAAGAGCAGAGTAAAAGATTTTCTCAGATTTGAATTTTGCCTGGAGTGAGTGTTAAAAGGTTGCATCATGTGTGTTCACCCTGTAAGTATAATATAGTCAGGAATATTAGGAAACAAAGAAAAGACTTAGTTATATTGTGATGGGGGCTTGAGAAACTTCTACATTACTGATTCATTTGAAATAGATCCGGTCCTGTTGTGGTCATTATTTCTTTTAATTAATCTAAGACTGGGAAAATACCAAAAATAAATAATATCTAATATAAAATTAGTGCATTCTGTGGTAAGATAAAAGTATACTCATCTCCAAACCACTTTTTTATGGTGTGCAGAGCTTATGCTTTTGCCATGATAAAAACCTGTCTATGTTCAATCAGAGGCTCTTGCTACTGATTACTGCAGATTTTTTTTTTTTTTTTTTTTTTTTTTGCTTTGCTGGTGAGCGTTCAGATAGCAAACACTGCTTTGCACAACTATATTTCTGGACAATTCTTAGCTTAGTGAATGTAATTTTGGAATTTCTGTATTAAGCCCTGCATAGTCCATGATTACATATCCCTCAGGTTTGATCTCCCAAGTTTGGAAAGAGAATTTTGTACAGTTGCTCTGTTGAAACCCTTCCTTTTGTGCAAACTAGACCTGACAACAGCCCCTGAAAGTCACCAGCAGATTTGTAATGTTTGCATATAGTGTGGTAGAACGTTCGACTTGAGCTGTGGTATGCTGGTTGTCAGGTTGTTGTCTCCCTTATGTGGTAAAAGTTGAAACAAAGACCCTGTAATCTGAAGTACAGAAAATTTTCAAGGTGATTGATGTAAGTAGAGATGCATCCTGCAGGATGAAGTGCAGTACCAAGAAAAAGTAGAATCCTTGACAGTGCACTACAAACGAAGATATTAAGTTCCTCAGCTTCTGCCCAGCAACTTCTTCCTCTTTGGATGAACCAAACTATTTCTTCCAAGCAGTTCAATTAATAAAAGATGCTCATAATTCTGACACAGGGGGCTATAGTGTGGCTCCCTGCCTTTATACAGAGTGTTTTGGAAGCTGTAATGAAATCACATATCCTTGAGATGTCTGAGATACCCTGAAAGGGATATCTGAGAGAACATATCTTCAGATGTTTATGTTGCTACTGAATATATGTGTGGATGTATACATATACACACTAATATAAGCACAGTGTATATATGCATTTACAAAATATATATGTATCCTTTGGGAATTGGAGATTACTGTTGTGGAGTGTTTGAAAGATTAATGAACCAGGCCACTTTCAACAGGTCAACACTTGATTGATGGTCATTAATATCACACTGTTAATGGTTAGCTAGTAATTGCTTTAAAATGTTATCAATATATGTTCAAAGCAATCAGTCCTTAACAGTTATAACCTGAATTTGCTGTGAATATACAGTACCAGGGAGCTGACACTGAGTTGTTAGTGTTGATGGTCGCTGTTGCCTTGGCCTATGAGCTTCTCTCATTGCTGATGCTTTAGGCTTCTTGTCCCCTCCCCAGAAGAAAAAGGGATGATTTCATCTGCTGTTGATAGAATTCATCTTATTTTTTGAACCAGGGCTTGCTCTTGTTTTGCCAGACATCTTTCCTGCTTATTCTGCAGCATCATTCTGGTTCCATCAGACATCTGTCCTGTTCATTCTGAAAGCTTATTTTGGTTTAATCACACATCTTTCTTGCCTGCTGCAAATACTTAGCTATTACCTTGCAGACTTTACTGCTTGAACATATTGCCCATCGCCTCAGTTATGCAGTTGTAACACAAATCTCTGTGTGCCCTTTTGTGGCTGTGTATTGTTTACATAGTTATATTTAGCTGTGTTACAGAATTCTGTTAGCACTCCTAACAATGTTACAGAATTCTTTATACAGTCACAGATAACCTTGCTTTAGTGTGCTTACGCCTGGTTTCAAGGCAAACATGCTTACTATACCTTACCTGGTTTCAAACTTTTTATGGGTGCTTCTGCTTCTACTACGTATTCCTAGGAGAAACTCTTTTATATGAAATTTGGCTTCTATCTCAGAGACGTAGTGAGCCCTGCAGGGCTTGGCTGGACAAGGTGTCTGTTCTTAACTGGTTTTAAATGTCAATGAACCAGGCTTTGTTAGTTTTCTCTTAATTTAACCTTTACTTTGCAGTATTGTGAGACCAAACATAAAGGTACTGTATTAGCAGACAAGAAACATAAATTAAACCAGTCATACATGAGTGATATTTACTTCTTTAGCTTCAGGGGTTGGTCTGAATACAGAACAAGATAAAGGCAGTGTAAGTTCTGATAAGTAAGTTGAGTTTAAGATCTTGTAAATAAATACATACGGTAAAATATATTGCATGTCCAAAGAAACAGAAGAAATTACTTGTTTGTGAAGTAATCTTTTTTAACAAAATAGTTAAAGAAAAATTGTATAGCAGTTCAAAGGTGAATACCTGAACTGCATGTTGAATTTGGGCAGATACTGGAAGTACATGCTGAATTTGGGGACTTATTCAGTATTACTCCATGGTGTATGAAGGTCAAAATCAAAATAAACTTAAATACTTTTGTACTTAACATAGCACAAACAAAAGTAAGCATATATGCTTCAAAATAGAATTCCCAATGGTGAATTAGGTACTTCCACTGTCTACTGAGTTAAGGTCAGTTGCCCAAAAAAATGACACTGTATCAACATAGAGGGCAAGTGCAAACAAACTAACATGGGAGAGAAAGGTGATGCTGCCTAGCCTCAGGCACCTGATGGGAGCCATAGTGAAATAGGTGGTTCATCTGCAAAACTGGTGTTCAGAGCTGACTTCCCAAGCTGAGGTGACTAAGGAAAGGGTGGTGTGGCTAGCCCCTGCCTTTTGCCAACAAGTCTGGACTGGAGCACTCACCCAAAAACAGAATGGAGAAAACTACTTTCCTGGCTCTGCTTTGCTCTGTGGTTCTGTAGGGCAATAGTTTAAACAAAAGGTAATGACTAGGTGGAAAGGGGAAGAAAGTGATTGATGGAAACACTTCCTATGCTGTGGTCAAAGGTAGCTCATTGTGCTGGGGTCTAGACCAAAGATCTAGATCATGAATGAGCTGGAGAGCCATTTGTCTCTTCAGCCCAGTACTTAAACTACTCAAGCTTTATAGGAAAGACCTAGGATAGTTTCTGTTGTTTTCTTGGGTTGCTAGTTCCTAAAATTTTTTCTGGTATTTATCGAAGATGTGTAATACATATTATACTTAAATAATTAAGGGAAATCAGGACTCCTAAAGTTCCGAGGAGGTGTGGTGCACCAGGGAATATAGTAAGACTGAATAACAGCCTAATGATCTGCAGTTTATACAGCCAAAAACTTTCCATTAAAAACCAAACCAAACAAATACACAGAAGTAATTCAGCTTGAGTGGTGCTTTTATGAAAGTGCGTTTTAGCCTCAGATGAGATATCAACATATAGCCATTTAGATTGCCTTACTCTGAGTGCTGAAGAAAGCATATAGGCATGTTATGGCACTGCTGTGATTAAGCTAATAATGGCTCGTTCTTATGCCAGTATACATTTCTACCATGTTGGAAACTCACTTAGTTTTGATGTGGATGAATTACAAGAGTCTCTGTTACCAGCAATTGCTGTGAAACTCTCTGGGTTTCAGTGCGGAGGCAGGTAGTAAGAGAGGCAGAAGTCCTAAATGCTCTGATTTTCTTCTTCAAATGGCTGCTGTGAAAGGAATTCAGGAAGGGAATGGTTGAAAAGTGTAATACAGAGGTCATTATTGAAAGAAAAACTGTGCAGAGACAGTTTTTGACCTAAAACAATTATTACATCACCATATTTAGCCCAGATTATTTTCCACAAAAGGAATATAATCTTTAAATACAAAGGAAAAATTCAATATCTTTTCCCTGATGTGGCTTCGCCTTCATTCAGATTCTGCACTGAGGAAACTTGCTTGTTGTTTTCAAAGCCTCACAGTTTAACTAAAGGCTCAGGAGAGAAAGTTCTGTATCTCTGTTCAGCTCAGATAAGCACTGGAGAGTCTAACTTCCTGTGTAAACCTGATTAAGATGTTTCAGGCATTTGGAAATCCTCTCCCTGCCATTGCCACATTGTGTTTCTTTGTTCTTCCTGACACCTGAGCAAACTTCTGGCACAATGCAGCCCTTCCTCTGTCCTCTCTCTTGACTGTTCATTGCACACAATCCCAGCAACCTGCAGTTGTTCCTGCTGATGACAGACCATTCTCCAAATAACATTCATTTGTAGAAGTTTCCAGATCGTATTGGCTAGAACAACTTCAGCGCTGGTCTTATGCATTGACTTTCAGATTTGTTTAATGACTGAAAATTCTCCTGACTTGAATGCTTCAAACTTTAATGTTTAACCCTGCATAGGAGACACCCATTCGCAACCATATGTGATTCTGATATTTTTCTCCTTTGAGATTACAGTTCAGACACCATCTCTCAAAATCAGAAAACAGGTTAAAATTAGTCCTTCCAAAATATGTCAAAGTGCCAGTGTTTGGGTATTGTAACTATTGATTAATTAATTAGTTAATAAGTCCTGTTTGAATTTTTCACAATGTTACTCATTTAGCTATTTTAGCTAACATACATAATACCACTAAAAAGTGTTTCCGTCTGCCTCTTCATCCCATGTTGATGAATTTACTGAATAAAGCTGAGTTCTCTTATGACCAGTTGGACTACTAGCTTCTTTCCAACTTATTCCTCTGTTGATTGATCTGTTCCTTACTTTACTGATCACATGGAGGGTTGACCCATGGAAAAGGGGCTTGGCATGGTGTGATGAGGCTTGGTGTGGTGGCAGCGGTAAGCAGTGTGTTGTATATCACTTGTTTTATGTTACTTAATTAATACTATTACTATTATTACTATTGCCTCCTCTTTCTTTGTGTTGTTCAAGTAAACTCTTCTTATCTTAACCCACGTGGCTTTACTTTCATCTTTTTTCTCTTCCTCCCACCCCAGAGGTAAAGAGGAGGGAGTGAGCAGCTGCTTGGTACTTAGTTGCCAGCTGGTTCAAACCACGACAGTTCTTTTTGGTGCCTAATGTGGGACGATACAAAAGGTTAAGATAACAACAGATCTGATCGAAGCGTGTTAAAACACTTTTGCTATACACGCTCTGTATATTAGTTAAGTAGTCTGTGGTCACCGTGCTCGTCCATTCGCTCGTGTGGTGGTGTTATGTAAATATGTATGTACACTGTGCATTCCCTGTGGTGATGTTTATCACCTCTGGGAGACGGATCAGAACCATCATGTTGCTGTATGGGATAGTGTTGACCTATGATACGATTATACCACTGGTTACGAAATTAAGCTGGTATTTGTATGCAGCATTGTCGTTCATTAGTAAACACCCAATCTATGGGCAAAACAGGGGAGGAAACTTTCTCAGCTTTTGAGCATTTTGAACATCCTTGGGATGCCCAGTCCAGTTTGCACTTACTGTTATGTGTCCTGAATGTGTCTCAGCTCTTGTTTAGGGTTACACAAGGGTTTTTTCAAGAATACCCCCCAGAAATCTGCCCTAAGGCTAGAGAATTATGAGTGGCAGGGTGTGTTGGAGAGTATGGGCAAGTGCACAGGACTGTGGTCCCCTCCAATGTTTTGGAATATTACCCCTGAGCAAGTGCAAGATCCTGATAAACTAGTAAAATATTTGCTAAAAGTATGTCGTCAACCTGGCAACTCCAGAGAGACACAAATCACTGCAAGGTGCTGGGACCTGGCCTACACCTACCGAGCCCTGTTCAACGCTATTCAGTGCCCTCAAGGGGAAGAGAAGATCTCTGGGCCTAAAAACAGACCAGCAGGTGCTGCAGCTGAACCAGAGAACCAACCTGTGCAGGTAACAGTTGCCCCCATACAGAAAAAAAAATATAACAAAATGTTTGTTCACTCAGTGAGGGACGATGATGAACCAAGGTCATCATGAGAACAGGAGGAAGAGGCAGAGCCAGAGGCTGTCACCCAATCCCTATCCTTGAGTGAGCTGCGAGTTACACAAAAGGATTTCAGCCATAATCCAGGTGAGTGCATTGTTATCTGGCTGCTCCAATGCATAATATGGTAATGGGATAATGGGGCCAGTAATTTGGAATTAGAGGGTGGAGAAGCCAAGAGGCTGCAATCCCTGTCTAAGGAAGAGGGCATTGACAAGATGATTGGAAGAGAGATACAAGCCCTCTGCCTCTGGAGGTGACTTCTGTCACATGTAAAGGAAAGGTACCCCTTCAAGGAAGATGTATGTCACCTAGGCAAGGGGACCACCGTGGAAAGAGGTATCCAGTACCTGAGGGAGTTGGGTGTGCTGGAGGTGATTTATAACAATTGAATAATGAGCAACTAACTACAGACAGAGATGATGTACAATGCATGCTGTCCATGTGGTGGAAGTTTCTACAAAGTACACCACCACCATATGCCAACACATTGGCAATAGTGACCTGGGGTGAAGACATGGGACACACAGTGGATGAATTGGCTGGCCAACTCTGGCAATATGAAGGAAGCCTCTCTTCCTCCCTACAGCCTGTGTCTCAGCTGTGGAGGAACTGTCTCAGGACTTCCATCAATCCAAGGGGGACATATCCTACTCCCCACCTCTACGGGCCCGTTCTGCCTTCGATCCCAATCCTTGTGCTCTTGAATCCAGTTCCTGAATCTGCTTCCTGTCTGCTTGTGAGTCCAGTCTGGGACATCCCCAGTGCCTGCCCACAGCATCAGTGGAGACGGTGACATAATCACCATTGGGGAGGTTCTGGGTGGGATGTGGGTGGGGGGTTGTTACTGGGATTGTATGTATTTGTATACATGTTACCGAAAACTGGAAGAAAGTCCTTAACACCAATTTAGTATTAAGAAGCAGCATTTCTTTATTTGCAGCACTGGATGCATGGGGGATATTTCTGCCTATCATGCATACCATATGCTGCCTCAACCAAAGCTTATATCACCCAATTACATACATATTCATTATTTTTCCCAGAATAATCATACATATTCATTCTATTTCTTGGAACTAATTAATATTTTTGCATAGTCATTACGCATGCGGCCTGGGCTTGAAGAAACTTTTATGGTGGTCTGTGGAGGACCCTGGTGGTTGCAGAAGAGGTATTTCTTGGTGTGTTTATCCTGATTTCTGCATACCTTTTCCCATATATGGTTGTAAATTGGCCTTATGTGACTATTTGCCACAGTTTGTTGAGATTTATGCTGGTTTCAGCTGGCCTTCAGGCTGTTCAGTTCCTCTTTATCTCTTCTGTTTTGTCTCTCCCATCTGCTTCCCAAGCCGGTCAGTTCCTCCGTATTTTTTCCCAGGCTGTCCAGTTCCTTCGTATCTCTATTGTACAGGCTGGTATTTACAAGGTAACGTAACATACATATTATATTATCGTTATTATTTTCATTAAAGCTGTTTTAGTTTTCTTTTCCTATCCGTAAGGCTCTCTCTTTTATTCCCTTTCTCTTCCCCTTTGGGGAGGCAGAGGGGTTAATAGAGAGCATCTGGCATTCGTCTAGTGGCCGGCCCAGCCCTGAACTTCGACAAAGCCCCATCCAATCTGGCTTTGAACGCTTCCAGGGAGGGAGCATCCACAGCTTCTCTAGGCAACCTGTTCCAGTGTCTCAGCACCTTCACAGTAAAGAATTTGTTCCTTCTAATGTAAACCTCTACCGTCTTTCAGTTTAAAACTGTTATCACTTGTCTTTTCACTACGGTCCCTGGTATAGGGTCCCTTCCCTTCCCTTCTGCAGGCCCCTTTTAAGTCTGCAATAAGGTCTACCTTGAGTGCCCGTTATTTTCTTTTCTCCAGGCTGAACAATCCCAGCTCTCTCAATTTGTCCTTGTAGGGTAGGTGCTTCAGCCCTTGTATTATCTTCATGGCCCTCCTCTGGACCTGCTCAAGTAGATCTGTGTCTTTCTAATGATGGAGGCCCCAGAACTGAACACAAAATTCCATGTGGAGTCTAATGAAAGCAGAGCAGAGGGGGAGAGTCACTTCTCTTGACCTGCTGGCCACACTTCTCTTGATTCAGCTCAGGATGTGATTGGCTTTCTGGGCTGGAAGCACACATTTCTGGCTCATACTCAGTTTTTCATTCACCAACACACCCAAGTCCTTCTCGACAGGGCTGCTCTCAGTCCACTCATCACCCATCCTGTATGTGTGCTTGGGATTGCCCTGACCCATGTGCAGGACCTTGCATTTGGCCTTGTTGAACTTTGTGAGGTTTGCATGGACCTAACCCTCAAGCCTGTCCAGGTCCCTCTGGATCTCATCCCTTCCCTCCAATATATCGATGGCACCACACAGCTTGTTGTCATTGGCAAACTTGCTGAGAGTGCACTCAATCCCACAGTCCATGTCACTGACAAAGATGTCGAATAATGCCTGTCTCAATACAGACCCCTAAGGAACACCATTTGTCACTGGTCTCCACTTGGAGTTCAAACTGTTGACTCTTGAGTGTGACCATCCAGCCAAGTCCTTATTCTCAGAGTGGTCTATCCATCAAATCTATCTCTCCAAATTAGAGACAAAGATATTGTGCAGGACAGTGTCAAATGCTTTACACTCATCCAGGTAGATGATGTCTGTTGCTCTTCCCTTATCCACCAATGCTATAACCTCATTGTAGAAAGAAACCAAATTCTTCAGTATTCTATCATGTTCATCCTAGGATGTTCAATATCTCTTATTAATTGTCATGCACTTGCCAGCCTGTTTATATCTTTTACTTATATTTATTTTATTTGTAGATTTTAGAAATTAGTAAGACTACAATTAAGTTATTAAAATGACAATACCTTCAAAGGACTCGATTATCCGTTCTTATTCACAACAATTAGTAACTTATCCCATGGTTAATCCATTTACTTTAAATAGTAGTTATCAAGATGTTAAATGCTATACAGGAAGTATAATCAGGAAAAAGAAGATAAGATTTAAAGGGACCCTGTCAGAGCAAAAAATTTATTATCTTCATTTCATAACAAGGAAAGTGCAAATGTTAGCCTATATCTATGCAAAACATTGTCTTTTTTTCCAGTCCTGTGTAATCAAAATTTAAGACTTCACTGATAGTGAGTGCCCATTATTTTTTGGCAAATTTCATAGACTGACTTCGGTTTCTGCAGGAGAGGCAATATTCCTTTGGACTACAGCAGTGCTCTTACTAATGATTTTACTTATGTTGTGTAAATATGACCCTTGTTGAAAATGTTCTGTCATCTTAAAATTAGAGATTATGTTGAGAATGGACATTATTAGCTAAGCATGGATATTAATAATACTGTTAGACTTGGGAGTGAGTCTGTGTTTCCAACCTTGTAGAAAAAAGACTAAATGAGTTACAATGTGAAAACATTAGAAGAAAGTGGTTTGGAATGAAAGTTAGGGTTTCTCTTAATTTTGAGATGAATTTTTCCATGCAAGATAGTTTTGGTACAGACTTTTTTCCCTTCTTTTTTTTCTCCTACTCCAGAGAAACTGAGGTGATTACTCACCTTGATGTGTCTATTCAAAAAGTCCTTTTATCTTTCTTTTTACAAGTGCATATTTTTAAATAGTGTAATTTTAAACCAGCATATCTGTCTAATCTCTCTTTCTCAGCATGTATGTGCTACTTGCATGAATCTAAGAGGCATGTGTAACTGGCTAGTGTTTATTTCACAGGAAATAAAATTTCTTCCTTAAACAAACAACTCCTGCTTCACCTTTCTTACCAGATAAGACTCCATGGGAAGAAGTGAGAAAGACTATGAAAATCAAGCAGCTACTGACTCACAGAATGTAAATACAGAGTCTATTTGATTATAGTTCTTTATCTATCACAAAATATTTAACTGGAGCTGTGAACAGGGACTAAGGCATTTATAATACAGAGGGGTCCTCAAAATGTCTTTAATATGGTCTTTGGAATTCTTAATTCTCTCCTGAAAAACAGCATAAAGTCCCTGTGAAAAAACAAACAAATAAACAAAATGCCCCAAAACCGCAAAAACCCCATACTTTATCTTTTGTGGTGTGTTTTTACAATGGTGTGCTCTTCCTTTAGGTCTAGCACCCTCTGAGAGTGTAAGACAGAGTAGAGCTATTTTATTAATTTCAGATAAGGATGGCTTCATATTTTACTTGACTTAAAACCTGTAAAATGTTAAATAACAGCAAATAACTTGACCGTGATCTGCAACTCTTGCTGGTAGGATTTGCCTAATAGACCTTGTTAATGTTACTGTGAAGTGAAGAATTGTATACATCAGGAGTTATGAAACCTTAAAAATCCTACTTAAAGTCCTATTTAATCTTTTATATGTAACATCTGGCAGAAGGCATGCTGTAATTGGTGCTAAATAATTTGGTGTGCAAAAGAGGAACTGACAAGTAATAGTCTATTATTTTTAATGATTCTTTGCATTTTCTTTGTGATACATCCTTAAAGCCCATTGTTTGTATCCTGTTAAACTAGGGGATGTGGGAATTAGGTCTTTAAGGGATGAACAAATGGAATACATTTATAAGATGTGTCAGTTTTCTCAGGGAGTCTTTACTGTTTTTTGGTGAAGAAAAGCATATTTTGCACCAGATTACTTCTGAAAACATTACATACAAAATTATCATAATATTACACTTCTACCACATATAACTAAATTTAAAGTAACTTTTGAGTTTTATTATTGCAGTAGTATCTAAATATTTGAACCGAAACTTGGGACTTGCTGTACTGCTGAGTAAGTAGCTACTAGGACAGTCCTTACCCAAACATGTCTGGCCCCAGTCTAAGTACTCATCCACTTGTTAAGTGCACTCTATTTTGAGTAAGACATGCCACAGTCATCATCATGCTTGTTACCAAGGTTCAGTGAAAGATTTCTGGAGACCTTACCGCTATTCTGACCAGGAGTTCCTCTCACCTGAAATCAACAGGTCATACTATCCAAACCTGAACGTGGACAAATACAAACATAATTCTTTAAGAGACAGTGAGTCAGTTTCCTTATAGCATGGGAATGGGGGGGAGGGGGGGAGGGAGAAAGAAAAGAACAAGTATTAAAAAAAAAAAACCAAACAAACAAAAAACTCCCACAACAGATTGTCCCTTGTTTTTATCTACTAAAACCAAGAAAGATCCCTAGATAATCTGAGAACAAAGTCTCCTCTTCTGGTGTTTGGGTTCCTTGAACAAAAGCAGTGAGAGGAATATAAAACACAAATGCATTTACTCATTTTGTGAGTTTACAAGCAGAGCAGCAAAAATGTATTTCCAGTGAAACGAACCAGTCGGTCATGTGGAAAAAGCTTTTGGGTAGAAATTGACAGAAACGTCTGTCCATTTTGTCTGATGGTATTCCGGCTGCTTAGGGAAAAATAATTTATATTTAAAATAGTGCAGATTATTTTCTCCCAAAAAAGAAGAGAGAGACAAAAATTGAGGAATTGGTGAAGTAGCAAAAAAGACAAGCAGAAGCAGTCATCGGACCTCTTTACAAAGGGACATTTAGCATCCCCCTGCTTTGTAGCAATGGCACCTCTTTGGGTGTGTAGGCTGCAGTTGCACTGCAGAGTGTCTAGAATTCATGAAAACCAGGAAGCAAAGTGGGGCACCATCAGTGCTGCGAATCATAATCTATATGCTGTCTCTCAAAGGTATAGAGTGCCGTATCCAGAATAGGTGCACAGTTCTTGTCAGGATTTATAACCATCTCAGTTTGCAAGCCTGCTGAATCAAAACATAGAAGCAGAGTAGCATACCCCACTATATGACCCAACCTAAACCTGTGTCACGAAGAGGTTGTGTGTCCAAAGTGTTCCAGACTTTTTTTCTGTGAGTCAGTTTGTTGCTAGTTCCTCTAACTAGTAAAAACAACCAAACTGCTACTTACCTAATAAGTAACTGTAATATTCTGTAGCCCTGCTTCCTAAGATGTCTGTCACTCCTCAGACTTGATGATCTATTTATCTGTACTCTTTTTTTTAACAAAATTCTTAATGTTTGACAGAGTAGTAAATATTACG
Organism: Bucorvus abyssinicus; assembly: GCA_009769605.1. Lineage (NCBI taxonomy): Eukaryota > Metazoa > Chordata > Aves > Bucerotiformes > Bucorvidae > Bucorvus > Bucorvus abyssinicus. Next base: position 14,025,775 of record CM020030.1, on the reverse strand, counting down.
CTCTGAGAACACATGGTGTCATGTAAGATGTAAACTTTGGGGTGCTTTGCAATCACAGTTCAAACCAAGATACAGCAAAGCAATCACTTTTATGACACAAAAATAAAACCTCTGATAGTCATGTACACAGACAAGTCTGTAATCATAATCTGCATACTTTGCTTTAATGGATCAGAAATTATAGCTCATCTGCCTATGTAAGTCTTATGTAAGTGAGAATATACCTGTTTCTCTTCAATATCTCATGAGACCACCAAAAGAAATAGTGCCATACCATGAGATTATATGTCAAAAGTCACCTTGTTAAAAAGTACATTTTAAAATTTCATTCACCTATTCATCTGTCATTACTGTTAGTAAAGTCCAAATGCCAACCTAAGTTCTGGTCAGGCCTTGAAGAACTGTATGTGAAGTAGCTATCCCTTTCCAAAGAAGATGTCTAGCTCTACTCAGGAGCTCGCACAGATCCCAAGGGTGTCTCTTGACTCCTTGTTCATCCTTCTTATTAGTCAAAACACTACTGACTTCTGCCTTTCCTAACACCTAGCAATGGTTTCTAGGTATGTTTTGGTTTGATTATTGAATTATTGGCTCTGAAGATGATTCTGAATATGAAGTTCTACTTTGTACACTATGAAGCTACGTGCCTTCTCAAGAGACTGTAAGCACTGCTGTGAGAAGGTTAATGCATCTACCAACATTCAGCCAGCTTCCATGATGAACTTACGTAAGCAAGAACTGAGGAGTGCTTTTAATGTTACAAAAGCCAGTGAGAGACCTGTTAATGGAAGCTGTTTCTGTGAGGAGTAGAAAGTTTGAGTGCTGTCTTGTACATCTGTTGCGAAAAAGGAATAAATTCAGTCTTACAAGGCCGACAACAAATATATGAAAACAAGCAAATCAGGGGCAGAAATAACAACGCGTGATTTACATGCAACATATACAAGTTCCTTTGGATTGCCTGTGATAAATTGATAACCTGCAGGGTAGCTATTGCTTAATTACCAAAGAAATATCCAGCACTATATGTCCAACATCAAATACACAACAACCTGTCTGTTGTAGTCTGGCTGCTTGGTGAAACAAGCCCATTAGATGCACAGATAGTGGAACAGAAACAAATACAATCACGATTACAAACAAATAAAATACACCGATGGAGAATTAATGTCACTCAAGCATAGCTGAGGTAATAAATCTTACCCACAAGGCATCCCTGTGTGAGGAGGTGGAGAGGGAGCGAATCTGTCAATCTGTCCTTTTGGTGTGGTTCTGAATCATCTTCTTCCCTATTTTAGGGCTGACATTAGGGCAATATTTATACTCATTTTTTCACATTACATCATCAGTGTAGAGGTGTGTGTGGGGAGGATGTAGACAAGCTTATCGCTTATGTTAATTGCACAAAGTCTGTTAATTTACACCTGCATGGGTGGAGGTAACAGCTCATTTTGTCCAGGGCAGAAAAATGAAAAAATACCACCACCGGACCTCCACCCCGTTTCACACTCCTCCGCACATCCAGATAACACCTAACACCAGATATTGATCTAGTGATAGTTGTAGTTCCGATTGCCACCTCACCCAGCACTGGATTTTATTGACAAAGAGCTTGCAGGCATCCAGCTGCATTGTGTGCATGTCTTATATGACTTGGACTTTATGTACTCCCTACAACATGAACTTAAAATATCATAACATTCTGCTCATGTCTGTGCTTAAAAAAAAAAAAAAAGAAAAAAGGAAAAAAAGTGTGTTTATATTCCTGCTAAAAAGAAATTCCGGATGGTGTATTCTAAGAATACAGGAAATCTTCTTTGCAGTCCTGATTAAAATTTAAAAGTTTCAGTTCCAATCCAATTTTAAAAATGCAGGATTTTAAAGTTACCTCTTTTAGTATTTCTTCTGCCTTTCACTGTATACCTATGCGGTGTGTTGGAAACATTGTCAATATGAGTTTTTTCCATATACTCCACCATGATGGCTAAGTGCTTAACCAAGGCTCTGGGAGCATGTGCTTCAAAGTCAGCTGGCTAAAAGTTTTATGCTGCAGTGTTGGTACTTTCATGGGTGTACCTTGAGGTTTAAGGCACAGAACAGCATAAAATCTGAGATCTGTTCTTGACCAAGCTTATAATCGACTGCCTATGTTGGGAGAACATTTCATTTTACTTTACAGGTTTTTAGAGATATTTGCTGGATTTGTTTTCTTCAATTGTGTTTTTTATTATTGTTCAGCACAACTCTGATCGTTATTAGACTATTCTGTTAAACTGTCTTTCTGAATTCCCTAGCTCCTAATAAACAATTGCCCTTAAAATATTTTTTCCAATGTTGTAGATATTGCATCCTCTCCCTGATGTGTTGTATTGAATTGCTTTTTTTTATTTACTAATGTTCTACATTAAATCAAAAATTCCCTTTGGTGTTAGTGATTGGAACGAAACAGCACATCAGCTGAGATATATCATTATATGTATACATATATATGTGTCTGAAATCCACACTTTAAATCAATAAGGAGGCAGTAGAACTAAAGATGATGGTTATGTAACTTACTACTGCACCATGAGAAAAACAATAGTCTTAAAAACATTTATTCCAATACCAATCTATGATCTGAAAACAACTGTTTATTACTAACAGTAGTTGATTACTCTCTGTGAAAAAAGTACCTAAACAGACAGGGCTTGCTAGTATGCACAGGCAGAATTTATCTCAAGTGAGAAGTCCAGCCTGTAAAGATCTCTAATTCACATCTGCAAATAACTCTGATGTCAGTGTTCTAGAAAGTATTGGAGCTGGAGAACACGACTTCCACTTTCTCCTCACTGCTCCAAGTTGAAAACAAAATGCTGGTGGACTATACGGCCCTGACCCATTTACTGTACGGATTGGTGCCATGGAAATCTCACAGTAGGTCTACACCCAGGGCCTTTTATTCAGGTGTGTTCATAGACACAGAATCTTCCTTCCTGAAGAACTCCCCAGGGCACAGGAATGTTCCACTCTGATGGGCAGGAAACCCAACCAGCCTGGCAAAAACTTGCCTTGACTCACCATAAACCTCCTGACTGTGCTCAAACAAAAAAAGAAAGTCTAAAACAGGTGAAAAGCAGGAGAAGCTATCCAGAAAGAATACAGACATATTGCCAGGGCATGCAACTATGGGACTGTGAAAACCATGGCTCAGCTGGGCATGATACGGGTGAATGAAATGCATGGCAACAGACAAGATTTTCTTGAGTATGTTGACAGCAAATATGTGGGTGTACTGAAGAATGAGGACAATGAAAAGTTTAAGGTGTCTTTTTTTTGTTCCTTTCTCTTTACACTCAGGATTTGCTTTCAGGCTTCCCGGTCCCTCTGCTTAGTGGCAGAGCCTGGGAGAGAATGAAGGACTACCCAGGCTATAAGGAGATTGATTAGGGACCACAGAGGCAAATTAGGCATAGGGGACTGGGGGGAACGTATTGAAGGGTGCAGATGGAGCTCACCAACAACATTATGAGGTCTTTCTCTGTCATCTTTGAAAAGTAGTAGAAAAATAAGTTCATCTTTGAGTTTATCAAAGGCAAATCACACATAACAAACATGATAACCCCCTGCAATGAAATGAGTAGTGAGATAGAAAAGAGTATATGGTGTCATTTTGCCTGACTTCGGCAACATTTGACTCCATCTCCTACACCATCCTTGTAACCTAGTTGGGCAGGTAAGGACTGGATGAATGGATTGCAAGTTAGTTGGAAAACTGGCTAGACCATTGGGCTCAATTGTCTGTGGTCAGCAGTTTGAAGGCCCACTGACACCCCGATAAGAGTAACGTTTTTCAGGATTTAGTACAGTGACCACCACTGTTTATTGTTGTTGATCTGGATGATCAATGATGGGATGCAGTGCACTCTGCAAATTCACAGAAAATGTCAAATATGGGTGTGAGTTAGCAGCTGATGTACGGAAGGACAGGGATATCATTCATGCCATTTCTCTCTACAGGCTGGAGAAATTTGCTGATGGAAATCTTTGTGAAGTTCAACAAAGGCAAATTAACAGCCATCATCTGGAATGGAGTAACTCCATTCACATGTACCAGTAAAGGCTGAGGAGCAACTGGATAGAAAGTAGTTTTGCAGGAAAGGATCCGGGTGTCTTTGTGTATGGTAAGTTGAATATGAGCCAGTAGTGTGCCCTTGTGTCCCACTTTAGGAAAAAACCCCAGTTTTTCCTCTTTGGAAGGTTTGTTTTAAACTGACCGATTGTGAGTATTCCTCCCATTTACGTTAGCACATCTCAATGGCTGTAAAAACTTTTTCGCGGGTTCTCCAGTTCCCTTTAAAAGCCGCTCACCAGCTCCAGCTTCTGGTCTTTACACTCCCGGGGCTGCCCTTACACTTCTGGTGGTCTTACACTCCGGAGGGGGTTTACACTCCCGGGGCTCGCGGCTTGGCTCGGTGGGACTTCCAGGCTGTGTTCCTCCCAGCTCTGCTCTCCAGCTGTAGCTTGCTTTGCTCTCGGCTGCCTGCGGCTACTGCACCCCCGTGCCGCGGAGCAGAGCGGACCCTTCGCCACTGCGCCCCCGCGCTGCTTGGGACGGACCCTGTCGTCGCCGTGCTTTGGAGCTCTTCCTTCCCTGCTGCTGCCGCTGCCGCTTCGCTGCTGTTTCTCCAAACACCAACGACCAAATTTGGCAGCGCGGACCCCGGCTTCCACGTGGCACCGCGGCGTTTGTCTCAGCCGCCGCGGTCTTTGTTCCACCTCTGTGAAAACCTGTGTGGCCGCCGCCACTTCGCACACTGATCAGTTATTCACTTCGCTTTGTTTCCTTCACCGGGTTTAACCCTCGCTTTCCATCCCATACACACCCGTTAAGATTTCATTGGTTTGTCTGTATATAATATATTTTCTCTTGTGTTATTAAACTTGTTTCAGTTTTCCAAACTTTCAGAGGTCTCACAAATTTTTCTTTCTTTCTTATCTCTACTTTTAACTCTTTCTCTCCCAGTGCAGGAGAGAGGGAGTTTAGAGAGAGGAAAGAACATGTCCCAGTGCTTGGCATACCTCGGCCAACCGGTGACACCTTGATAACTACATTGCTAAGAAAATGGTTGAATGGTCCAGGGAAATTTCTAATCCCCTCTACGTGGCACTTATGATATTGCATCCTGAGTACTATGTCAAGTTTAGGCCTCTCTAGTTCAAGAGAGAGGATGACAAACTGGAAGGGTGAAAGGACAAATGAGGAAAGGCTGAGAGACCTGGGTCTCTTTAGCCTGGAGAAAAGACTGAGAGAGGATCTTATCAGTGCTTATAAATATCTAAAGGGCAGGTGTCAAGAGGATGGGGCCAGGCTCTTTTCAGTGGTGCCCAGTGATAAGACAAGGCACAACAGGCACAAACTGGAATACAAGAAGTTCCATCTCAATGAGAGGAGAAACTTCTTCACTTTGAGTGTGACAGAGGACTGGAACAGGTTGTGCAGAGAGGTTGTGGAGTCTCCCTCTCTGCAGATACTCAAAACGCTGGATGCATTCCTGTTAACCTGACCTAGGTGAACATGTTTTAGCAGGGGAGTTGGACTACATGATCCCAATAGATTCCTTCCAACTGCTACCATTCTGCGCTTCCGTGAAACTGGAGCATGTCCAGTGGAGGACTATAGAGATGCCTGGGGAATAGAGCACAACGAAACTCTGAGAAAGCTGGCCTTGTTCAGACTGAGGAAAAGATGGCTGAAAGGGACTTTACTGCTGCCTTAGCTGCCTAGTGAGTTGTGGGTTGTTACATCAAAGATGAAGTCAGACATCTCCCAGAGGTTCAGAGAGGTTCACAAGAGCTGACAGGAACAAGCTGAACACGGGGAATACCAGGTAGGTATGAGGAAATATTTTTTCACTGCAAGGCACAGGGTGCCCAAAGATGCTGTGAGGTCTCAGTTGCTGGATATTAAGAATTCAGCTGGACAAGATGACCTAGAACAACCTGCTCTGAGTTTGTATTTAACCCTGCTTTGAGCAGAAGGTGGGAACAGATGACCTTCAGAGATCCCCTCCAACCTAAGTTACACACTGATTTTAAGACATCATCCTTTATGCTCCCTCCTACTGAATGATTCTACTGAAGGTTCTTTCTTGTTTTACAAAAATATGGCAAATATAGCATAGGAGACATAACTGAAATGGATTCATGGATCGAAGGGTTTCAGGCACAGTATTTTCGCTATCCAGGAAAGAATCCTGGTTTCTGGCTGATCTGAAGCAACGTTTCATCAATCGGTTTGAAAGTAAGTTTTCAGGTAACTATTAAAGTCTTATAGATGGGATCAGAATAATTTATAAGGAGACATGAGATCCACCCCTTTGTCAAGAGCTCCTATTGCATCTTCAGTGAGCATTAAAAATTTTATTAAACAAAAGCTTTTCTGATACAAGACCCTTAAAAGGGTTAAAGTAATGGCCTTAATTCATGCACAAATGTGCTCTTTTGTTGTCTTTTTAGACACAGTTTTCTTTTGAGTTTTCCCTTTTCTAGGACAAGAGTACTAGATCTCTCCTTGTTCTTCATTTTGGTTTCTCTCTGTTCCATTTCAGAGAGCCCAGACGCTGACCTTATATTGATAGGAATAGCTTAATCCCAAGATCTGGATCTGGCTCCTAAGAGACTCCTGAAAAAACTGAAATAATCCAGAAGCCTGCATAATCCTGGGTTTTGTAACATCCTAGAGGTCATTTGTGAATATAACTGTTGAGCTTTAATTCAATCTTCAATGAATTAATTAATTATATAATTTATAAATTTAAAATTCCTTCCCCCTCCAAAAAATGGTTCACTGTACAGGCCCAAAGATTACTTTACAATAATGTTGAAAGTCAGTGAAATTAATGCTCCTTTTTTTTGTGCAATTTTAAAGGATTTTTGATTCAATGTTTTCTGTTCTAATCACAGCTGAGAATGTAAAACATGAGTATAAAGGTCAACTTATATTTTTAATTATAAAAATAGAAAAATCTGGTCTTCATACAGGGTAGAAGCTGATATATCAACCTGTATTTTAGTCACATAGCTCTCTGTTAATAAAGATAACTTGTTCAAATAAAAATACTCTTTTATTATGGATGGGATGCACCATAGTCCTGAAAAGAGTTCAACATCCTTTAATCTTGATGGTTTTGCAGAAATGCTTTTTCTAGGAAAGCACTGAGCAAATTTAACCTCCCTATTGCAACAGAGCATTTGGTGTATGTGATGTGCATTAGCACATTCCGGTACGCTGTTGCTCCACTATAATGTAAGAAAAGACACAACTATATAACAAAATTATTTTATTAAAAGAACTGATTGCCTAATGATACAGTACATCATAATAGACTTTTTTTGCCTTTATGCTTGAATAAATACAAATTAGATGTTAACACTTTATTTTAATGATACACTGATTAATACTAAATTACAATAAACCCTCTATGAAAGTGCATATGACATTTCCATTAATAGCAATTGAATTTGTTATTATTACTGTTGTTAAAATGAGCAGCAATTCAAATTACTAGTGATAGAACACTTAAATTATATTGCTGCTGCTTCAGGAAAAATATAATTTTGTCTCTCAAAACTTGCCCTATTCTCACCCCAGGAACCATTGTTGTATGAATTATTATGCTTAAATAACCAGAAATATTAAAAACAGAATGTTGTATGATCATGATATCTTTTAATTCTTAATTTTAAGAAGTCACATAATTTTATCAACACAATTTCATCTTACTAATGCAGAGAATTATGATAAAGTCTATAAAATACTCTAGTAAAATGCAACTTCTGAGTGGTTAGATATTTGATTAGCAACAAAATCTGTTTCAAAGACTTTTCTACAGTCATACATTTAACTGTGTTTATTGCAAACGGCAGATAGGAGATAAAGTCAAAAAGTTTGCTCTGTTCAGAATTCAAACTCAACTGAAAAGTTTAGAAATATCTCATATTAAAAATCTCTTTGAGCTATCTGTGTAGTGAATATTTCTAGTAACAAACTCTTTAGTGTTCCTCGGCAATACTCTGTCCTTCTCATGATTCATATCAGAAGTTTACTTGTTATTCTTTTCATTTCCTTTCCATTGGTAGTGGTAGGAGATTATTTCCATGTTCCAATCCAGATTTAATTCAAGCAGTTGTTGGCATTCAGGATACGTTTTCATCCCATCCCATAACTCTACATGTAAAGTGCCAATAAATAGGTTCTCTTTCAAATGTGTTTTGTAGGGAGGAAACTTAACTATACAATGTTGTTGCAACATGTTAACTTACCTGTGCCTCAACTCATGTGCTAAGTTATTGGGCATAGAAACATGTGGGGTGTTGCAGTCACTCTAAGGAAATAGCCGGCAGCTTTGTACTAAAGCTACTAAAGGTTCTGAAAATTGGCTTGACGGACTCACTGCATAAACTAGAATATTCTGCAAACAGGGACTCAAGCCCCAAATCTTTTTAAATTAAGATTTATATACATCTCGTAGAGTCTTAGGCAAAGGTGCTATTAAAAGATCCACAATTTGAAAGATTTTACATGCCTAGAGGTTCTTTAAGGGCACTTTTTTGGAGTGTGTTATTCAAATGGCATTTATCCACTTCTCTGATTGTGGAACTCAGACTAAACAAATGGATGAGTGACTGTCATTCATTTCAAATGCAAAAGAGTATGAAAAGCCCATTTCAAGGATTAGATGGTGGGGAACATGCACAGTTCTCCCCTTACCTGAAATGGAATATTTCTTTTATAAGACACCCAGTAGGCACGAGTTTTGATTTTAAAATACTCTCTAGCAAAACCCTGCAGACCTTACTTGCACTAACTGCAATCATTTCAGATTCTGTAAAGCAGTGGGGAAACGTGTTCATCTCACCACTGTACAATCTACAGAGATTTCATTTGGAAGGAACCCTGTCGAGGTGGTGTTGTTTTCTTTCTTTAATAGCTGCAAGAGACAGAGACCAGTGATGTCTGTTCAGCACTGACCCATCGGGAGAAGGCAAGTCTGATTTGAGGGGTCAGAGTTCTCCAAGGAACCTGGAGCTGAATTGATTTCTACTTAAACTTCCTACCATTTGAGCACAGTCAGAACTGAATTTTTGGCTTTAGTTTACTCACACAATGCATTTTTTTCACTTTGCTAAACATACAAATGATTTGTGCTTGTCATTGGGAAGCTAAATTAAAAACTATTATGGAAAAACTAAAATAAAGAGTTCTTTAGACTTTTTAAGAACAAACAACGAAAAATATGCCCATATATTCCTAAATGAAATAATAAGATCACATTAATTTGCAGAAGAAACAATAATGTAGTGTTTATCCCATGTCCTTCAGAGAGGGTACTGTTGCATATTTATAGCATACTTCCAGATTACAATTAGCACTTACGCAACGACTGAACGTGAGCTTGCAAGATTATGAAGTGATCCAAATTGAAGTGAAATGAGTATAAGAAAATAATTTATTATAAACAAACAATTCTAAAGGATACTTTAAGCAGCATACTTGCCTTGTTGCTGATCTTTGTCTCTCTTCAGGACATCCTCTTCATGGTTTTCCTGTTTATAAAAGAAAAATGATCATTTTTAACAACTTTCTTCCAACTGTAGCAGTTTAACAGTGAAAGATGTTTACCAAGTCTTGGGAACTGTTGGGTGTTTATTGCTGATAGCCGTGAACACCTCAGGTATTATATACAGAAAACAAGATATTAACAGGTTTATATAGGATTAGAACTGGTGCAGCAAAGGGAGGACAGGGGGGTGGGGGTGTGCACCCAAACTGCGGTTAAAGAAAAGCAGAGATAAAAGCTACCACGCTGTTCAGGCAGCAGAAGCAGCAGCAGCAGAGCTGGCAGAGCACGCAGCAGCGGTGAGAGCACGTGATGCAGCTGGGCCAGGAGCAGCCGGGCCGGGAGCGGCAGTCGCGGTCCAAGCACAGGGCAGGGCCAGAAAAGTGACGGCAGCAGTTGCGGCAGAAGCATGCAGCAGCAGCAGGGCCATGGAACAAAGCGATATTGGCAGTCACGGCAGCCAGGACAGCACGTGGAGCAGCGAGGCGGTGCAGAGCAGCAAATGGAGAGCAAGTGGGATCCCCTAGTGGCAGGGAAAAAGGGGTGCAATCCTACCTGCACACCATTTTTAAGGAAGCCCTGGCCTGCCAAAAACTCCACAACCACTGAGATGAGCTGACCTACATGGGAGGGTACACCATTGGCTGTTTGATTTGTCCATCAAAGATAAACTAACCCTGTTTATCTTAAAACAGGACATTTTCCATAAATACGTGTCCTGGTTTAAGAGAAACAGGGCTGGTTTGTTTTGATGGACATATCAAACAAACCAATCAGAGTATTCCTCCCTTGCACACCAGCACATGTCACTGGCTGTGGAGTTTTTGGCAGGCACGGTGTTTCTTTAGGAACGGCGTGCAGATGGAAACTGTGCGCCTTTTCCGCCCTGCATCTCCGACTGGCAGTGACCACCCCTCCCCTTCTTGCCCACTCTGGGATCTGCTGATCGGCGCTACTACCACTCGGCTCGGCTCCTCGCCGCCAGCCGTCACCGCTTGCTGCCTCCATGCCACTCGGTGCTGCTGCCTGCCGTGAATCTTTATCGCCGCTTTAGCCCTGGGACACATCGTGCCACGATCCTCACTGCTGTGACTGCTAACACCGCTGGCTCTGCTGCTGGACTGCCGCTGACGCCACGCCTGGCCCCTGCCACGTGGACCGCCGCTGCTGCTCCCAGCCCCGGTGGGCGTGGGTTCCTGCCCGCAGCCGTGTGCTGCCACCATTAACAGACTGGTAGGGGTTTTCTTAAAAAAGGAGGGTTTAACCATGGTTTAACCCTCGCCGCACCAGATCCCTGATCCTATATAAACCTGTTTGTTGTTTGTATATAATATCTTTCTATTGTTATTTAAGCTGTTTTAGTTTCCCAAACTCAACAGAGGCCTCACCAACTTCTTTCTTTTTTCTTCTCTTCATATCTCTCTCCTTAACCCTTTCTCCTGGCACAAGGGAGGGGCTGATTGAAGAAAGAATTTGTCCTGTGATTGGCCAAGCCTCAGCCAAGCGATGACAAAATGTCTTTGATAAAAGTGGATATATTTCCTTCCACAGAAATTCGAGTTACCTGCGGAGCAGCTAACAGAATTCTACAGCTGAATAAAAAAACTGCATGTGGAAAACTGCCATTGAAGGTAGAGGTTTATTGAACAAAATGAGCCCAAACCTGAATGGTTACTGACACTGTACACATCTGAAGTTCATGACTGCCATTTCAAACAGTATTGTTCTACTGTTCACCAGTTGTAACCAATGAATCAAAGTCACTAATACAAGATACTACAATACTTAAAGGTATGTGTTTAAAGTATATTATCGTATCAATCTTCTCTAATGTAGACTATGAAAATGCAGTTTAAAAATGTCATATATGCATATCATTTTGTAGCATGAATCAGTGTATTTTCTTCACTCCTTTTCATAAAACCCTTAAAAATATTCTTAGCTCTATAGCACTTATCTACAAAAATTTATTCTGATTGTATCATAAAGAATTTTCTAAGTAAACCACCAAAACAAATGATAAGGAAAAGTAGATATGTCCTTTGATTAGCAGAAAGCAAACAGAAATAAATTGAAAATTTGTTTTGCAAGCCTCATAATAGAAATAGAAATAAAAAAGCAATATATCAACAAAAGAAATCACCTACTATTGCAAAACAAGATCAACTATAATTCTGCCATTCCTGATAGTTACTTGTTCAACATCCAATAGAGGAGTTTCTATAATTTCCACCAAAATACATTCCCATGCTTCAGTACTGTGGAAAGCTTGTATTGATAATGTAAAGTGTGCAGCTCTAGATGTGATGCCTACATAGGCTGCTCCATCCAGAAGTTTACTAAGGGAAGGTTTTCTCTCCATTGTGTTTTTGTGTCATTTTTATTATACATTTAACTATTATTGTATGTTCTCGCTGACTCCTCTTTTACTTGTCTTCCTCACTTCGTTTTTCACAAATCTAATAATTTTTATTACTCTTCTCTGAACCCTGTCCACCTGGGTTGCATCCTTCTTGAAGCGTGGCAAATTTTGCTTGGCAGAATTTGTGCCAGTGCTGAATAGACTAAACCAGCGTGTCACATGCCTTGTGGAAAATGATCTGGTTTATGTATTCCAGAATGTGTTTCCCTTTATGGTAATTATGTGACACTGTTGACTCTTGTTCAGTTTGTGATCCGTTAAATGCCTGGGTGCTTTTCAACAGTGTTGATGTCTAATCATTTGTTTCTCATCTTGTATTTATGGCAGTTGATTATTTCTCCTGAGTGCGTAGCTTATCATTTGTCCTCATTGAAGTGCATTTTTGCTTTCCAAATTGTTTCTCCATTTGGCTGTGATTGTGTAGAATTCTAAGCTTGGTCTCTGTCATGCTTGTAAATAATCCCAGCCTGGTATCAACCACACATTTGCCTCCTTACTCTTAATTTTTTATCAAAATTGTAAAAAATAAAAATAAAAAAATGTTTTAAACCAGACTCAATATATAACTGCATTCACACTGATTTTCATTTGACAGGGAAATAGTAATCACTCTTTAATTACAATTTCCCAATATCAATTAGATATTCAGCAGACATTCTATTTTGACCATGTTTCCTTAGCATGTTACCTGAGACAATGTTAGAAATTTTAGTAGTGCCAAAGTATTTACATATTCTCTGCAGCCCCAAGCCCAGTTTCACTGTGGTAGAAGCAATTAGATTGTCTTAATGAGCCTAGATCATGATAAATCCATACTGGTCTGTATTGATCTTACTGTTATCTTAGAGATAGTTATAAAGCATTTGATTTGTGCCATCATTTTTCTGGGAATAGAAATGAAGCTGACTGGACAGTAATTTCCTTTTTCTTCCTTCTTTCTCTCTCCTTGCACTCCCACTTTGATGGGGGTACTATCTTTACACTTCTGGATTTTTCTGTTTTCTATAAACTCTCAAAGAAAAGTGCAAATCGTTCTGAGGTGACTCCAGCCAAATCTCATACTGTGATTAAGTGAATTTCATCGCCCCCAGCCAACCTGAAAACCTCCGTCTTACCTACCCTTTAATACATTCTATTTCTATTAAAAGAAACATCTTAGTCTTTGTCATAATTGTTTTAACTGTCTGATGACAAATAAGCTAGAAGTAAAAAAGGCTTTAATTAGTACTCTCTCCATGGGATCAACAACTCTCATCATTGAGCAGGAGATGAAGTCTTTTATTTTACTCTTGTTAAGTCTTTATTTTGTTAGTTAAGTAATTACAATGGTTTTAATAACACCTATTTTCTAGTATTCATAGATAGTTAATACATAAATGTTTAATATATAGATTTTGATCAACAGGACTGCCTCTGCAGCTGGGAAAACAGGATAATCTCTTCATAAGAAAATTGAAGAGAGTTGTTTCCTGGAGGTGTTCTTCCTTAGCTATTGTCAACTAGCTCTGATTAGACTTTTTCATCTCTGATAGCTAAATTTGGGTAAGATGTATCCCACACAGAATTTTTCCTATTTTTTCCCCCTTCTATCATTCTTTGTGCTTTGAATATACTGATTTTTATCTCTATAGGTTTGTGCTAATATTCTGTATCATAAACCTAGTATTCTAATTTTATGTGTGTCTTTCTTGCTTTTGAGGGAGTTCAGGTACTCTAAGATTACATAATTTCTTATCATGATTTATTTTTTCATGGCCTTATCGTGATGACATTGTTTCTTATCTTACTTTTTTTTTTTTTATTTTTCTTTTTGCACTGAAATAATCTGCACTTCTGCCATTACTGAACTCCATTTTGGTCTCACTACCAATTCTTCTGAGCTCGTTAATGCCTTTTTGAAAAAAATGTTGCCCTTTTCGACTTCTTTCCTACTTCCTTTCCCACTTTCTTTTTTTCCTTTCTTATCTCCTTACTTCCTCCTTCCCCCCTCCCTCCCACCCTTCCTTCCTTCCTCCTTAATTTTCTTCCTTTCTTCCTTGTAGTTTTCTTGGTTTTCCTACTTTGTTAGACTGTCCCAAGTTCCTTTCCGCCATCATATTCCCAAACATTTCCCAGCTGCCTATAATTGAAACCTTCCCCACCTAATTGCTTTTGCAACAGCTCTGCTCCTAGTACATTCCTAGGATGTGTTCACCACTTTTTTTTCCTAGAAAAAAAAAAACAAGCAAACCCAATTCCTAGTAGTTGTCAGGGAACCACTGTTGTACTGCATTTAATATCCCACAAATGATTTTCCTATTAGTTAACAGGCGACCACAGTTGTGCTGCATTTAACATCCCACAACTGATCAGAGTTGCTCCAAGTCACTATTATTATGACTCCAGACCCTTCTCACTGTTTCGAAGATTCTTTTTCTGTGGGTTTGTTTTTCACTTAAAATCAGCCACTGAACCAAATGTCAAATATTAACATACTCAAACTAGTGAACATGGCTCCTGCTATTGGGTCACTAGAAGACTGTTAGTACTAGTGAGTCTGTATTTTATCTGCTACTGTACTGCACCTCTTACTAATACTGTATCTGGTTTGGACTCTCCTTCATTTCCTAAATATCCATTTTCTTCTAGTTGATATGACATACCATGTAAAAAAAATAAAAGCCCCAAACTAACAAGCTTTCCCAAACCAGATACATTCTTAGAAAAAGAATCATCATAGAGCAGGAGCTTTTAAAGCTCTTCGAGAATTTTAATGGCACAGGTTAGTCAAACTGTAATTAGCTATAATTGGTTCCCACATACATTGTAATGTCGTTGCCTAGAGCTAAGTGGCGCTTAGTGTGTGTTTCCCCACTCCTGCAATCTTTCAAAACAGAATCAAAGGAATTGATTCTAAACTGATATTTACAGGGTGAAATTGCATAAAGGACAAGCCAATGAACATACTGACTGAGAAGCAAATACTTTCCTGCTAGTTTAATGGGAATTTTGGTATGGGAATTGTATATATTTAATTATATGTATTTTAAAATATATATTTTTATAATGTATATTTATATATATTTTATTATATATATTTAATATATATTATATTATTATATATTATTATATAGTTAATTATATATAATTATATATTTTATATATATTAGTTATAAATATACATCACAGAATCCTGTTAGCCCCCAGCAACGACTGTGTAAGAGAATGATCTTCCATTTATTGCAGAGGTTTTCATGAAGAGTTAACGTCTGTGAAAAGAAGCATTCATCAAAAGCCATTAGAGGAATCCTTTCCATGCTGTTTTATCACACTTTCATGAGCATGTAAAACACCTTAAAATGGTGAATAATTAACAAAGGGACTTTAGGTGGTGTGAGATACCAAAACTAATACACATTTCTGCAGATTTTTATTGATGGTGGTATGGATTTTTAACCAAAGCAGACTTCATGATAAAACTTTGAGCCACATGGATTTCTCACAACGCTTCTTACTAGCAGCTCTTGACCCTTGCCTTCCTTCCTCGCAGCGCTTGGTCCAGTAGATAAACTTGTTGAAAATCCAGCCTTAGGTAAAACAGAAATAGTCCAGCATACTTATTTATGCCTCATTCCCTGGTAGAAAACTCAGCTGTTCCAGGCTGAGAACCAGTTTCTTCTTTGATTCTGATCAAAGACTTCATCTGTGCTCTCCCCTGGTTTAGTAGAGCACCTTAATCTCTTGGATGTCAGGTATCCTGAGATACAGCATGCTCAGTCATGTCTGGTGAAGTGTTCCAGTTTGTGTACATAAACAAAGAGATTGACACTGCATTGCTATGGTTGTGTATTTTTCTCTGGTGAAAAAAACGCTTCTGGTCTGAATTTACTAGAAGATTACAGTTCTTATACCTGTACTATAGTTTTGGACAAGGGGAAATTTTTTTTGATGGGTTTTGGTTGGTTGGTTGTTGTTTTTTCTTTTATTTATTTTCTTTCTTTCCTTTCCTTAACAAAGGCTGGCTTGACTGATACATATTGTTTGGTCCATGACTGGCTTTCTGTCTGTGATGCCTGCATAGTGATAGGTGTTTCACTTGACCTCTAAATGCCTGAGGAGACAAGGAGATTTGGTTTAAGGTGTGCCTTTGATGAGCAACTTTTTGCTCAGTAAAATCAAAACTGTTAACCCTGTTTGGAGGGATTATTGCTCCCTATGACAGGGGGTAGGGTGCAAGGGGAATGCAAGGATGGTAGATTTCAGCAGTGCTAGGGTGTGAAAAACCTAGTTACTACAGTGTTAATTCTTTCCTTGACCACTCTATCCAGGTTCAGGCATTTCTATTTGACAGACTTAAACCTCTATGTGTATTTATGTGCACATGTTTTCTCAAGTAAACTGTTCAGCAACATTTTCAGTGGGGGATTTTTGTATTTGTCTTGTTTTGGTTTGGAGTTTTGATTTTTTTTTTTTTAACATAGCAAACATTTTAAAAATAGCTGTTTTTACAGTTACATTATAATTAGTCATCAGAAACCAAATGATAGCCAAAGTTCTTCTGAGCCAAAAAGGGCTTCAGAGATAATTGTTAAGTAATCAGATATCCTGCAGGCAGTAGTGACAAAAAAGGTTTTTTTCCCACTTTACATGCTTCTGAAAATGTGCAGTGACAGTCTCACTCAGAGACAAGGGAAGTGTTCTTCATCTTTGTTATGACAGTAGTTCCCATCCTTTTGTTTCAACATGGTTTTCAATATGACTCTTTCAGAGTGTTTTCAAAAGTTTTCTTGACCCTTAGCTGGATGTCTCTGAAACACGAAGAAAGTTTTCAATGAAAAAAGTTGTCATAACTGAGAAGTATGTTTGTGCTGGAGGGATGAAAGTAGAAAGAAAAAGAATGAAACCAAATGTATTTTAGGTACTGATCATTATTGTACAATATCCTTTAGTCAAACACAGCTATTTCAGATTAATGATGTTCTTAAAATTTCCTGTGCAACAGTCTGTCTCTCTTTAACATTGCTGACCTGTAAAATAGCTATTTCACAAAATCCATTTGCTTCTGACAACTTCATTCCTCCCTGTCCTGCTTTTTTTCCTTTTTCTTTTCTTTTTTTTCCCCCTCTATTTTTTGTTGTTGTTTTTTGGTTTTTTTTTTTAATAGAAAAGAGAGGGAATAGATGATGGGAGGGAAAATGTGAAAACAGTAGACGGAAAAGGCAGAAATAAAAAAATAGACATATAATAAGGAAGGAAGCAGATGGAAAAGGAAAACTGCAATTTTTTCACAAGATATTACATGTAGTCATTATATGCTTCTTCGGTAAACAATATAAAAGCAGTAAGATACAGAAAGAAGTTTTCTTGGGCAACTTTTACTGATGAGAATGATGGTTTGGGAATGGCTTTTAAAACTTAATTACCTACCGTTTCAGTAATTGATCATGGTCAACATTAAGATATTTACTATTTGGTATGAAAAAGCCACTTCCACTTAACACCAACTGTAAGAAAATGGAAAGGATAGCAGGCAAACACAGCAGTCAACAGTGTAAACACAAGCAGGCAAGCTCTACTATTTTCGAAGATTAATTTTATATGAACAGTAACCCTGAATCTCACTTTTTTCTAGGTAAGAATTCAAACTTTATAGTTTATTGTTAAAGAAATGGGTTCCTCTTTAAGGCACCAGAAGTGAACAAGACAGAAAATAGGGGCTGATGGATGATTCAAATGTAAAAATAAAAAATATTTCCTCTTCAATCACCTTTGTGGGTGTTGACTGGAAGTCCTTTTGGACAGTGGTCGTACAGTGGATATAGAAAAAATTGTATAGATTTTACACTGGCATTAAAGGTGTACTGTTTGTCTTGCAAACAGGGAAATATGTCGGATACAAAGGGAAAGAAATGTTTTAAACATCGTTTAACCGACAATTTAATTTATGAAACTGTAGTTTTCTGGTAAACATGGAAGATACAAATGTGGTACGTAAATGTAAAATTTACACTAGAACAAAGAGCAGGTGCTACTTGAGACTTGAGATCTCAGTTTCACTCCATTGGTCCTTTGACTATTAAACCTTTTTAACCTTCCACACAGAGTAATTTTTC
The DNA here is from genome assembly GCA_009769605.1 of Bucorvus abyssinicus. Classification (NCBI taxonomy): domain Eukaryota; kingdom Metazoa; phylum Chordata; class Aves; order Bucerotiformes; family Bucorvidae; genus Bucorvus; species Bucorvus abyssinicus. The sequence goes on along the minus strand of CM020030.1, from coordinate 14,007,659 downwards.
TTTAATTGCTTCTTATGATATATGATATTTTTGGAAAGTAATCAGACACCTATCCATTTTTTACAGTCGTTGACTACATATTCCAGTACCACAAGGTGATGTAACCATATGGGGATACTGTCAGAACACACCTGGTATGCAGAATTTATTCTTTTTTTTTTCCCCCCATTCTTTTAGTATCACCTCTACTGATGACACTGCCTTCCTTCAGTGGAAATGATTTTCAATCAAAATGGAAGAGATTTTTTAGGAAATGTGTGTCAAGCTGTACTTTAAAAAACGTAAGTCAAATTTGCTGCTAGGTCAGCTTCAGGTTTTTTATATGATAAAGGCATCTGGGGTTGAAATTGAGGTGATTGCAAATATGCTTTAGAGGCAGAAGTAGAAGAGAAAGTGCAGAAAACAGTAAAAGATACAATCAGAGAGTTACTAGTGACAAAAAAAAAAAACACCCCACAACAAACCAAACAACAAAAACAAAACACAGAGAAAGAAAAATATGAAACCAGGTACTTGACTTCAAAATCCTGCAGGCAGTTCCATAGTAACATGATTTTTTCACTTCTAATGAGTTTATGATGTCCATAAGAGTTCAGATTTCAATAAAACTCCCTTCCCAGTCAGAAACCAGATTTTAAATTCATGTTTTCTGTGTGCTAAAAACCTACAAAGTTGAAACTGAAATGTCTTGCTGCTAGTGACTGAATATATTCTCTTTTGTACACACTTATGCTCCACTCCTCTTACTTCCCATGTTTTCTTTCTTTTGCTTGCTCAGATATTGCGCAGTAAAAGTTATTCTTTTTACTGTATTAGAATAAGGCCAGAAAGAGGAACTAGAACACCCATTCTGTCTCCAAGGTATCAGAAGATAGTGGATTGTTCTAGTCCCTTTTTACTCTTTTTATCTATAACTTTGTAATATTCAAACATCCTAACGTCTATAGCAAAGAAGGAAAAGATGAACACAATTCTCTGGGGTGAAGCTTTGTGTTGGGTAGTGATAGAAAACCAAGGGAAGATCATGAAGCATAGAACTTCCCTTTTAAAAACAAGTACAGGGAAAGTGAATCAAGAGCTCTCCAGAATTCAATTTTCTCACCTGAGTGAACAGACAGCTGCTGCCACACCATGCTGAACTGGCAGTCACTTTCTTAATTACTCAGCCCTTCCAGAAGGCAACACTTCAGTGGTGATGATTTCCAGAGCTCCAGTGGGAATAGTTTTCAGCTCCTCAGAAGATTTATAGGAAGTGTTCTACTAACATTAGACTACATGTAAGAAGCATTTTCCTGTCTGGATGCATGTTGAACCACTAAAAAGTCAACTTTCCCACTTTTATCTCACTATGGCTACAAATATTTCCTCTCAGAAAAGTATGCAGTACCTGAAATAATGTATACTGCTAGTTCTCTTGCAGATTTCTGTATGAGAAGCTAATCCTACAAACAGTAGGCTTTCACTTGACTACCTCTGCATAGGAGATGCCTGAAGGCTTTAAGCCGCTTCAAGGTCATGGGGTGGGGTGTGTGTGTGGGAATCTCCATTGCTTAAACAAGCCATCTGAAAGCATGCTTTTGTGCATATTTGTGTGCGGAAATAAGTCACTCTTCAATACAATTAAGCGAACATCTTAATGAGACCTTTAAGGGGAAGTATAAGTCATCACTTCTTCTCCTTACACTCAGCAGATATCCACAGTAGAATATTCAGTTTCCAATTTTGTCTGCCCTGAAGAAATTCGGGAATTTGTTAAAAATACCTCAAATTCTTAGCCCTTCTGCATTTCCGTATCATCACATACAGAGGTTTTGATGGCTGTAAAGCATTTTATAAATACTAGCTAAAACTAAAAAACAGAACTTTTGGAGTAAGGAGAGCAACTGTTTTTCCTCAGTTTTTTTCGACTTGTGAAAGACCAAGTGCTGGAATAAGCGTCTATCCTAAATATTAAAGATATTTATTTATTATCCACAATACGATGCCTTAATATATGCCAATTTGATAACTGAGACCACTCTTATTTTTATCTGAGTCATTGAAAAAGATTTTCTTTTGTAAAAATATATATATATTAATTCTTCCTGTACAAAGAATAAGTGGGAAAACCGGCTACGTTTCCTAAATTCAGTGAACAAGCCTTTTTTTTTTTTTTTAAATTCCCTCCCCCCCCCCCCATTTTAAGGAAAAGCAAGGTCTAGTCAGCTTGGAAGGTATTTCTATAATATATATATTTTACTTATTTTTATAATTGATTTCTATTCATCACTTTAGATAACAGAAGTACAAACCTATCGATTAGTCAATTCAGCAACAATTTTAACACTTTTGCTTCCTTTGTTACTATATTCACACTAATGGTAAATCTTTTTTTTCAGTTGGCCTAGTTACTAAATATCGTGAGCTGCTAGGTACTTCTGACTATGTTTTAACATTTGAAATGGAAGGAAGTCATTGGAAGGACTTCTGAGAGTTGTGTGTTAATTACCCCTACGAAAAATTTGCTATAACATTATGCAAAATTTAGGATTGGCTCTATAGAAAACAGATATTCAGGAATACCAACTTATTCCTCAACTTGAGAAACAAAGCAATCTGTGCAGAAATGGAATTACTTGACTTGAATTTTGTTGCCTCTCTTTACTGGTAAGAACTTGCCTGCTAAGACTAATTGAAACATTTTGGTGTGTATTACATCACTCTGAATGCAGATTTAACTATTGCTGAAATAAATAGCCTCAGCACTTTTGAATACTGGGAATAAAGTTAGTTACGACAAGAAAAGAAAAATGTAGGCTGAGTTTGGAGAAGCAAGAATTAAAATATTTTATCAGTACCTGTAAAAAACCTAAAAATATTATTTAACCAAGAAAAAAAGAGGCTGATTAATAGTTGAATTCATTCTACATAACTTTTATTTTTTTAGGCTTAGTAGTGTTCGATTTTCACATTTTTTTCTTTACTTTGTTCTGTACTTTCACTTGTGTTGATACTGCTTAGTAGATGAAAATGTGTTTATAGTGATATCATATTTATCCCCTTCTTTTTCTCTGTTCTCTAACATGGAGAGATTGTGCAAATCTTTTCATGCTCTGCCTGAAGGCTATGTATCCCACCTATATGTTCCAAAAACAAATCACATTCAACCTTCTAATTTATTTTCATTGCTTTCTTTTATTCATTCTGTCTGTGGTCCTGATATATGCTCTATTCCATTTTTATGCTACAGCAACACCAGTAAATCAATGGTTAATTTCTGTTCTGAAGATTCCCTCTTTTCTAGCACAAGAAAGATAATCTACTGTAACTGCTTTTCACCTATATAACCTAGAATAATGTCAGTTTCTAGCAAATGAACAAAGTATGTTACTATATTGATTTTCCTTTGATGTACTGTTTAAATGTGGAATGACAATTAGTGCAGCCTGTTTTAAAAAACACTACAGCAAAACACTGCTTTTTTGATTTTAAATTTTTTTATATATATAAGAACATATTTGTACCATCTTCAACCAAATTTAGACTGGAAAAGAAAGTGCAAGAGTAATTATATAGTACTTAGTTGTCATCAAACCCACTAACTAGTTCTTAATGTTCTTCTGTACATATAAACAGTGCACATACTTCTACTGATGAATTTCTATTATCATCATTAGGATGTGTAAGGCAATCAATACAAAAGCAAACACTTATGACTCAGTGTAAATACCACATATTTTCTAAAAAAAAAAAAAAAACCACGCAAACAACCAACAACATCTTTTAATGTTTCAAATGAAAATTACTAGTGTTTTTATGGTATGGAGAAATTTCCATAAAAGCAGAACCTATTTATAAAACTGTGTAATATTTATTCTAATCTCTTGTTGAAATAGTGTTGCAGATCATGATTTGCTGGAAAAAAAATTCCCGAGTTGAGTATAGGGTGACATGCAAATGTATCTGTTTTATTATTTGAGTATATAAGAAAGGGTTTGGATTTTCAGTTACATTGTTTCCACAAGAACGATTGTACCATTTTTTTTTTTAGTTTGGATTCCTCAAAATAATCATACATTCTCTTGCAAAAAGGTATCTGAATCTCAAAAAAAAACCAAACCAAGCCAAACCAGACCAAACCAAACCAAACCAAACCAAACCAAACCAAACCAAACCAAACCAAACCAAACCAAACCAATAACAAAACCAAAAAACCCATTGCATGTAGAAAAGTGAACACAGTTAAAAGAAATAACTATTTGACTGTAGCTGGAGGTTGAGATATTGAAGCTGCAGTCCAGAGATATTGGAATTGAGTTTTATATAATGAAAGTCATTTGCAGCTGCTACCTCTACACATGACCTGGGTAGAAGCAATCTAGCTGTGGTTCTGAGGCCATGTAACATGTCAGCATGACACTGAGCTCGATACTTTACTAGCGGGGCTATATGGATATATGGCTATTCGTTTAAAGTGCAGGCAAAAGGGCATGGAATAACCTGCAGCAAGTTGTAAAGACCTAGCCTAAATCTCCAGTCCCCAATGGACAGATTGTGAATAACTTACTGGAAGTTTGAAATGTCTAAACGTTTGGGAAAATAGATATTTGATAGCTCCGTTGATGACTCATCATCCACCTCTATCAAAAACTCAAACGATCCATAGTAACTGATGACTTCAGTGATGGGAACAAGATGTAAGTTTCAATAAATATAATGCAGGCTGAAATCTAACCATTGCCACAGCCTAGAGGTACTTTCTGGTTAAACTAATAAAAGATTTGCTGAGATGATTGAAGAAATTCTAGAAAATCACCTACCCTTGAAGTTTTGTGTGATTGCAGAATGCTCCTATAGCAAAAAAAAAAAAAATCTCATAAATGCTATATATAACAAAACAAAGTATTGTCAAAGCGAAGAGTTTAATGCATCGGGTGATTGCTTGTTATGAAACATGTAAAATGAACTAATTCAACAGTAGTTAGTGGTTTAGGCTGCTTCTTCCACTGCTTTGAGTTAGGCACATACATTGTACATTGTCTTTTCTGTGGATGCTGCACCTAAAATTGCCAAAGAATCCCAATGGCATGATTAAATCTTTTCATTCAATTTCAAGTTTAGGAAGAAGCAACAAGGTGGGGAGCACTTACAATGAGACTTTTTACTACAATGAAAAGCCTTCATAATTTCCTTCATTGGTTACTCAAGGACAAATGTCAGATGAAGGGAAACAGGTGTATCAGAAAAGATTTGCATGATAATTATCATGCTAACAAAGAAAATAATTTAAGTCTTCTGACACAGTTTGCATATAAAGCCTTGGAGTAAATGAATAATGTTAGAAAACCCTCCACATATATTGTTTAACTTCGAAGATGGAAAAATTAATATTTTATTTGAATTTTTCTTCAGAGGCCAAAATAACTTCAAAAGAAATTTAATGCAAGGCCTTTTGCTTTTGGTAATTACACAGCAACATTATCACTTGAAAGGTTAAAGCTGCAGAAAAGCCCATTGAAGTACTGATTTCCCAGGGCTTATTATCACAAATGTAATATGCAATGCAAAGACAGAGAAAAAAAACCCTGCTGTGTATCACACAACACAATGATTAATAACCTGGTATTGCAACTGGAGCTCTATCACTTGCCTAAAATGTAGGAAATATTTGCCTGATTAACATCTTTCCATAAACTTAAGTCTGGCCTTAGCCTGCTGTAGTCAGTCCACTGCTTGTTAGAAGGCGTTTTATAGATAATAAAGTGAATTCCTGATAGTCACTTTTAATTGAATAATGTAGTCATGAGAGATGGTAACAAAGCAAGCCATGAGAACATCCCAGAAGTCCTTTCTATAGCACTCACAAGTTCCCAATAGAGCACTTGCTTAGAACAAAAAAAGAAATATTAGACTTATATTTTGCTTTTTGTGTGTATGTTCTTCAAGGGTAAAGGATGGTTCACTTACCAGTTTGCTTTCTAAGATGATACAACAAGACCTGTGGATGAGAAGAGAGCAGAGAATGTTACTTTACTTTTAAAAAGGCTTTTGGCATGTTCTCCTACAGCATCCTTGTTGTATGCAGACTGACACTTTGTGGTCTACACAGATAACCTACTAGATGGATAAGAAGCAAGTCGGATCGTCAGTCTCAAGGAATGATGTTTAGTGATTCTTCCACTAGCTCAAGATCAGTTACAGGTGGAGTTTCTATGTGATATGCCCTGAGAGCTATCATATTTAACATCTTTATCAATGACCCAGAGGAGATGGAGTATGCTATCATTTCGTTTACGGATGACACCAAACAGGGGAGAACCCAGGTCAGGGCTGCCTTTCAGAGGGACCAGAGTAGGGAACAGCCTGACAGGAAAGTCTTGAAAATTTCCATGGCTGGGATGAGCTAGCCCCTGCAACAATACAGGTTGGAGTCTGAATGGATGGGGTTCAGCTGTGCTGAAAAAGACTGGAAGGGTCTGGGCCAAAAGCAAGCTAGAGTAAGCTAGCAGTGTTTTGCGGTAGCAAAAGATTGTCAACAGTGTCCTGGGTCATATGAACAGGGGCACAACCAGTAGATCAAAGGAAGTGATTTTTCTTTACACAGCAATCATCAGAACACATATGAATTACTGTGTCCAGTTCAGGCCTTCTCAGGGCAAGATAGACACTGACAAACTGGAGCGAGTTCAGTGGATGTCTACCAACCTGGTCAGGGGCTGAATAACATGCCCTACAAGTAGAGGCTGGGGGAGATGGTCTTATTCAGCCTGGATGTGAGACATCTTCAGGGGGACCTAACAGCTTCCTTTGGGGAGGTCATCGAGAAGACAGGACCAGGGTCTTCACTGAGGAACGTGTCACACGGATCAGAGAAAATAGGCATGAATTGAGAAACACTTGGCGCCAGAGGTAGGGGAAACACAGGATGGGGCCTGCAGTCAGTTTTAACCAGCTGCTTGCTCCAGGGAAAACACTCCTCGTGGGTTTCCTCTAGCCATGTGGCATCGCCTCCACTCCACGTCGGGGGTCTGCTGCCAGGGTCAACTCTCCTAGCACCGAGCTGACCCGGTGCCAAACCTTCTCAAAGTCACCACACTTTATAGGAGTCCCGTGTATTCCTCTGCTCGGCTCTCTCTGCAGCCCATCCATGTCTCCTGCCAGTGCTCGATGAGTCAGTAACTCACCACAGACCAAATTAAGAAAATCACGGCACTGGAGTGTATTCAGCAAACTTCTCCTGGGTACCTTGGTGGCTGCATAGCCATTCTCCATCTTCTGTTCTACCCCTTCCAAAACAAAAGAGTGCACCAGAAATGAAAAATCTTTTCCCCCCTTAAAGAGGCTTATTTGCAGAGGAGCTGATCGGCACAGCCTGGGCCAGATGCGGGGGTGAAATTGGAGCTGAGGGGGCTCATTTCAAGGAGCTCTTACATGGACCACGCTGGTGGCCCCATTCACCGCTACCAAAACCACACCAAACAAAAGTGGCAGCCTCCTTCCCCTACTGCTGAAACCGCACCAAATCCTAAACCACAATAGGCTTAAAACTGGACACAGTATTCAAGGGGTGGCCTCACCAGCGCTAAGTACAGGGCGACGATCACTTCCCTCCTTCTGCTAGCCACGCTATTGCTGATACAAGCCAGGATGCTGTTGGCCTCCTTGGCCACCTGGGCACACTGCTGGCTCATACTCAACAGACTGTCGACAAACGCCCCCAGGTCCTTTTCTGCTGGGCAGCTTTCCAGCCACTCTTCCCCAAGCCTGTAGTGTTGCAAGGGGGTGTTGTGACCCAAGTACAGGACCCAGCACTTGACCTTATTGAACTTCATGCCACTGGCCTTGGCTCATTTCGACAGCCTGTCCAGATCCCCTTGTAGAGCCTCCCTACCCTCAAACAGATTGACACATCCACTTAACTGGGTGTCATCTGCAAAATTACTGAGGGTGCACTCGATCCCCTCATCCAGACTGTTGATATAGATGTTATTAAAGGAGAACAAGGCTCAATACTGAGCCTTGAGGAACACCACTTGTGACCAGCCTCCAACCACATTTAATTCTATTTACCATCACTCTCTGGGCCCAGCCATGCCGCCAGATTTTTATCCAGTGAAGAGTACACCCATCCAAGCCATGAACAACCAATTTCTCTAGAATAGTGCTGTAGGAAATGGTGTCTTTACTAAAGTCTAGGTAGACAGCATCCACAGCTCTTTCCTCATTCACTAAACAGGTCACCTTGTCACAGAAGGAGATCAAGCTGGTCAAGCAGGACCTGCCTTTAATAAAACCATGCTGACTGGGCTTGATCACCTGGTTGTCTTGTATGTGCTGCATGATGGCACTCAAGATGATCTTCTCCATAACCTTCCCCAGCACCAAGGTCAGACTGACAGGCCTGTAGTTCCCTGGATCCTCCTTCTGACCCTTTTTGTAGACAGGTGTCACCTTTGTTAATCTCCAGTCAACTGAGACCTCCTCGGTTAACCAGGACTGCTCCCTCAGTACCTTTGGGTGGATCCCATCTGGCCCCATAGACTTGTGGACATCTAAGCGGTGCAATAGTTCACGGACCATTTCCTCTTGGATTATGGGGCCTTCATTATGGGCCCTGTCTCTGTCTTCCAGTTAAAGGAACCTGCACTCTGAGAACAACTAGTTAACCTCTCCCTCCCAAGTACCTCTGTACAACAGGTATGAGGCTCTGGATGTAGAAGGTCAGTCAATGGAGGATGTGTGGATACCAAGGTCACAAAGGCCTAGCCCCTGTATCACAACCACCTCCAGGAGGAAGAAAAGACAGGTTATAGTTGTAGATGACTCCTTTCTGAGGGGAACCGTGGGTCCAATATGCTGGAAAGACCCTCCTCTTAGGGACATTGAATGCCTCCCCGGGGCTTGGATTAAGAACATGACTAGGAAACTTCCTAGCCTGGTACAGCGCTCAGAATATTGGCCATTACTCTTCTATGCAGGTGGTGATGAAGCTGCAATGCATAGTCCAAGAGCGATCAAAAGTGGCTTCAGGGTCTTGGGACAGTTGGTAAGGAATATTGGGCACAGGTAACGTTTTCCTCTATCTTTCCAGTTACAGACAGCGACACTGGAAGAAACAGATAGACACAGTTGATTAATATATGGCTCTGTGGCTGGTGTCACAGCCATAGTTTGGGGGTTTTTGATAATGGGATGGTCTACATGGCATCAGACCTGCTGGCATCAGATGGGATTCACCTTTTTCAAAGGCAGAAGAGGGTCTTCACTTATGAGCTAGAGGGGCTCAATAACAGAGCTTTAAAGTAGATTTGAAGAGGGAGGGGAATTATAGCAGGCTTACCCATGACAAGCTGTGGGATGCCAAATTTGGTGGGATAGTGTGCTAGCAAGACCCCTCAGCCTGTTGCTCTGAGGCATGCTGGGGACACTGTAGCACACTTGAAGTCTTATGGAAATGAGCCAGGGTCTCTCGAGCCATAGAAGACAACAGGGAAACACCAGTGAAATACCTCAAAGGAATTAAGTGGTGTTCATCTGAGAAAGTGTTATGGCTGACAGCCCAGTGAAAGAGCCTCTACACCAATGCACACAGCATGGGCAACAAACAGGAGCAGTTGGAAGCCACTGTATTGCTAGAAAGTTATGACCTAGTTGCTATTACTGAAACTTGGTGGGGCAAATCTCGTGACTGGAGTGTGACTATTCATGGCTACAGGCTGTTCAGAAGGGACAGGCAAAGGAAAGAGGGGTGGAGGGGTTGCCCTCTACATCAAGAATTGTGAAGAGCTGTCTTGGAAGAATAACCACAAGCAGGTTGAAAACATATGGGTTAGAATTAGAGACCAAGGCAACAAAGAGAATCTTTTGGTTGGTGTTTACTACAGGGCGCCTGATTGAGGGGAGCCTATTGATGAAGCCTTCTTACTCCAGCTACAGGAAGCTTCATGCTTGCAGGCTTTTGTCCTGCTGGAGGGCTTCAACCACCCTGAGAACTGCTGGAAAAGCAGCACAGCAAGCCATAGGTAATCCAGGATATCTTTGTAAGCCAGGTAATAGACAGCTCCACCAGATGAGATGTGATACTGGACCTGAAGGTCACCAATGCATGAGACCTAATTGTTGACATCAAGACTGGAGGCAGTCTGGGCTGCAGTTGTCACACAATGGTGGAGTTCACAGTCCTGAGGGATATGGGTCAGGAGAAGGGTAAAGTCACGACCCTTAGGACAGCAAAATTCCAGTTCTTCAAGAAATTTAGTCAATAGAATCCTGTGGGAAACGGCCCTCATGGGCAAGGTAGTAGAACAGAACGGACAGATCTTTAAGGACAATTTGCATAGAGTTCTCGATCCCCAGGTGTAAGAAATCAGGCAAGGAAGGAAAGACATTGGCATGGCTGAGTCGAGACCTGCTGGTCAAACTAAAGGTCAAGAAGGAACTGCACAGACAGTGGAAGCAAGGACAGGTATCCTGGGAAGAGTACAGGGACACTGCCCAGTTGTGTAGGTATGGGGTCGGGAAGTCCAAGGCATGGCTGGAACTGAACTTGGCAAGGGAGGCAAAGAAAAGTAAGAAGGGCTTCTACAGGTATGCCGTCCAGAAAAGGAAAGTCAATGAAACCATACCTCCCACCAATGAACAAGACTGGCAAACTGTCAACAAGTTTGGAAAAGAAGGCTGAGGCAGTCAACAACTTTTTGCCTCAGTCTTCTCTGGCAACCTTTGTTCCGACAACTCCTGCATTGGTGGACCACAAGATGAGAACTCTGGGAGCAAAAACCCTCCCACTGTAAGAGAAGATCTGGTTCATGACCACCTGAGGAACCTGAACATATGCAAGTCTATGGGATCCGATGAGATGCATCTCAGAGTCGTGAGGGAATTGGCTGGTGTAGTTGTCAAGTCACTCTCCATGGTATCTGAAAAGTCATAGCAGTTAAGTGAAGACCCTGGTGACTGGAAAAATGGGAAACATTGCACCCATTTTTAAAAAGGGTAGAAAGGAGGACCCTGGGAACTACTGACCTGTCAGCCTCACCTCAGTGCCTGGGAATATCATGGAACAGATCCTCCTAGAAGCTATGCTGAGGCCTATGGAGGACAGGGAGGTGAATTGAGACAGCCAGCATGGCTTTACCTAGGGCAAGTCCTGTCTGACCAATCTTGTGGCCTTCTATGGTGAAGTGACTACATCAGTGGACAAGGGAAGAGCTACAGATGTCATCCATCTGGGCTTCTGTAAGGCCTTAACATGATGCCCCATGATAACCTTCTCTCTAAATTGGAGAGATACAGATTTGATGGGTGGATTGTTTGGTGGAATACAAATTGGTTGGATGGTCACATTAAGAGGGTAGTGGTCAATGGCTCAAAGTCCAGATGGAGATCAGTGAACAAGTAGTGTCCCTCAACAGTCCGTACTGGGACCAGTGCTGTTTAGTATCTTCATCAGTGACATAGATTGTGGGATTGAGTGTACCGTCAGCAAGTTTGCGGACGGCAACAAGCTGAGTGATGTGGTTGACACACCTAAGGGATGGGATACCATCCCCAGGGACCTGGACAGTCTTGAGAAGTGGGCCCATGTGAACCTCACAAGGTTCAACAAGGCCAAGTGCAAGGTTCTGCACCTGTGTCAGGGCAACCCCCAGTATCAATAGAGGCTGGGGGATGATGGGATTGAGAGCAGCCATGAGGAGACGGGCTTGGGAGTACCGGTGCATGTAAATTGGAAACATTCAAAGTCAGGTAAGAGGAGGCTCTGAGCAACCTGATCTAAGTGAGGATGTCCCTGCTCACTGCAGGGGGGTTGAACCAGATGAGATTTAAATGCCCCTTCCAACCCAAACTATTCTATGCTTCTATGATTGTAAGGAAGAGGAGTGCCTATTGCTTATTCTTACAAATGTGAACTTCAATGTTATCAAGACCTCAAAAAGTAGATGAAAATCATTTAAGTTTTGTAAAACTGAAAGTCATGATTAGAAATGTATGTTTGACTGAAATAGATTGATGGCCATTTAATGCCTGAATAATAGCCTGTACAGAAATATCTAATGTACTTCCCTTATGGTTAGCTGATATTATACCTTTAATTGTTTCACCTTATCTTTCTGAAACATTTTAAAAATATCTATTTCGTCTACTGTTTTAGGCTCTACCTTACAGAATCAAAATGTTAATATAAAGTCAAGAGTAGTTCACATACATATAGGATGATAATAGACTGTAGTTTCTTGTTTGATTTTTTTTTTTTTACAATGTTGTAATTAAAAAAATCTTCTTATATTATAGAATCAGATGCAATGGACAGAAAGCAAATACTTCTTAGCAAGCATCCAAATCTATATATTATAAATTGTTGAACCAGCAATGTTTACTTTTGCAAAGGTATTTGAACCAGTGCTCTGTGTGTTTGCTTTAATGGCCACTTACACATGATACATCAGTTTCCAGTTCTTGTAAAATTAAAAAAAAATATAATCACATGTCAATTTTTTCATCTGAGAATTTTTTTAACATAGAGGAAAGTCAGTTTAGCTTTTAAGTAAGGATAGAACTCAGATATAGTTTATGACATTTTTCTGTGAGATTCTGGCTTTTGAAAATCATCTCAGATACATCCTCTAAAGAACTGAGAAGGAAATAGCAAGATAATTGAAGTACTTAGGAGATAACCGTCTTTTTTGTTTGTTTGTTTGTTTTTTGAAGTATCTGGTTTGGTTGGGTTTTGGGGAAGTTTTGTGAGGGGAATTAAGTTTCTTTTATGTAATACTTTTAGGAAAATATACTGTTTTAAGACAGATGATTTTTCTGGTTTCTGTTTCCTGTGTACTTCAGCGATAAAACTGTCAATCTGCGCTGCATGGTTTGGATGTTGTCAGATTCTTACCTATGAAGGACTATTGCAATACGGACATGAATGTATAGGTGCGATACTGTGCTGTTCTCTCATTTGGCACTCAAACCTAAAACTTTACTGCATACTCTCCCTTATCCTGAGATCAGGGGATCTCACCATACAGAGCGCTAGCCTGACCTTTCACATGAACAAGAGGTTCTTGATTCCGCAGTGAGTTTTTCTAACAGTTCAGAGATTTTCAGACTGTCTACTCTGCCCTTCTTTATAGTTCATAGAAGATGTGATCTGCTTTTAGAGAAAAGCCCTCAGCAGACACTAAGTTGACCATCCAACCACTGTGCCACTGCTTCTTACAGTGTAAAAGAGAAATGTTTCATTTCACCAGATGGGAACAATTATTATTGGAGAATCTGACTCTTAACTTATTGAATAAAATTGCACCAAATTATGGACATTTCCAGCAGTTTGTACACGATAACAATACAAAACAAGCAGTGGAAAAGTGAGATAATATGATAATTACATTGAAGCCTGGAAGCCTGACGTAACTGTTCATGTCACTTTTTATCTAACTCAAATGGTAGAGTTAATCTCTGACCCTGCAAAGTGGTCCATCTGGCTGGAAGGCACTGTGCCCTTGCAGAGCCCTGCTGAAGTCAATGGGGTTCACATGCTGGGAGCAGCTTGCAGGGCAGGGCTAATTCTATAAATTAATAACTGGGTTCCATTACACGAGCATCTGTGTCAGGTTTCCCCTAAGTAGTCCAACCCATCTCCATTATTGTTTTATAATTAAATGATCTTTTTCCAGTTGTAACAATTCGCACAAATCTCAGAGTTGCACTTTCTGCACAGATCTGCAGAGCGCAACACTGAGAGCTTCTTTGAAATGCTTGCCATATGCATAAAGCATATGGCACAGTTCTATAATAGTATTATGTAGCAGCAATCTTGCAAATTTCCAAAGATCAAGAACCAGGGGAAGGAATAATTTAAACATTGCAATCCATAGAAAATTCCTATATTTAAATGTGCTATGAAGAATGAACTTTTTTTTGTGGTACTGAAAATGTTTAATGGACTCAGTAGAATTTGGAATAATGTTATTTGTTCATATTTAGGAAGAACACATGGGCTGGGGTTCAGTTGCACTAATGCTAATAGATGCTTGTTGTGACCTGTGATTCTGACTATGTTGCCACCCAACAGCCTCAGGGCGGATCAGCCAAGACAGAAAAAACATCAAAACCTATTTTGCACAGCTAGTTTCTGCCTGCCTCTACCCAAAATTTCAGTAGTAACATGGGGACACATTCTAAAGCAAAACCAGCTGGGTTTACGTCACAGATGTCACAGATAGTTCCATTAACTGAGGAGAAATTACTATAGCTATATCTCAGCTAAAGAGGGGCGTCTTTTCTTTCATGGCAAGTGTCACGTAGTATATTTCCCTCTCTCTCTTCTTCCTGTATTGGGCACAAGCGTGTGCATGCATGCACGCGCGCACACACATACACATTATATGTGTGAGAACAGACTTGTGAATAACTGTGGGAAGTATTTATTTATCAATACAATTATATTAAATGGCATATAAAACCACGTGTGGCTTCTCTGTGTCACAGGTGAAAAAATACGAATATTGTTAACAGGAAAACATGCTTTGCTCTAAAGTACCTTCTCCTGGTATTAGCTAAAAGTGAATATCTATACCTGTTAAACACCAAACAGAAAGAAAACTTGTAACAACACATAATGTGATTTCTAATAACATTTTGATAAAATAAATAAATAGATATTTCCTCTCTTCACAAAATACAATATAAATTTAGTGTGCCTTCTTCAAGATTAGCATATATATTTAGTGATGTAACTATGGCACAATCCCTGCCTGGAAAGTACTGATACAAATTCAACGTTCAACACTTTTATTTGTGATAGAGTCAGCTATTATGTGATAAATCCATATACTAGGTTCTCAACATTAGTAGTAATAATGAATGCTCAAAAAATGTCATTATATTTATTTATAACAAAATTCTGCATTTGACATCTCCCATAGTTAATAAAAGTATTTGCAGTTCTAATAACTTTCTCAGTATTTCATCCTATGTATGGAAAGTCATTGTTTACAGTACAGATGCTTATATACCATGCAAAAGGAAGGAAATATTTTTCTTAATATCTTGGAACAAGTAGAAAAAGAAAAAAATTTCTACCCACTAAAATGCCAAAATACATATAATTACGGTATAAACATATTACTAGATTGATGTTAGCCAACTATAAGCCAAGTTCTTCTAATATTGACGTATCTCCAGAAACAAGTTTTAAAATAAAGAATTGGTTTACAAAACAGTTTTTTTTTCAACTCAAAACCTTTCTTTTTGAGATTGAATCCATGTTTAGCAGGCAGATCCTAACAATTTGGGTGAAAGTCATGAAAATGTTTCATTGGATCCTACACATTTTAGCACCACCATCATCTCAAGCAAACAGTGGAACCCAGCTGTTTATACCAAGGACCCAGAATAGCTATTAACATTTAAAAAGAAAAACAAGGACCATACTTCCATATGTGATGCTGTTTGTTATCTATTTCTGAAGGTTTTAGCCCATTCTGGAGACATGTAAGTTATGTTCTGCTTCTCCCCTGCCAGATGAAAATGTATTTTATTTTGATTGTCAAATACTAACAATGTTGGCATAATATGCTTTTTTCAGATTTTGTCTTTTGATTTCAAATTCAGAAAAACACAGAATATTTCAAATAAAAAGAAAAGAATTATGAAACATCGATGTCACTTTTTTTTTTCCCCCCACTACTTTTCAACTTACATTTTCCTACTTAGTGGTTTTTACCACTTCTTTTTAAAATATCTTTTCCCCTTGTTTCCTACACCAATTCAAAACCTTCTCTACCTTTCCCTCATTTCTATATTTGATTTTCTTCTTTCACAGAAGCATAGAATGGTTTTGGTTGGAAGGGACCTGCAAAGATCATCTAGTTCAGCTCCCCTGCCATGAGCAGGCATGTCTCTCAATAGATCAGGTTGCTCAAAGCTCTATCCAATCTGACTTTGAGCACTTCCAATGATGGAGCATCCACACCTTCAGTGGGCAACTTGTTCCAGTGTTTCACCACCCTCATAGTAAAGAATTTTCTTCCTTTAATCTTCTATAAATTTATCTTTCTTCAGCATAAAACCATTAGCCTGTAACTGCAGGCCCTGATAAACCCTCTCTCCGTCTTTATTATAAGAGTCCTTTGTACAGTGAAATGCCACAATAAGTTTTCCCTAGATACTTTTCCAGACAGAACAACTCCAACTGTCTCTGTTTTTCCTTCAGGAGAGATGTTCCATCCCTCTGGTAATTCTTGTGGTCCTCCTCTGGACCCATTCTAGCAGGTCCAGGTCCTTTTTGTGCCGGTGGCCTCAGATTTGAATGCAGTACTCCAGGCGGGGTCTCAGAAGCGTATGCATTGCACATTACAGCCTCAAAGCCCTCATAAGGGCATTTTGAAGGCCTTGACCAGCTTGCTGAGAAGCCGTGTCACTGTCTGAAAGAGATACAGAGTTAAAATGAACTCTCCCCGCAAGTAATGGCCCCCTCCAAACAGCATTAAAATGGATGAATTTTCCCTCCAGATTTTATGGGACTTTCAGTGCTGATTGAGTTACTGACTGAGTCACTGTCCTAAAAATCAGTTCGGAAAGTGTCTTGTCTGGTACCACACAACATGATACTTCAAAAGTAAAACTTCCCATACTGGCGGTCACTTTGTATTGTTAGTTACATTTATTTAGGACATATATGATTGGGGCCTGACTCTGAAAATGTAAAAAGGTCTAAAAAATTCCAAAATGCAGCTTTGCAGAAATCAAGAACAAAGTAACAAAGTCTTCTCTCCATGCCTGCTTTTCCACCCTCACTTCTTTCTCCAGTACCACTTTTACTTTAGTCTATGAGTGTCTGTGGATACCAGATAAAGACAGATATGATCGACATGTCATCTAGTATCAAAGCATCAATAGTATCAAAGAAAAACAGACACTGTCTGACTTTCATTTTGAGACTGTTTAGACTTTCCCTATCAAGAGAAACTAAAACCTCATGAGTTATCTATTAAAGATTCTTTGCATTAGGCTTATAAAAGAGTCTGTTCTGCAACATATACAGACGAACTTGTTTCCTGTTTTAGCACGATGCCATATGATAATATTTTCATAGCTACTTGTAGATGGGGGTAAGTTGCTGTTCCCACTTTAAATGTTTCCATTATAAATCTTATTTTACAACAGAAATAACTATGGCAAGCCAGTTTAATAAGCACCAGACTGAACCTATGGGCCCTACTCATTTCAGTTACACAGCATGTAACTCATGTTCCCATTTGCTTTGAATAATAAAGCTACATAACCCAGCTCTCCGTTAGAGTACACAAGCGTGGTAGTCTCCCATCCAGATAATTATGTGCAACTCAAATTACATTCTATTAACATTTTGGCTAGCTGATCACAGAGAATGGGGTGTATTCAGCCAGAAAGGGTAGGAGCAGTCCAAATGAACAACTTTAATATATTCAAAGTAGAGCCTAGGCACTGAGGCTGGCATTTTAAAGTGAGTAAGTTATACGCAAAACCATAAATTTTTCTCATGAAGTATCTTATTTCACTTCCATACTACTTTTAGGGGTGGATGTTACTGAAGTACAAATAAATTACTTGTGAAAAAATAAAAACCTGTCAGGAGGTTACAGACACCAGCTACTGGCAACACAGCCTAAGCCAGGGAATGGATGTGGCTTCTCAAACCAGAGCATCTTCACTCAGCCATGATTCTGAGATGCAAAAATATTATCTCTTCAAGCTTTTGACGTAAAAGCTGAGCAGCTTGTGTAGTTTTCTCTCTGCATTAATATGTCACTTCTGCATTACAAAGGTCCCTGATACCCATAAATATTTTGACAATTACTGTGCAGTCTTTATACCTCCAGTTAATTTCAACTGGGAGAGAAAAGAGAAGTTGAGAAACAGTCCTACAGGGCAATTCTTGGAAGAAGTACACTTAGGAGGAAGCTTAGATGAAATTTTGGTATGCTATTGCTCCTAACTACCATTGATGCCATATTCTGCAGGGAAGAAAGTGTACAGATGCTCACTCAAGTGCCTTTTGCTTGGTGTGGACACATCTCTCTGTTCCTATGCAGTTATGCAAATGTGTGATTATACGCATTATAATCTCAAGGAACATCTCTGCTTGAAAGCTGAACTGTTCTTTTCCAGTTACTTTAGCTCATGGAAGCCAGTATAAACTCTCTACATACAAACTTGACTTCACTTAGGCGTTGTTACACCACCTGTGAAAGACTCAAAATTTCATGCTTCTGTTACAGGGTTACTGAGCAACCAAACACCTCTTCTCTAAGAAGACCTTGATTATGTATTTAGGGATAGACAAAATATGCATAAGATGGAGTGCATCCATAACCAGTTTCAAATGAACACAAACTTCATCATAGACAGCACTTCTTAATACAGTCATCACACCTCTTGTGTGAAAACTTGATACAAATCTTGAAAGCAACAGTGCAGGCATGTATAAAAATTGTATATCCCAAGAAACTAGTTCCAGTGACATTTTCAGTTTTCTTCTTGTACAGCTTGAAAACTTATAAAAACTTGAGTAAACTAATGGTCATTATTTTAGTCCCAGCAATTCTTCCTAAGGTCACTTGATGTTGAGTTTTAAGGATAAAAACCTAGATCCACAAAAATATTTTCCAAATGCTTCTTATTTCAAAATGATGATGTTTCTTTCAAAATTCTGATTAATTATTCTTCACTGCAGTTAACCCAACAATACCACTTCTACTACAACAGTAGTATTGAAGATGAACTTTATTTGCAAAATACTTCTCGCTGTCTGCAATACACAAAAACTGTTAGCAAAGGAGATAAAGATTCACATATTTAATTTTACCATCCATACGCTGATAACCATGAAGAGAACCATGGATGGAGATTTAACACAAAGGAAATGTAATTAATTTCAATGTGTATCTGGTAATGAAAAAAATACAAGGTAATAAGCAAAGAAATTAACAAATAAATAATGTTTGGAGATATTCTATTACAAATAAGGTTCTGGATATCTCCTAAACTCATCGTCAACATCTATGAAAACCCAAGCACAGGAGGCTTCCTGTTAGACATCCAGAGCATTGATAAATGAGTATGGTCTGGCTGGAAATCTGTTCATGAGACCTTTACATAACACTGTGTAAAGTTTCTCTGATATGAAGACTGTAGTTGTAAGAAAGTTATGAAAATGCATGTGTAAAAGTAAACTGTAAGCTGCATTATTTGGGCATATTGTCTTGAAACTATCTATATGAATTCTAGCTTTCTGGTTAGCGTTTCACTGAAAAGAGAAGTAAAATTTTTTAACAAAGGAATTCCTTATGTACACAATAATTATTTAATCATAAAAATATTGGAGAATTGCTGTTCTAGGGCACACAATATCTTAAAAACTTCTGAACATTATGCTTCTAGTTTGACCTTCCACTTTCTATGAATCCTTGTTTGATGTTTAAAGGCATTTGATCCCATTTTCATGTGGGTTTTTAATTTTTTTTTCTTTTTTCGAAGTGATATTTCCCTTTTAAAATTTATTCTCTGATCTAGTCTCCATTATATGGATTTTCTTAGATTCCAGCCAAATAGGAGGGACACCTGAGAACACGAGACCGATATTTCACAGAGAGGGAGGAGACATTCAGTACTGAAGCCCCATAGTCACTTTATATCTGTATGGTATTATTGTAAAAAAATCACTGGATGGTTTCATAGTAACAATTTAGGAACCTGGGGTAATGCGGGTTAATATAGGATAATAGGGCAATCTAGGGCAATAAGGTAATAAACTCCTCATCTTTCCCTTTACAACCCTGTCAATAAAGAACAAGTTTTCCTCTGGCTTCTTACATGTGCCAAAAATATACAGTGGTTTAAAGGTTCAAAAGTGAAATTCAGTGTGGAAGAAATAGAATAACCCTGACCTACAATGAGAAAAATTCTAAATATAATAACCATAAAAACTGACAACTTGACTTCACATGTGGCAGATCTCATCCCGTTTCTGACCATGTCTGAGCAAGCAAACAAACAGAATTCCTTTCTGTGTATAACCTAGATGGTGTTACTTCAGAGACTTTAGATTCCTTTAATCTTTATAAAACAGTTTTGTTACAATATTGAAGGTGGTAATATTTCTGCATGGCTTCCCAATCAAAGGTCTGTCTCTTTGTATTTTGTGGCCAAGACGTAAGGAAACTGTAGGATGTCAGATAAAAAGGATCTTTCCATAAATTTGAGGTTCTTTAAAGTCGTTAGTTTCCCAAAGGAAGATGTTCTGCTTCAGAGGGTTCAAGAGATGAGCATCACTTTGAATTTCTAAAGGTTGTGTCTCCGAACTGCTCTGAATCAAACTTTTTGCCATTTGTAAGGCAAATATTAAATGTCCTTCTCATCTGAGAAACTGAGGTAACCTGGGAGAACTCATTACTGTCTAGATATCTGGAAATTCTAAATCTTCCAATTTTAGTGATAAATTAGGTTGCAGAGGGACTAAAACATCCATTTATCAAAAATCTTATTCATGTCATAATCCCCAAACAGTTACAAGTGGATCTATATTCAATAAAATACTACATTTTAAAGCAATTGTGGGAGAAAGATCAAACGCAATAGAAAATACTTCTATTTTAAAGGCTTGGTCAAATTGTTCTCCTTCGAGAGAAACCTAAATTCTAAAGTTTAAAATGAAAAGTACAGTCAAGCATATTTCTGTGAAGTCGCAGGAGTTTGCTACAGGTTTCTTGCTGAAGACAGAAAGAAAAGAACAACAGAGGAAAATGATTTCTCAGTACTTTTTTATTACTGACCAACAACAGTGAACAGAAAACTTAGTCTATTATGGTAAATGCTGGAATGCCTGTATTATGTATGTAGTAAGGATCTCTTGGAGTTAGGTACAGTGATTTAGCTATTCTATTCAAATAAGACTACAAATGGGACAATCCAGAGGAATTGAATGATAATGCCTCCATTATCAGAGGGGATAACCCTTAGTTTTCTGGTTTCATTCAGGTTAGAATGGGATCCAAAGAGATCTAAAAATTCTCCCACCTCTGGCCACAGAAGAGGTTTGAGGGAACAGGAAAAGCTGCCTAGTTTGTGTCTATACAAAACTGTCAAAGAGGCACATGTACACAGAAGAAGGAAGATAAAAGCAAAGGGTTCTGCCATTTTTTCTTTGATTCATTTCTTTTCTCTGTCAGATAGATGATGTTGGCGTAGAATTTCTAGAGGTGTAGCCAATACCTTACACCTACCCTTCTCATTTTTTAACTCATATTCCTGAATACTCTGGGCCTTTGAGCATTGAATAAATAATGCTGTGTTTTGAAGTATTGTATTAATGCCAAGAAAAAAAAAAAAGCAAATTTTTACTGTCTAGGGTTATACCACTAGAAATATATAATGAAAGATAACTTTAATGCAGATGGATTTACCATACGGAAATACCTGTGGAATCATTCCAGACTAGCTAAAACTAGATTTAGAGTAATAGCATCTGATTTTATGTTAATTTTTCCTTTATATTTTCTCTAAGATAGCTGCAATGATCGAGTGAGATGATTCAATGGGATTTCAATTCACCAGAGCAATCAAAATAAACTTGTACTTAAATTCCTTTTAAATTGTGCTTTGCTGAATGAAGATTTTTTGCTTTGTTAGAATCAGTGATTCATCAGTCTTAAGTCCGGATCACAAACTTCGGCTTCAATTTATACTTGAAGTACAGAAAAAAAGAGAGTACCAGAACCAATTTTACTTTGCTTCTGATCTGCAAACTGGATCACAACACCTGTCCTTTCAGCTAGTTTAGTGACCCTTGGATCATTCAACTGTCAGGGGCTGCAACCCCTTTCCTTTCTCATCCCACCTCTTTCTCTCAGATCAGCAGGACTGCTCCTCACATCACCTCTTTTTCCGCTGGCTCTATCAGGTGTGTTAGCTACATAGGAGTTTCCCTCCAGTCTTCCAGAAGAAGGCAGAAGGTTTGACCTCAGGACCCAGTGGGACGCTGGAAGAATAGGCAGAAGACCAGAGAAAAGGAGTAGATGTTAGTAGGTTTAAATGTATAATGATTTTAAGAGTATTGTTAATGGGGGGTTTCTGTATTAATTTTAATTATAAGTGTTAATATTATTGTAAGTTGGCTAACAGTTTCACTATTAGACTCTAACAACATTCATTAGACTAAAACAAACTTGTGGCTTCCCAAGTATGGTTTGTTCTCTTTTAGCATTATTTTGAGTATTCAGAGCACACAGTGGTCATCTGTTTTCTTACATCAATTCTTCCAACACTAGGGAGTCGGCAGCATTTACTATTACAAATCGAATCTCACAAATACTTTTGTGAAAAGCCTCCACACTTTAATGTTTGAGTAAAAGTTAGCTTTGCTTATTCTTCAGGTTTCTTTTGTTGTTATTATCAAATAAGAGGCTGAAGAACTGTGAGGGGGAGAGGCCAAGGTCCAGAGCACAGCTAGGTGTCAAAGATTTGGCAATACAAAACAAATTATCACGCAAAGGTTTGGAGCAACAGTCAGAAACTTCAACTGCTGACTAGCCAAAGTTTAGAGATGCTGTCGGTATATCTGAGTGACAAATGTAACTAGACCCATGACCATCCCGGAAAGGCCTACTCACTCATCAGATACCAATAAACTCTTTTTTTTTTTTCTTCCAGAAAATTCAGCAACTCAATTAGTGTTGATACGTGCTGCACTACCAAACTGCTCCCACTGTAGTTAATGACTAAAGTTTGACAGTGTGTTCTGTGTTGACCCCATCCAGCAGCTGAACACCCACAGGGTTATTCACTCACTCCCCTCTCCTGCAAGTCAGGGGAAAAGAGAAAGAAGACAAGGAGACTTGTGAGTCAAGATAAAGAAAGTTTAATAAATGAAGCAGAAGCTGCATGCACAAGCAAAGCAAAAAGAGGAATTTATGGCCTCAGCACACATTACAAACACCATAAAGAAGAACGTCTCCCCTTCTTTTTCCTTTCCTTAGCTGTGCACAATGTCAAATGGTAAGGGATATCTCTTTGGTCACTTTGGGTCAGCTGTACTGGCTGTGTTGCCTCCCTAACTCTTGCCCAGCCCCAGCTGACTCACTCCGTGGGCAGAGTGGGAAAAAGAGGAAGCCTTGACACTGTGTAAGCACTGCTGAGCAATAGCCGAAATGTTAGCAAGTTAGCAAGGCTGTTTGCCCTGGTTTGAGATAAACAGGGTTAGTTTATCTTTGATAGATGCCTCAAACAGCCAGTGGCATATTCCTCCCATGACGCCAACATGTATCACTGGCTCTGGAGTTTTGGCGCGCCCTGGTGCTTCCTTAAAAACAGCGTACATGGGACCACGTGCTTTTGTTCGCTGATGCTGCCCTCCCACGTGCTTCACTGGTTCGTTGCCGCTTTGCCACACCGCCCTGCTGCTCCACGTGGTCCAGCTGCTGCAGCTGCTGCCACCACTTTGCTGGCACCCTGCCCTGTGCCTGGACTGCCACTGCTGCTGCTGTTGCTGCCTCTGTCCTGTCATGCTGCTGCTCGCCCCTGCAGCTCCACGAGCTGCTGCTGCTGCCATGTGCTCTGCCAACGCTGCTGATGCCGGCCCTGCCCTGCCACGCGGACTGCCACCGCCGCTGCGTGGACTGCCACCGCTGCCACATGAACTGCCACTGCCGCCACTGCTGCTGCTGCTGCCGCTGCTGCTACCACCTGAACATCCTGGTAGCCTTTATTGCCATTTTCCTCAACCACAATTCAGTTTTGCACCCCACCCCCACCCCCGCCCCTCGTTGCACCGGTTCTGATCTGATATCAACTTGTTCATATCTTGTCTTCTGTAGACAATATCTTTCTATTGCTCTTAAAGCTGTTTTACTTTCCTAACTCAACAAAGGCCTCACAAACATTTTTCTTCTTATCTCTTTCTTAAGCCTTTCTCCTTGGGAAAGGGAGTGGGACTAATTAGAGAGAGTCTGTCCCGTGTTTGGCCAGCCTTGGCCAACCGGTGACACTGTTTTACCCGCAAATACAAAACACAGAACTATAAAGGATGCTGTGAAGAAAATTAACTCCAACCCAGCCAGATCCACAATGTCAGCTGCATTGCTTACGTCTGCCCATGACGCTGCCAAACCTGTGAAAGCCTGAGAGAGCCAGTGCATTTCCTGATACAGGTCACTGATCTTTCACTCCAAGTAATCTCCTGGTACCATGCAAATTTGTAGTAGCATCAAATGTTAAGTTTAAAGTTTTCACTGTAATAAGGCAAATGTTTAAACTACTCGGACACACTGTAAGAATTATAAATTGGGGATCTGCTCAGAAAACGTCTCCTCAATTCTGTAATAAAGATGCTAGTTTTATAGTGATCATGACTTCTGGTAATGCAATGTCTCCAAATGTTTGAAAGTGTCTTGCAAGCTAAGCTTATTAACTTTTATATAAGTTTTATTCTGATGTTTAGTTTTATTGCAACTACACCAATAGACTGTATATCATTTAGGTATGCTGCAGGCTGGTGTTTTGTTCTTTACAACTTCTAAGAAACTGATTTTATATCCCTGAAGCATTCAAATATCAAATGAGAACTTGCATAATGTGTACGTCAAGGAATGTGGATGGATTTCAGGAATGGCCTTCAAGCAAATCCAAGTCTGGCTAAAAGTTTTATACTGCAGTTACATTTATTTAGCTACAAGTAGCTTAACAGAACGAGACATTTTTGGTTTGGGTTTTTTTGTTTGTTTGGTTGGGTTTTGTAGTTAGGTTTTCTCACACGCACAACAATTGTAAGTTAAGTAGAAAGTACTTTTAAGTGACTTGTGAGATGGACAGACTATGTATGCCTTCAAGCTGTATGAACTAGTATAAGTCTAAACATTGGAGGTAGTGTGTGTTTATCTGAAAAATTCACTATGTCTCATCCCTAGACACTTCATCAGCACTCCACTGCTCATGACCTATAGGCAGAAGAGAATAACCACAAGCCTTTTCTACTAACTTTTTTTATCCAAAGGCTTTATTATAATACCATCTTTAAAAGCTCCGAAAACCACCATACTTTTCAGATTTCTATAGACCTAATTGTTCAGACAAAAAGATCATCTCAAACAAAATTGAAATAGTTTTTTCTCAGTCATGAACCTCAGTTGCTTAAAGATATAACACCAAAATACTTTCAATTATGTCATAAACTAAATAACCATATAAATACTGCCCTTAAGAATGGTTATGAGCATACGGATTTAAAAGATCTGAGACATGTATTGGGCTATGTCCACTACAGAATGTCTTTAAATAAGAGCATAAAATCTTAAAAATAATACAGGATTTTATAGAGAGAAAAGGTAATGACTATTAAAACAGCGAAGTGATGCTTCTGAGCATCTGAGAATGTCTGAGAATGGATGCACGTGTTGTGTATAAACTGTATTTTGAGGATGCTGTAATTAGAAACTCCCACAGGTAACAGGAGTAAAAAAATAAGCCATAAACCAATAGAAAGATACATGTGTTAACCGCTCACCATTCTGGTTATTTAATGCCATTTTTTTTTAAAAAAAAGGGGGGTGGGGTGGAAGAAAAAAGAAATAAAAAGAAACTCTTATCTTCATCAATCAAACACATAGTCAGTGGACAAGAAAGCTATTCAAAAAGCTGTGGAATGTTCCATGCAACAATAAAAGGAAGAGCATCTAGGCAGGGATTCTGCAGCTTAGAAACCCCTGTGTTTTATTAGGCATTTCTGTGTTGGTGATAGCTGACTGTGTAATTGAATATATAGTTACCCTTTATGATCCATATTCCTGCTCTCTACATGAAGTTTAAAGAAGAACACATTGATTCAGTTGGTGGAAAGGCTTCCAGCACAAACTCTTGTTGTCAATCCATGGCTGAACAAGCAGTGGTATGGAATTCATTTTCCATTGACTCCTGGGAGGTTATGCTGGAGAACTCAAGGATGCCTGTAACAAATAAACAAATCCATATAAACAGAAATTATACTTTACACATCACATGCAAAATCATTTTGAATATCCATGCAAAATCCAAGTGGATGGAAAGACAAATACAGATGTTGAGTTGGATTTTGAGAAATCAGAAGATGAGAGTCTGAAGAACTGTATTCTATGTAGTATTCTATACAACTATTGTATCACGGATAATGAAAACGGTGATATCATCACTTTAAAGAAGTTTTGATACTTATGGAGACATATTTGTATATTGCATCAAGCTTACTTCTGACTAATAATTAAAAGAAGGATACCTGACAACACAAGCCCAGAGCATTTTAAAATATCCTTCTTTATCAAGAGGCTAGTGGTGATAATGAGATGAAGGAGGTTCAGCAGTGTACAGTTTGATTGACTGGATTCATAACATGACAGTAATACAAACAGGTTGTAATGGAAGAGGGGATTGCTTTGAAGCAATTTTGATAATGTACCAGTGATAATGTCATAACTAAAAGATATTAATACGAATAAATAACTATATAATCTAACGGATCAGGTTTTGTTTTTTTTTTTCAGTGAAATGCTCCAGGATCCTATAACTCACATGTGGGCATTATTATGTTGTTCTAGTAAAATAATATATAAAAATAATATATCTAATTCATAGAAATATTGATAAAATGTTTGTTACCACATAACTGCAGCTTGAAGGCTCTTGAGTGAGAACAGGCAATTTTAACTAGGACCTCCAAAAGTACAGGCACAAGAAGATAACAGGGGCTTTGAAAGCCTAAGTACAGAATGATACCAGTGGCCCTAAGGTCATAAACACAAATCACTAAAAGTTTATTGATCATTAAAGCCCACTGCTGATCGCTATGGGAATGCAACCTTGACAGCTTGGCAGAACCAATGTTGGAGTATTAATTTAATGTGCATAGAATTGTGTTTGAAAGACAGCATGCGTAGAGATGTCTCTGTGTTATACACAAGACCACAATACAATCAAGGAGCTGCTAAGACAACATATTTCTGATCTGGGGATGTGGGACTGATCACTATTCAGATCTGTAGATGTCCTGAACTACATACACGTGTATGTGTATTGTGTATTTTTTGTCATTAAAGGGAGATATGTTTCCATTGCTTGTGTTTGACCCAGTGTTCGTTGCATTTGGTCTGGCATACCACCTTTGAGGCTTGGTTATAAATTAGATGCATAATATATACATATACATACACATATACATATACATGCATATATCCTTAAACTATTATAATACATAATAATTAATAATGCTATAGTGTATGTTAAAATATCATAATGTAATATATAATGGGTTTGCATTTATACACATATCCATGCATATATATATAGCCTAGATGCCACAGGTTTCCAGACTAGGGTAGAGAAACGAAGCCAGAAGAATTACAGGATGGTAACTGGCATCCTTAGCTATAACCCGTTGGGTACACAAGGATCCAGCGAAATTCTATATTGCCTTTTCTCCATTATTTCTTCTTTTCCCCAAATCTGATTTTCCCTCCCTCTGGCCTGAAATTTTTCTCAGTTCTTTCTAAGAGCTCTAAGAAGAATGTAGTGTCTGATAAATCAGTGTGAATGGCCTGGACAATGTTCAAGCTTAGGCAGTAGCATATTTTGTACTTGTAATTTTTCCCAGCTGACTTGGGAAAGTCTGAATTTTCTTCCTTATCAAAAAAAGTTTGTTGCTGCTGCACAATCCTCTCTGTTGTGAATCATCACTTTTTCCTGCGGAGTCCAAATTTGCTGTGGCAGGTGCAGCCACCTTGACAAGGACCTGACAAAGACCAGGGCTTGCCCAAACACCTGATCATGACCAGCTCTATGCCTCACAGCTATTACATGGCGCCTCATAGTCTAGGCCCTGTTAACCTGTTTTTGTCTAATGTTTGCCCCCAACTAATTAGAATGACCACAGTTCACACTCAGCTAGCGAATAAATGGAGCCCTGCTGGAGAAACAAATTGAGTCAGCCCTCCTCGGAGCAGCAGGTTTGCAGTCAGGAACTCTCCCCTCGGGTCGGGATGCTGTCCAAGGAAACTTCTCGGGATCAAATAAGCCCTCGCCTCCCCTTTGGTGAGTGAATTATTTCTTCAGGATATCCTTGAGTAAATCCTTGCCCCTTTTGGATAAGTGACCCCTTGGGTTTGGGTACCCTTGAGTGGGAGTTTTCCATTCTATGAGTATGCACATGTTTTGGTTCACCTCTCTTAAAAAGTATTCCTTAGAGTTTAGGAATGTGTTGTGTAGTAATATATTTCTTGTAATTAACTTTGGTCTGTCAGAATGCCAGGAAACTTTGATTGTAATATATCTGCAATTTTAGAGTAGCTGCTGCTGTGTGGTTTGTGGCTGCTTCCACTACATTTGTCCCTTGGACTGGTGTGTCCATGGGACAATTCAGAGAGAAGGATGTGGAGCACAGCCTGTGAGCACTGTCAGGGACTGAGATTGCAAGGGCGTGGCTCTGGTGGCATTTGAATTGATGAGGTGTTGTCATGGTTTAGATCCAAGTGCAACTAAGCACCACGCAGGTGCTCTCCCACTGCAGTAGGAAGACTGGAGACGACTTACTTACACAAATGGCTTAAGGGTCAAGACAAGGGACAGGGAGGGCTCACTTACCAGTTATGGTCATGAGCAAAAGACAGACTCGACTTGGGGAAACAAAATCAATTTAATTTAAACAACAAACCCCCTACCAAATCACCAACTGAATCAGAATAGGACAGTGAGAAAAACAACAGGATCTTAAATACATCTTCCCCCCATCCCTCCCTTCTTCCCAGGACCAGCTTTGCTACCTCCTCCTCCTGACTCAGCACAGATGGGGCAGAGGATGGGGGGATCGCTCCATGCTGGTTCTGCCACTCACTCTTCTTCAAGGGAAACACTCCCCACAGTTCTACAGTGTGGCAATGTGGTGTCAGTCCCACAGGAGACAGTCCTCTATGAACTTCTTCAGCTAGCATGGGGGTCTTCTGCCTGCAGCAGTTCTCCCAGCGATGAACTGTCCCAGTGCAAAATCTCCCTCAGAGTCACGATCTTTTTTCAGGATCAACTCCCTGCTCCAGCGTGGGCTTCTTCACAGACTGCAGACTAACTTGTTCTCCACTGATGATCTCGGAGGACTGCAAAGACTCAGCCTGCTGTCTTGCTATGGGCCAAAGGGAAATGGCTGCCCTGACGTGCCTCCCCAACCTCTTCCTCACTAGCCTGAGTGACAGCATGGTTGTCTCCAGCGTGGTTGTCTCTTCCTCTGTCCTGCTCCCTCCAAAACAAAAGAGAGCTTCCAAAAGAAAGGCCCTTGCCAAACTGGCTTCCCCTCTTAAATATGTTTATTCGTAGAGATGCCGATTGGCTCACCCTTGGTCAGGAGTGTGGCCAAATCGTATCCAGGAAAGCTTTTCGTGAAGCTTCTTACAGGGGCCACTCCAGCAACCCCATCCACAGCTACCAAAACCCCGCCAGACAAACAGCATCAGCTACCTGTCCTACTACTGAAACGGTGCAAAACACAAACCAAACACAGAAAGAAGTTGTCTCAAGATGAAACACATCAGATAAGCAATGAGAAACACACTTTCAGGGGAAAAGGATTAGGTGGAACAGCAGAAAGACTGTTCAGAAATATTTAGTGCAAGGAGTCTTATAGAGGATTAGTTGAAACAGGTATTACGGTCAGGAAAGCTGATAGCTGAGCCATCCAGACACTACCATAGCAGACATAATTAAGAAGTCAGGAAAGCTGACTGTCTCAAAGTAGAACAGGAAGAAAGCTGTGGACAAGGAATATAAAACATCTGGCATACTAATTTACTAAAGACTTGCTTAGTCTGTGAGGTTTGTAATTGTGGAAGTATATTGCAAAAGCTGCGTCTAAAATCAAGTGCCAAGAAGCATAATGCTTGTGGAGATAAAATATCTATACCTCTGAAATGCAGACCTTGGCATATGTTAGCAAGAAATTGGTGAAGAAATCCAGAAAGAAATCCAGAAAGAAATTCAGATGCAACTGCCCTGTAGATCAGAAAAGTATGCCAAGGAAAAAACCCTGCAAATGTTAACAATAAGTTGTGAATCTTGCTCAGCAAATTCCTAGAGCCAATTAGCAAGATTTCTATTATATTTGGATGCACTTTAATTAAATTATGCAACAAGAACCACCAGCTGTCTCTAAGAATTAATAAATCACTTTTACTCTTTCTTCCAAAGTGTATCCAGTGTTATCCTCAGACGCATATGTAGCTATTGCAATGCAGTCTGAGTTACATAGCACTGTATGGATATTACCCTTCCATGCATAGCTCATAAATCACATGAAACTACTGATAGCTCCACCTACAGTACTTAATGTTTTGCACAGGAAGTTAATTAAAGCAGTCCATTCAAAATGCTTAATTGTTTAAATATAAATTACATTTTGTGCACTATAACCATTGTAAGTCTTTTACTCCATCTGTTCTTTCCTCTTAATTTTTACACAACATGAAAAATATGCTGACACACCACTTTTCACATAGCATCTGCCTTAACCACTCTAGTGAAATGGTCCTCAAATATTCACTAAGCTAACTGTAGCTTGACAAAAGCACAGATAGCAGAATTGAAAGACTGTACTGTATTTTACGCACTAGACTGAGACACAAAATCTAACTTGTTGGTTTGACAATGACCTTTTTTTTCTTAACATTGGTAAATCATAATTTCCCAGAGTACTGATTCCTCCCTTATAGAATGAAAATAATATATTCCTTTCTCTTCCCTGTTTGCTGTATTAAAAGTATTAGTAGAAACTTTATCTTAGTGTTCTCATACAAATGCAATACATACTGGCCTTTCTCAGACCACTTAGTGCTATTGCATTCAGAAAACAGCATGACCTACTTTTTGAATGTCAAAGTTAATTTAATTCAATATTTATTTTTATGTAGCAAAGTAGTGAATAAAACATTTTGCAATCAGGTTAGATTAAAAAATTCAATACAAGAAGAGACAAAATTTACATTACTTTTAAAATTTTTAGTCTTATTCTGGCATTCACAACTAAAGCTGTAATGTGGAGAAGTCTAATTTAATTGTGGATAAAAAGTGGTTTATCCTGTTTGAGTTTGGAGGGGAAAGCAAAAGAGGGAAGATATCTCCAAATGAGGATGTGTGATTTTGCTCGTGTGTTTTAAAGAAAATGCTCTATTTGGAAAAAGTAAACCGAACCCCATGGTATTTTCTGGGAATATATATTTTTTTTAAACTAAGGATTTTAACCTTTCATTTTGAAATAACAGCTTTCTGTCAAAAATTAGTTCCAAAACGTCCATAGTAAGTGATACCAGAAATGAATTTTAAAAAGAACTATTTAAAGAGATCCACAAATTAAAAAAACACATTCCAAAATTATTCTTGAAAAAGTACTGCAGAATCCAGGACCTTAATGGTAGTTTTCTGTCGTTAATAATTATGTGTACTAATTCTGATCTGCAGGATTGCAGAACGGTCACATGTTCATTCAAAATTGAGGGGGGAGGCAGTAATAGAGAATATTTTAAAAATATATTTCCTTCATCTGGGATTTGTACAGCAAATTAACCTTTGAGAGATCTCTGCTTCAGGATGCCAGGAGAGAGAAAAGATTCAGTTTGAGGCGTATATGTTTCACACCACACTAACATTTATGTTTTGAGTCTTTTTGCTATACATTTATTTATTGGTACTCAAGATGTGTTCTGTTTGGTTGGAATTTTCAAAAGTACTCAGCACTGGCTTTTATCACTTCTAAAAGGTCACTTCCATAAGTACATGCAATCTAATTTCAACATAACGCATGGGTCTTTGTAATTTTTTTTTTCCTGTCATTCGTTACTCACTTCGATGCCAATGTCAAGTTCCACTTGTTATATGTAATTAGTTTTATTAAAGCAAACAAACTATGCTGAAAATGTTAAAATCTGTGAGTGTTTTTTCTCTTTTGTTTAGATGTATGTTCTATTATGCCAGTAAAGTTTCTAGTAAAATACCAGATATTAATCAGCATGAATCATTCACCATGTGCAGATGTTTAGTTCCAGCTGGGCACCTCTTCATTATTCAACAAACATCCAAACTACATGACAAAGAATACATTGTCAGAGAATAACTTTCTAAGTACCACGGACAGAACAATGCTAGACTGTACTACAGTTAGATTTGAATTTTAAGTGTTTATCTAATTCCTCTGTATACTGTCTGAAAATGCTTTAAAGAACCTATTGGCATGAGCTGTCTTAAAGAGCTACTTTATTTTACTGATCTTATCTGAAATATTCACTATTAGCTTAAGTGAAATATATAGGCATGTATAAACCAAGGATATAATTTTCTGATTTTTTTTTTTATGGAAAGATCTTTCAAATGAGTAACAATAGAAAGTAGAAGCCCAGCCCCTTCATCTCTTGTTCAGTTCTTGTTGAAGAGAGTAATTTACATGACGGTAACTCAGCTGTCTAACAGTAAATTAGGGGAATAAAGGAAGATGTATCTGAAGATGTATGTAAAAAGTATGCATACATACTTAAGGTGGAGAAATTTAGAGCTGGAGAGAGAGGGGGCAACTGCTGTCATCTTACTTCCTGATTATACCAAAATATTTTAATGAATTTTTATTGGAAATTCCCAGCATATCTTTTAAGGAAAAAAGATAAAAACAAAGTTCCATTTTCCGAAAATGCACATCAGCACTGCTGCTCAAGCTGAGCCACGGGATGACCCACAGCAGCAGAGAGCTGCTCTGATTTCAGTGACCTGTCTTAGCTCAGGCAAGAGAGTGACTATTTTGTAGTCCAGCTGCAAAGTGCACTAATGAAGCAAGAGGCAGGAGAGCAGAGGCTTAAGCTCAGAATCACTTCTGGAAACTTTGTGCCAGTCTGTGGGTGTTATAAAGCGGAGTTTTAGATACAGACAGTGCTTTATTATAGCTCTAACATTACAAGACAGAATTATCTTGATGCGCTTTCCAAACTGACCTTCCAGACATACAGAATGGGATTTTCATCAATCTTTCTGGACTCACTTTAACCTTTCTAAAAACCACTCTTTCTGCTGCCTGATAATATGAATTAACAACATACCCACCTGCACAAAGCTGGAGCGTGGCCTGAAGACATTGTAAATTTAATAATCAGGTTTTTTCAAATCGCCCCATCACCTCTACCTGATGTAATCTCCAAAGTCATCTGTCTTTCAATTCCTCTATCTCCTTCCATAGACACACTCATTCACATCAATGTACAGAAAGAGACAGTAAGCAGAAACTTACCTTAAATTTATGTGGCTTAGAGGTTCAGTCTGGCAGAGATGAATGATTGTTGCCACCTGATATGAACAAGAAACAGGGTGGGGTTTTTGGCTGGCATTGGCCTGAGTAACCTCATTAAATTACTGCCATGGAGTAGCAATGGTTTCTGAGTTTTGATTAGACTTTGGGCCAGGGTTAGGTTTAGGGGTTTTTTTGATCAGGAGCTAATATTCTAGGTTTAAATCTGATGTTAAAGAGTTCACAGGTTTTAACAGTTTAGCATTTGAGCCTAGCCAAACTGTGGAGTAATTGCTATTGCACGACCAAGTCCAGCCCTAGAAGTGAGAATTCATAATGCTTCCAAGGTGAGAGCTAATTGTGAATGCTCACACAGCTTCTCAGGCTGTCTGTACAGGTTGGTGCTTGGAAAGCACTATTATTGCTGGTATACGGTATATGTCAACAAAGCCTAAGGAGATAGACAGAATAAAGTGGTTTTAAAACTTGCAAGAAAAAGCCTATTTAGATTTTTTGGACAGATTTAACTACAGCTCATATTTTGAAGAGAAGATAACTTCGAAAGCATTCTGAATTGCTTCGGTTAAAGCTCAACTTTGAAACCATTCTGGTGTAAATTGGTTTAGAGATCAGACTGCCAGCTTTCTTCATATTATAAGTATTAGAATTACACCACAGTTCATTATTTTAATGAGACCATTTACAATTCTGCTTGAAACCCTTTTGCACAATTCAGAAACAAAGCAAAAAAGTACATAATAACCCGCTGTGTCTATACACATACCTGCCCCTGTGCAGTAATGCAGGCTAGGGAACATTTTTTTATATAAATAAAAATCCACAGAAGGCCTGAAAACCTGCAGTATTTTGAAGAATTTGATATACAATTCCAGTCTGCGTAACTGATCAACAATGAAGATGCAGGAAAATAAGTTACAAGATAACAGGGAAGCACAACAGTAGAAAAAAGTGCTGTTTTGCAACCTGATTAATGGGAATCTTCCCAGTATCTCCCTCTGTAATTCAGAGAGCAACGTTGCACTACACCCTGAGTGCCCCTTTGGCTGCTCAGCATGAGGATCCAATAGCAAAACATGACTCTGTTCACAAAGGAGAAACTGGAGTACCAATTAGGCTTGGCACAATTCCTCCCATACTTATAATTTCAAAACACAAAAGGGTTATAGAGATCAAGCAATCTGTTCTCAATAATCTGATGCTATGGAGGCAAAGATGCCATATTCACCACAGTGATTTCCAAAGCAAAATATCTGCGTACCTCAAATATTTAACGAATTGAAGGGAAATAATATTTTCTGAATTAAGATAGTTTTTAACACGCAAAACATGAGTTATGAAACAGAAATAATAAATCTAAATGTCTGCTGCATATTTGTTACAGCACAGAACAAAGATCATTGGGTTGTACAGTTGGTGATAAAAAGATCTGGTTACAGAGAGGTAGATATATTTTTAAGAAATTCAGTTTTTAAATTAATAACTTCCACAATGAAGCACTGGAAGATGTTGGGTCAAGCTGTGAGGAGTTAAATGTGAAACTAAGCAAAGTTCAGTAGTGTTTTGAAATAGCAATGGAATCCCCCAGTTCTTAGCCCTAATTTGACTAAATGTTTATCAAGTGATCTTTGAAAATCATAGCTTTATATTAAAAGTATATTTGTTGTTGTAAGATTATAAGCATTTTCACCATTTAAAATATTTTTATCCAGATAGTTCTAAGGAACTTTTTTTTTTGTCTAAAAGAACGATTTTCTTCTTTTGTTATTTTCTGTAGTTGGAAATATTGCACTGTTGTTTAGCACTATCATTTTAATAGGCTATGCTAGCTAACATCCTGTATGCTACAAGGACTCATTCTATCTGAGTATTTTTGGGACAGAACTAATGAAAACAAATGAAATCTAGCAAAAAGAATGCAGAGAGTCCAGTTTTCACTTTGAAAATGTTACTATTCCTAAGCAATATTCTGAACTTGCCCAAATTACTGTGACAGAAAAACAAAGTTTGAGAGATTCTTCCAGAAACGGTGACCTTTAAGCCCAGCATTCCTGATGCTAAAGCACTGGTTTATGTCGGGGAAGGAGAGAATTTCTTCAGGTGGGTAAAGATTTCGTTATAGTTTTTGGCTTGATAAATAAGAATTTCTTAATCAAAAATCATTCAAGAAGTAGTATTTTCTCAGCTCATTGCTATTAAAATGAAAACAAGTTACATTTTTGAGGTGATATTTAGTAAGTACCAAAATCTAAGAAACGTAATAACATAGACATGACATTTAACCTCTATAATCAATCTCTATGTGTCTGTTGCACTAACCTACCCTGATAGAAAATGTAGAACTTCAAAAATAAATATGTTTTGCACAATATTTCTTGTGTGATATGGAAATACTAGCCCACTGAACTCTGTAACAACAGAAGGGTCAGGTGAATTCTCCATTCGGCAGCTGAAATTATGCAACACAAATTCAGCATCTTAAACAAAAACCTGTATTTTACATAAGGTGGAACAGAACTGTAATGGGTAGATGTCAGAAAACTAATAGGCCATAGTAGTAAGACATTAGGCTGCTTAATAAGGGTTGTCTTTCTCAATCCTTCTTTTCCTATTAGAAACAGTCATTGCCAAAATGGGATTCACTTTCAGATGTTTCTGGTTATGTTCAGCATTATGTTCCCTGTTAATTCACACTGCTCTGATGTGAAACGATGTTCTCTGCAGGAGTCCAGTTTTTCCAAACCACAGCTCTGTGGTATTTTTCTGTCTTTTTAGTACTGTAATTTTGTTTTATTTTAAAATTAATGCTGTATGTACTGATCTTGGATGGGGAGTCAAGGACTGCTTTATTCAAAAAACATTTTGCCTTCATCAAGCCCCACAGAACTGATTTCTTTTGCAATTTAAAATTTGGGTGTATGCTCATAATGTTTTGCTAAATAGATATGGACTAAAATAGACAATAATAAAGCTTCATTTGCCCTCGAAACACTGCAATATATTTTGCTTTAAAGAGCTCCTTTCCACTACATGAAAATGGGTCTTTTCTCGAAGATGTGCAATAAGCTGCACATCAGGAATGTGACCTGAGATGCCTTCTTTCCACTCCTTTACCCTTGAGGGGTGGAGGGGGTGAATTCACAGCAAAAGTCCTTTGCACAGTTTTCAAAGTAATGGAGTTCTATCTCTTCTATAGCTTCCTCTTGACTGAGAAATGAAGCACCATCAGTCTCTCGCAGTACTACTATGACTCATGGCTTGAACACCTGTCCTGTTCACCACTGAAGAGGCTCTGGTTGAAGTGGAGTGCTCTATGAGTGTATGTGCAACTGTGAGACTGTGCCAAATAACATGGAAAAAAAAATTTAACAGCCTAAGTTCTGCATTATTTATTTGGACACTTAGGCTGCCTGAAAGCCCTGATATCATGGAAATTTTTTTTTTTTTTTTTTAAATCAGCTCAATGTGGGTTGTATCACCAGAAGTGTCTATAGTGAAGGACAAAGTCATGCTTCTCAGGTTCTTTGTCTTGGAGCCTCCACTAACCATTACCCATCCCATCTTCACAGAGCATTTAAAGCCAGCTAGGCAGACAGGAAAGCAACACTGTTTCCAAGAGATTACCCTGGACTGAAAAATCTGTGACTGTGGGGCGTGAGTAGAAAATACCTTCTCAATAGTAAAGACACGAATATCTACGGATAGAAATCAAAGATAGTAGGATTAAGTTCCTGATAGTCCAGACATGCAGAGTACATTGATTTTATTGGAAGCGTTGGGCATGAAATATCTGATTCTGGGAAATGACAAGCACTTACAACTCAATGTGACGCCAATAAGGGTTGTGAATGCTCAGTTGGCATTTCAAGCTATTCGTTTCAGCTGCACAGCAGTGTAAGGTGAATACGTGATCCTCAAAGTTGTACACTAATGTGACTTTATTGATTTAGAAGCAACTGCTCTGAGAGAGACAGGATTTGTCTCTTAGTTCTTAATTTCACACTGTAGACACTACTACATTCTGCAAAACTGGTCTTTGTAGCATGTCTGTCTTTCTGATCCTCTTACCCTGACATTTCTGGTTTTCAGGCAACAAAAGAAACATCACAACTACTCTTTTTTATGTCTTTTGATATTTAGATAGTGCTTTATTTCTATCTGAGTAACCATAAAGACAGAATGCACATTAAGCCTTTTCCTTCAACTGGTGTTTGACCATCACAGTTTTCCTGAACTGACCAATTCAACTCACTGTTAAAAAGAGTTTTCTCTTCTAAAAGGGAGAAAGGCAGGCACTGTAGAGGGAAACCCCAAGATATGTTATCTTTTCCAATGGTAAAATGCAATTCAAGAGTCTCTGTAGTGATATAAAACTCCTTTGCTTGTCAAATGCAACACCAATGAAGCAATCTAGAACCTAAATGTTTTGCGATATTGGAGCTTTGTTACCTTTGAGTATGTGTGGGAAGATTTTTTTTAAAAAAAATTTTTTAGCTTGGCAGCTAAAAGTAATCTTAAAATAAAAATCTGCTAAAGAGTTAAAAAAATTTCATCCATTTTAACTACAGACCTTACAGATCATATTTTTTTAATTCACCAGTGCTATTAAGATGGCAGTAATTGTTTCCAAGAGCTATAACATGAATGGCAGTTTCTCACATATACGCAGTGAATTTAATAGACGTATATTCCCACTGAAATGGCTGACAATATCAATTGCTGTATCTTATACATGTGCCACAGTGATTAGAAAACTAACATTATGTTATCATTATGTTATTGCTAGTGACATTCTGACTACATCAAAAAGGATATATATGGAGTTCTTCTGCCGTTCATGGGAGTGTTCTGAAGTTATACAAGTTAATGGAAATAGCATGCATATTTGTCAAATTTTCTAGCCTTTATATTATCCTTAGAAATGATCAAGACAGATTGCAATTTAAAAGTAGGTTGAAAAAGTATTCACCTCCAAAGGGTAGTGCAATGGAAAAATAGCTAATATTATATCCAGTTAGTTCAACATCACACCACCAAATCCCTCACTGGTTGGAATTTGTCTGTTCTACAAAATCCCCAACAAACCAATGAGCTAAAATACATAACGATAATTTGAAAGATGTCTGTGGGTCCAGTCCAGCTTCCACTGTCTTTTAATGAGTTTTGAAATAAAACAGTGTGGTGAGTTTTAACATTGACAACTTGGAGAAATAGATTTTGAATGAATGATGTATACTGTGTGAATTAAGAGTGCACCTGTACAATCAAAATTTAAAAGATTTAAAAGATATTGTATATGTGATTTGAGCTTCCCTTTACTTGCACTAACATCAGAGAAAGAGTGCCGAAGGGTGGCAGACTAAGCAGCTTAGAGGTGTGTTGTATTAGTTAAGTAGATGTATGGAAGTGAAACACATTTCTCTGACCTGTGGGTTATGGGTAGAACTTTTCAAAAATCCTCCCTTAAAACTTGCAAATGCCTCACAACACTGGGAATGAACTATAAAACAGATTAACTAATAGGAACAAATCCTGCTCTATTATGCCACTGTGATATGGCTTTCAGGGTACAACTTCCCTACTTCTTTGCTATGTGTCACGGAGCTTTCCATACTTATGTTCCATTTACCCTTACAGAGACTTATGTTATCAGCTATCAAAATGGCTCACAAGGATAGGTGAAAATACATCTTCTAAGTCTTTAAATACCGAGACTAATACGTATTTGAAGCCTGGCCTCTATGGCTACATCTTCACCAATAAGCTAAACTTCTGTTTTGTTCTTTGAAGCGCTGAGTCAGGCAAAGCACAGAGTCCTGTCTTCATATGGTTAAACTCCCCTAATTTCTAAAGCAGGCTGTTCACATCCAAATGACCACTGACAAAACATATTTGATTATGCACTTCTGGAAAGTACATATGACTTGTTTCAGAGGCTTCTGGATGACATGGGCTAAAACTGTGCTGGGAAAACTTTAACATGTTAACAGATCAGTTTCCAATTTACTAATATGGACATTATTTTAAGAACATCCAGTACACTATTTTTTCAAGGTTTTAGCAAATCTGAAATAAAATAATTGAAAACAGAGACCATACTTGCAGCATAACACATAAATAGTCTATGTGCAACATCAGCTCAAATTTTTTCCATCTACCCAATTCAGCTGGCAGACCAGGCCTCTCTTCAGAGGACTCTTGGATGAAGACGCTGCTGTGCTTTTGAAATAGGCTATTAACCCAGGGAAACCTTAGTCCCAGTGCAGTCCAAATCCAACCATTGATCAATCAGATTCAAAACCTCTTCACCACATTAATTACTATTTATTTATACAAACAATCTGGTTAGTCCTTCCTGACACTGCACCTTTATTTGCCCTATTCTAATTTGGAGATGCTGATCTCTCTTTGAAATGACTCAAACAGACAATAAATATTTTCTTGTTTGGCAAAGCTGTCTCAGGTTCTTTATTGTGAAGCAAAACATCCCTTCCCATTGGAGCAGAAAATACCAAAATGTCACAGCAAATACTTTTAATGTTTGAAAATAATCACATTTTCACTAACTTATAAAAAACTGTAAAAAAGGTAACTGGAATTACAACATGTGGCTTATTGCTGAATCATTTGAAATCCAGCATAACCAATCATTCTGAAGCGGTAAATAGCTAAAGAGCTGCTATACAACAAGTTTCTAATATCTTTAGAGATATACCACAACATCAGCTCATGTGAAGTTGGCACGGAATGACTTTGCCCCGCACAAAAGAAGTAAGAAGACATTTCTATAAAACTGTTCTAGTAACTCATCAGTAAGAAAGAGTTGTAAGTGATCTCAATGTTGTGGTCCATGCCAGCGATTAAATGTCACATACTAAGATTTTATTGACTTTTTTTCTGCCAACTGTGCTTGGAGGGATGACTTTCTAGGCAAGATTGAATGGAGGGTTACTCACAGGTTTCTC
Organism: Bucorvus abyssinicus; assembly: GCA_009769605.1. Lineage (NCBI taxonomy): Eukaryota > Metazoa > Chordata > Aves > Bucerotiformes > Bucorvidae > Bucorvus > Bucorvus abyssinicus. Next base: position 13,967,396 of record CM020030.1, on the reverse strand, counting down.
AGTCTCTTAGGATTTTAACCATGGCATTTATCTTTCATAAGAAGTACTTACATAAAGTAATAGCCACAGGCAAGTTGTCTTTGTGTGCAAAATACGATTTTTATTCTTACGTTCTTGCTGGAAATTACCCTATTCTTGGAAAGAATTATCAAATCTGGAGGTAGGTTTTCTTTGCTTTACACTACTTTTTCAACTTTTTTTCCCCTATAAAGCTGTTTATCCTTGTGCCTTTACACTGTTAAAGGAGTTCAAGACATACTCCAGCTCTTACTAATAGCAGCCCCAACATTAAAATGTTTCTAGTAGATTTGAACTCCTTTCAGTTATACTGTACAAATGTGTAGGAGACTGTCTAAACTTCAGCCTTCTGGTTACATGTTACCTGCTGAGCATCTGAGTCTCAACTTCTGAGAAATAATTATGGATCAACAGGCACTCAGACCCTGACCTTGAAAGTACTGAGAGGTTAAATTCCACTAGGGAAGTTAAATGTGGAAACACATAGGTACTAAGGATGGTCTCAGGAAAAGCTCACTTATGGATTACTGGTCTGGTATGTGCTTATTCTTGAACTTTCTCAGCCTCTTCAGGCTTTTAATGCTCTTTTGAGGAGACTCCGGCATAGTACAGGGATAACCAGTTTCATCATCTGGATAAACAGTTTAATCATCTTTAGTTGGCTGATTAGCATAAAATAGGCTGTCTTTGACATAGAAAAGAAGCACTTTCATAGTCTATGGGCAAAGGTAAGCTTCTCTAAGAAGTAAAGCAAGATACCTTAACTAAGACTCTGGTTGGAAATCACTCCTTAGAAGAAATCCCCTCTACTAGCTATGGAGTGATTCTAGGCAGAATGTCCTGTTCATGTTATGAATGGTTCCCTAAATTATAGTTATGCTTTTGCATTTTTTATGGAAATATTAAATTACTGAACAAGTTTTGATGAATTTCAGAAAGGAAGAAGTATTTATATGGATGGATTACTTTAATGATAAATAAAATATTGTATCTCACAGTATGCTTGTAGCTTCAATTTGTCACAATAATAAGATCTTGTAACTATCAGTCAAGTGTTAAGATCAGAACCATAAAAACAGAAATTGATTATATTGTCATTGCTTAGTATTGGACGAGGCAGTCTTGCTACCAATGTACAAAAGCAGCAGATCTTTGAACATAAAAGTAATTTTGATACAATACTTAGCTATGTCTTACCTCCACTGTAGTATAAAATTTGCATTCGTCCTTTGAATGTGCTATAGAGTTCAGTCCTAAAGATCTCAATGGGGATTATTAGCTTCGACTAGCACCTCACTAGTTATGTTCACAAGGCTTCAGTTTGTCTCAGAAACAGAGCAAACTTGCGTTTCTTTGAAGTGTAGATGGAGCATCTTAGGTTCTCCTTTGCAAAACTGTATCTAGTCAGAACCATAGATGATCACTGATTCCATAACATCTGTGATTTTTAAGGGCAACATTTGCTGTTATGTACATGGAAAGCTAAGTACTGAGGAACCCAGGTTTCGTAATCTGATCTTCTTGTGCTCAGAACTTACTAAGGTAGCAGTCTAATTTTAGCCAAACTGAAAGTTTTTGGCAATCTTCATTTGATAAAGGCTAGAAGTAATTGGTAGATGAAGGAATTAATTCCAGCTCAAAACCACTTATTTAATTACATGAGCCCACGCTGTTTTACTGTCATCACTTCTGGCTCAGCAGGAGAAAGGCCTCAGGTAGATGCAGAGGTAGAAAATACAGAAATTGCTACTGTATACTGAATTAGACATGTGACTATAATCATTGCTTTCTGCCTTTTTTCTCAACCATGGAGACTAAACCTAGCAGACTCTGTGGAAACCATGAATAAACACAGGAAAAAATAAAAGCTTTCAATTCCAGTAATTGGCTAATTCTTTATGAGGAAAAACACTGAATTGTATTCCTTGTAAAAAGAAAAAACAAGTAAGGAAATTTGACATAGTATTTTGAGGCATTCTGGTGCAATGCAAAATGCTTCAAATTTCACTAGGTGGCCATTGCAACTTAAAATGTTAACACTTATTAATGGATATTCAATTTTTTAAGTACAGCGTATCAGCCATACAAGGTTAGTATTATAACAGATCAATACATATTATTTTGGAAGTGAAGTATTTCAGGAGTATATGTATTCCTGGTTAACGTGGCCCAGCTGGAAGATAATGACTTGATGACTTTGGCATACGCCACCACAGTTCAAATGAAGTTATAAAGATGAAAGCTCACAAAGATCAGACTTGTGACCAGTCTACTACTAAAGTATGGATGCTAAAACCTAAAAATGTGAAACAATTTTGTAGAACCATAGAATAACCTGAGTTGGAAGGGATCCACAATGATCATTTCGTCCAGCTCCCGACTCCACAGAGGGCAACCAAAATGTTAAACCATGTATCTAAAGATACACTATATATCTATTGTTATTGCCCTTCTTTGGACACATTCTAATATTTTTGTATCCTTCTATTTTGGAGCCCAAAACTGGACACAGTACTCAAGGTGAGGCAGCACCAATGCTGAGTGTAGTGTGACAACGACTTCTTTCAATTGGTGAGCTATACTGTGCTTAATGCACCTCAGGATACACTTGACCATTTTGGACACTAGGACATGTTGTTGACTCGTACTGTGTTTACCATCAACCAAAACCTACAGATCCCTTTCTGTGGGGGTGCATTCCAGCCTGTTGTCCCCTGCTTTTGCCATACACCCAGGATTACAATATCCCATGTGGAGTATCCAGCGTTTGCTCTTGCTAAATTTCATACACTTGGTGATTGCCCAGCACTTTAATCAAAATCTCTCTGTAAGGACTCTCTATCCTTGAGGGAATCAATGGCACCTCCTAATTTAGTATTGTTGGCTAATGTCCCTAGTGTGCACTCAAATCCTGTGTCCAGACATTGATAAAAACATTGAAGAGAATTTCATTTGCCTTTATGAAAGGACACAGCAGTAATTCATCTTCAATGTGTCCATTCCTTGTCTTTTTGCTTCTTGACTCTAGCTCTCAGAACTCCCCCTCCAAAATATCTATCAAAAGCCTAGATTCAAATATGCCTTAACTTCAAGAAAGTTCAGATCCATATTTGAAAAATAATGGGTTTGAAAAATAATGGGCTGAAAGGAATTCTTTAAAAAAAACCATTATTACTGAACTACAAAGGGAGACATGTCCAGAAGACATATTAGAGGGACACTTTGGAAAGGGTGGAAATAAATTAAAAGAGAAAAGAAAGAAATATGTTTCCTTTGCATCCTTCTTTATTAGATAGTGCTTGTTATAGATGGGATCCATATCTAGTTAGAATAACAGAATCTCTGAAGCAGAAAGGGACCTCAAGCAAGTCCAAACCACTCACTCAAGCAGGGTGAGCCAGAACAGGTTGTTCAGTTGAGTAAATAAGATCTTAAATAAGTTTATTATGGATCATCACCATCACATCTAGGGGTTATTTTTTCTGAACATGGTAAATGGATAATGATTATACATTTCTCCTGAATCTAAAACAATCTAAAGCAGATAAGTTGCAATTACTAGTTTACTTCATATTACAGTACGGCAGATACAGGCAACCTGACGAGATGCTTGCACAAACACTAGGGTCTGCACAAGCACCTGATAAAGATCCGGTTGATGCCCCATGCCTATTTGGTGCTTTAGCGTCTAGGCTGCTTAGCTGGCCTTTTGTCTGTGCTTACCTCCAACTAATTTAAATGACCACAGCTCACACATGACCAGGGTATAAACCAAGCCCTGCTGGAGAACTGAGTTAAGTCGGTCCTCTTTGGAGCAGCAGGATTTTGCAGCTAGGGTCTCTCCCCTCTGAAACAGGACTTTGTCCATGGATAATTCCTGGGTTTAAGTGAGATATCACCCCCACTTTGGTGAGTGACCCTTTTGTTTGGGTACCCTTGAGTGGGAGATTTTCCCTTGTATGAGTGAATGTGTACACATTGCGGTTCATCTTCCTTAAAGAGTATTCCTTAGTGTTCAGGAACTGTTGTGTAGTAATATATTGCTGACTGACATCTGAACTTGTAATTAACTTTGGTCTGTCAGAGTGCCGGGCAACTTTGATTGCACAATTTGATTGCACAAATCCACAATTTTCAGGTAGCCACTGCTGTCTGTTTTGTGGGTGCCTCTGCAACACACACGTAATAAAAAGAAACAAACTTACTCTCCAGAGACAATATATAGGTACTTGTACTGATTTTAGAATTTTCTTGATAGTAGCTAGTATAGTGCCATGTTTTGGATTTGTGATGAAAACAGTGTTGACAACATACTGGTGTTACATCTATTGCTGAGTAGTGTTTACATAAGCTCAAGGCATTTTCTGCTTCTCACACCACCGGTGAGTAGGCTGGCGAACAAGAAGCTGGAAGCAGACATAGCTGGAACAACTGGTCCAACTAACCAAAGAGACATCACGTACTGTATGATCTTGTGCTCAGGAATAAAAACTGGAAGGAAAAGGAAGGGGTTCAGGGACACTTTCAGAGCTACGGCATTTTTCCTCCCATGTACCTATTACGTGTTTTGGAGCCCTGCTTTCCTGGAGATAGTTGAACACCTGCCTGCCGATGAAAAGTAGTGAATGAATTCCTTGTTTTGCTTTGCTTACTCATGCAGCTTTTGCTTTATCTATTGAACTGTCTTTATCTTAACCCAGAAGTTTTCTCACTTTTACCCTTCCAATTCTCTCCTCCATCCCACTGTGGGGACAGAGAGTCAGCAGTTGGGTGAGGCTTAGCTGCCCACTGGGGTTGACCCACAACAGTACCTTGTATGGTACATATGCAAGTAAGTGTAGGTACTATTGAAACTACTATTACAATCAAATCTTACCTTCTTTCAGCCCTAATAGAAGATAAAACTATTCAGCAGGATTTGACTTGGGCAAGGATTTGGCCAATTACATTCAATTACCTGCTTTATGACAGTCTGTATACATGATGCTACACTAGGCATCAGGGCCATCGATGAAAATTCCTCTCAAAAGCTGTAATAAGGATAACAAGACACTATTGCAAAGATGTTTCAAGAAAACAACAGTACCCAAACTGTCATTTGTGTGAACTAATTGGTCAGATGTAAACAATAAGGTAGGCAACTGCCACAGTACAACACTGTGCCTGAGCCAAAAATCCTTAGTGAAACACAAACTGTAGTAACTTGGTCCTAAAACAATATTTATGGGCTTAAAGAGCTCCCAGGTGAGCTTCTAGTTAGTTCTGCTGAGTCCCTGCTTTTGTGTATATATGTACGCAAAGGTTCTCTTCTCAGTTGCTTAACTTCAAAGAGCAAAGACAGCACATTTCAGTAAATCTCACCTTGTTTCCCTTGCATTTGTTCACCTCCAGTTTCTCCACAGCTTTGTTTCTCCTTTTCTTTTTAAGATGATCATTTTCCAGTTCTCCCCCAATTTTCTGTTGCCTTGCAGTTTCTCCTGCTTTTCCTCGATTGATTTTCCCCCTTTTTTCTGCCAGCCTCAAGATTTTACAAATTATAGATGGCTGTACATTTTCTCCTTCACCAATTATACCCCAGCAGCTGTTTGTAAAAGAAAAATGACAAGTTAGTCACTTCCCTGTCTGTATTGAACTGTGGGCAAAGACTGAACTTGGTGCAGGGAGGAACTGACTAATCAGCCTTCCTTTACAGCGAGATTCATGGTTAAAAGAATTCAGAAAAATGAATCATTCCAAAGCTGATAATACATTGCTTTGTACCTTGGGGAAAGTCAATTCAGGCTCTGGCAGATGAGCTCTGGCATCAGCAGTTTAAGACAAAATTGTGCCCAACTCTCTGCCCATCCACAGATTAACCTTCTGCAGCAGTATGCAGAGGTGGGGTGTCACCATGTTTTACTGCTCCTGCTCATTAGCAGGCTGCTCAGATTAAGTGAGACTCGAGCCTGGGGAACAGAACAACTAAAATGTGAATACACTGTTCTTTCTCTACAGTGAATGTAATTTTTATGCCTATATTCCTTCATTAACTTGTGATTATAACCTGGAACAGCTGAAACTTTTGGTGAGGGTTGAGACATGGGCACATTTCTGTACTCTTGGACACAATCAGGTCTTAAACCTTTACATCTTTTGGCTAATTAAGATCCATTTAGATTCATACTAATGACAAAAACACATAGCAGAGGGGCAGCTGATGATCTGAGAGGAAGGAATGGTGAAGAACAACCTGAGAGGAAGAAGTAAATTGTGAAGCTGTAAAGGAAATAAGGTAATTTCAATGATCGTCCCTTTTTTATTGGGTATTAGTAGGCCTGCATGTATCTCACATGAGTTCTGTAAGGTGATTGCTAATGACTTGAGGATCTCATTAGCCATCCAGGTTATTATTCCAGATGATCTGAAAATATCTACTTTGTATAAATTCACTCTAATCTGTTCTTTAACTGCTGCAGGCTGAGATTTTATTCTTACACCCCTGTTTCTCATTGTTTCAGCCATCTGGACACAGTTGACCATTTTGTTGAAAACTAACGCAAAAAGGCATTAAATACCTAGGTTTCTCTGTAACCTTAATGAATAATTTTCCTTCTCTGGGAAAAAGAAACATGATGCTCTATTTATTACGTATTACGTATTACATATTACATATTACATATTGCATATTGCATATTACATCATATTACATTTTACATATTCTTGACATCCTTTGCTGACGTTATCTCGAACAAAGTGCTTTGACTTTATTTTGTTCATGTAAACTTGTGCTGAATTTCTGTCCTCATCCTTCCTAATCTTCACTGTTTTATATGAAGTAAATGAAGATAGTTTATGCATTATCCAGCTGATCTCTTGCTATTCCTTCTATCTTTTCTTCTTAATTGGACTGATTACATTTGAACCTTCTGGAACTGGCATTTCCTTAAATAAATATTATTGTCATTATCATCTTCACTATTATTTTGTCTTGGAGGATCTTCCCAGAAGAGCTCATCAGCCAGTTTTCCAAGGCAAGTGAAGTAATTTTTCCTAAATCCATTATTTTACTTCTTTATTCATTCTTCTTATTGTCCTAAGTTTTGAAGTCTGTCACCTCCTGACTATCCTCATTCAAGTTTCCTTTTATTCAGCATTATTAAAGGTCCCTCTGAGGAAGATGAGAAGTATACCTAAAACTCTCCCGATTTTGTATTTCCAATTCTCCTGTAACCGAGCAGAAGTTTATAAAACATCTAGGTCATTTTAGACGTTGCAGGGGTTTTGAGATATCTATACTGGGCCAGAGAGCAGAGCAGTGGACTGTTCTCATGCTTCCAGAAGGGCAGCAATAGATCCTTCTGAACAGCACCTAAAATGCTTAATCCAATGACTGCAGTTAGGCACTGAATTTCACTCTGAGTCCCACAGAATCTCCCTGAAACCAGGAATTTTGATTGACTTTTATGTTGAAGCCTGTGCACTGAATGACTTTGAATTTGTGCATGATAAGCCCCATCCGATACCCAAATTTGGCAATGTAGGGTATCACCAGGTATTTTCAGTCACCCTCTGTGATGTAACTGAGAACAAGTGCATACATCTCTAATGGGTTAAAATGGTGGTGGTGGGGACTAAGCCCCCCTCCTGCTTTCTTTCTCTTCCCCCTTAGCATGGGAAAAGTTTTCTTGTGATCTTTGCGAGGAAGGGTTGGACTGACCCTCTTCTCAGGTTCTTGGCTTCTCACTGGAGCCGAGACATGTCAATCAAGTGCCTCTGTGAATAAGCCTATAATAAGCTGTGATCTGCGGCTTCTCCTGGTGCGCGCACATTTTATTTCCACCCAGGACAATCAGAGAGAGATCACACATTAGAGAGAGAGAGCAGTACCTCCACCTGGCAGTAAAAGAATCTTTCGTGTTGAAGTAAGTCTTTCATTTTGCCGATTGTGACTGGGGGGTGGAAGAGGAAAGCAAGCCCTCACCCAGTACCGAGATACCAGTGAGGGATGAGAGGAAAGACCGTCCCCTGGAAGCTGGTGATGTTCAAGTTGTCCTGCTGGGACAGACGCAGCGTTGAACCATCGCCCGAGGGATGCATAATACCCATGCCCATGTACAGTGGAAAAGCAGATGCCGACCCTACGACGAGTGAGAAGGACTCTGCAAAAACTTGCCTGAATCGTTCACTGTATGAACTGAGATCTATGAGTTTAAAAAGGCTGTGCCTCCCATTCGAGGCTTATCCCTTACCACATACACACACCCCCACCCCTCGCCTCAGGCGGACCATGTGGTGGGGCTTTGGTAAACCGGAGTTGTGTGGGATGAATGGGAGCAATGTATATTTATATGTATATACGTATTTATGTATTTATTAATAGCTCTCTCTCCCCTCTCTCTCTCTTTTTCTATCAGTTCTGTCCATTTAAATTTAAATGATTGATTTATGGTTTTAATTGCTTTGTGCATTAAACGAATTTTGTCCCACCCCTTTAATTTAAAACTTGTTTCACTGGTTTTCTTTTCCTTGCCAGACCAGCCCATTGTGTGTTATTAACCGAACAATTTCAACTGTCTTTTGTTTAGCTCTAGGGGGAATTTGCATTCTCCCCGAGGCTATAGAAGTGACAGAGAAAAGCCTTTCATTCTGTACTTTCGGTGGATCCATAACTTTGGGTCCATCCTTTTTTAAACTGCGACAACATCTCTGATATACGAAGCAGCAGCTATTTCTTTATTCTTTCCTCTCCTTCCTGAGCAAGATATTCCTCTTTGAATTAATATCCAATTTCTGAATTATTCTGTTCTGTCTGCAATACATTAATTTATACTTCAGGTCATGAATTAAAATTTCAAGATCATCCTTCACTTTCCTGTATTTGTATGCTATCTGGGAGACACAAAAGACTAACACAAGCACATATGTGGTTTGATAAGACAGTATAAAATTAGAACTGCTTTTCTTCAGTTTTTGCTGTGATCTTGTATTTATGAAGATAAATATCTTTACTTTTATATATTGTCTCCTGTTGATTTATGAATAAAGTAGGACTATTCCAAATGGATGTTATTCCTCACGAAAGAAGCAAATCTATTTTCCCTTGCCGGAAGTTCCTTTTGCTGAAATTTCTTTCACCTACCTCCGCTTTAGATCGAAGATTCTTAAGGGCATGGACACATGAACATTTGCAGTAATAAATATGAATTAATAAATAGGTTGAACTGTAATTATTTAGAATTTCTTAGTAATCATTTACTAATGACTTTGACATTTTCTGTTTCTCACTGCACCATTTAACATATAAGAATTCAAAAACCAATAATCCAGTTTGAAAAAGAAAAAAAAAAAAAAGAAAAGAGAGTTTTTTGGTTTGGTTTTTTTGTTAGAAATATCTCGTATGGAAATGAAAATATTTACTTGCATAAACAGTAACATTAGATACCTACTATAACTGCTTATCAGAGAGAAGACTGTGCTCGCTCAGATTGTCAGGCTTAGGCTAGGCGACCACGGGCTGTCCTCAGAAGCTACGGTTCACCTTTGGACAAAGCTCAGCTTATTTTCATAGGAGTGGCAATAAATGATCATGTGAGTCGCTTTTGTTTAATCACATTTCAGTATCACTGAGGAAATCACCTGATGCATGCTAAATTTAAAAAGAAAAATTGTTAAGAATCTGCATAATGAATATAAATGGGAGCACACTGACAAGACTAAATTAAAGAGTTATGCTGCTCAGAAAAAAAGAAAAGCAAAAAGAAGGTATGCCCCTGCAAATAACCTTTCAAGACAGTTCAGTTTCTTGGGAAGCTATTACTTTTCACGCTGTAGAAAACTGCTTTTAACCCCTGAATCTGTTGTAAATTCTGAAACTTTAAATTAGCTTGGTGCTTAATACATTAAAGTTATTATCCATAATATGCGAGATTTCAGAAGAATCAAGGAGTCAAATTGGAATGCTTTCCTTTCCTCTTTCAAGAATTATCAAATGAGGTCTCCTATACTATTACCTGAACATTATATACTTTCTCTTCCTCCTTATTTTCCTTATTTCTTTCCTTATTGTTTTTCTTTTTCACTTGTTCTTTCACTATTATTTTCCTTTTTTCTTTTCTTATTTCCTTAGTTTTTTCCTTATTGTGAAAGAACTCCACAATCAAGATCAAGGTTGGTGCCTCTTTCACCTTTTCTTAATAGGGCTTGCAGGAAATAATGGAATAAATAAAGGAGAAAACCAGAGGAAAAACCAGAGGGAATCCTCCTCATCTTGAATACCAAAAAAAGAGACATATCATGTCTGAGAATAAACTCACTCAGAATTTTTCTAAAACCCGATGTCTAAGACTTACCATAGATCTAAGATGAACTGAGATCATACCCTTTCCTTGCATTATGATCAATAATCCTTGGAAAAATTAATATGATGGATTGCTTGCATTTAAAAGACTACCTTTCAAACCTGTCACACATTAATACAATATCTTCACAGAATCACCACACTTTTTGTTCTTAGTGATATCTGAAGAGGTACCAGTTTCTGCCATCTCAGACAAGCAGCTATCTCAGACACAGATAGTCCAAATTAAAAAATTTGTTTTCTAGAAAATGATGTAATTTGTTAATATATTAACAAATTGTAAGACAATTATTGTTCCAGCTCAACTCTAGCTGAAAATTCCAAAGCAACCACACAGTTTTCTTCTGTAGTTGACCACATGTAGATATTACCTTAGAGATTTCTGTCTTAGCTTATTGTAGGCTACTGTGCTCTTTAGAGGATTGCTTGCATTAATTGTCTCATGGTCACTACAGCAAAATACATTTTTTTTTTCAGTTCCTAGTCTGAAATCTGCACTTTTTTTCCCTTTAGTCCAATGACCACATCTGATTTTGCTGATGTCAAGCAGCATAAAGACCTTGCTTCTCTGATTGCATTCATATCCATCCCCTCAGATTTGGAGCAGGGTTGGCAGCTTATGAAGGATCACAGCCTCTCTCATGAAGTGAGAGAATATGTATTAACAAGATCGAGCTTGCTCAATTTCAAGATCCAGAAGTTAATTTAAATTAAATTTTGGAGGAATAAGAGCACAGGCAATCTGAGCTGGGTATAAAGTGATCCTTACAATTTTCAAAATTTTCAGCTTTGCTTAATCTTGAGTAAGATCCAAGATAGCTCTTGCTAAATGTTCATAGTTATTTATTCTGATAAATGTTATTTTTTATTTTGTTATTTATAATGTTATTTATTCTGATAAATGTGAACCAATGTTAACTTTTTCTTGATATGACATGAGACAAGACCACAGAACTTGTTTGTGGGCTTTGAGTATAGCAGGAGTATAGTTTGGCTCTTCAGAAAATGAATGAAAACGAGGATCAAATCCATCTGTCACAAGAATATTCCACAAGACCTTTGCATCTTTGAACGGATTTATCATTGAGAAGTTGTCCAAAATAATAGAGTATAGCTATAAAAAGAAACAGTAGGACAAAACTGTATTGAATGTAGTGTCAAAATAATTCACATTCTAAAGGAAAAACAGTCTTCATTATAACCATCCAAGAAATTTGAACTTATATTGAACTTATTCTACATCTACTTTTAGAGATTCCTGGGTATAAGTTTACTTAGCAAAGGGGGATTAAAAGTAGCCGCACTACATGCCTTTTACTGTGCATATGTAAATCATTCTATCCTTAATGCAGGTTCTGCAGGTACACCAACAAGAATACAAAGAGTCTTGTACCAGAAAGTTTGAAGCAAAACCTGTAAAGTAGTAAAATGTACAGATAATAAAATAAGCCAATTAATTACAAATGTCATCTTAACTGGAATAATTATTAGCATTCAGAACATAAAAAAGTGACCCTGACATTCACAAAAAGATCAAAAATAATAATAAGGATGAATATAAACTCTGAAATAAAAAAGAAAATAAAAAATAATTGAACTTGTGAGACAACAACTGCATTCATAAATTGTGCACCATGGGCAATTCGTGAAAGCTTAGATTTGCAGCTGGTCACAAAATAATACTAAGGACCAGATCTACTGTCTTTCTCAGTTTCATGTGACTATGTTATTTGTTGAGAAAATCTGAGATCTAAGGCTTGTGAATCGGTCTAGAAGTTGGTTAGTGGTAACTTAGGGAGAAGCCCCAAAATTTGAAATATCTTTTGCTGTCTGTTTGAAAAACGTATCACTGACTCAGTTTTCTAGAAGTACTGAAAGATTAAATTTTCCATTAAATCAAAGCTATGTGAAGACATAGACCAACTGACTGCAGACATAGCCAATTTTCCTTCTTAATAGATCACAGGGATTTTAAGAGAGCTTGTACAAACCAGGCTTTTAGTGTTGAAATTAAATAGTGTAAATTTCTATACTCACTTAGCTTACACAAATTTAGGTATTACAATTTCTCTCAAAATTAGTGTCTTATTCACTCCTTTCCTCTGGCATACTATAAACTCCGAGAATGTGATATTCTCTATAATATGGCCTAGAATTTCCTTAACTAAAGTAAGTAACTTGAGACACAGATTGGTTGTTCTTTTTTCTTAGTGGGTCATGAGAAGTGTCACAGTTTGAAATTAGAAAGCTGGGATTTCCGAAAGGTTTTTTTTCCTTTTGCGACTTTCTGTAGCCTTGGGGAGCATGTGAAACCCACGCCCCGTTACCCCCCCACCAAGGCTACACAAAAGAGTTTTAGTGATTCGTTTGGGCATGTTCAGGCTTGTTTAGGCTTTTTAGGAAAAAGGAAACAAGTGAAACACAGGTTTTAAATTAAAGGGGTGGAACAGAATCGGTTTAATGCTTAACGCAATTAAAACCAGAAATCAATCATTTTGAGTTAAACGGGACCAAGGATAAGAGAGAGAGATAAGAGAAAGAGGTGTTAAAAAATACATTCTCTCCCCACCCCACCCCCCACCCCCTGGCCCATTGAAATCCACATCCCCACGCAACAAACAAAACCCCCGCCGCGTGACCAGTGCTGGAAGGGGGCGGTGGGGGGGGGTGGAGGAGAGCCGCAGTCTCTGTAACTGCCGAGGTTCCATTCCAGAGGTGAAATGTCCAGGCAAACTTTCAAAAGAAGTCTTTCCCTCTCACTCCTCGTAGGAGAAGGCTCGGCGTCTTCTGTTCGACAGTCCATGGGCAGGAGTGTGCGTTTCTTGGGCAACGATCTAGCTGCGTCTGGCCCCAGCAGGACGGCTTCATCACCGGCTTACGGGAATGGTCCTTCCTCTCATCCCTTGGCGGTGGATCTCTCGATGTGGAGGCAGGGACGCCTTGCGTGCCCCTTTCCACCCCCTCGAGGAAATGGGAAATTTAACCACGAAAGAGTCTTTTACTGCTGCGTGGAGGAAACTGTTTTCTTCTCTCTCTGTGTCCTGTGCTAAACTCAAATGTGCGTGCCGGGAGAGTGTTGCAGTCTCAGCTTTTTACAGCTTAGTCGCTGAGGAACTTGATTGACATGTCTTGGCTCCAATAAGAAGCCGAGAGGGCTGGCGCTTTTCCCCACAAAAGTCACGAGAAAGTTTTCCCACACTTAGGGGGAAAAGTAAGGGAGGAGACAGGGGTCTCAGCCCTGCCGGCGCCATCTTAACCCATTACAAGAAGCAAAATATATGGTTTTCCTTATCTCAGAAAACATTGTATAATTTTTTCTTAAATATCTTAAAGATTTTTACATCAACCATCCCTCCTCCCCTCCAAAGAAACCAAAACCAAGACCAAATGTCTGGCAAAACGTTCAAAAGAAGGCCAGCACTGTGATTCTATTTTTTTTTTTTTATCCTTGCCTTAGTATTGTATCTTCTGCAGTATTTTCCCTTTTTATGCCAAGCTCAAGGCTTTATACATGTCTACTCTTTTTGTCGTTCCAGTAATAGCTGAGTGTTTTGATCTGTGTTAGAATGAATTCTATAAGCTCAGGCATGTGATGATGCTCTTCCATTTGCCACAGTGAAGAATGTTGAAGATTCCTCTGGTTTGATTGAATCTTTAACAATTTACAATTCCCACTGGGATATGAAATCTGTTTAAAAAACCCTCACCTTAAATCAGAAAAGTATGCCTGAGAGATTTCCAGGGAAAAGGAATTTTTGTCAAATTTACAATGCTTAAATATATTCATATATGAAAAAAAAAACAAATCAGGCAAATGTGAGTTTAGAACATTTATAAAAAGAAAGGTATAAATTTGACAACGGATCTTGAAGTTCATCATATCTTTGTCTAATTATTAGCTAATTTAACAAACTACTAAATGAAAAGCTCTCACTGCTGCCTTTTGGGGATATATTGAAAAGTAGTTATTTTATCTTCACAGCTAAATACTCTGCAAATGGCGCTGACATCTTGCAGCTAAGCTCCAAATTAGCCAGGCATGGTGTTGGTGGTAGTGCTTGAAGAGGACAAAACCAAAAACCTCAAACCTTCAACTCATTATTGAAATCCATCTGAATCTGCGAGAGGCAGTCTTATTTTATATCGTCATAAACAGTATTACAAGAAAAAGAACAAAAGATAGGTAGTAAAATACATACGGAAATAACAACTTGGAAATAAATCTTCTGCCTTTGGCCACAGAGTGCTTAGAAATTTCACTTGAACTCAAAATTCTCCTGCCTTTGTGGTAGAAATGGAATTTCTGCTATTTCATCCAGTTCCTGAATATTCTGTGAAAATGTTGCATGTGGTGACATTATTTGTAAGCTATGCCACAAAAATCACCTTATAAGCCCCATTTCTGACAATATATGTAACCCTCTGTCTGGCAGTTTATCCCTAACTTAACGTATTATTTATATAGCACCAATAGCCTGCACGATTTATTACAGGCATGCAGGAAGACATATGGGTAGATTCTTCTCTCATTTATGCTATCATAAATCAGAACTAATACTACTGCAGTCACTGGCGTTCCACTTGTTTAAAAGTGGACTGAAAATGCTCCAAACCAACCCCAAACTTACCAGTAATTTTTCTACCTTAATGGGATCATGTAAGGCAGGTTTTGAATGTGTTGTCTGAATTCATCCTTTTATTTATCCTTTTGTAAAAAAACCATCCTGGCCTCCAATCGGGAGATTTGGAGACACACCATACATAACGCTGCTGTCTCCTTTGAGAGCACGCGTAGAATCAGGCTCGAGGAGAAAAGACAGTGCAGAAAGAACCGTGCCTCGACTATACCACCCAAGGAGACCCTCCGGTGTGCTCTTTGCAACCGGTCTTGCCTATCCCGCATTGGCCTTTTCAGCCATCAACGCGCTTGCAATAAGCGTGGGCAAAGCCCTTCCCAAATCTTCGTCCGCGAAGCCAAGCCATGAATGAATGAATGTAAAAAAACAAGCTTTTAAAGAGCAGCAGGGCTTTGCGCCGTTGTCTTGCCACCTTTGACTCAGCCATTATCACAATTTCTCCATTGAAGTCACACGTATGTCATTGGAGTAGCAACAAACAGTATTCATTGTGCCATTTTTTTAATTTAGGGACAATATTTTAAAATCTTGAAATATTTATGGCACTTGCACATTACCAGACAGCAGTCTGGATGTGGTTGCAACTCTTCAGAACTTTGCATGCTCAAGGACATTTTGGAAATGGAAAAGCTGCCATTGTGAGAGCATTTGGTAGGTTGTAGTAGGTTAATAACGTACTGCAATGCCATAGCTGTTTGCTAAGACCTTTGATTCACACCAATAGGGAACATGGGCCTTTGAAGAGCTTTGGTTCAGAAACGGTTAACACAAAATTATCAATATTTGTCAAAATTTTAAAAACTAAAATGACGTATAATATCAGCATATTATTTCCTTGGAACTATGATGTCTCTGCCCCGTAAAGCATTCTTTATGTCTGTGTGTTACTCAGGAAGTAATTATAGTTACTTGGTCAGAATGGAGACTTGAAGCATTTGCTTCTTCTAACCAGAAAGCGTACAGGTGCTCTTCACACCTCCCCATTTAACTGTAATGGGGCAATGCATTTCTGATCTGCTTTACCCTGTTTTGTAACTTTTTTTCTGCATGAATCCAACCACAAAACAGCTTTAGTGAAGGAAACCTACAAAGGCTCTATGTCTGTTTCACTGGCTACTAATACTCCAAGGTGACAGGATCTGGTCTCAGAGGTTTGTAGCATTTTTAAAGTGACAAATTTCTTATGTGATCAAAAAGTGTAAACTATTTATTTCAGAAATTCTTTGCAGAGGAAAAGGGGGGAAAAAAAAGTAATTTCCCCTTTCTAGTTGATTCTTGCCTCAAAAAAATTGGTAAAATCCCCAGCCATTTTAGCTGCTGTTCGTGTGCTTTCTGAAAGAAGGATAAGAAAGGATAATGTTACTAGCACTAAGTACTTCAAGAAGACCTCATTCAGTTTTTTTGAGCTATCATTTTGTACTCATCTATGAGATAACTACATTGGTATTCTTTGTATTGATAATTGCATACATGCAAAGATGGAATGGACTCTTCATCTTAACAGCTCGGCTGTTTCTTTCAGATCTACTGACTGAATACCAGTAGAGAGTATTGAATGAGTGGATACGAGTGGAGACTGAATAGAGCGGGCAGGAAAAGGCCCCTTGTTTTCTCAGAGCTGTGCTGACCCCAATGGAGTTTTGATCTGCTTCTGTAGTGAATCTTTACATAGGGAATAGCAAGTTCTTAGTTTTGGCTACAGTAAGAACTGAAATAAAACAGAATTGATTTTATAATTACAAGACTGAAAATACTATATATGCTTAAATAACTTATGGAATGGGGCATAGAAATGAGAAACATATTTAAAAGAAATTAATCTGTTAAGAGGCTGGTTATCTTATATAACTATCACATTTTGCACACCTCCATGTCTGGCATTTATGCAAATTATTTCAGGAAACAATTTACATAATTGAGTAATCTGCAGAAGGACAGATTAAACAAAAGGATAGATTTCAAGCTGGAGAATGTGTCAGCCTCTTTGATAGCTTGGGTGAATGAAGTCTACAGGCTAGCCACACGGTAAGCTTACGTTCATTGTGCCTTCCACCATTTCTCATTATATTTGTAAGGGAGAAAACTGGGATAGCAAGGAGCTGTGAATTTGAAAACACAGGGAATCTGAAAATCAATTTGCATTCCTGTTCCCTCTCTGTTAAATGTAAGTGCTGCTTTTTCACACTCCTTCAGTGTTCTCTCTTCCTCATACTTGTCCTTGTCAACAGTTGTCACCTTATTCTTCACAACTTGGTTATCATGCACAGTACTAGTTAGCAAGTTGAGTCAAAATCATGCTAAAAATCATCCTAGCATGGATTGTTAAATATTTGAAGCATCTAGAGCAGTCCTTTCTTCTTCGCACTCTGAACAAAATTTACCCCTTGCAAAGGATCCAAGAAATGGCCTTGCATTGGTTTTGGCTCTCATATTTAAAAGGTACTTGCAGTGAACCTAGACATTATGCTGGTCTCCAGTGCAGGTATGAAGTGTTACCTCAGTATTATATTAGACTTTCATGTCCTTGGTGAAAATGAAATAAGCATTATTCCTCATGTAAAAGTGGGCATGAGCTGCTAGCCATAGATCCATCCCTGAATTCTCATTTTCAGATATGAGCCTTTGCACTATAATCCGTTAGCTTTTCCCTACATTTAGAATAAAAATTGAGATTGCTGCACCCATGCAAGTATGGTGGTGTGAAGGCTGGTTTTGGAGTATTTTCTTCCTGTCACCTCTAAAAAAGCCTAGGGATGAGAAAAAAAAATAATCCCAAGATTCCTTGTCTTTTTACTTACCCCACAGAAATCCATGGAAGGACCTTGCATAAAAGTGTGTGTAGATGCAGTGGACAGCATCTATGCTAACTTGAGGATTCATTTTACAGAATTGCATTGGATGCTTTCATGGTATTGTCAATAAAATTGACTGAGAACAAAATATCAAAATCATTAACATTGCAGGAGGTTCAAACACAAATTAGTAGATGCATTTCACTTCAACTTGTACAACTGAATTAGTAGCATTTTGTAGATGTTTGGATTTTGGCCAGAAATTACTAAGCTTCTGAACCTTGAAAATTTCATGAATAACAGAAAAGGAAGTTGCTAGTATTTATTATTCATTTTTTGCAAGATTCCAGCTGTGCTATGAGTGAGAAGAATTACCACAAAACTAAGAACTGTGATACAAGTATTCCTACACTTAATCATTTAAATCTCGGTGATGCAGGATAGAAATCTAAACATCAGTGTCTACTTTTAGATCCTCCATCTTATTGTTTATTTTTACAGTCATATATACCAAATCTAGGAATTTTTGATTATTCTAGAGCTTATGCCTAGAAAATGTGTTTTGCTGAATCTTTTCTATTTTTAATAGCATCTCAGAATTAACACATTGAGTGTGTTCATTGTGCGTTCAGATGCTGTCAGAGTACTTTAATTTTTTAAATTGTAAATCTTACTATTTTAAAAAATTTTGTAGAAACACGTTGATCTTTTTCACCTCCTTAAAAAGGTAGCAAAATGGCATGAAACACAGTAAAAACCCACTAGTTTTGTCCTGTGCCAATAAAGAAACTTTCAGAGCTAATGATAGCTTTGGAGAGAAGTACGTGAATCACATAATCCTTTTGTTTTATTTTGTTCTAACTAATACCATTTCAGACACTGGAGGATGTACTCGTCTTTAAACACATATTTCTGCCAACAATCTAAGACAAGATACTAGTTAAGTTCTGTTCCTTTTCTGAATGGAATCAGTGAAACAATTCCGATACCCCAGGAAGTTATGTAACAAAATACTAATTGGTTGTCTCTAAGAACAAAATTATCCCATATGTGACAGCTCTCGCCAAGATTAGAAAACCCTTCCCTGACGATGGAATCTTTAGCCACTGGCAACAAAATGGAATTTTCCTCAACGGCAGCAAAGCCAGGGTGAGGGTGGACTGCAAGATGTCTGTCCTTAGAAATGTTGAGTTATGCTGCTGTGCAAAGTAGAGGACAGAGGACAAGCAAGAGTACACAATGCAGAGAACACCATGCTGCACGCCTGCAGATATTCGTAAGGACTTAAAGCAGTTATATACAAGTAAATTATAACCTACTCCTCCCCCAAAAAAGACTTTTAAAGTTTTTACAAGAATTAATCTTGTCAATTGTTGATAATAATAATAATAATATATAAAATATTTCTGCCTGTGAGTGCCTAATTTTTTTTCTGAGACTGGGCAAACAACTTCAGATGGCTTTCTTCCAGGGACATATGGCTTTTGTCTTAACTTGAATGAGATCAAGGATAGAGTCTGAATTGAAACTACTAAGAACAGTTATCTTGGAAGTTCAAAATGAATTTGACTGAGGTAAAAGAGGAATGTTATCTAGGAGATAGACAATTAAAATGTGGAATAAGTAATTAAATGTTTCTTCTGGCCTCACGCAGAATAAAATGTTTCATACATGAAAATCATAGTTAATATAAGTGAAATAGAGGTTGCCTTTTTAAAATGCTTAAATCAGTGATTTTTTAATGTCTTCCTCTTTTATCCACCCTTTAAATTTCTAATAATATATCCCAATCAAGACATATGCCAGTCTTCACGCTCTAACGATTTCAAAGTAAAATGGAAGTGGTACAGAAACTTAAAAGTCAAGTCCTAAAATAATTTGATATGAGATAGACATGATGAGCAGATTCAGATAACATTATCTGTTGAAAGATTCTTAAACTGAACAATTAGGTTGCAACCAGCTCCATAAAACAGGCTTGAAGGCACGCATTTGAGTAACTAAAATAGGAACAGACCTCAACACAGCCAGTCTTCTCAGCAGCTAGCTAAGAAAATGGGCTTGACTCAGGAGTGCTTTCATAAACTACTGTGAGATGCTGGTATGCTCTGACACCATGCCTTCTGGCAGTCCCCTAAGCTGGGCAAGAAGGATGCCACGGAGAACCAGAGATACTGAGAGGCCGAGGCGCAATGCCCTGCTGGAAGGCTTATCACCTCATCTTGGGAGGTAGCAT
This sequence comes from Bucorvus abyssinicus, assembly GCA_009769605.1. NCBI lineage: Eukaryota > Metazoa > Chordata > Aves > Bucerotiformes > Bucorvidae > Bucorvus > Bucorvus abyssinicus. The sequence goes on along the minus strand of CM020030.1, from coordinate 13,947,377 downwards.
TACACATGAAATGGCGAATCTCGCTCCCAGTGAATGTGTAGAGTATGCCAAGAGCTAAGCGAAGTACAAGGATGAGACTCAGGTTTCTTCTAGAGTTTTTATTGTGGTTTAATCGGCTCTTTGGTCCTGTGTGCATACCTGCTACTTAAGCTGTAGTTAGATCCCTGAATGAACATCAGCTTCTCAGCTACTTGTCTGCACAGGCAAAATAATGGCCTGTTTTGGAAGAGAACTGACTTGAAACTGCATGATCTCTTGGGTTCCCAGCACCTTAAATGTGCTGGTCAACAGCCTTGGTGGAGAGACCTGGAGAGTCCTAGAGAGTTCCTGATGCAGAAAGAATCAAAATGTATGTAGATAAGACATTTATAGCAGGTGCCCAGGGGTGGACGGCGAGCAGCAGGGTGGCGTCTGTGAGGAGAGACTGGCGCTGCGCTCTGCTGGACACAGCCGGTTCCAGTCAGATCCAGCTGACAGGGCACAGCTGGGCCCAGCATCCATGATGGCAGCACACTGATGGAAGTGTGTGTAAGGAGGGGCAAAACGTTGGCCGGCAGTGAGGGGTGAGGAAAAAACAGCCCAGAAAGCACCAGGGTGAAAGGAGGAGGGAGAAGAGGTGCTCCAGGCACCCCAGAGGGATCCCCTGCAGCCCCTGGAGAGAGCATGGTATAGCAGATGTCCATACTGCAGCCTGTGGACGATACCATGCCAAAGCAGGTGGACATGCCTTGAAGGAAGGGCAGCTTGTGGAAAGGCCACACTGGAGCAGGTTTATACTGAAGGACTGAAGCCTGGGTGAAGGACACATGGTGGAGCAGGGGAGAAGTGTGTGAGGGAAGGAGTAGAAGAGAGGAGATGTTATGGACTGATTGGAACTCCCATTCCCCATCTCCCTGTACCCCTTGGAGGGGAGAAGCAAGATAGAGGAATGAAGTTGAGCCTGGGACAATGGAGGAAGCGGGGAGGTGTTGTTTTAATTTTTGTTTTTGATACTCACCATCCAACAGTACTCTAATTGATAATAACTTAAATGAATTTTTTCCAAGTCGAGATTTTTTTTGTGCCTGACAGAAATTGGCAAGTGATCTCCTTGTCCTTATCTCAACCCATGAACTTTATCTTGTTTTCTTCCCTCCTGTTGTCCTGTTGAGGAGGAGGAGTGAGAGAGTGGCTGAGTCGGCCTGTGGCGGCCAGCCAAGGTTAATGACAATCAACAGTAGAAATTAGATGAACTTAGATGAAGAACTGCTTACAAAGAATAGTCCTATGTATACAGCTGAGGAAATTTAAAATATATTTTATATTAACTAAGATAATTAATAAAGATGGATGATGCATGTGCTACGGTTTTCTTATAGGACCATGGTCAACTGGAGAATAAGAAATGAGGAAAACAGCAGTCAGACAGTCTTACACTATCAAGCTAAATATGCTACTGTCAGCAATGGAGACACCCATTTCCACTGAACAATGAGCGACCATCCTTTTCATAAGATTAGACTCCCCATGTGAGCATCATCCTACGCCAGGATCTCAATAAATTGGTTTCTCTTTTTAACCAATACTCTCTCCTTGAGGGTCCATGCAGCAAAAGTGCTACCTACAGCACTAAATGAACCTACAGAACCCTAAATACTTTTCCTAATCACCACCTGAGGCTAAAATAATTTCTGTCAGTGTTTAGAGAAGGAATGTACAGAACTGAAATAGCATACCCTGGTTGATGCTCTGCAGAGCACTGAGCTTCAGATTTATTGCATAGGATGGCCCTGTATTATTTTGTTTGTCTTACTGATTTTCTTTCATCGTTTTGCTGTTTAAAAAATGAAGGAATTTACTGACTTATTTTATATTTTTTTCAGTTATGATTACTTGCTGGTAAATTTTTGTTAATGTCATGGTTTGAATCCAGCTGGCGACTGAGCACCACACAGCCACTTGTTTGCTCCCTCCTAACCCTGGGAGGAGGGAATCAGAAGAAGGAGAAGACAGGTGAAAGTAAAGCTGTGTGTGCTAAGATAAGAAGAGTTTATTTGAACAACACAAAGAGACAGAGAAAACAATACTAATAACAATAATAAAGTGAGTAATATATAACACACTGCTTACTGCTGCCGCCACTATGCCAAGACACACTGTGCAGCTGCTGAGCTGAGCTGAGCCAAGTCGTGCCACTATTTGAAAACTTCCCACAGTCTGCAGCCCCTGCCCTTATATCTACTGGGCACTATGTCAGTTTGGTATTGGCTGGTTTTGTCCAGCTATCCTGTCTGTGGAAATTAACCCTATTCTAGCTGACAGTTAAACAAAACCAAAACACCCTCCCACACCGCTACTAGTAAGTACTATTTTAGCATTGAGCAAATATTTTTATTATGTTCAGGAAAACCCACAGAATATTTCATTGTTTACTTAACCTATCTTTTCATTCTCAGATTTTTTTTTTTAAATTTCAGAAAACATGCCAGGTGTAGATGAGTGAATTGAACCTCTCCAGGGACCTGAGAAGAACCCCTGAGTACTACCAGGTACTGGATGCTGCATAATGTGTGAGAAGGTTATTTCATTTCTCTTGGTCTTTTGGTCCAATGTCCTGATCTGCCTATAATCTGCCTCACCTATTGAAAATATAGGCTAAGCGAGAATTATCCCTCATTACATGCATTTTAAATGCTTAGCAGAGTGAAGTTGTAATTTATGACAGAATCTAAAAGCTTAACTGTAATAAATATTTATATTAAATTGTGGTGATTCTTGTCCTATACAATCTATGCTGTGTATTCTATTAATACCCTTTTCCGATATCGACAGCGAAATACTTTTTCATTTCTCTTGAGATTAACTTAAAAAATAGATCAATAGTTTCTCAGAATATTGTTTCTTAATATTTGGAATTAAGAACACATATAAAAGTCAGTTTTTGAAAGCAAAGAGTTTAACATTCATTATTTTATATGACATTCAAAGAAAGCATCTTCTTACTAATTCTATATTCTGTACTATTCTTCTAATATTAGCAGCAGTTTAATAGAAAGCAAGATCCAATTTGAAGAAGCACAAAGGTTTTGGGGTTTTTGATGAAAAATAGGGGTAGTGGAGGATATGGAGAAATAATTATATGGTGAGATAATATAAAGACTGCAGGTTTGTGTGTCTTCATATAACTATGGAGTATGAGATCTGATGTTTGTTAATTAAAGACTTCTCTATTTCCACTAGATGGCTGCTTCAGAAAGACTACCTTCTTAGCATAAAATTAATTAACCTTCAGAAGACAGTCTGAGGTACTTCAATGACCTCACTGCTGCCAAAAAAAAAAAAAAAATCACATTACAGGATCTTTCACAAATCTTTTAAGGGCCTTCTACGATATACGTGGTGAAGGAGTATAAAGTATTAGATACCCTTTTATTTTACCTTATGTGCTACAGGAACATAGAATGCAATTATTTCTGCACCATATATCAGAACCGTGTCTCTTCTCACATTTTAAGAAGTATGGAGACATTAGGAAGAAACATATAGAGGATATCATATCAGTTTCACTCTCCTTGCTCCTTATCCTATATATCAAATGCTCAACTCTCTGACCTCTTTTCCCTTTCCACCAAAAAAAGTATCATGTAGGTACTAAATATCATACATTATTGGAGCAGACCTATTTTTACCTCACATCTGGAAAACATCATAACTTTGGTCCACATTTCAAGTATTTTGAAAATACCTCAGTAAAATGGAGGATGCATCCTAATCTGGTACCAAAACTGAAAGAATGGCAAAGACTTTCTAAATCCTGCCTTTTGACCAAGAACTTTACAGATAGTTAAAGAAAAACACCTAACAAGATCAATAACCCTATTGGAATATCATTTTAGAATCTGTTTTGATTTAGACAGCCTTAGCAAATTTAACTTAGGAATTGAATATTTTCTCAAAGAAAGACCTTATCACGGCTAATGGTTTGAAGTTACTCAATGGTCTGAGTTGTGTGCATCAGATTGTTATCATACGCTTTGGAGTGCTATAGAGGCCTTACGTGTGGGTAAGAGCTGAACTGAGCCTCTTAAGTGTGAGCTTCCCTCTAGCCTCTGTGCTGCATTTACTCTATGACTTTGGAGAACTTATTCTGGATCTGTGATTTGAGTTTCCCCATCTGTAAGCTGAGAATAACACTGTTGCTTCTCCTAAAAGAAGTTTTAAGATCAGGAGATTTAAAAGTAGGCTTTGTTATTGCACTAAATGTGCTATATAGAGAAAATCACGTTTACATGAAGAAAAAGACATTTCCGTATGTATTGCACCTAATGTTGTCATACTCCCGTTCTACATCTGTTGCTGTCAGACATTTGCCAGCTTTCTAAAATTTGCTATTTAAGCTTAGACACAAGAGAAATGGAAAGTGGAGAATGATGGCATTTGATCAAGTCTTGTGTGCCAAAGCTGGTCCTTTTTTGTCTAGTTCCAAGCCTAATAAACCACTTAGCGGCATCCTGTAATCTTCAAAAATTATTGGACTATTTTAACATTCCTTATTATAAGAAAAAGATCCATTTGCTTGTTCTACCCTTACTACATTTTCTTTCTACTGAAAACTTCTAATTTTTTTTTTTGATAAATCTAACCGATTTAATTATAATGAATTTTATGATCAGGATGTCGGTATAACCCTTTCTTACCTAAATCACTGTAATTTCTTCTCACCTCAAACATCTCTCTTTCAGGGACACAAGGCCCATCACTGAAACCAGTGCTCAGAGATCAGAAGAATTTGCTACATTTTAAGAAAGAACAATGATAAAGCCTGTGTAGCAGGGCCATGCAAGGTAAAAATTGTGGGCAGAAGTATGACTGTAGAGAAAGAGGTTATTAGTACCTCAAAACTTTAAGGTGGAAAACCAATAAAATGAATAGGTTTAAAACCCTAAAGAGAAAATGCAGAAAAGTACCAGTGTCAGAGGATTTGTAAGGCAGCAAGTTGCTGACACTGAGGACTCCTTCCTGCCTGATTGACGTCTGCCTGGAGAGCAAAGGCTCTTCAGATGTCTGGGTGTTGAGCCCGCCATAGCTTGGCCTAGGAGTTTCTTAAACCCTTGTGATCTTGTGTGTGTATGAGTCAATACATAACTGATTTGTACCTTTATTTATTTTTATGCATGTGTGTGTGCACGTGTGTGTGTATATATATGCACATATATAAACATATGTATCAGTAAGTGTGTATGTATGTATCAGTATTGTCCTTGCAAAAACCCTTACCGCTCAGCTAAAAGATGACCAATTACAGTGTCTCCAAAAGAGGGAGCAATACCGGCAAACATTTAGTATATTTTTAAAAGAAAATGTAATTATAAGAGATCGCACCTCTCTTTTATAATATCACAGAGAAGTGGCCTGGTTTTGCCTGGGACAGAGTTAATTTTCTTCCTAGTAGCTGGTACATTGCTGTGTTTTGGACAGTATGAGAATAATGTTGATAACACACTGATGTTTTAGTTGTTGGTAAGTGGTGCTTATCCTAAGCCGAGTATTTTTCAGTGTCCCATGCTCTGCCAGCGCGCAGGTGAACAAGAAGCTGGGAGGAAGCATGGCCAGGACAGCTGACCCCAACTAGCCAAAGGAATATTCCATACTATAGGACATCATTCTCAGTACATAAACTGGGGGGAGTTGGCTGGGAAGTGCCAATCGCTACTTGGGGACTGGGTGGGCATCAGCAATTGCATTGTGTATCACCTGTTTTTCTTGAGTTTTATTTCTCTCTCTTCTTACTATCTTCCTTTTCATTGATGATGATGATGATGATGATGATTATATTTATTTTATTTTAGTTATTATTAAACTGTTCTTAACATATGAGTTTAACTTTTTTTTCCCTCCCTGCCAGGGGGCAGGAAGGGGGAATAGTGAGCAAGTGGCTTTGTGGTGCTTAGTTGCCAGCTGGGGTTACACTACTGCAGTAGGACATTTAAAACCATTAATATAAAATCACATCTATACAAGTAGGTAAGTGCTATGTTCTTCATCTCCCCTGGAGAGAATTATTGAAACTCTGGGACAGTTTAAAATAAACATAATTAATAGTTCTCCAGCTATGTTCAGTCATTCTGACACTCCAGAATTTCAATATGAAAGGCTGTCTTTGCTGAAGGATAATGCTGGGCATTCTAAGTCATCAATTAAGATGCAAACCTGAATGCTACCTATTGCTAAAATATAGTCCATTTGCATACAAAAAAGAGTCAAACAAACAAGAAAGTTGTTTCTGGAATCTAAAGTAACTGAGACTTAAACCTGGCTTTAAGTCAAGAAAAGAACTTTTTTTGAAAAAAAGAAAAAAAAGACAAGGTTGGTTGTAGTGAAATAAATATCAAGTTCTTTGTAGTATTTGGTGGAATCCATACATTTATGAACCACAAATTGAAAATAGTTACTTTACTAGACCTTGTTTCATTATATGAATCACAGTATTTTACAAAACAAACAAACAAATCACAACAGAGTTGTAGACTTACAGAGGGATTTAGCTGTATTTTGAGGCTTTTATACCAAAAATTCAGTCAGCAGTCATCTAAAGCCAGAATAGTTTAGTGCTCAAACCAGAGTAGTGCCATAATAGTGCTCAAACCACATCAATTTTTTTTCTGAAGTCCTGAATTTATGCTTCTGTGCCTTATAACAATAAGATATGCAGATAACAGAAGCCTTAATGCAATCAGGATCTAATAATTGAGTATTCTTTACAGTTCACCATAAGATAAAAATTAATTGGTGAACCTGTGTTCCATAAACAGCTTCCCAGCTTTTTCTGATGTCACCCCAGCTGAGTACTCTAGTCACCACTTTCTGTGTTGTAAATCATACATGGACAGAAATAGCTCACCTGCAGATGTTGAATCTACTGAATTTTCTGTCATTGTTTTAAGCATCTTCAACTAAGTGAAAACGATGTTTTCTGATGGAGCACCACACTACTTTTAAGGTAGCTGAAATCAACTCCTGGAGTTTTTAAGTGAGAGGAAAATGCCATGGTATCATGCCACATCTTCACATTTATACAGACAAAGCTATTAATAGAATACTAGAGCTGTAAAAATAAGCACTGCAAAGTGGGAAATGTCAGACTTAAATTTATTCTCTATGACCTTAATTAATTCTTTTTCACAGCATATTCATTACGATATAGGGTCTAATTACACAATCACATAATACGTTTGGGTTTCCTCATGAAATCCGTATAGGTTACTTGAGAAAAAAATTGGAATGATAATAAAACAGGAAAAAAAAGGGACACCTGTAACAAGTCAGTCAGAGAAATCGCCACCAAAACCAAAACTGTTCTTCTGAATTCATTGGATAAAGTGTCGTAAGTATATTCATTCTGCTGGAATGATGTGACTATGTTCTGTATTTTTTTTTTTAACTTAAGAATATTTGTTGCTCAAGTATTTCCAGCCATATTTCATGGTCAAACATTCACTTGGATATGACTTTGCTAGCCTTGAAAAGAGAGACTGGGATTCTGTACAGTTCAAAATCCAGTAATGAGACTTGCTACTCCCCATAGCATTTAAAATACTGCTGCTATCGAGCTTCAGTTTATGTCAGCAAGTAACAGCCCTTAATTGCAAAATTCTCTACAATTTATGCAAAGGTATGAAAGCAACATCATTCTATGTAACCTGTAGCATGACAAAACCAAGCCATGTTTTTTATCTCAGTAGCTGTTTGACTTACTGTATACATCTAATCAAACAGAGACTCAGTTCTGTTCCATGCCCTGTGTGATAGCTGTTACAGAAAAAATCATTCATGTCACAGTCCACATACACATAATTTTTAGCAGTTTCCAAAGGGTTCCTTTTGACTCTTCCTCCCTTATCTGGTCCCAAAATTAGTGATTTTGAATTCTGGAATTTTAGATTCCTCCGGGCACAACACTAATGTCCTCTTAATATTGTAAATGCCGACAACCCTATCTAGTGGACTTGTTAAGCTATTACTTAATGATTAGTTACTGAAAAGTAAAACCATAGACATGACGGGTGGTTTTCTGTAAATTTTTTCTCCAAATTGTTCATTTTATATTAATAAGTATAGGGACAGTCATAAGTAATGCATGTAGATACATGGGATTAATATGTACAATCTTGACCAAGATCTTGAATAAGACTCCCAGAAACCATAGTTCAAATGAACCCCACATCTATTTTTGACTGCTATGCAATCAGAAAAAGATTTAAAGAAAATTTTATAGTAGATATAGCAACAAAATAAAATAATTTATGGAAAAAAAGAAATACAGAGATTGAGAAGGAAACAAGCTATACTGGATAATTATAAACTAAACTTGATTAGCTATTCTTTACAAAACCTTCTTATACCACTGTTTATTTCATCTGAATAGACTGGAAACCCTGTTCACTGTTAGGATTGCTGAATACAGCCATGTGCTTTTTGGGCACAATTGATTAGGCTAGGGCTTCCTAAACCCAGCAACCAAGTGAGCTTAGTTTTTCCCAATAGTTATTATTTCATGAGAAATAATATGACAAACATCTCATCAGAAATTAAAAGGAAGAAGTAATTTCTAAATTGTTCTTGTATACTTAGCAAGTCACAGCCTGACCTGGTTTCTCATATAAAGGCATTAACTTTTATAGCTTTTTTAAAAAAGTCTTTATTTAACACTCTTGAAAACACTCAAAACACATGTCCTACATTCATGAGGGCATATAGTGAATAAAATGACTGAAAGTAAAAGTATATTTAATGAAGAATTAGTATCCAAAGCTAGACAAAAAGTGTGTAATCTGATGAAATTCTTTGAAATTTAAATAAAGTCCTCCTGAAGTCAGAGTCTGCATAGGAGCATTGTCTAGCTTACCAATTTACAGATCCATGCTGGGTCTGCCCGGAATATCAAAAGGGAATGTCCTTTTGCACTTCTTTAAAGGGGCCTTAGAAGTAGCAAATATTTCTTTATCATAATCAATTTCTACTTCAGTAATGGTTGTTTTCAAGCAATGTACTCATATCATATACTTAATCAGCTTTTCCCTCAACTTCTTGATCTTCAGAAATCGCAACTTCTGGCTGATAAAACTTCATTTTCATTTCTACCAATTTCTAACTCACATTTCCTACAGTAGCATTTTATTTGGCACATTAAACTTTAAAAACTCTCAGTAAAGCAGAGCGAGTTTCTTAAGAAAACAAACACTGGAATACATATTTGATTGCCATATGCATCAATAAAATTATAATTAATCCAACCTTTCAGCAGACTTAATTTTATTTAGTCTTTTGCACCTATTCAGTCTGTCTACCTTAACGCACTGTACTATTAAATGGGGTAGTTGTAATACAAGATTGCTCTTTCCTTGGTATCTGAAAACTGTCTAAAAGCTGCTGTTACCCCTGCGTCTTTTCTGAACTGCATGAAACCTTGGTGAAATAACACCAGACAGCTGTTTGGTCCCTTAATATTTTTATTATTGCTTGCATTTTTCCCCGTGACTCAGTTCTTTCCTTATGTTTGATATCCATGAATCTGGCTACTTCTGAAGTGCCAGGTCATTACTGTTTCAGTTGTTATTCAAAAGGCTGTACTTTTTTTTTTTTTTTTTTTTTTTTGTGGACAATATAAGTAGAGACTCAGAATCACTGTTGTCTACAGTAATCTTTTGGAAATGTTGACTACCGCAGTGAGATAAAAGACCCGTAATTCAATTTGATCAAAGTGCCTTAAACAACTACCTATAGTGGTGAAATTCTATGAAATATTGATCAGTTCTTTCAAGTAATTCCAAAATAACCTACTTAAAACCTTAAAGACATACACAGGTTTCCTAACTCAATTGTCTAAAATTGCTAAAAATCTTTTTTTGTTAATAACTGAATGGATTCAATAATATTTACAAATAAAATTATCTTAAAAGTTTTGATACCTAATTAATAAGCTATTTAATTTATATCCAAGACTACAAAAAGACTTGAAGGAGTTTTAGGTTAATTGGATAGCCATTGCTTGTTTCAAAAATAGATTTCCTTTCACTGAATATCATGATGATTAAATGACATTTCTGATCTGCCTTCATATAAAAAATACAGTTCTTTTCATCACTGATTACCATGCACATTTCATATAATGCACATTTCATATTCAAAACACAGTACAGAAGTAATTAATCCTTCCCAGACTGCTTGTGAACAAAGTGAATAAACATTGACATCTTCATTTCATGTTGATGATGCAGAGGTAAAGTGGAATAGTTTGCCCAAGGCAATGCAAAGGGGAAGGGATGACACCACCATTATGAACTGAGGCCCCTTTTTTCCAAGATAACACTTTCTTCCCATGACAAACTAATATTTACCTCTACTGAAACAATGTCTCACTTCCTCCCCTCCAGTTTTAACAGATCATCCCTTCAAAAAATATTTCCATCTATTGCAACATCTTCTTGAAAACTGTGATGAGTTTGCTCAAAGCTACATTTCATTGTCATAAATCACATTATCTTTTTTTACTTCCCCCCTCTAACATTTTCTGCATTTTTTGCCTGTAATGACAGCTCTAAATAATGGAAAAAATTTCGCCTCCTGCCTTTAAAAAGAATATTGTGTGCTTAGCTATGTATCATGTAGTTCTGTATTCATGCACCTCAGCACATAGTATAGACATTGACTGTCATTTGGGAGTACATGACACCATTTTGAACACTCCAGAGCAGTTATGATGGATTTTAGGAGGCTGGAAACTTTGTATGTTTTTCCTCCTTATACTATAGCGTAAGATCACAAAGGTTAAGAATCAGCCTATCACTGATGTTTGATGGGCTCCTAATATCATCTTTCCTCCTCTGCAGACCTTGGTGACCACCTGGAACTGGTACCAGCCTAGTTTAATCATGTTTTTGTATCCCATCTGTCACCTTACCTTCTCACAGTCTTATATTCTTGGCATGCTGTAAACTGTACTCTCTTAGTTATAGGAATGTCTATAGGAAGTTTATTCCCTTAGCCTCTACATGTTAGGATATTTTTATTCCTCAGACAATTATGGGAGTTGTATATGCCGACAATGAGAATATCAGATGATAATATTTAGTATCTCCAAATGCTTTGCAAAGTTGATAAAGATTCATGTGTCATGATTTAAATCTCTAAATAAACTGGATTAAGATGGGACATTTATGTGTAATAAATTATCTTGCATCCACTTACTGCATGATTCCTTCCTATTATGTAAAATATTTGGTTACTATTGGTTACAGTTAGAGATAGGATAGGTAATTCAGAAGATAGACTTTTATTAAGTATAGAAAATACTATTTTTTATAATGACTAGCACAATACTTGGGGTTCCTGAGATGAAAGATGTTAAATACATAAACATTATTTCTTTTGTTTGGAAGGATATCCACCATACACAAAATTTAATATATGTTTAATTCCATTGATTGCAGTGTAACTTCTCTTGAGAATGATTTGATTAAGTTTTTTAAGCCTACTACTGTAGTCTGATCATGTATTGTTTATGGTTCCATGGATTCACTAAAAGTCATGCAGACCTGCTATCTGATAAGATAAAGAAATGCACCAAACAGCATACACCTAAAGTTTTGAGACAGAATGATACCTCGAGTATAGCAACTACTACTAGAAAGCCAAGTCCAAAACTGACTGTACTAGAGCTGAAAGGGAACTGATTACATCCTCATTGCAAACCGGAATCTGTGAAAATTCTTCTCACATCAATACTATCAAGGCTTTTTCACTAGTGTAGAAAATAGATGTGTTGTACAAATATCCATTGTACTTCTTTGCTTATTGAGTATTGACATCTGTAGTTCTTAGGTCTGGGTATCATTGTCATGTAGAAGGCTAAATGGAAAAAATAAGAATGCTTTCGGGACTCTTGGTCTTACTTTACATCTTATTTTGCACTGGAAACAACAAAAACTGAATTATTTTCTCTGAAGCTTTCATAATTAGTAAAGGTAACCCAGAAGAAATGAGCATTTTTAAATGCTTTAAAATAACCTCAATCATTATTAACTTGAATCACAATTTATCCAGATTTAAAAAGAATAAAAAACCAAACAATCCAACAAACAAAAAACCCATTACCAACACAAACCAAAAAAAAAAAAAAAACCAAAAAACAACCCCCTAGAAAGAAAATTGGACTAAAAGACTGGATTTGGGGCTGAATGCCTCAAATGCCCATTGTAGCGAGGGAAATTAATTTCCCTCTGAACTTCAAACAGAATAAGTATTCAGAATATGGGTAACATTATGCAGGAGACAGTGTATAATACAGAACGCTACAGTTTTCTCTTAAAGTATTAGAAGTTATCTGTAGGAGATTATTTGATATCTTTTAACAATTGGTGCTATTATGAGCTATAGTTTGTCTGACACTACTGTGGATGCTCCTGAAAGAGTATACAAAGAGCGTGAAGTTATGTTCTGCCAATTACAGATTCTTTGCAACGGGTCAAGTATTTTGGCAGTCCTTAAAAAGCTGCCTCATGAGAGAACAGGAAACAATTTTCTTCCTACAAATCCCAGGGGCACTAATTACTTCACAAAGGGTAGAGAAGACACTGGACACTGACTTGCTCATGCACAAACATGCCTGTGAATAAATAGTTTAAATAATATAAAAGTTCATGCAGCTTTCAAATTCTCACTGTTCCTCTGGGGAAAAGGGTAGTTTTGTCTCCATCTAGAAGCATACTTTCACCCAGTGTACCCTAAGGGCTTCGAAGAGACATGGAGTTACCCAGAGCCATGAGGTAGGTCTGCCTAACCTAATCTAAATTCCCCAATTAAGAATGAAGGTGACTTTTTAAGTTATCTCCTCTCCCTCAAAAAACCCCAACTCAGCTCAAAAGCCCACACAATGAAAAAGGACAGGATCTATCAGACTAGATGTTAAAAATACTAGACTTTTTTTTAAGCAGACCCAACTAAAATTTAGGTCAGACACAGTAGAAACAATAAAAAAAACCAACACACAACTCTTTCAGCTTGTTCACTGTGTCTTTGAAAACAGACCTTGGTCCACTTGTAGTCTGAATTAACCAATGACTGCAAATTGTAACAAACTCCTCAGTCTATTTTTTCTATTGTCTCTAATGCCTGGCCAGCTGCTCTCTCCTTTTCTCATCTGAGTATCCTGATCCTTCAGGCTTCCCCAGCATTTTACTCTCTCTTTTGCCTGCTATATCTAACATTCTGTGAAATCTTGTCTCCCCTGAGCAAGGCAAGTAGCTCCCTGAAGAAAGCACATTCGCATCCATGGGAGAAACACGACTTCCAGCATTATGTAAAAAAACCCCTACATTTTTATCAGATCATCCATACACCATGATATGGCATCACATTTGTAGAAAAAACTTTATCCGTAATTTAGCATAATCATACTTAGCTGCCACTTAGCCTAATTAGTGCCATATTTTCAGCTGCTTCTTTGTGATTTCATAGTGCACAGAGGTTTCACACTGCTCCACTCCCTTAATGGAACACAATGTAGTAAGACAGCAAATGAAATACACGATGTCTGTCTCTAGTACAACGTAGCGTCCCAGTAATATATCAAAGTGCTTATGTCTATGTAGCCTTCTCTAGTACAACAACATTAAAAAGTATGTGTGATTTTGTTACAGGAAAAGGTCCATCCAACATATTAACTCAAGTGTTAGCCTTGAGTAATATGTATTTAAGTATGTATATAGATCTGAGTGAGTGAGATTCTTTTTACTGGCTGTAAGGAAAGATCCTCCTCTGTGTCAGAGCTCTTAAAGGTGAGGGACAAGCATTTAAAGCAAATGGAGTATAACAAGACCAGAATGCAGTAGCTAAGTGTAAGAAGTTACTTGTAAATTGACTGATATACCCTGGTAATGGTAAGATTTGTCATCCCCATTAGTGACGATTATGAGCTATCTAGTTTACATGGTGAAGAAGATTAAGTAATATTTCCAACCTTTATTTCTCTCTTAGAAACACAATATGCTTATCTTGCAACATTTTGAGAAGTCACAAGCAAAAATTGCATTAATTTAATCGGGATCAGAAGAGGCCTCTATCACTTCAGGATTAAAAGATATAAAAGCTGTTACTTTTAATTTTCAAAGGTTCATGTTCATCTAATATTTATTAAATTTTCATAAAAAATAGTAATAAACACATTGTCTACTGGCAATCAAAGAAATAAAAATTCTTATCATAATGAGAAAACAAAACACTATATTAAAGCATAATTGCAACATATAAAGAAACATGCAACATTACTATTTTACCAGCTCATATATCAGCAGCTCTTGCATATTTATGTATATGAACTTTTTTTAAAAAGTAGTTTAGCATGCTCTTTATATTTATTTCTGTTTGTTTAGCCTAAAAAGAAAACTGACTTACAGCATATACTATTTTTGATTTTATGTAGGATAGTGTCTTTCTGCAGTCAAATTTTAATACCCCAAACACATTATGAATGAAATTTCACTACCATTTATTATTTATATCCTGTATATCATTTCCTGATATAGTCACATCAGGAGTCCAAAAGCTTTGTGCTCATGCACGTGTGCGTAGTCACATACACATTACTGACATTCAGTGAATTTCTGATATCATTGAATATCATCATCAACAGTGCTTGTAGAACTGAATACTATGTAAGTTATGAATATTTTACCTGGACAAAAGGTATTTAATTCCTGTTTCAACAGCAGAAGTCTGGTAATTATTTTCTATCCTAGAGGGTAAGGCTCTGTATGAAATGAGATCAGGTAGTGGTACAGGCTAGTTGAACGGTGCCATTAGGAGAAGGCAAGACAGAGCAAACTGACTATGTACCATCAGGGATAGCTGAGCAAGATTGCCAGTGTCTTTGAAGAGACCGTGCAGAGCCAAGAGACTGAGACCCATATTTTAAAGAAAAATCTAGAAAATACCCTCAGATGAGAAGGAGATTCCCACAAAAAGAAAGGCTAGAAGCTCCTGAATTCTGGCAAGAGGAGGAAGACTGTTTGCCTGCCAGCTGCAGATCTGTAGCTTCAGAGCAACTATGGTACTGTGGGGAGCCAAACTCAAGTGTCTGTGTGAGGAGGAAAGGGTGGGTGATAGCTGTCAGAGACTGCTCCTTGCAAGGATGGAAATACCCACCTGATGGACTCTAACTTACCTGTCTCGGGAGGCTCATTTCTTGCTGAGTGCCCTGTGTGGGTTAAGATTGTCTAGCTGTCTCACGAAGACCCGAGAGAAAATAAAATGAAAGATGTTGTGAGCCAAGATAAGGATGAGTAGAATGCTCAGGAATTACTCTCATGGGCAAAACCGTAACCTGGGGAAGATTACTGTAAGTTTTTGCCAATAAATAACAGAGGAGGATAGTGAGAAATAAAAGCAAAACTGAAAACACGTTCCCTCACACTCTCACAACTTCTTCCCAGGCTCAACCTCACCCCTGACCCCTCTATCTCCTCCCCTTGAACAGTGCAGGAGGATGGGGAACAGGGGTTTGTGTTGGTACGATCCCTCTGTCACTCAAAGCCCACTCGAGACCTGATGTGATTTTTCTCCCCCATCCCTTCCTGGGCCACGAACCAGCCTAAGTTAAGTCAGGCATGGGTTGTGAAAGATGGCAAAATAGAACACTAAGGCACCTCCCTGGTGCACTGGGCCCCTCTTTCCCAGCCTTGTACTACTCTCCTTATCACTTGGGAGATAGTGACCACCGGATAGCCTGGTACACTTGGGTAATGATAACCTGGTACATCTGTACTTGAGTCACGGCCAACAGGAGGGTGATACCAAACATCGGGAATCAGTAAGTTCTGGGTCTGCACAACTGGCAGAAAATACCAGAATGTTTCAACATATGAGGTGGGCTAGAGTGGGAAAACATCGGATGAAAGTCAATCATCTCGGACCCTATAAACAGCGATCCCAATGTGAGAGAGACCCTTTGAACTCTCCTGGATCACATCAGGCTGGGTCCAGCACCTCCCCTGAGTGGAGATGCCTCTCAGGTACAAACTGCACGAAAAGACCAGGACAAAGTCAGACTTCTTGAGACTTCTTGAGTCCATTGAGATTGCCAGAGCATTGTGAGTATTTGCTCTAAACTCGGAAAGTCTGACTATAGGCTGGCCTCCCTTTCATCCACCTCTCTACTTACATATGTGTTTGAATATACACATTTGCTAACCTAAGTGTGGATATATAGATATATTTCACTGGATCCAAATAACTCTGTGAGTTTGTGTATTTTGTGCTTATGTCTATGCATACACACACACACACACATATATATATATATAGGATATCCACTACTAAGTTAGTGTGAATCTCGTCGTCATCAAGTCTGTAACTAAGTCACTATTTTGATTATAATACATTCCACTGAACACCTTAACAATTTTAAATTTGTAAGTGATTAATTGCCACTAAAATCAGCCCTTTGATCTACCCCTCATCATTAATAAAACTTAAATTGCAGCCTAATCACTACCTCCTTGATATTTTCTTCTGCGACAGAGTTGCAGTCAATCTGTAACACTTCCTTTCTGCTGCTCCTTTCGCCTCACGCTTTTTCCCTGGTCCAGCATGGGTCCTTCCAACAGGCTGCAATCCTTCAGAATAAACCTACTCCAGCCTAGCGTCCTCCAGAGACTGCAGAGTGGATGTGTTCCAGTGTGGTCCTCCATGGGCTGCTGAGGGACAACCTGCTTCTCTGTGGTCTTCTCCACAGGCTGCAGAGGAATCTCATCTCTGATGCCTCTGGATCACCTCCTTCCCCTCTCTGATCATAATGTCCACGTAGTTGTTTCACATTTTTAAAATTTCTTTTTCTCACAGCTGCTGTGCACCATTTTTTACTTTCTTAAATCTGTTGTCACAGATGCACCACCAGCACCACTGATAGGATTATCTTTGGACAGCAGCCTATTTATTTTAGAGACTGCAGGAACTGCAGGAACTGTGTCTCTCTGACAAGGGGACAGCTCTTCTCACAGAATTCACCCCTGCAGTCCTGGCCACTACCAAAACTTTGCCATGTAAACTCAACACACACCCAAATCTGGGTTATGGAGACAGTATCAAATATTCCCTTCCCTTGGGCTATTAACATGTGGTGTTCCACCATCTGGACATCAATGATATTGCTGGGACAATACCAAACATGCCAAAGGAGACTGACTATAGAAGTGAGGGTCAAAGGACTGGGGGACAAGGGCCTGAGTCCCGACAGTGAAAGGAGAAAGAATGGGATACATATCATGGATCAATACCTGGCTGTGGAGCTGATGCTTTAGCTGAACCAATAATTTGCCTTGTAGCACCATTTGGTGGTGTTGCATCAGTCCATTGACCTGTCATGTCATTGTATATATATTGATATACTAGGGCTGGTTTTCAAACGTGTATTGAGATACGCTTCTAGGCAAATAAGCAGGAATAGGAATAGGCTCAGTCAGGTAGCCCTTTAGAGATGAGGCAGTACTCTCCCAGGCAACATAAATACAGAGGTTCTTCCCAAGCAGAAACTGCTGAGCTGTGTGCAGTGCTGAGCTCATAATAATTGATAGTGCAGCAAGAACATTAACATGCATGGAATGGAATATCCACAAAGTGTTCACCACTATCACTCTTAGTTGTAACCCCTGGTGTGGTAACTACACATAATTGTTACCTAATCTGGGCATTATGACACGGCTGAGCAAAATATCTGATCTTTATGCAATTTCTCTGCTGAACTACTTTTGTCAGACTTATGCAGTTTCATAGGTCTTTAGGGATGAAAAATCTGTGAGGATGCGCACACTCAGTTGCTGAATTTCTGACTCACTGTATCTGACATCTTTAAAACCTCTTTTAACTCTGCGATTGGAAAAGGAGAATAGCGTTTCATGTACCTCGACCTCCTGCTTTCACTGCATTTTTATGCCAGCTCAGCAGACTAGCAGCATTTATAGCCTTCTGTGTCATTATCTGATTAAAGTAGGGGGCTTTCACTGATGGGAGGTGCAATTATTTCCTCTCATGCTCATCTTGAATCATTTTGTCAGCCATTACCTAAACTCAAAGCCAGCTTGTACTGACAATGTACTAACATATTGATCCACCCAATTTGTCTGCACTAGTGAAATTCTTAGCAGCCCATTATACATGCTACTTTAATACTAATGGATTTGACACTCACACATGGAAGAAATATAGAATATACGTTGGTCTTCTGCTCTCAGAGAAAAGCCTGTTCCACTCTTTAAGCAACTATTTGCCATTAATTGCTGGAGCAGTTTGCCAGCTTTCAAGTTCAGACATCGTAGCCCTGCCATAACTTTGAAACATGGAGCAGCACAATTCAAGGGCTCTGTGGTTTTCCTGCTTGTTAATTCATTGTCTAAGGGAAGAGGGTGAGCCAATACCCAAGATGGTTTATCATGCAATGGAAGAGCAACTGTAACACAGTAGCTACTGCTGCTAGATATCAGTATCACCTAGGACTTCGTTCTAGCTTTCATGTAAAATTCCTATGCAAATTTAGCTATATTTGCACCATACTCAAAGTTGCTGCATATGGTCTCAACATATTTATAGACAAGTTTAAGAATTGTGGATATATTCATTCAAAATTTTCTGGCTTTGGTAAGCTATCCTTCTCATCCTGTCCTGTAATGCATTTAATTTGATGGTTAAAACATTAAAGTAGTAAGCCTGCATGTTTAATCCTTGCAACTTTAGCTGTTTAGGATCATGTTTGCAGACAGACTTAGGTTCCACTTCTGCAAATACTGAGGTCAGTGAGGAAGATCATGAGCTAAAATTACTTGGCAGTTTGACAAGTCCAACTATCCAACTCAGACTGCGCTGGATAATGAAAGAAAAAAGCACTGCAGGTTATTGTAGTGAACCCACCGATGACAAAGCATGCCCTGATTTATCAGCGTCTTATAGAAAAAATTCTACTTACTTTAAAAATAAACTTAACACTTTAAAACAACTATCATTCTTAAATGTAGGCAGTCATATCAGTTAGAGCATAGTTATCCTTTCTGAGGAAAAACAAATCCCTCTGAATTCAGTTGCACACTGGTTTCTTCAAGATTCGTGGTTAAATTGCTGATTAAAGCTTCACTCGAAGATTTAGCTAAAGGAAAAGAATCAAAGATACATTCAAAATCAATTAGGTGTCTAATTTCCATTAAAATGTTTAGAAGCTGGGTATATGAAATAACAAATCAGCTGTGAAAAAGAAAGAATTTTTTCTTCCTTTACACCCTCAATGTATGAAGTGATAAGATGAGATATCAGGATTCACAATTTACTTAATTAAAAATATTGATAAAGCAGAACAAAGGTAACAAAACCTAGCAATGCAGTATTATTACTTCACACACGCTCCCAAATAATTTAAAAAAAAAATTCAGGTGTTCGCCGTGTATGCGTACATGCATGAGTGAGAAGGGCAAAAGCTGAAGGAGAATCAATATAGAACGTATCATGTTACAATAATTCTTAGCCTTGCAACACTATTTTATCTGGAAATACTGGTCCATATTAAACAACTTATTTATCTCTTTCTATGTTACAGGTTATTTTTTCAGATAAAATGTTTGTGCTTGCATGAGTTCTAGACAGTTCTATTTGACTTAACCTCTCACCTTAAGGAGCTGATAATGAATCTCCTCGTGTAGTTGCTGAAGGAAAGCAATTCCACACTGCTAGCTCTAAGCCATTGTCCACAGTCAGCTCCCAGATACACCTGATGAGGCAGAGTGCACTCATGTTGAACCATTTGAGGCTAAGCACAAATTTTACTTAAAGAAGAGCAATTCACTGATTTAAATTCATCTTCTCTTTAGGAAATCTGTATGACAATAATAATCAAAGAAGATGCATATTGTGTCTTATTCTTCCCCTTTCAGCCTTCTTTCTTATATTTACATCAATATGGTATGTAAACTTATAAACTTATAAACTCATGTTAGACTGGTTTGCAGATGCATGACGCTACTTTGACATGTACAAATGTCTTCAGAAAGGTTTCACAAATATTTTTTCAAATAATAAAAGTTATTCACTTTAATGTGCATTCTCCGTTTATTGTGTTCACTTTCATTAATACTCTATGAACACTGAATATTAAAAGAATATTGGCATTCGTATTAATATTCTCAATGAATACATCATATAATGAATGTATGATTATAATATTCTCAATGAATACCAATGGGAAATGTAACTGCAAGAGTATTGCTGAATGGCAATTTTTATATTATAAATATATATATTCTCACTTTTAACCTGAGACATAAGGATGGTTTCAGTGAAAATTCTGAGTGTTGTTTATCAAATTAGAATCAAAGTCGAATGACTTAACAGCTTCCAATTTACCAGATATTTTGAAGTAATTTATGTAATAATTTTGAAAACTTGTCATGAAATTATACAGACAATGTACTGAAGACCATATACACACAAAAGACTAACCCTATAAATGATCTGAAGGAAATGTATGCACCTTGTGGTCAGACAAGACAAAGCGAAATAGATCTAAACCAATTAATAAGTTTCAGGAAATAGGGACTTCTCTTGGGGGAAAATTTCATTCTTCTTTCTGGTTCTTGTTACTTTTCTCAGGTTGTTTCATGGTGTTCCCTGTGTCATGGCTTGGCTTCGCGGACGAAGATTTGGGAAGGGCTTTAAACGTGAGTACACCCTTCAAGCCTGCGCGGTGGATTTTTTAGGTGAGGCGCAGCGTGCGCGAGACTGGCCCCACCGTTTACACCTGAGGTTCATCTGCCAGGGCCTAGCGAGCTTGGACGGTGACAGCGAAGTCCTCAGGTCGTAGGTTTGGTTAGAGTATCCTTCTCTTAGATGGATGGCCTTACAGGGCTAAACGAGCTCCATCGGCCCGGGTTTGGAGTTAGAGTTCTCCTTCTCCTAGGATGGTTGCCCGAAGGCTAGTGAGCCCATCCTGCCCGTGGACACACTTTGTCTGACCCTTCAGTTGAGACCTGTCTGGCTTGGGAGACCCTACCGGAGGCATATGCCACCACCAGCATAGCTCTCAACTTCACAAGGGCACGCAAGCTCTTTCCCCACGGCAAGGGGGTGCCTGTGAAGGAGTGTTCCCTGTGTAAGAATAATATAATTAGCATATTTGCATGTTGGACATTTGTCTTGTAAACAACCTGAGGAAAGACTTCCACTTATTGTGAGTATATGCAATGTTTAATACTGGGACCTTGAGATATTAGTACAGTACACTACAGTTAGTATTATTATCATTAATATTTATTTCAATTAACATTTGAAAAATTTCAACCAATGAATTGGAAAATCAGAAATCAGACAGACTTCTAAATAAAAAGGTATCTTAGATATTTCTCTTCAAGAAGTTGACGATAAAGTTTAAAACAGAAAGAAATTTTTCTAACTTTCTAGCATTAAAAAAACCCAGTGATGAAATAGTGGAAAAGAAGAAAAAGGAAGGAATAGACAAATTTTACATGTTCAAATATGTTGAACATATATCCTGACTGTCTTTCAAACGTCGTGTTATATAAGCAGGAGAAAGTTATACATCTAAATGTTTCTATTTCTACTTAGTATTGCCGTGTGGATTAACTTACCATGATTCGTACTGAAGGCACTAAAACTTAGCCACAACACTGACAACTTCTTTAAGTATATTGTTTGATATGAAGTCAAACTGCAATCCCAAGTGTTCACTTTGAAATATAAACCACTATGCTGGGGAGCTTCATAAGAGATATAATGAGGAATCACCTCCTTGCCCAAACACAATAGCATGAAGGAACAATAAATAATGGGATAATCCTTGCACTTTTACTCTGCACATTGCAGAAAGACTATTTTAATGAAAGCATTAAACACATTTGAATGTTATCATGTTGAGGATTCCTAGATCCAATTTCTTCTTGATACAATATATATGTATCCTTCATACGGCTCTCCTAAATTAGAGTTATCCCTTGCAGAGAAGATATTTACCTCTTTAGACTGTAGTAACAGAATTCTTTTTAGGGCCTGAGCAATATAATGACTATTTTTTATCTGAAACACTACAAATGGCTTAGGTTGTAACAATAGTGAAAAGACATTCAAAAGAGAGGTTACAAGATGTTCAGCAGAAAACAAAAAAAATTACTTGGGAGTTTGGGAACTGAAGCTATGATGAAAGACCAGTCAGGCATGGTCAACATAGTTTAGATGCAGAAGACTTCAGAGGAAGCTTATCGAAGTACATATAACATGTTGTTGATGTTAACTTCAAGGCTACATGGATTTTAAGATGTGTGAATTAAAGGGATGGAATAGTACACATATAAGGTATATAAAATCTCTTTTTAGGGAATGCAGTTTAACTGTATGCTTAACTTAAATACTTACATTTAGTCATAAATGTGCTAAAGAAACCAGGATTATAGACTACTTGCTTATTTAGTATTTAACCTTTTAACAGCTGACATTCTCAGGCATTTATTGTATCTACTCAGGAGCATTGTTTTTGGCATTGCTATTCCAAGTAGTAAAAGAAAAATAGAAGCTCTTCTGAAAACTCTTTTTTCAATAAAGGTAATTTAAAATGTAATTTCTCTGAGGATTTTCTAAGCACTTGCTGTATTTCACTTTCTACATGCATAATTTGATTCGCCTTCTCACCTATTTTCTGTCATTTGTGAAAAAAGTCTATTACGTCTAACAAAACTCTTGTCTTCTCTAAAAGCTGTTGAAACTTGTCATCATATTGGAATTTGAATTTTTCCCTGCACAAATCTGAACCAGACACTTTCAAATATTCCAAAATTTCAGCTAATAATTCTAAAAAGCTTGTGAAAAATGCAGTTTAGTGATTCTAGTTACTTCTGAGTTATTAGATGAGATGATTAACCGCTAGATGTAAAATATCAAAACCCATAGATGGACGTCTTTCATATTGCATTCATTTTGGTCTAAGAATCTGCACTCAGCTACCATGGATCAACAGATGACTAGTGTCCTGTTTTTTTCTTCACAAGCATAGTTTTAGGTGGATAAAACCAGTTTTAAAAAATCTTTGTAACATCTGTTATGCTGTGGAACAGAACAGTTTTGCAAGTATTAACAGTTCTGTCAAATTGGATTTTATTTTAAAATTAATTTCGCTGTCACAGAATTACAGAATCACACAATGGTACAGGTTGGAAGGAATCTCTGGAGATCATCTAGCCCAAGTGCCCTGCTAAAGCAGGTTTACCTAGTTCAGTTTGCACAGAAATGTGTCCAGGCAGGTTCTGAAAATCTCCAGAGAAGGACACTCCACAACATCTCCGTGTGATCTATTCAGTGCTTTGCCACCCTCAAAGTAAAGAAGTTTCTCCTCAAGTTTTGATGGAACTTCCTGTGTTAAAGTTTGTGCCCGTTGCCCCTTGTCCTGTCTCTGGGCACCACTGAATGAGTTTGGCCCCGTCCTCTTGATACCCACCCTTTAGATATTTAGAAGCACTGATAAGATCCCCTCTCAGTCTTCCCTTCTCCAGCTAAACAGACTCAGGTCCCTCAGCCTTTCCTCATAAGAGAAATGCTCCAGTCCCCTAACCATCTTTGTAGTCCTCCACTGGACTCTATCCCATAGTTCCTTGTCTCTCTTTGAGTGGGGAGCCCAGAACTGGACACAGAATGTGGCCTCACCAGGACAGAGTAGCGGGACAGTAGAACCTTTGATCTGCTGGTCATACTCTTTGTAATGCACCCCAAGGTACAATTGGCCTTCTTGGCCACAAGAGCACACTGCTGGATCATTTGTTGACTTTTGCTAACACACACACAAACCAAACAAACTAAAAAACCAAACCAAACCAAACCAAACCAAACAAAAAAACCCAAAACCCCCAAAACCCCTCTTCCTTTTTATCTCTATCATAGTTTGTGTAATTTAAGGTTTAGGACAGACATAACAGCTGTACAATTAAGCAATATTTTAAAGTATTGTTTACATGTCTTATTTTCTCTCTTCATTCAACACCAATATTTTGTTAAATAGAAGATGAGGAGAAGGAAAAACAAAAGAGATGGATTTCTCTATCTAGCATGCTAAGGACTGACAGAATTCTCACACTGGTAAAGACTCCTCATTCCTCAAAGGAGAAATTGCAAAGCTGAGCATCAGCCAAGTGCTCTAGTGGGTATGACGTGCTGTAATTCTAGCTTGTTCTTCCTTCACCACAGTCAGCAAAGCAAGACCCTCTTTTCTGTTCTTCGGCATCACTTTGGCAACCTTTAAGAAGCAAAGATTCCTTCCAGATTGGTAATAAAGTGTAATCTGTTCCTACAATTAGTAAAATGTGAGTAGATCTATGAAATATGCTTACTAGTAATAGTACTGAATTTTATTTAGGCTTAAAAGGACACAGTATGAAAAGAAGCTGTTTAGTTTATGAGCCCTACTCCACAAGAAATGGGACTTAACATTTAATACTCCAATTTGTCTCTATGAGCTGACATTACGAATAGTATCTGACACACTTAATTGTATTTTCCATGATCTCTGTTTTTTAATTTAGATGTTTGTGATTTTAGATAAAGTAGCAATAAAGTTTTTAACACTTGTTAAGGAAGTAATGGAAGAATTAAGTATAATGTATTGATTTTCATATTTTTAAAGTTTATAAATATGATACTTAATACATATCTTGGTAATATTTAATAGGTATTGTTAACCTTTATCTAAGGCAACAAAGCTTCTAGTCTACTTTCCACAGGAAAAGTAAAAGAGACGAAGATAATTTCCTGAATTTTCGTTATTTTGAATTGAGATTTTTCGACTCCACTTCCCTTATTTAGATCTTCCTCTGGTATCTTCCTTTTTTCTAATGAGCATTTGTGCATGCTAGAATAATGAATGACATTCTAAAGATAAGCACAGATGTTGATACTCAAGTCACAAAGACATAAACTAGTAAAAATCCTGGCTTAGAGTTGAAAAGCTGAAATCTTTCAATCAAAGAATTCAAAACAGAAAAAAAAGCCTTTTTTCCCTCAATTGAAAACACTTGTCAATTTTAAAATGCTTTCAATACCTTGAATCTTCTGTAATTAAAGTGTTCATTTCTAAATTGTACAGCTGAAATTATACTTTTCAAAAGCATTCTCCCTGTGGCTGACTGGGGAATATCTGAGAATGTACATTATGCAAATTACTATCTAATGTTTTAAAGAAAATATTTCTAAGGTACACTGTACTGGAAAACTAGTAGTCAGTCTTTTTCTTGTTCATTTAAGCACTTTCCCTATCTCCCTAATTGGGAATAGGCAGATCACTCATGGCAGCGGGAAGAATTGTGGTTAAGAAAGTTTCTAACAAACTAACAGAAATATAACATCCTGCTGCAGGAAGCAGCTGTTAGCAGATAATTATTAGTATTCTTGAGAAAGATGAAAAAAAAAAATCGACAAAATGAACAGGAATTATCTGAACGAAAGTCTTATGACACGTGATCCAGTTTTCTAGGCCTGGAAATCTTCAATCAAAGACAGTGGATTTGGGTGTACAATGTTTTTCACCTCCACAGAGCTTTGTCCTTTTTTGTTTGTTTTAAAGTTAACTTATCTGAGACTTCATCATAAGCAGTGGTGGTTGAAGCTTCCTTTTTATTTGTTCTTTCAAGCAAATTATTAGGTCCTGCACAATGAGGATAGGTGGGATATGATTACTGATTGGAAACAGCAATCATAGTCTGATGCTACCTAATGATTTCAGAGGATGTTAGGACCTGTGGAGAGGAAGTGTAAATGTGAGCAATCATCAAATTAAGAAAGGATTTTGTTAGTCACCTTTTACAGACTTAGAAATACCCCCAGATCTCTAAGGCAACAGACTGAAAACTATCCATTTATAAGCTTTCTAGAGTTTCAGAATCTTTGTTCAGAGGATCTGGGAACAAAAGGAACTGATCTTCCCATACAGGGACTTACACTGTTCCAAATCTGTAAGCAGCTGATCCTCTGCTTAGTGCCTTTCCAGGCCTCCCAGACACTGGTAAGTTGAGGAAGGTTCATAAATCCAGTCTGTCACAGGTGTTTAAGACCTACAAACAACAGACCTAGAAAGACTTTTTGGGTTTTTTTAATAAAGACTGTATGACTATCTTCAAATTGAATATTGCACTTAGACTCTTACAGAGATATAAAGTTCTATTTTATATACTTCCTATGAATACTGAAAATCCCCAGGCTTTTCTAGGAGGATAGCTTTTGCCAGACTACTGACTGGATTCTTTTGTTCATTTCTCCAAACATTTATACAAGCAAATTCTTGTTTGCAAAACTGTTTGCAGAAGAAACAGTTGTGACTAAATATTTGCACAAATGTTCACTTCAGTATTTACCTTGGTGACCCTTGTGGATTTCAGTTGGCCACATCATCAGGGAAAAAGAAGATTTGCCGTTTAACTCCTACCTGTCTTCTGTATTTCAAGAACTTGGAAAATGACCAGAAATCCCTAATGTATTTAACTCAATTTAACTTCGATGTCAAGACAGACATATTACAAAAGTTTGTTAATAAAAACTATGGGTGGTTTTTTTCAAGAAAACTTTGCCTCAAAAAAAAAAAAGAAAAAAAAAAAAAAGAGAATGGAATTCATTCCAAAACTGGAATTTATTCAATATTGTTTGTATTAGCTTGAGGTACTTCACCCAACAGCTCGGAGACTGAGTACAAAAATATGAATCAAACCTTCCTCACTGAGCTTCACTTCCACACATCTCTCAGCACCTTTCTTAAATATATGTGTTTATCCATACACATATATGGCTATACATATACACACATAACCAGTCTCACATTGCTTTCCTTTCTTTTTAAGTTTTAATCTAGATATTTTGGTTTTGCAGAGAAAGATTCATTGAGAGAAAAAGAAACACACGTGTTAGTATTGGATGATGAAGACCATGAGAGCTACATCTGTTAACGAATTTATTTTAATATACATGTTCAAAAATTAATCCAGATAATTTTTGAGATATACAATGTGAATGAAAAAAACCTGTTGTTTAGGAGTATGTGTGTGTGTGTTCTGAAATATTACTTCTGTAATGACTAACTAAAAATGGAAAAATATTCATAATACACCCTCAAAGGTGAGCCAGGGACTATAGTAACATAAAATCACAGAAGAAAAATTTCACAAATTCAATATAAAAATGTCCATATAATTCAGATGGGGGCAAATATTACTTTTTTTGGAAGAATATCGTTAATGAAAAAAAAAACCACCTAATTTTGCTTTATCTATTCTTTGTGTTTGTCATATTTTTTACTTATTTTTATAGAAACATCATAGACAAAATGTGAATTTAAACAGGAAGATAGGCAGAATAACTCTAAATAACAGTCTAATATCTGTGAGCAAATGTACACATGTATGTGTCTTTAAATAGCTATTTTCTTCTGAGATTTCAAAAGAATTATTTGCTAAGTGAAGAGGTTAACATACACCAGTAGCAGTGAAAGTCAGGGCCTCATTTTTGTCAGTAACTCTTTGGATAACAGAGTTCCATAAAATCATTCAGTTTTCATCCAAGATGTTGAGCTTTTTTTGGAATAAGGTAATGGAGGTCAGTTAGGACAAATTCCTAGGAAAAGGTCTGTTACGACTGGATAAATCTGGATAAGCAGCAACAGGAATACTCTGATAAAGAAGCATACCAGAAAACATACTTAAAAAGGAGTTCCCATAATATAAGTATTACAGAACCCTATTTAGGTATGGAACATTCAAGTGAGAATATTTTTCTGTTCACAATCAGCAAACCTATTGCCACAGGCCTTGCTAAAAAGTCTGTCCTCATCTTTCTTATAGGCCCCCTGTAAGTACTGAAAGGCTGCAATAAGGTCTTCACGGAGCCTTCTCTTCTCCAAGCTGAACAACCCCAACTCTCTCAGCCTTCCCTCACAGCAGAGGTGTTCCAGCCCCCTGATCAGTTTTGTGGCCCTCCTCTGGACACGCTCCAACAGGCCCCTGTACTTCTTGTACTGAGGACTCCGAAATGGATGCAGTACTCCAGGTGGGGTTCCACCAGAGCGGAGTGGAGGGGCAGTATAACCTCCCTAAAAACATTTTGTGTTTGCCTGATATACGTAATGAAGACCTCAATGTAGTAATGAAAAATTTGCAAAGAAGGATAATGGAAAAGATTACTAATTCAATGATTTGCTGTGAACTATTTATGCAGCTTTACTGTACATAACCTGGCTAACCAAGGCTCTGACACTATTTTTCTTAGATTTCATTTGAGCATTTGTATAACTAATTGCATATTAAATGACACTGCTTCTCAAGAAACTGGTTTGCTCAGTGTGCAGTAAAAACAAAACAGGAGGAAAAAAAGAGAAAGGCAGGCCTACCCGAACATAGTTTTGTGAAAAAAATCGCAATAAGGTAACATTCTAATGAAACTGGATTATCACAGCTTGGTACAACTGAAAAGCAACCCTATTTTTGCTGTTGGAAATCTGTTTTTAAATGATGACGTGACCTTTTCTTACCTGTTAAAAGAATGCTTTCATAATACCACTTCCTAGGCTTCTTTTTTGGCTAAGTTCGCAGTCTGTCAAAGGACATCTTAAGAAACCAGGTTGTTTTAACACAAGAGAGTCCTAATCACACCTTTTTAAGAGTAGGACTGTATTTCATTGCATTTGACAAAAATTTACTTCCCCTTTGTCTCCCTTGGGGCAGCTTACTGTGTTTGTGTCTGTTGTTAATCAAAATTATTCTTTATGGTTTGGGACAAAGGTTCTTTTGAGTATTGATGTAATGGAGGGTAGATACACAACAACAGCAGATTAAAAAGACCTAAGGAGATAGGGAACCATAAGAAAACCTTTTTTTTTTTTTTTTTTGAGAATTCTTACTGGTAAGCTGAAGTTTTTAATTCATAGGATTTCATTGATTTATTTCATTATATAGCTGTCATTAAATAGCAATAAATAGTATGAAAATCTTGTCAGTACACTTAGGACTAATGGTTCATGGGTGTTATGACTTAGAGAGTTAGACATCTGTTTAATCTCAGATGTACATACCTGTTCTGGAGAGGAAATGGTGAAAATTTCCCTCAGAGGAGCAAAGTACCCACATAACTATAGAAAAAACGGTGTTGGTGCAGAGTAGGGAAGTAAACTCATCTGAAATGGTGAACTCCATGCAGCTATGGTTACATAATTGTCAATAACTGACTCATAGCTTCTGATCGTACTGGACCGTAGGCACAGCAATTGTGCAACCACCACAGGAGTTCATGCAGTTTTACTGAGTGTAGAAGAGAGGCTAGCTCTCCCACGGTCAGGTACAAAATGCCCCCCTGGCACCACACTAGTGTTTAGGTATAGCATAACTCTCAGTAACTGTGTCCCATGTCAGTGCCTACCGGAAGAGTCAGTGTCTCTAAAATTCTGGCTGATAGCTCAGCATATGAACTGCCCTTTCTCTATTTCAGTCAGTATTTGTTTAGGAAATAAAATAGCTTTTAGCAATGAAGATGAGGGGGAAAAAATTACTGTTCTCGCTTTTGGTAGCCTGAACCCCAGTTTTCTTTAAATAAGGAAACAAACAAACAAGCCCTTCATGGAAGAATTTTAATTCCCAAAAAGATTTTTACTGCTTTATCAAACACTCTGCCATTTGAACTAGTGTCTCTTTCTTTTTATTCTGTTCCATTTTGTGATCTCTTTAAACACAGATACTTCGGTGAAGTAAGTTGTGTGACAGAGAAGATCTGCCACTAAAGGTATGTGACGTAATAAGACCTATGTCACTTTTTTTCTGTTAGTATAGCATTAACACAGGGATTTTAGATTGGAAAGCCAACAAGTGAGGATATCTAAAAACCTTAAATTCAAAACTTGCCTAAACCAGGATAATTTTATATATTTTTCCTATGTTAGGTCATTTCCAAATAAAGTGTAAATACCAACAGATGTAGTCAACAGACACAGAGGGAAATGCTGAAATACTGCAGAGGAGGAGATATCTTTAGTAGAATCTTTCATGCTCAAGAGAATGATATAGGCTTACAGAAATAAGATATGTAATCTAAGAATAGCTGAAACAATCCTGCTTAAGGGGCTTAAATGGTACAAGAATTAACTGTGGCTGCTGTGACTTCAGAAGCTCCGGAGGAAGGACGGCAGCTGTTTCTAGAACAGAAGCAGTGGCTGGATGTGAGAAAGAAGCACTCTGTTCTTCAGACACTGCCGAAGGAACATTGATGCTGGCAGGTCTTGCGGGCTGAGGAGAGGATCAATAGTCACCTTCCTCCCAAGGACTCAGCCATCTGTGTCCCCAGCCTGGGTTTGGTGCATTATGGCCCTGTGACCCTGGCTCGATATTACTGGAAAACTGGCTTTAAGGCATAAGAAAGTTTGTGAGTTAAAGCCATACAAAATAAGAAAAGTAAAAACCCAGAAATGTCATTGCTGAAATATTACAAACAACTCAGACTTTCAAAAGGGAAAATATTGACATGAAAATTTATAAACCCTTGGGGTGGCATTTGAAATACTATGAATCAGGAGATAGTAATTCAGCAATATCAAGAATCTCCAAGTAGCAACAGAGGCTGATGATTGATTGATGGTTGACTTGTCAACAAACATTCATCAAGTCTTCCATCAGGGCTGTGAGCCTATTAATGTTTAGCCTAGTAGCTTCTTAGTCCAGCTTGTCTACTGTGTACGTAATAGCCAATAAATAATTATGCTGCATTCCCACACTGTACGTATGTTTTACATTGCCTGACCTAAGTGGCTGAGAGAAAGAGCGGGAAGGAGTGTTACTGGACATGGGAGTAGAGAGGGACCTGAGGCAGTGCTGGCTGAAGATAGGAGAAAATTGTGGCCATTCCCCTAATGCAACTGAGATTGAAGCAGCAGTTTTAAAAAGGAAATTAGCATTTGGCCTAAGCCATGCTTTCATGCTCCAGCTTATTTTCTTTACTGTAAAATCATGATATAAAAAATATTAATTACTGAAAATTCTAAGTATGAAAATCTCACTGCTGCTAATATTGTTCTCTCCCTTCCAAAGAGACTTTATAAAAAGAAATGTAATGGCAGCGTCAAGAAGAAAGAGGAAAAGTAATTAAGAAAGGGAAAAGAAGAAAGGGAAGAAAGGGATGAAAGGGAAAAGAGATAAGGAGCAGTAGTAGAAAAAGGGGAATAGAAACTGAGTTAGGCAATAGAAGAAAAGGATATATTACAAGTAAAAATAATTATGTTGAAAAGGAATGTTTTTACAGTTTTTGTTCTTGGCTGCTATACTGCTATATAAGTCTTTAATTTACTGCAGGCTACTAAAATCATATTCTCTGTATAGTTTGCAGTACACAAGTTTATCAATGCATAGAAAAACTCATGACACCTATCTCATTTGACTAAGCCTTATGAATTCTGACAAATGACTCTTGATAGTAATCACAGAAATAAGTGAGTGCTCTAAAAATATTAATCTTCAGGAATTCCACAAAAATATATTTCAGACAGATGGGAAGCATATTCTTTTGTGCTTATGGAACCTTTTTCTGAAACTTCCTGCAGAACCTTGTTCCTGTATTATTTATCATTCTATTGTCTCTGATCTATAATTCAAAAAGAACAATCCTTTGACTAACATATATGCAATACATTTCCAAATCAGTGCTGAAAACTCCAGCTACTAGGTGTCCATTATTGTTATCAGACACAAAAATGCTAAGGTGTTTTTACTGCTGTTGTTATCATAAAATAACAAGGATTGCAAGAATTGCTGTACTTTCTCACTATACAACTGTAACTACTGAAATTAAAAAGTTTTACTCTCCCTCTGTGAACTAGTGCTGTCCTTCCTGAAACATGAATTATATCACAATTCGCTCCAGGGTCAGTCTGCAATCAGGTATTTCTTTCAGTCTTCTCAGTGATTACATCCATCCATTAAATTACAAAAATTCCATAAAAATGAAGATAAGTATTCGTAAGTGTACTACTGATGAGTTGAGCTCTAACATTCTAATAGGTATCATTATATTAGATTATGATATATTGTCTCAAGTTTCTCATTAAGATTTCATTGCAAGTTTCTAATTATAATGGTGCTCCCTAACGCTCCTAAAGGAAAGCATGTGTTATAGCTAAAAAGCTAAGTTTCTATAGGGGAAAAATTTGCAAATGGCAGATGTGCCTAACTTGCACTGAAATTCAGTGAGAGTCAGCCACCTAACTGCTATTCATCCCTTAGGAGCATAAGTGAAGCACAAATTTTCGTTGTGGTTGCATGATTGCACAGCTTGGGGCAAAGATGTTGGGGGAAAAGGTTTACTTTTTGTTTAAAACAAAAAAAATTCTACAGAAAAAAAACAATTTCCCTGAATTATATGACTGTGGGCAATGATATATTAATAACCCATTTTCTAATTACAGAACACACAATTTTTGTCCATCATTGTTATTCTAATTTCATAGATGCAAATAAACTGTGTGTGTTTGTGAATATATATTCATCTCTATAAAGGTAATTATATATACATATATATGTATTGTATATACCTATATATCTAAATGCATAGACACATACAAATATGAAATAGGTCTATTATTAAATGCATATGACTCTCAAATTCCTAAGATGATAGCTGAAACTCTCTTCTTCTGCACAACAATCTAGAAAAGAAAGGCTTATGTCTCTTCAACTGTGTTGCTCTTAACTCACATGACTTTTAAAATGGGGAGGGAAAAAAAAACCTATTCTGAAGGGATGGGGATATGAAAAGAAGATGCTAATACTAGCATGGCTGGATTTAAGATGAGAATCATGTTGTTAATACTGATGTTTTAATTTTTGGTTAGCAGTGCTTACAGTAAGTCAAGGACTTTTCAGCATCTTCGTCCTGGCAGCGTGTAGGCTGGGGGTGCACAAGAAGCTGGGAGAGGTCACAGCCAGGACAGCTGACCCAAACTGTCCAAAGGGATATTCCATACAATACGATGTCATGCTGAGCAATAAAACTGGGAGGAGCTGGCTGGGAGGTGGTGGTCTACTGCTCAGGGACTAGCTGGGCATTGTTCAGCGGGTGGTGAACAATTACATTGTACGTCACTTGTTTTGTATATTCTTGTTGTTATTATTTCCCCTTCCTTTTCTGTCTTATTAAATTGTCTTTATCTCAACTCACAAGTTTTACCTTTTTTCTGATTCTTTCCCCCATCCCATGGTGGGGCGGGGAGGGGGGGTGGGTGGAGTGAACAAGCAGATATGTCGTGTTTAACCACAACATCAGTGTTCTTCTAAATGAAGTGAGACAATTCCATTTCACTTTGCATTATCCACAATTCTTTGACTAGAGAACAACAGCATACAGATAGATTCGTCGGTTTTGCACAGCATGTATCATTTCTGCCACCACTTCACTAAATAACTGATACGAAAGTGATGATAAATTAGAAATCGCATGTCTACAAGTGGATTTCTTTCTAAAATCTGACAGTCAGAATACTTGTTAACAATACTAATGAATGATCACATGGCTTTTGCCAAGAGTACGGATTGTAAGTGTGTGCATACAGAATATATAATATATAGTATAGCATATAGTATACATATAGCATAACTGATGTCCGAGTGGAATCTGGTTCACTGAAAAAAATAGTTTTATCACTTAAAAAAATTAGCACTGCTTTTCCTTTCAAAGTGTGTAATCGAATATTAAAATCATAGGCATCCTCAAATTTGGGGAAAAAAAATCATCAAGATATTTTACATATATATGAAATTATGCCAATGAATATACATATTTACACAGTTACATGACAAACTGTTGCAGGTATCAAAGTCACAATTTTTAATGATAAGAACAATCTTATATCTTACAGTGACCAATGAACTTGTTTTTATTTCAATACTCTTCAAAATATTTCTCAACATTTTATTGCTACATACTTATAGAATTAGGTTTTAGTGTCCTATATCCTTATATGATAAAAAAAGGGATGGTGGTGATATTTTTTAAATGGGTATTTATCTTTAAACATTCTTACTTGAAATACATATTTTATTCCTCAGTTTATAAATACTTCAGTGCAGAGTAGTGGATTGTGTTTTAATTTCTCTCTGTGGTGAAAGTACTGAAGATTTATCGGAAAAGATTTTTATGTTGCTAAGTTACAAATGTAGACCTTGGCAATAAATGAAATTGAATGAAAAGGAGATAACATGGCTTAGATTTATTTTTTTTCTAACCACATGTGATGCCACAGTCTTCAATTATTTTGCTTCAGAAAGGTATCATGGTTTATTAAACAAATGACTGAGTGATGGCTCAAATCTGTAATCTAATCACAGAATCACAGAATCATTTGTTTGAGAGAGACCTGTAAGACCATCAAGTCCAACCATTCACCCTGCACTGCCAGGGTCCCTAAACCATGTCCCTCAGTGCCACATCAATGCATCTTTTAAACACTTCCAGGGATGGGGACTCCACCATTGCCCTGGGCAGATTGTTCCAATGTTCAATGACCCTTTTGGAGAAGAAATTTTTCCTAATATCCAGCCTAAACATCCCCTGGCACAACTTGAGGCCATTTCTTCTCGTCCTGTCACTTGTCACCTGGGAGAAGGGTCCAACCCCCACCTCACTACAACCTCCTTTCAAGTAGTTGTAGAGAGCAATAAGGTCTCCCCTCAGCCTCCTTTTCTCCCCAGTTCCCTCAGCCACTCCTCATAGGATTTCCTCTCCTGACCCTTCACCAGCTTTTTTGCCCTTCTCTGAACACATTCCAGCATGTCAACGTCCTTCTTGAAGTGAGAGGCCCAAAACTGGACACAGTACTCAAGGTGTGGCCTCATCAGTGACGAGTACAGGGGGCAATTGCCTCCCTCCTCCTGCTGGGCACGCTATTGCTGATACAAGCCAGGATGCTCTTGGCCTTCTTGGCCACCTGGGCACAGTGCTGGCTCATATTCAGTCGGCCTTCGGCCAGCACCCCTAGGTCCTTTTCCATTGGGCAGCTTTCCAGCCACTCTTCCCTGAGCCTGTAATGTTGCAGAGGGTTGTTGTGGCCCAAGTGCAGGACATGGCTCTTGGCCTTATTGAACTTCACGTTATTGGCCTTGGCCCATCAATCCAGCCTGCAGAACCCCTCTGTAGAGCCTCCTGACCTTCAAGCAGATTGACATACCCATCCAGCTTGGTGGCATCTGCAGACTTACTAAGGGTGCACTCAATCTCCTCATCCAGATCATTGATAAAGATGTTAAAGAGAAGAGGCCCTAATACTGAGCACTGGGGGACACTACTTGTGACCAGCCACCAACTGGATTGAACTCCATTCACCACCACTCTCTGGGCCGGCCATCCAACCAGTTTTTTATCCAGCGAAGAGTACACACATTGAAGCCATAGGCAGCCGGTTTCTGCAGGAGTGCTCTGGGAAACGGTGTCAAAGTCCTTACTAAAGTCCAAGTAAACAACAACCACAGCTCTTTCCTCATCCACTAAATGGGTCACCTTGTCACAGAAGGAGGTCAAGTTGGTCAAGCAGGATCTGCCTTTCATAAACCCATGCTGACTGGGCCTGATCACCTGGTTGTCCTGTACATGCCTCATGATGGCACTCAAGATGATCTGCTCCATGACTTTACCTGGCACTGAGGTCAGACTAACAGGTCTGTAGTTCCCTGGGTCCTCCTTCCAGCCCTTCTTGTAGATGGGCGTCACGTTGGCTAACCTCCAGTCAACTGGTATCTCTCCCATTAGCCATCACTGCTGGTAACTAATGGGAAATGTCTTGGTGAGCACTTCTGCCAGCTCCCTCAGAATTCTTGGATGGATCTCATCTGGCCCCATAGACTTGAGGATTTCTAAGCAGTGCAGCAGTTTCCTCTTGGATTATGGGAGCTTCATTCCTCTCTCCATCCCTGCCTTCTGGTTCAAGAGGCTGAGCACTCAGTGAGTTGATCTTACCATTAAAGACTGAGGCAAAGGCAGCATTCATTACTTCAGCCTTTTCCTCATCCTTGGTCGCTGGATCCAGTTTCGCCCTGCATCCAGCAAAGGATGGAGACTCTCCTCAGCCCTCCTTTTGCTGTTGATGTATTTATAGAAACGTTTTTGTTATGCCTTATCGTGGTGGTCAGACTAAGCTCAAGCTGGGCTTTAGCCTTTCTAATCTTCTCCCTGTCCAGCCTCACAAGAACCTTACAGTCTTTTTGAGTGGCCTGCCCCTTCTTCCATAGTCTACAGACTTTCCCTTTCTTCCAACCAGAGCTCTCTGTTTAGCCAGGCTGGTCTTCTAAACTGCTGGCTCGTCTTATGGCTCACTGGAGACAGCCTGCTCCTGAGCTTTAAGGATTTCCTTCTTGAGGATTGTCCAGCCTTTCTGCACCCCTATGCCCTTCAGGACTGCCTTCCAAGTGACCCTGCCAACTAGTTTCCTAAAAAGGTCAAAGTCTGGCCTTCGGAAGTTCAAGGTGGCAGTTCTACTGACCTCCCCTCCCTACTGCTTCAAGAATAGAAAACTATAATCTCATGATCACTGTGGCCAAGATGGCCTCCAACTTTCACATGACCCACAAGTCCTTCTCTGTTTGTGAACAATAGATCCAGCAGGGATTCTTCTCTGGTTGGTTCCCTCACCTGCTGTGTGAGGAAGTTGTCTTCCACACAATCCAGGAAGCTGCTGTATTTCCAGCAGATATCTGGTAAATTGAAGTCACCCACAAGAACAATTGGCAGTTATTGTGAGGCTTCTCCCAGGTGCTTGTAGAATATTTCGATTATGTCTTCATCCTGGTTGAGTAGCCTATAGCAGATTCCCACTGTGATTTCTGTCTTGTTGGCCTTTCCCCTGATTTTAACCAATAAGCACTCTACCCTTTCATCACCATCATCAAGCTCTAGACAATCAAAGCTCCCCCTAACATACAGGACCACTCCCCCACCTCTCCTTCCTGGCCTATGCCTCCTGTAGAGTTTGTAGCCATCTAACAGAGCACTCCAGTTGTGTGAATCAACTCACCATGTCTCTGTGATAGCAACTATATCATAGTTTTCCTGCTGCACAATGGCTTCCAGCTCATTCTGCTTGTTGCCCATGCTGCGGGCATTGGTGTACATCCACTTCAGCTGGGCTATTGACCCTGTCACATGTTTTTTTGGGGATAGAAGGCTGAATTCCTGCCTGACCCTTTCCAGGCACTGCCTTGAATCCTAGCACACCAGTATCCCTTGTGACTATACTATCACTATACTCACTGCCCTCTATCTCCACTGGTGTGGCAGACCCAAGGAGCTTGCTAGTACACCATCCCACTAACGCTGATGTGCAGCTCTTAGGCTTAGTTCCAGCGAGCTTGATTTTATCTCTTTCCCCCTTCAAATCTAGTTTAAAGCTCTTTCAATGAGCCCTGCCAACTCCTGTGCAAGGATCCTCTTCCCCTTTTGAGACAGGTGTACTCCATCTGATGCCAGCAAGCCTGGTGTGGTGTAAATCGACCCATGATCAAAAAAACCCGGAGTCCTGTCGGTGACACCAAGTTCAGAGCTAGGTATTGATGTGGTGGGTCTTTCTGCTTCTTTCCTCATCATTTCCTGCAAGTAGACTGTTGGAGGAGAGCACCACTTGTGCTCCTGATCCCTTGACTAGTCCTCATATTACTCCTGGATGACCTTAGGCAGTCAGCCCACCTCCCCATATCTTAATTACTGACAAAACTCAGTGGAAGAGTCAAACACCTAGCAAAACTTTATTGGCTTAGCTGCTTTTTTTGTACTTTACAGAGTAAGTTCACACCACACAAAGATCCTTTTCTTGTTACAGCAACACTTCCTGACGGAAGCTTGCTTGGGCTCTACCAACAGAGGCAATGGAGTTGTGCTGTAGCTCCCTCCTGCACCTAGTCCTTTGGATATCAGCCTGCAAAGAAAGGAGAAAGCACAGAGGTGTCTGAGCCAGAATACCTCCACATGAAGTGAGCAGCCACAGCAGAAGTCCTAAGAGGTATAAGAAACAGATGGCAGCAGCAATCCCAGAGGAGTAAATACAAAAGGCAGGTGTAAGTAGTGATGAGCATGAGTGGCTGTGTTCAGCTCTTCTCTGGTGTACAGCCTTCTCATGCTTTTGAGAGGATAGATTTTCGACAGTCTAGATAATATAGTTTGAGATCTTTTGTACTACATAAATATTTTTTAATTAATTGGATGTTAGACCATTCTCAAAATCTGTCTTAAGATAAAATTTGTGTAACATTGCTGAGAGATTGAGTAGGAATTCATCTCACCAAAGGTCAAACATCTGGAGCTAGCTACATCTCAGCCCATAGTTCCCAATATATTCTGATCTATTTTAGGCTCTCTTTTAGGCTGTGATTGATTGCCTTTTTCTCACCACGGTCTTTAAAGGAAGGAAGGAGTGCCTAGCTGAAAAGCAGATTCCTACAATTCCTCATATGAATTCTGTGTACCTAGGGAACATTTTTAATGGTGGTCCCTGAACACGGGTGCTGTGATCTGACCCATCAGTGTGAATGCTCTCCCGGTTTATGTTACAGTTCATAGAAAATTAGTTTATTCAAGGTACATAAAACTGTAGTCCAACATATAATTTAGGTTTTTGACTCTTGAGACAGTATAGATGACAACTGAAGAGCATCAGACTGCTTTAATCCAGCACTTTCACAAACCTGTTCATTCCAGTTAGAGATAAGGCCTCTGTATT
Source organism: Bucorvus abyssinicus (assembly GCA_009769605.1). Classification (NCBI taxonomy): domain Eukaryota; kingdom Metazoa; phylum Chordata; class Aves; order Bucerotiformes; family Bucorvidae; genus Bucorvus; species Bucorvus abyssinicus. The sequence goes on along the minus strand of CM020030.1, from coordinate 13,908,595 downwards.
CAAAAGTTAAAAGTATAAATTTAAAGAAAGAGGACACACCTCTTGCAGATACAGCAACTAAGGTAGAGGACTCAGTAAGGAATACATGAAACCATTTTGTATATATGAGGTTGTCCGCAGTGTAAAAACAAAATGAACAAACAGAGAAACACAAACTGAAGTGGTATTTTTACCATAATAATTGTCGTAACAATTTACTCAAAACTTTTCCTCACATGAAAAAGCCTGCTTTTTCTGAAGATCACTGTATGACAAGGTCACCAATGCAAGTGGATAAAAGAAACATTTGAGAAATAATTTTTTTAAGAAATTAGAATATATTACACAATTACATTTAGCTGTAGCCTTCCCTGCGTGAATCCAAACCTGATGGATGCTTTGAAATCCAAGGTAAGAATCTAGATTTTTATATTCCTCTTTCTTCAGCTCATATCATTCAAACTTGTAGATCCAACTCAACATTAAGAAGACAGATTTATAATATAATTAATTACACACAAAGCCACTCTTAAGTTAGACTAATTGTGATCAGATGCAAATTCTGTCATAAGGATGCCCACGGGAGCTATGCTAACACATAGAGCAGGAGAATTCTGCTCTTTGGAAAAGAACTATTTTACCTCTCTGTTTATGTGGATTTAAATTTATTTTACATGAAGTGCACTATTGCTATAATCCTAGCTGGTATTCTTTGAGATAAATGATTATTGTCCAAGTTATTTCCTTCCCCCCTCCCCCATTATTTAAAGACTATTGACTGATTGTTGCGGGTTGACACAGGCTGAGCGCTAGGTGCACACCAAAACCACGCTATCACTCCCCTCCTCAGCTCTACAGGGAGAGAAAATAGAGCAAAAGAGATAAGGGCAGGGAGATCACTCAGCAATTCTCATCATGGGCAAAACACACTCGACTTTGGGAAATAAGTTTAATTTATTACAAATCAAATCAGAGTAGGATAATGAGAAATAAACACAAATCTTAAAAATCACCTTCCCCCCACCCCTCCCTTCTTCCCCGGCTTAACTTTACACCTGATTTTCCCTACCTCCTCCTCCCACACAATGCAGGAGGACAGGGAATACTGGTTGCAGTCAGCTGATCACACATTATCACTGCAGCTTCTTCCTCCTGGCTGGGAGGACTCCTCACACTCTTCTTCTGCTCCAGTGTGGTGTCCTTCCTGCAGGAGACAGGCGTCCATGAACTTCTCCAACATGACTTCTTCCCACAGGCTATAGTTCTGCATGAACTGCTCCAGCGTAAGTCACTTCCATAGGGAGCAGGCCTTCAGGAACAGACTGCTCCAGCATGAGTCCCCCACAGGGTCACAAGTCCTGACAGCAGGGTCACAGCCTCTTCTGGGCATCCACTTGCTCCAGTGTGTGATCCTCCGTGGGCTGCAGGTGGTATCTGCTCCACTGTTAACTTCCATGGGCTGCAGGGGGACAGCCTGCCTCACCATGGTCTTCATCACAGGCTGCAGGGGAATCTCTGATCTGGTGCCTGCAGCACTCCCTCTCCCTCCTTCTTCACGGACCTTGGTGTCTGCAGAGTTGTTTCTCTCACATATTCTCACTCCTTTCTCCAGCTGCAGCTGATGTTGCGAAGCAACTTTTTCCTATCAGATATCATGGAGGTGCTACCACCATCTCTGATGGGCTCAGCCTCGGCCAGCAGTGGGTCCATCGTGGTGCCAGCTGTTATTGTCTCTGTTGGATAAGGGGGAATTTTCAAGCAGCTTCTCACAGAAGCCACCTGTGTAGCCCCCCCGCTACCAAAACCTTGCCACACAAACCCAATACACTGATATATTACGAGAGTCGAGTCTTGGAGTTAAGGCAGCTATAAAAGTATAATTAAGAGGGAGAGATAGTTGAGTTATAATAAAAAGTTTGAGATCTTCCAGCTTTAGACAATGAGACTCTTTTTTTTGTTAAATCAAACCAAAATTGCTGTAACTGCTAACACTGCTGGCTCTGCTGCTGGACCACCACGACCAGACCACTGTCGACGCCGCCCCGACCCCTGCTGAGTGGACTATCACTGCCCTGGTCGGTCTCGGCCCCTGCCTGCTGCCACATGCCACTGTCATTGAACAGACTGGTAGGGTTTTTCTCTCTATCGGTTTTCCCTTAACTGTGGTTTAACCCTTGCTGCACCAGTTTTCTGATCCTATATACATATACTTGTTAATCTCTAGTTTGTTGTTCTGTATATAATATTTTTCTATTGTTATTAAAACTGTTTTAGTTTCCGAGACTTAACAGAGACCTCGCCAAGTTTTTTTTTAATTTTCTTCTTACCTCTGTTCTTAACCCTTTCCCCTAGAACAGGGTAGGGGCTGATTAGAAAGTGAATTTGACCCGTGATTTGGCCAGCCTTGGCCAACCAGTGACAGACTCTGTGACTGTCTTCTCCTACCTAAGCATAATCACAAACAGCTGTTTCAGTTTTATTTCAGTCTGACAAGGATTGCTGCAAGGAACACTGCAGAATTTTTGAAGAACTTTGAAAAATAATCAAGATGCAAGGTAAAAGAACCATCATGATAACTGACAAAAGGAAAAAAGACACTGCAAATATAAATAGTGAAGTGGTTCATGAGATGACCTAAATATGCCAGCCAAGTCTCCAATGATAGTTTTCCAAAAAATGATGATTTTATACACGATTCACGTTCTACAGATACTCACAAAGTACCAAGAACTAGTGCAGCCAGCATTACATTGGCAGCCTTCTTCAGAAAGCAAGCCATTGCAGTTGGGATCCATATTTAGCTTTACTGAATTTGCTTTTATCACAAGAATAGACTTGTCAGCTCATTTAGAAGAAGAGCTAGAAATCTTTCTCAAAAAATACTTATTACTAGTATAATTTGTGATCACCGATTATAAAGTATAAGCACTAATTTCTTCCTATGGCATTGAACATAGCTTCGCCAGCAGTTTGAACAGTCAATTTTATACAGCTTGTGTTATCTTGAAGGAAAATCTGTAAAGAGGAGGAGAGCTGATGTGTGCTCGCAAAAATTCCTATAACTTTTACATGATTCAAAAAGTTGCATAAGATTTTAAAACTAAATATTTCTAGAGCATAGGAAGGTAATTCTCACAGACAAAAGTGTGCTTAGGTCACAGCATTTAGCAGTTCATTGAGAAAAGACAGAGACCAATATTGTTGTTTTGCTGTTTGATTGACTGCTAATATATTCCATATACTCAACAAGATGTTTGCCACGTGCAGGTTCTCTCTTTTTTTGACTGATGGAAGTGTTACTGCTCTGTAGATTACATAGTCACTAATGAAAGCTGGAAAAAAAAAAATCCTGGTAGATAAAAAAAGAACTTATCCTTAAGCAGTTTATCAGAGAAGTTGCCTCCAGACCAGCAGGAGATTTGAATGTGTTCTGCCAAATCTGGAGCTGCTTAAACTCTGTGACTATATTCCTTTAATTAGTGGTAGGGAAATAAAATAAAATAAAATATTCAACAATGGAAAAACCAACTAATAATACGTCAATTAACAATTTGATCTTTGATGAGACACAATGACAGGACAGGAAACAATTATGCTACACAGAAATACAAAGAAGTCTGTCAGTATCAAAAGGAACATTTGAAGAATAAATGCATTTTTTTAAAAGACAGACAAATAAGAAAACCTAGTAATGATATATTTAGAAGTAGGGCTTGCTGAGATTAGGGATGATTAACTTGTAGCTAAAATAAACTTACATATAGACTTACTCATTTTAAGTTCTTTATATTTTTAATTACATTTATATGTTGTTAAACTTTGAAGCAGATCTACAAACAGGTCATTGTCTTCCATGTGGAAGAAAGCTGCACCAAGCTAATTTTATCTTGCTGCGTAGGATTCATTGGTGCAGAGTGTCCTGTTCTTCAGTGAGATAAACGAATAAAGCCTGACTTGTAAGAGAACGGATCTTATGAAGATGGAAAAAGGGAGGCACCCAGAAGAGTTTTAAGATTTTTTTTTTTTAGCCTGCATCGTATTTTGAAGAATAGAAAAGAATGCCTAGGAAAATATTCTATGAAAAATCAATATTTTCTTACGAAGCGAAATTGTAAAAATACTGACACATAAAAACATAAATTGAAATAAAAAACATTTGAAGATATATATGAGCTTCTTTACATAAGAAAAGGCATGATGTGCTAGCAAATTATGAATCACTACTTTTAGTCTTTCAATGATTTAGCTATATAGATTTTTATTTTTCCTTATTGCACCCCACACCTCATCTACTTTTATGTATTTCAAGAATTTCAAGCTGTTACTGGTTTCAGAGGTGAAGGTTTCACTTAATGTATTGACTTAGGAAAACAGTATCAGGCACCTGCTTACTGTAATGAGTGGGATGTAAGTAAAATAGAGTCCTGATACATGATTATAAACTTTAAATACACATATTTTCTAAACTCCAGACTGTCTTTGAAACTTCTGGCCATTATCTATCAGGAATATTTATGAAATTTTAATAAAAGTTACCTAAAAAAAAAGAAAAAGTATGAAGTACAATGATCTGATTGAATAGCTAGTGGTGTATACTTTCACGGATCTGAAAAAAAATCCATATACTTGTTAATGACTCACAAATCTAAGCTGTTGACTGAATAATACATCAGAATAAACTGAAATTATCAGAGGCCAAGTAGTAAGTCAGATGTAAGATACAATTGTAACTGCTTTTTTTATCTTGAAGAAAATCAGAAGGTGAAATTAATGTGGATTTGTTGGGTTTCTTTTTAATCCAGAATTACTTATATACAATGAAATGTTGTGAGGAATTTGTTCCTCTTAATGTATCCAGATTCTTCAAGTTCTGTCGGAATGAAATGACCAACAGACGCTGGTGTTGGGAAAGTCTCCATGAAATCATTGCTTCATAAAGTATTTCATTTCAAAAACCATTGTATAACCCAGGCTGTCTAATTCATATATTAACCAATGTTAAACATGAATCCCATGATGTATATGTATCATATTCCTTTGGGTACTTATATAATTTCCACAGTAGTAATATATTTACATCACATCAAAATCTTTGCGGTTAAAATAGAGCATTCTCATAGTTGTCTTTCCAAAGTGTCCTTATTACACAAAGCCAAAATATACTCACTACCATGTGCCTAAATATTTACCAATCCCCCAAATACACACATTTCTAAGTTTACTGCCTACTGTAAAAATAACAGTAATAAACACGATCACTCCTTGCCTCTAAGGCAACTCATTCTTACTCACATATCTGTTGTTCCAAGCAAAAATGTTCTCATTATGCCCCTCTGGGAACCAGTTCCTTTCTCTGTCCACCACGGCAAATTTCTGCAATCAAAAAATTGTCATATACTTTATTATAGAAGAAGCTGATTTATCTCAGATTGCTCTTGGAGAAAATGTGCCCCATGCAGCAGAGTTCACATTTTTATTATCATTGCTATTATTCAACAGTTTAACAATACCAGCTTTGGCAGTAGCAGTGTGCAGTGGAAAATACCACTGTCCCCAACGACAGACCATGGTTCTGTGCCAGGCTAAATATCACTCAAAAGTGTTTTGTGAACCACGAGCACTGGCCAGCAAGGGAGTTGGGAAGGCTCGTATCAGCCAAATACATTGGCGTTTGAGGGTTAACAGTTGGCATGAATTTGGCTTTATTTGTTAACTGGAATGTAGCCTTGCAAGTATAGACTGAAATACACTGACAATTATACTTTAATTCTGCAAGTGGTTTTGGTTTTTGTCTTTTTGTTGTTGTTGTTTTGAATTTAATCCAGAAATTTGTTTAAACAGACAAAAAGGGAAAGAAAAGCCCTACAATATCTTGGTTAGAAAATCTTTCTGGTTAGAAAGGAAAATCACTTCATCTCATATAATGTATCAACAGACTAGTAGCAAATGACTTTCTGAAGACCTGGATCAGTGCAAACAGAATACATATAAGTCTTGAAAAATATCACATACAATACCCTGCACCTCTGACTCCTGCCAAATCATTTCTATCTAGAGAAGAAAGAATCACTTGTAGCTGAAAGTATTCCCTGTATATAAAGGTTTGGGCGTTTGCTCATTTTTTTTTTTCTTTTCACAGAGTTGCTTCTTTACAGCCATCATTTTCAGTTTTTACCTGTTTTCTTCAGATCACCTTTTAAATCACCCATGTGCTTCACTGCTTGGCAGGTGACCTGCTGCTGTTTGTAACAGGCACCTTTATCAGTGCTTCCCCTAGGCTACTTACTGCAACCGGTTATTGAGATTGACCCCTGGCTATCCATTCCTCCTGACCTGAGCTCTTTCATTGATGATACCCCTTGTCTTGCCCTCTGCCCTTGTTTCCCAAGAGCTGATTCAAAACCACTTCCATAATGGCTGTAACCTCAAGGTGTTCACATGTCCTCTCAATCAAACAGCCTCTGATTTTTGTCTAACTTCATTATACCATCTGAAGTGAATTATAAACTAATCATAAATCCGAGGAATATTAATTCAACTATAAATCTAGCAGAGCTTTTTCTTAACTCTAGATTCCTTGCTTTCATAAAAAGCCACATAAAAATAGTGGTAGCTGTTAAAAATTATGAGGTAAGAAAATAACTACAGAAATAAATTGATTCAGGAACCCAAATGCTGTGTAGATTGCTTTCTCTTTGTTTGTTTTTTAAGTTTGAGGAATTTATTTCTTTTGTTTTCACATGATGAAAATTACCTACAAACAAGTTCAAAACACAATGTTTTGTCAAACATATGCAAGAAACAACCATTGGAAATCAATTTAAGATGCCTAGTCATTTGCAAAACCATTTCTGCTGCCTGACATAGTTCTAAGTGAATTCCAATATCGTGAAATCTATAAAAATTGTTATATTAACTTTGCTTCATATTTTCTCAGTCTGTCTCAATATTCTTAAACTTATTTTTTATCAAAGAGAATATTTAAAGGTTTTTGTGGTTCATGTGGTTTCTTTCTCCTATGTATTTTCAGTATCAAGAGCAAATATGTGATGAAAACAGAAAAACTGCTTATTATTCAAGTTTTATAACAAGAATTGTAAGAAGGAATTCTAGAGAAAAACACTTCTGTTATTTCATTTATTTCATAAATACTTAGAAGAACAGAAAAACATTCCATGTCTAAAATGAGAATGGAATGTAATTGAAAAACAATCTAGGACAGCATTCTTGACTGGCTACCAAGAAACAGCCAAATATTTTTAAAAACTTTTGTTTAGAATATGAAGCTTTAGGAAAATGAATGCCAAAATTCTATTCAAAATATTAACTACTGCTTTGTTTCTATTGATGTAGAGGATATTTTAAAACCAACTGCAACAGGAGACACAGTACAATTCTATCTATGAGGGAGGGAAGGGCAAATCTGCAGCCAGGCACATAAGCAAGACAGTAAGGGTACAGCAAGGCAGGTGTGCTATTACGTTGTCTCTGTTTAGGAGTACTAGATAGACAGGTAATTATAATGATATACAAATTCAACAGCAAAAACATCATCTAACAGAAAGGAAATAAAAAATTGACCTTAAAAGAACTGCAAAAACATAATAACAGAGAAGTTGTGCTTATTCCTCTGTACTTTTTGTCCTGCCTGGAACTCTGATTCTTCTTTAGCCTGAGAGGCATTATCAAGCTGACAGCCCTGCTTGACAGTACTTCTAGAAGCTAGGGGATCTGTCTGAGATTCTTTACTCCTTTTTTCTTTTCCTAGGCCATAAAAACATTTCAGTAGATATGTAAAAGTTGAATAGTAACATATATATATATATTTGTATCAAAGTAAATGTAAGCAACTGCTGTGCTGGATCAGAGCCAGCGTGTACATTCATTTGCTGGATTAAAACTTACCCTTGCTTTTAATAGCACTAAACTGACAATTCTGTAAACTTTTTTTTGTAAAAAAATAAGTGTAGAGTCTGCAGATGAATTAATATTCTGAAAAGAATATATAAAGAAAAGGAGAATTATTTTTTTTCCTCTTAGCTCCTCATGAAGTATTGCCATAAAAATATGCAAAACAAGCGTTTTCATTTACAAAATGAGAGGATTTATGGACTTGTAGAGCACTTTGAAACTGTCCAGTTTACCCATAAAACAATTGCAAGGTATCTGTAATACATTCAACATTATTGATTTCTACAGAGTATTCTTTGTCAGAAAGATTGAGTTATAGTTGTTACAGTAGAATCCTCCAAGGTTATGGAGATAAATTGTGCACTGGAAATAGAAGAAAAAATATTTGTGTCTTTTTGATGGTAACTCCAGGAAAACCAGCATCTTCAGGTGGTAAAGCCAGCATCTATTTTAGATAGATTCAACTTCTGCATAAATTAAATCTGCATTCTGTTTTCTTCAGGTTTTGGAGGGGGGTTTGTTATTAAAAAAAATAACAGTGCAGTTGCAATTTTGAGAAAATGTGACCTTGTTTATATTCAAATTTTTAATAGATCTTTTTTAGTTGAAAATTGACATTAATACAGGTAGTTGCTTTCCTTTCAGCTTAGTGATTCCAAATGGTGATATGCATTATAGCAGAAGTGCAATTGTTACAATTCCTCTTCTACTCCTAACCAGCCATATAGGTATTGAACTACTACAGACCACACTGCTCAATTTAAATGTTTTTAGATCATTACAATAAAATAGATGCGAGGCCTGTTTTTACAATGGTTAAACTTAGTTGAGGTTCAGCAGACAGTTTTATGATTCATGCTCTAGTCTGTGGATAAAAATTTATAGCCAAATGATGATGACAGAACCCCAGACTGTAAGCAAAATCATGGTTACTGGTTATGAAAGGAGGCTAACTTGATGCAGCAGGGAGAAACAGCTTTAGAGTGTAAAAAGAGAACAGAAAAAACATGCAAAACATAGAATTAGGAACCAATAAAGAAAGTATAAATCACAAATTTAATAAAATTATAGGTATAAGAGTATTATGGAATATATAAGAAGTCATATTAAAATAGACCCATGTCAACCTCAGATCATTAACGTCATATTTTAAGAAAAATATTCAGGTGCTTGATGACTGACTGTAAACTGCTTTCAACTTATTGAGGAAAACTAGCTTTGTCAATCTTAGGACCTGAAGGAACATCAGAAGGATGCACGTAATACCCAAGTGGAGATAAACACTACAAAGTTAATGTATAACAACATTAAAAGTGTTATGGGGATTTTAAGTGTGTAATGGGGATTTTCTGTACTAATTAGATGATTTGGGCTTTGAGCATCCAGTGTTAGTATCCTTGTAGCTAGAGTAGTAACAGTAACTTCTTTGTATTTTGATTATCCTGTTAAAATATTAGTCACACTAAAAATCAATTCCTGACAACATATAGGATGTGTTATCTTTTTGCTTACAATAAGAGTTTTAGTGTAATATTTGTCATACCAATGTTTTCCCCTCGTTCTTTTTGTGTAACAATTCCTGAAGACCTTCCATTGTACAACTGTAAAGATGATACTGATTTTCCTTATACCAATAGCTATAACAGAGTTTTGTTAAGAAATTAAGCTTTATGTGTTAAATGTGACACATAATGGGTCAGGAACTTGCCCCTCAACCTGTTTCCCCTTACATACATCTTTTCTACAAAGTATACCTACATCAATGATGTCTACCTGGGATATATGCAATGAGCATTTTGAATGAGTTTTGTTTAATCCATCCACTGCATTCCTGGCATGCAGTTCCAAAGCATTCTCTCTTGTGCTCTCTTGTGCTACATACTAGATTCATAGACCAACCCAGCCTGAATGAAAGAAATTGCTCATTCTTCTAATGTTTTGGGTTTAAGATGTGCAGTTCCTTATAAAAATTGTTAACGTGGAAGTAGAGAAAGATTCCTTTCGTGTGTATGCATGCATATTCACATACAGACATGTTCACGTATTTGTATGCATTTCATAAGTGCAAAAAAAACCATCCTGCTATGCTTTCAATTGTGTGTGGAACTGTCATATTGCATCATCAAGCTTAATATTGACTTATTTTTTTGACTTATTGACTTATTCCTGCAGCAGATCTTTTTCTAACAAGATCTAGTTCCTTTCAGATTATTTTACATTCCATTTCAAATATAGCCTGATGTGTTGAAACAAGTCAGTAGAGACCACTGCTGGACATGCAACTGAACATGTGAAGTATGTATTGCTGTTCTACATAGATACATGTATATGCATATAGAGATATAAGAATCTTCATTTAATACTTGTAAAGTTTTATGGAAAGAAATCACTGCTTATGACAGAATTGATGTGTCATGTGAAGGATGAACAGAGATATACGATATGACATCTACAACATTACAACAAAAAAGTCAATGACTTCCTTTTTAAATTCATTTTGAATACTATTAATCTCACACAGATATTACATTCTTACATATGTAGATTTCAGTTCTGTATCTCTCACTTTTCTGCAAGCTTTACTCATGTCAGTGAATTTGTTCATATACCTGGTTCACTAATCTTTGTAAGGAAAATGTAGGCTCAACTTTCAATGTCTGTTTGTATCTTTATTTGTTTTGAGGTTTTTTTATTCTTTCTGAAAAGCTTCTTCCAGCTTTCTGTCATCACTAATATTCTTACTTGTATTGTAATTTATTTCCTGCTATTTTTTCTATTTTTGTATTTGAGATGCACTCCATTAGTTTTTTTCTTTGAAGCTTGATAAACCTTTTCTTATGTCAAACTCTTAGCTCTTTTAAGCCTTATTTTAATACACAAATAATACCAGTATAATTACATGGATATAGTTAACACGCTACGGTTCCTTCAAATTGGCACAGATGTTCTGCTATACATATAAGCCAGGCGAGATGTTTCGTTAGGCACTGCTGTGTGACAAATTCTATAAAGTATGTCATATTACTGGTTTTACTGGAAAATGAAAAATTTCTGTTGGAGTGTGTACTCTTAACTGAAGTACTTATACCAGGAGGAAATCTGAGAATTGACAGCTCCAATCAGGCAATAAACAAAGGATCAAGCTCTAAATTTGATTACACAAAGGACTATATCCATAAAAATGAAATTATTAGCATCATGGGCAAAAGTATTCTAATCAAAGGGAGTGAAAAGGGCCAGCCTTCTGCCATTATGAAATGTAGCCTTTACATAACAGTGTATAGAGAGGTTTAATTTTATTCCTCTGCGGTTCTAACTGACAGTGTTTAGCATCATATTGCACTGAAGGTAAACATGATTAATACCTCTTCACAGAGAAAAGACCATGCTAGAATCACACTTTACATTGAGTAATGAGTTCCCCTTTGACTATGAGGCAGAATTTTTTTATATGTTATATGGGAGACTTGGAGGCTTAAACCTTGATTCCACTGAGATCAACCAGAGAAGCCTCTTCACCTCCCATGGGGCCAAGATACTGCCCAGTGTTTCTGTTTAATAACTCTGCAGCAGAACTTCATAACCAACTGGCACTTGGTTTTAGATATTTATCTGTACAATAAAAAGGCATTTTACTGTACAATGTTTTAAGGTGGGAACATATTTTCTTTTAAAAATGTGTAATTCCTGAAATATTGACTTCTGTACGGATTTTGATTGTGTTTAGTTTTCACATTTACTAGGAAATTAATTCATAATTATAATTAATTGTTTCATTTATCTCAGAAAAATAAATAATTTATAACAAAGAATCTCTAAACTACTTGGAGGAATTACTCTCTGGATATATTTACATAAAACAAGTACTAACACCTTTTTTGTGCTTTATTATGGATCCTAGTTACATTACGTTTTTGCAGGGCATTTAAAAATGAATGAATATTTAAAAAATGAGAAATTAAGTTTTAAGGAATATCAGTTGACATTCTGAAGTGTATTAAAGCATGACATTATATCCCACTGTACATTTTACTAGAGAGAGCAGATAAATATTACGAAAAGTATTCATATAGAACAGTTGTTAGCAGGAACTTAGTAGTAAAGAAATACTTCTCTCGCTCAATGGATTTAATTGTAAGTCATGAGCATAATTCATGAGTGGTAAAGAACAATGAAATCCTTTTATTTTTTTCCCACCTCTCAAAGATTTTATTTCGTAACTTCTACTTATTCTTAAGTGCCATTAAGAGCAGAGCAAACTAAGGTAAACCTCAATATATTGTGGAGTGAAATTAGTTTAAAAGTTAAATTAAAAGCCTAAACCATTAAAATTCAAATAACAGCCCAGTTATACTGTGAGTTCACAAATCCCAGAGGCACAGAACCGAGGAATTTTGACCATGTGTCTTTTAGTGGCAAACCAACAAAACTGATTTCCTTAAAGAAGGCCTGCTTCTCTAGAAAATCAGCAGAGATTCTTGATAAGAGTTGCATTATACTAAGTAAGGATCTGTAAAATTGTTCCCTGAGCAGTCTGAAGGCAGAGTTCTAATACTTTTAGTTTAGGCAAGAAAATTAACTACCCGTAAAATTTTACGGTGTTTGTATTTAAGTTTGTTTTTAAAGTGTGGAATTAAAAAGAAACAAAACTCCAGCTTCTCTTACAAATGTGAAATCTGTTTTCCTGTATTTTTGTGGTAACATAGAGAGCAGCAAACACTCATCAACTTCTTTGATCCTATAATCAGCAAGCAGTGCACGAATTTCAAGAAGAATGGTAAGACGTGTACTTAAAGTATGCGTGAATCAAGTCAGTGCACCCATTGCACTGCAGACATACTATTATGGCTATGCACCTCGTAATAAGGAAATCAAACTCTTGAAATATGACAAACTTCATATCTTATTGGAGCTGGTTCAGTTCCTTACCACAGCAGCAATGGTTTTGATTTAAGATACCTATAATCTGTTTTGCCATTCTGCCTTGCAGTGACACATGTAGTAAATACTGCCCAGTATTTGGACATTCCAAAAGAAAAATAGGATAAGGGTTTGCGTAACCTCTTATTTTTAGCCTGTTGACTAACGATTTTTATTTTCTTCACATTCAACCATGATCGTGGATTGTTTATTGCTTATACATGAAAAACTCTTCAAGGCCAGCTGAAATGCAAACTAGTGAGTAAGTGCTCATCATTCATATTACGTATTGGTGTTTTCAAATGTTGTATAGTTTGCAGTAAAATTCAAGAACTAAGGGTTCATCTATCACCTGTTTAATTGTCTGTAACAGATATTCAGGCAGAAAGAGGAGGAAAGTGAAGGCAGGGAGTGCATAAATTGCGATCAGGCTATTCTTCAGTCATCTTTATCTAATACAATGCCAGCCATTCCTGTCCACAGGTCCATTTAAGGAACAGATTGGGAAAACAGAAATCTCTGAATGTTGGAAAGGTTATTCTGCCCTCCAGTTTGTATATTTGGTACTTTCTAACAAGAATAGATTTTGTAAGTGTTATACTTCAGTTGCGGCATTTCTTTTCTGTTAAGAATATGTATAAGAAGGATGTTTTCACTAAAATAATAGCAAGTGCAAGTACATTGCTGATATAAACAAAGTTGTCAATGATTACTGCGGTAATTAGTGTGGAATATTCAAGATGATGCAAATGAATACAGGATCATAATAAGTACTAATTGGTCACGCTTACAATGTCAACTGCTTACTAGGAACAATAGCTCGCAATACATGTGTGTTTTAGTTTTCCTAAGGGGACTAACAGAAAAAAAATTCTGCATGGAGACACAAACACTCAGAGATACATACAGAACTCAGGAGAATTTTCAATTAGTTTTCATCATAGCTGTATCTCTGAAGCACTGTGTGAAAGCATAAAGCACTGGAAACAACTTTTACTGCTTTGCATTCTTCTTTCATGATAAGAATGTGATGGTTTTGGCAGCATAGAAAGCTTGGAGGTGAGTAAAAACAAACAACAAAAAAACCCCAACCAATTTATTAAAGAAGTATAAAACAACTCTAAAAATGTTACTTCTAAAATACTTATTAATTTCAATAAACTTTTGTACAATTATCATTCTATAAGTGTATTCTTAAAAATTAAATAGAAAATGGTGCAACCGAGAACTGACATGTATCGATCTTGTTGAACCACTAGAATTTTCACCTTTGAAGTTTAACACTCAAGGTTTTCTGAGAGAAAGAGTAGTCCTTGAAATAGCAATCATAAGTAAAACGCTGCTGACACTGAAGGTTTTCTGTAATGTTGATATCCTTAAATTTAGATACTAATTGCCATTACTTAAATATGAATTAAGCACGCAGACTTTCAATTACTGTTGGAAATCCCAACTTACACTATAGCTTATATCTTTTCTGTGTGATATCAACTGGAAGTCTATAAAAACAGAAATGATTTAAACCAAGATGCCTATTTAGAAAGATTGTCTATCCATCAGTAGAACATTAGATGTCTAGATATTCTAGCAGGTCATTTCCCACTGCTGGGGAAAAATGAACTCCTTAGGACTAACTTTCTTTTCCATGATTTGTTTTCACTGTCTACACTTTGGTTTATATGTGGACATACCTTATTTGAAACAAGAACAACAGCAACAAGTCTGTTTTCTAATCCACTTTTCCTTAGATTGAATTCAACATGCAAAACTTTCCAGCAAAACCTGTCATTAAAAATGTATATTGATAGCAAATAGGATTTAAACTGCATGTGGTACGATGTTTGTTGAAGTTTATTACTGAGAACTTAAATAACTGCCTTAATGTGAACAAGCCAAGATTTTATGGTATCTCAATGATTTAATATCTAAGTACTTACATGCCTCCCCCAGGTATATGAATAGGGGTCTAAAAATAGAAGTTCCTGTAACATTTAGTCAGTGACACTGTAAGTGCATATCTAATTAGTTTTTCTAACCATATTCATCACATTCTCATTTTTTCTTTTGCATTTCTGTATCTACTCGTCTTGTAACTGCAGTGTTCCCTTTGACTGCTGGCTGATAGTCTGCTTTTAAACATCTAATCTGCAATACTTCTCTATCATTATCACTTCTTGATTTCCCAATTTTCTTGTTCTCTTGACCACTTAATGCCTTGTTTTACCTACATCCTCAAAAGGTGTAGTATGCCTCTGGTATTCCACAGTATGTAACAGTGGGATTTGCTCGAGGAAGTTTTTTCATCCACTTTAGGTATTAGTGATTTCCATGAATGTAATATGTGGAATCAGAACACTTAAAAACCCACAGTCTCCTTCCAAACCTCAAATCTATGTTCCCTCCTTCTTCAGCTGATGTTAGCAAGAGTCACGTTCACTCAGACTGGCACGTGTCACCGCTGATTTATTAGCTACCTTAAGTTTCCCAAGACTGGGTGTTATCTTCATGTAGCTAAATCATTACCTAAATTTTTTCAGAGTTGTATAGTCTGACATGGCATATTCTCTACAACCCATTTTGAAAGACACCTGAGGCAAAGTCGGTTTTTTTTAGTATGACTGCTTGTACAATTCTTGGTATGCCGTGCCTCTAAACACGTTTTGCAGTTTCTGCATGACATCGCAGTAAAATTAAACTCCTTTCTATACCTTTTGAACAGGGAATGGAACTTATCAGCAGTCAGCATTTTTCTGATGTTGATTTCATACTAAGACAAATGTTAGGAATCTAATAATTTCACTGCCTTGCTGAAAAACCAAAGTGTCTTCTCATGGTTGCTTGATGTGCTCACCTGTTTAAGCAAATGTAGCATACAATTAGTCACAATTTACTAAAGACTTGTTGACCTTATAGGATGCAATGCACTAAAAGTGAACACTATTTCCCTTAAAGTTGCTTATCAAGGCACAGTTTGAATTGTTCAGAAACATAAACCTCTTTTTTAGGCTCCTAAATTATCATTGATTTTCACATGCCTAACTCTCCATTCACAATAAACATTGCTCACAGTTAAATGTCCTCTTCTTTTGCCAGAGTGGTATTAAGTTGAATTAGATCTTTTGTATTAAGTGGGTAATTAGACATGAAGGATTTTTTTGTGAGCAAAAAAATGTGATCCGGGAGGACAATCTACCTGTCCATCGCCCATTACATTCAAGGTCCCTCAGACACATGCTAAAGAGATGCCACTGGCTGTCACAGTCATTTGTCAAGGCTCTCTTTAAACAATGTAGGGGAAAAACGATAAAGGGTTTGACTTTTATATTCCCATTATATTTCACACAGTAAGAACACACCAGCTTTGTAATATGTGACTGGGAGCAAGGCGAGGTTTCTGTGGAAGTGCTTGGCCTGCTTTCATGCTTAGTGATGTATGATCAACCTTGGTGTTAGCATTGGCTGATTTCTGAAGCAAGATGCTGGATGACCTGTATGTAGCCTGTTCTGGTATAGTCAGGGCTGAGTTCTTTTGTAGTCCAGCTGTACTCTCCCATGTGCCTTTTCAAGCAGCTTGTTGAGGCAGGAAAAGAAGTTGTGAAGTCCAGAGTGGCACAGAGTTTGGATAAGATCCTTGTACTAAATTAGAAAGATTCAGATCATGTAACTCCAGTTTCCACAAAATACAGATTCCAGCCTTCCACTGAAGCAAACAGTAAATAGCTGTTGAAGCAGAGTTGAAAATAGAGTTGAAATAGCTGTTGAATACAGGCCTGTGCAGGTTGTACTTTTCCTGTTTCTTATGGCTTAACATTCAAGATTAATTATGGACTTGATATGAAGGGTGAAATCTTTAATAACAAATAACTAATCAAGCCAGTGACTTTTTTTTATTTTATTGATAGAACTCTTTTTTAGACAAAAAAATTACCAAAAAAATGCCATTACAAAAAAAATGCCATTCTTTTAATGCAACCTAGTTTTTTTAATTATTTTTGGGGTTTTTTTTTGCTAATCAAAATATGGCATCTGTCCTTATTTGGAACTCTTTCTTTTTGTGTCCTGAAATTCACCTACCCATCTTGAAATTCTTGTTTTAAAATCTTCTTGCAAATTAGTCTGAACAAATAATGATTTAAAAATACTAGCAACAGGCTTTTCTGTGAAAAGATAATGAGGTCATCTACCAATCATTTACCAGCTACATTCTCAAGATTAGGCAAGCTAATGTTCATGCATTTTATCATCATCTTCACTGGCCTACGTGAGTTTACATAATGATGATTGGTAAAATGAAAGCACCTACTTCTGTGAGCCCTTTTCTAAATGCTATACCTGCTTAATGTTACAAGTGGTGCTATTCCAGAAGCACTAAGGAACTGCTTTTAGATATATCTTATATATGAAAGGAAGAAAACATTTGGTGTTCTTTAAATTAGTGTTATAGTGCATTTGTATGTTGGAGTCACATGTTAAAATGTTAAGACTTTCAAAATGCTCTAACATTCAGTATTGCCCATCTAAACTGTATGCTGATGAATTCTATGGATTCATAGAATCATCGAATAGTTTGGGTTTGTAGGAACCTCTAAGGGTCATCTAGTCCAAGCCCCTGCAAGTGAGCAGGGACATCTTCAACTAGATCAGGTTGCTCACAGCCCTGTCAGCCTGACGTTGAATGTTTGGACTTGATTATTTTAATTATTTTCCAAGAAAAATAATTCAGTGATTCTGTTTCCAGGGATGGGACATCTACCACCTCTCAGGGCAATCTGTGCCAGTGTTTCACCATCCTCATTGTAAAATATTTCTTCCTTACATTTAGTTTAAATTTCCCCTCTTTTAGTTTAAAACCATTACTCTTTGTCATGTCGCAACAGGCCCTGCTAAAAAGATTGTCCCCATCTTTCAACAGCTCCCCTTGGAATATGGAAAGGCTGCAATAAGGTGTCCCCAGAGCCTTCACTTCTCCAGGCTGAATAAACCCAGTCTCTCAGCCTGTCCTCATAGCAGAGGGACTCCATCCCTCTGATTATTTTTATGGCCCTCCTCTGGACCTGCTCTAACAGGTTCATGTCCTTGTGCTGAGGACTACAGAGTTGGATGCAATACTCCATGTGGGGTCTCACCAGAGCAGGACAGGGTCACCTCCATTGACCTGCCATGCTTCTTTTGGTGCCGCCCAGGATATGGTTGGCCTTCTGGGCTCCAAGAACACATTGACAGCTCATGTCCATCTTTTCATCCACCAGTACCTCCAAATCCTTCTCAGGGCTGCTCTCGAGCCCATCATCCTCCAGACTGTATTGATACTAGGGGTTGCCCTGACCCAGGTGCAGAACCTTGCACTTGACTTTGTTGAAGCTCATCAGGTTCACATGGGCCCACTTCTCCAGCTTCACCAAGTCTCTCTAGATGGCATCCTGTACCTTAGGGATGTCAACTGCACCACTCAGCTTGGCATCATCTGCAAACTTGCTGAGGGTGTGTTTGATCTTGCTATGTCATTGATGAAGTTATTAAATAATACTGGTTCTAGTACAGACCCCTGAGGGACAGCACTTGTCACCGATCTCCATCTGGACATTGAGCCATTGACCACTACCCTCTGAATGTGACCATCCAACCAATTCATTATCTACCAATCACTCCACCCTATCAAATCCATATCTCTCCAATTTAGAAAGAAGGGTGTCATGGGGGGCTGAGTCAAAGGCTTTACAGAAGTCCAGACAGATGACATCCGTAGCTCTTCCTTTGACCACTGATGTAGTCACTCCATCATAGAAGGCCACTGGGTTGGTCAGGCAGGATTTGCCCTTGGTGAAGCCGTGCTGGATATCTCAAATCACTTCCCGGTCCTCCCTGTGCCTTAACATTATATATAACAATAAAATATATTTGTTAAGAAATGTACTCAAGGGAAAGTTGATCATGGCTTCAAAATTTTAAAACTCAAGGTGAGGAAAGTTTGTTTAATTTATACCCTTATGTGCAGGAAGAACAACAACAACAAGTTACTAGCAAGATATGTTGGTTCTATAAATACAAAATTTTAACACACTCTCTTGTTTAAGTACCAGATTCTTCTCACTTTTTCAACCTTTTAGCTTTCCTCAGCTGCAATTGATGTGGTATGTAGCTTAGAGTAGAATCAGCTAGTCATATAACTATATACCCATTCATATTGTCTTAAAAGGTTTTCTGTGATTATTTTTCAACATTTTCTTTCTTCAGCTGGATTAGAACTAAATTGTTTGGTTATAGCTTCCTAAATTATCAAGTTATAGTTTTTCCATGTATCCTTCTCATTTTCCTAACCCTTTTGCTTATTAGATACCCTCCTCCTAGCTACTGTCCCTTGTGCCTCTGATCTGTGCAGTGAAGTTGAGAACCTTCTGGTTTGGAACTCCTCTATATTTTATCATTCATATTTTCGCTATTTTTTTCTTGCTTCGTGAAATGGACTAGACATACAGAAGGGGCAGTGCAATGACAGTGTAAGTGGTGGCTTTCTGAAGGTTTCTGGGACGTTGATTTTCTCCTCTAGCTTGTGAAACTTTGCTATATACTTGTTATTCATCATTGTTCAAAAAAGAAAGAACTGTTTTGCTGTTAGATGCTTTCCTTTTATTGCATACAGGAAAGCCTCTCTGAGGGGGACTGAATTAAGGAGAATAGAAATGAATATTTAACAGAATAATTTTTATTTATTAAGCCAGACTAAAACCTTTCAGACTGGATAGCAAATTAAAATTAGTTTGATCAGTATTAAACTCTGAGCAACCTTTTCCACTTCTCTTTTATCCCTTCAAAAAAAATGCACAGTAAACTGCTGGCTATACAGGTTGAAAGGGCTTTGAAGCAAAAGTGAAATGAATAACATTTGATATTTTTAAAGCCCATCTGGTCTTCAGAGCAAAGATAACAAATTAGAAGACCATGGTTTCTTTAAAATATTTCTTTTGTACTTAGACTGGCATACGCCAGAATTTTTCAAACTTGATTAATAGAATGTAATTGATGGGAACAACAACAAAAAAAAAACCCCAAACCCATAAAAACAAACCAGAATTGAAGACCTCACAAAGCTGAGCAATCAGCAGCAAAATGACTGAGTCAGATATCTGCTTTATGTTCAGCACTGAAAGCACTCATAATTTCCATACACTGATTGTTCTCCTGTAAATGAATTGTTGTCAGCATATCTGTCTTTAAAGAAGGTGTATCCTGGTTAGTAAACACCTGTCTTCTGACATGTTTGTTGGGTTTGTGCCTGGCAGGGTTTTGGTAGAAGGGGAGGGAGCTGTTGGTGTGGCTCCTGTAAGAAGCTTCAAGAAACTTCCCCTGGGTCCAAGTCAGACCCATCATTGACCAAGGCTAAGCCAATCAGCACCCCTGCAACAACATATTTAAGAGAGGAAAACCTGTTGGATGGGTTCCTTTGTTTTGTTTGGGAGAGGAGTGGGACCTGAGGGAGATAACCATGCAGACACCCAGGTCAATGAGGAAGGTGGTGGCGAGGCATGCCGGAGCAGCCATTCCCTTTTGGTCTGAGGTAAGATGTCAGACTGAGCCCTTGCAGCTCTTAGAGATTAGCAGTGGAGAAGAATTCCTTCTACAGACTGTGGAGGACCCCATGGGCTGGAGTGGGGGACTTCTCCCAAAGGAGCTTGTGAATCTGAAGAAAACCTGTGATGGAGTGGCCTGTTGCTGGGAGGACCACAGCCTGTGGAACAGACCCACACTAGCTGGAGAGGTTCATGGAGGACTGTCTCCTGTGGGGGGGATGCCATGTTGCTGGCAGGGGAGGGTTGTGAGGAGCTTTCCCCCCTGAGGAGGAAGGAGCAGCACAAACAACATGGAAAGGACTGGAAATGACCACAACCCCCATTCCTTGCTCCCCTGCTCTGCTGGCAGAGAGGAGGTAGCAGAGCTAGGTCTGGGAAGAAGGGAGGGGTGGGGGGAAGGTGTTTTTAAGATCAGGTTGATTATCTCTCTGTCTTGCTCCGATTCAGTTGGTAAATCAATGGTGGTTTTGTTGTTTAAATTAAATTGATTTTGTTTCCCCAAGTCAAGTCTGTCTTTTACCCATGACCACAACTCGTGAGTGAGCCCTTCCTGTTCTTTGATTCAACCCTCGAGCCTACTGTATTTTCTTCTCCCCATCCCACCAGAGAGGGGTAGGAGTGAATGAGCAGCTGCATGGTTTCTTTGTTGCTGGCTGGGTGGGCTCAAACCACAACAACATGGAATATATTTCTATACAATATTTATTATTAAAGTCAAGTAATTGGATAATCATTTCTATCACACACAGACTAGAAACACCTTTACATTAGCAAAAAAAGCCAAAACACCTTTTTTTTTTGTAATTTTAATACGCGTGGAAATTAAAGTATAAAACTATGTAGGTGAATGAAGAACTATCAGTAAGCAATATTCCTAAATATGGTCTAAAATGTTTAACAGTCAGAGGAAATAATTTATAAAATAGGACTCTAGACATTTTCCTGATAGATCTGAGGGGCATGTTAATGGAGCACAATGAAGACAGATCGCTCCATTCTAATACGATCAAGCAGACAGCCACCTCATGAAATGCATCTCTGCCAGTGCCCATCAATCTCACCATGATGGCTGCTTAGATTAGACACAGAAAAAGTACTCCCGTGAATCTTTAAAAGGCTATTTCTGTCTTCTGTGAAATTGTTTAACTTTGTTTTCATTTTATGGATTTGGCTGTGCTTTAATGCACACAGCAACCTGCAGACCTACCCCTATAAAATCCCATGAAAACAGTTGTTGGAGAAACAAATTGCATCTTTACTGGTTTGCCCACTTGGACTTGTTCTGCTTCCCATTATGTACTTTTTTATTGTTTTTGAATCAGTTGAGTAAATCTATTAATAAAGAAGTGTAACTTAACAATCTGATAAATTTTAGGTATAAATACGCAATGATAAACTTTATATGGCCCTGTTGCTTTCACTGCTACAAACAGTCTATAGCTTGGAAAAGTTTAAAACTCAGTGTTGGTTGTTTTAAATTATTTTTATTTTCAGTGATTTTTCCTCTTTTTCAAGCAGTGGGAGTGTTTTGAGTTGTTTGCAAAGAACTAAATCCAGTCATCTTATATGCAATGTAATGATGGAAATTATGTTGAAATATATGAAGGAAACTATGTTGAACTGAGCAGTGTGGTATAAAGTTCCTTTAAACATGGTGGGTTCTAGGTAGAAAAATAAGTTTTTCATGACATTCATACAAGAGAGGAGATTCAGACTCTAGGATTTATAAATTAGATTCCAGATGTTAACAGAATTTGACCTAAAAGGTGTTTTGGACTTGTTTTAAAATATCTTAATTTGTAAATATGAGAGTCTATTTCTTTTACTGTCTTTCAGCTGACTCACTTCCAACTTGAGGCACATCTGCAAAGATAACCAAAGCATTCCCTGGACACATCTGTCCATGTTCTGGGCAAGGTGATGTACTAGCAAACTTGTGTGCCAGGGCTAACCTATGGTTTCATCAACTTGCAAAAATACTGCTTATGAATAGAAAAGGTTCTGTGAGCATTATAGGTCATTTTCTTTTCCCAGTTTTCAAAGTAATTTCTGCTGAATAAAGTCACAGGAAAGTAAGTGAGCATGACTTCCTCCTAGTCAGGTTACCAAATAGCCTATATCTACACAATCAGCTTTCACTCTTAAACTCCTAATAATGATGTAAGTTATTTTGGTTTTATATGATAAAGCTCTCTAATTTTCCTAAATCAGGAGATCAGTATCTTAGCTAAAAGTCTCCAAGAGTGCTAGAGCCAATGATCAGGGTCAAATTTTTGGTACTGCACATTTTGGAACTTAAGTGAAAATAAGCGTATCTTGAGCTGGACTGTATGGTATTGAATTTACTGTGGTCATCTGAAAGTCAACAAAAGGGCTACTGCTTTCTTAATTTACACAGGTAGTTTAAGTGCTTGCAGAAAATTCTCTGTCTTCTCTAAAAAGCACTGAGAATAAGTTTATCCATTCTTCAGAGAGGATACAAACGCATTTGCAGCGCAGAAAATTTTGATGTTCAGTTGTCACGGCCTGCAACAAATCTGCTTGCGGTATTTGATTTCTTTTACTTTAAAAGGCCATCAGGAAGATGTATCAGCAATGGATTATGGAGATAGGAAGACAGGAAATATTGCCTGCCGTCTGGATAGAGTTAACATATAAGATAGACATGGACTTGAGATGATTGATTCTGTGCCAAGTTCAGGGTTTGAATTTCAAAAGTACCATATAATAATGTATGATTTAGTGGCCATTTTGAAACAGTCTTAAAACCTGCTTTCATTCAACCTCAGCAATTCCTTATCTGATACTACACATTATAGAATTCCAGGTGATTATATTTGTAATAGCATTTGAGTTAATGAGCCTATTTTCCACTTTAATGTGTGAGATGCAGTGTATGATGACTTCTTGATCCTCCTCCATCTTGCTGTATCTTAGGTCTAACTGATGGTGACTGTCATTTCAGTCAGAAAGCCCAGCATAGCCCTAGAATAATGTGGTGAGATGACATCTCTGGTGGTATGATTGTCATAAGAAGTATGATGCGTGGTCATGGAGAAAAAAAAAAGATTAATGACATAACTTGCCAGCCAGAACAAGGTCTCCTTGAGGGAAATCTAAGAAAGGAAGAGGGGGAAAAAGCAGCACTGTAGTATTCTGGAAAGATCACCAATGTCATGATTACATGCATATATCTCCTGATATATTCTTGTATCACAGTCAGACGTTACAATCTCAATGCTCACTCCAAGTAGATGGGTGAAAAACTGATTAGACAGTTAGTGGCTAGTGGGACATACTCGAAGCCAGTACAAGCGAAATATTGAATAGGTCTAATTTGACACATCTTGTTTAATATTATTATATGGAAGAGGTGACAGAGTGCATGCTTGCCAAATTTGTGTAAGTGGAAACAAGAGAAGTTCAAGCAGGACATAAGTAAAATATTTTTTCCCCATGAGGACAGGCAAGCAGTGGAACAGGTTGCATAACGAGGTTGTGCAACATCTGTCTTTGGAGGTTTTCAAGACCCAACAAGGCAAAGCCCTGAGCAACCTGGTCTGATCCCAGAGCTGATCCTGCTTTGTGCAGGAGTTTGGACTGG
This sequence comes from Bucorvus abyssinicus, assembly GCA_009769605.1. Taxonomy (NCBI): domain Eukaryota; kingdom Metazoa; phylum Chordata; class Aves; order Bucerotiformes; family Bucorvidae; genus Bucorvus; species Bucorvus abyssinicus. The sequence continues at coordinate 13,884,613 of CM020030.1, read as the reverse complement.
AGACCTCTCAAGGTCCCTTGCAACCTGAATTATTCTATGATCCTGTGTTCGTTTATAAGCGTTCGAATGGCACCTGGAGAGACACTACTTTCCAACCTGATAGCTGCAATATGTAGTTTATTATTGAACTAGTTCAATAAAACTGAGTGGAGAAATCAGTGGATAAAGCACTCATTTCATTAGAAAATGGTCCAAGCCTGCTTCCTAAGGCACATGTGAGATAACTAACCAATAGAAACCAGCATAAGTGTAAATAGATAAGGAAGGTCTAAGTAGCGCTAAATAACCCATAGCTTTCCTACTTAGCTAAGTTATCAGCATTATGCATAATGAAGCTCTGCTAGCCAGGCCTCTAGGAACATACTTCACATCAGCAATATTTCCCCCTTCCTCAAAACGTTTTTATTTTGTGTGCTCTAAGTGCTTAGTTGGGTGAACTGATGATTCTGTGAGGAGTTGGTACAAAGGCAATTGGTTATATTTTTTAAGAAGCTTCTCCAGCTGCTTTCAAAACCTTTCTTTCAATACCAACTTTCAACACCAGAATTCAGTCAATAAACACACTTCATAAAAAACTGAATTTTGTCCCTATGATCTGAAATATTTTATGGAGTTTCCCCACACAGATAGTACCAATACTGTCTTTTACTGACTTACTGTAGAGAGTACGGTCCCAGCACAAAGTCCAAGTCACATCAGACATGTACATGTCTGCAGCTGGATGCCTGCGAGCTCTTTGTCGATAAAATTCAGTGCTGGGCGAGGTGACGATCAGAGCTACAACTATCACTAGATCCATATCTGGTGTTAGGAGTTATCTGAATGTCCTGGAGAAGTGTGAAGCTGGGTGGAGGTCCGGTGGTCTCATTCTTCCATTTTTCCTGCCCTGGACAAAATGAGCTGTTACCTCCACCCATAAAGGTGTAAATCGACGGACTTTGTGCCATTAACATAAGCGATAAGCTTGTCTACAGTCGTCCCCACACGCACCTCTACACCAATGATGTAATGTAAAAACCTGGGTATAAATATGGCTCCATTTTCAACTCCAAATAGGGATAGGAGAAGATTTGGACCCATACTGATAGATGGATTAACGAATTCGCTTCCCTCTCCACCCCCTCACTTGGGACGCCTCGTGGGTAAGACTCTTTACCTCAGCCTACGCTGAGTGATACTGTCATCCCCGAGTGTATTCTATACTATTGTCCCCGGGTGTATTTTGAATTTTGTGTGGTTATAGTTGTGATTTTACTTACTCCTAATGCACTGTTTGTGCGTTAGCAGGCTTATTGTACCATGTAGCTGGGCTACAACAGACAGGTTGTGAGCTTTTGATATCAGACCTGTACGGGTCTCTCTGGGAAATAAGCCGTAGCTCTGCAGCTCGTTTATCAAAGGCAATACCAAAAGAACCTGTAAATGTTGCTCTTGTAAAAAAACCGTCATTATTTGTGCCCTCCCCAATTCTGCTGGTCTTGCATATTCGGAGTCAGCCTTAAGACCAGTTTTATTTTCCCTCTTTTCAACACTTACCTGTAACTTTTGTTAAACGTGGACTTTAAGAATAGTGTGCTTGTTCCTGAACAGTGATGGGCTGACACTGCATCCAGCTTGACTGAAATCTTCAACACTCTCTGCTCAGTGTCTGAATGAATGTCAGACTTACTGTTTGCTGAAAGCAGTTTCATTTAATGAACAGACAAATATAACTTAAATTCAAACCTGGTTCTGTTTTATTATCTATTAATTGCATGAAACAGGCTACCTCAAGCTATTATTTAAAATAGTTGAAATGCTTCCTATGATATCTTGTTTCTTACTATATAATGCCATGTTTATACAGTTGGAAACTAATATATTTTGTTTTAATGTACTTAAACTGAATAGTTCCACACTGTTATTAACGAATAAAACCACCACTTTATGCTTTGCTGAATGCTCTATTCTCAAAACATGTTAATAAGATACATTTAATCTCTTTCTGGTGTTTATCAAGCAAATTTAACTTTAGGGGTTTTATTCAGTTGAATGTTACTTTGAACAATATAATTAATTCAGTGCTATGGACAATTTCCCTAAATAAAATGTTCACCTTTTTTTTCTTTTCTTCCTATCCTCCGTTTTCACTAAAAAGAAAACCAAAACCAAAACCAACCAAACAAACAAAACCCAAAAAACCTAAACCAAAAAACACCACTCCCGCCCCTCCCCACCAAAAAAAAAAAAGAAAACAACAAAGAACCCCCTCTGGTTAGTAACCACTTTTGGACAATAAAACACGTGTTACTTATCTGTAAAACTTTCATCTTACTTGTAAAATGTAAAGGAAACTTGTACAAAAAGAGCATAAATTATAGATGTACAATACATTTGCTGTTGTAGCTGAGTCTATTATCTAAAAACCTGCAATACTTTAGCTGTTTACAATAGTGATACCTTGATACACATTTGCAAACCCACATAATACTCTTAATTTAAGATCCTGAGTGCTAAAGGCAACCAAAAGCATTACTGACTCACGGGAATTGTTGTACAAAGGGTTTTTTTTAGCTTTATGTGGTCATTTTAAATTTTTGCTCATGTCCAAGTGTCTTCATTGATTCTGTTCCACCTTTTGACTTCTCAGCTGTATGAAGTCCACATCAAACTTGGCAAGTGAAGCAGAGACACTGCAAAATCAGCAGGGCAAGGGCCAAAGAAGCGTACTCTTCTTAAAGAACAGCATTCATATTTGTGAAGAAGACTTCCTCTAAAGTACAGAAAAGACTTTAATAATGAGATCTGCAGTCCAAGATCTTTTCTTAGTACCTAGACGTGTTTTTCATGCTGATCACTGCTTTAAATTTTTTGCATAGGCATAGCAAGTTATTATTACTTTAAAGAGAAAAAATATTTTTCTTTTTCTTGTGCTTTCTAGCTCCTGGGATTGAGAGCTTTTTTTTCTGTTGTTGTTGAAAATTAGGAATTTAGTAGCCCTGTATTATATATATGTATGTATAAGTCTGTATATACAATCTGCATTTTAACTGAAAATTTGTAGTTGGATTTGATATTAGATTCATTGACTTAACTATCCTTTGCTGACTGAAGTTTTCAGGAACCATACCCCACCTTTCAGCAACATCTGATGTAGTTAAAGAAGAAAAACTATGCTCTGCTCAGGATGGAAACCATTCTCAGTAGTAGTTGTCCAGACTGAGTCACCTTGTAGAGAACTTCCAGACTTTGCAGCATATCAGGAAACTAAGGATAGACTCAAAGTTAGTGTCTGGAAAACATAATGAACATGGAAGAAAATACTGTCAGCTGAAAAAACAAGAAGCTGGTTTTACCATGTAAAGCAGACCTTCTTCCACTGGTTCTGGCTCTTTCCATTGGAAAAAGAAATTCTTAAATGCTTGAAAGCTGCTACAGTGACAAGTCCAACTCTTTGTCTATGACCAAGCACAAGGCATGCTGGAACTTGAACTGCAATGTGGTCAAAATGTTCTTACATTCAACTGCAGTCTCATAAACTGTTATTTAAAAGTGTGACGGACACCTTACCTTGCTATAATTATGAAGAGTTTACCCATATCTGTTTCTCAGTGGTATTACTTGGGTAAGATTTATTCACATAAGATAACGGTACACCATAATCCTTCCATTTATACAGTAGCTTCCAAGACTGGGATATTACACAGTCCATTGTTGTGCTCCAAAATTTTCAAAATTAAGTGAATGGACTGCAGTGACTCTTCCGAAGGACCGAATCCATATCCCTTTCTTCCTTCCTCTGTTCTGGCAAAGAAGCAAAAAAAGTAAAAGGAATTTCTAATGGTTCTGTAGGAATCAAAGTTCAAAATTAACAGTGAAGTTAGACAGCAAATTTGCAAAATTAACAGGAATTTTTTTTTAATATTTTTACTTTTAATTAAAAACAGATATTCAAAAGCTCTTTGCAATATCACCTAGATTCTGCAGTCAAAAAGGAAGAGGTCAGGAGGAATACTCAGTGGTCCTCAAAGGATTAGAGTAATAGCACAAGACCCTCAGTGCTAATTGCAGATGTCCAGACTTTGAGGATTCAGTTATATTAATGGGTACCATCTCTTAATACAAGTGAGATTAAGTGGGTTTAACAGCTCTGTGATGTATTCTAGCACCGTATTGCAAGCAGCAGCGTTAAAATTATCTGATCTAAGCAGTCAATAAAATAATCTAGTGCTTTTTTATGTAATTTAAGATACTGTATTTAAAAATTACAAGGAAGCAAATACTTTCATGTGTAATTTGGTTATGTGTACATGCACATAACCAAATGACAGATTTTAATGAGATTTTTTACAATACCAAGAGTGTGTGACAGAGGTTGTGTCAGACGGCCCCTTTAAACAGTTTGGTCCGAGATGGAACACGGAGCTTTGCAAGAAACCACAGGGCAGTGGGAGTTTTGGAAGCTCTGCAAGAAACAGTAGATAGCAAGCTTTCTCAGGAGAAGTGATAGTCTGTAGATATATATATATAAGTCTATAGCTAGTCTGTTGGTAAATAAAGTAAACCCAGTTATCTTCGTGTGCGTGCTTGCGATTATCCTTGTGTGCGTGCCTGTGGTTTTAATCACCCTAAGATCCTACAAATCCTTACTGGAACAGACGTGTACAGATTTCTGATGCTCTAGGTGAAGTTCTGTAAAAGGAGAGAAATACCTTCCCCATTTAAATTCTTAACAAAATGGAAGTATGGTGTCATGACAGAAACCAAGCATCAATAAATTATGATAATATGTGACTGCTTTCATTCCAAATATATACAATAAATTTCTTGGGTCTCCTACATCCTGAAGAAACTTATTTATTCAATATTTTTTTCATACTTACAAATACCAGACCAGATTCAACAATCAATTTAGGATGTTGTCTGACTTTTCAGAAGCATCAGTGTAACATGCCAATAAAAGGATATGTATCGTATGTTATAACTGGAGTAAAAAATGAAGCATAAGCTCAAGAAGCAATTGAAGTCAATGCGAGATGTGTGTATGTGTATGCATGTATATGTGCATGCTGCATGAGAAAGTGCTATTTCTACTTCTACTGTCTTCTACCAAACAAAACACTTCTGATGCTAATGTGACTCTTCATATGGCAATATATCTGATAAAGGATGTCCAACTTTTTTTATTGTGAAGTCTTGAAGGGAAAACCCAAGTCTCTGAGAAAAAAAAAAGCAAGACAAAACTTTTAGTGGCTTGAGGATGTGAAATTCTGTATCTGATAAACACTAGCTCAAAAGTTAAGATGTTTTGCTGCAAAATAATTATAGAAAGGGTTATTGACTAAATGATTTCTTTTGGAGGACTAATGTAGCTGTCAGTCATTCTAGAAGTCATTATTAAGTGCCTTTTATAAGGCAAAGAATAAGAATTAAAACCCAAAGAATTTATTTTGTAAACAATAGAACTAAGGAAGGCTGAACATTAAAACCTTAAACATAAAGCAGAAAAGGATAATATGGTGACACTGACAGAAACAAAGGTATTGCAACAACATCCCCTACATACTTGCAGCTACAGTAATTCCTACTCCACAGTACCTGTGAATCACACTGTCAAAGAGTTTGAAGTTCTCTTACCTTCCTTAAGTTTCCATTTATAAGCTCCTGCCTGCCCAAGTTCTGTCCCAAAACATTCAAACTCTCTCACATAATCCTTCATATATGTGTATGCAAGGCGAAATTGTATTTGATAATCTGAAAAAGAAATCTTCAAGATTTCCATAACACTTTAAAATGTAGCTAATATTGGTCTCAGCTTAGGGTTTCTCTAAGTAGTTTCAGTATGCAAGGAAGTTGTCAGCAGCTAAAAATAAAGTCTGGTCAGTGCTGGCAAAGCATTAAAGTACAATAGTAAGTAATTTCAGGCTTTCTTTCTACTCAAGTGTAGTCCCAAGACATCTTTTAGGCATTTATTTTGCAAATAATAACAATCTTAGATATATTTGTAATTATGCGATTATTAGAACAATTGCTTATTAAAGAAACTTGGCAAGTTCCATGCTGGTTTGGAATTCAGTTCAAGTATTTTCATATTTTTGAACATACGCAGCTAATGTAAGTAAAGTAACAGTGACCAGCAAAAAATTTCTTGGTGTTTTTTTTTTGTTTTGTTTTGGTGGTGGTTTTTATTGTTTTGGGGTTGTTTTTTTTTTTTGTTTGTTTGGTTTTGGTTTTCATGAGTTTTTTTCCCTGAGAAATGATCCTCTAAATAATGTACTTCTCAATTTGGAGACAAATGATGGAGAACAAATTCAGCTCCCTCCCAGTTTAGGAAAAGAGCCTTAAACCCAGGTTTACAAGGTCAAGGCCTGACTTAGGTATCTGTGAGGATAGGTTTTACTGTAAAATTTAAACCAATTTAAGAATAATTTAAAGCAGTTAAAAAATATCTAGAATTCAGATATATAAATGATTTTGGAGAAATGAAAACAGTAGAATAATTATTGCTTGGTTTTGCTATAGGAAAGAATTTGTTATTTTTGGATATTAATGAAGATAGTAATTATTCCCCAGAATGTATTATTAACATGAGGAATATTATTTGTTGTTCATAGATTCCCACCATCTATTTGCTTCCAGTGTGTTTCAAATGTCAGTAACTCACAGTAGTACCAGAATAATCAAGTGAATCTGGTGGTCAGACAGGTTCCAGAATTAACATCCTAAGCAGCTGGAGAAAAATGACATATAATGTGTTCTTATGTTTTTTCCAGTATCAGAAAAATGTCTGAAAAAGAAAGACCTTTGAAAATATCTAACACAAGTTCAGCAAATCCATTACTCAGATAAAAACAGGATATAATGATAACACATATTGTCATTAATAATCAAATCTCTGCAGCAATTCTTGGTTTTACAATAATTTTACAAGTGTTGTTTTACACTTAAATAATCAAATAATTGCAATATAGAAAACAAGATATAAAGAACTTTGCTGACAGTCAGACAAGGTGATTGGAAAGCTGTGAAAAGAGGTCAAATTTCAAATCTGGTAGCATTAATATCAGACCCCCAACATCTTTTAAGTAGGGACAGAAAAGCACAGGTGACTAGCTGTTCAGTGTGGACAATAATGTGTCTAGAGGATTTGGTTATGACTAATATAAGGGCCCAATGAAATAAAACAATAGGTGTATTGGCAAATTTATTCCTACCAATTACTGAGTCATCACACATACGTAAAATTACACAGGCACATAAGTCTTTGTACAACTTTGTAACTTTTGCTTTTTAAAATTAATATGAATTTAATATTTCAGGACAACAAATTCTCTTGGTGCCACAATAGAAGCATCTTTTAAAAAGAAAGTGTCTTATCTCTAGAAGAACAGAAATATAAGGCCTCCCCAAGAGTAAAAGAGGTTTTAATTTTCATTTTTAAATTACAGTATATACCCAGAAGATTAGCAGCACATTATCATTCTCAAGCTATAATTTTTTCAAAATACAAAACATTTTACAATAAATTTGTGATTAGTAAAGTAATTTATTCACCCATGTTTAAATTAATCAGTTTACCTTTCACAAGCTCATTAGTTCTACATTATTCATGATTAACATTTTGTATTTTTGTTTTGATTGCATAGATAACACTTTTAAATCATAACCACAGCAATAACTAATTAACACTTATAAATTTTTAGATGTGTAAATTAATTGGAGCTCCTGTTAGGTGCTTGTTTGGTTTTAAGTATGACTGATTTGGGAGTATTATTTGATTTATGCCTTTGTCTTTCATTTGAATTTGTTGTTTCTAGAGGAAATTCTATATATGCAGGCCTTGAAATGAGGATGGAAACGGGTGAAACAAGAAATCTTTAACCTAGTGAGCAGTTTGAAAGTAGAAAATAGAAATTGTGTGAGGACTACAATGTGTTCCATATTGAAGTTTCCCATTAAGAAAACTCTTAAGGAACATTGCTTTGTCAGAACAAAATTCGGAAACATGTCTCTAGTATTTGCTAAAACGACATATGGAAAGAAACAAAAGGACAGAAGGAGTTAAGATGAAGAGAAGGTTAGAGATTCTTTTGTCCAATGAAGGAGTATAATATGCCCAGAAAGTGGAAGATGACACCAAATATAAGGCTGTAGATATAAGGCATAGCCCGATATTTTACAGATATTGCTGTTTTGACTTTTGTGGTATCTGTGGGGAGAAACAGCTAAATATTAGAATTACAAAACAAGTATGCTATGTTTTTTGGAATTACTAGATTATTCTGTCTTTACTAGATTGAACTAGAATGTTGCAGTAGTACAGAGCTAGAAATTTACAGGCAATTGCTTTAAATTATAATTTCTACCAAATTAGTTCTAAGGGATTAAGATTTAAAGAAAATAAGGTTTCTCCTGCTGATTTTCTTTCCTGCATAGTTTCTGTTCAGCACTTTTTAGATATTTTACTTCTCAGAGGGAGATGTTCCCAAAAACCTGGTGATTGGAGGAAAACCATAAAATTGCCTTTTCTTTATCTAATTCAGCACAAATAGAATATAGATGAAAACTGAAAGGACATGTAAACAAGACAAAAATGAACAGCGTGGACCAATGAAATGGTGAAGAACCACTTAATACTGTAAAATTCCTCGTAGCAATGCAATTTGAAATAACTGTAATATGTTAGTCCCTGATATAATTACAGTATTGTGGTATCGGTAATGTCAGTTTGAGTCCTCTTAGTCCTGCTAGAGATCACATTTTGTGTGAACTTCAACCTTGCTTGAACGTATCAAAGGATAAGGCCTTAATCATGAAACACCTGGATATTGGCAGTATCATAAGTGTGCTCAGATGGAGAAATGGAAGGAAAGCTTTGCATGGTTTGGTTTCCTAACACCAGGAAAGTCCAAAGTAAGAAACCTCCTTAGCCTGGAGTTCAAGCTTAAGCAATTCCCTCATATACACATGTTTGACAACATTAATGTTTACCTATATGAAAAAATTACTGCCTGTAAGAAAAGAGAAAATGACTTTACATGCCAAAGTACTCAAATAATAAATCTCTGATTGTAAATTTCTAATTCCAGTTCCCACAACCTGAAATATCACACTATAAAATGTGAATTTGACTTTTTGGTCTTGATCCAGAACAGGCCTGAAATGTCTTTCTTGGTATTTCATCTTTTCCTGATAATGAAAATCTGTCTGAAGTTATTTTCGCATAATTAGAGAAATGATGGAAAGAAGTAGAAATTTGTTAGGTTTGAATAATCAAAGTGGAGAAAGATATTTAATAATTAATATCAGCCTCCTCAATTAGGAAATTGAACTGGTAAATGGATATAAGTTCTCATTAAGTTTTTGGCAATGGACTGGAAATGCTATGGAGACAACATTTTCCTCACAAAATTTCTCCATTTTTGTTATGCTGAAAAAAAACCTTAAAATTTGAAAATTATTGCATCTGTCTTATGTGATCTGGATTCATTTCAAGACTGCAGTAATTCTTATCTGAGCCTGTTTAATAATCACCTAAATAAATGAACAACAACAGAAAAATCTATTTTACTTAAGAGTTTGTATAATAATTATTATAGAGATAAATTGAGATTAAGCAATACTAAAAAGTTATTGTTCTTTGCTTAATGTTTGGGTTTTGTTGGGTGTTTTAAAAATAAAAAAGTTAAAAGCCCTAGTCATGTATGGAGAGCAGTGGTAAAGAGCAGTATTTGCAAAGTAGCTTGAGAAGAATGAGCAATTTTGGAAGAGAAAGATGGTAAGAAAGTCCACTGACAATAAAATCAACTCTGCTACTTTATTGATAGGTGTTATTACTTGCATTATGTTTAGCAGCAACTTCAGTTTCAAAATACATAAAAAAAGAAAAAAATTAATTAAAGAACAATAGGTGTTTGTCAAAGCTTAATTATTTAGGAGTAAATAGTAATGTATGTTTCCTACTAGTCTTTAAGGGTGAAAGTGAATGTAATTTAGAAAAATATACGGTGAATTTATGCTCATAAGTCAAATCTCTTGTCGAGTCCTAGAATTCTAGTACAATATCTCTTGTTAAAAAAAAAAAAAGTTAAATCTGTTCTAAACCTGAAGCTATTTAGATTTGTTGTGGTTTATCCCCAGTAGGCAGGTAACCCCACATCCAGCCTTTCACTCACAGGATGTGGGAGAGAATTGGAAGGGGTAAAGTGAGAAAACTCATAGCAATTTAACACGTAAAGCAAAAGCTGCAAGTGTAAACAAAGCAAAATAAGAAATTCATTCACAATTTCCTGTTGGCAACCAGGTGTTCAACCATCTCCAGGAAAGCAGGGCTCCATCACATGTGATGGTTACTTGACAAGACAAATGCCATACCTTGTAGTGTCCCTCCCCCTACTCCTTCTTCCCCCATCTTTATATTGCTGAGCATGACATCATATGGTATGGGATATCCCTTTGGTCAGTTGGGGTCAGCTGTCCCATCTGTGTCCCCTCCCAACTTCTTATGCACCCCCAGCCTTCTCACTGGTGGGGTGGAGTGAGAGGTAGAAAAGGCCTTGACGCTGAGCAAGCCCTGCTCAGCAACAGCTAAAACATCCCTGTGTTATCATCTCTGTTTTCAGCACAAATCCAAATCGTAGCCCCATACAAGCTACTATGAAGAAAATGAACTCTGTCTCAGCCAAAATCAGTGCAAGATTCCAGAGTAAAAAAAAAAAAAAAAAAAAAAAAAGCTATTTCTTTCATTATATCGATTATTATAACCTTGATGCTATCACTACAAACATGAATAATCACAGGTATAATAAGTATAGCTTGTTCTAAGCTGCTTAGGATCATAATTGCGTACTGATCCATTCACTCTCATACCATGAAAATCTTGTCAGATTTAATACACAATAGAATCCAGCATTCTACTGAGGCAATGCATTTTTTTTATCAGATCTTTCTTGCCTTCATTTCCTCTTCTATTTTATAAGTAATGTTAACATATTAGAGATAAACTGACATAGTATTTTTTATACACTTCACCAAAGTCTTGCCAGTGACTTGTCAGATCTCTAGGCAAGGTCATGGTTATTTTAGGTTGCTTAAAGGGCATTTGCCTCTGCATTTTCTTCCATTCACTTGTGTGTTTAATACTGTTTTCTGGTGTCCTTCACATTGCCCACTTGCCTTTTCAGTCATTCAAAAAAAGAAAAAAAAAAAAGTGTTTGGCATTTATTAATTTATGGCATCTACAAATTTATTAATTTGGCAAAAATTAGTTTACTGCTAGATACAACTTTCTAGGTTCATTGAAAGAAGTTAAGCCACTTCAATGAGCTCTTTTTTTTGGTTTAGATTTCTACACATGAGGAATAATAATAATACTAAAAAACCACTGATCCCTCTTCTTAGTTTGAGACACAACATCAAACTATTCAATATGGTTAGTTGCATTAGGATTTCAACAGGGATTTCCAGGTAGGCATCATATTTCCTTCTTGCTGTTCATAACAGCAAATGGTTATGTACTGTAGAGTGTTTAGTGAAGGAAAAAATCTTGTGCTGAGCTGTGCAAGCAGAGACAGAACAATTAGTATTCCTAATGTCACTGAGACTGTAAGGGACACGTGCCAACTGAAGTAATTTTAATACAGATCTTTCACAACAGTTTTTGTTATTGTCTTGGTGAAATACCACTACGGGATCCCAACTACAGAAAGTCAAGGTCATACTTATGCCATGTCTGCCCATAGCCTCTCTGAAGTCACAGAAATTAACAGCAGTGCCCAGTGCACCTCTTGCCTTCCCTTGAGAACACCCAGTAGAATAAAGCTGCCCTCTGCCCAGCCTTACTAGAACAGGACCTACTGTATCTTTGCTAATACAGTCCTGCCAAGACTGCATCGGCTGTAAACAGCATAGGCCACAAGGGAAGAGTTAAATTTATTTATATGCACCAACAGCAAGCAAGAAAGAATAATGAGAACCACAGGAACTCTTAACATAATTACATAATGTCCAGCAGAGCCAGCAAAACATGAAAACTAATTTCAGGAACAAAAGCTATAAACCTTAATATGATCTTAAAAAACCTAGGAAACAAAGTATTTCCTCACTTCCATGATTTTCAATAGGGAAATAGTACTTCAGAGCAATTAAGTTCTCAGACCTTTATCTAGAGTTTACTACTTCAAGTGTTTCAGTCCAGATGCTGAAAATAAAATTTCTAAAGGCAAGCTAGGTCATAGCTTGGTATGTGGTATGCGGTTTTATTGCCAGATGAAGGAGTATCTCTTCTTGTTGACCATTGCCTCTTCTGTCTGGAGTCCCCTCTGACTGGATGAGGGGGACAGGGAGGGAGGAAAAGAAACCCCATAGTTTAGGCTGCAGTTATGTATTCCTGTTTTCTCTTTCACTGAGTAGCGTCATGGTGCCTGTGTCTCTCCTTTTGCAATATACGGTTTGGGAAGAGGAGAATGTAATGCAGGTGCAAAAAATCATGTGACTTGCCAGAATGGAATGATGATACTTGAAGAAAGCCAAATTTTGTGGCCTTAGAGTCCCAGGTGATTCCTCCTATCCCAGTCCAATAAATGTAGCTGCTTTTTTTCCCATTGGCAGGGAACACACACAGTGCAGACAGAGCTGCCCACGCAGGACACAGGGAGAGTGCAGTGCCTTTACTGACATCCAGACAAATGCAAACCTCACTCACATAACCATGGAACAACAGAGATGGCCCAGCACTGGGCTCCTTCCCAACTGATCAGACTAGAAATTCACTGGTGACATGTGCATACACCTTTACTCTCGATTCACAAAAAAACACACACCCATGGATCCCTTAAATACTAACATTGACTTTATGTCTACCTAATACCTGTGTCCAGACTGTAGGACCCTTACCTATCCACCGTCTCAGATCTTTATTTTGACATGTGAGTGTCCTCCTACTCACCAGCTAGTCTACTTCAGAGCCCATTAGCTAATGGATAGAGACATAACTCTTCCCACACGTCCCAAATACAGAGTGAGATCACGCTAAATTATTCAGCAATAAGATAGGATAAACACTGGTGATCTGACACAGGGCTCAGACAGAGGCACATGACCCAGCAGCTTGTTTACTTGCAACTGTCCCGGTCTATCCCCCATTATCACCACTATTGTGTCCTCATTCTTCCTCTACCCACCTTGATCCTTTGTTTTCTCAGGCCTAGCCCTGTCACAAATAAACAACTTGCTGCAGTGGACCCCATTTTGCTCCATCTGTACCCTACTTTATTACTTCTAGTTACACCTGCTCAATCTTGACTTTATACGGTACAGCTGATAGTTATTGGGGCCTTGCATGGTGGTGCTCTCCAGAAAGTCTCCAAGACTCTGCTGCAATTACCCCTGAAGTTCAGCTTGTTGATGCATAGCTACGGCTTAAACCTTTGTGACATCCAACCACTCCTCATGGCACTGCCGCAATGTGTCAGCCTCTCACTCTCTGTAACACACAGCAATTCCAGGAAAGGAAGGGAAAGGGAAGGGGAAGTGGAAGGGAAGGCAAGGCAAGGCAAGGCAAGGAAGCTCTTATAGTTGGATCTTTATTATTATCATGGTAATTATTCTGATTCTTTTACCCTGGTGTTGGATAGGTTCCATATCCCTCAATAGCCTTTAAATCAAAGTGAATTTACATTGTGAAATTCGCATTCAAAATCATGAACAGTTGTGGTCACCAATATGTAAAACATCAACTGGCACAATCACAGGTGATTACTTCTTGATCTACCATGACAAAAAAGATGGTGTGTTCTCCTCTCCTAACATCCTAGTCCTCAGTCATCCGCATTTTCTAGCCATCTTCTCTGTTTATACTCACTTGGAATACCTCTTGACTATTCATAAATCTAAAGCAAAAAAATCCGGAACAACTCACATCCAAATCTGACCTCTAACATTTTTGTTGCCATCCAGTAAAATGGGATGCTCTGTGAACAGAAAGTGATCCAACAGCATTTTGTTGGTGTGTGTTCCAAGTTAAAAAGGTGAACAATATTGAGACTCTGCAGTCATGGGCTTATGAAATGAAAATCAATAGTAGTGTCAAGTGTCACTGAATAACTGACTATAATTGGCCTGATTGTCCATATGATTTCCATTGGACTTCGTGGGTAATATTGATACATGATCATGGAGTGGCTTTTTATTTTGCTGTTGCTGTTGCCCTACAAAAAAATATGAAGATGATCCTACCCCTTATAACACTCTGGAGTGTTCAGTGGAAGCCTCAGGTAGCTGAAGTCCTATCATCTACAAAACTGTGTTCCAACAATAATCCTCTTTGTGTGGCATTTTGCTGTAACGTCAATTTTACAAATATTACAGCCAGCACTTTCCTTTGCAGCTACAGAACTTTGCAAGACTAAAAAAAAACTGCTATGAAAACTTTCACCTTTTTAATTTTTTTTTTAATTCTGTCACCACTATTGTGCTAATGCTAGTTACAGACATTTGTGTGCGCCTTTTTGTGTTATTATTTGAACAGAAAATATATTTCATAGATATTTTTATATTAGGGTAAATTATCGAAATACACTGTCCACGGAGAAAAAGTAAGAAATGAAATATTATAGTTAAAGCTTTTGAGGACTTTAGTGTATCAGTCTGAAATTGTCAAAAAAAAAAAAAAATCACAATTTAAAATAAATACATTCAAAGAAAGTCAAATTTATTATTGAATATCCTAAAATCTTCTTTGAATATGAAGTTTCCTTTAAATTCTCATTCTGTAATATTGAGAGTAACATGAAAAAGTTATGCTTTGATAAATACAGATTGAATAAAGACCAATTTCTGCTTCCTTTGATCCAGAAATTATTGAGGTTTTGCTCAAGGTACTTGTGGTACTTTTATCTCAGGAACTTGTGAAGGCGTAGTACCCATGGGGTTGTTAAAGGCATTGAACAAATGTTTCAAAGGAGCCAAAGTGACACCAGTGCAAAGGACTGACAGCATTACCCGTATTGAAGATCTTTTCACATCAGTAATTTGAAAATTCTACTTTTGTTGTGTTTTAGAAGCGAGTAGGTTCTACTTTGCTAAATTAGAATGTGAAAAATGTCTTTTTACTTCTCCACTGGGGCAAGACAGGAAAATCATGGTAGTCTGCAAATGAAGGACACAGAGCATCACGAGGCAATTTTTCTAAAAAGCAGATCTGGAAGAATTAACACTAAACTACAGTCAGTATATCTTTGGCCAGCTGCCAGGAGTGAAAAACTTAAGCTCACTGCAGAGCAGCACAAAGAAAACATGGGGAAAAAAAGTCAAATTTTAGGGTTTTCCCATTGTCTTCAACATACTTAATTAAGAATTGAGGAAGATAGACTATTGAAGGCAAAATGAAACTCACAGTATGTGAACCAGAGAGAACTAAACTAGAGAAATATAATTTAAAAGAATTTATGGCAATGAATACATCTAAGAGTCATACAATTTTTATATTCAGATAGCATTACAAAAACATTAGGATCATTGCAGAACTCAGAAAGTGGAACAAATGTTTAATATATGACCCTATTCCATGCTACAAAACAAAGGAACTTACTTTCTTAGAAAGACATAATGAAAACTAAAAAGGTTGGTTGTTTTTTTTCTAAAGTATATTAATGGATTGATGGATTAAGGCATCAGTTTCAATCTTTTTTTCTCCTGACAGGTCATTCACAAATAAAACTGTCAGATATAAAGAAAATGCAAACAAGTTTATTTATATTATTCCTTATATTCCAGAGCCATAGAATCATAGAACTTATCAAATGGAAAAATATTTCAGAGTCTGTAATCTAATTTCTGTCTCTGAGAACTTCCACAAGATTCAGCACCTGAGTAGTAAGAGTTCAAAAGAAAAAAAAAAAGTATTATATTTTCTGTTAATTAAATCATATAAATCATTAAGTGTTGCTCTTTAGAGTACTTTATTTTGGATGCTTAGAATCCTTACTTATTCTAGATTGTCTGTTGGTGGGTTTGTGTGTGACAGATGCCACCTCCTTTACAAAGACCTGCCAACAACCAGGGCTTCAGGGTCATTGAAACCTGATTACTTTCTTTCAGGCCATTATCTTGCCTTTGTCCTGCACTTGCTCCAGCTGATTAGAATGACCACAGGCTAGACTCAACTGGAGCATAAATGGGGCCTTGTTGGCAAGGCGATTTGAGTTGGTCATCCTCAAAGCAGCAGCTTTGCAGTTGGGGACTCTCTCCTTATATTGGGATACTGTCCAAGGAAACTTCCCAGGATTGGGTGAGCCCTCAACCACCTGCTTGGTGAATGAATAGATCTGGCTATATTCCTGAGTGGAGCCCTCACCTCCTTTAGGGTGAGTGCCCCCTTTCTGGGGACCCTTGAGTGGAAGGGTTTCCCTTTTATGAATGGGTGTGTACATATCTTGGCTAATCTTTCTAAAAAGGAATAGTCACAAAATTTAGGAATTAATGGTGTAGTATTATATTTCCGCCTGACATCTGAACTGGTGATTCACTTTGTTCTGTCGGAGTGCTGGGTACTTTTTGGCTGTAATAAATCTGCATTTTGAGTAGCTACTCTGCCTGTTTTATGGGTGCCTCCCAGACACTGTCGTAATAAATATAGCAGAAATAAAAAATAAATACTGCCCTTCCCACACCTCCTGCCAGCACCCCCCCAACCTCACCCCCCCCCACCCCCCCCACCCCCAGCCTCCGATTATGTGGTCGAGATTATACTGGTGTCTGGGCAAAATAAGAGATAAACAAAAAATCATTGTATGCATCCCTTACAGGATAATAATATCTATTTTATGGCCTTTTTCCAGGACAGAAGCAATACAAAAATAGATAAACCAATCCCTAAATATTATATAGACAAAAGGTACTACTCTAAAGTTGCACAGATTGCATTTATACACTGTCCTTACATCTACTTTAACATGAAGGAAGCAGGGGGACACTGCTTTCCCTTTAACCATATGCTATATTCAAAGCTGATATAAAAGTAATTTTCCTGGTAGTAAAGGGAGAATTGACAGCTGCCTCAGTGTTCACACACCAAAAGCATCTGAAGAATTGTTTCCTGAACACAATAACTGTTTGCCCAAGCTTTTCATAATGAACTTTTTAAATTTTTCTCTGTCAGTCTCATCAAGTCATTAATCATTTTTGTTGTTCTTTTCTAAATTCACTCTAATGTTGTCAATATTTTTTTTTCTGATGTTATGAACATTACAAAGTAAGAAGTTATTACTGTCAATATTCATTGCACCTTCTCTGGAGCACGATAAAGTCATGTGTGACACAGTAATAAATCTTCCCAATCAGGTTTGTTGTTTTTTGGGTTTTTTTTTTTAATACAGTTAATTTTTTCTGCCAAAAAAATTTGGTAAACTGAGAAGCTTTGATAATTATTTACTAAAAATTTAATGTTTTAAACTGATGTAACTACTACTATGATAATGAAGTGATGATGAACCTATGACATTTGAGTCAAAATCAGCAAATTAAACCACAGTCAGTAACTTATAAATATACTTCCACCATCCTCTTCCCAGCTAGCATTTTCAGTGTTGCTGAAGAAGTTTTCATTCTTAGGAAAACTGCAATTAAACAAGATGTTAAGAAGTAACTGAAGAGAGATAGGATATAGAAAAGAAAAAGGTTTTCTAAAGTGTGCTTTTCTTCTCAATGTAACAAAATAAATTCAACATTATTCTGCCTTTTGGGACAACTAAATGTTTGATAATATAGATAAATACTTAAGTCCAAGAAGCCAAAATTGTGAGCAGAAGTGCTCTGAAATTCAGGGCTTCTTGATGTGCAACCAGTGAGAGTAATATTCCTCTTGAAATTTTTGAATGGTAAATTTTATTACTATGGTAGACAAGAACTATGGACCTTAGATCGCAGCTCCAGCCAACAACAACTGAAAGCAAAACTCATTTCCAGAGTTTACTTTACCATCAGTGTTTTCCTTAGACTAACAAATGTTCTATAAAAATGTCAGTTTGGTTCTTTTGAAAACTGTGAAAGAAAATATATTTTTATGTCAATTTTGATAAAAGTGGAGAGCTTCTGAGGTAGTACTCTAATGGGAGTAACTTCAGTATTTAGTATTTATGGAGAATATCATCTAACCATTAATTAGCATGCATTTGTCCTCACTTAAACAAAACAAAACCACCAACAGAAAAGGAATAAAAATTTTTTATATTTGGAATCTAATTTTCCATGTCATGAATTGTCAACAGCTTAGATGTAAAAGTTGTAGTGAGAATTTCAGAGGTTTATGAACCAAATAATTTGAAAACCAGGTATTTATATCTCTTGGTTAAAAAAAAAAAAAGTTCTTTAAAACAAAATATTTGCTATTGAACAGGAAGAAAAAAAAAAAATCTTACTTTTCCGCTTCTTTGTAAATGTAAAGCACATTAACATCTCCATTCCTTGTCAAATTCAGTAATTTTGTGGATTTTCATGATTGACAAATTTATCAGCTATTAGTCTCCTTTTTCCTCAGGTACACACCTTTTTCTTTTTTTTTTTTTTTCCCCCCCCTCAGAAACTGTATGCTGTTTCCAAACTCATATAAAATTTAATGACAATCATTAAAAAGTAATCTTGTCCTGTGTAACAAGTGTGTGTTGGGAATGTCTAAAGAAAGTACTTAGCTGTCCCCATTGCATGGACTTGAACTGAGATTTAAGCCTGTGTGTAGGAGTTCGACATTAAATATAATTATTTGTTGGTCTACCAATATGACTAATTACCAACTAAAGTAGAATTGCACTAAAAATCAATATCCCCCAGAAGTACAGATAGTATTATGAATAACCTGAGGAATATATTCTTCTGAATCTTGCAGTAGCAGTGCAATTATAGACAAATAATAGTTAACAAAAAAGTTTAAAGTATAATTTGGAATATTTAAATTTGAAGCCACATCCTCATTAGTTTAATATTTTGGAGAAAGTTCTGGTTATAACTGATGAGTTTCATGAAAATCCTGGATACAAACTTCTACCCTTTGCACTACAGAACCTGTATTGGTTTGAGATGGAGTTACCATTTTACCATGAGCACCTAATATTTCGTTGCTTGTACTGTGAATTCCACAATGAAAGAAAAAAATATCCCTTCATCTGTGCATACTCTAGGTGGAGTGCCTTACATATGACTGGGATAGTTAAATGCTACTGCAATAAAAAACAAAGTATACCCCAATCAAACTCTGTAACTGATGACTTAGAAGGTTTCTGACATAAGCAACTGATGGCAAAATATAACCCACAGTTTTTTAGATACAGTGATGATGTTTATGTGCTTTCCGCTTGTGTAAGTGAAAACTGTTAGAAAATTAGTGAAATAACCAATGAGTCAATAGATACCGTGGTTTTCAACACAAAAAGAAGCAAGTGTTTTTATGGATCCCCATGGCATATGGCTTCACATCATGAAGTTGTATTCATCATCACATGATGTTGTATTGGCACAACATTAACTTCACTTGATTCATCCATGAAAATAGTGATCAGATTGGGATTGCATGTGCTAAATGCATTATAATTTTGAAAAATGTCAAAATGAAGTCTAGCTTGACCAAACTTATGTGTTCCAGTTTCCCTAGCTTCTTGTCCTTCATTTTTGACTTGCCTTTAGTTATGACAATTTATTTGAAATAAGTCTATTAAGCAATATATTAAGGCAATGTAGTCCATCTAGCTTTTCATTTAGAGGAACTGTACATCCATCAGTCATGTTTATAGATTATAAAGATTGTATACATGACTTACCTTTTTCTATAATATAGTACTTATTAATATTTTAGATCAATGTAGAGGTTAAATTTTAGATCTGCTTATAACTTCCTGCAGCACTTTCTTTACATATTCTATCTTGCATAATATGCATATCTGTACTGTGACATACAAATTATTGATCAACATTTTATAAAGTAGGTACAAAAGATTTGTTTCTACTGGTATATTAGACTATATAGTCTAATTATATAGTCTAATTATATAAAAAGTTTGCTGCTGTTTTACACATATGATTTATGGGTCCATCTTCCAATATAATGAAAGACTGCATAATTAAAGAAAATAAAATGAAAACTACACATAAGAAATCTAAAATATGGACCCCTAGGAAATTTTATTTTCTTACATAAAGCACTTGAGAAAACTCCCATTTTTTTAAGCAGTTTCATCCAATCTCTAATTAAAGACAGCTTTTATTAGCTTTGTTTTGCTTTCCTCTTTAAGCTTTAGCAATGCTACAGAATAAAGCACAATCAAAAAATACAGCATGGATAATGTGACTATTCACTGCTACAGATCACTACATCTGAAAATCACTCCTTAAGCTTGTGGTGTCATTCCCTGGCAGTACGACATATAGATCCTAGGTTAAGAACAGTTTCATTGTCATAGGTTTTGCTAAAGACTGAGCCTTCATTCCATGTAATTGAATATGCCTTTAAATTAGCCTGAGTATATTTACATAGGCAAATTTCATGACATTTCTACTTCGAAGACAGGGACTTTGGGTGTCAGTGTATTTTTCTTTTCCATCCCAGAAGGGAATCTGAAATAACATCACTTCATACAGAGAGAGACTGTTTTAAAGGAGAGCGATGAAATTAGATAATCAAGAGGCCCATCTGAACTATGAGTTAGCAAAGTAATCAAGAACTAGTTTACAGCATTCAGACTTCTTCTTTGATCAACATCAAAAGACACAGTTTATATCAGCAAGAGTAGCAGGACCAACAGGCAGTAAACTTGTGGACATTCTGTTTGAATTCTGCACTACAAAAAATCCTCACTCTTCTCACCTTTCTGGTTACTGATCATTAAAAGTTAATGTCCCAGTGCTACCTTCACTGGGACACTGATTGCTTTCACTGCAGTGCTTTCCAGAAAGATAGCTCTATACAGTTATTCCAGGACATTTCACGGCAATCTAACTACCTATATACTTTTTAATTTACCATGGCTTGCCTGCTTTCACTCAAGAGTTGAGTAGCACCTGCATTTACAGAGTGTAAATGTTAGCAATAAGAAAGCTTCAGTATACACATTGCTCATAACAATACCACTGTGGAGAATGTTGATATCTTCAATAAAAAGCTTGCTTGTTAACATCTGATAGGATGAAAACGCAGCACATATTATGCTATACTATGGAAAAAAATGCTTGCAGTCTTTTCTTTGTGTTTCATAAATTTTAGTGCTGGAGAACTGTGGAGTTTATTGATTGAGTTTTAATACCTGCCTTGCAAATTTGATTACACAGAGCAAGTCTGAAGAGAGAAGACCTGCAGGAGGCAATGCTCTTAAGAATTTTCAGTTCCTCTTCAGATTGATTTCTGGTTGTGAAAAGGACTTTGGCCCCTGGAATATTATTTTTACCGTTACAATTGAGAGCTCCTTGGGACCATATTTGGGGAAATCCTTCTCCATTATGTTATTCTCATCTTATAAATATGCTGGGTCTCAGTTAAACATGCTTTTATGATGAGGATCAGGGCTTTGAGCTTGTTTGAAGTCTTTAAGTCAATAAATAAAAGTTATATGAATAACAGAAAGTACTTTAAATCAATACAAACAATTTTATATCAACAAATACTTTATGTCAATACAACATGTTAAAATACATTACATTAACACTTCATCAGATATGATCAATCTACATACGCTTGTGGCAATCCTTTCAAGTGAAGTGAGCTGATTCAGACCATATGGTTTCATGACTAAATGCTTAACACTGCTGTAGTTAAACGAGAGTGTTACAAAGAGAAACAGATTTGTAGCCAACTACTCTGGAACTTTAAGGGTTTTTAAAAAATATTATTATTATTTCCCCCAACTATTACTCCCTGTAGGTCTTTCAGCGTTTACATTGTCTGCTTCCTTCATGGGCAGGTTCTCAGACTTTAATCTCTACTGACCAATCATAACTCCTTCCTGCTCTTGCCCCTTGCACTTCCTCTCTCACTCTTGTGCTCTCCACAGGTATTGCAGCTCTCGACTACTGAAGAAAACAGTGAGCAATAGAGAATACAGTGCCAGATGTTCCTCGTCATCATCTTTCTTTTTTATTTGGGAAGCAATAAAACCTCACCAACAGAGAGTGACTTCTCACAAAGGCAGTAAGGCTTTTAGGTATGAAGGACATCAACCTAAGCACTTTCATGACCGGGAATGTACTTAGCAAAGGCTTTGCTATTTTAGGGTTTCCTGCACCAGGGCCCATAATTAATGTCACAGTTATGTGATATTTTATATCACCAAAAAATTAAAAATGGTACAAAAATATCTTCATTTTTACCAGAAGTGCTTTATAGGATTTAGTCAGATATTTTACTTTATATTTTCCATACTAACATAGTAGAACAGTTGGTTTTTTTTCTCTTTTGATAATTGTTAAGTTTAACCGTATGTTTCTTCAAACCATGAACACGATTCAGAACCCAATAGACCCAGGTCCATATGGACAGTGATCCAGTACAACAGCAGTCAAACCAGTGTTAAGAGGGGTGTATTTTGAAAGGAAGTGCATCCTCTACTCCCTGACAGCCAGATATTAGTTACTAAACACTGATAGTTTACTATATACTGATTTTCAATTTAAATGTTAGCCTAAAAATTAGCTGTTCTGCAAGCCTCTTGCTTGAAATTTTTTAATGCTTTGATATCATATTTGGAGAAGAACTGAAACCTCATTTTGTTGATTTAAGCCTGAATCTTCATTTCCAGCCAAAGACAGTAATATGTAAGTACATCTCTTTTCATAGATGGTAGGAAATAACCAATTATTTATATTAAAATATAATAACCAAAGTTACTGTAATACATACTGACAGTATGAAAAAACAGTTGACATAAGTCAGGTATCTGCAAGAAAATTACTAATTGACTATCTTAATAAATTAGTTTAATAAAAATGTCTTTGTATAGATTTTACTGTTTATATCAGAAAAACATGAGTTTTAAAATCCTTTCTCAACCACTTGTCCGTATTTCTAATAACATTAGTTTAAATACCTTTTTAAATGATTGACTGAAATGATACTATTTCTTTTGGCAAATAAAGCAAATAATTATATATTATAATGATTATATCCCCTTGAAAACAAAAAGAATAAAAAAGTTCCATCTTATATTCTATTATCATATTTTGGGAAGATGAAAACTGAAATGTTATAATGTTTGTTGAGAACACATTAAAACACAGTTTCCATCCTTTCTAACAGGTCTCCATTTCAGTGACTGCCTTATCTCTTCCATTTGATGACAATGCAGTAGCAGCCTGTTTGTTTATACATTGTCAAAACCCCCAAGTTTTTGTGGTGAAATTTCTAGAATAGACTGTCATTGACTAGAAGTGAAAACTATTATTTTCTCACGTACATGATTGTCAGTAACAAAATAATTACACTAACAAATAGGTAAGCTTACTACAATGTGTAGTTTTGTTTGGATGTTTTTGAACACAATATGTCACTTTTTAAACTAGGTCCTTCCAACTCCATTGCAAATGTTATTTATTGGTGCCATAAACAGAAATGTTGCCAACTCAAAACAATTTAGGTGGCAGTAGACTCCAAGATTTAACCAGCAATATCCCCTTATTCTATTACTACAACTTGATAGAAATGATAATGGAAGTCCTTTATTTAATTAAGGAAAGTTAAAGTACCTTTTTTTCCACTATATTTAACTCATGGCCCCTCCCAGACATTGTGAATGATAATTCTATAATAGTGAATTGCAGACCGAAAAAGCAGGAGAGAGAGAACAGGAGACAGAGGGAGAGGAAAATAAATACTCACTCGTGTCACATTTTATTCTGAGTCATACAAAGAATCAAAGAATTAATGGATTTCCATTTTTAAACTACTTGGCAAAAAAACAAAACAAAACAAAACCCATTCAATAAACAATAGGAAAAAAAACACACAGAGAAAACTGAAGACCTTTCCTCCATGTCCATTTTCATGCATTTTTCCACCACACACCCCCTGGATGCTTCAGGATGCTGATGATCCCAGTTATTTCTGACATTCCCAAAATTCTCTCTCTCACACAAGATGACAGATTCAATTGTATTTGAGTAAGCCGTTTTGAAGGTTCTTCCAAAGTGTCACTTCAAAAAAAGGACATCCATTTAGTGGACATTTGATTAGCTCACATCTATACCACAGAACTGACAAAAAAATGCAGATATTGTTTCTAATTTTGCTCTGTATAATTCCATCCATCTCAATACTGTTTTTCCAGTGATTATAGGTTGCTTTTTAGCTTGGAAAAAAGCAGCTTTATCATCGAGACAAATCCAAATCTTGTCTAACTTAGCAAACCAAATGTTACCATTAGCAGAAGAATTGCTCTCTGTTCCATTTGATGTTTATCTTCATGCTTGACTTTCAACGTATTTTGAAACATCTTTGCATGGCAGGTAAAGCAGAGCAGGCTACAGGCATTAGCCAGTTTAACGTCAACTTTTAGTCTGAGTTAATGTAATCTCTAAGCAATTTTCTCAAACATTAAAAGAAGAAATACATTTAAAAGTAAAGAAAAGATGGCTGGGATTTAGCAGTCACATCAGCCTTCTGTCTGTACTGGGCTCCCACCCACTTTGTGTTAATTAAGCTAGTGGTTATGACAAAACAATTTTATTAGCAAGGGCCAAAGATGTTGAACAATAGGTCACAACACTTGCCAAAATTAAAGAAGAGGAATAAATTATAAGGTATGGAAAACAGATAAGTTGAACATGAACAGTATTTGATAGGCGAGTTATAATCATTGTGTGCATGACTTCAGTGCAATTGTGCAAGTGATAAGAGGAAGTAGTTCTGGCATGATTGAAATCACAAGAACATCTGCCACAAAGAAACAAACAAACCCCAAGACCTTCAAAGTTGTCTTTTTTTAGCAAACTGTATTTAAGCTACTGAATAGGACTTGATCGGTACATAGACTTTGTGTTACTCACTGCAGAAGTGAGCTTAGATCATAATTAAGCCATTCATAAGTTTAAATTTATATAGAACTAGTTTAGTCACTCCTGCTAATCTACAGTTGGAATTTGAATTCAGGTGGCAAATGGCACATTGTGACAGCTTTGTCATTTTGCAGCTATGCTCTCTTTCAGCATGACAGATTTGCTTGTTGCATGTATTATTGTCAAGCAGCTTCTTAATACTTAGTTTTCAAATGACATTTCGTGATCCTATATTGGGTAAATATCTTCAGATAAACCAATGACTTCCTATGTGTGCAAGATGCCAAGCTTTGCAAAGCATCACTTAGCATGTGCAGTATAGAAAGCTACCTTGGAAAGAAAATGTGTTAAATTATTCCTTCTTGTTACTTGGGAAACTATAGCCATTTTATATTGCTGCATTCTTTAATAAAAAATCAGAAATGGTAGTGATCATTTGTCCTATTCTGGTTCCATGATTAATTTAAAAGTCTCTTCTTGAAATTAAAAAGAAACCCAAACAACCAACAGAAAGCCCCCCTAAAACCGAACCACAAAACTATGCCATGTAATGCACAAAAATTGTAAATAAAAAGGTGCAAATTTATTTATTTTCAAATGAAAATAATGTAAAAGAAATGCTATGTATCTTCTACATGTGAGGATGGAAAATATTAAAGAAAGCAGCCCTTGGCACAGATACTAAATGAAGGCCCAGCGTTAACATTTGAACTGGAAACAAAATTCAAAAAAACTAAATTTCGGCAGGCTGAGCAAACATGTAATGAAGCAGCAGCAGAACAGAGACATTATATAGCAAAGTTAGTCTCTCATTTTTCTGGAAAGAAAACCAGCGTAACACTGAAGATGGGGAAGTCACATTAACTTAACCATAGATGTGAGATTTTGGACAACTTTAAGACAGGAAAAAAAAAAAAACAACAGAAAAATAAAAGAAAAATGTAGGAAAATGTGAAAAAATGCAAGAAAGTTTTACAAAAGTTAAAAAGAAGTTAGCATGCCAGACCATCGCAAAACCCTTTGTTAACAACTATCTTATTCTAGAAATCAAAATGTCAATAATTCAGTTAATATTACACTACATAGTACATTATTAGAGAAACTGGAGAAAGTAGAAATTAATAGGAAGTTGGGGAAGCTGCTAGAAAAGGTGCCAGCATATTGAAAGAACTGATGTAGAAGATTGAAGTTGTTAGTACAATTTCTCAGGAATCTGACCTGATATATTTGACATTTTTGTTAGTGTCCTTGAAAACCAAGTATGGGGTGGGTGGGTGTTGTGTCTCTACTTGCTCTTTTCAACCTTCAGACCACGCCCTGCACATAGAGCTGTAAAATGTGCGAACAGGAAGCATCATCAATAGTCAGCAAGATCAAAGTGCAAGAAGGTAGGAACAACCTTGAATCATGGAGTACCAGCAATGGAATAAAGTACAAGGGCATATATTTATGCACTGGAACTAATAATTTCTGATCTATGATGAGTACCTATCATATGGAAATGACAAATGAAGAAAATTTAATATATTTCTTCATCCCAAAATGGTTATAAAGTACCAATGTATTACATCAAGACTTACATGAATATAATCTTACAATGCATCAGAAAAGAATTTTCTTGTGTTCTGTTTAAATCCTCTGATTGTTAATGGGACAGATTTTCTTAAATACATGGTATTTGAAGTATATGTTAAAGTATGAAAGCACAGGTAGATAAAGAATTAGATTTTTTTTAAAAAAGGAAAATACTGCTTTTTAACTAAAAGGAAAAATCAGTTTTTCTTTAGCTAGCAGACTTCTTGGTACCCATTGTAGATACTAATTCTGGATTTATTAATTACAAAGTATTTACATTATGTGTCCCATTCATCTGGAGAATTTCATACTGTTATTTACTCCCTTCAATGTGGCTTCTAAAGCAGAATTAGGGCTGTCAGTGTGGGGGGACAGATAAACAGAATAAATAACATGGGATACAACAAAGATGCTTTCTTCCTATAGAAAGGACTAATCAACACAGATCTAGATCTTCTACTTCATTTTTTTATAGGCCTCTCCCGAAAATGTAGTCTTTCTCTCAAAAACTAAAAAGGGATGACTTTTTTAAAAAGATCTAGCTGGAAGAGGAACTTGAAAATTTCTGTTTCAGTCTCTGGACAGCAGAGAGACCTTGGAGGATGGCTAGAGAGAATTCATCTTCTGAGTGAACTGTATTTATTTTCTGCCTCTAGGACTTCAGCTCACGTTTTCCTCTCTCTGAAGACATGTGATAAGTTGATGTTGACCAGCTGCCAGATGCCTGCTTACCTACTCTCATTTTCCCCAAAAACAAGACAATAGGGTGAAGAAGATCATGGATCAGGATAAAGACAGGGAAATCACTTACCATAAAGGGCTCCAGCATAGGCTCTCCAAAGGCTGCAGTCCTTCACAATGACCTGCTTCAGTGTGGGTCCTTCCCACAGGCTACTGTTCCATCAGGACTTATCCTGCTCTTGCATGGAGTCCTCCATGTGTGCAGTGTGGATATCCACTCCACCATGGTCTCTAAAGGCTGAAGGAAATAACTGTTCCTGGTCTTTCTAGGTGCTGTGAAGAAATCTCTGCTCTGGCACCTGGAGCGCTTCATCCCTTCTATTCTTCCTCTCACCTTAGTGCTCAGAGAGCTGTTTCTCACACTTCTTCCCTCACTCCTCAGTAGCTTTTTGCACTTTCTTACACACATATTCCTTGACGTACCACTATCTTGGCTGAAAGGCTCAGCTGTGTCCCACGGTGGGATTGCTGGAGCAAGTTGCAACTGGCTGATTCTGACCTGAGGCATCCCTGGCATCTCCTCACAGAGGAGGTCTTGCTGCTGCCCAACAGCATACACTTGACCATGGACACCCAGAGCTGTTCCCCATAGCCAGCCAGCACCTCAACCTCCGGTTTGGCCAGCATCACCCCATTTCACCAGCCAGGCATTCATACCGCTGGCTGGCCAGGCAGAACTTATCCACAAGGCATCTGAACCTCTGCTCCAGCTGCAGCCTTTCTCCCTCAGCAGAGTCACTCTGCCCCACTGGTGAGACAGACTCCGTTTCCCCAGCTGGTCAGCCACAGCCTCTAACCCTGATGGTCAGCCAGAGCCTCTTTTTCCGGCTGGGCATCCAGGGCCCAATTCCCTCTTTCCCCGAGACGGCCAGCCAGCCAGAGCTCTTTTCTCTGCCCGACCATTTCCCCTGGCCAGCCAGCCCAAGCCCTCTTCCCCCTGACCAGCCAGTCTGTGCTTTCTTTCCCCCACCAGTTAACCAGGGCCTGATTCCCCAGCTGGCCAGACAGAGCTCCTTCTCCCCTGGCCAGCCAGCCGGGGGTTTTTTTACCTTGGCCAGATAGCCAAGGGCCAACTCCCTGGCCAGCAAACCTGGTTGGCCAGTCAGAGTTCTTTTTCCTCTGACTGCCCAGCCAGAGCTTTTTTCCCCCTGGCAGGCCAGCCAGGGCCAAATTCTCCCAGTCAGCCAGAGCCCTCTCTCCTTCAGCTGGCCAGGGAGATGGTCAGAGACCATTTCACCAGCCAGCCAGGCAGTGCCCTATCTTCTTGGCTGGCAAGCCAGAGTCCATCTTCCCCAGCCAGTCAGGGGAGAAACAGCTCTGCCATTGCTTATGTCATGTCTCATGAGCTCCCAATATGTCATGGTCTAATACAGCCATGGTTTCTGTTTAGATCCCTGACCGGTTTTTCTGTAATTTCATCACCCCATTTGGTGCCTCTAGTCTCTGTGCTGCAGTTCTTTGGGTACCTCAGAGCTGCAAGTAGCAAGCACTTAGCGCTATTATAAATGTTCTCTGAAGCTGTTGAGGCAGCGTTTCCCAAAGCCTCTGCAGTATTTCTCCTTCAGTCTTCTCATGCCATTATTTTCACACTGTTGTTCTCATGGCCTTGCACCTATAAACCTCAACAGTGCTGTTATGGGAGGTTTCATGGGAAGCAACAACTCTTTGCTGGTCACAGGTTGGGGGAACAATGGGGATAAAACCATCTTTCCTCAACTTCATTACCTTGTTTTGTACATCTTAGTTTATGTTGGCAAAATCCAACCATATTGTAAAACAGAGTAGTTATTTAATCATTAATTATTTTATAATCTATGATTCTTTATTTTATTTATTAAGTGAATTAGAATCTAATTAATTATAATTTACTTAATTATAAAACATTTTAAATTTATTTTTTAAATGAAAATCATTATCATTATTTAATCATTATTTTTCAGAAGTGTACAGTATTGGAGCTTAACAACCAATGTACGGTATTTGCACCTGATCGCCATCCTCCAGTCAGCACTAAGAGCATCATAAACCCCCAAAATGGAGATTAAATGAATACGGAGGATACAGTGCATAAATGATACAGTACAGCTACATCATCCCACAAGACCCCCTTTTGGGGAGGGGGGTGTGTGTGTGTCACCAACTCCTTGATGTTTGAGCCCTGCAGCATTATGCTATGGCATCACACTGTCTCAGTAGTCCTGCACAGCTAGAGACAGAATTTTGAGCCGTCTGCATGGTTTCCTGCTACAGCTTTTCCATTCCATTCCATTCCATTCCATTCCATTCCATTCCATTCCATTCCATTCCATTCCATTCCATTCCCCCTCTGCACCTCCACAAGACTGCACTGACCCCTAGCCCTTAATAGGTGGGACAGTCCCACCCACATTTCAGAACCCACCAGTCACAAGACAGCTAACAATCACCAGCCAGCCAATATGGAGGCAACTAACAGAGGCCCTGGAAGGTTCTGGATATAAACAGTTTAAGTGGGGTTTAGCAGGTAAATAAATACTGCCAGAATGGCCAGAAAGAGTGATGAGGTGAAAAAAAGTAAAAATAAAAGCCATGCGGAGAAACAAAACAGTCTTGGCTGCTGGTGTGCGCCATGGCCACAGCGTGGCATGGCACCAGTGCTGGGCCAGAGAGCCGTGGCAGCACTTGCCCCAGAGACCAGCATAGCATGGGGCTTCAGCCGGCAGCTCTGGCAGCATTCAAGAGTAACATCCTGCCAAACTAGACATGGATCTGCCGGCCCTCACTGCACAGCCTTGGGTGGAGCTCCAGTCGTAGGGCTGGAGTTTCGGGCAGGCTCCTTCTCCACACTGGTGAAAAGAACCTGGAAACCCTGAGGGTTCTTGCACATTTCTTGCTCTGAATTCATTGCAAATTACTCTTGGCTTATAGTGTAAAGACACCTTTTGCAAACCCAGAATATAGAAAAATCTTACTGTTAAAATATGTAAAAATTGTATTTTAAAGAGTATTGACACATGGAAAGCTGAGGCATTTTTAATTAAAATCTATAGTCAACTCTTTCTTCAGAGATGTGGTGTATTTACACCTGCTGAACTTCTACCCCTTTAACTGAATGGCAGATACTTGTGAGATTTCCTTTCCAATTAAAAGTCACCTAGCCACTGTATCAGACAAGCAAAGTTCCCACATGCAAAGTGAAATGCTGCAAGTTGAAACTATTCTGAAGTAGTCTAGAAATTTGCAATAGTTACTCAGTTTTCCTCCTTTGCAAGCTGGAAGAAATCTAACCTCACAATTCATTTTTAAAAATCCTTTTCCGTGACGTCTTCCGATTTGCAACTTCTAGTAGCAATTCTCAAATTAATCTATGCTTTCTCTTTCAGTTATCAGACACTTTGTACTCATCAGCATAATTTTTCAAACAACTACAAGATTGGACGTCTCCAGAGATGTCATTAATTGTAATCAGAAAATGGTGTTTCTCAGTTGTGGTGGGCTGACTTTAGCTGGCTTCCAGATGCCCACCCAGACACTCTCTCACCTCCCTCCTCAACAAGACAGGAGGAGAAAATATGATGGAAAAGTTCATGGGTTGAGATAAGAATAGATTACTTACCAGTTACCCTCACAGGCAAAAGCAACTTCAGTTGCGGAAATTAGTTTAATTTATTGCCAAATAATAAGAGAGTAAGATAGTGAGAAATAAAAACAGGATGAGAAACACCTTCTCCCCACCCCTTCTTCTTCCCAGTCTCCACTCCTAGCTCTTCCATCTCCACCCCTCTGAGCAGCACAGGGGGATGGGGAATGGGGGTTGTGGTTAGTTCATAACTCTGCCTCTGCTGTTCCTTCTTCCTCATGCTCTTACCCTGCCCCAGCATGGGGTCCTCCCACAGGATACAGTCATTCACAGCCTTCTCCAAAGTGAGTCCTTCCCACAGACTGCAGTTCTTCACGAACTGCTCTAGCAAGAGACCTTTCCATAGGTGCAATCCTTCAGGAATGGACTGCTCCAGCATGGGTCCTCCATGGGCCACAGTTCCTGCTAGAAACCCTGCTCCTGCCTAGGCTTCTATCCACAGGCTGTAGTTCCTGCCAGGAGACTACTTCTGCTATGGTGGATATCTGTTCCACCATAGTCTTCTCCACAGCATGGGAACCTCTGCTGGTGAATCCATGCTGGGGTGCCTGCATCGCCTCCTCCCCATCCTCAACCTTTCCCCTTGGGGTTCACAGCGCTGTTTCTTGCACTGCCTCCCTCACCCCTGACTGCTGGCCAGCATTTTTCCCTTTCTCACATAGGCTCATCCCGGAATGCCACCATCATGGCTATGGGGCTCTACTATGCACTGCGGTGGACCTGGCTGTGTCTGGCCCCAGGCACCCCTGGCCTCTGCTCACAGAGGTCACCCTGCAGCTCGCTGCTGCCAACGCCTTGAAGTGTTAGACATGAGCCACTGTGGAAGGGAGATAATGATCCATGTCCTCCCTCACAGATCAGATGATGTTCCAAGCTCCAGGCACCACTCGAAGCAACTAGAAGAAATCATAATCCAAAAAAACAAACTTTGAGTTATGACTGAATGCTGTGATCTGCAACGCGTTCTTTCTGCTTGTGGCCATATGACACTGAGTCCTGTTACGTCTACTCTCTCAAAACTGAGGTAGTTGGTGAGAGCTCTCTTCTGAAAGGGAAGTAATATTCTTTCATAGGCAGAGGGAGGATTAAACCCAAGTACATTTAACCCTTAGAGAGACACCTGCCCAGATTTTGCATGTTGGGGTGAGCAAGAGAGAGAGGTAGAGAGCAGCAGAATCTCTTTCTTCTAAAAAGAAAAACCAGCTGTAACTTCCATCTCTTTTTAGCTCAGTTCTGCACCTTTGATAGATTTAGGCAGCAAATACTTTGTATGTTCAATCTTATAAAGATTCAGTTGTTTTGATATATTTCTAGAGGGGAAAACTTTAAGCTATGGATAAAATTGTTTTATGGAAAGGTAAAACATCTCCCAATAACAACTGGGAAGAATTTTTGTAAATTACAGTAATAAATGTGGGCACATGTGTTTTAAATGTCTCTCTAAGGTTTGGATGCAGAAGCATGTATAATTAATGGAACAGTTACATGATTTTTTTTTTCCTAGATTGAGCTTGTAGGCCCTTTTGTCTGTAGCTGTTGGTGTTTTTAATTTTGAAGTCCTTATTGCTGTCTCCTAGGACTCTAATACCACCAAATGATACTGTAACTTATCTTTAACAGTAAAAATATTAAAGAAAATTGTAAAACTCAGAAGCATTTTGTGGGTGGTTGTATCACAGATCCGCCCTCAAGAATCTTACTCTTTTTAGCTGTGATCCATTCTTATGGTCCCCGTGTCTAACAAGAGTTCAAGTCTGTCGTTATGGCAAGTCCAATTTTAACAATGGAAGGACAGACTCAATACAATAGAGAAACAAGGTTCTTAAAACAGTTCTTTAAAACTGTACTTTTGCTGTGGTTTTCTAATACACGGAACCTGGGAATTTAAGAATACAGAGCCTGAGGATAGCTCTTGAGAAAATGAGGGTTGAGTAGAAATCATCTTACAGATTCTGCACTCTTTAATTACTAGGGCAATTTTAGGCAGGCCTTATGCTCAGAAAAGCTCTGCTGCTGTTGCCACCCTTGATGATGCCTTTCGTGGATATTTAACAACTTTGGTCCTGTGGTAGAACTTCTTCCTCTCTGCGGCTCATTGCAAGAGCAATCCTCTAATTTTTCCATATGACCTGATACTCCAGACACCCTCCACAGCAATAGCAGAAATGCTGTTCCTTGCTATGATCCGTAAGATATCAACTCTGCATCTCAACCCAAAGTACCACCAAACTCGGGAAAGAGGCAGAGAACAAGTCAGTAACTCACTGCTGCAAACGTACGGGCAGTTCCCCTGAGATCAGTTGTGTTGCTGACATGAACCAGTGTTTTCACAATCAGGATCCTGTCTAGCACAGGAAATGAAAAACATACTACTGCAAATTAAACACCAGGGGAGATTTAAGTAGACAGGATGGAATTGCTTTATTTGGTATCTAAATAGCACACTGGAGTGCTAACATTGCTATTCCTTTGAATAGTTTGATGGAGTTTTTAATGACCACAAGATCATTGAAAAGTTGCTTATTTGTGGCCATAATTGGAAAGAGAGGGGAAAAGCCAGCTTTATTTTCCTTTTAACATTCTAAGGTGCGAAAAAGAAGAGGAAGCAACAGCATGAGATAGAAGAGAACACAGGACAAGAAAACCGAGAAGTTTCCTTTAAAAGAAGGGAAAATATACAACCTGTTTGATTCTATAATGTCTTACACATATGGTACCCCATACTGGTAATTTTTTATATTTTGTAGGTAGGTGAAACAATATAATATTCACCAGCAATTCTTGCATGAAGTAGCTGCTTTGGAAGTTTTTAGAACAGACTAAAATGACATGATGTCCCCAAGTGAGTTGCTACAATAGATAATTACTTGTCTAGTAGAAAATACAGGTGTGGAATTCATCCTGTCCCATCTTCTAGTCATTTGGATCTCATCTAACGTAATTTCTGTGCTAGAAGAAAGTGTTTTCAACTTTAACCGATGGGAGTAGAAACCTGGAGATCAGTTAATGTCCTATTTTCAAAGTAAATAAGGTGGGCTGCTTAACTCTTTTCACCTAATATATTGTAATAAAGAAAGTAATGATATTTTACATGGAAATGGACTAAACCAGTACTGATTCTATTAGTGAAGGAATTGCTACTTTAGTTTTATTTCTGTGATTAGTTGACCACACAAAGTACTTTGTTGTTGCACAGTGTAACTTCTAGTCACATCATGCAGCATGAAGTTAATTGTCTTTCAGAAGTCTTGTTTACTAGGTTTCCATGGTAACCAAGTTATAATCTCCTAAAATAATGTATGAGTTTTGTCTTAAAAGATCCAATTTCCATAAAGCTATTTTCATTACCATTAATTCAGTTACAATCTTCTAATACTTTACCAATTATGTCCCTTATCAACTTTGTCCAGGATTTGTGTCATGCTAACTAGCTTAAATGTCGCCTAAGTCATCTCACACTTATTTTAAAATATGAGGATTAACTTACGCTGACCTCTTGGAGTCTTTTCAATGTTTTTTAAACACAACTAGAGATGAAGTCTTTGTCACAGAGTGCTTCTAGGCCAGTTTTAAAAATTGTTTCAGGCCAAGATGTGGAGACTTCTTAAATTAGATCATTAAGTTACTGTTTAATATGTTTATAGATAGGGACAAATCAATTTGGTTTCACAATAAAATAGTAAAACCCATCATTAAACAGCTGTTGTGTGAGGCTAATTGGAGGGAATGAGTGTTTAGTTGCATTATACTTCGCAGTTGTTCAAAACAGTGTAACAGCAGAGTGTAAAACAATAATTCAGGAGGAGAGTGATAATGTTAAAGCTGATCATGAAATAAATTTCCTGAAAGATTGATTTTCTTTCCAACTGAATGCAAGCACAATGACAGCTCTGTCGTTCTTCTGCAGCTGTCTGTGCGTATGAGAGAAAGACAGGGATTTTGTAAAATGTAGGGGAAGTCACTGGAAGTCAGACTAAATTTCTGAGCAGACTACAGCCTGCTATGAGTTTTTTCTACTGCATTTAGAGAAATATTTTGTTTAATAACACAGAATTTTACTGTAGGTGCAAAATCTCAATCTTATCTTCTTATGGTCAAGTAGGAGAAAAAAAAAAAAACAGTAGAAAAAAATAAAATAGTGAAACTTCTCTCCATTAAAAGGAAAGTAAATATTTATTTGATTGCTTCCAATTTTCTGTATTGTTATTGACATTTTATTTGTCCTAACTAAAACTGGCCCAAAATCATAGCTATAACATTTTTTAAAACTTTTTGAAATAATTCTTATTATGCTGATATTTCTCCAGTCCAAACTCCTGGGTCACTCATAAATATCAAAGAATATTTGGCATTGGAAATTTCAGCCCAGATGTTATGTATTAACAACATTATTATCTAATTATTTTTCTATCAAACAGAAATAATCATCAAATAGATATTCTCAAATGGTTAATTTTGTCCAAGCAAGCTAAAAGTACTTAGCATCATATGTAATTACTTTCTGATGAGACTATTGTAATTGAGAAGGAGGAAATACCACAAATTCAGCAATAACTTGTTCTGCCACTTCTGTATATGTAGTCTGTTGGTTTTGATAGTCAGCCGTATTTCCTTCATAACCAAGCTCAGAAATTAAACTGCTTGTAGCAGTAGGAAAAAAATTCTTAGATTCTTGTGAAAAATGGTATTAAAATATGAAGGTCTACCTGTTATGTTATTATAAGTGTTTGCTCCTATAACCAGTCTATACCAGCAGACTGGTAAGAAGAGACATTAACTTTACTTAAATATATACTGCCTTGTTTAGTTCATGTTTATTTTGTTCTGATTTTTATGACACTTTTTAATATCTCTCGGATTTAAGATCTCTTGTAGATGTCACTGAATATATACATCATACCAGTTATGACATTTTGTAGTTGTATAGCTCTCCATAATAAATTTAGTGTTTTATTATATCTAATCTCATTATATTATTAGACCACTTCAAATAACAGAAAGAAACAACAGGAAGAAAAAAAGGAAAAAATCCCACACGCTCCTGTAAGATCTGTTCATAATAGATAAGTCAAATAGATAACGTATTGTCCTGATTTCGCTGGGACAGAATCACAGGCCTGCCATGGTCTGCAGGCTGTTAGCAGTTTGGAGTCAGGCAGGGCAGCTGACCCCAGCTGGCTCACAAGTGTATCCTATACCATAAGTATACCTGGGGGAGGGCCTTCCTGCTCACTGCTTTCCTGTTTATTGAGACCACTGTACAGTCACTGGGCTGAGTATAACTTTGTAGACTTTATATTGGCTGTTTCACTAAACTTGGTTTTATTTCAACCCCCAGATCTCTCCTTTTCCAGATGTTCCTTCTTGACTGGGAAGGGGTCATTGGATGATAGAGCAACTGCTGTAGTTTAGCCCTGGATATGGGCTGAGCATTGACATCTATACATCTCCCTCTCAATGGCTCTGTTACTCAGATATTGTAAACAAATAACACTCCACTGAAAACACAGCATCTGGCCCAAAAGTAGAGAAAACCTTCCTATTTACTTGGAATTCTTTTCCCTTGGTCAGACACTGTTAAGATTTATAAGCAAAAGGAGAGGATATATTACAGATAAACCTGAGAGTTGGCCATCTGTATTACAGGGCTCTGAATTCAAATAAATGGGTATGATTTCCATCACTGAATACTTTCTGGCTTATGAACACCATGTCAAAAATAAAATTTATATCACTTTGGTGTTCCAGTGGGAAAACTGTCACAGGTAATACTAGTGAGGACTATATATTGATGGATTTTACAGTTTTATGACATTAGCAATACTTCCATGAACATTTATCTTGCTGACACTGACTTTGACAGTAAGAGACCCACTGCACAGAAGTGTTGCATTTTCATTAAAAAGTCAAGCTATTTTACCTTCCTGGTGGTCCTGGGAAGCAGTACATGTCTGCTTTGTAAATTAAGACTCTGGAGAGAAAGCAACCTTGAGACTGCTTCACCTTTCAAGCCCTCTGTTACTGCCTAGTGGTGGGGAGAGTAATTTTTCTTAGTGCAAATGAGTGGTATCTGCTTTTACTCTTGGACTTCGGAATCCCTTTTTTCAGATTAAGTGAAATGTTAGGAGAAGGAGGATTCCCACCAAGAGCATTAATACAGTATCTCTTTATGTTTTAATGATGGTACTTTCACAATTGAACAAATAATCATATCCATTATTCTCAGTTAAAGATTTAGGGTAACATGCTGGACAGCGGTATCAATCTAAAGAGGCCTTGAAGTTATTTTCTATATTTTGCTCTCTCTTTGATGCAAATACTAGAGAATATTGCCAGTAAGTTTCAAGCACACAATTACTTTTTTCTTTTCATGTAGAGTGCCCCAGCAAAAATCTGTGACGCACTCATTTTAACCTCACAAAATTAGAAAAAGCTTTTGGCAATCTGAAACTGCCTGAACCCTGAGAGTCATTTTCCTTTTAACTTAATTAGCAAAAATATAAATCTTTAAATGCTTGAAAACAAAAATTCTTATCATCGCATACAGTTTTTCAAAATACTGATAAAGGATTCTTCTTTGCAAAAACACATTTTTCAAGAAACAGGTTGTGAATGCTTCTGTGAATTATCAAATTATTGTAATCATGATTTATAAAGACAGTGTCTTGTGAAATTAACTCTACACACTTCCAGCTGATGCTATGTAATAAAATAGATGTTGAACTGTAACATCTAGGAAAAGTACGTAGATTCTACTACGTTGGTTCCTTGTAATAGAAAATTATCTTAATCGGTTTGTGAACATTAAAACTTTATAATTTTCACTTGACTTTGCAGTTATTATTCCATTAAGATATTAGTATATGAATGCATTTGTCAGTTGTGCATTGCCTGATTTCTTCAGGAAATTCATATGCATTTGGTATATAAGACTGGTCTGAATCATTCTCATTTTCTTTTGTTACATCAGTGATAAGCATCAGCGTCAGCAATGAAAATTGTTTCCTTTGCACTGGCTGCTACAGTTGAATGATGATTGAAAATTACAAAATTATTTTTAAAACCAAAAAACCTGGTGAGACAGCAAGGAATAAAAGAAGAAAAGATGCATTAAAAGAATCCATAAAGATTTACCCAGCTGTCATCAGCAGCACAGAGGACATATATTCAGACAGACATGACATGGGATTCAAACTTAGAACAAATTGGATACAGAAAGCTCTCTAGCTACAGAAGAAAATAAGAAAAATCTTTTTGAGAAAGAAGAAACAGAGAATAAGATATAGCAGATGTCTATGAATCAAGGGGTTATTAGCCAAAGAGAGGAATTAAAATGATTAGTCTGTTGTCACTAGCAAGATACAATTTGATACAATGTACTGCAATCCATAGAAAGAGGGTAGATGATTGAATAAAAGACAAAAGGGGAAAAAAAGAATAAACCATAATTAGTGGTTCATTGTTCTGCTCAATTGTACGATCTTTCAAATTAAGTCAGTGTTTGAAATATGCAAATTTCTGAATTCAAAGATGTTTACTTGGCCTAAAGTGGGATTTAGAACTGAAGAAATTGCATTACAGTATTGTAATTTATCTACTAGCCTATTATGTTGCACAAGTATAAGTGTAATAGAATTTGGTTTAAAATTATATAAAATTGTTCTGTTAGAGGTTTATTAGGTAGGTGTAGTGAATTGATTTTTTTCCTTCTTTTATAATTATCATGTTGGTCAGGGAAAGAATATAGCAACTTACTGCTTTGCTCATCCTTTAAATTAAATTTTTTTTCCCAGTAAATTCCACTGAAGCATTAAATGCATTTGTCACAGGACCTTGAAAAAACAGTTAAGCTAAAACCAGGAATAATAATTTTCTTCATTATTATATGTTTGAAGTATTTTCAGTTTTCTTATGATTCTTACTACCAGGAAGATTATAGAAATAATTTTAATCATGACTAAGAAATCAAAACATGAAGACTCAGCTGTAGTTTGACCTACAATGGATTACAGAAAGCAGGAAAATATATCTGGAGAGGAGCAACCATTTTTTGTAAATAAAGAACTTTTCCAGGTCTCAAGTTTCACTTCTCTTTCCAAAAATGTCTTACTCAAACATAAATTCCCTGTTTCATGGCAATTTTAGAAGTCTGGAAGTCAGTTCCGGGAGAGAAGCTGTCTGTGAAATATTATATATATAATATATATAAATATATATCTATATAAATAATAATTTGCTATTTCTCTGCAGATTCAACATTTCCTTTGGAGTACTCTAAACATTTATGGCTGAAAACTTCCTGTCTTTCTACTGCCCATGTTTTATCTTCATGTCATGTCTTCATCAAAGAAGAGTGTTATTTGCAATCTTTGCATTTAGCTTTGAAGGACTTCTGAATCCATCATTTTGACTTTCTCTCATTTACAAAATCATCAACAGTTTTTGTCAGCTGAATGTTCAAAAGATGAAGTCATCCTAGGAAATTTTATGGAAAAGGAATTTTTTCTTTTGCTGAAACACACACTATGAAATGAGCATGCATTTGGCAATGAAAAATTTTAAACCTATTTAAACTCAGATTTCGGAAATATTTAACATTTCTATAATAATTCTAATATGTTTCAAAAACTAAGAACTGGAGACTTTTTCTATACTACTAAAGCCTATGCAAAAATTCTTGTCTACTGCATCAAGTACAGAATTGAGCTCTGATTTTCTTTGTGAAGAACTTTTGATACTAAACTGCAAAATGGTTTTCAAGCTTGCCAAAGCCATCTTCCATAGTATAAAGATAAAATTACTGTCTTATTACAGATAAATTCTTCTAATAATTGAGAATCAAGCTATTATCTTAAATTTTCTATGCATTGTATTTACAATGAATATATGCGATACAAGTGCATACTACAACACGAAAGGTGCCTACAGAACAGGTAAA
Source organism: Bucorvus abyssinicus (assembly GCA_009769605.1). Lineage (NCBI taxonomy): Eukaryota > Metazoa > Chordata > Aves > Bucerotiformes > Bucorvidae > Bucorvus > Bucorvus abyssinicus. The sequence goes on along the minus strand of CM020030.1, from coordinate 13,844,735 downwards.
TTAATGGTGACAGCTAACAATTTAGAAACACTCTTGACAGCAATGGTCAATCTTTATTATGAATTAACTAAAGCAAGAAGATAGAAGGAAGACTAAGATATGTGACACTGCATCTTTTTCAGGGAAGTAATTTTGTAAAAATTTCTTTGCTCTAAAGACAACTTAGTGTAATTCTATTAGGGCATATCAAGAAAATTTCTGTTAAAATCCTCTGGATGTAAATGACTTTCTTGCTTACCTTTCAAATAAAGATGAAAACATTACGAAGATGCATTTCATGTGGCCTCAGGTTACTCTCTCTCACTCCTCATGAACAGAATCTTGTGTAAGCTGTCAGAAATAATGCTTATTTCAGTGGATCCTATTCCATCAGACATGCCCAGTAAAACACAATAAAGAAGAGTTGTAGGCTTTGGCCTCATTCTGTCTATATAATTTCTACCTTGAATAGAGCCTTGGATAAGGATCTATGAGTGTTAATATGGCAAAACTATACTTCTTAATATTTTTTAATTTGAGGATCCTCTCAGATATTTTTTGTGCCATGAAATGTTTCAAAACCTAAAAATAAACAAACTCTATAAATGAAAGAACTTTTGAGGCTTTTGGTGGTTTTGAATATTATATGCGGATACTATTTCAGTATTAATACTGTTTAAGCCACTGACATATGAAGATTTTTCCTTTTGCTTCCTTAAATAATCCCTTGCTGGCAGCAAGGCTAACTAATCAATAAGCACTGACTCCCATTACAGGGTACTGTAATATTGTACACTGAGATGCTTGGGCTTCACCAAAAGCAGGTAAGTTAGTCAGCATTCAAGACTTTGTAGAACATTATATAAGTATAAAAGGTGTTTAGAATTAACATAAGATAGTAGTGAATTTAAGTAAACCAAAACCAAAATAAAAAGTTATTAAAGATTTGTACTAAACAGTTTATCCTATTCATTTCCTGGGACAGCAGATCGTGTCTCATTTTCTTAAAGGTTGTATAGACACCTTTAAACATATATTTCCAGCACACTCTTAGGAGACAGGGCAAATAATTAATCTTTTTCCAACTATGAGAGCAGATATCCTATTTTCTTGAAGTAGTATAATTAATTTTTATACTAGGATGTTTTACAAACTTGGAGAAGGCAGAAAAATACTGCAACATTGAACACAATATGCATAGAGAGAAGAAAAACTACAGTGAGTTCCTCTGTGGATATCTAAAAGCCTATACATCTGTATTTAATGAGAAAATATGATCGAAGACATAAACCAGTTTGTAGATAGCCGTAAATATTAATTAAACCGTAAGTACTTTTTAATAGGTTACAGAATTTTTATTAATGAAAAAGATATCTGCATTGATGAATAAAGATGAGGGTGGCTGAAGAAAAAACTAATCTCTTTTGTGCAAATTTAATGAAGGACTGAGGAAACAGGTTTAGAGACCAAAATCCAGAGCTTATTTTATCTGCAGTTTCCTGATACATTTAGTCTATTCAATCATGATTTTAGCTATCAGACAGTTTCTAAGTGTTTCCATCACAATATAATGCTTCTAGTTTGGGCTGGTACCATGATGAAGACTTTTTGTAAGTAGTTTCCTAATATTTTATGCTACTATTGTAATAATGACTAGTACCTTATTGTCATAATTGGTGAGAACAGAAACTGTAATTCTAACAGTGATTTGGGAGGTTCTTTATTGGATCCACAGTCGTCCTCAACACCGTAATAAAAAAAAATCTTTAAAAATCCTCTAAATAATGTCAAAGGTGTGTATTGTTTTATAGAACTAAAATTATTTGGTTTTCAATTATAAAGGTGTAGCCACCTCAAATAATTTCTCATCTTTTCTTGGCAGAAGAAACAATCACAGTGAAATGCAGACATTGTCACCTGTATTAGATCTGGCTGACATAATTTTCCTCACAGGAGCACTCATCGTGCGGTGCTTTGTATTTGTAGCGGGAAAGGTGTTGATAACACACCAATGTTTCAGCTATGGCTGAGCAGTTCTCCCACAGCATCAAGGTCGTCTCTTCAACACCCCACCTCCTCGCCCCATCACTGCTTCAAAGGCCAGAAGGCCAGGGGTGGGCAAATGGTTACGAGAAGGCATAGACAGGACAGCTGATGCAAGCTGACCAAAGAGGTATCCTGAACAGTATGACGTCTGCTCAGCAATAAAAGCTAAGAGAAAGAAGCAGGGTGATATCGATGGCATTTATTATTACGGCATTCATCCTCCAGAGTAACTGTTACACATACTGAAGCCCTGCTTCCTGAGAGGTGGCTGGACGTTACCTGCTAATGGGAAGTAGAGTATAAATCTTTGTTTTCCTTTTCTTCCACAAACAACCTTTGCTTTTGCTTTATTAACCTTCCTTTATTTTGAACCATGAGGTTTTTCCATCTTATTTTCTCTATTCCCTGTCCTGCTGAGGAAGAGAGTGATAGGGCAGCTTGGTCGGAAGGTCAACTCACAACAATACGCATGAGCAGACCGTTTAACACCAGATGCTACTGACTGTAGACAACCAGTAGTATCTAGTCTGAATCTCTGTAGTGTGTAGAAGCAGAGGCATTTATCATACATAGTACTTGAGTGCCATCTGTTTCTATACTGCTAATATGTATGTATACACATATCTGCTTTGTATTTTCTAAGTTTTTTCTCTACGTTTACTCAGCTTCAGACTCTAGACAAGATTTGCTGAAAGAGGAAGCACAGGATGCATTCAAGTGTGATGGACAGCGTTTGGGAATATAGGGCAAAATTCATTCAAGGGATTTGTTCCGATGATTTCTTCATTGGAACAAATCCCTTGAGGCTCCCTTAATGGAGAAACACTGGCACACCTGAAGTATTTGGCAGACATTTTCTGCCAAATTATATGAAATCTGCAGACTTCTCTCTCTCTCTGTTCTAACTACCACGGAAGCTGAGGGTAGCTAGATTAGATGCAGATGTTTGAAGTTAGGTGAGGTGACTCCAACCAAAAACATCACATGGATTCCAAACACTTGTCAAAATCTCCTACCCACTCAAAGGATACTTTCAAATGTAGTGTGTACTCTGTGTAAACAAACTGTTGTGTTTCAGAAAGATGTTAAGCAAAGATTTAGATAGTCTTTCCAATGATATACAATTTCTTTACTCCTCAGAGAACTACAGATTTACAATGAAGCTTGTGTAGCATATCCTTTAAACAGTAATTAAGTGCAAAATTAAAATTATACACTTAGTAAGATGGTTCATTGGGGAAGCAGTCCAAAACTCACTTGGGATTTTAAACAGTTAGTATTTAAAAAAATTATGTTAATTTAAGTATGCAAATCAGTGTAATTACTGTTGCTTCCTATAGGTTTCTACATAATCAATGTGAGTTCTATCTTCCTGCTGAGGTCAAGACTAGAATTTCCATTTTAAGGAAGAGTTTTATGTCTGTTAGAATGATTAAAGTATCTTTCACTTAAAGAATTGCTGATATTTTCTTATAGCTCATATACTGTAAATGTCAAAGTAAGTACATGTGACTCCAACCAGTTATTGGAGAGAATTTATATACAATTAACATTAGCATTCCTTTAAAGATAGATTGATTATTGTTTTGCTTTCTTTTCTTCCACTAAAATGTTGGGTAAATTAAGATTTTCCTTGATTATAAAAGTTGATAAATTGATGTACCATTATGTACTATGACCCACATTTTAGTGCCATACAATAAGTATATTTTGTGTTCATATATACTGTGTTTATTCAAGACACTGACTTTTGGCAATGCTTAATATACTTTAACACATTTTCCTCTCCTGTAGGTTCCGAAAGGAAACTTCTCAGTCTAAACTGTTGACCTATGTTAGTGATATTCACTAGAAAAAGAACCAAAGAACCAAAAAACCAAACCAAAACCCATATGAACACTGCTGTTTTCACAGCCATTTAAAATAAACTCATCACTTCAAAGTAGGCTACATGTGATATTACTGTTAGGATTGTTGTTGCGACATAAATTACTGGTAGCAATGCTTGTACTTCAGATTGCCTGAAGCATACTGTTCTTTGGTGAGCTTGTGTTCTACACTAAAAACACCAACTTGTTTACCAGATTTCACCTGCTCAGGCATGTTTTCCAGTTTGAGTGTCTGGTTCAAGGGTAATTTTACAAAAGTTTCTTTAAAATGATTTGGATATTTCTCAACTAAGATGAGGGGGGAAAAAATACTTTAGAAGTTTTTTAGAAATGGCTAGGAGGAGGGGAGGAAGTTGCATTGCTCTCTGAGGGAATGCTGACTTGTATTCTTTAAGCAGTGATGGGAATTTGGAAAAATGCTCAGCCCTGGGATCAAGGATGTAATTTTGTTCATACCAGTGAAACTCTGTGTTAGTGCTACCCAATCTATAAAAGAGAAAAAAATCCAGAAGAGAACTTCATACTTGTTCAACATCTTTTGAAGTTTTACAGTGAAATCATTTAGAGAATTCTTGTCAGCTAGGCTTTTCAGAGGATGTGGATGAGATTTCTTCCTCTTGCTGGTTCTAGCACTTGGCCCATGGAAAAGCAGAAAAACATTCTCTCATGTGTTCTCAGGGGTAATCCTTCACCCACGTCTGATGACAAGTTGCAAGGGAATTAGGGAACAAAAATGACTGAAAAGAAAATTTGCAATACAGAAAGATGAACGTGGGAATGTGAAGAGACCTATGACACATGCCACGTAGTGCAAGGAAACAGGAAAGGGATGAGCAGTGTGGGAATTTGGCACAAAAGGACAAGATATTTGTGAGCATGCAATTACTATGTAATCTCTAGGTGTGGAGATTCCTTGACTTGGTATAAATAACGGCTGAAGGAGGGAGTCCTGTGAGGATAAGACGGCCCTTTTTTGGCTAAGAAAAGAAAGCAAGAAAATGTTGAAGGTCCTAGTGTCCAAGTGAAGACTTTTGCTCAATTAACTGCAAAATTAATATTAAAATTCACACCCATCAATATGCTAAAGGGCCAAAAGCAGTACATGCTAAAACATATCTGACTATGTTACTCAACTCTCCACCCAAACTATGATAAATGTCACCTAAGAGGCAGAGACAAACAGCGTTAGGGTAAAAAAAGCAGGAGGGGTAATATCTGCCTGGGGAGAAAAGACTGAAGACTTCGCAGGGATGGTAAACAGGCTATACTCCTCTTCCTCCACCCAAGATAGGGATGCCTTCTTGGTAAGAACTGCCCTCTCACCATACCGTGAAAATACCCGGGATAGTGTTCTCTTTGCCAGCATTACTATTATATATCAGTTGTCAGCACTACTGCAGTAAGTGCATTTACCAACAGCAATTCCAAATCTGTTATATTTGTCACTTTAATAACTTGTCACTTAGTAAAACTGTTTCAGTGCAAGTCCTTTTGGGCTCTGGCAGGCAGACACGAAACTCTTACCTTTAACGCAACAAGCAGGAAATAGGAAATGGGTAGGAGAGAGAAGAAGGATAGTAAAGAATCATTAGGAAGCAGTGATGGATACAAAGAGGGACCAGAACCTAAAATGGACATTTGATACATGCAGAGTAGAGAAGAGACAAAAATCAAAGGGAAAGGGGATATGACTCAAGATGAATAGGAACAGGAGCAAAAGATTGTTTAGAAGAGAAGGCAGTAGCCCAGTGTAAGAAAGACATGAACATACTTAAGTGGGTCCAGAGAAGGGCCATGAAGTTGATCAAAGGGCTGGAGCACCTCCCCTATGAGGACAGGCTGAGAGAGCTGGTGTTGTTCAGCCTTGAGAAGAGAAGGTTCCGGAGAGACCTTATAGTGGCCTTCTGGTACTTAAAGGGGGAATACAAAAGAGATGGGCAGGGACTCTTAATCAGCAAGTGTAGTGATGGGACTAGGGGCAATGGTTTTAAACTGTAAGAGGGTAGATTTAAATTATATATTAGGAAAAAAATCTTTATTATGAAGGTGGTGAGGCATTGGAACAGGTTGCCCAGAGAAGCTGTGGATGCCCCATCCCTGGACATGTTCAAGACCAGGTTAGATGAGGCTTGGAGCAATCTGCTCTAGTAGAAGGTGTCTCTGCCCATGGCAGGGGAGCTTGGAACTAGATCATCCTTAAGGTGTCTTCCAACCCAAATCATTCTATGATTCTACTCTATGATTCTATGCATTAGGGTAATAGACGTCAAAAACTAAGGAAAATATATTCCTATACTTACTATTTTTTAATAAAAAAAAAAAGCCACAATGTTGTACAGATCACTTAATTTATCAATCATTGTCCCTATAATAGAAAATAATGAAGTGTAAAACTTGAATCCTGTATTGAGCACATTTTTACACTGATTTGCTTTTGTACCTAAACCACCTGTCAATCCCAGAACACTTTTCCTTTGTTCTATATTCAACTCTTTTCCCATATATTTATAGAGCAAAATCATATCCTTCATGAGATTGCAATGTGCTAGCCTAAACAAGTCAAGTATTTTCAATAATTCCTCGTAAAAAGATTCCACATTTCCCTAATCATTCTCTGTGACTCTTCTGTCTTTAATTTATCTATCTTGAAAATAGGTGGAGTAAACTCAAACCTATATTCTACACAAAGACTCAGTAGTTCCTTGAATATGTGGCTTTGTACATGTAAGGAACTAACACTTACATACTCTGTCATTACATCTGCCTTTTTCACAATAAGTCCCTGCCTGTCTGCACTATGATATAGTTTTATCACACCAATCTCTGTCTACAGAAATGAGTTTGATAAGAAACATTTGTGAGTAAAAGAAGCATGTAATGATGTAATTGACAAATATGACATCGCATGAGTGACAGTCACATTTCCTTAAATGGCAGTTTTAATTGCGGTTGTTTAGTTTCTGTGTACTTTTTAATTTTAAAGGACATGGGTTTTTTAAATGTGTATTTTGTATTATTACATCCTATATAAAGCCAGCCCCGCTATTTTTATGTCCTCTCTTAGCCCTCTAATAAGATCATTAGAATGAAAATGTAAAACTAAGATATTTCAGCTTATGTTGTGGATGAAAAAAAAACTTCCAAAAAATATGAGGGATTAAAATAAACCATATCCTTTCTTTTGGTATAAGAGTGCATGGAGGAACTAAGCTCTGTTTTCTGTACTTTAAATCTGCTTACATGCCCCACTTCAATATCACATTAATAGTTTTGCATTCAGACATAATATTAGTGGAAAGGAAACTATAATCTTAAGAAAAATCATTACATTTATATTCCAGTTAAGTAACATACTGTGTTCACAAAATATCCAATATGAATTCAATTTTATATATTAAACACTCTTTTAAATGGAGTTTCTTTATAGCAAAACCAGGATTATTCAATCCATAATCAAAGATATGAGGGGTAACATAGAGGCACCAGAGAAATGTACCTGCAACTTTTAGAGATTCTGAGCATTCCATATAAACAACTTAACTAAATTATGTAGGTTATGGCTACATTCATAAACTCAGTTGCTGTGCCCTCCTCATGGTTGATAACACATTTCCTAGTAAGTTTCATCCACATTTTAAAACCTGCAGTCCTTTATAATGAAGACAGTTTATTAATAAGTGCCATTAAAATAGTGATTGAAAATGTCATCTTCCCTCTTCAGAATCATGTATGTATGAAATTCAGTCATTTAATGATGATATTCTTAATATGAAATCTAATTTTAACAGGCTGACATTAAAGAGAACCTGCACTTGTGTGATTTTAATTCTTCACACAGTACTACAGATGTACAAATATCTTTATTTAGGCTTTGAATAGGACAGTTCATTCTCTGAAGAGATTCAAGTCCAACAGATACCATAGAAGTGCCAAGGGAAAAAGATGGCAATCAGAAAGCTTACTCTATTCCTAACAATGGTAAAACAATAATTCTGTGAATTGAAGTTCATTCTTTTCTCACAGGCTCCATTAACTTAATCAAATCACTGTAAGTTATCCCTGAAGAATTATAATTTGATAAATAACTATCCTTTATCTCCTTGAGTAGCTACTTCATTTTAGCTCCTATTAGTTGTTTGATTCTTTTAATACTATTAACAGAATAAACAAGCTAAGGAGATGAATTTACTTCTGTATGCAAAGGTGATAAGACTAGAACTGGTCCTTGTAGTAGGATTTACTGTTTAGTAGACATAACTTCTATGCACTTTTGAAAAATGTTACTGTTTTATATGAAAAAGTTTGTTTAACGAAAAAGAACAGCATGTTTAATTGCAGTTATGGTAGATTACAGTAGTGCCATTGAGAATAATAGCTGATGTTTAAATGGCATTTTCCATCCATAGTTATGAATTACAAGAATGAGAAGAAGAGGGAGAAGGAGAGGAAGAACAATGAGAAATAAGTAGAAAGAACGGAAGACTTGACTTATTAACAATGTAGTAACAGGGCAGCACTCTTCTGTCTACTGAATCTCAATCCAACGTGCCACCAATTCAGTCACGTTCACTGGGAAATTGCTGTACTTGAAGGTCTTTTTTGGACATACAAATTGAAATAATCTACTGATTAAAATATGTTTCCATATCTAGAGTGCAAAGTATGATATCTGGTAGAAATATCTTGACTTTGTCACAGAAATAATGGACTTATGCATTATTTATTTTGTTGAAGTAGAAATACTAAAAATTTCCAGGGTTTGTGATTCAAAATGCAGAAAATTTAAATATTATTAGGTAACTTAACAAGCACAATGGATCATATATTAAAATGTAAAGACTTTGAGTAGTCTTTACAGCAGAAAAATTATGAAATACAACAGACCGTTATCCGTTGTGTTTTGTTATTATGAAAGATTGAAAATAATTTTGATACATTGTATTAACTACCCTCTTTTTAATCTTTAAATATTATGAATCAGAACCAGAGAGAGTCTCATTGGGGAAAGCAAGTTTGGAGTAGGTTTTTTGATTTCAGAAATAAATCTTTTTCATTCTGATATTGTGTCTCAAACTAGATGAACAAAAAAATGAGGTCATAGCAGGATAATAGCAACAGGTTAATAGTATAAATGGTGCTTCTTCAAAATTAATTTGATATAGAGAAGATTCAGTGATATATTCTTAGGAATATGAATTAGGAAAGTAAGGATTAAAGTTTAAACTTACAAATAAAAATAGAACTATAATGGACAATGTATTTTTCTCCTTGTGGAGGACCAGAGAAAATTATTTTATGTTCAGGATGCCAAAAATACCCTAATCCTAGTAGTCATAATGAAATTCATTTTCTGTAAAGAGTTGTTAACAGGGGTCAGATCTAGTTATTCGAAATGCAGGTTGTACTTCTGCACACATGTATGTTTCTACAGTGAACAAGAAATATGGGGTTTTCTGCAAATTTCTATGATAAGAAGGACATTGTGCAAATATTCCAGAACAGCTGGAGCAAATTTCAGTAACACAGTGCGGAGATTATCTTTTACTTATCCTATTTCTTTTTGCTGGGTTGCATGTTAAGTCTTGAACTTAGACAAGGAAGGATCCAAGAAGTTAGAAAACAGAAAATGAAATACGAAGACAGTTATATTCCACAGAGAAATAACTGGAAAACAGTGGACTGTAGAGCATGGGCTCTGCACTGCAACCTGATTCCATTTTAACAGAAGTTTTTACTGGAAATTGTTGCCATAGCTGGATGGAGTTGAACTTCATGGTCTGTGGTTTGCACTGTGGGTAAATGCTTATATACGTTTGTGAAAGAAGAAGTAATAAAGTTAACTTATTTAATGTAGAAAAGTATTGTAAATAAACCTGCACTGATTTTCAGTAAATATTTCATTAAAATTCCGAACTCTTTGCCATTGTGTGTATTCTTAGAAGACATAAACAAGAGCCTCTTGATACTCATTGGTGGAATAGATTGCAATAAGTTCAAAGGAGCTTTTACTGTTTAGTGGGTCAAAGCATACATTAATATTGAGATATAAACCTGTAATAGCTCCAGAGAAGCAAATAACGTGAGTTTAAATAAGTTCCATATGGATTAACCTAAGGAATCTGAAGTAGTAAATATGGCACTTTTTAAAAAGTTATTTTATTTTTGAGGGGTTAAAGTCTTAGGTGGCTTTAAATTATTGATTTATACATTCATAGCTTTTTAGAGTGCTTGTCCCAGCAGTGCAAAATCTCACAGAGCACACAACAAGGGCCTGACCTTTAGTTATTCATGCAGACAAAACTCCTAGGGTGTACAGTGAGCTTGGTCTGTTTAAAAATGTAAGCTTGGTGTAAGGTGTACTAAAATATCTAGTCACACAAAAGCAGTTAAGACAATTTTCCACATTGAACACTCTCATTTTAAGTATGTGAAATACAACCAATTTCTCTTAGATCTCCCTACTGAAATGTCATGGAACTTAGAGCATAATTCACCTCTCCTTTGTTTTAGAAGTGTTTGGTGTGTGTTTGTATTACAACTACAGTAATATATTGCTAGTCTTCAGCAAATCTAAGGGAAATGCAGTGAGGGGAAAGTATATTTTTAAGATAAACCTTTCCTATTTTCCACTCCAGTAAAAGTAACAAAAGGTAGATCCAGTTCACAATTTTAATTCTGAGAATTAAAATGTATCTGCTCTTGTATAATATATGTATGACATTTCTAATTAAAGTTAGCCACGGTTGAACTATAATGTAAAATGAAATGACCAGAATTAATCCAAGTGGTTTTTCATAAGAATTATAAATTGTTCCTTGAATAGATTGACTTACAGCTATTAAACTACTATAAGTTACTTTAAGTAATGTTAAGAATCTGACTTAATTCAACAAAGGCAATCTGATTAAGTTGATGCTATATACCTATCCTGCCTGTTGTCTCTGCACAGTTCAAGCAATATGATCCTTCTCCAGGAATCTGAGAAAGTTTTGCTTTGTCATCTACTATTATCAGAAGAGATCTGGGTCAAAACATAAACTATAAAATAATTGGCTTCCAGAATCAGGTGTTCCCTGTGATGTAGTCATAGATAAGCAGTGGTTCAGAACAAGCAATCCTAACATGCGTTTGCAATTGTACACCTGGCATAGTGTTTTCAGCTGAAGTGTTGCTGATGAATTTTCATGGTGTGTAGAACTTCCTTGATAACTGCTGAGGGTTTTCAGCGGTCTCTGATCTGGGAATACATTTAGCCATCTTACCAAATTCTACTCAGTTTTGGAGTTTATTTTGACATAAATACATCATGGCTTAGCTTTTACTGATGTTACATGCTGCTAAATACAAAGGAGAGGAAAAACACAAGAATGTTATTTGGTAGCTTTGTACTGCTATCACAGGACTTAGAGTAAAAGTAACTGCAAAAAACTGCCCTATATAAAACAGCTGTTCTCCAGGACTGACTCCTATACACAAGGCCAGTATCACAAGGCGGAGATCCATACATCTTTTATATCTATGGTAAACTCCTGGTTCAGTTAAAGTCTACAGTGAAACTGACATGGATTTTGACAGGGCCCAGAATTTCACATTTTGTCTTTAATTTTTAATAAAGCCATTTATATTAATACATTTCAGTCGTGTACTGACTTTCAAATACATGATACTTAGAACCATGGTTCACAGGATAAGCAAACCAAAGATTTTAATGAAATATTAGTAGTTAGAACTCTAAAACATGACCTATATCCTTATTAGATGCTTTTTAACTAAAAACACAGCTATAGGCTGTCAATCAAGCCTGACTAGGCAGCACAGTATGAATTAGATATTATGATTGTCGGTTTGTTCTTATATTCTAAAATTCTGAATCTGGTGTATATTTTTTAACAGAAGTTACAGATCTTAATGTGAAAAACCATCTCTATTGTCTTTCTCTGTATGATCAGGGAGAAATGTGATTGGAATAATTTATATCTAGCATAATTTGTTAGTTTTACCATCTATTCTACGAGGAAAGGTTTCATTTTGTTATTCCCCAGTGTTTTTTATGTCTGTCTTTGTGATGTTCATGACCTCGGCCAGAAAACAAACAAACAAACAAACAAACTAATAGAAAACGTAGTGATATGATATTAGCAGGGCTGTGAACCAATTCAGGAAGCTACTGAGAGACTTGGAATCCCTGCTGTAAAAACGGGTATCTAGTTCCTCATGATGTTTATTATTGTTTTAAAATCATGGATGTATTTTTCAAAGAAAGCCCCCTAAGAATCACAGTAGGAAAGGCAACAAAACACAACCACAAACCAGTGTAATAAGTCATGATAATCCACATGATTAATAAAAAAAAGACTAATTAGAATTTTTTATCCCTCACATAAAGTAGTCAGTAAGTAATATAATCTTTGACATATTACAACAAGGCTAGGAACAAATGTGATTCTGAAAGGTTTCTTGAGGATATCACAAGTATGCAACACATAAAATCTGAAGAGTCAAAGGTTACAGATGATGCTTAGCTATTTTGATACTCAAAGGCATAACTTAACCCCACCCAAGCACCAATTCGGATAATACTTCTGGAGATGAGGAGATATAGAACAAAAAAGCTTAAATAAAATGTGATTTATGTATGTGATTTATGTGTAACTGAAACTAGTACTCAGTCACTGAGATGAGCAGCTCCAGTGCTGGCACAACCTGCGGCAGAGCACTCTAGAGTGGAGCACAGGGAGCTTTCCTGAACTAGAGAAAGATCAGGGGGTGGCCGAGAGAGCTGTCAGGACAGTGCAGCAGTGGCTAATGAGACCTGAGCTTGGCTGGGAGCAATGGCAGCCAAGTCCCCCACACACATATAAAATAAGACCCTAGGGAATGCCAGCAACCAGGATTGCCAGCTACTGGAGCAGGCAAACAGCACATGGCACATCAGCAAGGTCATGGCCTGGCAGTTTGCATGTGTCACAGTTTAAAAATAGAAAGGATCCCGAAGTCACGTATCCATCCAAAAGTACAGACCGAAAGGTTGGGTTTTTTTTTTTCTGCGACTTCTATAGCCTTTGGGAAATGTAAACTACCCTGAGAGCTTGTGTTTCAAAAGAGATTTGAAAATGGTTCGACTCATAACAGGCAGTGAGCTTACTGGGCGAGGAAAAGAAAACCAGTGAAACAGGTTTTAAATTAAAGGGGAGAACAAAATTGGTTTAATGCTCAAAGCAATTAAAACAGTAAATCAATAATTTACATTTAAACAGGACAGAGCTGATAAAAAAAGAAAGACAGAGGAAAGATATATTAATAAATAGATAAATAAGTATATAAATATAAATATACATTCTCTCCCATTCATCCCACATCCCCGGTTTACCAAACAAAGCCCCGCCACGTGGTCCGCGGGGTGGGGGTGTGGGGTGGGTGGGGTGAGACAGGGAGGAGGGTAAGGGATAAGCCCGGAATGGGAGGTGCAGCCTTTTTAACCTCATAGATCTCAGTTCATACAGCGAACTGTTCAGGCAAACTTTCACAGAAGTTCTTTCTCACCCCTCATAGGAGAAGGCTCAGCGTCTGCTTTTCGACTGTAAAATGGGCAGGGGTATTATGTGTCCCTCGGGCGATGGTTCAACACTGCATCTGTCCTGACAGGATGGCTCTATCACTGGCTTACAGGAACCTGTCTTTTCTCTCGTCCCTCGCTGGTGGAAAATCTCGGTTCAGGGTGGGGCTTGCTCTCCCACCTCCCGGGTGAAAATGAAAGACCTACTAAAATGCAAAAGATTCTTTTACTGCCAGGTGGAGGTACTGCACTCTCTCTCTAATGTGTGATCTCTTCTTGATCATCCTGGGTGGAAATAAAATGTGTGCGCACCAGGGAAGCCGCAGATTACGGCTTTTATAGACTTAGTCACAGAGGAGCTTGATGGACACGCCTTGGCTCCAATGAGAAGCCAAGAACCTGACAAGAGGGTCGTTCCACCACTTCCCCCACAAAGATCACGAGAAAACTTTTCCCGCACTAGGGAGGAAGAGAAAGAAAGCGGGAGGGAGACTTAGGCCCCCTGCCACCATCTTAACCCATTACAACGGGCTGTGGGCGGGATTATACTTCACCGTTGATCTCTAAGCTCTTCAGGGTCTCAGCCTGACATCTCACCATGGGCTGAAAGGAAATAGCTTCTCCAACATGACTCCCCTCTCCTTCCTCACTGACCTCAGTATCTTCATGGTCCCACTCTTCTCCCAATAAAAAGAAATCCCAAAACAAAGGAACTTGCCCAAAAGGTTTTTTGTCTCTTAAATATGTTATTACAGAGATTCTGATGGGCTTGATCTTGGCCAGAGACTGGTCTGACTTGGATCTGAGGGAGCTTCTTGAAGCTTCTTACAGAAGCCGCTCCAGTAGCTGCCTCCCTCTGCTACCAAAACCTTGCCAGGCACAAACCCATCACAAGATCTATGTGGCAGCAAAGACACAAGGGTTATCGACGTATTAGAAATCACAGAAGTGCTTGAAAACCGTCACATAGGAATTAGAGCTTCTCCCCCAAAAAGATGGCAAGATCAATAGCTCAACTGAAAGTGCATCTATATCAGTGCCCACAGATGTAGGTGGACAACAAACAGGAGGAGCTGAAAGCAGCAGGGAAAACATGATATGGTTGCCAACACAGATACATAGTGGGATGATTTGCATAACTGGAGTGTTGAAATGGATGGCCATAAACCCTTCAGAAGGGATAGATCAGGAAGGAGAGGTGGTGGAGTAGGCCTGTATGTTAGGGAGAGTTTTGACTGTCTAAAGCTTGATGATGGTGACAATAAGATGGAGTGTTTATGGGTATGAATCAGGGGAAAGGGCAACAAAGCAGCTATCATGATGGGAGTCTGTTACAGGCCACCCAACCAGGATGAAGAGACAGAGGAAATACTCTATAAGCAGGTGGGAGAAGTCTCACTATCACTACCACTTGTTCTCATGGGGGACTTCAAGTTATCAGATGTCTGCTGGAAACACAACACAGCAGAGAAGAAACAGTCCAAGAGGTTCCTGGATTGTGTGGGAGACAACTTCCTGACACAGCTGGTGATTGAGCCAACTAGGGAAGGTGGCCCACTGGACCTGTTGTTCACAGAGAACAGCTTGAGGGTGATGTGAATGTTGGAGGCCATCTAGGCCATAGTGATTATGAGACAGTAGAGGTTTTAATTTTTGGAGAAGAAGCCAGCAGAACTGCTGCCTTGGATTTCCAGAGGGCAGACTTTGATCTGTTTGGTCGCCTGGTTGACACAGTCCCTTAGGAAGCAGCCCTGAAGGACGAAGGAGTCCAGGAAGGCTGGAAATTCTTCAAGAAGGAAATCCTAAAGATGCAGGAGCAGGCCATCCCTATCTGCCAAAAGATGAGCTGGTGGGGAAGATGACCAGCCTGGCTGAACAGAGAACTTTGGCTGAAACTCAGGGGGAAAAAAAAAAACCAACCCAAACCCGGAGACTACATGACTTTTGGAAGAAGGATCAGGCCACTCAGGAAGACTACAGAGATCTTGTGAGGCTGTGCAGAGACAAAATCAGAAAGGCCAAAGCCCAACTAGAACTCAACCTGGCCACTGCCATAAAAGAAAATAGCAGGTTTTTCTATAAATACATTAACAACAAAAGGAGGACCGTGAAAAACCTCCATCTTATATTGGATGTGGGCAGAAACATAGTGACCAAGGATGAGGTAAAGGCTGAGGTACTTAATACCTTCTTTGCCTCAGTCTTTAATAGTAAGACCAGCTGTTCTTTGAGTGCCCAGCTCCTTGAACTGGAAAACAGAAACAGGGAACGGAATGAAGCTCCTATAGTCCAAGCTGAAACCGTTAGTGACCTGCTGAACTACTTATGTGGGTTATGGAGCAGATCATCTTGAGTGCCATCATGCAGCATGTATAGGACATGTTTCCCACAGCATTCTCCTGGAAAAACTGGCTGCTCATGGCTTCGATGAGTGTACTCTTCACTGGATAAAAAACTGGCTGGATGGCTGGGCCCAAAGAGTGGGATGAATGGAGTCCAGTCCAGTTGTGAGCTCATCACAAGTGATGTTCCCCAGGGCTCAGCATTGGGTGCAGTACTCTTTAACATCTTTATCAATGATCTGGATGAGGGGCTTGAGTGCACCCTCAGGATGTCACCAAGTTGGGCAGGAGTGTCGACCTGCTTGAGGGTGGGGAGGCTCTACTGGACAGGCTGAATTAATGGGCCAAGGCCAATTTTAAGAGGTTCAACAAGGCCAAGTGTATGAAGAAAAGACACATCTCTCAATAAACTGAAGGAATAAAGGCTTCTTGGACCGTTTTGGATAATAATATCTTACATCTATTTTTAGTTTTTGGTGGGCTGAGAAGCAATAGTTACGACAAAGGTAAGGCTAGAAAATTTGCTTAGGAAATTTATATGTCCATAAAGGAATAAAAAGGCCTATATATGGGCTACTTAATTAGAATGTTATCCTCCCAATGGGTTAATTAGAACATAAGCCAGGGAAACAGAATAATGGAATGTTTACAAATGCAAAAATTTCAGTGCATCCTCTTTTAAAGTGTTCTTAAAAATGGAGAACACGCTCATCTGCATTAAAAGCCTGTATTAAAAGATTTGGTTTATATTTAACTCTGTATTTGCTTTCATTTAGCACAATTGAAATGAATTTCATTTCTTGTCCTGTAGCTGACCTGCAATCTCCTTTCTTTGAGAGCGTGGAATGTCCTCATATATCTATCCCTGTAGTCTATTTACATAAAAAGGACAGTGTCCTAAGAGAATCACTCATTGGTTTCTTTGTTAAAATTGGAAAGAAAGAAAAAATTGTAGGTGGCAATCTCTAATTTCTTTTTCTCTCTTAAGTCTCCCATTCTTTACTATCCTGACAGCAGCATTTTTCCCAAAGAAATTAGTTTTCCTTAAAATAAAATACCTTCTCATGCATTATTACGTTTCAGTTTAATTGAACTGTTTTAATGGAAATCTACTCCATCACATTATCTCACATAAGTTCCCTTTTCGTCTCTGGTTCCTATATTTTCCTCAGCAGCATATCCATTATTTCATGAAAAGAAGAAAAGTTTGGGAAAGAATAGGAAAAAGTGGTCAGATTTTCAGAAAGTTGAAGTGAACACCAAATCAAAAAGTCACTCAGGTGAAATTAATTTAGCAGCAGCTGTTATCATAACCCTTTGGTAGTTCAGCTGGGCCTGCAGGTCAAGAATATGGAAGACTGGCTGCCTGAAGGTCTTCTCTAAGGAAGAGTCAGATGTCCATGGTCTTCGTCAAAATTGTAACTGAAGTCTGGTTGACATATATGTGCATTTCGAATAGCATCAGTCGATCCTGACCCTTTCTTCCAAACCCATTTCCAGCTGAATCTCTTGACTCTTAAAGACTAGGGGCAATAAAATATCTTATTGCCTTCTTGAGGCAGATCGAGATATCCTCGAGCTAGATCATAGTCAGTCTTATCTGAATTCTGTACAAATGCCATCTTCATCTGCAGAAAATATGTTTCATGCATGAAGTATGGGGTAGATATGCTTCTGTCTTTGGATGCTCCTTTAATCTAACAGGTTTTAGAACATTTCTTCTAACACTGTACTAATCTGATGAGCTCGGCATTAGTTGCAAAGATTCCTGTAAACAGTAGTTTTTTAAAATGTTGACATTCTTATCCTCATCCACCATGTGACATTTAGCTGGCAGCAATGTATGTTTTCTGGAGGAATGCTATGGATTTCCTTCTACGTCCCTGAAATGAGAATACGCTGTGATTACTAAATGCAGCTGTTTATGCTCACTCCTGTTTACTGGTGAAACTGCATTGCTGCCAACAATTAATGGTAGTCTGCTCACGTACCCTTTTGCTGTTGAAAGTTCTGCTCTTATTTTCCCACTCTAAAGTGGTTGCTGACTCAGAGAGCACTGAATGACTGCTGACTTCTGCCATCTAATTTTATTTCCCCTTTTACTTGCTTTCGTGAACCTCAGTTTGAGAAATGCTACATAAAAGCTTTAATAAGTACTATAGCTACAGTGTGTGCCTCAACACATGGGTGTCCTCTTGAGATTAAAGTGAAAATAAAAATGATAAAAAAATTGAAGTATAAAAGAAAAAAGAAAAAGCATTTTACGTGAGAAAAGAATAGACAAATGTCAAAGGGAAGAGAAAGAGCATTCTTCCCAGGAAATCTATCAGAATTTACAGAAAGGAGATAAGGAAATAGCAATAATATTAAGCTGTCCTGTTCAGATATTTATTCCGATTAAAAGTATGATATCTACATAATTCAGGAATCAAATGCCAAGAGACAAAAATGATGAATTGGAAAGCCAGAAGGTAACTTTGAAAATGATTGTTAAAAGATTACAGGCTTGTAAAAACCTGACTATTCAATAAAACTACATGGACTTGTGGAAGAATTAAAGAATAGCCGTGAGAAGGAGAAATATTCTTAGCATATAATTTAACATGTTTTCTTGTACTTGGCAATTAAAATAACCTAGGACCACAAAGTCCTTTCTTAGGAATGCCTTATCCATGAGAAAAATCAGAGAGAATGATACACAGTAGCTAGTACTACTCATTGTTTACAGGAGAAACAAAGTCTATCTTAAATTACTGAAAGCAGTGTTTTCCTATACAGAGTTTGAAATGCTCTAAAATGTTGAAGCCATAATTAAAACAAAAGGATCTAAAGGGGAGGAAAAAAAAGGAAAAAAAAACGAAAATAAAAAAGCAAGAGGACACTGGCTAACATACAGATAACAAAAAATCCCTCAAAGTGGGCTAAAGGAGAATCCATGGACATCTGATGTGAAAATCAAAGACAGAGACCTGAGCTGAAAAATTTGCTCCCAAATATGTATACAGTCAGAATAAACAAATGTATCATTAGCTATGGTGATACTTAACATGATAGATATTTTCAAATAAAAATATCCTGGTTCTTTAATATGCTTTTTTGTTAAAGTTGTAAGTTAGCTTGCTGTCACAGCGAGAACTAGCTCTTTGACATCATTCATTTTACTAGCCTGTGACCACAAAAGCTTACAGATTTGCTTATGTAAAGAGTTCTTGGGTTTTTTAATTGTTTTATCCTTAATTAACTCAACGTTTAGTACAGTATTTGTTTCTGCAACAGTTTTATCACAGTGGCATTGCTGTTGCAGGTGTGGTACCCTTAAGGATACAGTTTGTGGGTAGAGGTTGTAATTAGTTAGATTAATCATTTTTCTTTTCCCGACATACTAACTGTTCCACTAATTATATTTAAATCTCTTTGCATTTAAATCTCTGAAATACTTTGTATTTCAAGACATGCATATTTCTGTGATACTTAGGCAATAATGTTCAGAAAAAAAGAGTAATAATCACTGTTTAAGGTCACAAGCTAAGTGGGCATGGTCAATTATCGCTACATAGCAGAACTACATGTCAAGTTTTTTATTTACATTTTTTCTAAAAATTCTTGATAGAGCTCAACATTTTATATATACTTACTCATCTATTTAAAATTGTAATAGAACTGACAAGTCAGTTAGGGTGCCAAAACCATAGTTAACTAGGTATTGCATAGCTAGACTGTACCTACTGTTCTATTTTGGTTCTTAATGTCAAATTATAATTAACCTTTCTTTTTTAAGATATTTGAAGGGTGACACTGCAATGTGGAAAATTAGTGATTACCAACCAGCTGATACCATTTGCCACTGATTGGCTGAGGCAAGCCAATCATGGGGACGTGTCCTCTCCTGTCCCTAAAACCCCTCTCCCGGGAGAGAAAAGGGTTAAAAAGCAGAGATAGGAAAAGGAAGAAAGATTTTGTGAGACCTCTGAACGTTTGGAAAACTGAAACAAAGTTTAATAAAACTAGAACAAAATATATTATATGCAGGGAAAACCAATGCAAAATTGAAAGGTTTGTACGGGATGGAGCAGCGAGGATTAAACATGAGTAAGGGAAAGGAACGGTACCGCGGCAGAATCCAAGATGGAGCCGGCCATGTGGCGCGCTCGTGGAGTGGAACAAAGGATCCGCGGGTGTTACGAAACGCCGGCATCCCACGTGCAAACCGCGAGCTGTGCTATTCCTACCAGTCTGGTCGTGCGAGTTCAAGGAAGAAAAGCAGGAAGAAGCGGCGGCGTTAGCAGCAGGGAAAGGGCAGCCCTGGGGCACGGCGTTAACAGCAGCAGGGTCGGTCCCAGGCGGCCCGGGGGGTTTCCCCAGCAACAGCTCCGCTCTGGCAGTGCGGGGTGCCGTAGCCGCAAGCAGGCAGGCAGGCAGGCAGGCGAGTTCCTCTGGAGGTTCGAGCCGAGGAGACACAGCCTGTAAGGTCCCCGGAGCCAAACCGCGAGCCTTAGAAAGCCTTTTCCCAGAGCGAAACTGCAAACCCGCGGCACCTCTCCGAGTGCAAAGCAGGAAGTGTCTGGGACACCGTCGTAGCACCAAAGCCCGCGGCAAACGCGATATGCGCCTCTTAAAGAGACAGACACGCTCGTGAGAAACTTTTATGACCAATGACAGGTGCTAAACATAACACGGGAGGGAATAGTCCAATTGGTCAGTTTAAAACAAACCTTTCCAAACTGTTTTTTTTTTTTTTCAAACTGGGACACCATTTCTGTTGAATTTTCATCTTTCTAGTCATATACGGTAATTTATCAATATCCAGCTCCTGTATAATACATTCAAAAATTTCTCTCTCTTATAGCTCTCCGTCGGTATTCCTCTACCTTGAGTAAATCAGAAAAAGAGAAAGCCTAAGGCTGTGTGGATTGGTCAGTGCCAAACTGTGAAGAAAAATGGATGCCTCTTGTCATGGGTTAAGTCTGTGCTGGTGTCAAGAGTTAGATCTGGGCTGGCCACTAGATGAATGACAGATGGTCTCTATTAACCCCTCTCCCTTTCCAAAGGGGAAGAGAAAGGAAATAAGGGAGAGAGACTTATGGATTGGAGAAGAAAACTAAAACCACTTTAATGAAAATAATAACAATAAAATGAAACATATACAAATATATACAATACCAATACCAAACCCAACTCCCATGATGGCAAACATGTCACTGTCACCACAGGTGCTGCGGGGCAGGCAGCATGGAAATCCCAGACTGGACTCAGCAGCAGACAGGAACTGGACGCAGAAGCTGGATTCTGGAACTGGATTCAGGAATGCATGGCCTGCGATCAAAGGCAAAACAGATAGATTTGTCCTCAGACTCCAGCCATTGAAGAAGAGAGCAAGAGAGCTTGACCCTCATGATCCCTCGCTTTATACTGAATACGACGTCTACGGGATAGAATACCTCGCTGGTCAGTTTAGCGTCACCTGTCCTGTCAACTCCTTCCCGCAGGTGCAGCCTCTCACTTACTGCAGCCCCAGAGTGACACACAGGATTTAGCAGTGACCTTGGTCTTCACAGAAGAAAGTATCAGCAAGGTCCTTTCTGCACACCAGTCCCTGGTAGTGACTGTCAACATCAAGCGTTATCACTTCTTGAAGCAGACACTGTCTGCACAAATCTGCCGTTAACTTCAGAACATGCAGTTACTTAGAACAGACTGAGCTGGAAAGTAAAATCAATTAGTTCTGTTCCAACTGAAACTAGGACATTGCTGTAAAAAATTCAAGTCTCCCCTTTTTTACATAGGCAGGTGTTGGTTCTATAGGAATTGCTTTTTAAAAGCAGAAGGATTTATTTGGGGGAAGAAGTTATCTGGATGGTTGGAACAATGAGTTGGAAATCAGATGTCAATTTTGAGCAACACACGATTGGTATTTATATACAATCACAAGGACACGTCACTCGTTGCACAAGATATTTTCAGAATAATTTTAAATAAGATGAGAATATTCTGAAATGAAAAGTCTGGCTGATGAAATAATATTTTGATTTCAGGTGAGACCACTATGCCTCATTAAATTATTGGAATGCTTTGACACTATTTTTACTGTAGTCACTAAATGATGTATTATACAGCACGTATTGTATGTAGATTTTTCTGATGGCATTTGATAGAGTTTCATAGTTGAAACTAATATATAAACTGCAGACTTATGGAAAGCACCCAGGTTTTCAGTTATACAGACAGTACTTGGTAACCCAACTACTTTCTCCAACCTTATGACTTATGTTAAACAGGCACAGAGTATAACACAAGGTAGTTTCTTCAGCGAAGCCAAAGTAACTGAGATCATTTAGCCTCTTTTGGTGGAAACTACAGGTTTTTTTGAGGTTCATGATAGGAAAGCTTGATATGAAAAAAAGCAGTGTAAGGTAACAAGAACTATGGGGTAAAGAAGTGTATGTAATTGAAATAATATATGTATCTTGTATAGGCAACTGGGTGATCATGACAGCTCTGTTTAGACATAATAGAAATATATTTTTATTCAACAATGGCACCAAGTGTGAAAGCCTTTACAAGACTGTAAAACAATTGGTCTGAAAGGTCAAATTTTAATCTCCTTATTTTTTCTGTTGTCTCCCTCCCTTAGCCCCCAACTCTCACACTCCATTTCTATTGTCAGTGACATGAGAGCTAATATAGACGACACAGAGATTTGCTGGGAATGTTGTTGTCCTTGGAAAAGAACCCTGATATCAATATTTTCCAATTCTGAAAAAATAACTTTTTATTTTTTAAAATCATAATGACAACTACTGATACACTTTAAAAAAGAGAGGTAGGAATAATAATGCAGTGTATTAGGCACCCAATGGCCAAGTGCCTATTTACCAATCTATCTGAGCTTCACCTCTACGAGCACTGCGGGGGGGAAGAGACTGACAGCCTCAAGCAGTTCCTGCTGGGCAAACAGCTCCCAGGGTCTGCAGTACATCTTTCACCCATTCCCTGAGAGCAAGGGGAAGGGAGCAGGAAAGAATGAGGAAAATGTATGAAAAGAAAGCCAAAGGAGCCTGAGGACTGAGGATGAAGGGACCCCAACACCAGCAGCATGCTTGTCCCAGAGAGATCTGGGGACACTGCAACATCCTCAGCCTCTTTGCTTGTGGACAGCTGAAACTGTCCACCATTGGACCCAGAAGGACTTCAGAAGGGTGTGTTTAGCACCAGAAAAAAGGACAGATATTCATTAATATTCTTGTATAAAAAATGTAAGGATATTATCATTGACACCTGTCTGTATAGATCTGAAATTTAAGTATTGGAATTATTATAACTGGATATAAAAATCCTTATTTGATTAGAGTGTTACAGTATTTCATTAACAAAGTCTTGACTGAATATATATTTATACATATACATATATATGTGTACATATATATGCATACTTACACATACTTACACATCCTTTAAAATTTGCATTTAGCAGCTCAGCTTTAAATAAAACATAGCTATTTTTTCTTCCCTATCTGTACAAGACATGAGAGTGTCTTACACAATTATGAGTAGGTTTTTTATGGTACCCAAGCTGAGGAAGAAAACATTTAGTATTTAGAGTTTGTAAATTATCACAGTAAATGCTAGGAGCACACAAAACAGTACAGTTTTCCCACATTTACATTAGAAGTATATATTAGAGTGAGAAAACACTACCAAAAACCTCCCATATGCCTTCCCCACAACACGAAAGAAAAGCTTTGAGGAATGTGTTGCTAAGTTGAAATATCTGTACACTGATTAATTTGGCAGAGTTCCCTGGGAAGAAGCGACAAGATAGATGTTTTGGTGGGGAAAAGGAAACTGGCTGGTTTCCTGGGTATTTAGAATATGAATGCGAAAATCTTCACAGAGCGGCATATGTCACCAAGACAATCAGGTACTAAATGGAAGAGCGAAACAATCAGCAGCTCTTGGTCAATAGTCAGTCCAGTTGGGAAGAAAGGTCCGTAGTATTGCTTCTGGTGAAGTGCTTGATAGTACAGTCATGTCATGTTTTCCCATATGGTGCCACATTTGAATCTCTAACAGGCATTGCCCTTAGGATGGATGTTTACATAGTCTTCATCACCACCATTTTTTTGCATTTCAGACTCTTTGCAGTTCAGCAAAACTATCCACGCTGAATAAAGTTCAGCCCTTTCTAAAAGCAGACAATAGCAGAGCTATTACTATAAATAAAATATTAATACCGCAAAATGCTTACAAAATTATAAGATTTAATAACATAGTTTACCAGTCTCTGTTTTCATAAATTACAGTACTAACGAATGGCAAAAATATTCTGAGGAAAAACCATTCTCAAACCAATTACACATATTTATATATGTCCAAGCACAATCAAAGAATGGAAGGAGCAGGGGAACAGAATATGATGAGATGATAGCATAAAGTGGAAATAGTTGTGAAAGCTGGTAGAAGAGCTTTAGTTTCCTTCACTTTCCTTC
Organism: Bucorvus abyssinicus; assembly: GCA_009769605.1. Taxonomy (NCBI): domain Eukaryota; kingdom Metazoa; phylum Chordata; class Aves; order Bucerotiformes; family Bucorvidae; genus Bucorvus; species Bucorvus abyssinicus. The sequence continues at coordinate 13,820,437 of CM020030.1, read as the reverse complement.
ACCTCTCTCTGTTTTCCAATAGCTGTTTGAGAATAGGATTCAAATGGATGCAGGCATGTCTCTTATCAGAAATTCTTCTACGTTGTTTAAGAGGCTTTGTCACACTATGATAGGCCAGGTGTTTACTTCACTATGTCCTCCAAACACATAAGTCCATTCTATTTCCTCAGGGATAAAATCTGAAACAGAGGATTGGGAAAAAGAATTATTTACCTGTTGTATACAATGAAAATACATCAAATGAGTCAGAGAAATATAAATACTAAAAACATTATTGATACAGTCATCTATGAATAGCCAATGAGTCCACAGCAGTCAGAACGCAATGAGTAAACCCTGTAAAAGCTCTTTCCTTCTAAATAAGATTTCCATTGTAAGTTTATAACACAAAGGCTGGTGCTGAGAGCTCTAGTTTACAGATCCTCTACAAGCTTTTCCAATGCATTCAACTATGCCATGTTTAAATATATATATAGATTTCTTCCCACATGATTTTTTTTTATTTCATCAACACCTATTCAGCAAAACCTGTCTTGATTAATAACTGTAAATTCTACAATAACAATAGTAACAGTAACAAGTAATTGTGGTAAAATAAGATGATGCATAACTAATAGTTTGTTATAGCTAGTTGTTCTCTTTGAATTTTCAGAGATTTCATAATAACTCTGATATCATAATTACTTGTATTTGTATTGTGTCAAATTTCATAGGTATGTACTAAAAACCTAGCATGAAAAAAAGGACAAAATGGCATGGATCTGTACTATAAAAGACAATATAACCTTTTTTGTTTCCTGAGGAGCAAGCTATGCAATGTAAAACATACATTCCTTATAATTTCTACTAACCTACTGACTCTTTTCCTCATGGTTCACTACTTAGCTTATCTAAGACGTTCTGCAAGAATTTATTGCAATGTTTCTTTATTCCATATGCCACTGCAGTATTAAATGTAGACCTTGTATATGTTATTAAAAATTAAACAACAACAAAAAAAATCAAATATTTCAATTTTCTGTGTGGAAGCCAGTTCTATAGTGAACAGCTCTCATAGTAGAGGATTGATGCAGAACCTTGAACCCTGCATGTATGCATTGTGCATCTGTCTGTGTGCATGCACATCCTTTAAACCTTTTTGTTGTTGTTGTTCTGCAGAATAGCAGTAATTTATATGTTAGAGATGAACACTATTGGCTGATTACTTTGCAACTGCGTGATGGTTGCTACAACACGTTTCTATGCCTGACTTATTATGTGAGTCTAAAAAAAAAGCTCTAAGTTCAGCCTATACTAAGCAAGTATATGCTTGTATTTTGCTGATAACAGAACATACAGTTGTAAATGCACTGCTACAGATGTAATTCATGTACTAACCAAATGGGTTGAAGATGTCCAAGTGGACTATCTCACAAATACAGATGGCAATACTTGGCTTTCCAGAAAAATTGTCCCCCTAGGGGATAATTAACAAACGCAGAAAATCCAAGAATCTCAATATGCACCAAAACTAATTATTAGGGAACTTTGTTCCTATTTAAAAACATCACCACCCCTGACAAATGCTAATCAGTCAGGTTAAATCTCATTCCGAGTGAATATGGGTTTTCTCATATAAAAAGTGTTAGAATGATCAAAAAGTGACTTTGCTTTGTGTATACGTTGTTAACGTTGTTAAGACCTTCCAGAAACATAGTTAAAGAGACATCCTTGGTGACGTTATTAGCAGAAAAACTAAGCATGGGAAAATGGATTTTAAATTGTTCAGGGATGCAGACTTTTTTTTTTAGAAATGCTGATATAATTGACTGTGCTTGGCATACCAAATACTGAAGAATGTTTTCATTCCCTGTTTTGGGAACTGGAATGCTGAGAACTGTCTTTTAGCCTGAGCCCAGTTCCATTTGACCAGCTCTTCTCTTCAACAGGAGATTTCAACAATCATTTTTAGTCAAGTACTGTGGAAATCAAAACTGTTTCGTGCATGTTTATATTAATACTGTAGTTATACAAAATTCTTAACAGAAAAACGGTTTACAAGTGAAATAGAATGCTGATCACACACTCACACATGCAGAGTGATGTGACCGTGCCAGTTTTCCCGATACAGGAAGAAAAATTTATCATGGCTTTTTGTAAAATTAACAGTTTTCATAGGAAAGGATGTCACAAATGCCAGCACCTATATTAGCCTTTTGAGCAACAATGAATGAATCTGTCACACACATACAAACAAGTATGAATTTGAATTTCTACATTTGTGAAAGCGAATGTCACCCTTTTGCATTTACTCTGCTTTTAGTTCCCAATATTGACAGTTTCTGCTTGAGAAGATTATCTCTCACTGAAGTCTAATTGAGTCAGAAGTGATGTGTATTTTTCCTGACTTAGCTTTTTGTTAAAAAATAGGATAAATATACAGGTCAGAGAAGTGTCTCAGAAGTAAGACTTCTTTTTTTTTTCCCCCCTTGCGAATTACTTTGGAAGGAAAATAGTAACTTAAAACACATCCATCAAAACCCAGGCTAGCAAACAATGGGTTACATGAGTATGTCTCTCCCACTCTTTCTGGACGGCTACCAAAATCTGAGATCACAAAAGAATATTTTGATAATCCTGCCAACTCAAAGGTCACATTACTTTAATAAAAAACCTATGCTAGTAATGAATTGCATTATTGAGTTAAACACTGTGTATCTATTGTGTCACCTAAGATATCAAACTTGCTAATATTCTTAAAACTTCCCATTTTAGAATATGAACTTGAAGCAAAATTCAGTTCTGTTCAGGATTCTGCAAATCTTTTTCACTCTCTATTTCTATTTGTTTCTTCTTTTTTTTTTTTCAAACTCCATTTAAGAAATGAGACATGGCAGAGACTAAGATGACTGTAAATACCGTTACTAAAACAAAGTCTCATCTCTACTCACTGTATTTGACTTCTATTATTACTGTTTACAAGAGAAATTGAGCCATATATAGTAACAGGTGTTTTCAATCAATTATTTCAAATAACTAGATACCAATACATGGGAACTCCTTCATACGCTGTTGCTCATCTGAGTTTCTATGCTGCTGTCTTTATTCTCTGAGAAAGTTGTTTTCTAAGAAATAAACCAAAAAACTCTTTGAAAACTAAGTTGCAACTAGTCTAGTTGTAGTACTATAAACCATGTATATTATGTAATATCAAATGCAAAGATGACAATACTTGCTTTGTTAGTGTGAACCTCTGAAGGATTTAAAAAATATTTTGACAAATCTGTAAAAATGTCACAAACAAAAATATCATGCAGATAAAGAGGATCATTCTATGCGGAAGTCACTGTTGAGTTACTTCAGAAGCATCTTATGCTTCCCCTTGGGTAGACTGTGTTCCCTGCAACATCTGGGCACACAATGCTATCTAAACTTTATAAATGAATGACTAACAATTAAGGTGATGAAGAGATCTTGAAAGAAAAAAAAAAATTAAAAGAATTAAGAAGTGGAATCTGTAGATTTAAGCTTCCAAAAGGACATAAATTTTATTCACGTTTCTGAACAACAACAAAAGAAAATCTAATTGTCTTTAGAGTCTTCTGTAACCCAGTCTTAAGAAGTTAGCAAATATAACCCAGGGAAATATTTGTAAGAGAACATAGGAAAATATGTTTTCTCCAAGGTGACTTGAATTAAGTCTCTGTGTTCTATGTAGTGTGCTCTGACTTTTAAGAAGGTGAAAGATCTTTTATAGTATTAATATATCACCAGTACAAACTGGGGCTCTAAAATGCAGCGGCAAGAAAGTAGCATTAATCTGAACAGTCTTCAGGATTTCACAGGAAGAAGAACTATTATTGACTTTATGTTGATGATTTTAATGTAAAGGGTGCTGCATAGATGTTTGTAGTTGGAGCATTTAGGAAAAAAATAAATTATGGAATCTTTTGCAAAAGGTAATTCTTACATGGGGAAATTAATCTCTCAGACAGGATGGTCAGCTGCTGTCCAGTGGCTGATAGAAGTATCTGTTAAAATAGTCTTTGCAACTGCATATAAATGGCCACATCATGTGAGATTACCCAAACTGTTCTGCTGAATTTTTATAGTCCAGCTCCTGTATTATCCCACATGATCACTACGGCACACGCATGATCATTGCTACGGATTATCTTAAAGCATGTACAAAAAACCCTTTAGCTATCTTAGCTGTGTGCAAGAGGCTATCCTCTATGACCATTTCTCTAGTAGTGGGAACAGTTTCCACTTTTAAAATTACACAATTTAGAATTACCTATTTTCAGTTTGATCAGTTTCTTCATCTACAGCAATGACTACTTCAGTGAGTCTTTTGCATGGCCAGATTTTCTGCCCGGGATGTTATTTTATCATTATTTAATGAATTAGCAAGTACAGATAGTACCTACCAGGTGCTCTAGGCACGGGAGAAGTCAACTAGGGGAATCTCCTAGACTGTCCAAAATTGTTGCCTGGAGAAGTCCTATCAGAGCTAGTCGGGTGCCAGCCCTGTGAACCACCTTATCTGGTTTCAAATCAGCCCACAGACATCTACAGCCCACACCTAGGGAGTGCCTTGACCTCTCAGGGAATCAATGACTTAAGTGCAATGAGTGTGAACATAGACGCAGACATATCTGGTATACCCAACCACATCAACATTCTAACTATAGGACAAACTTGATTTTCATACCTATAATTTAAATTCCATAGATTTTGCTATGGGGTTTTGTTTAAAAGAGCAGGGAAAGCGACTTGCCACACTTTTGGGACCAGTCTAAACAGAGAGAGTCACTGTAACATATGCTGTACTGTTCTCAAGGACCAGAAAGGCTCATCCAGACAATTTTATTAGTTTTCAGTAGCAACACACTCACTTTAAAATTATATATAATCAAAAGAAGAATGCAAGTTACTTGGAGGGGAATATAACAATTTACTTCTTACTCATGTTAACAATAATTTTTATGAGTGAATGTCAGATTCCTGTAATTGACATCATTATTTCCCTCTCATTCGTTATGAATAGCATAGTCTGCGTTACAACTTAAAAAGATCTCAGTAATTTTAAGGATATAAATGATTAAAAAAATATCCAGACCAGTATAAGTCAGATATACTACTACCCTTGATTTTTAAGATCAATTCTAGTTTTCTAACTTGATAGCTACATTTATGCATGGGTTCTGCAAGTATGTTTCAAGGGCTCCTTCTGATTTAAAAAACACTTTTGTTGCTTAATGGTCATCATAAAAAGTATTTTGTAAGTTACTACCTCAAAATTATTTTATCAAGGATAGACCGCAATATACACCAGGTAATTGAGGGTTAAGTAGGAAGAAGAAAAGAGTAAGCAATTCAATGGTAAATTAGGAATGACAGAAATAACTGAATATGTGTGCATTTATACATGTATACAAATAATTTGTATGAATTAATGAAACATCAAAGTGGGAAACACCTAAAAAAACTTGTTCTCCATTACTCACTCACCTAAAAAAACTTGCCTGTCTGTATTCAACTCTACAATTTCCTATAAATTTATGACAGCCTACTTTTCTCTTTTCTGGTCTACTCGAAGTCATATCTATCCAATAGAACAGTATTTTTGGTTATTCAGCAAATTGGCAGAATAGGCAAAATAATTTTTTGACTTGTTCTCATTGATTCATAAAATGAGTGATAAGCTTGGCAGCTGAGTTGCAGCAAGTGCTGTTTTTTAAGCACTGTCACATGTAATAGGACAATGAGGAAATATGGGAATAAAAGTGGAGTTACATAAGGAACATGAGGATGAAGAACTGGTGATACTGAAGCTGGAAAGAAATGAGGTGCCACCCAGTGTTGGTAAGTTAAACTCTTTAATGCTCTCCTCTCCTATGCCATCTCCACTTTTTTTACAACATTGGTTCAAACAGACACCAACTCACACGAGCTTTTGAAGCCACCTCCCTTCCAAAGGCCCGATTACCCATTAATGCAAGTACTAAGAGCTTTGCAAAGGGAGCTTCCTGGCACCTGAGCTAACTCCTCAGTTTGAAAATATCTGTTATAAAAGAGGAAGGACAGATAATTCCTTTTGAAGGCTCATTGAAAAAATTGTCGTTGGGAATACATACTGAAGTACTTTTTTTCTGCTACATGATCATCCCGACTACCTCATGAGTAAGGTAGGACAAACAGATGGTCTGATTGATTTTAAGACCAAAATTGTATATAAGTAAAAAAATATACTAAATCTTATCTTCTGATTGCCTGTGTTCCAAATCTTCCTAAGAATGTTACAAGCAGGATAATGAGTAGTAGAGGAAATACATGGGATTTACTTGGAAGAGATTTTTTCATTCATGGAGTACTGCATGTGCAACATATTCAAATCTATGATGAGAAGTTATGGCACAGAGAATCATGTACTTCTTTACAAAGAAGCATGCAATTGTTTGTTAAAGGAATAGATGCTATCTATATAATCTCTGTATAAGCTGAAGACAACCGCACAAATTCATCTTGCAGCCCAGGGCTCTTGCAGCTATTGTGAGAAAGCTGTATTAGAAAATTTTGGAATATTCGTATAATATCCAAAGATGCAGCCATACCTGAGTAGAATGCATCCTTTCTTGTATGTCATGATTCATATGTTACCAGACTACTTTTTGACTATTCCACATCAAAACTCAGTGAATGTATATAATTTATTGTTTATGAATCTTTTTATAGAAAGATTGAAGCCAAAGTGAAACTGAATATTCGTAAATATGCTATATAGCTTATCACTTAACACAACTGATTTCCCTATCTTCAGAGTTCCTTGGGGTTATCTTAGATTTAAAGCAAATATTCCTAATGGCTTTGTGCATTTATTTACAGTATTGAATACTCAACACTTGAGGGTGAAGAAGATGCACATCGAGACTCTGGTACAAATTGAAACAAGGCTGGAATATTTTTCTGACAGCTGTCAGGAATATAAATGTGCAAATTTCAATTGGGCTCAGTGCTCATCTTCAAAAAAGCATAACCATATATTTTTAATTAAAATTGTAAAGGTTAAAATCAAACAAAATGCTTATAAAATTGGTCTGGTAAAAATAGTATATACACCTGAATCATCATCATCATCATCATCATCATCGAATCATAGAATGGTTTGGGTTGGAAGGGCCCTTAAACATCATCTATTTGCGCAAGAGAGAAGCCTTCAGTGGATTATTTTAAACATTAGGAAGCAAGAACATAGCAAGGAAGTCCCGTTCATATTTTGGCCCAAAGTAATCATGGGAAGGGAATGATGGTTTGGTCATTACAGGGATAAAGTTTGAGGCAAACTGAGACATTTTCCACCACGATCAGTCATCTGTATATTCTCAAGTTCACTTACACTGCAGCTGAGAGAGCTACCAAAATGCAAAAGAATCAGATTAAAGTATTAGAAGTAAATATATAGACAGAAGACGGAAAACTCTTTTATAGTTTGTTGGAAAATAACAACATAATTGTATATATTTATATGAAAATGAGCTACAAAAATATCAATTAAAATAATTTTTAAATGGTTGAACTAAGAAAGATACATGGTCTCCAAGATATCTAAAGATTAAAGGCAGCTTCTGACGTTGCAGAAAATGTTATTTAAACAGAACCGAATAAAAAATAGCATTTGTTCAACCTCTTGATTTCTTGTTTGTGTTTTCGTAAGGAAAAAAAAAGGACAAACAACAAAATGTACAGTCTTTTCTCTCATTATAAGTTTTCTGCAATATTTTATTTATTTATTACAACAGGTTTTCCAAGTTTCTGTGCAAATCATATCTTACACTAAAGTAGAGAAATTTTCTGGAAAGTATATTGGCTTTCTTAATAGCTGGTCTTTCTTCAGAAAAGCAAATTATTTTTTCCTATTACTATGATTTTCTCAAGAGAATACATACGTTAATCATTTCAATTCAGTGACATTTGAACCCCTTTATTTTTCCTGTTGATTCTTTTCAGGGAACTTTTACTAGCTCGATAGTTCCAACAGGTGTTATCTCAAACTCAGAATATTTATTCCACGTCTCACTGCTTCAATAAGAAGTTAGAGCTTTGATAATTACTCCACAGGAAAGAACAGTCTTTTATTTAATACTACATGCATGTATGTTTTCTCTTCCACAACACTTAGCTGTAAGCAACAGTAAACATTTTAATGGTGCGTTTATAAGGAAACATGAGCTCGATTTGTAGGAGTTTTATGAATCTGTAACTGATTTTAATGGAAGGTATGATATATCTTCTGTAATTCAAACAGGTTTTATAGTCTTTTAGTGTTTGGTGGGTTTTTTTCTCCAAATGTCACAATACACTAAATTTTCCATTTCATATTTTTTTTCTCAAGTATTAAAACATTGTTAAACATACACTAAGTCAATTAGTGACAGATTTAAGACAACATTTTAAACATCTGAAGAAAAGTAGAGGTACTTCCTGAGAGTCAGAAAAATGTTTACAAGGGTAAAACAGCTACTATTTCACAAAGACCTACGGGACTTAGGTGCCCAGATGCATTGTATTAGTTTTTTTCCTCCAGATTTAACTGCACAACTATTAACTTTGGTTCCAGAGAATATTTAGATTGAGTACATTTTAAGAGCTTTATAGAACAGTGGATATTACCATGTAGTAGTTGTATTAAAAAAGCAGTGTGCTTTCTTAATGGAAAATTTAATGGTACTAGCCAAGCTTAAATGTATGAAAATGTACAGTTTTTAATTGCATGTTGTTTCTTAAACTACAGGAATAGTTAATATCTTGAAATACAGCATTCGGAAGATGACTGCTCTTCTGATGGAGAGGAGGGTAGGATACAGCAGTTTGTTCAAAGGATCCTTTTATTCATAGGCTAAGTCAAGAACACCAATCTTTTTAACTTTCTGTCAATGACATAAAGAATTAGGGTCCTGTGCACATAGATGTTTTCTCACAGTCTCGAAGCACTAGATTTACTTTGCATGCAAATGGCAACTATATTAACTACAAACATTATCTCAGATGCTTGCAGAAAGCAGGAGAGTTATTGCGTATGGGATGTTCAGTGCAATTACTAAGATTATTACCATGGGGTGACCAGGGAGAGTTACCAGGCCCTGAAGGAAGGCATTGGATGTGAGAATACTGTAAACATCAGAACAATTTATCTGACCTGCCATTTATTCCTCAAATGCCTTGGAATATGAAGACAGCTGCAAGAGGTTATCAGGCTGGGTGCATTGCCCTAGTAGGTATCATTCAACCTTTATGTCTTCTCTTGAGCGTATCTAATCTAACTGTATCCTTCTCATTATGCTTTCAGTCCTCATCAGACAAAAGAGCAAGATGGGTTTATGGTTCAGTGCAGTTACAACTTCAACCACCACAACAAACCTGATTACAAGCACAAAGCCACTATGAAAGTAATTAGCTAATGATATGAAATTAAAGCCTCAAATGATAGATATCAAAGGCCACTTTAACCGAAAGCTGCATCAAGTAATTCCAGCTAGAAAAAATAATTACACATATGCACTCCTGTACACATACAGACACAAAGGGATAAAGGAAAGGTTTTCTTTGTCTTTTTATTGACACTTTGCTGAAACCTAATACCTGAGTCATTCTAGGCTATATTCACACTCTTCAAGTTAATGTACTGTGGTATAAGAGTTTGATAACATTTTACAGCTGCACAACTTCATAAAAAGATGCACGACTATGTTAAGCAGGAAATATTTACTAAATAAAGTAAACGTTTACCATTCATTAAACCTTACTTTTTTATAGTTTATTTGAACAGTGGAACAAGGGGTTTGTGTTCTCTTTCTCACCCAGACCCCTTTTTCTTGTATTTAGACAAGACAGTATGTCCAAGGCTCATTTCATCTTGCATGTAGGTATAGAAAAAATAGATTTTAAGACTTGATGAGCTCTGGGTAGAAGGAAACAAACACCATCCTCCCCTACCCAAACACAATAACTGTTTCTGTAGTCGTTTTCATGAAGGAGTGGAGTGGCACCATTCTTGTACCATCATAACTGGAGGCTGATTGGAAAGTACACATAATTAGGTTTTGTTCTGGGTTTTGTTCAGGATTTTGTGTGTATCTATAATTTATTAGCAAGGACCTTTCATAACATAATAGTGTGATTCTTAAATGAATTAATTAAACACTATTAATTATTCTGTTTACTTTCCATTTTATTTACAAACTTTGAAAAATGGCCAGTACAATTGTTTCTTTAAAAATTTTTTTTTTAAAAAAAAGGAAGTAAAATTATTTTAGTGTAGCACTTGTCATTATGGATAGTAAAAGAACCTGTAGTATAGTCCATTGTTTGAATGGAATTAGATTTAAGACTGAAACGTTTATCTTCTAAAATGAACAACTGGAAGAGCAGGTTTGTGAAAGAAAGATGATATGAAACAGTCTAGTTTGAAGTGAAGTTTAGTAAAAATAAAAAGAACAATGAGAAACTGTTACTTCAAGGAAAAATCAATTCAATATCAAATTTATGAAGATTTTCAGAAAATGTTAAGAATAAGTAAGAATATGACCCTCTCCAGAACACTATACTGTTTAATATACAAGGAAAAAGAAAAAAATTGCTCTCAAAAAACCCCAAAAAAACCACAAACCAAAAACATTGGAAATGATAATTTTTCAGGTCAAAGGGATTATATTGGAAGATATTTTGAATATGTAAATGAGCAAACAGAACACCAGGGCAAAGAGAACTCTTATTTAAAATAAGAGTTTTACTGCATCTTGCATTGATATGCAGACTGTGAACTCAATTGATATTTCATAAAGATACCTTAAAATAGCTGGATATTTTGTCCCAGTAAAGACAAAGGTATGTAAGTAAAGTCATTGCTACAGTGGGCATCTGTAGGCTTCTCATAGTGAAATTTTACCATAACAGCTCTAGGTACATCTATTGGTCATACAACTGCCAAACGTGTCTATAAACCTTCTTTTTATAGCACAAATTGGAATGAATTTGTGCAGAAGGATTTTCCCATAAAGAAATGGTGCTCAACACAAATGCTATAATCACAATCAAATTTTACAGACACAAAGTCATATTACTTGATGTTACTACTGTTTCAGTTAAAAAAGAGCTGAAAGCCACAGAAGTTTGTCCTGGTGTTCTAAGTTTCATATTACGGTTCAATTAGCTCCTGAAAAATTGATTTTGGGTTACTTCTTGTAATTACAAAATGTCAAGCTTTTTTGCTTATTTCCAGTCATCATAAGAGAACTTAAATTACTGAAGAAGCAAAATTTGAGGCAGCTATGATTAAAATATGCATAAATACAACATAAAACAAACAAACAAACAAAAAATCAATAACATTAGTTACTGGATACACAGTCTTTATAATTTTCAAATCAATTTTTCCTCTCTTTTCCTCTGTTCTTCAGATTCCTACTTTGCTTAGGAGCTAAAATGTAGCATTATACCCCTGTTATTCAGCACGTTTCCAATTACAACACATTGAAAACAAAAGAACAGCAGATGGCACAATGTCAGAGTTAACAGGACAGTAGAAATTAAACACCCAGTGACACAGACTTAGAAGCAACATAGTGAAATAAATCCATATAAAGGAATTACCCAATAAAAAGCTATGGTACATTTTCAAAGCATTTAGAAAAGTACAGATGCCTCTAAATGAGGTATCTAAAAGTAACAGTTAAGAAATTAGTTCTCAGTGGAACCAAAATAAAACATAGAGATCTCAGTTGTAAAGTCAATATAAAAAAAAAAAAGGAATACATATAAAAGACCACTGTTCACTCAAATCCAAGCTATCCAATGACCACAACCAAACACTGTCAATATATTTTATTAATATAACAAGAAAAGAATTAATACATTTTATCTGCAGAATTATTAATCATCTCTTGAATTTTAACTTGTGGTTATGAATATATTACAGTCATCAGTGCAAATTTTAAGATAGATTTAATCTTGATTTAAGCATGGAAGAACCAGCCCAAAATTGGCTTATAATAACTGGCTTTTGTTTACTTGCAGTTTGATATTTGTCATGCAGAGCTTGTTCTTTCAGTGCTAGAAGACAGAGTTATACTCACCTCTTCACAGGTCATTGAATATTTTATTCTCTTCCTCAGCATCTTTTCCCAGAGATTGACCGTTAGTCTCTATGACAGGCAGACTGATTAGGACTGAGATAATTTGGAAAGACTGTACAGGGATGTCAGATAAATTAGTATATATCTACAAAGAGATCAATGAGGAGGTGATAATATGTCACCATTTTCTGCACTTGCTGATGCTTCCTCTCTGTTGTCACAGTTAGTAGGCTCCTCTTACACATTTACCTTCTCCTAGGAAAAGATCTACACTGTCATCTTAAATTAGGACTTAATACTTCACTTGAGATCAGACTACCTTGTACTACTTGAGTCGTCAAATAATCCCCAACCGGAACCTTGCTGTCCATCACACCAATGCATAGACTATTACTTTCACAGGTCTTCATATACAACTCTTTGCTCCATACAGGCCTAAATTGTGGTCCATTTTCACCCTTTTTTTTTTTTTTTCCATGGCCCAGAACTTAAAATGATCTCATTTTTTTGAGGTAACATCTACCATAGTTTCCCAGAGTAGGAAACATCCATGCCCTCTTTAGTGCAGACAACAGACTATTTAGGTTTTACATATTACTTACTCTTCAGCATCAGCATCAAAAGCAAAAGAATTCCCATTTCATTCTGGTTGCCATCTACAGGTCATTCACTACAATGGTAGTCTTCGCAAAAACCAATGCTTAAGTCAGAAAAGAAAGAATGGAAATAAAAGAGAAATTATTTTTCTCAATTTTCACCGCTTGATGGTTGCTCCTGAAAAATCATAAGGGTTGTACTTATTTCCAGTGTTTCCCTTTCTGTGAAGATGCTGTTAGATATCCAAAGACCTTATAAATAAAACAAAACAAACTCCTCACACATGCTGACTATCAGGGAAGAAAGCAGGGAGAAGAGGGTTTCTAAAATTAGCAGTCAGAGCTACAAGGGGTACGTGTCCCAGAGAACAGCAACGGCAACGCCACTCTGTGAATGAAGACAACCTGGGAGCTCAGGACAACCCTAGCACAGACAAGGCAGTGTCCCCTGACCCAGGGACAGTCCCACAGCACCTGGTCAGGCTGGGCAGAGCACGTCCCATAGCAGCCACAGGCTCCGTCAACTGTCTATTGACAGTCAACCAAATATAAGGACTCACGTCAGGCCCAAGGACAATCCGGAAAGCCAGCAAAAAGGACATGGTAAGCAAGGAGCAATGCTGAACACAAGCTACCTACAACAAAGCTCAGACAAGGACTGGGTATATGATTCTGAGCTGAGCTGGGTTCCTTGGGCCCTGATCAGAGGGTTTGGGTGTATGTGCCAGGCGAGGCTGGACAGAGTCATTAAAATCTGCTGCTGCACTCAGGGTTCTGACAGCATGCCTCCAGATGTCAGCACTACTTTTTTTTTTTTTTTAAAGTTAACATTTGTCAAGGAAAAATACCTGAATGTGGTTTATATTTAGAGCAGTCAATAGATTGTTATTTCGTTAATATATACAGCCTTCCTTTGGACTCCCTGTAAACATTAGTAATATCCACTGTGCTGAAAAGAGACTAGACTGCAAGGTTCAAACAAACTTTATTTGAACTTTGCTTACAGGTTTAATGTGCCACTATTGCAGGTTCTCACAGATACAATGGAAGAATGCGCTATTGCAACCTAAAGGCAAGAATACACTATAACAACATAAAAAGCGCACACGTGTGTTAGTTAATCACCTGCAGTCACAAACTTACAGCATGCTAAATATTTGCTTACCCCTCCAGATGAGGGCTTTCATTCACAGAAAAGTGATCTTGGCCAGTGTCCTGACCAAAGGAGGAGGGTCTCCATACAGGTAAGATGTAGCTTTGGAGAGTCAACTCCCAATTTCCAACCTGAATTTTAGGATTTTTATCCCCTGATTTACATGTCTGTGGGTGGGACTATGTCTGAGTGGATTATGCTATCTGGAATGTTTATCTTTGGTGATGTAATGGATTTTCCCCTTGTCTTGCTTTATTCATCCATGGGTGAGGTTCACTTCTGTATGCTCTTCTTCTTACCTCTCTTTTGCGGATCTCGATTGTCTTGATACACAAGGTTGTCGGCTGAAACTGACACTGAAACTCTCCAGTTTACCTTACTTTCTCAGGCAACTGAATAGTGGTTTGAATTGAGACTCAGAGCATGTTATTTTTTGAGGGATTTCAAGGCTCATCTCAGATTAAGGTTCTTTGGATGATGCAACGCGGCCCTGTTTGGTCTATGGCTTGTGGACAACCTAGGGCTGAGCAATCCACACATCTCCCCATGGGTCAGCTCTGCATAGATAGGTCCTCAAGGTGATCCAAGGCTGGATCACTTTTACACCCTCATGTGAGTTGCCTGCATGCACTAGACATTACCAGAACTTGTTTATGAACTATGAGCCAGACGATCCATACACCAATAGCATCCTAGGGCAACAAATTTCAAAACTTATCTATATGTTCCCGGGAGATTCAGCCATATTTGCTAAACCTGGCTGTTTCTCCATAGAAAGAGTCAATGACTATTTCTCATTAACAAGTTGTGGGAATCCGGAGCAACATAATGGGTGCTGAGCGCAACATTCAAATGATACCTGTATCTTGAGGTTTTCCTTCAGACCACCTCAGACTGCGTCCACAGGATGAGTGTTCATTAGAAACTGGAGTACATAGATCGGTTTTTGAAGCATCTTTCAGTTTGCTTTCAGCTGACAGAACTGCAGTTTGCATATGCTGTGATTGATTGAAAACAAAGCTTTAAGGAGACACAATCTTAACATGAAACAAGCACCCTCTATTTCAATTAAAACTACTAATGTAGCCACACTCACTAAGAAATGCATCCCAGTTTATCTGCTGTAAGAATGTCATGATATTATAGACTTCTTAAATACTCCTCCATCCCACTCCCTTCCCCCTTCCCCTTTTTCCTGGACTGAAGACTCCTGTCTTACTCATTATAAAGCACATATTCCATACTTGTTCATCTTCCTTGCCCTTGGCTAAACCTTCTTTGTTGTACTGTATTCCCAGGAAATATTACTGCAAATATCATTCAAGATGTAATAAGCAAATCAGAGATTCATGGTCGGGAAGAAGTAAAGCATATACTTACACTTTGAATACTCTCCCAATATTCACTGCATCAGGGGTTTCTTGAACCAAAAACCACAAAGTGCAATATTTCTTTATTACTTACTTTATACCAGGAAGAATGAAGCAAAGACTTTCATCACTAAATTACTATAAGAAACGATCATATAATTTTTAAGATATCTGCTGCCCTAGAACAGATGTTTCTCTCTGGTAAATTTTGGAATATTCTGAATTCATTACCAAAACACTTATGTTGACCTTGTTTGCTAACATTATGTCTAGCATTCCTTTTATATACTTGCTGAAAAGTCTATCTAACATTTTTTACAGAAGTTCAGATTATATACTCTTCAATTAATAACTGTAATATTTTTTTGTTCTGAAAAATCATCAACACCCTCTTCTAAATGAGAATTTCTGTGGATTTCTTCTTTATCTTTTACATTTTCCAGTTCTATTTACAAAAAAACTGCATGAATTTTGATGTAATGCCCAAGGGAACAAATGAACAGTTTGCAGCAATATTATCTTTAAACTGAAAAATAAGTTAAATTAAATTACATCAGAAATTTTGTTCAACCTGCATGGTAATGTTTTATTTTTGTCATCAGTGAACAGTATGAATTCATTGCAGAAATAGCTAATCAAACCAATAAAACAAATCACTGACTATGTCAGAAGGCTTACTGTTTAAAACATGATAGTTAAATAACAGCTTCTGGTCTGTGGAGATTAAAATTTCTTTTGTTTGTTCATTGTTAAAGCACAGTCCGTAATCATCACAACAGTGCAGCAGCATAATTTCTTTGGCATCTAGTCATTAGCACTGGTAAGAATTAATTGGATATTAAGCCAATGTTCACAATAGTGGAACTACTACAGATTTACACAACATATAGGCAGTCATTTAAGAATTCAATCTACTTCATTGTCTTAATGCAATAATTTATTCCTCCTTTTCCAAGTTTTGACTAACAACAGTGTTGTAAATTAAAATAAACCCCAAATATAAAAAGAAATCCAGTGAGTAGTTCATGGTCTTGATTTAATTTGTACTGAAGTAGAGTTAAAACAATAGCCGATAAACAAACCCTGTTTAATGAAATGTGATTTTTGGTAATAACTGGAATAGCCAGAAATAAATTTGCAGAACTCTTGCAGGAAAAAACAGTAATAATTAAGAAAAACCACAGAATTCTGCTCTTCAAACATATTTTCTAATTCTGCAAGTAATGTTAAGGTCTGCACAAGGAATTTAGGTCATCTTCTCTAACTCTTCTTGCTCTAATGCTTAGACTGACTATAGATTTTTCTTGTTTCCCAGCTTCCTTCAGTTGCTAGCTAGGTATACAAAGGGCAACAGATGTTTGATCTGTCCACTTTAGGCAACTTAAGCCTCTAGCAGCTCAAATAGGGCTCTACACATCAACTTGCTAACTCTTCTGTTGTTGGGTTCTTTCTTGGGCTGTGATAGTATTTTTTTTTCTTGTAATCAAGTAGAATTTCTTGCCTAAACTGTAGTATTATCAAAAGGTACTGCAGTTTCAGTTAATCCACTTTTCCACTGAAAAACTATTTTATCAAACAGGGAGACAAAAATGCTGGATTTTAATCTCGTTATCATCCCAGTTTCCGAGTTTGAAAAAATGAAGTAGAGACTGATTAGAGGTTCTCACATAAAATCATAATAAGATATGACAAAACTGAGAAAATAATTTATTATGCAGTTGTGCACAATAACCACAAGAAAAAAATATTGTTCTGATTGCAGAATCGAGCTTCTTTCAGTTAACCTTCTTTTAAAAAACAACCCCAAAAAGCAAAAGAATCAAGAACAAAACATGTATGTTATTGGGGAAAAAAAAAATGGGTAAAAATTTGGATTCATAGAGTTTTCAAATTGTTCTATAAAGTATTAGAAGTTCTTTCATATTTTTGCTTTTATATTCTTCCTATATCTTAAATATCTGTCACAGCAGATGAAATAGCCTTTATTTACATGCAACTAGATATTTGCAGTGCAACTGCTTTTTATAAAGCTCAATACGATATTTTCTATCTATCTTCAACAGAAAGACCTACAGGGTCTCTACAAAGATCCACGAAAGCTCTCTATAGAGATCTAAGATTCAAAGGAAACAAAATATAGCAGGATTTCTGATTACACTGTGTAGAATACTTCAGAGCACAATGCTAAAATTTAATAGGGGAATTTTGTAAGTATTTCATAACAGATGTTGAAGAGACAACTCATTTTACACATGTTAAACACTGTAAAAGACTATTTTTACAATGTTAGTGTTACAATGGCCTGTTTCAATTGAATAAAACTATTCAAATAAACCTTTCATCCATGAGATTGTATATGGCAAGAATTTATTTAATATAATGTACATTAAGGTTGCATTCTAAAGCCTCTTTCCTGTCTGGATCATTTATTTTAAAGATAGAAGTCTGAACTTTTCTTTCTCCAGGATTGTTTTTTTTTGCCCTATTATGCTTCTAGTATTACAATTCTAAGTAACAATTTCTTGCCAATCTACGCAGATGAAGGTTAATTTTGAGAGATAAATTATTATTTTAAACAAACCTTTTTTATACAGTTTGAACAAAATCAGCTGGGAAAGGTTGGCGTGCAGGTAACAGCTATAATTTCATTTTATGAGATACTTGTATTATAATTAGGGATAAATAAATAAAGGTAGGCTATTCCAATGAACCAGCAATTTGCCTGCTGTAGTTACAGCTGGCTGGGATTCATGTTTGTCTCATATATTCCCACAGGTGGTTTGTCACTGCTTGAGCAGAGACTGGTTTGGAGTAATAAATATGTAGTTAGAATGTTGGTAGGAACTAGGCAAACTCTAATTCAAACACTTTGGGCAAAAATTTGTAAAGTTAGAGCTTTCATTGGATCTGGAGAAAACAGCATAGGAAGTTTTGGGAATAGATCATCTGAGATTTTGCACAAGTGATTTTATTATTTTATGAAAATAAACAATCCAAGGAATGAACAGAGAGTTGGATAATCATTGGAAATGAATTATAAAAGCATCCCAGCAACCAACTTCTGACTCAATTTTTAATTTCTCTGTATTTTTCCTTTTGTGTCTTGATGTAACAATTAACTTTGCATGTGTTCTATCCATATACATTTTTATATCCATTCCTTCATCTTTTATATCCATTCATAGACAATTGTGTCTACAATGACACCTGATTAACTTCAAGTTAAAAAGATATTTACCTTTTGCACCTGTTAGCAGGTTTACAATAACCTGCTACAGTAATTTCCTGTATAGTTGAATAGTTATATTCAGGGAGATGGTACTGGACTCTCTCTCTCAGGATCCCTGAGAGAGAGTCTGAAATAAAGAGGAACACTTAATACCTTATTATAGGATTAATTTTGATTTTGATTATTCTTGCTTTTAGAAGCAGAGATTCCCACATAGGAGACAAATCAGAACTAATCTATAGCATCCAATCAGTTTTCTACTGAGTCTATTCATCAGCCTTCAACAGTGTCCAAGTACCAGGAAATGGTTACAAAACAAGAGGAATATAAAGGAATTATTTCCCTGGGATACTCGACTCCTTTCTACAATTGGTTATCTATCAACAAAATAAGACAGATTACATTTAACAACTAGTAATGAAACTATTCTCTTTTCATAAAAACTTTGCACTTCTCTTTTCAACAGGTTTACTTAACTGGACACAATTAACTGAGAAATATTTTACTGTGAAGTTTTTATGCTATAAGAAGTATAGAAAAATCCTTTTTCTGTTCGCATGCTTCCAGCCACTAAAACGGAGATGCCTTCAGTCAATATTCTAAATATTCTCCCCAGAATGGTGATAAATTCATCAGGATTACAATAAATAGGAGAAAAGGATCGTCAGAAGCAACTAGAAGCAAGAGCATATGACATTCACAAATCATGTTTTGCAGAGAAGGTACGTATACAAGACTTGAGGAAACAAGGAAGTATCAAAGGAAGCATTTTTCCTGAGACTAGGCAACTTGGAAAATATTAATATGCAGCCAGAGAAACATTGCCAAATAAAAATCAGTTTGGTGTTGGGACAGGACATTTCTTTCTCTGAGCTTGAGTGACACGGCTTGTTGGCAGGTCATGAGCGTACAGTGTAGCTCTCAGGAGGCAAAAGAGTTTGGCTGAGAAGCAGCAGAGGCTCCTGGAATCTGGGAGGCTGTTCTGGTTTTGGCTGGGATAGAGTTAATTTTTTTCATAGTAGCTTGTACGGGGCTGTGATTTGGATTTGTGCTGGAAACAGAGATGATAACACAGGGATGTTTTAGCTGTTGCTGATCCGGGCTTGCACAGAGTCAACGCCTTTTCTGCTTCTCACACACCTACACCAATGAGTAGGCTGGGGGTGCACAAGAGTTTGGGAGGGGACACAGCTGGGACAGCTGACCCCAACTGACCAAAGGGATATTCCATACCATATGATGTCATGCTCAATGTATCAAGCTGGAGGAAGAAGAAGGAGGAAAGGGACATTGACAGCAATGCCATTTGTCTTCCCAAGTAACCATTATGCATGATGGAACCCTGCTTTACTGGAGGTGGCTGAACACCCACCTGCCAATGGGAAGTAGTGAATGAATTCCTTGTTATGCTTTGCCTGAGTGTGTGGCTTTTGCTTTACCTATTAAGCTGTTCTAATCTCAACCCACAAGTTTTCTCACTTTTGCCCTTCTGATTCACTGCCCTACCCCACCAGGGCAGGGAGTGAATGAGAAGCTATATGTGGTGCTTAGTTTCCAGCTGGGCTTAAAACACACCAGAGGTTCAGGGAAGTAAAAAAAATCACATTCATTTTTAGAAAGAAGGAAATAAGGAATAAGCTGTCTCTCCGCTTTTATTTAGTTCCACATAAGGAAATTAGTGTTCTTTATTTTTCTATAGCAAGGAATGAGCACAAGGTAACAGCGGAAGTTTTTAAGGATAAGTAGGTGTATTGCAAAATAAATTAAAATATTGATGTAGCATGGAAATGACAGAGAAAATGAAGAAAAATCCAAGACAGTAGTTACAGCTTTGCAATGATATACTGTATTCTGATAAGACCTCACTAAGCTATTGTAAGACAGATGTCATGCATTAGACTGGGCTTTGCAGCAGTATTAACCCATGACAGGTTTGTGTTCCAACTGCATATTTTAGCAGGTGAATGTACAGTATAGCTGGACTCCTTCTTATCCTGGACAAAAAACCCATATACTGTGTATATGTAATATTTTCACTCCACAAGATACTGTATAAAGTCTTTTCTGTCACCTTGGGTACTCTTCCTGTTATGTAAGCTATCTCTCTATTTTTTTTTTTTTTTTTTTTTAGATTCCACTCGACTCTGTCATATGCAGCTTTTCTTTTAAATTATTCCTTTAGTCTTATTGTGAAAGACGTACATCAAAGCTAGAGTTGTAAAACTGACTAAGTAAGAACAATAGAAAAGCTTGTGTTCAATTAAGATGCAGATTCCAGATTTCTGCATTGCTTGAAAATGGGTGTTTTTCTCTTATAGTAGCACTTCTTATTGAATGGAAAAAATACTATCTTAATTACATTTCCAGAACATCTAATTTTTAAAAGGACCTGATGCTTACCAAGAAATCACATTCAAATGATTTAAAGATGTTACTCGATATAAATGATAGATAGGATTTTCCTCTCTCACATCAGACCTCTTAGCAATTTAAGAAGGACATTCTCTTTAGCACTGAAGGCTGAAACCCCTTACAAAGCTGAGAAATTTGATATCATAAAACTCTGATAGGATCAGCAGAGGTGTTTGGTGTTAGAGGTGTGATTAAATACATCAACTACAGTTACTTAGTCACTGGCTGGGGAGAAGATTCAAGATTATTTCTTTATCCTTCCAGAGAACAAGAGACTTAAAGCCCTTCAAACTAAAGAAAGTATTTTATACTGAAGATAGGACAAACACAGGTAAGGAGAAATTTAGCAAAGAAATTTAGTGATTGCACCAAGATTATTCAGTAAGTGAAGAATCCAGTCATTTATTTTAACTGTGAAACAAAACTCGCACTTCTTCCTTTTTATTCATGTCAATATGTAAGATGATATGGGATATGAAAAACTGATGACAGATTTTGTGAGCTTCTTCAGTACCTTCAGGGATTACTTGTGATTTAGCCTATTCAATCACATAAGATCTAGGAATGCAGTTGCCCCATAAAAAGGCTGCATTCTCTGGCACAGCAATTTGTACTCAGGATATTCCTTCCCTAAGCAGCTTAATGTAGTTTGAACAAGATACCTCTCTTCAATAACAAAATTCAACCCTTACGACCTTCACGCATCTATGCACTGACGCGTAGGTGTTGGCTTCATCTGCTATTCCTTCCCTAAAGGCAGAATGAAGTTAAATTGGTTAAGGGGATTTTATTTTTTCCTGCAAAGATTATGTCTATAAAGAATAATTCAATTTCAATAAATTAATAATTGGTGGTGTAGAATGCTAAGTAAACAGGGTTGCTATAATATATACGCATGAATGCTGTGTGTATATACAAACACTACAGGAAAGAATTTGTAATAAGAATATTAATTTGCTACTGAAAGTGCTAGTGTGTTATTAGGCTTTTATACTAAATCTCTTCTGTACACAAGAATGAAGAGACAATAACCTTGGAGATTCTTCTTTGTTCTTCACTTTTTCTGATTTTTAGCTTTACAGAGAACTGAATGAAAATGTGTATCAATTAGTTGTATCTGTCTGGTGTGTTGAGTACTGTGTCCAGCTTTGGAGTCCCCAGACAGGAAAGACATGGACATGTTTGAATGGATCCAGAGAAGGGTCACAAAAATGATGACGCAGATGGAAACCTGTCCTATGAAGAAAGGCTGGGAGCTGGGGCTGTTCCACCTGGAGAAGAGAAGGCTCCAAGGAGACATTATTGTTGCATTTCAGTAGTTAAAGGGGGTTTATAAGAAAGATGGGGACAAACTTTTTAGCAGGGCCTGTTGCGACAGGACAAGGGGTAATGGTTTCAAACTAGAAGAGGGGAGATTCAATTAGATAGAAGGAAGAAGTTTTTTACAATGAGGGTCGTGAAACACTGGCATAGTTTGCCTAGAGAGGTGGTAGATGCCCCATTCCTGGAAACATTCAAGGTCAGGTTGTCTGGGGTTCTGAGCAACCTGATCTACCTGAAGATGTCCCTGCTCACTGCAGGAGGTTAGACTAGATGACCTTTCAAGGTCCCTTACAACCCAAAGCATTCTATGATTCTATAACTCTATGATTCTATGATTCTATTTATGTAGAAGTTAGTTTTTTATTCATTTGCTATATTTAACCAGAATTTTCTAAAGGAAGAGAATAAGATTGTAATTTCTTTTAAAAAATGTTTCATAAAATAAGAAGGTGGGAAACACACAAGGAGATGCTAGTCAAAACACAAAGTGTGACAAAACAGAATTTCTGACAGGGTGGAACAGATGTCACACAGGCAGAAGTTTACCTGTTAAACACCAAGAGTCTGAAAACATACCTAAATGGGGATATTTTAAAAGTTTGAAAAAATGGACCTCCTTGCCCTGAGGCAAAGCCTAGTCTTGTCCATCCACCACCACATTCATTTCTGTTATAAAACATGTAGTTTGCAACTTCGCCACAAAATGAGACTGCTTTAATAAATGTAAAAAGCTGTTTATCTCAAGCTATTTCTCATAAACAGTATAATTATCATTAACCATAATTAAAGCAAATAAAATCAAATTAAGAAAAACTGAGCCAGATTTAACTTGGAAACTACACAATAACAATTATTTTACACAAACAGCTCTTAAAATGTTCTTAATCTCGAGAAAACATCTAGAAATCTTAACTAGAAGCAGAAATACCTTGTAATTATACTATAGAGGGAGAATATGTCTTAAAACGATAGATTCACAGAAGGAAGAATGGAACTCAAAATTCTGAGATTAAATAATATTTTTTCTCAGATTAACTTAAATGTACAAAATTGAGCCAATAGAAATTAGCTTATAATTAAAGATGATGGCTAAGAAAAGAATGAAAAATTTACACCTTGGTTTCCTTTTTATTTTCACTTTATGAGAGGTCTAGTATAGAACTCAATTAATTAATTATATTTGGATGTCCCAGTTTAGGAAAAAAACCCCAGTTTCTCCTGTTTGGAAGGTTTGTTTTAAAATGATCAGTTGGACTATTCCCTCCCATGCCACGTTTAGCACATCTCATTGGTTGTAAAAGTTTCTCACGAGGGTTCCTGTCTCTTTAAGAGGCGTGTATCGCCCTCACCTCGCGCTCTTTTGCGCTCCGACAGCATCCCGTACCCTTCGCTCTTTGCACTCCGAAGGGCGTCGCGCACTTGCAGCTTCTCTCCAGGAAAAGGCTGTCCAGGCTCGTGGTTTGGCTCCGGGGACCTTACAGGCTGTGTCCCCTCAGCTCAAACCTCCAGAGGAACTCGCCTGCCTGCCTGCCTGTGGCTGCCGCTCCCCGTGCTGCCAGAGCGGAGCCCTTGCCACAGAAACCCCCCTGCTGCTGGGACAGACCCCGCCGGTGGAGACGTTGTGCCTTGGGGCTGCCCTTTCCCTGCTGCTAACGCCGCCACTTTTGCTGCCATTTGCTTCAACCCGCACGACCAGACCAGTAGGACAGCGCAGCCCACGGTGTGCATGTGGGATCCCGGCGTTTGTAACAGCCACGACTACTTTGTTCCACTGCGTGAGAGAGAGCCCACGTGGCCGGCGCCATTTTGAACACTCCTCGGTATCGTTCCTTCCCTCACCTGCTGCCCCATCCCGTACAAACCCTCCAATATTGCATTGGCTTTTCCTGTATATATTTTGTTCTCGTGTTATTAAACTTTGTTTCAGTTTTCCAAACGTTCAGAGGTCTCACAAATTCTTCTTCCTTTTCCTATCTCTGCTTTTTAACTCTTTCTCTCCCGGTGCAGGGGAGAGGGGTTTTAGGGATAGGAGAGGACACGTCCCCGTAATTGGCTCACCTCAGCCAACTGGTGACATTGGAAAATAAAAGAGTATTATTGATATTTTTCTATAAACAATGATTATTTGATTCTTCTAGCACAATAGCTTCTAGTATAAGATTGCTAGTGCAATTATATTATATAATCCATTATGTATAAAGTATAATCTTGTTCTGTTTAATGCAAACAAATTAAAATTCGGCATACCGAACTGAAATGTACAGATGTCAAATTTCTTCATTTTTTGATGGTAAGTACCTGAATAGTAACCTATACCTCATCTAAATTGTGTCCATCAATTATTCTGTTTGAATCTTCTCCTGGTTGCAGGAGATGAGTGTTTTGTGAAAGAGCTCTAAGTAAAGGAATTTAGCCAGCAATTCAAATGCACCTACAGATCGAATTCTTCAGAAATGTAGGTGAATTTAGGTACTATATATTCTATTTTTAATCATAGAATAATAAAGTATCTCCAGTTGGTAGGGACCCATAAGGATCATCAAGTACAACTCCCCACTCCTCACAGGACTAGCTAACACTAAACTATATAACTAAGAGCATTGCCCAGCCACTCCTTGAACTCACTGGCCTTAATATTGAGCTCTGAGGAACCCCACTAGTGACTGGCCACCTGCCTGATGTAACCCCATCAAAATATATATTTTGACTACCAGAGTTCAAGGAAAAATGGAAAAAAAACCCGCCCACCATTAATTCTGTGCTGTCTTGTATGGTTGAATTAAATTAATTTATTTCAGTCATGTTAGCACAAGTTCTTAACGAGGTCCAAAGACTTCTTCATCCTTACTTTCTGATTTCTTATTTGCCTTTTTTTTTGTAACAGATTCTTCTATACAGATCAAATGCCAGATTCTTTTTCTCAGTTCTTTAATATTTCTGATGACTTTGTATGATCATGAAATACCACTTTTCACCTGCCTAAAGAATTTTAGAAAAGAAGGAATAAAGGCCCATTT
Source organism: Bucorvus abyssinicus (assembly GCA_009769605.1). Classification (NCBI taxonomy): domain Eukaryota; kingdom Metazoa; phylum Chordata; class Aves; order Bucerotiformes; family Bucorvidae; genus Bucorvus; species Bucorvus abyssinicus. The sequence goes on along the minus strand of CM020030.1, from coordinate 13,795,224 downwards.
TAGAACAGCTAGGCTTTGAACATACGTCTATGCATACTTACAACCTATGAAATTTCCATAGGTCAAAATGTTGTCTCCTTTTTACTGTGCCTAACTCTGGCAAAAATAATACTACTTATTCATTTTCTTTCTCCACCAGTTAAAGAAAAGTGTCCTTTACCATCATTTATGATAAGATGTAAACATCCTGATTACTCAATGGAGGGGACACATGCTGTGTTCAGATAAAGCAGTATTTAACTGGATTGATTAACCCAAAGTACTGTCATAGTGAACACTGAGGACTGTAGCGTTATCCAACAGAAACGATTTACCAAAATCAAGCTGAGTTAAGTTCAGGAACTGGAAGACACTACAACACGCATCTTCTTCCTGGCTAGAAGCTAAGTAAACTGCACCCTGAGAGTGAACAGAAATTCTGGGTTTACACTTCTGTCTTCCCATGTCACATGAAGAGGAGGAGGAAAGGGAGAAAACCAGCCAGTCAGCATTTGATGTATATCTTCTCCAATTACAAATGTGTACTCATCTTGTGAACTTACAATAGAGAATTGCATTTAAGCATATATGTCTGATGGATGAATGTTAGACATCATGCCTTAAACAATTGTTTTTGGACATGTGTTTCTTTGTTGTGGTTTGAATTGTGTTACCTTTAGAGAACTTGTACTGCCTGGCTGTAGGGAGAGGCAGGGCAGCCCCTGCTCCCAGGCCAGTTCCCCCGCCTTGGAGAGGGGGTAGAACCTGTTGCTAGGTGGTCTCCCTGATTTTGGAGGCAGTTCAATCACACATGAGCAGGAATGAGGGGTCACGCTGCAGTCGTGGCAGGGGAGGGGGCAAAATCCACCTGAGAACCCAGCATCATTTCCCTAGTCTTCTGGGAGAGCAACTGCACATGTCCTGGGACCCCAGACCCATTTCTGGAAACGTCCAGAAGGAGCAACTGCCCACGCTCAGCTGAGGATCTGAGCCCCATAAAAGGAGCAACCCCAGGGTGCCGTGGCTATGTTCACATAACCCCCACCACTGGAGGAACCAGAGAGCGACAGCAGACCAGGCTGGGCAAGGACAAGCATTGTTGGAGACCATTCCAAGGCTGGTGAGGCTTTTCTATTCTCTTACTTTTCTTCTTCTTTCCTTTTCTCTCTCCTTCTACCTTCTCTGTTTTTCTACAGCAAACAATGTTATAGTTTCTAATGTCAAACCGTTGTTGTTAAAATAATTTGCTATTGCCAAGATACTTTACCCAATACCCATGCAGGGTTTAGCCATTGTTAATCAGCCCGTTAGTTTTGATAAAGTTGTGTTATATTGTTCCTCTGAGTCTTTGTTGTGACTCTGCTGACTTTGTGGTTCTGCTGAGCAGAGATTGGGTGCTTAGTTGGTACTCCTTTCAGGGGATCACAAAGATTCACCTCCCTCATCACCCACTGTGTGGGGCGAGACAATGCGGAGAGAGAAGGAAAATGTATGTTCCATCACAGTATGTACTAATGTTGCAATGAGTACATATATGTCAGTGGAGCTCCATGAATTTGCACCAGCTTTGCATAAAAACATGCATATTAACTTAGCTGTATCACCTGTGCATGTATGTGCAATCATTATGACTCACATGCAGATTATTTCAAGCATTAGATAACTGGTTTTGGCTTGTGAAATGTATGATGTTTTAAAGAAAATGTACATTTATCATTGGGCCTAGAAAGAAATCCTGGATGTTAAAATACTTTGATAGGACAAAGGAATTACCAAAATCTTCTTTGAATGTACTGAAACCTAAGTCATTTCAAGAGTTAAAAAAATGGTCTTAACTGTGGTCTGTAAAAACTTTGGTCATCAGGTGTGGTAAAGGTGTACAGAATCAAAAGGTTATGCACTAACGTTCCCCTTCCTCTGTATTAAAATTTTTATGCTGATGTCACATTATGATGATTTATTTTGGCAGCATGAAAAAATATTTGAATAATAAATGATTTTAAAGCTTACTAATGTCAACAACTGATTATAAACCAATGCTAATTACACTCCTTCAGCCAAAAGATAGTAATTGGATTAGTAGAATGAAAGCATGCATTATTTGCCTCGAAGCTTTATGAATGGCAGCAATCTTATTTAAGAAAAATTGATATTCCAAAAATCGAAGGAATTTTGTCTCAGCCTATCTGAGACAGTAATCTGTTTGTCATCCTCACAGCTGTCCTCACAAAAAACTGACCTGCAGATGTGCTGCGATGCACAGTAATCTCCTATACAGAAGAATGCTGAAGACTTTATATCTTGAGTTTTGAATTCAGACAGTAAAATGTCCAAGATCTTGCTATCAGTTGTAGTTCATCTCTTGGGTTGTTTTTTTACTACCTCTTTACTTTTTGCTTCTTCTTCTTTTCTTTGTTTTCTTTTACATATGAGAAATTAACTTAAAAACAGATGCAAAGAAAGCAAAACCGTCTGCAAAATGAGGTTGAATTTGACAAAGAGTTTTCATCCAGAAAAGGATAAAGAAGGAAGAATTTGAGCAGATAAGATTTTGTTGTTTCATCAAGAGTTCAGTTTCATTTGAGTTAAAAAAAAAATGTCACTCTCTTTCCTCTCTCCAGAGTTTTTGTCTCTGCTATTAAACGGAAAAAAAATGCATTGCTTTTCCACTTTTAGAGCTGGGAATATCTGTATAGCTAGCAGCTGAAAGAATGAGATTCTTTCATTCCTGTGATACTCCTGTAGAGCTGAAAGAAGGAGTTTATACCTCATTTTATGATCTGATTAGGCTCCACAATAGCTGAGCCAAACAATTCAAATTTTCTGGCATTCAAGTAACACTTTTTTGACACAAACTGTCAAGGGCACACTGACGTTATGGCTTTCTGGTGAACTTTATGGACATACTTAAGACAAAAACTTGACATTTAATAGCTTTAAGACTGCTGTGGAATACTAATGCTTTAGCTTTTTCTTATGGTTCAATAGGAGACTAATGTTTTGCTTTACATAGATGTGGTTGTATTTTAATTTATTCAGTGCTGCATCATCTTTTCTGCATAAAATAGGCTCCAAATAGATGTTACAGTGTGAAGTGAAGTCTTTTCTGTGTAACAGCCTCAGTCAGTCCTACACTGAAGAATTAGTCACTGCAGTAGTGTCAACTCATCTTGGCTCTACAGAAAGGTGGTTACAGCTAATGTGCCAGCATCCATGGCTTCAATAGCTTGTGATTTCAGTGGAAAATGTATAAAAACCTCAGAATCCAACAAGTTCCAGCTTCAGGAGCACTTTTGCAAGAAAACTCAGGACGTTGTGAGCTCTCAAGTTATTTGCTTCAATTAAGTTTCTTAAAGCTGAAGTTTAGTAGACAGAACAAGGCAAGAAACAAGAAAAGCATGTTAAATTGCAATGGCTAAGTGAAGAACGGAAATAATATACAGTGAAGAAATTCCTATAGAAATTGTCCTTGTATAAAAATGAAGGAAAACATCTAAAAAGACTTTAAGAAACTACAGGAATCTAAAGCCGTTAATACCACACAGAAGTACCTTCTTCCAAATCATGGGAACAACTGAACCCTAAGAAGTGATCCTAGTGTATAAGATGAATTATTATAAACAAAAGAGTGTTGGGAGATTATAAAGGAAGGTGTAACTAAGTGTTTTTAGCATAGTAGCAAAAAGCTCCACTGAAATAGATATTATTTTCTTAGTTTTCATTCTGAGCCAGACATCTACAATGCACACAGTATCTAGTATAATATGATATTACAGGGTTTTCATTAAGCTTTCTATGCACATTCTTGAAAAAATGTAAAGAGAGAAGTAATCATTTGGATTTCATTCAGTCATGTCTAGAATTTCAGGTTAATTATTTTAAGTATCTTCAGTGAGTAAATTATCTACTGCAATCTTTGTCTTGTAACAAAATGCAACGATACCTGGTTTTATCCTATTTTATTGTTTCTGTTCCTAGAGGGTGAACATCTCTACTCAGGACACTTTTCTGCTTAAAGTTCATTCCTTAAATCAGAATCTTTACCTTTGTTAATGTTGACCACCACAATAGGTAGTTCCTGTTCAGAATAAGACATTTTAAAGTATTAAACAGAATAAATTTAGTGCTAGACAAGACATTTTTAAGCAGAAGGGAAGGGAGTGGTTTACAGGGACCTCTAGAATGTGAGGATATTGGAAAGAGAACAGGACTAGGATTATTTAAATTTGAGACAGAGCAGTAAATCCCTGCATTACCCTGAGTAGACTAGACAAAGCAAGCTGACTCCTGATAGCTAGAACTCTTTTCCTGGGGTGGTGTTTTGTTATACTCAGTGGTGTAGTGGAAATGGATAGGTGAGAGCTTGCAGCAGACCAGAAAAGTGCTTTTGCACATATATATGTGTGTCTAGGAATGTGTGCACGCAGACAAATCTGCATGTACCTACCTCTGTGGTGAAGAGGCAAAAAAGAGAGAACATTGACTATTACAGGAAGAAAGAAAAGTAATCTCCCAAAACAAATTTTAGAGGACTGCTGCTCTGAAGGACGACCTAGAGCAAACCTTCTGAACAAATCACTGTTAAATTGCGATAGCATTTTCTCCAGTGATATTTAAGCAATATGATAAGGATGACAAATAGAATTACAATACGGTATTAGAAAAGTAAGATTTTCCTTGGAGCAAAAAGTTCAAGGCAAGTTTTGTATGAGAAATGGGTGTTACTTGTTAGAAATAAATAATGGGGATGGCAAGACATATATAAGACCTGAAGGGAATCTCCTGTACTCTCACTTACCGTTTGCTAACCTAAAAGACATATTATTTCTCTGAAAAAACTTCCATTGTGTTTGTTTTGATGTGTCATTAATCAGAAACTAGTTAAATGCATCAATAACTTCCTTTATAATAAAAAAATATACTGATTCTTTTCACTTAAGTCTGCTAATGTCCTGTACTCTGGAAAACCCTTGAAAATAAAATTCAGAATATGTCCATGTGGTTTGGACTCTGCAATAATTTTATCCAAATTTTTGTTTCGCTCTGTGCACTCTGTACTTGATGTGAATGGCGGTTCCACGATCGATACTCAATTTAAATGGAGATTATACAAAAAAATGCAGACAAATATTTATGTGTTACTTCAACTCATTATACAAAACACTTTTTAAAACTAAAAATCAGTAGCTGTTACTATACTATATTGTGACAGGGCTTATTACAGCTACTTCAAAAAGAGTCCTAAAGATTGTAGCATGATGCATACCATCTGTTGGTTCTTGTTTGGCTGGGGTTTTTTGTCTCATGTAATTACAGCAGAGTGCATCTTTGCTCTGTGATATTGAACATAGAATTTGTACCTGAATGAGAAATTTTCCTGAAGGTTCAGAGGAACACAAGGAACAGACCAAGCCTTACCATGTTTTTTAACAATGCGGTATGTACTGAAGTGAAAACAAAAGAGTACCACATATGGACAAATATCTCCAGACAATTGCCTTTTTTTTTTCTCCCTTTCTTCTTTTTCATATTGTTGCTGCCACTGAGAAAGGATGAAAGGAAGAAGAAACTCAAGAGAGTAAGGAATACCCAGCCTGAAATATCCTCATGACACTGGAACCTCTCTCAGTAGCCTGAGTAAATATTATCCTCTAGTTTCTAGCTTTCAAGAGGAAGTCACGCTGTGAAGGGCCCTCCTGTTTGCTCTAGGGATATTCCAGGGATAGTGTGCCTCACTCACTTGTAAGTCTGGGGTACATACTTTGTTCTTATTTTTAAATGTGCACAGACATTTCACTTTGGTTGTGTGCCAGGATGGTAACGAGCGGATGTTCTTTATGTGCAAGAAAAATATGAGTGATATAGAGATTTCCTGAGGCTGGCAAAGGAGGAGCAGAGCACACACAGAATTTTGAATGACTGAATAGTTTTGCTGGAACACATGGTATGTGTTGGTGAAATACAGTGCCTTCTTTTCTGGTAATTTTTAACACATTTGGACTCCCCACCACAGTCTCAGCTTCCTTCATCCTGTCCTTTTCACCCAGCAACTTTAAGTTCTCGCCACTGGTGTCACACTATAATTTTTCTGATGCCCTTCTCTTCTTATTCTGGCATCCTGACTGACTGATTCCCAGTCTTCAGTCTTACCTTCCTGATCCCAATACCACCTCAGTGTTCATTTCTCTGGTGTCAGTCTGGTGAGCAGCCAACTCCATGGCACTCTACACTCTTCCTGTTTGCAGAACCTGTTTGTAATAGCCAGAAGTCACAAGCTGTAACTAGGAGGGGATTACAGTGGTACCCTGTGTGGGAGAAGGCCATGAACCACCATGTGTTGGTCACAAAGAACGTCATATGTTAGAGCAGGGACACCCCTGAGGGACTCTGGATGTGGGTCACCTATGCCAATGCTGGGACAACAGTGAAGGACTGCTCAGTTGCCAAGAGGAGCTGCTCCGGAGCCGGCACAGCCTGAAGCAGAGTGATAGATCTCAGTGCACAGGGAGTTTCCTGGGGTTTTTCTTTGACAGGGGAACTTCAGGAGAGCAGAGAAACCTGCCAGAAACCAGCAACTCTCACAGGAGCACCTGATGAGGTGAGGGCATTGCCAAGGCAATGGCGACCACAGCTATAAAAGAAGCACTTAGGGAGCACAGTGACCAGGAGCACTGCAAACAGAGCGTGGGGCAGTAGTTTGCATGGAAAGGCATGCGGGAAGGGCCCTGAAATCTCTGCCCGCTCAGATCAGGAAGCAATGGTTTCCACCCAGCAGAAGGCCACGGCTTCTCTAAAAGCTGCACCCACCATGACTGACGCAGCTGCCCAGACAGAGCTCCAGTGGAGACACGCAGCCACGCAGGAGTCAGGCTGCAGGTTGTGCCCTGCTGTGACACCAGTACAGGATGGCAGCAGTGAGCAGCCCTGTGGGAGGGAGTCCAGGTAGAGGAACTGCTCTGCCTAGTGACAGAGCTCTGGGAGGAGGTGAGAAGGCTGAGGAGTATCAGGGAGCGTGAGAAAGAGACTGACCAGTGGGACCACATCCTGCCTTCCCTGAGACAGGCCCAACAGGCACACAAGATGCATAATACGTAGGATTCCCTGTCCCCTCTCCATTGGATTGAACATAGTGACCAGGAGGGCAGGGGGCAATAGTGACAAGTTCCTGCCTGATGCATCAGGCACGTCTCCTCAGCAACACCCCCACCTTCCCAGGTGCCCTTGTGTAACAGGTATAAGACCCTGCAAGTGAAATAGATCAATAATGAGAACGATGACTCACCCAGCTCAGAAGTGTTGCTGGAGTTAAGTTGGCCCAAGCCCTGCATCAAAATCGCCTCTACAAAGAAAAAGTGATGGGTCATTGTCATAGGTGACTCCCTTTCAAAGGGAACAGGAGGCCCGATATGCGGACCTGACCCGCTTCTTAGAGAATTCTGCCTTCTCCCTGGGGCCTGGGGTAAGAAAGGGACTAGAAAGATTTCTACCCTGGTACGGCCCTCAAACAATTATCTATCTTTGACTTTTCAGGTAGTCAGTAATGAAATGGAAACAAGAAGCCTGAGGACAATTGAGGGATTCTTCAGGGCCTTGGGATGACTGGTCAAGGGATCAGGAGCACAAGTGGTGTTCTTCTCTATCCCTCTAGTTGCAGGAAATGACGAGGGAAGAAACAGGAAGACCCACCAGGTCAATACCTGACTCTGAGCCTAGTGTCACTGGCAAGACTTCAGGTTTCGTGATCATTGGTCAATCTACACAACACCAGGCCTGCTGGTAACAGAAAGGGTTCACCAGTCCCAAAGGGGGAAAAGGATCTTTGCTCAGAAGTTGGCAGGGCTCATTAAAAGAGCTTTAAAATAGATTTGAAGGGGGAAAGGGATAAAAATCAGGCTTGCTAGAGTTAAGCCTGAGAGTGGCACATCAACATTGGTGGGACCGTGTGCTAGTGAGTTCCTTGGATCTGCCACGCCAGTGGAGATAGAGCACACTGTGCCAAACGATAGTATAGGCACAAGGGATACTGATGTGCTAGGAAAAATGGTAGCACTTGGGAATGGTCAGGCAGGAATTACGCCTTCTCCCCCCATGAGGGTGACAGGGTCAATAGCCCAACTGAAGTGCATCTACACCAATGCCCGCAGCATGGGCAACAAGCAGGAGGAGCTGGAAGCCATTTTGTAGATGGAAAACTATGACATAGTTGCCATCATGGAGACGTGGTGGGATGACTCAGACAACTGGAGTGCTGCGCTGGATGGCTACAAAGTCTTTAGGAGGCATAGGCCAGGAAGGAGAGTTGGGGGAGTGGCCCTGTATGTTAGGGGGAGCTTTGATTGTCCCCCTGCCACCTCTACACTCCTATCCCTTGTAGGCCCAGATGGTGGTGGTGAATGGAGTTCAATCCAGGTGGTGGCCGGTCACAGATGGTGTTCCCCAGGGCTCAGTATTTGGGCCTGTTCTCTTTAACATCTTTATCAATGATCTGGATGAGGGGATGGAGTGCACCCTCAGTAAGTTTGCAGATGACACTAAATTGGGTAGGAGTCTTGTTCTACTTGAGGGTAGGGAGGCTCTACAGAGGGATCTGAACATGCTGGATGGATAGGCCAAGGCCAATGGTGTGAAATTCAATAATTCACAACAACGCCCTGCAACGCTACAGGCTTGGGGAAGAGTGGCTGGAAAGCTGCCCAGTGGAAAAGGGCCTGAGGGTGTTGGTCAACAGCTGGCTGAATATGAGCCAATAGGTGGCCAAGATAGTCAATGGTGTCTTGGCTTCTATCAACAATAGTGTCACTGGCGGGGGTAGGGAAGTGATTACCTCCCTGTACTTGGCACTGATGAGGCCACATCTTGAATACTGCGTTGAGTTTTGGGCCTCTCACTTCAAGGACATTGAGGTGTTGGAGCATGTCCAGAGAAGGGCAACAAAGCTAGTGGCAGGTCTAGAGCAGAAGTGCTATGAGGAGCATCTGAAGGAACTGGGGTTGTTTAGTTTGGAGAAAAGGAGACACAGGGGGAATCTCATCACTCTTTACAGCTACCTGAAAGGAGGTTGTAGTGAGGTTGGGGTTGCTCTCTTCTCCCATGTAGCAAGGGATAGGAAGAAAGGAAACAGCTTCAAGTTGTGCCAGAGGGGATTTACATTGGCTATTAGGAAATATTTCTTTACAGAGACGGTTGTCAAGCATTGGAACAACCTTCCCAGGGAGTGGGTGGTGTCCCCATGCCTGGAAGTATTTAAAAAACATGTAGATGTGGCACTGAGGTACATGGTTTAGGGACCCTGGCAGTGCAGCGTGAGCGGTTCGACTAGATCTTAAAGGTCTCTTCCAACAAAATGATTCTGTGACTGCAGTCCATGGATGACCCACACCAGAGCAGGGAAACCTGTGACGTGTCACGACCTGTGGGTGAACCATGCCCAAGCAGGGACACCCCTGAAGAATTGCAACCTGTGGGCAACCAGCGTCAGGAAGGAAACAGATCTGAGGCACCACAGCCTGCGGGCAATCTAGACCAGGACAAAGACACAGAAGAACAGGGTGGCTGGAAACCATTAAGGATGGGAGAAAGAACCCATTATTGCCCAGAGTGGCCAAACACCATCTCATGCCAAAAAACCCCAAAACATGGTTATGGAGATCTCCTCCTCCCACATACCACCCAATGCCACCCTGAAAGAAGTTTGGTGAAGATAGTGTAACATACAGTTACACTATAGAAAACAGAATCAGGGATCAGAAGTTTGTGTCCACTTGCAGGGAATTAAATAAAACTAACCTACTTGAGACTATTTTGCTGGCAAAACTATACAATGCTGTAAACATGCCATCCACACCTCACTACGTATTCTTAGTTCTTTTGCCTTGCCAGCCCTGTCAAAATCTTCTTTGGCCAAACTAATTTATTTTGCTATTCAACCTTAACCTTCAAAGTTGCTGTAACTCCATGTCCCAGTTCCTCATTTTTACCTGTCTTGCTGCACTCAGGCCCAAATGTCTACTTTCAATGCTTCATTATGTCATCTCTTGATTCTTCCTTCAATTGGAAGTATGGAAAAGAAAGAACACAGAGCACAGAGTGGACAAGTCACGAAGACTCTTTTATGCTGGCCAGCTTTGGACATCAAGCTAATACTGCTTCAACACAAAAGGTCAGTAATTGCAAGGAAAATGTTCTTAGAGTATGGCCAATGCAAATAAAATATTTGAACAATTAAGCAACAAATTTGGTACTGAGCATCTGCAAGCTACTTAAAATAAAGAGGTTAAGTCTCTACTCCCATTTAGGAGGATACTAGGTTGTTTCAAATTATTTCAAAATTTGGAGGTGGATTTGGAGAGATGTTGGAAAGATGGGGACAGACTTTTTGTCATCAGTTGGCTGAGGCTGGCCAATCATGGGACAGAACTCTCTCTCTAATCAGCCTCTCCTCTGTTCCAGGAGAAAAGGGTTAAGAAGAGAGATAAGCAGAAGAGAAAAAGTTGCGAGGCCTCTGTTAAGTTTGGCAAACTAAAACAGTTTTAATAACAATAGAAAGACATTATATATAGAAAAAAACCAAACAAGAGATTAAAAAGTTTATATAGGATTAGAAAACTGATGCAGCGAGGGTTAAACCGTGGTTAAAGAAACAGCAATGATAGAAAAAAACCTACCAGCTAGTTCAGTGGCAGCAGCACGTGATGGTGGTTGGAGCTGGTACCGGCTGGCACCGGAAGCGATGGCGGGAACACACAACAGTGGCTGGACCGTGGAATATAGAGATGTCAGCGGCAGCAATCACAGCATTCCGGACAGAGACAGCATTCCAGACAGCAGCAGCGCTGATCAGCAGTGTCCCAGAGTGGGTAAAAAGGGGGGTCACAGCTGGCCCAAGCAACAGGCAGAAAAGACAGCAAGTGAAGCAAGAAGCAAGCGACAGTGGCTCGTCCTGGGTGGCAGGCGAAAAAGGCGTGATTTTCCATCAGCACGCCGTTCTTAAAGAAACACCGAGCCCACCAAAAACTCCACAGCCAGTGAGATGCGCTGACGTGCAGGGGAGGAATATACTAACTGGTTGGTTGATGTGTCCATCACAAACCAGCTCTGTTTATCTTAACCAAGGACACTTTTTAAAAATAAACATTAGATAATAATAGTAGACTTTACTAAAACATCTGACAGAAAAATCAAGCCCAGAGGTTAAAGTTTTAAAAAGTTAGAAGTCAGTGTAAGAAAAGCATGTAGCAGTTGTTTATACTGAGAAGCATTATAATCTCAGTAATACATTGTACACGTGTTCAACCTCAAATATCTGTTACAATAAAATATAGAAGAGATGTTTTTTGGTTTTTTTTTTTGCAGCTGAGGGAAAAAAATGTCCAACTTCCTTGCGGAAAGAAAAGTAAGTTCTGCACCAATTGGTTGATTTATACAAGTTTCCCATGCTATTTATTAGAGTAATATTGTGCCAATATTGGCAGGTTTCATGCTGTCTTCAGGCTTGCAGAGAACCTTGCCAAGTGATCCTAACGATTTCTTAAATTAAGTAATGGTATATGCCTGGAGTATTACAAACTTCAATGATGTTTTCAAGGCCATTGAGTTATTTTCAAACAATTCTGGTAATATATGTATATATTCCAATACAGTAACTGTAAAGCTACCAACTGTAAATTTTATAAAACTTATGTTCTTATTTGTTATCTTCTTTATTGCAAGAGCAGGAAATCCAGAGGTTAGGAATTCAAATCTGGTTAATATCCCTTACATATTTTTTTTTCTGCACCTACATTAAAATTCATAAAAAACAATGTGCAATGACAATGCCTTTGTTTCTCAACTCCCAATTTTAACATTTTCTGGGGTTATTAAACTGTTTTAGTATTTCTGGAAGGTGTAGTAGCATTTCAAACATTTTCATAGTTCAGTGAGTAAAATATGTACAGGGAAAAGCAGCAGCATATTTTAGAGGATATATTTTATTTGCCGCAATTTGTGTGTAGTATCAACCACTTCTGCGTGTCTTACCTTTTGAAAAATTTACTGTAAAAAACCTGTTACTATTAAAATAGTCCACACTAGGACATCCAGCGTAATGACTAGAATTTTTCTCCATAGTCTTCTAAACAGTCTGCTTTCTCTGTCTTTTTTCATTAGAGAATTTCTGTTAGTACTCAGGAGGAATTTTCAACGTGAATGCTCTCACCTGCAACACATTTCAAATGTCTCAGGAACGACAAAGTATTTCCCTCTGTGATAGTGAGAAAAAGCTGGCTTTCAGTGTACAAGATTATCAAGTATAATTTACAGGAATCTATCAGACTTTATGCTGCTTTTTTCAATCTGTAACCTCAGAAGAGTTATCATGTTTCTGAAAGTAAAGTTCTTACCAAGGAAGAATTTCCATGTCAGAGTACCGTGAGGAGACTGTTGAAAGCTGAGCCATAAGTGAAAAGACCTCAATTGCTGAAACAGTAGTTCAATACCAGAATTCAAAGAGGTAAAAAGATACTATAGCAAGGAGCAGTCTACCATTCGGTTAATGCTTAGGTGGCAAGTCCTCTTAAGTGGATTGAAAAGGAGGAAATCAATTCAAACTCCCAGGAAACCAAACATTTATGTGTGAACATTTGTAAACAATTGGAGGGATAATGCCCAGTTTTCCTGTCAATTCCACTGTGGTAAATGACTCAGTGTACTTACAAAATCAGAGTTTTATCCATTACAGCTGATCAAGATTTCCCCGCTAGTAAAACAAACTTCTTAATTATTGCATATGCCCACGTGCAGAACTGCCTGTGGCTTGACAGGAACACACATTCCAACACACCAAACAAAGTTTGACAGAGGAAGACCTTTTGCAATCAAAAGACCTATGTAGGAAACAAAACTTGCTGAAGCAACAGTTTGATCAAAGGATTTATGATATGGCTCTTCATAGTTGGAAGACAAATGCACATTTGAAATGTGATGAATTTTAGAACAATACAAGCCATTTTTTTAACCACTGATCTGGCAAAATAATATGTGCATAGACAATGAGTAGTACGCATCTGCTGCAGCTGACAGAGAAACAAAAAGATAGTTCATGAATATGTAGTGCTGGGAAATTTGATTTTTATTCTATTTTGAAATCACACGCTTGCTGTTTCCTTGCCTTCAAAAGATTATTTTTATGACGTGAATTTCCAGCAGTTTCTTAAATCTAGCTTTACTTTACTATTCTTAAGAAGCTTACCAGAACTATGCTGCATTTAAAAACCTATCTTCAATAATCTCATTTTGAAAAATGGTGAAGTCATCTTAAAAGAATGCTTAACCTGAATCACATTTCCTTGCAATTTTGTACGGTATCGAAGAGACACACAGACCTGTTTTACATCTAGTTTTTCAGAGAACAGTATTAACCAGTTACAAAGTCTTGGTTTCTCTTAACTATGAAGAAGTTACAAACTGAAAATAGGCAAAACAAGTCCTGTAAGTCTGAAGTCAGATTAAATTTTAGTTTATGCTCACAAAAGGGCAATTCTGTCTTTTTTTAGATGGCTCATATTGGTAAGATAACTGAATTCTTCTGGTATCTAGAACATGGGGATATAGACTGTCTCTCTGTGCAACATAAAGTAGCCAGAAGCCATCAGCTCATCCACAGAAAGTAAAAACTGTCCTTACGCATGCAGATAGTCTCTATTCAGTTAGGGCATTTCAAAGGGAAGATGACATGAAGGCAAAATTTGCCCAGAAAAGCTTACATTTCACAGGGTTTAGGAAGTTTCCAATCACTTTAGTAGGGTTGTGTTAGTAGAGCTCTTTCACGGGCACCCCCTTGCCGTGGGGAAAGAGCTTGCGTGCCCTTGTGAAGTTGAGAGCTATGCTGGTGGTGGCATATGCCTCCGGTAGGGTCTCCCAAGCCAGACAGGTCTCAACTGAAGGGTCAGACAAAGTGTGTCCACGGGCAGGATGGGCTCACTAGCCTTCGGGCAACCATCCTAGGAGAAGGACAACTCTAACTCCAAACCCGGGCAGATGGAGCTCGTTTAGCCCTGTAAGGCCATCCATCTAAGAGAAGGATACTCTAACCAAACCTACGACCTGAGGACTTCGCTGTCACCGTCCAAGCTCGCTAGGCCCTGGCAGATGAACCTCAGGTGTAAAGGGTGGGGCCAGTCTCGCGCACGCTGCGCCTAACCTAAAAAATCCACCGCGCAGGCTTGAAGGGTGTACTCACGTTTAAAGCCCTTCCCAAATCTTCGTCCGCGAAGCCAAGCCATGGTTAGTAGAGCAAAACTAGTCAACATATTTCTGATGCAATATATTTCTTCAATTTGGTAGAATAAAAATACATTATAAGATTTTAAAATATATATATTTATGAGACCAGAACTTTTAATTTTAACTTTAATGTGTTTGTAATACTAATAGTAGTAGTATAGCAAAGATAACGGAACGGTGAAGTGAAGTAAAACCCCAGAATGTTAGGATTTTATGAAAAGTTAAGAATTACAGTGTGTCAAACTAATTCATTTAATGAGAAGATTCCTGGTCATGAGGTTTAATCTAACTTTGTGGAAAAAAAGTCTTCTGAATTTTGGCTATCATCTGCTTTAGCAGGGATTCCTGTGTCTGAGTACTGACTTTATAGGTTATATTTAGAGATACTGAACGTATATAACCAGAAGAAAACATGATGCCTGTATGCTGTTGCTAAAAAGCAACCAGCCAACCAAACTTTAGGACCAAAGCATAAACTTGCTCATTCACTAAAGCAGATCCTATACATTCAGTAGTCTGTTTTAGGAAGAAAATGTAGGTGTGCACATAATATAATTACTCACAGAAATATATTACCTCTTGCAAAGCATAACTTCAAAAGCACAGTCTTTTGCCTGGAAAAATGAGGTCTTCAGAAACAGGAATCTCCAGAGCAGAACTTAAAAGACAGCTAAGATTTTAGGAATTATTTTCTGAAGATCACGAGGCTTTCATCAGTTAGTATTGTGGATAATAAAGCTATTATTGTTGTCTCCTCTTCTTTACTGAAAAAAGTTGGTGCTGAAAGAAAACTTAACAGGAAATGAAAAAATGTATGTGGCCTTACCTTCCAACAAATCTTCCAATTATCATAATTTGTGGCATCAGTTCTGTAGTTCTCTGTTTTATTTTAAAAAGCAATAATTAATTTTTCTTTTCTCCTGGATCAGGGACATCTGATAAAAATTGTAATTTAGCTGCAATTAGAAATAGAAAAAAATAATTATTTCCTAACAGTGCGATAAAATAGAAACATTTTTCTTATATTTATGCCAGGAATACACTACTGATGAGACTTGAATTCTAGCTCTTGTACATCACCTCTAAGTGTATGTTAATAATCAAAATATAAAGCTTCAGAAATACTGTTATTTATAGAACCATAGAATGTTTTGAGTTGGAAATTCATATAGTCCAACCCCCTGCCACCATTGCTCAAAGCCCCATTCAATATGACCTTGAACATTTCCAGTGATGGGGAATCCACAACTTCTCTAGGCAACCTGTTTCAGTGTCTCACCACCCTCATCACAAAAAATATTTCTTCCTTATGTCCACTCTAAATCTACTCTCATTTTAAAACCGTTGCCCCTTGTCCTGTCACTAAATGCCTTAGTAAAAAGTTTCTCTTTGTCTTTCTTATAAGCCCCATTTATATATTGAAAGGACACAATAAAGTCTCCCTGGAGCATTCTCCAAGCTGAGCAAGCCCAACTCTTTCAAGTCTTTCTTCGTAAGAGAAATACTACATCCCGCTGATAACTTTTGTGGCCCTCTTTAGACTCATTCTGACAGATTCATATCTTTCTGCGGATCCCAGAGCTGAACGCAGTACTCCAGGTGGAGTCTCATGAGAGCAGACTAGAGGGGGAGAATCACCTGCCTCAACCTGCTGGTAATGCTTTTTTTTATTGCAGCCCAGGATATGGTTGGCCTTCTAGGCTGCAAGCACACAATGTCAGTTCATGTCCAATTCTGCATCCACCAGTATCTACAAGTCCTTCTCAACAGGGCTGCTCTCAATTTGTTCATTCTTCAGTTTGTGCTGATATTAGGAATTGCGCCGCCCCAGATGTAGGACCTGCGTTTGGCCTTATTGAACTTCATGGAGTTCACATGGGCCCACTCCTCAAATCTGTCAAGGTCTTTCTGGTTGGCAAACTTTCCCTCCAGAGTGTCGACTGCACATCTTAGCTTGGTGTTACCTGCAAACTTGCTGCGGGTGTACTCAACCCCACTATGTTATTAATGACGACATTAAATACTGTTGGTCCCAGTACAGACCCTTGAGGGACAGCACATGTTACTGGTTTCCACTTGGCTGTTGAGCCATCGAGTATAACTCTTTGCTCTCAGTCATCCAGACATTTCCTTATCCATTTAACAACCCACTCATCGAACCCATATTTCTCCAATTTAGAGGTAAGAATGTTGTGGAGAACTGTATCAAAGGTCTTACAGAAGTCCTGACACACAACATACATAGCTCTTCCTCTGCCCACTGATGCAGTCACTCCATTGTGGAAGACCACTAGGTTAGTCAGGCATTTGCCCTTGGTGAAGGCGTGCAGGCTGGCTCTAATCGCGTCTTTGTCTTCCATAGTCTCAACATACCTTCTGGGGGGATTTGCTCCATGATCTTACAAGTAACAGAGATGAGGCTAACTAGTCAGTAGTTCCCAGGTACCCCCATTTTACCTTTTTAAAAATGGGTGCAATGTTTCCCTTTTCCCAGTCAATGGGGACTTCACTTAACTGCAATGACTTTTCATACAGGAGAGCAGCAACTTGGTAACTACATCAACCAGTTCCTTCAGGACCCTGGGATGCATCTTGTGTCCCATGTTCTTGTGTATGTTCAAGTTTCTGAACTTCTCTGACAATGGGAGACTTTGTTCTCTAGTCCTTGCCTTGAGGTTCAGGAGCTTGAGAAATGTGAAAGGGAGGATAACACTGAAAAATGAGGCAAAAAATTCGTGGAGTACCTCAGCCTTCTCTGTGTTGGTTGTCACCTGTTCTCCTGTCAGGACAGGTCCATTTTCTTTAATCTTCCTTTTCTGGCCAATGTACCTGTAAAAGTCCTTATTCTTTGCATCCCTTGCCTAACTCATTTCTAACTGTGCCTTCGCTTTCCTAATTCCATTCCTACACATCTGGGCATCTTCCCTGTATTATTCCCAGGACACACATTTCTGTTTCCTGCCTGTGCATTTCCTTCCTACACTTTATTTTGATCAGGTGGTCCTTACTGAACCATGCTGGTCTCCTGTCATCCGTGTCTGATTTCTTATATGTAGGAATCGAGAGCTTTTGCACTCTAAGAAAAATGCCCTTAAAGAGCTGTCAGCTCTGTTCAGCAATTTTGTTCCTGAGGGCAGTTTCCCAGGGGTCCCAATCTATTCTCTAAATACCTGAAAGTTTATTCTCCTAAAGTTCAGCGTCCTGACTCTACCCCTCATCTGGCCCATATCCCTTAGGATTGTGAATTCCACCAAGGCATGATCACTGCAGCCCAGGCTGACACCTATCCTTACATCTCTAATTCATTTATCCATGTTGATAAGTAACAGGTCTAGTAATGCCTCTCCTCTTGTTGGGCTGTCTTTCATCTGGATTAAGAAATTATCCTCAGTGCACTCTAAAAGACTCCTTGACTGCTTACAGGTTACTGTGCTGTTTTCTAGAAAATGTTAGGGTGACTGAAGTCCTCTGGTAGGATCAGAGCCTGCTAGCATGATGCTTCCTGTAGAAGTAAAAACACTTCATCAACAGGCTTTCCTTGATTAGGCTACCTGTAGTAAACACCAACCATGAGTTTTCCTTTGTTCCTTGGCCCCTAATTTTCACTGACAAGCTCTCAACCTGTTCATTAATGCATTTCCAAGGCAGCTGTGCACAGTTAATCCGTTCTTTTAGACAGAGAGCAACCCTCATCCTCTACCCCTCCTTCCTGCCTGTCCCTTCTGAAGAGTTTATTGCCATCAATTGCAGCACTCCAATCTAGTGATTCATCCCACTATGTTTCAGCAATAGGGATTAGATTGTAGATTTCTAGCTTCACAGTGCCTATCGGCTCCTACTGCTTGTTACCTCTGCTGTGAGTATTGGTATAAGGGTCCTTCAGGTGGGCTATTTATCCTATTATTAAATATATTAAAAAGAACACTTGGTTGTGAAAAAGATGGCATGGTCAACTCAGGGGTGAAAGAAATGTGTTGGAAGAGAGAACTGGTTCTGTAAAATATGGTAACCATTACTAATTTGATTACATAGTGCTTTGACTACATAGTATAAATTCTTGAATAACTTAACCAGAGTAATATTAGATTTCATTAACAAGCTATGAGATCTTGATAATGCTTTTAGCGTTTTTACTGTTTATTCCACTTCTATGGAAAGAGAAAATGAAAAAGGAAAAAGTAACCGACATGCTTCAGATGAATATTTGGGTTACTCTTTAGCAGACATTCCTACAGTGCCCTCTTGTGATAACTGAGCTGTGGCTTCTTGAAAACATTGACAGGAATACAAAGTAATAGAAATTACTACACTCCATCAGAGCTGCCAAAACTTTGTCAGATATTCAGACTCCCATAATGACAAGTACCAGCTGCTTCAGAAGACCACAACAAGAACTCAGATGGCTTCCATATCAGAAGTTTCCCTTTCTCAAGGATTAATTCCTGTTAAGAATATGTACAAAAGTTTACTTATACGCTAAGTCTTCACCATATTTAGCTGTGAAGTCTGTTACCGGCCACAAAGATTTTGAATTACTTTTTAAAAGCTGCTGTTCTCTGACCTCCGGAGCATATTCTGTTGCTGAATCCACCTGTTAGTTTTTAAATTGTTAATCTATTATTTTTTAATTTCATTGATGTCCATTGTTTTCTTTGTAATAGAAAAAAAGATATATATGTAGAAGAAAGAGGATATGCCCAGTTTAATGCCATTAATAATTTTAATAAATTAATTTCCAAACCTTTTTGGATCCGTATTGGCTTCTATCCTCGTGGTGTGTATTGACTTTTTAGAAATAAGTTAGCAAGAGGATCTGGCAGTATTCCAAATAAAGACACTAGTAGGTAGTGTCTTCATTACTAAGTGCTAGTAGATATTTGAAATTTTGATTCTTAATATCTCATAATATTGATGGCTTTTCTGGTTGCTGTCTGATTACAGGTGACATGGACATTTCTATCAAGATAAAAAAATAGCTTTGCTACCTCTGTGATGAGTTTTAACTCAAAAGTTGGTAACTTCAGGTCAAACTCATTTAAGCTCATTTAAACTCATTTACTACAACAAGTTGAAATTCTGCATTGAAAGTGTATTATCTGTTCTACGCATTTCAGTTGATCCCAGCAGAAAACAGATTAGAATATTTTCACTAAAAATTTTCAATTTACTCATATTCAATAGATACCTATGTTTATTTCTGTTTAGTCAAAATATCTTTCATCAACTTCAGTATTCAAACGCTGTGAACTGTAGATAATTTGGTATTACAACAGGCACCCCAAGTTCATTGTTTTTCTCCTATTCTGTAGTTTGTCTTGTTTATTTACCCAAGACTGCAACTTCTATATAGATTCTTCAGGAGGTTCAAGCAAATTGTTCTTCTCAGTGTCTACTGTTCCCTTCCACCTCCCACCCATCCATTCCTCCATTCCATTATTCCACCATATGTTAAGTAAACATTATTAGATTGGAAGAGGTTATTTTGGTTTATGCTTCTGAGCTAGAAAACCACAGTTAATTACCATTCCACTATAACTCTCTTCTGAAGCATCTGGTGATGCAGTTGCCATCTAAGCTGTTTCACATTTCTCTAGTCTTCTATATTTACAGAGTATTTTTCTTCATTTAATAGAGCTGTGTATGCATTTTTTGTATTTATTACATGCTTTTGCATTTGAAGAAACACAGAAGACAGGAAATTCAGCCTAGTCTTATTCTGTCTAATCTAGTCTACCCAGGCCAAACCCTAAAATTTTAATCGAACAGTAATTAAGTTTAGATTTTTTTAAGACAAGATCATAAAATCTTATTTGACATAGTCTCTGGTGAGCTGATCCAAGTGGCTCTATTGCCAATATATTTGCAAATTTCTAAAACTGTACAATAGAATATCTTTCAAATGACTTCTTGATCTAATTACCTCGATAGCATCATTTCACTTAGAATTTCACAACGAACTAATTTTACCTCCTGTTCTATTTTTCTGGTTTTCATACCAAACAATCAGTATTGGTACAAATCTGAAGAGCAACAGAAGATTAGTATTTTAAGACAACTGGTCTGAAATATTTTTCCAGCTTTTCAATATATTTGCCATACATGGCTTTCTTCTCACCTGCTGCATAACAGCTCCTTCTGAGTGTGATACGTGATGGGTTTTATTTTTCTGAATTAACGTGAAACAAACCAATACTCACTGCCTTGATAACAGCATGATAGTATATAAAGTATTCTTTAGTTATTTCCTTTATTCTACAGATATGTTTTTGGATAATTGGAAAGCATATTTAATTCTTATTGAATTATGACATTGATGTGTATCCTGAGTCTTGATGTTACACAGGAATTTATAAAATACCTTTCAGCATAACTATGTCATGTACTCCATTTATTTTAACAGATAATACAGCATAAGATCATGAAGTTCACTATATATCTGTGAGCAGTTGATTAGTAAGCTGTTTGAGTGTTGGGATCACCAGAGTAATTCTGGGATGCAAACATTACTTTCTGTGTTTTTTCACAATTTCCTTGGAAACATTATACATATTTATTATAGTTATTTTAGTTCTGCTGTATTTCTGATTATTTTCTATGTATTTTTTCATAATATTTTAAGTGGCCAATCAAGGTTTTTTAGAAAACTATTTTTCTTTTTATTTTCTCCTTTCCTTTTTAAGCTAATGTTATCAACGCATAACAAAAAAAAGCCACAGAAATGTTTCTAATATCGGTTACTCAGGCTTAATTTATACCAATCAGATTTGGTTCTAAGAAGGAAAAAAAAAAAATTTACTGTACTATTAACTATGAAAAACAGGTAGAAATGTGAAATCTGACAGATTTCTTCAAATTCACATCATGATTTTCCCAACATCCATTTATTAACAAATCAAGCTTTTCTTCTTAAAAGATTTTATTTAGTCACATTTTTTAAAATATATTTTGTAAACAATAGATGGTTGAAATTTCAGTCAGTCATCTTGCTCATACTAGAGTTAAAAGATGAGATTTGGGGTTAAATGCATGCTTCTATTGAAAGAGAAATTGGAAGGAAATTTGGAAAAGCCTGAGAAACCCATCCATCTTAGTCTAATAAATGACCATTCAAGTTATAATGAAAAAGTTAAACACTATGAGCTTCCCTGCCACAAGACTATTATCTGTTTTTCTGCAAGTAAGAATAATAAATCCTCACTCATACATACTCTTATTTGATTGTCATACGAAGGCTGCTAGTTCATTTTGCATAAATACACATATTACTATATGTAATGAAGTACAATAATATGAGCTATTACTGAGGTAAATGTATTATGCAAACCTTTAATGTATGAGTCTCCATAAAAATTAATTAAATCAAAGAAATAAAAATGCTAGGTGTTTAATAACACTCATTGCTTATCTTAATTTTATCTGGTTTATTAGTGCAACTGTACTGAGGAGAATTGGTTTGAAGACTTGACCAGGCCATGGTATGTTTCCCTGCAATGACCTTCACATAGCTGGCATGAAATGCAACAGCATTTGTCATTTGCTGCCATCAGCAGCCTTCAGTCAGGACACAGGGAATCACGTTGACACCTGATGAGAGCAAGATGAAGCAATCTACACCATGAACTGAGTATCTTGACGTTTATTTGCTGCTTGTCTGTTTTAAATCACAAATGCAAACATAATACTGCCTATACCATGATCCCTGGTGTGAAATGTGAATTTACCACGCAATTCAATCGCTCTGAAAAAAGAAAACTTAGCTCTGATTGTGGGTTTAACTACAAGTAGCACCAATGAACAGTGGTATTTCCTCATTGATACTCTCACTGTGTCCAAAAAAATATCTTTGATTTTCTTTGTGGCTGCATTTGATGACTGCTACTCATTATTTCTGGTGTTTTTCCATTTGATTCTGCCTTGTGTGGCTAGTAGATGAGTTGTATAGTATCAAAAAGGCCTCCGATATTCTTCGCAATAAGGTAACTTCTCCCTTGCAGCTGAACATACAATTACCAACGTGGATTCAGAACAGTTTCTAACATCCCAAGAATACAAAAGAATGTCTTTCTTTATTCTTCTGGCCAGGCATGCAATATCTGTCAAAACCAGCCTCTTACTGTGCTGAGTAATGCAGCTGACAATAAAAGCAGCCTGCATATTACATTAATGTTAATCAATAAAAATTACCTAATGCTTTGAAATATTCTTTACTTTTTGTTGGGATTGGGGATTTTTGTTTGCTTGTTTGTTTATGTTTTTTTTTTTTTAAATCATTCTACCATCTGACCTCTTCCTGGAAAGGAAATCACAAGAAATTTCCTGTTAAATTTTTCCCTTTCAATTCTCAGACTTTTCATTGTCACTTAGCTACGATATGGAAGCTGAGGCTGAACGCCTTGGGGACTTTCCTCTGCAAGGAAAGCATTTGGAAAGGCAAAACACCTTAAAACTGAAGTGATAAGTAGAAGTGGCTGTGAAAAATAATACATCTTGTATTGCTGCAATAAGGTATTAATAGGCAGGACATCTTCACAATATTTCATTGTGAAATGGTCGTAATAGGGAAAGAGGTTTAGTGCTTGGCTGGATGCAGATACACATGGGAGGGGAAGAAATAGGATCCAAATCCTACAAATTCCTGTACTATGTCACAAGTGCAGTAAAGTATCTTTGCATGTAAATACCTTGGGGATTGCTTATTTTATTAAAATATCCAAACACCTATATTGCAACAGACTACTACAGAGAAATAAAAAATAAGTGGTTAAAGTAGGAATTGGATTAATCTACCACGTTTTTCATTTCAAAGTACCAGTGCAGTTCAGATAAAGAAGGCCACAAAATTGTAAATGGTACTGTGGTTGTGAGAGTAGAATAATCTCATACAGGAAATAGAGTCTCTGGTGACATAACAAGAAATCAAGTACTGTTGTATACATTACGGGCAAGACAGCAAAGTTGTACAAGCGTGTAATTAAGAACTTCCCTAGATTTAGCATTAATTTGGCCAGCAGGTGGAACCACTTAGTGGCTGTTATGAACTTTGGGTTTTCTTAAGCAGAATTGCTCACTGACTTTGAATATTAGATTATGTTACATTAGCCTATGGAATAATGATCATACAGGCCATTCAGCCTGAAACACTCCAAAGTATCAAGTTGGCTTATCATTGGCTTTCACGGACTTCAGTGGAGTTGTAGAATGAGAAAAGGAAGTTCTGCATCTCAAATCTCGTGTACTTTTAGGGATGGAAAGGTCCTTGGTCCTGTGATATTTCTAATTTGGAGAAATGTTTTGTCTCAGAAACCCCAGGAAATGATTTTGCAATGATAAGCAGATGAATGTGGAGGTATTACTAGTAAATAAACCCAGATTTTAACTGCTTCTCTTTTTCCATTGGAAGTCTCCGGTATTTTTTGAAAGGGAATAATATCCAATGTTCTGCATGGTACCATCATCATTCCTCATATATACTTCTTTTTCAATGATCGAAAATATAGGTTGATCATCTTTCATGCTTTTGATTAGACTTATTGTTTCTATTAGCCAGTATTGTATTTTTAAATAAATCACTTCTGGTCGTTCTCATTGTTTGCCACATTCACTTAGATAAAATTAGGTTATTGATCAGATCTGTGAGGCAAGGAAGTGTTTCCAATATATTGATATAGCATCTGAACAGTAACGCTTTATTATGATACTAAAAACCTTATGCCGTACTCTGGGAAATTTTGACTTGTATCATAAATATACTATATTGTCAATGTATTTAATTAAAGTCCAGTCAATAGATGAGAAATTAATATTTCTTCTACCCCTATTATCTCCATTAATCACAAAGGTAGCTGGCTGGAAATTTGAGGACAAGGTTATTTTTTTAAAATGACAATTTTCAGGCTGAAAACTGATGGAAGAAATATGCTGAATTTTCAAAATCCAAGTCCAAAAGAATTTTATAAATCTACATGACAAATCATGATGAAAGCAGAAAAGATTTCATCCAGTGAGCGTCACTTGATGGTGAAGGATTTTTTCCACCTTCCCGAAACATAGAATCATAGAATCAATCATGGAATTGTTTAGTTTGAAAAAGACCTTTAAGTTCGTCAAATCCAACCATTAACCTAGCATTGTGAAGTCCATTACTAAGCAATGTCCCTAAGCCACAACTACACAAATTTTAATACCTACAGGGATGGTGACTCAACATGTTCCCTGAGTAGCCTGCTCTAATGCTTCATAATCCTTTCAGTGACTAAATTTTTCCTAATGTGCAATCTAAACCTCCTCTGCTGCAACTAGAGGACATTTCTTACTGTCCTATCACTCGTTACTTGGGAGAAGAAACTGGCACCCATCTCCTTTCAGATAGTTGTGGAGAACGATAAGCTCTCCCCTCAGCCTCCAATTCTCTTCAGTTCCCTCAGCTGCTCCTGATGGAACATGTGCTCTAGACCCTTCATCATCTTCTTTGCCCTTCTCTGGACACGCTCCAGTACCTGAGAGTCCTTCTTGTAGTGAGGGGCCCAAAACTCAACACAGTATTTAAGGCGCAGCCTCACCAGTGCCAAGTGCAGGGGGACAATCACTTCCCTACTCCCGCTGGCCACGCTATTGCTGATACAAGCCAGGATGCCGTTGGCCTTCTCAGCCACCTGGTCACACTGGTGGCTCATATTCAATTGGCTGTCAACCACTGGGCAGCTTTCCAGCCACTCTTCCCCAAGTCTGTAGCATTGCAGGGGGTTGTTGTGACCCAAGTGCAGGACCTGGCTCTTGGCCTTGTTGAACCTCATACTATTGGCCTTGGCCCATCAATCTAGCATGTTCAGAGCCCTCTGTAGAGCCTCCATACCCTTAAGCAGAACAAGACTCCTATCCAACTTGGTGTCATCTGCAAACTTTCTGAGGGTGCACTCAATCCACTCATCCAGATCATTGATAAAGATGTTAAAGAGAACAGGCCCCAATACAGAGCCCTGGGGAACACCACCTGTGACCGGCCACTACCTGGATTGAACTCCATTTACCACCATTCTCTGGGCCTGGCCATCCAGTCACATTTTTACCCCACAAAGTGTATGCCCATCCAAGCCGTGAGCAGCCAATTTATCCAGGAGAATGTTGTGGGAAATGGTGCCAAAGGCTTTACTAAAGTCTGGGTAGACAACATACACAGCCTTTCCCTCATCCACTAAGGGAATCACCTTTTCATACAAAGTGATCAGGTTGGTCAAGCAGGACCTGCCTCTCATAAACCCATGCTGACTTGGCCTGATCACCTGGTTGTCCTCTACATGACACATGATGTCACTCAAGATGAGGTCAGACTGACAGACATATAGTTCCCTAGAACCTCCTTTCAGCCCTTCCTGTAGATGGGCATCACATTTGTTAACGTCCAGTCAAGACCTCCCCATTAGCCAGGACTGCTGGTGACTGATGGAAGGTGGCTTGGTGAGTACTTTTGCCAGCTCTCAGTACCCTTGGATGGATCCCATCCGGCCCCATAGACTTGTGTGTGTCTAAATGGTGTAGCAGGTTACTAATAATTTCTCCTTGGATACAGGGCCTTCATTGTGCAACCCGTCCCTGTGTTCCAGCTCAGGGGCTGGGTACCTGGAGAGCAACATGGTGACTTCATCAAAAAACAGTAAAAAAAGCTATTTCAAGATCTAGATGATAGAAGAGTTTTTACAGTCTAAGTAGGGAAACTGTCTATTTGGAGGCCAGATAATTGTTCAGCAAGATCTATCATGACTGGCATATGCAAAGATGGACAAGACTCACAAAGTATTGAACAGGTGCTTTACAGTGCACCACAATGTTGCCAGTGGCCTGTGTGTTGAAGACCCTTGACAAGAAGTGCCACTGACAGGAAAATTCCCAACTCCTCTTGGTAAGACAGGTGTGAAAAAGAAAGGAGCAAGTCTCAGACCTATCACTGACAAAGAAGTGTAAGAAAGTTAGCTTACTAATTCCAGTAATCAGTGCATTTTAGTTTGACACAGTTCTTTGACGCTTTATCATAATAATGGGTATAAAATAAAAACGTCCTTGACAATCCTTGTAGTGACTGTTGATCTAAAGTATTTCTTTAACAATTTTGTTTTGAAATTTATCTTCCCTAGTTCTTTTACATCTATAAAGAGTAATTTTTTGAAGACACACTGAGGAGAGAGGAGATACTAAATCATGGTGAGAAGATAGAAGATAAGTAGGGAATTATTCTTCATTTTCCATATCGTCCCAAACACTTGGGGACATAAAGAATTTAGAAACAGGAAAGAATGTCCCTTTTTGCATGCACAATTAAAACCTTTCAGACAACTAACATCTTTCTGAATTAAAAAGAATATATGGGTTCAAATTATGTTTAGCAAAAGAAACAAAGAAAATGCAATGACCTAGGGGGCTCTTAATCTGACGGATATTGGAAATCTGAAGGATAATGTGAATTTTCCCAGATTTTATTCTGATTTTTCCAAGCTCCAAGGCACTCTATAGTGTTAAAAATAGCACCTGAGAGTTTGTATGTCAGTAAGGTCTAGGAAGTTGATCAGTTGCCACAGGACAGGCTGCCCCCTCCCCATCCACACTTCCCTCCATCCTAGTCCACCTGAACCAGATCAATTAAGAACAATAGGGTGGTGAGTGAAATAAAATTTATTTACATTTTATCCAAAACACATCACAATCTGTTAGAGGCTTTCTCTTGACTTCAACAAGAGTGTAACATTTTGAAACCAGTGGAAAAGAAATAGACTAGAAATAATATTTTATGCATTCAAGGCGTATGCATTCAGGCTTCTTAGTCCTTTCTTCAACACACCAAAATTTTAGGAAAACCTTAGTGAAAGGGTTTAGATATTACACAATATTTTAAGATATATGTTCACAAACTTTACAGAAAATAAAATACATGCAGAGAACATAGTTTTTGCCTAGTTTGCATGGCATTCTTTTGTCATTGTACAGTACTACCTGATGCCTTCAGCATAAAAGATGTCCTCTGAGGTATCATATTTGATAGAGTAACTTCTACACCTTATCAAGGCAGGTAGAAGGACATTCTAACAAGCACAAAGTGCAGCCACAGCATCATTTTCCTATTCATTCTTACCCCCCGCCCCTTTCCTAATTAACAAGTAAGATAGCATCCATGTCCTCTATGTACCAAACCTCTAAATTCTCTGCTTTTTAGTTCTATGACATGGGCATAAATGCCATTGGGCACAAAGCTGCACCCTCTCACTAGATCTTCACTAAAATCACTTGATGTAAGCCTCAAGGCAGGCAAAACTTGGTTCTTCAACTGTCATAGCTTTCTTATAAAAAGAATGACTTTGAATTCCTGTATCACATTATCTCATTACAATTGAAACACCAACAATCCATAGAAACCTCTGGTAAAGCACTTCTTTGACATTAAGTAGTTATTTTATGTTACTGTAATAGCCTCACTTTCCATGAACTGCCTTCTATTCCTACAGCACTCTCTGGTCATAATGGACAAAATTTTCTCATTGAGATCAGAGAGTATGGGAAGAGGTTATCAAACCCTTCACTTGACTGTTTCCTACTCTAACACAATAAACTTCTCTTACAGGATACAAAGACAGGCTCTGGAGCAGACACTCAAAAGAGCTAAAAACTACTTCAGGTCCTCAATAGTATCCTTACCCATTCTTTATCAAATTCTTTATCAACTGTAACCCTAAAACTTTGGGGAGGGGAATAGGATTGATGGTGCATGTATATCCGGAAAAGCAGAAAGGTATCTAAAGCACAGCATACTTTAAATTTACCGTTTAAATAACTACAAGAGTGTTTCCATTACCTATTACTAACTTGTGTAACTGAATGAAAGGCTAAGCATGCGATTTAGAGACAGAATTTAAAAAACTAAACAAAACAAAACAATAGCATTTCAAATACACATTTCTTCTAAACATCTCCCATTGGTTATTTTAAATATAGTTTAGATGACGTGTCTATCAGATGTGAAACATATTCTTTGGTACCAAACTTATATTATTTGCTGTTCAAGGGGTGTTAAAGTGAATTATGTTTTGAATTCCCAAATAAGGACCTAATGTAATTTTAGTATTTTTTTTTCAAATAGTCCCATGAAATTTATTATCCTTGTTATTGAAGCTAAAACTTCTCTTCCAAGAACAAGACAAATACTGCTTTACTGCAAGTAAATTTCAAATTCACTGAACTCTTTTCACTTTTTCTGATTTATCCTTTAGATTCCCTAAGACCAGAAAGGATCAGTGGAGTAGTGAATAAGTCTGGGAATGACAGGTGGCGTTAATGAATGTCTTGAGCAAAATAAGGACAAGGATGTATATGGATTGGAAGGGAAGTATTTGTTGTGGAAAATCATATCTATTTATTGAACTGACATACAAGAAGAGAGATGTGGGAAAGAAATTATATGTCATCCACGTGTGGGTAGACATAAAATTGTAAGTGATTGTAAATGGAGGAAGAGATTTAGTATATGGAAAAAAAATATTAAAATTGCCAAGTACATAAAGTCTTTGGGAGGACAGTCAATGGTAACTAAGTGAGATATCTAAAGTATTAATGAATTCCACTCAAGTTCCGGTAGGTGCCCTGCCTACAAGATCTAGATGGTACAAATTTGATAGGTTTACAAGAACAGTCTTTCTATGTACATAGTGCTTTGCTTATTCTGTAGATTCTTTTCAAACAAAAATTGTAGAATGTGAAGTAGCTAGACAGAAATGAAGCATGTTCAGATACCTCTAAGGTTAGTATTTAGGGCTGTACAGGCTCTATTTTAACATCCATTAATTTATGAATAATACTTGAAGTGGTTTATTTTTTTTTTATTTTATTTTTTTGGACATCTATCCTTCCATGGGTACCATTAAAGATTCTTAGTCTACATGAAGTAGTATGTGGGTTAAAAAGAAAGTAAAAACCTACAATCAACACAAAGCCTGGTATAGGAATCATTTTATAAACAGATTTTACTTCAAGATCACCAGAAGATTTACTAGTAGATTGTGGTGTGTTGACCCTGGCTGAACACCAGGTGCCCATCATTCCCCTTCCTCAGCTGGATGGCAGATAGAAAATATATTAAGGAGGTCACGGGTTGAGATAAGAGCAGGAAGAGATCCCTCACTAATTACTGGCATGGGCAAAACATACTCAACTTAGGGAAATTAATTTATTACCCATCAAATTAGAGTAGGATAATAAGAAATTAAAACCAAATCTTTAAACACCTTCCCCCTCCCCTCTCTTCTTCCTGGGCTCATCTTTACTCCTGATTTTCTCTATCTCCTCCCACACCAGGGACAGAGAATGGGGGTTGTGGTTAGTTCATCACACATTGTTTCTTCTCTTCCTTCCTCCTCACGGGGAGGACTTCTCACACTCCTCCCCTGCTCCCGTGTGGGGTCCCACCCACGGGAGACAGTCCTCCATGAACTTCTCCAACCTAAGTCTTTCCACAGGCTACAGTTCTTCATGAACTGCTCCAGCACGGTTCCCTTCCGCAGGTTGCAGTCCTTCAGGAACAGACTTCTCCGACATGGGTCTCCCACAGGGTCACAAATCCTGACAGCAAACCTGATCCAGCATGGCCTCCTCTGTCTCCATGGGTCCACAGGTCCTGCCGGGACCCTGCTCCAGCGCAGGCTTCCCACAATGTCAAAGCCTCCTTCGGGCTCATCCACCTGCTCCAGTGTGTGGTCCTCCACAGGCTGCAGATGATATCTGCTCCCCCACTAACCTCCATGGGTTGCAGGGGGACAGCCTGCCTCACCATAGTCTTCAACATGGGCAGCAGGGGAATCTCTGCTCTGGAGCACCTCCTCCCCTTCCTTCTTCACTGACCTTGGTGTCTGCAGTTGTTTCTTTCCCATATTCCCATCCTTCTCTTCAGCTGCAATTGATGTTCTTTTTTTTCCCCTCTACTTAAACATGTTATCACAGAGATGCTACCACTGTCACTGTTGGGCTCAGCCTTGGCCAGCAGCAGATCTTTCTTGGAGCCAGCTGGCATTGGCTTTGTTGCACATAGGGGAAGCTTCTAGCAGCTTCTTACAGAACTCACCCCTGTAGTCCCTCCGCTATCAAAACCTTGCCATGCAAACCCAAGACATAGATTCTTAGAAATATTAAACATATTTTAAAAAGATAGCAACAATTTGTATGATCGGAGTGAATAAACTCTATTATTCATACCAATTTGTCTCCTGCAATAAGTGAAAAAATCAGTCTGGTATATACATAACTGTGTGTCTACAGGCCTGGCATGAACAATTTCAAGAAGAAACCTTTTAGTAACCTAAAAGGATTCTGTTTAAACCTAATTTCTTCATTCTGGAATTAGTGTCATAGGTTACTTAACGTTTTTAATATTACTTTCACTTGAGATTTGTAGATAAAATATTGTGGCTCCAAAGGTGCATTTATAGACACATTTACAGGCTAACATATGATTATCTCCCCTTACTTTCATGTTTGCAATTTCACACAATCATTTTATTTGCATAAATTTGTAATAGCTATTTTGGGGATGAGGGGTGTTCTCATTCAAATTTATTAGCTAGCAACATGGATTCCCTACAAAAATAAAAAATATTTTTTCAATTTTTGAAGTGTCTTCACAAACTTTGTACTTTAGGACTAGTTCTTCAAGAAACTGTTTACTTAACAGTTAGTGAGTATTTCTGTGACTAATTATGTATTTTCCACAATTCCTTTCCTTACTCCCTCCCTCATGTCTCATCCACCTTTCTTAATTAAAAAAACAACCAAATAAAACCCACAACAAAATCGCTAAACCACTATAGAAACAGAGAATCATTTAATTGAAAAAGATCCTTAAGAACATCGAGTCCAACTGTTAACCTACTACTGCCAAGTCCACCACTATATCATTAACTTAATTGTTGCCTATACCTAGAGGTAAATTTTACAATTTTCTTCCACTATAATCAAGTGAAATACTAATCATTAACCGTTTTTTGGATGCTAAAAAAATATCTGCTGAAGTTAAACTTGCTGAGTTGTCATCATCTCCTACATCTAAAGAATTAGATGGGATTTTCTGGTTACATGGATCAACAGAATTAAGGATTCTGGAAGCTCAATTTCAACTTCATCCGTTTGAATTTGTTAAGACATTATTTTTAATAATAGTTTCAGCCAGAGAAAAATATTGTGTTTCTTTTCCTGAAATCTTTCAACATGCATTTTCTGATCTATGTTTAAAAAGACAATCAGTTAAATGTTTTATAAGACATTTGAATAATGTTGCTTCATAATTTAAAGCTATAAAAAATCTTCTGCTGATTGACATGAACAGCTACCACCATTTATACTACTGTATATGTGAATGGGTGTACTAGTGACCTTGTATTATCTCCATGGTTTAGACTCTAATGAGACACAGACAGGGAAATATTGGTCACAGTTCTTCAGCAGGTTCCATAAGGCTTCATACTGGGAATATAAAGTGCTGTTTTTGATATTTCTTCTACTATTATCACGTACATATTTTCATCTTGATGAAACACATTATGACTTTGTTCTTCATCTTTCTGCTACCTGTGCATTATGATTCCAATGGACGCTTTTTCAGCAGTCGACAATTTCAGTTTTCTTCCAGTTCTCTTTCAGTTCTCTTCTTTGCCTGCATTACCTTGGCTGACAATTCTCCATTAAAGAGGAATGTAAAAGCTTCGTTTCCCACCAAATGAAAAAGGCTTCCTTTCATTTTTCTTTTCAGTTCTACATCATAGACACCCATAAAAACTATGAAGGAAAACAAAACAGAAAACCAGAATATGAAACAGATAGTTATCCCATACTCAGATTGCTCACAATCCTCTACACAATGATGAAATAATGGCTTTCTTTAACAAAATAATAAAAAACTAAAAAATACACAAATGCAAAATGTAGTTTAAATCAGATTCCTGGATAATTCCAATTTCTTATAGTGCTTGCAACAAAATACTATAAAAATACCTCAGAATAAATACTCTTTTCTGGTCTACCTCAATCTTTTATATTCAGTAAACGGTAAGTAATCCTAATGCATATCATACTTCTCAACAAATCAGATCTTTAGGACTTATAAACCAGATAAATCTTCAGTGAAGATTAGTAATTTCTAGTCATTACACAGTTATTACAGTTATACACCTAGGAAGAAAAAAATATGTAGGGAAGTGTTATTTACACAACCTATATAAATAGCTGAAATATGTAAGCTTTAATGTTATTCATGCAGGATTTTTGTTATTCTGTGTGAATGTGGGCTACATAAAATCTTTTGAAAAGAAGTCAGTGCTGGATACAAAGAAAACCTTCCTCCAGTGCCATTTTTAATGGCAGTCAATAGATAAATGATGAGCAGCTACACACTTGGTTCTATGAAAGATATCTTAATTTACTGTTGAGAATATTTTTATGATGAAATCTTTTTCTTCTGAAATTTCTTTAACTAGATATTCTAGAGCTAGAATTAAAATTAATTTTTTAAGGAAAAGGAAAGCCTAAATATAAATGTCATTGTATTTAATTCTTACAAGGTAAGAATGATGATATTCTCTATATGCCTAACATTCTATTTTGCTTTATATTATATTTATATTATTTAATAATATAAATATATTACTACTAATAATTATAATAAATATAGTATGTTTATTATTTATATTGTATTTCTATTCTACTATGTTTTATATTGTATCTTCAATGAGACTTCATTGCTTATCATGTTGCTTTGAAAGCTATAGGTATTCATTACTGAGATTTAACCAATTAAAACATAAAATAAAATCTTTATAGCTGAAGAAAATTATCTGATATTAAGTTTGATTCTACAAAGTACTAAGATTTTGAAATATCTCTGTAGTAAAAACAGATTAACATACTCCACACTGAAAGAGGGGACAATCAGCCACTGTAAGTTAGGAAAATAATCTAATTATTGAGGAATTGATTTGGAAAAAAACCCAAAATTTAACTTTTTATTTGTAATAGATTTTTTAAAAATTTTGAAAAAAGAAAAGAAAAAAATAGCTTGATTTTGAAATTGCTTCCAATTTTAGTCAAAACAACTTTTGAAAACCAGTTAGAGAAATATTTTCATACTTTCAGTTCTTTGCAAAGTCACCCACAGCCTCCTCCCTTTTTCTCTACTTTGCTCACATTTTTAATAAGTCTGCCTAAATGAACTCTACAGTGAAAATTAAGTATAGAACACTGAGAATTAAGTATTAAAAAATGATGGAATTTATTTAAAAATAAAGTTTCTAACAAAAAAACCATTAAAATTCAGGCATTACAAAAAGAGTTGACAATGTGTTGCAAAGAGAAAAGGGAAAGGGAAGCTTAACACTGTAAAAAAACAAACCAAACAAAATCATAAGAACAGAAAAGTAATTTATGAGATATCATCATGTAAACAAGCCTTGACAAACTTTGGCTTTTCTTTTCCCTTTCATTGCTCTGTTTGCCTTTCAAGTTTTTGAGGTGTGCTTAGATGAAATTTTCAAGCTTTTCCCTGTAAAATAAAGAAAAAAAGCTAGGAAAAAACCACAACTGTTTAAAAGAGCTTAGAAAGCCCCTTTTTCCCAGGTCCAACGTCTATTCTCAGAATAATTCTCAATAATTTTGAGAAATTGTAAGTGATGAGGGAGATAACACTGTAATGAATCTTTCAAAGGAGAACAGGGAACAAAAGTCAGGGGTGCACCTCGTTTAACACCCCTTGCCAGAAAATCTGTGAAGTAAGTGATCAATCAAATTAATATTTGGGAGATAGCAAGCAGAGAAGTTCTAGTGAAGTTGCGTTTGTCATGAAAACATTGTGTCAAAACAACCATAATTTTCTTCCACAGCAGAATAACAACTTTGTGGGTAGGAGGTAAGAAATAGGCATTGTCCTGGCTTTGATATACTTTCTATAGTGTCTTGCATTACATTCTCTGAAACAGTAAGAGAAATATACTCAACATTACCCATCTGGTAATGGGTAGATAGCCAAAAACTGAATGAGAGTACTGTAACCAGAAAGCAGCTATCAATGAATCACTAGCAAAATATACTGAGTGGAGTTCCACAAGGATGTATCCTGGCTCTAGTGCTATATAGGGTTTTCCTTAGTAATCCAGAAAATGGAATGTATAATTCTGTGGAAAATATGGGATTGATTTTGATTGACAGAAAATAAGGAGATGAAAATTTCTTGCAGAAGAGACTGAAATTAAAATTTACCTTTATAAACTGGAAAAATTTGGTCAGAAAATATTCTAGAATTCCATTAGGACACAGGCAGCAGTAATCAGCTTCTTAAATACTGAATGGGTTAAACTCCTTCGGAAAAATTTCCAGGCTTCTTGTAAATCACATCACTTACTAGATAGCATCAGGTGCTCTTCCTTGGCAGTACTTCTAAAATGGATTTGAGCTTATGATGGTTGTGAGAAGATCCAAGACAAACCTAAACTCAGTGCATGGAATTTATGCATCCCTCTCTTCTTTTACAACTGACAAACATATTGGTGTGTGTCACATAAAAACTCACAGAGTAAAAGAAATTTTTCTAAAAATTTGGGGGTTTTTTTAGAAGTTGCTAATGAAGAACATTAATGAAAACATTCAAAAATTGAAGGTTTTGGTATTTTTTCCAGACTATAATATTTTATAGAGAAGGAACACTTGCTCACTGCCCTAAAAATGCTGGGGAAAAAAACATACCCCAAGAAAGCAAAAGAAAACGGTTCAGCATACCCTATCTGAGAAGAACATTCTGACTGACTGCAGATATTATTACAAGATGTTTAGATGGCTGTTTACCTTGCACCATTTTTTACTTGAAAATAATGTTTTGTTGTAATTATCTTTGCATGGGAAAGGAAATGCAGTAGATATTTAGTGTTAGTATGTACTCCAGACCAAATATGAGAGCAATGCCATCTAATCTGCCCTCAGTCCTCCTCATACCACTATGTCTTCCTTCAAGGCAATAATTTCTCCAAATCTGTTAGTGCACAATGAAGATGCATGATTATGGGCTATATGTCATACATATTTGACATGCTATGAATGTCTACGGGATTTTATATATCTACCTTTTGCTGAACTGGTGACAGCTTTGCGATGGTCTGATAGACAGCAGAAAGGTATGTTGGTCTATATATATATATTATGTTAGGTTACAATAAACGTTCAAATGCAGCAAGAGGGGAAAACTAACAAATATTTTATTCTCCTTTTCTTTGGCCTTCTATTTTTTTTTTTGTGTACTGTATTTGATTGTTTTTGGTTTGGGTTTGGGTTTTAGGTTTTTTTTTGTTTGGTTTGGGTTTTTTTTTTCATACAATAGCAATACTAATGTTAATAAAACAGTTTTGATGATAACTACAGGAAGCAATTTTTGTACACTGCCTGGGAACCTAGTGGCTTACATTACCTCCTCATTATCGGCTCAGGACTTTGATACTGATGGACATTAGAGTGCAGAGAGTATTTTCCACACTTCATTCCTCCCACTCTTTTTAAAAATGAACAGCAGGGAGGAAATTAACCAAGAAGTTCACAACCTTCCACCTAACTCTCAAACCTGCCATTTTCCTGCCAGCTGCAGTGACACCAATTATTATAGACATAATCCCCTTCTGGTGCTAATGTAGTGAAAAACGTAACTTTGAATAATGTTGAAATAAAGAGTCAATTGATTTACCCCCATCAGAACTTTAGTAATTAGAACAGTATGCACAATATAATTATTCATGTTGTTTCTAATTTAATTGTAAGTAATTTGAAATTGATGATGAAATTTTAATGGTCTTGGAATACAGGCTAGAAAAACAGGCATGGAAACCAAGATGCTTATCCCACTCGTATCTTTTAAACCCTGTTACATCTCTTAGGAAAATAAAACTATTATATGATAATTTAGCAATGATTTTCTGCATTTCAAACTGTTAATATTTTTATTCATGCAGAATAATAACTGAGCAAATAACCTATTCAAAGAATACTTCTTGTTTGTTATTTCTGAAGGACAAAGGGAAGGTGAACTGCAATAGTAAAAGGTGTGGAGTAAGTCATGACTCTGCATCTCGGTCTCACTGTCACACCATACCGATTGATAAAATGTAGCATTTATTTTAATTTAGTAGTGCAGTGTATTGAATCTGATATCACTGTTAGCAGTGGAGGTAGCGTTTGTCAGCTTAACCTACAGAAAATGTTGTGCAGAGAAGAACTGTCATTTTACTTCACTCTCGTCTTCTGCTACAGGTGTTTCTGCTCCCACACAGAAGGATGGGTAACAAAATACCTTTTACTTTAGAAAAAATAAAGAACCTATTTACACACAGCTTATTTTTAAGAAACAGTCATTCCTCTAAGTATTTAAAAGGTGTCAATACACAGAATATGTGTACATTATACCAATAAACAAGAGGGAAAACATCATATTCTCTTTCTTTCACTGGAGCAACGGACTTCTCAGATATTTTTTTCCCCTTTGTCAGAGTCTGCGGCTTTCATGGTTGAGAAAATATTGAGGATATCTTTTGTAAGTTGTTTCACAGTTGTAAAGTCTCTGAATTATCCCTAAAATCTCTATATGAATCAAACAAGAGTTTCCACTGACAAAAAACCTCCCCAAATAAGTATCTCCACCTGCTGAGATGTGAAAAAATGGAGCACTTCCCAAGATAGCTGATCTCTATCCCCTATAAATGTGGAAATTGGAAATAAAAATCTTGAATCAGAGCACTCTGCCCATGCTGCCTAGGAAACTCTGTGATACTTGCAATGAGAGGTATGCATTTTATGTGTGTGTTTTGCTGAAGAAGCTGCACTAACCATTATTTTATATATATATCATTGCAAGTAAGAAGTGAATCAATCCTCTAACCATTAGAAAGTTATATGAGGTAATCCTGATTAAACTTCATGGAAGTCATTCGAAAACCTATTACCTTGGTTAAGTCAGAAAAAAAGGCACACAGGGATCAAGACAGCAACAGATGAACAGTGGTGTAGTTCCCATAATTTCTTCAAAACTGTTGGCCTTTTTTCCCTCAAATGTTTTTAGCATGAAGTTTTATGTTTGTTAGTCTGGGGAAGGGGGTTTGGTGTTCTTTTTTGGGGAGGTTTTGTTTGGGTGGTTTTTTGAGAAGCCTGCTTCTCTAAACTTCATGACAAAATGGTTGTCCAGCTTCCTGTTTGTTCTGAGAACACGCACATCTATTTGAATAACATGATCGTTAGCATAGGCCTTAGATAAAAGCTAAGCTCAAGATCAGGCCTAGCTGTGAAATTCTGCTCCAGATATATTGAATAATCTATCCTAATAATAATAACCCCCCTCTTGTGATATATTGAATCACAAGGGATCTTGTAGCACATTAAAACTCTATTAGATACATAATTATAGCACTAGTATTATTACTTTTTGTCAATGAACTATCCACGATTTCATTTAAAAGAATTTATTTATACTTTGTTTTTAATTAGTGCTTTCCACTTGAGTTTTCCTCAGCTAATTTAACGCTAAACATATAACTATTACTGCAAACTATTCAAGTATGTTTGTAAAACTACTAAACTTTATGAATATTCATTTTTTGTGGAAGCGAGCTCAAGAAAGAACAATGCTGATGTCAAAGTTAAGCATTTAAAATAATCATATACCAAACAATCCTTCAAAAGTAATTTACATTTTAGGATTGGCTCATCATTGACATAGCTATTCACAGAGAGATTTTATTGGTTAAAGCATTTATTGTACAAAAGTATTACCTATTATATAAATTCACAAGATATAAAAATTAATATTTGAACATTAAGTCAGATGCAAGTATTTTCAAAAATAGGTCAGAAAGCATAATATCCACACTTAAATTAGAAAACTCTTTAAAAAGAAAGCCTGGACTAGCCTGCTTGCCTTGTGAGTCCCCAGCTGACAGATAGAGCCTAAAATAACTTTAGCTATTGCTGAGGATGACAGATGAGCTGAATCTGTGTTGAGAGAGAGACAGTAAATGAATTTTGAAGGGCCTGGAGCAAGGCTGCTGCTCTTCTCTGGTATTTTCAAAAGATTATGAAAACAACAACCTTCAAAACTGTTCACACACAGGCACTCCATCCAAATCCAGGAAACTCAATCCAAGGAAACTCAATCCAAGTTCATAAGGACCTATGAAATAATTGAATTTCAATTTTGTTTTGCAAGGAATTTTAGTTTGTCTTGTTTTCCCTATGTAAATCTTAACTAGCAAAGGATTTCCTTTCAAATACATCAGTGACACTTAATTAAAATAGAAAAAAACCCAAAAAACCCAAACAAAACATTAGAATAAAATATATTGCCCTTTGTGTGACTTGTTATAAAATCTGACTGTATTACCAATAACTGTCACAATATTTAGTTTTGTATATAGAAGATACACCTGGCCAGGAAGAAGAGGGTTTTTTCCCCTCTTGGTGAAGTTGGATTCTCATTAGAAATAAAACAAACAAATGCATAAAATTGAAAAATTCAGTTGTCTGAGCAATGCTTCACCCTAGAGAAAATCATGAGATGGTGGAGTTTTCAATTCTTGAGGAAGTAGGGAGAAGGGTCAGCAGAACTGCTACCTTGGACAGGAGGGCAGCCTTTGGCCTATTTAGGAGACTGGTTGGCAGAGTGCCTTGGGAGGCAGCCCTGAATGGCAAAGGAGTCCAGGAAGGCTGGAAGTTCCTTAAGAGGGAAATCTTGAAGGCACAAGAACAACCAGCCTGGCTGAACAGAGAGCTTTGGCTGGAACTCAGGAAGAAAAAAGTGGAAGAACTTTCAAGAAGAAGAAAGACTGTGGCCTATGGAAGAAGGGTCAGGCCATTCAGGAAGACTAAAAGGGTTTTGCAAGGCTGTGGAGGGAAAAAATTAGAAAGGCCAAAGTCTAGCTAGAACTTTAATAGTAAGACCAGTTCTCTGAGCGTCCAGCCCCTTGAGCTGGAAGAAAGAGATAGGGAGCAGAACAACGGTCCCAGAATCCAAGACGGAAAAGTCAGGGAACTATTGATGTGCACAAGTCTATGGGGCCAGGTGGGATCCATCCAAGGGTACTGAGGGAGCTGTTGGAAGACACTTTCCACCTTTTACCAGCAGTCCTGGCTAACAGGGGAGGTACTAATCAACTGGAGTTTAGCCAGTGTGACGTCCATCTACAAGAAGGGCTGGGAGGAGGACCCAGGGAACTACAGGCCTGTCAGTTTGACCTTGATAACAGGAAAGGTTATGGAGCAGATCATCTTCAGTACCATCACATGGCATGTATATGATGACCAGGTGATTAGGCCCAGTCAGCACAGTTTTATGAAAGGCAGGTCCTATTTGGCCTACTTGATCTCTTTCTGGGACAAGGTGACCCACTTAATGGACAAGGAAAGGGCTGTGGATGTTGTCTACCTAGAGTTTAGTAAAGCCTTTGACACTGTTTCCCACAACATGTTCCTGGAGAAATTGACTGCTTATGGTTTCGATGGCGTACACACACTTGGGAAAACATGTAGATTTTGTGGAAGGAAACAGGCGAGAAAAACTATCCAGCTGTTTGCAATACAGTTTATCATTCTGTCTTTTCTGTTTGTGCTCACAGCTGGCAGCCCATGGGATTTCAATGTGTTAATGTAATTACGAACAAATTTAGCAAGTTTGTTATGAAAATGACTTTTAATATTTGGAATCCTTAAATATTTGGACTGTTTAAGTCACCTGATAATAAGAAACACATAAATAAAAAATTATTTGAAATAAAATGGAAGTACAATTTAAAAAGCTTGAATAATGTTGAAATATTTGGTTCTGCAAAAAAATCCTAATGTAAATCAAACAGATTCACACAGAATCATTTGGTTGGAAGAGACCTTTAAGATTATCGAGTCCAACCACTCACCCTGCACTGCCAGGGTCCCTAAACCATGTCCCTCAGCACCACATCTACACGGCTTTTAAATACTTTCAAGAATGCGGCCTCCACCACCTCCCTGGGCAGCCTGCTCCAATGCTTTACAATCTTTTTCGTGAAGAAATATTTCCTAATATCCAAACTAAATCTCTCCTGGTGCAACTTGAGGTCATTTCCTCTCATCCTGTTGCTTGTTATATGGGAGAAGAGGCCGACCCCAACCTCATTGCAATCTCCTTTCAGGTAGTTCTAGAAAGTGATGAGGTCTCTCTTCAGCCTCCTCTTCTCCAGACTTAA
Source organism: Bucorvus abyssinicus (assembly GCA_009769605.1). NCBI lineage: Eukaryota > Metazoa > Chordata > Aves > Bucerotiformes > Bucorvidae > Bucorvus > Bucorvus abyssinicus. The sequence continues at coordinate 13,754,722 of CM020030.1, read as the reverse complement.
ACAACTCTAGTTCCCTCAGACGCCCCTCTTAAGAATTGTTCTCTAAACCCTTCACCAGCTTTGTTGCCCTTTGGGGACAAATTCTCTTCTCAGTGTTCTTGTTGTATTGGGCTTTTCTGACCTGTTCCTAACATTCATCTCTCCAGCTGCTATGAAAGTCAATTTTTATATACCCATCATTGCATACAGATATATGGTTCCAAAATGAGCCAAGTGTAACAATTAAAGCTGGAGAAATTTATCTTTCATGGATTTGTCCTCTGTCATGAAGAGCTATGAAAATCGTAGGTACTATTAAATGACGTTAGCATTCTAATGAACTGTTTGGAAAAGAAATAAAAATTTGCTTTTTTTTCCCCTTTTATTTTTTTTTTCCCCTCTGGGTGTTTTTTGGTTGGTTGGTTATTTTAGGAGTGGGGTTTTTTTGCAGTGAAGTACTTAGTTCTGGTGTACTACAAGCCTTTGCAGGTGCAAATGCTACTCTGATTGATTGGTACAATTCCGGAGTGTCTCTGTTAAGTTTCAAGACAATGAATTTTTATTTTCTCCCCTTCCCTATCTTCTCATTTTCGAGTTGCAACAAGGACAAATGAGGAATAAGAGGCTGTGTGGGAAGTAAGACGACCTAACAAGCTTAAAAAGAGAATAATTAAATAATAATATTAAGTAAGATTCTAACAGAGAATCTGGACACACATAAGCAAAAAATGAAGCCCCAATGAATAAAAAAATTCAGTGATCCAAACAATGTGTAAAGCAACTGATTAGCTAAGCCTGCTCCTGCAGTTAAGAAGATAGGCACTTTCTGGACTATTTGACAAAGGGTGAACACAGAAGAGGCAGAAGGGCTCTCATGATGGCTGAAACTAGCTCAGAAGCTTTCAAACGTTCATCTTACTGATCTTATCTACAGTCCTGGTTTAGGATAAACAGGGCTGATTTGTTTTGATTGACATATGAAACAAACCAATCAGAGTATTCCTCCCCTGCACATCAGCACATCTCACTGGCTGTGGAGTTTTTGGCGGACATGTAGTTTCTTTAAGAACAGTGTGCAGAACGAAACTGCGCGCCTTTTCTGCCTCCCATCCAGGATGAGCCGCTCCCCGCCCTTGCTTGCTGCTACTGCTGTCTGCTGCTCGGACCGTCACTTTCACCCCAGAGCTGCCTCCCCACGTTGCTGCTACAACTGCTTAAACCACTGGCTCTGCTGCTGGACCACCACAACCAGACCACCGCCGATGTTGCTGCAGCCCCTGCGCGTGGACCATCGCTTCCTGGCCCTGGCAGGCCCCGGTCCCTGCCTGTGGCCATTAACAGACTGGAAGTTTTTTTTTCCTTATCACCTTGTTTCCCTAACCACGGTTTAACCCTCACCGCACCAGATCCCTGATCATATATATATATTTTTTATATATATATATATATATATACACACTTGTTAATCTCTTGTTTGTTGTTCTGTATATATTATCATTCTATTGTTATTAAAACCCTTTTAGTTTCCCAAAATTAGCAGAGGCCTCGTCAGCTTCTTCTTTTCTTCTTATCTCTCTGCTTAACTCTTTCTCCTGGAACAGGGGAGGGGCTGATTAGAGAGAGAATTTGTCCCGTGATTGGCCCTGCCTCAGCCAACTGGTGACATCTACCCACAGGCATTCTTCTACCTACTGTTAGTCAGTCATTACACAAATTTCTTTTCTCTAGTTCTTGCAAGAAACAGGGTGTTTAAAAACAACAATACAACAGAGAATGCATGCTGAAGGCAGAGTTGTGTAAAAGTAAATTACACAACGAGAAGGCAAAAAAGGAACTTGGAGACATTAACGTGTAACGGCCCAATTAATCATATACATGTGTATGTAAAGCTGCCGCTCTAAACCCCTTTGATAGTCACAGAGAATGTGAATCTTTGAATTAATTAATAACAGTGTTGGACACATAAAATAACTCTTTCATTTTAATTGTAGAATTGCCCAAAACATCTTTTTAGAGACCAGGACAATTTAACGTTAATCTTTAAAAATAAATAAATAAACCAAGTGACAATATTCTGTCTAGTATTAAGCATATATAATTCAAGTGTGAGGCACAAGACAACACAGAAATTTCATGGGAGGTGGTGACAGGATGGACAGGAAGGGCAGGATTTTTTCCTCTCTGCCTCTTTACAGGGCCATGCAGCGTCACTTACATGGTTGGACATTGGAGCTCTCTCTGACCCAGATTGCATCTACTTTTCACCTCAAGATATAAACAGGTAAATCAAATAACAGAGACAAAAATATCTTGCATCAGGTGATTTGGGAATTCAAAGAACTTTCCAAAATGGGAAAATATGTCTGGTGAAGACTGAGATAAAAATAAATTTGCTCATAGGCACATGTCAAAATAGTGAAATACCTGGGTATAAAATTTGGTCTATTTCTTTGTTCCCTTTAGCAGTCTTCCCAGTTTATTCACCCTCTGTATTTTAAGGCATGCTAACCTAGTAATCTTGAAAGATTACACTTTAACCCTACCATAGAATGAAGAAGAGTGATCAGCTGGTCTCTCTAGCTCAAGAATATATTCACATCTTTTGATTGACTCAGGGAAGGTTGTTTACACAATCAATTATTCCACTCAACTGATACAGCCAATCCCTTTTCCCTTTTGAGTTGAGGTAAGTTCAGATTTCTTTACAGCAGCTGTGGCCACTCCATGTATTCTTCCCTGAACTTCATGAGGACATCACTTGTGCCCTTCTCTAAGCCATTGTGGGGATATGTTGGTCAGTCACACTGGTACAGAAAATATACTATCTCTATACCTGCACTCCTACATAAATAACAGCACAATAAAACCCTGGTTGCAATCTCTATAAAGTACTGCAGCTATAAATCTTTTATATTTTTCCTGTGGAGTTAAATTCAAAGCAATCTCAAAGTTTTTTTCAGTACATCATCTTGTGCCTGTCGATTTGACACTTATTAACCCAGCATGAGATATAATAATAGACACATTAACAAGTAAAAGATAAAAAAGAGACTATTTTGGTCACTGAACCAAAGCCTGTTGTTTAATAACTGAATTTTAGCTAATAATGATAAAAAACGTTGCAGTTCTAGCAACCGAAAGAGCATATATTAAAAAAAAAGAGATATTTCTTTTTAATTTTTAATGAATTATCCTAAAATTTCGCTTCTTCAACCACAAAGTTAGTGAGTACTTAGATCCTTAAAGAAGAGCATAATAAATAACAGCCATAAGAATTACAGGTGAACTTGGAAAAAGCCTTTTCCATCTTTTAGATAGCTCCAGGGTTGGTAATTCAACCACCTCCCTGGGCATCCTGTTCCAATGCTTAACAACCCTTTTGGTGAAGAAATTTTCCTAATGTCCAACCTAAATCTCCCCTGGGTCAGCTCGAGGACATTTCCTCTCATCTTGTTTCTTGGGAGAAGAGACCAACCCCAGCTTGCTACAACCTCCTTTCAGGTGGCTGTAGAGAGCAATAAGGTCTCCCCTCAGCCTCAGTATCTCCAAGTTAAACACCACGAGTTCCCTCAGCCGCTCTTCATAGGACTTGTGCTTTAGACTGTCACATAGAGCATACCATTTAAATAAAACCAAAACATCTAAACTTTCCTTATCTTTGCAGAGGCTGTTAAGGTGAGAGGAGGTACAAATCTGTCTTCTGTATTTCAGTAAACTGTGACCAAATCATTTAGAGTGAAACTCTCCAGATATACCGTAATTGCAGGTAACAATTATTTTGTAGATCTTTTAATATGTATTGAATTCAATGATGCTAAAAAGCAAATGAATTTAATTCCAGGACCTGCAGGACTGAGCAATGAAAACAAATATTTTTGGTTGAACTTTCGAACTTGAGAAAAATTTTATGGAAATATTAATATCTTATTTATAGTCAATGTACTATCTTGATATTAAGACAACCGTATCAACACATGGGTAATGACCAGCTTCATTGCACTGGTGTCTGAATGCAGCATTTGGAGGATGCGCACAGCAGTACATTTTAACATGTGATGTGGGTTTACCTTATTTTAATTGTTTTTTGCAAAGTGAGCATGAACACAGGAAAACACAGCTATTACATGCATACTTATCAGAGCTATGTCTTGAATCTGTGACACTGCTATGCTGCTAATTTGGATTTAACTACAAAAATGTGCATTTTCTGCCAACAGTAAAGTGCTGAATAAAAGCAGAAAGAGAAGTAATAAAAGGTAACCAATGTTACACTCTATAACAAAATCGTTTGCTTTCGTACTTGCGTTTTTAAACATTATTTTACCTGAGGTCTTGATATAGAAAAATGAATGTACACCACAGAGCCATGAATTTATTGTCAATCCAGCTAATGTTTTTATAGTCTTATAGTCAAAATCACCCAATTAAAATGGAAAAAACCTCATTGACAGTAGAATTATAGACTGTTATAAAATTTTTACAGGAAAAGACATCCTATTATCTGCCTATTTTCACTAGTTTTACACCCAGCCTTCCAACACACCTCTTGGATGCTTTCCATTGACAGCTTCAGTCTTCCTCAAGAAGAGCAAGGCTCTGGTGTTCAGCATCCTTCTGCCTTTGCCAGGAGGAGACTGATATTCATGGGGGCAAAGAAACTATTCCTTCTCAGTCATGGGTCTGACTGGGAATGATTTTACATAGTTTCTTTCCCCAGCCTTTTCCCTTCTCCTTGCTCTAAGAGAAGTGGTGAAAGCTGCCCCTGCAGCCCCCTATACCTATATAGTCTATACACAGACTGCAAAGATCAATTGGAAAACCGTATTTAATTGGTTACTACACATCTGGAAGTTGCTTAAGCCTCATGGATTCTTGACTTTCTCATTTTATCCATAGTCACCTGCTGAAATTAAGAATTGTACATTAACATTTGGGAAGTCTATAATCTGTATCTCATCCTACTGTTTGATTAGATCAAACACCCTCTGCCTCTTCATCCTCCTTGCAGTTAAAGGGAAAATGTTGAGGACATGCCCTTTCACTACTGCAAAAGGTTTAACTAATTTTCGGATCAGATATATATGCAGCTCTATAAACCAGATAGAGAACCTCAGAATTAATAAAAAGAATAAGTCAGAGATCCTTGCCACAATTTGAGTGGTGTTTTTCCCACTGAATAGATGAAGAAATGAAGGAAATAAAGAAATAGTGTCTCATAAGCAAGTTTTCAGACTTTTGCTAAGAGATTTTCAGAGATGAGAATCCCATTCCCGGTGAAACTAAAAGATGAGCATATTTTGCACTACATTGCAAACACCTATTCAGATAAGGTACTTGTGATCTTTTTGCAAGGTACACATTTTGCATATATGCATGCTCAAATACATGATGAAAAAAGTCTACTTGCCAAAATCAAATGGAGCTCAAAATACTGATTTTTAGTAATCTAAAAAGTTTTGTAAAAAACAAAAAAACGTTTTTCTGTTAGTTTTAATTTTTCTACTGTTTTACTAGGCTGAAGAGAATAAACCAAAATTACTTATGAAGTGAATAAACAAACCAAAAAGCAAAATGCAAAGGAGGAATTGCAATGTCAATACAGAAGTAGGACTTGTAGATCAATTAAATAAGAGTAACTTGAAATATGTTCATGACATTAAATTTACTGAGTGTAAAACACAAAATATGATTGAACAACTGAGAAAAGAGATCCATTTCTGATAATAAGAGGTATATTTACTGCATTTCTAATTGTCCTTTTATTCATTTTCTAATGTATACTCTAGGAAATCTTGCAATCAATCGTATTCTTACAAAGTTTCTATTTGCATAATTAAATGCTCAAAATATAATTTGTCAAGTGCTACATTATGTTATACAGGGCTCTGTAAGCCCCATTATTCCTCTTCCTCTGACTTAGTTATTAGTTCTATTGTGCCCATGCTGCATATCTAAAATATTTGTGTTGAAGTACATATTTAGACTCACTATTCAAAGTCTTTTGCTGTTTCCATAAAGATAAACGTTCTGTGATGTCTTTTTCTTGCAGTGGCAAAGATAAATTCAAATGCAGTAGCTGTTGAAGAGGAAAATAAACACACGTGTATTAGTCATATTAGTTTGCATTCTTGTATGTATGTGTGTGGATGCATACATTTCCATACACACGTTACATACATAACCATCTGTCCTCAAAGAAGATTTTGTGTATTCTAAGTGACCTATCACTTACCCAGTTTCAGAATGCTGTAGATGTCTCACACACTTGTACATTAAGCATGTAATTTTCCTTTAGGACAACCATGTTACCTGTTACCAATGTATTGGCTTATCTCACAAAATACAGGTATCCTCAGGTTATTGCTAGTGGAGGAAAAGTAACACTCAGTAGAGAACTTAGTCACAGAAATTGTCAGTTCGCTTTGGACGAAGTTATAAGAGCAAATCATTTAGTTTAAGCTAATTATATAGGTTCTCTCTAAGGCAGAAAAAGATAAGTGGGATGACATTTGCTCTGGAGGGACATATCTTTCTACTTCATTGCCTATAAAGAGATCTGATACAACTACTTAAGTTAAATGCTTTCATTTTTGACAGTTAAATTTAAGTGAGATGAATTCCACGTTGGCTACGAAATATTGTTGAAAGTTTAACCTAAGTAATTTATCTAAGGTCATATACAAATGACAACATATTTAATTGAATCCTATTTTCTTAAATTCATGACTAGTGCTCTAATTACTGGCCGATTCTTCCTCTCTGTGAAAAGTGACTAAGTAAAATTTTCTATGTTTTTTAATCTGTGTTTGAATTCAGTTGAGGACGTCAGGCATCAGGTAACAGTCATCTACCAGCAATACCATATTTTTATCACCTCATTTGTCTTCTGGTACACTGCATGAAACAATAAGAGAGAAGTATAGACTTTGAAATAATATTGGTTTTATCTTGATAAGTCCAATGCTGTACATTTCAGTGTCATAAGAACTGGGATATTTTTCTGAACAGCCCTCCCCAAAACCCACAAAATAACATTTACTGAGGTTTTGCAGTTGTGACAGAAAAAAATGTTGATATTTCTAACCCAGCTCCAGGAAAAGTTCTTATTTCTATGTCACACTTCCTCACATAATGATTTTAGTCCATTTTGATAAATATGTAAATAAAGAAAGAGTAGGAGACTTAGTAGTAGTATCCTAACAATCTTAAAGTAAAAAAAAAAAGAAAAAAAAGAAAAAAAAGAAAAATTTTCTCTGCCTGGGGAGCATTTGATTCCAAATGCTTATATTATTATAGCTTCGTTATATGCTTTACTTTCAAGAACCACAATTTCAAACAAGTCACACAGAATAATTATTACTATTGTTATTATTATTGAAATATTAAAATGCTGTCATATGTTAGAAATAATAAGGTCTCCTAAAACAATACCAAATTTCAGAGTTCTGATCCTTTTCCTGCAAGCATAACAGCTCAAGTAAGTGACACTAAGGGAAAACAAACAAATTGACAGTATGGTTGTTATAATTACACAAAGTTTAAATGCCTAGATACAGATATGAAATTGTACAAAAAAAAAAAAAAATCAAAACCACAAACAACCACCCCAACAACACCCCCCCCCCACACACACACACTTTTAAAATGAGAAAATTTAAAAAGATTTATTATTGAAGCCTGCTCTATGGAAATCACAATCACACAATAAATAATCATTTCAGAGACAAAGTATGTTCTCTAAAGCATATTATTTTGTTTGAATTTTGTGTTATTACTATAAACAGAGTGAATGAGCTCTGAGTTTTTTAAAATATGTACATGTTTTAGCAAAGATTAGGAGCCCCTTGTGTACGACTCTACATCATGCATACTTCATATGTGCATAAGAATAATTTTCTTGTGATGCTCTGAGTATTTTCTCTATTGATGGTATCTTCCTGGGAAAGAGGTCAATCTTAGTTTTCTCAAAAAAAATGGATAATTGCAAATATCTCCATTTCCTCAAAAGAAAAAAAAAAGTAAATCATTACTTTTACACAACTGAACTCACTGTTTAAAAACGTATACTTTCTGGAATTCTAAGTTATTCCTATGTCAAAGTCAAAGTTCAGGTTAGCCATTTATTTAGGTGGCATCTTCTGCACTGACTTGGATTATTTTAACAATCTGCTTTGCCAGTCTAACCAGAGCACAAAAAACAAAGGAACAGCATTATTCACTCTGGTAATCCAAGATGTTTCCTTCTCATGAAATTTCCAACATACCACAGCTTGTTATCAATCCTGATGGTTTCTAAACCTCCCCCATTTCTATGAGAATATCCTTCAATTTATACAACTTGCATTGTAACACTGAGGAAGGAAAAGAAACTTATATGTCATGAAGAGTATAAAAAATACCCTGGTGTGTCATGAAGAGTGGTGAACATACAAATGTTCAAAAGCAATCTTGTAAAAAAATCTGCAAGCCAGTGATAAAGGGTCAAAGAAAAGTTTTTAAGCAAAATATTGGGAGATATATACTTAAATACTGAATACACACTTCAGAACACACGCATTTATACAGCCAAGCATCTCATTTCTGAAAACTAACTGAAAAATTGCATGGATGTATTTTTTACTGAGACAATTACCATGTTTACCATTGTTCCTCATTTGCTCTTATTAAATGTAAGCTAGTGGAACATCAAGTATAGCAACCCAGTCAGTGACTCATTAAGTAGTAGAATCGTAGAGTCATACAATGTTTTCGGTTGTAAGGAACCTTAAAGATCATCATTCCACTACAGATGGTTGCTCAAAGCCTCATTCAACCTGGTCTTGAACATGTCCAGGGTTGAGGCATCCAATTCTCTCGGCAACCTGTTCCAGTGCCTAACCACCCCCTGTTGTGAAGAACTTCTTCTTAATACCTAATCTAAATCTACCCTCTTCCAGTTCAAAGCCATTATTCCTTGTCCCATCGCTACACACCCTTGTAAAAAGTCCCTCCCCATCTTTTTTGTAGGTCTCCTTCAAGTACTGGAAGGCCATTATAAGGTCTTCCCAGAGCGTTCTCTTCTCCAGGCTAAACAACCTCAGCTCTCTCAACCTGTCCTCATAGGAGAGGTGCTCCATCCCTCTGACTATTTTTGTGGCCCTCCTCTGGATCTGCTCAGGCAGGTCCATGTCTTTCTTATGTTGGAGGCCCCAGAGATGAATGCAGCTTCCTTCAACTTGAAAGAAATCTTTTAACCAGAAGGGGGAAAAAGAAAAAAAAAAAAAAAAAGATAAAAAAAAGAAAAAACAAAAGAAAGAGGTTTAACTTCCTTTTATTCTTCAAAGACAGCAAATAAGTCACTAAAAACAAAGAAATAATTATTCAAATAAGTTAAATATCTGATAGCCTGGTGTATTGGAACACCTGGAAGGCGTTAAATACTCTTGTGATACAGAAACTCCCACGAGCTGGTCTAGCAGAGCTTTTGCTGACTAAACTCACATCACCCTCTAGGAACGTCTGTAATTGACAAAAGTCCTCCTTGCAACATGCACCAAGGGAAATTTAGCTAGACACAGGAATGCTTCATCTTTTCTGTTTTTTTCACAGATCTGGAATAATAAGGTATTTTTCAGCCCTTTCTCTGAGCTTTACTGAATTAGGAGCAACAGGATTAGGATTCACTGTGCTGTTACAACAAATATAAATTTGTTACAACATAAATTTGTTACAACAAACATAGATTTGGCAGACAAATAGAAATATTATCTATTAAAACTAAATTATATTGTTCTCCAATTTTGCCCCAGAAAGCCCTGTTATTTTGGGGTAAATGTCATAAACAAAACTATATTAAAGAGAGCAAAAAAGAATAAAAATATCCTGCTATGCCTTATGAAGATGGCAGTTTGATTACCTTTGCTCTCACACTGCTCTTCAGGCCATATTCTCAGATTATGGAAAATATATATTTTAATTTCTATTTCATGAAAGTGAAAATTTATAATGCAGAATATCTAGAGGGAAACAGGTTTTGAAAGGACTGGTGTGGAAATTACATATACAGAATTCACTACTCCAAAATTAAATATTTTAGATTAAAATAAATGTAATGATACAAGGAACAGCCTGATCTAATAAGTTTTGCAATTATTAAATTGTGAATGTATTTTATAGCTAAAATAACCAAGAAATTCATTTGTTTGTGATATTTCTGTTTAAAGATTAAAACAAGATCATTGAAATAGTAGCTTTCGTAGGGAAAAAAAGTACAGTTATGACAACGAGTATACTTTGACAGAAAGTACCATTTGAAAAATCTAATTTAATGTCCAATAGCCTCATCCATTTTCTTCATCAAGCCTATAACAATTGTTCCAAGTGAACAATTTTTTAAAAATATATTAAGTTTCAAATTAAAGGCTTCAATATGCATTTAAATACACTTAAATGCAGATCATATTTAGGAATAATGTACAAACTACTTAGGAGATTAAAGTCAGTACTCTGAAATTAAATGATCCTTAAAAAGGTCGAGAAAGCAAGCTGAATGCAAACTCTGGATGCTGCTAGGAGTGATTCATAATAAAGAATATTCTTTTTACTAATGCTAGCAAAGAGGAATTGCTCAATCTTTGGAAGAATATGAAAGAGAATATCAAATAGAAATCAGGGTAAATTCATGTGCTTTAAGATAGATCATTTCTAGCATCATTGTCTGGTTCAGGAGTAACATAAAGAAATAACAAGGTTTGATCCTCCCTATTTGAAACCTCTAAAAGTGGATAAGAATAGAATTCTGATGGAAATGGACATGCAGCTCATTCTGTCTCAGTTTATCCCTGTGATGTTTTTTAAAAATATTTTGAGGCTTGTAAATTAGAGAGAATATTCTTACACTATTTCTGAAATGTGCTTTACATACCTGAATTGGGAGTTTTATACAAGAGCTCTACTTAGAAATTAGATCACCTTGGTCCTATCTCTTATCTCTGTAGGGTCCTTTGACGAGAATGCAATTCACATCCAAATTCAGGAGGTATTGCAAACTATATCGGTATTAGTAAATTAAGCAGTAGTCAAGTATTTAACTAGAAATTTGAAGAAGAACACAGATAAGATATAAACTATACCTGAGAATTTTCAGGCACTGGTATTTTCTACACAGTTGATCTTTTAACAAAAAAAAAGTGACACAATTCTCTCTTGTGGCAATGAGCAGACTTTCAGACAATTCCTGGGCAGAATTTGTGATTTAGTGCATTTCAGGGGAAGTTCCTAAACATTAATGAAAATTACTGCTAATTATTAATATAAAGCAATTCAGAATAGTTCTCCAGCAGTATCACAACAGGCATCACATCTGTGTATACTTTTGCCCTTTTGCTACATCACACATGGCCCAACATCATGCTACAAAAACTCAAGTCTACGTAGCTACACAACTTGTGTTTTGTCCCTTGACACATAAAATGTGCACAAGTGTTTTTGATGAGTGTCTTCAGAAGAGGATATCTGTCATTGCCCTCTGAGAGAAACGGAGTGAGAAACAAAGTGGATCCTGCTCTGCCTGGATCTCCCTCCTTCCAAATCCCTAACTTAATCTATCTCTTGGGGTTATGTGGAGTGAAGAAAGCAACCACGTTTTGCAACTCGGACAGAAGATAAAACTCGTAATGGCTAAGAGGGAAGGATATGTATCATCATTTGAGGGTGTTGCAGCACAACTGCAGCTGTGTGTCAGCCTACAGCGATCTTCAGATGCTATTAAACCCCTTGTTGCCTAGGTCCTGAAGGTGGTATTCCTACACCTGCTCCCCACCCTCTCTAATGCTGCAACAATAGTCTTTCTCCAAGTCATGCTGGTCACTAGGCACTCCTCTCCACCCACACACTACCATCTCCACCACTCCTTGTCATATTCATGAGGATTTGGCAAGCTATCTGGTTCAGAGCTCCTTTCCAATAAAGCCTCTTAATTATGGGAGCAAGCAACTCACCCAGGACCATAGTGTTCCACCTTTTTTTCTCAGCCTTTGTCAGGGAAGATGTAAAAGTTGTTGGCTAGTCAGGTAGAGGACCTGTATATGTCTGTATACCCTAGGAATATTTCAGCTACACAGGTGGCGGTGGGTAGCAGGGAAGGAGGTCAGAATCACCAAGGGCTTTTGGGAAGAATGGATTTGACTAGGGAAGAACAGCAAACAAAGCCTTACACAAGACATTAGGTATTTTGTGACATTTCCTATCTATTGATAGGAAGAAGAAAGGAGATGGCAGAGAAACAGGAGAAAGGGAGAAACTTATAAGAGTCTTGAGAGTTTCAGCTGAGAGACCTGTTACCAAAAAGAGATGAAAGGCTATAATCCATGCCTAGAGACAGGCTTTCAGTGTGAAACTCTTAAGAGAGTGCAAACAGAACAAGAGGTAACTGGGGAATGGGTAAACGCTGTGTCTCTAAGATGTTTTGTCTTTTTTAAAATCACTACTGGAACTCTGAAAAGGCTTTTTAGGGTTCTGCTACCATACCCATAAGGACTAGGCTTCAACAACCCCCAAGACAGATAAGAACAGACATCCACATGTCTGTATCCTTATAGCTGCATGGACCACCTGGCAAAAAGGAATGCAAGGACCAATTCTGTTGTAATGCATCGCTTTGAAAATGCTCGCTAGTGTCCTTGTACAAGCAGGAAATCACACACCAAGACCGACTCTTGAGGAGGAGTGACATGATTACTGACACACAGCTGAATCCAATTTTCAGTGAGATCCTGGAAGGACCAACAGAAGTGAACTTCTGCTTCTAGTTGTGGCCAATGTCAAGATTGTAACTGGGAAGTGGCACCTTTCACAAGGCAGCGTACCCCCCAACAAACTGACACCCACGTGTAAGGGACAAGTTCTTAGTTACCTGGCAACAATGCCCCTGGAGACTGTCCCTAGTTGGGTGGTGTCGCAGCCACTCTTGGACCTGGAGCTGTGGTGAGAAAAGGCACCTGAAGCTCCCGGCAACTGGGGACAGCAACCAGCCAATCCTAGAGATGGGGCAGGAGCAGGTTTCCATAAGCCTGGAAATTGAAGCCAATAAATAGAGGGTCACAAGTGTCTCTGAGGGCTTTCTCTCTTCACCAGAACCCCTTCCACTGTCCACATCAGTCACTGGATCCAGGCACTCCCTGATGACAGTGTCCGATGCTGGACCCTGAACCGGTGATTTCTGCCCTTCTCTCCCACTGAGTGGGACTCTCTCTTTTTCTTTCTCTCTCTCTTTCTTTCTCTCTTAATTGACAATCCCACCAAGTGGGGAGGGACTAATACACCCTCACCCTGAAAAGCAGGAAGGACTACCCTCACCCTGCTGAGCCAGATGGGCAGATCTATCTCTCTTCCTTTCTCTCCTTTTCTTTCCCTTTTCCCATTTCCTGTTTAATGTTGTATTTTCTCTTGTGAAGCCACTATCTAAAAATTCTACATTGCTTTAGAATCATAAAAGTGAAACATTATTATGCCAGTGGGTCCTGAATATGTGTTGTCATTCCTTACTGCGCAGAGAATTCGAAAGCTCAGCTACCCTAGTCCTGCTGAGCAGGGACAGGACCTTACACTATGGTCAGGAAAAGGATGCTTTTCTGGATTGCTCGTGAAGGACAGACATAGTCAAAGAGTAAAGTTAGCTGATGTCCTGTGTCCATCGTGGTTCACAGAAAGGAATGACAACTGCTACTGCTGATGCACACAGAGAACTCTCAAAGAAGAATTCAAATTACAGCAATTGCTCCTACTCAGTTAGGGGGTGTGCCATGGGCAAAGAGGACTAGAGGCCTATTCAATATTGCTGGCAATATTCATGGGTCAACGGTCTTGCTCTCACTTCTCTGAGTGTCACCATTGCCCTCATTTCATAGAATTAAAGACCCTAAACCAGTTACCCACTGACAAGTGAGAGACAGACATTGCAAAGCTCAAGAGAACAATGGCAACTCCCTTCTCCATAAGGATTCATGGAAGTGGTGTCCAGGGAGAAAAGCTTTCTTACATCTGATGTTCAGCACCAGCTCCTATGGGATGCCACAGTTACAGTGTCTTCCCATCAGGTGCTTACAGTTTCCATCTGAGCATCTGTCTGGTAGCCTCAAATCGGGGAAATGAATGGACCTGACATTGCCTGAGGAATGTCACAGCATGGACATGAGCAGAAACAGCAAGAACGCCAGAAGCCTGAGCATCCTAAAATGCAGTGCAAGGGGGCAAATATGTTAGGCATGGTGGCTGGAAAGTAGCCAGTACCACAGTCTGAAGTTGTGTGGAGCTGAGTCCCTTTATAAAGCATCTTCAGCCACAATGACATGCCCTGCATAGGGCAGATGAGAGGAACATGGTGTGTCTGCAGTGCCTGGGGTACATAGCTGTGAGGATGAAAAGGCTTGTAGGATGTTTTCTGTAATGAGGCTAGGGCCAACAGCTCGCAGCTGGGACATTCTCAGCTTACTCTGGGCAACAGCAACTATAGCAGCACAGACTAGAGAGAGTTCAGTAGCCCTCAGCATCAAAAAATGATCCCACGTGCATTTACATTACTGTTATAAAAGTCACCTGCTGTCCCTCATTGTAACTACTAAGAAGTTAGTGCTCTTGTAAGAGATTTTGTTACAGAAATCAAATAGTCTTTAATATAAAATTATCAAAGATTCAAATTAGGTGATTACAAGATCCTTTCTGGCATAATTTTATTTTTTTCACATTTTAGACTCTGTCAAATATGGACAATTTTTCATCAGAAATGCAAATTTTGCAGCCATATCTGACTTAAGAGTTTTTTCAGCTTCCAAACCTAATTATCGCTGTGCATTGCAAATGACATTACACAAGCTTAGTTCAGTACTTGACCTAGTCTAGCCAAATTTGAATATGCTTTCCCCTTAATCTTTTGCAATGCATGAATACAGGTTGACTTGAATTCTAATATATAATTTTGGAGCTTGTTCATGCTGTTAAGAAACATGCCAGTATCTTGCTGAAATATTTTATCAGCAGCAATAAATAAAGTAATGCTTCAAGCTTTATTGGAAGTTATTTTTTTTAATGCATACGATATACATTCACTTTCTTGTTTCTAAATTTATAGTGCCATAAATCCTATATCAGATATAAAGCTCTCTCCAAGGCTCAAATTCCAGCACGTATTTAAGTTAACGCAATTATATCTTAACTTAATTAATCTCTAATTAGGCAAAATAATTATTGTGGTCAAGTTCTACATGCCTATGTAAATTAAAGTGACTTACCATTTCCACAACAGAATTAAGAACAAGGAATGTCACTTGCATGAACAGGGAACCAAGATCATGCTTTGCTCACCATCCTACTATACATACAGAAGCTCATCTCAGCATCAGAGTAACACGCAGCTATAAAAGCCTGTGTGCCTATATATAGATATACATATATACACACGCACTACTTAAACCCATCCGATAAATTGATTTAATTCAGTTTTCTGTGAAGCAATTTAAAATTGTAACCTTAATAGCTTTTCAGCTCAACTTACTTGACAGAAAGGCCCCCAAATCCACTTTATTATAAAACCTATTCATAAGGGAGAAAAGACATTGATATGGATATATCAAGAAAATGGAACTAGGTGAGTTTTTATTAACATTAACAAAGAAAAAAAATACCTGGCTTAAAAATTTGTGTTTTGCTTTAAAAATATCAGTTCTTTGTTGGTTGTTCCTTCTTAGCCCATGATTCTCCTTGTAGCTATAAAATGATTTTTCATTTGTTAAAGCCAACTGAGAAAGAGTTCCTACAGGAAAGTCTCAAGAGCCTAAGAACCAACAAGTATTCAAGACTAAGCAAATTTGAATAAACTCGGGCCATTAATTTAAGTGAAAACCTTTTGTAATCCTTCAAAACTAACTCTCCCAAATCAGCTGGACAGCTGTGTGCCTCCTTCTTTCAAACATTGAAATAAAATAGACTATTTCCATCCAGAGAAATAAAAACTGTGGTCCCTTAAATTCAGTAGTGTGTTCAGATGTACTTACTCTGCCTTTATAACACTGGAGTGTATTCAGTGTTCTAAGGACTGAAAAAGAAGGGAACTGCTGATACTGATTCATAAATGTACTGCATAAACATGTTTCTTTTCTTTACTATTTGGGAATCTTGTTTAAGTTTACTACTCTCTAATTTCTCTTCTCTTTTTCCCATGTTGGGAAAAATAACTTCTTTTATACAACATGTCTTTATGTTCCTTCATAATTTTAAAATCTGCTGTGACATGAGGGAAATAGTTCAATACATGATGATGAGTTTGTCATTAGTTTTGCTGAACAGAGATTTCTCTCATTTTAATGTAAAGTAGGAGATTATCTCTGGCTTGTAAAAGTCAATAGCAAATAAAGAACTTATTGTCTAAATCATGGAGGTAGTACAGAAGCCAAAGACCAAATTATCCTGAAACTTATTAAGTAAATGGGTAAGACCTTTTCACTTAGACAATTTTCTTTCAGCTTGATTTTTCTTTCCAATTGAAAGTATTAGTTAATACAGCTTATTTCTATTCTGATGATGTTAGGTTTTGTGTTTGTTTTTGTTTATAACTAAACTGTTATGACAAGAAATCAAATGAAACCTTTATCAAGCTTAATCAAAGTAAAAGCCATGTGATAAATTCATTTCAAACATTACAGAAAAAAATGACATTAAGATATTCTCTTTCCCTTTATAATCTCTCCAGAATCAAGGCTAATTTGCATTAATTCTATTTTAAGTGAACAAAAGTTCATTAGAGGAACTCTGTTAATTGTAGTAGATCTTTGACCACTTATCCAGATATTTGTTACAATACAGACATTTTCAAGCAATACAAGATTGCTTTGTATATTTTGCAATGTTCCTTTCTTCAAAGGTGTAACAAATTTTTCTTTAAATAAATTGAATTTATGACGCAGTATTTGTAATATTACCAGTTAGTTGTAAGCAAAATGCAAGTTTAAACATTACAAAATGTAAAGCTTTATAGCACAACTTAAATCCTGATTTTTAATTATCATTGACCACTAAAGAGCAGAACATACAACAAACTGTTCTTGCTAAACTGCTAATTGTTAATTAGTGTGGCCTCCAAAAAAATGCTAAAGAAAAGTCTTGATTGGATATAATGAAAGATTTATCCCTGAATGTGTTTAAAAGACATGTAGATGTGGCGCTGAGGGACTTGGTTTAGGGACCCTGGCAGTGCAGGGTGAACAGTTGGATTCGATGATCTTAAAGGTCTTTTCCAACCAGATGATTCTGTGATTTTGTGATTAAAGGATAAATATTGCACGGACTATTGCATGCAAGAGATGGCATGTATGACTACCAAATCTGGATGACAGCTACAAAATTTTTGAGAAATATTTTGAGAAATAAACTGTTTAAAAAAATTACAAAACACTAGGCATTTTAGCACTCGTGAAGTAAAGTGAAATTTCTTATCTTTTAGTGTTGTAGTAACAAATATCTCAATAGAGTAAATGAACCATCCCTCTCAGCTCCCTACAGAGTACTAAGATTTTGGAGGTCAGCAGAGTGATGAACACACACATTAAGTTTGACATTAAGTATTTTTGTGCCTGATCTGTTTCGTATTGTTAAGGAAACTAAGATAAAGGAAAGATGTTTTCATATTTTTCTGGATTCTGTCTTTTAGAACTGTACAATCACAGAATAATGAACCTAAAGGGTCCCAAATAATGGGCCTAAATGGGCCTAAAGGGTCCTTCCAGAGGTTATCTTGTCCAATCACCTGTGAAGTTTTGAAAATATTGAAGCACAGAGATCTCATAATCTCTCCGGACAACTCATTCCAGACACCCTAATGGTGACCCAGTTTTTACTTATATTTAATTGAAATTTCTAGTAAAATTCTGAACTAATCTTCTCTCTTGCACTAGGCGGACTGAACACAGCAATTGGATCCTCTGCACTCATCATCTTTACTTCAGAATGAACAAACTCAACTATTTCAGTGTCTCCTCATATGACATGTATGTCCCTGTCTTCCTTGTAAGCCCAAAACTGGACACAGTTCTGTGTTGGCACCTTGCTTGTACTTGAGCTTAGTCCATCCCAGGTGCAAGACTTTACCTTTGCTTTGTTCAGCTTCATGTGGTTTTCATCAGCCCATATTTCCAGCCTCTTGAACACCCTCTGAACAGTAGTTTGCTTCATCTATTAGGCATAATTCACAGACTTGCTGAATAGACACTCTGTCCCATTATCTAGCACATTAATAAAGACATTAAACAGTACTGCCTCCGATATTAATACCTGAGGGACATTGCTTGTCACAAACTGCCAGCTGGACTTGGTACCAGTGATCTAAACCTTATAGAAAGATGTCCCACCCACCTTATTGTCCACTTACCCAGTATTTCCAAATTGGCTATAAGAATATTGTGGGAACCCTTGTTAATGGTCCTGCTACGGTCAAGACATATAACATCTGCTGCTCTATCCCTGTTCACAAAACCAGTCATCTCACCGAAACAGGCAACTGGATTGACCAGACACAATTTGACTTTGATAAATCCGGCTGGCTATGTACTCAGTCACCTTCTTGTTGTTCCTGTGCCTGGATATACACCAAAAAAGAAAGTAGCCATTTAGGAAATGTTAAGTAGTAGCAATTATGAGCAAAGATATACATTTCTTTTACACTAATGGTGACATACAATTTTAAAATAATAATTTTCATCTTTTTACAGTAGAGAGAAGAAAAAGATTCATCACATATTTAACATTCAGCCTGCAGAACTCATCATGGGTATTGAGGCTCAGAAAGTCAAATAATCCACTCAGCAACTACATTCTCAATATACAATTAAATACTACTTAATTATTCATTCCTAATTAGGATTTGGTCACAACTTCTCATCTATTTTTGATGATACAAAATTGACAAATTTTAATAAAGTCGATCTTTCTAATATCTCTCTAGAGAAAGTGCAGCACTGTTTTTCATACCTTCAAAATCATAAATCATTTTAGTGGGTTGTTGTTTTGGTTTTTTTTTTTAAAAAAACCATGCCTTGCTAGTCTTTGATGAATAATCTCTCCAATATATAATTTTTAATGGAAACATGCCACATGTTAATCAGTATTTATATGTCCACTTATTTTATCCTATGATAGAACACACAGGCACTGGCAACGGAACACGGGCAGCCTTTGGGGAAGATCCAAGAGGCACAGAGGGATTGCAACAGCACAAGCTTATCCATAAAAATATGAAAGGAAAGAAAAACATAGGATATTATTTTGGCTGCAAAGATTTTGCAGGCATCATGGAAGCAACTGCGTATCTTCTACATGTCATTAAGTGCCTTGGCCATTACATTAATCAGACTATTTCTCAAACAATTTAAATGTATTTTGAGTGTATTACTCAACCATATTATACCAAACACAGGCTTCCCAAAACAGATAAGCAAGCATGCCCTATATTATTAGGAAATCAGGATCCATCTAGAATAGTCTTCTGGTGTGGTGTGTTGTGCTGTCTACAGCTACGCTGTTTTACATCAAATCATTTCAAATTATGAACTAAACAGAGCCTGAGTCAGTCACCATTAGAAAGCTTTGAAAGAAAACACTGCAGTATGCCGGGGGTTCCTTTGCAGGTGCTGCTTTCTGTCCTGTATTTCATTATCTTTATTTGAGGATTTAAAAATCAGCAGCCTAAAGCTACTTGAAAGAATATTTGAATGATCACTTCACTTATATTCAGGACACTTGTTCTCCGCTAGCTGTTGCAGAGCAGCCTCAGGACTCTGGACCATCCTTCTTCCAGCACACTGAACATCTGTCTTCTGAGGGTAGCCCATGACTCCTTCAGCCCTTCCTCCCGTCTCCGATGAGTCTTCAGTTTTGACATGGGAAAATCATCAACTTTACCTGATGTTTTCCGAAAGAATATTTCAGTTTGCTGAGTATGATGGAATCACAGTTCCTATTTGCATTAGGTAGCTGTTAACCATAGGATTTCTTATGTTAGCTTTATAAGGTTACACAATCTATAACCTTATTCTTCTTATACGTAGTCACATGGTAGGAAACTTAGCTGCCAGGAAAAGTGTTTTGTTCATGACTTCGTGAGAGCTAGGCTTTCTTCCACAGGGCTTTTGTATTAATGGATTTATTTTGCATTATTATACTCTGAATTATTTATAGTGTCTCCTAATAATTGTCAAAATAATTGCCTTCGAAGTAGCTATGAGACATAGTGACTATACTATTAAATTTGAGATACCAATGCAAATGGATGGTCTAAATGTAACCCCAAGTGTACATTTACCTAATTACTAGAGAGATGACACCAGGACTTTGCCCTTGTGGCAGTCTGTTCTTGAGCATGGCTCTGTCAGCTTTTGCTTCAGAATACTCGGGGGAAGTGTCAGGATCAGTTAAAGATGGCACTGTCTAGGAAAGACTTGTTTCAGAGAAACAATTTCTATTGGAGAGGTAGAAAATAAGCATTGTGTATTCTATTGACAAGGGAGGTTGTTTTTGAAAATAAGGTCTGTGGAAAAAAAAAAAGGAAGTATAAAAACAGAGGCAAGAAGATTGTCCCAGTTTAGGGAAAAAAAACCAGTTTCTTCTGTTCGGAAGGTTTGTTTTAAACTGACCAGTTGGACTATTCCCTCCCATGCCACGTTTAGCACATCTCATTGGTTGTAAAAGTTTCTCGCGAGCGGTCCTGTCCCTTTAAGAGGTGCGTATCACTCTTGCCTTGCGCTCTTTTGCACTCCAACGGTGTCCCATGCACTTCCTCTTTGCACTCCGAGGGGCGTCACGCACTTGCAGCTTCTCTCCAGGAAAAGGCTTCCAGGCTCGTGGTTTGGCTCCGGGGACCTTACAGGCTGTGTCCCCTCGGCTCAAACCTCCAGAGGAACTCGCCTGCCTGCCTGCCTGTGGCTGCCGCTCCCCGCGCTGCCGGAGCGGATCCATCGCCGCGGAAACCCCCGTGCTGCCTGGGACAGACCCCTCGCTGCTGTAGGTGCTGCGCCTCGGGGCTGCCCTTTCCCTGCTGCTAATGCTGCCGCTTTTGCTGCCGTTTGCTTCAACCCGCATGACCAGATCGGTAGGACAGTGCAGCCCACGGCTCACACGTGGGATCCCTGCGTTTGTAACAGCCGCGAGTCCTTTGTTCCACTGCGTGAGAGAGAGCCCACGTGGCCGGCGCCATTTTGAACACTCCTCGGTATCGTTCCCTTCCCTCACCCGCGTTGAACCCTCGCTGCCCCATCCCGTACAAACCCTCCAATATTGCATTGGCTTTCCTGTATATAATATATTTTGTTCTCGTGTTATTAAACTTTGTTTCAGTTTTCCAAACGTCAGAGGTCTCACAAATTCTTCTTCCTTTTCCTATCTCTGCTTTTTAACCCTTTTCTCTCCCGGTGCAGGGCAGAGGGGTTTCAGGGATAGGAGAGGACACATCCCCATGATTGGCTCCCCTCGGCCAACTGGTGACAAAGATAAAAGAAGATGACTAATCTCAGTTCACTGAAAGGAAAGTCCTGTGTGAATTACCCTAAACCAGCAGTTAGAAACTAACAGTTTCTATCAATACTGTCAGGTTACAGATAGGTAGGAGAAGGAAGAAAAAACTCATTCCACTGTTAGAAGTGTGACTTCTTCCATACTGTGCTTCCCCCAAAAGAAGATATTTCCATTTTGGTAATTTACATTTGCCTTACTGAAATACAGTGGATATTATGAAAATACCTGTTATTTTGGATGTCCCTACTGACATTGTTACTTGTCCATTTTAAAATAAATAAATAAATAGAGAACACTCTCTGCGAACTCTGCTATGATCACACTTTAAAACATACAAAGTGGACAGTGAAAGAAAGAGAAACAATCATTCCTCCTCTCATGAGGTAGGAAATGAGAAATTATCTTCAAAGATGACTTAGGATTCAGTGCTGTAGTCTTTAACTGAAGCATAAAGTAAAATTCACAGAGTACTTTAAGTGATCAAAGACAATCTCTTAGAAGTAATTCAGCACATGGATAACTTCTCCGGGTTTTATATTTTTTCCTTTTGAAATTATTAGAAAAAAATCAAGGCAAAATGTTGAATATTTTTTAGGTTGGTCTCTATTGCTCCAGAACGTTAGAAGACTTAATTTATCTTAAGTAAATCTAAGATTCAGGCAGAAACTAATAGAAGTATTAAGGAGAAAGCAGGGTGAATGAATAAATTATACAAATTAAAATAAATTTATTTCTAAAGAAAATGTATTATAACTGGTACAGTTGAAAAGCAATTGGAATAAATTAATATTTCTTTGATGAGGATTTTTAAAAACAACTAAAAGACAGAAGACTGGCTCAGATTGCAGTAAGTTTTCTATATAGCAAATAAGAAAAAAAATAAAAGGTACTGAAAAGAAGAGAAGACTTAAGACTATCCTCTGGCTGTCTGAGCTTGTATAGGCACCTTTCTTCTTAGATAAAAGTGTTATTTTTGTATTCAGAATCTAAACCTGAGTTGAGGTGAATCTTACTACCTTTAGAAGAAAAAGCAAAGCAAACCGAAACACAACAACAGTAACATATCAAACGTGCTGTTTGGTAGTTTAAATATATCTGTACACTTACAGAAGGTTTTTAGCACCCCTTTGTTACTTGAAAGAGAAAACCCTGCTGAAAGACCTCTCGTTCTTCCTCAGAAGAATAATGCAAAATATACCAAACTATAACAACAATCTCATGTTTTAGAACAGTTAAAAGAAAAAATCTTTAGGCTGCCCCACTAAAGTAAAGGCATAAAATATAAAAGAAGGAAAATTAAGCATATAGCATAAAAGAATCCACCTTAATGTGTCGTAATGTAATTTTTTTCAAAGTTATCTGAATATTCTAATATATACTGTCAGTGTCCTTTTCCAGGCAAGAATACAGACAGGCATAACTTGTCAGCCTAGAAGAAACAAGAGCAAAATTTGAACCAACTGGAAAAAGAGGTAGATACTTGGACTTCTCAGAGAAAATTCACAATTTACCATGTTCTTTTGAAAAAATAGTTTAGGGACAGTTCTCAGAACAACAGTTTAAAGCTTAGTAACACAGAGGGAATTGAAAAGAGAGTAGAGAATCAATGGAAAACCAAAAGCACACAGAAAAAAATTCTTTGCATGACCTAAATAGCTTCTATCCAAATATTCTTTACATTCAAGTGATATAGCTTACCATATGTTATATTTCCACCAGTTATTTAAGATATTTTAAAATTTTGATCCAAGGAATGTAACTCTTAGTTAAATATAACTGATGAAAAAAGAAAAGAAGGTGATTGAAAGGGGCCTGAAATAGCAGACCAGACCCTTGCTTGGATTAAATAAAGTATAATTCTCCCACTTTCGTAGAAATATGCCAATATAAACCAGGGGATACATAGTCTCATGGAGAAGCAAGACTCTTGATAGCTTTGGGCATCCTGAAATCATGGTTCAAGAGAAGAAAACGGATACTTGTTCAGTCTTAACTGCCAGGGAACAGCAAGAGCAGGACTGCTGATGAGGCCAATGCCAAAATGTGGCTCCTGGGCAGGGGGGACTGGGGCAGGAGGGTGTCCCAGGTGAAGCTGCTCAGCGCAGTGATGTGGGTCTGAGAGTGCCCTCATGGCTCTGACATTAAATATCTACAATTCATACTATTTCAAGTAAGACCAAGACCTGCTGCCATGATAATGGAAAATTGTTTTACAAATTCCTTAAACCTATTTTTTTCAGGTCATTCAGCTTTAGTTAGAAAGAGTATATATATCCAATAACACATTCTGCATTATATAGCACATGGTATCCTTTGGGATCTCAAACTGGAGGCAGAGGGAGGGATAAGAGGTACCAAGTAGGGGGACTCCCCCTCCCCAGAACAGGGGACAAGATACCACAGCACAGAATGGGAGCTCCTGGTTTTAAGCCCCATAGTGCTAAATTTTTTGTGAGAAGTTTTTGAAGTTGTTTTGACTCTCTTGTCTCGGAAGAAGCAATCAGCATTTTGGCAAATTTCTTCAGTGGTATAAGCTCTGATGTATGGCTTCCTGGAGCTAAATGAATTAGCACTGTACCCAG
The DNA here is from genome assembly GCA_009769605.1 of Bucorvus abyssinicus. NCBI lineage: Eukaryota > Metazoa > Chordata > Aves > Bucerotiformes > Bucorvidae > Bucorvus > Bucorvus abyssinicus. The sequence continues at coordinate 13,730,627 of CM020030.1, read as the reverse complement.
AGCTCTCCTGCATTGCTTCTGGTCCCCTGGAACGCACCATGTGCACCCTGCCAGGCTTCTCTCTGTAGTAAAAATGAAACTAGTTCAGAAACCCATTCAACCGCTTACTTTATTTCATTATATTTTAATTAATTCTTTTGAAAACTCCTGTGAGAAAAGGATCTGAACATTTTCAGCATTAAGTTTAAAGCTAAAATTAAGGCAATGAATCAGGCTGTGGGAAGTTTCAAACTAAAACTGTTTGCTACATAACACAACAGAGTTGGAAGCTGTGCACATTTATTTTGTACATTGACATATAGTACATATTTCTTCTCCCCAAAATTATGGCTTGTTTCTGTTTAGGATAAAAATCTTGTTCCATTTTCTTCTTTCAGAAAAAGAAGAAAATGCCCCTACCCTTCAATGTTACTACAAAAATTTTCACCAAAATTTGTCATCGCTATATTAAAAAAAAAGCCCCTTTGTTTAAGATTGAAAAACTGTTTTAATATATATATGATGAATGTATTTGGTTAATGATAACATAATTTGCTCTGTCCTTTTGCCATGCAATATACAAAACTATCATATGAATAAAGTGTCAGTGCGACCAGCTATTTCTCCGATTTGATTACTTTCTACTAGTTTCCAAGAGACATGTTATGGTAATTTCACCTATTACCATAAGTGTCATTTTAGCATTTCAGTGACTTTAATTACCATAGACTTGAACCACCTTAGGCACCTGTAACCAAACATGTGATTTGCTCCACAGTTTTTATTGGACAACATAATTAGCAGAACTTTTTTCCTGTTCTCATACCAGATATTCCAGCATACATGCAGAATTCCAGCATGACAGAGGGACTGCAACATCATAAGTAGCTTCAGTAGCCCTGATATCATCTTTTAGTGAAGGCCAGTTTGGGTCCTACACTGAAATGCAAAATAAACAGGCTTAAAGCTTCACCACTCAAAATGGCTATGACTACAGTGCAATGGGCAGCTCGCTGGCTATGTTGAACCTGGCATCTCTGCGGAAATTTAACACTCAGCCTGCTTGACAGAAAAGGACATCCTGAGCCATACTTTATGTTTCAACACAAAATCAGAATCTGGCTTGCCACACATTTCCAGTATGTTCTCCTATATATGTTTCTGACACTAATTATATTGGGGTTTTAGTTTGTAATCTTCAAGTTGGAGAAGGAATATTTTATTTAAAATAACAAGTCAAAATGAATAGCTGACACTACAGCCATTTGAGTCTCTTGTGTGCTGCAGACAGAGAGCAGAGGAACTTAACTCTGACAACTGAGAAAAAACATCAAAAGTAAATAAACAATTGTGCTACTCAATAGAGGGTAATATGTCCCATGGAATAAACCAAGTGTGAAGAGACTTAAAACGTATTTGTTAGAAAGAGGAATATAACCACTAAGTTAGATATTAAAAGAAGTTCACTGGGGTGGAAGACTAGCAACAGCAAAGTAAGAAAAACACACACCTTTTTGATTGATGTTATGTTGTTTTATCAGTTTTCCTCTGTATTTATTGTTCTGACAGGTAAGTATTTTGCTTTGAAAAGGATCTCCCAAGTCACCACCATTTTAACATACCAGATACTGCAAATGAGAAGTTTATAAAGGCAGCCAAACAGCTTTGGATGTGAAGATGCGCTACGGTTTGCTAAAGAGCACTGTCGTCGCTTACAAACGTAGCTGAAAAAGAGGGATGAATTGTGGAATATCATCCAGAGATCCAGAGGCAGATACAGGGGCTGGCATTAGGAGAATAATTAACATGGGCAAAGAATTTATGGCTGCTAAAAAGATCAACCTGAAGTTTAAAATTGTCTCAAGCCTTTGTGTGCATTTTTGTGCAAAAAAAATGTGGGTTTTTTTTTATTTTTCAAATAGAGGATCAGAGATTATTATACTTATTGTTTCACTTTTCTGTGCTCCTATAGTGATTTTCACTGTTTATTTTTGTTGTTCATTCTTATTAACTTTAACACTTAAAGAGGAACATACTTAAAGTGATTAAATTCATAATAATAAGAACAACACCAAATGAAAATTAAATTATTAATTTAAAATTCTTGATTTAATATTTGTTTAGAGTACTCATTTATTTAGAAAGATATAAATTAATGGCAGACACACTACAATTTTCCATCTTTTTTAGATATATAAACTGGTTCTAAGAGACTGTCAATAACACAGGCAGTACCTGAGCAAACATCAGTAACTGGGATATAGCTATTTCTTCACCTTTACTTTTAAGGTGTATTTGTTTTTAATGATTGGTGAGGAGGTAAAAGAAAGTAGCATTTGTCAAACCTTGTTGCTTATTGTAGCAGGTTGAAGGAAAAAAACCCTGCTTGAAGGCTTACTAATTGAATTATTCCCTTCCATGTTACGATTTGCCCATCTTATGGGATGAGAAAGTTTTCTCTCGCGGGTACTGCCCCTTTAAGAAGCTGCGGGCTCGGGCGGCTCGGGGCTACTCGGGGACTTCCGGGGCTGCTTTTCCGGACGGCTTCGGGGGGGCATTCGGCTCTTCCTGATTCCCGGGACTTCCTGGGCTGTTCTCCTGGGTTGTGCGCGGCTCTCGGCTCTCCGGACATTCCCGGCTCCGCTCTGCGGGAGTCACTGCAGGACCTCAGCTTCGCTCCGGGGAAAAGGCTTTTCTCCAAACCCTGCGGCTCGGCTCCGGGGACCTTACAGGCTGCCGGAGTGGACTGTGCGCCGGGGCAGCCCCCGCCACGCCGCCTGGGACAGACTGCTCGCCTGGAGGCTTTTCTGCTGCCGTAAGGCTTTACCCTCTTTGCCTGCTGCTTTGATATTCTCTCTGCCTGCCAGAGCTGCCGCTTTTAACTGCACAACGAGAAAGCGGTAGGGACAGCGCTCTGCATATGGGAGTCCCGCGTTCATAATAGCCGTGGGTTTCCTTTGTTCACTCCACGAGGGCGCACACGTGGCCGGTGCCATTTCCAGACTGCACATGGCGCCGTCCCCCTTTGTCTCTCTGTTCTCGTGTTTAAAACCCTCACCTTTCCATCCTGCACAGACTCTCAGATTTTGCATTGGTTTTTCCCTGCATGTTATATATATATATATTGTTCCAGTTTTAATAAAGTTTGTTTCAGTTTTCCAAACGTTCAGAGGTCTCACAAAATCTTTCTTTCCTTTTCGTATCTCTGCTTTTGAACCCTTTTCTCTCCCGGAGGAGAGGGGTTCGGGGATAGGGAAGGACTCGTCCCCGTGCATCGGCTTGCCTCAGCCGACCGGCGACACTTATAAAGACTTACAATTCAAGCTCCTCAAAACTGGAAAAATGCTAATCTAATGATAGAAAATTAACCTCATGCACACAGCTGGGGAAATTAAACACTAAGTTAGACTTCTTCTTACTCATGGCAGTTTTGAGAAAGAGTAGAAAGAGTAGACAACTCAGAAAATTGTAGAAGCTTCAGGAAACTTGCACTGCATTTGGCAGACTCCATGAGTCACCTGGAGAGATAGTACCCAACATCTTTCCCCTGGGAGGTGCCAAGGAAGGATGGAAGAGGAGGCCCTAAAAATCTGAAACACTGTCACTGAGTTGATGCTTTTGTTCCAAAGAGAAGAAAGTAAGACTAGGAAGTTCAAAGCATGCTTCATAATTCACCCACTTTCTGTCCACATTTCTTCCAAGCCAACTGTCTGCTGGCAGCATGCTGACTTGCCAATCCTTATCAGTCACATGGAGGTCAGTGACCACTGGAGGCATATCCTGGTCTCCTTGCCAATCACTCTTGCAAAAAATTAGACAAGATCAGAGAGTGTATTTCACAAACAATGTAGACACTGCACAAATAGAATTTGTGAAACGCTTTTTATGAAAAGATGGCTTTTAAGAGACTAATCATACTAAATGTCCTATTTGATAGACAGGGCTTGACTTTTTCACCTGCCAGAGCTCTGTCAGCAAAATATCTGGAAATCTATTCTGGTAGCCAATGCTGGTGCCAAAAATATCTGGATCCCTAAATAAATTACTAATCTGAAGAAATTATCAGTTAATAATTTATTTTTCATTTGGTGTTATTATGATGATGATGATTTTATGCATTTTACGCTTCCAAAGACTATTACAGCTATGTCACTGGGGAAGATTCCAGAATTGCCAATTTCCTGATAAGAAAAGATAAATTTCATAGTATGTCTGTTTCTCCTAACTTATCATGAAATCAATGAAAGAACCTAATGAAATTATTTGTTCATTGTAAAAAATGACGTGAGAGAAGGAAGAGGAGGAGGACATGCTCTCAGAATGGAGATCCCCTTGCAGCCTCTGGAGATACCAAGGATGAGCAGGTGTTACCTTGCAGCCCATGGAGAGGACAATGCTGTAGCACATGTCTACACTGCAGCATGTGGAGGACACAATACTGGAGTGGGTGGATATTTCCCGAGGGAAACTGCATACCATGGAAAAGACCCATGTAAGAGCAGGGAATAAGTATGAAGAGGAAGGGACGCAGAGAAAAATTGTTATGACCTGACCACAACCCTCCCATTCCCCATCCCCCTGCACTGCTCAAGGGAAGGAGGTACAGGAGTTGGGAAAGAGGGACTGAATTTGAGCCTGTGAAAAAAGGAGGAAGAAAGGGAAAGGGATTTTCTTTGTTGCTTGCCATCCAAATGTTTTTTAATTGGGAATGAATTAAATAATTTTCCCCAAGTTGAGTCTGGTTTGCCCATGACAGCAAGCGATAAGTGATCTCCCTCTCTTTATCTCAGCCCACAAGACTTTTTCATGTTATTTTCTCTTCCTGTTCTGCTGAGGACAGGGAATAAGAGAGCAGCCAGGTGGGCAGCTGACAGCTGGCCAAGGCCAACCCACCACACTTTGTACATAGTTCCTACCTCTGTCATTTCTTGCCTCTGCTCCTTGTATTGGTACTGCCTCCAGCTACTGTTCTTTCTTTCTTTTAGTCCTTCTAAAGAATCATAAGGGACACTACTCTCTTCCCTTTCAAGTAATTTTAAAAATACTTGTAATGAATTAAATAATAGTGGCTATTAATAAACAGGTAGCAAATAGTATCTGTAATTAAAAAAACCCAAGCAAACTAACAACCAAACAACAAACACATAGAATGCTTTTATTCATTTTTAGTCTTCTGTTCAATGCATTCAGTATACAAGAATCTGACACTATGTAGGCAATAAAAATGAGAGAGATTGTTTGAAAGTTTGACTTCTGGGAAAAAGTTTTATCTTCTTACCTAGTTCAGAAGCGGAATTTTGAAGTGATTTTTCAGGTTCTTCACTAGTGTGCAAATATTCAGTATAAATCTTAGAGATCACAGTTAATATCTTTTTTTTTTTCTTTCATTAGAAATTGGCAGAGGAAACAAAGCAGACTCAGTTAATCTAATTACCATGTGTTTGAAAATTAAATTTCTATTTTAAGACAGGGTTAAGACATTTAATATCATCAGCATACAAGAATCTGAAATCTTTAAACTGGAGGCTCAAAACACCTTCTCTAGGTTTCTTTCTATGCCCTGAAATCATAAATGTTTGATTGAAATCATTAATGGTATCTAAAATGCAAAAGATTAAACCCTTATGTAAGCCTAATATTTCTTTGACAATTTACAATTTTTCCACTAACAGTTAGATAATTTTGTGCTAGATTTTTAAACAAAAAACCCAAACCTAGTTATTTGAATACCTGTGTATATATTGAAAATTCAAGATCCTCAGCTATGTTTCAGGGGAGTCTTAAACTTACAAGGAGCTAAGGGACTTGGTAGCTTTACTCTGAGCAGGTGTTCAGTTTCTTTTGGGGTATCACTAGTGGTGCTTAGGCTAATAAGTGCCACACCTGAAGTGAAATCACAAATACTCAAAGTCAAGTGGCATCCAAAACAGTCTTTCATCAGCAAATATCAAGAAAAGAAGACAGATTTTACATGCACAACTGCCTTCTTTTCTACTCCCCCCCCATCACAGGACGAACTCCCTCTCTAATTAGATCCCATACCATTCCATGAGAAAGGGTTAAGAAAGGAGATAAGAAGAAAGAAAAAAGTTTGTGAGGCCTCTGTTAAGTTTAGGAAACTAAAATATATTTTAATAACAATAGAAAGATATTACATACAGAAAAACAAGGTATTAAGAAGTTTATATAGGGTTAGAACTGGTACAACAAGGTAGGGCGAAGAGGATGGAGGCTGTGCACTCAAACTGCAGTGAAGGAAACGTGTCAATAAAGCTACTAGTCTGTTCAGCGGAGGTGGCAGAAGCAGCTGCGGAGCTGGGAGAGCACGTGGCAATGGCGAGAGCACATGGCATGGCAGCAGCGGTCCGGTTGTGGCGGTCCATATGCAGGCAGGGCCAGTGAAACAATGACAGGAGTTGTGGAAGGAACACGCAGCAGCAGCTGAGCCATGGAACAAAGCAGCCGATGTCGGCAGTTGCAGCAGTTGGTAGCGGCAGCGCAGGGCAGTTCCAGGGTGAAAACGGTGGTAGAGATCGCGGCAGGTGGCAGCGCCGAGCGGCAGGTGAAAAAGAGGCACGGTTTCTGTCTGCATGACGTTTTTAGAAAAACACGGAGCCTGCCAAAAGCTCCACAACCAGTGAGATGCACTGACGCACATGAAGTACATGGGAGGAATACACTAACCGGCTCTTTGATGTGTCCATCACAAACAAACAAACCCTGTTGATCTTAAACCAGGACATTCCATCCTTTATTCCATACCGTTTATGCCATGCACATCTCTATACATTACATTATACCAGAAATAACACCACAGACCTCTAAATCAGGTTGTTTCATGGTTAATTTCCCCTGTGGTACACACTGGACTTCACCATCTTCCTGCTTTACCCACCAGGGGTGTCCAGGGCCCCGAGCAGAGACAACACCACGGGTAGGTTTGCCTGTGACTAATGCAGGAGAAACCCAGACAGCTTTTCCCAACAGAGTGCTTTCACATACCACAGGGACTTTGTCCCCCTCTATGGTACGTAAAAGTTCTGATTGGGCAGTGCCAGCTCAATTGATTCCCCTTGTGATAACTCACCAGGTGGCTTCTGCCAGGTGTTTATCCCTGTTTCTGAAGGTTCTGCCACCCAATGTCATCAGAGTGGTCTTCAGCAACCCATCATAGCGTTCGATTTTTCCAGAGGCTGGTGCATGGTACAGAATGTGATAAATCCATTCAATTCCATGCTCTTTGGCCCAACTGGCCACCAGATGGTTTTTTAAGTGAGTCCCATTATCAGACTCAGTTCTCTTTGGGGTCCCGTGCTGCCACAAGATCTGCCTTTCAAGGCCCAGAATGGTATTACAGGCAGTGGCGTGAGGCACGGTGTAGGTCTCCAGCCATCTGGTGCTTGCCTCAACCATTGTGTGGCAGGTTGAAGAAAAAACCTGCCCGAAGGCTTTTGGTGTAAACTGATTAATTGAATTATTCCCTTCCATGTTACGGTTTGCCCATCTTATGGAATAGAAAGTTTCTCTCGCGGGTGCTGCCCCTTTAAGAAGCTGCGGGCTCGGGACTTCCTGGCTGCCTTCCGAGGGGCTTCGGGGCGATTCGGCTACTCGAGACTTCCGGGGCTAGTTCGGAACTTGCAGGGCTGTTTCTCCGGACGGCTTCGGGGGTTTATCTCGGCTCGTTCGCGGCTTGTTCGCGGTTTCTCGGCTCTCCGGACACTCTCCGCTCTGCGGGAGTCACTGCGGGACTTCAGCTTCGTTCCGGGAAAGAGGCTTTTCCAAAACTCTGCAGCTCAGCTCCGGGGACCTTGCAGACTGCCGGAGTGGACCGTGCGCCGGGGCAGCCCCCGCCACGCCGCCTGGGACAGACGGCTCGCCTGGAGGTTTTTCTGCTGCTTTGATATTCTTCTCTGCACAACGAGAAAGCGGTAGGGACAGCGTTTCCTGCATATTACAGCCCGGCGTTCATAACAGCCGCGGTTTCTTTGTTCGCTCCACGGAAGCGCACACGTGGCCGGTGCCATTTTTCTGGACTGCACGTGGCCCCGTCCCCCTTTGTCTTTGTTCTTGTGTTTAAAACCCTCACCTTTCCATCCTGCACAGACTCTCAGATTTTGCATTGGTTTTTTCCTGCATGTTATATATATTGTTCTAGTTTTAATAAAGTTTTGTTTCAGTTTTCCAAACGTTCAGAGGTCTCACAAATCTTTTATTTTTTTTTCCTTCCGTATCTCTGCTTTTGAACCCTTTTCTCTCCCGGAGGAGAGGGGTTCGGGGATAGGGAAGGACTCGTCCCCGTGCTCGGCTTGCCTCAGCCGACCGGCGACATAATTGGCGTCCCTGGGTGGGCACTTCTGAATAATTTAATAATTCATATTTTTATTAAAGTTTGGAAACTGAAACAAACGAGGTTTTTTCCAGGATGGTGCTAAGCGAGCTTTTGTTTGAAGCTCTTAAGCAGTACGGTTTAAAAATGCTTTATGATCTGGTGCCTGGCACACCCACTGTGATGTCAAATTACCTGTTTCTAATTGGTACTGGTTTATGGTTTGCTGGTCTGGGGCACTTAGCAAAGAAGGTGTTCACCCTGGCGTGTGTAATTTCGGTGTTTTGGTCTGTACTCAGTCAGTTTATAATGCTCCCAGTGTATTTTGCACAGTACATGATAGTGGCTGCTTATGATTCGTCTAGCAAATGGATGATGGGAAATAACACTTCTCCATTTGGTACTGGATCAATGGCAATTGAAACTGGATATTCGGCAAATGGTATTATTTTCCTGTATTTGATAACTTTGTTATCAGTTATCTGTAACATGGTCCAGGGGTGGATAATTATCAAGAATAAGTATCACATGGGCACTACAGCCACCAAATCAGCTGCTGCCATCTCTCCACCCAAACAAGCACAGGTTGCCCCTGTGAAAAAGAAAAATAAGCCCTCTGGTGCTAAACACCAGAAAAAGACTAATTATGCAACAGATAGCTCTGATGACGATGCAGGACCAAGCACCTCTCAAAAGCGTCCAGGAAAGCCTTCAGGGAATACTGCCTCAGCGACTCCACCAGCACAGCCCTCCCAAGGATCCTCCTCACGGGATGAGTCATCAGATCAAGAGGTAAACACCCAGCCTCAGTCCAGGAAGGACCTGAGAAGCATTAGAAAGGAATTTAGCAGGCATGATGGTGAGTCACTAATGAATTGGTTGCTTCGCTGCTGGGACAATGGGGCTGATAACATTGATTTAACTAGCAAAGAAGCCAGACAGTTAGGAAATGTGGCCCGGGAAGGTGCTATTGATAGGGCAATGGGCAAAAAGGCAAAACAGTGCAGTCTCTGGAAACGGCTTCTGACTGCTGTGAAGAGCAGATACCCTTTCAGAGATGACATAGAATGCCGCCCTACTAAATGGACTGTCCTGAGCAAAGGTACTAACTACCTGAGAGAGCTGGCTATGAAAGAGGTCATCTATGGTGACTGGAATGTTAATGTCAACCCGGACCAGGTGCACAGTAACGAGCCTTTGCTGCGCAAATTTGTGCAGAGTGCACCCCAGTCATATGCCCATACATTGGCCACAATGCTGTGGGAAAGAGAGGGTGAAAATCGGCCACTCACCATAGAACAGGTGTCTAACAGGATTCGCCAGTATGAGGACAGCCTTTCTCATACCTCTGCCTTCATTGCAGCAGTGGAGAAAGTGACAGACAAAATGACAGAGAAAATATTGGACTCTATTAACAGGTTAGAACAAAGAACCACTTACTCTCCTGTGTATACCCACGTGTCAGCTGTTAGGAGAAATCGTCCTCCCAGAGCAAGGCGCAACAGACAGGACAGGCCACGATGTGACCGCCAGTGCTGCTCGAGAGGTCGTGAAGACACGAGGAGATGGGAACAACGACCTGCCGCTAACCACGGGGTACCAGCACATGAGTTGCAGAGCAGACCACACCAACATGATGACTGCAATCGAAGGGTTGTCGCTCCAGTCTTCGGTGAACAGTGCTGCAGCCCAAGGAGCAACTCCTATGAACAAGGTACCACAAGCCGGATAGACCCTTCCACTGACTGTGGACCACACCCTAGGCATTAGAGGGGCCCTGCCTCTAGCCAGGTGGAGGAAAGGGATAACAGAGTATACTGGACTGTGTGGATTCGATGGCCTGGCACATTAGAACCACAGAGGTACAAGGCCCTGGTAGATACAGGCGCCCAGTGTACCTTGCTACCATCGGATCATCAAGGAACTGAGACTATCATGATCTCGGGTGTGACAGGAGGATCACAAGAGCTTACCTTAGTAGAAGCTGAGGTCAGCCTCACTGGGCATAACTGGGAAACTCACCGAATTGTGACTGGCCCAGATGCTCCATGCATTTTAGGCATAGACTTCCTCCGGAAAGGGTATTTTAAGGACCCGAAAGGTTATAAATGGGCCTTTGGGATAGCAACCGTGGGAGCCGATGGCATTATCCGGTTGTCCACATCGGTCGAACTTTCGGATGACCCTTTTGTTGTTAGCAGAATGAAGGTGGAAGATCAAAAGTTGCCTACTGCATCCTCTACAGTTCACCGCCGGCAATACCGCACCAACCGAGACTCTCTGCGCCCCTTAGAGAAAATGATTCAAGAGTTGGAGAGACGAGATGTCATCAGCAGAGCTCGCTCACCTTTCAACAGTCCTATATGGCCTGTGCAGAAGACCAACGGGGAATGGAGACTGACAGTGGACTATCGTGGGCTGAACGAAGTGACACCACCGATGAGTGCTGCTGTTCCTGATATCTTGGAGCTTCAGTACGAACTGGAGTCCAAGGCAGCCAAGTGGTATGCCACGATAGACATTGCTAACGCTTTCTTTTCCATTCCCATAGCACCAGAGTGTAGGCCACAGTTTGCCTTCACCTGGAGGGGTATCCAGTATACCTGGAATCGACTGCCCCAGGGGTGGAAGCACAGCCCAACCATCTGCCATGGACTGATCCAGGCTACCCTGGAGAAAGGTGGTGCTCCTGAACATCTTCAGTACATTGATGACATCATTGTATGGGGTGATACCGCAGAAGAAGTCTATGAGAAAGGTAGGAAGATAATCCGCATTTTGGTGGATGCTGGTTTCTCCATTAAGAGAAGTAAGGTCAAAGGACCTGCCCGAGAGATCCAGTTCCTGGGGGTTAAGTGGCAGGATGGACGCCGCCACATCCCCACAGATGTGATCAACAAGATCACAGCTATGTCTCCGCCTACCAACAAGAAAGAGACCCAGTCTTTCTTGGGAGTCATAGGCTTCTGGAGAATGCATATTCCTGGGTATAGTCAGATTGTTAAACCTCTCTATACTGTTACCCGGAAGAAAAATGATTTCACATGGGGCTCTGACCAACAACATGCCTTTGACTTAATCAAAAGGGAAATAGCACATGCTATGGCCCTGGGACCTGTGCGAACAGGACCAGAGATTAAGAACATTCTGTACACTTCAGCTGGGGACTGTGGTCCTACCTGGAGCCTTTGGCAGAAGGCACCAGGAGAAACCCGTGGTCGTCCCCTAGGATTTTGGAGTCGTGGATATAAAGGCTCAGAGGCCAATTATACTCCCACTGAGCAGGAGATATTGGCTGCCTATGAGGGAGTTCGAGCTGCCTCAGAAGTAATTGGCACTGAAGCACAGCTCCTCCTAGTCCCTCGACTGCCAGTCCTAGGCTGGATGTTCAAAGGGAAGATAGCATCTACCCACCATGTCACAGATGCTACCTGGAGTAAGTGGACCGCCCTGATTGTACAGAGAGCTAGGATAGGTAACTCTGGTCGCCCAGGAATTGTGGAAGCCATTACAGACTGGCCTGCAGGAAAAGATTTTGGGATGCCACCGAACGAGATAGTCACTCGTACCGATGAAGCACCCCCATATAAAGACCTCTCAGACCAGGAGAAGAAATATGCTCTCTTCACCGATGGATCCTGCCGCCTCATAGGAAACCAACGGAAGTGGAAAGCTGCTGTATGGAGTCCTATGCGCCAAGTTGCAGAAGCAGCGGAAGGAGAAGGTGAATCGAGTCAATTTGCAGAGGTCAAAGCCATCCAGGTGGCCATGGACATTGCTGAAAGGGAGAACTGGCCACGGCTGTACCTGTATACAGACTCCTGGATGGTGGCAAATGCCTTGTGGGGTTGGCTGGAGAGGTGGCAGAAAGATAATTGGCAGCGTAAAGGTAAGCCTATTTGGGCTGCCACTCTGTGGCAAGATATTGCTGCCCGTCTGAAAAGGTTAGTTGTAAAGGTAAGGCATGTAGATGCCCATGTCCCAAAAAGCAGAGCCACTGAGGAGCATAGAAATAACCACCAAGTGGACAAAGCAGCCAGAGTGTTCCAGATAGATCTGGACTGGGAACACAAAGGTGAACTATTCCTTGCTCGGTGGGCCCATGACTCTTCCGGTCACCAGGGAAGAGATGCAACCTATCGATGGGCTCGTGACCGAGGGGTGGATTTAACCATGGATGCAATTACCCAGGTTATCCATGACTGTAAGATTTGTGCTGCAATTAAACAGGCTAAAAGGTTAAAACCTTTATGGTACAGTGGACGGTGGTCAAAGTATAAGTACGGAGAGGCCTGGCAGATTGATTACATCACTCTCCCTCGAACTCGCCAGGGTAAGTGCTATGTTTTGACAATGGTGGAAGCAAGCACCGGATGGCTTGAAACCTATTCCGTGCCTCATGCCACTGCCCGTAATACTATTCTGGGCCTTGAAAGGCAGATTTTGTGGCGGCATGGCACTCCAGGAAGAATTGAGTCTGATAATGGGACTCATTTCAAAAACAATCTGGTGGCCAATTGGGCCAAAGAACATGGTATCGAATGGATTTATCACATTCCATACCATGCACCAGCCTCCGGTAAAATAGAACGCTATAATGGCTTGCTGAAAACCACCCTGAAAGCATTGGGTGGTGGAACTTTCAGAAACTGGGATAAACATCTGGCAGAAGCCACCTGGCAAGTGAACACGAGGGGATCAATCAATCGAGCCGGCCCTGCCCAATCAGACCTTTTACATACCATAGAGGGGGATAGAGTTCCTGTGGTATGTGAAAGTAATCTGCTGGGAAAAGCTGTCTGGGTTTCCCCTGCTGCAACTCCAGACAGACCCATCCGTGGTGTTGTCTCAGCCCAAGGCCCTGGACACACCTGGTGGGTAATGCAGGAGGATGGTGAAGTCCACTGTGTACCACAGGGGAAGTTAACCCTGGCTGAAACACCCTGAACCAGAGTCTCATGATGTTAATTTCTGTATAATACAATGTAAATGAGATGCGCATAACGTACATGGTATGGAATAAAGGGGTGGAATGTGGCAGGTTGAAGAAAAAACCTGCCCGAAGGCTTTTGGTGTAAACTGATTAATTGAATTATTCCCTTCCATGTTACGGTTTGCCCATCTTATGGAATAGAAAGTTTCTCTCGCGGGTGCTGCCCCTTTAAGAAGCTGCGGGCTCGGGACTTCCTGGCTGCCTTCCGAGGGGCTTCGGGGCGATTCGGCTACTCGAGACTTCCGGGGCTAGTTCGGAACTTGCAGGGCTGTTTCTCCGGACGGCTTCGGGGGTTTATCTCGGCTCGTTCGCGGCTTGTTCGCGGTTTCTCGGCTCTCCGGACACTCTCCGCTCTGCGGGAGTCACTGCGGGACTTCAGCTTCGTTCCGGGAAAGAGGCTTTTCCAAAACTCTGCAGCTCAGCTCCGGGGACCTTGCAGACTGCCGGAGTGGACCGTGCGCCGGGGCAGCCCCCGCCACGCCGCCTGGGACAGACGGCTCGCCTGGAGGTTTTTCTGCTGCTTTGATATTCTTCTCTGCACAACGAGGAAAGCGGTAGGGACAGCGTTTCCTGCATATTACAGCCCGGCGTTCATAACAGCCGCGGTTTCTTTGTTCGCTCCACGGAAGCGCACACGTGGCCGGTGCCATTTTTCTGGACTGCACGTGGCCCCGTCCCCCTTTGTCTTTGTTCTTGTGTTTAAAACCCTCACCTTTCCATCCTGCACAGACTCTCAGATTTTGCATTGGTTTTTTCCTGCATGTTATATATATTGTTCTAGTTTTAATAAAGTTTTGTTTCAGTTTTCCAAACGTTCAGAGGTCTCACAAATCTTTTATTTTTTTTTCCTTCCGTATCTCTGCTTTTGAACCCTTTTCTCTCCCGGAGGAGAGGGGTTCGGGGATAGGGAAGGACTCGTCCCCGTGCTCGGCTTGCCTCAGCCGACCGGCGACACATTGTGAGGACATGATGCTTACCCTGGCATATTTCAGGGATGGTGATATAATCAATCTGCCAGGTCTCTCCATACTTATGCTTTAACCACCTTCCACTGTACCACAAAGGCTTCAACCTTTTGGCCTGTTTGATCGCAGCACATATCTTACAATCACGAATGACCTGTGCAATGGCATACATGGTTAAATCCACCCCATGTGGATTTAACGACTCCAGCAAACAAACAAAAATTCACAGAATTGAGAAAACAGCAGTATTCTACTAAAAAAGGGTGAGATTTCAGGAAGAAAAAGGAATAACATTAAGGTTACAAACTACTCTGCTGCAGGTCTAAATCTCAGATGATTAGAAATTCCATTGGAATAATATTGAAGGATGTACTGCCAGTATCTTTGGTCAAAAAAAAAAGTGATTTGAGCAAAACAGAAGGGAAGGAAACTGAAACAGCCTTAATCGGTAACATTTGAGTTTTCTTGAGAAGTCTCTTATTTAAATACTGAGAAGACCATATGCCTTCAAGATCTTACCGGAAAGGTTTCAGGCTAAATTTAACACAACACAGGAGTCAAGCTGGCTAGTATTTTATACAGATCACATTAAAAATGTAGGAATATCATCTGTAAAAACATATTGGAATCCTGCAGGCAATTCTAGTGCATCTTCACCTACTTGTTGCCTCTTTATTCCACTCTCAGTATGTTTCCTATAAAAAAAATGTTGTGAGAATTCAGAGCTAACATGCAATGGTTTATTTCTTTAATCTGACATTTATATTACATAAAAATCAAGATCGATTGCCTAAGTGTTAAGTAGATGGTAAGATTAACAGAAAAAAGTTTACAGTATTTGGAATAATTTTCATTACAAATGATTGGAATCAATTTCATTACAAATACTTCACAAAATTACTCTGATCTTTCTGAAGAACATTCTAAATATAACTGGGTAATCCATCCTGTCTTTAAAAAAGAAGCTGCATTGCTAGTAACTGTGACTTCTTGCTC
Organism: Bucorvus abyssinicus; assembly: GCA_009769605.1. Classification (NCBI taxonomy): domain Eukaryota; kingdom Metazoa; phylum Chordata; class Aves; order Bucerotiformes; family Bucorvidae; genus Bucorvus; species Bucorvus abyssinicus. The sequence goes on along the minus strand of CM020030.1, from coordinate 13,715,368 downwards.
CCTTTGGAAACAAAATGTCTTTTTTTAAAAAATTGTTTGATCAAATTTTTTTTTTTTTCAGATTTTTTAAATAGATGTAGAATGTGGAAATTTTTTCAAGAAGTTATGAATTTTCCCCACTTCAAATACTATACAAACTTCTAATAAGTGACACATCACAAATCTTTGACTCTCAAAAGTACAAACATGTTCCAAATATACAAAGAAAAATGTGATAGATTGATCTGTGAATAGATTACTTAAGATAGAGACAGAGGTTTTTTCTGTAATGAATTTAAAAAAAAAAAAAAGGACAAACCACTCATGCTTTATAAGGACAGTCTAGTTACTCATGGAGTTAAAAATGTTCAGAGCTAGACTATAAGCCTATATATCATAGATAAGTGCAGTCGTATATACATATGACTGTCTCAGGTAGAGTTTCCTACTTTAGAGACGCAGAGATAAACATTTGTTCTTCTGAATTCAGAGGAGTATATAAAATGTCTGTTCAAAACAATTTCATAACAGAGTTGTAATTGTTAAAGTTCTGTATTTTTCTTAATTTCTTTTTGCAAACTTGCAGAGAAAAGCTAATATTCCACATATTAGAATGGAAAATAATTTGTACCTGTAAACAGCAGATACTACGCTGCACTTTTTTTGCAAAGGCACTAACAGCATCTTCAAGAAAAAAACACAATACCAAGCTAATGCAACTGTTGATGCCAGAGAAGTGAGGAAGCTTAGTATTCTGATGTATTTGTCTTTGAATGGGATAAATTAGTCAGACAGACTTAGTAGAAGGATTACAACCCTCTGAACATCAGGTATTTTCAGAGATTAGAGTCTCTGAACTGTACAGAATCAAGGCATGTATTAGTGCCAGTTACAGGGTCAGATTCTGCTCTTAACTTCATAATCTACTCACCGAAACAAGGTACATAAGGGAAGTAATTGGTCTAATGTATCATGATACGCTGTTCCTTCAAATATTTCCTTTGTAATCCACGAAACTACAAAGTAGTACCTTTCACATAAGTTAGCAAACAGTAAACTTAATACTACTTTGCGTTAATGGAGCTGCATTATCTTTCTCTTGCCATGGACATACTGTAAGAGTCAATCCAATATTCCTTATTTTCCAAGTATGTTACACTTGCACCCAAAATCATAAAACTTAAGTTGTGAAGCTCATCATAGAGCATACAATTTTCTAATGTTTACACATTTTTTATTAGTTGGGCAATATTGTTCTGAGTTCAGCTAATTTAATTGGAGGCAACAAGCTTCTGAGAACTTTATGATCAACTTGCTACACCCCTTGCCTCTCTATACTATTCCTCTTTCCACGTATGAAGTTACATATTATATCATTGTTCTTGAATCTATCTATTTGATAAAATAAATTAAGATTAAAAAATTTCCTTTTTCTTTATATTTATTGCTGAACTTTGTTGTGACAATGAACATAAATACCTCATTACAACCTCGTTTGGTTTTCACACTAAAATCTGAGCTTAAGTTAAGCTGCTGTTTTCACAGTATAGCTAGCAGTTTGTTTTTCAGTTTTCCACCAACCATGATGGCATTTTCCCTGGAGAATCCTGCAGTCTTAAAAATCTTTTTCATTGTAGCTCAGGGTTTTGGGTATTTGGGGTTTTTGAAATTAATTCTGAATATCTAGATGATGACATAAATTACTAGGAGATATACAGCTGCTGAAGGCTCAGTTTTGCACCCGAAGTGCAATTCTGAATGATATGGACTCTCTTAGCTCCACTGACATAACAAGGGGTAAGGACCTATGTTTTTCTAGAGCAGTAACAGAGGTCATCTAAGTATTGTCTTCTAGATTTTCTCGTGTAGCCTCAAACTGCAAAAACTCCAGAGGGATTAGGTGTCAAAAGGTGTTCCGAGAAGCAACAAATGAAATCTAGCAATTGTCCACAAGCTACGAAGCATCAGCTTTCCACACATGAGGTATTTGCTTCTCTGTCATAAAAAGGAGGACTGAAATGGAATTGAACCTGAAACGGGAAAAAAAACCAACCCAACCCAACTCAACCCAACACAGGTCAAAAATTCATAGATGATTATTAGTTGTTATCTGCTTTTGTGATACATTCTTATTTGAGTACAAAGCCAGAAAAGGTTAATCAAGGGAGCTATGGCACATTACACTTTTTGAGGTAAAAGCCAGGAAAGTATAACTCAGTGCTAATGGAATTACAAAATCAAGTTTTTTTGACATCTTTCTTTAAAATATATACTAGATCATAATAGCTTGTAGGGTAGAGTTTATCTAACTGGCAGTAAGATTTTTCCTACTAGGAATCCCAACAGACAATGAAATTCATAAACTCTGTTATCAAATCCGTTATCATACCGAACAGACAAAGGGAAACTTTAAATTACATAGTGATAATCAGCTTTAGGATTTTGTTGTTATAAAGTTGATGGGCAACAGTATGTGTTAAAAATGTCATTAAGATTTACATGCTTACTCTGTGAAAACCTAAAGGCCCATGAACAAGAAAGCAAGATCAGAGAAGTAAGGCTTTTTTGCAAATTTGAAAAATTACTTAATTTTTAATGTACTCATTCTGATGCTGAACAAGATTAATAAATCAATGAAAGTTTTATTCTGTCATATCTGCTCAGGTAGGTTCTTGAGTCTTCAGTATTTTTCAACAGCCTTGACCACTAAATCAATTTTCATGAAATGGGTGGGACCTATATTTCATAAGATCCCAAATTAATTTTAGCATAAAATTCAGCATTTGTAAACCTGCATATCTTGAAATATATATGAAAAAGTGTATAGAGCCACTTAATCAGAAGTCTGTTTGTAATAGTACCACCTGAATTTTGACCTCACATGGGGTAGTATAACAAGCCAGAGATATTCAGTTTGAGGCTTTAACCACTTGAAAATTTTAAAAAACAAACACTTCAAAAGGATCTTTTAATGCAAGTCTATAGTCCCTACTCAGTTCACTTTTAAGATCCTAACTGTTCTCTAAATTTTTCAAGCTGTTCTCTTTGCTGTATTTTTCTTAATAATGAATTTTCATATACCATGAAAAATTTTACCGATGAAGAGAAAAAGATTCCTTGGTAAGTATGCTTTCACATTGGGAAAAAAACATCATTATATTCTAAGTGAGTACTGTCCTTTTTTTGAAGTAGACTTTTCATAGGAAGAATGAAACAATCAATCAAGGGGAAAGATTTCCAACAGAATCCAGTTCCTATTCTTAAAGAAATCCCCTCCATCCCCACCATCACATGCACTTTCCATGTGTAATCATGCCAAATATGCATCTTCTGGGAAAAGCAAAGTTAATGCTATAAGGAATATTAAATCAGATAAAATTATTGTAAAAATTTTGTTGCTGTGCTAGACTGTAAAACCTACACAATTCAAAAAAACCTCCGTGCGATTTTCATCCTGAAAAGGACATCTTAATACAGGGCAAATGAACTTCTAACTCTGTAATCGCCGCAGGGAGGTATCAATTCAATTAATCATAACCAATTGGCGATTTTTAAATTAAACATCATGTTTATCTGTTCAATATTTTCTAACCTTAGTAGACTGAGGAAATTTAAAAACTATAGATGTAAAAGGATAGGAGAAGGACATGTGGGTTTTTTTAAAGAAATAAACCATAGAGAATTTTACTTATTATTAATAAATCAAAAATTTTGTGGTATTTTAAAAGCACATTTCTCACTCTAGCTGAGATGTTCTAAAACATTGTTTTTAATATTTCTTTCTGGTAAAAGAAATAGATCACCATTTGATGTAAAAATAGAAGACAGAAACAAGAGTAACCTTCTAATTTTGTGATATCCGTAACATCTGGGGCAGAATAATAGATGGGTCAGAAAATATTAAAAATGTAGTATTACCACATTACTTCTGTAGAGGTACATGCAAATTAACACCCCATTATGTGCAAATTTCCCCCTAGTAATGAAGGAGAGTATGTTTTCTTAGCAAGAATTAAAATCCCGCTCTCCTTAATTCCAGGAATTTTGTCTGTAATAGAAGATATTTTATAACCAGGTCCTTGTAAATTACTGTGATTTAGTTAAACTAAAGAGAAGACTGACACATTAACCAAAAGATGCATCAACCTCATTGCCTTCAGCCATTATTCTCTTCAGAATATCTTCTAAGAAAACATACAATTGAGAAGAATTTTACTTTGAACACAAGCAGCTATTTTAATTCTCTAAGTATTGCTGTAACATGACAGAAAACCTAAAGTATAACCAGAAGAAATTATACAGGAACACGGCAAGAATTCATTGTGAACAATGTCCTTCAAAAATCTAGGACATGGCGTTAAAGTTAGTAGCTAATTGTAGCTTTACTGTCTTACAGCCATTCTTGTTTAAAATACAATTTTAGATATTTGCATTAACAGCTTCTTCTGGCCTCAAAATCTCTTAGGGGAGCTGGAGGCAAGGAACACCATCAAAGAGTATATACAACCTATGTGACTGGATAATTACTTACCACAAAATCTTCCAGCTTGGGAGCAAAAGATGAATCCATCAGATGCCACCTATACTTACCTACAATTCCCTCAGTGTTTGTTACTCAGATATGTTGAAGAAACGGTTTCTTTGCCATATAGATGGGCCTAAAAATTTATTATCTACTAACAGAAATGAGATTTTGAACATTTAAGGTAGCTAGAACCTAACAGGAGGATTGTAATTGGTTTGTGCCTGGAAATCTTTACCTGCTGATCATCTATTAGATGAAATTTTAAAGAAAACTTTCAGATTTTGCTCTCATTTTCTACATGTATCACTTTTTTTTTTTTTTTTGCACTGACATCAGAAGACACAAGAAAAAATGTACCAAAAAGCAGTTTTGGTTTTAATTTTCCTCAAGACTGTCTACATTTATTTCTTGAATATTAAGGTGTTCATTAAGGTGTACTATGAGAAAAACTCCTGTTACGCATTGCTCAGAATGGATCCCTATTAATTCTTTCTACAGCAAGGATTTTTTGTTTGTCCCACTACCCTTTTTTTACACAAGTTTAACAGCATTCATAGTTCTGAAGTGTCTAACACTGTATGGCAGTCTAACAAGTAATTCTAAAAATTATAGCTCAGTATGAAAGTAGTTTTTCTCAAGCTCAGTGCTTTCATGAAATACATTTTTATTTCTATTGAAACTCTACAAATACAAGACATTTACAGATGAAATCCATCTGTATATGCTCTAATTCCTTGGCTGACACATCAAGATGCAACATGTCATAAATCGTTGCATCAATCTTTTCAGGATATTATTGTAAGACTTAATATAGGATGATGTGACTATTAAGAACCAGATGCAGTGCTTTGTAATACCACAAGTCAGTCTGAGGTACAAGAAAAGACAGCTCACCTTCAACTATGATCAGAGGACTATTCCTTAAGAATCAATTAGCCCCCAGTCTGTTGTAAAGCTCATAGAAGTAGCAACCTTTGAAGATAGGTTTGCATGCACACATGTGCAACAAAACTGCTGATGTGATGTAATAAAAGGTTCCTCAACATATTTCTTTTCCTCACCAATGCTTTGAATGATGAATTAAAAATTGTTGCATATAAATAACAATTTATTTCTTATACAAAATTACACACTGGCATTCACCATCTCCAACAACTCAAAGGATGCTCAAGGATTAATAAATGTCCAGTTTCAAAAGGTTTCTAGAACATTTACTCCAATGCTGATTCCATCCACCACTCAAAGCAAAACAATCTTTTTAAAAGTACTATAGGAAAGATCAAAACCCTATAAATCAATGCAACCTACGAAAATAGTAGAAAATGACGGGATTTAATTTTCTCTGTTTCTGCAACACACTTTTCTTATGCTTTGTTAAGTCCTGTTGTCCAAATAGCAGACAGAACAGACATCCCTGTACGTTACAGAGGAAGAAAAATAAATTAGCCCGACATACTCTCTTGACAGAAGCGATTTACACCTGACTTAAGCCTGATCTTCAAATCCTATCAGCAGTAGAAAAGGAATCACCAACTTGATTTTTCTTTTTTTAAGTAGCAACAAAAATAGGAGTCCAATCTGCTCTACCTCTTATGTCCAGGTATGGTTAATTTCTGTTCAGAATCATATGAAAGGACATCAGCCAAGTTATTTTTCCTCTTAACTTGATTCACTGTTTTTTGGTCCTTGAAAACAGACATACCTGAAGTATTAAATTAACAAACATAAATTTGTTGCAAAAAATTCAGTCATGGAAATGAAGAATTTCAAAATTACTACTATGTTTTGAACTGGTATAAGGCTCATTAATGAACCTGTGCTAGAGGAATTTTTACTTAATAGTAAAATTTCTCCATACAATCTTAACAGTTTTCAGAATTGGAATTATTTTGCTGAGTTTATAACAGGGAAAATCCATATTATACTAAACGGAACAGTTTTATTTTTTAATAAGATTCATTGCTAAAGATATTAATCCAATGCAGTAAAGATGTTTAAAGCTGTAAAGAAAATGAAAAAAAAAAAAATTGTCCTGTATCTAAACCACTAGGATATATACTGCTACCTTAAAAATACTGCTATGATCCAGAAAATATTTTTAACGGTGACTGACTGGAATAAGGTCAAACATATTAATGTCATAATCAAATAAAATGGAAACCTCTAATTTATTATGCTTTAATAGAGTAGTCCATCATAATATAATAGGAGCAGTCCTATCCATATTTTTCATGTACTGTGTAAAAACATAATGTTTTGATGAATGATTCCCAAGGTATCCATAAGTGTTATTGATTTTGCAGAAAGTATGATGCAAAAGTGATTTTTCTGGGTCATTCGAAGCCACTAAATTTTCACAAGAACACTTTAAAAATATTAGAATAAAGTCAAGTGCAGTAACTCATCAAGTTCCCCTTGTTTACAAATTTAAGTGAAAATTCAAAACCAAAAAAACTTTTCCACTGTAATCGCCAGAATTTTTTCACCTCCTAAAGTCATTTTACATGGGGGGGGCGGGGTGGGGAAGAAAGAAATCAAGCGTTCCTTCTTCTATTGTAGAAAATTATTTCAGTTATTACAAGAAATACAACCCTTTTATATTTGTTACCTCTGCAGCTCTGATATTGAAGATAATGGAGTTCAGGCTTGGAGGAAAGAGTTGTTTGTAAGAAAAATACCATTAGACAAAAAACCAGACATTGTCTAGAAATGAGAGATGTGGTCCTTAGAGAGTGTTAATCTTGAACATATGCTCTGTTCTGTCTCTTCTCCTATCATGTTTTAACAGAAAAAAATGCCTAAGAAGGTATAAGGCACTGAGTTTTGACATAAGAGAAAAGAGACAAAAGTCAAGGAGAAATCCTAGTCTTAAAACAGGTGTGCATACAAATCCACATATATTTTACTTGCAAAGAAAGGCTAAAATTAAAAGGCAAGCAGGCTTCAGCAGAATTGCAAAATGCTAATAATCTCCCCTGAGGAAAGACAGTACGTTTAGTATGCTGTGTTGTCTGAGGACATAACAAAAAAAAAGTCAACAGCTCAACAGAAATCAATGAATGAATTGAAGATGCTGTTCAGCTGAAGTTAATCACAGCTAGAAAAGTTCTTTATGAAAAATAATGGTAAGAACAAAAAAAAATCCAAATTCACTATTTTGCAGCTATTTTGCAAAATGTCTAAGAATCTCACAAAGTCACTTACAACAAAGTCACTCACAACCATAACACTTGTTTTTCAACTAGAGCTCTACGTCATTTCACAGAATCTTTATCAAACTTCTCAGAATTGCAATGCTGTTGACAAAAGTGGGGGACTTGACAAGTGTGGATTAATCACCTACTCAAATAGGAGATTATATATATGAGTTGTCTTATTTTTAAAAAGAGCTTCATATTTATTTAATTATTCTATTTTTAATTTTATTTTCTCATTAGTTTCCTTTACTTATTTCCTAACAAGTTACACATGGGTCATTTGAAATAGTTATTTGTTCATGTCCTTATTCCATTAAGCAAATGGTAAATACTTATCTTCTTGCTTTTCACCAGGTAATGCTTTGGATACACAAGAATTATTGTATTCTAGTCTTGGGATTTAAACATTATCTCCTTGCTGTCACTGACTATATTTAACTAACTCAGATTGTTTCAGAAAAATAATTGCAATTCCCAGCTATTAACTTCAGCTTTCAAATCCATTAACATAAAATCACATTGTTAGTCCCAAAGTCAAACTTTCTAGTGACCCCTTCAAACTAAGCACATGAAAATTATATGGCACTTCTTTTCCAGCTCACACATCTTCCTTGTACGTACACAGGTACATATGAGTTTTGTTTGCTGGTTTAATTTAGGATTTATTATCTCAACCCAACCCTCCCCCTCCCCAACACCCCCCCCCCCCCCAAAAAAAAAAAAAAAAAAGAGAGCATTATCATGCATGCTCTTGATTTTAATTTTCTCTTAAAGCTCTTTTCATACAAGAACGGTAACAATACGGTACACATTCAGTTAAAGTGTTCCTGGAAAATACTGTTAGGTTTGTGGAGAAGAAAAAGTCATCCTTCTGCATCTTGCACTAGAAAATTAAACCTGTACTTTCATAATAAGAACATATGGCAAAATAGTTGTAAAGTTGTCATTATCTTTTGAACTGAAATCATTACAATTATAATTAGCCACACAGAACTGCGTTCAGTACTGGAATGAACTTCCATTAGATTTTTCTTAATTTTCATACACCTGTAAATGGTTGTCCAGATAATATTACTTGGCCGTAAACATACAACAGCCTTCCCAATGTTTAATAATAAAAATGTGTGAAATATAAATTATGACAGCATATTAAACTCTTTAGAACTTTATTACTAAAAAGTGGAATTATTGTTGATCACTTCATATACACATAATTTAAATTCCTAGGAGTATGGGATAAAATAGACTTAATTGGTCACTTGAATGTGTAAATATTCCATCATATAAAGACTTTTTCCAATTCTAGGCATCAAAAAGTCTTTGAAGGCTTTATTGGTTTATATAGAAATTCTTGAATATAAAGACTTTTTGGTTACAGATCAAGATGCAAGCAAAATTTGCTTTTTCAAACTTCAGCTAGCATTTGTAGCAATTGCCACTGATCACATCAATATATTTCGAGGTTAACCTTTTTAAAATACATGGAACTAAACTAATCTAACTAGGAGCCTAATCGAGTAAATAGACCCCTGTGAATGATTAGTTTTGTGATCCAATTAGTTCAGTCACATGCAGCAGATATAGTTTCTAGATATAGCAGATGCTGAACACTCAAAAGGCCAAACATAACAGATATGCAAAATAGTGCTAGTCTATGATTAAATTCATAAAAGCTGGAAGCTATCGTAGAATCATAGAATTGTTTTGGTTAGAAGAGACCTCTAAGATCATCAAGTCCAACTGCTAACCCAGCACTGTCATGTTAACATTAAATCCTGTCCCTCAGCACCTTATCTATGCCTCCAGGAATGGTGACTCCAACATTTTCCCGGGCAGACTCCTCCAGTGCTTTACAACCCTTCCAGTGAAGAAATTTTTCCTAATATACAATCTAAACCTCCATTGGTGCAGTCTTTCACTGAAACATTTTGATCCTTTCTACTGCAAGTGTATGAAACTGAAATGTTCACCTCGAAAAAATCCGTGGTGTTTTCTGCTCCAAAGGATTTTTCTGTGTGTGTTCCTGATTGATCTAAAGAAAAGGCTTTGAACAATTAACTGGAACAATTCTGAACAATCACAAACATTGACAAAAAGTCAATGAATTCTAGTCCTAGAATAATACCTTGACCAATACTAGATTTCTATGTTTATGTTATGGAACAGAAAATTCATATAATAAAGATCAAAATGGCGAAGTTTTACTAGCTATACCTTAACCCTGCAACACTAGATACTGTCTACAGGAACACATATGTTGCTCCCAGAACAATGGTGATTACTGGTTGCTATAAACCGTGTTTCATAATGCAAAATTATTTTGTTTCTAAGTTCTAGATGAAGAGCTGAAAAATAAAGTTAGTATTATTACTGTTACTTGGTGGGTACAGCTTGTAGCTGAAAAAATACCAAAACCATAAATTAATTTTCTTATTAAATAAGCAATTAAAAGCTTGTAATAGGTAAATTTATCAGAACAGGAGATTTTATCACTGTATTAGTAATGATATAAGCTATAAGAAATATTTTATTCTTTTAGCAAAATAATAGCCAATAAACAAACACTTGGTTACTGTTGCATGAATTTTTAATCTTACATACGTAACCATCTATGATTCTTCAAAATTTTTCTAAACATATGTCCTGGTTGAAGATAAACAGGGTTGGTTTTCTTGTGATGGATACATCAAACAGCCAATTAGTGTATTCCTCCCATGTACATCAGTGCATCTCACTGGCTGTTGGAGCTTTTGGCGAGCATGGTGTTTCTTTAAAAAAGGCATGCAGACAAAAAAGAGGAGCAGTTTCTGTCTGCACATCAGACTACAAGGTAGTAACTTGAGTATTCCAAAATCCAAGGCTAAATTACTAGCTGTAAATCTAAACTGGAAGTGAAAAAAAGCACAATTTTTATTAAAACAAAGCAATTAAAAATCTTCCACAAAGGTTATTTTTGATCAGACTTCTTTATGTTATACCAGATGACTGTGAACAGGGAAGGAACCACAGAAACCAGGCTGCAGAGTATGATAACCTTTCTGAGCCTCTAGCGCTAGTAAGATGGAATCTTAAGATATAAAAATGTGAAAGTGATGTTAGCACCTAATAATTATCACACAGCATTATTTGTTAGTGAATAGAGTGATATTTGGAAAAGATTGGAATCAGCCACAAAATAGAATCATAAATGTATTCATAGAGACCGAATGTCCCAAGACATCTTGATCACTTTTCTGACACTATTACAATAGCAGAACTACGAGAAAGGAGATCTATCTAGATTTCTCAAAATGTATTTGATACTATGTCACAGCATATCCTATGGGGAAATTAAATCAAATTGGTTTGGAGACAAATAGAATTAAATGAATCAAAAGCTGCCTGTCTAACTCAGAAGAGGGCAATTATAAATAGTACTTCCATCTAGATGAGGAAATAATGTCCAGTACTGTTCCCCACAGATGCCCTTGGGAGCTTATTTTATCTAGTATCTTTACTCTGAAAATTTATAAAAGCAGGGATAAATAGTTGCATTCACCACTACTGAGTGCTTATCCCCCTGTTGAAGAAACCCCGTGCTATTATTCAAACCTTGACAACCCCATCTGTATCCACACTGCAGATCCTTGGGCAGTATCCCTGGAGTGCCTCTCTGAAGATGCACTGCAGACATGACAGGAATCTGGTACCTTATATGCCTTGCTAAAGGCCAAGCGAATTCTTGTGTGCCTGGCACCACATTACCACTGTGGTACAAATGACTTTACCTGTGTCAATACAGTCTTGAAAACCTCAAGGTATTTTTCACCCTGAACTGGAAAAATTAGAGGGTCTATGTCAGGATCCAACGGACATAATTATTCCTGCACATTATTATATATACCTCATTGTCTCACAGGCCAGTAAATATGGGTATATTTGCCATTACTGGGCACAGGTGGGTCCTAGGAGGTGCCTGGGCTGCCCTTGGCCTGGGTAGGGCTGAGCTGGGGGTACCAGGTACCCTGTGGCAGTGCCCATTGCCCAGTCTGTCTGTGCTCCAGCTCTGCCATTGGTTGCATGGGGGTTGTGAAGCAACTTTCACCCCTTCCCTGAGGACAAAGGAAAAGGAGCAGGCAGGAACTGGGAAACACGTAAAAAAGAGAGCCAAATGGACCCCAAGATTGAAACAGTGTAAGGCATCTATATCATGCTCCCTGTGGCAAAGAATAGAAAATAATTCCCACCATGAACCTCTAGCTCCCGCTGGCAAAGACCTCAGAATCCTGCCAAAACATCTTATTTCCCCACCCTCACTTTCTTCTTGAGGAAGCCTGAATCTGCCAAGTTTGAGATTTCGATGAACTGTTATATTCACTGGAAGGGTGAATAAAACACTAGAGAAAAGGGAGCAGGAATTACTAAATTACTTTGTATAGCACTTTCAAAGGTACTGTTAATGAGGCTTTCCTGTGTTAATTTAGACTGTGCGCGCTAGTATTACTGTAATTGGATCGATAATTTGGCCTATCAGACTGGTAAAACGTTAATTTGGCTAACAATAAAATTCCTAGCTCCCTACAGGTATTATGCTCCTCCTTGCCCACAAGAAGATTTGAGTACAACAGCCTTGTACCTTTGCTGCAAACAAAGTTACTACTTGGGTTGGCCTTCACTAGTTGGTGAAGTGGCCATAGAGGCAATTCCTAGCAAGACCTGCCCAGATTTATAATGTTCTGAGGCTGAAAATATATGTAAGTTATACAAACATGCACTTTTGTTGGCAGAAGATAACAAACTCCATCAGTCAAGGTCATCCAAGCCTCAATATTTCCAGGACCATATGAAAACAGTCCTAGAAAGTCTTGATTTTGACAGGTACTCTGTGGTGACTGTTTGTGGAGTGAGACCATCAGATTATTTCTCATGTCTTCCTCTCTTCAGTTCCATGCACCACCACTTGCCTCAGCCTGCATCGCACTCATAACTGGGGATACACGACGGGGAGATAATCCTTTGCTTTTCCATAGTAGCTATGATCAGTGGTTTCAGGCACAGACACGTGTTTCTTAACAACTTTAGAACTCATTGGCCTCTTTCAGTTTTAAGAATAAAGCATTTGTTTGATCACTCTCTGCCACTCACATATCCTTTTTAAAATATAGAATAACCTACGGAAGGAAAGCAGAAGAAAGGATTTAGTTAACCATGATTCCATGGGCTCCTCCATGAACTAGGTCTTTGCCTGCGGACTAGTCCAGGACAGACTCTTCAGCCCTCCCACTGCCCCTTTTCTTTTCTTTGTTGACAAAATTATAACCAAATACTGGTTTGGACCTGTTCTTCCTGTCTCTCATTTGTCTGTGCCAAATGGTTATGTCACTGCTGTCCCTTCAAGTTCAGGCTCTCTAGGAGGAGATGGTCAATAAATTCGCATTATGCAACAAAACCTAGCTTCCTGCAATCCAGCTTCAGGAATCGCTTCTTCACCCCAACCCTAAAATCTTCTTTCTTACTGCTGTTAGTCTTCTTAAGGAACCTTATAATCCCGTAAGAACATTTTATTACATCCCTTAGCATTTCCTCCAGGCAGCTTCTGTTGATATCTATTTTCAACTGCTTCAGTGCTTTCCAGTTTTCCCCTACCCTTTTCTAATCCTCTGGTCTAACCCTTTATCCTAAACAAGTGTAAATGGCTGTATCTATCTCACTTGTCGGGGAGAAGGGGAATGGGGATGACTGCAGTTATTTTTCTTGAAATAGCAGTGATGTGCAGAAACAGTGAACATGTGACATTTAGAACTATTTAGTGGAGTACTTCACTCTTGTTGGAGTGTTTTATTTCAAGCATAGTTTATAAATATTGTCGTTTCTTTCTTTTTTTTTTTTTTGTTTTTTTCTTTTCCCCCCAGAATAGTGTCACCTGGGTTCTATAAATAGAAATAGAAGAAAACTTTTAAGTACAAATTAAACACATGATACTCTGAGTGTACACATACTAGAACCTAGGAACTCTTTTTGTGGCCTCCACCCTGCTGTTGATTCTTCTACACAAGAAGTTTCACAGATGTTAAGCAAGTGGAAAGACTTAAATCTTGACTAATAAGACAAATATTCCTCTTTGCAGATAATGTATCATTGTGAGAATAAAATATGCACAGAAATGACAGCAAATTCTGATAGTCCATCTTGATCCCAAGATTTTAAAACTGAGTATGGGATTTTTAAACAAGTTTCATACCGTGTGATGCAAAATCTAACAATTTTTCAAGATTATTTAAGAAGTCTTTCTATCTTTTCTACAAGTCCTGGTTTGTTTTTCCTTAAGTTCTTTAAGGAATTAAGCAATCAAATAAATTTTCATCCTAAATGCAAAACATGATTACAACAGCATATTGCTTCATGGTGAATTTGCAGATTTATAAACACGTGAGCAGTCCAAAGGTCTAGCTTAGGTCTAGGTTTGTTTGGAATAAAAATAACATATGTTCTTTTCAAAATAGCTCATATCTATTTTCCAATCTGAATCTAAATTCTGTCTCAAGTTCTGCATTATTTCTCAGTTCCAACCAACTTCTTATATTCAAATTTTAGTGATTCTGACTTGCTGGTAACTGTATAAGATAGGAGTTTTGGTTTTTTTTTTTTTTTCTGGAATGCAAAAACCTTCTGTGAAACAAAATAATAAAATTTTGGATTCTCCAGTGGTTAGATTATGTTTTCCTCTTCTCTGCCTTGCTACTTCACTTCAGAAAAAGCCCCACAAATACTATATAAAACTTTTAAGAACCAAACTAGAGTTTCTTCAAAAGGAAACTGCCAAACCCACCTGCAAAACACTGAACAGAGCATTCAAATGGAGTCACAGAACAGTATATGACAACGTAACATTCTTTTAAGAGTTCCATGGAGAATACCAGCGGATTTGATTCAGTTCACACAGTTGATGCAACACCTGGACCTGCAGTATTTAAAAAAAAAAAAGGATTCATCTCCCTCGAAAGTTTCTGACTGACCCTTGAATTTAAATTGTCCACATCATAACACAGCCGCTAGAGGCTCTTTGTGGTGCATAGTAACTTGAAAGCACCAGGCAGCATCAAACACCAAATTCCGATTAAGTTACTGGGTCCCCAAAGAGAGTGTTTTCTTTCAGATTATTTCTTCCCAAAATAGAGCACCTTACAAAATCCCAGTCAGCACGTCTACATATTAATTTGTGAAAAAATAACCAGAAATGTCGTCAAAACTCAAAGTGAGCTGTGCTTTCCTTCCTTTGTTAGTCACAAATCTTATTTTCCTCAAACTATTGTTAGATGGGCTCCTTTCAGCATCCTATTCCTCTGAAATTTTTAATCAGTTTGTTTGGTGTTTCATTTCATATGTTTCTGAGAAGAGGCAAACTTTTTCTCCATTGCAAAGTTCTGCTGAAGACCATTAATGATGTCTGATTTCCATTAACTAGAAGTCATAAATTATTGATCTCATCTATAGACTCACTTAAAAAGCTTCAGGTATTACGCACCATATACAATTGCTATAAGGTAAGATAAACCTTTATTTTAATAGATTCTGTATTGTAACATTGTGACAGCCATACTACTTCTTCACTCTGTCTTAACATCTACACACACTTATTGTAAAGAATTAATCCCAGTTCCTTTTGAACAAGTACAGATTATTTGATTTAATAGAAAGTTTTGTCTAAGCTGAGATCAGCTTTGGTTTATCCACAATGAGGATCCAAAGGATTATTGCTGGAGGTCAATAGGGTACAGGAGAAGGAAAAGGACTGGGTTTTTTGACCTTTTGTGTACTGTAGCTATATTTACTTTCTATATTAGCAATATTCACTGATGGATTGGTGTTTAGATACAAAATTATGTAAATTTGTGTGCTCCAAGCATTAGATAATGGATTATTATACCTTCTAAAATATAAATCCAATACCTTAAATTTCTTACAGCACAATTTCCCCATTATAGATCTATATATTTTATTTAAATTCCATCATTAATTCTCATTTTAATTATATATATATTCAGCTTTAGAGAAGCTCCATTTCTTTTATCTTCTTTCCTTTAGGATATATTTAATTAGTTTAATTCAAACTTGTGCCCTTCTGGCATCAACATTAACACAGACTTAGTATCATTAGCATTTTAATGTAAAATAAATAATCCTGCACAAGTCAGTTTTTTACATTACTCCTTCCTTTTAACAACAAACCTACAAACCTATTTACCATTTATGTGCTACCTCTTTTTTTTTCCTAAGGATAGCTGAGTAGACAGCAGAACACAGAAATATTAATTTAATATTCTTTCATTTATCAATTAATTTTGACCTTGTTGCCTTTAGTATTTCACAGTGGTTTATATCGTGTTTGATAGTAGCTGTCAAAGTGGTTGACTGAAGCATCTATTTGTAGCTGAGCAACTCTAGGTCTCCTAAATTACTTTCAGGGATTTGAGCTCTTGTATTCTAAATTAATATCTTTGTACATTTATCCAGCTTCAAAAGTATGGATTCAAAAAACTAGATGAACAAATGAAAGCAAAGAAGATAATGAAATTGCTATGAAATTCAGAAAACAATATTACCAAGCTTTTTTTTAATTTCATTTTTTTTAAATAATGATTTGCAATCCATGGAAGGCAGAAAAGCCTCAAAAGTTAAGATTTTGGTTTTTTTTTTCAAAATGTAAGTATACTCTTTACTCTGTCTTTCCACCTTGAAATCTACATACTGCAAATATTCAAACTGAAAGTAATACTATATTTTTTAGTAGCTTTATCCCTAATCCATAGGACTCACCAGAAATCAATCCCAAAAAGTTAAAACCAAACCCTTCAAATAAAATGAGAAGTCAGCACAGTCTCTTTAAGTACAACATTTCCAATAAGAAGAACTTGTGGAATAAAAAGAAAATAGTTATTTCAAACAAAATTTCTAACTTTAAAAAGTGGCCCAAACGCCAAGAGAGTTCAGAAGGCTGTAAATGTTTAACAGTTTATATCAAATTGTACACTGAAGTCCAAATCTCTTAAACTAACATTAAATTTCACAAAGAAAATGTTACCAAAATTATGCCACTTAAATATAACAAACTATTTCTCATGTCAGAATGAGCTGTGCCATTTCATCGATGAGTCAAGTGGGAAGTCCAGTTTCATTCAAGGAAAGAAAAAAAAAAACAAACCAAAAACTGACCAGCAGAGCTAGAAATACACCGAATACACTACTCATATCTTTTGTTGAGTGAACACATTAGAATATCAAGACTATCTGGGAAAGACTGTGCCAATTTATATTTCAAAAACTTAAAACACCATGATATGTTTCTATATAATTCTATGTTGCTTTTATTTTTTTTATATGTGTATTCTTTCGTGGAGAGATGAGTTGATGGAGTTCTTTCAGTCCAGATAATTTCTAGCTCTGCCATACTTTTCCTCCTCCTTCTTCTTCTTTATGGTGCTTTTGTGTTTTCTGCAGATTTGTCTTTGACATGCATGATTCTGCGAACGCATGCATAATTCAATAAAATTTAAGTTTCTTACACTTTAGAATAGAGAGCTATGCCATTATGCCTCGGGAACTCACTTTGTAAAACTGCTGGTATGTAATTCTGTCATTTAATCCTTCTCTGATAATTCTATCTGTTGATAATTCCAGTTATGTTACATCACCAAGAAGTCACTGAAGTTTATTATAGAAACTTTACTATACATATGAGTTATACAGAGAAATTAGCTTATGTACAGTGCCCATTTGAAAGTTGAAAAACATCCCAATATATGAAAATCTTTAAATAGGAAATAACTTGGCATAGGTCATTCATCTGCAAGTTGGAGATACCATTACTCTTTTAGAAACATTACTTCTTTTTTTTACATGCATCTACTTATTCTAATAGGCCTTTACACTTTAGCAATTGAACAAATGAAAAAGAGGAAACTTTAATAATTTTTTTCACTAGACTGATAATTTATGAATTCACAAGTAATTAATTTCAAAATACTATTAGGAGTTTTTTATGACTTATCGAGTTTCAACTACTGACCACAGGAGCTGAGTCGGTGTAGCAGGTTGAAGGAAAAAAAACCCTGCTTGAAGGCTTACTAATTGAATTATTCCCTTCCATGTTACAATTTGCCCATCTTATGGGATGAGAAAGTTTTCTCTCGCGGGTACTGCCCCTTTAAGAAGCTGCGGGCTCGGGGACTTCCTGGCTGCCTTCCGGACGGCTTCGGGGGCATTCGGCTACTCGGGACTTCCGGGGCTAGTCGGGACTTGCGGGGCTGCTTCTCCGGACGGCTTCGGGGGCATTCGCGGCTTGTTCGCGGTTTCTCAGCTTTTCCGGACACCCCCGGCTCCGCTCTGCGGGAGTCACTCCAGACACTGCGGCTTCGCTCCGGGGAAAAGGCTTTCCTCCAAACCCTGCGGCTCGGCTCCGGGGACCTTACAGGCTGCCGGAGTGGACCGTGCGCCGGGGCAGCCCCCGCCACGCCGCCTGGGACAGACTGCTCGCCTGGAGGCTTTTCTGCTGCCGTAAGGCTTTACCCTCTTTGCCTGCTGCTTTGATATTCTCTCTGCCTGCCAGCGCTGCCGCTTTTAACTGCACAACGAGAAAGCGGTAGGGACAGCGCTCTGCATATGGGAGTCCCGCGTTCATAATAGCCGCGGGTTTCCTTTGTTCGCTCCACGAGGGCGCACACGTGGCCGGTGCCATTTTTCTGGACTGCACGTGGTACCGTCCCCCTTTGTCTCTTTTTCTCGCGTTTAACCCTCACCTTTCCATCCTGCACAGACTCTCAGATTTTGCATTGGTTTTTCCCTGCATGTTATATATATTGTTCTAGTTTTAATAAAAGTTTGTTTCAGTTTTCCAAATGTTCAGAGGTCTCACAAAATCTTTTATTTTTCCTTTCCGTATCTCTGCTTTTGAACCCTTTTCTCTCCCGGAGGAGAGGGGTTCGGGGATAGGGAAGGACTCGTCCCCGTGCTCGGCTTGCCTCAGCCGACCGGCGACAGTCGGCTATGGTTTAAGTCTCTTCCTATTTTCCAGGTCATCCTTGACAAAGCTCCATTTAATATATCAGACTTTTGGATGTTTTACATATCTAAAAAAGATCCAGTTTTCTAGTAACCTGTACTACTGTATGGACATCCTATAACTTTGAAAGAGGAAAAAAAGAAGAATTATCTGAAGAAAAAAGATTGAACTGTTTCCCTTTAGTCAGCAGGATGAGTTATGTGAATATGAAGCTAGGCAGGAAGGAGATGTACTGAAAGAAAAAAAAATATGTATTGTTCCATATTTTATATAAACAAAAATAGGGACCTTCAATTTGTAAAGAGATACACTTATATTCTGAACATACTTCGATCTGTCTGATTGAAAAATATGTCTGATAGTACCCAAAGCAGATGCAGTAGAAGGAAAAGTATAATAAAAAGCTTGCCATACATGCATATAGATTGGAGGCAGAATAAATACTCTAAGGTGTTGGAAATACTTCAATGTGTAGGATAATAAAAAAATGTTTCCACATTAATATCCTAACTGTATTTTATTTTTCATTGGACAGATAGCAAGACAATGGTCATGAAAAAGCAATACTTAAAGACTAAAATATGTGATAACATTGACTCTAGGAAAAAGCAGTTCTAATTAATTTTTGCTTACTTTGTCTGTCTAGACTGACAAAGGGTTTGATGCAGTAGAATTGCACACACATGAAATAATACATGCTAGCATATTTAAAATTGGGTTTTCTCAAAATATATTCACCACTTTCCAGAGAAGATCAGTGGGTTGTGTCTACAGGAAATTTTATTTTATTTGGGATTACGCTTTTCTACAGGTTGAAAAAAAAATATAAAAAGCAGTGGTAGAAAAAAGAAAAAATGATAATTTTGAGCTAAAAATATTATATGCCTGGTCCTTATGAGAAAACAGATTTTGGGAGGAAATAAGCAAAAAGGGTATGAAATGCAGAGTATAAAATAAAAGTTGTATATGTTCTCATCAATGTACAATTTTATAATTTCTTAACTGTCTGCTGTCTGGGTGTTGCAACAGTGATTTTATTTCCATTTCATTGTCATTCAAACTTCCTGAACTTAAGGAAAAAAAAAAGAAAATGTGTCAGAAGTGTAGGGGTAAGAAATATATTTAAGATCTTTACTCCAAACCTATTTCTTTTTAACTGTTTTGAAGATTGTCTTGAAGGTCAAATCAACAACTAAACAAAACAAGCTTTGAAAGGGTAATAGGTAAGTAATTCTATATTTTGAAAGTAGACTGATTACTTGTCTTTGTTAGATAATGAGTATGTTATCTGAAAAGTCCAAAGTACAGGCCTGAGTCAAAAATTTGAATATTTTGTTAAAACATGTTTATTCCACGGTTAATAAAATTATTCTCCCTTTATTAAAAAAAATATAATTGTTTAAGGGAAAAAATCTAGCTTTCAGAATGGCGTAAAATATGATGGTCCTAATTCCCTTCCTATTCCATTCAGTAATTCTTAAAAGCAAAATTAACAGCGTACCCTGAGGAAGGAATCAGAAGCTGGCATTCCTTCACCATTGTACCTCAACTTTCAGAGTCAGGTTTCCTTTGCTCATTTTCTTTTCCTAGCTCTATGTCCAACCCCAGTGGAAGGAAGTGATCCCAGGCAGTACTTCAGAGAGGTTGAATTAGGTCGAATATTCAAGTTTCCTTCTTTCGGAATACGAGCTATAAATCAGATTTTGCTTGGGTGGTGTTAGCTCCGAATATATCTAGATTGCATAGGTTGTTCAGAGATTATGAGAGATGAAGGAGGATTAACACTGATTTTGAATTTCAGGAGAATGAATTAACTTTCTTACATAAGAAATAAGTAAAGTAAAAGCAAATAATATATTAGAACAAATTAAAAGCTTACTTATATTGCAAACTTCTGTTTCGTTTAATTCCAAAGGTTGATTTCTTGAACCATAGTTTAACAAACAATTTGTAATGGCACAAACCAATAGTGTTACTAAAAAGAAAGAAAGAAACAAAAAAGTCCTCTGCTCTCTCCCCATTCCTGGATGCTTTTTCTCCTCTCTGTCCTGTCCCTCTTTGCCACCACAAGTTTTTGTGGTCTTACCTGGGTTAAACTAGCCCTTGGAAAAGAAAAACCTTATTTTAAGATAGATTATCTTCCTCATCCATTTCTTTATGCCAGCATAGTGATGGGACAAATATGAACTTTTTCTGCAGCAATACTGGTTTAAAACATCTGTAAACTTCAGGTACTGGGGATATCAGAAAGAAAGGAAAGAAGGGAAATGTGGTACCAGAAGTACACTACCAATACTTCTGCATGTTTTAAAATTAAACTATTTTAGTAATTAAGACTACTTCTGCCCAGTCTGAGACAATTCCCTGTTTTATTAATACTTTAAAATCTTGTTTTTAACAAATCCAGTGGTGTAACAATATAATAGGCAATAAAACCACTGTTAGCTAAGAATCACATTGACTCTGTAATAACGATTTATGATCTAACTGCATTTTCATGGTATGGACCTTTTTAGTGAAATAGAAAAGACAGAACTGCTTTCAGTACGTTATTGTAAATGTATAGCTACATTTGTAAGGTACAGGCAGCAGCTGGGATAGATGCCAGATCATCAGTCTTGAATAATCTTCAGTAAGATGACTAAGGCTCCCATCTGCAGAAGAAACTACTGACTGCAATAGTGAGTGCATGGCAACTCCTGTATTGTTAAAAAACTGCTGTCTAGGAAAATCCACAATCCTGAGCTAAACACTGAACTATGTGGAGGATAACTGATGAGGATTAAGTGTCTTGGTAAAGAAGCCACAAACACCAGCATTTTGAGTGAATAAACTTAGGCTATTCAATAAAGGGAACTGTGTACCTTAAATCCAAGGGATTGGAAGAGTATTATTTTTCTGAGTCACATTCACACAGGACATCTCTTCATATGAAGAACCAAAAATCTTCTTCTAAACTAAGTATTTCCATTTTTCACTAGGGCATTCTGAAAAATACAGCACCCCTGAACTCTCTGGGATACACTAGATTTTAATGGAATTGTGGCATGAGCAATCTGAGTGGGCCAGAGGATAGACCATTCTCCTTCCTTACAGTTTTTCTCCTCCATTTTCTCCCCTCCTAACAAAGCCTTCCCTCTACAGTTGCAACTCAATGTTAAAACCACAGAGATTGATCAGTCAAAAACTTCTCAGATTTCTTGTTAATAATCAACACTATATAAATATGTGCACACACTCATATTTTTAAACTCACACACACACAAAAAGAAGAGGGGGTGGGGTGGGAACAGGAAGTAACTGCTTGCCTTAGAGTACAACGCAAGGAAAAGAAGTACTACTTCCCTTTTTCCTCTTCATCATCTCCTCAATCACATTTTATTTGACAAATCAATTGATGAATACACACGAAGGATTTTTATTCCTCCCTCTTCACCACTCCTACCACCTAAGGAGATTTTTGAAAACTAACTATCCAGTACGGATGCGCTGGCCAATAGATTATAAACTCTTATAACAAGGTAACATTACTTCTGTCCTAATTCACTTTGCATAAAAAAGTTAATGGTTCATTGAACTAGAAAGGACAAAAAGGCTACAAAAGAGATCATACCAATCACTTAGAAAGAAGACGACCTTTGTTCCAGTTTCAATTTCAAAGACCTTCATAAACTTCAGTGAATAATATCAAGTACAGAAACAATTATGAATGAAATGTCTTCAAGAAACTGTGGTGGTGGGAACTGTAACAACATTTTAAAAGAGAAGAGATAATAACATGAATTATCAGTATTAATAGTTAAAATATAATTTCTGTTCTTCTCATTTTGTTCCTGGTTTAAAATACCACAAATCTCAGAAAGAAACTTGACTGATTTATTCTTAGTTCTTACCTTGAACAATATTGCTTGGTTTTGCTGTTGGGTTTGTTTTTTTTTTTTTTGCATAAGATTTGTAAGAAATTTAAGATTGTTGTTGTTTTTTAAAAAAATACATGCAATTGTAATTCATTAAGGATATAGAGGTTGAAATAGTCCCCAGTAAGAAGGAATGTAAAAATTATTATGATTTGTTTCTTGAGTAAGATGAAGTGGAGAGACTGCAACTTTAGTGTTGCTGACTTTAGCAAATTATGTCTGAAAATTCAGATTTACAGAAATCCCAAGCAAAGAGAAAACTTATTTAACGATACCTATATGTGCAAAATCTACAGGAAGCAGGTTCAGGCCACATTTAACATATGAAAAGTTACCTGTGTATTTTTGAGTAGCCCTAGTTACCAATTTAAACCTGTTGCCTTTTACAGTCGTGGTAGCTTATTTTTAGAGCTTGGAAATAATTGACATCACTGGTGTCTGCACTGATTCTTTAGATCACAGCACTGCAATAATCAATAATAGGTGTGGGCCTCCAGCTGAAAAAATTCTTTGTGATGTTTATCGTACAATTACCAGTGACATCTACATATACCTCAGTATTTAATATTACTGCATCGAAATCAAGGCAGTTGCATAAGAATTACATTTCTATAATTTTTTAATATAACAAATAATAAAGTTAGTCTTTATGTTGGCACGGAAAGGTGTAAGATTTTCATATGTTTGGATTATAAAGTAACTAAATCTGATTTTTTATAAATCCTACCTATATGTATGTAAGCATATATCTATCTTTATAAAAAGAAAGACTGTTACAGATTATGTTTAAAACCATTTATGACCAAAAACTTTTCCATTTATGTTCGAAGTCTCCTGACTCCCTTAGTGTCAGAACATTGTCTCTGCCTTTTTTTCTTTTGAGTCAGATGATATAAAAATAATAAGAAGAAAATGGAATTCCCAGGTTTTTCTGGTCAGTACAGAAAGCAGAATAATTCTTTCCGTATGAAATCTTCTTAACCGTTTTTTTTGGCATTATTTACAACACATATAGAGATACTGCAAAATATTTATGATAGCCTGTGAAGAGCAGATCCCAGCTAATTTTTGCAGGTGAACATCAGTGAAGAACAACCATTTCAATTGTTTAAATGAATAATTTTCTTGGAAAAAAGAAAAGCTAACCTCTCAGAAAAATACAATAAGTCTTCAGATTCATAAAAATGCTTACACTGAATTTTAAAAACTTCTGTAAATACCAGTTTGCTTTCAAAAGTCTCTTGAAAACCAATCCAATACTGTATCCTACAAATATCATCTTCATATTGTAGTGCGATCTCAGCAGCAAAGAGCTGTTTTCAGTATAGCATCACCTGGTTGATCAAAAACAAAAACAGTGAATACTCTCTTCTGTTTAAAGCAATTTTTTCTGCATTCCACAAATTTTACCCTTCATTTGCTGATGTCTTTCTAATTAACTGTCCTGGTTTAAGGTACAACCGGTTTGGTTTAACTGACATGTGAAACAAACCAATCAAAGTGTTGCTCCCCCTGCTCGTCGCCGCATCTCGCTGGCTGTGGCGCTTCTTGCCGGGATGATGTTTCTTTAAGAGCTGTGTGCAAAGAGAGACCGCGCACCTTTTCCGTTTGCTGCCCTGCCACTCCCACTGGCTGCACCCCCGCCATGCCTGTGCCTCTGCCGTTACGGGGGGTTGCTGCAGTTGCTGTGGTTGTTACCATTGGCTGCCGTTGCTGTGGAGGGGACCGGCCGATCCGCTTGCTTACTCCTGGCTGCTGGCTGATACAGCTGGCTGCTGACCAGCCAGTCTGCTGGCTGCCACTCAGACCGCCATCCGGCTTGCAGCTCCTGCGGTTACTGCTGTGACTGCTAGCTCCACCGTCGCTGACGCTCCAGCCCATTGGGACCCGGCCCCAGTCCCTGTCCATGATCAGGTGCCGTCTCCATTAACTGGTAGTTTTGTTCCTTTACCTGTGGGTTAATCCTTGCTGCACCAGATCCCTGATCCTTGTATGTGTTAACCTCTTGATCTCGTTTGTTGTGTATAATATCTTTCTGTTGCTGTTAAAATAGTTTTAGTTTCCTAAACATAACTGAGGCCTCACCCACTTTATATTTTCCCTTTTATCTCTCTCCTTAACCCTTTCTCCTGGAGCAGAGGAGGGGCTGATTGGAGAGAGAATTTGTCCCGTGACTTGGCCCTGCCTCAGCCAAACCGGTGACATTAATTTTTCCATCAGACACTCACCGAGTTATGAAGTCATACAGTCTATTCCTTTTATTCCTCTTGTAACTCAACCCATCTCCACTCAAATAGTTATAGGTGAGGATTTACTGTTTGATGTTCTAATTACTAACGTTACAGAGAACATAAAATTGGATGCTTTACAAAGAGAAAACATTTCTTAATATATTTTATTTTATTGAATTAAAGTAAGAAGAACAACACTAGTATTCTACATATTAATTAGGCCAGCCTATGTATTTGTAGGTAATCTAGTTATTAGTGTGATTCTCTTCTAGTGAGAAGAGAATACTTCTCAAGTGAAAAGAGAATATACTGCTAATACTGAATTTCATGATAATTAGATCAGTTAATGAGAAGGCTAAATTAAGAGCTGTGGAAAACAATCTGGGAAAAGAACAATAAAAGATATAATATTTACTATATCCTTGAATTCTCACAGAACACTTCCACTGTTTATAGTGGGCTTATTTGCCATTGTTACATATGGCCAAATAATACACTGGAAAATTGGAAAATATTTTAAAAATCATAACAAAAAACTGATATGAAAGTTTAACCATGTAAATTAAATACTGAGAAAGACTAGAAAATGTTATTGTTATTTCTATCCTGAGTAGATAACCTGTCATTAATTTCAGACCTCATTAGTAATGGGTTTTTGATTTCATGAAGACAACCTTAGCAATAAATAATTTATTCAAGAATCCATTGTTTAACAATGATTGCTTAGGAACTTGTAAAGAGCTAAGCAGTCCCTTAAATCCTCTTCCTAAATTTTTTGGGAAGATTCATTTCTGTACAGAAACATAAACTCAAAGGCAAGGCATTGAAAAAAACCAAGCACTTTAATCACAGCCTGCTTCTGAGAAACTTAGGAATGTGCATTTGTGAGGAATGGGTAGCATGTAGTAGATAAACACTTTGACAGAAAAATGAGATAAAAGACAATACAAAGAGAAGAGACAAAGGATTAAAAAAAAATTATCAACATATAACAGTTTAAAGGTCTTTCTAGTAGACCCTTTGTATTCAAAGTACTAATTATATCTTCAGTCAGAAGAAATATTTTGACTAAAGGAAATGGCTTAGCATCTTTACAACAGAATATGAGCTGGCTCATATTCAATCGGCTGTTGACTAATGCCCCCAGGTTCTTTTCTGCCGAGCAGCTTTCCAGCCAGTTGTCCCCAAGCCTGTAGCATTGCAGGGGGTTGTTGTGACCCAAGCGCAGGATCCAGCACTTGGCCTTATTGAATCTCATGCAACTGACCCTAGACAATCAATCCAACATGTTCAGAGCCCTACGTAGAGCTTCCATACCCTCAAACAGAACAATACTCCCTCCCAATTTGGTGTCATCTGCAAACTTCCTGGGGGTGCACACAATCCCCTCATCCGGATTGTTGATAAAGACGTTAAAGAGAACAGGCCCCAGTACTGATCCCTGGGGAACTCTACTTTTGTCTGACTACGAGTTGGATTGGACTCCATTCACCACCAATCTTTTGGTCCAGCCATCCAGACAATTTTTCATCCAGCAGCGTACACTCATCCAAGCCACAAGCAGCGAAGAATTAAGGAGTAGTTTGGTTTGTGTATCTATTAGTTGCCCGTTCACTCTGTTGGATTTTTTTTGAGAGATGCTTCACATGTCTTAGAGTTAACTGAGAAAACTGGCTCATTGCAAATAGATGGTCTATCAGATGTTAATAACAGGGAGTACGTTTAATGGCATTGATAAGAACTCAAATATCCTGTCTGAAGTTACGATAAAGTATGTTATATTCTTTTTATTGTTGCCTATTATTACAAAGCCAGTCACTTATGCATTATCTTTACTCTAGTGTAAAAGCTGAGCCTCTGGGCTTTTTAGTTACATTTATTTTTGGTTGCAGCATTCTGTATTCCAGACATATAATTTTTCAATGTAATTTATTATTATTCTCAATACATAAAGGCATCTCTGTTTTAATCATAATCTAAATAAGAATGCCAGAAGATAACACACCTGATTTTGTTATGAATTCTGTCCATAGCTGCTCTATCTCAGGCTTAAACTAACACTGCGAAGGCAAATAGTTCCCAGCAAAGCCAGGGCTATGTCCTTTTTAACCCCCTGCTTCCATGTGTATTAGATCACATTTGTGTTTCCTCCTCCTTCCATTCCTACACATAATGTACCCTCAATAATGGCTTGCTGATATTTTGTTTCTGGTCTTAGAACAAACTTTTGTACATGAAATAGCTATTTATCACAAAAAGAACCTTGCATTATTAGAAAACAGCTTCATGCTGTTTCTTTCTCCACGGCATGGCCCCGGATATGACTTAGCAAGGGCGCAAATGTGGTGCTTTTTCTGAACACCAGATAGGATTTCCTCCAATACTGACCTAGTGAAAAAGATGAACGGGGAATAAGTGCGCTACTGCATGGAAAAATACTCGATCACCGTGTACCAAACAATCAAACTATTAACAGGGTTCTGTGGGGGACCTGTTCACAAAGTTCCCTTAATCAGTAGATCTTACTCATTAATAAATAACAATTCAGCCATAGAGAGTAATTCACATCATTCGAACATGTTGCTCAATACCTGCACGACAAGTTTCATATTGCAATGGGAAGTATTGTGTCAGTGGCAAGCAATGACGGTGGAGTTCCTATGCACTTTCTCCAAGTCTATTTAAAGCCACTGAAGAAAAAGCTGGACCTATTATATAAGTGTATATGGATCCATAAGTATGGGAATTGTTCAAGACATAGTCTTCTACAGTCAGCTAGTATTATACTGAGGTATACTTTTACAGTACCTCCTCTGTAGTAAATTTGGTAAAATCTTAAAATTAAACCATCAAATGCATATAACGTGAAATTCCAAACCGATGTAAGTTCAAGCAAAATTTAAAGAAGACAGAAAGGGGTAAGATAATACACAAAGTAATTACTATAAAATAACACATTGTAGCAAATAAAAAATACCAATTTGTAATTTAATTTGTAATGCAGGTTCATCAGAATTTAGAGAACTTTTCTGGTTAAGAATGTAGTATCCAAAAGCTCAGCTGAGTTAAAAATCACTGAGTAGTTTCAACAAGTAAAGTTCGCAGAGAAAGAGCATCTAGGTATAAAAACACCCGCCCCCAAGCAAATAACAGTTTCTATTGAAGATGGTGCTGATGTTATCTTTATTTAATCAACAATTCAAAACTCACTTTGAATTATTCCTCAGATATTAGATGGTATGAAACACAATTTCTTATTTATTTAGCTGAGTATAGGATATTCTAAGAATATATTTCCAGGGTTCAGACAATTTTGCCCTTGTCTGAAAGTTCACAAAAAGTAAACACTCCTCAGTTAAAACATGAATAGTTTTGATCCAAATCAGGGAAAAATAAAATAGTTTAGGTTAAGTAAACGTCAGTAATAGCTTCATGTAATTCTCATTACCTTGCACAGAAAAAAAATCGGTTATGACCTTGCAAAGCGAGTGCTGATCAAATGTAGAACGATATAGACTCTCAGCTTGCTTTTCAAGGGAACATTTAATTCCAGCTCAGATTCTCATCTTAACTCTATCTACTTTGCATCTGTGATTAAGCATCCAGACTAATTGAGTCTGTCCTACTACAAGGCTAGATTGTCACTCTTTCTTTGGCTTAGAAAATATTTAAATATTTCAGATGTGTTAAGCAGATGGCCAGAATGAAACCCTCTCAGAGCACTCCAATTCTTGATCTCTTTTCCTGTACAAGGAGACAGCTAGAATCAGCTCCTCTCTCATAACTTGTTTCTCCTCCTAAAACCTGGATAAAACCTGGATAAAAGTCTTAGCCATCATCCTCTGATACCGTTGTGCAGAAGAGAAGATTCATATTTGCAGAGCAAGAGGTAGTACCCCTCTGCCATCTTTCTCCCAGGGACATAATCAGGGACTGTCAGGTCAAAGGAAAGTGGGAGGTATCTTTTTAAACATGTTGCACTGAAGATAAATATCTGTCCTTTCTTATCTTTGTCTTTATAGTACAGAGAATCTTATTACAAGTAAGATTCCCAGGTATTACTTAATAATACATCATCTCTGGTTGGGTGACAGAAAGAAATAAATGAGAGTGTCATTGTTTAAGGCCAGCCATCAACTAAGCACCACACATCTGCTCGCTCACTTGGACCCCCTCCCAGTGGGATGGGGAGGAGAATAAAGAAAAAAAAAAAAAGAGCAAAATTTGTGGGTTGAAATAAGAATGGTTTAATAACTAAAATAAAATAAAAATGTAATAACAACAATAATATAGAATCATCATTATAATGATTGTAACAAAAAGGAATATAACAGCAACAAAAAAAGAGAAATAAAACTGAAGAAAAGAAGAATGGTGCACAATGCAACTGCTCACCACCTGATGACTGATGCCCAAACAGCAATCCTCCCTTCCTCTCCAACTCCCTCCAGTATCTATACCGAGCATAATATTCTATGGTATGGAATATCCCTTTGGCTAGTTGGAGTCAGCTGTCCTGGCCATGCTCCATCTCAGCTTCTTCTGCACCTGCTCACTGGCAGAGCACGGGAAATGGAAAAATACTCTGCTTAGGATAAGCACTACTTAGCAACAACTAAAACATCAGTGTGTTATCAACATTTTTCTCACACTAAATCTAAAACACATCACTGCATTAGCAACTAGAAATAAAATTAACTCTATCCCAGCTGAAACCAGGACAGAGGGAAAAAAATTGTGTCATTTTTTCCCCACAGTTATAACCTTTGTCTCTTTCATACATTTTAAGTCATTGCTGAATACAAGTTAAATGATGAATTAGAGTACTTAATTTTTATTAAAAGAAGTCATATTATGGGAGTGTTCTTGAAAATGTAGATGAATACTTTAAATTCCTATGGAGAGTGAGCCTCTATTCTTCTATCCTCATAGCAAAAGGGGTAGTTTAAAAAATTCCTGTACTCAAATAGGAGAGAACTGTATTTATACCCACTCCATATTGCCTTTATCTCTTTAATAGGAGAATTTGCCACAGTGGAAGACACTCTTCTAAAAGGAGACATTTTTCATGAGGAGGGTGGTGAAACACTGGAACAGGTTGCCCAGAGAGGTGGTCGATGGCTTATCCCTCAAAATATTTAAGGTCAGGTTGTAAGGAGCTCTGAGGAACCTGATCTCGTGGAAGATGTCTGCCCATGGCAGGGGGGCTGGACTCTGATGTCCTTTAAAGGTCACTTCCAATCCATTCTATGATTCTATGATTTTAAGACTATCATAAAATTGTTTGGAAAGGTGGGATTTTTCACATGGGATGTAAAACTAATGAACCGTTCATAAATAACAAGTGTCTTCAGAACATGTATTAGTGAGCTACTTCTGCTTTTCTTGGGAAGCTGAAGACACTTAACCTTCAGTGTTCTGTTTCTTCTGAAGTATTCACCTCAGAAGGTGAATAGTCATGGTCAACACTCTTGCCCCTCTACATCACAGCTTATTGACAATTTAGTTTTACCCACACATCCTTCCACTTACAACTCTCCCTAAGGCTCTGCAGCAGGATTCATTGCCTACTAGATCTCTGCTCCTCTTCCGTAGGCCATTAACTCCAAGCAGCAGGCTCCAGTTCACAATGTATTCCTTCCTAATTTTTTTCAGTCAGGATGTGAATGAAAACAGACTCCTTGCTGAGACAGAGCTGCAGGGTCTTTATTCCCTTAAAATACCTAGTAAAATCTGTTCCAGATCTGCACTTTGACAACTTTCATGATCAGTAATTTGAAGCCCTAAAGAACTAAAATATTTATTTGCTGAAAGTTTGATGACAGATGAGCGTGTCTTTTATGGGCAGATCAAAAGAACTGCAGAAAACATTCATCACTTCCACTTAATTTTAGCCTGAATCAAGTAAATTTAATTACCAATAACAACAACTGAGCATGGGAGTAGAAGTATGATTTATAATTTCAGGAAGCATGATAAATCTACCTACTTTAAGAGAGCAAATTTAATGGTACCCCATAAATTAACAGACTATAGCAGAAATGTTACTTGTATTTTATAGAAGTTACAGCTACTTCAGCAAAGCATTTGATACTTCTTCCCACAACCCTCTCCTAGGAAAACTGACAAGATACAGACTGGATTGACATTCTGCAAGATAAGTAGGAAATTGACTAACAGGTCACATTCGGAAATTGGTTATCAATGTTTTTTTTATCAGGCTCGCAGCCTGTCTCAAGTGGGGTCCCTCAGAGATCCATACTGTACTCCATGATGTTCAACACCTTCATAAATTATCTGGATGATGGAACTTGAAATCACTTTCACCAAGTTTATTTATAACATTAAACTGAGTGGTGGGGTGGACATTTCAGAAGGGAGAGATCTCTTACAGAGAGATCTGGGCAAGCTAGCAAGAGCAGTACGACGGTTAACAAAGACAAGTGAGAACTCCTACACCTGGGATGACATAAGCAAACAGCCCAATATAGGCTAGGATCTGTGTGGCTAGGGAGCAGACTTGCTGAAAGGGACCTGGGGGTCCGGTAAACAAAAAGCTGAACATGAGTCAGCAGTGCATCACTGCACCAACAAAGGCAAATTGGATCCTGGGCTGCATTCACAGAGGCATTACTAACAGACATGCAGGTGAGCTCATCCCATTTTACTCAGAACTTATGAGGTCACAGCTGTAGTACTGTATCAAGTTCTGGTCCCCACAATTTAAAAAAGACAAAGACAAACTGGAGATGGTCCAAAGAAGGGCCATGAAGATGTTCAAAGGGCTGCCCCACAAGGAAAGATGAAGGCGTTAGGTCTTTTCACCCCAGAGAAGAGAAGGCTCTGGGCAACCAAATCACAGAATTCCAGTACATAAAGGGTGGCTGCAAAGAGGATGGTGGCTCTCTTTTCACATGGAGCCACATGGAGAAGACAAAGGGCAACATGTACAAGCTATAGCAGGAGAGGTTTCATCTTGATATAAGAAAGAAATTTTGTTTTACAGTGAGAACAATCAGTCACTGGAACAACCTCCCCAGGGATGTGATAGAGTCCCCATCACTGGAGATTTTCAAGATGCAACTGGACAGGGTGTTAGATAATCTCATTTAAACTCTGTTTCCCATGAAATGTTGGACCAGAGGATCTTTTGATATCTATTCCAGCCTGGCCTGTTATATGATTCTAATTAGGAGTGCCTGAAAACATATGTAATTTGTCACACTACCGGTAAATAAGAAGTGATTACTCAATCATACAAGGATAATATTTTTCTTAAGAGGACAGCTAAGTAATTAAAGATCAACTTATCATTTATATAAATGCTTACTCTCCAGCAGCTATGCCCTCCTTATTTATAATTGTGACAGGACAGTCTAGAGCATAGTACAGTTATGCCACTTGACATTTATATGCCAGAATATTGCGATTCATTAATAAGATATGCAATTTCCTCTCCCCATCCAAACATATTCCCATTTCCCTTTCTGTCTATGGCCTAAGAAAGAAATTATTGTATCTGAACTAAACACATGAATGTAAGTATTAAATAGATATTGAACAGATGATGCTCTAGATTAAGAGATAATTCTTGTTCTTTTTTCTTTTAATCATACACCCAGATTACATTTTCTGACCTTGGGGTAATTATCAAACCTCGAACCTTGCAAACCAGCTAGTGTTTTGAAGTCTCTTAAGGAAGAACTTCTGACTTTCTTTTGACTTTTTTCCTTTCTTCAAAGTAAACTGCAAGTATCACCTGTATAACTTCTGGATACTATCCAAAAGCATCTGTTTTGAGTTAAAATGCACTTTAGGAGGAGGTTTTAACCTTGTGACTCAACATTACCTTTAAAAATAATACTTGTCTTATTTATAGTTTCATATTATCGGATGCAGGTTGTGTTTTGCGCAACCCTCATTTCTTCGTAGAAAATCACTTCTTTACTTCTATTTCCTCAAAAAACAAAAACAAAAACAAAAACAAAAACAAAAACCCAAACAAAAAACCACCCCCCCAAAAAAAAACCCAAAACCCACAAACCCTGAACTATTTAGAAATCTGTACATCTAGCATGTATGAAAGATTGTAGAAACCTGTCATATAAAAGTAAAAAGCACTGTTTCTCATCCAATTTGTTCCAACTGAATACAATGAAATAAGTCACAATACTGAAAACTTCCTTCACAGAGCAAAGCATCATAGACAGTAGCACAGAAAAAAATCTTCTCACGAATATGTAGGTACATTCTTTTTTACTTCATACACTTACACTTACTCTCCAGAGTATGTTCCAAAGCAATGACATTTTCAGTCATAAGCAACCTCAGGCAAACAGAATAAAATAAGTAGTACAGAAACAAGACATCTTAGGCCACTGTATACCAAAGAAATTGTAATAGTGCAAGTGCTGTCAGTAGTCAATTACATCATTTAGTCACAAAAAAGTGATTCAAACAAAATGAAAGAAATGCAAATAATATTTTGAAATGAGCTTATGAATTTTGGCATTATACAGACTTCACAATATTAATGAACCAAGATTCAGTTTTGCAAAAATCATGTATGTGTGCACCTTCTCAGCATGTGAATAATCCCAAAGGAGCTAATTTTAGGTTTAGAGAAATGAGTTTGACCATGAGCATTCCTCTTTCCTATTACTTCTGTGAAAGCTTTTAGTTAGCTGATGTCACAGATTTGCTGTGAATCTTCTTTGGAAAACAGTAATCACTTACTTGTATTTACTAGCTCGCATTTTCTTTTCGGGTATAGGAAAGCATCTATCTACATTTTCTACATCAAGATACAAGTGCATTTTTAAAGAGCTACAATAGATCACAATTTTTTTTGATAAATCATTTTTCACCTTTAATTGACAATTTATGCCATTTTCCAATCAAGTCTATAATATGAGTAAACATTGAGCAGGGACTACATTTCTGTAAGCAAGCTCTCCTTTTCTCACAAAAGCAAGCAAAACAAACAAACAAACCAACCCCCAAACAGATTAATAGTGAGCCTTGAAAGAAAATTGTTTTTCCTTCTCTGAATAGTAGTATATACAGCAAATTTTTTTGTGATATACACCAGATTGAACTGCAATAGTTTGTGTAATAGTTGACTTAGGACTAGAAGAGTTAACCTGGATCATTTCTTCATGCGAAGGCTGACTCTCTGAGCTATGGCTGGTTTATTTTCAGTTACTTTATTTCACTTTGAAAGCAAATCAGAGATACCGGTATGCCAACTATTTCCAGATATGGGTGGGAATCTGAAGTCACAGAATACCAGATAAAAGTAATGAGTGCTCCATCTAAGAAAGTGACCGCGGCTGAAGATAATAAGATAATAAAATATTGCAGTTCTAATTGAACTTCTATTTCAAACCATACGATAATCTGACTGAATAGCTGTTTAAAGACAAATCCTTAGAGCTTATCTCAATGAGTCTGTAATCCATATAATGTCAATAACTTCCATTTCTGATTCTGTTGTAGGAAATAAAAACAGAAAATGAGCAGTGATTAAACTTTAATTAGTTAGAAGCCAACAACTAAATGTTGTTTTAGCTAAATATTTGTTAAATTTCTCACTTTCCATGTCACACTTACGCCCTTGCCTTTTTCCTTTTTGATCTTCCCATTTTCTTTAACCTTTTCTCCCAAAGCAAGACTCTCATCCGTTCTTCCTTTTCCTTTTTCTCACTATGATTTTCAGATTATGTTGATGTTTTTTCATCTTACACTTTTTTTTCCCTGTTAAAAGTTATATTGGGATCAACTTTTGCATCTAAGAGATAATGAAAAATTATCCTGAGAAAGTTAGCATGGAACAATAACATAGTTTCTCATTTGATTCCATTATAAGTTCTCTAGAGCTCTTTAGAGGGGAGTTAAGCTGATGAAAATAGAGCATGTCTCTGTGATAGACTTTAGCCATTATTTCACACCTTGTATTTACGTAACAGACAGACCTCATGGAAAACCCATATCACAAGAAGGCAGATACTCCATTTTCAAAAATTCTGCTTTCCATCCGTCACTCACTACTTCTGAGAACATCAAGACCTAATTAGTCTTCCGTGATTTTACATCTGCCAATGCATTGTGTACAACAGGATTCACCCAAGGGACAGTTGTCCTTCTTCTCTGTCCTGGACCTTTCTGCACTTCAAAACATTGTTACAAGTCTCTGAACATAGCAGAATAGGACATGCTGGTCCTGGGAACAGCACCTGGGCTTTTAAGTCTCAGTGAGCGTATTTCTAAAAAGCCATTGCATGTACGATTTTTTTGCTTAATTTGGGAGGGTTTTTAAAATATCACTTCACATTTATTCACACTTATTTTAAACTGGCTTAATTTTGACTTATAAAAACACTCCAAAACATACAAATAAAAGAACTACAACTGGAAGTTGTATCTGCACACAGATATTATAAAAATTTTGTAAGTAAGAGCACTTTTGACACCTGTGTAAAATTTATTTCAGTCACTGGTATGGTTTTGGTATTGTTTCCACTAGTCAATATTATAGATCAATGAATCATAGCATCATAGAATGTTGTTTAGAACAACATCTAATCATCTAGCTTAACTTCACACACAAAATGGGACTGTGACCTGTAGATAGGCCGTCTTTGCATTTTTCCAACCAAGTCCTGAAAACCTCCAGGGGTGGAGGAGCCATGACTTCTGTGGGCAACATATTCAGTGCTGCACTGCCCTGTCACCAGCTGGCCAAGGCTGGCCCATCACAGAACAGAACTCTCTCTCTTTCTAATCAACCCCTGGGAGTTATGCCTCCCTAGGTGCAGGACCCTACACTTGCCCTTGTTGAACTTCATTATGTTCCTCTCTGCCCAATGCTCCAGCATGTCCAGGTCTCGCTGAATGGCAGCACAGCTTTCTGGTCTATCAGCCACACCCCCCAGTCTTGTACCATCAGCAAAGTTGCTGAGGGTGCACTCTGTCCCTTCATCAAGGTCACTGATGATTATGTTGAACAGGACTGGACCCAGTACTGACCACTGGAGGACACTGCTAGCTATAGGCCTTCAACTAAACTCCATGCCACTGGTCACAACCCTCTGAGCTCTGTCCTTCAGCCAGTCCTCACTCCACATCATTCATCTAACCCACACTTCCTAAGCTTCCCTATGAGGATGTTATGGGAGGGAGTGTCAAAGCCTTGCTGAAGTTGAGGTAGACAACATACACAACTATTCTCAACCCATCATAGAAGACTATCAGATTGGTCAAACATGATTTCCCTGTGGTGAGTATATGTTGACCACTCCCAATATCCTTTACCTCCACATGCTTAGAGATGATATTCAGAATGAGTTGTTCCATCACCTTTTCAGGGATAAAGGTGAGGCTAACTGTAATTTCCTGCATCCTCCTTCCTGCCCTTTTTGAAGACTGGAGTGACATTGGCTTTCCTCCAGTTCTCAGGCACCTCTCCTGTTCTTTAGGACCTTTCAAAGATGATGGAGAGTAGCTTAACAATAACATCTGCCAGCTCCCTTAGCACTCATGGGTGCCTCTCATCAGGGTCCATGGATTTGTGGGTGTCTAGTTTGCCTAGATGATCTCTAATCCAGGTCTTTCTTTCTCCAAGGTCTGGGACTTGTAAGGGCCAGCTTTAGCAGTAAAGACTGAATTACAGAAGGCATTCATTAACTTTGCCTTCTCTGTATCCTTCATCACCAAGGCACCCACCTCATTCATTAGTAGGCCCACGTTTTCTCTAGTCTTCCTTCTGCTACTGATGTACTTGAAAAAGCCCTTTAATACTTCAATTAATTTATTAACTACTTGTACTTAATATTAAAATGATCCACCAGAGAAGTATGAAAAATGTATTTACTTTGGCAGACTTACAGCAGAATTTTAATAACCATCTTCAATAAGGATCCTCTCTGGATGATGGGAAAACTTTTAGACACATGAGTTTCTGACTCATCCTCTTCACAAAAAGAAGAAAACAAAGCAAGAAAGCAAATTCAAACCACTTGTAACATAAAAATTATAAAAGTAGACTGAACACTACAGGTAGTAGCAGTACATTTTGACAATATAATTTCCCATATTCATATTGTTTTCTCAGTATGCAAAAAAGTAAGGGATAAGTATGAGTAAGGTAGGTAATTGTGTTTGTTGGTGATAAAGTAAAATATTGAACAGTGGTATCTTATTCATCTGTGACATTTTGTTTCTCATGTTTTTTCTATTTGTTTAGATATCTAATGTCTATAGATATGATTTTATGTTTTGTTGCAGCTGACAAAAGGCTTTTCTTAATTATAGGAGTGCTGATGAAGGTGAACTTGAATTTCTTGAAATTATGCCTTTGAAAGTTTCTATTAGTCACCATATTTGAAAAACTGTACTTAATTGAAAGTTCTTTTCCTGTATTTTATGAAGTTACAGTACCACTGATAGGAATTTCAGAGTATTGTAAGAATGAGGATAGCAACCTAGAAAATCAATTTTTGGTTATTGGGCACAATGTTAAGAAGCCATTCTATTAACAGTTATGAACTCACCTTCATTATTATGTGTTATCAGAAGACAAACGTATGATTGTCTTTATCACAATCATTTCTATGCACATAAATAATACGTTGTCAGTTTTATTTTATTTAACCATTCTTGACAGTTGGCATCCTTCATCGCAATATATTACAGAGTAAGTCAGACAGGCTGGGTATTAATTTGCATCATGAGTAGACTTCAGTTTCTACCTCTTGAGCACAGAACTGTGTCCCATAGAACACTGGTGTTAGAGAGGCAGATTCTGAGTTGGTGACTGGTTTAGAGGGCACAGTGAAATCCATGTAAACAATATATATTTCCATGGGTTTGTGTTGTGAATTTTTAGATGCAAAAATTTTTACTTCAAAAATGAACCTTTTTTTAATAGTGATTTATTGTGTTAATACTATCCTGTATTTTAACTTGATTCACAGAATTATAGAAGCACAGAATCAGAGAATGTTTGTTAGAAAGGACTTTTGGAGGTCATCTGGTCCAACTCCCCTGCTTAAGCGTGGCCACCTACAGCCAGTTGCCCAGGATTGTGTCCAGACAGCTTTTGAATATCATCAAGAATGGAGACCACAAACTCTCTGGGCATTCTGTTCTGGTGCTCAGTCACCCTCACAGTAAAAAACTGTTCCTTGATGTTCAGAGTGAGTCTCCCATGTTTCATTTTGTGCCCGTTGCCTCCAGTACTGTCACTGGACACCACTGAACAGAGTCTGGCTCTGTCCTCTTTGTACTGTCCCTTCAGGTATTTATACACATTAATAAGATCCCCCTTGAGGCTTTTCTTCTCTAGGCTAAACTGTCCCAGCTGTCTCAGCCTCTCTTAATATGCTACCGTCCCTTCATCATCATTTGGCCCTTCAGTGGACTCTCTCCAATATGTCCACATCTCTCTTGCACTGAGGAGCCCGGAACTGGCCACTCTAATTTAACTCTAAAATGATGCATCTTCAGAGAGATACTTTTTCCCTTTTGGGATACTGCATCCAGACACTTCCAAAGCTCTTTTTACTTCTAGTCCAAAATCACAAAAAATATTATTGCCATCTGAAACAAATGACTTGAGACTTTCGTTGCTTTAATTTATGCACATAATATTAATAATTACTTTGCAAGTCTTTCCATCTATCTGAATTTTGTTCAATCAAAATGGAAGCTGATGAAATGAACAACAATCTCACGACTATGTTACAACTCCACCTTCATCTAAACCCTTCTACTGCAAGATATCAATTTTATGATCACTTGATTTAACCTTTTTGTGTGGACCTACAGACAGAGTATCTGCTACTGCATATTTAGTGACATGTTTCTTAGTTGTTCAGCACTGAACTTGTCTTCAATGTTTTTCTACTGAAGTCAACACAAAAAAAATGGATCTATCCAAAAGCAAAGAATAATTTTGTGGGTTTTAACATCAAAACTTTTGTTTATGTATTTATTTTAATTAATTAATAAAATGTATATGGTGCATTTAAGCCACAAGACAGTGGAGAAAAAAACCTGAAGTATATTCTGTGGGACCTAGCAGGAAATGAAATGCTCTCGCTATTATAAAAAATGTGGTTTTAAAGGAAACTCATTGTTTAGAAAATACATTAGAATATATGTTTTGTAAGACTTTGACATCCAAAGTGACATCTAAAGTGACTGGCTTACTCACAGTATTATCACAAATAACACTAGCAAGCTTGCTTGTTTTTCTTTCCAGGTGTTTTCCCTTTTGCTATAAACAACAGGAACCTGTCTAGCATCTTTTTACACCACCAGAACTGTGCCTACTATTATGAAAGCCAATCTCATTTTCTCCTTCTCTATGTTTCTAAGCTCTACGCTGGAAAATACTTTGTCATTAACTCAGAATGCTCTTCCACATTTTTCCTGACACTCACAATAAGGTGTGTTTTGGTTTTTTTTTTTCCCTGAATCGAGTTAATGTTATCATCTGGCACACTTCACCCTGTATACCAATTGTGACAGTTTTGCAAGTTTTCATCAGCAACATAGACAGAGAGAAAGTTATTCCTGGAAACATTCCAGGTCAGGTTGGACGGGGCTCTGAGCAACCGGATCTAGTTAAAGATGTCCCTGCTCACTGCAGGAGGATTGGGCTAGATGAGTTTTAAAGATCCCTTCCAACCCAAAGCATCCTATGATTCTAAGTAGTAGAAATTGAAAAGCAAGAAACAAGCACTGCTCTACAGCATTTATTTTAACCCACAACAGAATTCAAGAAAGTTTGTGCTTTCATAGGTTTATTTCAAGATAACATTTGAGAGTTCTATTAGGGTTAAGCATACTGAAAGTTAAGATAGAGCATAGGCAAGCCGGTATGCTGTCTATTATTGAAATCATTAGCAGTAACATGCCAATCACGTGAGTAAACAATCCTTTATGTAGGTTTTTTTTTTGCAGTAATGGCTAGTATCATGAAAAAGAGACATAAGTTTTCCATGTATTCTATCTTTTATAGTTAAAACAAAATGAATTTTTAACTCCTTCATTTTACTGTCAAACCCTAAAAACTCTTGAAAATTGAAAATATGATATTGGAAGGGACTATAGTTCAAACTGCAGCCATCATTTACTCAACTGGCATGGAGTGGAATGGGGTTTTTTCAGTTTCAGTCTTTAACTGCATGCACTATCACCTTTCATACTTTGTAGATATGTCAAGAACCCCTAGGAAAAGGAAGAGGAAATAATTATGGAGTACTCTTGATATTTCAAATGTCAAGAGGAAGAAGGTAAGTTTGAATGTATTATAATGTCTTGCTAGTGCACTTCAACTGTCCTCCAGACGTTACAGCTTAAGAAAGTGGACAGTTTAACTCACTTTGGCAGTACTTCTCAAGCCTGACAAGTAAAGATAAAGGCCAAAGACACTAAGATCTCAATTTCCTTCTCCCAATAATTGAAATGGAGTTACTATTAATTAACAAAATTACTGTGAAATTACAAATTATTTGCCACCTACTAGTTATGCTATTCCTAACTTACAGAGAGTGTAACCATTACTTTTTTGTTTTACATATCTTAGGCATCCACAAAAATACGAAAATACTTCTGAAAAAGTGTTCTCTTCCTTAGATCTTTCAATGTTAAGTTTGTGTTTTCTGGTAAGATTTTTCAAACACAATATCAAAACTTGTGAAATTCTATTCAATTTTAAGACTGTCTTTTTTTCATTGCTGAACATTTCAGTCTATGATCATGAAGCAATAATATAGCTACAATTATTTTAGATCATTTATTTTAGATCATTAGGCCCCTAAATTATAAAAAACACCTGAGTAGTAAAGTTTTAATAAAGCAGCTTGAAAGCTTTGACTGCAGGCTTTTGAGATAAGCATTTGAACCCTGTGAAAGGCTCAGCTTGATATCAGTACTCTTTCTATAACTTTTTTTGAATATGGCTCTCTTCCCTAGTGCAGAAAAACACTTTGGCAATTGTTTAACACTTAGCAAGTATTTAAATTGCAAAAACTTCAATGTGCTCCCTGAATAGGGATGCGTTCCTGAATTAGATGTGTCAAGCTCAATCATTTAGAGGTTTTTCGTTATTTTTCGTGGCAATTTTAACTGGGATTAAATTCCATTTGGTGAAAGTTGTTAATAAAAGAGAATGCACTCTTAATACCTGATATTGGCAATAAATAAGATCTCCATTCATTCTTTCAGACATAGTATAATAATAGCTTCTTTAAAAGAAAAAGAGGCTGCCAGTTTTGAGAAGAGAGCAATGAGGTTGGAAAGCATAGGAAACAGTTTTAAAAATTATTTTATACAATTGATACTTTTTTTTTGAGTGTGAGCTATTATTTGAGAGAGGAAGAGTAGTGAGTTTCACAAGACTAACATCTTACCTAATTTGAGGATTACCCATTGCTGACAAAAACAAGAATCTAACAATTAATTGAGAACAACTAAATGAAAATTAATTTCACTAATTAACTCATTCACTTGTAAATTTCCAATAATTATTTGAATATTGCTGTATATACTTGATGAACAGAAACATGTTACATCTGAGATAAAAAAACATATTTTCAGTTGATTTCTAAACAATATCTGTACAAAGTTTTGGACTCTCCCAATCCATTTATATTTTATATTGTTCCATGTCTACATATTTTATTTCTAATCTAATTTTTTGGAAGAGTTAATCAGAATAATTAACATCAACTTGTAATTGTCCAAATAAAAAATTAACATTATAGAACTACTTCTTTAAAAAAAAAATGTAAATTCATTATCTAGACATAGATAAAAATTCAGTACAAGACTGCGTATATGTGCAGTTGTTCAGGATTTGACATGGTTTTGGTAGTAGGGGAGGAGACTGCCACATTTTGTTTGGTGCTGTTTTGGTAGTGGGGGACGGGGCTGCTAGTGTGGCCCCTGTAAGAAGCTTCTCAAAACAAGCTCCCCTGGATCCTCTGACCAAGGCTGCACCAATCAGTGTCTCTGTGAATAAACCTGTTTAAGAGGGGAAATCAGTTTGGGACCACCTTTTTTGTTTGTTTGTTTTTGGAATACTCTTTCGTTTTGGAGGGGGTAGGGTGGAAGGAGAGGTGCCCATGCAGGAACAAACCATGAGGACACCCGAGGTAGCAAGGAGAAGGTTGGAGACACATGCCGGTACAGCTATTTCCCTTTGGCCTGTGGCGATTTGGCAGGCTGAGACCCTGCAATCCTCGGAGAGCACTGATGGAGAAACAGTCTGGCTACAGAAAGCCAGAGAGAGACCCGCTCTGCAGAGAGCTGGAGAGAGACCTGTGATGCAGAGAGACAGGAAAAGGCCAACGTTGCAGAAAGCCAAATATCCTGAAAAAGGCTATGTCTTTGAGGAGGATTGGCCCTGGGTCATCAGCACTGGGAGAACCGATTCCTGTGGCAGACCCCCATGTGAGCTGGAGACTTTCATGAAAGACTGTGTTCTGTGAGTGGGGTGTCAAGGCAGAACCATGAGGAGAGTTTACCATGAAGAAGAGCAAGTGGTAGAATCTGTATGGAGGGAACAGCACCTCGTATCCTGTGTTCCTCACTGCACTGAGTCGGTGGGAGGAGGTAGTAAAGTCAGGCCAGGGAAGAAGGAAGGGATGGTGGGAAGATGAATTTAAGACCCAGTTGTTTCTCTTACTCTTCTACTCTGATTTCGATTGATTTGCTAGTGGTTTTGTTGTTTAAATTAAATTGATTTTTTTCCCCCAGTTGAGTCAGTTTTTCACCCGTGACCATAAATGGTGAGTGAGCCCTCCCTTGTCACTTGTCTTGACCCTTAAGTAGTTTGTTGTATTTCCTCCCACTGGAAGGATAGAGCGGTTGTGTGGTGCTTGATCACCAGCCAGGTATAAAACACAATAAGCCAATAATTTTGTTTACACTTAAAAGAAATTGATAAACA
The DNA here is from genome assembly GCA_009769605.1 of Bucorvus abyssinicus. Taxonomy (NCBI): domain Eukaryota; kingdom Metazoa; phylum Chordata; class Aves; order Bucerotiformes; family Bucorvidae; genus Bucorvus; species Bucorvus abyssinicus. The sequence goes on along the minus strand of CM020030.1, from coordinate 13,672,522 downwards.
TCGGATTTTTTCCAGGGGAAAGAAAAAAAAAAATCACAGTTCTTCTCTAAAAGAACTTTTAAAATATTCTTTTCCTAAAAAAGACTATTGAATAAATCCTATGAAAATTCCTGCAAATTTTATGGTTCAGTGAAAAATAAATAAAAAATAAATTATTAATGCTTAAATTAGGTTTTTCAATGAAGTAAATACAGATGAAGCAAAAAGACTGTTGCTTGTACAGTGGTTCTGACAAATCATGTGATTCCTACTTGATTATCAGATTAAACGAGTCCTTCATTGTGATCCACTCATTTTATACAAACGAGCAAAGCGAGACTGTCACAGTTTTAGTTATGTAAGTTTAAAGTCTTGTTCCTCCTACTAGTTAAAATATCAAGGCTGTAAAGTTTCCCTGCTTCCATTGTTCTCCCAAATCTTGTTTTACACACGCATGTGAATTTATGTATATTTATTTTCATATTTGACGATTTTTTTTGTTTTGTTCCATGGGAAACAAAGTATAGTCATATATCATTTTTTAAACAAACTCCAAGAACTTCAACAGGAACAACAAAAGTTCCTCACTTTCTCTTGAATGCTCAACTGTTTTCAACACTGTGCAAGTTTCTTTCAGGTTAGAAAGAATTTCCAAAGGGCTGACTACAGTGGTTAGAATATGTTGAAATAAAAAGAAGAAATCACATTACATTAGCCAAAGGGAAGGAGCTTTGGAAAGTCTATTTGGCTTGGGTTATTTCAGAGTTTTTTTGGTGTTGCTGTTGTTTTAAGTTAGACCTATGGAGAAGGCACTTCTTCCACTTTTAGGAAATAAATGTTGGGTTCCCTTATCACCATATTTTGTCACCTTCTGTGCATGTTCTCTCTATCTCATCCCAAATGCAATTGGGAAACACTCAATCAAGCTGTGAAATAACTGGGCCTGTATTTCCATGATAAGAGCAATACTGAGCCCTTGTAGCTGAGACAATTCAAATTTGTTCAAACAGTTTTGGAAAGGTTTCAGGATGGTGACTTAAAGCATTCATTTTTCTTCTTGAAATCAAATTTTATTTTTTTTTCTGTAAGCTTCTAGTGCCAATTCCCACCTAACAATTAGAAAGGTTAATTTTAGCTTTTATGTTATTTCATTTTTTCTCACCTAAATGATTTTTGTCATTGTGGATAATTCATGCACCATACCTAAAGTTCAACACATGATTTCAAAGCAGTTTGCCCATAGGAAGAAAAATAACCACAAGGCTCCCCCATGTGAAAGTGACTCCTTCCTTTCATAAAATGTGAGTGAGCCTAAAAAAATATAATTCCTGTTGATATTGTTATTGTCTCAAGCTCAGAATTGTCAGAGAGATCGTTCTGTTACAGTGAAGTATTTTCTTCAGGTAAACTGCAATAGACTAATATAGTTTTCATTCTGTGGTTGTGTCAGCAGTTTTAGTAACAGCAGTGTCACCTAGTCTTTTATAATTGTTTCAGTACAGGGTATCTTAATGAGAATACCTATTTCTAAATTAACAAAAACAAGACTCTTGCCTCTTACCTTTACCAAAGAGTAATAGATACCCTTGACCATAGAGAAACAGAAGGGGATCATTCACAACTGAGCTTTTCTGAGTACTCCACAAAGCTAACTGAGGGTCTGACCTTAAGCGTGGAAATATCTGGGTTATAAAACAGGGCCAGTTATTTGAAACTTTTGAAAGGTTTTTTAATTTTTTTAAATAGTAATGACAGTTTATGCATAATCATTATTTATGGCCAAGTTAGCAAACTTAATGATCAGTAAGCGCACAGAGAAATCATACAATGAATTTTGCCTTGCCAGAAGTCAAGCAATAATCTGTCAGAGAAGAAATATATTCCCAAAGATGGACATACAAGTGCTGATCAATAGTGTAACTGCTCTGGATATCTGAGGTATTGCTGAATATACCTCATTCATTACTTTTGTTAAATAAGACTTCTTTGACAGATGAGTTTTAGTCTGTTGTCTCTTGAAACACAGAAGCCACACTTGGACATCTCATTGGGGATTTGTCTCCTCAGCATCACATACAAGAGAAATATAAAACTGACAGAGAAAAAAAATGCTACTAGCTCAACATCAAATAAGCAGACTTTTTTTTTTTTTTCTGATGGTCAAGTGTAGAAAGATTAGTACATAAGATCTTGTATTGAAGGAAAAGACATCAAATTCAGTACACATATTTTCTGATCAGCAACTCTGTCCTTATACGTATGGTATAGTTGACATTTTCTTAAAATGCATTTACTGAACAGGATCTATTCCTAACCAAGTTTCTTGTAAATTCCATTTCATTAGCTTATCCTATAATTTGCAGAAAGGAAAAATAAACTAAAGTTTCTTCAGTGCTACTGCCTAACATTTGACATTTTCTTTCTCACACTAATTTGTCTCTAGGAGTTAAACAAAGAACACAGGCTTTTAATAAAGTTTTTGTTTGTTTGTTTGTTCTCAGAGCTAGTTGTAGCAAGCGGCATATGTTGCATTTTAATAATTATACAACAGGAATCAAAATTATTATACAAGCTGGAAGATAGCTTCAATAACAATAAACAGCAACTCAATTTTCATCAGGACTCTGAGGGTATTCTCACATGATTTTAAGATGGTCAGGAAGTCATATACGTATAGAAAAGCTAAATGCATTGTGTAATAAGGATGTTGTGACACATCTTCATTTTCTACCTGTAAATGTGAAGCTGGAATTGCAACCTAACAGTGGTCCTCCAAGAGAAAGTGGATGGCAGAGATTCCAGGCTTGATTCCCCCAAGAGGTCTGCAGTACAAAGGTTAGATATAGAACAGAAGAGGGTAGTATGGCTCTGCAGGTGGCAATTCCCTGTAAGTTGTGCTTGCGTATGCTGACCAGAAAACAGGCTCCCCAAAATTCCAGTTTCTCCCAAGACAAAATATAGTATTTTCTAGGCTGATACAGATATCAAAAAGTAGTCATCATAGATTTAGTGGGGTTGCCTAAATATTTCCTGGTATCTTTCTATCAAAAATAACCCTCCATTCCCACCCTAATGTTTGGTTTTATGCTAGCTCTGAAACAATTTTTATAACTTTATTCTAAAATAAAGACTGTTCTGAACTACTCAGTCTCTGGCCACATATAAATTGATATTTCACTTTACTAGAATACTATAATGTATTACTTTATTTGTGATAACGTTTTATTTCATAGTTATTTGCAACTTGGAAATCATTGCTTCATGGCATCTTTCTTGAACAATTAACACATTTTAATTGGCAAGGTTACCAATAGTAGCATATGATCTGAAAGTGATACAAGTCCACAGATGAAAAATTTTATTTGGATTATGGCTATAATTTGTTTAAGCTCGAAAAGTAAACTACTTTACAAACCACAAATTTAAAAGGAAGTTGCAGAATATATCACGAGGAAGTAGTAATCAGGACTAGTAATCAGGACTTTTTTCCTTTAAAATACTATTTTTTACAAGATACAGCAATACGTGAAAAGAAAATCCTTCTACACTGAATGGAACACATCAAACAGAAACCAAGAAAACACAGAAAAAGGAAACTGAAAATTTTACTACATTTGTCAGTTTGGCAGCTGTTCTCTCTAGATTTCATACTATATTATGCAAACCAATATAAGTCTTATAGTATTGTCTCACCAACTCACAAATAAAAGGCATTAAGATGAGTAAATATTGCATGCCCTGCATGAAACTTTATAATGTACAAATCATTGAAGATGAACAGACAAATCCTTGTGTTGTCTAGGAAAGGAGGATATCTTAATACAGATCCTGAAGGCTTGAGTAAATGTGGAGAAAATAGGCTCTCACCTGTGAAGGAAGGTTTCCATGACAAAGCTGTGAAGCACTGAAGACAAAATGGGGAGTTGTGAACTGTCAGGAATCTCATTGTATATCCTCTGTGAGATAATGAGAGACTTTACCCTCAATGTTTCTCAGTTTTATAGTTTCCATAATTATTATAAATTAAAATTTCCAAAGACATGTAGGCAATATGGCACCTGACTACCACTGACTGTCAACAACATCTAAGCTCTTTCAAAACCTTCATGTACTCACTACTCTGTAGCTAATGAAAAACAGCAATAAATTCACTTGCTGATATTTCTTTTTTTTCCTCCATTTTAAGAGATTGCCCAAACATATTTTGTGAACTCCATATAGTCCTTTAGGCTGCACTGTTACTGCTTCATTGAAGTTGAAGGGATCTGCTGCTGCTTACTGTAAAAAAATTATACAAATCAAGAAGATAGTGAGGAGAACCTGTTCCAATTTATGCTTTCCACTGCTTATTAAAAAAACCCCAAACATATGCTATTTCCCATTGAAAGCCAATCTGTGTTATGGTGCTTTGTTCCTTTGTTTTTGAAGTTGTCTTGAGGTCACATTGCACTGTGACAACTCAAATCGAGTTGTATTCCTTGAAGTCTGCCAAGCAGTATTAAAGAACATAGTGCAATTTGACTCTAACACATGTCATAAGGAGATAGAGATCACACAAATATTCTCTCCAAAATTTAAAAAAGATTCAGCATAAAATGTACTTCTCCTCCAAAGCTTTGCTAAGTTTAGGACTGTCAATTATATAAGAGCTGAAAAGAACAATATGTGACTGTACAGCCAGAAAATGAAGTACGTGGAATCAAAATCTTCTTCCTGTTGCTCTGGCTCAACAGTGAAGTGTTCTAGATCAAAACTTCACATACTGAATGCATTCTTGCACATTAATTTCCTTCCCTCGAGTACCTAGGAAGTAATATAAAGGCTTTTCCAGGAGCATAAAAACACACATCCACAATGCAACTAGCTGGTGTGTAACAAAAGGGAAATCTAAATAGTGTGGGACTTCTTGGTCCTCGTTGTAAAGAATCAGTAAGATACATATTTTAACAGTTCTTTAGATGCCTGTAATCTTGCACATATGCACAACTTAGTCTGGATTGTGCATTGTTCAAGAAAAAAGTGTGCAGTTTAATTTTGATCTGGATCTACTGCATAAAAATGAATATTTCATTTAAATAAGTATTAAAATAAAACGCCAAAAAATATAGAAAAGAAATTTTTTTTTTTTTCCTGAGAAGCTTTTCAGATAGGTAAGTGAAAATATTTTTGGAAAGTTTAGAAAGGAAGAAGAAACATTGAATTTCACAGTACTGTAATGCAAAATTATATATAATTAATGAATGTTTTCCTTGAGGTTTTTAACTTTTCTTACGGTTCATTTGGGAGACTGTAACAACACAAGACACCACAAGAAAAGACAGGTAGAGTTTCTTGCATGAATTATATTCTTATGGTTCTATATTTATGCAGCTATTTTCTTACATTAATGTTTCAGTGAAAAAGTCATGCTTGAGATGGTAGAAAATTAGTTTCAAATTGAACCTACACTGAATATGTTAGCTGTTGGTGGGTTTAATAAGATTCGAGAGAAATAATCTGTGCTATTCCAGAGTTGAAGGGTAATTTGTGCCAGTGGAAAACTTTCTCCTAAGGGCTGTGAAGCTAACACATCCATCCTGGCAGCATCAAGTCCATTGAGCTGTCTCAATAAATACATGATGTTAGCGAGTCAGAAAAACATATTTTTTGGCAATCAGATTCATACCAATTTCAGGGGACATCCATGTGATATTGTTTTAATACAGTCATGAATACTGAATAATATCCAGCTGAATGAATTTTATACCTCAAAGCCAAAAACCAATAAAACACAAATTAGAGTTGTCAAGTCACAATCGTTAAGAAAACATTAGAGAAATGTGAGCTTCAGAGTAAATAGTCTTCTAGGGAATTTCTGAAGACTTCATTACCGTACACCGATTGAAAACTCTCTGGAAAAATAAAATGGTATACCACATCTTTGGCTTCAAAATGGTGTGAACCATGACTGAAGAGCCCCTGAGGAAACAAGTGGCCTTTATAGCCCAAATATAATGTCAGACAGACAAACATTATCCATTGCCAGTATATGGAAAGACACACTGTATCTGTAAGCAGCTCATGCTCTGGTTGTGCGACACCCAGATCCAGAAATACTGCATAAATCAGCCTGTACATCTCAAACCAGAATGGGTTTATATACGAATACTTTATGTGTTTGGTTTGGCTACAATAATAAAAATTCTATCTATAGCATGTAGAAAATCTGATATTTTTCTCAGATTGAAATTTTGAATGAAAGTATCTTCTCTTTTAATCTTATGATTAACCTTAGGCACTTGAGTGAGTACCATAGACCATAGCAAGACCACCCACATCAGTAAAGATAAGCACATAGCTTAATTTGTGATTATCTTTATAACGTGATTTCACTGGAATATTAAACATCCTTTTCATCTCTTCACACAATAAGAAATCAGTTGGTTTCCTCCATGCAGCTTGTATAAAGTGCACTAGTCTAAAAACCTCTTTATAGAAGTCGACAAAGCACGTCAAAATTATTCTTTTAAAGAAAATAATTAGTACTTGAAATCTGAAGCTAAAAACATATTTCATCTGATTTTGAAATATACTTTATCAAATTAAATAGGTGTTTCATGACAAAACCCTTTCCACAGATGAGCATCATGAATATTATTGTTCCAAACTAAGCCTATGTCTATCTCACTTACTCCCCCTTTTTGTATATATGTGTTTTCTTTCGTTGCTCAGCAGTTGTAGACCATTATAAATGTTCAGCTAGTTTTCCCCCCAACATTCTCAAGTATCTAGTGCCAATGTAACTCCAATTTGACTTTTGCAATAGGTTTTCATATTTAAATTCATTCTTCTATACACTTAACGCAAGTGGTTAAAAAAATACAATATTTTTCATGACATTTATTTAGATAGAGAAAAAGACATTAACTATTTCAACGATTTCGTATAAAGACTAAATCATTGGTTAATCATGTTTTTCATCACAAACTCCCCAATGATTCCAAAATGATTTGGAAATTGTCAATGTGTTCCCATCTACTCTGAAATTTGAAACAATTGTTTCAGATTACATTGTGAACACATTCTATTTAACCATGTTGTGCCTTCTAGTTGGTAGCTCCTTGTACTTCACACAAACGATTCTTTCTTTGATGTTTGAATTTCTCATTCTCATTGTCTATTTTGAAAATGAAAGGCTTTTATGGTGTGTGGAGTAAAAATAAAATAGAAGCAAATGTAAAGATCAGAGAGAATTAAGTACTAATAGACTTCTGTTTTGACTGACATTTCATTGAGTGACTTCAGAGAAATCTGTTATCAACAAAAGGCCATCAAAACAGAAGAGTTGCAAATACATTGAACAAGGGTTTTTTTTCAAAAGGGTAATATTATTGTGGCTATTTCTATTCAATACACGTTTCATACTTGAAGTATCTTTTGAGAAAAAAGCCAAGGAATTTATAGATTTTAATATAATGGTCTTCCATTAGATTCTAAGTGGCAAGGGTGAGCTGCTGAACTTAATCTTTCTTTCTTACAATTACTTAGAGGAAAAACCTGACATTTTAACTATATCTAGTCCCTTTTTGACTTTCTGATCCTATAAAAAAACCTTTATATATAATACTGTAACAACAACTTTTGGCGTAGTAAGAATAAAAACTCCTTCAGAAAACCAATTACAACTGCATGCTGGGCTTTTTCATTGCATAATATACAAAGCATGCCCCAATTTATTTCTATATTTATTTATTGTAATTTGAGTTCAAATTGTACCTTTTGTTTTAACATGCATTCAGAAATACTATATCCTACTTCTTATCTATTTTCAATCTTTTTTCCAGCTTCTATCTTCTTGTAGCTAAAAGAAAATTCTTTTGTAATGTGATGGTGACTAAAACTAATAAAGAATGATGTTCAATGTGTTGTCAATATGAAGCTATTCCCCTGTTATTTTTAGTAAGTAGAATTTCCCTTCATTAGCCTATTAATTAACCTACACCTTCTACCAAGGGAAAAATTCTAGCCACTTCTCTTGATAGAGAGATAATTTCATCCACAATTATCTGGCAAGACCTTGAGAAATTTAGGGTAAAGATGAGTGGCAGTTAAAAGGTATGTAAGATAATGTAAAATTTCACATTTCATTAACAGATATATTAACATATATCATTAATTTCATATATCATTAGCTTAATGTACTCCACAGTTTTCCCTTTTAAAAATTAATAACATTACTGAAAAATGCATTTGCATTTCCTCTTTTCCTTTATCATATTCAAGAAACCATTACCAAAACATTTTCTAGGCTGGTACTTTGTATGCTATCTTTTCAGACTCTTAGGAACTCTAACAAGTGAAACCAGAAGTACAGATCTAAGAAAATAAGAGGGTGGACAGGGACAACTAGTGTCTTTTCTCTATTCTCTCCACATGAAACATACAAATAAGTTATACACATTCAATGATGTCAAGGTTAAAATATGATGTCAAATTATTTAAACCTGTGACAGTTATGATATGATAAATACAATGCATGTTTTATCACAGATTGCTTTTAAGAAAGTCAGTGATCTCAGTAGGCTCTTTAGTTCCAGACAAAAATGTCAAACCTCATAGCTTGCATAGTGCAACATTTCTATGGATATAATATTAATTCACAAAAATTAAGTGAACTATGATAACAGAACATTTAAAAACAAGTAGAAAAGAATGTTCCATTAGAGATTGCATTCTCTTAAACAGCATTTCAGGCTCTCGCAAATGTGGTAAATTTGTTTAGCCTTCTGTGTTACAATGCATAGATCCACAGAATTAGCGAGTTTCTTATTTGGCCCAATGGAAAATAAGTTTGATTTTTACGAAAATAGCAATTTCATATAACAACACACAAAATTTTGTGATGTTCTTGATATTTTTCTCTGGATGCGTTCAAAGAAAATTACTCTTACAGTGAAAAAAGTACTGAGATTCAATGGAAATTTATTCAATTTAGCTATTCTTACTATCAGGAGCAATGGTGTAGTCAGTCCTTTAGAACATGCCATAGAATTCCTACTTCCTTTGGGGCATCTCAGTAGTCAATGTCACCGCTTGTGATTTTGTGCACAGGTACCTGCCTTTCCCAGAAGGCAACTGCGCATTTTGAAAACTCCTAGGAAAAGAGGAAGACTTGCGTAATAATCTCAGGAACATGGCAGGGAATACACTCATGGTGAAAATACTGTGTCATGATTGTAGCTAGTGAATAGTGCCACAGTGCTATTGCTCATAGTTCAGCGTTCTACTACACTTTTCTCCTTGCAATACTACATCCCAATTTTTCCCAAGCCATTTAATCAGCTGTTTGGATTTTAATCCCCTGCTTCAGTGTGGTTTCAACCCTTCTCACCTTGGTGTCATATGTAAACTGAACAAATGTCTCATTGTTCTCGTCCTGTCTAGTAAGCATCAAGGAAGAATCAAGCTAGGAATTAGAGAGATATGGAAATCACAGAGTAGATTGGTTGTAGAGTGGATAGGGCCTCTGTGACTGAAGGGCTTTCAAGAACAGATTAGAGAAACACTGTTTAAGAATGAGCACATATGGTCATGCTTTCAGACAATTTAGGTGGCTATATGCATTATTCTAGTCCCTTTTAGTCTTGCCTTCTCTCATTTTATAACATCCTACACAAAAACCTGAGTAAACACTCTAAGCTTTGAAAGCAAACATGATGTACCATTGTATAGGTAGCTTGAAAAACCAATAAAGTGTGAAAAAATTACAAGAAATTTTATGTTCACTTGGAAGCAATTACAGATTGAATCCTCAGGAAGGCCCAGAATAGTTTGAAGATCATAGACTCCAATGAAGCAAGAAAAATTCTGCAATGCCTTTAGGCCATTTTATTAATTTTGGATAGAACCTCTATTACACTGTTTATTGAAAGTATCTCTCTCAGAACACTGCTGTTCTTTTGTAAATCTACTTTACAACTCAATTTCATGTTACTGTTAGGAATTTTCACAGCTTTTTTGTATTGATTGAAGTAACAGAACATTTCTTTTAACTAACCCAAACTTATTTTGATATCTATTTTTAATGATAAAGTAATTATCTCCAGGCAACCTAATGTTTGTGTGAATGCCAAGTCTCCATCTATCACAAATGACCTGATCTATTTTTTCCTCCGCTAACTGGCAATGCCGTCTGACAAAAATTATTTGCACATGGTTAATTAGTTATGGAAAATGACCAAAATCTACAACTATTGAGCTCTCATCTGGTGTGAATGTTTAAGGGAATAGTTAATATATTCACCTTTTCTGTATGCACTCTAAGAAAGCTTGTGCCGGACTTTCTACATGTTCAGAGAGGACAGGTGCAGAGAAAGTACAACGTAAGAAAAAGAGAGTCTTTTGGTCCCATCTAAAATAGTTGCTGCATACAAGCAATTAGGATGTTGTACAGAGTCTGACTCTTGTGGGTACAGAATATACCGACAGAACAAGTTTTTGTTTTTCTTCTGCAGTCCTAACACTATGCACATTCCAAATTTTCGTTAGTAAGAAGTCTTACTGATGCAGCATGTACAGCAAAAGCATATAATCTGCAAAATCAAAGCACAAGTCAATCCATAAAAAAAATCTAATAGATTTTATTTAGCTGTCATTATTTATCCCAAATTATTAACAACTCTACTCATGCATCTAATCTGTATTTAGGAACATAAGTTTTAGTGCATAAAAGTGTAAGGAAGCCTAACTTCGAGGCTATATATGGTAAAAAATTCAGAATGGCTCTGGAATTGCACTAAGATCTGTTTATTTAACTGCTTTCATATAGACATTTTTATTAAGATTAAATTTCCTTAGTGTGTTATGAGTCAGATACAAAGTCTCTGGTATTACATAAACAATCAAATAAGTATGAATTATCATTTTTAATTTCAATGGACTGATTGTCTAAACCTTTGGGTGCATTATTTCGTTCTTCATTGGATTTTAAGCTATGTAATTACTGACTGTTTGGATAAAAACGCACAGGCATTATGATATCGTTCAAATAAAATAATAACATCAATGGTGTCTGAATGTGCTTAAATAATTTGACTTACACTGCATAAGAAACAATTTTTGACAAACAGGATTACATTTCTTTAATGTGTTTATTTGAATAGTCACAGTTCACTGGTACCACACAAATTGTATCTAACTCTCAGCGTGCAAATAGTATTGGTTTCCTTTCAAAATGGGAGGCATATTTGCAGGTGAATTTCCTTTTCATTAGCTTCCTATTTGCTGAGACTTGAACACAGCAGTGTTCAAGCAAGTTTGCTAGCTGTCCCACTGGCCGTGAAGTCATTAATTTATGATCCCACAAAAACTGGAGTTGACATACCGTAAGCACCCAAATGTCGCACCAAGATAAAAGGAGCTGGGGTAAACATACAGGTGACTGGAGGGCAAAAAAGGAGAAAGAATTGCAGGAGGGCTTTTCCTCAAAATCAGTATTTTTCTCTTCATTGCCCTCCAGTCTATCCCATTGCTCAGTTGACACCTTTTTTGCGACAGTGAAATTAACATATTAATAGGAAAAAACAGGGGAAAAAAAAATCCATCTAACCGACTGTATTTGGTGCTTGATTGGAAAGATAGAGCAATTAGAAGTCTTACAAACTTTCCTTATTTATATATTTACACATACACCTACAGCCACGTGCAATATGTAGTACAGAAGATCCAGTAGAGGACAAACACCCACTTGGGGAAAATTATGAAATTCAACTCTTAGAGATAGAAGCATTATTGTTTTCCTCAATGTTTCCTACTCTCTATCTTTCTGTTGATGTTAAGCGACTTTCCATGGCAAGGGTGATTCATCAGCCTGGGTTTGTTTTTTTCTTTTTCTGCAGCATTGTGCAGAAGCTGTTGATGGTACTACTTCTGGAAAATTTTCTAGAGTACATGCCTACTCACTCTTGGACTAAATGCAACATCTCCTACATTTTCTGTACCAAGGCAAGCACTGAACTTACATCTCATGCAAGAAAAATTTACTTTCATTTTAAAAAAAATTAATCAGATTTTTTAAATAATTCTTTCTCTTTAATCCTGAAGTGAATTTTTTAGGACATTTAGTTTTCTTCTAAGAATAAGACGCACTTGATATTTATGGTTTTATTTTTAAAAAAGGCAAAAGAAGCTGAAGTGAATATTGTAGTTACTTTCTTCTTATATTCACAAAGTTGTAACCTTTGTTTAATCTAATTTCACTGAACTGTTCCCAAATACAAGCTTCCAGAAAAGCAGCCCCTGATCAGGGATTTAAGATGAATTTCTGTAAGAAGTTCTTTAAAACAGCATTCTTATGTTCAATCCTAGTCCTCATTTTAGACAACGAGCTGTGATATCAGTGGGATGAGTTTATTCTCATCCTGGGCAGCTTCTACACTGAGGACAATGTAGTCAATCTCTATTTCTGAGACTTGCATCCCCCCTGTGCTACATGCAGCAGCATATACGTGCTAAGCCTAGCCCTGTAGCGTGCCAGAAGTATCCATGCAGGAAGCAGGAGTACAGGGTATATGTACCGTAGCCTTGAGGCAGGGGTTTTAGAACAAAAAGTGACAGGGCATTAAAGTTACTGTTGATCTCACCTAGTTTTGTTTGTAAGAGAAGACACAATGAACACCTCAGTCAGCGACCTAGCATCCACTTACAAAATTCATTAGCCTGCCCTATTTCAGTTATCTTGGGATGTAAAGTACTATGCCCCCAAAATACCTTTCCCCCTGCTCCATTCCCTTCCCACTCAACAAAGTGAACCTAAATGCATGTGTCAGACATATATTTGGGTATATTAATATTAACATTTTTTTTTCTCCTTAATACATTGACTAAACTGTTCTTACGTGCAAGAGATTAGGACAGAAGTTAGCTTCCTATTATTTCTATTTGTTAGACTATAATGGGAGCATTAAACTGTACTGTAATTTGGCATAAATTCTTTCCTCGATGAGCATGATGTTTTTATTAAATGGATGTTAACATTTAATCTAACTCATGCCATTGTCAGTTATCTACGAGTACCTTTTACAGAGCAAAATTTCTATAGTTGTTTCATACAGCTAACCTTTATATCACGAAGAACTGCTTCATTAGAAAAGAGCTGTTATGGTTTAAATGTAGTTCCACTTTAGAGTTGCCGAAAAACTTCAGAAGAAGCTATTTCAATTCCTGTTTATTGACCTCAATCAAAACTCCTCATGGTTTGCTTTTACAGGTTCCCTGAACAGAATTGAACTTACAGAAATCGCTAATGTCCCTCTCAGGATCTCTTGTGAGTTTTCCGGGGTTTGGTTTTCTTTGCCTTTTTTTTTTTTCTGTGTGTGTGTTGAGGGGGTGAGTTGGATGTTTTTTCGTTTGGTTTTGTTTTGTATTTACATTCTTTTGGTTGTTTCTCTTTTCTGATGAACGCATTTAGTCCCCTCAAGAGAAATATATCCTTTGCCAGTCACATGTGTTTCTCCTGTTTGTCCTTGTTCAGTATAACTGCTTCTGGTGTAGCATTTTCTGCAACAAGCCTTTCACAGTCTTCTTTACATTAGCAAGGCTATTTCTTTTATGCATTTAGATATTTTCCATCTTATTCCCTATCTGAATGGTTTTGATTACCAAACTAAGCCAACGTGATTTGTCAAGTCCTGTGTGTAAAGAATTTCATTTTACTCCTCTTCCTACAATTCATCTTTGAATCTCTGTTACTATATCTTTTTTACGGCATCATCTAAGATTTAGTATCTCTTACTTTTCCACTTTCTAACTCAATGAGTGATTTCAACTCCTGCATTTGTCTCTCACTTTACATACATCCTGTAAGTTTCAGCGAAGTTTATCATATGCTTAAATTTAAGAATTTCATTAAATTTTGCTATGTCCAGTAAAATTAAAACTAAAGAAGTAAAAAATAACTTTCTGTCTCTAAAACATCTTTCTTTTGCTATAACAGCTTTCAAAAATATCTTTAGATTGGAATTTAAGCATGCTTAGCTAAAATAAAAAAAAAAGTAACAAACAAAATGCCCCCTCCATTTTCTTCAGGGCTTTACATTTTTTGGTTGAAAATCATTATAGTTCTTAAACAACTTCATAAGTAAAAAAGGTCATTTTCTCAAAATGTGACTTTTTAGTATGGGAATAAAGATTTTACCTGAAAATCCTGAAGAGTTCTATTCTCTGCTTTAGCAAAGAAAGTTCAAGATTCTTCATATTATGTTTATATACATAACCTCTAGAAAAATTTTCAGGTACTTTGAAAAGACTTTTCAGAAGTGTTTTAAACTGACATTTCCTCTATTTATGAAGAAACAAACAAGAGGATCAGCTTAGTCTACTGCACCTTCAGGATCACACAAAGTGCCCTCCAATGATCCTACCACATAAAAACATAAGATAGTACATAATTTCCAATCTCATTCATTAGTGTTTTTATGAAGATAGTCTAGCTATTTGAGCAGATTGGAAACAATTTGTAAACATACTTTACTTCTTAAAAAATTCTATATTTTCTATATAAATATGTCTATTGATCTTTTCCAGTGCATTTTATCAATACAATCAACTGAAGAGTTTATTCAAATTAACAGTGTCTGCGTCATCCTCCTTATTTTTTATTATCTAGAAGGAAAATTCTGTAATATGAATAGATTTATGTCTTTATGCCTAGGCCTGATATAATCAAGCAGTAGCAACCATGGGAGCATGAATTTTATTGAGGTATGAACTCTGAAGATGTATTACCAGCCAGTCATCACCAGTAGATAATAAAATGCAACTAACTCTGGTAAGTCAAGCAGATCTTAAATTTCATTTTGTCAAGGTAGGAGATATCAGCCTGGCTGCAGTAGGAAAGGGAGGATGAATCAGTTGCAATGTGGACTCATTGATCTTTGAGCTCTTCATTCTGACTTAGCCTCTTTTTGCATTCTGACTCTTGCTGTACTTCCTCTGCCCAAAGCATAAAGTCTAAAGAAATTAATGCATCATAGCTTTAACTTTATGACTGCTTTGCAGACTAAAAATTCTTCTTGTTCAGTGAAGAAAGAAGATGTCTAACTGTTCACAGGGTCAATATTGGCTTCCCCTCTTCTACTCAACATTGAGAAGGAAGGCTGTGGCGATGAGGGGAATGCCTGTACTAACTGCCTTTTTTGTTAAGAGCACCAAAGTAGAAAAGAGAGGCAGAATTATGTAGTGCCATGCTTTGATTCTCTAGGATCAAGACAATCCCTGTATTACATTTACTATTGAAGTAGTCAACTGGTATGTGACTTCAGCTGAAAAATTCAACTACATACTGGGCTAGAAACAAACAAATAAAGATCAAGTGAGACTGGTTGTTCACAGTTTTGGCTGGCAATACTGAATTGAGCCTTCAGTACTGTACATTTGTTTGCTGGACAGACAGTAATAAGCCATCCTGGAGAAAAGAAAAGAAACAAAATGTTTAGCACTTACCTCTGCACCTTTTCCCAGATAGTTTTAGTTTTCTTGTTCAACACCAGAGTATACTGAGTCAGGTGTCAACTCAGCAGCACACAGCTTGCCCTCTGACTGAACGTATACTGACAACAGTGAACACAAGGTAGTTACATAGAGGGTTGTTATTAATATTTAGCTAAAAGTTTTGTTTGTAATTTATTAATTGGGGTTTGGTTCCAGGCTTTTTATTTGGTTTATTTTGTTGGTTTTTTAATAGAATCTGTTCAGGCGACAGGTGTGTATATTTGATTAAATTTTTTTTAATCATAACTGTTTAAATTTTAAATGTGTTTAAAACATTTAAAGATATATTTTCCTTTTATCTTCTTTTACTGATTCTTCTTTCATTTTTGCTTTGTTCTATTCCAATCTTGAGATTAAATGACAAACAGAAATACAAGACCACAGACAATTAAGCGGTCTTACCTACTCTAAGAACTGCCAGGTATTGGAAATTGAACTAACTATTAGTGTAGAGGTAAACCAGAAATTCATTGTTTGAGATAATATGGCACTAAAAAAGCACAACCTCTTTGGGTTTTTAATAAATACATTATGGGACATGAAATCAGCTAAAAGCTTTGCAGAGGCATCTCTTTGCAGGTATCTCTTTGTAGCCATGGAAATTTCTTCATTAATCCAGAAGCTCTCCATATAGCACACAAAATGAGTGGCTTAATCCAACATAAAAAGGGCAACATTAGGAGACAATTCTATTTTCTGTCTACTTACATGTTTGGCTTAAAAGCTGTATATGTGTATATATGCGTGTGTGTGTGAATATACATATGCATAACACAAATTATATGTGCTGCAGAAAATTATGATTTAGCTGAGATGTGGCTAAAGCCCTTTTCTTATTTTTATAATGATGTAATCACTTTCTGAAATCAGATTCATAGTTTAGACTCTTAGATAAATTTTGTTAGTAAATTGATCTCATTAGAACTTAAAGAAAAAAAAAGTTCGTCCTCATAAACAACATCACTGATAGGTAGAAATGTGTAATAACACTAAAAAAACATATTCTCATATAAGCACATGGCTCAGTGAGCTGGGTATTAAAACGCTCAGTTACAATAAATTATCATGACTCTACCAGTTTCAGCTCAGTTATTTTTGTGCTAAATAAAAATGTATCATCAAATATTGTATAAGATACGATAAAATTTTGGGAGTCAGTAAAACAGCACTAGTAAGTATATACATACAAAGATAGATTAAAAGTTGTCACACAGAACAGATTTAAGAGTATGCTGTCCTTGCAATCATGAAAAACACTTTAAAAATGTAGGAACTACATTTTTAGTAGTAGGTTTTTACTAGTAGTAGGTATCACAAAGTTCTGTGTAAGCATTATAACATGCGGCAGAATACACTGGTTTTCATCCTTAGCATATTTTAGAAGCAGACTTTTAAGATGTAGCTTTCTAGCTCTGGCTCTGTGCACCTCATCAATATCAGTATCAACAAATAAGAATAAAAATCCTTCTTACAGCAAAAGCCTAAAGAGGCTGAATGATCTGTAATTCAGAAACATGTATTTCTCTTCAATGTCTGAATTAGGATGAGACATGCAGAAGCAGAGCTTTAAAGCTAATGAGGTGAGTTAACAAATTAATTAAACCATCTCAGGTTTTCCTTGGGCTTCATTCAGAGGAGAGAACTGAATTATGGTTTTATATTCCTTGTGACTGCTACAGGCGCTGAGTCTTGCATTCAGAGGTGGGCCTTCCTCAGTCAGGGTCCTTATGTATATCTCCTTCAGAAGCCAGGAGATTTATATACTGTAAGAAACTTAGATGGCAGCTGATTTTGCGACACTGCAGGATGACAGTTAAGCTGATATTCTGAGGATCTAAATATAATATTTTTGTGTTTAAGTTGGGAATTTGATCCCGAAAACCATTCTCAAGAATTTGTTGGATTGTCGTGGACAAAGCAGGCTCAACACAGGAATTTAAAATTATTCTTTAATGACCAATTAAATTAAAATTTTTGGGGGGGAAAAAAGAAAAAAAAAAGGACAACAAATAATTAAACAAACACTTCCTCCTTTCTAGGCACAGATTCCTTTGTTTTTGCTGAGGGTTATACAGTCTCTTCCAGTTCCTTTGGTTAGTCCTGTGGTGTGCAGGAAGTTGAGGTTCGTAATGGTTTGTTTCTGCCACTCCTTGCTTCGTACTGGTTTTCCTTCACTGCTTTGTGTTTCTTATTTGTTCCCTTTGTACCAACATGGGATTCTCCATGTGTCAGGTCCCTCAGAGGTAACCCTGAACCTGTTTGGGCTCCTCTATGGTTCACCATCCCTTTAGGAGCACCCTCACCCCACTGTGGTTTCTTCTGCGGACCACAATCCCTCTGGGCCATCCCCAACCTGACATGGACTTCTCTATGTTCCACAGTCCATTCAGGGTCATCCGCATCCTGATATGGTGTCTGGTGTCCTCCACGGACCATGATCTGCCAAAGATACGTCCTCTGTCATGAAGCACCTCCTTCCAGGCATGCATCTTCAGCCATGCCCCTAGTAGTATGCCTGTACGTCTGTCTTTTCTGTTTCTCCTTCCTTTTCCTCACACAGGTATCCTTGCATGCCTGCTCAGGTATCTCCTTCTGTATGTCCTTCTGTTCTCTCATGTGTCTCCTTGATGCATCTCATGCCCCTCATTGCTGCTGCCCTTTCTTAAACATGTTTGAGCAGCAGTGACACAGTCTGCCTTGTCTGCTGCAGTGCTGGGGCCCAGTGGGCAGTTTCCACTGGTTGCTGTGCCAGCCCAGGACAGTTCATGGACTGCCTCTACAGCCCCTTGTCAACCAAACATTGACAGATATACCCAACAGATGGTCTCAGTGTAAAACCTCAGACATAAGCATATGTATTAGATTTAATTTTGATAGGTTTGTTTGGTTGTTTTTTTGTTTTTTTGTTTTTTTAATAGGAAAAAGAGCGTAGACAATTGGCTTTTTTATTGAGGTGATATATCTGTGGGTTTAGGTTTTCTAAATTAAATTCCTTACTTGTTCTACAAGGAAAATAAAGTCTTCCTGGCTTAGTTTTTCTTGCACAGTAAATTGGACTGGTCTAATTTTCCAGACATTTCTTTAGATAGAATATCATCATTATTACTGAACTTACATTACTGCAAGTTTGACTTAGATTCAGTTAGCTGTAGTTTAAAAAGATATTCTTGTTCAAATTTGTAGTCTTATGTCTGAAACAAGTTTGGGAGGCTTTCTGAATGCTCTACAGCATACACTGAACCTTTATTTTCCAATACGTGTGTCTTCTGATAATTTTTTTGAAAGAGAATTAGTGCATAGCAAACAAAGGAGGGTGAGCTTATCTTACATGAACTGACTGAAAGAGCTTGGCTTGTTTAGCCTAGAAAAACATAAGATAAGAGGGTAGATGATTGTTCTCTAGAAGTCCATCTGGGAAAAAACACAAGGGAGAGAGAAGAGCTATTACATCAGCACTAGAACAAAGGTATGTAATTTGGCCTGAAAATTGCATTGTAAATTAGAAGATGATTTCTGACCTTGAGAAAATGAAGTTGTGAACCAGCACCTAAGAGGAACAGTAAAAAAAAAAAAAATCAAAAAAATACAGACATGGACTAGGCCTAATAAATGGAGATGTGAGTATATGAACAAGATTACATCATGAGTAACCTACAGTAGCAGATAATTGGACCTGATGATTAAGGAAAAACCTCTTGCATTTTTTTGTTGGTTTTACTTGTTTCTTTGTTTGGGGTTTTATTGGTTGGTTTGTTTTGGTCTTTTTTTTCAAGTTGTTTTTTGTTTTGTTGGTTGTTTTGTTGGGAGCAAAATGCCCAGTCATTATCAACTCTCTTTGGTACTTGTTTCCAATGTAAATGCAGCTTTCCTCCAACTCACTGTATAATGAAAGGGCTCTCCAAAATGGAACATTTGCAATAAAAGAGAATAAATCTTCACCTCAGCTGGTGTCAGAGGAGTTCATCTGGAACATGGAAGACATGGAAGATATCAGCCACTGTTACATGGCACACACTGTTAAAATTAATCATCTCACTCTAAATAGGTAGAAGAGGTAGAAATTTATTCCAGAGTTGTTCTTGATGTCACTGTATGCTTTAGCTGTTGAATTAATGTCTTTGATGTTGAATAGTCTTTTGATCTCCCATAAGCAAACAAACCTAATTGCTTTTGCCGATGTAAGACACATTCATTCTTTGGCACTTCCTTCATCTGTAAAAATGCAAAAACCTGAGGGACACTGGCAGATGTGGCAATTCAATATTAAATGCAATTAGTCTTGAGACTTAGCCAAGTAATGTACCTTTCTGGTATTATATTACTCTGTAAGTATCAATTCAGTTTTGGAGATCTTCTGTTAGACAATAATATTTTGTTTTGTGAACATCTTAAAATACCTTTTCACACACACTGTGATGTTGAGAAGGACAGTTGTTTCATCTGTTTGAGATTTCAATTTTCAGAAAATGTTTGGAAAAAAAAAGGCTTTATAGGCTGGGCTGCCAATAAACTTCAAGTCTTCAACACAACAAAATAATTTTAATGCTAAATCAATCATTCAATCAAAGACATACACTATTTGCCATGACCTCTCTCCCTCTTCTTGCTCTCCACCCTGTACTGAAAAACTGCACATCTGATGGTACTTCTTATAGGACAGCAACTCCAGTTGCATGACAGCTGTTCTGAAAGCTAAATTCCCAGCTATATCTGAGGCCTATCTTCAGAGGTTCCAAAACCTATACAAATGAGACCTAGATAATGAGAAAACCAGAGGAAAAAATGGTATTGACTCAGAGTAGATATATATAATTTCTGCAGCACTAAGGGAAATCTGTTCAAAACTAGCTGCCGTTTGCATCATCTGTTCAGTTGTATATTTACCTCCTTCCCAGAAATATGTGATTTCTGCTAACAAACAAAAGGTCACTACTATTTGAACATCAACTGTTCTTGTTACAGACCCATAGTGAATGTTCTCCAAGTGCCCCCTGAGCTTCTTTAGTCCACAGAAATTTTTATGTCTACATTTACAGTGATATTTTCCAAAATAAAATGTTCATATTTGCTTGGTTTAAAAAGAAATCACACATGACTACTGCTGTATCAGCCATATCTATGATATGGGCAAGGGTGAACACAAGTAAATTAAGTTTAACACATCTGTTTTCAACAACATGTAATTTCCCCCCTTCGAAATTATAGGTTATCTTATTTATTTATCTATCACCACACCATTGAATTATGTTAAAGAAATAATTCAATATCTAGCCAGAGACTAATAGGGTTGTAATTGTATCTGAAAAATATTGTTCATTAACGTCTGAAAATATGGCTTCCTCCATGTCTCACACCACTAGAATTCGTCCTGTTAAATGGAATTAGTAAAATGTACCTCAGCTACAGAACAGGATAAAATTCCAATATAGGAAATTTTCTAAAAGTAGAGAAACAATAAAGATGCAAGAAAGGAAACACTTTTTTTTTTTCAATTTCTGTTGCAAAATAGGCAGAGGTCTTTCTGTCCACACAAGCTTCTACACGTCTGCTAGAAGTTATCAGCTCATAGCATTCATTAATACCCATATAAAACAAAGCCCAGAACCATTTTAGGACCATCCAATCATACCTAGTCAGATTTCCTGCTGGGACCTGAAAGTGTTTTATTCTAGCTTGCAAACCTCTCCTCTCCTTTGTGGGTCTGTGTACGACTCAGATAAAATACTGATGTGAGCACTTGTTATCCTGATTTAAAGTTAATTTAAGTCAGTGGGGATTGCTCCACTGACATTAATGGGTTTTGTATTGGGCCCTTTTAGCACACTGGCAAGACCCTAAGTCTCCAGGCAAGTCTCCAAGATCCTTCAAAAGGCAAGACAAGCAGTCTCACTAAGTGAGTAGAACATTAACTATTCCCTTCTGATGTACTACTACCTTTTTAAAATATATGTTTGTACCAAAGTATCTTCTATCTGTTTATGATTGATACAGGGACAATCAAGATATATGGTCAGCCACAGCCTCACAGCTTCTCCCTTTTCCCCAAATAGTTATGATATGTTCCAGTAGTTACCCAGTAACTGGGGCTCACATTATTTCTTCAACTCTCAGACACTCTGGAGAAATAAAAATAAAATAAAATAAAATAAAATAAAATAAAATAAAATAAAATAAAATAAAATAAAACCCACTAAACCACTCCACTCTGAATTTAATAAAAGAATAAATTTACTGTATGTACTCAGGATCATGCAAAGAAATATCATGATAATGCAGAATAGCTCTTCCTACAGTAGGAAAGGGATGATAAAATAATTTCTGATTTAAGGACAGAATTAAAGACTGGTGTTCTGGTTACCGGCACCTTTCCTTGCCTTTAACCAAAAAAAGGTACAATTAACATTAAGCATGACTGAAACTGTGTGTGTATGCATGTTTAAATACAAAGATAGATTAGATGGAGGAAGAATATGTGGTTTGTATGGGAATCTTGTTGTTGGTGTCTACTACAGGCTGCCCAAACAAGGGAAGACTATTGACTAAGCCTTCTTATGCCACCTACAGGAGGCATCACTCTCTCAGACTCTCATCCTGCTGGGGGACTTCAACCACCCCAACATCTGCTCAAATAGGAGAATAATGAGCTGTAGGCAATCCAGAAGACTCCTGGAGTGCATCAAGGATAACGTCTTAAGCCAGGTAATAGATAGCCCCCCCAGAGAAGATGCAATACTGGACCTGATGGTCATCAAAGCAAGAGAGCTCATCAGTGACATCAAGATTGGAGGCACCCTGGGCTGCAGTTGTCACACAATGGTGGAGTTCACAGTCCTGAGGGATATGGGTCAGGAGAAGAGTATAGTCAGGACCCATAGGACTACAAACTTCTAGCTCTTAAAGGAATTTAGTCAATAGAATCCTGTGGGAAAAGGCCCTCAAGGACAAAGGAGCAGAACAGAGCTGGCAGATCTTTAAGGACAATTTGCATAGAACACAAGAGTTCTTGATCCCCAGGTGTAAGAAATCAGGCAAGGAAGGAAAGACATTGGCATGGCTGGGTCGAGACCTACTGGTCAAACTAAAGGTCAAGAAGGAACTGCACAGACAGTGGAAGCAAGGACAGGTATCCTGGGAAGAGTACAGGGACACTGCTCAGTTGTGTAGGTATGGGGTCAGGAAGTCCAAGGCATGGCTGGAGCTGAACTTGGCAAGGGATACAAAGAATAGTAAGAAGGGCTTCTACAGGTGTGTCATCCAGAAAAGGAAGGTCAATGAAACCATACCGCCCACCAACGAACGAGACTGGCAAACTGGCAATGTTTTGAAAAGAAGGCTGAGGCAGTCAACAACTTTTTGCCTCAGTCTTCTCTGGCAACTTCTCTTCCCACACCTCCCGCATTGGTGGACTACAAGATGGGGACTCTGGGAGTAAAAACCCTCCCACTGTAAGAGAAGATCAGGTTCATGACCACCTGAGGAACCTGAACGTATGCAAGTCTATGGGATCTGATGAGATGCATCTCAGAGTCCTGAGGGAATTGGCTGATGTAGTTGTCGGGTCACTCTCCAAGATATTTGAAAATCCTGGCAGTCGGATGAAGACTCACCCTGGAAAAAGGAGAACATTGCATCCATTTTCAAGAAGGGTAGAAAGGAGGACCTTGGGAACTACTGACCTGTCATCCTCACCTCTGTACCTGGGAAGATCGTGAAACAGATCCTCCTAGAAGCTATGCTAAGACATTTGGAGGACAGGGAAGTGACAGTCAGCATGGCTTCACCAAGGGGAAGTCTTGCCTTACCAATCCTGTGGCCTTCTATGGTGACATGACTACATCAATGGACAAGGGAAGAGCTATGGATGTCATCTGTCTGGACTTCTGTAAAGCCTTTGACTCAGCCCCCCATGACACCCTTCTTTCTAAATTGGAGAGATATGTATTTTTTGGATGAATTGTTTGGTGGGTGAGGCATTAGAATGGTAGAGTCATAGAAACATAGACTCATTTAGGATGGAAAAGACCTTTAAGATCATCAGGTCCCACTGTTAACCTACCACTGCCAAATCTACCACTAAACCATGTCCCTAAGCACCATATCTATATATCTCTTAAATCACGCCAGGGATTGTGACATAATAGATTCTCTGGGCAGCCTATTCCAATGCTTTACAACCCTTTCAGAAAAAGATTTTCCTAATATCCAACCTAAACCTCCCCTTGCACAACCTGAGGACATTTTTTGTCATCCTATTGCTTGTTACTTGAGAGAAGAGTCCTCACTACATCATCCACCTCACTACAACCTCCTTTCAGGTAGTTGTAGAGAATGATGAGATCACCCATGAGTCTCCTTTTCTCTAGGCTAAACTCACTTCTCAGTCACTCCTCAGAAGACTTGTGATCTAGACCCTTCACCAACTTTGTTGTCCTTCATTGGACATGCTCCAGCACCTCAATGTCCTTCTTGTAGTGACGTGCCCAAAACTGGACACAGCATTCAAGGTGCAGCCTCACCAGTGCTGACTACAGGGGGACAATCACTTCCCTACTCCTGATGGCCACACTATTGCTGATACAAGCCAGGATGCTGTTGGCCTTCTTAGCCACCTGGGCACACTGCTGGCTCATATTCAGTCAGCTGTCGACCAGCAACCCCAGGTCCTCTTGCTGCTGGGCAGCTTTCCAGCCACTCCTCCCCAAGCCTGTAGCATTGCAGGGGGTTGTTGTGACCCAAGTGCAGGATCCAGCACTTGGCCTTATTGAATCTCACCCAGACCATCAATCCAGCATGTTCAGAGTCCTCTGTAGAACCTCCATATCCTCAAGCAGAACAAGACTCCCACCCAGCTTGGTGCCATCTGCAAAATTCCTGAGAGAGCACTCGCTCCCTTCACCCAGATAACTGATAAAAATATTAAAGAAAACAGGCCCTGATACTGATCCCTGGGGAACTCCACTTGTGATCAGCCGCCAGCTGGATTGAACTCCATTCACCACCACTCTGTGGTCTGACCATCCAGCCAGTTTTTCACCCAGTCTACAGCTACTGAAGCTATGAACAGCCAATTTCTTCAGGAGAATGATGTAGGAAACAGTGTCAAAGGTTTTACTAAGGTCCAGGTAGATAAAACCCACAGGCTTTCCCTCATCCACTAAGGGGGTCGCCTTGTAATAGAAGGAGATCAGGTTAGTAATTGAATCAATTAGAGGTGTTTGAATGGTTGCATCCAGAGATAGTGGACAACAGCTCAATGTTCAGATGAAGAACAGTGACAAGTGGTGTTCCTCAGGGGTCCATATTGGGACCAGTACTATTTAGTATATTCATCAATGACATATGCAGTGAAATCGAGTGCACCCTCAGCAAGTTTGTTGACGACACCAAGTTGAGTGGTGCAAATGATATGACAGAGGAACAGAATGCCATCCAGACGAACATGGACAAGATCAAGAAGTGGGCCCATGTGAATTTCATGGTGTTTAACAAGGTCAAGTGCAAGGTCCTGCGCCTGGGTCGGGGCAACTCCTGGTATCAACACAGGCTGGGGGATAATGGGATTGAGAACAACCCTGCAGAGATGCACTTGGGGATACTGGTGGATGAAAAGTTGGACATGAACCATCATTGTGCACTCATAGCCCAGAAGGCCAAATGATTCCAAAAGAAATTGTATACAGAACAACAAACAAGATATTAACAAGTTTATATAGGATCAGAAAACCAGTGCAACAAGAGTTAAACTGCAGTTAAGGAAACAAAGACAGCAATTAAAGCTACCAGGCTGCTCAGTGGTGGCAGAAATAGCTGCAGAGCCAGCAGAGCACGTGGCAGCGGCAAGGGCTGGGGCCGCCGAGGCAGCAGTCCTCCACGCGCGGGGTCGGGCTGGAGGTGTTGGCAGTCACAGCAGTCGGGAAAACAGCTGCGCAGGATGGCAGCAGCAGGGCTGGTCAGAGGGTCCAAGCAGAGGCGAGAAGGTGGGTGGCAGCCTGTCTGAGCGACAGGCAAGAAAGAGGCCGGTTTCCATCTGCATGCCGTTCTTAAAGAAACACTGAGCCCTCCAAAAGCTCCACAACCAGCAAAATGCGCTGTCGTACATGGGGGGAATACATACTGGCTGTTTGATGTGTCCATCAAAACCAAACAAACCTTGTTTAACGTAAACCAGGACAACTGTGTCCAGCTCTGGAGTCCTCAACACAGGAAAGACATGGGCCTGTTGGAGCAGGTCCACAGAGGAGGGCCAGAAAAATCATCAGATGGATGGAACACCTCTGCTGTGAGGGCAGACTGAGAGAGTTGAGGTTATTCAGCCTGGAGAAGGCTCTGGTGAGACATTATCGCAGCCTTTCAGTACTTAAAGGGGGCTTATAAGACAGATGGGGACAATCTTTTTAGTAAGGCCTGTTGCATCAGGACAAGGGGTAATGGTTTTAAACTAAAACAGGGGAGATTCAGACTAGATATAAGGAATAAATTATTTACAGCAAGGGTGGTGAAACACTGGTTCAGGTTGCCCAGAGAGGCAGTAGATGTTCCATCCGTGGAAACATTAAAGGTCAGGTTGGATGAGGCTCTGGGCAACCTGATCTAGTTGAAGATGTCCCTGTTCAGTGCAGGAGGGTTAGACTAGATGACCTTTAAAGATCTCTTCCAACTCAAAGCATTCTATGAGTCTGTGACTTTATGATACCATGATTCTTGTAAAAGTGACAGTGACCAGGTGAAGCTGAGAAATAACTATATTTAACGGTGTCACGGTTTGAGCCAAGACTTCCTTGTTTTGGAAATGTGCCCAATAGAGTATCGGGATTATTTCATACAAGTTCCATAAACACGGCATCACATTGGCTAAAAGTGCAGGTCAAAAGATTTCTTCCGGCAGATACTCCTTAAAACCTGCAGCCAGGAGGAGTCTCCTCCTCTTTGGACACCGGACAGCTTTGGAGAAAGAGCCACAGCGAGAGGGCTGGCTGCCGTCCAGGCCGAAAGCCTGCGGCCTGCCCCCCCACCCGGGGCCTAACTCAGAACTGTTTCTGTCTCTCGGCGCCCAGCCCTACTGTGAATTGTTGTGGGACTCGGTCAGTATCTCTCTCGTATCGGGTAAGAGAAGAGATATTTTTCACTCGGCGAGAATCTACCGCTGGATTCGGACGCGGGGGAAGCTCACCCCCCTTCGCGTTCCGGCCGCGAGGGCTTCTCCTTATCTGCATTTGAAGCCACTTCGGTCAGGAGTGTCCTTGAAGTTTTTCTTTTTACAGACACTGGAAAAGATCTCCCCGCGAACTCATTAAAATACTTCTCTAAGCTGTTAAAAACTTTTAATCACTTGGCCCGCCGCCATTTTGGATAGACGCCATCTTCTGAGCGACCATCCTCACGTGACGTCATCTCCTGGCCTGTGGCCAATCGGCCATAATTGTAGTTTTTTTCCTTTTCCTCCCTTTGCAGTGTTTTAACTCTTACTGTATTGTTTCCTGTTTTGCATTTAATATATAGTTGTGTGATCTGATAGTACTTTAGAATTTTTATTAAAAGTTTGTTTCAGTTTCCCATCCATATATTCTGAGATTTGAGTTTTGTTTCCCTTTTCCCTATATCAGTAAGGGATTTAAGGAGCGTTAGGGACCTTGGGCTCTACTCGGAAGCTCAACCCCTAACAAACGGGTATGATAGGTAACATATTATTGACCTTTTAGAAATGTACATAATCACTGGAAATCTTAGTTAATCAATGTGTCTGCAAGTACACAAATGAAAGCCAGAAAGCTCACTACTGCCTGTGATCTATATTGTCCAATTGCACTATGGCACACAGTGGAAGGTTAAAAAATTAATAAAGTTTGTCTGCAAGTCAAAGAAAGAAAAACTGCAAATTCATAGACTGCAGGCAAGGCACATAAAGTCACATTCTGTAGCAACAGAAGAGGTTAATTTGTGATGACTAACTAAGAAATAAAATTCCAGAGATGGAAGTTATTTACTATGTCCTTAATAAAATTGAAATAAAAACGTTTACATGAAAACCTCCAAAATCCTGCTATTATATATAACAATTTTTGACATTTTCAAGACTGGACAGAAATGGTAAACAGAAGACAAAAAGAAAGATCAATGAAAAAGTCTGGCAGAGAAAAATACTACTTAAAATAAGAAGGAAAAAAAAGAAAAATAAACCCCACATAATTAAAAGCTTGTCTTCAACCTGGTCTACCTCCCTAATATAAAACTCAATGAACTAATAACTTTCCAAAACCTTTCTGCAATGCAAGAAAACTTTGTAAAGCGCTACCATCATGCTCATGTCTACTGAGAAATCCTCTGCACTTCACAACTTTCTACACCAAGTTCTTTTAGACCTGTTAAACCCTACATTTACACTTGGTGACACTTGAGGAAAGTGTCA
This sequence comes from Bucorvus abyssinicus, assembly GCA_009769605.1. Taxonomy (NCBI): domain Eukaryota; kingdom Metazoa; phylum Chordata; class Aves; order Bucerotiformes; family Bucorvidae; genus Bucorvus; species Bucorvus abyssinicus. Next base: position 13,644,609 of record CM020030.1, on the reverse strand, counting down.
TTGGAACATGGAGAAGGGACAATACCAGCCAAGGCTCTTATCTTGTTGTAATGGGTTAAGATGGTGCCGGTGGGGCTGAGACTCCTGTCTCCTTCCCTTCCTTTTCTCCCTGAACACTGGAAAACTTTCTCGCAGCTTTGTGGGGGAAATGCCATGGCCCTCTTGGCTTCTTATCGGAGCTGAGACATGTCAATCAAGTGCCTCAGCAACTAAGCATTTAAAGAGCCAACACTCCCCCGGCACGCACATTTGAGTTTAGCACAGGACACAGAGAGAGATTTCCATCAGACAGAGAGAAAATGCAGTTTCCTCCACGCAGCAGTAAAAGACTCCTTCGCGGTTAAATTTCCCGTTTCCTCGTGGGGGTGGAAAGGGGCACGCAAGGCATCCCCGCCTCCACATCGAGAGATCCACTGCCGAGGGACAAGAGGAAGGACCGTCCGCGTAAGCCGGTGATGAAGTCGTCCTGCCGGGGCCAGACACAGCGCTGGACTGTCACCCGAGAGATGCATGACCCCTGCCCACGGACCGTGGAACTGTAGATGCGGAGCCGTCTCCTACGAGGGGTGAGAGGGAATGACTCTCTTCCGAAAGTTTGCCTGGACAGTTCGTTTCTGGACTGGAACCTCAGAGGTTACAGGGACTGCAGCTCTCCTCCCCACGTCCTCCCCCCCCCCGCTTTGGACTGCGACCATGTGGCAGGGGTTTTGTTTGTTAAGCAGGGGTGTGGATTCAACGGGAGATAATGTATATTTATCTGAATATACTTATTTATGTATTTATTAACACCTCTCTCTTATCTCTCTCTCACATCATTGGTCCTGTTTAAATGATTGATTTATGGTTTTAATTGCATTAAGCATTAAACCACTTTTGTTCCACACCTTTAATTTAAAACCCATGTTTCACTTGTTTCCTTTTCCCTAAAAAGCCTAAACAATCCTGAACATGCCCAAACGAATCACTAAAACTCTTTTGTGTAGCCTTCGGGTGGGTTCATATGCTCCCTGAGACTACATAAAGTTGCAAAAGAAAAAAAACCTTTTGGGAATTCCAGCTTTCTAATTTCAAACTGTGACACTTATTGAACATCTAAATATTTAAACAGTAAATTTAAGACCAAGGACATTAAATTCTATATATATATAAAACCTCTGACTCAAAACTCAACTAAATCACAGAAACATTGGCCAAATAATAACTAATAAAAAGAATGAGGTGACAGTGACTGAAAAAAAAAATTAAATCAAGCATCCTATTTTTAAAAATAAAGTATGTGGAAGAAACAGTGCATATTTTAATGAGAGAAAACTTAACCTACTTAATAAATATATTTTAGGAAATGCTAAATGTCTCTGAATTAGCTAAAGAAACTAATGATTAGATACTTTCCCTAGTGTAAAGAGCTCCGAAATGGTTGCTCTGGGCAGTGAATGTGATTGCACATTAGAGAAATTCCTGGTACTGCTGTGCTCTAATTTTTTGATCAAAACCACCAAATAAATTGTGTGAAATTTTTCAGAGAGAATTTGTAACAAGTTTAGTTGATTGCAGTTTCTGTTTGAAAGACATGAAATGTTAAAGAATGGAAAGAATGATTTTGATAGAGCTTTGTAAATTATTCAGAAAGCACAATTTAAAATCCTGTTAATTTAAGGTTCGATTAGATTTCTTTTTTAAAAAAGCAGGAATGTGTTTGTATATTATGGACCAAGAATACAGCTGCTAGATATTAAAACAAATCCATGGAAGTCAATAAAGCTAAGGTGAATTTCACAGTTAAGGGATTCCCTCTTTATACAGAACAAAGAAACATACTCCTCAGTAAAACAGAGAGAACATGAGGTGAAAACTATGCAAATTTAACATGGAAAAAAATAAGCATGGTAACAGAGAGGCAAATCATGTTGTCTCCCACAAAATTTTACTAGCAGCACCTAAGGGAAGACAGGGGACTATACCCATCATACCTTTTGTCACATAAAAAAGTACAATTTTTCCCCCTCAGTAATTCTTGAGTTATTCCACTTAACATCCAAGGTTTAAGATAAGCTTGAAAGATATCTGATGGATAGGCTTTTATAGAAAAACAAGTACAGCATCACTAGTCACTGAAACACACACAAAATTATTTTTCCAGGCTAAAAAAAAAAAAAAAATATCTCTTTCTTATAGGAGTAAACATCAATGATAAGATACCAGGCCTTTATAAAGAACAGAGCAATCAATGGGTTAACGTCACTTTGGGGAAGGAGGAGAAGACTATGATGGATTATCTTTATTCTTGGAAACCTTATCAATCAATTCCCTAGTCCCTGCAAATAATTTCGGTTTATAAAAATAAGTTCTTAAATGTTTTGTTTTGTATTTTCCATTGAAAAGTAACATACTCCAGTCAATGTAGCTCTAGCTGAAAATTCTCTTGATTTTTTATCTGGAAAGAAAACAAAAAAAGAAAACCCTTAGGAGCAAACCATGCAGAGAACCACTTGAGATCTTGTGCCTACCCTATGTGTGACCTACACCCTATCTTGGAAATCTAATGCTGTTACAAACACCCAACAGGTTTAACATTCTTCTTGGAAGAAGATAATTTGAACTTCAACTTAACAGTTTCATTCAGCAAGAAAACAACCTTTAGGAATCATAGTTTGGTAAGCTTATTTAGTTTCTAGTCAATAAATCATCTACAAGTGCCACTTAGAAAGGCTTATTTTAGGCTTTAAGTCTTTAATAATTGATACATTATTAATTGCTCTTTGGTATCCAGTCATATTTTGCCTACTAACAACTTAGATTATATCTTTTCTAGACTGATATGAAAAGTTCTTTATACTTGTAATTACTGTGAAAAAAACCCAAAAGTTTTATCTCCATCACATGTAAATATCTATGTCCTTGTGTATTTCAGGCTTAGAAAACTATGCTTCAAACAATAAAACCAAATTAACAGCTGTCAGCTAAAGAACAGTTCTGAATAGATTTTCAAAACCAGTAGCAAATCTATCTAGCCTCACATGTGAGCTACAGAACTAATTTTAAAAAAGGCAACATCATAATTCAGTTTTGTCTTCTGTCTAAAATGTTCTCTATATAATTCTCACTGCACTTCATATGGAAATGAAATGGCAAATCTTTGTATATTCATTTTAGAAACTGTTCTATGCCCTAATCCCTTACATTGTTTTAGGCTCAAAAATGTTACAAGCAGATGTAACAGCCAATATAAAAATTTCTTATTTACCGTGTTAAAATTTAATCTAAGTATAAAAATCAGAAAAAAGAGTATTGCTTACTCAATAATGCTCCTTCCAAAGTTTCACATTTCTCAACAGTACCATCAGTGACATACCTCTACTGCCTTACAGAAGCTTCTATAATGACATGATTTAAAATACGTACTTTTTATGACATAGTTGTACTTCCAGCTAAGATGAACATACATAGAACTATCTACAGCAAGGAGATTAGAAAAGCGAGGACACTGCTGGAACACCAAGTTTATTACAGGTATTATAACTCCTTCCTCCAAAAGTAAGCAAAATGATCCATACATATACTCTAAAACTGTATTTCCTTTCCTTTCCTTTCCTTTCCTTCCTTTCCTTTCCTTTCCTTTCCTTTCCTTTCCTTTCCTTTCCTTTCCTTTCCTTTTCCTTTCCTTTCCTTTCCTTTCCTTTCCTTTCCTTTCCTTTCCTTTCCTTCCTTTCCTTTCCTTTCCTTTCCTTTCCTTTCCTTTCCTTTCCTTTCCTTTCCTTTCCTTCCTTTCCTTTCCTTTCCTTTTCCTTTCCTTTCCTTTCCTTTCCTTTCCTTTCCTTTCCTTTCCTTTTCCTTTCCTTTCCTTCCTTTCCTTTCCTTTCCTCTTCCCCTCCCTCTCCCCTCCCCTCCCCTCATCCCCTCCCCTCCCCCCCTCCCTCTCCCCTCCCCGCCCCTCCCCTCCCTCCCCTCCCCTCCCCTCCCGCCCCTCTCCCTCCCCTCCCCTCCCCTCCCCTCCCCTCCCCTCCCCTCCCCTCCCCTCCCCTCCCCCTCCTCCTCCCCTCCCCTCCTCTCCCCTCCCCTCCTCCCCTCCCCTCCCCTCCCCTCCCCTCCCCTCCCCTCCCCTCCCCTCCCCTCCCCTCCCCCTCCCCTCCCCTCCCCTCTCCTCCCCTCCCCTCCCCCTCCCCTCCCCTCCCCTCCCCTCCCCGCCCCTCCCCTCCCCCTCCCCTCCCCTCCCCTCTCCCTCCCCTCCCCTCCCCTCTCCCCTCCCCTCCCTCCCCTCCCCTCTCCTCTCCGCTCCCCTCTCCTCTCCTCTCCTCTCCTCTCCTCTCCTCTCCTCGTCCTCCTCTCCTCTCCTCTCCTCTCCTCTCCTCTCCTCTCCTCTCCTCCTCGTCCTCTCCTCTCTCCTCCTCTCCCTCTCCTCTCCCTCCTCTCCTCCTCCTCCTCCTCCTCCTCTCCTCTCCTCATCCTCTCCTCTCCTCTCCTCTCCTCTCCTCTCCCTCCTCTCCTCTCCTCTCCTCTCCTCTCCTCTCTTTTTCAGGTAATCTGCACCACTGACTAAATCGAGAAACAATTATTTTGGGATGCTTATTAGCATTTGACCATAATTTCATGGTATAACGAGACACATATATCTGAAGGAAAAACTATCTTACATTTGCACTAAAAAGGAGAAGAAAGGAAGGGGGTGCGCATCAGGATGGAGCAGTATAAGAAGAAAGGGGTCCTTGAATAGAGCTTTCTACTACAGCTGCGTTCTTATACCTGTGATAAAAATACATAAAAGGAGGGCAATACTGACAAAAAACAATACTTAGGGATTAGACCGTCTATTATTTGTCCCATTTAAGTAAAAACCATTATGCAGCATGATTGCACAGAAGAGTACTGACCTGGTGGTCTGTGAAATGGGAGTGAATAATACACTCAAAAGAGAAGTGAAATCTTCCCCAATGGGAACTTTAATACCTTCAAGTTGTCATGATTTGCTGTTTTCTATAGGCAAAAAGGCATGCTCATTGCACACTCTTTTTTTAAGGTGTTAGACCTATCATCACTTTTACCCCAAGTGACTAAATCTGTATTTATTGCAAATATTGGCTTCTTTTTGAATTTGACAATTCAGAAGGGAGGATGCTTGAGCCACGTGGAGCAACTACAGTAGCAACTCTGAACATTCATGCCATGATCCATAGATGTGTGATGGCCCTGTTTTTAAACTTGTTTTAAATACATCTCTGCCCAGCTGAGATTTTTCACATAAATACTGAAGCTGAGTTTGGACTGTACCTGAAATGCTTGTGTTACTCCAGTAAACAGACATAAGCTCTCGCTTGTGTTGCAATAAGGAAACCTTTGCCATAAAGGAACATTTCTGAAGGGGACACCCTGTGAGAAGTCTCAAAACATATTTGGACATTTATCTGTAGTTGCTCATTACAGTTATATCAAAAGAAATTCCACGACCTTTCACTATACAGAACAACAAAGCATTCTGTTTAAGACACAAAGCATGCCTTACCAGTCTGATGGTTTTTGATGATGAGATCAATGACTTGGCATAGGAAGACAAAGAGTAGTGAACCTTTTTTACAGACATCAGGAAGAGTTGCCTGTGCTTTCTTACTCATTTCATACTCCTTCAAACCTCACTACATTGAAACTTTAACTGGACTAATACTTACTTATCTTGCTTATTTACAGAAGCAAGACCTTAGCGCTAGCTCCTACAGTACCATTATAGTCCAAATGGATATGACCTGGGTAGGCGGACAATACATGAATTTACCTGGACTGCCAGCCCCAAAGAGTTGCAATCAGCAGTAAAAAAATCCAATTGGCAGTCAGTTGCTAGAGATGTCCCATTGTCTAGGTCTAAATTGGGATGGGCAATTAATAATAATAATTATTAATATTATAATAATATAATATAATATAATATAATATAATATAATATAATATAATATAATATAATATAATATAATATAATATAATATAATATAATAATTAATATAATATATAATTAATATAATAATAAGGGCAGGCCTGGTTACACTTTGGGACCTTGGGAGACTGAAGAAATGAGTTGACAGGAACCCCATGAAGTTCAATGATAAAATCTGCATCTGTAATAGAATAAACCCATGCAACCATAAAGCCTGGGTGTCAAATGGGTAAAAGTAAGCTTTGCTGAAGGTCCAGTGTCCTAGTGGACAAGCTGAACACGTCAGCAACATGTTTTTGTGGCAAGGAAGGATAAGGGCATACTGGAGTAGTACTGCTAATACTAGAACAAGTATAGCCAGCAGGTCCAGGAAAATTATTCTTCCACCGTATTCAGTCTTTGTGAAGCCATGTCTGAAGAATTGTGTCCACTTCTGGGCTCTCCAATACAGAATAAACATGTACATACTGGAACAAGTCCAGTGGTTAGGGACTGAATCACATGATGTATGGGAAGAGGCTCAGAGAATTTGTTTTTTTCAGCCTTAAGATGAGATGGCTCCAGAGAGACTGTATTGCTGCTTATAGAGGCTGTTCGGTTTCCATCCCTGTCAATATTCAAAATCTTCCTAAACATGGCCCTGAGCAATTTGCACTAATTAACCTGCTCTCAGCAGGAGGGTGTACAGGAGGACCTCTGGAAAGTAGGTCTCTTCCAACTTTTGTGACATTGATTCTGTGTTAAAAGAGCAAATCAACTCTTCCAGGAAACAAACTGTGCACAGTGAAATTTCAGGATTTCAGTGAAATGAAACCAAACAAATTTGTCTGGGAATCTGCAGCTAAAAAGACAAGAACATAGCCCAGAAGTTATACAGAATCCTCATGTGCCAGCAACAATTAGCTCTATTATAGGTTTTATTGACTGACGCCGCACATAATTAACTTTCAATTTTCTAGGAAACAAAATGTAAATTTACTGGTAAGCAATAGAAAACTGCCTAGGCCTATTGGGATGGCACCAGGAGTGTCATTACTCATTAGTGAAAGCAATCTCAACAATAATAAACATTTATGGATATTCACAGTGGAATATGCAAAATAAGTTTGAGCAAAAAGTAAGAAGATAAAAAGATAAAGGGAGAGAGAACACGTTTACAAGAAGCCTAAAGTACTTGTGGTAATTGTGACAAGTTACCCTGGGGGAAATAAAAAGGGGTTTTTTTAAAAAAAAATTAACAAAAATAAGTCACATAATCTTATTCATAGATTCCTATAACTTTTTTCTAATGATTCTAAGAAGCAATATGCAATTAAGCATATGCAATAAGTTTTCATTTTCTGGTGGTGTTTTTTGGGTTTTTTTCTGTTTTCCTCTGTAGTAGAAGGAAGATAGAGGAACACACACAGGCATTTAAATTTGTCAGTAAAATGGTTATTTCCCCCTCAGCCACATTCATAACACAGATCAAACAGGTCAGCACTTTAGGAGCACCTTTTGGGCTGTCCAGTTTTATGGTAACATTCTAGATAGATCCAGATCCCGAGATCTGTAATTTTAAAGCAGAATACTGCTTGCTTTCTGCCAGTGTCTTAGTTCTCTTGCCTCGTTTCCTTGCTTTGTTCTGCATTACTTCAGTTCTAATCTCAGCATTCACTATTTCTCCAAGAACAGCCTTCTAGCTAAAAAGTTTGGAGCTTAACATGCCAGTGGACCAATTAACACACACACCAAAAAAAAAAAAAATCCATGTTTGTGTCACCTGACAATTATGTCTTCCAACTGGGATATTCAGCTATCATACAAGCTTTGAATAATCTTGCATTTGGGAATACTTTCCAGTAAATAAAAGTCTAATGAAATGGACATGTCAGAGGCTTGATAGTGTACAAAAATTATCTTTTGGACAACTACTCTTCATCCATACATAAAACTTGGATATTTTTCTACTTTTTACAAGCGGGCTTTTTTTTTTTTTTTTTTTTTTTGAGAATGGACAGTGACAGCACTGTTTCTCATTGCCAAAGGGTACAAGATAGGACTTATTCAACATGTAGATATGAACCAAAGTGAGCCCAGAAATTACGCTGCAAAACATTCTTCAGAATAATTCAGACTTTTAAATAATTCACTGCTGAGAAAAGCTACCAAGAAAAATAATTTTGGGCAGACAGTAAAAACTTTCAGCTCACACTCACTTACTGTTTCAAAGAGATTATGTATTAAAAAGAAATTCCTGAAAGTAGAAATTAACAAAAAGTTGCTGTTTTTTTAAAAGTATGATGCCCTCATAAGAATTTATTCTTATATACTTGCTTTGAAAATTTAGACAAAAGTGAGCAAAAAATGAATAAAATAAATTGAATAATTTATTTTTGAATGTAGCAAAAATAAATCAAAGTACTTTTTCAGGTTATTAACAGGCCAGCACTCACTTGGAAAAAAAAATGTCTTGAATCAGAAAGATTACAATGAGACATCAGGAAGAGTTGCCTGTGCTTTCTTGCTCATTTCATACTCCTTCAAACCTCACTACATTGAAACTTTAACTGGATTAATGCTGCATTTTTTTTAAAAAAATTGCAGAAACTAAATTAAACAGACCCTTCACCTCCAATCTTGGCTGTCCACTTGCTTCAATTACAGAGCCATAGCATTTTCCTGTCATTTTAGAAGGGGCCATTTGTCTGCAACTCCAAAAAATGAACAAATGCTACTCTATGTGATGACACTAATTAAATTGAAACTGAGATGAGAAAAATCACTAAGACCTCATTCGCCTTAAAGCCCAAATATATCACCTCTCATAAAACCAGTTTCCCAAACTAAGGAGCAAAGATCCGTAACCTTGATCTCCCGCATTGCCACTGAAATGGCTAATAGCTACTTTTAAATGCAAATTCATTTTCTTACAAACCCAATTTAAGTGTCATTCAATTTTCTTATCTGTGGCCATGTGCTTAAAAAGTAATTACTCTTCTAGCATATTTGATTAAAATGATGTTATCTATGGTTCTAGATGCATTAAGTGTGCCATTGATCTTAATACTAAGCGAAATTTCGATAGATGAGTCTCATCATGCATTTTCCTGTTTTGCAAGTTGCATTCTAACTGGTATAATGAAACACAGATGAAATAGTTATCCACCAATCCCATCCATATCTAATTGACAGATATAGAAAAGTATGTTTGTTTCTTGTATTTTTTTTCCTAATAAATACCATCTCTATTACTCGTAATGATCAGTAGGTTGTAAGTGTATGTCTGAGGTTAAACTCTTCTCTTGGATCTCAGTCTTCTCTCCAGCTGTACATTCCCACAGACCGCATGTGCCCGCTATAGAAATTCTATGATAAGAAGTCAAGATTCTAAGAAAACTTTAATTTTCACATTCTTCAAGCACCGTTTCAGTCAGTATTTCAGACCAGGTTCATTGAGTTTGTCCATTGATTATACTAAATGTGAAGCTATGTTGTCTTCTTGACTGATAAACAAATAATTCTTTAATTGCATGCTACAATAATACATTTTCTAATGCAAAGTGTTGATTGTCATCATTCTTTCCCAACCGAACTATGGCTGTTAAAATTTGTCCTTATATTTTTTCTATTATCTTGGCATTCTTAACTCCTTATTTGCCACAGGCAGCTTGTATGCAGTGCTTACATCTGTATCTATAAGAAAATCGATACCCAGTATTGCATTTTTCAAGAAACGTGTTGTAATGGGTTAAGATGGCGGCAGGGGGCCTAAGCCTCCCATGCCATCTTCTTTCTCTTTCCCCTAAGCGTGCAAAAAATTTCTCACAACTTTTGTGGGGGAAAGGATGCCACAACCCTCTCAGCTTCTCATTGGAGCCGAGGCATGTCAATCAAGGGCCTCTGTGACTAAATATATAAAAAGCCGAGCCTGGGGCTTTTCCCCGTGTGCACACATTGTATTTCCCATCCAGGACCAGACAGGAGATCACATCAAGAGAGAAAGCGCAGTTCCTCCACACAGCAGTAAAAGACTCCTTCGCATTTAAATCTCCCATTTCCTCAAGGGGGTGGAAGGGGCAAGTCCTCACCCCCCGTATCAAGAGATCCTCCGCTGAAGGACAAGAGAGCTGACCTTCCCCAGTAAGCCGGTGATGAAGTCATCCTGCCGGAGCAGACACAGTGTTGGACCGTCGCCCGAGAGACACACCCAACACCCAACAAGAACTAGATAATAATGTCATAATACGAGTTTATGGAATTTTGCCTAAAAACAATGAAGATCAGTGATTTCACAGTGATTCTAAGTGTTGGTGGTGCAAACTGTGTTGTAACTCAAAACATTATGAAACACTATCCCCAAATTCATAAAATTATTTTCTTATGACTAGAAGAATAAAGAGAAAAATCAATATAATTTCATTTATTTAAGTAATAGTGATGGAAGCTTATTACCTAAAAACTGATTGGGATGTAGACCTCACATTATATTATTGTTGTATTCAAGAAGTTTCATAAATTAAAAAAAAAAAAAAGGTTCTTTAGTGCTGTCATTTTGAATTATACCTTAAGTTGTCTTCAAACAGGTCCTGTAGCTAAAATTGAAGCTTACGTATGTTAAAAATTACCAGAACATACTACACTAGCTGACAACACACTCGTGTTTTGTAATCTTTATACTCTTGCACATTCATTTTTCTTTGTTACATGTAAAAATGTCTTATTTATAAAATTTTGTGTTAAATGATAGTTTCCTGTAATAGTCTCTAAATGTGGCAATATCTTAAATAGAGTCTCCAGTGAACAAAGTAAATCATTTCGGCACTATGACCGTAGAGTGCGGCAGTCTGCTGTGACAATTTTCTTCTCTTCAAATGATCTAAGATACCATCCTTAGAGGAGAAGCCCATTCCTAAACTCCACTGAAATAAATATTAGTCTCCTGGCTTGTTCTTTCATATTTTGAATTAACTCAGCACCTCTACTATGAATGTGGACGGTCACAAGTTCACACTTTGTTGTTTGGTATTTTATATTTTGTCACTGTTTCAATTTATTGCTCCATTCTAAGGAGAGAATTAGTTCCCCTGCACGTGAACAGTGTTTCTGTGCATAACCATCATACCTGGTTATGCACATACCATCATACCAGTACAGCATCTTTGAATGGAGATTAAATGAAACTAACACAATTAAAACAATGAACTAGCATTTATTAGTACAGGATGAAGCTTGTAATTTTTTGTTTGACTGGATGATTATTTTTGTGTTTTTTTTTTTTTTAACATGTGGCTATATGCAGAACTTACATTGCTACAGTGTCATATGAAGTCTGAAAGAGAAAATGTACCAGTAATACTTATACTAACATTTGGGGCTGCTCAACATTTTTGAAAAAAACCCTTAAATCAGGACCAGCTTTAGTGCATAACTTTCCAGAAGTTTTCCATCTATTTACTGTGCTCAAGGTACATTTATTTTATTTCCAAATTCCCATAGCTGCATTTAAAAATTATCTTTATTAAAGTATCTCCGATTATATAGATTCCTATATTTAGCGAGCGGTTTCACTCAGCTGCATTTTATTAATTTGGATTAACATCATATGCAAAATTGGAATTCTGTATCTTAATATAATATCTCATAATTGGAATTCTTGAAAGTCACCAAGAAAAAAAGCTGTATCAAAATGAACATTTTTATAATAGTAGCACAGGTACATCGAAAGACAAGATGCCCCACAAGAGATCCTTTGAATTAGCAGTGAAGAAAATTTTCAGCACAGTTATGAATTAGCATTTATTTAATTGCACATATACTATATAGTAGCAGAAGAACGGCTTCTATACATTATTTTGGTTTAAAGGCACATTTTTTGAAAAAGAAATGAAAGAAAAACTCTTGAACAGTTAATAGTGACAATAGCATTTATATATACAATCTGACAAATATTCTCTTTCATAGAAGGGCTGAAATCTTTTTATTGAAACAGTAAAATGTTATTTTATATTCTGGGAAATAAAAGCAATTTTTTTCCAGTTTAGAAGTTAACAAAGATTCTATATAAAGATGTATCAAGGACAAACTGCCACTAATCCAATAAATTTAGTGTTTCATTGTTAGAGGATAAGTGCTTGCTTTACTGAATTTTTTAGAGCTCAACTTTAATGTGTTGGGAGAAGAGGGAACAACAAAAACAAAATAGCCATTGACTACAGAAGATATATTTCCCTTAAAAACTCCCAGTAAGGTTTTCTTATTTGCTACTCCCCAGTGTGCAGCTTCAAAGAAGTAAAACTGATGAATACTGCTTGCACCAACTATCCACTTTTAGAGTAGCTGCAGAGAATGTAAATAATAGCAAAAGAAAACAACACATCTGAAATGGGATCATGGATATTACTGCTGAGCTGTTAATTTAGATTTTACTTAGAATATAACTCTCTGGTTCCTAAAGCTGAAATGACTATAAGAATTCATTTATTTGTTTCAGAATAAGATGTGCTTTAAAAACAAAACCAGATATTACTCTTTTTCTTTCTATCTGTTCCTGAGGGGACTGGATCAGAACTGTATCTGGATAATGGAGTTTTGAGGTACCAAAATTGCTTTAATCCCATATTGGAATACAGACATTTTCCAGTAGTTACATAAGACTAAAATAATGTCAAAACAGGCTGAAATGTTTCCTTCCTCTGTCTCTTTTCCCAGTATTAGAAAGATCTGGGCATATGAAAAATAAGAAACCCCTGAAAAATTGTTTCAAAACAGTTCTGATCACTGACAGTCCTGATTTCTCTGTACTGTCTGATCCCATGGCCAATTTTGAAAATTAAAGATTTTTGGGCAACTGTTCTGCAATATGTACTGCTACGGCCCTGGGATTGTACCTCACTTTGTGGTGATGTGTGGTAAGAGGATATATTGTAAAGAACAGCATTCATCATAAAGTTTCAGAGCACCACATTTTTCCATGGAACGCAAGAAAACTGTGTCTGAATGTGTATATGCCATTAAAAGAGAAAGCAAGAGTGCACACGGGAGGACTGTGTTATCTCAACTCTTCTCTTCCTTCTCGATTCCAGATAGGCAGGAAACTCAACAGACCAGGTGCTTGGCTTAAATGGAAAAAGACTATTTGCTCGACATGGTAGGGTAGAGCTTTGCACCTCATTTGCTGTTGAGAAAGTGAGAATTGGCGCATTCCACCTAGTGAATAAAATGAGTGTAATGTCCCTTTTCTTTCCTGGATGGAGAGATGAAGGCAGGACATTCAATCCCTTGAAGGGAACAGCAGCTCGGAGTGAAACAGATTTCCCATTACAATCAAAGAATCATAGAATCATTTAAGTTGGAAAAGACCTTCAAGATCATCAAGTCCAACCATTAACATAGCCCTGCCAAGTCCACCATGAAACCATGTCACAATGCAATTGCCTTCCTCATACTTTTATCTCAGAATTGGATTAAGCCAGATTTAAAATATTTACAATTATTTCTTTTGAGCATGTAATTTTTGGTATAATGCTTTTTAAAACTGACCTCAAGGGGAATGGCAGCAAAGGTGAGAGTTTCTTTGCCTGGTGGTTTTGTACTTCTCACTCTGGTTAATATTTTAGTAGGCTACTTATATGTCAGATAGATTTTTATTCTCTCTGTTCTCTAATGTACCAAATACAGTCCAGAATATACTCCTGATTTCTCACGGTTTTCCACATTTGAAATTCAGACTGAATGCATGTAATTAGAACCAGTTCACCTGAGCAGTGAAATCACTTAAATTCCTTATTGTTGTAGCACTTTTAAGCAAGTTACTATGTGATTTTCACTACACTCCTTTCCTTAAAAAACATCCAATAATTTAAACACTTTCTTCTATAAAATAGAGGGGAATTATAATTGTCTATTGTCAATAGTAACATACCTGATGTTTTGAAGAACTGCATCTAATTTTTTTGACTCAGCCTTCCTTCCTTACATGTTTTGAAGGCATATGTGCGAAAATTGACAGAATGACAATTCGATATGCAACAGCTTAGACTTCATTTGCATTATGGTGTTAGACAGACCACACACAAAGCAAACTGCAAAGGATTTTTAATGCTTCTTACCTCACAGCTCCAGCCTTTAACCACTGCAATAACTATGGCCATTAGCTATTCCAGTTTATGACAACAAAGTAACAGTTTTCAGGCTTCAGAGAAGACAGACAGCTAAATTGCTGAAATCTCTGATTGAGGTTAAGCAAGGTTGACAGGGTTTGGGGTTTTTTTAGAACACCAGATTTCTTGTTTGGATAAAAAATAACATGCAATGAAGACTGGTATTCTGCCAATTGTTTGACAGAGGAGTAACATTTAGGCTGCTTCTATAGGGAAATAAATACTTGTAAGAGCTCCAGATGTGGTTTCTAGATTCCACTATTATAAAAGATACATGGGAATTAGGCTTAGAAGGTACCGTGGAGCCGTCCACTCAGGTCTGACTTTGCTAAAATAGTACCCTGTTCATGCCATGTATTTGTTCTGTTCTGATCTATTCCAAGGCTTGCAAATTTACCTTTCTGTCTAACATTTCATGTACTACTTGATAGCATAATAGACATTATGTTTCCATTTCCAGACAAGATTGTCTTGAATATTGAGACTAGATTGTTAAATTGTACAATACTGGGCTGTGTGTAAAATAATCCCATTGCACACAAACATAATGGATCATATTTACCTCCTATTCATACACGTTGAGGTGAACAGCTTCAAGCAGTAAAAATGATTCTGCACAGAATCTCTGCCCACGTGTAGAGGATCTGACTTTTTCCTTAGGTGTGGAACAATAAAGACAAATAGAAAATATAAAGTGAAAAAGCCATCTAGAATAATAGTTTTTCCTGTGATTTCCCAATACTTTTGCTTTGGTCCAATGCTATACGACAGAAAGTGAGAGAATGTGTTCTTAATTTTCTATCCTTACCCATTCCTGAGATGTCCTGTTGTATGGCTTGGACTTACTGGAAACCAGGAGTATGACTGGCATTTGTTTTAAACTACTTGTCTGTTCTTAAGAAAAACAGATCTGTCACTGCACATTTAATATCATTTAAATTGCTCAGTACTTCTTATAACTATTAGCAGTATTTTAAATAGGGAGAAAAATGCAAGTCAAATGCAGAACTATTCCTCCATATGAATATCCATCTAACTGAACTTTTAATAAAGAAATAATACATATTTTGTCTCTGAATAAAAGCATAAGAGAAGCTAGCCTCACGCAGTATTTCCACTACTTAACACTATTTACAAGGAAAAATGACTTGGAGTTTGGAGAGGTTGCAAATAATCATGATTTTGTCTCTTTTAAAAACCTAACATTTAATTATCTAAGGTTAGGATCCTTTCTTGCCTTAATAATGAAAGGGAAATAATCTGTCCATTGTGGATGTAGTTCATTAAGAAAAAAAAAAAGTTCTATTGTTCTATTTTCTTTGTTTATTAAGTATGAGCTGGAAAATCAAGAGGTGAAGCTATAGCAAATAGCAAAGATGTAAATACTTCGGCTATTTCTCTTTAAAAAAGTTATGGTATCTAATTTGGAATTATTTATTTTGAACAAGGAAATACCGCTCTTTTGTCCTTACAAGTGTAACAGTGATGTTGAACAGCAACACAGTTTGTTATACAATTCAGATTTTTACTTCTCTGACCTCTGAATTTTATTCTTTGAAGATTTTCTCTCTATTGAGTTTGAAACCATCAGACTAGGTCCCTGGGATTATCATGAGAAGAAGACCTTCCATGAGCAAATCTTCCTTTCGAGGACAGCACAAAGGATGTTATATGTGCAGCTATGGTTATATGTGAAGCTAAAGAATAAATAACACTTATGAGAAACAAGAACTATGCTGCACAATTTCTTTTGTGGAGGAGCGTAATAAATTTATATAATGCAGCGGTACAAGAGGTGTCTCTCAGATCTATATAAATCTGAGATTGGAGACTTATTATCTCCCCAGTCAGTTGAAATGCCAGTACTGGAAAGTCTTCGTCCTGGATTTATACTACTTCATACAGTTTGGGATATCCAAATCGTGAAACAGAAGAGAAAGGATTGTACAGTAAATTTTAATGGAAATCCACAGTAAATTTTAATGGAAAATAAAACAAAAGCACAACTGAAAAGACACCTGAAATCCTAGACTTCAAGCCTTTTCAGACCATGTTATAAGAAAGGAAGAATGGAATGGAAGCCAGAGAAAAACAAGCTATTTTGGTCAAATTTTATATTTCAGAAGCTTTTCTTTTACATGGGAACTTAATGGTTGGTGCTGGCAAGTAATATCTAGATGTAGTCCCACTCTTCTATGTCCACATCCAATCTACTCAGAGTGACACACATATTCCAGGTTTCATGATATAAATTTTCTTCTCAGATTCAATATAGTTGCTAGATCCAGATCTAAAATAAATTGCTTACCTGTTTTAAATTTTATCCTAGAAATATATATATAATATTTATATTAGTGGGTATAAATTGCAAAAGAAGAAATATATCTTTATGAATTCAGAGCATTTTTTAAACTGCCAGTGCTTCTGTTTTTCTAATAAGTAAATGCATTGTGGAATGGTAAAATCCTTGGCTTTATAGAATAACTGATATTTCTAGATTTATTAAAACTTTCTATTTTACAAACATGCCAAACTTGCAAATTCCATTCTCAAAGCTACAGCGCAGATCAATAACTGTAACTATTTTCAATCACACATTAGCTTAACTCAATTATTTCATTCTGAAATTTGAGAACACTTAGTAGTAATGCAACTGATGAAAAGTGGCAGTCTCTCTCTTATAGTGAAAATGTAATTTAAGAAAGGAGTATTGATCCAGCTAAGTCTGAATGGTGAGAAATGATGCCTGTCTATAATCTTAGCATTTTTTTCATCTCACATTATTAGTGCTGCAAGCTAAAACTTGTTACTTTGCTTTGCTCAGAGATGGTTTAAATTGAAAGGCTTGGATCTGGATTTCAAGAAGCTAGATCTCCACATCTGCACAGCATTCTGGAATTTCTAGTTCTCACTGTGTTTCACACTTAGTAGGAATTCAGTTTTATTTTGGAAGCGTCTTGAAACCTAGTTTTTACCCTCATGGTTAGAATGCAAGAAAAACTCTGATAGGAGAATTTTCCTTGCTTAAGAAATAAACTTTTGCCAAAATTACTGAAATATTATTATCCTCAAATCCAAGTCTTTCTTTGGATTCTATATCAATGGGGATCCTAGATTTGATAATATTTACCATTTTAATAGCCACGATTAATCTCTAATCAAACTATAGTTAACCTAGAAGTAAATAAAAATTTTTCATAATTCTCATCTAATTGAATCAGGTCATACAAGTTATACATAGTTCAAAGAAAACATTCAGGCTTCCTAATTAAAATTCTATCATCAAACTGATGGGCAGTTTTTCCAGTAGCTATTCTTAATTCAGCCATTCTCTGGCTATTGCTCAATCATTCTGTCACAGATAATCCATCCTTGAGACTCGTAACAGGTTTTTATTGGCATTCATTTGGGAGAACCTGGCACTTCTGATTTGTAGCCTTGTCATATGAGTAATGAAGGAATTCTAAACTTATGCCAGTACAGTAATTAGACCATAGTATCATATGTTGCACATATACATGCAGTGAATGGCTGGCTAAGCATTATCTACATCATCAATTTACAGACAAATAATTGAAATACAGACAAAATAACCTTTATTTTGCATTGTATTTATCAGACTATTTGTCTTTATATAAAGTCAGACTTCTAGAAGCATGAGTTCAATAATGAAATATAAATGCAGCCTAAAAGACCTTCTCTATAACCAAAGATTAATTTCCCTAACCATAATTTACTCTCAAGTTCTATCTTTCAGTCCTAGTATTTCAAGTGCAACAAGCAAATACTTCTATTGAAAGCCAGATATTCTTTCGTACTGTATGAGTTTCATTACCTGGAATGCTACACAATAGTGTAGTACAATTGGACTAGATACATAGGCATCTAAAGGAGATGGAACCTTAAAAAAAATGAGAAGGAGGTTTCTGGAGTGCATTGGCAACAACTTCCTAACACAAGTGATCAGGAAGCCGACAAGAGCAAGGGCTTTGTTGGACCTGATTTTTATCAACAGGGAAGAAGTGGCTGAGGATGTGAAGGTTTGGAGCAGCCTTGGCAGCAGTGATGATACAACATCCTGAAGGAAGTAAATGAGGCAAATAGGACTATATCAGCCCCGGACTTTAGGGAAGCAGGTCTGTTCAGGGACCTGCTTGGAAGAATTCCATGGAATATTGTCCTGGGGAGAAGAGGGAACAAGGAGATCTGGCTGCCTTTCAAAGATGACCTGCTCTGAACTCAGGAATGGTACATGCCAGGAAACTAAGCAAAGGCAGCAGGAACATTGTATAGATAGGTAAGAAATATTTGATAGACCAGATGGTCATGCTAAATTTCAGATGGTCATTGACAGGCTAGAGAAATAGACAAGAACTTCAAGAAGTTCAAAATGCAGTCTTACACCTGAGGAAGAATAACCCCAGTACAGGGTGGGAATTTACTATGCAGAAAGTAGGTTTGCAGAAAAGGACATAGGGCAGGACCCAGCAGATTGACCAGGAGCAGCAATGTGCCCTTGTGGCAAAGAGCCAACAGCATCCCAGACTGCATTAGGTAGAGCCCTGCTAGCAGGTCAAGGAAGGTGATCCTTCTCTGCTCAGCCCCAGAGAAACACATGGCGATGCTGGGTCCAGTGTCGAGCTGCCCAGTGAAAGACAGACTTCAGAACTTTATTTTTCTTAATGCTGCTGTGACTACTGCATGCATAAAAAACCCGTATTTTTTTCTCCTTAAGAAAGTGATTAGGAAATGAGAGGTGTTAACAATATCTAGCAGTCAGGACCACTACTCTTTGCAACATTTGTATAGTGTAAAATGCCTGCAGATTCCTAACAAATTACCCAGGACTTTGTAATTTGCCAGAATGTTAGAGATACAGGATTCATATTTCATGGTAAACATAGTACCTTTAAAAGAAAGTCTGAAACTCTACCTTACCTTCTTTTTTTTTTTTCTCCCACTCTTCAATTGTCTTAGAATTTATGAAGAAATGTGATATACCAGAAAAATATAAAATTTCTCTAACTTGCTGGGAGAGATGAAGGTCCTTACTTAGATTTCCTTTGCATTTCTGTAATTTACCAGTTTACCACTTGATTGGTGCATGAGAAGTTCTAGATATACACCAAATGTTAGCAGGACCAAAATCAAATGACGAGGCTTTTCTCTAGCCCTTGTTTGGAGAGGAGAGAGAACAAAAGGCTAGTAACTAGAAACAATGTCAACCCAAACAATTATTATTAAAGGCTGATACTACCACCTTGTGTCTTGTTGGCACCACACATTGCTTTGACTATTAAAAATACTTTTGCATATTTAAGTAAAATTTCTGAGAACATTATTTATATCTTACAAGATTTTCATATACATAACTTTTGAAAGGGAGAAATATGTGAATATCTAAAAGCAAAAAAATTCACTTGTCTGTAACACTGAGTCTGAGGATCCTGCAGAGGTAAGCCATTAGAAGCACTTGCTGCTCTAAGCCAAAAAGCAAGCCAGACACTTTTTGACAACACAGAGAAAGAGGAAGAGTGTCAATTACTAAACAACCATTGTCACATATAAAATACTCACCTCTCTAATAAGCAGGCTTGGTTGGTAATTACTAGCAATGTAGTTCCTCAACTCTCAGAGAAAATTTTTGGGTTAATCCTCCTTCCAGGGGGATGCTGAGGATAAGCAGTCTGTCTAACAGGTCTTACTGAGCTTTTGGTTTGTTTTAAGTATTTCTCCTTTGCTCTTGTTACTTTAACACTGAACATTTTTTCATATATTTTTATTTAATGCAAACTGTTACATTGGTTGTTGAAGTCAGATACTCTAGCAAAAGAAAACATGTTCTATATTTAATGTCACAGGATGAGGATACATTTACTGAGATTTTTTTCCCCTCAAACTAAAGAAAGAAAATACTGAAGGAATTGAAATAAATTTCATTACAGATTATGGCTGCATATGAATCAAAGACACCAGAGTAAAACCAGAAAGCATAAAGCTGATTAAACAAGTTATATATAATGAAATTCAGATTTCTTTCAGAAACCATCTGCATATCATGTCCCGCTCATAATGAGACATACTGTCAGGAGCATTGTGTCCAAGTAACAAATTGTTAGCTAGTGCACTACCTTCAAAACAACCTTAATAACTCTTGGCTAATTTAAAGAACATGACGTTAAGATATTTTCCTTTTTGGGCTATTTTACTTGTAAGCAAGTAAATTTCTTGGAATCTGAAATAGTCCAACACTTGAATTTCTACTGAATGAGTGAATATCATCTTTTGAAGATACAAAACATTACCAAAAAAAAAAAAAAAATTGAGGACTGCAACACAAACTTTGACCTTGCTCCAGCAGCAAAATGGCACTTCTGTTACAGTAACAGAACACAGTAGATGACCTACACTTGCATTCAGAAAATGTGAAACCATTTGCAAGTAGTTCTTCAGAAGGAGCTACTCCTCCTTTCCTCTCTTCTGTCACAAATCTCTCTCCCTTTTTCTGAGCAAGAAAAGCATTTATTTTTAGAAGGAGTTATATAAGTTTTACAAATTATGTCCTGCTACAGCGGTCTGGGTGAAGCTCCAGCATTTCCCCAAGTATATCCTCTCATCAGACTCTTCCGGGATTTGGCTGTGTGATTCAGACATGGGCGTGAATTATGTGAGTCTGAAAAACTCAGTGTCAGGCCTGCTGTTTCTGTGCTAGACTAGGGCTATAGGGAATGCAGGCACTGTTTTATCTGAAGGACTTCATTAGCTTTCAAATGAACAAAGAATAAGGAGAGTATAAAAATACTTTAACTTCCTTTTGCCATGTTATTTTGCATCCAGCCATGCCACATGTCTTCTTGGAAACCCAAATATTAACCCACTTAATCAATTTGAGCATTACGTTTCTTTAGACATGAGAAAAATATGCCTCTGAAAACCGGAACAGATCCAGAAAAAACTGACTTCATTATGGACTTCTTGCAACAAGTTCCTCTGCAACATTTGTGTTTTTAAATCAGCATTTCTCTTCCTGAGTATGAGCTCATGCACCAGAGAAACTGTGATGGTTCCATTGTGGTTTGCAATCATGTTTTAATCACAGAATCATAGAATGGTTTGGGTTGGAAGGGACCTTAAAGGTCATCTAGTTCCAACCACCCTGCCATGGGCAGGGACACCTTCCTCTAGCCCAGGTTTCTCAAAGCCCCATCTCTTGAAGTTGAGGCAGCATCCACAACTCCTCTGGGCAACCTGTGCCAGTGTTTCACGGCCCTCATTGTAAAAAATTTATTCCTTACATCTAGTCTAACCCTCCCCTCTTTTAGTTTAAAACCATTACCTCTTGTCCTGTCGCAACAAGCTCTGCTAAAAATTCTGTCCCCATCCTTCTTATAGGACCCTTTAACTATGGAAAATCTGAAACAAGGGCTCCCCAGAGCCTTCTCTTCTCCAGGCTGAACAACCCCAACTCTCTCAGCCTTTCTTCATAGAGGAGGTGCTCCATCCCTCTGATCATTTTTGCGTTCCTCCTCTGGACTTGCCTGAGCAAGTCCAGGTCTTGATTATGCTAGGGGCCCCGGAGCTGAATGCAGTACTCCAGGTGGGGTTTCAATGAGAGCAGAGTAGAGGGACAGGATCACTTCCCTCAACCTGCTGGCCACACTTCTCTTGATGCAGCCCAGGATATGGTTGGCTTTCTGGATTGTGAGCATATATTCCTGGCTAATACTTGGTTTTTCATTCACCAGCATCCCCAAGTCCTCCACAAGGCTGCTCTGAAACAACTCATTGCCCAGCCTGTATTTGTGCTTGGGATTGCTCTGACCCAGCTGCAGGACCTTACATTTGGCCATGTTGAACTTCATGAGTTTAGCATGCGCCCACCTCTTAAGTCTGTCAAGATCCCTCTGGATGGAAACCTTTCGCTCCAGCACGTCAACTGCACCACACAGCTTGGTGTTACTCGCAAACATGCCAAAGGCACGCTCAATGCCACTGTTCGTGTTGCCAGGAAAGATGTTGACTAACACCGGTCCCAATACTGACCCCCGAAAAAGAGTCTAAAATACCAAAACCACACTCCTTTCACAAAATCTGTTCCAAGTACCACCAATAGAATTTTCAGCTACTTTACAACCTCACAAAACAGCTAAGATTTGGTTTGACTAAGCAAGCAAAGATATTTATGAGCTGATTTCAAGTCTGTCTGTAAGCTGAGAGTTGACCAGCAAGAGATGAAGCTCAGCTGTAAGTAAGCCTTGTCCAGAATCAGAATAAAGCATCTCTTGAATCTGGCATTCTGTGAAGTTCTTAAAATAATGTCAAGATTTTTAATAGGGTTTTTTATTTTTTTTTGGTCTTGTTTCAAATCTTTTTTAAATATTGGGGATTGTACAAACTCTTACTCTCAAATGTGCTTTTAAAATCTGTTTCCTTGTTTTGGGAGGCTAGTTCCCTGAATACTTTGTAGTTTTTGCAATCTCTTATTTTTCTTTGATACTCCAGGGTTGAAAAACAACTCCCACTTAAAACTTTTATGGCAGATTTACTCCCAAAGTGTTTTAATCAGACTGGATAAAATAAATCAGGTGGCATTTCACAGGGAGAGCACTGCTGAAATATCTGAGACTTGGAAGATTTGGCACAAATCCTTTTCCACATCAACTGGATCGACTTCAGTCCCAAAAGCTGTACTAATTCTTTTGACTGTTATGTGGCAAGGCTAGGTTTTTTATTCTGCTTCTCTTTGTCATTGCATCCTTAGAAACCCCCAGCACCTGAGTGTAAAGACACACATAAAACAAAACCTCTACAAGGAAGGATTATCTTTGGAAAGTAATCAACACTTTAATTTTAATATATTTAAATATAAAATTTTTTGATGATTTTTGAGTGAAGTTTGTAATCTTATACATCATTCAAAGTTATATTTAATGATAATAGTAGATGTATTGAAGACAGGGCAAATCAAAATGCAATTGTTCATCTGTGAAAAGTAACTTGAAATCCTGGGCTCTACTGGCTCCAGGTTGCTATGTATATCGCTGCGGCTGTCAGCTGACAGACTCTCTCATTACACTTTGCAAATACCTGTTGATCTTCAGAGTAGTATACAAGAATCTATTTTAATTATCAACACCATTGTTTATGACTATTTTCAGCTCATTTTATGCATCCAAACTACATCTTTCCATGCGGGCATAAAACAATTTTTTGAAAGCATTTTAACAATCTATGTTTTTGCATTAATGTTAGTGTTCTGAAAATATGGATTTTTATTATTCACCTTCGATTTACAGTTAGGAATTAGGATAAGCCATTGTATTCTATTAACAATTCCTTATTTGGGTATATAGGAGAACAACATTAAATCAGACAGGATAGTTTCTCCAAAACTGAAAGTTTCTTAATGAATTCTCCAAGGGTTATGGCAGTATATAGAAAAGAACAGTTATACCATTGTTATCTTTAAAAATCAGTACTTATTTTTTTTATTTGTGTTATTTGATATTTCTTTTTCTAAGTGGAGGACTTTGAAAAATAGGGGGCTATAGTAGGGGGTCCTTTAAAATTTGCTTGTAAGTAACTTTGAGTGAAAGATTGTTAAAAATCTGTGTAAGTCCTTCCCTTCAGAAATTTTATGCAAGAGAAACTGTGTTGCAAAAAGAGGGGAAATAAAACTGGTCTTAAGGCTGACACCGAATATGCAAGACAAGCAAAATCAGGGTGGTGGTGGTGGTGGTGGTGGTGGAGGTGGCACATGGGGTGGGACAGGGCACAAATAATGACTGTTTATTACAGAGCAATATTTACAGGTTCTTTTGGTATTGCCATTGATAAACGAACTGCAGAGCTATGGCTTATTTACCAGAGAGACTGTACAGGTCTGATGTCGAAAGCTCACAACCTGTCTGTATAGCCCGGCTACATGGTAAAATAAGCCTGCTAACGCACAAACAGTGCATTAGGAGTAAGTAAAATTGCGATTACTACCATACAAAATACAAAATACACCCGGGGACAATAGTATCACTCAGCGTAGGCTGAGATGAAGAATCTTACCCACAGAGCGTCCCCAGTGCGGGGTGGAGAGGGGAACAAATTCGTCAATCCGTCTGTCATTATGGTGTCAAGTCTTCTCCTATCCCGATTTGGGGTTGAAATTGGGGCCATATTTATACCCAGGTTTTTACATGACATCATTGGTGTAGAGGTGCATGTGGGGACGACTGTAGACAAGCTTATCGCTTATGTTAATGGCACAAAGTCCGTCGATTTACACCTGCATGGGTGGAGGTAACAGCTCGTTTTGTCCAGGGCGGGAAAGTGGAAGAATGAGACCACCGGACCTCGGCCCATGCTTCACACTCCTCCAGGACATCCAGATAACACCTAACACCAGACATGGATCTAGTGATAGTTGTAGTTCCGATTGTCACCTCGCCCAGCGATGCTTTTAATTAACAAAGAGCTTGCAGGCATCCAGCTGCAGACATGCACATATCTGACGTGACTCAGACCTTGGGCTGGGACTGTACACTCTACAAACTGCTGAGTAGGGAAAGGGAAGATTAGTCAACCAGAAGACTTAGAAAATCAATGACAGAAGATTAATTTAGCAAAACACTTCTGAACAACCTCTTGGAAATATCATAAAAGTTATGCATAGCATAAAAGAAATGCTGGCATTCCGAAGAAAAAGCAGATGATATCCAGATAAAAATGGAGCAGCACATGCAAGTAACCTCACCAAGGCAGACAGAACTCCTTCACTAAAGGAAACGGTTTTCCTTAAGCGAGATATGTAGCCTGACACAAGATACCAAGAGCTACCACATCAGTCAGGGAAGGAAGGATAATCAGCAGCTAAAGCCATCAGAGAATTTTATTTCATATCCTGTGCAGGATATTAACATAAAAGATTCCATAAACTTTTAAGAATATTCCTCATTAAGTTAATTTACGTTGAAACTCTAAATGCAAGCTATGGTTTTCATGTATAGATATTGATGGACATTGTCATTGTAGCCAATGCAGAGGTCAGTGACATGTGTCATTTATAAACATACTAATTAGGATACAACTGATATATCAACTTGCCTTGAACCTGAAAGTAAGTGTGCTGAAGTGCTGTAGCTAACAAGGGTATGTTAGCATTTTACAGTACTGTGATGGCATAGCCAGACAAAATTTTGCATTAGTATGTGACCAAAGAGATTACCACAGGGTGGAGGATGACAGATACATGTCCAAGGCACCCGAGTAACAAAGCTGACAGATGGGATGAAAATGGTGAAAATAGGTGGGACATCCTGCTAAAGGCAGTAGAAGGATGTTTGGTAAGATGAAAGAAAACAAGATAAGCAGTATGGGGGGGGCAGAGGAGATCCATGCAATAGCAGAGTGCCAAGTGATAGCAAAGACACAGCAATATAGATTGGCAAGAAAACACAGATGCACTTGGAAATGGTCAGGTAGGAATTAGAGCTTCTCGCCCCAGAGAGGTGATGGGATCCATAGCCCAACTGAAGATCATTTACACAGAAGCCCACAGCATGGGCAACAAACAGGATGAGCCAGAAGCCATTGTGTAGCAGGAAAACTATAATATTCTTGACATCATGGAAACATGGTGTGATGATTTTCACAACTGGAGTGCTGCACTGAATGGCTATAGAGTCTTCAGAAGGGATAGACCAGGAAGAAGAGAACGTAGAGTGGCCCTGTACATTAAGGAGTGTTTTGTCTTGAACGTAACAATGGTGATGATAGGGTTGAGTGTTTATAGGTAAAAATCAGGGCAAAGGACATTCAGGCAAACATCAAGGTCCGAATCTGTTATGGACCACCCAACCAGGATGAAGAGTCAGATAAAGTATTCTATAAGTAGCTGAAAGAAGTCCCTCAATTACTACTTGTTCTTTTGGGGGACTTCAACTTACCTGATGGCTGCTGGAAAAACAATACAGCAGAGATGAAACAGTCCAGGAGGTTCCTGGAGTGTGTGGAAGACAATTTCTGACACAGCTGGCGAGTGAGCCAACACAGCAAGGCTCTCTGTTAGATCTGTTGTTCATGAACAGAGAAGGACTTGTGGGTGATGTGTAGGTTGGAGGCCATCTTGGCCACTGTGATCATGAGATGGTAGAGTTTTTAATTCTTGAGGAATTAGGGAGAGGGGTTAGTAGAACTGCCACCTTGGACTTTCAGAGGGCAGACTTTAGGGTCTATTTAGGAAACTGGTTGGCAGAGTCCATTGGGGACAGCCCTGAAGGGTAAAGGAATCCAGGAAGGCTGGACATTATTCAAGAAGGAACTCTTTAAGGCACAGGAGCAGGCTGTCCCAGTGTGCTGTAAGGCAAGCTGGTGGGAAAGAAGACTGACATTGCTAAAGAGAGCTTTGGCCAGGACTCAGGAAGAAAAGGAAACTCAGGAATTTTGCAGATGTCACGAAGTTAGGCAGGTGTGTCGATCTGCTTGGAGGTTGGGGGGTGCTGCAGAGAGGTCTGGACAGGCTGTATCGATGGGCTGAGGCTAATGGCGTAAAGTTCAAAAAGACCGAGGGCTGGATCTTACACTTGGATCACAACAACCCCCTGCAGTGCTACGGGCTTGGGATAGAATGGCTGGAAAGATGCCCAGCAGAAAAAGACCTGGGGGTGTTGGTCAACAGCTGGCAGAATATGAGCCAGCAGTGTGCCCGGGTGGCTAAGAAGGCCAAGAGCATCCTGGCTTGTATCAGCAATAGTGTGGCCATCAGGAGTAGGGAAGTGATTGTCCCCCTGTAGTCAGCACTGATGAGGCCACACCTTGAATACTGTGTCCACTTTTGAGCCTGGACACAAGAAGGACATTGAGGTGCTGGAGTGTGTCCAAAGCAGGGCAACAAAGCTGGTGAAGGATCTAGAGCACAAGTCTTATGAGGAGCGGCTGGGGGAACTGGGGTTGTTTAGCCTGGAGAGAAGAAGGATGAGGGAACCTTATCACTCTCTACAACTGCCTGAAAGGAGGTTGTAGTGAGGTGAGGTTGGTCTCTTTTCTCAAGTTCAAGTGATAGGACAAGAGGAAATGGCCTCAAGTTGAACAAGGTGAGGTTTAGGCTAGATATTAGGAAAAAATTCTTCGTTGAAAAGGTTGTGAAGCATTGGAACAGGCTGCTCAGTGAAGTGGTGAAATCCCTGAAGGTATTTGAAATTTTGTTGTGGTTTGAACCCAGCTGGCAACTAAGCACCAGGCAGATGCTCACTCATCCCTTCCTATGCCTGGGGATGAGGAAAAAGGTAAAAGTAAAGCCGTGTGGGTTAAGATAAGTAGAGTTTTACTTAGATAACACAGAGGAAACAGTAGTAATAATAATAAAGCGAATTATATACAACACATTGGCTACTATCGCCATCATGCCACGCCAAGACGAGCCAAGCCGCGTCATTGGTTGAAATCATGCGCCCTCTCCAACTAGCCCTCCGTTATGTATACTGGGCATGATGTCAGTATGGTATCGAATAACTGATTTGGCTGATTCGGTCTGCCTACCCTCGTTATGGAAATTAACCCTATCCTAGCTGCAGCCATGACAAAGACGTGTAGATATGGTGCTGAGGGACATGATATAGTGGTGACTTGGCAGTGCTCGGTTAATGGTTGGACTTGATCTTAAAGGTCTCTTCCAACCTAATTGATTCTATGATTCTATTATCATCCCCATGACACAGCTAATTCAGAAGCTGAATGTCAAATACTAACAGTTTTGTATAGTTAGTCTTTTAAACAGTCCCATCTCAGTAATCTCTGACAGTTGGATAGATATATATATTGACAGACAGACAGAAAGATATTCAGTTGCAACATCATGAATCCCCCAAAACATTTTTTATTATAATCTATTAATCCCCAGAAGATCCAATGAAATGCTAAAAATTGAAGGAAATTTTAGCTTGTCTAAGAAGAGATGATCCTTATTTAGTACAGTAATCAATATTAAAACCAAAATTTAACTCAAACTCTTTCTTAATCACATATAGGAAGTTGGTTATACATCTGCGGAGTCCTAAGAAGTCTGCAGTTTCAGATAAAATCTCCATGAAAGCTAGTAATGTTATCTACAAAACATAAGCAAATGTTTCACAGAGATTTCTCTTGTACTTTTGGCAATTTTGCACAGCAAGCTTGAAAAACAATTCAACCTCAGCAGAATTCATTTATGATAAAGGAATGCCCTGTGATGTTGTGTATGAACTTTGTGATTTCTATAGACAATGGTGAAGAAAAGACAAGGTATTTCCAGAAGCTTAATTCTTACTGCCAAACCATATTTGTGTCCTAATCATTTCCTGTTAAAGACAATGAAGGATCAGTCAAATGACAGCCTTAGAATTGTTACAAACTGAAAGAACAGATACTTTAAAACTAGTTTTTAAGATTGTGTCCTCTAACAACTATTTAAATGGGAAGCATTGTGAGGGATGACTCTCTTCAGACTATCTCTTTTCCTTTGGCTAATCATGACAGACTAATCACTAAGTGCAAAACTGCACAGTAGTAGTAGTGTGCTTTTGTTATGTAGAAGAGATATATAACCAAAGAACTGAAATTCTGTGAAATTCCCAGATTTCTAGTATGAAATCATATGGACAGTCTGGTTTTATATCTCATTGTAAAGGAATTTACATCACTGGATGGAATATAACTTCAGGGATAAATTGCAATAAGTCTCTCTAATGGAGGTCCAGCATGTGTCACTTGTACCCTCACTAAAAAATAGGTGCAAGAAATAACTAGGTTAGTGAATCGAACACAAAGTCAGACAACACAAGCACTCCATTGCAACATCTTTAAATCTGAATGCTTTGCTGCAAAGTCTAACTCATCTTCCCTTTTCAAATGAAATTCTATTTACTCATACACTCAACAACTTGCCTACCATTCAGACATTGTTCTTTCAGATTTTAAGTCATTGTAAAAATATAAAGTAAAAATGAAATGAAAGTGAGCTTCATAATGCAATCTGATCTTCTCATTAAGCTTTCTGCTGGCTATATGTTGTCTGAAAAGGCACATGGGGTGATAAGTTCTGAAGAATGATGTAAAGCAGAGTTATAAGTTCTGCAGTTTATGACCAGTCTCCAAAGTTTCCCTATGATTCAAAAATTTTGTGAAATTTGATCTTAGAACAGTTACAAGACTGTTTAGTAGACTTATTCAGCACAAGAGCTTCTCTTTAAAATGTGACATGCAAAACAATATGTACAGCATGGAAAGATAATAAATGCAGGCAATGAATCTCAAGATTCAGACTATAATGAGAATAGGCAATTTAATGCAGCAGATTCATAGTTCTGAAATTTGATATCTAGTTTTATTTAAGTTTGATGTAAACAAAACATAACTAGAAAAGCTTCAGTATAAAAAAAAATTATTTAGATGCAGGTAGAACTTTTCAACTGATTCTTTTTCTCTTTCAATATTTTACCAATAGGAAAGTTAGGTGGCACTCCCAGACAAAGTATGACTAGGAAAACACATTTCAAAATGCCTGTTTTTTCTGTTTCTCAGTATTCATATTATTTATAAAAGCAGTGAATAAACTAGGGATGTATAACACTTAAACACACCCCATCCCCCATCCCGCCCCCCTTCCCCACCCCCCACCCCCCATCTCCAAACATCAATATCCCAAACAAAAATAAAATAGAATTTGGACCAGTATTAGGTGTATGGTTAATTTGCCTAATCATGACGGAATTTTTTTTTATACTGTATTTTTTTTTTTTACAAAAATCAGTAACCTATACTTTTTTGCTCTTCAAAACTTTTCACTTATTTCCCGACATTCAAAGACTTTCACGGCTTTGTCTAACCTTTTCTCACTCTTACCGTTACCAGTGCTTTTGTTGTCCGACCCTGGTGTTGCAATTCTTTCAGTTATAATTGGTTGAAACAGAAAGGAATATTTCAAAATTTGGAGCCATTTCCTGAAACACTTTAAATTCAATTCTACAGGAAAACATGAAGGCCTCTTGATAAATTGTACTAATCCACACCATTGCACTGAGATTTTTTTTACGCTTAGTGATACAAGAATGTTGCAACTATTTTCATAGTTTTAGTCAAAACTTCTAAAGAACTGTTTCTAAAGAGCAGCTTGTCTTTACATCAGCTGTTTTGTCCATTCCTCTCTTTTTTACATCCTCTTTTCTCATAGGAGAATTAGTATTAACTATATCTCTCAACAGACAGTAAGTCATGAGATACAGACACAAACCTCAGGAAATTTGAACTATTGAAAATACACTGACTAAGCAGAGGAGATACATCCGTCAAAAAACCAACTAGAAGCGGACTGACACTGGTATGCTATTTATTAGTGTTTGCAATTCCCATGTTTCTTTGATTTTCCTTTGTAGTATTTCATGTTCACTCTTCGTCATCTTCAAGGGGGAACTGTAAAAAAACCCCACACTTTCATAACAATTATACTTGCAACACTACTATGAATAGTTGCTTGAAAGTTTGTTAATTTTTAAAACAATTTATATACATCAAGAAGATCCTAAGCCATCAAGTATTCTTGTCAAGAATATACCATATGGAAAGAAAAAACCCAGGAAATGGAGAGTTAAACTAGGCTGCCACCTGTTATCTGAAGAGCCTTTATATAAAATGTGAAGTACTTGGGTTCACAGCTCAGCGTCATCACAGATATGCATTTCTGTATAGACAATAATTAAATTTACATCAATACCTTACAATTTATTTTACTGAAGCTGTCTGCAGATTAGGTAATTTTCTCATGCTAGTAGTAATTCTGTATCTCATTGACATTTCCTGTGTTATGCTATGTATAACCAAACAATGCTGTCTCTGCTGGCTAGCAGAGAAAAGATCTCCATGATTACTATATGCTGCTTGGTTTCCTATCCACTGAATTAATTCTGAGTACTTTCTGATTAAATTTTCATAAACTGTATCTTGATGCTATGTGTATTAGATTTCCTTTCTGTGGGCAGCAATCACTAGTGATACACAGATACCAGAAACCATGTTAAACAAAGAAGAAAAACACTGAGGGTTATATATGTCCAATTTCTATGAGCATCATAAGTAGATTTACCCATTGCCTGAGTGACAGAAGACCATAATTTTCTATTTACCATCTCAAGGCTTACACATCTAGCTATGGGGGGGGGGGGAAGTTTATATGACACAACTACTGCATTTTAATTTCTGCTTTCCGTGAGCTGCTAAAGAAGAAATTGTTGTCGAGGGAAGAAGGGTCAAAAATAGACAGGAACCAGTGAAGACGGAAAGGTGACAAGAAATTTAGGTCACTAATTACACTGGGAAAGTTTATCTTCCAAGATGGCTTTTATGGGTATGACATAATTAGGAGACAGTGCTCCTCAGTATTGAAGTTCAGGCTATGTAATTCTCTCCAGATTATCTTGGCAGCCCAATAAAATGTTTTCAGGAAAATAAAGGATTCTCTTCATTAGAATCCTGAATTATAGTGCTGATCAAAATTATTAAAAAGGAAGGGATTTAAGCATCATCCTTAATCATACTTTCTTTTATAAGGGATGGTTTATTACATTTATAGATATTTTTTCCTAGCCTAGTGCTACCCATATACATCACTGCAGTAATCTAGTGTTACAGTCTTTTGTGTATGATATAATGAGCCTTCTAGAAGTAATGTCATAGGTCTCTATTATAGCTATATCTGTGCAGACAATTGCAGACATATCAGAGCTTGCTCTTCCCAGACTCCCTTGGGAATCACTCAGCCACTTCAGCACAGTATTCAGCTCTGGCTGGCAAATCCCCTTGGAAATCCCTCCAGCTGAAAAGAATGGAAGGATTTCTTTGTGCTTCCTATTTATAACAATTCCATGGTTTTTCACTGCTGTATTAAACTTTTTTAATGAGCTTTCCTTCAGGCTGTCTACAGTTTATCAATATCTTCCTTGACAGGAAGAAGTTCCAAATACTGTAGCAAACCCGACTAAGACTGACTTTGAAATTTAATCTTGTAAACATTGTCAATACAGCCTTAAAAAATTGATAGTACTGAGGTGTCCTCTGTAAAATTTTTAACAATGATGGGTCATAGTACTATTTCTGAAGACTTTATTACAATTTCCCATTACAATGCTGCAAGCACATTTTGCTATTTGAGACTCTTCTGTCTCACTGTAGGGACAATTTTCTTCCAGATAAACAGTCATTTTAACACGCCTCTCTGTATGCTGTCCAGCTACAGAAATGTGCTTTGCCTTTTTTTTTTTTTTTTTTAACTAACTTTAAACTTGTGCATTTGGTTTTGGGGGTTTTTTTTTGCTGTTCTTGTTGCTGTTGTTCTTTTGTCTTTGAAGAGCTTTCTTCTTCAGGGTAGATTTTCTTAAAAATGGAAAGCTTTTATCATCAGTTCTTTGCTAGACTCTTTTGAATTAATGAGCCTGTCTGATTTCCTTTGAGTTCTGATAGCTAAGTTTAGAAACTGATTTTTAAAATGCTCCTTACTTACTTATGTTAGGATTTTCTCCTTCTTCCAAAGCTGCACATTTAAGCTTAAGAGAGTAATCACTGGATACTTAAAAGATTTTTATCTCCTCCATAAGCAGCTCAAAGATATTCAGTCATCATACAGGCCAATTTCTTCCTTTGAGCAGTTCAAGTTACACAGAGGCTCTCGAAGAGCTTTGAGAATACACTATCAAACCTATTCCTACAAACAGAATGTAAATAATATCACTTAGCTCATATTTTGGTTGATTCTGAGCTTGATGCAAGAGTTCTGGTTGCATTTAGAAAGGAGATATATTATCCAAGAAGATTTCAGAGAGATTGAGATTAAAAATAGATGCACATCTGTGAGATGCCTTCTAAGGATAAATACCTTATAGAATTATGGGATGAGTAGGGAATATAACTTAAAAACATTATTTTAAATTTTCTAGTTGTTTTTAAAGTTTGTGAATAGCAACATTATTAGCACTTTTAGATTATTTGACAAAAGTAGCCACCCTGTTACTAAGAAAGCATAAATATTTTTCCTTTCTTTTGACAGCAAATTTTTCATCAAAATTTTAATAAATATTTTTGCCCTCCACTTGACAGAAAAAAGGAGAGGAAGAAATAAATAATTGCCAAACACTCCCCCACCTCCCCCCCCCCCCCCCCCCCCCTCCCTGATTTAAATAAGTATATGGCAGTCTTTTAATTTTCTCATCATTTTCTGGTAATAAAATAATCTGAATCATTGTTGTATGAGGTGTTTCTCTTTTCATAGATTTCACTTACTATTGTCCTTCATGGCTGTTTTGCTGAATATCCTTCCTACATATTTAGGGAAGACCCTCTTTCTTTGCAGTGTGTAGACGAGTACTTTTATTTTCTCTTGACCCACTATAATATGGGTACATTTTGTAATGGTGCACGTTTTCTTTAAAAGCCAGCTCATTTTCTATCCTTTGTCAGCTGTTGTTTCTGGCTTTCCAACCTATCTAACCCTTATGTAAGTCAGTCCTAGTGACAAAACCATTTTTTATTAAGTTGTACTTCTATAGCTTAACTCAAAGGTAACAGACAAATAATATTTTCTTCTCAGTCATTTACGCACTGAGGAAGAAAAGAATGAAGAAGAAACGCCCTACTTACTAGGTACCAGATTTTTTGAACAGCCCTATTTTGAGCCAGTCATTGGGAATGCCACAGATCTGACACTCATCTAATATTTGGCAAAATTTTTAAACAGTAAAATTTCCTATTGCAATAGGTTGTGCTAAACAATGATGGTAGTGAAACTTTCTTGTCAGCAATAAAACACTGGGATATCATTTTGTCTTCGTGTTAGAGAGACAGTTTCTTCCTTTTGACTAGTTCAAATTCAGGAAACAAAAAAACCCCAAACTCCAACCACCTAATTTCTAACAGGAAACAAAACAAAGGCTTAGATTACTTACTTGAGTGTGCAAAGCTAAGAAAAAGCAGAGAGCTCTCCCCCCTTAACTCGGCCGTGTCAGCACTTTGCAGGCTGTAGCAGGTTGAAGGAAAAAAACCCTGCTTGAAGGCTTACTAATTGAATTATTCCCTTCCATGTTACGATTTGCCCATCTTATGGGATGAGGAAGTTTTCTCTCGCGGGTACTGCCCCTTTAAGAAGCTGCGGGCTCGGGCGGCCAGGGGCTACTCGGGACTTCGGGGGCATTCGGCTACTCGGGACTTCCGGGTCGGTCGAGACTTCCGGGGCTAGTCGGGACTTGCGGGACTGCTTCTCCGGACGGCTTCGGGGGTTTTTCTCGGCTCGTTCGCGGCTTCTCAGTTTTTCCGGACACCCCCCGGCTCCGCTCTGCGGGAGTCACTGCGGGACTTCAGCTTCGTTCCGGGAAAGAGGCTTTTTCTCCAAATACTGCGGCTCAGCTCCGGGGACCTTACAGGCTGCCGGAGTGGACCGTGCACCGGGGCAGCCCCCGCCACGCCGCCTGGGACAGACGGCTCGCCTGGAGGCTTTTCTGCTGCCGTAAGGCTTTACCCTCTTTGTCTGCTGCTTTGATATCCTCCCTGCCTGCCACAACGAGGATCTGGTAGGGACAGCGATTTCCACATTACAGCCCGGCGTTCATAATAGCCGCGGGTTTCTTTTGTTCGCTCCACGAAAGCGCACACGTGGCCGGTGCCATTTTCGGACTCCACGTGGCCCCGTCCCCCTTTGTCTTTGTTCTTGTGTTTAAAACCCTCGCCTTTCCATCCTGCACAGATTCTCAGATTTTGCATTGGTTTTTCCCTGCATGTTATATATATTGTTCTAGTTTTAATAAAGTTTTGTTTCAGTTTTCCAAACGTTCAGAGGTCTCACAAAATCTTTTATTTTTCCTTTTCGTATCTCTGCTTTTGAACCCTTTTCTCTCCCGGAGGAGAGGGGTTCGGGGATAGGGAAGGGCTCGTCCCCGTGCTCGGCTTGCCTCAGCCGACCGGCGACACAGGCCCTGCCCTATTCCAGGTTACAATCTGAGATCAGTATGGATAAAAAAAGATCCATAGAAGGCCTAATAGTTACATCTTAAATATACAGAGAGCCGTGCATTGTCAGGCATATTTAGCTCTGACTGTCGCTGCCCACAGCCCCT
This sequence comes from Bucorvus abyssinicus, assembly GCA_009769605.1. NCBI lineage: Eukaryota > Metazoa > Chordata > Aves > Bucerotiformes > Bucorvidae > Bucorvus > Bucorvus abyssinicus. Next base: position 13,609,426 of record CM020030.1, on the reverse strand, counting down.
CCTAGAGATCCCCCTGCTTGCCCATGGCCCAGGACCCCGTGTCAGCCCCCCAGAGCCATCAGCCTGCTGCTCCAGTGATGCTGCAGCAGGGAAGGTCTCCAGCTCCCCACAGCCTTGCCTAGCTGGACCATGGGCCCTACTGAGCCAGGCCCACTCGTGGGCTTACACGCCAATCTTTTCTTGTCCCATCTCTGCTCCCAGAGATGAACCAAATGCCTGCGGTGGGGCTACCTCAGTGGCCCATGGCTGCCCTGCTCCTGGCTGGGGCACTGGGCTGGGCCAAGGCCTTGCCCTGCCATCCACATGTGGACCCCCCCCAGTACACAAGAAGTCCACAAGAAGCTGCTGGCCTTCACAGTGACATAACATATGTTCAGGTAACTGTAGAAACCAGAATAATCCTTCCATGCTTGGTTAATCCTACCCCTGAGACCTCTTGCCCTGAATCCTATAAGAACATAGTGTTTGTTTGAGTTTGTAAAAGTGAATTTATAAAATTTGGCAGGATGGCCAACTGCGATGTCATGATGATAGAAATTGCAACCTTTTTAGAGTATGATGCAACATAAATATCACAACACTTCCTAGAATTTTTTCCAGATTTTTTGATGGGCAGCACATTCCTTCTTAATAAGTGACAGGACATAATAAACGTGGCTTAATGAGTGATAGTTACATTAATGTTGAAGTTCAGTGTGTGACATCTTTGTCAGTGAGGAATGCTACTCCTTTGACTGGCCATATTGCCACACTCAGACACCTGGAAGGGTTTGGAGTGAGGAAGGTTTGTACCTGCCTCACACATCGGAGTGATTATTTCAACCACCAGTACAAACATCACCATCCCTAAAATTCACGTGGATGGGTGTCTTTGCTGCACACTATTTTACTCAACGAGTGACAACATGGGGCCTCTGAGCTAAGGGACCAATAAGACATTGAGCCTCATGGTGTGAACAAAGCAAGGCAGCACTTATACCTTTCACACACAGTAAAAACACAGCTCCTGCAAGGGTCACATTAGCTTTAGATATTAAAATGAAATGGTTCTAGGCACAGACAATTTCAAATAAGATTATTAACTGTGAGATGTTTTTTTGCATTGAGAAAGTGCCTCAATACCTCAAGTTGCACTGGGATGGGGTTTAGGTTGGAAAACCTGCTTCACTGAAAAGTTTATCAAGTATTGGAACAGGCTTCCCAGGGACGTAATGGAGACACCAGCCCTGGAGGTATGTGTAGATGTGGTACTTACTGACTTGGTTTAGTGGTGGACTTAGCAGTCAGGTTTACAGTTGGACTCAATGGTGTTAAAGGTCCTTTTCAATCTAAATGATTCTATGATTCTATGGATGAATAAGAGAACTCATTTTACTGGAGGGAATATATTTCAGCGCATGCTTTTTTTTTTGTTTTGTTTTTGTTGTTGTATAAGATTATACCAAATTCTTATCTACTCAATTTACCATACTACTATTGCTCAATTTACTACATAATCCCTATTTTTTCAGTGACAGAAAACTGAATCCTAAAACCAAAATGCAGGAAGCAATTGAGCATTTGCTAAAGTGGAGGTGAACATTTTGAGCAAATGCTCAAGACAAAGCACCTAAATATTTTGTTCTACTTACAAGACCCACATTCAGAATGAAAAATAAACATCAACATGAAGTAGTCCTACAGAAGTCGCTGCTAAAGGACTTTTTTCAGTGTAAGCATCCCACGTGATTTCATGGGCCACTATGAAGAACACCTGGAAAAGAGATTCAAAGACTTTATAAATACACAAACCTCAAGAGGCCAGAAAATAGTTCAAAATAGCTGGAGATTGGGAGAATGTTAGGAAGGAGTGTTATATATACTTGTCATGTTCTTGCTTTAGTACAAGTATCCGTCAATGTGCATCTGTCTAGGTACTTCATGGGAGAGAGTATAATGGGATAGGTTTTTAGCCATTTAAAATCAATGTGGCTATTCTCATTTTCTTAACACCTAAATGCTGAATTCTCTAAGTCAGCTGGAAGATGATGATACTAAGTGTCTTATACTCAGTTATAGGATTTCTATGAACAAACAAAGCATGAATGCAATGCTGATCTCTATTCAAAAAAGGAAAAAAAGAAAGAAACATACAAAGTGCCTGTTACTCTAATGGGAAAGGTTATAAGGGTTATTGCTACTGCTTACAGGAAAAATAAAAGCTATTAAACAAAATAAAACCATGACATTACATAAATCCTTAATTTAAAATTATTGTAATTAAAAGCTACTTAAAATAACATTTTGATTAAGAGCATATATCTCATTAGTTGCAAATACAAAATTGTCCCTCATCTCTAGTAATGTTTATGAAATAATGACTGACATATAAGTAATGCGATTATATACAGAATCTCACTTCGTAGGTTAAACACATGAATGTATTCTCCTGAAAGAATTTTTTTTATGTATAAAAGGTAGAAATGAAAGATATATATACAAAACTATTTATATAAAAACCTAGAAGATGTATCTTTAAATACTTATATGTATGCATATTGGCAAATATATCTGTAGAAATTAGATTCAGGTATAAATATGGTATTTTCAATCTACATCTAATTCACAAATGTATGGAAAGATGATGATACTATAAGAGTTATTTTACAACCACTTTGAAAATACTCCTTACTGAGATTGAATCCTGCACTTATCTCAGGTTTGGAAAATTTATTCCTTCAATTCTTTTTGACTGGCAGGATGTATTTTTAAATCACATTCCTAATGCAATTATATTTGTGTTTACATTAACTCCGATCAAACTACTCAGTTACTTCAACTTACGCTTTCCCTGAAGAAGCATTTGCCCAGAAGTAGAAGAAACTCTTGGTTTTGCATGTTGTCATATATTGTATGTACCACTTAACTTCTGATCTTAAGTTGAAAATTCATAATGCCAAGCTGAAGTTGCACTGGATGAAGTTTTGAGAATCCCACTAAACACTGTGAATAGAACAGATAAATGGTCTACCCAGCCACGGGGATAGAAGGGCTGTGTATACCCAGTGGTGAGTTTTCTGAGCTCTTAAAAAGTAGTGGTAGGAATAAATGTAGTGATCCTCATATTCCAAAGAAATAAGTAATCAGAACTGCTTTTAGAGTCATTGATTGTGTCATAGAGATTGTCCTAGAGACATTGTGTTCATGGGAGACCTTCTGAAGAAGGAAGCTATGTCCAGGTATTGCAAAAACAAAACAAAAAAAACCACCCCAAAAACCCCAAATCAACAAAACTTTGAAGAAATACTTTTTCTATTATTTTATTTCCTTCACTATGATGATGAGGGCCAAAAGAATGTCTGCATTTTAATGAGAGTCCAGGATGCTAGGTGTACCAGACTTGGCACAGGCATGGCTGGACTGAGGCTGGTACTGAACACAAATACTATTCCCTGGCCACTGGTTGAAGGCTGCAGAATGGACACCCAGACGGGTCCTCACATGGCTCATTATCACAACTTAGCTGTTTACACCCAAGTCTGGTAAGAGATTTTATGGGTGCACAGTGTCAGAGCTGGCCTAGAATGCAGGTAACCAAGACGGGAGTGAACAGGTCAACTTTATATTTTATTACAAAAAATTGTTATATATGTAAAAAGATGTAACATATATTAATATGTAATAATTATATTATTTGAAAAGAATATATTTTTATCATTTTTAATCCAAATTACGCAAATTTCAAACTCAAAAGAAAATGTTCTAGATGCTTAAACAATTACTTTTCCAGATAAAATATGGCTTTACAGATGAACAGGTCTGATTTATGTTAGTTCCATGCTTGTAGTTTTCCATGACAGTAATTCACAGCGGTTTTCCCTAAATCCTCATGGCACATGGCTTATCTATAATTGTATCTTTGTTAATTATTTTGCCATTTTTCTCCTTAATAATAGAAGCTAACTTTTAATATTTTACTGAGAGTGAAAATAATATTTTGTTCTTTTGCAATCCTTTACTGACTTTTACTTTTTTGAGGTAAAAACTATTTTGTTCTCTTGTGGGTTAATTATTTGTAAAAGACTGTAAAGAGTAAGACAACTATGCTCCAAATTGACCTAGCTAAATGCAAAAAGAACTTCCTAAGGGAGTAGATATTTGAGTCGTTAGAGTATCTGTCGCTGGCACTTGGTTTTTGGGATCCTACTGCCCAAAGCAATTAGCCTCAGGGTTTGATTTCTCCTTCTAAACAAGGCATATTAAAGTTAAATGCTGCACTCTTTACAACTTCTGTTAGAAGTCACAATTGTCTTCACATAGCTTTGAGATTGCTTGCAAACTGCACTCAATTTTAAACTTGTGCTAACACTGTCAAATAGTCTGAATGTTCCCTTGAGAAGTTAAGAGCCCTGTCATTTGATATCCTTCCATACCACTTGTTAACTAGCTCCTTAAATAAATGCTTGAGAGCAATCTACCCAGAAGAATTTAAGAAATAGGCACAGCTATCTTTCAAGTTTCAAATCTCCAATAACTTTTTATTTAAGGTTATTAACTAAGAGGAATAAGGGAAAACCATTGCTTCTAGTTAGATCTGTGACAACTGTGTTAAGTGCTGAAGGACTTAATAGCTTTTTTAATTTACATAGAATTTTAATATTGACTATGATTGGCAAAAAGTAAAAATACTTGCTTCTTTCATTGTGAAAAAACATGATATCAAATAAAACTGTAGTGAAGGCCTTCTTTGTGTTTCCATTTTTTTGATAAAATAAGAATTAAATTTTTATTTTTAATTGATTTTATGGGTTTTTTCAATATTTAAGAAGACTTCCTTTAAAAAAAAAAACAACTCAAAATATTTTTTATAACCTATGTCTTGCATTACATCCCTCTTTTATTTCATCAGCAATTATGGTTATAATTTTAGCATATTATAATTGAAATTTGCATCAAGGGAGACATAAGGACATGACATTTTCTAAAAATTACAGCAGTTTGAAGGCAGAGTGAGACACGATTGAAATAAACAACTTCATGAAATATTACTAACCAAAAATCCATAACAGAAAAATAACTTATTATAGTCTCACACAACTTCTATGTTAATGTAATTACATTAGTTTCAATACATTTATTATTGACTCACTTGGTATTTGTATTGTATGGGTTCTATTAGCATGGATAGTTATTTATTATTATTATTCTACTATTTTTTATTATTATTATTCTAATAGCATAAATAGTTATTTTTGTGGCGCCTCATCAGCAAAATATATTATGAATAAGATGCTATTAGAAATTACATTCTAAGCAGAAAATGAACATAGCAATGAAAAATAATATGTAAAAATATTTAGAAAGGCATTACACCATGAAAATAATTTATTAAAAAAAAGAAATGGAACATTGTTAGGAACCCTCCTATCCTGTTGAGTATCAAAGCTTTTATTTCTTTTAAAAATTTGTAATATTTAAAGATTTTCTGCTTCTTCCAACATTTTCTTCTTTATTTAAGTGAATAGTTTCAAGAAAATTTGTGAACACTTGCTATATGAAACATAAATTCTCAAATACCTCATTTAAACCATTCTAATTTTAGACATAATTTGTTTTTCTTCTATTATGCAGAAAAATATGTTTGGGGAATCTTAAACAGTTTATAAAAAATAGAAACTGCTAATTGCACACAACTACCCCTTCTGAAAGAAGAAGTACAAAAGCTCAGAAAGAGTAAAATACCCCATATTCATGCAAGCTTTGATACAGGAGGTATAAAATAGCAATACATATAGTATTATTTGGTGATATTTCAAAAAAAAATTTTGAAAATTATTAATTAGACTTCCATTACTTCATTTCAAATATTCTGCTTTGTATGTAAACCAAAGTAAGGATAAAGAAAATTCTATCAACAGTTGTTCAAATAAATCCATTTTCTTGCATAAAATGTAAATCCTCAAGATCATTCACCCATGAAGTCATTCACAGTTTCCATGATTAACCTTATATAGCCCTATGTAAATTCAATTTAATTTTATTTTGGGGTTATAAAATTTCAGTAATAATGCAATAAATTAAAGTGAATCACTATGTTTTGATTAGCAATGTATTAAAAAGCCTTTTAAAATGCTGAAAGTGGGAGGACAGTTTGCAGCTATATAAAATACTTTGAGAGAAACACCAGATTTTTCAGTAAGTGGTATGGTTATGAAAAAGTTGGAATTTTGGGCTAGTGTTTATGAAAACCAACATGATGTTAGTGCCATCTCTTGCAGATATGCTCTTTCAGATGAGAATCCATTTAAATCCCACTGCTTATTATAATAGTTTGGGTTTTTTTTAAAGAGTGATAAAAAAGATATTCTGCTTTCATATTATTTATTAAAAGTCTACTGATTATAAAACAAGATAATCTTCCTGGACAAAAGACCCTTATAGTGTTCTGTGTGCTGTTAATTCTTGTGTTTGTCATATCAGAGGTACTGTATTATGGTAGTGGAGAATTCTCACTATTTGTGCTCACACACATTTCCATTTCTTTCATAATACTTTTTTATGTCCTGGGTATGTCAAAAACTTTGCCACAGCCAAAGAAACTACAATCCTTTCAAAGTACAGTGGCACATAGAGCTTTTACTGTGATATAGTACAATAATAACCATATGCTGGTGTCTCTGCATGGATAAATCCATCACTTCTCTGGTCAACCAGCTTGGAGGAAGCAAGAAATAAAGCAACTTAAGATCCCTTCCTGACTTTTATTAACTCAGACAGATGAACAGAAGAGCTTTGATCAAACAACAGGTTAGAACTCAGTTGTGGGATTGTACCTTATACTTTTAATTGGCTTTCTCCATAGGAAAAGCATACATGCAAATAGGCTATGCTCATGAATAAAAATTGTTACATCATTGTACATTTACGTTGCTGTTTAGACCCAGCTATGGACTAAAGCTATGCAGTCGTTCTAGTTTCTCCATGAGGAGAAAATACGGCAACTACCTAAGGGTCAAGGTAGGGGACGAGTGAGGGGACCGCTTACGGTCATGGGCAAAAGGCAGACTTGACTAGGGGAAACAAATCCAATTTAATTCAAAACAACAAAACCACAACCGAATCATCAATTAATTAGAGTAGGACAGAAAAGAGAACAGCAAGATCTTAAATAGACTTTCCCCCCACCCATCTCTTTTTCCCAGGCCCGAGTTTACTACCTCCACACACGCACACTTGGTGCCAGAGCAGGGGAAAATACAGGGTGGGAGTTGCAGCCATTTTTAACCTTCTGCATGAGGTTCCAGCTGTTTGCTCCATGAAAAAACCCACTCCTCACAGGTTTCCTCCAGCCACATGGCATCCCCCCAAAGGAGACAGTCCGGCATGAATGCCTCCAGTTCACATGGGGGGACTGCTGCCTGGTTTGACTCTTCCAGTGTTGAGCTGACCTGGTGCCAAACCTTCTCAAAGTCACTGCAATTTTCAGAAGTCCTATCTGTTTCTCTGCCGGACTCTCTGCCGCCCACCCATGTCTTCCACCAGTGTTCGATGATTCAGGTAACTTGCCACAGAAAAAAGGTAGAAAATCACTGTCCCTATATGTATTTAGCAAACTTCTCCTGGCTACCTTGGTGACTGCATAGCTGTTCCCTGTCTTCCATCCTACCTCCTCCAAACTAAAAGAGCATCAGAAATGAAAAAGTGTTCCCCCCCCTTAAATAGGCTTATTCACAGAGGCACTGATTGGCACAGCCTGGGCCAGAAGTGGGGCCGAAATTGGAGCTGGGAAGGGGTTTTTTTGAGGAGCTTCTCACAAGAGCCACCTAGTGGCCCTATTCCCCCACCACCAAAATCACACCAAAGGAGGCAGCCTCCTCCTCTGACTGCTGAAACAGTGCCAAATCCTAACCCACAACATTTTAACAGTTAATGTCCTGGTCTGAGTTAGAACAGAACTCGTTCTGTTCAGTGATTTTACTTTCCAGCTCAGTCTCTGCTAAGTCACGGCACTTTCTGAAGTTAACGCTGTATTTGTGCAGACAGTGTCTGCTTCTAGAAGTGATAACGCTGGATGTTTACAGTCACTACCAGGGACTGGTGTGCAGAGAGTATCTTTCTTGTACTCACTTCTATGCAGACCAAGGTCACTGCTAAATCCTGTGTGCCATGTTGGGGGTGCAGTAAGTGAGAAGCTGCACCTGCGGGGAGGAGCGGACAGGACAGGTGACTCTACACTGACCAACAAGATGTTCCATCCCATACATGTCATATTCGGTATAAAGCTGAGGGAACACATGGGTCAAGCTCTCTCTTGCTCTCTTATTCAATGTCCGGAGTCTAAGGAGGACTCTGTTCTGCCTTCGATCCCGATCTGTGCATTCCCGAGTCCAGTTCCAGAATTAAGCTGCTGAATCTTGTTCCCATTTGCTGCTGAGTCCAGTCTGGGCCTTCTCCAGTGTCTACCCTGCAGCATCAGTGGTGATGGTGATGTGTTTGCCATCAGGGGGGTGGTTGGGTTTGGTATTGGTACTGTATATTTTATGTATATTGCATTTTTTAATTATTATTTTCATTGAAGTGGTTTTATTGTTTTCCAATCCATAAGTCTCTCTCCCTTATTGCATTTCTCCTCCTCTTTGGGAAGGGAAAGGCTTTAATAGAAAGTATCTGTCATTTGTCTGGCATGTGTCATTAGGGCCAGCCCAGCCCTAACCCGTGACAGTTACTATTTTCTACTAAACATTACAAATGACCTCAAAGTAAATTCACTTCAGGTATACTTACAAAATGTTATGCTCAAAATTTCATATTGACGAACTGATAATTAAGGTATTATATGTATTCAGGTATAGATATGTGATTTATTATAACCTTATGATTTATTAAAAGAGAAAAAAGAAAAATATTTTTGTCTTTAGAGAAATCTGCACACTTACAGTTTGGTGTCCATGAAGTATCTGTGAATAAAATAATATTTCAATTTTTAAATTAATGCTATCAAAATTGCTTGTTTAAAATGTCAACTTCACATCATTAATTAACCACACTAACAGTAACAAAGAAAGGAGATGTATTTAATGAGCAATATTCTTCGCATCTGCACATTAAATGAACATAGTATGAAGTACCTGAGGGCAATAATAGTTTTGACTGTATTTGCCCAGTCCCCAAAGCCTCTCCCCACCCCTACCTTTGGCCCAGGACCACATTTAAGCCCAGCCAGGGACAGCAGTTTCCCTGTGGCCTGCCCTGCTCCCTGTCTGGGAGGAATGCAATAGCCCTGGGATGGGCAAAGGCACTTCCCTCCCTTTGATCTCACCACAAATTTCATAAAGAACAGCCATGCTAACTATAGTATTGAACTAAAAATGTGTAAAATTGTAATATACATAAAAATATATATCATATTTTCCCCAATAAACTCTGAAAGTTATTTATGATTTCTAATAGACTTCCATGGATTCATTCAAATGTTTTGATTTCTGTGTAAGTAAGTCAAAGCAATGATCTCGCATTCATAAATTAAAGGGGATGCTGAAAGCTATACAAGAGCAAAGCAAGTATTTGTTGGACCTGTTTCTGAGATGTTGTTGATGGTGCACGGATGCCACATTTTACCTTTAAAACTCATGTCATGTATGCAAATATGGAAGTCCAAAATATTAAATCATTATAGTTTATAGGACCTTGAATTGTAAATATATTATTTATAACTTACCTTCTAACATTGAAATACTACCAGTATAACTTCACTTGTGCTACTGCTTAGAGATGCATCAATCTAGTTTTTGCAGAAGAATTTTCATAGCTATCTAAAAGTCGTATATGATCTACAACTGTTTAGCACTACAGAGGCATTTGGGCAAGAGGAGAAAATTCTCTGCTTAGACTGCTGGGAACAGAAACTCTTCAGGATCAAGCTGCAATTCAAGGCATTCAAGAGAGTTTGATTATGTGCTACAGTACCTTTCTAAAGTAAGATGCAAGCAAACTAAAAAGAACAGAAAGCCTGAGAGAAAAAGTAGTTGGTAAAGCAGCGTACATATCATGATTCAGACATAGAAGAAAAATGAGAATTCATGAAACAGCAAAAATGTTTGGGCTTTTTATTTTTCTTTCCCCTAGAAGCCTTGAAAAAAAAGTTAAAAAATGAAACAGTTTTGAACCAACACATCCCATAAGAACATTTAAAACATGGAAGTATTTATAGTTAATGTTGTTTCACTTCCTAGAGATCAACTGCATTTTCAATGCAGCATATATTTCAGGCAAGTGTCATAATTTCTAGGCTTAATTAATTTTTCAATCTAGCCTCTTTCTGAATGAATATTTAAATGTGTTATCCAGCATGCAATAACAAAAGACACTTAGTAAACTCTTCCACAGTATTCCCTACACCTGCATTTTTGGAGCATTTTCCTATGGTGTGGTTCCCAGTCTACACTCTAGTGAAAATTCAAATGGCAATATAAAAAACACTGATGAAATTGGACTGACATAAAAAACTAATAGCAAGCTGCTACAAAATGCTGTACTCATTGGAAGCTGTCCACCCCAGTGGGAACAAAACTTCCAGTCATTCTGTGGCGTTTAATGAAATCTAGCAGATGTCAAATGTGTCAAAATCTACAAATAAACAATTACCTAATCCTTAATTTTATGAACTTTGTCTTACTTTGTCCCCAACATTCACTGACTCTAGCAAGCAACAAACTAAATACATGAAATTATCTTAGGAAAAATTAAACTCTACTGAGGCATCTCCTATGCTTTGAACAAGGTTCATTGTATGTCTATTGACATCAGTTAGTGTTTAAAGATTTTAGGAGGATGTAAAAAAAGCTCATAAAATCACAATCATCATAGTTCAGGGGAAAGTCACGTGTTTTTCAAGCAGCACACTAAGTTTCTGCCTTTGAATGTTAGGCTTGCCTTTTTGGTATTTTTTTAAATCTCATACTACTTAGAGGAGGCCCATTACTTTACTGAGGAGGAGATGGAAAATAGAGTGTACTGCCGAGGGACCTACAAGTGCCACTTTACCAGGCATACACCATTCAACCAGGAACACTAAAGGGATTAAGAAGGCAGCTTTGTATTGTCTCAGAGGTACAGCAACATAAGCATCATGCTGGATTGTATGACAGTTACCATGGTAACTATTCCTTCTTTTCCCACAACTAAACCACACACTTGCTGGCAGAACAAACCAAGTAATTCAAAAGCATGTGAGACAAAGGTTATCACGGAGTCCTTTCAGTCTGAACATGTTTTCAATTTTCTAAATCTAAAAATTGTCTATTTTAAATACTTAAGTCTCTAAACTGGGTTATTTTAAGCCCTGGTATGCAAAAGAATTATAGCAGATCCCTTTGGGAGACCTCATGCAAGAAAGAGTAGAAGCACTTCCTAAAAGTGTCATATGTCAAGCTGGTAGGACATAAAGGAGTGACAGAATACTGCAAGACAAAGATCTGATAGAGCAATCCTTATCTAGTCTCTAGTAATACTTAAGTACAACAGAAATATATGAACACTGTTAAGAGGCAGAGATGGAGGTTAAGAGAATACTCATTCAAAAATTTAGTCGTAGTTGTTAAAATGCACATAAGTATGAAGTGGCAGTTAGAAATTAGACACAAACTCCATTCAAACGAAAAAAAGAAAAAAAAAAAAAAAGCCCAGAAGGAAAATTGAAAGATAAGTTGTCATGATTTTTTTTTACCATGTGGATTTTTTTCTTCCTGAAGAATATTGATAATCAATTCCCTTTCATTTTTGAAAGGGAGCCTATAGCTTAAAATAAGTAAACAAATAAATAATATCTATCCTAGTGATATTTTTCAGGAAAAGTCTGAAAGATATTCAAGATACAGTAAAGCAAATGGTTATTCAAAGCATTAATCAGGATGATACTTTAGAAAGCGTACTTCCTCAGTGGTAGTTTAGAAATTTGAATTTAATTACAGTTACTGAATGTAATATAATTTAATCTTTTATTTCTATTCCTCAGAACTGCCGATTTATTCTCTCTCCTTTTCGTTTTTTTTTTTTTTTAAATGGAGAAACACATATTTCAATTAAACTTCTTATCAGGAAAATTTTCTTAAATATAGGATGCAACATTTCACAAGAAAGAAAATTTTTGATCCCACAGAATTTGGTACAAAAGACTCTGCCTAATTTGGCATATAAAAGAGAGTTTCTCTTCAACCAGGAAGAATGATCTAACTACAAAACTATCATACTACGTGCACAGTTTCAAAAAGGAGAAACCAAGGTGTTCAATACCAGAGTTTAAATCACTTTCTAAGTGTTGCTACGTGTTCTGCCTACCTGGCTGGCTGCTCCAAGGAGGGATTGTCTAGGAGTGTTTCTCAGTCTTTCATTCACACACAGTTTTTTTAGGAACATTTTCATCATTTCACCTCGATGAACAAGATAATTTGAGATCCTAGAAAATTCCAGGGTAAGAGGAAATGATTTTTTAAATCTCTTTTAGTTTTAACATTCCCTAGAGCTCTCTTCTCAGCTGCAAAATTGCTTACCCGACATAGGTGCAGTAACCTTAGAACTACTATCTAAATTACAAATTAATTCTTTTAAACCTATTTACTGTGCAGAGCACGTTTGCAACATTTGGAAAACCACAATTTCAATTACAACAAAACATACTTACACATGTAACTATGTAAGACTGCTATTTAAAGAATGCTTAGGATTCTGAAAGAGACCAAGTAAAATCTTATTAGAAATGGGTAAACCAATATGAACTAAACAGAATCTGGACTTGAAAATAGAGAAGAACCAAAGTTAGAACCAAACTATTTTACGGTAAATGAAACTTTTTTAATTGAAAAAATATCCATGAAGAAATATGTCAGCCCAGCTACCTTTCCTACTTCAAACAAAAAGGTTTGCAATCAGGCAAGTTTGGGTATTTTCATAGCTGTTCTTTTTATTGATCTCACATTTTTTGCCATTTTGTGTCCCTTTTTTATCACTATTCTAACTTAAAAAATAATAATGTTTACTTTTTTCTTTTAAAATAACATTACCAACATGGACATCAGTGCCCTTAGATCTATGAGTTATTTAATATGAGCTAACATACATGTTCTAATCTTTTTGGTACTTCATTCTCTTTAAGTGTAAGTTTCAAATTTAGTATCTTAGGATTTGGACTTAAGAAATCAAACAGCCCACACATAAAGCTCAAAAAAAGGACAAAAATATACACTTATAACATATAAAGAGATGGAAAGAATATGACCTACAGTGCCTTTAACTCCCTCAAAAGGTACAAATAAGATGCTTGTCAGAAGAATTTTTCAGATTTCTTCTAGGGCTATCACTGCTGCTCAGGAAGTTGCGAACCGCTGAAGGAAACATATTCAAACTTATGGCCCACAGCAACAATAAAGAGACAATTTAAAAAGCTTTCAATAAAGATTAAACACACCTTTTAAAAATTATTCTACCTGCTGTCTTCTTGGCTCAAAAATCATCATATACCAATAACCTTCCTCCATTTTTCTTGTTTTATTTAAAACTAGTATCTTATACACTGTTCTTAACTGAGTTTTGCACTGAAGGTGCAGAAGTAAAAAACCATCTCATACAAAGTGCAGCCACTGGCCAATTGGCCATAAAGTATCTATTGTTCATACAAACTTACAGCATATCCAGAAAACAGCAAAATCCTCTTGCTTCCTAGCAGATGCTACATTTTGCCTTTTCTCACATTAGAATCTTCCAATATAAGTTAAATAGTCTTTCTTGATATTTCTGATCTGTACTTAATATTTTTTCTTTCTGTCGTAAGGCCTAAGATAAAGGTCTGTGGTCATCTATACCTCTTCATATCACAGCAGATACTAACTGAATAAGATCATCAGCCAGCAAGATTTCCTTGCCAAACTGTTCATATGTGTATAATTAAAATAAACTTCGTAGCTATTATACCTTTACATTCGAATGAAAGCTTCTGAAGATTTAAGACAATCTTTTCCAAATTGACCAATGTCTTGGAATACTATAAATAAATTGCAATCTGTTAAAATCTCAGTGGAACACTGATGCCTGGATAGCAGTGTCAATGTTAATGGCATTCTATTATTCTTCTTTCTTAATTAGGCAGTACAGTCTTGTTTGAAGGCCCAGTTGGAACTCAGCCTTGGATTTCTTTTTACTTTTTTTTCTTCAGAGTAAACATTTTGATTACCTGCCTTTCAAAAGCTTGACTTATGTTCAAGGCCATCTGCTATCTTGAAATGAAAGTCTTGCTGTTTTTAAAAAAATTTTTTACTGTATTCTACCACTACTAAAACCTCAGGAGAAAAGTAATATAACCTGCTTGTTTTGGGAACAATACAATTTTTTTTGCTTGTTTTGAGATCTTCCCTGTTGTCAGTACATTTTTAACAATAGGGAAAAGAACCTTTTAAAGTTGTGTCCTGGGTTCAGCTAGGATAGTGTTGATTTCCACAGTCAGGATAGCCGGACCAAACCAGCCAATGGGTATTTGATACCATACTGACATCATGCCCCGTAGATATAAGGAGAGGCTGCAGAGGGCACACGGTTTCAAACAGCAACAGGGCATGGTGCAGCTCATCGTGGTGGTGGTGATAAGCAGTGCATTGTATATCAATCATTTTATTATTGTTATTACTATAGGTTTCTCTCTCTTTGTGCTGTTCAAGTAAACTCTCCTTATCTTAACTGTCCTGGGTTTGGCTAGAATAGGGTTAATTTCAACAGCAGGATAGCCAGATGGAACCATCCAATGGGATATTTGATACCATACTGATGTCGTGTTCAGTATATACATATATTTAAAGAAAACCTAGCTGGGTAGTGGCAGTTTTCAAACAGCGGCAGGGCACGGTGTGGCACGGCTTGGTGTGGAGGTGCAGCGCTCAGCATGGTGGTGGTAAGCAGTGCATTGTTTTTGAAACTGAGTGAGGGGCAGCAGTGATGGAACTTGAACTGGCTTCGTCAACCGGCACCCAACAATATCTTCAGCCTGTAGACCACAAACACGGGCTGTGGCCAATATACCCGTTCTGGATGCAGCTTGCCACAATCCAATACCATCTTTCCTGCCCTGAGACTGTTATGACAGATGGAACCCAAAAGTCATGGATTAAGTGAACTTAATGGACACATTAGAGGGATGACCCACAGATTAGGGGAATGATACCTGTGCATATGTGTATATATAGGACAGGTCAAGTAGTAGATCTGTGCATGATGTAGTGGTATAGAATAAGGGTTGGATGATGTCCTGGGTTTGGCTGGGATAAGATTAATTCCCACAGCTGCAGAGGGTGTGCAGTTTCAAACAGGTCGCAACATGGCATGAGGCAGCATGGTGGCTGTAGGCAGTGCGTTGTATACCACTCTCTTCATTATTGTTATTCCTATTGTTTTCTCTCTCTTTGTGTTGTTCAGGTAAACTCTCCTTATCTTAACCCACATGGCTTTACTTTTACCATTTTCTTCCCCCGACTCAGGGTTAGGAGGGAGTGAGCAAGCAGCTTCGTGGTGTTTAGGTGCCATCTGGTTTTAAACCACAACGCTTTGATGAATGAATGATTCAAGGGCTGACTGATTGAATAAACAGCAGCATCTTGTTCCCCACGTCATCTGCTACTGAAAGAAATGCAGTTCCTTGGTAGAAGACAGCATTTTCTTAAATGAAAATTACAAGGCTTAGCCAGGACCTCCATTAAAAGCTCAAAATCATTGTTGATTTTATTAAGTTGGTTGCTAAGACATATCTGAAAATACCACAGAACATCTAGATGTATCTCTGTATTTAGATATCTTTCAATACTTATAACTCTTGCCTTTTGATGTTTTGGAGTATATAGATGAAGTATATTAATGTAATCTATAAAGCACAATCAATATGATTGAATTGAGAATAAAGAATAAAGGGGGAGTTGAGACTTTATTCCTCATAAGGAAAATCAGCAATTTTTCTACCTTATGTTCAGCTAAGGCAGAGACGTAACCCAAATGTCATGACTGGTAGGGAAAACTAGGTGGGATTAAGGGGTTAAAAACTTGGTAAGAAGCCACAACGCCCTGCCCTAGCTCAGTTTTGAATAACACAGACAGTGAACATCTGAAGAGCTAAGGCACTATCTTTCTCTGAGACCTACATTTTGTTTAGGAACTTTATTTCCTTTGGGAATGTAAGCATCAAGAGCTACTTGTATAGAAGTGGGAACAATAGCATTTCTCTGACTCAGAGACAGAAAATACTCAGAAATATTCAGAAACTAAGGTAAGGGAAGACACATGTAAGTACTTCAAGATATATTTTTTGCTGATGAATGAAGACCTCACTTGTTCTTTGTTCTTGAGTTCTTTGTCACAAGCATCCTTTTTGTTACCATGTCACTATTTGCATGTATAAAGAAGTTATTTCAGTTTGTTTCCTCACAGCATCTGCCATGAATGAGACAAGGGTCGTGCCAATAACCCTGTCAATATTTTATGGCTTATGTACAGGGAGGGAGGGAAATAGGTTATAGGTTATACAGACAATAATAAAGGTGGTGTCTCTTCAATCAAAGTTCTTTATTTCAGCCTTATGATAATTTTTTAAAGTTTTAGTTCCATGCGGTTATGTTAGCATGTAGGTATTTATCACAGATAACTCACATTTAACTTGGCAGTGCAAAAGAAAAGGTGTTCTCCAGACTTTACTTTCTTAGAAGACTGGAGTTTTCATTTTTGCTGATAACTGAATCATGTAATGAAGGATTTCAGAAGTTTTTATTGTCTTTGAAAGGATGTTTGAAAATATTGTGAGTTTGCAAATTAAATTATATGTAAAAGTTATTAATGTCACTATCTATAAAGTTATGAAAAGCAAGTTATTTGAGCAGGAATTATGTCCTTCAAGTCATAATCCTGGTGCCTCTTAGTATGGCAGATAGGCACATAGGTGTGGGAGTAGTTTGCATCACACTGTCCTACATTGGGTTGGGCATTGCCTGCATGGTTAGATGATTATCTTTTGTCATCTAACACAATGAACCAGTCAACTTATTCTTCAGCTGTATCAGTATTCGTCATAACACATTACTCAACAGGTCAAATAAATGTATAGTAGAGTTTCAATGAAGTTGTATGTCCTAAAAATAACATATTGTAGAAACTTGAAATAATATAAAAACCAAGAAGGTTTACAAAAAGGTAGGTTCTTTAAACCAAGATTTTTTTTTTCACTCATTGTGAAGTAGAGAAAAAGAACAGAAGGGAAGAACTGGGAGAGAATAAGTAAGAATATCAACTAAATAATTTATTTTGTAGAATCATAGAACAGCCCAAGTTGGAATAGAACATGAAAGATCCTAGTCTAGTTCAAATTTTCATGGGAAACAGAGCCTAAATGAGATTATCTAGCACCCTGTCTTGTTGCATCTTGAAAACCTCCAGTAATGGGGACTCTACCACAAACCTGGGAAGGTTGTTCCTGTAGCTGGTTATTCTCACTGAAAAGAATTTCTTTTTTATATAAAGATCAAACCTCCCCCACTACCACTTGTACCCATTGCACCTTGTCTTCTCTACGTGGCTCCTTGTGAAAAGAGAGCCCCCATCCTCTTTGTAGCCACCCTTGAAATACTGGAATACTGTGATGAGGTCCCCTTAAGCCTTCTTTTCTCCAAGGAGAAAAGGCTTAATGCCTTCAGTCTTTCCTCATGCAGCAGGTTCTTCGGTCCTTTGATCATCTTCATGGCCATCCTTTGGATCACCTCCATTCTGTAGTTGCCTTTTTTGAATTGTGGGGACCAGAACTGGACACAGTGCTCCAGGCACAGTCTGACAAATGTTGAGTAGAGGGAGTTGATCATGTCTCTATCTCTGTTAGTAATGCACTTGTGGATGCAGCCCAGGATCCAATTTGCCTTTGTTCCTTCAGTGATGCACTGCTGACTCATGTTCAGCTTGTTGTCTGCCGGGACACCCAGATCCTTTTTAGTAATTCTGCTCCCTAGCCACACAGATCCTAGCCTGTATTGGGCTGTTTGCTTATTTCACCCCTTTCATTATGTCATTCCTTCATTTTGTGACAGACTTTATTACAGCCCGTTGTCATCAATCAGTATTGTGTTTTAAATAAATTTTAAGAATAGAAAACGTGTTACAGCAGCAAGCAACACATATATTTCTGATTGAGTAAAATATCCCTTTGACATTTTCACAGTTTTGTTCTGCTGTCTGTATCTTGCTTCTACTAAAAGATGATTATGTTTAAAAATTGCTTGAGCAAAAGTGGGCTTCCTCTACAAAAAATTCATGTGAGAGAATAGACATAAACATCTGGGGGGAAGGAAAAAAAAAAAAGAAAGAAAAGAAAGCAGATAAAACTTTGTTCTACTAACTTATTTTAAATTTAATAAAAAATGAAATTCAAAATTTGAAAAAAAACTAGAGCAAAAATGAGTATAATAAAAAAAAATTATAGGATTAAAAGCAACCAAAAGTCAGTGCAAACATTTTCCCCTCACAAAAATGAGATAATATAAACTAAAATAAAAGTTTTCAAAAAGTAACTATTTAGAATCCTCTGGGAAATTACCTTTTTTTTCACCTTAAGTTTAGAAATTAAAACAATATTTTGCTCTGATTATCTAACAATTCATTGACATTAAAATTTTACTGACAGCAACACAAGTACCAATGAACAGTTCCATGTAAATAATTGAAAAAACTTCCAGGATGACATAATACCTGATTGATTTAATTCTATTAGAATCCTATGAGCTGCACCTATTGTAAGAATTAGTGTTGCTGATATGGTACAAATTGTCTGACCTTTGGGATTTGTTAAATAGGACTAATGAAGGACTCATTGCTTGAGAAGTGTTATA
Source organism: Bucorvus abyssinicus (assembly GCA_009769605.1). Classification (NCBI taxonomy): domain Eukaryota; kingdom Metazoa; phylum Chordata; class Aves; order Bucerotiformes; family Bucorvidae; genus Bucorvus; species Bucorvus abyssinicus. Next base: position 13,590,551 of record CM020030.1, on the reverse strand, counting down.
AAAGGAATAGGCTGTAGTGAAAATGAAAAAAATCCCACAACAATGATTATGAAAATATTTTGGAACAGAGTCCTCAGAGAATCAATTGGGGTTAGAGCACATACTTAATTTTGTACAATAACAAAATCCAAAGAAGTAAATTAATGTTCACTGTTCCCCAAACACATTTTCACTATCTAGCCAAAGTCACCCTGAAGAGGATGTAGAGCAAATCTGTTCATTTATAGTGAATGAGTTATCAATAGTTGCAGTGTATAATCTTATTTTGTTAGCTCTCCTCCTACGTCTAAACTGCATTTCCTTACAGCACCAGCTTTGTTTTTTGCAACTGGGGCTGTCTAAGCTGGAATGAACTATGCAGAAATTATGCTATAAATTCTAGTTCTTGTCCTTTAAGAATAACTTCCAGATAATGTTTCCATAATTTTAACACAAGAGGTATGAACTGTATTAAAAAAAACCAAACTCATCTTTTGTATGTGGAAAGTACAGAAAAATCATATCAGTATGATTTAAATTATGATGCCGTCTTTTTTTCTTTTTTTCTGACATTTTTGTATTTTGTTTGGTTGTCACTTAAACCATTTAATCTTTGTTCCTAGAGTCTCACTCAAAGCCGTATGTATCAGGTCAATGATAACGGATATGTTTCTGTATACTATTTAATATGCAAACCAGATGCACTATATTGTTGAAATTCTAGGGTGCATATAGATGAAACTTTAGCATTTGAATAGTGTGTAAGAAGTGGATAGAGGGAATCTTATTTGGGGATTTTTTTGTTTGTTTTTCTAATTAAACTTAGCTTTGCCAAATTAAATTTCCTTAAAAAGAATACTATTTTTAAAGAAATATGCAAAGATGCAGTGACAGATTTCTCTATTTTTACACATATGAATCTCTATTAAAGTAGCATGAACTTATTTTCTTGGAATTGTGTCTCTGGAGGGCAGAATTTGACCTCCAAAGTAATGAGAGCTTTTTAACCATCTTATTTCATGTATCTGAAAACGATCCAGCACTTTGAAAGTGGTTTATATAGGAAATATAGCAAATCTAAGCAACAATTATTTACCCTTGTGAAGAAATAATCAAAAAAATGGAATATGCCAGAAAATGTTATGCTCGTGGACAAAACAAAGTTCATGGACAAAACAAAATTCATGTCCAAATCAAATATGGGTGTCAAAATTGCTGAACAGGCTGAGTTATCAGTACGATCTCAGCATCTCGGACAACTGCTCAGGTCAAGCAGAAAGGAGCAGCAAACACAAGGGAACCAGACTGAATTCAAGAGTATTAATAATCAATCATAGCATATGTCCTTTAAGGGATGATAATAATTTTTTTTAAAAAAAGATATCCATTAGGAAAAGATAAGATATCCATTAGGGTTTTCTTCTTTCCTGCTACTGCTTCAAGATATAATCTCAAGATTACTAGAACTACAAGAAGTCAAGGCACCAAAGCTACTTTCTTTACTTCCTTCCTTTTCACATTTTTCTAATACCTCATGACTGACAACAATTATAACTGCCTAAAAAAATTGTTACCACAGTTAGAACTGGTGAAGTGCACGCTGTCTTCTGAGGTCACTCAAAGAAGTTGAATGACACGTGGTAACTCTCACCTAAGGTGCACGTAGCTAAGTTGTGACATTCAAAATCTTGTTAAGGGTAAACAGGAACACAAAAAAGGTATCAAGAATTTATTCTTGGCCTAATTAAATTGTTCTGACATCGCATTCAAATGTTCTTATATTAAAGCATTTTCACTGGTGTTATACTTACCTGCCCCTCCAGACACCCTCTGGGTTCTTGTCATGGATGAGTATGTTTGATGTAGTTTGATTTAACAGCAATTCAAAGTTTGTTAATAGTATAATGTAAAACAAAAGGTTGAATTGTAACAGCACTTAATAATAAACCAATTTAAGGATTAACAAGAGATTTAGTAAAGTATATTGTAATAAAACTGTGACTTAATTACAGATTCAAGAATGACAAGATTCACACTAACTTACTACAGGGTATCCTAAATGAAAATATCTATATATGTATAAACACAAAACACAGAAACAGGAAAACAAAATAACGCACCAGGACAGACAGACATAGCTGGATCCAGTGAAATGTACAGATGACCACACTCACAAAAGTAAATATATAAAATCAAACACCTAGATACGTATAGAGGAGGGTAGGAGAGGCTAGCCTATAGTTAAAATTTCCCCTCAAGTTTAGAGTAAATACTCTCAGTGCATTGGCATTACTCAATGGTAAGTAGTTGAAACTCGAGGAGTTCTTCCCCAGGCTCTGTGTTGACTTTGTCAACAGACAGTCCTGAGAGACGTCTCAGCTCACGGGAGATGCTGGTCACAGCTTGCTGCAATCCAGGAGAGCTCAAAGGGTCTCACTTAGGATCGCTATTTATAGAGTCCAAGGTAACTGACTTTTGTCATGTATGTTTCCATTTTGGCCCAACTCAGGTGATGTGATACGTTGATATTTTTTCATCAGTTGCACATGCTCAAATCCTGCTAGATTACAAGGTTCAGCTACCCCCCTCTTTGGGCCACGATCCAAGTACAGATGTACTGCACTCTAAGACGGTCAATTGATTGTTCTTATTGTTCCCAGGCAATAATGAGGGGAGTAAGTGCATCGAAGAAAAGCCCCAACTCTCTGGTCCATTGCTCCTCCCCACAGGTGCAGCCTCTCACTTACTGCACCCCCAACGTGGCACACAGGATTTAGCAGTGACCTTGGTCTGCACAGGAGCGAGCATCAGCAAGATCCTTTCTGCACACCAGTATCTGGCAGTAAATGTAAACATCAAGCGTTATCACTTCCAGAAGCAGACACTGTCTGCACAAATACACCGTTAACTTCAGACAGTGCCGTCACTTAGCAGAGGCTGAGCTGGAAAGTGAAATCATGGAAAAGAGTGAGTTCTGTTCTAACGCAGAGCAGGGCACCCAGAAACAGAGGGGTAGGGCAATGTTTTAGCCAATCATCAGTGTCTCTCAGTTTTTCAGCCAGTGGGTTCCTTTCCTCCTCTGCCTTGGGCCATGAAAGACAAAAATTTAATTAACCAGAATCTTTTTGGGTATTTATTGAAACTTTGAGAATAATAAGAAATAAGATTATAGTTAAGTGTATTAAAATCTTATCCAAAACAAGTAAAATTTCCTTTCTGTTACTGATAAAAAGCATCTCATTACACCTTAAAAGGTAAGTTATGCATTGTTAAACTTTTAGTTGTACATATTTTATGTGGCTTCACAGAACTAATCTTAGTTACATGATCACATGCATTGAACATGAACCAGAGTTCATAATACTGTGGTTCTGGAATATAAGCCTCTATTAATAAATCTATGTAGTTTTGCAGTTCAATAGATGGCAAAGAACTTGTAATTATGGGTCCTGTCAAAATAGTCCTATTTTTACATTTAAAATTAAAGCTAGTCATTTTCCAAGTAGATAATTGAATTTAAGAAAGGAAGAATGCATTCCATACCTTGAAAGACATCTTATAATTGTTCAGCAACTTCATCATATCTTCAATTAGTTTGCTTGCTGATATGTTTTCTTCTCTTAAGTGTATGGCTTTATTTTAGACACATGACATTCAGACTATGAAATACTGGAAAAACTCTATATTCTTTCCTTAAATGCCATCTTTCAAAATGGATAACAGTAAAAGTATATCATAATACAAATAATATACTGTAATATGCTCTGTATTAAAATAGAATATGTTATCATCAATGACCAGAAAACCAAAAGTGTCTTAAAAGGACTAAAAGTATATAATGGAATAGAGTAATTATATTGTGTTAATCCATTAGGTCTCATGTCTCACTTAACAAGAGAAAGTTCGAATGGAAGATTATACTACCTACAAAAAATAAAAGGAGAAAAAGAAACAGATTTAGAAAGAGAAAATTTTCACTCTGCCTATCTCTGAATTGTACTTAGAATATATTAGAATATAGGCCAAATTACTCGTCATTTATTTAATTGGCAAATTAAAGATATGAATTAATTTACAAATTACAATTTCCAATTAATTTACAATAATTAATATGAAATATTACAACTACTAAAATATTTATAATTTCTTTATAATTAATTAATTATCAAAGATATTTTGTCCTGGCAGCTATGGAATATGTTGTTTTGGTTTGGACCCGCTGTTACATACAAGGTAAATGGATTTTGAACAAACAGATTATTAAACTCTGTTATATATCGTTACATTAATGACTTCTCAGTGAATCCCCCAAATCACTTTTTAACAGTCAAGGCTTCATTTTCCTAAATTTAACAGTACTTACTAATATCATTATAAGTGATTATAATAAAAACAAAAATCACAACAACAACAACAACAATAATGATGTTCCAGCAGCAATGATATCTATCATATTACCGTAGCATTGCCAAACATCCCAGCTATGATCAGGTTTTTGCTTGTAAACACAGACGCTCAGAGAAAGTTCCATATCCCTATATTTTGCCTATGTGATCAATACAAAAGGTAGTAGAAATTATCCTATCCCTATTTCGAAAAGGAGGAAGTCACTCACTTCAAAAGGAATGAAAAAAATTGTTGAATTCATAGAGGAAGTGAATGTTAGAAACCGCGCTCAAATATCTGAGATACAAGGCTGAAGTGCAGAAAAGCACAATTATAAGTTGTGTCTTTTTCTCTTAGAACAACTGTATTCAAGTGTTTATACATTAAAAAAGTCTTTAAAGCATACAGATACATTATGCATTTTAGCAGCTGGAATTATATACATGAAGAATCTGAAACAGAACACAGTAAGCTCCACTCACAGACAGGTATTTTAAAGGTTCTTCTGGGTAGCTTATATCAGGTATTAAATTATGGGGGGGGAAAAAATTATGATTCTCAAAGTCAAGCAATATTAAAAATACATGTACTTGTAGACTAAAGAAATCAAAGTTTCATGTATCTCCTTAACTTCTTTTTCTTCCTAATGCAGTTATTATTGCATCATCACTGATAATCCGAGAGGCTAGTAGGTAAATGGATAGGACTGTTGTACACATAATCCAAGTACCATGTGGAGGCTACAATCATAAAAAAAATCACACATAGAAAAGTGAGGAATTCTCCTTTTATTTAGAATTTTAATTTTAGAGAAACTGTATGTAGATGTATACCTAAATCTGTGGTTAGTATGTTCCTGGCATACTAGCGGTTCAAAATCATCACAGATTGTTAGTTATAAAGTAACTGAAAAGTAACACTGTCAAGTGGTTTTAACACTGCAAACCGCCCAGTTAACTATGTTTAGAATTTTGTGTGAAACTCATTGAAGAATGTTGTTGAGGCAATATACAGATTGCAATATTCATTCAGACATTAAAGGCTGACTACACTGATTTTTCTGTATCCTTACCATGAGTAAGCTATAATTCTATTATTATTATTGTAATAATAATATTTTTAAAATGTAGGCCAGTTATGCATACAGTTATCAAAACACACTGTTCATACTGTTGACTATAAGTTTTTATCAGATATAGCATTGCAAGTATTATCCTATACACGAAAAATAATAGTGCTCTGTGACTTCTTCAGCACCTAAAATTTCAATTTGAGATTACAATTATGGAAAATGAAAGTGGCAGCTTTGAAACTGGTTTGATTCACTTATTTATGCAAACTACCAAGACTGTCACTGATCAGACAGACACAGTAAGGAGTTATACGTTTCAAACCATCAATGATCAATAAGTGGTGGTATGTATTTACATTATATCTTGAAGCTCAAAAGCAACATCTTGTGGGTGATCAAACAACAATAATTAAATATTCTTTAAATGGAAAATTTAGAGGTTTCACCATATCTGAAAAATTATCAGATATAGACACATCCCAAATTATAACCCAGTTCAGAAAATTTACATCAAAGTGTTAGTGTTTTCCTACACTCTAGAATTGTAAAGTCTTTAATCCAACAGAAAAGTTATTTTTTTAAGACAACATAACTGTTGTAAGCAATGTAATGGAAATGGCATGAATATGGAGTTAGAACCATTTATTAGAAATTAATTTATTTTAATTAATCTTTATTATTTTTATATATATAAAAATAATTATTTCTTTAAAATGGGGTTTTAAAATCTGGTATTTCTGAGAAAATATACTTTAAATAAGAAAATGGTAGTGAAATTGTATTTTCCAAGCTTCTGTAGTTCTGAATCCTCCTCTAACACCAGGATGTAACAGAGTACATACAAATTACAAAAGTAAATCACCTCAGGAAAGCTTACTCTGATGAAATATAAGAACACATTCAGAAAGAGATGAAATAATAATTGCAAGAAGGGTAAAAATCTCTTTTTTGTTAAATATAGTTAGATTTAGTGGCAGTCATGATGAAAAAAAAATAATGAGCAACAACCAGCAAGAGGGAAGGCATGAAAGAGAAAACTACCATATCTCACCAGCTCCCTTTAAACTTCAGAAGACAGATTGGTCTTCATTAAATCTTGAAACATAAAACAAAGCTTCTGAAAATGAAGCAAATTAGACTACTTTCAGCAAGTCAGTTTATTTAACCAAATCTATGAATGGGAACTTCAGTGTTTGTCTTTTAACCTCATTAGAGAAAATTATATTTCTAATTGTAAAAAGAATAAGCAAGCAGACATAGTAAGAGCAAAGAGCTTTGATATTTTTGTTTGTTTGTTTGACAAAAAGATCCCTCAATCCTGTGTTCTTCTCACTTCATTTTTCCCCCACCTATAATGTCTACAGAACAATATGAACTTTGCTGTTGAAATGCTGCTCCTTGTGAGAAGTAGCAGCTTTATGTGATACTATGCTTTTGTGACTTTAGCAAAGGAAATCATTGTAAGACTAACCCACTTTTGTTAATCTAGATTTAATTTCCTACAGTTGTCTGTATGCATGCAGATCTGCTTGAATTACTTTCTTGTTGTTGTCTTCTGTTGTGTTACCTTGGTTAATATATACATGTATGTCATATCAATGAGTTCTTGGTTCTCAAGTGATCATGAAATAGCAGGGAAGAAGTGATGCCTTATTGTTAGTTTCTCGTAAAAGGATTCCTACAAAACAACAACGCATTTCACCTCATCACCAGTGTTGTAACGAAGGCTAGGCTAATCTACAGAGTATGAAGAATTATAAAAAAGACAAGAAAAATTAACAGAAATGAGGAAAGCATGAAAGAGATGAGCATGCCTGTCTATGCGTAAACATTCACATATGAAAAGATTAAAGTGAAATCTGATGTGTAACATTCACAAGTTCATAGTTGTTCTTGTAATGGTGCTTAAGCAATGAGATTTTGAGAAGACTTTGTGAAAGGAAATGTCGAATAGCATAGTATTAATTTATGCTATATCTCTTGACCTAAACTGTATGTTTTTATTATGCTTAAAATATCATCTCTTTTCCTCAGATAAGTAAATATTCAGTAATGCTACGTTCTTCTTTATTAATCTAATTAGTCGCTTGATATTAGACTGTCACACATGCTTAAGGGGAGCAGTGCTTTGCAGGGGTTGGAACTATTTGTGCCATACAAAGGTTGTGCTCCAGTGTGTACATCAGAACAGACCTGTATCGGGCTTTGTACTTCAAACTGATTTTGAACAGTGCTTAGTTGTGAGATTGTAGAGAGTACAGTCCCAGCACAAAATCCAAGTCACATAAGACATGTCTGCAGCTGGATGCCTGCAAGCTCTTTGTCGATAAAATTCATCGCTGGGCGAGGTGACAATCGGAGCTATGACTATCACTAGATCCATATCCGGTGTTAAGTGTTATCTGGATGTCCTGGAGGAGTGTGAAGCATGGGCGAAGGGCCGGTGGCCTCATTCTTCCGTTTTTCCACCCTGGACAAAACGAGCTGTTACCTCCACCCATAAAGGTGTAAATCGATGGACTTTGTGCCATTAACATAAGCGATAAGCTTGTCTACAGTCATTCCCACACGCACCTCTACACCAATGATGTCATGTAAAAACCTGGGTATAAATATGGCCCCAATTTCGACCCCAAATTGGGAGGGGTCTTGACACCATACCGATGGACGGATTGACGAATTCGCTCCCCCCTCCACCCCTCACTGGGGACGCCCTGTGGGTAAGATTCTTCATCTCAGCCTACGCTGAGTGATACTGTTCTCCCCGGGTGTATTTTGTATTTTGTATGGTGTAGTCGTGATTTTACTTACTCCTAATGCACTGTTTGTGCATTATCAGGCTTATTTTACTACGCAGCCAGGCTATGCAGAGAGGTTGTAAGCTTTCGATATCAGACCTGTACAGTCTCTCTGGTAAATAAGCCATAGCTCTGCAGTTCGTTTTATCAATGGCAATACCAAAAGAACTTGTAAATGTTGCTCTGTAAATAAACCGTCATTATTTGTGTCCTGCCTCACCACCCCACCCCCCACCCCCTGATTTTACTTGTCTTGCGTATTTGGTGTCAGCCTTAAGACCAGTTTTATTTCCCCTCTTCGCAACAGAGATTAAGCAAAATAAAAAGAAATATGTCTTGAACAGGAGAGTAAAGCCGTTAAAATTCCCTTAAAAGCAGTTAAATTTCCCATAGGGAAAATATGAACCACAGATCATTTTGTATTACCAAACAACAAGAAAGAACTTAATCTTTATTTTGACAATAACTAATTCTGAAGTACCTCATGAAACCTGCTTCAATAGGTTTCAGTTATTTCAACTAAAGGAAACTTAAGAAGGAAGTAGTATTGAAAAGTACTGTATGGCATGTAAGTATTAAGTACCAAATTTGTACACGTTTAAACAAGAGAGAGCAGACAGAAGTGAAACTATGGAAATGATTGAATTAAGGCTGAAAAAGGCGTTACACAAATTCTGGAGTGACGATGATCTCTAATTTAAGAAGTAATTTCAACTTAATTTTTTGGGGAAAACCCCCACCCCCAGCCTCCCACCCTCCAAAACCAAAAACCAAACCCAAAAATAAAACCTCAAACAAAATATAAGTAGGGAAAGGAGTGTAAGAAGCAGTTTAGCTCTTGACAAGCTGCCTACTGACAAATGGGCTAACATATTTCACACAGCAATAGTCATAACGAGCTAGGCTAAAAAGTGCGTTTTGCTCATTATACTATTTCCAGCAGCATGCAATAGTAGATGCCTAAGGAAGAGTACAGGAGCACAGAAACCGTATGGTAATGCTCACGCAGAGTTCTTTCCCAGCTTTCAACAGCTTGAGGCTTTCTGAGTCAGAAATGACATTTTTATAATGAGTGGATTTTCTGCATCAATTTGTCTCCTTTTGTATCCAAGCAAAATTTAATGTCCACAACATCCTAGGGAACCTCACATCTTATTATATAAGAAGAACTACTGGCTTTGGTGGGGGATATTTTGGTTTTTTGTTTGTTTGAGGGTTTTGCATTTTCCAACTACTACCTCAATCTCCAGCTAGAAGAGAATGCAATCTCTGTATTCTTTCTATTGGGCAGTGATAATTTTTCAGATCTCTACCTATTCTTACTTTAGTTATTTCTTTTTATAGCTTAGTTTAGTAGCCTATTTTGTCATGTCTCATAGAGAAACCTTTCCAGTCTTTGATACACTCTCTTTGAACCACTCGCTCATTAGTCATTTCCAGGCTTAGCATTTTGAGATGAGAGAACCAAAGCTACACTCAGCATTTAAGACTGAGATACAATTTGAGTGTATATACTTTTTCTTCCATAAACTCTATCCATCATGAAGATAACATTTTAAACTAGTGAAAAATAGTAAAAGAATAGTGTTAAAAGATTTTGGAAACCGTGGAAAGAACTAAAGATGTACAATAGAGTTAAAACCCATAATTTTCATGTAATCATAGTCTGATCTAGCAGCCAGTATCAAGACTTAGGTTTCAAGTTTTTTTGATGTTAACATCACTAATTGTAAAGACTCTTTTATTTAAAAGGGAGGGAAAAAATTAAGATGTCTAAAGACAGCTCTGAGGAAAGTACAATCTTCTAAAATAGTCTCAAAAGGTACTAGTGGAAAAAGATTGCCAATTATACATAACAATTAAATTTTTGTTACATGCAACATCCAAGACAGTAATGGACAACAACTATGTACGTGGCATTGTAAAAAAGTTTCTGTACAATAAAGAAATACAGTCTGGGCTTCATCTTGCTGAATGTAATAGTCTACACAGTAGGCATTTTCATCTGAGCAAGTCACCATATATTTCATCCATACTCTTTTCCTGAATTACACCTGGGATAGAATACTGGATGCTGAGGTAATTTGTGCAAAATTTTCCTCTGGAGCAGACTAGCATTCTCCACAGCCATTGCTTTGTAGAACAACAGTCTTCCACTGGATCCCAGAGGTATCCTTGTAAGCACGAGACAAAAAACCTGTTTGTAATGTTTTCAGTTGAGAGAGCCTGAAATCATAGGAAGAAGTTTCACAGCCCACCAAAAGTATCTTTCTGACCTCATGCTGTGAAGACACATGAAGCTGTTTGCATTTGAGAGCTAGTGATATCTCTAGACAGTGTCTGCCTGATGCCAGATGAAAAAATGCCTGGGTCTCTTCTGAAGGGAATTATTTGACAATCTCCAGAAGAAAACCTGGGAGTAAATTAGCTTGGCCCAGATGGAAGTAAGATAGAAATGGGGAGTAAAACAGGTTTATAAAATAAGACGTTGGTAATGGAAACAGAAAATTAGGTAAGTTCCTAATAGCAGATAATATCCTTATGTATTCTCCAAAGTGTCAGATGAATTGTTCCCTAGAAGTGGGTACTTGTTTCCTTAACTGTGCTTTGAGTCTAAGGTGAGTAGCTCAAATGGAATGGCTAACTCTAGGCAAGACAAATCCCTTCCGTTGTTTTTGCTCCCTGAACACTATCCTAAGCAATAAATTGGTGATAGAGAAATTACTATGTCCTGAAAACAGGACTTTGATATTGGAATTTTTTCCATACATACTGCTTTTAAATGAAAAAAATAAACAACTAAAAACCCAATAATCTCTACCTTGCCAACTTTTAACATCTTTAAAAAAAATGTTGTAGATGTAATTGTATTGATTTTACTCGCACTAGTTATTGTGAGTTTTGTAAGAAATATAAGAAAACTGTTGCTATAATCCTGAAAACTGGACACTAGCAGTAAACAGAAAATAACACTCTATTTCTTAATGGAAAATAATAATCACATCTCGTTCTGCCACCACAAACAGCTAGTTTGGTATCACATAATTTTTTCAGCTCAACTAAATGCATAACCTGAAGGGAATCACAGCATTTTCCTTAAACCCCAGGAGGAAGTGAGTAAGAAAGACACTAATATAGTCTTTTTGCCAGCAAACCTCACGGACATGCAAAAATCACAGCAGGATAAGTTGGAGCCAAAGCATTTGTTGTTATCAGAACTGATGGAATTACTGCCAACTACATATTATCAGCTGGAAGAATAACTGAAGTCCACGTGATAGCAGACAGTGTTTCAGGGAAAAAAAGAAAGATTTTCAGTAATCTTGTTATAAGCGTTTACGGCTTTTTATTACATCAAAACTGATTGCTTAAGTATTATCTATGTTATATTTGGTTGGAGAAACTACACTTTTAGCAGCATCTCATAAGAGAAACCTGAAAGGGGCTGTTGTTTTGCATAGTGATGTATGATATGAGCAATCACAAAATGAGTGAAGTAGACCTCTGTCAACTCCCACACTCTGAGCGATTACTGAATAATTGAATTATTACAGTGAAAATAATGAGCTGAATGTACAGAAGGAAAACACCTTTTGACTCTTTAGATCAAATTTTATTTCTTGCCACATTCACTGAAAAAGGTCATATAGAAAAAGCATTCAGAAACACAATTTTGCTCACAAAAATGTAATGAATAAGTAAGACAAAACCCATTTTCATTCTCACCTCTGCCACTTATTCTTCTCCCCACCAAAAAATGCTCTTGAAGATTCTTCAGCTTTTGAGACAAATTTATGAAAGTTGCCCTGTGGAAAACAGTGACAACCATGCAGTGCCTCAAATATTTTATTTGTGCCTTGATGTCCATGCTTAATTAACCTCTCTTGACACACCTTGTGGCTAATGAAACTTTGTTACTGGCTTTTTACTTTGGGTGTGATTTTTCCAATACCTCACTGTACCTTACTAAATAGATATTTAAGAGAACAGCAGGAATGTATGTAAGGACTCAATTGAAAATAATCACAGGCTGTAATTCTGCGATTTTAGGCACACAAGTATGATTTAAGATTTGAAAGAAAATATATAAGAAGGTAAAGCTAAGAGATATTATCGAAAGAAAGAGGGAAAGAGGGAAAGAGGGAAAGAGGGAAAGAGGGAAAGAGGGAAAGAGGGAAAGAGGGAGAGAAAGGAAGGAAGAAAGGAAGGAAGGAAGAAAGAAAGGAAGAAAGGAAGAAAGAAAGGAAGAAAGAAAGGAAGAAAGAAAGGAAAAAAGGAAGGAAGAAAGGAAGGAAGAAGGAAGGAAGAAAGAAAGGAAGAAAGGAAGAAAGAAAGAAACCACAACCAAAACATGGGAATAAAAGAAAAAATTGGATCAAGGTAATGGGTAAAAAAGAATGGCTCCAAATACATATGAGCTCTGATTGCCAGCAGTCAAGGATTGATGTTGCAATCTTGAACAGTGCAGGCTTACATTGGCCAACTTTTTGTAAATCTGCTCTAGTCCAGATAGAAAGCTACATTCTCATAGTAAATTAAAGGTCAGTTTTGTTGAAATTTTACCATTTTGATCTCCTGTTGAAAAGCAGTTATTCATGCAGAATTCCTAATTAGACATTGTGTCTCATAAGTACCTGAATTGAGGTTGTCAGGACTTAACATTTGTTATCTCATGGTATATTAATAAATACATTATTATATTCCAGTTTATTATATCTTTCACATTTGACGGCTTTTTTCTTGTTTATTTTAATTTAAAATATAAGATTTCTTTTTGTTACCAGGCATTTGCACTGATTATCTCACCAAGATCTTGCAAGAGATTTGAAAGGTTATTAATTTATATTATTATACACATTAATCATGCAAGCTAATGGTATAATTTCGTAATTGCTCAGTGATTGTTGGATTTATACCGTATTTGTTTAAAATATGCAGATAATGGAAAATTATTCTGAAAATTACCTCTGTGTGTATTATTAGAAGGATATATTTCTCATGTTCTTGTCCTTTTGTTGCAGCTATATTAAATTGGAGGTCTAAATAATTTTCTTTCTTTTATTTCCTCTAAGTAAACTTATGGTTCTCCTTGTGAGATATCTTGGGGAAAAAAAAAAAATCAATGACTGGTACAAAATCCATGACTGACTTTAATCAAACTTACTTAAAAAGTGGTTCCTTACTTCCCCTTCAAGCAATAACAAAATCAATTATTAGTAAATGTTACTTTTATCACAATCAAATCTACAATAATTAGCTGGTCTTGTTCTACAACTAAGAGAAGTTGAACACAGAAATAACAAGCCAGTCCTCTCAGTGGTGTCAAAACTATGATTCAATTCAGCTGAGCAGGGCTCTTTTTTCAAGCTAAATGATTGCTTTTTGTTATTTGTTCTGGGAACCAGATGGAAACAATTAAATGACTTGATTAAATTTAAAATAGAGAAAATATAGAAGTGATTTTAGAGTAGATTAAGATCCTAAAATTAAGACTTTAAGATGGTAAAGGAATGACGGTCAGGTAACTCTCGGTTCATTACCACCGTATCACCGGTTGGCTGAGGCAGGCCAATCACGGGATGAACCCTCTCTCTAATTTGCCCTTTTCCCATTCCAGGAGAAAGGATTAAGAAAAAAAAAGAGACGGGAAGAAAGAAAAAGTTTGTGAGGCCTCCTAAATTTGGGAAAATAAAATCGTTTTAATATCTATAGAAAGATATTGTATACAGAAAGACAAACAAGATATTAACAAGTTTATATAGGATTAGACAACTGGTGCAGCAAGGGTTAAACCACAGTTAAAGAAACAGCAGCGATGGGAAAAAAAATCTACCAGTCAGTTCAATGGCAGCAGCACATGGCCATGGGCAGGGATGGGACCACCCAGGGCCAGGAGCAGCACCGATTGTCCATGCACAGAGTCGGCAGTGTGAGCAGTTGCAGCAGTCGGGAAAACGGCGGTGGCAGGGGTGAGTGGTCACGGCTGGTGGCGCGGTATGGCCCTGGTATGAAAGAGGCAGTAGAGATCGTGGCAGGCAGGAGGGCTGAGTGGTAGCAAGAAGGGTCTGGGGCAGACAGCAGTGATCGCGGGCAAGAAGTGGGGTTGCAGCCAGTCCAAGCGGTGGGCAAAAAAGGCGTGGTTTTCCTTCTGCACACCATTCTTCAAGAAACACTGTGCCCACCAAAAGCTCCACAGCCAGTGAGATGGGCTGACGTGAGGGGAGGAATACACTAATTGGTGGTTTGATGTGTTCATCACAAACAAACCAGCCCTTTTTATCTCAAACCAGGATATACAATCCCTCATGTCAGTCAAGACCTATTAGTGCAACATGATTATGACAGAGTATTAACAAACCTATTTACAACAAGTTGATAATTTACAAAGCCATATGATGTAAAACACAAGCTCAGTGTATTAAAAAGTTCTATCTTTAGATGTACACATAGCTCCGCAAGACACATGGTTTCCTTTTCTGTCAGTTGTGTCTGCTGCTTATGACCAAATATTTGTAAGTGGGGTTGTGGCACATGCTTCCTCCACTGAAAGACTTTCCCAGGATGTCTGGAAAGCGCAGGATTCTTCCTGCATAAATGTATTGGCTAATCTGAGAAGTATCTCAAGTAAATGGCACAGTCCTCAATAAGTAGTTGTAACTGTTAATGGTAAAATAACTTATAATTGTCTAGACTTTCAGAGGCGTTAGCTTCCAGCAATTTTTATGCTTTTGTCTGAAACATTAAAGGGCTATTTAGTATCAGATATTTTTCTACTGCTGCAGGCAGTTTTAGGACATGATCAAGCACTGTTTAATTTTGAAGGAGTTACAAAGACTCAGCCCTTGAAGTCTCACTACATGAAGAGAGTTTACTAAATCTTATACCATTTTATCATCTCGATATTCCAGTTTTTCTTTCTTCCTCATTTAAAAAAGTGGAACATATGCATAGACACATAGCTCATTTCGTTTCCTACTATGTAGTTAATATATACTTGTAAATAAACTTATAGAGAACCCATTCAATGCTACTCTTTTGACACTACACACTAGATGG
Source organism: Bucorvus abyssinicus (assembly GCA_009769605.1). NCBI lineage: Eukaryota > Metazoa > Chordata > Aves > Bucerotiformes > Bucorvidae > Bucorvus > Bucorvus abyssinicus. The sequence continues at coordinate 13,575,260 of CM020030.1, read as the reverse complement.
GAGAGAAACTTAATCTCTGCCGTGGAGTTAGCAGCCAAAGATGTAATATGACTTCTCTGCATCCTTAACGTACAGACTTTTTTTTTTGTCCTCTGGAAATATGTTCTTAAAAATGGGGTATTTGACTATATGCAATTTCAGAAGTGAGGCAGCTTATTTTTCATAATAAATCACAATAATCTGTATTTGCTAGTCTAATACTTGATCTTAAGATAAAATTTATTCCTCAATGATAAGAGAGTGATGGTCTTATCTCTTTAAAAGAAATAAAGTGTCTCTGTTTTCTTCCAAATTTTATGTCACACCTCATGTTTTCAAGCTAAACTAAATGAAAATAAACCCAGGATCACACTTGAAAAAAAAGTCATTGATTAATTAATCTTTACTTAAATCTTATCTATGTTTTGTTATTTTATTTAATGCATACAGTACCAATAGCTAAGTATTTTGGACAAATCTAACACTCATAAAAAGTATTCTCAATGTATTGGTAACTGTTTAAAAATAGTAAAATATATACTTTATAAAAATATTTTTCTTTTTTTAAACTCTTTTTGATCTCTAACAGACTCTAGGAACTAAATAAATATATCTGTGTAGTTGTAATCAGTATTTTAGTGCCTCATTTAGTACTTCTTTAAAATATTTTTGGTGTTGTTCTATTTTTCCTTAAAAGAAAACTATCTGCATTGTTAACAGCAAGTTTGCTTTGTTTAAGGGTGCATTTTACTGACTGTGTTAACACTGTCAGTACACTGGCTTAACCTCTCACTTAGCAGCTGACTATACCATCCAGTTAACAGCAGTGCTGTTAATGGAACAGCCTGTGGCTGAATGTAATTGAATGGTGTTGTGTGCCCCACCTGACCTCTTCAGCTAAAATCCCATTATTGGAAGTGCAAAGGCTAAACATCTCTGACATCCAAGTATCAACTTAAACGGTTCCAAAGGAAAACAACTTAAAAAACACATTTGAGTTTCATTCCAATGGATGGTTTCAGTTCCTAAGTGAAACCAGAGTGGAGGCAGGGGATGAAGAGGGCATCCTGATCAGTGAGCACAGAAGAGAGGTATTAAGTACACTCTAGAAACATCACTTCTGAAGTTGTATGCTTTACAAGGCAGTCCTTTTATTAGACTGGATCCTGACTCAGCAGGACTTAATGCTATGTACCATGTGTTTCCTTCATATGCAAATAAAGTTTGAATTTTAAAATTAAGTAGTATAGACTCTTTTAACTTAACATCTGAAAACCTGATGATGAAGAAACCAGATAGCTGAGGAAATTCAGTACTGTAGGAGATTATTTCCACTCATCCCTTTCGAAAGAGTGAAAACGTAATTTTTGATTAGAGAACAATTTTCCAAGTTTGTAGAATATCTACCTACAGAAACAGTCAGAAATGTTATAAAAAGTAGTGACCTTCTCAAGATGAAGAAAATGAGGAGCCTCATTTTTTTTGCTATTGTTTAAAATCACTCCTGCAAGACACTTGGTCTTTGCATGATTCATCATCATCATGGCTTGGCTTCGCGGATGAAGATTTGGGAAGGGCTTTGCCCACGCTTATTGCAAGCGCGTTGATGGCTGAAAAGGCCAATGCGGGATAGGCAAGACCGGTTGCAAAGAGCACACCGGAGGGTCTCCTTGGGTGGTATTGCCGTTTCGTCCCTTGCCTGTCGCTACAGGGCTTTGCAAACATGAGTACACCCTTCAAGCCTGCGCGGTGGATTTTTTAGGTGAGGCGCAGCGTGCGCGAGACTGGCCCCACCCTTTACACCTGAGGTTCATCTGCCAGGGCCTAGCGAGCTTGGACGGTGACAGCGAAGTCCTCAGGTCGTAGGTTTGGTTAGAGTATCCTTCTCTTCGATGGATGGCCTTACAGGGCTAAACGAGCTCCATCTGCCCGGGTTTGGAGTTAGAGTTGTCCTTCTCCTAGGATGGTTGCCCGAAGGCTAGTGAGCCCATCCTGCCCGTGGACACACTTTGTCTGACCCTTCAGTTGAGACCTGTCAGGCTTGGGAGACCCTACCGGAGGCATATGCCACCACCAGCATAGCTCTCAACTTCGCAAGGGCACGCAAGCTCTTTCCCCACGGCAAGGGGGTGCCCGTGAAAGAGCTTTGCATGATTAAGGTACTGACAAATGACAATCATGATAAAATAAGCAGCAAAACTTTCAAGAATGCAGAGAGGGAGAGTTAGGCCTATGTTTTTTAGAAGATATCTGTCATGTCTCCAGCATTTTCCATGTCACTGTGCAGAGCTTTTATATCCTTATTCTGAGATCCTTAATTTTCCCTAGGAATTGAATGAGAACACTAATTTCCTCATTCAGTTCAGAATCGCACTCCAAAGCATCTAAAAATTAGCAATACAGCCTATGATACGGGTGCATTTTGTCTGTATATGGTGTAGGATAGATGCAGACTGATTTTGATAACCATACTGGTGCAGTACTCTGAGCTAATAAGCACTGCTGAGAGACTGTGAGTAAGGTTGGATTAAAATTATGTCCATAACAAACCCATTTCAAGGGACATCGGCATTGTCAAAAGCCTTAGAAAATCTTGGCATCTGTCTTTGTGAATATGAGCACTCGTTTTAATCACATTTTTTTCTACAATCCTGTTAACACATGAATGAATGGCAAAATAGAAGTAGTTTTGTCATGTAGATGTAATTTCAAAGCTACCAACTGAAGTGTTACACTGATGCCAACCAAGTTTAATGTGGCAAGAAGACATACAAAAATGTGAAAAACAACAATAATTCTACAGTTTTGTCCTAAAACTTCTCTTCTCTGATATTTCTTTAAGAATATCTCAAGCAGTATTTAAAGAAAAAGCAAGGAGGAAAATCTCGATGTTGACTTTTCTTAACACCCATACAAAGGTAGTCCAGACATTGTACATGAAGAATTGGTAGAACTTGATTGCAAACTTCAAAGTCAATAACTCAAAGATGAAATTTTGATTATAGATGTGAATTAGAGCAGGTGAAAGACAATTCAAGAGAGTAGAAGGAGCTGGGAAAACATTAGGAACTGATTTTTGACAATCTCACATTTCAATTTGTACTTGGATAAACACATAATACTTTCAAAAGGTTGTATATATATGTTCCTGTTTGCTCTTAAGTTTAAGATATATTCTCTTTTTTTGATCAGTAAACAGATACATGTGGTATAAGTTTTGTCTCATGCATCAGATAAAAATTAGTGTCTTACATGTAGTTACTATGGTGGAAGCAAAATGTAATTGTAACACTGTGAATCTGCAGCTGTGTCTTTGCAAACTTTACACTTTCCCATATGCTACTTACAGTGTACAACTGTGTGTAAGTATGTGTATTATCATAAACATGCTTTGAGTCAGGAGACTTTTCAAAAGCCCAAGAGGGAACAAACGTCATTTTTAGCTATCAGTTAAAATGTACTTTTAGTTTCCATTACTGGAGACCCCTAAATGCACTGACACTTCTGAAGGGAAATTGCAGAAGTGACAACAAGTTGGAAAAGGAGAAGCCACAAGTTTTCTACCACACAGTGAATTTACAGTGTCATTAGATTTCTATGGACATGTAATCCAATGACAAGATCCTGTACTTTAATTGAACTCCTGGGACTATATTCAATCGTTTTCAGGGTCTGCTTGCAAGCATATGGGATGACTTCTCAGGGGTGCAAACATTCTATGTAAACAAAGGCACTTTTTTTTTTTTTTTTTTTTTTTTTTGGTACCACATTACTGAGGGATGTTAGAAAATAATCTATTCCCACTGGACAAAAGAATGAGTATCACCTTTGGAAAGACAGCAATCACAAGGGTCAGCTGTGATTTTAATGAGGGCTACCCGGGTAAGTACAGTCACAGCAGAAGAAATCACTAATTTGCTACATCAGATACTATGTACATACAGAATATCCCAGTGTTTGCTGCTGAAATCCAGGAATGTGGAATACCTATTTGGACAGTGGCAACTGATGTATATCATCATATTGTACCCCTGTCCTAGTTCGGCTGGAATAAAGCTAATTTTCTTCCTAGTAGCTGGTGTAGTTCTATGTTTTGGATTTAAAATGAGAATATTGTTGATAACACACTGATGGTTTAGTTGTTGCTAAGCAGTGTTTATACTAAGTCAAGGATTTTTCAGTTTCTCATACTGCCCTGCCAGCGGAGGCTGGAATTCACAAAAAGCTGGGAGGGGACACAGCCAGGACATCTGTCCCAAACCAGCCAAAGGCGTATTCCGTACCATGTGATGTCATGCCCAGTATATAAAACAGGGGGTCTTGGCCAGGGGACACTGTGGCTTGGGTATTGGCTGGGCATTGGTCAGTGGATGATGACCAACTGTATTGTGCATCACTTGTTTTGTATATTGTTATTATCATTTTGCCTTCCTTTTCTATCAAGATCTCTTTATCTCAACCCACAAGTTTTACTACTTTTTTTTCCCCCAGATTCACCTCCTCATCCCACTGCGTGGAGGGTAGTGAGTGAGAGGCTGTACGGGGCTTACTTGCCAGCTGGGGTTAAAGCATGACAACCCTTTGCAAAGAATTTGTGCCTGTATTAACAGGAAAAGCTTTGGTTGTTGAAGTTGTTATATTTTGTTGTGAATAGTTCAGACACAACTGTGTGTGAAGTGGTATTATATTACATGAGGCATGTAAGTTTTTAAAACTTGGTACAGTATGTGTTGTAGGAAGGACAGATATGTTCTTCATATATATGTTAATGTTACTGAAAGCAGTGAAAATTACGACCTTTACTTTAGGTGCTACATATCAGGCTATTAAATGAATAACAAAGCCTTATGCAGCATCACAAATTCTTTCACATTTTAGAAGTGGGTTTAATTTCCTTACTGCATCCTTGGGGGAGGCTGTTTCTTTTTCTCCCAGACTTTTTGAAGTCTACTTTGGAAGTTAGCTTATACTGCTTGGTAAATATTCTATATGTTAAATTTGGTATAAGAAAATAACTTGATACTTTCTAGATCCTTTGAAGGCATATTTTTGAAAACTAGGAACTTGTGAAAATGCCTCAGTATTGCAGGGTTTTTGAGTCATTTCACTTTTAAGTATGAAAGTCCTTGATGTCAGTTTCTTAGTTAACTTCATCAATAATAAATTTTAAGATTGAAAGAAGACATTCCCATTAAATGGTATAGAATAAAAAAAAAAAAGGTTAGTATATTCTACAGATTATAAAATTAAAACAAACAAAAAGAATCTTCCTGCCTGCTTCAGTTTCCTGGCTTTTAATCTCTGGAATCTCATCTATTACTTCAGAGAACATTTCTATGTTTGGAATATGGGAAAAAATGTATCATCAGAAACTGGCAGAGAAATGCAGCAAGGGACAAGTCTCTAGAGTTTTATAAGTACTATTGACACTGAAGCTTGTAAGTCTAGAGACATTTCTGTCCCTGACATTGCTAATTTAAACAGTTCTTGCTTTCCCGGTTGCTTATTCATGTCTTTGTGTCTTTCTGTCACTGGTAATGACAAATTGCATCTCAATCTACTAAAAAGACCCATCCTCTGTACTGCTTTTTCTTTTGAGACATCTTGTGTAAATTAAGGCATAGAGGAATTTCATTCCTATTATGGCACTAGACAGGTTTTTGTCTGTCCAATATTCCACAGTTACAAATGAAGTTGCTCCTTCTTTTTTTTTTTTTTCTTTTTAATTAGGTCAATGATGGGATGGTAATGACCTCCTGCAACCATCCTGTTTGGCTGAGTGTTACTCAGAAAGGTGAACAAGAATGTCTTTTTAAAACTCTGCCCTCAGGCACTGGGATGGGGTGTGTGAATGTATGATCGAAGATATCTATGTGCCTTTATCAACTAAATTGAAACATTTTTGTTTCTCCTGGGATGTTTTTCACATGATTCCTTCTGTATCTCATCAAATGTCTCACTTTTCAGTGTGCAGACACTCCGCATCAAGGAGGAACAACGGAACTTTGCTCAGGTCTCATTTCTAGAAACATCTATGTCCAGGTGATAGAGGTGCTGGGATCTGCGATACCTTTCCTATATATTTGTGCTCATGGATTTCCTGGTGGCCAGCTTCTGGTGTAGCCACCCTTACCAGTTTTCAGGTGTAAGTAATTTTGAAATGCTTGCTCTCTTTACAATATCAGACATCAATTGGAATACAAATCCTGCACTGTGTTTTTCCCTACCTCAGCAGTACACCCCAGATATAGCAGGATTCATTCGACATTACCTTTCTGCACTTGGTTTCTTGGGCACATGGACACATGTGACAGTATTTCTGAGCCTGGAAGATCTGGGATGAAGAAACAATTTAAAAAATACAGTCCATTCATGTAAGTATTTCTCTGTTGGGCTAAATCCTTCTGGGACCTCATGGAAGACTAGCAGCATGCCATTTGTTTCTTGGGACTTTTCCCCTTCCTCGCTTTGTCTGCAAGGTTTCTGGACGTCATCTCTCTCTCAACCCAGCTGGCTCACATGCCTAAAAGATTTTCGATGCTGAGTAATTCCCAATGAAGGCAAAATCTTCCCCCCAGTTAGAGAGTTCCAAGACAAACAAGTGTTTTGCTTCTGTGCCGTTTAATCTCGCTGTTTTGAATAAGTTACTATGTGCAACATACATAGTGATCTGTTAGTTTCACAACAGTGAAACAAGTGGTTTTACCATCTGTCAGATGAATGCACCAGTTGTTGAGATTGGCTGTGAAGCTTTTGGAAACAGTTTTGGATTCATCAAGCCATAGTAAAGTATCACCATATATGCATCCTGTGCTGGAGCGGTAGAGGAAGCAGGGATCATAGTAATTCTGTAGACCCATTTAAACGCACACAGTATTGTATTCCACAAACTTAAAAACAGGATGGCAGCCACATCTAGAAGTAGTCCTACCACAGAGAAATGTCTAGCTGGCTATCATGAAACACCACAAGTTTATTTTAAGTTTAGAGGTTACCTTAAGCACAAAAGCATGCAACACTCTCAAGACAGTAGATGGAAAACAAATATTACACCCTAAATCTACTCTTGTCAGCACTTATTTTTTGTGCAGCAGAACATGCTCTGAAATCTTGAGGAGTTTCTGATTTTTATCGCATTGTACAAGATTCTGAGTTTTGCGCTTTAACATATTTATATAGGATGTGAGCAGTTATAATTACGTATCGTAGAAAGCATGTGCTTCTGGATCTTTGGTATCTTTCATGTAGTAAACACTCTGCAGAAAATTGCTGTTGCAACATGTATATGGCTATTTCATCAATACCCTTCTTATTTTGACATCACAGCAAAGACCTGCTGAAGTGAGAGAGTTAAGAATTATTTTTTTACTTCTTCTTCCAGTGGATGCAGTTTAGAGAACAATTCATTAATACAGAATTTAAAATAGAAAGAATAGACTCCAAACCATGATCATTCCTTGATGAGAAGAAAATGCATGGGTGAGAAATCTAAGCTTACTGAAGCACCAATGGATTTACAAGGCTCTGCATAAGGAGCCTTAGGTTTTTCCAGTAGTACTAAAATCTTATCCTTTAACTCAGCTTTTCAAGATTTCTTTTTCACATAAGTTTTTCTCCAATCCACATATAAAGATGCAAGACTGAGACTCCATATTTATACAATAGACTTGTCTGTTTTCAATGAAAAGGAAGAATCACTACATAATATTCCAGCGGCACATCTAAGATCTAAAGTGCTACATGCCATTATAACTTAAAGTTCTTTATATAGAAAGGCATTCCTCCATGGGAAAGGATGGCAGTGCGATAATGGTGTCAGTTGAGGTCAGCAAGACTACTCAGAAGACTAATGTGTCTTCAATGCCTTGATAAATTGGTTCTAAAGCATTTTTTAATTTAAACCAACTATGGCAAAGTAATTTCCCTTAGGTATAACTATGCAGTGATCTCACTTATGCGATCTGTTATACTGTGATATTCTCTTGGTTGCCAGGCAGCCAAAAATGAGTATAAAAATAAAAGGCTCGGATAAAGAAAAAAAAAAAAGCTAAATTAAAAAAAAAAAAACCTAGAAGAGCTAAAATAAGTGCCAAAGGAGGCATACTACAATAGGTCTCCAGTCAACGTCACCTCCCACTTCATTTAGTACAAAGCAGAGTGAAGCTTTAAAACTATTTAGTTTTGTGAAATAATATTATACATGTTCAAGAAATGTTTAATTTTCCTTCCTTTCAATGTAATAAATGTGCTATACAAGAAGATAAAAGTGATGCTTTCTTTGGCCTTGAATATGTTGGCAATCCAACATTAGTCTTTCTCATGCTCTTCCTATGTTTGCTTTCTATTTTTCTCAAAACCCAGTATATTGCAATATACTTGGCTGTTCCTACTTTATTTCTGCTCGCTCAACTTGTCTTCTTTTTGCTGTTATAGAAAAATATATTCTGGAACAAAAATAATTCTTGTCCTTATTTTGAGACTTAAAAGAAAAAAAGTGAAATTCTTTAGACCTTCTCTTCAGATTCTACTCAAGGGGTTAGCTAATTTAGTCCTCCTTTTTTAAAATCCCAATTTCAGTAAAAAATAGCAGAGTTCAAGTATATCTGCACAGTTTACAATTGCAATAATAGATTGTTTGAGAGTGCTAACTATAGTAAGTTCTCTTGTTGAATCCTCCTTATTTGGAGCCAAAAAAAATTTATGTAAATGATATAATGATATGATTTTGAAAACCAGTGTTAAGCCCGCGGAACAAAGAAAAAGAAATCACGTTTCTGACAGGAAAAGTGTGATATACTACTGTGAAATAATAAAAACAAGAAATTATTTAATTTTAAGTGGTGGGATATCACATAGCAGTGTTTTGTTCATTTTGAGTCCATTTGGTGTGAATTTATAATATATCTCAGAAACACAGAAGATCTCCAAACCATAGCAAAGTCCTGCTAGGTGCTTCACAGTCAGTGCTCCCATTAACAGCTTGTACTCTGACAAACCAGTCAGTTTCCAGTAGTAGTCAATAGGATACCTCACGTAAACACAGTTGAGGGGGGCGAGAGCTCTCTTCCAGCTAACGTTACCACACCAGAATTTGCTACCCACCCAACTGTCAGTGTGCATATGTGAATAGGGGCAATGCTAACCCAGTTCCATCAGAGTCAATTTGAACATGCTATCACTAAAAGTTGAGTCGGACCATTTTAACAGAAGTGAAATAGGAATCTCTATACTTGAAGACTGAGGGGGAGAGAACTGTCAGCCAGAAGGTGCTGAAGAGTAGCACTGACTCAGTTCTTCAACTGGCTTAGCTGCACCTGGGAAAAAAACTGCAGCTGTAATAAAAGAAGAAATCTGATGAACTGAGATTTCCCAAGTACTAGACTAGAGTATTAACCAAAAGCCAATCTACTTCATTTTGTACACTAATTAAAATATGTTTATATATATAATTTCTAATAACACTGACATCTTTCTGAACAATGAATAATTTTAAAGCAATTTGTTCCTCTGGAATTTGTTCCCGAGTTCAGTTCTAAGTAAATTAGATGCTAATGGGAGAGATTCATTCTTTCTGCTGCTTTTTTTTCTGTTTCTTCTGATAGTGCTTCTAGCTAAAAAGTATTTTTGTAGTCACAATTTGAGGTGAGAAGCTCTTTTCCCTAGAACATAGAAATACTTACTTTTAAATTTCTTTTCCATGATCACAAGCTACTAGAAGCATCTACTGTATTTCATGCCAAAATAAAATAAAGTTGCAGTCAAACATTTAAATGATGTTTTTGTGCAATTAGAGATATGCTGAGCATTTCAAAACCAAAACAAGTCAGAACCACCCATATCTTCTGCCAAGACTATTTAAAAACAATCTGCTTTTATGAAAACAGGTTAGAAAACACTATTTCCAAGAATAAAAAGCAATTAGTTTTAAGAAGCCAGTGAGATTTGGGGTTTGATGTTTGCTGCTGAAATCTCTAGTAGTTAATGAGTCACATCGCTTTGCTTCAGTCACCTTGCCTTGACTGACACAACACAATATGACACATACAGTATGAACAGAGCCAGCCAGAAAATTTGAACACACGTATTTTATGGAAAACTGAGCTTGAAGCAGAAAAGGTTCTTTAAATACCTATAGTGAAAAACAAATAAATTTTGTTCAGGAATTTAGGGACCTCCTTGGCACTGTAAAGGGGAGGAGTGGATATTCTTCACTCTGGTTTGGAACTGTATGTTGGTTTGTTTTGGTTTTTTTTCTAAAAATCATGTAGTTGGTATTCCACAGATACAGATAAATGTAGAGTCAATAAAAACCTTCTCTGCAGGCAGTAGGAATGTCACCTCCTAAACAATATAGATGCATATTGCCAAAAGCTGAAAACATCTTTAACAGCCTGTTCTTTTTCTTTTCATTTCAGTCAACAGAAGGAGTATTAAAAAGATATAGGCATTAGCAATAATTAGTATTCTAACTGTAGATACTTTACATTTAAAACATAACATAATCTCAGACCATTAAGGAACCATGTGCCAGGAAGCCAGGATAAACTTGATCTTCTAGGAACCAAAGCCGTTTAGCAAATAGATGTTATAGGCTGTGACCACAGGACTGTGGTGAGAAACCCTTTCCTTTCCTGGCAAGGTAGTTTCCATGTTAAATCTGAGAGAACAGTTCTTACACATAATTTTGATGAATTTGTTTAGAAAATTTGTGCATACATAGTAAGGAGCTTCTAGATAGTTTGTAGACCAATGTGGCAAGTAGGTGCTTGATTATTTCCCACCCCACCCCAAACTAGCTTGAATAATATTCTGATTTTTTTCATTTCAAGTAGTTAATTTTCAAACTTCACTCTTAATTTTGTTCTGCTTTTGATTTTGTTGACAATATTAGCCAATCCTTTTTTTATTTATGTGTGAGTCTGTCGTGTTATATAAGGCAGATAATTAAGCACAGGCTTAGAATTTGGGTATGAAATATCTAGATCATCATAACAGTCAGGAGAACAGAGCCGTGTTTAGTTACATGCTTTGTGTCATTGAAGGTTTCACAAAGCTCCATGTGTTTTGCTGAGCTACAAGAAAACAAACAAAAGAATAACAAATACTATCTCATTTACAAAGAACTACTCAAAGCCAAGCCATGACTCTCTTATTTAAGGTTTTCTTATCTTTCTGTTAATGAAAACGAAATCTCAGTTTGGCTTTAGTAAGCATTTTGCTCATCAATTAAAAATCTTCTTTTTCTATTTCTTTGGTGCCGCTTTTAAAGAAAGTAGTATCGTGAAGCACCCATAAATTACTCCTTTATCATAAATTGGAAGAGAGAAACAGGCTAACAATTACTTGTTACGTGATGCAGTGTAAAATTCTCTATAAAACAGTTCAGTTATATTAATTTGGTACGTAAAAGACCCCATTGCTTCATCACAGTCCAAAACACCTTGAAATATTTTAATTAAGTAATTTTGTATAAAAATACAAGGGTTTGGAAGTAAAAAAAATTCAGAGGGAAAGCTGCAATAATTAAATAATCTTTCACTTTAAATTAACAGATCCTTATCACCTAATGAAAAGATCTGTTAGACAAATTCCTCCACACAGCTATCATTTTCTTTTTCTAAAGAGAAAAATACATCTTCGAAATAGTTTTCTTATTCATCCAGTCTTTCCCAAGTTTGTGTCAGAGGCATCGTGATCTGAGAGAAAAAAACTTGTCTAAAGTAAATGAAGAAAAACTGTCCTTTGCAGTCAAGTACAATAATGTCATGGCTTTGCTTCGCGGACGAAGATTTGGGAAGGGCTTTAAACGTGAGTACACCCTTCAAGCCTGCGCGGTGGATTTTTTAGGTGAGGCGCAGCGTGCGCGAGACTGGCCCCACCCTTTACACCTGAGGTTCATCTGCCAGGGCCTAGCGAGCTTGGATGGTGACAGCGAAGTCCTCAGGTCGTAGGTTTGGTTAGAGTATCCTTCTCTTAGATGGATGGCCTTACAGGGCTAAACGAGCTCCATCTGCCCGGGTTTGGAGTTAGAGTTGTCCTTCTCCTAGGATGGTTGCCCGAAGGCTAGTGAGCCCATCCTGCCCGTGGACACACTTTGTCTGACCCTTCAGTTGAGACCTGTCTGGCTTGGGAGACCCTACCGGAGGCATATGCCACCACCAGCACAGCTCTCAACTTCGCAAGGGCACGCAAGCTCTTTCCCCACGGCAAGGGGGTGCCCGTGAAAGAGTACAATAATGTATTTCTCCTACAAAGCCCCATTTTGTCATATAGCATATTTGATAGTTCTGTAGTTCTCTTTCAGATGGGAAGATACAGCTGTATTACCACATAACTATCAGCACATTATAGTATGTGAATGTGTGTCTTGTAAATCGCTGGCTGTTCAAGGGCTAAGAAAACTTAAGGTGACCAGGAATTTTTAATGCAATTTATATCCTAAAACAGGAAATTGTGTCCTATTCTGAAATAATTCCATTACCAAGAGGACTTACAGGATATGATGTTGAACAATATCAGAGTGTGAGAATAGCAAAATCCAGTTAAAAAAAAGAGTAAAGAAATAAAGGCCAGATGCAGAAATAACTAAAAGGACACTGAATGAACAAAGTTTTATTTCATGCTGAACACTACTGAGTAATAATATTAAACAGGATCTTGGAGCTACAGTTGTTCCAAACTGTGGTTTGCAAAGATACATACAAGCATAAGAAAAAAGCAGAGATCCTTAAAAAAGGGCCTATTTACCAATGTGTTTCTACCTCACACGGTTGTGTTTTTTAAGTGTTAACTTCTAGCAAATTTAATCTGTGTAAGAGTCCTGATTTAAGAAAATATCCATGAAATGAAGACACAACATAAAGGGCATAGGAAATTTAATCACAGTTAAAGCTGAAGAACAGAAATTGTAAATTATGAACGGTACAAAACAGCTTTGGTACAAACTTGAATATGAGTTTTGTTCCCTTGAAAATTAACAGAATGGGCAAAAAAGAAATTGAAGATGTGTTGTACTGCTGTTATCACCAGCTGCACAGTTTATTGTTTGTCATGGAAGTTAGGACTTTAACACTGAAGTGGCAATGATTGTATCTTGCTATGTTGAAGATTTTTTCTTCATAGCGAGGGATCAATCCTCAGCCCAATTTGCGTGAATATCAGGAAAATATAAGCAGCTTATCAAAGGACAGCTCATCCTGAAATTGTGATTTAGAGGCTGACAGAGGTTATCTGGAGTTGCTTCAAGGGACTGAGATTCACAATTGTGCATTTATGTATATAAGGGTCTCCAATTTCACCAGATATTCTTCTGCAGAGATTAGTCTCTTGAACTCCATTTAAACACTCTAAAACAGCCTCGGGGGCTACCTTAGTCTTTAGGCTGAAGAAATCTTTGGATTTTTGTATTTGAATAGTATCAAGTAAGGATTGTCTTCATTTAGTAGTTTTGCTTGAGGCTAAAAACTATTTTATCTGAATGTTTGACTCCTTGCTTGAACCTGAGATTGTTGGCCTGAATAGAAAAACCTCAAACAACCCAAACCAGAGTTAAAAGTTTAGTATGAAACATAGCGAGTTCATTCATTTATATAATTTTTATGTCTTTGATAAATAATTTACTTAATTTTATTTCAAAATAAAAAGTTAAAATTATTTAAAAATTGCGAAGTATATTGTATTTTTATTGCTGAAAGTAGAGCTTACCACGAATGTGCAAACACTTTTAGCCCATACCAAACTGCATGATTAAGCAAACATATTATAAAACAAAAAAAGGGATCTTTTAACCTCTAGTGAAGATATACTTGGAATTTTTGATCCTCCAAATCTAGATGAGTTGGCATCACAGAATCCAGAAAAGGTGCTGAGATATTCTTCGCGTTAACCTTCAAGGAAGGTTACACCCAACACTCCAGACAGCATCCCTGTCCTGGTTTAAGATAAACAGGGTTGCTTTATTTTTGATGGACACACCAAACCACCAGAGATGTATTCTTCCCATGTACGTTAGCGTATCTCACTGGCTGTGGAGCTTTTGGCAGGCTTGGTGTTTCTTTAAGAATGGTGTGCAGGTGGAAACCGTGCCTTCTTTCGCCCACCGTGACCAACTGCTGTGATCTCTGCTTCCTGCTGCAATCGCCCCTCTCTCTTGCTGCAGCTTGGTGCCTTCTGAGATCCTCATCACTGCCGCCGCCGCTCTCCGGATTACTGTAACTGCTGCTGCTGACATCGCTTTACTTCACAGCTCAGCTGCTGCTTTGGAAAGAGGTCTCACAAACTTTTTTCTTTCTTTTTATCTCTTTTCTTAGCCTTTTCTCCTGGAACGGGAGAGGGGCTAATCAGAGAGAGAATTCATCTGTGATTGGCCAGCCTCAGCCAACCGGTGACAAGCCCTGCTTATGATCTGGTGCTTAGCTTCTCTTCACCTCTGCAGTGCACTCTTTCAACAGATACCCACTCTTAGCCTTTGGCTATATGAGAAACATGTTATGAAACTTGGGTATTCGTTATTACACCTTGGGCATTTTTAAACCCTGTTAGGTATTTCAGTAAGAAATGCTTTGTTATTATCCTTACAATTACACTTAAGCCGGATCAAAGAAATATGCAGATGAAAGTATCTATAACACTGGTAATTAATAAGATGACAAATGATATAAGTGAAATGAAACACACAAACGATCCATTCTAAGGTAAAACTGGGATGATGTCTCTCCTTCTTATCTGACTGAATTGCTGACCACTTTGACCATATAGGCGGATGTCGGGACTTTAGTTTTGGTCTGTGCCTTGCACCTCCAGATGCCCATTAATGCACATTTGTCATATGCTTCTGTGAGACAAAACATCCTATACAGATTCTCCTAAGAGCCTGTTTGGGAGTATACATCAAAGTGAAGTTACAGCTAATAAGCACAACTTTCACAGGGAAGCATATCCAATTCTCATTTCCTAAAGACTTTGATAACAATGATATAAATAGACTATTGTCTTTTGCAGAACAACTGCAGGCGTGAATCATCATTTTCACCATGGATGTTCATTTATTTCTCATTCTCAAATCAAAGAACCTTTTAGGTATGTGTAAATAAATATTCCTGTTATCTTTTGTACGAAGACCAGAAATCCATTATAATGAGACTTATGAAGCGTCATGGTTCAAGAGAAATAATATTGTCTGCATACTATGATTCATTTACTTTTACCCAAATCACTAATTTGTAAGGGACAGTTCTGCTAAAAACATCATTTTTAATCTATTGTTTTTCCATTTCTAGAATATTTATTTGATGTTGCTTATTCTAGAATTATCTATAGGAAAAGGAAAAGTAAAATTCTAGATATTAAGGTACTCTATTCCACACCCACTCTTCTTTGACACAGTATTTGCTAAAAGAGTAGAGGCAAACATGATCTTTTTCTCTTAACAATTACTGTTTTAAAGGCTTTTATCTGCCTTTCTGTAGAGGCACCAGCCACTGTAAATTGCTCAGAACAGAAAGAAGGAAGAATTTCTACCGTGAGGAATGGGACAAGCACATTACTCAACCAAATGCTTAAACATTAGAAGAAATAGAAATGTCCTTCAGAAAAAAATAAAACCCAAAGACGAGACAACCTGCCAAGTAGAATGAAGTCAGATGAAACAGTAGTTATTGCCGGTGATCAGCAAGTCTGATTCTGCTCGAACCATGAATGAACTAGAATGTGAGATATAACACGTAACAAATGAGTAAAACAGAAAGACAAATCATATTGTTTTGCAAACAGCTTGTCAGTGACTTTACTAGGGAAGGTTTGGTTGACTATTTTTCATTGGGTTTTTTGGTTTTTCCTTTTTAGTTTGGGATTTTGTTTTCCTATAAAATAACCTGAATGGTATATCCTGGCAGATTTCAGGACTAGACAGGTTTCTTATATTCTATTGACTTTCTACACATTCCTGTGCTCAGGATATGAACTTAGAATTTTCAGAATTGGTAGCATTAGATCAAAGACGCTTGATTTAACTTGAAGTCTTCTCTTTTGTCTATGTTATTCAGAATGGAATATCCCCTCAAAACTTGGTTTAAGGCTGAAGGGAAGCAAGTGCTGCTCTCATTTAGGCAAATTCCTCTCTGCACCTTCCCTAGACCCAGCAGCCAGGCAAAGAATGGTCAGTCCCTCCAGTACATAGCTCTTGCATTATTTCTCAGGGCATTGGACAGATCTCTCTGCTCTATTCGGTCCATTTCTGTAAAGTCTCATGTGCAATGGTTCTAAAGAAAAAGGAGAGAGGGGGGGAAGAAAAAAGCCTTTTAATTAAAGAAGATAACATTGAATATTTTAAAAGAAAAAATAGAAAATTATAGTAAATTTTTAAATAAATAAACACTGATGAAAAATTAAATAGCCCTATAATGAAAAAAAACTATGCTCGGCTGAAAAAATGACCTTCATATTTCATTAGCATAAAATTTTGAATTAAAGAAAAAAGCTTGTATTGAATCAGTTTTATAAAATGTCATTATTCACTGTCTAAATTCAGCTCCCGTTATAACTGGAGCTTAGAATTTGATTTTTGATTGATTTTCTTTTTTATTTGATTTATTTTCTTGAGTAGTTAATGTCTGTGAAAACATTAAGAAGCCTTTTAAAATTCTGTTTTGCAGGACATATATCTAGTCTGTAATCTAAGGAAGACTACTTTCTTGATAGCACTTCATTTTTAGTAAAGGGGAAGAATGGAAAAACGCTCAGCCACTGTTGTAAAAATCCCCTGTCATAGGTGAGAAACAGCCAGGGCACCATGCTCTAAACAGTATGCTACTGTTTTGGCATTTCAAATGGTTTTTTTGTAAATATCACTGAAAATTTTGTATTGAGGAAGGAAATACAACATATGAATAATAATGAAATATGTATATTTGAGAGGTGGATTTAGGATAAAATTGTTTATTACAACTACAAAGACCGTGATGTAAAGTTCAATTCCTTAATTCTGAATTCATTGGTAGGTGATTCATTTTACACATTACAATTATTCTTAAAGTACGCTTGAGCTATTTGCTTATTATTTGCTTATTCTGAATCTCAAATTCATTTCATACATAATAATGTCTACATGCAAATCTGTAATAGCATTTTTACCTCAAAAATTATCCTCAGGTAATGATTCAATATGTCAAAAAAATTCCTTATTTGGATTTAATATATTCTTATGTTTTCTATATCCTTTGAAACTTAAACATTACATTGAAGCATTATTTTAAATGCCCAAGTTTCCGTTTTGATATTCAAGAAGGTACTCAAAACAGCAAATGCATAACTGTAAAACAATCTTGTCTGATTACACCACCTTTTTACAAGATTCACATTATTATTTGTGGCCTGGAAGATTTATTCAGGCATTCAGATTCACCTACTTAAAAGACAGATCACAGATGATGAAAACACGGTAGGCACAAAGCTGAGGGAAACATCTATTCCAGTGAGACAAACAGCTTTTAATTCTGGAAGAGCAAGACTTGAGCAATGTACTGACAGGGTCCTAGAGAGACATAGAACAGTGACTAAGTGAAAATTGAACACTTACTCAGCTTTCACTGCTCCTTGCATTTACTGTCGATGTTATCTGCTTGTTTTACTGACAGAACAGTTGCTTCTGGATTGCATTGCATCTTGTGCAATCTCAAGAGGCTTGTTCACAAATTTCTAATTAGGCACACCTATGAAATCTTATAGCAAGAGGATCATACAACAGTCAGAGTAGATATTTTGAATGCAATCTTATCATACGAGTATAAATGAGGCCAGAAGCTGAATCTTATTATCTTGTCAGTGATTTGCTTAAAGGAAGATCTTGGTATGATTTTCAGATTTTAAAGTTGAATTTACAGGGTAAGCAGAAGGAAAATACACTCCCAATCAACGAACTATAAATCTAAAACATTATGTTGAATGTTGATCTAACCTTAATAAGTTGGTATAACCTTTTCCTTCGGAGCTGTAGTACATTTCTAGAAATTGGAATGAAATTTGACTGCTTTTTTAGATTCATAAACCAGGATGCAGAATACATAATTATCAATTGTCACATTACCAGTTCCAGAACATTAGGTTGAACCAGATTTAAATACTTGTTGCCTCTTCTAGATGAAGTCTGTCTCCATCCTTCCACTCTGAGTTTTCCATCTTACTTAAGGTAACAAAAGATTCCTAAACAATGCTATCTATGGAGTTGACTTTCTAAGCCGTTATGAAGCCATCTAATAATAGTTTAAGGTTGCTCTTTGCGTGTTCTTTATTAGGACGTGTCATGAGATAAAAAACATTAAAAATCTAATGTTCCTCCCTGATCACATATCTGTTCACAGTCACAGGAGGAAGTTAGGTTGATTTGATATAATTTGATCCTGACAAATCCAAAGATAGGTTATTCAACTTCTAATCTCTTCGACGCTGACAGAAAGTTTATTTGTTTCTATGTTTTTGAAAGAGCTACATTACTGAACAATAATTGCCTGTTCTTTTCTTCCACTTTTTTAAAGGTATAACCTAAGGGTGCTTTTCTATAATACTGTGGAACCCCATTATCTTTCATATGCTTTTAAAAAGCTGTGTCAATATAAAAAAACAGACAACGGCCTCCATTATTAATACTAGACAATGCAGTGTAATAGGATTGACTCTGTAGAAGAAGCAATTGAATCTGATGAACTTATACTCAAAACATACATGTTACAAGTTGTTGTGGTTTAGGATTTGGCAGGGTTCAGCAGCAGGGGAAGAAGGCTGCCAACTTTCTTTTGGCATGTTTTGGAAGTGAGGGATGGGGCCAGTAGTGTGCTTCCTGTAAGAATTACTACAAATGGAGCTCCCCAGCTTCAATTTCGCTCCCGCCTCTAGCCCAGGGTGTGTCATTCAGCACCTCTGCAAATAAGACTTTTAAAGGGGAATAACACTTTTCATTTTCCGGCGCACTCTTTTGTTTTGGAGGGGGTAGGATGGAAGAAGAGAGGACAACCATGTGGTCACGGAGGTAGCCAGGAGAATTTTGCTGAAGTACACTTCCATACAGTGATTTTCTTCCTTCAGTCTGTGGCAAGTGGACTGATTCATCAAGCACTGGTGGTGGGGAAAAATGGATGGAATGTAGAGACCCCTGATGAAGAGAACACGGGATGCGGAGACTCAATAACCCCCTGAAAAATGTGGTGACTTTGAGGGGGTATCAGGTCGGCTCGCACTGGGAGAGCTGAGCCTGGGAGCAGACACCAACCTCACACACACATCTGGACTAGATTTGTTCATGACGAACTTGTGCGTGGGGGGATGCCATGTGGCTGGAGGAAACCTGTGAGGAGTGTTTTTTTCATGAAGCAAGCAGCTGGAACCTCATGCAGAAGGTTAAAAATGACTGCACCCTCCATCCTGTGTTCCCCCCGCCCCCTGCGCCAAGTGTGTGTCTGTGAGGGCAGGTAGTAAAGCTGGGACCGGAGAAAAAGGGAGGGGTGGGGAGAAGGTATATTTAAGGTCTCGTTCTCTCTTTCTGTCTTGCCCTAATTTAATTGATGGTTTGGTTGTGGCTTTGTTGGTTTGAATTAAGTTGGTTTTGTTTCCCCTGGTTGAGTCTGGTTTTTGCCAGTGGCCATTAGTGGTGCGTTTAGCTCTCCCTTATCCTCTGCCTTGGCCCTTGTTTTGTTTTCTCCTCCGGGATAAAATAAAGTGACTGTGTGGCTTTGGTCACTGACTGGGTCTAAACAGGGACAAAATCTGGGCAGCATTTGGACTGTCTTCTTGGCCTGTAATATGAATATCCAGGAGGACATCAGGTGCACTTCTGGAGTGCACACTTCAGCTTACTTCTGTTTGAAAGGAATCCACTTCAGCTAAGATCATTATGCTTTCTCAGCCAAAGTGAAGTTAATGGATGATTGCGACATTCAGCTCAAAAGCCCACTCTTCATCTGAACTAGTGTAGATGTAAGCACACCCTAAACATCCTCTTTAACCAGAGCCATTTATTATTCAAAGTCTGCTTTTCTTGATGTAAAAAATCTGTTCTTTAGCTAGAGAATTGTGCTGAGAAATCCTATAAATAAAAGTTCTGTACATTCAATAAGTTCTAAAAACTTAATAAATTACATTCCTTGCATATAGTTACACTTACATGCAGCAAAACGTAAAAGTGCAATATACACCAGAATATACATTTTAGATGCATATTTAGATACTAGGAAACAAAAAGAAAAAATAACTTGTTAATTGACATTTGTGCCCTGCCTAAATAGGCCAAATACACCTCCCAGCATTTTGATTGCTGATTGTACTTTTGTGATTATATCATCTTTTACTGAGAACATTCCGGAATTTAACCCTAGCATATGCACAGCTGTTGAGCTTTTCAGCATCACCAATGTGCTATGTATCTCTCTTAAAAATAAGTAACACATGAAGTCCACATTCTTCCTGTTCTTCATTTATTTTCTGCCGTGTTAGTCACTGATCCCAAAACAGCTTCAGAAATCACTAGATTTACAGAGAAAGTGATGCAGCTCAAAAACTACTTTCTTCAATGGAAAAGTTTGATTGTCATAATGACACTTAACGACATCTATTTCTCTCTGTTTTGTTAACAGAACTAGAACAAATGGTGCCAATCAAATTCTCTTTCTTAGAAAATACCCTCAATTAAACAGGGCAGTACTGAACAGAATAAATTCTACTTTTGCAATCAAATATCTATTATGAGTGAACCCAGAAGCAATAAGCATAGTTTAGGGATTAATCACTCCTTATAAACCAATGCTATTTTTAACATCCAAGTAAGTGCGTTTTGTTTGTCAGTTTTTCCTTGCTGAATAAAAGAATGGACTCAGTGTAAACAATAGCTTCTTAGCAAAACATGCCTACAGAACAGTTTATACTGGTATTATATTTGCAGTTTCCTTTCATTTCAAGTGCCATGTGATCTAGCATTAAAACGGTTTTGGTGAAACTACAACTTAAACAAGATCCAAATGTCTTATAAAGAGGTTTGAAAAATCTCTAGTTGAGTCAAGACCCTTTTAACTGTCTATGCATCTTTAAGATAAGAAGCTATTTCTAAACACATCTAGGTATTTGAAAAAAGATTCTGCATCATGAGGTTTTGGTCCTTGAAGAAATGGAACAGAAGCTGAATCATGAATATACTAAAACCCAGTAAAGCAGAAAATAAACATATTCCTTCTGTTATCATTCTTTGTCTATCAAACTATAAAAAGATGGTATATATGTGGTGTGCAAGCCTGTGAGATATGGTTCATCTGCAGTCATTTGAAATTCACTTTTCAGAAGAAAAATTATTGTTTTTTGAAGACTTCTGAAGTTTGGCAGTAATATTTTAACAGCTTGCTAGGGTCACATTTTGACTTCGGTAACAATCTAAATCCAGATAGTACACTTTTAAATTCTCAAAGATAAGCACAGGCAGCAAACAGGAAATGTTCAACAACTCCTGCTTTTTGTACTAGATGATTCTTGAGAAGCCAGAGGAAGACCTTTAAGAGAATTAACACTATCTGTAGACCAAGCATAAGCATAAAATTCTTTCTATTTGTTAGAAATGCATTTTGGAGAATCATGATATAAAAATTCTTCAAGGTGTAAGAGAGTTTCTTTAAGGAACAAGAGTTTGCTTTTCTTGCAGATTCTCAGTGTTCAAAATCTCTAAATTCTGACTCTGGCAGTGAAGTGGATCATCTGTGTGATACAACTGTTTCCCTTAATGCTAATTACCTGTTTAGAAATGCTACTTTATTGCTGGTAGACTTTTTTCAAGATGTTTCAATAAAATTAAACATCTTCAATACTTACATGAATTTGTATTTCCTTCCACCAAAGCAGAAACAGTGAGGAATTTTTTGTTCATATTTATGAACAAAAACTCTTAATCACTGTAGTTTCTCGTTAATATCCTGAGTTTTGGAGCATATTCATGTTCTACTACCCATTCAGTTACTACAATCTTTACAGTTATTAATGTGTCAGACTAACTGTCAGTATTTTCAAAACTCCTAGCACAACATAAAGAGTGGTAAACCCTTATAAAAATATATGGCTAGATATTATTTAAAGGCTTGCCTGTAGTTAATGTTCTCATTTTGAGTGAGTTTTTCTCATACTCTTTTTAAAAGATATATATGAAAAAATCACATAAGGATTATCAGCCTTCACCACTTCAAAATTTGAGTAATCTTTCAAGTTCTACAGTATTAGTAATGGAATTAATTTGAGAATAGATGAAGACATAAAAATGTATCTGCTACCACAAAACACAGCTTAGACTGCTATAGTCAAAGATGACATACTCTGGTAACAACCATGAAAAGTCTAATTGCCTTCCAGCTACATATCAGCTAGTGGGTTATAAAGAATCTAGCTCTGTGAATACTGAACAGCAGAAACAAGTCTGATGTAGAAATGAATGTGTATAAATTCAAAAAAAAAGTCTAGAGTGAAATAAAATTTTAACTTATGGAGCCCATTTTAAAATTTACAAAGATTCTCCTTGGAATTTTTCTTTATTTAGACAGAAACTCAGTTCACAGATTTGGTTGAATTACTGAGGTTATGAGTGTAACACACTAAAAAAAGAACTATTTCAAATCTGGGTAAAGATAGATAATTAACAATTTAACAGGTTCTTTCTCTAGAGGTGGCTTACTGTATAAAAAGAAACTCTTGATACTGGTGAGTGCCAGAAGATGACAAGCTTCTGAATTATCTAATTCATAATTTATCTCAATTATTAGAAACAAGATTTTCAGTAATTATGTGTCAAATGAGAGAAAGGTAGGGTGGTTTAGTGGCTACCTTCATACATACACAGAGTTGTAAATCAGTGTATGACAGCACAATGAAGGTAGAAATACCTTTCAATCCACCTGGCCTACTTTGACCCTTAGATCTGGGTGCTCAGAGCTTACCGAACCTAATTGCTTGCTTGCTTTCTTCCCATTGCAAGTGAGAAATTATCTCTTGATTGTACTTAATCGTCACTTTGGAAGATTTCTTGTGTTATGTCATCAGTAATTTACTCTTTCCATGCAGAATTAATTAATTGTAGAAAGAACAGTGAAGGGAACAGGGACCACGAGGGAAGAACACCACATGAAGCAACTCCCGAAGCAATACAATTATGCATCGTCTTCTGCTCAGGGCAATGCCTGAAGTAATATTCTAGCAACTTATGTGGCTACGTCCTTCTTTAGGCATTTCATTGCTCTAATGAGTTTGCTAAAATAATGTATGTATCATGACCCATATTTGGATTTTTGTGCAAACTATTGTTAGTAAGTCAGAGGGCATTGATTTGTGGAGGGCTTATTTTTGGAAAAAAAAGTAACCTTCTCACTCTGTAATATCTCAAGACAAAGAGAATGATAGCTGAAGCTACATAATAGCTGATTAATTATCCAGCTCAAAGCCACCCCTGCATGAGGGAAACTAATTCTCAGAGATTTTTAGTATTCTACGGAAGTGAAACTCTTTGTAAGATATTCCAAATCATATTCATCTGACCCATTCCACTGAAATAACTTCCTTAATAGCTAACAAGAATAAAGCATGATACAGGCCTGATCCAGAAGAGCTCGCTGAGGTATCTCATACACTTTGTTATATTATGCATCAAATCCTTTGTAGGAAGGATAATTTTTCACTGAATTTAGCATACTGAGATCATAATTAACATAGTAAATAATATTCAGAGAAGACCACGTTATCCACTTTTACTATTGGTGGCGGTACAGACCCGTCCCACACTCTCTGGGCCACTTTGCGAGGCTGACTCCTAGGCTGCCCTGTGAGACTGACTCCCCCTCAACTTGGCTCAGATGACTCCTAGGCTGCTTTGTGAAATTGGTACCATCAGTGTTTAGTTTCGCAAGGCAGGAAGCTGGGAGAGCTTGTTACGTTCTGACTGTGCAAGTCAACTATACAGACTCCCACATCACCTGGAGATGGGGTCAGTGAGATGGAACAGTTAGGCACTCCCTAACTATATCCCTAACTCCTGAATCCTTTGGTAAGGTGCCAATGAAACACCACATCCCCATTGGGGAAGAGCCAAGCTAACCTGACAAGATTAATGGCCACACTGGAAAAGTACTAGCTGTAGTACTGACCGAAGTCAATCATCTTGCTATCCTGTAAATACTGACCCTAGAAGCTAGGCTCATTTGATCTCTCCAAGATCACAGCAGGCTGTGTCTCAGCATCATCCCACTGAGGTGGGACAACTCAGGTTTGACTCTGACCATCTGTTGGTAAAGCTGAAAAAGGGAAAGACTGTCTGCTTGTGATAGGCCAACAAAGGGAATCGCTGTCCACGTGTAATAAGCCAACAAAGGGAGATGTGGATATTCGCAGTCTCTAGGTGCCCAAATTTGCTGTATTCTACAGAAAGGAAACATCTCAATCATAGGTTAAACTCTATACCTATATATATCTCTGTGTGTGTATGTTATTTGCTTTTTTGCTTAATAAGTATTGTAAAATCTTCTATGAATCAGTATATAACCAATTACAATTAGCTAATTAAGCATTTTTGTAAGTGTTAATATATTTAGAAGTGTAATTTTCTCTTTAAATTTCTGCTATTTAAATTTATATAGGATACACAATTTTATGTTCAACTCCAACACCTAAATCCTTTTAGACATAAACCGTTGACCAAGTCTGGGACAAGGGGTATATCTAACCTTTCTCTTGAAGGAGTCTGGAGAACAAAGGGGTCTATTGTGAATCTCTTGATGCAATGGGAGGATCATCTTTACTCCTTTTCAATACCGGTTCCCCAATTTGCTTAGTCATAAACTGTTGACTGGGTCTAAGGATGGATTTAGCTGTGACTAGGCTCCTCTCTTTTGAAAGCAAGTGGGTCCATTCTGAAAACCTGGTAGCTCAATACAAGGCCCACCTTTAAACCTTCTATTTCCGATCCCCATGAAAACCTCCTTAACCCAACCCCAAGTCACTTGGCACTCTACTTACTTTCACACATAAGTGTTTTGATCAAATCATTGTAATCAATTTGCCTTGTAGAAAGTAATGTGGTAGCTGTCCTGGTTTGAGTTAGAACAGAACTCGTTCTGTTCAGTGATTTTACTTTCCAGCTCAGTCTCTGCTAAGTCACGGCACTGTCTGAAGTTAACGGTGTATTTTCACAGACAGTGTCTGCTTTGAGAAGTGATAACACTTGGTGTGTACAGTCACTACCAGGGACTGGTGTGCAGAAAGGATCTTGCTGATACTTGCTCCTGTGCAGACCAAGGTCTCTGCTAACTCCTGTGTGCCACGTTGGGGGTGCAGTGAGAGGCTGCATCTGCGGGGAGGAGTGGTCAGGACAGGTGACCCTAAACTGACCAACCAGGTATTCCATCTCATAGACGTCATATTTGGTATAAAGCTGAGGGATCACAAGTGTCAATCTCTCTTTCTCTTCTTCAGTGGCTGATATCTGAGGAGGTCTCTGTCCATTCTGATTTTGATCCCGATCTATGCATTCCTGAATCCAGTTCAGTAATCTAGCTCCTGAATCTGGTTCCTGTCCGGCACTGAGTCCAGTGTGGGACTTCTCCAGTGTCTGCCCCACAGCACCAGTGGTGATTGTGACTTAATTGCTATTGAGGCGGGGGTGGGGGGGTTTGAGTGGGTACTGGTATTGTATATATTTGTATATATATTATTTTGTTATTATTGTTCTCATTAAAGCAGTTTTTGTTTTCTTTTCCAATCCATAAGTCTCTCTCCCTTATTCATTTTCTATTCCCCTTTGGGAAGGGAGAAGGGTAATAGAGAGCATCTGTCATTTGCCTAGTGGATGGTCAAAACCTAACACTTGACAGTGACCTTGCCATCAAATTGAAACTCAATTAGCTTCTGTTAAACCCTATCAAAACCACTTGAATTTTGCCAGATAAGTAGTATTGCTGCTTTTCTACAGAGTAAGATGGATTTCACATATTTTGAGGCAAGTAGAGCTCTAAGCCAAGACTCTGCAACAAGTCATTTAAACAATTTAAAGGGGAACAACTCCATCTACAACACCTATACTTACTGCTATGTCACAGTGAAAAATCTCAGTAAATTATTAAGAATAAATGTTATTTAAAGTAAAACTGGCATCCTTTGCCTTTATTCACAAAGTGATGTGACACATAGGATGACTATATGAGACAAAATATTTGGCATTTTGAACACAACCTATAAGAATGGATGTGACAAGAGAAACTAAATGAAGTAGCCACTAATCAGAGTGGAACCCTTTACAATGATTACAAACTATTTTCACTGCTACACTGTTTTTTCAGGATTATTAAAGTGACAGCAGAGCAATCAAAGGAATATCCGTTTAGGAGTACTGGTGATTACAGATAACCTATCTATTGGAACCTACACTGAAATTCCATGATATTGCCTATGGCTTTAGATAATATTCTAAATGAGTATTTCATAGATGACTAATAAATTAGACAAGGAGATAAATAGAAAATGGGATAAAATGGGGTAGAAACATAGATCTGTATTTGATAAACCAGTTAACTGAAACTACGGCTTAGAGAACATAATTGATTTTATTGACAAGGTAAAAAGAAGCAGCTTGTTACTGAAATCTGTTGAAGGCACAAGGTCAGGAGCATCAATGGAAAAGAAAATTGGAATGTCATGCTAGAAGAATACAAAGACTTCAAGGTTGGAAATAAAATAGATTTGGTTAAATTTAGTAGTACAAAGTACCACATTACAGACCTTACTAAGATTTCTGAATTCATGCTAAAAATCTCCTCAACAAAAATTATAGGAAGAGGAGGAAGGTGTGTGTACTGAATAGTTTGACATTGCATTTTCAGCATGGTGCAATCGTGCATTTATAAATGCAACACCGGCATTTTTCTGTCTAGTAAAGACCTTTCTAAGAATGAGAGGGGTGTTCATAGTTAAAGGAGACCTCTACAAACAGATAGCATATACATATTTCTGATGATCTACACTCAGGATGAATTGTCCCAGACCTGAACTTTTGCAGCTAACTGCAAAAATTCTGTAATGAGAGGAAAGTGTGTTCTACCTTACTAGACAGACAGTAGGAGATTTGACTTCTTAAACACAGCTATACAGTGCCAGAGACATAATGCAAACACAGTCTTAGAAGTGAGGAGGAAATCAACTCTAGAAAAGAAAAAGCTTGTTAAAGGGAAAAAAAAAAAGGGGCTATGAACTGTCTTGAATTAATTTGAAATTAGAAAGACGCTTTCAACTACTGAAGAAGGTGGCTCTGGTAGAATTTCTAGAAGTAGCAATTACAAACTGCTCCCTTAAAAGAATAATCAATATTTACAAAATATATGAAATATATTCCCTGACTTGATTGACTTTGATAATAAGGGATAAGAAAAGTAGTCTCAAGCTTCCTCTAGTTTACCAAAATACTGAATTTCCGTTTTCCTCCTCTTTAAAATTTCATCTTTTCCTACTTTAGTAGTATTATGTCAAGTGTCTATTTTAGAAAAAAAGACTAAAGTAAATGCTTAAAACTATGCATGTTAAAATTATTTATAGAACAGATTTTTTAATCAACTGTCCATCAACTGAAAATCTGTTTAAGAATAGCAATAGAAGTAAAGAGAGTTCTTGAGGATGCTGTTTCAAACTTTCATGTTTATGAGATTCCTTTTGCCACATCAAATGATACAAAATGAAACCACTCTTTTGGCTCCAAGAATACCATGATGTTTCTCAGGTCAGTTACCAAAAGATACAAGTACACTACTGTTATATATTTTATTGCTTTTTAGGAGCTTATTCTTAGCAATCTAGGTTTCCCAAATAGTGAAGTAGCAGTGCTACAGTTTTTCTCATACATATGTGCATACAACCATTGTTCCTCAATAAAACCTTGAAGAATTATGTAAGACATATATAATTAAAGAATTTTCATGGTCTTCTATTCTACATAGGTAAAAAAAAGTCTTTGTAGTTACCTGTTTAAAAAGAGTGAGAAAAGATCTTATAAAAAAAATTATTTTGATTTGCCAGATTTACATACTTCAGATAGCAAACTGGTCTCCAGTGATCATAGATTTAGCCTGTTTACACAAAATGGATTTTATGCAAAATGCATATTTCAGCCAACTTGTCTAAATGCAAAAAGAAATTTAGGGTTCTCTATCTTCCATTGTATGTTTGTTATTATATTGCAAGCTCTTCGAGATATTTTCTTCTGAAAAATCTCCAAACAAAAAAGGATTTCAATATTTCCTTTTCTGAATTTTCAAACTCATTTCCCAGGAGTTTAACAAGAATTTATAAATGGCAACACCTGAAAGGGATAAGGTAATTTCCAATAAGAAACGGTGAATGTATAGCTTTCTACACACCAATGACCTTTGCAATTTAACTGTTGCTTCATTAATTCCTTTACACTTTACATATGTTTTGAGAAAAATAGTAAATAAAAGGTGTGATTCATTCACACTACATTAACTCCTGAAGATACTGGGCAATAAAAGCTGTCTTACTACTTTCTACCATAAATTGTAACTAATTCTGCAAATGTGAGCGAAAGAAAATTGAAAGTAGCATGGCAGATAGATTGATATTGCCAGTGGATCACTGGCATGGAGAGAAAGATCTGAATTATTCCCTGGTGTAATGCTACTGAAATTGATTTACACCAGGGAAGCATTTGGCATGGATTTTGAAGACAGGTATTCAAAATGGAATTTCTATTTGCACAGTGGGGTTTCCGTTCTCGTTTTATATATTCCTCTAAGTCACTTCAAGCAGCACAGAGAATCCATTTCAAAAAACAGAGATGTACAAATGCACTTTCAGTTTCTTCCTCACCAAGCCACAGAAAAAGTACATTTCACATAAAACAATAAAGTGACTTGAAAGAAGTTTGGATTTAGCGAAATAAACACCATCTAAACTGTTTTCCTGATTAAACAAGTTGAATCAGAGAGTAACAGTTATTTTTATTAACAAAAAGTTGGCTTTTTTGGCTTTTTAAAATTATTTATAATACACGTGAAATTTGTTTGGAAAGCTATTGAGTCCTTGTTGGATTCAAAAAGTAAACCCGTACATAGATCATTAAAATAGAGTTGCTTTAAATATGTTTTCTTTAAAGCAACAACATACATCCTGCATTTTTCAAAAATAAATCATCCATAAGATAATAGGGCTTTGGGAAAAGATTGAGGTTACAATAAGGTGTTTCTGCTCCCCATGTGATGAAATTCTTAAATCAAATTTGTATATGTCCCCTATCAACTCCAGATTTTTACTCTGTTCTTCAGGAGGATATCTTTTTTTTCTGTAAGACACACTTCTATCTAGATTCTTTTTTTCAGATCAACACAGTATGTCAGTTTGGTATTGCAGTTTTTTTCTTTTAAGGGAGTTGATTATTTTCCCTAAACAAAATTCTGCTTTTTATTTATTTATCTGGTTAGATAAGTTTTTTCAAGTTTTACATATAAGCAAGTCTTACTCAGTAGGATATTTAGGAAAGACAATACTTTTGTTTGTTTGTTTGTTTGTTTTCCTGAATGGAAAAAGACCACTAGCGCAGTTGTATAAACCTCAAGAAACTTTTAAAAAAGTTTTTTAGCTGTCTGATTATTTTCATATGCTTCATTGTGGATACTGTAGTAAAACATTTGACAGCTTCAACTCAATATTAGGTTAGTCATGATCCTTGGTAGGAAAGTCATGAAAGCTACGTAGGAATTTTAAATTAGAAGCAGGAAAATAAATTTCTAATTTTTGGTATTCAAAGGATTAGAATCCTCAGGAAATACATAAGATTTATTATTCGACTAGCTTTACTTGATATAGCAAGTAGAAAAAATTCTCCTGAAAAGCAATCCAAGTTTTTTCTTCAGATAAGAATTTTAAATTAATTCATGATGCTCTATTATTAATAATAATAAAATTATTTTAAAAATAAATCTCATTAGTTTGATCCTGACACTTTTATAAAACACTGTCACATATATTTTCCTGTCTATTCTATAGCAAAATACTTCTCAGAAGTTCCTGCCAGACTCTGCCAAGTTTTATTCAGAGCCCAACCGTAATGCTGCAAGACTATCACAGTTAAGGCTGCCTGCTCATCTACATAACAGCTCCTCTGCTGGACTCTCTTTCTCTGATCCCAGCAGCAACTCTCACACTAGAAGACATGCAGCCGTGCAAGAAGGCAGATGTTTTTTGCAGAGCTCCTTAATAACTATAAAATATGGATAATATCTGCTAGCCAAATTTGCCTGCAAGAAGTACTTCTCTCTCCTGTGGTGTGTCTCAACTACTGCCACTTCCTTTTCAGCGGCCACAGCTGACATCTGGTATGATAAGGAGCACAAGCCCACTGATCATATGAACTCCCGCTTCCAGTAGGTCTATGATAAGAGAATTTGGCACAAACACTAGTATAAATCAAACCCATTATTTTGAACTACTGCTGTCTAGCTCCAATTGTGTCTATTGAAATACAATAAAATGTAGCTTTTATGTTCTCACCAGATTGCATAATTTATCCTAAGTCCAATTTTGCTGAGGTTGCTAGTTTTTCCAGTAGGAATCGGGTTTTTTCAACAAAATTTTCAACAATAGTATTTCCTAAGCCTGCTGATACTATTTTTCTCTAAATACAGAAAGAAGAATTAGCCTTTACAAGCTACATTTCTAAGGTACCTCAGTAGCATTAAAGCAAAATTAAGTTTATAATATGCTCTTGTTCAGTCTTAAATGTTGACTAAATATCTAGCTTTGAAAAGCATGTTATCTAAGCTAAACACAAATGAGATATATTTTCTTCTTTAAACAATTCTGCTGAATCAAAAAGAAAATAGAAACATTGCTGCTAGAGAGGTTTGATTTTCTTTGACTAAAACATTTTCTTGAAATGGTTTTCAAATAACGTTACTGTCTTAAAAATAATGAATTACAGTTTAATCAAGGGGGGAAATCAGTGATAGGAAAGATATGACTTAGTTCACCCTTTAAATGTGTTATATTGTATTCTCCACCTTCAGGGGTCAAAGTGAGTTAACAATGTTTTATTTTGTTTCCCTCCAGACCTCCTCTAGAGGGAGAGATTATAAATGCAATGATCAGTACAAAGCAGGACCATTACTTCTGTGCGCCTGCCAATGGTACTTATTTTCCCAGCAGACTGTAGACTACAGAGAGTAGCTACTGAGGCTGGGTCCCTAAACTGTTTAGAAGAGAAAGAAAACACTGTTGCTTATTAAAGACTTAGTTTGGAATTGACCTACTATTGAAGTTTGAATTTTAAGGGAAATTGTACGAATTACGAGAGGAACATTTCCGATTTCCATAAGGTAACTTTCTAACTACAGAACAGATGTAATATTTCAAAGAATGTACTGCCAAGAACCTACTTTTTTACAGAATGCTGACTTAACGATTTCAAACAACTGGGTGAACAACTATGATGGATCTGATAATTCATTGATAAAGTCATAGATAAAGAGTATCACTAGAATAACCTCTGCTAGGACATAAAAGGCTTCCAAAAAATGTGATTGTTTGATCAGGAAAACATCTTGATGGACTTTGTCAGAAAGTCCTAATGCCCATAACTTTGTTGACATCCAGTACCATTCAGACAGGCTGTAAGATGCACACCATTATTATGTTAAGTATTGTTTTCCTGTGCATTAAGGCCCTGAAATCTGACACCAAAGACCTATAATAAAAGCAGTAGGGCCTGACAAAGTCAGAGGGTTGGCTTCAGAAAAAAAATGTGTTGCAGAATGTGGAAATGAGAACAACTACCCAGCTAAATATTGTTCAAAGTATTCTTCACAAACTAAAACAAACTTAAAAAAACACTGTAGGATCAGTAATGACAGAGAAATGAGGTAAGACTTTACAGAGCTAAGTTTATTACCATTGTAACCACCATATAGACAGGACATTAATATTTTATAAAGTTTGAAATTCAAAGGTCTTACTATAAAAAGCATATTCAAGTGCTGAGGAGAATGAACTTTCCGAACAAATTCCCCTTCCGAAAATATAATTACTGTTTACTGCTTCCAAAGTCCCTAGCATAGGTATTCGGTATTTGTCTCAGTAGAATCAGTATAGAGGCCACCCTACAGTCACTGCAGGAAAGGGACTGCTCTCAGATGTCCTGTCTCTAAATAGGCAAACTCTCAAACAGCCATACTCTCCAGGAGTGGGGAACCTCAGGGCTCTTAAAACAATTGAGATGTTTATTTTGCATCTAATATAGATGTGAAAACAATATCAGGCTTTTTTATCCATTTTTTTGTGACTATAGAAGTTGTTCCTGAAATATCTGCAAGTGTTTCTTAAAATGTCTTGGCTAATTAAATATCTAAGCAATAATTCTCTTACTCATCTGTACTATTATTGTCATGGGACAGCAAGAGCAGACTGCTCCCTAAGGGACAGGAGCTAGGAGCCAAGGGGAGTACGCAGCCAGCAGGTCAGGGGTCATGCCATATCCTGCAGAACAGGAGAGAGGTGAGCAGGAGACACCCACAGATGATAGTGAGGACTAACACAGAGTCCAGATCAAAAGGAAATATAATGGTGACTAGTCAGGTCAAAGGGCAATCCAGTGATTGCTGGGTATGTCCATGGTGATAAAGAAGGGCTCATGTAAAGCCACGCTGCCCATCATGGGGCTTCATGACTGCACATAACAACATCTGTAGCTGAGATGGACACCAACTGTCCTTCAGCATAGCTCAGACAAGAACTAAATGCCCCTGCACCAAGCCTAAATAGCCCTCCTTGTCCATGGGTGAGTGTGGAGGCCCCAGCTGAGGCTGGTTAGGGTCATTAAGGCTTACTAATGCGTTTAAGGGCCTAACAATTATTTTCTTCATTTACCACTTATTTTCTTAATTTTCTATCCTTAACCAATTATTCAATACTCTTGAATATAACTCTGTGTTGTGTAGATACTTGTACAAGATCCAACATATGACTTGATTTCACTTCAGTGAGAACATGCTGAAAAACCAGAATGTTTTGGCTTATGAGGTCTTCAAAAAGTAGTTCACAGTATGAGATGCATGTAGCATATGGCTTTCTGAAGTGAGAGATAAATCTAAATAACTTGTATATCACTCAGTGTTTTAACCAATAAGACCACAAAATGGCAATTGAAATAAACTTTTATGTTATTTGATGGTTTTCTGCTGATGCCATGCTCTTCTATGAATTCCATACGTTGCCCAAAAGGACTATTTGTGTCTCAACACCAGGTAGGTTTTAAAGCTTTTTAAGAGATTTTTAAGTTTTACTTTTCCAATCATGTTTTATCTTAATGCAATGCAAAATTATATAAAACCAATCAGGGCCTTTTAGTAATATCAGACCAAATTTCCTTTAATTACACTTGTGCAACCAATCTTATGATATCAATCATTACATAGATGGATGTGTAGTCACAACAATGGCTGAAAATACACTCAGGATGGTGGGAGTTTATTTCAATTCGTCTTGAACGTCTTTGCAACAAACAGAATTCTTGTATTGGGAATGTAGCTGTCGTCTTCACTTATTTTGTGGTCTTTTTCCAGGTGATGCAACTTGAAACCAACAGATCTTTATTGCATTTTGTTTATGACTGTGTATTTATACACACATACACACTCACACAAATACACACACAAGTATACTCTGAATCAATCAATTTTAAAATAAAATTTGTCTTTACAACATCTTTTTTCTTGACCATATCACCTGTCCTCCACCAAAGTTCTCTACTACAGGAATATCATTCATGCTTCCTTTATTCATGTAGGTATTTTTACACAGTCAATGCAACTACATTTATGAGCATGGTGCATATGATTCTTCTACGCTTCTGTAAAGCTCTGATACGCAATGAATAAGCCATATTATATTTCTTATGTCTAATCATAAATTCCCATATCTTGCTTAAGAAATTCTGTCTAAAAAAATGAGGAGGTGATGGATATATCTCTTTTACTGTAAGTAAAGAACTGACTTTTTTTTTCCTTCTTAAATGCTTCTTATTGGACTGTTTGCTTCTACATAGCATCTGAGATTTATATCCTTTTTACTTCAGTGCTTCATGTTTTTCAAAACATTTTGGTATTTAATGCTTTAATATAAAAGACTTAATAGAAATGTAATCCAATTCAAAACACATGAAATAAGTCACAATTCATATATTCATAAACGCAAATCTATTGAATTTGCTAGTTAAATTCCACCAAAAATTCATTACTACAGCATCTGATGACTTAATTAGATCTAGCAATTGTCAGGGCAAGTATTTTTTACCTCTAAGAGGACTAAAATGACTCTACTGTTGTAGGATTGTATTATTCTGTGCATAGAATGACTGAAATGGTGAACTAAATCTCTTAACTTTCCAGAATATGCAGTGATTAAGAGCTTTTCAGTTTCTAGTGCCTTTTATGTTTTAAAGATCAAGAGCATGTTCTACCTACTGTACATCACTGCTTTGATGTTTGGGCACTCCAAAATGCAAGTACTCAGGAATGCTGATGAATTATTAATGTCAGTCATATTTCCAGTTGGAAAACATTAGAGATTTTTGCAGGTCTTTGCTGCTGAACTTACTAACCATAAGTTTAATAGAGAGAGTAATAGAAATTTGTGTAGACACTATTTTCTTCATTTGCAGTATGAGACACCCATACACTGATATTCAGAGGTCCTGAATGTGTTATTGTTATGAGACCTGTTCGGACATACAACCTTTGAATAGCAGACTTTAGATATAGAAGGCAAAAAGAGAAAATTACAAGAAGCTTTGTAGGTCTGCATGAACAAGTGTTACGAGGAGCGGCTGAGGGAACTGGGATTGTTTAGCCTGGAGAAGAGAAGGCTCAAGGGAGACCTTATTGCTCTCTACAACTACCTGAAAGGAGGTTGTAGTGAGGTGAGGGTTGGACTCTTCTCCCATGTGACAAATGACAGGACTAGAGGAAACAGCCTCAAGTTGCACCAGGGGAGATTTAGGTTGGATATCAGGAAAAACTTCTTTACAGAGAGAGTCGTAAAGCATTGGAACAGGCTGCCCAGGGAGGTAGTGTAGTTCCCAGCCCTGGAAGTGTTTAAAAGCCGTGTAGATGTGGCTCTGAGGGACATGGTTTAGGGACCCTGGTAGTGCAGGGTGTAAGGTTAAACTTGATGATCTTAAAGGTCTCTTCCAACCAGATGATTCTGTGATTCTGTAATTTGGTGATCACCTAATAGTCACAAAGACAATAAGCATAGTAGTGTCACAGCATCAGTTAGTTATCATTCTGATTTCTGGGGAAAAAAAAAAAAAAAAGAAGAACATCTAAATAACAAAGGGATTAATAAATGAGTTAAACTTTAACTACTATATAATAAAAATAATTTGCTGGTTTTGATTATATAATCACTTGAGTCTTGATTATTGTGTTGAGCGACTGTATTAATCAGAATGAGACTGTTTAGAAAAGAATTACAGTTTGTTAATGTTAGAAATTAGATATTCTTCATAATTCAATACAGATAAGGAACATCACTGTATACTAAAACTCAAAAATATGAGATTACAAGATTAATCATTTTAAGAGTTTACAGAAAATTTTTGAGAGAACTAACATAAAATGAAGGCTTCATTTAACTGAAGGAGTGAAAGGAGTTTTGGTGGGTATGTGACGGTGTAAAACAAGTCTTTCCTAGTATAATAGTGATTTCCTTAAAAATCTTATCTTAACATTTATCTTATCAGCATAATTTGTTATTTGATGAAATACAATGTATATTGAATACAGGTGAGAGCACCACAGTAAGAAGAAAAGTATTTTGTATACAAAGAAAGGAAAATGTCCACTGTCCAGGCTCAAAGCATGCATTTTTTTGCTATTGTTTCACTGTTTTTCTTCTATTGCAGGAAGATCTTTCTTTGTAGCTATCATAATACTAAATGTATTTGGAGAGTGGTACTTTCTGTCTAGCAAAAAAAATTACATGTGGGTACAGTAGGTGAGAGTTTCTTGTAAGAACATACTCAGGCTTTTATTCTTGCCCATAACTATAAATTCTGAGCAAGATGGTCCTTCCTTTGACAGGTTTATTTAAGTTTTTGCATAGCTTCTAAAATGATCCATCAAAGATGCCTTTTGGTGCCCTTTGAAATGGAAAATTGCATATATAAACACCTATTAACCTTTACAAACTAAAGAAAGATTGTGGTTATTGTTGCTTATTTTCCTCGTGTTTCACAAAAGGTACTGAAAAGTCGTCTTAGGGTAATCTTTTTCAAAGGAGCAGGTTCTGAATCTGGTGTCCTTCCATTAAAAACAGGAAACTTTGTCTATGTATTGGGGAAAAATAAAGTCATAAAATTTCCTAGGAGTTGAGCTTGCTGCCAGCCATTTTAGATGCAAAACCAATGCCTTTCCATTAAAAGGCATCTTGAGGAATATATTGAGAGTAACTGGTTTTTGGCAAACATAGATTCAGAGAAATTCCTGTACTGATTAGTGGCACTAGAACTATTGTTAAAAAGACAGCTGCTAATCATGAGTGCACTAGTCTTGACAATCTATGTTCATTTGCCATTCTTGGTGCATAGTCACTTCCGCCTGACCTAGTTCATTGATGAGATGCATGGCATTTTCAAGTTTCCACTAATGCCTTTTTGTATCTTTGAACAAGATGTTCAGTATCATGAACATTATTTATGATATATACCAAAAGAGCAACTTAGAAACTCAGACTTGTAAAATAGAAGGGAGACTTCCATGGGATTTTTTTTTTTTTTTAAATATATATAAAAGGAGCTAGAAGATAGAAAAGAGACTAAGATGAAAATAAATAAAACTTCACTTTTACTAAAAATTCAAGAGCTTCAGTTTTGATGAGGAACATAAACAGTAGAGTAAAAACTGACAGCAAATCCAGTCATATTAGAATATGAATACAAAAGGTTTCCCTTTCCTTGTATGCAT
Organism: Bucorvus abyssinicus; assembly: GCA_009769605.1. NCBI lineage: Eukaryota > Metazoa > Chordata > Aves > Bucerotiformes > Bucorvidae > Bucorvus > Bucorvus abyssinicus. Next base: position 13,538,259 of record CM020030.1, on the reverse strand, counting down.
ATACAAAAGGGGAAAATAGTGTCTTAGATTATACAAATTGCTATCAGCAAATTATATAATATGACAAAACTTAAAAAAAGGGTCAAGAAGAAGAAAATGATCTATCTGTTCTGACATATTTACAATGGAAAACACAACAATAGAAGTTAGTCCAACGGCAAGTTAACGAGCAAGCAGAGAAAGATAACTGTATTGTAAATCTCCATTGAATGACTCATGGAAATATTCAGCCAGAAAAACTTACCACGGTTTTCTACAGCTATTTTACCCTTCAATCATATTTCCAGGATTTATAAGTATTATAAAGACTTAGACTATTTCTTCCTGCATAGCTAAAAGAAAAATGGAAAACAGTAGGTATATGTGTGTTTGTGTGTATGTATATATACATATACATATGTGTATGATCAATACACACTGCAGTTTAGCTGCAGAAATTCTCATTTTATGTAAGAGAATAAGGGTATCTTCACTATTGGAGTAGAAACAAACTCACATAATCTTATGAATATTGATTGCATCCAAAGAATAACTTATCTTGATCAAATAAACAAAGTCCAGGAGAGTGAAAACTGCTGGAAAGTAATGATTTGTGAAAGAACTTTCCAGCAGGTTCCCCTATGTTTCTGTAAAGCTTCATGTCTTGGTTGATTAAAATATTTACAGTTTCTAGTTGTTAATTTCCAGTCTATGCTATTTTTTTATTAATTTGACATATCAGATAATTTTACAGAAACGGCCATGCATTTGATTATGACTTACTTGGTCAAGCCTATATTTCAACAACATCACCCTGTCAGTTTTGTCCATTTCTTTTTCTGCACGCTTTTGGAGCATTACATGGAAAAGTCTTTACAGTTGGAATAGGTTGATTAATATGAACTGGATCTGCAGACCTTATTCGTACTCACTATGACCTATTTTTTCGGAATGAAATGCTGTTTAGAAGTGCAGGTACCAATATGTAGCCTGCTTGTATTTTGAAGACACAGATCTAACTGATGTCAAATACTTTCCATGACTTTCAAATTTGTGGGAGCAAAGAGTGTACAGAATCTCTCAGAAGTTAATACTTAATAATGTAAATGTGTTGTTGTGTTTTGCAGAATAATGTGTGTGTATGTAGCCTGCACAAAACTAATGTTAAAAAACCCTTTTTATACTGTGCCTCAAAGCTGTCACTTCACTGTCAAACAGATTTTTTTCCTCTTGAACTCAGAAAGAAGAGCTGATTCCAGATACTTTTGAAAAGTCCCATAATAAATGTCAGATTATTTATAAATCATAACCATCTCAAATTGATCAGCTGCCAGGTTTCTCTAATCCTTGATATTTTAGATTACTAACAGTTACACTGTTCTGAGGGTTTTTGTTTTGTTCTGTTTTATAATGAGAAACATGTTTTGCCTGGACTTCATTAAAATTACCTTGTGCATTGGGCACTGCATAGTGACAGCAATTTGAATCAAACACAGTGATTCTTGTTAAGACTGACATTAAAGTTGTTTTATTAATAATTGTCATTTTTAACAACAACAAAAATAAATTCTGATTTAAAGTCTTCTTTGCCCTTTAGGAAAACTAAAAGCATTATCCAGTTTGAGAAGGATTTGGAACTCTTGGTCATGTACCCTGACACATAGAACAGCATGGAGACTAGCTGACAGACATATGAAGATGGGAAAAAATAAAGCTAGGAAAAAAATTATTCTATATAAAATTTCTTTCTATTTTGCTAGAAAATAGATTGCATTCTTCTATAACACCAGAAAATTAATGTCATGTTTAGCTGAATGTACCTGACATAGTCAATTTCCTCTGAGAGGGAAATGGGCATTGATGCGTTCAGCTTTTTCACTCCAGAACATACGTGGTTCCTGAAAGGAGAAGTGCAGAAGGTGACCATGTCCTCAGAAGATACTTAAGATTGCTGTGGAAATTCTGAACTGGAACTGGTTTTGATGTCTGGCTGTGGAAGACAAAAGAGATATACCACATATGGACTGACTGCTCCTGTTGTGAACCCTTCCATGTTTACTTTTCCATTACCCTCAATTTCCTTTCAGGATCTTACATACTGCTTGCAATGCGAAATAGATAGTCTTAAACAGAAAAAGTGACTACGTTTCTATTAAAGACAACAGAAAAACCCCAACAACCCAAAACCTCCCAAAATTTTCCATACCTGTTAGCATTACTATTGCTATTCAGTCTAAAGCCAATTGAAACTAATGGGAAGACTCCTACTGAGGACTGAGAATTTAAATAAAAGCCAGAAAAGTAAAGATGAGACTAGCTTAAACTAGAAGAGCATTCTATAAGGAAAAAACATGAAAAGAGAAAACTCTTCAAAATAATTGTCCATAAAAAATAAAGCTATTATATGAAATCTAACAAAATATACAGTAATATTTTTGTTGATCATAGACAGCAAAAAACAATAAATCATAAACATAATACAGTGAAAAATGATCAAAATACAGTTAATATACAGGACGAAACTGATGCCATCATAAGTATTTTCATTGAATGTTGTTGGATACATGCCTATTGAGACAAGAAAATTCATTTTATTTAAAAGAAGAGGAAATCGAATAAGAAAAAAAATAGGCTAAATAAGAAGTGTTGAAGTTGGTGAAAATAACATGGCCAGGATCAAACTTATTTCATTTATTCATGTATTTGTCGTGACTGTACACTGTTTTAACACAAGTGCACACTGTCCGGTGTAGTCAGGAGGCAATAGAAACTACACATGCGGCTGGGTAGAGCATATGACTCCTCTGAAGCAAATGTAGACCGTATAAATGGCTGCAGCCACTAGTTGCGTGAAGGACCATGAATATTTGGATAAGGGAAGAATTATGGAAGTGACAGTACATAGAAAGACATGCCCAAGAGGAAGATAGTTGAGGAAGATATTTGTGAGAAAAAGAAAGTATCTGTAAAGCTTCACAGAGACAGGAACTTTCAGAGATCTTCTGATAGTAGGCTCAGTTTCTGTCATCAATTTGTTTCTTGCCGAATGCTAACCTGTGAACAGAAATTAAACAAAAAACTTTGCTCTTTCTCAACCTGTGTGGTGGTTATCAAGCACCACATTTCCTGTGATACTGATCTATTAGTCAGGATGATAGCTGTTATGTTCATAATTTAAAAGGGCTGTGGTCTGTCATGGGTGATATTATTTTCCTACATCTTTTTTTGTCTTCAAATGTTCCTACTTGTCAAATACTTACTGAAACTCGCCATTAAGTTCACAACCCAATGGCTATCTGACAGAATTTTTCTCTTTCTTTCTGACAAATTTTCTCTTTCTTGCCATCTCATTCCAAGTTAAAGTCACATTATATTTTTTTATTTTTCTCCATAAATCACGTCTCTCCAGCCTTCTATTACTGCTTTCAGAACTTTACTTAGTCTGTTAATTTTTTACTTCTCAGCAATGATCTTATAAACATGTATGTGCTTGGTTTTATCATGGACATTTAAAAAGAGCACTATCCCATTTCAGTGTGGAGTTTATCTAAAAATGCAAGTGACAGAACAGCTCGTATCATCTCCAGCCTCTCTCTTTTTTACCCCTGTTCGCTATATTGCTTTCCATGTTGTACATGTTGTTAACTGCAAGCCATTTTTGCTCCTTTAAGGGTTGTGTTTTATGGAATACTGGCAAGACAATTCAAAAATTAACAAATCAAAGTAATAAAGCTGCTGTTTAATTACGTATCTAATTAAATGAAAAATTAATTTGAAGTTTTGAAAGTGACTTTGCAAGCCTTGGGGGGAAAAAAAAAAGCTCTCTCATCCTGTCAGAGTATTTTGGTTTTCTTGTTTTTCCTGTTTTACATGAAGTATAAGGAGTAGCATGTATTTGGAAACAGATAGTCATATATGGAGGCAGAAATTCACAACAGCCTCATCAATGCTTAAAGTAGGTTCTTTACTTTCTTTACTTCTTTTGCTTGGGAATATCCTAGAGAATCAGCCTTACCTTACACTGCAGAAGACAATGCCATTCAGAATAAAATTGGATAAAAACGGTCACGTAGAATAGGGCCTTTTGTTTCAGTTGAGCTGGAAAAACCCACAGCAGAATGTTTGAAATAGATGATCTTTAAAGATCCTTTCAACCCAGACCACTCTATGATTCTGTGTTTAATGGAAAAATCAAAGTCAGGGAAAGGGAGGGATCAAGATAACTCAGGGTTGAACAAGCCTGGGAAAATAGATGGATTAGATGATAAAAAGAACTAGATGTGAGTAAATAGTTAATTCACTCTTCTGGCTATGCCCTGTGTCTGATAAGTGCAGTCTGTCCTATCCCAGCAATAAACTCTATTTCTAATTATTCCTTGAGTGAGGGGCTTTCTATACTGTGTGTATGTGTGTGCACAGCAGTCTGAGTGCCAGTAACTGGTTGGACTGCGGGTCACAGGGCCTCATACATGTTTGGTGCTGGCAACTGGTATGAGTGAAGGTGTTCACGTCTGTGTGTCTACCAGCTAGTATCAAGCCAGGCTAGCTCTGGCAAAAGTGAAGTGGTTTGGGAACCAGCTATGTGTGTGTCTCTGGGAGTGAGATGGCTGCAGGAACAAGCTACTAGAGAGACCAGAAGGTCCAGCCTATCTTCCAGAGAGACTACAGAGTCTGGAGGTTGACTGGAAGACCCATTCTATGTGTGTGCCTCTCAGTGCAAGAAACAACTGGAGACAAGAGGATTCACAGGCCAGTCACTGGGTAGACTGAGTGTCTAAGCTGAGTTAATGGAGGAATCCACAGTGTCTGTGCATGTTGGTGTGTAAACAGTGTCTGCACCAGCAGCTGGAAGAGGGCTGCAGACCCTGGGGGCTTGTATGTTCTGGTGGCACCAACTGGGGAGAGCAAGAATCCAGGAATCAGCTACTGGATGGACCACATGTCCAAGTCCAGCTACAGGAGGGATATGTGTTGTGCATATAGATATATTGCCCGCTAACAGAAATTCCCCCTGATCAAACACAGAGAGGAACAGGATGAGGCCATTGGTGCAGTTTGTGATATTGCTGAGTGCTGTGTTTTCTGTCGGTGTCTGTGTGGCCAGTCATGTCTACATGTGTGCCTTATGTGTTCACCAATGAGAAACCTGAAAGGAGGTTATAAGGAGGTGGGGGTCGATCTCTTCTTCCATGTTACAAATGACAGGACGAGAGGAAATGGCCTTAAGTTGCGTCAGGGGAAATTTAGGTTGGATATCAGGAAAAATTTCTTTACACAGAGGGTCATTAAGCATTGGAACAGGTTGCCCAGGGAAGTGGTGGAGTCCCTATCCCTGGAAGTGTTTAAAAGATGTGTAGATGTGGTGCTGAGAGACATGATTTAAGGACCCTGGCAGTGCAGGGTGAATGGTTGGACTTGATGATCTTAATGGTCTCTTCCAACCAGATAATTCTGCGTGATTCAAATCCTCTACTTGCATTTGCCACCTCCCAAACAATCCATATTCAAATATCACCAGTGAAGATACGTTGCTCAACAGTCTAGAATGCTAAGAAGGAGGTTTATTTCAGTTCCTTCCTGTTGCAGATATGCCACATGAAGGAAATTATCTTTTCTCATGAGGTCTGAAAGACTTATGTGAGACCAATTTCATAATATGTCTCAAACATCTGTTGTGCGGAATGGGTCCCATGGAAACTAACTGCAGCTATGGCAAACTGGATGTAGCTGGGAGGGAAGGAATGGGGGGACAGAACCTTGCAAAGGCCAGGTGGCCCTGTCCTGGATCCTACCTCTTTCCCTTGGACAGGTGGCCCTGCCCTGGGTCTTGCTATCTTACCTGGGCACCATCTATCAGGAGCTTCCATTAAATCACTTCTAGGTCTCATCACAGGCCTCCTATCCCATATGACGGGCAGTCATTAGGTAGTCTATAAAAGGGGTCTCCAACAGAATACTGCTGTAGAAGCAACCTCAACGACTCCCTGTTGGCTGGACCAGCGCAGGAACCCAGACCAGTGATCTCCATCTTTTTATCTCTACCCTTCTATCTTTCTCTCTGTCTCATTTCTTATTCTTCTTTTCCATATATATGTATATATATATAAGTTTCTATATGTTTCATTTATAAGGGTAGGTGTACCAGTTCATGGAATTAGTTTGCCCACTAGAGTTCAATTATATAGGCATGACTTATATTCGAGATTCTCAGTAATAAAAAGAGTTTTATGGACCTGGAGTGTTGCTGCTCATTATCTGTGCCATTGGGATTCACGAACCTAAGCCTCCCCATTCACAGCTGGTGTTGGGGTGGGACAACATCACAAGTGGATACACAGATATGTAGCCTGCTTGATAAACACTCATGTGAGAGGTCTACATTTTGACTCTCGTGACCATGCCCTGTGTTTTACAGGATCTGGTCATTAGGTAACATCTTTATATTTCTACTGAAAACCTAACTGAATGAAAATTTTTTGGAAATTAAAACCAAACTTGCAAATACTCCTGTTTGGAATATAACTGTATGGGCAAGTAAGTTCTTCAATTTGGCTTGCAAAAATAGTTGATCTTGAAATTTCACCAGGGAGTTACCATAGTCTCAACGATATGGTTTTATATCAAATGTTTGCAGCACTCTGTCATGAGTGGAGAAATTAATGAATCTTCATAAATGCAGTAAATTTCTAATTTTGGTTCAACTTGTTTTACCAAAGTTCTGTTACAGCCAAAAGGTTACAGACCATGTACAAAGAATCAAGAACATATTGCTAACACAACCAATGTGTTACTACATTAATAATCCAAATTATCTGAATACTGAAAAGCCTAATTAGTAATACACCTTAAACTGTTGTACAAAAACCCCCCCATCCCCTGTCCTAGTACCTACCTCTAATGTAGGGGTCACCTTTTCAGTGTCCCTTTGGATCTTACAGTCAACAATGAAATCCTCTTCCAGAAGAATGAAAACAGGAGAGGGTAGAGACAAGAAGTCACAAACACCCAGAGGTCTCCACCAGAAGGAGCTGTTGCTGGTGGTAGGCTCCCTTCCTTCTCTTTCTTGGGAGTCTGCTTGGGTTTCTTTCTATGCATTTTCCCACTCCCATCTGCTCCCTTCTCCCTGCTCCCAGGGAGGGGGTGAAACGTGCCCTGCAGCCCACCAGAGTCAGGAACTGCTTGGGGCTGTGAGGCCCTTCCCCAGCAGCACTCCTGAGCTGGAGCTCAGACAGGCTGGGTCATGGGCACTTGGCCACAGGGAGCTTGGTAAACACAGCTCAGCCCTGCCCAGGCCAAGGGCAGCCCAGCCACCTCCTGGGACCTGACAGTCTGACTCTGGCCCCTAGCAGCAGTAAAACCGTATTTACTGGGCTATGGACTGCACTATTTTAGACTGCAAACTGATTTAGGGCATAAATTGGTTTGTATACCTTTCAACTAGCACACATCAAAGTTTATTCTGCATGTGATATGTATTTGCATTGTTTTTCTGTATGTAGCTTTATTCCATTTAAAAGATTTAAAATCCTCTCACAGTAGTAAACCTATTAATATAATTTAGTCTTATTTAGGGTAATAAAATAACTCCTAAAAGAAGACAAGCACCTTCCAGTTCCTAGAAATTAGTTTGTTTTGGGTATTGTGTCTTGAACTGCTAATAGTTTAGTTGCCCATCATTCCACAATGACAAATAGGGTAAGTCAGCTGAAGTTATATTAACATAAACCCAAAACAATACCAGAGAGACAAATGGAGCCACACTGGTTTGGTATCAAGATGAGGGCCAAAGCATACAAACAAGATAAATTACAAGAGTTTAGCTTTGCTACTAACAGTGAATATAAAATTTAAAGGGTCAGTAATTGAGTTTTTGTATGTGCATAGTATCTGATGTAAACTTCCTTACCACGTCAAGTTGTAATTTCATCAGTTATTAATTGTACTGTCAGAAATTTCTAACAGAAGCATATTGTGTTAGCATATATATGTTAGCACTAGCTAGCACACATAGCTAATGCTTTGTATTTGCAATTTTATGGAAAATCTAAAGTCTGATGTATGTAAATATAAATAAATAAAAAACACAGCAAGTAAAATTCATAGAAATACTGGTTTAATATAATTGCATTGAAAATACATTACTATGATTTTAAAATCAAGGGGGGAAAAAAAAAAAGAAAAATCTTTGTCTCCAGCAATATACCAAATGTCTCATACAGAGGCATTCAATCCGGCAGAAGACAAATGGACATGAGGACTTCAGTTTTTACTGATCCAAGACAAAGATTTCTGGCTGCAGGCATAGCAGTCCATTGGTAATTTCACACCATGCTGCATTTACACATAAATTTCTAGCTTTGCCTCCTTTGACTGTTTTATGAGAATTCTTCCATGTTCTATCTCACAAATATATATCAAACCAATATGCTGAAAAGAGACAGACTATGCAAACTGATTCTGATATTACCTTTTATTGCTACGAAGAATAGACACAAGTCATGCAAACCCATAGAGACTCTTGAAGTTTCCACCATCAGCCAGATGGCTGCATTGCTATTACTCACTCATCTCTCCTAAAGCACGTGCAGTCTCAGAGGCTTAAACATTCAATCATTATTCAGCAAGTGGTGGATGTCTTGTGGGTGCTTCAGGTTTCTTTGTAGTCTCCCCTAAATAGCTAGCTTAAAACATACACCAGGCACATAGCAAAGTTAAGTAGTAATTTAAATGGTGAAGTAGTAATAGGAAAAATATTAGAGCCAACCTAAATGAATACAGTCCCAAAATTATTTCTCCCACTGAGCTACATCACATTCTTGTCATGTTAGACAATAAACACACTTCTCTGTCAAGAGTGTGATTTTGTCGACCTCCATTCAAAACTAAATTAATATATTTTGAAGAGAGATGCAATATTACTTGTATAAGAACGAGTTCTAAGGGGAAAGAAGACAATTAGCCATTAATGACAACATCATACTGTGTACGTTTCACAGAGAGCTGTATTGTGAACTGTTAAATTGCTCTGGACTACATTTATTTTATCCTGAGTTTCTCTGGTGCTGAACCTTTTCTGAAGTAACTGTCAACATCTGCCTTTGCACTCAGGCCCCCTCATTATCCCCAAATAAATGGCAGCAGGCAGATTCACTCAGAAATAGCAGGAGTGAAGCAGCTTTAACACAGAGCTCTGACACGACGGGGTTGTCACAATCCAAATTTAATCCAGAGTGCCACCACGTGGTTATACAGCACCAGGCGTACCCGTAAAAATGATTGAACGGCTAAAACCACGTTTGTATTTTGAAACTGATGTCTTACTAACAGGGCAATCGAAGTTACTGTACGTGAGTTGTTAATTTTAATGGAAAAGTAATGCAAATGTCTCCACAACAATATGTTGTCTGTTATAAATTTTCTGTAATTACTCGCCTATCTTGAAGACTTAGTAATCCTGAACTTCCAATAAACAATATATCTTTTTTAAGGTTTCAGTACATTCTAGGGAAGGGTTCATAAAGTACTCTGAATTTTTTTGAATAATTTTATCCTTCACCAACCTGTTAGGTCTATGCCACATTTTTTATTTAAAGCATATAGGAGATTATTAAGGATAATGTTGTTTTCAAAACAATGGCCTCTAATCCAGTAATTTTATTAAGAAGAGTCTTTGTTCTTGTCAGAGAATATTCGCTGGTACTGCATTAAATGGCTTTTTTTTTTTTTTTTTTAGCATACTAAAAATCCAATCACAATTCAACATTAACTATGTATCTACAAAACCAGAATTTCTTTTCAAATAATAGGAAGATCTATTATATTTCACACAGACTGCAGTCCACATTGGAAAATTCTAAATGTTCTATCCCATGTTTTCATATCTAACATGTAAGGCAGCAACAGCCAAACCTCTCAAGAGGAGGTGGAAGTGAAGCAGTAGACTTAGCTAAGTAACCACAAGACGGCTACAAAAAAAGACCATTGACAGTTTTAAATAAACAAAGGTGCCTTTGCAGTCCATCCTGTGCTACTGACAGAGAATTTGATGAAGATGATAAACTAACATCTGTGGCGATGTACTTAGACCACACTGAATCTGACAGCACATTGGAGGATGACACCCATGTGACGTTTCAGTGGCACATCGTTACTTTTATTCAGTGAAGTATTTTTGCACATCAGCTGCATCTAAATCGTGAAGATAAGTTTTGCATTATATAATCCACAGCTGCAACACACATAAATCTATCAGGCCATCTTGGGCCACAGCTACATGGTAGAAGGTGCTGATACTCTTCAGTCAATTTTCACAGACTTCATTGTCTTCTGACATGCGGAAGCAACAGTCACCTTTTTGGTTTGCTTTCTCCTGTCCGAAGCAGTATTTGCCTCTAACATCCTAGCACTGTTTAGATAAGCCCCACAGTTTGCCATGGAGCAGTAAGAGCAGGCTTCTCTGCAAGGAAAGAATAGTGATATGGACTGAGAGCTAGAGCATCAGCCTAACAAGACCTCACAAGGGGAAGGAAGAGATTCACAGAATCACAGAATAGGTTTGGTTGGAAGAGACATTTAAGATCATCGAGGCCAACTGTTCATCCTGCGCTGTCAGGTCACCACTAAGCCAAGTCCTTAAGCACCACATCTACATGTCTTTTAAATATCTCCAGGGATAGTGACTCCACCACTTCACTGAGCAGCCCGTTCCAATGCTTAACAACCCTTTCAGTGAAGAAATGTTTCCTAAGGTCCAATCTAAACCTCCTCTGGTGCAACTTGAGGCCATTTTCTTTCATCCTGTGTCTTATTATTTGGGAGAAGAGACCAACCCCCACCTCACTACAAACTCCTTTCAGGTAGCTGTAGAGAGCAATAAGGTCTCCCCAGAGCCTCCTTTTCTCCAGGCTAAATGTCAGTCACTCAACGGCTCCTCATAGGACTTGTGCTCTAGACCCTTCACCAGCTTTGTTGCCCTTCTCTGGATGTGCTCCAGCACCTCAATGTTCTTGTAGTGAGGGGCCTAAAACTGGACACAGTATTCAAGGTGTGGCCTCACCAGTGCTGACTACAGGGGGACAATCACTTCCCTCCACCTGCTGGGCATGCTATTGCTGATACAAGCCAGGATGCTCTTGGCCTCCTTGGCCACCTGGGCACACTGCTGGCTCATATTCAGCCAGCTGTTGACCAACACACCCAGGTCCTTTTCCTCTGGGCAGCTTTCCAGCCCCTCTTCCCCAAGCCTGTAGCTCTGCAGGGGGTTGTTGTGACCCAAGTGAAGGACCTGGCACTCGGTCTTGTTGAACCTCATACCGTTTCCCTCAGCCCATTGATCCATCTTGTCCACACCCCTCTGTAAACCCTCCCTACCCTCAAGCAGATCAACACACCTGCCTCATTTGGTGTCATCTGCATACTCACTGAGGATGCACTCAGTTCCCTCATCCAGATCATTGATAAAGATATTAAAGGGAACAGGCCCAAATACTGAGCCCTGGGGAACCCCACTTGTGAATGGCCACCAACGGGATTGAGCTCCATTCACCACCACTCCCTGGGCCCATCCAGTCAGTTTTTGATCCAGTGAAGAGTATACCCATCCAAACCATGAACAGCCAGTTTCTCCAGGAGAATGCTGTGGAAAATGGTGTCAAAGGCTTTACTAAAGTCCACAGCCCTTCCCTTATCCACTAAGTGGGTCACTTTGACATAAAAGGAGATCAGGTGAGTCAAGAAGGACCTGTCTTTCATAAACCTATGCTGACTGGGTCTGATCACCTGATTGCCCAGTACATGTCGTGGGGTGGCACTCAAGATGATCTGCTCCATAACCTTCCCCAGCACCAAGGTCAGACCATCAGGCTTGTAGATCCCTGGGTCCTCCTTCTGGCTCCTTTTGTAGATGGGTGTCTCATTTGCTAACCTCCAGTCAACTGATAACTGTCCAATTAGCCAGGACTTCTGATAAATGATGGAAAGTGTCTTGGTGATTGGTTCCACTTGCAGGGCCTCATACCTGTTACACAAAGGCACCTGGGAAGGTGGGGCTATTGCTGTCACAACACGCCTGCTGCATCAGGCAGGAACTTGTTGCCATTGCCCCCTGTTCTTGCAGTGATTGTGTTCAATCCGCTGGAGAGGGGACAGGGAGTCCTACAAATTATGCACCTTGTGTGCCTGTTGGGCCTGTCTCAGGGAAGGCAGAATGTGGTCCCACTGGTCAGTCTCTTTCTCACGCTCCCTGATACTCCTCAACATTCTCACCTCCTCCCAGAGCTCTGTCACTAGGCAGAGCAGTTCCTCTACCTGGACTCACTCCCACAGCGCTGCTCACGGCTGCTGTCCTGTACCAGTGTCACCGCAGGGCACAACCTGCAGCCTGACCCCTGGGTGGCTGCGTGTGTCCACTGCAGCTCTGTCTGGGCAGCTGTGTCAGTCATGGTGGGTGCAGTGCTTAGAGAAGCCGTGGCCTTCTGCTTGGTGGGAACCGTTTGTCGGTGGTCTGAGCTGGTAGAGATTTCAGCCCCTCCCCATGCACCCTTCCACACAAACTGCTGCTTAAACTGCCGTGCCACACTCTGGCTGATGCGCAGTGCTCTGTTTGCCCTCTCTGGTCCTGGCACTCCCCGGGGGCTTCTTTTATAGATGTGAGTGTGGTCACTGTTGCCCTGGCAATGCCCAGGCCTTGTCAGCCTCTCCTGCAAGAGCTGCTGGCTCCTGGCAGGTCTCTCTGCTCTTCTGGTGTTTCCCTGCCTCACAAAAACCTCAGGAAACCCCTGTACACCAAGATCTACCACTTGGCAACGGTCTGGGCCAGCTCCAGAGCTGCTCCCCTCAGCAACTGGCTGTTAGTTCTAGTTACAGGTTACTCCTTTGCGCAGGATTTTTCTAGTCCGTCCCTTCAAGGCCACCAGTTTTGCTATCTAAGTTAGCCTGGTTGCAGGCAGCCCAACCTTCAGGAGGTGGCACGTGCTCAGGGCAGTAGTACAGTTATCCATACCCTGAGAACCATTATAATATTAGTATTGAATGGGAGCTGTTCAGAAATCTGTCACAGCCAACTCGTGCAGTAAATGTATTTAAGCAAAGGACTGTAAAGCATTAAAAGATCAAATAGTTCTATTTATTTCCTTTCTTAAAAATGTTAAACTAGATAACAGGCCAGCTAATAAATTATAAGAGCTTTAGTACTGCAATTTCTGAGCTCCATGGTATATCACTTCATGAATAGTCAGCAAAAAAGGATGCATGACTAGATGGAAAGCATCTTAAGCCAAATCCATTGCTAATATGACACTAAAAATTACAGTTCAGACAGGACAGTGTTTTGGTAAGTGAGAGATGCGTACAGCTCAGTGTTCTGGTGCCTTGACTTGAGAGAAAGGTGGGGAATCCAGTACAACCAAACTATTGCTCAATTAAAAGAGATGGTAGAGCCACGTGTATTACTTTCATGTACTCTATGGCAAGTATTCTTAAAGAGCCAAAACTCATAGCAGAGAATACTAATGAAGTCAGCTGAAGTATAAAGAAGCACCATAGAAAATGCATACAGAGCAGACGGAGTGCGTGACTTCTGCGAATACTTGTCAACAACACCATACTGGGGTGCTACAATATACCACTAAGATTCTTGAAGGATGCAGAGTATTATATGAACTACCAAACATTTTTAGAAAAAAAGATTGGCAAAATATCATTACCAGCAATGTACTGGAAAAATACTACTACATCTGGAGTTTATAGCTGTCACAGGGGAATTCAGAGGTAAAGAGTCTCAAGAACAGAACTACAATGCTCAGTGACATAAAATTTGAGTACTGATTATTAAGCAAGCACAGCAGGGATGTTGCAGTTTCTATTGCAAGGTTTCTAATCTATGACACACTCTCACACGGTGTGCAGAACACAAACAGGCCCCCACAGTCCTGTCGTGAGTCAGAGAAAAAGTACACTGGCTTCCAATGCCAGCAGGTGTGGATCTGGGCTAATAGTGCAGAACGTACATGTCACAGTTTCACCATGAGCTCTGACTCCTACACCAAACCTCTGGATAAGGATGTTCACCCCAAGGGGCTATTGTGTTCAGTATTACCTGCTTTATAACTGAGTTGATTGGCATAAGTCACCAGAGACCTCATTCATCACGTGAATGCAGGCCAATCTCTTTCAGTTTCTCCATATATAAAGCCAACTAGCAATTTTTACCTGGGCTGTTATGACCTCCTAGACTTTCTTAACTTCTTCCCTCTAACTTTACTGCAAGGATGAAAACTGTTAACAGTTCATCCGTGCTTCATGAAGTGTGCTCCAGTAGCAGTCTTGTGGCCAGGCATCAGGCTTCACATTCAAAAGTGCTTTAATATGGAACACTTGCAGGAAGCCAGCAGAAGCATCTCGGAGACTCTGGAAAACCCTATCCAAGCCCAGCCCATTCAACTCAGCTTACTTCCAGGCTATGAATGCAAGGGCAGCAGTGGGTTAGAGGTGTCTCACAAATACCCTTTCCTGGTGTGTCATCAGAATGAGTGGTGCAGATGGTCCCTTGGGCAGAGCCACTCACTGTTTTGCTTTTCTTCATTCTCTGCTTCTGATGGCAAAGACATACACAGCAAACTGCCCCAGACAGGAGGGTCTCCATTGCTGCCATCAGCAGTGGTGATCTGACATGGCAGAGTAGCCCTCCGGAAAGCAAGAGGGGCCTTTGCTGGGCTTTGCAGGTTCCCACGCAGGGCCCTAATTACCCTCCAGAATGCCCCTGGGCTATAGACAGGCTTTGCTGGGGCCTGCTGGAGGCCTCTGCTGTCCTCCAGAGGTCCCCCCATTCTAAAAAATATAAAAGTCTTAGGCAAATCCCTTTTGAGTACAGCTTGACTTCTGCAGATATTCTGGAGGGTTGTATGGACTACATTTATTATAATACATTGTTTCTGTTTTGTTAGTCCCTCACACCCACATCTAGATCCTCTTCATCTTCCTCTAAAATAGATGAGAGACAGAAAAAATAATGAGGATCATTCCAGTGTTTGTTTTCCAGGTCATCACCTGAAACTTCTTTGACTCAACCGGAGGGGATGAATCCTCTCCTGTCATCTACCAGCTTTCCCAGATACCAACCATCTTCACCAACCTGTCCAAAGACATGATTTATGAAAAAATAAATAGATAACTAATATCTGAATAAAGAAAACTTAAAATACCAAAAGAATGATCATGGAAGAGTTGAACAAACCTTTTATTTCACACCCTCAGAGCAAACATTTTACTTTCCAAACTTACTTTTTTGCAATTTGCAGAGTTTGAATTACAATAGTCCCTGACCAGTAGTCCCCTCTGGTCATAGGAAGCTCCTTCTTCATCTATGAAGTCTGCCATTCTGTAGTCTGCTCTTTACTTCAGCCTCCCAGCTCTCTACAGTCTTTGAAACTTTTGTCTAGGCAGTCTCTGATGTTGCCCACGGCAAGAATGATATCCCTTTTCCTTGAAGAGGGTCTACCCGATCCAGCCCCTTGAAGAAAATTAAGACAACTCTGAATTAGAGTGGATAAAATAAATGCTGCACTTCAGTACATAAAATAGATCTGAAAAACTATGCTCAGTAGAAATACAATATTAATACAATATTTAAGTACAGTAGTTCAAGCAAATCTTGAAAAAATAGTAAACTATAGTAGAATTATTTCTACTTCTTTGTACTTTCACTGTAGTCTAGCAGATATATTAATTACAGTACATAATACTTTGTGTACTATGTTACCAATATTTTATTTCTTTTTATCTTCAGTAAATTTATTTGAGACCTAATTTGGATCTAGGATATCTATACAGCTTATGAATGATTTAACAAACAGTTTAAAAAAATGAACTTTCAGTTTAACTAACTCACTTAATATTTTTATTTACACAGCTTTTTTTTTTTCACTTTATTTTTCTGCTTAGAATGGTATGTAAAGCAGAACAAAGGGTAGGAAACTGATATATGCTATGAGGTTTCTGATCCTCACACCAAAATACAAGATGGTAGTATAAATCTAAAAAAATGTATATGAACTGTTAATAAGTCTTACATAATTTATTACCTAATGGTGATCCCAGCAGTCATTGTTGATTGTAGAGCTTTAGTTAATACAGTGAGACAGTAATTTAAGAGAAATATTGTTTGCACTCATCTTGCTTCTCTTGAATAAACTGTACAGCACTTTGGATGTAGTCTGTGTTCTAAGGGCAAGGCGGAGAGAATAGTTGACACTACAATGAAACAGGTATATGAAAGAAAGTATAGGAGAATAAAAAGTCCTCAAAACTGTAAGATAAAGTATGGTGGATTAAAGTTTTTCTACTAGATTACTCATGACAGTAGCAAAAAATCGAATGTAGTGCATTCATCTGAATGCAGTTAATACATCTTAGCTCTATTGTATATTGTAGTATTAATTATACTTATCATATGTTTAATTTTGGTTTATCGTACCCAGCTGCCAGATATCCAGACAGCCACTCTCTTACTCCCCTTCCTCAATAAGATGAGGGGAGAAAATAAGATGGAAAATCTTATGAGTCAAGCTAAAGACAGGGAGATCACTTACTGATTACCATAATGGGCAAAATAGACTAAGGTTGGGGCAAGTTAATTTAGTTTATTGTCGGTTAAAAAGGATTTGGATGGTGAGAATCAAAGACAAAAGTTAAAACACCTTTCCCAACCCTCCTTTTTTTCAGACTCAACTTCACTCCTTCACCCCCAACTCCTCTACCTGCTCTCTTCTCTAGTGACACAGGTAGATGGGTGATGGGGAGTTGTGATCAGTCCGTAACAGCTCCTCTCTGCTGCTTCTTCCTCCTCAATTTTTTCCCCAGAGATTACCCTGCTTCAGCATGGGTCCTTCCTATGGGTTTCAGTCCTTCAAGGTAAGCCTGCTCCAGTGTAGCCTCTCCACAGTTCTTTCAGGAAACACCCACCTGCTCCACTCTGCTGTCTACTGGGGTTGCGGGAAAATACCTGCTTCACCACAGTCTCCTCCAGGGGCTGCAGGGTAATCTCTGTTCCTGCTCAGGCACTTACAGCTCCTCCTCGCCCTCCTCCTTCTCTCACCTTGGTGTCACCAGGGCTGTTTCTCACACTTTCTCCCACCTCCCTCTGTCCAGATTGACTGACGGGTTCAGCTTTGATCAGCAGTGGGTCTGTTGGAGCTGGCTGGATCCATCTCTGTGCAGCATGGGGCAGGCCCTAGTCTCTTCTTACAGGGACCACCCCTGCAGAGCCCTGCTGCCAACATCTTGTCATGCAAACCCAATACAAACTGTAATGAGCAGATAACAAGAACTCGAGGGGAAGTGGCATCACTCTAGTTCTGAATCTGCAAAGCTGGGTTCTCAGGCCTTTCCTAGTCCATCTCTATTGCTGATGGCCAAAGTAGTTGAAGTGCATGCACACCTATCAGATTCCTCACTATGACTGTGAAACTAAAAACATTTGAATTTTGTCTTATTCCTTTCTTACAAATCCTTTTTCATCTTAAGGATCTGTATCATCATATTCAGTCTGGCTCCATGACCCTGTGTCAATCACAGCTTGTCAAGTTAGTCTCTAGTTCCCTGAGGGATCGTGAACTGGAGAAGAGAATTTGCTAATCTGTTACAAACATGAGTCTTAATCTTTAGCATCTGTAATCTCAACTAAGCCAAACTAAAAGGCAGATTTTTTTTATTTTTTTTTTTGGCACCCTCCTATCATGTAGTCAGACAGGCGCTTATTGTCTCAGCCAAAGACTGGGACAAAGACAAAAACTGGGGGAGGTCAACCAAATGTTAAAATCTGAAATTATATCCTTACATTATTTCCTCTGTGACTAGAACTTCATTGTGCTTTCAAACACCAAAACTGCAGGCAGAAGAAAATGGTATTTACATGTTTGCTCCTAGAACATTTCATTTATTTATGTATTATTTGTTACGATGTGGTTCCAGATTGCAGCTGGTTCTTAGAGGCTCTTATGTATCCCTACTGCAAGGAAAGTCCAGAAGTAAGTCTTGCTGATCTGCCAGAGAAAATCTAAAGGTGAGGAAAGAAGGTAGGGGTAAATCTTCAATCTTTCTGCTGAATTCACAACTGTCTTAATGTGTCTCTTTTTCTCTCTCACAAACATGAGGGGTGAGTGGGGGCGATTCTGAACCTGTAGCTTACCTGGCTTTATTTTACTTTAGTAGAAAGATTTGCTTAGTGCCATAGAAACAGATGCAATTGTCTTAGAAGTCAGTCACTACAGTTTTAATCATACGTACAGCAGATTACAAATTAAATTGTCAGTGGGCATATGGCATTTTGTGTGGTATTTTTCCTTTCCTTAATTGAACAGCTTGATTTCAGCAGGGAGGGAATAGGTGCTTCTCCACCTCTGGATATTTTTAAGCACCCACCTTTTTTTTCCCAAGATATTGTGAAATAGTATTGTATCGGTTTTACATGGCAATATTTTGATAGCAGCTGGAGACATGGCTTCTGTGAGAGGACACCAGAAACTGCCCCCATGTCTGACAGAGCCAGTTTCAGCTGGCCTGCCTATAGACCCGCCACTGGCCAAAGTCAAGCCAATCAGGAATGTTTGTAGTGTTTCAGTGATACCATAGTTAAGAAGGGGAAAGAACACTGCACAACAGCAACTGAAAGAGGGGAGTGATAAGTTGTGAGAGAAGCAATCCCGCAGACAGCAACATCAGTGAAGAAGGAGCGGGGGGAGGTGGTCCAGGCACCAGAGAGGAGATTCTTCTGCAGACCCCAGAAAAGACCATGGTGACACAGGTTTTTCTCCTGTAGCCCATGGAGAGGCCATGCAAGACCAAGCTCCTGGCCGGATCTACTTCCCGTGGAGAGGAACCCACGCAAGAGCAGGTTTTCTGGCAGCACCTGGGACTCCATGGGGTTTCCACGCTGGAACGGTCCATTCCTGAAGGACTGTAACCTTGGAAAGAACACGTTTAAGCAGTTCTTGAAGAACTGCAACTTGTGGGAAGAGCTCACATTGAAGAAGGTCATGAAGGACTGTGTCCTGTGAGTGGGACCCCATGCGGGAGCAGGGAAAGAGCGTGAGGAGAAAGGAGTGGCAGCAACAAAGCATTATGACTGCAACCTCCATTCCCTGTTCTTGTGTGTCAGTTAGGGGGAGGAGGTAGAGGAGCTGGGAGTGAAGCTGAGCCTGGGAAGAAGGGAGGGGTGGAGGGGAAGATGTTTCAAGATTTGTTCTTATTTCTCATCATCCTACTCTATTATTAATTGGCAATAAATTAAATTAATTTCCCTAAGCTGAGTCTGTTTTGCCTGTAGTGGTAATTGGTGAGTGAGCTCTGAGTCTTTACCTCGACCCACAAGTTTTTTGTCGTATTTTCTCCTCCTGTCCTGTTGAAGACGGGGAGTAGTAAAGTGGCTTGGTGGGCACCTGGCATCTAGCCAAGGTCAACCCACTACAAGTATATTTGAAAAGATGATATCGGTCATCCAGTTTGGTCTCTGGAAACTCACAGTATTTTACAGATAGCTTTTTAATCTTATCTTTAATGTCTCCAAGGATTGTGCAATAACAATTTCACAAGGCAAGCCTTTCTGAACTCTGATTGTCCTTTTTCTCAGGAAGTTCTTGTAATAACAAGGTAAATTTATCGTTCTAACACAGCCCATTACTCCGTGTTTTATGACTAATGTTCAGTGTGACTAGCTCTTTCTCTCTTGTTATTGCCCTTTAACTATTTATGTAGAGTTATCATGTTCTTCCCTGAGTGTCACCTCTTTAAGATAAATAAATGTAATTCCTTTAATCTTCACTTAAAAGTTATGTTTTATGTAGAAATAAAACAAGACAGAGTTATGTGATATTTGTCTTTTTCCAAACATTAATATAGTTAAAATAATTTACTCTTCTCTGAAGTTCTACAGTTGACTTAAGGAAAGCATCCTTCTTCCTCTAAAGCAGAGGTATGGCAATAGGGAAAAATTCATAACAGGTCAGTTCTGTGTCTCCTTGATTTGTGATAGTTTTTCGGGGAAAACAAAGCAGCTTAAAGCAGTAGCTGTCTAACCGCTGTGTCAAACTGTGATCTCTGGGTTCCACATCTCATTCTGCATTATATCTTTCAACATGCGTTAACAGTGTTATATTTCAGAAAACTAGATTTTCTAGGATTTACACCAACAGAGCAATAATATTGCTTTATTACATTTGATTGTTTCTGCCTACAGAAGGGGAAAAAATATGTAGAGAAATAACTATTTCTCAATTACTTTTTTGACTACAGAAACAAAAGATCATATTCATCGGAGCATGAATTTCTGTCACTATTTTCTGTGACACTAAAGAATTTTCATGCTCCAAAAAGACCCCAGGCACTTGCAAACCCTTGATTTTTAGATTCCTTCCTATTTTTAATGGTGAATACCAAGCTTTGAAGGAAGAAATTATGTATATATTAGCTAGTACTCAGGCTCTCTAGGAACAGTTTTCCCAAGCTGAAGAATTGGTGATGAGTTTTGGAATTCTGACTTCAAGCAAACTCATGTAATTTTGCGGTGTCAGTATCCATAAGCAACTAGAGTGCTCTTAGCAAGCTCCTGAAGTTTACCTATTCCCTGGGTTTCCTCTAAAAAGAATCCTGTTGGCACACTAGAAGTCTGCTCTGCAGGGTGAGCCGAAGTTCAGTAGGTGTTAAAGACCAAGAAACTTATTCCAAAGGCACCCTCCTACTTCAAATTAGAAACATAGATACATAAGCTGCATCCAGAGAGTACAGATTGCAGGTCAGGTGCAACCGAGACCAGATTGTCTTATTTGTGAGGAACAGCAAAAACTTTCTACACTGTTTTCTATGGACTGGAAGTGTCTCTGACAAAAAGGCAGACTGGGGAGCAACTGTCAAGAGGACTGGGGTCTTTGGCTGACAGTGAGCTAAGTGTGAGCCAACAGCCTGCCCTGGATGAAGCATCCTATGCTCTATCAACAGTAGCACAGCCAATAGATTGAGGGAAGGGATTATCCATCACTATCTGATCTTGTTAGACCATATCTGGTCTATGATACCATGGACAGCTTGGGTACTCCAATACAAGAAAGATGTTGATCAACTGGAGTGAGGTCAGGGAACAGAGGTGGCCAATGATGAAGGACTTGAGACTTGGCCAGGCTGTATAAGGGACAGCTTTGGAAGGGGTCTGTCTGTCTGCAGCGACAGGATGGTTCACTGGGATGATAAGGCCAGCCTCAGGGTTACATAGTGGAAGAATGAGGGACAATATACAGAAATGGAAACAGAAGAGGGAGTGTATCATTAAGAACTTGCATGAAAGCAGTCTCCAGACTTGGATATCCATTTTCTAGACCTGACTGGATAAAGCCCTGGATAAGCTGGTATGATATGTGACCGTGATTTAGGCAAAGATATTAAGGTAGATGATCTCCTAAGGTTCATTCTAACCTCATTCTCTGATCCTACAAAACTGAAACAAACAAGAAAATCAAATATGGGAAGGGCTTGTGAGAATCAGAGGAGACCAATGTTTGTCTCCAAACAGGAGAAGAATGTGCTTCTGATGATGCTGTTTTTCAGGAGGAGGTCTATAGTGGTGAGTTGGAGTATACAGATGGAAGCAGCCTGAAGAAAAGACGGTTTAGTCTGGGGTATATCTTATGTCTCTGGGTTCAGGTAGTTATGCAGAACCTGTGCTCTCAGCTTTGCATTTTCCTTCCAAAGTGAGAATCTGCAATCTCCCTCCTTGCAGAATCTCGCAGTTTATCCTCATTCTTCCTTTGCACTTCATTAAAGCCCACAAAATCAGAGCTGTGGTGGGAGGTAGTTTCCACCTATTTTTCTAGGTTAGTTTAAAGTAGGATTAAAGTAGGTTAGTTGCAAGTAAGATTGCAAAATTATTGTAAAAAGGGTTTGAAATGGTCTCAATTTCTCGCAAGCTGGCAGAAAAACTTGATTGACTGGAGAGAAGCAGGAGGGAATGTGTTCACTTCTTCAAATGTCACAGTCTTTTCTATGGTGATCTGAGATGAGCCACTTAACAAAGAAACCTGGCTGTATGTTTATCAATCTGCACAGTTTTAAACTTCGAGTTCTGGAAGGTTAGAAACAGAGTTTAAAATATATTTCTTGGCAGTACATTCTTTTATTCCTCACCTCACATCAGCTCATGAGAACAAATAGGAAGTTTTTCCATCTGCTTCAATCCTATTAATGTTTTAAATCTGTTTTTCTCATAATGTATTTTAAACATGTTCAAAGAGATGTGGAGCTCCTGTTACACTAAAACAATAAACCAGATTAGATTAAATAGGACAACATTTTTCT
Source organism: Bucorvus abyssinicus (assembly GCA_009769605.1). Taxonomy (NCBI): domain Eukaryota; kingdom Metazoa; phylum Chordata; class Aves; order Bucerotiformes; family Bucorvidae; genus Bucorvus; species Bucorvus abyssinicus. The sequence goes on along the minus strand of CM020030.1, from coordinate 13,515,942 downwards.
CTGAGTTTGTCCACTTAATATAAGAAACTTGTCTGGGAGTCTGAGCAAATACGCAGGCAGTTAAACCCAGTGGATGACCACTGCTACATGGCTGTATTGACCGCAGAACTGAGGTAGCTGAGACTCATCATTACATGTTCATCTGAGCTGCAGTATGAGAAGGCATAACCCAGTGACCTAAGATTTAAAATGTAGGTATATAAAACAATGTGCATTCACCCCTCTCTAGCATCCTGTTCTGTGTAAATGAGTTTGCTGCACCTCTGTACTTTCCTTCCACTCACATAATTCAGCAAGAAATTAATGCATAGCAGGATAAGTAGCAACCTGGACCTGACCCAGGCAAGCAGTCTTTTTGTCATATCAAACAGTCCTGATCCCACTGAAGTCCATGACTTGGCAGGATCAGGAAAAAAGTATTAGGCCTTAAAGCTTAGTATTGGATATCTCTTTATGACTTTTTCATAACTTCTCTGGAGCTATAAAACAGCCCCCAAACAGCTGTTGTTTTGATTTTCAGTGGAGTAAGCATGAAATAATTCCCTGGTCTTTGCTTGAATGCAGATGACACCAAGTAACATATATCCAAAATTATTCATAATTTCTACTGAAATAGCCAAAGATATTAACATTTTGATTTTCTTTTTTAAAACTATAAGCATGAACGTCCAAGCAAATAAACATATTATTAAAAGTCAGATACAGTGTCTGCTACATTAATTTTCACTCTAAAATACGTTTTTTTGTATCATAAGTCCAGTGCTCTTCAAAAACGCATTGGTAACATTCCTTTAGACTTCAAAAGTTGTGTCATCCTTCAGAAAATATTTATAAAATACCTAGTAGATAAGGTTATTAGGGGAGCTACTCATCCTTGAATAAGTCAGTTACAGAAATCGGGCACCTTAAACTGAATGCTGCAGAAAACACCTGACAGGGTTGAACTCCCAACTCACAAAAATAGTAGTTCCCTGTAGTTACTTAGACGTTATGATTGGTAAAACATCCAATGGAAGGTCACATATATTAAGACACCTTTCATTCTTCTGGAGAATGCAGTTTAGTAGCTCCTAGCTTGACTGAGGTGAGCAGAAAGAAACCCAAGAGGCAAGGTATCTGGCTTTATTAGGCTGTAACACAGCAATTAACTCTGAGACATATTCATCACTACTTTGTAAAGTATGAGCTAAAAGTCCTCTCTTGAAGGATTTAATCTGCCTGAGGATGGCCATCAGCAGTCATAAAAGAGTTCTCTAGAATTGATCTTCAGACTTGCTTGGGATGTTGTCCTTCATTGACACAAGCTGACACTCAGAGCTGCGGGGGCGGTTGTGCCCCTCTACAGGACGTTAGCAGTCCCAGCTCAGCATGCTTATGTTGTGCCTTTTTACACTGACTCGTCTACACTACTTCTTCTTTCATTACTTCCCAGAAGCTCCCAAGATTTATCTGCCTCTTCATACTATACCTTCCTCTCTCTTCCAAGACATCATTTCACTCCCTTTTGGGCAGAACATTAATCTTTCTTCCACAGCTTGAGGTAGCACATACAGCCTTTGGTGAATCTAAATGAGACACGTGTTACTACTAGGCAAATACAGGAAGTTTATCTTGATGTAGTTAGGCAATGAAATAGCCTAGGCAATGGTGCCAGCCAGCAATCTCTTTCACAATTATGTACAGAGATTCCTACTGATTCAGGACAATTTTAAGCAGAAAGCAAGTATCACAGAAACAGGATACTCATGGCAAATAGGACTTCAAAAAGGCGAAAAGTCCTTTGGCAGAACAGCTGTTTAGCGTTAAGTAGAGATGGGAGGCACCGCAGGAGGGATCAGATATATACAAATCCTTGCCTGCTGTGAAGGGAAAGTGTTGGTCTGCCAAAAAAAAAGATTATGATAAATGCCATCACACAGAAATGAAGAACCCAGGGAGTACTGCAGAAGTGGTGTTTCCCTGGCTGATTTTTTTTTTTTCCCCCAGAAATCGGCAGAGAAAGTAATGCTAATGTTACTAATGCTTTCAAACAACTCTGTACTTGATGCACTCTAGGCTGACAGTGAGAAAAAAATGCAAAATGACAGACTGGCAATAGAGGCAGAAAAGAGGTACAGAATTTTGAAATGGAAAGATGCAAGTTACCAAAAGCAATGCTTTTACATCGGATTGAAGGAAGAGAGCAAGGCACAAACTGGACCTGTTTACAGTGTGGTATATCTTATAAAACTCCAGAAAAATTCTGATATGTGTAGGTCTTGTCACGCAGAAAAAAAAAAAAAAAAAAATATTCTGTTTGTCTCTGGCTTTAGTGTAAGCACAAAGGAAAGATAGCAAGAGAGTGGGATGTTTAGAGAGGTGCTGAAAAGCACATAAATAGTTGAAAGGATTTGAGAAAGAATACAAGATTCAAGTACGAATTATTCATATTGAGAGACATTTTGTATACCTTCTTCTGGAAATCATATGCTGTATGATTATGTGTTTTAAATATTTGAAAGAGAAGTGAGGTTTCATTCTTTTACATGATTTTATTACATTTCTAAGCTATTTTTCATTTTGACTCTGTATTAGATTTAGTTTTTCTAAAATATTTCCACTATATGACCTGATTTAATTTCATGTGTGCCTTTGTAGAAGTGAGTAAATAGCAGTCTAACTCTGCAGATGACATCATGTGGACAAAACGATTGTTTTTTCATTTAGGTTTTTTTAAACAAAAAAAAAGGAAAAAAGGAGAAAGGCTGAGTTAAAGGAGAGATTTACTGAGACCGTGTTGTAGCGGTCTTTAAATATCTCTAATCTTATTTTTATAATAGGGATAATAATATTTCTGCACCTCCTAAGAATGGTAGAACAAGATTTATACTCAAGTATAATGTATTGCAAAGTGAGGGCAAAGCTTGCAAATTAATTAATTGAATCCAGCCTCTTGGAGGTTTGACTTTCCCAAATGTTTCCGAGAGGTGTCACTTACTGCTATCCAGCTGACCTGCAACAATTTCAGAGAACTAGGTGTTTCAGAGGACCAGGACATGTAGGTGCTTACACATGGCATTCACTTGTACTGTTGCAATTTAAACTCTACCAGTCTTTCTCCGCCCACTTCCCAGTGTGAGAATCCTTGCACTTTTTAACTAAGATATACTACATACAGAGAATGCTGTACATGGTAGAAAATGTCAGAATCAGGCATTCGTTCCTTTTGCAGTTGTGTTATTCAGTTAGATGAATACAAACTTTACAGCTTTCCGTTTCTTACAGTGAGGACAAGATCTCTTTCAATAGTCTTTTCATAAACAACAGAAACATAATTCATTCAAACTGAACATGCTTTCTTAAGCCTAACTTTCTGAATGGTATTGGACAGTTGCTCTTATTCCTGACAAGGTTGGATTTACCTCTGGACCTGTTTATACTTACGCTCTTTTCCTTCCTCTGCAACTAACTATGGGTTTTGGCTGACAGGAAATGGAGGCAGGCAAGTCCCATGGAAAGCTGACTTTTTCATTTACTTGTCCTGCTAGCCTCACATTCTTTGCTTGCTGAAAGCCAGAAATGACACTGATTTAGACACAGTGACAACCTGCTTTTTATTCAAGGTTATCGTTCACTGTAGTGAAGAAGGTAGAATATTTTACATCCGTTAACTGTTGCTGGCTTCATGGAAATATTTAAAAGGCAAAATAGATTCCCATTCCTCTTCTACATCCCTTTACTGAAGAGAAGCTAACAGACTCTGAAATTAGGATGACCCATCTGGTTACAGAGACCTTTTGGATTTCACACAGTGGACTGCTGGGCTCTTAAAACTGCTTTTGCTAGATACCTGCTGTTTATAAAAATAAGATGAGTAGCATAGAGTAACATCAAGTGAAACCTTGAGGGTTTTCCCAAGGTTATTGTCAGAAAATTGAATAAATTTCATTATTCCTATTGCTGAAAAATGCATGTAGAATTTAAGTGGTTGTGTCTACAGTACTTGTAGGGTTATTGAAAGACTGTGATTTCACCATCTCTTTAAGCAAGTCTAAAGGTCGACTGTCAACAATGGTAATATTTCAGTCCCCAATATATTTTCTCTGTATTTTTCTTTCTCTCCTTTTCTTCATTGTGTTAGCACTAGTGTTTATGGTACCACATGGGAAGTTAGGTTATTTTTCAGATGGATGAATTTCCTAATCCACCTGAAAAAAAAAACAACAAAAAATAACCAAACACCAAAACCAAAGGAATTCCAAGAACAAAAAAAATCCTTACACATACCACAGCTACCACAGAGGGAGAACAGGAACTTGCAGCTGTGAGCAGGGAGAGGCCAGAATCAGCACTTGTGTCTTAATCTTACTAATTGATGGGAAATTATGATGTTGCACAGAACAGAGATGAAATGTCCATTTCAACATCTTAACAATGTAATTTTTATGCACTCTATTAATTTTTTTGAAAAGAATGCATATTTGAATCAGTCAGTTCATTATTACGTTCATTAAAAGTGAGCCTACTTTACCACAGAGATTTGACTATGACATATACTTCAGTTGCTTAATGCGACCTGCCAATAAAAATAACTCATGGTGCAGGTAACAAGCATCAAGACATATGTCTTCTTGTTTTGGTGAAATATCATGTCTTAGTACTAGAAATAATTTGAAAGCAATACTTTTATTGGATATGAAGAAAAGGACAGCCAAAAAATTTTTACAATAGTGGTAATATAATAATATGGGAACATAATGTAAAACAACCAAGTTGCAGCAGCCTTAAGCTATTTCCTGGTGACAGATCTACTATAACTATGTACATACTGTTCGCTCACCAGAACTGAGATAACACGTTTCAGTCTAAATAGTCATAAAAGCGTTTTAATGAATTCTACCTAGTGACCAAACAGGCCTAACAGCAACTGTGTGTCAACCATGGCAGCGCACCAGATAGGTCATAACTTCTCATCAGCTTTTAAAAGCTGGATGTTTAAAACTGTATTCATCTGTGAAAAGTGAAATATTGTAATGATAAGGATCTACAGAAGTTCCTACCTCCAGCTACTTGAAGGAAAATTGTATTAAATTCTGACTAAATTAGTTATTACTCCATAATTTATTAACAGATACAGATGGTTATCAATCTTTTCTACATTCAAGGCAAGCTGAAATCAATTTCTATCTTTCAGAGTATTAAAAAAAAAAAATCAAAATTTCAAGTTTTATTCTAAGCTTCCATTTATTTCTGTGGGAGTAGGGAGGGATCAGATATAATAATTCTTGAATTTTAAACTCTTGGATATCATGTAACATGTGGTAAACCCACAAGTGGAATATAAATGTATATTCTCTGAAGCAGAGATTGCCTTTGATACATTACCTCAGCTGTGTACTCTTGACAGAGTGAAAGTGATTGATGGAATGTTCCTCACAATAGGCTGTTTATTATAGTTTTGGGGAGGTACAGTGTGGACTACAAGGAAGGGAAAACTTGTTCTTAGAGGAAGAAAACCAGAAAAAAACTAATTGTGATGATCTTTCATGTATCTTAAAAACACCTGCTATTACTGCAAATCTCTTGAGAAATACCCTGCAGCAGATCAGTATAGTAGAAAAAGAAAAAACAAAACCAGAAAAAAAATTAGACAAACTCATTAAAATTGAAACATACCAGCTTTATTACAAAAGAAACAATACAAGTATTTCCATACTTATGTTAGTGTGAGAAATGCACCAAGAGTGTTACAAATGAGTGCATGTAATTTTAAACTGGCTTTTCAAATATATCAGTTTCAAAAATGGTTTATTAAATCATAGTGGAACAATTCAAATATGTAAATCAAACAAAATTTGAAAAGCCATATTAGGAGTTAATATCCAGCAATAAATTTAAATGTGAAAATATGGTATTAAATAGTGTAGTTTTTAAACTGAAACTGTAATTACATTGCCTAGACTATATTTAGGACCTTATGTAAGCGACTGAAGTTGTAAACACTGATGACCAAGGAACTGGCACTCAGGTTTTTTTAAATACATTTTTTTTTTGGTGATGATATTTTAAGTATGTTTTTATAACATATATGCAGAGCGTAAAGTTCATAGATATCTAGGATCGTAATAACAAATTTATACTTGTTCATGCATATAATTTATGGTGAGCTCATAATGAAGTGGCTGTACTTGTCCAAAGCTTATTTTTAACTAGGTAAAACTGATATTAATGGAATGGTTATCTAAATCCTGCTGAAGAATCATTTGTGAGGCGTATAACGAATAACTTATAAAAGTCACTAAATCACTGCTGGGATACTTTTTCAGACTTTCTGAAATAACTACTTTGTGATGAGAAAGTTTATAGTAAAGGATTACAATATCTTGTTGCACAGCCAAAGAGGAGAGAATGTGTGCAATATCTATCTGAAAATCACCACTTTTGTTAATTTACATATTTGTGAAAAAGAGTGTAGGAGAAGAGGTTTTCTTCCTATGAGTACCAAAACTATACTCAAGACATAGAATGGAATCAATCATTTAGAACTAGAACAGAAAGTGCTCCTAAGTGAATTTGAATTTCACTGCTAGCTGTGCTGTGCAATGTTCAATATGAGGCCAAGAACCTAAAACTTTACAGATTTCAGCTCAGCGATCCAGTGAAGCACACATGGAAATGAGGGAAAAAGTATTCTGTGCTGGCAGATAAGGATCAGTTTATTTTCCAGAAAATGTTTGCTGTTGCACAATACTATCCAGAATCTTTTTACCAGTTTTCAATAAGCAGAAACAACTTGTTACAATGCCTGATCATCTCCTTAGCTAATGAAGTCAACAAAACTCTGAGGCAGCTCCAAAAGTTATAGTCCTAGCTTTCACGGCATGATTTTAGTATTCAAAGTATTCAAATGCAAAGGCATATGCAGATTCCTGTACTCCTTGCCTTATTCGTCCAAATGTTGAGGAAAAAATGGCTCAGGAGTTTTAAGAAATTTTTCCATTCCATCATTGTGGAAAATTGTGATAAATGAACAAAATGTGTACAATGGTTCATTTACCTTGGCAGTGTCAACAAGGTAAAGTCGGCCTACACCCTGCATCAAAACTTGTTCCATAGAAAAAAAGACACTTAGTTGTCATAGAAGACTCCCTTCTGAATGGAACAGAAGGTCCAATCTGCAGATCAAACCCACTTTTTAGGGAAGTCTGCTGCCTCCCTGGGGCCTGGGTTAAAAATGTGAAAAGAAAGTTTCTTACCCTGGTGCGGACATCAGATTATTATCCATTATTGATTTTTCAGGTCGGTAGCAATGATGGTGCCACATGAACTCCAAGGACAATCAAGGAAGACCTCAGGGCTTTGGGATGGATGTTTAAGGAATCAGGAGCACATGCAGTGTTTTCTTCAATCCTTCCAGTTGCAGGCAATGACGAGGGAAGAAACAGGAAGAGCCAGCAGGTCAATACCTGGCTCCAAGCCTGGTGTCACCAGTAGAATTTGGAAGATTTTGATCTTGGGTCAGTTCACATGACACCAGACCTGCTGGCCACAGACAGGTTACACCCATCTCAAAGGAGAGAAAGGATCTTTGCGCAGGAGTTGGCAGGGCTCATTGAAAGAACTTTAAACTAGATTTGAAGATGGGAAGGGATAAAACCAGGTTCCCTGAAGATAAGCCTGAGAGTGGCACATCTAAGTTTGTGGGACAGTGTGCTAGCCAGGTCCTTCTGTCTGCCGTCTTCATGGAGGCACAAGATGGAGATCAATGTGGAAGGAAAGACACAAGGGTTATTGATGGGTTAGAAACCATGGAAGCACATGAGAATGGTCACATAAGAATTTGGGCTTCTCTCCTGCAAAAGGTGACAGGATCGATAGCCCGATTGAAGTGCATCAATACCAATGCCTGTAACATGGGCAACAAACAGGAGGAGCTGGAAGCCATTGTGCGGTAGGAAAACTATGATATAGTCGCCATAATTGAGACATGGTAGGATGATTCACACAACTAGAGTGTTGCAATAAATGGCTACAAACTCTTCAGAAGGGATAGGCAAGGAAAGAGAGACGGTGAGGTAGCGGTGAATGTTAGGGAGTATTTTGACTGCCTGGAGCTTAATGATGATGACAATGAGGTTGAGTGTTTATGGGTGACAATCAAGAGTAAGGATAACAAGGCAGATATCGTGGTAGGAGTCTGTTACAGACCACCCAACTAGGATGAAGAGGCAGATGAAATATTCTATAAGCAGCTGGGAGAAGTCTCACTATCACTAGCCCTTGTTCTTCTGGGGGACTTCAACTTACCAGATGTCTGCTGGAAATTCAATACAGCAGAGAGGAAACAGTCCATGAGGTTCCTGGAGTGTGTGGAAGACAACTTCCTGACACAGCTGGTGAGGGAGCCAACTAGGCAAGGTGCCTGCTGGACCTGTTTTTTGTGAAAAGAGAAGGAGTTGTGGGTGATGTGGTGGCTGGAAGCTGTCTTGGACATAGCGATTATGAAATGATAGTTTTTAATTTTCAGAGAATTAAGGAGGGGGGTTAGCAGAACTGCTGCCTTGGACCTCCGGAGGACAGACTTTCGCCTATTTAGGAGACTGGTTGTCAGAGTGCCTTGAGAGGCAGCCCTGAAGGACAAGGGAGTCCAGGAAGGCTGTACACTTTTCAAGGAGGAACTCTTAAAGGCACAGGAGCAGACCATCCCCATGTGCTGAAAGGTGGGCCAGCAGGGAACATCGACATGGTCAAACGCCTTGGCATAGGACTATTTGGTAATTGGAGTAGAAACCTGTAATAGAGGTAAGTTGGAGGGATGTTACAGAAGCTAACATATAATTTGAAGAAGAGAAGGGTTTCTGACACATAAAGTAAGCCCCTTGTCACTAGAGACTAAGCAGCCAGCTCTTCCTACTGATTTCCTAGCCCTTATGAAGGCTGCGTCCACTAAGAAGCAGTAAACTACTTACACAGCCTCTTTTCACACTTATCTCCTGATATGTAGTGAAGCAGTAAATAATAAGTAACACTATGCCTTGCCAGCATTGTCCTTTCAACAGTTCTTCCAAAATTCACACTGCAGTACTTGGACACCCTATACTCTCTCCAGTAGCCTGCTGAAGTTGATGCCTGTGAGATTTTCTGAAGGTTAATGAAGGCAGCAATGAAAGCCACATACTAATATTTAGGGAAGGTCAAAAAGAGCATAGAGGATGAAGTAGCCCCTGTGTCCTAAAGAAATAACGTACTTCTCTTGTTCTCAGAACATCCGTGGGTGACCATGGGTAAAGCAATCCCTGTGTAAATACTCCCAAAGAAGTCAGTCCACATGTCTCCTTGTATCTTAGAGGAAAGGAGGTACAGGAAGCTGGATTTCAGGTCACCATGGTGTTTAGCCAGAAAAGCTGCTTAGCTGCTGGACTGAGCGGTGACTAATTGCTGAGGGTGATATAATATAGTGGACGTTATCGAAACATGGGTTAAAAAGGAAGGTTAAATAGCAGGCAACAGGGGTTTTTTTTCCTGAAAAGGACATAAGGAAGAACAGAAATAAAGCTCTGGAACTTTAGGACCATCTGTTTCAGTCTACTGATCTTTTGTTGCACCAAACAACTTAGTAATGGACATAGTCTTAGACAATTAAAGCTTGTAGAACAGTTCTCTGCACCACATGACACCTTGTCTTTTTCAGAAATATGTAATAATATCTATGCTTTTGACCCTTGCATCCTAATTTTTTGTATTTTTCTGGAGGACAAACCAAAGGAACCCTTGAAGTAAAAGAAAACAGAAGTGATTGTCCTTAAACTAATGAGCGTGTGTAGTTTATGACTGTATATGATGCATAGGGCTTACCAAGTTGCTATCATTTATAACTTTGGATACAGCTTCTCTGTCTGCTATCATTTTGTTAAACCAACTAATGTGTTTTTTAACTTTCTCCTGGGGTTGTAAAAATGTAAGCTCAGCTGACTTTTTATTTCACTACTGATCAGGTTAACAGTACCAGATGAATCTTCCTGTCCACAACACTGAGCAGCCTTATAGTTTTGTCCAAATCAAATGTTAAATGTAATTTCAAGGTTACTGGAAGTGATGCAGTAGTTGCTGGGAAACGCTTTATATCACTTTACTTTTAAGCAGTTTGCTTCCAGATGAAACTGAAAGAGATGTAAGAAATTGATTGCAGAGATGAAGAACAGGATATGTAATATTACCAGTAGCACTGTTAACAGGCTACATATGAAGCTTGTGGTACAGTGTTCCCTCACCCAATTTAGGCAGTTAGATATACAGACAGTAAACATCTGAAAGGTATTGTCTTCATCGTTTATTGGCTAAGCATCAAACTGACATATTTAGTCAGGTTTAAAGCACAATGTTTGCGTCTATGAACTCTTCTATTACCTGTGTAGAGAGTGCACATTATCTTTTTATCTAGGGCAATTTTCCCTTTCTTCTTTTCTAGTCTGTCTTTCCATATGACTTTCTCTTTAACTGTTCAGACTTGCTTTTTCCCACAGAGCCTTTTTATTATTCCACCATGAGCTCTTTCCCAAAGGCATTACATTTTGCATCATTGACACCTATCACCACGTTCTGCTTTTATTCTAGCTGCTGCTCTGATGAAATAACCTCTCACTACAAAGGAAACACTGGTGACTACATAGTGTAGTTTATAAAGCAGTGAGTACTCACTTTTTTTTTTTTTTTTAAAATCTACATCGTAGTTCTTTAGTTTGCTTTTGAGAATGTCCCATAGGCCAATAGGAGAGACCTTACTGAAGTCAGTTACATATTCTGCTGTAACCTGTTACACATTCCACCTTGGAGAAAATAAGGCTGCTTTGCACTATCTGAACTTTGACAAAACTACACTGTCTGTCTTTTTAATTTCATTCTCTCTCAATGTAAATAAGCTTATAATTCTTTCTGTGTTAGTTCTTCAAGGTAAGTGCCATGGTCTGTAATTTGTTTGCATTCCTTCCCACTGCTCCACCTCTTACTTCATAATAGTTGATACAGAATTTCACATTATTCTCCTTTTTCAAGCCACCTGTCTTTTGTGATCTCTTGAAGAAAACCAGTAATGATTTATCAATCTCTTTGGTTATGCTTTTTTTTTTTGTATTTAAAGATAAATTTATCAGGCTATTATGACTTCAATTCAACTCATTTGTCTAAATACCATGCTCTTTTCAAATCCTCCCACATATTTAACCTTGTGATTAAATTCACTGTGTGAAGTATATGGTCAAAACTACCTTTTTTTTACTTTCCTTTTTAAATGAAAAAATAAAAGACGTTATTGATTTAGCCTGTTACGCATAATCTCTTTTTTGTTCTCCTTTCCTGTTGAATAAGAGACTTTTGCTTCCTTTTGATTTCATTTCCTATTGTGTTCATAAAACCTCTGCTTGCTGTATCTTACTTTATAGCTAGCCTTTCTGATTATTTTCATGCCTTCATTTTTCTGTCACTCTTTCACACTTATATTTTAGTGACAGTATTTTTGTCAGTTTGCAATTTTCCTCCATTTTTCCCCTTAAATTTGATGCTTTTCTGATTAGATTGGTAATTTATTGAATTAACTCTCTTTCCTTTGAATTAGAGTAGTCTGCTGTCTTGTTTGTTTGTTTGTTTGTTTTTGGTTTTTTTTAGTGTTACTTTCAGGATCTGCTAGTTCTTCTGCAGAAAAATTTCATAGATATAAAATGTTCTTTCATATTCTTTCATTCATAAGCACACTTAGATATTGTTTACACACACACACACACACACACACACACACACGCAAACCCCTGGTTTTGTGAAAGTTGCTGTCCTTACTCTGCTACCATGGTCTGTCCTTTTCCCTAGAATAATATAGTTGTACAACTGCTTCCATGATTTCACCTGTTTTAATTTAGAAACCAAAGAAGTTATCAGTGAGCTATTATTCCACCTTTGATCTTGAGTACCATGAAGCACTACACGAGTTTTAAAATGTGGAAGATCATTTGGAAGATGAACCAAGAAGAATTTGTATTGCTTGATACTGGGTTAACCGAAGTCTTTGTTTTTAGTCACTGAAGTCCTTTGCATGCTTCTGTTTCTCAGCATAAGAGGCTTCACTTCTCTTTAAGGTTTTCCTTTTCCAGTCTCTCTAGTGTAATATCCCCCTCTTGTATTATTTCCGCTCTCTTTATATTTTCACCATTTCATAAGACAAATAGTATTTACTTTCTGGTGGACTTATGCTGAATTTGTTAAATCCCTCTTCATTAAGTCCAGGATAGATGTATTTGGTTTACATGACAAGGTTTTGGTAGAGGAGGGCGGCAGGGGTGGCTTCGCTAAGAAGACACCTGGAGCTGCCCCATGTCAGAGTCACATGCAGCCAGTTCTAATGGACCCAGCACTGGCCAGAGATGAACCAATCAGTGACACCCGTAGCACCTCTGTGATACCATATTTAAGAAAGGATAAAAAGTTTTGTGCAGCAGTGGAGAGAGGAGTGATAATATGTGAGAGAAATAACTCTGCAGACACCAAGGTCAGTGAAGAAGGAGGAGGAGGTGCTCCAGGCACCAGAGCAGAGATTCCCCTGCAGCCTATAGTGAAGATCATGGTGATGCATATTATCCCTCTGCAGCACACAGAAGACCACACTGGAGCAGATAACAACACTGTAGACTGTGGAGGACCCTACACAAGAGCAGGTGGATATGCCCTGAAGGCAGCTGAAGACCATGTTGTAGCAGGCTCCTGGCAGGAACTGTGGCGTGTAGATTTGGGCCCATAGAGGAGCAGGTTCTGTGGCAGGAGCTGTGACCCCATGGGGGATCCACATTGGACCATGATGGAGCCGTTCTTGAACTGCAGCCCTTGGAAAGGACCCATGTTGGAGAAGATTTTGAAAGTCTGTATCCTGTGGCACAGCCCCCATGCTGGAGCAGGGAAGGTGTTACAGACTGGCTGCAATCCCCATTCCCCACCCTCCCTGTGACACTTTGGTGAGGAATGAGGTAGAAGAGTTGGGAGTAAAGTTGACTCTGGGAATAAGGAAGGGCTGGGGTGATGGTGCTTTTACTTTTGTTTTTATTTCTTACTATCCTACTTTTTTGTTAATTGGCAATAAATTAAATTAACTTCCCCAAGCTGAATCTGTTTTGCTCATGACAGTAATTGTCATAATTCGTGAGTGCTCATCCAGTCCTTATCTCAGCCCATGAGCTTTTTATCACATTTTCTCTCCCTGTCCTGCTGAGGAGGGGAGTGAGAAAGCATCTTGGTAGATACCCGGCAGCCAGACAAGGTTAACCCACCACAATAGAACAAGACTGTAGGGATTTTTTAGTTTGGGAACTGATAGGGTTTTTTTTTATGTTGGAACTAACTTCATGTCTTGCCAGTGGTGCTGCTTCATGGAATGTCATCTATGAAAAGAAATCAGTTTTAACTTTGGTTTTCCTATCAACCATTTATGGAGTTACATATTAATCTTGCAGTATTTGTAAGACACTGCCAAAGGTTGCATGCTTAAGCTGAAGGACTAATAATACCAGCTATGCACTCATCTCCTTGACTTACACTAGTAGAGGACTGTCCTCATGTCAGTCTTATACGAGGAAGATACATGACTGTCCAGAGTAATTAGTAAAGTAGCTTATACTGAAGATTAAATAAGGCGCAGCCAAAGGTCAGCATTAGTACTGGCAATATATCTTTAATGTCTTTGACTTGGTTCCACTTAGGCTTCATACTTCCTGTCCTAGTTGTCAGATAGGATTCAATGCCTCAGAAAGAGGCCTTTAACCAACTCATTCATCATTCTTTGGTGCTGGAATGACCACAAAAATCCTCTCAGTATTGAGATATGCAGTCACTTGGATCTCATTGTTCTGGTCACTGTTTTGCTTTTGGTATTAACACCATACAACAGTCCTTAACCTTGAAGGACAGGGGACTTGGATGAGGCTACTAAAGAGTTCTCTTATGTATGAGATAGCTGTCACCTTCTTTCCTTCCCATAGAACAGGTGTTTTCCTCCCACGAGGGTACTAATATCCTCTTGAAGCAGCTATATTTTTCCATGCTGGATATCCCCATTGGATAAAATTCTCACAATTCTAAAAATTGGAGCCATCACAACCTGAACAGGTATACCATCTTTCTCAAGTATTCCACCTCAAAGTACATTTCATACAGCATGCTTATTGCCTATGTGTGTTTTGGCTTGCATTTTTATTTTGCAGGTTTTTTGGGTTTTTTTTCGTTGGTTGGTTGTCTTATTATGGACTGGGGAGGCCAGGGTTGTTTTTTATTCTAGTGGTGACACAAAATCCCTTCTTTTCAGGACAATTCCACAGATCTCTACATGAGCTAGGTCATGTGGTAGAGCAAGACCTCTCAGCAGTGCTGGGTATGCTTCCATTCTAGACTATTTACACAAGAAAACCCATCTCTCATTTGCATTTGTCCTGCTTGAAACATACTTACTTGTGAAAAATGGTGGCTAGATGTGGTTGGGGTATATACTGAAGAAACCTATGAAATTCAATAAGCTTCTTAAGTTCAGTCACTGATATTTCAAGGAAAAAAATTCTTTAAACTTGCTTAAAGCTATAATCACAATATCAACACAACCTAAATGTGGCAGGTTTTTTGTTATTAGAGATTAAAGTGAAATTTTTGCCCGATTTTCTTGTGAGGTTTTTGGGGTTTTTTTTGTCTCAAACTTTGTGGTTTCTGTGCTGGTGGAAAAAAATTCTGTATTACATTTGTTATAAAATGATGCCCATATTTTTGCTCATATCAGTGTATAATTTGAAAAATTCCCATGTTTTTCACCTGCAATGACTGAGTCAGTGTTTAAATCCAGCAGCCGGTACTGCATGTCAGCACCTGAAGTAAATAACACTCTTAGTGATGTACCTGTCTGTCTCAATAAACATGTTCATTTGAAACTGTCATTGCAAGATGCCATGATTTATTACAGCTTGAATTTCACTAGAATAGCACAACCAGAGTTATACGACAGAATAGCTAAACCAAAACTGTGGCCTCTCTTCTTCAACGTACTTTTTGTTACATTATTGTAATGGTAGGTTAGAAAATTACTTGTTTTAGTAATATTTCATGGCAACTTATAGTTAGCATTCTAATTTCTCAGATTTTTTTTTTTTTTAATTTATGTGGAATCTTCGGTGACTGAAAGAGGGTAACGCTGAAACTTTAAGAATGTAACAATAAATAAATATTTTTATATTCTCTTTTTAAGACTGAAGTTACTGGAGATGGAAATCAGTTAGATATTGTTCTAAGCCCACATCTTCCAGGATTCTAGATCATACAGTCAGTTCAGGATGACCTTTTATGTTGAGCTTGTTTTTCAGAACAAAATATTGAGGGAATTCTCCATATATTAAAAAAAAAAAGAACTAAGGTCACAGACAGTACAAAATAATCAGTCTAAACAAGTCTGGTTTTGTTAATCAATGTTTTGTCCCTATCCATCTGTTCTTTGGAGTTATTATTCAGGGGAATTGTAAAAATTCTCCTGTGAGCTGAGGATGTAGCAGAGCGGAAAAATGAAAGAACAAATGGGAATTACAGAGAAGGTGCTAGGAAGTGGTTTAAAAATAGAATAGAAAAGATCAGTGAGGAAAAGACAAAATGATTAACAAGACTAATCAGAGATGGGGGGAGCAGTGAATTTTCAAATTAACCTTTTGTAAAAAAATTGACAAAGACAAAAAGCCCCTTAGCTACTGGTTGACATATGTAGATACATGAAAATCAAATGAGAATCTTTTCCTGAAAAAACCTGAAATTTGGACAGAAGTATTGGTTTAACAAATGGTCATGAACAAAAATTATTTTGATTTCTGCACTTAAATATGTAATTTTGTGACAGTAGTAGACCAAATGGCCAAGTTCTTATTAAAGTTTTCTAGCAATTAAAACTACTGTTCTTCATTATTGGTGTTTTTCAAATATTTTAATTCTTTAACTATTTTGAAAATTAATTAGTGCTGCTTCTTTTCTTTCTGTCAAGTTATACTTCAATTTATCTTTTGATAATGCCTACAGACTTCTTGGCACGCTGTTGTATAAATGAAAAAGTCTCATTTTTTTCTCTGACCTGGTGCACTGCTTGCCAGAAAACTGTCTTAACAACCCAACAACCTAACTTGCTGAAAACTGTGCTCTTTGGTCAGCAGTGCAAGAGGATCTGAGAAAATTAATAAACTCAGAAATGTACACCAAACGAAAAAAGGAATAGAAGGGAAAGGTTTTAGAAATCAGATACGTATTTTTCAAGGTAGGATTAAGAATCGAAAATAAATGCTAGGATAAAAACTTTAATAAAATGATACTGTGTTGCGGTATGGGGACAACACTGAGAAAAATGGATAATCCAGTAGCAATTTTATAATCCCATTGAAATCAATGAAAAAGGCTGAAGAAGAAAGGCAGTATCTTTATGGAACCACACATACTGATAAAAGTTTTGAAGGTAGCTGGGGCTTTCTTCATTGCAAGCAAGACATCATGGCAAAGGTGACTCTCAGCCTCTCTTGCAACGACTGCAGTAATGGCAGCAGAGGGAGAGCAGTCAAGAGAGGACGAGGTGCTTGACTCAGACCTCCCCCCTGCACAACGCAGAAAGTCAGTCTCAGAACAGCCATGGACAGGTGAAGGGCACAGGGGAAGGCTGTTGCAGCCATGGCTGCCAGTACCTGTAGCGTACTTGTCACGCCGGGCAGCTGTAATAGGAAACTTACAGTCCTCAGACCAATAAAAATCCTGTGCCTGTATTCATTTGTACCTAGGTCAGACTAGTGCAGTCATTTTACACCTCTGAGCTGAGCTGGAGATTGAAATGCAAGATCTTTTTTATTGAATTGGACTACAAGATTACTATGTCTGTACAGTGGAAATATGTTTTCATGGCTGTGGATCATAGAGAGAAATATTGTATCAGTAACCATCTTTTTAAAAATCCAGGATGCACTCCTCTTCCTGCAAGTATAAGGAATTCAATTTCTTTCAAGGTTTGTTGTGTAAAGCAATTTAGAATGGCCTAAATCTTCAAAGCCTCTGTGGCTTCCAAAGTGGCTAGTTACCTCCAAAATTTTGACTCAAGTATTCGAACACTAAAAGCAATGTCAAAAATCTCTTTTCATATCTCTACAGAATAAAAATGTCATAATTCAGTTATGTATATTACTGATCTGTCATCTTTCTTTCAGATGTGAAGAGCTAAATTTAAAAGAAAAGGTCACTGCTCATAATGATGGAATTAAAATCAAAGCAAAAGTACTTAATTAAGCTAGCATGTTACCAGGTAAGATAGAAATGTAGGAAGAAGGATGGATAAAGACCTGTAAAAGAAAATATCAAAAGCCAACAGGATAGTGAAGTTTTTCTTCAAATATTTTGATTGATTTGGCCATTGAACACTGATTTCTATTAACTGTTTTGACTTCATTTATGTACAGCAGATAGAAGCAAAATCTAAGATGAAATAATGTTGCTGCTAAATGACAGTCATTTTGCTCTGTTCTGTTTAAGTAGAGTGCAATAAGGCCAGTTACACAAAAGGGTTTGATAGAAGAAAAATAATGTAACATTTTATCACAGGTCTAAGTGAGGCATCATGAATACATCAATGACAATGATAAGCAGAGAAAAAGAAACTCTGTCAGATCATTTTTTCCTACAGGAGCCATTGGAACAAGGAGAACAAGGGTCGCACTTCACTCTCCCTCTGAAAATTGCACACAAGTACTCCATAGGCTAAAGAGCACTTCTAAAATGAAAATCCATACACCCTGGAGTTTCAGTACATGGGTTAGGTGTGCAGTAGAGATGGAGATGGAACAAAGCATCTTCTGCTCCTCCTTGTCCACCCGTAAGACCTCACCTTCAATATCTAGTACACATTTCAGCTACAGGCAAGAGCTGCTGCGCTCATTTGGGCACCAGCAGTGACTTGGCTGAGCCCACGAGTAATATGTCATCAGTGCTTCACTCCAAGAGAAGCCTTGTGTACAAATACTTGCACATTCATGCATGAAAGGAGACAAATCTCCTCCTCCTTGTGTGACTTCCTTTCCTAAGCTTGTGCCTCAGTCCTTCCCACCTTTGTATGTACCTAGCCTTCTACATGTCTCAGTTCCCAGCATAGCCTACACTGATGCCAAGTGCTTTGCTGAGCCTCTGGTAACCTGAGTGTCATTGAACATAACATCTGACAGGTCGTTCACAGGATTTCATATTGTCTTATTTGTATTTTACTGATGGGATTTTTTTTTTCTATGCTTCACACTTATTTATGTATGGTAAACTAATCCAAAAAGCTAAAGTTTTGCTTTGCTTCTTTCCGTAACAGATGTGAGGAGGAGGAGAAAATATATGTTCATAAGAATTTTCAAATACAAAGAACCCTTCTTCTGTCAAAGAGTAAAAATATAAACAGACTAAGCATTCTTTATGAAAAACAGCAATGCACAAAGCACATTGCCAGCCAGACAAACTAATGACATATGTTCAAGAGTTACCTATAACTTAGTTATATGACTTACCTGTTATTTTCGTTTTTGCTCTCCACCAGGCTGCAGAGGTTTATAACGTGCACAGCTCAGTGAGATATGACAATGGATGGTACATCAAGTTGTTTTCCTATAATTACACGAAAAATGTAACCTAAAGCATGAGTGGAGGAGGGAGCTCAGATACATGAAAAAATATATCAAATGTGAAGTAAAATTGTCTCTCCAATGGTACATTCATGAAGTGTAAAACTATTCACAAATGAGCACTAGCAGTTGCTGTGATCCTATAAATATTTGTTGATTTTGTCTTGATTTCAGCCTATTAGAGATATATTAATCCTAAAAGTAAATTATCAGACACTAGATTCTTCAACCCATCTGGGAAGTAAGACCTCCCTTACTCCACTCAAGATGTTATGTTTCTGACTAATGTAGGAGATTCCAGTGTTTCAATTGGAGATCTCCCACACATAGTTTAAATGCTAAATCTTGCATGTTTCTAGTGTTAAAAATTTGTTAGTCAGGTACATAAATTAAATAACATTAAAACTAATATCTCTTAATCAACAAAAAACAGTACTCCTTGTTCTAGTTCTTGGACCTAAACTCTTATCACAGTGGTCTTTACCTAATATTTTGTCCTTTGTCGCCTTTAAATGAGTTGTTTATGCAAGTATTTTTTTAAGATCTTGTGGTGTTTGAGTAAGAATCTACTTTTCATGATATTTCCATTTTCTTTAATATGAATAAGACCCAAGCATCTCAGTCTGAGGCTATTTTTGAGCAGTCTTACAGCATCCTTAACAGTGTGTTGCTTTCCCCTACTGAAGGCTGCATCTTATCAAAAGATCCGTTTAGTCATGTGTAGGTAGAATAGCAGCCAGAGCAAACGAATATATAGAGAAAATAAGAAAACTATTGCAAGTTCCAAGCTGTTCATCGAGAAACTGAGAGCACATTTCACTCCCCTGGCGACCTATAAATACAAATTTAAATGAACATTTTAAATAAACTCAAACTGGTGGAAACTGTCCAGCAACTTCAGTGGGTTTTACATCAAGCTCTGCATGAGATTTCTAGGTCTATCCATAGGAATTCTAAGGGCCCCATTAACTTTGAAATATAACATGACTCTAATAAAAGAAAAATGTTATTTCCTTTGTCTGTTGTGGCCAGTTTGATAGGTGTTTTGAGTGCTTCTGGTTCATGTTAAACAGATATTTTCTGTCAAATACAGTTTAGCAGACGTGGAAAATAATCTCTAGTCCTCAGAATTATTAGCTAACTCTTTTTGATAACCAAAATGACTGTGATTCAGAAATGCAAGATGGGAACAGACCTGGAATACTCTTAAGAAGCTACGATGTCTGTTAACCCTTTCTAAAAGAGAAATGTTTGCCTTATCAAACTTGGTAACTTTAATATTAATACTAGTTCATTACTATTGTCTTATTATTTATTATTATTACTTTTTTCTTCTTAGATTAAATCTGCTGCTGAGAAATTTAAGGTATGGCTGTAGCATAGGGTAAGTCATACATGTAGACAATGCACTGCTGTGAACATAGGAATGGTATACACATTACAGTACAATTATCTTGTTTAGACTGTTCCTTAATGTGGCACCCTGTTTTGACATCATTAATTTCTGCATTTTGCCAAAGCTTTAGATATGCTTCTTTAGTCTTTCAAATTCTGCAGTTCTATATTCAGATCTTGTGTGGGAAAAGAAATAGCATGTTAGGAAATATATCTGCATGCTTACCCCAGTCAGAATTAAGGTGAAAATGTTTCATCAATACAACAGCTATAAACCCAATTCATTCTAACTCCAAGTATGATGAACTCTAAAACAATCCAGGATACTATGTATACATATGTTATTTCCCTTGTGTACATAACTTTTCACTCCTGGGTATTTCTTTCTTCTGGGAGAAATTCTTCTGGGAGAATTGAGCTGTCAGAATAAGCAGATATCCAGAACAATCTGCTTGGGAAACTTTGCTAAATACAGCCAGCCTACACTGCTGCTGCAGCTCATTGGCTCTATTTTAAGGAGTAAGGAATAGAAAACAGGAGAGAATCATGACTCTGGTCCTCTGCTTTTCCCAGAAGGAAGTTGAAGCATGAGCTTGGACATGTCCCCTGAGCTGTCCTCTGTGAGCTGCAGAAAACCACTCAGTATCCTAGAACAAATTCAAGATGAATTGTTGAAGATTTTTTAAAAAAATCCACCACACCACCACAAATTCAGTTTACCACTAGCTGAGAGCAAGAGGGATCAAGGAAGAGCCATTCTTCACTGGGACCCAAAAGGAAACTTAAATTCCTATGTGCTAGTTAGGAAATGCATACTTTACAGAATGGGCGCCAAGTAAGACAAAGAACCAAAACAAAGAAGCAGAACAAAAGAGCAATTGCATCCATCCTCAGTGGAAGGAAAACTCCCTCCTGGCCCTGCTCTACTGGCAAATTCATTTATCTCCAGCAAGTGAGCACAGCCCACTAAACGAATTACTGAAAGACTTCAATTGGCACTACTTCATAAACGCATTTGATTTCTAGCTGCTGCAACATATAATACTTCAGAGAAAAGTAAAAGAATATCCCGTTCCAATAAAACAATAAAAAGGCTCAGAGGTGAAATTTTACAGTGCTTTACCATCCAGAACTTAACCACAAGTGAGGGAAAGGCAAAAGTATAGTGAAGGGTGAAACTGGATCTGTTTACTGAATCTCCACACACAGGTCTCGTTTAATTAAAGTGTCTGTTATCTTCCTGCATTTTAAAAGTATGTTTTGAGTGCAACAGAATTATAAATAGAATTGCTTCTATATCAGCGCTAAAAATGAAAAATTACCCTAGTTAAGCTAGTCTAATTTTTTCAGTGCCAGATTTTTTCCTGTCTTTCATCATGTATCACATTTTTTTCTCTAATAGCAACTGAATGGTTTTCTGTGAGTTCTTTGAGAAAAAAAATATTCTGTCATTTAATAGCTGTTACTGTTGGGTAACTTTGATATTTGCTGAATTTTCCTTTTAAAGATTTTAAGGTGTTTCTTTTTTCTTTTTTTTTTCCTCATTATTCCTAGTAATTCTTGTATGCTTCTGTATAACTTCCTTCCTTCTCAATATTTTTGTCTTGGACTTTTTTCTAAATGTTTCCTTGGACATAATTTAACCACGTATATATGTTTAGTTCTCTTGATCTTTTTCCACAAGTCAGCCACTCCAAACTCCTAAATAATGTGTTGTACAGTTCTATCTTTCATATGTCTCTGTAACTATAAGATAATTAAATCATCTGAACCAAACACAGATGTGGTCACTAGTCATTTAGTAGTTCATCCATCTCCCAATGAACACAGGGAAGTTTCTTGTTTAGTTAATTGGGCTTGACATAACTTTGTAGAGTTAGTTCTTACCTCTCTTTTCTATGCAACAAAAGTCCAGTGGTATCAGCTTTAAAAAGGTTTCATATATATATATATATATATACACACAAACACATATATATAACATATATATATATAAAAGACAGACAATTAATTTAATTTGCTCTACATCAACAATTCTTAGTTTCTCTCCCTGCTTCTTGTTGTTTGAAAATCTAATCTAATTCTATTCAGGAGATTACATGTATTTTTTGTTTTCTGTCATATTTCTCAGTTGTCCAGTATATGTTTTTGCCCCTTGAAACCAACATACCTGAAACAATTATTGTCATGCTGCATCTCTTTTTGCGCAGTGTCACTTAAGGAAGATAAAATAAGACCTAGAAGCCTTACATTTGCAGCCATTAAACACCTTCCAACAATCATTTTGGTTTGAACCCCATGTTTAGCCACTCAGCCAAGTTCTTGTCATGGGACTCTGTTCACATAATAGTCACATAAAAATGATTAACAATACAAGTGATTCAATACTTAAATATAAATAGATAATTGCAAGAGGTTTTTGTTCAATGGATCATTTTATGCTGCTATCACTAAAAAAGATGAAGCTTGCTATGCAAGATGTATCACCAAGTTTATTAGAAGTAGTAAACAGAGAGGAACTTTCCATTCTGGGAACTAGCCTGTTTCTTTTTTTTTTTTATGGTAAATTATCCTTCGGAAAGTGATGTTGTACCATCATTGTACAGACGAGAAGCATAAGTACCAGGCTTCGTGAAAAGCTGTAGATCACAGAGATTCCCAATATATCTGTAAGGGGAGATTGACTGGCTTTTGCTGGTAGCCAAATTCTACCACCTCATAAAGATTAAATACATTACCAGGGAAATTGCTAAGCTATTTGCCACTCTACCGATTTACTTCACCAGTTATTGCCATGGGACAATCGTGTATTCTGACAATGACTTCTCCCAACATGTTCAAAAGTTTTAAAGTGCTTTGTGAGTCTATATTTCAGAGAAATAAGAACAAAGTGACTAAGAATGCTTACAGATATAATCAAAACCAAATGTTACCATCATTTACCATGGAAGGTAACTTCATATTGCAGCAGTTTGCCCAGGGCCCCACAGAGCTGTTATCTGACTACAAATTATGTAGCAAAAGTGAATGCAAAAATCATATCCCAAATTCTGAATAAGATGAAAAACAAAGCACAAAGAAGTAATGGAAAAAGTTGTGCTAAATACCTGTACTGTCGATCCAGAAATGGTAAAGAAATCCTTTTGCCAGAAATCTTCCTTCTAAGTAAGCTAAGAGTATATATATCTCTTGAACTGTAGAAAGCAATATCAAGAATTAGGAAACTAGGCAATTTTTTTTTTTTAATTTTGTTTTGGAAAAAAAATGAAAATAATTTTGTCTACCTATTGACAATAAAATATTCCTAGAACAGCTAAACTGAAAGTTGTTGCAATACAGTATGCAACTTTAAATGTTTGGGGGGCTGTTGTCTATTTTACTAGTAAAAAGCAAGAGAGGATTTCTTATTTTGTTAAAATGACAAAAATTTAATTTCTTTATATAATTCAATGTAACTATTTGTCTTTAGAGAATCAATGTCTACTCAAATTTGTTCCAATGCTGAAACTAGTCTTATCTTGCAAGCTATATTATTGTAATTTAATAGGAAAAAGGCTTCATGTGACACGCTTCACATCAAAGAAAGATATTCTTGGGTCAGTTTTAAAGTGCTAGGAAAAGTGTTATATAATAGTACCACTCTCTGCACATAAACTAGAGCGATGCCAAGGGGAACTGCTGTAATAGTAGTAGTAAAAATGGAAGGAATAGAGAATATAGTGAAAGGAAAAGGCAATTTGGGTTTTCAACTGATTTAAAATACCCAAACTGAAAAAGCAGTCATGCGCATTTTCTTGCATTTACACCTAGCAAAGCTACTGACATTTTGACTTCAGTTATGGATCTTTCCTAGGATATACTTCTGTTTGAAAGATTAATAGTGAAAGTCTAAGTAGTGTTCTCTCTTTAAACCCCTTTTTAATCTCTCTTCAGATATAAGCTTTAATATACAAAAGTAGCAATCATTACTTAGCAGTTTAGAAACTGTCAGCACAGAACTAGGCAACAAAAGGGATCAACGCTTTGTGTCTATCAGGATTCACAGCAGACACATCCTTGCTACACATCGTCTTCTAGCGGGTCTTCTGTGTGGTTGGTTTATTTCTTTAATATTTCTATGGAAATGCCCATTTTCTCAGCACCAGTCAGGCCAATACAAATTTGATTCTGCCAAATGTGTTCAATAACATATCGAATTACTTTTTTTTTTTTTGGCTTATTTCAATTTTAACTGCAGACTTCAAATTCAGCCTCAGCTACACAAAGTACTGCTAAACTTCAAAACCTATCTCTGAACATACCTGACTTCTTGAAGTTGAATATGTAAGTAGCAAGAAATTCGTCTTCTTTGGGGTAAACTTGAAGACAGAAAAAGTCATAATTCTCACTATTACTTCCTGTTTGTGGTTTTTGGCCAGAGACAAAAACTTAAATACTTTAGTCACATTTGTAAAATCAGAAATAATAAAAACCCTCCAAAATAATGTTTTAGATGCAACATGTTATTCTACCTACTTATTGTTTTCCATTTTTCAGGTGCTGAGTATGCCAGTAAATTATACACAAAAGCAAAAGAAAGGATTTGTAAAAAACTATACAGATATATATTTCTTATTTCAAGATATGCTCAATGACAGTAAGAAGAAAGAAAGAGGAATTGTGAAGTTCCTGACGCTAATCTATCAAGTTGCCAGGTCTTAGCATTAATAATGGTGGGACTATATTTTTCAGTTTTGGAAGGTACTTAAATAAGAAATATAAGCAAGTTCAGAGCCATTCTCAGATGCCACTGCTCTGGTCCACCCTCACAGAGAATAAATAGCTGAGTAGTTTGTTCTGTACTCTGGGAGAGCTGATGTGAGAGTTTCTGGAAGGGGACTGTACTCCTGGGATGACACCCTGTGGATGGGAAAGGCTGCCCTGCGTGAGGCAGAGGTAG
This sequence comes from Bucorvus abyssinicus, assembly GCA_009769605.1. Lineage (NCBI taxonomy): Eukaryota > Metazoa > Chordata > Aves > Bucerotiformes > Bucorvidae > Bucorvus > Bucorvus abyssinicus. Next base: position 13,490,943 of record CM020030.1, on the reverse strand, counting down.
ATGAGCATGAGCCTGCCCCACTGACTACAACCTCATGATGGTGCATGATGGCATCATCATAAGATTGGGCATCGCTTCAGATACTGAAGAATGTAGGTTTAGGACTCCATTGAGGAAGCAAACCCTCAAGTTCACATTCATAGCATTTTCCACCCACTCACATAGGATCCTTCTTCCAGTGGAATAAACCACTGCATGCTCTGAGGGAGAGAGCGCTTCCTCACATGGATGTTGCTGAATGTGTCCTCTGTGGTTGATCTGGTCTGATCTGCTCCATACACTTAGTTCCTGATATATTACTCAACAGTTGCTGCAATAAAGAATCTGTCAGGCAGAGATAATGAGCATCCTCCTTTACTGTGCAGGAGAGATGAGAGCCAGTCTTTCACAGTCGTCTTCATTCCCTGGGAGGGGCAGAGATTGGGTGCCAGAAAGCCCCATGCTATGTAGACTCCTGTACAACTCTGTAGACATTCACATCAACCATTACATATACAGTCTATTAGAATGTACTACTACTTGGACACCTTCTAATCTATGTCCTAACCCTAACTTCAGTTGTTCACAAAGGACAAAAACCTCTCTATGCCTCAATGTCATTTGTGAATCACCAGAGATGATTGTCACTGGCCTTTGATTTGCTTTGGCAACTAGGAAAACTGCTGGATCCAAACCATAATAACATTCATTGAAGAATTCATTGAATTGGATATTCCTGATTAAATGCTTTTTATTGTACCTCTTCTCTTTCTCATTTTCTCGAATTTTACCCTAACTCTGATCTGTAAAGTTTCATGTATCATTCATAGAAGAGATTTGTTAATAACTTTTTATATTACTTATTTTGGTGCTTCTCAGGGATCCTATTCACACTACAACCCAGTATTTCTTCTAACCTTAACTCTAGCCTGACAGAAGATATAAAGATTTGAGCCTAAGCGTAATTCATTTACAATTTCATTTGTCCACTCTCAGTTCCTTTGGCTATTCTTCATAAATGTTGTCTTTCTCAAACTCTAACCCTGTATTTAAACCTAGTTTGACATAAGAACTGCAGACCCCTGCTTAAGCATAAGACATTTCTGATATCTGGCACAAAACCTCAATGTACTTTGTTGATTCTTAAGGGCTCCAGTTTTACTGTGCTTCTTTCTTGTCCAAATCTCTTCTCCTAAAACAAAGCTAAATTTAACATCAGCTTGACATGGTTGCCAGAGATCACTGACATGCTCAATCCATTTTGTACAGCACAAATTTCCTTTGGCTCCTCACTATGTACCCCACTGTTGCTGCTAGATCTATGTGTCCCTGTGTTGTGGAGGCACCCACAGAACAGACAGCAGCAGCTCTCCGAGAAAATGTGGATTTATTGCGAACAAATGTGCCTGGCACTCCGACTATACAGGTCCGGATGTCAGTTGGGAATTATTACCGCACAACAGATCCCTGAACACTAAAGAACACACTCTAAGGAAGGATGACCCAAAATGTGCACAGCTGCCTGATAGAAAGGGAGAATCTCTCACCTAGGGATACCGAGAGGGTCGCTCACCAACACCGGGGTAAGGATCACTCAATCGCGGGGAGGTACACTCGGACAGCATCCCAACTCGAGGCGAGAGTCTCCAACCGCACTACCTGCTGCTCCGAGGAGAACCAACTCCAACTGGTTCTCCGGCAGGGACCCGTTTGTACCCTGGTTGAGTGTGAGCTGTGGTCACTTTCAGGCAACACAGGCAGGATGCAGCTAACGAATTCTAGACTCCGAGGCACCAATATCTCTAGGGGGTAGCTCCTGGTGCTTATCAGGTGCTGCTGCAAGGCCTGTCTTTTGTGCAAGCTCCGTGCTAGCAGTCAGGGGGTGCACTGCCACACCCTGACCTGACACTAAAGCTAGTAACATCTGTGAATCTTGAAGGCAATTATAACACACTGGAAATTTCTGTTCCTACTCTCCATTTAGTTTGGTCACACCTTCTGAGTAAGTTTATTTTTGTAGTTCCTGGATTTTACCCCTAACTTTAATCTCATTATTACACAGAGGGTAAAATACCTCTGGTAGTCTGAAGCCCGTACGCTCCTTTTTAGGATTACTATATGGAGTACTTGGTTTATGCCTCTTACAAAATAAATATTTCTTCTGCTTGTCTGGCTTCAAGATTTAACCTGGATGAGCTGGTGACCAACCAGCTTCCGCACTTTGTCTACTGCCCAGGTGCTGCAGTCTGTGGCACATAGTTCTCTCTGGACACTATGAAGCTCATTTTACTGACAGACTTGAATACCATTGCATTTGTTTTGTAAGGTAGACTTTAATAAAAAAGATAACTATTATTAACTCACATTAGTTTGCTAGATAAAGTTATCGAAAAAGTAGAACAGAGAATCAGAGAAAACTTGCTGGCCCAAGGGAGTTTAGAGTCTTGTATATAATTTCAGGACTGTGACCTGCTACAAAGAGTGGATTGCCACCATGGAAAGCTGAGTCAACTGTTTAACGACATATTGTTTAATGTGTGTCAATACAATAGTTAAGATTTCTTTAGGTATTCTATGTTTATGGAATGTTGTTTTCTGTTTCTTCAAGATATGCACTCCCACTAGTCACCCTAATTTAAGAAAAAAGAAAGAGCTAAATATTGGCTGAAACCTACGAAATTCAGCTGCCCTTTGTTAACTGAGGTTTGGGGAGCTAGAAAGTGAATGGTGAGTGACTTTTTATTACCCCTTGTGGACTTGTTTGTCCTAATGTCTGTCAACCAACAGTTTCTATTAGCATGATGAGAGAAAGAGCAGGATAAAGAAATGTGCATGTCTTTTAAAAATTCATAATGATTAACATTTTAGCAGAATACAGCTGACAAAGTCCAAACTACACTCATCATCATGCCTTGGCTTCGCGGACGAAGATTTGGGAAGGGCTTTGCCCACGCTTATTGCAAGCACACTGATGGCTGAAAAGGCCAATGCGGGATAGGCAAGACCGGTTGCAAAGAGCACACCGGAGGGTCTCCTTGGGTGGTATTGCCGTTTCGTCCCTTACCTGTCGCTACAGGGCTTTGCAAACGTGAGTACACCCTTCAAGCCTGCGCGGTGGATTTTTTAGGTGAGGCGCAGCGTGCGCGAGACTGGCCCCACCCTTTACACCTGAGGTTCATCTGCCAGGGCCTAGCAAGCTTGGACGGTGACAGCGAAGTCCTCAGGTCGTAGGTTTGGTTAGAGTATCCTTCTCTTAGATGGATGGCCTTACAGGGCTAAACGAGCTCCATCTGCCCGGGTTTGGAGTTAGAGTTGTCCTTCTCCTAGGATGGTTGCCCGAAGGCTAGTGAGCCCATCCTGCCCGTGGACACACTTTGTCTGACCCTTCAGTTGAGACCTGTCAGGCTTGGGAGACCCTACCGGAGGCGTATGCCACCACCAGCACAGCTCTCAACTTCACTAGGGCACGCAAGCTCTTTCCCCACGGCAAGGGGGTGCCCGTGAAAGAGCCAAACTACACTGATACTGGCAGAAATGCTTTTTAAGAATTTTTTAAGAATTCAAGGAATAAGGATAAATTCAGTAACTATACGTATAAATAACTCCACTAATGAGAAACAGAAGAAAAGAAGAATAGACTATCATCTTGTAACCTGATCTGAAATCTTGTGCAAAATCTGTTATATTAATTAACACCTAAAACAAACAAGCGTAAACGTTTAATATACACTGAAATGATATAATTTATCTGTTTCACAACAAAGACTTTATTTTTTGAGTCCATTATGAGTAGCATTTAAAAAAAAAAAAAGTAAGTTTTGCCTTTAACAGCGACTAAAACAATTACAATCCCAGTTCCCACTGAAACTTAGTTGTGCTCAGGCTTTACTGGAGGAGTCAATTTTCACCAGCAAGCTGACGTCCAGCAGCTGTGCTGGAGGCAGGAAGAGAACCCATGAGACTTAGTGTATATGGATGTCTAGCCTCAACAGAAGAAAGAACTTAAAGCCCTCCTAGGAGGCATTATTAGTTGTAAAGGCTTTTAGTGCAAAGGCATTTAAAAGTTTGTTCCTATCCTGAGGAATTTATGGGGAAGAAATCGTTGATAATAAGCTGTACAAGTTTTCCTAGCAGTAGCAACAACAACAATATGGATGGAGCTTGTATCTGCAAACAGAGTCTGTATGTGCATGTACTTGTAGCTATTTAAGAGATTAAATTGTATTGAGTAGAGAGGCTAAGACTTATTTTCTTGCATGAAAACAAGTTACGAGATGTCTTTAGGATCATGTGAAAAAGCCAGAGATTCCTGCTTTCAGGTTCTCCAGCCGGGTACAGTTGTACCTTTGCTCCTCTCCATTTTGTTCAGGGGCAGAAATTCAGTATCTTGGTCATGACAGAACTAAATCATTGTGTTGAAACTTAAGCATTCCCCAGAAGAACTTTTGCTACTTGTTTTGTATTTTGTTGTTTGTTTTTTTTTTTTTTCCGAAGTCTATTCAATGTGCTTGCGCTCCCCAAAGAGATAATAAGCTATTGTACCTTCTCTTATAAAAAATTTGTTATTAAGCATGACTAGGAAATATCTTATTAATCTTGAAAGGGACTTGGAAATATACAGCTTAAGAAGTGTTGACTGAAATTTAACATATTTCATTTCTATCTATGAGACATAATCCTTAAATCTGATAGACAGATTGAAAATGTTATCTGGAAAAATAATATTGTAGTTGAGTCTTTGTTATTATGCACCTTTTAAATAGTGTTGCTACTTATTATATAGCTGGTTGCCTCGGAGATGGCTTAGGTTTCTTTTCCTCTACATTAATAATAAAAGTCTGGGTTCCTAATATAGACTGTGCAAAAAGATACCTATCTCGCTGTCTTCAAGAGCTATCAGCTGGTGAGATCTGGCTGGTTTGGGAAAGCCTATCTCCAGCAACCTTTGAATAGAAGCTAGGATCGTGTCTAGTTTTGTATGCTTTTGACATCGGGAGAATATATTTGTGTATGTGGCAACTTAAGTTAATGTGTTAATCTAATATAACTGGTTGATTCCTTTTCTTAAAAGCCTTTGAGCAGTAAATATTTTTTTTCTGGTATCAGAAATAATAATTAATTTTATTTCCCAAATAACTATTTCACTATGTTACATTTAATTTAGGAATTAAAAATATGTATTTTATGTATGTATATGAAATCTAGGCAAAATATATCTGGAAGATTTTTTTTTCTTTGATTACTCTGATACCTGGAAAAACTAAGTCTAAAGTAAACTAAAACTATATCAGAATTTTGGTCAAATATGCTAATCATTCAGTCTGATTTTTTTTCCCCTTTCAAAAGCATTCTAATTAATGGACTAAGGTTGTATCTAGTGAAGTATTTAGAAATAAGTTAGATACTTAGAAAACTTTAATACTTACTAATCCTTTTACAAGTTTTTGATTTTGATACTATCAGTTTCCCAGTCATTTGGTATAGATAAATAATTTGTTAAAAAACCCACCTTTTTTCTCATCCCATGATTGCTTGGTTACATTAAAACTTTTGATAAAACCTTTTTGTGAAATCCTTCTTGAAATGTAGAACTACTAGGTTTTTTTAACCTTGCAAACATTTTCAAGAAGTTTGTAAGCAGGGTATTTTTTCAACAACCCAACATGTATTAGAGTTTTTTCAAGATTGTCAGACCTTGAGATCCATTATTCAGTATGGGTTTTTTATTGACATTTTGTTTTATGGGCCTCCAGTTACCTGGATAGTATCTGGAGCCTTCCTTAATATTTCTTTTTTGGTTAATGCTACTTTTTTGTCAATTAATACAAAAGCAGTGCTAAGTAAGATGTTAAAGACCACAATTACTAATTCTGTTTGAGTATCATCCGGCCCTAGGAGTTTCTTGGTATTAGTTTTGTTAACTTAATTTTCTAACCTAAATTATAGTGGCTTCCACTTCAGGCAAACCTGTTGAGCATCCCACAAGGAGTTCCAGCATGGATCTTGTTCGGATTTTTATCCTCAGTGAATTAAACCCCAAACAAACAGAAAAAACAAAGCTGATCTTGGTGGCTGGTTTGTAAGGGTTTGTTAACAAAGTCTTATTAACAAATTGGCACTTGATCCTGGGTATACTGAGCAAACATTGTGAAGTTTTCTCTCATGGAGAATTTGTCTTTTTTGTTTTCTTTTAATATAACACCACACTGAGTATAAAGTAAGAGGAAACTTCATCTGGTGGAAGAAATTGCATGTCTAGTAAATGTTTATACAAATATTGATACATACAGATTTACTTTGCAGTGTAGTGGCTTTGTGCATTTCAAGATTTGGAAGCAGATCCATAGCAGCTGGTGACAGTGGACAGCTCCTCAAGCCTCTTCTGCTGTTTTGCTCTACGAATCTGGAGTGTGATGAGTGAGGAAGAAGCAAGCTTGGCTCTGTTCTCCAGTCTTCTCTTGTTCCACCATGTGAACTACACTACTTTGTAGCAGAACAGTCAAACAGGTGAAATAATTTATCAGGTAGTTGCTCTACTTAGAACTGCTTCCAATCTACCAGTGTATTTATGTAAGTCTTTGAGCTTCTCTTAGATGGTGATTACTTTTGACTCGTATCCATCTGAGCTTGACAGAAGCTAGTGACCTAGGCTTGTAAATCTTCACCTCTCATTGCCGTTCTTTCTTGTCACTTTTAGCCTCACTGATCAGATGCAAGTGTGATGTTTACTGCTCTGTGTGTATACATATTTATCACATTTGAAATGTTCATAAAGTTTCTTAGAAGTCGTATTAAGAGATAAGAAAGATATTTAAAACTTACTTCAATTAGGTCTGATGTCAACAAAAACTGATTAAACCATTGTCACACAAATTTGTCAATGTAGTTTATGTCAGCTTTGTATAGTGAACAAAACTTCATTCCTGATTTTACTTATCACTGGGCCAGCATTTGTCAGATCACATGCCATAGTTTTCCATTTTGGTCCTGAGTTAAGTAAAGAATTACACAAAAAAATAAGGGTAATTAGTAAAAACAACTACAAATCTAGCACAGATTCACAACTCGGCAGGCTTGTGATGATGTACGGCTGTGGTTTCTGTCAGAGTTTGTTATTGTGGTGTGCTGATGGCTGGGTACCAGATGCCTGACCAGGTCCTCTCACTCTTCCACCTCAAAAGAACGAGGGAGAAAATAAGATGGAAATACTTGTGGGCTGAGATAAAGGCAGGGAGAACAATTACCATCAACAATTACTATCACTGACTCAAGTCAGGGAAAAATAACTTCATTAAAACCAGATCTGGATAGTCATGGCTTGGCTTCGCGGACGAAGATTTGGGAAGGGCTTTGCCCACGCTTATTGCAAGCGCGTTGATGGCTGAAAAGGCCAATGCGGGATAGGCAAGACCGGTTGCAAAGAGCACACCGGAGGGTCTCCTTGGGTGGTATAGTCGAGGCACGGTTCTTTCTGCGCTGTCTTTTCTCCTCGAGCCTGATTCTACGCGTGCTCTCAAAGGAGACAGCAGTGTTATGTATGGTGTGTCTCCAAATCTCCCAATTGGAGGCCAGGGTGGACCACTGATGGTGGTCAATATGGCCTAGGCTGAGGTGTTGTTTCAGGGAGTCCTTATATCTCCTCTTTGGAGCTCTTCTCTTGCGGCAGCCGGTGGCAAGTTCACCATAGAACACGATCTTTGGGAGGCGGTGATCCGCCATCCTGGAGACGTGCCCTGCCCAACGCAGCTGCGTTTTCAGCAACATGGCCTCAATACTGGTGACGTCTGCCTGTTCAAGGACAGCAACGTTAGTCACGTAGTCAGTCCAGTGGATGTTTAGGATTGTGCGGAGGCAGCGCTGATGGAAGCGTTCGAGGAGTCGCAGATGGTGGCGGTAGATGACCCATGATTCAGACCCGTACAGAAGAGTAGGCAGTACCACGGCTCTGTAGACACTGATCTTTGTACTTTTCTTCAGGTGTTTATTGCACCAGACTCTTTTACGGAGTCTTCCGAAAGCTCTGTTTGCCTTTGCTATTCTGTTGTCTATCTCTTTGTCAATCGTGGCATCTGAGGAGATGATGCTACCCAGAGAGCTGAACTGCTGGACTGACTGAAGCTCTGACTCGCCAATGGTGATGTGGGAATGATGGTAATCATCTTGTGGTGCTGGTTGGTAGAGAACTACTGTCTTCTTCAAGCTGACTTCCAGCCCAAAAAGCTCAGCCGCCTCTGCAAAGCAGGATGTTAAGTGCTGCAGAGCTGCTTCTGTGTGGGCAACAAGGGTGGCATCGGGATAGTAAGAAACAAAGAAAATTCAAAAAGCTTTACCCCCTGCATCTTTTCCAGGATCAACTTCATTCCTTTTTCACCAACTCCTCTAGCTTCCTCTTCCCATTCTAGCCACCCTGACACACACGCCCCACATGGAACAGGTGTTGATAGAGAATGAAGGGTTGTGCTCAGCCCAAAATAGTTGGTTTCTGAGCCTCCTTCCTGATGAAGGCCACCTTCCGGTGCCCACTGCCAACACCTTGATACCTATGCCAGCAGGGTCTCTTGACAGTCAGCCACTGCACACAGTTTCCCCGGCTGTGTGAGCCATCACTTGTGGTTTCCTGACCTCATTGTCACATATCTGAGAGAATATAACTATGGACTTGAGGCTTCTCTAGTGGGATTTCTTGTCAAATTACTTCTTGTAAGATCGTTCTTTTATAGTTTTCCCCACAAAGTTGTCTACATCCAATCACCTTAAATGAACTATATATTTGACTAATTACAGGTGGGTTGCAGATAAAATATGGGCTCAATTTTGAAATGGCAACCAATTTTCAGTTTGATAGAGCAAGTAATATTTTTATTTTGGTGTAGCAATTACATTTGAAGAAGAGAAAATTATTTTTTCAGAAAACATTCAAGATTCCGATCATGCATTTCTCCAGCTGCAAAAATCATATTGATCACTCACCCCTCCAGAGATGGGCATATAATCAGAGGTGGACAATTAGCCTTGAATAATCATTAGCCTCAAAATATCCTACCCTTGCAAAGGACTTTATTCTAGTCACTTGAAAGCGTTCTATCTATTGCATGTATTAAAATTGTACTACTTAGGCAAGCAGTGGAAAATTGTGATTACCGTTTCCTCTGATAAATTGCTTGACTGATATTCAGTTGCTGTTTCCTTTTACAAATGTTACTGTCCCACTGTTACACACCTGGTTTTGCCTAGCTAAAAACAAAGAATATACAAGAACACTATATAAAGAGGTTTTTTTATTCTGCTTCTACTTGCATGGCACCTTTTTCTACCTCTGAAGACATTAATATTTTTTCATTAAATTTTTGTTGGAATATTTTGAAATATATTCATTAACTTGTTATATTTATGACTGTTCTAGGTCACACATTTCTTGAAGCAGACCTTTATTAACATGTAAATTGCTGTTTCACACCAACAGCCTCTTTAAAGTCAAAGGGGAAATAAAGGTTTTAGATTAGAGTTGGACTGTTAGCATACCAAGAGGAAGTGTGTTTAGATCACTATGAGTTTGCATGAAAATTCTAAGTGGATATCTTTTTTTAATCCCCAGTAAGATACTGCATTAGTTAAAGATTTGTTCTTCCAGATGGTAATGCTTTCTGTAAAACTTCTTTTCCTATTTTTCCTTGCCATTGTTCTGCTTTTTCTTGCTCCGTAAGAGTAGAGGTTTGGAACGACTGAGTCACCAGTTTGTAGTCTTTGATTACATGACACAGCTGCTTTGACAGCAATGATTAATGTTAAAACATGACTTGATGAATTTGAGTTTGAATCTTTTTCACGCCGTGGACATTCTTACTCTAATTTCTGGTCTATTGTTTTGAGAGTAATCTTGCTGACATTTGTCCTTGTGCCAGCAGTCCCTTAACTGTACCTGTTTATTTTCACGTGTCTTTAATTTTTTTTTTGTTTTGTATTTAAAGAATGAAATCACATACTCCTTTAGTCTTTGCTTTATTAGCTGAAACCTGCCAAGCTCCTCTAGTGACATCCTGCATGATAGGATGACCACCCGCTTTGTTTTCCTAAGAGGGCTTTTTTGAACTCTGCAACATATAACATTCTTAATTATAATACAGTGTTTTGTGTCACTTACTGCTCTCATGGTGTTAGTTCATATGCAGCATGGTTTCTCTGATCAAGGAAAAAATCAATGGTGGGGGCAAAAACCCTGGGACTACCTACTTTAATTACTGGACACTATGGGTGGGCAATGTCAGCTGGGAAAGTTTGTGTAGCTGCTTTAGAGAAAATCAGTTTTGGTTCACAGCAGCTGAACATCTGGCCATCTGCCTCAGCATGTGCTTAAGGATGCTAAACCGTCACAGAGTTGACATCTCGCTGGGAACAGAGATGTCATGACTGTCAGTTTTCTGATGATGCCATCTATGCTTATACTGCTATAATGCTTTCCAGAGTTTATATTTTGTTTCTTTTTAAAACTTTATTTTTTTCCTCCCCAGAAAACACAGAATTTTGTGGTTTTCATGTAAGTGATTTTCTTTAAGTAAAGAGGAAGAAAACCAAGGTGAAAGTATATGGACTTATTTTTGGATTCTCAGTATAAAAGACTTGTTCTGTTATAGCTCTGCAAACCCTAGAGAGGGGTGACGAAGAGCATAAAAAAAAAAAAATGTTTAGTTAGTCAAGAGTACAGTCTCCTCTAAAGCTAGTAGATAACATTGTATAGTCAGAGCCAATACTACTACTCTCAAAATTTAAATGAGGTTGTGGGGAGGGCACTAGGGAAAGAAAAAAAACCCCAATCAAACCAAAAACCAACAAACAATAAAACAGATTAAGGCTTCTGAATTTTCTTACCCTCCTTTCACTAACTGGAGTCTCTGACTTTCCCCAATTCCGACAGTAGCAACCTCCACATCGAGAATTCACAAGCAGGTGGCTGGTTTTTTTTAAAGCATTCCGTTTTACCACAAGACTATCATTATCAAAATTGATTTGTTGTAATAAGAGAAAAAATATTAAAAAAAAAATATTACAAACTTAAAACTTGCATCTTTTTATGGTACAATTACAAATTGTGCTTTCTACATCCATAACACAGAAGCAGCAAAAACATAGTTTTAAGATGTTTATCCATTAAACCAGCTTATGTGACTTTCACTAACTGCAGTTTCCATAGCAATGTATTCACTCCACTTGTTGGTTTAGACAGTGTTGAACTGTACCAGAAGGAATGTTATGTGTTGGAAATTCTTTTATCAGCTAATGAAGACAGGTGAAGGTGTAAAACAGATCAAAATCTTTATTCTAAGCTTGCATTTGGCAGGTGCTTTCCTATTGCATCTGCAGATTTGTGGGTTTGGGTTGTTGGTTTAATTTTTTGGCTCCTCACAATTCCAGCAGCCTGTGAAGCAGTTAAATGTAGGCACAGACTGTGTGTTCCTGATCGAGACGTGCTTACACAGCCTCCAAACTCCTGGATTTAATGTACAGGTCATCCTACAACTGTATCAGGGGATTTTGTGTACAAATCCTATGCAAGCACCTTGCAGATGAAAACAAAACTGGAAAAAACAGAAATGCAGCTCTCATGGATGAAACTAGGTATTGAACGTTTTCTGGGTCAGAGGTAGCTCAGCACTTGAGACCCTTTAAAAGCAATGAAAATGTAAGATGAGAGGGATTGAGCACTTAAAATGTGGATGCAGAAGCTGACCTTGAGCTGTGTAGACTAAAGATAGGTGTACCAGCAAAACATTAATAGCGAGCGGAAGAGGTTTCACAATAGAATACGGATGTGTGAGGTGTAACACTGTAATTAAAAAAAAAAAAGTATATCAAAGAATGTGGTTTGTAACGAGCACAGGGTCCACTCAGGCAGGTCTGAAGAACCTGCCAGGATTATATATGAGGGTGAATGTAATGTTCCAAGGCCAGCCTGTAATGTTGAAGTAGTGTGCACTTGGCAGGATCACTTTCACTTTTCAGTAACCTAGGACTGTATTGTGAGCAGTTCCTCAAATGCTTTCTTTTCTGCCGAAAAAGCAAAAAATCCTAGGAAAATCATTTAGCTTCTAATGAATGGATTTCTTAAGCCAGCCTCAGAGTTCAGTTCAGGTTTCTTTGTTTAGTAGCAGAATATAGATAAAGAACTCAAGAAAAGAGAAATCTGCAATAAACACTTGAAAAGAAAGGCTACTAATAAAAAAATCTATTCTGTATCAAATTAATTTGATCTCAGTAGGAACTCCAGATGCCTGATTATTCAGAAAATATGGATCTAATTTTACGGTATTCTCTAATTATGTTAACATACAAGAACGTCATTGCTTTCTTTGTGTTCACATTACAAAAGAAAAAAATTTCTGCAGAAGACAGAGGGCTAGTTCAGCCATTCAAAAGTTACTAAGTAATGTTGGATGAAATACACCTGTTTCTGTAGAAATTGGTTTTGAGGTACACAAATAATAGCTGAGTGAACTAACCTTTCCTGCATTGTTTGTGTTAGATTCCTTAATGACTATATAGTTATAATAGGATTGTGTTCATAAATAATTTCACCACTTGTTACTCTCAAATTCAGTTCTCTAAAAGAAAGAACAAAATAATTCATTTTCTTATTTTGAGTGCAAATTGCATCTGAATGTTTCCTCTGGAAAAAATTTCTGAATTAGCAGTGTTTCTGATGCAAATCAATTCTTTCAAAGCCAGGCTACCTGGTAAATGTCTTCTATTTTTAATTGTCAGTCCCTGCCTAATGACTATACTATTAACCTTGTTAATTTATGTTCATGCTCTTGACAAGCTTGTGTCTGGATTCATAAACTGTTACTGTAATCTTACTGACCAACTTTCCGAAACACAAAGGTTCAGAAAAAGACATAAATAACATGTATAACTAAAGAATTTACTCTGATTACAGATATTATAGTGCCTGAAAAAATGATGCAAAAGAAGATATTTTTTACAATATCTATTTTGTAATCTAATAATAATTACAGCCCAATTCGAATGTTTAAGATATATGATATGATATTATTGTCTCTGAGTGTGTGGACACTAACTCCTGCTTTCCACTGAAACAAGATGGGAGAAGCTATTTTTGAGTATGCCCTTATAATAATTCCTAAATTTTTATTTATAATACTTTGGCAGTGAGGTGCGTAGTAATACAACAGGACCAACTTCTTTAAAAAAACATTACGAATTTTATTTTAGTTTCAATTTCCATTGCATGACAATAGATGATAGGGTTTGAATATCATTATTAGAAGAAGTGAATATTACAAAATGGCAAGTATGCAAAATTGGACTTGTCAAATACGAGCATATACTTGCAGTCCTTTAGAAATTCTATGTGATCAGCATGCTTTCTTTTAAATTGACATTGCTGGTACCTTAGTAGTTGCTTTTTGTGTCCATTTTAATATTTGTTGAGTGTAGTATGAAGTGAAAGGTCAAAAATCATTAAGACCTCTTTATCCAGATGTCACCAGCAGATTCATTCTCCTTCACTGAAAGAATATTTCTGGGGCTATGTATTTGTGCCAACAAATTTCATGTGCGCCTGAGTAGTGTCCATGGCTGCTTCAAGGTGAGGTCTTCCCACAGAGAATAGTGCATCTCTGTGGTTCAGGTGGCAAAATCTAAAAATGCAAGAGAACCCTCATGAACCCCCATCAGATCCATAGAGCAGTCTAGTTGTGACATCTTTAATTTTCTATCTTACAGAATCCATTCAGTGTGGTAGTGAACTAGGATACACCTCTCCAAAAGAGACATTTTAATATAAATCCACTGTCTTCATACTCAAATCACTTTGCTAGTGGTGGTTGATGGTGGTTTTACAATATATTTTCAGCTTGACTCTACATTTTTAAAGGAGGTACATACATTTCCATATTTAAAGATCAGTACTGAAGCAGATATATTCTCTGACTTTTATTTTTTTCTTTTCTTGCAAATACTGCAAAGTTATTATTTACAATAAGATGATCACCACAAACCATATTACTGAGCCACTGGATAAAAGCAAATTATATTTCTGTTAAAAAAAAATAAAAAACTAAATAATTCCTTTGTTCTTGGCTATGCTGTATTGTACTCCAGATGAGATCATTACAAAGATCAATACTGAACTGCTATTTTAAAAAGTCACCTTACCTCAAATTCTTTACTTTCAAAAAAACGTTGCCCCATGAATGAAGAGCTCACCTCTAACAAGGAGACGGATTGTTTCAAGAAGCAAATAGAAGTTTTCATTCTAAGTATGGATTTTCTGATCTGTCAATAAAATGTTTTTGGGTTAGGAACACTAGTAAAAACCATGGGGTGCAACTACCTTAATTTCACTTTCCTCTTTCCATATCCAAAAGCAACAGTTGTGTTAGAATCAGAAAAATCCCAGCTATACACATAAATCTATTTGTCTGTTAAACAACTTTAAATAACAAACACTGTAGAAATACCAGTATCCATTCATCACTTGTAGCTAATAAAATACTCTAAAACCCTTGAAAATTTATCAGTAATTGAAGAAGTAAGAAAAAATGTTTATTATTTTGGTGACAACAAATGTAGTTAAGAAGTAATACTGATTTTGCTCCTTTTTCATCCTATTAATTCTGCTATGGTTTTGAATTTCAGATCCATAAAACTAGATGTTTGGTTTATCTTCTGTTCTTGCAAGCACTAATTTTAAATTCTTTTTTAATACAAGTTAACTGTTTTCCTTAATGAAGTGTAAATTCTTCAGATAGCTCAATCTGAGAAGATTTGACTTATAACAGTTTAATACTTTGATACAAGGTTTTTGGTACCGTTTTATTCCCCGAGAAATGAATGCATGGGAACAGCTATTCAGAAAACAGTGGAATTGTTATCAGAAATGTTGACACTTTCTCATGAAACAGAACTCAGGAATTTGGTGCCTACACAGGACTAAGTGTGGCCCTATTCTGAATCTGAAACATTCCATAAATGCAGTTCAGATCCAAATCTAAACATTATTTCCTTGACTAATTACTTCAATATGTTGTATAAAACTCTTTTGAATATATGTAATTGAGATTGTCACCTTTGATTTTCTTATGACCTGAAAGCAAAACAAAATCAAAGTCAGTGAATGGAAAACCGTATGAAATGTGCCTGCCCTATTTGCAGCTGGATGTATTCACTCAACTTTTTGCTATTTCAGAAAACTCTCAAGCATCTTGTTCATGCAGAAATCCCTTGCATCATCAATTGTGAGAAGTTATCTTCCTTAGCCAGACAGTCTGCTCATCCAGACTGCACTGACAGCATTTTTTACTCTTGATATAGTGGTTACTGCAAGGACGTTTTTTCCGCACTTTTAATATCACTGCTACAATTTTAAGTACTGTGTTATCATATAGACAGATTAGAATGAATCCTTCATGGAAACTTTGACTCCTTTTAAACACATGCCACATTGTTATATTTTGAGCCTAATTATAAGACCTGGGAGTTAATCTTGGAATCAGCAAGATTTAAATGATATTATTTCTAAAGTTCTAGAAGAGTTTTGCTGGTAGACGCGCGGAAGTGTAGATAGTGCCAAATAGATCATTCATCTCAGTACTTCAGTAACTGGCAAAATGTCAAAATGAAACTCTAGTTTGGAGTTATAGATTAAATTTTGAAGTCAGTATGTAGAAGGCAAATATTAACATTGGCACACTTCTGTGTATAAAATTCCAAAATTTGCCAATGAATGCCATGATTTTATGTTGCTTAATATTCAAAGTTGAATGTAGCTACTTTGTCTGTTAGTTTGGATTAGATATGAAACTGGAGCTAGAGTTACAGCTGTTTCAGAATGCGTACAGCTGGAAAAATGCAGCTTGTTTATAAGTTTGCTGCAAATTTATCTCTAAATTAGGTAAATGCCAGTCCTACTGCGCACAAATATCATGGTGTCAGAACTTTTGGTAAATATTTATATGTATTTTAGAATCCTAAAAATGGTTGATATGTTCTAAGGAAAGAGACAAGGACATTATATAAAGCTTTTGAAAATAACAATCCCTTCTCTTTTGGAGCTTAAACTTTTTAGTATTTTTTCTTCACATTATTTATAATAGAGCAAAAATGAAAAACACCATCAGCCAAGTATGATCACTCCTCATGCTTCTTCAATGCTTTTCTCCCTTCCACAGCCTTTGCCTGCAGAGTCATGTTTGCAAATTTTCTAGAAATGGAAGGTGATTTTATTCTAAATTAATTCTTTCTGTCAGATGCTTTAGCTAATCATTACCACTCATTACTGCTCTTGTCTTCTGATGCTGAACTACCCAAAGGTTCAGATATCACAGTATGACATCTCAGGTATGCAATAATTAGACTATATGGTCCATTTCAAAAAATTACTTTGAATCTCTAGTCCATGGCACAAATCAACCTCAATAGTTTAAAACATTTTTACCTTTTTTTTTTCCCCACTGAGATGATGTATTTAGGCTTATCAGTATTCAATTCTGTTTCATGGGGGCAAACTCTTGTTAGGCTAAGCAAGACTAGCTGATCTATTGCTATTATAAATTGGAGATAAATTAAATTCCATTAGAGGTTTTGTAAGAATTTGGTGTTTTCTTGGTAATTCAACCTGCAATTGCCTGCCTTGAAGTTATTAAGAGAGTTAGGGAGTGTATTAGCATTTTGGGGGGGAAATGAAGAATATATTAGAAAAATCATCTTTCTTTGAAATTACTAATCTTTCCAAAGCTGCAAGTTCTGGCCAAGGCAGAATGCTATCACCAAAAATTATGGAGTTCCACAGAGTACTGTTGTAAAAGACAAAACTTTCTACAGTGATTTTATACAGGTAGTAGATTTCTGCTTGTTCAGTATAAAAATTGAATATTGTTTCATTTTTAATAAGAAAGATCAACTGCCTTTTTGTGGATGCTAAACATCCCCCCCTCCACGCTCATTCAATTTCATATTAAATTGCACCACAGAGTAAATTTATTACACAAATAGACATACATAGCTTTGTCTTAAATTCTGTTGGATGAAAATATCTGAATTCTAAATAACCAGTATATTTTATTTAATATGTAGGTTTAGGAACCAACATCAATTGATAACATATCCTGCTGATTAAATTAGGTGTATTCTGTTTATAATGTGGTAGATGTACTGTAAAGATTATCCTCATATGAATACAGTGAAGATGTCTCAGCTGATTTAATGATGAATGACTATGGCTTAGACTCAGGAATGCGTACTCTCGTCTTTACCCTCTCTTTCATTATACATTAATACATACAGGCCTTTTAGAAAACCACCTTTTTCGTCCTAGGTAGCAATCAACACATCTTAAGTAGATATATTAACATCGGGAACTGTATTCTAGGTGATTTTTTCTATTCAGTATAGTGTTTGGGAGCTGAATACATAAAAATACGTATTTCAAAGTGTAGATAAAGTGAACAAACAAAGTGTATTCATAGTGATACACCTCATTCTTTCAAAGTATGGAGGGTTATGTTATCATTTTAGAAATTCATGAGAAATCTCTTAAACTTATTCTGAAGCAGCTTATTCCAGTTGTTCTTCACTGTATGATTTATGTTTTTCTGCTGTTAAAATATCTGTATCTGATTTTCTTCTATCTAGGAAACATCTTGTTCTTGAAATACTGTGATCATTCAGTACAGCATTTGAAATACTGTGATTATGCAGTACAGCATTTACCTTGATCATACAATACAGCATTTGCTGTGCATTGTCAAGGTTGTTTCATACTGTGCATGTATCTTTAGCTGTGGTTTAGTCATCCTGAAAGATTATTTACTTCAGATGAAAGCAAGACAGAAAAAAATAAACACATCCAGAATTGGTTTTCTATGATAATGGTGCTAATGATATTTGAAATAATACCTCAGCATTTAATTTTCACATTAGGAAGAACTGATGCTTTTATATACCTTTAAATACAATTTATATTTTCATTTACATATTATTAAAAATACCTGTTGTAGTTTGCACTTGTACTGGATACTTTTGTATTAACTTGAGATTGATCTTCAATTCAGAACACCAACAGTAATTAAACTTGACTTCAAGAAACATTTAGTATCTCTACTCTTAAAAAAAAATATATGTAGTAAAACTGAATTTAGGTTTGGTGTTGGTACATACTGTTTTTCGGCCAAAATAGATAGTACTTTTTTGAAGTGAAATCTCTTTACTGGAATTGAATATAAAATATTGCTTTTAGAAAAATGTCAAGTCATGTTGGGGGGAAAAAAAAAGAAGTCTGGCAGAGTTTTGCCAGAGCATTTCATGGATCAAGTGGATCATATGGATCAAGTACCTTATGTTCTTGTTCTCATCTATGGAAAAAGCTCTTTGTATAAACTGTTTCCTATCACTTTTCACTTTCTCTTCTTTTAGAAGTAAAATATGAAGATATGCCTTGAATCTACTGTCATAATCCAGAGGTTTATGACACTTTCCCATAAGGTATTTTTCCCATAAAGCATTACTAAGGATACACAACAGTGTTCTTTAAATTTATTACATCTTTAGTTTCAGGGGAAATACATTTACTGTAGAAAAATAAAAGGGTTTTATTCAGAAAATATTTTAATTGAAAATATTATTTCCTTCCACTGGAAACCATTGACTTCAGAAAGCAATAATTTCAAATGCAATAGAATTATATTGTGAGGTTTTGTATGTGTGATCTTTATAGAATATTTCAGTACACCTCGAATTTTTGCTAGCATTGTACTTCCGGTCTTGTAAACAAAAAGCATAATAATCACTAAGAAGAGCTGCACTTCTGCTAGCAGTAGTAGTGGAAATTGTAAGAGCTCTTTGGTTTGAGGTCCTGCATCAAGAATTATACTTTTAAGAGCGCGAAACTACTGTGACTCGAACTGGGGATTTTTCCTGAAGTCGGGTCCTGGTTTCACTGAGACAGAATCACAGGCTGGCCACGGTCTGCAGGCCGTTAACCGTTTCGAGTCAGGCAGGGCAGCTGACCCGAGTTGGCTGACAGATGTATCCCAGACCGTAACTGTCGTGCTCATTGTAAAGGGGGAAGTGTGCTGAGGTAGGATCTCCTCCTGATCCTGCTTCTCCTCTTTCTTCTCTTCCTGCTTCTCTCCACCCCCGGGGGGCTTGATTACCATTCTGCACCCAAGGACTGCTTTCCCCTTTATTGTGACCACTGTACATTTGCTGGGCTGAGTCTAACTTTGTATACTTTATATTGATATTGTTATTACTTTTGCTGTTTCATTAAATCCAATTTCATTTCAAACCCTGGGTCTCCTCTCCTTTTCCTGATTCTCCCTTCTTGGCTGGGGAAGGTCATCAGGTGGTAGATCAACCGCTACAGTTTAGCTCCAGATGTGGGTTATACATAGTTAAGGTGAAAGGATAATTTTGTCTATACATATTTTAATGCTATAATAAATGATTAATGAATAGTTGTTTTAATAATGATAGAGTTTTTTAAAAAAATCAAGACATGTATTAAGATCACTATAACTTTGTGTCACAACAAAGATTCATGCACCCTTATCACCAATCAGTAAGTCACGTGTCCTTCACAGCTATAAAATATGTTCTTTATTTTTATAAATGTCTTTATATTGTACATAATTTGTCTTTGATTCCAAATTCCTGGTGTTTCTTCAAGTGCTTTTTCTTTCATAACAGCCTTCTCTATAGTTGAAATATAGTTGAAAATGAATTCTGGTCTGTGGTTTTATGGCTGCTCCTCATTCTCTGCACGGCTTGCATTTTTGGATCATCTTTTTTTTTTGTTATTAATTTTTTATCACACTATTTTTTTTACTTTGTCTAACTTCTGGCAAATCTGTCAGACATTGGATCCATGATGTTCATGCATCATAAGGTTATGACTATTTGTAGGGAAAAATGTCAGAAACCCCATGGTAGAAAAACATCTCTGCTACGTCTCATTACAATGAGATAGAAAGAGTGACTGCTCCTGCCATGACCTCAGTGAACATAATCTGTGACCTCATGAGAAAAGCTAGTATGCAGAGAGCCAATATTTAATCTTCTCACTATCATACAATACAATATATACCATATTCCACTTAATTAGACTAGCTGCTTTATTGGGATGTCTCCCAGGAATATCTGCTGACTTAGTCCAATAAGCAGTAGCTGAGGCTTAATTGGAACACTATTATCATAAATCTCTCACTCCCTTTTTATTTTTAGCAGGGACCACTATGACTAATACAACCTGATTAAATAGTGTTTAATTAGGTGTTAAAAGTTATGATGATTTTATATCTGATGCCATAGGTGCCAAATACTAATGATAAGAAAAACCCTTATCAAGCAAAGAGCTTGCAACTGGTGGGAAAAACCTGTGTTCATGATATTTTAATTACAGCAATCTTCTTCTTGAAACTAAAAGTTCTGAGTAGGTGTTGGATGTGATAGTATTAAAGATTAGTAAGTGAGGCTTCAGGTTCATGGTTTGAACGAACAGAACCAATGTATAGAAAACTATTTTTTTCTTCATTTGCATGTGGTGCAGAAGACAAAAATAACCGAAATTTTCAATGTAATTTGGATGGACCAGAATATATTAAGTACAATGTTGTAAACTCATTTTTGTGAAAATTGGAGTTTGTATATTAGAGCTGAGAGTAATGTTTTTTACTGATTATTGTTATTAGACCTAGAAAATAACAACAGTGAAAGGATGTTCTGTATTAGAAAATAAATAAATAATTTTCTTAATGTCCTCTGAAGTATCTGTATGAAAAGCTGGATTTGGCAGGGTTTTTTTTAACTGTTAACTTCATTGTTTTGTCAAAGAGAAAATTACACTGGGGAATTGAGATTAGGATGAGTGCTGCAATGAATGTACAGAAACAAAATAATAGTACCTGAAGTTCCTGAAATCTTTGTATCATTCCTCACAATCATAGTTTACTGTAAATGTTCGTAGCAAATTGTTTACTTGCTCATAATTTACAGTTGATAAGTTTCTTAGTTGTAAGTCTGATATTGAAAAATACAGGATAACAATAACATAGTTTTACTGAAGATGTTGCTACAGAGCAGGGGAAATTATTTTTGCTTCTTAATAGATTAATGATTGTTAGCAGTAACTTTGGAAGTAAATATTGCAAACATGACTCCAGCTGTAAAACCTGTGCTTGTGGCAGCAGATTTATAATCCCTGGTTAGGACCACCAGTGCTTCTGAAGTGATGAAACTCAATTTTAGTAAGCCCTAAAAAAATTGTCAGGAATTCGCTATGGAAAAAGATATCACAGGTTTGCATCAAGGTTTTCATGCGTGGGAAAATAATACAGCATGCTATTGTAACTCCTTGCAGTAACTGAAGAAAACAAATGCTTTGCATGTACTTTCAGTGTTATTAATAATATTATGGAGCTGCAGCATTAGTATGTTAGGCCATGGTTTAACTTTGCTGCTGAATGAATTTTTGAGAATTTACATCCATTGCTGTGTACTGGATTAACCAGCATCCAGTCAACACAAAATTCCCCTCTCTCAGTGTAATCAGAGAAGAGAACTAAAGAAAGGCTGAGACATAGGACGCAAGATGCATTTTACCAGAAAAGTGCTTGGTGACAATATGATAAACAGAGGCAGTCTGTCATGGTGGGTTGGTGAAAGAAGATTGTATGAGGAGACTGGTAGTAGACAAATTCAAGGGAGGACAGTTTGGTTGAGATATTTATGACACTGCTAAGGAAGTATTTATTAGTTACTGCATGCTACCAAGACAGTACACACCTTGCTGTCCTACTCTGGTCCTTATCTGATTCCTGGGGGCTAATCTTTAATACTGTCACATCCAATACCTCAGAATTTAATTTTAACTATCTACATACAAAAAGCCATAGACTACCCCTTTGTAAGAAAAATACATTATTTTCTGAAATCTAGGATTTCTTTGTGATTAAGTAGTAGGATATTACCATGGACAATGCAAACAACTATAGCCATCTTTTATACTGCCCATTTAGTTTTATTTTCACTTTGGATGAGTCTGTTAGCATGATCTTGCAGTTATCTCCAGCAGTGGTACTGACCGATCAGAAAGGCATTTGAGAATGTGGGAACAGGAACAAGTGGCTGGAGAGGTGACAAAGTGGCAGAAGTCCTGACTGCCAGCATAGCAGCCACCTCCGGTTGTGAAACTCTGCCCTCAGGATTAGTGACTGTTGCTGTGACACTGAATTAATGGTTTTGTTAGAAGTATAATATTTGTGATGTTTCTGGGTTTGGAAAAAAGGGCGTAAAAGATGGCTTAGTTGGTTTGATAAATGCTCAGTCTCAATTTGTAGCTGTTTGGTGGATAGATATTTCAATAGAAAACACGAAATAAAGCACCATGTCAGGATGCTAAGAAGCTGGAGGGACATCTGTTTTCCAATACCGGAAGTTGGCCATTCTACTTCATGACCAATCCGCTCTGCCTTTGTAAAAAAAAATTGCTGAACCGGTGATAACCAAATTTAAAAAGTTTTGTCTCTGACCTGCTTTTTTTTTTTTTTTTTAACCTTGAAACTATGTTTTACTGAAAAAAATCTTACCAGATCTACTCAAAGTTAGCTGAACAATGTCTCTGGTATGCCTGATGATAGATAAACTTCTGTATGCTCATCCAAATACTTCTCAAATATCTCTGCATCAAGAATATAGACACACTTAAATAATGAAAAAAATCACAGAACTTGTTTTCTTGATATGATTTCTTTCTCTGATATGATCTTAATATAATTGCTGAATATACCAGAATTTGAAAACTACTTAAATATGTTAACATAAAATGAATAGCTTGTACTATGCAAGGCTACTTGCACTTATTTAAATGAACACTTTTTCATAAGGATTATTTACTTTTGTACTAAGCCTACAACTTTTTTTTAAAGAAAAACAAAAAAACAGACAAATACAGGACCAAATTTCGTCCCTGTAAGAAATAATGCAGATGAGTGCCTGTCAGATTAGTGCATTAAAAAAAATACCTTATATAATCATCGCAATGCAATACAAATGCCATAACAAATGTGGGTTTTGAAAGGTAATATTGTATTATTTATGCATTCTCTCTGTTCATTAGCTATTGTTTTTATCCTTCTATCTTCTCTACTTGTTACTGTCACAAAAATTCTCCCAACAAAGTACAAAACTTGTTTTCTCTCTGTTTTTATATTAGTGTTTCTGCACTGATGGATTTTGTTTGAAGGAAAGTCTTTCAGCATAGGAAAAATACGCAGTGTTGATATTTAAGTAAAGGTTTGAAAACTAGCAATTGGTGAACTAAGAAAAGGAGAAAGCATGCATTTGGGAAACAACTATATGTATCAGTACCAAGCTGAGTGGTGCAGTTGACATGGTAGTGGGAAGACATGCCATCCAGAGGGACCTTAACAGCCTTGAGGAGCGGGCCTATGTCAATGTCATGAAGTTTAAGAAGGCCAAGTGCAAGTTCCTGCACCTGGGTTGAGGCAATCACCTGTATCAGTACATGTTGGGGGATGAATAGATTGAAAGCAGCCCTGAAGAGAAGGACCTGGGGATATTGGTAAACAAACAATTGGACATTAACCAGCTTGCAGCCCAGAAAGCCAATTGTATCCTTGGCTGCATAGAAGGAAGTATGGCCAGCAGGTCGAGGGAGATGATTCTCCTCCTCTACTCTCATGAGAAGCCACCTAGAGTACTGCTTCCAGCTCTGACGTTTCCAGCACAAGAAAGACATGGACCTGCTGGAGTGTTCACAGAGGAGAGCCACAAAAGTAATCAGAGGACTGGAACACCTCTGCTCTGAAGAAAAGCTGAGAGAGTTTGGATAGTTTAGCCTAGAGAAGAAAAGGCTCTGGGGAGACCTTATTGCAGCGTTTCAGTATATAAAGAGAACTTAAAAGAAAGTTGGAGAGAGACTTTTTATGAGGGTCTGTACTGATAAGACAAGGAGTAATGGTTTTAAACTAAAAGAGGGTGGATTTATATTAGATATAAGGAAGAACTTTTGTTTATGCTGAGGGTTGTGAGAGGCTGGAATAAGTTGCCCGGAGGAATTGCAGGTGTCCCAACACTGGAAGTGTTCAAAGCCAGGTTGGACAGGGCTCTGAACAACCTCATTTAGTTGGAAGATCAGGCATGGCAGGAGGGTTGAACCAGATGATATTTAAGACCCCTTCCAACCCAAACTATTCTATGATCTCCAGTGGGATTTGAATCTGAAGTTTCTGAAAATCCTTACCCAGTTCCTAAGAGAATAAACTATGAGGGTACAATATTTGGGAGCAGAGAGAAAAGTGCAGAAGAATTCAGGGGGAAGTAAGATTTTTTGGATAATGCTTTCCACTCAATAACTTTCATATCAGTTGCATAAAAGCCAGTCACAACACTGTCACTGTAGCTCAGAACTTTTAAGGGATGGCTTATCACAGCTCAACAGTGTGAGTACAGACCTATGGAAGCAGGCTATTCATAAGTCAGTTGCTAGCCCTAGAAGAGCAACACAGAGGAACAGTCCTGATTTGTTAGCTCCCATATAAAGTTAATGTAGCTGAAATGCACAACACTAGTGCGAACTTGTAGTTGCCTGCTTTTAGATCAGGAGAGTTAACACATATTGATATCAACCTGGAGGTCTCTGTCCCGAGTTCAGAGCATAGAATGGAGGTACTTTGGGTGCCTTTTTCAAGGAAAGCATTAGTAGGGATTGTCCTTGCTGTATGGTTGCAGGTGCATATGTTTCCATAGGATCCAGACTGTGGAAACCATGCCTATCTATTTAGGAGTTCCTATTTGTTCGCATAAGTGACTTTACTTACTATACTGACTGTTGGGAACCTGATTTTGAAGCACTTAATTGCATCTATGTGTTGTAATGCAAGTTAAGAGTGGGAGTGTCACTCGAGGACCATGGTGTTTAAAAGTCAAGTTTTGTCATGTTCCAACACTTTTTTTGGATCCTGGCTTCAATCCCTTTTTCAAAATAGGGTTTCTATCTCCAGGAGAGTTGAACATTTTTGTGTCCTGAGTGTGCTAGAAAGGCCAAATATCACAATAGTTCTGAGTTTAGAGAAGCTGTACAGAGACATGGAAGGTCAAATATACCAGGATGGGATGTTTTCTGAATTGAAGTAGGTCTTTCATTTTCAGGTACCTACTGATCTGTTAAACTTCATGACTTATTAAGTGCAGGCCAGAATATTCGCTGAAGAAACCTTCTAATTTTCAGTGGCTTTCAATATTCTCTTTCACTTTTGGAAGATTCACTACCCCCAAGGTCTTATGCAGACACTTGGCAAAGTTGATCTTTCAGTCAAAAACACTGTGAGCTTATATTGCCTGAAATTAATTTAAATTATATCTATGAGACTGTAATAAAAATAATTGAAAACTTGATAATAAAAAAGACATACTAAAAGTTAAAAAGTAGTTTTGGTATGACCTGAGGATTTACAGAATAGGAATATCTACTATGAATATATAAAACATATATTTGATATGGTTGTATTTTACACTTTCTAGGATCTATTGAATGCATACAGTTGAATAAATAGCATGTTATAGCTCTATTCTGATTTTTAATTTCATAAGAATTCCATTTTAAAGTGCAATAACCCAAAGGTCAGCTAGAGAGAAAATAACTGTTAGTAGCAATTGCACCAAATTATTAATTCAAAGTTTCTATGACTTTTAGTGCTTGTCTTAATGTCAAGCATAGTGCTGAACAACTAATAATACTAATTGAGTTATGGTCCTAAAGTAATTAGAATTTCAGGATAAACAACATTATTTTGTGTATATATGACTGGTGCTGGAGATGGTAAGCTCTACTTCATTAATTAATAAAGAACCCATATGTTCTGTTTTTGTAGTGCTGGAGGCTGAAGTATTTTGTTTATCAAGGGATAATTTTTTTATAATGGTTTACCTCTGAAATCAGATATGCATCACTTTTGTGACTTCCTTCATCCACAAGACATTTTTTAGTTATTTCATATCAGTATTTGTGTATAATGTCTAATACAAAATGTGAATGGAAAGTAGATTAAACCATTTCAGCAAACTGAATCATTCAGTAATATTTGGGATGGTTCTTGAATTAAACTGTTGTGGTCATCATTAGTCAACAATCTAAATTGATTTTCCATCACTGTATGATTCTATACTGTGTGATTCAGATAAACTATACTTGGAGAGGAGTTAGACAAACTACTGACTAAGTCTCCCTCTCTTCATATGATTTTTGTTGTTGGCTGAAAGCTTTGATGAAGGTCCTTTCAGATACCTATCAACTTCTGATAAATAACACCATGAGCATGTATTATCTCCAGATTAAGGTTGTTTGGGTTGGTTTTTTTTTTAAATTTTCAAATAAATCTTACACTCTGATAAATACATACAGAAGTCTACTTGCCCCCACCACTACAAAAGTTGATAATAAATGGTTTTCCCAGCTCTGGTAGTAGACTGCCTGTGATCCTCTTTCCCACTTGTGTCAGAACATGCAATTCTATCTCCCTCGGTTCAGTAAAATATGCAAAAAGGAATACAAAAAATTTAGAAAAAGATAACTTCAAAATAAAAACCATGATTAGGTAGCTATCCCCAGTCTACAGACAGAAGACTTCTGCCTTCTGATTGCTCCTTTGTATGTGTAGACTCTTATCCATCTACTTCTTATCACTAACTGATTTTTTTTCTTGTAATTTTTGAATGAATATGTGTAAATTATTCACCCCAGATTACCATAAAAATATCCTGTGATCCTTGCCTGCTTCAAGACAAGTGCTGGTCTGGTATCATCAGACTCTTGTGTATGTGTTCCCAAGTACTATAGTCATTGCATTTTTGAAGAGCTGTGCACTAATACGTTGTGGTTTGTTTTCATCAGTTGCAGATTAAAATGGAGGTGTTAAGAATAACCCTTGAAACAGACCTCAATATACTGGCGGAGGATGAACAGGACTGTGAATGGCATTATACACTGGGAGTTCTTCAGCAAAAAGTATATTAGTGAAGCATTTTGAAAACTATTGCAATAACCCATTTTAAAATTCAGAATTTAAGTAAGCATTCAGTAACAAGATAGATAAATATTCCAGCTGCAACATACACACAGACTTTTACTACTCATTTTATTTAGTGAAATTAAATAAACAGAAAGTAGGCATTGCATTTTATGCAATTCTTAGGCTATTTTTAGGCATAACTATGATTATTTAGGCAATGCATTTTTCACTGAATGAGGAAATTATACTAAATACTAACATAACTCTCAGCTGAATCATTGCAAGCTCCAGTTACACTGAAAATTACTTTGACCTGTCTATAATTATTATGTATGCCTGTACACTCTCTTTATTCATATGCAATTATTACATTGGTAGCAGTGATATTTATACATTATTTATTTCTTCACATGAAGAGAAGCTTCAGGTTCATAAAATGTTGCAGAAATATTTTTTTCATTTGGAATTAATGAATACCCAAACTGAAAAGCGGGTGACACTCAGTTTTAAACCCAGTTCAGTCTTAATATGGTTTGAGATTCTTAAGAAGCATCTTTAGACAGCTGTGTTTCTAAATTTAAATGATGGGTTATCCTTCAGAAGTGCTATTTGTTGTAGCCCAGGACATATGTAGGAGGCAATTGCCACAACAGTTCAAGTACTTGATAAATCAGATGTTACCAGGTTTTGCTTTTTTTCTGTTTGGTCCCAAAGTCAGTCTATTACTTTTAATATAGCAAAATATCTTTTGTACGACATTTTGATTTATTTTCCCCTTAATTCCTTAATCTTTCTAGAAAAAAAAAAACCAACAACAAACCTACCTCATACTGTCTTAGATCTCCGTGGTGTTTTCTTCCTAATTTTATAATTTTCTTCTTCTTGTTAATCCTATTTAAGTTCGTATTATTCAAGGTAATAGCATGCCAGCTATTTCCTGTACCACCTGGTCAATTTTTATTTTATTTCCAGATGGTTGTGATGATGCAGAACAGAACACTGAGATGTTGCAGTAAATGTATTTGGGGATATTATTAGCAAAGTGTTTTGTTCACTCTTTTTTGACCTGAAACTACAAAGAACCACCTCTGAGACACATTTGACCAGTTGTGGTCACATTACATCTTCCTGAAAGATGATAGTCTTGGATTATCACTAAGACTTATCATTAACACTTTGTCACCTTCAATTTTTTTTATAGCAGTCATTGGAAATAAGAGTCATCTCAAATTTCTGTGAAGTCAAATTTCAGTTTATGCATTAAAAAGCAACAATAAAATCTCTTCCTCTACGCTTTGCCTACTGCTGCATGCAGCCTATTAATATAAAAGAAACTGGTCTCACTCTAAGAGACTTTGGTGAATAATAACCTTTCCGACCAAGTTTTCCCTTCATAATCTTCTTTATTTTACTTTGTTTGGAAAATTATTCTGAAATTACTTTTGAAGCTGATTTTGTTACTTCTAGGCACTTCTGTAAATACAAGGTGCATGGATCAAAGAGGCTTGACATCAAACTAGTTGAGTTCAGTATCAGATAACTAATCTTAGTGCAGCAAATAACATATTCCCTGATATGATGGAAAAGGTTTGTGCACACTGCTGTGGTAAAACGTATTTTTATTACAAGTATATATTTAAAGTATAGCAATCTGCTGCATTTTATAGAGTTTTAAAATTGTCATAATAAAGCAAGGCATTGGGGATTCTCTATCATTTATCACCTATTCTTTGAGCATTTGTTTCAGATACAGACATGACATGGGGAACTCTAGGGTGAACTAACCAAAATGACAGAGCAATACCACACAGACAAAATGTTTTTAGGATAATTATGAAGGGGGATAGGAAAATCAGGTAGACAGTGATTTCTATTTTGCAAGATGCTTGCATGTCCTGTATTAAATACACATTCACACTAGTGTGGTTCTCTGTGGTCTAGCTGTGGCTTATATTATGGACTCAAGGAAAAGAGATGCTCACTGCTGCCTCTTGGTGTGCCAGGCCCTGTCTGGTGACCCAGTCCCTGCATATTTACATCCTTCCAAAGTCTCAGGTTTATGTACCTCCTGTCACGCCCCTTGGCAGGGATGTTCCCCATATGGTGCTATCATCTTCACTATTGCTTTCTATCTGTCATGGTTTGAGAAGAACTGAAAGGTTGTAGAGCAACAAATTGCCTTCAGGTGGAGGTTCATCTCTCCAAGACTTAAACAAAAGAATTAAAGTGTTCGAGCTGATAAGAAACAATGGGGCTTACAGCTATGGGCAAAGAAAATCAACCTGGCAGGTTTGTATTACGAGGGTGAAAGAAAATTTGTTTAATTCAAAAACAATGAGAACCATAAATCAATCACTTAAATTCGGGTAGGACAGAAATAGAAAAGAGAGAATGGTGGTATTAAATACATAAATAAGTATGTACATGTATAGATAGATTCCACTCACTACATCCACATCCCATTACAAACCCTCACACCTGGTCTGCACCAGAGAGGTGGGGGGAAGGAAACGATAAACTCAAAATGGGGGAACACAATTCTTTTAACCTTGTAGATATCAGTTCAAAGTTGAACTCTTCGGGAGAAACTCCCTGGCAATGTGTAGTCTTTCTCTGGGTGCCTAGAAAAGCTTAAGAGTTACCAGATTTCCAGGGGCTGTCTTGGCACTCTGCTCTCCCCATCTGCAAAACAGGATGTCCGGGGGATGCTTTAGGTTTCCCCTTTTCCAGCAGAGCCTCCATGTCTTGGCAACTCAAAACCTTCTCTCCCCCTTGCCAGCGGCTCTCTCTCTGTGTGCAGATTTGGGGGCCTTTGGATGCTTTTGTGCCCCTTCCTTCTCGTAGCTCTTCTTAACCACCCACACCAGTAGTCGGTGAAGTGAAAAGGCTACCTGCTGGGTGGAAGATCTTTTACCATCTCGGGCTTCTGACGTGACTGCTCTCCAGTTCTCTTTTTTTGTCCTCCTGCTTGAAAATGAAATATGCATGCCAGTGAAGCCACGTGGGCTGCTCTTTTTATATGTTTATTCAAAGAGGTGTTGACTGACATGTCTTGACTCCAGGGGTGGGTGCGAAACCAGAGTCGGGACAGTTTCGCAATGCAGGTGCCCCTTCCCCCACAACGATGGCTAAAGACTTTTGTGCCAAGGATAAAAAAAACAAGGGCAGGGGAGGGGAGAAGTCCCCCCTTCTGCCCTGGAGCCTGCATCTTAAACCACAATACTACCTTAGGTTGTTGATGTCACTGGTCACCTCACCCTAGGCCAATCTCTGGCTTGCTTCGTATCTGAAGTCAATTAATAGTTATTATGGGGATACTGTTATGTCATGGCCCTCCCTTGTTCCTCAAATGTGTCACAAGGGTGAGAAACTTGTTAGCAGTGAAGCTGTGCTTTTCTGTTTCTTTCCTGTGTGCACTTAACATCGTAGAGCAGGGCAGATGTAGGATAGAGCTTTTAAGTAAACTGTCCCCAGAACAATCTGTGCTTGTTTTGTTTTCTCAGTGCATACCAGCATCCTCTACTAAATCAAAGCCAAGCAGACATCGTTAAAAGTTTCACTTAACCTGCACAGTATTTCCCCACAGGATGAGAGGAAACCTGATTTCATCGTGACTGTTCATCTCACAAGGTCAATCTCAAAGTAATGTAGGTAATTTCAGGTACAAATACATGGAGTTCCATGCTTTGAATTTTATACAGAGATGATTTATGTTTTGTTTGACATCCGCTTGAAAAGGCATCAGGGTAGAGAAGCACATACAGAGGAAGAAATTTCGTTATACACTGTCTGTTCTGAGCTACCTGTCTGCTAGGGAAGAGAAGTTGTAAACCTGACTGCTTAACACAGGTTTACAGTTTTACGTTCCTGCATCATTTGTAAAGTGGCTGGGATGGTGTGGTCAATAAAGTCAATATATCTATATTATAGAAATAAATCTCTTAGCCTGCTACATAGGCAAATTCTATTATTTTCTTGAAAAGGTAAGTCAAAGGGAATACAAATAAACCGTAAACTTGGCATCAAGGACCCTTCTGCTCTGTCTCATTGTAGCTGTCAAGGCTGCAGGTAGGCTGCATGCCTACTTCCAGGCAGCAAGGGCTCCTGTCTGTATCTGGAAGACAGCAGACCTTTCTCTCAAACTTTCTTAGCACCAATAATCTCTGAGATAACACTAGTCACTTCTATTCGTAGTAGCATACATTCAGTTCAGTAGAGTATAGATGTAAAAACGAATGCACGTACTTTCTGTGCTGCCAATTTTTCACTTACTTTTTTAATCTGTTACAATATTCTTCTGCCTTTGCAAATCTGTGATCCACTCTTTTTCTTTCCTTCCATCTCCCCACATGACTCATTCTCCCCTTTCTTGATAGTTTTGATCCAGTTGTCTCTGCCTCATGTCTGTTGTTTTGCTGTTTAAACAAAACATCTCCTTTCTTCTCATTCAAAGAGATTCTTCATTCTGCCCGCCTCAGTAATCTTCATTTCAGTTATGGCTCCCTTCCTATCTTTTTCTCTTTCATAGATACAATTTTGCTGTTCCACTCACATAAGCTATCTTTGTCATCATATTCAAATTTTCCCCGCTTCCACCTCTCTCCCCTGTATTTCTATTTCCCCCATTCTTTCTGCTTCTTCCAGAATGCTCAATGTCATCTTCTAAAAGATCACTACACCTTAATTGCACCCTTTTCAGCCCCTGTCTTTTACAGTGTGGAGAAAGGGGGAAAAAAATTAGTGGCAGAAAGTGAAGTTTAAGTCTGGAGAACAGAAACATTTGCAAGAGAGGAGGTTTCCAATGGTGTAAACTGAAATGTCACCCACACACAATGAAAATGTCACTTATATGTCCTTATTTCAGGTGTTCTAAAATCTATTTTCTACTCTGTTCCTCACCCAGACTGTTAAATCCAGATTAATGAATCATTTTGTAATTAGAATTAACCCATAGTATAACCCTTCCCTGAGATTTCAGTGCAAATTTTTTACCATCTCTATGTACAAATATAATTTTTTGTTGAATTTTCTATGCTTTATGCAGCAATGAAAAAGGGAAAAAATTATGCTGTTTTCTGAATATAGTATTCTTAAGAGGGCCTAAGTTGAATTCTACTCTGTTTTCACTCATTTTGACTCAGAATTTCAGTTTTCTTTTTACCTTTTAAACAGTAAGGCACAAAGATTTGCTGTAAGTCTAGGTTTTCAACGTCGTCTTAAATTGCTTCTTTCAAGTCTGAGAAGGTACTTACCCACTTTTGTGGATACTTCACTGGTCAAAATGTCTATTGAGATCAAAGAAGAATGTTTATTCTGACCTGAGCATCTTTTACTAAAAAAATACCAGTATTATGTCAGTTTTCTACTGTCAAAATAAAGTGCATTTTGGGTTATGTATTTCAGTATATCTTTGCTACTACAGAAGCAATTAAGTTTTTGATTTAGCAGTAGTCCACAGCAGAGGTGTTTGGACTATAAAATCAGTATCTTGAACTGTACCTGGAAAGATGGTAGAAACTAGTGAAGACCCTGGAGAGGAGGGATTATATGATCACTGTGAAAGGATGGATGAAAGTAGGAGAGAGCCTGTTGATGTTCTTAACCAGCAGGTATTACACAATTCTTTAGTGAAGGGTTTTATATAAAGGGCATATTAAAACAGGTGATAAGCTGAAGCCTGTTTTATAGATTTTATTCACTGTGCACTGTTCCAAATATTTGAAAGATAAATACCAAGACTGTGGCAGTTAATGGAAATGAAGTAATTGTAAGGACTTTCTTTTTTTCAATGACACCCTGAAAAGCTTTGAAACATTCTTTTTACTTTTTTTTTTTCTTCTGTTTTTCATTTTGGTTATCTAAGGTATTGAAGACAGAAATGGCAGGCTTGACCTTAGAGTCTGAAGTAAGCTAGAATCTCATTTGGAAAGCCATCAACATTCTAAGATAAAGCTTAACAATGGAGTGATGCTTTCTAAGAATTTAAATACAGCCTGCACAAGACTTCACACTACTCACAACCACTGACAATGTTTTGTTAGCAACACTTTAGGAGCTTGAATAATGTTTCTGGTTCTGTTATTGTCTAATGTAGTACATTCAAAATGGGCATTAACATTAATTTTTTTTTTTTAACCATATGTAGAAAATACCAACAAGAAAAGGAAAAAGATCTAACTCTTGGAAAACTTCCTTCCCTGTGCACGTTTTGTGCTGTGCAAACTTCACACTGTGTAGACAGCTTATAAAATTAGCTATTGCAAGAAACAAAGAAACAGAAATGATGATTGGTTCAAGAACAGTAAACTGACTCATGTTCTTTAAAATACATGTAAGAATAGACTATTCTTTTTTCTGGACACAAAAATATAGTTTGTTGTTGTCTTCAAAATTTTTTAACATAGCATTATTATCTACACAGTAAGCATAAAAATATATATATAATTTAAGAAATAAGAGCCACGATAAAATCTTAAATTCCGGTGATACTTGATATACTTGAATTAAATTTCCTCAATGTTTTCTAATAGTATTCCAATGAAGGGGTCCCTGTTCTTTCCTGCTAATGGTTAAACAGATTTCTTTTTACTTAAATACTACTAAAATAGAGAGTTTGCCTTAAGTGTCCTTATGTACTGAGAATGTCTGAAATGACTCAGTGAAGGTACAACATTCTCGCAAACCACGGTTATGTAACAACAAGCGCACAGTAAAAAAAAAAAAAAAAAAAAAATTCAGAATCCAGTTGTCCTGGGTTTGGCTGGGAAAGAGTTAATTTTCCCAAGAAGCTGGGATGGGGCACAGCCAGAAGAGCTGACCCGAACTAGACAAGGGGATATTTGATACCATAGGATATCATGCTTAGTACGTAACAGAGAAGCTGGCCAAGGAGAGAAGGGAATGGGCTGAGCATCGCGTTCTGGGTAGTGAGGAATTGCATTGTGTATCACTCACTCTACACATTCTTTTATTAATGTTATGGTTATTATTACTTCTTCTCTCCTTGTATTGTCCTATTAAACTATTTTTACTTTGACCTACAAGGTTTTACCTTTTTCTTCCAATTCTCCTCCCTATCCCACAGTGGGGGAAAAATGAAAGAACAGCTACGTGGTTCTTAGTTGCTGACTGGGGTTAAACCATGACACCAAGGTATTCCCAAGTGTTTTCTATCCAGAATAATAAGAGCTAACACACCTACTATTTCTTTCTTTGTTATAACCCTAAAATTTCAGTAAACCTTTTATTACTTACGTATTGTATATATTTATGTTTTGTATTTAATGTGCCCTCTCAGCTTTTTAAAATCTATTGACTATCAATTTTGTAATATATTTTCATTAAATACCACTTTTATTAGATTCTGCTCACATGGATGGACAATTTTAAGAAAATTATTTATAGCCCATTTACTCAAAAGAAATGTAGTCCACACTTAGATAGCCTTGAAGCATTAGTATTGTTATAGCCTGTCTACCTCCTTAATTTGGAAAATTTATTTTATTTTTGTGTTGATTTAATTATTATTATTACTAAAAGTACCCAGAAGAAATGTTTCTATTCACATAGTGAACTGATGTGGCAGTAATAATATGCCTGTCTGCTTTGGTTATAACATTTGAATGTTTATTTTTGTCTTAAAAGACAACAGATCAAAGATAAGTAAGAAAGGGGAAGAACTGACTGTATAGCTTCTCAAGAGGGAAGGTCACAAAAAATTGTAACACATTCTGTCATCCATGTATTATTTACTTTTTGTTTGTTTGTTTGTTTGTTTTTTTGTGGGGGGTGTTTTTTGTTGTTTGTTTAGTACTTTTAATAGTAAGGAGCTCCTGTTACTTTCAAATTTTGTTCTTTTCTGTGGACACCTGTATCTTCACATCTGACCAGATGGGTGAGAACATGTGACTTGACAACATGTTACTAGTGGTGGCCTTTTTAAGCAATTATTTGACAGGAAGTAAGCTGAAGCTGACTGAGGTAAAAGGGAACTTTTAAGTCAAGCAAATAAAGAAATTTCTTATTATTATGTATTTCCTATTAACATACAAAAGATTACTGGTGATACCATATAATTGACATTTTATGTATTCAACAGTTTGCCAGTAAATTAGGAAAAACCCGCACCTTCCTAATCTGTCTACTATCAGAGGATTTGAACCTTTTTCAGACTTCATGTCACTTGTTGTAATACACAGACAACCACTGCTAGAAGGATCTAAAGGCTTTCTCTGTCTACCTGCAAGAAGGCTTTTCCTCTTATGAGTTAAAAGCTTTTTCAGGATTTTCATTATTAACTTCCATACACTACCTTTTACCAATCTCATTTAATATCCATTTAACTACATGCTGAAATGTGGGCAAAAATTCCTTCAGACAGCTTGATAGCGCTGTATTAGTGCAATCTTAGACTTGGGAGTGGTTACATCAAATCAAAACCCAGAAAGTGAATGACTACATAGGGTGTTAGAGACATTAGTTAAGGGTGTGTGCATGTGTGTATACCTCTGTATGTCTCCATATATGTAATATCTATAAATCACAAAATGTTTCCATTTTCCATACTCTATCTCTCTCTTTGACAGATTGCAATTAGATAGTGACATTTTCTGGTATTTCATAAATCTAGTGCATTAGAATGACCTTCACCTTCCTTGGAAATGCTGGAGATTTGGCTTTTGTTGTGAATTTTAAAATCAGTTTAAACTGTGTTAAAGGGCGTTGGGAAGTTATTTGTGGCCTGTGGTGAGTTTAGGTGTGGAGTAGATGTTCCTTGAAAAATACCTATTTTTCTGTGAAGTGCTTCCCTTCACAGTCTGCTTTCAGGCTAAAATGAGCCACGTGATTGTCATCTCCAAGCTTGATTATTTCAATTCATATTATTTCAGAGTGAATTTCCTGAGAAAGATCTAGAGAGTATGTAGAGAGGACACAGTCCCAGCACAAAGTCCAAGTCACGTAAGACATGCACACAACGCAGCTGGATGCCTGCAAGCTCATTGTCGATAAAATTCGGTGCTGGGTGAGGTGGCAATGGGAACTACAACTATCACTAATTTCTGTATCTGGTGTTAGATGTTATCTGGATGCCCCGAGGAGTGTGAAACAGGGTGGAGGTTCGGTGGTCACAGCCTTCCATTTTTTTCTGCCCTGGACGAAACAAGCTGCGACCTCCACCCATGCAGGTGTAAATTAACAGACTTTGTGCAATTAACATAAGCGATAAGCTTGTCAACAGTTGTCCCCTGCTACATGTCTACCCCAATGATGTAACGTGAAAACCTGGGTATAGATATTGCCCCAGTGTCAGCCCTGAAATGAGATGGGAGATGATTCAGAACCAAACCAAAAGGACGAATTGACAAATTCTCTCCCTCTCCACCCCTCCACGCAGGGACACCTTGTGGGTAAGGTTCCTTATCTCAGCCACACTGAGTGACATTATTTCTCCCTGAGTGTATTTTATTTGTTTGTAATTGCGATGTACTTCTTTCTATGGGTTTATTCGTGCATCCAATGGGGTTGTTTTTGCCAAGCAGTCGAGCCTACAACAGACGGGTTGTTGCGTATTCACTGATGGACCTATAGTGTTTGACTATTTCTCTGGTAACTAAGCTGTAGCTACCCTGCAGTTCCTTAAGTTATCAACGGCAATCCAAAAGAACTTGTATAGGTTGCATTATATATAATCCATCATTATTTGTGCCTCTGATTTGTTTGTTTAACAAATTTGGTGTCGGCCTTGTAAGACCGGATTTGTTCCTCCCTTTTCACCACACAGTAAAAAATTTCTGTTGCAGAGCAAAACATTGAGTGCCCAAAGTCAGTTTTATTTTACAGAAACCTCTAGGATGCCTCCTTAATTGAACAAAAGAAGGCGCAATCTACCAGGCATATGGCTGGAACAAAAATTCCGTAGGTAACAAGAGATTCTTTTGTATTCCAAATATTCAGTATTTATTCTCTCTCCTTCTAATTTTTTGGTTGTGCTACTTAGGAAAAAGCCCAAGGTGTTTAAAAGATGATTCACCTAAATTATGTTTTTATTTATGTATCTTGAAGATTTACTCAGCAAGAAATAAAACATTGTAGACCGTCGTTCCTTTTTTATCACTCCTACTTGTTTGAAGGTTGCCATTAAATTTTCCTGTTAGAGCTGTGTATTTGCTAGCTGGTTGTTCTCTGTGTGTTATGCTGGTTGTATACACCTCTAACTTATCTCTGTATTTGAAATTCACTCAGCAAGAACTGCTTTCCAGTGTTTTCTATTTTTAGCCCAATTTTCCATCTGCCCTGTCAAGCTCAGTGGTTGTATAAACAATGATATGTTTTCCTGGCTTGGCTTTGATTCTCAATTAAAACACAAATACAAGGCAAAAAGCATACTTACTCATTTTTATGAATTCTGAATGTTCATGCACTCAAAGTATAAATTTTCTATACTGTTTCCTAGAAATAAGCAAATATAAAATATCATTTCTTGTAGTTTCTGAAGTAGCATAACTTCATAAATCTGAAATTTCCTTGCAGAGTGAAGATGTTGATGAAGGTTTGCAGGGCTAGCCAACCATAGCCAACCATATATATATATATGCAGCTTTTTTTCCCCAAACATTTATACAGGAAGGAAGAACTAGGGGAGTGGTAGATTTGCTAAAACTTGAAATGGATTGACTTGGTTTGCTTTATAATTTTTTGTTTTGCCCAGTGTGTTTTATTAGGAGGTAGAGATTTTTAAGAGAAGTATAAATATTAACCATCTTTTTACCACTTTTCCTACCATCCTTGGCTACTTGAAAATACGAAGCAAAGTGAAAACAAAGAATTATTCAAACATGAAAGTGTGACTACCATTTCTGTTTCATGGGTTAAGGTGAAACATCATTATCTCCTTGTTGGTTGTTTTTTGAATATTGCATTTACTCTTGATAGCTCATGAGTTATAATTTTTCCCTCTTTTGATCTGCTGTTTACCTCAGGAGTCTTATCTAGAAGCCACTTGAGAGCACCCAACTTCAGAGTCAGTCAAGTAGGAAATGCGATGCTCTCAGGACCACGCAGAGCAATTGAAAGGGCTGGTTGAGAGATGTGCTTTTTAGGCAATGAGCAGTTTATCTGTCACTCAGCACATTCGTGGATGCCAGGAGTGCCAGAGAACTCATTACAAATGAACTTCCTGGCAATCAGAGATGTCAGAGTTCTTCAAAGGAGGTGGATGTACAGGTAGGGTAACAGCCTGGTTGGGGCAGATGGTAATATAATTGCTGAAAAAATGGTAGGGTACTGAGGCTAGTATAGAGACCAGTGATGATAAGATACTGCTGAATACCGCAACACAGTAGGAAGCTAACCTTTCAAACCTTTGCTTTAACAGAGATATCATATTTTCTTAAAAATACAGGAAGGAAAAAAACATGTGTTGATTTCAGTAAATCATTCCACTATGAAGAAATGCAACAGCAGTTGCTTTCTGAAGAAAGTGTTTTAAAAAATACATCTTTCAACTAATTCAGTGCAGGAGGAGAATTAGAGATATTTGGATTCTATAAATTTTTTTTGCAGTTCAGTCTCACAAGTACCTTTCACTATGTTCAAAAACATCAAACAGGAATTTTCCTTCAACAGACATTAGTAATGACCTCTTCTTGTCCACACCAAGGATACAGAAAACATGTAAAGCAAACTGAGGCTGGATTGAAGCAGACTGTTTAAAGAAGTTATTTTCTATCTTCTACCTCTCTGTTTTATTAAACTAAAATATACCCAGGTACTCTTGAAAAAAATTAAAATAAACAAGATTTGGTACCAATTGCCATATTTTTTCAAAGTTCATCATTCATTTAATTTTCAGACTTAAATCTGAAATAAATCAGGTAAACTATTCTCCAATGTCTTCTAACTAAAGAAAATATTTCTATGTAGCTAAAACGCAGACTAAAGCTGATGTATAATTACTAAGTGAATATATTTTTTGAAGAACATCTAATTGTTAACATATCAGGAAACAGTTTTTCACATATTTCTTTCCTTTGGTGCATTAACTTTCATTCTACTACAACAAGAAATGCATTTTACTTCATCGAACAGCCACGATCTAGTAGATAGATAGGTATATCCAGGCTGACTAGGTGTGCAGAATGAAAATTAATCCAAGACCTTGAAATAAATTATTTTACACTCTGCATA
Source organism: Bucorvus abyssinicus (assembly GCA_009769605.1). Taxonomy (NCBI): domain Eukaryota; kingdom Metazoa; phylum Chordata; class Aves; order Bucerotiformes; family Bucorvidae; genus Bucorvus; species Bucorvus abyssinicus. The sequence goes on along the minus strand of CM020030.1, from coordinate 13,451,734 downwards.
AACTGGTACCATGGTGGTGTTTCTTAGACGAGTCAGGCAAAACCTAACACTTTCCAGAGTGAACTCTGTCACAGTAGAAGAAATCCAGGAAGCAAGCATGCAAGCACCAAAAATATAAAGGTGATTCTGCTTGTCCATAGCTGGGATACTCTTGTGTGGTCTCATAAAGGAATGCTACCTAGATAGAGGGGGAAAGAGAAAGTTTCAGAGGCAGAAAAATGGAATTTTCAGGTGTTTCTGGGGTTTAATACTGTTCAGAATTTCTGTTTCCTCATATGCTATCTTCCTCACAAATCCTTTCTACTTCTCATATGTAGATAATAATATACTGAAAGAAACAATTGGACATGTAACTGCTCTATAGATCTTTGTGCCTTGCTTTTCAGTTCAAATTCTTATTTCATTATTATGAAAGTCCATTTCATAATAGATTTAAGTGAATGACTGCAATTTTCCTGTGCCAAAATTCAAAGAAAAGAAAATGGTATCGTAAGTTACAACTCTAATGGAAATTCTCTGTCAACTGAAAATACGGGCAGTAGAGTAATATTACAATTAGTGAAACTATCCTTGAAATAATAAGATAAAAAGCAAAATCTGGATGATAAAATTGACTTAATATCAAATAATCTGTCACTGTTGTACCAATGGAAGTAGGAGGATTTATTGATTATTTTTAATGCATACAAAGGCACAATGATCTTTATTTTGAGTAAACAATATTTGAAAAAGCTAAAGAAGTTCTCGCCTAGAAAGTGACATTACTTTGAAAGTACCTTTTCCTCTCATTTAGTATAGATTTTTTTTTTTTTTAAATATATGAAACTGGTGATCTATAACAAATAATCCAAGGAAGGAATACTCTTATTCTGGCTCTGATAGAACCAGCTGTGCACTGAAAACCATTTCAAGACCCTAAGGTTTCCTATAACTACTAACTGAGATTTATCACCTTTCTAAAGTGAAACAGGAGAATAGGATCGACACTGCAATTGATAATACAGCTGTTATTGGGAAGATACAATAATTATTTTTAATGCACTCTACAGCTTCAACATTACACCTTCCAGTAGAGTCCATACCACTGTCAACTGTCCTGTGGGCCACCAGCAGAGTTTTTAACGTTTCCAGTAAGCCGGGATCCAAACCAGCATGGTTTTGTGTGCTTGGAAATTCACCACTGAAGAACATTATTGGTAATAGCAAAATTGCCTGCTATGTAGGATATGCTCACTAAATGGGCAGTTCTTAAATTCCTGCAGAACTGAAAGATAAGCAACAGCAAGCACATATACAAGGAAGTTTCAGTGTCCGATGTAAAATGAAAATGTAGATGTGATATTTTTTTAAGAGAAAAAAAGTAATTTTTAATGAAATAATGTATTATTCTCTTGTGGAACAGAATTGGAGAAATATTTTCAAATTTAGATTTTATGTTACTCTGTCAAAGTCCGTAAGATGTGGCTCTTTGCAGCCTACCATAGTTACAGTATTATCTGTTTGGTAGAAATTTCCCCTGGCAGGATATAGTTCTTTAGGGGCACAGGATTGAAGAAATAAAAAGCATCTGTGCTTCCTCTCCACTTTCAGTATGAAGAGCACGCTGGTTGCTGCAAAGATGGAAAAATAATAAAATGAATCCTTTAATGGTACCTACGAGTCTCTTCTGCCATCAACAGGATGCAGAGAATCTGTAAGAGAAGGGTTGGTGCAGGCTGGCTCACAGGAGGGAGGTCTGTCACACACCCAGATCACTTATAGTTTGACCAATAAGTTTTGTTTATCTGACTTAAAGCAAAAATGTGTTTTTACAGCACCAAGAAGGAAGCTTTATGCCATGTAAAATACTTACTGTAAAATACTTATTTTAGATGAATTTTTGGCATGGGATGAAGGTTTTGTGCTGATTATGGTTTTTATTATGTTGGTCCAAGATATACCTTGCTTTATCAGACAAATTAATCAGATAATTAGTTATCAGAGCTTGTATAGCACTTTTGAGAATGTGTGCCAAAGGAGTATACTGATAAAGATATGTTTCTAACTTTTTATTGTGAAGTCGCATTCCCAATCAAATAGGTACCCCAGGGTGTAGGACCAATTTGAAATATCTGTGCAGACATACAGTAGCTAATGACCTGAAGTCATCTGAGGCCAGGTGTGTATACATAATCCTCAGGAAGCACTTGTAGATTCAGTTTTTAAGTAGAGCCAGTTCATTTTTTAAAGTTAGTTTATTGGCTAAGAATTTTTTTTTTTCTGCTGAGTCATCCAACCATGGAGAAAAACTGCTGTTGATTTTCCCAAAACAAAATTATTTTACTGCAAGAGCTAAGTTGCTGACCCAATTTTGACAGTGGATGGTTCTGAATAAGTGCATGTCTGTAAATGGAATACGAAATAACTTATTTTCTTGTTTGTCTCTTGTGAATTTATTTCTTCAGGATAAATAACCTTCCTCCTACAGGCATACACATACAAATATGCACCGGATTTATCTCAGTATCTAATCATATGTAAAAGACTCTGCTGGTTCCCATAGAAACTGTATATTCATTGACCTTTTTCTCATCAGTATTTGCCTTGTTATTCAGCACAAAAACCTTCTTGTCATATCAGTATAAACCCTAATACTTACAGAACTTAATGCTTTTCCTCTGTCCAGTCTAAGAAATACCACTTTTCAGAAGTCCAGTCTGTCACAAGAACACTGAATTTAAATGTAAGAATTATTGGGGCTGTTCTTGAGTGTTATTTATGTATGCTGCATCTATTATTTGAACACACAGCAAAAGATTCTTCTTCTTCCATCTATTTTGACAGGCTCAGCTCTTCAGAGAATTTATTTTATCTCTAATGTGAGAAGCTGATTCCACCGGCAGTTCTGGCACAAACTTAAAACTCAAACCACAAAAGAGCCAGCATGTCTATTCTTGTCTCAGAGAGATGAAATTTATTGTAGAGAGAGGAAAGAGCTACAAATACTCCGCTTGGATCCGGTAATACAAGCTGCAATCCTTCCCTATGTCACTGTGTAGGGTCTGAGCTTAAACTTCAAAGGATATTTGCCTTTCCTATGTCTTTATTCTGCTATTTGCAGAGCAAACCTGGGCCTCTTTGTTTTCCTGCTTAATCCAGTTTAAAGCCTTAGGTGTCTGTGATTTCATTACCATAGCATGAGACTATTACATGCTTTGAATGTCTTTTTTTCTTAGTATTTTATATGTGTGTATACATATTCTCTGTGTGTGTTTGTGTGTATATACATATAGGGCAGTAATTTTATATAGCTTTTCTGTGCCTATCCATCCAGTATACTAAAGCATACGAAGTCAGAAACGGTCAGGATTAAAACACAAAATATATCTGCATTTGTATTTTTTAAATGTTGTAAACAGAAGAACACATTTTATGAAACAATTCTAGCATTTGACATGAGACAGGTAGTTCTGTTTAAAATGTAGTTCCAGACATACTGAACCGCCAGGAACACACAATACAAAGTGACGTTATTGTTTAAAATGGCAGTTGAAGGATTTTTCTGGCTTTTTCTGTAACTTTGCACTTTAGTGATCTGTTTCATAACTCTCCAAGACAATTGATCCGTTTTGTGTCTCTGTCTACATTATTTACACAGATCACTAATTTATTGAAGAAATTCACAAAATCATGCTACTAAAAAATATCAGGTCAGCTCAGAGGCTTAAAGATTGGGTTTTTTGAGGGATTCGATACACATTAAACTTTCATCCTGTAAAAAGCAAAATGAAAATCTTGTTTGAAATTTTAATTACTGTGATTATGCTTTTAAAAGAAGAGTAAGTGATGTTCAGTTCATTCAGCAATTTCATGGGTATGAACTAGACAATAGACATTCAGACAACCATAAAGACATTGCGAACGATTGTGTTTTCTGTTTGTTGAAGTTTGAAGCTTTCTAAGAAAATAAGCATCTAGCTGTTTCAGTCATTCTTCACAAAAGACCTTCCAACTACTCTATGAAATCACCACTACAGGCCTGGAAATGCCTATTCTACAACCCCCCGTAAATTGAGTATACTTATGCTGCCCAATTAATATGTTTTCCTCTCAAACTTTTCCCTTTCTCAGTACACAGTATTCCCCTACTAAATGATTAAACCTGAGTCCCTTATGGGTGCATGTTTGCCTGTGCTATCATTACATACAAAGCTAAACGCCTTGATAAATGTGTTATTTGTTGTTATCTTAGATGAAAATGCAACCTATGCTTGGTAAATTCCTGAGCATCTTTCCATTCTTTCATAAATTCTTGTAGCTTCTATCCTTTTTTAAATTTCCCCTGTTATGATAAGGGAAGTAGTAACAGCTTCTTGAGAAAACTTTTTTTCCCAAATATTACCCAAGTTTCATAAAACTGACTCCAATACAGACTCAGGCACCTTTGGTCTGAAAAGTTAAAGTCAAAATAAACATGAACGTGTTTGTGTGTTTAAGTAATCGACAGTCTCACAGGAGGAGGAGAAGGAAAATGGACAGGAGACAAACTTTTAAATTCAGAAAATGAGCTATATATTTACACAACGTTCTGTGGTTACCCACTGGAGGAAATAGTAATTGCCTAGTAAAGTTACTTGCACTCTTTGGGTAGTTTATAGATTTAGTGGTATTTCAGGGAGGCTGAGATGATGTTTACTCTGTGTCCTGAGGAAGGGAACTTTTCAGGACCTCTGACCCAATAAATCTGTTCTCCTCGGTACTCAGTAGCTGCCTGCCTTTAGCTACCATTCCTCTCTCCTCCATCTTGCACATTACTGACTGCAGTCTTATCAGTCCAAACCTTCGCATCTACTGTTCTGATAGGTTTGATTACCAGCTATCTCCTATCGCAGCCTGCCTGGTAGAAGTTATTTTGTGAGTACATGCCTGCTACATTTCCAGATTTTTATCTAATATTGAAAGTGCATCAGTTGTCAGGAGTGCAAAAGGCATATTAAGTTAATTCTAAATCAGACTAGTCACTCTTATGAACAGTAATAGATTAAAAAAAAAATTACTCTGTTGCTGTCAAAATGTAAGGTATGTAAAAATTTTTCTATTTAAATGAAAAGCATTCTTTATTTTAAATCCCCTCTCTCCCATAGTTTTTCTTGAAGAAAACACTTTCCTATGAATGTTTTTACCTCATGATAGAAAAAGTGTATTTCTTATATCTAGTCATAATTTCCCATATTCCATCTTGTGTTTGTTGCCTCTCATCCTACTACTTTACACCTCTGAAGAGGATCTGGCTCCATCTTCTCTGCAACCTCTGTTCAGGCAGTTGTGGACAGTGACAAGGTCTCCCTGAACTTTCTCAGGGCTGAAGGGGCCCAATTCCTTCAGCCTTGGATGATCCAGGTCAAATGAAACATACAAAAAGTACTTCCAAGCTGTAGACTTGGAGATTTTAGGCTTGGAGACCCTTTAACCATGCACTGTTGTATACATACCTCTTAGATCATGTAATTTAAGTTATTCTGAATAATTTAATGGAAAAAAAATGAACATGTTCTAAAAGAGGGACAAAAGAGAAACAAAACACTGACAGTTCTTCAGATTCATTTACTGAATATTAGAGATCCTAGAGGAAGCACTGAGTGGAGAATATACTTCATGTTTCTCTAGTTTAGCAAAGTTTACTCTTCTAGATGTCAGTGTAGGATCAACGGTTGATCCTGAAATTTTACAGCTCTGGACGTGTTTCAAATAAGCTTGAAATTGTTACCTTGGTTTCAAAATGTAGCTTGCCATTCAAAAACCTTTCACCTCCCTCAAGGAAATGGAAGACTTAAATATGAAAGAGTCTTTTACTGCCACGTGGAGGAACTGCTCTTTCTCTCTCTGATAGAATCTGTCTCTGGGGTCCTGGGCAGAAAATCAAATGTGTGTACACTGAGGGAATGTCACAGATTCCAGCTTTTTATACGCTTAGTCACAGAGGTGTTTGATTGACATGCCTTGGCTCCACTGAGAAGCCGAGAGTGGTGTGTCATCCCTTCCCCCACAAAAGTAATGAGGAAGTTTTCGCGTGCTTAGGGGAAAGGGAAAGGAAGACGGCGGGGTCTCAGCCCTGGTGCCGCCATCTTAACCCATTACACCATGAGCCAGCAATGTGCCCTTGTGGCCAGTACCTTGAGGTGCATTAAGAAGACTGTGGCCAGCAGGTCGAGGTTCTCCTCTTCCTCTACTCTGCCCTGGTGAGACAACATCTGGAGTACTGTGTCCAGTTCTGGGCTCCCCAGTACAAGAGAGACGTTGACTTACTGGAATCATAGAACTATAGAATCACAGAATGGTTTGCGTTCAAAGGCACCATAAAGATGATCCAGTTCCTACTTCCCTGTCATAGATAGGAATACCTTCCACTAGACCAGGTGGCTCAATGCCTCATCCAACCTGGCTTTGAACATTTCAAGCAAAGGTTCATCCACAAGTTCTCTGGGCAACTAGAGTGCATTCAGCACAGGGTCACTAGGATTATTAAGGGACTGCAACACCTTTCATATGAGGAGAGATTGAGGGAGATGGGATTTAAGCCTTAAGCAGTGAAGGCTCAAAGTGATCTTGTCCATATATATAAATACCTGATGGGAAGGAATGAAGAAGAACCCATACTCTTCTCAGCAATATCCAGTGACAGGACAAGAAGCAATGATTACAAATTGAAACACATGAAATTCCATGTGAATGTGAGAAAATGCTTTTTTCCTTGCAAAGGTGATCAAACACTGCAACAAGTTGTTCAAAGTCTGTGGAGTCTCCATCAATGGAGAGAGATACTCAAAACCTTACTGGACACAGTCCTGGATAGCCTGCTTTGGCTGACCCTGCTTGAACAGGGTGTTGGACTAGATGATCTCAAGCGATACCTTCCAGACTCAAAGATTCTGTGATTCTGTTTTCCCCTTCTAGCTCACCAGCCCATTCTTTGGTATAAACCTTTTATATTTTCCTTCAGGTAAAAGTCACATTATTAAAAAAAAACTAAAATAAAATAAAATTATAGGTATTTTGAAGCTACTATTGCATGAAACACAGGCAAATTGAGCTTTTCCTAAACGTAGGAGATAATACATGGACCATAGGATCTGGACTGATTTTCTTCAAACATTTTTCTTTTATCCTAATGTGTGACCCAGATGTATCATACTCACTTTGTTTATGTTATATCCCTTGAGGGATGCTGTAGTACTTGCCCAGATAAGATTCTTATTGTTCATAGGAGTAGCAAAGGAACTCTGACAGCAGTTTTTTGCTTGAATAAACACATACACAGCATCTATACAGAGTTGTAGCATTTTTGAAAGTCATCTTTACATGCCCGCTATCCCAGCTTCAACTCTTACCTATAGCTGTAACCAGAGGGTAGGAGCATGAGACTCTGGTATTTTTAAGGTAATCATTCAGACATACTGAAGTTCTTCAAATGTTCAAGATCACCTTAAATCTTGTATAACAAATAACTTGCTAGAAAACCTGGAGTCGTTTAAGACATTATGTGCTGTACATGCAATATAGCAGAATGAATGACAGCGTTTGTCATAGATGACATATATTTTCCTTTTGAGGTTAGACCACCATTTACTTTAATCAATTTAATTAAATGGAAATAGTGGTATAATCCCTCAGGGAGAGCGTACTTCACTTATGAAGTATTCCATCAAAAATATTTGAAATCTAAGCATTTTTCCCACAGTAGATGTGAAAAGCATATTTAAATATGAACTCCCAGAGCTGAAATGCAATTTACCTGCTGTGTCAAAAATGGCAGCTTTTATAGTGCAGACACAGGATAAAAAAGTGAGCACAGCGAATTTATTTGCATATCAAGTTCTTTTATAATTGTATGTCATAATTTCACAACAATTTATAAATTCACGAAAGCTATATGATATTAGATAATAATTTGCCTTAACGACACACTAAACATTACTTCAGGAAATGGTTTTCCATTTTCTTGAGATTAATTTGTTATGGAGAAGATAAAGTTCTCAGAATAATGTTTGTTCATAATTCAACAAATTATTACAAAATTTGGGTGTTATTTTCTACGATGATACAAAAGTCTAAAAACAACATTTCGTAGTTAAGAGATTATGGGTAGGGATGTCAGAATTGTAAGTGATGATACTTACAGGCTGTAAGTAAACTGTATGCCAAAGTTTTTCATATAAATTACTTTTAGATTTTACTTTGTATATAAAAATTTTAAATAAATTTAAAAAAGAAATAGTTTAAAGCAATTATCATAGAATAATCATAGAGTCATAGAATACAAAGTGTCTTCGAGGATCATTTGGTTCAACCTTTGTTGGCAAAAGCCCAGTCTAGATAAGATGGTCCAGTACCCTGTTCAGCCAAATTTTAAGTGTCCAATGTTGGGACATCCACCACTTGCCTGGGGACATTACTCCAATGGCTGTTCTCATTGTGACAAATTTTCCTTGTGTACAATCAGAATCTCCCCAGGAGTAATTTGTACCCATTACCTCTAATTTTTTCTACGTGACTCTTCCCCATTGTAAAAAAGGAGTCTCCATCTTCTTTGTAGCCACCCTTTAAGCACTGGAACATGGTTATAAGGTCTCCACTAAGCCTTCTTAAGGCTGAACAAATCCAGTTCTCTCAGCCTTTACTCATATGGCAGCCTCCCATTATTTGATCATCTTTGTGAACCTTCTCTGGACCCTCTCCAGTCTGTCCACATCTTTTTTGTGTGGTGAGGACCAAAACTGAACACAGTGTTCAAGACGTGACTTGGCTGAGTAGAGTGGGATAATGACTTCTTTACCTCTGCTGGTGATGGCCTTGTTGGTGCAACCCATCATCCTTCTGGTTTTCTTTGCCACAGCAGCACACTGTTCACTTATATTGAATTTGTTGTCCACTAGGACCTCCAGGTCCCTTTCCAAAATGCTGCTTTTCAGCCAGGTAGATCCCAGCCTGTGCTGCATTCCTGGATTATGTTTTCCCAGGTGTGAGACTTTACACTTGTCCTTGAACTTGATACGGTTTTTTGTTAGCCCACTCTTCCAGCCTATCCAGGTCTTCCTGTAAGGCAACTCTCGTCTTTAATTCCCCACTCAGTTTGGTATTATCAGCAAAATTCATCAGTGTACACTTGATCCCATTTTCCAGATCTCTTATGAAGACATTAAACAGCGTTAGGCCCAATATTAATCCCTGGGAGACCCTACTTGTGACAGGCTGCCAGTTTGAAAAGGAGCTATTTACCACCATCCTCTGGGTGCAGCCTGTCAGCCAGCTCCCCACCCACTGCACAGACCACTTGTCTAGACCGTAATGCATCAGTTTCTCTAGGAGGAGGCTGTGGGGAACCATATTGAAAGCCTTGGAGAAATCCAAGCAGAAAACGTCCACAGCTCATCCCACATCAACCAAGGAGGTTATTTTGTCATAGAACTTATAGACAAATTATTTGGAAGACTAAATTTTCAATTATTTTAATTAAACACAAGTTTAGGAAAAGTTTTTTGAACTGCTCAGTTATGCTTTGCACCACAAATGAGACAAATCATGATGTAGAGGATATAATGAACTAGAAATTACAAAGTGAGTTTACAGGAATGGTGATCTCTTTCTGATTTGGTTTGGTTAATCTGTATAGCTCTAAAAAAAAGAGAAGAGGAGGAGTAAGATGGAGGACCAAAAGGCCCCATGGGTAAAATCCAAGTAGCTGAAAACAAGATTCCCTGCCACATAGTCTGTCCTGTAACCAGATCTGGTCTCTTAAACTATCTAATTTTCTTCCCAAAACTCTGAAGTTTTGTACACGGGGAGGTCACAAGGCTACTAGTTGTACTGGAAATATTTTAGAATCACAGAAACATTTGGGTTGGAAAGAACTTTGAGGGGTTATCTGGTATAACTCCTCTCTCAGATCAGGGTCAGCTTTGACATTAGAGCAGGTTTCTCGTGGTCATGTACAAACAACTACCATGTACCCCCAAGGATGGAGATTCTACAGCTCCTCTGGGAAAACTGTTCCTGGTTTATAACATTCACATGGGGACATTTTTCTTCCTTACATTTAATCAGAATTTCCCTTGCTGCCTTTGGCCAGCTCCTTTAACAGATTTGGACTGTCCCAGTTATTGGGACATTCAATCAACTTTAATGCATTATTTTTAGTGAAGCAGGAGTCAATACACGGAAGGTACAGAAACTTAATATTTTAGTAGTACTTTACAGAAAACATGCATATTAATACAAGTACACCTCAGCCTCTTGACATCCTGGAGATTATTACAGCTTTGGCACTCTTATTACTGTTTGCCAATTTAATCCACTTTGGGAAGAATCTAGTGTGCCCTTTATAGTGTCTGATAAATAGGAAGTTATATAACTGATAAGAGAGAGCCTTTTTGGTATCTCTCTTACAGTCTTAACCAGAAATACACACACAACTTTGTCAAAACGCTTGGTTTTGTCTTGCTCATTGTCTGTCTTGCTTTTTTGCAAAGTTTTGTACCCTATCCCCCGAAATATAAAGTTTTAAAGAGGAAAAAATACCCAACACTCAAAAACCCCGAAGCTTTGCTCCTAATCATTAAAGCAATAACAATACTGTCATTGTCAGTGTAGAGGCAAAGCAGGAAAAAAGAAGTGCAATTAAAGAGACTATCACAAGATATTTTGGGAAGTAAAAGTAACAATATACACAGAATTATCTCTGCATTATCACTACATGGATCTCAAATAGGGAAACAGTCTCTGAACAAAGTCTGATGATGGTACGATGATGTTTACCTGATGGATAATGCCTTCTGATTAGGAATGTTGTTTGCTGTGCATTGATTTCAGTCTGTATTTAATCAATGCTGTGGAAGAGAAAAAGAACAGATGTTTCTTAAAGATACCAATTACCCATGGGGCTTAAGACTGAGGTAAAGAGAATTAGGACTATGAGTTATGTGGATCACAGTAATTCCTTTTCTCTCAAGACTACCTAGGTACTTCTTTTGCTGCCTAGCATTAGCAGGCTTTTCATACAGAGCTTTAAACTCTTTAAGACATAACATTCAACTAGCAGGTTTGCTACAGGGTAAGAAGCCCCCTGGTGATCCAGTTCTTGCCTTTGTGTGTTAGCTTAACCTCAGCAGTGAGATTCTAGTAAAGTGTATTAAGATAGCTGTCCATGTTCATGAAGGATGTGGTTATAAATTTGCTGTTTGAATCTGAGTGGTCTTATTTTTTTTAAGAGGAATTCTAGAATAAACCTCTCTCTTCTGTTAATTTTGTGTCCCTGTCTTAGATTTATTTAAGGGGCAGCATTCTTCACTTTGGTGGATAGTGTTTCCTGGTGGGTAGCATTTCTGGAAGATAGGAATACATGAGTGACTGTTTCTCTTCACATGTTACCTCAGTGTAGGTTTGGTTTTTCAGCACTTCTTTAGACAGTGTCTTTTGTCTACACAGTTAACTTGTTTGAACCATTTTGTGTTTGTAGCTTTCAAAATTTTCTCATCTAAGAGTCATTAATGATTTCAGCAGAGAAATTCTTGCTAGATTTGTCTACTTAAAACATGCATCTCTGGGAACTGCAGAGGGGTGGGATCACTTTTTTATCTAGAAGCTCTTGCACCATATACTAGTGCTAAATCAACAGATGATCGTCTCTATGCATGCTTGGGATTGATAGATACTCATCTGAATTTTTATTTAAGAGCTATATAGGTTATTGAACTGCATGCACATTTTCAGAGGTTTTAGATAGGATTTAATATTTTGCTTTCATCAATATAGTCAAAACAATTTCTTTTTTTTTTGCTCAAGTGATGCATTTGGAAAAAACACTTTTTTATTTGTAGAAAAAATATTGGAAAGTGAGTGAAGTACATTGTATTAAATGACTCCTGCTTCAAGCATTTTTCACTACATTTTGACTTTTTAAAATTACTTATTCTTTATATTAACTGAAGATTTTGTTCCACTATCTATTTATATAATGTAATACCTAATGTAATATATTTAAAACAGCTTCTGAATGTTAGTGCCTCTAAATATATAACACAAAATATCTAGAAATTAATTTTTTATCAAATAACCCTAATTAAACATAATCTTGATAATTAGAGTTCAAAAAACACTTCATACATATACCCTCCAATCTTTGAATTAATTACATGCTCTGTGTGTACTTAGGCTGTCCAATCTGTGGAAAGTAATGGTTTCCTTTATTTACGCTTTCTGAATGATGCACATATTAGTATAATGGGTGTCATACTGAGATGCTAATAACATTCCTGCAGGTTTTCTCTTTGTGGATAAAATATTTTTACAAATTTTACAGATTATGCCACTTTCTTACTTTGAAGGGGGATTTTTCTCGCTGGAGAAGACTTTACAATATATTATAATTAAATATAAATATAAATAAATCTAGTTGTTATTCATGGTTCATAATTATAACATGTAACTCTGATAAAGTAAAAAACATATCCTCCCACACCATTTTTCTTGCCTTCAAACTGTGAAAAAAATTTATAAATACTTATAAGCAAAGTTCCATGAAGGGTTAGAAGGCGAACCTGTTAAACACATCAAAGGCTATTAAATTACATTACAAGACCAAGAAACATAAGACAGTAATATGTTGTGGAAAAAATTCTGACATAGTTCTCAGGAGACATCACCAGCTTCTGCTTTTTCCATCTGTTCATCTTTGCACAGCTTGGCCCTTACTCCTTTAATGTGACTTTGGAAACCACAGACTTGTTCAGTGATCTCTTTTTTTTCTCTAGTATGCAACCAGCTAAAAGGACTTTGGAAATAGTTACAAGGTTCTGCAGTGATACTCGAGCTGGCTCTGAATGGATTAGCTGTAGGTTTAGAAACAAAATACACAGGCATTGAGGTAGCCCAGCAACACATGAACTCCTGAGCTCATGTATGCTAATTAGCCTTAGAGAGAAGCAGTGCTAATTAGTCTGCATGGAATGACCCAATATTACTACTTCTGAGACCTGATATTCAATTATATGTATGGTGTGGCTGTTTTCACATACAAGTTTTTTTCATATTTCTCTCTAGAGTGGCATGCATTATACAGAATAGACAACCTTACAGATTTACCACTCCACCAAACATGGTTCTTCCCTTCTTCCTTTTTACAGCTTAATTCTTGCTTTTTGTTTCATGTGTCTGTCAGTCACAACCAGCCACCCTGCACGACCTATTTGGTTTTCATTTGTGTCTGTTCTTTAATTCTTCTTACTGCAAACAATGTTATCATGGCCCTGGTTATATTCTCTGTTTCTTCACCAGATGGACACCATCTAAAGCTCTGAAAACTGCTGCCCATTTGTTTCACCAATGAAAGCAGTAAATGATTGGAAAAACAAATGGTCAACACCATTACTTTGCAGGGTCCTAAGAAGGATAATACTCTAGGGACTGCCTGCAGTCTTAAAAGACTGAGCAATCTAAGCTAAGATTAGGAAAAATACTTTTACTGGAAGTTGAGCTCTGATATATGTTGGCATGTTCACATTGCGTATCGTGTTGAATCATTTGCTTTAAACAAATTATTTCTGTGTTTCACCTGAACAAGTAAAATGTGCAAAGAAAGTCTTGGAAGTTACCTTCTAGTCTAAGTCAGTAAAATGGAATTCTCTAAACATCTAGAAAGGTTTCTGAAATACAGACTTGCAACTTAATTAGATCTAGTGGAGGCTATTCTTTAAGAGTAATAGAGGATTTTATTGTTTTGTTAAAAGCAGTAGAATCAAAAAGCTGGTTAGAAGCAATGGAGAAACTCAAATAATTTCTTGAATTTCTTTTTGTCCGTTTTCAATTTTTCAGTAGCCCTATATGTAGTCCAGTATGGGCCAACAGCACATCAGGAACATACAGAGATGTAATTGAATTCATCTCTAAAACCAAACCCATAGGCCTTGAGAAGCTGATCAGCAAAAATTCTTGCCAAAATCCATGGAGAAAGAAAAGATCCTTTACGGCATGATTCAGCATCCTGCATTTACTCACATAAATGCATTCTGGACTTGGCCCACCAAGAGAAAGAAGGTATAGGGTAAATAATTTCCAAAGCATATTGTCACCATTTGTCAATACTTCCCCATCATTATACATGTTCATTTATAAAAAATCTAATTTATCAGGGTATCAGCTTGGTAGAAAAAGTCTTGGTGGTCCTGGTGGACATAAGCCAGCAACATGTCCTTGTGGCAAAGAAAGATAACAATGTCCTTCCTGGGCTGCTTAAGGAGGAGTGTTGCCATCAGGTCAAGGGCGGTGATCCTTCCCCTCTATTTAGCACCAGTGAGGATTCTCTTGGAGTACTGTGTCCAGTTCTGGGTTCCTCAGTGCAAGAGAGACGGGGAACTACTGGAGACAGTCCAGTGAACGGGCCACTGAAGTGGTTAAAGGACTAGAACAGCTCACATATGAGGAACAGCTGAGAACTGGGACTGTTATAGCCTAAAGAGAAGGCTCAGGGAGGATGCTATCAACGTATATAAATAGCTGAAAGGAGAGTGCAGAAAGGACAGAGCCTGGTTGTTTTCAGCAGTGCCCTGTGACAGAACAAGAGAAAATGGGCACAAATTGAAACATGGGAAGCTCAGTCTCACCATGAGGAGAAACCTTCTAACTGTGAGGGTGACTGAGCACTGGCTCAGGTTGCCCAAAGATGTTGTGGAGTCTCCCTCCTTGGAGATATTCAAAAGCCATCTGGAATGTAGTCCTGGGCAACTGGCTATATGTGGCCATGCTTGAGCAGAGGGATGAACTGGGTGACCTCCAGAGCTCCTTTCCAATCTCAACTGTCCTCTGGTACTGTGACATTATGACCATATGATAAGAAACACACATTTGCATATCTAAAGATAAAATAAAAATGAAATATAATTATTCTGTTATTCATGAATCTTTCTGGCTGACAAAAGCTCTTTAAAACCTATGCTTGCTGCAGAAGTTCCATTGGCTAAGGAGGAAAAAAAATTCTAAAGGGGGCAGGGCAGAAAGAAGTACATGAATATCTCAGTTGTGTTGTTGCTTCATCATACAGGAGATATGAATTAACAAAAACAGTATGAAAAGCCTCCCAGTGGCAGCAGTTTTCTCTTCCAGAAACAGTTATGAATGACAATCTTAAGCTCTGGTATAAGTGATCTTATAAAGCTTTCCCTTCCAAAATGTTTCTCTGGAAAAACATCTGTTCATATTGTGGTAATGGAAACCAAAAGGTGTGGATGACAAACCTGGATGTTCACATGCCACGGTGCTTTGAAGCTCACATTCGAAGAAATTTCCCTTCACCTCAGTGTGCCGTTAACCCCACTTATTCTGGGTTAAATCAGTATCTGGTTTGTTGACTTCTCAAAATTCAGTGATTTATTCTGGTTTAACTCTGCTTCTACCTTAAATTTCAACTAACTCATTTTCTGTGAAATGAATGCCTGAACTCTTAATCTGAGAAGTTTTTTCTATACTGAGTAGTTTTTACCCTCATGGTACTTATGCCATCTGTCTGTCAATGTTGTCTTCTGGTTTTTCATCTGGATTTTGTTCCCAAGGAACATACTAAAAATGTACTCACTGGGGAATACAAAAAGGGTGATGAATCATGACAGTTTTACCCTGGCCTGGCAGTGGGTCTTATGTCATAGTAACTCTTTTCCACTTGTCTTTTCTATCATACCCTAAACAGCTATAATATCAATCCTGCTTATAAGGTAATATCTGTATATATTACAAAATTGACTGCAAATACTATTTCCGTCATACTTGATGACGAAGAGTTTAGGGCAGTTTAAAGTGGACATAGTGGCATATCAGACCTTTCTACTTAGAACCTCTTGAAATTAATTAATTTTCAATAAGTGACACAGCCACCAGGAGTGCAATTCACCTGATCTTTGTGCTCATCTTTTGAGTACCCCTGCACCTCTAGGCTAGTTTTCGGGGTATCCTTTATTTCCCTGGAGAAACTAAGCAAGTTTAGAGCGTTACTCATTATATACAAGATTTCCCCCTGAAAAAAAGTCTGATGACTCATGTCTTTAAAATTACTATTTCTTCCCACTAAAGAAAAAAGCGACCAATTTAGACATAAATATTTACAGGACAGATGCAGTTCAAGCACAGATTAAATGAATCCTGCTATATGTAGCCAAACAGATTCAGTTTGAAACTGGTCACTAAAGAAATTTGTGACACTGAACGTATGGATATGCTTTGGGATGTACTTAAATAGTCTTAAACCCTGGCATGACTGAAATGGCATTAGAGAGTGAAGAGAGAGTGAGAATAATGGAAAGTTTTAAAAGAGCCAATTGCACACACAAGCTGGTAAAAATTTGCAAATTTTTAAGATGTAAGCTTGGAATGCAGGTCAAGCAGCTTAAACTGGCATTTCCTACAGTTTCCATGTGTTTTCTTGGACATTTTGCTGTTGAATACACCACATCTATATTGATATGGTGAATGGACTGAGCTATCAGATAAGCAATATCACAAGTATCTGTTCCCTGCGTGGGAAACTGTTGTTTTGCTGATGTCTCAAACATTGCCACCGATAATAGGACATTTCTTACAAAGAACTATTGCCTGTCGGCTGGTGGTTGTGACATGTCCCATCTATAAGCAACAGGATGCCTCGCGCTTGGGAAAGATGAGCACTCACCCCTTGCTAATGTCTCAGACCTTGAGAAACTGGGTGTCTGTGGCAATCCGCCTTGGAAACAAGGACCAATAACCACAAATGTAACCTTGACCATCGCATGTTTCGCATGCTTCTTGCTACCCTTTCTGTGAATCAGGAAACAGCTAGTCCGAGTTGCACTGATACTGATAAGGGAGAATTTTGTCTTGTGGAGAGTGCTTGAAGTTGCTAATGTGCTATTACTGAATTGGATGGAACCATGAAATTATCTGTGTGCTGAAGGTGTATAAAAGAAGGTAAAAGTGAACAGCTTTTGCCCTCCTGAGAAGGTCCACTACCCAGGCTACAAGGAACTCGTGACCAACGGGATGCCACTGGATCCTCGTGGGTGACTCTCACGCGCTCTGATATCTTGCTTATTTTTTATTTACTTTTCTATCTTTCTATCTTCTACTCTATGCCTATATATATATCACCTATAGTGAAAGTAAAGTAATGACTATTCGAAACCAACATTTGACCTCATTTATGTCTTAATCTCACCGGGGGGAAATGACGAACCATCTTATTTTAGTGTCATCACTGCCCTATTTGGCAGATTTAAGTTAAAAGTCATAACTAAATCAAAAATATTTTAAATCTGAAGATTTTTGTCAGTTTTGTTTCAATACCACACTTGGCAACTTCTGTCATAGTGGTTGATCTGTTAATTAAGAATAATTTGTGCAAGACTGTCCTTTCTTCTGGTCATAATATGCTTACAAAGTGGTTATTAAATCTGATAAAATAGAGGTTTTTTCAGTTTCGTAAGATTTTAAGGAAAACTTTATAAATGTTACTTTTTTTTTAACTTTCAGAGATTTTCTCTTTAAACAATGTTATTGATCCTCTGAAGATACTTTATTGTTTTTGGAACCTACTGGTTATAATTATTTCTATATACAGATTATCCTGAGGAAATTATCTGAAATGCTTGAGAACAATATGGAAATCGTGCTAGGAGCTCTTTAGGAGGTAGGCAAAGAGTGAAAAATTACCAAGGAATAAAGAGACTAATCAGAATATTTCCTCATGCTGTCTTGTAAAATCTAATGACTTTTCAAATTTGTTGTAGGCATGATTGTACAAGGCACAGTAAATACAGTCATAGAATATTTTATTTTCAGTATCTATGTAGAATGTTATTAACTCCATATATTCACTCTTTATTTATGACTTGCTATTTTCTTTTCGTTTTTAAAATTCCAGCCTGTACTGGTGTCTCTAAATTTTAGATGTATGAGGCAGCTGAACAAATAAAAATGATTAAGCTGAATAATTATTATTCAACTTAGAAAAAGAATGTATAAATATCTCTCCTTCTCTCTACAGTCTCCAAAACACTCTTAACTTAAATTGTATTATACATCTCAGGAGCTTCAGGCCTTCTTCACTAGTAAAAATGTAATAGGGAAGATGGCTATCCACTTGGGGCAACTCTTTACAACCCCTGTGAAATTCTTAAATGCAAGGTTATTAGTGAAGCCATCCAGATTATCAGTTTGAAAATTATGTTTCTATTTTATTTTTATGAAATTCCCACAGGCTAAACTTTTGGATAAGGGGAATGACTCTTAAAGAAGGGATTTATGAAGACATGAACACTAAAAAAAAAAAAAAAAAAATTAGGCTATGGTTCATCATCATACACTTGCTAATTGAACCAAAGATATGCAACTACAGATCCAATGTAAACATGTACAAACATTGTACTTGAGGAATCTTTGTGTTTGCTTGAGGTTCTCTTGTCTGACAAGGTGCCTGTATTTGAACTTCTGATCTGTTGGTATTCTAATGTACACAGGAGATAAAAGTTTATCTGTGCATTTTTGACAGAAAATCGGTTTTCAGTAAAAGTTTCTGTGACTATCAAATCACTTACACTTAAAAACTTAGTCTGCAGCAGTATCAGTGTTTATCTAATACGATTCAGCAACACGAATACCAGAAAACTTCACATTTTTTCTTTTTAAATCTTTTTACCTTACATTTCTACTTAAGAGATTATTTTTGGTTTGACTTCTGTTTTTTCATTCTAGTATTACTCAGTTTAATAATTGCTTTACTTCATCATTGCCTTTTCTTCATTTTATTTTTCTGAATTAACAACAGGCACTTCAAGATTCTGCTTATTTACAGAAATCACAATTCTATGAAAACATCTCTGTTAAAAAAGAAAAAAAAAAGTAAATCTTTAGCATTTTAGTATCCCTTATTCTGAGGAACTTCTAATGCAGTTATTAGTATTCTTGGTACTCAAGTGATAGTCAACTAGGGTGTTTTGTAACTGAACAAAATCTATGAAGTGAATCAATGACAGGGTTTTGAAATTAAGACTGTTACTATTTTTTGTGAATGAATCAAACTTGTAGGCCTGTTAATTTATTCCAGAATTTTCTTTTGCTTTTCTAGGCTGTACTTTTCTTTTAATTATATCACTTACTCTAGTAGGCATTTCTAATTAAGGCTGTTTTGTCTTGATTTACAACATACAAATGTGCTCATCTGGAATCTGCTTAAAGCCAAAAATAGTAAATCATTATCAATCAACAGTTTATGCCACAGTACGTAATGAGAAAAAATTGATTTCTTAGTGGTAATTACTAAACATTGAGACAGATGTGTTATTAAAAAAAGTCCTCCTAGCAGTATAGTACTGACATAGCCACTCAAAGCAATATCATGATTTCTCCAAAATCCTCAGAAGATATTTATGGAACTTCTGCTTATATATAAATTGGGTTAAAGAAAATGTGCTTCATATATTGTTAGGCATATATGGTAAAAAGAGATTGTTAATCTCTCTTAATAGCTTCCATGGACTTTTAATACAGCAAGGCATGTAAGAATAATCTTAAATCATTTAGCTAAAACTCTTGAACAAATGCTTAACTTAAAGTATGAATTTTGACACTTTGATGAATAGATATTTTTTCTGAATAAAATTCTATACAGCATGTATATTTTTTCATATATGTTCATAAATTATCTTAATTCTCACCAAGCTGAAAAATAATTGCTTAGTTAAAGAAGAACATATAATATAATCTTTGTATATAGAAAAAAGAGTTTGCATATTTTAGATTTTGAATTGGAAGTGGTACATAAATTTACTCCAAACCCTGACAAAAATTATTAGAGAAAGATATTCTGTTGACAACACAAAATATTTAAACAAGTTTGATTGATTCGTTTGAAATCTGATGCAGTACTCACCTAACTTGCCATTTTATCAACTCTGGCATATCTGTATCTGAGAAAACACAAAGACAATAATGATCTTCAACTTCACTGTCTGTTAGAAAATATAGTTTATTCTTCTTTGGTGCTTTTATATATCTATTGTCACTAGAGGTTCAGTAAGTGCACAAGTGGCCTTTTTAATATATGGAGCATATGAAGAAGGCTCATCATTGGTTGCTTAGCAGATAAATAGACAAGTTAGTATATAATATGTAATTAATTCCCTGATGAATGTTTTCTTTACAAAAGTCACGACTAAGAACATGAAAATTATTCACCCCGGTTCTGTTAAATCATCCAACTTTGTGAATGGATACAGTAAGCTTTAGATATGAGTTATGTGTTGCCATGCAGCAGTATTATTGATGTGAGCCTGAGTTCTGCTGAGATCACCTTTTCAAAGGTCCCAGTAGATTCGGGTTAGTACTATTGTGAAGGAGTCAGGGCAATTCTATCAAACAGAATTGCTTGATATTGTCTTGTGCAAAGCACTGTAATAAAATAACAAATACTAAAACTGAAAGAAACTTTTTGGATTTTATAGCTTATGTTTGTTCCCAGTGGTGACTCAGATGCTACATTTCGGGTGAGAATGTGAAGAATTCCACTCAGTATTTTCCCATGGAAAAAATTACATTAACTAATTTTTGTTGAGAATAACTTCCTTTCTCTGCTCAGATTTTGTTCTACATTTCTTGGATTCAGAAAATTTCACAGGCTTTCAAAGTCAGTTCATATTTAATAAACCATGAAGAAAAACCTTTATATATAAAGTTGTTATGAAGAGAAGGAATTTGGTTTCAGCAGTACATACTGCCATTTCCTGAACTATAGAATTGATCATAAACAAAAGGGATTAGGACCTTTCCCATTTACTAGACTTGAGGCCCAGAGAATATCTTTATTTGGAATGTGCTATTTCAAATAAAATACAGGTACACTAGCTGTGCCCAGCAATACAGTCAAGTATTTGGCTTTGCATTTTATGTTATTTCTTTAAGTTTTATAATTGAATAGAACAGCATGTATTATCAACCAGGCATAGAATATGGTTGATCTCAGAAATTTGCTTGAGGTGTATTTTGTAGCATAGTATTAAGTGTAACTTGTTCTGTGAACTGACTCAGAATGTAACTGGAAGGAAAAATAAAGATAAAGAGCAAAGAGTATATTCTACAGCTACAGAAACAATGTAGTGAGTTGTCATAATTTCATGTAAGATAAAACCGTATAGACAGGTATTATCCCTTCCCAATGATGAATGCTTAATGACAGAACCGATGATGAAAGATTTTGTACTTTTTATCCTTTAATAGCAATTTGGGGGACAGGGGCGATGTATGCGAGTGGTGTTGGTATTTTTTCTTGTTTTAATTATTTCATCCGGATCAGATAGTAAGTATTTAAATATAAAGACTATGTCTAATTGACATATCATATAGTAAAAGTTAATGGTGATTGGAGAGTTTAAGTTTTTGCAATGTAAAGAAGAATTTAAATCTTGCTAAAATATGCAGTCAGGCATGAGACTTGCAATAGAAGTCTTATGTGTAACCAAATTTGCAGGGCACACTGGGCACTGCAGATGCTCAGCATTTATCAGGATGAAGTCTTAAGTTGGCTTTGGTTTTCTAGTACTTGGAACGTTCATTCTCATACTCTAGCTATTTTCTGGCCTTTCATGTTTTCCCTCTGATTTGGATACTTGTTTTCTGTTTAAAAACTTTTCTTCTGATACTTCTTCAGTTTTATTTGAAAGCTCAATAGGCCTACGAGTTGTTTCTTCTTACCTTTTGACCCACTAAACTGAATTTTTCACCCCCGTTTATCTCTAGTAAACTATTCTCTGATACGCTCTCACTCTGGCTCTGGAGATTGACTGCCCCTTTTGTATTTGTTCAGTGCTGGTGAAGAAGTCCCTTTCTGAGTGCACATTGCCTTAAGCTATTGTGAAATGGATAGAGCCAGAAAAATAGTCTCCATTTGTTGAAAATCATACTAGGTGATCCAGCCTTTTTTCTTTTCTCTTTCTTTTTTTTTTTTTTTTCCCCCCTTCCCAGGCAGACAAAAGGTATTTTTCTTCCAAGGAAGAGGAGAGGAAAAGACACTTGGTATTTTCAAGAATTTATTTTTAAAGTTGATATGTAATAAAAGCCCAGCTAGTCTGTCTTTTGTTGCGGAATATATTGTTATTAAATATAATATCAGCCATTAGTGCTGTTGTGTTTGTCCTCTAACTTCTCTTTGGAAGCAATAGGTAAATGCACCAGTCTATCTTTTAGAAATCAAATTTAAAATGTTGTCACCCATTTAAAAGACTTAATTTTTCATCAAGCCTTTAAGGCAGGAAAACAAAAATACATTGAATAAAAAAGTGGTGTAGAATGCTACACGAGAATATTTATAGACCACAATATCATCAGAATGGCACTGCTGTGCAAATAAATAATAACAGTTGCAATTTATCAGACTAGGCATGATGAATTTAATTCATTGATATGTTATGTCTATTTTGAGTTCTTTCATCAGTGTAAACCAACATAGGCTACACCAGCTGTGAATTACCAAACTGGTGTAAAAATCACAGCATAATTTTGAGTTTGAATGAATTATTTAAAAATAATTTCATTATTGTTGTCTGCTTACTGGCTAAAAAGTGACAAAACACATCTTAAGTTTTAAACAGTAAGTTAATTTCTATTTACACATCTGTTGTACTATCAACAGTTCTGTTGAATAAATAGCGTCATGTCTGATATACTTGTCCTGGGTGCAGCTAGCATAGAGTTAATTTACACAGCCAGTATAGCTGGATGGAACAAAAGGATACTCTATACCATACTGATGTCATGCCCAGCACATATATGGGGGCTAGCCAGAGGGAGGGGCATGGTTTTCAAGGGGTGGCTCCATGCCAGTGAGCAGCGCGATGTATATCACTCACTTTATTATTGTTCCCTCTCTCTGTTCAAGTAAACTCTCCTTATCTCAACCCATGCGGCTTTGCTTTGCCTTTCTGTTTCATTTCCCCCACCTCTGGGGAGGATGACAGAGCAAGTGAGCAGCTGTATGGTGCTTAGCTGCCAGCTGGGTTCAGACCACCACAATACTCTACATAAACAGAATTAGGCTCACTGATTTCCTGCAATTCTATTTATCCACTTGTAGCATATATAGCTGTAATGCCTTTCCTGCGAAACCTTGACTATAATATGCAGAGGACATTATGGATTAAAATCTGACTATCATTGTGTACTATATTGTCTGTGTTGAATAAAACAGGTGGTTAGTGAATGTAATGCCAGAAAAACAATAAATGATGGGTTTTTATTGCTTAGCCCTTCAATGTTCAAAAAATATTCAGCGCTGAAAAATGTGCAATAGTACCTAGTTTATTCTTTATTTTAAATGGTTGCAATATTTAATAATAATAAAAAAGTAAAACCTTTTTTGCTTATTCCTGGGCTTAAACTACCTTATTACTCAACATGAAATGACACGATGTTATTCCATTGATGTAGGTGAGAAAAGCCAGAGTGATCTAATCTGATCATCTGTATAGCACAGACAACATCATTGATTAGTTCTTTTATTGTGCTTAATATCAGAATTTGTGCCAGAATTATTGTGCCAAATAGCAGAATACACTAGCAGGCAGTTCTCTGCTTTGTACACCTTCTTGGCTCATTCTCTCACCCCTTTAGACAAAGCTAAAGATGCTGTTTAACTCACTGACTTAATTTATGGAGCATTTTTTTCAGTTAATTTCCCTGTCAGCACTCTGCAGCTGGCATTAGTTCTTCTCATGCTCCCTTCTCTTTCAGACCCATATCCTCCTTTGGACAACTACTCAGTGTCTTCACTAGTTACTTGCTCCATATCCTCTACTCTCCTTCTGTCTTGTGCTAAGAAAGCTAGGACCTCCTTTCTGTCATTAACTATTATTCTTTCCCAATACATTATCAGGTATGTATTGCTTTTATAATCATGGGGATATAATTTTGCCTATACCCCTGTTGCCTGTGATGTCAGACCAGCTTACATCCACACCCTCTTCTTCACCTACTTTCACAACCAACTCATTTACACCTCATGCTAACTTCAAATTTGCCTCTCTTAACATCCATGTTAAGATTTCCAGAAATATGGAATACTTTGCTGTGCACCAGTTCTTTCTGCAAAACTTACATCTTTCAAGACTTTGCCTGCAAATGCTCCCTTCTCTAGCAGCCTCTTCTTATCTGCTGTTAAATCTCACTTCTAGATTTTCTATTGTACTCTCATGCGTCTTTCATATTTTAGCTTTATAGGAAACCTCTCATTCTATATAAGAAATCATGCACAATAGCTTCTTTTAAGATACATTTAGTTTCTGGGACATATATGAACATGTATGTGTGTATATTAATTGTTTTGGACTACTAATTCTTCAGAAGGTACAAATGTTACTGGTATTAGATCAACTTTATACATTCAAGATGTAATCAACACATTCTTCCATTCCATCTACCTAGATGATTGGCCTGTATGGAAGCACAGAGAAATACCATTAATTGGAACAAAAATATTTTGCTGCTATATAACTAACCTTTCTCCATTCTGTAACAGGAATTGACTTTCTGGTATTGATTAGAATGATCATTAGTGCAGTGCGTTCCATTAAGTAAAAGATTAATTTTGTTTAAACTCATTTTAGTTGAAATATCTTCAAAGTGAGGATTTAGGGTGGGTTTTGAGTTCAGTTTTTTGCATGGATTCAGTATAGCCATGACCCATGTAAATATTTGGTGCATTTAAGTATAATTGGCAGCTGTGTTAAAAATAGGTTCATAGTTCATGGAATAGGAAATTAATCATCCATCTCTGTAGAAATATATATTTTGGTGTTGTTCTGGATAAGGCCTGGATGGAATACCTTTTCATAGTTGGAAAGTCTTGTGGCACTGTTTTTGGTTATTCATTTACTGTATCTGGGTCTGCATCACAATGCACTGTTCTTCATGGACTAAGCTCTCTGTGCCCTGGTGCTGCGATACCAAGCAAATGATTTTAAACCAGAAATATCCAGTCTGCAAAGTTTGCACCATGTTGAATACAGCTGGTGTCTTTGTAAAGTGGAACAGCAAAATAAGATGTATTATTGTCAGCTACTGCTTCTCACTATCTCTTCTAGGCTATTCTGCTGTAAAAAGACAATGCCTCACCTCTTACCACATGTAGTTTAAACTTCTCTGTTGGACATAGGAGTACTTTCTCCAAGGCCCTCATACCAATGGAATTACATCTAGCATAATTGACTCTTCTCTGCAAAGGATGACTTGTTGTGCAAACAATTCTTGCTTTTCTCCAACCATGGTGTAAAGCAACTTGTTTAATCCTCCTGTTCCTCTCCTATTACTTTGAGGAGAGGAACGGGAGACACAGCATTTCCTGCGGGCAAGTGGTACTTATTTCTTACGAGAGAGATGCTTCTGTTGGCATCAATGTGGACTTTTGTCCTCTGTTTGGGGGGAGGATTTTTTTTCTTACGTAAGGAAAAAAGCCCGCTAATGGATGAAGCAAAGCAGAATATTTCATGGAGACAGGTGTCTTCATTAACTAACAGGAGGCAGACATGTCCCAGCTATGGAGAAACTTCTGCCCAAGGCTAGAGCCAGCAAGTGTGGGGAACTTTCTAGTCTCTTTTTCTGAAGGAAGTTCAAGCTAATGTGTTCACTGGAGTATTTTGGGTGACCAAAGACACATCTGCAGTCTCAACAGGAAAAGGCAAAGTTAGTTTCTTGACTGAATTAAAATGTCACAGATTAGAGCAAAATTATGTAAACAATTAATGAACTAGTAGGGTCACTGAGCTGAAGTCCCTTAATACTGCAGACAGAAGCAATTTGGAAGCTGATCCATACATTTCCTGGATTTGATATGTGAAGAACAAAGAAAAAAACCCCTGTAAATATAATCTTGTCTCACAGAGGAGCATGCCAGTTGTTGGAATGCAACATTATGTTATGTCTTAACAGAAGACTGATTTACAATAGCAACATCCTTGCTGTTACCTGGTAAGTTATGAAGTGTTTCTTGAGTTTTCCAGTAAAAGTGTTTAACTAAATTCCCTAAATCTAATTGCTAGCTTGATGTAGTATTTCCTCTGGTGACTTGAAAAATAACTTGTATCTCATAATGAATGTAATTGGGGGGTTGTTTCTTGCTTATATTAATTATTATTTAATTGTATTGTATCTTTCATTGAAAATGATAAATAAATTAAAAGCTGAATCACAAAACCAAAAATAAGAACAGTGTATAAGAATAGAAATGATTGATGGTGATGACGATGATGATAGTGTTTGTGAGACTATAGCACTAGCCTATTTGGGTACAATTTAAAAAATTTAATCCCAGAATGAACATAAAATTATACATTTTCTCAGTTAAGTTTCAGACTTTTTTATTTGAAAGAAATAACTTTTTCATTTCATGGATACAATAAAAATAAAGGCTAAAATACATTTTTCTTTGGAAGGAACTAGTCTTTCATCTTTGGTTTTGTTCTTTTTTTTTTTTTTTTTCCCCCAGGAACGCAATTTCATATACCTGTAAATTTAATATTGCAAAATCTAAATGAAACACTTTAGTCCTCGTAATACTGAAAACAAAATAGAATGAGCATATCCCAGATCTGAGTTGTCTGGACTAACTTCTGCATCTGTCAAGCCTACAATGACACAAATGAAAATAGCCATAAAAATTACTTGCCAATGTGCATTACCACAGGTAGCATTTATGCCACAGTATTGAACATTTTCATGTCACAGGGCTCTAAGTAACTTCCTGTCATCTTCTAGAACAGAATTTGAAGTACAATTCTACCATCTTCAAATACAAACTTTTGGAAAGTCAGTTGGAATTTCTTTTTTCTAAATTCATTTTTCTTCTGTTTTTCTGCTACTGATATATTCCATTTTGCCATGTCTCCACCAGCTGCTAATATAAAGCCAAAGTTTTACCACCTCCTTTATTGAATCCCAATTACACAAAGCTATCAAGTCTCCGTTCAGGGCCATATGACTTTGATGGCAATGATTTCAAAGCATGTGCTTAAAATAAAGAATACACTTAAACCATGTTTTGATTAGGGATGGTTCATAAATTCATCTTTAGAGTAGTTAGCTTCTGACAGATCTGTGACCCTGTCATTCCCTCTAACTTAGCCAACTTTTTCTTTTTATTAATTTTTCAGGCACAAACCCCCCATCTTTCTGGATTATGCCTTGTGACTGAGGTACTGAAAATGAAACTTACAGAAGATCCATTTTTATTTATGGGTGGAAACTTACAAAGGCCATAAAGGGACAGGAGGGAATAGAAAGGATACCAAGCAGAATACAATATTATTAAATTTTTTTTAAGTTTACTGCATTTCATTTTACAGACCAACCAGAGAGAAGCAGGCATAGGAATAATATACTGCAGCAACCACAATTTCACTATTTTTTTGAATATTCAATTTTAACTGTGACCTTAAAGTCACTACAGTCATGATGTTGTCTCCCCTCTTTCTGGCTATGAAATTAGATTTTAGGGATTGCAGAAAAAAATGAGAAATTAATAGTTTTGAAAGTTTTGACTGAAGTCAGATCAATGATGTGAGAAGGGGTCACTCAGGCATAGTATTGCCATTTAACCCAAAATAAATCAGCTCAATGTTAGCCATGCAATTTCACTTTAAAATACTGCACCAACACTCCTCCTGTGGAAGGAGATACCAGACCCATGTAAGACAAAAGGTTCTTGTGGTACTTTCACTGTGGTCTAAATCAGAGAGTCTTGAAAGTCAACTCATAGTTAAATAGGCACATATTCACCTGAATCAACCCATAATCAGTCAAATTATTCAATCACTAATTTGAAAGCAATGGAAAGATTTGCAGAGTCAGTAAATGATTTAATAAAAAGCAGTTGCTTAATAATATGGACATACAACTGGTAGAAAATATAATCGTGTGCCCTCAAATGACTGTTTTCTGATCGACTTAACTATTTTGAAAAAATGTTATTCACAGATTTTTCAGAATGGTTTCAAAGCTTAAATTCATCTAATATAGTAGGGGTAACTGAAATATCTGAATCAACTCAGGATTTATTTTTCAAATTAGTAATTCTATTATTGAGCTACTTGGTCATCAAAGCTTTTAATTTACTCTTGACACCATTTCAAGTTCCATTTTCTTGGTTTAAACTATGACTGTCTTACTGCTGGACACCCTTACAGCATTTTTCCCTATGATATTGATATAGATGCTTTCTGTAGAGATCATTTAAATAATGTACAGGTGCTTTACTTCATAATGTCTTGGAGCTCAGCACATCAAGTATTAACATGCAGCTTCTAAACAGGTATTTTACAAACCTATGTATCCAAAGAATTGTTCTCTATTGATATCTGACTTCTAAACAAATTATCTAATTTATCCATGATCTTAAAAATATATTGTGGCTCTCTGCAGATGAGAGATATTAGAAGGTCAGCATAGTATTCACCTAGTGTTACACTGCAAATCTTCAGTACTGTTTCTCCATATGTTAGGAATAGAGGGAACTTATACTAAATAAATATGTGCAATAAGTGTGTTAAAGAATTCGACAAAGCATTCTCTGATTTATAATCTTACGTTAATAAGAGTGATGAGCCAATTTTCAGATTAATTTTTCTCAGGTTATTTCAAAGCCCTGCAGCCATGCAATTCTGCGCAATGCTTCATAATATATTAAGAATATGACATTTTTAATCTTCGCTTTAGGGAGTCATCAAAATTTAGGACTTAGTTAATCTGACAGGATTTGTATTGCCATTATGAAAGTATTCAAGACCAAATGTAATTATGTTTCTTCATGATATTTACCAAAGCACACACACACACACACAAATTACTCTCAGTTCCTTTAGCAAAATAAATTGTGTTTTGCTACCAATTGATACTGTTTTCCACCAGAAGCTATTGCTCATGTAAGAAAGTATAAGTAAAATAAAACCATTTAAAGTTCTTATTTTTGTTTCGCAAAATTATTTACTGGTGAGAGGGAAAAAATATATAGTAACATACTAGAGAAGGTTTCAAAGTAAATTGAAGTTCAATTAGTATGAGAAATTACTGTTTTACCAGTCTGCTCTCTAAAATGGGGTTAAACGATTAAACGGTATAACAATTATTATAGAATACCAGGTTGGAAGGGACCTCAAGGATGGAGCCTTGCGAACAGGGTGTGCAAACAGAGTTTGAGAGGGCTTGCAGAGAGAGTGCTATGGTTTGCACTGCAGTTATCGCAGAAGGGCATGTGAAAAGGTCTGTGCACTCTACTTGTAGGCCCACAACCCAGGTAAGTGCTCTGGGTGTCTTCCAGGATGACGGGCACTCACCCGTCGTGTTTCCACAGAGAAAGCCCCCGAGATGTCTGACGCTTCCACCCAGATGGAACTGGTAAGGAAGGAGACTTCAGTACAGGTTGTAGGTTGCACCCAGACCCTTCTCCTAGAGAAAAGGTAAGTACCTGCAAAAGATGTGCACAGGATGGCGATCTGTTGTGTCAGGTGGCCAAGTCGCAGGAAACAGCGAAAAGGCTGCTCAGTATTAGAGAAGACAAGAAGGAAATAGATAAGTGGTTGCAGAACCATGCTCCTGTGACAAACACCGCAGAGAATGAAGAACCTCAGACCCTGGTGACCCACAAAAGCAGGACTCTGCTTCAGTCCCCACCTTCCAGCATTAAAACCAAAAATGGATATGAAGATTTAATAGCTGTAGAAACCCATGAGTGAGATCTGCAATGAGAAACTGTACCAGCAACACACAGTGGATACTGCAAAAAGAAACAAGTGCTTGTAGTGGTTGACTCTCTTGTTAAGGGGCACTGATGCACCCATCTGCCAGCCTGACAGAGAGTCACAAGAGGTATGCAGCCTTCCAGGAGTTAAGGTCTGAAATGGTGCTGAGAGGGTGCCACAACTTGTCAAGGGCACAAGCTACTACGCATTGCTACTCTTTCATGTGGGTATGAACGACACTGAAAGACAGTACCTGGGCAGAAACAAGGAAAACTACAAAGCCCTGGGGCTGCAAACAAAAAGTAATAAAAAAGGTACATTAAGTGCATAGTACTGAGGATTTTTTTCTTTTCCCAAAACTAGACCTCTTATTAAAAATCAGACAGAAGAACCAAGAAATGAAGAAACAAAACCTGAAGAAAAATGCATTTCTAGTGCACAATTCAGATTTTGATGTGATTTCACAGCAATTAAAAACACCTTTATTTACTGCACCATGTTCTGCAGGAGCAAAGTCTTGCTTTCATGTACAGTCAGCTTTAGTTCCTGCACCTAGAGCTTTCCTTCACAGACTGCTCTGAAGTACCAGAGCTCTCACCAAAGTCTACCAAAGCTTTGCAACTTACAGGCACCCTGGAGTGCCTTCCACTCAAGTTTTGGCAACGCAATTTGAGGTTCTGATGACAGAGGATCACAGAATCGAAGAATCACAGATTCTATTTGGTTGAAAGAGACCTTTAAGATCATGAAGTCCAACAAGTAACCCAGCAGTGCCAGATAATAACTAATGCATGTCCCTAAGCACCACATCCATGTTTTTCAAATACCTTCAGGGATGATGACTCCACCACTTACCTGGGCAGCTTGTTCCAATGCTTGACAGCTCCTTCTGTAAAGATGATTTTCCTAATATCCA
This sequence comes from Bucorvus abyssinicus, assembly GCA_009769605.1. Taxonomy (NCBI): domain Eukaryota; kingdom Metazoa; phylum Chordata; class Aves; order Bucerotiformes; family Bucorvidae; genus Bucorvus; species Bucorvus abyssinicus. Next base: position 13,421,050 of record CM020030.1, on the reverse strand, counting down.
ACCTAAAACTCTCTTGTTGCAACTTGAGGCCATTCCCACTTGTTCTGTCACTTGCTAGGCAGTTTTTCAGCCACTCTACCACAAGCCTGTAGCATTGTAGGGGGTTGTTGTGACTGAAGTGCAAGACCCAGCACTTGGCCTTGTTGAACCTCATACCATTGGCCTTGACCCATCGATCCAGCCTGTCCAGATCCTTCTGTCGAGCCTCCCTACGCTCAAGCAGATCAACACACCTACCTAACTTGGTGTCATCTGCAAACTTACTGAGGGTGCACTCTATCCCCTCATCCAGATCATTGATAAAGATATTAGACAGAACTGACCCCAATATAGAACCTTGGGGAACACCACGTATGACTGGCTGCCAACTGGATTTAATTCCATTCACCACTGCTCTTTGGGTCCAGACATCCAGCCAGTGTTTTTTACTCAGTGAAAAGTGCACTCATCCAAAGTATATGCAGCCAGTTTCTCCAGGAGAATGCTGTGGGAAACGGTGTAAAAGGTTTTACTAATGTGCAGGTAGACAACATATGCAACCTTTCCCTCATCCATTAAGTGGGTCACCTTGTCATACAAGGAGATCAGGTTAGTCAAGAAAGGCCCGCCTTTGATAAATCCATACTGACTGGGACTGACTGCCTGATTATCCTGTACGTGCCACGTGATGGCACTCAAGATGATCTGGTCCATAAACTTCCCTGGCACCGAGGTCAGACTGACAGGCCTGTAGTTCCCTGGATCCACCTTCTGGCCCTTCTTGTAGATGGGTGTCACATTTGCTAACTTACAGTCGACTGTGACCTCCCCAGTTAACCAGGACTGCTGAGAAATGATGGAAAGAGTCTTGGTGAGCACTTCCACAAAGTTTCTTTTTCTTCCTGAGTCCCAGCCAAGGCTCTCTGTTTAGCCAGGCCTGTCTTCTACCCCACCAGTTCATCTTATGGCACGCAGGGATGGCTTGTTCTTGCGCCTTAAAGCCTCCCCTCTTCAAGATTGTCCAGGCTTCCTGTGCTCCTTTGCCCTTCAGGACTCTGAATTGGTTCTGTCAACCAGTCTCCTAAACAGGCCAAAGTCTGCCCTCCGGAAGTCCAAGGTGGCAGTTCTACTGACCCCCTTCCTTGCTTCCCCGAGAATCAAAAATTCTACCATTTCATGTTCACTGTGGCCAAGACAACCTCTGACCTTCACATCACCCACAAGTCCTTCTCTGCTTACAAACAACAGGTCCATCGGGGAGCCTTTCTTAGTTGACTCACTCACCAGCTGTTATCTTACACAAAATTCAGGAACCTCCTGGACTGTTTTCTCCAGCTGTGTGAGTTATCTCACCATGTTTCCATGGTGGCAACTATATCAAAGTTTTCATGTTGCACAATGGCTTCCAGCTCCTTCTGACGGTTGCCCATGCTGTGGGCATTGGTGTAGATGCACTTCAGTTGGGCTATTGATCCTGTGACCTTTGGCAGGGAGAAGGCCTATTTCCTACGTGACCATTCTCAGGTGCTTCCATGATTTCCAAGCTAACAAGAACCCTTACACCTTTGTTGCCATATGGATCTCCATCTTCTGCCTCCACTGAAACAGCAGACAGAAGGACCTTGCTAGGACACCAACTCTCAAACAGTGGTGTGTCGCCCACAGGTTTATCTCCAGCGAGCCTGAGTGTAGCTCTCCCCCTCTTTCAAATCTAGTTTAAAGTTCTTTCAATGAGCCCTGACAACTCCTGCACAAAGATCCTTTCTCCCCTTTGAGACAGGTGTACCCCATCTGTTGCCAGCAGGTCTGGTGTCATGTAAACTGAACTGTAACCATACACAACCCCACTGGCCAAGTTCTGCCAGGGACACCAGCCTCGGAGACAGGTTTTATCTGCTGGCTCTTCCTGTTTCTTCCCTTATCATTGCCTGCAACTGGAAGGATAGAGGAAAACACCACTTGTGCTCCTGATCCCTTAAACAGACATCCCAAGGCCCTGAAGTCTCCCTTGATTGCAACAGACTTCCTGTTGCACCATCATTGTTACCTACCTCAAAAATCAATGAGTAGTAGTCTGAGGGCCATACCGGCGTAGGCATCTTTCTCTTTGCATCTTTAACCCAGGCCCCAGAGAGGCAGCAGACTTCCTTAATGGGTCTGGTCTGCAGATTGGGCCTTCTGTTCCCTTCAAGAGAGAGTTTCATATGACAATGTCCTGTTTTGTTTCTTTATGGAAACAGTTTTGATGCAGAGTGTAGGCCAACTTAACCGCAGTGACACCTCTAATCTAGACAAATCATTGTCCTCGTTATTTTTGAGATGAGCAGGAGCAGAATAGGACTAGATAGCATTTGCTTCATGCTAAACCGGTGTGAAATCTAGTGTCCAATAATACGTAAAGACTTCTAATTAATTTCAGCTATTGTATCTGAGCAGCAAAATTGTCTAACAGCTAAGTGGTAGCAGCTTCTTGATTATAACAGGGAATTTAAGCCCTCCTAACTTGTACCAAAAAAGAGTGAAATGGAAGAGGGTCTTGGAATTTGCTTCCTGGGTTCTGTACTCAGGCACAAATATTATCACTGTTTTCCAAAATCTGATCAAAAGCCTTAGACAGAATTCATCAAAGCCTTCTCTACTCAAAATCACAGAAAATGAGGAAGTCACTGCAGAGAAAGAATAATCACAACCAATAGATTTTAGAAACCTCTTCAAAATAAAGGTATCTGAGATTGATATAGTACATTATTCTGGAGCTAAAATAAAAGCATCTTTGCCTGACTTTCTTAAGAGATTGAATCTCCTATCCTAAGAAAATAAACTCTGAAGAGCAAATTGTTATAGAACACATAAATCATTTGGAAGCCTCTATATGTGGACTAAATAACAGCAATAAATGAAATCCTAGGAAAGACTTTTTCCCAGAAATATTCTCTAGTTAGAAGCTCAGAAAATGTGAATATCCTGCTTAGCTCAAATTATGTTTTCAATCATTTTTAGCATTTCCATCACTACAATAAACTCAGTAAATTACTTCATCTTCCAAGAGTACTAAATTTGCGGTTTCCTCCTACTGGATGTATTTCATTTTGTTATGAGCTTTCATCTCTCATTAGGAAAGAGGCTTTCACAGAATTGACACCTAAACTGATCTATTCCCCCCTAAAATTTCTTTATATCTGTTTCTGACTCTTATGGAAAAGTTAACTTACCTCAAAAGCTAGTTTAATCACTTAATACTCCAATCATTGCTATTCATATATCTACAATTCTTAGTCCTTATAATTTGTATTTACATACTCTTATTTACACAACAGTTTTAATTTATTCATTACAGAATGTTTCTTCTTACAAAAATTATTTCTGGTTTTATTTATGAATGTGTAATAATGATAGTTCACTGCTATTACTTTGATATAATAGAATATTTATTTGGTATCAGATCTGAAATAATATTTTTGGAGAAATCAGGTGAAAGACTAATTTGGTCATTTTAATGGGATTAAAAAATTGTACTTAAAATATTTACCATGAGTGTAAATCTTGAGGTATATTTTTAGTTTCTATTATGATAACAAGGAACTCTGTAAATTTCCATATTTTAATAGCTAATGTTTTATGCATAAATGACACACATTTTTGTTTATAAAAGGACATTTTCATAGGCATTTTATATTAAAGCAGCCAGATGACTAAAAATAACTTTTTACACTAGCAAAAGAAGAAAGGAAGAAATATTGAATTTTGATGTTGATGATGGATGAATAAGTGACAACTAATGTTTCATTCAGTAGACTGAATTGCCATTGTAAACATAGTTATTTATCTTTGAAATATTTATTTATTCATGAAAGATCCATTATTAAAAGGATAACTATTTATGAGTTTGGATTGATTTTAGAAAACAATTTCAAATGAAATAAAATGAAAAGCAGGAAATGGGATTTTTGTTTTCATATGGACTAATAAACAGCTATTCACCTGATTAGCAGTGTGATTTTGGAGTGTAGTTTATTCTCTACTTTTTGCAGTGAAACTGGAAGAACTATTTTGTGATTTTATTCTGCATGCTAGCCTGACCATGATTACAATTTAATGTATCCACTTTCAATCTGAATATTTATATTTTCAGATAATGGCAAGACAGGATAAGATGTGAACACATCAGAGAGCAGAATTCAAACTGAAAATTATCCAGGCAAATGGAAAGTCACTCTGGGGAAAAATGGGATATAAAGCATTTTTATATTTTCTCATTTTGGTAGAAATAATAAACCAGAAGAATGACAGACCAATAATTAATAAAAATAAGGACGTTACAGTGGACACGTCAGTTATTCCATGCTCTCTCCAAACAGGCCAAATTGCATATAAATAATACATATAAATAAGTTTGTCATACAGGAAAAAGGAAAAAAACCCACAAACCCACACACACAAATCCCCCACTGCCCAAAGTAAAAACCCCACACCATTAGCAGTCTTAGTTGCTGTAAAATAATGCTTCTGAGAATGGCGTAATTTAGTCTAAATAGGAGAAGACTTAGGGATCATTACAACAGTGTAATGGTTGCAGAAGGTAATATATATAAGAATCTCTAAAGTAAATATTGGAAGTATTTTAAGTCTGGGAAAAAAATCATTTTTACCTAAATGTAACAGTCTGTTATAGGATGAAAAAGAGCAGCATTTTCTTTATTAAGCCAGAAGTAATTCATATAAAAACCTAGTTAAAATATATGTTCCCACACCACATAAGGTTAGGTTTGAAAGTGTTAGATTAAGTACTGGAACTTCTATTGGTATTTGAGCAACTGTTATGACTCTATGGGGATTATTTTTTTGGTTTTATTTTTGCACCTAAACAAAATAAATGCTCACATATTTCTACATGCCTTTTGTTTGAACAGTCATCTTTAGTAAGAGAAAATTTTGAAACCTTGCTTTATACTGTGTTCTTACTAGTCGTGTAAGATCTCAGATTAGAGACAGGTGGCTCAAATGAATTTGCCACTTCATGATTTAATGCCATTTTCTGTCATGCATCCCTATCTGTTGCTCTTCCTGAAGACTTATAGTTTATTGATTTGCTCTTTGATGATAATAGTGTTTTGGTGCTTTTATCATGAATTGTTAACTCAGAGTGAAAATTGTCTCCTGTCCCAAGGACTCACACCCTATATATAATTGTACGACTTTCACACACTATCCAAGTCTCTTTTTTAATTGGTTTTCCTTCCATCTTTTTCACTTGTGTTTCACAAATGTTGAATGTATTCTTGGGGACCAGGGTAGGAGAGGGGAAGATTATTATGGGAGAGGGTGTTTATTCAGTTTGTGCATGAAGTTTTTCTCTTGTCTGAGTTACAGAAAGGGAATAAAACAGTCATGAATACTATGACAGCAGACCTTGACAGTGTTTAAACACTGGAAGTAAGAGCCAGATAGAAGAGCTTTATTATTTCAGTAACTAATTCATAGGAAAACTAAGGTAACTCTCGGTATACTAGCTAAGCAGTTTTGACTTCTGGTGCAGTAAAGGTTTGGGTTTTCAAACCTGACTTATGTAAGATGTGGATTTTATAATCTAATAGCTCTATTACCGCCTACTGGGACTATTATAATATCACATGGAATGTGGTAAACTACTCACATGTCAGGAACTTGTTACAGCTTAACAACACTCAGTTTCTTGTGAAATGTTTTCACTGAGTGGGTATTTCTTTGAAAAAAAAGAGGTAGTTGGTCACCATCTAATTGCTCTTGGTATCTGCACAAGTGGCTTCACCAGCCAGGGTATTTGCTTCCAAGCTTTTTAGCTGTCAGAGCTCTCTGTCAGAGATGCTCTGAAAAGGTGTGCTGCTTTTTTTTTTTTTTTTTTCCTCTTTTTTTGCTTAATCGAACCTCATCAGATTTCCTAAATTTATTATGGCAAGTTGGTAAAAAATGATTCAGTCTGTTTTGGTAAAATGTAGCATTTTTAAGTCAGGAGAGAGGATTTAGTATCATCATCTATTTAAGCAATGACTGTGTATGATGCCAAATATGCAAGTAGATAAACAAACCATTTATCAAAATATAAGGTTTGCAGCACAAAATCTACAGCAGTCTCAAGAAATATAGCCAAGGTATTTCAGCTGATTTGAAAAAACCCACATACCTCACTATTTTAGTAGAAAGTAAATAAAATACTCCCCTAAGATCGGTTCAATTTTATCTCAGTGCAATAATTTATTTATATGTCTTTAAATTTATTTTACTCAGGCATAGGAATTAACCTAAGTTTTTTTAAAATTCACTGGGAAATAATCAATGTATAAAACTAATTCAAATTAGCTAGTAGTATTTTGAACTCTTTCCACAGTGATCTGAAACTTACTGTTGTAGTCATCATTCATAAGTAATAAATTTTCAGTTTCTTACTGATGTATTATACTTCCAAAGACATAAAAATCAGAACATTTTAATTTTTCAGAAATTTCCACTCCACATTTCCCATTATTTGTACCAAAATGAGACAAAACCTAAAAAATAACATAGAAGATAGAGAACAACCTAACATAATGGAATGTTCATTTGCCCTAGACTTCAGGAATATTTTTTAAATCTGATAGATTTGAAAAAGAGTTTTGGAAGTCTGTAGGTGATATTGAAGTACATGACATTAACAACAGGAAAAGTTTTGCTGTATTCCTAGCTTCTAAAGAAGAAAAAAAAAAAGCCATAACATAAAAATACAGATAAATTTAAAAAAATATATAAATAAAGATCTAAATAAAAATAAACATTGGTAAAAAAAAGTATATTAATCTGAAATCACTTTCTATAAAAGGCTAACAGAATTGCACAGGAAGTTTTTAAATTTAAATGTAATGAAAACAAAATGAGAGGACAAAATTCCTCATGTTCTTCTATTTATAAAGTTCAGGAGAAGAGGAAAGACACGGTTCATTCACGGTAATAAAAACCTCAAAAAAACCTGAACAAACCCAAACCCCAAAAACCAGGTTTTCCAAACTACTGGAAACATAGGGACATCTTGGAAAGAACAATATATTAAAATACAGTAAGAGTTTTCTTCATAAATACAACGCTTAAAGAGCACAGGGGAAAACAAATTCCATACAAAACCTGTCTCTCAGGAAAAATGCCTGTTTTAGTTCTCATCTATATAATCTGTGTCAATGTTATTATTCCACTTTAAAGCAAAATTCTTAAACATCTTCTTGCAAAATAGGAATTACCACTCTGGACGAATCTCAATGATTACTATTTATATACTAATTTAATTCCAACTCTTTGATATGAACTCTCTCATGCATTTTAAATAATTTTTTGCTGAGAATCTTTAGGAAGATTAAGACACCACTCCAGACTAAATCATGACATACATCACAAAATTCCCCCCAGGTATGCTAATAGATCGGCTTTTAATACTACTTTTCTTAACAAGAATAAGACTGTGTTTGATAATGCTGGTGACTGCAAAGAACATGGGACCCATTCTGATTGTAAAGACTTTCCTAAGGGGAGCTTTAAAGCGATGAAATGAGCCTTTGAACACTGAGTAAATGGATGACTCTTTGATGCTTGCTTATGGGACTCTTGCTAATTTCTGAGACAAATGAGCATCCATTTCTGAAGTCATCCCTGGCTGAATGGGATGGGCTAGAAAGAACAGCTGGAACTTAGAAAAAGTTCAGGACTGCTGAAGGGTGCATGAGGAGGCTCAATCAAGAGGAAAAATAACTAGGATGATCATCAGAAAAGTAGCTCATAGATATGACATAGATACTGGCTGAATTGCCAGTTCTGTGGCAATTTATTTCAACCCCTGATAAAAGCACATTCTGAGGCTCACCATCTCATTTCTCCATTTGAGAACACAGTCAGTAAAGACTTAGTTTCTTACTGCACATGGAGATCTCCAGGAAAAAAAAAAATTAGAGGTTTTAGGTTTTCTTTCATCTGCTATTACCTTTGCAAATTCACTTCGGTTCAATCCCAGGAGCTCACCCTTTCACCAGTTCCTTTTGCTTTAAACACATGCTTGTCTTCATTATGAAAGCTGAAGGGAATGAGAAACTTGAGTACAAAAATCAAATATTTGTAATGCTTATCTGATCTTGAATGTTCTAGTATTCAATGTAGTATTTCCTTGTAAATTATGTCCCTTACATCTTATGGCCTGGCATTAGCCATTTCCTCTCCCTCGTCTGGAGTTTTTTCCTGTTCTTGATACCTCAACTGTAACATGGTGGTGTATTAATATATGCTATATATAATCTGAATTTTATAGTATAGCTCATCGATAGCAAAAGTAGGCCTTTTTTGAACTATACTTATATTCCCTCTGGAATGAATTTTAAATTAAAAGCTTTCAGCATTCATTTTCTAATCATAAATCTCAGATATTAAATATTTTTCTTAAAATGATAGCTCAGATTATTAAAAAAATCAGCATCTACTGCTTCTTTCCAAAATTAATTCATTTTTCATGAAGAGTAACAGATGGAAAATAAAAATCTTTCATTCACCTGGCAATAATGTATATCAGTATAAAAAATCTTCTAGGTAGAAAGTTTTCTTTCCCACAAAAAGAGAACTGTAAATGGGTGATTATAAATATGTCAGCAATTTTCTCAATTATATTTTCACTTTTAGCCTGACAGACACTTTCCTTTTTCTCACTCTACTTTCTATGTTCCCCATTATCTTGTTGCATTAACTTGCTTAGATACACCATAAGATATGTCTACATTAAAGAACTGCATTGAAGGATTAATTCAGCTTAGATTCCAGCCTCCTTAATTACTCCTAGTTCAAGATCTTGAACACTATCTGTTTCCGAGATCTGTCTCCCTATCAATGGCATAGACTGCCTTGCTGGCTAGTTTAGCTTTTTTATAGTGAAAAATCAAGTGAGAAGCAGGTGTGCATTTATACGTGCATTACAAACAGTGTATTGAAAGGTCTTTTTTGAATCAGTGTCTGCTGTAAGTTAAAAGACAGGATTGTATTTTGGCTGTTCTGCAAGGTCCTTCTTCCCTGCTGCTCTTTAGAGAGTAGGATATCCTGTTCTATATTAATTACTAACAGATGGTAGAGAAAGTAGAGGAAGATCAAGGGTTATTTGCTATTTGTGCAGGAGGAATGCAAGCTACGAACGGCCGCATACCACGAAGTGCAACCCTGGTCTCCAAAGCTGCCTGTTTTGCAGCATCACTGGCAGGAAACCTGGAGCTCTGCTGCTCCTGAAAGGGGCACTCTGTCTTAAGAAGTAGTTAGTATGTCAGCAAAGATGACATCACAGCATTAGTTACCCTCCAGCTTCCTCAGTTCATGTCAATAAGTCTGAAGGACTGAAATATACACTTTTAAATCTTTCAACCAAATTCTGTTGGTGTTATATAGTCATATAACCAAAAATCTGGAGTTAGCCTTCGGTAAACAATTCTTACCCTTAATCTACACCCAGTATGCTACACTATGCTATACTACTGTGACCTTACTGTATTAGCAACAACATAGTGCAAGGTTTGCTTTCAGTCCCATAAATTCACTGATATAGCCTGGTCCTCTATTTACAAGGGTAGATTCTGTTGCTTTGAAAAACAGGGTTGTGACATCCAAATTGTCCATAAAGAAGGAGCTTGGCCAATGCTGTCTCCCACACCTCCCTTGGCTGACCCGGGGCTGTGCTATCAGTCTAACCGTAGTCATGAAGCAGTGCTGAAACCTATGTCTTTCCCCAAGATCTCTCTTTCTTTTTTCACTCGTATAAGTATGCCCAGAGAGATTACAGTTGCCTCCTACTAGGGTTCATTTTCCCATCACCATTTTTTTACTTCCCTATCATTTTTCCAGTTGTTCACCGTGCTAGAAGACACCCGTAGACTGCTTCTAAGTGACTGCAACCCTGCTTCAGTGACACGCTGAACTTCAGCTCTTAAAACTTGTAGTCTGATACCACCAGGTAAGGCTTTGAAAACTGTTGTGATTATAGCACATGGAAGTGAGAATGAGATAAAATTTGTGATTAATGCTTATACATACATCAGCAGGCAATGATAAATGCATGTCCTTGCTATCGTGCTTATTGTCGAAGAGTTCCATGAAATGTTACAGAATATCTTTTTTTTCTTGATTTCTTTCTTTTTATGTGAAAAAAGGAAAAAAGTACACCAAGAGTCTGGATGCTGCATCAGCCGTTGTTACACATCACAATTAAAATTTATTACTGTAATATTTATTTAACTACCAAAATAACTAAAGAAAACCAAAACATGCAGTATGAGGAATTTCTTTTTTTATTATTTGGCAAGAAATATAATTGAAAAGAAATTTGTCTAATTTATTTGCACCTTTCCATTTCAATAAGTCATGACAATACATGTTTTAAAGATATATCTATAGTATTCTTTAAATTGCACATCAAGCTTTGGCTCAAGCAAGTGAAAAAAAGGAAAGAACACTTCAAGTTCTAAATTTTGTGGGTTTCAGTCAAGTTGAATTCTCATAGGCTTGGGTAGGAATGTTCTGAATTATAGGCTGCAAGATTTGGGTTGAGAAGAGGGAGAAAGGGATGTTCCAGAAATGTTAATACCAAGCAAGGGTTATGAACACTCAGTCTCTCTTGATACACTTCCCATTAAATGATAATGAGAGGGCTCCTTGGAGACAGTAGAGAGTTCAGATCTTGTCCCAGTAAACCTTAAGAGCTTAAGTCACTGTGATTAGAGTTCTGTACTACTGCTAGTGATGAAAATACACCCTGATATCAATATTATTTTAAAAGCCCATCAAAGGGGGACCACTGTAGCATTAATATAAAAAATTATACTATAGGATCAGACTCATTCATGGTAAAACCCAGAGAACATTTTCTGGGGAAAGAATGCTCCAAAAGGGTCTCTTCTAAGTTCCTCCCTAAACTGCTGGTGGAAGTGAGATGTGGTCAAAGGGAAGGTAACTATGAAAGTAATACTTCTTTAAGAACATTCTGTATTTTCTGGTTTGCAATGGAAATACGTCCTCTGCTGGGGAGAAGCCGCATCACTTGTGACCAGCTTGGGTACCTAAGAAGCGTTGGTCTGTGACATCTCTTGTCTAGCCAAGTGTAGTTTACAGACACTATAGGAGAGGTGATCTTTGTGAGAAAAGAAGACAAATGCTTTTGCCATTGACACACACATGTAAAATATGTCCTGTATAAGTAAAATATGGCTATTTAATTAAAAAAAATAACAGAAGTGTTATTTTAAGTTTTCATTATTTGGTTTCTCAATACACTTCTGTCATTTTGTGTTTCTTTTCATAAAGAGTCAACCATTTTTTATGTTAGTAATTTTTTTTGTGTTTAGTAATATTCTCATGAATGGAAATCTGTTTAATCTTCCCTCAAGGAAATTTCCAAACAAATCACATTGGAAACACAAGTGTGACATACATAAAACATAAAAAGTATTGAAAACTTAAACTGAATTAAATTGAAACACCCCACATTATAAAATAAAAGCCAGAACTTTGGCATCTTATCCTGGCCTTTCATGCTTTTCTTCTGAAATTATGATAAATGTTGTATGATGTTTATTTATCACTTATTTTAAAAATCCTTTGGTATTTTCTTGTGTGAAAATAGAAAATAGAGTATAGCATCAATAAAACATAAACCATCAAATTCTGTATCAATATGGGTATTACTGTCTCAACAGGATGGTATTTCTTTAGAGTGTCATATTTACTTCTTTTTTAATATCTTTGATAGTGAATTAAATTCAGTCACAGATTTGAAGCTTAAGATTCTTATCCAAGAAGTTTGTGATCTGCTGTCTTCTTATGTGGTTCTCCATTTTCCCTCTTAACAGGTTCTGCTGCTTTACCTTTGTGTTGTCCTTCTGTCTCATGAACCAGGATCTGCTCTTCCTCAACCCCTGCCGTCTTTCTCCCACCAATGATACACTATCAGTGTCTCTTGCAAATTGTTCTGTTAACTTCTTCCTTGCTCTGGCACTTCCCCAGTTCAGAGGTGCCCCAGATGCACTGCCCTCAAGGCATTATAAAATATGAAATTAGAAAAAAAGCAGGCAAGTTGTCTCTTCTCATTTGCTTGCTATGTTTTAATATGGCAGAGCTACTTTAATGTAGCAGAGGTTTACTTCTTGTATACTAAAAGGACTTAAAGATAGTTCAACTAAGAATCCATTTAAATGTAGATTCTAAAAAAACCTCATCTGTCACGTAGTCTTTATGTTTATAAACTCTTTGAGTATTTATTGAATAAATCAAGATTCAAAACTAGGCAGCAGGTATTGAAAAACAGTAATTGAACTAGAACAGGCTCAAATAAAGAGAATTCATTTAAATTCCACTCAGTACACATTGCATGACCAAAAATAAAAATTCATAAGATAAGTTTAAATATGATGTGCCATAGAGTAGAGAAAATATTATGAAAATATGTAAGCTTGAAAATCTTTATCTCCATGTAATAAAAAAATATAGACTTTGCAGATGAAACAACCTTATCCACCATCAAATAAATAGGAAAAAGTTTATCTCTGAGTGCTTTTATTATATGTTGATGAATGTATACTTACAATACAATAATCTGAAAAATCTTTGCAATAGTTATCTGAATCGTATATTCTGGTTTTCAAGACCACTGAGCAAGGATTCATCTTTCTTACTTTCATCTAATTTCATCATTTCTTTGAATTCTTTTCCAAGAGAGGACTTCACAGGCTTTAACAGAGACCCAGTAGAAAATAGAATAATTTATGTCAGTCTATGGACTATACTGAGGTTACATATAAGATGCAGCTATCCTGATTCCTTTAAACTGCCAATTCCATAAAGGAACTGAATGATGACAGTTTGTTGATTTACTTTAATCCTCTCTTTCATTTCTAGATGGGTAGTTTTTCAACTAAATACTCCCTCCTGCACTACTTTAATTTTACAGAATTTTAGATTTCAGACACCTCATGCCCTAGCATATATGTATTCAGGTTGATCAATCTATTGCTGATTGTTTAATGTTCAATTTTGTCTCTCATCAGAAAATTAATTTTTAAGGAAAACATCCTTAAATTGTTGTTACATAGATTTTTCAACGTATTATAAAGCTAGTTTCTTTATAAAAGCTCAAAAAATTCTTGGAGCTGCTGATATTTCATCAAATTTGGAAAAAAAAAAAAAGACCAAAACAAAACAAAACAAACCTAGTAAAGTAAGTTATTTACTTATAAGGTGCGTGATCTTCTCTAAATTAGAACTGCAATATAGCAAGGCCTTGTTAGTACAAGTATATCAGGGTAATACTTGTGTTATATTGATACTGTATCACCTACTGTAAGCTCCTAACCACAAATAAATGCAGCCACATTTTTTCTCCTTTCATCATTGTGTATGTTATAGTCACATGAAAACACAGGTATGCAGGAACATTAATTTTCTGTCATGGAGTTATCTGGGAAACAAAGCTGGGATTCAAATTTTGCCTTTAATATTTCAATGGATAGAGTATGGATTAGTGATTCCAAAACCGTTCTATCAGGGAAAGAAAGAAATTCGAGTGTTGTACCCTGCCCATTAAATAGTTGACCAGAACATCTATTGCTCCAAATTTGATACTTTCTACATTAAGAAAAAGAAAAAATAATTGATTTGTTCTCTCTCAGAGGATTCCCAGGGAGATTGATTGTATGATTGTATAAAGCACTCCAGACACGCTTTAGTCTTACGTTCGTGTATGGATTTGGGCGTTTATAAAGCTTGTAACATTTTTGCTGTGTGTGTACATACACATATATACAGACATATCTATACATCTTAGCCATACTTTTAGTCATATTTTCATTATTTCATGTTCATGTCACCGAAGAAATTGAAAAGGATTCTTAATTCCTTGTTATCACATCCACAAGTAAAATTTAATTTAGGCAAACCATGATAAGAATGCTATTCAAATTATTTTTCTGCTTTACCTTCTGTCTCAAAGAATACCTGATAATCTGAATATAATTCAAGAATTGGTTTTATATTTATGGAACCATTCCATAGCTTATTCCGAAACATTGACTTTAAATCTTTGTGTTTGTTTCTGTAAAGTGCTCAGTGCTCAACAGTATTCAAAGGAAAATGGGTTGTTGTCATAAGCAGTCAAAATAAATGGCACAAATCAAGATACAAGCTGCACCAGATGACCTGTAGACCTCTATAAAGAGCTGTATCCTTTTACTCATTCTCATTTTAATTTAATGGATGGGTGACTGTTTTCGATGAGTTTTCTAGGAGTTTTTTGTAGAAAGTGCAGTTGAATAGATCCATTTGTTTTGCATAGAACACCAAATATAACTGAAGTTTCACTGTTCAAAGTAAGTCAGTATGACAGAAGTAGGTAGGTTCAGAAAGGGGAGTAGTAGAAGACTTTTTTGTGGAACATTAAATAAAATTATCTAAACCAGATGATCCAGTTAGGATTTTTAAAAACAATATTGAGAAACAAAAGTGTGAACATGCTTCACATAAAACCCTTGGGGTTTTGTATGTGGTTTGTACATATGAATGTTATGTTTCTAAAGCTAATAAATACCCCTTTAAAAGCTGAGGCTATCTCTGTTACCGTAAATGAAATGCCCCGAAACTCTGAGACTTTCTCTAATATAATACCCAAAACAAAATAGGTTAGTTCAGAAGTCCTTAGAGAAGAGGTGTCTGGTTTTTGATAGCTGGTCCTTGACCAAAGTACTCACCTTTGATATTTTTTTAATTGTTATTTCTTACATTTTTTTCTAATGAGAATGCTGTGGTTTTGATTTATTAAGTAGGAGGAACACCCCATGTTTTCAATAGCATATACTTTTCCATAAAATGCCTATCTGGAATGCATTGACTAGCTTACAAGGGTGTCAAATACAAGCAATTTTTCATGGTGAGTTTACACCAAAACAGAAGCTATACCCATCCCATCTTCTTTTTCATTGCAACTACAGTAATAATCTGACTGTCTTTGAGTATTCTACTTTATTCAGAAGTCTTACTGTTATTCCTCTACTACATCATATGAAACCTTAAACTGATAAGCATAATTTGTTTGTTTTAAAAAATCCCTACCATCTATTTCCTCCTTTTCTTTTTCTGTTACCCATCTTATTAAACCTGACTTTACTGTTCTTTAGCAGTTTTATTCTATTATATTCAATAATGTACAATGACCTAGAATGTAATCTCCATATACTATGAAATTTTAACTAAAAAATCCTGGTTTTGGAAGATTTCTTCAAGCTTCAAACTTGTGCTCATGATAGTGAAGACTGATAATGAGTGTTTAGAAGTCTTAACTGAATAGCCCATTGTCCTTATTGGAAAATAACATCAGAATTTTTATATGAGATAAATGAGTGGAGTCCTACAAAAGTCAGTTCAATTACATGACCTTACGGTATCTGTGACTGGGGGTAAGATTCAAGCATCAGAGTATGAAAAAAACCCCACTGGAGTCAGTCAAGAGGGTGGCTGAAAGATAAGTCTGCCTTGAAGTACAAGCAAAGTTTATTACTATCAGACTGCACTTACCCACCCTTCTCATTGTTATAGTTCACCGGGAAAGAGAAGCAAATAGAGTTAAAAATTATATTGTTCATAGCAGAGAGACACATTCATTCGCATGAGTTGCATCTGAATGTATGTACATGTCTGTACCAGGGAATTTGAACTTGCTGTGATGGGAATATTTTGAAGACTGCCAAAACCGAAAAAATTTAAATTGTGAAACTTCATTGACTTAATCTGTTAACAGCACTTTTCTTGCCAGCTGTCAGTTCTGCATGTTATTAGTCATCTCCATTATCTACACAAAATTGTTTGCCTTTACCACTTACATCTTAAATTAGCTGTGAGTACACACGACCATGATGCCGTATGGTTAGCACTGATGGATGGGGTCCTTGGTGGTTCTTAGCTGCCAAGGTCAAGATTTTTGGGCTAGAGAGAGAATCAAAAACCTGGTGGAGTTGTCTTTCGTTTTCCTTGCTGATATCTCATTTTTTTTTATACTATCAAAAGAGGGGATGCCACCTTCTCCCCGCACTGTTTATCTTCTATTCTTTTGTGTTGCCTGTTGTCCTTTACTTTCAGCAGCTCACCCTGACTATTTGCAGTCTCTTGTGCTTATATTCTTTATCTTGGAACTTTCAGTTACTTGGATGCCTCACATGTGCCACTATACCCATCTTTCTTTGCTGCTTTGGTGGTGACATTGCTCACAGGCTTATGTAATACCCTTAAGTGTACCATTACATTAAGTGTAATACCTTTAGTGTAACCATAAGTGTTGCCATGCTACGTCTGGCTATGCCATCACAGTGTCACAAAATACATATTTTGGTTTGTTATGTTTCCTCAGTACGTTTCTATTTGGGTTCAAAGCAAGCTGTCCTGATGAGTATATTTATGATTTATAGTTGGCATAGGCCTCTGCTTTGGATCCATGTGTTCTATAAAGAGGTACACTACATACAAACATCATACAGAAGAATGCTTTTTTATGCCTTTAGACTCATTTGAAATTACTTTCTGTTACTTTGTGCAATGGTTATGGTAATACGAAAGAGATAAATATTCTAGAAGTGTGCTTCACTCTTTCTTCTTTTTACTCTCACCAATAAAAAGTTTGCAAATGCTTGTGCATGTTGATGAACACCCAGTTTCAGAATTCTGTCCACGTCCAATTATAAGATGTTTTATATTCAGCCAGTGCTATTAAAGAAGTGTATTTTAAATCAGTTGTGTCTTATCAAGGCAATTTATATTGCCCTCCTACAAGTGTAGAAATGATTTACAGTAAGTGTCTTTACCTCATAAAATAGCTAAATGAGTTTTCTGCTTTAAAAGTGCTTAAATCATGCTATTTTCTCCATTTATGAAGCAATTTATGTTTTCAGACACACAAGCATAATGGACTCAAAATCTGTTAATTGTGGTGTCTCTGTTTACATGTTCTTTATTTCTATCCCTGTTTGGTTTAATCTTTTTTTATTGTCTTTCAAACTTTTTTTCAAATTATAGTTATATTTATTGTGGGGAGTCTTATCTACATCACCATTATTGTTAATTACTTGTGAATTGCATGGTTTGCTCTGCCTTTTAAGAGTTTCCTTCCTAATGACTGACTTTCAGGCAGAAGCAGTGCAAATTGTAGCATATTTTTAACTAGTGCTTGTAACAGCAGCTTTAACTTGTTACTTTAAAAAATGGGTGGCTTTATACTTCTTTTCTTGAGTATTAATTAAATTATTGTAGTGTTGGTGGGATACAGCCAAGGACACAATCTTCCTGTGTTCTTCTGCAAATAGGAATTAAATACAGTCTCTACCCCAGAATGCAGACAAGGATGGACGAAATAAACTCAATTTCTTTTCTTCCTTCATTCTAAAGATGGAAAACTAGCGTAGAAATGTACTACGTGTCTTCCTCAAGGTCATGTATTACGGGTATGACAGTGCTGGCTCTCCTGAGACCCACTTTGCTGATTTATCCAGAACACGCTTTGGTTTTTATGGGCCCCACCTGTAATACGTGACTTGTTGACTTCACCACGGAAAAACTTGTGGCCTTGTCAAACACATGAAATACGTCATGTGGCTGTAGAACAACTCAGTGCTGTCTAACTTAAAATGTCATATTGTATGATATAAATACAAAATAAATACAAACAGAAAATACATTCCTGATAATCAGCACCAGGCCACAAGATATTTTAAGCCCGTGGGTGGCACACCACTATTTGAGGGTTGGTGTCCTAGCGAGGTCCTTCTGTCTGCTGTCTCAGTGGAGGCAGAAGATGGAGATCCATGTGGCAACAAAGGTGTAAGGGTTCTTGTTAAGTTGGAAATCATGGAAGCACCTGAGAATGGTCACGTAGGAAATAGGCCTTCTCCCTGCAAAAGGTGGCAGCATCAATAGCCCAATGGAAGTGCATCTGCACCGATGCCCACAGCATGGGCAACCATCAGGAGGAGCTGGAAGCCATTGTGCAACATGAAAACTATGATATAGTTGCCATCATGGAAACATGGTGGGATAACTCACACAACTGCAGTGCTGCTTTGGATGGCTATAAACCTTTCAGAAGGGATAGACCAGGAAGTAGAGGTGATAGGGTGGGCCTGTATGTTAGGGAGTGTTTTGATTGTCCTGAGCATAATGATGATGATTTGAGTGTTTATGAGTAAGAACTGGGGACAAGGCCAACAAGGCAAACATCATGACAGGAGTCTGTTATGAACCACCCAGCCAGGATGAAGAGGCAGATGAAATATTCTATAAACATGTGGGATAAATCTCACAATCACTAGCTCTTGTTCTCATGGGGGATTTCAACTTACCAGATGTCTGCTGGAAATACAATATCGCAAACAGGAAACAGTCCAGGAGGTTCCTGAATTGTGTGTAAAATAACTTCCTGACACAGCTGGTGAGAAAGCCCACTAGAAAAAGCTCCCTGCTGGACCTGTTGTTTGTGAACAGAGAAGGACTTGTGGGTGATGTGAAGGTTGGAGGCCATCTTGGACATAGGGATCATGAAATCACAGTGTTTGATTCTCAGAGAATTAAGGAGGTGGGTCAGCAGAACTGCTACCTTGGATTTCTGGAGAGCAGACTTTGGCCTGTTTAGGAAATTGGTTGACAATGTCCCTTGGAAGGTAGTCCTAAAGGGCAAAGGAGTCCAGGAAGGCCAGACATTCTTCAAGAAGTAATGTAGAGCTTTAGCTGGAACATAGTCAAAAAAGGAAACTATGACCTTTGGAAGAAGGATCAGGCAACTCAGGAGGACTACAAGGACGTTGTGAGGTTATGCAGGAAGGATGTCAGAAAGGCCAAAGCCCAACTAGAACTGAATCTGGCCACTGCCGTAAAAAACAATAAAACCTGTTTCTATAAATACATTATAAATGTATTTAATGTATTATTTGAATGTGTTATAAATTTCTATAAATACAACAAAAGGAGGATTATAGGAGACTCTCCATCCTTTGCTGGATGCAGGGGGAAACATAGTAACCAAGGATAAGGAAAAAGCTGAGATACTGAATACATTCTTTACATCAGTCTTTAATAGTAATACCAGTTGTTCTTGGGGTACCCAGCCTCCTGAGATAATTGGGGTTGTTAAGCATGGAGAAAAGAAGGCTCAGGGGAGGTCTTATGGCTCTCTACAACTACCTGAAAAGAGATGGTAGTAAGGTGGTTGTTGGTCTTTTCTCTAAATAACAAGTGATAGGACAAGAGGAAATGGCCTCAAGTTGTGCCAGAGGAGGTTTAGATTGGATATTAGGAAAAATTCCTTCACTAAAAGGGATGTCAAGCATTGGAACAGGCTTAACATTGAAGTGGTGGGGTTACCATCCCTGGATGTATTTAAAAGATGTGTAGATGTGGTTCTGAGGAATATGGGTTTTGGGTGGACTTGGAAGTGCTGGGTTAATGGTTAGACTTGGTGATCTTAAAGGTCTTTTCCAACCTAAACACTTCTGTGATTCTATACATAGAGTTGTACCGTGTATATGTATGGAGCACAAACTGCATGAGCTTCATTATCTCAGTGATAAAGTAAAAATGCTCTCTGTAAGGCACATGTACCAATTGATCCTAGGGCTTATAAATAATGTTTGATAATGTTTATGTACTTTAATCCTAATTCATTTAAGGAGGATCATAAATTTGGTTGTAGTTCATGGAGTATAAGGTAACTTTTTCTACCTCCGAAAAAAGTCATACTTGTCAGTATTCTTTCATGATTTCTAGATTTAAGACAAACATCACTACAGCTATTTTGGTTATGATTGGTACTATTTTAGAACTTTTTATTCCTTCTTTCACAGGGGAAAGTTTCAGATATAGTTTTTTTAAATCCCAACATGACTAAGAACAGATGTGTCCTGTGTGGATTTATAATAATTTCTCAGATTTCTGAGGTTGGGACAGAGTTAGTAATTCGGGAATTTTCGTGCAGGTTTTGGGCATGTTCTAAGGTAAGGGAGAAAAGGAGAAGGTAGCTATTACTAGCTCATAATGTATGATACTGCATTTAAAGCAAGGGAAATTATGTTAGTACCTTTATATTAACACAGTTAATACAAGTTTGATAGCAACCAGCAGAGAAAATTGACTAGCAACGAATGGATGAAACCACCTCAACCACGAACAAGTATGCTACATAGCAGTCAATATTACCTGAGAAAGCAATTGAAAGAATGGTTAAAAGCACGTTCTTGTGCTGCCCAGTCTAAAAAGTTAAACTTTATTCATAGGTTACTAAGCTGTCTTTGTAGCATTCACTTTAATAAGTGAATTCTGCTGTTACGGAAACTACTTTATGTACCCTTTGAGATTGAAACAGGACAGACTCAGAACATCTTTGCCAGAAGCGCAAAGGTTTGACAGGTTCAGGACACAGTCCTTCAAAACACTTGGGAGTTGTTTTAGACAATCGGATACTAGAAACTTTGTGGGTATCTTTTATGTGAGGCCAGCTTTTGGTTTACATTACAAGTAAAAGAGGGAACAGTTGGCACACTGTGCCTAGTAAAAGGAGAGAGGATGTTTTTCAATGGAAAGGATAGTGTTGTCCCTTGAGTGTTAATTTACAATATGTATATTTACACATATCTGAAATAGCATGTCATTCTGCTTGGAGGACATCTGTTGCTTAGATGGTCCTAATGTAGGGAAAGACTACCTTTTTACTGACAGAGGTTATCAACTTTGGGAGGCTATGTAAAAACTTTAAGGACACAGTAGCAGATATTGAAATGTTATATACCTGCAAAAATATGTACATTAATGCAGGTCATCAGTGATTTAAAACCTCTCTGGAGTCTTCTATCTATATATGTTGACTGAAAATATATTGGGTAACCTTTGCAAATGCACGTGTGTAAACTAAGGCATTGCAGTTTATAAGCACGCTGAACACATAATGCACTGCTGGCTTTGGCACTCACTTCTTACAGAGCAAACCTGCCTGAGACTTTTGACAAGTAATATTTTGTACCAGTCCTAGATAAAGAAACAAACAAAAGGTCTGTAATTCCAAGAGTCTTACAAGGAGACTCAGTTCCTGGTATTCCTTCTATTCAGGAAAAAAAATTGGGACGGGGAGGTGGAATGTCATTAATTGCAGGTGTATGTTATTTGACCAAATGTACGCACCAACAACACAAGGCAGATCAGCTCTTTCTTACGCAGTAGGAACGCACTTTTCCACTATAATTGGTGGTCACATATATGCATTTTATTGTTATAATGTCTGTGTCTGCATCTACCACATTTAACATATGTTCTCCTTTTATTGTGTCATGAATGCACAACAAGTATTTGGATGTGCGTGTTTGTGCACACGCGTATGAGCGTTCCTGTCCCTTGATCAAATATGTGCTCTTCCCATGTCATGGGAAACTGCATTTGCTTGCCTGGTTGTTTTAGACCTTATCAAGATAAACAGGAGGTGTTCATGTGGGACTTTTTAGGTCAAGATTGGCTAAATCAATCACCAGAAAAAGTATTCTGACTTACTACATCTCCTCTAAAGGTAAGTACGCCCTATATGAAGAGCAGCAGGTAATGTAGCACAGACAGCGTGGGTTGTATTGAAGGTCATCTGCGGCCCATGGGGCAGAGGTTTAGCATAGTTGCCTTGTTACAAAGAGGTGATGTTAAAGGGCTCAGCTGTAGCGGGTCTCTCTTGTCATTATTGCTGATCTGTAGAATGAGTTCCAACAAGTTTGTAAGAGTGTTGGAGAGGCATAACACTCCTTTGAAGGGCTGTTCATATCTGACATGCTGGCAGACTTGTGTTTGATCACTTCTTCCTATAGAGTATGCCACACACTGTTGAAAGCAACTTCTCAGTAGGTGGAAACTAGAGATATTCTACAGAGATCAAAAAGCACTTCATCTTGGGATTTCTACATGTAAACAAACATTCCAGTCCCACCAGTATGATACGTGTAGGTATGGGCATTGCTACTGTTGTGACACAACCAGAGAGTGGGGAGGAGGAGAAGGAAAGAGAGACCATAACCACACTTAATAACTCAATTATTAATTAGTGCAATACATAGAAATCTTGGTATTGCCTCATTACCATGTTGTCACTGTAGATACCTTTCCAGGATACGAATTATGTTAAGGACTTGTGTACCTGAAAGCAAGATTGGTATTTATGTGTTTATGACAGATATGAAATGGTTAAGTTTTGAGAAACATGATAGCTATACTTTTCAAAATGATTTGATGTTTTGTCAATATTGATTCAGACTTCTCAGTGTCAGTGGAGTAAAAAATAATAAAGTTCTGTTGCTGCAGGGACATGAAGAAAAGATGTTTGATTGATTCTTCCATTATCCAATGACAGCTATTACGGAGTAGGGAATAAAAATGGCAATTATATTCTTGCTTTATAGAGGAAAAAGAAGGAAAAAGAAACTGTTCTAAGATTTACAGAGTTGGCATATAAGAACTGAAAAATGCCAGATACAGGAAGTGCAATGATTAGTCTCACAGACCTGTTTCCAGAAGCACAGACTTTTAGCCCTAATATTTGTATTTAGCAATTAAAACTAATACGAAGTGATGTTTAGATATACTGAACAAATAAGTGCATCCAAAACAAGTATGCACATTAGGAAATGTTATCGTTATATACCCATTAGTGTACAAAGTAAATTTAAAGTCAAAAAAGCCTGCAGAAACGTTTTTAGTGTTTCTTTTTTGCTTCGATTAAATTTAATCACAATAAAATACTTTCCAAACACTACAACACAATACAAGGTGCTGCTTATTTTTGTACCTGCAGGTAATAGTTGTGTAGACGGTGCTGCTTTTTTTTTTTTTCTCAGTACTTTCCTGTATTTTCGCACACTTATATTTCAGAGACAGGAAGACACATTTTTGCAAAACTTATTTTTTAATCTGGGAGAAAAAAAATTGCTCTGGATTTTTTAAATTGTGATATTAATTATAAGAAACATAACTTTCATTGCATCACATTGTATTTTATTTTGAGAAAAAAAGAAATAAGTTATGTTTTTTGTGGCTTTAGACACAAAACCCACAATAAGATATACTATTTTAATTTGGAACACACACGCCCCTATCCAACTCTGCAATAAAAACAATTGAACAATGTAATATTTTTTCTTTTTCTTTTTCTTTTTCTTTTTTTCTTTTTCTTTTTTTTTTCTTTTTCTTTTTCTTTTTCTTTTTCTTTTTCTTTTTCTTCCTTAAGACAGCCTCCAGATATGTAGTGGAAAATGGAAGTAAGAATATGTTAGGTGTTCTTGGTTCTTGAGACAAAACAAAATTATATTGTCAAATTGTTCCTTTAATTCCATTAAAGCATCACCTATGGCACCAATTTTACCAAGAAGGTTTGGCATTCCAGGTACAGAATTAATTTTTTATTTGCTTGTGTTTGCTTTAGTTGGTCTAATTTTATTTGCATATAAATGTAACGTTGAAAACAATTCCTTAATATAGGTCTGTTGATTACACAATCTGTGTCAGTAAAAGACAAAATTATAAAAATTGGTCTTTATTTGTCAAGTAATGTAGTCGAAGACAATAGTAATGTTAGGTATTCCTCAAGCTGAAGGACAAGTTAGGGAAGGAAATCTGCTTGCTATTAGTGACCATTCAGTTGGCATCTGTTTACATAAATCACATCTTCATTTGTGCGATGGTGCAATTTTTTTATTTTTTACTCTTTTGGGTAGCTCACTGCTACTTTTAGTAATCTAGAATGTCTGCTGTTATATTTTGCATTGAATATTTTCCCAGGTGCTTAATAGAAACTCTCTCATCTGGTAAAACCTCTTCATTCTACTATGCTAAAAAACTTCTCTCAAACCTCTGAAATATTTTTCAGCCACTGGGTCTTGAAATATCTGTCACTGCTTTATTGTCATCAAATGCTACTCACCAGGCTCACGATTCATCCCTCCCTTTGGCTCCACTTCCCATTGTGTGCTGGTTAAGTCACAGATGTGTGGGCTATGTCAAGTGGACCACAGCCCTCAAGCATGTATGTGCTCTCAGGGTGGAAATGCATAGTCAAATGTTATCCCACAGTATCTCACGTCAGTCTTGCACACAGCACTTCCGAAAGCCAAATTAACATCAGAGCACTCTCTGCGCCTTTAGCTTAATTGCAGAAATTAATTTCCTCTTTAAACTGTAGCTGTCTTTGTTTATTCCCAGGGAAATATACTACTCTGAAGAGGTCTAAACTTCCTTTTGGTGGTTGAATTGTTTGTTGACCTTCTTCAGACTAGGCTGCGACCAAGTCTTTCTGACTAATGATGATGAGTTGGCAGATAACTTTATTAACCTTATTAACCTTATTTTTGGGTGAAACATCTAAATTATATGCTGCACAGTTTAACTAGAATATTGTAACTAGACTAGGAAAACTGAGGAAAAACAGGAAGTATGCTTCTTGTGTCTAGCATAACCAGTCAAAAGGTTTTTATTTTAGACAGCAAATGACAGCAGCTGGCATGTGTGCTACACTTTCTACGAGGATCCTATGAATGATCTAACACTATAAATAATTCTGCAGTGGGAAGAATTAAATTTTATCAAGTCAAATGTGTCATGTCCTGTATCTTCAGAAAAGGAAAATAAAAGTGAAGATAGATATCAGTCAGTAACATAACATTAGAAAAGAGTAAATAACTAGCCCTACAAAATATTCTGTCAAGGAAATGCATAGCAATTGTCATTTTGCAATAGATAACATAGCCTAATATCTGATCTCTATCACTAAACAATGCTAAATATCATGAGAAAAATGAGTGTATGGATGCCACAAAAATTTTCTTGCTGATGTTCCCTAACATAGTCCTTTATTTTATCAAAATGACAAAAATATTGATTTATGGTCAATTCTTTCCATTGTAATGAGAAGCTCCCAATCACCTATCATGAAAACAAAAGAAAATTATATTTATTTGAATTCTATATTAGCTAGCAGCTGACCGATTCCCTGTCAAACTTCTAATAACAATTTCTTCGTAGTGTAGGAGATATTTAGTTATCTTTGAGATGGTTTTTGCCAGGATCTTGTAGTGCCCTTTACTATATAGACAATCCTTTTCAGTGCCTGTCAGAACTACTAAAAAGTCTTTCACTTTTGACCCCAAAATTTGAAATGTATAAAACTCTCTGATTGTTTTTTTTTTTTTTCCCACTTAAGATTACACCCTACTTTTGAGGAATATGAACCTGTAGGGTTTGGGGTTTGTTTTGTTTTTTATAAAGTACCTCACGTGAAATATACTTCAAAGACGTGAAATATTTTGAAATTTCTTAAGCGATAAAATTTCATAGCAAGAAAAGAAACAAAATCAGGGCCTTTTCAGAACAAAGAAGCACTTTTGTTCCTTCTTAACATTAAAAGGATATTTAGTATTGCATTAAACTATTAATGAGTTATAACTATACAATTACTTGATCAATTGAGTATTTTGACCCTTTGTAAATACTATACTGCAGTGTAATAAACTAATTACTCTATCTGCAAAACCAGGTGTTAGTCTTAGAGAAGGATTTAAAAGATAAAGCACCAAAAGCCCAGAATGATGCATCATAACCTCAAAAACCTGGGTGGTGACTCGTCCCAGAATCACTAGTCGGCACGTGTAATTTACTGACCACAGCTGCCAGAATTGGTCGGCAAAGTGAGCAAGAACTGTACTTGAAAGCTGTTTTCTGTTTGTTTCCTAATACAGTCTAAGGGTGTTTAACTCAGCGGTGCAAATCAGGTTCAATGCACTACTGTGAAAGCGTGTTTCACATCTTGGCAATTGTATGTGCTTCCTGGATCAGGTACTGAGCCATTTCGACCTCTTTAATAAGCCAGACTTAGGGATTTCCTACTCCATGTATGAAGCCAGGAGACCCAACAGCAGACATGAATCCCCACATCGGTCTCCAGCTTTCATGTATTATCTAATGGGAAGAGAACGAAGGCTCAGACGAAGAGGGCAATACAGCACCACTGCTGCAGGACTGCTGAAGATCTCGATGCAGTGGTGTGGTCATGTAAGTTTGTCCTGATAGTGAGTATTTGTCAGTGCTCCCAGAAAAGGTGGAGCATGGCTAGTGACTGATAAAGGGTTATAAAAGGAGGTGGGAAAGTTTTCTAGTAAAGGCCTCATTTCAGATGTAAGCAGGGGATTAATGGGTATTAAACGGCATGAGTCTTTGTCCCCTTGGTCTTTACTGTAGTACAGGACAGCTACTTGCAAAACACAGGCATCAAAACCACTACCTGAGTAAACTCTTACAGCACTGTGCACTGAAAAGGGCTCCATCCCTCTTGCCTCCATGCAGCTGGTGAAAGATGCCCTCTTTCATCAACAAGCAAAAACCACAAAGAACAAAGGGGAGTGTTACAAGCATTCTCGTTCAGTAGCTACCTCTTAGGCTTTATATGTGCCTTCTGAAAACTTTTCCATGCATTCCCTGGCCACCGTTTATACAAAAATTAAATTTGCATGCAAATTAGTATTTGCAAGGTATTTTTCATTATTTAAAAAAAATAAAATTGGCTTTTTAAGAATCATTAAAAAATGCAAGGACTTGAATCTTTTACCAAAAAAACCTTTACATTAAATCTTATAAATAAACTTTCTCCCATTTTTTTAATGTTTGAATAGAAATACCATTTCCTGAGCAACTCTGAGAGTAGTTCCACTAATTTTTTTTCTAACTAGTTTAGTGGAGAATTTATCTTCTCTCGTTCCATGCAGTAAGTGTAATTTTGCTTTGCAAGAAAATGTACAGTCTTCCTTATTCTCATGCCTGGTATAGCATCTGAAGTGGTCATATTCCCGAATGTTGTCTCTCCTGTGCTTTAATGTACTCTGTCCTTGTGCATTGAGCATCTCTCAGTGTTTTCACCTGCCAGACTGTGACTGAAGGAATCAGGACGAGTGACAGATGACCAAAATGTGTAACATCTGCTGTTGATGTCAGGTTTTGCTATGGCTGATGGGTTTTAATGCTTTATATCTACACTATTATTTTTCATAATAAACTCTCTCACTATGCATGTTCAATGAAATCTAAAAAAAAAAGTAAATACAGACAAATAGAATAAAAATTTAAAAAGACCCTTCTAATATTTATCATCAGGGTCTGATCCTGGACTTATGGCAGGAATGTACAGAACTTTTGACATTAGAACTAGAGTAGGCGTTATTTATGTCTGTTCGAATGTTGTTAAATGGGGGAGGCATGGGGAGAAGGGAACGAATCTACTTGATAGAGAGCAATAGCAGATTTCAAATATGAAACCATCAGCTCTATCAGAGGACATGGGAAATGTGTGTGTCCCACGGTTATAGGTAAGACAGTCAAATCCAGAGTCTTCAATGATCCTTGTGAAATAAAGAGCAGCCACCGGGAGAAGAGTTCAGATCACAGAAGATGGAGATCAGGAAGATGAACTTTTCACAGCTTATGCTTGCCACCATCATTGACTACCTGCTTGATTTTAGGCAATCCTTTTAAACAATTTTTTTTAAAAAAAAAGTCACTGTATTACTAGTTTTAGTGAGTGAAAACATGAGCCTTGGACTCATGGTATGATGTTTTCATCTAAGAGTGCTTGTCATTATGCAAAAGCATTATTTTGATATGTAATGGGGAAAGCAGCAGGATCTATATTATCTTTGTCCTTTCAGTAAGCAATTTTTAAATAGTATGTGAAATAAAATGCCAGGACAGCTTGTCTTCAATACAAATAGAAGCTTCTGTGGTGCGGGTAGCAAACTAGCAATAACCATACTCAACAAAACTCAGATTGGAAAAGGTAATTATTTAATACATTTATAATGAATGAATTAATTTTAATATAAAATATTAGATTACAAATGCAGGAAGATTGTTATTCCTTTCTTCTGACACTTTATAGTAAAATAACATAATATTCTATGCAGTGTTACTTTACCAGTTTCATAGTAAAGTTTAGAGTTTCACATTTTAGAGTTCAGCAAAACTATTCAAGGAGAGAAAAATTACTCTAACATTTACATAGGACATGATGTAAACCACCAAAAGCATCAATTTTTATCTAGACTTTATTTGAAAAGTTTCTATTGCATACTACTGAAGGAAAATAGAGAGGTATGATATTAAGAAAAGAAGCAAACCTGCAATTAGCAGGAAACATTTCCTTATGAGATTAATACATTTGTCTGTTATGAGTTATGCCTGTTTTAACTCTGAATCTTGGGCAATTTATCACAGAGATATCTGTAACAGCATATGTCCTCACACTTTCCTTATTTTTCCACTTACATCTTCCTAAACGCAGTCATTAAGGGTAATAAATAACTGTTCCATATATTTCAGGAAGATATTTTCATTACAATATATGATTTTATTGCCATTTCTCTGCCAGATCAGTGACAGCATGGTTGCCATCACCCTAATTGATTAGTCAGTATGGAAAGCTATAATCCAAAAAATTTAAAAGAAATTCTTATGATTCTTTTATAGTTTGCTGTACAGAGCCCTTAATGAAGTTTAGTGTTATTAATGTGTGTTAAGAAACTTAATGCTTATTGTACTACATACATGGTCTTATCAAATTTAGAAATGCAAGTGGGCTTTTTGATGGTACTTTTCCATGCCAAATTTCAGAAGGAGAAAAATGTCTGGGGATGTGAAAATACATGGAGCCATCATAGAGTTTGTTTTGGTATTCTTGTAGGTTGCCTTGTGAGGCAGATGAAACTTGTCCAGTGAATTAATAGAGTCAATGGGACATCTGCAGTGCATAGGGGACGCTTATGTCGTTAGAGTGGCAGAGGGTCATCGAACTGATTGAATGCCACATTGTCACCAGGAGATAGCAGTAAGAAGTGCTGAGAGTGGCAGCTATGAATCTGACACAAACATTCATTTCAAGAACATCACTGTAGGTCACACAAGAAAATAAAGGTGAGCAATTTGCATAGCCTTGTCTATAACTAAAGCTTCACTGAGCTAATCAAAGAATAAGAAAACACAGATTTAAGAAGCACACTATCTGGCAAAATTTGTCCTTTTAGTTTCAAGTTGGCTAATGACCACTGAGAAGAAACTGACCTTTGCAAGTCATCTAACGCAGAGGCAGACACTGGTGGTATTTTTCATTATTTATGTGCATTAAATGACAGTTACAAATCAGCCATAATCATTGTTGAAGGCATAGGTGTCCTTAAGTTTAGCCTTGGATTAAGCAATATTCCACCTTGCCAATGTGAGCTGGAACAGACTCAAGTAAGCCTCATTGACATTAATCAAGTGCTCTTTGGGCTAATGCATGCAGAGCACTGTCCTGCTTGTGCCTTTCTCAAGTGCATCCGTGTTACTAATTTTGCTGCCCCAGGAAACTGAGTCTTAAAACTTATTCAAGGGCAGCACAGTGATCAACAGAGCTTTTTGTGAGCTTGGAGTTTTCATCAGATCCATTTGTGAAGTTAAGGGGATTCACATGCCATCTGCCTGGCCTGAAAGGGCAGCGGCTGATATCAGCAATTCCCCAGTGCCAAAAGGGAGGAAACTGCTTCCAAAGGGCCACTGCTGTGTGAAGACTTCTCACGCCAGTGCCAGCAGCGTGCAGATAGCCTAGTGGGCACTTGGAAGTAATCCTGCAGTGCCACTCCTCCATCCTGCTTCGAACAAACTATGGTGTATCAACTGGTGTTTAAAGAGAATTTGGACTTTCAATGACTAATGCAACTTACTGGGTGCCCGGATCATCAGCACCAAAGTTCTGCCCTGAGATTTATTAAGTGTTCCTGTGTCCATTTCTCACCAAGGTTGTGAAGGACTGTGAGTCAGTGAATGACTTGAATAGAGAGAGTCCTCTCATGCTTACATCGAGTCAACACATAGCTACATCTCTAGCTGGAACTAACCTCAGAACTGACAATAAAAAGGGAGACAAGATGCAAGCTAGAAGGTAAAGAAAAGAATTGTGCATGATGATGTTTCACATGAACAACTTATCTCTTCTCATTAATATGGCTTACTTGGTAAAGGACACTTCTGCTCTTTACTTAGTGGAGGTCTCCACAGTGGATACAATTTTTGTTTCTTCAGTTTTGCTTTTTTAAAAAAAAATCTCTTAAGTTGGCAGATATGAGAAGTATTTAAAAATTCATGATGTGTAAATATACCTTTCACTTGGGAAAGTGAAAACTGGGAAGTTGTAAGTGGTAGATGCAGCATAAGCAGAATAGCCTCCCTGGCTTTCTTTTATAGTTTACAGAAACAGATGGACACCCCAGGGAGAACGTAAAACTGTGCTCCTATGGTGAAATGTTGCTCAAGGTGCCTATCTTTCCTCAGGGGCACTAGGAAGGAATCTATGCGGATTGGTTTCTTCAAGAGGTATCCTCTTCCCTCCTGACTCCTCTCACAGAAAACATTCATTACAGGTGAATTCTAGTTACGTACAAAAGCCCTGCTGGCAAATGCCCCTGCACCATTAAATTTCACAGTTGTGTTGGGGAAGAACCATCAGACAGGAAACCTTAAGTACCTATACATCTCAAAGTGTACAGGTTGTCATGTCCTTCTGAGGTGGCAGTGGGCCAGGATGAGGGCTATGTGACTTACATTAGTCTCTGTTTCTACCCTGGTCCTTCTCTTTTTAAAACCACCACAGAATACTTTGGAAGGGAAGCGAGGGAGAAAGGTTGTTATTAATATTGAATGATTTCTTTGTCTTGTCAAAATGATCATTTAAGAGCCGACATAAAAATATTTTATGACACAGAAAATGTTCTGTTTCATCCTCTATGACATTTTCTTTTTTTCTGTTATTTTTTCTTTTACTTCAGATGTCAGTAAAACCTGAAGTAGGATATTTCAACATGAAAGATCTGAAACTTTTATTTTAATGTTCTCCTCACCCTTTAGTGAAATTAGTCAGTGAGTGTGACAAAATTTGGAAGTCACTTGGGCCATTATGAAGTTGCCCTAATGCTGAGAAAAAAAATTAGCTGAAGATTTCTGTGTCTATACAACATTTTTCAGTCCTCATTTAGAGGCATTTTTTGTGCCATTAATGTTTGAAAAGCAGTATACCCAGTCTTGCTGGAAGAACCCAATACTGCTGCATTTACCTGTCTAATACACAGATAAACAAGAAGCGTCGCATGGTTTTTGGAAGATAACTACCAAAAGCAATGAAAAATGACAATTTATAAATTGCCTTATTAGCCTCTTTTACTAAGCCGGGATAGGATCTCACTGCTTGCCAGCAAACAAGTCACTGTACTCGCCCAGTCCCCAATATGCCCAGTTGCCCCTGCAAGAGGTGTGCTGGGGTGCTGTTTGTGTGCAAGCTGCTCCTCTCTGTGTGGTCACTGAGGGGTACGGACCTGCACGCCTGCCCTAGCCGCTGCCAGCCAGTCTGCAGGAGGCATAACGTTTCAGACAGAAGCTGAAAGATTGTTTACAATAGAAAGTGCTTTCATCTCTGTTTTAATTCATTGTTGCTGGAATGGGGAAAATACATGGGTCTCAAAGACCAGTTCACGCTGTATTTACTTCTGTTACAAGGGCCAAAAGTACTGATAAACCACAAAGCTATTATTTGCTCTGGTCTAATATCCTACAAACTACAAGAAATGGGATTTTTTTTTCTACCCTGTGAGGATGAAATTCTTAACTTTAAACTTTTTTTTTTTTTTTTAATGGCGGAAGTACTTGAGATTAGACCTTAAGATAACTGTATTGTGATAGTTATCTAGTTTATTACCTTTTCTCTTCTTATTAAGAATGGTTTGAGAATAAATTGCTTCAAAAACCAACAACAGAAATCAGCTAGACTTAGAAAACAAGCACAGACTGAAGGTGCATTACCTTGTGAAGTACTAGACCTAGAAAATCCCATTTTAACATCAGAAGCAAGCTTGGAATTTCAGCTTTCTGGTAACATATAGTATTAACTTTTCACTCTAGTTTTCCTGAGACGTTGGCTGTTAAAATACGTGTGGATAAAGCTTGTAAGGCGGTTTTATTTGTAGGCTGGTACAAATGTTTTCCCAAATGTTGCTTACAGACTACTGCTCAGACAGGAGGAAACAGTGACCCTGTGTCCCACACAGCCACAGAAAATCTGTGGGGTTGATTATTCTGGAGGATCGTGCCTTACCTTCTCAGCTTAATTTCTTCAGAAACACATAAACATGCACGTACATGTACACACACACTCAACCTCTTCTGGGATAGAAGCTGTCCACTCCTACCAGTCTTTAGCTGACTGAAGAATGAGAGAATATATTAATTGACCACCTATACAATCCAACTACATGTTGTGCTTTCCTGATTCCAACCCTTGGTCTACTTTTCTGAGAAGGTATCTACATTAATTACACATACACTTTTTCCCCTGAGACACAGGGGAGCTCAGTTATCTAATGATGCTTTTTGTTATGTGTAGAACAAACTAGAGTAGCAGAGAGTCAAACAGATACTTTCTAAGTCTCTGGAAATTTCTGTGCAATGTAAGGGTGATTTTTCAGCGAGCATTCTATGGGGTGCATAATACACATTATACCAATTTCTCTTTGGAAGGAGCGATCTTGGTTTGGTTTTTTTTTTTTACATATTAATTTTACTAATTTTTTTAATTCAGGAGAGTTTGTGTATTTCTGACAAACAAGTACAAATATTTTTTAATCTACAAATTCCTTTATTTTGAACTAGTCACTGCATACATATGCATCATCCATAATGAATGCGTATAGATACGTGATTATATTTTTTCAGGTCTCTACAGTAAAGGAGTTTTTTTGTGATGTCACTTAGCTCTGAAGAAAATGGTTTGAGATGTTAAGCTGCTTCATATCTATTCACTAGGTTATAGCTATTGTACCGACTGAGGAGGTAGACAACTTCATAATCTAATGTACTTGTCTCTATGTTCATAAAAATTGAAAAATTGTTATGATTAGAAAAGCAAAACAAAATGATGTAGACATTTCTGAGATCAATCACCATTTCCATGAAATTAATTCATTAAACAAAACAAAAGACATTAACCAGAAATTCACAATATATTACCTATCAGCATTGTTTATTATTTAGTCTATGGTTGATTTACCTCCTATCTGAGGGCTGACAATAAGCAAAATGAAAAACAGTTTTTAATCTACTCTTCAAAGAATGAAGGATGAAATCATTTTAGTAGTCTGTTCCTGCAGTCCTGAAGTGTTGGTGCCTGATTGCGCTTGTGCAAACTTGTACAGCAAATGTGGTCTCTGATTTTGAAGTAACCATGCACTTTTTTTTTGACCTTGCCTGAAATACATTACTTTTTTAGATTTTTCTTTTTTTGCAAAACATCCTGTTCTGAAATAACAGCAAGAAAGACCTTAGAAAGTTTCAGAGGCAAAAGGAAAAAGCATAAAAGGAAAAAAAAAATCAAATTAATTTTGTGTTTAGATATAAAGCTATTAGAAATAAGCTGACAGGTTAGCTTGTGTTAAGGATTTTGGACAACATTAACTAAATGATGCAGGATTTGGTCAGAAATTTATTTAAACGCTCTTTAAATAAATATCTAGCAATCCATTGTAGGATGTAGCCTTTGTCTGGAACTTCAAGTTCTTTAACAGTTTTGTAAAATTTCTGCAGAAGGAATCTATGGTGAATCAGTCTTCGTCTAAAATGAAAGTGAATATTGGAAGCTTACATCTTTCTAAACTTCCTTTGTGGAGAGCAGCCTAACGATACTAGAGAAGGAAAAAGTGAAATGTGCTCTTTCATGTTATGCTGAATCAAACTACAGCTCAAAGCAAACTAATAATCTGAAAAGGGGAAAGGCTTATTGTCTTTATCTTTACTTTCTCTTTCTCTCCAATCATGTTAGCTATTCCCTTCCCATGCTCCAGGTTTGATGATTAGTTCTTAATTCAGTTTGTTAACATGGCAACAAATATTTTTTTTCTTTTCTTCCTAACACAACTTTTTTGTCATTTAGCTATTGCAAGGAGTTTGCCATCTGATCATTTGAGTGTCAGAGTCAGCATAAAAGAAATTATGGGAAAAACAGAGAGATAAAGGATAGACCTGTCCCTTTCAATGGCAGCTGTACCAGATGAGTTTGGCTGTACCAGCATGATGCCAGAGGTCGTGAGATGGCATCCTGAGACTGTGCTCAGAGCTGGAGGACATCACTACAGGGCAGTACCAGGAGGAGGTCTCTGAGACATCTCTCGCCATGCAGATGGAAACATGTTAGCAATTATTTTTGGTTATTGATGGAATTTGGCACAGCTCATGAGCCCTGGAGCACAGTCACAGGAACAGCAACCAGCCTAATGGAGGTCAGCAGCTTGTAAGAGAACAAGTACAGTGCACCACTTCAGGTGGCTACAGCATAGACAACTTCCTTTCCACATCATCTTTAAAGCCGTTCCCTTCTGAGCAGCTAGGTAGGGACAAAAGGATAGACAGTTTCTTATTTTTAAACTCGTTGCTTTGAGGATTCTTCTGAGCGACAGAAGATGGAGTACAACTCTCTGATGACAATAAATACAGGCAAATATCTTCAAGACAAGAAACTGGAAGAGACCCATCTCAGAAGAACTATATGCAGGGCAGTCACTTAACATGAGCAGTAATGAGGATTCAAGTGCTGAGCTGAAACAGGAAGAAAAATGGTCTTTAACACAGGTGTTCTGCTTTTCAGGTGATGGTCCCAACCAGAGTTTTGGAAATGTCCATCTATCTTGTCCATCTTCGTCTTTCAAAAATGAGAGGTGTCAACCGGTTGGCCAAGGCTGGCCAATCACAGGACAAACTGTCATTAGCCCTTCTCCTATTTCAGGAGAAAGGGTTAAGAAAAGACATAAGAAGAAGAGAAAAAAAAAAAAAGTTTTGTGAAGCCTCTGTTAAGTTTGGGAAACTAAAACAGTTTTAATTACAATAGAAAGATATTATATACAGAAGAATAAGGTACTAACAAGTTTATATAGGATTAGATTTGGTGCAGTGACGTGGGGAGGGAGAGAGGAGCATTCAAACCATGGTTAAAGAAAAAGAGTGAGAAAAAGCTACCGGTCAGTTCAATGGTGACAACACATGGCGTGGATGGGTTGCAAGAGGAGTGGAGTGGTGGGGGCAGCAGTTGTCCACGCGCAGTGCCGAGCCAATGAAGCAAGGACAGGAATTGCGGCAGGAACACGCAGCAGTGGCTGGACTGTGGAACAAATCGATGTTGGCAGTCACAGCAGTCTGGACAGAGGCAGTGTGGGGCAGCTCTGGAGCAGACCGGTGGTGAGAAAAGTGGCAGATGCTAAGCGGCAGTTCCAAGTGTGGGTTGAAGGGGGTGGAGGCAGCTTGAGTGGCAGGCAAAAAAGAGGCATGGTTTCTGCTGCACACCATTTTTAAGGAAGCTCCCCGAGCCCGCCAAAAGCTCCACAACCAGTGAGATGCCCTGACATACATGGGAGGAATACACCATTGGCTGTTTGATGTGTCTATCAAAGATAAACTAACCCTGTTTAACTCAAACCAGGACAAGAGGATGCAAATATAATTTCCATCTGAGTTGTACTCAAGATCTACAAGCTCTTGGGTTTTTGCTGAGATTCTGCAATGACTCTTTTACTGTATTTAAATATATACACAAATTGGTTTCTTCACACCTTTCTAAACAGATAAAAATTGCTTTATCTTTACCTTGGAAACAGAATTACTAAGATTTATGTAAGGAGATAATAAAACATAACAAAGAACCTGAAGCTATCTGTCTGAGGGGTAATTTAACTCCACTTAGTCTTCAATAAAAACAAAATAGCATACCATAACCATTTACTGCATGTACTTTAACACAATTAGTAGTCTGAATGTTCTGAAGAGCTTCTAGAATGTGTTAAAAGGGAGGCTGAATTTCATTTTATGGAGGAACAGTGATCTTTCCAATATTTTTGGTGCCACTGCCAAAGATTTAGCGTTACTTTTATATGCATTTATAAAAGTATCATTTTGTTTATTAGTAAGAGCTCAAATTCTACACCTAGTTGTTACTTTTCTTTTTTTTTTAAGTTAAATATGTTGAACTAAATGCAGCTACATTTTGGCTAAGGTGTGTATATATTTGAGGACATATAAATATATTTATCAAATTAAAATGTGTTTGTGTCGATTATGGAGCACAAAATTTGCACTATATAAAAATAAATTCATGACAAATGGTATACAGTAAAGCAGAATATATTCAGAAGTTATAAACTTACTTACACCTTTGTGTGTTCAGTCTAGATATATTTAATATCTTTTCCTTTAACAGAAAATATTAAATTGTTCAGCTTTATAGCACTAGAACAGATTAGAAAATTGTAAGGGATTCATTCCTTCTTCCTGAGATTAGATCGTAAACCCCTTGGCCAAACACATATGAGTAATATCAGAGAAAAAAATAAATACGGAACTACACAGACAAAGACTACAAACAGAAGTTAATTACCTTCTTACATCTTGCCTCAGTTCTGTGTAGCCAGACCCTAGTTAATGAATGGTCTTAAATCAGTTTTATTAAAAAAAAAAAGAAAGTAAAGGACCATTTATAAAAATACTCAATTTTAAAGAATAAAAGCCTTAAGCATCTCTAGTAACACCAGCAATAACATAGTTTATGTTGCTGTTACTTCCAGAGAAGAAAGCTGGCTGCTTCTATTCAGAGAATGAAACTGCTTTAATGAGCTATAAACACGTGTGTGTATAAAATGTGATGGGCTAATTGCAGTAGCTATTTATGTGCTTATATTGGGCAAAACACTGCTCAAGGCAACAGGTGCAGCCCTGATGACTTCAATAGGATTGTGAATGCTCTACCCATGGTAGGGTCTTTTTACCTTTACAGAAATAAGTGTTGTAGTAATCAGCATATGCTGTCTTAAAATTTTTTATCCACAGCTCTTTTGCAAAGTTATACAGGAAAAAAATCTATTAAAATTCATGTATAATAAAGGTAAAAGCAGCTAACAGCTGTCCTGGTTTCTATTTCATTCTGACCTTTTGGAATTCTGTTTAAAAAAGTATTATTCCAAGAAAAAACAAATCAAAACTATGTACAGATCTTAATTTGGTTTTTCCAAAATAATCAATCCATTTATTTTCTGAATCAAGTAGTACTACAGCCAGCTTTATTGTGTAAGAATTAAATCTGTGATGGCCAAAAAGCACATGCTGTGCCAACCTGGGAGGAGGAGAAGAAGGAAGAGGAGAACTCCTTTCTGCATGAGGTTGATAGAAGGAACCTCCTGGCTTCCAGAGTCAGAGAAAAGTCCCATGGACTTGGAGAAAGGCTGTGTGGGTGAGTGGGACTGAGGGAATATGAATCTTATGGGTAATCTGCCTGAAAGGAGTAGTGGTGAAGCTTGGCCTCCTCTTCATCTTCCCCAGAGGCCGAGGAGCTGAACATCCATGTTTTGATGCAGCCCAGTCCTATTACTTCATACTGGAGTGAATAACTCTCCCTATTCCCCCTACTCATGCATTCTTTATTAATCCTATTTTATCCTTATTTTTGACTACTAGAAAAGAGAAGGACAAAGAGGAACAGGCCAGATCCTGATTCTTAAGCAGCAAGAGCACTAGGTCAGAGAGAGAAGATCTTTGCTGCAGGGAAGGAGCTGCTGCTGAAGAGAAACTCCAGCAGCCTCTTTAACAGGAGCAAACGGATATCTAGGAAAGAGGTAGGAGTTGGATCAGTTTATCCTCACCTCCTTTAGCATAGGTAAAAGGTTTTCATCTCCTGTTCATTGACCAAACTCTGCCAAATATCTGTTCTCTGCAGTGATGAAAAATTAAGGAGCTTAAGTTATATTTTTGGTATTTCTTTGGGGGGAAAAAAGGCAGTTCAGGTTTTTAATGAGTTTAGGTTTCTACATTTGAAAAATTAATTTTTTTATGTTTGCTTATCTAGTATTTTAATTGTTTGAAATTTTAAGAAACAAAAGAATATTACAACTGCAAAAAAAGAGAAAAACATCATTATGCACTCTCTGCTTGTAATTTCTTTCCACTTGCGAATTATTCTAGTAGATTTAATTAATAAAAAAAGAGAATAATATAACAGTTTTTAACATTTCACAGAACAGAAAAATGAAATTAAAATGTAGGATGATTTGCTCAAGGCCACAAAAATGTCACTGTCAAATACACGATTAGCAGTGAATAGTCTTGAAAATATTCATGAAAGCAAAGTATCCAACACTTGAGAATGAGATCTCAAACAGATGTCTATATTATAAACTACACCAGGCGAATTAGAGAAGAAACTACTGAAATAACACAGAGGCAATACAAATTTACAGGTAAATTTTTTCATTTTTACCATGGGTAGTAGTGACTTTTCTACTATACAGCAAATACTTGTGTAAACAGTATTCTTTTGTAATAAATTGCTTATTTAAAAGAGCCCCATTTTCAGTGGTGTCTGTGAGGTAATATATCAAGTTCAGAAACTTCAATAAAACTGAGCAGTACCCAAGAAAAAAATCTGAAACAGTAGTTTATTTTCAGTTCTTGCCAGTGACTCATAAATAGCAGTACAGCCGCAGATCTGCCGTCAGTAAAATGACTGTATTGTCTTCTGAATCAGTGAATCAATTGATTTTAATTCTCCTTATTTTATTATTTTTAGAAACTATGGAGGTAAAACCAAAATAAAAAATTATGATGAACCAAAATGTTTGTACTTATAATGTCATGTAGATTCTTTCTTTCCAAATATTTTTAAAATATCTCTATTATAGGAATGTGTGAGTATTCCTTTAATGGGGTGGTATTTGCTACATTTCTGTGTCAGAGTAGATGCTAGATTTCTCCTGATGGTCTCTGTCAGTAAAGCCAGTGATCAAGTGCTCAGTATGATGTCCTCCCTCCCTGGGGTTCTCACCCAGCACAAAGTCCTCCTCACTCAGCACGGCAGTCAGGACACCACCTTCCAGAAAACAAAGTAAAAACCAAAAAGGCAATGAGAAACAGCAATGCAGTACCATCGCATCAGTATTTCTTGTACAGCACTGTCTCCTGAGGAACTTTGACAGAATTCTTCATTAATTTAATGGAAGGAGGTAATGAATTTTAATAACATCAGAGCAATGGTAGACAAATCATCTCTCCTAGATACTCTCAGGTAAAGTAAAAGTTTGAGTTTAAGGTGATAGGATCTCTACAGGAAAGACTCCAGGTATTGCTTTGTACTGTGAGAAACAAAACCAGACCTGTAGCAAGGTCAGACTGTGTGAAAAAGGGTTTTGAAAAAAAACTGAGCCTTAAGAAGGTAAGGCTACAAAAGTTACTGTTAGTAAAGAAATTGACATAAGTACTTTCCACTGTCACATTTTGCTTCTTCCCATGGCTCACTAATTCTTTGTATATGCTTTTCAGAGAGACAAGAACAAATACTGCTCCTAGGAGATGCAATGTTGCTTAAGATTTGAGAACTACACTGGTGTTAGGATTGACATAGTATGTGTTTGAGGACCTAATTTTTTTTGCAGATAAGTTGAACCAGTCACCAATATTGCCATAATTAGGCTTCGTACACTTTTTTTGCTGTGAAAGAAAAGCAGAGAATCATGGAAAACCTGCTTTAAATTGGGATATGGCAGGTAATGGTGAATAGGCAAGGAGTCATTTGAATACCTAAGGCACTTCATAATATGAAAAGTGTTTGGAAAATAAGGGAAAAAGGAGAAATCAGCACCAAGCTTACTGAGAAGATGGTGAGAGTGATGGTAAAGCACATAGTGACAAGGACCGAGGCTGGGCCAGCCACCAGATGAATGGCAGACGCTCTGTATTAACCACTTCCCCTTCTCAAAGGGGACGAGAAAGGGAATAAGGGAGAGAGACTTATGGATTGGAGAAGAAAACTAAAACAGTTTAAATGAAACAATAACAATAAAATGAAATATCTATAAATATATATAATTCCAATATCAAACACTCCCCCCCCATCCCCCCCGACACACATACCTCAATGGCACCTGTATCACTGTCACCACTAAAGTGAGCGGCAGACAGGAACCAGATGCAGAAGCTGGATTTTGGAACTGGATTCAGGAATGCATGAATTGGGATCAAAGGCAGAATAGACAGAGTCCTCCTCAGACGTACGCCATTGAAGAAGCAGAAGAGGGGCTGACCCTTGTGTTCCCTCAGCTTTATACCTAATATGACATATATGGGATGGAATACCTTGTTGGTCAGTTTAGGGTCACCTGTCCTGTCCAATCCTACTTGAGGTGCTATCTCTTGCTTTACTGCACCCTCAACATGGCACACAGTGACCTTGGTCTCCATAGGAACAAGTATCAGCAAGATCCTTTCTGCACACCAATCACTGGTAATAACTGTAAACACCAAGCGTTATCAATTCTCGAAGCAGACACCATCTGCAAAAATATGCTGTTAACTTCAGACAGTGCCATCACTTAGAAGAGACTGAGCTGAGAAGTAAATTCACTGACCAAAACTATTTCTGCTCTAGCTCCAACAGTAGCAAGATAATGGTTTCCATTCCTTGATGAATGATAATTCCACCCATTGCTGTCACCTCATTTCTTAGAAAGCATGGAGTAGGTGTAACTCTCATTCTTATGATAATAAAAAAGTTTGCCTTTGAAGGTGAGGAAATACATGAGGGCAATGTGATGAAACGCAAAACCAGGAAATCAAAAGGCAAATCAGTATGTGGCTGACTTGACTCACCTCCGTCTGGTCAAATAGATCTATTAGGAGACTTGGTTGTACATGTATTTACTTCGTGATTACTGTAGTATATATATTCATACATGATCACAATTATTATCTTTGTTATTGCTGTAACTCTCAATTGTTTATGGGAAAAGCCAGCTGAAGGTAGAGTTATGATTACTTTTCTATGTAAGAGATGCACTTGAGCAGGAGGAAACCAGGAGTTTCTGTTGCTATTCTCGTTATAAGTAATAGATAGTGTGAGAAAACACAGCTCTAATATCTGAGTGACCATGGTTTTGAATTAAATAAGTCATTTGACTCCTGGTTCGTAAGGGCTATATCTGCTATAGCTGTCTTGGAAAACGGATGTTAGGTGCAGTGTAGAAGTCGTCTTTTACAAGCTCCTGTAAGAACAAGTACATCGGATCTCCTCTCACACTTTGTAGAACAATCATCATCTGAAAGATACAGTCAGTTTATTTCATTTGACTTTTACAACTCTGTTGTCTCCCAAACAGATACTGCTTGATAAATTACATCCTTGACCTTTCCATGGCAAAGCATCCTCCTATGTCATAGGAATATTAAAAGCAAAGCAGATTCTATGGTTGGTACACAGGAATACAGAACTGGATATTTATGCTGCGTCTTATTGAGGTATTTCATGTATACTTTCAAAATTATTACTGTTTCTTGACTACCTGTATAGATTTAGAGAATGGCATAAGCACCTGTATAGGTAAACCCTTATATGTGTATTTCAATTTATATAAGTTATTGTGTAAATAACTGAACTTTTAAACTATAAATATTTCAGGTCTAGTTTTAAATTTGTTGGATGGCATTTTTTCTGTGGCTGTTAGCATCACTACATGACATTACTGACTAAGCGGGTGTTTTTAAAGGTACTTGAGACTGTTCACTACTACTCACACACTCATTGAGTTGATCAAGGAGTATTGTATTACTTGCATGTTTTCAAGATACTCTTAAGTTATGGTTGCTGTCTAAAGGAAAAAAAAGTAACTCCTCTCAAGCAATTGTTTTCAAGGCTGGAAATTTTTATTTTTTATTTTAGTGAGGCCCAAAGAAACTCAATGCAAGAGCATTCAAAGAGCATTTTTTAGCTGTCAAGAGCAATCATACTGATTCTATTGGTCAGTATCTTTGAGATTCTCAGACATTTAAGCTTAGTACATTTGTCTCATCTGGGATTTGTTTCGTATTTTGGGGGGTCCCAACTTCTGCACTGCTTTGGGTTTGCATAGGGTTGTAGTAGTACGGGGGAGACAGGAGAACGAAGGTATCCACACAACCTGATTACAAATCCCAGATGTATTTCCCCACTTAAGTGTGAGTAATTTTAGGGAAAATTATTTTTTTCTGATGAGACAAGTAACTCTTTCGAAAACAGAAACAAAGCAAAACAATGAACAATATATGATGATTTAGACTGTCAATTTCTTATCTTTACTTTTCAGTAAATAAACTGACAGCTGTGTACAGATTAGTTTCCACTGAGCTTACAGTTAACCTCTCACAGTTCTCTCAGAGAAAAATCAAGTCTTGGCATTTTTCTTTCACTGAACGACATATTTCAGCAGGATGTCTTTTTTGATATTGCATCTGAAAACAAAAATTTAAAGCTTCTTGCACGTGCAAATCTGCAGAAGCTTTCTATATAACTATCAAATTCTAAGCAGAAAAATTGAGTAATAACTTTTCCTGTATACTGTAGACTTTGCTTTTATATATATGTATCTCTAAACTCCTTTCTCCTCATTTTATAATATTAAGCAACTATTCTTTCATATGAAATACCTCTTAAAATTTTATTACCCTTGTTATTATTTACAACTATTGCATATTTGAAAAGCACAAAGCTCATCTTTGATGCAAATGTAACAACTAAGTTATGTATTTATGCAAACAAATAATTTAGAATATTTACCAGATGTTTAAAATAACTACAAAAAATGCATCTATAACAAGACATCTGAATGGAAAGAAGAATGAGAAAAGATGTTAAAAATATAGAGATAGAGAATATAGATCTAGATATCTCTTACACAACAGTAAAATGCAATGCAAATCAACTACTGTCTTAACAAGTTGTTGTATGTGAACATGAAACCCCAATAGAATTCCAATATGTTAATCTCTATCCTCAGGCTACCTATTTCTATTATCCTTTCTTTCATTTGCTTTCCTTTCAGTCTCATCTTTCAATTTCAAATGTTCTTCATTCTTCTGTCACAACATTTCTTTTTCTCTTTTTATATAAGTATGTTTTCTAATGTTATCAGTAATATAGTGTGAGGCTTTAGTCTACCATGGAAAATTTAACAAGACTAACTCATAATTTCACAAATAAAGGTTTGCCAAACTGAAAAGATACACATCAGTAGAGTACAAGATCAAAACATATTGTCAGAATAGAAGTACCTTTGAGAAAGGCAGCGTTAAAAAATATATATGCAGAAAGTAAACAGGCCAGGATAATTAGCTGATTCAGCTAAGATACGTGGACAAAACCAAACAGAAAGCTAAAACCGTAACAGCAAAACACAGGGCAAAAATTAGTAAGTAAGACAAATTCATGTAATAGTCCTCTTGCTTCTAATATAAGCTAAAGTTTATTCCAATCATAGAATCATAGAATCATAGAATGGTTTGGGTTGGAAGGGACCTTAAAGATCATCTAGTTCCAGCCCCCATGCCATGGGGGCACACTGTCAGCTCATGTCCAGTTTTTCATCCACCAGTACCCCCAAGTCCTTCTCCGCAGGGCCACTCTAAATCCCTTCATCTCCCAGCCTGTATTGATATCAAGGGTTGCCCTGACTCAGGTGCAGGACTTTACATTTGGCCTTGTTGAACTTCATGAGGTTCACACAAGCCCACTTTTTCATCCTGTCAAGGTCCCTCTGGGTGGCATTGCTTCTCTCCACTGTGTCAACAGCATCAAGCAGGTTGGTGTCAACAAAATTGCTGAGGGTGCGCTCGATTCATGTCGCCAGCACACATGTTAAACAGCGCTGGACCCAGTACTGACCCCTCAGGAATACTGCTCACCTCTGGTCTCTGCTCAGACATCGAGCCGTTAACTGCAACTCTTTCAGTGCAACCATCCAGCTGATTCCTTATCCACTGAGTGGTCCATCCAACAAATCCATGCCTCTCCAAATTAGAGACAAGGTTGTCATGTGGGACAGCATCAAATACTTTGCACAAGACCTGGTAGATGACAAAAATAGAAAACTTGTTCTTTTCCAATTCTCTGAAAATAAGCCAAAAGTTAAACCTTTTTAAAAACCTTTTTTTTTCAAGAATAAAACCATATTGTATTAGGAAATACTGACTGACCTCAAATACACAATGTTACCCTTGAGAGCATATATTTTTAATGTTTAGAGACTGCTTGTCCTCACACAACTTCACATCACATGTATTACTGTCTCTTAATATTTCTTTCTGTATCTTGTGCTTAACTACATTTTCAAAAGAATTATACTTAGCCTTCTGAAAATTTATGTAGGAAGGAAATGTTATGACTGGTCTCAGTATCCTCCTACCCAACTGAGAAATTCATGTCTTGCAGAAAGTTCTGTGATGCTGAAAAATACAGATGAAGACATACCTTTCTATTCCTGCAGAAGTTAGGTTACGCTTACACTAATTTGAAATATTAATCTCCTGCACTTCCTAGATTTGCTTTTGTTTAAACTGGGAAGGAAAATTGAAGTATCTAGTACTGTACATCGAGAGATCGATAACACTGTTTCAGAATGGGTTAAAACATTTGCTTCAGAACTTTTAACCCAAATAACATGAATATGAAATTGTGAATATGGGCATTTAACTGCAGTTTGTTTGATCTGCCATGGCTCAAACAAACCATAAATGATATTTCCCACTGGTGGCATATTGGTCCGTGCTGTACTTTAGCCAGCTGCTGAACTTTTTTTTTTTTCTTTCCAATTATATTCTACAGCTGGACTGCTGCATCTGTAATCTGTAATGGTTAGATAGGAAAAGAAATGATACGGCATATTTTGGTGTCACTG
This sequence comes from Bucorvus abyssinicus, assembly GCA_009769605.1. Lineage (NCBI taxonomy): Eukaryota > Metazoa > Chordata > Aves > Bucerotiformes > Bucorvidae > Bucorvus > Bucorvus abyssinicus. The sequence goes on along the minus strand of CM020030.1, from coordinate 13,376,216 downwards.
AGTAACTGCTGTAAAAAATCTGATTCTTCATGTAGATGAGAAAAAATAACATTAAGAACTACAGTTCTCTCAATTTAAGATATTATGTGTGGTTGATCTGTGTATTTTTATTACTTTTTGTGACCAGGGAACAATAGCAAAGAATGATTTTACTATAGCCAGGCAATTTTCACAGGGAAGTAAAAAAAGCAGATTTCATTTAAGGAACAGTGCTCCTACTGGCAAAAAAAGAAAATAAGCCAACAATTAAAGTATCTATCCACATTTGATCCTTTTTCTAAGTATGCATTGTAATATATTGAAACAGAAAGTCCATTTAGTTTTATTTTCATGAACACAAAAATCTTATAATTTATCAGACTATTAATTCCCAGTCCAATATCTTCCTCCAATGTTTGGGTAGAAATAGACGATTGAGAAGAAGATTACTGAAAAAGTTTACAGGATAATTTGGGGGAACTGATCCCATAATCCCTGTCCATTGATAACTGACTTCAATATCTCATTTAATTTTGTCTAATTCCTCACTTTCTCTTGGTTTCAGGAATCTTCTTGCCGCAAGACATTATGTAAACTGAATTTCACAACCTGATATCCAAATAGATGTATGTTCTCGTATCAGATTTACAACTGAGGATTTTCTTTCCTATTATCATCCAATAAAAAACAAAAAGATTTTATAAAGCCTAATTTTTTATTTTTTAAAGAAAAATTGTTATTAAAATGTAGGAAAGTATTTTGTCGCTCAGTATGGAAATCAGCATCTATTTTAAAGTGGCATTCGACAAAAAACTGGAATATGTAATTATATGCATTAAAACTAGAATGTAGCTGTGAAAAGTGAGATAAAGGTTTAGTTACAGGTAATACATAATCTTACTTGGTAATTCAAATACAGTCTTGTTTACCTTGCATTTTGGATTTATTTTACACCTAAACTGACAAGTCAGAAATTTTATTTTCTTATTTAAATACAAATTTGAAAAAAAACAAAAGCCATTAAAATATTCTGCTTTCTTCAAGAGAATTTGGTCAAGAAAAACATTTTTATGACTAGCATGAATTTTTAGTATTTTTTTCCTGAAGTTCCCATCATAGCATAAAATGTTCTTGGTTTCCAGTTAAATCATTGCTTTAGTATACTACCAATTGGGCTAGTATGAAGCATTTTCCAGATTCTGAATGTCTATCTGAGAACTGTATGCATTTAATAAAGAGTAAGTCAGAAGGCAATCTGCCTTGGATTCAGATCTCCATTCCTGGTTATGATTAGTTTTCTTAATGAACTAAATAGAAAGTTTTGCACTATTGCAGTCCCCCATGAAACTCTTTTTCCAAATAACATCGTATGTTGCCTACAATTTTAGACCTGTTTACGCATGCAAAATCTTGAGGAAATGAGCTCTGTTCCATTCCAAAAAGCACTTACGAAAATGCCGTAGGTAATATCTCAAAACAATGGATTAAAAATTTAGATTTTCATAGCATATTTTGATTTCATTCACTGCCTCACACCCCACCAGGGCCAGATTGAGAGTGTATTTGCTTGGGCATGATGGGTTGAAAGGCGCTATTAAGCAGGTGCTATTAAGCTCTTTATTATCATATATTGCCTGTCTTTTATATAGATGCTATCCCCTTGCTCATTTGGTGTATAATCTTAGTAATGGCTTGCTACTACTTATGCTACTGCTTCAATAATTGTTTAATGTTCTTTCTTATTGTTGTGAATTAGCTAGGATTAATTCACGTGATAATTTAAACCAGACAGGTCTGTGCCTAGTAGTTTTCCTAAAGAGTCCCTAATGGTGGTTTGCATTGTTTTGTTTTGTATTTCACTTTTTCTTGAGTCAGTTCAGTCAGAACAAAACTTATTGACACTAATGAAGATGCACTTGAATTTGCAATCTGATTGGATGATGTGTCACACTCTTGATGGTAGCAGAGTATAACAGTATAACAGTGTGTATATATGTATATATATAACTAATTGAAGTCACAGGTGCTGAGCTGAGACATAGAATCATAGAATCATGTAGTTTGGAAAAGACCTTTAAGATCATCGAGTACACTGTTAACCCAGCACTGTCAAGTCCACCCATAAATCATGTTCCTCAGCAGCACACCTACATGTCTTTTAAATACGTCCAGGGATGATGACTCCATCACTTCTATGGGCAGCCTGTTCCAGTGTTTGACAATCCTTTCAGTGAAGAATTTTTTCCTTAGGTGCAGCTTAAACCTCCTCTGGAGCAACAGGAGGGCATTTCCTCTCATCTTAACACTTGTTACTTGGGAGAAGAGAATGACCCCCACCTTGCTACAGCCTCCTTTGAGGATAAGGATATAATACAGTACATTTCCAAGGGAAATATTAAATCTGTTTGGATTACCTGAAAGTCTTGAAAAGAGACCTGTCTACATAAAAGCTGTTGTGTCTGTGATGTAGTGGTGACCTGGAAGTACTGGATTAATCTTTGGACTTGATGATCTTATAGGTCTTTTCCAACAAAAATGATTCTATGATTCTATCCAGAAGACAGTGTGTGGATATTTTTCTTAATTATTGAAATGGTTTTCTACAAGGCAAGATACCATCGCTTGTATTTGTCTGGTCAACTCAAAATTCATTGTCCCAAAACTCCGTTTTCCCCATTGGATTTTATATTTACTTCTAATCTGCATGTTAAAAAATGTACGTGACACATCTAAAAGAAACATATGGATGTAGATTATTATTGTCTCCAGATTTTTAACAGATATGTAAATGTTCATCATTTGTGCTGACTGATGATTACCTTGATCTACACTAGATATAATGTAATGTGTTGTTCAATAACAGATTAAAAATGCTCCTGTGTTCTAGTACTAGCATAATGTGGAGTTTCTCCGTCCCCTGAAAGATGTATAAAGAGTAGGTTGATTTCAAAACTTTCCTATTTTATAATATTTCCTTCAGAAACAAGTTATAAAATACTACCAGATCATGTGAAACTATCTCCATGAGAAACATTTTAACATAATTTTATTTTTTTATTTCTGGACATTTTTTGAAAAATAGATATTCATTTTAGTTTGTACTTTTTAAATTCTCATGTTTTGAGTTTTCACTTTTACTTTTGTCACTTGAGTAAAAATGTGTTTTATTTACTTTTTTCAAGTTCCTAAATATTTTAAATTGGGAATTTTTTTTCTAATTTTTTGCCTTTTCCTACTCTACCATTTCAAAAATTCCTCACAGCAAAGTGTGAGCTAGACAAAATAGAAGGAGAAAAATTGTAGAATTCTGCTAAAATATTTGAAATCAAAATTAAAGCAGGAAATATTTCAATTACAAAAATATCTTTATGTTACTGTAGTCATAGAGTTGAAGAAGGTACGATAGTTGTGCTTTTAAGAGTTTCACTACTTTTGTTAATAGATTTTTTCTGTAGGCATCTGATTTGGCACAGATTTGCCAAAAATTTGGACTCATGATAATGGTTTTCCATTAAAAGATTAGACTTTTCTGTTAAAATTGTAGCATCATTACATGACAATAATTTTTATGTATGTATTACCTGCATTATTCACTAGCTACTACTTTTTGACTCATCTTTGTTAATTTTACTGAAGAAAACCAGGATATTTAAAAATATTTCACAGCAATCAGTATATCTACTATTATTTGTTACATACACTCTCAAATTCAGAAGGGGAGGGTTGGCATGTTTTTAACCTGCTTTTACTGTTAAATCCCTTCTCACCCAAGGCTATATAAGAATTTAAGTGACAGGAGGTAATTAATAGGCTAGTTGTGTGGTAATTTTCCATAGGCAAGCTGTGACAATGATTAACTCTTCTGTAATATTTACAGATAAAGTATTCTAGCAGAATTTTAATGTCAATATGTAACTTTATTAGCGCATTATTTTTTTCCTCATCCTCTTTGAACCACAGTGATCGTTGCAGATTGATGATCACATTTGCTTGCACATGTATCCATTCTTATTTGCTTATTACTATTTCATCCTTTCTCATTTAGTTCTTTACAATTGGTCTTAAAATTTAATGCTAATTTTCAACAGCAACACAGGGATATAATGTCCCACTCATAATAAACGTAAGGGGTTTTAGAGTGGTTCCTATAAATCCTTGAAGTTCTATTTTGTTTATCATGTCACAAATCTAATTTTCCTGATTTTGCAAATTTATATATTAGTATTTCTTCCTCAGCTATTATTGCTGAGATTTAACTCATCATGTTTACAAGCTAGTGAGGTCATATTTCCACCATGTTTCTGTCAACACTCCTACATCACTTTTCTGTGTTAGTCACATCTTCCAATTTCTCCTTGTTTGTCCTTCATGCTTCTTGTGTTAGCATACAGGTATTTTATTATATTTGATCCATGCTTGAAAGCTCTCTGGAATTGATGTACTGGCATCCTTGTGAACAATTTGAAGGTTCTTCTTGTCTACTGTTAAAGAGCCTTTCTCTTTTCTCTTTACCATATTGAAAAATAATATTTACTTAGTAAGTGTAATTGATCTAGCCACTAAATTTGTGGCCCCAAACCACTAGTTGATCTGATCTTATTCAGATCAATTGTCAGCTCTTGTTACTGCTTAGAGACCGCAGAACACAGAAGTGTATACAATTGAAAAAACAGAAAGAGGGAGAGAAAAGAGATTGAAAGGGATTTAGGAAGCAGGCCACTGCCCTAGCATTTTGCAAGATGTACCTGTCTTACTCCCTAAAGAGCTACAACTTGTACTGCTCCAGTACAGCCTGAAGTTTCATGAAAAAAGTAAAGGGACCTTAATTTATCTCAGTTATCTTTATTCGAAGAAAACACTCCTAAAATACAGAGCCTGAATGCTGATGTTTAGGCTACAGATACCACTTACCACTTACTGAATACCAGCTGGCAGGGCCAGGCTTCCCACAGATCCTTTCCAGCCAGTCCAGGGCTGTAGGTGCCAGCTCCTGAGCCGCTGGGAGGGGGTCGGCCCCTGTCTTCCTCATGTCTCGGCCACAGGGCCTCACACCTGACGCGAGCAAAATGGCTATTGGACAGCAGCAGTAAAAATTTTGCAAAGCATAAAAAGAAATATTCTATTATCAAGTGTCTTCAAAAAGCAGAAAATTCTTTCAGTTTGGATTGCAATATAAAAGGGAAAAGCTGGGGTATGAGCTAATTAGTTTTCCAATAAAAATTACTTGTTAATGAAATAAGCAAATATCACCAATTGACCATGTGAAAAATTAATAATATATAGCAATATGAACAAAATGTTGGTGACTTTTAGCATCCGAAACCTATAAGCAAAAGTTTCAAAAGCAGAAGCCTCCTTCTATCAGATAATTTTGTACAGAATTTGCAGTTACATGTACACAACCTTCATTGTAGAAATGACAGCTATCATGCACTGAGCCTGTAATCTTGCAAATGCAGCCATTGAAGTCACACATCTGCTTATCCCGAGCTGTTAGGAAAGTAGATCAGGAACTTCAGATTGTTCTGTTTTGTCTTGGGGGAAAAAAGGAAAATAATTAAAATTATTGTTCAAGAGAATGCAAATCAGGCTGGCTCATAAAATGAGCACAAGGGCATTTGCTAAAATTATCAGACAAACAGTTTAAAATTAATAAAAGGAAATGTTTTTTAATGTAATGAGTAATTAGACTGTGAAATTTACTGTTAAATTATATTATTGATGCAAATAACTGAGCAAGAATATAGACTGTATATGAAAGAGAACTGCATAAACAACAAAAAAAGAATATGCAGAAAAATATTAGGTATTTTTAGCTGCCATAGTGTATGTGAGAATGCAATGATCATTAGCTGTGGTGAAGAAGAAAGGGAAATGAACTTCTCTATATCTCTCTATTTTCCTTTGTCACTGAACATCAGGCAAAATTTATGTGCCATTGAGCATCTTTTTTCTCTGCCTTGCTGCATACTTTGAGCCAATAAATTTGATTTATAATGCCCTTGAAATTTTCATGTTGTAACTCAGCAAAATTTAAAACTGTTATTTGAAAATTTGAAAACCTAAAATGCTACTCTGAAAACTCTAAACGTTTATATTAAAATAGTTCCCTAGACAGTAGAGTAAGTGTGAACAGTTGGACAAGAATAGCCCAGAAATCAGAGAAAATTAGGGATATGCAAGTACTGTGATATTCATATCAAATTGCCAGATGCTTTAAAAAAAAAAAGGAAACAAGAAAAGCCATCAAGCCATATGATCCATACAAGCCTTCCAAAACAATTTTACTGAGGTTCAAGAACAGTGGTTTGTAGTCCAGTCTATAGTTCTAAAAGATCAACAAAGTGATAAAGTTAAAATGAAGTATTTTTATTTCTCAAAGCAACCTTTATCAGAGTGAAACATTAAATTGCTTTGATATTGTCAAAAATAGTTATGAATTTCCTGCTTTTGCATACTAATTATCTGATAAGCCCCACCATTTCCCCAGGATTTTTTTTCTGTCTGACTCTGTGGCTCTTAGACTAACAAGGGATAGAGTCATGCATTTTCACAGAGAAGAAGCTGAACAAAGATGGTTTTAGTCAGTGATATTTCATAGAATCATAGAATCAATCATAGAATCATACAATCATACAATCATAGAATCATACAGTCATAGAATGGTTTTAGTTGGAAGAGGCCTTAAAGATCACCTAGTTTCAACCCTCCTATCATGGGCAGGGACACCTTCCACTAGAGCAGATTGCTCCAACTCCCATCCAACCTGGGCTTGAACACTTCCAGGAGGGGACATCCACAACTTCTCTGGGCAACCCATTCCAGTGCCTCACCACCCTCACAGTGAAGAACTCCTTCCTTACCTTCCTCACCTTCCTTTTTCCCTTTCCTTCTAAACTATATCTGCCCTCTTGCACTTTAAAGCCATTACTCCTTGCCCTATTTCAGTTGGAAATATACCTCTTCTTTGCCTTACAGGACTTAGATTACTATCTTTCATTAGTCTTGTTTAGTCTCAGAGATTTTTAAGGGGAGAAGGAGAGCTAGAAAGTATAATGAATGAGTAACTTGAGGTAAGAACAAGGAGAATGACAAAGTGACAAAACAATAAAACCAGACCTGTTTCTTAACTTGTAGGGGGAAAAAAAGAAGCACATCCTAGTGCTAAGGAATTTTAGTAAGTTGCTTATCTCCATTTTATCACTATATGCAGACAGATTTACTCATTAATTCCTGTCTGGAAACTGAATGATATAATGAAAATTACTATATCAAACTTCAGGTTTTTACCCAAACTTCACCACAAATATGTAGATGGCTCTCATCTTCTGTTAGGGTCAATTTGTGTTATGGAATAGAATTGCCTCCTGCTGAAAGCCTGTTCAAAATGGAGCATTTCACCTTGTAGTATAAATCGTGCTAATGAAACAAGCAGGAAGAGTAGACTTCCTTCTCTGATGTTTGGGGAGTTCACATCCATGAACCACTTTATGGTAAACACTAGTAATCCTGTGCCGTTGGACCAATCTAATGGTTTTTTGCCACTGTTGATTCATGGATCTGGTTATGGATAGAAGATGGATCCTGATGGGAAGTCTGCTGAGATTAATGCTGTCCCTGTATAAGGGGCAGATGACACAACACTCATCAGCTTGATGAATTTATTAATTCTGCCTCTGGAAGAGGTGTCTTGCCAAAGTCCTTTCCCATACTTGAGGATAAAAAGAAATCTGCATGGTTGGGGGTTAAGGCACTGTGCCAGCTGAATCTGAAAATTAAAGAATCAGCTACTGGTTTGAACAGAAACAGGAATTACTAGCATCATACCACAGATCTTACTTTAAAAAAAAAAAAAAAAAAAAAAAGAGAATATTCTGCTATTTGTGAGAGTAATGGATAGTATTTTTAATAAAGAAATTTAATATTCTGCACCTTCTTCTGAAAAGTGTTGTAGTAATTATGTCTCTTTCCATTTGGTTGTTTGTTCACTGAGCTGGTAAAAGTGGCATCAAACCAATCAAAAATTTGAATGATTTCAGTACATGAACTAATCAATTCCCTCTTTTTCTTTGTAATGATACTGTTTTGTGTTATAAATGTGTATCTTTGTGCATTTCCTTCTTAGGAAGTGGAAAGTGTAGCTTATTTCCACAAGTGGTGACCTAAGGAAGACCATATGTTGTAATACTTAGCCAATTGATAAAAGGTGTATCGCAGCTTCCTCTCTCTATACTAGCTTGTAATTTCTTTTCTTTATCAGCTAAACTACTTGACCTTTTTCTGAAATTCTTAATAGATTTGGAATGACCCGAATTTCATTCTCCATCAGATTTACTATTTGTAAAGCAATAGAATAAATATATCTAGCTTTAGTGCCAAGGACAAAGAAAACAGCAGTGAATCCAAGGCTAACGGAAACACTGAATGGGACCATGGTCGAGGCTTGTACTGTCCAAATCAAAATAATTGCTTAGTTTTCTTGGTGTTATCTGAAACAGAACTCTCAAAGCTGGCATAGTTTCTCTTCTGCCTGATGTTAAGGAGAGAAAGTGTGATAATCACACTTATTTTAGATGGGTTTTATCTGTCAGAAGTGAGCTCATTCTTGTTAGGGATGATTTTCATTGGGGAAAAAATCTTGCTGTAAATTTTATTAATATCTCCTGTTGCTTTGTGATTTTTGTGTCTTCTCCCAACAGTCTTTCCCTTTTTACTTAGATTCATTACATTATTACTCCTTAGTATCTACAAGTAACCACCAACAAGGTTAACAGAGATTTAAGTAGTTGCAGGGGTTTTTGCAGCTTGTGAAATTGAGGAAAGTTCTAGAGAATTTAAAAACTTCTGTGATTATTACCTTCACTGCAATGACAAGAAAGGATGAGAATTTATAGCAAATTGTCTAGTGCAGATGGTCTTCAACACTAGTGATAATGTGGAAGTCTGTTCTTTTGGCTGGGGTGGAAGCAAAGGAGGGTTTCCCAAAACAGCAGGAGATATGCATACACACCCACATAGATGTGCCACTGGGAAATCAATGAAAATTAATTGGTTGGATTTCCCTGGCTGGTGTTTGAATGGTTGACTTTTTTTTTTAATTATTATTATTATTATTATTAACTATTTATTTTTATTTTTATTATTATTATTATTAGCTGAATACAGCTCTGAGAGAAGCAAAATTACCCAGCCTGTAAAGAGCTGGCTTGAATCCTAAACTGTAGGAAAGCAGGTCACAGGTACTACAATATCCATTTTATTGTTTTTAATTAAATGGTAACAAAATATTTCAGGCCATATACATGTCTTTGTCTTTTTAGCTATTGCATTTATAACATTTTGAATGCAGATACAAAGCCCTATCTTTGGGTAATGTAAATGATTTTAAGGGGAATGGGTACTCAGCTGAGTACCTACGCCAAGTCTTTGTCTCTGATTATATATCTACTGTTGAGGATTTAAGAAAATATTTGTGTCACTTTATGCTTCTTTGCTTAAAATGAAGGCATCGTTGTCTCTTAAACTCTCTTAGCAATAAATTTTCAAGAATATTGGGGTAGTTGTCTAGAAATAACTCTGTCTGAGGTACATTTTACTGAACATATTGCTACTATTTATCAAGTATTCTTGTCTAATAATTGCTTCATTTGAATACTTTCTGCCTTCATGCAAATAATAGATCATCTTGCAAGCCCTGGCTGGAAATCCATAACATGAGAGAGAAGGAAGAGGTGTCACTTTTGCTCTGTCTATGCCCATAGTATGTAATTTATTCATCTCCATCTCAGTTTGGATTATAAAGAGGAAAAGGATCATATGTGGAACAATCCAGGTTTCATTATTGGCATTTCCACTGGAAAAGCCTCTGCAGAACGTACCATAAGCTTATAAGAAGTTCAAAATGAGTATTTAGTAACCTATAACAGATTTTATTTCCTTTGCCATCCTCTAATCTATATTTGTTTATATATGAATAATTTCTAACATGTCTTATACATATGCTTAGATTCAGCAGGTGGAAACACCCAGATTTTAAAACGTAATGTATATCTTTATCTCATGTGGAACCTATCATCTGTTTCTGCCAAAGCTCTGCCTGCCTCACGCACTTCATAAAGCCAAACAAGTCATGTATGCAGGTCTTTGACATGAATATAATGGCAATATTCCAATAATCAGATTAAAAAAATTAAGAAACAAGTTTCCTCTCCTGCCTACACCACAGCTTAAAATGCCACAACTTTTAGAGGGATTACTCTTGTTTGAATCTTTTAAGTGAGGCTGGGTTTTGGACAGCTTCAACACAAGCTTTCAGCAGAAATACTGAAGATGTCAGCTGGTATCCTACATTGGTATTGCTTTCCTAGGCTTTATTTTTTCCATAAATGCTTGGTTTCTTTTAAATACGTTAGAGCTTTCTTTGTTGATCAAGATGGCTGCTCAGTTTAATTACCCAAAATTCCTGCTTGGAAGAACTTTTTAGTATTAATTATCCTGTTAATTATATATTAATGTCTTCTCTCTGAAGTAAAGCTTGACATGCCCAGCCTGGTTCAGAGAAGGTACTGTCTTCTATTAGTTACTTGCTCAGTGGGAGACTACAGCATACTATCATGGTATGTGGTACAGGAAGCTGGTCTAGAAAGTAAATCAACAGGAAATAATGAAAGCACTCTGTACGCCTTTATAGTCTTAGAAGGATGTAGGGATACATCCTTGAAACTAAAACTCTACATTATGGCCTTTATGGTGAAATCTTCGAATGATTAAGTTATATTTTGTTCCTAATGTATCTACATCTTCAACAATCTCTGATATAGCACATTTCGGTTCTATCAGCTGACAGCCTTGCTAAGCACCAGCCACTCTTAAAAACATCTATGTACAATGAGATCTTTGGGGTATATTTCATCTACAAGTGGATTACCCAGTTCAGCATATTTTAATTAACCAGCACAACAAAATCGTAGGAACTCAACTTGTTTAAACTAGTTCCATTTGCAAAATTCTATTAAGTCAACCTTTTTTTAAGATAAAGCGACACATGATACCTGAATCAATTATTTTTTGTTTTCTTGGTGAAAGTAAGTTTTTTCTCCTGAAGTATTTCACCTTGAATTTGGACTCTTAACACAAGAACTGAGTACTTTACATATCAATTGGACTGCCTGGCATGGCATTTTCTTTCTCAACAGTTACTGATAGCAATAGCATCTGTTGTTAAAGGTTTTGTTTGGTTTTTCTTCCCTTCCAGAACTGTTCTTTTATCCTTTCTGTTATTTCCCACATACATAGCATAAAATGGTGAACTTTCAAATATAAATGGCAGCAACAAGACTTGTATGTGGCATATATTCTGCTTATTTCAATAAATCAATGTCATTTTTTAAATTTTGTCAAATACTTCCTAGCTAATATGTTTAGCCATAATGATTTTTAGTGACTTACTTTAAGCAGACAACTGGATCTATTTAATTTCATCTTGATTCATTTGTCTAGTGGAACACAAGTAAAATATTCATCTTGATTGCCAAGATCTATTCTATAGCAACCAGATTTATCTCCAGTAACATTAATAGGGTCAAAGCATTTGTTCTTAAATTATATCATCACACTATAAAAAGAAATGTTTCTTTCTTGCAGTTCTCATTTCTTTCAGATTTTATGAACAAGTTTGTCCTTCCATTTTCAAGACTGTACAAAATTATTTATCTGCTTTCTGTAAAATAAAGATTTAACGGATTAATAAATACTTTGTAGGAAAAATGAATTCTGTTAATCCAGAAAACTCCAATGACAGAAGATATAAAGATATGGATATTTTATTCAAGCACCCTTTACAAATTGGGTTGAACTTCTTTTTCTCCATAATTTGTTCACATGAACATCCTTTTTTTCCAAGGAAATCAGATAACTCTTGAATGCTGTAATCAATGGAAGCTTGATCAATACATTCTCACTTTGATGCCCAGAATTAGTACAGTCTATCATCAGAATGCTCAATTGACATTTCTAAGCAAATATCAGGTCTAGGTTGCATCTTTGGAGAGCTAAATGGTGTTTCTTTGTCTGAATGGGTTTTTTTTAAATAAGAGGAAAATATATTTAGAGTTAGTAACATAAGACAGAATCACAGAATAATATGTGCTGAAAGAGACCTTTAAGATCATCAAGTCCAACCATAAACCATGTCCCTAACTGCCACATCTGTATGTTTTTTAAATACCTCCAGGGATGGGGACCCCACCGCTTCCCTGGGAAGCCTCTTCCAATGCTTAACAAGTCTTTCTGTAAAGAAATTCTTCCTAATATGCAGTTAAAACTCCTCTGGAGCAACATGAGGCCATTTCCTCTTGTCCTCTCACTTGTTACCTAGGAAAAGACTGACTCTCACCTCACTACAACCTCCTTTCAAGTAGTTGTAGAGAGTGATAATGTCTACCCTGAGCTTCCTGTTCTCCAGGCTAAACAACCCCAGTTCCCTCAGCCACTCCTCAGAAGACTAGTACTCTAGACCCTTCACCAGCTTCATTGCCCTTCTCTGGACACGCTCCAGCACCTCAATGTCCTTGTAGCAAGAGGCCCAAAATTGGACACAGTATTCAAGGTGTGGCCTCACCAGTGCCAAGTACAGGGGGACAATCACTTCCCTACTGCTGCTGGCCACACTATTGCTGATACAAGCCAGGATGCTGTTGGCCTTCTTGGCCACCTGGGCACACTGCTGTCTCATATCCAGCCGGCTGTTGACCAACACCCCCAGGTCCTTTTCTGCTGGGCAGCTTTCCAGCCACTCTTTCCCAAGCCTGTAATGTTGCATGGTCACTTGTTGTGATCCAGGTGCAGGACCTGCCACTTGGCCTTGTTGAACTTCATACCATTGGCCTTGGCTAATCCATCTAGCCTGTCCAGATCCCTCTGTAGAGACTCCCTACCTTCAAGCAGATCGACATACCTGCCTAAGTTGGTGTCATCTGCAAACTTGCTGAGGGTGCACTTGATCTCCTCCTACAGATGGTTGATAAAGATATTAAACAGAACTTACCCCAGTGTTTAGCCCTGGGGAACACCATGTGTGACCAGCTTAACTGTATTCACCATCACTCTTAGGGCCCGGCCATCCAGCCAGTTGTCATGGTTTAGGATTTCAGCTCCAGAGGAAGGAAGGCTGCCTCCCCTTCTTTTGACGTGAAAGGTTTGCTGCCATTTGTTTTGGCAGGGTTAGGTAGCAGGGGGAACGGGCTGACAGGCCCCTGTGTAGTTAATGTTGTTTAACGCACTCCCCAGCTCCAATCTTGTGCCTGCTCTTGACCCAGGTCATGTCAATGAATGCCTCTTTGAACAACAGTGTATAAGGTGGGGGTGAATGTTCTTTTTTTCAGAGCGCTCTTTTTTTTGGAAAGGAAGGGACAAAAGAGATGGGAGAACCAACTGAGCAGTCACCTTGGCAATCAGAAAAAGTTTGCAGGTAGATGCTGGGATAGGCAAGATTCTTCCTTCGGACTGTGTCAAGTTAACTTTAAAACTTTTTGTGGATCATTGGTGGGGGGTAGAAGAGGGACTGAAAGGCAGGAACCTGGGATTCAACACCCCTGCCTGGAAAAGTGCTTAAACACCTGCAGGGGAGTACAGAAGGGTCAGAGACCTGATAATGCAGGCATCACTGGTATGCAGAAAGACCTGGATACCCATTGGAGATACAGTGACTTTGAGTTTTGGAACCGAGTTGGCTTGGCTCTGGGAGCGTCAACTCTGGAAGCGGACAACCCCCCAACATGGACTGGAGGTGGTTGGGCCGAGATGCCTCCATTGGGGAAAGAGAGAGCAATGCAGCTGGAGGAAAACCTGTGAGGAATGTTTTCTCTGTGGAGCAAGCTGGAACTCCATACCAGGGGTTAAATGGACTGTGTCCCCCCATCTTGTATTATGCCCTGCTTGTCGGGGGCGGGGGATTGCGGTAGTAAACCAAGCAGGTGAAAAGGGTAGGGGTGGACGGAAGGTGTATGTATGTTTAAGATCTCGCTGTTCTCTCTCTCTCTGTCCTACCCTAATTTAATTTATGATTTGTGTTTTTGTTGTTCTGAATTAAATTAATTTTGTTCCCTCTAGTTGAGCTTGTTCTTTGCCCAGAGCCGTAAGCCGTGTTTTAAGCTCTCCATTCATTCCCACCTCAAGCACTTAAGTAGTTGTTTTGTTTTTCCTCTCGGAGGAGATAACATTGCTTCGGGAACAATTGTCGCCTGAGCTGCTGAGTTTTGAAATGACAACACCAGTTTTTTAACCAGCAAAGAGTACACTCATCCAAGCCGTGTGCAGCCAGTTTCTCCAGAATAATGTTGTGGGCAACTTTTTAAACAGACAAAAAACCCCAAGCTCTCCATTAGAAATGGCGATCAGTCCAATATCTACTTCCAGTTCTTACTACAGGAAAGAGTGTGGGAGAAGTTCTATGGCAAACTTCAGTAACTTGCTCTCTTTGTCCTTCATCTGTAGGTTGTAGGGAAAGCAGATATTCTATATGCCTGAGTACTACAGGAGAGAGGAATTGATGCTCAAGCTATCCCAATTTTCCTGTGCAATTTGTATGAAGTTTTGCTCCTAAATCAACCACAAAATAGAAATACACCAATTTGCAGAGGTAGGAATTATATAATAATTGAATATGTTATGCAGAGCAAGCCCAATTAAAAAACATTGTTATGTACAACCCAGCATGCAATTACCCAGCACACAGACCATGACCAAACATACTTTTGAAGTGGAGAACCAGATGTATCAGCTGTAATTTGCCAACGTCAGAGTGCAACGCTAACCCTCACGACACTGCACACTTTGTTACATTCAGGCTTAGTTTGATCTGCCTTAGTGTAGCAAATATTTAGAAAGATGAATTGTTTCATGAAAATGAAAGTGGTATATTTTTCCAATTATGTTTTTGAAAGAAGAAAAGGAAGTAGCAGTGCAATAGACAATATAGGATTTATTTCCTTTTAATTTGTAAATACAAATTATGATACATTAGGAAGCATGGAATGCTGACTCTTTCGAAATCGTTACAGCCCTTGGCCAAACATCTGTTACTGCGAGATAAATCAAGGGGATTTTTCCAAAAGATTTTAAAAGTTTTAAAAAATTATTGAGACTTCTTTACTCCGACTGACAAGAGCAACCCGAGGGTCCTCCCACCTTCTTTCTTATCATCTGTCCAAATCACACAAGTGGAAGGTGCTTACCAGTGTTAAAAATGTAACTTATGCAGGAAAAATAAAGTATAACAAACATAGTTACATGCACAAAATGAAAACATTTCTTCAAGTCAGTAGACCTTCTGAGCTCTATAATTTTTTCTTATATTTTATTAACTGCATATTTTTATCATATTCTTTGCTGCTGGTTTTGCTGCAGTTATGAATCTAAGTATTGTTTTAATGGCTTTGTTGAAGAAATATCCCTTACATACAATACATAAGATGCACAGTAAGACAATAGTTATTTCAGTCCAAGGAAGCAGCCAGACTTCTCCATTCTGTGGAGATGGGCACTGCAATCTAACACATTGTTAAGCTAATGATGGGTAAGATAAGCACTCTCATGGTGGGATTCGAAACTACTGCCAAGCCCTTAATGTTCAGAAAATGCCTGAAAACTTGCATCTGTTCACTTGGGAAGCTGCTATTGCAGTGAATTCTATCCACAGAATGTTTAACATTTTTCATTGCTCTTTGATGGCATATGTTCCCTGAGGTAACTTACAGAAGGTACCATATTTCTAACTTGAAGCCAAATTAAGATCAGACATACAGTAATTGCTTTTGCTGATGTTTTCAGTAATTCATGATGGATGGCACATTAACTTACTCTTATACCTTTGGGCACCTAAATGAAGAGCACTTCCTTGCTGAGAGTCAATACTTTAGTCAAGTCTAAGTTTTTTAATTCTAAATATTTCAGTTTCCTGACCTGAAAATTTGCATTTTATATAAAAAGACCAAAAAAAGTGGGGATAAGAATGCCACATGCCATCTGAGTGAACAGATGGGTAGGAGACAACTTCTAGAGTCATCACCTGGCTTCGTAGACAGTGGAAGAGAAAGTTTGTGGTTTCTCAGAAAAATATTTGACACTGGTTCTGAAATTTCCTGGGATAAAAGGTTTCAAGCAGACCCTGGCTGCTTTGGCTCTTCATTGCTCTTGTTGAATTCTATGTAATAGAAGAAAACGCTGGCAATTTTTATTTATTTATGTATTTATTGGTGTCCTCGGGAAGACCAGGTCTTCATCTTTTCAATGACTGCATCTAACCTTCTTAGGCTAACACATGATACTAATACTTTTTTCTTGCTTCCATTGTGCTTTCTAGATAATGACATCTATTTGAAGAAATACAAGGGTTTTGTATTTGTTAATAGAATCATAGAATCATTTTGGTTGGAAGAGACCTTCAAGTTCATCAAGTCCAACTGTTAACCCAGCACTACCAGATCACCACTAAACCATGTCCCCAAGCACCACATCTATACAACTTTTAAATTCCTCCAGGAATTCTGACTCCACCACTTCCATGGACAGCCTATTGCTGTGTTGTTGCAACCCTTTTTGGTGAAGAAATTTTTCCTACTGTCCAGTCTAAACCTCTGCTGGCACAACTTGAGGCCATTTCTTCTTGTCCTATCACTTGTTACTTGGGGAAAGAGACTGACCCCTACCTCGCTACCACCTCCGTTCAGGTAGTTGTAGATAGTAATAAGGTCTCCTCTCATCCTCCTTTTCTCTAGGCTAAACAATCCCAGTTCCTTCAGCCACTCCTCATAGGACTTGTGCTCTAGACCCTTCACCAGCTTCCGTACAAACGCAAACCAAATGAAGCAATAAATATGACACTGACATACAGGAGTGTTCATGTGAACTAGAGGCTTTTTTTTTTTTTTTAAAACTGCTATTAACCCAGTCTTCAGGGTGGGGAAATCTAAATGCTCCTTCAGTGTCTAGCCTGTCCAGAAACAATCTTCCATGGACCATTCCCTGAGGTGGTGGATCAGATTCATTAGGGAATGCTAGAACTGGATCCCTTTGCTATTCTCATGAACAGAAACATAGGAATCCTTTGTTTCCAACTTCTGAAAATGAAGCTCTGACAAATGTAACTTAATCTAAACTAAGGAAAAGGGAAACAACATGCATGGAAATAATTATTTGGATCAAAGACAGAAAAAATCAGAGTTCTACAAACAATTGTCTAACCTGCCACAGAAAGAGGTGCATAACCTTGTGAAACAGAAAACTTACTTAAATGATCATTTAAAACCTGGATAATTAATTTGTCTGATGCTGGATGAAAGAACTATGTTGGTTTGGGGTTTGTTTGGTTTTGTTTCTGATGTACTTTTTCAGAATCTGATTAGACAGAACAACCAATTTTCCCAAGAGGTGAAAACTGAACAGTATATTTGTAAATGCATGAAAGTTGCCATTGCACATCTCCTCGTCAAAAAAGTCCCATGACCAGATCAAACAAGCTGATGTAGAAAACTGTCTTTACCCTCTGAGAATTTTCTCATGAAGATGTGGTCAAATATTCGTCTAATTTTGGCCCTTTTCTCAGAGATATTTCCTTGCTCTTAATTTAGAAACTGCATTAATCAGTAAAATAATATTTATGGTAGTATTTGCATAAGTTATATACGTACAAACCACTTATAGATATGTATGGGACGGGTTGGTTATGCTTGTAAATTGTAATTTAACTTCCTTACACAAAACAAGGCCATTCTCACAGATAAAAGCATATATCTCTACGGCTAAAGTACAACTCTCTTCTTTTTTTTTTTTTTTTCCCCTTCCTTATCTTTTCCTTGCACTTTTGCTTTTTCGTCTTTGCTAAATGTCCCAGTCCCAGGAATATCTCATATGATACAGAATTTGTTTATATTTCATTGCTCGACATAATTTGAAACAATATATACCATTGAATTTTAGTATTAAATAAATGTACAAATGAGTTTTAAAAGGTTATGGAAGAGTTAAACTCAATGTTGTTTTTTTTAATCTACACATTGTATCTGCCTCATTGACTTCTCAGTGTGTCTGCTAATGAACTACATGGTGTTCTAGCAGACCCTTAGGCAGAAACTGGGAGGAGTAACAATCTTGTGAATAAATGTTATTAAAATCATTACATGACATGCTATCCTGCCATGATGTTAATCTGTTTGGGGATATAGTTAAGATGTGGTGGCAAGGCAACTGAGTGTCTCAGCAAATGTTTTTAAAAATGCAGTTTGAACTAGAGAGCTGTTGTCAAAATATTGGTCTGTTACCATTCATCCTAAAAATTTGATCTGCTGTTTATGTTTTTTAAAAAAGATAGAAAAAGAAAAAAAGAAAATCTGGATACTGACTGAAGTCTGAAAGCGCTAATATGCTAAATAGCCATATCGTTATCATTGCTATTATGAATGTGTGTCTGATGCCAAAAAGCTCTGTTCGGTGCGAGTCATGTCAGCTGGGGTTTTCTCCTATTTCGTTGCCACTTTAGCTATAAGATACATGCTTCGTGCTAAATTTCCTGTCTTGTCTGACTCACACCTCAGGGCCCTCAACCTGGGCACAGGCAACGTGCCAAAACCCCACTGCCCCTGATGTGCAGGATCTGAGTACACTGGAGCACTGTATGGCAGCTCCGGCACTGTGAAGGAATTGTCAGTGAGTACAAAAGCTGACGGTCACAGATGTCACATATTGTGGCTTCCTCCCTGTCAGAGGGCCCGTGATGGGTAAGCCTGCTCTCCTGCTGTGGGATGTGACTGCAAACCACAGCTTGGTCAGAACAACAAAATGCATATAGGTGTCTCAGTGTGTTGCAAACACTCGGCTTCTACCACATCCTTCAAGGGAACCGCTGTTTAGGCAAGTGGTTCTAGTTCATTAAAAATGGATGGTAAAGAGGAGGAGAGCTCGAGCGTTTGAGTATGTTTGCTCAGCTGTTAGCTTGCTGAGTGAAGTATCGGTAAACATGCAGTTTTTCCTGTAAAACTTCAGTCTTGCTGAAGGCCACTGTTGAATACATAATACAGGAAATTACAGTAATCAGGAAAAAACTTCGCTGGCTCTTTGGGGTGAAATTTATATCATTATGTGGAATGGGATTCAGCTCTTTGGCTCTGCAAAGAATTTATTTTCATATCTTTATAGTCCATGCAGAAAAACAGGCATTTCTAAAGTATAGGGTTATTTTAGTATTTGCTCTTGGGTAACATAAATCATGACATTTAAATGTTCATTGATTTTGATTGATTCAGTCAGGAGATGGCAACTGGGACACTGTTCAGTTATTTAATTTAAGTGCTTAGTGCACCTTGAAAACTTATTCCTTCTGTCAGAAACAGAGAGATAGAATGTTGGATTTGTTTTACAAGGTACATTTCCTTATAAAAGGAAATACATCCTTATAAAACAGGATGCGGGATGAATGCCAAAGCAGATTCCCCATAGCGTCTGAGATGTTCTTAAACACCTATGTTTCATCAACTGAAACACATATCCTGATTTGATTGTAGGTTTCTCGAATGTCATTACTTACTTTTGGTCCATCCCAAATCTAACATTAAAGTGAAAAATCATGATTGGTGCATCCCGTTTTTTTTTTTCCTTGGCCCTTTAAAATCTAGTAAGACACAGTTAGTGCTACACCTAGGCAGGCAGAGTGTTGCCACTATTTTCTGTGCTGAAGTAGATTACCACGATATATGAAGAATTCCTGGGGTCTTTTACACACCAGGTAATCACCCTTTAATATATAGCCCAGATCTATAGTGATGCATCCCTTTCTACGTATCAACCTTCTTAGAAAGCTCTAAATGACCTACATTTTCATGTGTTTTCAGTTCTGCTTTAAGAAGGTCTATCTTGTAAGTGCGGTTCCTGGTTACCAAGAGCATATAAATTGTTGCTATCAAACTCATGCATTTCTTTTAGCACGTACAATTTGGCCACTGCATCAAGCTGTTGTAACAACTTGCATCTGAATCTAGTTTTATTGCTTGTGCATTTTCCCTGAGAGGCAAAGCAGAGCTTGACTCTAAATGTTTATCACAGGTTCTAGGCAGGTTTTGTAGCTCTGTCAATAGTTACGTTTCTTATTTAATTCAATTCTGTTGATTATGGTATTCTGCATATATCATGTCAGACAATTAAGAAAGTTTTAGTCTCCAAAAGAGAATAAATATTGATATACTTACATTTTTTTGGTAGAGTCATAGTTTTATATCAATTGAATTGAATCTTAATTTACAGTGTTTAAATATTAGGTAATGCATACATTTCAAGATTAATGTGGTACTTAACATTGTAGCAGATTAGCTACGCTTCTAATATTTTAAGGAAATATCTCAGGCAGGAAAATTGCTTAGTAAAACTTTATTAAAAAAAAATGTTAAACTCATCTCTTTTTCAGGGTTTTTGTCAACCCAAATATGTTTCCTGCTGCTGCTAATTTTACATGGATCACGTACTGAAAAACTATTATCATAACGGAGCGGCTCAGTTTACTGGCATTTAGGAAAAGAAATTATGTAGCCATAACTCCAAAGCAAAATATAGAAGAATATGGGTCCTGCAATTATGAAAGTCCTGTCACTCACACCATCCTTTGGAAAAGAATGACGTAAAAGTTGTGGCCTATTGGTGTAGTTGAAAGATATCATTAGCAAATTACCTATTACCTTGTCTTATGAAAGATTACCGTAAACTGTTCTTGGGCAAAATCATTCTTTTGGTGACATCTTCCTTATTTGCAGCCTCAGTTGACATTCACAGGCTGCTCAGCCTCTCACTGTAGAAGTGAAGCCTTGCCTCCCCGCCCTGCTGCTGACACGTGCTTCCCTAAGTGCTGCCACTCCTTTTATACACTTTTCTTCTCTGAGGAAACTCTGGCATCCTGCTTAAATAATAACTAAGACGCAAGGACCAGACCGCTGCCCCCATGAAAAATGTGGCTCTGCCAGGGTAAGACAAGCAGACTGTTGCCCCTTTCCAACGATGTGTAACATCATGGGACAAGACTTGGAGGGTGGAATAGGAAGATGCTTTTGCCAGTTTATCACTTTCTACCTCTAAGCACATTTTTGGACCTTCTTGCCTCTTTTGTCAGGGCCACAAGGGCACTGTCAGCCCTGCCTGCCTCCCTCTACCACCACAGAGGTCTCCCCACCCTGCCTATGACCCAGGACCCCATTTCATTCCCCCCAGGGCCATCGGCCCAAGTGCCAGTGGCACCACAGCAGGGCCAGCCTCCAAAACTTCTCACAGCTCGGCCCTGCTTGATGACGGCCCACATCGCAGCCTGGTTCCAGATGCCGGGGGCTGGGGCTGCCCCAGTGCCCCCCGTCTGCCCTGCTCCTGGCTGGGACGCTGGGACAGGGCCCTGGCTGCCAGGCCCTGCCCTGCTGCTCCCACAGAGAGGCCCAAGCCCCTGGGGAAACGCCGGTCTCCATGGTACACTGACAGCCTTTCCCTCATTCCCTGAGACAACAAACCTGGTCTGTTATTGCAACTAGACCTGTAAACTCCAGGTGAAAGACCATTATTTCATTTGCAAAGCTGAGTAAGCAGAATTTTTAAAAAGCTGAATTTCCTGCATAACCATTAGCATGTGCACTTTAATTACAGAATTAGAGAAATAGTAGTATTTCTGCCAGATTTCTGTCTTACTTGGTGCATATGCCAGCTGTGGAACAGGCCCAACCGGAGTTTGTGTGGAGGCTCAAAAGCAGCAGACGAGGGCGAGGAGCCCGGCTCCTTGCACATAGTTCTCCTCTTTGCACATGGTTTTGGTCTCACCATGAGGAGGAGGCGCTGGAAGTGGAAATAACCTCTCATCAGGAGCCATGCTCGAAACAGCACCTCAGGAACCACGCTCAGAAGTGCATGCGTCGTTCCCAAGCGCTGCCCTGCCAGAAAAAAAGATATTGCTGGGAGTGAGGGCAGGGCCACGTCATGCAGCACTGGGGGATATCTCATCATGAGAAATTCTGCAGCAGAAGTGAGTTATTGGGATTTGGAAGTACTTCTTATGGCGGACAAGGCAAATAAAACACAGAAAAAGAGATCAAAACATTACAGAACCTGTGAACTGATCTTTCACTGTATTTTTTTTTCCTTTGCTGTGTACATGAGACTTGATCATCGGGAATTTCAGAAAATGGTCGTATTTGCCTTTGACACACAGTCTCTTTTACGGTTTCTGTCCTTTTTTCTTCCCTCCCTGACCACCCCCACCACCCCCACCTCCTTTTATCTCCCTTCTTTTTTATTTTACCATGATACAGTAAAATAGAGACATGGACAGGAAATCTACTGAGTAGTAGTCTGGATACAGACACCTGCATTCAACAAGCTAACCCAGTAACTCTAAGTATAGCTCAGAGATGCTATTTGGAGTTTGTTCGGGTTTTTTTTAACTACTGCTGATAAGCTGTCCTTTTCCCCCCTCTATGATTAGACTTCTTGAACAACATGAAGTAAAAATGGCTCTGTGACTAACGAAGAATGCAAAAACTGAAAGCACCAGAAAACATGCTGTAGTCTTTTCCTGCTACAGTCTGCATTTACGTGAATTACAATGCCTCCTGTCATATTTTTATTAAGTTTATGATGCCTTTTAAACAATAATTTAACCTTAATGTAATGCTCCCATGTTTTAATTTAAAGAAGCCATCTCCTGATCGTCTCGTATTTAAAGCTGATGGTGAGATATATGTCTTTACAAATGAATTACCATTGGACTGTGACCAACAGTATCTGAACTGAACCCCTTAATTCATAGTTCGTCTTCAAAAGCAAGTCTGTCATTAACCTTTTTGTCCTCCATTCCTTCACCCAAATAATTTGCTATGTTCTTTATCAAAAATTAAGTGCAACAATTTGCACATTTGCAGTCAAGATGTTGAGGAATTTTTGACTAACAGCTTTCATTGCAGAAAGTTCAACAAAAGTTGACACTTCGACTGAGAGCTTCAACTAAATTTTGGTCAGCACTGTTACCCTAAATGTGGAAATTTCTGACTTAGATGAGAGAAAAACAGACAAACAGAAGGATTTCAGAACAGCACATGATCAATGAGAGGGCAGAAATTTCCCATCAAAATCCTGGGTCACAGTCCCTTTAAGCACTCCCAGAAACATAAACTTCTTTTCCTTTGGTGTCCCTATTTCTGTCTGCCTGCTTACTACATGCACCGTTCGTTCCCTACTGCTTCTTTACCGTTCCCACCCATCTCTGTGATTGTTTATTATCTGTCTCATCTATGGATAGTGAATGGGCTGGGAATGGCAGAAAACAATAAAAGGAAAATTAAATCGCCTTAGATAAAACATGCTGGGGGAAAAAAAAGACCCAAACATCCAAACCAAAAAAAACCCCACAACCCAACCAACAAAACACTACCCAACCAAAAAAACCCCAAAACAGAACAGAGAAGGAAAGAGGAATGGAGAAATTTCTGGGGAAAAAAAAATGAGGCAGTAGGAGAGAGGTAGAATAAAAGAGCTCTATGAAATAGCTGGAATAAAGAAATAAAAATAAATGTTGTGATTTCCATGTCAGTAAATTTGTAAATCCTATCTATATTATCATAAATTATTTCAGAACAGTATTCATACTTGTATATTATCAGATCAATAGCAATTAGATGATTTTATTTATGAAAGCATTTTGTACATGTAAGCAGTTATGAGTGTCGTTAACACTCAGATGACTTGGCAACAGTTGCATAATCATTTCTTGTTATGAATACTTCAGTATTTCATGTTCCATACAAACTTGATTCAAATCCTCTGTATGTACTTATTTGCTGATAGAGTACCAATGTAAACACTCAGTGCAATGATCTGTGCTTCATTGTCAAACTGGGTGAAATCTTGGCCCCTTCCAAAATTGGTAGGGCTGGATGTGAATTGGCAAGAGGTTGGCTGAGCTCTCTCTAGCAGCAGCCAGGCTAGCTCTGGAACAAAAAGCTGGTTAACTATGTCAAGTACAGTAGTGCTGTGCTTGAAATAAATCCTGTTGAGAGGTGAACCTATTTAGTACCTGCATATCACTGTGCTAATGTACCTATTCTGCCCTATAACATAAAGCAGCATTTCTGTTATGCTCCCCACAAACAGAGAGGTATACCAGCTGAGGTGAGAACTAGCACAGGCATTTCCTTTATTGTCCATGAACTTAAATTTGTTTGTGTTTGCTAAGGCTTTATCATTATTAGCAATGCCCTCCTATTGTAGAGAAAAAAGAGCAAATTTTAAGAAAAATATGTCCCGTGAAAGCAGGAGCTGCAGTCCAGTGACATGGATTTCATGTATTCATCTGATGCTTCTTGGAAACTTCCCAGCTTATTTTTTTTCCTTCAGGGAACATTAGAGACATTTTCCCTTTTAATGCTGGGTTTCTCTGATGTCTCTAAAGTAAGGTCTTTATTAATACAGTAGACTCCTATGTTGTAGGAATACTTCACCTATATTAAAGCAGTCACCTTTCATAAAAGAAAGTACCTTACACAGCGTGTTCCAAACTCTTGGGACTTGCTGGTACAGGAGGCTGTTGAGAGAGCTGCAGCAGCAGGGTCAGAAAGTGCTTAGGCACATTCATAGGCACCAGCTTCACACTAACGTGTGGAAATTAAGTCTTGGTAGCAATATGCTAGCTAACATTCCTAGCTCTATATTGGCCAGGCCTCTGTGATCTTCTGATTCAACCTCTTCTCCTGCCACTGTCAAAGAGAACATATGCATAATCATGGCCAATTACTCTGCCCTAAAGCATTGCTTATGTTCTAATTTCTTTTATGATTGCAGAGCTACTGAAGTTACTCCTTGCCCACCCCCCCAAAAAGAAACCCAACCAAAATCCCATCTATTAGCTCTGTGATCAGCCTGTTGTTTTAAATCCAAATATCATGTGTCATATACACAAGCCCTTCTCTCTTTTCCAAGCTCATCGATATTTGACTTCTCATTCAAAGTAAAGTGTCAAAATCCAAATCCCAGAATACGTTGCACTCTTAGAATGTCTTATCAGAGTAGTATTTTAAATTTGCATTACAGTCCTTAA
The DNA here is from genome assembly GCA_009769605.1 of Bucorvus abyssinicus. Lineage (NCBI taxonomy): Eukaryota > Metazoa > Chordata > Aves > Bucerotiformes > Bucorvidae > Bucorvus > Bucorvus abyssinicus. The sequence continues at coordinate 13,351,132 of CM020030.1, read as the reverse complement.
ACATTTCCTCTTATTTTAGTTCTTTACTGTCTCTTCAAAATAAATTGTTGCAGTTGTACCACAGAGCCTTTTCTGTGATGATAACTAACTTAAGAACAGCTCCACTTTATGCTTTTTTACTTCAGAGAAGCTAAATAACCAGAAGTATTATCATTTAATAGCAGACATTTTACCACTGAGGACTGCAAGATGTCTTTTATTCTTGTTGAAGAAGATAATGCAGTGATTTTGTTCCTGTTGTGAAAAATTGGATTTTTTATTTTTCTTTCCAAATGAAAGAGATGCTGCAGATATTACAGATTTTTAATGTAGTATTGACATTTCTTCCTATCAGGAAAAATGTTGGAACTGTAGCATTCTCTCAATATCTGTGAGATATCAGTCCAACTCAGAACATTTTCTGTACTCTTATCCTTATTTAACATAAAACATCAATGTACCTTTGCCCTTCTTTTATATATTCGTATTAGACTAAAGAAAAGAATATTGGATCATTAACTTTTGTTTGACTCTCATACACCATCTTTTTATTTAGTAGTTTTGCTGATCTGTCTCTAAGAGTTGGCCCACAATAGAAAGCTGAACAAACACATTTTTCATCTTCTTCTTTTAAAAAATCGCCTTTTTGAAGTCACAGGTTTTCCTAGAAATTTAAGTGGAACTGTAAATATATGATGCATCACATCATTGAACAGTTAGAATAGATTAATCTGTAAGTATATCTTTAGAAGGAAAAATAATAATAATAATAATAGTAATAATAATAATAGTAATAATAATAATAATAACGTATTCTTTTTAAAAATCTTAATTGTAGGTTATTCATGTTAAGTGTTTATGAGTCTTCTTGCCTCAAGGGTAGTTGGAGTATATATTTGTGCTTTTAACTGTGTATTTAGCAAAATAATTTACAAATTTATTTAAGTCTTGCTTTTGCTGTGAGCAACACTCGTGCTGTATGCATTTTTATGAACTTGTTATGAATTAATTTTTTGACAGGTATGACATCACAAAGTACAATGTAAAATTATTAGTAAATATAAATTCAACATTACTGCCATGCATATTCATATTGGTGACCTCATTTACAGATATATACTTTTCCAGCCAGAGAGCCAAAATATTCTACCTAACTCATTTTAGCAGTTTTCCTTAGGGACTTTATGATCATTTGAAATAATTTTTTTCTGTCTATAAGTAAGACAAGCTTAGTAATTCTTAACAAACTACTCTTGTTAGAATGGGAACATCATCCTACAGCTCAATATAATATAGCTGGATTACATTAAGTAAGCGCATGGGACTTATTTCAGAACAAGTATCAACATAAGATGTTATTCAGGAGTAACTGCTATGAATTAATGACTAAATGGATTAATTAATTTTTATGAATAAATAGACCAAAATGAGTACATGTGATGATAGCAACTACCAACAAGTTCGGTTTTCCGACAAAATTAGCCCAAGTTTCCAGCAGGACCAAAAGCGTCAAAAACTTACTTGCTAAAGCTGTTGGCAGTGCCAAAGTATTTCTGAAAGCACTATCTTTTGACTGGTCCAAGTCTTCATGTAGATAAGACCTTTCACTGAAATAGAAAATAAAACAATATTATTTTCTGTATTATAGACAACAGCATAAAATATAGAAATCAATGAGTGTGACTGTCTCTGACAAAAAGCAGAAATGCCTTCCCAAGCCTACAGTCCTAACATAGAGAAACTGTAGTCCACGACAAAAAAAGAACATGCGGCCTAATGGATAAAAGACTCTCTTACTGATTACTCTAACTGATAAAATCATACAAATCAAATCAGGCTTATCAAGTGCTCTTGACTTGAAAAATAATAACAAAATAATGTTAACAATAATAATAATAAAAAACCAAAGTACTTGTTACTATGAGATAAAGAGAGAGCTATTCCCTTAACAGAAGCAATCATTTTGGCACAGGACTGCAACATCTTAGGTGTTCTCAGCAAAATGGCAGTAATTTTTCCATGGGATCCTCAAGTCTTTCTTTTGGAGTTATAGAGTGAGGGTATAAGGTATGGTCAAAAGAAGTAAAATCTTCCATTTTTTTGATAGCTGACCAAGCTTCTACAGTGACAAGTAGAAATCTCTGAACAACCTAAAAATAAGAATTCAGTTACCAGAGTAGAGTTCACATCGTTGTGCAAAGACCGTATCTTACTTGCTAAGAAAGACTGGTCTGTGTGAGTAGAAGCAACATGACGCTTTTCTCTTCCACTGTGAAAAAAGACTAAGGAAAATTCTGCTATGCTGGCACCATGGCCTCAGATGTCTTTTATTTCACTAGCACCCATGGCTTCCAGTCATATTCTCTTTATATTTAGGGTATAATTTGTGACAAAGAAGTGTGATTTGGAACATACATATTCAGAGCAGTTCTACCTTCTCTATTACACAGAAGACTGGACTAGGATGATTCTGGTATTGCTTTCTGGTCTTTATAACCTTTGAATCTCTGGGAATTCTGATCAGTCATTTATAAAGTATGCCAGCAACTAGTATAGCCTCCAAACACAAGGAAAATCCACCCAAAAGGCCTTAACAAACTAACTTTTTGATGTTGCTAAACCATTCTAAGAAATTGTTCATAGAAGCCATTCTTAAATTCTTTCATATTGTGGACAATTTATCATCCACTCTGCTTGCCTTTCGGACCTTTGTCACAAGTTGGCCAATCACAGGATAGACTCTTCCTAATTAGCCCCCTCCCTTTCCTAAGAGGGAGAGCTTAAGAAAGAAACAAAAAGAAAATAAGTTTGTGAGGCCTTTGTTGAGTCAGGAAACCAAAACAGCTTGCTATATGATTAGAACTGGTGCAACGAGGCAGGGGTGGATGGTGTGCAACCAAACTGCGGTTAGGAAAAGCAACAATAAAGGCTACCAAGCTGTTCAGAGTGGTGAAAAGTGGCAGGTGGCGGCAGCAGCAACGGCAGTGGTGGTGGTAGTCCATGAGGCAAAGCAAGGTGCCAGCGAAGCGATGGCAGGGGTGGCAGCAGCAACAGCTGGATCATGTGGAGTGGTAGGGCAGTGCAGCGTGGCAGCAGCGAAGCTGTGAAGCCCCTCAGTCCCGCCTGCGTGCCGGTTTTTAAGGAAGTGCCAGGGCATGCCAGAACTCCAGAGGCAGTGATATGTGCTGGTGTCATGGAAGGAGTATGCCATTGGCTGTTAGATGTATCTATCAGAGGTAAACTGACCCTGTTTATCTTAAACCAGGACAGCTTTCTTCTTCCAGGTTTTATTTTAAGCAAATATGGTGCTTGATTATACTACTAACAGTGACATTGCAAACTTGAAGGGAGAACTGATTTACTGTAAATTTAATTTCATACAGATGGCTGAGCTACTTGATTGCAGATCAGTTATGTTCCATTTTTGAATAAAACAGCAATACAGATACTGGCATTATCTTTATTTTTATTGACCATGGCCTACCCTCATCTTATATTTTTAACATCCCTTCTCTTTGCCTGCATTTGTGATCCTTTTAATCTTTCTGTTAATTGTAAGTTTGGACACAAGTGCATCATGATAAAGGACATAATGAAGATGGATAAAAGGCAAACATGAGAGTACAGAGAATATTTTTTTTTAGTTAGTCCGCTGGAGAGCTTAAATAAGGGACAGAATTTGACTGCAATATTCACCAGCGGTGTCATTGATTGGTAGTTGCAGTATTTGAATGGTCTTTTGACCATGTGACAGTGTAGCACCTACTGATGGCTGAAAATCACAGTTATTTATTACGTGGTGTGAGTTAGGCCTTCACTGAGCAGCGGAAGTCTACCCTCTTTAGTGCAAAATAAAAGATAAAGTTTTTGAAAGATCCTAACAATATTGTTGCCATGAAGATTAGAAATTACTTTGTTTCTGATACTGAAATGTTATCTCAGTATTTGCTATGGTCCTTAGAAAATAATAAATGTTGAATAAGTAAGCTCTGACAAAACACAGGCTAAATATTTTTGAATTTTTTAGTATCATGAGGTGCTATATAAGCAAGATGTACTTATTTTTTATGTTGACAATGAATAAATCCTACCAAAACTAGGAATTATTTCTGAATTGGAACAAGATCACTACCTGAATCCATAATCAGAACAGATAGCTTTAGTGAAGGCCTGATAGCTATCAGACTGCATGCTTCTTTCAGCTTTTTTTGCTAACATTACTTTTTCCCTTATGGCTTCATACAAGACTTCCAATTTCAGGGGTTATTGTAGGGGCAAAATGATTGTATAATAATTTGTTCAGTTGGGTGACTTTGTTCTCAGTATTTTTAGAACATCTTGCAGATGGACCAAAGGATTAACTATAATGACCAAAACCACTAAAATGTAGGTAGCACATTATTCCTTCTGTAAGCAGCACATCACATCAAAAAATGAATTTTTCTGTTAAACCCGTAGAAACACAGTATATTCCCTCTGTTTCTTTCCCTTTGTCTAATGCACTATAAGCCTTTTATCCTTTCCAGGATAAGCTATAACTGGAAGTCAGCTGTAACTCACAGATTTAAGAATAATTGTTTTTGGCAGCTGCATGTATGTTAACTCTTTCCTGCTTTTGATGGTCTTTTGGGTCACAATCAAAAGCCAGACAGAGCCCAAGACTTTCTACCGCTTTCCACCAAACTGACATCTACAGTGATATCCCCCAAGAGAGCTTGCGTATGGCTGAATGTGGCTAGTATCATGCAAACAATATTAGCCTTTATTTGCCAGCCTGTGCATTTCGGATACATTGGGATCCCTGCCACTAATCTTACTGCAAATCTTATTTTCACTTACGGTTAATTCGAGGGACCTTGTTCCCTTTGAGTCCAGATCATATGCTAGCACCAAAAGGGGAAACAGCTTGCACTTCTTAACATTCATTATTTAAGTGTCATTGAGCTGAACTCTGAATTAACATTTAGCAATATCAGTAAGGCCAGAATCAGCATTCAACAGAAGAACGTGTTTCAATGAAGCCGTTCCTTCTCTGCATGGGAACTTCAGTGGTACATATATCACTTTATATCATATATGATCTTAATATCACTACACTTATTACTGCTTTGTTGTGCTTTTTAGGCTTCTTTTCAAGAAAGTAGCAAATATGTTAATTGGAATTATTTTCCAAATAATTGCTACGTTATTACCTTAATGTGTTGCTGACACTTTATTCCTTACAGGCAAAATGGCAGTCATCTTTAATGAAGAAACAGTGGTAACTAAACCCACTTTTTCTCATTCCTCACAAACGCTGCAAAGATATTCCTCTTCTTAATTATCATCATTAATATTGAAAGCCAGCTAGATACATAAATATCTGAACTTTAATCCATCTAAGGTAATTAAAATTTTATAAAATTGCTCTCTCTTGATTGATTACCTGTGACTTTAAGCCACTCCAGTACTTTCATGAAGTATACCACTTTTCATATAGAATATTTCGTAAATGTTTCCAGTGTATTTTAGTATACAAAAATGTTGGAAACAGTTGCATTGAACAACTATTTTACCCACATGTTCTTTAACCTGAGCCAAGTTCCTTCAGGCACAGCTTAACTATCCCTTCTGCTCTTACAGAAGCAGAAGGTAAAAGAATCTGTGAGTATTTCACTGTGTGCTCTGCCAGAGGTAGAGGTCCTCAGACCTTCACAACAACTTGCACTGTGGGTATCAGAAATTATGTATCTGCATGTTTATAAATGCAGGATTTTGGGTCAGTCTGTTACTCGCAGAATAATAATCTAGGACTTTGAAATGTTTATTTTTGTGCAGAACAGAAAAAAAATGCCATCGTAGTTATATAATCTCTGTAGGTTTCATTTTAAAAAAATTCTTCTAAATATAAATACCGACATTATTATTTCCTATATCATATAAATTCTATTATATTGTTTTGTTGTTCTTTTTTTCAGGAAAAAAGAAAACTCGGTAAAGAGTCTGACTGGGGAAAATTAGATGAGGAGGACACTTCCTAACCAACAAAGTAGGTTATCTCTGTTTTTCATACCTGCAATCCTCTCACACAGAAATTAGCATTCATGAATCATATTGATGTTCATTATTTATAAAATTCCTAACATGAATTGATTCATCTGAAAACTGTGCCACTTACTATGCGTTTCACATGGCTGAGTCAACTAACAAAGTTAAGTGAACTAACAAATGGCATCCTATTGTCCCTACTTTGAGAAGCAGGTATAGCATATGAAACTCACAGAATTTTAGCTTTAAACCCATTCAAACAAGATCTACAACTGTGAGATTTCTTCCTCTTTTCTCTGAACCCATCTGATTTAATAATACATATTTTCAAAAGTTTCTATATTTTTTGCCAGTGGTATGCAAATACCAAATCACGTTGTTTGGTTTATTCCAACCATTTCAAAATGTAGTTTGAAGAAAGCAAAATACTAGAATTTCTTGTGGTTGAAACAGCAGAAATATTTGGGTGCCCATAGATTAAAAATTGTGGAAGGAATTTCTTTGTAGTTTGTTCCTTTGATATCAACATTACCAAGTATGCAAATAGAGGTATTATAGAGTTGTGCAATCACACACCTACAAGAGGTAGAGTGGGAGACACTTGTTTAAGGGCACACACTTGTTGTAATCACTTAGGTAATTTACTGTAATTTACTTTGTTCCTTCTAATGCCTATGTAACACAAGAAAATTTAGTCCCTGAATAACAAAATGAGGGAAAGAAGGTTTTTTTAATCTTAAGAATAAGGGCCAAATATGTACCTCTACAGGTTTTGACACACTTTTGTAGTCAATATATGTATTCGCATGCCTATTTTTAAGCACTAATATTTGAGCATACTTGGTATTAAGAATATTTGGAACACAGAAACTGCTATTCCAGCAATCGTAGTAAATGCTGAAGAATTTAACAATTTCTCCCTGAACTACAGATAACCTTTCAGTTTTCTTCCATGAGAGACCATTGCCTCTACCCTGTTGTTGATGTGGTTACATAATAAAGCATGAACTGGCATGCAGAGAAAATTTGCAATGACATCAGGATTATGATGATACTCTCTTCCTGAATATCCTTTGACTCTTGAAGTATCTATCTAGTCTGAAACGAGGTGGTATTGTGCAGCACTGAACCGGTATTGGAGCAGAGAGTGGGGAAGAAGGCAGGAAAAAAAAAAAAAAAAGAAAAAAGAAGTCTCTCACCATTGCCTCTGCTCTAGCTGTATTTTAACAGAATAGTGGAGCCTAGTGCGCTGTCACTGTGGCATCTTTCATGAGCACAACTATAAATACACTTTAAAAAAATTTGCCATAAATCATATTTTGTCATAGGAGAACATAAAGGGAAATTATAGTTTTTCCACTGATAAAAGCATAGGAAAAAAAAAAAATCATGGCTCTAAAGTCACCTCTACTCTTATTTTCCATTCTAATCTAGTATGCTTTTCATTTTGCAGCTGAGCGATTGATTCCATTAGGCATTAGTTTTCTTGGCTGGCTTGATATCAAAGACTTTAAGCATTTGCAGCCAAAGAGTAGATTCTTTGCCTGAGCAATCAAAAGTTGTATAGGGGACTGCAATGCCTGCGAGGAGGGAGGGCAGCAAACCCACTAGTAACATGCAAAACTTAGACACAAAAAAATTGCTTCTATGTGGCACAAACCCAAAAAGCTGCAATGATCTTCTTAATAGCTCTTTTTCTCCCCTCTTGACCTCAGCTGATTTTGTTATGAAGTCTACCTTAATAGATCCTTGCAATCTAACAGCCTTCCTCTGCACAGAGGAGATGCTGTTTGTTCCACTGCAGTAAACCTTTCTGCTGTGTGGGGAAAGAGCAGCGATGAATGCATGATTGCTTCATGCACTGAAGCATGAATTTTAAAAATTAATAAAAATTGTGTTTCTGCTTCCAGAGCCATTAATTATGTCAAATGCTTGGATTCAAAGATATACATCCAGGTCTTTATAAGAGATGTTGGGGTTGTTCAGCCTGGCGAAGTTGGGAGGCCTTATTGCAGCCCTTCGATATATAAAAGGGGCTCATAGGAAAGAAAGGGAAAGACATTTTACCAGGGTGTGTAATGAGAGTACAAAAGGCAACAGTTTTAAACTGAGGGTAGGTTTAGATTGAAGATAAGGCAGAGATTTTTTATGATGAAGGTGATGAACAGGATTCCCAAAGAAGTTGTGGATGCCCTATCATTGGAAGTGTTCAAAGTCAAGTTGGACGGGGCTTTGAGCAGCCCAACCTAGTGCAAGATACCCCTGTACATGGCAGGGGGATGGGACTAGAAGATCTTTGATGGTCCTCTCCAACCCAAACCACTCTGTGATTCTGTGACAAAGTCTGGGTAGTGCTCAGTTCTGACATTTGCTCCCAAAACCAAGTTTTCAGAGGACAAAAACAGGTGTGTAGGCTGAATAGGAACGACAACAGCTCTAACATGTCCCAAAGTTTGCTGATGAGAGATCAAGGATCCTTTGTTGTGCTAAGGCACTCCTGAGGAGCTTAATGTGAGATACAGGCAGATATTCTTTATCTAGATGGCCTTTTTTATTAACAGATTCTAAGTCACAGGAGAGAAAGCCTGGAAGGAACGCACAGCATAGAGCATGTGACAAACATCTGGTATAAAAACAAAACTCTTGACTATAAGCAGGTCTTCAGAAATAAAATTAAAACTTATGTTTTTCATGTGACACTGGGACATCAAAAATTGCACAGAATGGAGAAAAAACTATTTATAAAGATCTGGAAGGAATTCAGAAACAAAAATGCCAAATTTGAGGGTTTAGAACATACTTTGAATAAAACGTACCAGAATAGGTTTGAAAAGAGATATTGCATTTAGAGAACAAAGATATATACCCAAATGTTAGTGATGTTAAGCAGTTTAGGTCTGGAATAACTCTTTTCTGTAAAAAAGTAGCAAATATAGCTGACCTGAGAGACCTGTGTGTTTCAGCCTCCCTACATCCAACGCTCATTAGCGCAAAGATCCCTTTGACTTCAGTAAAATTTGGATGAAACCTTTCATACCTGCCAAACCTTTTCTCTAGCATGCAAAACCTAGCATGACTCCTAGTGCAATTTGCTCAAAAGTTATATTTGCTCTCTTGTGGCATAACAACAGTACTAATAAAAAAAAAAATAATAAAAAAAATTAAAAAAAGGTGTGTCAGTAGCTGACCAAGGGTAGACAGTACAAGGCACATATAACCCTTCCAACTTTAAGACCGACATTATCCAGAACATGTGAAGATAGTCTTGAAGGTAGCCAACACTGGTATAAAAAATTAGAATACTCAGGGAATATGCTTGAATGAAAGAATGGAATTAATTCAAAAATGGTAGGAAGAGTTTGAAAGAACCTGGCAAGCTTCCACCCAAAAAATCATGGTAGTATCAAATTTTCATATTTTGTTTATTGTTGTTGGCATTTTTTCTCTCAACCTTTGTTTCTTTGTACATATATATAGTAACTATTTTTGCAGCCATGTTATTTTTTCTGAATGGATGATTTCAAAATGCAAATGAAAAAAAAAAACATTGTTAAGAGCTCATCTCTCCAGCATGTGTGCCTGTAAGGGTACACACATGATAGCTGAATTTCTGTCTTATATAAACAGTAATAGACAGAATCTGGAATGCATGTTTCAGTATTAATTAAAATTAAAATTACTTTTAAATATCATCATTAAACCTATTTTTAAAATTATGGATATTTTTATAAGATTATTCTTATTCTTATAATTCTTTTTAAGGTTTTTAGTGTATGTATTTTCTAAAGCTGATTTCAGTGTAGTACTTCAGTTTGCTTGGGATTCATATAAATGATTCATTGCTGATAGATTTGACACCCAGAATAATTATAAAGGTTCATTTCTTCTGAATGAAACACCTAGATTTGTTAGATGAAATTCAACCATATTATGTATTTGTATAATTAATTTCCTTTAGGATTACAGAAAGCCACAATCATAAAAAAAAATAATTTAAAACTACATCTCAGAAGGTAGAGTAAATATCCATACTGTTGCATCCCTTCATGCAATATAGGTTGCTGGCTCCAATAGGTGACAGACAAACCCTACAAACATCTGCAGGGGAAAATCGAACATGTGTGTAGAGGCAGGGAATTCTCTTCATTCTCACAGGCACAAGTACAGGACTTCCACTTCTTCTTCTGCTGGGCTTCCAGGTGAGGGCTTAGCAGCAGCTGGCCCTATACGGCAATTTGAGCACAAGTACCTCATTTGTTTTCCATGTAGCTCTTAGGACACTTCATGATTTGCAGTAAAAGGCAATGTGTCACCTGCACACATGGCAGCAAAATTATAACTCCCACAGCTGAGGAAACTGCATCAGAGCTTTCCTATTGATATGGAGAGTCAGTAAAGGTGAGAGCAGGTACTATCACTTTACAGATGAGAAAACTTTGTGACTTATAGCCATCGATACAAGTTTTTCCTTTGAGGATGTGATATCCCACATAAACTTTTTAAAAGCAACATTTGTACAAAGAAGCACATCTAACTAAGACTTTCATTTTTCTCTTTCCCTATAAATTAATAAATTTAATGTTTCAGAAAGACATTCCAAGACTGGTTTAATGACTTTAAGACATTTTTCTTCCTCTGAATTCTATGTGTCTTCTTTGAAGAGATATATTTCAGAGACAGGAAAACTGTAGGTATGACTGTACAATTCAGAAACAGCATCAATTGAGAATGAGGCTAGGAATGAATGTCTTAAACAAATAGAATTAATTTTATTTGTTCTCCTAGCTCTCACATTGCACACACACACATGCATATATATACAAATGCCAAGAGTACGTTTAGTATTTTTCTGAGTGAATATACCTGTTTGAGGGCATCAGTGTAGAAGGATATATGACTCATAATGATATTGACAAAGAAAGATTGCAGCAAATTAAAAAAAAACCCTATTCTATTTCCAATTCATTTACCATAACATGAGCAGTTGACCTTGCAGAATATACCCAGCAATTTTAAGCCATTTTCACTTTCACTATGTATCAGTAGCCAGCTTACCAAAAGTATTGCCTAGAGTCAATCCTCAGAATTTACAACTAATATATCAGAAGTGATTTCAGTGTGTGTCTGAATTTTGGGGTATGGGAAACTACCAATCTTCCCCAGAGCAGCAGGTGATCAGACTTCAGCAATAGCTAGCAGAAAAACTGCATAGAAATACCATAGACTCATCAGTAGTCTCACATCATCACACCAACCACATGAAATTTGGACATAAAAGAGGGGAAAAAAGAAAAGGTAACTTGGGAAGACTGTAACATGCACAATAATTTTTGAGAATTAGTATCTGTCGAATGCTCTGGGGCTGCATTTATCAGAAAGGAGATGCAACCAGCTTAGGAAGAAAAATGTGTCCTCCACTTGCACAGGGTCAGTTTGTATCTTGAACTTTGTATCACTTCATCTTCATGATAATCTACAGCATATTTGATAGGCCTATACCACTGTGTACGTGCCTGTTTCATCCTGCTCCAAATGATAACGAGTCTGGCAAAACAGTCGGCTTTACGATACTGACTAGCAGGCTGATCAATAGCTGAACAGAAACTTCCTTTGTTTTTTTAGCACCCGTGCTACCATATACACATTTGCAGAAACAGAGGAAGACTGCCTCTGACTGGCTTTGAAAAGCCTCAGAAGATAGTTCAGCCTGCACAGATCGTCTAAAAGCTTCTACACAGAGAGGTGAGAGCGATAGTGCCAGTTATTGTGCGGTTGGATGAAAAAACCAACACATTAATGAGCTCCTTTTTCTTCTGGCATGATGTTTTAGTACAGAAAATAATGTACATTCCCCACACAGTTGCCAGGAGGGGCTACACAACCCACTTCCCCACCTGCACCTACTGCTGAAACTAGCTTTAAAACTCTAATGTACTCTGACACTTCTGACTACCCTGGGAGAGCATAGCTGGCTTCCTCCAGTAATCCAGCCTGTTAGCAGGTGCTGCAAATCTAGAGGCAGATGTTAATTGCTTCACACTGAGAGCTTTGGCAGGTTCAGCTCGTTAGCCTACCCTGAATGTAACTGCAGTCAAGAGTATCTCCCTGTGCAGAGGAATGGAGGGTTAAGTAGTCCTGGTGTGCTAATAAGACTCTGCCTTAGGAGGCAGATAAGCTTGTGTGTGCTGCCTGTTGTGTAACTGGAAAAAGACCAGAGTACGAGGAGTTTGCAGGCATGGGGGGATGTTAAGCCCTAAGTGACTTTGAGATTATCCTTCCATGTACAAGCAACTGGATTTTTAGTGTTGCTTGCTAATACTAGTTTTGGTTTATCTCTGAGAGTGAAAGTGTTTTGAATTAGACCTGTGCTTTGCTGCTAGATGTAGTGATTAGTTCTGACTCTGTCCTTTAGGAGTTGCAGTAAAGAGAGTTTCAGAATAGGTGTTTACTTTCAGTTTGATGGAATTAGGTCTCTGCCTATTGCTTTTTCCTTTGCCAGTATCATGATAAAGTAAATAGTGGAAACAGAGGTAAAGAATCTCATGCTTTGAGATTCCAAACACATTAGTTGTAGCTGAAAAGACTAGGATTCCCTTTGAGATGGAATCTAAGTTAGGAAATTATACCATACGTTTTTCCTGATGTAAAAGCAAAGAAGATGGAGAGATCTTCTGTATGCCTGTATAGAAAAGCGGAAATAATAGTAGGCTTCTTTTTCATATCAGTCCTAAAATGCCTATGGTATGCAAAACTTTGTTTTTCAAATGTGATTTGAAACTTTTTTTCTGTTGAAATGACTGAGGAAAAAACATTCAGATCTTACAGCTCTGCAGTTTGCTTCATAAAACAGTCTTCTCATGAAGCTGAGAGGACTTTTTTTTTCTTTTAAGGTATATTGTTCAATTTCTAACCTTACAGTGTTTCCCCAGGACACACAAAGGGACTCCGTGCTTAGATCTAAGGGGAAAAAAGCATCCTAAAAATAGGTAGGACTCTCTTCCTCTGAGAGAAGACACTCACAATGAAAGTCCACTGGGCTAGTGAAGATGCAGCTGTTGAAGGTTATGAAGATAAAATTGCTGTTAAAAAAATAGCTCAAAACCTATACTTTCATTTTAAAATCTTGAAACAGTTAGAAAGCAGGCTGATTAATTACTTTTGAAGGTAAGTATGGAGGAAAGCTGATTTTATCATATTATACAAATTTACAGAAAATAGGTACATGTTTGAGATTCTGACAGGAAATTCCGATAACAATGGAAGTCTAGAGCAAAGTGTTCTCTTTTCCATCTCAGTTGTTGGCACTGCATACTGATACTGCGCTGCCTTTAATTTCTCCAGCTCTGAAAAAGTCCACAGTGTCAGCTACATTATGCACTTGCTTTATTTTCTGCTAACTTCAGACCCCAAACTTCATGCTAATTTTCTGGGTTCATAAATGACAATCAGCTAAATCTCTACCCATTCCCTCTAAATCCATAGCATCAGATGTTTTTCTGTCTTTATGGTGGGGACAGTGGGCAGAGTGGGAAGAGATGCTAGGCTGTTTAAGTGGTCTTGTATCATTGTTCAACAGGCATCAGTTTTTAATCCACTACAGAGAGGAAAAGGAGCATTTCTGTGATAGGGGAGATACTGGCATGGTGAGAAAGTGAGATAACTGTTGGAAAAGCTGCCTGAAGGGCCTTTTGTGCTTCCAAGTCACCCAGAATTGGAGAAGCATTTGAAGTGTGTCCCTTAATTAATACAACAGCATGTGATAATTTAGTCTCTGAGAAGCCTTGGGTTTTAAACCTTTTTTTTTTTTTTTTAATCTGACAAATGAACCAAGAGGATTTGGTTTTGCTATTTAGGGGGAAGTGGTAGGGGGGATGGTTCTGGGAAGCACTGAATACTTAAACGGATTTGAGCTTTCCAAGGTTAGGGTTATAAGTGACAGCTTATTTCACCTAACGCGTCATTTGTCTCATACAATAACTGTAAGTGTGTGGTTTTTATGGCTCAAAACTACTTGCAGTTTATACAATATTAGTGATATCACAACTTGGACTAAAAATAAGTAAAATGTAGAAATCTTCTTGAACAATCAGCCCTTCAGCTCTCTTGGAGGCATCTACCCAGTGTAATAACTGCTACCTCAAAACTGATAGCTTCCAGTGTCACAGTAGATAGGCATTTTAGATGCACCATGTGTTCACTCAAATAACTTCAAAAAAAAAAAAGAAAAGGAAGTCTTCATGTCTCTCTGCAGAATGACTCTGACTTGTTTAATTTACACTGGGCAAGAAATTTAATTATAAGTTTCAGTATATCAGGGAACATGTGCCCACAGTCGACATGTTTTTCATCCTTAACTTATATACTTTCAGGATAATTTCCCTTAAGGTAATGATAACTCCTGTTTACTTAAAACTGAAAGTCAGCAGCCAAATGGATTCTGTTGCAAGTAAATAGTCCTTAGCACTTCCATTTATGACCTGAGCAGGTACCATTTGATCTATAAGCCATTTCATTTCACTGCAGGTAAAAAATGGGTTTAGAGGAGGAGAAATTGTCCTTGCTATTTAAAGGTGTGTAGTGACAGACAGTCTGCTTCAAGGAGTATTTCTGTCACAATCTTATTGGAAAAAATTACAGGAAGTAAGAGGCGATCTTCATAATGCCTGTGATAAATATTGGCACAGTAAAGAGTGAGGCTGGAAATAACTTTTTTTTTTCCCCCTGCCACCTCTACACTCCTACCGCTTGTATTTAAAGGTTTGCTGCTGTCAGGTATGCTGTATTGCCATTGATTTGGTTAATGTTACTGGTCAGCACTATTTATTGTAGAATTACGGACTTCTTGTTAACACTTTCAACTAAGAAATGACCTGCTACTGTGCTGGTATAAGTAGGTATTGCTCACTCTTGTCATTCTAAGCCTTATTGCACAATTTAGGTGCACCCTTCTAGTGCATCTGACTATTCTTTGACAAATAAAGACCAAACCTGTGATCTAATACAGTGACAATAGCCTTCACATGATAGTCAGTAGCATTCCTTAGAGTCATGCATGAAAAACAACTTTGGTTGCCATAGTGATATCAACATCATTTGTCTCTAAAAGTTGACACTTCTTTTTTTCCAAGCTCTTTAAATGTTTGATTGAAAGATTCTGATATTGATCAGTGAAAGACTGAATGCCCACTGCCAGCAGTAGCATTGTATCATTCACTAAAATGTGCTTTAATGCACAGACTCAGGTACTTTTATTTTTCCCATCTTCCTTATCAATTTTTTTTTTTAATAATAAATAAGTATGGCTTTAGTTACTCAGCACAACAATGAAGTGTAGCTTTCTTATTTCAAGAGTACTGATGGAGATTGGCCACTCAGGTCATCCTGTGATGGTTGAAATAATCCTTGAAACAGAAGAAAATACCTTTTTGTGATATGTCATATAGTGCACTGTTTTGTTTTGTTTTGTTTTCTTTTTACTTCCTTCTCCTTTGCTGCTCCAAGTCCCAGCTGTTGACATTCTTGGAAAAATATTTAACTTTTGCTGGAGTCCTTTGCCCTACCCTCTTCAAGATAATATTTCATTCACAATCAGATTTCTCCTCTCCTGCAAATGTATCTCCTTTCCAGTGCCCAGCGGGACTATGATTAATCAGTCAAGAAATGCTCAGTTGAGATTCCAGCAAGCAAAAGAGACAGGAAAAGGATCTGTCCTGTACCATTCCTCAGGAGTGTAAAAGGTTTTCTGCTCTGATGGACTGAAATTGTCCCTTTTATTAAATATGTCCGTGTCTTTCTGTATGATTCTTCCACAGCTGGTTCTGAGGATGGTGATGTCAGTCAGTCATATGATGTTAGGATATCCCACTGCATGGAATTTCTTCCTTCTCAAGCATTTCAAAGAAAACCTATTTTTTTTTCTCCAGGGTTTTTTCCAGTGTCTTGGATTTGTTGGTGTCTGCCAACTACTTCTTCACTTGTGATTAATTTAACAGAGATGCACAGTTCATGTAAAATGGTAGCTGATTTTTCAAAGTAGTAGAGAAAGGAGACGCATCTAGCTAAGGAGAAACTATCTCAACTCTTCGGACTGCTGCTTAGGAGAAAAATCACACTTTTCTTTAAGGGTATAATTACACTTAACCACAATAATTCCTGTTCCTTTGCTGATGAAAGACTTTCCCCTCTCCCCCCACTTACTTTTCTTCCCAAGTGGCTGTGGTTGTAGGCTTTATGTATGAGGTCAGGAGGTGTTTCTTTCCTTCTTTGATCTAGAGCTCATTCCTAGCTCACTGCAAACATATCAAACTTGTGTCTGTGTGTCTGGTCTTCTGGTACGCGCTACATTGGACTTTAATGAGAGCTGGCTAGCAGTTAAGAGGCAGCTGTTTCTCAGTAAGCACCTCATTTCTAATTGACTGTGCAAGTGTTTGTCTTTCTAGTCCAGAGCACGTCCACTCTGTGAAGTGCAAGCTCAGCTGGAAGCTTGATTGTCTTCCTTCCACTGTGCTCCTTTGCAAAGGCTCATGTTCTTCATTAATGAAGGAGAAGCACCACAGGATACTAACTTGGGAGGTGGATTTTGAAGGGTAGTTCACCTCTCTGCGTCTGTCTGTCTCCCTCTGTTTTATTAGGCTACTGACACTTACAGGGTTAGTGCTCTGCTACCTATACGATTCCCGGCTCATCCTAGTACTGTGATTTTCATATAAATAGTAGTTTTATTTCGACAACCTAAGAGTATACTTATCGAGGGTTTCTATATTATAGAAATTATTTATAAGCAAAAGACTCTTCACAGCTGCAGCTATCGACACAATACACGGTGATGATAAAGTCTATGCATGAGCTCATACTAAGGTGAAATCCTGTGTTAGCCTGAACAGGCCCGTGGCAAGACTGTGGAAATGTAAAAGCTGGTTTCATCAGTGTTTGTAGCTGCAATATCAGTGGAATCGCTTCTCAGTGACTATTATTCACTGTTTCTTAAGTATGTACTAGGCTCTTGGAAAGCAGTTTTTAAGGACTGACTTCCCCATGATAAAACATGAGAAATAAAAGAGAAGATAAGTAGCAGTCTATCTGGAGTGACCAGTATTTACTTGCATTGAATCTGTGGCATCTTCCATCTGAACTAGTCTGATTTTTCAGCTGTCGTCATAGGAAAAGAGGAAAGCCAATATAGCTTTCAGCAAATGCAGCAAAATGAAAGTATTTTAAAATAAGATAATGTTCTTATAAAGAATTATTGCAGAACACTGTTTCAAGTGGTAACAGGATTTTTAAAGATGCTCTTGAGTAGCTGCTATTTTTTATGTTTTGGGGTTTTTTCCCTGAAACTTTGCAAACCAAAAGAAATGCACCCTGAGTCTTTTATCTTAGATAGATTTCTTTTTTCCTTTTCAGAAAATTTTTTATTTATAATGTATGACACAAGGGAGTTCATGCTGGTTTCCGGCCTTCAAGTCCTACTGCCATAACGATGTTTAATAAAAGGTCTGTCTAGACTCTTTGTCCCTGGCCAAATCTCTCTCTCATGAGTTCAGTCTTTCCCTTCTCAGTGACTCAGTAAAGTTTTAGAACCTGCATCTTGGGCACTTACATATGAGTAAAATAAGCTCTGTCATCTCACTCAAAAGTTGTAAAGAACCTGCAAGGTTCCGTGAACAGATCTTCCTCAGTCTGTTATTTACTTCTTTAAATAGGTCTGTGGCTACTGTCCTTGTCTCTGTGTGGGGTTGTTTGTTTGGGTTTTTTTTCCCATAAAGTCAAAATAGAAGAAAATAACTGACTTTGAACCTTCTGTTGATCTATGCTTTTTAAATCTGCATATCTGGAGTCTTACATATTTGCAATATGGTTTGCCTAACCACAGAACATAAGATTACTGACATCTCAAAGTGATTTCACAGTTTGTGCAGTTTAAAAATAATTACTCCCAACTTATTAACCTAAACTATTAAGTGAGCAGACTTCAAGGTTGTCTGCTTTTTAAAAATTTCATAAACCATGTGACCTCCAAGTACAAAAGCTACCTTTATTTCAGATACAGAAGTTTCTATAAGTTCTATGTAACTTTCTATAGAATTGACTTATATATTTAACCTGACTGTATGGTAGTACCTACTCTGTTTTTGAGGCATGTCCTTTACAGCACTCTCACAGAGCATTACCATTTCTGCTGAAAAGGGGAGGGAATATCAGTCTAAAAAAACTACAGGTTTGACTGCACTAAAATTATCAGGTGAACCAGGAAAGGACACAGAAATGCTGGCACAGATG
Source organism: Bucorvus abyssinicus (assembly GCA_009769605.1). Lineage (NCBI taxonomy): Eukaryota > Metazoa > Chordata > Aves > Bucerotiformes > Bucorvidae > Bucorvus > Bucorvus abyssinicus. The sequence continues at coordinate 13,332,847 of CM020030.1, read as the reverse complement.
ACAGCATGATAAAGTGCTACATTCTTATTCAGAAGTAAACCAGACGTAAATGGGTTTGACCTCATTTTTCTTTCTTTTTTTTTTTTTTAAGGCCTATAGTTAAATGCATTGTCTCAGCAGTCATAGCAGACTTGCTCTAATTTTGTCAAATACTGTAATATGGACATAGCTTTAGGTATTTGGGAAGGGTCTAGGTTGGAAGTCTGACTTGGCAAGCTGGTACTCAGGAGTAACACTTCTGCAATGCAAACCAGTGCCATCAGCCAGAGGTGGTCAGTGTTCCTATATAATCAGAATATTTTCCTTATTAAAAAGCAATACATATTTTTGCTGTTAATGTTGTTGCTAATCCGATATTAACAACATCTGGTGGTGATCAGTTTTCAACAAAGAGTGATATAAGAAACAATTGGTTTCTGGAGGGTAGCTGAACAAAAATATGACTTGGCACCATTCACATGGCATCATTGTTTCTGATTTATCTATTCTCGCATATATGCATCATAATTTCTAAACGTCATACTGAAAAGATCACAGAGGAATGCTGTTATTTATTTTGCCTCTGATTTCCACTCAGTGATTTCCAGAACTATAAAAATATTGTGTGTGTCCTGTGTTTGTGTTTGAACACTGTAAAATTGAATACAAATTCAGCACGGGGTGGGTTTAAAATTCCGTTGTTTTAACTCCATTATAATATAAAATACTTAATTTCTGGAAGACTAAATTTATGACTTATTCTGCAGCTGGTTTGTCTAGGTTTTTTTTTACCTATTCCAGAAGTAAAATTTGCTTTGTAACTGATGCTTTATGTTTGGGGTTTTTTTTTTAACATGTTTTTGATTACAAGGTATTATTCAGAAAGTACAGCTTTCTGTGAACAGAGAGCTACAAGAACAAGAAAGGAAAGAACTATTTCATTCAGTGATGCGTTTAGTTGCTTCGGTTGCCTACTTTAAGGTTTTTTTTAAAAAAATAATAACAATAAAAAAACTAAGACATAAATCTTAGTGATAAATTGCCTTACTAATTTAAATCTCATTTGTACCTTAAGTTTATTCCCTCTTGGTTGAAGTTAAAAACAACAACAAAATGTTTATGAGACATCACAATAGATAATCACATTGGTAAGTATTTAAAATTAAGATAAGTGCAATTATTCAGCCAGAATGTCAAAAATATGGTAAATTCAGATAAAACAATTTAGAATATTACTTGCAGATTGTCATTGATGTTCCTATTATTATCTAATAAAAATGTCATCTTAAATGCTAGATTTAAATTGTTAGGGAATCAATTAAAACATAATCTAAAGCACAGCTCCGTATGTTTGTTTATAATTACTATGTAATTTAATTTAGCTAAGCATATAATATTATTGCAGCTCAGACTTGTGATTTCTAGGTAATTAAAGTAACAAGTAACTCTTACTCATTCCATCAGATAGCCGAAGAATTTTCAAACATTTTAGTCATTGCTAAATAACCTTGCACTTCTAGGAGTAAAAGGAAAGATGACTTAGAGCAAACATTCTCAAGAGGAAAAGGTGTCTATTACAAACATCTGTTTCCAAAAGAAACTTCAGAAATAATAAAAAACAATATTTAATTTCACAACTAATCATATGATAGCGAATTTCTATTTCCCCACTCACTTATTACCCTTCTAAGAGGAACTCAATTTTTCTTAGTATATGCTATTTTTGTTGACCTTTTAAATAATTTGCCCTAATGTCTTTCTTCAGCATGAGGAAATACTGTGCAATGTAGGCATTTTCTTCATTAAATCACCTCAAAATAGCTAAAACAGTCAGATAAGGGGGGTTTTGGCAATATGATATCGGTTTTATTTCTTTCTTTTTTTTTTTTTTTTTTTTTAAATTTATTTTCTTTGGGGGAATTGCACCACTGTATGTGAGGCTGAAGACTGACTTAGTTCCAGTTGAAGGTTTGCATCCATGTTCAGATATGCCTTGTCAAAATGTTGTACCAAAGTATAAATATGTGTGTGTGCAAAAGTGTGTGTATGCAATTAGGGAATAGTTTAAAAATCACCCCGAAATTTCTGATTTATGAAAAAGGATACTTTAACTCTGAGTTAATAAGATCTATTAAGTGTTATAGAGCCTTGAGTGTTGTATTAATTATCGAAAACTGATATTAATGATAATATTATCTCAGTTACAGATTTTAGTTCTCCCCAAACCTTCAGTATATGCTGTACAAGACTGTGTATGCAATTCTCAACTGTATGAGCAATTAAGTTCATTATGGACAAGCCCCTGGCAACTGCGGGATATTGTAAAACAAGCATTTTCAGGTTCACATATTAGATGGTTTTCATGTGCAGTTGTTTAACAAACACAACGCTGATGAGAAGCTCTTGCTGTTTGCTCCTACTGTATCACATTCTGTAATGATAAATGTGTTTTGAACAAAACAATATTGGGTCCATAAAAAGAAATTACTCATGTGTAAACGGTAGTGGAAGCCCTGCCAAGAGAATAATGAGACTCTAGGACTGTAGTCATTGGTATTCAAACAAAGGAAAATGCTGAAGGCAGTGGTGTCATCTTAATTTTCTTCTCTGGTCTAAACCTTGAATACTAGTGTAGTCTTTGTAGCTTGCAAAGAATGTGCACATACTAATTCCATAGGAGTTCCGTATATTGCTTCAGGACAATGTATTTCTTGAGTAAATTCAATTCCTGTAGCATAAGACTCATCACTAGTTATTTTTTAATTTGATGTATTCATCCCATAAAATGAATTACTGAGATGATCAAAAAGAAAACTCTTTATATGGGTAATAATATTGAGGGTGATCTGTGGACAGACAAACTGCACTCATGAGGCTAGGAGGAAAAAATACATGCAGATGAGGATGGAATACTCTTGTCTTTATACTAGGGCTATTTTCATGGAGTCCAATTTTTCACGTCCATCTTCTCTGCTTTGTTAACTTTTCAGATCAAGCTGTGGGCTGTTGCATTTTTTAGTGGTTCTTATGTAGTTTACAGAAAAGTCTGTTATTCAATTGCTGTGGGAGAAGGGGAAGAAACTGATCTTATGTATGTCCAATGATATCTACAGCATCCTAGAGACTAACATGATGGCAAAGCCAGCCAGGTATCAAAACTTTTACAGAATGAATTGCTTATCTTTGTCTCCATGCACAAGGAGAGGTTGACTAGTTGGGTTTTGAGGGCTGGGGGGTTGATTTGTGTGGTTGTTTTTGGAGGGGGATGTGTTTGGTTTTTTGGGTTTTTTTTTGTAAGGAGGAGCTTAACACAGAAGGAACTTCCTCCTTTCAATATTCTCCAGAGGGGTTATATTTTAGGTTTATTACTTTTTATTCACTTCTTCTTTCCTTAGTCTGCTATGAACTTGTAAAATATCTTAAGTTTATTACTTCCAAGCCTTGGGATGGAATAATTAAATTTTTCTCAAACATCTGAAGCCCAGAAAAATATAATATACTCGTGTTCTGTTTTTAAATAAGGATTTTATAGCCACATGTAACAAGCATCTACCCTGATGTATGTTTGGGGTTTTGTTCGGTTTTTTTGTTTGGGTTTTTTGTTTGGTTTGTTTTGTTTTTGAGGGGACTTTTTTGGTGTTTTGTTTGGTCTTTGTTTGTTCATTTGTTTGGGTTCTGGTTTTTGTTGGTTTTTTTTTTTTTTTTAGTTTTCTCCTTTTACTTTAGAAGGACAGCTAAAGCGCAAAAGCTATTTCAAATGCCCAAAACTGGTTTTGATCTCTTGGTTAGTTTCCTGACAAATGACATTGCAGTCTAGATCAAAGCTCTAAAGAAAAAATCCATCAAGTATAATGGCAAGGCTCAATTGTGCCTTATGCTGGCTGCCATGGAAACTTTCCTATGATAAGATATCAGATGGTGGAGAAGCAGGGTGGAGAAAATAGCTCAACTCAGCCAGAAGTAAAATCTCAGGCTCAGGTGGCGAGCACTCAGAAAAGCCAAGTGCTTGGTTAAAAGGTTTAGTGCCTGGTTTCAGATTAGCAAATCAAGTAGTAGTTGTGATAACTGAAGACATGAAATCTTATTAGTGACCTGAGTCCTTGGCTGTGGACTTGACCCTTTGTGTTTGAGAACCATTTCAGTTGATACATGGGTAGTGTTTAATACTGATCCTTCAATGAGAAGCAAGTCACACCTATTAATCTAACCATATCTCGAGAGTTTGATTTTCCTTGAACACAGATTTCCAACAAGTGGTCTGTGGAGAACTGGTATTCTTGTGAACATTTAAGAGTGGGTCATGGAGAAATGTGTTTTATTCTACAGTGATTTTTATCCATTTGCCCCCTCTAACATATGATGTGATGCTATAATGATACTATTATGATTTTTAGCTGTGTCCATCACATTAGGGATCATATCATTAAGCTTTAGCCAATGGCATTGAAAGGAGTTTTTTAAAAATGGTTAGAAGAGCGCTCTAGTATGCTTTGATCTGGACACTGTGATTGCATTTAATCTCTGGTGATATACATGACAACTCCTTCCTTTAGCTAGTGAAATTATTAATTCAGGAAATGGTTCCTAAGGAGAGAATAATTATATAGGAGAGGAAAGATCACAACCCATCAAAGCGCATCACAACCTCTACCGAGTAGCTGAAAGTTGCATCTTTTGTAGTGTGTTCTGTCATATTACTTGGACTTGGCTTTGATTTGTTTATAGTTTGCATGAGTGCTCATTTTAGCTTGTTTACCACAATAGTATTTAAAACATTTCTGTTTCTATTACAAAAATCTTATACTAGAAAAACTTTTCAAATGCTTTTAAAGATTAGTGATACACTAAAATAAATTAGGAGAAAAACAGAATACTGGTAAGGTGAAGACAAATAAAAATTTGCTCGTTTTGTCTTACTCTTACAAAAAGGAAACAGCTTCTGCTTGTATGAGGTTGCGCCCCCCCCCCCCATTTTCTTTAATACATTTTTTTAATGTCCTCTGCCTTGCAGAAAAAACCTAACAGATTAAAAATTAAACAAATTTGCATAAACATGACCTGTCTTCCTTCCCAATTTACATATGGAAGGAACAAGGGCAGAATTCACATTGTGTTTATTTATAACTTTTGTCTTTCTGACTACTTTTCTTTAATCTTTCCAAATAACATGTCACGGTAACAGGAGGTTTTGATTTGCCAGCTTTGTACTATTCACTTCTTAACAAAAAGGTGCTGTATTGAAGCTGGAAAAAAATTTCAAAATATTGGGAAATAATCATCCAAACTATAAAACTTGACCAAAAATTACTAAAAACCAATATTTGTTTGACATATAGTCATTCAAGGGACATGGGCAGTTATAATGACATGATGGAATCCTCCTTGCGTTAGCCAAATTGCTCATTCCCTTCCATGATAAACTAAAAATCTGTAACTCTATAAATGGATCACTAAGAGTTAATCTATCAACACACCACCTTCGCTTGCACCTCATTCACCACTGGTGCTACTTTTGTTTTGTTTTAATGAAACCATGGTTGGCTGGCACTGTAAAATAACAGGTGCAGGTCCATCGTTATTATAATAATTCTTCCTTATAATTATTTTGAACTTGCAGTGCTGTTGGCAGGTCATTTCTATTGTAAAACTACTAGTTCTGCCAGGTTATTGAAATCAAAGTGCACAGCGCGACCAAATGCTTTCCTTTGAAGCCCTTGGATATAGTACCTGTATACTTAAGAGTTTACACTCATAAATGAAAGGGAATTCCCCTGCATTATCTTCTCTTTAGATGTATTATTACATTTCAGAAACACTAGCCTGAATCAATTAGTATCAAATGCTTTTTTATGGCATAAAGGAAACATTAAAAATGTGGTGTAAATTAGAGGTAAACTTAGTTTTGCGTGAACTCTATTTACCTTCATGTCTTCTTATTATAATGACTTGAGGAAAGGGGGGTAAAAGATATACTTCCACAGATTAAGCCACTCAGCACACTAATGTAATCAGAAGCGTGTATCAACACATTAATGGTAAGGTCACAAAGTTAATGTTGTTTAAAACTGTATTGTAAAATTTACCTCAGCAACCTCATAAAAAGTAGCAACTAATGAAGTACCCTTGATTTGCAGTAACACTAATCTTGTTTCCTCAGCACTAAAGCTCTAAGTTCATAGTTGTAGCTGGAATACTCCTTTGATTTCTTTTTTTTCTCGAAGCTTTCACTGGGGGTCTGCACACAGAGTTTCATTTCGTGTAAGCACCTTGGCATCATTAAGTCTGACAACACTATTGCAGTTTTCACTGTCTAAGAAAGAAAAGATTACATTTATAATTATAAATCTACTATTTTTATTTTTTAGAATTCTTGTTACACTGAATTTGGATATGCACAACAGGGAACACGGGTAGATTGTAAGAACTTATTGTTAGTCCAACGAAGTTTAACAACTCTAAACTGAATAATAAATACGGAAAATCCTGAATTATAAGCCATGACTTATATGTTTAAAATCATTGTATAAACAAAAATATCTAGTATTTACCCCTTAATTCTGATTTTCTTATCACTTTTTTATTGTTCCCCTGGACTCTAAAGGTAGTCTTCCCCAGTCAAAGCCGGAGAAGGAAGTTAAAGTGAGCTCTTTGGCATCCTGAGGTTTTCACAAGGAGGACAAGGAGGATGCTTAAGGTGAGAGTGGCAGGAGAAACACGAGTGGATGCTTTCTTCCTCCTGAATTTTTGAATTTCTCCTTAGAACTATTATTACTTCTTCCTATCCCTGCCTGCTGCATTCCTCCTATTCCCAGGCATGGTGTAAAAGCTGTCCTGCAGGCCCCCGGTACCCCCAGGGGCTGTTTGTCCAGCAGGGACTGCCGGGGGCTGTCAGCCCCTTCCCCAGCAACACTTGCAGAGCTGATGCTCAGTCAGGCTGGGAAATGGACACTTGGCCATGGGGATCCTGGTAAATCCAGCTCAGCCCTGTGCAGGCCAAGGGCAGCCCAGATCAGAACGATTCAAAGCCTGTAACCTGTCACTAACAACAGTGAAATTGTATTTACTGGATTCTGTACGCTGTTTTGGAGTAGTGGCTAAAGGGTAAAACTATGGGTCTTGATATTAATACCTTGATACATTAATTTTGTGTGTGTGTGTGTATGTGTGTACACACATGTATTTTGGGTGGTATGCAAATGACAAGATGAAGACAGTGAGTTTGAATACTGATTACATATTCTGTCTTGTATAGAGGAGGTTGCAACCATCCAATGATGAACTGCAAGGACGGAAATTATCAGGTTTCAGAGCTTTGCTTAAGCAAAGGAAGCATTTCACTTCTTAAATACTTCTTCATTGTATTTCTTCTGGTGGGGTTTAGCCAGTCCTGTTCAAGGCCTCTGAGTTGTGTCCTTGTTCTAATTTCTCCATTGTGCTATAAATCAGAAGTCTCTCAGGATTTCTCTTAGGAGCAACTCAGAAACTGGAAGGACGCATGCAAAACTTGCCTTTAAAATAATAATAGTAATAATGAAGCTTCCTAGAAAATAACGGTATTTTTAAAGATTTAGATGATATCCTGTAATTTTTGTCAATTATAATTTCATTTGAAGTCAATGAGTTACTGGATGAATAAGGATTAAACAGTCTGGAAAGCAAAATTAATAGCTATTTATAAACATATTTTAATTTTATTTTTTAGATTTATATCAGCTGCATTCCATCACGCTTTACTCATGGATCCATTAATATAGGATTATTCTCATAAGAAACTATGTTCATAATAAAAAGTTCATTAATATATTGTATGTACTCAGTGAGATGCCTCAATTTTTTTTCTCCTCTTTTTTCTATTGCTGTACCAATTCCCCTTAAGATACAGCAAATCTAAACCCAAGAGTATAATTAAATTCTTCTTGAAACCTCATTAGTTCAGCTGTGATGTCTTTTTCATTTCTTTTAATAGTGACAAAATATGGTGCATACATCTGTATAAGGAAAGCACTGTATATCTGTGTAAGGACATGCCGAAACAGGCATATAGCTACATACAAATACCACCACAGAGAGGAACTTCTGAGTACCTCATCAAAATACTTTAGGTTTCACAGCATCGGTGTCTTCAGATAATTATAATCCTTCCTATGATATCCCTAAATCCAAAAGAAAGTGTTTGTTAGACTAGCTCTCAGCTAGCAGCTCTGCTAGGGTGGTGATAGCTTCAGAGACAGAAGACAAGATTGTCTCCAGCAATTTGTATCTCCATTTTATTTTAGGTTACAACCAGTAATTCTTCAGCCTGCAAACAAGAACAGGCCTAGGACTGCCCCGTAATAATGTTACTGATGGAGTATGTTGCTTACAGGAATTACTTTTTATTAGTATTTCTGTTGTCTGGCAACTCCACTACTTAAAGAATCATCAAATCACAGAATCATTGGGTTGGAAGAGACCTTTAAGATCATTGAGTCTAATCATTCACCCTGCACTGCTAGGGTCCCTAAACCATGTCCCTCAGCACCACATCCACACGGCTTTTGAACTTGTTAATGTTGAGGCAATTGAGAGGCAATAGATGATATCTATACTTACCTTGATGTCCTCCAACTGAGGCATGAACTCTGAAAACAAAAGAAACTGAAAAGATCTTTTATGGGGTACAGGGGAAAATTCTCTCAAGAAATGCTATTGACAGGCATCTCTTGGAAATGACTGGAGGTTCTGTGATAGAAACCCTATGTTTCATTTTAAGATCCCTTGTTTTCACGGAAGTGTTTTGCTCTTACTAGTCTAAGAAAAGGCAGACCTCTTGGGTTCAAGAAAGAATCATGTAGTTCTGTTTCAAGGTAGAAGTACTGATATTGATTAGTAAATAGAGGAAGAATGAAGAAATTCTTTTGTACAGCTGCACCCATTCGTATAGGCATACGGTTTAGTGAAGTTTGCAGCTGTAGTGTGGATTAATGCTTTAAATTTTCTTCCATTTAACAGCCGTCACCATGTCAATGCTGTCTAACAAGCTGAACACATTCTGCATCAATCAGTGTAAGTGGTTTAATCCTTTCTTCTCTGTTCCAGATACTCAAATGCTTATCCAAAGCTGCTTGGTTGGTTTTGGGTTTGGGTTCTGTTTGGTGGGTTTTTTTTTTAATTTTACCTCCTCTCCTCCCCCACCTTCTCTCATTTAGAGCCTTTTCAGTTCCATTTTAAATTTCTTTAGCCTTCTCTTCAAATCTGAGGCCTATGTAACTGCTCTGCACACCCTGTAGATGGTTTTCTACTGTGGTGAATCCCCATGCTCACAAGTGCTTTGGTTTTCCTTGTATAACGTGCTCAAGGCACAGGATCCAGATACTTTTCAGATTAAACTGGACAGAAAGATGCACATAAAGCACTTCAACTGCCAAAGGGCATTAAGAGCATGGGATCAGACTCTAATTAGTCTGAAGTGTCACCTCTAGACCCCAACTGTTTGAGTTTTGGGTCCCCAGCAAAAGATGTGTTGTTATATAAACCTGGCCCAATTGGTCTACGCTTTATGCTAACATCAATGGATGCATTATTGTGTGGTATTAGTTTCACCTTTTAAAACAAACAAACAAACAAAAAAAACCTTGCCTTTTGACATTTTCTTGCTGTTGCACTAGCTTCCAACTTCTTGTAAAAGGCTTCAAAAAGTCAGCTCAGCTCCTCCAAGATCTATGGAGATGATTTCTGGTGATTTACTTCATTCATCATTACTGAATCACTATTTTGCTCAGATTAAAGCCAAGATACACCCTGCCTTTCTGCTATCAATTTTCTAACTGCAGATTGACAATTTGCAAAGCAATGAAGAAGTGCAAAATTCATAGCATCTCTACAGAAAGTGCTGTTTTGTTCTCAAACACCCGAGGTTACAATTTCTTGTCAGTTCTAAAGCTCTCAAGCTCTCGGGCTAGGATTTGGTTGAGATTCACAGAAAAGATGATCCACAATCATAATCTTGTTCTGGGCAAAATCGAAAATATTTTTGCGTATGTTTGGAACTAAAAAGTCATTGTTAGATCAGTTAAAGATTTAGCAATCTTAAATTGTAATTTATTAAGATGGAAAAACTTCATTAATTATACAAACATATGAAATATTTTTATATAGATATAAAAAATATAAGTAACCTTCTTTCTCTTATCCGTCCCTGTGATCACCCTTCCAATGTTTCTCTAAGTCTTAGGGTCTACAGTCCATATATTTCTCAATCAAAAATAGCATATTCTATTAACTATTTCCAAGAATTGCCAGCAATTTTTCTCCTTTATAAAAGAATTAGTGTGAATAAAGAAAATAGGAAATGATCCCAATGTCCCAGTTTTGTTGTTTAAATGTAATTTCCCTTTCATGCATTTATTGGGGGGATTTTTGAGTTAATTTGAGACAAAATATCAGTGTTGTTAACTAAAAACTTATTAAGAAGGAGACAAGACAATAAAAAAAACTATTGCTGAAGCAGTGGAATGAAGTATTTAGATAATACTGTACTAAAAGTGATATTGGGAACTACCATAAAAATAGAAGTAAACAAGTATGGGTTTGTGACTAACTTTACAAAGAGGTTCTACTTCTACTGTGTAAGCATGGCTGCAAACATATATGTACTTGTTTCAGTGTCAAGCGATTGTGCCCTTGCAATGGCAATGCAGATACAGCCCTAGCTAAGATCTTGCAATCATTTACATGTCCTCTCCTCTGAGGTGGCATTTTCTTCTAACAAGTACTTATTTTAAGCCCCTTTCCTCCTTGATTCTTCTGTATTTAAAACCTAAATCCAGAAAGACAGGAATCAGTACTTTACACTTATGGTTGAAATGAAGTGGTTGAGGGTTTTTTTAAGTACATTTATAAGGGACAACAACTCAAAAAGGTCAATATAACTTCCACTGGAAAGAAGTTACGTTAAAATTAACATGCTTTGAGAATTAACTCTATGAAATAAAGAGAACCTGAATATAAAACTGTTTAGAATCATAGGAAAACTTAATTGCCTAAGCTGCATGGAGTGTATTCATAGAACATTTTTTAAGTGACTGCTTTTTATACTTTTGAATTTTGAGTGATCTAAGTTGCTGAGGGACCTTAAACATGTAAAATGACATATATTTTTAGTATCATCTTTGTTGTGGTTTAGACCCAGCCAGCAACAAAAGCCACGCAGTCATTCTGTTTTCTCCAGGAGGAGAAAATACAACTACTTAAGGGTCAAGGCAGGGGATAAGGGAGGGCTAAATACACCACTAACGGCCACGGGAAAAAGACAGACTCAACTGGGAGAAACAAAATCAATTTAATACAAAACATGCAAGAAATCCACAACCAAACCACCAATTAAATTAGAGTAGGATGGAAAGAGAGAACAACAAGATCTTAAATACATCTTCCCCCTACCCCTCGCTTTTTCCGGCTTTTCTACCTCTTCCCACACACACACTCAGTGCTGGAGTTGGAAGGAACACAGGATGGGATGTGCAGTCAGTCTTAAATCCTTCCAGGTGGTTCCTGCTGCTTGCTCTTCCATGGAAAACAGGTCTCACAGGTTCCTGTGACCACATGGCATGCCCCACCACAACCACAGGAGACAATCCGGTGTGAACACCTCCAGTTCATGTGGAGTCTGCTCCCTGGCTCGTCTCTCCACCTGGTGCCAATCTTCCTCAAAGTCATAGCATTTTTCAGGAGTCCCGTGTCTCTGCAACATGAGTCTCTGCCACATGCACCTCTGCTGGGCTCTCTGCAGCCCGTCCGTTTCTCCCACCAGTGTTCTATGAGGGTTGCAGGGCTTCAGCCAACTTGCCATAGACTGAAGGAAAAATTGCTGTACTAGCATGTATTTCCCAAACTTCTCCTGTTTGCCTTGGTGACCACATAGTTGCTCTCCTTCTGTCCTGCTTCCTCCAAAACAAAAGAGCGCTCCCAAAAAAGAAAAGGCCTTCCCAAAGGTGTTTCCTCCCTTAAATATGTTTATTCGCAGAGATGTTTGTTGGTGCAGCCTTGGCCAGAGGTGGGGCTGAATTGCTACTGAGGGAGGGTGTCTTTTCACAAAACTTCTTACAGGGTCCATGCTAACAGTCCCATCCCATGCTACTGAAACCACGCCAAACAAAGGCGGCAGCCCCAGCTCCCACTACTGAAACCGTGTCAAATCCTAAACCACAAGAATCCTGACTATGCCCTGTCAAAAACTGTAACACTACTATCTTGTGTCGTATTCTGCTAGATTCTACCTCAGTGTAGAACAGATAAGTGAAGAGCTTATAGCTTCTGTACCTTTCCAAGTAAAGAAATTTAGCAACCTGACCACAGCTTCCGTAGTTGTTCTATACAATGAATAACACTGTGTTTTATCATTTCATTGTATTGTCATTAGTATCAATATTGTGCAGTCTGAAGAAGTGGTATTATCTGAAAAATCTCAGCTCTTCACTTCAACACTTGCATCATTTAAGCCAATGCTTGTAATAAGGAAGATAAAAAAAAAATTACAATATGCCAGCTGTTAGTGAAAAATGGAGAGTAATAAACTATCCTGGTCTAAATGATGCAATAGATTAGTGTCATGGTTTGAACCCAGCTGGCAACTAAGCACCATGCAGCCACTCGCTCACTGCCTCCATCTCCAGGGAACGAGTAAAGAAAAAAAAAGATAAAAGCAAAACTACATGGGTTAAGATAAGGACAGTTTACTTGAACAACACAAAGGGAGAGAGTAAACAATAATAGAGATTAATATACAACACGCTGCTTACTGCAGCCACCAACATGCAGATCTTTGAAAAAAAACCTGCACCCCTCCAGGCTAGACCCCCTTATATGTGCTGGGCATGACATCTGTATGATATCGATTATCCCATTGGCTGGTTCAGTACGGCTACCCTGGCTGTGGAAATTAACCCCATCCTAGCTGAACTCAGGACAATCAGAAAAACTATCTAACCCTAACAGCTGCTGAAAATTTAAACATAGTCAAGGTTTGCTCTAAACATACCCATGGATATATCTTAAAGAAAATGTCTATAGGAATCATATTCACTTTGACAGCAACAATCTATAATGGAGAACTTTTTTTTGTTGCATTCAGGAACTCTACAATCTTTCAATAAAAGTTTGTATGACTGATAACCTCTTTGCCTTAAGTCTTCATATGACTTTACTTACTGAAGTCTCCAAAATAATGCCCTTTTTGTCCTAAATGTTCATTAAACGGAGGGAGGATTGTATTAAAGGATATAGGAAAGAGACTTCTTAATTTATGTGTTACATGAGCTTGTATATAATGCTAGTTGCTAGCTCCAGGAGTTGTTGCACAGACCTTATCTGAACAATTGGGATGAGACAGCTTCATATTTGCTCTTGCTGCAGCACACTAACTAGAGTAAGCAGGTATGTGGACTGTCAGTAAATTATATGTACTAGAATACAGTTAAAACTGGTGATGTAAAATCCTGATCTAGTCTGGGAACTGCATGGGTGAGCCAATGGCTGTTTCCAGGCTGGTAAACCTGGGCAGAATGCAGGCTGTAATGGCATGAATGGATTTGTATGCCCATCTGTGCTCATAGAGAAAAATAATTTTGAGGAATATTGCATTGCACGAGTGCTGAGGTGAAGAACTGGCTTTATGGAGCTGTTTTGGAGCTGAGCAGGCTTATAGCAGCATGAGTATAGCCGCAAGAGTTTGCTCTTACTTGTGTTTCTGAGATGACTCTATTTCAAAAACAAAATTGCCATGTAAGAGCTAGGGTTTGATATTACCATATTTGAAAGAACATGTGCTTTTGGAAAGCGTAGATAGGAAGAATAAAACTAAATCAAACATAACATTTGATATGTGGGAACACAGTGAGATGATTGATTAGATTGCAAGGTTAATTCTTGTTGGTAGAAAGAACTAATCTGCATGAAATTGAAAATAATTATCATCTTGTTTGACTAGTAAAACCATGATGATTACTATTATTTTTAATATTGTAAGTGGTTGAAGTATGTCTCCCTTTCCTATTCAGTGCCGTTACTAAAAATGCTTCCACCATTTTTAATGTATAAGTACACGAGAAGTATAATTTGGTCCATTTTTGTTTGCAGATCAAGCTGATTGTTTCATGATAACATAGATGCTATTATTAAGTAAGAAGAATTTTACAGCATCCTCATGATTTCCATATAAGAACATCTTAAATAAAGGGAACAGCCATTTTTAGTTTGGTGGTTTGTGTTGTTTTTGTTTTCCTCACTTTCTAGTATCCAGTATAAAAAGAATTGTGCCATGGAAAAAGATTGATTGGCGTAGTCCCTTTGGGAAGATCTGAAATGAATCTTGAAGTTGAACTTCCATTCAGAAGTTATGTTTCAGACTTCTCATGAAGATGACTTTAAATATTACTTTTTCAGTTAGATAAAATTTTAGTTTGAATATATGTGTTTGGGTAAAACCGCTTCTTACAATGAGATGATTTATTATAAATTAAGAAGATTCCTATGCAGATACAAATTTCCCATTTTGCCTCCACTTATGTCATCTTACTGGAGAAACTGCACTGAAAATAACTGCACAAACGCATTGTCACTTTCTTCTTGGTTTTGACATTATACTTAAAATAAGGTTTGCAGAACTCTGAAAACTTGCTTGGTAAACTTCTGGCTGCATCAATTTTATTTGAAAACTGTTGTTCACCTTAATATAATTAAATTTTTCCATGGTCGAATTACATTATAAAATTGTATAAGAGAATATAGGTGAATGATAGCATAATTTCTTAGTATTTTGGACAAAAATAGGAATCTGAAAAGGGAGCAAAAGTAGTTTCTCCTAGTTCAGGAATTAAAACCAGGAATGTATATGTGCTATATACATGAATCATAGTTTCTATGGCATATTACAAAAATACAGACAAAAGCACAAAAATATTCAAGTACATGAAAATTTAAAAAAAAACCCCAAAACCCAAAAATGGACAAATAAAAACTAAGAACAAAGAACTCCAACAAACAAAAAAACTTCCAATATTAATTGGAAAAGCAATTGCAATTAGTTTAGGATTTTAAGAAAAATATCTTATGTGTCTTTATATATTTAAGGTTGTCACTAATGATTGTCTTACCTCACTAATTTTTTTCAGAGTTAATTTTTTTTCTACTGTTGCACACAGTTATGCCTCATCCTTTGTGGAGCTTTTTGATTTTGTTTTGTTTTTTTTACTTGAACATTTATTTGTTTATTTTTTAACTCATACACCCATTGAATCTTGTATGTGACTATGCTTTTCTCAACAAAAATAATATCTATGTGGGCTACTATAAGAAACCTAACTGGTATTATCTGATGCTTGTTTGCTAGATCTTGGAACTCTGCTATTAGATTTCTTGGCAGTGTCTTCAGTCAAGTGAGGTATAAGACGGAGCTGTTTTCCAGAACTGTTGAAATAAACTTCTTGATCTGCAAGTGACTTTTTTTTTCTATTCCAAAAGGTCAATGTTTTTTCACCCCAAAGAATTTTTGTTTCATTTTGTGAAAGAGGTGATTAAAAATCCAGTGTTAAGATATCTTGATATTTAATGTATTCTCTTTCAAAAAAAAAAAACAAAAAAAAAAACCCATAGTAGTGATTAGTTATCATGGATAGCCAAACTCTGATTCTACAACCATTAAACTTCTTTGAGCCATGCTGCTTCTTTCCCATCCACAGAAACAGTGTCGTCCCTTTAAGACTCTGGTACAGTAACCAGACAGACAGGCAGACTAGAATGCATTGTTATCACAGCATGGAAGGTTTAATTGTTCTTTTGTTTTAATGGAAAGCTCAAAGATTTCAAGACACAAAATTCACTAATTAAGCAAATCTATTATAAGCATTTTGAATAGACTATTGTGATAATGGAATAGAGAAATAGAGAGTTAAAGAAAACAGGGACAGGAAAGAAGAACAAAATAGTTGAAATTCCATTGAAAACAATTTCCACATTATCAAGCTCATATGTCATATTTAATAATGTTTTTCAAAACTGTTGAAAATCATTCTGCAAATAGCATCAAAATGATGCATTTCTCTGTGGAGGAGAAAGTCTTTAAAAGTTCTTATTCATGGGTATTTGGGGACTATGACTTGTCAACATTTGCTAGTGTTAACCAGATAAGAACCCTTCAAAGATATGCAAGCTTTTCCAAGTAGGTAATGCTCAGCTTTATGCATAGTAACATCACTCTCAGAATCTTCTGAAACATCTGTTAAACCATCAGTCTTTGCAAAAGAGTCAGGTTTTTTTAGTTGCGTGTCTGCATGTGAGCTCTCAAATATGTTCTCGGATGGTTATTTAAGATCAGGTGGCAGTATGCCACTCTTTAAACATTCAATATCTAAAATTTGGTTCATACTTGATGGGAATATATTTAAGAACATTGAAACAAATGTTTTAAGAGAGAGATAATTTAAATTGCTAAAATTCCTGATAGAAATATTTTAAATTGAAGAAAAACAAGAAGAGTTCCATGTTTTCTCATTATTTGTGCCAACACAAAGACTGGTATTTCATCCAGTTATGGATAAAATAGTCTCTTGTTCACTCAATCATCTCAATGTACAACTTTCAAATACGACTTATCATGATCATCACTTTGTAGATACAAGGGTCTGTGAATATTGTAACTATGGAGCAGCTCAGAAAATTATTGACAAGAATCAAAGTAAATATGAAAAAAATTCCATTCAATTTCTTAAGACTTACATTGTCTGGGTCTGCTATGCTGGTGTTTTCTAACTTCAACAACTGACTTCATCAACATTTTCTTAATTCTGAGACAGACTCAAGAAAACATTCTAACACCTGATATATTCGTAAGGAGAATTTCTATAATTTTTTTGTCCCTTTCCTATCATTAGTTCATCAAAATATTAACAGTTATGAAAGTACATATGCTATGAAACAGTCATGTTTAAAAAGTCGTTTAATATAGATTTAGTTAGATAACAGGATCCCAGCCCTAGACATAGATTGCATCTGTGCAATAGAATGTGGAAAACAAAAAAGTAGGTGTAAAATTTAGAAAATTTTTGCTATACAAGCAAAGCACTAGTAACTTATCCTGCATAACAGATTCCCTTCTCTAAAGAGGTGCAAATGGGCTTTCAGTCAGGGTTCCTCCATATCTCACAGGAAGTTATCTGTCCTCTGAAGGCTGCAACTAAAAGGCATCATCCTTCACCACAGCAGGTTCTCAGCCTTGTTTGTCCTTAGAACCCAGAGGAAATTAACAAAACTTAGAAATGTGGAAAAGGATTACAAATCCATCCATAAGTTATAGTAGTCGGAGGTGATAGTAGCTCTCTGTTGATTTTAGTCAGGAGAGGTCTGGGGTTTTGACCTGAGGCATGTGGAGCTACAATATTCTTACAGATACAGAAAGCACTTCAATATGTGTTTCTTTTTTTCTACTGGTCTGACTAGAACCACTTGCATCCTTGAGAATGAATCTTGCAATAGGAAGACATTGTTGATTCTGGTACCTTTTATATTAAAGCAACCCCCTCATATGTTTTAATATTACAACTGGATTATCCAGTCTAACGCTTATGCCCCCAAATCAAATGTAGAATAATGCCATTCATGTCACCTTGGTATCTTTCCACAAAAATTTTTGTGCATGTAGCAGCTGGCTCAAACACTAAACTCATATTTCTGAATGCATTGATTCATTTTCTCCAGTGTAAGAACAGTTAAACGGCTATCAATGAATTTAACTTTAGAAAAAAAAAATATTGTGCATTCCTCAAAATTTTCATTAAACATTGGTTTTAAGTTAATTGTATAAAAGAAGAATGTTCAGACTCACTAGATCCAAGGAACAGGGATGTTTGATAAAATGCCTGGCTAGAGCACCACCCTACAATTTTTTAGCTTAGAAATCACAACAGGAAAATACAGCGTTAACGATATTTGCTACTTTACAATAAATTTATAAGAAGTCTTCTTTTTAGTCTAAGTCTGGGGTAAAAGTGTGTGCATTCAATTAAAAAAAAATGAAATTTGAGTTAGTTTTCCTCAATTTCATGAAAAATCTGCAATGCACTGATTTTACTCATAAAGGACTGAACCTTAATTGCCCTTTGCATCTCTAAGATCTATGTAAAAGTCATTAGTTATTAAATATGAAAAAGCTGTGATGAATGATTTTTTTCTGTATTAAGTAATAATAATTTAAATTAAATTAAGTAAAATCAAGTAATAATATTTGCCAGGGTCTTTTCAGCTGAGTGCGTTTCCTGAGTAGCATGATTTTGTGTACCTCTGTTCTTTTTTTCTTTTTGGTGATATAAAAACTGCATTTGCCCTTTTTGATCCTTTTTTTTAGAGTATTCTCTATGGCCCAATTGAATTCTTAGCATCCTCTCTCTTTAGAAGAATATGTTAGCTCTCAGGTGTCCAGTAGTTCTTTTTATCTGATGTGGACTCTTTAAAACCCACAAGCATGTCGAGGTTATCAGATTCGCTTTAAAATGCTGCCATTCATCTGTTCAGTTTAATGCATTCTCGGTTGGGAGTTGCTATATCGGCTAAAGGCTATGCCACACTGCAGCTTAGAAAATGAGAAAAGAAAGGCAGCCAGGCTCAGGCTAACTATACCATTAACTTTCCTTGAGCCTGCAATACATCAACAGAGCATCAGACCTCATCATGGATTTTTATAGCTGCTCTACCACAGCAAATAATGATCAGAGATATTTATTCACAAAGGAACACCCTTTAATCCCTTGGAAATTTGCTGTTCTCTTAAACATGATACGCAGTAGTTGCCTGTTAATCTTATCCTACATTTTTCTGTCTACTTTTAAGAAACTATTCATGCTTTGAATGCTAGAGGAAGGGGGAGAGGTGAAATCTTTACCTGTAAGTGGCAAGATAATGTAATATGCTTGACTAACTCCACAGAACATCTAACATAAATGGTGTCATATTGTTTTTCCTGCCAGCGAATACCGTAGAGCCATATATATCGATTAACTAGTGATGCAAACCAGCTCTTTTCTGTGTCTTATTAAATGGATCAATTTTGTACTTATTAATAGCTAATTGTGCTTCTTAGTAGTAATGCTTTTAGTTTATAGGCAGTTCGCTTTCACTCCACGTTGACAAGATTAGGTTTTAAATATCATGGGAGTGGGAGCACCAGTTCCAAATCTAATCAACTGTAAACCTTGAGGAAAGGCAGTTTTATGCAGGATCTCTGCAGAATGTTTAACTACTGGGATGAAGGAGGATGTGTCAGTAATAGCAGAAGTACCAGTCCAACATGGGATTTGTTTGCAGGTGACTTGTGAAAGACATTGGGTAAATTCAATAAAAATGTCAAGCTGACTGCAAATAAGTTTCAGTGGAACATGGATTTCCATTAATTTCTGCTTAACAGAGCTATATAGTTAGATAATCTTTGCAAAATAGTTGTTAGCTACCTGAGGCTGAAATGTGTATATTAGTTTAGATTTCTACTTTTCATTTTAATTCAGAAAGTAAAAAGTCAACTGACTTATTTAGAGTAAAATGTAAGGACTTTCTATTTTGTTATGTTAGAATAAATGTGTGAATAACTATCACCATCATTTGTATAAAAGAGATCAAAAAGCAATATTCTAATTTCTTGTTTTTCAAATGTGTACCTACAAATCATCTGCCACTGTAAAGAAGTACTTTAAAGGTTGTGTAAAACCTGGTATGTGGCCAGATGTGTTATATTTCATTCAGTTGACTGCATATATAAGTGGCATCACTTAAGGCACACTCCTTCATCTCCTGAACCAAAAATAGAAGCAAAGAAACAAACCCCAAACCCTTGTGGACACCAGCCTGCAGGATAATTATTCCCCAGGCATCTCCCATGCTACTCTGTGTGTAACAGTAGTGGGCACACAGGAATTCCCAGGTATGTGGGAAAAGGCTGCTGAGCAACACCACAAGGCCGTGAAGGGTCAGCCAACATCCAGCTGCTGCTACTTCATGGCCTGAAAGCTGCAGAAGCATTGTCCTGGTGCTGCTGGCCAATCTGGCTGTACTTACCAAAAGCACTACAGGAATAGCCTTCATTCCTCTGTTTCCACCTGGACAACAAAAAGTCACAAGTAATCAAGGGTGTAAAAATATTTCCGTCTTAACAGCAGCTTCAAAAATCCTAGCATTCTCTGTTTGAACTGTTCCCCCAACCCTGACCAATTCCCAAGAACACACAGATAGGTCTAAGACTCTGTTTATTTAGCAAAGGAGGTCCAATAATACTTTCAAGCTGTTCCACAAGATGAATGGGAAATGAGGCTAGGATGGGGGAATATGGACATCAGTATGGCTCAAGTCATACCAGAGTGAAGGTATCTTCTGTTTCCACGCTGTTATTGTGATAGCCACTGTGCTGAAGGTCTTTATTATCTCTCTGCTTAGTACGTGCTCATCTTGTTCTTCGCTGGGGGCTCTCAGCGCTACTAGAATGAAAATAATATATACCTCCTTTACTGTATATTACCACCAAGCTTCTTCTGTGAGATTACACAGCACTGCGGCTATGTGTCTGGAGATTTTATCTTTAATCACTTGCCTGAATCCATCCACTGTGCAGCTGTAACACATAGTGACTTGAAGGGGCTTTTGCTGGAAGCCCCAGAAAAATAATGTAGACAAAAAATGTGAATCAAAACCATATGTATTTGTTGCGTGCCTTATGTAAAGTCCATTTCTCAGATCTCCACAGAACTTCTTGTTTTCAAAGAAACTCTCATTCCAAAATGATCTTTATCTTTTTACTTTAGTGCATTCACTTTTAAAGCTATTAAAATTTCTAAATGGGAGTAAAATCCTATGTATGAAATTAGATCTCTCTGGGTTTTTAAACAGTTGGCTCTTTATATTTATTGAACTAAACTATGCTTAAAGGAAAAATGTTTTATTCATGCATATCACTTATGTATTAAGATATGTTTCAAATAAATATTGAATATTTAATATTTCCTCAGTACAGTATGTAATTCATGACAGAAACATTTTCCTGAAAGCAATTAGATGGTTATTAGAAAGCTTAACAAAAACAAAGCATCTAGTTGATAGTTCATTTTTAATGGCTTGCTCAAAGTAGTATTTTGCTAAGCTTAATAAGACACACTGTTGTGTCTTTATTTCCTCTATGTAGCCTCTAGTAAAAATGAAATTTAAAAAGGTCAGCTAAGAAGATCTTGAGAAAAGATCTTTTTTGTACTTTACATATACGCAAATGTATCCTTTTGTTTTTGAATGGATAGGTAGGAGGAAAACTCACGTCATTATGGTAATGAGAAATCACACAAAACAGTATGTACACATTTTCTGTATGATTCTTTGACTTGTCAGAACAACCTTGTGGCTCATTCACATTGAGAGTTTTCATTATACAAGAGATGCCTAAAGGATTTCAATGGCATGCACTATTATCTTCTAAGAGAATTGGAGTCAATACTGTGTATGCAGACT
The DNA here is from genome assembly GCA_009769605.1 of Bucorvus abyssinicus. Lineage (NCBI taxonomy): Eukaryota > Metazoa > Chordata > Aves > Bucerotiformes > Bucorvidae > Bucorvus > Bucorvus abyssinicus. Next base: position 13,311,358 of record CM020030.1, on the reverse strand, counting down.
GTATCTTATCAGACAGGCTAGAAGGGAGTAAAAGATATTGATTTGAAGAAACGCTTGAGGGAGTGACATTTGCAATACAATGATGTGTGTTTAATGAGAAGGCTTATGACTTGCCCATAAAAAGCTTAAAAATATCCCTAGGTTACTTAGCCATTATTGTTCAAAACAAGTTAGATTGAATGATTTATTGACTACTTTTAAGCAGCTTTAAAGAAAATAATTTTTTCTGTATTCCTAGTGTACAATTATAGTCAATATTCTTAATAAGCATTTCTTATTGGTAAAGGAGTTTCTTCTTTAGTAACTTAATGCAGTTTTTAAAGAAAAGATTCCACAGCAGTCTTGCCATAGTTAAACAGTGACAAAAATCTACAATTTCTAAGGAAGAAACTGTACCTCTAAATCCACTCTATATGACACATTAAGAGTTTAGTGATCCTGAGAAAGATAGGTTTGATGACTTCACAGTTCTTGAACTTGGTCATTACTCCTACAATAGTGGGTAAATTTAAGAAAGCGCTGAGAAATCAAATCATAAGAGGTATAATCTCTGCTCCCTAATCACATCGGATTGGGAGTCCTGCCTTTTTTTTTTTAACATAAAGCCTAATCACTGGTGGAAATTAAGTGAGCATAAGTCTTCTTAGAATCAGCATAATTGAAAGCCAATTCCTCTTACCCTGGCATATGTCATCATCATCATGGCTTGGCTTCGCGGACGAAGATTTGGGAAGGGCTTTGCCCACGCTTATTGCAAGCGCGTTGATGGCTGAAAAATCTGGACACACCTTTGGAGGCAGGTGTATGCCTTTGTCTCTTTGTCTTTGGTTGACCGCAAAAGAAGATGTCCGTTGGCCGCGGCTAGCCAACCGGATTGGAAGGGGAGATGAGCTTTGGTTAGGCCACCTTTTCTAGGCCCCTCTCCATGTGGAGCAAGCAGTGCTCTCCTTGAAAAAGGCTGCTTGGTCATTCAGGATGCTGCCGAACGAGACTGTCATCTCCCGTGTCAGTCTCAAGCGACCAATGTCCTGAACCGCCTGCATGCAGGGTTGGGTCTGCGGCTTCCAGTGACATCTTTCCACCTGCCGTTTCGTCCCTTGCCTGTCGCTACAGGGCTTTGCAAACGTGAGTACACCCTTCAAGCCTGCGCGGTGGATTTTTTAGGTGAGGCGCAGCGTGCGCGAGACTGGCCCCACCCTTTACACCTGAGGTTCATCTGCCAGGGCCTAGCGAGCTTGGACGGTGACAGCGAAGTCCTCAGGTCGTAGGTTTGGTTAGAGTAGCCTTCTCTTAGATGGATGGCCTTACAGGGCTAAACGAGCTCCATCTGCCCGGGTTTGGAGTTAGAGTTGTCCTTCTCCTAGGATGGTTGCCCGAAGGCTAGTGAGCCCATCCTGCCCGTGGACACACTTTGTCTGACCCTTCAGTTGAGACCTGTCTGGCTTGGGAGACCCTACCGGAGGCATATGCCACCACCAGCATTGCTCTCAACTTCGCAAGGGCACGCAAGCTCTTTCCCCACGGCAAGGGGGTGCCCATGAAAGAGCCTGGCATATGTACTACTCAAGGAAAATACATTCAAACCCCATCTTTAATTAAATTTCCGTGTGGCCAAAAGTTCCTTAAAGTTGCTTACGTTTCCTCTTGGAGAATCTGTAATGTGAAAAATTCATGTAGCTCTGGAGTTGCTATATGGTTCTGTCATCAGTACATTTCCTGGGTAGGAATAGCAGAATGTGGAAAAGAGGAACTGTGTCTGTTTGGGTGTTTCATTCACTTCCTCTGGGAAGCCATGTGGTTTTTGGGCTCTGTTTTCAAATCATGAATTCCAGGAAACGGATGAGATGGGTTCTTCTGACTTATGCTGAATGGAGAAAGACCTCTTTATTGCTGCTATTGCTGCAGTTATTGCTGCTATCTTTGCTGAGAACACAGAAGTAATACTGTGCTAAAACCACAAAATTAACAACAACAAAAAAAGACTGTGTTTTATTTCAGTAAGCATTGTTTAAGACAAACACATTTTAGCCATTGTTGAAGGCTCCTAATGCTATCGTAAACCTAACTGTTAACTATGGGGCCACAATATATTTTTCATTTAGTAAACATTTTCTCAAGCTAACAGAATGAAAATACATAAATAGATAATACCAGCTCAAATTCATGTTACTAGCAGTACGAGATACTGCTTAATGTTATATTTAAGTTATGCAGATCAGAATAATTTGCCATATCTCAAGTGATAAAATATAGTGTTCTGTGCCACCTTAATTATATCTTTTGACATGAAAGAAGGTATCTGAATGCTTTGCTAATTAATCTTGTCACTCATGACCCAGAAACATACTGTGTGTGGGTTGTTTCAAATTGCTGTGTTTAAATATATTAAATATATAATTTAATTAATATTGATATTAAAAATAGTGTAAATTCATCCTGCTGTCAAGGAAAGTTTGAAAGCTGATTGTTTCTACATTATCATGCAAATGATAAGAGTGCAGAATTTATTTACTTCATCTATAAGTTTACTTACTTTATTGTTGCCTACAAGTTCTGTTGCACTGACTGGACGTTCTTTTTTTCCTATCAGTGTCCAAGATGATCAAGCAGTTTTGCATATTGCAAGCATTTGTTCATGCCAGTATATCACACCTCGTTTAAAAAATCAGCAGCTCTACAGCAACTCTTCCTTCCTATATCACTTTTTTTTTTTTTTAAATATAGTTTAAGTAGGATCTCCTTAAACAGGTTTTACGGTTTCAAATGAAGAAGATAATTTATATGCATTTAAGACATAAACCAAAAAGTGTATCTTTTCTCAAGCTCAGCAGAGAAAGTAAATGGAAAAGCATCTTCAACTTTAAGCACTCATTATACTGTCAATACCATGCTGTCTAAACATTTTGAACACCACAGTTGCATAAAACACAAAGATTGGTACTTTATTTAGGGCTCCCTTAGCTATGAATTGTCCTCCCACAACTGCTGGACATGAGGCAGATCCTTGATGCTTTTCTCTCCTTAATGCAGAGAATATGATTGTTCTTCCACTGAGGTCAATATCCCTCCCAGTGTCATGAAGATTTGTTTATGCATCCTTGCAATATATATAAATGTACTTTTAAATGTAAATGAACTGTTAGAAATGGCTTCCTTGGCAGAGTAGGGGAGTTGAAGATTCCTCAGACAAGTTCTGGGGTTGATGGTGATTCAGACCATTCAGATGTGTCTCTCCTTGCTACACTGTGTCTGTGCTCCACTACAATCCAGGCAGCCCCCAAAACTTTTGGTATATGACAGCACAATATATTGGTGAGTATCTTTGTTGTTCTCTACAAGAGTTCAAAACTGGTATTTTCTGTCATTTTGCACATGCTGCAGAGATTGTCTAAGTTAAAATTGGCTTGCTTTGGAAATAAGTGGATAAAAGATTTTAATTTGTCTATGGAAATATTAAAAACTTTTTGTGGTAGTCTAATGTCACTGGTTGGCTGAGGCTGGCCAATCACGGGATGAATTCTCTCTCTAATCAGCCCTGCCCCCTTGTTCCAGGAGAAAGGGTTAAGAAGAGAAATAAGAAGAAAAAAAGGTTGTGAGGCCTCTTAAGTCTGGGAAACTAAAACAGTTTTAATAACAATAGGAAAGATATTATACACAGAAAACAAACAAGAGATTCACAAGTATATATATAGGATCAGAAATGTGGTGCTGTGAGGATTAATCCATAGTTAAGGAAACAAGGCAATAAGAAAAAAAAATACCAGTCTGTTAATGGTGGCAGCACATGGCGGCAGTCAGGGCCAGGACTGGCAGGGAGCTCAGAGCAGCAGCAAGAGTCCATGTGCAGGGCTGGCCCAGGAAGTGATGGCAGGAACACACAGCAGCAGCAGAAATCACTGCAGAGCTGGTAGAATATGTGGCAGCAGCAAGGGGCCAGGGCTGCAGCGGTGGCGGTCCGGACGCGACGGTCCAGCAGTGCCGAGCGGCAGCGAGCAGCGGTCAAGGCTGGTGGCACGTGGCTGAGCCAATAGGCAGCGCTGAGCAGCACTGTCCCAGCATGGGTGGGAAGGGGAGTTGCAGGCAGGCAGCAAGTGGCAGCAAGCGAAGAAGGGGGGTTACATCCTGTCTGAGCAGTGGGCGAAAAACGCACGTGATTTTCTGTCTGCATGGTGTTCTTAAATAAACACCATCCCACCCAAAGCTCCAAAAGCCAGTGAGATGTGCTGACATGCAAGGGAGGAATACACTAATTGGCAGCTTGATAAGCCCATCAAAAACAAACCAACCCTGTTTCTCTTAAACCGGGATATCTAAGAACTTGCAGTAGAAAGTCAAAAGAACCAGTAAGTTGTGTGGAATTATTTTCAACCTCTTTACACATAGTTACAACCCCTACACACCTAGCTTGGTGTGTTCTGGATTGTTCTCACTACTTCTGTTCTTTCTCTTCTTACCAGAGGTACTAACATCTCCAAGTGTTTGAGTGAAAAACATTGTCAAAATTCAAGGACAGCAAATTGTTCCAGATGTCCATGAGATAGCTGTTGTGGTGGCATTTATTTGGCCATTAGCAGACTAGGTCATCTAAAACTAATGATACAGAGGTCTTCTCATGTTCTTATTTATGTATCAGCATGGTCTTTTCTGAGACAATCTTTCAGTAATATGACAAAAGATGAAAAACCTGCTAAACAGAGGGATGTTGTAGAAACCACCTAGGACTGAGTGGTTTCCTTGACAACTTTGAAGGAATATGAGGCAGTATAATTGCAGTCTGCACTGTTTGGAGAAATGTTCCCAGTTCACTAGTTCCGTTCAATTGGATTTAACAGGTCAGATAAATGCCAAGATCTGAAAGATTAATGTATCACAACATTAAACAGGATCTAGAGTTTTGAATATGAAGGTCTTAATTGCTTTAATCTTATGGCCAGTAATATTCAACTCTTCTCAGTCCCTCAGTAAGCTTCCAAAGTGCTGTAAGATGCCTGTGCCTAGGTCATACAGAGCACACAGGCACATTTATGTAAAGGACAGTAACAATCCTCCAAGCAAGAGAGGAGAGAAAATGGAAGAGAATTGGATTATATTGGTTGTAACTATTTCTGCTGGAGTTTGAACTTGCCTTCCTATAGACTAATGTGTTAAAAATCTATGCTTTGATTTGAAAAACAATATGAATAATTGATGTGGAAAATCTGGATTCTAGCACGGGTTCTGATGCTTTCCATCAATTTCTTTGACAAAGACAGCAAAACAAACTGTTTAGTAAAGTCAAGAAAGGGCTGGTAAGCTTGTGGTATCAGTTCTCTAAGGCATCGCCTTTGCTCTTTTTTTTCCTCCTTTAGTTAGCAGTAGTTTTCTAAAAGGCATCAGTATTGATTAGCTGTGCTAGGTTCATATTAAACCAGAGGAAAAATATTGCTAAAAGAAGATAAACAGTCTTGAGAAACAGGTATATGAGGAGAAGATACTTAAACACTTACAGCTGTTTTGAGGGATGTCCAGAACTTTTGGTTTAAAATCTGTAGCACTTGTAGTAGCTAAGGGCATCTCTCAGTCTTTCACCCCTGTTTGGGTATGTCTCAAGATCAAGATGATGATGAAGATAGAGACTTACAGTGGATCCCAAGGCTTCACTATAGTGATACAGATGTGATAGGGAAGTCTAAATTTTAGACTACCCACTTCTATCAATCTCAAATTAAGTGCTGAAAAGAAGCAAACTTTCTCATCCTCCCTTTTGCCTGCCTATTAGACCCATTTCCTTGTATTTCAATTCTATGATCAGTAAACACAAAAGTGCAGTAGACATTTGTATTTTGAACTGTTGGGGTTTATTTTCCACTCCACTTTTAAAGTTTGACTCCAGATTAGAAAAGGAAAGGATTATTGCTAATCTTGGCAGAACTTGTGTTATCTTGGACAATGGGACTTCTCTACAAGCTTTATACCATATCCGACCTGACAGGTCTGACAGCCTCACCTCTGTGCCTTGGAATATCATGGAACAGATCTTCCTAGAAGCTATGCTAAGGTGCAAGGAGGACAGGGATGCCAGCATGGCTTCACCAAGGGCAAGTCCTGTCTGACCAACCTAGTGGCCTTTTATGATGGAGTGACTACATCAGTGGACAAGGGAAGAACTATGGATGTCATTTATTTAGATGTCTGTAAAGTCTTTGACTTGGTCCCCTACAACATCTTCCTCTCTAAATTGAAAAAATAAGGCTTTCACTTCTGCAAATTTATCATGTATCTCCCTCAAATTTAACATGGAAATTAATCCATTGTTCCACAGAGATAATCTTTTGCACAAGTCACCAGGTAGTTTCAAATGGGTATTTAAAATAGAGTTTTATTTCCTGACATGAAAATTCTACTTCTTACTTGAAGCATCAATAGTTAGACACCAAATTATTTTCAGTCAAATATTTAAAGTCAAATTAAGTGAAATAAAAATGAAATAGTTAAATAATAATAATTAACAAATTTAATAAATAAAAGTTTAACATCCAAAATACCCACATGTATTGCTAATATACACCATTTAAAAATATTGAATCCACAGAACATATTTAGCACCTATAGGACTTATGCATAAGTACTGTGCTCATACTCTCCCTTTTTGTCTGTCTCTGTTTTTCTGTCTTTAGATCAGGTGCCTGTTTCAGAATTTCCTGTGATAATAAGTGGAATATTAGTTCCTTCACATGTTGAAGCAAAAATTATATTGCTGGAAAAGTAAATAAATGAAAACCCCACCAATAACTGTTCTAAATATTTCATTACTTCCTTAGTGTTTATGTTAAAACTGCATAATATTTTATAAATTCCTGTAAAACAAATCACAATGTTGTATTCAAAAACATTTTAGCCAAACCAGGTGCCCATTGCAGATAAAACCCAGCTATGTAAATTTTATGAATCAGATTGTACTTAGCATAGACCTCAATAACAATTTTGGTCATGCTTTTACATTTCATTATATTTCATTACATTATAAAAATGGCTTATAATGAAGTCTTAAAAACAATGACTGTCAAGATGTAATTATTATGCAAAACTAAGTTTGTCTTAATAAATGAATAATGATTCCCTCATTTTTAGTGGTCACCAAAAAAAAAAAAAAAGGTGTTTGTTATAGTCAGAATTTTTTTTTTATTCAATAATACAGTAGCCCTTCATAGCATACATTAGACTACAATGAAATGTATATTTTACAGGGAAGTATAATAAAATAGAGCTTTTAGTACCAAAAAGGTACTGGTAAAATCAAAATGCTATATATAGTGAAATTAAATGTAGTGCAGTCAGGAGATTTTGATGATCAAGATGCTTAATGGGAGTGGCCAGCAACTTCAGAAATGCTGGTTTGTAAATAAGCAATGATTATTCAATTTATTTTCTGGGGGGACTATTCAATTTTACTTAAAGGTACATATAGGTTTATTTTTTATTATTCAACAATTATAAGGTTTCCCAGCCTGCTAAGTGGAAGTGTTGATTCCTTCCTGTTCCTCCAAATATAATACCTCTTCTTACTGGGGTTTGTTGAACATAATCACACATAGGATACGCATTGCTTTTCTGCATAGAAACTGCAGCTGATCCGTTTCATCATTCCATGAGGTGTATATAGCGCAAATGAGAACAAACACTTAACTAACAGAAGGCACCCCTCTATGCACAATTATTTATTTAGCTAGAAAGCAAGAACAATTGCCCTGCAGTAATCATGTCTGTTTAACTACCTTATTAAAAAAAAAGCATGCAAGAGGACTCTGCAAACACTTTTTTCATTAGAGCCAAGTAGATGAAATTGGAGAGATTCTTTGAATGTCCAAATGTAATCTCCTTGTCAGAGAAATTGTTAGCCAGGAGCGATAGCATAGATCTTCCTAGAACAAGATAAAAAATATTCTAAATCAAGCAAAAAAAAAAAAATCGCTTCACTCATGAGTCAATGTTAGCGTGCCATTTCAGTCAAGGGGTGCCCAGGATGTTATGAGACCCAGAAGATAGGTCAGAACTGGGTCAGTTTTTGCCTTCATTTCTCCTAGCAACACTGAGAATATGTGGAGGAAGGGAAAATCTAATGCTCCAAATAAAAGTGATACAACATTGCCCTGAAGACTTCCTTCAGGATACCAGAACTGTCAACTATATTAAGGGCATATTTATAGACTGTTCTGGAAGCCTGGTCATCTACATTTCTTGTAAACCAAAAATCTCTTAATTATTCTGCCTTGGCACAACTTTATTAGGAACTGTGGGCTTTGTTGTTTGTGCTATGCTTAAGTGTGCAACGACATCTTGTTAGTATAGTTCCCCATAGCAATTTAAGTTTTAGGGTTCGTTAGATAAAAAAATTAAAACAATCAAATTACAGTTGGAATAGAGCAGTCAGACAGAATGAAGCTTCATGTAAGTTATATCTAAACTAATTTACTGGTACTTGAAGGTTCACAAATTATCCTTTGTCAGTCAGTTTGAGGTCATCAATGTTTTTCCTCTTAAAGGAAAAATTTATTCCCTTCCTAATGTTCAATGAAAAAAAAAAAAGGCAAAAAAATTAATAAATACATACTTGTAACCAATAGAAAACTTGATTGTGTTTTAAGGATATCATCTGGTCTTCTTTCCTTATAAAAATGTTCTCTTAACAGAAATTGATTTTTCTGTAGCCTCATTTGTTTAATTAATGATGCTGTGTGTGCTATTGAATGGTATAAAACAGTTTAATCGGAATCAGTTCACAGCATGAAGTCGTGTCTTAGTGCCACGACTGTCACTTTTTTCTATCAAACATCATGGTCAAAAGCTTTCTAAGGGTAGCAACTCAATGGGTAATAAGTGCATCATATAGAAGGTATTATTTACGTTAAAGGTTCATTTCCTTTATCTGTCACTCCCAGTTTCTCCATCTCTTTTCTCTCCCCTCAAACACGCAAATACTCTCTATTCAAGACATAATTTGGTTTTCATCTTGTTTTTCAGTTTCTCCAAACTAGATGGCAGTAAAACTCTCAAAGTCAGGGCATCAGATCCAGTTCTATCACAACTTTGGTTATAACATAAATAAAAACATAAATCTTGATCCATGGTATTTGATCTAACAATAAGTGAGACAGTATCATCTATACCTGGCTTGTGGCAATATTTAAAAATAACTTAAAAATTATTTTAAATTATATATGTTTAAACTTCTCAAAAGTTTTGAAGTATCAGCTTGCTCTTTCTTTGTTATAAATCAGATGTTCACAAATCAGGATGGGTATAGAAAGAACCTTCTTGAAAACATAAGATAAAGGCTGTTAGAGCATTCAGAGTTTTAGAAGGTCTTTCTTACTAAAGCAGGAGGTAACCTGGTGTGCTTTGTGATAATAAGCAAGGACTATGTGGCTTCAGGCTTTTTTCATGCTGTATTATTAAAAATAAATCAGAGTGGTACAAGCAGGATTTGTTAAAGAAAATTTTCATCTCATGGCAAATTTAAACACTTTCAAATTTTATGTAAATGAAGATAGTTGCGTTTTCAGAACTTTCAGAAGGAAATCAACTTATATATAATATCAATGCAAACATCAAAATAATCACATTTCATTTCCCTATGTCACCTAGATTATTATGAAATGACCTAACCAAAATTGTTGTCAAAATATTCTGTTTCAACACATGTTCCATGGATGATGTAGTAGATATGCTGATATTGTCAGCTGTTTTCACCGGAAAATGTGGTTTCCAAGGGAAAATATCTTGCTCAAGTACTTTCAGCAGTTTAAATTTTACTGACATGTTTTAAATTAAAACATCCTGGTTCTAGATATATCTGGAAGAAAATAGGCTAGTTCTTCCCTGCCATTTTTTAAAGGAAACGTGTTTATTAAAACATGGTTGGTTGGTTTGTTTGTTTGGGTTTTTTTGGGGGGAAGGGGGGGTGGAGGGGCGGGGGGGATGATGACACACGCAACACAGAAGTGAAGCTGTCAAGACAGTACATACATTCTGCTTTCTCATTTCTGTAATCTGTAGTCATTGACATAGTTAAATTGACTCAGATGAAGTGGTTTAAGTGCCCTTTACCCAGACATTTACACAAACTTTAAAACACTTACATTGCCTGTTACATTTTACAAATTAAAATGCAATGAAATCTCAGTGACCCAGAATTTTATAATTACATGGAAACATCCAGAATATTCATAGAGTTGAAGATCACAGTTCATAATCACGACAGCATTGTTTTTAGAAAAACAAGGAATCTTATTATAATTAGCTTTCCATGTTGTCTGCGGCTTGATCAGGGTTTCAATTAGCAGACACCCTAATGAAAAATTGCATTAAGCAACTTTTTCTCCTTTTAGGCATCCCTAAAGTTTCCATTACAAGCATGTATAACATTTTAATCTATATTCATCTCAACAGACTCTAAGTACAAGTTTCACTATTTAATCTGAAAAAGCTAATTCATATTAATAGCATGTTAATCTATATGGTTAACACTCATCTTTGGTAATAATTGCTGTATAGTTTTATAAAGAATTCATTAAATGTCTTGATAAATTACATAAAGATCATAATAGGCATTTAATGGATGCTTTTTAAAGTGAAGTAGAAATTACTTTAGATTATAAGTAACTGTGGGTTTATAAAGCCATCATTATACGTCTATTAAAACCATTTAACTTAAGTGTCCGTAATTAGAGAAGAGCCAGAATTTTAATTTCACATTTGCAAACTGCTAGCTAGAAATTCTGAAAACAGCTCTCTTTTTATCCTAGCCACCACTGAAGACAGTTTGCACTTTCTGAAGGTTTTATTTCTGAAAGATTTTTGAAAATTTGTAAGTGGTATCCTACTATACTATAATCAATGATATGGGACAGAAATACGAAAGCATCTAATATACTAATAGTTCCTTAAGAATTATTCCTAATAATTGAGAGAATAACTATAAGATTAATTTTCTCTTGTTAGCAGTTGAAAATGAATCTGAATGGGACACATTTGGTCCAAACTATTGACAAGGGAATGCAGAGCACTTTTACCTCCGGATGATTAGCTGAATACAGGCAAGAATAATAATTTTGCCCAAATCTACTTCTTTTGGCCTAATCCTCTCTCTTACATACCTGTCCAAATCGTAAAAATATACATGTCATTGGTTCTATTGTATTCAGCATCACTGATGATGCTAAATAACTTTTTCTTTTAATCATGGAGAACTTAAAGTGTGCTCAGCTCCCAGATATGATCCAGTGTGGAAACCATGCTCCTGAAAATGCCAGCATTGTCTGAGTCCCGTTCTGTTCTGTTATTAATTCGGTCAGACCTTAGTTTCATCACAGCAGAAACTCAGAAATTAAAATATTCTTCCATCTTTGAATAAAATTTTTTTTTTTTTTTTTTTTTAAATTGTCTTGGACATTTTCTTTACTTCCATGTAAACACAAAACAGGCCTTCCACATTCAAGGAAATGCATACATAGCCCATTGATGTCTCATTCATTTCAGAAACGTTTACCTTAGTGTTACATTTGACCTTAGTCAGATTACATTTCCCAGGATGGGCATGTGGATTCGGAAAGAAGATCTTGGTGTCGGATGGTCTCCCATGTGAAATGCTACATGACCTACTTCTGTTCATATTGGTCTGAATTTCCCAAATTTTTATTGATGTTCATCTTCTCTCTTCAATGTGGGCTCAAAGCAGAAGCAAAGTATTAGCATTTGAGTGGCAGAATGTTAGAAAGGGGAAAATGGCAGAAACGGTTAACACTGCTCCCCACTCCTTCCATTGCATCCGTTTTCTTCCCATTACCCTCAGTCTGAGGATGACAAAATCACGTTTTCTCTGTTCAGTTTTGTTACGCTTTGTTTTAAAGTCTTGCATCAAATACACTATGTTAGTGTCTATGGGCCCCCAAGAGCGAATTAAATTATGTGACTAACATTCCTGAAGGCCATTTTCTATTAAAATCTAGTTCTTGTTTTCTTTCCTAATTCTGATTGGTTGATTTTAATAGGTCTTTCCCACAAATACATTTAGCTTGCTAGCAATTTTATAGAGTATACAAGCATTACACTCAGATAACCTTATTCATTTTTAGTGTGAAGTTAAGCTAATATTGCACAGGTGGGGGAAACCACAGGGAGCTCCTTCTTCTTAAAAACACTCAGTCTTTGAGACTAACAAATAAGTTTGTCAAGAAATTCAACTACTCTGTAAACTGACTGTATTTTCTTCACCTCTAAGCTGAGGTTCTTTAAATGTGATCTCTGGACAAGTATTTCTCCAGTTTTTGCTGTCAAGGATCAGTTCCCTCTTTTAGATCCGTCACAGACACTCAGGCTTATTGCAGGAAGAAGCCCTAAATCATATTCTCCTGATGTAGTCTTGGGTGCCTACATTGTAAAAAATTTTGCTGTTTATTCTTTTATTTATCCTGGTAAAGGAGAGAGTCATTAAACTGTATAAGGAACTAGAAAAAGAGGGTAATATATAAGAAGACAAGATGGCAAACAGGTTAATGGCTAAAAATGCAAGTGGAAAAGAAGTAGTAACAGAGAACTAAACATATGCAACATGACCTGATACTAGGAGAAGAGGAAGATAAAAGCAGAAGATGGACCAACAAGGAGAAAAGAGGAAAAGAGAAGGTGTAATACATGAAGTCCATATTAAAAATATAAGGAGTTGGAGAAACCAGTTGGAGACAGTCAAGGAGTGGTACTGGAACAGGTTTAACAGCACGCCTGGCAAAGAAAGTGGCCAGACTAGATTAAATCCACCAAACTGAAGTAATATCATCAGTAAACAGTCAAACTTTGGACAGGGCTTGCTTTGCCCTGACAAGAAGTGCAAGGCAATCATTGTGTTCTAGCAGAGATGCTGGTGTTAATGCTCTCATATGGGGTCATGTGTTGCTATAAGAAAGCAGATACAAAGGCCTTAGTTTTTCTACTTAAAACTTTCCAGGGTCTGTTGCCTGCTTGAGTTGGCATTCAAAAAGAAAATGCTCACAGGTGCTACCTGGGATCTGTCTTGCTAAGAGAAAGCTTTCAGCCTAAGCTGCTTTTTCCCTTGTTCTCAGAACAATTTAGAATTTTGTATTATATATCTCACTTCTGTATTTCAAGTCTGTCCCTCCAATAGCTGAGTTTTTAGGAATGGTTTGTGTAATAACCTTAGAAGAAAACTCTTTTTTTTTTTTTTTTCCCTGAATTCTATATTTCGTTCCTGGTTGTCTTGACATTTGTATACTTAATATTTATTCTACTATAGTATCTCAGTCACACAGAAGTGTTCCAACTTTAATAACCAGTGAAATGTTAAAGCGGGACCCTTCTTCTTGTATATCTATACTAAAATTTTAAGGTACATTAGTGACTATGCTTTTTGTCTTCTAAAATCACCAGTAATACTCTGGCTGTGCAAATGTAGAAGTGTAAGTAGAGAATTTAGTGCCAGCCACAATAACAGTACTATACTGGCAACTGCAAGTGAATGGTTACAGGAATCAAGAGGTGCAGACAGCTTCATGTTGTTATGGAATCCAAGTTTCCCAGAACACATCTGCAGATCTTAAAATATTTCATCTTAGCTTGTAGCTAGAAGTTTGCAGCTGCTCTCTACTTGCGGTATAAGAACTTACTAACACCTTTTCAGCCATCTGCAGTACAGAAAAATACAGAGCAAGCTGTTAAGAAATTGCTTTCCACTGAGAGTCCAGCAGTATTTGCCCCAATGTCCAGTTTTACTCCCTTCTTCAAGACTTTGTGCTGAATAGAAGCCTAGCTTTTTGACAAGTATTCTTAAATGCAGTAACGAAGTACTGAGTTGTTACTACCATAACGAACCCTGAAGTCTATCATCATCATCATGGCTTGGCTTCGCAGACGAAGATTTGGGAAGGGCTTTGCCCACGCTTATTGCAAGCACACTGATGGCTGAAAAGGCCAATGCGGGATAGGCAAGACCGGTTGCAAAGAGCACACCGGAGGGTCTCCTTGGGTGATATAGCCGTTTCGTCCCTTGCCTGTCGCTACAGGGCTTTGCAAACGTGAGTACACCCTTCAAGCCTGCGCGGTGGATTTTTTAGGTGAGGCGCAGCGTGCGCGAGACTGGCCCCACCCTTTACACCTGAGGTTCATCTGCCAGGGCCTAGCGAGCTTGGACGGTGACAGCGAAGTCCTCAGGTCGTAGGTTTGGTTAGAGTAGCCTTCTCTTAGATGGATGGCCTTACAGGGCTAAACGAGCTCCATCTGCCCGGGTTTGGAGTTAGAGTTGTCCTTCTCCTAGGATGGTTGCCCGAAGGCTAGTGAGCCCATCCTGCCCGTGGACACACTTTGTCTGACCCTTCAGTTGAGACCTGTCTGGCTTGGGAGACCCTACCGGAGGCATATGCCACCACCAGCATAGCTCTCAACTTCGCAAGGGCACGCAAGCTTTTTCCCCACGGCAAGGGGGTGCCCGTGAAAGAGCCTGAAGTCTATAATGCTTTCTTTTAAAACTGCAATCCATCAGTTGTAACATGTTTCTAAAGCTCCAGATTTTTCACTTGCGTGAGATGGTTACCATACTGTATTAAACTAGTTGGATTAATTTAGCTCTTAATTTGCCAACTAGATGCATATTTATTCTTTGTCAAAAGGAACTACAATGGAAAACTTAGGAAATTACAGAGTCAGCAGCTGACCATATACAGTGATTTCTTTTCCTGGAAAGGATTTGACCGTCAATATTTGCTCCCTTTAATTTCAATGCCAGAATTCAGCTGGGTTTTTTGGTTTTTTGGGGGTTTTTTTATGTTGGTTTGTTTGCTTGTTTTTTTTTTTTCTTTTCAAAATGTCATAATTCCTCTAGAAATAAAAACTGGGTTATATATACAAGCCTACAATGGATGGTAATATCTAGTCTTGGAATACATAATCATTCATTAGGCTGTTAAGTATTAGCTGATGGTTATGTGACATGTTGTACTAAAGAGATAATAAATAGGATATGAGGGAAAACACCCTGAGGTGAAATTTTGGCTTCATGGAAAATCAATGGCAAAACTCCTCTTGCCCATCAGTGGGACAAAGACTTTGCTGTCCATGTGAGAACTGAAATAGATTTTAATTTCTCCATTTGTGAGAACTTGTATTATGTGATTATTTTGTTTGGATTTAATTCTCTGTTATTTCTCCAGGCAAAGCTCCAATTGAAATCTCTTGTCTCTTGCAATCAGTGGGAATTTTTCCTAAGGAGAACATTTTGCCAGCACTGCACAATTTGTTCTTTTCATTGTTTATCTTTAGTCCATTTTATTGTTTATCTTATGGGAGAATAAGGGAAATAGGCAGCTTTTTGGAACTAAGTAAAATGAAAAGGAAAAACAGACCACAAAAAAAGAAGTAAATATTAAATAAGGTTAATCAAGGTTAAATTTATATCGTGGATGTGGAATTAGGGCTGTCTCACTTCCATAAAGGTTCTGTCACCCATTCTTTGGAGGGGCAGGGTAGCAGCTTTCGGTGTTTCAGGGATGCCAGACTCCAGAGGGAAAGACTGATGGAGATGGTCCACAGTGAAGCACAAACAGTGGCAGAGTGAGAGGAGGAGTGGGGAAGGATAGGCACAGGGTGAGGAAGGCACCGCTGGTCCGTAAGGTTTGCGGGGGTGGGCATTCATCCCCACCTGCCTGTGGGGGGAGGTGGCTGACAGACAGACACCAAGCTTGGGGGAAAATTATTGGGTTCAAAACATTTTTCCTTGCCCTTGTAGCATTCACCTTTTATTTTTACATTACATGGAGTTAAGGTTGGAGCTGGGCTGTCCTGTGTGGCACAAACGTCACCTGCTCATGCTGAACATCTGTTCTCCTTCAGGAACCTGTGCTATGGAACCTTCTGAAAGTCTTCTAATCTTGCTTTCAACACTTAACAGAGTCTATTCCTTGGTAACTAGTGGAGAAGTTGAGTTGTCCCTGTTATTAGTATATCTGTCTAGTTTCTAGTATTTGCTTGCCTTTACCTGCTGGAGTTAAAATCCACCTATAATTTTTTTTTTTTTCATGTATAAATACTTGTAGGCTAAAACCAACTCATATTAACTTTTCTTGCATATTTTATATATAGATTGAGCTAAGGTTTGTAAATATAGGCAGGTTTTAAAAATTCAAGTCACCCTTGCACTATGACTTTGATGTGTTTTGTGTTGTGTCCCTCAGAAAAAGATGCTGTGTTTCAGCAATAGCCTCTAAGGACTTTGTTAACTTTATTTACATCACCATAAAAAAAAGATACAGATGTGTTAGGCATTGAATAATTTCTTACAAAATCAACAATATATGCTCACTGATGTTGTATTGCAAGTTGGCTATAACTGAAAGCTACAAATAAAAATTGGAATAGAATTTACCCCCAAATTACGGTAAGAGATTGAAACTTGTTAACTTTTTTCCTTCATCTCAGAAAGGAGTTCATGTTTGTACTATTGCTTTGATAAATATCAACAAAAATGTATATCTAACAAAATACCTGAATCTTTCTAAGTCATATAATAATGTAGACACTCTAAAAATGTTTGGATTTAATGTCTTTCATATTTTTCTCCTATGGATCATTTTTGGTCAACTTTGAAGCACAAGTGAGAAGAGCAAATCGTTATAGACTTTTAGCTGCAAAGACTTTACAGCTGCTTCCAAAATAAGGATAAGAAGATTTATCTTTGCATGTTTCAGACATTTAAGTTTCAGTGTCATACTTTTTATTCTCTTGTCACTTCTCCTCCCACGAACAATAAATCCATCCTTTTCTTTTATACACTTGAGACAGGCAAGCTCCTAAAGAACTTGTGGGGGAATGAGCACTTCAGTTCTGGGTTGCATAATTGTGAAGCAAGTCTTTCACAATTTGTTTGATTCTGGTGTGAAGAACCGGATCTGGAATGGTGCCATGTGTCCTGAGGGCTAGCTGCTGGTACTAAAAGAAATGGTAAAAGCTATTTCACTCTGTACACTGTTAGAAGCAACAAGAGGGAAAAAACAGTCTCCAAAAAATAAAAGTAAGAAAAAGTTCCCTGTGGTGTCCATATATTTTCAGTACAAAATGATATAACTTTTCAATTTTTCTAGCTTTTCTTTTCATGAATGAAATTTGAGAAGGCTCTTCAAAATAATAACTTTGCCTGAAAAAAACCAAAACGATATCCTATCTACTATAAAGAGAAAGTGGTTTAAAACAGAATTTATAGCTAAACCCATACAAGATTTCCAAATTGCATATTAGTAGAAAGATATACATAAACACTATAAATAAAATTAAAAAGTAATATACATGTAGCTGTATAACACATCATATACTCGTAACATCAGCCATACTCATATGATAAAACCAGATCATTCATTTTCAGGTTCTTGGTGCTGATCCATTTCATATGTATGATCTTGGGTTATATAATGATTTTCTGCTAAGCTTTTCCACTGTGATGGTAAAACTCCAATACCTAATCAGTATTTGTCAGGCATAGTCATTATTAACTGCCCTTCGAATGAATTTATTAAACAGAACAATAAAATATCATCTGGAGAGAGATGTAGTAAACAAACACAATACGGATGCTGAGTTTTCGTGTATAATATATTCATTGTTTGTGTGAATAAAGGAAATATAGTAGCTTTTCATTGAGGGTGTTGGACAAATGTCCAAATAATTATATGTGAAAATAAACACAGGGCAATTCCACTGCATTTTATATAACATCAATTATTTTTTTGTTAATAAGATCAGTATTATTCCAAAATAGTTGTAAAATTAGGGAAATTGTTTCTTATCACAAGTACTTTAAAGCTAGTTTTAATGCCAGAGGCACATAACAGGTTGACAGCTTTGGGTTTTGGCTAGCATACACAAACACATCAATGGAAAAAATTTACAAAACTTACTTCAGTAGAATAGCTGAACTCCATGCCAAATACAGCTAATGAAGGGAAGAGGGAACAAGACGGTCTAAATAAATGATATGGCTGGTGTTTGATTAAAAAAGATCTGTGTATTTAATTATTCAGGCTCAACTCTTTAAAGTCAGCATTGCTTATAACTTTAATATTATGTAAATTACACCAAATATTTTAAGAAATTACAATTATTTACGTGTTTGAAATTTTTGCTGTATTATTGAATTACTGCTGGTTTTTACAGGGTGTTCTTATACTTATTATTTTATCAGTGTCATTGTAAAAACCTATATTTGGTATGAATGATACCAAGTGTTTCCAATTCCCATGGGTTTTCTTTTTTGTTTCTTTACTTGATGTAAGATTGTGTCACGACATGTTCATTTTTTAAATTATTATTTTTTTTTTCCTTCTCTGCTAAACCACTAAAAAGAAAAAGGACATGTTCCTATCTAATGCACTATGAAAACAGAAGGAAAACCTGTAACATGACGACAAAGAAGTATTGAATCCAGTCAGATTGTTCCCAGAGTGCCTTGCTGTTGTATACAAAAGAAGGACAGCAGAGAAAACAGATGAACAGACGTCCAGATATGACTTCTAAGATGGGTGGAGAAAATGTGACGCTCTAGTTAAATTAGCTTTGAAAATGTATCAGTGTTTCGGTTTAGAAGTTTCATCTAATGTCAGCATACACACTCCGTGCAACACCTCAGCTGTTTTAGCAAGCCGGGCTGTAACCTGAGCTATGGTATCTAACAATGAAGTTTAGTTAGGTTGAAGAGACAGGCTATACACAAAGCCCAGAGTACTCTTCCTTCCATGAAGTTTTACACACATTTTAATTCATTAACTAGTTCACAGATGTCTGTTTCAGTGTGGTACAAAAATTTGCTCAAGATGCATTTTACAAAGCTGAGTGTAATAAGGACTGAAGAGCATTTTGTAGACTACGTTTTTCTGTAATACCTTTGCTCAAATTTAGACCTCTGTTAACTAAATTATTAAGCATTAGTTTATAATCAAATACACAATATCTGGAAGGATTTTCTTCCTTTTGGCCAGGTTGAAGAAGCCAGTTGATTTTTATTCCACTTGGAACACACAGCACTTGATAGGAATTTTTATATCTCAGAGTCAGTCCAGAGGGAATATTTTTGACATCTCTTAAGAAAAATTCCAAACCCTTTCCCTCACTCTTGCTCACTTTCAGGTGACCAGTGAAAAGTATAAGCCATATTTGGTGTCTCGCACATCGTTTATGGGATCAAAAGGCCACTTCTGGCTGAGAAATTCTGGGGATTGAAATGCTGCTGTATATTTCAGGACACGAGGTTATACTTCGCTAAAACTTCATCTTGGAAGTAAATATTCAGAATTTGAAAGAAAACAGGTGACTACTAAGAAAAGCAACCTAGATTATTCTCAATTATTGTTAATATTTTTAATTCCCACAAAAATAATTCCTCATATGTTCCCGATTTAACTTCCCTGATTTAGCATGACCATACCCATTTAATAAGCAGGTTGCACTGTAAAAACAAAGTGCAAACATAGAAACTTCCTGTTATCTCTTTTTGCTCTCACTTTCAAAATATCTCTCTCACATATTTTCAATGTATTTTCTCATTCAGCATGAGGGAGGACTCATTGGTGAAACTAAGAGTGGAGCATGACCTTAGGTATTGATTTCACAGAGGTATCTTAGCTGCTTTTAGCATTTACTTTTAGGATCAAAATGATACAATATCCTTCTATTGGAACGTTATTTTCATAGTTCCTTTTCTTCCTGTCTGTTCTCTAATCATCAGAACCCTAATCACCAGGGTTCAAGCAAGAAGTGTCATTATTAATGTTATGAAAAAGTACTAGATAAGACCTTTTAGAAATAAACTACAAATCAAATAATCTTTTATTGTTAGAAAAACCCTTCTAACTGCAAATGTAGGTATCCTGCATAATGACCTTGCAAATATCTTGTGTCAAGCCACAGAATCTGAAAAATTCGCATAGCAGTCCAATACCCTGAGACTTTGTATTAGAACTTGAGTTTCATAATCCCTGTCTGTTCCTCTCTTGCACGCGTGCTCTCACACTCACCTGCTCACACACTCATGCACAATCACATATACACTGTACTACTTTACAATCCAAGAGAAAATGTTCTTTGAAAATATTCTTTACCTGAAATACTGGTGGAATAGTCAGACTGTTCACATTTTTGAGTGACTGAAGAGTGCTAATAAACCCCTTAATGGCTCTTTATTTTTTGGCCTCAGATGTTGAGAAAAGGTGTTTTGTAAATGAATTGCTTTTAATATTTTTTTTTTTTTTAATGTCTGAAGTCTGAGTTGTTCTTTGAGGTGTAAAGGCAGGGATTTAAAACAGAATTCAGCTTCTGTCACATAATCGAGCTATGGTCCCCATTGTCATTAGTACCAGGTCAGTGAGCCATAGGATCTCCCAGTACCAAACATATGATTGGAATCAGACAGACATGAAAGTACATTTTTATTGATTAACCCTTATAGTTCAGCATGCACTTCAGAGTTTATGCTAAATTTCTGATTTGGTGGGGTTTTGGGGTTTTTTTTCCTAATTCTACACCTCCTGCAGAAGACAAGGTGACTCTTGTTTTGGGATCTTTTCATGGTTCTTAATGGTAAAAGAATGGCATCGAAATACTGTTGACATCTTGAGCTGCAAGGTGATTGCATAAAAGGTGCTCTTCCAGGCCCCTTGAAGCCAGATCTGTTGTCAAACTACAGTCTAACACGTCTATGTCTGTGAAACAAGAGAGACAAGCAAGGTAGTTCCTGGTTTCATGGGCTATATTTTTGATTTGTTACCCCTGTGTTGTTGAGTCCTATCAGAGGACATCATTGTGTTAGGTACTGTACAAACAAAGGAAAAAAAGGTGGTTTTGTGTCTTAAGATAAGTCAATATGTCATTTTCTTCATTCTGTAAAAATCACCTACTAATGATTGTTTTCATACTTCATAAAGTGACTAGAGTTTTAAATAGCTCTTTAATTTCACCTGGCTGTCTTTCTCTTTTTTAAATCCTACCTAAGAATCTTGATCAGTAGGATACTGAGCATCATTCATTATCCTCTTCTATAGATGCTGCCCTCATTCATCCTTTTATTTGTCCTTGTGTCCCTCCCCTTGGATTACAGTTTCAGAAAGCTCCAGTCTAGTTGGATTTTTGAGGCAATTAATATATCTAGATGATTGAAATACTTAAACATTTAAATGGCTGAAATAGCATATTAATTAAAATACTAGTTATCGCTCCTTTTCTATTTTTATTTTACCATATGTACCTACCCACCAAGTTTTGATAAATATATTTCAGAAGCTCATGTCAGATTTAGGTAGAAACATCAGCATTGTTAGTGGCAAAATATTAATATCTGGTTTGAAAATAATAGGTTCTTTCACTTAAATACACCAAACTAAGTAAAATACATGCATAATCTTTGTGCATCAGCAAAGATATCACACCATTTGCCCCAGTGATGGGGTTGCGAACACCACCTGGTTATATATGCCATAATGTAACACTGAGTCTCTGGGAAAACTACAGGTAAGGGCAGGAGGATTAGAATGCAACGGCAAGAAATATTAGGGATTCAAGTTTACTGCCTAGTCAATGCAATCATTTCTGAAACTTGCATTTTCCTAGTTTCATACATCCACAGGATTGCCTTTTTTTTTTCTTTTTGCCTTGATCAGATCTTTGCTGTAACTCAAGCACTTGTAAGAACTCACTTATCCCGCTTCTGACTGGATAGATATATGAGAAGAATCATACAAATAGCTTTTTTCCAGTAAGTTGTAGAACAGTGTAGAAAGGTGCTGCTTCAGATTATTCTAACTGTTCCCACAGCAAACTAAAAATACTATCAGGTAGAATAGGGGTTGCAAAGTAAAGGTGAAAGGATAGCTTGCTTTTTTCAGATGTAAAATTGGTCTTAAATCTTGCTATGCGCATAAAGAAAAGCAAATATAGGGAAAGAAAGAGGAATAATTTAAAAGAACTGTGCAAAACAAAGGTTTCTAACATGCATTCAGAGACTTTTCTTTCTCCCAAGACAGAACAGACTATGTGAATCTTCACAAGTGCAGTAGAATATTTAATAGTGATGCATGCTTACCACAAACTCTGGTCCAAGAAGCCAAGTGAATATAGTTATACTTTGAAGAATTAAATATTTAGCAAAGCCATGTAAGTCTCTAACTTAATGATATAGGGTAGAAGAGTACCGACTAGGTATGACAGGTCTCAAAAGTGGAGGCACAGGATGTGGTGTAAAAGAGTATACGCATGTGATGATAAGAGCTGGGTGAGTGACTGGCACTGGAGGTTATAAACAAACCTCCAATGTCTGGTTAATAGAAGCACAGACCTGGAGCTGGGAAATGTTAGTTTTAGGGAACAAAGAAAATAAAAATAAAATGTTTAACATAAGTAAAAAACACTCCGTATGTAGTAAGTACAGATGGAGTTACATGGAGTTGCAGACCGCTGAAGAATGATCACAGTGAAAAGCATGCTACAAAACATAAAAATGACCCAAAGCTTCTTCCTCACTCTGGGATATGAACACAATAACTTCAGCATCGTGTTACTCCCAGGGGAAGACTCAAGAGGCTGACATCTCACCACACCCATCCATAGAGACTGAAGTCATTGACTTTGGGACCCAGGAATACAATGGAAGAGTAAGTGTAAAATCTGAGGAGCAGAAAGATGCCAGGAAGTTTTTGTATAGTAATTTTAACTACTTTATTCTTATATTTTCTTACCTCTTTTTCTATATAATACTAATTAAACAAACTAAATTCAGATTAAAAATACGAACTAATTCTGTGATTGGATTGTTAAGATCACAATTGCAATAACAACAAATCTTTGGCTTTATGTTTACGATGTCTCATTTTTGCCTATAACAAGAATTTCAGCATAAGAGATGGAATGTTGTCATTTTCCTAGACACTAATTAATGGAAACAAATTTCCAAGACTAATAGTGGGTTTTCCACCTCTCCAGTGTTTTCAGACCACAACAGTGTGCCTTTCCAGAAAACAGTTTCATCAAACGCAATGTATAAAATAATTAAACATAATTTATTGGGTTCACTGCAGAGGTAATTCCATAAATGGTAGCAATAATAAACAGAGTATCTGACTGTAGGAGCTACTGGTCTCATCTGACCTTAAATTCTGTGAATTTTAAATGGAAATAATGTGTCTTTCTGCAATGGGACCATCTCCATCTCCTTCTTCCATGAAGTGCTGTACATTCCTGGGCTTCTGTAATGTCATCAGTTCAGCTTGAGTAACACCTGTGACTGCTGGGATTCCACTGGCTCTTCTGGGACTTGATGACACCATAAGGCTTTGAGCTTTGATCCATAAATTATATTCTTGTAAGAAGAATTTTATAATACCATTAATAGATATATTAAAAAAAAAAAAAAAAAAGGGAAATGAGATTGAAAAAATTATTTCATACTGTATTTTTCTCTAGATTTCCCTGGTCTACTTAGAGGTATATGTAGGTAAAAAGGAAGTATGTTTAAGCTCAGGTGTTTCTGAAAAGGTTTATTATTTGTTACATTCTCATCTTTTTAGCATATTCATTTATTATCTTCTTGATCAACTTTTTTTTTTTTTGCTTTGTTACAAAATTTAAAATACTGTATACAAAACAATGAAAAACAAGCTGGCATAGGTTTTGTTGGGTTTTTGTGTTTTTTTTTTCTTTTAGAGAAATCTTTTCAGACTATTCCTTGATGTTTAGAAAACAAAGGGTATTTAATATGTTAAACTCTAATTACAATCGAGTGAATGATGATCAAATGTTAAATTAAATTATGTTTGCAGAAGTATCCTGACATCTTGTTTTGCAGAAGATTCTGTTTCTTCCTTGTTAAAATCCTGGCATTAATCAACGATGATTGAATACATATGCCATTAAATTTTACATTATTTTAGAATTCTCTTCAACTGAAAACAGTGTATTGTGGAATAAGAATTGAGAAAAAGATTAATCTGAAAAATTGTGCATCTAATGTAAGTGTGGTTTTCATGTGTCTATAGAATTGCATATGGAATTCAGAGGCATTGTACTGAGATTATTATTATGATGCTCGTGGCTGACAGGCTCATCTGTTCGCAGTCTCACAGAATAGCGAAAAGACGACCTCAGTTAATACATTCAGTCTAAAACAGGGTTTCTGACAAAACTAACAGAGTTTAGTTTGGTGTTTCTAGGAAAACTTTTTAGTTCACGATTTCTGATGGCTACAATGGGTTGCTTATTTTCAGAGAATGTCACAAAAATGGCTATTGAACTAGAGAATCCTCTGAGCTGTTAGCTAGGCTATCTTCTGTCCAAAGATGTTTCATCTCCTTATTTCTAAATCATTGGCGATAGATGTTCATATCCAGTCTGTGTGGCCTCTGAATAACTCTAGCAGTGGCAATTCAGTGATTTTGTGCTAGAATCTAATTATTTGACTGTCCTTTGAAAGTTTATTGGCTGTTTAATTCCATTAAATTGAATCTGTTTTTTCAGATGCTTTTCTTTTTCTTCATTCTTCTTAACTCCTTTCTGACATTTAAAGCATCATAGGCAAATGTTATGTAACTGAAGATCAGCAAAGGGAAGAGAGAAAACGGAGCATGTTTGTCTTTTTTCTCATGATATACAAAGGAGGTTTGGAGAGCAGAAGACACAGGTCAATTTAATAAAAAGAAGAGGTGAGATCAGGAAATGGAGGCAAAACATACCTGAAAACTTGATGAACAGATGGACTACAGGTTGGATTGCACATTGGAAATACTGAACAAATCAACTCTGAGTAAAGGTGAATGGAAAGGTTCAAACTGTTAAAATCCACATTTTGGTGACCCTCTTTGATGAAACAGTGTAATTTATAAGTCCTAAAAAAACATTGTGAGAAAAGAAATCTCTTATCCAAGTGAAGAGAGTATTTGACTCATATCTCTGAGTACTTATTCCTGGTTTAAGGAGTGAGATGCATAACCGTGTGGGAACATCCATTAATTAAGCTGCCCTGCATAGAAATTTTGTGTGCTTATTAGA
The DNA here is from genome assembly GCA_009769605.1 of Bucorvus abyssinicus. Lineage (NCBI taxonomy): Eukaryota > Metazoa > Chordata > Aves > Bucerotiformes > Bucorvidae > Bucorvus > Bucorvus abyssinicus. The sequence continues at coordinate 13,286,296 of CM020030.1, read as the reverse complement.
AATAGATCTTTGTGAAGGTTCAAGGTTGACTTCCTGTCAACAACCCCAATAAAGGCACATGGATGTGTTGAGGGACACCTGTGAGACACATTGTTTCCAAATCTGGCAAAAACACCTTAGCAGATGGAAGAGGAGAGGAGCCTAGTAACACACAGAAATGTGGTGGGTTACCCTTGGACAGCAGCCAAAAGCCCACCTAGATGCTCTCGCATCCCCCCTCCTCAAAGAGGACAGGAGGGAGAAAATAGCGTGGAAAAGCTCATGGCTTGAGATAAAGACAGGGATATCACTCATCAGTTACTGTTATGGGCTAAACAGACTCCCCTTGGTGAAAATTAATTTTATGGCAAATTAAATAGATTTGGGTAGTGAGAAACAAAGAAAAAATAATAAAACAACGCTTCCCCTCAAACACTTTTTTCCAGGCTCAACTTCTCTTCTTCATTCCTGACTTCTTGACCTCCTCCCTGCCAAAGGCAAATGGGGTATTGAGGGTTGCGGTCAGTCTTCTCACAGCTCCTCTCTGCTGCTCTTTCCTCCTCATGATTTTCCCCTTCTCCTGCATGGGGTCCTCTCCAGAGGCTTCATTCCTTCAGGATAAACCTGCTCCAGTGTGGTCTCTCCAGGGACTGCAGGGGATCCTTTCTGGGGCACCTGGATCACCTCCTCCCTTTCCTCCCCCACTCCCCTCAAAGCTCACAGGGCTGTTTCTCACACTTCTCTGCTCACCTCTCACTGGCGGGCCCTTTCTTACACAGGCTTTCTTGGAGGCGCTGCTATCATGGCTCCAGTGGGTCTGCTGGAGCTGGCTGGAACCGGCTATGTCCTGCACAGGACAGCCCCAGTCTCTCCTCACAGAGGCCACCCAGCAGCCCCCTGCCAGCAGCTGGTCACCTGAATCTAGCATAAGGAGTCTGGGTTTAACCTTGGGTTAAATCTTCTTTACCCATGAGAAGAGGCTGTACCACTAAGGCTTCTGGTGAACTGACCAGAGAAGCAATACAAAGCAGCAAACCTCCTGGAAGCAACTTCCCTTCCAGATCTCTAATGGTAAGTTTAGGTGTTTAATTAAACATTCATAAAGGATAGAGTGGAATAAAAAATATGAGCAGGTTAACTAAATACAGACAGAAATGAGGAGGAATACCTCTGAGAGAAATGCTGTCCTGCTGGACAGACAACGAAGGAAGCTGCTTTGTGACTATTGGAGACATAATAAATACATTATCATAATAAAGTAAAAATAATAATGAAATAGGGCTGTTCTGTGAAGAATTTTTGCTGTTGTTACAAACACAGAATGTTTACTTTTGAAAATCTTCCTGTCTTAAGCTGTGTTTAATTTTAAAGTTGTTGATGCTTGGTTTTACAGTGAAGTTTTCATCTGTTCTCAAAATCCACATCTTTAAAAAAATATATCTCATTTTAAAATATTTAAAAACCATAGCTACTGTAAAATAAGTAGCTAGGGACTTAACCAGCTGTTTTGATAGTCAGGGGATCCTTCATTGTGTGGCTGCAGATCCAAGAATGAATTTGAAGGTAGCTGGCACTGGGGCTGGAATGAAGACAGAGGAATAAGTTTTCCCATGGTACCCATCGGCCATTACCTCTCTTTGATTTGAGGTTAGGTAGGGACTTTTATTCTCAGTCAAAGTATCTGTCAAGAAGATCTACACTATGCAGTGTGAGAGAAGAGCTGTCCAGCCAGCATACTGATGTAAATTTAGTGTACAGTATCTTTCTAGTGGCTGTGAATAGAAACCATCCTTTGTTTCAGTCCTGATATTTTCCAAGTGTTTTGCATCATTTTGGGGAGGGACACTAGTTATGAGATCTGCTAACTTCTAGAACTGTTATGAAAATACATATACTTATGGCGGGAGAAGGTTACTCCTGTTAAAAGGTCGGGACTATTTAAAGCTGCTGTTGCATTGCCACCTGCTCCACAGTTCTGGTTCCTCTATGAAACTAAATGCAAAGTAAACTCGTGCTTAAATTCTGCTCCACTAGAAGTCTTTTTAGTGATGAGACTTGGACCTTAAAATGAAAATAACTCTTTTCTCATTTCTGAAGCTTTAACCTAGTGAACTTGGCTATTCTCCAACTTGTCCACATTGAAGGGTGTGTTATTCAAAATGAAGCTGTGAGACCTACTTGTAAGACACAAAAACAGTTACTCCTGTGCTCATGCAAACAGCGTAAGTATGCACTTGTATTTTTGTGAATCTTTATCTTAAAATGTACACTTCACTCATTTGTGTTTTGCAGTTGTAATTTTATTTCAAGAAACCGTAGTCTTCCATCATAGGGCCTGGTATTTTTCAGCAGAAGAAGCAGAGATGGCTAAAAATTTCAGGTAGAACTCTGTGCAGTTTGAAAACACCAAGTATTCAGAATAAAAACATTTTTACAGGAAAGCGTGGAAAATTTGCAACCTAGAGAATGTTACTGAGGTAAAAAAGAATATTAAGGGATGAAAAAATTGCTTAATTTTTCATATCCATTCCTAGAAATACCTTAGTTACTTATAAATATTCAGAACACAAACCTTAAAATCTTTACTTTACTTTAAACTGTTAAGATTGAGAACTCTGTGAATAGAACTAAAGAAAATAGATAACTAGTGATACACTAAAACAAAGGAATGGGAAAAATCTTCATAGTGGGAGAGAATTATGCTCAATATAAAAATATTCAGAAAATTATTTATTACTCAGGAGAACAGTGTTCCAAGACGTCTATCATGATTATAGAGGGATTTTTTGGTTTTCTTGGTTGAATTTTTTTTTTTCAGAAGTAGATTATAATATACTAGAATTGCATGGTTTTTCTATAATAAACAGTTGATGCTTTTTATACTAATTTATGACATTTTCAGAGATGCATTGCACCTGTTCTTTTTATCATTCTTGTTCTTTAGAATATATGTAGTTACCTAAAATGCTAAGAACAGTCTCTGGGTCATGTTTTCAGCAATAACTAGGCTCTAAAACGTTGATCACATTATTTTCATTAAAGATGGATTGGGACAGCAAACAATTTCTAATCACTGAGAAAGCTGCCAACTTAATCTAGCATTATGGCTGTAAACTTATGTGATATACACGGTTAAAAATTTTTCCTTACCTGGTCACATGTTAAACTTCTTTTATGCATACTTTTTGATATTTGCTGAGGCAGTATCTTTCATAGTGTCTTCTAATATTTTTTTTTACTTTGTTTAGCTGATATAGTACAAATGCAGTCATCAGCAATGGAGACACTTTAATTAAAAAAAAAAAATTCACAATGTTGCAATCAATACTGGGGTATTGTAAAACTAAGACTTACAGGCTTCAGATTAAAGCTTTGATCCATATATTTTCTAGAGTAAACCTATTAATTTCAGAGAAGCACAAATAAATGGAGAGTAACTGCTTGTCAGTTTTTTGGGTTTTTTTTTTTTAAGGTATCAAATTGTTTCATGGATGAAAAAACAGCCTTGGGAAAGAAACATAAGAGAGAGAAGAAAGACAGGGTACATTCAAGTAGCTTATCTGAACCATTCTGAACTTCTATGTAAATTAAAAAAATAGAAGTCTGAGTAAGCTGAATGAAAATATGTATCATGGCTTGTCGCAGTATTTCAGTTCCTCTGAAGCTGTTCCTGCTGTCTGAAGAGGAATAGCAAATGTATCACATTTGCCATTTTGATTGCTGGATGGAGTACCTTGTGATTCCCCTCTCTTTTCCAACCATTTGTGTGGTATATTACGAGTATTATACAACTATGGCATATCCCAGTATCATATAAAATAAGATTACACTGCAGCTCAAATAGTTTATCTCATCTACAGTTTTCCCTGATTTGGGCTCATCAGTCTCGTAAGCAGGTCTCCGTGGACATCCCTCGGAGATAGTTGAGTTCGAGCAAATCAGCACAGGCTGCAATGTCACTTCCTGAGGTATATCAACAGTCACTCATGTGGGAGATCGTGGCAGTTTGGATGAACAGATATTGACATGAAGCTAGTACTTTCAATCAACAAATGCAGGAACACTTGCTTTTGATAAGAAATATTGTGGATTTTCATTATCTGAAACTCTTAGTGCTTCAGTTTCTGCCTTGATTGATTCATGGCTGAAGCAAACCTGAGAACAGGGGGCCTTCCCAGAGGTGACTCCTAATCCAAGCTGTACAGGCACAGAAGTGCTTCAAAACATTACAGCCAGGATTTTCCTAACTGATCACTCCTCTGTTAGGATTCTCAATGTGAATTAAGTAAACTTGATCTTTAGCAAGAAATAAGTATGCATACCTGAAGAACTATCCCCTTTGAGCCAGCTGTCGATCAGAATCAGCTTTGGAAAAGCCTGTTCTAAAATTCCTTTAAACAAAATTCCAAAAATGAAAACTGAAATCTCGTGGCTGTGATTTTTCTCCTATTTATCGGTTTGAAAGTCAGCTGCAGAATACTAATAAAGATTGTAAAAGGAATTTTTCAATAAACTACGTAATACAGTAACCAGCATGCATCCTGCTGATAAAATCCCGTAATGAGTTGCATTACATGGAACTTTTTGTTATTTATTTCTTCCTAAGCCATTCTAGAGAAGGTCACTAACGGCTGTATTACTATGTGCATACAAGTTGCTGTTAACAGCATCAATGATGTACAGCCTCATCTTTTTTTTTTTGACAAACTATGTTTATAATGAAGGCCTCAGTTTCCATTCCAATCTTACTGGTATAACAATCAGAACACGTCAATAACAGTACAAGTAACATTAAACCCATCAGTTTCTCATACTTCAGCTGCAGTTAAACTAATTAACTTAGTCCAATGTCTGATTCTGCAGCCATTAGATTGTGGCTCCAAGGATGTTCAAATGCCATCTTAAACTGAGGTTCCTGCATATCACTATCCATGAGATTGCAGTGGAAAGTTTTCAGGGCAAACTCGATTATCAGTTATTGGCCAAAGAATTACATCTGTACTACTAAAGATGATTTTGCTAGGTTGTTTTGAGACCAAGCTCAGCCCCATCTTCTTGTGTCCAGATGCCAGAACATTTGTTGTCTACTAGCCTAGCGTTCCCACTTGGGGAACTCCTTCCTCATCTGGGATTTTGGAGCCTTCCTTCTGTGACTTTTTCTAGACGTTTAAAGGTTTTGTTTGGTTTTATATGAAGTTCAGAGATAAGGGAGTCTGGCTAGTCATGTATTATTCAGAAAGGTTGTGTAAGAAACCCAGTATGACTGATAATGCATGTTTTGCAGGTCTAAAACTTTTCACTTTATAAATATAGTCAAACAAGGACGAAACTCTCAGTCTTTTTATTTCATAAATCTTTTATAGATTCAGCATCATAAAATAAGAATAACAAACCTATGCAAATGAAAGAAAACCCTGTAAACTCAGTTGTGCTAGCTGTTCACTGAAAACTAATTTATTTCTGTGCAGGTGCAGCATCTGATTAGACTGCAGTCAAAGGTACTCAGACACACCTAGCATTTTCTGGCTCTGAATTATCATGGAATCATAGAATGCTTTGAGTTGGAAGGGACCTTCAAAGGTCATCTAGTCCAATACCCCTGCAGTGAGCAGGGACATCTTTAAATAGATCAGGTTGCCCAGAGTCCCATCCAACCTGACCTTGAATGTTTCCAGGGATGGGGCATCTACCACCTCTCTAGGCAACCTGTGCCAGTGTTTCACCACCCTCATTGTAAAAAATTACTTCCTCTTATCTAGTTTAAATCTCCCTTCTTTCAGTTTAAAGCCATTACCCCTTGTCCTTTTGTAACAGGCCATGGTAACAATCTGTCCCCTTTAAGTACTGAAAGGCCGGAAGATGGTCTCCATGGAGCTTTCTCTTCTCCAGGCTGAAAATATCCAGCTCTTTCAGACTTTCTTCACAGGAGAAGTGCTTCAGCTCTCTGACCATTTCTGTGACCCTCTTCCGGACCCTCTCCAACAGGTTCATGTCTTTCCTGTGCTGAGGAATCCAGAGCTGAATGCAGTGCTCCAGGCGTGGTCTCACCAGAGCAGCAAAGAGGGGCAGATTCTGCTCCTTGACCTGCTGGTCATGCTTCTTTTGATGCAGCCCGGAATACAGTTAGCCTTCTGGGAAACGAGCGAATCTTGCTGGTTCGTATTTCACTTTTCATTCACCGGTACCCGCAAGTCCTTCTCTGTAGAGCTGCTCTTAATCCCATCATCCCCCAGCCTGTATTAACACTGAGGATTTCTCCCATTCAGGTGCAGGACTTGTGCTAGCCTTGTTGATCCTCATGAGGTTCACATGGCTCCACTTCTGAAGCTTGTCCAGGTCCCTCTGGACCCAGCATCCATCCCTCTGGTATGTCAACTGCACCAGTAAGCTTGGTGTCATCTGCAAACTGAGGTTGCACTCGATTCCTCTGTCTACGTCATTGATGAAGATAGTAAACAGCACTGGTCCCAGTACTTAGCCCTGAGGGACACCATTTGCCATCAGTTTCCACCTGGACATCGAGTCGGTGACCATTATCCTCTGGATGTGGCCATCCAGCCAATTCCTTATCCCCTGAACAGTCCACCCATCAAATCCATATCTCTCCATTTTAGAGTGAAGGATGTTACGGGTTCTGTGTCAAAGTCTCTAAAAAATCTGTGATATAAGTCAAGAGTCCTGAAATGTTTATAAGGCAGTAGGAAAGATTTATGGGTGATAAAATAAATGTTTGCTGGAATATCTCTTACTATTTTATTCAAATGGAATTCTAGTTTATTTCTGCAGAATATTCCCAATAGCCTAGAGTTAATATTAGAGCCAATTCTTGAAATCTTGTTTCTCCTGAAATAATGAACTAATTCTATGAACTAATAGCAAACAAGCCATAACTAAATCATACTCTGTAGAGCAAAATTGCATGGGGAAAAAAATAACTTTCTAACATTTTCTTTTATATTACAAACTAAAGCTAAGATAACTGGACTACATTTTCTTTCTTATTCAGCTGTGCAGTAACATCAACTAATGGTATATGTCTATGTACATGTGCATATGTTCTTCCTGCAAACGCACAAGCAAATTTTCTAAAAATGTTCACTTGTGAATAGTTCAGGGATGATTTCCTCTACTGCTAAAGTTACTGACTGAAACTTCAGATTCAGCGCTACACAGGAGACTAAGCCTATGATCATGACAATCCATTTCAGTCTAAGACTCTCTAGCTTGTCTGGCACTGATATGCCATCAATTTTGTACTGTACGTGCATCAGCATCTTTGAGTTGACTGATAGTGTAACACAAGCTCAGAAACTAGCACAGTACATGTTTAGTGTATTATGCTTTAAAGACTTTAGCTGTGGGTGGATTTCTGTAAAATGCTGATAGTCAACATTGATACTGTCTTATATTGTTAGAAAGGGCTGAGATGGCACATTTAAATCCAAAGATGCAACTCAGTTGTAGCCTAGGAGCATTCTTTTTATCGAGTCACAGTTTTATGCTTCTTTCCATTTTTTCCTTTTCTTTTTCAAGTCTATGTGATTTGGTTTGTTTTGTCCTCAGAACACACCTCTTCCCTCTTGGCATTCTTGACTGCTTTAAATTTGCAGTTACTAGAACAACTGGTAAAAAAGTATTGGGAATCATATACCTGAGGGTATAATTAGAATAACTTGAGGAGTGTTCAAGCCAGCCAAGTATTTCGGTTTTTCTGAGTCACAGCAAGATTCATTTTCAAAGATCTCTTACTAAACAGGTGTTAATGGTTCCTTGAGCTGCTGAAGCTTTGTCACCTGACAAGCTTAATAGTCTGCTGGAAGCAGTTGGGCATCATTCCAAGTCCCTGCCCATCAGATAAATATATTTGTCCATGTATGTCCTTTTCTAAAGACTGAATAATAATACTGAAATGTGATGAGGGGCTGCTGGATCCTGGGTCACCTAATACCTTTCTGTAAAAGGATATTTCATTCAAGTCTGGAAAGCAATTTATCTTCAGAAATTACATTCAGGTGTTATTTGGTATGTGTTCAAGATGATTTAGACTTACCCTTTTCATATGTATTCACTAGTGGAGCCTGAAACTCTATATTCTTGGCAACAGCAGTTACAGTTTGCCTTGGTTTGCAGATTTCTTTGCTTATTTCCCCTTCCTCTTGCTATCACCTCACATCACTTTTATTCAAAGTCTTCTTAGATAAGCTATCAGGAAGTACCGGGGCCGTGTAGGAAACATGACCTGCTTACAAATTACATCTCATTCTGTGTAGATGTATTCTTTTGATGCCACAGAGAACACAGAATAAGACCTTTCTATTTACCTCAGGGACCAGCAACTTCTGCTGAGAAAACAAATGTAAAGAAATTAGAAGATTTAAATACTTTGTAGAAACACCTCATGCCCAATTTGAAGCCAGGGAATCTTTAATGCTGTAGGCATGACAAATCCCTGCCACCATCGCAGTGCTCTGGCTGAGTACATCTAATTTTGGGTGATGGGGCTCAGGATAAATGAATTCTCTCCTTTTGAAATTGCTAAATCAGATTCAGGAGAAAAGCCTAGCAGCTCCCTAGCAGACAGGGGTGAGTGCTTGGAGTCTGTCTCGCAGGGTGAAGTCTGTAAAGCAGTGAGGATCACATTCAAAATGCTCCCTGGTATCTGCTGTGGGAACAAGGCCCCGGGGCCACCAAGGCGGTGCGGGATGGGATGAGGTCAGGGTACGGGCGGTGCCCAGCTCAGTGGGGGCCAGGGCTGGGCAGGGGCAGGACTGTGGAGGACCCAGGCCCGAGGCCTGGGCTAGCAGCAGCCCCAAGGCCTCTCCCTGCCTGCCCATCCCCTCGCAGCCACCTTTTCAAGACCTCCTGAAGCTTAGGGCCTCTTTGCTGCTGGAAACTCCCATGCTGCCCCACACGCTGCCTCCAGCTGCTCCGGTGCTGGCCTGCCTGGCAGCCTCCAGCAGGCCTGTCCTCATGGAGGGACAGCTTTCTCCTAGGTGCGTCCCCATCCGCCCCAGAGCGGCACCACTGTGCCAGGCTGGGGAACCCCCATGGTGCTCCGGAGCTAAGCTGCTGCCAGAAAGGAGAGCGGGAGGCTCAGGACAGCTCAGGAAAAGCTTTCTGTGTTGCAGAGCTTCCTGCCAAGTCAGGCGACTGAACCTGAAAGCTTTAAATTTTCCAAATAATGACCTTGTGGCTGAGCTATTTGATGTGTATTGTGGGGCTGATGGTTCTCACATTGGCTGAGTTTGTGGTATCAGTCACTTCATTATTTTGCATGCATTTTCTTCAATAGGGTTTGTTTGCTAGCAAGTCTTTTCTAAGCGTGTGTTTTGTTTGGCAAGTTGCTGATCTGTGCTCTCACAGAGACTCCTGCCTCTTTTTTTGCATTCATGGAATCAACAAAGAATTGGAAATACTCATGAAACTGCATTTCCTTGACAAGCTTTTATTTTCTTCAGATGGGTGGCTTACTGTCCTGTATCCTAAAGAAGTCTCATTTCTCTGTCAAAAAGTGAGTCTTCAAAGTCCAAGGTAGTGTATCTGGAATTTATATTGGAATCTACAGTACCTGTCTTTTTTGTAGACATGCACAAAAGTTATTTAAGGAAAGCTTTTCCCCATAAGGCATGACGATGCCTATCACATTGCTCTTTGCAAGCAGCAATGTTAAAGGAAAGAGTATTCTGTCTATTATTTATGCTAAGGTGATGACAAATAATTGGAGAGTAACTTTATTAGACTTTTTAAAAAACAAGCAAATTTAAAAGTGATGAATCTTTTGCATCAATGACTGCAGATTTGGTGAAAATGTCATACATAATCTGGGTCAAATAAATATTGTTTTTCTTTCTCCAAAACTACTGTGTTCATACACAGCTGAAAACTCTGTAAATTATTCCATATTCTCTCAAGAGTGTAATCATGATTGTTCCTTCAGAATTCTGTAAAACTAGTGTAACATCTTTGACTTCAGTGGAATTGCCATTGATTTATGTAGGTTAATTTAAATTGGAAACAGTCTTGTAAGTAATACGTAAGTTTTGAAATTATGGTTAATTATGGGGTGCGTGCTGAAATTTCTTTTTTCCTCAGAAAAAGTTCACTTTTACAGTGTCACTGTAAGAAACAATGGAATTTGATAATGTATAAAGAATTGATTTGCGTGATGTTTCCATTACAAGGATTTATTATGATTTTATAATACTACTGACTCCTGTACATTGCAATGCATACTGACTTTTTGTTTATTACAGACATTAAAATAGGTTGGTTTTGATTAAGATTTTTTTTTTTCTGAAAATATTTGCATAAACTTCCGCTAGCTGAACACAAGACTACTCTTTTCATGATCCAAGCTGATGAAAAAGTATGGCACGAAGCTGAGGTAAATATACCTAGCATTTCTATGTGTTTATTAGAGTATTAACTCAAAAGTAGTGAACACTAGTCATGTCCACCTACCAGTAATGTCGAAGACTGGGCAGAATGGATAATTCACCTATTTGAAGCATGGCAGATAGAGACTGGATCCAGGAAAGCTTAGATGCTTTCACTATGTACCTTGAGTATTTAAAAATAATTGCATACAGCCCCATGACAAATATGCTTTTTATTTTCAACATCACGTATTTCAGAATGTTACACTAAGCTCTAGTTAAACTGAAAGCATCTATTTAGCTTTTATTTCTATATATCACTCTATAAATTTCAGTTGATTTAAACCATTTTCAGAATAGCTCCTACAACTTGAAGCTGATCAGACAAATCGATCATCGCTAAAAATTTTTTACTTTCTCTAAACTAATTATGAACTCTTTTTATCAGTCTTACTACTTCACAGAAAAGCAAGCGGCTCTGAGCTACTATGTGCAAAAAAGTTAAATTTTCTAGGTTCCCTACTATAATTTTTTTTATTTTCTAAAAAACAAAAAACCCACAAACCAAAAAAACAAAATCACAGAACCACAGAACCACAGAATCATTTTGTTTGGAAGAGACTTTTAAGATCATCAAGTCCAACCACTTCACCCTGCACTGCCAAGTCACCACTAAGCCATGTCCCTAAGCACCACATCTATACATCTAAATACCTCCCAGGGATGGGGACTCCACCTCTCTTCTGGGCAGCCTGTTCCAGTGCTTTACAACCCTTTCTGTAAAGACATTTTTCCTAATACACCACAACATAAAATAGAGTCACAGTGAGTGAAAAAAAAGCTTTTTTTTTTTTTTCATTTAGCAGGCTACTACCAGAAGCCTGAGTTGCTTCATAAAGATTTTTACAGAATATTTTAGTAAACTAAGTAAACTCTTAAGCTTTTGTATTTTACCCTTAAGACTCATGGTTAGCATACCTATTTAAATCCTTTCAGAAAGGTTTGTAATGAAAGTAGAAGCATGTTTTTAATCCATCTGGTTTGAGATTTACTTTGTTATTACTGATACAAATTGTTAGACATTTGTTTTTACATACATGCAGTACCTCACTAATCTGTTATTATTTACGTTATGCCACTTAATTATACTCAGTTTTGAAAAATATTTTTTCTCAACATTTCTTTTTTTGTTGTTGATGTAGACAAAAAGTCACTTGCAATCTGCCATGACCAATGCATGAATTGGAAAAATATTTTTTCCTTTCATGGTTACATAAAATCAGAGTTACAGAAAATCTGGAACTGATGAAGTAGGAAAAAAAAAAAAAGCTTATGATTTTATTCAACATCCAGAAATTGAGGATGGGACTTAGCGACATGTTGTGATCTACTGCCCAAGAAGTCGTAGGGCAAGTGTAAAGTATACTAGGTTAGCAACTTCTCAATTCTTCCATTTATTGCTAAAGCTATCCTTCTTCAACTTTGAAATTTATCAAACAAACATGCTTAGGGTATTTCCTGGTCAGTGTGTTCTATATGTAGCAAAGGCAGATTTCTGCACCAAGGGTCAACTAACCCTGCCAGTAGGATAAGCTTGGAACATGACTGACTGGGCATCTGCTCTAGCTGAAAGATGAAATCTGCAGGTCCTTGTGGATGGTCAGCTGAGCAGGAATCAGTAGTGCACTGACAGCTTCCTGGGCTGTATCAACAGAAACATGGCTACTATATTGAGGGAAATCATGATTTCCCTGACTCAGTTCGTGTGAAATAATATCAGTTTTACTGTGTCCAGTTTTGTCATGTGTGTGTCCGTGTGTCTCAGTACAAGACAGACATCAAACAACTGGAGCAACATCAGGGGAAGGCAACCAATCTGGTCAGTGCTGGAGCTCTTGTCCTGTGAAGAGAGGCTGAGGAACAAGATTGTGCTTGCCCTGGATATGTGTGTGTGTGTGTGTGTGTGCATGCTTGTGTGTGAGAGTGTAACATTACAGCTGACTGCCCATATCATGGTCACAGAATCACATAATCTTTTTTGTTGGAAGAGACCTTTAAGGTCATCAAGTCTAATCACTAACCCAGCACTGACAGGTTACCACTAATTCACATCTACACATCTTTTAAATACCTCCAGGTGTGGTGACTCCATCACTTCCCTGGAAAGCCTGTTCCAATGCTTCACAACCCTTTCTGTAAAGAATTTTTCCCTAATATCCAACCTAAACCTCCCCTGATGCAACTTGAGGCTATTTCCTCTTGCCCTATCACTTGTTACTTGGGAAAACTGACTGACCCCCACCTCACTACAGCCTCTTTTCAGGTAGTTGTAGACTGTGACAAGGTCTTCCCTCAGCCTCCTCTTCTCCAGGCTAAACAACACCAGCTGTTCCTCACAGGACTTGTTCTCTAGACCCTTTACCAGCTCCGTTGCTTTTCTCTAGACATGCTCCAGCACCTCCATTTCCTTCTTGCAGTGAGGGGCCCAAAACTGGACACAGTATTCAAGGTGTGGCCTCACCAGTGCTGAGTACAGGGGGACAATCACTTCCCTACTCCTGCTGGCCACACTATTTCTGATACAAGCCAGGATGCCTTTGGCTTTCTTGGCCACCTGGGCACACTGCTGGCTCATATCCAGCCGGCTGTTGACGAACATCCCCAGGTCCTTTTTTGCTGGGCAGCTTTCCAGACACTCTTCCCTAAGCCTGTAGCATTGCAGGGGGTTGTTGATATCCAAGTGCAGGATCCAGCACTTAGTCTCATTTAACTTCATACCACTGGCCTCAACCCATCAATCCAGCCTGTCTAGATCCCTCTGTAGAGCCTCCCTACCTTCGAGCAAATCAACACTCCCGCCTAACTTAGTGATGTTTGCACACTTACTGAGGGTGCACTTGACCCCTTCATGCAGATCATTGATAAAGATATTAATGATATTAAGATATTATTAATGGAGAAGATGGAACCAAGCTTGTCACAGCAGTGCATGATAGGAGGATGAAGGCCATAAACTGAAACACGTACGATTTAGAGTGTATATGAGAAAACCTTTCCCCATGAGGATAAACACTGGAACAGGGTGCACTAGAGAGGTGCAGTTCCCCTCAATGGAGACTTTCAAGGTTCAGCCTGACAAGGCTCTTAGCAACCTGGTCTGAATTCAAAGGTGGCCCTGTCTTGAACAGAAGGATGGAACAGAGGCCTAACAGGAATCCTTTCCATCCAAAACGGCTCTGTATGTATGTTGTTTGAAAACAGCCGTCATATACAAACTCCTACAATAGTTGGTTGCATTAACATATTTTTCCTTATACCTTACTTCTCCCTCAATCAGATGAATATAGTACCAGGGGGTTGTTCGTTCTTTATTGGCTGACTTTCTGAAAATATCTCTATTCTATTTTGTCATCTCTGTTCATCGTGTTCTTCCAATACTGCCGATATTGATCTATTTCTTTTATACCTTTAGAGAATATTAAGATTATGCCCTTTTATAGGTAATGGTTCAGAAGCATCAAAGTGATTTGTTTTGTGTTGCTTTGGTTGTTTTTTGTTTACAAGGGCATCTGACTTTGATTTAGAACCACAAAAATCAAGAGTGTTATCTTACACTCTTTTTTCAATGCCCCTTGAGATGTATGGAACCATGGTGATGAATTGCAGAGATAGCTACTTAAAAAACTCAACAAACAAGGTATATTTAGAGATCTCAATGCAGGGTAAAAAATTTTCTGTACTCCTAAAGGGATACCAAAAGCCCTGAAAAATTCATGTTATGCTTTCATTTTTCCTGACCTTTGTACTTTAGACGTGGCTGATTGCTTGAATTGAATATGGAATATCTTACCTTGATATCTCACCATTTATCTTTAAAGTATTAGAGAGCACTTCATAAAGCTGTAAATTAAATACTGATAGCGTGCCTAATGTGTAAGTAAATGTATCAGCAGTTGTGCACTCAGCCATGGCTTATGTTCAGCTATTCACAGTAGAATTTCTTTCATTAAGAGGAATGCTGCAGGGATTCCTAAGTCATGCCCTAACCTTTGAGAGGAGTGTTTCATACTACCATCTGAGCAGATCAGATTTTGCAGTCAGACAGTGGCTATTTTATTCCAAATCTACCCTTGAAATGTAAAGTACGACTCTACAGCTCTGTGTCTTGGAGACTGAGATGCACATCCAACTGTCCATCTGACTGGATGGAAATGTAAGAATACATTCCTACTCTTGATACAAGCAGGATAAAAGTAAAAGTAAGAACTTTACACCTCCATTGTTTTCAGATTATGCTAAAGTTGCAAGCACATTGCCCTGCCCTCCCCTCCCCACACCCCCACCACCTCTTTGAAAGTAATTTAGTGTTTTAACCAGTTGAAGAAACTAGGCCTAGAAATTAAAGCTCTGACCCAGGCTTAACTTATATAACTTGTATCATTCCACCGTCAAAGTAAGGGAAAAAAAAAAAAAAACCCTCATTTTTTTTCATCTCCCTCTGCAGATGTTTTTTTTCTTCATAGAGTAGAGAGTGAAACCAGAACAGCTAGCTTCTAACTTAATGCTTAAACTTAATTGGGATAAATCTGGGAATCTAGAGATAATGAATGACTAGATAGCTGCTTTAACCTAACCTACTTCCATTACCCTCTAATCTCAAGAGAAGTACTGCCTTTATCAATTAATCCTCGGGGATAACAGTGGGCATACAGTTTTCATCTATGACACAATTCAGAGCAGCCTCTGGAATCTCTGGATTACTGATGAAAGTTTTTGTTTATACACACCGTGACCTAGTCAAATCCTCTCTTGCATCTCATACGGTTTGATGTTGTAAGAGCCGTTACAGTCTAGAGAAGATATTTATAGAGAATGGCCTGTGGGGCTTTTTTGGTCATTCTTATAATTCCTTTTGCTGTGACTGTTGAGATCTCCCTATCAGATAACCTTGGGAACCTAGCAGATCCTTCTTTCCTTATCTCCTGGACCTCCTATGATGATCTCTAGGGCCCAGGTTCCTCCTGGTCCAGCTTGCTCCCTGGTCTCTCCAAAACCAAGGCTGAGCACATATTCCCCACAAAGAGTTTAGGCTATATATGATATACATATACATGTATACACAGACAGCCACACAAATAAGACATAGAGAGCACTCACAGGAATAGAGACAGCACCTACTGCCTCCTCATGCTCCCCTCTCTGACTGGTCAGGATGGATTTCTACTAGTAAAAGTAAATATACACATGTATATATGTAGAAGGGGGATCTCTCCAACAGCAGAGCTCAGATGCTTGGTCTGCCTTCTCACCGGCTCCTGGATCTCAGTCTCTCCAGTTGCTGGCACCTGGACATACAAACCCCTGAGGCCACAACACCACTGCAGTTGTTGGTACAGATGCCCCCACCTACCCTCTTCTCTCTCACACACACACATGCCCTATCTCTGATACCTGACTGCCTGTGCTCTTGTCTGTAGAGATACACAGGTGGTTTCACAGCTCGGAGCTGTCGCTTGGACACTCATATACTCCGCTGGCTCCCAGACCACTACACTTGCCTGACAGTTCATCTGGCTTGATCTTAGCTAGTCATCACACACTCACTTGCATACCCATGCTCACTCCAGTTACTGGCACCACACACCCCTCTACACACACACGCACGAAGCAGAGATCCCCTCACTGGAAAATAGCTGAAGGTGGAGTTTAATAAGGAAATAGGACAGACTGCGGTGATCAGGTGTTGGGCATGGCCAGACAAGCATACTAACCAGCAGACTATTTACACATGACCACCCTTTTAGTCTGCTTACTCCTCTCTTTTTTCCCCCACTTGTACCTCCTCAAATCACCTAAGACTATCCCTTTCTCCACTTTGGTTCCTCCTTGAAGTATCCCATAAATCCCAAAAATGCTCATCCTCTGAATTCCATGGGGATTGATGGGTTTCTGCTGGGACAGCCCTGGGGGGAGCCCAGACAAGGTGCTTGTTCCTCCAGAATTTGCAATCTGGTTCCCACCTACCATTGTGCTTCTGTGCTTTTCTGGGCTGGTGTCCCTCCTGCAATGGGCTTGGAAGTAGCTGAGGCAGGTTATTAATCAAGTTACTCCTCCTGTCGTTGTTCCTCTGTGCTTTCACGGTGCGCAGATGAGTTTCCTGTCACTGAACCTAAACTAAACTCACAGTGCTGCACTTGCCAGACAGGAACTGCAAATATCATATTCTGGTGGCAAATAAATGCCAGCAAGCAGTTAGGCACCTAACTGTATTCATTTCGGAAAAACAGAAATGTTTGTAAATTGATGAAATCGTGTTGTGGGAAACAGAAAATTTTTATGAAGAAAGAAGTGAGTTTTCACCCATTTCCCTTGAGAGCATGTCCTGGTTTAAGACAAAAAGGGTTGGTTCGGTTCTGATGGACATATCAAACAGCCAATAGCCTATTCCTCCCATGTACATCAGCTCATCTCACTGGTTGAGGAGTTTTTGTTGGGTCTTCCTTAAAAAGAGTGGGCAGAGGAAACCTCTCCCCTTTTTGCCCAGCGCTTGGCGCTGCCGCAACCCTCCTTCTTTTACTGTTGCTCAGCACTGCTGCTATCTCTACTGCCACCCCGTGCCACCGCTCCACATGCTGTCCCAGGTGCCATGATAGCTGCCATCAATCGCCTTGCTCCACAGCCCTGGTGCTGCTTCAGCACAAGTTCTGCTGCCACCATTTTGCCAGCCCAGCTCTGCACGTGGACCACTGCTCCACTCCAGCCACCCTGCTGTGCCATGTGCTCTCGATGTTGCCGCATGCTCTGCCAGGTCTGCCGCTGTTGCTGCCACCACTGAACAGCCTGGTAGCTTTTATCGCTGCTATTCTTTAACCGTGGTTTGGGTGCACACACACCCCTCCCCTGCACACACACCCCCATCGCTGCACCAGTTCTAACCCTATATCAATTTGCTAATACCTTTTTTTTCTGTATATAATACCTTTCTATTGTTATTAAAATCTGTTTTAGTGTCCTAAACTTAACAGAGGCCTCACAAACTTTTTCTTTCTTCTTATTTCTTTTCTTAACCCTTCTCCTGGAACAGGAGAGGAGCTAATTAGAGCGAGAGTCTGTCCCATGGTTGGCCAGCCGGTGACAAAGTGTTCATGATTTCCATTAATATGTATCTTCACTACAAATACATTATCAGTATCTGTTACTAAAATTATCAATGAGAGTAGTATTTTTGAGCAAAATATACTTTTATTTAAAGGTATGTTCTCACTATCACTGAAAGTATGCAAGGAAAAGCTGTTTTCTAGAGGAGAATAAAAGAAAAATGGAATAGATATATAGACAAAGTAAAAACAAAAATATAAATTTGTTTAAACTGGGGAATGAACTTCTAGCTATATCATTTAACATTTGAAGATAAGGCCTTTACAAAGCAGGAACATGCACACCACACATTTTTCAAAGAGACCAATATTTTGTAAATCTAGATTACTTATTTGTTCACATTCCTTGATCATAAATATACTCTTGAGCACATCATTGTGTTTTCATTAAAAAATACAAAAAGGTAAAGCAAACAAAAAAATCCAGCACTTGTGTGAAGGTCTCATAGTAGTAAAGGCTTCTGTTACATATATAAACAACAGAGCAAATTGCTAAGAAAAACTTATGAGAAGGATAACATATTGTGTGATCCTACTTCTTCATATCTTGCAAAACTGAATTTTTCACTCTAATGTCGTGAATAGTCTCATAAATGCATCTGAATGACTTCAGAAGTTAGATGATGTCCTATGTTACCCACGGAAAAATAACTAGGACAGTATATTTCAGGTTACACGGTCACCTCTTCATGTAAACGTCTTTCTTTTTTTATCTCTGTATGATCGAGTAATGACAGTTTTCCTTTTACCTTTACATAAAAAAGTAAATGTTCCTGAAGTGGTTTTTTTTTTTTTTTGAACGTGTGAGACAATTGAACAATGTGGGGTTTATATATACTTAATTTAAAAGAAGTATTTCTCTCAAATAATGATACAGTTGTCATCTTCTGACTTGCTTTAGGCTTCTCAGTTTTATTCAGAAAACATACTACATAAAAATCCTTCCTACCGCTTTTCTACCAGCCTCCCATTAGCAAAAAGTGGTAAGTTTTCTCAAGATGCAAACTGCAGTTGAACATTCAAATGATGCTGTGGCAGCAGAAATTATTGGCAGCCACTGTTCCATTCCTCTTTGTCTGGAGGGTCAAGATGTGATAATTCATGCTGACTCTGATGTGGTACTTATTTTCCAGTACACATATAAGCATCATAGAACAAAGGAGCAGAAAGTTTAAAAAAAGGTCAAGTTAAAAATATAATCTCCCTTCTTCTTACAGAAATAGGATATGAATTCAGTCTTGACTGATGAATTATGCTCAAACCCATATGTACGTTAGGCAGATTCACTCCCCATATCCACAATGTGTGTGGTTTAGCTCATAATTTTCTAAATTTTGGTTAACATATGATTCTGATTTGGGTCGAGTTTACTAAACATGGTCTAGTTAGGAAATTGATTTTTTGATCTAATACTTACCAGAGTAATTATTAGCAGCACATAAAGTAATTGGAAAACATTTCATAAGGCAGTTTATGAAGACTCAGGGATGCATTCTGCCCTACTTATTTTTATCCTTACAAGATGTAACAGTCTTCATGTTTTCTATACACGGTTATGGTTTATATGTTTATGTGAATACGCGACTGTATCTTACCTATAGAGGTTTACATGAAAGTTTAAACAACCTATAAAAATTAGGTAATATTATAATTAATACTAGAGTAGCTAATTAACATCTGACCTTTTTTTTTTTTCCTATTTTCACTGCAATCCTCCTTGGTTAATCTTTCTTTTAGCTATACGAGCAGATTATTAAAATCCCCAGGAACTTTAAGGCCATCCAGGTAATTCTATTAAAACTTTCAGCCCCCATCAGGCAACTCAGGTAAGAATAAATTCAGCTTTGTACCCACTCTTTTGTCACTGTCACAGGATGGACTGAAGAGAAAAATGGACCACTAAATTTACACAGGCAAAGAATGGAAAAAAAAACTTTCCAAGGATATCAACAGCAGATTGCAGGTGGTGAAACCTTCCACATTCCTCCATGTGGTTTAGGTCCACAGGCCTAGAGTGATGGCAGCTACTCAGCTGCTTCGGAAAAATGCTAAATAAAGTACTTTCAAGTGCAAGTGTACTTTGCAGAGTAAAATGGCATGTAATAAAAATTTACGAAGTGGTTGTCCTTGTCTTAAAGCAAAACGTTTGAACAACCCTATAGCTGAGAGAGTCATGGACTTTGTGCTGCAGAGAGAATAGCTCTGCTGGGCATCCTATGGCTGCAGTTTGTGCAAACCGCTGGGAGCAGATCACTCCCACTGGGTCTCATTCATCCTTCTTTCCCTGTCAGGAAGAGAGTTACAGCTGCGGTTTGACCTCTGGTTTGGACTGTATGACACCTGTTACTTGAAGGCGTAGAACACACTAATCTTCATGTTGTAGGCTTAATTTTTGAAGCCAAGATTTTAACAAGGTTCTAAAAGAAAATGGAAATTTATATGGGTATTCAGGCTATCACTTCACTTCAAGATTTAAGATTAATCTATATTTCCCATGGGGGTCATATACAAACTTCTGAAGCACTTGAGCTACTCTCAGCATCATACACAGGATACAGGGTTCAGTGAACCCTGACTTTGATGCAGTACAGCAATTACATATTCCTTACTCTTCCCTAAGGAATCAAGGTGGCTCACTGTGAACCTTACAGTGAGTCAGACTGACTGGTAGATTATATTTTGGTCTGAAAGCTTCCTATATAATTAATGATATTGCTGCAGGGTAACAACGAAGCATCTTTTTTGCATGTTCAGATTGCAGAGCCGTAACAGAATGGCTCAAGGGACCTGCTCTTAGGAAAAGTAATTCCAGTTGTTAGGCTGGTCAGAGGCTGTTCTGCAACAACAGAAGAGACTGGTAGAAGAAACAGAAAATTTACTCTTTAACTGTAATAAATGAATATTTCCAGACCTGGTAATTGCATTAAAAACCAAGCAAAGAAACAAACAAAAGCATTAGTACATGATCAAATACTTTTCTTTCATTAAAATCACAGTTAGTCCCACATCTAGAGCTACACATTTCAAAGTTGACAGTATTCAGTCCTTAAAAGGGAAGAATTTAAAACAGGTGCAGCATTATGGTCTTTAGAATGTCATTACGGAAACATGAATAATGTCATTCAGAAGGTTAGCCATCTGCTCTCTGAATATCTGTCACTGCTGCAACAGCAGCGATGTAGAAGTGATACACAGGGGTGTTTCTGCAATGGATTTAATAGAAAGCTTGTGGGGTTTTTGTGGTGAAAAATATATTCCATTTTCAGTTTGTTTTTAATTAGCATGCATAGAGTTTGTGTTTTGTATTTTTGCATTATGAGTTTTATATTATTGCATTTTTATTGTTTTTACTCAGTTTTAGTGCAAATTTCTGTGCAAGATCAAAAATAAAAATAAGCGTTCTTGTGACTTAGGATACTGTTAATGAAATGCGAGTATTTACAAAATACAATATGTTAGGGAGTAGTTTAAATCTCAAATACTAACTACAGATAGTGTACTTCTAGAACATCAGCTATGACATGAGCACTAAGTTAAGATCCAAGATTTCGGACAAGTGTCATCTGATAAAGAAGGAAAACTTGAGAGGGCAAGCTAACTTTAAAAGCAGCAGAGTCTACCTGTTGGTGTGAGCATTTACAGGAGCACTGTTATACCAGATTTATTAACGAGCTTTTTGAAAATAACAGCAATAACACCTCTTAACTTTGTGAGTAACAAGTAAATCTGTCTTTACAGGGACAAAACATTTTCATTATGGCACAGAGAATTAAACCTTCCCAGAAACTGACACAAAACAAGGAAAACTGAATCACTGTGTAGAGATCTGCAGCAGAAAAATAAATTTTAACAAGGTCAGGACAGAATTCATATCGTGCTGTAAACACCATAACAAAAAACTGCAGACACACTGCCGGCTGCCAGGGATACAGCAGTCACGGCTGCCCTAAACATGTATTTACAACACAGAAACTTCTAGGAGGATTTATTGAGTCCAAATGAGGGTCCATTTATATCAAAGGGATTCAAAACATATCAAATGCAGTGTCAATAAGCACTGAAGTGATGGTAGAGAAAACAAGCCAACTGTGAGTGCAATTTCACTTGCTCAGCTGGAACTGAAACACTTCGGGGGTGGGCGGGGAGGGGGAAGGGAAAGTGGGGGAAGTAGTGAAATTCTTTTTAGGTGGCTGATGAAGTGCTCTGCACACAATATGACCACAGAGATCAGCTTCCCAAAAGGAGGGTTTACCTGTTGTCACGTTGTACAGACAAAGCAATCAGGAGAGGAAGTTCATCATTTGCCCAATCAGAGTCACAATTGCTACAAGAAACACAAAATGTACTATATGCAGAAAGCTCCCACTGTGCGCTGTGGTGGCAAAAGTATAAACCTGGGTGCCTAGAGGCGTAATCCATTGCTCTGCTGCAGGCTTCCCGGGTGTACATGAAGAAGCCACTTGCTATACAGGCAGGTGCTTATCCATTGCCACATGGGAAGTGATCAAAACAAGATTTGTCCAGGGCCCTACACACTTGTCCTCGGGCTTCAAACAGAATGGCAGGAAAAAAAATAAATTCCAGCTACAGCCCTGAAGTGGGTGATCTTACCTATATGAAGCAAAGGTGGGGCAGTGCAAGATCTGTTTAATCAGTTAAACATCGTATTGCCTATGCGTGAGGAAATCCAATTAGGTTGATAAGAACAGGACAATCTGACTTTCTTTTGTTATGGGGTGTTTGGCCTTTCAACTTTAATCTGTCATTAATGCAGGATTTCGTTTGCCTAATTTTTTTTGGTTGTATTTAAGTCTACTGATCTCAAACTTACCCCAGTACTGAAGAATAAGGACATCGGTCATGATGAAAATCAGACATTACACTAGTAAGTAATTAGCTGACAGATAGGAAAACTACTGCTTAGCAGTCTGGAACTTAGGCAAGGAAAGGAATCCACGGTGACATGCCTTTGAATTTCCCTTCACTCAGATAAGAAAAGACTCCAAGACTGCCTTATAAATTCCGTCATACATATCAGCATTCCTCTTCTATACAAAATACTGGATTAAAATTAAAGATTAGGAACACGTTATTTAATTAGGATTTAGAAAATCACAGATCCGTTACTAAGATTCACAAATCCTATCCTTACCAGTATTTTCCTTCTGTAGTTCCATGGTAGTGAGGCAACATTTTTTTGAGGCTTAGAGTTAAAAAGTGAGAACCATGTATATGTGAGGCTTTTAAACTGCAGAGTAAACATCTACAGTAGACCTGTCACACAGGAGGAAAACCAGCCCCATCCACAAAAACTAGGGAAATATTTGGGTCAAGTTGGGCAGCAGCACAAGTCCTATGTGCAAATAGTGACTGATGACTGCTTCTGCCTGGGCTTCACTAGAAGTCAGGACTCACACCATATAGAAAAGCCAATCAACAAGTGTTCTCCTTACTGAGATGTGTGAAATGGAATGAAAGAGGCCAAGTAAATGCAATATTTTTGTGAAGCATGGCTATGCATTTACTTTTTTTTTTCCCCTCCACTTTGAAAAAAAGGAAATTCCTTTGATTCTGGCATGAAAATAATATACTTTTTGCATGCTCACCTCATTTTGGTGTCTTGGGCCATTCAGTTAGTTTAAAGTTTAGCTCATTTCTCAGTTCATTTGCTTAATACAAATTGATCATGATTACATTGCACAGTAATTACTCATGGATTTACTAGAAACATGCCTATAATTGTTGTGCTGTCTATAAAAATGAAATAGCTGAAGACAGGAGAACAAAGAGAGTATTTTAATAAAATCCTAATTAAACCTAGAGTAGATGTGTTCATAAGATTAAACATAGGATTGAATTTGCCAGACCAAATATCCACCCTGAGCTACATGTATGAACTGACTCTGCAGCCACTCCTTAGTGTAGTTCACTCTAAGACAAATATTTAGAAGAGGTCAATGTGAACAGTATTTTAAAAGTGCATTTCTACTGACTATATAAATGCTATTTTTTAGTAATATTTTTATCATAATCATTATTATGATTATCATTAACTAGCGGTATATCAGCTGCCCAGTTTGTTGAAAGAAAGGAAGTAGCGAACCTGGAAAAAAAGTTTAAACCGAGAGGTAACTATGGCCTCTGACTGTCTTTGATCAGGTAAGCTATTTGTATCAAATGCTATAGTGATGAGCGGATAAGGAGCATTCTGACTTGTCATGTAGAATAGAGAACCTGATAAGAAATTGAAGTTTATAAACAGAAGGCTAGAATGTGGGAGAAGTTTTCATGGAGAAGGAAGACAAGTTTAAATATCCAAGGAGAAAGTTTTAAAATTCAGTGAAAAGAGAGCAAAAAGGACAGGGGGAATGGTAAGCCTTAAATCATATTCTTATGTTTTCTTTGAAGATGATAATTTAGTGAATTGTGACAACATTTGTTTTCCTGTCTCTCAACTGTGTTCACGAAAAAGAACTGTTAGTAAAGACACAACCATCACAATTACATCATGAATCTTAAATCATGTCAAATGGACATTGTCCATCATACTTTGTCAACATAAAAACTCTGTCAGGTTTTGACCAATACTATAGAAACACAACCTTGTGTCCATGCAGGATCAAATGCTTACTGTTAGGACAGTAAATACAGTGCTGTGAAAATTAGCAGCCTTTTTAGTATCTATTTGTATCCCAAATACAGAGTTATAAAACTTGGGAGCACTTCATTACCTCACTCCAGGGTCAGTCTGACACCAGGAATAAAAATTAGATGTCATAGGAGATATATATATATATATATATTTGAATGAAACACTTAAAGATAGAGTCCGATGGATCATTTTTCATGGTTTACGTAAGTAGCACAGATGCAACAGTCTGCATGTGAGATGAACTATCCTTATTTACAGTAAAATATGTATCTTTGCTTTTCTTTCCACAGAAGTTCTTAGTGGAGGCTGTATTGGGTTTATGTGGCAAGGTTTTGGTAGCCAGAGGTCAGCTGGAGTGGATTCTGTCAGAAGGCACCAGAAGGTGCCCCCATGCGTCACCAAGCCAGTTCCAGTTGGCTCCAAAACAGCCGTGCCACTGGCCAAAGCTGAGCCTATCAGTGACATTGGTAGTGCGTCTGTGATAAGATATTTAGGAAAGAGTAAGAAATGCTGCATTAAGAGCAGCTGAGAGAGAGGAGAGAGAAAATGTGAAACAACCCTGCAGACACGAAGGTGAGAGAAGGAGGGGGAGGAGGTACTCCAGATGTCAGACAGAGCAGAGATTCCCCTGCAGCCTGCGATGAAAACCATGGTATGATGGACCGATGTTAGATATGATGTCTTAAACTATTGTTTTTGGACACATGTTGCTTTGTTATTGCAATCAGCACTGCCTGTCTACAGGGAGCAGCCCCTCCCCACATGCCAGTTCCTCGCCTTGGAGGCACAAGTTCCTCTGCCTTGGAGGAGACGTGAAGGGTAGAACCCGCTGCTAGGTGATCCTCTCTCCTGAGCTTGGAGGCTTGTCACCGTACAGGTGCAGGAATAAGGGGTCACTCTGCAGTAATGGTAATGGAGGGGACAAAATCCACTGGAGACCCCAGCCTCATTCAACTACGCATGTCCTGGGACCCCAGACCCTTTTTGGAATTGTCCAGAAGGAGCAGCTGCACATGCTCAGCTGAGGAACTGAGCCCTATAAAGGGAGAGACCCCAGAGTCTCTGAGGTTGGTTCACATGTGACACCCAGCACCAGAGGAACCAGGGAGAGACAGCGGACCCTGCTGAACAAGGACAAGCATCGCTGGAGACCATTCCAAGGATGGTGAGGCTTTCTCTATCTTCTTACTTTTCCTTTTCTTTCTCCTATCATCTCTGTTTTCCTACACCAGTGTTCTAGTTTGTGCTAATGCAAAACCATCATTGCTGAACTCATTTGCTATTGCCAAGGTATTGTATCTGGTACCCAGACAGGGTTTAGCCAGTGTTATCCAGCCCATTTGTTTAAATAAAGTTGTTTTGAATTGTTTCTTGGCTTAATTGTCGTGACTCTGCTGACTTTGTGGTAATGCCAAGCAGAGATCAGTTCCGTAGTCGCTACACCTTTCAGAGGATCACAAAGATTCACCTCCCTCACTACTCACTGTGTGGGGCGAGACACATGGTGACACAGGTTGTCCCCATGCAGCCCATGGAAGACCATGGTATGTAGCAGACAACCACACTGCATCTTGTGGAGGACCCCATGCCCAAGCACATGCATATGCTTTGAAAGTAGCTGCAGCTTGTGGAAAGCCCATGCTGGAGCAGGGTCCTGGCTGAAACTGTGGCCCATGAAGCAGACTCCATGAAGAAGCAGAGTTTCTGGCAGGACTTGTGACCCCATGGGGGATGCACACTGGAGCAGTCTTCCTGAAGGACTGGACTCTACAGAAAGGAACCATGCTATATCAGTTCTTGAAGAACTGGGGCTGGACTCATGTTGGAGAAGTTCATGAGGGACTCTCCTGTGGGAGAGACCCCATGCTGGAGCAGGAGAAGCATGTGAGGAGGAAAGAGTTGCAAAGATTAAGCATTATAGACTGACTGCTGCAGCCAATTCTCCATCCCCCTGCACCACTCGGGAATTAGGAGTGAAGTTGACCCTGGGAAGAAGGGAGGGGTGGGTGAAGGTGTTTATAGTTTTGTTCTTACTTGCCACTATCCTACTGTTAAAATTAATTGGCAAAATAAATTAATTTTCCCAAGTAAAGTATTTTTAGCCCATGACATTAATTTGTAAGCAATCTCTTGGCCTTATCTCAACCCAAGAGGTTTTCATTTTATTATGTACCCCTGTTGAGGAGGGAGAGTGTTAGACTATCTTGGTGGACACCTGGTGGCCAACCAAGAGCAACCCACCACGGAGGCTTTAAAGTATTCATCTGCACAGTAATACTAAAATATTTAGTTTTATTTTGGGTGATCCAGAATAGCTGACTATCACTTTAGGGTGGTTATATGAATTTCTATCAGAAATAAGATTTAAATCCAAGAACAGTAAGGAGTCTCTTTTTTTTCTTTTCTAGGACAGGAATTCAAAAACAGTGAATTAGGTTATTCTTAAATTAAAAAATTAAGAAATCGCAGCCCAGTTTTCTCCACTCCATAAAAAGTAGGACTACCCACAGTTTCTTGCAAAATGAATCATTCTGTCTGTTTGTACATGAGTATTTCAGTGAGTCCTACTTTTATTTCTCTTAAAAGACACTGAAAGTTAAAGGCTCGGTCCTACTTTTCTAAAATGCTTTAAATTATGAGCTGGATCCATCCAGTTGTTGATTATGCTTGAAGATACTGTTCTAAAGTATGCTTTCACCACTAGCAAGACCGGTTTAAAGGGCTTTTCGTTTTCTAGCTTTCCCCGTCCTGCTGAAATATATATCCCCTTCAGCTGAATCTGTGCAGCTTTCTCTGTGGCACCTTCTGCACAGGAACTTGTCACTTACTCATTTTGCTGATTATTATCTAGTGTGTGATAAACTCTCTGGGAAAAGGCAAGGTCTGGGAAAAAAGAAGTGCCCAGAAATATTTTAAATGAGATTTGACACCAGAGAAACTGTGACATGAAATTCCACCCTGGGATTTCCTGCTTACCCTCAGTTACCATCCACCACGAGGACAATTGGCTCTTAGCTTTATTGATGAGTAGAGCGTGGTGTCAAAGCAAAGGGACAGGAATCTTCTGTGCAATTTTTTAATAAAAGACTGCAAAGGACAAACATTCCAAAGCTGCTGTCAAATTTGTGTCAAATGCAGCTTACTTATATCTAAGTGTGACCGACTGTTTATGAATCCCTTCTACATGGAGAATTAGATAGTTGAAAGGTAGCAGTGTGTATGTTAGGAAAGAAAAACATATACCTTGTTGCATACTCCTGCTTGTTTTACAGTAAGTCCATTTTATCTGCTTCATTACACATATTTTGCTTATCAGATAATTGTTCAGCTGTCTGAATGCAGTCACTCTTGTTATTAACACAATTTAAATTGGAGTTAACCTTGTTCCAGCCCATAGTCTTTTATAAAGAATGATCTTCATGTCTGTACACTAATTGCACTGAGAAAGTTCACTGCAAAGACATAATTAATAGTCCATAATGTTTTGGAAGGTGACATTTCCTACTTTCTTTGAACTCTCAGTTTGGTATTTGGAAGCCAGTATAAGGCGCTGAATCCAGGATATTTAATCTGGAGTGGTGTCTAGTCGGTAGTTAACTGAAACTACTTCCTTTCCCCTAATAGCAATAAACCAGAAAGGACTAATTACCCCTTTTTATAGGTGCAATTTTAACTTAAAACTCTAGAGAGAGCATGAGTAGTAAACCATTGATATCGTCAATTTCACCATCTGCACCTTAAAATTTGGACTATGGAACTAGCAAAAGAATACACATAGCATTTAACACCAAAATCTCCTAAACAAATTTTGTTCTTGTTGTAGTGAAAATTTTCAGAAGATGGTGATAATTCAGCAGTATTTTCTGATTCCTTTTAAAATCACTTTCTTTAAATAAATATATATACCATCTAATCTATCATTAGTGCTTAATTGATACTCATTCATCTAAAGACAATGTTGTATTGATACTTTTGTGAGTTTAATGAACCTTGCTGCATTAATACATTTTTTGCTTCAGCCTATCTGAAGAAAGACGTTTTAGGAGATTCCTCCAGCAGGAATGTCAACCATCACTTTTCTAAATCACAGAATTGCAGGATGTTAGGGACTGGAAGGAATCTCTGGAGACCATCTAGTCCAATGCCCCTGTTAGAACAGGTTCTCCTAGAGCAGGTTGCACAGGATGGTGTCCAGGCAGGTTTTGAATATCTCCAGAGGAGACTCCACAACATCTCTGGGTAGCCAGTTCCAGTGTTCTGCCACCAACCTCGAAGCCAAGAACTTTTTCCTCATGTTCAGATGGAACATCCTGTGTTCCAGTTTGTGCCCTTTGCTCCTTGTGCTGTCGCTTGGCACCACTGAAAAGAGTTCGGCCCCATCCCCTTGACACTCGCCCTTTAGATACTTATAAGCATTGATAAGATCCCCTTTCAGTCTTCTCCAGGCTAAACAGACCCAGGTCTGTCAGCCTTTCCTCCAGTCCCCTAATCATCTTCATAGCCCTCCGCTGGACTCTCTCCAGTAGTTCCTTGCCTCTCTTGAACTGAGGAGCCCAGAACTGGACACAATACTACAGATGCAGCCTTACCAGAGTAGATTAGAGGAGGAGAACCTCCCTCAATCCCTCATGCTTTTCTTAATGCACTCCAAGGTACCATTGGCCTTCAGAGTCACAAGAGCACATTGCTGGCTCATGGTCAACTTGTTCTCCACCAGGAGCCCCAGGTCCTTCTCCACAGGTCAACCCCTAGCCTGTACTGGTGCCTGGGCTTATTCCTCCCCAGGTGCAGGACTCTACACTTGTCCTTGCTGAACCCTTGCTCAGTTACTCTCTGCCCAACAGTCCAGCTTGTCCAGGTCTCGCCAAATGGCAACACATCCTTCTGGTGTATCAGCCACTCCCCCCAGTTTTGTATCATCAGCAGTCTTGCTAAGGGTACATTCTATCCTTTCTTCCAGGTCCTTGATGAATATGTTGAACAAGACTGGACCCAGTACTGACCTCTGCAGAACACCACTAGCTGCAGGCTTCCAACTAGACTGTGTACCTCTGATCACAACCCTCTGAGCTCTGTCCTTCAACCAATTCTCAACCCACGTCACTGTCCATTCATCTAACCACGCTTCTTAAGCTTCCCTATGAGGATGTGACATGAGACAGTGCCAAAGACTTGTTGAAGTTGAGGTAGACAATATCCACTGCCCTCCTTTTAGCTATCAATCCAGTCATGCCATCATAGAAGGCTACCAGATTGGTCAAACATGATTTCCAGTTGGTGAATTCCTGGTGACTATTCCTGATAACCTTATTTTCATCCACATGCTTAGAGATAATGTCCAGAATGAGCTGTTGCACCACCTTTACAAGGATGGAGGTGAGGCTGACTGATCTGTAATTTCCTGGGTCTTCCTTCTTGTCCTTTTTGATGACTGCAGTGACTGGCTTTCCTCCAATCCTCTATCAGAAGACCAGAAATTCTAGCAGAGCTTATTACTATAAGGTGAGATTTTTCTATGAACAGGTAGGATTTAACTTCAATATAATTTCTTAGGCTTAGTATCTTTTATTTCTTTTATTTTACTTTTAAGTTACAAAGTTCTGCGTGTTTCTGTATCTTCATAGTTGTTTATCTAAATGAGAAACCATTAAACTTGTTTGCAATTTCTTAAACATGCTTTTTTGTTAGGCTGCAGTTGTCAGAAAAGGAGCAAGTTTTGTGAATGACAGCTAAAGGGTTGTCCACTTTCACCATATTACCACTGCTTCTCTCCCTTTGTTGCAGACTTTTGGAGTCTTGACTGTGGTAAACTTCGCATTCATTATTTTCAAAATGTCTAGCTTCTCATTAGCAGATTTTGTTGTGCTTTTGGACTGTAAATGTTACGAAGCCACCTCATAATCATTTCCTGAAGTGGCACACACAGTATGATTGTGGCCCCTTGCTTGTTTGGAGATCCACTTGAATTGTCTTAGTGTCTAGAAGAACTTCCTTTCATCTGAGCTGCTTAAAAAGCAGAAAAACTTCATTTCACACAATATTTTTCCTCTTTTTTTTCTTTTTTTTTTTTTCCCCAGTTAAATTCTCTCCTTCCACTTTTCCCTGAAGTAAATAGGTAATGCAGAACTGTATCAAAAGAGAAAACTCAGAATTTGGCACAATTTCTCTTAACACAAACTGTTGGTCATTTGGGGAGGAAACTTGTTTTGCTTTTGATTGGTTTCTTTTTTAACAAAAGATCTCTAAAATTTCACAAAAAAAATATATAAGCAATAGCTGTAATATTTTAGAGGATCAAAAAATCTCACAAACTCCAAGGAGTATTGCTTTGCTTTCTCTGCATGTATGGGGGTGTCGTCATTTTTTTCTATCCATTGACTTAATACAAAGTCCGAGAAATTCTTCTAACTGTGTGTTTTTCTCAAGTACGCCTGGAAATGAAATTAAGTTTCAAAGAAGTTTTAGTTTCAGTCAATTGGTAGCCTGAAAATTGAAAGACAGGTTCTTGATTTTTGAGATACAAGCGAACAGTTCAAAGCAATTTTGCCAGAGAGGGGGAAAAAAAATGTAAATTTATTGCTAGTGGAGGGTAAACTTTGAAACAGACAAAATGCAACTTGGTTTTGAGCTGTTTCTGCAAACAATAGCTTAGCTGATTTCGGGGAAGAGAGGACTTATTAGTACTTCATGAAGTCATATATTTGCACATGGAGCTGTTGCTGTCTGCAAAGTTGGCTTAGTCATGAATGCCCTTGACATTTTATGTGTATATATGTATATATATAAACGATATATAGGTATTCTTAGACGATTTAAAAACTATACTTGACAAATGTCAATTTGACTAGAATACCTCTAATATATACATGCAAGGATTCATTTCTTCTTTTTTTGACAAGACGTCTCACTGTCCTGCCTCAGAAGGTCTCCCAAACCTGAGTGTGCATATAGAGATTGAAGTCTACTTTGCACATGTGTTTACATCACTAGACCAGTCAGCTTATAAGGGCCGCTCCGAAAGTAATGCCTCCTATTTTATTATGTTTGCACACGACATCAGAGGGGAATGTTGGGGGTATGGTAGTAGAGGTTGAACCTTCCCGCCAATATTTTGTTAAATTTGTTAGAGGACAAATTGTCTAAGAATAAATACATTCATGAACATTAAAACAAGACAATAACAGAAAACTTTGACAAAATTGTACGGATTGATTGAGATTTGAGTGTGCAGGTATCTTTTTAGTTAATAAGAGAAGCAGCATTCTTTTTAAATTCATTTGAAATTCTTCAAAATGTGAAATCTGGGATAAACCTCATTGTTCAGCTGGAGAGTCTATGAAAAATTGTCAGAAATCTTTTTTCTAGTGAATGTTTAAAAAACACCACAAAAGTTCCTGAACCAGAATGTAAAATCTTGTTAAAAGTAGAAAGAAAATAAAAAACCGAGAAAAAGTAACTCCTTAAATCAGTTGTTTTCATCAGATTTTGACAGAGCTGGAGGCAATAAATGACAGACAGCAGAAAACGTTGCACTGGGCCTAACATATTGGAGGTGATAAATTTTTCCAGGCACAACAATGTTCTTTTCTGTTGCATCTCCAGACCTTCCATTTTATTCCTAATATCTGCTCTGGGACAAAGCTGTGTTTCCAGTGATTTACATTACCTCAGAGCACTCTTCTTGCCAGTACTGTTGGCTGACAGTTTCTGCCATGAGTGGTTAGTTCTAATGTGAGGATATGTCAGGAGACAGGAAGAGAAAATTGAGAAGTTATACAAAGAAAAGGCAGATTGATCAGAAACTTTGGCCTGAACTGTTTCTCTCCTCCCACACATGCACATTCTGTGTATGGAGAGGTTCTTTTATGCACAAGGTTCATGACAGCACAGAAGGAGATTTAGAGGCCTGATTAGTACAATTCTCCATCTTTCTGAATGTTTATCATGAGGTTTTGAGTCTGCAAGAGCAAGTCTGAATTGAAATTGCCGCCATCTCAGCTGGAGATTGGGATTACTATGGCTGAGAGAACATAAGATTTACCTCTAGCCAAACAAACAGATACAACAGCATAGCTCCAACTTGTGTAATCGTCTCTGCGGTGCCTTTCATTTGGCTAACCACCACTGAGCTGGCTTAGCAGGAAGGCTTTGCCTCTAGAAATTCATCTTCAGTGGCCAGAGACAGGGCAAACACAATGATCCTTTGTTATAGTTATTTTTGAGAACTGTCTGGTCTGTCCTGTCAGAAGTCAAGGAGATACCTGGAGTATTTAATATGTCTGTGGTGGAGAAGGGGTGTCCTGGGACTTTCTGTCCTAGGAACTCCCTTATAGTTCCTCTAACGACATAGGAAAGGACTGAGTTGTCTGGAGACGAAGAGATCAGCTGACAGAGCAGAATATAGAATATGTACTTTGAATTTTCCAGTGCCTAATAAGGTAGGAGCTGCGATCAAGATTTTCCCACAGTTGAGGCATTTGTGACATGTCTTGAGGGGGAGGTCTCTGATTTCTAATAAGAGGCAAATCCATGTCGCAGGCTTTCTTGAGCTAGAAACCAAGACAGACCCACCACAGGGCACAGCTGAGCACTGGAGCTGTGGTGGTGGCGCCTTGGGGAAGCCTGTGTAAGGAAGGTCAAAACACGCCCCAGCACTGAGGGGTGAGAGGATTAGTGTGAGAAACAGCCCTGTGAACCCCAAGGAGAGAGAGGGGGAGAAGGGGGAGGAGGTTCTCCAGGTGCCTTGGCAGGAATCCTCTGCAGCCCCTGGAGAAGACCATAGTGGAGCAGAAGAGACAAATGAGGAAAAAGGAGCAGCAAAGAGAAACTGTTGTGTAATTACTGCAACCCCCTCCCTGCACTGGAAGGACTGTGGTCCTCCCTATGCTGGAGAAGTATAACCTGTAGTGATAAAGAGGTGAGAAGTACTTGGGATGAAGCTCACCCAGGGGCTTTTCGTCTCATTTTCCCCCTCTGTCCTGTTGAGGTGGGGGCGTGAGAGAGCGGCTGGGTGGGCAGCCAGCCAAGGTCAACTCCCCACAAGATAAAATATACTGTTCTGACTTGATCTGGGGTGAATCCAGTTACTATGGTCTGCAGACGGGTGTATAATCTTTCCAGTCAAGACCCAGATGCTTTGTAATTATTATTATCATGACATATTTCTGTAATAGGAATAATTGATAAAATTGTGCTACACTTTTTCATACAGAAATTTGCATTACATGGTATCAGGATGTGTAAGAAAGCAGCGTAGCCATGTGTTTTTGTTTTAAAATTGAAAAAAAAAAGTAAACTAGAACAAAGTTCATCTCTTCCCCAAACCAAATCACATTAGATGCATGTACATAAGCATACGTACACACAAACTGAAATAAAAGTACTTTAAACAATGCCAAAATATTGCAGGAATATAAGCAAGGAAGTACAGATTCAATATATCCTGTGTTTTTCTTCAAGTATCATAACATGAAAATAAGATGCCCTTGGTACAACCTAGTGCCATCAAAAAAGTAATTATATTTGATTGTCTAATCATATTATTACATATTTAAACTAATGCCTATAATTTTGTTTCAATAAAAGTGAAAGTTGAAAAATAGCTGTACTTCTTAATTTTAATTTTCTCAAAGATTTACTTTATAAAGTTTACAAAATATCAAAACTATCAAAATGTTAAATTTAAGGTCTTTGTTGTGTTTTTTTTTAAGCAAAACTTATGTCTTTAGCAAACTATTTAGGGATATAAATATTATTCTAGCATGCAGTGACAAGTAGTGGCAAGTATATTACCATTTTCTGACAAATATGTCTTACTGGAGAATCTTATTTCATCTCAATTGAAATTATGGATAGGAAAATGCTTGTTTAAACTACTTTCCTAATTGGAATTATTCTTGAAATTGTTAAAACATGGTATGTTGTTGTTTTCCTAAGAATGCTCATTTGTTGCTTCAAATAGCATCTAAAACCAAATTTACTTCATTTATTCTGAAGTTTGTGGATAGAAATAAACAATTTGATTACTTTACAAATAAATACTAAAACATTTGCATTTCCATATTCCCTAAAACATGAGAAAATTAAGATTGGTTAAAAAAACAGCTGAATATTAAATTCTCCTGAAAACAATGTTTCACAGTAGTGATAGACATTCACATCAGGACCTTGAAATCTTACTTTTAGGATAATTTAACATAAATAAACAATAATAATATTAATAATGAATAATAGTGGTCTAATCCCACTTGCACCACTGTAACTTCTGACATTTTAATCTTGCTAGTAGATTAATTTCCTCTAGCCTTGGGGTTACGAAAAATAGTGAATAATTGTTACCTTTCCACCTTTGATTATTTATTTTCCTCTTCTCTCGTCTCTTTGCTAAGGTCGAGAATCTCAGTTTATTTTGATCCTCATTGTATGGAAGGTCTCTTTCACGGGCACCCCCTTGCCGTGGGGAAAGAGCTTGCGTGCCCTTGCGAAGTTGAGAGCTATGCTGGTGGTGGCATATGCCTCCGGTAGGGTCTCCCAAGCCTGACAGGTCTCAACTGAAGGGTCAGACAAAGTGTGTCCACGGGCAGGATGGGCTCACTAGCCTTCGGGCAACCATCCTAGGAGAAGGACAACTCTAACTCCAAACCCGGGCAGATGGAGCTCGTTTAGCCCTGTAAGGCCATCCATCTAAGAGAAGGATACTCTAACCAAACCTACGACCTGAGGACTTCGCTGTCACCGTCCAAGCTCGCTAGGCCCTGGCAGATGAACCTCAGGTGTAAAGGGTGGGGCCAGTCTCGCGCACGCTGCGCCTCACCTAAAAAAATCCACCGCGCAGGCTTGAAGGGTGTACTCACGTTTGCAAAGCCCTGTAGCGACAGGCAAGGGACGAAACGGCAGGTGGAAAGATGTCACTGGAAGCCGCAGACCCAACCCTGCATGCAGGCGGTTCAGGACATTGGTCGCTTGAGACTGACCCGGGAGATGACAGTCTCGTTCGGCAGCATCCTGAATGACCAAGCAGCCTTTTTCAAGGAGAGCACTGCTTGCTCCACATGGAGAGGGGCCTAGAAAAGGTGGCCTAACCAAAGCTCATCTCCCTTCCAATCCGGTTGGCTAGCCGCGGCCAACGGACATCTTCTTCTGCGGTCAACCAAAGACAAAGAGACAAAGGCATACACCTGCCTCCAAAGGTGTGTCCAGATTGACACTCGCATGTTGGAACATCAGAACCATGCTCGATACAGCAGACAGTGGGCGTCCTGAACGCCGTTCTGCTATAATTGCTCACGAACTGTCACGACTCAACATCGACATTGCTGCTCTCAGTGAAGTTCGCCTTCATGAGGAAGGCAGCCTTAAAGAACATGGTGCCGGCTACACACTGTATTGGTCAGGCAAACCCAAAACCGAAAGTCATCATTCCGGAGTTGGCTTCATGATTAAAAACTCCATCGCCTCTAAACTTGAAAATTTGCCAACAGGTCATTCCGATCGCATTATCTCCTTACGCCTCCCGCTACACAACAAGCAACATGTTGTTCTCTTCAGCATATATGCCCCAACTCTCCAAGCTGACCCTACAGAAAAAGACAAATTCTACACCGATCTGCGCCGCCTTACTCAAAAGGTTCCTGCGGATGATAAGATCATAATCCTTGGTGACTTCAACGCCCGAGTAGGTAAGAACTCTGAAGCCTGGAAAGGAGTACTAGGCAAGCATGGAGTTGGAAACTGCAATGACAACGGTCGCCTCTTGCTAGAGTTTTGTGCTGAGCAGCAGCTTACCATCACCAACACTCTCTTCCAGCAGAAAGACAGCCTGAAGACAACCTGGATGCATCCTCGATCTAAACACTGGCACCTCATTGACTATATCTTAGTGCGCCAGAGAAATGTTTGCGATGTCTGTCACACCCGAGTGATGCCTAGTGCAGAATGTCAAACAGACCACCGCCTTGTGCGCTGCAAACTTAACCTCCATTTTAAGCCCAAACCTAAGAGGGGCGGCATTCTGAGGAGGAGGCTCCAAGTTAACAATCTTCAAACAGCTGCACTGAGAGACAGCTTCCAGGCAAACCTTCAAACTAGGCTTGAAGACTGTCCCATAGACTCTTCTCCTGAAGCGCTTTGGCAACATATTAAAAATAGCATCCTGCAGTCCTCCGAAGAATTCTTAGGGTTCTCCACAAAGAAGAACAAAGACTGGTTTGATGAAAACAATCCAGAGATCCAGGAATTGCTGGCAAAGAAGAGATCTGCTCAGAAAGCACACCTCGCTCAGCCATCTTGCCATGTAAGAAAAGCAGCCTTTCGTCTTGCATGCAGTAAACTCCAACAGAAACTTCGAGACATCCAGAACAAGTGGTGGCTCAACCTAGCAAAAAAGACTCAACTATGCGCAGATTTGGGTGACCACAGAGGATTCTATGAGGCTCTGAAAGCAGCGTACGGACCCACACACCAAGTTCAAAGCCCCCTACTCAGCGCAGATGGCCAAACGCTTCTCACAGATAAAACCTCTATCCTGAATCGATGGTCTGAACACTTTCAAACTCTCTTCAGTGCCAACCGTGTAGTCCAAGACTCAGGAATCCAGCTCATCCCAAAACAAACGGTGAAAAATGAATTGGATATAGCCCCTACTATGGGAGAGACCCTTAAGGCCATACAGCAGATGAAAACCGGCAAGGCAGCTGGGGTCGACGGAATCCCGCCTGAAATCTGGAAACATGGAGGCCAAACGCTCCATGCTAAATTTCACGAGCTAGTTGTGAGCTGTTGGGAACAAAGCGAACTACCACCAGATCTCCGTGATGCAATCATCATCACCTTGTACAAGAAAAAAGGAGTAAAGTCAGACTGCTCAAACTACCGAGGCATAACTCTGCTCTCCATTGCTGGAAAAATCCTCGCAAGAATACTATTGAACAGATTGGTACCCGCTATCGCAGAAGAACTTCTACCTGAAAGTCAGTGTGGTTTCAGAGCCAACAGAAGTACCACAGACATGGTATTCGTTCTCAGACAACTGCAAGAGAAGTGTAGGGAACAGAACAAGGGTCTCTATGTAACTTTCGTTGATCTCACCAAAGCCTTTGACACTGTGAGCAGAAAAGGTCTGTGGCAGATCTTGGAACGATTAGGATGTCCCCCCAAGTTCCTCAAAATGATTATCCTGTTACATGAGGGGCAGCGCGGCCAAGTCAGATATGGCGATGCACTCTCTGAGCCCTTCCCAATAGCCAATGGTGTGAAACAAGGTTGCGTTCTCGCACCCACTTTATTCACAATTTTCTTCAGCATGATGCTCCAAAGGGCCACGGCAGACCTCGACGAACAAGACGGCATTTATATCCGATATCGTACCGATGGGAGCCTTTTCAACCTAAGGCGACTGAAGGCCCACACCAAGACCCTGAATCACCTTGTCCGCGAGCTGCTTTTTGCTGACGATGCCGCCCTTGTTGCCCACACAGAAGCAGCTCTGCAGCGCTTAACATCCTGCTTTGCAGAGGCAGCTGAGCTTTTTGGGCTGGAAGTCAGCTTAAAGAAGACAGTAGTTCTCTACCAACCAGCACCACAAGATGATTACCATCATCCCCACATCACCATTGGCGAGTCAGAGCTTCAGCCAGTCCAGCAGTTCAGCTATCTGGGTAGCATCATCTCCTCAGATGCCACGATCGACAAAGAGATCGACAACAGAATAGCAAAGGCAAACAGAGCTTTCGGAAAACTCCATAAAAGAGTCTGGTGCAATAAACACCTGAAGAAAAGTACAAAGATCAGTGTCTACAGAGCCGTGGTACTGCCTACTCTTCTGTACGGGTCTGAATCATGGGTCATCTACCGCCACCATCTGCGACTCCTCGAACGCTTCCATCAGCGCTGCCTCCGCACAATCCTAAACATCCGCTGGACTGACTACGTGACTAACGTTGCTGTCCTTGAACAGGCAGACGTCACCAGTATTGAGGCCATGTTGCTGAAAACGCAGCTGCGTTGGGCAGGGCACGTCTCCAGGATGGCGGATCACCGCCTCCCTAAGATCGTGTTCTATGGTGAACTTGCCACCGGCTGCCGCAAGAGAAGAGCTCCAAAGAGGAGATATAAGGACTCCCTGAAACAACACCTCAGCCTAGGCCATATTGACCACCATCAGTGGTCCACCCTGGCCTCCAATCGGGAGATTTGGAGACACACCATACATAACGCTGCTGTCTCCTTTGAGAGCACGCGTAGAATCAAGCTCGAGGAGAAAAGACAGCGCAGAAAGAACCGTGCCTCGACTATACCACCCAAGGAGACCCTCCGGTGTGCTCTTTGCAACCGGTCTTGCCTATCGCGCATTGGCCTTTTCAGCCATCAACGCGCTTGCAATAAGCGTGGGCAAAGCCCTTCCCAAATCTTCGTCCGCGAAGCCAAGCCATGGTATGGAAGGTTCTCCTAAATCTCGCTATCATTTTCTGGGCCCTTTATAGTTTTTTCATTCCTTTTGAGAGAGAGTGAATTTGGGGGCTATAGAACTGCCATTTTTTTTTAACCAGTTCAGTATTTATCTCATATGTGGGTACAAAATCAATTTCTATTATACTGCAGTGAATAATTTGGAATTTGTTCCTCTCCTTTCTTATAATTGACAAGTTTCTACTAGTTTCTTCATTTGCACAGAGGACTAGTCTGTTTTTTCTGGAGATGGCTACCAACAGTGGTACCAACCAGGAATTTCAAACCCGCATGCGCTATGCGCTAAATTATAAGGTTAAAGTTGCTGTCAATTTAAGAACAAAGGAATTTTGAAAAAAGGTGTTTTGGCAACAAAAATCAAGCTAGCTTTGCTGTAAAAAATATATATATATATAAACAAAATTATAACAAGGAACAATACATGTGCACAGTGCTTTTTGCTGTGATTGCGCAGTAGCTTACAGTATGCTCTGGAATTTCCATAATGTACAAGAAAACCTCTGACAATCCATGTTGCAGGGCACTTGCTATAAATTTATGAAACATTTTGGATGATGATGCTGGAAGATTTATGATCCGTAATAATGTTCTGCCTTATCAGTTTCTCAACAAGCACGTGTATTTTAATGAAGGAGTAGCCGTATTGTTTCTTACATGTTGTGAGGTAGTGGAAGGCACTGCCACCCATTGAAGGGTGTAAGAATTTTCACATCTTAGAAAGAAGACATCTGGGTTTGTTCTGGAGTTTTGTTTGTTTAATTGTTTGGTTTTGTCAGTTACTGCCATTTGTATATAAACAACGTCATTGGAAGCCTTACCTGTAAGGATCCAGGAATAAAATAAATCACATTTATATCTATCTAAACTTAATACTTGGATCAGTTCCAAGAGGTTTCTCTCTATTTCATTCCACGGACAAACTGTCCCTTTTATTATACAGCCTCATGATTGGGACCCAATTTGTAAAGATAATGCTCTCATTATGCACTATTATATTTTGAGGATATATATATCTTCACATCTGTACTCGGATACCTAAAGGTTCTGTTCAGATTCAGTTTTCTCTGTTAGACAGAAACATATGGTGTTCTTTTTTGAAGTTGTTATGTAAGAGATCGTAGTATTTTGTACTCTTTGATAGCTATGTTTTGGAGAATTGTGTTTTTATGATGAAAAATTCATCTCTGTATTTTTTTTTTCCTTTGTACTTCCACTGCCTTCACATGATTGTGAGGATTATGTATATGGGAAGCAGTTTTCGCTTGTATGGGTTTAATAAATTGAGATGTTATCATATTAAAAATACAGATAAATGCAGAACTAAGTAGTCTAAGACACCTTATGCATGGGTAAGGTGTTTGGTTTTTTTTAAGAGTCAAATAAAAATATCAGTAAGACTAAAATAAAATATCTACTTTTATGGTACATATATACTAAGAACCTTCCAGTGATAGATACATTTTTGGATAGATGACCTGGGAATATGTGTCAGAGTTACTGACCGTTGGTTCGCTTTGAGGTTGTTAACAGCTGTTCCCAACCCCAGCCACATCTTCCTTCTCTGGTATCTGTAAGGAAGAGTGTGACAGAGTGCAGATGAAACTGCTGCATTTGGGTTTGTTACTGACTTTGAGGCTGTGCTTAAATCCCCGTAGTCCAGGACAATACGTGTGTGTGTGAAGAAGAAGGTTGTGCAACATACATTTTGAACAGTGAGACAATGGTTTGAATATATCATTTTCCCCATCTTTTTTTGGTTTTAAATCTGTTATGGGAGAAGGTTTAAGGAGATGTGAAAAGGAGTGTCTGTAAGTGGAAAGAGATTGTTGAAAGAATGTAGCACGTAGCAGCCAGAGGGAAGACACAGACAGCTCAGTAGCTTGTTTTCTTTCTTATTAACAGTGATACTGCAATCACAGGACTAAAAACCCCACCTGAATTGCTGCACTGCCCACAATCATGTAGCAGGCTCTTACCTCTGAAGAGTTCCTGGAATATAAACTGCATTTATCTTCCCAGGACCCTCTAACACGTGTAAACTCCTTAGTCAAGGATGTAATCCACAACTATACAAACCAAAGGAAAACATCAGCAGAAATCAAGACCAGTATGCACTGTACCAGATGCCTAAACAGGAGATTAGTTAACCTACAGTTGTGTTCATTTCAAATATATGCCTTGCTATTGTGGACTCTGGGTAAATATACATCTAGCAGCTCAGTACTCACCATCTGTCTTTCGGGGACATACGGGTTGTCACTGTCCCCATACAGGTGCATACCTGCAGTTCACCGTCAGGCCCCAAGTAAGTATGTTTTTAATGGATGCTGGGGAAAAGGTAGTGCAGAAGCACTGGATATTGTAGGAACTTCTGGATCTACAGTCCCTTTGCAGTTTCATTAGCATAATTGGAACTGGAACTTACTTTAGTGCTCTCAAATTTGGGTTGATTATATAATTCGATGATAATAGTAATGCTTAGCACTTTAACAGTGCTTTACATGGTCAGAGATCTGTGCAAACATTAACTAAATAATCTTCACAGTGCCCCTGTGGGGTACTAATTAGAGATGAAAAAGGCCCATTACTGGATCATAAAATTCCATTCTTTTGCCAGGGCAGCATACATTCCTCCAGCAGAGGACATAGCAGGTACTAAACTACGGCTAACCTCTGTCTTTGCTCCTCTTGTGACATTACTTTGATCTGGGAATTCCCTGAGACTGTAAAGGGACTTAACAAAGTTTTTAAATAGTGTTGTAACTGAAGTGTTCCTTCTTGATGAAGGTAAAACAGACTTTTACTGTCCTTCTCCATGCCTACTTTTCAATGTCAGTGGAAAGCAGTGTGTTTGATTCTCCTCAAAAGGAATAAAGAAAAGGATGAAGCTGTTTAAATATGGATTAGCAATCTCTTTTTTAGAATAAAGAGTTAGGAAAGACTCCTGGCTCTCCAGAATAAAATCCTCTAATAATACCTGTCTGCCACCAGTTCAATGCTGAAGGTATAAAAGTAAGACATTTCATCAGTAACTATATAAAAGACCTTTCCATTACTCGATGCTTTGATACAAGCACCACTCAATGTTTATATCCTGTATTTCATCAGTTTTCCAAGGACAAAACACCTCTTCTAAATAAGTGCTGAAATCGTAGCCATAAGATGACTTTCAGCATGTTCAAGGCCATTTTGCTTTGTCTACATGAATATCCATGCACTAGGAAACTCTTTGAATGAATACAGGAAGCACAGGTCTCAGCAGCACGTGTGCTCTTGTTCTGATGCTTGTGGCCTTACCAATAGGTCTGCTGAGGGAGATGAGTCAGGGAAAGTTGAAGCAGTTATTGTTAGTCTGGTGCAGACCACTTCCCTGACCTGGCTCACCGCAGGGTTTGCACAAGAGCCGGGAGTGCCTGAGGAGCAGCCTCAGGAGTGTGAATCTGAGGTGACGGAATGAGGGGAGAAAGTAACATTTGGGGAGGTGGGAGACAGGCACGGTAAGCTTGCACCATTACATCTGATTTATTTTATAATAGTATACATAGGGAACCTTAATACAAATAAAGGGAAAAATACCTTTTACATAACTAACATAACTGGCCCATTTAACAACCATCGGTGTTGATTCAAAAAGGATTAAAGAGTGTCTTTTCTTTGCTCTTGGTCAGAGGATGAACTTCACACAAGCTTAGGCAAGTTTTTTAAATCAATGCTAATTTCTTAATGTTATGTGTTTAGTATAAAGAGGTTTAGATTACAACCTTTATCAATTAACACCTGGCTTCATGTCTGTCCATAGGAATTTCTTGAGCTTTTTTGCTTTTTACTGCTATTTTTTTTTTAAGTTTAAATAAGATATACTGTACACACTAGATAAATTTCTTCTGGAGATTGCTGCTTTCAGAGTATTAGGTTTTGACCCATATTAGCAACTCTGAAACTCCAGGAAGCCAGCTGTAGAAGTTGGATAACTAAGGCTCTTGGCTGGTAATTTTACAGGAAGACCAGGCTGGAAAGTGAGACAAGTGAAAACCAGAAAATTGAGGGCATTTATCTGACATATTGTTGTGCTGATAAGCATGAAAACCTTAAGTACTTCTTAGTTCTTTTACGTCATACTTTTCAAGTAGTATTCATTATAGAATCAGCTGAAATCATTCTAAGTGAGTGCAATAGTACTGTTTTAAACAAAAACCTTGGTTTTTCAATTATCACAGTTTTGCTGTGGTTTCATTATCGATCGAAAGCATAACTTCTTATCTGCTTTGGCGTAACATTGGAAACACCTGAACTATTAAGAATCAGGGGAAAAAAATCATACTTGAGTCACACTCAAAGTTAGTTATGGCTACTATGGTATTAGCTTCTATGTTTAATGTGAAATTCTCTTTCCCAAACACACTTGAGACCAAGAGCTCGTTTTTATCAATCAAGTTTTATTGAATTAATAATAACTGCAACTATCCTTTTCCAATGTTAACAGCTGTCTTGGTGCACTAATTATTGCTAAGTAGCTTTGAGTAGAAGCCAATCTTATTTGTGGCATAATTGTGGTTATTTTTCATTTTTAATATTAATGAATAATTTTAGAGAGTGTTGATTACCAAAAAAAAAAAAAAATGTAGAAAACTTGTTTGCTGAGCATGAACAGAGCAATTGCTTATGAATATTTCAATGCTGGTATAAACATTGTAAGGATACTGAAAAACATCTGTTTAAAGTAGATCAATGACAATAAAATATGCTTTTTATCTTTTTGAATGCATCTAGCTTTGAGTCAGCTAGAGATAAACACAATTTGAGGATGTGCTAGGTTGGAAAGGCCATTTACAAATAGTTTTTGCAAGAAAGAGTAGCCCTGATTTTAGACAGTACTTGTTTCAATTACTAAACGAAATGTCTGGAAGCCCTGACTAAAGGTAGAACATCACTGTGAAAAGCACTATTCAAACAGAACAAGATAGGCGGCATTTTTTGAAGAGCTTAAAATTTCAGTATTTGTAAACTTAAATACTTAAAATATATTAGCAAAATAAAAGGATTGTTGTCAGGTTATATGAAATATTTTAAATATGTTTGATGATCATTTATCACCTGTTTTTGATTATTTTAGAAATCACACTTTCAAACTCTTTTTGCAACCTTAATAAGAATCTCTAAAATAATGAAGCTGGAATTTGAATCACATAACCTCCGTATCTGCAAATTAGAATCACGGCAACAGTGTGTGGGAGCTGGCAACTAAAAAAAGGTAACAAAATGAGGTGGTGTCTTAATTCACCAAGTACATAATTGATAAAACTGTGAGTATAATTCAGGCCACCAAGCTGATGCTCTGGTGCGTTGCTCACTGGACTGCCTTGGCTAAGTTTAACATTTTAAGGTGGAGTTTTACTAATTTAGACGCCTTATTTCTTCAACAACTCAGAGGAACATGAGGATAGACACCTCTTTCTTAAACTATTCTTGTAGATACTAGAAGTAAATAGATTATAAGGGCCATGCCAATATTTTCCTTGGGAAAGGAAATTACTTTTGTTTCCTGTGAGCTTTGAGATAGTTAATTTGATAATAATAATGTGCAAGACAAACTTGGCCTTGCACTGGCACATGCAAGGTCATTCTGTGGGAAAAAAATTATACAGTAGTGATGCAATAACTGAAAAAATCAAATAAGTTTTGGGAAACTAAAATAAAATAATCGTTGTTGGAATTGGACCTTGATACTTTAGCTGATAAGGG
Organism: Bucorvus abyssinicus; assembly: GCA_009769605.1. Lineage (NCBI taxonomy): Eukaryota > Metazoa > Chordata > Aves > Bucerotiformes > Bucorvidae > Bucorvus > Bucorvus abyssinicus. Next base: position 13,241,924 of record CM020030.1, on the reverse strand, counting down.
CTACCATGATTTATAGAAGTACAAAATGAGTAATACCAAGGTCATATCTCTTTGTTCTGAACTTGAGTTTTGTTCTAAACTAGACTGGTCTTATTCAAAACACGGTTTAAATAATTGCCTACATTTTTTTGGAATATTTTCAGTATTTATAATAAGTTTATCATACCTGATGAATGAATTTAACCAAAAATAAATTCTGTGCCTCCTGTTATCAAATTATAGCCAACCTGCGGAACACCTGTGTAATCTTCAATAGGAGAAAAACTAAGGATCCTGGCTTCTAATTTCTGAAAAAAAATCCAGTCCTGAAGAATTTTCCATTTATATCCCTTCATACTTTTGCTGACTTTCATACTCCAGATTGTTCAATTTCTTTAATTTTCTGATTTGGTGATTGAATGGAAAAGAATACAAATTTGAATGGATCTATGCAGATATTTTAGGAAAGTGTCACAACTACAAGCAACAGGGTAAAAGTTGTTTAGTTTTCAAGGATCCATGGAATCTACTCTAATGGCCTACGTATATAAATCCACAGGAGTAAGAAAAAGATGAAATCTGATTATATACTGAATCTGATAAACTGAGTTCTGTAAATTCTTTTCACATGTACTGGAGGATGCACAACGGGAGGCAAAATTTCTAGAAGTTTGTTTAGCTTTTCTTTTTTGGTCCATATTTTTAAGTATATTTTAATGAATAATCTGAGGAAAAACTTATTAGTCAAGATGCTGAGGAGTATTTGCAATACAGGTCCCTTCTAATGGAGTAAAGGACAATTAAGAGTACTAAAGCAAACCTCCAAATATGAATTCTTCTACACCTTGCTTGCAACTTTGGTTTCTTAAATGTTTTGTGAATTTGTTTATAGTTTTCACGCCCTTTAGTTTTGTAGGACTGTTCAGATGAATATCTCTCTTGAATTTAGTAGCTGAATGGGCTTTGTAGCACATTTCACCTCTTGAACAAATGAATAAAAACCTAAAGATACTCTATTGTCATGCTCAGAATGATGCCTCCTTACATTATGTTGCATTAATATCCATTGCCATGGCTCTAAAAGTGTTAGTCTCAGAGGGCTATATATTACCTGAATATCCTGTGAAGGAGCAAGCTATTTCAATGTCTGATCTTTGATTGAGAAATCATGATAGCTATTCTTGACACCAGAAATCTGACAATCAAAACTCCTTCCTTCTCCCCTGAACATGAGATTTTGACCCAATGCCAGTATCTCAAAGCCTTCCTTCTCTCTGTATTACCCAACCTTGTATTGCAGTGTTGAGGAAAATCAGAACAAGTTTGAGTCCATCAGTGAGAAGGACTACTATATTTCTCTAAGAGCATAAATATCTGTCATTCTTAAAAGAAAAAATGTTTTGGATCAGGCTTTCACTTGAGAAAGTGCAGTTTATTCTCTGCAGATTCAGTTCTCTCTTCTAGGAGTTAATTAATGGGGATCCAGATCCAGCTTCATTAAAATTTCTCTTTGGTTTGGATTGTGATCAGCATTATAACAGTAAATGAGGGCAAAAGAGGAATGATTGAAGATATTGGTTAATCTGGATGGCTGCGCTGTCTGCTGGATTGTTTTGAGCAATCCAAAACATGTTTTCCGTCCCAAAGAACATATCTTGAAGTTACTTCTTTTAACAAGGAATCCAGAGTGCAGGGTTGAATCTGGTGTGGTAGAGCTTGTGATATGGTTTAATAGATCAAAAAATAATGAGCTCATCACCAAAAAAAATCTTTAATACTTTTTTTTTTTTTAAAATCAGTTAATTTGGAATGACAAGGGCCATGTTTCTTTCCATAACCTCTGGCTTATAAATCTTTAATCCTTCTCAGCTGAGTTCAGATTGGACAGTGCTGGTTTTAATTGAAATCTCACATTCCTCCAGACTCCTGGGTTATGCCAAAAGCATGACAGCTGATAATGTTCCTGCACGGCAGATACACAAAATAGCTGCAACTATGATTCTGTCACAGTGTGTAGGATGTGGTGCTGCAGGTAAAGTAGTTCAGTATAATATTTATTTCACTGTGTCTGAAAAGTTACACTTGAAATCACATCTGATAAATGATTATATTTTAGAAAAGTAAACAGTAAAAAAAGCATGTAGAATAGGAAGTGACCTGCACTGAAATTGCATTGCAAAGATGTCAGCATGGTATAGCACTTCAGTGATAAGTTATTTCCTGCCAGTGTTTATACATTCATCTTTTTTGCTTCTTAATAGAACTTCTAAAAGCTTTTTACTCTCTGACCTCCAGCTGTCAGTAGTGAACATCAACAGTATTTCATTGTTGGGGGTTATTTTTATTATAGCAATAATTGTGCAAACATATGTAGATTTGACATACTAAACAGATTTTTGAATTCCATTTTGTTCACCACTTAAGATAAATTCGCAGAAAGATCCACAGAGATTTAAGCCTTTTCTGTGGCTTGCCAAATATATTTTCTGTTCACTCCTGACAACTAAATGCTTCAAAAAAATTCACTCTTGGTTCTGCGGGGGTGGAGGAAATTTCTTACAAGAGTTTATGGCGACTGGGACTAGCAGCAAAGTCACTGCTGATATCACACATGCACAGATGTTTTAAGAAAAAAAAAATGCCTTGAAGCATGCATATAATTTTTAGCAACTGATGTGGTGGCAACCACTGAGAGCAAGATAAAATTTTAATGTATCTTTTTATATAACACAGCATTGACACATACTAAATTTGTGGTGGTATGATGGTAAACAAGGTTATTTGCCACACAGTACACAAACATGTCTTCATATATTTTCAGGCAGTCATATGTTGCTTGTAAGGATATTATTTTTTTTGTTATCCTAATGATTGCTCAGCCATTATCTTCTCTGAATATCCTAAATTATAGGCAACAAATGAGCTACGGGAAACATATCCTGTTCCCCAGGTCCCTGTTGGTGCATTTGCACAACTCTGACCTTAACCCGTGGTTTTGAAGAGCTGAACCATTGGCATGAAGTCCTGACTTTTCCCTTTTCAAACTGGAAAGGGCTTGCAAAAAGTAGCCATCTGGCTTTGGCATAACAGATTGAGATGTACCCTGTTCAACAAAAAGATGGCTGCCAGGTCTGGCTCAGCTGTGCAGTGTAATTAAAGGTCTCGGGAGTGAGCAAAAATTTCAAAGCCCAGGACTGGCTCCTGTTTATTTACATTAGCAATTTACTAAACCTCCTACCATAGGATTGTTTGGTTATGCTAGTGCTGTAAGAGATGCATAATAAGCTCAAATAAAAGACACCACCACTGACTGAACATCTAAGCCAGAAAAAAAAGTTACCATATACTGAATATTTCTAAATCTTTTCTTTGGTCTTTGGGTCTTCGTCATATGCAAATCACAGACTTAATGGTAAGGTTAATATGACAAAATTGGTCCTTGCCTTTTTTTTTTTTTTGGGGGGGGGTGAGGGGGGATAGAAGGTTACTAATGATTTTACTTTCCAAGAATGCTACAATCAGCCAGCACAACAAAAGCTGACTTTTGAATTGCCCTGCTTGTAAGTCTTCAGTTTGAAGGATAAGATAATGAAAATATTTTCAAGTATTAAGAGTTTACTTTTACTTATCTAAACTAAATTAAACTGAAGAAAGGTTGCAGAGAAAACCTCCCCCTGCCCTGCTCTTCCTTCTATTCAACTGAGAATATTTATCAAATGCCTTGATAATATAGGCATAGATATTACCTTTCCTTTTGGCTCCTCTTTTCCCAGTGGAATGAAAAGGCATCCTGTACTTTAAATATGTGATAGATGTCTGGAAACACAAAAACAGTTGATACTCAGAAGCTTTCCTTATTTTCTTATTTTCTTATTTCCTTCCAGTTAAATTCCAACCTTTCAAGTGAACAAAGGTAATTAACCAGATACTGACTACTCTCTGTGTTCTTATTGTGATCCTGGTAGAACTAATTTACCACTGACAGCACTAAAAGGATTCCCCATTTAGCTTGTTCTCCCATTCTCCTGATAACTCATTACTGAGCCCTGGCTTTGCTTAATGCCTGCAACACAAAGAGTAAATTGGTTTGCATAAATCATTCACTGCCTTCAAGGGACAAAATATTTTGGCACACTCTGAGTTTATATTTCCTTGATTTTCTTTTCAACGGCTTTAAAGGCCAATTTTACATCTTTCCCACAGGCACACCCTGTGTCTAGTTTGGTACAGCAAACACTGAATTTATGTTAAAGTAAGGCCATACCACTGAGCAAAGTGTTTGAATATAGTCTATCATGAAATAGAGTTGCACCCGTGGGATTCATCAATGACTGGAGCAGCCTGTTCACCAATGCGTTTAATGTAACAAACATTAACGATGATAACTTCTCTAAATGGAACACGCTGCACTTCCTTCTGGGTATTGTCAGCTCCTCAGAAAATCTCTGCATTTCCTATCTCAACATATCAGCTGTTTCTAATTTATGAATTTAAGTAAATTTTGAATAATACAGGCTGATGCTACCTGTTATATCAGAGAATGCATATAAAGCCCAATTAAAATTATGAGGGATTCTTGAAAAATATAATTAATCAGAATGAAAAGAAATGTATCACCATCATTGAGCAGAAGTTAGCTCAAGCTGAAGCTGCAAACATATTTTGGTGCATGTTAAAATCTTTACATTAAGTGGTTTTTTTATGACATGAAAGGCCTTTCAAATTTGTTTTTTTTTTTTGTAAAATTTGGCTAAATGAAGTTGAAACCAAACTGAGTTTCTCTCCTTTAGCCTCTGATATTCCTTACTTTTGTCTCATGTTTTTATTTTATTATTTCCCTTCCAAAAATATGGTGTCTCTTTTCCTTCCTGTACTGCTCATCTTGGTTTTGGCTTTGCTAGTCATTCTTCTGGTATTTGGGAGTAAGTTCTGCCTCTTCATAGTCCTTTAGGTTTAACTTGTCCTTTTTCTGACTTTTTTTTTAAAAAAACTCTGACACATAACTATGTCTGTCTTTTTTGTGTCTTTAGTGGTCACATTGCTCATATACTTCAGAAAAATACTTACACAAAACTTACATGCTGTTGGTAAGCTTATATTAGAATTCTGTGCAAGGAAATATTGATAAGAACCCTATTTATAATTAATACATGTCATGGGCCTCCAATCTGTTTGTACCCCCCAAATTACTTTCCCGCAGAAAAATGCATATGAGCGGACTCTGTGTGGTGATCAGGGATTTTCAGCTGTGTGATAGCTCCTGTCCTGTTCCAAGTTCCATCTTGACATCCCTATGAGATTACGGACATCTCCGTAATGTGCATGCACATCTACTGTACCGCACGTATGGAGCATGTCTGGAAACACTGGGTTTAGTATAGATGAGCTCCACAGAGTGTGCATGCAAATTTCTGTCTGCAATCTGAGAAAACCATTACCTCTGTCAGTTGATTTTTTCCTGTCATGTTGAGGTAGATGTTTGAATCTGAATTACAGGGTTCACATGACTTGACTCATCTCCATATGCGTGGGTGGGGATCACGAGATGTAGGGATACTATGAGATAGGATGTTGCCTAGCATAGTTTGGATTACTGAAGCTTCTAATTCATATATGTGCATTTTATTTAAATGGTGTTGAAACTTCGAAAAAGCTCAAGAACTGAGAAAAGAAACTTGAAAGAAGAGGGCCTGGAGCAATGTGATATAAAAGCTTAAGTATAGCTGCCTCCCATGATCAAATACACTCAGGCTCACATGGCACCACAGTGACAGCACTACCATTGTAAATTAAAGTACTAAAACAGTCATAGGTTCTCCTGGGGAAAAGAAATAAAAATGGAGTATGCTTTCAGCAGGAAAATACTTATTCAGGATCAGAATCTGGAGAATTGCCACAGGCAAATAAATTATACGTTCTCCTAAGACGTTTATGTTTGTCCACTAGGGCTAGTGAATTCCTCCACTTTCCGCTTTGCACTCTGAGTCAAATGCTGCAGATTTGGGGAACTGTGCAGCCATTGCCTTGCTGCTACAAACATTGGTTGTGTTATTGGGTACTTCATCTCAAGGCTGAAGGAGACGGAAGCATATTAGCAGCTAGTGCTCTAAAAGGCAACTGGAGCTATTTCTATGAAAACATATAAAGGAAAAAAATCTAAGCAATTCCAAGGACAATAAAAATAATGTATGAGCTATGCTGCCCCATTAGATGCCTTTTTTTGTTAGCTAAATAACAAGTTTATGCTTTACTGTTTCTGTTTGGTTTTACTTCCTCCCAGCCCATCAAGAAATCTGCTGACAAAAGGGAAGACATCTTTCTTTCTTCCCTAGGCATATGGCATAAGCCTTAAAGGGAGCATAAAGTAACTTCCAAATAATTTCTTAACAATACCTTGCACAGCATTAAAGAGTAGTGTGAGCCTCTGCCTGTCTCCCATCCCCAAAATTAACAACTTGTTAAAAAGAAAGCTCAAGAGATTTATGTCTTGGGTGCCTCTCATTTCATTCTTGTGGGCATCTGCCTACACGAGGAAAGCTGTATTCGTTACTGCGGTGATCCACCACTCATTTTGAATAGACAGCAAGCTTGAATGCTGGGCAGATTGAATTTTTTCCATCATCAAAACGAAACTTTTTAAATTGAGACTCAGTTATGCAGAAGTTTGTAAGTAACCTGAATGTCTGTCTGAAATGCAGAATATAAAGGAAAGCCCCCGCAAGGGCAGGGAAACTAGGGAAATAAAGGGGAAAACTGGGTTTTCCCTAAGCAGAACTAAAAATACTCACTGGTTTGGGTTTGGTTTTTTTTTCTTTTTTTCCTGAGTAACACAGTATACATTTGAAATGTCCAGGACAGAACACATTCACAGACAACTGTATGAAAGAACAACTCAATGAGGGCTCTCAGCCCACACTGCACATTGTGTGTAAAGGGCCCAATCCTGCAACAACTGAGGGTGGCTGAAAGGCTTTCAGGCTTTAGACTGTGACGGTGTACTAAGTCAACCACTCACAGGCTGAAACTGAAAGCAGACCTTGACATCTACTATAGTTGATCAGGTGAGAAATGTTTACTTTTTTGGAGATTTCGGTAATCATGTATTTTTATAGGCAATTTCTTACAGAACAGATTATTCCTATTTCAGAAAAAAATTAGGTTGTCAGATTTTTGTTGAAAGTGATCATACCTCCTCAGCCTGATGTTACAAAACACAAAAATGCTACCCTATGAGGGTGTAGGGAGGGCTGCTCCAGAAAGGGGAGAGTGAAGTTAACAGAATAAGGAGCCAAAAATCCAATAAATAAAGAGGGTCCTACCTGTTGGAGAAACTGTTAGCAGATGGTGAGGATCTTTACTGTCCTCTGAGATTTCTGAGACATTTTGAAGGTGCTGAAGAGGCTGAGAGAGCAGGTTTAAAATTTCTCCCAGCTTTTATCCTCATACATGTATTTTACAACATGCAGATCATCACAGGTATTTTTTAAATGTATGACCCTAAGTTTTTATAGGTAAATGCATGTAAAGACATGGCATCTGTTTACCTCACAGGCTGTAATGGCTCTGGAGAAAAGAGTTTCTACTGAGAAGGTTTGAACAGCTTTTCTATTACCTTTTATTCTTTTATGTAAAAACTAGACTGTGCTCTAGTAAAAATTCTAAAATATCAAAAAGAAGCAAAGTGACAACTACTACTCTCAAATGTTCTGAAAGTTATGCTGTCCCCGTCACTGCTGCCAGATTCACATGCCAACGAAAAGGTAATATTCTTTCTTTCAAACATTTCCGTTAATCAGCATAAAGCTTGAAATAAAAATTATATCTGATTCTTAGCCTTAGATCTTCACCTCCTTTCCTTGTCAGGTCCCTGCCATTACTTTAGAATGTTTAAATACAGATTAATAGAAAGAAGTCATGTCTATCCACTGCAATCATGTAGCTATTAGAAGAGCAAATAATATCTTAACAGCTCAAACAGAAGAATGCAGTTTTCAATTTAGGTGAAAACAGGGTATGACTACAATCTCACTGTTTATTTTGCTGAAGATTTGTAGTGGTAATTAAATGATGACTTCCAAGTAGTGCTGAGTATCCATGGAAATAAATAGAGCCTGACTTTATAGACACAGAGAAATTAAGGTATTTGTGGAGAGAGAATTTATTTATTTCTTAATTTAGCTTTTAATACTGCGATAATAGCTGTCTTATTTTAAATATTTGTTTACTTGCAAGTACTGTGTTTTCATTTTTGTTTTAGTAATGGGAATAAATCAGACCTCCAGGTGTTTAAAAAAACAGCCACAAAACTTCAATGGCTCTTTCGCACTGCACAGTGTCTTCATGGGATACTTTGAGCAGACTTCACGCTTATCCCTGACTCAGGTGTCCGTGAGTTTTCAGAACATCATTCTGTCAGGTTAACTCTCTTGTAATTGAAGAATAGCTGCTTTTCTCTCTGTTGCTCTCCTAGTTCTCTTCCCTGTACTTTGACCACTGTAGTAACAGGCATAGTCCTTGGATAATTGCATGCTCAGTACAACGGTATAAAATGGGAACTTTCTTTTGACTGGATTCTTCCACCTAACCTGATTTTTCATTAAAATGCTGTTCCTGTTTCAACTGGATAAGGCTGGGTTTGATTAGAAAACAGGACAAACTTCCATTTTATCCTAAAAATAAAACAAATAAACAAATAACAACAACCAAAAAAAAAACCAAAAAAAAACCCCAAACACTGAGAGAAGTGATAGTTTATGTTCAGTTCCAAATTTTATGCCTACTTTGGGTCACTGTTAGTGCCTCCAATTGCATATGGAGTGCTCCTGAGGGAAAATCCATTCTGTTCCTCAAATTAGCAAAGGAGAAAAAAGGAGCAGCTGTCTTATTTTTCTGGCTCCTGTCTGAATGTAAAGTGTCTAGGGTTTGTTGAGGCCGTTTTGGTATGATTGTTGTCCTGCTCTCATTTCTCATAATGAATATATATTAAACAGTGTTTCCAGATTCCTGGATAATCTCCAGTTTGGGGTTTTGGTAACTGCTTTTTTTTTTTTTTCCCCCCTCCCATTTTAAGACTACACTGACAGTATCTTTCAAAGCATTTGCAAAAGATATTTCTCCTTACAGCACTATCAAGGTTTAAGTTAAGTAACAAAGAATGAAAGTGGAAAACATGATGCTTAACCTAATAAAAGATGTCTACCTGTCTACATTGTCTGCACTTGTGTCTGGGGACAAGTTTTGTAAAGAACAGACAAGCTCTTTCTTTTTCTTTTTTTTCTTTTGCAAAAGGAGGTTCCCTTTTGTCTCCTGTTTCTTCAATGACTGTGAAAGGATACAGGGATTCCAAAGTAAACTAAGGCAAGTGTCAGGTAAAGGAGACCCTGACTAACAGCGGTTTGGTTAGAAAGCAGCGGCAAACACTGTATATCTTTACATGGATAATACAAACAGCAGAATGGCCCAGTTTTAAGGCCTGCCACTTAACACTCTTCCTATGCCCATAATTTACTTTCATCTACAAACAATCGTTGTTAGCAGTGATGCCCTAAATGCTTCAGATCAGACTCCTGATCTGATTTCACATTGTATTGGGAATGCATGAAGGTCACAGCTGAAGTGTTAGTACTTTAGCGTTTTTGATGGCTCGGTGTTTTCATCCTGAGAGTGTTATCCTATTTGGCCAAACAGTTGCACAGACGTAGTGCTGCTTATATGCAGTCTGCCTAATGGGTATTTCTGGGTGTTTCTTAGATACTTAGGAGACTGAAGTAGCAATACCAACTTCTCCCTGAGGTTCCAAATCACTACAGTGATGATGTTCCTTGGTAGATATGAATGACACTTCAGAGTCAGGGTGTGGTAAATGAGAAGTTTTCATTCCATAAAAAAAAAGGACAAGCTTTTGGGGATGAAAGTGAATACTATACAATTTCAAAATTATTTTTTCTTTGTTAAAAAAATAAATGTATAAAATATTTCAGTACAATCTTTATTAAAGGATAGTAAGTTCAAAGTTAATCAGATCGATTGTACATATGGAACTAATGGCAGTTAAATAGTTTTGAATGCTCTTGTTTTGTGTTTTGATCCTGTTTGTCTTCACATATCTAACTGCACATTTGCTGCCATGAGGGACCCCTGTGGCTCTAGCAATTATAAGAACAGTCAGAGCAGTAGATTTTCCAAGTTTTGAAGTGGGAGCTTTCATTTACATTTCTCCTTCATATCAACAAGCAATGCAGTTGTGGGAATATCTCTCTCATGTCTATGACCCATGAAATGACATTTATGATGGCATCAGACACATACAGAAGAGATATATCACTGGTTTTGTCTCTGAGATACCCCCCTTCTGTTTTCTCGTGGCATCATTCTGTAGGCTAAAACAAAGGACATCCTACACTGATTCTGCATGGCTGATCTTTAACTTCAGAAAAAGTTAACACACGGACTAAAGTGATTAAGAGAGCCAAGAGATGAGAATTCATTGTTTGCCACCTCTCCAGATGAGCCATTTCATAGTGCATCATGGAACGACTGTGGAAGCTGTAGCAGGTTACTGAGCAGTTGTAGAGGTTCTACTTGTTTTTAGTAATGCACAGATTTGTCTATAAAAAGTGGCATTTGGTCCTGTAAACCTTAATAAAGCCAAAGAATTTAGCTTTGCCATGTTTGACATAATGTGAAATAACAGCCTAAATCGCAAGAATGATATGAACAAGAATAGGTGGAATCATTACAGGTACGTTAATGCATGAGCTTAAAATTTCACATATTTCAGACATGTATCCTCAGATAGCAACCTTTTATTACTGAGGTCTCAAATACAAAGCTAAACAGTGATATCTCCTGATGAGAGTAATCAGCATTACACTTCCAAAGCAAGGGTTTTAATCTTAATCCTAATTCAATCAGAATAAAACCAACATAGTAATGTAATGTCAACTGTTTGTCCATGCGGAAGACTAAAGAGCACTTAAAAGTGGAATACCACATGGTGGGTGAGGGAAGAGTTTCATAGCTGTGGACTTATGTATCAGAATGCCAGCAATGTTCATACTGACTCCAGATACCTGGGCTATGCTACTTAAGAAAGCACAAATTATAATTAACCAGGTAGGGAAACAACCTTCAAGCTACACTCTGACTTAATTTCTGTGCAACAGTGTTGATTTTTCAAGAAAGGGCTGAATTCACCTTTTTTTTTTCCCAGAAATATTTTTCAAAACAGGGTTGTGAATGGCTGTGAAATTACTGAACAACACAGTGGGAAAAGATTCCTTTTAGTCTGCCTACTTCATTTTTGGGTGCGTAGCCTGCGATTTCCACGTCATCAGGAAACGTCATCAGGACAATTGATCTCGTTTTTTGCCTATTCAAATATACCTTATGCTCTGCTAGCAGCTTTCCCTCGCCCCCCCCCCACCCCCCGCCCCCAAGATTCTAGCTGCTCACAGCTGCTATCCTTTCTAGATGCTTGGCAGTCCCTTTTCTGTCACGCTGAGAACACACACCTGGTCATATTAACTGAGGGGCTACTGGACCCTTTGGAAGGATGACAACTAAGCACCAGCTATTCATCTGTCTATACTAAAGCAGTTTACCTACCTTTCATTCCTCTCCTCATCATTTCCTGAAACGCTTAAAGGAAAAAATGTGACCAAGAATGGGCTGCAGTAATTGTTCTGTTAGCCACAGCCTATTCCTAGCTGCCTTATTTCCACAGGGAGTTTGCAGCGTATGTGCACTAAGCCAACTGATTACTGGGAGAAAGTGGTCTTGCAGTGCTTGTACAGTATAGTTTAATTTGTACAAGTTAACCAGGCCCATAACTTCTGCTACTAAAGGCTGTTTACTTTGTATAGCTAGAAAGACTGGATGCAATTGTTCTGTTTTTTTCTAGGTCTTATACTATTTCTATTCCTACAGTGCTAGAGAATATTTACCTCAGTTTAAACTTTCCCTTAAAAACATCACATTTCTAACTCTCATCCCAATCACTCACTCACTTGTCAACTGTAAGCACCCCAGCCTGTCAGGGCTGATACGCAAGAAACGGGACAAGGATGCTATTTTAAGTCATAGTTAAAAAAATGACAGCTCAGGCCTCATCTTGAAATTTCAGGAAAATTTTATTACAATTTTTGGGTTCACTGAGTTGATTTTCTCTGCCCACTAATATCAATCAGTTGACTTAACTTTCTCTATTTTGTCAAATAGAGAAAAGGAAAAAAAAGCCAACAAAGTAGACCAATAAGATAACTATCTTATGCACTGTAGCTACAAGTATTTCACAGTCCGCTTCCCTAATGAGATTATGAGGCAACTGCTAAATCAGCTGGATGCTTTCTTTCTATCATGAAGTATTCATCACATTCGTAGTTTGCTCTTCTCAAAATTTTGCTTGGTAGCAAACCCTTATCTAAGCTGCAGCTGATCCTATGCTGCGAGCTGTTTCTCTTCTGTCACCTTTTCCTTACTTCTCACATTTCTGTCATGTTCTGTCAGCCATTCTGTACTCCACCAGTTGTTCCTTGCTGTCCCTTCCCTAATCGCTAGTTGCTCAGCAATCTGTCCTGACAACTGCAGTTTTACTATTAATTTCAGTTGATTCAGCTCTTGGAATACAAACTTCACTGAGGGTTGAAAAAGCCTGTACAACATCACTTATCCAACATCAACTGCTTTACTGGAAACCCAGTAAAGTTCAGTAAAACTTTTCGTTTTTCATAGTCCATAATTTTGCATCCACTGCACTATAGAACTGCTGATTAAGTTGAGCATTTACCTCAGAAAGAGACTGGTGAGTTGGCCTGTAGCTTCTCATTTTCTTACAGCTCCAGAATTTTCCCTGGTTAGCTATGGACCTTCTTTTCAATAACTGCTAAACACGGTAAAGCAGCACACGTTTAAAAAGGTCATGTTCTGTTAGTCATTTTCATTTATTTTCTTTTCTCTCTATCACATACCCACAGAGCACTCTTCTCAGGCTCCTACGCTGTCTGAAACTCTCCTGTGGTTTTCCTTCAGGATCCAACAATCAGGTTTAGTTGAGAATGTAGAATTTCCACTCTGCAATTGTACAACTACGGTAGTGTATGGAATAAGATGAACCCCATTTTCTAATTCCAGAATTAATCTTAGCCCATCAAAGTGCGAAATTTCTTTATCTGCCTGCTTCTTTGAATGATTTAATCCATTCAAAATTCAGAATACATTGGTCACAAAAATAGGATTCCATCCAGTAGTAGTTAGAAAAGCAGCATCAGAATAAATTACAAACCTACCAGATTTAGGCCACGCTCTCTGAATTCCTCCCTAATCTCAATTTAATCAATAGAGGGAAGGACTACATTAAGAATAGAAATAAAAATAGTTGGTCAAAATATTAAAAAGTGAGCAAGAGAAGGAATCCAATGCAGATGAATGAAACCATGAAGGAAGAAAAATCTCTATTTTAGGAATATTAAGCATGGCAATTCACTGTTGTATCTGATTGGTCATAACATCGCTATCCGTGGACAGCCAGTAACATTAGTCAGTTTAAGAGAAACAGAATCCAACAACATAGAACCATCATTCTCCTTTAACAGCTCGGTTCTCAGATAGCATTAGTACATATGCCCTAGCCATATGGATATCACAAAAACCAAGTTTGTCGTCCCACTAACAGTCAGCACAGCTTGGACTGAATAAAAGTAGTAACATGGTTCGCTGAGGAAACACATTCATTTTTGAAGGTCATCAGCTTTCTGCTGCAAATTTGTGTTGCCTGGGCTGTTCTGGGAAAATCATATTTGCCTTTCTGGAAAAAGATTAAGCACTTATTTTTCATGCAATTCCATAAAAGTCTCAGTAACTCCCATTACAGCTGTGATGTATCACAGACCTATTTGGTACTCCCTCTCAAACAGCCTCAAACCTTTAATGGATTAAGATATTTACAGTTCATCACACAGGAGTAAATTCCCTGTCTCTGCTGAAACTCAGAACTTGCTGCTGGGTATCATACACCTGGCTGTTTTCACACGCCATGTCCCCTGCACTGTTAGCTGGAGGTACTATTTTTTTCCTTTCTTTCTCAGTGAGAGATAATCTTCAGTTTCTGTGGATCTGTTTTCTTTGTGCTAGCACTAGACTGCACATGCTGTGAAGAACGTATTTGTTAAGACAACTTTGAAGTGAGAGGAAAGATTTTCTAAGCAAAAACTGGCAAATATGAGCCTCATATTCACAGTAATGACAGTGATGTTCTTTACCTCAAACAGTCTTCTTTTCCTGAGACATCTCATAATGCACGTACTTTCTAAAGGCATTGATTGGATCCACCTTTTTCTTGGTGTGACTTGGCTATGATAACTGCAGGTTATGGAAAATAATGCTGACACAGACAGCTGCTTCTCTCAGTCCTGAGGAAGCACAAAAGTGCCGGACTGCCTTTTCTTCAGCACTGACAGAGGGAGCATCTTATAACATGAGCTCAGGGTGGAGGAAGTCCTTGCAGAGAAAAAAATTATATTGTGCAAACTGCTATGTGCTGCTTTCATGCTAGGTAAGAAATAGTGACAAAAGAGATTGCATTACACTTTAGAGTGCTGATATTTAGCAATGGACAGACCCCTTGCTGATCAAGAAAAAGGTGTGCAGTGTTTTATAGCATCTTTCTAGCTGCTTTATTATCTTGAAGCAGGTGAGTCTTACCCAGAATCTGGTACCTTACAAGTAGTGTACTTGAAATGCAATTGAATAGATAGCATTTGTTGAACAAATACTGGCAAATGGATGTGGCTACCATTTGTGCCAGGGGTGCCTTGTAGCTTCTACAGTGAGAAATACTTGATGTAATTCTCTGAAGATCTGTCCTAGAACAAATTATTTAAGCCAGTTTGGTTTTAGTTCTGCTAGTAGTGAGTGCTATGCTCAGAACTGGAGTCTGGTATTCAAGAAGAGGTTTGGGATCATACATTCAAAGGGCAAGCGATGAATCTTCTGGTCTGAAATGACTGACAGCAGGCTGAGGCATTGAAGTTAGTAGAGACTTAGTAAAAGCTTCTTGGAAGGAAATCATACTTCTGGCAATTCTATGAGGGTGCCTTAAACACTTTAGTAAAGATCTGGTTGAAGCTGGCAGTAATATGGAAGTATGTTGAAAATCTCTGTCAAGGTATTGAAAGAAACTGCCTCATATGATGTCATTAATGTCTTGTAAAATGGAGTTTTGTGTTTAAGTAAAGCAATTCCTGCTGGACTATATGTATTTAAATTGATTGCTAGGCTAGCTGTGAAGACAAAATATCTCCTTGAAGAAATGTTACTTTTCATTCTTCGGAAAAACAGGAAGTCCATTCTTCAAATGTGCTTTCTTTTAACTCTAGCTGTGTTTTGCCAGGAGTTTACATGCACGGAAGGCTTGAGAATTGTGTTCACATAAAGTATATGTTGAGTTTTCCTTGGTGGCCAGTATTTTCCGCTCTCCTTACTCTCTGCATCTTCCTGAGCAATATAATCAGGGATGAAGTCACTACTTCTTGCCTGCTGGTCAATATCAAACAGTTCTGTTCAAATGGTTTTCTCTCTGGAACCTCTATATTTACTTTCACAAATTCTTTGCTTATTTTAGGGAAATGTTTCTTCTTTTAATTTTTCTTGGCCTTAAGTGCTCCTCCTTCAGCATCCAAGGAGAGACTAGGGACCCTGGCCACAACCAAGGAAGAGAGTTTTTTACTTTAGGCTAGACAAAAGGGCAAATATAGGACCACACACATTTATTCTTTCTTATATTCCTTGTGTCTCCCTTCTCTATCAGAAAAGATGCATCACTGCATCAACTCCAAGGCTTTGTCTCGTCATTATCCTCCCCACCCCAGAGACTGAGAGAATTGTCTCAGGATGTCCAGGGAGAGAAAGCAAGAGACATGGTCAATTGGTCACCCCCCAAGAGGACAATGCACTCACTTTGCCTTCTGGAACACAAGCTGGCTCCAGGACTCTTGCTTTATACATATACAACATAAACCACTCTGGAATTGTAATAATATCTCTCTGCTGCTTCACTAGCAGATTTAGTTTCTCATTCATCATATGAAATACTGTATTTGTTGAACTTACCTGTGACTGTTTGACTGGGTGCTGAGGTTATAAAAACTGCTTACCTGCACTTAATGAAGAGCATTTGCAGTCATTTTAAGAGTATCTTGGCTATTCAAGTCTTGTCTTCTGAATATATTGTGGGTATGGAACAAACAACTAGGAATTTTCCTTTAAAATTCCATCAGTGGCACAGTTCTCAAAAGTCACTAGTTTTCTGACAGTCCAGGAGTGCCATCCACAGGATGAAATTCATATTTTTGTGCCACTTAATTTCTTTGATGCAGTTGTTGGGGAAAAAAATAGTTTGGTTTTGTTTTGTTTTGTTTTGTTTTGTTTTGTTTTGTTTTGTTTTGTTTTGTTTTATAATAAGAAAATTCAATTCAACAATTTACTTTTGATATCACTTAATGACTTACATTACAACCAAACAGAAAAACTTTTCTCTTAGCTAATCTTCCCCTTTCTGCTAGAAACAGCTGACAGGCAAAAATGTGATTTAGAACTTTAAACAGTTGATAATTGGTTTTTAACAGTTTTAACAGTTTAAGGAATTTAACAGTTTAATTTAACAGTTTAAGTTTAATGGAAAGTTAATGGTACAAATGTACTAGAGTTTGTTCTGCGACCAAAATTGCTAGCTATTATATTTTTTATTTCAAAGACTGCCTGTTATGAGTTAACCCCAGCTGGCAACTAAGCACCACACAGCAGCTCACTCACCCTCAGTGGAATGGGTGAGAGAATCAGAAGAGCAAAAGTCAGAAAACACGGGTTGAGATAAAGACAGTTTAATAAGTAAAGCAAAAGCCACACATGCAACCAAAGCAACACAAGGAAATCACTCACCACTTCCCACCATCAGGCAGGTGTTCAGCCATCTCCAGGAAATCAGGGCTTCATCACGCATAACAGTGACTCAGGAAGACAAACATTATGACTCAGAACATTGCCCTCTTCCTTCTGATTCCCTCAGCTTTATATGTTGAGTATGATATCATATGGTACAAAATATCCCTTTGGTCAGTTGGGGTCAGCTGTCCCAGCTGTATCTCCTCTTGTGCACCCTCAGCCTACTTGCTGGTGGGATGGGATGAAAAGCAGAAAGGGCCTTGACTCTGTGTAAGCCCTGCTCAGCAACAGCTAAAACATATCTGTATTATCAACACAAATCCAAAACATAGCATCATACAAACTACTATGCAGAAAATTAACTTCATCTCACCCAAAACCAGGATAGTGTCTTATAATATTTATACAGAACATACTGCTGTATTTGTTCAAATCACTAAAGGAAATATCCCTTTGCTCAAGTAGAGTTCCCTGGATATTAAAACCATGAAATTCTGCATGTCTGTGTTATCTGGCTAAGATGCAAGTGTATAAAATTCAATTTCCCAAACTAAGGTGATATTCTCTGAGGTAACTGCTTAAATAAAAACCAGTAATTTCTTTGGGTATGCTCCATTATTGAGTCTGATAGTGTCTCAAGAAACTACAATGGGAATAAAAGAAAGGATGGGGATCTTGTTAAATGTAGGAAGAAAAATTTATCTCTTATGTTGAGGGAAATCTGCAAGTGGAATGGAATATGTCTTTTAAAAGGTAACTGTCCAGAAACTATCATAAATCCTCTGTTCATCTTTCAAAATACCTGTGAGTTAATATTTCTTTGAGTATTTTCATAGTGCGAGTCCACATACAGAAATTACTTAAAACTATATTTTTTTCAACATGAGAAACAACTGAAGTGCTGTTTCATATTTTTGCCCAGTGTTAGCAGCCACAGTGACAAAATCAGGCTTCGGCGGGGAGTCATAAATTATTTTGAGTGGTCTTGTACCATTAGTGATATTTGTAACATAGTTCTGGAATTGCTGGCTTGAAATTTTTGTGAGCCTTCTGCTATTAGTTGCAATGAAACAAGAGATGGGCAGCTGCTCAAGGTCTCCTTATCAGAAAAATCTTTCCTTGTGTTTTCCTTTCCCTACTCTCCTTCCCCCATTACTGTTTTCTATGCCTATTGGGATTTACCAACTCACTCTAAACACACTTTCTTTCCTCCCCTCTGTGCCTATTAGTCTGTGTCACTCCCTTTTCTGTTTCTGCTTACCACAAGGCTATGTGCTGCTCTGAAGAAGTAGGTATGAAAATATGATGAATGACCTCAGGTCAGTACTTTCTAAACCTGCTTGTCCATTTAGTTGACGTTGAATGTACTTTATCTTAGTACAATTGCTAACACAGTAAGTGTAATTATCTCCCCACCGTCTGAATTTTTCCTATACTGTATGCTTTTTAGGTAGTTAGGTTCAAGAGCATGAATTTTGTTTCCAGTCCACAAAATATGTTCCAAAACGTTCCAAAGCAGAAGTGATTTTGATCCAGATATCATTTTGTTTTGAGAAGGGAGTGGGATTGATTTGGTTAGAATGTTTTTTCAAAAGATAAACCAGGGAAGCAAAAGACCAATAAGCATTTTGGCTGCCCAGTATACCTTGCAGAATTAACCTTCTGTGATTAACCTTCTGTGCTCTCAGCCGAAAGTAAAGTTGAATGGGATGGAATTCCGTAAGTGCAATTGTGCATGCATGTAGAAATACAGTTATTAGGACTAACCCAAGAATACACTGTCCAGACAGTCTGATTCCTAGCTGAAACTGCAGGAATGGTAATTTCAGATTTGTTTATTAGGCAAAAATTAATCAGAAAAGAATGCAGAAAAAGTCACTATTGGTCCCATAATTTTATGGTGCAGAGAAGTATTTCAGAATGTTCTCCCTGCGAAGTGTGACCCAGAAATCTATGCTATTTTTTTTTATTTGTCGGACTGCTGGTTACCATTGCACAGGTCAGTACTTAAATAATGCATCACTTCAAGGGTTACTCTCCTTGCTTCATTTTTCACAGAGAATAAGTTCTGGTATCACAGGAGCTCTTTGTTTATGCTATTAATCTCTATTAAGTTCACTGCTGAAAATGGAGAATAATCCTGGATTGTGAAGAAATAAATGTCTCAACAGTTTTATGTATTTTTCTGGGCTTCAGATATCTTCCAGCTTTTTTTTCCCTTGAAAAATCTCTGTAATGTTTACTTACTAGACTAGCAACTTCTCAGATCTGATTGTTTCTTTCTACAACCTCTACAGCTGTATTCTTTGACACCCAGTTTGTTTAGAAGTATTAATATCTTATCGTCTTGCCATGAACAAGTATTAAGCAGAGCAAAATATCTCTTTTGCTCTTTGTTTTCCTATGTTTGTCGTTATTGACAGTATCATACTTAGCCTGGAGATTTTTGTAGCTTTGGAGCTCTCTTTCTGTATTTGTGAAGTATTTACTACAATGGGATCTTGGCCCATAATTAAAGATGAAAATAACTATAGTAATATAGGTGACAGCTAACACTAATAAACCAACTATTCCGAAAAATAGGTACCTCTTCCGGGATCGTAAGGGAAGACTAGAAAGAGTGAAATATAACTATTCATAGGTACAAGACTTACATCAAAGGTGCTCTGAGATACTCAGATACTATATTCTATATGAAGAATGTATAGGGGCTAAGAGAACAGCATATCTTCTGTTATATCACCAGTACACACTAAAATGGTTTACTATCATTTTAACATACAGAACATAACCTCTTAGGATTCTGCCAGCCTTGAGTTTCTGAGGAAGCCGCATTTATTGCCTGATCAAATATTAATATGATGAGAGGTCACGATCTTTTCTGAAATCCCATTAGTAACTTGTGTACTGGGGGGCAGCTCCAGCATTATTTTTAAACTTGGCCACTTTGAAAATTCTTGTCTAAGATACCTATAAATATTACATATCTCAGGCCCAGCCCAAAAACATCACATTCCCTCTGAGTTTCTTGTCTTGATTAAAAACAGACTGTGAATGGTGGAGGAGGTGTGATTTGCTCAGACTTCTTTTTCAGGAGAGCTCAAAATATTATGGAACAGAAATGCTGATGACTTTCAAAAGGTCTTATTTGAGAGTTAATCTTCAAAACTGACCTTCCCAAACCTGATATGGGAGATGACCTCATTGAATATTAACCAGTTTCTGAAGTAAGGGCAGGGACTGCTGGGTAAGGTCTAAAGTTGCAAGGGATTGTCATCTTTGTTCACAGGGCTTAAGGCTGAGTAAATGACCAGGAAAAGTAAAAAAGAAATTGCCCATTAGACCAAGGACAGACTTACTCTACAGGAAGTAAGGAGCAGTGTGCATTATAAGCACGTTTAACAGGTTGCTTGGGAACCATCTCAGACTTTTATAATGTGATATGCCAACCTTTGTGCAAATTTGTGCAACACCAACCTGGAGGCAGCTGTTCCAAGAGCTCCTTATCTTTCCACCTAGTCTATGAATGCAACAATCATTAACAACTTTACTGACCCCATGTCTCTTGCTGCTAATGTTAACTAATAATAAAGTTAATCTGAACTTTCATAGTATTACAGTTTGTTCTAAGCACAGTGTACCATCTATGCAACACAGGAATGTGAGGTCCTATTTTACAGAGCATTATTGTCACGGTCCATTTGAATATCTCAAATTTACAGGACAATATAGTCTATAAATTAAGCTTTATTTTATGAGCACAACAGAAAAATAAAATTAAACAAGACAAACAGTGTCTCAGTTAACAGTTCCCTTCATACAGACTAGTCTAACGTGAATTCACTAATTCATTATTTCTTTAATTTGTGAATTCTCTTACAAGTTCTCTAATTCCTAACTTGGATTTCTGTGATCAAAGTGTTTACCTAGCCAATGGTGAGAGTAGTCATTCTACCTCCTCCTCCCCTGTGTCACTTCAGGAAGCATGAAAACCTCAGCAGTTGGGCTGCTGTTGGATCTGCTTCAAGAGCTTTTTGGGGTAAGCTGATTTATTTATACCTTCCAGTTCAGAAGTTTAGTCTATACCATATCCATTATTTAGTGGATTCTGAAGAAACTTCCAGACAATTACTATGCAAGAACGCAGGAGGTGATATCTGCAGGAGACCGCAAGCTGCTGGTGGTAATGGCTGCATAGTGGCCTCTATCCCTTCCCGTCCATTGCAGCCAGCCAATGTGTTGCTCTGGTTTTGACCTAATGGTGCTGCACATGGCATATAGCAGGTATTAGTTGTGTGTTAGACCAAAACTGAAGCCCGAGTTGATTGAACAGTCAGGAGTTCTGCACTCATGATGTGTTTCAGTAGCCCAGATCCTGGAAAGAGAGAACTCACAAGTTGTCTTGAATACTACCTAATAAAATGTAATGTCTAAGGAATGCAGAGAGTAAGAACATTCAGTCAGGAGACAAGACTAACTAAAAAAAACCCGGAAGTGTTAGGCAAAAAAAAAAAAAAAAAAGAGGACCATATTTCTTTTGGAAAGTAGTCTTGAATTTTAATGGAAACAAAAGTGGTGAAAATTTTTGTGAAAAATATAAAATATTTAACTGGAAAACTTCCATACAAAATCCAGGGTCTTGCCAAGCTGAAAACCTGACTGAAATGCGAAGATATGATTGACCTTTTCCAGAAGTCATAGAACCATTCATAGAATTGCTTAGGTCATAAAAAAGACTTTTAAGACCATCAAATCCAACCATTAACCTAGCACTTCCAAGGTATCAAATTGCATAGCTCATTCCTATTGCACATATTTAGTTTCAGTACTAGAGGAAAGGAATATTCTTTATTTTCTATTCACTACTGTGCATTTTGTAATGTTTAGTATTTCTTATGCCTGATACAATATCCTTGCGTTTATCTGTAGTATCGAGGAAAAATGTGAAGTTACATGAAGTTGGATGAAATTAAATAAAGTTTTTGTTTGTCTATTTTCCTCAAGTCCCATGTTACGGTGCAGAAGCCTTAAATTAAATTAAAGAAATTTTTTTTTAAAGTGATTCGTGGACATCACAATATGCAGAGAGTTTGAAATCATAGAAAATCTTCCTCTTGTATCCCAGAGGGATGTGTGTCTTTGGTGCACTTTTATGCAGTTGGTGAAGAGTATTTTTTCTTATGAAAAAGAATTTCTTCTGAATTCTGACTGGCATTAGCAGAGTAGTAGGGAAGGATGGGAAAGCCATGAAATACTGGAACACTGTCAAGAATGCTAACTTAAAGTGTGTTTGAGATCCATCAGTTAGATATGTGCACATCTAACATAAAACTTACTAATTCTGTATAAACCTATATTTTGCTCATTCTATTCAGTAACACTAAAGCCTGTCTTCTGTAAGGTATCAATGTTAGTAATATTATCTGTCCATCTGGACATCTTAGTAAAGAAAGAGAGAAAGTTAGTTTGATGAGACTTAATTTCTATGAATATAGATGCAACTGGCATTGAAGATCATCAGGCTATTCAAGGTGCCCCTAAAGAATCAACAGCCAAAGAGACTCAGCAGACAGCGTCAGTGCACTTCTATTTATGCTGACATTACATTTCCAGAAAGAATTCATGTGGCAGCTGTGGAAAAAAGTCTGAAATTCTGTAACTGGTAGACTAAATTTGAGATTACATTTGAAAATAAATTTGTAACTAAATTTGTAATTATTGTGAAAATGCCCATCTGGCGGCCTTTGGCTTTTCAGATACTTAGCAAGAGTGTATGTTAGAAGGTATATCATATCCTCCATTATTTTGCATGAAAAACCTAGGTAGTTGTTTGTAAATTATTATCACCTTGTATGAACTTCATGTTACTAGTGGTCTTTGGAGTGGAGATTATAAAAGAATGTGCTTTATTGAAGGATAGCTCAATCATCACCACATTCTTGCTGAGTGCCTGAGATAACACTTTTGGTTTTACTGCAGTCATAGACAAACAATTTTTACCTTCCAGTGGTTCCTCAGTTAAAGTACCATACTTCCCAAATTCTAATGGGAAAAATAGTCTATCTTACATAACACCATTTTCTGTGTCTATGGGTTGAAATGAAACAAATGAACTGAAAACCTGAATATGTTGTTAGCTATTATAATGCTTTCTCTACTCAAATAAGAGTTCAGAAGGACATTCTGTTCTTCCATAGACCACATAGGAGGGCCTGTATGTGGTGTATTAGCCTCACATGCTTTGGAAGTGCCTAAAAGAATGCCAGATAGCCACTTCAGCCTCTTCAAAAACAAAACAGTTTCAGAATTAGTATTCAAATACAGTATTCTGTAACTGAGATGTCATAACTGGTCCAGGCAATTCTGACCCAGGAAAGTTGGAATGACAGCCGGACAATGACTGCTTAGAACTTCTACAACAGGAGCTGCAGATGTCTGTTACCATGGGCAATGCCAATGTATGTTTTCTTCACAGACTGGTTACTTACCTTTTTAAGACAAGTCCATTGTTGCCATCCCTTTTCTACAATTGGAAGGCTCTCTCAGAAAGTAAAGTCTATGCTAGTTAAAAACTTTCTGTTAATTTTAGTGTATGAATATTCACAGACAGTTCCTACCTGTTTCCATTTATATGGATGAAAGATCGTTATTTGTCCTGCAGTGGCCACAGGCTGATCAAAGTAAATATTTTTTACATAGTTAGAGGTAGCTTAGTGAGTAATCTTCATATCAGAAGACTTGGAGTCCTTCATTGAATGATTGGGGGGGAGGGGAGAGGGGAAGAAAGGAAGGGGAAGAGTTTTCCCAACTTAAATAGCGTCACTTAAGCAAGGGAAACGCAAAATAATGTCCTTTTTTCCACTCTGAGCTAATTAATTCTTCTTGATTCATTACTGACTGTATGTGCTAAATCTTCTCTTCCAAAGACTTTCTTTAAAAAAGATAATAAACCTATCACTTTCCACATGGACATCTTCTGGATCCACTGATGGGAGTAGGCTCACTGTGAAAGAAAAGCTGTTCCTGTTGCGTCACAAAAGGTGGGTTTAAATGAGAGAAGAATATTTTTTTCATTCTACTTTTAGTTCCTAACCTTAACAGAAATCAACTTTCCAGTATAAAAGCAGGTATCTCTGGTGTTTCTTCAGTTTTTCTGCTGATTTCTAGAAAACATTAAAGTGAGTTGGTGTTCTAATGATTAGTTCAGTAATTAAAATAGACATAAACTATATTTGGAACAGAATATTTTCTTACTGCAGCCAATGAAATATTCTTTTTTAATGACCACTGAGCATATTATCATAAAGTATACATTATGTTTAGAGATAGCACAAACAAAAAATGGCAACGGTCATTACTGGGTGAGCCTTAGGACAACCTCACGTAACCTACTTAGAATTGTCATAATACCTTTTCTTATGGGTGTTATTTGCACTGCCCGGCTCATGCAGGGTTGATCTGGGTTGCCCTTGGCCTGAGCAGGACCAAGCTGGGTTTATGAGATGCCCTGTGGTCTGTCTGAGCTCCAGCTTTGCAAGTGCTGCTGGGGAAGGGGCTGACACCCCAGGCAGTCCCTGCCCGACAGATGGCCTTGGGGATGTTGGGGAGCTGCAGGGCAGCTTTCACCCCTTCCCTGGGGGCAGGGGAAAGAAGCAGGTGGGGAAAAGAAAATCCATTATCGTCATCAGCCTCCTGAGAAGAATTTGGGATGCTGATGTTGCCCTGCATGTGTCTGCTTTAAGAAAACTGTCACCATTGACCCCAGCAGCCAGAGGACAGGAGCGCACAACACATAGAGGCATAAGTAACAAGTAAGTTTTCCTGTAGAGTTGTTGGAAGGGTATTATTGTCAGTGGGTTTTTTCTTTACTAGTTTGAATTATGAGTGTTAGTATTTTGTAACTACTGCTTCATTTTTATTAGTGTTAGAATTTTATTAGACTAGCAATAAATTCTTGGCTCTGTGTATAAGGTGTTGTCCCTTCCACCCATAACTAGATTTTTAACAGTGTACACTGCCATTCATACTGAAGCTGTGCGCAAAGCAATAAGCAAAAGCCTCTACACATTTACTTTCAAGTCACAGCAAATTCTGAGGCAAAATCAAGGCATAGCACGACATATGCAGTAAGAGATTAAGATAGGGAGATGAGTGTATATGAAACTTTAAAAGAATTTATATGTGCTGGTGGAACCTACAGCTGTATCAGCAGATTCCACTTGCCTTCATTGCAAGAAAAGTTGGACACTACTTTGAAATAAGGCTGAAACAATAGAAGAGTAAGAAGAAGACACAAGCAGATACCCGAGTTACAGAGATACTGTTTATAAACAGACAGCTTTTTTTCCTCTCATTTTGCTTCAAGTCAAAGCCTTTGTTGTTGATGATGTTGTTGCAGTTTGACTCTAGAAGGCTGGAGTCTCCGAAAGGGTTTTTTTCCTTTCGTGACTTTTTGTAGCCTCGGGGAGCATGTGAGCACCCGAGGGTTACACAAAGGAGTTTAAGTGGTTCATTAAGGCAAAGAAAACACAAGTGAATCACAGGTTTTAAATTCAAGGGGTGGAACAGGATCGGTTTAATGCTTAACATAATTAAAACCCAAAATCAATCCTGTAAACTCAAACAGGACTGATTTGAAAAGGAGAGAGAGATGAGAGGGATTAATAAATACATAAGTAGGTATATACAGATACATTCCCTCCCCCCCCGTGATGAATCCACATTTTTGGTAACAAGTGGAAAATAAGAAACAAAGTGATGTAATAAGAGTACAACTGGAGAAATTCGACAAATTCTCCCTAGAAATGTTTTTTCAAGCAGCAATTTAATCTGGCAATTAAAATAAACAAACTAACTAGATCTATCAGTTCACAAACAGGTCTTTCTTATTCTTGTAATTAATACCCTTTTTTGAAACTTATGTTACTGGATCAGAGTTTCAGGATCAGAACACTTTCTCCAGGACAGCTCTCATTCTGTTGTGCCCAGGAATAATGATTTACATTGAAATCTCCACTGTCATATTCAACCTCGTTTCTACACTCTTGATGCACTTGGTTGGACTTTGTCAAAAATCCTGTAAACTACATTAAATTACGCATAAAATCACCTCCGCACTGGAGATGTTAACATCTTAGAAAGCCTTTTGGGATATTTCTGGGCTTTGTAAAGAAGATTTCCATGCAGAAAAAAAATTCAAGCTTTTTTTTCAATGCTGGAAAGTCTGAGTGATTATAATCCATTGTACTCCCCTTAAAATAGAACCTAAGAAATACTTGTCTCATCCTAATGTGCAGTACTGAAGATGAGAATTAATGCTGAAACAAAGCTATCTCTATTTGTCCAGATATAAAAGTGCGCTAGCTTTTACTTCTTTTTTTATCTTTCTTAAACCGAAAGGCTTCAACAAAATTAATCTGAATTAATTTTTGTTGGTATGTTACTTTATTTTCAAGGATTTGGGTACAAGGTAAATCTTGCAGATACATAGGTTTATGTGTTACTGAAGAATTCATACCCAAGGATTTCATGCAGCCATCTGGAATGTGTTGCTTTTCCTGATATTTTTACGAAGAGGAGATCATTTTATCAAGAAGTGGAATTGTTCTTGCACAGTGTAAGATGTGATCACCAGTTTCCAAGTGAATGAAAGAACCAAATACGGCAACTACTCAGAGACTAAAATGTAACTCTTAAAGCATAAGTGGAACTAATTCTGGTAACTGCAACTTTTCTCAGAAGCAAAGCTTGTTTGCAGCAGTTTTCTAAAATTTCATAGGTGCAACAATAACAACAAACCAGCCACAACAGTGCTCTGGAGCAGGAAATCAAGGCTGTCACTTTCAGAAATATGTTGTTAAATTCTTCCATTTTTGTGTAGCTCAAACTGAAATCTATCTATCTTCTAGCAAAGTTGCGTAGACTCAATATAGTCAAAATCAGGGCAAACCCGTGAATTGTTGAAGCACCCCTAAAAAGCATGCGTATGTAATGTATATCTGCCTATCCACTGGATCATTAACCTACATCCAGAACATAGCTCACCGTGGGAACGTTTCTGTGTGTTTTCCCTATTCTAAGGTGTTGCTGCAATACTAGGAACAGCACTAAAGGTGCTCTTTTCAGAGTTTCACCCTGAAACCCAGGTTCCTTACGCTTGCCTTTTTTCCTTCCAAATAGCTGAGGAAAACACAGGATTTTTCGAAGAGCAACACTACCCTCCACTGGCCAGATTAATCCTTCACAGAGGTTAAGGCTTAGTTTTAACTTCCAACACTTGGAAGCGGTTTAATTGAAAAGCAGCACCTAGAATCGCACTGCCAGCAGAACACATGTGCATGGGCTTGAATACGAATAATGACAACCCTTTTTCCGTTGTTGTTGTTGGATTCTTTGTTTACAGAAATCTGTAAAATATTTCTATGCAGGATTACGAATCAGTGCAAAATAAAAATTTGTCTTTGGTAAGTTATAAACACTCCAGTGTCAGTAAAGATGGGTTCACTTGCTCCATGTCTCTTTTACTGTCTCATGAGTTTTATTCACTGTCTCATGCGTTTTCAACTCCAAAATGATGCATTTAATGAGGACTTGCAGTTAATCTATTTAGAATAAAATATTCAACTTTTTGAGCTATTAATGTTTTAGTCAGTGGATGAAGCACAGTAGATGCTCAGATAAATAGCAAAAATACTCCTATTTGAAGCCGATCAGAAAGAAATAGGAGAATAAAAAAATGTATATTTTAACTTTGTGTATATACAACTATGTTTACATAGAAATGATGTTGTTAAACAATCGTTTCTGCTTAAATATAATCCTTATGAAACCCTTTCAGAGGCATTCTTCCAGTTACCAGATCAGTGATGGCAGCCTTCTGAGAATGAATTCTCAAAAGCTTTGCATCCACATTGCAAAAATTTTATTGTGAGAGATATTAATGTAAAACACAACCAGAAGTCGACATAAGTCAAAACATCTGACTGACCCCATCTACAATCTCTGATATCCTAGGAAAAAAAAAAAGATTGAATTTGATTGAATTGTTCCTGAAATGTCCATGTTCTACCTTCGTTATTTTCCTAACGTGTTTCATTTAGGATGTTTGCAACTGGTTAGAGGGGGTTTTCCATTGTTTTTTGGATGTGAGTCCCGGGAATTGAACCTGCTCTGATAGATTTGTGGTTTTCAGACAGATCTTTCGTCCTTTTTGTAAATTTATTACATGGTAGCCTTTCTGCAGTCTTTTAGCATTTGTATTTTAAGAATCCTTTAGAGAAATGTTTTGGTTTTTTTTCAAGTACCTTAAGAAAAATTTCCTCAGATCCAGTTAGTTGAAAACATCTAATTAATCCAAACTACTCTCTAACCTTTTCTTTCTGCCCTCCCCATGCTTCAGGCTGAGGCTTTGACCCACTCTTGATAATATGCATTTCTTTAGCCACATGAACATGACTGAAATTTCTAATAGAGGAGTAATATTTACTCCTTTGTTCTTTTTATTGGCACATCTTCCCTTACAAGTGTATTTTTCAAGTTCTAATGTCATTTTTACACTTGTATAATCCCCCTGAATCAACCGAAATTTTTCAGAGGGAGGAATTTTTACTCCCTTTGTTCTTCATTTAGATGCTGACTTGACTTTACCAGATCTATGCCAGTATCAAGATGGATGGAATTCCTGACTGTGGCATAAACTTGTGTTTCTCGCCCACCCAGATCCCAGCTTTTTTACATTAAGAAAAAATAAACAAACACATCATATATGATCTGTATCTTCAGATGGATCTTTAAGTCTGCCATTATCATATCACTGTCTTCTAGTACCTTAGTTTTCTTGACAGATTTCCACTTCCCCCTGCCCATCTTCTCAAAAGATATAAATATGAAAACTTTTCTTCCCATGTTCTCTATTTTAATTTACTCAGTCACGCTGGCTGCGTATTACAGATTTGAGCAAAATATATTAGAACATGCTTAGCTTTAAGCACAGGTTTCCATGCTTTACTGAATCAAAGATAAAATTATGAATCAAGTTTAATTTTCTCTTGACGATTTTCCAAATGTTGTGACAATATGTTTTCCTCAACAACTATTTTGCTTAGTATTCATGAACGTGCAAGAAATTTCAAAACTATTCTCAAGCTGATCACTAGCTTATCCCACCTAAACACTTTTTAAAACATGGGACTAAACTTCACTGCTTTTTAAGAAGACTGATTAGTCAAAATAATTAATTAAGATGGCTTAGCCTCTTTAATATTGACAGTTCAAAAAGTAGCTGACACTACAAATACAGTAACTGAACCACATGTTTTATGGATTGTTAGAAAATTACTTTTAATATGTTTTCTTAATTAAATATGTATTTGAGAAGATGTATTTCCTCGTAGATTGAAAATAGCACTGAAATCTGGGATCTTTACAGTGAATTTAGATTTTAATTAACTTCTATAAATATGTAATGCAACAAGATTCAAATGCATATGATTTTTTTATATATGTATTTTTTAAGATATAGTCACCATTCTGTGATCTGCTTGACAATCAGCTGACATCAGTTATGGCAGCAATGGTGATGTCAGTCAGTCTTTCCATTGGAGTGGGCTTTGTATCAGGCCTGTTAGCAACAATTTCCAGCTATGATCAACTGGATTTCTAAGTGTTAGTTGACATAATTCCTAAAAAAAGCAATGGGCTATTCCTAAAGAAACAAACGCATTACACCCCCAAGCTTAGCTGATCCTTCCAGATACTAGAACAAGTAACCTAATTATCTTTATCTGTCCATTTTGGGTGATAAAAGGGACATATCCCCTTGCTATCTAAATGCCAGTATACAAGAAAAGACCTAATGAAGCTGAACCCACAGCTTCAGGAAAGAACATTTCAGTTCTATTATTCTGCAAAATTGCAAGAGGACTAACACAGCCTGGGGAAGACTGTAAAATGAATTATCCTTAACTGCACTTTCCCTTATGGCCTGAATCCAAAGCAAAGCACTTTCTTTTTATTCTCTATAAATATCTTTTCCTGTCATCCCCTGGTTTATTTTACTTCAGGGACATGATCAGCTTTTATCTGCTTTTAAAGATCCATTTCTGACAGCAGATATCGGCATTTGGAACCTTTTGCCTTCACTATCACTTTAGACTTTTTGTGCCATGAAATTGGTCTTTTTTTTCCTTTTCAGTTTGCAGATAGTGAAAGATGATGCATCAGTCTCCTTGATGCTTACCATCGGGCACCAAGAAATGACCAGGCAAAAAGTCAAGTCTGAATACAATCAACACAGAGACAAAACAATTCAGCAATGTTGTTTCTTCCTCAACGTTTCATTTAGCTAGAATTTCATATTGACTTTTCAAATTAGAAAAGACCAACTCTGCAAAACCAAAAGCTAAAGTCCTCCTTTACTGTGGATGGAGGACACACTCTGTCATTAGTTTAGACACCTTGCATACTGTGATGTCTAAGGTCAAAGGAGCAATGAACTATTCAGGTTTCTTGCAGGGCTGCCACTCTCTGGTTCCCTATACAGTCCAGCAAATTGATCCTGAATAATGACCCTGAATTTGTCTCTTTTATCCATGCTACTTAACCTATGTATCTGTTCATCAGCACCAGAATCCCCTGGATCATCTACCATACATTTGATGTTGGTAGGCAGTATGAGGAGTCCTTGTGCTGTGTGCAGTTCAGGGGTATGGAGTGAAAGATTAATGCTTTCTGACCCCTATTCAGCTGCGGCTGGCATAGCAGAGCCAGTGCAAGGAGGGCAATTTTAATCTCATACAGCCCAGTGGAAAAAAATTTTTTTTAGAGAACCCAGGAAGCACTCAGAAACTATAGAAGTTGTCTGACTCAGAGAAGTATGTCTGCAGTGCAGTTCATATGGCTTTACCTAAATCTGCACTTAGTTCTTATGAATAATAGAAGGATGTCATACATGGACTTATTAGAGCTAAAAATACAGGGTTTCACACCCTCATTGAAAGACAGACTGATATTTTATTATGTATTATCTTTTGGCACTGCTTATGTCACAGAATGAAGAATTATGCCAAGAAAGATATAAAAGAGACAAGAAAAGTTAGATTAAACCAATATCTTAAATTACTCAGAAAGTATTAGATTTACAAAATTGAATAAGGGATATTTTTCCGTTAACATTCAATTTATGTTCGCAATTTTCTATTTATTAAAGATTTTTTAAAAGTTAATCTCTACTTAAATTGTAATCTCACAGTATACATAAAGTACTATGAAAAATAAACACATTAGTTGAATATAGATAACATTTGATTAAATTTCTGGTTTTGAATTAGTATTAAAGACAAAAGCGTAATACCACTGAAGTAACTGTGTAATTATTAACTGATTGAAGTAATTGGGGTATGAATAAGAAAAAATAGAAAATTAGAAAGTAAAATTTGCATACAGAAAATTTGAGGAAAACATTTGAAGCTTTATGGTGTGTATTTTTCTGGGAAAACCCTCTTAATTTTTAATATACATGATAATGACAAGAAATGTTCAGAAACTTTGAGAAGTTCTTGGAAAAGTTCCTTTGACATACCGGGAGAGTAAAATCTGTGTAGATTAAGCACTCCTTATAAAAGAAGGCTTTTAGAAAGATACATCTTAAGGCGTCTGAAGATAGACTGCTGTTAGGCAGGTTCCAAAATTGTCACTACTGAAATGGTGTTCAGTGAGCGCAGTGTACATGCTACAGCCAAGTGTCTGTTTTAAACTTGTCTTATCAACTTCACTGCACGGTGAAGCATCACTATGAAAGTAAAACAGAAGAGATGGTCAGTGTAACTCCTGTAGCACCATGCAGAAATCCTAGGGATTCACATAGTGATATAAAACCTCACCAGTAAGAGTCAAAAATCTTGTTTCCTATTCACAGAAAAAGAAAACTATGTTTTATTTGTCTGAGTTAGTTAAAATATGAATAATGAGAAAAGAATGAGATTCCAGAATAAACAAAGTGGCTGCCTCCTGATACCTACCTAATAAGTTTTTCCCAAGGGGTGGCAAATTGAGCAAGGAGCATGATTTTGAGCCTAGGGAAGACAGAAATTGAAAAAAAAAAAAAAGTTTTTGATTTGCCAGAAAAGTTAAATCCTCTTTTGGAGTTGCACAAATTTGCAGAAGAAAATTCACAAGAGCTAAATAGCAACTAATAAATAGTTCTGTTTTGCAGAACAAGGGCCAGAACTAAAAGTTTTGGTGCAACTTCCTGAGAAGTGAAATTTAAGTCTGTTGCGTAACAAATCATGAGTGATCTGAAATATATTAGACTTAACACTTCAGATTTTAATGCCTTAAGGACATACCAGACAGATATCTTTTTTATGGAGTCATGTTAAGGGCTATACATAGAGCTGGAAAGTGTATCACAGTGAGTACACGTATCTAACAGGCTATGGGGCAGAGAAAGGAAGCACAGTGTGAATATAGAAGAAAAACTTTGTGTGGTTTTGGATGCAAACTAACTATTACATACTATTCCACACTGCCATGTACTTCCATATTCAATATATGAAGTTACTTCATATATATCCATCCGTAGTTTCCTGTATGGAGTGTGTATAATATAGGTTAGAAAACTCTCTGGCAGTAGAAGAGCAGCAATAAACTAGCTAACATCTATAAATTGTATTATTGAGTATTAAGAAAAGAAAACCTGTAAGACAGAAGGTACTAATTCAAATTATGAGGAAAGGCCCGTCATGTAAAGGATGAAATTAAAAATGCATTTTAATAACCAAAGCGCTGTATAAATGATAAAATGTTCATGTTCTGTAGTGTCATAAATATACCTTTTCATAATCAGTTACTAAGAAATATGTTTGAGTAAAAATATTTTATCTTTATGAAGGTTACTGTAATTTAGTCATACATTTGAAATTAATAAGCACCCCAGTACTTCACTGGTTCCACTGAAAAAGTAAAATACAATTTTCATGGATACATTATTTTTCATCATAGGTATTTTAAGGAACCTAACAATTAATGAAACAACCCTGGTCATCTGTCGACACAATTGAATTTTACATCTAAATGGTTTGGGGTGGAAAGTACCTTTGAAGATCATCTAGTCCAACAGGAAAATCTTTCACTAGATCAGGTCACTCAAAGCCCCATCCAACCTAACCTTGAACACTCCCAATGATGGGGCATACCCAGTTTCTCTGGGCAGCCTGTTCAAGCGTCTTGCCACCCTCATTGAAAAAAAATACCTCCTTATAGTTAAACAGAAATCACACTCCTTTAGTTTAAAACCATTGCCCTTTGTCCTATCGCTACAGACTCTGATAAAAAGTCTTTCTCCATCTTTCTTATAAGCTCCCTTTAGATATTGAAAGGCCGTCTCCCCAGAGCCTTTTCTTCTCCAGGCAGAAGAACCCAAACTCTCTCAACCTTTATTCATAGGAGAGGTGTTCCAGCTCTCTGACCTGTTTGTGGCCCTCCTCAGGCCTCGCTCCAACAAGTCCATGTATTTCCTGTGCTAGAGACCCCAGAACTGAATGCACTACTCCAGGTGGGGAGGGGAGGAGAAGAATAACTTCTGGCTGCCTGCTGGCCACACTTCTTTTTATGCAGTCCAGGATAGGACTGGCTTTCAGAAGAGATAAGGGCTGTAATGTTATATTCGAGGAAATAAAATCTGCACAAAGTCCAAAAATGTTCACCTTAGAAGGCAGAAGTTCACGTAGCAGTCAACATTCAACTAATTTCAGTTTACAGAGCGCAGACTGTCTGGAAGGACATGTGTGCACGTACACACCGACTGAATAGTCAGTGTCTTTAAGGTCTGCCAATGCTTGGAATTAATGCATGTGGTTAATGAACTACCTAATTCAAAAGTAGATTGTCTTTATGTCTAAGATCAGCCTTCAGGAATCCCAGTCCATGGAGGGAAGAGAGAAAGACTGGAGGAAGGAAGACTCTTCTTGGTGTGGTGGTTTAGGGTTTGGCGCAGTGTTCGGCTGCAGGGGAAGGAGGTTGCCACCTTCATTTCGGCACTATTTTGGTAGAGGGAGATGGGGCTGCTATCACGGTCCATGTGAGAGGCTCCACGAGGGGAGCCCTCTCAGCTCCAATTTCGCTCCTGCCTCTGGTTGAGGCTTTGCCAATCAGCGCCTCTGTGAATAAGCCTATTTAAGAGGCGAAACACCTTTCACTTTCCAGTGCTCTCTTTTGTTTTGAAGGGGATAGGATGGAAGAGGAAGAACTGCCATGCAGTCACCAAGGTAGCCAGGGGAAGCTTGCAGAATACATGCTGGTACAGTGATATTTCCCTTGGTCTGTGGCAAGTTACCTAACTCATTGAACACTGGTGGGAGACGTGGACAGGCTGTTGTTGCAAAAAGGGGGGAATTAAAACTGGTCCTAAGGCCGACACCAAATATGCCAGACAAGCAAAATTGGGGGGCACGAAAAACGATGGTTTATTTACAGAGCAACATT
Organism: Bucorvus abyssinicus; assembly: GCA_009769605.1. Classification (NCBI taxonomy): domain Eukaryota; kingdom Metazoa; phylum Chordata; class Aves; order Bucerotiformes; family Bucorvidae; genus Bucorvus; species Bucorvus abyssinicus. Next base: position 13,207,526 of record CM020030.1, on the reverse strand, counting down.
TACAAGTTCTTTTGGTATTGCCGTTGATAAACAAACTGCAGAGCTATGGCTTATTTACCAAAGAGACCGTATAGGTCTGATACCAAAAGCTTACAACCTCTCTGTATAGCCTGGCTACATGGTAAAATAAGCCCTCTAATGCACAAACAGTGCATTAGGAGTAAGTAAAATCACAATTACTGCTGTACAAAATACAAGATACACCCGGGGAGAACAGTATCACTCAGTGTAGGCTGAAGCGGAGAATCTTACCCACAGAGCATCCCCGGGAGGGGGGTGGGGGGGTGGAGAAAGGGAGTGAATTTGTCAATCTGTCCGTCGGTCTGGTTCCGAGTCTTTTCCTGTCCCAATTTAGGGTAAATATTGGGCAATATTTATACCTAGTTTTTTACATTACATCATTGGTGTAGATGTGAGTGTAGGGACAACTGTAGACAAGCTTATCACTTATGTTAATGGCACAAAGTCCATCAATTTACACCTGCATAGGTGGAGGTAACCGCTTGTTTGTCCAGGGCAGAAAAATGGAAGAATGAGACCACCGGACCTCCACCCAGCTTCACACTCCTCCAGGACATTCAGATAACACCTAACAGCAGGTATAGATCTAGTGATAGTTGTAATTCTGATTTCTACCTCACCCTGTGACGAATTTTATCGACAAAGAGCTCGCAGGCATCCAGCTGCATTGTGTACATGCCTGACGTGACTTGGACTTTTGTGCTGGGACTGTCCTCTCTACAGCTGTAGAGAGCCCAGCAGAGGAGCAGACGGGCTGGAGAGAAAGAGAGCCTGGAAACAGAGGACTGGACTGGACTCCTGAAAAATGTGGTGACTTGGGGTTAAGGCATTGGAAAAGCTGAGCCCGGCACAGTGCTGAGGAGAAGGAGTTGATAGTCCTGGTGAAGAACAAGCTGACCACAAGCCATCAGTGTGCTCTTGTAGCCAGGAAGGCCAATGGTACCCGGGGATGCATTAAGAAGAGTGTATCCAGCTGGTCAAGGGAGGTTCTCTTCCCTCTCTATTCTGCCCTAGTGAGGCCACATCTGGAGTACCGTGTCCAGGTCTGGGCTCCTCAGTTCAAGAGAGACAAGGAACTACTGGAGAGAGTCCAGTGGAGGGCTACAAAGATGGTTAGGGGGCTGGAGCATCCCTCTTATGAGGAAAAGCTGAGGCACCGGGGTCTATTTAGCCTGGAGAAAAGAAGACTGAGAGGAGATCTTATCAGTGCTTATAAATATCTAAAGGGCACAATAGAAGGTATAGGGCCAGGCTCTTCTCAGTGGTGGCCAGTGATAGGACAAGGGGCACAAACTGGAACACCAGATGTTCCATCTGGACATAAGAAGAAACTTCTTTACTTTGAGGGTGTCGGAGCACTGGGACAGGCTGCCCAGAGAGGTTGTGCAGTCTCCTTCTCTGGAAAGATTCAAAACCCTCCTGGATGCAAACCTGGGCAACCTGCTATAGGTGAATCTGCCCTAGTAGGGGGCTTGGACTAGATGATCCCCAGAGGGATCATGCTCTGCCTTTTTGACTCTGAATTCACTGAATATATCTTAAATAACAAGAAGCTTCCTGCAAAATTGCACTATTTGTAGCATCTTCAGCTTTTCTTTTCTATTCTGCATAAAGTTTCTGGTCCTCAATTCTCACCTGTTTTTTCCAGAGAAACTCAGCTCAAGTATAGGGCTCAATTTTCAGAAGAGCTCAGTCTTTTACCTGTGAATGTGACATACGTTAGGCCCTGTGTGAAGTGTGAAAGCAGCTTATACTGTTAGATTAATATAGCCACCGCCTGCTATTTGAGATCCAAGTGGATTCTAGTCCATCAAAGGATGAGTGGAGTACAACGGTTAGCCAAGTCTTCCTCCCTCATTTGCATACCACACAAGATTTCTTTCTCTTCATCTGTCTGTCAGTATCCAAATCTTTACTTTTCATAAAGTTTTAGAGCTAAAATGTGTGCCATCATTACAGGTTTATGTAAGTAAAATGAGTTACATAATTCATAAAGAGAAGGAGTTTTGTCTATGGGTTGGGTTTTAGTCTTTTTTTCTTTTTTTTTTCATCCTACAAAACCACTAACACATGGTAGGTGTAGTTGGCTGTGCTTTAGACAGGCTCTTATTTTAAACCAAGTTCTAAATTTCCACAGGCAAATGTGATCTGCCTATGGGAAAAGTACATTTTCCTCCTCATTTTCAAAGGCTGAAGAAAAGTCTTCATTTATTAAAAAAAAAAGGGAGGTGGGAGGCACACCTTCTTGCATAATCCTACTCACCATAGGACCTTATACTCATCCACTCTTTACTGAGAATGTGTAAGAGCACCACCTATAATGTTTAAGATTTTTGGGGGGCAGACACCCTAGCTGGCTCTGCAAGCAAGCATTCACAGCTGAACCAATAATCTCTAGTATATCACTGATGGCTCCCTGAGCCATTTCAGATAAGCACCATGCGGATGAAGGAATTTACGAAGAACAGTAGAAAGGCTGTACGTTTTGTGTTTTGTAGTAAAAATTTGAGCAATAGGATATATCCTTTTAGGTTTTTACATTACAAATCCACAAAAAAAGTCATGCGTTATCATTTACAACCTTTCAAAAGGCTAAACAGAAATGTTTATTTCCTCACAGAAGTTAAAAAAAGGAATCAGTACAATCGGATTGTGGAGTCGGTACAATTGGATTGTACAATCAGTACAATCGGTACAAGTGCAAAACTCATTTGTCTCTATGTGCTGCTGCTGACTCATAAAATTGTCTTTCCAAGATATCAGAGAGAACTGCAATAGCTCATTTGCCAAAAACACAGCACATAATCTTGCAGTTTTTTTTTTTAAATTTACTCCACAGTTCTACAGTAAAATGCCTCAGATGCTCTCGTAGTCATTGGCTAAGTTTAGGCAAATTTTGCAAGTGCTTTACTCATTAAAATTTGGTGATAGACTTTGTTCCTGTGCATTACTCATTTCCTTTACTTGAAGCATTTTAAAAGAGAAAACTTATAACATGAAGCCTATATGGCCTTTTCATTACATCTGTTTCTATTTCTTGCTATTGATTGTCTCCTTTGGTTGACAATATCAAAATCAATCCTAAGTAACTGGGTAGATTTTACTCCTGCAACATTGGATGTTTTTTCATGTCAAGCTATTCAGTCACCTTTGTCTAACATTTCTCTTCCTTCTGTAGATAATGATATCTCTTCCAGTTCAGAATCTCAGCTGTGCAATTTCTTCTGTGAAGACCTGAACCACTTTCCCTTGATTTTTCTTTTCCCTGTTTTAGCTGGGTTTACTGATAAATTTTGTAGTTCTGTTTTCATCAGAGATCTATTTTTTCATTCTCTTATTTCTCACTAAAATTATTATCATTTGTATTCAGGAGTGCTCATACCCTCAATGTGTTCTATAACATGAAAAATATATCCAGAAGAACAGGCAGTACCAAGATCAATCACTCTCTTGAGGATGCAGAAGGCTTCCTTTTATTTTCCCACATTTGTTTTTTTCAGAGCAAATTACATCCTGAAAAAGAAAGTTAGGTTGTAGCTAAAGAGTTGCTACTCATTGTCTGAAAACAGGGTTGTTTTCTTTTATTGTGGTAATGTCTAGAGACCTTATGAGTGAAGTGCTATGTTACAACACGCTCTGTCTGTTGCAATGTCCAAGGCCATACACTTACTTCTGTTCAACATTTTTGTTTCGGTGTAGGTGAGGCTTAAGGACATATTTGCAGATAGGTGTGAGTTTATGTGCTCTTCTGAATTAAAGCCTTAGGTTCCACTTTAGCAATCAGATCTACATAGGTGTAGTGTTATTGCCATGACCATGCAGTTCACTGCTCACAACAAATGTGAGTAAATGCTGAAGTCTTTGCTGAAAAATTGTACTGAAGGTAGAATGTACATATCTGTAGGCAGATAACTGTTGCTCTTAACTCCTTAGAAATGGTATGTATACATTCAAAAAAAAAAAAAAGAGGCATGTCTCTGAAGCCCTAATTAATAGTGGGTAATGTTTGAGTAGATACTGGGTTACTATGTCAAAAATATATTTGAATTAACTTTTAAAGAATGCCATTAATATATACCTTTTTTTTCATTCTTTTAAATATATACAATTTTAAGTATTTATTTATTTGTATGTGTTATCTCTCTATATATAAACACTCCCACACAACCTTAGGGAAATGTTTACTATCAACAGTACAACTGTTAACAAGTTACTCTTTACCAAAAGTGAGTCCTATCCCACAATGGATGAAACAGGAATTTTTCAGGAAAACAAGGGAACTGTAACATTCCGTGCTCTCTCACTCCAGTATGCACTCAGAGTCAGAAAATTCTGGTAGTGTTTCATTCTAGTTGTGGTTAGTCATCTAAAGGTAACTTCAAATTTTACATCCTCTAGGTTTAAGCTATGAATACTTCAAATTAAGGGTCTATATTAAGAGGATCTGGGGATACAGAAAATAACTTTAAAATTACTTTGCGTAGATTCGTTTATCCACTTTAATAAATAAATGGTTTTCTCACAGCTGATGGAAGCTGATTATTGCCTAGGAGGTAAACAAATTCAGGTAAATAAAAAGAGAGTCAATGGGTTAAACAAAACCAACCCTAAGAAAAAGATTACTAAAACTGTGGTCCTAGCATTCCACATATGCTCTGCTCATAATGACAGTCACTGACTTAATCAAATTCCTGTTTGAAGTGAGATTCATAAAGGGGAAGGGAGAAAAAAAAAATCAAGTAATTTATACTTTGTAAACAACCACAACATTCAAAAAAAAAAAAAAAAGAAGAAAAAAATCCAGTCTGTTCTCTTTATTAAATAAGTTGAAATTATATAATTTTCTCCCAGAAATAAAAAAAATTCTTTTTTATGCAAGAAAGCAGCTCTATTGAAAGAATACATTACATGAGTGGAAGCTTTCAAATGGTACAGCAATTTCTTGCAACATTTAGTTGGGGTTTAATAAGAGAGGTGATGTGATTCTTCCTTGGGTGCAGTAATGGGAATACGACCCTAATTTCAGAGTTTGTAACAGCTCTGCTTTTTATTTTCAGATGGAACAAGAACTCCCATGGCCTCTTCATGAAAGAAAGAGTGTTGAAAGCCACAGGCTCGGGAGGGAATTCTAAATGAGAAGCACTCATTTAAGGGAGCAGCAATGTGTCATCCTCTCTTGTGGCTCAGCCCTCCCAGGGGAGCGTTTCTTCCGCCTGGCTAGATATTCTTCACTCTGTCCTAGGCTGAGTAGCTTGTAGAAGATATTTTTCTCCATCTCCTACTCCCCCCAAGCCCCAACCCAAATAAAAGCTATTTCCAAAAGTCTTTCTAAATAGCACCACAAACAGAAGTTCCTAATAATAAGGACTGCAGCTATAATGATGCCCTTAAGTATTAGTCTCTGCCTCCGCTGTGCTCAGATGCCCACTGCTGCTACCACCAGGTTAACAGAAAGCAATGGAAGTGGCTTTTGGTCTTCACCAGCTGTGCTGATGTAAGAATGTTTCTGGTTGCAAACACTTCTCTCCACTACCTAAACCTATCTTCACCTGTGCCACTCTCTCAGTAGCACATACCAGCCTGTATGAAAAATTTCTAAGTAACCCCCTGTTTTTCATTTGAGTGTTTTGTTGTAAGGTGTTTGTTTGTTTGTTCTTAATATGGATTTGCTGGTGAAATCAACATTTTAGCCTATGCCTTTGCAGATAAATCTTGAGCTAGGTGATTATGGTAGCTTGAGGCGTGCAGATTTTACATGGATAGAAGTGAACATGAAGCATTAGGAATGTTAAGACTATATGTACTTCTTCAGATTCCCACTCTGACACATGCAGGTGAGAAGAAGAAGAAATATTTGGCTGCACTCTATTATAATGACATAGTTACAAGACTAGGGTTAATATTATATTTTAAAATCTGTTTTCTGCACTCCATTTTCCTGATAGGATTATGTGACCTTCTGTTTGAGTTCATTTGTCTTCAGAGGCTGAAACTGTCTTGTGTGTTATCGTGTGATGTGAAGCGGCAGCCTGTAAGCCCTTGCAAAGCCTCATAGCAGTCTATGACAGCATGGAAAACAAAGTTAAATGACCTGCTTATAAGCCAGTTACTACCCAAAACTGTGGGCAAGACCTAGCAAACCTGCCTTTCTTTCTGCCTTTCAGAATCTGAAATGAGAGATGTCCTGAAGAAGAAATTTGATCCAGGAAGTTGTATGCCTTTTTTTTTTTTAATCTTTTTCTTTCTCTTTCTCTTTCTTTCTTTCTTTCTTTCTTTTTCTTTCTTTCTTCCTTTCTTTCTCTCATTCTTTCTGTCTTTCTTTCTCTCTCTCTTTCTCTCTGTCTTTCTTTCTCTATTTCTCTCTCTCTCTATTTCTCTCTTTCTTATTTTAATCAAATATTTAACTTCTGTAGCCTTGGTCATTTTTAAATTTTAAAACCACACAATCCTCTGCTGTCCTTGTTAAGAATATTTACTCTTACCTGATTATTTGAAAAAAAAATATTTAAAATGAATTAACAAGATGAGTGTTTCAAATACTAAGCAAAGCAATTAAACGGAATTAGACTGTGGATGAAATAATATGCTCTTGTTCTTTGTAAGTTGTGAAAACAAAATTATAAATTTGGATTTCGAAAAGGATTATTTTGGTTATTCAATTTTGTCTTTCCCACATCCTGTCCACTGTCCACTATGGTAAAGTACAAAAAGGAAAAGAGGACAGAAGAAGAAAACTTAGAATTAAATAAAAACTAAGAGTGTCATAGGGAACATACTTCAGAAGCAAGTATTTTTCAGTAGAGTGTCTTAAAAAATGTGCTTCAAAGATTTCAGAGCTCTTTGAAGGTGGAATAATTTTAAGCAGCACAGTCATATATTTTCACAAGACATCTTTATCAAGTCTGACAGGACCCACAAATTAGGACACAAACATACTCATTAAACGTAATACATTTTGCAAATAAAGGGTATCTGAAGCACTTCACTTAATTAATCAGAATAAAAGAGATGGGAAAGTTAACTTCAAAAGCAGTCTTATTTCATTTTTCAGACCAAATCAGATCTAATGCTCTGAAAACAACAAAATGTCCAGACTTGTACCAACCAGAATACGAGTCTGGGCCACCACTTTTACCTGAAGGCTAAGTAGACTTCAGCATAGGAGAATGTAGAAAATTCAATCATTTTTGAATAGGATAACTATATCCTTCAAACGTTGTTATTCCACACTCCTTGTCATCTTATACAAAACACTGTAATAGAATAAGGAAGTAGATTAATAGTAGCTTAGCACACATAAGCACCATAATGTTAAGCACACAACACGTATCTTGTGCCAACACAGCATTAGGTTGGAAGCAAATGACCAGGAAATGCTAGAGGTACCAGAAAGAGGTGAATTGGAGCTCTCCATAGGTAAAAAGGTCAGAATAAATAACCTAGCTGCAAAGTAGCTCATAATTTACAGCCTATAAACTTATGCAATTCCCTATATAGATTTACGTAGTTTTATATTAATGCTTAAGATGATAAAAGATCTGGCATGACGGTACTGGTCTGACTATGAGACTTGTTAATGCAGTGGTTTGTATATTTTTGAAACTATTCAGAATTGAGTTGTTAGTTAAGAGTTTCCTCCCTAGGAGGTTAAAATTCCCTTCTACCTTTGTTAACTGTTAAAATAATCACTTCTATGTTTTAAACTTTTCCCTCATTTCTCTTGTTGTTTAGTACCCACAATGTCACCCTCACCGATGTGATGCTTCATATCATTGTAATATACGTAATCGTTATCATATCCACCCCACTGTTATTTATTTACTCAGTGCATTACATCATTAGATTAAGTAATATTCTTTTTATCTATTGTACTGGGTCCAGCTGAGGTGGAGTTAACATTCTTCATAGCAGCCTGTATGGTTCTGTGTTTTGTACTTGTGGCTAACCAGTGTTTCTAACTCACTAATATTTTGGCTATTGCTGAACAGTGCTTGCACAGTGCCAATGTTTTCTCTTTTTCCCATTCTGACCCCCTAGTGAGTAGGGTTGGGGTGGGTAAGAAATTACGCAGGGACAGAGCCAGGTCAGCTGATACAAATTGGCCAGAGAGATATTCCATGCTTAGCAATAAAAATAATATAAATACTTGTAACTTATATTACTGGGGAGATATCCTTGAACATTTGTAAGTCTTTGCTACTGTTTAGAAGTGGAGGTGTCAAAAGAAGAGCAATGTCTGTCAAGATGAGTCACTGGGTGTGAATTTGTTCGTATCCAACTGTACGTACTGCAGAGGTGGCATTTTTTTCAAGAAAGTCACATTCAGGAAAGGAAATTTTGAGCACCTTTTCATAAGCAGATCACTCGGGAGCTAAGAAAGGACCAGATCGCTGGAACCAGGCTCAAGCATCGCAGAGAAATGTACTGCTCTGACACACGTATTAGTTGTACCATATGCTTTCCATACAAAAGTTTAGAGGTGGACAAGTTTCTCCTTCTTCACCAAATCAGGATAATCCAAATTCTGTTGAAGGCTCAGTGACATGTGAACTTGGGATCGTTACTGATTTTGTATTTAAATAATAAAGCAACAAAATATCTGTATATAAAGTAGGCTTTTAAAGAACACAAGGCATGAACAACTTTGTTAGACCAATGGTCCATCTATCCTCGTAATCTCAATAGGATGCGCTGTCTCTTAATGGGAGATGCCACTTAGAAAACACAGAACCCTGATTACTCCCAAACCTAATTACATTAGTTGCCCTCCTCTGTACCCTCCCTTAAGTCTACTCTGGTATTCGTTAGATCCACAGAATGGGAACTGTCCATTCAGCAGAAGCTATATACAAGATGAGAGAGTCCCAAGGGTTTTAAGTAAATTTAAATGATGTCCTCATCTTCGTCCGCGAAGCCAAGCCATGAACCCTCCTAGTGGTGACTTCAATATTTTCTCTGCTTTCCTGGCTGCCAGCATGCACTGAATTGAAAATTTCAGACAACTGCCCATTCTTTTTCCTGAGTTATAACTGATACTCCCAGCTTTACAGAATCACAGAATCACAGAATAATTTTGTTTGGAAAAGACCGTTAAGATCATCAACTCCAACCGTTCAACCACCACTGCCAGGTCACCTTTAAGTTATGTCCCTAAGCACCCTATTACAGGTCTTTTAAATACTTCCAGGGATGGGAACTCCACCACTTCCCTGGGGAGCCTCGTCCAGTGTTTGATAACCCTCTCTGAAAAAAATTTTTTCCTAATATCCACTCTAAACTTCCCCTGGTGCAACTTGAGGCTGTTTCCTTTTGTCCTATCACTTGTTACATGGGAGAAGAGACCGACCCCCACATCACTAGAGCATCCTTTCAGGTAGTGGTAGAGGGTGATAAGGTCTCCCGTGAGTCTCCTTTTCTCCAGGCTAAACAAGCCCAGTTCCCTCAGCTGCTTCCCAGAAGGCTTGTGCTCTAGACCCTTCACCAGCTTCATTGTCCTTCTCTGGACATGTTTCAGCACCTCAATGTCCTTCTTGTAGTGAGGGGTCCAAAACTGGACACAGTATTCAAGGTGTGGCCTCACCAGTGCTGAGTACAGGGGGACAATCACTTCCCTCCTTCTGCTGGCCACACTAGTTCTGATACAAGCCAGGATGCTGTTGATCTTCTTGGCCACCTGGGCACACTGCTGGCTCATATCCAGCCGGCTGTTGACCAACACCCCCAGGTCCTTTTTTGCTGGGCAGCTCTCCGGCCACTCTTCCCCAAGCGTCTAGCATTGCAGTGAGTAGGATCATGTAGTCATATTTTAGATTTTTTTTTTAGATTTTTTTCCTCTGTATGTTTGATCTTGCATTTATCTACACTGAAGGCCATGTGCCACTTCTTTTACCTGTTAACTCAGGTATGAGAGATCCTTCTAGAGTTACTTGTCATTAGTGCATCTGACAATTACCCAAAACTGACATCAACGGCAAACCTAGAGATTTCACTGATTCTTTCTTTCTTTAGGTCATTACTGAAGAAGCTGAATAAAAATCAGTCCCAGCACAAGTCCTTGAAGGACGCCATTACAGACTTTTCTCTACCCTGAAAAGTGAGAAATAAACTTTCTCCATTCTGTATATAAACCAGTTTTATGGATCCCCATTAAGGGACCTATCCACCAGTTCCACGGCAACTTAGTTTCTTTAATACATCTTCATGTGGAATCAGGTTAAAATATTTCAAAAATTAAGATATTTCCACTGTATCCCTTAATCTAAAAGCCTGTTGACACACTCACAGTACATATTTCCAAAATGCTGAGTTGAATATTATGCACAACTGTTTCAAAATGACACATTCATTTTCTTCATCCAAAAATATAGACATTCAAAAACATGGAAGGCAATTTTTACATATTCTCTCCCTTATATTTTAAAGTTTAAATCTAAAATCATATATTTGCATCCTTCAGTTTATCTACAACAAAATGACTTTACACTCACAGTTTCTTTCCACATATTTTCTTTTAAAAATTGTGATACAATATAATTTTTTAACTGTTACATGCAAAATTTCTCATTACCACAGAGAAGAGCAAACAATGAGTTCCTTTAAGAAAGGGAAACTGTAAAATCAGTGCCTGAATTATTCATAGTTGACAGAAAATATTTTTTGCACATTATGACGCACCTTAGTCTATGCATTTTGGTGATTTTCAAAATTCATGAGACTTTTTTTTACTTTTTATGGTTTTTTAAACTTTTCTAGTATTTCTGGTAATTTTTTACCTTAGTTTGTAGGTATTTTATGTGGATTTTGTTTTTATTCTAGATTTCTAGCATGTCCTTCCAACATGCTCCTTCTTTAATTTTCATCTCAGTAAATCTAAATCTCAGTTCAACAAAATATCTCCTAATTCTCTGCATTTTTATTTTTCTCTGGGGATTGATCTTTTCAGAGGATGTTATTTATCAGAAATGAGGTGAAAATTCAGCTTTTGTACTTTATTTAACAGTTTGTCTCCATCTCTGTGACTTTTGAATGGGAAGGTATATTCTGTTGACTTCCCCAGAGGCAATGTAAATGGTATTAACTATCCCATCTTCACTGTTTCAAAATTGTCATGGTTTTCATCCTTTTTTAAAAAACAGTTTAGAAATAATTTCCAAACAAAAATATACCTAATTATTTTGTTTCACATAAGTCCTAGCCAAAATAACTGAATTTATACAATATAAATGTTATTTATAATTCCATTATCTTTTTATTTCTCAAATTTTTACAATTTGTATAAATATTATTGTTTGATAATTGTATTATTATACCATTTACTAGGCATATTACTAGACTGCTTCACACTGAAAAATTTTCCTCTTTTATTATTCATGTGATCACGTGTGACTGCAGTGAAAATCATTGTTTTGGGAGATGATGCTATTTTCAGACTCCATATACTCTTTTTTTGAAAACACTGTAGAAATGCATGTGATGACACAATTTGACTTTATAATGCATGACCTCCCTTTTCTCTTGGATAAAATTGGTCTCAAAGATAAAGTCTCAAAGATAACCAGCAAGAACAAATATTACTGGGGGGGGGGGGGGGGGGGAAGAAAATACATAATGGTACAAGCAGGACATTAGTGCTCTTCAATAAGCTGTAAGCTGTAAGCTTATTGAAGAAAATCAGATGTTTGCTGCAGTGGAGGAAAATATTTTATTTAAGAAATAAGAAAAAAAATCAAACAGATTTAAATAAACTGAATTTATTTTTCATGCTTGTTCTTTTAGAAGGAGTCATATATCAAGATTATTCTTTGTTAATTCTGGAAAAAAAACCCAGAAACTCAGGCTTAATATTTGTTATAAAAGGTATGGGACTCTGCTAATTCCACATTCACAGATTCTGAATGTTACATATGTGCTTACCTGTCACCCTACAGATCTGAAAACTTGTTAGATCAACAGGTCCTTATTCCTCCAGAAAAGAGTCTTGGAGGCCAGTTTTTAGCAGACATTTTTGCCCCAAGACAGTATCTCTAATAACTCTAAATATATATGGAATTTTTTTTTCAGTTGGTAGTAATAGGAAAACCTTCCTAACAATTATGCCTTAGAATATATGTAAACTCAATCTAAACTCTGAATTTTAAGTTAAAGGTTATTGTTTTCTGACTGAAAATAGTTTAATTTCCACTTATATTTTAAAGAGTTGACAGAGGTATGAGAGAGGGTATTACATTCTTTCTCATCAACAGAATTGCCAGCTTGGTTCCACTGCTGTCATCTTTTACCACTCCTATATATAAATGAAAAAGAACAGAGATTTCAAATCCATTTGCAGGGCTGGTACTTAAGAAGATGAATTTTTAAAGGTAAATTGATTTGAAATGGTTTGCTTATGCAAAGCTCGGAAAAATCAGGCTGTTTATAGGCGCTATAGTGATTACAGACTTTTGACATTTCTATTGAAATAATTGACATATCTGTTAGCTGGAAATGTTGCAAACCTTGTATACTTGTATAACAAAAGTAAGATAGATTGCTATTTATCTATCTTATTAGCTAAAATGCTGATATATTTGAAAACGTTAAAATTCTTTCTTCTAGATTTATAGTGAATTGTCCTCTTCCCTGTCCCTCCCTTCCCGGAAGGGAAAGAATATTGTATGAAATCTGAAATATTGGTCTCTTCTATAAGGAATTTTTTAAGGCCTGATCTGTGGCACCATTGCTATTTCGTCAGTTTCTAATATTTTTTTACTTTTTGTCACGTTTCAGCCTGACCTGAAAGATCAACCATTTTTCTCTTTTGGTTTTTTTTTTTTCCTTTTTTCCCTCCAAAGCATATTAAATCTGTCAGAATCTATTTACCTTCGTATGTAAATCCTTCCATGCAGAGTAGTCCTGTGTCTCAGTTACCCACTTTTCGTTAATTTTTGAGTGGCGGTTCTGATTTTTAAATGAAGACAAATTGGAGCTGAAAGCTTGCCATAGAAAAAAGCTATATGATTTCAAATATTGTTGTTAGTACTTTGTGTGTTCTGTTATGTTTGATATCAGGGTTTTTTTTCCAATTTTGGATAAACATCAAAATAAAGTCATCAATAGTTTTAACAACAGAAAGTTATAAAAGTTTTTACCATTTAGAATCCTGGGAGCATTTAAATTGTTTCAGAAGGGATAGTCTTATTTTTGTAGCACTCACAATGGGGAATGAGGAACAATATGAGCACAATGGCCAAAATTTGGACTCCTATTCAAATAGACAAGTCCTTTGAGACAGTAATTGCAAGCTTAGTTGACCTCATTTTCAAAATCCAAGAGCATTTTCCTTATCCTTCTCTGTTATCCGTCAGCTAGTGTTAAAATTATTATCATAAAAAAAAAAAGAAACCCATTGTGCATTCTTTATTTTATTTCTCCATCAATTTGTCCAACGTCCAATGCAACAAGTTAATTTGGAGCAAGGTGTTAAATGGATTATCACAGAGGTCTAACCTGTATGTCTTTCCACATGTGTTTAAAAGAATATAATTTATCTTTTGTTCAGTAGTTATTTTGTGGGTCAAATACAGAGGTCAAGAACTTAAGAGTGGTCAAATCAATTTGTGATCTAAATTTTGATCTGTGTTATCTTGTTTGGGGGATCTTGGAAGCTAGAGTACAATAGTTTACTTATCATCTCTTTCCTCAAAAACAAACACATAATTCTGGCCCTACCCTTATGTTACATGAAAAGTGGGATTTTTCAAAGGATTCTGCACTGATATAGTTATCCTTCCACAATCAGGCTTAGCTTCTACTGAAATTTTTACTAAAAGTTTCAAAAGGAAAGGAACAAGACAGAGGCCAAATGTTTTTGGAAGGATGTGCATAGTATTTTTAGCATCAACAAATATCATCCTGTCAAAATGCTTTGTTATATTGTATTTAGAGAGAGCAAGCTTATGACACACTGAGCACTAGGTAGATGCCTATCAGTGCTCTTCTACATTTTCTTTGGCCTCAGCTTTCTCCTCATTTTAGCGCTATTTATATGAGTGAACTCCAAGGATTTCAGATTTACGTCTTCCCATCTTCTCCTTTAAATTGAGTATTCTCTGTCTGACCTGTGTGTCTAATTTTCTTTTGCTCTGGCTTATGTGATCTACCAAAAATAACCCCTATGAGGTGGTAAGAAGTGGCACACTAATGGAGATATTTGAAGGTTTGTTTCTTATGGCCTGCCTTTCAGAATCTCATTCAGTTAAGAGGGCTGTCACATTCATATATAGCTACACAGGAGCACAAATGTTTCATGAAACCAAACTGGACTTCACATACTGATCTCCCAAATTATTCCAAAGGCTTATGGACAAAATCCCTTGGCCTTTGTGGTACTGAATATATAGATTAGAAATAGAGATAATTATTACTTCTTAGGTGTTTCTTTCTCTTCCTGATATGGAGATATTTATGGCTAGGGTTTTTCAGGGTTGTAAGAAAAGAAATCAGTTTAAAATATGAATTTGCCTAAAAGAGACAGAGATTTAGCAAGATAACCTGGAGACCGGGACTTTTAAAGCACTTAAAGCTCTTTCAGAGAAACAGGTGCTCTTCCCATTTATTATAGTTAAAACCTAATGACCTTGCAAGCACCTTCACCTAGCTGATCTGCAGAATAGGGGATAGCAGTGCTTATCAACTTCCACGATCTGCAGTCAGCAGAGTGTTCAATAATTGAAGTAACACTCATTAAATACATGTCTTGATGCCTCAATTCATATTTGAACATGAAATTTTCCATTTTTCATATTATTTCAGAGACAAAATTTGAATATGTATTAGGAATAACGGTTTGCTACATAGCGTGGACAACCTTGGGAAAAGTTGCTGGAGACTACACAAGAAGATGAGGATGCATTTTAATGACAGTTGTTGAATATTTTAAAACTATTTTTCCTGTACTTTTCAGAGGTTATATATACCATGAAATGGTTCACATAGGATGGAAAGGGGTTAGACTAGCCCATATCTGAGTCTTGGTTTCAGGTCTATTTCTTTTCTGTGTTTTGTGGCCCCTTAACTTACACACAGGTACGAAGTTTTTATTCCAAGCTTCTTTAGAAACAAATATATACTGACAAAAACCTGTGTGTCTAGTACAAAAAAAAAAGTAATTTATGTTTATTCCATCATTCTGAATAAAAGTTTTGGGAGACAGTGGAGAACCATTTCCCTGTCATTTTATCTTTCTTTTCAGAGCTTCCGTATTGGCCTATAAGGCACAGATCTACATGAGCAGTAACATTGCTGTAATTGCTTTTATTTGTAGAAACCATTACATTGTGGTAAATTTACTGCTGTTTTCACCTACCATTTCACACCAGCTTTTGTGTTAATTCAGTGAGAGCAGCAATAATGTTGCTACTTCCTCTTGACCTTTGTCTTTTACCTGCTTATTTTGCCATTCCGTGTTATCAGTTAAGACTCTGATTCTTTCCGTTGTTTGCCATATCTATTCCTGCCTCGTCCTATCTACTTGTCACAGGGAACTTTGGATTGGCTTTCTCTTTTCATTACTTGGGTGGTTCATGCTATTTTGTCTTCTTCTGTCATCAGCCTCCACTATCTCGTGTTTTATTTATTGTTTGCCATTATCTTCACCATGCTCCCATGATTCTCACCCTTTTTTCTCCTAATAATAAGGTGGAATATAAGGAAGCACATACATCTAGGAGTGTAAAACCAGCTAACTAATGCACTATGACTAAGTAACTTATTTTCTGAATGGAAGGTATCATGTTATACTCTGCTCTCTTAATCTTAACTACGTAAAAATTAGACACTTATGTTGAAATATTCATTTATGTTGGTTTTTTTCTAGTCAATGAAGAAGGATTGACTGGCTCCAGAAGAAAATTCTTACCCCCAACTTTTAGATCTCTAAAGTCAAGTGAAAATCTTTCCTTACTCCCAGTGCTAGCTGCTGAAGAAAATTGGATTCACCACAGATTTCCTTTCTGGATACTCTTAATCTGCCCCGCTTTTCAATATCATCTATGAAGGAACACATCTCTCTGATTCTGACTTAAAATAAGATTCTCTGATTTTGTGTTGGGAACTGCTGGAAAAGTGAATGTTGAGCTGTAGCTACCCAAAGTCAGAGAAGGTTTTGATCTATTTGGAAAGGAACCTCAGTGCTGTCCTGTAGAATCTTTCTGGATGTTCTTAAACAAGGTAAGTTATGTTTTTGTTGGTGCTGGGTTTTTTTTTTTTTGGTGGGGTTTTGTTGTTGCCCTTGCTGCTTTTTTTTTTTTTTTTGAAAAAGGCCTTCCTCCAAATTGTAGGAAAGGTAATATATCCACTTTCGCTTTCTGTGCAATTATTTTTTTTACCAAGCCACTCTGTAGAATTCCAACTGCTAATGACAGCAGCGTGTTTTTAATTACTTTCCTGATACGAATCAATTAGCATGGAGACAGGTTAGTTCCCAGCTATCCATTTGTATCATTTCACTGAATAGTTAATTTTAATCCATATTTCTGAGCCTTCTTCAAGGACTATGTAAAATCCGTGGGGGTTTTATGCTTTTATTTTCTTTTTGTTATAGGTTTATTGGAAGTTAGAATTTAATTAAATTGTGAATGCACAAAACAGCATACATATTAGCTCATGCGACAGAAATCTAGAACTCAGAACCCTTTGTCGGAGTTTCAGTATGGTCTTCCATATAAAGTAAATTTATCAATTACTTGATTCCATTCAGTCACCCATCCTGTATTATTTTGCACATTACACATGCCATCTGTTCAGTGATCACCTCTAGGAAACTTATTTCTTGTCAGGTGTGTACGTGAAAGTTCTTGGGTAATGTCTTAGAGCAACCTTAGAGCACTATTCTCAGATGACTCCATGAGCAGATCTCCCCACTACCAGTATAGTTTCCAATGTGGTGAGTCCTACCAGACATCAACTCAGAGTTTTCAGCAATTGTTATTTCTTAGAGCTTCATTTGGGGAATACTTAGGGATTGAAGGCAGATATCAGTGTCCAGTTCCTTTCTGTATCTTCCCACCTTCGACATACCTTAGCCTAACAGAGACCTACATTACCTAGGACTCTGACCAGTTATACTTGTTACATGACTCTGAAACCAGGTTTGGGTTGGTTGGTTAGTTGGTTGGTTGGTTTTTTAAATTAGCTCAAACTGTATGAGTTTGGGGGGGAAATGGAGACATAGTTCCTTCATATCATTCACTTGACTAAAACACATCTTTCCAAATTTGTCAACATTTTTTTGTTCTACAGAGTAGTTTTTTCATCATGTCTAGTCCAATTTAAAGAAAAGAAAATTACTAATTACTTACATCTTTAATACCGAATACACTTTTAAAATTTTGTTATCTTGTCTAAGAACCTCAGGATCAGAAATACCATCCTAGAAAACTGAGGATTCAGCAAGTTGTCCAGGTTGGATTATACTGGAAATGGGTGAAAATAGAGTGTATACAAAAATTATGTAGTACTCTGCTAAGTCATGACTCCTCTGCCAAGCCATATCTTGCTGGGTTAAATATGCATGAGAAGATGTTTGAAGAGAGAATCACACATTAGTGATGTACATTATGCCATATTAAATAATGGATTATACATAAAATCATATATTTTTAATTACTAAAAATTCAGATAACTTATTTAGTAAATGAGGTCAGTGTTTTTCACTTCATATAAAGTTTGGCCTCTTCTATGTGTCTTCACCATCCTCAATACATTCAGTTAGAAGTGCTATAGGTAATCAATGTGGAGGTTTGGGATTTTTTAAATCCGGCATAACGAAGAAGTTGTGCTTCCATATGAGCTCACTTTTAAACTTGTCTTGATGACCTAATAGTATAAATAAGCTCATAGTCTGTTTCTGCACTTTCTCTGCAGATCCATTGATTTGGTTTTCTGCCTCCCTCTGTGGAAGTCTGCATAGCAAAAGAGACGACTCACAAAGACATCTGAAAACAGCTGCCATAAGAAAGCTGATTTTCATTTCATTTTTATAGGGAGGGCAAGTCTGTGTGGGTAACCAAAATATTTTCCCACAGATAGCTAGCTGTTAAGAGAATGTCAGGCTTTAGGTATGTTTGTGATAGACTAGGTATCAGAGGAATTATCTGAATTCAACATTCACTCTTTTCTATGTCAGCAGGCTTTTCACTCTGTGCTGGAGATAGATTGATTGAACAGGAAAATAAAGGCAGCCCAATAAGGCTGTAAAACCTGTGAAGCTGCAGATGTGGATGCAATATAAATGAACTACATTGTTAATCTGTTAGGTTTTTACCATGACAATAATCTATTTCTTTGAAGATTTCCTAATCTCGTATTTCACTAGTATGACAATAGTAATAATTAAAAAAAATTATCAATTATTAATTCTTAAATAAGTTGCCATATTTCTCTGGTTTTGAACACATTAGTAGAGTACTTGCCTTTGTACCATTTAAACTATTTTTAGATCATGGTATAATTATTTTATCATACACATCACAAGCAGTATCATAAAACTAGAGCTTCTGATTTCATTAGTTTCCTATTTGCAAATTATTTACCAATAGAATTGAATAATCTGGTTTATTATTTCTAATTTTATGTTATTTTCTCCAGTGAACAATTCCTGTACTGCAGACAGCCCATGACCTGTGAATACTCACAACTTGCAACAGATGGAAATTCTCTCTAATTTGGTAGTACCTTTGGTTAATGTTCACTCTTTTCCTGAATGGATCACACAATTTCATCAGTTTAGTCATGTAGCAAACCAATCAAATCCAACTATCAAGGGTCTTATCAGTCTATAGAGGAAATGGAAATAAAAAAGAAACTTTAGAATTATAATCAAATGGCAAAAAAATACAGCTAAGACTGCAGAAGGGGAATGAACAGGAAGGTGAGTAACTAAACAAGGAATAGAAGCAAGTGAAGTCAATGGCTAGAGGGAAGATTGCAGTTACAGGGTGTGCTTGTCATTAAGAGACATAGAAATGGCCTGACAGAAACCTCATAAAGTTCAACAAATGCAAAGTCCTGAATCTGGGATGGAATAACACTACGTACTGTTACTGGCTGGGGGCTCCAAGCTGGTAAGGGTGTCTAACTGTCCCCTTCAGCTACCTAAGGGACGATTGCACAGAAGATGGAGCCAGACTCTTTTCAGAATTGCATTTCAGAAAGCTCAAGAGGCAATAAAAAATTTCCACCACTGAAATTCCAATAAGACATAAGGTGGGAAAAAAAAAAAATCACTATGCAAGTAGTCAGTGCTGGCACAGGTGTTTTTTCCAGACTGGATGTGCAGTCTTCCACCTTGGAGGTATTCAGATCTTGCCTGGACATGGTCCTGAATAGCCTGATCTAACTTCAAGTAGCACTGGCTTGAGTAGGAGGTTGGACCAGATGACCTTCATAGGTCACTTCCAGTGTAAACTGCTCTGCTTCTACAGTTCATGATTAATGGTAAGCTAGCACTGGCACAGTGTTGAAGTCTGTCTCACTCGTTTTGAAGATTTGCGAATGAATATGTGAAATCATGGGTTCTTATATTCTTTTTTAACCAGCTCATAGTAGTACAGACATGTTACAAATTAAATGAAAGAGCTCACTCTTAATTACTATCAGCTCATTGCCTTGGCCTTGCCTATTAATTATTGCTACCATGACCTACCATTGCCAGCTAGAATTGTTTAGCAAATGCCTTCATTTGTAGGAGTCACAACTCCAATTGGAGACTACCCATGCTAAGTTATGTCCTCGGCCAGACTGTAATCAATGTATATGAACGCATATACAACTTGACCATCACATGCAAGGTGCTGGTAAAAGAACTGACCTATAAATGCCCACAACTTTCACTTCTCCATTTAATCACTTCACCAGAACTTAAAATGGAGTGACCTCTTTGGGTAACAATGTTTATCTTTCTTTCACTAGTGATATACAATTTCAATAACACAAATAGTTAAACTATGCAAAATATGACAGGGGGATCCAAAGTCCATTTGCACAAAACCAAAACAGATTTGTGATAGAAAATATCTGATTAGGAATATAACAGGAATAAACTAGTATCGTTTCATGCAGCATGGATGACTGCAGTGAGTTAACCTTGGCTGGCTGCCAGATGCCCATCCAGCTGTTTCCTCACTCCCCCTCCTCAACACGCCAGGGGGAGAAAATAGGAAAGGAAAGCTCATGGGTCAAGACAAGGACAGGGAGGTCACTCACTGATTACCATCTCAGGCAAAACAGGCTCAGCTTGGGAAAAAGTAGTTTAATTTATTGCCATCCCCAAGTGGCGCATGGATATGGGACTGGGGTGCTTTGATCAGTCTATAACAGCTCCTCTCTGCTGCTCCTTCTTCCTCACATTCTTCCCCTGCTCCAGTGCAGATCCTTCTCATGGGTCGCAGTCCTTCAGGATAAACCTGCTCCAGTTTGGTCTTTCCACAGGCAGCAGTTCCTTCATGAAACATTCACCTGCTCCAGCGTGAGGTCCTCGATGGCAGCAGTGTGAATATCCGCACCACTATGGTCTCTCCACAGACTGCAGGAAATACCTGCTCCAGCCTGGGTCCTTCCCCCAGGCTGCAGGGACACCTGGATTACCTCTTCCCCCTCTTCCCTTGGGGCTTGCAGCACTGTTTCTCACACTTTTCCCCTCACTGCTGGGCAGCGTTTTGCCCTCCCTTACACAGGATTTCCTTGAGGTGCTGCCATCGTGGATGTGGGGCTCAGCTGTGCCCTGAGGTGATTCGGTTGGAGCTGACTGTAACAGGCTATGTCCAGCATGGCACAGCCCCAGCCTCTCCTCACAGAGGCTGTCCTGCACCTCCCTGGCAGTGCCTGGGCACCCACGCTCGGTCCAACTGTCATGTAATTATGTAATCCTTTTAGATGTGGAATAATCTAAAATGTATAACTGAGCTAAGTGAGGTATTCAGAGGTATTCTGATCCTGTGTGATAGAATGGATGTTCAGATAAATATAGAAACTCAAACCCCTTGTAATGAAGGGTATTAAAATTACTGGGTTTAATTGGTGTTTTTAACTATAGGTATTAAAAAATTGCAGAGATACTGCTGTGCCACACTTCAGCAAATTGTTCAGCAGTACAAATTTAATCTTATATGCATATGAATACATATATATATAAACATACACACAGAGTTATATTCATATGTGTGTGTGTGTGTGTCACACACAATATATACAAAAGTAATTCTTACTCAAATTCGTCTAGCATGATGACTCAAACACCTCATCCATTTGCAGAATATAGATTGAGTTTACTCTTGCTCTGTAAGGGCAATATGATTAAGCTGCTCTGAATTTTGGGTTAAAAACTTTGGTTTTAATTAAACTATTATTTAAGGTAAATAATGTGAAATATTACTGAATTTCTTTCAGTGTGTTATGATAACACACTAAATCAAGGATACTACTGTCAGGCCAAGATTTTGACTGTGATTTAGAGTGCTTTATATCTGATCAGTGGTGTTGCAGATGCTTTCAAATATCTCAGTTCTCAAAGACTGGTCAGTGAACTGTTATGTCATCCAGTGGTCTTATTTTGAGTCTTTCTAATTTCTTCCCTGTTTTTACTATCTCCATTTCTGTCAATTTACAGGTATCTAGACCCTCTTTCTTCCAAAGATCAACTCGGGCAAATTTTCTTTTTCAAATGAGAATATGAATGATTTGCTCAGATTCTCTGTTTCCATAAGGAATGCTGAGGACTGTCATACCATAAATCTGGATTTAGTACCTCTGATCCAGAATCAAAAGCAGTAGCTCACAGGACATGAAACATAACATCAGTATGACCTCACTCTTCTGGAGCTGATTTACTCAAATTTTTTGACAGATTAAATTTGTAACAAAAAGTTTTGGACTGGATGGTACATTGTTTGTTTAATTCACTCTTGCTTTATTAAGTATGCAGCACTGGCCATCCACAATGCTTTAACTTTATCAAAGGCTTGCAACCCATAGCACATTTATGACTGGCAAGAAAATATAAAATAAGCATACATTTCGTAATGTCTTCTCTGGTTACTTCTCCAGATATTTGGTCAAAGAACCATGCCTTATGCAGATTAAATTTGTACTGATTAATTAGTACTCAGTGTTGAACATGTTGCTGAACTATGGCACGGTACTAAACAACTCATTTGCCCACATTTCCTGTCTATATAAAATTACTTTTGAAGAAACTTTTTAAGCAAAATGATGAAAGATACGCCTTTCACTGTTTTCCTCATAACTGCACTTGTGAAGATTTACCAAAAAATCCTGGATAAGAAGTAAATCCAACAGAAGTATTCTATATTAGTTTTCACTTTAAAACATCGTATTAAAATAAATAGTGCAAATCCAGTGACCAACCTTACACTTCCGTGGTTTTGCTTAGTCTTTAGCTGAGACATGATATTAAGTGCTTCCTTTCCAAAGAGATTTCTTTTCTTCATATTTGCATATCTTGTGCATGAATATGACTGTTGTAAAAAACATGTCGCTGGAGTTTTATGGTGCAATTCATTTACTAGCAACCCATATAAATATCTGTTCTTGTGGATCATTATGCTCCTTTTCAGGTTGTGTCTTTTGTCAGTCCTTAATTCATACAAACTTTCAAGAGAGAAATGAAGCTGAAAAAATCATCTGATAAGAAATATGTTCCTCTTAGTTACTATGAAATTTTGTTTGCTTCTCTGCTTGCAGTTTTTGTGTGTGTTTGTGTTGGACTGATTGTACTTTCATGGTTATCAATCCAGGAGTTAGAACGAGGTATGTAGCCACCCTTTAACCTTTCAGGAATTCTTCACTGGATGTTCAGACTTTGAAGCCGGTGGTGTTGTCATTGTAATTATATTTCATATTTCATGCTATGCTTTTAATTCTGGGGGTGGTACTGGGGGTGTTTGAGGTTGGGGTGTTTTCCTCCTCTCCTTCCCTGGAAATTGATGTGAACAAAACAGACAAAAATACAAGCACTTGAAGAATGTTCTGAGGCCACAGAAATTAATTTTCATGGTTTAGAGTTTGGGAGAGGTCCCTGGAATGCAATCCAAGCTATAAAGCTTTGGTTATTCGATTGTGTTCATCAGCTAGAGAAGGTAATATAGTGAATCGTGAAATTTTGCTTTTTTCTCCATGTGTGAGGTTTGACTCAAGAAGACAATGATAATCCTCTGAAGTCTGTGGGGAGATTTAGGTGATCTACATCTCTCAGAATCTTTTCATTTTTATTAAAAAAATTATAAATGCATTTATTGGTATGAGAGAGAGCCTGCATTAGACAGTCAGCACACAGCCCTACGTAAAATTAAGGTAATTGTTAATATTTAGCCAATACTCAGAATGTGATAGAATCAAGCTACTTATACTCAAAGTAAACTAAATTTAAAAATAGACATAAGATGACTTTTAAATGAAAGTGAAATTTTCGTTTAAAGCTCTTGTAGATGTATGTTTACTGTGCCCTGGTATAGCCACACCTGGACTATGGTGTCCAGTTTCTGGGCTCTCCAGTATATCTAGATTTTTGCTTGGAAGGAAATGTATTCAGGTCTATGGAGCCCTCACAGCTATTAGCAAAAATAATTCTGATACATTAAAGTTTTTGGTGCCTTCATTAACCAAAAGCCCATTCTGTCTCATACTGAAGCACATGAAGACTAAGCTAGCTGTAAGCCATACTTTTTTTAAAAACTGTTTTGTCAGAATATCCTTGTTTATTCCTTTAATTTCTATTTTCATTCCAGATTTTAAAATTTGTTCTCCCTACTGTCTTTATTCCCTTTTTACATAATGCTATCACATTCCAGTAAAATAAAATGAGCTTAAAGGTAATGAGAGTGTATTATTGCATCTAGATACAGGCTTTAAAGTAATGATTTAGGTTTTAGAAGATGAATAAGCAAGAATTCAATCATGTACAAATAATAATGATAAAACATTTTTTAAAATATATTTGATACATATATATATAAGCCTTTGCTAGTTAGAAGCATTTGTTTAAACAGGTTTGCAGTTGTTGTAAGGATGAATGACCTTCAAAGACAATCAAAGGTGTCTGCTGTTACTAGTTGATAGTAGCGAAACGGTGTCATTAGTCTGTGTCTTCCATCACAAGCTGACTATTATAATATTTATAGTTATCTGTTTTTGTCTTAAAACTTGTTTTGGAGGTTAGGTCCTTCAGACACAATCTAAAAATACCACTGGTACTTTAACTGGTAAGCAAAAGGCATTTTCTGTCAATCAACCATATTAATTCAGGTCTTATCTGATAATTTCCAGTGAAGAAATATTTTTAATGTAAAATTAATAGTTTTATACCTACCTCATATGCTGTAACGTATTAAAAATCAAGATTGAGTTTGTAGTAAGGATCAGTTATCTAGTTACCTCATAAATTCTCCCAGCATTTCATGCATGTATTCATAAGAAAGGTCAGGTCAAAAATAGTTTAAGTAGTCTGACACTAGTGTTTCCAGTGCTGTCATCCAAAGCAGCATACATTGATAAAAAATGTGCACAGCATTAAATACAGGAAGTGTAAAGTGGTAATTCTTAATATTTTTAATCCAGAACACAAAAAATCTCATAATTCACTATTATTCTTCCCCCATATCTTTGTCCCTTGTGTTAGACATGACGGCACATACCATTGTCTTCCTCATCCATTCACAGTGCTGCTGGATAATAGCATTTAAAAAAATAACTAAAAGTAATGAGAACCAAGGAGAAATAGTACTCATAAAAATATGTTTACAATTGTAACTATGATAAACATTGAAAAATGACTATCACTTTTTTAAAATCAGCACTAGACAGCACATCTCTGATAACAAAGTGAAACAGAAAGCTAGAAGTTATTGTATTGATGATCTGTGTGGAATAAATGTTTTTCATTTATTTCTGTATAATTCAAAACATTGAATTTTATTTTTAATTATCTAGCTGAAGCACATGGGAATACTCATGGCTATGCAGGAACATTTAAAATACTCTCTGGGACATCATTCACTCCTGCTTTGCAAAACACATCAACAGCTGATTTCAAAGTCCTTGCCTTTGATGTTGAACAATTGGTAAGTACCTGTGGTTCTCTGGTTAATTCAAGAGTATTTGGGAGCTACATTAATTCCCTAACATGACCTGCTCTCGATGGCTTTTTCCTCTCTCCAAAACGAGCTATTTCACATCCTAAGAACTCACTGTTTTTCTTATTTGTGAAAATCAGTGACACATCAAAGAAAAAGTTTGCTTCTGTAGTCCAGATTTGGGAAGGAAAAATTATTTCATGTTAAAACCATGAACACAATGTGTAACTGGGGTTATTTTTAATTACTGAATTGGTTCAAGATTTCTCTTTTCCATATAGATACAAAAAGTCTTTCAAGCAAGTGATCTGAAAAATGAATTTGAGAGATGTGAAATTTCCCAGTTCAAGTAGGTACAGCTTAATTAAACTTTGCAAATCCATGCCAAAAATCCTCATGTAGCTATTTCTCTCTGGAGTGCTCACCAATACCTTGCTTTTCAAGAGGTCCTTGGGAACATCTTACATTATTCCTTTCACATCTTACATCTTCCAAGTGCTGCTGTGAGAAGTTGGACACAAATGTGTTTCCTAGGGCAAACTTCCGTTTTGGACTCCTGTATGTCCACGCCTTCATCAAACCAGTAAGGCTGAACCCTAATACGAACTCACAAAACTTCTATAAAGAACTGCTGAAATTTTTATTTTCCCCCAAGGTTTGTTAGTTGTGCTATGTTTGCAGGGTTGCTGGCCCTTGCCGTTTAGAAGAAAGTTCAGGTTAGAGATCTGATGACATGAAATGAATGGAAATACACTCACATGTCCCTATGGAAATGGATCCACTTAACTCATATTCCCCAGGGTGTTAACAAGTGAGGCTGTAATTTGACACAAGCTGTACCCTGTGTGTCCTAAAGAGCCCATAAAATAGGTACAATAAGACCTGCTTCATTAATTAAAGCTTGTTTGCCCTCACTTTTTAATATCCTATTATGCTGGTTGTCCTACTGAAAGCCAGCTGGCAAAAAAGTCGAGTATACACAGAGAAGACTGTAGTGTTAATTCTATCTGCACCATTCTTAATGAGGTCCTGATTCAGCAAAACACATGCAATACTGTTTCACATTATTGAACAGTTTCAGAACATGCTCCCATCCTATCCACGACACCATAAACTCAGGGAAATCATATGCTTTTGTCTCGTGGTTTGGTTTATTGTTGTTTTTTTTTTCTACAGGAAACCTGATGGACATGAAAGATTCAAGAAGTCAGAGACTGGGTAATTGCATATGACAAAGTTTACTTAAAATATGGGCAAGAGATAATAATGCTATTAACTTAGAAAGTTCTTCTGTGGACAGGGAATAAATTAAAAAAACCCATGACTTTAGAGATTGGATAAGGCCTTCTAACGAGCACATGAATCTTCAAGTCATATCCTTCCTCCAAAAATGTCCTTTAGGATTAGAAGAAAAACAAAAGTAATAGTCCTTGGGACTGTAAATTTAGAAAGAAAAATGGGAAAGATAAGAACAGTGAAGTAGGTAGGAAACCAGCTAAAAGGAAAGGATATCTGTGCTGAGCTTACTTGTGAGTTTGCTTGGACTGGGGGGCAGATCTCACATTATCATTAGTAAATTAAGTTTTAAGTAAAGAAATGTCTGATGACACAGTATGAAAGACAAGAGCAAAACAGAGGACAAAATATTAAGACTCTAGAAGAACAGTGAGACCTTGAGGAATGAATAATATCTATTTGTCTTAGAGGTGAGACCACAAAATTAAAAAGTGCGTGTTACATGGCAACAGACAGTTCGATTCTGTGATACTAGCTATTCTTGTGATATAAATGTTTTCTGTAAATACATAAAGTGGGTAACTATTTAGAGGTGATAGTTCAATTGAATGACCACGCTTGCAAAAGAAAAATAGCCAACCGTGAATACATATATGTCAAAAATGGGAACCCAATTTGAATTAGAGCAATCTTTTGATTGGAATAGTGAGGGTATAAACATAATTAGCTAGAAAGGTAGAGTAGGATCACTTTATGAAGGATTTTATTGCATCAAGGGAATGGAGTACACAGTGGTAGGAGTAGGTCACTTCCAGGTTTTTGTCCTTATGAAGGTAGTTCAAATCAGCACAAAGTGGTTTCCCATAATAGAATGGGACTATTCTCATGAAAATTTGGGCATCAAGATGGAGGCATGTCTGAGCTACTTGCCCAAGACTCTCTTTGTATCATCTGGTCAATTTAGATGCCTTTTTTCGGAGATCAGTTATGCCAAAGAACATCTCATTTCTTTCCATCAACCATAATGGGAATGTAGGTATTTCACTGTAAACATCTGTATTTGGTAAAACCAGTTCCACCCCTGTATCTTGGCACAAATACCACAGAAATCACAGAAAATCTGATGTCAGTGAATGTTGGATCTGGCTTTTAAAACATCAGTAAGGATTTGTCTCCATTCAAAATAATAATTGAAATATTACTTTGACTCAAATTATTTTCTAAATGAGTCTTTTAATTTAAAAAATGTTTACCCCTTTGGGCAATCTCCTTGTTATTTCACCCTTGAAACTCTGCTGAGTCACAAGGACAGCAATAAAAGCTTTTGTTTGCTCAGCGTGGCCTAGAGGTTATCAGAAACATGTAAGAAACTAGAGAGGAAAGCTTTTCTATACATTGCAAACTTCACACTCTGCTCAGCAAAATGGCAGGATTAATCATCCCTTAACAAAAAGCACTACTGGGTCAGCTGCAATTGGGTAGAATGTAAATGCTTAAAAAATAAAAAATTTGCACCTAAATATAATTAAATAGAGAAAAACTTTGTCTTTAGCAAGCATCATACTTTGACACTACCTTAACCTAGCTGCAGATAGAAAACTTAATAATAGTGTCTGGAAAGGATGGGAGAGAACAAACAGAAAACACTGAATACAGTTCAAGCCCCATAGAAGCTAAATGAAATTTAACCACTGATTTAAAAATATCTGCGCTTTCAGCCAGTACTGTTTCCTTATGAAAATCCAGGCAGTCACACGGCAGATCCTCACAGATGCAGAATCCACATCCAACATCAAATGAATGTTATATAATTTACACAAGACTTCAAGTTTCACCATCTATATTTTAAGTCTTAATCTAGAAGACCTGTTGAATAACAATAAACCTGCTTCTCCTTTAGCTTACTCCATTTCAGCTCCATTGCAGCAATTGATATGAATGTTCTTTGTTTTTTTCCTACAGTGAAAATAAGAGTAGATAAGGAAAAAACCTTTTTTCTCCAAGGTTCAAACCTACCTGATAATTATGAGATGTTTCTTTATATGTCATCTTTGCTAGCCAGCACTTAAAGATACTCTGACTTTGCAAATGGAACCTGTGTTGGAATGAAATATTGTCTAGATGATGTCATACAGTTGATTTACTTTATGAGCTTGCATAACTAATCAGCTTCTCTGTTTTGCATTTCTAGTGTTGTTGTGATCTTCAACCTTTATTTTACCCAGACGGTAACAGTTGAGAAAGTAAAAAATGAGCTGGTTTTGGGCATCAGCGCAAATGAAACTAATATTACTCAGACTTTGAAAATTGATGTGAGCAGCATAGAAGTCACAGGTAATGCTAGTAAACATTTATTCTCTATATAAATGCTTGAGATCTACAGATAACATGAATGAAAACTTTGACTCCCAAACAGCAAAGAGATTGCTACTTTTGCTCACGGATGCCCTCCTTCCCCATTACAGAACTTTCAGTAGCAGGTGAAAGAAACATTTGCAAGCTTCTGATCTAGAAAGTATGAGTCAGCATTATGTATGCTCACTAAGGAGGGAGTAAAGAATGAATTAGTCATTTTCCAGAGAAAACCACTCAATTTAATCTCTTTTATGTAATTTTGGTATCCCTCAAATTAAATCAATTAATCCCCGTGTTCTTTCATAAGTAAATGCAACTATGATTTTGTTTTTTTAAAGAATAAGGAAAAAGGCTCAGCCTCATAGTGAGTGAAGACTCATTTATTGAAAAAATGTCAGTAAGAACAACAAACTGAATACAGAGTGTGGCGTCTGGAGAAGTACACCCAAGGAACTGACTTCATATTCCTCTAAAGCTTAGATAAAAGTGTAAATGAAACAAAAAGGACTGTGTCTTTAAAGACTAGGTAGCTTTAAATTCTGCAAATATACAAATATAGTAATTTTACATAAGTACTAGAAATTTATCAAAGCCTAAGTGAAAGCCCAACAAGGTCAGTGAGAATCCTTGGTTTTACCTCAATAAGCGTCAAAACAGACCTTCACTGAGGATGAGGATAAAAAGTAATATGAAACCTTTGAAATGGAGGTTGGTTAGTTGACATTTGAAGACCTGCTACAGATACTATTAGGTAGCAACTGATTGCTTTAAGAGGAGTGGGACATCTGACATGTAATGTTTCCTTCTCTATCTTAAAAAGTGAATTTTTTTCTAAATACTTCAGGTATTCAAAGGCCAAATTCAGAGTCTTGACAACTTTATTTCTCTTTAATACTTGCACCATATATAAGAAGTTGTTCTAAATAACTTCACATCACTGTGGAAAATGATTGCTCATTATACTTCAAAAATGCCACCAAAGAAAATTATGGAGAGCTTTTTAAAAGGTTTTTGAAAACCTTTTGAATTTATGAACTTTGAAGTAGTCAAACCTTTCTGGTATGGAGCATGAAAAAGCTTCTTTTTGCATGGGATATCATCTGTCCATTCCATCAGGAGTGCTTCAATAAAGTAACAACTGTAACTAATTAACAATCATAATCATATATGGCACTTTTGCATCCTATATCTCAGTATATTCTGCAAGAGAAGTCTTATTCCTATTTCCGAGAGGGAGGGAACTACAAACGCAGGTGTGACTTGCTAGAAATCACAGTTTTCACAGTGATTAAAAGTAACTTACTTTCTTGCAAATTATCCCAGGTTAATTATAACTTGTTTATCTGATCTAAATGCTGTTCTATAAGATGCAGGTGCTCTGAAAATCTCCATTATAGAAAAACTGTCAAGACAGAGATTTCCCAGATGAAGACATTTTATATGCAATACAATGAATAGGGATAAAGGATTGAAAGGGATTAACATAGATCTTTCCTCCTTAGGAAGATCATAGAGTTTGCAAAAAGGCTGGGAACGGGGTGAGATGGTCAAAAGGAGGGAAGCAGGACACTGCTAGTGATTTGAAGAGAAATAGTCACACCTGATGATTATTTTTTTAACCTTTCTTTCTCTGAGTTGTATAAAACTAGATACTGTGCTATAAAAGGAGTTTATAACTTCCTTACTTCCAGCAGCTCCTGAAAATCTTAGTACAACGATACCTTTAACTTCATCAGATCAGTCTCTTTCATAAATCAGTTTTTTTAAAAAAATATTTTTTGTTAACAATACGAGATGAGGAAACATAAGACTTGCTGTTCAGCTGGTATCACTTAGTAACAACTGCCTTGGCTGTAGCTGGCACTTGGCTGCTAGGGTCCATTCAGTGACAGTTAGCCACCCTTCATTGTTTCTGACCACTTGAGAAAGCAGTGATCTGAAGTCTGTACAAAAGCTCTAAGAGCTTAGTTAAAAGTGGATCAAAAGCAAAAGTTGAGTCTCCATCAATGAGCTGGGTTGCAAGCTGAAGTTTTCACAGATTCATGCAGGTAGATGAGGCTGGGTAGTCTTACTCTCATGCTGTGGTTACTGATATGCTGAGCAATGTTGATTGATACACTTGCCTTCCAGTATCGCTAGACATCTTATGATGAGAGGGTATGAAGCAGACACAAATCCTTGGTCTCACAAATTCATTGAGTACAAACCTATCAAAAGTCAGTCAGACAGCTGAATAATACGGTAGGTGCTTTGTAGCACTAGATGCAGGTACAGCTGTCACACCCAAACTGCATACAAATTATCACACGCAAACGATCACATTCAAATTCTTCAGGGCAGCATACCAGATCAGGAGCTTCATGCAATTTATGTGAGCAGAAGAAATGCACCTGTGGATATAGGAGCCAAGTATTTATTGATGGTCTAATAACAGCCATAATAATGTAAGACGTATAATCAGTCTAGTTACAGGCCTATTAATGTGCATAGTCCAAGGTGTACAATTACTGAAGTTTATCCCTGATGATATAGTTAAAACTGCTAACACAGACGTTTTCTCCTATCTATCCATTCCTCTGGTATGCTATCTCAATGCTCCCCTGAGTCCTAAGTTCAATGTTGCTAATCATCCTCGAGAAGAAATTGGAAGGTGGGTGAGGAAGGAAGATAGAAGAGGA
Source organism: Bucorvus abyssinicus (assembly GCA_009769605.1). Lineage (NCBI taxonomy): Eukaryota > Metazoa > Chordata > Aves > Bucerotiformes > Bucorvidae > Bucorvus > Bucorvus abyssinicus. The sequence goes on along the minus strand of CM020030.1, from coordinate 13,176,112 downwards.
AGGGGGAAGGGGGGAGTTGTCAGCACCCCACGCTGGAAAAGGAATAATTTTCTTGATGTGGATTCCTTCCCCCTTGGACTTGGGTCTGCTTGGGGTCATTCCTCTGTTTGCTAACACTGCCTGACAGACAAAGCACTGCTGTTATTTTGATAGAAAAAAAAATCCAAAGTCTTTTGAAGTTATTGAAAAGCATGTGACTAGAGCTAAAAGAATGAGATTTAAAATACATTTGCTTTCTACATTATTTTTCTTATGTTTGTTTTGACATTTGACCTTCTGGATCAAGACACTCAAGCTGGCATTACATATCATTGCCTAAGCTGGGGTTTGAGGATACAGCAAATAATGCAGATAGAGCAGACCGAACTGCTGCTTGGTTCTGTCCAAGCAACTGTAGAGGTGCTCCAGAGATCAAGAAGTAGAGTTCTAACCTTGGATTTTGTTTGCCCAGGTTCAGGACAACTCACCACAAGCAAGCCCACAACAACTGTAGGTAGGTAACTACATATGGGGAGGAGCAGGGGGGTTATAGGAAACAGTCTGAGATTTTAGAATTACACTGTTTGTGTACAGCTCCTTCTCACATCATTCAATTGTCTCATCGTATCCCCACGAATACCCAATATGGGTGTTTAAATTTGATTTGACTAAGGAGACCTCTTCAAAGAGAAGGGACTTCTAACACTGTACATTCTGCAAAAATGGTGTATGTGTTGCGCATATTTACACTCATACTGATTGCTCATTTTTGTTTCCTGTTATTTCTTTGGGCTTTTGGGGGAAAAATAAAAAACAAACAAAAAACCGAACAAAAACAAACAAAAAAACCAAAACCCAACCAACCAACCAAACAAAAATCTGTTACCAAATTCTTACATGACTTCCAATCGGCAGAAAACTAAAGTTGCTGGATCTTTGAAAACCTTCGGTAGCCTTATTTAAATGGTGAGCTGTATACGACACTTATCAGCATTTCCAAATGGGTCTCATGTATTTACTGCCAGTTTTGCAGTGCAAGTACATTGCAATTTAGAGTAATTTGCTGTTTAAAAAAAAAAAAAAAAAAGTCAAAATGTTTTACTAGAAAATGTTAATTTCTTTCTATCCAGTAGGTGGCAATGCTGCTTAGTTTTCTGAGTTGAAGACTAAAACTAGAGTTGATCATGACTGTAAACAATGTTTGCTTGCATATTGGGCTTGTGCAAAATATGTTTCTAGATTATTGGTTCGGTTTTTGTTCTGGGTCTAGAATGCACAGTTTCGTCTCCGTTCATCCGTGGCAACTCATTCATTTGCGCTGTTTCACGTCCAACACTTCACTGAAGTACGTTCTGTTTGCTTCAATCACCAATCGGGTGTGGAATGGCAGCTCTTTTGCTTTACACTGCCTGCATTGCTCACACTGCAAGTGTTTGTAAAGCACTTTGAAATGCTAAAATACATCCAAACCAACTTCGGTCTTTGTCGGTTATACTGATATACAATATCATACTAGCATTTACTTAATCTGATTACAAAAATAACAGTTTTATGAAAATATAAATCAAGTAATAATGGTTAGAGGCTGCAAAATCAGTTTTACAAATCCATATTTTTCCTTTTTGCATAAGAAACTTTGACTTTTTGCAGTAAACATTTAAGAAAAAGAAAAGGAACTATGTGAATAGTGCTAGGTGAATAGTTTCCATAGAATTTAACACAATTTTCAATAATTTTGAAGTTAGCAGTTATACAAAGCTTATTTTAGCTGCATGTTTTTGTTCACTTTAATAGGACCTACTTGAATTCTTCAGAGTCTAAGACCAAAACCATCTAGAGACTAAAAGAGTGTCTTTGAAGTAGATGAACATTTACGATCTAGAAAAACACTATTAGTGAGATTCCACAATTTTAAGGATATGCCCATGTATTCTTTTTTGCAGATGTTTGGTCTTAACTTACAAATTTAATTAGCAAATCTGAGAAGAATAAGGTTTCTGATATTCCTGGTATTTTGAAATGCAGTCCTGAAGTTTTTGGTTTTCCAGATATGCTGGTTAAAAAATGAAATCCTTTAGCATGAGGAAGTGCAACATTGTGATGTGTTGAAGAAATTAAATTAAATTTTATTCAACTGAAACCAGAGAATTTTCACAGTTATTTAAACCGAAGTTCTTTTTTTTTTCATGTTATTCAAGCATAAGAAACTGGAAATGTTATTTGGGAGGAGGAATAAAATGGGAATTCATGGAAATTTTCTTACAGCCCTGCTTCAAACTTACTTTCAAAAAAATACGTGACTTCTGAGAACTTCCTCCATTATGTGCCAGATTTATCTTTTTAGTATGTGGTATGTCATTCCAGGCTTCTGAAACTGTGGTTCTGTAAAACTCAATAGAGTGGTTGATTTGATTTGTGCTAAAGTAACGAGAGGTAAGTCAATTTTCCTTTATGGTGAAACTGCATTACTGCTGTGCTGTTATTGCTATTGTCCTTATTATTTCAGTTGAGTGTTTGCCACCTGCTGAACTTTGTGATGACGGTGTAACCTGCCTTAGAAAAGATTTATTTTGTGATGGAGTCTTGGACTGCCCAGATGGTTCAGATGAATCTGAAAAAAGATGTGGTAAGAATGTAAACCCCTGTAAATCAGTCCTTTAAAACATACTTAAATCTGTCAGTAGTTTGTAAATAGTTTAGAGGCAATAAACGGCTCAGTGAAGTTCAAATCAATTCTACTAGAAGAAATAATAAGAGTGGTTGTTATAGTATTTACGTTGTAAATGGAAACAATATTCTTTAAAATTCTCATTAATGAAGAATATGCTTAATAAATAATGAAATATTACAATCTGGATATATTAATATAAAATAATACAGAAAATATTGCTTACTATATAGGTATCAATAATATTACTAAATATAATGCAAATTATAAAATAATATAGAAATTCCATATGAAGCTGTGTACCAGTAACATATAAAAAATGTTCTTTCCGAATAAATTAAAACTATGACCCTATACAGATATAAAGTCACATTACCTAGTACCAGAAACCACCTAATGGCATACCTGGAGTCTGAAGAGAGGTTTCTCTTTCTCCAGCATTAAGAATATCATCATACAAAACACTGCAAACAGCTTTTCCCAGGTTGCTATGTACACTCAGGTACACTGATAGTGTCATCTAGAAACTCAGATGGGGCATGGGAAGTGGCAACATTTTGCAGCCAGGGCAGGTGAGTGTGACTGCTGCAACAGCAGGATGGAGTCCTGGTAGGAGCGCAGCTCTGCTTTTTGGCCGCCCGCATGCATCTCACTACACCGAGTGCTAGGGAACGAGTGTCTGTATGACTCTTGACACAAATGTTTGAGTTGCTGGCACCACAGTGAGAGATGCAAGATGATGACGTGAAAATCCGGACAACCATCTCTAGTTGGCTCTGCTTGAGCAGGGGGTTGGACCAGATGAGCTCCAGAGGTTCCTCTCAGTCTCAACCCTTCTGTGATCCTGTGAAAATTCTGTATCCTTCAGCACCAGTGAGTTTGTTTGCCTTTATCTGCCTGCCAAGTTTTCCTGAGCGCCTTTCTGTGCACAGCAGTAACTGCTCCACATAGCAGTGAACACTGTGAAATCGTACCAAGCAGTCTGACTACACTGCTGCTTACCAACGTGCATGTGTAGGTAGGGTAGGCACGTGTGTTAATGTTGTCTGTGATGCTCTTCACAGTCTCAGCTCTCAGTTAAAAGTCTGTAAACTTTTCTCGCAAAGAGAAATTACGCAAATGTTTTAGGAGAAGCTGGAGAAATTAACTTCCAGAGTGGCTGATTTGTTTTGTTGTTTTTTAAAATATAAAATTTGGTGCTGGAAGTCTGGAAAGCTTATTTCTCTTCTGCTGTGAGAACAACTTTCCTGAGAATAATGGTGGGGGCAGTCTGGTCTGAGTTTTCAGAAACATCTGAAGTACTGGCCTCTGGTTTAAAAAAGGATAGCAAGTAAAAGACCAGCTTTTAAAAAGAATTTGCAAGCCTGATTCTGAAGGCTGGTGACATGCTGACCCCTTCTGCCAGAAGTGGAATTTTCTTCAGAATATAAAGGTGAATTGCAGACCTGCCCATTCCCTTTTCTGAGTACAGCCAACACAGAAGCGACACTTAGCTGATCTTTTGGGGGGCAATATCCATCAAAATACTTCAGCAGAATATCCACCAAAACACACTCAAATATCTCTTTAGCATAACAGCTGTATCCAGCTAGATCATAACAGTGATGGGCTCTGAGCAGGTCCCTCCACGGTCCACTAAAGTAGGCTCAGCTAGACCTTTGCTGCACTGTAAGCCTTAAGGTAACGCAATCCCAAAGAGCTATTTGGTCATTCATTTCTACCATCATACTGTTGGTTTGAGACATGGATCTTTTTTGGGGTACTTTTTTATATTATTTTATTTTATTTTAGATATAGCTAAAGAAAAAAAATGCAGACACTGATAGTTAAAAAGTAGCATTATAGATCTCATCAAAATGAATGATTTCTAGTTACTATGGATGTTTAGGTCTGAGTTTACAAGTTTTGCTGACATTTTATTAAAGATATTACAGTCAGACCTGTTATGTAGGACGGAACTTGATTTTCAGACATTGGTAGATGCAGACAAAACCAATCTCATCTACTTGCAGTCAAAGCTGTGCATGATTCAGCTGTGCCTTGGAGGCTACACTGTGGCTGAAGTTATGAATTGTGCTTGAGAAGAGTTTTTCAGCAGAGGCATAGCCTCTTATGCACATAGCTTTTGGATCTGATTTGCATCTTTCCCTGAATCTCTACCAAATATGTCATGAATGCCCCGCTCCTTTGTAACTAATGATATTATTTCTTAATCAGCATTTTTAAAGTCACCAAAGAATATGCACAACCGAGCTGAAAATTTCAGGAATGTGCATACATGTAAAAACTGACAGAATGTCATAAGGAAACTAGCTACAGTTACAGTCCACTTCAGGGATCTGGATGATTTGCTCCGGTTCATCTTCACTGATGCCTGGTATTTCCAAGCAATTCATTCAGTTACTATTAGTTTAGCAGTTTCCACTCATAAACTTAAAGAAATACCACTTTGGCTGGAGGACTAATTGTTGCTCCATGACTCTTATGATACATTTTCAGTCTTAAAATGTTCTACCAAAAACTCAGAGCTTTTCTGAAATTACATATTTACAAGTTTCTTACCAGACTTTTCAAAACTAGTGGAACAAGTGGCAATAAGCCATAGGCACGTTTGGGATACCTGCCAATTTTTCCACCTCTTTGATTTTTCACTTATGTCCCACACCTACAATAACTTAATACAGTCATATAACAGCTAAAATTTTCTAGATTTTCAGAAGTGCTTCAGAGTTTCACAATGACATTTACAGCCATTTAACAATTCATGTTACAAATGCTCTTGCACACAACAGATTTTCTGCCCTTTAAACAACTTTCTTTGGTTTTTCATCTTGATATTTATTCCCTCTAGTACTTCTGGTTTTAGAATTGTTAGTGTGTTTAAAATATAGGATACAAAGGTGAATTCTAATAGTCTCTTCCTGCATTAGACGGAATTCATTAAAATCTCAGATTCTCAGCAGAGATTCGGGCAACTGAACACTGTCTTTTTTTTTTATTTTTTTAATGGATTAAAATTGTCTTGAAAGGTTTCTTTCTGGCTCCGCAATGCAGTGCAGTAACAAAAGGCATTGCAAAAGTGCAGTTAGCAATTTCAATGAAAGGGTCTCTAGAGAAATGTGAAAGTCTGAATAGCATCTATTAATAACGGCTGGCATCGCTGAAAAGCAGCCATGTAGCACATAAGCATAAGGAGAAGGAGACTGGAGGCTGATCCCGGGAGATGTTTCTCTCTGCAGACTCTCTTCGCAGTTCTTCCATGTCCAGGTTAGCATTTTCTGACTACCTACCTCACAGTGTCACTACAGTACTGAGAGATTAATCATATGTAAACTGGGAAATAATGCACTGTCCTTGGCAGAGGAAGGTCCTGTCAAGTAAAATACGTGGGCTTGAACTGACCAGTTTGAGGAGTTTCTCCCTACAATTCGAGGATTACAGGATTAAGCCCTCCTAATGTGCCCTGAATGCAACTTAAGTAAATAATAGAAATGAACAGCAAGATGCGTGTTGGGGAGCAGTGGAAGTAGTTCCCTACAAAAGACGTCTCCTGTGTCATTAGAACAACTGAGGCTTTTCTGGGGGCACCAGAAGGAGGCAGAACTGTAATGACTTCTGTGACCTTGCCCACTTTTGACCATGGCTGCCTCCTCCCTAAAGTGAGGAAGCACTAGGAGGTTCTTCAAGGAACTAGAACCAGTCCCAGCTATCTTCCTGCTCATTTGGGAGATACTAAGCACTGACTATTGGTCAGCTGTGGATGAGCAGCCTAAGGACTCTTGCCCGAATCTTTCTGTCCTGTTGCAAGTTACTCACTGTCTCTGAAGCTGTAAGAAGAAACAAATAAAAGGAAACAAGAACAGAAATGAATTGTTGACAAGAGCAAATTTTCGTCATTAATTTTATCAGAACAGTAAACTGTACCTGGTTTTATTACTGCCAGTGCTATACATTCCTTTCTAGATCAGGATGTGTCTTGCTAACCGCTTGTTAAGAGCACCACATTTTGTGCACATAATTAATACATGCTGGTCACTTTCCTTCTTCTCACATTGATTCTATTGTTCTCAGTGGGAAATGCTTGTAAATATTAGCCCAATAGGCCAGGAAACACATGAATTAAAATAGACAGAAAAATGTACTCTATACCTATACCCAGCTCTAAAGCTGTAGCCCATTCTGATAAAAAGATTATATAGAATAATAACTCTCTTTCACGGCCTTTTTTTCTCTGTGTATTTACGTGGCATATCATCGTTAGTGAAGTTCATTCTGCACAGTCTTTATTAATGGTGCATGCCTAAGCCTTACTGAAACAGAGCTTAGTTTTTATGTTGTGTTTGCTACAGTGGTAGTCAGAAAGAATTTTACCCTTATAAAATGAACAGACAAGGAACCCCGATTTATCATTGCATATATCGTTTCCCAGAGGAGGACTACTCTCAATAAAATTTCCATTTCATTTTCAATATGATTGATTATACATAATTTGGATAGTCAGTACAGGTATGATTTAATTTCTCGAATTGATGAACTTGTCTTTAACTCTTCAGATAAACATGTATGGCACTGATTTTATCCTTATTTGAAAGCTCTATGGTGCTTTTTGAAAAATTGAAGAAAACCCATCATCAGAGTCCTAAGGTAATGTTCAAGAGATGCAGCAAAAGCCCCAACAGTGCCTCAGTGTCTGCTGAAATAAAATAATTCTACATGAATTAGTATTTCCAATGTTGCTGAGGCTTAAAAATAAATTTGTTTCAGAACAACTGTTTTTTAAACTGAAGGTCATGTCTAGAATAGAACAGCAGCACCAAGAAAACAGAACTGACAAAAGCCTTTTGAAAAAATATATGATGATGGATGACTTTTACCTCAGATGAATGAATTCAATAGCTGGCACAGAACTTGGAATATTCACTTATCTCTTTGAGTACTTAGTAATACATAAGGCAAGGAACTAGGAAGCTCATGAAAGTAGAGATAGCAATAGTCAACTGTATCCCTTCTTGCTTTTATCCACATAATATCAAAGTGTTTCTAGTAGTGCAAACACAGTTTCCTGATTTAGAGTAGCTGTAGATAAGAACTGTTAAGGGAAGATCCTGTTTCCTTACAAATTTATAAGATAAAAATTGAAGAAAGAGAATTGGATTAGTTGAATCCAACTGTTAGATTTGGATTATTTTTATTGGTTTGTACTAGTTCAAATTAGTTGGATTGTCTCTAATTCAAAAGCTAATTACCTGTACTGCTTTTCTTCTAATAGAGTATTTTGAGATCCAATGGTTTTTTAAAGTGGGAGTAAGTTGGTAGTGTGCTGTACTTTCTCTTCCCATTGCTACTTACAGAGCATTTTCAAGGAAACCCATGTAAACCAGTATCAAAGGCTGCCCTCATTTTGGCTCTCGTTCTATTTTTCAAATGGCATTTTGACAAATGTTCTTCATTATATCTTTACAGCTGCAGTTTGTGATGGAAAATTTATGTTGACTGACTCCTCCGGGTTTTTTCATTCTATGAATTATCCAAAACCATATAATGCAAATATCATTTGCCAATGGATTATACTGTAAGCCATTTTCCAATAATTTTCTATGTATCCTTTTTTTTTATTATGAGGTAATATTGTTTCCTGCACATCAACCTTATGTTATTTGTTTGTATTCCCAAATACCCCAGCATGGCAAATAAGTAATAGTAGTTTCTCCTTTGTATTTTTGTAACTTTCTTTTAAAAACTTGCGTGCCTAAAACCCGTAACTATATCAATAATTTTCCTACTTACAAAAATTTTTAGGAATGATTTTGAGACATCTTATGTACTCTATATGGGCACAGGAACGCGTGTTAAAATTCACCCTATAATACATCCAAGATTTGATTTATCTTCTGTCTTTCTTTGTCTAGAAGGATTTCCCCATTACCTTTAGGAAAAGCTTTTACATTTTCACCCCATTTAACTCCTCTCAATTACAGAAAACAAATAGTGGTTTAGGAAGCTAAGCTGCTTGTGATAGTAGTTTTAGAATTTGGACTACCATATATGTTTAGTGGAAAGGCAATAGGAGAACTAGTTAAATATAGATAACTGAAAAAACATAACTGCAGCAAAATAAAATCCAGAACTTTTTGCACTTTTGTTAAAGTGACTTTTGTTATTAAACTTACTGGGTGATGGTTAGGTTTGATCACATGTTCCCAAACAGTGGGTTTGAGATCCTCAAAATTTCATGCAAATCCTGTTTTTGTCATAAGTGACATTATTTTGGACTTTCAGGAGACAGATTTTGCTATCTTGCTATTCATAGTGATACCATGATACCATTCCTCTCACTTCAGGAAGTCTACCTGAGCAGTACCTATTAGTATTTAAAAGTAATTGTAAATTAATGAGATGCAGGGGAAAAAAAAAACAACCACAAAAAACTGTTCAGCTGCATATCACACTGTAGAGTTTAGAAGATTCACTTCCAACAATATACTTAAATCCATTGAGTAAGTAGTACTTGTACTGTTACAAAAGAATTATGCCCTATTCCTGTGGTAATTTTACAAACTAGAAGTTAGCCAAATAGGTCATCTTGATTAACAAACATGATTTATGTATTTTCCTGTTGTTTTTGAACTTAACACCATTCAAGCATGTAATGAATTTACTACAGTAAAAAAAAAAAAAAAAATTATTAGACATGACTTTCAGTTTTGAGGTTTATTTTTCTCTTATCATCTTAGAGTGCCTCAGGGGTTATCCATTAAACTGAACTTCACTTCTTTTGAAACACAACAATATGAGGACAAATTAAATATTTTTGAAGGTATAGGACAAAAGAAGATTTTAAGAGGTAAGGTTATTTTTTGGCTAATATTACTTTTCCATTAATAAAATCTAAGTGGTAAAATAAGTGAAGCAGAAAAAATTGCATGCATATGTTTAAGTGGAAGAATGCACCTGTGTAAAGTTACCCTGTTAGACCATTGATCTCAATACACACAGCTACTCTCATGAAGGGACGAATAAACGCTTCCATAATGTTTTAAGAAATCTCTACTTTTTTTTTTTTTAAGATCTTATTTGAAGAGTCTTGATAACTTGACCCGAGACAGGGTCTTGTGGGGTCCATGTTTCATTGGAAATATGTTGTCAGAAGAGTCTGTAACATCACACACAGTAACATAAAATGAAAACATCTAAACTGTAACTTGGGAGAAGTACTATGAAACTCCCTGAAATTCATGATAAGCATAACATTGCTTTCCTCAGACCTTGAAATATTGATGATACTTTATCTCTCTCTGTGTATTCTATTCTGGAAAACCGGGATTTTGCCTATTTTTCACAAGACTCAGTCTATCCAGCTAAATTCTATCAAAGGTGGAATACCTATATTTGAAGACAAATATATAGATGTCAGTCAGAAAGATATATTGTTATTTATCCTTATTTTTGGAAGCAGAGAGAGAACGGGAATGAAAAATGGTAAGACTCATAAAAAATGGAGAAAGTCTACCCTTTCAGTATCACTTTGAATATGACCCGCCTTTGGAATTTCACTTCAGATGTAAGAGATTGTTTCAGTAATATTCCCTGCAGCAGTCATTAACTTGTATGGTTTCAAAGACTACTGTTGGGATGACCAGAGATACCACAAAGGCACAAAGACAATGTTAAAGACTGTCCTTCAGTAGATTGCCTAAAGCTTTGCAGTTTGAGGGGTAGTTTTCCAGGTATTAGCAATAGCAAATGTAGAGGAAAGAAGGGCCACAAGACATTTCCAGATTAAGACTCTCCACCTGAGGAAGTAAAAGAACTGGAGAAGGAGGAAGGAAAATAACTCGCATATAATTTAAAGTGTGACAGATTATGCTCATTGTCTTTCCTTAATGTTTTGGCACTGTTTCAAATATATAGAATTACAAGTAGGTAAATAGCTCCTCCTCAGACAAGCAAAGTCTCTCTGTGCAAAAGAAAAAAAAAAAAAAGAGCAGAGGCAAAAACTGTCACAGAATATTAAGGAATTCAGGATTTTCTTTACCCTGAATACAGTCACTAGTCTGACTGGTTTTGCCTGGCATCATATCAGCTTTAGATAGATAAGCAACTATTTAACTCTATGGTGACTTGTATCGATCCTTTTATTTCACATATGTGGAATTTGTATGGGTGAATTTGAATTAATTTAGAATTTAAAGTCAAAATTTAGATACATTTTGCAATAGAATCATAGAACTGCACGTGTTGGAAGGGACCTTGACACATCCTCAGGTCCAAGCTGTCATGGAAAAGGGAGTGTAGATGAGATTATCTAGTACTCCGTCCAGTCGGTTCCCAGAATATTGAAATTGGTCCGATGCTATATGCCTTCATGCATATATCACAAAATTAAATTCCTCAGTAATTTCACAGTTTCCTTAGTCTTTGAGTATCTGTATGTGTATGTGCTGATTATTAAACTGTGAAAGTAGATATATATAACAAAAATACATAATCCATACTGTGATGCTGGAGTCTCAGAGTATATCAGCACATTTTGAGAAAATTTACAGCAAAATAAGCATGGATGTGAAGATTGTAGTGTTGAATATGTGTCCTATAAGAGATGTTTCTCCACTAGCTGACATCCATGTTGATGGCTATGAGGATAGGATATGCAGAATACTTCTCTGGCAGCCAAACAGCTAAATGCCTGCAAGGTTTTGCAGCTGTTGAAGGCAGGATCTCAGTTCAAGAGGGAAAGCACTCTTTAAGACTCGAAAAGATAATCCACTGTATTTTTCTGACAGCACTGGGGATTTTAATGCACATGGGATTGTTTTCTCTCTGACTATATTATTCTTTATTTGTTCTCAGCTTCTCTGTCAGGGACAAATCCTGAAACAATTTACATTTTTTCTCATGAGGCTACAGCACAGTTTATAACCGATTATTCTGAAAATTACAGTGGCTTTAATGCAACTTACACCACATTTAATGCAAATGAACTAAATGGTAAGTGCTCTTTCTGTGTGTGTGTGCTTACTTGTTATCCTGTAGATTTGGTAAACTCTATTTTCAATTTGACAAAATGGAGATGAAAAGGGAAGCAGTATTTTCTGGACTCGGTCTACTGCCTACATCCACTGTGAGAAATTTCATACTATTTTAAAGATCAAATAACTGATTTCAATAAGACTGTCCAAAGGCTTGCAAGCCTGTATCTAGCAGTATCACGATACCTTAAAAAGTTAATCTGTTTAAATAAAAGTCAAACTCTGGCCGTATGTCCATCAGATTCCACTCAGGCAGTTTGTTCAGTACTGAACCCTGTTGAATCACTGACACAAATCATTATTCTGTGATCGCCTGACAGTACCCTGCTTTCCAGAGTTTCTGATGTCCTAAGTCGTTGCTATATTTTCTGCAGAGGCTGAAGTCTCTTGTCACAAGCAGTATTCCCAAAACTAACATTCAGGGAAATACCTGCTTCAATATATAGGCATTGGGAAAAGCCCAGATGCAGCAAATCTACTGACCACAAAATTCAGCAATATGACTCATGCATTGGCGTTCTTTAGTAGTTAGCAAAAAATTTAGATTTAGATTTAGATTGGACACGTGAAGGTTTCTTCAGCTGCCAAATTTTGAGCAGGATATGAATAGGGGATGTGACTGGGAAGGGATAGGGTGCAGGAAGCATCCGGAGTGCCAGCAAACTCTAGTCATGGGGAAACCCTTGCTGAGGGCTGACTGGCGCTTCAAGGTACCATGAAAAGACACTGAGCAAAATATTATGAGAAGAAAAGTGAGGAGAATGTTGCAGCAAATATGTGTGAGCAAAGAAGGATCAAAGGAGAATGACAAGGAAAGAGACATCCCTGGTGCATGGAGCACAGCACTTAACTTCTGAGTGTTTTGTTAACTAATACAAATGACACATTTATTTGCGCAACGTGCTATATTGCATAGAAGAGGAAATTGAGTCACCATGTGCTCCGGTTTTCAAGCATATTTTAAAATTTCCGTTGATTGTCACTCACTCTTATGTAATTCTGAGAAAATACTTAACATCTCTGTCAGTTTATTTACCAGAGGTTCTTATTCACAGATTATGAGAAAGTCAATTGCACTTTTGAAAATGGCTTTTGTTACTGGATACAAGATTTAGATGATGATTCAGACTGGGAGAGACTTCAGGGTCCAACCTTTCCCTCTATGAGTGGTCCTGATTTTGATCATACATTTGGCAACATGTCAGGTAAAATCAAATGCAAGTTGCTTGCAGATTAACGGAAAAGCTTGGTTTAGCTTATGTTATACCACTGTACCATAGTTTCTTCATAATAGAATTATTGGGATGTAATTTTATTCTGCTATGAAAATTAGTCAGAATACCAGACAAAACATTTTATGGTACTGATTGCCGTGTTCTGGAAATATACCAAAACTAAAAGATGACATAAAGGAGTATATAAAGTGAATAAAGTGTAAGGTATTGAAAAGTTTCAATGTCATTAATATGCCAAAGTGCCTTATCTGAGAAAGGAATTTCTATTATGCAACAGTGTTATAGGTAAAATAACTGCATGTTTACCTTAAGGAAAAAAAAAAACAAGTATAGTATAGTTACATTTCAGGGAAATCACATCTATTCATTCCCACCTGCTGCTGACATCCTCGTGGTTGTCACAGAATAGTTTTGATTTAACATAAAGCTGACCTGCAGTGTACACAGGTCAACTATTTTCATTCTTTTTTAGTATCGCACAACAAACAACACTAATTTCAACACATGCAAACCCACACTCCAGCAACTGCTTTAGCAAAAAAACCCCTTGATTGGGAGAGCATATCAAACGTGGATTTTAGTTAAAGAGACAATACTGATAGGAATCCGATCTGAATGTGTGCCATGGATGGTTATCCCAGAATTAGACTCCAAAAGTTTTCTCTGCTTCAACAGGAAAAAAACCAATTTTTTTCTCAGCTGATTTGTCAGTCCAGCTAAAACTAATTAACATATTTGGATTTTGCAATGGTTATATGTATTCTATGCAAGACTTATACAGACTTATTCAGTGACAAATAACTGGAAAAATTGCAAATTATTCTGGAAGAAGTTACTCCCAGGAAAAGAAAAATATTATTCAGCACATTATTGGGTAGAAATTATTCACCTCTCTCTGAGTAAATGTGCATTTTCCAAACAATCTTCAGAACACTATTTTATCTTCCCAACTGACTCCTAGAATATAAATTAGATGAAAGAATGTAAACTTTGTTTAACAAAACATTTGATAATGATTTCTAGCTGTCTTGAAAATGCTAATTTATTTCAGGTGCTCTCTGTTTCACTGTGCTAGATCTAAGCTGGCATATATAATGTTTCTGTATGTAAAGAGGCTATTATATTGTATATTCAAATTTCTACAACCTCCATTTGAAGTAAAAATGTGAGCTGAGTCATTAATATCGAGCTGTATATACATTCAGTGAGATAGAGATTTTGTTTGCTGCTCTTGAAAAACAAGGATGTAATACATACTCGACAATTGATTTCGAATACGCAGAGAATTGATGAAACGGAGAGCAGTCACTTTGACTGTATGAAGACCTTTTCTGAAAAAGAATGCTATACCCACTTTCTTAAAGCTAGACACCATGTATATTTTAATGCATGCTTTCCAAGTCAACGCAGGAAATGAAAGGCGCTATTCAGATTTCAGGCTAATTTTCAGATACTTTAACCTCCCACATGAAAAAGCCAGCTAATCTAGAAGTATAAATAGCAGAATATACTATATATAAACTAAATTATATAATTATATTTACATTTCTTTTTAGATTCCATGAATAGAATATTTGCATATATATGTATTAGATAGATAGATAGATAGATAGATAGATAGATAGATAGATAGAATAAAATCTAAGATTATAGCCATGATTTCAATAAAGCAATAATTTTAAGACATTTAACTCTGCCTAATTTTGCTTTTTCTTGTGACAAATCACAATGCTTTGTGGCCAGGCCTCACATTATTTCCCATATGACAGAAAAAGTCCATATTCCCAGCTGCAAGGAATTAACTCAGGAAAAGCTAAAAACCCAAATTTATGTATTTTACCCAAATACATATTTTTCTTGTTATAGTGATTCACCTTGTTATAAAATATTCATATAGTCATTCTCTCACTCTCCTCAGCACACAAGCCACCCTTCACATTATTATGAGGATAAAATTATAAAAATGTCAGGAAATTCTCTGCAAATCACAAGCAATGTCAAACAGGAAGACATTTTATAAACTATGTAGAAATCACTGCCCTCACTAAATGAAAGAGAGATCACCCACTGGCTTCAAAAGAACTAATTTCCCATTTTGTGTCTAGTTCTGAGGAGTGTCCAACAAACTTAAAATCTCATTTTAATGGGTAGTTTACTGATGAATATAACTTGGGATAATCATTCACATTTATTGGGTCAGTTATCTTTCAAGTCATGCAACACTGTCTGAGCTTGATTTTATTGATATTATTTTTAATGTAAAAAAATCTCATTAAAAGAAAAGCATAATTCTGCACTGACTAAAATGTGCTCGTTATCTTGCAGGATTTTATATTTCAACACCCATAGGACCTGGATCCGGAGAAGAGAGGGTCCGGATTCTAAGTTTGCCTTTGGCTTCTTCAGATTCATCTTGTCTAAGCTTTTGGTATTCTTACATAATTCTTAAACATATACTTTGTTCAAGAATAAAACTAAATAGCTTTCTTTCATATATAATATTAATCCAAGTCAGAGTGCCAGCAATAGAAGCCTGCTTCGGTTTGGATTTCCATGATCAGTCTCCAGGCCTGAACTGTTGACTCCTTTATAGGTTTGATTCTTGCAGTTACCTTTAATGTATTTTCTTTTTCTCTCTTCATCCAATATTCATTTCTATACAGAGGTGATACTAAGAATCCTCGAAATGTTTTTGGGTTTTTTTGGTTTTTTGGGTTTTTTTGTCCTCAAGCTTGACTAGACTTCTGCAGAAAACAGCAAATTACCAAGCGAAGCTTTCAGGTCTAATCTAAACACACAAATCATTTTATTTTCATGCTCACTGCAAACTAGTCCTAATTCCATAAAACCATTTATAAAATAAAAAGCTTGATATTTTTTCATGAAATTTCACTTTGTTCTTCCCCACTTAGGTATTTCATGTACGGTACTAATGTTTACCGTTTAAGAGTCAGCATAAGTGACAAGCGTGGTTTGGAAAAGATCATTTTCCAGAAAGAAGGAAACTATGGAAAGAACTGGAATTATGGACAAGTAACTTTAAACGAAACATCTGATTTTAAGGTTTGCTAAACTGCTAGTTCTTTTTAAAATGTGTTTTAGCTAAACTGATATCAGAGTTTTCTGCCAAATGAACCCAATGATCCACAGCTCTGAAGATAATATCTAGTACTATTTACTGATGCGTGCCATCAGATAAAAGTTAGCTTGCAGAAGACTGGAGTCATGATTTGAATTGTCATCCCCCTCTTCCCTACTCTGGAATTTAAAAAAATATTTTGATAGAAAACAGAAAACCTTAACATTGTCATGGGACAATCAGTGTTATCATGAAAGAGAGCTTTCCACAAAACAAGGGTATTCAAAGCTTATCAAAATCTGATGTGGAGTTTAAAGTCTCGACAGCAAGTGTGGCATGAAGCACTTAGGCATGAGAAAATTTTAATTAAATAACTTCAGATTCTGAAGCTAATTTCACTAATTAATTCACTGAAAGGGTGTTCTGGAGGGAAATTTATTTGGTGCCACATGGTTAACAACTGAGCTGACTTATCTGTTGAAAAAAGGAGGTCACTTACGCTAGACAATTCCTTCAGCAACTCTCTATTGAAAACAATTTCTTTTTACAGGTATTTGGGACGCCTATAGTAGTTTCAATTGATGCAAAAGCACTGCCAGAATTATGCATTTACCATCTGAGGAAGTAAATGTGCCTGTGACCTGGCTGCATCAGATTTACAGCAGATATGTGGTTTATGATCTCAGGAAAAGTGTTACACCTAGCTATACCTCACCAGCACAAATTCCTTAGTAGCAGGATTAATTTAAATATGTGGATATTATAAAGAACAATAGCAAACAAATAGGATTAATTTCAGTTTTTCATGGAGATAAGCCACCAGAACAGGAGAAGTTTGGAATGATGAGATGAGTGATACAGAATTTGTGTTTCAATAATTACATGTATTTATATATATAAAGTTATTGAATAATTTTGAATCATGTTCAGCATTTATATGAAGAAGTTCCTGCATTCCTTAGAATGATCCATTGAGTTTGCATAGTGCTGTTTTGTCTTGCAAGGTATTCTGTCTAATTCCTGATACCCTCCTCTGAGTATAGATTACAGTGAAAATAAGAGGATTCAAGAAAGAAGACAGAATGGTTCAGCATGGGAAGCTGAAAAATGTTTCATTCAATTATAAAATTCTGCTTTTTTTTTCCCCTGAACTTCAGGTTATTTTTGATGCCTTTAAAAAGCTTGGTCGCAGTGATATTGCCTTGGATGACATTGGCCTGACAAAGGGAAAGTGTAATGAAAGTAATTATGTAGAGCCAACTGTGATTCCAACTGCTACTACTGTCCCTTCAGTTCCAAGTAAGTAAACACTAAATTACAGTTGATTGGCATTTCCTATTACTGTATTTTTGTATAAATGATTCAGAATTTTCAACCTTCATTTTGGTAAAAATCTCTCTTCAGCATTATAAAATTATTTTCAGGATAACATACTGGGGATCAGGTTCCCTGCCCATGACTCCTCTGATAGCAACAGAATTGGTGTATTCACAGCTTAAGCTATCAGTACAGTATCTTCCAAAATTTGAAGAGAGGAGGATAACTGAAGAATTCAGAATTTGTTTCTAAAAGCTTTTATTAGTAAATCATCCAGGAAACGACTGAAGGGAGAAGAAGAAAAAAGAGGAGGAAGATTATAACCTCTATATTTGAAATGTAGCAGGGGAATAAGAATGAGCAAAGTCACATAATCATATAACTAGCAGTCTCAACAGTAAAAAATCACCAAGCTCTGAGAACATATGCATACTGAAAACTCCCATATTTAGGTGGATTTATCTAATAGTGCCAGAATAGTTTACAAATGGAGTATGATCTACGTGAGTGCCTAATACCCAAAATGGAGGTGTTATCTGGAACAAGGTTCACAATGAATGAGTTCTTTTCGATATGCATTTGGCCAAATATATCTGACTACATTAGAAAAGAAAAGAAAAGAAAAGAAAAGAAAAGAAAAGAAAAGAAAAGAAAAGAAAAGAAAAGAAAAGAAAAGAAAAGAAAAGAAAAGAAAAGAAAAGAAAAGAAAAGAAAAGAAAAGAAAAGAAAAGAAAAGAAAAGAAAAGAAAAGAAAAGAAAAGAAAAGAAAAAAGAAAGCAATATTTGCTTTGAGACAAATTTAAATAGGGCAACAAGAAGGATAGCTAGAAGTTCTTCACGTTTCAAAGGAAATGAGTAGTCAAAAAAAAAAAACCAAACCCCGAAACAAAACCAACTAAAGGACTCTGTCCACTCCCTGATCTAATGAGAGGTTTCAATATTTGTATAAATTATGGAATGTGTCAAAACCTGAGTTCTTCAATTTCGCCTTGCTAACTCTACTCCTTGTGGTAAGGCAGGAGTGATGAATAAGTTCTTGCTCTAGTAAGAGTAAATAGGGCTTTTTTCCTGCTCGATGGGCCCTCATATCATCTCATCTCACTATCTATCTTCATTTCATCTCACTATCTGTCTTCTTGGCACGTCTTCTGAGTCCTAGGTTCAGTAGGAAACTGGAGGAAAGCTGGTTTTGTTTGCACATTTTTGCTATCTTCTCCAAGTCAAGTAAAAGTTAATGAAATAAGAAATGTTGCTACCTATAGACACAGGCACTTCTCCAGACAGCTTGTTGTACAGCTTGATCCAGACTCATGATATTACAGAGTCTTTTAGAGGAATGCACACAGGTTTTAGCTTCCACAAATATTCCAGTTTCACAGAACTAGCTGGAGGAACCTCACTGAGAAAAACATGAAAAAATACATGTAGCCATCTTTAAAATATGGAAAATGTATGTAAAGCAAGGAAGGAAGATTGTATATGATGTTAATCAGGTCCACACACATTCAAAGCAAAAACTGGTACACATGTGAATAGAGACTTTGAAAAAAATAATTAAAATATCTGATAGGGCTTTGTAATTTATTGTGAAAGATGCATGAACTTTTTTGGGGAAAAAAAAAGAAGAGACTTCTACAAAAGACCTGTTCACAGATGGCTTTAAATAGTTAAAACAAACAGCGATTATGTTCCAGGACTGCCTGCTATTATATTTACCATCACTCACAAAGCACAGCTAGTTGCTGTCTTGGCAGCATATAATAAATAAAAATAGTCTAAAACTAAAATAATAGAAAAAGACTCTGCATTTTATTCATGTTGAAGAAGAGTGTATTAATATGGCCATTCTATAAAACCTATCACCTCTAAACCTACTGCATCAGGACAGGTAAAAACCCTAAACCTTCTAAATATAAGAGAAAAATTCAGTTCTAGAGCTCCATTGTGAGACACAGGGAGGTAAAGTTCAACAAGATACTTCTATCAGCAAAATCAAATTTTAATAACACTAGCAATTTCTGTCATAATTTACCAAAGTGAGTTTTGGAATTTGACTGCAGTTTTCATTAAAGTAATACCGTGGAGAGGTGCTGATGTCTGCCACCTCCAGAGATCTTTGAAGTGGTGTGGTTCAACACACCTCAGAAGTTAGCATCAGTCTAATGATGAGTGGTAGAATGACCTTGTGGTAAACAGTAGCTGAGTGCTGCTGTCAAAACACCAAGGAAATGTCATACAAACTATAGATGTTTATCCAAAATATGGTGCTAAAGATTTAATATTCAAAAAAACCAGAAGTGGTCCTGTGGCAAATAATTCTTTATGAAACATTGGAGAGGATCCATACTCTCCCTCAATATGATACAAAAGCACAGTTCTAAGCTGTCGCTGAGGCAAAACTAACTTGTCTGCATAACTTTGTTGAGGCATGCTACATATGTGCTATCTGTAACCTGCTGAAAAAAAGTGAATGTTATCAGTCATCTTCAAAGAAGTATGAAATTACTTTGATGGATGTGGTGCAAGCTTACTAACACTAATGGTTTCACTACAAATGTCATGTCTATAAACAAGAGATGAAAGAATTTGAGCTGAGCCAATTTCTTTTGCTAGACTTAGAGCTTCAGTAAGAGGCACTGGCATCACTCACAGGGCCACCAAATCTCATTGAAAAGTCAAAAAAAAAGGGATAGGGAAGCTGGATTTGCTTTTATCTTTTACACAAGACTGTCAGCTTACACCTTCATCTAAAACAAAGATTGCTTTCATCTTCATATTCATTTACAACCTCTCTTTTAACACAAAAAACAGTGTGGAAATTACAGTGTAGGCTCCACACTTAAGACATGTATGTCAATATAAATTAAAGTTTTCTCCAAAGCACAGAGGCATTTTTTGATAAATAGGTCATATATCATTTTCTAGTGTTGATAAAATGTTCTCATGGTCAATGAAAGCACCAAGATTATTGGTGCTGATTGTTATTTTCTTCTTTAACAAGTGACAGCTATACAAATACCTCCATATAAATTAGTGTTTAAAGATCACAGGAAATTTTTAAAACACTTTTTGCAGACATGCATAAAATAAGCTACTTCTATCTTTTTTCCATGCAAGGGAAAGAAGATCATTACTAATGTGCCTTACATGTAGTCAACACCAGATCAGACTTCATCATAAGTTGCATCTCCCCCGCTGTTAAGAAAGTTGGTTTTGCTCTGCTCATATCGTCAGATGATGCTGGCTAAGGATCATATATTCTTCATGCAGCTTTACAATAATTCTACGTCTGTTTGTACGGGCAGTAATGTTCCATAAAAAAAAAAAAAAAGCCAACGTAATCTTTATTTGTTGTTAATGCATTTACAGAAAGTAGTCCTCATTGTGAGCTGTGCAGCTGACACATAATATAATTGTTACTCGGTGTGTGGCTGTTAACAGTACCTTTTCCTTTCAGAGAGTTCAGCTTCTCTTGCCAGGAGTGATTTGGTGAAATAGAAAGTTCTATAAGATGGCTGCCGTGAGAAAGTTCAAACGTTTCTTGCATTTACTGGAGCTTTCTCCCGGTGGGATTCAATGGGCAAACTCAGTAGTGTTTGTAGATTATGTAGTCGCCAACACAGTGGCTCATAATATGCTATACTGACAGACAAAATGAAACCCAAAATTTGAGCCATAAGGGATGGTGTGTTAAAGTTTAGCCAAAGTCTGAAAGCTAAAAAAACCCCCAATTTTAATTCAAAGAATGAAACAATAACAAAACAAAATAAAAAAGGTAGATTTCTTCCGCTTTCTATTTCCTGAAGCAGATGGAGGAGCACTGCTATTTTTGAATAAAGTGATTGTGAACAGCAGAAGTGGGAAAACACCAAAGTTCATTCTGACGGTATTTTTTCTTAATATGAAGTAAAGTTTTGGAATATGAAGTTTACATATTTCAGATGTAAACCATTCTTAAAAGAGAATATTGAATATATAAAGTACAGTTAGCTATGTGTATGTGTGCAAGTGCATGTATGTGTGTATATACACATCTACAATATTCTCTTTTATTAATTTTTATGTATAAGTGCATATACATGTTTATGATAAAGACCTTTCTTGTTGGACCAGTTGTTTCAAGGAAAAAGCAAATGGCTACTTTTACCATTCACAAGGTTTTCAAAGTCCTGATGAAATCAAAATAACAATATAAGGTGGGGGTTTTTTGCTATAAAGTTTATTTGCTAGATGACAAAATGGGATTTACAGCTGAGTATAAAGCTAATGTCGCAAGAAGATCAATCAGATAATAGGCAAAACATACAAGTTTAGTGCATAAATATATTACATTTGAGGCTTTCTTCTCTCTGACATTTTTGAGCTTTTATATTAACGTACTAGTAAATTACGCAGTTGACTGTATCACATTCTTGATATTTTCTCTCATGTGCTCAGCTTGCAGACCAATAATCACCAAATGAAGCAGAGACAGTGTCCTTCCCGTAACTATGTGGGGAAGAATTCTCATAGCACCATCATGAATAGAGTTTTCCTCCTGTGCACTAGCAATACACAAACAGCCATATATGAACTATAGGTGTAGATAACACTATGGCATTGATTGAATGTGTCAGCAAGTCTGACTTAGACACTGTAACTAATAAGGACAGTGAATTTCTTTCACACTATGTTTCCTCTGCGTCCTTACCAGTGTGTTGGATTCTCACAACATAGTGTTCAAGCTTTATCCCAATGGCACCATAACTGAACCCTTACAGTGATTAAGTTAGCCTGAATATCTTTTTCATAAAATTATGTTTTCCAAATTATCTTTGTCACAACAAATTGCAAA
The DNA here is from genome assembly GCA_009769605.1 of Bucorvus abyssinicus. Lineage (NCBI taxonomy): Eukaryota > Metazoa > Chordata > Aves > Bucerotiformes > Bucorvidae > Bucorvus > Bucorvus abyssinicus. The sequence goes on along the minus strand of CM020030.1, from coordinate 13,153,971 downwards.
AGTAAGGCAATAATTTAATTATGTTTCTGAAATGTTTTCTTTGACAGCTGACTGTGGAGGGCCAATTGAACTCTGGGAGCCAAACAGTACATTCAGCTCTGAAAACTTTCCAGGCAATTACCCTAATCGAGCTTTTTGTAAGTCATTCTTCTCCAAGATTTCAGGAAAAGTTTAGCCGTGTAAAAGTAGAGATACCAAATCTGCTTTCCCAAGTCAGATGCTGTCCAGCAAAAAACTCCTAAGCTATATACAGTGGATCTTTTAACTGTACTCTATATGGCACTTAGCAGAAGCTGAGGAATCGGGTACCAGTGGATAAAAAGTGAGGAAGAAAGGCATAATCCCTTGGAATGAGTTTAGACAGGCCAATACCATCATGCCTGTTATGTCAAATATCTTTATGCCAATGCGACAACGGACAAGGTGCTGAAAGTCCCCATTGTCCATTATACCTTAGTGTGTTTGCCAGGTTAATATCATAGTCTTTTCTGTTAAACAGTTAACCTTTTCTAAGAGCAAAGAATGTGCACATGCATCTTGCAAGGGATCCTCTTCTTATTGAACGTTTCTTAAGAAACTAGTGAAAAAACATTGTTATTCTATTGATGTCACTTAATTTCGATTAAGCTACAGGTGACATAAATGAAAATGTTTCAATGTGGTCCACTATGTGCTGTTGATGGATGAAGCAAGAAAGAGAACTTTGACGTTGATTCTTAATGATATTTCAATTATTTATTACTTCACCTTTAACTGGAGAATTGTTCTGGGATGCTAATCAAAAGAGCTGTAATTTTGCGTTTCTGTTCCACTTGAGATATAGCTCTCAATTCCAGGAATTAATTTCACAAGTTCCCAAATGAGATTACTACTAATGAGAAAATACTTTTCATTCTATGAACAGATTAAAAAATTGAGGGTTTTTTTACTTTCTTTACAAGGTTTCCATAGCAGCCACACTTACATAGGTTAAATACGATAAAACATAGACTAACCAGAAGCAAATACTTCTCCAAAAGGACAAGTGACTGATTATAGAAATTACCTTACTATCAAATAAGACTTAAGTGACAAGGCACTTTATCATATTTTCACAGTTACAAAAGAATTAGATTTGCTACTTTAGGGAAACATTTCTAAACAATGGTAAAAATTGCAAGTGTATATGTCTTAGGAGCCTAAATCCAGTTTTCAGAAGTGTTTTAGAGAATGAGAGTCAATTGAATTTTGGATCTTGACAGCATGAGTTGCTTTTAAAGGTACGATTTAGACTCTTGGGTGATTCTTAATAGTTTAGCACGGAATTTTTATCCCCCAAATCCTTCAACATGAAAATGATGCAGTAAGTGTAACAACTGAAAAGGTGATTTTTGTGTGTGCATTATTTTCTAGGTGTGTGGTACTTAAATGCTGAAAAGGGAAAAAACATTCAACTTCATTTTCAGGTTTTTGATCTGGAAAATACTTTTGATGTAGTTGAAGTCAGAGATGGTCGAGGACCAAATTCCTTACTTTTGGGCAAGTAACAGCATTGGTACTAAAATGAATGTGATCAGCAGGTGAAGCAAAATGATAGGTACAAAATAAAGGAAATTATTTTGCTCTAACTTCATTCTATATTTCTTCACATTTTTGGGTCTCAGAAATTGGGAATAAAACTTGAAAAAGCATTCTGTATGTGATGTCACATTTCCCAAATATTTGCAGACACTCAGCTTTCTATGCAATCCAAACAAAATTAACTTCTCAATAAATAAGACTGCTCATGTATGTGGATAAACAGAAGCATAATCTCTTAGTTGAACCTTATTTTTCTATACTGATATGTCAAATTTGGGGTTGAGCTTTGATGATTGTAGTCTGATAGCAGATAGGTTTGGGGGAATTATTCATGTGGTAGCAGTATTTCCTTTTTAACCCCAAAATTTGAAATATTTTGAAATACATAAGAACAAAATAGCTTAAATATATTCATGTTCTCCTGGAGAATAGCTGTCTATACAGGACAAGATCCGTTGCCAGATGTCTTCTCTACAACAAACCAGATGACAGTGATCCTATTTACGGACAAGTCTGAAACGAAGAAGGGATTTCTTGCAAACTTTACTACAGGCTACCGTCTGGGTAAGCATATGAACCCTTGTATTTCAGAGGTTATACTACTGGTCAAATACATTTGAGACAAAGCGGAGAGTGGAAGGTGACTTTTAGCCTTTGATCAACAGAAATACGAAAAAGATAAAAAGTCTAACAGTTACCCATCTGTACTTTATGTTTTCTAGCATGACAAGTGATGGGTTTGTTGCTTTAGTGTAATTGGACCAATGACTGTATCACCTGGACCTCTGTGTGATATGTGAAAATAAGACTTAGTATTTTCACCGAGAACTGTTCAAATGTTAAGAGGGCAAATACAAACTATTCCCGACACAAGGCCCAGAAAAGAACATCACTTTGTGACTCATTTGAGGGTGTCATTAATGTGTGTTTAAATGCATTTGTAAAATATTTATCATCGATCACATCTGCTGGAAGAGAATATTGTATATGGTAATTCTGATTAATGTTTGCAATGTGGTCCTTCCTGCATCTTTAAAAATTTGGTCCTTAGCGTGTGAAAGATATGGGAAGAGTTAGTCTTTTAAATACTTGGACAGCACTGTTTCTAGTCTCAGCCAGACCTCTTCTGACAGACTCCTGGTTTCGTTGGGGGCTGCAATTATACTTGGCACTCATATAAGTAAGTTAGCAATCAGCTCTCCAAATCATGCAAAATGGAGCCAAATACTAAAGTACATGGAACAGCAATATGCTTACCAGGACAAATAGTTGCACTAACTCTAGGCTAAATCTTGGCAGGATTAATTAGAGACTTTGTATTACTTCTGCAGACGTCTAACACAGAAAAAAGAGAAACAAAAAGGAGTATGAATTCAGAGACGTGTGAAGTACCATTCATTTATCTTACTTTAACTATCGTAAAAGACAAGTGCTTCCCAGCATGTTTAGCTAGCTGCAGCTTTTTTACAGATTAACACTAATAATAATGTTCTTAATCTTTAAAAATATCTTAAACCTTGATTTACCTTTGTAAAATCAACTCCATTTAGTCCCACCATGCAAGACTGAGAGATTAAGTTTATTTGGACATATGACTCTTGTTCTGCATTCTCTATCACATTCTAACAACACTATGTCTTTTTTTCAGCTAGTTCAGCATCTTTGATTGGCCCATATTTGTTGTAAAATAAAAATTAAGCTTATGAAGGCATAGTTCTCAAAGTGGCCATTGCCAGTTCTGGTTAAATATATTAAAAAAGTTCTGTTTGCAAAAGAATTAAGCTCGTCCATGATATTTGCAGCAAAAGGACAGGGTCTAATATCATTAGCATGCAGGCTCAAGGGTAAAAGGATTGTCAGTAAATAAATTAATTTTACAAGAAAATAAGATTTTTCTTTCTATTTTATTTTTCCATTAAATATTGAGTTTTTGAAAAAGAAGCATAATTTGATATAGTTTTTGGCAGTATGCAACATGTGTCTAAGTAAGAACTGAATTCTGTGGAAAAGCTGGCATCAGTTATGGCCACTGAATGTGTGAAAATCTGGTTCAGGCCTTTTATAACCCATATTCTTCTGCTTCTATATTGTCCAACAGGCCATAGTAACTGATGAATAAATAACTTTATATGGATATTAAAAACTCAGGGAGCAAAGCTATTATCTTGCCTTAAATAAGACTTATAGATAATCAAATGTTTTGGTCAGTGAGTCCAGGAATGTAAAATAAAGAAAATATACTATTTTTCAATGGAATTTAAGCTTATGACTGTATATTTCCTGTAAAATAGAATGGTGCCATTAAAAATATATTTTGGGCATAGAAAGAATTATAACTTTCTATTTGCACTCTATCTGATCTGCTTTTGTTACCTGACTGATACTGAAGTTGCTTAATCCTACTTTTGTGAATGCTTTCCTCATTAATTTCTGTTACTTTTGTCTGTTCCATCTTTCCTCCCAGACAGGTTTCGAAAGGAGACTCTTCTTGTTCAGTGTCTCTTTACTTGTATGTTTGACTTGACATAATTTAAAGTCTTTAAACTATTGTGAAAGTAAGTGCTGAACATCTGAAACTTGAAATCAGTCACTTTTGACAGGATTTGATCAGGATTTGACTTTTTTCATCCCTGCAAAGTTTATTATGTGTAACAGAAGAACACTAGTAACTGGGCAATGCTAACAATAGCAGAAACTACAAGGTATAATATGATAGATTTTTTTCTTAATTACCTTCTATTTATCTGAAAATAATTTTTATTGTGAAGAAGCAATTGATAGGAAAGGAAAGAAAAGGAAATCACAGGTTCTGTGTACTATCTGGTCAATTTTTCTTTCAGGTGAACTGTATGATCTCCAGTGAACACCAACCTTCCTCATAATTACATATTAATTTTCCTTTCCTGTTTTCCTTCAGGAATTTGTGCGATTGACGAGCATCGGTGTGGTAGCGGGGAGTGTATACCATTGCACAACCTTTGTGACAGCCTACCTCAGTGTGAAGATGGCTCTGATGAAGCAAAGTGCAGTAAGGTTTCCTTCATACAAAGAGAAGAAATGCTTACATATTTGGTAGGAATTACCTAGGAAAACAGCCACAAAACCTCAGCTGGTGTAAACCACTGCAACTGTATGCAGACCATGCCAATTTACACAGCAGTATTTCATGGAGTTTGTCAGAGCTAAGAAAATATCCTAACTTTTCTGAGATAGTGTGTGTAACCTGGTCAAGATCTCTGGAAAAGGTACGAAGTTCTTCTGTGCTTAAAACTGTGGCTGCTTATAATGGCCTCAGAATTAAACGAAAACTCATTACATGCCTTCCTTCTTACTCATTTTGTATTCCTAAATTCTAGCACTTTTTGCTGTAATTAATTTGAATTTTGTAGCAGTATAAATTCTGCAGTGTAGAGTAGAGAATAAGAGTCGTCTTGATGGAAATTCCCAGATAATCTTGAGGATGTGAAGCCAAACTGCAGCATATGGCATCCTCCAGCCTGCCTGCACTCCATCTTGTGGAGGCATTGCCATTGGGTGAAGAGATGGCACGGCCCCAAAAGCAGCATCCATCGCTCATAGTGGATGTGCATGTTCCTACAACAGGGAGATCAACAGCTTCTATTGCTTAGTCCTCTGGTAAAATGGTTCTTTCAAAATGTAAAGGTACAGTATACGGCTTCATTTCATGTAACAGGGAAAAAGCATTCCCTAAACAATAACTTAAATGTAAAACTGATGATAAAATCATGTTTGGCCTAGCACAGAAATTAAATTGCTGTTTCTGACAAAGTGTTGGTCTGACAATCTATTATTGAGCACTAATAGAAGAGATTAAAAGTGGACTTTTAAGCTCATTGTCTTCCTTTGTTTTTAAAGAGGACTGCTAGAGCTGTCCTTGGAGGTGTGCCAACAGTTCTCATAGATTTCAACATCTTTTACATGCGTATATATAGATACATATACACACATCTGTATGGTGCATATAAACATATGTATACATACATATATACCTATGTTTGAAAGCATGGATTCACTCTGCATTAGTGTATTTAGCTATTCTGTTGCAAACACATTCTTCCTTTAAAATGCACAGAATAAAATTCACTTCACCTTCTTCTTAAGCAAAGAGGACTTCAGTGGGTTTTTCCAGTCATTGGTAAAGAAGATGTGAACAAGGTAACCATCACTACATTGACATGATTTACATTTTCCCAAAGATTTATTTTGCCATAGATTGCCTATTACTTCATAACACATTACCTCACATGAAAGGATTGGGAGCATTGTTTCCAAAAACCCATTTAATCCAAATATTGGCTGAATCAAACTAAGCCTTAAAATCAAAAGAAAATTCAATTAGACATCCTCAAATTGAGTTTTTTCAGCGTCCAAAATACTTGCGCATTTTCCTGAAACTAATTGCAGTTTCTTATGAGAAATGGCAATTCGAACTAGACAAATCATAATTTTCAAACACTCCAACTTCTGAAACTTCTCCAGGACTGTAAAGAAAAGGCACAGAATACCTCTTCTTTTGCAGAATTCTGAAATATGTGACATTTGAATTAAGCAGTTGTTGAGTGCTCACTGAGTCTTGTATTCCTTACCAACAATGTATTTGCAGAAGAGCATGGATCTGATGAGGAGAAAGGAAAAGGAATTATAGTTCAAGTAGAATAGAGGAGATGTATCAAAAGTAATTTGGAGAAATCTCACAGTGCAAACAAATTTGAGATTTTTCAAGACTGCTCAAAAATTTCTTATGCCTGAGTTTTACCATTAATTGATAACTGTACATCACTTCTTTCATTCACGCGCTCTTGGTTTCAGAGGCTTTCCTAAAACTTTTTTTTTTATTTTTTTTACTATAGTTTGTACTGTTTTATTTTTGAAATATTTCATGTAAAAAGGTTTTCTGGACAAGTAAATTCTTTTTAAAAAAATTTTTTTTTGGCAACTAGTAATTTTCAAATGCATGGTATGCTTTTCCCTTCTTCATGCTGGCAATAACTGTCATCTATCTGAAATGCAGCAGTATCGCCTGAGATATATATGGCATTCTGTTGACCTTAAACCTTATGGTCCGATTTCCTTAGTCATTATGCACAAGATTTTTCACCAAATAATTAATGTGTTTCTGAATTTTTGCTCTGAATATTTTGGTTTGGGAAAAGTTTTGATAGCAAGTTTGTTTTACAGGGAGCTTTTATTATTTGTGTGTGTGTGTTTTAACTAAAGCTGCAATGAAAACAGTGAAAATTCTCATAGCAATTGGAAATGGAAAATCAAATTTTTCTGTCAGCTCTGGTTTTAACCTTATTTCCAATCAGTATTACCGAGCATTGTGTAGCTAAAACTTCACAGAGTATCTAGAAAATACGTAACACTGGCTAAGAAAAAACATTGGTTAGAGTAGTTGATGGAAAACATACTGTTTATTTGTGAAACCTTCGCAAAATACAGAGTATGAAACTCTCCGGTGGCAAAAATATAGAAGGAGATAACAATAACATTTCCTTCCTGTGGGAACGCCACATCCTGAAGATGCCAGGTTTATTACCTCTGTAATGTATTTTAACTTGTTGTTGCTGTTGTTCTTTGCTGGCAATAATAAATCTGTTTATATTACATTCTGAGTGCTTGGGGTGAGGGGAAGGGTAGTTTACCACCTGTCTAAAATGTTTCTGTCCATTTTGGTCTACAGTGAGATTGCTTAATGGTTCTCTAAGTACTGAAGGGCTGGTACAGGCCAGGATTGGGAAGACATGGCACCTGGCATGTGCAGATGATTGGAATAAACAGATTTCAGACAGTGTTTGCCAGATGCTGGGGTTAAGGTGAGTAAAAAATATTCATTGTTCTTTTAAGTTGTTCGCAGGTTTGGTGGTTTCCTCATCATTCTACTGGTGTCTTTACCATCCAAAAAAAAAAAAAAAAAAAAAGGGGCAAGTGAAATGGCATTTCTCTGTGGCAAGTGAAGTGTTTGGTGTGCCCTGTTTTGATGACATTCATAGCAGGATTGGTGACTGAATATGGCAGATTAAGCGGGAGGATATATATTGGAGAACATTGGGAGAGTGATATGGAGGTGTTAGTCTTGTATCACCTTATGTCATCATTTAAGGCTTCACTTTTATAAGGATGGCTCAAGAGTAAAGCTGGAGCAAACAGCAGCCTTGGCTGCTCTGCGATCACACTAATGTTCATCTTAAGTAAATTCAAGATAATCACTTGGGTACTCTGCTATTGGGCTGCCAATACATTTCATACCTATCACTAGACCTGAGCCGTTAGGAGAGGAAACTGCATTTCTCTTCAGGTATAGTAGAGGGGGGAGGAGGAGGGAAGTATATGGCTGAAAAAATAGATTTGGCTTCAGTCTCTATTCAGCAGAATTTCTAGGGAAAAGGTAGGGAGGGCTGAGTGAAGAACTACCGTATCTTTCAATCTATGGCAAAATTTATGGCCTAAATTCTGGCCTTATTTACACTGCGTTCAGTTGTCCACTGAACAATAAATAGCTTTCCTACAGTGCCGAGGTTTTTAGGGAATGTCACTCATCCAAGTAATAATGAAATTAAATTCTAAGCTTGCAATTCATTATGTTGGTCTCTGACCAAAGTAGGATGCCTGCAAATGCCCTTCTGATAAATTAACTGTACAAAACAGTGAGTTAGGAGGACTTAGAAAAATATCCAAGTGTTTTTTGAAAATACTTTTAATCATTGGATGAATGTGTACTGGTTTGGTTTTTTCCCTTTTACCCTTTGGGCAGGTACTGCATTTACATAAATATCAAATACCTGCATACACAAATCCTGGTTGTAATTTATGCATGTTATCTCATTTACACATGCATATAAGTACATCAGAACTATGACTACATATTCTTCCAGTCAAATACCTTGTTCTTTACAGTGACCAGGAACCTTCTTCCACCAATACCTTCTCCCCCTTCGCACCTTCTTTCCCCCTATAACCTCTGGACACTAGTAATTTTGTGATCTATTTACATTTACATATTAATTTACATTTTCATAGTTGATAGTCTTCACTGGAATTTGTCTCTGTAGTACTTCCTATTACCTTTTAAAAATTACTTATACTTTTCTCTCCATAATATTCTGTGGCAATACGTTTCAGTTTGTCTTATAAACTAGTCAGATACACTTGCCAAAAAATTCCTATTAAGTTTCCCTGTTACGTCCTTTTAATTCCATTTCTCAGTTTACTACATATTCCCATTGTCAGGACAAAGTATTTTTAAACTTAAATTGCATCCCATTCTTGTATCCTGTGTGCTACTGCTGTTACTTACCCTACCAAAATAGGATAAAATTTTCATATGGATACAAATATATATATAAGTCCTCTAAGCATCATGCTATTTCTGCCTTCCACGAATCCCCCTGTAGCAGCATATTTGTTAAGAAGTGGCACCATATTTGTTACTAAATGGATGTTTGTAATAACAGATCTTGAGTAGGCTGTAGCTCATGTTCCTATACTGAATAATTACCTAGAATCATGCTTTATTAGAGAAAGAGGCTAAGGCTCATCTAGGACAATTTATTTCTGCTGTTAATTGCTTATACATTTGCTAGTCTCGTTTACTGTTTAATTTATGAAAAGGAATGAAATTATAGGAGTCCTGTAACGTATCCTGATTATCTATGTAGCTGGGCTAGAAAGTGCGATGGTCCGCATAGATTCTAATAAATCACACGTGTGAATCCTTTTGCATCCATTTTTCAAATATGTGACTGTCGCATTTGTGGTATGTGCCAAACAGCAGAGCAAATCTGGAGTCATGCCCACGTGTTCATCTACAAAGTATAGCTAAGACCAATCACTTAAAATATTCATAATGAATCTGGAGTGCAAGGCACACAAATTGATGCTCTTGAGAAACCTGAACAAGATCCTTTGCTCAGCTTGCACTTGTAACTGTGTGCATCTGACAACACTGTTAAAATCTGAGTATTGTTAGCATTGCTTTTCCTTGAACCAACAAAATCATACATTGAGATTTTCACCATTCTGCTCTGGTCTGGTCTGGTGCTTGTTTCTCTGGGATCAGAGCCAGATGGGTCTTAAGTGAATTGTACCCAGGAGTAGCGGTAGACCTTGCAATTTTGCCATACCCAGAAGTGAAGCAAGGACTGAGAGCCTAGGGCTTGCTCTCAACCCTGCAGGAACCTGCAAAATCCTTCAGAAGGAAATGAGTTAAACTGGAATACAATGTCTTGTTTGAGATGTCCAGGTCAATTAGGTTTTCATCCTCACCACTTACGAATGGTTAGCAGTAGCTATATACCTAGCTCCTTGAGACACCTCAAAAAATCCTGTCTTGACTATCAGAGCCAGGTTCTCCATGTGCTGAGAATATAACATATGACCTGAAAGGGGTGGAAATGATCCCCCAAAATTCATGAAAAAAATTTTTATTCTCATGGATAAATCAGGATAATGAACAGATAGCATGCTCCTCCTTTGCTGCAGAGCGAATGAGAGCCATGTGTTGGATGTAAGAAAGAATCTTGTTCTCAGTGTGTTCAGGCTGAGTTTGCAGCACCGAGGACCAGAATTAGGACAGTCCTAATAATTTGGTGACAGACTTAATTTCACACCAGCTGTCACCAAGTAATAGTGTGCACTTTGACCTGAAAGCCACAGGAGAAGTCTCAATTATTTTTTTGGATTTGTAGGTCCACAACTTCATTTAGGATCAGACATCGCTAGTAAGCTTGGCTTAAACCCATTGCTTAAGAAGCTTCATTTCAACTCCAGAAAGTATAGGGAGCTTACTTTTATTTGTCATTTGCAAATTTTCATATTAAAAATTGTGCGCACACAAGTATTTATAAATCAGCAGCTCTTCATATGAATCCACATATGAAAAAATCTTTTTTATGCCAAAGAAAGTGTTCACTAATTGTAATTTGCTACTATTCTTCCCTGTTTCTTTTTCTGTCAGAGAATCAGCAGTGAAACAGAAACCCTGCCCTGCGTCTCAAACACTAAATAAACAAACTGCAAATATCCCACAGTCTGACATCTAAACAATGAATTACAAAATGTGTCAACACATTTTCTTTGAAAGATTGCACTTGTATCCTCATTCTGAATATTTTTTTCAGTGTGGCACCACATGATTTGAATCTTTCCCAAGACTTGCTACTCCTTATTGTTACTGAGAACACGTGAGACAGAGGTAGAGACTGAAATCATAGTGATCCATAGAGCATTTAGAAACACGAGGATAAGTAATACCTGAGCAATTTACTGCACAGGTATCTCTGTACATCTGTGTGTAAGAAACTTCTAAGACTATTCTCTAAGTTTTCTGTAAGTTTTGCCTTGTGAGCATGTTGAATGGAATGAGGGTTCCTTAACACCTAGGTTAGCCTCTTAAAGGCCATTTCGGTCACAACCTGCAAGATTTCTAAAAGATCGTTTTCGTTAACACAAATTTAAAAGCTGTGACGCTGCATTTATGGACCTGCACAATAATCTATATTCCTGTTTCTAAACTTAATATCTCCAGGAAAAGTGTATGATTTCTTATACTTATGGGAATGCTTAACCCTCATCATTTACCTATAAATTAATTACAAGAATAGCAGATTGATTTTGCAGTCACTCATAAAGCTTAGAGGTTTCCAATTACTTGTGCTTCAGCACCCGAAGAAATTGAATGAAATTATCAAATGTTTTGTCAAAAAAGGGCTCAGATTTTATTTCAAAGAAGATTAATGAAGCCCCTGCGGTTACAGATAAGCTCAGAGAAGTTCCAAACTGTAATCCAGAAATTTCAGCATTTATTTAAAAAAAAAAAAAAAAAAAAGGCGGAATAGTGAGAAATAGTTTGCTCAGACTTTGTTGCAAAAGACCAAGAAAGATGCTGAGACAAGTTGAGGGATCTTCACAAGTATTTTGAGGTTGGTCGAAGCTTTGACTTGGAAGGTTTATGGTGTTTGCCCTATTACAGGCTCTGTAACAGTAATCCAGTAAATCACACATCATTCAGTTGAAGTTTTCTGGTATATTGTGCCATGGAAAATGCAAGCCAGTAATTTTCATAAATGTACTTACTTTAAGCTTCTCCTGGTAGCATGTTCATTTTTTACATTGGCAAAAGCTCCTGCTCACTGACTTTCTCAAGAAACAGCTTAGCACCTTTTTCACATATTTGCACTTATTGTAGCTCGGTGATTAGACTGGTCGCAGTGAAGATCCTCATTGTAGAATTTGATTCTATCTAACTCTCCCTAACTGGGCTGGTACTTCACTACTTTCTCCAAACATCTACAAGGTCAAGTCAGGGTTCTGGAGCAAAGTACCTATTAGTATGCTAGTGCTTTATATTGAAAAAAGTCTGTACATTAGACTAGAGTGTACAGACTCTCTCTAACACCCTACCCCCCGAATTACGTGAGCTTTGTCATTTCCAGGTGGAGAAACACTGCAGCCATGACTTGCTCAGTAGGGTGGGTCATAGAGCTTTCCTAGTGGCACAGCAGGGCTATTGAACACCTACTTTCTCCTATCCTAGTCTTACTCTCCATACACAATAGATTTGCAGGTAGATTCTAGACTTCATACTTCCCCAGAGAATGAGATTTACCACACTTGAAGAGAAGAGATAGTACTTCCTTGATACATAGGTGCTCCCTGTGTATTAAACCTGCAAATAGTTCTATTCTTGCTCCTGAGATATGCATGGCTAAAGCGTCAGATGGGAGTAGGCTGTCACCCCCCCAAAATTCTGTAGTCTGACCACAGTTATCATTTTTCCCCACGTTTTCTCAAGAGACAGCAAATATGCTTCTTGGGTGTATGTTCCAAGCTGGTCATATGCAGGATCACAAAGTACATAATGCAGAATGGGCTATAAAGTAAATCTGGATATGGGTTGTTAATGTCAAAACAATTTATCTCATTAATAGTACCCAGTATTCTTGGTGTTCAAAAGGACATCATTGCAAAAAAAGTTAGTTGAGGAATAGGAATACATCTCACTTCAGAGGAACTATCTTGTTCAGTAGCATACATGACAGCCTTGACTTATTCCACAAACAGGTATTTTGATTTCAACAGATCTACAAGGTGAAACTTAACTTCTAACATTTATTCCACTAGTTTCTTCACAATATAAAATAGAGTTTAATTTCTTCTCTACGCAACTAAGTATAGCATCAATGTAATTACCCTCCCTCACAAAAGCAAAACTGTGATATTTCAAGGTTCATCTATTACCGTTTCATTTTGCATATTAAGTTTTAACCCCATATATTTAAGAACTAGTACTGCAAACTCTTCATTGTGGTAAAGATAAGCAGAAATTGGTAATTTACTGATATTAAAATAATTATTTTCTGTTTCTTCCAACATTATTGTAGCATTAGAAATCTTAGAATAAGATGCAAGGGTGAAAGTAGGTGAGTTGCATTTTAAACCATATGAGTTTCAAGCCTCAAAAATCTCCTGATAAATAGTCATTATTTCCACCAGCATAATCATTTCCAAAACATTCCTGCACTGGTGGGACAGGATAAATATCTAAAAATATGCATGTGTCTTTTCCTTCCAGGGATGCAAATATGTCATCAACTGTATTATTTACTGGAGACGGCCCATTTGTCAACATCAGCAAAGCAGCTAACAACAGCCTAATAGTTACAAAACGGTGAGTAGAGGAAGTTTTCTTCCTCATTCAAAGGATAACTTAAAGTACAGTGGTGATCACTTTTACAGCAATTTCCAGCTTAAGTTTATCTGAAAGGTAACATATTTCAGTATGAAGTCTGGACTATAAACATTCCTAGCTTTTATTCTGTGTCTACCGCTGAATTCTGTGTAACATTGGGATCTTGCTCTTCCTCCTTCCGTTCTTGTCCATCTGTTGTAAATTTAAAAGTAGAGATGTTTGCTACATTTTTAGCTAGCATTCAGTACAATCTTAAGTGACGTCTTCATATATTTGCCATGGAAATGATAAATACTTCTATTTTCTTATCTAGAAATCTCTAAATTGATAATAAATAAATAAAACGGAGTGGCATTCACTCATGGTTATACAGCAGATATCACACTAGGTTCTCCTATAATCAACAGATAAAAATAAGCACTCCAAACTGCGATCCATCAAGGCATCTCTTAAAATATGATGAGTCACACTATAATTCATTGACTTTATTGATACAGATTTGGGACTATGTGTGGATTGTTAAAGTAAGCAACCTACAGACAGGTATCTATATAGAGACAAATTACTCCCACTCAATAAGGGCTTCTGGATTTGTCTCCACATTTAGAAGTCAATCATTAGATGAGATGATCCTTGGAAGACATTTGATTATACTCTAATCTTTCTCAGTCACAATAACAGCTGAAGTGATTCTGAAGGGTCCTACAAACTGGAAGAGTTTCTTGTAGATTAAATGAAAATGTTAACACAGGATTATATTCTCAGGAAATTCTGGGATTTAAAGCATACCTCCAAAAGGAGAAAGGCTTGCCATCATCAAAGAAAAAAAATACGTAATGACTGCAATTACTGTCTTTTTGCTTCTAAGAGGGCTTATTATGCACATTTTTCTGGAGCCATACCAAAAGTACTGAGACAGAAAATTACTGCCTAATTCCTAAAATGCTGAAATCATGTTGAGGATGGCAAGAGTCCATGTTCTTTCAGGTATTCTTTATAAACATACATTATAGTAACAAAGCAGAAGAGATTTCTTAATTTGCTATGCTGTATTTTATTTATAGTAAAAATCTTAAGAAATAATACATTTTATGTTCTAATTATATATACTCTGTTAAGCCCAAACATTTACCATTCTCATTGGTGGTGGAAGCATTTTAAAGTAATGGAATATCATTGCAAGTTATTTTTCTTTTTTTCTTGAGTGCATGTCTAAACCAGGATTGTCACAAGATCTCTTAAAAAGCAGAAATGATTTAAAGATGTCTTTTATTAATATCTATTAAACACTGAAATGTGATTAATGCAGGATGAAATGGAATATGTTCATTCATCTTGTATTTCCATTGCAGAAATAGGTATCTCGTACCCTGTTTCATCTGGACAGCTGATAGGAAACATTGCAGAGGACACGCATTACAGATTCACACACTTTTTTTTTGTTCATATAAGGAATGATAGAAAGATCGCACAGATTTGATAATTAAAAAACCCCTCATTAACTGGTAATCAAATTCTAAAATGTATTTCTCACATTGTCTTTAGTCTTTATTGAAGAGTAACTACTGTTAAAGAAAAGGAGGGCACATGTAATAAGACTTGAAAGCTGTGGTGTCAGAGACAGCAAAATATTCTCCGATGCCCTTAGGTAATGTATTTCTTGTCAGGATAGCTTTGTAACTGGGCAAAATCCTGCTTTGAAGATATATGTGAGCAGATTCCGTGGGCATAATTGCTTTTGCCAGTCCTAAGTGAAGATTGTACTCACAGATCTCCCAGCTACTCCAGATTTCTGCTTGGTATGCTGCTTCATACATGACAGTCAGTGAGGCACACAAGGACGGGTATTCAGCACACACAGTGCCTCTGTTGTCTTTTGCACTCTCCTGTCCTGAGGCAGGCAAGGAAGTGGTTTTCATACCAGGAGCCAGCTTCAGACAGAAGAAAAAGCATAGGCCCATGAAGTAATTTCTACTAAAACAGTCAGTAGGTATTGGTGGTGGGACAAAGACCCTCGTTACACGCGACTCCCTGCTTCAATGTAAAAAAGGTAGGAACAAATGTGACATGGGGGATGTTAGTGTGGCTAGTTTACGCATCTACCTGAGAGAAAGCGTAGGATCAGATAAAAGAGCCAATATACAATACCATTGACCATCCTTTTAAAGCCTGTGGAGGACCTTGATCAAGAACATTTAGTTGCTATGAAGTTTGCACAGAAGATTGTATTGGTTTCCTGCGGGTCCACACAGTTCTTGATGTTTATCTCATTACCAAGGGACACCCTTAGGAAGTCGATACAGATTTGAATACAAATTACAGCATTTGTTTGCCACTTTTAAAATTACAACTGTAAAATTATGCACCTATCTTGAAGTGGAAAATGGCTATGTGATACTATTCAGGGCTGGAGGCATATCTCATTCTTAGCCCCTCTGTAGTGAAGATTTAACTGGCCTTCTTGTACCGCTATGCCACTGTGAAAATGTTGGGTCGTGTCATGCATTATTTTCCTCACAACAGGTATCAAATTTTAGAGCAAATATAGTGGGGGATACATAATACCATATCACATTTAAAGTGTTCTTCTCTTTTTTCTATTTAAAAAGTATGTGGGAATGCATACTGTCAAGCAGCCGTTGGCAGACATTTTTTTTCTCTGATATATTTCTGCATGTATCAGATTTAAATTGCTAGCACACACACTGTCCCAAGTGTTCAGATTCATTACAAGCTATGAAGATAATCGTGAAACCTCTGGGTATCAGAAATGCTTGAGCTAGTTTTGATCTGTGGTCTTGTGCTCTTCAGACTCTGGCTTTATACCTCTGCTAAGTAATTTCTAACCCTGTATATGCAGCTATATATTTTACAGTGCATTAAAATCCTAGCAAAAAGACCGTGTTATCAAGCTAACCTCTTAAATTCTTTGGTCACACTGATCTCTAGTGGTAAGGTATCAAAAACATCTCAAAAGGTAGAAAAAATACCATAAGCAGTTACAATATTATTGAGAATCTGTCACAGACAGATGACTCATTTCCCTAAAACACAAGAGACGTCTACTTTTCTATTTGTAACATACACCAATTAAGTGTCCACTGAAGAGGAGTATGTACTTTTAATATTATATGCCATATAATGTTGTATATTTATAATTAAAACATAATTAAAACATGTAGGCCAAAATATTATATTTAACAGTTTTATACTGATAAGGTACTTATATATGTAAGTATATATATGCTTATATACTTTTTTAATATATATGTGTGTGTGTGTGTATGTATGCATATTTGACAGTCATTTAGTGTTACCTGGTGTGCAGA
Source organism: Bucorvus abyssinicus (assembly GCA_009769605.1). Taxonomy (NCBI): domain Eukaryota; kingdom Metazoa; phylum Chordata; class Aves; order Bucerotiformes; family Bucorvidae; genus Bucorvus; species Bucorvus abyssinicus. Next base: position 13,137,372 of record CM020030.1, on the reverse strand, counting down.
TACTTGTGATTTAATGGCATTTTCATTCTAGAGAACACTGTTTGAACAACCTGGTGGTTCATCTGCAATGTAACATTAAACGTAAGTACCCATACCAGTAAGTACACTGGGCATATTTCACACAGAAATAAAATTGTTCGGCCAGTAAAGCTGAAAGTTTATAGTTTGAATTGGAAGGTTAGGGAATGAACTATAAAAGCTCTACTTGTAATGATATAAACACAGGAAATTTACAGTCTTCACTTGTTTTCGAAGTACAGTACACGCTAGAGATGGGTCTATACTGAAATCACATACATTAAAAAATCCAGGTGGTCTGAGGAAAGAACATATCTAAATCCAAGTTATAAAGTTGCATCTTGATTTCAGCTATAAAATGCCATATTTTTTTCCACAGTAATAGCAATTTTGAATAGCAGTGCAGATACTACAAAGCCTGTTTTTCCAATATTAGCTAGTCTAATAAAACATGCTATATAACCCCCTGTAAAAGCGACAATTTATTTATTTATCTATCTATTTATTTATTTATTTTATTCATTTTAGCTTGTGGAAAACACGTGGTAATTCAGAACAACACAACAAGGATTGTAGGTGGAAATGATGCCAGAAGAGAGGCTTGGCCTTGGATAGTTTCACTCCATTTTAATTCCAGACCTGTTTGTGGGGCTTCCCTTGTCAGTGATGAATGGCTGGTGACAGCAGCACATTGTGTATATGGGTAATGTTCATTGCACTCAGACGCTAACACATTCTGATACTCCCACAACAGGCACAGAGCCAAATGGTGGATAGCTGTCAGTAAAGCTGGGCTGAAGTATGACCTGAGCCGTCGATCAGTCCTGTACAGAGCAAAACACACTTTCAAAGGATCACACCAAAATCACTGGGGAGCAGCTATTTGTAGAGGGTTTCTAGATGTTTACTTTAGAATGAAATTACTATAAATTCACAAGTGCCTCTTTCTCTCCACTGACTGCAGGGCATCTTTCCAGCTAGCTGAGATGGTGATATGACATCCATGCCATGTCTTTTCTTTTTCATTTTAATGGTGATGAAACATTTGTTTCATGTGCAGGTTCTCTACGGAGGCATTAGTTTATTAATAATTTGTGACACTGATATAAAAAATTAATAACTAGCGCACTGTTTAATTACGGTGTTTTAAATCATTTGTGGGCTCAGCTAAAGGCTCCTTTACTTTCTGGTAAATCCTCCATCCTTATTTTAAAGCAGAGAATAATTGAAACTAAGCAGCACTTTCTGAATAATGAAGAATTGCACTTTAAATATATGGTATTAATACTGAAAATTTGCACTTAACCCATAATTAATGTGGGCCCCCATTAATTAGTTGAATCTCTGCCAGTGGCATAAAGGATGACATCATACTTCATAAAGGTAAACTCAGTGTTGCCTGTCCTCCTCTACATTATCAGAGATTGCTCAAGATTTACTGTGCATCACTGGAGTGAATCTTGATTTATGTGCATTGATTAGGCAGTATTGGATATCCTCTAGATGGCGTTACATGTACCATTCAAAGAAGTGATGTATATTTAAATATTTTCTAGAGTTTGCTTTCATATCCTCTATAATAAAAACAAGTGCTGTAGAAGACACCTAGAAACTGGAATGGCAAAAAAAGAAACATTAATATTCAAAATTACGGTAGAGCTTTCACTGCACTTGTCTAAGTAGTAAGGCAGTGGAGACTATGCCAGCGCATTAATGCTGCCTCATGGCATGACAGGAGCTATATTCCACACTGAAATGAGAAGGACCAAGCCCTCTTAGTTTTCACATGGTAAATCCACACCTGTCTTGGTACTTCCTTTTCACCTAAATCACCTTTCCATTTTCACTTAAATCTGATTTTATCATCTTGACTTTGCTGGAATTTTTCTAAGTGGGAGCTTGCAGTTTCACACCTTAATTCTTAACATTTAACTCAAAGTTCCTAGTTTAGAACAAGATAACCTCTTGATGTCAAACTAAAAGATCAGCAGAAACCAAGTCAGTACAGTAATAAGGCTGAAAATGTATTTTTTAAAATCTGAACTCATTGATTAAAAAAATAGCACATAATTAAGTTCTCTAACTTAAATACAGCCTCAAACCAGCAGGAGTGGCTCAGAAAAAAATGCAATTATGTAATATTTTGTCTATGTCTTGTTTGATTTAGATTACAAAATTAAGAGACCAATTTTCTGAGTCTATGAGCTGCAGCATTTCCAATGACATTTTAGACCTATTATACTTCAGATATTCCATAATAATTTTCTAACGGGGACCAATATTAATTGCCTGGCGGGAAGCCAGCAGTATTCTTCAGTGTTTAAAAAGCCATAGTAATTTAGTTAATGTATTTTCCTTCTCTGCACTACAGTCTGATTAATTCTTTATAAATAATGCATTGTAAGCTTAACATAAAAAAATCAACCACATCTTTCTACAGTGTGGATGTTTAAGGTAGTATTACTATCACAAAATTGTAAGCACATTCCCTATATTCTAGTTATTTTGACAATATGTACCAATGCTATGTAATCACCATGAGGTTAAAGATTAGCATTTTACCTAACATATTTTTCAAAACTTTCATTAAACATTCATATTTGTGAATATTCCTTGCAACTTCTAGGACGCAATTAAAACCATCTCAATGGAAAGCAGTTCTTGGCTTGTATGACCAATCAGATATGACACAGCCTTCAACAGTCATTCAAAACATCGATAAGATAGTTATAAATCCTCATTACATGAAGCATACAAAAGACAGTGATATCGCACTCATGCACCTTCAATATAAAGTGCAATATTCAGGTGAGTTGTAATTTTCCCATAGAACAGATTTACTCTGTTATGCAAAACTCGAACTGTGCTAAGCATATGAGAGTGATGGGGCTGCTGTATATTTTTTTACAACCTAATCATTCTGGAGTCAGTCCAGTACTTCCTGAATATCTTGCCCCAAAAGTGGGTTTGGATTAATGAACAATAATTGAGGTTGAAATTGATTACTTTTTTCTCATTCACAGATTACATACAACCTATCTGCTTACCAGAAAAAAACCAACAGTTTTTACCAGGAATTAACTGCTCGATTGCTGGGTGGGGTAGTATTATGCATGAAGGTGGGTGAACTGCTTGGAAAACTATGACAGGCATGAAGCCAGGAGGGAAAGCTTGCTCCTGGTTCCACACAGGTTGCTAAGGTCAAATAGTTTAGAGAGGTACTACTCTTCCCATATGAAAATTTGGAAACTATCCCCATCCAGTGTTCCTTCTCTAAGGCAAAGCAATAGAATTATAACATATTTACTAGAAAAAAAAATATACATATCTAGGATCATTAAATTGCTAAAAAACTTATTGTATCCCCTTAAAAGTTTTGATGACTAGTTTTCTCAACATGAAACATGTACATCTTAGTTCCAGATACTGGGTGGAAGAGGAGGAAGATTACTCTTTCTGATGATGCACAAAGGATTTCCCCAGAAGTTAACCACACCAACTGTAGTGTGAAATGTATGTTCTGTTTGTGCATCACATGCTCCAGATTTGGAGACTCTGTGAAATAATAAACATGCCATTTCACTTCTACAGTTGCTTGTACACATTTGCTTCTAAATCTTGAGAATAAAATCACTTTTAAAATTTTGGGTAGAAATGAGTAAAATAAATTTTTATAAAAACTTGAAATACTCAGTCGAAGTTACACAATGAATGGTGTGGAAATATCGTCAAGCCAAGCACCTAAGCCCTTAATTATCCCTGAGATCTCCCCATAGCGAGTTCATAGTCATCGATTTTAGAAATCTTGATTTAATTATAACCAAATTCAGTCCCACTACACAAATGAAAGACAGGATTCAGGCAATGAGCACTGTTTAATCAGTGACTGTGTTACGGGGGTATAAGCCTGGATAGTACAGCAGTGAGACAGGGCTTTCTGGTGCTTAGTAGTGTGCCCAGCATGCTGGAGTGGGAACAAAACCACCCATGTTCTGAGCAGCTGTACGTATTTATTACAGCAGATAAACATGCTCTGTATTTTCATCAGGTCCCACTTCAGATATATTGCAAGAAGCAGAGGTCCCTCTCATTTCGAATGAAAAATGTCAACAATGGATGCCAGAATACAGTATTACTGAGAATATGATCTGTGCAGGATATGACATAGGAGGAATAGATTCCTGTCAGGTAAATACAAGGACTCAATTCCACTGCTAGCGTACACCACATTTAATTACTGAATAAAATGCTCCCTGTTTCTCCAATCATTAAAACCCGAAAAATCACTGCTCATTAATATAATTTCTACACACAGTATTTTGTCCATTTAATACTTTATCAGGATAAAAGTTGAAAAGATAAAAATCTATTTTGTATCATCTTGACATAAACAACCATGGAGGAATATAAACATGAGGATTGGAAATTTTCTGCACTAAGCTTTGAATAATTATTGCTGAGTAATTCCATGAAAGAAAGAAGGAAAAAGCAGAGTAAGGAAAAGCAGAGTACAGAGAAATAAAGACCAAATAGATTGAAGTCTCAGGAATGCTTCATGCAGGGAAAGAGAGAGCAATGATGCTTTTCCCCAGAATCTGTAGACTCTGGAGACCTTTTGTAAGTGGATGCCACAGTAACTTGGAGACGTTGCCTGTCTGCATTGATCCCACATGCTGCTTCCTGCGGATTTAGCTTTTATCCATTCTAGCTCTGCTTAAAATGTGCTGCTTCTCTTTGTGGATGTAGTCAGAGTTGGCTGTCCCATAATTTTTATTCCAGCAATATGGACTCCACAGCACAGAGATCGGTTGGTTCTTCTCAGGTCTGTTGAGGAGCACTCTCATGTAATTGCTCTTGCCTTGCCCTCACAACCTAAGCCTTCATTAGTGGCTTTGACTAGTTTAGTCCAGAAGGAGAAGTGTATGCAAGTGTAATTTCACTTGGCATTCCTTCAGCCTTTGTGGCTTTCCTCTTTTTCTTTTTGCCTTCTGAACTTCATACTGAAAAAAAGCAGTGTAGCACCATAGGCTGATAGAGAGTACAAGTGACCGGCCTGGTGATCAGTGACCATTCAACCATGAGCAAGGACAAACAAGTGAGTCCTGATAGCGCTTCAGCCTTTAGGCTGCTGTCACAGCCTTTGACCATTTGTGCATGCCTCAGAATTATGGGCAGAAGTATTTTAACAGCTGAATCCTTGCAGAACCCTTCCATAAACCTCTACTCACAGGGCCATGAGAAGACAAAAATAATACTTGTTCAACTAACTTGAGAATGAAAAATAGTCATTGTTTTCTTCCTCATCAAAAGAAGACGTTTGTGGCTGACTCATACTCCATTCAGGCTGTGGGATGGGATGAATCCAATTCGGTCTCCCACAATCTACTGCAATGCTACATCTGCTAAACTATTGTGAAGGAGGTGTGAGAAAAGGACACTTCTATCTTCTAGCAACCTTGCCATCTTTTTCTCTGAATTTGAAACTGCAGAAACAGAGAGGTGACCAAAAATAGAACTGCATCTTGGCTGAATAGATTAAACTAAAAAATATTACCCAGGCTTTGTGAAAGATGAAGGGTTAAATGTAAAAGCAATAAGTAAAAAAAAAAAAATGTTACCCAGGCCTGTATTGAAAGACCAATAAGAGCTTAAGATCACATCCTTTTAAAAGAAAAAAAGGAAATAGATTATGTCAAGAATTTTTTCACATGGAACAATTCATATTGATCTCACACGTGGTACCCAAGATATACAATGTCTATGATTAAGGATTAACATGAACAAAACGTCACAAACAGGCTCTTCCTTAGAGTTGACACTGTTCACTTTTAACTTTTGAATTTCATATTGCAGGGAGATTCAGGGGGCCCTCTGACATCTGAAGATGGTAACAAGTGGTTTTTGGTTGGTGTAACGTCTTTTGGCTATAAGTGTGCGCTGCCCAAACGACCAGGAGTGTATGCTCGAGTCACCATGTTTGTGGACTGGATCAAATATAACATCTATTAGCTTCATATTTTTTAATGATAGAAATAGAATGTAAAGGTTGAAAGTATACCGTTGTATAATGATGTAAACCAGACTGGCATTTCAATCTCACAGTTTCTTGCAGAAACTGAATAAATATTTAAATTTTGGGGAGGAATACGTGAATAATTGAGAACTCCATTACGAATTGAGAGCAATATTTCAAAACAGATGCTGTGCTTATGTCAATAAAGTTTTATCATCTTACTTTTTCTTTTAGATGAGACCTTGGGGAAACAGGTTCTTTGAACACCAGGGCATTAAATACATAGCGGAGGGCTTTACAAAGCACAGGCAGTAAAAAAATAAAGTTTGCAAACTGCAAATGCTTGATCAAAAAATGGTCTAAATTATTAATTTCAGCCCAACCATTATCTGGTTTTATGTTTTTACACTATATTTTTCAACATGCATTTTCATTTCAATACATAGTCAAAACGTCTCGGTAATCTCACACCTTATCAAAATGAAGGTATATGTTATCTTTTTAAACTGGGCTCATGGGAGTTCTTCTGTCTTGTCTATTACAAAAAGCTCTGGAATGAGGTTTATGGACTGTGCATAAAGGCTGATCATGCATCATGCTGCTTTCTAATGAATAAACTGAATGTAAGCCAGAAGTTCTCTCTTGTGTAATTCATTTGGAATTAATAGAGTTAAATAAGGTCTGAATAGAGCTTTTTAGTTTTCTTTTAAGGCAAGTGTTTTGGCAATTGTTCAAGCAATTATAGATACTTGCTTGTGTACATCCAAGCACAGACTCACAATACTGCAACTTCCTCTTATAAAAAGTAATGTTTTTTAAAAACATCTGACAATAATGAGTATTAGCTATTCTTGGTGAATAAGAAATAATAGGGTTCCCTTGATATATTAGATGTTTTTTTCTGTACTGGTGATTTCTAATACCAATTTTGTGCTTTGTATACAAATTGTCACAATAGCCCAATACAGCATTCTAAAGGGTTTCTAAATAGGTTTCTATTAAAATATAATTATCTACTTGTTGAAATGCCTTAAATTCTATGGTTTCTTTATGTTAGTCTAATATGATGTATTTTCTTTATTTCTGTTTTCAGCCTAGTACAGGAATTTAATATATTTTTAATTCCAAAGTACTGTACGAAAACACAAAATGCATTCTAACTTACTGAGCATGTGCATCCACCCATATGCACATAGGTGTATGATTTTTCTAAGGAGCTTTCACATTTGCTGCTTACAATATAATGTTTTCAAAATACAAGCCTAGCTTACAAACACAGGTTGGCAGTCACAGATGAAAAATATCAAGTCCTAAACTGGTTTCAGGTCTTCATAAGCATTAGAGGACTAGGTCAGCACCAAAATATTTAGCTTTATCAATACATCTGTGATGACAAGGAACACAGATCTAATTAAGCCAGAAGGAAGATAAAAAGTGTTTTAGACACCTTCTTTCACATAAACCACCAGGATTTTTTAACATTAAAATGTTTAAGTTGCAAAAGCTATCTTTTGCAGTGGACTGCTATTCCTCTGTTGCTCTTCTTCACTTGAAAACAGCCACAGAAAATAAAGTGCATTCTGCTATCAGTATAAATTGACTCAGATGAAGCAATTATATTAAAATGCTTAATTAAAATGTGATGTGATTTCTGCATTATTTACTTTACATCACTATTGTAAATTGTGTTTCAGTTTGTTAATGAAATACATGAACCAGCTCAAAGCAGATCCAGTCACTAGGAAAAGGTGCTTTCCAGAAATTCAGTAAAATACTTCTGTTTGTGTATTTTTTACTTTCCAAAATGCAAAGCATAGATGTATTTTGAGGTACACATTCATAAACCATCCCATCAGACTAAAAAAATCTCCTATTATAAACTCTGGTATAGAAACGTATGTGTGATAAGGACTAGTATAGTTAAAAACAAACATTTTATTTCAACTAATTTCTGTCTAGATAAAACTAACAGAACCTTAAGTTGACCACATTCCGCCCTTCATTCACCATCCATTACTTCAGTTGCCTGTATATTAACCTGTCGTTACCATGTTAAAACACATGGGCAGCATGAATCATTTTCAATGCAGTCACAGTTCCAAGACGCTTTGACATAGAGGGTGGAAGCTTGATGCAGATTTACACTTGCTTGCACCCAAAAAAGGTTAAAATATTAAAGAAGGTAGAGCTTTCTCTTTCAAATGCTTCTTGTTTGCAAAAGGCCAGGATCACTAAAAAAAAAAAAAATTATATTCCCCAGGGAAAATAGTAGCCATGGGAATATAATGTTTTTAAAATGCCAATTAAAATTGCACAATTAGTAGTACTGAATCTTTAAATGCTTTTTCTTTACTCAGCAAAATTGATACACCTTTGTCTCTCAAACTCAAAGCTATGGTCAACATCAGCTAGCACAGTGTAAGCAACCCAAAAAGTAACACAGTTTTGCATCTCTCCTCAACTTCCACCCAGCAGTAGTTTTGAATCTGTGTTAATGTAAAGCCAACTAGCTCAAACTCATGCTCTTGAACTCTTGCTGCAACTGCAGCAAAGCCTCTTAACCTTCTGCTATAGCACCAGACTGTCACCAACAAATCAGCTAGAGTGCTATTGTTACCACCCTGAGACCTGCTCCTTTTACTTTAAATTACTTTAAATGCATCAGGGTTACTTCTAAATCTGTCTATCAATTAACGTAATTAACACCTTACAATCTGATAGCCTGAGTAATGTTGAGATCAATCTATTAGTGCCACTTCCAAGAAAAGCCATTTGTCTTCTATTAGCTATATTTAAATGATCCTTAATGTCTTTTTTTACATAGATTTACTGAAACAAGTAATTTTAATCTTAAATGCTTGCCCATTTTGATATTACTTTTTCTCCTCAGAAAAAGTCAAAAATATTTTACTTAAATTACAACTCATGGCTGCCTCCAAAGGACACCTTATTAAGGAGGTATCACTTGCCAAGTAATTTATTTTGACCTTGGACCCATATGTCAAAAAGTTGCAGTCATTCCCTGGCAAAGTAGATTTATTATACGACATCAACTGACTTTTATGAATCCTTGAATTTTGCCACATTAGATTGTTATCACAACATGATGGCTACTCTGCCAGTGACCATGTTAATATTCAATAAAACAATTAGTGTGCCTGAGGATCAAAAACTGTTAAGTGTGCAAATAAATACTAAACAAACGTTTTGTATCAAACATTTATGCAAAGATAAATAATTGTTACACTGTAAAATTGTCAGTTCCATTTACAGTACATCAACTAGGTTACAATGCATGAGAGACTAAAGAAAACAAAGAGGGTTTGTTTAACTACAAACTGTCTTAAAACTGATATACAGTGTAGATATTTCCCCATAAAAATTTCAAATGCTCTGTTCATTTCATTGCTCACCACTAGCTAACTTACATTTCCTAGCAAAATAAACACATACCCTTTATTTAGCATGGCATACTTTGTTACTGAATTAATAATCAAACATTATATAAAAATGATCTGAACATTTGCCTCAAGGGGGAGCTTACAGTTCATTCTTGAAGATCCTTTGCATTTTCAAGCCATTCCAAGCTCATTCTTCAACAACATCATAATACAGCCTGACTGCAAAATGTTATTTTTGCTTTGTTTTCAGTCAGTAAATTGTTATACCTCCATGCTACTGTCCTTTCTAGGCGTCTTTGAAATCCATAGTGTGGACTGGTTTGGACTGGTTTTTGTTCTTCCTTTACTGAAAAATAAAAATATAAACTTTTTCAGTGCGCGTGAGCCTTTGCAGGTTTGTGATCAGACCTGGTTATTTCATCCCCTATTTGAAGACCATCTTTATTGCTTTCATAACACAGGTTCCCGTCCACAAAAGGGTCATGCCCATGCTGCACCAAGCTTAGCACCGCAGCAGTGGGTCGAGGTAAGCAACTGTTACCAAAGCTCCCAGACCACCCTCCTTAGCAGCGCTCCTCCCAGGAACTGAACTGACTTGGCCCATATTCGCTCATTTATTTATTTATTCAGTTCACATTCGACCACATCTATTCATACAGGGTGGTCTTTTCAGAGATGGGTGTGGACACCATTTGACCAGGGTGGTGGGAGGCTGCGTGCTTCCTTTGTCTGGGGGGACGTATGGGGAAGAGGAGCACACATGCCCCCAAGCCCACATCCAACATACTCTGGGTGGAGTCCACCCACCCTGGAGGGGGCTACCATAACCCTGCCCATGTGCATCCTGGAGCTGCAACCCCGTAACAAGAGTACACCGTTGGGTGCCAGTGTACACCAGAAAGCCTCTTCCCTTCAGGGCTTGACCTAACATCTAATGAAGTAATGGTACATGAATCAGACTCCTAGCAATGAATGACTGGTAGAAAGCTTCCTTAGGCCTAGTTTTCATTCAAAACTGTCAATAGTAGTTTTTGTGTTTGGGGTTTTTTTTTTTTAAAAAAAAAAAAAAAGATAAAACTGGTTTCAAAAGTACTTGCTCTGCAATGCTGCAAAAATGTTCACTCTAATCATTACAGAGAGCCCTGAGGTACCCTGTAAGTTGATGCCAGTCTTTCCACATAGCTGCCACCTCTTCTATGACAGCCACAACACACCGTCTTCCCTCAATTAGATGGCAGATGACAGTGCGCTGCAGTCTACTGAAAAGAAGAGGCACTTCATGAACCACTGCAGCTGCATTTCAACCAAAATGTTTAGCATCTGCCAGGATATTTCACATTGATGTTTTTTTCCAATTAAGTAAAAAAAAAAAAAAAAAAAAAAGAGAAGCAGCCCCACATAATTCTGTAAGTTGGAAACCTGTGAGTCAAGATCCCAACAGTCCTATATATACAGTTTTACTCCTTTCCTGGTGTTCAATTGTAAGCGAGTCTGAGTTGATTTAAAATGTTCTTTGAGGAAGCTGGACGGTACAGTAGCTTTTAGTCCCTCCAGACTTACCTCTAAATACCTACAAAGTAATGCATTATGTACCTGAGCCCATTGGAGTAAGTGAAAAGACTCCCACTGGTTTCAGTGGACTTTAGATCAGGCCACAATGCTATGAACAAAGCAACTGCAAGGAATCAAGAATACTGCAAAATCACGCATAGTTTGTAAATTAATGATGAAATGCTTTGAATGGAAAGTCCTTGCCACAAAGCAGGAATAATTTCTAAATACCTTGGATCAGAACTTTAGCTGTATAAAATGAGCTTATCTTCAGCGAACCTACGCTGATATTCAACAGCTATACATCTGGTTCAGGAAAGAGGTTTTAGTAAGTAAAGTAAGGAAGATGCAACAAATAGATTGAGCATATCGCTGTTTTGACCATCAAATGCAATCATAGAAACTGAGAAATATACCAGGTTGGAATTTAAACTTTCTGCAAGGCATTCAGATGATAATGGAGATGGGTCTTTGAAGCAGTTTCTCCTTGCTTCCCTGGAAAAAATGAAAGGGAGAGCATCTAAGCATGAATGAGCTGATCATTTCCACTAGCTACAGGGAAGATGTTTTGCTTTGCCTTATTGCTACCCTTTATGAGCCCAACGCCAGGCAAAATTAGTTCATGACCTTTCAAGCTAGGCATGTCCTGGTTGGCCATGGATTGTGGCTTTCAGAGGAAAGGTCACCGTGTTGTGGAAGCCTAAAAAAGAATGAGAAGTCAGGTTCATTTGGAAAGTTGGGGATCCCTCCTTCCCCAGCAGGACTGAATCTCTTTCCTAAAGCTCAACAGTGTCCAGATGATCAGGTCAAATGTTTGCCTTTTTCTGATTTGCTTTTTGCCCAAGGAATGTGTATTTATGATAAACCAAATGATTCGTAAGGTAGGTCATATGTTGAAATATAACTGAAAACAGACGGGGAAACATTTTTTAAAAACAAAGTTCTGTTTCAACAGATAAAAAAGAAAATACTTCAATTTTGGTGATACCAGAATATCCTCTTTTGACTTAAATAAATCAAAGAAAATTTGTGCTATTTTCTTTAAAAGCTTCAGTGCAACCCAAACTAAACATTCTGAAAAAAAATCTGTTTTGATTCAAATCCATTTTCTCCCTGATTTTTGTATCATTTAATCTACCAAACTAATCAGCTAACAGAAAAAGTACAGTCTTCCAAGCTGACTTTCCAATGTGTGTGTCATGCAATTTTTAAGTCTTGGAAGTTCAGAGGAATTACTTCTGGATGAACTGCTATAGCATCAAAGGCCTGATCAAAGCCCACTGAAGTCAACACTACTACTTCTATTGATTTCAGTGTGCCATGTTTTCCCAGGAGTATTTGAGACCTGAACCTCTTCTGGGGAGAAAAAGAGCTGCCAGAACACGTATGTCATACTTACCATGAAAACCATGCCCACAGTAATAAGGGTTTCAAATTTAGATTACTTATATAAATGCTACTGTAATACATATGATTCCTTTATTACTCTTTTTGCTTCGAGCTTCCAAGCTTCTAATGGCCCAGTGCTCAGGTTTGGATACAACCTTTCACAAGCCTGAATCTGCCTGCCATAAGACTCGGAAAGTGCACATTTTCTTTATAGGGAAGTGTATAAAATAAAGACACAATTTAGTTTATGATGCAGACCTCATAATAACTTTTCTTTATGATTACTTGTTTCAAACAGGCACATTATTAAGGAGTGCTGGGAACATCACCATAGACTCAGATATAAGCAGACTTGACATTTGGAGCGTTTTCTCACTTGAAATAAGGCATTTCAGCTATTTGCAGAAAATGTTAATTAAAAACCACAAAGAAAAATTAAAGACTAAAAATAAGGAGGAATTCTTTTTTCTAATTTCCTATAACAGTGATATCATATTCCTTACTAGTATTCCTGCTCTTCAAGAGGGATAACAGCTTGTGAATCTGTTTATTATTCTTGTTATTTTACCAAAATAGTTTTTATCCATAAAACGTATTTCTGTTTACAGTTTTCTGGATTACATTAACTTGAGAATGCCTCCTGAAAAAAAACCTGCAGAATGAAAAATATCCTTGAAAGTCTCAGAAAGACTAGTTCAGGAGAAAAAAAACAGTAAGTTGTGCTATCTTGATATATCATATTTTGGGAAAGGTAAGAAGTCCAAAGAATTTTAAAGCATGAATCAAGACATATCCTGTTTTGTAGACTGAAATGTCTCCTATTTGCATAATAATATGTCTGTTTGATCCTACATCTATGTACACATAGCTATTTACTTCATGTATCTTCTTTGGCAGATAGATGATGTACAAAGGACTTGCACTGGCACATGGCTCAAAACACGTTTTTGCTTTTTGTTTTCAATTTGTCTGCTCCAGTGGCCTATCTCTGGCTTGTATGGTGTGTACACTGACACAACATTAAACAGTTTCGGGCCCCTTAGGTTTATCCTTGCACAAACTGCCCTTTCGTTCAGAAAGCGAGGTGAGTCCGAGAATCAGTGAGGACCCTGCTATTATTTCCTATAGCTCAGATGCTGTATAGGTGGTAATCATGATGGAAGACATGAAGTGCTGACAGTAGCTCTGACTATCCAATGGTCAGCAAAGATATCTTCTTCAGAAATAGGTGACGTCCTAATGGCAATATACTTTGAGAGACCTGGAAATATTTCAGCATGTTGTGGAAAAACCTGAAGGTGAATGTTCAGCTGTAAAAGCTGTAGACTACTTGGATTTTAATAGATGAAAAGATGCTTATTTGCATATTTGGGGACAGACGTAAGCAGTCTTTCAGTATGAATAACTTGTCAATAGAAATATGAATTCTGCATTATAAGACCATTATGGATTAGTATATTTTACCTTTTATGAAGCATCTGGAAACAGCAAGTCCCAAAAGCCACCAGTATCAACAGCAGTAGTGGTATAGTGGGTATTACGACATAAATTAGATTGGGAATTATACCTACAACAAAAAAGTTCTCATTTAAGTCCCCTGTGTTGAAATACTCTTAACCATGTGAGTAAAAATCTGGAGTAAAATATCAGAAATACAGTAACTTACACAAAAGAATATTCATACATTCCTTCTATAGGAAGAGCTCCAAAAAGTTATATCAAGAAGAAAATAGTACTTCTCCAGTGATGTGCAAAATATATCTAAAAGACTTAAATTCTGACATTTTCTATATGCATCAACATGAGATTTCTAATTATGTAATTGAAAATTCAAATATTTTAAAAAAGAGTAAAAAAGCCTATTATTTTTACAGTCCATATAACCTACCTACTCAGTTGCTCTTCCATGCTGAATTCCCACCCATGCGGGACCACAAGAGGAACAAACACCCTACTCTTGTCTCCCCTTAAAAGACAGATGTACACTCTCTCGACTAATCAGGGAAGAGCTAAAACTGCTCCCATGCAGTTCCCTGGACGAGGGGGAAATGGTACAAACTGGGACTCTATTTTCTGCCTACAACAGAGGATGGGTTCTATAATTTCCAGAAGAGTCTGACTGTTTTTCAGTAACTATACACCCATGTTTTATAACAGGATACATTTAAATTACAAATGTGGAGGTTTTCTTACCCATTGTCCTCTTTGAACATATTTTCGCTAGAAAGAATAAATTTGAATGTTTAGGTTGGGTTTGTTTATGAGTTTTAGATACAGAGTCCTTGGATGGTTTGCATAAACAGTATTAGTGATTTCAAAATATAGTTCATCAGTACATCCACTCCTCTGGAGTTACAAACAACGGGAACATCAGCTAGGAAATTGGCTCAAATCCAGCTAACCAGTGTGGAAATGGAGCACCAGCTTTCCATAATCCCATGGTGTCATCCTGTAAAATCCTGAGTTGCTCCTTAGAGATGTTCAATTCCTTGAATTAAGCCCATGCTACATCTCTTCATGAATGTCAGGAGTCTGTTCGGGACATAAATTGCTAAATGAAGTAGCTAGGGGCATCACAGCAAGCTCCTAGGTAGCAGGTATGCATTTTCAAAATATCAAGTGCCATCTCTGCTAAAAATCTCAGCAAAGGACTTAACTCCTCTTAGCACGTGATGCTCCTTAAAACACGGGGTACTTGGGGGAGCTATGGCACAGTTCTTATTCTGCAGACGTCTGAAAACTTCATGCCCTGTTAGGAAATATTAATTTGTGCCTTTTTTGTGAAACCCAGGTATCAGATACAAAAGATAATATACACACCATATGTTTTTACATGTGTTGAGGAAGAGCTGGGGAGATGAGGAGAGGCAAGGCACTGGTTACCACGGCCTAGAAGGAGATGCTCCCCAGCTGGGTGAACACTGGTGAAATCCTGTGTCTTGAGAGAGACTCATCAGGGTCAGAAACAGCAGTGCAAGGACTGCTTAAGTGTAGATTTGGATCAAAGTTTGGGGAGACATGGAAAAAATCTGTTTCCACAGTTACAAATAGAACTGACACAGCTCTTGAAATGTTATTCAAAAGTACAAGTTTTCAGGGCACTTCCTGGGGAAATAGACTGCTTCCTCCCACTGACAATAATGGAAGTTGTCAAAGATTAATCTAACTGAGTCCACTGTTAATATTTTTACCAGAACACTACATTCATATGAACACATTACCTGTTTCAGTAGCAATAACATGATACTGATCTTCTGGTTTGCTTGTGTCATAAGGATTTCCTGCTGGCACTGTTGGAAAAATATCTGAAAAGGATATCAGGGATTTTAGGAAAATAATGAGTAAAAAATATGGCTGTTATGTTGTTAAAAAAAAATTATAGTAATTACATTTTAATTAATATTGGAAAAATTAACATTTTCAGGATAGATTAAACTGCTGGATAGAAACATGTAAACAGTATTTTATTGCAAAATTGTGGTTTGCATCTGGAACAAGATTTATGAGCAGTGTTATTCTGAACAATAGCCATATATTTGTAGCTATTGCTCTCTAAAGGATTTATTTTTCCTATGTTCCAGTTCTAAACTATGCCTGTTAAGCTTGAGTAATTTTGGAGGTCCTTGTAAGCTATCCTTATAATTATGCATTTACCATTGCAACTCAATTTAATGTTTCAAAATTTCTTACCGTAATCTGGCTCTGCTCTGTCTCCTAATTCTTTTTCTAAGACATTATCTGTTAAATCAATATTTGAAATCGATTGTTGAAGAATGAAAAATGTGTGTAATAAAACAGATGTTTTCATTATTTTGCATGCAGCATCACAGAAACAGATAAATTCTTAAAAAAAAAATTTGTTTAATTCTTCAGCATTTAATATTCTTATCAAAGACTATTTGCAAACTAGTGTCAAATCATTTCTAGTTCATACTTTTTTGCTCCTTAGAAAAGGGCTATAGCTTATTCTAGTTCAAATTCTCGGTGGCCTCTGCTAGGATACTAGCTAAATCACTGAATCCCTTAATTTCTTGTGCTGAATAAAACTCCTAACATATTCAAAGGTTCATTGGTGCAGATGATCCTAAAACAATAGAAGTGTCCTGATAAACACAAAATGCTGGGAGAAATCAAAGCAGCAATAAAGTCTACTAGAACAAAGACAATTATTTCATCTACTCTGGTAAACACTGGCTACATTTGGCCACATATAAAGAAAGATATGAAAAAATACCACAAAGAACTGAGTTGCTGGCTCTAGACAGCAGAAGAGGAGATGAGTTTTTAATTTGATTGCATAATCAAACCTACAGGAGCTGGACAGGAACTAAATGTGGTTGCAATTACCAACGTATAATTAAGTTTAAGATCACTGAATGTTCAATATGATCTAAAGACAGACTGAACATTGCAACAGTAAATGCTGTCAAGGGAGGTACTATAAAAAGGGCTTAGAAAAATGAAAGTGATTACCAGAAACGTAGTTGCTGCTTAAGCAAGACTGCCTAATGAGCACTGCCCTAAATTTGCCACTGATACAGTTAGATGCAACTTCAGCTTGGTCACCTGAAACCTCTGTATTTTGGACTATGACTGGTATCATACACCATATACTCAAAAAATACAGGAAAGTTGGGAAAAACAATATACTCAGCAAAGTGAAATTCAATATGTGCGTGGCACTTTAATATTCCTGGCAAAATGGATGTATTTTGTATTGCAAATGGCTGATGTTGAAGCTATTACAGTGATTTGCGGGGAAAATAAAGGTCATTTGTAAGTCTCATTAGGTTTTAGATAGCAAATGTAATTTTCTGACAAACACTGTGGTACTTTCTTCAGGCAGTGAAAGAAATGTCATTTATATACATTTATGCATCTATTCCTCTTCTGCATGTGATAGAAAAATACATTTCTGAAGAATTGTCTGTTTTGCTAAAGAACACAATCCCAACAGCTTGAAAAATAAATAGGTACAATTCCGTAGTACTGTATTTAGCTGCATAACAATGTCAGTCCTAATAATAATCCACCTATATATTGTTTGCCTTATTATATGCCTCCTTATGTACTGGTAATCCACTCCTACACAATGAAAGAAATATAAATTCATTTTCATTGTTACTGTTATCACTTTGTTTTCTGCCAGTCCAAAATACCTGGCATTTTTTCAGATGCTGAAAGCAATAGGAAAAAAACATTTATTTATCACGTCTCAATTAGAATGGTAACTAGTTCACTATTACAGAATAATTATTTCACTTTGTTTTTAATGGTATGAAATATACTTGAAACTGAGCCCTTTTAATCAAACCTGCATTTTCTGAAATAAGTTAACAAGTTAAAACATTTTTTATTTGCGTTCTTTTATTTCAAAATAATTGTGATCAGTTATAAAATTGATAAAATTGTAAATGTCACAGTTCCTTGAACCACCTGCATGACCAAGATGATAACTGATCACCATAAATAGTTACTAATAATTTTAGCAGCAGGAACAGATTTGGGAGGTGAGAGTAAAATGTGCGAGTATATCAAACCTTCCAAGTATTTAATATTTGCTTGCAATATTAATTGCCATTAATATCCCCATTAAGATATTAGACAATGAGAACAAAACTGGAGGAAGAAAATAGCCTGGATCTCTACAAAGAGTGTGATTATTGCTAGATCATGATCATAGAGAAAGCAGGTAGGAAACTGCAGAATTAGGTAGGTCAAATACCTGCTAAGAGTAGGATTTCATATGCATTCTGACTTTCAGCTTACTTTTTGAAAAGCAAACACCATCAATTATTTGAAAATATTTTCACAATCCTGCTGAAAAACATGTTTTTATTTACTTTAAGTACCACCAAAAGCAGAAACTGTTACAGGCTCAACCTGAAAGTTTACTTTTCACATCCCTTTTCTGTTTGCACAAAGTTCTAGTTTATAGCTCATGTTTCCTATACTAACATATACAGAACCTATGTCATGTCTGGAAGCACAGCCAAATTGCCTAAGAGCTGGCTGCTTCTGTCACCATCTGAACTGGTGTGCATCTGCTTTTCATATCTGTAAGTCTACATGCATGAATGCAGAGTTTTCTTCCTGCTGGTCTGGATTACATTCTTTAAGCCAAAACTTTTTGTAGCAGCCATCACACGTAAGTTGGTATAAAATGGCAGAGGTCTGCAACTACAAGGACAGTGCAGTTTTTTTACAGTAGGACCAAGAGATGTCTTGGTCATCGTACTTGATAGTGAGCAAGGTAAGTAGAAAATGACCACTTAAAACGCTTTGTGGAGAATAAAATAACTAGTGATTGAGTTAAAGTAAACCTGGGAATGCATGATAGTGCAGCTAACCTTGAAAATGTTCTTACTGGCAACAGATAGGTTTATTTAAATTATCATTAGATTTGATATGTTACATCCCCTGTTAATGTCAGCTCAGGCACTCAAACACCAAAAGTACCACAGGCCACAAGACATTTGCAGATTCCTTTACAAAACAAGAGTCAACTGTTTTTCTAAGAAAATGTCCCACATGTGAAATAACTTTAGTTTCACCTACCTGGGCCATACTTGCAGATAAAATTGTGCTTCATGTTGCATCTATCATCATTCCATTGATAAAGGTATGGCCCTCCCAGACCGGGGTTTGCAGTTGGTTGATGATACATCACAACACAGGCTTCACTTCCACAGGAAGGCTCATCTGTATACCAATTTCTAGTGGTACACATAAAGACACACTTTCAGATTATGAAGGTAAGGTTCATCAATATGCCAAGGAAAGGAGAATGCAGACGTGTCAAACCCAATGGCCTCATCCTCTTCAATGATACGTTGCATTTCCCACAACTCCTCTGCAAAAGGAGTTTAGAGCCTAGGATCCATATCTCTGGATCTTAAAAAAAAAATTCTAACAAGTTGAAGCATCTTTGCAGAAATAACACCCTACTGCTCTGCTACATGTTTTCCCTCCTATCTGATTCTTACCTGTCCCTTTGCCCTGAGCCCTGTGAGCTGCTGCTACTATGGCCTTTGGCTTAATCACGAAATTAAAGGCTCTTAAAAAGACAAAGTAGAAGCAGAACAACTTACACTAAGTAACGTACATTAATTTACTTGGTGGCTGGCTCCCTGATTTAAGGTGGCCAGAGTCTTGCAGAATTTGTCCACCTGCTTTCAAACCTCCAAGCACCATTACAGAGGCAAACTCATGAAACAGGAGCAAAGAAAATTGCAGGCTGAAGCCACACTATGCCAAACTTCTACAGCTTAAAATTCAAGCCCCTGTTGCCAGTTCCTCGTTATCTAGAGAAGGAGGGATGCTACTAGCTTTATAGGGCAGCAAGTCTTAAAGCTTCTTTCTAGAAGACCTGACTTGCTGGGCATTTCACCCTCCATTTCTTTCCATGGAACCTTCTCAATAAGCAGTTTTACAGACTGTCCATGTTTAACCCATGTGCAGGGCTAAACTGTAGCTGTTGTTCTATCACTTGATGACTCTTCCTCAGCAGAGGAGGGGGATCAAGAAAAGGAGAGAAGACCCATGGGCTGAAATGAAAACAGATTAAATGAAACAACAAAACAATATTAATAGTAACGCCAATATAAAGCATACAAAGCTATACTCAGCCCAGTGAGCATAAAGCAGTCACAATAAATGGGAAAGCAATCATTGGGAGCAGAATGGTAAGTGAGCCCCTCCAGGGATGGGAGAAGCAAAAGGAAGAGGGGGACGAGCCCCCGTTCTCACCAAGCATCCCTCTTTACAGTGAGCATGATGTTTATGGTATGGGATATGCACGTGAGCCACGCTGGGTCAGCTGCCTTGGCTTTTGCCTCTCCCAGCTTAAGCTCCTGGCTGACTCGAAACTGGTAATGGACTGCATGCCATGGCCAGCCTATGATTGTATCCCAGCAAATCCAGGACACAGACTTACCTGAATGGTGAAATACTTCCATCAGCCCACTGGTAGAGGTCCGGGCAAGCACTTGAGGTGGCTAGTCCATCGCCACTTCTCCACAACCCAATCCAGAAATCACCATCAGAAATCCCGGAGCCTGATTTAGTGAGGTTTTGCAACATGTTTTCTATTAGTTGCTGCTCAGCTTCACTTTCCAAGCTCAGTAAAGCCCCGCCATCAATTTCACAAGCTTGGCGGGCCTCCTGAAAGCCCACACGTCTAGACAAGTCCTGGAAATAAGCTAACTTGTAACAAGAACGCTTGAAGTCACCATAGCACACCTTCTGACCTGAAAAATATAAATATGAGAGCGTTTAACATATAGTAACAAATAACACAACTAAAAAAAAAAATACAGTATGGCACAGCATGCATACAGTGATGGAGAAGGACAGGTTTTTTCTTGTGCCGCAGTCTAAAAGGACTCACGGTGATACACTGACACCGCTGAAAACCTTAGCTTTTAAATTGCAAATATCATACTGTTCATGGGAATCTATGGCTTTCTTCCCAAGGCCTGTGAAACTCACCAAGACACAGAAGACTCCCACTAACTGTAGAAAAACATTCTCTACTTTAACGACAGTACCATCAGGGCCCTCTGTTAAAGCCAGGATCTGTTTGGAGAGTATTTTCTTAACTACTGCATAGTAACAGGCCAACTCCATTCCTACTTTGTAATCAAAGCTATCTGATGAGAGAAAAATATTTTAAATTCTCAATTTTAGTGGCAAGAAGCAACTAGCAGTTTCTTGATTCTGTTCTCTGACCTTGAGGGGCTGTATTAACAAGGAGTTCATAGCTGCTCTTTGCTATAAAGTACCTAAGTGCACCCCATAAAGGTGTGTGGAAGGAAAGAGTCTGCCCCTTTCAGGGTAAGTGGTCAATGACTTCTTCAGTGCAAAAAGGAATAATAACTAGAAAAGGAACAAAATATACAGACACAAACCTGACAGGAGAACATAATGGAGAAAAACAAGAAAAAAAACCCTCATCAGACACACTAATTGGTGGGGTATCAAGAAACTGCAGGCAAACAGGACTTTGCAACTTAATAAGGATGTTTGGGGGGTATTGCTGGGACTATGCAATCTGATGAGGAACCACACAGGGTGAGGGAATGGGGAGGAACAAAGGAGGAATAGACAGAACGGGGTATAAAAGGGGCCAGTGGCATGTAAAACAGGAGGGGCGTGTGTGTCTACGTGTGTGCCTTCCACAGCGACCATCTATCTCTGCCAGCTGACAAGGGGAAGGGGACTTGGCTGTCTGTGTTTATGTGAGTCCTGCACATGGGTGCTGTTAAAGGCAGCACCTTGTCTGTGGCAATCTGTGTGATGATCATGTCAGTGTCCTGTCTGTGTCGCACTGGGATACCCACTCAGCTCTCCTACTGGTTGAACCAGCAAGGGGAAAGCATCAGCCACATCCCTCAGCTCAGAGGCCCAGTGTACTGGGGAGGGCACTGGTAGCCAGGCAGGTGGGAGTCCTGGGACTCTTAACATCCCTTGACACAGCCAACAGAAACTCCAGATACTAGCAGATATCACAATACTATCCAGGTACCGTAATGAAGCCCTGTGATACCTTGACAGCAAGCACTAGACCTACTGTATTCACATTGGGTTTTGCTTGCCCTTCAGCGTAATGTCTGTGAAAGAATCAAAAGGCAAATAAAGAAATAGTGTTTACTCCTTCCAGTTCTTTAGCTGAGAAAGACACATGCCTTTTTCCTTAGAAGGAAAAATAATTATCATAATCTTCAACTAGCGAGATTCTCTAGAGTTTATTCAACATATACAAGATGTGGAATGAACCAACTTCACTTATCAGCTGCAGCTGAACTCCAGTATGTTTATTTAGGGACAGGAGAAGGGTTCTAAATAACAAGAAAATAAGATAACCATCTCTTTAAAAATTGAGCTTTTTCAGTATGGAAATACATCATTAGAGAAGAAAAGTAGAAGTGTTTATTTTTCTAAGTAAGAAAGAATTACTGGAGGATAGCAAAGCAATAAGAACCAGCAAGCATTAACTGGATTGTTTAGAAATCAACAAATTCTATAATTTTACTGGAAAATTTGGCAAGGACAGTATTTTGTTGTACCATACCATTTTTGCATTTGAATCTTGGATTTATTCCCATTCTTAAGCAAATCCAGATACACAACTCACGTAAATAAGCCTTTGGCTTTACCTTTGAACAGGACTTACCCCGTTGTAGCTCAAAAAAAAAAAAACCAAAAAAACCTGTCATTTGTCACTGGGAAACAGGAACATCATCCTATAACTTAAGATGTACCTACGTTTTTTAAGCCAGCATTTTTCTATACACAAAGAATAAGCATAAGTGAACAAAAAAGCCTAAAAGATACAATAAAGATAATGCCTCATTTTAGCGTTGCTTCGTGATGAGTAGCGTACTTCCTACAGCAGACTGCATACAGCACAAGAGCTGACTGAAGACTTCTTTATATTAGCAAAGAGCACAGTTTCGAGAATTTGTAGAGAATAAGCAGATTGTATCAAAGCTGTATGAATATAGGAATGTAAAAATCAGGATCATCTCATGACTTTTAGTTAAATCTGTAAGTTTCTCTTATTTTGGGGATCTTTTTTACTGTGGAAAGCTGAATTACAGGGGCAGTGGGGACAAACTATGTTTGGATTTCTAGTGTTTCCTATGATGCTTGTAATCCTTCCAAAAAAAAAAAAAAAAAACACCACCAAAAAACTCTTAAACCTTTTCTTTACGATACTCTATTAAAGTTCACCTGGGAGAAGGACTGTCAGTAAAAGAATTGTCTTTGCAGTCTCATTCTTACTTATGCTTGGGAGACAGACTTCTGAAAAGTCACTTGTTTATCAGTAGTTAATCTGCTAAAATAACACAGTAACAATAGCAACCTAACATAAGGACAAGCTTGTGCCACAGATATCCATGGAAAAAGGCAGTCTTTGAGATCAGGAAGAGAGCACCCATGTGGGCTTTCTCTGATAACGTCCTGACAATGCTGTGTATGTCTCAATTCCTTTCCTGCCATTTCCCTTTATTCATATAGGTTAAGAGCCTGGCTATCAAAGAATGTAATAAGAGCCACAGTCCTAGTGGGCAGTGGTGCTGAAGAAATAAGAGGCAGACTCTTTGATAGAGAAGCACGTAAAATAAAGAGTTTCTTCATCAGATTTCTTTGAACAAGAAGAAAAAATACCCCTATTATCAAAGCAACAAAGTGATAACTCTAAATGCTCAGAAGTGGGAAGTGCAAGAATGAAAGCTGCATGTGAAACCACAGCTCATTCCCTTAATCTATAATGCTACAATTCAAGTTTTGTTAACATGATCATCATTTTCCCCAGGAGCTCTCTCTCATTGACAGAACACAGTACACAGTGAAGGAGGGGCTGATCAACCTTTTGATTCTCACCACTGGGTAAGTGATAATGGCTTATTGCCAGAGTACACATATGTACCTAACAGTGCAAACATCCAAAAGCCAGCACTGAATTACGTAGGACATTAATCATTTAAAAGGAAAAGGGACCACAACTCTCCCTATAACTAAAGACTGGATTCAAAGCATTAATCCAACATACATATACAGAATTATGGAGAGCCCTTTGTCCATTGTCTTTTTATTTCCCAGACAATTCTTACAAATAAACTCTTTCATGATCCTTTCATTCTGTAAACATACTCCTCCCTGACACCATGCAGTAAATTATAAGCAAATTCAGGTGCCAACATATCCCTGCCATGACTTCAGTCATGCAAAAACTTTCAATCCTCTGAGATGAGTGGGCTGGCCAGTACTGATCTCGATTCTTGTGCTGTGCCTGCCTTATATGGGAAAATAGGTAGCTTTCCATCCTTAACACACACATCCCCTCCCCTGTGTGTCTCTCAGGTGGCTGAAGTGCTCCCCCTACTCTCTGTTCTCATGAACAATCTCTGCTCTTCTGCAACTCACCCAAAACTTGAATCAAATGACCTCTTCAATAGGACAAATAGGTACTTGCTGACCAACTCACCAAGCTTCTTCAGGGTACTTATCTCCCAGTCAGCTGTTGTGCATAGACTCATGTCACATGCTGTTTCTGAGCTCTGCTATAGAGGCTCATGCCCATAAGACATGAGTTCTGCTGTATGCTGATCCAATACAGAGGTTGCATCAGTGTCAAGGCTCAATTCCATCACACACCAAGCTGAGGAAACCAGGTGAGACTGTACAGAGCAGGGAGGAGAAGGGTAGGTGCTCGTAATGCACAACAGCTGCAGAGCTGCTCAATAGGTGTCATTGCAGTCCCTAATACATCCCCACTAACAGCTTCCCACTGTTGTGCACTTGGAGCAGGAAGTCCTCTTGGACCTATCCAGAATACAGATGTGAAGGCTCAATCTGCACCTAAGGGTTTATCTGAAAGGGTCAGTGAGTTAGTATCTTGGAACTTTGTGTGAAGAATTTTCTTTTTCTCCATCTTAAACTGATCTGAATAATTTTTGAGAATACCATTGTTATTGTGCATGTTTGTGCAGGGTTAAATAACGCTAAAATCAAGTATTATAAAGTAAAATAATTGAACAAGTGAAAATTTGCATACAATCCAACTGCAAAATTACGTTCCTTTCATTTGTTGCTCTCTACACCTGTGGCAAAAGAAATAATTGCCTTCTTACAGGCTCATCATTTGTGCAAGAATATATCTCTAGAAAACAACAAGAAACCAAGAAAAATTTGGCATTAAGACCCATCCAGTGTGACTGATGTAGAGTAGTAAGATTTCTGGAATTTTTTCTGTGATTTTTTTTTTTATTATTATTATTCTAGTTAATTTAGCCCCTGTGTTTAGGTAATGACCTGCTCTGAATCTTTTATTTCTTCTTTTGAAAGGGACTTTTATCTGCTATAGCAGAGCTTGTTCAATGTGTTAATGGAAATCTGCAGTTGTGCCTTAATAGCTGGCAAATCAGTTGACATTTTAGTGCTTTTCCTGGAACACGCTGAGATGTCAAGTTTTCGAGCTTCATTTTTTACAGCTTTCTCTCACTACTAATTTCTGAACTACAAAGCAGAAATAATTTATCAGTGAAAAATTACAGAATGCACCACACTGTTTAGCGGACAAGATAAGTATGGAAACATTAACTATGGGTCATTTTACCTTCTTCTAACATCTTTGCAGCAGACAACACTCCACTGTTAATTTTAAAGCAACATTTGCTATTTCAGCTGTATAAATTTAATTCCAATTTTTCTGTCATGATTAACTAGAAACTAGATTTGTAAGCAAGTCTATTGGAATGAATCAGGCTAAGATACTATGCAATGTGACTAAGTATAGGCAAGTTAGGCCTTTACAATCTCCCCACAACATGTGCCCTGTGCTGCTTGAGAGACGAAAGAAAACATGAAGGAAAGCATTGTTTCATCACAGGGTATCCAGAAGGTAAAAAATAAATAAATAAATAAAAGCTTGTTATTGTATTTAGTGCTCCCTTCAGGATGATACCAAAGATCCAACTATTAGTTTAGTAAGAGCTAAGAACTCATTCTTACTGTTTTCCCTTACAAATGCTCAGACAAGTTAAGGTTTCAATCAAGCCTATAACTGACTATCTTAAGATGTGAAAGTGGAGTGTTTATATCCTCCCTTTCATGGAGTGTATCAGCTCATTAATCCTTGACTGACCTTCCTTCAACCAAGCAGAACAACCCAGACCCCGGTCAGAAGTAGGCACAGAAATAGGCCAAGCATGCACTAGTGTCATAGGTTTAGGCTGGGCTGGCCACTAGATGAATGATGGATGCTCTCTAACTCCTCTCCTTTTCCAAAGGGGAAGAGAAAGGGAATATTGGAGAGAGACTTAGGGACTGGGAAAGAAAACTAACACTGCTTTAATGAAAACAAGAGCAATAAAATTAAATATATACAAACCCAATAGTGAACCCAACCCCTCTGATGGTAATCACATCGCCATTGCCACTGATGCTGTGGGCAGGCACTGGGGAAGTCCCAGACTGGGCTCAGCAGCAGATGGGAACTGGATTCAGGAATGCACAGATTGGAGTCGAAGACAGAATGGATAGATTCCTCCTCAGACCACTGAAGAGGAGGGCAATAGAGGTTGACCTTCAAGATCCCTCAACTTTATACTGAATATGACATCTATGGGATGAAATACCTTGTTGGTCAGTTTAGGGTCACCTGTCCTGTCCGCTCCTCCCCATAGGTGCAGCCTCTCACTTACTGCACCCCCAACGTGGCACACAGGATTTAGCAGTGACCTTGGTCTGCACAGGAGCAAGCATCAGCAAGATCCTTTCTGCACACCAGTCCCTAGTAGTAACAGAAAACATCAAGTGTTATCACTTCTTGAAGCAGACACTGTCTCCACAAATACACCATTAACTTCAGAAAGTGCTGTCACTTAGCAAAGACTGAGCTGGAAAGTAAAACCACTGAAGAGAATGAGTTCTGTTCTAACTCAAACGAGGACAACAGGGCTTGGTATCATGAACCTTACCTTTTCATCAACAACTGCTTTCTCGTCTGTTGAGGGAAGAGTGCTGTGTTGAAGCAGCAACTAACTGACAAAGACTTTTTTCCCAGTTACAAAACTGGGAAGATTATTTTCCTTAATGAAAACGTCTCCAGGTTTGCTCTTTCTACCCCTCCTGTGTACACCAGCTATACAACATAGCTCTGGTCCTGCTCCTTCAGCCTTTGCAGCTCTAGTTGCCTACTGCAGAGAACCTGAACTGGCAGCAATACCCTTGCACTCACACTTTGTCTCACCATTCCATTAGCTGAAGAATGCAAGTGTACAGCACTTGATCTGAGAAGCTCTTGCTACCATTTCCACCCATATGGATCAGTTTTTATCCTTGGGTGTCACAAAGTAGCTCCATGGTAGAATGTTTTGATATAAACAGTAAAAGGTAAGTTTTAGTTGAAATACTTGATACTCAAAACATTTCTGCAAGTAATTCTGCAGGAAAGAAAACCTTCTTCAAGAAAAGGCAAAACAAGAAAATTTTCAGATGGTATTTCATTTACCTTTCCATTATGTTTTAATAATGATGCTTCACTAGACAGAAATAATAGGCTCTTTAGATCTGTCATGACAGAATTTGTAGCAAAATGTCATTTAGAAGCAAAAATACTGGTAAAACACCCAGCTCAAAGACTCATCTCCCTAAGAGCATCGGGCTCAGTCCTAGCTACGTCCCCATGGGCCATGAAGGGTGAAAGGTTATCTTGAGCAACACAAATGACTCAGCTGGAGGTTTTGAAGATGTTAGGTAGAAGATAATCTTCCTGCTGATAAATCCTATCCCTCCTTCTCTTGAATCTTAGAAATTAACCTACTAGCATTAGCATCCACCTAGGAAGAGCAGCTGCGTGTGTATAGAATATGTGAGGAGAGAACAAAGGAACGCACAAAGCCTGCTGTAGAAAAGTCCATTATGTTTTCATGCTGTGACTTTTTTCTTCACAAGATAATGGATTCTGCAGAAAACACAGAGGAACATTGGCTACAAAGGAATATTAAACACTAACCAGAGTCCCAAAGGTTGGCATGATGCTGAGGGAGGCCTCTGAAAACAAAGTAACAAAATGAAGACACAAGGACTTAAGTGAAAGTGATCATAAACTAATCACAAGACAGAAATCCATGTAAATTAACCAAAATATTACACTTGTTAGATAATATTTCTCTGTTTATGTTATGAAGACTAGTCTTGGTTTTGAGCTTGAGTGAGCATGCTAACCTCAGGGGCTGTGTAACCAGCATCCAAGACACTGGGGACACTTTGTTTTCACTTGTCCCCATGTCACATGGAACTCCATGCCATCACCCAATAACGTGGCTAGTAACAGGCTAAGAGGTATTAAATTTTCCTAATCACATTTTGACTCAATGCTGATGCATCTTGTCAATTGACCTTTGTATCATCCTGTCATATTTTGATTGGGTTCAGCTGCTGGTCATGTTTTGATATATTACGTTACTGCTGTTGATGTTTTACTGCATCATATTTGTGTCCATCTCAAAATTTAATTTGTTTTTTTGATGATTCATATTACTTTTAAAAAATACTACTGTGGTAAGAATTCATAATTACATTCTGTCATTTACAATAAAAGCAAATTGCCATCTTCTCTTCCAAAGTTTGTAATACTGAAGACACATCATTCTCTAGTTGAGTCAGTATTCAAATCACAGATGTTGCTCAGCTCATACTCTTGAGCAGCTTAAGTAATTCCGTGTGCTCACAAATTTGCCATTCAAATACAAAGTGCTATACAGATCATATGCCAGCCTGTATCTGTATTATCTTCATAGCTAACTTTTCCACACCTTAATAGCTACTTTTTCCTCCAACCCTCCTAATAACCAAGTCTACAGAGAGGAGGCATTCATCATAGATTTATACTTTTTCTGAATTAGGAGTTATGCCCAATTGTCATAATACAGTTTCTCTAGAGTGATTTTTATTTTGTGAAAAAACTTTCAAAGGTTGCTAACTGGTGGAGAGCAGTCTGTTCTCCCAAGCAACAAGTGATAGGACAAGAGCAAATGGATTCAAGTTGCACCAGGGGAGGTTTAGGCTGGATATTAGGAAAAAAAATTCTTTACAGAAAGCGGTTTTAAAGCATTGGAACAGGAGGTGGTGGAGTCACCATCCCTGGAGGTACATCACATCCTGTAGATGTGATGCTGAGGGACATGGTTTAGGGAACCTTGTGGTGCTGGGTTAATGATTGGACTTGATTATCTTAAAGGTCTCTTCCAACCAAAATGATTCTGTGAACTGAGGGCCACATTTGCCTATTAAGTAGCTGTACTTCAGGTAGATAAGTGTCCAGGATGACAGTTTGTATACACCATATACTGGTCACTGGCATGTCAACAGTGTCTAAGGTGGCTTAATAGAGGCTGGTCCCAACATCTCTTAAAACTGCCCTATTAGCCAGACTTTTTATAGTACTTGTCATAATGGAGTCCCTTTTTTGTTAAATTCAGGCATTAGCATGTAAAAATTATAGTTTTATAGATGGAATGCATAAAATTATAGACAAAAGGTAAATTCTTTCTATTCTCCCTCAACCACAGGCCAGGCAATCTCTCTTTGGCCATTAACTGTCCCATTTCATGTGAATTAGCAAAGATGATGACAGAGGTTCTCAGACACCAGCCAAACAGCCATCTCTAAGATTAATGCAACTCTTGCAGAGAGATAAAACAGGGGATGATGGAAGTTAAGTAAAAAGACAATACCGTATTATACCATTCATATAGGGATATAGTACAACTATGCAGAATGTGAAGATACACAAGAAGCATTTGTACCAGTGCAGTCTCTGTCTTATTTTCTCTTTTGCCATTGGAAGTGATTTTCAGTTCATTTATTGCTGAAATTGAGTTTTCACATGTATGTCAGCCTTTACTAGTCGTGGTATTGTGTTTCCAAGCACTTTTGTGGACAAGGAGTTGACTTGGTTATTTCTGAATAACAACTGTTCTCAATAGACCCATAATAGGAACATTTTTACAAAACTGAGCAATCAGAAGGGAGACAGTCTGTTTGGAAAGGGGCATTGGGCAGTGCCAATTTTAATATGAAAGACTATTAACACCTGGATTTTGCCATCTGGCTGAATACAAATACAATTAAAATGAAATCTGATAGCCTCCCTGCATACTGCAGCAAGACAGCTGGTTAGTAAAATAGATGGTTAGAAAAATATACATATGAACACTGGTGACAAGTATTGATCTAAATAGATTATTCGGGGGGGTGGGGTGGTGTTAAAGTCTCTTTGCCCATAACCTGCACTGCTCAAGGTCTTGGGAAGATACAAGCAAGGATTCCTCATCCTGCAAAACATAGATAAGTTTTTCATAGTGTTGAATAAAGTGCTGGAAGAATTTGTCTTCCCCAGAGCAGACTACAAGTTTGTCTGAATTTTCAAAATCAGGGATGTGATTCTTCAGACACAGGCTTGTTCTTGATGTACTGGAAACTGGAATATAGATCCACACAAAAGGCTGCTGTCTTCACCAAGCAGTGATAGGCTTCTTCACTCATTTCACAAATAACACACACACACTTACAGTTAGCTTCTCAGCCCTGGCTCATAGGGCAGGGCTCTCAAACCACTGATAACAGAGCTGTAAAGAAGTAGCTTGGTGTCTAAATCTCATTAATAGCTAAATCAACACTTCATCATCCATAATTATCCTTGCAGGAAAACATAGGATTACAATTATGTAAATCAATACACAGTAAGCATCTTCAACTGGAAAATAAATATCCATTTTTATAAAACAGTTCTAGCCACTGATTGAAGTGATATGTCAGTGTCAAAAAAAGTCTATAAAGTATTTCCCAAGCACTTCTTCCCACCCCCCAACAAATCATTAAAGCACTGACAGCTTTCCTTTCTTCTAAGTGAAACTTTCCTACTTTCTGGCATCAGCTCTATTTCAGATATCTAGCACATCATAAATTTAAAGCCTGAGATCCATTTAGCTTTTCCTGTAATAATTATTTTCCTCTTATGATCATGTGATCTTTATGGCTACGTATCACAGGGCTGATCATGGCAGACAGACTCTTGCTTCTCTAAGGTGCCAGTGCATATCTGCACTGTCCTAGGGGTTCGTGCAAAGTGCCAGAGTTGCTACAACAACCCCGTAAAAATTGCAAGTTGCCTTGCCTCTTCCCACGTTAAGAGGAACAGAGATTGGTGTCAGATTTGTATTTTCCCCATCTGTCTTTGAGAGGTCTAGCAACACTGTCACTGCGAGCAGTGCAGACTCCTGGGCCTCACCAAGCGTGGTGAGGACAATGAGCTTAGAAACTTAGTGCTGGCATCCGCACAGATAAGCTTGCATATCAACGTGGTACAATCTGCATCTTCAACTGGCAATAAGAAAAAAGTCACCATGAGCACAGGACATGGAACACAAACCTTTTCTTTTGCAATATATACTCAGGTCCTCAATTTCTCTAATAATAAATTATGTTTGCTAAAAAACTTTAAAAGCTACCCAAACTGTAACACTCTTCATGGGTATAAATAACCCTATTCAATTCCACAGACACAAGCAGGCAGGGCAGTGATAACACTCAAATGTCAACGGAATTTATTCAAGCCCGTTCAAAATAAGAGGAAATACAATGCGTTAGAAAGATCTATGCATCTACAACTCTGCTCCAGGATGACGGTTATTTAACTAAAACATAAAAACCCCACTTACTGCTGAAGCTGTTAGGAGTGGTTTTGTTTGATTGTTTTAATTTTTCTGAAAAGTCTTATAAACACACTAACATAATAAATTTTGTTTATATCACAGCCTAAACACACACCAGAAGTGTTCCATCATTTCAGCTGCTTAATAAAAAAAGGCATAAATATTGACAAAAACACTGACAGGACCAACAAATAAAGTCCCCTCATCAATAGTTTTCTGTGCAGCTGTGAAGACCAGAACAGATTTCCCAGATACTTTTAAGACAGACATAATATAGCAGCTAGTAAGTTGTTAGCATGTTGTGGAATAGACTTGAGGAAAAAAAACTGTGGAGTCTGAATGGCTTAACTATAACATGTACCAGCCTAGAGGAGCAGGGGATATTCTCGTTCTCCTATCCCAAACCAGCAGGCATTTTCACACATACCTAATTGTACATACATCGGTACACTCCCTCAACAGGACTTCTCACAGGCATAAATTTAAGCACTTAGAGTTTCTGCTGATTGTCAATTCTTATTTTTGTCTCTAGAAGGAAAGAGTTCATAAATCTTTAGTCATTAAAATATATTCTTCATCAATCATTATCCAGAGCAAGCATGATCCATTCTCCTATTGTTTTTCAGTGAAATTTGAATGCCTTTTTCCAAGTAGAGTGTATTTTCATGGATTTGTTACCAAGATCCTGTATTTGTCATAGATGTGAGTAAAATATATATATGTGAAATCATACTAATTTCCTTGGTTTATGGATTTAGTTTCCTAAGGGGAACATCCTGTATGCATGTGCAATAGCGTGCCCATCCTTTTGCAGTAGTTCCACAATTAAAAGAGAAAGCAACAGGAAAGTCCTTGCTCATTCAACTTCTACTAAAAAAAGTTTGAAAACACAATCCACATGAGATCTTGGAACTGGTGACAGTTCACTTAAGGCAAAAATAGAAAGGACATTTGAGCTGAGAATAAATAAGTTAGGATAATTTTCTCTTGGGGTAAATTATCCTTTACAATAAAGTCAAATGGAGGTAAAGCATTATTGGTCAATTCACATCACATGCATACAAACCTGTATGGAAAGAAACTGTTGAGATTGAGTGGGACTCACCTCACCACACTTTAGTTATTCACAA
The DNA here is from genome assembly GCA_009769605.1 of Bucorvus abyssinicus. Lineage (NCBI taxonomy): Eukaryota > Metazoa > Chordata > Aves > Bucerotiformes > Bucorvidae > Bucorvus > Bucorvus abyssinicus. The sequence goes on along the minus strand of CM020030.1, from coordinate 13,104,644 downwards.
TGTACCTGTCTTATATCTGAGCTGGCTCACCAACCTCACTGTGTAGCCAACTGAAAGAAACAGACATTTTTAGACCCTATCTGCAGTATTTTCACGATGTATATAAAAATGAAATTAATCCCACTCTAAAAGTACTGGTGTTTTTTTCCTTCACTGCTTATAAAGTGAACCTATAGAGTAATCAGTTGCATACTGCAGCTACATTTAGATTTAGTTAGAGCCATGCCAACTGCTGAGTTAGGACTCAGTGTTTCTTAAGATTGCTTGGAACTGAAGGTCCTACTCTCTGCCCACAGCAGGAGTATGGACTGCTTCAGCAAGAGACTCAAATTTCCAACTAGTGAGTGACAAGAATGAGTATGGGAATACAGTGTAGAAATTACTATCAAGTCATTGGTTCATCTTTCTTACTTCACATCAGTACTACACATTCTTTTCTAATCCATGAAAGATTTGTAAAGAGAGAGTAGTTATGAGAATTAGTTTCAAAAATTAGTGCTGTATGGAGCACTTTACAAACCAAAGCATGTTTTCCTGCAAACATAATCAAGAAGTTTGATCTACACAGGATCAGACCTCAACTACAGAGAATTAAAGTCAACATGACAAGAGACATTTTTGCACCTAGCTGCTGCAGTGGGACAGCACACCACCCTCGTCTCACTGGGAGCAAGAAAAGCCATATGAAAGACAAGCAGACTGTCCATACTGTCCCCCACACTATTTGCCACAGCTCCCTCCATGGTAGGTATTTTCTCTTGGGCCCATTAGCTGGGGTACTGGGGCTTGGTAATGATGAGTTTGAGAACTCCAATACCTTCCTCTATCTTTGAGCAAGATGCTGAGACAGTGAAGTTGAATTCCTGTAAAAGTAGCGTGCTCGCCTGAGACAAAACAGTAGAATTTTTCATCACTACTTCCAATAGAGCTGCAGACTGGCCAACCTGCATAGCTCTCCCCCAAAAGCAAGGTAAGCTTTAGAGGATTGATAAAGGGGGATTGCCTCTAATATAGCAGACTGATTCTTGAAATTGATTTAAGTAGTTTGGTATTTCTACCCTGCTACAAAAGGACTCACCCATGATCACACCTCATGTTATCAAAACTGTGTTCTCATCTGAGTCATAGAAGTTTACCTAATATAAAGTGTCTTTCTACAGGATATTATTGAATTTCTTGGTTAGTAGCAAGGCATGTTTAATGAAAACATGTACTATACCCAAGAGTTATCACCTCCTTTCACTTAAAGAGCCTAGACCATTGATTTATTCCCAAGAAGACATTGCTCAGAACAGGTACATAAGGAAAGGAATTAAAAAAGAAGTCTATCAGAGTTAAGTGCCCAACATCCCTTGCAGTTCTCCAAATCTCAGCTTTAGTGATTACTGAGGCCTACAGAAAGATAGTGTACCATGTGGGCATGCATGTCCATTAACAGCTTTTTAGTGTGGAACCGAATGCTGGGCATTCACAAGAAAATGTTGTGTTCAATACACAGCTGTTGCATATGCATCCTGTAGATGAGACTGGCAGTGTTCTTTCAAATTACACTTTCTCAAATTCTGAGCTACAAACATAGCTTAAAATTACAGTCTGTGACCCTCCCACACCTCCCCCCCCACTCCCAAAAGAAAAAAGTAGAAGTTTTCATCTACAGAAAATATTTAAGTCTGACAGAAAAAACTCAGGTGTTATAGGCAGGCCAAGCCAGCTGAACTAAATTAAATTGTGCCTTTTGAGAAAGGGTTTGTTATCTCTATTCAATTCATTACCCATGAAGATACTTCTTTAATCATCATACTTTACAAGGTTTTATGGCCAACTCAAATCCGGTCATGAGCTGTGTAAATGAACAGATCCACATCCTTAAAGACAGCTGAAGCAAATAAGCCTATAGCTTATGGGCAACTGTTGTTGTTTCATGACCCACCAAACGTTTTTCTTCATTTAGGGTTTTATATATCCAAATACTTCTACACCAAAATAGATACATATTGCTTTAAAATACTGTATCAGTATTTAATCTGCTATTGATCCACAGCAATAGCAAAGATTAAAATTTAAAAAGCCATAGAAATACATAAAGACAACTATGATTAATACATAGGCTGTTAAATGGTTAGTAATAAGATTAGCTTGCATCTTTCCTGCCCAATAGATACTTAAAGTAATTGCATCTTTGCAAACTGCATTATCATCACTTCATGTTCTTCATGACGTCATGGAACAGCAAGGCAGACTCAGCAATTTCTCCTGAGCCTGCTTTGATTTTTCTCTTTAAGAATCAATTCTCTGGTAACACTAGGTATTCTGATATGGAGGCTATGAACACTGTTCACAAAACATGTAACTACGCTAAAAATTACAAAGCATTTGTATTACCTCTCTTCAACAACTCCCAAAATAAAGACAACAACAAAATAACACCAAAATGTGAATTGTTTGATGCTAATAACTGTTTTAATTATATCCTAGGAAAATTAACATACTTGGGGGAAAAAAAAAAAAAGAGAAAACCTTTACCTAAAGAAATGGCATTTTGAAATGGTAGACCTTTCCTTCTCTGTCTTCTTGACACTGAGGTCAAGATGGTTGTAATTTTGCAATTATTGCTAGGTCTACTGCGAGCTTACTGTAGTAAACGAGAATCTTTCCACAAGGTCCAACCAGCTCTCCAGTCAGCTTCAGGAAGTTTCTATATGAGTGATAGCAATCATATACTTAGTTGGAATGAGAGCAGTGAGATTTCCATTTACTGCAGATTGTCATGATTGAAGCATAAATTAGCAAGTTTTCAGAAACAGGTCTGTTGAAGATGTAGACTTATGATTTTAAATGTAAGCCTGTTTAAGTCCAAACTGTTGGTTCTTATGTAAGATAGACAAATAAGCTAGATGAAAGTCAGGTGGACAGCACCCACTGCCCAGTAACTCAATAGTATTATTTCTTGTTTGGAAAAGTGCCAACTACTACTAGCACTAGACCTATCCATGTGGCAGGATAGGGGTGTGGTCCTTGAGAGACAAAAAAAAGAGTTCTTCTGCCAGTATACCAGGATATTCTGTCATAAACACACTCAATACCTTTGGCTGTTATTCTCTAGAGAATCTTTATCTTATTAATATAACTTCAGCTAATACACCTGATAGCACATAAATGGTTCCTTCTGTAAATGACTCCAAATCATCTCCTGTATTCTACCAGCCACGTATTAGCTGCATAATACAGTGACTTGAGACTCATCACATGCTTTGAAATGCTTCAGGGAAATATGGAGTAGAACCTGTATTCTTTCAAAACCCCAAAGACTTATATGCACCTAGAAACAGTTTGGCTAAGCAGCATACACACATTACACATTGTTTTAAAAGCTGCACCTCTACTCAGTATGCTACATGTCACTTCAGACTCTGAAGCTTCAGCTACAAGATTAAGGGACAGGGTTTCCTCAGCCACACATAGGCTCCTTCTGCACTGAGACTACTAACACAAGATACAACTCATGGATGAGTAATCTTCACTATTCTCTAAAATAACAAAGTATTACATAGTATTCCTATTAGTTGTTAAACTAGGAGCTTTGTTGTATCATATGACTGTACAATTCACACCATAACAGAGATATTAAATGTTTCAGGGAACACTTCAAGCAGACACGCTTTTTCAAAAGGTTTGAAGCTCTGCTACTTAGCTATTGTTTCCTGGAAGATGTAGTTTCACCAAATATTCAACAGTGCATCTTAGTTCTGCACATGATCTCGCTTCAAATAAGGCATCACAAGACAGGCAGTGACTGTACATCAGCAGCGGTGAAGAAAATTATCTGAATTCAGCAAGCAAATGTTTGCTACAAAAAACCTTCAAAAAAGTTTTCTTGACATGCTACCATTACAGTCTCTGAAATTGTTGTATAAAGTAGTCTGCATTGTTCTGGAATTGTTGTGTAAGAGATGTGTTCTCACCTACATACACAGAGATTTACACACATAACTTGTTACCAAGTGCAGTCAAGTGTGTAAACCTTTGTTTCAAGACAAATGTCTTGAAACACACAACATGCCTCCGAGAGACTGCTAGCTTTAGCTTCGAGGGTTTGACCCAAAATGCAATTAAAAATAGCCCTTTCCTAAAACTTAGCAGCTTTTGAGCACATGCACCTGTGTGCTGGAAACACACAATGTGATCCTACCACTCTTAAATTAAACCTAAGCTTGAGAGTTTTAGATATACCCACATCTAACAAAACTATTTATGCTGTATGTTCCTGAAGTTTGCTTTCCCCTCCTAACTACATTACAAACAAAGAAGTATTCCGGTATAGATGCAAACAAATGTTACTGCACAGCTGTTCCTCAGAAAGACACTGTAGCAAGTACATGCTCTATCATTTTAAATAATTAAAACGGAGCTACATGATGCAGGCAATCAATCAAACCTAAAAATCTACAACACCGTACAAGACAACACCGTAGTGGCAGGAACTGCCTTAAGACTGCTGCAGAAGTTTGACAGCCTAGCTTTCTGTCTCTGAAGCGCCAAGCGTACAGCTGCTCCGGCTCTGACGGGTGCGCTAGTCCCGGACTAGCCTCACCCGGCCAGGACACGCTTACTAAGGCCAACGCTGCAGCCACAGCTGCTTCGTCAAAGCCGCCGCGGCGCAGGTGCGCCAAGTCAGCTCTCACGGCTCGCCTCCAACACGCGGGTCATTTAACGGGTGGGTTTGCTCCCACTTCTTCCCCTCCGTGGTTCCTGCTCCTGCGAGCGCTAATTTCCCCATCGGCCCCGCACCGCTCGCCCCCGCCGCCGTGCACTCACCGCTGAGGACGCGGCCAGCGAGCGCCCCGGGCCCGCAAAGCACGGCGGCCGCCAGCACAGCCGCCAGCCCCAGCCCGCCTCCGGACCCCATGGCGGTGATCCCGCTGCCAGCTGCCCTCCGAGAAGCTTCCCAGGTGCTCAGGGCAGGCCGTTGCCCGCCAGCGGGGAAGGGGCGTCCGCCCGGCTCCACGCCGCTGCCCGCTACCACCTTCCGTCCGTGCCGCGGTCCTGCCTATATCTGCTCCCCCGCCGAGGGCCGGCCCAGGCGGGCGGCCAGGACCGCCCCCCGCACCGCCCCCCGCCGCCCCCCGCCAGGCCCCGACTTGGAGCTGGACCCGGACCCTGCCCCTTCCCCACCGCGGCGGTGGGCCGCGTGCGCGGGTAGCGCCCCAGGGTCGCGGCGGGTCTCTCTCGGCGCGGGGAGGCCGCCCCGGGGCGCGGGGCGGAATTCCCGCCGCTCAGCAGCCCGATTTGGGGTGGGCAGGGGACCGGTGCCCGACGAACGCCAGCCCCTCTTCGCCGACCGTCTGGTGCCGGGCAGAGAGCGGCAAAGGTATCTGGTGCGCGGCAGGCGGCTCGCTGCCACTGGGGCTGACCGGCTCTCGGAGGGGCGGCTGCCGTCGAGCCCCACGGTGTCGGGTCTTTCGGGGTTAGTAACTCTCTTACCGGCTGGTGAATGGGATCAAGACGCAGGTCCCTGTGGGTTTCATGCCTGACTGTCGTGGTCTGTGTTTTCCATAGTAAGAACAGAAATGTACCATTGCCAACTTAAAAATGCATAAATATATATCCACATATGCAGCTGTGTGTATATATATGTACTGGAAAGTCCCCTTTTCTCACTGCTCTATAAGATACTGTAATCAAATTCACATTACTCTCACTCTGAAAATACACTGTGGTACTCTTTAGACCTCTTCAAAGAACCACTTTAAAGACTGTTCTTCAGATTGTGGGTTTTTTCTACAAATACAGTTTGTAGATTTATCACTTGTGTACTTGTCAATGCTTTGCTCTTAAATGGGGTAGATTATTACGGATAGGTTTAAAGAACATCTTGTATGCAAATTATTTGATGGTTTGCCAGTCAACTTCATCTTTCTCAGAACTCAGCTGGAGATCATAGATATATATGTGGCATATTGGTAAATCATTTTCCCTTTGGATGTTTAGACCAGGTTTTGAAGTCAATACATCTCAGATTACTATGGATTTTAAAACACTTGATAGATTTCCTAGCTGCCTTACAGCTACCCGAGATCAGTTTCCTACTAAAAAAACCCTTGTAGTTTCTAAGTAGCAATGGAAAATTATTTCAAGCACTGCTGTGTTTTTTTTACCAACTTTTTCAACTTAATAGCAGACTTATTTATTTATTTGACTGACTGATACGAACTTTTTCCATGTAGATTCTACAATTCCAAGCCAATAACTCATTTTTCCTACATCTACAGGTAAGTTGAGGTGTGAGCTAAAACTGGTTGTACTGAGCAATACATTCTGAAATGTATTTAAGTTACCTTAAATCTCAAAGGCATCTGAGATTCAACCTTTTCTTCATGTACAGCTGATGATATGCAGAAAGAGAAGAGCATGACCAAACCTGTAATGAATGCAATGAGAATTTTAACACATTTGGTAATCAAAGCCTTTCAGCTCTAATATGTTTTTAACCTACTCCTGTGTTCCAAATATGAGTGAGTTCAAGTTTGTCTGAATTATCTTGGATCTCAAGTGATGTCCAGCCACAGGAGGTGGGGAAAATTAGAAAGATGTTACAAGTTTCCTAGAGTGTGAAGTCTCCTACTGACTCAGGAATGACACATGGGTATTAAGGGATGAAAGTCTCCAAACTGGTGGGAATCCTATGTTGAATACCAGCCATAGATACTGAAAAGTTCTCCTTTTTTACGCCTTTACAAAACTTTGTTAGCTTGAAATAGAATAGTCATATATTTGCACAACTAAAGAAACTCACCAGGCATCAACAACACCACCTCTTTTCCAGTGGAACTAAGAGCATGCGGAGGGAAACAAAATAAATTCTGTCTTTAGTAAATTATGCAGCACTTTTTTGAAATGCTTTATGCTGGTTTGTTAGCCAAAATTGTATATACAGTGACTGTTCCTGGCACTCTGCTGATCTTTGCTGCACGTCTCATCACACAAGCCTCTTGGGAGAAAAAAAAAATAAGCGCAGTTGTGTTGAGACCAAACTGCATTTTCATAATTATCTGCAGAAACTTTCCAGGCTTGTCTTCATCTTTCTTGCATCCATTTGCTGCTTTCTTTCCTGCAGGAAGAAAGCACAAAGCTCTGTGATACTGCATCAGAAGAGCTTTCCTTACCATGCCAGTTCACACCAGCTAAAACTACCTATTTTTCTTTCTACTTCTCCCTGTCCTGTTCATGGTTGAAGTGTATTTTGTTTTTTTCAGGAAATAGGGATTTCACTTGAGTTAAAAATAGTTTCCCAGACCTGACCACTGCATAATTTACAATTGTTCATCTGGGCCAATGATGGAAACAGGACTCACTGCTGGGACCAGGCTTATGGTCTTTATAATACATTCACTCTGTCAATACTGTGGTTTCATCCACAAGGTGTGAACATAAGACACAGTGCCATTGTGAAGAGATTGCACAAGCTAGAATTTTAACGAATGACGGTAATTGTCTTACAACTCAAAAACCTAGCAACTCATATTTCAAGGTTCTGGTACCCAGACTATGATGAACTTCTAGAGTATTAGAAGTTTATAATGATTATTGCAAAATCCTAATAACTTGTATGTCCATGAAACGACTCTTTGAAAGGCAGACTGTCTTTTCTCTGTCATCATTATTTTGCCACATCACGAGGTTTGATTTTCCTAATCTGGAGGATACAAAATTAGAAAGATAATCGTTTAGCTGAACATAAAGTTTTCCAAATACTGCTATCTTCAAATCATGGCTAGGTACTTTTCTAAGGTAACTTTTAGTCTAAGTCAAATTATTTGCCAAATCACAGAATAAAATGGGTAAACTTGAGCAGTTTTGTTCCACAAGGTAGCTAAATCATTGGATACCTTAATGGTGTTTATTCTATGAATATATGAATAAATGGGACCATTAAATGCTGATGGGTTTCTCCTTATTGCTCTTTAAACACTTTAAAGACCGGATCTGGCCAATCTTAAAAGGTGGTTACTATTTTGTATCACTAATCAATTTTCAAACAAACCTAGAAGGGAATAAGTTGGCATAGTTGCCCTTTGGGGTGGCTTAAAGAGTTCCTCGATTTTACCATGCGCCAAAGTGGTTAGTGCTCTGTACTTCACTTGCATGAAGTGCTGTTTAAAATCCAAGTTACAGGTGTTTGCTTGGTTCATTTCTCACAAAGATTATCTTATTTTTCTTTTTAGTTTTCCCACTCATACCTAAAGTTCTTCTGTCGTTTGCCCATGAGCCTAGATGATGCAGTCTCTGAAGCTGCCCTGGTGTACAACTGAAAGTAGTAGGAGAAAAGAATTTGGTACATTTACCATGTGCAATGGCTCGCACATGGGTAATTTATTAAATAGCTTTGCTAGAGCTCCATCAATTTGATATCTCATTGTCTTCCAAAAATGGTTTAAGCTACTTAGCTTCTCCTGCCAATTTTCTTGGGACTATAATAGCATTATATTTTAATTTTTTTTTTTATTCACTAGTTATGGAAAAGAATTCAGTAGAGATGCTAAAAACATTTTAGAAGATGTAAGATGCACTAGAGAAGGGAAGGGATTAGAGAAATCTTAAGCTTCCTTCACCCCCCCTTTAGCAGCATCTGAGGTACCATCCACTCATAAAGTTAATGCAAGTCAAAAGAAAAAGAGGAGCAGGAGAGAGGATAGAAGAAAGGAAATACACCCTCATTCGTTATTCGAGTGTCTAAAAATGTATGTCTAGGCTGCATAATACCGTGCCCCTTAGAAGTTCCCAAACTAACTGCTGAGTTAGTGGTCTGCGTAGTTGGGGCCAGCAAGGCGCACTGGCTTGCATTGCGATATCCTGGTTAGAATGGCACTGCTCCCACCTTCATCTGTCCAGCTCTGAAGCCAACTAATTCAGCGCTAACTCAGGTATTTCTGCATAATGCTGGATTGCACAGTGCAAAACGCCGTTGTGACTGTATGTGCAATGCAGTAATGACTGACAGTTACACCAAGTTCTGCCAAGGAGGACCAAAGTAATTTAATTTCCTTCAATTATAATCCATTTAGATGTAACAAATGGCAGAAGTAGCTTTTTAAAAAAAGTGAACAAAATGTTTTAGATAAACAGGGATTCTTAAAGGCCACGGGACATTTTTTACATATTAGCACAAAAGTTGTTAAGTTCACAGGTCTTTTTTAAGCATTCTCAAACTGCGATATATTGTTCCTACTAAATTAACATGCTTCCACCCCTGCTCACCCTTAAAATCCCATTAAAGCTGGTTCTTCAGCAAAATCTTCATGACTATAGATCAAATTTATTAATATTTTTTGGGTTGGGTTCAGACTAACTCTGTGTGTGTTAATTAAGCCTGATTAACCAAACCAGATGGAAAATGCTAGCTCTAAGTGAGCAGCAGTTCTGTCCCAAACTGAGATAGTAGGTTGTGTTTCAAACTGACAAGATGAGCATTTTGACAATTTTAAAGCTATATTATGAAAACACGTTCAAGGCACATTTCTCAGTTTCTCTCAGCTCCACCAATGCTTATGCTGTTTCTCTACTCCTTACCCTGTTATCTTAATTTGGTGGTTCTATAAGTGTTGCTGGAAGTATCATGCAATGTTACCCTATATCGACCCTCTTCTTTCAGCACTAGGTTTCCCTAATTCTGCTGATACTGAGTCCTGCAGCTCATTCTTGCTCCTCCTGATAAGTCTGAATTGTGTTCTATACGCCGTGTAATGCTGTGAAAGCAACTCTGTAGTGCTGCTTAATACTGATCTCCTCCTAACAGCAATGATGTGGTCACATGCAGAACCTTTTTTGGTTCCTGCCACACCTTTCTTTATAATCTAAATTCACCAATAAGCCTATCACAGAATCATCCGGTTGAAAGAGACCTTTAAGATCATCGAGTCCAACTGTATGCCCTGAACTGCCAGGGTCCCTAAACCATGTCCCTAAGCACCACATCTACACGTCTTTTAGATACCTCCAGGGATGGGGATTCAACCGCTTCCCTGGGCAACCTGTTCCAGTGCTTCACAAGCCTTTCTGTAAAGAAATTCTTCCAAATATCCAACCTAAACCTCCCCTGGTGCAACTTGAGGCCATTTCCTCTCGTCCTATCACTTGTTACTTGGGAGAACAGACTGACCCCAACCTTGCTACAACCTCCTTTCAGGTAGTTGAAGAGAGCTATAAGGTCTCCCCTCAGCCTCCTTTTCTCCAGGCTAAACAACCCCAGTTCCCTCAGATGCCCCTCATAGGACTTGTTCTCTAAATCCTTCACCAGCTTCATTGCCCTTCTCTGGACATGCTCCAACACCTCAGTATGCTTGCTTCTTGTAGCGAGGGGCCCAAAACTGGACACAGCATTCAAGGTGTGGCCTCAGCAGTGCTGAGTACAGGGGGACAATCACTCCCCTCCTCCTGCTGGCCACACTATTGGTGATACAAGCCAGGGCCACCTGGGCACACTGCTGGCTCATACTTAGCCAACTGTCGACCAACACCCCCAGGTCCTTTTCTACCGGGCAGCTTTCCAGCCACTGTTCCCCAAGCCTGTAATGTTGCAGGGGGTTGTTGTGGCCCAAATCAGGACCCAGCGCTTGGTCTTGTTGAACTTCATACTATTGGCCTCGACTCATCAATCCAGCCTTTTTCAGGTTCTGCTGCCTCCTAATGCTGAGACATGGGATCAGCATGTCAGCTGAAGAGGTGGGAGTACTGAGGCAGCTGTGAATGGCAGGGACGTCTTCTCTCTCTCCTTCTTTGGAAAGGACTTAGTGTTTCTTAAGTAGAACAGAGTCCTGCCTGTCACTCAGTGTTTGCTTTTGATGGTGTCTCAACTTTTAAATGAACTAAGTAGCTGTAATGCAAATCAGCATTTTAGTAGAAGAAAAAAAACAAAACCAAAAACAAACCCCCACAAAACCCACCTTTGTTTCACACCCTTGTTCTGTTTCCTAATGTGTTCTGATCAAATCATGCAATTTGTTATCAAGAAATCTCACCAAGCTTACAGCTTCCTGTCATGAAGTTTGTAGTGCGCCTGCTTCTGTCTCTTCCAAGCAGAAGAAAGAGGCAATGATGATGCTGGCAGCGTTGTTAGAAGTCTGTCTCATAGAAGTACCTGTTTGAGTCTGTTCCTCCTGGCCTGGACAGGGCAGCTCACATCTCTTAGCCAGCCTACATGAGGGGTTTGCCTATGATACAGAGGGAGTAAAGAGGGTATCTTGCACGTTGTGTCAAAGCAGACCAAACTATGCTTATTGTCAGCCTGGGTATGGAAGACATGACTGTGTGTGCAGAGGTGATTTCTTGCACCTCTGCTGGCTGAACTGTGTGGACTGTAAGTTCATGGAGTCATGACCAACTGAAGCAGAAATGCCAGAGCAAAGGCAAAGGGACATCAGAAATACACAGGAGCAAGTTTGCCTTGTGTTACTCCAGAGGCTCTTGTACTTGGATGTCAGCAGCTGACACTTCAAGTTTTTCATGCTGCCTTTCTGATTCATTCGGGCTAGCAACAACAATATTACTTAGAAAACCTCAAAACAGAGGAGGGAGAAGATTGTTAATCTCAAGGGCCACTCCAAAGTTCCTTAGAAGAGGCCTGACACAAGAAGATTAGCTTGCACTAGCACTATGTAGTCAGTGCTTCTGAACCTTCCTTGAACTTCCAGGCTAGCAAGTCCTATCTCCTTGGGACAGAGACTGAAGCAGAAAATCCCTGAATCTCTGAACTGCATTTCCTTGTTGACCGTGCCAATTCTTACAGTACCACCCAGCTCATGACATCTTAATGAGCAGGTGCCACAACTCTGTCACTCGAGTCTAAGTTTCCACTAAGAGCTCCATTTAGGCCTGGGAAAGGACAACCTGGATGATACTCTGGCATATGACTCCTCTGACCCAGATCTGAGGAGAGAGAGGCCAAGGTCTCAGACCCAGTAGTCTGTAGTGTAACAGGAGGCTACAGCTGCAGGGAACTGAAGGATGATGAAGGACATCACATCCAGTGGCTTAGATCTTTAATTCCTCTCTGAGAAGGAATCATCCTAATTCTCAAGCTTCAATACTGAGGATTAACAGGTAGATGCTGCTGCCCTTACTGCCTTTGTCTTCTCCTTCATTCCCACATACAAACACATTTCCCCCACAAAACAGTTCTTCACAGCTCTGGTTGTGTTCCAACCAGAAGTCCTGCAAATCAGAGGCTCCTGAAATCTGCCCATTGCTGGAAGCAGAAGGGGTGGTCAGCTGTGGTGTTCCTGAAAAATTGCAGAGTTCTGGCCTACTGTCTTTTTGGTTTAGCTGCTGGCCACTGGATCCCAGGGCAGCTGTATCTCTGCCTTCCTGCCTGAGCAGCCAGTGTTTCACACTTGTGTACATTTGTGCTTTTCGTGTATGGTCAGTTTAAAAGGTTTCTGTAATGAAGATGAGTTGCTTGTGTAAATACAGCTTGAGAAGGAGAAACAGGGTGGGGTGGAGAAAAACTTGGAATTCAACTGGCAGCTAGCTGCAAACAAGGCAAAACCTGCAAAAGCATAGACTTGTTAAATCAAGCAAACCTAACCTTTAGTTTTCCAATTAAGGAAAATGCTCAGTATTTGCACAGTAGGATAATCACCTTTCATTCATATCCTACATTGCTATGCCTATGGTGTTCCCTGCCTTGTTTACTGGCCTTTTAGCTTTTCATGTGAAAGGCTAGACAGTATGGCTCATTAACATGATCTAGTTCTCTGACTGGAATCCAATGAGCTGAGATGCTGAAGCTCTGGAAGAAGTTCAATCAAATGTCATATTGCTCTTCTAACCTAACATGTATCACTAAACCAGGGATCTCCATGGATTTGTTCTCTTGAAAAAATGGTGGTGTTTTCCAGATGCAAGGTCTATCAAGGCTACCTACACCTTGGAGGGGTTGACTCATCATAGATCTCACTTCAATAAGGAGAACTACCATGGTCTCACAACTTCCAGTAATTCAGAAGGTGGCAACAGGGTGTCAATGACTCCTCACAGTTTCATAATTCTAATTCCTGGAGAGCTGGGATTAATTCAGTTGCAGATGTCAATTGTTGCTAATTCAGCTCTGGAGCAATAAGGTGGCTGATTCAGCAGGAAACAGAATTAATTTTCTTGTAGACACGTACTAATATCTCTTTTCATGAGTTAAGCTATTTGTGGTCCTCCCTACCTTGCAGAAGCAGGAATGCCAGTTATAACTACTGTTCTTGCATTCCCAATGAGGTCTGATCAATGTTAGGGATGCCAGGAATTCTGAAGGCTTGGCTTTCATGCTGCTGTCCAAAACTGAGCTTTGGCAGCTGATACCGTCTGAACATGCTACTGATCCTACACTGTTCTGTTTTCTTCCTTTCTTTTTATCCTCTTTTCTCTGCAACTTCCTGAAGGAAACCACTTGGGGAGGGGGTAGTTGATCCAGACACTAAAAACCTGGCAGCAGTTCATTTAATGGATAACCTGCATTAAATACAAAATCATCCTCCCTAGAAAGTCTTATCAGTAGATTTTACTTTGTCTTTGCAGAGAAGACTGAATAATCCCATGAGACTACATCGTTGAATTAAAGCTTCAGTTGCTTCAAGGGTGGAAGGTTTTGAACAAGGGGGAAGGAAAGAGAACTGCTGACATCTGCAGCACAAAAAGAAATCTAGAAATTTAAGAAATAAGAATTCCTATATGAAAAGTTTGATTAGTAAAAGCCTGAAAAAAATGTATAGCTTTATAGAAGGAAAGATGAGATTATTCCGTTCCTAGAGAGCATTTGGCAAAAGTTATTTTTATTGCAAGACGATATACTACCCAGGATACTACTTCAAAAACAAACATCTGGGGGATTTTGTTTTAGCTAAACCTAAGCAAAAACAAATACTGGCCAAGAATGCCAGTTACATTTGTTACAATGAAAGCTCTATGTAATAAGCTTATACAATACATACTTTGACTTCAAATATGTGGACTACCTTAGGGACATCTACTCGTTAAAATGATTCTTGTCAAACTCTATATTACCATAACTTCATGAGTTTCCAAACTGGGAATGCCTTCAGCTCTTTAGAGTTGAATGTCAAATGACAGGCTGGGATGGAAAATGCTTCATGTACTCTTGGAGGGAACTCACTGCAGAAAATTTATTTTACTGTTCCTTTTGAAGTAACCTGGCTGTTCTTCTCTATGTTGTATACTCTTATGTTCAGTTTTGTGAACAGGCTGTAGAACAACTCAGATATTTACGAATGTATGTAGTGAAGCTGCAGAATTAGTATTACTGGCAAAGCTTCCACCATATGGCTAGTCCACAGGTGAGATAGTTAAGGATTACTCTTAACCTCTTTGGATCATCTTCCCAAATGAGGGCTGTTTTAATTAGTATGTGTTTGGACTCTCTTCTTTCCCAAAATCCTTCTAAGAAGCACTTTGGTGAGGTAAATATACTACTTAACCAGCAATAAAATTTAATAGCTCAATGAAATAAAATTAAACAATTATATTAAAATGGAACAAAAAAAGCTAAAAGTTACTATAGAAACAGTCTTTGGTGTCAATTAGCGTCATAAAGGTTGCAATTTGCAAGTGTCAGACTAGTAGAACTCCTCATGAGATTTAAAATTATGCCTAAATGTAGCAACAGAAAACCTTTCCGCTCATCTTTGAAAGATCACTTTATGGACAAATTCTCTGTTTTTTAATTATGATTGCTTCGATAGGAGAAAAAGCTTGGGGTTTTTTGTTGGTTTGTTTTTTTTTTTAGCACTTAGTTTCAGGGAGACCCAAACTGCATCAATAATTACAGAATATATATTATATAAACATATATATACAATAATATATTAATATATGCTAATGTTTTAGTATATATTCTATAGAGTAATATTCCCCTTTGTCCAAGTAGAGTTATATAGCTATAAAATAATCAAGTGCTGTAAACATGAGTATATCTGTCTCAAAACAATGCAAAAACCTACTAACTCCTGTGTTCTATATAAGCTGCTTCAGTCATAAAACTGAAAAAAAAATTTGTCATTTCTTTTGATGCATGTATCCATCTTTCTGCTGGAATTTAAAGAGTTTTGGAGACATATCTGATGCAATCAGGAATGTTAAACTGCTATGTCTTCCTAGCTTAACTGTAGCCAAGTGGTTAATGGAACATAGCTGTGCCTTTTTAAAGTGTTTGGATTTTTTTGGTTGGTTTGGGTTTTGGGGGAAAATAACTTAGTGCACATATGACTAATCAAATTGTTAAAAGATTGAGAGTGTGGCTGTTTGGGGTTGGGGATGATGGCAGGGAAGTAATGAGTAATTACTATTTTCTTATTCCCATCTTTTACTATTTCCCCCCAAATATTAATATCAAGCTATTTTGCTCTCCTTTTTTTGTA
Source organism: Bucorvus abyssinicus (assembly GCA_009769605.1). NCBI lineage: Eukaryota > Metazoa > Chordata > Aves > Bucerotiformes > Bucorvidae > Bucorvus > Bucorvus abyssinicus. Next base: position 13,089,228 of record CM020030.1, on the reverse strand, counting down.
GATTCTCCTTTTCCTCCTTCCTAGATTTTCACGTGAGACCAATCTGTTCTCCTGTCTTGCATTGCAGTTGAGCAATCCCACTACCAAGAGAACCAGCTGGTTTTATCCAGGGATTTCTTGAGGTTTTTTTTTTTTTCTTTCTTTCATCTATCTTGTTTAAACATTTATTATTCTTCAAGTTAGGACTAAATTTCCCAATCATGGAGGTAAATCCATTTCAATATATCATAATCTCTCACTAGTTGAATGTTTTCCTTTTGATACTGCTTTATCTCCATTTTACCCTCCTTCATTGTCCCAACTTCTATTCCACCAATGTTTGTTGCATGGATTCTCTACACATGGTCCACTTACCTCTCTGCAAAGAGAGAATGCCAATAACAGAATCTTCATTTAGAAAAGCACTGACAAGACTATTTTGCCAGAGGTGAAAGAAGAACCTAAGTTCACATATACCAGGTGCATGTTTCTGGTCTCTGAGCAGGGAGCAAATTTATTAAATCATTAAATGCAAAACATCTTAGCATTCGTGGCTGTTCCTGCTGCTTAATATGGGAAACCTGAGAATGTTTTTTAGTAAGATGGACTAGGGGATTGCAGCCAAATGGCTGCATGGAAACTATCCTAGAAGTAGTGGTCTTAGTTGGCAGAACCGGATATAGGTATGTTGTGGTGCTGAATTAGCTCAGGAAAGAATTGTTTTTGCCTAATTGTTAACAGCATCAGAAAAAAGGTATGAGTTAAATTGTGTATAAAGTAAGTTCTGTATTTCAAATATTTTCCTAAGCATGTTAAAGAAAATAAAATAGCGTCACGGTATCTTTGAGAACTTGCAAATGTTTACAAATAGTGCTGTAGGAATATCTGATTGGAAATTAATTTTTAATTTAAATTTTGTTTTTCTTGTCTCTTCCCCAATTGACCATGCACATCAAGACTGTCTCCATCTTGAAAGCACAGCAGCTGGAAATGAGTGGTTGTGCTATCTGTTACAGGAGCTATATTTAGAAAGTTTTGAGTATCTGAGCATCTTAAAGATAGTTTTGCTGCTCCAGATGGTATAAACAAAACCTGAAAAATCTCAAAGCATCCTATTCTGATATCATGTGTGTAGCAGATCTTGCCCTACTTGCCTTATGGCCCGTGAGACACTTGCTGCTGACTTGAATGACCCAAGACTTGGGAATTCTCTTTCTACAAGTAATACAAATCTCAATTTTATCAGTTTATTGATCTCAATTGACATGATGTCACCGAACTGTTTCCAAACGTCTAAGATACTTTTCCAGGCTGCCATGACCTCTTGGAGCCATATCTGGGATTGTCCTGAGCTGCATAATCTGTCCAAAATTTATGGTAATGTGCAGGGAAGGCAAGGCTTAATTATGGGGTCTGCTTTTATTTGGAGTGAGTATGTGGGAGATATGAAGTGCTATAAGACATATTCCACAGATATCTTCACTGCTGCTCCCCCAATATGAATGCACATTGCATATTTGGGTAACTGAAATGTCCAAGGTGCCATGGAATGGAAGGAAGCTGCCTGGAAAGGGATGGATTCCTCTGTAGAGAGTGTGAATAAATTCATGGCATGATTTTTGTTTTAAAAATAATAATTAAAAAAGCATTGCTGATGGAAATTGGACAAAACTATTGCCCTACTACTGAGTATTTCCTGGAGAGTCCTACACCACCATCTTCGGGGGGTATGAAGTAAAGAGAACTAAACCAGTGAGAAACAAGGAATGAGGAGCTTAAGGAGAGCATAGTCTGTTTTCAAGGGCTGAAAAAGCTCCTCATTGACTTCTCAAACCAGTTTGCAGGGTTCAGGAAACAAGAGGACTGCTGAACTCCATTTTGCATCTTCTTGAACTCTGAATAACGTATACACTTGCATTTCTGATGACTGAGTACTCTTCTCCATTTAAGATTTTTGATCTGTCTGTATGGTATATGGACAAATAATCAAGACGGTCTGCTTGCATCTTCAGGCCCTTAGTAAGAAAATATTGCCATAGTTATGATAGAAGTTGGCCAAAGTAACTTTGAAAAATTTCTTCATTTTTTGGTTAAAAACCAATTTGAATCAGAAGTTTGAGAGGTTTCACTTCTGCTTTATACAAAAAAAAAATTGATTTTATGGAAACAAATCTTTGTTAGAAACATCAATCTTTGGAGACATATTGGTTGAAATCCCCCCCAAAGTAAATTCAGAGGAAAGTATTATGTAGAAAATCTCTTTTGGTAAAATTAATTTTTACCTAATGATTCTAATTGCAATGAATCTAGAAGCTGATTGTCAAGTTCTCATTTTAAAACAGCAGATACTTGGGTTTTCTTCCACATTTCTTCATTCTGTGGTATTGACCAAAGTTGTCCTTTTCACATTACTAGTTTCACATTAATACTTTTCACTTTATGACAAACTAGTTATTCCACATTAGAGCTTTCTACTGTTAGAGTCAAGGATTCAGAGAATCCTAACAGCACAAAGAGAAGTTTGCCAAACTGTATTTAACACAAAAAAAAAGACCCCAAACTGTTGCGATAGTGTGTCAAAATAAACCTTTCCAGTTTAGCACACTTTCTCCAAGTGATGGACTTTTCACCCTGTTATGAGATCATCACACGTAGTCCATATTCCATAATTTATATTTCATCAAGTTTTCAGATTTCAGATCTACTTGATTATCCATGAAAATCAATGTATTTTCTGTATCCATTTATTAAGTTGTGATGGAAAGGCTGTGAGTCCTCACTGGCTAACTTTGTTCAATATGATACAGCACCAACTTAATAGCCTCTGAAGATCTTGCCACATTTAGCTATACACCACTACTGGAGCAACCACTTCTGCTTTAATAGTGATTGGTATGCCCTACCCCTTCCAATGCTATTAATGTCTTTCAGTTGTTAATAGCTGTATAGTTCTTCAGGTGTGCAGTAGGTGTGCTTTAAAGTGTATCACTACAGATACAAGGTGCAAAGAAAAGTGACAAAGGAATGTAAATGTTGATTTAATTGAAAGCTTTGTTTGTCTGTATTTGTAAGCAAAAAGAAGACTGTGTGTATCCTTCTCCAAATGTCACCCTGAAATCATCTTCAAATGTTCATTTAGTGGAAAAAAAAAAAAAGAAATTGCAGTGACAATGACACGGTCTGTATGAGGATAATTATGATCACTTGTCTGTATAAGAAATAACAAAGTAAGCAATTGTTGTAATTTTGTAAGAAGATCTAGAAAAGGGTTTCTCAAGATTTAGCTTAAGCTCTAGATGTGTTTACCTCTGATATATTTACTGACTGAAACGGTGCTCTGAACTCATCAAGTCCATCTGTTGAAGGATCATCCTAACAAATCATCCTTAGAAATACCTTGGATACTATCTTGAGAATTTTTGTACTAAAGTATGTTAGATACCCCTTGGATTCACTGATAAACTGGAGAAGCTCAGTGAGGCTGTCATAACAGAAAGGACTTGAGACATCACTGGCTGACTTATAGGACTTAGAGAGCTTTTAGTGAGAGAAAAGCCTTCAGCATTGATCTAGGCAAAAAGTTTAGCCATTTTAAAGAAATTTTAGGTGTGCTAATAAGCTCTTTACAAAAGCCATTTGTGTTTGTGCATTAACAAGATCTAAGGTTTACTTCTTCTTTAGCTGAGCAACAAACCAGATAAAAGTGCAGTATTAAAAGTAACCTCAACCAGATGAACAGGAAACACCAGTTTTGCAATCTGTAAGTGCAACTATCAAGTAACTTCAGTTGTGGATGCTGAGAACTGTTTATTAACCAGCAAACAAGCTGCTAAAGAGGTCTCCAGATACATACGCTTTTGTGTGCGTTTTTTATGAAGTCTGGATTATTTGAGGCAAGGGAATTTGGTGAAAACTCTCTCAAGTCTTGTGGAAAGGACTGCTCTGAAGGCCAGGCACAAGGTGTCATGAAGCCAGTGGAAATGCATTTCACTGGGCTCAGATCCATTCTGTAACTATTTAAACTCATCTGCACTCATTGGTGTAACGCTGGTACTTGCAGTCAGGGCAGGTGAAATCTGATCTAATCCGGGAGAACTATGCAGTGACAACCTCACACAGGACCACACGTTGCACCAACTGGCATTACTGGATAATTCTTCACCTGTGAACTGTCTTCCCCTTTTGCAATATGCATCCTTGAAAATTATACCATGAGTATTCTGCTTTTTAAAATATACTTCCTGAATAGTATTATGTGAACAGTAATTAATTCTGGTAGGCTCAGAACAGGATTATGAAACTTCTGGCTAGTCTAACTAATCAATTTATTGCATAAAAACACCAAATAAAGAAACAGGAATGGGGAAAAAATATTCTGTCGACAAACTAGGTTTTCTTGTGCTGTGAATAAAAATATCAATTCTCTAAGGAGGAAGAGAATTATGCTGCAAGTCTGCTGTAGCATTCATGGTACCAGAGCTAATATAATAATCATTAGTCACGTCATCTTTGTGAAATAGAGGAAGAGAACAAAGGTGAACTAAATGTTCATAAAAAGTACTTGAGTTATGGAAGGTGCTTTTCTGGAAAAGACCTCTACATGCTGTGGATTTAATTTTGAGAATTTGAAATAGACTTGATCAGAAAGCAGAATTTCCCTCTTGGGGAATGGTCTAATTTTCCTACCTGGAAGTCCTAAAATGAAATATGAATGAGATTATTCAAGACCAATAATCACAATAACATTGTAAATGTATGAATACAGAAGTTTGTTTTCATTTCAGATCTGATCACAGAATCACATAATTGTTTTGGTTGGAAGAGACCTTTAAGATCATTGAGTCCAACCAGTTCACCCAGCACTCCCAGGTCACCACTAAACCATGTCCCTAAGCACCATATCTACATGTCTTTTAAATATCTCCAGGGACGGGGATTTAACCACTTCCCTGGGCAGCTGGTTCCAGTGCTTTATCACCCTCTCTGTAAAGAAATTTTTTCCTAATATCCAGCCTCAACCTCCCACTGGTGCAACTTAAGGCCATTTCCTCTTGTCCTGTCACTTGTTACTTGGGAAAAGAGACCAACTTCCATCTCTCTACAACCTCCTTTCAGGTAGTTGTAGAGAGTGATAAGGTCTCCCCTGAGCATCTTTTTCTCCAAGGTAAACAACCCCAGCTCCCTCAGCTGCTCTTCATAAGACTTGTTCTCTAGACCCTTCACCAGCTTTGTTGCCCTTCTCTGGACACGCTCCAACACCTCAGTATGCTTGCTTCTTGTAGCGAGGGGCCCAAAACTGGACACAGCATTCAAGGTGTGGCCTCAGCAGTGCTGAGTACAGGGGGACAATCAATCCCCTCCTCCTGCTGGCCACACTATTTCTGATACAAGCCAGGATGCTGTTGGTCTTCTTGGCCACCTAGGCACACTGCTGGCTTTTAGTCTTAGATTTGTTCCTGAGGGAACACAGTTTGGAATTTGGGGGTGGAAATGAGGATTAGCCATGTGCTTTATTCAGCCTGTCTCTTTCTTTCTCAGAAATCTGTACTCCATCATGTTAAAAGCATCCCAGCCTGCAGGGCAGAATGTCCTGTAGCTGATGCTGAGTCAGACTATACTTCATGTTTCCCCTACAAGTACGCCCTGGAACCGCAGCAGGCTGCTGAGGTCCTGAAGGTCTGTTACACATCCATGTTGTGCTCAACAGAGACATTTGACTTTCTCTTCTCTTTCATGTTTTAAATTTGCCTAAAGATAATGTCCAAAGTGGATATTTCATTTCAGACCACCATAATTACCTGACCCTAATTAGTTCCTATTTCAATTATCCCTTTCTGTCACATTTTATCTCTATTACCCTTCTCCCACCTCGCTTGCTTATCTGTGCATTTTTACTTCTCTAAAGTTCACTGACACAGCGTCAGCTCACAAAGCTGAATGTTATTACTTGCATTTAAGGTCAGAATCCAGGAACAGTTGTCAAGATGGGTGTCAAATATTTTGGCAAATATCTGTGTGCCTATTTCAAAGTTTGAACATCTTATACTTGCTAAGGAAGACTATTTCCCTAAGTCAGCTGTGCTGCTGTTGATCTGCAAGTTGGCATCATTGGGTGGAAGTTCTGAGGCAGCGTATGCAATCATAGTAAGTCAGTAGCACCACGTAAATTGTATTCTGTCCTGGTCACTAATCATAGCCTAAACCTTAGTAATATCTGAACCTCCTCTATTCTGATGTGAAGGCTTATAAAGCAAGTTGGTATGGGGTCAAAATTTGAAATGTGTAACCAGCCAACTGGATACCCAGTTCCCCAGGGTATAATAGAAGTACATTATCATTCAGAAGAAGACCAGTTGCATCTGTCAGCCTGGTTTCAGTTGTCAGTCTTCTTTTAACAATAGTGAAGTGTAAAGTTCATGAGAAAGGGTAGTTTTGTCACCAAGGCCAAGTTTTGAGATGGGCTTCATTTCTAGATTTTCCAGCATCTAGAAACATATCTAGTAGTACTTCAGATTCAAATCAGTAAAGTAAGGTTAACGGGACTGATCTTATATCAGTTACCTATGTTTTCTTTTTAAAGTAGTCTGCTATTTGAGGCAGGCATGATTTCCTTCCGGATCGTGCTAACAAAGGTGGTAACAATAATGATCAGAGTTTCTAGGCAACTGAGCAGTACGAATAATAATGCTGAGCACAAATCATTCCAGCAAAGATCTGATAAGTATCTGCTTGCATAGAGTCTCTGAGGATCTTTTTGCTCCTTTTTTATCACTAGAGATGTGTGTATTGTCTTTGCTAGTGCATTGTGCTTCATTGCCATAGTTGAAGCAGAACGTTAGAGCAGAATACTCTCTTTTGATAAATTTCATCTGCAAATTAATCAGCCTCCTTTCTCCTGAAAGAGAATAATGTCTGTTTTCTTCTGCCATTTGGGTTGGCTGGTAATTAGCCTTCTGACGGGTGTCACTGGGACATCATCAGGCACTTGGAAGTCTGGACAACCCCTTCAACTGATAGATAAGGCAGTAAAAACTGCTCTGTTTTTCTGTTGTCTTCAATATTGAAAAACCTTAATATTTACAATATTTGTAAGTTAGCTGCTCAATATTCACCTATCCGTAGTCACTTCCCCACTTCAGCTCTTACCATAATGCTAACCAGTGAAATGAATTTTATTTTGTTTTTTAAAGAATTGTATACTGTACTTACAGACCTTGTACAACATGCCATTTGCACAAATAAACTCAGTCTAAAAAACCTGAAGGGTTCTGAAGGACTAGAAATGGTAACAGTGTAAAGTATATTTTGTACTAAACAAAGCACCGTGTTAAAATCTCTAGAAAAAAACAGCTGATGAACTTGCACAGATCATTGCAAACTACACAGTGTTAGTAAGAATTTGTCAGAAAAGTTATTAGAGAAAAAGACTTCTGATTCTGCTTTATCTAAGTGTCCCTGTTGCAGACATGTAAAAGGAGCAAGTGTTGCAACTTTTGTCGGTTTGATTTGGGGTTTTTTTTTTTATCTTTGCACTAATCCAAAAGGAATGATGGTTTACATCTGGTTGTCAGTTCTTCCTTTGCTGTGTGCTTCTTCCAGAATTTTGAAGTTTTGGGGGTTTTGTTTTCGGTTTTGGGGTTTTTTTTTATTTTGACACACAGTTGCAGCTGTAGAAATCCATTGCCATAATATAATTGGCATTATATGTGTAATCTCCTCATCTCTTGCATCTTCTGTAGAGTTGCACAGGTTGAAGCCCTCGTCAGGGACAAGACTTGTACCAGTTGAAGCAGGGGTGAAGTTAGGCCATCAGAGACCTCACTGCTACTGAAAAATGCATGATCTGGGGAAAAGAAAAAAGTAGCTCGGCTTTCAGATTTAAGGATGCTCTGACAGAACAGGTCGTAATAAAATCCAAACAAAACACCATTTTACGTGTGAACTGAGAAAATTTGATCTGAAAGTTACTGATTCACAGCATACCCAGAAGTCTTAAATCAATGTGGTGTGGCATGGACATATGGCCTGTCTGAGGGAAGCTATTTGTAATACCCAAGTTTTGCATACCATTCCTTATGTACTATTTTAAAGAAAACTCTTAAGAGGCTTTATATGAAAAATTATCTGAAACTACCTGCCTGCCAATGGAAATGAATCAAGGTGAATCTGCCTGTTCATAATGATGCTTCAGAAATATATAAGTATACCTATTCATCTGCCTTCTTTTTAATGCATTTGTAATGCCCACTACAGATGGTATTGTTTTCCCACGGACAACTTGATGGTTCCGTCAAAATTTCTGACAGAAGCCAGCCTGAAGGTTGTCTAGCCAACCACTAAAATTAAGTTCACCAAATGGATTTCTTTGCTGTCTGGGCTTTTTAATTTCCCAGCAAAACATTTGAAAAAAATACAGTTAAACCTTCCTGCCAACTTCATTAGCTAGTCAAAGGATTGCTCTGTTAAGGTATGGTTCTGGCCTGAATGCAGCTCGTGTGTCTTACAGTGGACTGTCCAGATAAATAAGAGAGGATACACTGCATAAGTGGCTGTGGGTATCTATTTTACTTCTACAGCTACCTTCCAGATGATAGTTATTTTATGTAACCATACAGTTTCAGTAAGTCTAAGGCTATTAGGAGCTAGAGATCTTCATTACAGATCTTCTGTGGAAGCTCTACTAACTATACAGATTATTTTTGAATGAAAAATAAATATATTTCACATTTAATTCAAAGGAGTAATTCTATAGGAATTATGTTAAAACAGGCTAAGGCATCTTAGGATACTTAAAAACTAACAGAGCATAAAAGCACACTTTTATTGGCTCACTGCACAATTTACAGTTAAGAACATTACCTTACAGTATATTTCAAAGAATTCTATTATCTGCACCGTAGTACGTTAGCTGGTAAAAAGTTTGCTTGATGTATGTACATTGCTTTATTGACTTGCACTTTACTCCATGATAGATTTATTCCTTTAAGTGACGCTGAGAGTAATAAATATAAGACTTCATTTGAAAAACATTTTTATTGGCACACTGGAGAGAGAAAGAAAAAGCAGTGTATAAAATCTTGGCACAAACAGTCTACACTTGTGAAATGAGGCCAAATTAGTGAGGAAAAACAGTTAGAATGGAGTTTCACCATTCTGTTCATTTTCCCAATAGCTGGGAAAAAAAAGGAAGTCTGAAGGCCTGGTTGTGAATTTTTCGGTGACGTGCTAGCAGTGGTATATTTTATTGCATTATGGAAAATGAAGGGTTTTTCCTGGTTCCAAAAATATCCCAGTCTACTATTTGCTACAGTTCAGTATTGCTGTGTGTGCTGCTCAGAAGTATCCTATGGATGTGCAATTCATGCTGTGTAGGAGGGTTAAAAAAACCCGTAATAACAGTGGTTTTTAGTGATAACTTTTACACAGCATATACCCTGAATGGTTTGCCGTTAGATTTGTTCAGGTTACTAACACAGAGACAGGGGCCAGGTCTTCCTTGTATGCAAATGGAGAAGCTCAAGAGCTGTTTTGCACTGAGGAGATGCCAGTTCTTTCTACATCCCATAAGAAATGCAACAAGCACCTGTAAAACAGTTAACTATTCATTAATAGCCCAGAAAAGGCGATAGCACTTATTTCTAGTGCTGGGAATGTCAAGGTGATACGGTATCAGATGGACCTATGGTCAAGGAACAGCACACTGTGCAGATCCCATCCATGGTGAGTGTCCACAAGCTGTAAGATCACTGGTATTCTTATAGGGTAAAATTGGTTAAAATACAGATTTCTCAGTCAGTGAGAGCAGTCAGAACTAGAATACGGCCTTAGCTTTGAAAAGTCCCTTTGACAATGCACTCTAATATTCCTATCTTATTAATAAAGTTCCTGAACAGGTGCATATAATATTTCAATATTTCAATAGAACAAGACAATATACTATACATATACTTGAGATTAATATGCTTTATCTACATGTACATCTACTAACTATACATTGACTATGTATATATTGACTAAATAGCAATCCCATAACATCCATACATCTAGATTAACCATTATGTGAATCACAGACTCCTTGTACAATATTCTTCCAGGCTAACCATTGCAAGGGCACTTTGATCTTTCTTATTGAGATCTGAAATAAAGGCAAGCGACTGTGTACAGACAGGAAGATTGACAAGTTTGGGGGAACTAGAATTTCCATTTGAAGTTAATATGAGCTAACATTACAGTTTTTAATTTCTAGCCATTAGTGATTTAGTATAATGAATCTGAAATTCGGTTTTACCTGGGGATATCTATATCAATGACACCTATATTATTCAGCAGATCCATGAAGTATCTTAAATTTTCTGTTTTAAACTTGGTTGCTGTCTCCATACCTTACACACTGTCCTTATTTAACTCCTACCCTCCCTCACTGTGTTAGAAGTCTACTGTGCAAATCCCTCAAGTCAGTAGAAATTAGTCAATAGGAATTAGTGAAGAGAGGTCCATGTCAAATGACGGTAGGAAGATATCCAAGATGCTAACTTCCTATATTTTCCTTCCTTCCGATTTTTGTTTCCTCTTATGTCTTCCTCCTGCTGCTCTGTCACCACTTTGCACTTGAGTACTGGCAGTGTGATGTCATTCTACTTTCTTCTTATCTCTTTTAGCTTCATTCTCATCCTCAAGTCCTTCCCTTTATTCCTATTGTTCCAGGGATTTCCAATTAAACTTTTCTAGTTTGACATGATATGAACCTGTATTGGGTTTGTGTGGCAAGGTTTTAGTAGCAGGGGGGGTACAGGGGTGGATTCTATGAGAATTTGCTAGAAGCTTCCCCGATGTCTGATAGAGCCGATCCCAACTGGCTCCGAGACAGACCCACCACTAGCCAAGGCCGAGCCCATCAGCAACGGTAGCACCTCTGTGATAACATATTTAAGAAGGCTGAGAAAAACCTGCACAACAGCAGCACACAGCACTGCAGCACACACCAGCACTGCAGCTGGAGAGAGGAGTGAGAACGTGTGAGAGAAACAACCCTGCATATACCAAGGTCAGTGAAGAATGATGGGGAGGAAGTGCTTTAGGTACTGGAGCAGAGATTCTCAGATTTTGGTGAAGACCATGTGGCATAGGTTGTCCCCCTGCAGCCCATGGCGGTTAACAGTGGAGCAGATACCCACTTACAGCCAGTGGAGAGCCCCACGCTGGAGCAGGTGGAAACCCAAAGGAGGCTGTGACCCTGTAGGAAGCTCATGCTGGAAGAGTCTCCTGCCAGGACCTGTGGACTCGTGGAGACAGGAGCCCACACTGGAGCACATTTTCTGGAAGGAGTTGGGACCCATGCTGGAGTAGTTCATGAAGAACTGAAGCCCGTGGGAAGGACTCACATTGGAGAAGTTCATGGAGGACTGTCTCCTGTGGGAGGGTGGAGCAGGGAAAGAGTGTGAGGAGTCCTCCCTCTGAGGAGGAAGGAGTGGCAGAGACAATATATGATGAACTGACCGCGTACCCCATTCCTTGTCTCCCTGTGCTGCTAAGGGAGAGGAGATAGAGAAAATCGTGAGTGAAGTTGAGCCCAAGAAGGGAGGGGTAGGGGTAAGGTGTTTTAAGATTCGGCTATTTGGTCATTACCCTGCTCTGATTTGATTTGTAATAAATAAAACTAATTTCCCCAAGTCAAGTCTGTTTTGCCCATGATGGTGATTGGTGAGTGGTCTCCCTGTCCTTTACCTTAATGCATGAGCCTTTTGTTACATTTCTCTCCTTTGTCCACCTGAGGAGGGGAGTGATAGCTGCTTTGGTGGGCACCTGGCATTCAGCCAGGGTCAACTCACCACTGAACCACTCAATGAAAGGTTTCAGATGGACAAACAGCTACTGGCAAGCCAATATATCTTGGCCAAAATGTATAAATAGACATCTTCTAGAGAACATCAGGGTTCAACCTTCCTGGTGTACAACTCTCTGCATATCAATTTCTCTTCTGCTGGTCATTCATCTTTCAGCAGCCAGGCATGTGACACTGGGTTGATGGTCAAGAAGGAAGTGTAGATCTTCTTTGGGTAACAATTGTCTCTTGGAATCAAATACGAATGGTCCTTATGTTTAGGGGATAATAAAAACAAGTATATTCAAAAAACTGTATCCTTTAAGGAGATCAGAGCAGATTAATTTAGTAACAGCATATAAATCTCATCCCTTTTAATATTTACTAGCAAAGGCAGTATTTTATGCAGTTCTTTGTTATCCTGGCGTTAAGGATGGGGGAATCTTGTTAACTGAGACTCCTCTGACCTTTCCTCTGATGAAAGGGTGCCATCTTGGTTCATCTGAAATACAGATGCTTGCAGTGATGTTTCATTACGGTCTTTGTGAAAGTTTGGCTACATAAATTGGTCAATGCCACATGCCAATTTTTATTCAATTTTCCTGTCTATTTTTTTACTGAAAGTAGTGATGACAATTGCTTTTTTGTATTCATGGGTGATTCTTCTTTAAGGAGTTTATTGTAATAGCAGACTGCTATCTCTTTGGTTATTTCATTAGATTTTAATCCTGTATCATTTTATATAGTGAAAATAATGAAATTTTTATCTTATGAATCAGATATCTCTTGACAGTTTTCCATGGGAACATTGAATTCTGCTTTTTAGCTATTTCTCTTCAAAATCACTCAGATTTGCATTTTTGGGTTGTTTTGTGGCTGAGGTGGCAAAACCAGACATCCTGGCATTTATAAGCATTCTTCCTTTATTGAATCTTATGTAAATTCCTAGTCTAGCATAAATCCGTTGTGCTACACCAGTCAGTGTCAGTGGGAGAGTAAGGTGTGTTATGGTTGATGCAGTATGGGGACAATGAATAGGTTTTGCAGGTGAATTGCTTTACCCATGAGGTTATGTAGTAGCTCAGAAGACATTGGTGGGGGGAAGTGCTTGTTTTTGCTGTTGGTTTGGGTGGTTTTGGTTTGTTTTGGGTTTGGGGTTTTTTGGGTTTTTTTTTTTTGTAAAATTGTTTCTATTACTTACTATAGCCATAAGTAAATAACTTTTTCAGAGTCCAGACAGGTGGGAATACATTGATCAGGGAGCCTTTTTCCTTTTGACATCTCTGAGCACATCTGTATTTCCATCAATCTTCATGGACTTGCCTCCTACTCATATATCATTAGTTGTGGTCTATCCAAACATAAGTTTATAAGGCTGATGGACATACTGCTGACTTCTAAATATAGATATGTGAAAAGGACATGCTTTTGCTGGAGAGTCATAGCCACAGTCAGCAGTTAACATATCTGCAATGAGGAAGGCAGGAATTTATGTTTATTGAATTGGAATTAAGCATCGCAGGTGCCAACCCATAGAAGTTTACTGAAACTTCATGGCCAGCAGCCACGGAAATTGAATATCTGCTGAATAGGGTGTTAAATTAGCAGGGCTGCTGAAGCAGGCTTGCTGATACAACGTTGTCATATTTTAGTCTGTCAGAACTGTTTTGTGCGTGTTTCTGACAAAAAAGATGAATTTCACATGACAGATCTCTTGTTTGGAGAGATGCAGGGTGATTAAGCTGTTAACACAGTTTTTTATTATTCCTTTAGAAGTGTTCAAAGAGTATTTCTTTAAATACAGCTCAACGTTGTGTGGCAAAGGTTGAGGCACCTGTGCAGCAGTGAATGAAGGCTATCTAAATATGAATGACTAATTATCAGGGAACGGGAAAACACTAGTTTTCTTTCATAACTGAGATGGTTTCATCCTATTCAGAATAATCTGTTGGGAAAATAATTAGCATAAAGAAGACGGAGTTTTGATAAGTAACTTTGATGTTCATAATTATAGTAATTTTTGTAATTTCTTTCATTTATGCTCATGTTTTATTTCAGTTTTCTCTTTCAGTCATAAAAGCTGATATTAGATTTTGGATTAAACCTATCTTGCTGTAGACAACCTCCTTAGGAAAAACTGTTACCTTTGTACGATAACCTGATGTATGATGTGGACCTGGCACAAATTTGCTGTTAGGGTTTCTTTCCATCTCTCTGAATTTGCCTTCCCTGCCATGATAAATAATGCAGATTAATGTGTCAGGAAGGGTCTAGAAGCATCAAATTTATCATGGCATAAAAAAAGACTTTTTCACTTTGTTTGTATAATGTTCAATATTTTTAACTTTTTTCTAGACAAAAATGCATTATCCAAAGTGTTGGGAAAAGAGTGGAAGTATTTGAACTTGTGTGCCCTCTGAACAATAAAGGAGAATATTCCTGACTTAGCTTCTGAGTCTGAAGGAGTAGTGCCTGGCAGAGGGCTCTAAAGGTTGCCAGCCCATACCGTGCTTGTTCTTGTGCTTAGTGGTATAAAAAGGTTCTTATTCTGTCCTAGCTTTCTGTAAGGCTCTATAATGTATCTCAGTCAGCTAAGAAATCTAATTTCTTATACAAAATTTCTTTACACAAAAATGAAAAAATTAGTTTAGACATTAGTAATGCTTTTCAGATCCGTTTAAATATGACTCTATTGAATAATTGCCACAACCCTCCTCTCATTTGCTGTCTAAGGAATTAACTACTAGGTTCTCCCAGTAGCTAATTTGATGTTAAATTGCTCATATTGTTCCTTCTGTCAGGGAATAGTACTGATAGTGAGACTTTATTTCTCTTCCATTTATTCTAGTGTTTGTGTGCACATGTCGTTAAGTAGGAATGCTTGGAATTTGGGGTGCTTACTCTCTGAAACCCTGCTTAAAAACACTGTATAGTTGTGAAGTACGTTCTATCACCTTTTTTTTTTCCACAAATTCTATGTATAAAGGGCTAACAGGCTTTTCATAGCTTGTGTAGTTAACTAAACTCTTGGCTGCTCTCAGCTCAGTGATTCTGGAGATACCTTTTTAGATGGCTTACTATGCTACAAGAGGAAGACACATGAAATAGAGGGGTGTGGAATGATGAATTGTTGCATGTGTCCCATTGAAATCCAGGGAGACTTTTGTGCAATAAAATTATTGTCCTGCAAGAGAGAAAGAGTTCTGGTCTGCAGCTGTGCAACTCAGCTACAACCTGTTGAGCAAGGCAGAGAACTCATGACAGAGCTCTGGGGCAAACAGGCTGTATATTGAGGATGCAAGCAGGGACAGGCTACAAAGGAGAAATTTAGAAAAGTTGTCCAGGCATGAAGGGATAGTGCCAGGAAAACTGAAGGTCAGCTAGGGTCAAGACCTATGAGGAACATGAAGGGCAACATGAAATATTTCTGCCACTACATTACAGTGTCTCCCAGACCCTTGCGGTTAGTGGCAGGGTTCACGGAGGATTGCTACCAGCAGTGGATGAAGACTGAGTCAGGGATAACTTCACCAGTACAAGGGATCAGCCAAGAGTGATGAGAGAACTGGTCAATGTCCTTGCAAAGCCACTGTCATATTTGAAAGGGCATGGAAATCACAGGGACACTTCTGATGAATGGAGAAAGGTAAATGTAATACTCACTTTAAAATTGCCCAAGTAATCAACCCAGCAAGCTGCAGGCTGGTCTGTTGTGCTTCAGTCCTTTGGAGCAATCTCCTTCGGGACACATATTTGGGCATAAAAAGCAAAAGGTGGCAACAGGGAACAGTCGTCACAGATTTACCAAGGGTAAATCATGCTTAACCACTCTGATTACCTTCTAAGATGAAATGTCTGTGTCTGTGGATTACGGAAGAGTAATAGATGCCATTTACCTTGACTTTATCAAATCTTTCGATGATATCTTCCACAATATTCTTGAGTTCAAATTACAGTGTTATGGTCCGGATGGTTGGACAAAACTGACTAGATGGTCAGGCTCAGAGAGTGATGTTGTAAGTCCTACTCTAACTGTAGGCCAGTTACAAGTGGCATACCAATGGGGGTTATCCCAGGGTCTGTCCTGTTTGACATCTTTGTCCCTGGCCTGGAGAAGGTGATGGAGTGCATGCTCAAGTTTGCATCTGACATCAAATTGGGATGAGCATTCAATACTCTTGAGGGCAGAGCTGTCATCTAGAGACATCTAGACAGCCTTGAGCAATGGTCCAAAAGATACCATATAAAAATCATCATAGACAGATGAGAAGTCCTGACCCTTGGAAATAAGAACCACTGGCAACAATATAGGCTGGTGACTGCCAGGCAGGGGAGCAGCTCTGCTGGAAAAGCCCTGGGGCTCTGGCCAGCAGCAATCTACGTATGAGCCAGCAGCCTGCCCTGGCAACAGAGATGGCCAGCAGCATCCTGGGCTGTATGAACAGGAGCACAGCTGGCAGATTGAAGGAAAAGATTATCCACCTCTGCTTGCACTTGACAGATCATATCTAGAGCACATCCAGTTTTGGATTCACCAATACAAGAAAGATTCCGATAAACTAGAGAAAGTTCAGCAGAAGGTCATCAAGATTGTCAAGGGCAGGGGCACTAGCGCTATGAAGAGAGGCTGATGGGCCAGGACTTCTTCAGCCAGAAAAGGTGAAAAGACAGCTGTGGGGAGACCTAACAGCTGCCCGCCAATATCTATGGAGAGGTCACTGAGGAGGCAGAAACAGGATCTTTGCAGCAGCGCATGGCAATGGGCATGAGTTGAAACAAGAGAGGTTCATAATGGGTAATAAGGAGAAACATTTTCCCTGTAGGGACACGTAGACAATGGGGCAGGTTGCTCAGAGAAACTTCATGGACTCAGTCCCTGGAGGTTTTTCAGACCAACCTGGACAAATCCCTGAGAAGCTTGTATGACCTTGTAGCTGACCCTGCTTTGAGCTGGAGGTTTATTGACAGGCCTCCAGAGGTCTTTTCCAAACTGAATAACCCCATGATTTTAAAGATGGAGTTTGAGATGGTCAGTTACAGGAATCATTGACAGAATGGGGTGTTAATAGGTGGATTCCCTTAAATTCTGCTTTTCTGTGATCTTGATATGTTTTTATTAATTACCAATTACATGTTTCCCTAGAATACGATAGAAATAACTTAAGGATAGAAAGACATGCAGCAAATACACTATCTGATGCATTCTCAAAAAGTTGATTTAATTCTGTTTCTTTTTTCTGATTACTTAGTTTTGGACATCTTTGATTAGGAAAAAAAAAAAAATCTATTTGACTCTTTGAAGCCAGATTCCTTAACCCTGTATAATTTGCTTTCCAGAAAAACACACATTTTCTTATTTTCTGTTTCCTATGCATCGTGGCAGAAGGACTTTCTGCCACACATCATCAGCAGAAGCCTATGGTAAAAATTAATTTATTAAAAATGAAAAGAATATCCTTAATAATCAGAATAGGTTCTTAATTTTTTATTTTTATTTATTTTTATTCCATTTACATCCAGTTGCTACTAGAAGTAGTATGCTGTGCCTTCTTAGGGACTTGCTACTACCAGTTAGCCCTTCCCAATTTGCAACTGGCTTCTCAGAAAATTTTCTGGTCCTTTAAATGAGAAAGTTTTAACTTTCAGTTGAGGTGTACTTGCTCAGAATAATTTTCCTGAACATTCAGTTCCAGTTTGGTATTTTTTATGGTATTTTGACCCCTGTACAGGAATGCTTTGATAGCACAGCTGTTTGCTAGTTGTTCCAGATTATGGACCCTGGAGATAAAGTGAAAAGTCTGGAAAATATCATCAGGGAAGTCACTTTTATTTCAGGGTCTGTTTAGTAAGAAATAATAGCAGGGGCCTCCACTTGTTTTCACAATCACATAATCGTTTTGATTGGAAGAGGTCTTCAAGATCGTTAAGTCCAAATGTTAACCCAGCACTGCCAAGTCACCTCTAAGCCATGTCCCTAAGCACCACATCTACATATCTTTTACATACCTCCAGGGATGGGGATTCAACCGCTTCCCTGGGCAACCTGTTCCAGTGCTTCACAAGCCTTTCTGTAAAGAAATTCTTCCAAATATCCAACCTAAACCTCCCCTGGTGCAACTTGAGGCCATTTCCTCTCGTCCTATCACTTGTTACTTGGGAGAACAGACTGACCCCAACCTTGCTACAACCTCCTTTCAGGTAGTTGAAGAGAGCTATAAGGTCTCCTCTCAGCCTCCTTTTCTCCAGGCTAAACAACCCCAGTTCCCTCAGATGCCCCTCATAGGACTTGTTCTCTAAATCCTTCACCAGCTTCATTGCCCTTCTCTGGACACGCACCAGCACCTCATTGTCCTTCTTGTAGCGAGGGGCCCAAAACTGGACACAGCATTCAAGGTGTAGCCTCAGCAGTGCTGAGTACAGGGGGACAATCATTCCCCTCCTCCTGCTGGCCACACTATTTCTGATTCAAGCCAGGATGCCGTTGGCCTTCTTGACCACCTGGGCACACTGCTGGCTCATACTCAGCCAGCTGTCAACCAGCACCCCGAGGTCCCTTTCCACCAGGCAGCTTTCCAGCCAATCTTCCTCAAGCACGGGAAGATATTGCAGGGGGTTGTTGTGACCCAACTGCAGGACCCAAGTGCACTTGACATTGTTAAACCTCACACCATTGGCCTTGGGCCATCGATCCAGCCTGCCCAGATCCCTCTGTAGAGCATCCCAACCTTCAAGCAGATCAACACACCTGCCTATCTTGGTGTCATCTGCAAACTTCTTGAGGGTGCACTTGATCCCCTCATCCAGATCATTGATAAAGATGTTAAAGAGAACAGGCCCCAGTACTGAGCCCTGGGGAACACCACTTGTGACTGGTCGCCAGCTGGATTTAACTTCATTCACCACCACTCTCTGGGCCTGGTCATCTAGCCAGTTTCTGCTCCAGTGAAGAGCACACTCATCCAAGCCATGAGCAGCCAGTTTCTCCAGGGGAATGCTGTGGGAAACAGTGTCAAAACCTTTACTAAAATCTAGGTAGACAGTGTCCACAGCTCTTTCCTCATGCACTAAGCAAGTGATCTTGTCCTAGAAGGAGATGTGTCCAGCAGGACCTGCCTTTCATAAACACATGTGGACTGGGCCTGTTCGCCTGGTTGTCCTGTACATGCTGCATGATGGCACTCACAATTATCTGCTCCATAACCTTCCCTGGCACCGAGGTCAGACTGACAGGCCTGTAGTTCCCGGGATCCTTCCTTACAACCCTTTTTTTATGTGCATGTCACATTTGCTAACCTCCAGTCAACTGGAACCTTCCTGGTTAGCCGGGACTGCTGGTAAATAATGGAAAGTGGCTTGGTGAGCAGTTCCACCAGCTCCCTCGATACCCTTGGGTGGATCCCATCTAGGCCCATAGACTTGTGCGTTTTTAAGTTGTGCAATAGGTCACTGACCATTTCCTCATGGATTATGGGGGCTTCATTCCTCTCCTCATCTCTGTCTTCCAGCTCAAGCGGCTGGGCATTCAGGGAGCAGCTGGTCTTTCAATTAAAGACTGAGGCAAAGGCAGCATTCAGTACCTCAGTCTTTTCCTCATCCTTGGTCACTATGTTTCACCCCGCATCCAGCAAAGGGTGGAGATTCTCCTTAGCCCTCCTTTTGCTGTTGATGTATTTATAGAAACATTTTTAATTGTCTTTTATGGCAGTGGCCAGCCTAAGTTCTAGCTGGGCTTTGACCTTTCTAATTTTCTCCCTGCACAGCCTCACAAAATCTTTATAGGTTTCCTGAATGGCCTGACCCTTCTTCCATAGGCCGTAGACTTTCCTTTTCTTCCTGAGTTCCAGCCAAAGCTTTCTGTTTAGCCAGGCTGGTCTTGTACCCCACAAGACGACTTATTCTTGCACCTTAAAGATTTCTCTCTGAAAGAACGTCCAGCCTTCCTGGACTCCTCTGTCCTTCCAGGCTGCCTCCCAAGGGATTCTGTCAACCAGCTTCTTAAAATGGCCAAAGTCTGCCCTCAGGAAGGTCAAGGTGGCAGTTCTACTGACCCCCCCTCCCTACTTCCTCAAGAATTTAAACTCTGCCATCTCATGATCACTATGGCCAAGATGGCCTCCAACCATCACATCACACAGAAGTCCTCTGTTTGCAAACAACAGGTCCATCAGGGAGCCTTCCCTAACTGGCTCCCTCACTAGCTGTGTCATGCAGTTGGCTTTCACACACTCCAGGAACCTCCTGGTCTGTTTCCTCTCTGCTGTATCGAATTTCCAGCAGACATCTGGTAAATTCAAGTCCCCCACAAGAACAAGTGGCAGTGATCGTGAGACTTCTCCCAGCTGCTTACAGAATATTTAATCTACCTTTTCATCTTGGTTGGATGGTCTGTAACAGACTCCTACCATGATATCTGCCTTGTTGGCCTTCCTGCTGATTCTTACCCATAAACACTCAATCCTACCATCACCATCATTATGCTCAAGACAGTCAAAACTCTCCCTAACATACAGGGCCACTCCACTGACTCTCCTTCCCAGCCTATCCCTTCTGAAGAGTTTATAGCCATCCAACGCAGCACTGCAGTTGCGTGAATCATCCCACCGTGTTTCCATGATGGCAACTATATCATAGTTTTCCTGTACAATGGCTTCCAGCTCCTCCTGTTTGTTGCCCATGCTACATGCATTAGTATAGATGCACTTTAATTGGACAAAGTTGGGCTATTGATCCCATCACCTTTTTGGGTGGAGAAGGCCTAATTCCTGCCTGGCCATTCCCAAGTACTAACTAGGAATAGTACCCAAACATTCCCAAGTACTAAGCTAGGAGTACTGATTCCTAGCTTATCAGTATTCCTTGCATCTGTGCTATCACTTGTCACTCTGTCCCCTACCTCCACTGGTACGGCAGACCTAAGGACTTCACTAGCATGGCGGCCCACAAACACTGATCTTCTGTGATGGAGAATCATTTCCCACTATTATTTGGTTTTGTGATAGGATTAAATAGCAAATTAAAGCAGATCTTTATCTGTCTACAATTCAAACAATTGCATTTGACAATTCAATAATTTTTGTTTAAAAAAATAGGAAATAATCAAGTACACTGCTTTGTAATTCCAGCTGATGAAGTTATTGACACTAGTGCAAAAGAAATGCCATGAAGAGAGTGAAGATTTAGAATTCTACTCCTTTTCATCAGTTGTGATAAAAAAGGTAAATGTATGAGAAATTGACTTGTATATAAAGGCATATTCAAAGCATCAAATTAGTGAGTCTGACAATGATATTAAAGAAATAAAGATGAGACAAAATGTTTGAAATGTTGACTAAATGATAGCAGTGAGACAATTAGAAACTGAGGTGGCAAATAGATTCAAGACTTTACTAAAATCTGCTTCACCACAGTGAAGAGAATCTATTTGATTACTATCCTTAAATTAACCATAATCCATTGGCTGCACGTACTGAACCAGCATCCATAACTGCCACACAGCTGAGACTGGTCTTCAGGCACAGTGTTGTGGTTGTGAGGAAATCCTAGAGGCAGGAAAGGGACCTGTCACATTGCTGTTCCTTTTCATTTTTCACACTCTTTCTCAGTGTCCTAGCACTTCAATCTCTTAGATATTTCCTGTTTCTTCCCTTGTGTCATCTCTATATCCATGTGTCTATTTTCTTTTCTCTCTCTCTCTGCATACTGATCTCCAACTTATCTGACACTCGCACAAAGACTACTTTACCACCAGATTTCTCCTTTCTCCTGAATCTCATATTTTATCAACTCTCCATCAAAATTACCTCTCTCATTTGACTCCTTCTTCTCATCTGCATTCTACTGTGATGCTTGTTTCCACCAGTAACATCTCAACATCTAAAATAAAAACATTATAGTCCTTTAATGTGTATTGGTCAATTTTACTAGTGTTTGATTTTTGGAAATTATTATTATACGTGACTTTTTAATGACATTGTGTAAATAGAGTAATGTTTCTTAAACTGCTTTGACACCTCAAGGTTCTCATGGTCTTTATCTGATAGGAAAAATAAAGAACTAAAAAGGCTATATAATGTAGCTAGTCAAAATAATATGTATTAGTCTTTGGCTTTGTTTGGCTGTAATTTTGGATATCTCTCTACATTGGTTTTGCTATGTAAAAAACAAAAGAATACAAAACTCAAACGTTTTCGGGACATGTAGGGAAAAAAGGGCATGCAAGTTGTGCAATAGAAAAAAAAAATAATGCAGCATAGCAGAGCCTGTAATATTTCAGGTCTAGATTTATCCTTCAGGTATTTTTTGTTGATAAAAAACTCCAGCACACAGTTCTGGTTCTGGTACAGAGAATTGTTTCTGGAATAAAAAGAGGGAGTTTGAAGCAAAGCTCTAATGCAGACAAATACATACATAGGCAGGAAAGACGGTGTCCTTGATGGGGTGATGATGAGAGGATTACCAGTCAAGAATTTTTAGCAATTTTCCATGCTGAATTTGTGGCTTATTAAACCTTTGCATAATATAACTAGTGCTTTAGTCTTACAGCAAGCCATTGTTTGTTCAGATAACAAAAGGGAAGAGATTCTTCTGCCCTGAGTGTGAATGAAGATAATTTGTCACGCTAAAACGTCACTGGTTTTGCATCCTTAATATATCTGCTCTGAAAAATCTGGGTTTAAACTATCACAAAAACTGTATTTGAATCATTATGATAAAACTGAGAGAAATCTTCCCTTAAAATCAGAAATATTTTTCAGTCTAAACAGCTGCCAAAAAGCGACTCCATTTTGATGTGTTTATGTCTGATTACCATCATAGCCTGCATGCCATACCTGTTTGGTGTTGGTATGTGTCTTTTTACCTGGCGAGAGTCCTCTTTCTGAAAGAACCTTAGAAAGCTTATATTTGAAACTTAAATATGTTAATTTAGGTACAGTTTTCTAATATTTTGTATGTATATTCTATTTATCTCAAACCACGTAGTTAGATGACACATTCATGATGCACCATCAGTCAAATTGTGTTGCTCTAACTTGAACAATCCACAAATGGCATTAACCAAGAAAAGCTGGTGGTGTGAACTCCAATCTTGCATTTTACACTTTGGCTCAGAAAATTAATCAAGAGAGTATTGCAGTGACTTGTCCCTTAACAGAAGCAACGAATGCACTCAGGGATGCATTTCATATTAGAATTTGACTCTGCAGTGAATCATACCTATCATTCGAAGTAATTCTGAATACTGTGATACCAGAGTAAACGATCACTTCAAAATACATGATTTATTGTTCATCTGTCTTCCCTGATACAGAACAGGAAATCTATTGATTTTTTTGAAGCCAATTTTTATTGTGGTGTAAGGCATCACAATTGCTATTAACTATAATATTGTATGGACAGTGAAATAGTCCGTGCTATTAGTTAATGTGCAAGCAAATATCGACCAGTAATTTTCAACAATAAATGTAATGATACAAGACGTGTGTTTGTTAAGCATTTTATTTTGACACTTCAACAACTGAAGAAAATCTCAGAGTCGGAATCTAGCTACCATTAAAATTTATGCAATGATTTCTCTCCATCTAGATTTGCCAAAACTGGCTGTGAGCCAAAGGTCTAAATGAGTTTAGCTTTAGAAGAAAATCAATGGTATGCAAATAGTTATTGAATTGTCATAGACTAAGCAAAGCAGCTCAAAGATTTAAACAAAAGAAGATGATTTAATTCAAAGAACAAAGACTTGCTACTATTTCCCTTGAAATGTAGGCAGTGTTTGTATCGGCAGTCTTTTTGTTTTGTTAGGAAAAAGTGCTGGGAAGCTGGGTGGCACGCATGGTTTAGACCAAGTATAGCTACCTCTTTACCAGGAATCATGTACATTCAGAAATAGGAACAGAAATATTTTACTTTTTCCATGTGAGAGCATTTCTGTAACAATCCCTCTGCCATGCATCACTGCAGCAATAGAACCTTTCCTGGTACCCGTTGGTTTCAGTGGTGCTATGTTCCCTTGCCTCAGGGAAGGCTGTACCTCTCTAGACTGCATCCCCACTGATGTCAACGCTGAAGGGTCAGTGAGTTTGCAACTCAGTAAATATGATTTTGCTACTGCTACCGAAGGTCACAGGCCTTGGGCTTGCCTTGGGCTGAGCTGGCTTTTATGGGTACCTCATGGCCAAATGGAAATGGCTTGATCTAGTAAAATAAGGCCTAAATTTACAATACAGAAAGGAAATTAATATTTCTCAGACCAATTAATTGTATAGCTAGGTGAGTCTTTAATCCTAGAGGGACTGTTTATTTGGTGGTCTCCTTTCAGGCATAAGTAATGAACTTTTTCAGATCTGAGTACTGGCATTAGATAATGTTGCTGGAGACCTGCAGAAAAGTGAGAAATATTTGCTACCTCTGTTGTGTAACACAGGATATAGTGAAATGAAGCAGAAGAATAGTGGACCTCTTTATTGAAAACCAAATTATTTTTCTGTTAACATTAGTCTATACCACTGAAAGGTGATGGATTTATTATTAAATTGCTCAAAGACACAAAGCATTCGACTAAGATTTGAATCTGTGGTTGCATGGTTTTAGTTCTTCATCACAGGCAAGTCTTTCATGAATCACTCATCATTTATGAAATACATTATGAGAATATACATAATGTTCATTTTCTCAAAAAAGGAATTAGAAGGAAGTAAATTATTTCGACAGACTCTATATTATTAAAACAGAATAATTTCCCAGCAGTTTTTTGGGGGTTTTCTCAGTGCTAAATTAAGTACAGAATAATCATATTCAGTGTAGCTTCCCTTCATTCATTTTAAATTAACAATATTACATTATAGCCCAGCGAGAGTGGTTATATTTGCCACTGCTGGGGGCAGGCATCAAGCTGTGGCAAGTCGCGGGGTGGGTGGCTGGGCTGCCCTTGGCCTGAGCAGGGCTGAGCTGGGTTTACCAGGTGCCTCATGGCCAAGTGCCCCTCGCCCAGCCTGTCTGAGCTCCAGCTCTGTGAGTGCCAGCCGGGGAAGGGGCTTATAGCCCCAGGCAGTCCTCACTGAACAAATGGCCCCAAGGATATTGGGGGGGCTGCAGAGCAGCTTTCACTCCTTCCCTGGGAGCAAGGGGAAAGGAGAAGGCTTGAGTGAGAACACGTGTAATGAAGTGGAATGGAACATGAGGTTGAGGACACCACCACAGACAAGGGGTAAATACTAGGAAGGTGGGTTTGTACATGTAACGACTTTCACTGTACTATTAATGAGGCTTTTTTCATTGAATAATTTGGAAATTTTCACATTTGGCTGTGAAAATGCTAATTGGACAAGCAATAAATGTCATGCTCCCTTTACCCAGAACAGTATGTTGAGTGTAAAAGTATTTACCACAGACAACACATCTAATTTACATTATGTTAATTAGTATTACAAATCAATAATTTGTTAAAAATATTACACCTGTATTTCAGAAAGTGCACAAGTGATTAATTTTACCCCTTGTGCAACAAAGTATAATTAAAGTAGCCTCATTCCTCAGTTAATTTATGCATTAAGGACGCCTCAGACGTAATTTGCTGCCTGTCCTCTTGTTTTCTTCGAACTACAGCAAGACACTTTTCTCTTCAGCATCACAAATGCCTGACTTTCTCTCTGACTCCAGGGTATGTGTCCTTGAAAAATGCTTGAGAAACAGGAAAACTACTGCATAATGTAGCACCTGAGGCACAGAAGCGGTGATTTAACAGTGGTTCTTAGAGGTCTGTGACAGACTGGGGAATTAAACCTTGGCACTGTAAGGCTGAAGGTTCAAGTTCCTACTGTCACTAACAGCAAATCTCATCCATAATGTTATGCATTTCTAACAATATTAGTGATCTAAACCCTAGCTAGAAGTTATGGGGAGGAATGGAGCTAGCTACAGGTCTTGAAAGGATCTTGCTCTTGGATTGCTGGTTGCCCAGCTCACGAGCTGGAATTGTATCTGGTCATTTACAAATGCAAGATCTGTTGTCAGAACCTCAGATGTGAGATGGTTCATGTCTGAAGAACTGTCTGCCTCTGGGCTAGAGGGGTTTTGTGCGCTGAACGGGCAGTTTTTGTAGCTCTGTGGAGCTGAAAAATTGCCTGGCATGCACAGAAGCATTGAGTCACTGTTGATAAGAAAACACAATATCCTTACTCTAACAAGACTTCACAGCTGACATGATCAAACTACATAGCTCCCACTACCACTCTTCATCTGTTCTTTCACTGTATTGCTTTCCCAGTGGCACAAAGACAGTCAGGTGTTTTCTTCCACCTCAAAGTGAGAGGTGCCCTGTCAGGGAAGCAAGCAGATTCCAAAGGAACCGCCGTATCTTTAGCACCACACAAGACTCTAGAGAGACAACTGTAAGATAAAGGATATCAAAGGTGATTTTTTTTGTCAGGCCCTGCAAGCAGAAGTGCAGATGGTACACTAGCAAAAATTATTTGCTAATAGAATATTCCTTCTCTTTCAGTTTGAAAGCTTTTAAGTGTCACAGACGGCAGTACTATCACCATAATGTAAGATAAGGGACATTGTCTCGTACTGGAACACCACTGACCTGACTGATAATATTTATGCACTTGGAGACTTTTTTTTTTTTTTTAAATAACTTGATTCCCTTAATCAGACAAGAATTACTTCCAAAAAGACACTGTTTTCATCTGGAAGTCATCTGGAAACTATTCAAATGTCAGAAAGGTCAAATTAAATGACTGGTCTTATTTTCATTGTGATATATTTCAAACCGTAAGGTCCCTTCATGGCGGAAGCAATTCTGAACCTTTGTTTACAGGAGTGGATATTTAATGAGGAATTTCAGGATGGTTTTCTAAAATCAGGTGAAAGCAAGCTGATGGGGTTGGAAGAATCCTATCGGTGTGGACATTAAATCACAAGTGAATTAATTCACTTACAAGTTAATTAATATTTAATTAATTACTTAATACATATTAAGTATTAATATGTATTTTGTCTGGCTTGCTTTCAATACTGATCAGTCAAGTAATTGCAAATATGATCCAGTCAACCAATTTTTGGAGGATTCCAGTGTCCACTGGATCTGCAAGCCACCATTTTATTCAAACAGAACAATTATTGCCTATCTGAAACAGTGGAGCACACAGACTAGTACTAACTAGACCTAGATCCAAAACCACTGAAAACATTAGACTGAAAGCACAATCCTCCTTGACCCCTAGTTAATACAAATTGCCAAAATATTGTCTGTATTGCAATTGTTGAGTTTGATTTTTCTCGTTAACCTATCTTATACATAATGATTGATGGAGCACTGTAAGATCTTTAAATTTTGACAAGCAAATCAAATATCTTTGCTACAGAATCCAATCTGGAATCTAAACGTATTAGCTTTTTAGGATATCTCTCCAGTAGGAAATTATTTAATCTATTTATTTTAATTCTCCTGCCTGTAGGACATCTCTCTGTGTCTTGGAAATAACATTTGACAAGGACTTCAAGATTATAATGTTAGGATTATAATAATAATTAGATCCATTTGCAGCATTTCCTAGTCATATTATAATAGTACTGTACTAAGAACTATTCAGTGTTTGGAAGAAAGAGCCTGATTGTCCTCTTATGGTCAGTGCCAGATTCTCAGGCGGTGTAAATCAAGATCACTTCCAAGAGCTAAAGATCTTGGCTTCTGTTTTTTAAGTGTACTTTGTTTACAACATTATTTCAGAAGCATTGTGATGGTAATTCTTTCCCTGGCAATCATTATTTTTTTTCCATTTGGAAGGTTTTTTTCCTCAATACTATTTTCATTGAAATTAAAACAAAGGAGGTTCTTTTCACTTCAGCATTAGCTTAGTGATTTAAGACATGATGCTTAGTTAACATCAATTTTACTGACAAGGGGAGAGGCGTTTTTGATTCTGTGTTGTCCTGGGATAAATGCTATAGATCCTTCATAAGTAATAATGATTTTTAATCTCTTAGACAAACTAATATGTTATAGACATTATTTCCAGTTACATATATATTAATATGGTCACTGTGTTAAAACCTCCTTCTGTCTGAGATCTGACCAGTAGGTTTTTCTATACATTTATACCCACAAAATGAAAGCTTCCACAAGAAGTAGTAATACAAATCACTGAACTTTGATTCCCTGTGTTCCAACTAAACTTGTTGACATACTTCTGCTAAACCTTTTCTGTTCATAACTTTTCTCTTAACAGACTGGTTATAAGCTGTTGGTCTCCTGTGCAAAAATCAAGTGTCTTATCTCCAGTTCACTTCTGTACTTTGTTTTTCAGTTACACCTGTTCTCTATATTCCTTCCTTCATGAAGATCATTTGTGTCTTTCCTTATTCTTTCTAAAAAGCCACCTGTTTCCTGAGGTAACAGGGTGGCTGTTTTGCTCCACTCATCCATTCTGCTCTGTTGCACTGATTTGTTCATTCGCTTCGCAGCCTGAATTTCACTGGCACATTCTGGCCCCCTGCATCTATTTCTCCCTCTCTGTGATGCTGGTCTGCTCTTTGCCCATAGAGGGTAACGTCATAGTCAAGAGCAGGTTGCAAGAATATATTATAAATTAAAGTGTTAGCTAGATTTGGCATGCTAACCTCTCTTCTCTCCAAGGTAATAGTAGTTGTTTCATCTGGAACTGTTTAAGATAAGCAATACTTGAAGACAACGATTAGATATTTGCTGCTCTGAAGGTGCCATTTCTGGAGCAGTACTATATGCAGTGCCATCACTCTGTAGATCAGACCTGTAGATCAGACAAAGAACTAAGATGTTAAGGTTGCTAAGGCATACTCTCAAGCTACTGGAGTATTCTGGATAGCTTAATATGCCAAAGTAAGCAACATGTGAAACAAAAATGTAATGAACTCTAACTGGCCCCAAAGGACTTTTAAGTGCTTTTAATTGTTCAGCCAGTTCCTTTCAACTGTTGAACTCTGAAATACGTTGCTTGCTGCTCTCAAATAAGGAATGACCTCCGTTAATGACAAACACTTTTCATTAACTAAATTTTCTTGAGATAATCAGCCTAATTCTTTGACCTCTAACCTGAAAGGCAACCTCTGACACCATAAAGTTATTAGAAGAGAAAAGAATGTGTTCTCTTGTACTGAATTCATTTATCACTCTGTGCTTGCAAGATTTTACTTAGGTATAGGATGAAATCTGTAAATTCAGGCATGCTGTAAGTCAAATCTGAGTTCCTCATCTTAAGCTGGTGGAAAAACTAATGGATTGTTAGTATCTTTTTCTTTTTTTTCTTTTTTGTTTTTAGCTGTGTGATTTACAAAGCCCTGCAAATCACCACCATTTCATTATATAAGCTTGCTGTGCAATTTTGCTACTCAGTCACTTCAGAAATTGATTGTCAAGGCTCTTCAGTGCTTGCTTTGTATGAAGTAGAAGCCAGGTCACTTTGCTAATTATTAAGGATAAGCAATACAAGCCAGCCAGACAATATTGCAAGACAGTGATAATAATGATGATGATAAAAATAAAAGTAAATTGTGTAAATTTGAACAGGTTTCTCTAGTATTAAAGAGCCTTTCTAATGAGAGAACTGTAATAACCCGTAACGTAAGAGCCGAACTCTTTCCTGATCATGTTTTTGTATCCTTTAGGGCCTGATAGTCCATGAGAATGATGGTGCCCAAAGTGACTAGTAACCTGATTTGTTTTTATACACACTCCTCAGCTTGCAGCTTGTTTGTAATGTCCTTAGACTTCTAATGTGTCTTTTCATCTTCTTTCCACAGAAAAATGCTGGAAATGTCTTCCATTTGTCCACCCCTACAGATGCCAGAGTAAGGTAGTTGGATTCACAGAGCAAGATGGTGATGTGTGTTTTCAGACTCTTGAGATACTTGTCATGTTGAGTATACTTAGTGCAATCTCTCATGCTGAACAACAGAGGAGGCGGTTTGTTGTCTTTGGACTGCAGATATGACTTTGGTGAGGAACCTTGGACTGTACCCTCTGTCCGCCTTGTTTCTCTTATGTTGGCTGGGTGGTGGGCAGTAAAGGGTAGGCTAAAAGGGATGTTGTGATGCCATTTTCCAGCACGTTGCACCATTCCCACTGACTCCTAAATATTTTCTTAGAACTGCCTGAACTGAGATCAATAAAGCTTCTTTAAAAATAAACACAGGTTTCTACTGGCGTTTCCGTCTAAGAAATTTTAGAGAAATGGAAAGGAAGTCTTTTTCCACCAAGGTGCCTAAAAACAAACAAAAAGTATTGGAGACAGAGTAGTGACAGCATAGTTTAGTTTCTTGGGTTTTTTTTTCTTCCCTGTTAGTGAAAGGAATTGCTTGTTGGAAGACATCCAGAAGATTGATGTCTCATTTGTTCTGTAGGGCCCTAGTTCCTGGATCATGCATCCTGGAAAACCTGTGTTTGCCTTCTCTGTACCTACCTACCTAGCATTCCCTTCTAATGGAAACCTGAGTAACCAGGTCTCCTTCCACCAAAAAAATTGCATTGTAGCAATGCAAGCACTTTTCCAGTTCTATAGATTCAGGCAGTATCTGCAGGGTCACAGGCAGTGGCCTTGTTTCTCTTCTGTTCTTCAACCTGTGAATTCACTGTAAGAGAAGTTTTTACAAGCGTTGGGGTCAAAAAACATGGTCTGAGGGTTTGTTGTCCTATGTGGCATAAAAGATCAAGGTTCACTTCCTAGGAATATTAAATACTTTCACTGAAGAGTATTCATATCCCTGTATTCATAACTCTTTTGACACTGGCAGGTGTCTTAGATATCCCCACTTTGTATATTAAATTTAAATTTTTTTTTAATAAGACTTTGGTCTTTTTTGTTATCTAGCATACCTATAGAAGGGGAAGAGAGTACAGGAGTGCTAAGTGGCACTCCTGTGGCTCTTCCTGCACTTCACATCCCTTGGTTGTTTTCTGCAAATATAACAAGTTCAGCTTGAGGGGCCCAGCCATTCTTTTCAGGCTGAAAAACTGCAAAGTGAATGAAAATGTTAACTAAAGTCTTAGACATCTCTAGCTCAAAGGAAAGTGTTGAAGTTCCTCATTTAGAATCTATTTCCTTCCTTCACATGATGTGGTTCGAACACAGCAAGAACAAGAGACAGAAACCAACAGCTTAATTTGCCTGGGTTCGACTTTGAGAGAGATTTTCTCTGCACAGCTTTACCATAAAGTAAAACAAAACAAAACACAACAAAAAACAAAAGACCCCCCCAAAACCCAAAAAAACCAAAACAAACCCTTAAAGCCTGGCTACCCTTGGTAATAATCCTGTGTACAGAGGGGAAGCGAAGCTGTTTTGGAGAGGGACAGGGGAGAGGAACAGAGGATTTATACAGAGGAACCTCAGAACTCACAAGCAGAGACCTCAAGAGCCTGTGACAAGAAATAGTTTGGAAGGGAGTATAATCACTGGTTACTGTACTTTTTCTGTATAGCATCTAGTAATCTTTTAGTGCTGATGTCACATGATTGGTACCTCCTGTAAGAGGGGTACAGGAGATTGTATTTTCCATAAGTTGTGACCAGTAAGGCAGTAATCAGTATCAGTGAAGCAACGGAGAAAATAGGGTATTTCTGTGTACTAAGCAGGGATATCATAACTAAGGCACACTCTAATGAAACACCTTGCATGTCATTAGTTATGCATTGCAGATGGGCTCTTGCGTAAGCACACTATGGGAAAGAACAGCATAAAGGAAAATAGGATACTATAATAAATGATGGGAAAAATAGTAACGGGAAATTGAACTTTTCATTCACCTTATGACTAAAAACATTTTTACACAATGGGACACCTGGTATTCCGCCAGAGTGAATTAACAAATCGGTATTGGTGAAATATGAGAAAGAGAATAGGAAAGGAAACTGCATATTTTATTTGCATTCTACCAAAGCTGATTAGAATAGCATGTTCTATGCAACGCTAATGATTTAAGCAGAAAGAGAATACATTTTTTAAAAAGAGGACAAAATCTTGATGCCTTGCTGAATGATTTATATGAGCTTTAGCATATATATGGTAGATACTGATAAGTCCATATATACTTTTACACCATTTACTCATATTTTCAGGGAATCTTATCATGTTTCAATTATAAGAATTTCTGTATCCTGCTTTTCATAAAAGTTATTGCAGATTCCCACAAGCCAAGTTTCACTGTCTTTCGACAGAGGTGAGGATAGAAATTTCATACAACGAAGAGGGGCTGGCAATTTGACAGCAGTTAAAACAAAAGGAGGAGGAAGCACTTCCATCTTGCATCAGAGCCAGAAGTAATATAGCTGAACCAGGAGAGCACTGAGCCATAGCTGCTAAGTCAGTCCAAGACTATAGCAATGCGGCAGAATGCTTAGGGAAGCCTATGCCTCTGGGTAGCATCAATATGCACTAGAAGACTATCCGTGTCCCATTTGATACCAATTAATGGGTTCTCTGAACTCTTCTTTGCTCAGTACGGTTGTGCCTGTAACTCATTAGAAGCGTAAAATCCAATTGTCCTCTTTTTCAGCTATTCAAGTTAGAAAACGTGAATTTTAATTACACATTTAAATCCTTCTTCAGAAACCATATAGTGGTCATACCTTATAAGATCACTTAGCTCTATGCTTGATAATAGATACTCAAGTTTGGAAACAAAGGATTACATTTTTAATCCCACTACAGTTTGATGGAGTCTTTGCTGTATATATAAGGAAGGCACAGGCAAAAATAATATAGCTGTAGGGTGAATTAATTAAATACTGGCCAAGCTTAACATTTTAGAGCAAAAGCATGTTTATTATAAATCAAGTTGCACATTGACCAGTGCTGTATTAAACATGGCAAATCCATTTAGGTATTATGGAGTGTTAAGTTCAACTCGTTCCAAGTTATTTCTTGGTATTTATTTTCAGGCTTTATCTATTTTGATACATTGATTTTGTTTAGCATTAAAGTAGGTATTTTTTACATTTAACCCATGAGTTAATCAGAATATATTTTTAAAGCACTCTAAGGCAATTTCTTTATTTTTCAGATGTGTTTATTGCTGTGTTTCTATGTGAAAGCAGAATGCAAGACGGTCATCCATTTTAATTGAGCAATGAAAACTGAAAAAACCCTGCTCATTTAGTTTCTCTCTGAGTGGCCCAATAGAAACGACATTTTTCTGTATAAGTAATTTTGCAGCACAAGAAAAAGAGGCTTCATCTGTGGTTTTTCATAAAAGTTCTCTGTGGACTACTTTGCTGCTAATTGATTGCCTTGCTCAGCATCAGTGTAAGGTAAAGATGGCCTAAAACTCCTGTAAGTTTACTTTCTTCTTTTTCCCTGGCAGGTATCTCTAGTCATTTAGACTCTTTATCACCCACTTTGTACCATCGAAACCATGTGCAAATCTATTACCTCTTCCCTCAAGCAAATTCCTACCTTTCTTTTTTTAAGCACACCTTCCTCATGCACAAGTGAGTCACATCTAGTCAACTGCATTATGCAGCTCAGAGTAGCTTACTACTTAAAGGGAGTGGATTTTTTCTTAAAGTCCCAGCAGTCCTAATCAAACTATCCATGACTTTTAAACCATATTCCTGCATTAATCTTGAGTTTCAGCTGTAATTTTTGAACACTAGTGACTTATTTTTTGCTAATCTCTGAATATGTAATAGATTATTTTTCTGTTGCAAGTATTTTTATGTGGTAGCAACTCTTGTTTTATATACAAGAAGAATCATTCTGAATTAATAGCAAAAGTAGCCTTACATTACTCTTGGGTGTTATTTTATAGAAAAGCCACTGAAACTCCAATAGAAAAGCCACTGAAACTCCACCAAGGAACCTAGCTTCTTTATGAGGGAATTAAAAAGGCACTCTATTTTAACAATAAAGTAGTTGTACTTCAGTGACACAATAAATTAAAAGCAATTAAGCAGAAATGAAGGTCAAAATTCAAGGTACATGCATGTAGAATCTCCATAAATCTTAAAATAAAAAGGAGGTGATCTTTTCAAAATGAAGATGGAGGGAGGAGCTGAGCCACAAAAATATTAGAAAGTATCCCATGGTCATCTCAGAGAGCAATAGGAGAGCCAAGCATCAAGTGCAGCCTAAGGCCCTGTGTCCTGGGCTCTGTTGAGTAACTACTCCACTGATCTTTGCTGATACTACTGATTGGCGCTCTGAAAGAACTAAATAATATGTAAATAGTGTATTTGGTGAAAACCATCCTAGATTTAATTCCATTGTCTTTACCTTGTCAAAATTACTCTGAATGTTTAGATTTCTCTAAATTCATATGCTGTTGATGAATCCATTTAATCCTGCTAGATATTTTTTGTCAAAGGACAAAGCCACCTTCACTTCCTAACCTTTGGGGGGAGGTTTTTTGTTTTGCATGACGACTATAGCATATATCTCAATTATTAGAATAATCAGAGGACTACTGGATGGAAAAGTCAGGTATGTGTAAGCTGAGAATATAAGCTTAAATCCCGTGGCAGGTCCTTTCAACTGTCATACAGTTAACTGTGTTCAGCCGCTTAATAATTTGTGATCAGCTGCATTACTAATACTGCTTTATAAATACTAAAACTAGATCAAATGAAATTTTCAATATCATATTGATTATACATTGTTGGGTAAAGAACCAGAGTGTATTGACAGTGGAAGACACTCAGCATGTCGAGTTAATATTAATAGGACTAAAACAACTAAAATGTTGTTCAGATCAAATGAATTTCCACAAGATCCACCACAACCACAAGAAATAGAGTAAAAACATTATTTCAGAACAGAGACATACAGGTTCACTCTGAGATTCCACCAGATAGAACATCCCATTTTAATCACTTGACGCACACAGCATACAGAATTAAGTTAAGGAGAGTACATAGAATATGCTGCAATGTTAATTACTTAGTAAGGCTTTGGTTTATTTACGAGTTGCAAGATAGAGTAGGTCACAGCTCAGTCAACTCTTGAAGCGTACATAACATTACTTTTCGCATCATTTCTTTCTTACTGATGAGACTGAAAGAATTGTTTCATTTACTGTCCATATGGGATGAAGACCTGAACAAATGTACAGCTTATTACCATTGCTTCACAGTGTGTCTGATGCATGCAGTTTTAGAGACAGTGAAGGAAAACTTCTTAGTCTCCCAATCAGTGTGTAACTTTGTCAAGGGCCAGGTTGTCCTGAGAGCTGAAATGCCATGCAAAGTGTATGTAGCTGAAGGGAGAGATCCAAGGAGATTTGTCTTCCCCATGTGTCCTTGCTTGTGAGTCTCCATGCTCACTGAACAGAGGCAGTGAACATCATAGTAGTCTGAAACTTTCAAACTCTAAGTTTCTGAACCTAAAAGAATAAAGCTGATTCCTTTCCTGCTGCAGTCATTTATGTGAGTTCATGCAAAATGTGTGAATAAACATTAACTCTTTCCCTATCTTTCACTACATGCTACATTTGCCTAGTTCAAACTGTTGAAAAAAAAAAAAAAAAGGCAGCTGAAACCTCCTATCATGGTCCCTCCAGACCATTCTGCAGTGGGTGGTACCCTCTGACAAAAGGGTGGTAGCAAACAGCTAAAAGAAAGTCATGGCTTCAGCATCTATTTGCTTAGGGAATGTCTGTCAATCATAGGACATATGTAGTCAAAAAATGGACCAAGAGGATTATGCTGCTACAAGTAAGAAGGTAAGATGTGTACTTGTGTCCGGTCGAATTCATGAGCCTTTACATTATTCTTGTTGGATTACTGTTATCCCAAATGAACCTTAATGGGATAATCTGCTCATAAAGCCAAACACGTGATAGGCTGAGGAATTCCTTGAAATACAAAAAACTCGACAGCAGCGCAATCAGGTGGGTGACTTCTAAGATTGTGAAGAGAAGAGCTCTCCTGTAGTCGTGGAAACCTCATACTGGAAGTCTGTTTTATGACTGTGGCTGCTTAGTGCTGTACTGTGCTAGCAAATAGGGACGGACTGTGAAAGGATTAGATGTCTTCTGTGGGCAAAGTGAGAAATGCACTCTTGGACTGCTTGCCCCACTTTGCCCTTCTGTAGTATGGGTTGGCTCACTATAGCTGCTAAGGTCTACAGCTAGCTGAAAAATAACTGACTTAGCAGGACAGGTTACCTTTAGCTCAGCAGTCAGGTCAGTTCACTAGCTGCAACTACACGATGGCCACTCAATGCTGGGTGTTGTCTGGATGAACAACCAGGGAAGGCAGAAGGATAGGAGGTCAAGGGTAGAGCTGTCAAATCAGGGACTTCTTAAGCTGACTTTACAGCTGAAGACAGGTTATTGTGAAACACCAGAGTTAAGACATGGCTTGACATGCAATAAATCCCATCTGAGGTTTTCCAGCCAAGATCAAAACACTGTGACCACATGCTGTAAAGCACTTGACTCAATTTGAGCTCACTCTGCTGATTTAGTTTTTGTTGAAAAAATCTAATAGGGTAACTGATCAGTTAGCGGGCTTTATTATGGCAGACCAAGTGCCTGTCCACCTGCGGCCGATGTAAAGACAACTGAAAGCTCCACACTTTGTGCAATCAGGTTGACATCATTCAAATTGAGCTGTGTGTCCACGCCTTGTGTGGCCAAATTTTTCCTAGTCATAGGCTTGACAACACAAATATTTGTTGTTTGTGATGGTAAATCTGGGTCTTTATCCTTGTGTGCCCTACAGAATAAAAGGCTGGGCCTCAGTCTAACAGCAAGCAACACGCCTACTGGAAGAGCATATTTACATATTCCAACCAAAGCTTTACTCGATGCTAATTTGTATTTGTAAATGTGTGGATCTTGCAAAGGTCTGTTCTATATAAGTCAGTGTTCTGAAAACTTATAGGATTATCTAGGTATCAGACTTGAAGTCAGATGTCCCCCAGAGTTAAAGTTGGAGGAATATAATCTAAGTTTAAAGAATAAACTTTAACTCATCAAAAGATTTATGACAGGCTTCCATGTGAAGTATTTTTGCTTAAATTGCTTGAAAGTCTTTCCTGGTATAAGAGAAGGAAGTTACTGAACCCAG
Source organism: Bucorvus abyssinicus (assembly GCA_009769605.1). Lineage (NCBI taxonomy): Eukaryota > Metazoa > Chordata > Aves > Bucerotiformes > Bucorvidae > Bucorvus > Bucorvus abyssinicus. The sequence goes on along the minus strand of CM020030.1, from coordinate 13,052,386 downwards.
GCAAAAATTTGATAATAATAACTACACAATCTTTTGACTGGCAAGTTCTTAAATGTAGGTGTTTAGCGCACATTGCTTTTCCAATTCTTTCCACATTGTGTTTTCGGTAAACAGACAGAACCAAAGTGAGAATAGTGGGTATTTCTCTAAATTACTCCATTTTTCCAAATGGTTTCATATTGATTTAGTGAATGCATCTTCCAAACAAATAATCTGTTTCTGCCAGCTAGATGTGACAGTCTCTACTTCAATTTAATTACCACACAATGTTGCATGAGATTGAAATTCAGCTTGCCAGCTGAAAATTAAGAAGAGAAATGTTATCACGTCTTGGTACATACAAGTCTTCAAGCAGATTGTAGAATAACTGCTGATTGATTTATACATTTTTCCGTCTCTCCATGAACTTAGCCCTCCGCAGTCAAAATGTTTATACTATGGTCCCTAGTACCCAGCTTTGACAGCATTGGATTATTGGCTGTGTGTGCTGAAGTTATCGTTACTTCCTAATAGATTTATGTGTTATCTATGCAAATCCCTTGAGTTATGTACACAGATCATGCTTCTCATGAGCTTAGAAATCCCTTAAGATAGCGCTGCCTAAATCATAGCCTCGCTGAAAATACCTTTTAGTTTCTGAACAGCTGTGTGTTTGAGCTCACTGCTAACATAAGGCAATTGGAGCATCTGGCTAAACTTTTTTCAAGGTTTGCTTTGGCAGTATCCTAGCTGATAAATATTGATGAATCTGTATTTGAAAGAACAACTCTTTGTGCAGAGGTCTCAGCAGAGAGGGCAAGCAAGGACTATCAGTTGAATCAGAAGAGCTATACATCTGTGTTGGACAGAGTCTGCGTTGTTGCTTTGCTTGCTGTGTGTTGTATGAAAGGGAATGATTTGGAACAGTGGGAAGCCTGCCTTTCCCCTAGTCACTTGTTTGTGCAGTGGCTGAGATGATACATCTCAGTGGGAGCTGATGATTGTTCCTTCCCTGGCAGGAGCAAGTGATGTTTGGGGAGAGAAGCTGCTACAGTGCAGAGTGAGGCAGGTAAAGAAACCTAAGGGGAAATACAGAAAAGGAGGGAGTACAAAGAAATACTGTGGAATCCTAGCAAATACGAATACACATTTTAGGCATTTATGCAGTGATCGGTATAAGGAAGTGGCCGAAGCTCTGGCTCAGAGTCCTAGTCCCATCACTATGTTTTAGGAACAAGGACTATCAACATTCATCTCATCCCAGGTCCCATGTAAGACAGTTCTGAGGACGAGGTTCCCAGAAGTTTCCTGCAACAAGTTAATCTTCCCCCAAAGCATCATCTAATTAGGCGACTTAAGCCAGTAGTGAGGTTAAAATAGGTATGAATGAAAATCAGTCTTTGCAAAGAGGATGTGATTGATAGTATATAAAGGAATGTCCTCCCCACATTTGGTTTTTTAATTACGTTGAGGAACTTAAGGAACATAGATGTATAGTAGTGTTGCCAGACTCAAAAATACTGCTGTAGTTTGTAGTACAAGAGGAGAGCAGGCTGTAGTCTTCATATGTGGAGAGTGCTGCTTTGATTGTTTGTTTGCTGAGTTTTATTATTATGCTTAATATTGGCAATGTGGTTAACTTCATTGTTTTATCTTTAGCCTTCTAACATTAATAGTTTGCTGAAAGGTCAGGAGCTTAGAGAATCTGACTTATCTGGTTTTACTTCTTTATTCTGTTAAGTTTCTAGAGAATATGACTTGCACAGGAAAGCTTGAAAACATGACTCACACCATCAGTGCTCAGCAAAAAGTCACAAAATTGTCTTTTTTTCCCCTAAAACTAAGATAACAACACTGGGAAATGTCTTACCATTTGCAGCCAGCAGTACTGTGCCTGTTAGTTTCCAGTGGCCGCTTTTAGTGTCTTTGCAGAGACTAATGAAATGGAAGAAAGCAGATGTGGTTTAGCGGAATAATGGTAAGGCCTAATTTCTTAGAGTTTTCATTTACATCTCAGAGGGAGAAAGAAAGTTGTAGTCCTACTACGTTCATAATGCAGGATCCAAGAAGATGCGGATCTATTATCCTAATAATTATTCATCAGCATCTAGAAATTTTAACAAAAGATCAGGTCTACATTGTACATACATCTGTAGGTTTAAAAAGTCATCATTGCCTTGAACAAGACAACAGAGGGTTTTATTGATCACTACTGGACTGTGAACTCAGACTCTAGGATTCTAAGTCCAGAATACTAATGGCTGCAGTTTCAGCTACCAAAATGTTGCATCATATTAGAAGTGCAAATAAGAAGCTGCTGCTGTTTATTACCATTTTATGGATTTTTAAAATATTCATTTTAACATCTGCTACCAAATTAGAATCTGAAAACATTCTCACAGCATATTTGATTTACTAAAATTCTGGCGTTTATTAAAGGAATAATGCAGTAAAAGTGAAACAAAAAAATATATTAGCTGAAAGGGCTAGATTCAGGGATGCGCGAGTGCAAAATGCGGGTAAAATATTAGCTTTTGTGTTTGTAGTATTCAAAAAACATTTTGCAACATCGTTAGTAAGTATACCTAGTGCAGCATCGCAGTGAATGAGTGTTGAAATTTTCCAGCAGAAAACAAATGGAGTCAAATTCCAACTTATGTTAAACTGATGCAAATCAATTTCCTGTCTGGGCTGAAAATCAAAGCAGGTTTTGATCCAAGTACTGTGCATAAATCAGGTATTCATCGTATGTAAATTGGTACAGTTTCACTCCTTCCCTTTCAGTCGTATTATTCCAACAGATAATTTTTCTTCTGTATACATACATACCCAACAAGTTGATCAGTTTAAAGCTCAGCCAGCAGTATATTCAAATCATTCATGTCTTTAGAAAAAGCAGTATGAGTCACATAGGTGGCTGAAGTATCATTCTTGTGGTTGCAATTACATTAACTGTGTTTAGTGTTTGGGAGTCTAAGGATCAAAGCTCTCTCTTTTCAGGTGTTTCTATCCACTTATAGTCCTCTAAGAAATATAGGAATTGAGACTGTAAAAAAAATTCAGTGAGGGAGAGACTTTAAAAATATATTTTAAATAAACCTATGTCATTGACAATTTTTTTAGCATGGAAGAACAAAATTTAAGATTATAAATGGACCAAGTCATATTTAGAAAACTTCATCATATATGAGCATTGCTGGGAAGCCATTGTTAGTTTTGGTGTGTTTTATGAAGCTAAAAAGAATGTGGGTCAAAACAAAAGGAGATAAATCCTTGTGGAAGTTTTTGTCATAGAAAAATGTGGTTTTTAAAATTGTAGACGGGTTCAGAAGAAAAATGGGCGAATCACAGAAAATTAATCCACTAAAAGCAATTGAAATTGTGCAAAGTATGTAGAAATATGGGGATTTCCTGAGCTGGCTGAAGATGCTCTAGAAATATTAAGGGAGAAATATCATACATATGTCGGCTTTTGTCTTCTCCAAGAATCTACTTAAGGTTACTGTTCTCTAATAGGACTCTGAGCAATGCAGACCTTTATTCAGATCCTTAAATTCTTAATCCTGAATCGTGGACCCAGCAAGACTTTGGGTCTTGTTGAAAAGTTATAATCACATCTTCAACTATAAAATTAACTTTAGAGTCTGGCAATCCAATTGAGTTCTCAAAGGTGTGCTATATCCTAGCTGTACTCAAGCTCTTTGGTCCTTGCTGGCTTTACACTCCTTTACTTGAGGAAGTGCTTCTGGAGACCTCCTGTGACCTGTGGTTGTGCACTCAGCTCAGTTCTTTCAAAACAACGAGTGAAAGCATGACTCTGTCGTTTTCTAGGTTATATATGTAGAGATGGTGTTAATCAGTGCTAGATTATGATGTTTCAGATTTCAGATTCCAGCTTCTGTTTTAGTTGGTGCCAAAGTTTGAACCTCACTATGGATAACAAACATGGGAAATGCTGGAATTGATACAACCCAGGCAATTCGCTTGAAACAAATGAAGTTAACATTAAGTCCAGAATATGACATAAAGTGTTTTGGCTTCATTCTCTCAGAAAGGAAGGTAAGTGATTGTTTTGTGTGCAGTGTGGTGGACAAGTGATTCATGGAAACTTGTGGAAAACAGCAGTGTATTTATAACTTCCATGTAATGGAGACAATGTATTTTGAATATGATAAAGCTTAACATAACCTTCACCATGACCTTCCATAGCGACACAGACCATAATCATGAGAGCAGGTAGATGTTGTTATTTAAATTGTTCTAAGTTGATTTGTTTACTAATTTGGAACAATCATGTATGAAGGCTCCTGTAAGTTGTCAACATTTTTTTTCGCTTCTGTTTTGATAGATCACATTTATCTTCTCCTTTGCTAGCCCCAAAAGCCCTAACTCCCTGCACAGACTAGAAAAAAAATTATAGTTGCGTACCACAAAAATGCCTACCACAGAGTCATGCTGAGGTTAGGCCATCATTGAACTGCAATGTGTATAAAGGCTATCGGACACGCTCTGCATTGCATACTACACATGCTAACATATGTGTACCCACAGGGGAATATTTAGTGAGTGACTTCTCAGAAACTACTGGACTGGCTAAAGCTTCATATACTGCCAATGATTTCTAGACTTGAAGAAGGAAATACATAACTGGTTGGAAAATACTGCCTGCTGGAGGAGTTAAGACACTTGAGGGTCTTCCATCTCCTGAAGGACACTCACCTGTGCCAGTGACTTAGGTTTCCCAAGTGAGGAAACAAATTGAATGCAGTGAAAGTAAATTCTAAAGCACTGGGCTTTCATGGATAGCTCCCCTGAGCCCACCAAGGTAAGCATGGGAGTTGCTGTGCCTCTCAGAGGCAGGAAAAATGGAGAATGAAGCACCTACTGATGTGCACCTCTGGATGTGGCTTTCCCTTCTGTTCTACAAATTCAGATCAGTTAAGTAGTGCCAATCAATATCCTGTTGGAGAACTCACCTATCTATTTCTCTGTGAACTCCTTGGCATACCTTTGTTAGTGAAAGAAGGACTGAAAGCAGACAACCCCCTGTTTTTACAGCATTAAGACAACAGTCCCTGATTCTATCTCATTTTTCCCAGCAGTGATGGTCATACTCTTTGTACCTTTGCTTTAAGAAGATCTCTCTTCTGGAAAACCATTTCACTTCATACCACTAACAACCACTTTGAGGGGGGTCTGCTGGTTTTGGACAGGATACAGTTAATTTTCTTCGTAGTAGCTGGTATGGGGCTGTGTTTTGGATTTGTGCTGGAGACAGTGTTGATAACACAGAGATGTTTTAGCTGTTGCTGAGCAGGGCTTACACAGGCAAGACCTTTTCTGCTCCTCACACCACCCCGCCAGAGAGTAGGCTGGGAGTGCACAAGAAGTTGGGAGGGGACACAGCTGGGACAGCTGACCCCAACTGACTAAAGTGATATTCCATACCATATGACACCATACTCAGCATGTAAAGCTGGGGAAAGAAGAAGAAAGGAGGGGGGACATTCCAGGTGATGGTATTTGTCTTCCCAAGTCACTGTTATGTGTGATAGAGCCCTGCTTTCCTGGAGATGGCTGAACACCTGCCTGCTGCTGGGAAGTGGTGAAGGAATTCCTTGCTTTGTATGCATGGCTTTTGCTTTACCTATTAAACTGTCTTTATATCAACTCACAGTTTTTCTCACTTTTCCTCTTCTAATTCTCTCCCCCATCCCACCAGGAAGGAGTGAGCAACAGGCTGTGTGATGCTCAGTGGCTGTCTCGGGTTAAACCATGACAGAGTGTTCGTTGTCAGTTCAATTTGGTCTCTCCATTGAGTCCCCATGACAAGATAAACCAAGTCAGTAAAGCAAGTAAGAACCAGGTGTGGACCAGGTTAGAAACTCAGGAATTCCAGGAGAAGAGGAGCAGGATTTGCACATTGTTTAAAGTGAGGGATGGAAACAATCAACTCTTTGATGTGTGTTTTAATACTTTGTGCTTCATTTGAAAGGAAAAGCACTTGAAAATGTATCCTAAAAATTCTAGCAGCAGACTCATCAGAGATAAGCATCACTTGTTAAGCTGATAATGTTCTTCCTCCCTCCAGGAGCTTTGTGGTCACAGACTCCTGAGAACAAAGCACTATTGTATTTAGTGTATGAGTCACCTGGAGCCCTGCCAGGCTTGCTAGATGAAGAGGCTTATCATGTCCCCTGTGCTTTCAATTGACCTGTTGATTGTTGATATAGGGAATGGTGTTTAAGGCAGTCTGAAGATAGTGTGGTAGTGTGGACTTCATACAGAAATTCTAAATATAATCCAATCTGTTCAAGTCAGTGAGAGGTATGGTATTGATTAGAGAAGGACAGGTCTCTTCACCTATTCTGAATAAGACAGAATAGTGTAATGAATGTGATGGAAAGATGTCCACTTTCTTCTGACATAATACATTGCCTTAACATATCATTGGCTTATTCCCAGATTTCCTTTCAGAGCCAGTTTCCCCTCAGGAAAGAAGGACTCCCACACTAATTGTAGTCTCATTTCTAGTGAGTTGTGATGTTAGCAGAAGCTCTGCTTCATTATTTCCCCCTCATATGACCTGAAAATGTACAGAAAATTGTGGCCTGATCATGGGGCATTCACATGGCAGCAGGTATATCAATTGCCCCAGCTGTTGTACTGTGGCAGTGCACCCCCTGACTACTTGCACGGAGCTTGCACAAAAGACAGGCCCTGCAGCAGCACCTGATAAGCACCAGGAGCTACCTGCACCCCCCGGGGCTATTGGTGCCTCGGAGTCTAGAATTCGTTAGCTGCATCCTGCCTGTGTTGCCTGAAAGTGACCACAGCTTACACTCGACCAGGGTACAAACGGGGCCCTGCCGGAGAACCAGTTGGAGTTGGTTCTCCTCGGAGCAGCAGGTAGTGCGGTTGGAGACTCTCCCCTCAGGTTGGGACGCCGTCCGAGTGTACCTCCCTGGGATTGAGTGATCCCTACCCCGGCGTTGGTGAGCGACCCTCTCGGTATCACTAGGTGAGAGATTCTCCCTTTCGATCAGGGAGCTGTGCACATTTTGGGTCATCCTTCCTTAGAGTGTGTTCTTTAGTGTTCAGGGGTCTGTTGTGCAGTAATAATTCCCAACTGACATCCGGACCTGTACAGCCGGAGCGCCAGGCACATTTGTTCGCAATAAATCCACGTTTTCTCGGATAGCTGCTGCTGTCTGTTCTGTGGGTGCCTCCACGACATGTACAGTCTTTGATACCGTCAGGTTGAATCCTTTAAGACATTTACAGCTAAATTACCACATGTGTAATATAGAAACTTTGTATAAAAATTACTAACTCATATCCAGTGCTTGATGATGATTTTTTTCAGGAATGACACATGTATTTCTCATCTTCCTAGAAGGCATAGGGGAAAGCAGGAGGTGAATATAACGGTATATCCTTGACAGTCTCGTACTGAGCAAATGTCTCAAGTACAGGATGAAAGCTAGGTGAAAGCATCTGATGCAATACACTAAGCAGGTTGCTATAGCTCTTCAGCAAGCCATACCAACTGTAGGATGAAAGCTCCAAAGTGCCTGTGCCAGCGCCAGTGGCACTGGCTACTTTAAAGCCTGTGGTCTTGTGGCCTTTTTTCAGTGACAGATAAACTGCAGCCATGCACAAGTACCCATATTCTTTGCTTAGGGCAGCCACACATTCCTCACCTCTTGTTGCAAGTGTTGCATGACTGGGAGTAAATTGGGGATGTGACCAATGTTCAGGATTGTGCCACTTGTTCTGAGACCCCATACACAGCCACATGCTCCAGCAGGTGATGCTGGGCATAGATGGCTGGGCCAAGTGCAAGCTGACAAGTGCAGATTGGCCATTGCCATAGGCAGCAGACTGTCACCCGTGAGGTATGTTGAGGCAGACCACAGCCCATTCTGCTTAAGTGATAAGCAGATGCACTTGAGTTTGGATTTCATCATGCTACTTCTTTCATGTGCTTCTGCAGGTCATTGACTTGGTATTCATATTTCCCCATCCTGAGAAAGCTGATTACTAACCTTTTCCCACTTATTTAATCTGTACTGTGAGGACAGAACGTGTTTCATTTGTAGATTCTTTTTTTTTTTTTTTTTTTTTTTAATGCTGTTAAATGCAAGCTACAGATGTGGAGGCATTTTTTCTTCCTTTAGGGAAAGAGCAAGCTTTGAAACTCTTGGCTTTTTTTTGTTTCTTAAAAACTCAGAAAATGTTGCCCTTTCTTTCCAAAATTAAGTTTTATAAAATCAAGACTGTGAATTAAAAATAAAATTCCTGTTAACCATTGAAAGAAACTGATCTTCCTATCCATGTAAAATACGCTTTGTTGTATCAATATGGTTATACAGTTCAGCTTTTATGCTTAATTGAGGGGTTTCTGGCACATGTCAGATTATAGAAAGCGAGTGAGAGAAAGCTATTAGGTCAGTGGGTTTAGATTTCCACATTCCGGATTATTTTAAGAAGCAGTCACTCAGCAGAAAGAAGAAAAACTTACTGGGACCATTGTTAGATAAGCTGTTGAAGGAACAAGGGGAATTCACATTTTACTGCAGTCTTATAGACATCCCTGGGCAATACTCACAATATCTGATTGTTTCAGTAAGAACATCTCACCCAATCAGAGTAGTGATGGTGAGAACCCAGTTGCATGCCACCTCGTATGAGCTGTTTGAACCATGGAGCTGCAGTTATGATTGTTTTTATTGTTTTCTGTTTCCAGAAAATTTGGAATCAGCTCATTGACTGTGCAATGACAAAAACCCAACTGAAAAAATAGGCAGCAGATCAATAAATAGCAACAACTGACCTCATAGAGCTTCTCTTTCGTTATTTTCCAGTTTACTCCCCTGAAACATGTAGGTTTGAATTACCTCTGGCAAAGGAACAAATGTGCCAATGACTAAGATATTTTGTAAAAAGTATTCACTCTAAGTGCTGTCACCAGTTGTAGATGTATTTATGACCCAGGACCTCCAAATCACATGACACTCAAATGGAATTGGCGTTCAACTACTTCTTCTTCCAAGCACTATTTTTTGATTGAATTAGATATCTCCTTAGTCATCCTGCTGCTGTGGATTTCATCCCCAAGTGTCTGAACAGGGCCGTATTGCTTAGCGGGACCTATATGTCTGCATAAGGCATCTGGACTCTACTTTTGGAAACATGAGGAAAAGTTGGACACTCTCAGGCCAGAATTCCCCTGTTAGGATTTAGGTCATGTTTAGGTCCCTAAATTCTGGTGAAACAGCAAGAAGAGAGAATAAAATATTCAAGAAATGTCCAGCTGTCAGCATTCAAACGCAGAAAATTAAATGTCTCCTTACTGGGGTCCCAGGTGACTGACAGAATGGACACAAACCGAAAGGTTGAAAGCCCAGACTCTAGAGATGTAGGTATTAAAACTGTGATTTGCAGCAGCCTGTCGGGAGCAAGCAGAAGTTGAGGGAGCTCTGTGATGCCCTGGTGTTTCTCCAGGCTCAGGTGTGGCAGTCAAACAGACATATTTCTGCATGATCAGAAGTTTGTTTATAGTCTGCCTATGTAACTCCAAATCCTTGTGCTGAGCAGTTGGACAAGACTTCCACTTTGATTTCTGGGTTCAGTGTCAGCGAGTTTACTTGAGGAACATCTTTCAAGGCTTCGCTTGGGCTGCAGATTTGAAAAAAAGTGTATGGAAAAAAAACAAAAGCAAGATTCCTTGACAAGGTAAAACTTCTCTGACAGATATGTAAATATATATATATATATATATGAACACTTTGAAAAGTGTTACACCACATTTAGAGCGAGGCAAGTCTCTTATGTGAGCTACAGTTATAATATAACTGGAGGAATCCACTGTCCTCTGGCAGGCCAGAGTAAATAGAGTTAACACAGAATTTTAGCCTATGCAATGAGATGCCTATGCTCTAACACACAAAGCAGCGTTTGCCTTGGTTTTCGCATCCAGGTTGTATCATTTCCTTGTTTACTGTGAGCCTGAGCAAGCTTGAACTCCACCAAACCCTCTTAGCTTGGCACTATGATTTCTATTTGGAGTACCTGCTTTAGTCCAGGGTAGATTGGGATTGTGTTCCTTGTTTATGGTAGAGTCTCAGTGCCCGGTGTCTTGGGTTATGGTTTTTACCACATTTGCTTTGCTGCCCAGACTACTTGCAATTGCAAACTTGACTTTTAACATAATTAGTGACAAAGATCTGCTTTTTAATGTCAAAAGATTTCTTGGCTGCTTTTCTGAACCTTCTTGTTCCCAGTGTTTGGAGCCTGCACGGAGCCTGAAAGCCCATTACTGGATGTCATCAGTGAAATAAGATGTCCAAAAAACCTGCTGATCTGTCATTTACTGCAACTGGAAACCACTTAATTAATATACTGCTTTTATGTATTTAGCAATTAAAGTTTAATTAATTCCTCTTCCTTGTGAATTTACAGAAGGGGTATCTACTCCAAGAAATGCTTTACTTATTGTTTTAAAGGCATTTAGAATTTGTTTTATGAGAACTAAAACATTCTCTTCATACGCTTCCCTTTTCTCCTTCCAGCTAGCTCATGAACTAAGAACTGAATCAGTAGAAATTATGCTCAGAGCTGATGGCTCATCTATTTCCTTTCTTTGGCTGCTTTTACAAGTAGGCAAAGAAGGTGCTGACTTGGCAGGCTTCAGAGCCAAGACTTTTTAAGACCAGCTAGTGATTTGGAGTTCTTATGTTTTATATGCCTGGCTTGAAACACTGTAGAGGCAATTGATTTTCAGAGGAATGGCACTCAGCACTTTGTAGAAATCCAAGCCCTTTCTAGCACTTTCAGAATGCTTTTTAAAATCTGGGTCCAGGTCTTTGAGTTCAGGGTCCGACAGTGAAAATCCAGGTGCAGTTTTACTCCAGTGCCTCTGAGGGTTTGGACTGCCAGGATCCTTTGGAGGAGGGAGGTTTTCTTCGGATGTCTCTTTCCACCTTCTCATGTTCCTTTTGCTTCCTGCTCTGTTTAAGAGCTGGGAGGAATTGACACAGCTTTCGTATCTCTAGATAAAATTAAAATCCATGATACATGCTGCTTTGGACCTCTGGAAGTAAGTACTTTGGAATTCTGTTTAAGGCCACAGGTCATTTGGGTGGATGGAACACAGAATGACAGAGTACTTTGAATTTTTCAAATTTGTTGTCTTGGTTAGAATTATAGATAGATTCATAGGAGACGAGGAGTTCTAATTTATAGCCAGTGCCTGCTTCAAGTCACAAGTCAGAGCACACGAAGCATTGAAAGCAAGGCCACAAAACCAAAGGGGTAAATATGTACACGCTCTCTCCTGGGACACAGCAATTTGTCAAGCAGAGCAGGCAGTGAAACATGAGTGCTTTCTGCCTTGCTTCCTGGGTCATCAGGAAACACAGTGGTTGACTTCTCTGGTTTTCAGCAAGAGAGGGCTACAAATGTTGGCTGCAGTGTGGGAATAGCCAGGGAGGGATAAAGCTGTAGATGTTTATGTGCCAACACTTTCTAACCAAATGAAAGCACCGAGGGAAGAGCAGTACCTACAAAGAAGAGATTTTTTTTTTTTTTCCAGAATACATAAAAAGTGAAGAAAACATTTCACCAAGCAAAAATGCCTCCATTTTTATCAGCAGGGACTATTCTGTAGTCTCTGAGCAGGACTTAGCCTGGACTGTGTCAAGTAGAATGGGCTGAAGCTGAACCATACAACATAAATGGAGTAAGATTAAAAAAAAGTCTTTTTTTTTTTTTTTTTCTGCAGATTAAGACTCAGTTGACCTTAAACCAGCAGGTTAAGCTGTTGGCCTAAAATTGACAGGTGTGCTGGGCTATCCAAAGCCGAGTAACAGGATCCATAGACTGTTCTGAGTGGGTTAACACCTCAAAAAAATCTTAATATTAATTTTATCGTTCTCCTAAACAACCTGACAGTGCAAAATGGGAGAGGATATTGGGGCAGAAATTAAAAGCATTACATTAATGATCTGCCTATAAAATTAGGTAAATGCACAATCATTTTAAGAAGAAATGTAGTAGAGGAAGTGAATAGTGTGATGCATTCCTATTCTAAATTTCAAGGGTAAATAATTATTCTGATTTGCTTTTCTCACTGAACTACTTTCCTTTTCTGTTATAATTATCACACCCACATGTACAAATTTGGACAGAATTTAAAAGAAAAAAAATAGGTGCAAGACTTCATAGGGCAATTTGTATGCCAATTAACTCCATTTAAAACAATCTCCCAAAAATACTATTCTGAGGGACTTGACTTAATCAGACAAGCAGGGCCAGGACAAGGAACATCTAAACATCCGGTAAGTTTTCTTTAACTCTCCATAAGCACTAGTTTTCTCTCCTTCTCTCTGCTCCACTGCCATCTTAAGAACCACCTTTGAGAATTTTAAGATTAGGTATTTCCCCCATGTGTGGAAATGGAGTCTTTTCATTAAAATATAAATGTGAATAATATTTATCCCACTAATATGAAATAATCTCCTTAAAACTGCAGCATTGTGAAACTTTAAGTAGGTAGAGAAGACAGCTTAAGTGTTTTCTTTGGAATTGAGCTGCTAATCCCATGCCATACAGAGTCAAAACCTGACAGAGAGGAGAATAGGAGACAAACCAGAGCAAATCCTGAAAGAGCCTGTTACTTATAACTATAGTGAGCTTGTGCTAATTTATTATCAAAGAAGCTATTGCTTTTGGGCAAGAAAAAAATTAGTATATGAAACTAATTGATTGTCCTCCAATATGATTATAATTATACATAGTTATTATTACATATAGTATGCTGTCCAGTTGCTCTTCTACCATTTACTTTGGCCTTTTGTTACACAAAGCTATCTTGGCTGTAAGTCTGTAAGACAAAAGAACAAGGGCTTTTTAAAAGTTTTATTTTCCTGTCTCAAAAAAAAAAAAAAAAATTCAGTGTAAAATCCTATAATATTGCTTACTCTGAAGAAATACAAGACTATAAACTAACCTTATAGAGTTTTTAATGATGCCCTCCATAAGAATGTCTTTGATTAGAAACATCCAGTACCTTTTAAAGTATCAAAGCTAGTATAAAAAACTAAACAAAACACCAGGCATTTTGAAATAAATTAAAATAGATACTCATCAATTTCATTGAAACCTTTACAGGGAAACCATATACAAAGGTCTCTTCTACTCAGCACTGAAGCATTTGCCTCACCCGTCAAGTGGCAAAAAGCATGCCAATGGTTGTTTTGCTTGTCTCAGGAAAAAATTATTCTGGATGTATATTCACATTCAAAAACATTTTTGCCCCAAATGCCGAACTAACCACCCGAATTTCAGAAAGAAATGTTTAGTTGCCAGCTCTTTCTGTACCAAAATTAGTAGGCATACTGCACTGCTCAGACAAAGCAAAGGGAAAGATCAATATCATGGATATCACGAAAAGTATCTGTGCTCTGTTGGTTTTAGGAGTGTTAAGCCATGTTAATTGTAAGGAATAATAATTATCTCTACCTCCTTAACTGGCTAATTTAATGCTCTCCATCACAGCATTACTCAAATGTGTGGTTCATATATATTGTGGCTGAGAACGTTTCTTGAGAAAGAGTTGAAAACAATGGACGGTGAAGATTATATAATCGAGATGAGGAAGAGGAGGAAGGAAAGGAAAACAACTTCACTTAATTAGGGTAAAGTAAATTTTGGATTTAAAACAATTTTTGCCAAATTCATAACCTCAAAAATAATAGTTATGCTCACGAGACTTTTCATAGACATATCCTGTGGTAGATATATCTTCAACATATGTCAGAGGTTGTTAGTACCTCAGAACAATAATGAAGTGGTTTTTTAATTCTATGAAATTTGTTTTCGGTAAGTTAGCAACAATTCTGCATATCTTACACAATTTGAAAAGCTACATGTAAGTAAATAAAACTGGAACAAACAAGGGCATTTTAGGGCCATCTTCTCTTCAAAAGAACTCATCCTCTTGATTTGATGAAATCAAGACCAAACAGGCTTGTATATAATAACAACAATTAAAACTTTGTAAAATAGCCATGAATCCATCATCACTTTGACATATAAGCAACATATGACTGTCTTTAGTAGACATAAAAATGTTAGAAAAATAGATTATCAAATAATTCTACTGTGTTTTTTCTCACAAAAGATAAATTAAACCTGTGAAATAACTAGCAAGTATCTAATCTATATGTCATAAATATAATTCGAATATGATGTTAACGTTACAAGGATTGCATCGGTAACATAATGGCTTGCTGCTGTCTGGCAAATCAACTAACTCCACCCAAAATTTCTGTCAAAGACTTCTCGTACCTTGGAGAGAAGATATTCAATGGCTGATCTGATTAGAAGCAAGCACCAGGCCTAAGATTGGAGCAATATCTGTGTTTAAAGTGTTTGTTTTATACTGTGCCAGGACTGAAATTCAATTGCAAAGGTTCAAATGTGTAGTTTTTTGAGCTATCCCATGAGTACCTGCAAGGAGAATGTTTGAGCTCATATTTTGGTCATAGATACAAGAACAGTGTCCATCAGTCTGCAGTGAGCATGTACATAAGAGTGTTTTTACAGTTATTAGCTGTCAATATCTACTGAACCGGTAGACAGACAGGATGTGAAAGTCTGCGCTACCCCAAGAATATTGTGGATGTGGCTTAAATGCCCAAGCAATAAGAACCTGAAGATTGTCAATGTGAATGAATGCAGAGAAAACAGAGGTGTGGCAGCACAACGTAACTCTCTTAGCCTGCGTTTCAAGAAATTTATATGTATCCAAGTAGACTTACAGCTTCTATTTTGTTCTCAGGTCTAAGTATAACCAATAAACACTATTAAAATTAAACCACTTATTTGCCAAATGCTAGTCATGGGACTGTGAAGCAAAATATGCAACTGATATCACTGTCAGAGGTGTTCAAATAACAGAAAATATTATAAAAATGTTGACATTTTAATAAATGGTAAAATCTAAATACTGAATTTATTTTAGAAAATTTGTCTTTAGCAGGTCCCACTTGTTTTCAGTCTTTGTCATTTTCCTTTTTGTGCTGGAGTCCTTGTCTATCACTTATTTCCTATCCTATTGTAGTCTTCCCATTGGCTGAGGTAAGACTCAAGTCCTGTTCATAGCGCATGAAGAGACATGCAGTTTGAGGTGATCACTTCATAGCAGAGAAGACAGGCAGTAGGTAGATGAACGACAATTTACACGAAGTAGCATGGTTTCCCTTCTGAAACAGAATTTCGAGGATCGGGAATTGTATTTTCCTTTTTTTATTTTTTAATTAAAGAAAAAACTCTGGTTTGTATTTTTAATTACGTTCAAAATTCTGAGAAAACCAGAAACTTCTGAAACTATCCAATTCAGTAGAAAATCTTATGGCATAAGATTCGGTCAAAAGTTTTGCTGTGTTCAATGTTTAAAATGTTCAGCAGCCCTGTAGCTGAATAATTCAATTGTAAAACTTCATTTTTTGGTCACAAAGTTTTTAAAGTCTGTCGTGTAGCCAAGCATCCAACATGTTACCATGCAAATTTAATGATCAATCACAAGATGGTAACACAAAGTCATCAGAAAGATCATTGAATTATCGTTCATTGAAGAAACCAAAAATGTAATTGATTTGTGTGAACCCATCTGGTAAGCAACAACAACCACAGAAGGATATAAAATTCCCAGCTAGTACTGCAAAAGAATAATTCAGCCTGTGTTTGTACAAAATATATGTAAGGCTGAAGAAAACGAGGAAGAAAAATAAGGAAATGAATGCCCACCCCTTCAGTGCTGGCTGACCAGTGGCTAAACCTGGGCATTTGTTCTGATGAGCGCTGCATTCAGAAGAGTGATATGTACAGCAGCCTTCGTTGCTTGTATTTCATCAAGTAAATACTGCAGCCGGTATAATCAGCAGAATTAATTCAGTTAGACTGTCTAAGAGGCTGCCAAAAACCTGTGGTTGATGGTTCACTCTTTGCTAGCGTTTCCAGCAAGCATGTCACTGGTGCTAAGTGGCTTGGGGGCTGCTGCTGCTGCTGCTGCATGAGAAGCCGTAAGAATATGCTGAGCTTTGTAAATGTGTCCATTTTATACAGTCCATGAAACTCACACTAATTGATCTGCAAGGAAAAGCAGCTCCCTGTTCCATTACCGTGTCTTCCAAGTGCCTTTTAGGAACCAGCAAAATCGATTCGTTTCTGTAAATAAAATGTGAACTAGATCTGTGTGGTTATAAATTTGATAAAAAGCTGGCAAATGTAAACAAATAACACTTTAATAAAATTCTTATCTGTATATCAGTAATTATTTCCACATGGCCACATTTAACGTGAAAGAAAATAACATACCTGTGAAAAAATACTTCATAATTTACTATTACAAGAGGTTTTTGCCTCTATCGTTTACTGTTTCCTAAATGCATTTTAATGTTGTTACTTTAATTATACTTTAGACATGTTGAAAAAAGACCTGAGAACATGCCTGAGCACGTTCATAGACAGTCACTCAATGGCTGCAAATGCGAGCAAAAGCAGATGGGTTTATGCTATCCTAGGCTACGATGAGGTGGTTCCATCTGAGCTTGGCTCTGCTCTCCAAGTCCAGCACTCAGCAAAAGAGCTGTAGCTTTACTGTCTATGGTCCACGTTTTCTGTAGAAGTTTAGTCCTTGTAGACTGGAGACTTGCCCCATTTTTCTAAGCCCGAAGTTAGTCAGGGTTCAAACAACTTTCCATGTAATACTATCAATAAGCTCCCCTGTGGCGTTCAGGCAGCCTGTGGGGTGTGTGTTGCTTGGTTCTACCAGTCCCTGGAGCAGACCACTAGCTATGGTGACCAGTTGATTGCCTCTGGCTGTTCCAGCTCTTGTGGTCACATTGATTCAACACTGCTTTTGACTCTTCTTTCTTGACTTTGCAAGAGATGTTGTCATTCATCTCTAGAATTTCTAGCCAAAAGATGAATGTCTTGCAACCATGAAGCAACCTATTATGACACAACCGTTCCTTGTTTCTTTATTACCCATCATGAAGTACTGTTGGCTCTCAGAAATGAAAAATCCTGTCAGGCAGTTTTATTTTAGTTTCTCTTATCTATTTTTTCACTCTGCAAGTCCCCAGTGACTATTCCAGTTTAACATTCAATTTGCATCCATCTGCAGATGAAGAAAAACTTATCTCTGTATTTTCAGTATATGATAAGTCTGCCAGGTGCCTTTTGACCATGGCACTAATCAGTTTATGGGAATTTTCAGCTAAGGCTGGCCTCTCACAGATGAAGTTATACAGGTTTTATGTAAATGGATGAAGGCCAAAACCAACTCCTTTCTTTGGGCAAGTGGCATTTTGGTTCTGCTCACACCCACTAACGTACAAGCCACCAATCTGCAATGTTGACTGTATTTTGTTAAGACATTGACTCCAAACTGCCCCTTGAACAGTCTACAGCCAGTGTAATTCTGTGCTTTCTGTTACAGTACCTCAGCAGAGTTAAAACCCCAAGCTCTTATTAAGACTTAGAACCCATGAATACTGAACAGTTTTACAGTGAGGTTTTTAAGGCACTATGGTTAGCTACATCACAGACAAATAACTTGCCGGCTTCATTTCTATCCCGTGACATTTAATTTGCAATACACAATATCTAAATGTGTTTAATCAGTGTGGGTCTGACAATTTTAGAACTGGCATCTCAGTATTTCTCACCTTTTCAAAATGACCGGTTGCTATTTTTCTCTTTTCCCAAGGGGCAAAGCAGGTTATTTCTGTATTCAGCATGCTCAATCCATACTACCAGGCTGATGAATTTTTCGGTGAAATAAATGGACCCAAATGGTAGTCCCTAGAAATGGTGCTTTTCCAAAAAAGTTAACAAAAAGGCATTCATAATTCATATATAATTCAACCTGTACTCTGGTTTCTTAAGGTAACCAACCAGAGCGGTGGCAATAATTTAGGCAGCATAAATAGAACCAGCTAACTCCCCAGTAATTTTTCTCCTGTAAGTAACGTAGAGATATAGGATAAAATAGGTTGTAATGCTATTTGGTTTTGGCCAAATCCCAGCATTAGGAATTGTTCTCTTTTTTACGTTATCTTTCTTGGAATAAAGGAAAAAGAAGCAGGGGAAGTTTTATAAAGGCATAAATTATGAATCTGTGGTAGGACTGTAGTTCTCCTGGTAATTAGTCCTTTGAAAATTCACCTACCTCCTGAAGAACATGAACTGCCCTTCCAGAAGTGCACCTTCTTAACAAAAAGAGCAGGCAGTGACACTGGAACCTGGTAAAGTTCTGTTTCTCTGAGAATGCTACAAATCTAATGTCTGTCTAGTCTTCTGCCTCATTGTCTATACTGCAGAGAAACTACAGTACAATGTTTGTTTTATCTTATCACCCTGCAATATCAATAAATTATCTGCAAATTTTATCTTCTACTTACAGAGCCATTTTTGGCACCATGGACAGCCTTTATATTTATGATCAGCGTAAGTTAGTGAATGTTTCACTTGATTTTATACTAATATTTGTATCATGCCCTGAAGAAACACTTTCTATTGCTCCTGTGAAGAATCCTTCACTCATTGTTTGTGCATCCTACACTCTGTTTGTAAACACTTGCAAAGCAGTGAAGCATATTTCTTGTTTTGGCATCTTTTTTTCATACGATGCACGCAGGGTTGGCATATGCTGTGTATATGGTTTTCTACAGTCCTCTGTGGGGACTGTTTTCAGCCTTGCTGCCATGTGCCTACTTTATTTGTAGTCATCTTGTTTATTGTGGTCTTCCAAAGCCTTGTGAGGCTCTGGGCAGGTCGGGTGGGCTCAGAATTTCCTCAGTGAGGACATGATGCTGGAGTCGGAAATCAGGGCCAGTGCCAGGGGGTGGTGACCTGGTGATGGAGCTCTGTCTCCCAGGTAGATATTGCAGATGTGATACTCCTGATGCCTGCTGAATTAGAGCACTAATAATTCCCATCAGCAGCAGTCTGCCTTCCTTTTCTTGCCAAATTCTAATGGCTTACTAAGTGATTATTTCTGAGTCTTCCAACAGTTTATTTGGAGGGGTCTTCCCTGGTCAAGTGAGAGCTCTGCAGTCAAGATATCTACAATAGTTTTAGTAATTTAGACTGTGTAATCAATTAAAGAAAATAGGTACTTCTAGGGAATATTTCAACTTACCCTAAACTCCATTTCTAAAATAGAATAATCATGTTCCAGAAGATCATATTCATCTCCAGTGGCTATAGAGGAGTGTGTTCAAATTGTTCAAGGAAACAGCAACACCTTCGGTATCTGGAAACAAACAAGGTTTATTATTATCCCTTAAATCTGCCAGGATTTCTGTGAAGGACTCAGCAAAATCTACTGTTTAGCCTTATATCAATAATGAATTCTTCCATGTTTTCTCTTCTCTCAAGTCTTTCATATTTCAATTTTTTTGGTATAGATTGGAAAATCCACAGGTTTTGTATTATAAGTAGCTTCCATACCTGCTTTAGATGGAAACAGTTAAACATATGAGTGTCAGGACCAGATATATAGAAATAAAATTATTTTCGCCCTACCTTCAGTTTTGATGACACCTGTGATTTGAAGGTGCAGTGTTTGCTTCACACATCAGAGAGTACTTTTGTTGTATCTCTACTATGCCTGGTGTTCAGTGATCAGCTAGTGCCTAAGAGATCTGCAGCAAATACGTTGTTCTTGATGTGGCCCAACTAAACGGGCATGACAACAGTAAGAGCTATACTGTCTCTGGGTAAAAAAACCAAACAGACTTTGGTCCATTTGCTTACCTGTACAATTGCCAGTCTGGTCCTAAGGCTTTACAGGAGGGGTCACCACAGAGTTTGTAATGACTTCAGTGTAAATTAACTTGTTGGGGGAGCTGTGAAGGTGCCGAGACCCTTCCCTGATGAGTGGAATAAAGGGCTTCCTGCCCAGAGAAAGGGAACGTAAAAAGGGTTGCCCCTTCTTTTTTCCTGCTGTACCAGCAACAGAACAGCAATATTTTAACTACCTAGAGCACAAGCAGTCCAACTCGCTTCTTTCTCTGCTGGAAACATGACAAGAAACGGGGAAGAATGCTCTAGAATACAAAATGAGACAGATGGTCTGTTAAAAAAAATTAGCAGCAGCAAATCTCTCTGAGAGGCAGTTGCGGTCTACAAAAAAACCTGAAAGAACCAGAGGAAGCGAAATTACTGCTGCTGTTCCAATTTTATGTGTGCGCAGTTGGGTGGGCCTTCAAAATAGAAGGCCAGAGTTTTCCCTGCATTTATTTAGGTAGAGATGCCAACAGTGAATTTAGCAATCAATCAGCAGTCACTGCAAGCCAGTCTAAATGTAATGTTTGTATTGAATTTTCTGTGGGAGGCAGAGGTAAGATGAGGTTGAGAGTTTTCTCTCTCCCTTTTTCTTGTTTCTAATTTAACTGTTGGAAGACTCAACATGAAGAAGACTCTCATCACTGAATAAGGCAGATGTGATGCTTAGAAGCAGAAAAGTATTAAAGCTATTGTATTGTGCAAGCAACTGATGAGGATTTTCTCTTTGGCTTGTGGCTAAATGCTGAGACAGGGAGTATTTCCCCACTTCTGCAGAAATTCCAAGGCCCAATTTCATCTCTGTGTTTTAATTCCATTCGTTATAAGCATGATAACAGGAGCAGCAGTCTCTCATAGGGGGAAAAAATGTTGAATTCTGTGCCAATGGTATTTACTTCATTGTAATGAGGTGAATCATGGCAGTTGTACTGGATATAAAGCATGGCATGGGCGGCAAGGCTATCATCAATGCTTGCAAAGAGGCCACCTTCTAAATCAGTGGCAAATGGTTAGAATGAGAGCTTTGTGGCACAGACCAGAAAAGGTGGCACTGGCCACTAGGACAGCATGAACAGTATTGGAGTACAGCAGATGAATAGAAAAGATTTGGGAATTTAGTTACTGGTGGATGGAGAAGGAACTTTGTGGAAGGTGACTGACCTATCAAGTGTTCAATGAGAGCTCTTAGAGGACAGAATCAAGCCCTTTTTTTCAAATTCAGGATACAACTGAGAAGGTAGAGCCTGTGCTCAAACCACAGATACCATAGTAACCTGCTACGATGATGACTGAAGCACTCAGCAAAAGTCAGTATGTCCAAGCATTTGATCTGCCTAGCCAAGGTGGAGAGGACAACCTTCTTATTGTCTTATACAAGAACTCCAGTTGCATGTGCATGGTATCTTGGTTCTGGGGCCTTTATTTTTTTTCCTTTCAATAGAAATCTAACCAATCTCACAAAGACCGTCTGTTTCTAGAGGAAGACAAGCAGGTGGGAAATGCCTGCAATTCCCTTTGAACTTCACGGATTAAAAAGAAATCACTGCTTCAAATTACAACACTGTCACACAAATTGATCCTCAAAAACACAGCACCGTGTGTGGAATAACCGTGTACCTTAACTGAGAAACCTTCAACTGGAGAGGAAGAATTTGGGACATTAAAGATAAATCTCACAACAGTGAAGGCCAGGAAGACAATACACAGGAAACTCAAGATGGAAAGAAGTGAAACAAATTGTGGAGATGCAGTGCAACTCATGGTGTTTTAGTTACATTTGCTGACTGACCACCAAATCAATTCACAGTGTATTTGTACTTACATGAGGCAAAACACCAGATTCTCACCACCTGAAACCTGATATGGAAAACCGCTCCTTAGAAAGTGCCTTGTCTTTCTGGGGATTTTAAAATTCATACATATTCCTGGCATCAGCATGCTTGCCAAAGAAACTGCATTTTCTTGGACAAGTATCACTTTATAGTCTTCAATACAAATACTGGGGTCAGGTCATTCTGTGCCTGATCTTTATTCTTTACTCTGCTGTACCATGCACTGAGGAAACTAGAAGCAATAACTTTGAAATCTATTAAGTAGCGTTTTCTCTGGAAATGCTGACTTAGATTTATGTAGAAAGGGCAGAGAACCAACAAAAGATGCCACAGAGTGGAGTGAGCATAGGGGCTCTGTGAAACAGGAATGGATGAAGTTAGAAAGCTGATACAAAATACTGTTTTTCTCTTTCACTATCCTTTAAGAATGGCAGGGGGACAAAGCCACTCAAGAAGAAAAAGGGATCAAGTACTCTGTCATCTCTCAAATGCTGGCCCTGGGAGACAGGAAGCCAGGGCTGGAGTTTCTGCCCATTAGCCGTGTGGTGATCAGCTCTGCCACTGTGCTGGATCTCTGACAGACTTTACAGGTAAGTCAAAGTCAAATCAGAATTGTCTTTATGAGACAAGGTCCTATAAATGTGATCTGACAATAGGACTGCATATCTATTATTGTCCATGTAAAAGAGAAACCAAACTTGACCAGCACTAGAGCAAGACATGGCTTCATTCTCGTTTGGCTCCCCCTACAAAACTTGGTGTTTCATCTTGCCATGTAAACATTGCTGTCTTCCTATCTCCTGAGATTAAATTTTGGTTTAGAATAATTTTACTGGAATCAAGCTACATAAAACTTTTAGCTGGTTTCTCTTACAAGTTTTTAACCTCTCCATTTTCATTATAGCAAGACTAAATGTGTTTTTCTAAATGAGAATTTTCTAAAGCACTGGAGCAGACTGAAACACATCTTGAGACAGAAATTAGCCATCTGAAAATGCTGATCCACGTTTCTGGCCCAGAAGGAACAATATAACAACTCTGTGCTTTCCTAATCCTGCAAGTTTCCGAGCACCAGTTCACCCCAGCACCAGTTCACAGTGCAGGGCTGATTTGATTTTCAGTGATTGCCAGCAGCCTCAAGGGGCCAGCTGCTGTAGCAGCTGGAGACCAGCCAGGAGTAAAGTGGCCCTGGCCACCATCCCCTGTGCTGATGGCAGGGGAAGAAGGCATACAAACTCCTTGAAGATTCCTAAAATGATGCAGAAACCCAGCACCTGACAGCTACTCCAGTTTTTAGGTCAGCTTTGACCCAGGGAACTGATGCAAACTGTCCTTCTGGTCTGGTGGATCTACCTCCATGCATGTATGCTTCCTTACACTTTTTTTCTCTTGTTATATTACAAGCAAAAAGTGGTTGGCTGCACCAAAAAAAAAAAAAAAAAAAGAAGAGAAAAGGATGTTTATTTATTTTCTAACATCATATGAGCTATATATGAGCTATATTGGTCAATTTAATTTAAAATTTGGAACTGTACATGGTCAACATATGAGACAAGAGGCAAAAAAAGTTCTTTTAGATTCTTGCTTGACACAAGATTTATACAGATTTTAACACCTCAGATAATCTGTAGAGAGGTTAGAGAAGATAGGACCTTGTAAATAGTGTGCATTTAGTCGTGATAATCTGGAAGAGTGCAGAGCTAGCCGTGGCGCTTATCAAAGCACAGCAGAGCCTGGTTACAGAAAACCCTCCAGCTCGCACTTATCTAATCCAGGAAATCAGAAAGGTACAGGACAGCACCCTGAAGGCTTGCTGGCTCTCAGAGAGGCAGCATGATGTGTCTGAAACTATAGTACAGGCTCAACAAAGGCCAATGCTATTCAAGTTTATTTATCACAGATCTAGCAAATCATGTATAATCCACAGGTATATTTTCTACATAGACACTGACCTGCATATCCATCTTTTTTTATGCCAGGGAATAAAGCCAGCAGAAGGGTATCTGTAGTGCTTCCTTAACAATATATGAGATTAATTTAAAGGTCAAAGTATTTTTCCTTTTGAATGCCACAATTTGGAGTAAAAATAAAAGGCCTCTTTTCTAGTAATATAGACACACCTACTCAATTATTTTCTATCTATGAACTACTAGTTCTTAGTAAAAGTGGTATTTTCAAATTATAATATTTTACAAAGTAGATATAGGTCAGTATGACAATTAACAGCGGTCTTACACCAAAACAAAATTTAAATAGGTATTCTGTTTACGTAAGTAGCTTCTTGATAGTTCACCTCATAAAATACACTATTGTAGCTAAAGGGGATGAAAGGTTTTCAAAACCTTTTTTTCCTAATTTCACCTTTTTACAATAAACCTTCCACTGGCCTCGAATAAATGGAAGGAAAGACCCCAGAATATGCCACACACAGCCCAACATCTAAGGCATTAATCTGAGATGGGGGAGATTTAAGCAATCTATAAGAAATATCTCTAATTAATGCCCAAAGACAAAAATGCAAGGGAAGATGTAGTTTTTAAAATGCTTGGTTTGTAGTTCTAGCTATACTGTAGCAACCTGCCCTTTTATTTAAAATTCTCATTTTCAGTAGAAATACAATAATCAACAGTACAGAACTATTATACAATATCAACAGTGATCTAATGTACCGTCTAAGCATCCACACATCTCTAGGTAAACTCTCCTGGAATAAAATTTTAGCTGCAAAGGTTACAGGCAAAGGGATTTGCTTGCATCTGAATTTATTTTTGTGACAGCTATTTGAATTAACCATAAAAACCCACGCCTCAATAAATAATGGAAGTATTTCTTTGTCAACAGGATATTTTCCTCCTTTTCAGACATTTACATAAATATTTTCCAAAGTAATCCACTCAAAATTTTAGGTACTATTTTGTTCAATATGCAGACTTTGATAAATACTATAAACATTCTAAAAAGTTATTCAAAAGAAGGTAATGGAATGCCAGATTTTGCACATTTTTTAAATGCGAAAGTTAAAAGATGTACTTTATTAGCCACTAGTGATACTGATGTATGCTGATTCAGGAGTTGGCCCTTTACAGGTATTTTCTGAGTGTATTTCCATAGGTTGAAAGATATTGTTAACAAATTCTTAAATGAAAAAATATCAGATTATAAGTAGGTGGCTTCGGCCCCTCACCTACAGAGAAACACAAACAAAGCAACTATAGAAAATGGGCTTTCTAATTACGTAAACACATTTCGTTGTAAAATCTAAGGCTTTGTCCACCTAGACAGATGAAATCCTGAACACCTCTGGATCCTAACATTTCTAAATACCTTTGTTGTCAGAGGAAACCTATTTCAAGTAACCCACAACCTATCAGCCTATGTGCACCTCAGAGGTTTGTGTCTACCTTTTGAAGGACACTATCCATATCCAGCACTGAAGCTTTTCTAAGTGGAGACAGGCAGCTGCAAAAATAGACTGTAAATCTGGTTTCAACCAGACTGTAAGTAGATTTAAAGGCATATTTTAAAAAGTCTTGAGAGCCTGTCTTGATTACTGTGCCAAGAATTTCTACCTTGACATTTTCACTCAGTAACTCCTTTCCCTAGTGGCCTGTCAGAAACCTCTCTGCTCCTCATCACCTTCCCTTTAATGCTTCTTAAGAAAAAACAGTGCTGGATATGAAGTCCCTGATGTATATTGCCTCCAATGAAAGGCTGGAGCAAATGGTCAAGACTTTATCTGTAGATAAAAACACAAGTATACTTTCCACATGCTGCCGTATTGATAGTGATAGGAACAAGATAAACACACGGTGCTTTAGTCTTTAATTCTGTTCTAGAAAGCAACTGCTGTGGACTGTGTTCTTCCATTCTTACCCAAAATGATCAGAAACTTCCTTTGTTATTCCTGCTCCACACTTGAGTCTTCAGTACATGGCATCTTGAAGGTACAAAACGACATTAAAAATTGGTGAACCTAGCTAAGTCACCTCTTTCTGTATCATTAGATATCAATATGCTTTCCAAAGACAGCAGTCTTCGTTATCATATGATAGAGACGTGCAGCCTCTTTAAGGTTAAAGTTATCCCTTTAAGCTCACCAAGCACAGCAGAATGAAAGCAAGGAACAGGATCTTGCAGCTCAAGTACCCCAATGAGTTATTACGTCAATGAATCCACCGTATTTTCCATAATTATTTATTACAGCTGCAAGTTTCTCATTTGAACATCTCAATTCCTGATCTTCTGAACCCAAACCCAGGACAGTGACTGTCAGCCTCTTGTATAACATTAGTATCTGTTATTAAAGAAACCATTTTGAGAGACAATTTTCCTGTGTAGATGGAGATGGAATTTTTGCAAAGCACCTAATGATGACCATCAACAGTGAAAACACATAATGACTTTTGTCTTGCTTACTAAGACTGAAATAAGAAAAGGACTTCTGGATCCCTCTTGCTGGGAATTGGGTTTGATGCCATATTTAAGCCTCTGTTATGGTTCTCTATTTGATTGTGAAGTTTGGCAAAGTTAGATTCAGCATATTCCTAAAATGCATAATTATTTTGAGCTCGATCACCTTAATAGGGCTTTGAAGGAATGATGTCAGATAACTTTGTAGTATATAGGGCCCACTTATGTTGAGTTTGTCAAAATTTAAAATAAATTAGTGTCAGTGCTGGAAGGAGACTTGCCTTCTTCCTGGAAGAGTATTTGAATTTATTTCTTTTACGTACCAAAAGAGAAAAGAAAGTGAGCACGAGAAGAGCAGTTAAGACACTCTGGGTAAACCTTGAGTACTTTGAAAATACCCCAGGTGGTTGATGGGATGTTGAAGTGTTGTTGGCTTTTTTCTAAGATAAGCATAAGATAAGCATTACTTTTGATACCCCTGCTAGTTGTTTGAAGCCCTTGCTCCTCATTCTTGCCTGAGCAGTGTTTCAGATGAACTGTTCCAGTTCCTTCCTTTGCCCTTACTGATTATCTTTTCAGGAACAAGGATTCAGGAGTGCTTTACAGCAGTGCAGGATTTATCCCAAAATAAATCACTTGCAAAGTAGGTGTATTGCATTCACAGAAGCTTTGTTTTATTTTTTGAGTTTACTGTGAGGTTTAAACATAAACATGGAGAAAACGAGTCTGGCTCTTTTCTCATCCATCTTTAATGTTTACCATTACAGCATCCATACAGCGGTTAGTGCTGTAGTGTTTTCATAGAAAAAAAATCTGCCTTAATATTTAGACAGTACAGAATAACTTACCAGTATTAATATGTGCATATTGTTTTTAGTTGTCATGATGCCAAAGAACTGTTAGTGAAAATTTATTATTGATGAAGACATTTATTACAGTAAGGATTCACTGGAGGAACAGAAACATCTGGCTTCATTCTTTATGATTTCGATTCTGATAAGGTTGTAAAGTCTAATAAAATTAATCAGTAATAAAAAGAAGCATCATAATGCATTCTGAGAGGTGGAACTTGTCTAGGGCTTCTTTCCAGTCTATTTATGGTATTAAAATGTAACAGCTGAAAGCCACAGGGAGGTGACGTTCCATTTTCCTTTAAAAAAGATTATAGGACACCCAGTCATGCTGTGGCTGCTAAGCTGTACAGCTTTTCCCAGAAAGGGATCAAGCCATTTCAAAATCTGTTAGCCCTTTTTCTCCCCTGCTGCCACCTGGGGCTTGCTTCATCTCCTCCGTGCACTGCCAGAGAAACATCTCATCTCCATCCTTCTCTTGGCTCCGTCATCGTCGTTTTTTCCTCGCTTTCCCTTTACTCCCTAACCCTATCTATGGTGAACATTCCTGTCCACTAAAGCCTTATTTTGGCTAGAGTAGGTACAGTGAGATTTTTAGGGTATTGGACTGGGGATTTTCAAGCCCATATCTGAAAAACTGTATGCATGTATGTATGCATTGTCTCCTGGATAATTCGGGTGAGTCTCTCTCTCTCAGCTGGGCATTATCTCAGGAAGGCCAGTGCAGAGCTCAGCAGGCAGAGAGGGGAGAGCGGGAATAGTAGAAGCAGGAGGCTATGGAAAATAACATTAACCATGCTTGGGCAATGGGCTGTAATTTTACCAAAATCAAGTGAGTTGTGTCTAGCACAGCTTCAGTGCCCTTGTCCTGTAGAAGGGGTAAATTTTTGATGAGTTGGGATGTGAGCCCATAAGCCTACACAGCTTTGCCATGGCGGTTTACTAGGTCAGCCCCAGAAATGGTATGACACCACGGCTCTAAATCCGCTCCAAAAACCTGGGCATAACCTTTCTCTTTGATGAGCTCCAGTCAGGGCTGCAAATATGACTAACCTGAACCACATTTTGAAGCCTAGCTCTCTTTTTAGCATGCAATTTATATGCAGACTCTTATTAAAAGTGATGCATTAAAGTTAAGGAAGCACTAAACTGTTTTGTTGAATAACAAGCTTAAAATAATTTCCTGAGTTAAGGAAAGGGGGTTAAGAATGAAGTACCCCCTTGGGCAGAAAGCGCCTGCCTGTAACTTCACCACAGAGACAGGGGAGGGCAGTCTGACAATTTCCAACATCTAAGACGTGAGTCATTTGCATAGCCTATAATGAGGAGGCTCTTTGGAAAGAGGATTCAAGTTCCATGATCTCGATGTTCTCAGAAGAATGTCTCATAGGAAATTTGTAAAGATTTTAAATATCCTTTTCCAGACTATGTGCTGCATGGGGTCGGCGAGCCTGGTGGAAAGCTTTGCTTACGCAGCAGCTGGAGGTGTCAGCTTCAAAAATGATGTTTTAGCCCAGGGGCTTAGCAATTAGACCCTAATCCATTAAGATGCTTTATTTAAGAGCTCTCCGTACCCACTCCTTGCCTGCTCCCCAGTGCAGTAGCACAGAAAGTAACAGAGCTTGCTGTAAGTAGTGTGCATTTCACCTTAATAGTATATCAAAGGAAATGAGCCCAATTCCAAGCTCCACAGAGTTAATTGAATTTCACCTTTGCAGGATTCCTCCACACTGCAATTGATTTTAACATCTCCCTTTCTTCTTTCTTAAAGTTATTAATTATTCCTGGGTTTCTTCTACATCTTATAATTAAGGCTTTATTATGATTGTTATTAGTGTTCAGAAATTTTCCAGTCCTGGTAGATTTTTTTTTTTTTTTTTTTTTGCATTGCACAGATAAAAATGAACTCTGTACCATTTCCACAAGACATGCTCTATCATAATTCATTAACTTTATCTGTCCTGTAAATAAGGGTGAACTTGTTATATTCATTTCATATTAGGGAAAAACTGCACACAATCTGATGATCAGGAAGAGACTTTTTTTTTTTTTAATAGACAGGATGAAAAATCTGGAGGAATATTTCTAAATTAAAAAGACAAATCTGATAATTTCTTTTTCTGAAGTTTGGGTTCATTCATCAAACTGTTCACAGGAGGGGAAGGGGAACCTCTGAAAAGTTATTTACTTTAGCATTTTCTGAAGAAGTATTCAGGCTTATTATATTCAAAATTCTTTTTCATGCTGAAATTTTGTATGCTATTTTAACTTTAGAAATAGAAAAAATATTCTATAAAACTTTTTTTTTTTTACAGTTAAATGAGAAAAAAATTTTTCAAGACATCAGACAACCAAAGAATTCATCAGACAACCAAAGAATTCATTTTTATCCAACTCTATCATGCAGGACTGTTTTAAGCAATGCATTTTAGATACTTCTAATATCCCATTTTTAATATGTGCCAGAAAGTTTTCATTTGAGTGGTTCTTAATCGAGCAGAATTGGCATGGCAAGTGAAACTATAGAGCTATCTCATAAGGAACATTGAGACACTGAACAACTACTTAATCATAGAATCATAGAATGCTTTGGGTTGGAAGGGACTTTAAAGCTCATCTAGTCCAACGCCCCTGCAGTGAGCAGGGACATTTTCAACTATACTAGGTTGCTTAGAGCCCAGTCCAACCTGACCTGGAACCTTTCCAGGGATGGGGCTTCTACCACCTCTCTGGGCAACCTGTGCCAGTGTTTCACCACTCTCACTGAAAAAAATTCTTTATATCTAGTCTAAATCAGTCTCTTTCACTTTAAAAGTGTGACCCCTTTTCCTATTACAACACCCCTGCTAAAAAGACTGTCCCCATCTTTCTTGTAGGCCTCCTTTAACTACTGGAAAGCTGCTATAAGGTCTCCCCAGAGCCTTCTATTCTCCAGGCTCAACAACCCCAACTCTCTCAGCCTGTCCTCACAGCAGAGCTGTTCCAGCCCTCTGATCAGTTTTGTGGTCCTCCTCTTGACCTGCTCCAACAGGTGCATGTCTTTCTTGTGCAGAGGACTCCAGAGCTGGACACAGTACTCCAGGTGAGGTCTCACCAGAGCGGAGTAAAGTGGCAGAATCACCTCCTTTGACCTGCCAGTCACAATTCTTTTGATGCAGCCCAGGATACAGTTGGCCTTCTGGGTTAGTAGCACATATTGCTGTCTCATGTCCAACTTTGCATCCACCAGTACTCCCAAGTCCTTCTCCGCAGGGCTGCTTTCAATCCCTTCATCCCCCACCCTGTATTGATATTGAGGATTGGCCCAACCCACGTGCATGTCCTTGCACTTGGCCTTGTTGAACGTCATCACGTTCACATGGTACCATTTCTTGATTTTGTCTAGGTCCCTCTGGTTGGCAACCCATCCCTCTGGTGTGTCAATGGCACCACTCAGCTTGGTGTCATCTGCAAACTTGCTGAGGGTGCACTCGATTCCACCGTCTATGTCATTGATGATGACATTAAACAGCACTGATCCCAGCGTGGAGCCCTGAGGGACACCACTTGTCATTAATCTCCATCTGGACATCAAGTTGTTGACCACTACCCTCTGGATGTGACCACACAACTGATTCCTCCTCCACCAAATGCTCCACCCATCAAACCCATACCTTCATTTAGAGAAAAGGATATTGTAGGGGAACACTGTCAAAGGCTTTACTGAAGTCCAGACAGATGACATCTGTAGCTCTTCCCTTGTCCACTGATGTAGTCACTCCATCATAGAAGGCCACTAGGTTGGTCAGGCAGGACTTGCCCTTGGTGAAGCCATGCTGGCTGTCTTGAATCACCTCCCTGTCCTCCATGTGCCTTAGCATATCTTTAGGAGGATTTGTTCCATGATCTTCTCAGGCACAGAGGTGAGGCTGACAGGTCACTAGTTCCCAGGGTCCTCCTTTCTACCCTTTTAAAAAATGGGTGCAATGTTTCCCTTTTTCCAGTCACCAAGGATGTCAGCTGGCTCCCAGGACTTTTCATATATCATGAAGAGTGGCTTTGCAGCTACATCAGCCAATTCCCTTAGGACTCTGGGATACATCTCATCAGGTACCAATGGTCAGCTAGACAAGGTCTAGGAGTATAGCTCTATGAAGATAGTTTTATTTAAGTTATTTTATCCCAGTTCAGTAATTCGATCGTGATGTTCAACAAAAAAATAAATCAACCAAAAAAAAAAAAACCCAAACCCAAACCCTGCAAAACTGATATAGGTGGGAGAAATAGGAAGATGGTGAGGTTGTACTGCTTATGAATAACACTGCCACTAAATGACACAGTCATGACCATGGCTATGACCTGCAATTCTGGTCCCCCATCTGCTTATCAAAAGAAATGTCTCAAATCCTTCCTTGAGTCTCTTTGGAGAAACAGATTGGAAATGATAAAATTGCAGCAAAAGCAGGACATTCACCAGGCAAACAAATGTCGTATCCTAAAAGCCTAAAATACAAAGATTTTACTTTAATGCCTATATTTTACTTAGTACCTAGAGAGTGTACTGAATGTGGGTAGAGAGTGTCTGTGGTTACTGCCCAGGTAACAATAGATAGTTTCCCTGGAGACCCTGCTGTTTTCTACAGCACTCCAGACAATTTGTTCTGGCTAGAGCATCATCTTTCTGCACTCCCTCCTCTTTAGGAGAAACAAATACCTGTAGCTCAGATGATAGTGACTAGAGCAGGAAAAAAACATTTACCACTCTGTCAAGCCCTCAGTGGGTAACAGAGAGGCACACACAAAAGCACTTTAATATCGTTTGCATTTTATGTCATCAAAATGGCTTTAGGGTTGAATAGATTGCACTATAGCTAAACACAGAAGTTTTTCTTTTAAAAAAAAAGTAGGGCAAGCACTGCAAAAATAATCATATTAGAAATGAAGTGAAGAGATATTTTTATTTAAGGGGGATAATTTTGACATTCTGAGCTTTTACTCTGCATTTCTTTCATGCTTTCAACTTTTGCCAAGAGGGTTAATTTTTTTTTTTCCCCTTGTGCTGTTACTTTATGCAATCTTTTGACTCAGAAACTGGACTTTAAGAAAAATGTTATGTATCACATGGCTCATAATAAAATTGAGAGAATTATTATTTTTTTATTAAAGCTTTGTAGAAATTTTTTTTGAAGGCTACTAAAAATAGCATATATTTATATGCATATATGTGCCTGTGTGCATACATATATGAATGACTAATTCTTGTCTATGTCTTTGGGGACTAAGAGTATGCTTGTTTTCTCAAAATACCCCAAATTTTCTCATTCATAGCCTAAAGACTATATTTAGAACTGTTATCCCTCGAATGCAGGGTTTTTTCAGTCAAATTCATAATTTTTCACTATTTTATTTTGTCAAAAAACTCAATCTTGTGTGCTTCCACAAAAAGTTTCTTGCATGTTTTCCTAGTTTGCTTTAGAAGTCTGAAATATAGGTCGAGTAGATGTTGTTCTATCATATCAGTTTCCAGACTCTGTAATCTTTTAATAACCTCTTCAACTGTTATCTATTCTGTTCCTAATTCCTCATTTTACTGCCTTAGTAATCTGATTCCTAGTGCAGGCAAATCTCCACCCTCCTCACTTTTTAAAGTCAATGCAACAATGACTTCTTTTCCCTTATCTTTTGCATATAATTCATCATTTCGTCTTAGCTGGATTTTTTTTATCCAAGTTTCTTCTGTGCACATTTAGAAAAAACATTACAGTAGGAGTAGCTCAAGCTGTTGTTGGCCTGCAACCCTGCCGAAACAGACTACCTGATCTCAAATACAGAGCAGGGAAAATTTAGGCTCACCTATGACTTCCTGGAGTGCCACAAGTAGTGATTTAGTAGAAAGCACTGATTCTTCTGAGTAAGTCCTAGTTCCTC
This sequence comes from Bucorvus abyssinicus, assembly GCA_009769605.1. Lineage (NCBI taxonomy): Eukaryota > Metazoa > Chordata > Aves > Bucerotiformes > Bucorvidae > Bucorvus > Bucorvus abyssinicus. Next base: position 13,019,547 of record CM020030.1, on the reverse strand, counting down.
TTTCTAGGAGCCACTGAGCTGAAAATATACCTTTTGACTGAATATCATCTTAAAGCACTAATTACTCTGTTCATTAAAGATCCCATTGCATCAGAATAGATTTGTTTGGAATTTGCTTCCTGGTTGTAATCCCCTTCCCTTTTCCTAATACAGTATTAGGAAAATACCGTAATACTGGGGTTTTTTTTCCTTAAGAATTCTTCTAATTCTAACAAACCACAAATCAGACACATTTCAGCGGTGCTCTCTGGCCTGACACAGCTGCTGTCCGCCACCCCTCAGCTAGCTTTTTCAGGGTTACATCAAATGACCCTCATGGGTCTTTACAGGTGCAAGTGCCTACACTTCTCCAGAAACCAACCACAATTACAGTCGCTGACAGTGACAGTGAAGAGAAGAGCAAGCCCAAGAGAAATTTTCCTGTGGCTAAAGTTATTGGCCCCTGGGGATCAACCCAGTGGCCAGCAAATTCGATGGGAATCACTCTACTTATAGCAAGAGGTAATATATCAAATCTATAGAGCTGTGTGAGCTCTACAGAGCTCAAATCTGTGGAGAATCAACAGCGTCCACACTTCTTGACTTGATGTAGATAGAGCAGGGGTCAGAAAGCACCTGACAGTCTTCTGCTTCAGAAAAGAAATGCTGAAATTCCCCTGAAGGCTGTGATCTCTTGGTCCTATTGCAATTCCTTGAGTGCAATTTTGCCTAATGTCTGCTGGTATTGTGTTGATCAATGCTAGAGATGTGTACAGGACAGACAAAAAGAGTTTTGCAACCTAGTAAAAAAGTAATTTCTGTGTTTTGGAAAGAACTGATGAAGGCCAGAAAAACATCTGGAAATTCTCTGGCCAAGATACTTCTCCACGTGCAGGATTTGTAATATTTTCAGAGTGAGGTCAGCTGTGATTTAGGAAAAAAAAAACCCTGATCAGGTATTGAAGGACTTTTTACACTACCGTGAAAGCTTCTGAACACTTCTAATTAACCTTGATCTTGTTTTACCTATCACAGCTTGTTCACAGAATCACAGAATCGTTTTGGTTGGAAGGGACCTTTAAGATCATTGAGTCCAACCGTTCACCCTGCACTGCCAGGGTCCCTAAACCATGTCCCTCAGCACCACACCCCACGTCTTTTAAACACCTCCAGGGATGGGGGCTCCAACACCTCCCTGGGCAACCTGTTCCAATGTTTAATGACCCTCTGTGTAAAGAAATTTTTCCTGATATCCAACCTAAATTTCCCACAGCTTTCTTTAATAACAAAAGCCCAAATACTTAAACCCAGAAGTCTTCATTTAAAGATTTTGTGCTCAGTGGTCAGTATAGCCTTCTTAGGGCTTTACTAGTTTCTTCACAGATCGAATACCACTTGCTTCCTGTAATGAAATTTACAGCAGTTTACTTGAACACATCTCTCTCAGATTAACTGAAGCCACAGAATGTGGCAAATGTGAAATAACAGCATGTCTTTATAAGCTACTTACTTGCATCTATTTAAAAATGCTACCACTGCATTCCCATTAAAAATTAGATTTCTTTCAAACAACTTACCAAGGCCCACCTCAATTTTCACACCAAAGAACTTGAAGTGTTATTACCTCCTGCATTGGATTAAATTCATCTACAAATATTGTTTAATTCTCCTCTACATTAGGTGAGAATCTGTGACAAATGTCTTTCAGCTCTGCTGAAATTCTAGTATCCATCTGTCTCCTTCTAACAACCCATATTTATTTTAACAGAGGCACGTCTCTTTTCATAATATGAAATCTGAGGCTGAGATTTCTAGCAATTCATTTTATGGGATCTATTCTATTATTCTTCACAGAATCACAGGTCTATGTGTGTATTTTTTTAGCATGTCCCAGGTTTTGTTCTCACTATTTTCCTCTGAATTTATTGACCAGTGTGGTAGATATGTCCGTGAGGTGCTTGGAGTAAAAAGCTTCTCTCAGTTATGAATTTATTTGTCCCTTACTCTGTTGGATGCTGGGGAAGCAATGCCGCAAGAAAATCTTTTGCATAGTAAAAGGCTACTTCTGTTTGCTGTCCTCAAAGGGGCAGGATTTCCAATTCATTAAATATTCACGTAGCATGTAAACAAATCGATCTCTTGGCACCAACCTTTTCCCAATTAGTTGACGTGCAGAATGAGCGGGTATTAAAATGAGATAGCAATGACTTCTGTGACAGTCAGGTTGCCCTCATCCATGACCCAACACCTAGCAGAGTCCACAGCAGCGAAGAGTTTCACTGGTGTGGCACTAGGAGGTAAGGGCTTGTGGCTGATGATATTCAAGCTTACAGGAAGACAGGGTTGGGTGTCAGCGTAATCTTCCCTTATTGAGTATCTCAGGGGGATGAGAGGTAAGGAGCTTAAAAGACGGGAAAAAAATTATCACTGCCAAGGTTTGAGAACAGCTGGAGCATTAAGGATGCAAGTGAGAGAATGCTACAATTAAGTTTGCTCATGCGACCTTAATTCACTCATTGTCCGTATGTTTCATCGCAGCCTTGAAATACTCAGTCAGAACCTATTTCCACAGGGATTTTTCCCTTTAAATGGTGTAGGATGGATCTTCTTCTTCCAGTTCATTGGCTTGCAATTTGGGTATCAGTTTTGCTGAAATGCTGAACACTCACTGTTGCAACTGGAGTTAGTGGGGTACATACTTTAAATATCGATGTACAGTGAAATCAGTGAGATACATACCTTAAATATTAATGTACAATGCCATACTGACAGCAGTGCGTAACTGCATTTCTAACCCTGAACCAATTCACCTTCTGAGATGTCCTACCTTATGGTGCCATCAACATGTACCCCACTGGTACTGTGTGAATGCAGGGTGCTTCTCCCCTTTCCTCCTCTGCTCTGCAAGTGCAATTACGAAAATTAATAATTTTGTTTTTTTCATAGCAGAGGCATATGAGAAGCACAACTGAAAGCAGCCCTTTACTCATCAGCATTTCCTCTGCGATTTTTGTTGTTCCTTTCTTAAAAAGTATATTTTTCTAGAGATTTCTTTACTGGTATGCCATTTCTGGCATAGGCAGTTCCAGACAGAAGATTACTGTATTATAACTGGCAGCTTAAGCAACTTTCCCACCAATTTTACTATGTCTTCTGGTAGGTGTATTTTCTACAAATGATTCTTCTCTCCTTATAGGGGAGTTGGCACATCTTTACAGTAGTGCTTGATTTTTTTGTGATTTCTGCCAACCCATATTTCACAGTATATAACAGCAATAAATTCTGCCTTATAATAAATGGCTGGAATCTGAATAGATGTTTTGATTTTAACCTCTACCCACATCAGCTTTAAGAAGTAACTGCTTGCCAATATAAACCACACAGTTGCTCCAGCTGTTTTCCTACTCAAATGTGGTCTAAAGATGAGTTACTCAGACAGCATTAAGAGGACAAATGATAGCCTGTTACAGAAACTACTGCATTCTGCAACAGGTTCCCTTTTGAGTGACTAGTCCCTAAAGCTGGAGCAATTATTCACTGTAAGATATATGTATAAGATATTTCTCATAAACATACTGATGTTCGCTCGTATGATCCAAGCTTTTCCATAGTCAGCTTCATTGACTTGTGATCAGCCACTGTTGCATCCTACTGATGTTGAATCCAGCTGAACAGAGATAGAAGTTGAGGAGATTAAGTGCACGTGGGCTCCCCCTCCCTCTTCACCCCAGTTGTGTTATTTCTACCTGTTCTCATCCTCTCAGATCAGCAATTCTGGAAGGAGACAGCGCCTTGTATAGGCGTAAAGGAGCACCAACTGATTACAACATGGTTTATGTGTTTAGTATCTCTAAAAATTGATCATTCCTTTATCTCTATCCTGTATTGGCTTTTGTTCCCTTCCTCTGCCCTAATACTCAGTCATGCACACGCACATACACACACACACACACACACACACACATGTGCGCACACGTGTCCCAGCCGCAAATCCTCATTGTACTCTGTAGAGTGAACTCCTCCTGTGCATATTCTCCTTGCTGGTTTTGCTCTTGACTGTAGGTTTCCCACACATTCAGAACCTCCTCTACGTACAGTAACTTTTCACCCCCAAGGCACAATCCTATGCTGTTCTTAGTGCCAGCTTCTGTGCGACTTGGGGTGGTATTTGGTGCTCCTCTGACCTCTTCCAGGCAACTTTGGCTGGTTTACTGCTGAGAGGTCCAACAGGGTTGCTACTCAGCTGTTTGCTGGCAATGCTTGGAAGCAAGAGCTGGTACTGTTATTCTTTATTACAGAACCAATTATCTTTGCTGTAAAATCAATAAAAATATGGGGCTATTTATTAAGAGACCAGGCAATGGAGATAGGATAGAACACCAGTAGTATATCCTAATACATTCCACATGCTTTTGGCTCAGATATTGTTCTTAAGAACAAGAACTCGGATATCTTCTTCTGAGTGATCTCTTTGCTTTATCATAGTAGGTATTGACTCGGATTTTACCCATCCCCCAATAAAGTTGTTGCAAAACTGTAAAATAAGTAAAGAGGAACTCTAATGTAATTGCATGTTGATTTAATCCTGTTCCCAACATGGAAATGCTAACTTCTGAAAAGCGGCTTTCAGCTGCAATCTATGGGATTTATCTCCAAATGTGCAGGAGAGGTGGGTACTGTTCATCTCATCTATTGTGCCATTTAACTCCCAGTAAGTCCTTCTTCTTCAAGCATAACTCTCTGTATAGCTGTCACAGCACTATATAACAGAGCTGTTCATTCTCTAGCTTGACTTATTTCATATGGGTTTGTTGGTAATCTGACTTAGTTGTACATGCATAAGCTCCAAATCACTTGGCATGGTCAGCTTAGCTGTCACTGCTTCCTCCCTTTTTCAGCCAGCAAGAACTGGAAATACTGAGGACTAAAGGAATATTTCACATACCTCTGTAGCCATCTGTCCACCTGAGTTAGCACTGACGGGCTCCTCAGAGAGCAAACCTCACCTGACAGAAGATTGGGATGGAAAATACAAAGGTGAAAACAGAGAGGTACTTTTCTCCTCTGCTCCACAAAGTTATATTTCCAGTAATACCTTGGCTTGATTTACTGAACTAGAATGATGAAACATTTTGCAGGTTGTAAACCTTGCAATAGTGAAATATCAATAACCCCACCAGTTGATAAAACCCACTTGTACACAGACTTTACATATACTTAGGTAATGCAGCACTTTACATGTTAAAGGAGAAAAAAAAAGGAGAATATACAAACAAGCAAAATAAAATTTAAGTTGGATAGGCTATTTTAAACTGCAGCATAATTACTCCTGTTTTCCAGTTCTCTGAGAACTATGGCAATAGACAATTGAATACATCTTTATGTTTTGCTCAATAAGTGGAATTGCTGCAGGTACTTAAGATTTTGTTATGCCCATAAAACTTCTAGTCTATTGTTCTAACTGTGACTTTTTCCAGGGAAAAGATTTCTAAAACTCAGAAGCCACACACACACACAAAAAAAATCACCCTGCAGGCATTCATACATTTAAACATAGTTATTTCCTGTATTTTAAAGAAGTGATTTCTCATCATAATTCATTACCATTCCAAGGATTTAAACAATTTTCAAAAACGTAAGTCATGTGGATGAATCTGTAAATACAAAGTCACCAAGAACTTGTTACAAATCTTGTCAGATTTGCACATGCAAAATCAGACCCTGAGCATTTTGCTGAGAGTTCAAAGCAAAGAAGCTGGAGTCTAAAAGAGGTTTTGGCTCATTAATTATTGCAGTGTTATCCTGGATTATATTGAACAATTGTCTGGGTGTCCAAGTTCTTGTATGCAGAGAGGTCTGGCATTTCAGATACGATAATTCATGTTCACATCAGTGGTAGGCATTTGCCATAGGTAGTGATGGATTTTCCACAGTACACTCAAGGTAGACGGAGTTCATAAACAGCTTCTTTACTTTGATGGCTTGTGCATGTTTGCAGATATGTGACCCTGGAGCTGATGCATACAACCAGTCATCCACTTTAAGTGAAGGATAGTGTGATAGAAAAATTTTTGTTTTGGAGATGCCACAAGGCAATTCATTTGCTGCTGAAGGACATTTCTGAGACAAGCTTATGACCCAGGTGGAAGAGGCCTTATATGCACCTGATTAAATTACCAGGTTTTGCATGAAGACTTAATATAAAAATACATTTGTACTATAGAAGATGGTTTAGTCTAAATTCTTTTGGATTCCTTAAGAAACTATAGGCAAATAACGTGATTTTTATTCATTTATCAGTTAATTTAGATTAAACATTCATTAAGCTGGGTCCTCTGTGATATTTCCAGAGCGCGCAGTTAGATGGGTTTACTGGGAGAAAGAGAATACCATCAATAAACACTAGCACAAGGACTGTCCTTTGTATTTCTAAAGTCTTCTGTCCACATGGTGGAGATAATCAATCCAGATCCTTTAAGTGCCAGCGTAATAAAGACATGATGTAATAACAATAACCTCTAGGACAGTGTGTAAATACATAGAAAGTCACCTATTCAAAACACACAGGTGGGCTGCCAACTGTTGTGAGATCTGTTTGGCTGACGTGTGCCCATTCCAGGCAACTGTCCTGGAGGTAGTGAGGAGAGTATGGGAGGGAGTATTCCCTCTCTTTATCACCTACTGTGACTGTGTCTTCTACTGTGGCCAAGGAAAGATGAAGGATCCAGCATGTATTTTTTCCCCTACATTCATTCATTACTCACAAAATCTAGCTCAGTTACTCATATTCTCATGAGACTCCCTTTCACTGAGCTGACCTTTCAAACTCCTGAATGCATGAGATCAATCACTTTGATTTTGGAACACACTTCTCCACCCTTCCATCCTCCCTGGAGAGACAGTAGAGAATAATTGGAGAGGATTAATCCAAACAAGCCAAACAGATGTTGGAGAAACATATACTCCTACTCAGTCATGTTCTGACTGAAACTTATCTTGTGCTTATCACAGAAGGCCCTTTCCATTTGTCAAGCATGTTAATTTACTACTTAAATATGTACATTTAGCTGGTACTGGAGATTATTCCTCAACATTTTAGTGAGGGCTTAGGAAAAGAATCAGTCTTGGTGCATGCAGAAGGAATTTGAAATAATGACAAAGTACATCTAAAATTTAGTTTTACCAATAGACCACATTTTCTTCCAGGCTTTAATGATGGTGTTGATGCGAAACTGCTGGTTATCTTGAAGGTAAATTTGTATTTTTTGTGTTTTAAGCTTGTCCATTTTTATGTAGGTGGTGTTCCCATTGTGTAGGGATTGTGTATAATAATTAAAAGGCATATTTGTTAGAAATAGCTAATAACAGTAGGTGTATCATGGGCAACTTACCCCAGTAAGAGACCTTGGCCTCGTTGATTTCCATGCATATAAACTTCAAAGTTCAATGAACTTCAACATACAACGAACTTCATCAGACCCAGTCTCTCACCTTTTAAATGGAAGACAGGAGAGACAAAGGGGAGTGAGGTAAGAAAATCACTAAGGAAAAATATCTGTTATATCTGTTTTTCTCTTAGCTCCATGGGGTCATTAAATGATAAGGCAGCAATACAGACCACGTGGGACCAACAGATAGAGAGGACTGAAAGGTTTTCTTAGGAAGGGTGAGAGAAGTCCCTCGATGGTAAACTCCAGATTTCTAGGTTTAAAATGTGCATGAAGGAGCAGTTAAGCAGGGTAGCACCTGAGAGCCATGTTTCTGTGCTAAGCAGGAGCAAAGCAGCCCAGCAGTAGAGTGCCAGTCCACACGCACCCAGAGGTGATGGATAGACCCATTAGATTTTAGCTTTGTTGCTGAGAAGTCAGAGTGCTGCATTGGTTTGTGATGTGACGCTGATCCACTGGGATCTGTGCTGTGTCAGTGAGCTAATTTGATATTCAGTATCTAACATTTGCCTGATACTGCTTAACAGTCAGTGCTTTCTGGTATCAAACACCCTCTATCAGTTTAAAATGTTGGGCTTGAGATTAAAATCGTAAATTCCCCTCACTCCTATGTCCAGAAAATTTTCTGCTGCCAAAAATCCATGAATAATTGTATTTAGGCAGTTTCATAGCACTGTTCTGAGCAGAAAAGGTCAGTTGCAGTGAAAAAACTCATTTCCTCTATAAAGCTAGTTTTACTACCAAAATTTGAACAATGGCCAACTAGTCTTTCCTGAGGGTAGCAATGCACTTTAAAAAGTTACATTAATCTTAAATAACTTACTTGCATATGTCATGGAAATACAAGGGATTCTGCCATCTTCAACATCATTTATATACACACACACACATATATATACACATATATATATGTATAAACTAATTATACTTCTTTCTGAGGTAGATAAAAAGTTGAATAGATGAAGCAGAGCTATTCACTAGCTGGTTACTTTCTCATTTAATTTGGTATCCTGCTGCAAAATTTAAATCTCCATTGGAAATATGGCAGAGCTTGAGGATTTTCAGAGATGATAAGAATTTGGTTTTCATCCCTTTTAACTTTGTAAATAAAAATAAAAGGGAGCTTTTATTAGGGTTTTTTGTGTAGATCGAATCTGAGTAAAATTTGTTACAGTATTAAAATACAAATACAAAATTTGGAAGAGTTATAAACAACTGCTTCATTTTGGATAACTCAGAAACATATTCCCAAAAATTATCTTCCCAGGTGAGAGGTGCATGAGCAATTTCAGACCAAAGGTAAGCACATAGGACCTATGCAGTCCACTCTTATTTCATATTTCAACACACAAAGCAGCTGTGTAATACTAAAAATTTGGCCAAAGAGGTTAACATTTCTTCCTTCATGACCTAATATACAATAGGTGCCTGGTTTTATTAGTACTTATGGCCTTCAATGGATAAATAGTGTTCAGAGAATCAATTCATACAGAATTATTTTCTAAGTATAAGCATATAATATTGCATGATGCCATATGAAGGTGCTGGGGATCCTAAAGGTGTGAGGTAGTCTCAGCAAGGGTAGCTACACCAGGACAAGTGCTGAGCTTCTTTCTTCACCTGAGATAACTAACTCAGAGTTAATTCAGGTTCCATCATGCCACGCTAAATGCTGTCATGTAGATGTATCTATTACTTCTGAACTGTTCCCGTGTCTTCCAAAAACTGCAGATAGCAGGTCTGCAAATACCACAGTTAAAATCAGAACTCACATACGTAAGCGCCTTGTTAAATATCTTGCACATATATTCATGTGTTATCTGCCCCAGACTTGCTGAAATGCCAAGGCACAAAGTAAAAATTAAGAACTGCATTTTTTTCCTTACATAATCTACATGCTTAATTTACTCCTTTTTTCTTTTTATGTTTCCAAGTTACTTGACACCTGTTCATGATCTGCTGTTCTCTTACTCTAAATGAGTGATACATCTAAGGCTATGTTAAGTCATTAATGTAAATATGCTTCCAGATGCTACAGAGTCAGATAAAGACCTGAAGACCAGTGAATGTACAAACTTAGAAGGCATCTACACTATTGCATACTTTACGTATCTTGAAACCAGCATGGTGGAACATACTGGTTGTGGTTTGTTTTCATTGGAAATCACATCCATGACCTGATGTGCTTAACAATAAAAGATCAATAAAAAATCAAATTGGTACAACCGAAGGTCAGTGAAGTGGAATTTGGGGGACAGAACTAAAGTATATGGGGAGGGATTGTAGGAAATACATAAAACATTTGCATAAATTTAGCCTCAGAAATGGATAGTGATGTAACTTCGTCAACAGCATGTAGGTTCAGCAGCAGCATGGAGCTCAATGCATGTTGCATAAGAACAGCAAGAAGGCTGAACACTCTAATGAGATAGACTGCACCAAGCCATGTGTTTCTTCATGCAGCTGGCACCCAAGATCAAATTTTCATGGTGCCAGTCTGGGGAGGAAGGAGTTTTCCGCTTTTGGGACTGGCACCAGCTGGGCCACTGCTTCAAGCATGCCATTCCTCAGACAATACCTGGCCATCTGCTGTGGTCCAAGGACTGATGCAAAAGAGATTTCCAAAGTGCAGTGATATTTTTATGTGTTTTATTAATGATCTTTGATTCCCATCTTGTTCCTGGAGAGAGAGCACATTTTCTTTTCCCCTGTACCTAGTAAACTGGTTGTGGCTTTTACCTTTTGCCAAGGGTGATGTAGGCACTCTCTTTGAACAGTGGTTTCCGACATCTGCAAGAGTCATGGGCACTGCTGACGCTTTCTCTGAGGCAGGTGAGCAAGAGAGAAAGTATGGATGGGGGATTAGTTTTGACTTCTTTATCCTCCAGTGCACTCATCATAATAGTGTGGATGGCACATAGTTAAAACTGTCTGCTACCAGTAAAAGAGAACATTTAAACCCTAGAGATAGGACACTAGGCCAGTTAAGTTTAACTGTGTCTTTTTAAGGATTGGTTCCTCTCCTAAGACACTCCACCGTGTTTTGAACAGCTGCATGCTATTCATGCAAAACACAACATGCTTCAGGTCGGCCCTATATGTTAGGATAACAGAACCGCTGGAAATGATGACCTGAAAAATATCAAACTTGCCAAGAAATCTTGATTACTTTCTTCACCACAGTTATAAAATTATTAGGGAAGGAAAAGACTGTGGCTTTTTAAGCTGAAGAGAAGCATTTAATCAGTGTGTCATGGAATTCTCTTCTCGGAATTATTTTAATTGGTTTAGATGCGAACGGAACCATATAGATCAAAAATTAGCTGAAGGGCTATAAACAAAGGAGCGTGTGTGAGAAACCATTGCACTGAGTGCAAAATAGAGAGTGAAGGGGGTTTCCTCCTTGTACAACTCCAGGGTACAGTTCCGGAGGTGTCATTTAATTTCTAGGAAGCTGTTCAATAATAGACTTCAGGAAGGGCACTAAATTAAGGTCTGTGGCACCATAAAGGAGCGAGGAGGAACTCATCAGGCCAAGGATCTAACTCACAAAAGCTCGTTACAAGGTGTCTAAATCCTCCAGCTCTCACTAGCTTCCCTTCAAGCACACGCTTCATGAAGCTCCACTGCTAAGGCTCCTTTCCATTTCTCAGTCTTCTGAGTCTCATGATCCTTTACGTGCTACGCTTCAGAGGGGAGCAAAAGGGCACTCTCACAGACCAACTTATCAGAAAACAGGGGAGCTGAGGTGGGAGCTAATGCCACATGGTTTTCCCTTCCCTTCAAATCTGGCAATTTCTGTACAACAAGTAGACTGTGACAGGCGTGGAGAAACAGCCAGCTGGAGGGGAGCAAAACTGGCAAGCAGGGTGGCACTTTCTCATGCAGAAAATATATTGGAACTTAATGTTGTTTTTCAGAGCCAGGAAAAATGCCGCCACAGGAGGAGGATGCCTAAAGAGCAATTAAAATAGCACGATGAGGCACAGGGGTTCAGAGCTGCCTGTTTTTTGATTGCGGGCTTGTGGCAGGGAACAATCTCTTGTACGGGGCTAAAGACTTGCTTAAAAGCAACATCTACTGGGAGTCAAGTTTGAAGTCCCTTCAGGTGCGATCTGCTGTAACAGCTGTGTGTGAGATGAGAACCCAGCATTTATTTGCTACCAAAGTGGAGAAGCATCCCAAAAGATGTCAAGCATTTGTCATTTTTGGATAACATGCTTGTGCCAAGGCTGATGACCACAGTACATCCTGGAAATTTCCGTGTATTTGCTAAAGGATCAATCACCACCAGAGACTAAAACATTTTGATGTAAACTAATTGGTGCTGCACTTCTAGAACTCTAGAAGAGATAATGGATGTCAGTCTAAATCATTAAGCACACCAGCTTTGTATTATCTCCCAGCATCCTAATGTAACTTAAGTACTTAGGAAGCTTGTTAGTGATGTAGTGGATGTTAGTGTAATCAAATTTAACATTCAGCTTTAGGTGACAATGTTACTGTGGGCTTAGTCTTTCACGTTCAGGTTTCTGTGACAATCTGAATAATTTGAGTTGCTTATTACTTAGTCACTAAGGAAGACTCTAGTTTTTACATCCTTCCTAAAGTCTCTAACTCTTACTAAAATCCACTACTATGCTAGTGAATGTTTTTTCCTGAAAAAAAAAAAAAAAACAACAAAGCTGAGCTTCCCTATATTGCAAGTACCATCACAACCTTCAGATTGTTTGTAATTTGTGCTACTGCAGGAATCTCTACTGCTAAATACAAATGCCTTGATGGTATTGTCCAGATAAACGACAAAACTTTTTAATTTCAGACCAGCTCAATAATGTGCAGTGCTGAATGCAAGTAGGTATGGCTGGGAAGCTGAGACCCAGCCTCTTCCTCTTCTTCTTTTTTCCTTTTTTTTTTTTTTCCCATGGGTATGATAGCAGTGAGCAGCTTTTCATGATCAAATAGTATAAAAGCTGTTCTGCTACCTCCCTGTAGCAAGGGACATACTGGAAGAATGGCACACACAGCCTTTCTCCATTTGTGCATCCGTCCAAGACTAGCAACAATCTGGCCCTCAAGATTATAATGGCAGTCATGGAGACTAATGTAGCGCCTAATGTGTCATCTGTCTTGCAAATGGGTATTATATAAACACAGCAGAAAAGAGCCTACAGTGAATTTTCATGGATTTGGGGGAATGGGGGTGCAGGAGCCAGGGGAGTGGGTGCAGGGAGAAACAACTCAGTCTGTGAGCATTAAAACTAATGATGCCTGATGGATTTTTATCTCAAAGACTCTCTGCTGTGATTCTCTGATGTCTGTTGAAGGGTGAGCTCATGCTTGTGCCTTTTCCTCAGAAGGGCTTCTGATTGTAGACAAGTAGCATCTCCTGCCTCTATTCAGCCACTTGTAGGAACTTAATAATTTAATATCTTCTTCTCTGTGAGATTTGATCAAAATTGGACAGGAGATTCTAAAGATATTTAAAAGGAGAGTAGCAATAGACACACATATGCCTGCATCCATAGAGTAATCACATAAATGCCATTTCCTTATTAAACCAGAATAAAACCAGTCATCACTGTAAAAGTCTGTGCATGTAAGATATATTTGATATGGTTCTGCTTCAAATATAGGACCTACAGAAAGATTTTCCAAGATATTTAGGTACCTTCCTCACTCTGCTTGATTTCAGTATTTAGGTTCCTTTGCTCTCCAATAATTTACAATCACACATATTGCAATTCCTAAAGCACTTACAACTTTAGAAGAAATTTTGCTTGTATAGTTGTATGTTTTCTGAGACATAAAACAAAACATGAGAAAATGTGTTTAAGATGTCCTTATAATTTTATCCAAAATATCACAATTGTATCACGTATTATTTTCATTGCTTTAATTAAAACTATAACTACCACTACCAAGTAACTACCACTACCAAGTAACTACCTACCTTGGACAAGTGGAACCGTTTTTGCTAGTTATATCAAACATGAAAAATGTTCAGTGTTCCCGTCTGAAACGGCTTGTGGTAGGCAGTGTATGATGCAATTTCATCATATTCTTTCACATGTGTTGGAAGGGTTAAGTGGTGGCTGGGGTAGGCATCTGCAACTGGACCTACCTTTGGAGGTGGGAGGTTAATTCCTTCGAAGTGGTGTCAATGCTCATGATTTTCCTCTGAACCTTTTATTTTTCAGTGTGTTTTTTTAAGGTCTCAGACACTAGAGCCAAGAAGCTCAAAGCTGAATTCTGACTTATGTTTGAAATTATGCAAGTTTCCATTCCTCATACCTACCAAAAAAGCTTAAAGCTAGGACAAACTTAAAAGAGAAATTTGCTTCTGCCTTTGACCACTTATTTAAGAAAGACAAGCCGAAAAAAAACAACCAAAAAAACCAAAACCAAACAAACAGACAAACAAACAAACAAAAAACTGCACCTAACAAAAAAACCCCCACAAACAACCCGATTTTTCAGCTGCTTTCATTATTGGAGGAACTGTTACTCAAAGATGTCATTCTCTGTAAGCAATTATGTTCTCCTGCACTTATGAGGAGATGCACCCTCCGTTGCTCACAATGTCAACCCACCTATGGTAGGTCAACCTCTTCTGGAGGTTAAATGCTCAGTAAATGTTTGCTAGTCCTACAGCGTTGCCTTCCACACTCTAGCTTCAGGGGAAAAGCGGGACTTCTGTGTTTTCACATGGGCTCCACAGGTTACAACCCTCAGCAGGTGTAATTTGACGTGTATATGTACAAACTGCTTTCTTCTGACTCAAGTGGGGTTAGTATATGTTTCTTAAATAATGGCTGTTCTGAAGCCAGTAAGGCTGTGCCAGTTCTACCATGGTTTAAGAAAATTGAATGAAACCCAACACTCCCAAAGCCAGTAGGCTCTAGGATAGCACCTGGAGTCTTGAACTGCAATCAGATCCCTGTAGGGCTAGGCACTGTTGAAGCACACGATAAAATATAGTCCTCCTGACACACACTGCTTGAAGTCTAAATGCAAGTGCTTTATTCAATTTTATCTTTCTACTAAGAAAAACAATAAAATTAATGATGGAATAACGACGACATAAACAGAAATGTATTTAAGTGAAGATTTTCTGACCCAATAAAATCTTCCCTATCTAGAGGTTCTTAAAATATTATCACATTCTACAGAAGGCTTGAATATGCTAACACCAAATTGTGGGAAAAGACATTGCTCTTATTATAAAATACAAAAAGCTGGCTCTTCATAACACTTCTACAAAGAAGTAATAATGTGCAGTTTATGAGGAAATCATGTAAATTATACCTGCAACCCATTAAGCTCCCTTTTGTTAAGAAGCTCTGAACTGCTGATATAGTCCTGGTATCAGCAAATCTGCCATTTTATTGCAGTTATTCATTGCCCACAGCAATTCAACAGAAAATTAATTAGCATCGCCCCACCATAAATCTCAACAGTATTAACTAAAATGCCAGTTCTGTAATCACTTTTCATTAAAGCCAAAAATACTAATTAAAATTGATTTTTGCCTGTGCTTTGGTAAACTGCTGCCAGCGTAAGGATCTCAGCAGTAATGCTAGATGAAGGGAGACCTTTACTTAAGTGGATTTTATATATTGTCTCATCCCCTTTATAAAGATAACAATGTGTGAAAGGATAAGGGCTTTGAGAGCAGAAGCTGACAGGTCCCATGAAGAAGGGGGAAAATGTGAAATCTCTAGGGAATGTAACCTTATTAAAACTGTAATATCCTATATTTTCAATCTGGACTATGTCTGTCTTTCAGGCAAGTGCCTATTAATACACCTCAATCAATAAGCTATGGAGAATTCTTTTGATGAATAGTTCTAGCCATTTTAGTGATACTGAATAGAAACATATGCCAAATACTTTTGCCTCAGTATAGTCACCTTCTAGGGGCTTTTCTGTATGCATGAAAAGTAACATGCTGCAACGGGGTTCCATTTAGTTGGCTATCGTTTGACCCTACATACTTGAGGAGGAGTGGAAAAACAAAGTCTGTTTTAGTGATGCTTTAGTCCCATTCTCAGTGAGGGAACTGTCTCAGTTACACAAAATGAAGCAAAAGTCTTGTGGAAAAAAAAGATCATCTAGTCCTGTAGTTAAAATAGAGACCATGCTGCTTAGATTCAGTCATGAGCAATCTCAGTGCTGAAGTAAGTTTACTTTTTTAGAGCTGAATTTGCAAGATTATAACTTACCTTCAGGGTGGAGTACGTGCCTGCGTGTGGAAGTGACAGCCTGTTATTGACGGCAAATTAAAAACAAATTCCATTGTTGAGCATCATATTAACAGCCAGGTATTAATCAACACCGGAACCTTTTCATGCATAGATTTATGCCATTTATGTAGTAGAGTAAGAGACAGTCGCAGCAGACTGTCTATCTTGTGAGTAAACATACACTTCAGCAGTGCGTTTTACTGATACTCCCCGGTGTCAAAAGGTTGCTGAGGTATGGGAATTATGTATTTCTGACTATTGTCAGTTGGGGAATATGCTAAAATGCAGTTGATTTACAAGAACTAGGAAGTTAAGGATATATGCATAGCCATGATTTTGTCATATGAAAAAGGATGAATACATAAAACATTTAGTTTTCTGGTAAACCTGTTTCTGCAGTGAACAGAGCTGCTTTTCTACACTCCTGTCTCCCTGGACTTGATCATGTCTTTGTTTTCCCTTCCAGTTCACCACTCTCCTAGTTGTATCCCTCTCCTAACTCTGTGTTTCAAAGCTCTTTGGCTTGACTGTCCAGTCCCTAATACTCACTTTGTTCACTGTAGCCTCAGCTTCCCCGCCCAGGTCACAGCCTAAATCTCAGGCAGGTTCAGCTCAGCCAGTTCACCCAATGCTCCCTTCCCAACTATGTCTTACTTAGCACATTCTTCCTTATCTCACCTGGGTTTTTTTAGGTCCTCATGCAGTGTCCCTCTTGGATTCTCCTGCTATATCCAAGCTCCCAGCAGAACTGATCCTATTCCCCTTCCTCCCTCACCCCTACCCAAATAATCACTCTGGTAATTTTCTTATCCCTGGTCCTATCTCCTTTTTCCCCAGGCTAAATAATTTTCGATGGGATCTTCTTTTACTGGAATTGTTTTGTTTGTTCCCGCTCAGGTACTTCCCTCTGCAGGCAGTCCGTCCTGATCCTTCAGAAGTTTTCGTCTCAGGCACTCTTGTTACAACATTTGCCATCTCCCTTGGGATGCCACGCAGAAGGAACTGTACTTCAGGTTATAGGTTTTCGCAAATCCATCCCCTACTTTTACAGAACTAAAATTTTGCTGTCTTTAAGTGTTTTGTATGCAGCTGGTTACTATGGATACACTACAGGCACTTTTTTCTTGGCTGAAAAAAGCTGAAGGGACGTTGCCCAAAAATAATTTGTTTTCATGATAAATACGAAAATGTAAAAGGAATTGTCAAATATTCAGATGTCAAAACAAAGGTGTGTAAAAATCAGTGTTATAATGAAAGATTAAATATAGTGGATGTTATAACAACTCTATATGGTTCCTCTTTGCATAACCTGCCTTTACCAGTGTATGCAGTATCCTGGATCTGTTGCTTCTGTTTTAGTAACTCAAATATACTAAGTGTATAATCATAGCCTAGAATCAAACATAAGAAGTGTCAATGCCAAGGATTCAATTAAAAAATGCATCAAACATAAAACTATCTTAATTTTTTTCTGAAATGGATTATGATAAATTAAATGCTTAGGATAATAATAAGAAAAATCTGCAGTGCATTAGACAAGCAGGAGAGATTGCTTCAATTCCAATTCAGTGCATTTTCTAATTTTCCAATACTTGTAATGGAAAAAAAAAGACATATTTTCTTATAACTGTGCCATAAATTGGGGATATAATCTCATCATGCATCTGCTCCGTTTGCCATCAATTAGTTTGATGAAAACAGGCTAAAGCTGTGCAGTGATCAGCCACAGAAATTAAATACACTCTGGTCTTGATTACCCGTCTTGCCTTATTCATCCTCCTGGCTATGGAGCACGCCTACCTTTTGTTAAGCTCTGATAAAATTTTAATGCTTCTCATTTCAATTTGCAAAAATTTGTTATACCTTATTTTGTCCCCTGAAATATTTCCTTTCAATACATATAAAGAGAAACTAAAAAAAAAAATGTACTACGACTGATGAAGAATCCTTTTGAATGGGGAATCCTTTCTCAAGCGCCATATCTGAAACTATGAATAGTAAAGGAATTGTTCTGTCATTTCAGTTTTGTTTCTGGTGTGGAGTTATAAAGCAAGGCAGCAAAATCAGTCACTCCTTACAAATGTTTCTGGAACTTGAAACTACTAAGTACTTTGTGTAATAAGGAATTATTAAAAAGAAATCAAAAGATATCTTTTGTTTAGAAATGACTGCAAAAATTAAGAGTATGGGAAAAAAATTAAAATTATTTACAAAAAGTTGGAAGTTAAAAACTTCCAATTACTTAACAACATGGCCATCATATGAAAGCACAGTTTTCCATATACGATATTCTTCTTCAGAGTATTTTACTGAAATAACCAATATTTTTTCATACCACTTTAAACTCAGGTTTGCTTTGTCTTTAAAACACCTCCAGAAAATTAGTAGGGCAACTTCTCAGATTGCTTTGATGCAGTGCAGCTAAGAAGAAAAGAAGAAGAAAAAAAATTCCATATTGTAAAAAACTTCAATTCCTGTTTTGAGCCAAACATAAATTTTTCTTGAATGGAAATTTTATAGGGATTTTAAGAATTATTTCAAGTCCATTTCTCATAGTTCAACCTGTCAGTCAGCAGGGCATAGCAAAGAGCTCATACTAAACAGGACTTCACCAACAGGCAAGGCACATCCAAGGCACATATCCTTGGACAGCAAACCTTGCCAATGAGGTCTAATAAAAAAAATATATATTTGCAACCAGTTTCAAGCTCTTTTCCTTTTATTATATGAGGCTCCAGCTATGGCTCAGCAGTTATCAAATATGGCATTTTAACTTCATGAATCATGTACATCTTGTAAATGAGAGCTATTTAAATAGTTGCTTACATCACAAAAAAAAAACCCCAACAGCTTTTTCTTAAATTTTTAACCTAAAAGAAAAAGCTTTGAGACTACACTTATACAATTAAATATTAAAACCACCCGAATTTAAAAATATAAATCTTCACTTTCTAAATTCCAAAATACCATACTGCTGTTTCAAGCTGTAGTTGCCCCTATTCAAGCATTTTTAATTATCTCTGCTCTTTAACACATCCCTAACACAGTAATGATCATTTTTATTATATATATGGGTTCATGGATTGCAGTTGTCACTCAGAGCTGGAAAATGCCCTCCTGAATGATTTCAACCATTTCACAAAACCTCTTAGTGTGAAAACAATAGTAAAAACAAAAATCCACTGCCAAGACCTTAAGTATCTGCTATTAGCTCCTCATCAGATTTGAAGGCACTCTTTATTTTGCACAAAAAAGTGCTTTCCTAAAAAGAAACAGGCCAAACTCACCTCAGATGTCAGTTCATAGCTTCATCAAGGTTCACTTAATCAGTGTGCCAAGTAAATTAAGAGCTTTTCTAGTTCAGCCAACATTTTGTACTTCATTTCAAATACTCTGCAGTTATTTTAACTCTTGGTTGGAAAAAAATTATCTTTCTCAACTTGCTAGCACTTATTTGAAAGGAAGGAATGAGATATTGTGACAAAAGTGAATGTCTATCTAGAAGCTTGCCTAAATATCCATTGGGAAGTTAAAAACTGTTGAACTATAAAAAATACATACATTCTTTATGTCAGTATGCATTTTCAATAGGGCATTCAAAGATGGAATTGGTTCTTTTCACATCTTTGTCAGTCTCTCTTATTCTCCAAAGGAAGGAAGCTGCATAAGGAAGAAGTCATGGAATTGCTCATTGCTGAAGACAATAAGGGTGCTTGTAGTCCTCAAGAAGTTCAGTCCACAGGCCTGAGCTGGCCCTCCAGAAGACTTTTGCATCCTGCAGAGGTGGATCCTTACTCTTTATATAGGACATGCTCTTGTGACAGGAATGTCTCAAGTCACAGACATAGCCTTGAATTACTCCTTGAATTCCTTGCATTTTGGCAGTTTTTGCATGTTGTATTTGCAGGAAGCAAAACCAAGGTGTTGAAAAGAAATACTAAAACATTCTAGGTCAGTCACAGTTTTATGCAGTATTGAAGAATTCTTGTGTATATCCACAGCTCTAGACCACATCAAAAAAAAAAAAAAAAAGGACTGAAATTCTGAAACCAATAAAGACTAGAAAAAGTTTCCCATAGATAGTGTTATAGAGACCTTAATACCAACTCTGGTAAAAATGGAGTGGCTTTCATCAAAAGGAAATTTCGACATTGTTTAAAACCCTTCTGAGTTCTTCTCCTGACTCAGCTAGCATCACCTCAGTCATGCATGCACTTCAGTTCATCCGCGTACAGTTCTTATTCAAACACTGAAAAAAAAAACTCTTTCTGAGACTCAGCTGGTAAAAGGTCTGTAGTGTGGGCTGTTTCCCCTCACTACTTCTTAAATGTTACATTCTCAATAGGTCTTCATCCATTTTGTGCTGTAGGCAGGGGCCCTGCCACTCCTCTCAGGTGAAATGGCATTATCTAATGGCCATCAGAAAGAGATGTTTCAAGAAATCAAGAACAATGAGAGGAAATGTCTGCCCTCTGTCCACTGACAGCTGAGGTCATCTATCACTGCCAGGAAGGCATTTTTCTTTTTGTGTCCTGGCCCAAATCCAGAATGTGCCAGGTCTAGGAAGTTATTTTGATTAGATGATACTATAGTTGGCCTTCGGTTATCTTCTGTTCTTGCTCATCCTCAGCAATCAAAAGTCAGAAATCAGGTCACAAAACCATAAAATTGGCTTTTAAAATGTGGGGTTTTTACAAGTTTCACTGTGGAATGTCTTTATTTGTCTACATTTACTTACATTTTTGAGGTTCACTTCAGTCAAGCTGTCCTCAATAATCATTAAGGTTAGAAACTTACATTACAAAAAATAAAAAAAGAAAACTGAAAACTCATCTAGTCACATAACTTCAGAATCTCTTCTGTAATTAGCTGTAATTAGACTCAGGAAAAAACCTTAGACATTGGTCTCATGGTATGAATCTTATATTGCTCTAGCCTCTAAAATCCTGCTTTTGGAATGCTTGCAAATGTAAGCCTTGACATACTTGAGGAAAGGTTATTGTAGCATTTCTGGTTTGCTTGTAGGTAAAAAAAAAAAAGTAGCAAAAATGAATTTATTGCTATCAGATATCCAAATCAAATAAACTGGAGAAATCCACAAAATAATGGGTGTCTTGTTCCTCTCATGAAAGTACATCCTTTTATAAATGTACTCTGACATTAATCAAATTTGTCATTTCTACATTTTACATTATCTTTATAACTCAAATCTTAAGATTAGACCGGAAATAAAATACAAAAACTTTAAAGGGTACTCATACATGGTGAATATTTGAATAAACTGGTAAGTCTTCTGGAACTAGAGCTCTCCAGTGAAACACAAGCATGTTTCATTTATCTATGAAAGCATTTGGTACATCTCTTCTTTATTCACATAAACTGTGGCTGTGTCAGTCTGGGTGGTTTTTTTCCTTTTATCCTAACATTTCTCACTCTTACTGTCCAAAAGACTTCTGGGTGAGTCAACAAAGATGAGAAAATTAATATACACCAATAGCCTGTGAGCAATAATATACATCAATAGGCACCGTTTCACCTCACTTAATGTACAATTAGACAAACAACAGTTAAAACAGTAATGATTTTCAAGAGGTGGGCAACATAAGCATTTTTGTCATTTTTAGAAAGGTTGAGGTGTTCAAGAGAAAATCCACTGCGGGCAGAACGACAGCATGCAGTTGCAGTGTCAGCATACCTGGCCAAAGTTATGTGTGCATGAAGGATGCGAAGCATTAGGCTGCGGTTCTCCCAAAGCACTTGAGTAACAGGACTTTCTACTGCTGCCTCCTGTGATTAGTACAATAGAGCTCTGTGTTGTGGGGAGGTGAAATGGAAACAGTTAGTGCTCTGAAACCGAGTCCTGTGACAGTCAGTTGGTCAGCCCATGAATGTTTCATGGTGTCACTTTTATTTCAAATAAGAAATAACTGACCAACTGTCAGTTAACAAGAACCAGCATAAAGAGAATTTAAATAAACCATAATGGTAAGAAATCTCTATGGGGAAATGTAAGGTGGGAAAACATTGTTGTAAAGGACATTTCTTCCGATGATCTTTGGTTTAAAAGCATACACAAGAATGAAAGGATTTTACACTTTTAAAACAAGCATTCAAACAGCATATTTTTATGTTTTGAATTATTTTACGGATTGAATTATAAGCAGTTGTGTTAGCAAGGTACACCAGGGGTGCAGCAAACCGGGAAATGAAGCCAAGTGCCACTCAGCATAGAACTGGCTGGACGCTTCTCTCTTCTCCGGTCCAGCCACAGCAGTCAGGGATGCAATGCAGTCAGGTCACTGAAGACCACATGGAGGGCAAGGCTTGAGAAGGGAGGTGCAGAGGGCACACAAATCCCTCTCTCCAGGTGTTAGCATTTGGTCTGAGTGTAACTTGGTCTGTCAACAAGCAGATGAATCTACAAGCTGATTTGTTTGGGTTTGCCTCATGCTCATGCCCTGTTTTCCTTCCAAAACTGTTGGAGTATTTTGTTCTTTCCAATTTAGCAACTCCAGATACACTTGAGATTAAAATATATAATTAAATCATTAAGGTCATAAAATACTGCAATTTCAAAGAGATGTTGTCTGTGGCAGGCTATAGGATGATGCAGCTCAGATCATGTTTGCTAGCAACATGAAGGGGGGGCTGTAAACTGGTGTTGGCTTCTCAGGAGTAGATTCACTCACCAGAAGAATGGGTCCTTTTGTCCCAACCAGTGTGGAGGTGAAGGAACCTGTCTATCTAAGAATTGATGCCATGAAATCCAGAGGCTGGAGTGAAAAGAATGACTATACCACACAGTGAATAAAAAGGAGAAGGTATATATCAACAGCCATTCAAGCTGGTACAATAGCGCTGTTATAGATACTAATAACAAACCTTCTTTTTTAAGTTTTTTTCTAAAGAATTCAAAACTAAATTAAAATACTCAGAGAAAATATGCTGAATCAAGCAGCTAGAGAGTTTTGCCCTCAAAAGACACATTTTCCAAAGAACGATTAACAGGATGATTTAGCAAGGCCTGTTGCAACAGGACAAGGGATAATGGGTTTAAACTGAAAGAGAGGAGAGTTAGACTAGATATAAGGAAGAAATTTTTTACAATGAGGGTGGTGAAACACTGGCACAGGTTGCCCAGAGAGGTGGTAGATGCCCCATCCCTGGAAGCACTCCAGGTCAGGTTTGGATGGGGCTCTGAGCAACCTGATCTAATTGAAGATGTCCCCGCTCACTGCAGGGGGGCTTGAACTAGATGAGCTTTAAAGGCCCCTTCCAACCCAAAACATTCTATGATTCCATGAAATCTTGATAAAATACCATTTTCCAAAATGAAAATATTATTTCAAAAAATGTCAACT
This sequence comes from Bucorvus abyssinicus, assembly GCA_009769605.1. Taxonomy (NCBI): domain Eukaryota; kingdom Metazoa; phylum Chordata; class Aves; order Bucerotiformes; family Bucorvidae; genus Bucorvus; species Bucorvus abyssinicus. The sequence continues at coordinate 12,996,513 of CM020030.1, read as the reverse complement.
GGCTGTTTCACCCAACTATCACAGGTCAGCAACTAATGTCTTTCACAGAAATTCCATCACAGTATTCTCTGCACTGGTGAAGAAACAGAGGTTTTGGTTCTGTTCCACTGACAAAACCATCACCTTCTATATCATGCTGCTGGACTACATGTTTGACAGCGGAATGCTGTACAAATGTAACCTCTCCCAAATCACACTTGACACCATGGACCACATGAGAACACAACAGGTCTTTCCAACTTCATAGGTATAGTAAATCTTAGTTTGTTGTATAAATAATATTGGTTCAAAATTATCTGGCCTTCCATGTAGTATAGCAAAGGTATACTTTGGAAAGGTAGAGGGATTTTTCATTTGTTCATTTTCACTATTCCTCTCTCTTACTTTGTCTCTATCCTGCCTCTCTTTACAGCCATTGCGGTCAGTCAGCAAACCATCCTCAAGAGAGTCTCAGTACCTAAGCAGAAAACAGTGGGTCAAACATCTGGTCTCATCCTTAATTCCATGTTTCCTGACTCCGGTGAACTGTAGCAAATCATACCCTTAACCTAATTACAGCACATTTTGTGCACAGGAATATACCTTTATATTCTGATTGGCAGTTGAGCATGGAATAGTAGAAGAAAAATGCTTTAAGGGATCATGAATGGTGAATAAATTGGACTAGAATCCACAGAGATTTTTCTTCTAATTTCAACAATCAGAACATTTCATAACATTAACCCCACTGCACATTATGAATGTTGCATAGATAAATCATTTTGATTCTAAGGCTGTGCTTACTTCTGGCTTATGGGGATTGATCCTGGAAACCCTGAGACTGGAGGTGCTTGACTGCTTCCTACAGAGCCCAGTGTCCTTGCAAAAGACAAACCTTTGTGAACTTCACATTTTCTTGTTACCTCTGGGTTTCATAAGCAAAGAGGTGGTCTGAGTAATTTAATATCATTACTGTGCTTTTCTTAAGTCAGTTTGGCAAAAATTCATCTCACTAACTTTAGATATCTAAAGGTGCACGTAAAATGAGAGAACATTAGTTGTCTAGGTTCCCTTGAAAGCTTGTGGAAAATCAGGAACTTCTCAGCAGCACTTCATCATATCTGTATCACATACTTACCCTGGCAAGGGATGAATCACCTGCTGGACATGCATGTACCTGATGACATTGATTCATTTTAGCCCTGGATAGTCAGAAAAACTATCTTAAACCAGATGTTTAAATTCTGGACAAGCTAAATTAAGTTTGATAATCCCATCTGAAAGCCCTAAGTAGTCTTTGCTGTTGATTCTGCTGTGTTTCAAGTCAGAGGAGAAAGGGAGTTTATTCAGTAAGACCTAGTCTGGCCATTGTCCCTGGTAATTTCATTCGATGTGCATGTTATATATTTTCCCACTTATATGAATGGTACTGGTACAAGGAAGATGATTCAATGGCCCAGAGGACGTATATATCATACCTTTATACTGAAAGCAATCTGACAGAGGACCTCTTAGCTGCCTCTGATGGTAGTGCTATTCAGCTGAATGTTGTATGCCATATGATTCTATAAATGTAGCTGAAATACCTTATGATAGTCAAATTAGCTTAGAACTGGCTTGTTTTCTTTTGCCATATCCACTGCCTTATAATATAAGACCAAAGAATTTTTTAAACATAAATGTAGAATTTTTGGTAGATGTATTAGATGTGTGTGGTAATAGCAGCATCAACATCAGCAAAAAGGTACATATAAATCCATTGTATCAAAAAGACAAGGAATAAAATATACAGACAGTAAAATTTTAAGTAAGCTGTGTAGCAGTAATTCCCCTTTTTTCTTGTTCTTAAATTGATACGAATGGAGGTGACCTTATTTGAAAACTGCAGCTCTCCATCTCTTAGAGCAAGACAACTAACAGAAATAAAACACCTTCATTGTAACTGAGAAATACTGTTGGGAAATAAAACTGAATCCTAGTGAACTAGGAGCTGTGATGGACACTGAGAGAGATTTTCTGCATGAGATGATGAAGAACAAGACCTTCTTGTCTATAATCAATTACTAAATCAATTTTTACTTTTCCATTAAAATGAATAGATTAGCAGAGATACAAGTAAGGGCAGAGTCGCAGCCACTGAATATAATGATAAGTCAAAGCAAATAGGATTTGACTTTTTCAGCATTACTTTTACAGCATAAACACTCGGTGTTTTTCATGATCAGATATTTCTTCCATATACACATTGCTTGCAGAGGCATGGACACCAGGCAGTGCCTTTCAGGTCCAGCTTCTGCAAGTTCCAAACTATTCCATATGCCACGAGCTGTGCTAAAGCACATGTAAATGAAAGAACATGCTCAGAAAACTTAGGCTGCCCTAGCTCACCCTCCTTTTTGGACCCTTCAGCATATCCAGGGTAAAGCTCAGAAGAGGCTTAGCACTCAGCCTGTAACAGCCTTCATTTCCTCAGTCAGGCAGCCTCACACACCTCCCCAGGGAGTCACAGGTCTCTGTCAGTGGAAGGTTTGTATCTCTGGTGACTGGCTCTTCTCCAGACCAGCTATTTATTGTTTAGGAAGCTTGTGTATGAAACTTGGTAGTTTCTCTGTCTAATGCCCCTTTGGGATTTCAGTTTGTTAAGGGTTAGAGGTGGGCTGGCCACTAGATGAATGACAGATGCTCTCTATTATCCCCTCCCTCCTTCCCCTGCTTCCTAAAGAGGGGAAGGAGAAAAGGAGCGAGGGACAGAGACTTACAGATTGAAAAAGAAAACCAAAACCACTTTAGTAAGAATAAAAATAATAAAATTAAATATATACAAATATATAAAAAACCAATACCCAAACCCGTGATGGCAAACGTGTCACCATCACCATTGATGCTGTGAGCAGACACTGGAGAAAGTCCAGGCTGGGCTCAGCAGCAGATGGGAACTGGATTCAGGAGCTGGATTTCGGAACCGGACTCAGGAATGCATGGACTGGGATCAAAGGTAGAATGGACAGAGTCCTCCTCAGACACAGGCCATTGAAGAGCAGGGCAAGAGAGAATGAGACCCTTGTGATCCCTCAGCTTTATACGGAGTATGACGTGCATGGGATGGAACACCTTGTTGGTCAGTGTAGGGTCACCTGTCCTGTCCGCTCCTCCCCACAGGTGCAGCCTCTCACTTACTGCACCCCCAGCGTGGCACACAGGATTTAGCAGAGACCTCGGTCTGCACAGGAGCGAGCATCAGCAAGATCCTTTCTGCACACCAGTCCCTGGTAGTGACTGTAAACATCAAGCGTTATCACTTCTAGAAGCAGACACTGTGAAAATACACCGTTAACTTCAGACAGTGCAGTCACTTAGAAGAGAGTGAGCTGAAAAGTAAAACCACTGAACAGAATGAGTTCTAACTCAGACCAGAACACAGTTGATGTGAGATGGTAAGACAACAGAGAAGTTAAAAAGCTGTGTATCCAAAATGCAGTTGGCAGTTTGGTTGTGTTATATACAGAGCTCATATTTTCACATGGAGTCCACAAATTCTGTAGGTGGGTTGCCTCAAATCATAACAGAGGCAGAATTGCTAAAAATAATGAATGATGCTTAGATAGCAAGATACTATGTTTTCTAACTGGTAAGAGCTTCTCTTCTTGTGAATGTTGGGGGAGGGAGAGTTTTTCATTTTGATTTTGTTTTGCGGGCAGTAAGTTTCCTCAGCATCAAGAAGTTCTGCACATATCTGTGCCTGGTACCAAGAGCAAACGAATTCACTCTCAGCACAGAGCCAGTGAAAGGCTACTTAAGCCTTCAGAATAGAAACTCTTAAATGCTTTGCAGATAAGCTTTTAAATGCTTTGCAAATAAAATCAAAAGTTGAGGATAAAAATAAAATAAAAGGAATTAAGAATGCATGTATATAAAAACCTTAGCTCCTCTTGTCTCCATAAACACAATGAGTTAACAGGTTAATTACTTTCAAGGGAGTGAAAATAAGACTGTGATGACAATTTGATACATTCATCACTAATGTGGACCATTTCTTCCACACTTTATGAATACAGGTTTTAGGCTGCTTTTACTTCCTCTCTGCAATGAGAATTACTGCAGACATTTCTGTTAGCTCTTAAAAGTATTCAGAAAAATTCACTGCACACTTTTTATTGTCACTTCTATTCCCACAAAATTGAAGTAAGATGGCTGAGACAGAGCAGGGTAGTTTCGTGTAATCATCAGCCTGAGAATCATTCAGATCATTCTCTCCAATCTTTTTTCACCCAGAATTATTTCGTTTCAAACATACCTCTTTCATACTGCTTTCTCAAATTACTCCCTCACCCCACCTCCCAAGAAAAGAAGCAGCAGCAGAGTTTTCAGGTTTCTAGTAAGTTGTTACACACCAGACTGAATATAAAAGTGACAGGTCCTGTCATGCACATATGGATGTGCTCATTAGACAAATGACAAGCAAAAGTAAGTTAGGATGGGGGTTCAAGGGCCTGCTCTGGATCAGACAATGTGAGGATTTAGAGACTGAAGACTACAAGAGCCATTTGCATTATCAAATCCCCTCTCAATGGCAATACAACAGATATTCAGGCCACAAAAGCACCTACTGCATGCATACCTCAAATCATATTTTGCAGCATCCCTGAGGATGTAAACTAAAACATAATAGAACAAACCAGCAAAATTTATGATCAACTGAATACACAGGAGAAGATCTGAAGACACCCGAGATATCACTTACATTTCTGTGATAGCACAGCATTTTTAAAAGTCATCTGGTCTCCTTCACCTAGCAAATGCAACACACCAGAAGGACTTATTTTGAGTTAATCAGGCCTTTAGGCTATGTCTGTAACAGTAAATAAAGGCTCAGACCCAGGCTGAAGCTCTGGCCTGCGATTATCCAGACTGCTTGCCGTATGTATGCTCCCCAGCACAGCTTTTGCCTGCATCAGCTAACATGATCAGTATGTTGCATAAGTATTAATATCATTTCTTTCTAGTTAGTATTTTAGATGTAGTCAAGGGGTCTGCTTTAGCATAACTCTTAACTTAGTATCATAGAATGCTTTGGGTTGGAAGGGGCCTTTAAAGCTCATCTAGTTCAAATGTCCCTGCACTGAGCAGGGACATCTTCAACTAGATCAGGTTGCCCAGAGCCCCATCCAAACCTGACCTGGAGTGCTTCCAGGGATGGGGCATCTACCACCTCCCTGGGCAACCTGTGCCAGTGTTTCACCACCCTCATTGTAAAAAATTTCTTCCTTATATCTAGTCTAACTCTCCCCTCTTTAGTTTAAAACCATTACCCCTTGTCCTGTTGCGACAGGCCTTGCTAAAAAGACTGTCCCCATCCTTATTACAAGCTCCCTTTAAGGCCACAATAAGGTGTTCCCAGAGTCTTCTTTTCTCCAGCCCTTTCAAGCCCATTCATTAAGAAACTATACAGTGACTTTAACATAGCACCTCTGAGTTGAATCCCCTTAGTTACATCTTAAATTTATGTAAATACCAGGCTGACATTCCCATCTTAAATATTTACATTATTATTTACTCTCTCATTGTTAACCTAATTGAAGAGTGTGAGATCCAAAAAAAAAGATTGCCGTGCTCACATGAACATTTACACTAGCAACGTAAGAGTGTTCTTACAGAAGACGATCTAGCAGCCACCAACATTTTTAATGCCATATGCTTGGAAGTGAAGATTATGGCTCTCTGACACCTTGGAAAAAAGATCCTAGCGAGGTTCTCTCTGCAGCACAGCAGTGGCCAGTGTTTCAGCCCACCACACCTTTTGTACTACATGGAAATATCTTTAAGATATCTTTTTAGGGACCCTTTCCTTCACTGGTCAGCACATGCTTCAGCACATGCTTCAGCTGAAAACCAGGAGACATCACATTACCAGTCACTGTGCTAACATGAATCAATTAATGGAAACCCTGGAATTCAAGAACATTGCTGCTCATTTTGTGCCATATAAAGGCACACTTTTAATAGGTTCCTAAATGTTATCTCAGATCTTTATTTTTATTGTAGAGAATTGGTAAGATAGGACTTACCAATAATATGACTTACTTACAATTTCAAATCCAGGCTCAATAAAATATTGTATTGTGATAGTCAGCATAACCACAGTGGCAGGAAGGAAGTAAAGAATAAAAGTAATATCAGTAAGTTTCTTAAATTAAATCACATCTTATGCTTTCCAAATGGGAGCAGGACAGTAATTCCTACTTGGTTATAAATTTTACCTATTCAATATAATTGAAAATAGTATGAAAATAATGTATATCTCTTCAGGCACATGTGCTGAAATGAAATTGTTAGATAACTCTCATTTCTCATCAAGAAAATTCCTCCCTTTCTGATAGCCACCCCAATTGCAATATTTTTAGGCTAAAAACAATATATATATCCCTCATTGTTGAACTAAAAATTAAAGTGGGCTGAAAGATTGCTTTTTATATTGTACTCATAAATAAAAGATCAGCGTTGTTCTTGTAGAATATTTGGAGCATTGTGGACTGTTATTTCTCAAGAGTCAGACAATTTGTAACTCTCATGGAAACCTGCTGCAGTCAATCTGCCTGCAATTTAAATTTAACAGTATATACGGTTAGTAAAGATTGACAAAGGTTTGGATTAATTATCTTAATTCTCCCTTTTCTATACTTTAGCTTTAAAAAAAACCAAAACCAAAACCAAAACCAAGACCCACCAGATCTCAGCTTGAGGTCAAAATTTAAAGAAAGTATGGTATATCTCCAAATTTGTGATCCTCCCAAAGGAATGATGACATCAAATGATTAAAAATTTAAGAGTACTTTCCAAAGGAAGAAAATGAGCAATAGCAGTGCAGGCAGTTATGAGGCCAGCTGTGTGCAAAAGAGATTTGTAGTCTTTGTGGGAGTTCAGAGACACTTGGCTTCTAAGCAGGCATCCAGTCAAATCCCTAGCTTATAGTCTCATTTTTGTGTGCCATGCCAGTGATACAAAGCAGTTTTCAGCTTTTCTAACTGGTCAGCTGAGATTTTCCCCAACATGCCAGTCATGATCCACACTTGGACTGAATTCTCACGGAGCCCTTTGGAGGTAATGAGGCCATCAAAACCTGTGGCATTTATGTGATCCCCAAGGTGCCCTGGGATCTGAGCCAGATCACTAGATGTCAGGTGGATAGGAGCCTAGGGAAGTGGAATGATGTTGAAAATTTAATCAAGCCTGTGCCAGTGCTGTACACAGGAGGATACTGTATAAAAGAGGATGACAAATAGTGAGGCATATTTAAAAGAAAGGACATCTTTGCTGTACATTGAGGGGATGGAAAAGAGACCTGCCTAAGCCAAGGGACTGTGGATTGCAACTGAAGGCATGGCTGCCTGTTTGTCCCAACAGGACATGGCTAGGTCAAGGAAAAAACAAAGTCTCACTTACTTGGGCATCCCCATCCAAAGCAGGTTACAAAGGCAGGTTACTATTTCCAGGCCCTTTTAAAGATCAGTCAGATATTATCTCACAGTCATGGATTTTTTTGAGGACATCAGAACAAGTTAGATGTCATAACTGCAAGCATCACAAGCCCAAAGTCTTCTTGTGGTACTTACTCTTTATTATATTAACAGTGAGTAAAATTGATAAACAAATACTGTTAAAAAAAGCACAATAGAAGGGAGTATGGGGAAATTAATAAATTAAACTGGTGGCTGTAATGTATATCAGTGAGTGACTTAAAGTAAATAATAAAGGCAATAAATTCACCAGCTTAGTTTTTCCATTAAAGCTATAATTGAAATAAAGGAATGGTTCATGGACTTAATCTTAAATGTAATTAACATTAATTGGCAAGGTTTGGCTGAATGATTACTGTTTATCAACGTGCCTCTACTAAAAAAATGGAAGTGACAGAAAAATTAATCTTTGTGGGCTTGGTAATGTATCTTTGGGAATTAGTGTAGCTCCATTGGTCTAAATGGACTCCACATTATGCTAGGATCTGTGTGGCTGGGGAGCAGCCGTGATGAAAAGGACCTGGGGCTCCTGGCGGACAAGAAGCTGAAGATGAATCAGCAGTGCACCACTGCAGCAATGAAGGCAAATCAGATCCTGGGCTGCATCTGCAGGGGCATTACCAGCAGAGATAGAGAAGTGATCATCCCACTCTATTCAGCATTTGTAGGTCACACCTGGAGCGCTGTGTCCAGTTCTGGTCCCCACAATTCAAAAAAGGCATGGAGAGACTGGAGAGCATGCAAAGGAGGGCCATGAAGATGATCAAAGGGCTGCCCCATGAGGAAAGACTGGACGCATTAGGTCTTTTCACCCCAGAGGAGTCTCTGGGAGAACTCATCACAGAATCCCAATATTAAAGAGGGGCTACAAAGAGAACTGTGGCTCTCTCTTCGCAAGTAGCCACATGGAGAGGACAAAGGGAAACAGGTACAAATTGCACTAGGAGAGCTTTTGTCAAGATACAAGAAAGAAGTTTCTTTTTTTACAGTGAGAACAGTCAGTCACTGGAACCTTCCCAGGAACTTTGCAGAGTCCCCATCACTGGAGGTTTTCAAGATGTGACTGGAACAGGGTCCTAGATAATCTCAGCTAGGGTCCCTTTCCCTTGAAAGGTTGGACTAAAGGATCTTTCAAGGATTCTTTTAACCTGGGCTGTTCTATGATCCTATGATGCTGTTATTTGAAGGTCTAAACCAAAATCTCATATGGTTTTTGATAAATCATATATCTGAAATACACTGTCAAAATCATGGTACAAAGCAATGATAAAATCAGTCCTGTTGCAATAAAACAATATTTGCCGCCCTCCGTCCCCCACCCCCCACTCCCCCAAAAAAAAGTAAATATGAGGTGAAAATGTGAATGACATATGAGTACACTCGTCCTGAACAAAAAATAAAATGCAGTAGTTTACTTCTCATGTCTCACAGTGGCAATTTTTTTCCAAGGGGTATGTTTTTGGAGAATCATTTAAATAGCTGACAACTGACTCTCTTTAAGTATCTGTGCACTGTTCTGAAGGACAAGTGTTTTCTATAATCTAGCATAAGCAATATGAACATATTTAAAGGTATCACATAGTGTTCACTTGACGAATTTCTTAATATCCTACTGTTCTTTTTACAGCTCTGAGTAGGCTGCGGTCTCTTTATTTATCTTTATCTCATAGAAAGAGATTACCCTTTCCCTATTTTCTACTAACTAAATGTAGAAATAATCCAAAGAAAACTGTGCTTTAGGGTAAAAGTGACCCTTTTTTGACCAAATCTTCCTTCCTTTCTTAAAGAATTTTACTGATGCCAAGTTTGATGGTCTTTGTACCACAAAGCTATTTTTAAAGCTAGAGGGAATCTGGGGAAGCAATTTCATGCTATTGCTAAGAAAAGATTTGTCTTCTCTCATTCGTATGACAAATGCCTAGCAGATGTGAGAGGATTTTCCCCTTAGATTATAAATTATGATGCTCCTTCATAACCCATAAAATAATGAGATGGCTGAACAAAACCCAAAATACATCTGTATAGTACATCTCCCCCATTCTAGTGCCTACACGTCAGGCAGGTGACTCACAGTCAGTTAGCACCTCAGCAGAGCACCCAGCCCCTGGCAGGTGGATGGGTTGGGAGGAGCTTCATGCTTCATTTGCAGTTCGATTTGTCTTGCTGCTGAATTACACTCCAGAAGCTGACAAACACAGGCCTAGCAGAATATTTTTTGGTCTTTCCTTCCCCTGAACACCTTACACTGTTAATGGACAGGCAGTGATTTTCAAGGACCCACCCACTGTTTATTTTAGGAGTGGTATCCATTTAAATAAAGCACAAGCAGGTTTATACAACTCTCTATGCAGTTTTTTAAACCTGCATTAACTCAGACACGAATTGGCTTTTAAATACTACTTTCCTGATCATAAGGGAACAAGAATTTGGCAGCAAGTAAAGAAAATTAGGCTTTGGTATTAAAAAAAAGAAACAAACCAAAACTGAGAAAGGGTAAAAAAACTTGAAGACTATACAGTGGTTCAATAACATTAATTTTCCATGGTTGTCTCTCTCAGATACTATTTCACATAACAAGACTCCTAATCACAGTTCTTTCTAATGTTAGCTCTGCCTCAGTGCCACCTATGAAATGTCTCTTCATTATATACGTTTCCTCCCATTTTCATTCCTGTTCACATTGTCTACCCAACAAAGTACCAAAAGTACTAATGTAAAAAGATCAATTTTAAGGATGAACTGTTAATACGCATAAGCATAAAGAAATCTGGTTTGGAGAGCTGAGAATCAGGGGACCTGTCCTCTTAATAATCAAATACTACATACAATGCCTGTGTAGAAACATGATAAAACATAAGTTCTGGGTACAAGAACAAAACTTTAGCTATTTGTAGTTTAATCAGGAACATAGATGTAAAAGGTTACAATAGGCTACTAGTTCTCTAAGCAAGGCTTTTCTAGGTTTTTCAACTATGATAAACGCCCCTAAGTGGGTGTGCAGTCACTAAGGCAGCAGTCAGGAGAAAGACTATGCTCAGGCTATAGTTTGACAATGCAATACCTCTCTCTTAAAAGTTATTTATTCTGGATTAAAAACACATCAATAACATGATATGAAGCTCTGATCCATTATAAACTCACTCTCATGATTCAAGTTTATTCAAAATATTTGTGTAAATTTAGTAAACTATGAGGCTTCATGTGAGGTCAGGAATTGCCTGTCCGTTACACTATAAATTTAGACCAAATCAAATATGTTTTGTCCTCCCATATCTGTCGTAAACAACCTGTTAGCTCCTCCTGCCTGCTGTGCCCCTTATGTCCTTCAGAATTTCTCCTGTTATACCTTGTGACCATTGCCTCTTCTCCTTTCAGTGTGCACTTCTGAGACGACACTGGCTCTATCTTCCCTGTAACCCGCCCTTTACACACTGAAGGAAAATGTCTGACAAAAGTAAGGAGCACAAAGCCTGGAGGAGGGCAAGGACATGAGATGAGGAAGCAGGTCTTCTCCCATTCAGCCATGTCTCACTTGACTGATTGATTCCATTAGATGATTTCCAATTACCTACCTAGAAAGGCTGTTTTATAATGAAAAAAACAGAACAACGCTGTGATGATGGAAGTCTTTATCACAAGTGAGAGCTGAATTGTAAATCAACAAAGCTAAAATCAGGATCCACCAACTTGGAATCAAGAATCCATCTATGTGATGTAATGGAGAACAGAGACGAGGTCTCTAAGATGGCATCTACCTGCAATGGTATTTCCACAGGGTGTGGCCCACTGAAAGCCAGCCCGATGTATCAGGCTGGCTTGCAAGTTATTTAATCGCATCCATCAGGACAAGTAATAAGTCTAATGAAGTCAGCTACGTTGTTTCCTGTTTCAAGATCAGCTTGATCATTACCACTTTGATGATCTGTGCACTGCTCATAAATTCTGCTCAGATACACCTTAAAAGCTAAAATCAAAGGCACTTAGGTACTTAATTCCTATTTGGTAACCTTGTGCAAGTTAAGCATCTAAAACCTTTTAGTTAGATATCTTAATACTGCTGAGAAGTTCACCTGAAGGGCTACAGTCAGGATCTGTAGCTGATTTCCAGCATCCGAGACTGTGCAGGAGAGGGGCAGGGGCAGCAGCGAGCAGCCGGGAACGCGATTTGATAAACAAAAGAGTGTGAAATGTACTTGCTGGAAAAGCTCAGGAGTGTTTTCCTGGTAGACATATTAAATGTGGCAATAACATGAAATACTGCCCAGCGTATGTGCACTTAAAAAAAAAAAAAAAAAGGAGGAGGAAGGAACTGAACTGTGGGTCATTTTTCAAATACAATTTTTGTCCTAAACCTCAGCATTTTAATGCTGGACATGACTAAAGCTCTAGCAAGGATGATCTGGTAGTTCAAAGAAGAGGAAGTGAATACAAACAGAGGAAAGAAAAGCCCCACAGCCACTCTCATCTGGTCACTCCGGTCCAGGTAGAAACAATCTCAGCACCCTGAAGCATGACCCATACCCCAGGGAAATTCTTCCTTTAACTGGCACAGGTATAACACTGTCTAGAAACTCCAGGCTGTCTCAGTCTGATTCCTACAGACTGTTCCACTTCTGTAAGCTACAGCAACATTGTAAACCAGTTTATAAAATGGGCCTGGGACCAGTGATGAGTTCGACCCAAAGGATTAGATCTCACATCTGTCTGATCAAGAATTCAGTCTCTAACAGTCATCCCTATCAGGCATTTTGGAAGAAAGCAAGAACCACATGGTAGGTCAGCACTTGTGACCTTACATACATATCACCACCTTATATGTGTTTCATCACGGTTTCTGCTGAATCAATATATTGGTTTAATCACTGAAGCATGAGGTTTAACATGCTTTTAAATTTGTTATTCTTTTTTATTGTACCAGTATTAGAGACACAAGGGAAGAATTTCCCTGAAGGTATCTTTTAAAACCACCTAGGCAGCAGATTTTGAAGAACTGTGTTGCCTTTATGTGTGAGAAACCCCATATCCACACACACTCTATTTATGAATGCAAATCGTCCACATCCTTTGAGTCCATCACTAGCCAGGACTGTAACACCCACACACTGCACAGAAGAGTTCTATAGCACCAGCAGAATCTGTAAAAGGAGCCTGGCTCGGATTTTCCAAATCCTGGGGAGCAGAAAGGATCCCTTTTTCCTCTCGGAAGGCGGCTGCCGGTGCAGCAGCTAAACGCGCGGTCCTGCTGCCCCCCTGTGGGCGAGCCGCCCGCCGCAGGTCCCCGCAGCCGGGGCGCAGGACGGGAGCGGCCCCCCGAGCCGCAGCGCCTCTGAAGAGCGGTGCGTGAAGGCAGATTTTCACATGGAGGCTTTCCATGCAGAAAAAACTGCATGGGTAGTGCTCTCTGCTCTGCTGGGGCTGTCCTATGCACAACAACAACATACTTACACAATAAGAGAGTTCAGTATTAAAAAAACAACACAAAGCAAGACCAAAGCAAAACTGTGTTTTAACAGCGTTCCTACCTCCGAAACATTCAAGATCTCTTGATGTCACTGATAACAAAACTAAAGCTACTCTTTTGCTTTCACACCTCTGATAACTGAGCAGCATCCTTTAAATGACAGAATCGTAGAATCCTAGAATCATTTAGGTTAGAAAAGACCCTTAAGATCATTGAGTCCAACCATTATCCTAAGTGCCATGTCCACATGAGTATGAACTTCTTCAAAGTACAATGAACTTCAGCAGATCCAGCCTCTCACCTTCTACAAGAAAGACAGGAGAGACAAGGGAGAGGGAGGGAAGTCTACTTGCCACATCTGCACATCTTTTAAATACCTCCAGGGACGATGATTCAACCACTTTGCTGGGCAGCCTGTTCCAGTGCTTGACAGCCCTTTCAGCGAATAAATTTTTCCTAACATCCAACCTAAACCATCCACTGGTGCAACTTAAGGCCATTTCCTCTCATCCTATAACTTGTCATCTGGGAAAAGAGACCAACACCCCACCTTGCTACAGCCTCCTTTCAGGCAGTTGAAGAGAGCTATAAGGTCTCCCCTCAGCCTCCTCTTCTCCAGACTAAACAACCCCAGTTCCCTCAGATAGTCCTCATAAGATTTGTTCTCTGGACTCTTCACCAGCTTCATTGCCCTTCTCTGGACATGCTCCAGCACCTCATTGTCCTTCTTGCAGTGAGGGGCCCAAAACTGGACAAGGTTCAAGGTGTGTCCTCACCAGTGCTGAGTACAGGGGGACAATCACTTCCCTACTTAAGCTGGCCACACTATTGCTGATACAGCCCAGGATGCTCTTGGCCTTCTTGGCCACCTGCACACACTGCTGGCTCATATTCAGCCGGCTGCTGACCAACACCCCCAGGTCCTTTTCCGCTGGGCAGCTTTCCAGCCACTCTTCCCCAAGCCTGTAGCATTGCAGGGAGTTGTTATGGCTCAAGTGCAGGACCCAGCATTTGGCCTTTTTGAACCTCATACCATTGCCCTCAGCTCATCAATCCAGCCTGATATTGCCTCTTTCTGCAACTTTTGTTCAAAGGAACAAAAATGCCCATGTTTACCATAGGTACCTCACCTATAAAAATGCCAGAAACTGATCTAACACCTGAACTACTTCAGCTAAGTTAAGAATCATCACAACATTTGTGGAAACGCAAAATCTTTACTCTTGTTTTCTTTCATTCTTCTTATACATTTTCATTTCCTGTTTCTGGAGAAATACCAGATATGAGATAGTATGGGAAGCTTTTCCTGGCCTGGCTGACATACAGTTTCACTGGAAACATAGCAAGAAAATCTTGTTTCTAGGCCAAAGGTGTCTGGATAAGCAAGCAGTTTGTTCCAAGCTTACCTTGATTTTAAACTTCAGGCAAATAAACCAAGGTAGTACTGTTGATGAACCAGATACAGAAGTTCCACAACTTTTTGAGAAATTCCCCTAGCATTTTACAGCGGGGATGTCTTGAGGAACTGAACCAATTGATAAAAGTTGCAGGACCACAGTTAGTATCATTTCTGATTCATTGCTTTTAAACAATATAGAAGTGCATACCTGATTTTCCTCCTTTCCTTTACTTGTCAAGGAGCCATTGTTGGTTTAAGATCCCAGTGCTGCAGAGTGATTTAAATAGTCCATGCTGGACTAAAAGTAAAGCTGTGCAGTAGTTAGTCGATTAGAGTACTGCATCACTCTGGGTAGGCACATGTCTGACAAAGTCAGTCCGTTCCACATATCTATTTCTCTGTGTGAAACAACAGCATTGCCTTGGTTCACAGGGATGTTGCAGTATGAAGGATATTAATGACTGTGAAATTGTCAGCATAATTAATGTCACTTACATAGATACTGATGGTGTGAATTTGCAAAAAATGCATTCTTTCTGTGTAAACTGTTAAAGGTGGGAAAGAGAATATACGCTGCTTAGCACACAATGCTACTGAGTACTACTGAGGAAGAAATAGGAAGTAGCATTAATTTTCACTGGTCATTAATATATGTTAAGGTATTTCTCATATTTTTCTGTTTTCAGAGTAAACTGAATCCTTTTACATTAACTTGAATTAGCATAAGTGAGTTGCTATAGGGCCAAAAACTACTTAAATAAAAACTCTTCTCTTACTCGTGTGAAAAGAGTAGCTAGTCTTCTATCCATATAATCAGCAGAGGGCAGAGCACGTCTTGCAAAGAACAGAAGAGGACTAACAGTGAACCAAATTGCTTGAATATTACAGGATTCAGCATTCATTGTGGATTTTAAATTCTGATTTTTTCTTTTGCCTTTCAACACTGTCCTTTTATTAATAAAGCCACAATCTTATTATGATCCAATATTGAATGAACATATCCTGTGTCTGCTTAAAAGGATGAAAATTCATTAAATGAAGGATGAAACTCTCACTAGTATCTCACTGATAGTACCAATGTTTTGGCTGAAGAAGTATTGGTCAGATTAGATGCTAAACAATAAATTAATTAAGCTCAAGTGACTGTATTGAATTACTGAAATAATTTTGATTTTTTTTTTCCCTTATCAACTGGAACTAATTTATGGTTGTGTAGAATTATAGTATTCAGAAAATATTTAAACAGAAACACATACAATTAAATGTACACCAAATCTTTCTTAAAGAAAAAGAAATCAATAAACAACTGAAAAGAAATAATCCTCCCAAAATGTATAGGAAGACAGGAACGATTATTTCAATCTAACAGACTACCTGTACTGGGTTTGTGTGGCAAGGTTTTGGTAGCGGGGCAGAGGGCTACAGTGGAGGATTCTGTGAGAAGGTTCCAGAAGCTTCTCCTACATCCTATAGAGCCAAAGTCAGCTGGCTCCAAGGCAGGCCCACCGCTGGCCAAGGCTGAGCCCATCAGTGATATCTGTATTAAGCGTCTCTATAATTACATGTTTAAGAAATGGGAAAACTGCTGTGCAACAGCAGGTGGAGGAGAGGAGTGAGAACATGAGAGAGAAAAAACCTTGCAGACACCAAGGTTATGTGGTAGGAGATATTTCCCTGCAGCCCATGGTCAAGACCATGCTGAGGCAGGTTGTCCCACTGCAGCCCAAGGAGGTTACTGGTGGAGCAGATACTCACCTGCAGCCCATGGAAGACCCCACGCCGGAGCAGATGGATGTGCCTGAAGGAGGCTATGACCCTGTGGAAAGTCCATGCTGGAGCAGGCTCCCGAGAGGACCTGTGATCCTGTGGAGAGGAGCCCATGTTGGGGCAGGTTTTCTGGCCGGACTTATGACACCACAGAGGACCCACACTGAAGCATGGGGTGCAAGACCACAGCAGTTTTGTATTAAGCGTGCTATACTTGCACCTGTTATTAAGTGGTCAGCTTCTATGCATGTATACAAACTGAAAGACAGCGATTGATAAGGGGCCACCCACGAAGGCTGTCAGCTTAGTTGCTGTAGACACAAGAAGGCAACCAGCAATCTCCCAGACATAGAAGGGCAGAGATTACCTCCCTCGATCCTGGTGAGGGGACTGCTAGTCTGGCACTGAAAGGCTTATAGAGTGAATACTCCAACCAGGAACAGGAATAGAGGGTCCCTGTCCGCATCCAGGAGGAAGAAAGCTGTGATTGGGTATACTGGACTCAGTGGCCACTGTGTGGATTCAGTGGCCCAGAACCTCAGACCCACAGAAGTAGGAGGCTTTGGTAGAAACCGGTGTACAATGTACGCTGGTGCCATCAGTGTACAGGGGCACAGAACCCATCTGGATCTCTGGAGCAACAGGGGGATGCCAGCAATAATGTGTACTGGAGGCTGAGGTGAGCTTAATCAGGGACAAGTGGCAAAAGCACCCCATTGTGCCCAGCCCAGAGGCCCCTTCTATCCCTGGCATAGACTGCCTCAGGAGAGTGTACTTCAAGGACCCAAATGGGTACCAATGGGCTTTCGGTGTAGCCGCTGTGAACACAGAGAAATCAAACAGCTATCTACCCTGTCTTACCTGTCAGAAGATCCCTTCATTGAGGGATTGCTGTGAGCTGAAGAACAGCAGGTACTGATTGCTATCAGGATGATGCACTGGTGGCAAGATGACATGAACTGAGACTCTCTGGCTCCCATCCATGAGCTGGTTTGTCAATTAGAGAGCTAAGGAGTGATCAGCAAGACTCACTCACTCTCTAACAGTCCCATATGGCCAGGCAAAAGTCTGACAGAGCGTGGAAACTAACAGTAGATTATTGTGGCCTGAACCAAGTCACGCCACCATTGAGGGCTGCTATACCAGATATATTAGAGCTCCAATACAAGCTGGAGTCGAAGGCAGTCAGGCGGTATGCTACAACTGACATTGCCAATGCATTTTTTTTCAATTCCTTTGGCAGAAGAATGCAGGCCATGGTTTGCTTTCATGTGGAGGGGTGTCCAATACACCTGGAATCTACTGCCCCAGGGGCAGAAGCACAGTCCTACCATTTGGCATGGACTAATACAAACTGCTGGAACAAGGTGATGCCCCTGAACATCTACAATACATCGATGACATCATTGTGTGGGGCAACAAGGCAGAAGAATTGTTTGAGAAGGGAAAAAGAGTAAGTCAGATTCTTCCAAAAGCTGGTTTCACCATGAAAAGAAGCAAGGTCAAGAGACCTGCACAAGAGATCCTGTTCTTGGGAATAAAATGGCAGGATGGGTGATGTCATGCCCCTAATAAATGTGATCACAAGACAGCAACTGTATCTCCACCAGCTAACAAGAAAGAAACACAAACTTTCCTAGGCCTCGCGGGCTTCTGGAGAATGCATGTTCCAGGTTAGAGTTGGCTTGTAAGTCCTCTCTGTTGAGCAACCCAAAAGAACTATTTTGAGTGGGGCCTTGAGCAGATCAAACAGGGCACGGCTCATGCAGTAGCTCTTGGGCCTGTTTGGACAGAATCAGATGTGCAAAATGTACTCCACACTGCAGCTAGGGAGCGTGGTCTCACCTGAAGCCTCTGACAGAAAGCGCCAGGAGAAACCTGAGGTCAGCCACTAGGGTTTTAGAGCTGGCGGTATCAAGGATCAGAAGCCTACTACACCCTGAATGAAGAAGAGCTACTAGCAGCATACGAGGGTGGTTCAAGATGCTTCAGAAGTTTTTTTTTAATTGGGTGTTGTCTTGACACCCAAAAACTGAATATGCTACTTCTTCTGTCCTGAGCGCCCATCTTGACTGATGGGCCCAAGTCATAGCCTATTCTTATAATCATTTGGAGGAGTAAAGTCCATGGAATGGGAGAATAATATTTGTTAAGAGACAGGGAATAGTACTTAATGAGAATGTATAAATCTGTATGTTGGGTATAAAGACGGTGTGCATATGTAGTGTAAGTTCTAAGTGTTGGTAAGAAGGGATTTCAGTAATAAGAATTAAATACAATGGGATGGCTGGAAGATCTAGAAATGTAGTAAATCATATGGGAATGGAGCATGTCGCAAATGGTATGGAATAAGGGAGGGAGATTTTATTTGGTGTGGCTGGGATGGAGTTCACTTTCCTCACAGGAGCCTTCATAGTGCGGTGCTTTGTATTTGTAGCTGGAAAGGCGTTGATAACACACCAATGTTTTGGCTACAGCTGAGCAGCTCTCCCACAGCATCAAGGTCGTCTCTCCAGCATCTCCCCACCTCACACCCTCAAAGGCCAGAAGGCCGGTGGTGAGATTACAAGAGGACATAAAAAGGACAGCTGAGGCAAGCTGACGCAAGCTGACCACAGGGGTATTCCGAATGGTATTACATCTTCTCAGCAATAAAAGCTAAGAGAAAGAGAACAGGAGCATTTGTTATTAAGGCATTTGTCTTCCAGAGAAACTGTGTGCTGAGGTTCTACTTCCCAGGCAACGGCTGGACATCACCTGCTGATGGAAAGTAGAGAATAAATCTTTTTGTTTTCTGTTGCATCTGCATACAGCCTTTGTTTTTTCTTTATTAAACTGCCTTTATTTCATCCCATGAGTTCTTCTTCATCTTATTTTGTTCCCTTCTGTCCTGCTGAGGAGGGGAGTGATAAAGCACCTGGGTGGGGACCTGGCAGTGAGTCAAGGTCAACCCACCACAAAGGCCATACTGCCACCACCCCTCTGTTATCTTCAGGAGGCCAGGACGTGCCACACTGCACTACCTTCCATCGAGTGCTCCGGGCCAGGCCACACACACACGACTGCACTGGCTCACCCCTGGCCCATGGCAGACGCTGTCTCTGCTCCTGCATGGTGAAGGCAGGCAGCGGTTGACACGGGGTCAGGGGGCTGCCACCCCTCACAGACCCGGGAAAGGCAACCATTGGTGACAGCTGACCGTTGGTGGTCAACGACATCCTCCCCTTGCCTTCAGACACGAGTTGTGATGGTGTGGGCTGGGGGGTTGTGATACGCAGCTGCCTCTCACCCCACTGGGCCTGGTGCAGGCCCCTGACAGCCCTGTGCAGAAGGAGGAGCACTGGTGGGAGCTGGAGGTGCCATGGGCTGAGCTGGAGCATGAGTGTCTCCACTC
This sequence comes from Bucorvus abyssinicus, assembly GCA_009769605.1. Classification (NCBI taxonomy): domain Eukaryota; kingdom Metazoa; phylum Chordata; class Aves; order Bucerotiformes; family Bucorvidae; genus Bucorvus; species Bucorvus abyssinicus. The sequence continues at coordinate 12,976,999 of CM020030.1, read as the reverse complement.
TCAAGAGCTGCACTGCTGGGCCTGAAGGCCCTCCTGGGCACCAGAGCCATCAGGAGATGCAGAGCTCTTGCTCCCCTGATAGAAATGGGCCCCTTGCCCTGCCTGTGGCCAGACACCAGGTCAAGCCTGGGTCTTTCCAACTGGCACTACAGAAGAAAACCACTAAAAGCCACAGCTCCGGGCAGCAGACAACATGCCAGGCTGTGGTGGATGCTCTGATCCAGGTGCCAGAGCCTGTAGGGCAAGACTTGGCGCTTTCTGTTAGCGCACACAGATGGCTGCTGGAGCAGAAGAGGTGTCTGCAGCATGCCCTGGAAGACCTGGAGAGGCAACTTGGTGCTGTGGAGATCGAGAGCCACCTCCTGAGAAAGGGAAGCTCTCTGGAAGCATGCAAGGAGGCAGAGATGCTCCAGCAGAAAAGTGCGAAGCTAGCTGCCCTCACCAAACAGCTGGAAGAAAGACGCAGGGGTCTGCAGGAGCCAGTCAAGCACCTGACGAATCCTCCATTGTCAAGGCACATCCAAACCACTGTTCAGGAACTGGGCATGAAATGATCACCTCAGCAGAGGGCTGGAGAAAGGAGAGAACCTGCCAGAGCTTTGCTGGACAAGAAGAAGGAAGCCTCACGGAAGGTGGCTGAGGAGCTTCAGGCCCAAAATTTTTGAGTGTTTGTTCTTTTAGTCTTTGGGTTTCTTTGCTTCCCTTTAATTTCATTTAAAATACCTTTCAACAACATTCACTTTGGCATTGCTACTCTTTTGGGCAAGAGGCATCATAGATCAAGGTATAGGTAATAACCACTTTTTAAAGGATCTAAATTAAACAAAAAATGTACTGCACCTCAGCCCTAAAACTTCTGTACAAAACATTGTTTGTAGAGTTCTGCACATTTCTATAATGCATGTATGGGATGAGAGCTTATCAATAACAAAAAAAAAATCATCTTATAGGACTGACAATGTTTTATAATAGCATGGAAATCTTCACTCATTTATTAATCTGTCCTGCTTTAAGACATCAGCTTGTTTGTTTGAAACCTGAGTGTAGCACATTGCTTATGCACAACACAGCCCAAAAAATATGTATCAGAGTTGTAGATCCAAGCAACAAACTTCAGTCCTGGTTCTCCAGAGTTTGGATCTCAAGTTTTGGTGAAGCACAATGCAGAAGGAAATCAGTAACTCACACAACTGAGTGTCAGGCTGGACCTTCCCTGAAAATCAAGCAAAATCCCAGCCCCAAAGAATGAGAAGTGAGAGTCTGGGGCTTTGGATCCAACTAGATACATATCTAGATCCAAGCCAAGTATTTTATGAATATGCCCATAATTCCTAATAACAGGACTCTTACTGCCTCGAGCCTAGTCTTCAGCCCCAGAAAATTGATGCAGTTCCATTTGTGTTTTAGTGCAATCCACCCAAATGGTGACAGGGCTGTACGAGACTGAGCAGTGTCAAAGAGATTTGGAACACAAGACCTAGAGGCTTGCACTCAGGATTTGGGTTCAAAACTCCACAATCTGTTTTAAAAAAATATTGCACAATTCTGGACAAAAAATTACATAAAGAACTCCACTGTGTTTCATAGGTGCTGTTTGGAACTGTGATGTGAGATATTCTGGCAGATCGTGCCATGGTGTGAAAGTCTTGTCTTTTTGCATAATACCAACTGTGTTATAAGTGACGTTGCCTCTCAAGACCTCTTGGGCTGGAAAGAACAAATGTAGAACTGAGGTTGTCTTAGGAAAGAGGGCTTCAGTGATTAACAGATAAAAAGAGAAAGACGGTGTTATTTTTCACAGACACGTCAGTTACCTGTGGTAAAGACCTCCGCGTTCGGTTTTGCTTCTTTTTTTTTCTCTGTTGTTAATTTCAGGTATCATTTCTGATGTTATTTCTCTCCATCTTCTTGTGACAGGATCTCTAAACTAAGGGATCCCCTGGATCTAAGGCTCAAGAAGGCTTTGTAGTTGACCCATCCATCCTCCACTATGGTGGCAGAAAAAGAGAACTGAAAATTAGTCAACATCCTGTATGGTAGCCCAACTCTGTACGGCGGCAGTCTTAGGGGCTGTTTAGATGAAGTCCCATGTTTTCTGTCATCCTGGAATTTGTGGTTGATCACAAGCTTGGCCTAGCATCAATGTGCTCCATTTGAAATGTTATGCATTTCTGGCTTTCTTCTAAGGATTTTAACACACTTTATTAATTTTTTCTTCACAGTCAACTGTTATCTACATTACACAGAAAAGTGTGACAGAGGTTAAATCTGATTTGTTTGATTTCAACAGTTTTCTTGAGGAGTGGAATCCACATTCGTTTCCCAAGGCAATCAATCTTATCAACTTATCTGGAATTTATCTTCTACTAAGGCAGTTATTTCCCTGTTGTTTTGGTTCTTTTCCCCACGTTGTTACTGAAGTAATTGTTCATTTCATCCACAGGAGGGCAGTAAGAAGTTTTAAATCCCATGTGATAGCATATTTGTAATATTGAAAGGAGATATTGAATTTTATTTCAAATGTGAATTCATTGCAGGGAAAACTCCATTCAAAAGTCTTCTTTTCATCCCAAATCAGCATAAGGAGTCAAAGCAACATTCTTTTTTCCTTAAATGAAACTTTTTGAGAAAATTGAATTTTAAAATATTGAAATGTTTCATTCTATCTCGGTCTGACAATTTCTCCTCTTGAGCATATCACAGTTTGAGAGCTTGGAGTCATATTTTTCCATAAGGAATAGATATTCTGAGTTCTATTTCCATATTGTTTTAACAAGAAAAGAGATGCAACCGATGCAGTTAAGACTGTACCACACATAGGCTGCAAAGGCCAACAGAAGAACAGGAACCCAGGCCTGCCTTTCAGGAGGCATTTCATCAGGTCACACAAAACAGATCATTGGAAACTGCCTAAGAATCCAAAATGTCTTAGCTCAGTCTGTTCCAATCCAGCATTACTAATTTTCTGGAGAGAATTTAAAAATGGAAGAAAAATTAAAATATTCCTTAAAGAAAAACTTACTCAGTGAAGTGCCCTGCCCGTTGAAAAATACAATGATATGAAATTCCTAAAGATGTCCATTATAGGAAATTATTTTCACCCATATTCAGTTAACTGGACTTTGCAAAGGCTGTGAGATCCTGTGACCACCAATGTTTAGGTTTATTTTAAAAAATGTGCATTAATAATTCTTTTCATTCTGTTGTACTAACATGAAGGAAGAAATTCAGACATTATGGCATGCTGAGATAAAGTTTTAATCCACTCAGGATTATAAAATGTCCTCAGTTATACATATCTGCTTTTTATGGAAAAGTAGACTGGCAGGGGATTGTTCAAATGGCTTAAGACTATAAGTTCTATTTGCATCTAATTACTTAGGGGTTATGTGGTACTTTTAATGAAAGAATATTTGTTTTACTGATTCTGCTAAGTCAGAAATGATACTATCATGCTATAGCTCCGTCAAGCCATCGCTCAGACTAGCTCAGCTTCTTACCATTGCTGCCTCTCAATTTTGTCAGTAAATTGAGGCTAAGTAACCTATGATGTACTTAAAGGAACACTGATGGCTTTTCAGAACCAAAACCCACATTATAAATATTTCAGATTGCTGTCAAATAAATTGTTCAACTGCTAAGTACAAAAGTTAGAAAGGGGTATGGCTTAAATATTCCTCCATATTACCCGAACAAATACCATGTAAATCGCAATGGAAGTAAGATCACTCCCCAAAGAAGAGCTATGGAAACTGAGCTGCATTCGTTATACCGCTGTAAAGAGTTTCTGTTTGGTTGCTGAGCTTCAGAAAAGTCACGAGCCATATTCATTCATCTGCTTGAACAGGAGGGACTTTTTTGTTTTTCACCAGTCTTTCCTTCATATACCATGTTTTAAAGCCCTCGACAGCTCTGTTCGGATGTGTGGTCAGCACAACAGAGACCTCAGCAAATATTCCAAAATATGTGTCCAAGTGTGTTCATATGAGTCTAGTTGCTTAATATTTCAGCTACACTTTGAACTGCCTCCTCATCACCTGCACTCCGATATATGGAAAGTATTTCCATCTATTCATGAGCTTCTCCGTTCACTGTAGAAATCTGTGATGTGGCCTTCAGCTTGAGCTGACAGTGCAGGCTTGGTAGAAGGATTTTCAAACAAAATGACATTTTTTTAGTAGTTAGTTTCGCACTGCAAATTTCTCAACATGTGCTGCCTGAAGCCATCCTACAGGACAATATGGTGCCAGTATGCTTTGTTTTCATTGAAGTAATATGCCAGGCCCTCACTCTATCTCATTGCACATCTCCCTTTGATAGCAAAACATTTTCTTGTCCTGCTAGCATTCAGGATTGATTTTGTTAAATAACCCAGTGATAGGATATGGCTTTGGGAACTTGTCAGAAAAAAAGCTGTGGTATGCAGTGTCACCATCTCAGTTTTCCTTGCTATTTATACTAAGTTGAGAAGAGACACAGTTTATTTCTTAGAAACATGAACATTCGTGTTTGTGTCTGGAGGGCTTTTCAGTAGCGGAGAAGGGGACTGCTAGCATGCCTCCTGTAAGAAGGTTCGAGAACCTCCCCCAGCATCAGACTCGCCTTTGGCCACAGTTGAGCTAATCAGTGTATCTATGATAATATCTTTAAGTGGGAAAAAACTGTCGGGCAGGTTCTTTTGTTTTGGAAGCTCTTTTGTTAAAGAGAGCACTTGGACTGGAGAGAGACAACCATGTGGACACCCAGGTCAGTGAGGAAGGGATGGGGGAGGTCCACCAGAGTAGCCATTCCCCTTTGACTCATGGTGAGACAGCAGGCTGAGCACTTTTAGCCCTTAGAGATCAATGGTGGGACAGAATCCCATCTGCAGCCTGTCGGGGATCGCATGTCAAAGCAGGTGGCTGCTTCTAAAGAAGTCCATGACTTGGAGGGAAGCCCATGCTGGAATGGCTCATTGCTACAAGGACTCCAGCCCACAGAAAGGGCCCACGCTACTGGAAGAAGTTCATGGACAACTGTCTCCCATGGGAGAGAAGACATGTTGCCACAGGGGAGGACTGTGTGGGTTTTTCCCCCCGAGGAGGAAGGACAGTCAGAAACAACATGGAATGGGCTGGAACTGACCGCAATACTCATTCCCTATCCCGCTGTGCCGCTGGGTGGAAGGAGGTAGCAGAGCGGGCCTGTGAAGAAGGAAGAGGTGGGAGGAAGCTGTATTTAAGAGCCAGTTGTATTTATCACTGTTCTACTCTGATTGATATATGCTGAAGAGAACAACATGTTGCTTGTTGTGTAGTGGGAGGCGTAAGGAGATAATGCGATCAGAATGACCTGTTGGCAAATTTTCAAGTTTAGAGGCGATGGAGTTTTTAATCATGAAGCCAACTCCGGAATGATGACTTTCGGTTTTGGGTTTGCCTGACCAATACAGTGTGTAGCCGGCACCATGTTCTTTAAGGCTGCCTTCCTCATGAAGGCGAACTTCACTGAGAGCAGCAATGTCGATGTTGAGTCGTGACAGTTCGTGAGCAATTATAGCAGAACCGCCACCATCTGCGACTCCTCGAACGCTTCCATCAGCGCTGCCTCCGCACAATCCTAAACATCCACTGGACTGACTACGTGACTAATGTTGCTGTCCTTGAACAGGCAGACGTCACCAGTATTGAGGCCATGTTGCTGAAAACGCAGCTGCGTTGGGCAGGGCACGTCTCCAGGATGGCGGATCACCGCCTCCCTAAGATCGTGTTCTATGGTGAACTTGCCACCAGCTGCCGCAAGAGAAGAGCTCCAAAGAGGAGATATAAGGACTCCCTGAAACAACACCTCAGCCTAGGCCATATTGACCACCATCAGTGGTCCACCCTGGCCTCCAATCGGGAGATTTGGAGACACACCATACATAACGCTGCTGTCTCCTTTGAGAGCACGCGTAGAATCAGTCTCGAGGAGAAAAGACAGCGCAGAAAGAACCGTGCCTCGACTATACCACCCAAGGAGACCCTCCGGTGTGCTCTTTGCAACCGGTCTTGCCTATCCCGCATTGGCCTTTTCAGCCATCAACGCGCTTGCAATAAGCGTGGGCAAAGCCCTTCCCAAATCTTCATCCGCGAAGCCAAGCCATGACTCTGATTGATGGTGGGTTTTGTTTAAATTAATTTTGATTTGTTTCCCCAAGTCAAGCCAGTCTCTTGCCTGTGACCATAATTGGTCAGTGACCCCTCCCTGTCCTTTGTCAGGACCCTGGAGACTTTTGTTGTATTTTCTCCTCCCCATCCCACTGGAGGGGGGTAGAAGTGAGTGAGCAGCTGTGTGATTGCTTTGTTGCCAGCTGGATGGGCTTAAATCAGGACAGCATTTCTCATAATTAATTTTGTAGATGTTGACACAGAAATTTCATTTTGTTATTGTTGGACATTTTGCATTTAAATATCTACCTTATTCACCTCTGGGTTCAGTCACCTTGTAGTAATAGATTTCTTTTTTCCCAAGCAAAAGCATATATGTAACATGATCTTTAAGAAGTTTGCCCATGCATTTGAAGAAAAGCAGCAATCTACATGTTAAACTATTTTTTTTTTTTTCTGACTGGAAATAATTTAGCCTGTGTAGCAATCCAAAAGAAAGAGGCACATTGCCTCAAACCCTGCTCAACAAAGAAACCACATATCAACCAAACTAAAAAGCAGAACCTGGATGTCAGGTTTAGCTCCACAAAGGTGGAGTTGTGCTGATGGTTGGGGATCAGCACTTTGAAGACTTTCCACTGTGAGCCTGCAAAATTTGAGGCATGCTGCACTTGCACCAGTGCGGTAGTCAGAAGAAGGACACGTTGTCTGGGGGGCTAGGACAGACCACCATGAAGTCCCCAAGGGACCAACTGCGCATGAGCTGGACAGGTGCCACCCCTGACAGCGCACCCAAGATACACCTACACCCAGAAACCAAATGCCATTTAAGGTTGCTCGCTCACCTCTTGAGCAGGACCCCACCACCGAAATACTCTGGACATTGTGGATCTCCAAGTACATCAAGGACCTCCTAGGCAGCACTGAATCCATGGGTGGTGACTATCTGCTTGCATCTTTCTATCTTTCTTTCTTCCTTTCACCTTTCCTCTTTTCTTCAGTGAACAGCAATAAAACATATGTGTTAGTGCACCCTTGACATTTGGCCTCATTTATGCCTTAATTCCAACCTCAGCTATAATCTTGCTAAAGGTGTCATGACCAGATCGTGACAGCCTGGATCCCCAAATCACTGTCAAGCATCAAGAGAGCACATATTTGCCTGTGCTTCGATTGATATTCCTGTTTAGACAGCAGCATTTGAAGCCACATTGTCAGTGGAAAATACAAAAAGCTTAACTCGAAAAGTACTGAGACTTTTTAATGGGCCCTCAAGAATGTCAAACATTGTTTGTCCAATCCTCAAGTGCATGCTCTGATATATCTAAAAACTGGTACCTTTGTCAAAACAGCCAACTAAAGTCCCCATGGGCCTTTCATATCACAACGTCAATGCTTAGCTCCAAGTATGCAGAAGCTGCCATAACATATCAAACACAGTGCCTGTCTGGTCTGAATCCCTGTCCCTGACACTACCTGGTACTGGATGCCTCAGAGGAGTGGACAGTTATCAGTAAACTTTCCAGAAAGGGCTTCTTCTGACCTTCAGGCATCTAGAAACTAATTGTGCATGAGTGGCTATCTGTATATGAGTCCATACGTGGGACTCAGTGGGACTGAGTGCTTTCTCAGCAAGTTTGCAGATGACACCAAGCTGTGTGGTGCTGTCAACATGCTGGAGGGAAGGGATGCCATCTAGAGGGACCTTGACAGGCTGGAGAGTTGGGCCCATGCACACTTCATGAAGTTCAACAAGGCCAAGTGCAAGGTCCTGAACATGGGTTAGGGCAAACCGCAGTATCAATACCGGCTGGGTGATGAGTGGATTGACAGCTCTGCTGGGAAGGACTTGGGGGTGTTAGCAGATGAAAAACTGAATATGAACCAGCAATGTGTACTTGCAGCTCAGAAAGCCAATCGCATTCTGGGCTGCATCAAGAGAAGTATGGCCATCATGTCAAGGAAGATGATTCTCCCTCTCTATTCTGCTCTGGTGAGACCTCGCCTGGAGTACTGTGTCAGTCTCTGGAACACCCAGCATAATAAAGACATGGACCTACTTGAGCAGATCCAGAGGAGGGACACAAAGATGATCAGGAGCACCTGCCCTATGAGGACAGGCTGAGAGAAATGAGGTTGTTTAGCCTGGACAAGAGAAGGCTCCAGGGAGTCCTTATAGCTACATTCCAGTACTTAAAGGGGGCCTACTGAAAGATGGGGAGGGACTCTTTATCAGGGAGTGTAGTGTTAGGATGAGGGGTCATGGTTTTAAACTGAAAGGGTGTAGATTTAGATATTAGGAAGAAATGCTTTACTGTGCAGGTGGTGAGACACTGCAACAGGTTGCCCAGAGATGTTGATATTCCCTTCCTGGAAGTGTTCAAGGCCAGGTTGGATGGCGCTTGGAGCAAACTACTCTAATGGAATGAGGGTTGCCCATGGCAGGGGAGGTTGGACCTACATGATCTTTAAGGTCCCTTCCAACCTGAACTATTCTATGATGTTATGATTCTCTGAAGTCAGCAGAATACTTGAGATGGCTTGAGAAGCCATCATGAAACTCACAGATCTATATATAGAGCCAACTTACAGAGTGTCACCAGTTGGCTGATGGCTGGCCAATCACAGGATGAATTCTCTCTCCAACCAGCTCTCCTCCCATTCCAGGAGAAAGGGTTAAGAAGGAGAAGAAGCAGAATCAGAACAAGTAGAAGAAGCAAAATCAGAAGCAGAATCAGAATATTAACCAGAAGCAGAAGGAGAAGCAGAAGCAGAAGACACAGAGGAAGAAGCAGAAGAAGAAGAAGAAGAAGGAAGAAGAAGAAGAAGAAGAAGCAGATGAAGCAGAAGCAGATGAAGCAGAAGAAGCAAAAGCAGATGAAGCAGAAGCAGAAGCAGAAGAAGCAGACAGAGATGAAGCAGAAAAATAAGAAGAACAGGAAGAAGAAGGAAGCAGAAAGGAGAAAAAGAAGAGGCAGAAGAAGCAGAAGAGGCAGAAGCAGAAGAAGGAGCAGAAGAAGCAGCAGCAGCTGAAGAACAAAGAAGCAAAAGAAGCAGCAACAGAAGCAAGAAGCAGCAAGAAAAAGCAGAAGCAGAAGAAGCAGCAGCAGACTAAAGAAGCCAAAAAAGGGCAGAAAAAGATGCAGAAGAAGCAGAAGAAGCAGAAGAAGCAGAAGAAGCAGAAGCAGAAACAGAAGAAGCAGAAGCAAAAGAAGAAGCAAAAGAAGCAGCAGAAGAAGAAGAAGAAGGAGAGGAAGAAGAAAGAAGAAAAAGAAGAAGCAGAAGAAGCAGAAGCAGAAGCCACCACATTTTATTAGATGGATTGATATGGCTAGTGGAAAAAAAAGGCCAAAATCCCTTAAGCTCTTCCATTCTAATATGTCCCTTCTCCTCACAAATCCTGCCAAGTATATTCTTGGCAATAGTGCAGTTTCACCAGGAGATTTGGAATGGATCTCAAAAAAAAAGATTTTTCATCCCTTTTTAAATAAATTGGGCATAGACACGTTCTCCCTTAGCACCTACATTTGTCACAGCTTTTGGCCATTGCCAGATGCTGTAACATAGCCCCTCTTATGAGAGCTGATATTGAAGAAAAAGCACTTCACTTTTGCTGTTAGATACACAGTAGTTAATCCTTTTTCACAGAGGTCTTGCATTTATCTCCAGACTAATTATCATTAGCTGCAGTATATTACTGCAAGGTACCTCACATGTGCAGAAATAATGTACCTGGATGGCCAAATGCAATTTAGTTATGTCAACAGCAAGCGAGCATTGTTTGACCCCAAGAGCAGTAATACTCCAGATGTACTATGCAGTACAAAACAACTCTATGGATAGTTTGGGTCACGCTCTGCTTGCATCTGCATCATTTTTGTGATGGTGACATCCTTGCATCAGAACAAGTGAAAACAGATTCACTTATCTTCTGCTAGTAATTCTGATTAGTAATAAACAAACTAATGAAGTCCATGTATGTGTCATTGTGCTTTCATTCATTGAATGCCTATAAAGAAGCATTTGCATTCAAGCCAATATCTTTGCTTGAATAAAAAATTATCCCCACTGGAGTCAAATGAGGCTATTCGATGTAAGTATAGAAATCAATTTAGTTATCTCTCTCTGTTGAGGGACTCTGGGCTTAGGCCTGCTGCTGTTGAACTCATTGGATAGATAGGGCTCATTATCCTTGCAGAATATTATAGAATACTTCTATGGTCCTGCAGAAGGCATCTCACCAGCATTAAAACCTAAATGCTCTGATAAGTAACTTTCATTTCTGCACAGGCATAATATTACAAACACTTCTAATGCTGTTTCCAATGCCAAAGCAATATCCTGCCCTCAGATTTCTGGGCTATGGGATCATGCTGCGGGTGTGCAAAGAGAGTTTATCCTCAATATAAATTTTTTTCTCTTCCCACTGTTTCAGTGAAAGGAACTTGCAATTAATCTACTTCAATTTCAAAAGAGAAAAAAGTAATTACAAAAATTATAGTAACTGGGGGCTTCAGCTGCACTTCAGAGGATATTCTTTTCTTTAGCATCCTTGCTGAAATGTAGTTTCAGATTTCCTAACAAAAATCCCCCCTCCCTCATCATTAGTCTTCTCAAAAAATGAATCTTGGAAAATTATTATGGCATGAGTATGAATTCACTGAAATCAAAAGATACATGTCAATGACTCTGTTACATTCAATGGTCCTTGATCTTAAGAAAGGAAAACAGCAGGGGGTTACACAACATTGAATCCATACAACTGACGTCATAAATTAAAGCATCTTTGAGCTTCCTGCTTTCTGTCAGAAATATGTCCTTTTCCTTTAAACAATCTCCTGTCAGTATTACAACCCCAGTGCCTCCCCCATTTCTTTCCAGTTCCCTGTGCCTGTCCACTGAGCAGGGGATAACATGTGCTACAGTAGAGCACTGAATGCTGCAAAGAAAAGGGAGAACAACACTGTTCTCCTGTGTTTTCCTCAGTGACAGAATTAAGGTCTGTCTTCTGTTTGAGCACTAGTTTTCATGAAGCTAGTAGGGACACAGTATATTTGAACTTGAAAGACTGCAACTTTTCTTCATTTTGGTCTCAGTAGGTTCAGAAGTTACTTGATGATGATGAAGATGATGATGATAGTAATAATGTAATATAGTTTAAAACACTATACACACACTTTCAGTATCTACCTTTTTTTTTTCCTGGTGTTATGCTACCCTGTCACTGCCCCTCTGATTCCCAAGGTCAGCGCCTTCAGTCTGAGTGGAGGGGTATAGTGATCCATCAGCCTGCTGACTCCTTCAGCAGCAGTTTTCTGTTGATAGGATCTGCTTAGGATCATTTTTATATATTTGCTAACACTTTCAAACCTTGCTTTTTCTTCATTGGTCTGCAGTTCAATTTACTATATATGGTGTTTTACATAGCTTAGATGTATTTTTGTTTGTGCTTTTTGTTACCCTGAAACCGCTTTTGTTTGGCTCCAGGTCTGTATCGCCGTAATGGACTGTGGGTGAGCTGTGTATAGCCATGGGGTTCCCAGGGCCACCCTGTGCCCCATCGCTGACCATCCCACATCTGTGCACCTCTGCATAGCATTCTGTGCTCCACTTCTCAAGACCTCTGCTGTCGTACCAGGGCTGTGTCTCCCTACACTGTGTCTTTGTGTTAGTCATAAACATCTTGATCTGTGCAGAGTAACTGCTTGTGACTACTATCTACATAAACCATAAAAAGATAACTGAAGACAAAACACATGGGCATAGCCACCTGGTCATTAGAAAGATTGTTCTTATATCTAAAACATGTGAAGGCAAAGCTCCAGGCAGGCCAAGACAGGTCTAAACATGAAGAAATCTGACAAGCCTTTGTCCTGAGGTCTTGCAAAATCAGTACAAATCCTGTGGCCAGTTACTAGCAACAGTGTTTTCAGCAAGTTACTAGGCTGCTGTACAGTCACTGAAACCTTTTTTACTTCAGAAAACTGAGGTAACATGGAGAAAGGGAAGTAGTTAATTTCCTTTATGAATTGCCTGTTTTCTTTACCTTAGTTCTATATAGCTTTCATTTGTAAGTGACTTTCAGTGGGAAAAAAAGCATTTAAAAGGCTGGCATAGGCAGGAAACTAGTCTGAGTACAAAACAGAAAACAATGTCTAATGGAGGTCTCAGAGGCATGGCAATGAGATGTAAAACAGCAAGAAAAGTCACTGCAGCCCTTCTCCTGACATTTCCTTGCATTTACAGTCTTTGCAGGTTCCCAGTCAGCTGCGCTCCTCTGGTTTCACCTGCAGGTGCTGCTCCCTGGTTTCACAGAGGTGCGACACAACATCCGAGACTTCCCCTGGGAACTGCAGACCTTACTGGACCACCTTCACTCACCCCGCTCAGGTTACCTTTCTAGATCTGATTTTTTCACTTGTTCAGGTATAGCCCAGACCACCTGGGTCACGTCTGAGTCTGGGGAAGGGCCCACAGTGCATAGGGATGCCCAGGGAAGAGACAGTAGAAAAGCAGTGAGTTGTCTCTGGCTTGTGTTCGGATTGCAGGCAGGACTCTGCAGCTCAGAAAAGGCTGAGGGGGCTCAGGTGTGCCTACGGGTGTTTTGAAGCACAGGGAAACACTCCAGTGCGTAACAGCTTGTGTATCGGATGATCACGCTGTAAACATATCTTGAGCGCAGGAAGTCAACAGAAACAGCAACTGGATACCACTTCCAATGCACTGCTATCCATAAAATTCCCTGCCAGTAAGCCTGTTTTGTTTACCCACCCAAATATCTAAGGCATAACTGGCTGCCAGCTGGAACTGCCATTGCTTGAGCTGCTTTTAGCCTTCCTGCTGCTGACCCACTGCACTGGCTGATTGCTGCTCCATGTCGGGCAACAGGATCTTCCCTTTGACACACGTCACGGCACAGAACCTCTGGTACTGCCAGGTGGGTATTAAAAAAGGAATCACGACCAATCATTGGCCTCTTGGGGAAGAGCCACGGGCAAAAAGCTCCCCAGAGGCTCAACGCTTGAAGAGATGTTTGAACCAGGAGGGCATTGCAACTGCATGCTATTAATTTCCTACTGATCCCATTTCCATAATTGGAAGACAGATCTGTTGGCCCTTAATACGGATTTTTATGCTAATCCTTTGCAGAGACTAAGGCAGCTGTATAAACACTTGATGCAGATGACGGCAAAGGAACTGCTCTGGGAGAGATCCCTGGCAGAAAGAAGCTGTGTATTTCTTTGGCATTTATTTAATTTCCTACTTGGAATGTACTTAAGGACTAATAGGAAATCAACAAAATTATGGGAGGGAGCAGTTGACTGTGAAACTATTTAAAATTAATAGACACTGCTTCTCGTGGCCTTTTGTGAGATGTGAATAACATTGTGGGGGCTTTCCATATCCTCAGAAGGTCCATTTAGACTAAGAGCTAACTCCCTGCAGTTTTATGGGCTCTAAAATCTCATTTCCAAAACTAGTGAATTACCAGTTAAAAGCAGTAATGGCAACTGCAGCAAAGAAGCCATGACATGTAGTAATAAGATCTTTCTTGTTTAAAGAAGAAAATGAAAAGTACATTTTCTTTCAAGACATGGTGACCTTCATAAGATGTTCAGAACAGCTTATCTCAGGTTCTATGTGGAGCAGATGGAAAGAAAAATACTACTTTAAGCTATGGGAATGAGTCCCCTGTGGGGCTGGTCTGCAGCAAGATCTAGTTCATGATCTGTAGAAATGTAAATGTTATGTCACCACTATAGGGGAAAAATTGGAGTGAGTGTTAAAAGGCAGAGCCTCATGTTTTCTCTAATCTAGCTGCAGCAAAATTAGCTGGACTTTTTATTCCCTCTGATAAAGTTGTGTTCCGGACTCTAAGCTTTTATCTAAACCAACAGATGATGTTTCTGCACCTCTGCTGTGAAGAAAGTCTTCAAAATGTCACCTTAGCCTAAACCAACAGAATATCATTCTCCATAAGCAGCAAATGTGATTTGAAATAAACAGACCAGATTTTTTCACACAGCTGAGGTGTTGTAAAGGTTCCTCAGAGGGCAAGGTCATGGACCGTGCACAGGAGATTTCCTGTTTTGAACTCAGCTAATTGTTTTCTACTGGCTTTTCCTCAGTCATCTGTGTCTGATACAGGACTAAAGTATGATGCATAATGACCAGGCCTGCTTCCAGGGGTCCACAAGCCTTTCTTTTGCAACTAGTTATCAAGAGACATCATTGTTAAGGTTTCTTGTACTCAAAACATAAATTAAAATAAGATTTGGGGTTTCTTGTCTCTTGCTCCAGTTCTTTGCCTTTAAACCATTTAACACAGAAAAAAATAAAATTTACCTCAGAAAAAAATAAATGATCACTTTGGTCTATCTACTCTTATAACTTACCCTTCTGTCCTGGTCTGAGCTAGAACAGAACTAATTCTGTTCAGTGATTTTATGTTTCACCTCAGTCTCTTCTAAGTCACGGCACTGTTTGAAGTTAACGCTGTATTTGTGCAGACAGTGTCTGCTTCTAGAAGTGATAACGCTGGATGTTTACAGTCACTACCAGGGACTGGTGTGCAGAAAGGATCTGTTTGTAGTTGCTCCTGTGCAGACCAAGGTCACTGCTAAATCCTGTGTGCCACGTTGGAGGTGCACCAAGTTAGAGGCCGCATCTTCAGGGAGGAGCGCACAGGACAGGTGACCCTACAGTGACCAACAAGGTGTTCCATCCCATAGACATCATACTCAGTATAAAGTTGAGGGTCTTGCTCCCTCTTGCTCTCTTGTCTTCAATGGCCTGTGTCTGAGGAGGACTCTGTCCATTCTACCTTTGACCCCAGTCCGTGCATCCCTGAATCCAGTTCCAGACACAGCTCCTGCATCCCATTCCCATCTGCTGCTGAGCCCAGCCTGGGCCTTCCCCAGTGTCTGCCCACAGCGTCAGTGGTGATGGCATAGTTGCCATCAGGGGGGCTGGGTTCGGTATTGGTTTTGTATGTATTTTTATATATTTCATTATTCTCATTAAAGCAGTTTTAGTTTTCTTTTCCAATCCGTAAGTCTTTCTCTCCCCTATTCCTTTTCTCTTTCGCCTCTTTGGGAAGGGGGAGGGAATGGGGGAGGGGGCATTAGAGAGCATCTGTCATTCATCCAGTGGCCAGCCCCACTCTAACCCTTGACACCTACCAATAGCTAATAGTTAACTGTAAGTTAATGACTGATTTGGAAACGCAATTGTCACTTCTCTTGTGCTCTTTTTTTTTTTATTCACTATATTAGGCAGAAAGTCTGCCTTGCTGAATTTGTACATCATTTTCAGAGGCAATTTGATGTAAATTTATCACTTTAAAGTAAAAAAATCAATCAATAAAAAGGATTGCTGTATTAAAATTCTGCTCAGAATTTCCTGATGTTGTAAGCATTAAATTTAAAGGTCCTTCATAATAAGGGGTTTTTTTCTGTTTAATTACACGTGATGTTGTTTAGGCAATTAATTTTTATTTCTCAAAGGCCATGTTCCAAAAAGGATGTTTATTATGTCCCCAGCCTGGTATCATGCAGAATTGGAGGAAGACAGTGTGGATGACAATTGCAGTGTTACACTTACAGGAAAACACTATAAATAGAGCAGCTAAACGCAGGGACACACCTGCTGCTGTGCTTTCAGGATTCAGTCCTCATACAAGGTGCTGACTACCATAAAGTATTAATCTCATAGAAATCACTAGGCATTACAATGATCCATGCCTACACTGCAAAGTGAGGCACGGGTGAAGGCAATGCCAGGGTTGCAGCAAAACCCCTGAAAGATGTTATTTCTACTGAAACCTTGTGTGCTGAGCTTCATGTCACACCTCACAGTGTTTCCTCCTCCATGCCAAAAATAGAAGACCAGAAATAAGCTAGTGAACCATGCCACCATCTCCAGTGCAATGTAAAAGGTGCATAAATGTGAATTTCTCCCATAGTAACTCCCTTGGTTACTGCCAAAGAGGAAATTCCCTCAAAACCAGTATTTAAAGTCACTATGTAGATCATAGAAAAATTCCAGTCTAGGTACTTTCAAAAGTTCAAAATTTTCTTTTCTTTCCTGCCAGTTTTTCAACTGGTACAGTACACTCATACTCTTCATCAGGATTTGTGAGCCTGCCCTTTAGCTTAAACAAAAAAAAAATTCCACATACATCCCAGGAACTGGGAATTAAATAAAAATGTCAGGTGGTGTGAGAAAATGGAGGCTGAAATGTGAAAAAGAAAAACCGGTGAAAGGGAAACTGCTGCACCATAGCTTCATCTCCTTTTGTGTGTTTGTGTATGACATGATGATGGGACAAAGGACCTCAGAAATAAGACAAGAATGGACAACTTCAGTCACCAAATCCAACATCCTGCTCTCACAGATACTTTTAGCGTTTCTTCCATAAACTTGTGAAACTCCCATCTGAGAACTGTCTAGATTTCTCATCACACTGCTTTAAGTAACTTATTTTTTTCTGATTATTAGAAACATTCTGCTAGGTTTCAAGCTGAAATGTACTGTACCAGTTTATACACATTTGTTTTTATGTAAGTACCATTCTTCAGTGTTTGACCCTTTTCCATAGCATTCATCTGTTGACTGCGCTAAAAAGGAGCAATCACATCCCTTCAGGCCTGAACAGAACAAAAGCTTACCTTCACACTTTTTAAGAAAGGATGGTATAATTAATATTAGAAGAAGAGAGAAGAGAGAATTAATATTAGGAAGAGAGACATATAGGGCAAAATCCTAGTTCTGCCTGGAATAATGGCAAAACTATTGTTTATTTTACTAAGATCAAAATATTATCCATCACAGCCAGCCAGGTGGTCCATAAAACACTCATAGGTCAAATAATCGGAGGACAAATCAGAGAGACTGTTAAATGCAGAGTAACAAATTGATCTTATTATGAGGCTATGTTTAGTAATTTCTAGGTGTATGAAAGGGGAAGTACAATCAGGACTTCTCTGCTAAGTCAGAGGCTAAAACCTTTATGCACCATGTGAGATGAAGGAGCTGTGAGTGCTTTCTGTTAGTTTTTTCCTAGGATGGAAGCAGGGTTGGAGCCTTTCATGCTCAAAAGAAGATGAAGGATGGGTACAGGTGACTCTGTAGGGAGACTATGGGCTGCTGTGCATGTGTGGGACACACAACCACCACATTCAGTCTTAGGTTCTGCTCACACTTGAGCTACATGCAATGTAAATGCACTAACTTCATCACTGTGCAACTATTTCACCCATTTCCAAAGATCTGCTGTATTTTCTGTTAGTCACACTAGGTTATTCTTAGAAAAAAGAAAAATTTTCAATACCTTCAACTTTTTGTTTTGTGAAAAAGAACAGCTGGAAAATATGTCTTGCAACTCCGCATGTTCCAAATAGTTGATAAATTACAGCATGCAAAAATTCTATAAACACTAATGGCAGCTCTCCAAATCAAGTTTCCTTTTCTTACAGTCTCTGGCTTTTATTGCAGTACTGGAGACTAGTAACTGTAAATTCACTCAGGAGCTAAAGGGTGTCTCAGAGTTTTCAAATACTGATTGGAGGGATGTTCTGCGGCAATCACTAGTATATCAAGCCCAACAGCTATTATGCCTTCCATTGCTTGACAGGGTTCCGTTAAACCTACTTGGAAGTTTATGGAGTTCTCATTTCCTAAGAGGGAAGAAATTGCATTTAGAAGAAACCCACAAGAGACTTCCAAACTCGAGGAAATAGCACAGGTCAGGCAGTTAAGAAATAAAGCAAGAAAAGGTAGACATAAATAAAAAGCTGCTGGCAGAGCTGGGTGCTGTAGTGCTTCATTATCAGTTTCCCAGGGAGAAATAATTTTGTGCAGCAGGTCAGAGTTGAAGGAGGAGGAGAAGGCAGGTTGTTCTGACTGTCCTCCCACGAGTCTGCATGTGTCATCTCGACTTAAAATTAACATCATTTGGGGAGATTAACTTGTGAGTTACACAGTGCTTTATACTAATCAAAATATGTGAAGAAAATTAACACGAAGTCTTTAGTTCTCCTAAAGGGAGACACTTTTTAGCATTGTTTCCAGTTGATTTAGCTTTTAAATGAGTAAGGTTATAATTAGTAATTAAGCTGGTTGCATTTTGGGCATAAAAATGAAGATGAAAAGTGGAGTTGCAGCTTCTGAGGGGGAAATGAGAGTAAGCATATGGGAAGCAAATGAGGCTAATAGGACACAATCCACAGCTTCACTAACATCCGCATGCATGTCAGGCAGGCTCCCCTTGATGTTAACACTACACTTGCTGAAATTCATTGTCAGGTGACAAGTCCTGTAACAAGCCTAAATAAAACAGAGGTAAAGCATAGTTAGTAGATGAGAAAATGCCTAAAAAAAAAAAAAATATTCACAAGCCCCAAAGCTTAGACAACACAAGAATTAGGGTTGTGCCTGCTACAGTTATAAAGCAGCCTCGGATATCACTACTCCTTCCATTTTGTACAAAACCACATTTTAATTTTCTGGCTTTGGTCATATTTTCTGCATTAACAAACTGTTTGAGAAGTCAGGTGATTTTCAGCAAGGAACAGGAAGTTTCCATACATCCAGTTGAGAAAGCATATAGAAAACTGAGAAGGATAACAACTGAATAGACTGCTACCCTTTGGGGCAAAACCCACTGAAATGAATAGGAGCCTTTCCACTGAATTCAGGAGGGTTTATGCGAGTGGGCCGTCTGAGTGTCTGGCAGCACCAAAATTTGGGATACTCACAATAGACGTCACATTTCTTCCAGCTATATCTTACTAGTCCTTCCAATTATGGTGCTGTAATTTTGGTTCCTCCTACCTCTATTCAGTCAGGCGGTTCTCTCCAGACTTTGGCATTAATGTCTCCTGAGTGCTTTTCCCAACGTGAGCAGCCAGGAACAGCTGTGTTCTGGATCCCGCTATGTGCAAACCCTGTAGCAATTCAGGCGAAAAACACTCTATCTTGGCTTCTCCTACAGGAATAGTTTCATTCTACTTATTCAATAGATTTCTAAATGCTAAAAATTCAGAAAATCTCCAGGTCAACAATCTTTTTCTGTTAGTTTTTTTTTTATAGCTTGTATAAAACTGTGCCCTTGATAAATATACCAGGAAGGAAAGTGCGTAAGTGAACCAGATTTTTAAAAAAGCTCTAACCAGAAATATTAAAACCTGTCAGAGCACCTGGCAGACTTGTGAAATGTTACATCTGAAATCCTGCACGTCTTGTGAATATAAACAGCATGTAAGTAAACCTGCACTGAAAAGTAAGAGAGGTTTTATTCAGATTTTGTTCGCAGTCCTCAAGATTCATCTAGCCAGTTGCTACCTTTCCCTTCAAAAAAAGAGTAGCAGTGCTATTTAACGCACCTGTTCACTAGTTTACTTTGCCAAGAACCATCCTAAGGAATAAATTTCAAATAGTTTCTCAAAGTAAGACCATTCCATAGAGCCATCGTGTCAGACTATTATT
The DNA here is from genome assembly GCA_009769605.1 of Bucorvus abyssinicus. Lineage (NCBI taxonomy): Eukaryota > Metazoa > Chordata > Aves > Bucerotiformes > Bucorvidae > Bucorvus > Bucorvus abyssinicus. The sequence continues at coordinate 12,957,383 of CM020030.1, read as the reverse complement.
TTTTCCCCCTCCCAATACAGCTATGCTTTAAGGTTGTTTTTTTTTTTTCTGTATGAGTAGAGAGAGAAAGAGAGAGAGTAGAAAAGAGGGATGACAGGCAGAGTATGGGAGCCAGAGGAAGAAATAATGACAATGTTCACCTCCTGGACACGTTTGTGTCTGCTTTTTGCAGACAGCGTCCTTGGCTGGCATAAAATTGACCTTCCATTAGTAGACATCGCATCACTGTGATGTAAGAGGTGGCCTTGTGGGTCGCAGATAAAGTTAACAAGTTAATAACTTCATTGCCAAAAGATATGTCTGGTCATTTTATGTTTCAAATTACATGCTGATTTGGGAGGTCACATACTGTTTTACTGAAAAAGAGCCAGCGCTGTGTGCTAGATACTGCACAGCTTGCTCAAGTAGGTCAGCACTGCTGTGCTATTACTGTGCCCTGTCTATCCTTTCAGATGCTCTAGTCCACAGAGCATAGCTTTTGTTTACTGAAATATAACTTTATATGTGACATATATATAAAGCTAGAAATGTCCCGTAGTTCTGTCTACCTTTAAGACTTCTGACAATGATGACAACCCAGCATTTGCAAACTTTTATGCTTTTCTGAATGTGATAATGTATATCATCATCACATGGAGCATTGTTATGCTTCTCATTCAACCATCCAAAATGTTTTGCCTTTTAAGCTGTTGCACAGAAGAAGGAAGAATCAAACTACATGGAAAACTAGCAATGATTTGGGATGATGATAAATATCGGATCGGCCACTTGTGTAAGTCACTGATGACAACCCGCAAAGTCTGAAATGCACGAAAAACATAGAAATTGGTCTGCTGTCAATCACGTGGTGAAATGACTGAATGCACTAGTCTTATTTAACTGATCTTTAATGGAGAAGTCACAAGTTTCCTATTTATGACATCAGGTGTTATTAGGACATTATGTATTTTGCAAATATGCTACTGCAAATATTCTGCTATTGAGCAGACTCTTTTGGCTGCTTGTATGCATGAACAGGCTGCCCTGGCTTGAAGGTTAAAAAAAGAAACACAGAGGATGCTGAGGATTTCTAGGCTGAAGAGGATGTTGAACTAATTGCTCCTGCTGGTATTCCCTTACATAGACAGCTGTATATGTAGGTGACAATTGTTTAATTAAGTCTCTAACCATTTTAACACATTCTATATTATTTTAATGTATTTCTAAATTACATTTAAGACAAAGACATTTTGGGTAATAAGGATTTTTTTTTTCCCCATGAATTCTAAAATGGACAGAAAATTAATGACAATATAATAAATGCTGAGAGAACAGGTGGTACGAGGATGATAGCTAATGTCTGAAAAAAGTTTCAACTACTGTGTTAAAATGCAGAGATAGGGAGCTTTGCGGTATGGTAGCTTCATGAAGGAACTTGGCACTTATTCTGCCCCTTCCCTGACAATTGGTGAGACAGCCCTTGGAGAAACATGGCTCTCAGCTGGCTGCTCCCCAGCCAGGAGAATTCAAACAGAAAATCCCACCCCAGCATAGATGTAGTCATGCTTGTTTTATTTGAGGAGTTTTGCTGCTGAGCAAAGTGGAGCTGGGTGGCAAACATTAGAGAGATGGCTTCGAGAAGCTAAGCCGCAGCAGCAGTTTCATCAGTTTAAGAAGAAGCTTCAGATCAAAGCTTTCCTCAGCATAAAAATTTACAATTTTGTTTAACAAATGCTCCTATTCTCCAAAAATCTTTTTGCAACTGACCCATCTATAGCAATACAGTTCAGTTCTAGAAAACCGAACTTTGATGACTGCCAATACATAAATGTAACATTTTAACATGAATTTTAATATTACACGCTTTACACATTACACAGCAACTATATTAAATAATACATTTCACATAAATATATTTCTATTTCCCCTAATATCAATATAGCGCTCAGACTAATATCAAACTAATACTAACTATCAATAGAATTGGATCATGTAAATCTAATTATTCACTATCCTGGACTGTGCAAGCATTGATATAAAGGGATGTAAACATTGGCAAATTAAAACGGTACATTAGGCAATCATTTTCCTGTCATGGTCCTTGGCACATGGTAATGAAAAACGCCTTCCCAGTACTGTTAATATTAATATTTGTAGGTTGCCTACTATGTATTGTTTTCTGATAATGTTTACAAGACAGCAAGTACGTTATGATGACTAGAAAAGCAACATTCAAACATTGTTAAAGGCATGAGGATTTTGTAGGTTATGTCCTTTGCTGGGGTTCCATGTACAAGTGAGTGAAATTATCATCATTTTTGAAACATCAAATCCATCCAACAATATCCAGAAGCTAAAAATAGGCATTTTAGACTAGAAATAATTTGCACGTTGTTAACAGCGATGAAGATTAACCATTGACTTGTTTACTAAGTGATACTTCTCTATAATAATGGAGAAATGGCCATCTTAATAAGAATTGATGGTCTTTCTAAGGCCACAGCTCTAGCAACTAAATAACCTATATGCTTGAGAAAAGAATTTCTGGATTTCACTCCCCAGCCTGGGCTATGCATGATGGCAGGCTGGACTACAGCAAACACCTTTCTTAGCACTGAAGATGCTACAGAGAACTGATCTGTCACAAACAACGGGAATGACTCATAGCTGATATTTCTCCAATGACCTCAGTATTTTTCTACATGTTCCAGATAGTCTGTGCTTTAATGGGTTATGTTCCAAAATCACTTGGTATGCAAGAATATTAAGCTTGCCAAGTGGTCAAGCAGACATGTGATATTAGCTTTGTTGTTCTTTTTTTTTTTTTTTTTAAATTTTCTGTTCTTAAAAAAAAGTTAGACTTATGTAATCTGGAAGTCTATCATTCCTAATGCTTTTAGTAGCCCTAAGGACAATATATAATATAATATTGGAAATAGGGTATGGTAACCACCACCAATAGCATGCATTGATAGTGCTATTGCTTGTAAGAGTGACTAAAGACAAGTGAGCATTAGTTAAGATAAGGAAAAGTTATAGTTACAGAAAAAATCCAAGGTATAAGACAGATGTGAGCTTCCACAGGCATAAAACAGATTAAAAATGACTGTCTGAAGGCCAAGCAGCAAATAAACTTGCAGCCAGTTTGGCATGATCTTAACAGTGCCCCTACACAGGAAAAAAGTGCAGTGTGAGAGTATAAAACATTTATTAAGTACTAGAGATGCATGAGGAGAGAGATGTTTTGAATGTCTCTCCTCTAAGACAATCTTCCACATGACTATTTCCTCCTACACACCAGAGTTTACTCACAAGGTACAAATCTCTAGGCAAGTTCATTAGTACAAATGCTCACAGAACTCTGTGCTATTTCCATACAAATGAAGTCTAGCAGGTGTTTTGGCAGTAAAGATGGTAGTTAGCAATCCATCTTCGGTCCAGTTACAGAAGCAAGTACTTTACCTGAATAGATCAAAATTACAATAAAAAAAAAAAAAAAGGCTATTTTAAGTATAAAGATACTTTAGGGTTAAAAAAGAAACAGACATAATGCTCATTAAATAGAACAAGCAGGCATCTGATTTGAAATGGGATTAATTCCCCAATCCTGCTGTGCTGTTTTCACATACACGGATGGATTAACAAAACAGGTTGAGGTTGAGCTTTTCTTTTCCTCATTTGAGTTCAGGTCTATCAGACACTACTTTTTTCTGACTTTGTGATCTACAACTTTTAATGAATCCATCAATGGAAACTAGGCCACTGTCGACAATGAGCCTGATACTAACTGACAGTCTTTGGAGATTAAAGCTCAGTCTGTACACACAGTGATGCGTCATTTTAATTCTAATGAAGTAAAAAGACATAACTAAACACAGCCTTTGTTTCTCATCAAGTTTAATAGAGAAAACACATGTATCGGGCAGCCACGTGGGGCACCACCTGCATTTTTCAGAGACTGATAAATCGAATCAATAAGATAGTCAGAAATCTAGCATGTTCAGGGATGGGGTTAGGAATCCCAACAACCATCTGGAGTTCAATCGGGTGCAGGATGTGAAAGGCAACAAGAAGAGCTTCCACAGGTAAAACAAAGAACACCAGGGAAAATGTGGGCCCACTACTTAATGGTGCAGGGGCATCTGGTGACAAAAGACGTGGAAAAGGACATGACATGCAATGCCTTTGACTAGCAGAAAAGATCAGCCGGCAAGCATTAAACTTAAAGTTCCTTCATAATATGGGGGGGGGGGTGTGTGTCGGGGAGGGGTGTGAGTGTGTGTTTAATTACATGTGATGTTGTTTAGGCAATTAATTTTTATTTCTCCAAGAAGGCCATGTCCATAAAAGGATGTTTATTACGTACCCAGCCTGGTGCCATGCAGAATCGGAGGAAGACAGTGTGAATGACAGTTGCAGTGTTATGCTTATAGGAAAACACTCTAAATAGAGCAGCTAAACTCAAGGATATCAGTGACAAACCGAAGACCCTGTAACCTGGTGGAATCCACCCATGACTGCTGAGGGATCTGGCCGATGTCACTGTGAGGCCATTCTCAATCATCTTGGAAAGGCTGTGTCAATCACGATGGGTTTCTGAGGACTAGAAGAAAGCAAATGTCACCCCTATCTTCAAGAAGGGCTGGAAGGAGCATGAAGGGAACTACAGGTTGGTCAGCCTCACCTTGATCCCTGGGAAGGCTGACGGGACAAATAATCCTGGAAATCATTTCCAAACACATGAAGGACAAGAAGGTGACTAGGACCAGCAAGGATTTAGGAAAGGAAAATTATGTCTCACCAACCTGAGAGCCTTCTTCAATAAAGTAACTAGTCCAGTGGATGAGGGAAAAGCAGTGATGTTCTTTGCCTTGACCTTAACAAGGCTTTCATCACTGTCTCTTATAACATCCTTATAAAGAAACTGATGAAATACGGATATATAGATAAAAGTACATGAGGTAGACTGAAAGCTGGCAGAACTAAGCTTAAAAAGTTGTGATCGGCAGCATGAAGTTCAGCTGGAAACCAGTCCCTAATGGTGTACCCCAGTGGCTGATTCAGAGCCAATACTGTTAAACATCTTCATTAATGTACTGGTTTAGGATTCAGCACAGTTTTGGCAGCAGGGGGAGGAGGCTGACACCTTTGTTTGGTGTGGTTCCAGTAGCAGGGGATGGGGCCACTAGTGTGGCTCCAGTAAGAAGTTTTAGAAAAAGAGCATCCCTGGCTCTGATTTGGCCCTGCCTCTGGCCGAGGCTGTGCCAATCAGCGCCTCTGTAAATAAACCTATTTAAGGGAGGAAACAATTTTTGTGTGCACTCTTTTGTTTTGGAGGTGGTGGGATGAAAGGAGAAATGACCATGCAGTCACCTTAGTAGCCAGGAGAAGTTTGTGGAATACACACCAGTATAGTGATTTTTCTTTTGGATGTGGCAAGTTGGCAACCCTGATAGAAGCACTGGTGTGAGAGACAGACAGGCTGGAGAGAGCCTGGCAGAGAAAAAACGGACGGGCTGCAGAGAGTCTGGCAGAGCAGAGATGCAGGACTCCTGAAAAATGTGGTGACTTTGAGAAGGTTTGGCACCAGGTCAGCTCGGCGCTGGGAGAGTTGAACCTGGCAGCAGACCCTGACGTGGACCAGAGACGTCCAAGCCAGACTGCCTCCTGTCGGGGAGACACCATGTGGTTGGAGGGACCTGTGAGGTACGTTTTCCATGGAGCAAGCAGCTGGAACAACCTGGAAAGAGTCAAGACTGACTGGAACCCCCATCCTGTGTTCCGCCCCCAGTGCTGAGTGTTGGGGGCAGGGTGGGGGATAGTAAAGCCAGCCAGGAAAAAGGGAGGGGTGGGGGAAAGGTGTATTTAAGATCTCGCTGTTCTCTTTTCTGTCCTACTCTAATTCATATGTGATTGGTTGTGGTTCTGTTGTTTGAATGAAATTCATTTTGTTTCCCCTAGTCGAGTCTGTCTTTTGCCCATGACAGTAAGTGGTGCGTGAGACCTCACTCGTCCCCTGCCTTGACCCTGAGGTAGTTGCTGTATTTTCTCCTCCTGGAGAAAATAGAACAACTGCGTGATGTCAGTCGCCGGCCAGGTCTAAACCACAACAATTAGCTACTTGGACGATGGAACAGAGTGCATTTTTGGCCAGTGTGCAGATGGCACAAAACCAGGAGGTGTGGCTGAGACACAAGAGGGTTGTGCTGCCCTTCAGGTGGACCTCAACAAGCTGGAGAAATGGGTTGATGGGAACCTCATGAAGTTCAGCAAAGAGAAGTGCAAAGTCCTGCACCTCAGGAGGAATAACACCATGCATCAGTACAAGCCGTAAGCTGACTGGGTGGAAAAGATTTGTAGAAAAGGAACTAAGGTTTCTGGTAGGCAAGAAGCGGGACATTATGCAGCAATGTGCCCCTGTAGTAGAGAAGGCTAAGAGCCTCCCAAGTTGGATAAGGCAGAGAGTTGCCAGCAGGTCAAGGGGGGTGATCCTTCCCCTCTGCTCAGCCCTGGTGAGACACACCTGGAGTGCTGGGTCCAGTGCTGGGCTCTCCAGTACAAGAGAGATACAGTCACTGGAGAGAGTCCAATGGAGTGCTACAATGATTGAAGGCATCTGTCCTACAGGGAGACATTGAGGGACCTGGGAGTGCTCAGCCTGGAGCAGAAAAGCCTCAGAGGGATTTTATCACTGTGTATAAATAACTGATGTGGGGAGTAAAAAAGAGGAAGCAAGGCTGTTCATAGCGGTATCCAGTGATAAGGCAGTGGGTACTATGAAAAATAGAGGAAATTCCTCCAAAACGTAAGGAAAACCTGTTTACTGTGAGGGTGGTTAGACACTGGCACAGGATGTCTGGAGAGGCTGTAAAGACTCCAACCTTGGAGATACTCACACCCAGTTGGACACGGCCCTGAGCAACCTGCTCTGGCTGACCCTGCTCTGGGCAGGTGTTGGACCAAGTGATCTCCCGAGGCGCCTTCCTGCCTCAGTCGGTCCCTGACTGTGTCATGTCCAGATAACTCTAAAATTGACAGCCCACATCTAGTGCACAAATTCCTCCCTCACTTTCCATCTTCTCTTTTGTTTAGTTCTCGAGGCTGAATTAGCAGTGGTCTTTTCTAACGTTGTGGTATGGCACTAACTCTTCCTCCTGCTGATGCAAGTAGTTTCTGAGTGTGCAGTTAGTGCAAATGCACCAAAACATAACCATCAGAGCTGGAAGGCAGGACTAAGCCAACAACCTGGACACAGGGATTCAAACAGCCATGCTAGAGTGAAACTCTGGCATACATAGACAAAAAGCCTTTGTAACAGGGAATCTCAGTGAAGCGACTATTATGGTAGTTTTACCAACTGTACTACTGCAAATTCATACTGATGCAAAGTGCTGCTTGCTTCTGCAAGTACATTTCCACTAATGCCCCACTGACATTTTTCATTGAAACAATAACTTTTAAACGTGTGTGTGTATAAACATATAAATGGTGACAGCAACAAGAGGCAGGAGTAGAATCATAGGATAATACAATCGTTTTGTTTAGAAGAGACCTTTGAGATCATCAAGTCCAACCATTAATACCGCACTGCCAAGTCACCACTAAATCGTATCCCTCAGCACCACATCTACAGGTCTGTTAAATACCTCCAGGGATGGTGACTCCACCACTTCCCTGAGCAGCCTGTTCCAATGCTTCACAACCCTTTTGGTGAAGAAAGCTTTTCTAATATCTAATCTAAACCTCCTCTGGAGCAACTTCAGGTCATTTCGTCTCGTCCTATCACTTGTTATTTGGGAGAACAGACTGACCCCCTCCTTGCCACAACCTCCTTTCAGGTGGTTGTAGAGAGTGGTAAGGTCTCCCCTGAACCTTCTTTTCTCCAGATTAAACAACCCCAATTCCCTCAGCTGCTCTTCATAAGGTTTGTTCTCTAGACCCTTCACCAGCTTCATTGCCCTTCTCTGGACACGCTCCAGCACCTCAGCGTCCTTCTTGTAGTCAGGGGCCCAAAACTGAAACAGTATTCGAGGTGTGTCCTCACCAGTGCTGAGTAGCAGTAAAGAGTGTCACTGGATAAATGAGTGTCCAGAGAGGATGATAATTAGTGTCGCAGTGAACAATTCAGGCACTTCAATTGCATACACGTTTCTTGAGACAAGCACTACTATCACAGAGGCATCCTACCACTTGGAGAATTACTATCATGAAAATACAGAGCATAGAGAAGAAATAATCTAATCATATTCAAAAGAGAAAGCAGTCCTCATTTTTGAAAAGTTTCACTAAATGGGGTTTGGCTTTTTTTTTTTTGGTCTACTGAACTTTAACTTCAGGAAATAAATGGGGGCCAGATAATGATCAGCTCTTCTGATAACCTGTTAAAGAGCAGTTTCAGGATTAAAAAAAAAATTGGGAGGACAGTAGCATGAAGATGTTGTTCTTGCATTTGCTGCTACAGAATACTGTAGTACGAAGAGCATACTCTGATACTCTATTCTGATAGCACAACTAATACTATCAGTTCTCTAGGTAAGTATAGAGCTTTTGCTAAGATACTGAAATACCCACTTACTTCAGAAGTCACACTTTAATCTGTATAGCAGATAGTGGTATACATCTTTCTGCTCTCTCAGGTAACTATTTTGTTGCATACTTTTCAGGTTGATATTTCAACATGTGGAAAGCCATTAAAGACCACAGAAGTTTCATAATGCTGTAGGTATATATGAAGGTTTCATAATGCTCTGTTGATGTTGTTATATCATTACAAAAATTCTCATTATCAAAAATCAAGGCTTTCTGTGTTACTCAGTGGTCCCCACATTTGGGGGGCCAGTGGTATTTCCCAAAATTTCTCACATAACATATATTGATTAGCCAGAACTTTAATGAAACTTTTACTCAAGCAACATGAGACCGCAGACTGCATGAGATGGTTTTCAGTAGATCACAGTTTGGCAGCCATAAGGCTTTCATAACAACGGGATAAGTATTTGTAATAAAAGGAAGGATAAAGTTTATATGTTGCAAAAATACAAGGAGTAGAACAACTGGGTAAACAGCACTGGTGAAGAGAATGAAGGGTACAGAACACAACGGCTGCGTTTTATACGTTCATCTCTGGGCAACAGCTCAGGGCAACAATGCAGAAATAAGTCTTGGGTGAGATAACAGCATGAACTGATTCATTTAAAGTTTGCAAGGAACTTCCATCAAAGGAGGAGGCATTTCTGTAAAAGGGCCAAAGGTGATTGTGTGAGAAACACACTAATGAGACAGTGAAGACTAGTATTACTGACAATGCGACAATAACGCTGATTCAGTACATTAATTGATCAGAAAATTTGAAAAGGACAATGAGTTTGCCTTTGATGCTGGTGAAACGGAAAGACAGAAGAAAGACATAGACATTATGTCAGCAAAGAAGATAATCCTCATGGTGCAATTCTGAATGAGCTTTCAGAGAACACAGTGGAAGTTACAGGAGTCAGAGAGAAAAGTTGGTAATAGCTGAGGTGTGAAGTGACAAGGGCACTGAGACAGTTAACAAGGCTGAGTCTCCTAATTGACTTGTAGGAAGAAACAAGATACTATAGACACAGTCTCCATGTACAAATCCAGAGAGACTGCTACTCTGTAAGCGGTATTCAAATTAACGACCTAAAGGACTGGAGGGGCAGTGTGGCATTCACAGTAAAAAGAAGCAGAAAGAGAGGTTTGTGAGAGAAAAAGCAGGACCTGGATGTAATGTGCCAAGTGTAAGCTGTGGTAGCTGCCCTCAAGGACATGGATAAAAAGGTACTTACTTTAACTGAGTGTGGAAAGCAATAGAGATGGAGAGCCATGAATCACCAGAGTAAGATATAAGTCAATGCCAAGTTCTTGGGTAAGAGAACTAGACAGGGCTCACAGCTGTGAGGACTTCGGGGGATGTATTACAAATCCTGATTAAAAGATGATCAACAAGAATCAGCTGCTTTAAGAGAAATAGCCAAGAATTAGAAGGTACATTGGACAAAAATCCAAGAGCCATGATGAAGTCTTGATTTTTAGAAATGATGGAATGACTTGTACTGTCAGAGGATACTGAGAAGCCAAGGGAGATTAAGGTGGAATAGAAGGAATGAGATTTGGGCAGGAGAAAGGCATGCTCACCTTAGGACAGCACTTTCAGTGACTTGTAGACATTTGTAACTTTGTAGGTTGTTGTGACAATCAAGGAGAAAAACAAGGCTGTGCCAGAAACAAGACTGTGGCAGTTGACAACAAATTCAGTTAACCTTGAAAGAAGAAGTGTAAAGAGCTTTAAAGAGCACTGTTGATCATTAAAGGGGCAAGAGGCATTGTAAAGAGTATTTAAGTCTATGGATGAAAAAGGAATGCATAAACACCACTTAGAAATTAAGTGCTCTTTCTTCATTATAATTAATCAATGAGATCTTGTTAGGATTAGGAAATCCTGTGTGTTCTTCTGAATAGAAAATCAGGATAAGCTAGTTACTAGGAAGTCTTTTACCAGAATGTGAAGGCAGAGACGTCACCTCCCTCCTCTGTCTCCCATTCATTACTTGTTTGAATACCCACATACTGATTTATCGTGTCTCTGACCCACTGTAACCAGCAACCTGTTATATGCTTTTGTTTATAACACATGAATTATTGCTCCACCCTCACACGTTGTGACTCAGGAGTAATTTTAGGTTGACTCAGCTTCCTCCATTTTGTGGCCTATTAGATGTGCACAGCTGAAGATTTGTTTTTCTAACCTCAGAAAATAGAGGACATGATTTTCCAAGGAATAATTCTTCACACCAGCTGGATATCTAATTTCAGGGGCCAATCATGAAGCCAAAACAAATTAACAATGAGCAACCTCTCCTTTTCTAACTGGTGTACTGAGAGGACATCTGTGAATTAGGCCAGTGGTATCAAGGTTACCTTTTAAGATTTTCCTTAGCAGTGTCTCTTCAAGTTCGCTGCTGAGTTTACCAAGTGTCCAGAACAGCCCTACATCTTCTTCTGTCACCAATTAACAAACAAAACTAATTTTCCACAGGAGAAGATCTCAGTTTAATGAAGACATGCAATTCAGTGAATGCAAGAAGAAGAAGGTATAAGAGATAAAGACAGGTGGTGTGCCATAGAGCAGACAGGAATGTTCTACAGAATGAGCGGTGGAGAAATTGCATGGTTTCATATGGCAGAACAGAACAGGCATGGTGGAAAGGGACTGGAGGAAAATGGTCATAAGGGGAAGAAGAGGAAAACAGAAAAAGGTAGAAGAAGAAAGACATAGGCTGTCTTTACCCACATTCATACCCCATATTCATGCAGTTGGCTTAAATAAACTCTCCTACCACTCTCTACTCGTGCCATCTGACACAACCCCTGCTGTACCACAATGAATGTCTAGGCAATCATGCAGGCAACTAGATAGGAATCTGATGGATATTGGTTATTTTTCAGTACATAACCCAACAAAAATTAAAATGAGAGAAAAAAGCACAGAGAATCAGGGAATACTTCAGCTGGCACTGCTGCTGAAAAGAGGATCATGGGATCATAGCCTGGAGGGAGGATATAGCAAAGGGACTGGATAAATGAACAAAAGGACTAGGAGCAAGAGATAAAACTGGTGATGTGACATGGAGTTTGATGCAAATTTCAGACTGCTGGAAGGTCAGTTGCATTCCCATCCCAAGAACCCTTACCACAAACCTAGCAATAATGTAGCTGAATATATAGTCATTTCAATGAGCTGATCAAGAAAAGTTTTGAGGTCTTTTTTAGTTGTTTTTTTTCCTTTTGGATCACCTCAGTGACTCATATCACCTTGCAGGAGCCATAAGATCACCAGATCCAACACCAAGGTAATGGCAGGGAGAGGGAAAGTGGAACTACCTTCCGTCAGTTAGGTTTTATACCACACACCAAGGGGATTAAGACTAGTCACTAAAGGTTTAAAATAATACATTATAGGAAAGGTTGCACGCTGAGTGAAGTCGAAAGGGGACTGCGAGAATAAGAGGAGATAACAGGTCACAAAATAGAGGGGAAAAGATAAGGGTTACAGCAAAGTATTCCTAGCTACATTTGTTCAGTCTTCCAAGGGTGAAAGACAGAATAAACTAGGGAAAGTTAGAGAATGCAAAAACAAGAGATCTGTAAAAAAAGACAATAGCAACCAGTAAAGAGAAAAAAATAACTGGCAGAATAATAATAATAAAAAACCCAACACAAAGAGTTGCAGAAAGTGTATTTGTTTATTACCTACCGGCAGAAAACTGCCTGAAGAACATGAAGATCTGCCAGAGTGCCTGGAAAAGCCCCAGTCACCTCATCTACAGAGGGGAAGCCCAGGGGGGAGGAGACTGAAGAGTGCAGAGTGAGAAGAGGAAGAAAGCTGATTTTGAAATGTTTCTTTTTAGATGTTTTCAAGGTGAAGACCTACCACACCTAGACTGTGAGTTTCTGATTCAAATTCTTTATCAACTTTTCTCCTTTCCTGAGCCTCTTTTAATATACTCACAGATACCTACACAGACACTTTAATTTGAGCAGTGCCAATACTATTTGTTACCTCCACCGGGGATTTGCTGCAGTCCTTTAGTAATGACCAAGCAACCCGACCTCTCCCTGGACTCCTGTTGAACACTGCATTTATCACTAAAAATACCTTGTAGCTTTAGAACTTTTAAATCTTCACTCAGGAAACTGGAACAAAGTATGTCTGTAAAACACTGACACAAGCCTTCCTTTCTAATTTTTAGGTATTTGAAGATCCTAATGAAGCTCAAGCCATGATTTCATGACAGAGGGGCCAGAGTACACATTTTCTTCTACGCATTACCCCTCCAGCTGCCTTCCCACCAGTCTTATAGGGCTGCACTTTGAAGCAAAGGAGCAAATTGATCTGAGGTGGAATTAATTTTCTTTCTTCTAAAACGATGATCCAGTTCCTTTTGTCACCTCACAAACACTGAAATAAAGCGAGAAAATGATGTGGGAACATGACCGAGGAGCTGGGGGAAGGTGAAGCAGTGGGAATTTCTAAAACATGATCGCTGCCAAAGCCTCCCTGTAACAAAAATGCAAACTTGGTAGGGAAAAAGAAACATAAAAAGACAGAACAGATTTGTTTGCTACTAAAATAATTTTCCAATGTAAGTAAACTGTTAGTTAGAATAACATGCACTGATGAATCAAGGGGCTGGGAACGAAACACGTATGTGTATGCATATATATAAACCACACGATGGGTAGTAGTTAAGATCACACAGACAATCACATCTTGGCATTTGCTAGGTTTTTTCATAACTTTGCACCTCAGACATTAGTTCTCTTTCACTATTTTTAATGCATTGACCTCTATATTTTGGAGCAATTTTTTAGAAGAATAGCACCTCAGTTACCAAGAGCCATACGGTCTCCCACGTCATTTATTAACAAGATTCATTACTTTTGGGATTTCACAGCTGCTACTGCACTGTGGTAATGGGCTGTTGAGACTCAATAGCCTTTGGATGTACGTCAGATTCTGGAAGGGAAAATACTCCAATATTTATGTTACTATCATCTGTCCAGTCCCTCCTTTTGTTTCTAAATCTTCTACCCCAGGCTTACATCCTTTTTTCTGTCTTAGTATTGCTTTTGCAATGAAGTCAGGATGCTGCTTCCTTGCCACTCCTCATATACATCAAAAAAGGAGATGAAGAGGGGACACAGAGATGCAATCCTTCTCCCAAGTCCAGTCTCAGCCCACAGGAGAAACAATTTGAAGAAGATTTCTGGAAGCTCTGGGATGAAATATGCTCCATCATGCTCCAACAAAAGCAAATCTAAAGTGAACTTGCTTCTGAAGAGCTGTGAAGGATGAGGCTTTAGCACAGTGCGGGATTTCTTCTTTCTTTTTGATAAAATTGAAGAAAATGCCCCAAGAAAATGCAGTTAAAGAAACAATAAAAACTGTAGAGACCTGTTTTGACAGAGGATGTTCTGGAAGATTACACAGCTCTTTCATAAATAATCCTACTTTAACATGTAGGAATGTGTTGTACATAATTTCTGTCAGTTGTGGAAGTTCTCAAGACGCTATGATCTACCAGTTGTGGTTCCATCTATGAAGTGCAAGTACAGACTTGGCTTGTTTTCACTTTCCATTCAGATCATACTCAACAGCCTGCACTTGGTATTTTTCCATCACATCGAATACGTATACTTGGGACTTTAAGACAGTTTGTTTCTCTCATATGCACATTCTCTTTTCTTCTCCTTCTCCTCTTTCCTTTCACGCACACCAACTTTTAACCCTGTTCAACTTTTTTCTTTCCTTCCTCCACAGGTTATGTGTAGTGAAAAATAACAACCCCTGAGGAGCGACTTTTATTTCCTAGAAAGCCCAGGTTAGCGCAATCCCATCCTGAGCCACGAAAAGGATATATTGAAAATTCAGCACAGATTTGCCAGCTCTCTACACACACGTGGCCACAGATCTTGGCTTTATTTTCTCCCTACCATTCAGCAGCAACCACCCCCCACTCCGCCTCAATTCTTATACTTTTTCTTTTCTTTGAACTTCTAATAAAACCTAATCGACACGAATGCCAAGCGCAATCTGTATTTTATACCACCAGCTAATTAAATGCAAAGGTATGCTGGGAATAGCTGCAGAACTACGGCCCAAACCACCTACGCGCCGCACCACCCCGCTCATTCCCACCGCCCCGTTCTCCCGGGCCGAGGCCGGCCGGGGAGAAGGGGGCGGGACGGTCACGCCCCGCCGTGCCGCGGGGGCGAAGCTGCCCCGGCGCCGGGCAGACTCCTGCGCCCCGCCCCGCCCCCGTTCCCCCGCGCCGAGACGGCACCGCAGCCGCGCTCTGGGGAGAGCCCAAGTGCCGCTCGGGAGCGGGGGAGCTCCGGTCGCTGTGGCCGCGCGGAGGGGCGGGGAGGCGGCGGCCGCGCTCTCCTCCCGCCTCTCCGTCCTTCACTCTTCGCTCAGAGGCGATGCCAGCCGCCCAGGTGCGGCGGAGCGCGGTGCCGCCACCCGCCGCCTCCCCCCGCCCCTCAGGAGCCGTGGTCTCGGCCGGAAGCGGCGGGCGGTGCCTGGCGGCGGAGGCGCTGGAGGCCGAACAATAGTGGAGCGGGGTGCTGGGGCGGGTGGTGGCGGCGCGGAGCGGCGTGGCGGTGAGCGGGGCCGGGGTTGGGGCTGTCGCGGTTCAGGCGGTGGCAGAGCGTCCGCGCCCCCCGTGCGCGGAGTTGGGGAGATGATGAGCCTGAGGATGGAGCTGAGGGGGAAGCGGGACGGGACGAGGCAGCCTCCGGGGGAGGGAAGGGGTGCGCGGGCGGGGAGGCGGCGGGAGGGCTCGGTCCCTGCTGGCTCCGCCGTACGGCCTGGCCGCTGCCCACGCCGCGGCCCCCGCGCTCTGAGGAAGAAACTTTCTTGGGACGTTCCCTCTCTCGTTCCGCCGTCGCCCCGGCGTGTCGGAGCGGGCCGGGGGTTTCGGCGGGGAGCGGAGCCGTGGCTGGGGGCGGCGTGTGATGCTGACTGCCGCCTCCGCAGCTGCGGAGTGGCCGGTACTTCGCCTGGGTGGCGGCTGAAATAACGGTCCCGTCCCTTGTTGCGTCCCCCCTCTCCCAGGGCACTATGAACGAAGAGCAGTTCGTGAGCATCGATTTGGACGATGACAACGTTTGCAGCGTCTGCAAGCTGGGGACCGAGAAGGAAACGCTGTCGTTTTGCCACGTTTGTTTTGAGCTGAACATCGAAGGTAACGTTTTAATAGGAGTCACCTTGTGCCAGCTTCGTTCACAGACTGCTTAGTTTGGAGGGAACGCAAATTGAGTTTATCTGGAAGCTTTAACAAAGGCTTGGGTTTGAAAACGTGTATGTTTAGAAAGTTTTCTTGCCTGCCAAACTAGTTTGTTAGGTTCCTAAATAACTCATTTCCAGTAAAGGTGGGTGCCCTAGCTGCTCTAACTCCAGCTCCTCCAGATGTAAAGATGTAGTCACCTTTTGAGAGCTTCTAAAATAACCTCATATTAATTTTGCCGTCCGATATTAAACCTCTGGTGTTAATTCAGAACTGAAGGAGTTTATAGTCTGCCTTTATTCAAGGTTTCTGTTCAATAGTTAGAGGTATCTATGTATAAAACTTACTCGAATGCAAATTTTAAAGCATAAGAGGGTTTTTACTTTTGGAAGCAGATCAGTGTTTTGCTTTCACAAGAAATTATTAGAGGATTATTTCTTTTTGCTTTCATAAGATGATAATATGTGTAATATGATACATGGTTCATTGTCAAAGCTTCTTAAAGTTTGCAAATTATAAAACAGAATTTTGTCCATCTTTTTAAAAAACTAATCTTATCTTGGCCCTTTTGGCCTACAGAGTGGTATTTTTAGAATTTCAGACTTTGTTTTGTTAAAGAATTTACCCATCTTGTTGCTCCTCTTCATGTATGAATCAAGCATTGGGCATGAATGAGCAGTAGATTAGTGATTCCCCTTTTTTAAGTCAAATAAGTGGTTTTTTTGCAAGTATAATTATTGTTGCTTGATTTTGGGGCAACAGAGTAGTTTGTTCCAGTTTTACAAAGTAGAATTTGCCAATTGTACGTGCATGTGACAGTCAGATTTGCTGCATCTCTGAGATGTATGAGAGTACACTAAAAGTCTTAAGATCAAGCGCTTCTGAGGGGAAAGAGCTATGAGATATGAGCACTGTAACCAGTGATTTAGTTGCTTATTCTGAATCCTAGAAGCATAAAACTGAGTGGAGTGTGGGGGGCTGTAAGTATATGTATTCCATGCAGTTTCTATTGTGCATCTGACTTTCATTGCATGTATAGATAATAAAATTTTGCTCTTAACCATACAGAAATCTGAAAAATGCATTAGCAATTTGGAACAGCTTTTAAATACTGATTCAGTACTGTGTTTTGATTAAAACAAAAAAAAAAAGTGATGCCTTTAAGGTCTGTTGTTACTAGAGGCAATGTATTTTAATCTGAACAATGCTTTCATACTTCAGTAGTAATTTGCATGCTTTATGCTTTTGTTTAGAAGAGACATGCCTGTGTATGTGCACTTTTTGCTAAAACCCAGAGCAGCTGTCTAACCGAAGACAACTTGGCAGTCTGCTTGAATTTTCTAACCACTTTAAAATGATAGGTTTACAGTTCTCAGTGCAGAGTGGAGTGAAGACGTTTCTATCTCTAGGCTTTAAAATAAAGAAAAAAACTTATTGCCATTATGCGAATTAAGTACTTGGATGACATTCAGAATCTAGTTCTGTTTTAGAAGTATTGAAACAGATAAAACGAATGCGCTGAAAAATTGCTGTATGGTTTCTATGCTTTGTTTGCGACAGCCTTGTGGATATGTCAGTTACTTGTTAGGGATGTTATTTTAAAAAATTATCACGTGTGTTAGCTGGAGCAGCTTTTTTTCCCTTTTTTTTTACTGAAACATGAGGTAGCCTTGATAATAGTAGAGACTTAATCGATGCAGCAGACTAGTTTGCTTAATCTTCTAAATTTTCAATTACTTTTAAAAGAAGGCTACTTGAACAGAATAGTGATGACGCTCACCTGAAATGACACAAACCATTATAATCTTTTACTTTGCATAATAATAGTACTAATATCTTTCATCATTATAGTATCAAAGTACCTCAGTTTCTGGTACTATGTGCACTTTGAACAGATGTACTGTTACTGCTTTTATAGGGAGAGGAGGCTTAAGGGTGGCAGAGGCTGTGTAAGGGACTTTATAAAGAATCATTATAAGACTTTTTAGCTGAACCACTTCATGAGCCAGCCCCTTAACATGTCCATGGTCTTGTTCTTCCTACTTTTGATGTATCTACTGCATTCCTGTATTTTCCTGTGACAAAGACTGTGATTTGTATACATCTCAAATAACAATCTTTCGGCAGTCCTGAGTAGGCAATGAAATAGATAACTCACTAACTCAGAATGTTATGCTGGATGTTTTCATACTGGCCTCATACTTATATTTTAATGAAGTTCGGATGCATTATAACTAGCTATTAGTTGAACAGATTCGACTGTAAGTTGCATCAACTCTGTAGATGTGCTATCCCACAGGTACAAATACCTGTCATTCTCACTAGTAGTTTGCTTTTTTATTTAACATCGTATTTAAAAATCCAAGCAATTTAAACACATACATATATTTTTAAGTAATTCAGGAAGTGAAATAGGCTATTCTAAAAAGATACTCATGCAACAGCTAGGATGCACTTGCACATTTTTAGGGTTGATGAGCATGCGTAACTTCTCCCTCAGTGAGGTAGGAAGTAGCTGCCGTTTAAGAACGGGCAGGCGATTAGTCACAGCTCAGCATCCTGCAGGATGCTTTAGTACTCCCACTGTTTGCAGCACCCTCCTAACTTCCATGTGTTAACTGCCATCTGACTTAAGGGGAGTATGTAGCACTGCTTTCATCTTTCCTGATCTAGTCCTCACTAGGAGATGGGTCAGGATAGAGGGAGCATTGTGGATCTGTGTGCAAGGGTGGGTGGTGAACTTGGCAGTGCTAGGTTTATGGTTGGAGTTGATGATCTTAAAGGTCTTTTCCAACCTACATGATTCTATGATTCCATGAGTTTATGTATGAAATTCTGGAAGTAGGTTTCCCAATTTCCTTTTTTAAAAGAGTGTCATATCCCAGTGCTTTTACAAAACTCAGAATAACAGTTCTGTTTCCCTTCGTTCCAGCATCTGATTGCTTAAAGCTGTCTCTGGTAAATTCACGCACTTGGAAACTGGTCTAGCCCAAGGCTTAACCGCTTCAACCCCCTCTGAATTAGACTTTCTTAAATGTATGTAAAGAAAACACTACAGAAATATAATTTACTTATCTGCACTTACTTACATTAAAGTTTAGTATTGATGAATCTTTGTGTCTTCTAATATCTGAGTGCAACAGCTGTACAAGTTTGCTTGTGTGTAGAGGGTAATGTCGTTGATCTTCTTGGTTAAGAAGAGATGAGTAATTAGAAATGAGCAAATCAGAGACCATCCCCACCTGTAATGGCGCAACAGACTTCTTCCTGGATTTTGATGTGTCTCAGCCTTTACCTTCCTGATTTTGGGGTGGGTTTTTGTAACCTTTATTGTGTTTGGACAATACCTTGATAATGATATAGAATTGGAAAAAAACAAACCAACCAAAACTAAAATTATTCTTACAGCCTTTCATAGGGAAGACTGCTATACAGAAAGCTTGATCTGTGGTCTGCCTTAATTAACTGCTGAGTTTCTGAACAAGGAAGTTAGTTACTATGTCTTAAAACATTTGATTTTTTTTTAATCAGAAATCATGTCTCCATGGTTTTTTTATACTAGCTTTTAGTCTTTTAATTAAATAAAATGATGGCTTAGTCTAAAATGTGATTGTGCTTCTTCCTAAGTTTAGTTAATTCACAGAAATGCCTGGTTTGAGTGCAGCTTGGAGTTCAGCTGTGGTGTCTGTCACAGAATTTATTCATGAGTGAGGTATATGGATTACAGGGTCTGTTTCTCTGAAGCTGACTGAAGGAGGTAAAGGCAAAGTAAGGAGAAAAGGGAAAATGGGCATAAAGAAACAAAGTCAAGATGCAATTTAAAATTCCTCCCGTTATGTGTCATCAACTTACTGTGAGAAACAGGGAAAGAGTAACTTTCTTAGGAGAGTTTAGTAGTGCTAATCACCAATCTAAAGAGGGAGGAGAAGGTGTCTCAGAGTGCGGGATTTTTCACTCTGTTGCACTTACTCTTTCAGCTTAGTCTGAAGATTCTTGCTTAGGGAGGCTGAGTGGACTAAGCTACACATAAATACTTTATTGCAAAATGTTTTAGTATCTGAAGGGACATCATCAGGTGATTTAGCACATCAGAATGCTAATGCGACTCTTAAACTTTAAAATATGGAAAATATTGAAAGTGTTAGTTTAGTATTCTATATCTGAGAAACTAAGCTGGTTCTGAACAGTGGTTTTAAAGTTCTAGATGGGGTTTAGATATCCTGTTAGTGTGAGTCTGCTGGAGTTTGATGTTGGCATTTGTTTGCCCTATGAGGACAAAGTGAACATCAGAGATTGTTGTGTACTCCCTTTGTTTTCCTGAGAAGATGTCACAGTAATCTGTGGATTGAAACAGGAAACATTTTAATTTCATGTGTAACTAGATTGCATAAGCCAGGAAGTCATGTGCTGTGTGTTAGAGACAAATTTCTTCCCCATTGTAATTTCATTATAATATGGGAAAATGATTGGCTGAACTCTGGGAGTAAATATATAATAGCAACAACAGATCTGCGTAACTGGAGGTGGGGGAGTGGGAATATGTGAATTCACAAAAATGTGCGTGTATAAAACCTGTCTGTATATGTATATGTCAACAACAACAAAAAAGCCCTGCCTCAATGTGGTGTCCCTACACACTGCTTTGAAACTCCAGTTGTAGGATTTCCACGTAAGAATGCAGCGTTGTACAGATACTCAGCTGTGCTCTACCTCTTCTGTTGAGAGCATGTGACTGTCTAGCCCGTGTTTCAGAGAACGCGGAGGCAGCCAGAGTGGTGAGCAGTTGTGCTGCCTGTGCTGCTTAAGAGTTGTTTAGGCATCTTTACATTGGAATGCATTGTGCAATGCAGATGTGTCCTTGTGATCATCTGGACAATGCCTGTGGAAATCCCCCCCTCAGGAACTTAATACTTGAATGTGTTTGTTTGAACATCAGACTTGTCTCTGAACGTTTCGAAGTTGAAAGTCTGTAATCATTCCAGTTTAGTCTAAAATTATTTATGACAGATTATGTATCTGTCTTAACCTGGTTTTATGCTGGTATGTCTTAATACGGAATTATTTTAAAATTCGTGAGTTTTCTGAAATTCGAGGGTTTCTAACAGACAAAACCATAATAGAAGGGGAAAGTCTGATTGTTGGAAGTGATTTTTATTTACTCTTTTTGCTTATCTGGTGCTGCTAACTACAGTAACATCTTGAAGAACGCTAGCTGACAAGCAAACTGGCTTCCTTCCACTTCTGTTTAAAGTTGAGCAACAGCTGAATAGCAAATGACAAGTCGGTGTCCCAGGTCTTGTAATACAAAAGAAGAGAGAGCATATAGCATCTATTCCTCTGTTTTATGTTAATATAATTACATTTCCACACTCCTTTAAAGTGCTGATAGACTCATAGCATTTGAGGCAATTACAGCATAAAGTTGGAGCATCTCAATCTTCAGATTGAGACAAGGATGCTAGAAAAACAAATCTGTCTTATTGCATAGGTTTTTTTCCTTTTAAGGTCTTTAAAATCTTGTGTAATATCCTCGTGTTCTTTCTGTTCATCTTAAAAGTAATGGCTTAGTTGTTAAAGGCTATAAGCACTCAAATTCCATTTTTTTTTTCCTTCTTACACCCAACAGAAGAATGTCTCCCTGAAATAAAGTATCTGAAAAGATTGGAAACTGCTGTTTTAATTTTCTTCTGTTCCAAAATATTATACAACCTTATTTTTTTGTAATGTTAATGAAATAATAACCAATAAAATACATTATTCTGGCAACAAAAGCTAAAAGGTTTCATCACTGCCCTTTAGACGTGACAGATGAGAACTTGTTTCAAGGTTAATGTTTGCAGTCTGGGGGTATGACTCATTTCTGCAAACTTGAATGGACTTGAGGAACTAGCTGCAGTTTCCAGTAAAACTCTTGACTACAAATTCAAGTCCAAACATAGCTAGAGATGCTATCTAATCTTTCCATGTAAGTAGCACTGGGTAATAGTGGAGCTGTGTGGCTACTTCTGAAAGTACAGTCTTGAATTTTCTATGGGTAAATTTGGGAGTTTTGTACATGCAAACAAGAAAATTGAGCAGTTAGTGTTACTTATCTAGCATCACCCGTAGTACAGAAATACTCTTTCATGGCTTCCACTCTCTTCAAGGTCAACTTAACTGAGTTTTTTCTTAGAGTGTGAGACATCTTTTAATATAGTATTTCCTTCAGTAAAGTTTTCATGAAAATGTATTTGCTTGTCTAATACCATAGAAAACTCTTCTAATAGTTTATAGGGAACATGAATTTTGAAAATACGTTTAAAGGGTCAATTGGATCTCTGTTCTGTCTCATATAGTATGTCTTTGCTATGTGCTAAAACACAAATTAACTAAGAGAAATGCAATGGGAGATGATTTGTGTGCACATTTGATGTATGAAATGCTCTGGCTTTATCATATGAAAGTGAGGAGAGAATTTTAATTTATGAACAAGATAATATCTAGTCTTTACCAGATGTCTGGTTTTGGAAGTTATTGAATGGCACTGGCATTTTCCTTCTAGCCAGTCTAATAAATCATAAGATTTAGCTCTCAAATGAAATTGCATGCATACACTTAAAAATAGCAGTTGGGTTTAAGTCATGTCAGGTAGATGTATTGGAGATGTATGTCTCTAATGATCTCATTTCTCAGTGTTGGCAGAATTGTACAACTGAAGAATATCAGTTTTCCTCACCCCTTGTCATTTAGATGGGTGGATGACTTGCTGTCTTAGGTCATCGTGGACTGGTTTTATTTAATGTGTTTTGAGTAGGTCTTGGGGTCTGCTTTTTCTACTGTACGAACCCTCCTCTTTTGGCACTCTTAATAAGCAGACTAATATGCAGCAGCGGTTTAAAATAAGTAGACGTGAACATTTAATGTCTTGTGAAACATTTCCCTGTCTGCTGCAGGTCTTAGCCCTGTACACTAGGTAGACCAAACTTGACCTCATCTGGTCTTTGTGTTCCTGGTAGATGCTAGCAGATGTTTGGGAGCTGGCTAAACATGCCTGTTTACAGAGTGTTACTGTATGTGTGCAAGGTGGATGTCTGAGGGGAGAAGTAACTAGAACATTTCAGAATGTGTAGTGAAAGCCGGGGCTCTTAAAGTTTAGACAGCCACAGACTGGTGTCCTTCACAGCGGTTCTTGCTAGCTGTAGGATTAAAGGAAAATCATAGCTGCTAATCACAAATCTTTTTAGAGTTAACTATTTAAGATGAGATGAATTATCCCTGTGAAGTGTTTCTTCTCTGGCTGTGAAGGCAGTTGCCACAAATAGCTAAAATAGAGGTTTACCTTCTCTGAGTGTTCTGACTTAAACAGATAATTTCACCTGTGTGTCAGTACTAGACAAATTTGTGTCATGAAGCGCATTTGCTCTCCTTTGACTCTTCTTAATAAATACACGTACTTCACACATTTATGGAAGCCATACATACGGTGGGTGCCAGCATTCTGCTGAGAAGGCAGCTTTGCTTTCCTTTCTCTATGGTCAGGAATAAATCTTAAGTATTCCTAAATTCTTTAAAGAGGCTTTGATAAGGCTTTAATTAATTAATGTTGTAGTATAAACTTAGAATTGACTATTCCTGTGTCTAGAAGTATTCATGTTAGTTTTAGTTCCTGCCATCTTAAATTCCAGGATTTATTTTCCTCTTCAGCTGCTCAAGCTAAGGTTATTCACCATTGCAAAAACAATTAGTATCCAACATTGCATTATAAATTGCTGAAAAGGGAATGCAGGCTTTCTTTAACATTATTTCCAACTGATGGAGCTGAAAGACCAAATATGAAGGTTCTTAAAAAAGGAATAACAAACAAATGGGGGAAAATATAACCCAAACCAAATACTGCTGTGGAAGATAAACAAGCAGGCTAATGATCACTGATTTTTTTTTTTTTTTTTTTTTTAATGAAAAGGGCTGTTTTTGAAGGCATGTGATGTAGTCTTGGAAGTCAAAAGCATTCTTCTTGAATTGTTTGTTATTATTATAATCTCCAGTTAAGACAACTATTCTAGCTAGGTTTATGCATAAATATGAGCAAACATTTCAATTTAGTTCTGTATCTTTGTTATGAAGAAGAGTTATCGTAGTTCTCAGTGAATCAGTTGCAAAAGCAGAAATAGTGTCTTTGTAGACTTTTTCCCTTCAAAAAAGAAAAAAAACCCTGAACTTTATTATGGTGGAAACTGATTTACTTTCAACTATTAAGTGCTTTAAAATGGGATAGAATTTATTGATATGTGATTGCACACCTTGCTGCACACTCCCTGCTTTCTGCTACTTTGCACTTACGAATAACTAGAAGTTGCAAAAATGTGTACTAGTTTATAAATTGCCTGATTGCTAGTCATTCGTATGCAAAATTATTTTGCAGAAGTGGATTAGGACACGCTGTATTGAAAACTGTACCTGTATAAAGGAAGAATTTCTGCCTTGCATAGCTTACAAATAGAAATAGTAAAAAAAATTGTTGCCTAAATACTAGGTTCTTAAATAAGGAGCCCTGTTCTTAGGAGTACTCAACATGCAAAGACATTGCTGAGTAAAGTGATACTGTTCATATTTCTTTTAGGACACGTGGGTTACCATAATCAGGCACAAATAATGGATCGTAAACACTTTATTATTTGACTTGAGGTTTGGCATAATCCTGTGAATCTTGTTCCCGTGATGAATGATCTCGGGCATGAATGATCTCTGGCATGAGCTTGCTACCTCATAGCATCTGCCGGCTTAAGTTAGTTAGATATGGTCTTCTAGATGTTACTGAGTTTTGGTGGAGATTTTTTTCCTCTGCAGATAAAACTTGCTCTGGATGGTTGTGGGCTTTTTGTGATTCTTTTTCCTTCTCTGAAAAAACATGTATGAAGGTTAGGATGTGCTCGGACATAGTCTGCAATCCTATTCTTGGAAAGTGAGATGGGACAAATATACACGTACCTAGAAACGTGGAAGAAAATTGTTGATGGTTGTATGATTGCTGACTTGAAGAACCAGCCAAAAAACAGGTTGAGATGGATATTAGCAAAAAGGAATGTTGAGACAGAACTGAAATCCTGTGAAAAATCTCCAGAACTGACAATAGCTGTTCATAAAAAATTATTGTATTAATTCTTGTAATGTCTACAAGTCTTACCTTGCTTTATTAATCTCATTGTCTATAGTGTTGAATAAAGTAATGTGTCTTCCAAAACTGAATTATCTTCACGTATCTTTTGTTTGATCTATGCTGGTTTAGGAGCTGGTAGATTTTTCCTGCAGTTGTGATGAAGGAAAAAGTAGAAAGTAATCTGAGTGGAGTATTAAGTCTTTCCACAAAGAAATAGGCATCTTTTCTGTCTCGTAAAGCTGATGGTATTGCCCACAGAAGGATTTGTGTCAAAGAAATGTACTCTTACTTGCTGTAATACTAATACGTGGTTACTGGTTTGTGCTGGCACAGCAGCTGCTGTGAATGCTCGGCTCTTGGGATGCAGTTCCAGAACATTAGTGGCTGATGTTGTTCACATTCTCTGTATGGGAAAGGACTAATTGTCACCTTAGTACAAAATAAAGGTTGAGGTTTGTTCTTGTTTTGTTTGTTTGAAGTTTTTTTGCATGTGTCAGTAACAGCAGAAATCCAAACCAGTTATGTGAGTCTGTTAGCAATTCTGTGTGAACCTGGTTTGGGTTTGCACATTTTCTGTTCCTTACTGTATTGAAGAGTACTTAGACCCTTTTTGGGGTTTTTTTTGGTGGAGTAAGAGATGGGTAAGGATATAAATACTGGTTGGGGTGGGATTTATTCTTCTATACTGTAAGTAATAACTTGCTTTATGTTCAGAAATAGTGACATTATGGCTAATATATGATATATAAATAGCAAATTTTTACTTTTGAAGTGACTTTTCTTCTGTAATTGTTGCTGATTTCAGGCATATGTGGTATTACTGAGTTCTGATAAAATAGATTCCTTTCAGCAGCATGCCTCTGAAGTTTGGAAGCTAACAATATTCAGAACTTTTAAAAAAAAGATAAATTTATCAGAAGGAAAACTTGGGTAACCTTGAGTTTATAGCTTAGACATAAAAATCAGATAGGGCTTCATAAAGTCACACAGTGCTTAACTTTTTTTCTGTAACTGAAAATGTGTGGTGTTTATTTTGTGTGGTCTCACACCCTTGTCCTGTTGGACAATTAATGTTACTCTTGTGGAAATAATGAAGCAGAAAGCCTCAAAGGAATTTTTCTTTTTTTTTAAGTGAGACTGCAGCATTCTCTCATTCATTGTGGGGGTCTTTCTTTTGTGATTGTCCAGAAGTGATAGTGTGTATACTTGAGGAAACATCTGACCTGCTGCTTCAGATGTGCCAGGCAGAGGACCTAACTGCAAGAGGACATATATCCCTCTAAAAGCAGCTCTGGGAATATTTTGTGAAGCTTGCAAGATTCGGTTTTTTTCTGTTCTTAGGAGAACCAGTGCAGTAGTTCTTTCCCTGGTTTTGGGGAAGGAGGGGATGCAGGGGGGAATAAAAAGTAAAAACTTGGTAGATATGTTTGATTTTTGAGTTGGGAGAAGGGTGGTATCCTGAGAGCAAAACAGACGTTAGTTCCTATTAGCAGCCATGAACTAGAAACGGTCTCTGCAAAACTCATTTGTCCTAGATTTGCTAACTGCTTTCTGCATTTCTCTCCTTTCTTCACCAAATCGAGTATTTTCT
This sequence comes from Bucorvus abyssinicus, assembly GCA_009769605.1. NCBI lineage: Eukaryota > Metazoa > Chordata > Aves > Bucerotiformes > Bucorvidae > Bucorvus > Bucorvus abyssinicus. The sequence continues at coordinate 12,930,865 of CM020030.1, read as the reverse complement.
TTAGACAGGGTTATTCTGTCCTGTGATCAGAAGACATTAGCTTCATTCGTTCATGGTCAGATTGTTAGGTGGGTTCCTCGGTGTTAATGTATAGAAAAATTGTGTAAAACTTGTCTTTCAGTCAATCTGATGACACTTCCTGTAAGTAAAAGAAAGTTCTGTAAGCATCAGCAGCTAGCGTGTTGAAGAATCACTTTGGTAAAGCAAATAACATTGAACAAATCGGTCTGGTTTTGTAGGACTTGCAGCTGTCATGAGTACATGCTTTTATAGCTTCAGTGGAGAGTGTATGCTCTTCCCTGATGGCTTGAAGATTTAAGGGCTTCCATCATGCTACTTGAGTCAAGCAGGCTTGCTGTATTTAAGTTACTGATAAGTCATGAAAATAAATGACTTGTCTTTCCTTGTTTTCACTAGAAGTGTTTGGGTTTTTTAAAGAGTCTGTAGTGATAGGGAAAGCAGCCTTGCAAGTAGGTGGCAGATCATGTAGAGCTTAAGAAAAGTTAGTGAATGTCTATTTGCTAAAAGAGGTTTAAAGATATTTTGAGGTGTAGAGTGAGAATCTTGACTCTGTAGCCACGAAGGCAGTATCTGTCTTTGTACTTTGCTTGGGAACTTCCTTCTTAAAAGGTGCCTCTGGTCAGAATGTGGGTTTTGTTTGTTCTAATACTTAGCTCATGGACAGGAGGAGTGTCTGTTTTCATAACCTTACCTTTCTCCCTTGCTACTAAGAACAAAATTAATTCCACTGCTGATCTCTTGCATTTTCCTCTCTTTTTGTCATTTTGCCCCATAAATTTTGTGTACACTCTTACAAGCTCAGTGAGAACGGTAATGCTCTTGAGTTTCAATGCTGCCCAAAGAGTGGAAAATCATAAATTTGTAATGGTTACTCTCCATGTTTGAACTCAGCTTGAAACACCAGTTACCAGTAAGTGAGATAATGAAAATTAAGTGCTTGGATTTGTTTTCACTAGTTTCATGACTAGACTTTTACCTTTGTAGCTTAGTTTTGAGAGTAGTTTGGGATTTTGTAGAATTTAATCACTTAAACAACTTATCATTTGTTCATCATTTGGGATGGGGGCTTAAAGTTTACAACAAGAATTGAAGAGGTAAGTCAGATATAACTAAGAGTTGTAACGTAGCTTTCTGCTAATTGCTTATTAAAGCCTCTATTACCATATTTTGTAACCTGCTGCATTTTATGGATTTTCTTTTCATTTAAACACTTTTATATACTACTTTCTGTGCTAAAAGGTAAAATGGCTGCAGCTTGGTTCATGTCACCTAGCTTCAAAGATCAAATTTATGTTATCAGATGTTGATTTGAATTTTCTGGCTTTAGTAAGCATTGGGCACTTCCAACCAGTAGTTCACAGGTGTATTTGTAATTTGCAATGAGAAACTTGTTTGACAGAGTATAGGGAATCTCCCAAGTAGTATACTGAGTGAGATAAGTGTGGAACTGTTCAATGTTCTGGACTTGGATACTGAATCTACTGCGTAGGTGAATCTGAAGAGGAAAAAAAAATATGCAGTGAAGTTGCAGAAAGTAATTTTGTACTAGAGTACTATTAACTTTCTGAAATAATTGTTTCTCACACCATCTGTGTTAACTCACCCACTGTAGATCTTCACAGATTGAGTTCCATTTTAATATATCACTGTCAATTACTTTGAGGTTGGAGTAAGTTACCTGCTGTAGCTATTTCAATAGTCTTTGAAGGAGGACAAGCAAAGAGGAGAATAAGCATCCATCTTACACCAAGCTAATTTCAGGACAGTTTAATGTTGGCAACTGTCAACAGTGTCAGACCTTGCTTCTCTATCTAGGCTATAGGGTCATACCAATGCAAATCAGGAAACTAAGACTGAAGTCTGATTTATATTTGACCACTTGGATGACATAAGTCCCTGCACTGCGGTATTTGTTGAGCAGATAGCTCATAACATCCATGGAAGATGGGACCGTGAATGACAACTCTCAAAATGCTTTTCAGTATTGTTCTATAGAACTTGGGATTATATAAAAGTTGGGATTATTTTACTTCTACAGTTTATACACTTGTGAATAGGTGAGATGCAATATGTACAGAGTTAGCAGTTCGTTTCACCCGCATCATCATCCAAGAGGCACATGCAGGTAATCTACAAGTCCTTCACTAGAGATTACTGTGTGTGAAACACTCTATATGCTAAGGACTCCAGGCTGAGTGGAATTTCAAAAATTTTGGAGTATCACATATCCTTGTTTACTGCAGTGATTAGCTTGTTATTAGGAAAACATCAGTTAAGTTTTTTGTTTTCTTGGTTGCTTGTGAGTAAAGATTTTGAAAAATTAGTTTACAGTAAGTGAACTTTTTTCTGTTGTGTCGTTACAGGAGTACCAAAGTCAGATCTTCTACATACAAGATCTCTAAGGGGGCACAGAGACTGCTTTGAAAAATTCCACTTAATAGCAAATCAGGACTGTCCACGATCGAAACTCTCTAAAAGTCCATATGCAGAAGTAAAAAATATCTTGAGCAAAAAAATAAACTGGATCATACAGTATGCACAAAACAAGGATTTAGACTCTGATCCTGAAAGCTCAAAAACTTCCCAACACCAGCTTTTTAACTTCAGACATCAGACTGATAGAAAATTACTGCCACAGTTTGACTCTCCAGTACCGAGATACTCTGCAAAATGGATAGATGGGAACTCTGGAGGCATCTCGAGCTGTTCACAAACTCTTTTGGAACAAAGAGAATCCACTGATTTCAAACTTGGTGTGTTACCAGAAACAAGTGCTACCTTCTGTTGCAGCAGTGTTTTGTGGTCAAATCACAACCAAGTCCAGAAAGCTGAAAAAGCTGAAGCTGATTCACTTACCAGTGTTCGTAGAAGGCATCCTCAACACAGCAGGGAAGAATGTAAGTATACGTCTATTTACGCACAACTTGACAAGCAAGGGTATTCTTTGAAATATCTCTTGAACCACTTAATGTCCCCACAGGGCAGTAATTCACGTCCTGAAATCCAGCTTTTAACAGCTTGGGCTTACTGTAAAATCTGTGATTGGTGTGGTGGGTTAGTTTTGGGGGTTTTTTGTTTTGCTTTTTTAATTTTCCTCTGACCTATACCCCAGTGTGATATAGGTCATGTCTAATTTAGGAAAAAAAAAAAAAAAAGATACTGTTACAGTTGATTGCAGTCATTTCAATATGTCAGTCCTGGCAGTTGCACAGCCCTGCCTGTTGAGATTACTGAGGTCCTGAAAATGACTGTCTGACTGAACTTGTGCAGTGCTTTGAGTTACATTTATACAGAGAGCTGCCCTAAGCAATAGGGGAAATTAGAGGTAAGGTATCAGAGCTAACTAGTGAAACAACATAAAAAGTTAAACATTCTTAATAGTAGCAGACTTTTCTTACACATTTTACTGGAATTTTTTTTTTCCTCCATTTATTGAGCATAAGAAAGTGGGAAGGCCTTTATGTCTTCTTAAAGGCTGTAGACCTGAGAAATCTTTTGATGACCGTGGTGATATTAAAAGCACCAGAAAGTAAGTTTTCCCATAATTTAAGAAGATGGTTACCAGAAGTCTTTAGAAGAATCTAGGATATTGTAGTGTCTCTGGAATCAGCCTACATAAAATGTGTTAGGACCAAGTTCCTAGAGATATATGTAGCTACCTTGCTGCTTTTAGAACAGTGCTTGGTCCTAAACTGGAATACATCCACTTTTACTTTTGTAGATAAGTAATTGGAGGGTTTCTGAATTTCAAAGGACCTGCAAAAAAAGCTGGTAAACTAATCAGTGGAAAATTAGGTGATGAAAAACAAGTTAATAATGGAATTCAGAATGTTGGAAGACGGAGTGAGAAATAGTTACTGTTAAAAGTTGGAATGCGTTTCTCTCCTGTTTTTTTTTAACAAACTAACAACCCTGTCCTTGCAAAGTTCAGTCCTTCTGTAAAGAATCAGACGTAACTGTATTTAAATGCTGTGTGATGCTTCATATTGCGTTTGTAGTGAATTAGTCTTAAAGCCATAAATCAAAACACATATGCTGTGCTGTTTGACCACCTGTCCTCTGGAGTCATAAATTGGGATTACATGAATCAGGACAGCAGATAACAGGAATTATGAAAGCTTGATGTGGTTTTTGGGGTTATCTAACTGAAGTTAGAGACTTGGAATTTATCCCTCTGATTTTGGGACAGGGGAACGTAAAGTTGTTCTGAGCATGGTAACATTTCTCTTCTGTTATGATTGCATAATGCACTTTAGAGGCATTTTTGCTTTGTATTATAAGTATTTGTTTAATCTTTTTGCAGCATTTAACTTTAAAAGACATTCATTTGGAGGCTGTGATTACATAAAGTTTGTATTTAGAGAAAAACTTAGACTGTCTCTGCCAGAATTAGTACCTTCTTATTGCAGTACCTCCACTGTAATGACATAGTGCTCTACTTAAAAAACCCTGTTGTTAATGTAACTGTAAATAGCTTGCTCAATATTCTTTATAATTTACCTCAGATACAGATAGAATAATGTTTTATGACTTTAAATTCAGTGTGCTGTCCTTCTCCCTTTTCCTTCTGTATGAGAGTTATGTGATGTGAAACAGTCCTGTCCTGATACATATATGTGACATGTGTGAACCTGCTCATCTGCTACAGTTGATGAAATGTTGGTGGAAATAACGAAGAAATGAGAAGTAACATCTTACCACTGGGTATAAAAGGGGGAAAAAAATTTTGACATTTTTATAAAGCTGTCAATTACTATATTAAATCCAATTAGGGTTTTCATGGAGCTTAAAGGGTGGTAAGATGTGAGAAAGGGATCTTCAGCTGTATTGATAGCTGAAGGTAGAAAGAAGGAGAAGGAGGAGAAAGGTGAATCTCTTACACTCTTAAGTGGCCTTGTGTCTTGAATAACAAGTAAGCTATCTCCAAATTCTTTGGTTTGGCAATGCTGACAGTTGATATTACACAACTGCAAGATGTGAGAGAGGATGAAAGAGAAGGCTAAGGGTAACCGAATAGCTCTGTGGGTAGGTAAAAACCCATCCTTTTCAGAACTTACACTTTAAATTTACAATAAAGAAACCTCTTGTACTGAGAAATCTCTGAACAAAAGCTGCATGATTGCAGCATAGGTTTTTCTCAAGTATGTAGTAAGAGCTTTGCTAAGCTGCAGCATTACTTAAAAATTACAAGGTCTTAAAGCTTGCTTCAGTGCCATGTATCCTCCTGTGGTGATCAGGATTGTCACTTTTCACCATGCTGCCAAGGGCATCTCAGCAGCAGGCAAGGCACTGACCTGTGCCCACCACTGCCGGGTTGAGGGATTTCTAGGAAGCAGGCCAGTGCTTCCCTACTAGCTGATGATGATCAAGGGCAGTGTAGCATATTTACAAAATTCCCTCCTCTGAGGTTTAATATATGTTTTCTATGGGGATAATCAATGTACATATAACCTGAGATACAGAAGGGCTTTTGAATGATGCAGAGAATCCTTTAGTTCTCCCTAGGAACATAGAACAAGAAAGTGAGAAAAACCTGGTTTTATATGCTGGTCTTTGTATCAAACTGAGGTTTTTCTTCATATTTTATCACTGAAGTACTCTGTGGAAACTGTGCACGTTCTTACATGCATAAAGCGCAGCACTAGATAGCCAAAAGCAGTAGCTGTTCATTGAAAATTCTGTCTGGAAGCTGTTTCCTGTAGGCTTGCAAACGAAGCAGGACTCAGCTCAGAATTATCCACTTGCCCACAGTTAAACAGGTGAACTTGCAGGTCTTACACTCTGGGAACCATATTTTGCAGTCAGAGGAAGGTAAAGTACTTAAAGGTGTCAATCAATTTACAAGGAATTCTGATTCTGGACACCACTGTTTTGAGGGCTTCCAGCTTTTTCTCAGTGAAGAGGAGGCTTTCCGGTGGAGTAAATCTCTGTCTACATCACCATAGAAGAGAGAATTTTCAAACTTTGCAGAAATGGCTGATAAATAATGCTGCCTCTGACTTACTGCTGCACATCTGTTGATTATTAGGATGCACATGATGACAATTTGAGAAAATAGGAGTCTGCTTAGGGATGCTTATGTGACTTCAGTAATAGTAATTACAGATTTTATTGTTACAGTGACTATGATGACTCTTGGAGAGTTAAAGCAACTTAATGAAAAACTGCTCAAGCAAATCCAGGGTGAGAATTTCTCCATACTTTTTGGTTTGGGTTTGTGTTTCTTTGTGAAAAAGAAAATCTTGTTTAAAAAAAACAAATTGTGATGGCTTTCTTATCAATTGAGTTTTGAACTGAAATGTATCACATCTCTATGTAAAACAAGAAACTTCTAGGTGCTTTTATTATGTAACCTCCTTGGGTTTTGCAACTGGAACTTGAATAATACAGGTTTTCCTTTAATTTTTTTTACTTAATCATAGTATCATTTATATTGGAAAAGACCTTTCAGATCAGGTCCAACTATTAACCCAGCACTTCCAAGTTCCACGTCGCTCAGCACCACATCTACATGTCTGTTAAATACCTCCAGGGATGGCGACTCCACCATTTCCCTGGGCATCGTGTTCCAATGCTTCACAACCCTTTCTGTAAAGAAATTTTTTCTAATGTCCAACTTAAACCTCCCCTGGTGCAACTTGAGGCCATTTTCTCTTGTACCATCACTTGTTGCTTGGGAGAACAGACCAACCCCCACCTTGCTACAGCCTCCTTTCAGTTAGTTGCAGATAGCAATAAGGTCTCCTCTGATTCTCCTTCTCTCCAGGCTAAACAACCCCAGTTCCCTTAGCCATTCCTCATAAAACTTGTTCTCTGGACCCTTCATCAGCTTTGTTGCCCTTCTCTGTACACACTCCAGCACCTCATTGTGCTTCTTGTAGTGGGGGGCCCAAAACTGAACACAGTGTTCAATGTGCAGCCTCACCAGTGCCAAGTACAGGGGGACAAGGGATCAGCAGGACTGGAGATCGCTTCCCTAGTCCTGCTGGCCACACTATTTCTGATACAGTTGGAATCAACCTCATTTTGAGTTATAAATTGACCCTCCTTGGCTCAGGCCACCTAAAACTGGTGGTCCTCTTCGGTTTACAGTGCCTACACTAAGCTGCGATGGAATGAGAAAAGTGGTGTTCTTGTGCATGAGCCTACTTAAATGTCTGTGCCTCTTTCACAGTAATGTTTGGCACTGCTCCTTAACTCTGTGAAAGTACAGGGACCAAGTGCATTAACCAAATAATGTCCTTGCAGATGTGTTTGAAGAGCTGACGCAGCAAGTCCAAGAAAAGGACTCTTTGGCCTCAGAGCTCAATGTCCGTCATATTGCTATTGAGCAGCTGCTGAAGAACTGCTCCAAACTGCCATGTCTACAGATGGGACGAGCAGGGATGAAATCAAATGTCCCCATATAAAGGGATACAACTTCTCTCCCCCTATAGAGCTAACTTTCCCTAACAGCTTTGATAACCGTTAAGTACAGCTGCACAGATACTTAGAAGCTTTTGAGGAAACTTGGGCAGCTTTCTCTTTGCGTTCATAATCTATAAGAAGTCTTATTCCACTTTGGTTTTAACAAAAAAAGGCAAATATTTTAGGTATTAAATTCAATTGTAATAAGGTTTATTCACACGTAGGGATTTTTTTTCCCCATAACTATGCATGAGCCTTGAAATTAATTCTGTGTTTTGTTGATAATAAAATTGTTTCTACAAAGAATGACCTGAAGCCTGTAAACCTGCCTCCTTCACACAGAGGAAAAACAAAAACTTGAGTTTTGATCAAGTCTGATCATGTTACAACCAAGAGAGCAGAGAGCTTTAAGGGAGAACAGTATTAATGAAACTCATGTTTTGTTATTTATTATGAGCAATATTTTATTATTGAAATTTTATACTAAATAAATATCACTATTTTAGGTACTTTTCCAGATCTCTTTATAAAATGTCTGAATTACTCTGTGTAATGTTTATGCTTTGTGTATGATTGTTTATCCTTTTTCAGGTCTGTATCTTTCATGATACTATTTAAAAAAAAAAAATCTTGTTTCCCAAAGAGAAAGAAAAAATGTGATGGTGCATCACTTATTTTTATCAGTTTTATAACTGAAGAATTTGGTTCATAAGAGATGTCTAAAGAAAAAAAAAGCACAGAACTTCATTTAAATTAAAAAAAAAATCCATACTTTGGTTTTAATGCATAGTTGAAGGTGTTTTGTATGTGTGAAATATTCAATGCTGAAAAGTTACTTTCATGAAACCAAATAAATTTGTAATACTACATTACTTCGTTATGTTTTCTTTATGAAGTTGGATCAGACTGTGATAAAGTGTATTAATTCTGAAATACAAATAATAATGATACGTTATAAAACAGAACAGCCTCTGCTTTTTCAGAACTTTTATCAGTCTAGCAATCTGAGAAATCTCAGTTAATCTTTGCCAAAGAGACTGTAGAGCTGTATTTGTGCAACTGAAAGTTGCTGAGTTGCACTGAAAAAGTCAGGGGTGGCGGGAGAAACTCTCCCTCACCCCAAAAAAAGAAAGTTTAAAGTCTTTGTGCTTTCTGATTTTTTTTATCGCTCTAAGTAAAAACGGAGTAATTTATATAGCTGAGCTGAAGGAATGACTAACAAGAAGAAAGGTCTAGATTTTAAAATTGAACCGAGAAGTATGCTGACTTTCAGACTAGGTTTATTGACAGCTCTCCCTGCAGTGATATCTGGACTACGTAGGTGTCATCGTTTGAAAGAACCGAAAGTCAGCAAACGTGACAATTTGCTCTCAGGGGAGTTTCCTCTCCTCTGAGGGGTAAACTTCCGTCCTTCCCCTTCCGAACAAGAAGAGCGTGCCAAAGAGAGCAATGTGATTGGAGCTTCCTAATGTATAGTGCTATTCGAAGAGGTGTTGATTGACATGGCTTGGGCTGGGAGTGGGCACGAAATTGGAGCAATGCCAGTTATGGGGGCTGATAGCCCCTTGCCCCATGCTAACTGAGCATGCCAGAACAAAAGGTGGCAAAACCTCTTTTTGCACCAGAACAGCCCCCTTTGCTCTGGAGCTGAATCCTAAACAATAGGACAGGTTGATTAATTTTATTGTGTTTCCCATTGTACATTTCTGGAAGAGCCTTGAAAGGAGTTTGGAAGGAGTTTGAGAGTATGCATGAGCAGGGGCTTGAACTTGTCTGTGTCTGGGTACTTTGTGGTTGAGGTGAGTTAAAAATCAGTAATGTCATTAATAGTAAGTGGGCACTAGCTAATCTCTAATTACAGTTGTCAGATGATGTGTTAATCTCCACATGCAAGTCTGTCCGTAAGCCTTATTAATATAGTACCAAGGTAACTGCAAGGGTAAGGTGAGAGGAGAAATACCAGTGTTATTCTTATCTGTCAAAATGACTGTCAAATACAGTCTGAGTGTCCCCAGGTGTCAGATCAGAATGGTGAGAATCTGGGTCTTAATCTCCCTTCACTGGAGAGTGAGGAGAATTAACACTTCGTCTGGTTTTGTGGGAATTAAAAGCATAGCATCTACTCTTTAAGTCCTTGCTACTACATTCCAAAGCCTTTTATTTTTGTTATGTTAGATGAGGTTTTTGATCCAGGCAAGGTTGAGGGAGTGGGGTTATATTTAGGAAGGATAACATTTGGGACACGTAAGCCATGGAGAAACAGATTTTTAATGCTTTGCCCTCAGTACAATTGTGAGTCAGGGGAAAAGGAAAGCATACACCTAGCGCACATACTCAAAAGATTATCTAACTATATAGCTTTTTTTTCTTAAGCTCAAGTTGCAGAGGGGGTATGTTATGTACGCCAGCTGTCCTGCAGCTCTGAGCTGGAGTTGCTGGAGCACATCTCCATAGCCCAGAGGAGCTCAAGAGGATAGACATGGCTGTGTTACTGGTTTGAAATACTGTGGTTTAAGAGAATGCTCATACCATGATCACATGCATGAGATTTCTTTCCTGAGATTTTCTTTTCACTGGGAAATCTGTGTGGTGTAAATTTTGCATTAAATTTGAGTTGTTTCTGTATATGAAATGTTGATTCTTAGGGTACTCACATAGGAGGTGCGTGTGTTTTAACTAAGAAGTGAACAATCTTTAACAGGGCAGAGGGGGAAGGACTTGCGTTTGCAAAAGAGATGTTTGAGACTATGAACACCTATCAAATAAAATCCAGTTTGGGAGTCTGACAGCTTAAAGCTCACCAGTTTTCATTTGCATTCTAAGCTATTGCTTATTTAAAATGGTAACAAAAACTGGCTAGAAACTAGGATCTAAATGAAATGCCTTCTGAGAACATAGGAGAGCTACAGATTTTGGGGTTTTTTTTTTTTTTTTCAATTGCTAGTGGTAAAGGGCAGAAACTGAATTCTTTTTTTCTTTTAATAAAGGGACATATTACTAATAAAACCATTCACCTAAAATGAATCCTGAAACATTTTGTTACTTTATTTGTATTGTAGTGCCTGGAGTCCCCAACACACAGCTTCATTTAAGGCTGGATTAGACAGTTATTATATTCACAAGGAGTCATCTTGCTTAATCAAAATGAGATCTGTATGTCCGTAAGAGAACATACCATCAAGTTAGATCCATTTAAGAGCTGAATCCATTATTTTCATGCAGGTTCTTCATTTTTTAGGTAACTGCACTATAAAAATTTTGCTCTGCCTTTTTCCTAACCTGGATCCCATGCTGGGCGGAAGTCTTCCATTAGTGCCCCCAACTGACAATGCATGCGCTGGTTTCCGTGCTGACAAGTCATTTCCAGAAAGTGGGTAGGGGGCTTGGGGCTTGTTGCTGCGTTTTAATTAATCAAACCCTAGGAACAAAATTGATTTTTTTTTTGTTTGGTTGGTTGGTTGGGTTTTTTGTTTGAAATACGTCTGCCACATAATACTTTCTAGGTAACGCGAGTGTTTATATAAAAATTGGAAATGCCAGTTACATGTGGCAAATATGTAATGGATTGCACAGGCAGTTAAATTTGTTTTGCAATTATAAGACTTAGACTGACTTACACAGATTTTAATACCGTGATTTAATTTGGGGGGAAATATAATAAAGTGATCTGTTAATTTCTTTTTCAGATTTGCAGATTGCTTAATTTATTAATTTTCTGCCAGGATTTTTGGTTTTAATAATGAAGAAAATGTTGTTTCTGGTTTTTACTGGATGTAAAATTAGTGTTGTATAACTGAAATGACATTATGGAAACTGTGTCTGTAGGAATAGCAGTGAAGCTATTAAAGTCTTTTGGGTTGTATGTTAAGAAAACTTCCACACAATAGCAGTGGTTCTAAAACATCTCAAAAACATAATGCTTCTGGCTAAAGAAAGGAAGGGTTTAAATTCATAAAGCCTGCAAGTAAATCTGTTTTTAAAAAGTCGTTTTTTTAATTGTGATCTGTGAAGCAGCCCTCTGTTGAGTTTTGGTTTGCAATGGTTCAATGTGTTAGAACCTCTTGGCTTCAAGTTTTTAAACTATTTAATAAGGATGCTAAGACTGTGTGTTGGAATGAAGGGAAGTAGCAATGCCCGTGGCCATGGCTCTCGAGGTGGATTAAATTCTGCAGTAGAGTGGGGGAAAAAAAATGCTGCTAAATTACTCTTGTTTGGTAGTGTAATAATAAGTCAATATTGGATCCCATGGTGAAATGAAAGGCAGAATTTTACTGGGTTTTGTGGCTCCATTTAATTTGAATCACATACAGTTCCCATTGCCAGAGAGTCCTGAAACCTGAAGGAATTGTCTTGCCATCATTTGTTAATCTACCATCTCCTTGAGTGTTTATTTAAAGGACTGTTTTCGTCAGTTACTGGGAACAAATTAATTTGCCAGTTGAACTTGTAGTTATGTAGTGAATTCTTTTCCATAGGCCCTCTGAGGTAGCCATGTCAGACACCTCCCAGTCCTTGCCTGCACTAGCATCCTCCTCTGCTCACTGTAGTCTCCACTCCTGAGTCACCGTGAAAAGCCGGAGAAATGCCATTGTTGTTCTGTAACATAAGTAACAACAAAAAAAATCATAGTTAACTTCTTGTAATACCCGAAAATTTCCTCTCTGCCCCTCCGACACGCAGCTTGCAGTCTTGGTAACCCGCCAGTAATTTCTCCACTCATCCACATCGTCCACTGACTGGCCTTTCACATCCGGAGCCTCACACCTGTTGTTCAGAGGCACCTGAGAGGGTGAGGTGGGCAAGGAGGGGGTTTGCCTGCCACCCCGAGTGTTCATCAACACGCTCTCATTGTAACATTTAGTTTTACTCACAACAACAAAATAATTAATTCAAGTTCAGTTCTAAACCTTATTTCCTAAGGTGCTATATTAACTCTAGATCAAGATGCCTCTCAGTAAATACCTCAGCAGTAATAAAAGGCCCTCCAAGACTGGTCCTGGAGCCGCTTGTGCGTGAAACTCTATTACAACAACTTCAGGACCTTCAGCATCATCTTCATCCTTATTTCAAAAGTAGATTGCAACGCTGAGAGACTAAGCAAAAAGAGCTTATTGGATAGAGGTAGCCTTTGTCGTCTAAGTCGCATGCTGCAGCTATGTGGCTATAGTTATAAAACTGATGAGACACATACATTCATACACATCTAAAATGAGAACTTGGGTCAGAATTTTTTCTGCCTCTTGTTTGAAAGCATCTAAACATTTATTGTCCTCTTCTGTGTATTTTGAATACATGCGAGTCAGTGTGTTGGTTCTGTGCTCACTCAAGCACAAAGCAGCCTTCCTTGCCTTCTGGTAAGGATACACAATACCTCTGTATATAGCACATATCAAGAGTATATAACAGTGTATGTTACAAACCGTGAATTATTGTATCCCCTAAGAGAAGAAATATGGCCAAAGATTGGGTTTATTGACCTAACTTCTTTTTTTTTAGTAACACCAGTTCTGTACAGGTTCCTGAGCAGAACAGTTCCAGTAATTCCTTTTTAAAATATGTTTTCTGCCTGACATAGCAGAAAAAATAAGTGCTCTGTCAAGCCAAATGTCAGCTTTAAATGATAAGACTTCTTTAATCTGCCTAAAGCAAAATGAAATTATCAAAAAATATTTTCATGGGTTTTACCTTTTCAATTATTTTTGCTAATCTGCTGAAGCTAAAAAATACTGTGGGGAGTCAGATTTCAGGGGGTTGGGAGAAGAGAGGCAGTAATTTGTCGCTTCTGGTAGATTTATTAATTAGAATTCAAAATCCAAGGTAGCCACGCTTCAAAATGAGAAGATCATAGACTGCAAGTTATTCTATTTAGCGCTGTGCATTGGGATAAACAATAAGGTTCTTCTTTCCCAAATTGGTTTTAAAAAGTGAACCTGAACAGGTGTGTGTGCAGGCTGCGCCTCTGAAAAATAGTTGTGCTCTGGGCTAACTAGAGGTTTGTTTCAACTGCCATTGCTGGAAGTTCTTTGTGTGGTTAGTCCTGAACAAGGCTTTTTATTTAAGGGTAGACGGTCTTTCAATCTGGAAGTAGGTGAAGGAATAATACAGCGTGAATTTGCAATTAACTTCGGAACATGCAATATTTCTCCTGTCTCAGCACGCTATGGGCTTCAAAGAGTTTGATAAGCAGCAGCATCCTCCATAACGCTGATTCAGCTGCCATTCAGAGCAAGCTGGACCGTATTCCTTGTCCAAAAGCTCCATCACCCAAACATAAGACAATTTGTAACAATCTTTTGATAATTAACTGCTGCCAGCAATGTGCTGCAAAAGACAATGTGCAGGGCTGTGCCTGCTGGCGCCTGGGAGTACCGCAGCTGCAGATGCTGGGTTGGCGGGAGAGGAGCCGATGGCTGTGAGAAGCCAGGCTCCCATGAAATCGCTAAACAGCCTCTGGTCTTGCTGCTGCTGGGGTCACACTACTGGGCTAAACGGGGTGTTGCTCTGACACAGCACAGCATTTCCCGTCTGCTTCTCTTGCCAGGCACATTAGCTGAAGCACACCAACGGCCGAGTAATAGCCACATTTGCTGGGGCTGTTGCTATTTTTCTTTCTTCTCTCTCTCCCTGCCCAAAAATGAAATTGTGGAAATTCCTTCTCTCTTTAAAACAAGATCCAAAAAAATCATCCTTTTTTAGAATCATTGGGGGGGCGGGGTGGGGGTGGGGGGGCGTGGGGAGAGAGAAAGAAAAACAATGAGAAAAGGGCTTTAAAAAGTGCTGAATCCAGTCGTGAGAAAGGTGCACTCACACCTCTAACCAGCAGGCAGGTCAAACTGGTTTCCATTAGCCTGAAACCATCCTGTGTATTTTTTTTTCCCGTAGCAAATGAGCACTTGTTTTTACTACTGTATGTAGTTATGAAACATTCCCTTACAACAGTTCCATCAGACTGCTCAGTTCTCAGAAACTATATTTTCTCTGCATAATTGGCCCTTGAGAAGGAAAGGAGATTCATTTTTGAAGGCACTGTGGTGCTATATATTGACAGGCAAAGGAAAGGGAAGGAAAAGGCAAAACATTTTTTTTTCTTTTGTTTAGCTTCTGAAAAAAGCTGTTAATAAGATTTGTCACTTCAGTAACTAATAGGTGGTCATAACCTCAGAGGATGCCGTCAGTGTACATCCCCAAGAGGCATAGACTGGCCTTCAGCGAGCCTCTGTCAACATCAGCTACCTTTGTAGTTGGCTCCACTAACACTTTACCCTGAGGTAAGACGAGGAGCAGCAGAAAGAAGTCTGGTCTTTTCCAACACCCACCCCTCCCAAATTAAGCTGTAACTCTGCCTCACTTGAGATAGCTCCATCTGGAACCCAAGAGTTGGGTTTGTGAGCAAGAGGCATGGGACTGGCTTCCTCCAGCCTCCTCACCCAGCAGAGAGAAGCTGATGGTGGCTTTATCATTTTGCTGTCTCACAACACCCTCTGCCTGTCCTTGGGCTTGCCAAGGTGAGGGCTGGGGGCGAAGAATAGCCCGTACCAAGGGCATGTTTTTCTTCTAGGTGAGAGTGACCTGGTAATGCTCAGAGCCGGGGCGCTCCACCACAGTGGAGCTGGCTGATGGACTTCGGCTTGGCCACAGAGACAAACGCACATTGTTGCTCATGAACAATTGCACTTATTTTCTTTCAACGTGACAAATGGCCAAGGTCGTTGGCTTACACATGCCTTTTGTACTCGTTAAAATAACACACCACTTAAAGAAGAATTTGAGTTTTGGTGCATGAGACATTGATCCAATGGGAAAAGCAGACCAGCTATTGCTGCCAGTAATACAAGGGTGTCCTTCAGTATCAGTAAAATAAAACTAGTAGCCGTATGCTTTCATCCATTCCCTGATTTCTGATCCGTCCTATTCAACCACAACAAACCTGTTAATTAACTAACTGCTTCGATCAAAATTAAGTGCCTAATGTTTAGATTCAACATTTTAGTGTTTGGTGCTGCATCATGGTTAATGTAACCTCTTTGCTAGCTCTAGTTTTATACTAATTTTCTTGCACTACATGTCATTTAGCAGACATGGTTTTCTGCACAGGAAAAACCAGATGACAAAAATATTCTCCTAGAAGTAGATAATTTATACTCAGTAATAGTGTTTATGTGTAAACAAAACACCTATATGTCTGCAGATCTCAATCACAAGAATATTTCGGGGTTTATCTGAACAAGGCACTTTAAAACAGTTCGAGTAGTGATAGCAGGGTGACCAGTTCAGCACCAATTTCCGCAAGACATGAGCAGGCCCTGCTAAGAAAGTCACTGTGGGGATGTGCTACTTCACATTTAAGGTCAGCTCAGGGCTTTGACAATGTAGCTTTGATGTTCTTCACGTTGCTATTGGAGAGGCAAATCCTAGGCACTGCATAGCTAAATGTGAAATGCAGCTTTTTGTCCTGGAAAAGCACACAGCTTAACCATCATTTATATTATTTACGTTAACCTTCAACTTCAATGCATCAATTCTTCACCACAGTGCTGTTTTCTAGAGGGCTTTGGAAACATTCCAGTTTCGTTTGCTGATCACAGCCCTTTTTTAAGGTGTGACTGAGGCAACGCTAATCTTTTTTAAAAACTTGTTTGTAGCTGCATATTATCTCTTTAAAAAATATATACATTTTTACATAGCTAGTATGAGCAGGGAAAATAGCTTTGCCTAGCATTACTATTTTCAGACTCTTCTGATCGTAGCATGCTGCCTCAGTTGCTAGTTTGGCTGCTAAACATCACCCTGTTGGTGTACGCTCCTCAGCACAAGGTGTCTGCTTCAGAGGCTGTCCTTTCTTTATCACCGAATGCCAGCAGCCGTAGCTCTGATAAGCTCCTGGGCATCTGTGCATTGGCGTAGGGACACGGAACCATCCCTGGCACCAGGCCTTTGCTGGAAGTATGCTTTCTCCTGCCCCAGTGAGTCTGCGCCCAAAGATGACCAACCTATATATCTCTGAGAAACCCCTTGTGCTGCGACCGTCCGCGTTGGGCATGGCTAGCAGGGCCATGCCAAGATGAGTCCTGCCTCGACCCAAACAAGGTATGCTTTGCGGTTTAAGTGGCTATGTAGGTCAGCTCCACCTTCTGCCAGCTCAGTACTGGGTCTGGGAAGGTGAAGAAACCTTCTGCCCATGCAGGCCTTTGGCCGCCAGTGGGGTGGGTGAGGGACATCTGTTCCCATTCATAGCTGTCCCACAACAGAAATATCAACAACCATAATTCACGGTGTTACGTAACATCAAAATTAACCTGACTCATGTTGAAAGAAAGTGAGTCAGAGACCCGCTGAGAGCAGTAGCCCTGCAAAGCTAAGGAGGCTGGAAGGACCTGACAGTGCTGGAGATGAGCTGGGACTAACAGCTGCTTCTTGCCACTCTGGTAAAACCCCCCAAATCTATCAGCAGCTTGTTGTACTTCCATCCCCAAAGCACTTGCAGACCACCAGCTGACACTACTTGGTACGAGCAGGAGCTCTCATCGTCAGCTCTCCTGAGGACCCAGTGATGGGTCCGGCTTCCCCAGGCTATAGCCCAGTGCCGTGGGGGCACTGAGCGCTGAAAGGCTCACGTTGGCAAAACCCCGAGCAGCCTAGTGTGATGGGCTTTGGACTCTGGCTGAGGCGGGGACTGCAGGTGGGAATGACCCCAAAAAGGGGTTGGAAGCTGGACAGGGGGAACAGAGCCTGCTGGCACACTCCATGGTCCCGGAGCAGTCCCTGTTGTTTCTCAGTATATGAGCACACAGACCAGAAGTTAAAAGCCAGTATGTCTAGTTGCTCATTCAGTGAGTCCCATCTATTGTGGGAATGAGGGGGAGGAGGAGGAAAGCATAGGAAGAAACCATATGTGACAGTCTGAGCAAAGACTGCCTCATCATGACTAACCACAAAGGGACAAACTATGCTGCACTGCTAACTTTAACTCTGGCATGACAAACTGGAACACTTCATTTTGCAAACTTAGCTGCACATGCGGTGTTTTCTACAGTGCCTTGGTGCTGGGTTTAAGACACTTTTCAAAATTTTGAACTAAACTAAGGAAAAACTAAACATACTCCCTTCTTGCATCGTATTCAGACACAAGATCACATCTATCCAGAGAACCTTATCATGCTAATGCTTGCTTACACTTGCAGGAAAGGGAAATTCATGGTGCTCTGACAGAGCCCTCATTCCCAAGCCAGGCTTGAGGCTTGCCTAGCAAACAAGGGCTAAATTAGGACCTCAAAATGAGTAGTGTGTACTGACTGTAGGACGCTGAGTAGCCCTACCGTTCATTGATTCTCGCGTGCACACATATGCACCATCACAGACTGACTGAGGTGGGAATGCACCTCAGGAGAGCGCCTGGTTCAACCCCTGCACAGAGCAGGGTCAGCCAGAGCAGGTTGCTCAGGGCTATGTCCAGCTGAGTTTTAAATATTTCTAGGGATGGAGACTCCACAGCCAATCTGGGCATCCTTCTCCAGAAGTCAAACACCATTGCAGAAGAAAAGTGTTTTCTTACATTAAATGAAATTCCCTGTATTTCAGTTTGTGCTCATCACCTCCCATCATCCTGTCACTGGATATCACTATGAAGAGCCTGACTCCTTCTTCTTTACTCCCCCGTCACATATTTAGGTGGACTTGGCAGTGTTAGGTTAATGGTTGGACTCAATGATCTTAAGGATATTTTCCAACCTAAATGATTCTAGGATTCTATGATTTATACAGATGGCTCAGATGCCCTTAGAGCCTTTTCTGCTCCAGGCTGAATAGTTCCAGCTCTCCCAGCATCATCTCATAAGACAGATGCTCCAGTACCTTCATGACCATTGTGGCGCTTCACTTGACTCTCTCCAATACATCTGTTGCACTGGAAAGCCCAGCACTGGACTGTCAGCTAAAGCTCCTTCAAAGTAATAAAGCCACTCACTTTGTGATTGCTGACCTCTGTCAGTCTACCAGGAGGCTGAGGACACAGTGTTTTCACTGCCACCTCCTGTCACGGTTGTACTACCTTTCATTGTTCTTTGTCTCATTGAGGCCAAAGCTGGTCAGAGCAAGGCTGAGAAGCTGTTGTCAACTATGGACTCTCCTTCTAGCTGTGTTACTGGATTTTTTGGGATGACCATGTGCAAATCCATAACCACTAACCTATTTGTGTTTGTTTCTTCAACTACAAAATGTGGGGATACTGAATTCAATTGCAAAGCTTAATCTGTTTGTGTCTGAGAGCAGGAACAGCTATGTGCTAAGCACTAGCGCTGCTATTCACTGCTTCTAGCCTTTTGGGAGGATTAATCTTAGAAAGTCTCTGAAATGGACTGCAGGGTTCTTCAGGCACATTCCGAAAAAGTGGAGCCCAAAACACAAACAGTGCTTTGGGCAATATGGTCTGGTAAAATCAAGAAGCCTGAGACCCAGTGGCAACTACTTTCATCCTCCATAGTTTAAAGCAGTCTTGCTGGACAAATTATCAGTAAGCAAGCGTGGTGCCTGGTCACCCACACCAAGGTGGCTTTTTCACTGCTTTAGAGAGGTAAATATGCTTGTGTTGCTCTGCAGTTTGAATCTGATGATAACCTCCTTCTTCCACCACAACAGCTGCATGAAATTAGCTGTAAAAATTCCTATTATTTTTCCGCTGACATGAGTCAGCTATTATATAGCACAAGACTATATACCACTTCAATTCTGAACTGCTCCTTCTTGAAACCAGTTTTTACCTTGTGCTTTGTTTTGAGCTAAGAAACATGCTGCAGTAGGAAGCCCTGGGCTAAAACACTGATAGAAGGGGAAGAAATGAATTTTTCAGTCCTCTGCTTCAAAGACCCAGTGTAAACTCTCAACCTCACACTGGCATTTATGAAAGCAAGGCAGAGCAGCTAGTCTGGTGTGTCCCTTTATAAACTCCGTGAAGGTACAGCTGGAAAGGATGGAGGAGTCATTTGCAGGGAAAAGAAGTGTTGAAATCTATCAAGACAGATAAGGCATTCCAGGGGATGACAGCAAAATTGAAAAGATATTCTGAGCGCTGGAGACACTGTTGTTTTCAGGGCTTTGTTGTTTTCAGTGGGGAAGACCGCTGTCAAATGGAGGACGCTTTCTTGCCCATGTCCAGCCAGCAAGGATGTGACCTCACTGATACCCCGAACTCTTGAAACACCAAGAGCCTCCAGGTACAGCAGCTTTTGAAGCAGGCTACTCTTACTGGCATAGCGCTTTCCTGGCCAGCTGAGCCAAGCAAAGGAGTCCTTGCTACCCTCCCCCAGCACTGGAGCGCCTTGACTCCCCAGTCTGGCTCACTGAGCTAGCCCTGGCCTTTACCAGCCCTTTCTGGGAGCCATACATTAAAGTGGCAGAAAATCAGCTGCAACCTCAGCGGTGGTTCTGCTGGCTCATGGAGGAGTGCCCAAGCCTGGGCAGGGTGGAGGAAGGTCAGGTAAGCAACAGAGGTGAGTTGGCGTGTTGGTGCAGCCAGTTGGCTGATACTCAGAGCCTGCCCAGGTTATAAAGAGGGCTGAAGAGGTGCATGCTGCCAGCTCACACCCTGCTTATGCTACATGAAGGAAGACAAAGATAGAATGCTGTTCATTCTAAGACATGTTTTAACCAGTGGGTTGGTGTCCATTCACTGGCTTTGTGCCTTCCCAGGTTTCCTCCCATCTCCTTCCTCATGCAGACTCCTCTGTTGGCACAGCTCCCTGTTTTGCTTGCTTATTTTTCAAGCAAATCAGTTCCCAGAGCTGATTTGCAGTGTGGTCTGATGAACCATTGAGTAGACGCTGCTTCAAAGGGCAGCATGGCACAGCTGGCCCTGGGAGCATTCACTGCTGGGCAGAGGGCTGGTCCATGACCTGGGCAATAGTCCGCACCAGTATCACACCTTACCCTTCGTGAACAGGAGTAAGTTGCAGAAGTGCTGAACTGCATGCACGGACATAGTTAGTCAGTCTGCTAGTTTTGAAATGCTTTATTTCACATCCGTACACCCCAGTTGAAGAACCAGGTGTCCTTAGGAGACATCAGCATCTGCACACCTTGAGCTGTGTCCCCAGGTCTCCTGAACACAGCCACTTGTTGACAGATCCAAGGGCATCCTGGAGATTTTCATATAAAGGGATCCACTGGGGTATGTGCTTTCTCAGCTGCAAACTCATTGGTTTGAGAGAAGGAAAGACATGTTTTGCCCATATTCTGAGCCCTTCCTGAAATTATCAGAAAGACTGCAGAAGACTGCAGAGACAGGAGTAAGGATTTCTTTAATTTTCATTAACTCTGAATTATGAAAGTAGCTAAAATGAGAATTTCACATATTATCAAAGGTGATCATTATCTTGCAGTGTCAAATCCTGTATTATTTAAGACAACTTTCCACCTTTTTTTTAAAGCACAGTCTTGAATTCTAACAACTGCAAAATCTCGTTTGGAGCTGATGAGTTTTTGATATGATCAGCCCTGATTACACATCTGGTCAATCAAGTGGTGCAGCCATGTGTCTGTCCTTGTTGATGCTAAGGGCTGGAATACCACAGGACTCACAGCAAGCAGTTAATGTAACACTCAGGAACAAAAAGCTCACTCTGAGGTGAAAATTAGGGTGGAATTAATTTAGGAAGCCCATATCTGTTAAAACAAATTTTTGAAAATACATTGGAATACATTTACTGCCACAGTGGGTTTTTTCCAGTAAGCAAAACAAATTAGAGCCTGCTTCTCTAGTAGGATACTTGAGCACAGACACCCATTCCTAGGAAAAACCGCTGCAGTTTGAAGCTTTGTTTATACGGATCCCGAGCCAAAATTAATTGCTGAGGTTTTTTTAGGACTTCACAGAAGCTGTCAGCTGTCAGTGTTGTTTCTTTAGTGACACACACATACAAAATAAAAACCCGGAACACAAAATTAAAGACAGTCTATAATCATGTTGCCTTGATACGTCCTGCTAGAATAATTCACGTGACCTCTAACACAGTCTTTTTCTTCAGGGCTTCCTGGATGTCCACATGTGTGTATGGTTAGATCACGTGGACTTTTGTCATGTGTTTGGCTCACTTAGAGAATATGTGTTCCTGTGGTGGCTGTTTAATATGCTGTTTGATCTGCTTCTACCAAAGCAAAAGAAAAAAAAATGTTGAGTATGCTGAGTCTTTACAACGAAGAGCATTTAAATGACACTAAGAGATTCTTAGGTCAGGCCTTCCTAGGATGAGACAATTTCTGGAAGAGTAGAGAGGCAGATCCAGTTACTCTACCTGAAGTAAGAAGTGTTTCTTTACGGGCCTGAACATGCCTATTCTGCAACTGTCCATGAAGTTTGAATGTGGGAAGAATCGGTGTGGCCCAGTTAAGTGAAAGAACTGAACAGTAACAATCTTCCTATGAGAACAAAGGACAGCATTGCTTCATTGAAGGTCTCCATCCATTTCCACATAGATGTCAGGAGGATCACACAAAGATGGTATTGTTCACCTTCAAGATTGCAAATATTCTTTTGAAGTAAAAGTGGGGAAGGGATACCAGAGGTGGGGAGAGTGGAAAGGGGTGCTGCAAAGTCGATGGAGATGCTGAACCAAGCTATGGCCTGTCTTGCTTAGTATCCTCTTTGCAATGCTGAACACCCAGGAAAGAAGCCTGGAAGCCTGCAACCATGTCATGACACTTCCCAGAAAGAGCTTCAGAGCTTCAACTCACCTGCTGTTCTTCCTGAGCCAAGGCTGGTGTGTTTGCCAGAAACAATATGAGCCACAAGGTAAAATACATTCCAAGCTCCACCAAGCAGATAAATAAAACAAAAAGTTCCATGTCTATTTCATGGAAGCTGTTTTTCTACATAAGAAATCCAGAGTGATAAATAAGAGTATTTTAAATCTGGGTAAAGATGTTACTGCAAACATTTAAGAAATACTTTGCTATTGCAAGCTGAAGTCTCAGTGCAGTTCCATCCTTCACAAAATGTCCCTTGCTCTCTTGGCCGTACCAGGAGACCAAGCTAAAAACAAAGGCACCATTATCAGATCGTGACCTTTGTAGATACGCATAATTCAGTTCATACCAGCTTCCCCCCCAGCTGTCAGTTTTAGCATTTGCTAAGCTGTCCTGACAGTTGTCCCAGGATGAAGTGTGCAATAAAAATTACTTGTATTCATGTGTACACACACACAGAGCATTTACGTTCCCTGCTGGTGCTGTGAACTTTGAATCTTTACTCGGCTTCTGATACCTAAAGGGTTACCTATAAAAACTTCGACTATGAGACCAGAGATGAGGTGCTGCTCTGTGTGGGCTATTGATGTTGGCAAGACAAAAGCTCTCTCTGGTGGTACATTTCAGTAATTGCGTTTTTCTTTTCCTCTCCAACACGTTGAGCAGGCAAGTGCTGTCACCATTATCTAGCAAACTCCAAGGTACACTAGTGACAGCACTGTAGGAAACAAAATGTAGGGCATTTTCCTGTTGAATAGAGCTGCATACACTTGGGATATGATAGCGTGTAGATGGTGAACTGGAAATTAGATGTAAAGCTGTGACATCAGAAAACTCCTTTGTACTGACATTTATGACTGCTGCTTATATATCATTAAGCCCAAAGACATTCAGGAGCTCAGGAAACAGGAACAACCCGAGTTTGGTTATTTTACTTATTCTTACAGGTACATTTTTTTACAAGAGCAAAATACAAGCTGGTGACATTTTCGGTCACAGGGGGAAGCTTGGAGCAGGAAAAAGTGCTTACTTTCAAACCCAATTTCTGCACGTATCACCAACTGCTGAGCAGTTATCTTTTTAAATTCATTCACCATTTCCAACATGGAAATAAAACCACAGAAAGTTAATGCCCTAGGAAAGAAGAGGGACAGAGACATCCATAGCTTGTATAATTTGCTGTGATTTCCCTGAGTTCAGTTCACATCAGCAGATTTATGTTTAGTACAGATAGCGTTAGTGAAGCTAGTAATAAAGTATAAGACAATATGTCTTCCTACATAATATCATCATGCATCTTCCTTTGGGGAATAAGTTCTTCACAAAAAAAGCTCTTGTCTACAAGATCAAAAACACATGATACCAAAAAATCCTTTTGTCTCCAAGTCAGAAGCTAATCCACAGACGGTGTTGTTGCTTTGCATGTACATATCTACTTGTCTGTCAACTACAGCCCAGTTATCTCTGAATGCTACAAAAAAACCAGCTGTCACACAAATAGGAATACTATGTCTGTCTCCTTATGAGTTTTTATCTATATTCACTACAGGTTTGTCATTCATCGTATCATGTAAATGACGGATTTCACAGAACCGCCTTCTCATTTCACCAACCTATTTGTACCTTTTGATGCGCTTAACTAAGGAAGGCAGGAGAGGCTGGAGTCCAGACCAATTGGGTAATGCTCAAAAATTCATCTAATTGCCAGTATGTTGCCATATGCACCAGTGTCTTTTGTACAGATATATGTATATATATTACAGAGAGAAACACACACACACACATATATATGTATGTTTATATAAAATTGATTTTTGCTGTTTTGCTGTAGTGAACTAACACATGCTTGGGAAAATCACATGCAGAACTTCAGACATATTTCAGTAAAACTGTTCGTATGTACAAATCAAACATTTGCTTACGTACGTGGTTATCGTGGTACTCAGGCAGCCTGGAATGATTTGCAGGGACAGAAAGATTTCATAAGCAAGTCTATTTACTATTTTTATGATACCAAATGACTGCATATGCCGAGTTTCAGCATGTGTTTAAGCACCTTGTCATGTCTCGGAGGAATTTTAAGAGAAGCAAGTATATTTTGTAAGAATCTGGTGCTATCTCTTTCTCTGCCAGGCACACATCTACAGGTTTCCAACCCACCACAAAAGGGAAACTCATTAAGTCTTATTTGTTATTCTTCTAAAGTTTGTCATTAACGTTTAGTAAATGTATTCTAAAAACAAGTGGGTTTACCACACTCCTAAAGCAACAAAGGAGCTTGGGTCCTGTACCACAGTCCTTCTATCAACTATTGCAAGCCAGCATTTCCATGTCTTTGAAGAAGTATTTCTTGTATTAAAAAGATAGATTCTGATGCTTGCTTTATGGCAGAAGATCATTGGCATCTTTCAGTAGCAGCATGCTGTAGATGAATGAGAACATACCGAGTTGCATTACAAACATTCATAAAAGACAATATGTATTTATACTGCTTATTGCAGCAACATACCTGAACGTCTGTGTCACAGCCCTGCTGGATACAGAGGCTTTCAGTGGAGGTTTTGAACAGGCAAGGTAGAATATATATATATATATGGTCTGGCCTGCAAGAGTCTTATTTTAAAGGAGGATTTCTCCAGCTGATGTAATGCATTTTGCCAAACTTGACCTCATTCCATCCCAGCAGTTTAGAGGTGTAAGTCTCCCTGTCACTTTTCATGTTACTTTGTTCATTGCTGAAACTGACATCTCACCTAGGACAGAAGGCACCAGGGAAACAACCCTTTCACGGAATCACAGAATCACAGAATCATTTGTTTGGAAGAAACCTTTAAGATCATCGAGTCCAACTGTTCACCCTTCACTGCCAGGGTTCCTAAACCATGTCCCTCAGTGACACATCTACTCGTCTTTTGAACACATCCAGGGATGGGGACTCCACCACCTCCCTGGGAAGCCTGTTCCAGTGTTTGACCACCCTCTCTGTAAAGTTTTTCCTGATATCCAACCTGGCAGAATTTGAGGCCATTTCCTCTTGTCCTATCACTTGCTACAGGGGAGAAGAGACTGACTACAACCTCACTACAACCTCCTTTCAGGTAGTTGTAGAGAGTAGTAAGGCCTCACCCGAGCCTTTTTTTCTCCAGGATAAACAACCCCAGTTCCCTCAGATGCTCCTCGTAACACTTGCTCTCTAGACCCTTCACCAGCTTCATTGCCCTTCTCTGGACACGCACCAGCACCTCAATGTCCTTCTTGCAGTGAGGGGCCCAAAACTGGACACAGTATTCAAGGTGTGGCCTCACCAGTGCCAAGTACAGGGGGACAATCGCTTCCCTACTGCTGCTGGCCACACTATTGCTGATACAAGCCAGGATGCTCTTGGCCTTCTTGGCCACCTGCGCACACTGCTGGCTCATATCCAGCCGGCTGCTGACCAACACCCCCAGGTCCTTTTCCGCTGGGCAGCTTTCCAGCCACTCTTCTTCAAGCCTGTAACATTGCAGGGAGTTGTTGTGACCCAATGCAGGACCCAGCACTTGGCCTTGTTGAATCTCATACAATTGGCCATGGCCCATCTCTCCAGCCTGTCCAGATCCCTCTGTAGAGCCTCTCTACCTTCAAGCCGATCAACACACCCACCTATCTTGGTGTCTTCTGAGAACTTACTGAGGGTGCACTCAATCCCCTCATCCAGATCATTGATAAAGACGTTAAAGAGAACAGGCCCCAATACTGATCCCTGAGGAACACCACTAGTGACCGGCTGCCAGCTGGGTTTAACTCCGTTCACCACCACTCTCTGGGCCCGGCCATCCAACCAGTTTTTTATCCAGCGAAGAGTGCACTCATCCAAGCCATGAACAGCCAGTTTCTCCAGGAGAATGCTGTGGAAAATGGTGTCGAAGACTTTACTAAAGTCCAGGTAGACAACACCCACAGCTCTTCCTTCGTCCACTAAGTGGGTCACCTTGTCATAAAAGGAAATCAAATTGGTCAAACAGCATATATTTCGCCCATTTCACAAGAAGCTTCAAGAGCCATTGGGATCTTTTCTTCTCACTTCTAGCCTGCTGCAGAATACACAGGAGAGATCAAGCTGATCATACAGGGGAAGAAACCTCTGACAGAGTGACGAGTTTGGGATTGTATCAGAAACAACTGGCTGTTCTTCATCTGGAGCAGGGACCAATCTTCCTAGCGCTTGTTGAGGCTTGCTCTGAACACAGAAACAATGGTGAAAATTCACTCTTCATAGGTGAATCCTGAAGTTTTAGCTTGCTAGCACCTCTCCCCGGTGTGTCAAGGGGTGAGGGTACAGCCAGGAGGAGTACAGTCTGGAGCTGTTACTGTCTAAACAGAGGAGGTGACAGTGCTGCTGGATCTGGGCTTGCCTTGATGTAAAGGTGCCTGGATCTAGAGCTTCAGCACATGCTTATTTCCATCATCACAGTAGCGGCTGGCTACTTCTGCTCTTCTTCCCCAGGGATTTTATACTACCCAGAAAATTTGAGCTTTCCTGCAAAGACTGCCTTCCTTGCATACTGAAACAGCGCATGATTTCCAAGCGAGTTCTTGTCCTTCACTTCTCTTCCCACCTGTTTACAATCTCCCCTGCCCGAGATTGGTTCTGGATAGATGGTGCTTCTTAACCCAGTAAGCCAACTTTTTGAGGTAGAAAATGCAGCCAGTAATGGTTTTAACTCTATTAATAAATGGCCAGAACCTAGGTCAATGGGGAGGTAGCACACCCATTTACTGTGTAAATAATGACCTCACAGCTACAGGCATGATGAAGTAAAACATTAAACTACAGAAACAGGACATTGATATTTATATATGGATAGATGGTGGTTTTATTCTCCTTGTTACTTACAACATGACAGTCCTACTAAACCGAAAGGCAGATTAATTTAGCAACATAATCAGTAAAATGGCAACAAAGCTCTTCTTCAGGCATCACTAAAATATGAAAGACTTAAACTAGAGAACCAGTGGGACTGGACCCTGGCCAGATAGTGTTGTCATCTCCCTGTCTTACAAATCAAGCTGTAAGCTGCAATGGACAATCAAGACAGAATCTTCAAAGCAGCATTTAAACCTACATGCAACTGCTGTCAACCAAAAGGCAGCTTAGGCTGCTTCCTACCATGCCTCCTCCCTCTCCCGAAAGTCTGGCCATTAATTTTCAGTTGCTTAGCAGTATGTCACATAATCTGTCTTCTAGACACAAATGCTGTCAAAATACTGTTAATTAGTGTATGAAAATCCATTTGAGAAAATAAGGTTCTTTTTTTTTCAAAAAAAGAACCAAAACACAAAACAAGCAATGAATTGACTCACAGTGGAACTGTCTGCTGCGTTATACAAAGTGTCTGCTTCACTGGACAACTAATCCAAAGTAATCCTCTTTTGAGATCGCCAATTCACCATCTGATTTGCACTGGGAATGCCTGCTGCTGCAAATTATTCCAAAGTGGCAGATTAGTTTATTTTTCACTGCTTACGCTTTGATCTCTGGAAACCGAGAGACAGCACAGCCTGTCCGATAGCTAATGAAATAAAAAAATAAGATCCACACATTTTTATAAAGTCTCCTACTGAAAATGAACTTATAATAAACATCTTATTTTGAAAGTCAAACCTCAAATAGATAAAAAGGGAAAGTTCATAGGTTAAGTTTTGCTTTTAGCTTTTCCATAATCCTGGTCTCCTGCTTCCAATTTTCTCTTTTTACCTAATGGTTCACAATCCCGTCAATCATTTCAACTAATGCCTAGGTGTCTTTCTCTTTCACTCCTACAGCTGTCGTTGCTGGAAGA
Source organism: Bucorvus abyssinicus (assembly GCA_009769605.1). Classification (NCBI taxonomy): domain Eukaryota; kingdom Metazoa; phylum Chordata; class Aves; order Bucerotiformes; family Bucorvidae; genus Bucorvus; species Bucorvus abyssinicus. The sequence continues at coordinate 12,902,879 of CM020030.1, read as the reverse complement.
ATGCTGACCTAGTGAAAGCATTGGACTGTGATACAGGAAACCTGGTTTGGGGTTATCTTGCTGTTGCCGGGCACCTTTTCAATCGGTGGTATCTATCTCACTTAACCAGTCTCCGGTGCAATTTTCCCTCTGTAAGATAAAGACAACCAAATGCCCACCCCTTCATCTCAGCATTTGGTTGTTTCTACTACTTAGACTATCAGGTCTGTGTGGTAGGGCAGGTTTCTTACTGTTTGCCTGTAGTGTCTAACACAGCGAGGCCAGTCTGCATCAGAACATTTAAACCCAACCTTACCATAAGACCATTGTTACTGCAGATTAATTATTAGTGACGGGAGTAAGCATATTTAACTTTTTAACCAAATTAACATCTGAAAGAAGAACATTAGTAGGTTTCTGGCTTACTACATTCCCATGTCTTAACTACATCATAAAGGGTAAAAATACAGTACATGTGAATATGTGTGTGTGTGGGTTTTGTATATAAACTGTTGGGGAGTTTTTTTACTGTTTATACTTGTTTCATATTCTTAATCAAATATTCCTCCCAATAACTGCCCTTTCATTAGGTAATCCCAGCAGTTTGAGACTAAAGTGGAAAAAATATCAAATGTCATGAGATACAAGACTGCAGAATGTAGCACTTTCTTCATATTCGTACGTGCCATTTCATAATCCAGAACGTAAGAAGTTTTGCCGTGTATTTTTTTCTCTTCAGTTACATAGATTAAGTTAACATTAACTAAGTCCATAAGGTAACTCATGATTATGAACTGAGAACAGAGGAGTACAGATGAGAGAAAAGGACAGAAATATTTTCAGGTTTCAGAAAGTTTTTAATTCATGGCTACGACACTTCACCATATCGAGTGAATACACAGGGTGCTAGTCGCCACTTGTGTTTCTGGACGCTCTACAGCAACAATTTTAACAGTAATTTAAAAAACATTGACATTACTAATTAGCTTGAGGCTAATTTTACAAAGCCTGTCAGATTTCTTAGATGGCTTTATGATATATCCAGCAGAACTGAATATTGGCAAGAGGCTATTAACCACATTTCTCTCTTCTATGTCTGCCAAAATACTGATTGAAGAGTCAATGGATATGCCCTACAGTAACTTCCAAAGAGCAGCAGTGTTCGAATGCATATGAGAAATGCAAACCAACTTCCCACTGCAAGCTTCATGCTTCTGTAGTGAAACTGACTGAAACTGATGCTTTCCCAACGCACTCAGGATAGATCTCAGAGTCTGATCAACGCAGATTTCCAGAGGTCACTACAGGACATCCTTTGCACAGCTTTTAATGAAGCTGCAGTTTTCATTCTTAGCTACATCTTGTTGCCTGAGCAACAATGGTTTGGATTTGGCTTTCTTTGTTTTTCAATCCTACTTGATCAAATTAAATGAAAAAAAAAAAAACCCCATCATGATACTCAGCAAGACGTGCCTTGCTTTTCTAGCCCCGTTTCCCTTTGATTCAATGCCTACCCTGTCCACAAGTTGTGCCCCAACGGAAATCAAAAAGAAATGAAATAGGCACTTGCTGCACAAGTTTAGAGGCACAGAGCTTCATTAGCAGCATTCATACCTTACAGCTTACATTGAATCTAATAATGAAAGTTACTTGACAGGGAAAATTAAAAAAAAAAAAAAAGGAGAGAGACAGGAAGGTAAAGAGGAGAAAGGGAAAGTGGGCAGCAGGAGGAGCAGCAACAGGGTCCAGGAGGCTCAGGAGGCTCTCTCCCATGCAGCAGTTGGCAGTGATGAAGATGATGATGCTTTTTTGCCATGCTTTGCCTTTGGTGCTATATACAAGTTCCTACTGGCCCAGCACTCATGACCAACAGTCACGTCAGGGATCTGCCGTTGCTGGAAGAAGGGGCCTCTTTGGTGATGTTGCCTGGCCGGTGAGAACCGAAACAAGAGGCTTCACATAGTTTTCCAAGCAGTCTTCCAGTGGCGTGAGGGCTTGCCTTTCATCCACTTAGACAGAAGACAAACTGACAAGCTAAAGACAACCGCAGTCTTATTTGTGGTTTTGCTTTGTTAAATCTTATTTTTCAGAGCTTGTATACCAGAAACATGTTGTCATGCCTGGGCTGCTCAAAATGAAGACAAGAACTGAAATCTGAGCAGAGTAACTGTTTCTAGCTTTATGCTTGTGTAGTGAAAACTTTTTTTTCTCCTTTTTTTATTTTTCTGGAGGAGAGAGTTCAAATGCAGATTTTCTGAAAGTGACTGTTTAAGATTAATGTAACATGCTATTTGGAAATTAGGCACTTAGACCCAAATGAAAGTCTTTCAGAGAAGGATTTATACTGAGAAATATATTAAGCTTGATGTTCCCTTTCCCTTCAGAATAAATTAATTGTACAGAAAGAAAATCAGCCATACTCAAATGCACTGCTTGTTATATCCTATGAATTTCCACTGTGCCTTAAAAGCAAGTAACAAACATAAAATGCATTTCCTACAGTGCTCAATGCTGGATAGAATTCATGCCAATTACAGGGTTATATTAACATCTCTGGGAAAGCATGAATAATATCAAAGTTGGCAAACACTTTTACTTTGCTAAATACTAGCTTATATCTTAGACATTTTTAGATAAAGGAAATAACAGTTTGACATCTATTTGCTGTTACATTAACTTTAAATATACAGCCCTATTCTAGTATTATGTAAGTGTTAACATTGTACTAAAGCAAAATCATAAAATAAAATTGGAAAGCCACCTCAGGCAGTGCATATTATAAAAATATATACACATACATATAAAATAAAATATCTAATATATAAAAATATGTACATATGACCTAAAATCAAAGAATAAATTGTTTACCTAAAAACATATTTAAAAACAATGAAGATCAGCAACTTTAGCAGAAATGGTCAAACAAGCAATCATAACTGCTTAAGATTTCAACTTCTGGTTGCATTCTTTTTATTAAGTATTTTTTTCCCTGCTCAGCTGTTGGTTTAGTACTGATTCTTATCACAAGTCTCTCTTCAGTGATGTCCTCTTGAAATCTCACTCTTTCTGAATATGCACATTCCTCATACATGAATCATCTCACAGCAGGACAAACCTAATCCTTATTCTTCTGCATGAAAGCGCAGTGCCGAGCCAGTACATTCAGGGGACACAACAGAAGAGCAGCTGCCACCACTATCAGCGCACAATATATCATTCACCTTCTTCCATACATTTTCCTGCTTCAGGCAACCCCCTGACACGACAAAATATGGGTTTTTAGTGTAATATAACAGCACAATTATTTACTTGTGTACATGCATTTTATGAATAGCAATAGCATTATTTTAGGTCAAATAAGTGTTGGGCTTACTCTCCAACTAAAGGGACCAGCGGAGCTAGTCCTAGTAGTCAGGGAAAGCGGTTCTGAAAGCCCGTATTTCCCCCTTGGTCTCCTGGAGCCCCACTCCATGCGAGCCACTTTCCTGCTATTAAAATTAAAAAAGCATAACACGAGTTTTCCATCCACCACAGTGGTAGCAGGCGAGTCTGGGAATGGTAAACGTTTTACAGGAGACTCTGCCACCAGAGGGCATTCAAAACCCTCTGGCCCATACCACCGGGGGGACTGGCCCGCAGTCGTGGGTGTCACAGGACTCCAGGGCACCCACCTGATGCCTTGTGCCACTCCTGGCACCCCCATAAAAGCTCATGATTAACATGCCAGAAGGAAGATGGCATTGACTGGTCCCAACCTTAGGTGCACGCTGCTAAGAAACAGAGGGCAGAAGTCCAGTCCCTGAACTACAGCTTGTCCACCTTGATTCCTTTTTATAGCAGAGTAGCCTTGGAGATACCAACCACAGCATCCAAAATAGCACTAGAGAGTGAGCTTCCTCCCCACCCAAGGCAATTGGAGATCCAGTGCTCAAGCTCATTTCTCTTTTGCTTAGAAGTAAACATGTACCCTGGTCTGCACAGGGGAAGGGATCATCCTCCCTTACAGTCACACACTGATTCATTGTGGATGACCACTTTGCTTCTTTCCACAAATAATGTGCTGCAGGAGTTAAGAAGGCAGCTTTGGTCACATAGGGCTCTCAGTAGTGTGGGTTTAAGAGTATGCACAGCCAGGGACACGGGCTGTCCATAAGGGGCCATACTACTCCAGAAGGTTAGAGAGGATGTTAGCTGCACACATGCTCCCTTAGTCCTCTGTGTGCACTAAGTACAACTGCTGCATTCTCAAACAAGGTGCTCAGCTGACCTCTGATTCCCTGACCCCAAGTGTCCACTATGGCAGATCACAGATCATTTAAGTATCTGTCAGTGGCACCATCAAGCCACTCAGCTGAGATTGAGCCCTGGACTATGAACTCCTTGGCACAAAAGAGTCAGTGGGATTCAGAAATTAGGGCACTGTTGTTGCAAGCATATGTTAAAAAAATCATATTCATCATCAAATAAACTGATAAAACCTTACTGAAGAATTTAAGAAGTCTCTTTCTGACATCTCAAAACTTTTATAAATAAAGAATAAATTATTACAATTCTCTCTCCTGACAAGCTACATAGAAAATATGTGTGGCTCTTGGTACCACAAATACAGATTTTTATATATGTATTTTTTAGCATTTTGTTTGTTTACTACCATATAAACCAGGCCAATAGTGGCTCTGCAGAGATTCTGCACAACAGTCATGAGGATGTATCGTGACATCAAGTCAGACCTGTTGTTTACCACAGCACAGCTCTACACAAGGTGTTTCCCACCAGCATCTCCTCTTCTGTACCTAGCTGGAGCAGCTGAAGATACTACCCACCCACCAGTTCCTTTTTGCTGCCAGATAATTCTGCTGGCATAGTAGAAATTGCACACAAACATGAGATTAGCTCCAGTGAAAGCCTACCCAAGGCAATTTAATCCATCCTCATTGGCTTATTGCAATGAAGCCAAAGCAGAGGCCCTAGAACGATGAACAGCCATTGGATGGTCAAACACTGGTCACTGAAATACAACATTCAGAGATGACAAAAGACTCCTCCTGCTTTAAGGAAAGAAGGAAAAAGCAAGGGGAAAAAAAGTTAAATCTTTTTAAGTAAATTAACCACCCCACCTCCCCAGCTTTCAGTAGCACATAGTCCAGGGTGAGAGACCAAGGGCTAGGAACTGCCTGGAAACTCAAACTTCTGATAAAAGCCCGAGATTTTGATTAGAAGGAAAGGCAGAAGAGCAGAGCAAAGAAGTCCCCCACCTCAGCTCTGGTTTCCCTGCCCAAGAGCTCTTAAGCTGCTGTACCTTCACCTTTGGGAATAAAACTGCCCAGGATGGCAGCCAGTCCTGCTAACTATAGGGCATCAGGTCTGTGTTTTGGGATTGCATGCTCGCAGCTAATCCGGGGTATGACTGCTATGGACCAATGCTTTGCATACACTGTGATGAGCAATACTCATTGTCAAAGACAGTCGGTCTCATAAAATTTTGCTCTAAGGTTTGAAACTAGCCAAGCTTTTTCTAAGCACTCCCATCACAGAAATGTTGAGTTCCCAATTTAAATTACAAATAAAATACCAAAATTTGGATTTGAAAGTATGAAACTTTTCTGTCTGACATAGGACATGCTTTGGTATGTTAGTACTGTCTATCTTAGTTTCAGCAACTCACATAGAGCTTCCTTTGAGGAGTCCTGCAAGGTTTGCATGCCCTTAATTTCCATGTTAGTGCATGATGCTGGTGAAGGGTCTAGAGCACAAGTCTTATGAGGAGCAGCTGAGGGAACTGGGGTTGCTTTGCCTGGAGAAAAGGAAGCTCAGGGGAGACCTCATTACCGTCTACAACTACCTGAAAGGAGGGTGTAGTGACATGGGTGTTGGTCTCTTCTCCCCTGTGATAGGACAAGAGGACACAGCCTCAAGTTGTGCCAGGGGAGATTTAGGTTGGACATTAGGAAAAAATTCTTTACTGAAAGAGTTATCAAGCACTGCCCAGGGAAGTGGTGGAGTCACCATCCCCGGAGGTATTTAAAGGATGTGTCGATGTGGCACTTAGGGACATGGTTAAGTGGTGGGCTTGGCAGTGTTGGGTTAGTGGTTGGACTCAATGATCTTAAAGGTATTTTCCAACCTGAATGATTCTATAATTTTTTAGAATTACCACTTTCTTTTCCGTTAACCTCAGGAGTAGGACTACTGAAGCCTTTGGAAAAATCTGTTTTCTGAAACAAGGACTGCATGGAAAAAGGTTGAAAGCTGAAAAAAATGTATACGAAGGAAACATGATTTTCCTGTAAGGATGGCAAATTCTTGTTGCACTAATGATGCCTCAGTCATGAGGACAGAGAGAACAGACATTGGCAAGTTAGACACTCAGAGATGGTAAAATGCAGCATGAACCAGTGTAAATGCAGAAGGCAGTACTCCCATTATTATTTTTTTGTCAACCAAAAGTTTCATGGCTTATGTTGTGATAATTGTAATTAATGGCATTTACTTTGTAACAGGGGAATTACTTACAAAGAACACAGCACATAGAGTGCATTGTAAACATTTTTGCATATTCAATATCAGCTCAGGTTCCTGCTCACATCTAGCTGTTTCCTGGAAGTTAATGCAGCCTGCATTATATTATATAAGCAAGCAATTCAGAATAAATTACTTGAGATTCTTAACGTATCACAATTTTCCTGTAAACAATGAAAGTCATACAAGGAATACAAACGAACCAGAATGGACCACACTAAAGTTGTAACTATGTCATGTTCACAGTCACGTTAAAATCAAGTGAGCTTGGCCTTGGGCAGTCTTTGAATATGGCATCAAATTGTACTGAGAGGTGCTGGGGTTTCCTTTTAAGTAATGGTTTCCCTCTTTACCTTCCACATTACTGGAGTTGAGAGTGAAGTAAGCTGTTCCTCCTCATTTGTATTTGATCCACCTGTATTTTCTAAGTAACACAGGAGACCTGGAGCCTGCAAAGAGAATTGTACTACCAGCGACACACCTGCATGGCCACTGAAGCCAAAGATGATTTGCCCACATGAACGTTTCACAAGATGCCTTAGGGACAGTCTCAGAATTACTTGAGAGTCAGAGTCTCAGAAAATAACTACATATGTTTTTGCAAGTTCATAGCTGAAGACATCAGCATTATCCACTATCATCTCCTTTAAGTATTGAAGTGGCAACTGCTGCCAGTGTGCTTTGTCTCCACACTGACTGGAGCAGGGTGCCCTGAGAACATGTGCTGGATTCCCTTGGTCACTCTTGAAAGGTTCATACCTGTGGTAGCCAATGGGATGCACGTGCAACGCAATGCGAGCTGTGCATTCTATTCAGACTATAGGGTTTCTGAGCAGGATAGGAGGCTAGAGGTGCCTGGAAACATCAGTGTCAAAGGCCAAGGTGTCTGTAGCCTTCTAGCACTTTCAACTTTATATGGCAGCTGAGGATCACCATTTGATGCAGAGAGAATTTGGGTATGTGCATCTTTTTCATAGGATCACAGCGAGGCTGAAGTTGGAAAGCACCTCTGGAGTTTCCCTGGCCCAACCCCTGCTCAGAGCAGGGCACTCGAGGGCCTTGAGCCCTTTTAGCACTGCTGCTGAATGCAGTTGTCCACCTTTTCCTTGTACTTTGATCCTTGTTTCCACTTTCACACTGCCTTCTTTCCCTGTTGTCAGCACAAATACCGGTGCAGTTACCTGCTCAACTGAAATTAGGAACGTATCTAAGTTAAAACTACACTACACCATATGTAAGTAATTTTGAACTCTATCATGTCTCTGATGTGGCTCATGGCAGCTGCACCAATGCTTACGCTGACAAGACAGGAGGTAGCCCAAGGCCAGGAAAGAAAAGCCAAGAACTGGACAGGCTGGGCCAATTCTTTCTGTAGCGTGCTGAACTCTGTCATGCAAAATGCGTATGCTAGAGTCACGGTTTGAGGTTTCTTAATTTTATGGACTCACGATATAAATTCAGGCATGGATACAGGTGTAGCAATGTGAAATTGCCTTGCACTGTTATAGATTTTCCCATTTCTGAGCCTGTTCCAGCCATATTACCTGTAGGGCAAAGTTTGAATCCGAATCAGCCCCCAGACCATGGGAAAGTTCATCTGGTCAGCTATAGGGCTTGCCCTAAACCCTAGGCACCGCGCGAAACTCCACCAAGGCAGTCTGAACCCACATAACCAACCTTGGCAACAGCTTGCAACATACATTTTCCAAAGCCTACATCAAACCTAAAGGCCTACGTGACTGCAAGGCTTGGAAACCACAAAGAAGCCAATAAGCGTGAGAACTGACGAGCACAGTGGTAGTCATCAGATGTCTGTAATTAGAAAGGCTTCTTGGAGAAATGAAAGTGGTCTGAACTAAAGGGAGTAAAGTTATCAGTTCTATCTAACAATTCCCATTTGATAGAACGACATATTATGCAGGGATGGTGGGGAAGCACTGCAAGCTAGTTTATCTGTTCTGCAGCAAAGATGCAGGCTCCCAAGTAGAGGTGACTTCTAGGTGCTCTCTGACTCTCCAGGTCCAGGCCAGTTAGCTTGCATATAAAACATCAGATGAGATATTTTTGGGTGCGGACAAGAGCAGTTACCAAACAAGGGCCTGCTTAAACTTTCCTGTGAAAAACAAGCCCTGGCAAGAAATTAAGGTATACGAAATGCACTACTTCTCATTTAATAGCGTTGGTGCAAAAGCCAGGGTGTTTTCCACCCGCTGACCATGCCATGACCAAGCTATTCTGCATATTCGATACAAAGGACAAAAGGTTGAAAAAAATCATCTATACCCAAGTAAAAATTCCTCCCGACATCTACAATCAGTCCTAAACAGCCACCTGGTCATGATAATCTATACAGGCATAACCTCCAGGCTTCATTAATGTATCTTCCAAGCCTGAGAAAGAAGAGAGAAAGCAGATTGAGAGTCAGACTCTTCAGACGTTACGTGTGGCATCAGACAAGCTTTCAAACTTGTACCCTGCTTATGCCACAGCAATATAAATTTAACTACGCTTACTTGGTGACCTCACTGCAGTTCACTTCTTGACTAAATAGCCAACACACAGTACCTTTCAAAAGACTCGGTACGTGGACATCTGGCAAGAACCTGTGAATCAGCCAAGAAATTCATTAGACAGATGACAAAGTAGTTGTGCAGCTACTAGTTTCTTGAAGAAAAACTAAATGCAAATTTCTTTGCAAAATGGACACGCATTTAACTTCAGTGACAGCATTTGTTACATACTACTACTTAAAATATAGACATATTAAAAGTTAATTTAGCTAGGAATTTGAGCACAAAAATTAGTTTATTTCACTTATTCCTTCAAGAACATACTTTGGTGCATCAAGGTTTGCAGATTTTTCTGGGGGGAAAAAAAAAAAGATTTATTTTACAAAACTCAGTTTCTAAAGAAAACTATAAGCTTGCATTCCTAACTTTCTCCTCTGCACCCACAGTTAAGCATTTTGATGATGGTGATCACTGAGGCAGGGAGGGGAAAGACACTTCTCCATCTTATATGGAGCACACTGCAGCAAAAAAGATAAGTTATATCTATAAATCACTGCCTTACAGAACATATGCTAAGCGGGCAGTTGTTGCTTCTCGACCAAGCAACTTTCATACTGAACCCAATGGAATTTTACCCTGAGTAATTACATGCCGGATTCACTCACAGACAAGTTTAGGCAGCATAGAGTCAAAGGAAAGAATGAGGAATGTAATGTTTTGGCATAAAAACCAATGCTTCTTAAAGGCAAAGTACCTTTTCTGTAATTATAATATTGAACTTAAATTACATTAGGAATGATTTTTTTTTTTTAATCGGGTACTTAAACCCGTGACATTTAGGAACCATCCTCTCTTTCATTTTTGTCATTAAGATATCACTATTTTCTTAGAAGGTTTTACTTTTTTTCCACATTCGCTGACAAAACCAATTATATGGAACTTTTGGTCAAAAGTATCTGAGTTTATTCCACAATTAGCTGCGTTCCTCTCAAAAACAGAAGCAAAAATAATTTAATAATGAACATATTTTTTCAGCATTATAACCACCAGTTTCACCAATGGATTATACGGTTGCCTTCAGACCGCAGCGTAACAGGTATCACTGGATTGTTTAAACTTGTATCTACGTATTTACAACAGTAAAAAAACCAGCATGTGCACATATACCCAGTATTTCTCAAGAGCACAGAAAGATAGAGTTGATCAAAGACAGCTGTAAGTTCACATGTGCTCACAGTTACTTCCTAAAAGCTCCCACATCCCCAGGATTTTCCTACAGTGGTCTCGTCCTTAACGTGGTTAGGTAGATTAACATTTTCACTGTGAATCAATACCCAGAGCCTCCACTCCACAGGAGGCAACGGGGACCCTGGAACTAGCGTGGTTTGAAGAGCACAGTCTTCTTCCCTTTGGTCTCCTGCAGGATGAGTTGGGGTGCAGAAGATACGAGGCAGTGCACAGACATGAATTACCACAACACCTGCGTTAACAGATTTTGCTGAAGCATGCGTTAACTGTAATGTTCAAGTACATTTTATTAAATTTTACAAAATATATATAATCTTAAAATACAGCGCTTTCCACACACAGTGAAGGTGTAAGACCTCACTGGTATCACTACAGCATTGAATAGATGATACACTTCCTATCAAATCAGCAGACCAGAACACTGGGAAAAAACCCCTACTGTTTCAGATTACAATCTCTTTCAACACCCCACTGCTTAAGGCTGTATTTCTACTACCTGAGTTGATTTTGTTAACTTCACAATTTTTTGAATCTCCATGGTGGGGGACAGGGAGGAGTGATTGTGCACACTTTTCAAAATACAAAACTAGCAAGAAAAATGCTGGTAGCCACTTTGTAAACTTTGCATTAAAAATACATAAAAGAAAAAATGTGGTACTTACAAACCCGAATACCGCCTACTTAACAGTCTTGAATCTACAGTGAGATCAAGTAAAAAAACAGCACTTCATTTCATAATGTACTTCAGTTTCACCACACTTGAAAGTCATGCAAAAAATGATGTCTGTTTCTTCATGTTTATACCACTGTTATGTCACCAATCTCGTGTGCGATGTCATACTACAAAAAGAAAGAATATCATTAATCTCTATTAACAAGAGGCTAGATACTGCAATATACAGTCATTAAATGCACGATCCCAATCATCACCCAAGTCACCGTCATTCAGATTAGAGTTTATACCAGAGTATTGCAGAAAACGAGGGCAGTGGTGTAGCAAATTGACTCCATTTATCAGTGGACTTTAAGTGACTAAAAGTTTAACTTAGAGGCAAGTTTTCAGTATCTTAACTTTGGTTATTTGAAAATCTGTGAGGATTTCCCAGTGCCTACCTACTGCCGTGAGTTTTTAAAGCATCTGTGCAAGTCTGCTTTGATGTCTTTCGCCTCAGTTTCATACCAGTAACTTGAATTATCAAAGAACCACACGTTTTTGTTGTTTGCTGCTATAAACACCCAGTTTTCTCAAAGAATCCAGTGACTCATCCCAATCTGCCTACTTGGCTGTTTCACCTTTTCCTTAGAAGTCAGTTCTAGTTCCTTAACTATTTTTGTTGACTTCTTCTGGGGATACTTTTTTGCACAAACATAGTAAAAAATAACTCTTCCAGTTACAGTTCTTTATCAGTTCTGGATTCTTTGACTTAATATTCCAAGACTTATATGAAAGATAAATTATAACTAGAGCATTTTTGCCACCACTCCATGCTGCAAAACTGCCTTTTCTGTATGCTGCCTGTACTCAAACTCTGATGACAGTCACCAGTATTAATTTTCCAAACATGATATTCTAACAGGAAACAGCTCTTCCTAATTAATAATCCACAAATGTATAGGGACATATTGCATTTACTGGAAACGTCGTTTTCTAACTCCACCATTTCAGCTTATTACAGGCTTTTGTATTATTATACCAGTACTCACACATTTTTAATGTCACAATAGTTTCTCTGTAAGACTGGTAATTAAAAAAACTGACTCGGGCTACTTCTGTAGCATCTCACTTTCTTCCTTGCAAACTGTCTCATTGCAATTAGAATTACACATCAAATAAAATCTTTCAGTTGCATGTGACAGTAAAAATAGCTGAGCACCTTCACAAAACCTTTCTTGGAAGCGTAACCCAAATCAGTACCAAGTACTGTTTGGCATTAAATCACCACTTTTGCCTTCTTTCTATTTGAAGCTATTACCTAGCGTGAGAATCTGTTTTACAACTTCATTCTAGCTATTGTTTCTATACTTATTCTTTTAAGGAATATTAATTGGGACTGAACACTGAGGCGAGAAGTGTCCTTTCTGTCTGTATTCCTGTCTTTGCACCACAGCTAACACAACACTCCTCCATGTGCTCCCACACAGGTCATTCTACCCCACTCTATTGGAAAAGCCTGAGGAAACAGAGCTCTTCCATGCCGAAATGTTTATAAATCTACCTATTCTCAGGAATAAGGCAGACGTGCAAGTAGGGGCTCATGTAATGACAGCTCTCCACCAAGCACATCCTGTTCACTCCCTTTCATGAATGAGTCAAGAGACAATTAACATACCCTGCTTACGAAGAAAAATACCTGCTACATGGCACACAAAGACAAGCTGGGATGGGGTGAGAGCTTTTGATCCCCTAGTCATTGGAAAAGCTAAAGTTTTTAAAAATCAGGTACTTAAATGAGCTAGAAAGGCAAAAGGGAACAAATATGACACAAACTGTTCTCCTTTGCCTGCACTGCCTTGATATCTCCAGTCTTGATTTTCTTCTTTACTTCTTATCTAAGTAAATACCTACCAAGAAAAAAGAAAGTGAAGAAAAATGCAGTCTAGCAAGTAAAAGCTAGCATGCAGCTACAGGTTATTCATGCAGCTGTAGTAAAGAAAAAAAAAAATCCACCCACCAGTGTTGTAACTTATAAACATAAGATGTGGTAACTTGGATCAAAACTCTTTTGGATCAATTAATGCTTTCTGCCCAGGTACTCCTTGCAATCATAACCTTATTATGTTTAAGCTGGAAAAACAGGGGCCAGTCTAAAATACGATCTACAGTGTATTTAGTCTGAAGTGCCTAATGCCTAAACCAGAGACCAACGAGTTAAACTGGTTAGGAACAAAAACTATAATAGAAAAGATCAGTAAAAGGAATGATCCTCCACAAAAGCTTGTTCAACAGCAACATACTATACTCAGAAAAAGGAAAAACTGTCTAAAAATCCATCCTGCTTCAGTGGTGTGATTAATCTAGCAATCAGAAATAGTAGCAATTAGCAGAAAGCGGAAAGTCAGCCACCAGTTTCAGTGGGAAGCTGAAGGCAGAAGAAAGTTGTATAAAAAGCCAAACAAAAAGAGGGCTGCAAAGTCCAATGCAATGATGACAAGAAGGAGCTTTACGTCTCCCTTTATGTATCTCAGCCTGGCACTGTAAGTATGCACAGCTAGATACCTCCAATACCAGCAACAACAAGGGAACTACTCAACACATCCTGATTCTGTATTTCCGGAATAAATAGGATGAACTACCTTACGCTGAGAATACCTTCGAACACACTAGTAAGTGAGCAGCAGGGAAAAGGGTGGTGAGGGAGTGTCAAGTGACCCAGCTGAGTGATGAGGAACACCAGCCCACGTTAATACTCTCTCCTATGTGGTATTGCGTGGAAAGAGAGACAAGCTGTTTCCTTCTGAGGTGATGCCAAGCAGACATCTGAGCTGGGAAGTCTGACAAAGTCTCCAGAGAAAATGCATTTTTCCTTGCATTGGCAATGGGCTTTGGGGGATCTTTCACCTTCAAGAAGCTGTCTAATGAGATCTGCCCTACTATTACTTTTACTACAAAAATACCCAGGTGGCACTAGAAGTACTGGAAGAGTGACTACTGTCAGGACAGAATTAAAAAACAGCAAGTGGCAAGGGACAAAGACAGCCACAGATGTTCTGACCAAGATAACTATCTTTAAATACGTATATTTGAAAATTTGCTAGTATTACAAAAGAAGCAAAAATAAGCAATAGATGGGCAGCTGGTGAAGAGTGAAGACTCATCAAGGATGGCTTTAAAAAAAAAAAAAAAATGGTGGTGCAATGGAAACTCTAGTGCCAAAAGTCCCTCAAAGTCAACTACCTCCATTCAAACAGCTGTGGAAGCTGAGGAATAAGGAGATGTCAACATTAAAAAAAATTCACATGGTTGAGTCATGACAGAGCCAGGACATCAAGTCAAATCCTCCACTTCTTTACTCAGACTCTCTTGCCTCTGTATTCTCTCGTTGTTATTATGGCAGGCACATGAGCTTGTTAGCCAGGTTGAGCATTAAGGATGTCCTAAGCTTCCTTGCATGTTCAGCAATTTCTCCCCCACGTACAAACCACAAAGCCGGCAGCAAGTTAACATGGTTGGCATGGACATGGGATGTCGTCAGAATAAAATTCGCATATGTAATATAATGACCCAATTTTCACTGCCAGTTAGATATCCCATCAGAGCACTGATCAAAATCCCAGCTTGCTCAGGTAACACCAGGGGCAGGGAAATTATGCTAGTTCAGGCAAGAAAAAGGACTGTTGAGCATAAAGGCTCTAACACTACTTCCAGCTCTTTCATCTAGGAATAAGGGATTTTAGTGGGTTGTCTGAGATTCATGCCTGCCCACCCAGTTCTTGCACTACTGAAATAAATCACATTTATATGCTTATATCATATTTAAATAATACATCTAAAACACTTCAAGTAGCAACATCACTTTGATTTTAGAAACATGTAATTGATGTTTAGAACTTTAACGCCTTTCAAGTGTGCAAGTCTAGTGTGTCCAGAACTGCATGTTATCTGTACAGGAATCACAATTTTCATTGTCTTGCTCCTAAAAGAAAACCAACAATTACATCTGAGGAATTTTTTCTTTTTTTCCTGAATGAGCTAAAAATGAAGAAACATCATTGGTGACCTTAACTTCAGTCAGAGGAAAACAGACATTTGAATGACTAATGCTAAGCTCTGATCAACATCAGTCAATCGGGCTTCAGTTACCCTTTTTTTTTTTTTTTGGTGAATAAAAGGGATGTAGAACTACGTACTTCCAGCCTAGCAGCAGCGAGTGTAAAGGTAATATAAACACAGTGCTTCTCACCACAATTGTAGTGCCTATCAAAAACTACATTCACACCTCTGTGCATTCCTTTAATGATCTCTGAGGTTTACAGCTTTCAGTCAGAGCTTATACCAAAAATCAAAATGTCTTAATTGATGCAGACGAGAACAACCATCCTCTTACCTAAATTATTTTCCCGAGTAAGCAATAAGAAAATAACTTTCTGAAACCTAAGAAGGTTATTTTCTGTTGGATAACCGAACGGTTCTTCGCAAGTTGCTGCAAACCATCGCAGAGCTGCGGAGCAGTGTTTTGCCGGGGAGAAGGGGATGCGGGCTGCCAAAGCAGCAGCCGCAAGAGGGCGGTCAGTATGCCCAAACATGAAAGTCACTACTTCCTTGCGACACATGAAAGTCACTACTTCCTTGCGACACAAAGCACACACACTCAGCCATAAAACGTTTCTTTTCCAAATGGGCTGGAGAGAGTATGGGAAAACATGGCATTTTTTGGAAGTTCTGTGCTTTAAACACACTGAGTTTTCTCCTCTTAAACAGGGACACAAGGTCAGTAAATTAAATAGGTTACCTAACGAGGTCACCCAAACCACAACTCAGGTCTGAAGTGAGAGAAAAAGATATTGCAGTTCCTAAGCAATTTCATATTGAATTACAGAATACAAGGACGAAACCAGGGCAAGACCTAACAGTTCATTTGAAGCTGTGTCCTTTTAGTAAGTTGTAATTTTTCTTGCATACCAAGAGGAAACAGGGAAGAATATATGGAAATAAAGTAATTGCAAACTTTATTTTGTATTTTACAGCTGAGACGAACTGCTTCTGGTCTTGACAGTTACAGGATAGGAAGTGACACAGAAGGGCATTTTATTTATACGGAGAAAAAGTTTGGTGCTAGCAGCCACAACATAAGCTTTTTGACATATTCCACAAACCACCAGCTGTGCCCAGTTGTCATCATCTTCCACAGTCACAAGCAATTCAGTAGATTTATATATTACCACCAGATGTCTCTATTTCTGGTCTAAGGTATCAGCACCCTCCCCCCTGAGCTATTCTACTAGTAAATGGAAATCTCAGGTAATAATTTTATCTTGATCTCCCACAGTTAAGTAAGACACAGCACAAGTGTTTTGACTTCAAGTATTTTCTCAGAAACACCACCTGTTCAGATGACTAGCAAGATGCTGTGAGCTGCTGCTGCTGGTTGCAATCAGAGACCTTAGAGAAAGGATGCTCTCCTGCACACTTTGGACTTTGGTGAAATTTGACTAATCCTGACTGCTGTTTCACAAGTAAAATCTTACCAAGCAATATGGAATCAGGACATTCAGACTCCTGTATGGGATCATAGTTTCACTTACAGATCACAGAGCAGGCCAAACCATAAGCTATGAAAAACTGTTACTTCACTTGCACAGCAGTAACTGGCCACAAGCAACAAAATCTCAAGTTTCTTTCCTATTCACACCAAATGTAATTTGCAAACTTGACATAATTGGAAGCTATCATACTAATGGTTATAAATTACTTCTATAGTTCTTTAACATCTGATTTAGTATTCCTTGATACCACATTCTGAATGAGTTGCTTCCCAACCTGAGTGACCGCTGCACCCCTGGCGATGTCTGTGCCCAGAGCACCAAGAAGCTGTGCTGTCACCATTTACCCTGTCTGGAGCATTCAGGAGACTCTAGTCAACGGTTTCTTCTGCTTCTTTACACACTACTGTTCGTAATAATATAACCAAAAACATTACATGCAGAAATTATGCATAGTAGGAAGGGTAGAAGACTCTGATTTGAGTAATGAAGATATGCTGGCTATATAAGCAACTCTAAATGCAAAAAGGTTTTGCAGACTGTCTCAAAACCCTTAAATCAGATGCTGCTGGAAACTGAAGCAGGGAAAGGCTTCAAGAAGTTGGATAGTTCATGTGGGCTTCCAGAATTTATATTCCTCTTACAAAACTTGCCACAAACAGATCAGATTCCCTGCTTTCCTCTCAGTGTTTTGCAATCAGGAAAAATACTGCAGGAAAGAGGGTCCAATACCCTTCAGGTACAGCACTCAACTTTTGTCCTGCCCACAGCTTACAGAAACCAGCCCCGAGAAGTGGGACAACTGTCACCGCATCACACACAGCTTTCTGCACTTCCCAGCGGACATACAGCCTCCAGAGGTTTTTCCCCCCGAAGAAAAAATTAGATTTCTGAAGGTAAAGTGATGTGCTTTCAGATGTTAACGTCTCTTCTAATATTGCTGTGTTCTAAAATTATTACATAATCAAGTTGTGTAACCAACACACTCAACTTCTTTATAAAAGCTACTTCTCTCCTGCCATCTAGCAATCCTGGCATCATACAAGGTTCCAGTATGAATTGCAAAACTTCAACGTTTCCTGAATAATATAGTAGAATTTTCCTTCACCTGTTTTTTTTTTTTAGATAGCATTGCCCAAAGGAAATTTCAATGAGTGCACTAATCCACTCAAAACAAGGACCCCACTAGCAGCTGCTGCTGCTAAACGCTATTGACTTTGCATATTCAAAGCAACCTGACCAGTCAGTACTCAACAGCTGAACGCTGAACTCTTCAGAACTCCAGCCTATGAGGGTGAGGCTAACACTGACTTACAAGAATATGAACATCAAAGGATCCTTAAAGGATCCCTATTTTCAGAAACTTGACTTTGAATGGAAGTCAGAAGCAGGGACAATGCAATCCCCCAGGCCAGTTTTCTGCCAGAGTGGTTATTCTTTAAAATTAAAGGTTCATATCCTTCTTCTCCTGATAGCTGAGTCTGTACCATTCTACAAAAAGCCTAAAGCAAGTTAAAAAAGCAACAGAATCATCATAACTCAAGTACACACATTACTGCCATATTAAGATGCAAGTCTTTATGTTGTAAGCATTCACCTACAGTCAATCCCACAAGTAATTCCAGAATAAGCTGACTCAGAAAGGTAGACAACATTCATAGCTTCTTTTGCTCTGCTCTTGCTTTGCTCCTTGATCAGCTATTTTCTTCACAAGCTCTTTTGGTTTTAATACATGGATTTTACACATAAGAAAGCAAGGCTAAGTCACTGCCATTAACTTTTCTAAAACAGTCTAACCATTAGCCGCCTGTCAGCATTATCACAGAGCCTGAAAGAACCCAAGCTTCTCCATCTGAGAAGTAAATTTAAAATACTGAGTTCAAAGGACATAGTTAGTCTTAGATGTTCAGAGAAAAAAAAACCAACCATCAAGACAGATCTATTAAGAAACTTTATCCAAGGCATTGCCCAATACATAAGGACCACAAAGGTTCCGTAGCACTATCACATGATGAGTGCCCTCTATCTTTCAGAACTCTCTCAGGAAAGTACTAGCTGCTCTGTTGTAATGTCATCTCCAAATAGACCTGGGGCAGCTGAGGCATGCGAGTGCCATCTGTGACAAAACTGACACCTCAGGAAAGGACGCAGTCTTGAACTTAAGAATGGTGAGTCTTGACCTTAACATTAAAAGGCATTTCTTAGAGCTCTACAGACAGAGATAAATCTGAATCTTCATTTTTATTAGGTTTCCTTCTGTATTTAAGTTCAAATCTTAATTTGAAATAGAAAAAAAATCCTAAAGGTTTTTCTACCAGTACTCCATTTGACTTCATATGCTTGTGCATACATGCAAACAGTTTTTTTATATATGCACAAGGAAGTCACTGAAACATCTGGCATGGCACAGATACACATTAACATATGAAGATATGCATATACTATCACATATAAAGATATGCATACATTATGAACAAATGTAAGCTAATCAGCCTCCAATGATATAAACATAATACATGTCATTAATGCAGAATTTTTTTTCCTAAACCCAAGTATGTGCCCATGAAGACACTGGAGAAAATGCATAATCTTAGGAAAAATGACAAGGACAGTAACTGCCTGGTTTGCAAGCCAAGGAGGGTGAGTAACCCAAGTCGACTTCATTTGAAGATGCACATTAACTGCCAATATAAAACCAAGCATTTTATCAACATGCTTTGAGTGCTGTAAACAAGAATTTAGCAGTTTCATGGAATTTTTGGTTCTACCTAAAATAAAGATTGATGAAATTTATTCTACAGTTCCTTTGCAGACTTATGTTTCAGAGCAACTGTTGAGGCGGCTCCGGTATGTTTTTAAAATTGAAAGCTACATGTGTGCATCTACAACTAGAAACCACAATTAAGTGCATATTTTAAAATACCTGAAGTTTTACTTGCCTTAGAAATTAATGGGGGAAAAAAACAAGAAATAAAATTATTAATGCCAGTGTGGTATTCACAGCCACATTTATTAGTTCACTTCCAATTACATAAAGAGAAAGCTGAAGCCATACACAAGTGGTGCTTTAAAATAAAGACAGACTACTGTTTTCTCCAACAGTTTTATTTCAAAAAGTACACAAGTCTGTCATGGAACTACAGCATTTTAAAATTCTGGATTTTGCTTTTACAAATTCACTCACAATATTTGTATTTTAAAATACCATTCCCCCAGAAGTGTGACTATAAAATCTCATACTGAAATTTGTATCAATATTCAAGTCCATGCTTTGTGCATGAGAAGCGTAACATAACATCGTAACATTTTGGGTTCCAGGTAGTGTTATTGCTCCAACTTCAGTTAAGCTGTGCTTCAGTGCTAGAGGACTGATAACCAAAGTCCAACAAAGCACCTACCAAGTGTATAAAACAAGGTTTAAGTGACACAAATAGTATTATGTCTTTAGACTGGAACAAAGATCTAAAGTGATCCAGAATATACACTGTTAAGAACAAAACCAAAAGCTTATCATGGAAGCCAGTAATTTACAATATTCAACATTACAGAAAAACTTGCAATCAAGAAGCATACATCTAACATGAACGTGACTATCAGAGTTGACAAAGATGTATGCGTTGAGCATTTCTTTCACAAGTCATGTTTTACCTCTCCAACAAAGGCATTTCTGTGCACTACATAGTTTTGGAAGAAGCATTCGTTTTTTGTAAGGAAGTTTCACACAAATATCTTTAAATAACCATTTCATGAAGTTTATGAAAACGCTTGTAATGTATGGACAAGTGTTACATAACCTCTACAGTATTACATGTCTAACACTTTATTCACACCATGCTAAATTTGAGAGTTTTCTTCTATATATAGTAGTTCTCAACAGGCAAGTTTACAGTCAAGACATTAACTAGAGATTTTTGGAGTTCATTTCAGAGTATTTACATAACAGTACCACCCCCCCATCCCCTCCCCCCACCTGTTTTCCTTTTTTTTTTTTTAATAAAACAAGACAGTAGAAATGCCACCTTCTAACTGGTGTATCAGCTGCCATTACTTCCTAAAACAGTTCTGTTAGAGTTATCTGTAAGATCGGACATCTCACATGTTTAACCAGTTCATCTCCTACACAGCTAGAAATCTTTGCTAAACTACATTAGCTGCTTTTGAGAATCATACTCCAGTTTAAGTGAACAATCTATTGACAAAAGAAATAATTTATAACAGTAGCATTATGTTTTCATAGTAGTGCTGTATCCATTCAAAAGGCAGGATGATAGCAACTTGAGGCAAAGTTTACCCCAAGTCAGAGGTTCTTTATTTCAGATAAGGACTATGTCAGATTCTATTTCTTTTATTTTCCGTGCAATTACATAAATAGACAGACACTGTCAAGGCTGCTAAGCCTAACAGCTAGGCTTTGAGGGTACATCACGTCATTCTGTTCTGTCCATTTATTATTTTGTACAAGCTGACAGAGCATTAAGCATGTGTAAAGTTTGCTCTGTATGCTTTAGTGAGATAGGTTTCTGTTCTTGAATGTCCTAGGGCTTACCTGACTAAGTACAGGGTCTCATGTCAAACAAAAAATAAAACAAAAAACCCTCCCACAAAACCAGAAGCACGGAAACAAAAACTAAATATCACAGCTAATCTCACACATTTCCACAGATGGCTAAGAACCAATTTCAGTAGGTTTGTTGCCTGGCTGCTTAGATTTATAGCTATCCCTCAGACTGTGATTCAGTTTAGTTTTCTACTCAACTTTTATTTATAGTAACTAAGGCCTTCTTTAATTAAAGAAGGCCTTAGTTTCAGCGTATAATTAAAATCTTGGAAGTCTCTTCTATCACAATAACTGGATGCAAGACAACGTCTCCTATCTATTGTTCTTTGAAAGCAACTTTGGCACAGTTACTAAACCTAGTATTTACCACATAAGTTAAAGTCAATCATCCATTGCACTGGTACAACTGAAGAGTTTTCAGGAATATGAACACTTAGATCATAATTAGCAATTGAAGGAGTAACTGACATTTTGAAATACAGAACAATAGAGAGAGAGAGACACTGAAGTCACATCCAAAAATAGGCATGAAGAGGTATAAATACTACATAAGAATCAAGAAATCAGATCACAGTGTCATGTTTTAAGAACTGTACCATCATCTAAGCACCGGTTCAAACAGTAAGTTTAGGCACCAGAAATTTCATAAAAATTGAAGTTACAATCAGGCAAAGTTTATTGACAAGGCACACATGAAAGATGAAAAAAAATCTCATCTCTAAAAGTATCAGTTTACAATCTAAAAAAGTCCCAAATGTGTAAAACTCTAAGTCTAGAATACTTAATAGTCATTCAAGTTTCTAAATTCAGTATGAAGGGTATGCTCTTTACATTAATAGTGCCAGCCAAAAAATGTGCACCTAACTACATATAGGACAAACATTTAGTAGTAAGCCAAAGAATTTATCACAGATCTATAAGCAGCTACAAAAAAGCAGACACTAAACCTAGAAGTCCGGGGAAGTGTTTTTCTCTCACACTGTTGCTACATACTAAAAATCCTAATATCTTTCAACAGACTATTCAGATATTTCCTTCATCATCTTCAGTGCCACACACTACTGCCTTTAGTTTAACATTTATAGCTAGAATCAGCTGAAGGGAATTCCCCTACTCCCACCCCCCAGCATAGGATGAAGAAGAAAGTAGAAAACAGGAAGAAAAAAAAAAAAAAAATCCATGAAGATTCAACCTGCACTAAGCTTCCACTAAATCCAGCTTCCACTGGTATATAGCATCAGTCATGAGAAGCTATCAGAAGTCCTTAAGTATGTCTGAAAGTAAGGTAATTAATTGTTCTGTTCCTCTTGTAATGCTTTAACTTTGCCAAACTGGAAAGAAGGGGTTTTAATCTTGAAACACAAGATTTGTATCAGCAATTCTGTGTAACAATTGCCTCAGATTCTGTCTGCATGAAACTCTTGCTCTTAAAAGTCTAAATGTCTGTTCATAATATTTAGGGCTGTGGAAGAGGCAAGGAGAAATGAGCTTTAAACTCCTTGCAAATTCCTGCAGAAAGATAGCAGCATCTTATGTAAAGGCTACACAAGCTTACATGCATATGAGAAAAGATGTTTCCACAAGGATGCTAGAGCAAGAGGACAGATATCAAATACCAGTTATTTAACAGCTTTCATTAAAACCCCACGAAGCTTCTAGGCAATCAGTTTGGAAAAAAAGAACACCGCCTTAGAATCTAAACAGGCTTTAGAAAATGCAAGGTACAATTAACTTCAGACCTGCATAAAGATAAATATTCATTCTTATTGTGGCAGTAACAGTTGATCTATAGATTTTAAAGCTTAGATACCACTACCAACAACCTGACAGGATGTCCTGCAGCAGATAACTCAATACTTATCTGGCATGACTAGAACTAGTAATTACAGAAAAATTCATGTTTCAAAGAGCTTGCAAGGTCTCCTGCCACATTTCCACTCACTGAAATTTTAAATTCAGAACAGATTCATTAAATTAATTGAACCAATCAAATAATCAGTAGCCCCTGAAATAAGAGCTCAAGAAGTGCTCCAAACAAACATTACCAGGTTAAAGAACTGCATAAATACTCAGTTTGAACAGAATTCAAGGTCATCCTTGGTATTTCAGCCCCTTGCAACTACATTAGACAGTGGCCAAGTTAAAATATTTCTGTTATTCCAAAATTGAGGATAAAGTTTCAGAAACTCTGAGAAACTTCATGGTCTACATATGAAATGCTTGTGTCACTTCTCACTTGTGTCTCGCTGTTACATATTCAGAACTGTACATTAGCTGACAGTGTCTCTTCAGCAACCTACCACAGGTCCAAATACTTTCAGTGTCCAATATTTATTTAGGAACATCCATGCTTTTATCAAATAGTTCAACTGTCATATAATAATAAGTTTTAAATAAGAAAAACGAGAATTGGTGGCTTTTCAAACTAACTTTTTTTGTTCATTTTCTTCAAGGAAAATTGCATGCCATTGCTTAAATGAGGGATGGAACATGGTAGCTTTCTCTAATACTTACAATGAACACTTAAAAACCAGCATTTAAATTAATAATATTTTATACTATGGACCCATCTTTGCTTTGTGCTGGAATCATCACAGGAACAGCTCCCATTCTACTTAAATTAGGTGCAGCTACCTTTGAAGGTGCAAAGGTTGGGTTTTGACCAGGAGTACGTTCAAAGTCTTCACTTGGGACTTGGCTATATGGAGTTTTGATATATCCTTCCATATTTGAGGGAGACATTGAACCCAGAGAAGAACGATTGCTGCCTATGTAGCTGCGGGCTGTTGAACTCCGACTTTTTGGAGGTGGAACATCTTCTCTGAAATAAACATAAAAACAGTTGCAAAACAAGAGTTCAGTCACCATTACTACGTGGGAGCTTAAAAAACAAGTTTTCAGTTTGTTTCCTTCTATTTTGACACAGTAGCCAAAAGAGGCTTACATATTACTTCAAGTTTAAAAAAATGCAAGTATTCATTGCCTTTAAAATCTTTACTGAAATTACACCATATTCAAAACAAAGTTCTCTGACAAGCTGTTAGCATGTTAATAAGCTTTCCAGATTAAGACAGAAATCTCAACTGTTAAGTATCTTACTTGCAGAAATACATATTTAAAAGCTAATCTTCAAATAATACTGCTCAGAAACTGGAAATCTGTTGTTACCTGATATCATGATGTACTTCTTTTTCATATTTTTTCTCTCTATGTTTCTTACAGCAACAGAAGATGAGAAAAGCCAGTACAGAAAGACCCAGCAGAGTTCCTATAATAGCTCCAGCAATTATACCAGCTGTATTTATAGCTAGAATAGATAAATAACAATACTGTTTAAGTGTCAAATTCATGACCAACTTTTCTCTTAACATCAAAACCAGTATGTTTCCACATGATCCAGGTATATCACTGAATCTCATTACATGTATTTAAAATAATAGTAAGAGTTACAGCTTTCTGCATAAAAAGCAACATTTGGGAAAGTAAAGACTTGAAGTGACAACCACCAGTTACACAACATGGTTGTTTCTTTCTTACCTTTTAAGAGTTTCAAGAAAAAAATTATTCAGTTTTAATACACAAAACATTATGTGACCATTACACAGCAAACACTTACGAGGGGTGACATTCAGCTCAACAGAACATTCATCCGTGCCAACTCTGTTTGAGGCAACGCAATTGTATGTACCAGAATAGTCTTTAGAGGCATTTTTCATGAGAAGTTCCCCTGTATTTTTATCTACAAACAACAAAAGGCAGAAGTTTACCATTTTCCAAAATTTAATTCCATATTCAATATTACAAAACTAAAAAATTCCATTTTAAAGATATCCAAATAAACCCAAAAGTCCATCATGCTGCAAAATGCTACTATTCGTAAAAGTCTTTTACCGTGTTAGAAATGTATTCCATAGTATTTGGCTTTAATATTAAAGCCTACAGACTAACTGCTCTGTCAATGGACAGGAACAGACGCTTAAAACAGCCAGTTCCCTCATTCTAACACAGAATTCTAAAATACAAAAGATTAGCTGCATCCCAGAAATACCTCCTTTGCTTTCCTGTCTAAACCAATTCTACACAACCAGCTCAGATGCACACAGAACCCATGCTCAGCATGAGGTGGATCTAACCTGCACTCCAATGGGTGACCAATTAAGTCTAGCCATGCTGACAAGGTAGGAGACAATCAATGAAAAGAAAGATTGTTTCCCCAGGGCTTTCAAATGCATTGACAGCTACCTTTGTGAGATCCTACTATATGAACTTTGATTGGCTTGCATGCTTTAATTGCCATAGATTTGCCATCAGCACTGCAAAAGACTACATCACAGGAACAAAGCACCACACAAATACTTAGTTCTTTCTGCTGAACAAGTCAGGTAGTGTCTAGGTTCTTGAGAACATGTTCAGTGTCACCAGACCTACATTCACAAGCCTAAAGCAAAACATTGTTTTACCAGGTTACATGCCACTTTTTACATACTTCCTCACTCTTGTCCAGCACCGATATTGTCAATAGATTTGTTACCATGAGACAGATTTGGGGTGTGGAAAAAGAAGGAGCATAACAACAGAAGCTTAAGATCTTGAGGGGTACAGAAAAGGACATTACCAATCAACTGTTCACTGTCAAAACAAGAAATAAGAGATATCAAACAGCACCACCAGGAAGCAAGTTCAAAATTAAGAACAGCATGAGGTTCTTCATATGTAGCTGATTTTTAGACCTGTGTTCTAAGGCACTGTAGATTCTAATAGACTACAGAAGTTAAAAGGAATCTGGAGAAGTTCACAGAAGTCAGTTTTTGATTGTTTTAAAATCAATTAAACTGAAGCCACACTGGAATTTTCTGAGGCATAAATTACAGGAGGATAGGAGACTCCGATGAGGAAGAACCATACAACTTTTTATTTTCTCTTCCCCAGACATCCACTTCGGCTACTCTTAAATACATGATACCACTTTGTCCTGTATATCCTACACAACCTGAGTTAAAACATGTCTATTTCTAAGCAGATTCTTAAACTGCTTCACCTGCAAGGAAACCCCACTATTGCAAGGTTTATGGTTTTCATAACTACAAAGCTGATCAAGAAGAACTGGTACTGAACCGTACTTTTCAAAAAAATATTCCAGAGTAACTTTCACAAAGCTAAAACTCACAAATTAACCTTCTACAATGAAGTTCTCACAATAAAAATCCAATACCACCACTATCATAATTTGGAATCCATCAGTCAAAATTCAGTATGTGTAACTCTTTCCTGTATGTCAGCTCTTGTAAGACAGTAAAGCCTTCTCTTCTATAACTCTTGGCAACTTTTCTTCTACAGACATGTACCCCTTCCTAAGCAAAAAGTTCTGTCACTTGATCAAGTGAAGACCTCAGTTCAACTATTAATAAAATTGAAGCTTTTATCTCCACTTCCCCAAAGGCAGCTCTAACCACTAGTCCAGATGCTGTTCTGACTGTTCCCTACTGTCCACTTGAGGTCAAAAGCAGCCAACATCAGAAAGCCAGATAACTCAATGCTCAGGCACAGGTGAGCATGATTCTGCAGCCTAATGGTAAAAATCTCAACTTAAAGCTTGAAACATTTCCCAGTATGAATTAAAAAAACCACCCAATTTGTTTCAAAGTCAGTTTTATTACCCAGTGAGAGGGCAAAAGTGACACTTAGTTTGACTACTCTATACTAATATCAAGCATGAGATGCTCACAACTCAAGACAAGCCAAAAATACAAATGCAAGCTTTCTTAAATATTTCAGAGTAATAAAAAAGTTTGACAGTACTCAGCACAGAAGTGGCAGGAAGTTCCTGTGTGCCAGATACTCTCCTCCAGTCATAAGACAAAAGTGGGGATCCTTCTTGTGATGCACATTTCAAGATAACGTCTTTTCCAATCTCCTGCGGTCCTTCGATGGAACATTTAGTTCTTGCTGGCTTTACTAATAAACAAAGTATAATTGAATGAATAACAATCACAATCAAAATGCTTACTAGTTGTGCTCTAGTAGGTCAGTCCATTTTGCTGAAGACAAACCACTTCCATGCATGGAAAGATACTCTATGAAATACAAGCCAGGTGTACAATTATTAAAAATGCTCAGTACTCTGAATATTATTCACTTTGTCCCTCAGAACAGAATCATGATCGTCCCTCTCAAAGTGTCAATAATGGATGGAACATCATTATAGATTCAGTATGACTTTGCCCAACAGAAACTTTCATTTTAGATATCAAAGATGGGATGGAATAAACACATTAAAAATGTCACTGAAAATTCAAGAAAAGCATTATCTTACCCAGTACAGTCAACTGTATTTTTTTGCTTTGAACTCCAGGAGCCTTCTTCACTTTGCACTGGTACGTGCCAGTATCTGCTGACTTTAGATGCACGATATCCAACGAACCATCACCAGAGCTGGGATCAGGATTAGCAAACTGCATCCGCCCAGTCATAGCAGCATGATTTTTATTAAAAATTCTGCCTACAGAATACATAATTATCTATCGGGGGAAAAAAAAAGAAATATGATTCAGAAATCCACTTGACATGTAAACATTCAAAGTGACTTGGCATCTTCAGATTGAGTTTCTTTCTACTGTTTTAAATAATCCTAGAAGTACAACATAGCCAATTATCTTAATCTTCAAAATACCACCACACACAGTAATGAATATACCAATCAAACACCTGCCCAAGTAGCATATGTCAGCACTGACTTCTGACTGAAAACTTTACAATTGCTCCAAGTTTATTCAGTAAACTTGTCTACTAAAAGGAGTCATCTTATTGATATGGCTTCCAAAGAACGGGAAGAGTTAATATATTTGAAATTAATCCTCATAAATCAATTTACAATCAGGAAAATAGTGCAGGTACAAAAGCACAGTTTGTCTTCTGGAACTGAAGCATATTTAATTTGAGAGTTTTTGTTTAGAAGACAAGTTTATTATAGTGGGAAATTTCTTGACATTTAATCTGCTATTCCAAAACTTTCACTACATTTTATAAGACTGATGCTACAAAGCAACTTAAGATCACAGACATCCCAATCTGAAAAGGTAGGAGTTTAAAAAGTCAGTAACAAAGTTCCTATGTTGAGCTACTCAAACAACTGAGCTATTCCCTGTTCAAAAAGAGTCTCTACTTACCATTTCTTCATTCTTTTGAATATCTGCTGGTATTAATACCCACTCAACATCTAGCGGGCCTTGATCTTCTTCGGAGACTTCAAAAATACATGGCAACGTAACTTTCTCTCCTTGTGCTGTTTCAAACATTTTTTCACCTGAAGTTATCCTTATGCTCCTTGTTAGACCTATAAAAATACATTTTCAAGTTTTAAAAACACTTCACATGCAGTTTACACCGTAAGTGTTCAATTATATACTAGTGCATATTCAAATCCATCATATACTTCTTTCCATAGAAATCATGCCATTAATCAGACTTGTCACTACTTAGCAATCCTGTGCAGTGTGTTACTTAACACAACGCAAAGCCTCATACTGTTCATTTGGAATCATATCTAACAGGCAGTTACATCTTTCAAACCATGCAATTATTTTTCTTTACAAGTCAAGTCCCATACAAAGCTAAACCAAGAATTTTCAGCAGCAGGCTTTTCGAGTTATTAGATAATCACCTTACCACTATCCCCTGTCACTGGCTGATGCTGGGCTGGCCACTAAACAAGTGACACATGACCTCTATTAAACCCCTCTCCCTTCCCAGAAGGGGAAAGGGAATAAGGGAGAAACACTTAAGGATTGGAAAATAAAACTAAAACTTCTTTAATGAAACAGTAACAATGAGAAGGAAACAAATAATAATATTAAAAAAATACATACAAATGTACACAAACCCAATATTAAACTCCCCTAATGATGATCACACCACCACTCATGCTGAATGGCAGGCACTGGGAAGTCCCAGACTGGACTCAGTGGGAGATCAGTGGATCCAGGAGCTGGGTTCAGGAATGCACGGATTGGGATTGAAGACAGAAGAATGGCCAGAGTCCTCCTCAGATGCCAACCACTGAAGAATAGGGTTTGACCCTTGTGATCCCTCAGCTTTATACTGAGTATGACCTACATGGAATGGAATTCCTTGTTGGTCAGTTTAGGGTCATCTGTCCCATCCGCTCCTCCCAGCAGGTGAGACATTTTTACTTACAATCTTTTTACTTTACGGTACACCAGTGTGGTACAAAAGATTTAGCAGTGACCTTGGTTTCTACAGGAGTTAGTATAAGCAAGAGCCTTTTTGCATACCAGTCATTGGTAATATCTGTAAACATCAAGCATTATCACTTCTCGAAGCAGACACTGTCTGCAGAAATGTGCCGTTAACTTCAGAACATGCAGTTACTTAGAAGAGACTGAGCTGGAAAGTAAAATCACTGACAAGAGAATTTAGCTCAAACTAGGACACTCCCTCACTGTAAAATGAAAGCATGAAACAGTGATCAAGTCTGCCAGGATGGACAGACTTATTGCCAAGTCCTGGGTCAGAGCAAGTTAAGTTCTTCTGCCTTGAGGTATAAGGACTCTTCTATCTACACGGAGATTTTCAAAAAATTTCAATGAGTTTTTTGGATTTGTTCACCCTTTCTGCTTGTCTTACTCGTCAAAAAAGGCTATGTGACCTTTATCTGTGTGCCTTGAAGCCAAACATGTTTCCAAACAACAAATTTTCCTCAATTTAGCACTGAAAAATAATCTATACAGTGACACAGACAGACTTACTCAAAAGGCCTGAAGCAAGATTCCCCCTACTTTACAATAAACACAGGCTTCCCTCATCAAGTGTATAGACCCATACGTCGCAGTCAGGAAGTGGAAAGCTCCCTTTGCTTGTTATGGAAACAGTTTTGGCATTTGTACATCTACAGTTTTGTCCACCTTGCTGGTTATCAAGCTCAGATTTTCACAGTCATTTTATGTGTGTAGGTTGCCGTCCATCACAGCTAGACAGTCACACAGATGTTACCACAGCCACAACAGGTGCAAGGCCACAAGACCAAGACAGATAATTCTGGTGCACCTGTAGAATCATAGCCTCAGAAGAAATAAAATTAAAAATTATTATAAACAGTGCATTTATGCCCTAACTTGCACTTCTGTGCTAGCTCACATTATTCTCTAACTTGCACTTCTCCATATAGCAGTGAAGCTATAGTGCATTTCTCCAGTAGATCAGACTGCAACAGCCATCCTTCTACCTCACTAAAAATTTGTTCTGCATCAAAGTCTTTGGATTCTCTTCCTGATGTCAAAACAAAGGGATCTTTAACAGCCATTTAAAAAGAAAAATCATTTAGAAAGAGAAAGCACCTAACATACTAAATTCCAGGCAAAAATCTGCAAGAACAGACCTTCAAAATTGTTAGTTACAAACATACAGTTACAAATCAGGTAGGATCGTTCTGCTTCCTACCTTTCATGGTATTACTTTGCATTGCATTACCATCATTTCAGATGCAAACAAACAAAACATCAATTTGAGGTACAAAAGAGATTTAGGTGCAGTGTTTCTTACCAATCCATGTAAGTCTTTTCAAAGATAATTCTAACAGGTTTCTATCATCTCTTTTTTGACCACAGTAAACATACCTAAGCAACTACGTCTCTGCTACTAGGTTGACTTAATACTATTTCGTAAATGAATACTGATGCCCATGAACACTGATTGACTTGCCACAGATGCTATCCCCTTCTAAAGGTTCATTTCAGATTTGCAAGTGTAAAACTAGCCATTCTAAACCTCTTAAAAAGGTAATTTGACTAGTGAAATATTTTACCATGTAATCCTTAAGTTTGGTCAGCTTCACATAAATGAAGACAGTATTACTACTAGCCATCATCTCTAGAAATGGGTAGGTTCAGAGTACATGCATGTCCCCATAAAGCATGGTAGCAAAGAACACAAATTCCTAACCTGTTTTTCAGTGGCTTCTGCATTCTACTGTTCCCCTCTCCCCTACTGTCTCATTAGGGAACTGTAATACAATAGTCTCAAGTGCATCTCCAAATTGCATTTCTGCATATTCATTTTACTATATTAAGGAAGTGAGATGGGATGTCAAGTACAGTTTAGTCACCAATGATGAAATAAACTACGATGTCACTTCCTTAAAAGCCTCAAATCTATAACCTGGTAAATGAAAAGCTTTCATCTGAAATAAGAGCTAATCACTGAAGCAGTAATTCTGCTCTGTGACAGCATCTCCAATAACAGTTACTTTGCCATTTGAAGTTCCACAACAGATGACCACAAAACACACATTTGCTCTCCCCTCACCGGGATCTGCTGAGGATTTCAGAGTGTACAGTAATTCAGGTAAGAACAACATGATGACATCTACCTCTTCTCAGCGAGTAGTAGGTAACAGAATTCATACTTTGGAGATGCTATGACACATCTGTACTACTAAAAAGCCTAAAACCTCAGAAGTTTAGTTGACACCCGCTGGAACACACAACATGGCCAAAACAAATTAGACAGGTGAGTATTCATGTGGATTTTTTTGCCTAATTTTCTAAACAAATGGGACTTGTACAATAAATATTTCTCTCAGTCTTCTGCCATTACTTGCTCATCTCTGACAATTTCAAACAAACACAAAAGCAGAAATAAGAGTCTAGTACGAACAGAAGTCCCTAAAGTTATTAATTTGTTCTGACATAGCCAAGAAGTGTAAGATTTCTTGCCTCTGCTCTGCCAGACAACTTTGTGTGAGTATAATTTCAAAGTGGACATTACACAAACTGTTCCTCATTCAGACAGCAGAACACTAAGAAAGAGACACTGGGAATAGGGAAGAAAAATTATGTTATAAGCCGGAAGCACTACATTTCAAAGATATGCTCTTAGGAAACTAGGCTCTAATACTCCTGCCTATCACATGGCAGATTCCTTGAAGTGCTTAGAAGTCCTTAAAGCCACAAATAGCAAACAGCTCAGTCTCAGATTCTACTACAGCACTCACTTCTGTGATTCAAAACATATAGAAACAAGTAGTAATCATAAGCCAAATAAAAGCAGAACCCAACAGCCTAAAGTGACTTGCCAGAAATTTATCCTACACAGAAGATTTACAAAAACTGAACCTTTTGAAGTGCGAGTAGTATGATCATGCACATTGATTGCACATAAACATGCCAATCAAAGATGAAGCACATGAACCTCAGGACTGCTATCAACAATCATTCCTGCATGTGAAGCTTGTAGGACACATTAGCTGATATGAGAAGTACCCAAACATTGGTCTGAGCTTTCCAAGTCTCAGAGATTCTTCATTAATCTCAATTCATTTTTTACTGCACATCTCCCAAGACCTCATTTTTATTATGCTAATGCTCCACAGTCTCTTTCTTACAGTAAGAATACAAGCATATAAAGCTATTTTCCACTTTTCTTTTTTTTTTTTTCAAACCAACATTAGAATGACAGGCAGAAGCAGGAAGTACCTCCATTAAGGCAGATGTCAGAGCTAGCTTAGTTTGAATTAAGCAATACGAGGGAGTGGCAGGTAATACTAGTTGGAGATCCCCTTCTGCAGAGACACAGCTGCTGCCAGATATGCTGGTGAAGGAGGTTTGGCCAGATTCAGCATGTTAGAGAGGCTGCCAAGGGTCCTTCGATCCTTGGACTATTAAGCTACTACCTTTTTTTATTATTACTACCACTATTGCTTTTTTTTTCCCCCCTCACCCCCCAACTCACAAAGGCACCCGTGCTATTAACAAAGGAGCAAATCAAGAGTGAGGAGAAAACTCCAGGAGCAAAGAAGGACATGGGACCCCAGGTGACATTTGTGCTCTTTCAGGCGAAGGGAAAAAAACGGCTTGTGGAGATACATCCTGCAAGTTAACAACTCACTGCAGGACTGGCACTGCAGGCAGTGTTTTAATTGTTACGGCCACAAGGACCCCTGAGAAATAAGGTCTGCTAAGTTAGAGATGTGATCCACTTGAGAAAGTGGGTTAGAAACATTCTTATGCAATCTGACAAAGTACTGACAAGTACTTTAAATGAGAGGTCTATCAGGGAATGGTGACAGAAGCTTGCAGGTAAGGGAGGGAATAGAGATTCAGACATGTTAAGTACATGGGTCAGGTTGGTGGGAAGAAGTGAGAACTTGGCAAGAATAAAACATGTCAAAAGGGGAACCACCTCGAGAACCCCACCACAGAACTAAGACACCAATGTAACTGAGACCTGACTGGAGCTTTGCCACAGATGCATACAAGCTTTTTAAGAAAGCCAGGAAGGAAAGAACAGCTGGTGAATTGCTCTATACCTGACAGAGCAGCTGGAACACAGAAAGCTGTTCAACAGGACAGACAACAGGCTGGTTAGGAGCTTATGGGTCAGGGTTACAGAGGAGGTCTGTATGGGCAACATCACAGTCCAAGTTTGTTACACATCATCTGATCAGGATAAGAAAGCAGATGAAGTCTATTTCAGCAGTTCCAGAAAGTTTCTAAAAATCAGAGACTGGTTATGGTGGGACACTTTAACCTCCCTGACACCTACTGTAAAGACAACACAGCAGGACACAAACAATCTAGGACACTTCTGGAAGATTTCACAGTAAAACAGACACAAAATGGGTCAACCCATTTGATACTTTCTTGAATTTGCTTTCAACAAAAAGGGAAAAAAAGAAAAAAAAAAACCTTGCTAGGCATGGGATCAACAGCAGCCTTAACTGTAGTGACCATGAAATAGTGGAAGTTTAAAATCCATGAGTGAGGAACGCACATCCAGTACAGACCCTGTACTTCAGAAGCTAGAATTCTGAGGGACCCAGTTCTGAAAGGCAATACAGCTCAAGAAAGCTAACAGGTACTTAAGAACAACTGCTTCTAACTACACAAAAAAGTACATCCCAACACTTGGGAAAATAAGCAGATCAATCAGCAGCTTGGCCTAAGGAGGAAGAAACAAGAACATTCTACCAAGGGAGGAATACAGAAATGCTGCTCAGGCATGCAGCATCCCTGTTAGGGATGTCAAAACACAACTAAAGCTGAAGGGTCTTCAGTGCAATGTGAAAAGCTTCTACTAGCACATGAGCAGTAAAGAATCAAAAAAGGAAAACAGGACAGGCAATTTAGTGACCGCTGACACAGACAAGACTGAAGTACTCCGTGTGGACTCTGCTTGATGCAGAAGGTTGGATGACCAAGGTCACATCCATCACAGTTCTGTAATAGTATTAAAGATCTATATGAAGCTGATGCTCATAGTGAGAAGATGACATGTTCTCCAAGCTTTCCCAAGCCTCACCTCCTTCCTGAAATTAGGAAGATGAAATTTTTTTAACTCCCCTAGTAAGCTCCTCAGAACATGAGTGGATCAGCTGTGGCATCTTACTGCTACTACATGGCAGGCAGATATTTTATCAAGCTGACTGAAGATCTGTATTTGTTTTGGTTGGCAGGGTTTCACGGATAAAATTTCACACCGAAGATGAGAGTTCCTCGAGTCAGTTATCCTGCTTATTCAAAGATATTTAGCATTAAAATATCTAATTTTTAATTGCAGCAAACAAATCACTGCAAAGCTGAGACTCAGAAGCATACAATAGATTTTAAAAAACCAACTGAAAACAATTAACATAGTGCAATTGGTCCAAATGTATGTATATTGTTCTCCAACTATTTTGCAAAGAGAACATGTGCCATATGCAGCTGAGGCAAGCAGAAGAATGAACCTTTGTGACTAGGTGAGAAGTGACAAGGTACTATTCCTCAATGCAGGATAGTAAGTGTTATCCCTTATAAAAGTTTATATTAGAAGAAAGTAAGAGCCCAATAGACCTTGTGGATTTGGAACATTCATATTTAATGTGGAATAAATACCCTTAACTCCAGGAAATTGACCCTAAAGAGCATTGCAAACTACATCTGCATCACTGAACAGGTTTTTCATGTGATTTCTGAAGGGGTGCAAGCCAGCATAGAGAGCATCTTTAGAGAAGCTGTATTTCCTTCTGAATATCCAGACATACCTCCAAGTGGAACACTGCTCAGCAAACTGCATTATTAATATTTTTAAAAATAATCTAGGGAAATGGAAATGTTTGATAGAATTTGATGGAAACTGCTTCACTAGAAAACCATTTCCATCAAATTCTATCAAACATTTCAATTTATACTAGATAAAAGAATCTTCAACACAGAAAGCAGGCAAAAAATTAAAACGGAGCAAAGCTTTCTGCATTCCAGCACAGATACAAGCCAAGCTGTGATATATACTAACAAATAGCAGAAAGTAAATTTTCACAAGGTGAATTACTGATGCGTTTAGTGTTTTCTTATTTAAATAAAAAAAGTTACAAGTTCAGGATACACTGAAATACTGGATTGCTGGTTTACACAAATTTAAGTGTAAATTTAAACTTAGCATGAACATTTCTGACATCAGATAGTGCTTTTACAGAAGCATTACATAACCCAATTGACACAGGCCCTCCCTAAATGGGCAACAGGGGAAGAACACAGCCAGCTGGAACAGCAGCAAGTATGGCAGCTGGCTGACACACACCAAGGGGCAGGAGTAGCAGAGATGCACCTTTAAGGTAGGACTGCTGCCTGGTTCAAACTGATGCCTGAAATGGCAATCATTAAGAAGCACAACTGCAAAGAGGCACAGACTGCTTCTGCATGGGGTAAGAGTGGAGTTCAAAGATGTTGCTGTACTTAAAGCCATACATGATTCGTCTGCATTTGCACAGTACTTCAACTTTACTAGCAAGCTCTCTAAAAACCATCTTGTTTGCCAATATCTGCTTGTAAACAAGGAATGGCTACAAATACATAAATGCTTTTCTTCAACAAATGAGGCATTAAGAATTAAATAACAATGACAACCAGAAATGCATGTGAGTGCTTTAAGAGATGCAAGCTATAAAATTGACTCATGAGACACTTCAGCTTAGACTCTACCTTCAAACACAGATTACAGATGTACCTGTGACCAAATCTTTTCACTTGACAGACTTCAGTCTCAAGAACCACCTCCCCACCATCTCCATTTTAATTATTAATATGCCTCACATCCACAGTTTTCAGCTGCTTTTTTCAGCTAGTGCTAATGATATTATATAAAGCAAAATTCCTCAATGCACCCCTTTCCCATCTCCACTCAGAAGTTCTACATCTTATTTCAAAACCACATTTCTGAAATAAGGCCCTGTAGAACTGAGGGAGTCAACTTAAACTTACACCCTTGACAAGCAGGGAGTACACACCAAGGTAGGTACACACTGAGGAGTGCCCAGCTG
The DNA here is from genome assembly GCA_009769605.1 of Bucorvus abyssinicus. Taxonomy (NCBI): domain Eukaryota; kingdom Metazoa; phylum Chordata; class Aves; order Bucerotiformes; family Bucorvidae; genus Bucorvus; species Bucorvus abyssinicus. The sequence goes on along the minus strand of CM020030.1, from coordinate 12,866,551 downwards.
AGGTAGACTTCCCAGTGTTTACTGGCACATTCTAAGACAATCATACGCCTTCTTCAAGGCTAAAATCCTCACCATATCACAGTCTTCTTCTGCTTTCTCACTACGCAAAACTTCAGTATCCCCAAGTGTTGCCAAAACAAGACTGGGAGGTAGGGTGATGCTAATGAAGTAACTGGATTAAAAGGTGTCTTTACAAAAATAAAGGAAAAAGAATATTTGACATTACTCAATTTTAGTGCACCCAGGAACTGAGTCATATCAGCACAGCCAAGATGGCCACAAGCTGCAGAGTTTTCCTTACGCTGTTTTGCCACAGTTTATCATAACTGACTGCACCACAAACTGAATCCTAGCTTTACCAGTGAGGGCCCAAAGGCCAAAAAAGCCTAGCCTTGGATTTGGATTCTCACAATTTCCAGCATCTTATCTCCAACAGCAAGAACAAGGCCCCATTACAGTCATAGCTTTCAGGAACTTGGGCCCAAAACGCGATGAAGTTTCGGTGCGTTCAAATTTCCATGCGTCATAAATCCAAGAACTTCTGGCAAGCATCACCATACTGCAAAAGATCCTGACAACATCGTGTCCCTGGTCCTGATGAGGTCGATCACAGATTAAGGTTATTAACCCCACTTCGGTTTCTGTAGAAGTTATATCAGGCTTCAAAAATTCAGGCTGAGCAATGTCAGGGGACAGAGAGTGAAGAAAGTCGATTCCAGTTTTTCAAACAGCTCTAGCCATTTTCTCAACTTCAATATTTTTCCATGCGACACACACTCAGAATACCACAAAGAAAGGAGACTAAGGAGTTGTCTTTAACTTAGCAAACGTTAAAGGAACAATGGCAATAAAGAATAAAAGCAGTAGTTTAACAGAAGGATACAAACATTATCTGCCTTCCCTTTAGAAAGCAAATTCAACAGATTTGGGGACTTTTGTTGTGAGAATGAAACTCTGAGATTCTCTTTTACAGCCAAAGTACACAGACGTTCTCATCAGAAGTTTCAAGACAGAATCCAAAATGCATATTTGCTCAATACACCTCCTATTAATTTAGTCAGGCACCTAGGTTCTGAAGAACTCTTGAGCTTCACAGCAACCTCACCAGAGATAAGAATAAGCAAGAGATGAGGGAAACGAACATACAAGCAACAAGCAGTGAACTACCGAAAGCTAGATAATCATGCAGCAGTGAATAAAACAGGAAAACAAAAAAATGGCACAGCATTACTGCACCTGAAGCTACAGTGGATATATATCCAAAGAGCAGGTTTGGTTTTAGTATGTAATAATTTTAATACTCTGCAGAGAATTCAGATTTTTTAGGATAATTCACTGCTGATAAAGGCAAATTGCAAAGCTTGTTCTAACAAAGAAAGTACTGTCCTACTAATATCCAAAGTGTTAAACAGTTAATGTTTAATATGCACCACAGACCACATTTTTCTCATGCTTGACACACTAACTGTGGCTATCATATAATGCTAAAGTACATATTTCATAGAAAAGCACAGTTAAAAGTAATGAAAAGAAAAAAACCCCACACCATCTTAGCAAAAGCATCAAGCACTTCTACATCTAACATTTTCAAAGCTATTGACATTAACATAGTATATATCCCTCTGTTTAAACCTCAAAAAGGCCAAATCTGAAAAGGTTAGAGAGAAGATAAAAATTTGCCTCTCTGTACTAGCCTAGGTCCACCAGGCAGAACACTGATTAATCCCTGAAGACAGAGATTTAACATTCAGAAGATGTTCACACTTGGATTTCATACCTCTCAGGATAGTGCGCTCTAAGCTAATCAGACAGGGATCTTAGTGAAGCCCTTCTACTATGCAGAAACAGTTTATGGAGCTATAGAAAGTAAAGACAACCCAGGAAAAAAAGCCCTCAACTGGAACAGACATCTGACTCCCAGACCTTGCTCCAAACCCTGTCTCTTCCTTCTGAGTCCACTTAGTCCCAGACTAAACATAAAAATAGTTCAGGAAATTAAATCTACAAAGCAGTTTCTGAAGAGAAGAACTTGAGCTTTATATGGGCATTTAGTGTTAGTAGAGGCAAGATTTTAAATTTATCTCAAATACTTTACCAATAGCATGACGAAGCTGAGAGTCCAAACTCCTAGAGCTCTGGTCTGGTTAAGTTTTCTGGACACAGTCTTCCACAGGTGGTGCAGCTAAAAGGTGCATAGAGGAAGGTTCTGCCATATGCCACAAAGAGAAGGCTGATGAAACAGCAGAAGCACTTAAAGGAAAACACTGAAAAAAACCCTGCATGTCAGAATAAGTCTGGCAAAGTTCTATCACCTGGATAATGGACTCTGCTGCTGCTGAGTCTCAAAACAGTAGGTTTGTATTTCCAAACTTCACCACTTACGAGCAACTGGGTGGTGGAGGAAGCACCACTTTTCTGAGGCACATTTACTGGGCAAAGTCTCCCAGTTGTACTTACCCCTACAGTAACCAGTGCAACATCACTTCTTCAAATCATGGATTTACTTTCTCCCTGCCTATTTCTGACTTTTCTTTTTTCATTTGCTTCCACAATTAAAGGACTCTACTACTAAGTCTTACATTCCTTTCTACTGTCTGATCCCCTGACTCAGAAGAAACATGGTTTTCAGCAGCCACTGAAATCTGACTGGTTCAAAAAAAAAAAAAAAAAAAAAAGAATTTTTGCCACTCTAAGCTCTAATTTCTGCAGAACAGCTCAAAAAGACCCATTCCCCTTCAGAATACCACAAACACCACCTTAAGGCGATCTGCTTTGAACATAAGCCAAAGCTGAAGCAAACCTGCATTGGTGTAACCTGAAAAAGCTGACAAAAATACATCAATTTAGCAATAACCAGTAAATTACTGAGTACCTACCATTTTGTCAAATGACAAAACTAAAAACAACAGGAAAGCAGCTAAGCATACTTCTTCAGAACAGAAAAAACAAAAAAGTTCTTTCAGTCTGGATGCCTTCAGACACCATTAAATGAATAACTAGCTCTAATTCACATAGTGTTGCATACCCATTCCCAGTTTAAAACATACTGCACAATTAAGTTAAAGTTACTCATCCTCCTAATCTAATAAAAAATTTCTTAAGACTCATATAAGTAGAACTACAAATAACCCCAACCCTGCAAATACATAGCATGAGCTTAATACCATTCCCAACTGCAATTCACTGAGATCAGCTGGAATACTTATGCAACTAAGACGACCTGAAAATCACAGGCTAAAGCTTTGCTTTTGCTTTATTTTCTTCCCCACAACTTTTGCTTCTTCTCTGACATTCCCTTTGCCTTCAGATTCTATCCAACATCCCCTTCCTTCTACAGCTGTCCTTGTGCTCCTTACTTGTTCAGCACATTCTTGAAGCTTTTTTGTTGCTAAACCCAAAGTCACCAGCCAAGTATCCTAGCAACTGCAGCAGTTGATGACCTTACTTGAGAGGGACGTGCTTATCAAGTTGAGAGAGGGAGCATTTGTGTCTCATTACTGAAGGAAAGGATACGCTTTTAGGGGAGGGCAAAATAAAGGGGGAGGGGATATTGTAGGAAAAATTTGGATTAATCTTTAATTTTAAGTACAGGAGTACTGTTTAGCCCAGTGTGTACAGAAGATCTCTACACATTCTGAGTTTTAATGCTTGGTCATATTTAAATGATCCAGCATTACCTATTTCAACGTGCAATATTAAGGGAAAGACAACTAGAATACTTTGGATTTGCTGAGGTCCTGCCCTCTCAATCTTGGGACTGATCCCATCACCTCCGTTTACACCAGTATAACGTTTTATGCAAAAAGGGAGAAACCCAGAACAAAGAATTGAGCAAAGACTCTGCTAAAAACTAACACTGCAAAGGAGGTTTTGCTTTCTCTCTCCTGTTGGGGCTCTCCAAACACAGGTCACCCAAGCAGAAGGTACATGGTGCAAGCACAAAGCCAGAGACAGAAAAGCTGTGAGGCTACCCTAACCTTGACAGGGGTTTGCTTACACTGCCAGGGAGCCCCACCCAGAGAGCAATTTCACATTACACTTAGACCAGCCACGCTACTGCCAGCCCTCCGAGCAACCACAAAGTGGTTTGAATTGGTGAACTCACCCAACAGGAAAACAACATACAAAATAAAACTTGTTTTTTGGGAGTATCAGCTGAATGCACAAACGCAGCAGCTGCGTGACGCTGTGCTGACACAAGAGAAGGAAGAAGGAAGCCAACACCACGGCAGGAGGTAGCAACAACTTTGATCGACACATGAAGTTACACCAGATGTAACTGCATCACATCTGTAACATGACTATGTGTAACGTGAAACTGTACCCTCAGACTGCACTTAAGAACCATTAAGGAACCTCCTAGAAATAGTATTAAGAAGTGTAAAATGAAATGAGGGCCAACCATTACAAAGACTTTTCTCAGCCAAAGCAAAAAAAAAATAAATAAATCGGAACCCAAATCCTGACACAACTCACACAAAAGCCTGCTGCTCCTCTACCAAGTTCACATCAACTGCACAGGTTGTTTTTTTGCTTTTAGCCCTGTAAGTCACTTGTTTTCCCACTACAAACTGATATTGAAGGCTTATACAGTCACTAAACAATCAAGTCACATGATTCGATATTTTTCCTGCCAATTTGATGGCATTTAAAAGGAAACTGGATGAAGCAGCTCTTTTGCAGTGTGACTGCGTTAGGCACATCTGTCAGTCGATGCATCAGGGAGTTAAGCACAATCAAACACTTAACTGAGCAGCCATATTATTTTCACTTGAGTAAAGGGGTTTTAGCTCTTCCGAGCTAGTGAACAAGCAATGCTTTTTCCTAGCTCGTGCAAGTTTTGCCTTCAGATCGAAAATTATTTCATTCAGTAGCACCAAGTTGGGTTTTTTGCTTTTGGGTTGCTTTGTTGTTGCTGGATTTTTTTAAAATAAAAAGGTGAATCATCACAATAACAGGTTGAAGTGCCTGTCTACCCACTTTTGCTTCCCTCCCTGCCACCTGCCATGTAAGAAACAATCAGAAAGGAATAAGCCCAAAGAATTAGAATACCCACAAAGTTAACCAGTCATTTTAAAATTTAGGGAGGCTTTAAAATAGATACACCCACATTATTTTTACATGCCTTAAAACAACCAAGACACAACAGCGAGATTAACAACTGTTAATACAACTAGAAGGAAGTTCTGAAAATACAGGATCAATGAATATATCAAATTTCAATTCCCTATACAAACTTACTCTGCACAAGTTAAAACAGTTCTGAATTTACAAATATTTATCCTTCCTTCTGTTCGCACCAAGTATTTCTTGTTGATTAATCATCTTTCAACATACTAAGTGTAGGTATTAACTATAGGGCATGAAAAACATCTATTAAAAGAAAGTAGTAGCCAGTGGAACTCCAAAACTTATGAACATCAAGTACCTCAGATGCTTCTTAACAGTAGCTAAAGGACACCACAGCACTGGTGAGTGGCTCCAGCCAAAGCTCCAAATCTTGCCTCTCTATCACATCATGATTTTGAATATATGATCCAAGTAGGTGACAAAAAAAAAAACACCAAACCAAATGCCCAACAATAGTATACTCCACCCATGTGGGTCTGAGGTTCCAGCTGACTCTCTTTTGTTACAGCTTGGACTCAATCACATTCAGTTGGATCAGGAAAATGAACAATATAAAACTCACCTTACAAAAATTTAGTATTTTTCTGACTTTGAAACTCCCTGAATTGGTTTGCCATGGAGCCAGATGAATGCCAGGTACAGCATGAAATGGGATACAAAAATAATCTTTGACGTAACATCTAGTCATTCAACCAATTGCCTGATTTAGCGACGTAGTCAGACTCTCCAACTAAGTTCTTCCCAGGCCAAGGTTATACAGACCTTTCTCTCCTATGGGAAAATATTGACCAAGCAGTATAGGTTTTCCTTCTAATCTCTTCTGCCATCCTTCTGTCACTCATTCCTGCCTTGTACCACCACAAGTTGTTGACAAAACTCCTTCCTGTTTCAAATCATGCGATCTGACTGGTTAAAGAAATTTATGAAAGTTTTAAGCAGCCTCAACAAAGACCCATTCACCACACGCTCTTGCAGTCAAGGAAACGACCAGCAAGGATGCAAGGGCTGGTTATGTTCAAGCTGCCACCAAAGCAGGTTTCCACAGAACTAATAGCTTCACTGCCACCTACTCCCCTGGCAACAGGCTGAAGTGGCTCTTCTTATAATCATTGCCTGAAAGATGCGAACTAGTAAAAAGAAAGAAAGGAGGGAAAAAAAATAAGAGCAACTAAATGATGAAATTGGAAGAGCATTCTTACAAGCTGGTGAGCCACATAATTGTTGAAATTTCGCCTTATCTTTCATGTTTCACACAGCATCTAAAAGCTCCATGAAATGAACCAGAAGTTGCAATAAGAGCAAAAAGAGAATCCCTGCCATTAAAAGCTTATGAAAGCATGCAAGCAGAAAATCATTAAATTAGTTAGGAAGTATGATGAAAAAATATTGGCCGCAGAAACAAGTTCCCTAGTCTGTACAAATCTCTGCGGGCACTGTAGTAAATGACTTTTAGAACTGAGGCAGATTCAAAGATATTTACAAGGAACTTCTTGAAACATGAATGGAATCAGTAGCAAAGCCTACAAGTGCTCACATGATAATGTGGTTTTTTTAAGCAGCAATGGAAGCTAAACCAGCCATTTAGGAGTAGTAGTTTCATCTCTATATTAAGCAGACTCGGCTTGGAATGAGGCTGTGACAAGAACTGGATGTGAAGACAGGCAGGAAGCTCAAGTTTGATGCAACACAGGGTAAGTCGGCATGGGAGGGGGGAGCAGTCAGGAGACCAAAGTGACAGGCTATAATAATCTCTGCAGCAGCATTCTGAATGCATGAAATACCTTCTGATAGACACAGATTAGTTAAGGCAAAATTATAAATTCAAATCTCATGGTAGATGTCACTGCAGTAACTAGTTGATTAAGTCATCCCTAGTTAGTGTTTTTCATACTTCTTGAAACACTAGTACCCGGGGAACCTAGGAAAGGTTTGTCCTTAACTTCAGGTCATTTTTCATGCCCATGGACGCTTAAGAACTTGAATCCTGCAACTTGTCACAATTATTCTGGAATGGCTGAAGCCTACCAGGCTTAGCCATTAAGAGACTGGGATAGGAATGATCATTTAACTCCTGTGGTAGTCAAATTTCTCTTAATTTAAGCTTCTGAAAGATCTTGTTGCATGCATAAAAACATGAACAGGCTTAAGTTCCTTACTATACACTTTTGACAAAGCATACTAGTCACCAAAAGCTGACTTTCCATGACTGCATTAGGTTCTGCTCCTGCATGAATACTACTGGAAATAATTTTGCAACTTTTACAAAAGAGCAATAACCACAGACTTTTCTCAAAGCTTACCTGAACTTTGTTTTTATTTAAAGTTTAACATTCTATTAAGCAAGCATCACACATTGCAGAATTTCAATATAGTACAAAATTACCTCCTACTATTGTAAAAAGAACAAAAAAAGAAACCAAAAAAAACCACCACAAGAGCCGCGATAAGATGTATCACTACAAACTGAAGAAATTCCTGCCTAGTTATTGATCTTAAAACTCTACTCAAACTCCTCAATTTGAGCATTTATGACCATTTCAGTGCCTCAGTGTGAGCATTTCTGTGCACAGCATTACTATTTTGTGTAACCTATCTTCTGAAGGCTAAATGGATCCCCACATATGTAATCACTTTTTTGTACCTATACAAAGATAGATACTAATCTGCCTATGCTAACATTTAATAATTATTGGAAATTTGTGTTCTGCCATTACACATTGTTAAAAGTTTAACAGACATAAGTCACCATCTTATTTGTTAAACCAGGATCGTAAGTTAGGCACCTACATTTATTCTCAGTCTCCTAAAACGGCATACAAACTTTAATATGCTCCAAGTGGAACAAGATTATTTCCCTAACACTGTACAGCCAGGAAAAAGTTACCAGTATGTCAGACCCCCTGATGTCACAGCAGAGGCAAATATGTGCTCAGTGCCATTGACAATGAGAAACAACAGACTTATTAGCTCTTGAGATGACCAGACATTCTAAAAAGCTTAGAATTAATAAAAACCCCAAACCATACACCAGCTTTCACATCCATAAGATCTAGCAAAATGATCTGCCAGCACTTAACATCACGACTGAGCTTTCCTCTCAAACCAGAATTTTGTACTGCCTTTGGGAAAACAGTTTAATTAATCAGTTATCTCAAAATATTTCAAGATCTGAAGAGGTATATGATTTCTGTTACCCTAGCTCAGGATTTGTTGACAACAGCTATATAAAGTTCATTTAAGTTAAGCAGAATTTGCACATTTTGGGAATCCCCAGCTACTTAAAGTGACTGATCACGTGCAACTACAGTATGTACCAACAGACTCTTCAAATAGCCATTAAGTTCTCCCTCACCACAGACCTGGAGCATAGTTTTCTATTTTTAGATAGAAAAGAATTAGCACAATTAGAAGAGCTGTTAAGAGGACAGAAATAGCCATCCAAATGTACATTCATACCAGAAGTCTGCAGGACAACAGAAGGCTGAATTTCATTATGTGAACCCATTTTGTGGTCACCTTCCAGAAGCACCAATGCAAGAAGAAACTGCCTCATTTATCAGCTGCACAGCCATGTAAAACTGAGGCAGTGACTTGAATTAATTCATTATTAATTACAAAGATAGAGCAGAAAAGAATTGTTCTTCCCTAGTAGCCTGAAATGCTCAAGGATGAACTCTTCCCTTCCTGCAAGTGAAAAGGAAGTTCCCAATTTGGTTATTTATGACTGTGAAATTGACCTTAACAGAGGAATCAAACCCCAGAGCAGGGTTCAGGGGCAGCTTGAAATTGGACACTTTCCTATTTCAACATAGGATGGTACAGCCCTGTCACCTGCTGAAGGTGTATTTTGTACAGTCAATATAAGCCTCCTTATTTATATGAAATCATAAATTTCATTATAGGAAATCAGATATTTTGAATCCTCTACTTTTACTAAAACAAGGAAAATAAGGCTTACAGATGGGAGAAAAAAAACAAAAGCTGTTATAATAGCATATAGCACAAGCCTTAAAATAACACAACAAATTATTCCAGTACCACAAACCCAAGTAAAGACTTCAGCATCTTGACAATCCTCCACTGACAACAGCTTTCACTCAACTGCACAGAAATTAGCTTCCTGTAAGTTTGGTCCATATGGAGAACAGCAACTTACTGACATCTTTTCTTCGGTAAAGGAAGAAATGTCTATCTATCTGGAACACAGGCCCAGAAATATTAACTCAGTCTCATGGGGAAAAACCACAAATAAGCTCAAAGGATGTATCAGTTCCTATGATATACAGATTATTAAATTATTTCCTTCAGCAGACTGTGAAAAGTATGTGCCTTTCAGAGTACTGTCATCCAAATGCTCCTAAATATTCCTAATCAAAGATATTCCTAGAGTATTCCTAACAAACACAGAAAGATAGTACTTTCTTTATGAAGTCATCCAATTTCACAGTGAGGTCTGAAGACATCTGTATGCTTCAGTGGAGCTAAAGTGTAAAATTCTTTTCTGGTTTTGCATTTCCTTATATATTAATTATCACAGCCTTTGAAATCTTAGCAGTGAACCAGCTTGTTTGCAGTACATATAATTCTACTCACAACAAGCTTTTTTCACAGCTTTAGTTAAACGAAGTGTTTCGATAGAAATCTTAATCCCTAACCCTGTCAACTACATACTATAGTAACTCACAGTTCTTACAAAGCATCTATCTTGTTGCTAACTCTGCTTAAAGAAACAGAGTTAATGCAGAACTACCGATATCCTTTCATGCAGATCAAAGCTCACATTCCATCACAGACACAAATTTTGATCCCGTGAGTAACTTCCCAAAAACAGCAGTGACATCAACAGAGGCATTAACATTTGAACAGGAAACAAAAACTGGCCTCCTGACACCACTGATACACATTTTGCTGTGAACCTGAACCTCCATAGGTGTTTTGTCATCTTTTGTAGCTCCACATGTTTGGTTCAACTCTGTTGGAAATATTTTTTTTTTTTCAGGTAAGTTTAGGAAACATTAACATGGCACTCCAACTAAGTTCATTACAGGAACACAGTAACATCTAATGTTTGAGATGATTAAAACATTTGCCTACTTTTTAGTAAACCAGGCACGTTTGGTTTGAGCTTTTATTGTTTCTTCCTCTTCTCCTTCCCCTCCACCTTTTTTTTGTTGTTGTTTTGCTGTTGATGGAGAATATCTACTCCTTTGTTTTGCCTCAGCAAGAAAAACAAACGAGGTACGAAGACCCATCTAATTCAACTCCTCTCCCCACGCTCAAATTCCCTCATGTTTTCTCCAGAGTTCAATCATGGCCATTGAGGCTATGGACAACCGGGCTGTGAGGGCTCTACAGAACCCTCTCTCTCAAAACAGGACCAGCCTTTCAGTTAAATCCAGATACTAAAGAGGTCTTACACATGCTGGGCTGGGTTTCGCATTTTCTCTCTCCTTTTCACATCGGTTTTCACGTGTGGCGCTCACTCGGCGGCACGCCAGCAGCGGGGGTCGCTCCAACCGCCGTCCTGCCATCCCTCCCCAGCCCCGCACGCCGCTCGCCCCGCCGGCCCGGGAAGCGGGGCGCACCCAGAGGCGGGACGCTGGGAGCGACACCGGGCGGGCACCACCCCAGCGCACCGCCGCCGGGGGCGGCGCGGAAAGCCCATCATGCCCAGACCCCGCCGCCGCCCGAGGGAAAAGGCGCGCCACGGGCAGCACGCGGAGCGCACAGCGGGGCGACTCGTCCCCAGCCACGCCGAGAGCTGCCCGGGCGGGAGGCGAGCAGGGGGGAGGCGGAGAGAGACAAACCGCAGCAGCGGCGCTGGTGGCCGCCCTGCCGGCGGGCGGCGAACAAAGCCCAGGTCGGCCCTACAGCGCGCCCCTGCCGCCAGCGCCCGCCCGGGCACCGCGCCTCAGGCGCCGCTACCCGGCCGCAGGCGGGCAGGGTCGGGGCGGCGACCCTCGCCCGAGAGAGGGGCTGGAGAAAAGGGAGCCCCCCACCCAGCCGCCTCTCCCCCTCACACATCCACACACAGGGGCGGGGGTGCTGCAAGGGCGCGGCGGGGAAGGCGACCCCCGGTCACCGGGAGAAAAGCCGGGCGGGCAGCAGCCCCTCGCCCCAACCGCCCTTTCTTCCAAGCCCGACAGAGCCGCCGCCGCCGCCGCCGCCGCCACCACCTCCTCCTTCCCTCCCTCCCTCCCTCTCCTTTCCCTTCGGTCCCCTCCACCTGCGCCCGGCGCCCACCTGCGGAGCAGAGCAGCACAAGGGAGACCACCAGCAGCGGCGGCTGCGGCTCCATGGCGCGGCGGGCAACCAGCACCGGCAGCTCCGTCCCTGCGACTCCCAGCGGGCACCTCCCCCGTCCCACGCGCACCGCCCAGCAGGTGAATCAGTCCAGCCCGTCACTTCCGGCCCGGACCCGCCCCGGCACCCGCCCAGAGGCCGCTCGGAGGCGCCCGCCCCTAGCAACGGCACCTGCCGCCGCCCCCTCCCCGGCCAGGGCCGGTGCGGAGCCCGTCGGGGCCGCCCGCCGTTCCGGGAGCGGCAACACGTGGCTGCACACCTCGGCGAGGGGCGTCCCCGCCCTCCGCCGGGCTGGGCGGGGCACTCTGCGCCTCGCCTGCCCCGCCGCACCGGGCCCGCCGCTAGAAATGAAGGCTGGCTGTGACGGCTGAAGTGACGCCCGGGGTACTGAGAGCGTGGTGCGGGCGGGCTGCAGTGGCCGTCATCGCCCTGAACGCAGGGCACTGCTCCGTCGGTAGTTCTGGCCCTTGCTGTTAGTGCGAGCACCAAGAAGCCTTGCCTTAACCAGTCCCCATAGCAACGCTCTCGTCCTTTCCTTATGTGGAGCGCACGTCTTTTGACTGAAAGATCTGGATTTGAAGAAAACTAGCAAGACAAAAAGAAGATAAGACCGTCTGCGAAAGGGTACGGGCTTTCTTCTACAGTGTAACACATGGTAACGCATGATGCCCAAAATGGCAGCCACGGCCGATTCTGGAAAAACACGGCTTGTACGCCGCTTACAGCAAAGCCATCAGTTCATTTGTGGGAAGATAAAGCAGACTTGATGAGGTTTATTTGCCACGATTGAGTGCCTTCTCAATGAATTTATTGCTGTGCAGGTATTGCCATAAACTGCAACAGCAAAGCTGTTAACTGACACAAATGTGTTTCTATTGCTGTGGTTTATCCTTCTGGAGTAAAAGGATGAGGTGCATTGGTACCATCTCCTTTGTTACGCCCACAGCTCGGTCTGTATTAAGAAAACGTCCCCATAACCAAATATTTACACAAATGCAAAAGCTGTGTAGTCCAGGTTTGGCAGTCCAAACAAATTTTGAAAGGGATTGAATTACTCTTCATTATTTTTCTTCGTTGTCCATAATAACTAAAGTTCAAATACATTTTAATATGATTATGTTCTATGTGTCTGAGATAAGATTTTAAAAAACAAAGCTTTTTCTGCCCTTGTTGAAAACAGTAGATCAAATGGGTAGCCAGTCATAAGGGTATTTTCCCAAACACTGGGCTACAGAGGAGGTGTTTTGCCTTTCATTCAGTAAAGGATCCCCAGTGATGAAATCGGGGCTGTCTCCATTTCTGCCAGAATTTTGGATACACGGATGTGCGCTGACGTTTTTCAAAAGGGTTGGTTGCTCTAAGTAAAGCAGCAGCTTTGACCTGCCAGCTCAGAATTCCTTTCTTGATAAGTTAGGTAAAGGCATTGTCATTTTCCATGAAGGTTCCGATAAGCACCGCTTACATCTCATCAAGACAGGACAATTCACAGTGTCTGTTAGATCTCCTTTCATAAGTAAATCTACGCAGTAAGATGCTGGATAACACACGTAAAACATAGAATTTTAAATCAGGAGATTTCAAGCATTTTTCTTAATGGCGGAACAGAATTGTCTTTCCCTCCTATGAAGGAAAGAAAATATCATTCCTGTAATATGAAGCTGAAGGAACTGGAATCTCAAAAAAGGGATATGAAGATTTTGTTTTCCTCTGTTGTTTTATACGTGCTGCAGACTTGTGCTTTAAGGGGTAATCTTGAGTGGAGGATCCTCGGCTGACTGGATGAGTGAGGTTTGCTGCTGTACATCCGCTTGTGTCAACACAGAAATTATATACCATGGAAAGTATAATGAGGCAATCACAGCCTTTACAGAAAAGGAAAATGATTCATCATTAGAATGGGGATGCTCACCCTTCTGTGAAATAAATCCTAGCTAGTAATTACAATAAATACCATGCTGCATTTAGGAAACAGGAGGTCCACACTTTGTCTAGCCTACACAGACCTATTCTTGATCTCATTTACATCAAAAGCAACACTGATGCAATCATGTTCACACTCCCAAACATTGCTCATGCTCCCAAAAGTTAAGAGGACATCAGAGTACGATGTTTAAATAATAATTATTTTTTTAAAAGCAAAAAAATCCTCACTTCCCCACTGCAAACGTTGGTCCAGCTAATAAGGCATAAAGCTGCCAGATTTATTAAAGGATGTGACATTCTGTAGATTTTGAGTGGCCTATACTTCCTGGAACACTAAACACAATGAGGGAAAAAGATAACTGTCAAAACGACCACTCACAAAGGAAAAGGTCAGGTTCAAAACTTTTGGAACAGATTTCTACCAGTGCCAGCATTTTGGATCAAGCCCAAAAAAAGGCTCCAGGGTGAAGGCAGAATCCAGTCAACAAGGAATAGATATCAACCACAGCAGAGGCCTGCAGTGCAGACCCACATTTTGCAGATGGGTAATTGTTTATCATTTCCTCTATGAAGAATGCTGGCTCCTGCTCAAGAGTCCTAAGATTTATGTTAAATAGAAAAAATTAATTCATTGTTAGCCTAAATTGATAGATAGCTTGAAATAAAACAGTAAAGTCAATACGGTCTTTTTAAAATTTTTACATATGTTTTTCTACACAAAAAGCACAAATTCAGAAATAATTTTAAAATAAGTTTACAAAATGGTGTGGTGAGACTGTTTGGTATATCCAAAACTAAACTTTTCAGAACCTGAATAAAATAGTTTGCAAGTTTCTGCTACTTGCCTCTAGTTTTTGAAGGGAAAGTATCCACCAATTTCAGCCTCAGGTTGTGAATTATGTGTGTTCCCTGCTTTGCAAAGGCTTCCTTGTCTGCCTGACCTCCCACAAAGTGACATTACTATTGGATTGGGCTTTTCAGGGGAAGGGTGGAAGAATATCCACGTGAAGTTACTCATGGGCTTGACCTACAGAAGTAACGAGAGGAAACCATCCGTACTTGCATTACACAGATCACACAGGACATGACCATTCCATACAAGGAGAACAGGATTATTTTCTGTTGCAGTTTCTGTCCTGTACTGGAGGAGCTGCTGTGGTCAGCTGCTGTGATCCTTAAGTGAAAATTCTCCATAGGTCTGTACAGTTCCTACCATGGATAACAACATGTCTCAAGAAGGGCAAGAGAAAAAAAACAGGGAAGAAAGATAAAGAGAAGGAGCAAATAGTACCCTTGAGACTTTGGGTCTGGATTTCTACTCATAGGAGGGAGTCATTGCATTTTTTCTGGAACACATTTTCTTCTGGATCAGAAAACTCCATCGGTTTACTCTATAATTCAGGCCTGAGAGAGCACGAGGGAGGATGCAGGGATGTTTGGCCAGGAGAGAGGGGATGGGGCAGGAGGCCGGTACCACTTCTGTTCAGCAGTTGTAGGCAGCTGATGTTAGGTGTGAATCCTCCTGGAGGCTGGTCATTTAAACTGGAGGTGCCACAGTCCTGCCCTCCCCCCAGCCTCAATATTCCCACACTGTGCTGGCACTGGACTTCACAACACTATCCGATAAGAGAGTCTGGGAAGCCAGGCTGGCCAAAGATGAGTAACTTCTGTTTTCAGGCAGCTCATCTCCCTGAACTGTTTCCTTGCTTATTTGCCTTTGTGCCAGCTGGTCTAAAGAACCAGGGGGGCAGGGGGGCAGGCAGGGAAAGGGCAGGACTGTGACTCAACTGAGATCAGTTTAAGCTGCTGTGGCACGACATCCAGAGCTGTGAGAAGGGGATGGTCTAGCTTGTGTAACCGTTTTTTCCAAAATAATTTTCGGCATTGCTTATACTGGTGTCTGCGCCCCGGTGAGAGGAACAGGCACTTTCGTACCGCTAAGCTTTTTGGCGCTAGTTGTCCTTATCAACATTAGTTAAACCAGCCCTAGGCAAATCAGGCTAATATGCTGAAAATAGCTGCCAGAGTCAAGAGATAGTCTACATTAAGGTCTCATCAACATGGGGAGAATACAGCAAAGGATTTCAGAAGGCAAAGTTACAGAGCACTAAGTATTTCATACTAAAGCTTTGAGCACAGGCTCTCTCATGTTATGTCCCGACTGGCAGAGCCCAGAGCAGTGTCGAACTCTGGAGACTGGGGAGTGCAGCCTTCCACCTTCCCCATTGGGATGGATCCAGTGAGGTATCACCACAGCCCTCCTCACCTCAGCTTCCACATGGAGAGCACAGGGAGAGCTCCTTGGAGGAGTCACTGGTCTGCTTGTGTGGGGTGACTGGATGACTACATTCTGCCTTTTTCTTCAACAACTTTGAACTGTTTCCAGTTAAGCTTTCATGAGCTTGATGCCTTTTTATAATGATAACTAAATTCAATCCATTACTGGGGAAAATAAGATGAAGTAAAGGAAAAAATTATCCAACAATAGCTGAGGTTTAATTATCTTTAATTCAGATTAATGTTTTTCACAGACTGTCTTGTTCAGAGTTAAAATAGCAGCTTTCACATTTAGCACCTCAATCAAGTGACAGTTGCTATCAGGGTAAAATTCACACCTTGCTCTGCTCCTCTTTTTGGAGAGGTAATTTTTAGCAAAGACGTTTGAAGAGGGCAGCAGTTTACACCTTTCTGTCCCTGTGATATTAAAGCTTAGAAATATAATTTGACTTGAATAATTTTCTTTCAGAGGTTACTTGAATGTTTGCATCATTTAGATGCAGAAACAGCAGAAAGAAGAAACACCAGTCCCCTACTGATGGCAGTTAGAGTTGTCCCAGACTTAAAGCTACGTATTTACGCTGTGAAAGGGAAGCAAAATCTGTGCAATATAGGATAGATTTGGTTTGTTTGAAGTCCAGAAGAGAAGTGCATCGTGTGTCTTTATGAAAATATCAGTGCTACACATCTTTTAGTAGTTATATATTGGAGGGGTTTTTGTATTCAGACTTTCATGGTATATGCACGTGGCAGTTAAAGTGCAATGCCTATTGGCTGGAACGTTAATACAATTGACAATACAGATCTGTCCTGTCGCAAACTATTTTTCTGACCTAATATTACCACAATGACACCTTGATTGAACAAAACTTCCCTTGAGAGGAAAAACAGATGTGATTTCCAGAAGTGATGATGAAGTGCTTCTATAGCAGCTGATCTGAAGATCTACTGTCTCCAAAAGAGGTGACATTCACATTCCTCTCTCCTCTTTTCTCTCTGTCTCTCTCTTTGCATTGAATTTCAGCTGTGACATTTGCTGATGCCTGTAGTATCCAGCAACAGCACATCATAGAAAACACAATCCTAGTCCCCACTTTCAGCTTTGCAGTCACCAGACTTTCCCTTGTGCCAACCTTGATAGAGCTTGATAGCCATCTCACAATTTAGTGATCTAATTTAGCCCACCAGACTGGCAAATAATTACTCCCCTCCACTTTTTAATCAGCTTGGTTTGCCTGCAGAATAGATTACTGGCCATTGCTGGTGCCACAAAGGCAGCACAAGCTAGGAGGAGGTGGAGTTGTGAGAAAGGATTGGAAGAACAGGCCCATGCTTGTAGGTTGTAGCAATAACTAGGTCTTCTCAGCTGCCTCAAGAAATTTGGCTGTTAGAGTGAAATTAGCTGTGTCACGGGGTGGTTGTGTTGAAGCACAACTACACTTGTGAAAAAGTGCTGCATTCCCCCTCCTACAGCTGGTACCTTGTGGAGAGAACTCAGCATTGACACCCAGAATCCAACCAGGGGTTGTATCCCTAACATGGATCTTTGAAATTACTGGCAAAGGCAGCACTTATGTGCTTCCTCACAGGGTTAGCATGGGTTATGCTTGCTTTGTGTTGTATTCTCCAACTGGAGTTGCTCAGCAGTGCCTGGGAGGGGGGGATTCATACATGGCCAGGCTGGAAGTAATAATTAGAGAGGTGAAAGGCCAAGGGAAATATGGAAACAATCCATAAATAAGTGGAAAGGTGTAAAAGCTGGCATCTGTGGATAGAAAGAAGATGTCTGTAGTTTGTTTTTCTAGTCCCAGGAAAGACTCGAACAGGCAAGACTAAGAACAGGATCTACACTTGCAAGGGAGAGAGAGGAGAAACTAATCTGAAGACCAGGAGCATTCATGAGCTAAGATGAGAAGGGGTTTCTCCAACCCTTCAGGGAGTACAGTTGAACTGAAAGATAATCACAGATATGCCAGAAGCAATGGCATTTCATACTTCATTCCAAAATTAAATCAGGTCAGTTTTAATACTGTAGAGCTAGTAGCTGATGGGGGCTTGGACTGCATCCTGAATTTTCAGATTATTTTGTTTCTGCAAGGCATTTATAAATGGTGCTTTAGCACTTACCAGCCTCTTTGGTGTCTGTATCTACCACTTAAGACACCAGTGACATTTTCTGAACTGCTACTCAGCTGCCAGTATCCTACTAGGCAGCCAAGTTTCTCCTGGTTGTCACTGCTGACATTTCCCAGTCACTAGCAAACTGCTCAAAGCCCTTTCCTGAGATGAAATCCCAGGACCTCTGAGGCAAGATGTTCCCTAATCAGGGGAAATTACGCTTTCATACCAAGCTTGAGGCATACGTGTTAAGTGATGTGAGGCCTGTGACCTCAAGCGCACAACCCTGCTATGCGGTATCTCTAGTGACTGCCTTAACAACCCTGTTGCGATACAACCATTAGCCAGTGGAAGAAGCGAGAAGGTGCATTAAGACAGGGGCCAACTGCATGTAACCCTCACTTCATCTGACATTCATTTGCTTATTCTGCTAGTGAGATCAGATCCCACAGGCATGCCCAGACCACTCCTAATGTCTGTGGCCTGCCAGCTCATGTGCCTGAAGGTCTGGGTACAAGCCAATGGTGGATGGAAGAACAGAGTGTCAGCACAAAAGGCAGCGGAAGGAATAAAACAACAGGGCAAAAATAAGAAAGTGCGAGTACAGGATGGGAAAAAAAAGTGTTTATGTGATACTGGCAAACCAGTCTTTGATGCTGATGTAAGGGAGGTGTTCATAGATCTCAAGAACAGGTAGGTAGGTGCCATTTCAGGTCTGTTACCTAGTTATACGGAAATGCATTCAGGAGCTTAAATGCTTGCACTGTACTCCTGGTCCCACACTTCGCCTTTCACTCTCTACCACTGTGAGACACTCTCTGCTCAGCTGGCTGCCTTCTGAAATAATTCTTTTGTAGGTGTCTTATACCCCTCTTCTCCAGGGAAGTCTGGTTTGTTAGCTCAGGGCTGTAAAATCTCCTTTACAGGAATTCAGGTGTTTCAGGGTAACAGCAACAGTTCTTACAGCCAAGCTCTTCAAAGGCATCTCCGTGTTAACTGCTGTTGTTTCCAACAGAATAATTAACACAGAGGATCTGTATGTTGGGGCCCACACTTATAAAGGTTCTGACTGTACTTCCATCAAATACCTGTTGTCACTGTTCATAAGATCATTAAGAATGGCAATTTTCTCCAATTTGTTTGAAGCCTTGTACTGCTTAGACTTTTCACTTAAGGCACCAGCTTCTACTGTCATGAAAACAGAACTTTCAAATATCAGAACCTGTTTGCAGCTGATTGGGAAGAAGACCTGCAGAAATCACAAAAAACCCACAAATAACATTACTCTTTATTTTTTTCAAGAAGCGTTTTGTTTTGTTTTGTTTTGTTTTGTTTTGTTTTGTTTTGTTTTGTTTTGTTTTGTTTTAATGCAGTCCCAGTATTTGGGGGTGTGTGGTGAAGGGTTTGGTAGGCAGTACTTTGTAATAGGGTTTCCTAGCCCTTTCTGAGATGGATGGCACCTCCTGCTCCTCATCATCATTTCCATACACTCCTGCCTCTTCTGCTTAACCTTCAACTTTGCTTCTTCAGGTTCCCGTTGTTAAATTCAATTTTTTCTCAGGTGGACATATATTCAGGATACATTTAACTATGACAATCCCTAAAATCCCTAAATTTTGCCTAGCAGTGCCTAGGACCTTGAGAATGCTGAAATTGCCATTGTTCTAAATTATGCCCTGTTCTAAATTATGCTGTGTATGGAGGGGGTTCTGCACAAGCAGAAGAATGTATATGACTGCCTAAATAGCAAACCATGATTAAAATAGTCCTACCGTGGGTCACATGTTTCTTCCTCTTCCATGATGTTGTCCTCCATTTCCCTTACCTTGGGTGCTGATCTTGTGCCCTCAGAGTAGGGGAAGCTGACTGATACATTGGCAAGAGCAACATAAACTCCCTCTGCCCTTCAGTGCCTCCCTCATCACAGTCACAACCACTGGGTATGGTAGGGACTTTGGCTCAGGGAATCCTCATCTTTTTTTCCAGAATTAAGTTTCTCACTGTCCAGGTTGGAAGTTCTGGAGAAGCCTTCCCCCAAGGAGTGAAAAATAAAGGTGTAACAACTTTCAGTACAGAACTTTACCAGATTCCAGAAAGGAGTGTATCATGTGGCTACTTGAGATAGCAATGGACATTGCTCACTGACTTGAAGAGAAGCCCTCTAAGATGGGCAGGTATCCTTCGCTGACTTTTTTTTCCCCTGCCCAGTGCATTTAAACAGTGTCCTGCTGTAAAGGAGACTTCCAGTTTGCGTTCCAGGTTGACTTGGATGCATTTCTAGTTCCTGGATCATTTAACGTCACACCACTGTAAAACCTGTAAAAATTTCACTTGGTAAAGGGTTTTTTTGGTGGTGTAGTTGGGGTTTTTGTTTGTTTGTTTGGCTGGTTTGGGGGTTTTTTTAGGTAGGGTTATGTAATTTTCCTTCCTACAGTATGAACAGGTTGGAGTGGTTTCAGTAGTGCTTTGTAATTACATTAGCTCAGGAAAAAATGCTGACAGTGTAAGGAATACATATTTTTACTGACAACAACCTTTGTACTGTCTTGCGTAACTATTTACAATGAAACCTGTTTTAAATGCCCTCTCAGAGAACCAGTGAAAAGTATTTGCTCAGTAGCTGCAGTCCCTAACTGGAAGTCTAGCACTGTTAACCTAACGGCAAACTGTAATAACGTCATTGTTTGTTGCAAGTGGCACTTACTGCAGAACTGTGGTGTATTTGGGGACATTCTGTAAGTAGTCCTCTACAAAGAAATGAAAACACTTTTCAAATTGTGTAATTCATTTCTTTCTGAAAGCATTTTTCCTCTTTCCTCCATGGTTTCAGCTTATTGCCTCTTGTTAAGGCAGATTTCAGTAGTGAATGTCATCCCGAATTATATTTTAATCTTTCATCAATTAGTGAAATGCTCCAGGAGGATCAGCAAAATGTATTCAGGAGTTCAAAGCCAAATGGCATGACATGGGGAGGAGAGTGAGGAGGCAGGACAGCCAGAGTCTTAGTTTTGCTGTTTGTTGAAATCTCTGGGCAATTTGCTTCATTTCTCTGTTCCCTAGTTTTTTCATCTGAATAATCGTACAATTCCATATTTGCTTGTCTGAAAAGGATATTGTGAAAAACTAAAATCAATAACTTATTCTTGGCAAAACACTCTGTCCCACCCCTTCATACAGGAAATACTGAAGTGCAAGAAATGTTATTATAGGTGCTATAGTGTCCATTTCACAGGACAATTTAATGCATTTTATGACCTCACACTGAAAGTTCAGAGATCTGTTTACAGTACAGGGTGGCAAAGGCTGATACTTGGTCTGCACTGACATCAGAAGCAGTCCTTGCCCTTCCCTCTCCCGTGCTCTCACTGCTCCATGCTACTCCTTTGTGCTTCATCAGTGGTAAATGCCACTATTTAGGAGAGAGAATCGTCAGCCCGGGACAGATGAAGGTTGCGGCCGGCCTGCCTCTTTCAGCTACAACTGCAAACTTTTAGATTAGCTCAAATGTCTGGTGAAACCTTATCTTGAGATAGCGTGTATCGATGAAAGCTGTTGAGACTTCACCTAAGTACAGGCTGCAAGAGGGGTCTTGGCACCACTGGAATGAACATTGGCCTGGCTTCCACCAAGCTCAGATAGGTCAGAGCTTCCCCTTGCAAATTGTGGCTTCCTATCAGCCCCAGGCAGCAGCTTGGGATGACTGAGGCAGCCGCCAACACAGCCCTGCTGTTGGCAGCGGCTGTCTTTAACCGCTTGCTGAATCAGTTCCCGAATCACTCACTGCTGGTTATTAGTATGCATATGAAGATCAACATATGTGTTCCTGATAGCATCATTGCAGGATGATCATTTTTGCAAAAAGGCAAGGATGACCATGTGGCTGGGATTATTACATCAGATAGATTATAATTTTAGCTAAATCTGTGAAAATTATGTATACTATTGCTGTTTGTGCTACAGTGGTGTCTAAAAGCTCCAGTTATGAATCATGACTCTGTTTCACTAAGTACGCTAAGTATGCATAAAATGTTGATCCGTGTCCTAAGTAATGTGTCTACTCTGTTCTCTGAAGCTCTGTATTTCTTTTCAGTGTGCCTATAGGTGTGCAATTAAAATGTCATAATGAACCCCTCTATTTCGAGATACATTCTCAGTGGAGATATGGCACTTTAATTTTACCACCAAGTACTATTACTTGGATGACAATGGAGCAGGTATTGTAATCTCATACTGGGTTAAACATGATTGATTTTCAGTGTGACTTTATTTCATAGTAGGCTCTTCTTATGGCTCTATCCTCCTAGCACATTTTTTTTTTTTGCAGTCATTTAAGATGGTGCTATTCCAAATATTTTTCTCTTCCCTTTCTCAGAGCTTACTACTCCAAAAGAAGAAGCAGCAAAACAGCAAGTGTATTCATACCTCAGCTTCTCGAGTTTACTGTTTGGAAATCCATCAAATCAAAGAACTTTCAGCTCATCAGCTTCAGGATGAGCTGAAGTGACCAGTGAAGTGAGGTTTTTTTTGTTTGGCTGGGGTTTTTTGGGGGGATGTGGGGGGGTGAGTGTCATCCTTTGCTGCCACTGACGGTCAAAAGAGAAAGCAGAAAGGTATTATGTGCAGTAAGAGATGATGCCACCTGACAAAGCAGAGGCTGAGAAGGTGGAAAGATTGAAAAGGTGTAAGAAAATATAGACAGAGTAAATCTCGACCCACACAGGACCAAAACAAGTAGTGTTTTTGACATGGTGGGAAAAAGGAAATAATGGAGAGGCATGAAATTGGACATGGCATAGTCAAAGTGATGAGGCAAGAAGAAAGATGTGTTTGTACAAGTATTTAGAAAACAAGATGGTATCTGCTAAACTGCAGAAGCAAGTACTTTGTAATTTAAGAAAAACTTCCACGAAATTGTACAATTGCTTATAATGCAGATACAATTTGCCACTAGTTGAAGACAGAGAATAAACTGAGCCTCAAAGTGTATCTAGGGCTACAAAGACTCCCGTGGTCCCCTCAAGAACAGCATAAGGCTTTGTGCCACCTCTGCCTCATGAGATCCTTTCCAGATGCCTTGTGCTTTCTTCTAATAAAATCTATTGCCTTTCTCTATAGGTATCTATCTTTTAGAGCATTTTAGAACTGGCTAATATATCTTCAGATAGTCAAAACAATCCTGGTGTTTTGATGGGCTTACATTTTGCTTCATGGATTTAAAGTGAAGGCCACACAGTCTTCCCCTCACCAATTCCTATTCAGGTATCTTTGTCCCTATCATTTTCCACTCTCTCCTTGCTCATATACAAATGGGAACTGGGTGGCCTATTATGAATATTACAATGTTTGAGTATTTCCCAGCACACAGCAGTCACTCTCACCAACCTTCAGGTCCTCCACTGCCACCAGTAACAATCTGTTGCTGGCACAGGGACTGTTTATGTAGAAGAAACACTTTTCTCAGGACCTAGTCCAAATCTCGTTCCACCAAAAATACTTCAAACCTGCCCATATAGGCACAAACATAAACCTCATTTTTAAAAGTATTTTCTTTCTTCAGTATCACAGACGAGATATGTATTTACTAGAAAACAAAGCCGAACATAACCTCTCAAATTCTTTCTTCCCAGAGAGGAAAAAGATTGAGTCAGATGCTCTTTATGCTTCCACTGCTTATCTCTTATGTTTATTATCCATTATATTTGTTAATGGTTATAAAATTATGAACCTTTGCTCAGTCAGTAGCGTTCATCAGCCTGCCCTCTCCCGGGGCAGTTCTCAGCTTAGTGGCACAACAGCTACACAGGCAGCTCATTCCATCCGGGGAAGTTTCACAGGGTCATAGCGTGTTTCCAACACATTTAAACCAAGTGTCAAAATCTCCTTATCCCTGTTTCCAACCTGATCAGCCATTGACACTTATCACATGGCTCTGTTCTGTTGTGGCACCTGTGTGACTCGGAGCAAAGTCTCGTCCCAGGAGTTCCAACATTCCCCATTCTCCCTCTCTGATCACTGTAACTATGGGCATAGGATTTGAGAAGATATTTTAGAAGAGACAGACTTCAGTTTCCGGAGGTTAGCCTACTGACGTTTTACAGGGTAAGGTGCTGTTCAGGAATGCTAAACAAACGCTCTTGGCCCCTCAGGTCTTACCCTGCACCACATCTCCCTCTTCTTTAGCTCACGTCTTTTTGGGCAAATCCGTTACAAAACAACCCTCAAAAATCTTCCTCAGCATCACTGCAGGGAGCTGCAGGACCTCCGGGAGAAGGAAACAGCAAGACAGAAGGGGGCAGATGAATGAGGAACCTCTTAGCACTGGGCTGGGGAACGTAATGTATCCTTCAGTCGCACCGAAGGACGAGTACGCTGGCCTGCGCATGGGAGAAACTAGAAAGAGGACAGGAGGAGATGTGGCCTGAGAGAAGGGTTTGTCCCTGTCAAAGAAAGCATTCAGTGACATGTTTTTAACAGACGTGGAGGTAAGGTAGCCAGTTATAATCTTTGTATTTGAAAACGTTGACCACAGGCAATACAAATGAGGGATATATTAATAGGAGCAAATAAAGCTAGACAAATAATGTTTGACACTTCCCTACATCCTCTGCTCAGCTAATTCAGTACATTTCTATATTCAGCAAGCTTATTGTTAGGGATATGTGGGGAACAATCACAGCAAAAAATCCTTCAGATAAAATAGGGTGATAAAGGCAAACTGGACCGAGTTCAACAATTTAAGTGAATTTTAAGCACTAATAAATACGTAAGCGCTGGCGAAGACATAATCTTTTAACAAAGTGAGGCAAGTAAACAAATACAAGAGCTAGGTTTGTAGTTACCCTACGGGAAGAAATAAGAAACAGCCAAATGAATAAAATAACTCTTTGAGTTAAAGAGCCTGCAGGGACCATTTAAATTCAAGCCAACACAGATGCCAGCTTCAGTTTTTAAAGACCAGGAGGAATGCCTAGAAATGCAAACCTTTTTTTAAAAAATATGATAATATTCAGAATAATTCATTTAAAGAGCTCCTTTCCTGAAGGTCTTCAGGTTCTTAATTGTGTCTCTGAATTGAGTGAGGCTATTTAAGGAAAAAATGAGATACAGAAGCAGAGAAAAAGATATTGTTCAAGAAGATGATAAAAAGACAACCTTTAAAAATGTAAAAGAAGCCCCACCTTCCAAGAAAAAAAAACCAAAGAACAGTTCACACAAATATTCCATTGCATGCAAAACAAAACAACGCTATTCTCTGATATACGACTCAAACTGTGGTGCTGCTTAATTTGGAAACGTAACTTTTAAAACAAAAGGATGCTCTAATGATTTTCTTGTTGTTACTACCATCATTAACATGGGTAGAAAGTTTTTTTTAAAAAACGTGCCTGTTTCTTTACACAAGGAATTCACTGTCTTACAAAAGAGGCTTTTCCGATTTTCAAATATATGTTAGGTGTTCACAGCAAATATTGTTTTAAAGTCTGTTTCCTTCTAATAATTTGTCAACATTTTTGCCACTTTGTAGTGGCACTGTAATTATACTACTTTGTGCCAGTGTAAATGCATTCAGACAAAAAGCTACAGTGACGCAAATGTTCTTCCTCCCCCTCAAGTGTCTATGTTCAAAAATTCCCTTCCAGACAAGACCAAAGGCAGGAAAATGGGACATTTAAAATAAAAGATACACCTAAAAATGCAGGCCTTAGCTATACATTATAAAAGAAAAAAAAATTATATATAAAAATCCAGAATGCTTTTAAGATTCTGAAATAACTCAAGCAGAGTTGCTAGCATGAGCTAGTTCTGTCATGAACTACAGCAAGTAGCAGCAAAAGGTGAGTTACAGCTGTCTTCTAAAGTAACTTTTTATTAAAATGAAAAAAAGAATTTTTCTGTGAATTTCAGAGGTTTAGAGAAGTGCTTTTGCCAGCTAAAACTAGAAGTCAGGAAGTAGAATCAAACCTGAAGTAAATCCAAGGTAGAAAAAAATGAGTATAGGGCAGCAACAAAACAAAAACAAACAAACACCAAAATGGATGGAAAAGTGGAATTAAGCATGGATAAAAATTAGCTTATTTTATATTCCCCCGCCCCCGTCTTCTTTTTTTTTTTTTTTGTTTCTCTTTTTCTGAATGGGATTAGTCTTTCTAAGTATTCCATTTATTTTACCAGGCAAAATCACACACAAAGAGAATGAATGCATGGCAGTCAGGAATGTAGCACTTTCGCACTGAAATCTGATCCCACCAAGCTGGATGTAGCCTCCGTAAAGCACTTTTTGGTCAAAGGAGGACTGATTAGCAAAATTAATCACATTTCATTGTTCACAGTTCAGTCAAAAAACCAAACCAAACCAAACCCAAGCCCCACAACAACAGCAACAAAACATTAGACCGAAAAGGCTGCTAACTAACAGCTTGGTGGAGAAGAAGAACAGAATGAAAATAAAATATTCAAGAGATCTCACTGGAGCAGAGTGTTGGTCATGTGAACTTAAGCAATTTCTCAGATTTTTCTCAGGCTTTTTTGCACATGAGCAGAACCAGCTCGTCGAGAGCTCAAGATGCGGTGGCTGTCCCGGGCTCCATGTACAGAGATAAAGCTGACCAGACAAAAACTGCAACAGCCTGCCAAAACACCATCATCTTCTAGGAAAACAAATGGCACAGCCTGAAACCAAAGAACTTCGGGCAAATCCTCCCCCCCTCTCCCCGCCCCAGCACACCCAGACACGGCGTCGGGCTGGCAATTCAGCCATTGACAAGGCGCGATCTATAGAATAACAATGCTGCTGTTTGCCTTGGGTGCTGGTAATGAGGTGTCAGGCTTTCTGGGGTTTGTTATTTCCGATCGGGGAAAACAGTGTTATTCTTACCTCAGCAATTAATTAGCGCACTAGCTTATTTTAAAGAGAATCATTGTCCCTGCTGTATGTGCTTTTATAACTCTACGCGGACTAAAAATAAAAATAATCTGTTAAAAACGCGTTGAGTAACTACCCCAACGCGTGTCGCAGTAAAACGGACCAGTAAAACGACATTAGCGGTAACCTAGCATCTAATTACCGTGCAGCTATCTGTTCCTCCTTCAGAGAGTCAAGAAAAAGGAGCGCAGTGGTGTGACTTGAGGGTTAACGCGAGCAGCCGACATCTGCTGTCGGGGGAAACGCGCGAGTACCTGCCATGCATTTTTAACCGTGTATTAACTATGATAACCATGTTGACAGGCTGTCACTCAACGTTTGTCTCTACTAGTGCATTTCTGGCCCCTCGCTGTCATTGGTAGCAGCTTTATTGGCTTTACCACTCGGGTACCTTTCTTGTGATTCAGCTACAATAAGCATCAGAAGAGGGGCTGCTCCTATCAGCCTCTTCCACGCAGCTGTCTGGCAGCAGCAGGGCTGTTTGCCATAACAGGAACTCGAGGCATTTGCTCTTTACAGCATCGTTAGCACCAGATAACAGGAGCAGGGCCAGGTTTCGGTTTTGCCTTCGCCCCTTCCGCGCCCCCCCCCCCCCCTTTTTTTTTCCCCCACTTTCTAGTACTGCCCAGAACATCAGAAAAAAACATCAGAAAGAAGCAAAACGTGGAAAAGTAAAGAGAGATCAGCAATCAAAATGTACGGGAAGAAAACAAAAGAGGAAAAAGACAGAGGGGAAGGTGCTGTACAGAATTGAAATAAAACGTAAATTCACACTTCGTTCCTACGGTATGGGGAGTTTCTCTATAAAGCTTAAATATATTGCATGCACGCACCCATGTCTCCCAGCGTCTGTTAAACTGCTGCGTTAGAAAATACTCCTGTCTCAAAAAACAAAATGAAATCCTCTTGTTAGCTAGATTCATATTTCACAGTGCTATAAACCCATTTAATTAGGTTATGTATTACCATGTAAATGCTGAAAGTAACCCAGGCTGGGTGTGTATCCCTTCATGTCATTTAACGTTTAAATCAACTGGTTGCTGCATATTTGCTGTCTTTTTCTGGGCAGAGTCCTATGAGAACTGGTTCTTTCACAAACTTCTCAGTTCTGCTGCTTGTGAAATGTATGTAACACATCATACATACGCATTTACTTTCTAAATGTACCTCTATGCCCTTTGTTATTCATCATAACCCTGCAGGAACTTCTTTGATTTGTAAGACTGGTAATATGATCCTTACTGTTAATGGTGATTTCTCATGTTTACAAGCTCTCCCAGACAATCTTTATGAGTCAGGACCAGGGATGAAACACAGCCAAGTGCAATTGTGCTGAGCTACTAGTGCTGGCCCTGCCAGCCAAAGATGCTAATTTTGATGAAGAAATTAGAAAAAATAAAGAACAAGAGGAATATGGACACTTATGGGATAGTGTCATCCTTGGGGTTGTGTATTAAGAGAGTGTTCTTGAGTGGTCAAGTAGTTCTGCATAAATATATTTTATTAAACAAGGAATATTTAACCTCTTTGCGGGGTATATTTGTAAATACTGGAAACCCAGTCTTCAAGTTAGAGGAAGAGGTGGAGCATCTAATACTTAGTGAGTAAGAATGGGAATAGATGTTGAGAGGAGAAGAAAATATTCTGCTCAGTGAGTGGTGGGAGGCAAGCACAGCGCGTGTTTAAGGCATAGGGTCTCAAGGAGCACAGGGGGAAAACAGGTAAGAAGTTGCAGCATGAGAGGTGGCACTGCCTTTCTTCTGTCAATCCTGCACCCTGGCTGGCTCCTCTGGACTCCTGCACACGTCCTCTCTGGGCTATAGGTGCTATGGACCGTGCCAAATGCCAGCATTTGTGAAGCAAAAGCTGCCTCTGCAATTGCCTACGCTGCCTGGCTTCCTATGTGAGGTCTCTGACCTGTGGCCACCTGGACTGGGCTCCTACATGTTTTGCACATAGAAATTTGGGAGGTAGGCACTTCCTGCTGCTGCCAGCGAGTCCTGAAGTCTCCAGTCATTGCCTGGGCAGTGTGACCTTTTGATTTTGCCTGAGCAGACATGCACGGCTGTTTAACACGTGGAGACCTTACAGTCTGCAGGTTCTGCACGTTCAGGCAGTACTACGAAGTGACTAGGTGGTGAGATGATACATAATCTTACAGGCCTGTTTTCTTCACACTGCAAAACAGTCTTTTTAATGTTGGAAGAAAATGACAGAGGAGAGATTGCTGCTGGTGATGTTTCACAGCTTGTCATTTGTTGTGGTTTATTTGGTCACTAGATCAACAAGGAACCTTGCTCTCTATTCTGTCAAAATAACTTCAGTTACAAAAGAACTTGCTATGAGGAAATGAGCGCTAGTGTTTGGGTGGAGATTGCTGAAACGGCCAGTTGGCTACACACCAATGAAAATCACCTTTGTTTGAACGTTCAGGTATAGGAGTTCCAGGATCTGGGTAATACCCACTCATCAGAAGGCTAACAGTTTGGTTTATATTAGGCAAATGTACGAACTTACTGACTGACCTTGGGACGTGCCCAATGTAGTTTCTGTACCATGTCAGAAAAGTGGGAATAATTTACAACTGAACTTCAGGTGCAAAGGAAAGGAATGCATCTCACTGAGCTGACCGTATAACTTGAAGTTCTTGAAGTTCTCCAACTAGTTTATTCAACATAATAAAACATCAACACAGGAAGATTTAGTGAGACACTTTGCTGGAACTCTAAGTTTTGTCAATCAGTTTCCAATTAATTGAAAATCTTTATTAGACAAAACAGTTTAGTAATTCAGGTGATAGTTGAGTATTTTCAAGTGGAATGAGGAGATAAGCAATAGCAGCTGGTACTAATGGGATTGGAGAAAAAAATGGACACACTTAGAAAACCTCTTACTTGGGAAAACTGCTTCATAAGACTTTGATAACTTTCAACTAAATATATCTATCATTCATCTATTGAAATATACTTTTACTCCATTCACCAAAACATTTGAATAATTCATGAGTATATTTTTGTAGTTTCAGACATTTTTGGATTTGACAAGTCTGATATTTTATTGTCATTAACTTGCTCAGTATTCTGACTAGGATTTGGGGGATATTTGTGATCACCCATATTTCCTCCTTTTGTTCACTACTGAAATGACATTGCGGTATGTGTGCCCACACCCATGCTTTCGACATTTTTATTTCTTGCATCAGCTCCATGATGACTTTTCAGGAGAGTTCAGCTCTAGGCCATAATTTGCTATAATAATAAAGTTCAGGGTCAGAAAGTCAGATGTGTGTGGAGTACAGGACTTAACATTTTCAGTGCTGAACACCAAAGAACGAAGCTAGGGAAGGAGACCCATGACACATTTAAAACCTCATGTATTGCGAAACACGAGGAGTGCAAATAAACATTTTGTATCAGGAGAGAGCAAATGTTCCTAGACAGTTTGCTGTAGATGCCTATGGTTCAGAAGCTATCTGATGTTACCATCATGTTCTCCTGATTTTCATGGTTTCTTTTGTTTTCCAGTTAATATTTAGAAGTATTTTAGTCCATTGATTCTTTAGAAGGGCAGACTTGGAATGGCAGTTCTTTGCAACAGCTCTGGTTAAAGCAGTAATTCTCAGTGCGGACAGTTCATGATGGGGAGTGAGTTAAATTAATCATGCAGCAAAATATATAACACTGCAGAAGTCAATGGAGGCACTTTGCATGTGCACCACCACTGCTGAGAGCACATCTTTCACCATTATTTATAAATGATGTGGAAGATTCCCCTCCAGCAGCATATTGATTTAACAGCCTATAAATACACACAATAGAACACCTTTTGTTCTCAGTCCATAGACAGAGTTAAGTTCCAGGATGTCAACCCCAGGCATTACCCGCTAGGTTACTCCAGTGAATTTACACTACGTCCACTAGCAAACACTTTTCTCAGCTTTGTGCAAGAGCAAAGTATCACTTGTTCAGGACTTAGCCACATAAAAAGGAAGTGCCATAACTGAGATATGCCCTAGAAATGTGATCACTGGCCATAGCCATCAAACAGTAGCCAAACAAAGGCAGACCAGAGAGTCCAGCACTTAATCCTGTTTGATAGGCACTGCTTTCTAGACAGTGTTATTGGGAACAAAAAGAGCAGCATGTACATCCTACAGGCCACTCAACGAGCACTGGAACCCAGGGAACTTGATTTCCTGCATATTTGTCATACACATGATGGACTTGGGTGCTTTTCCTGCTACTGGAGGGTTTTGCTCTTTGTCTCTCCACTTCCACTTGGCTTTCACAGGTAAACTCAAGTGTATTGTAAGGTATGGGCTCACACAGCAGATTCAGAGGGTTATTACTGGAGTCTCTATATGTTGTAGTGACACTTAAAGCACATGAATGAATTTCCAGACCTCTATATGTCTCTGTGAAGTTAAACTGGCCAGCACGTCCTGAGCTACTGAGGAACTGGGAAGACCCACAGGTAGAGATATACAGAAATTGGCAGCATGATCACAAAATGCTTCTTTCTGTAGAAAAACAGCTAAAAATAGGGAACTTTAGTCAGTAATACCTGAGCCTAGGTCCTTTTTTATGGTAAAAAGTCAACAAATTCACAGAACTGTCACAGTGTACATGTTGGTGATGTCAAGTGGAAGTAATCATGGTTTTGGAAATTTGAGAACTTCCCATGGCACTGATACAACAGGCAATACATCTTCATTCTGAATTTACACTAGAATAACTTGATCAAAACCACAAAAAAAAAAATTAATAAAAAAAGCAGAAATGCATGTGAAATAATATAATTTTGTATTTTATGTACACACAGCTGCAGATGGACATATTTCTGGGAATTGCATTCTCTTGTGATTACTTTTGAGGAATTAATTTATCTTTGCTTACATATGGGCTTGAGATTATCAATTTAAAAGCATGGGGAATGCAAAATCTTTTAGTATCATTTGGTTTATCAAATAGGTTTACAAAATACTTTAACTCAAATCCATTTTTTCTGATGAACCCATCTCTATTATTTGATAAACTTCTATTATTTGATAAAAATAGAGTTTCTTATTGTTCTTGTTTTACAAGAATAAAATTTTAAAGGGTAAAGATGGTTTTACTTCAGCTGTTAATATTAAAATTGTAGACTCTGTACTTTTAAATGTGTAGTTTTTTAAATGGAGGTCAGAAACAGGAATCAGAAAACATGAGGTATCAGTATGTAGACTGAGCTTGAGAATCTGTTTTATAAGCTTTTGGAATAGTGACAATAGAAAATGAGATTGCAAATGTGGTCCCAATCTAAAATTATTTTTTGTAAAATTGCCATAAATACACTTGTTTGCTTGCTTCAGCAGCATTTGTTTGCTGCTGAAAAGATCAAGGTCATTTTTGCAAACACCTTCCCTCCACCCCATACCCATCCCAGCAAAATGACATACAGGCAGGAATAAGGGATATCAACTGACCCTAGGAAGTCAAAGACTCCCAAAGCAGATGCAGCCTAAGTGCAGTACCAGTAATATATTTATTCTCTTATGTCACAGGTCTCACAGGCTCTCACAAAATTACTCAGAAGTGATTGTTTCTGTCAATAAATCAAACTTTTCTGGTTGCAGCAGAGTTAGAAAACCCTGAGATTTGGGAAGCCAAATTTAATTGAAAACTCCAAACACCACAAAAAGAATTAATATTTTCATCATATGTACACATACACGATTCATGAAAAAAAGGAAAATAGCTCTCATTATTTCTCCCATTTGTTAAAGACTCATAACTCTTCCTTTTCTCTTGGAAAGCAATTTACAGAAGATACAGACCATGGCATTGGTGGTCTATATCCCTTTTCAGCTGGATTCCTAACCACATCCTATATAAGTGGTTGGCTCTGACTTCCCTGATTCAGCCCTCCCTCCTGCCCAACCTGTGCCTCTAGGTAGGAGGAGGCATTCAAGACCGGGGGGGTGCAACTGTGCAGCCTGGAACTCAGCGAGCAGAGTTGAGGAGAAATCACCACAAGTTTTGGTCCCACTCTTGATGAAGATAAGGATCTCAGCCTTTCTCCAGCCTTCCAGAAGTATACCCTAATATCTACCTCAGAGCAGTCCTTTCCCTTCCCTTCTGTTTTAGGTAGCTCCCATTCCTTTGCAACAGCTCAGCAAAGGAGAACCCATACCCAAATTAGCTGATAAGCCTCAGGCTAAGATTTGTCTTAAAGAAGTGCAAAACAAGTTTTACAAGAAAGTTGCTCTTACTGAATTTTGTGAAAGGTCATAGACTAGCAATTGCATAATGTAGAATTAAAGCATAACAGCAGATGGCCATTGGGGAAGTATGTAGAGATATTTCTCCACTGGTTTCTGAAAGCAGAGGAGGCTTGTGGTGGGTTTGACATCCAGCTAACTTGTACCTTTTTTGAAGAATGAGGTGCTGTGGTTGCAGAGAAGCAGCATTTCTGTTCTTGAGGAACACATCTAACCCAGGGTGGCAGCCGTCTCCCTGGTCAATTACTAGTTGAATAACCCACTTTCAGATTTAGATGTCTAGCTTGTGCTGCTTGAGAGTCTTATGTCACCTATGTCTTCTCAGCTCTGTTTCAGAGGGCTACTATTTGTACACAGTTGCATTGTTTTAATATGAAAATCTCAGTGTATACGCATGAAGAATTGCAGAGCTAAAATGACCTCCGCACAGTTCTGCTGCCGTCAATTGCAATATCCGGATCTATACCTTTACACTGTGGGCTGAATAGCTTTTGGCACATTCTGCTTAGGCTTCCTACAGAAGATTATTAAATGCAACTAATAAGAGCCTACTAGCAAATCTTTTCAGCTGTAAAATATTGGAAAATAATTCAGTTTGCTTTACAGAGTGGTGCAATTGTAAATTGAGAATTCAGAATTAAACTTCCAGCTGGGAATTTAAAAGCATATGTCCCATTTATTTTTTTCCACTACTCCTTTTTGTTGTCTGCAGTGAGAACTTGTCCATTGCTAAAGGCCGATAACAGATGGTAAACCTCCACTGCCATATGACTCTGCTATTACCCCATTCCTCTGCAAACCTAATCGAATAAATTGAGTGTAATTGACTATAAGCGTTCACCCTACATGTGAACACATCCTAGTACGTCATAGCTCTAACAAGAAGACTAAGCAGACTCTTGGAGCTGATAGTGCATTTCCCATGTCTATTTACTTACAGAATCTAGAATAGCACTGGCAGAACTCCACTTCCATCAAGTCCTCCAATCCAATATTAAACAGCTTATCAGATTTATTCAGTTCTGTTGAAGCACAATAAACACCACAAACAGAATTTTCACTTTAAAAAAATACCTTGGGTTTAATTCATACAATTTCATTGTCATTGAAAAGATCTTGGTGCTATCACTTTCAGCTTGAAACATAATGACCCAAATACTTCCATAGGTTTTGAAATTTTAATTGTATTTTCTTCTTCAGCACTACCATGATAGCTTTCAAAAGAGATTAATTTGCTTGATTTCCAGTCCATAAATCAAAGTCCCCATTGCGGGAAAACATGTAGGTGTATGTTTAGTTTTAATCTCAGACTCGAATCCTAGTGCTTTTAGTGAAATTCAAGAACACGCGAAGTGCATTCCTGAGTGAGGGCACTTTCCTCAAATGAAAATCATCTTTCTCTGGATTAAAGTGAGAGATTCACATAGGCATCAAGGAACACTGCTGCATTCTAGGCTGATCATCAGCTGTATCCTAACCAGTACTGATTCTCTTTAGAGTCTTAATTTATCTGACCATTATTTAGTGCTCCCTGTGTAATAAGGTCTGGCAGGCCTAGTCTAGTTGAGGGTGCTATTTTGTTAGGTCTTGTGTTAATGTAAAACATAGCCTTACACTATCTATCTCTGCTACAGCACCATTATTATAGTACTCTGAAACATTTCCCTTTAAGCTCAAAATCATAACTCAATTCTCATGGCTTAACAAGTTGCTGAGGACCAAGCGAGCCATGGTAACAATCCGTGTGAATGCTTTTAGTCCATGGTAGATCTGAAGCGATACGACTTGGCGTAGCTTTTAATGTAAGACAGTACCTTTCATTTGCAGCAATGAGATCAGAGTTGCTCAGCTGACATCATGGAATGTGTATATGAAGCTGATTCTTTTTTGTGCTAGAAAAATGCAAATCTGTCAATATAATTAAAATAGTACAATCTTCCTAGTTTATAATATGTTTAGTACAATATCTATTTAGGACATTTGATGATAGTGTAATTAAAACAGCGTATATTTCCAATCTGATTTCAAGATTAGCATAAAGAAGTTTTGTACCAGTATACCTATTTTCAGATGGAAGACTAAAGAATACCTTGTGTACTTCCACCTGGAAGTGTAATTACATTCTAAAAGTTTTTCCTCAGTAATTATTTCCGTGTCTAAATTTTGCAAATGAAAAACAGGCTTACTAAAAAGCTACCAGAGCGGAATGCTATTATAGGTAGAAGGAGTCATGGTAACTTTAGTTAAGATTATTCACAATGAACCTCTAAATTCTTGGATGTTGTGGTTTGTAATTTCACCAAATATAATGTATCCAAGCTCCAGTTTCTCCAATTCCAATTTTTTGAAGTTGGATGTATACTTCAGGACAAATTACAGGCAAATTAACAAAAAGTTGTTGACAAATATAGCTGTTCTGAACATGGTATTAGAAGAAAATAGACTTTATTTTTCATGTGAGAAGAGAACAGATGTGTTGAAAAGTCCTGCTGTTCCTTTGCCAAGACAGCTGAATACTCTTGTATTCTCTCCCACCTCTGGACCCAGAGAGCTGGGCTGCTTTGCAGTTCGTGACATTTCTGTTGCAGATTTGGCTATTCCTGCTTCGGTAGTGGCATGAGCCCAACCTTGGAATATTCTGGATTCATTTATTGTTTGGGAGACTGCCAGTGTGTTTCTCTGGCATGCAAGCTGTAGAAGTGAAACCAGGATGGAACTTTATGAAATTGAGTTAATTAAATTGTATGCATTTAATTTAAAGTGAGGGGGTACTTCTCTAGCCTATGGGCTATCTCTTTGTTACATTGCAAAAGGCTGTTATACCAATAGAATTTTATGAAATGGTTATAAATTCCTTTGAGTTGAAAGTATTTTATATAAGTCACCTACAGCCCACACTTGGCATACGAAAAGAGAAGTCACTACCAGCCACTTCTGTATTAATGAACACATCAACGCTTGTAAGATGTCAGGAACGGGTAAAGTATACCTTCTTCTCCTAGTCTCAGCAATTCATTTTATAGAGGTATATTAGCAAAGGTGGGTCCTAAGGAATGATTTAAATGGCCTTACAAATCAGGTCAGGGAGGATTTTCTCTCTGTGTGAGCAGAGCAGTCTTTGCTGAGTTAATTTAGGTAATTGGGGAGCGCAGCCACTTCACAAAGCACTGCGTGAGTTACCGTGTCAGCACTTGCTGGGATTTCTGGGGATATATCCCTGTGGCTCTTTCACTCCATTAAGACGAATTACCCTGTGATCCCAATGAACTGTGGGAAAGTGTTTCCTTCGGAACGGCTGTGGAAAACTGTCTGCTCTGGAGTTGTTTAGTGCTCTTCCAAATGCTGAAGGGGTATCTTACAATGCTTATTGAATTATTTTGCCTAGGCCCCAAGGCAGATTAGCAACTGTGGCTGAGAGCAGCATCATTCAGGTGACAGAGAATACTGCTTGTGAAAAAAGTGTTTAGGGAGAACACCTAAGTAAGTCTCACTTTATTTCAGTGTAACTCACCTAAGTAGTTCTTGCATTACGAGGACGTATCCTAGGAGGCCCCGTCACCGGGAGGTGAGAGCCCACTTACGGCTAAACCCGAGGAATGAACGGGTGAGGCTGGCATCAGTAACAGCATAGCAGAAGCTGTGGGGAGTGGGATGGGAGGAAGCAGGTAATGAAGAACAACAAATGGAGGGCAATACAGCTGTTGCTGTTCTGAATCAGAAACAAAATGCATGCCAATACTGGGCAGGATGGTAGCTGCACTGCCCAAACAACGCTCAATAAAGTATTTATTTGAGTTAGCCTCTCCCTGAAAATCACAGAATTGCCTGCCTTTTTCCAGCATCTTCTTGTTCCTGTACATGTGATTGGAGGCCACAAATATAAGCACAAACAAAACATGGGCAATGTAATTATTTAAAGTCTTCTAAGTTAGGAAGCCAAAGCATAATTTTCTTTGCACCCATGCATACCTTTGTTGTCAGCTGAACATACACATAAGCCCAGTTTTGGCCTTAGTATTAACAGACATTGCTTTCCAAGGAGGAATGTAGGGCTAAGATCAGGCTTGTGTTGCTTAGTAACGTTTACTCAAAAGCCCAGCCACAAATCAGAGACCTTTCTGCCTGTTTGTGTTTTTGCTTTGCATGATACTAAGTGAACAGCCATTTTTTCCTAATAAAAAAAATGAGGAATAGCTATGTCTTATCTACGATTTTGCAGTGATGACGCTCACAGCATTTTGCTAGGAACAATTAATCCAATTAATACAAAAATGACTTATTAACCATTCTTTTGATTAGAGAGGGAGGGATTAAGGAATTCTCGTATCACCAGTTCCAAGGCAAAAACAATTCTGGACTTTTTCCTGCAAGGGAGGTAATTCATCCTATCATTCCCACCTAGGGTCCTCCTAATCTGTTTCCCATCACTGCACATGGCAGCTTAATGTATCTGTGCGAGAATGCATGTCAGTTTGCCTGGTAGCTTTCAACAAATGCCCGGTCTCACTTTTTTCCAACATGAATGGATTTTTTTCCACATTGTTAATAGTTGTTCTCTGTCTGCAAATAGGATACGGAGAACACTTTTTATGAATCACCCATTTCGCGAGTAGTAAAATAAGTGTAAGAATTTTGTAATGTGAAGAAGGCATCAAATCTTGGCCACCTAGAGGGAGCTGCCTTATTTCTCATCTGCGAGCAATTGTAGAAATAGAGAGGGAGAGTGGGAAGAGTCTTTCCTTTAGAGCAATGCCAGGATCTTGTGTCTGTGACAGCCAAGATTTTAAAGCATATGGATAAAAAGGATTATTCTAGCTAATCTCTGTCTAACCAACTTCTCTATAGAACAGGACAAGGAAAGTGGTCAGAAAATGAGTAACCATGACCTCAACCCTCATGTGCTACAGCTGTGCTGGATGTCATTTGAGTTGCATTTGCTATGTCTGTGCTCTATGACTTTCCCATCTTGCAAGCCTGCCCGACTGTTGGCCAAGGAAAATGAAACAGAGAAATAGGCATCCTTTACAGAAAAGAAGTATTAACGCAGACTTTATTTCATAATGTTATTTTACATTCTCTTAATCTCCTTTGGGGTCTATGTATGAGTATGTTGTGAGGATACAGAGGAAGACAGTGCTTTTGTTCTTAGCACACGCTGTGGTAAAGACAACCTTTAGAAATAAGTGTGGAAACACATGCCTTGGCTGTGTGTAATGATGAATTCCCACTAATCCCCAGATAGAGGGTGAATTTCCACTAATTTGGGTAAGATTTCTGGCAGTAGAGTCTGAGGTATGAACCTCATAGGATTTATGAATTAACAATAGATGATAAAAACAGGCTGGGAAGGATTTGGAATGGGAGGGTCTGTTTGCCATCTTGCTGGCCAGGGGAGGATCAAATGTGCCATAATGATTCCTATCAGGCATTTGCCTAACCTGTTTTTTCAAGCTTGAGCACTGGACTTTTTACAGCCTTGCAGTGCATCCCAACACACCTCCTTGCTTTGTACAAGAAACTTTTTCTACCACCCAAGTTTCACTTGTTGTTCAAGCTTATTACTTAGTCCTTGAAGAAGGAAAGACTAATTTCCACCTTTATGGCCGTGTCTTTCCTCCAAAGTCTCCTCTCCAGACTAAACAACTCAATTCTTTCAGCCCTTCTCTTACTGGCCATGTTTCATACAGTCACTTCCTTCTCCTCTGGGCTCAGCAAATTCATGTGAGAATTTGTCTGTGTCTAATACAGCTGCACTGGCAAAGCTGCCTCTCAGCTGGGCAGCCAGACCCCACTGTGGGTGGCAGGGAATGAGCTCAGGGCCCTGACAGTTATATATACCTTTACCGATCTGTGTATCTTTGAGGGGACTGTTTGCACTTCTAGTGTGTACAAAAGCAGAGGTTTTTCCTGTGAACTTCTCTCCCTTTCGCTCAAAGTCCATGTGAAACTGAAAGTCCAGCTCCCGTAGGAGCTGGCCCTGGCGTTTCTGATATGCCAGCTGCAGATATGCGCAGGAGAAACAGAACTATCAACAGAGGTTTAGCAAGCTGGATACAATTATGGTTAACTTTTAACCACATGTGATTTTCCCTCCTAACCAAAGATTTCTGTCTTGGTTTCAGTGTTACAACACTGCCTTGCTTACATCATTTTTGAAACTGGTCTGGCTTATGGTAGAGTCTGAAAACACACAGTCTTTTGCGTAAAGAAAACAATTCAGAGGGGTCTATCTTTATTGCACTCACACAGAATGAGGGGCATATAGTTAACCTGAAACATCCACACTAATGTGCTGCCTGATTCTGGAGACACCTGAAATCTGCATCTGATCCTAAAGGTGCACCAGGTGCTGGCAAGTTTTGTTCTTGGTCAGGTCCAGAAACACTTTGGTTATGACAAGGCTGAATATTAAGGCTGAACAGCTCATGCTCATGTTCCTGAAACTATGGGTGAGGTTTCTTTCACCTATAGGTGAGCTTTCTTTCACCTAAACTTGAAGGTCTACGTCTCAGCAACAATTCACCCTACATACCCTTTATGGTTAACAGCATATGGGCATTTCTAGTGCTCACAGTGAGACGAACCATCCCTTGGAGGAGCCTATTTCTCTCCTCCGACAACAGAAACATTTAGATGACCCACTCTACCCAGAGGTCCGTATTTTACCATCTGAAAAGCGCTTCCTCTTGGGTTTTCTGAGGACTGCACCATCTAAGCATCCCCCAAGGACGTGGGGCCCATCCTGCAGGACGGGAGCCCCCCAGCTCAGTACCTGCACAGCAGGTGCATGTGACAATGACATAGAACTGCTCTTCTTTTGTGAATATCAATTACGTACCAGTTTCGGGCATCCTTCAAGCTCGGAAACAGCGTCGGGAGAAAATACCCTGCTGTAAACCGAGGCAGAATCTCAGCCAGGAGAGGCCCGTGTGCCAGCACAGCTATTTAGGGGAGTGCAGTTCCACAGGGAGAACCAGGTAGGTGGGAGCGCCGTGCACCCCTTTCACCAGCGCAGCCAGTGCCGGCACTGCGCGGCGGCTGGGCAGCGGGGGAGTCTGTCTCGGTGAGACGCTGACCTCTGCTGGTGGCTTTCTCGCTTACACGCTAGATTTCCACACTCCAGCCTACAGTGACGTCAACCACTTCAAGAGTGCCGAGATTCCCAATTCTCTCCCGAAGTTTGACTTGCAAGCCTCGGTGGTCCCGGTGTGCAACAGAGGAGTCGCTGATATGTCCTTAGACGATCGCAGGCTAGACACAGCACCTTTGGCTGGCTTTCACAAAAGCAGCCTTTGGGGAAAAAAAAAAAAGTCACAAACTATTACAAGCCCAGACCCCAAACCTGCTTTTTTGATATAATAAGATATAATAGCAAAAAATCCCATGGCCACATCTTCTGTCTTATTCACTAGGCAGAAAATCATAAGAAATACAGCTTTCTGCACCGTGGTGACTCAGGTTGAGGAGTGCCATCTGAGGGTTTCAGAACAATTTATGAACATGCAAAACCACTGTGCAAACAAAGCCCTCATGTCCCTTCCCCACAAACTTGCTGATGTGTTCCCCTTTATCAGCACCAGTGTTCAAGATGGGCAAAAATATGACGGTACATGTTTGTGCTTTTACTATTCCCACTTACAGAGTAGAAGCTTAAAACAACCAGCCTCTGCCAGGGCTGTGACTAGCATGAAATGGGGAGCCCTCAGGTGCCGATTTACTTCGCTATTACTCACATATGAACTCATGAACCATGTGGAATTTACTGGCGCATTATCAACAGAGCAGGCCAAGCGATACTGCTTGCGCGGTATGGTGATGATCAGCAGGTGGACATGGGTATCGACAAGCTAGACTGACCTGTGCCTGAGAACTGCTGTCAGGTACAGTTTGTGATCTGCCTCTCTTGCCACTACATGTCTTAATTTGCCTTTCCATTTCATGTATGGGAATAACTGGACTGAAAGAAAAGAAATTAATGGGGCTAATCTAATCTGGGAGAGAAATAAAACCCTGCAACGTCCATGGATTTCAAAGTGAGAGTCTTAAATGGAGAAACACAGTGTTTGAGCACAGCTCTGATTTGCCCTTGCCCATTCCTGTTGTGCTGTGGCTATAGGAGAGCAAAGCATATTGTGAACCCTGTGGCCTTGATAACCCCCCATGGGAGTAAAGGAACAGCTGGCGTAGCAGAAATTGTCTGCATATGGCAGAGTGGACAACTGAGGCTGAACAGAGATCTGGACATTATATATGGACAGGAAGTGTCTCTTGCTGATTTTACCTGCTTTCTCTCAGCTTTTTTTTCTGTAACCTTTCCGAAAGCCGGGAACTTTGCTAAATACAATCTTCATAAAAACATTGTTCTGTCTGTGAGAAACAGAGCTGGCTCTCGGCAGAAGCAGAGAGCTGCTAAGGAACAGATAGATGGGCGTATTGCTTACAGTGTGGCCCAATGGCTACACTATCTAAGCCTGGTTTCTTTTGCCACTGCAGGGAAAGAAGGGGTGTGTGATGGCAGCAGAGGTAAAGAGCCCTCTCTGCAGCAGCAGTTGCCGTCCCCTGCATCTCCTCTCTCCCTGCTAACAGCCAAACCCACAAATCTGGAGCACCCACCTCTGCCACAACCTCCCTGTCACCTGGCAGGAACAACCCACCCCAGGCCTCTTTGCCTGTTCTGCTCTAAGACCTTGAGCTTGCTTTGGCCAGGGGCTATATACATGGAGTATCAAGGATATAGCAGTGCATCCCAATGAAAAGTCTGTTTACAAATAATTTTGGAGCATTCTCTACGTTAGAGACAGAGGTCATTCTGCTCTTCGGTTTATTAGGCTAAAGGATAATTCCTATATATCCCTTAGTCTACACAGTGGAACAGGGGAATGTGTTAAGAGAGCTCCACTTTAACCCCATACAGACTGGTATGTCTACGTGACACCGGGCAGTGTCATGTCACTGTATTAGTTCAGGTCTCAGAAGCAGCATGGACCAGTTAGCCCTGTTTCTCTATCAGATACATCCTGGTATTTATGCACCAGCACCTGTAAAACTGCAGGTGAGAGGTGCTTCTTCAGGAGTCCCTGTGAGCAGCCACATTCCCCGCCTGTGCTCCATTTCAAAGGCACCCCTCTGCCTGCGCTTAGTGGTCAGAGCACCCAGGCACTGAGCCACCTGATTAGATGGAAGCCAAAAGAGGGTTCCCACCAGAACGTATACTTTTGTACACCGCTCTGATGCACCTCAAGCAGAAGAGCAATTCTTTCTGCAGTGACTGTCACAGTAAAACTGGCAGTCTGAGCGAAAATAACATGAAAAAGGAAGTAGATCAATTCCATAAAATCCATAGCATCCATATATGTATTAAGACTCCATTTATAAAAGTGATCATTGCCTACGCCTAGCATCCAAGTATACTCCCACTCATCTGGGATGTACTCAACTGCTTTCCTTTACAGGAGTTAATAGTCTGTTCTCAGGTATCTCCACAGTATTTGTAAGTTCCCCACTGGGGATCGACACTAGATAGGAGTTCTGTGAGCACATAGAAAGCTGCCCCCTTCCATATTTTTTGTCCTATGTTTTCCAGATCTTCTATGGTAGCATACTGATTTCCTCTTCTTGTCGCATACAGTCAATGCTGCAATATTCCCAGGTTCTCTTTCATTTTTCCCCTTTATTTTTCCCCTCCGTACTCCATTTTCTCCTATGCTCTCCTAAGTCAGCTAAGACATTTAGCTCCCTCCTGTGTTGCCTAAGGCCTCCTGCTATAGTCAGCTCTCGTGCCTTCTGGAGCTCTCTTGTAATATTCCTATTCCAATGGTTTTACATGACGGCTGTGCAAGACACGTTATATACTGTGGCTGATTCAAAGTCTAGGCATGCTACTCGGTCAGCTGTCTGACAGCTACACCAGAAAGAGTAACAGCTGAACTTCACTGAGCAATAAAGCACTACCTGCTCACCAGTTTTCAAAAAAACCAGTGGGACATAAGATTTTTAAGATGCAACTCTATCTGTGACATTTCTGTTACAGCTTAAAGGTTTAAAAAGACAGACGTGACAGTGTAGCTTCACAAGCCTTGTCTCTGTACAAAATCTGACTGAAAACCAAAAGCCATTCCTCAGCAGCAGCAGACAGCAATGATAACAGCGACATCAGATCAATGCTAGTACAAGGTAGGCTCTGTAGTTGTCATTACTGCTGGCAGCTGCTGCTCTCTAGGTATGGATATTCTACTACAGCAATGTCTTAAATTACAAGGCTACTGGGAAGTTATACCTTGTAACCCTACTAATCACAGAGTGAAAATCATAGTAACAAAAAGTCACTAGGAATTAGTCTCCTAGGATTTAGTCCACAATGCCCAAAGCACAGCTTGTCCCGTAACAGCACAGAGTGAAAGCACACATGACAGATCATTCCCCGATCTGGAGAATGGAATCTCCCTGGGACCTGGAAAAGGGAATCTTCCCTCTGCCCTACAGCAGGGCAGAGCTGTTTTCTCTCTCCAGAAAGGTCTGGAACCACATGACTTGGGGGCCTGAATTTTCAAAGGATAAGTGTTGCTGACTTTCACTTAAATCTGGGTTCAGAAGGAGTAAGGTTCTGTTTGAA
The DNA here is from genome assembly GCA_009769605.1 of Bucorvus abyssinicus. NCBI lineage: Eukaryota > Metazoa > Chordata > Aves > Bucerotiformes > Bucorvidae > Bucorvus > Bucorvus abyssinicus. The sequence continues at coordinate 12,823,006 of CM020030.1, read as the reverse complement.
AAAGAAATTTCAGATCAGTTAAGAGCTCTTCAAATAATTATTCTTGTACCTAGTACTGTCTTGTCTAAACACAGCACATCATTAAAAACAATTTGGTGTTTTGAGAGCTTCTACTTTTAAAATATTTTAGTAGATTATTTACATTTAATTTTCTTTAATCTCAATTTCTTTAATCTTTGATTTCTTTAATCTTAAATCTTTAATTTTCTAAATTTTTCAAGATGTTGTCACTTAGGACAGGAGAAGGGAGATTGCTGCAACATAATGCCTACGCATAGAAATGCATAATCAGAGCTAATCTGGATTCACTGTACAGCCATAGAGAGAACGAAGCATTTTTAATGTATGTTCCTTCTAAGTGAACAGAGTCATGACCTTTTCCAATGACCACTTCTCCGAGCTCTATCACTTTCCGAAGCTCAGACATAACAGTCTTTGCTAGGTTTGTGTCTGGTGGGGTTTTGGTAGTGGAGGAGGTGGCTACTGGCATGGCTTCTGTAAGAAGCTTTGAGAAGCTCCCCCAGCTCCAAGACTGACCAAGGCTGAGCCAATCAGCTCCTCTGTGATAATATATTTAAGAGGGGAAAAGCTGTTACGCAGGCTTTTTTGTTCTGGGATCTCTTTTGTTTTAGAGAGGAGAGGGACTGGAGAGAGACAACCATGCGGACAGGAGAGCAGTGAGGAAGGAGCGGAGGAGGCGCACCAGAGCAGCCATTCCCAGTCGGCTTGTGCTGAGATGGCAGGTCGAGCTCTTTCAGCCCTTTGAGCTGCATCAAGAGTGGAGAAGAGTCCCATCTGCAGCCTGTGGAGGAGCCCATGCTGGAGCAGGGAACTGATCCTGAAGAAAGCCATGACTCTGAAGGAGGCCTGCTCTGGAGCGGTTTGTCACAGGGAGGGTTGCATCCTGCAGAAGGGACCCACAGTGGCTGGAGAATTTCATGGAGAAACTGTCTCCTGCGGGAGGGATACCACGATGCCACAGAGGAGAACTGTGAGGAGTTTTCTCCCATGAGGAGGAAGGAGTGGTAGAAACAACGTGGAATGGACTGGGACTGACCGCAACATTCTCTGTCCTCCTGCGCTGCTGCGGGGGGAGAAGGTAGCAGAACTGGGCCCAGGAAGAAAGCATAGGTGGAGGAGAGGTGTATTTAAGATCCAGTTGTATTTATCACTGTCCTACTCTGATTCGGTTGGCAAATCGGTGGTGGTTTTGTTTAAATTAAACTTGATTTTGTTTCCCCAAGTCAAGCCAGTCTCTTGCCCATGACCATAACTGGTCAGTGACCCCTCCCTATCCTTTGTCAGGACCCTGGAGACTTTTGTTGTATTTTCTCCTCTCCATCCCACTGAAGGGGGCTAGAAGTGAGCGAGTGGCTACGTGATTGCTTTGCTGCTGGCTGGGTGGGCTTAAACCTTGACACAGTCATTGACAATTGGCAAGATGTGAAATATTTTCCTCTTGTTTAATTTCTCTTTTGTTTCTGAGCTAACCTCTCTCCTGCCCTGCTCAGTTCAGATTGTGTGTAGAGTCAGACACTGGCTCCTGATCTGGAGCTAACCAGAAAAGATGTAGTACTCTTGCTTTTGACACAGTTCTTGTGCTGTTAACTATTTGAGTTTTCCCAGAGATGCAAAGTAGGAAAACCAAGCAAGTGATATTTATGAGAGCAGCAGGACCAGTGCAGCCTGGTTTTCCATGGTTTAACATTGCAAGGTATGGGTTCTCTGTTGTGTAATAAGAGAGTACAGAGATGGCAGCTGTAGGTTTTCCTGAGCTGTAGACTAGTACAGCCTCGTTCTATATTAGATTACCTATCTCCACAAAACATGCCTTAAATTATTAGCTTTGACATCCCTGACCTATTACCTAAATTGGCCAGAATTGGACAGTAGGTGGACATCTGCTTAGTCAGGCCAAAAGCTGTAAGGGTAGAGTTACACCAAAATCGATCACAAACCATTTGGCTGTGATTATCAAGGTCAACATCATACTCTTGATTTTTTGTGATCATGCCTACGTGAAGAGTTTGCACTTGTCTGGTTCAACAACCTGGTTTGAACCCTGCAGATCCCAAGCTGAAATTATCCATGGAAGTTAGAGTCACTTTCAATTTAAACTAAGGCAGCTTTATGGAGATATGAAGTCTGAGAAACTGCTCAAGGACACGGTGGCTGCGGTTCCCAGGGCAGGCAGGCAACCTGCTCCTTCTACAGTTACAACCTCATAGCCAATATCTGCCTTTATGGTATGTGCTCTTAACCCTAGTAATAGGCTGGACTAATGTACGTCCCTCTGAGAAAAGCAGAAGCAAGTCTGTAGATAGAGGTATTATTACAGCAGTTGTTGGCCTCAAGAAAAGTAAAAACTTTCAGCACGCAAATGCCTTTCCAACTTTGAAATAAAAGCTGCAAGCCTCAGAGCTAAATACAAGTTAGATCAACGTTCACTGGCGCAACCAGCAGGAAATGCAACACCTATAAAAGATGTCTGTGCGTGCATGCGTGCAGCATTTGAAGGGCAAGAGAGTGTTATCCTGACATAAGCAGAAGCAATTAACATTAATGAGGAGGCTCGCAGCCACCAGAGCCCTGGGGCAGTTGATTAGTGGGGAGCTGCCGGGGGTGGGGTGGGGGGTGGGTGGGGTGGTGGTGGTGGGGTGCTGGTATATGTTCTGAAACGGAGTAGGCGGTAACGAGTGTCAGTCCCTTCAGGCTCCTTGTGCAAATTGATGTTCGTTGCAGCACCCAGAAAACTATCTGCTGCTTCATGAAAAAGAGTGCCTGGGAATGCCAGCTGGGTCTGGTTAAACATTTTGGTCCAGCAGGGTCAGAGCATGAGTGGAGGGACTGATAGTGTGTCTCCTCACCACGGTATGTTGGCTTGCTGCTCACCTTATAGAGGCAATGCAAAAACGAAATCATACTTATCAACACCTCTTGAAGAATGTGTCTTTACCTACAACTTACTAATATGCAAGAAAAATATGCCAGCTTTACATAATTAATAGCCAAGTCTTTATGCAAACATGGGAAGCCTGATTTAATTTTTGGGAGATTTGCTCCAATGCTCATAGTTCCCCACAGCTCCTGTCTTACTGAAGACAGAACTGGTCTGGCATCCAGCAGAACACCTAATGCTAGGCTTTTTGGAGCAAAAGCCCATAATTTACTGACTTTCATATGATTTCAGTTCTTTGACAGAAAAATAACCCATAAATAGCGTGCCCTCCAGAAATGGAGAAAGAGTTTCTTCAAACCAAAGTGAAACTGTAGTAAAGGTAGTCCATCCTAAAAGGTACAGAGTTGTATTGCCAAGCATTGTTAGTTATGCTCTCAGATCTTTAACTCTGTAATTATTCTTCCCTCTAAATTTACATATATAACTCATATATGTATATGTATTAATGTATATGTATACATATCTATACCAATACTTGGGTTATCTGGGAATTAGACATTAGATTTAATTAATTAGTTAAAAAACATTGAAAAAAATTGACAACAATTTCTTTTTTTTCCCATCAGCTGTGCAATTGGAACACTTATTTCTTAGAAGTTTTGTTTTTTCAAAGTGTGAACAATTTTTCATAGCGCTCTGGCAGGTACCTTCAACTGAAAATGGCAGCACAGAAGTCCATTATTGGTCATCTGTCCTTATTATAGTAACATCAAAAGCTGTATCAGAACATTTATGTCTTTTCATAGGCATAGGTTTGATAAAACATCTGTGTTCCAGATGGATTCGTTATGGGACAGAGGAAGGAATTATGGAAGATACGGAAAGATGAGGAAATGCTGACTGGCAGATAGACAAGACTTTACAAGCCCTTGGAAAACTGTTTTAGTTCTAAAGTTCATATAATTATAGACCATTTCTTTAGAACTCTTTTTGTTGTCATCATTGTTTTTCTCTCCCAGTTCACACATTGCCCTTTCTAAAGTTAGAGATTTTTGTCATTAGTTTCTATGGGAATAAATTCTGATCCAGCATGCTTAAAGAACACAATAGTGGCTTCTAATTTATCAGAAGTCTTACATAATTTCTGTGTCCAAAAATACCCCAGTACAGAGAAAATAGGAAAAGAAGAGAATTGATAGGAGAAAAGAAAGGTCGTTTACCTAGAAGACAAGCATAAGGGAACAGAAAAAAAAGCTTTTTAAAAATTGTAGCCTTACACCTGGAACTGTCCTGCTTTGAGTTAGAACAGAACTCATTCTGTTCAGTGATTTTATGTTTCACCTCAGTCTCTTCTAAGTGACGGTACTTTCTGAAGTTAACGGTGTATTTGTGCAGACAGTGTCTGCTTCTGGAAGTGACAGTGGTTGAAGTTTACAGTCACTACCAGGGACTGATGTGCAGAAAGCATCTTTCTTGTACTCGCTCCCGTGCAGACCAAAGTCACTGCTAAATCCCGTGTGTCATGTTGGGGGTGCAGTAAGTGAGAGGCTGCACCTGCGGGGAGGAGCGGACAGGACAGGTGACCCTGAACTGACCAACAAGGTGTTCCATCCCATACACGTCATACTCGCTGTAAAGCTGAGGGATCACATGGGTCAAGCCCTCTTCTTCAATGGCCTGTGTCTGAGGAGGGCTCTGTCCATTCTGCCTTTGACCCCAGTCCATGCATCCCTGAATCCAGTTCCAGAATCCAGCTCCTGAATCTGGTTCCTGTCTGCTGCTGAGCCCAGCCTGGGACTTTCTCCAGTGTCTGCTCACAGCATCAATGGTGATGGTGATGTGTTTGCCATCAGGGGGTTGGGTTCAGTATTGTTTCTGTATATATTTGTATATATTTCATTTTATTGTTATTATTTTCACTAAAGCAGTTTTAGTTTTCCAATCCTTAAGTCTCTCTCCCTTATTCCCTTTCTCTTCCCCTTTGGGAAGGGAGAGGGGTTAATAGAGAGCATCTGTCATTTGTCTAGTGGTTGGCCGAGCCTTAACCCATGGCGGGAACCTATAAAATAGAGTAAATATTGGAAAAATATTAATTTCTTGAAACAGACAGGGAAGTAACATTTTCCTGAAAAACAATGTCATTTACATAAATCCAAATGAAATAATTTGGCAAAATAAGAAGTTTAATTTCCCTCTCCTTACACTAGATTATTTGAGTTGGTATTTTAAAATATTTAAATTAATATGAATAAGTAGAGCCACTTCACTCCACGTCCAAATAACAACTCAATTAAAGGTATTCTTGGCCCTTTGTCTGAAGTGACAAATATGAGGTTCTACCAGTCATAAAAGTCCCTGCAGTGGCACATTCATTGTTATGCCATTGGGCTTCAACCGGAAGAAAGTGTTCTGTGTGATGCAAAGGCAATAAGATCAATGGCAGAAAAGCCAAAACTAAGGCACAATACCAATTGGATTGATGAAAACAAAATCCAACTAGACTCCATCAGTATAGAACAAAACACAGATTGAAGGCAGACGGGATGGTGCTCCGGAGAGAATCTATAAAGCATGCTACATAACGTAATTGTGCAAGAGCTTTTCATCAAAATCTAGTGGCATTTCCTCATAGATTTGTCCTGTGGAATATTTTGGTTTAATATTTTAAAATCCCCTAGTCCATCATCTATTGCTGTCTATGGTTCAATCACTCTAAATCTCTGGACCAAAACAACCCATCAGACCTCAGCTCTACTGTCTCTACTTCATTGACTTTTGCTTCATTTTGGTGCCAGGCTTTACTTTACTTCAACTATTACTCTGACTCCTGAATTAGATTAAATGGCCCTAGGGACATTCTTCAATGTTCGTATTGACGTTCTCTGCAGCTATTCACACTCCTAATCTATCATCTACTAATTAGTAAAATTAACCTTTTGTATTCAGTACCTTCCACCTCACAAAATCCCTGACACTGCAGCAACATCCCCTGACTGCAGCAACCTGTCATGATATTAATGAATGTATGTTACGGTGAGGGCAGGAAACTCTCCATATTATTCAAGTTGTCCAGCACGTCTGTTACATGAGTTTGTTCCTGGGCATTTGAGTGGAAATGTTTTCATATGGGGAAGTTCAGAGTGAGAGTAGAAAACTATTTTAAGCAAGAGAATTAATTTTTGCCTAGTATTTTCAGTTTTTTACACTAGTTGTGTTTTTCCTCTTTTGTCTTGTCTGTTGAAATCTAAAATCTTGAAATCTAACCTGCAGACATGTCATGGTAAAATTGAAGCCAGTGACAACTGCACGCTAGGCACTTGTGCTACATAATGCTAACAGCTGGAAGTACTAGTGCATTGAAGAAAACAGATGTAAGTTACTATTGCTTTGTGCTTTAGGAGAGAGTTTGAAAAGAGTCCATAATGAAGGGCTCATGTCGTAGACTTAAGAAGAAGCAGCAAAATCTCACATAGTAGTGAGTTTGGCCACTCCCATATAGTCTGTGAACTGAACAAGGCCAAGTACTAAAACAAGCAGTAAACCCCCAGAGAACACACAGATGAATATCATGTACTTTCCTAGTATTGAAGTGATAAATTAAGGGTTCAGTAGTAGCTTTGATTCTGACATTTCCTAACCTGTCTTAACAATCTGGTAAATGACTTTTCAGATGAAGTCTCCTATGTCACATGTAAATATATATATTGTGTGTGCAGTGCTTTAGGCATCATTATCTCTCACACACACAGGGGGTCCCACTCTTTTCTTACTTTCTAGTACCTACAGACACAGAGACCTGGTATGGGTGATAGTCCTCCAGCACATCACATTTTACATAATTTCAGTATTGTTTCTCCACACTTTTGTTTTAATGAGCTTTACATTAAAGTGTTAACTAAATTGCAGATAACTGATTAGACCAATCAGGGAGCAATAGCAAAACAAGTATTATCAGTTATTAAAACAATGATAAAACTGAGCTTCGTTTATAGTTTTACATCAGTAAATGATCAACTACAAATAGACCATTTATTACATTTAAAAACCTATTTCAACATGCATCTAAAATCTATAGTATAGAAGTAAATAGAAGGACAATAAAGAATCAGAGAAGACGAAATTTTCAGTATTATTAAATGGAAAAATTTTTGCAACTGAATAAAAGCAAAATAAATTTTTATTCAACTTCCGATTTTGTTTCAGAAGCAAACATATCTTTTTCAAAAAGTCTTGAAATCCTTTGGTTTGACACCTCTTATAACCCAACTGTCTAGCCATACTAAAAGCCCTTGTGATTGATTTTATTCGTATCAGTGTTACTAACCTTCCTGGATCCTGCTAAACTCTACATCTCAGTAGCCTCCCAACAACTAAGGTAGATTTGAGCTTGATTTTTAAACAGAGCTTAGTGCCAAAACCTGAATGTAGACGTATCAGCTGTACTGTTAATATGCACTAACTAATTGAAGTAGACCTTCTGTGTCTTTCCTTATGTTGTACTGGAATTAGCTAGCATACGTGAAAACCAATAATTAAAAATAATGACAATTTAGAATTGTACTGTTAAAAGAAGGTATTCAACAGATAACCCTTCTCAGTCTTTCCACCCTCCAGTATCCTTTACTCATTATTTGTTTTGTGGATCTTCCTTTACTTAGTGTCATTTTACTTGTGAATGAGTAAATATATATAAAAGTGGAATTCTTTCTCTTCTGTGCTTTGTAATTGATTTGCTCAGTTGGTGTCACCACAGTCCTTTGGTTACAGTTGTAAAAACTCTTTTTGAAAACAAGTGGCAAGCATTTTCTACATCTCTCCGCCAAAAAACCATTCCCATAGGGAAACATTGAATCTTTCTTTAAAAACTTAGTCTCATTCTCAGTTTAAGAAGAAATTAAGAGAGATACAGAAAATTGCCTTCATTTCACAATGGGATCTCTTTTGTGCACTGCCCTCCGACTTTGTTTAAAGTTACTTTCAGTGCTTGGGTGCTGAGCAGTGGTAATGACAGCAGCTTGGAAGTGATTCTTGTTAGAGTTTGTCTCAACTGGCAGAAATACAAAGAAGTTGGTAAAATCTGGAGATTTGATTATTTGCTCTCAACGATGGGATTTATTTTAAGAGTTCTGAATCCAGGAATTAATCCCTTCTGGTCAGAAAGTAGCTCAAGAAACACACAGCAGTAAGTACAGTCAAGAATAAGATTCAGAACTTGATCTTTCTGAAATGCCTCAAATACAAGCTGTTGGTTTTCAGGCCCTCTCATTATGGTGATGATATTACTATTTTCCTTTTAGTCACTGGTCAGTACTGCTGAAAACCTTTTGCGTTCCTGAAATCATTTGGGTTGGTATCACAGTGTTTCCAGCCAAAGCAGATGACAGGGCAGTAGAGGTCAGGGTACCCTGTGTTGCCCCTTTGGGAGATTCTTCTTCAGCTCACCTATGACTTCTTTCTTCCACTTTCTGCAGGTCAGAGCTGAGCTCATGTCCTATTCTTCTTCCCCAATCTCTTTCTGCAAACCAAAGCCTCATACTCTCAGGTGACCCCTCTGCTGCTGTCTTTTCTGTCTTTCCCCCATGCTGCATTTTGTGTCAAGTGGACTTCCTAGCTGCAACCTGCTAGAGTAAATTCAAAGGAGGATGACAATTGTCAGAGCCTGTCTCTGATAAAAGTCTCATACCAAAAGGGACAGAAAGGACTGGACTCTTCTACTCTAGAGAAGTAAAAAGAGGATGAATGCGGGAAATGGACATGAAGCAATGCCTGAGGTAGAGAATGAAGATAGATAGTCCATGTGTTCTCAGGCATTAAATGGTGCAGTGAGACATTGACTGATATAAGCATCTACTAATGAAAATAGGTGGCCACAAACGTAAAATCAAGAAAGAAAATAATTTTTCCACTATTGTTGGGCTGTGAAACATACCAACACTGGAAACTGGCCAAGGATTTGGCAGTACGTGAAAGGACCGACCATTTGTTTGTAGTGATAATAAAGAAATCCAGATTTATAAGAGTTAATGCAGACAAAGTATTGTAAAGGTTTAAAAATCCATTTACTGTGCCCTGACTATTAGGGAAGACGTGAAATGACCTCTGTCAACTGTGTGGTTTTTGCATCTTCTTCTGACATGTCTGGTACTATTTACTATTTTAGACAGGCTACCAGACCAGATGGATCACAAATACAATCCAATATGGCAACTCCTTATGTTCTGAAATGAAAATTTTACCAAAAGCATATCAGGAAAGCTTTTGGAAAATCTCAGCAAACTAACACAAAAAATATCTAAGAAATTACCACCTTCTGTCTGCTAAAAGGATGTCAAAGAATAATCATTTTATTGCTGTCTAATCCAGTATGCTCTCTGCTTTTTCAGGGCAACTCTAGTCTTCAAACTGAACACTTTCTGAACTCTGTTATTTTTTAAGGAATTACTTCCATCTGTCTTTGAATAAACTAGCTCTGATCTGTGTTCTGCGTGTTAGGTTGTATCTCCAAATGTTTCCTCTGGTCACATTCTGAAACCTGGACAAAGTGTTTTTAAGGTGGATGTATTTCAATGCTGGAACAACGTATGTGAACAAATTTATGACTCTTCAGTATAGCAGGTGTGACATTAATACAAAAACCAGAGCAGGCGGTGCTTGTCAGAAACAGGAGGAAAGCAGGCCTATTTTTCCAAGATATGTTTCTGATCCCCTTATCACATCTCTTCCTCCAAGACGGTGGCATTGATCAAATAACATTTCTTCTGGTAAAACAGTGTCCCTTCAACCACCCAATTACTCTGAGTTCTGCAACACCCTCATCTAGCATACTTCTCTTGTATCTCCAACTCACTCTGTTTTCATGATGCCTGGATTATTGAACTGGAGAACTAGGAGTGCTGCATGTGTTACCTGTGGACAAGACCTGGCTCATTGACCCTTGTTCCCCACACTTCAGACACTCTCAGGCACAGGGCGTGTAAGTGTGCTCAAGTAGCTGTTCACTGCTCCCTCTAATATCCAGTAATATTTTACACCCACTTCACACTGAGTAAAGGATGCAGTGAAGAATCAAGTCAATTATCCCCCCAAACAGTGACAAAACAGCTTCTCGCCACACACATTAAAGCTCAGCAGTGGCTTCAAGGTGGGATGGCCGAGGTCTGCTGCACAGTGCCTGAGAGGCCATAAGAAATGTAGTACTTCCCAGTGGATTGCTCCCCTGGAGGACATGGACATTGCCCTATTTGAAACAAGTCTAATGAGAATGCCTCCTCATGACATTGCCGCCCTTACACTCTACACTGAAGGTCAGTCCCACTGCATGCAGATTTACAAAATTTCCAGGGATTTCAGGTCTCCATTATTTCTGCTCCCACTCTCCCTGCAGCAAGACAGTAAAGAATACAGTGTTGTGGAGTACAGAACAACTGGCACATTCCCAGCACACCAGGAAGGTTTTCCTCTTACATCCTGATCCATGGGTCCCAAAATCAGATAACAGCTGTAACAGCATACCGTAACTGAAGACTATGCATTTTTCTCCATGTGCTGTGGCCACATCTTGACCAATATACCTTAATAGTTGTGGCATGTCCGGTCTGTGATTTAATGTAGAGACTGAAACCCCATTCTACCAACTGAAAAAGGGACAAGGACACAAGCATGCAACTTGAATGAATGAATGAGGGTGTCCTGGTTTGAGCTAAAACAGAACCAGTTCTCTGTTCAGTGATTTTACTTTCCAGCTCAGTCTTTTCTAAGTGACTGCATGTTCTGAAGTTAATGGTGTATTTGTGCAGACAGTGTCTGCTTTGAGAAGTGATAACGCTTGATGTTTACACTTGCTGCCAGGGACTGGTGTGCAGAAAGGAACTTGTTTGTACTTGCTTCTACAGAAAATAAGGTCACTGCTAATTCTTGTGTGCCATGGTGGGGTGCTGTAAAGTAAAAGGGTCATAAGTAAGTTAAATAGTTGCACCTGCTGGGAGGAGCGGACAGGACAGGTGACCCTAAACTGACCAACAAGGAATTCCATTCCATGTAGGTCATACTCAGTATAAAGCTGAGGGATCACAAGGGTCAAACCCTCTTCTTCAGTGGTTGGCATCTGAGGAGGACTCTGGCCATTCTTCTGTCTTCAATCCCAATCCGTGCATTCCTGAACCCAGCTCCTCAATCCAGTTCCTGTCTGCCACTAAGTCCAGTCTGGGACTTCCCAGTGCCTGCCCTTTGGCATCAGTGGTGGTGTGATTATCATTGAGGGAGTTCAATATTGGTTTTGTGTACATTTGTATATATTTCATTATTTTTCTTATTATATATTTCTTTCTATTGTTACTGTTTCATTAAAGCTCTTTCAGGTTTTTTCCAGTCCATAAGTCTCTCTCCCTTATTCCCTTTCCCTTCCCCATCTGAAAAGGGAGAGGGGTTTAATAGAGACCATCTGTCACCTGTTTAGTGGCCAGCCCAGCCTCAGCCGGTGACAGGGGGTAAGATGTGGCCATGTTGCTTTCTAGCTGCTTAATTCACCTCATGGCCTCATCTGACCCACTTGAATGTATATATGTGTGTAATGGTATACAGGAGGCCTTATAAGAATACGGGTTAGAATATCTATGTCTGATGAGATTTTAGAGACGACAAAGTTATTGGCAGCACAGTGGGCAACATGAAGCACCTATAGCAGTGATTCGTATAGGCTGAACTTCACCAGTGATTCTTTGCCGTTTCCAAAGGGCACCTTGCAATAATCTCCTACGTTCAGACTGCATCCTAGATTGCTTCGTCCTGGTTATCTATCACACCTTTATCTTTTGTTAACGTCTTGCAATTTTGCTTCTCTAGGTACAGATGTATTAAGCAGCTCAGATGTCATTTGTGAAAGAAAGACCATTACTTAGAATAATTGCAAAGAGAGAAAGCTCTTGGATAATGAGAAGTCTATGTCTTGTCTTTTAAGCTTGTGAAGCAATATCCTAAATCGAAAGGTTGTGCTGCTTTTCTGTTTGATCTTGCCACAACCCTTGGTTAAAAAAATCAATAAATTGATTCAGAAAACTATAATAAACCAAGACATCAGAGCTTGCCTTTGCGAGTTAGGTCATAGATAGGGTTGATAAAATAACGACATGTCTCAGTCACAGAGTTAGTACACAGCAATTCTAACTAAGGAAGAGCTATGGACTTAGATGTTTAAAATCGAAACGGGATTTTTGGGCCCATCTTGCAAGGTGGGTTGTGTCTGGGAGACAAACTAACTGCTGAGCCCAAAAATGAGAACTGGCTGGGGAGGGAGGAGGCCAGCTGTACAGAGACAAAGATCTGGGATGAAAGGATCCTGAGGAAAGCAGGCAACGAAAGGGCAAGACACTACTTTTACCCCTCTGAGTCTGGCTGGCTGGGAGCAGGAACCGTGCCTGGGACTGCAGGAGGCAGGAGCTAGGGATGAGGAGCCTGAGGATGGCAGCAGAGAGAGAGCGAGAAATGGGTAGCTGGGGCTGAGCAAGGAGGAGGCAGGATCAAGATTAAGCCTGGAGATTGGACATTGTCAACCAAGAAGCACAAATCTGTAAGACAGGAGAGGCCACTCTGAGCAAGACAGAGCAGCTCACCGGGCTGCTTCAGCCAGCTGAGCAGCAGATCAAAACCTCTAAAGTATACCTTTGCTGGTTGCAGAACTTTTCAAGTTCTGATGGTCATCAACTGGCCAGCTGCAAACTTTGGTTATTGCATGGTGAGGATGCTGTTGCTGAGGCAAAAATGACATTTCTATTTCTAGAGAACAATTAAAGAAAAACAAAGTAGCCTGATTTGTCAAGGGGAGGCACAAATAGGAATACCTAAAGCAGCTTCAAGTAGGGTATTTGAAAACTGAGATACCCTAAATAGTTAATCACCTTGAAAAAGAATAGGCATTAGTTACTAGAATCATTTATATCTATTTGGCAACAAGGCTCCTGTTTACCGATCTATACTGTAATATGCATATGACAAGGTAGTTCATAGAGCAGAGGGGTGATGCAGATATCAGGGGGACCACAGACTAATACAGAGTTTCATCTGCATGGAAATTAAAACAGAGTGAATAAACTGAAGAAGTGATTATCCAAGAAATGTGTGAAATACCGAAGATCAAAGAGTGAATTTAACAGTGGACAAGGAATTATAGGCAGTTGCAGCTAACAGGGTCTAGTTACTGAATGGCAGTAAGAAAACTGGTTTGGACCACCAGCCGGTGTAAACTGTCACCACTTGAGTTATTTCCTTCAAGTAGTGCCAGCTTATACTATCTATCCCTCACCAAGAACATAAAAGAAGATAAAACACCATGTGACATTAGCTTATCTAAGCAGAAGTCAAGGCGGCTGCATGTGTATGTGTTTTAAGCAGATCGTTTTGGAGGTGGGTATGTCTTTCAGAAGGGATGGTTGGATAGACACAGACAACAGTGTGGCCATACTGCACAGCACACATTGGGATCCCTGATCTAGAACCAAGCCAAATTATCTCCAGAAAGAATGCTGGTGTGCATGTGGCATGGCACCCTTGTTAGCTAGCCCCGCTGGGTAGTGGACATTGTCGGCCCACTTAGAAGCACCACGTGACCATGGCTGTGCTTCTGTGAGCTGAGCTTGGTCTCTTTTAGAGCAGGAATATCTTCACCAGTTGTAGTGTTGTCCATTAACTTGGTATTTAATAGTCTCTTCATTTGCTGGGGGGGAACACTCGTGCATGGAGGTTTCAATTTTCTATCACAGGTTAGGGCTGGGCCGGCCACTAGACAAATGAGAAATAATGTCTATTACCCCCAGTCCCTTCCCAGAGGGAAAGAGGAATAAGAGAATTGAGAAGAAGAGAAAAAATTATTTTCACCATGATGAAAAATTTGAGAGCAAGAAAACTCTGAAGGAGAGAAATAGCTGCCATTCCTGTCCTTCCTCTCACACCCAAACACCAGACCTGTGACTGAAGTGGCACCCAAGGCTGCGCAGTGAGGGACAGCAGAGCCATGTCTGGTTTGACAGGAGGTTACTCTTGAATGCCATGAAAACTCCCTGCTGAAGCTCCACACTGTGCTGCTGGTGAAGTCAAAGTGCTGCCAAGGCTCTCTGGACCAGTCTTCTGCGTCAGCCAAGGGTCAGTGCAGCCTGGAGAGGGGACAGGTGTGGTGTGGGATCACTGACGGTGCCTGGAGGGGCTTTCTGGGGGAGCAGGGGATGTGCAGAGCCTCAAAGCTCTGCCTCCATCTGTGCAGGTCTCCTGAGATAGAGTGATGCCATTGGCGACCTGCTGCAGGGCTCGATGCTCAGAGAGCTGGAAGGGGGTCTGGTGGAAGATGGAGCTGTACTGTATCCTTTGTGCACTGTATCCTTTTTATAAGTACTCATTTCTAATAACCTCCCTTTTGGCTGTTCATGGTGCTCTTAGTGCTGACTGGAGGATGGTGATCAGGTGCAAATAATGTACATTGGTTGTTAAGCTCCAATACAGTACAATTCTGAAAAATAATGAAGAATTATAATAATTATAATAAAAATTAAATTAAAAAGCAATGATTTATAATGAATTAAATTATAATGAATCAAATTACAATTAACTTAATTATTTATAATGAATTAAAAAGCAATTACATAGTGATAAAATAAGGAATTCAGTAGTGATAAAATAATAATTAAATAATTTACCTACTCTGTTGTACAGTGTGGTTGATTTTTGCCACCATAAACTGAGATGTACAAAACAAGGCAATGAAGGGCAGGTTTTGTCCCTGTTGTCATGTCTTGTCTCCCCGCCCCACAAACATTTGTTCCTTCCCATGAAGACTTCCTGTAACAGCACTGTTGGGGTTTATAGGTGCAAGGCCGTGAGAACAACAGTGTGAAAATAATGACTTGAGAAGACTGAAGGAGAAATACTGCAGAGGCTTCGGGAAATGCTGCCTCAACAGCTTCAGAAAACATTTATAATAGCGCTAAGTGCTTGCTACTTGCAGCAAAAAGGTACCCAAAGAACTGCAGCACAAGGACTAGACGCTCATAATGGGGTGATATGAGGTGCTAAAATTTCTCAAAGAACTGGTCAGAGATCTCAATGGAAACCATCACTGTATATGCCATGACATATGCTCAAGATCCTGAGGCAGTGGAGCACAGACCCTGGGGCTCAGGAAGGCATACCAGAGATGGGGGAAGTCAGCATTCCAGGAGAATGATACATAATACACCTACAGGTTAAAATGTAAGGACAATTTGAGGACCTACAGACATGCCAGCCTCACTTCAGTTGCTGGGAAAATGATGAAACAAATCTTCTCAGAAGACATTTCTGGGCAAATGCGTGAGAACAAGATGAAGAAGACTACTCAATATGAATTCATTAAGATTAAATGTTGCTTGACCAATCTGATTGGCTTCAGTGCTAAATAAGATGAATCATTGGAGGAGGTGAGAACAAATGGTGTTGTCTGCATAGACTTCAGAAGGGCTTGTGACATGGTTTTCCACAATAATCCTGTGCTATGCAAAGCGCTTTGCTGACTGGCTGGCTGGAGAAAGAGGCTCTGGCTGGCTGGCCGGCCAGGGTAGGTGTTCCAGCTGGCTGGCCAGGGTGAGCTGCTCTGCCTGGGCAGCTGGGCAAGGTAATCTGGCTGGCTAGGGTGAGAGTGTCTGGCTGGCTGGAGTTGAGTGGCTCTGGCTGGCTAGCTGGGGAAACAGGCTCTGGTTGGCTGGCTGGCTCACTGGGGCAAGCTGCTCTGGCTGGCTGGCAGGGGAAAAACAGCTCTGGCTGTCTGGCTGAGACTGAGAGTCTGGGCTGGCTGGAGAAACGGGCTCTGGCTGCTTGGCTGGGGCAAGCTGCCCTGGGTGGCTGGCCAGAGAAGATGATCTACTTGGCTGGCTAGGAAGTGAGGCTCTGACTGACTATGGGTCAGTTCTTAATTCCAGAGAAAAACAATGCTGGTTATTTGAACAGAATTATTTTTGGTAATCTAGGGAGATTTTATAATTAATCCAAATAAAATGACAACTCAAACACTGTGGTAATTAAAATGAAAATAAAATAGTAAATAATTAAAGAAAAGTATGAAAATTCTCTGATGACCCCTTTTTTTTTTTCCTGTGCTGGACTTTTTTGTTATATTCATGCAATTCTCATAGTGTTGTTCCACAGTTGAACTATGTATTAATTGTCATTAAATTAACAGCCCTTTTTGTCCAGAAAGAAAATAATAGGTTTTTTGCTATCTGGATTTACTCCCACATGCTATTGAACTGTCTAATCTGCAACCTTTTAAATATATATAGTTTAACCACCAACTGAAGAAGCAAACAGCTACTGATCATCACCACCTTTTTATTTGACAAAGGATCTACTGACAGGGATGTCTTAGGATGAAGTGTTTGAGGGATGAATTGTGTGGCTAGCTTACGCTGAAGCTGTGATCTCCAAATCTTTGTGCTCTTCTACTACATGCTTATTTTCCATTTATGCATATGTATTTGGTGTCTCCTTCCCAGTTGTTCTGAGTGAATTTCACTTTGATTTTAGAGAATTTTTGAATTCTCATCACTTTCTTTAAAATCGCAGTTCCTCCCCTGCCGATTTTATCCATTCTTTCCCTTTTGTCATTGTCCTGGTTTAAGATAAATAGGGCTGGTTTGGTTTGATGGACACGTGAAACAAACCAATTAGAGTATTCCTCCCCTGCACATCAGCACATGTAGCAGTTTGAAATTAGAAAGGTTGGAATTCCCGAAAGGTTTGCCACTTCTGTAGCCTTGGAGAGAATGTAAACTCACCCGAGAGCTACACAAAAGAGTTTTAAAGTGATTTGGTTGGGCTTGTCTGGCCTTGTCTGGGCTTTAGGAAAAGAAAACCAGTGAAGCAGGTTTTAAATTAAAGGGGTGGAACAAAATTGGTTTAATGCTCAAAGCGATTTAAACCATAAACCAGTCATTTAAATCTAAACAGGACAGATTGATAAAAGATACACACAGAGAGAGGAGATGTCAATAAATACATGAATAAGTATACACACATAAATATACATTTACAGTCTCTTAACCTCAGAAGTTCCAGTCCAAGAAACTCCTTTGGAGCAAACTTCCTCGCAGTAACTTAGTCCTTCTCGGAGGTGGCTCATAGAGACTTGAGTTTACCAGTCTGCCAGGGGCTGCACTGTGGCTTCTGGCACTCCCCATCTGCAGAGCGGGTCACAAACCGGATCTCTGGGGAATACTGTAGGTTTCTCCCCTCGCCAGCGGCTGTTCCCTCGGTGCAGCGTGTTGGGGGCTTATAGCCGGGTTGCCCCTTACTTCTGGTTAAAACTCAGTCAAAAACCACCCCCACCAGTGATCGGCAAAGTGAGAAGGTCTACCTGCGTTGTGGAAGAAATCTTTTAATATTCCGGGAATTGAGGTAACTGCTGTCTCTCTTCGGTTGATGGGTTCTTCTCTCTCCTGATCCCAGGCAGAAATCAAATGTGCGCGCGCCGAGGGAAAAGCCTCAGGTTTGGCTTTTTATATACTTAGACACAGAGGCCCTTGATTGACATGCCTTGGCTCCAATAAGAAGCCGAGAGGATTGTGGCTTCTCTTCCCCAACAAAAGTTGCGAGAAAGTATTCACGCGCTTAGGGCGAGAGAAAAGAAGTGGCAGGGGGCTTCGTCCTGCTGCCACCATCTTAACCCGTTACAGCACATCTCACTGGCTGTGGAGCTTTTGGCAGGACGGTGTTTCCTGAAGAACGGTGACAGAAAGACACTGCGGGCCTTTTCTGCCTGCTGCTTGGATGAGCTGCTACCCCTCTTCGCTCTCTGCCTTTTCCGCCCTGCCACTCCGACCAGCCACGACCCCGCTTTCTCACCCGTGCTGGGACGTTGCTGATCAGAGCTGCTACCACTTGGCTCGGCTCCTCACCACCAGCCGCCCTGCCTTGCTGCTTCCTGCTGCTGGATCCCTGCTTCACCCTGGGGCACACCACGCCACTACCACCTACCATGATCCTCACCACTCGCCACTGCCGCTGCCGTATTCCCAGCTGCTGCTCCCGGCCCCTCAACAGTCTGGTAGTTTTTTCCTCTATCTCTTGTGTTCCCTTTAACCGCAGTTTAACCCTCACTGCACGAGATCCCTGATCCTATGTATATATATATGCTTGTAAATCTTTTTTGTTTTTCTGTATATAATGTCTTTCTATTGTTATTAAAACCATTTTAGTTTCCCAAACTTAACAGAGGCCTCGCCAACTTTTTTTTTATTTTCTTCTTATCTCTCTTCTTACCCCTTTCTCCTGAAATGGGAGGAGGGCTGATTGGAGAGAGAATTTGTCCTGTGATTGGCCAAACCTCAGCCAACCGGTGACAGTCATCCAAGACTTGATGCAAGACTGAAGAGGGGCCATCATCTGACAGATTCTCTCAGTTTGAGAGCTAACCACATTTTTCCTCCCAACTATGCTAACAAGGATGCATGCTCAATAATTCCTCAGATCCCTCTGTTGCCCACATTTCAATTCATGTGCCATGGTTAT
The DNA here is from genome assembly GCA_009769605.1 of Bucorvus abyssinicus. Classification (NCBI taxonomy): domain Eukaryota; kingdom Metazoa; phylum Chordata; class Aves; order Bucerotiformes; family Bucorvidae; genus Bucorvus; species Bucorvus abyssinicus. The sequence continues at coordinate 12,804,582 of CM020030.1, read as the reverse complement.
GCTTCCCCAGTCCTCTAGGAGATCTTTAAAGGTGATTCAGAAATGGTGTTGGCTAGTTTCCAAAGTACTTGAGTAAATTTTATCAGGTTCTGCTCACTTTAATATGTTTAATTCATCAAAATATTCTTTAACCTGCTCTTCTCTTCTTTAAAGTTGTGCATTTTTTTTTCTCTTGCATTTTGTTAAAATTAATCCCTAAATCCAGGTAAGTACCTGAAAGCAGCTGTGGAGAAAAGGCAGCAAATCACTGCTACATACCCCAGCCCCTGGGTCTCCTTCCCCTCCCTTTGCCGCCCAAGCAGCCAGTGCCTCTGGGAGACACCTTTGGTGGCTGCCTTTGCCCTGTGCATGATTATGGGATCTGGGACTTCTGTACAGAGGACTTCAAGCCTGTGCTTCTCCTTTGCCTCCCTCGTAATCACCCAGAAAACAGGTCTCTGATCTCCAGAGCTGGAGTGAGAGGGTACTTTGATGTCTGAGTACATGGGCCATGTGTGCTGTGAGTGTTCGCGCTGTTCCTCCTCAAGACAAAGGCCCCAGCCAGCCATCTGACAGGGGAGGGCTGCGGTTGGAGGCCAAAGGCACTCTGCTTTACAAGCCGCCTTTCAGCAGCTCTCGCCTGATGATTCTCTCGCCACTGTGGACTCGGCTGGTGTTTTGTGGATACGAAAAGCTCACTTCCTTCAGGTTTATTCTTGCTGTGTTTATTGGATGCAGGTGCCCAGGGGCTGGCAGGGTGTTGCAGGGCGGCCTCTGTGAGGAAAGGCTGGGGCTGCCCCATGGCAGACACAGCTGGTTCCAGCCAGCTCCAACCGACCCACCGCAGGGCACGGCTCAGCCCCGCGGCAGGTGGCGGCACTTCAGGGCAAGCCTGTGTATGGAAGGGCAGAATGCTGAACAGTCACAGAGAGAAATGAGGGGGGGAAAGTGTAAGCAGCAGCCCCGTGAGCCCCAAGGGGAGAGGCAGGTGAGGAGGAGGTGCTCCAGGTAAGGAGGAAGTTGTTGATGGACATGCAGGTGGTTATGGCCTGGCTGCAGCCCCCACCTGCACTGGGACTGAGTGTAACCCGCCCGGGGCAGGCAGTGGGGAGAGGTGCCCAGGGCAGAGGGGAGTTCAGCCTGGGAAAGGGAGAGGAAAGGCCTTTTCCTCAAGTGTGTAAAAGGGTCTTTTCATCATCTTTGTTTCCCAGAATCAGTAATTAAATGTTTATTTTAACTGACAATTAATTGGCATTTAATTGAGAATGACCCCAAGATGAGTATGTGTGGCCCACGATAATAACCAGTGAGCAATCCTCCTTCTTCATGTCAACCCACCAGCTTTCCAATCCTGTTCTTCCTATCTTCTCCCCTGTCCCACTAATGGGAGGTATCAAGTGGCTAGGTGGGAGTTTGGCTGCTGGCTAGGACCAGCCTACTGCATTGTATTAAACACTGTACATCGGTACAAAACCCAGAATGTAAGGAAATCCAAGTGGGAAATAAAAAAATATTAAAAAAACCACCACAGAAAGGAAGCACGTATTCCTTATCCATCCAGCCAACTGCATGCTGCACATCGGTGGATTGGCTTTATTTATTCCAGCCATCTGTATGAAGGAGGTCTGCTTCAGATATTGGCTGTACTAGAGGAAGAACAAGAATGAGCAAAGAAAATATATTTGCATTGCCAAACATAATCAGTGTTTTGACATTATTTGTTAATGATTTTTATATACTTGGTTTAGCCTAAACGATTACATTATACTTTGATGCACACTATCAAAGTAGTTGTAGAATTAACAAGAATTTACAAACTATGTCAATACTGGTAAAGTGTTGGACAGATTCCAACATACAAAACCCGTTCTCAGTACTCATCCAGCAGTAATTTCAGGGATAGCCATAACAAATTTTTGATCAAATAGTTACACAGGGAGTACTTTTAAGTGGTTTCTCTCAAACATTTCTTTGTTCTCCTGGTTAAGACAGTGCTGAACATACCAAACTAATGGAAACAATTAAAAACTTAGATAATCACTATTTTGGCTACTTTATGGCAATCACAGATATATTAATGGTTCTTACTATTGTTCACCCACATCAGTGGAGACAACCCTTTACATATCAAAGTACTCTTTGGAAATCATAGTAATAACAGTTGTATAGTGAATGACTTGTTCTAAGAATGAAGGAGGTAGAGAACAGGTAAAAAAAATAAAACAGAAAAAAATGGGTAGGCAAAGTGAGAAGTAAAAAACCTCTTCTGTAAAAGTACACTGGTTTTCTCACAAGACCATAAGCACTTTTGCCTTGTTAAAACATTCAGAGTTAATAGTGAAAGTTAAAAATAAAATAACGGGATAATATAGTTAGTAAATTGTTCCAAATTGTATCTCTAGAGCAGCCAAATGGAAAGACAGAAAGTTCTTTCAGTGGTGACTCAGATTTGCTGCTGAAAAAATAGTCCAACTTTTTCCATGGCATTTGTTTGATGGCAGAGTGTATTTGATATTCCTTCATGTATTGCTGAGGAATAGAAGTAGCAGCATGGAACAATATAACTTAAGAACTAATGGGGTTGAATCTACTGTTCAAGGTCAACTACTGAGAATATCTACATTTCCTTTCCTCAAAGGTATGTGAAGAACAGTACCTCTAAAAAAGATATAAACAAATCTATATTATATTATCTGATTACAAAAATACCTTTTGTAGCTCAAATTCTTTATTCTTCAGCTTTAAATTATGTAATTTTCTTTTTCCGTAAGAAACATGAATTTTCAGCTGGGTGAAGAATTAAAGACAGAGGCTGTAAAATTCAGAAATTCTAGGGCTGATTGTACTTCTACTTTAGTATATATCATGAGCAATTCCATTAGTCAATAGAGTCAAGCTCTCATAAAACTTGTGAAGGGGTGAAGAATGGAAGAAGAGAGTTAAGGGTAGAAAAGTTAGGAACCTGCTATTTTCTGACTCTATCCCTTATGTCAAGAGCACTTTGAATTTTAACCCTGCCTTCCAGTACATTTGCAGCCCCTCCTGATTTGATATTACCTACAAATTTAATAAGCCCCAGCCCAGGATGATGGGAAAATGACGTTTCTTTAAAACTTTCTTGTACTTGCTATGAAACAAAGGTGCCAAGTCTGATACTTAATGCTTGTTGTCCTGTAGCCATGACAGTTTCTAGAGTATGGCAAAGATACGAGAGAGGCAAAGTTGTATGAAGAGAGAAAGCCTGCTCTAGACTTTCCAAGTGAAATGGGAAATACGGAGAAGTTGTCTGGTTTGCAGGCTCCAGAGCTCATTCATTTTTTGCACCAGTAATGTCAACTTAGCTCTTAAAAGATCTCTCCCACAAAACCCTTTCTTCATCCCCCTCTTCCCAAGGCAGGAATAAGCTTCTTGGTCAAAATGCAGCTCTAAATTCACATACAGAAACATCTTTTTCTTCTGAAGGCACGCCCCTTTCCTCTTCTACAATAGTAGGGGAGCTCCATTTCCTACCCATTTCTCACCTCTACAACTCATCAACTTCTAAGGCCTCTTCTGGATATTGCTTTTTCCACTTCCCGTCCTCATTTTCCTCGCATCTTTTCTGCTGCTTCAGGATTCCCTCAGTGTCTTTTCTCATCTTCTGCCAACATCAAGTCTTCCTGTCATCTTTTTTCCTCTTTCTCCTGCTCCCTCTCTCTTCCCTCCTCCTGTGCTTTTCAAGTTGTCACCATATTTTTCCATAAAAATGTTTAGTTGTACATGATGTATGAAGAAAGAGTGATAGAACTGTACTTGTTCAACTCAGGGAAGGCCAAGTGGGAGATGTAATTGCTTTCTCTAGGTATCTAATAGTTAAAGATTGAACTAAAGTGTTCTCAGAGGTGCCCAGAAAAAGGACAACAGATACTAGCTGACGCATGGGAAACTTAGGTTAGGTATAATAAAAAGAATTATTCGCAATGACACTGGTACAAGTACTCAGACACTGGCACAGGTGCTCAGGGATGTGGAATCGCCAAATGTGGAGATAGATAAAACCCAAATGGACAAAGAAAGCTCAGAGAAACCTGGCTTAACTTTGACATTAACCCTGTTTTAAACAGAGCATCGGACCTCAAGTCCTACAGAGGTTCCTTCCAACCTAAAGAACTCTATGATTCTATGTCATTAAGACAAGTTATGTCAGGAGGACCATGAACAGTGTGTGATAAAAAATGCCTTTAACCAAGGCACCCTGTTTTCTGTGTCAATTAACAGTAGGGAAATAGTGACCACCATCTTACTCTTTTCAGCTTTAATAGTAATGCGAAGTCAAGGTTACTTTGAATAGGAGATAATTCCTTTAGTTAAAACTTTTCTTTTTACATGGAAACAAACAAACAAAAATTACCGCATCCTAATATACTTAGGTTCCTAATAAAATTAAAAATTTTAAAATGTCATATTGCTCTCAACCTGAAAAGCCACCAGTATCTTCTACAGGATACTCCACTATTGTCTGTTTAAAATGCTTATACCCCACAACAGCAGGATTATCCTTTGTTTACTGCACATGCTATAGTGAAGCCATTCCAAATTTTAAAGCAACTCTTACAAAGCATTTCCAAGGTTCCTTCCCCAATCATACTGTGCTTCTGCATCACAGCCATGTATGAGTGTGCTTGTCTGAAAAAAAGAAAAGAAAAAATAGCTATAAAAACTAAAGAAAATACTGCCTTAGGAAAACTGTCCCTTTGGACAAATTGAAATTCAGTATCAACCCAAAATATGCTTATATGCCATGAAAGTATTCCATGCTTTCTGAGTACCTCATGCCTTATCCAATGGCATCAGCCTGAGAACATACTTTTTTAAAATGCATCTCCTGCTACTTCAGATTATCGGGAGCAAACCATACCTTGAGAGGATGCCTGCAATTCCTTTTAAGTACTTCTCCTAAAATTAGGCTTTTCAGATCAACTACTCAGGACTTTGATATCGTCATAATTTTGTTCCCCCTTGAAAGTAGTATAAAATTTCCTGGTGCTCCAAAACCCAGTATTTAATATTGCAATATTTTTCATATGGCTGTTTTGTAAGCTCCTCAGCTTTACTTATCAAAAGCGGTCTCCCAATGCAGATAAATAATGCTTAGATACAATGCTTGAAAGTTTTTCATTGTACTGGATTCAGATCTATTTTGTTCCAGATATTTGCTGCCTTGAGTCTCCATTGCTTCAGTACGTACATATGCTGGAAGAAAACTTAGATGTAAAAGGTAGCCCATTTGCTTGGAAATAAATTCACCATTGGTATGTTGTTCTATTGTTCAGGTTCTCCACTGTCTTAAATCAAATCTCTCAATGATAACAACTACTAGCTGGAGGAACATCGTCCTTTCCTTCTTATGTGGCTTCACATGAGATGAGACTGGCTGGACTACTGGAAAGAATGATGAACAAGGGAGAGAGAACCGTCAAAGGAGATGCACTCTGGCGCTCAGCCCCACAGATTGCACCGCTGTCAGGGCTGAATACAAATCTCATTTTTCACTGCATCAATACTTTTCCACCCCTGCAATTTGTAAAAACCTAGACAAAGTAAAATCCAACCGCTTAATTTAAAACACGTAATTTATCTCTAATTTGAATGAAGAACCTGGTTTGTTTTGGAGGAACCAGACTCAAAGTAGATGTGTAAGTAGTGTAAAGCAGTTACCTTGTATCTCAGGTGAACAAATAGTAGAAAATCAAGAAGGTGGGAAAGCAATACAGAATTCCACTTTCTCTTGGGGCTGGGTAGAAAAAAAATGTGGGCTTATCCCACAGACTTCAAAGTTTTCCATTTGTTCTTCCAAGATGTATACAGCTTTGGTTACACTCCTCACTTGTTTCCCTCCCTCCTCGAGGAGTTCAGCTCTGTGTTGCTTGGAGTGTCCTTCCCTAGTGACCATCACAGGCTGTGAGTCTGTCTCTGCTTCAGCAGCTTCTGGATCCTGAACAGCTTTAAGAACTAGAGCTCTGAATTCTCTGTTGGTAACCATTGGAGGAAACAGAGCTGCACTGCCCTTATCTAAAAGCAGAAGTTTACTGGCTTGAATACCATTTATCAATGCAAATGATCATCAACTGTTAAGGATACATTTCACATAAGGAAACAAAGCTGAGTACTTCTTTGGCAGAACTGTTGACTCTTATAGGAATAGTGGTAATATAGGAACAATACAGGTAATTTTTGTAAACAGTAATTGCCATTGAAAGGCAACGTAAAGGAAAATCCATATAGCTTTGGCTTTTTTGTAGACTATACAGAATGAAGACTCCACTTAATTAGTGTAAAATCTTTTCACGTATACATAAAAGGATGGCAAAACTCCAAAACACAGAAGCTAGCTGTGCAGAATACTTGTACCATGGCAATAGCTCTGAAGAGAGGAGAGGATGATGGTGAGAAACAGTTCTGAGCTTCCATCCTTTTTCCACTTGATATGCCTGAGGAGTTTTCTATCCACTCCTTACTTTCCTGCACAACCATTTTCTTACAATATGGTAGCATGGAAGACGATTCCTGTAAGAGAAACATTCATTTATTAGCACATTCACAGCAAGGCAAGAACACGCTCATGTGCTCAGGATATTGTTATTTGACATGATAAAGTACATTTGCAGGCCGTTCACTGGGAAATGCTGGCTGGAGCCTAGTTATGCAGGTGCAAAGGTGTCCTGAGAAACAACACATGTAATGGGACTGGTTGGCACAATGGCCGAGGTCAAAAACAGTGCAGTTGCACACACCACAGACCAAGTGAGATTTGTCAGATGGTCTAGGAACTTGGGACTCCGTGATAATAGGAAACTGATTCACTTTAATGAGGTGGATGTAAATACCAACTTCTTTGCACCACTGTATATCTTACTACAAAAAGTTTCCAGCTGAGTTGAGTGGAAAAATTCCTTTGAAAAGCTGCAGGTGTTGGGCCTGGCATGTATTCTCTGACTGCTTGGGGTTACTTTAGCCTGGCTGTCTACAGTAGATCTTACAATATACATGATTTAATTTTTCAGTGGGAAAAATCCCACCCCAACATGGGGCTGAAATGTCTTCTATCATCCAATGAAAGGAAAGGATAAAACATACAGTACACAGAGCTGCTTTATATGATTATAGCAACTTGAGTTCTGAAAGAAAGGAGGCTCAGAAGAGATTTCTTTTCCTTCCCAGATAGAGCTTTTGTGAAACATTGTCCTAAACAAATAAAAGATTTTTGCTCAAACGATCTACCTTGCTGTTTTCCTTTCCTTTGAAGAATCCTGTGGTACAATAGACAACCCATCAGGAATAATTAGATTATACGGCGGCATCCATGGAAACAATACAGCTTTTGAAAAGAACTCCTACAGAAGATCTTAGAAATCACATCTATTATGGATATATTCTACTATTTCAAAGACGCCACAGCTCCAAATTATGGGAACTAACAGTGGGGCAAAATCTGACTGCTCCATGTTTTGTCCCTTTGTCAATAATTATTACTACAGGAAACAGTTAAGTAGTCCTTGTGCTGAAGAGAACAATTGGGTGACAGGAAGAAATTGGTCGTGTTTTATTCCAAGTTTTGGGAATCAGTAATTTACATATTAATTTACATGTATTTTGTATAGTGTGTTTAGTAAACTCACACCTTTCACATTCTTCAGTTTTTCCCTAAGAGGGCATTTATGGATATCTCACAGAACAAGAAGGAAGAGCTATCAGACAAACGTATCTGCATTTTTGGGCCTCATTTATAGCAGTAGAAGAAACTACAGACCTATTTGGCCTTACTGTGGCCATTTTCATGACCCAGCACACCTTATCTGTGGCAACGTATTAATGATTTAAAAGTTGGAATTGTCTTAGAGGTGGTTAAATTAGAAGGAATAATATAACGGATTTCAAAATAGATATAAAAATAGATATTAAAAACAGGGGAGAAAGATACTGTTTCTGTTTTTCATTGATAGATTTTGAAAATTCAGAGGAAGCAAAGACATATGACCTGATGATCCTCCATATTGTGCTGCAGATTTTCTGTATTTCACACATCATTCTGTATTGTCATGAGTCTCACTGTCTGTCTGGATTCCCTACTGTCCCTGGTTTCATTGTGCTTGGGGCCAGAGGTGGGAGTGTCAGGAAAAGGACTTACATAAGGAATCAGTTTTGTTAAAACAAAGGAAAAAATCAACAATAAGAAAACCTACACCAGTGACTGTGCCTTATTGACTAACTCCAGTTTGAAGTGTCAAAAGTACTTAGGTAACTTGGGAACAAGGTTTTTTCTGAACCTCCATGAGATGTGTACTCCGTCATCACTGCCACACAGCCTTGTGTTTCTCTACAGAACAGGTCCAGGAGCAGCAGTACAAGATTCCCTCAAAATGCCTTGCAATTGATTTTTAGACCTTAACTGGTAGATTAGAATTTTAAAGGTGAGACAGTTAAAATATTCATCCATCAGACCCTTTAAGTCTCTGTATACACTGAGCTAAGTCATATGTTGTTAGGATTTTTGGGAAGGGAAGGGTGGAGACTTCACTGGGAAGTGAACTAAACCCACAGTGTGAATGAAAATGAGACACAGAGCAGAGGAAAGTATTCAGATAAAAAAAAATAAAAGGACAAACATTTGTTAGCAAAGCCCATATAATTATTGTATCCATGAACCTCTAAGGAAAAAAAATTTCTCTTTTTACATGTTGGTTCTTTTTCCCTACTCGTTGTGAAAACTGGAAGGGAGAGGTAGCTTTCCATTCATATTGGAGAACATTATTATTAGTAGTATCATCATCATCATAATTTTTACAGCATCTATCCATAACAGTGCAGTTTTGCCTCTCCCTCTCTGCACAGACCCCCTCCCCCCTTCTTTTTTATATCCCAGTGTAAGGTGATAGCACATACAGCCAATACTCTGTTCAATGTAATTTTCTAGCAACAGTGGTTTTTGTCAGGAATGGGGTTTTCTCCTAGTTCACATGGTTATTTGCTGTGCTCCTTTCCAGTTTATTTCATGAAAAAAATCTTTCCTTTAACCATCAGTGGAGAATATGGAGGTTACAACCTTGCAATGTGCAGCATCTGTAGTAGCAGTGTAAGCAGACTGTCAGGGCTCATACCTATTTCCAAAAAACTTGAGTCCTGAGTCACAGAAATGGTAGCCATCCACAGTTCCTGCAGAATTCATCTGCAGTGTTAGGGGTTGGGCAGCCCTAACAAATTAAATCCATAACTACTATCACTATTCCAGGGAAAGTAATTGGTTTTGAAAGATTACTGAGTAAAGTGCAGGTTGTGCAGAAAGGCCAGTGCTATTGCCTTAGATATTATACTTCCAAAGGGATCTTTCCTATTCAATTAAAAATAAATCTGTTTCCAAATTCCACTTATCATGAAGAATTATGGAAACCGTGGGAGCTTAAAAAACCAACAACAAAACCAAAGCAGAACAAATACATCAAAACCTTAGAAGCTAGGTAAAATGCAAGACTATGTTAAGGCAACGCTTCGAACAAATTTATTTAGTAAAAAATATTGTTCATTGTAGTACACACAGTTTCCACTGAGGTGTGCTAGCTCTCCAAATATCATCATCCACGCACTTCTCTTAGGCAACTAATTGTGCTGTTACACCCTCAACAATGATGTCCACTGCTGCATCTTGGATTTGTAACCGTTTCACAGAACCATTTATACACAGCGGGTTTTCAGACAAGAGCAGCAAAACACTGTAGAGGAAATCTGCTAAAACAAAAGATGATTTCTCTCTCTTTAAACAAGACAGCGCAATTAGTTCCTGTCTGAAACTAGCTGTCTTTGTGAAGGGAGTGACATGGATATTAGCTTTGAATTAATCAAAAAAGATTGTGTAAGTTATTCTGGAGGAATTCTGGGCAGTCTTAACAGAGTGCGAGAGGAGGTTTTCATGCTGTTTTGACATTTGTCTGCTTCCAGGAGCCATTGTGTGATGTTGTACCATCATTATTGCTACTACCATAAATATAAGCTCCTTTTGCTTTTATATCAGACTGATTTCTCCATTATTCAGACCAATTGAAACCCCAAGGATGCTCAAGCACACCTACTGATATCTGAAAAAACAGATAACACAGTAGGGCATTTTTAAATAAGGCACATAATCAGGAAAGTAACAGAGATCCAAAGGTTTAACAAAAGTGAATCTGGGAAAGAGGTAGGGGAATTTCACGTTGTCAGCTTTTTGTTACTTGCAGATCCTTAAAAACAGATTTCCTGTGATTTTAAGAAGAGTTCATTCTATTTCAAAGGAATAATGACACAATAATTTTCAGCCTACAGGTAATCACTTTAAATTGCCACAAGGTGAATGTTTTGATACCTTTTCTTCTCAGCACAAAGCTCATGGACTTCTAGTGTTGCTAATATGGAATGTACATTTATTGGATCCATCATCAACAAGAGATGTGTTCCCCCAAGAGACTGGCAGATCTTTAAAAGTGGCTTCAGTATGAAATATAAAAAAGGGGGCAGAAAGGATTTGAGAATGTGGCTCGAAGTAATTGAATCTTATGGTAATGTAACAACTGACATGAAGGTTGTCTTGAAAAAATAACATTGTACTGTCTCAAAGAATGACTTAGACATGCAGGAAGGATTCACCTATATTAACACACCTGCAGTGTAGATATCTGAAGTCCTCTCTGTACTGAATGGAGAAAAATAAGCATGCTTCAACCAATCCACCATAGGTATTTACCTTAGGATGAGAGAAAATGTGTTCCTCTCTACGGACTAGGAAAGGAAGCCGAGGGGACTAGCTCACATGTATGTAGACATCTTGCATTTTATGAGACGAGTGTCTTTCAGAGTGTCCATAGTTCCCTGAACTTAAAAAGAGAAAAAGAATGCAAAGGATGACAGATAGTTTTTTCCCTTCCATTAAGTGAAAGAGCAGCTATGAAAGAGGCTTAGTTGGTCAAAGTTGTCCCTCAAGAAGCCTAGGAATGGTTCTGCTAATTTATGCTTTTTCCTTTCTGTACTGAATTGCAGAGCAAGAGCTCTGTTTAGGGAAAAGGCAGTATGGTCAAAGTCACTTTCAATTAATTAGTCATGAGCTTGGTGGGCTGCCCGTGATGGTGAGGTGCTGCAATCTGGAGCTTGTGCTGAGAAGCTTCTCAGATCATATCAAGAAGGGTAACCCAAAAATCTATAGGCATCACAGCTGTCTGGGAACAACTGAAAAAAAAAGAAAAATCTATGTTGCCACCTTCCTCACTAAATGGCAAATCAACAGCCCCCTAGGATATAACCTTAGACACAGCTGGCACATTCCTCTAGCAGGAATGAACTCCTTCAATTCATTTTGCCAGTTTAGGGAACTGCATTCAGAGTACTGCTCAGGTATCACAGAGCTAGAGCATGTCAGGAACACATGGCAAAGATGTACTCTGAAAGGCAGGAGATCCAAAACTTTCACATGACAATTTGATTTGCAGGTTGAGATGCCAAAATAAGCAGACTCAGATACTTTTGCATTTGCATTGCATTTTGAGGGCTCTACAACAGAGATTGTCTTGAAGCTGGAAACTGAAGTAACACACTCTAGCTGCTCTTCGAGAGACTTTGAAAGTGATAGTTCTGCTATTGCAGCATAAGAGACAGAAGAGGACTTGGATCTGGAATTTGTCTTTTAAGCAGACCTGTCTTCAAATAAAAATGGTAAAGACTCAAAAACGTTCATTTGAGAGAAGGACAGTGAATCAAACAGGGGCATGCCAATCCAGAGAATGAGCGGAAGAGTGAGGTTTGCCAAAGGTTTACACACTTATTAGATAAAATTATAATGTTACAGTAAATATGAGAAAAACCTAAAGAGGAGCAATTATGGCCTCTTGCAGTAGTTTTAAAAGGAAAATGGTCACTGCTGAGTTCATAATTTGCATAGATTATTATGAAGCTAGTCAGTGTTTCAACACAACAGGGGGCTTGCAGGAAATCAAGCACAACATTTTCCAGCCACAGCTCTAGAGAGCCAGGAGGTTGGGCCAATGCCTTTCAGTGTAGGAGCACAATGATTTGTTCAAAGTGCTTTTGCTACCAGTAAAGCAAAGCTACTGGAGATGGAAATCATCAAGTTGCCAGACTTACCCAGCTCCACCCAGACAAGTGGAGAAATGCATGTGTTGGGAACAACACTGGTCATATGAGCACACATTTCCCTGTGCCTTTAGAGCACTCTTTCAGCAAATCGAGTATTGGCAGGCTCTTGGCATACCAGGAAGGTCAGACTTTAGGCAAAGTAAGCAATTTCTAGGGCAACTGACTTCTGGGAGTGGCAGACTAGCCAGCCTTTATTGCCAGAGGACATGCTGCTAAGTATAAGTGGCAGCAGCCATGGTGTGGGATGGCAGTAGTCCCTCCTACGAACGGGAGTGATTTCACTAACCCTCTCATCTCACTGCGTGCTAAATGGGCAGCAGCCCTGGCTTTCCAAGGCTCTCCTCAGCATGCTGTTGCATCACTACACTTTGCCTTCACACCTTTTCCTTTGGTAAAAGCAACTCTAATCCAGCCTGCCCTGAGCTCCTCCTAGCTGGGGCAATGAAATGATCAGCTTTTACTGTTCTCTGAGGAAGTAATGATTATCCTCTGCAAAAGTACTCAGAGAATCTTACGGAATTCTCTTGGGAGTAGTGGGGTGAAGGGAGACAGGGTAGAAATAGAAATATTTTTAAAAGGTGGGGGAAAGTGCTCATATTATAAGAGGGGCATTTTGATGTGTCAAAGTCAGATACCTTGAGTAACAAAATATTTGATCCAATTTTCAGTCCTCTTTGATAGGCTGTCACTGCTAAAAGGATTCCCAGTTATCAAACAAATCTGAGCACCGAAGTATCACTTCTACACTTGTAAAAGAGGGTCCCCTAAGTCTACCTATACTTGCTTGGAGTCTTTCAGAACAGCCAGTGGAGTTAAATTAAATCTAAAATATGGCTTTCTTATTGTTTATTTCTTTATGCCATATAATAATAAATGACCAAAAGACTTACTTAAAACAGTGTTCAAGTGTGTCTGTAACCAAAACTTTGACTGAGGCTCTTTATAGAGACAGCAGGAAACCACAAACTTTAAATCCACATTGAACTTTCCCAAAGATCATTCAAATTGATGATTTTTATTTTCATCCTTGTGTAATCATAAGGTCAATGTTTGATTTTGGTGTGTGTGTTTTTTATTATATTTTTGTGAGTGATTGGAAACACAATGATAATAACATTTGCCAAATACCAAATGCATTTTATTGCATCTTAGTCACTGTTGACTATTATCAGATCTTCCATTTTTTGTTTTTAGATAACAAAATTGTGCACTGCTATCCATTTCAGGATGTGAGTGCAGTATAGAGGGCATCAGAAAAAAAAAATATCCTGTTTCGAGAGGAATTATAGACAAAAGGTGAATTTTGCGAATGAGCTTTTAATTCCGTTTCACTTTCCACTTTGCCTCCCTGTTCTTTAAACTGAACCCACCTCTAACAACAAACGAGAGAGACAGTTTGCTTCCCTGGCCATTGCTAAAAAAAATCAGCTGGAGAAGTAATTTCTAGAGGTATAAGTATATGTTCTTCATGTTAACAGGTATATCTGATTTTCTGTTGTCGGGCCAGATCCCAATCTGATCCCATTCTGATATAACAGAGAAGATCTTATACATCACCCAAATTCTTATTCTTTTGCATTATTCATATTCTCATTTTGTAGATTTATGACAGTTCATACAGATGCGATCAGTAGCATACAAAAAAGCAAATGGATTTGAGATCATTCCTTCACATCACTACTAATCGCAGCAGGCTAAGTAGTCACAGACCAAATTTTCCTGGGAATAGCATCTATATTTTAAGACAATATGCTACAGTATTAAAAGTTAATGTGAGAACAATTGGAAATGCCATTGTTATGAGAAAACCAAGTAAAAACAGAAATACAAGTGGAAAAAAGGAAGTTCTTTATTTGCAGCAGTAATAAAGTCATGCCCAGAGCAAGGAAGCAGGAGTCAAGGCCATCCCTAAAACTAATTGTCAGTGCTGATTTTCCAAGCTTTTACATGAGCAAAGGTCTGAGTGGTAAAAAGATCTAAATCAGAAAAAAGGCTAGACTACGAGATGGCATAGGAGAATGTAACCACTCATTTGAGGCTATAGAGAAAATCAGAGCGTTAAAATAATGACTCTGATAGCCTGTTGTGTGTTGCACCCTGTGTTGAATGAAGCAGAGAATTTGGGATTGGAAACTAAAATGAACGTATTGAATATATGCATCCTCTCCCCCAATTATTGAATCTTACCTTCATCTTAAGTCTGAGTGTTGATGGTATTTTTAAAGGATTTGTCTGTTTATACAGATGTCTGATCCTGCATGAAACTGAATTACATTATACCACCTTGCTTTTGGTAGGAGTGGCAGAAGAGACATCACCTTTATGGGATTGAAGCCTGAAGGCATAGGGAGCCTATTTATAAGCCTTCTAGTCTGTAGAAATGTGACATTAACATCCAGTCTGAAAAACATGAGAGAAGCTGAAGCCTGGCTGACCTACATTGGATGAAGCAGTTCCAGAGGACTGCTTATTGGACAGGGAAAGATGCAAAAGCTGAGCTACACTGAAGAGTGAAAAATAGAATGATGGGCACATGAAAAAGATACCTGAACACATTAAAAACAAATCAAAACGAAAACAAAGCCTGTTAATATCAGAAAAGCAACAAAGAAGATTCAACAGAGCCTCAGGAAAACAAGACAGAGTTGGCTAAGGAGGAACATTAAGAGAAACCACAGAGGTCTTGGTTTCCTCATCTCTTGGGTTGTTCATCTTTTCATAAATCTGAGCTAGGTAATAGTAGTGCTGTCCTCAAAGCTAAGGGGGCTGAGGGGTAATTAAAAGTGAGTTCCATTAAGAGTATCTCAGACAATTAGGGATCTATGTATAAAAGGGAGTTTCTTTTCAAGAAAAACCTCTTGCTTCATAATAAATGAGAACAGCAGTGTTATTCAGAGTGCTAAATTTCCTCCCAGGAATATTTCAAGGAATAACAATAATACCCATCCTGTAAAACATGAATTGCACATATGGACGTGTTTGAGGAAGACTTAAATTTATATCATTTACACAAGCAAATAAAGTGTGAGTTTCTTCTAAAGCTATAATATACCACGGCCTGCATATATAAAGTGGGACAGCTACAGGATTCCACAAAAATACCTATTTCTTGTGCCCCTAGAAAGTCAAACCTGTATGCCCCATCCAGAATCTGATTCAGATCTCTCATAAAGAAGGGTCCATAAATATGTAAACCATCTGACTGTTTCTTTATTATCTATTGGTGTTGAATTTAATAGCTTTGGAAGGCTTTTGAGAGTTTGGTTTGCGTTATCACCCTTTCTCTCTCTTTTGTCCCTCTTCCAGAATAAAATAAAAACCATTACTTGAAATTTTTGGTTGCTTATATGTAAGACCCTGCACAGCTGAAGATAGTGTCTATTCAGACTCACCA
Organism: Bucorvus abyssinicus; assembly: GCA_009769605.1. Classification (NCBI taxonomy): domain Eukaryota; kingdom Metazoa; phylum Chordata; class Aves; order Bucerotiformes; family Bucorvidae; genus Bucorvus; species Bucorvus abyssinicus. The sequence continues at coordinate 12,789,053 of CM020030.1, read as the reverse complement.
TTTAGGTCTTCTGGTTTGTGTTTGTGTCCACTTGATATTTGTGAGAAATTCTTGCAGACACAGGATGAGTCAACAAGCAGGAAAACATTTTGTTTCATTCTGCGGTCAGTTTTCCAGAGAGTTCAGAAGAACTACAAAAATATCAATCCATAGCATTTTAAGAGCAGGGTGTGGAAGAGGACTCATGAGGGCCCAAAGTCAGCCAAAGGAGCCCAGAGAAGAAAAAATAAACAGAAAACCCCAAACCAAACCAAAAAGATAGTAGAATGATAGAATCATAGTGTTGGCTGGAAGGGACCTCTGGAGGTCATTTAGTCCCAACCCCTGCTCCAAACATGACTACTGCCAGTACTAGTTCAGGCCATCCATGCCTTTGTCTAGCCGAGTCTTGTAAATCTCCTAGGATAGAGATTTCACAGGGTCCCAGGGTAAGCTGTTCCATGGCGGCTCCACCCTCCCAGTGAAGAGGATTTTCCTAATGTCTGCTTTGAACCTCCCAAGCCAGAATTTGTATCTTTTGCTTTTTGCTATATTTTCTGCCAGTATGAAAAAGAGTTTGGCTCTGTCATGTTTGTAACTGCCTTTAAAGAAGTCACAGACTGCTATTAAACACCTTAAAGCCTTCTTTTTGCCATTCTAAAGAAGAGTGGCTCCGCCAACTTCCACTTATATGTCAAGTGCTCTAGCCCGTGACTGTCTTGAGAGCTCTTTGCTAGACACTGTCCAGTTTCTCAGTGCCGCTTTCAAACTTGGGCATCTCACACTGCAGACTATTCTAGGTGCAGCCATGCAAGTACTGAACAGAGGCAGAGGCTGCTTTTCCCTAATCTGCTGGACCTGCTCCTCCTGCTGGTGCTCAGGACACTGCCTTGTCCACAGTCAGAGCACTCTGTTGGCTTGTGTTCAGCTGGTGTCATCTGTGACCCCAGCTCCTTTCTGTCAATTGTCACTCACCCAATTGTTTCATAGCTTTTGCTGATGGGTGGATTTATGTCTTCCCTGGTGCAGAAGTTCAGTCTTCTCCTTGGTGAACTTCAGGAGGTCCTCCTTGACAAACTCCTAGGTATCACAGGGTATCTTGGGATGGAAACTGTTATTTATCTATTTATATATTATTAATATATTCCTGTAATACCGTAACTACCTCACAAATCCCAGATCATTATCTCCACTAAGAGGTGGAGAAGATGCACAGCCAAGTAACAAGATTCCAGCAATACTGACCTTTAGAATCCAACAAATGGATTGCCAAGGATCTCATTTTGTACAACCCTGAAGCCTAACTATATTAAATCTAGATAGTGAATGAGCTATAGACCAGAAAAGTATTTAAAAAATGGAGGAGCATGAAAATGTACAGAAAATCAGAACAGAAAATCAACTTAAGAAAAGGAAAAGTACATGTATGTTTGGAGAATGTCTTAACTGATTACAAAGTCAAACTTCAAGAGTGGTATACCCAGTTTTTCTTTTAGTAGCAATTAATGCTGCAGGGTATGCATAAAGAAATAGATCTCTTTCATTTTTCTCGCAATAATGACAGGCTTTGACCTGTAAAATGCTATACAAAATATTTTTCCTCCATTTCCCATTGCTATCAAACAATTCTTGTAATTTTTTTGGGTTTATTCTACATTGCACACTTGTTTTTCAGTTATTGATAAGTACTGTTTTTGAATACAATTAGGAAATGTTTCTTGTGCTGAAGTAGACTATTTCAGCTGGAAGGGACCTACAATGATCACCTAGTCCAACGGCCTGACCATTTCAGGGTTGATCAGAAGTTAAAGCATGTTATTAAGGGCATTGTCCAAATGCCTCTTATACACTGATAGGCCTAGGGCATCAACCACCTCTCTAGGAAGCCTGTTCCAGTGTTTGACCACCCTCTCAGTAAAGAAATGCTTCCTAATGTCCAGTCTAAACCTCTCCTGGTGCAGCTTTAAACCATTCCCAGGTGTCTTATCACTGGATCCCAGGGAGAAGAGATCAGCACCTCTCTCTCCACTTCCTCCTCAAGAAGCTGCAGAGAACAATGAGATCGCTCCTCAGTTTCCTTTTCTCCAAAGTAGACAAGCCCAAAGTCCTTAGCCACTTCTCACAGGACATGCCTTCCAGCCCTGTCACCACCTTTGCTGCCCTGCTCTGGACACATTTGAGGACCTTTACATCCCTCTTTAATTGTGGGGCCCAGAACTGCATGCAGTACTCCAGGTGAGGCTGCACCAACACTGAATACAGCAAGATAATAACTTTTGACCAGCTGGTTATATGTGTTTGATGTACCCCAGGATGTGGTTTACCCTCTTGGCTGCAGGGCACACTGCTGACTCATATGGAGCCTGCTGCCAACCATAATCCTGAGACCCCTTTCTGCAGGACTGCTCTCCAGCCAATCTTCTCCCAATCTGTACTTGTGCCCTGCATTACTCCACCCTAGGTGCAGAATCCAGCATTTCTACTTGTTAAATTTCATCCCATTAATCATTGATCAATGCTCCAATCTATCTAGATACCTTTGCACGGCCTCTTGTCCCTTGAGAGAGTCAACAGCACCTCCCTGTTTGTATCATCAGCAAACTTCCTAATGGTTCATTCAATTCCTGCATCCAGATCATTGATAAATATATTGAACAGAAACTGGCCCTAGAATTGAGCCCTGAGGGATGCTGCTGGTGACTGGTCTCCAGCCAATCATAGACCCATTCAGACTACAACTCTTTGAGCTCAGCCATTTAGCCAGTTCTTTACCCAGCACACTGTGAACCTGCTCATCCCACGGCGGGCCAACTTGTCCAAAAGGATGCAGTGAGGCACAGCATCAAAAGCCTTGCTAAAATTCAGAAAAAACACAGCCAACACCTTCCCTTCATCCACTAGGCAGGGGACCTCATCATAGAAGGATATGAAATTAATTAAACAGGACTCTTCCTTTGTGAACCCATGTTGACTGTGCCTGATGATTGCATTATTCTTCAAATGCCTTATGTTTAAAGAATACATCTCCCTATTTTGCTCTCATTAGTATTATCTGTAACAGACACAACCCCTATGTCAAGTAACACTTTTCTCATTGCGCTAGATAGTGTACAAAGAGAGAATAAAAGGCTGGCACTGGGTGGGAACTGTTTTCTTGTGTCGCATGTTATTGTTTCAGCTCCTCAATAGAAAGACTGACATTTTTCTAGGTCATAAGACAGAAACCAAATAGATTTCCTGGAGAGCTACAAAACTTGTAAGAATAAGCATTTGTTAGACACTTGTTTTCCATGACCAAAATATGATCACTGTGAATATTCTTGGAAAATGAACAAAAAGGGCCATGAATTTCAAATACATTTAAAGAAATGTTCATAAATATATTTTTTTTCATAATGTCCATCTGACTTTATTGACATCTACAATTTATCATATTGCTTGTGCAGAACTACATTTAGAATGGGTATAGTTCCACCGACTTCGGTGGAATTACATCAGGCATGAAAGCAGCCCACCCACTGACTTTACATTTTGAAAGCAAAGCTGTGCAATTGTACAGGCGCCACATTATGTCTCTGCTAAATTCAAAGGCATTCTTCCACCCAAGGGCTCCTCCTTCTTTTTATGCACCTTGTTCATTTCTTCACCTTTTATTACCACATTTCTCCCTCAACGTGATTGCATCTGCATTTTATTAAGATTACTGCTACTGTTTAAGAAATACCATATCTCACTGCATCATGCTGTGTTTTAATATTTCCTGATTTATTCTACTTGTATTTTCTTTAATAGATAAATACGTATTTTCACGTGCAACAAAATCATACAGCTTTAAGGAATAAATTGATAAATTGGCATCTAGAACACTACCAAGCATCCTAACTCTGTGCCAGGCTCAGAGGAAATACCAGGGCTGCCAGTTACATTGGCTGAAGAGTCAGACTATAGCCAGCCAGGAAGAGATTGTCCGTCTGCTGGAAATAATTATTGTCATTATTTAGACTTGGAGTGGTGCCCACTGCTTCCTCTTCAAACACAGGCAAGGTACAAGAAACCCTGCCCCAATACAATGTAGATTGAAGCATACAAGCCATCAGTGAGTGACAGTGATTTCTGAGGGAGTGGGGGGAGGTCAAAGAAGGGGAACAAATCCCTCAAGTAAGGAAAAAACCCATCAAAGTTCCTCTTGCAAAATACACATGCACATACATGTATGAACATATATATGTATAAATATATGCATACATACTTCTTAAAGAGCCAGCATCTCTCTCTCTCATACTGAAGAGCATCCTGATCATACAGTGGACTCCAAGGTTGTGCTTGGTAGCAACACAGAAACCCCTGGGTAGCTGAGGGAACCTGCAAGGGGATGCCTTACAGAGACAATTGCAAACTCAGGGCTATATAACGAGAGTCCTGTTGAAAGGACAGCATTACTGAATATGAGTACAGATGTTGCCCGTGGGTTGAGACTATACTACAACAAGGAGGGATTGCTACTGCTGTCAGTCAAATGGTATTGTCAATTTATCATGAAAATATTGTTAAATAAATGTATGGCAACTGCCCTTGCCTTCCCTACCATGCTTTCTCATCCCAAAGCCTGAAGCCTTGGAAGCAGAAAGAGAAGCCCCGGGAACATCCCAGAGGACAGCTGCTAAGACATGGAATAAACTCGGGCATGAGGGTCCTGTGGGATCCAATGGGTTGGCTGAGACTGTGTCCAAAGCCATGCTTGCAGGCTTGCAGTGCCAAAGGCTAGAAAATCTGTCCTTGAGGGAATTTTCTCAGCCATCTCTACTAGACAGTCAAAGTGTAGCCTGCCATTCCCTCTTTCCTCCACCTTTATTTTCTTTTGTTCTGAAATCCTACACTATATTCAACCCAAGGTTGCAAATTTCTCTCTGGAACATCTTCCTTTATTTAGCCAGTAGATTCACTGCTGTGTAACAGGGACTAAAAAATCCAACCAAACAACAAAAAACAAAACAACAAAACAAACCCCAAACAACAAAAAAGAACAACCAACCAATCAAACACCAACACCCATCCCGCTTCAACCCTCGTCTATCCAAGCTGTAACATGCTTTAGGCTAAGGAGAAGGAATTTTGGTCTATGAACAGAAGACACACTTTTAGCAACCAGGAGTGGTACAAAATTAACAAATTCCCTGGAAAACCATTTACTTGATTAGTTGCTGCTTCTACTTCTTCATGCATTTCAGAAATTAAAAAAACATATTCAGCCCACCAACCTCCTGGCCAGAGAGGATCTGAAGGGTAAAGGAAATGCGAAGAAATGAGGATGTGCAAACAGAATAGGAAAGGACTTGGATGACTGCCCTATAATGAAAACTGATACCACTGTAACCAATGCAATAATTCATCTCAGCTGATAGATCAGCTAACTGCTAATATTTTGTGAATACAATAGATGGTGTGGGCTCTGTAAGATGAATCTTTTTCTGCATGCAAGCTGCAACTAAAAGAGCTATTTCCCCCCTTAATTAATCTAGAATAAATAATGGTTATAATATTACATATTTCTTGCCTTATCTCTGACAGTTTCTTCGTGCTGAAATAAGGAGATTGCCGCAATATGCAACACAGCTTCTCAGTGTGTTCTTGTGTGCGAGACAGAAAGGGAGCCATTCATGCTGGAAAATAGCTGGCAACATTTCAGTGTTGCTTCCCTTTTTAATCAGTCTTGAATTCAGCTACAATATGTTCCTGGCATTTTAAGCACAGTTAGATATGTGTTTCTGTTTGCTGTTAGTGAGTTCTTTCTTTTTTTTTGCAGCACGGTTTCCAGTTATTGACTATGATCAAGCCTAGTGTGAGATTCTAAAGGGAAGTAGAGTAAAATCTAGGGGTTTTTTTTTTGGAGCATCTATATAAATCCATAGGCTGAGCAGTCCATTGTGATACGTGACCTATAAAGCACCATGCAATAGATAGATTAGGAGCAAGTTACCTCCTGATAGTCCTGACATGACAAGCAAGGTAAGATCAAATATAATAGGCTCTAACAGTTGCTAAAATCTATTTGCATTTGACACTTACATAAGGGTATGAGGTTGAAATGTCCTGCATCAAATTCCATCCCCTACTATCACTGGCAACCCTAACATACAATCCCCTTCCACCCATCTTCCTCAATGGCAAATTTCTTTTCCTCACCTTGCTCCTACTTCTGTGAATAAATTAGTGTTGCTGCTAAACAGCACCCAACTGTGCGCACACAGGCTTTTCACATGTTACCAGAGACTGGGACCTTTGTTCTGGAACATGTTTGGGGTTAGGACCTGCTCCGGGTGCTCACTGTCTGGATTGCAAATACAAAGGGAGATTGCTGTTATGCTGAGGACTGAAAGCTCCAAGGTCTCCACTACTGTGAGCTGCACCATGTGTGTGAGACGCAGGTTGCTTCTGTGCGTATGCAGAGACAGTCTTACTGTGCTCCCCAGAGGAAAGCACAACCCACGTACAAGGGATTTTTGGGGAGGCAACGAGAGAAGCAACTGTGTGTGGATTCACACAGAAAAGTCTGGAGGAGGCTTTCTGATGTTCCCCTGTGTCTCTGCAAAGACTTGAACACTTGCTTAAAATCTGGCACTGGTGTGAGGCAAGCACGAGTAGGGTAATGAAAGAAATTTGCCCCATGTTGTTGATTTCTTTTCTTTTGGAAGACTTGACACAGAGGCAACTCATAGGAGCTGACGGACTTTAGCTTCTCCTTCCTCACCTCTCCAAAATAAGCAGACTTGAAACTTTATGTCAAACTTTTAGGCTGAAAAATTCTGCAGGACATAATTATTGTATTGTTTTAATACATTTGTCTCTTTAAAAAATATATGTCCTTTGTTTACAGTGCAAATTCCATGTCAAATTATCCAGACTATAACCTAAATAAAACTGGCTAAAATGACACCTTGTCAGCATGAAAATGATATAAAAGAGCTACATAAATTGACAGCACATAGACAAAATGGATTGCCTTTTTTCTTGTATTAAGTTGTAAAAATCATTTTTCTCTTTTTTCCATGCTTTTTTTACTAAGAGGAAAATGTATAATTTAGCAGTGTCAGCATAAAAATATTGCAAAATTTAATAACAATTTGTTTTAAAATGTTCAAACTGCACCTTAATCATGTTTACTTTAACCAATTATCCACATTTTCTGGTGAGTATTGTAAGCTTTGTCCAAATGCTCTTCCCCCCCTCCCAGAAAAAAACCAACCCTATATAATTATGTAGAGGTCTATAATTTGATTATTTCTGCTACCATAGTGATTAGAACAGTTGCCTTCCACAGAAAACAGCTATATTTCTGCATTTGTGGGTTTTTTTATAGCCACCTTATCTTTCTGGAAATAGACAGACAGATGATTGAGTGAAGAGGAAGAAATATATCCTGTAGGCAGGGTGAGCATGGACAGTGTTGCTCACATTTCCTCCACCCCACCCTTTGCTTTCAAATCACAACTGGTTTTGTAGTTTTCACACATTTCAAGGCAAGCACCTTAATCCCTTCATTTAATTTCAATGTATTGGGTTTTTTATTTTCTTGAAAGAAAGGAGAATATTTACTAGTGATAAACAAGTCTAATTCAGTACAAACTTTTACTTCTGTGAAGAAGCTCTAGACTACCAATATAGCGAGGAACAGCTCAAAACAAGTCCTACTGAAGTCCCAAGTGTTTATATTTTAGACCTGTCAGTGTTCACAATGGGAAGGTGTTGGGAGTGCAATTCAAACCAGCTTGTGGAACAAAAGAGCCAAAACCTTCAAAATAGTCATATTGAAAGGTGCCTTGTGCTTAAATTCAGTACTACAGAATAAAAGACACAGTCTATAAAGACAGACTAGTACATGAACATAATCTGGACACAGGAAAGTTTACCTTGATGTGGTCTACTGGAACTGGGTAACAGAACAGTACCTCCCTCCCTTATGTTCCTAGGAGACAGGAAGAAATGATTTTTTGCTTTGTTTACAAACTATGCCACTGAGGAATTAAATCTGTATATAAATTACTGCAACTTATTGGAAAGGAGGAGAAAAAGAAGTCCTGCAAGTGGGAATTTAATACCTTTGATGGTCTATGGAGAAAATCAGTGTGGGATAGTAAACAGCAGTGATATAGTTCATTATCATTGTACGCAGTTGAAACCATGGCAGATGTCCAGTTAAGTACTTTGATGTTGTTTAGGTTTCTCCATCTGTATCTACAAGTGCATGTATTTTTTTTGTTGCATGTGATGGACAAGAAAGCTCTTTACCAGATTTGCAGATCCGAGCACTTTGAAACTTCTTTAAATTTCATTTCAAACAATAAAATAACATTATTTTCCTTTCAGACTGCCTCAGAAACATAATGTTTACTTGCAGCTGTTGAAACCAAAGAAAATGGGTCATTCTAGTTATTTTCATAGCTAGTATGAAAGTGTATTTCCACACTAACAATTCTGAATAATGTTATGTATAACTTGTAATTTTCTATTTTCAGATGCAAGCATGCTCTGTAAAATAGACACTGTTGATTCATAGTAGGTTTTGCTTATATTTGAAATATATAGTTGTTTGGCTACATCATTTGGAGAAAGCTAAGGAGGCTCAAAATACTTAGAAATTAAAGTCATTTATCTCTACCTCAAGGAAGACTGCGAAACAGTTTGTGTCACTTCAGTGACTAGAGGTCTGCAAAACAAATGTAATTTTCCAGTACCGAATTTGGATTGTGATATATTCCACTACAAAACTGCAAGCCTCACACACCACCATTCTTTGACTTATCTGCATGCAAGTAATATCAATATATCTCACCTAGTTTACTGGTGCAGCTGGGTGGCCAGAAAAATAATTTTTTCTTCAAATTACATTGGTCTGTTTTCTGGAAAGTCAATGGTCTTTATAGGTCCCCCAAAGACCCATAAATATTTGAAAACACTTTAAAAATGATCATCTGGGGCTTTTTGGCAACCATGTTGAGGTATACATTTCACGAAGTATGTATTCTCACAGCACCTCACCATGGCTTGCAAATCACACATTCTGTGGCTCATTCACACACATAAAACTACTGCTATAGATTTGGGTGCATTTATAGCACATATACAGAATGGATATTATTTGTAACATATGGGCAAAAGAAGCCATTTCTGTATGAAGAGGTAATGCCCACTCAAACCTTGAGACTTTTTTGCTGCCTTTAGAATCTGAAAAAACTTATTTTTCTGCATTTTTAATAGCATGATACTGATTTAAACTATGTGCAAAATAAAATAGATTTCATACAAATAAGCACTATAACAGCTTTATAAAGAGGACCCATATTGCAGCAGGTTAAAAAAAGTATCCAGTTTGGATTTGTTCAAAATTTGGTGGCTATACCTCGTTAGGCAAAGTTAACTGTACATGTATTTGTAGTTAACTTGGGATCATCTAATTAAAAAACGGATCCCTCAGCTCTGTAATCATTGAAACTAGAAGCATAAATATAAGCAGTTCCGTAATTAAGGGATTTTAAAGTACTTCATTAGAAAAAAGGACACTGCAATCTGTTCCAAAGTTAATGCACCAGTCAACCATACCTCTCCAAAAAAAAAAAAAAAAAAAAAAAGAAGTGATAGAATTTTGTGATTCGACTGAGTGAAAGACACTGCCTCTGTTCATTGCCAAGCCCCAAAGTGGAGAATCTGCCCCAGAATCATGGGATTATACAGCCTTTAACAATCACACTTTCTGAGTATTTCCTGATTTTTTAAAACCCTCTTTTTCAATGAGTGCATGACAATGAGTTTTATCAGCCCTAGAAATGTTACCATGAATACATGATTTCAGCTCCAGCTGCAGCAGGGAGGCTCACGCCCTCCTTCTCCTCCCTGCTCATATAATCATATGAATGCTGCAGCTTCATACACCACAACAAAACTGCCTGCAGAGAAGACCAAGTTTGGAGTCTATTTGCAAAAATGGACTGTGCTGTATCAAGCAACAGCTCTGGTTACAGTTGTAGGAGTATTTACACCAAAAGGTAAAGACTGATACATTTTTTATTGTACTCTTTGTAATAAAAATCTAGGAGGGGAGAGGAAAGGAAGGATGACCTTACAGTTAAGGAACTGAATTCAGATATTTGAGCTGAGCTGGGTTCAGTTCTTTCCTTTCCCTGAAAGCTCTTAAAGACTCGGTGGAAACTATTTGATCATCTCTTTTCCTAATCTATCAAATAAGGCTAAAAGACTGCCTTTGCATGCCTTGTCTATCTAGCAGCTAACTGCTTGAGGTGGCAATAATATCTCATTATAAGTACATTTAGCACACAGCTTTCTGATATCCTAATTTCACTGAGTACCCTTCTGACATAAAAAAAGAAAAAGGAACTATTCTTTTGCAAATCATGTATTTTATAGCACTCTGAAGTCTGGGGGTCATCTGTTCTCAGATTTCTCTTCATTAGCTTTTACAGATGCAGAGTTCAAGCCTGAGCTTTTGCCAGGTACGACTTGGAGAAACGCCCCTTCCCCCTGCTGCACCTTGGCTGCCTGCTTGGCTCTCTGTCAACATTTAGTGCCATCCCAATTTCTTCACACAGCGTATGGCACCAGAAGACTATTAAGGCAGCCAGGCACACTCAGCCAACATCCAGGCAGACTATTTTTCCTCACCATGAAGGGTTAGGCTGATGAAGGGATTGCTAGCATACTTCTCTGCTGTGCAAGGACATCCTATAAACACATCTTTCCCTGTCAGGTGAATAGTGAGGAAGAGGTTCACACACTTTTTTAAGGAGATAGGTATTTCCAATTGCATCCTTCGAAAGCCTCAAAAGCATTCAAAAGGACATTCCAAGATGCTCTTCTATCAGTTAGAATCACTGATTTCTTCCTTTCTGACTAATTCTCATGCATGTACAAGCGTAAAGCACCAGAAAGCAAATCTACAAACCAAACAAATCTTCCCTTCCCTGGTGCTAGCTTTGCCCAACTTCAGCTGCAACAGCAGAAGACCTTGACACCATCCAGGTGTCCGTTCTGCAGTGTCAGAGGGCTTGCAGCAGCCAGAGGGCTTGCAGCAGCAAGTGTCAGCAAAAGAAGGGAGACCAACTCTTTTCTGTCTGTCTGATCTCCAGTGGGGGCTTTGACATAGATCAGATGAGAGCTGGGCTCTTGTAGGCTTTGGATGGCCAAACAGTTGCTATTGGCTGCCATAATGTCAGATGCAATACTAAGGACACCATTCACTTCTTAGTCATTTTAAACCCATGAAACACTCCCTGGTGTAAGACTTTCTAAATATATCCATGCCATTTATTATTTTACAGATTGTTACCCAGGTTGCCGAAAACTTGCTGAGTAGTTTATCTTGCTACATTTGTTTTATCTAGTTGTACAGTAACCTAAAAGTAAGAATCACTGTCTAGGAATCTGACTAAAAATTAGGCCTGCTTGACCTAAACACCAAAAGAAAATTCTGTCAGTAAAATTATTTTAATCACAAACTAAACAATTAGAAAAAGTTAACTGCACGAAAAGGGAAAGTATTTGTTCATACTGCAATAGGTATGGAGGGAGGAAAGCCCTACATACTCTCTGCTACCAAATCATAATAACTTACCCTTATTAGAAGAAGAAGATTCAATGGTTTCAGCTGATTTAAGCTATTCACTAAGATGACAAAAGCCTCTTCAATGGTGCTTTCATCAGTTTCAGAAGTGGATGAAGAAAAAAAAAATGCAAAAGGAGAAAAACCTGTGCAAAATTCTATAGGAAGTTCTCATAGCTGTTATCATCCTGCTAATTAAATATTCTTGTATGTCCTTGGTTTTGTTGATCTAGGGTATTGAGGCTAAATTCAATTCCAAGGTATTAGAAACAGGTATGATGGAAAGATTATTCCTGCACCCAAAAGCTCCTGATCAACTTTTACATGCATAACAATATAGGTGTATATATACTTAAATACATATATATACATGATTAGAACAGATTTGATTAACATCAAATTATCTTCTGATTTTCCCCCAGGATTTGTGTGTAAGTGATGAGAACGAAGTCCCTTCACACAGAGCTCTGCTTCAATTTTATACCTGGCCTGGATGTGACAAACTGTGTTATGTTTCACAATGGCAATGAAAAATCAGAATGCCACATTTTGGTATTTTCACTTCTTCTTATCATAGTAGTAAATAGTGAGTTCCCAACGCATTTAACTGAGGTCTGAACTCCTATTACAGTCAATATATGTTTAACCTCTAGAACTAGCAAGTTGTTGCAAAATATTAAGGTACTAGCACTTTACAGGTGGCAAAGTAAAGCACTTACATAATTTTTACACAAATAATAGTATCAGAAAAACCTTGACTGAAAACATCTCTTATAAACAACTATAAAGCTTTACACATCTGGGGAATTCATTACAGTTGAAATGAGATATACTAATTTGAAAATGTAATGCATCTGGAAAGGAAGCATACTCTTCTACAAGCAACCCTTTAGCTACATTTTATTCCTGCTATGATTTTCTCCATCCACCCATCCCTCCCACACATCCAGACAAGAATTGTATTAATTTAACAGCAAGAGGGAAAGGTCATTCTTGAAACTGACGGCAAATACATTCAAAGCAAATCAAAGAAGTTAATCAAATACTAGTGTCACTAAATATCAGGGTAACAGTCCTGTTACAAGTATGGCATACTGTCCTGGTTTCACTGCGACAGAATCACAGGCTGGCCACGGTCTGCAGGCCATTAGCCGTTTTGAGTCAGGCAGGGCAGCTGACCTGAGGTGGCTGACAGGGTATCCCAGACCATAAATGTCGTGCTCATTGTAAAGGGAAGTGTGCTGAGGATAAGGGTTCTTCCTTCTCCCCTTCTCCCCTTCTCCCCGGGGCTTGCTTACCATTGTGCTCCACAGAATTGCTTTATCATTTATTGTGACTGCTGTACATTCACTAGGATGAGTATAATTTTGTATACTTTATATTGCTATCGGTTTGGCTGTTTCATTAAATCCATTCTCATTTCAACCCATGGGTCTCCTCTCCTTTTGCCCATCCCTCTTCTCTGCTGGGGAGGTCATTGGGTGATAGAGCAACTGCTCTAGGTTAGCCCTGGACAGGGTCTAAACAAGTCATATTCACATGCTCAGTGGCACTGTTTTTCTGAGCAGCACCTTAGCCACAGTCTATGGGCAATATGATAAAAAGAGACACTGCACACATTTCTTCACCTGACACAGGAAAGAAAAGCATAGGAATTCACCTCACATTATCCCTGTTGGTAATGCTAATCAATATCCCTTATGTGTAATCCACAGCTGGCAATGTGATCCGAAATCTTTGTTACACAGGTGACATGTTTTTAGGACCTGAAAATTTCAGGGTCAGCAGTGAGGTAAGAGCAGTGGGTAAAGGGCACACCAAGACTTCACCAAGAGCACAACAGGACCTCTGCTAAGCACTTGCCTTGCTGGAGCAGCAAGATGTGTCATAGAGATATTTTTCATAATCACATACTCATAATGTATAATCAGGTGCAGAAACTTTGATGGTCCTCTCTTTACCCAGAGTTTTATTTTTTTTTAATCCTAATTGTAACAACATATATATAAAAAGATAACATATTCGTGCCCACATACCTGGCAACCTAGATGTATTCAGAAGAACAAATCTGCTCTCAAACAAACATTGTGCCCTGTGGGGACCATGAAACAGGATATTTTTACTCAAGCTCTGCAATAATGTCCCATCACATAAACAAGACCACATTAGTTTACCATTGCATCCAGCTTTTTTGTTCTTGCAAGTAAAGAAAATAACCAGATTATATGGTTTGCAGGGGATTCCAACACCACATCTTCCAGTCTTATTATTTTCCCTAAATGGTCCAAGAATCATGTCAAAAACCTTATGGGAGGAAAATATTTCTGAGGTGGGCTTTTCTCCAGATGGCCCCAATCCCAGTGTCCACACTTTTTTCAAAAAGCAACAAGTAAAGTCTGATGTAGGCAACTGTTTGCCCCCACTTGTAGTGATCCTTGCTACAGAAAGTTAAATGCTGCAGTCGTATTGCCTGCTGTAGGGGATAGCGGATTATGAAGAAATCATCTGTTAGGCACAGCACCGAACAACTGACCCTGCATACAGTGTGGGGTGCAGAAACAGGGCATACTTATATGTACCTTTCAGGTTTAGAAGAAAATATGTTCTGAACTGAGAATGCTTATGAGCTGTAATATGACTAATTTATGGTCTGAAATAGGTGAAGCATAAGAGAACATCAAATAGTAAATGGATGGTAAATCACATGCTAAATGTGATGGACTGTGAATATACAGCTGCTATAACTTTACCTGACATGTCCAATTGTAAACTTGTCTGACTCAAATGTATTAAAGTAAATAAGAGAAAAGATAAAGATATGTAAAATTCTGTAAAGTATCCAGAGATCCTGATAAGTTTTCAGCCACAGAGACTCAGCCTACTTATTGCTGAAGTACAACTATTTTTGGATACCCACATAAACTGCATTACTGAAAATCTAGTTCTGAACCATTCAACTTTAGGCATAGGTGAGAGATGCATGAAGGTTTCAGCAGGTTATAATGCTGGGATTACCCCATCATATTGTCCTGCAGCTGTGGAAGCAGAGAAAGTAACAGTCTCTCTCCTGTTCTTGGAAAACTAAGCATGGTTTAATGTAAGTCTCTCATGTCTTTGTAAAGTGAAGTGCAGAAATGCGGAACAAGTGAGTTTGGATGGTGAGCAGCCGGGAAACTGCTTATTTTAAAGCAGGCTTATTTTAAAGTGCAGTGTTTGGAGAAATGTCCGTATAAATGTAGAAAATTGTTTTCTCTTCTTCACATGGGTTAGAGAGATTTCTATCACTCAAAATCTAATATCTCATCTGGCTTCCAGTAAACATTGTGCTCCACACTCTATTTTTTCTGATCAATTTCCTGCTATAAGACCAGGTAAGATGTGTGTCCAAGTGAGTCAAAGTGGCAGAGTTTTTCTGCCTTTGTTATGAAGGTACAGGTCAGTGAAAAGTAGGAGTTCAAAGAAAAAATAAATAATAACAGAAATTATTTTTCCCAGCTTATGACCGCGTTCAGAAGAGACAAAGAATGAAAGGGGCAGCCCAAATGTCAAATGAGATCTAATGCTTCACAGAGCAGATATTCCCCTTGGCCCAGTGTTCTTCCTCCCTTCAGTTACAGCTGCATGCATCTCCATCAGTCAGATATCAGCCAAGTCCTAGGGACTAGTATGAAGAGGGTCTACCTTAGGGTAGTAGATCGAGAATGGGAACCCAGCAAACACTTAATGGATCCAGGTAAACATCTGGTATGTGAGAACGAGTGAATGGATGGGGAACCACAGAACTGAATTGGTGAATTTGTAGCCTGCTACTGAAATATCTGTCTTCCACTCTTGTGTGTCTTGTTCTAGCTAAGTATGGGCCATGATTTGGCTTCTTCTTATGATTGTTTTAATTGGAAATGTGTCAGTTTCTATTGCCCGTTACCTAGGATAGTGATCACAAGGAAGATTTAAGAACATATATCTTAATTAAATTCAACAGCGTGCTTGCCCAAACAAAACTTGCTTTCCATCTTCATGAACATGAAGAGCCAATCTATTTCTTCTGACTCGTGCTGATTTCTGCAATTAAAGAAACCTTGCCAACAGAACTGGAATGTGAGCTGCTTGTGTAAATATTTTTCCCAGTGTGTCCTAAATTTTAGAATAAACAATTTTGTAGATTATTATATATTTTTGATTCAAGTAATTTGTCACTTCTTCAGGGAAGAAGGAAAACAGTCTTCTTGGATTTTCATTGCTTTTAATAATCTTTGTATGAAACTCTATGAAGAGTTTCTTATGTATTTCAGTATCAAAGGGCAGTTTCCAGATCACTGTACCTAATTAGGATTTAAATCTTAGTAAGAACTTCACTATTTACAGCTTTCCATATTGTAAACTGCGATGTAACTTCAGCATGATCAACTGTTCTAAGATTTGTTGTTCTATTTTATCCTAAATGTTTAGACATATAAATCAGACAAACAAAGTATAAATTATAAATAGTAAATTAAGTTTCGAAGCATAGCGTATTAAAGGCAAACTTGAAGAGTCATTAGTCATAGTTAAGTCAGGTTTAATGGCTAAAATACTTCGGGATTTTTTTTTTTATTATTTCTTTTGTACTCACATTAGGGTTAAACAGAGTCATAGCACTTGAGATTCCCCAGAGAATATTTATGCTTTCTGCACACATATGACTGCTTGACTATGGGCTCAATTCTGTTTCTGCTGAACAACATGGTAAAATTCCCATTGACTTAAATGAAAGAGAAATAGTATCCAATAGAAAAGAATTATGGGTGTCTAAGAGCTGACAGTATTTTATCTTTAAGGACTCTTTCTTACTAATAAAAAGATTCTCTGCCCTTCTCGTTCAGTGCACAGAGAGAGGTGAAAGTCTGTACTGAATCAAAGTTGTCCATTCTTAGTGTAAGCATTAAAATACTATCATGAAAGATGCTGTTTACCATTTATCCTAGAGATTAGACAATAAGTTACTTTTAGAAACTTTATTTCTTCCTGAATCCACTAGCAAAACTTTTTTTCACATTTAACAGTAATATAAGGAGCTCCACTGATCCAATATCATTCCTGTTCTCAAAGTAGTGGTATGATTTTTTATGATGCAATGACTTTGCAATGCAACATCATGGCTAAAAGTAATAGTCCTGTAACACTGATATACTATTATCAAGACCATTAATGCTATGCATAGCATACATTTGCAAGAGAGTAATGCAAAATGGAACACACAGATTGAAGGACTAATAGAAAGATTTGGAAATTGAGATCTCTTCTTAGAAGAGGTGTGTTTCTGAGCTGGAAATATTTCTAAACATATATGTGTGTGTACCACACTTCTACCTGTCTTTCACAGATAGTCTCAAGCTTTCTCTGCCTCCACCAAGCTGACTGGATGCACACCAAATCCTGCCCCAAAGCCACAGGAGTGCAGCACCATATCAGAGTTTATAGAGCCAGAGTCTCAGCAAGGATTGAGAACCCTGGCATGGAGCAGCTTCATGCATCTTCACTGCTCTGATTTCAAAGCCCCCTCATCCTCAGCCAGCTCAGAAGACAAGCAGAGCAACCTTGGGTCTGTCTGCAAAAGCCTGCATAGATAACCATGTGTGTGCTTAGCTTGCTTCCCAACAAGGCTAGGAAGGTTAATGAGCGCTGCCTATGTCAGTAAGTCAAAGGATATTTGCAGTATGCCAGGATGGACAGAAAGAGACAGAGCTATTCAAGGTAAAGCAGAATAAAAAAGTCTTCTCAAACCAAGTTAGCCTGAAAATTAGAAGGGACCTAACCTACAAAGTAGAAGACTTTGAGATGATCTCTCAATCAGAACAGTGATGAGCAAAGAACTAGCTACTTATAACAGCTTCTGAAGGTTATAGAGACTCAATGTGTATTATTACAGGAACTGCATTTAATAACCCACATAGTTCCTCCCAGGCATGTGCTCCTGATAATTACTTTGACAAAGCAACAACAGATTATATAAAATCTATAGCACAAATAATGGGAAACCTCTTTGCATACTGCTGAAGAGAATGTGGATGAATCCTTCCTTCTTGAGGTTTGAAATGCTTAATGGTGCAAGTGTCCCATAAATAGAAATGCAGAGTAGACAACTTTTGATGTATTCAGGGCTTTGCTTCTGGGAAGCATTCATGCTAATGGATGCCTGTTTGTATCTGCAGAAGCTATTTGGTGTCAGAAAAACTGACCTGGTAGTTTTCTGAGAATGCGTCTAGCAAAATTTTTAGTGGATCCATTTCAGATCAGACTAATGTTTATGTTGTTTCAGTTTTCATTTCAGCTAGACACAGGAAATTTACAACAGATTATTAGAAACAGCATGAATTTCTGGAACCTATTCGTACTTCTCTCCAGGTTTAATCTGAGTAAGATTTACAGAAATTTCAATTATTTCTTATTTTAAAGCCTAATTTAAAAAAATATCATTGGGTGCATTTAAAAAAAAAAAAAAGATATATCTTAGCTGCATCTTTCAAGAAACTCTGAATTCTGATTGGAAAAAGTATGTCTTCACTGGAAGAAAATCTTTCCAAGAGGTCAATGATTCATCATGTAAAATACACTGTTGTCTATAAGTGTGGGCAGCAGCTTTGATGTATTGACTTGTGTATTACACTGATTCCAGGGCATGAATGCTGTAGAAGTAATTACGGATTCAATAGTTAGGGAAATACTTGATTCCTCCATTTTAATTCTGAAGAGAACTTTTTTAAGCTTTAAAATTAACTTAGAAGAATAATTTTAATTTGCAGAAATGTTATAGGCTCTAAAGCACCAAGTCCTGCATCCCGTTCTAAGATGGGTTTGAAAATTGTTGCTATTAGTTTCTGGTTTTGCATGTTTTTCTTGCAATAAGAAGACTTTGTAACCTTTTGATGGACTCTTGAGAGTCACACAAGGAAAGACCTGTTCATAAGAAAGAATTCCCTGCTGGTAACTACTGCTGGTAGTACAGTAAACCTCAGGTGTCTAATTTCAGCTCTGAGGAAACTGTCTTGTCAGTAATATGGAAGACTGCCTTATAACGCACGGCCCAGTGTGACTTACGATTACTTGTGGACTATTGTGTAAGCACTGTCAACCACTGTTTGCAACACAGTTTTCCACAACAATCACATCTGTGGGTGAAATTCCAGATTCACCGAAGCCAGTGAGGATGGAGGATCCTCTCCCCACCTTCTTCCTGAAAGAGTCCTGTTGTTGGCTACCAAAACTGCAGCACGGGCTGGTTTAGTTATGATGACAATACCATTCCCCTCTCCTGAGTTCAGTTTGAGTGCGGAAGTAGGAAATGCTCCAGTTTTTGCCATTTGTTTTGTGGGATTTATCTAGTTCTCTATACCAGCAGGTGTTCTGCACAACCTGCTTTTTCTTCAAAGAAATGAAAGCAAAGTCAAATCCTCATTAGAGGTGCACAGTACACGAGACAATGCTCACAACCTGCAACAAGGGAAGCTGCAGCCAGAAATAGGGGAAAAAATTCACTGTGAGGGTGGACAAATGCTGGAAGGTGCCCAGAGTGATGTTTCCATCCTCAGACATTTCTGAACTTTATAGAATCGGAGGATCAAGTGACTGAAGCTGACTTGGATGCTGGCCCTGCTTTGGGCATGAATTGACTCCAATGCAAAATTTTTGCGATTCTGTGATTCTTGAGCTACCACAAGCCACTTTGTGTTACCTCCAAAACCAAAGCAGACTCATTCACTGCTTTCACTTTACTCTCTAGATCCATATTAAAAAATACCAAAAATGATTTCTCATTTCTAACTAAATTTTCTTGCCACTAGGTATTTTCTGCTAAGTACATACCTACTGGCAGAGGTTTTCTTGCAAACAGATGTAGCCTCCTATTCTTCTCCTATTCCCCCGTTCACTGCTGACAGTGAGCAGGAAGCTGCCACTTCCATCTTTTTAGGACTTCCCCCTCCCAGCAAAGCACTGTGCCGATAAAGGCAATCTATTACCTCTATTTCCTATGGTTATTTTAGTGATGCTGTTAGGTGGACAGGTCTCTTCAGTTTCCCTTCTGCAGTGCCATCAATCAGCTCAAGTATTTAACAAGTAAGAACAAGGCTTCAGATTAGTTGCATCTTCAAAAAGCGCCGACGTACTCACTGAAGATTCATCATCATGGCTTGGCTTCGCGGACGAAGATTTGGGAAGGGCTTTGCCCATGCTTATTGCAAGCACACTGATGGCTGAAAAGGCCAATGCGGGATAGGCAAGACGGGTTGCAAAGAGCACACCGGAGGGTCTCCTTGGGTGGTATTGCCGTTTCGTCCCTTGCCTGTCGCTACAGGGCTTTGCAAACGTGAGTATACCCTTCAAGCCCGCGCGGTGGATTTTTTAGGTGAGGCGCAGCGTGCGCGAGACTGGCCCCACCCTTTACACCTGAGGTTCATCTGCCAGGGCCTAGCGAGCTTGGACGGTGACAGCGAAGTCCTCAGGTCGTAGGTTTGGTTAGAGTATCCTTCTCTTAGATGGATGGCCTTACAGGGCTAAACGAGCTCCATCTGCCCGGGTTTGGAGTTAGAGTTGTCCTTCTCCTAGGATGGTTGCCCGAAGGCTAGTGAGCCCATCCTGCCCGTGGACACACTTTGTCTGACCCTTCAGTTGAGACCTGTCTGGCTTGGGAGACCCTACCGGAGGCATATGCCACCTCCAGCATAGCTCTCAACTTCACAAAGGCACGCAAGCTCTTTCCCCACGGCAAGGGGGTGCCCGTGAAAGAGACTGAAGATTAATAGCATATTATTAAAAGGCCTTATATTAAATAATGTGGAATTGTTATATTTAAACCGTGAACAAAGCAGATCTCTCTTGGAATTTTTGTCCAGGAGTGAACTCTGAACAAGAGAGCAAGATAAATTTAAGATGTGCCCTCAGTGGAAAAACTGAGCAGTTAAAAGTCTCATCAGTATTGGAATCAAAATGCACAAAACAACTGGAGAAAGTTCAGATATTTTCTTGATCTGTATCTTTAGCCAATTATTTCAAAAAAAGAAGATAGAAATAAGTAAGCTTAGTTTCTGGGAATAATACCAGTGTTTTATTTGTAGAACATTATAATAGTGTTCAGTTTTTTCCCCAAAATTTGCACAGTTAACCATGAAACTAGTACAGAACTTGGTACTAAAGCCACACTAAAAAAAAAGAAAAAGATTTTTTTCTTAGAAAAAGAAGAAGGCACAGAAAAGCTTCTAATTGATTTACAAATGAAGGGTCAGTCTTAAAGTTTTAAATGTCTATATCCCACAAATCCCAAGGAGTAAGTTCATTACTGGGACCTCCAGAAGTGAACTCTGGGAGGAAAAAAACCCCCAAACAACCAAAACCTAAGTTGGTGAGCAAAAGAAGCCATCTACTCCAGAAAGATAACCTGTAGTGAAAGAAACCCTGCTTTGAGTGGCAGGTTGGATCAGATGACATCCAGAGGTTCCTTTCAACCTTAACGACAGCACTCAAAAGTCAAAGCTCGCGACAACCCACTCTGAGAGTCCATGCCTCGCCAAACACTGTAAGCCATATGCAAGGAACTGTATTACCTGCTGGTTAATACCAAGCCCGGCTGTGATCGCATTGACACAGAGGATAACAGCAATATCACAAAACAGAGGCACTCTCTGTAAGGCCAATGGAGAACCCTTTAGCAAAAGATGCATGAGACTCCATTTTATCGTTATAAAAGCAAATGAGATATTTACTAGGTACAATCAGCTACACCAGTGCCAAAATCAAGCAAATTAAGATGGAAGGAAGGAAGAAGTACATGCATAACACTTGGAGCTATAGGATTATCCATACTGAGGGAGTATGAGATTTACTGTATCAGTAAATAAATCAGAAAAAAAAAAATTAGTAAGAAAACTGATACCACTTTTTTTTTTTCAGAACACGATGAAGATTCTGCAATGTGTCCTTTGGAAAATCAAAGGCCACACCTCTCACTTGAATATTATTTCACATTCAAGGCATACAAAGGCAAAGTAAATATTATTAGAGTAGATAAAAGATGGAAGAGCCATTACATCTGGAAGGAAAAAACAGAGGCTACAAACAGTTTCTGTAAGAGCCATAGTTGGACTACGCCTTGGAAAATATTAGAGGTACCTTATAGCATGGTTGAGGCCATCAGCAGCATGCCCACACCAACAGGCAATGAACAGATACAGATATTCTTGAAAATGGTGAACTAGGTACAAACCGAGTGCACTGAAGCTAGCTGAAAGGCAATTTCCCACACGGGAGGCATATATAGTGTGGATGTTACATCCTCAGCACCAACAAGCAGATCCACTCCTGTTGCTCCGCACTACAGATAATGCAGACAACATCACTGGTGTTTCTGAAAAAAGTCCTAGCACAGCTGATCTTCACCTGTAGAGCAGTTGCTTATAAGTTATGGACACTAATGAAACTAGATGTCAGTATGCTTGAATACAGAAATCTTTGTGTTCGTTTTTAGCAGACTTTTTTTGGTCATGAACCTATCAGTGCTACTGACAAAAGTCAGCAGATACTGACAAATATCTGCCAGTCAGGAATGCAGAGATTACCTTTCTATTTAGAAACGGTGTGAATATTTGGGACGCTTCACAGATAGATTATATATCTATATTAAAAAAAAAAAAGAGGCAGGAAAGCTGGTTTTTGCCCAAATACAGATCATAACTTCCAGAGTTATTGCTGCTGAGATGTGGAGAAAATAAGAAAGGCTATTAGCTCAGAGTGCCTGGGACAGCATGTTTTAAATCCTAGTGATCATTGTAAAAGGCCTCTCAGTATTAAATGAGGGTTTTTATTGTAAATATCATAAGAAAGTTTCTTAGTGTGCTAACAATAGTAAAGGCACAGAAACACACACACACACGTTTATGTATAAATTTCCAGTACAGAGGATGGAGACATTTGACAGTAGTATCAAATGATGAGCTCTTAAAACATTCTGTATCCACCAGAAAATACGAGCCAAGCAGCCGCATTGCAAACAGTGGAGTAACTTGTTCCCCTCTGCCACCGTACCTCCAGCAAACTATATGTCCCATGCTTTTTTTTGCATAGTTCCCCAGCGTAAGCTTAGTACCAAAATTGTTATCTATAACAGCCTCATCAGAACCATTTTCACTCGACCTAGTGGCATAAAGCAAAAGGCTGCAAATAAATGAACATAAATTTAATTTTGCATCAAGTACAAATTTAGATGTATAACCACCCTTGCCTTTGCTGAGTATAGAGGAGCTAATAAGTGATTATGTTCCCGGTGTAGATACTCCAGCTTAGTAAAACAGCTTTGTGGACTCAAGCCAGGGAGTTATGCTCACACACTGAGACTTTGCACACAGATGAAGTACTTGCAAATGTGTATAACTGCACTCTTTAGCCAATCTCGCCCTCTGTGACTAGTATTTCCTTCCAGAATCTACTATTCTCTTGTACTCTGTTATGTTTAACATTAATTTTCACTTGATTTTAAAAGTATGCATTTTCTCCTTGGATTGTTATCCAGTACATTAAACTTTCAAGAAATTCCACCAATTCCTACACCCACAGCAATATAATTTACTCCAATGTTTTAATCCAATCTGTACAAGGAAGGTTATATGCCAATGTTTTGAAGTCAGGCAGAGGAAGAGGGACGAGCCTTTACATTTTCCAAGTTTATATCTAGGCCCCAGATGGAAACAATTCTACAACAAAAGAATGAAATCTGGTAGGATATTCTTGAGATCTTGTAAGTTCAGCACCACGTCACTGGTACTGAAGCCAATTTTCCAGAAGACTGATTTGAATTGCAGAAAAGAAGAGAAGAGAAAGGCCAAGTGGTATTCTAAGCTAACCCATAATGTGCTGCAGTCTAGCATTAAATGGGAATTTTGTATAATGCAACACACATTATATAATTAACTCACGTTACGTGTTTGGCTCAGTGGTTAATATTGACTGGTAATATATGTGCCTGTGGTTTTTAAAAGGGAAAACCTTCAGCACTTTAAGGGAGGCAAGTGAATGATATGGATTTCTGTTACTGATTGCGGTACTTACAATACTTTAAAGGATCTGTATTTATAATCCTAACATTTATCTTTGACATCAGAGGCTTCAATCTGTGACACTTAAAAGCTTCATACATTTTGTTGCAAAAAGCTACCATTGAAACAAATAAATGATACCCCCTATCGGCCCACATATCTTTCAAAATAGATTGTTATACTAATCAGTGAACGAAAACAAAAGTCCTTTTAAAGCTTGCCAGCAAAGATGGAATGAATTACTTCTGAGATGCAAGACTGCAGATCTGGTAGCTTGCTAAGTAATCATTGTTGGAGACTATTTGCCTTTCAGAGTTCTTAAAAATGTTTCATGGCAAAATTAACATCCAATTTAACATCTGTTTCTTAGCAGAGGAAAGATAGTCTTGTGGATTAAAGCTGAGGACTTCTGGACTCAGATTTCCTGGGGAGCTTTGGCCAAATCACTTAATCTCCCTCTACTCCATTCTTCGTAAGTAAAATGGGGTATAAAAACATTTCCTTGGGCTGCCTTTATCACTTACAGTGAAAGTTCTTTTGGTGGAAGTTGTGCCTTATATGGGGACATAGAGGTCTTACGAAATAGTGGCTCTGATCTCAGGGCCTTTGGGCTCTATTGTACAACAAATGAAGAGTAATCAGAGAACAGGCTGATGTATCACATGCTCGGGGAGTTATATCATATATGCTAGGACTGACAGAAAAAAAAAGTTTGTAAAATAAGATATGGTTAACGGCTTGGGAATTTTTTTCATGAAACTACTAGGAGTTTCATGAGTTTTGAGACTATTGTTGGGAAAAAGCCTAGTGACAGACAACCACCCTCCACAAGGGCTCAGTGAACTCCGATGAAATTATCAAAACTAAAGCAAGTAAATGTAATTCATTAGGTCTGAGAAGAGCTTTCAGCTCAGAAATCTTGTTTACTCTGAAAACTCTCAAGCCTACGTAACTGCTAGACAAAAAGCTCAAAAAACAGATGCTGAATATAAGCAATTGGAACTTGAAAGAATTTTTTAAATGATAGTATTCTCCTAAAGCAGGGGGTTTTCCCATATTGCCTATGGTGTCAAGCTTCTCATTCTTAAAAAAGCACTCATAATGGTTTAAATAATGGCTTTAAAATGTCAAAACTAAAATAGTTCCTGGGCGAATGAAGAGATTTATCAATTTGGGATAAAAACTCTAAAATAAATATCTAAAGGATCTCAAACTTGAAAATATAAAAAATTGATGAGTTTTAAATCTTTCTACAGTAAAACAGGTATTTTTATTTCTTCTTATAGAAATTGCTTGGCTTTTTTATACCAATAGGTAATACTAACTTTCTACAAATGTGCTCTCCTGAAGGTTGAAATTCTTGGTGGGTTGAAAATGGCGTTTGATTACCTACTGTGCATTGCAAATTTAGGTTTCTTCAACAACCTGCCAATCAGTTGTTTCAACCATAAATAAATTCATCCATAAATAAATTCGTCCATAAATAAATTCACCAAACAAAACTGAAGTCAAAAAGCAGCAGTGAACAGGGAATTCCATTAAAGATTATAATTCTTCTATCTCATTCCCTCCTGTATTCCTAGCAGTGCATGTGAAACAGCATGAAAAGCAGAAGTCAGGGAGCAGAGAACTAAATCAAGGGTAGAGGGGCACAAAGGCACACACAAAATGGAGAAGACACAGCAAGCTAAGGGAATGACCATCTTCTCTTAGGAATTTTCATGTTCGTGCAGTGTTTCAAAGCTGGTTCAAGCAGAAAACAGTTAAATGGGGCATAACCAGAAATGACCTAATCAGTTGTTGTGTACTTATTACTGCTCAGGTCAGCATAACCTTTCCATA
Source organism: Bucorvus abyssinicus (assembly GCA_009769605.1). NCBI lineage: Eukaryota > Metazoa > Chordata > Aves > Bucerotiformes > Bucorvidae > Bucorvus > Bucorvus abyssinicus. Next base: position 12,763,559 of record CM020030.1, on the reverse strand, counting down.
TTTTGATATATTTTTAGTCTCACACTTTTCAAGCAAAAATAATTTTACTCATCTGACACAAATCTCACCCTCCTGAACTAGTTTTCTAAATGAAAAGGTTACACATTTAAAAGAAGAAAAATAAGACTGTAGCTAGAGCTAAGCAGATACATAACCACAAACATTTATCTGATTGTTTAAATTACTTTGTTTGAACTTTGATATTGCAAATATGTGCATCAGCACATATGTTATGACCAGAATTGTATTGCAGACATGATTATAAAATATTTTTAAATGTGTAGTCATGAAAACTGAATTTTGATTTTGTGATCAGGAGTGTTTGTGCACAAAATGCTTAGAGTAAAGAGTTGGGACCATGTGACCTACAGAGATTTCTTCCAACCTAAACTATTCTATGAGCCTATTAAAATACATTTTTATGAGTTATTTGTACCTAATCAGTAGGAAGATTCATCTCCTGTGACTCATTTTAAATAAAAGAGCTTATCGAATGCTGTAAGATACTCACAATCAAACCTCAAACAAAGAATTCTCCAAAATATGTTTTCCAGTGACCTACTAAAGCAATGGAAGTATTGGTGGAAAATTGAGGGAAATCACAGTCAAGAAAGAGAAAAAACCGAAAACAGATAAATCACTAGCAACAGATTATATGACACCGTTTGTGAAGAAATGGAGAAATAGCAAAACCCTAGAGCCCAATTCTTCTGTTTTTCTTAAAATGTTTCTGCATTTCTGTGAAATGCCAAATTATTTAGCTTCATTATTTTCACATTTTGCTGATGTGTGGAAGGTTATGTTAAAAATTATGAACTTTGCTGGAAAAGGTTCAGATTCTGCAGCTTTTAAACAGTTTGACTAGTGTCCATTAATCTAAGTTGTCTCACTGTAGTAGGTAAAATTTCTCTTCTCAGCGTTGGTTTGCAATTTGAAAGCAAGCTCTAATAATAGATTTATTTCTCCAGACTCTTTCCTTGAGTTTACATAATGTGTTTCCACGAAGTTTGGAGTTATAAAGCATTTTGTGTGCAGGCAAAGGTTGGCATTGGAGGGCAATGAGCAGAAGCCTACATAAAATCTTGCACAAAATATTTGCAATGTTATTATCTTCTCATATTTGTAAACTATAAAGAAAAATAATGATGAAAGCAGAACAGATAAGACCCTGAAAGACGTAGTGGACAAAATGAGTGTTTAAAGAAGACTCTCATGTATAATTAGAACTGCTGGCTGAAACATGCCGTGAGTCATGTTCCATTATAGCATAGAAGTATCAGCCAACGAAATTTGAAGTACAAGCCAGATTAATTCCCGTTTAAACAGACTGTAACCTAAAGAAATTAAAATGTATATAGATAAGTGGGATCAAAAGCACAAAAACCAGAACCACGATTTGAGCCTTCCATTCTCTAAATAGTTGAACAAGATGTGGTGTCCAATGGTTTAGTTCCTCTTGAAACCAAGGCAGAAGAGAGCACCATCACAAAATTCAGGCCAAACTCTGAGTTGAGAAGCTTTTATACTTGGAATTCTCCCTGGCATATGGAAATTGTTGCTCTTTACGTAGCAATAAAGGCTGGCCTTTAGGCAGAGTCCATTTCAAAATACTTAAATAGTTAATCTCTACCACTAGTTCAGTTGAACCTTCCCCATGATCTTTATGAATATAACTATTTGCCTACATGTATAAAAGTGTGTTTTGAATCAAGTCTAAATAAAGGATAGGAAAAAATTATACTAAGATGACAAAGTGGGAGGTTAGCCAATGGGAGGAGTACATAGTTTACAGAGATGAAGAAAATTCAGCATAGTATTAAAATAAAAAGTGAGGTGTAATTAACCTCCTACGGCATGATCTTCATTTTTAAAATCTGAAAACCATTCTTCAGTGAATATTCTTGAATGAAGCAATTCAGACCCATGAGATTGCAGATGATGCAGATCCATCTACGGTTTGAATTTTCTTCCCATTTCAAAATCTCTTTATTTGCAGTTTAGATTTTTTTTTTTTATGCTTTCAAAATGCTGAACCTAAGACTAACCGTGGGAAGGGAATAAAAGAACAGATTTCCTTAGCTATAAGGTACTCATTAGTTGTTTTTTCAACTAAAAATTGATTACTATCAGCCTGCTTTCCAGATCAGAACACTTAATTTTTTAATTGCTCTCTAATTAGTGCTTACTCATTTTTTTTTAAAATTATCAAACATTTTCTTCAGGTGTAAACCTTTGCCAATAGCAGCCTTTTTGTTTATGACCCCATCTTGCAGAAAGTCTATTTCTGGGCTAACAGGCTGTTTTCCTTCCTTCTTCCTTTCTTCCTTCCTTCCTTCCTTTCTTTCTTAATTTGAGGAATGTTGGATCACAGACACATCTCATTTAAAAATTCTCTTTTTTAGCCAAAATAAAACATAACAATTGAGATTCATTCCAAATGTTATTTCTTTACAGTTTAAAGTGCTGTAACACTCATAATGCATGTTAAAGAAAGTGGTTAAGTGCAGGCTTCCTAACACCCTTCTATTACCTAGAACAATGACCATATATTAAGGACAGTATACATTAAGCAAAATCACACCCCTCAGACATATTTCCTTACAAATATAAAGAGACAATCACACCACATCAGACTCACAAGAGGTTGTTTCCCAAACCACAAAAAAAGATAAGTTTAAAACAGATGCGGAAGCTTTGAGGCCAGTACTCTTATGTGCAATATCAGTTTTAGCTAAGTTAAACTCCAGTAATTTGAATTGAATTAATCTGAATTTACCTAATGTGACAATGAAACACTTTATTGGCAAATGTACTATCCTTCCTTCTCAGAAAACTGTTTTATTGCTTTTTTTTCACGGAATTAACATATTATTTATTCTGCAGTAGTCCCTGGAGATTTAGTAATGGATGGGGAACTTGTTGAGTCCAGCAGGACAGGGCAATGGGACAATAATCCAACGGCACATCAGAGCAATGAACCTTGTCCCTCAAAACTATAAGCAATAGCAGACCTGCTATTATATTTTCTCCCAAGGGACAAGAATGAATGAACATGGCCAAAGCACTCAATCCATGAGGAGAAGCCACAGCAACATTTTCAAAATAATGGAGTATATTCTGCTGAAGAAGAGACTGAAAGACTGTGGAGAGGTGTCATTTGTGGCTTTATATTTAGAGTGCTCCACGATAGAATTTACAGCTGCTATCACCAAAAGGGAATCTTACAACAATGGATAGAATGTAGGAGGGCTTTTGAGGTGTTTGCAGATGGTCTGAATCAGTTTTGCTAAGGAATTTCTCATGGACTTTCCAGAAGAAGGGGCTTTCCCATTCAATTCAACAGATGACAAGATGGGGAAAAGCTTTTGTGTGGGACACAGAAAAATGTAAATATTAAATCAAGCAGAGGCCTTTTGTAGTGGGAAAACTTCTGCATAGCCATAGTTGCCAAACATTGTAATTAATATTTCAGGAAGAAAAAAATTGAGACTTGAATGCTCAGAGAGGTAAAAAAGAAGGAAAGAGATGTCAATTTAGAAGAAGCATCAACATTCTGAAGTATACCTGTGAGACACAGATTCATATATTCATAGCATATTTTTAATTGAAAGGGACCCGTAAGAATCGTTAAGTCCAACTCCCTGCTCATCACAAAATTACCTAAAATTAAACCATATGACTAAGACTATCATCCAGACTCTCCTTGAACTCTGACGTGTTTGGTGCCGTGACCAATTCCCTGGGGAGCCTGTTCCAGTGGCCGACCACCATCTTGGTGAAGAACCTTTTCGCAATGTCCAATCCGACCTTCTCCTGACACAGCTTCATTCCATTTCCTCCTGTCTTATTGCCGATCATCAGAGAGAGGAGAATCCAGTAAGTACTTCAGAGAATCAAGGCGGAAGATTGCCTGTCCAACATCTTTCCTAACAGATGTGCAGAACCAGGTAAACTGGTTGAATTTTTAAAGAATCATAGCACCTGTATCTAGTTAGGCGTTGCAAATGTTATTACTTAGATGACCTGCAGTTGTCTTTACTCTGACATAGGGACTCACCCATCTTCTTGTACCATGTTTTTATAGTCAATTCCTCCTATTCCTTAATTTCTGCGTTCCTTACAGTCTGTTCAACTAACAGTTACTAAAACTGAACCATTAGTTTTTCTTGTTAACCATCTCTGCTTTCCTGTCACTAAAAGCAACATGCTGTGTTAGATGTGAAATATTACCCTACCTTGTCAGCCCTAGCAGGATTACTGCCACCGTGGTGTTTTTAACTGTTGAAAGGATCTCTGTCTTTTCAATCCAACTCCAGCTATTAAGTATGTGATAAATATGAGTCCATTTCTCCTTTCAAGCCCTGCAAAAGGGAAACAAAGGGTCTTCTCTCCCTCCATTCTACAGAGCTTTCTTTTAAATGTGCAAGCCTCTGAACATAGAATTGATCTGATTACATCACGTTCACCAGTCCCTAGAGCAGACTAGAAAATGGACTTTGTGACATAAACAGTTTTGATTGAATAAAAATGGTTTACCTAAAAGCTTTCTGCTTTAAAATGTGATTTTTTTAGCTGAAAGCTGAATAAAGAAAATATTCTTTTGCTAATTTTAAAATTAACTTGAACTGAAATTTGAATTGAAAATTGTTTCAGTATACTTCCTGGTAACTCCAGTTCTGAGATCTCAGGACTGACTCTCTTTCCTCTATGGCTAAACTTCATTGATGAATTGTATCCCCTATGATACTTCATCCTTTTAAACTCTTGCTAAGCTACTCAAGTGTGTGATGAGAGGTCCAAAACTGCAACATATCCAGGGAGAGGTTGAAAGTTTATAGGGAATTTAAGGAGCCTCGTTGAATTGTGCAAGTAGTTATAGATATTTGTGAGATCTCTGATCTAGATCTTTTTACTAAAACTGTTAATTTTACGCACCCACATGCATACTCTCTTCCCAAGCAGTTGCTTGAATTTACCCATGGTAGACATCCAATATTTTCCCCCGAATAATGAGTAACTTCTATACACCAGACTGCTTGGGCTACAGAGGAAGATTTGTGCACTTCTGAAATGTGTTTGAGACATTTTCTTAACATGAGGACTGGAAAATTTTGAAAAAGGAAACTCATACTTAGACAAAATATATTTTGAAGAATATATTTTCAGCCACTTTCCCTACAAATTCTGAATTTATTCTTCAGCAATCTTCTTCAACCCAAGGGCTATCTTCCTGTTTGGCTGAATCCTTTGCTTAGAGACTTTCAACAGTGAAGTGCTCATTTTAAAGATGTTTTGGAATAAGCAATCCCAGAGATTTAGAGGTCATCAATGTTCACAAGCCTTTCTCACCGCTTTGAGATCGCTTGAAACACATCTTAGAGCTACACCTACCTTGATTGACCTTGTCCGACTAGATTTTTTCTCCTTTTTCATTTTCTAGTATTGATCAATGCAAAACCTCTGTTTCAATTGTCTATAGATATCTTAACACACAGAGAATGCACTGTAAGCAGTAAGAGAGGAAATACACATTTAATCCTGCATTAAATTCCTTGCTGGAATGTTATGAAGAAAATCAATATTAGGCAAGATCCTCACCTGGTGTAGATTTGTGTAGCTCTGTGAATGAGCTATGAAAATGTATCCCCCCTGAGAGTCTGGTACAATATGTTTTATACAAAGAAGATACATAGATTCTTTCAGATTGAGCTGCTGTAATGTGATTTTATCATAAATTTTGTATCAATAGCTTGTTTCAGTTTGTATCCTAAATCATATTTTGTATGCTTGGCTTCTTAAACAGGTTGAGTCAATCTCATCAGAGCCCCTCTAATTCTAGAAAAAAAATCCCACCATGTAATCTTTCAGCAGAGCTACGAGATGAATGGAAGATAATGAAAACATGAGAGGCTGCCTCAGCTCAGAGGCTAGTTAAGCTTGCTCCTTTTCTGATCTTCTCAAGTGTGTTTGGTCTTTTCCTCTTGTCTTTGGAATGATTCTCCCACTTCTAGCTCTCTAATCAAATTGTTTTAGGTGGTTCCCAGAAGGGAACAGCAGAGCCATGAAAAGTATTTCTTTACGTTGGTATTCCATGTCTCATAGTGTAGGGGGTACTTATTATGAAGGGATCAGCCCTCTCAAGTGGAATAAGATGAAATTGTTGCCCTTTCAAGTGAAAAATCAAGTGCACAGATAAATTTTTTCTATTGATACAGTTATTTATGACTCTTTTTTTTTTTACAATTACAGTATTCCCCACTCACATTTTATGTCACATCCACAAACACCTATACTCTGTACCCCTCTACTTCAGGCATCACAGCAGGAGGTCTAGAGAATGAGAAAACAATGTTTTATTGCATAGTACCTTCTATTTGGATATGACAGCAAGTCCCATTATTTTGTAAACCACTTTTTTCATACTAATTCATAAAAGAACATTTAGGTTGCAATTCATGACAGGTTTGTAGTTCTTTCCCGATTTGGTATGCTTTATTGCTGAATATTCTACCTGTGTGTGAAATTTCGGTACAACTGAGCCACTGAAGACTGTTCTTACACATGTCATCACATGAATGTCTTCCTTGCAAGTTCTCAGACATTTATATTACTATAAGGATATGGTGCTCATACATACTTGTATCACAAAAGAGTGCAATAGAATGGCTTTTTTTTTTTTTTTGAAGGAACTCAATTATTACAACCTCATAATTTGTATACTGAAGCGTAACTTTAAACTTAATTAAAAGGTACCTAGGTGTCTGGCACTTTGGATGAAAGGAAACTCTGATAAGCTGAAACTTGAACATGTTTAATTATAACATGACCTATCGATTCTGTTTGCCATTTCGCAGCTGACCCCTGTCACAAGTATTGTAGATGGTCGTGCTCTACTCCACATGTTGTCATTTAACTGCTTTATATGTTTCTGATTCACCTTGCCACAAACTGCAGTGTCAGCACAGACCTGAATTGCATTGAATTTTATGATGCGTTTTGAAAGTAAAGATTTTAAGTAGTATATTGCAATTTTTTTTTTGGACTGGAATGATGCAAACCATGATCCTGAACAGGATGAATTATATCACTGTCCTATGGCTTACATTTTGAAAGAGGATTTGATTTTATGATAAACACATTTCTGCCATTACAAATAAAATAAAAACAGATTTACAATGCCATGGCCTTTTATTAGGAAAATGTGAAAACAACAGTTTTACGATGCTCAGTTTGTGGGCTAGTACATTCCAAAGTGTTATTACAACTCAGCAGAGTACACATTCTCATTCTGTAGGCCAATGTTATTAAAAACACAACCAGGGACACTTTTCAAAAGCTGCCAGTATCCCTGTAACACTCTTTCATCAATAGGTGTTCTGGCAGCAATCTCTTTTTTTGTAATTACCAGTTCCTTTGTATTACAGAATTTCACTTCCCAGCAGGCTTAGCTCCTCAAGGAGCACCAGAGCATCTCCATTAGTCCAAGATCAAGGATCTACAGTGTTTCAGCAGCTGCAGTTTTGGCCGGGCAGCTGTGTGGCCCCGTGGTCCTTCCTGAGCACCAGACTGGAAGGCAGCACTGTCAGTGTCTGGTGCTGACATCTGCTCAGCTGATATTTTCTAAATCAAAGCACTGCACCGGAGCCTGGTCGAAAGCTCAGCATGAAAGGCTGCTTGGCACTCAGCACTCAACAGAGCCAGCTGGCTATCTAAACAGACTTTAAGGTTCCAGCTTAGGAAGGTAGTTCCGGTCTGCCACTCTGACTTTTCTTAACAGAAATGGGCTTGGGTTAAATGCTGATGGCTTTGGAAACACATGGCTCTAAATTTTGAGATCTTAAGCAAGAGTTTCCAATGGTGGAATAAGTCACCACTTGCTCTTTATACAACAAATAAAAGCGAATTGTGACAGCACTCAATGTGATAACTTTGACTTACTAGGTCCTTTGGCTACAATTTATAGTTCCTTGGGTAGCTATACAACTACACAAACCCAAAATGTAATAGATATCCTAAGCAAAGAAAAAAAATAAATCTCCTGCTCTCAGGGGACTGTTTGAATTGCCTGTGGTTTTTGAAATCTAATACGAAGGATCCAGAGAGCCACCATAATTTTTATTTTTTTTTTTAACGTACCTTGGCATCTCATCAGTACAAATAACATGTACAAGCCACTCCTTTGTGTCTCTTATGACCAAATGATATATGGGCTACACAGATGGGTTATGATAAGGACAGTCACCCTACTACTGACAGTTATACTAAATCAGCTGTGCTTTGATTCCATTAACTGCCCAAACAAAAAAGTTAGCAAGTATACCATTTGCCAAAAATGCCCCGCCTTCCTTCAGCTGTCTTGTTTTAATGGCAGACTGAGACACCTACACTGAATTCTCAAACAGCAATCAATCTGCAGCATTTATTAGATCCCTGAAAACACACAGAATAAAAGAAACCAACCACTAAGACCAAGCACAAGGATTTATAATGCACTCAATGCGGCTCACACTCATTGGGCCACCTATGTGACTCGAGTCTTCTCCAAATATATTAACACAATATGCTCCAGGCATCCATTCAGACCCCAGAAGCCAGTAGAAACTCTTGGATTCTTTGCCACATCCCAAAAAACCTGTAGATGACCTGGCTGTTTTGATGCATGGATTGATTTTTATGCTTTCTGCATTGCTTTTTCTGCCGTTTAAAAAAACATATTAATATTCAGAGGAGGCAGTCCAGGATCTTTATTCAGAGTAAGCTGTTAAATAATAACTTATAGACTTGCTCATTCAAGTTTCCAAGGAAAAATGATATAATTGAAAAAGTATATGTCAACGGTGATGCCTTTTAGTGTTGAACTGAAAAGCAGTCTATCTCACCGCTATTTGAAGATGGTGTTGCAGACTATAGAGTTGATTCACTGCTGTAGCAGTAGCAAAGTGGGCCACAGAATAATAATATTTAGCATTTAGCATCTATAATGTGCAATTTATTATACTGTTCCATACTTACCAGAAGGACTATCTTGCAGTCAATTTCTCTCCAAATTGTGACTTTTCCCAAATGTGATCCACTGTATACTTAAAATGAAACCGCAGTAACTTTTATGAATACTTCAGCAGCTGGAAGGGAGGATGCCTCCTGATAGCAGTTGTATCTCAAAATATCACAGGTGATAAAAAACCTATTATTGTTTTCTCCAGCCTCTCAGAAGGTATGAAAAGTAAACTGGCAATATCTTTACAGCCTGTGTAGGAATCATTTCACCATACCATTAACATATTATAAAGACTTCCCCAAGATAATGTGGCATAACTACATGTGTTTAACTTCCAGGCTTTGTATCGAAAAGTCAAAGGATGAGCTGTTTAAAGTTGAGGCTAAAGCTTCATAGTGATGAGAGAGATGAGATGGATAGACATGCATATATTCTAAAAAAATTTGATGCAACAGTACTGGAAACTGAGGAGGCAGGTACATGAACACAGCCCTACTCATACCTTGTAGCCTTGAACATAGCTACCACCTGAGGCAGTTTGAAGGGGGTCCACATCATCATGTTACATGGCTAAAATATGAATACAAAAAATAGCCGCAAGAGTAAAATCATTGTTACAGTAGCTGATTGTCAATTTTATACCAGCTAATTTAGGTTTTTGTCAGTAAACCAGAAATTTTCTTATCTTCTCTGAATGCAGCTGCAACACAATCAATCAGATTTAAATTTTGTAGTATTTTCCCTCCTCCAGGAAGCCTCTAGTGAGCCAACAGTAGTCCGTAGTATTGCCAGTTTCATATCTCTGTGGATTTTTTTTTTTTTTAATACATTAAAGACAAAGAAATGAAAACAACCAGACTTCCTTTTACTCCAAAAAGAAAGTAAACACAGGAGGGATTTTATTTACTTTCATTTCTCAGGAACTAATTGAGAAAATTGAAGAATTTGAATGATAAAAGAGAAATATCTTTTAATGAGCCAAGTGGCATGTAGGGAAAATTATTTGAACCTCTGGGAATGTATTAGTATTGTGTGTAATGAAAAACAGAAGAAGACAGTAAATTAAAATAAATCCTGACTACTAGAGGTGAGGGCCACAGAATTGCTGAGAATCTGGCCCAAAACGTGCAAAGATCACTTATAAGGCTTTTGATTCTCTAATATCAGAAAGCTCCAATTTAAGGATTTTTTTTTCAGACTGATCAAAATGTCATATTTACCAACAAATCATCTGCTGCAGCCAAATTAATTGTAACATTATCTGTAATTACAGCTTTGAAAGATTAATTTAGACACTTCTGCACACAGCCTAGTAATGGACTGTTATTATTTGTGCGGTAGCAGGTCATCTGTGGCTTGGGAAGGTTCATCTACAGGTCACTGAATACAGGTAACATGAATAATTTACATTTTTTATAGGTAGAGGAAGAAATAGCTTATGCTAAATTAAAAAACGCATGCTAAACAAAGGGGTCTTTGAAAATTTAATTTTATTTATTACATGTACTACAAATTTTAAAGCTAAATCGCTTTCCACATACAAAAGCATAAATATGATTGAATTCTTTAAGGCACTTTTAGTCTTTGCTACCTAATTCCAAGCCAGTTATCTTTCACGTTTATAATTCAGCTAATCAGATACGATATATGACTTCACTTGCAAACATTTCCTGGAAAAATTAATGACTGGTACAGAACAAATAAAATAAACTGCACCAGAGAAATGCTATGTCTTTGCTAATATAATTTAAAAATCGTGTATTACATATTTGTTTTTGTTAAGGCTAAAGGCCTCAAACTGACTCTCAAATTCCAAGTGCAGCTCCCATCGACTTCACTGAGATCTGTGCTTGTATATTTTAAGGCTGACCTGGGCCATAAGGAATTGTGTCATATACAGTAATCCATAGCCTTGGGGTGAAAAAAGAGAGGTGCTCAATTACACGAGAAAAAGAATTTTAAAGACTGCAAACATTAGGTAAAACTATGCTTCCTTGTATAAGAAACTAGAGACAATGAGACTGAAGTCAAACCATTACTGTTTTTCCTTGAGCAGAGCAAATAGTTTGACTCCTTGTAATTCGTAACTCCCTTAAAATAGTGTGTTCACCAAGATTTAGATCCCAGGATAATTCCCTTCCACATTATGCACATATCTTCACACGTTAATAACACTCCATTCACTTGTTTCAAAGTTTCTAGGAGCTACATGTCCCAGTAGCTTGCTTCTTTTATGGGAGCCCTTTTCAAAATCTGGGGAGAGGAGAGGGCAGGATAATTCAGAGTAACTAATAAGGAGCATAAAATAAAGATCATAGTTAGTAATATACTCCTATGATATGGAAAATGGTAATTCTCAAGTTCTACTTACCTACAGGAGGTGAAAAGAGTGATACCAATCCACATAAATCCATAAGAAACGAGTTGGCATGATTGCTGTCACTGAGATTAATGGAAGTGGCAAACATTAAGGAAACCTATGGAATTGTTACTCCAGTAAAGTAAACAGTAGACTTAGGAAGATTCACTGAGTCCAAATTATCAAAGCGAATCTCCTGCAGCCTAGCTAATCATATGACATGATTGCAAATAGTCCAGAGACATATTTTTTTCCTTTCCGGCAATTCTACACAACTGGTGAGGCTTACCCTTTCAGCGTCTTTCTAGATGTTTGTAGAGTGCCTGATAAAAGCAGGAACCTCTCTGAGTCTTTAGCACCTATGGAGATTGTCTGTATCCTAATAATAAGCAGCAGTTGAAATTGCTTCCATCTTTGACTTGGTTAGTCAAGTACTTTGTCAAATCATAGATACTCTTTTTTCACCTGTTCTTCATTTTGACACATCTTTTAGTGGCTCTGTCAGTGATAGTGCTTTGGAGAGTGACATCTGCGAAAAACTGCTTATGTTTATAGCATCTCTTCCTGTTTGTAATTCTTACAATGTAAATCTTCAGTAAGTTTGTCAGTCTTAACTTGAACAAGTGTTTTTTAGCATAGCCTTGAGTGCCGGAGCTGGATTTTTTTCTCTGGAGAAAAATTCCATCCTATTGTATTTTTACCCTACTCTCACCTATTTCTATTAAAACTAGCGACCCTGTAAGAGATTTAAATTACTGTGGAAAGTGGCCTAGCATTTCTGTATAAACACATTTAAAAGCTGTGTTTAGCAGTTCTGATTAAGGCTTCACAACATTTTATTCCTGCTTATAAAGTACTGTATGTGAGCTTAATGCTATAAACACATCAGCAGCTGTATCCTTAGGAACTGCTCCTCATTCCTTCAGAAATGCCTTCTAAGGTCCATAGGGATTTTGGCAGGTAAAAATGTCCAGATGCAGGATCAGAATTAGTGCTGAGGGGTAGCAGGATACTGTAAACTTGTAAGCATGAAAAATAAGATCCGTGCTTTGGACTAGAAAAAGCACAGTCTAAGTGTAGGTGGGACAAATATTTGGCTGGACTAAAGCTGTTCTAACTTCCATTCAAGCTTCACAATGAAGGAAGACTGAAAGAGTAGCTGTGTGCTCCTGAACGTCATGAACCAATACAGAGTTAGGAAATAAGGTAGGACAAGGATTAAAAGATAATCACAACACATGTTTAAATAATAAAAGAAGCACAAAGAAAAGGAAGTAAGGAGGGCTTTGAAAGGAACTTGTAAATTACAATGAGGTAAAATTAAGAATGAGGACCTGAAGTTCACTGTGTTACGGAAAGATCCTTCAAGAAAACTGTTAGAAGCTCTTTTGTTTGAAACATTTAAGAATAAACATACACACAGAAACTTATTGAACATGGCAAATATCCGTTGTGAGAGAAAGGACTAGAAAATAGCCTTTTAATGTTGTTCAGACTGTCTCATATTTCAATAGCAAGACACTTCACACACCCTATTAGCAGGTCATCTACTGTTCATGATCAAGCTGTTCCCCTTTGCAGGAGATCATAAGAAAGAAATATACATTAAGTTAATCAAGCTTTAACATGTAGGAAAGGACCAGGTAGCAACCAGAAACAAACTGAAGGTGCGGTATTTGGAAGGTATTTTCTGTATGGATTACAAAACATAGTTCATGTATTAGATAACTGAACAGGTTTTCCTTCCCAATGACTCTTGAGCTTTGCTGGTAATCACCACATGGTGACATTTCAAGCATTAGGTGAAACAGTATTGATTGTATCTCCACCCAAATGCCATCATTCAAGTGTTATTCCCTTGCATTTTTGTGAAGATGTGGCATGCCATTGTTTCTCCTTTGCCTGGCTCTTCTGTTTTCAGTACAGCCTTTACACAAAAAACAATAAATAAAGTCTGCAAGTGTTAGAATGTGTCTACTTGATTAACACAGCATAGCATTGGCAGAAAATAAGGCTTTGTCTTTCTATATTTCTCACCATTAAAAGCAAAAACCCCACATTTAAAAAAATTCAATAATGAATTAACTACATATGGAATTATATGTGCTATTGTGCATTGTATTTGAAAGTTACAGAAATTAAAATTATTATTACTTTTTACACACAAGAACTCCAAAATCAAACATATTTTTATTTTAAACTTAAGATACCTTTTCTTACAAAAGAAGATACCTTTTCTTACAAAAGTATTTAGTTTCTTACAAAGAAACCAAATGCTTTTCACAGGAGAGATGTTGAGGAACCAGTCAGCAGATGTCAAGATGTTGGTGGAAAGAAGAGTGAGAGAACAATGATTCATTAAGAAATGCTACATAAATATAATTTCTAATGGGTGAATGAGAAAACTTTGAGAAAGTGTAGGTAATACAGCTTCTCAACAGTGGCTAAACTGGCTGCTGAATCCTGAACCCAGTGGAGTTTATTTTTGGTACAACCAAAAAGCCTTTGGACAGCTGTCTGAGAAAACCTGAGCCATCCTTCAAAGAACATGTCCATAGATATGCCACCTGAGAGTATTCTATTGCAGCATATTATATAACAGAGAAGAAACAAATTATTGCAGAATTAATACGGTCCCTTCTTACCTCTCCAAGTCTGACAAAGAGTACAGAAGAGACCCCTGGTGGGGTTGGCTCCTCACCATGAACAGATAATTAAGTGAGGAGTGAACATTTTAGATTGAGGTCAAAAGCAGGTTTTATTCATAGTTTTAATGTCTCCTACAACAGAAATAATTAAAAGCACTTGAAATGTGAAATCGTGAAATGTAAGATATTAAATGACATTTTATTTTTAATAGAACATTTATTGCTGCCAAGAGCATAGAACATTTTGCAAGTGAAATGCCAACCTGTCTCCATCTTTCAGAACATATTATAGATGTCTTAACAGCCCTCTTCACCAGAAAGAAGTTAACTGAGCTCATCAGAAATACTTGTTGCTGTAATTGAAATCTGCTACTAGTCTCGTTCCAGTAAAAAGAGACAAGCACAGAAATGGGAAGGAAAAGAATTAGGATATCAAACAAAGTCAACAAACTGGCCATAATTCATAGCAAAACAATGAAAATTACTTCAGGAACTGTCCTGTAAGGAATAGTAAAAAAGAAAGGATCTTAACACTGATATACTACCTAAGCTCAGTGTAGACTAGGAGTAAAGAGAGGGTGCTCTGGTCATCTACAAATAACTGAAGACTGGAAAACTAGCAAGAAAGTTGTACTGGTTGTGGAGACCCAGTAGCGTGTTGGTAAAATTAATGGGTAGAAACTGACTGAAAGAACATTCAGCAAAATTTCATAATAATGAGTTCTATTAATCTGTAGAAATATCTCCCAAGAGAAGTGGTGTAAACCTATTGTTTGAGTCATATGCAGTCAAGCTTGGACAAGACAGTGGAGAATGCACCCTGAGGAATAATACTGCACTGGCAGGGGTTTGAGGAATGAGTTAAATGATTTAACAAGGCTATTCCAGTACTTTTTATTTTTGTTTTTTTTTGCAACAGCTCTACAAAAACAACAAAAGAAGTTATTTGCAGACCTATCTCCTTGCAAAATTCCTTTTTTTTTGTTCTACATTGAAGCTGTTACTTTACCATAATTTTCATATGCTCCACTTACAATCTTGCTTTCTGTTCTCAACAGTATCTTCCTGAATTGAAATACGACTCTTATTCTAAGAGGAAAATTACTTGTCAGTGTGTTATAAAGAAACTTGCTACATAAACCAAACCCAAGGAAGTCTTTTAACATAAATTCTTAAATCTACAAATGAATTATTGTAGCACTCCACACAAAGAGTTTTTCAGTTGCAGGTAAATAGAAAGTAAACTGTACCTTTCCTGCAGGCCTCTTTTCAGAAGAAGTCTTGTATTAACTAAATCTCCATCAAAATTAGTTCAGATCTTCCTCAGATGGTCTGTCTCAAAGCCACTAAAAAGTGAAATAAAATAAGAGGAAGTTTAGTACAGACCTGTCTGTGGCTGCATCTTACTTGACCCCTCTCAGTCTGGGAAAAGGCAATACTGCAGAGGCCACTATTTCCCTACTTGTTTTATCCTAATCCCGTGCTCTCCTGTTACATTCCTTGGGAATCTGGCTTTTGTGGATTCAATGAGAGAATGGGTGGGAACTACCTGAAATGGGGATAATTTCTTCCCTGTGAGGACCTTGGAGAGCAGAAAGGTGGCCCAGCCATGACCTGGCTCTGCGGTGTGCACCCAGATGTCTTATTGCTCCCCTACTACCTCCCTGAAACCATTTCCTTCCCATTCATGCTCACCTTCTGCCCTGAAATAATTTATAAAAAGCAAACTCCAGAAACATTATAATGTTGGCCCAGAAGGATTCATTCTCATGCTTTTAAAATCCAAAATATCCTATTACAATTATTTAAAAAAAACCCTGAAACATATTCTGGCACACAGATGGGTCAGATTTATGTCCTACTTTCTCACTTGAGAGATCAAAGGGTAGTGGTTTCTCATTATCGATTTAATCTTCAACAATTTTTTAATATTTTAAGCCTTTCAGTTATTTAAATAAGTCTAGTTAACTGAAGCACACCCTTTAAAATAATTTTTAAACAGCGGAAAGACAGCACAGCAGAGCACAAGTAATCTAGGAGACTTCTGGAGTGCATTGAGGATCACTTCCTGACATAGATGATCAAGGACTAAAAAAGTGGAGGCACTCTGCTGAGCTTCATACCTGCAAACAAGGAGGAGCTGGTCAGGGATGTAAAGGTTGGAGGCAACCTTGACTGCAGTGACCTTGAGATGCCAGAGTTCAGGATCCTGCGAGGAGAGAGCAGGGCGAAAATTAGGATTGCAAGCCTGGACTTCAGGAAAGCAGACACTGGTCCCTTCAGGGGCCATCTTCAAAGTATGCCATGGGATACAGGCCTGGAGAGAAGAAGGACGAAGAAGAAGAAGATGCGGTGTATTTCCAAGGATCACCTTCTCCAAGCTCAAGAATGGTCCATCCACATATGCAGGAGGAAGCCAAGCGAAGGTGGCAGGAGGCCTGTATAGATGAACAAGGAATTCCTGACAAAACTCAAACCAAAAAAGGAATCATCAAGAAGTGGAAACAAGGTCAGGGACTTGGGAGGAATATATAGACACTGTCTGCCCATGCCAGGATGGGTTTAGTAAAGCCAAAACCTACCTGGGCTGGAATCTGGCAGGGGATGTGAATGGCAGCAGGAAGGACTCCCACAGATACTTCAGCAGCAAGAGGAAGACCACGGAAAACATGGGCCCACTGCTGAATGGGACAGGGAACATGGTGCTATGAAGAAGGGTGAGTTACATACTGGCAAGGCCAAGGTACTCAATGACTTCACCTCAGACTCTACTGGTAGAATTTTCTTTCAGAAATCCCAGGCCCCTGAGGCCTTGTCCTGCGTTAACAGAAAATAGCTCGATTTGTTTCGATGGACACAGAAGCAGCCAATTAAAGTATTCCCCGCCCCTGCACGTCACTGCTTCTGACTGGCTGTGGAGCTTTTTGGCAGGACGGTGTTCCTTTAAGTGCCGGGGGGCAGGAAGGGAAGCCGCGAGGAGCGCGCCTTGTGCCTGCTGTTGGAGTCAAGTCGCTGACATCAAAGATGACATCAAAGATGACATCAAATGCCGCCCAAATGGACTGTCCTGGGAGAGGGTATTAATTACCCGAGAGACCTGGCCATGCGAGAAGTACCTGTGGTGACTGGGAAGTTAATGTTAACCCTGATGAGGTGCCCTGCAGCAAGCCTATACTGCGGAAATTTGTGCAGAGTGCACCAACAGTGTATGCTCATACATTGTCCACGATGATCTGGGAAAGACCAGGTGATGAGCAGACACCTACAATAGACAAAGTGTCCAACAGGGTTCGCCAGTATGAGGACTGTGTATCTCCTCATTCTCCAGGTGGAGAGAGAAATTGTCCCGTGATTGGTCTCAGTGCCAACCGGTGACAGACCTGTACGAAAGCCTGGAGCAAGGAAGACCTACCTCACAGAGGAGGATCAGGTTAGGGAACATTTAATTAAACTGGGTATATACAAGTCCCTGGGACCACATGGGAGGCACCCCATGACTGCTGAGGAAGCTGGTCCATGTCACTGTGAGGTCAATGTCAATCATCTATGAAGGGTTGTGGCAACTGGGGCAAGTTCTTGCAGACTAGAAAAAAACGAATGTCACCTGTATCTTCAAGAAGACCCGGAAGGAGCATGCCTAGCACTACAGGCTGTCAGCCTTGCCTCAATCCCTGGGAAGGCGATAGGGCAAATAATCCTGGAAAACTTTTCCAAACACATCAAAGTCAAGAAGGTGACTGGGAGCAGTCAGAATGGATTTAGAGAGAGACCTGGGACTGTTCAGTCTGAAGCAGGGAACACAGAGGCAAATCTTATCAATGTGTATAAATACTAGTTGGGGGAGTAAAGGAGATGGAGCCAAACTTTTATCCTGTCATTTGGCTCCATTTAGAAGAGGCAATGGGCACAAACTGAAATACAGGAAAATAAACAAAACACTTTTACAATCAGGGTGTGTAGTGGGTCGACCTTGGCTGGTTGCCAGGTGCCCACCAGGCTGTTCTATCACTCCCCTCCTCAACAGGACAGAGAGGAAGAAAATTAGATGCAAAAGAACTCATGGGATGAGATAAAAGCATTTTAATAAAGCAAAAGCCACGTGCGAAAGCAAAGAAAAACAAAAGATTTATTCTCTATTTTCTGTCAGCAGGCAATGTCCAGCCACTGCCTGGGAAGTAGTGCCTCAGAATGCGTAGCTGTTGCTCTGGAAGATGAATGTTGTAATAATGAATGCACCCCCAAACCCCCTCCTCCTTTCTCTTAGCTTTTGTTGCTGACCAGACATCATATGGTATGGAATATCCCTTTGGTCAATTTGGGTCAGCCGTCTTGGCTATGTACCCTCTCAAGCTTTTGCCCATCCCTGGCCTACTGGCCTTTTGGGGTGAGGCAGGGGGAATGTTGGAGAGATGGCCTTGATGCTGTGCAAGAACTGCTCAGCAGTAGTGAAAACACTGGTGTGCTATCAACACCTTTCTATCTACCACTATAAATCACAGCACTATGAGGGCTGCTACGGGGGAAATTAAGTCCATCTCAGACAGACCCAATACAAGGGTGGTCAAACACTGCTAGATGTTGTCCAGAGAGGCTGTGGATTCTCCATCCCTTGATGGAGAAACTTGACTGGGCACATTCCATGTGTCCATTCAAAACTTGACTGGACACATCCCTGAGCAACCTGCTCTGGCTGACCCTGCCCCGAGCAGGGAGTTGGACCAGGCCACCTCCTGATGTGTCTTCCTGCCTCAACTGTGTTTCTGTCTTAGAAAATCCTATTGAGAAATAGTGAATAGATAATCAAGTAGAGTATAATATTAACACATACTTCAGCAAAAAGAAGCAATAGCTGTGAAGTATGGTAAAACATTTCCTCCCTGCTAAAGAAGAAAAGTATTTGCTAAATGTTTTTCTTTTAATAGAGAACCTTTATAGAATGTGACAGAAGAACTGTTGACTCTGTCACAGTGCTTGGCTGGCAGAGAAAATACAAAATGCTGAGTCACATTCTGCTTCTCTTCCATCTTTCTTTCCTTTGCTTTCAAAAGCTTTGGGACACCATTCATCTGGATTTAACTTTCACGATGGAAATGTCTCTAAGTAAGTAGCTGAGACAGAATATCCAGAGACCTCTTGCAAAGTTTGGTTTCAGATACAGGTTTGGTGGCTGAAGTCAATGCCTCAGCCCACTGCTTAGATTAAGTGACTTTTCCATCCTTTAAACGATATTCTTTAGCTATTCACCCAAGAGAAAATCCCATTTTAAAACTTCAGCTGTCTTTTGATTGTTTGTAGATACTGCATTACCTATGGCAACAATCTTTTGGAAGTGAAAGAAGTGAGACTTTCATGGCTAAATTTCATAAAGTTTTGACCTTTTCTTAGTATTATATATAGCTGTAAGAGCAGCCCCAAATTATTCATCTGTTATTCAATTTTAAAATCATAGACATTTTCACCAAACACCCTAAGGTCACAGGAAATCCAAGCTAACTTTGTTCTACAGTTTTCTTTATCAGCATTAGCTCTCTGAAAATAAAAATGCGATATGGCAAGATAAGCGCATTTTAAAGACTGCCTTAACCTTTCAAACAAAGGTCTACCATGCTGCACAACAAAACTGTATAACTCAAGGTTTGTGGGAGCAGAGAGTATTAGGGATTACAGTGCTGAGATTTCTTTGGCATATTCAGAAATCTTTAAGAAAGATATTGGTTCTTTCATTTGTACTTTTGAAAAACATGTTCAAAGTTTGGTACAGTTTTTGAAAGTACTCAAAATCCAGAAGAAATGAAGCAACAGAATAAATCATCATCTGGCACGGCTTTATTGTAGCCAATGGAGCCATGTCATTTTCCACCTGCTGAAGTTATGACTGATTATTAACAAATGCAAAATATACATATCTTAATCTTCTCGTGCAAGTAGAGCTAGGTGAGCATATGCTTCTGTCACAAATATGGCAAATAAACGTACATCCATATTGAAGTGTAAAGCACTAGAGAAAAAGACATTTATTGGGATAATGGAGAAAGAAAAAGGAAAAACTCAGTGCACAAACAGAGTTAAGGCAACTTCATTGTATAATGGTCAGATTTATTGTTCCTCTCAAATTATCATCCAGGTCCTGGCTGATTTAATTTTTCCTATTGGAGAGCTCCATGACTACTTTTCTTTTGGAACTGATTTGAAGTTCACTAATTTGAAAAACAAACTCTAACTTGACAATTCATAAATATTCTCTTAGAGGTATTTCTAGTTCCATATGTGCTGAACTTCACAGTGCTCATCAGGTGTTAAAACTGATAAAAAGCCATGATTAAAGTCATGATGGTATTATACACTCTATGGATGTGCTTTCTGAGTAAATAAACACTATATATTCACCAAAATGCATATGTATTTATGCGTATATAGGTTATGTTTACACCATATTCCATATGCAGTTAAGAATGCAGCCTAGAGTATAATCTATTTCTGAGACTGTCAATCAACAGCTACCAGTCTGAATGTGTTGCACTTAAATTCTGTGAAACAATATTTAAAATAAACCATTCCCTTTGATAGTCTGGTTGTTCCTTCCGTCACTGCAACCATCCTGAAACATGGTATATTTGAAGCATGAAAAAGAGGAAGAAAAAACCCCAGCAAGCATTTTGGTTCACAGCAAGGAAATAGATTCTCAGACTGAAGACTACAGATAGCCTGATGGAAGGTGCACGGTTGGGGACATGAAGAGGCATATTTGTGTATGTCACATGCCCAAGCCCAAGCCACAAAAAGGGAGGGTCCAGATCAAATGGAAGTATGTCATGACTGCCTCTGTCTTGTGCACACGTTTTCACTACATAGCACCTTAAATTATACACTTAAAAAATGAGGGAGAAATATTGCAGAGGAAAGCACAATGTATTGAAAGACCAATGATTAGCTCCTTAGCTGCGTAATGGTTTCATTACTTTCAGCAAGGAACATAAATTCCAGCAGCACAGCAGCAGTATCCTATGGCTCGACAAGGTAGTATAGCTACAGATGAAAATGCTGAGAAGGTTCAAAGCCACCTGAGGAAGGGTTTCTTAGCAACAGATAGGATCATGAACCAAAGGAAGAGAATGTGATATAGTTCTTTTAAATGTTATAACCGAACTGAGATATTAATGCCTTTAAAACGTGTATTTTTACTATGTAACCAGCTTAAATAAAATGCTGGCACTTCATTATATTCAAAGATTTTACTGTGTCTGTCTTGTAATCATCCACAGCATGCAGAAGTGTAAGCAAGGATGAGCCTCAAGAATAAGTAATGTGTTACACATAAATCATTTCACTGTATTGATTATTGTTCACAGAAGAAGCTGTATTCAAATCATTGACAACTTTAAAAGCCCAAATAAAATCTGATTCAGAAAGGAGAAATCTCTTAGCAATTCATCCAGAGAAAACCCATGAATCATACAGGTTGGGCTTGCAACACCATATGGCAGATGAAGGGGGAATTCGGGTTCTTTGGGGACTGGCTGAAAAATGACCGGTTCTGCAACAACTCTTCCAGCAGCTGGGAAATTAAGCTTCTCAGAGTCCCACAGTAACAGACATGTGGTTCTTTCCTTAACATAAGCTATCTTCATAATACTCATTAATTCTTTCCCCACGACTCTGAGGTCACAGACACACAGCTATCAGCAAATAGTTGTAGTGGTTGAAGATGTTTCTCTTACCAATGACTGTTTGCACAGCAGAATCTGCAGAATGGAGTGAGCTCTCCTTCTCCATTTGAGCGCACTGTCACCCAGGTTAGTGCAACCTGCCAATGAAGGAGTTTGAATTAACTTTATGCGGAACTATTCAGAGGATTTTTATATTTTCTGTTCTACTGGTTAATCTGGTGGGGTGGGGATGCGTGTAATAAGAAAAAGCTGAATAAAAAAAGATCTGGAAGGATCACAGCAAATGGTTATTTGCTGAAGTCACCAGAATAAAAGAGACTGAAAATAACGGGTTGAAAAACAGGTTAAAAATAACTTTTTTTTTTTTTTTTTTTTTTAAGAGGAGCTATTTTAATGCAAATTGTTCTGGAAAATACAAAAAGCTTTTTAAAATAAGCTTTTGTGCCTCGGGTTTTATGTAATTTTTTCCATCAGTGTATTTTGTCATTGCTTCTGTTTTTGAAAACTGAGGATAAGCCTTCAAAGTGGATTTTTGCTCAGGGATCTCTGGGTCACATTTTCTTTGCCTCACCCCTCAAGGCTTGTTGCACCTGAGTCGTGGTATTACACAGACCCTGGCCAGGCCTGCTGGCACCGTGTGCCCTGCAAAGCATTCGTTGTACCACAGAAACCTGAGGAACGATGAACTGCAGATTTTCATAACCCTGCCTTCCCCCAAGGAGCTTCTCATTCCCTGTGTAAGAGAAGGTGGTCTTTCAGCTCAGTGAAGCAGCTGGAACAAAGCAACGTGTCACCCGCTGTCACTTGCTGAGGGACGCCTGAGTGATGTTGGCTTCTCCTGAGACACCCTGGAATAATGACTGAAGGCAGACCCAGGCCCATGGCAGCAACCTCTCTGAGCGGGTTTTGGCTCCGAATACAGCTTCTTCGGGGACTGGGAAAGTAAAGCAGGAACTTAATCACAAGACTCACAAATGACCTCTCTTTATAAAAGTTCAAACCAAAATCCTGGCTAGCAAACCCACCGACGTTTCTGCTTGTTAAAGTCCATTCTAGATCCGGTTTCTGTAACTCAAACAGTCTCTTATTAATCTAAAACTAACCCTGGCATGGATATCGCTGGGCAATTTACGCCACTGTACAACGTTAACATTCAGACACATTACTGAGTCTGATGAGTCAAACGAGATTGAGCTGGGAGCATCTTTGCTTTAAAATTCTCTTTCCTGTCACCACTGGGATCACAAAATTTTGTTCCTCATAAAAAGTTCTGTGTATATCAGTTCTAGAAAAACTTTCTTGTGCTCACATAAAACCTGCAAGTGGTCATCTTACTGCCTATCCTCACTGGACTATTTCATGTACTTAAGAGGTCCAAATCTGTCAGAGCCAATGCGCTAATGTGGAAGGTGACTTCAGAAGCTCACACTGTTTGCAGCTGCTGTGGTGATTTTGACATCAGAGACATTCCAAGCAGCATGAAAACAAAGATTCTGAGAAACCTACAGTTCTGATAAATTTTCACGGTCACTGGCAGAAACATTAGTGACAGAAAGGTATCCTAGAAAGCAGATCTGCTTTTGTGCAACACTGGAAAATTCCAAATATAAAGAACATTCACCACATGGCAAACAAGCTTTCATAACTAAATAAATACAAAATAAATTATCAATGATTTTTGGACATTCATTAGCTGAAAAGAAACATACTCAAATTTCCAACATGTGTTTGAATTACAAAAAAGATTTTATTATAAGTATAGAAAAAAAAATCTGTGAGAAAGGGTTGAACTCTTAACAGTAAACAAAGTTTTTTATCGAAGTCTGGGATTTAATTCAAACTCCCAGCTTATGTAAAAAAGGACAAACAAACTAATTTGTCTCAAAGATTTTACCTTTCATTAGAGGCATACCTGCAAAAGTAAGACAAACTCTTATAAAGGGAAAGCCAAGAAAGGAAACAGATTTGAAGGATTTTCTTCCTTTCTTGCAGGAAACTACCTTGGGAATCTCTTACTTCTGCCCGTTTCCTAAAGAGAACAAGGCCACACTACCATCCACAATCCCCTACCTCAGATACAGCCCCTTCCTCTTTATTTAACAAGCTGAAGGCATTGAGGCAGGATTTTTTTCCTCACTGACTACCTCTGAACAGTTTCGCTCAAGCAGACCTCTCTACATACTTGTCTTTGAAGAGAGCAACCAGTTCCTTGCTGTGCTTAATAAGTGAACACTGAAAATCCTCAGTGTTCCGCACAATGGATTTTAAAATATTTTAGAGAAACGTCAGTCTGAGATTGAAAAAAGAGGGTGGTTTGTATGTGTTGCAAGCATGATCACTGTGTTTGAAGTTATAAGCATTTATAATCAGCAAGTATGACATGCACAGAATTGACTTTAATGCAATGTGACATTGAAAGTCAGAAGATGTAGCTTAACTATAATCCTCACAATTGAAATACTGAATCAGCTAGGTTGCAGTTACAGGTGCAAATCAAGCCCAGTTTTACTCTTCTAGAGCTTCTTTCCTGTTATAAATCCACATTTTGAGATTAGAGCCTATTAGGGAAACCTGTCAAAATAGCTTTTCTAAGACTTTGCATGCATGATTTCAGTGTGTACAGTGAGGCTTAAGAAAGTTAAATGCAACTGAAAAAAGGCTGAGGATAAAATCTTGGGTTAGTCTGTAAATATCGAATACATCACTTTTAACATGAAATGAAATGTATCTGAATATGAAAGCAAGAGAGGACAATGAACTCTTGGACTGTGTGGGTTGATATGAAATGAAAGAAAAGGTTTATATCCCAATTTTTCAGTTGTATAAGTGGTCCCACGGCCTTTTTAAAAATTCCATTTCTCTATATCTACAGTATTTTAACAAATAGAGAAGTTTTCTAATTCAAGGATTAGGACCTTAAATTTACTCTAAACGCTTAAAAAGTACTTTCGCTCTCTAAACTTCTGTTTCCTGAGCAGCCCAGGGCAGCATCATTTTTAGAACATTTCCCTTTACTACTTTGTTTTGCCCTTTGTTTGCTCTTGGCTTGAGAAGCTTTTCTGTTTTGGATGTATTGAAAATTTTTGTAGAACTGGGAAGAAGTTGAAAAGAGAAAGGAAAAAGTTAAAAAGAGTGAAGAAGGTGAAGTAAAACCTGTGTTCTATACAAAACATATTACAGAGCTTTTCCACCATTCAGACTACGATTTCTTAGAGGAGAAAGGTGACAAAGAGAAACCTTTAGCATACGTATCTCAGCTCACCGGTTGACAAGACTGAAATTTTATCTTGATAATTTTTAGAAAAAATAATTTTTATGTCTCAGATTCAACAGGGAAATACAGTAAAGTCAAAAAGCCACAATGAGAATTATAAAATCAAAATAACCTTGTTACTTTTTACCCGAAGGAAGAAAAATAAAATCCTCTACCGTTCTGAAAACTGCAGGTAAACACAGTGAGAGCTGAATTTAAACATTGTGTCTTGGTCACAACTTATTGTATTCTATTTATTCATTCTGAAACACAGAGAAATTTAAAACTTTCCCAAGGCTTCTTCCAGGAACTGTGTCCTCAGCGATAATCATATGCTCTGCTTCTTCTTTCTGCTGTGCCTTAGGACAGAATCAAACTGGGCTCAATCAACATTTTCGGCAGAGGATTTTGCTGCTGGATTGGGCCCTTTGCTATTTATTTGGCAATACTTCACATGCTCATTTCCAAAAAATGTAGAGCCATAGACTTTTAAAGTTGTAAAAATTCCCTAACTTACTTAATAGCCATGATAAGAATTAAAGAAACGGAGACAGAAAGTGTAAGAGAATACAACACCATCCATAGTGCAAGAACCTAAACAGTTCTATGCATTACAGTACAGGAACGTATCTATAATAACCTATCACTGACTCGTGCTTTAGGAGCTGGCTTACAGACTGCTGTTCTTGCTCAGAAATCCCTTCCTGGAGTTCTGCAGAGGCATAGGTGATTGCAAGGGATATGGATCTTATGTGCTTCTACATTACAGTAACAAAATACTTGAAGCTTATGCTCAAAGTGTAGCTTCCTTACGTGAGTAACTGCAAATACCACAAGGCTGGGACACAATCACTAGCAGATGCACAGAAGCAGCACCACTGCGAATAGGAAGTATTTTGCACAAGTGGGAAGACATTCCCACTGGAACTTCCTTAGTAAGAAGTGATCGGCTATGGGGAAAACACCATTCAGTAATCCCTGTGGCAGAGTCCTTCATGAAATAACGGAGTGCCTACAGGATAATTTTTAAAAATCTGAGTTACAAATTACATGTCCCAGAAGAACATGATGATGAATACAAGCGAATAATTATTTATTTTATGAACGTTTATTTTACTGGCAGAGTAATTTATTTCCCCTCCTTTGTTCTGAAATTGAGAGAGGGAGAAATGGCTATTTCTGAAGCATTGTCTGCTCTTCAGATTCGAGACATTCTTGCAGAGAATATTAACTTCTTCAGAATCAATGACATTTGAGAATGGCTTCTGCACTTCAGAGGTTGTTTTTATACCTAATTATAACTATCTAAAACTTAGACTTCAAGTTTAATACACCCTCCTAGGAATGTTTTTAAATGGAAAAAGGTAAGGAAATTTACCCCACATTAGAACGATGTCAGAAGGCCTTTGGGAAGTTGCTCCTGTCGAGCATCCTTTGGTTGACATTGTGGAGCAAGCCATGGACAGTGCAACGCGATGAAACACAGCTGGAAAATGCCTTCCAGGTCTGCATCTAATGAACTCAACTGCAAACGGGTTCTTGGCTAGACTCAGGCTAGTCCAAATCCTCTTCCTTACTTACTTAATGGCATCATATTTGTGCTGGGTCCTCAGGACAAGCTACTCCTGCATGGCTGGCCCATGCAGATGTAGCTCAAGGAGATGTGATGAATTATGCAGAGATGCTTTTCTTAATTCACTGTAGCAAGAGCACATCCAAACGAATGCTGCAGAATCATTTCTACTTGCCTCAAGTTAGTTGAAATTAATCCTGGTTTTGCACTGGAACACCCTCCATTTGCTAGTAATTGTCCGTGTTTCAAGACCCATTTTTATTTCTCCTTTTAACTTGTTAGAAAATTGTAAAAGGGGTGGTGGGGAAGAGATTAACTAGCAGCAATTTTGTTAGGGAAGCTTTTTGTGCAGTGTTTGTATTTGAGTTTAACTACTAGGACAAAAATCCCTAAATCTCTTGTCCAAACCATACTAGAACTATGAGAAGAATTTTCAAAGGCAGAAAACTAAATATCACTGAATTTCACTAAAAGCTGAGCACCTGTTCTTCCGATATATAAAACTGTTCATTTAAATGTATTATCAGTCAAGCTAAAATGTGTGTGAACAGTTGAAGTTTACCAGTCAAGAAAGAGACAACAGCATACACCTGCTATTTGCTTCACTTTTTAGGTGAAGCAATACACACGCTCTACTGATAAAGAAGAAACCAAACCAAAAAACCCCAAACAAATAAACCAAAAAAAACCCAAACAAACAAAAAAAATCAAGCTTCAGTCTGGTTCTCTATGAGTCTGAAAGTGAGTCTCTTTGAGGCTACTTATGGTAGTTCTAATAATACTTTTCAAGACTTCAAGCTAAACAAAAATAAATTTTGACTTCTAATTTATTTCAAAGCGGAGTTTCTTATATGAACATTTTCAGATTGGATGATGTAGCTTTCAAATACATTGCATACGAGAAGGAAATAATTCCTACTTCTGGAAAATACTTTCTTAATGTATGGCACTGCAAAGAAGAAAGCAGTAGGAAAACACAACCTTAATGGAAGACTACAGTGGAAGCACTTCGATTTTGTTGAGTGCATAAAGCTTTTTCAAATTGATCCATTATGCACTCATAAAACATTGATTGTTTTAAAGCATGGATATCTTAAAGTAAAATGAAGAAGGTAGTTTGGGTCTCTTAATTTTAGTAATAACAGCTGTAAGTCACCTGCTACATAATTTATGTCAAAATTTTCAAGTTATGCAAGTTATTTGTCAATTTATTCTTGTATACAAGTTATACAATAATTTTTAAATAATCTTGTGGGAAAAAAAATCCAGGTTTGTTTCTGGAGGGTACCAAAAGAGTCCTGATGAGGTCTGGATCCCTGAAGAGACTGCAGATGTAAGGAAAGTCCCTTCCTTCCCTTGGTACTCTCAGGTACAGTGTTTGCCCTAGCAGGAGAAATCCCCCATCACAAGGCAGAGCAGGAAATGAATGAAATCCCCAAACAGCAGAGATGTGCTTGCTTGCTTTCACTGCTGCTTTTCCTTCTGCTTTGCTGGCTTTCCTCAAACTCACATTCCCTGTTATTCTATCAAAAGCTTATGGATTGGTATTTACTTCTCTTTCCCAACTTTGTGTGACAAGCATATGGAGGAATTTATCATTCTGCTTTAACTTATATCTGTATAAACAAATTAGGAATAACATCAGTGAAGTTACTGGTTGTAAAAGCCTGAAACAAAGTTATAGCATTTGAGGTCTGTCATCAAGAAGTCAGGTGTATTGACATTTCTGACACCAGAGTGACCTCTTTGTCTTAGTGTTAACTTATCATGTTTTGTCAGGAGATGGAGAGAGGGAAGGAGGGGGAAAAGTACCTGGAAAACTATAATCAGGGTGTCCTCGTTTGAGGTAAACAGGGTTAGTTTATCTTTGATAGACACATCAAACAGCCAATGATGTATTCCTCCCATGTACGACAGCTCATCTCACTGGCGGTGGAGATTTTGGTGGACCAGGGGCTTCCTTAAAAGCAGCATGCAGGCATGACTGCTGTTTGGGTGCACACCCCCCCCCCCGCCAACCCCCACCCCCCCCTCGCTGTACCAGTTCTAATCCGATATCAACTTGTTAATATCTTGTTTTCTGATACAGTATCTATTGTTATTAAAACTGTTCTAGTTTCCTAACTCAACAGAGGCCTCACAACACTTTTCTTCTTCTCTCTTTTCTTAAGGCTCTCTCCTGGGAAAGGGAGGAGCCTAATTAGAGAGAGTCTGTCCCATGATTGGCTAGCCTTGTCCAACTGGCGACACAGGGTACATTCCAGTTTTCCTTCTGTTCCATGAACCTAGCAGTGAGGAAGAGGAGGGGGAAGCACACCAACTAACATCACAGGACAAGTGTCACTATGCTATCACCAGCCTATTAAGGAGTAAGCCAGCTACAAAGTTCCGTGGGCACAATAAAACACAAGATAATGATTAATGATTTCTAGTATTTTTATTTTTTATGTAGCTACAAGTAACAATGTGTTACCCTAATTAACATTTCTCTTTATCATGTATTTATGTAAAAAGGAATTAAAAAAATGCGTTGAGATTTGCTTCCTTCTAGATACAGAAGACTGTTTTCTGTGAAGACTGACATTCTCTGGAGAGAGAACGTTCTCCGTCCCTCGACTTACATGGTGAATTTTAGACTATTTATTGCAATAATAAATAATACTGTTTTCTTAAAGGGACATACTAATGTAAGGTACATGCATGGGTAGTACACAATGACACAAAGGAGTACACACGAAGGCCTTTGAAGTGCGATGTTATCATCAGAGGCAATTTTGCAAGCAAACAAAACCCCCATGGGAAGCATGCGCTATAGTGCAGAAACCACCAGCCCTGCATGCAGAATGGAATTAAAGAGACAAGTGCAGAAAAGCTTTTCCAAAACAATGAACTAGATACAAACACACTATGCCTGACAAACAGAATGAAGTTGAGATAATTCTGACAAATTCATACTAACCTTGATCTGCATACGGTCCAGGAGCAGATATAATAACTGTTAATGGAAACAGTAGTTAACATGACCCTAACATGGTAGCCTGCCTAGAGTCTAACCAAACAGTGAATTTATATGTAACAATGATGACTAAATGGATTATTTAAATCCCCATGTCTTAGAAAGAAATAACAAATTCAAAGTAATCATGGACCAATTTAATAATTCATTTTGCGAATTTTGAATCTGCTCATCTTTGCAAGCTGCAGAAGCCCCAAAATTATTGTCAACTGTTTCATCATGGTATTAATTATGGTTGTTGTGATAACACCTAAAGGACAACAAAGCATGTGTGTGACTCTCTTTGTGCCACACTGCACTTAAACATCTAGCAGTAGACGCACCTCTCCAACTCACACAAACATAGTAGGTGCAAGGTTGGATTCTCCCCGTGCCCATGTCCAGGACAGTTAGCAATGCAATGGTGGCAAATATAATTGTAGTTCCCAGGGTGTGCGTGGTTTTGTTAGGCATTTTCCTGCTCTTTTTTTTTCTTGGCAGAGGGGCAGAAAGGAATAGGGAAGCAGTAGAATACTTATCAGAGAGATGGCAAGTGAAATGCATGCGAAAGAACAGTGGTAAGGAAGGTGGAAATGAGGAAGAGAACAAAAAGAGTGGGATATAGAATGTGTCTCAGGTGGAGAAGATAAGATGCAAAAGTCTGGAAAGAAGTGATCAGAAAAACAGTGATGGAAACCATCAGGACTAGTCAGAGATTGATGAAGTAGTAAAACTTTAGCATCTAGACTGTCTCTCTTTCTCAACTATTTTATTTCTCTTCCAAGAAAAGCCCCATACAAAGAGGCCCTAAGACTCAGATAAGAATTCCTTTTATGATCAGGTCCTTCAGCTAATGATCACAGGCCTCATTCTTAGCAGCATGAAGTCCCCAAGGCTTCTATTTAAAGTCAGCAGGAGAAGTAAATTCTCAGTAGTTCCAACAAAAATAATAATAAAGGAAGAGGTCAGACTCTGTTCTTTGAGAGTACCCACAGCAGAAATGAACCTGAATTCTCTTGCCTACTGTTTACTATCAGAATTTTTAATGGACTTTGAAAATATCTTTCTTGGGATTATTTCTTCCCTTCTAATTCCTTTTTCACTCGCAGTCCTGTTCAAGCTTTTTAGTCTGTCATCCCTTTAATATTTTTTTGCTTCATCACTATATCACTGTTGTTACAGCAGAATTGCCACATACCTGCAATAAAACGTTTCCAGCCAGGAGGAGAAACAACCCTCTGAAGAGCACATACAAACCGAATATTTTCTTTGGTCAGTGACTCTGTTATTCCCTGAGAAGTCTTTCATGACTTCTGGATAAATCTGCCTTTTCTGTGCCTAAGCTCCTGCTGTCAGAGTGTCCGAGTGACTCCGCAGATGACTTCAGTGTTGGGGGTTTCCAGGATCCCTGATTAGCAGCTTGCACTATGGCCTGCCATCTCATGCAGCAAATTTTCTTAGCTGTGCAAGTCAGAATAGAGAGGGTCAGCAGTGGAGTCCCATTCCCCCCCCCCCCCTTTTTAATTAAAGTTCATGTCTTTGCACCTGTATTCTCATGGGTTTTTTGATTTCAAATATTGCTCTGTCTCATCCTTATTTATGAAACTATCAATTAATGGAAATAAAGGATTACTTAATTGGGTTGCATTGGCCTGAGTATGTGAGATACCCAAAGTGAAAAACCACTGAAAACAAAAGAAGGTTGAATTCTCAATGTTTTACAAATTTATTTGGTATAAAGTGTTTTGTTAAAAAAATTGAACTTGTCTGGTTTTGTTTGAGGAGCTGCCTAGCTATAATGATCTGCCAACACAACCTAGGCTTGTTCGATCTAAAATATTTAGATTTTTGATTCTAACAAGTTGACACTTGTTGTTAGCGTTCACAGCTCAGCTATGACTCCTTAGGTACCTCTGACACTGAGTAGAGTTTTTAATTAGTCACATCAGTTTCTATAATCAACATTTAGGTATGAAGTAGTAACTTATCCCAATAGAGAATGGAACCCTGCTTTGATATTAAACTTCCACTGACATCAGGGATACCACGATTTCACCCAGCATATTCATCAGATGGAATAAAATAGATAAATACATAGTTATATGCTGAACGGTTTCTTCCACAATTGCCAAGGAAATCAAACGTTGTTCATTACATAAGCTGTGTTCCAGTTGTTTACAGCTATTAATCAGTGATTCGTCCCATGTTGGCATTCTGTCTTAAGACTTTTATTTATTTGGTTGTGATGTGGAATAGATAGGGGAGCAAACTCCAGGGAAGAAAACAAGCAGAAGGCCAAACACGAACCCCACCTTTTCTGAGATGAGTGGTTACACGATTTCATTTTCCTTACATGAAAATCTCTGGCAGTGTTTTCTTTGGTGGTTCTGACAGCCCCACAGTTTGGAGCATGGGTTTAGAAGGTAGTGGGGTAATGCTATGTCTTTGCCCTTTTCACAGAATTCCACCAAATTTTGGACAACCCATTAGCCCCTGGAAAACTGCCTGCTAAATTGACACAATTCGTCTCCCTGGAGAATTCATCTGCACTTGGCATGCAACAGCCTAAGCCTGCACTGGGGTTTCTCCAAAATAGGAGAAGACCACACTGAATAGGAATGCATCTCAATCACATGTGTATTTTCCCATCATTTACACTATTAATACTATGAAGATAATTGAGATATAGTCCTTTCACTTTGCTGCTGTTAACTTCCAGCTGCCAGATTCAAGTTTCTGCCGTGAAACAAGGAGGGAGTAGCATACACCTCCAGTATTCCCCCAGCCCTCTACTGATCTAAGGCAGGATAAAGGAGAAAAATATTTTATTCAGATTTTAGACTTGAGTAAAAGGAACAGAAGATCAGAACAAAGTGGTTAAGCAGTGAATTACTTCTTTAAGTTGGTAGATATGGAGCCTGAGAAGAATTAGGAAAAGGAGGAAAGAACATCAACACGGAGGAAATATTTAATAAATATATAAAAACTAAAATTATAATTTTATCACTTTAAAAAGCAATGCAATATTCTCTCATTCATGCTCACCAGGCCAAATCAACATCTGAATAACTGCCTACTTCCCAGACTGATCAAGGGAAGTCATATTTCTCATCAGGAGTGCTTAAAGTTAAGGCCCAAGTAAAAATAGCTTGGTGTTCAGAAGCATTCATCAAACCTAGCATTACCTTGTCTGAACACTTATGAACATCATCAAAGATAAGGTTGTATTAACCTTACTTAAATACATACATTGTTATATGATTTCAGACATCAACCTTAAAAGAGTACTTCTAGTACCAATCTACATCTCTTCAGGCTGCTCATGAGACAATTTTTGGATTTTACCTATATTGCCGTCAAAATTGTCACCTGAAGTGGCTGATTTGAGACGCTTTTCTTTGGAAATACATCTGGGATGCAAATCCTAAAAGCCAAGATAAGTGGGTATGTGCTAGAAAATACCAAGAAGTTCATCAACTGTGCTCTCTAAAACCAGGACAGAGACACATTTTTTTAAATCCATGAAGAAAAGAAAAAATAAATACCAGAGATGCCAGCGTCACCAAACTACAGAAGTCTTACAAATATTGGACCTTTTCTTACATCCACAGCTTCTGAAACTGTATATTCTCATCATTAAACTGGAGTATACATTCACCCATGAGGTAATGTGAATATAAGTCCAAAAGGCAGGGAAGTCAAATAACGAATAATTCTTCCCCCTCCCAATGTTTCATAAGACCTCAAGACTTCAAAACACTTCTGTGCTTGGAAAGAGGAATTTATGATTTCTTTAATGTTAGAGATTGGCAGCCCTCAAATACAGTTCTCCTTTTCAGATGGAAGATGCCTGCTACTCAGTTATAATTCCAAGAGACAAAAAGAAGGTATGGGCCAGTTTCTCAAAATAATTTCTCTTGCTTTATGGCAAACACTCTAGTTCTTGACACCATGCAGAATACTACCCACCAGCCATTGACGACTTTTGTCCCAGCTGTACCTAAATGTTCTCACTGCAAAAGCACTGCCCTGTGGATTGCAGTGAAACGTTCTTGAAAGATCCTCAATAATGTCTGTGCAGCTGTTTAACTGCTCATTTCCTGGCATGGAAAAAGCCCAGTGTCAAAAATTCCATCTCAAGCACAAACCTGAAAATACTCTAAATCAGATGATAATTGCCTTTACTGATGCTTAAAAGTGCAATAATTTTTATCCAGACAGCAATGACATTATGCAGAATAACATGAACTTGGGAGTCCTTGAAAGAAAGAATTACATGAATGTAAAAAGCTACAAGAACTCTTAGAAATGCACACAGACCATCATCTCACGCCATAAATAGAAGTCAGAATGACAATACCGTAAATTAAAACAACCCTCAAGCAAAAACTAACAGCCAGGAAATGAGAAACAGATTTAAAACAGAGAACAGAAACCAGAAAGCATGACCACTAATGAGATTCTGCACAGCACTTACAGTAACAAACAAAGGAGGTGACAAATGATAACAGAGATACGGTATTAGTAAGGAAATACAAATTATATTTCCTATTTATTCTGTCTTTCACTTTGCAGAGCATCAGCAGCCTGGCACCTAGAAGGCAAAAAGAACACACAGGTGTAATACTCACAGAATCACAGAATCACACAGAGTCACAGAATCATCTGGTTGGAAGAGACCTTTAAGATCATCGAGTCCAACCGTTCACCCTGCACTGCCAGGGTCCCTAAACCGTGTCCCTCGGCACCACATCCACACGTCTTTTAAACACCTCCAGGGATGGGGACTCCACCACCTCCCTGGGCAGCCTGTTCCAATGCTTAATGACACTCTCTGTAAAGAATTTTTTCCTGGTATCTAACCTAGATCTCCCCTGGCGGGGAGATCTCTTACTTCAGAGGGGTGGAAAGCTGGGACTGGCCTGACAATCATCTGCAACACTTCTCACAGCTGGAAAGTGGGGAAAAGGCATGAAAGAGGTAAAGAGCAAGCTGTTATAACCTGCAGAATTAAAATAACATTATATAATGCATAAAGTAGTGCCCAACCAGTGCAAGAATAATTACTTGCACCAAGATTACAAAAGCCAATGTAGTGTAAATACGCTGCATGCTAATGTAGTGCCATATTCATTTCCTCTTTCCCTAGTGCTGCTTGTATTAAAGGCAGGACTCCCATATTTTTGCCTAGGATTTCTGTTGAGATAATGCAAACACAGGGAAACTGATGCATCTGGGATATCTCAGAGCAATTGCATGCATGAAATACAGATAACCTGTTTCTGAGAAAAGTCAGGCCTACAACACATGTTCAATTAAGTCAAAAGCTTCGAGAGCCCGGGAGGTTTTGAGTACGTGCACAGACCTCCATTTCAGCGTGTCTGCTGTAAGGCCGATGCAT
The DNA here is from genome assembly GCA_009769605.1 of Bucorvus abyssinicus. Lineage (NCBI taxonomy): Eukaryota > Metazoa > Chordata > Aves > Bucerotiformes > Bucorvidae > Bucorvus > Bucorvus abyssinicus. Next base: position 12,728,665 of record CM020030.1, on the reverse strand, counting down.
CCTGAACTTTGCGTGTACGTGCTTCTTTGGTGGGCTGCACAAGTGCAGTGGACGCATGCAGAGTTGGGACATCTTTGCAGCCTGCTCAGAGCACTGAGGATATTGGAGGTCCACAAATCCTACGCAAAGATTCAAAGCCCTCAAAGGGCCATATCCAGGGAAACTTGGGCATACCTAGGGCAAGTTCCGGGCTATTGATCCCCGGTTTGGGGGAATCAGAATGCAATTTTGAAGAAGTCACACAGCAAGTGAAGCAACTAATTGAATAATAAATGAGGAATTATCAGTCCATTAAATAATAAGAAAAAAAAATCCAGAAGACCTGAACAGAAGTTTTGAATTGCACGATTTCTATGCAATTTGTAAATAACGTTACAATCCACCAACACAAGGGGTATTACTTACTACAGCTTAGTCTGAATTTGGACTAAACTAACTTTTTAATTTGTGAGCTAAGAAAAAAAAAGACATATTCTTGCAACATCAGCTCTTTTGCTTATGAAATATTGTGCATTGGAGTTTCATAACTCTGCACACACTCCTCTGAAGTGTAGCTGTTTCTGCTCTCACTTTCTTCTCCTATCCTAGTGCCTCAATACTCTCTTGCTGCACTGTTTCAATGAAGATGCGCTTCATGTGCATGACAAAGCGCATATATGGGAGATTCCACACAATGTGGAATGAACCCATTAAAAAATGTCCCATAAATATACAAACACACGTAAAATGAAATTAGTAAGTATTATGCTTTATCGAGAAACTCTAATAGAGAAAGTGTACAAAATAAGAGGCCATAAATAAGATTGAAATACTTACTAGTGTTTAGGAAAAGGAAAGACATTTATGCAATCAGGTACTAATTATGAATCACATACTCAGAAGTTTTTGTCTAGGTCATTTAAGCCATATTCACCCCAGTGTAACGCTACCTTGACTGCAGTTATATCAGGGCTTAATGAACCTAATTGCAGTACATCATTAATGGGTATAAATGATAACAATTCTTTTTGGGGTACCTATTCCTTTTCCTTTTTTTTTTTTTATCTTCACATCTTCACATCTTTACATTACTCCACAGAAATCAAAAGACCAGGAGTCCTGACTGAGAAAAAGACTTAAGTGTATGCTTAACTTGATTTCTGTGTATAAACTCATGATAATGACAGAATTTTCTTCTATATCTTCCCAAATCAGATATTTTCCTACAAAAAATCTTTCTTTTACAAGTTACAAAACATTTTCAGGACACAAAGCCAATCCATAATGCCATAAATCTGTGTTTCCTAAATCAAATACTGCACTGATCTTTTGCTCCAAACTAGCAACCGCATAGCTGACCTTCTGGCATAAAATAATATGCTTTTGCTATCCCAAATCTCTACCTACACCCTTTAAAGTCCTTTGTTATGTCTTTTAATATAAACCCCCCTGTGTTTTTTTAAAAGTTGCGTTTTTAGATTACTGTTTAAACTAAATTATTTTACAGCAATATTTAAAGTTAGTTCAGAAAATGGATAGTGACAGATGTTTAGCAGGCACAGAAATCTTCCTAAGAAGTGAAAAGCATGGACTATATCTGTATTGTTATGCTAGCTCAGGACTCACGCTTACAGTATGGCTAACGTCCTCAGCCAGCTATGTGGCCCTCTCAGTGGCTTGCAGTCTGGCTTTTGTCAGAGCAAACAATTTGGCTCCACTCCTCTGAGAAACTTGGTGGCTGTGCAAGGCTCCAGCTTGGACAATGCCTGCTCCAGCAGGGATGCAGCCATCCTAAGCTTAGAGATGCCTCTAACTGCCCTACCATGCAGGTGATGCATCCTTGCCCTTGCTTCCTTCATCTCTTGCAATATCCTCAGCACTGATAACATAAGACTGATTTAACAGCTTTAGCTGGTTTTAGGAAAACAATGAGACAGGGAATTTTATAGAATCACAGTTCATGCTCAGAGCAACAAGTTAATTCTATACCATGTATACTACCACTGTACAATCTAACTACATGTCAAACACTGGAGTATGCAAGAGGTTTGGTAGAGATAGAGATTCTGGAGTATATTTTCAAATTTCTCTCATAATACAGTGACTGATCTTTATGGACTAGGTTGAATGTCAAATTCAACCACAGCAGAGGAACAGTGTAGGTACTCTGAGCTTTCACAGTGCTATTTTGAACTAAAACCAAAATAAAACATTTTAATACTGTTAGCAGTATGAAAGAAAATATTGCTTAAGAGCTGTCCTAAATAAAGCTTTATTATAGAATTCAACACTTGTTTTAGAACTGGCATTTCAAGGAAAACTCCATTATTTTTCTCCCCTCTTCTCCAGCATCTATGTATAATATGATTCTTACATGTATATATACTTCAAAAAAAGTTTGCAACTTGAATCCAGGTTCTGTGCTTTACGCCCACCAAGTGAAATCAAAGCAAAGAACAGGAAAGCGTCTTTGGGAGGTCCCCACTCCCACTCTGAGGAGAAGCTGTTCTGCCCCCCTGCTGCTGGGGAACATCAGCTGATGCTGCTCGTGAGCACCTGCAGCAGTGACAATTCCACAGCCCCTGCAGCAGTCACTTTATTAGCCTCTCTGTCACAACTAAAACCCATTATTTTTTGTTCTTTCCCCAGCAACTCTGGAGAACAATTCATTCTTTCCCTTTTTTCAGACACCTTTTTACATATTTGAGGACTATCTTCACGTCTGTCTTAAACCTTTTGTCGTCCAGACTGAACTAGTTCCCAGAACTGACACGGAGCACCAGGTGAGGCTTCAAGAAGCACCCACTGACATCAGAGATTATTTTACTTGCCAGTATTGCTCTTCTTTTTCACAAAACAGCATGTGTTTTTTTCTTTTCAAAGAAAAAGTCTATAACCAGGTAGTAGATGACAGAAAATGAAGTTCTCTGAAGTGCTATGATTGCTGCCATGGTTTGCCTGGGCTGGGCTTTGCAGTAATACCTTGTTCGTGTTTTGGGTTTGTATGTTTCAAAACAACAGCATAAGCAGAGGTATATTCCCTTCATGGATTCCCTCCTGCTTGCAAGAAATCAGAAGAATTTGCCTGACTTTGCAGAAGCTGCATTCAGCTGTCTGTTACACAACAAAAACCTTTACTTGCTGTCATGTTGCTGAAGAGCGAGCCGAGCTGTTCTGTATAGGTGAACGTATTCCTCTTCTACTGCAGCAGGGTGCCTCTAAGTTGCACTGACTACTCTCTGGTCTCTCTCCAGTGAGCAAAAGGACTCATCTGTGCATATTAGCATCTGGAAATGTAGAGCATACATGTTTCCAGATGTGTGCTGCAACCTCTGCCCCTCCTAAATCTTCTAGAGATGGGAGATCTGCCTGAATCGAAATGTCTTCTGTTGCCTGTCCTTAGCTAGAGGACTTCTGACCTCTCACTTCCTCCATGTTTTTTCAAAGTGTTATGTGGCAGAGAGTGAATAGCCCAGGCAGCATGCTGTGACTTCAGAGTCAGCTCAGTCAACACTAACCCAGCACCAAAGGACTGCACTGTACACTGTGCTCGAAGTGGCATAATGCTGCCCTTGCTGTGATACCTCCAGAACTTGTCTAAGAGCCTGTATTTTATGCCTAAACCAGCATACTGAGGTTAGCATGTCCTTTGATGTCGGTCACTTGTCAGGATCTCTGACTACGTCAGAGCATTCATAGACTTTTCCAAATTGGGCACTGAACGTGGTCCCAAATGAAGATGGGTACAGTGAAGCTCAGAGCATCACACTAATGGAAACAACTATCTGGGGATTCCCAGCCAGCCAATTACATACCAAAATGAGTCCTATGGTGATATCCACATGGAGAAACAGAGGTGTGCAGAGAGCCTGTCTTGCAATATCCAGTGAAAACATGGAATTTTGTGCACTCAACCTGGTTTCTTTGAGTAGGAAGGGAAAAAAGAGACAAAAAAAGAAACCAGAATAAATATTTTAACTACCTTCTTCCTGGATTTGAAGAGAATGAATGCAAACCGGTTCCTCCCATGGAACCTACTTTTCTACATTCTGAAGCCTATAACATATACTTTGTATTAAATTTCATCTGGTGAGATCTTTTAAAGAGATAGGAGGCCACTAAACAGTTTGAGGTTATCAATCTGTCAAGTACAAAACATCAAAGGCTGCAAATATTTATAAAGGCAACTTTTAAACCACAAAGGGTATTAAATATGCAAGAGACAACAGGCGAATAGTGGCAACAGGAAACTGAGAAAGCAATGGAAGAGCAGAAATCCATCTAATGGCATATTCCAGGATTTCTATCGTATTTGGAGGGTTCAGGTGAACCACTTCTCCAAGTTACAATTAAGTCGGTTTTAGTTAATTTGTCAGTTCTTCATTTTAAATTTCCTCCTAACATGAGTTAAAAAATTTTGGATGAGAGTGGCCTCCTACACAATTTTAGAACTGCTTTCTTACAGTGGAAAGTGGACAGCATGGGTGCAGATACTAGTGATCTACACCTATATCGATAAAGTTTTCCCCACATTGTTTATTCCTCTACAGTCATAGCATGGAGGAGATGGAAGGAAACATGGGAAAGAGCTGGAACACGTAACTGTGAGCAACTGATAAAAATAGAGAACAGTGCCAAAAAGCATGGAAAGGGACTATGGGTAAAGAAGATCCTAATCCTCTACAGAATAGGCTAGAAGACAACCTCTCCACACCTTCAGGAAGGAAATAGGAAGTGCCCTCTCCAAATGCAAAACAAAAAGATGCTATTTTTGCACGAATATTTATGATTGAATTTTGAACCAAACCTGTTCACTGAGCTGATTCACCAGAAAGGAGCAGCAGAAGACAAATATCTTTTGCAAGAATCTTAGGAAATTTTAGCCAGCGCCACATTTTTAGAGCTCTCACTCACAGTATGGGATTCTTATGTCTGGAAATTCTGCAGTAACATTGGCCTTTGACTAACCTTCAGTGAGAGTGGCTAGGCTTCCTTGATTCCCCACAGAATCAGGGAGGAGAAAGCAGACCTCTCTAGGTGGTAAAACTAAGAATCTGAATTAGGCTCCCACTCAGACTATTTACCGGAAATGAAGATGTGTAAGAACCAAAACATCTCAGCCTCTTTGGAAGAAAAATATGACAGAGGACCAGTGTATACATGCAGCAGTCAGTAGCGATCAGAACGGAGGAATGGACAGGATCACTTGGTAATGATCGTCTTTGGTACTTCCTCCTGGTGGGGCTAGAGCTGCTTCCATCAATACAACCCCCTGAAGTGGCTGTGACAGAAGACTCTACTCAAAGGGGGATGACAAATTACATTTCCATGCACGAGCTTCTCAGCTGGACTTCACTCCTAAACCTAACAGCCACCACATCTAGCTGCTTTTGGAGGCTTCAGGTTTTAGTGTTTTCAATTTAATACATCCAGAATGAATATCCACATTAGAAAATTCTGACCTAGGTTTTTTCCCAGTACAAAGTTATCCTTATGAAATGAAGTTTCACACATATTATCCTACTGACTGACACATACCAAACGGAACAAAGTCCATAACAGAAGCACCCATATTCCCAGTTGCAAGTCTGTATAACACAAACGACATACAGCAGATTCCCACCAGCTTTTGGTGGACGAGCCAGTTTATAACTACCCCAAGTTCTTCTTCTCTGCTGTATTGCACCCTCAGTCCTAGTTAGCCCTCTTAATCCTAAGGAGAGCCAACCTCGCAAAACAGACAAGTTCTGTAGTGTTTGCAGAGTAAAACAAAATTCTGAAACACCCGAATTAAAAACATTAGAGATCTTAAAACCGGCACCTTGAGAAACCCTGAGTCTTACACCAGGGAAGGGCAGTACAGATTTCAAGGACTGACTGTTGCACTGCAGGAGAAGACCTAGTCTGGAGGAAGCTGACCAAGTGATCTATGCTGCTCAAGCACTATATTTATTTAGAGTTCTTAAAGCAGCAGCTGTTGAATGTGACTTGGTCAAATTTGTTCTCACATAGTGCTTTCTGTTTATTCCCAGCAAAAAGATATTTCAGACAAAGTGCTCATGCCTCCTGTTAGAGACTTTGTGTTGTGAAGGAAAGGGCACAACTTTTGTACAGGTGAATATTTATACCAGGAGAGCTATTTTGTTGAGGGGTTTGTACCCGCATCTAGCATGTCAAGTAAAGCTTGATTACATTGTGCCCTCCCTATGCAATTGGTGATCCTTCCTATATTGCCCTCTTATCTGCGGGGCTGTCAGCCCTTTTTGCAGAGTGATTCTGTGCTTGGGGGACTCCAACAGGGAGTCAGCTCATCACTCCAATAGGGAGGTCAGCTTCATTTTTTTTAATTGTTTTTTTCTTTCAACATACCTTTTTAATCAGGTCGAACACTAGATAGGGTCCTCCCTCAAACTGTATTGTTTTGTGATCTAATAAATCTACAGTCTGCGTTAGTCTGCTGCCCAGCAACAAATGACATTTCTGTGTCAACTTTTATGAACTCGTTCTTCAAGTATCCTCCTGAGTTATCTACAGTATTAAGATAGAAAGCGGTGCTGTTTCTCACGTTTTTCACCCACACACATACATTTTTCACTGCCATGTGTCCCCCCCCGCCCCCCTTTTTTACTTTTTGCAACACTACATTTTCTCTCAACTTTCTGCCATTTTTCCTTCAACTGGAGCCTGATTATTTTGCATTAATGGTCATCATTTCAGAGCTTTCTTTGTATAGATTTCCTCGCTATTTGGATGCTCTTTTTTTAGGATGCAATTGCTTCTTCCCCTCAACAATTCCTCACGTATGGTACTAGCTTCACAAAAATACCTGTTTTTAATTGCAAAACCTTTGGTATTTCTATACTAAGCTGCAGACACCAGAGTTCTTTACTCTGCAACATGACTGTCTATTCCTCTTCTGTTCCTTGGCTTCCGGCAACACATGAGAATTTTAACTGTATTTTCATGTAATTTTCCTCTGTCTCATTGTTCCAGTGTTTCAGATGTTAGTTGTAAGACCATATGTTCCAGAGCATAAATACCTTAATTAAGATGTGGGCTTTAAACAGTCCCTAAATAGTTTGAAGAGGTCTGTACAGATTTTTTCAAAGTTAGTCGGAACGTCACATTTTTAGCTAAAAGCTATCAGATTTTTTTATACCATCCAAAAAATAATCAGATTATGTCTTCTTGAAGATTTTATTTTAAGCGCTACTTTCGATCTATTGACATAGAACTGAGTGAAAAAACGTGTTCTGAGAAAATACTACTCAGAAGTCAGAGTTTTCCACAATACACTGAGTCACACTCGGAGTTGAGAGCAGCAGTCACTACCATATGAGCACAAGATTTCTTTCTATATTTGATATCTTGCTTCTTATGGTATTCAATTTTTTTTTTTTTTGTTTTCTCCTTATTCTTCTTACTAGTTCCAACTGAAAAAAAGCAGAATTGCAAAGTCATGAAATAGATCTTTGCCTAAGCTGTAGTACAGGGTGTAAGACCTGCAGCAATTTCTCAGAAGTTATTGGAAAAATAAAAGAAGTTAATATGGTGCCAGACAAGCTTGACTACATGTAGATGTGAATAGGAACTCATATGTGACTTGGATGCGGACTGGCAGGAAGGTGGGATCTGTTTCCTGCACAATTTAGAAGAAACCAGAAACATTTTCTTCAATTATGACACAAGAGCTCTTCTATGTCAGATCTTCAGCAGGCTTCTTACAAAGACAAGATCACAGAATTTTTAAAACATAAAATGAAATTCCAGTGAAATAAATAAATGTCATTTAAAAAGGAGACCTGCCGCATCTGAACTCAGAGATGATTCTAAGATTTGCTGGCTTGATTCTGGTGGTAATTTGATGCTCTCCAACAGATTAACATACCAAAATTATTGACACGTTATAATTCGTAAGTGCTTCCTTATGATAAAATAAAGCACTTGCTAAAAAAAAAGTTTTAAAAATCAGGCTTTAATAAATCTTTTTGCTTTTTGACAGTGTACTTAAATACAATAAAACATTTTCATGTTGTCCCAACATTTGTTTGAATTATGAGCTCTGAAACAACTGAATGATAGAGAACTCATAACAACCACCTATGTTCCTAAAGACAGAACTATCTGTTTGTCTGATGGCCACGGAATTTTCAGTTTCCTCATGTCTCGTCCCATACGCTGCAGTTTATATGGCCTGAGCAGGAAAAAGTAATTTGTGCGAGTCCTTTTGTGGGCTGAAGATCTCAGTAATGCCCTGTGGCATTCTGCTTAATATGTTTATTTCCAGAGCCATCTGCTACCTATAGCTCAATAAAGAGCATGACTTGGCTACAAAAAAGACTTTTGCACAGAGAAGTGCTCGTCCAGTTTTTACTGCCTGTTCTGAGGTCCATTTCAGGAGCATATATTTTTTTTCGTCCTTGGAGGAAATAATTCATTCACCACACTGTTTTCTAGGGGGAGATGTCTGACCACATGTTTTCTTAGGCATTGCATCAAAATTAAATGTCTGAGGGTAAACACCTGCAACCTACACATACGTGTGGTTCATGGTCATGTGCTTAATAAATTCAGTTCCATAGAGAGAGAGAAAAAAGATATGCTACATGTATATTATTTCTATATGCTAAAAGACAAAAGAATTTATTTCAAGCCAGTACTAAAATATCCCAAAAAGCAACAAGCAGCTCTTTATATGAATGACATTTGACTTACGTTTAAAGAATATTTGGACTTTGACTTGGAAGCACTCAGACATCAGGGATGCACTAAAAAGTAAGAGATTAATTTTGAACTGATTATAGAAACCATGTGTGACAGAGTAGAACTAAAGATAAGTACCTGTTTTGAACATTACTGTGAAGGGCACTAGCAGTATTTTATGCAAAAAGCATGCATAAGCTGAAAAATATATCCAGTGGCTTGTACCTTATCAGGCACCCCACATATGATCAGTCATATGCTAGACTGGTGGCCAAAACAGGAATGTGAAATACTTGGGAGAAACAGATGTCATGAAATGCCTCACTCCCCCATTTTCCTCTGAACTTATGCTATAATTCTTGTGTCAGGAACAAAGATTGAGGTCAAAGCCTAGAACTCCCTTGTAAAATTTCAGAACAGTTTGTGTCTGACCCATACACCAAACCTGGGAAAAATAAATATCCAATCTTATATCCTGGTTATTAAATCTCTGTCCACCAAATCACTGCACTATGTAATTTTTTACTGTCCTCAAAAGAAGGTTAGTAAAAAGCATTACAACAAAGCTATCACAGAGCCTCACCAGTTCTGATCTCACTGATTTGCCCATTCAACTAAGCACAAGTTGTCATCTAGCTAAGTTACCATTAATCTCAGATCTAGAGTTACTGAATTAGTGGTTGCCTTTCTGCCAAGTTGCCAACCTTTGTGCCTTGAGCTTCAAGACTGATCAGAGCTCAGCTGCATGCCTCACCTCTGACTGGCTTTAGCAGTGAGAGACTGTTATACAGAAAGAACCAAACCTCTGTACTCAGTTCAAGGTTCTTCACCAGAGTAGCAAAAACTGTTGTCCTGAGGCCAGGAATAAAAATTATCCTAGAAGAGATAGGCTTGCTGTCTTGCTGGGAATTTCTGCTCCTGCCTGCCTCTCTAAATCTTTTAGCCTTTCTAATTTTAAGAAATGAAGTTATTAGGGAATGCTATTGGATTTTTCTTCTGTGCTAAGGTGGTGCATTCTGGTTACCAAAGTCACTACACGCTTAGGAGAGTCCACAGACTGGACTGGCTAATGTTTAAACGATGACATGAGCCTGCAAATTGTAATGGCCTTAATGGACAATAGGAATAAATGTGGAGGGTAGGGAGAATTGATTAGCTCGTGGGATACCAACCAGTAAATACAAAGGGCTTAATCACAGGTGGACTCAGCACTTTGATCTCCCAGCCAACAGCACTTGCAGGTTCAGAGCACACAAGGAAGCCTTGGGTTTAAAGAGAACGTAAAAGGTGCGCCCTCTTCTTTGTTAGTTTACAGTGTGCTGTACTTGTACATCCCATTTTATCTTAGCAGCTCAAAGGCTTTTACAATTTTGTAAATGAGGAAAACACTTCGCCCATTTCAGAGAGAAAACATACCAGCTGTTCAGTATCTGAGAGTAGCGTAGATCTGAGAATAGAGAGGGTAACATATCTCATTGTTACGCTATGGTTTGAGAAAAGGGGATTTCGATAGGCAGCGCTTTTAAACCTAAATAAATACTTAATCAGGATAGAGGCTAATTACTCATACCCTGGCAGAAATCCTACAAAGTTTTTGAATGGGCATGGGACCAACATCTTCTGTAAGAGATGCCATCTCTAACTTCCCTTATCACCTTTGGCAGGGAGAAGCACAGTAAAGTCTGCAACTGGCCTAGGGAGGAGTTAGCTAGAAAGAGGCACACATTGATTTATTTTGAGCTAGAAAGGACAAAAAAGGAAAAATAAGAGCCAAACATGAGGCTTATGTTTCAGCCAGCAACCACTGAGCTGTCCCTGCTGTGAACTGATAACTCAGACTGATAATAAATATAGCCTGACTCTATCAGCTGTACAGACTTATTGCGCTCGTCTGAAAATAGAAATAAAATCGAGCAGGGCCAAAGATGGACCAAAACGAATTCTCAGAATACCAAGACCCCTGTGAACTGTGGCCTTTTGGTTAATAGAAAATTTGGACACAGACCACTTCAGGATAGGCTTGAAAAACATAAATCACAACTAACATTGTGCTAGCTTAAGTCTCAGGGTTTTCATTTCATATCTGTAAATGTTGTTTGCTAACTTCAGGAATAGAAAAAATAAACTAAAAACTGAAGCAATATTCCATTGTACTATCCAGTCTGAAATGCTCCTCTAGAAAACAGGTTTATTATATTTCTGTGATTATTTTTTTATAGTACAAATTTTTTCTTGTCATATATTGTCACAATTTTTGGCAAGAAGCAAGCAGCTTACCCTTAGTAACTGAAAGATATTTGCCAGCTTTAAGTTGGCTGCCTGCTGGCCCATCTGATCTTGTGCTGCTGCTTGTGCTAGTGAAAATGAAAGGACTGTGAGACAAAGAGCCACAGCTATCTTGCAGCTCGACTGCATGAAACTGCTCAGGAGCTGAGAATTCATACAAGTAGAATGCCCCATCCTATTATCTTCTATGTACAGAATATAACACACGTCTGTATATCTTAATGCTTCTTCTCAGAGCTGGTAGAAAAGCTGTGGGAGAATTCAACAGCAAGTTAACAATTCTTGAAGGCTGAAAAGCAACAGAAGTTATATTTTTTGCTCCCAACTGCCTTATCTTTTTTATCCTTTTGGTTTGGTTTTGTTGCCTTGGGATAGGTGTTTAGCCCAGTGTGTTCCTGCAGGTTTCCTGCAGCTGCTTCTCTCATTGTCACCCAGCTGTAGTGTTCTCCATGGGCTGGTGCTCTTATGAACATTCACCAAGCATTTTCCATCTCTCCCCTGTGTAGATCCATATAACCATATTCTACTGTTATATATGGTGAAAAAGCTGCATTGCATTGTCTGAGCGCAGTGTTACATGTGGTATCTCCAGAGCCCTTGGAGCTAATGCCTGCTGACCCATGGCAATGGAAAATGTTAAGACTGAGACTGGAGCAAATGGAAAGAACTAACAAAAACAATCACTGGAAACAAAGAAACAAATAGATGGAAATTAGGGATAACAACAGGGAAAAAAGTGAAAAACATTATCTTACCATGGAAACAATTGGTGCTACATATAGAAAAATTTCCATCAGCTTTTCCTTTTTAAATCCCCTATTTACAGGGATTATATAACTCAGATGAGAGAAGTATCTGAAATATGGCTTTTAAAGTCTTAGGAAAGAAGCTTTAAAAAGATATTGAACTATTTTATTCTTAAGTATAAGACTATAAAAGTGAAATAATTATAAGAGCTATGTAAAAAAATGTCAGAACACTGTAGCACATTCCATAAGTCTATGTCAGATTTTTTGATATATTATTTTAAAATTTGCTACATCATTTCTGAAGATAATTCCACCTATTCAGACTTTCATATGCATTCAAAATGCAGCAGAAGCTATTTTTGATTAAATGGATAGAGACTGATCTAAATATCCAGCTGTACTTTTCTTGTTGGGGACTATACATTTCTTGGAAGAGGGAGGTAAAAGTCACTGAAGATCCTTTACCACTAGGAGGGTGTTTCTAGGCAAGGACAATTCTCAGACCATCAAATCTGTGAGTGCTCTTGGACTTTCACATCCTCAAAGTAGTGAAAAACCTCTCTGAAGCAGAGGTTCCCTGGCTGGATGAAAATAACTTCTAGAATCCAGCTCTGCTTACAAGTGGCCAAAACTCCACGTCTAAAATTTGTTACCTGCAAATATTTTGCAGCATGTTCTTAAAAATAGTTTCTGCAAATACTCCTACCAATAGACTCACCCCTTCAATAGAATATTTACAAAGAAAAATCAAAAAGTGGACATTATAGCTGAGCAAATAAAAGAGGCATCTATTTGCAAACCTTCTGGCTACAGCAGGTCCTCTCTTAACAGATTCATAACTGTGTTTTGCTCAGTTTTTAAGGGAGTTGTTCAGTAGTCTTCTTTTTTTTTTTTTTTTTCCCCCACCCACTCAGACCACATATTTAACAAGTAATGTCTGTGTAAAAGTATTTATATTTCTATTAAATTCAATATGCTCATAAGCAGATTTAAAGGTTCATGTGTACATCTGGTGGCAAACAGCATAGAAATGACTACCTAGCCTCAGGAGTTAGAGTTTTGCTCATCACCAAACAGAAAGGAACCAAAATTTTTAAAGCCTTGGAACCCACATACTTGGCCACAAGTCTAAATCCTTCTTTTCATTTCTTGAAAAAATGAGAATGAAAACAGATTGATGAAGGAAAAGTAGCAATCTTCCTCCAAGATTTTATTTATTTCAGACTGACCGTCTACTGACATACACATCAGTGACCCTTTAGACCTGAATAATACTTAAAAAATGCAAATTTGTATTCTTAACACTGTGGTATAAGATGCTCTGATATGACACAAACTACTGACATCTAGGTCATCAGAAAGGAAAAAGTGCTTTCTGCATGGATTGGAAGCATTGAACTTTCCATGGGTAGTTCCAACTTCAAATGCTGTTCAAACCTGTCCACCTTCGAACCATCCATCTGCAGAGCAAGAGGTGTTCATTTCTTGATGAAGATGTGGCAAGGCACATGGAACTGGGAAAAATTGCTCTGTGCAATACATGCTTTGGCACACAGCACTTCTGAATATGTCACAGCGATTAAAAAAAGGGAGAGAAACTGCACTGAACTGGCAGATGTCACTGGTTCACTGCCTGTGCTGGCCAGGATTTGTTCTTGGAGGGTGAGCTGACAGATCACAGGATCACTTCTTGGTGGAGAAGCCTCCAGACAAAGCAGGGCTGGGTAAAGCCAGGGCACAGTGGCAAGAGCAAGGGGCATGTGGTAGCTTGAGAACTACCACTTATGTCTGGACAGATGAGATCCTATCAAAATGTTATTGACTTTAGTGACAGTTTTTCAGAAAAGAAGCAATGCCCTTACCCCCGTCCCCCCGCCTTCAAGAAAAGGGGAAATGAGTGGTATATTGCCTTAAGCTTGGACCATGCTGAAAACTTGACATGGTCATGGTGGAAGCAATTTTGGGTGTAGAATATAATTTCTGAAAAATTCAGTTGCTTTTTTGAATTCAAAAAGATGCTTTAATTACACTGATAAAATCCAGTTTTGTAAATGGAGCTCACCTTTCTCCTCCAGCTCAATCCCCTTTGTCCACTACAGAAATCACAGCATATACAGGAGTGAAGAATCTGGGAAAGTTGTGCTTTTTTACATAAACCGTAAGTGGTATAATACTTAACTACAACAGATACCTAGAACTTCAGACACACATGTGACTTTTCTCCAGGTGTTAATGCTGTATGACTTAACTCTTCTAAAGATCCCAAATTTTTATAAATTGCAACACTATATAAAGGCTTAATTTTTTTGCATTTGCTGTTTTGTCACAAGTTAAGAATCAAATGTATTTTAAGACATCTAAGTCACTGCATGTAGATATTCCAAAATCTACAGTCATAAAAAATTATATCAATCTGATTGGCAACATGCTTTTGAATGTAATTAATACAATGAAAATAAAACATGAAATACTGTGATTGATTCTGTGTGTATGCTCGATACAGGAATAGCACTAAATCCCAAGAGTAAAAATGCTACTATTTACAGTATTGGTTATCCAACTTTACCAGAATATAATTGGCCCTCAGGGAGTACAACACGGAGTAACAAGTAAAATACATAAAATAATGGAAAGTGGGCGTAGAACCTTCAAAAAGGCAATTATTTTATAGTATTTAAAATAATGATTTTGGAAGCCAGGCCTTCTTAATTTGTTTTGATGAAAAGACAAAACAAAATTTCAAATCTATTTATAATTAGCATGGTTATCAGTGAAAAACAAAGACAAATTTAAATAAGGCTTAGACTTATCTACACATATTCCCACTGTGTCTGGAAAGCTAGTTTTCTTCTATTACATTTTTCAGCCACAAAGAAAGGAAAACCATCTGAGCAACCCAGCTTTTTATGCTGTGTTTCTATGGATGCTTGAGGACTACAGGTAAGACAACAGAGAGTAGGTACATTTTTACATGCTCAAACAACTATGAAATTTATTCAGAATGACTTCCTGTCCTCAGCCCCCTTGAAGGTATTGAAGGACCAGATTAAAAGATGATTTTGGTGAATCATCTCGGTGATTTAGGAGAGGTAGGTTTTCAGAAAGTGATGAGGTATAGTTTGACAGGTATTAACCTGCTCCAGAGCTCCATTCCAGAGATTCTCCTCCCTGGACTTTTAAGATTATGTCTGGGATGGTGGCATGCATTTTAAAATACTATCATCATTCATGTTGCTGCAGTGCTGCTCCTGCCAGGCACTACACAACAAAGAGGCTTTTTGTGCCCGAGCGAGTTCATAATTAACTTAATGAAGAGAAGCAATAAAAAGATATGATGAAGTGAAGGAGTGACAGGGAACAGTGAGGTGTTTCTGAGCAACAGATGAATGGCACTCACTGCAGACACTACATCCAACTGCCACCGAGCGTTTTGTAGGCATGTCAAAACACAAAGATCTGAACGAGAGATTTAAGGGAGGATAATGCTTTGCTTTTGGTGATTTTTGCAGATTTTGCAGATTGCACCTCCCTTAGGCAAGGTTCAGTCTCTCTGGGGGTTGAGGACAGCCAAAGGGTACCAGGGATGGGGGAACAAGTGCAAACAAGAGAGAAGGGACAAGACTAGAACAAGAGCAAAGGTAATGATAAGGGAAAGAGTGACAGGGCAGAAACAAAAGCTGTAAGAGGGGAAGAATGCAGGAAAAAGGAAAATAAGCAGAACAGGAAGGATCTGCAGTGCACATTCTCCTGGAACTGAATTGTTAAGTCTCAAAACACCTTCTGTGCAAAACACAGTTTGTTGGTTCATGTAGTAGCACTGTAAGCAATGAGCCTAAAAGTCTCTGCCTTGTTGGTGACAAGTGTGGAGATCAGTACAGACCAAAAATAACACTTTTGTGCTGACTTTTTTCGGGTCTGAAAACTATAAGAAATTACATTTAAAAGTACATAGAGGGATTACCATTGCAGTTGCCATGCCAGAGACATAAAAGTTAGAAAAAATAGAAAACCCAAGATTGTCTGTGCAACCTCAATTCAACACCTGGAAGCAAATCTTTCATTATAAGTTCACAGAGAATTTTTGTCTTGTCGTGACTTCTGCTTCCCCTGTGTCACCCATCTGTGTAGCCTCACAAGTACTCGGATGGAGACAAAACCAAACACACTATGTGGCCCAGCTTAGGAAGTATTCACAATGAAATGAGTTAAGGTGGCTTGTGTACAATATGCCTTTAAGGTAAATTTTTTTCAATTTTAACAACAGTAACAAATTATCCACTGGTATCTCATGTTCTGCTATTAAAAGTAAGACAAGTACAAACACTCACCCTCATACCTTAATTAAAAAACCTCAAGTGTTATGCATTTTCTCAAAATGGATGACATTCACTTGATTACTGTAAGCATAACCACACTCAGCTTTAACCACAACAAATTATCCATCACTCCCACAACTTATGCTGTTAATGGCAATGTAAGTACAATCTTCAAAAGCATCCAGTAATGGCAGACTAAGGGCTGTTTCATTGCTTATCCAAAAATAGCAGAAAACTGCCTTTTACATCATTCCAAGGACTCTGCACTTTCTAAAAAATGTACGTCTTACTCCCATCTGCCCCTTGTCAGACAAAAGCCGTATGCCTTAGAAGTTCTGATACGCCCTGCGCTTCAGGCAGACTTGGTTTTCCAAACAGTTAATGGGACCTCGTTATCCTGAATTATATTATTTAGCTCTGCAATGTAAAACTGCCTATAATATACCTCAATATTATTGTGTTATATTGACAGAAAATAGTAAAACGGGAAATGTAACTGATGGATGCGGTGTTGAGCTTGCTCCTGGGAGGTCTAACAAATAATGGATGTCCTAATGGAATAAGAACAACAGAGATCAAATAAAGGCCTAGGTTTTTGTAGTGTAAAGTAGCTGTAGAAGGTGACTGTTTCTAATGTTAGCTGTTCAAATAACCAAGCACCAGAAAAGCACAGAGACTACCATGCTGAGGAGGACCAAAGAATATTATCAAGTTTTGCCCTTCTACCAATGGTACACACAAGACATTTAGGATGAAGATGTAAGTCCCAAGTGACATACTCCTTAATTATGGATTATATAGGGACAGAGGGCAAGTTTCTCCTGACCTCATTCTCTCCATTCGTGCTGTGAAATATGATGAATGCTTTGTGTAATTTTCATCTGATTACTGTAACAGGAGTTTCCATCCTCATTTATATTTACCACTCTGTATTAACCAATGCAGTCTACTGATAACAGGATTAAAAGTCACTGAATACACAAACAGATCATTAGAGACAAATTACATTTGTAACTTATGCAATGGTTAAGGCTCAGAACAGATAATCATCGGATAGTGGCAGCAAAAAAAAAACCCCAACAAAACCCCCAAAATCCCATGGCTGAATTTGCCACTAAAATGAATCTGAATTTATCCCACGTTAGCAGTATATTCATTGCCTCAGCTTCCACTGCAAGTAGGAGGATAGGCTTCTCCAACACAAATGGTATGCCAGTCCCTCCAGGATCACACGGTGATGCTATATTCCCCTTGAAGCCAAAGGGGAATTCCCTCTTGAGAGTCTGAGCCGTAGGCCCGGGTAATCAAGCAGCAGCAGCTCCATTCCTTCCCTGTTGGTCTGGCCTCGAGGGTCTTTCATTCACTTTACCATCTCCAACTGGCCAACCTCTTGGAGCTTGGCTCGCGCTCCAACCCCCTAGCTAGAGATGATTTTGCAAGTTCTCCCATAGCCTCCCACATTCAAACACTACTTCTGTCCTATGGGAGCTTTTTTCTAAAACCTTCATATGTGAACCTATGTTTCCTCACCTCACACTTCTTTTTCTTTTAGGCTCTGTTCATGGGTAGCTTCTCTTAAAGCTTTTCCCAAATACTTTTTTGGATGAAGGCAACCTTCCTAATTCCATTCCCTGTTGAGAGAGTAATCATAATTTTCTCTGGATTCCATAGGCATACTAAGGTTGTTCTTTCCGTGGCTTTCTCAGTCTTAGATTCTGCAATCTGGTTTTACTGCTACCTTAGACTTCATCTTCTCAGTGGCTGTTTCAAGCTGCTGGACACCTTTTCTCAGCACTCCTTCCCAAAAAATCTCAGGTATCTATGGGCTGGGTAATGAAGCCACCAAAACCCACCCATTTGAGAAGGGAAAACAGAGTAAGACAGTTTCAGAGCAAGCCCAGTCACACCAAACAAATGCAATAATCTAAAAATTTTAGTAACCACGTTCCCATTTCTAATTTGCTATGTTGTTTCCAAGCATAGAGTTGTTTCAATATATGAAAGCAAATAATATCATTGAGAAGTTGGTCAAGGATCATGAACCTTCCAGCCTATTATATGCTAAACCCTAGAGTAAAATATGCAGAGAAATAAACAATTCTTTTTTAGTAACATTTTACTGGTTATTGTGCGTATTCTTTAGATTTCTATTTCTTTCTTCATACTAGATCCAGACACCCAATCATAAAGAAATGAAAACATCTTTCCTGATATAATACTTTAGAGAGATTCGGTGTGCAACAACTCTGACTTGCAGCTGGACTAAGTGGATGGCTGCACTGAGTTGCATTTCAAATGTTCCACCATGAGAATTCCACCATATTTTCCCCCAGCAGCAGAGAAAGCAGGTCAAGGATGTACTTTCACACACTCTCATACACACACACACACCCACACAAACATTGCTGACTCAGGAGCAGCTTTACCAGAAAACAAGTGATAACTGGGGGGAAATTGCAGCTAGTTTAAATCAGGGGGAAAGGAACTAAACATCAAAAAGGTGGAAGCACGTGCAGCTTCAACCCATAGTTTCAGACACTCTCACAAAAGGGGATTAGATGGAAACACAGCAAGTGTAAAAACAAAATCTACCCTTAATGACTTTCTTGGAAACAAGCTTTTGTTTGAGGTAGGTTTAGTAGGGCTCTCAGGCTGTTTCATGGTTAGGATATTTCCCCTTAACGTAATGTGTCAGGTATCGATAAGTTTGTTTTAGGTTCCATATAATTAAAGCAGTAAATAGACTACTGACATGTCTATGACCTGAAACACCATTTAATGGATAAGTATATGTGGGGCTGTGTTACAGAAACATGCATAGAATAAAACAGAAGTCAGCCAAGGTCCTCTGCCCTCAGTGAAATTACCCGTTTACTCTAAATCATGCATCAGCATTAAAATTACAGGGAAAAAGCACTCCTCCTCCCTCCAGTACTGAGACAGATGGAACAGACCTCCAGCTGGAGATTTTTCAATGTTTTTGTGGATGGAACTGATATCTCCAGAAATTAAAAGCCATATCTACTCATTTTTTTTTGCTCTTGTGATAAGGATGCTAATTGGATAAAACAAGCACAGACACTTGCAAATACATCGCTACAAGATTTACTGTTTAATATCCACTCTAGCAATGAAAATGATTCTGTTTGTGTTAACAAAGAGAAGCCAAGGAGAAAGGTCATTATATTGTGGCTGCAGTTTTCCTTCCTAATATGTGATTCTCATTTCTCAGTAAAGGGAAAATCAATACTCTCTTTAGGTTGCCTTGGAATCAGAAAAGATAAAGCTTTTATCCACCGCACAGCAGTGATTTAGAATGATCATGAGATATATTACGCAATGCTCGTTTTTACAAAGCTTTGAGGTTCATTTCAATGTTTTTTAATTGTGCCATTGAGTCTTGTCCAGCCTAGCAAAAAAGAACATTTTAAGTGCAATGATTGTTTAATGGAAATTTAACTCTTTATGAGCTGCTTCTTAACACCTTACTGTTCTCCTCAGCTTTGATTTAGTGAGAGATTTCACTCACAAACCTGGAAGATGAAAGGCAGACATGGCATCCAGGATTTCTGACAATAACGAAAGAAGTATTGATCAGATTCATAGATTTACTAGGGTTTGCATACCTGTCTGTAACAGAGACATACAGGTAATATGCTTCCTTTTTTCTTTGTTAGCTATAAGATCAGATCCTCAATCAGCTAGGTTACAAAGACCGAGAAAACCAAGTAGGTCATTACTGAAAAAGATGAGGAAATAAAACCGAGTTTTAAGTTTATTATATGGCATGAAGAAATGTTGCATATATTCTGGAAAAACCCTGCAAACTAGCAACACACCTGGACACAAACATGAGGAACCACAGAGACATGTACTATGGAGTAGGAGCTCTTACTGCCAGATGCGAGGAGCAATTTGGCTCTCTGTAAGTAAAAGGCTGGAGTCAGCACCTGGAGGTGTAATCATTCTCTGGACTCCACCATCAGCTATCAACAAAGAGTTAATGAAGAGAAGTGAAAGTTTGTTTCTCATAAGAAATCTCTTGCAAAAAATATCTGTAGGCTTAAAAAGATCAGTATCATCCCTGACATCATAAATTCAAATGTTCAGCACTAAAACCTCAAGCCCCATCTTTTTGGCATAAGGTTTCCATCTAAAGAAACACATTTAAACCTGTATGCAAACCTGGTTTTAAGCACATGTTTGAGACCTCTGATGCACTGCGCACCAAAGGAGAAGCTGACTCCACTTTGGTGAGCAGCTTCTTCCTGCAGTTGCTTGGGCGTGCTGTACTACAGGCTGAACAAGGCCCTACATGAAAGCTGTTATGCACCGTTTATGAGGGATCTCAGATCTCGATCCAAATTCTGATCCTGACTCATCAGACCATAACAATAGGATTTCCTTAATTTCAGCCTCAAATTCCAAGTTATTCATTACCTTTTCTCATATTTCCAGTATTCTTTTCTCTCTTCCTTTTTTTATATAGAACACAGAATTTTAATTTGATATATATGTAAAAAATTTTTTAAAAAATTGCCATTGCCACCTGCTCCTTTCCCCTCACCATCACTCACTAAAGACACCATCTGGGAATGACTAGCAAACAGAGCAGGGAGTGAGCAGTCCATATGTTAAAATCTAAAATTTGACAGCCCTATTCTGGCCTTTCCATCACCCACTATTTTTCTGTTTTATGGTTTTGGTACTATAACTAGTTTCTGTAACATTTGCAAGGACTAATCTTTATTTTGCAAGGACAAGATCTTTATTTTAGGGTAAATCTTTCATTTAAGCTGAAATCCAACAACTTCTGTCCACTTTCAGACACCTTCCTAAAATTTAATGTGAAAAAGGTTGAGATATTTAAATATCAATGACAATCACTGTATGGCTAATTTACTAAATTATTAGACTAGGAAGAAAGATTAGAAAGAAAACAGTTATCTCTCTCTCTCTCTTTTTTTTTTTTTTACATTAGTTTATGAATGTGACAGAGCTCTGGGTACTGCTAAGAAACTCTTCACAAGGCCAGTAAGAAACCTAGATAACGTTTCCCCCTTCCTCATTTCAATCTGCAAATCCCATCTTGTGGATTTGCCTTATCATTTCACATATGTCCAAAGTGTGGTGAGTCTCTTAACAAAAAACAAGGTAAAATTTTAAAAAAAGCAAAATGTGTTCATGTCACTATAAAAATAGGCAGGAGAAATTCTAAGGAAGATATGAAAGACCTGAGATGATGCTTCTTACCTGCCTACTATCCCTGATCCAATTTTCAACAGACTCCTCTTGTAGTAGTGAATCTTGTAGATATGTACCTCTGTAAAGGTTTTTGGTGTGTATTCATGTGGGGGACATTATAATCTAGGCTCAAGCAGATGGAGCAAAAAATAACTTGGGAAAAGGGCCAGCCACACAAACTTTTATATGTACAAAACAAAGCCAGACTGAAGCATTCCACTGAATATCAGCAGATCTCATACGTTTATCTTTTGAATGGATAAATTTGTTTAAAAAGCACAAAAAGGTTCTATAAGACCATTTATGAGCATCTGAAAGATGTTTAGACATTGCAAGACTTTACTATCACATACTGAATAAAACCAGCACCTGATAAGATTCTTTGAAACTGAAACTATATTAAGTATTTACTTTAAAATAAAACTTGCAACTACACCTGATAAAAGCTTCTGAATGCTTTTGTACTCCTCTCACAACTCTTTCAAGGTTATTCAGTGCCAAAACGAGTATTATTAATGCAACTCAGGAAGTCTTCTGACTAGCCAGACAGCATGGTGGGAATCTTGAAGATGTGCACAAATTCCAGAAAATGGGAGGAGAGGAAGATGAGGCTCATCAGAACACCTGGTGGAGAAAAACTATACACACTTCTAAAAGGTTCTGTACGCTTCTTAGCCGTTATCATTCAATGTTCAATTTTTCAGCAGTTTTCTAAGTTTTAAGATTCTGTGCAGACATAAGGGCGTACTGATAAAGTATTCAATCAAAATAGCCATTCCTGTGAGTCAAGATTTAAGTGGGTAAGAATCAGATTCTGCCATCTGATGGGTGAAGCCAAAAATCAGCAAATGTTGACACAAAGAAAGATTTACTTTGAGGTGGTTCTGCAGGAACCATTAGGAAGGAATTAGCACTATACAGAGTTATTTCTTTTAGCCACAGACTTCTGAGATTTACAGCTGAAGAACTACATATGTTATTTTAGTGAGAACCTGTCCTGCGAAAAGCGTATATTTTATACCTGTTCTCCCTCTTCTCCGTGTATTGTGGAACCCTACCGGCATAGCTGCCAGCTGTGGCCAAACTGTCAATTATTTGGCTCCCTCACCAAATGGCTGGATCACATCCAAGGCTTCTTATTTACAAGGCTAAAACAAAACACAGGTCCCTTTTTTTCTGTACGTGGGTGCTCAATTAGGAGAGTCCCTATAGGGAAACAACGTTTTATGTGAACTATAAAAGACATCGATACTTTTTAATCTGAAAAGTCAGCAAAAAATGAGGGACTGCGTCATGTTAGGAGGAAAAGTGGTAGTGGAGTAAGGAGTTTCTCTCATTCAGTGCACTTTTGTTCAAAAAAAGCGCTTGTTAAGCCCAGGAAAACACAAGTAAAGTCAATGTCTACTCTCAGTTTCAAGCCTTTTTCAGTCAGAACTGAATTCAAGAAGCTTTTTCCCTGCTACAGTTTTGCTTTCTAATAGCTTTTCTGCATTCCCACAAACACCTCCAAATCCTTGCAGAAGAAACCTCTCCCACTCACTCCTGCCTCTGCTCTGAGTGGGAAATTGCCCCTGCTTGGGAATGAAAGCCCGTGACTTTCTGCTACATCTCCTTTCAGATGAAAGTGAGGAGTTGTGCTGCACCCCCAGTCATGGGATCCAGACAAAACAGTGACCTTGAATTTGGAGGTTACTTGCCTAGATGTTTTAAGGACCTTTATCAAAATAGCAAATAGCTGTTATGCAGGAATTCAGAGCCCTTTCCTGGGCACAGTCATTACAATTGCAACTACTGATCCAAGAATTACTAAAGCAAGAGTTTTCCACACTTTTGTCAAAGCCAAAGCATTTAGCAAAGTTTTCCTTTAACAAATTTTAAAGTGTAGTTTAGGATGCAATTTTCATTTAGAGATGTTTTTGCTATCTTTTTTTGTTATGACATGAGATCAGGAAAAATATGTAAAATAATGTCGTGTCAGCTTTTGCACTACTATTTTTAATATTGTGTCATTGTGATAAAACATATTTTGACTTTATGTTATATTTTATTTTTATTGTACAACTGAGAAGCAAAAGTTTGAATATTCTTCTGTTGTCTGACTGGTGCTCTGTGGCATTAAAGCTGCCGCTGTTACTAGCATGAAACAGTTAAGCATTTGTTTTCCTTTTGTTTTCAAAGTCCCTCTCGTGTGTGGTCACATCAAAATCTGATGGACATACTTTGAAATAAGCATTGCCTACTATTATAAAAAAATCTTAGATATTTCTCTGAGTATTTCTCATAGAAAGATAACTCAAGATTAACAAGGAGATAGCAACAACAGAGGAAAACATATTGTTTATAATAGCATAAAATCCAAAGAACAAACTAAAACAACGATATGAGTGCTAGCGTGTGTTGTCATGGAATTAATATAATAATTTAAAAACATAAGCATTGAAGCAAAAGAGAGTTCAAAATAATATATTAATCAACAGCTTTTAGTATTAAATGGATTGCAGAGTTTATATACTGTTTGGTAATTTCAAGCAATTATCATTAGAGTTCAGAAATTTAAAAATGGTAGATGATTCTGGATATTTTTAGTCTTTATGAGCTTATCCTTGAACAGCCCCAGCAGCTACAGGCCATGGTCTGGCACAGTTCTCATGTCATGAGCAGTCACCTCACAAACTCACTGCTGCTCTGGACCACTAACTGTTACGTATTAAAGACACCATCAGCAGTATCTTTCACAGCTCTACACCAGGTACATAAAACTTTAAATCACTGTTCAGGCTCTTGATATAATCAGGAATATTTTCCTCTATCATTTTCTTTCTTAGAGCTGAAGATCTGAAAACTCAATGGGTGGGTCACATCTGTTGCTGGGAGGCGTGGTGCTCCTCTAGTCTCTGCGGGCTTCGCCTACCTCCCCAAGTAAAAGTGTTCACCATGCAATTTCTGAGTGTGAAGAAGACTTTCTACTTCCTTCCAGTATTTGCTTAATATTTAGCACTGCTCGGCTACAGCACATTCTCAGCTTAAAGACCTTGGTGACAATCTTCCTTCTCATAAAAATATCCCTTGAATTGTCACAGAAGATTCTTTTAACGGTACTAACATTCTTCTGCAGAAACATAATCTCAGAAGAAAAATTTCACAGAAAAGGTATATTATATCTCCAATACTACAGATAAAGGTGTTAAAGGAGTTACATTGGTACCATAAAGGATGACTTGTTTAAAGTAAAGGTGATACGTCCAGTATAAAAGGGATTCTCAGGCACTTGGGGTGCAGCTGTTTCAAACTACTTTGGACAGAAGCTGAGCTTAACAATTAATGGCTCAGTCAAGATTTATAAATTCCTTACTACAATACTTTGGTAATACTTAGGCTGACACATGTACTAATTCTTTGCATACAGATGAGTTAGCCCACGAGCACCTATTTTTCAGTGAAAATCAATACAAATTGGCCTTTGTCTATGGAATAGGTGACCTCTTTGATGCAGAGCTTGAAAAGTGTTGGCTAACAATGACTATGCCTGAGACAACAAGCTATGACTCAAAAAGCGATGGTCACAGTTTTGGCTCCATCATTAAGGGTATAGCCAGCTCGCAAGGCAAAGGGGTAAAATGAATGACCTTGCAACTCTGGAGCCTAGAGGGCATTCCTGTTGCTGCCATACCTTTCTTCTTTCTTTATAGGGCTGAGATGAGGTAGGAGCAGGAGGTGTTTTCCTACACTACCTTGAGTTTGATCCTTGGATACCTATAAATACTCAGATACACATGCCTTCATCCTTCCCAGAGAAACATTCCTGCTGGCTTAGCACAGCAGATGAACAGCAGAGTAATGTGTTGGATGAGTCCTCCTAGTAACCCTGTGTAAATATGTTGATCACCAGTAAATGCCAGTGAAGAGACACACCTGGTTTATTTTTACAGAGGAATATATATTTGATATTCCAGTTACCTTGTCTGCCCCTCCTGGAACATACAGAACCCGGCTTAATGCAGTCAGCAAAGGCAAAATGTGGCCAAAATGTATCTGAAATACCTAGGGGCAGGTAACCATACCTGCCTAGTGTTGCAATTCATCATCCCTTGCCTTTCCAAACTCCCTGAAGTTCTTTCAACAAGGTGTGTTTGTTGGAGGATGGACATGGGGTCTATATGTACCTGTCATATCTCCTGAAAAGAAGATTTTCGTATATGTCATCCTTCTCAGGGATACTTCAGACTTCACTGAAATTTTTGGGAGCTTTTCCACTGCCTTCAGAGGCCAGTACTTCGCTCTCTGAAAGTCACTGCATGAAATTCAGTTAGGTGTGAAAGGCTAATACAAGATAGAATAAAAACTGCTGCTGAGGGTAGATTTTTATTCATGGAGGAAGAGCTAGGATGACAGTGCTCTGGCATCTGCTGGGTATAGACATGAAGTTTTTAATATTCCAGAAAGATTTCCAGCAATTTAACACCCTTGCTGTTGCAATGCTATGGTTGCAAATTATATAGAAACAAATGAATGTTCTTTTTTACCAGATAGTTATATTCGCAACGAGTTTTTGTTGCTCAATGCTGAGAATAGTTTGGGTTCTTTTTTATGCTCATTAACATTTGTCCACAAAATCAGTGTGACTGATTAGTCTAGAATATAACATCAATCCTTCATTGTGACTCAGGAAAAGATGCGCTTGAAGATTAAACCCTTTTTTTGTATTCACTTATTTCCTCATCAACAAAAACCCATACTGCCAGGCAGCTTGTTTATCTCATTACTGAATGTTCTAATTTAAGATATAATTGAACAACCACTTTGGTTATATCCTAGTCACTAAATCTTACACAAGACAGTATATTGTATACACAAAGAATTTTTTTGTTAAATACAATTTTGCACCTACAGATTCCCAATATTTCTGAAATTCAATGCAGATAAGATCATAAAAATGCTGCTGTTTGTGAAAGAGTAACAATAATAGCTACATTCTTGTTTTGTAGGTGAAGAAATAAAATTCAGCCGAAATTATTTTTAGTTTTATTTTTATTTTAGTGTTCCGAACGAGCTATTCAGAAGCAAAGCTACAGTCTTTATTAAGGTTAAGTTTCCATTGGTTGTGAGTGTAATTAGATGCATGCACAAAGACTAGTCATAAAAGACTGCCACTCCAGCTACTCCATGACAACAAAGAAATGCATAGGCTGATCCTGCTCACGCTGAAGATGATAGGAGTCACACTGCCTCACCAAGTGCAGTGTTGCTAGCACAAGCCAAATTGAACAGACAGCAATTTACTACAGAGCATCACTTTGAAAAGGGTGTGGGTGGGAGGTATTTTTTTTCTACTTCAGCCTAGCTTTCCACTTATTCCATGTACTACAGGCCAAACACAATAGCTGTATGGAGGTGATGGAGGCTCGTGTGCTTGCTTTTTGACTCCAGTATATGTTCTAGCTTATCAAAGAACTCCATGTGGAAGCTTATTTTTCACACTAGAAATAATTCACCTCTCCTCCATGCTTGAGTTTTAGAGGTCTTATAAGACAGTAAACAGGTTTTTTTTCATTTTCTCACACCATGTCATCAAAGGGACTAGCACATGATCCCTTTTTCTTTCTTGGCACTGGCAACAAGAAAACTGGTAAATATTGGACACCTGGAAGTGGCAGGTGTTTAAATACAATTGATTTCAACAGTAGGACGATAATTTAAACCAGCTGAAAAACAAAGAAAAAATACAAACTCCGGAGCTATAATGCGTTGACATGGGGAAAATTATGCAAATATTTCTGTTGATTCCCTACTGGGACAGCCTGATTAAATGAGGATTTATGAATCTTTAAAAACCCTGAAAAATATCTCAGAGGAAAAAGGAAATCCAATAATTTTTAGCAATAGCCAACAGTTAACACTAGAATAATCCAAGCCCAACTCTATCTCTAAACATTTTGCTGCACCAGAAACGGATAAAGGAGGACTAAGCAATATGAGGGTCTCCCGGCTGACTCAGGGATTACTGGATTTAGAGAGGGTGTCACACGCATTACCTTTATGTCAAGCCAAGTTAGCTGTCACACCTAAGACAACCTGTTCCGCCCAGCAAACTACTGCACTTCACAGTCAAAATTCTTCCAGATACTGCCTTATATTTTCCCCTCTGAATTTCATTACATATGCCTGGTGGATTATTGCATTGTTCCTTTATTAAACATTTGTAGATAAGCATGATGGGTACAGCTATATTACTGTAGATAATCTCCCCTTTATCTACCACTCAAAACCCGATGCTTTTCTCCCTGGGTCTGATTACATCATCCCTCACCCTCCACTTTGATGCGTGTGTTTATAGCTTTATACACTTCTTTGAGTGAGTGAGTCCTGGATGTTAGGTGGTCTATTGACCAGCCTGGTTTGTGACACGAAGGATTTTCACGTGGCTCTTGCATATTTGCATCAGTATTTCCCCCACCTTTTCACCTTGCAAGTGCAGGCCGACAGTTTCTGTCCTTGCATGCTTAAACCCTATTCAGATACCACTCCCCAACACACAACACCTTTTCAGGTTTCTCCCTTTCACAACATAATTATCGCATTCCCAAATTCATATAACTCAAAATGAGAATTTCCCTTAAGGGATTCCCTTCATTTTGCATTTCTGACTGAATAAAGTCACATTGACACGGCACTCGAAGCACCTTGCAGAGAGCTGTATTTTGCCATTTGTCACTGCTTTTTTTCATTATAGCACTTCACCCAGGATGTTAATACATGTGACAGTACTACGTACAAACCAAACTGAAAATCTACAGCTGATACTCTGGCTCTTACATCACAAAACGTATCTGGAAATTTACCCTTGATCAATAAAATATCATGGAGAACAGTATTAATCTACTCCTCCTCCTTCATCTGCTAATCATAGCTTGGCACTTAGGACATCATTCACATAGGTAAATGCTACCAGGAACAGACTTTGGTGGTTCCTTTAGCACAAGTCAGCCCTCACAAACATAGTAGAATTCGATCCTTTGTAATTCTATGAGAAAAAGGCAATCTGGTTTTTAAGGCAAGATCTGTGCTTTGTAAAGCCATCCTGTTTATTGCTCTTGGCACTACTGCCCTGGATTTAGCTATTTTCCCCTCAATATTTGTTCTGTTATTTTAATGAGCAACAAAATTATAGTTCTAGGCTTTGATCCTGAAGTGAGCTCAGCAGGAGCTTTACAAGTGACAAAATTCAGTTAATTTCATACCCTTTTTCACTTAGGACCCCATCCAACTAATATGAAAGTCACTGGATGTTTTACTCTTTTTAAATGAAACTGAGATAACATTAAAGAATCGTTTTCAATGTTACTTAAACCAATCACACCCTTTCGTTTGACTTTAAACCATTTTACCCTGGGTCTTACTAAAGGCTCAGCCTTAATGCATTTCCCTCAGTCTTCTTTCCCCTTAAATCTTTCAGCCAGTGTTTCCTTTCTTAGTCTTCTCACTTTGGTCTCTCTTCATCTTCCTGAGGGGCAACATCTCCTTCCTAACTTTTCCTGTCCAGTACAGCTTTTCTTCTGTGTCATCCCCGGGTACGTGACCCCTCATCTGCAAAGCTGCTTTCTCCATGCATTCCTGTTCCCAGAAGTCTTGAGCAGCAGGAACCATGGTTTTGTGAAGGACCAAACAATGGGTGGGGTGGCATTATTGAAACCTCTTGGCTTAGGAAATCGGGCTGAAATTCCTCATAGAACACTTCAAATGGGCTCCCACACACTTTTCCACTCTTCCCACCCCAAGAGAAGCCAGCAAATGATAGAGACGTGAAAAGGGGGAAAGAAAACAGTGGAAAAAGGTTTTAGGCATTATAAGTGTTTGCATTTGGCTTAAGGAAGGAGTAAAGGGTCAGCCTCGTCCTTGTTTTGTCTGATATGATGTATATATCACTGTTGACAACAACAGAGGCCAACTTCACATCATGGATTAACAGCTTGACAGTGAAGGACAGAGTAATTTATTTACTTTTCATTACAGAGTCCATGGATTTTGTACTCTCATATAGGACATGCTGGGAGATTTCTCTGCAATTTCCTAATGTTTCCTCCTAAGCAGACCTTGGATGAGAGGGCAGGCTTTAATTTGTGGACATTTCATATTCCATTGTGATTTAGATACTCTATTTCCTTGGCACTTTGAACATCTGATGTAAAGCAGAGGGACAAAATAATAAAAAAATGTAGAAAAAAATTAGGATATTAAAATCAGAATTAATCAATAAAACCCCAGAAATATTTTGTTCTTTTCTGGATGGAAGGGCTTTGTGAAAAAGAAAAGCAACCCATCTATAACCTTACTTATCAAGTCTTTAAATTAGAGCAATAGTTTATGGCTGAATCCCATAAAACTATAAAAAAGTTTATAAAGGTGGGTACTCACCAACAGCTGCTTTAACAAGGTTCACTAGCAAGTGGAGTCTTAAAAACTGGAACTTGCTTTTTCATGTGATATTTTGACCTTTTGATATCCTGGAACTGCTTGATCGCAATTTTCCTCCCTTTCCCAGAAAATGCCACAGGAATTTATCAGTTTACTGGCTAAATGGGAGCTGTTGGGTGCTCCACATTCACTTAGACAATGTCAGAGGCAGTAGGAGCATTTGGGACCAATGTCAAGACAACAGATTCTGCCATGGAAGTGTCTTGTTTTGTGCATTTACACAAAAAGAAAGAGACCTTCCATAGTATTTACTTTCATATTTTACTTTCATATTCAAACGATTTTATGAATTTCCTTACATTTTAGCAGAGATCTGAATTTGGCTTTGCGGAAAGCTGGATTTTTTTTTTTTTTCATGTTAGGGAATGTGTTTGGTCATGAATGTTTGCAAATGACACCTTGGATTTCTAGGAGACGTCTTGGCTGAGGAAAGCACTATAAATCTTCACACTCATATTTCTGCAATCCAATAAGAAACTATAAGACTACCAAAGCCTGGTGAAAGAAAGTGAAATAAAAATGATTTTCCTTTTTTTCCTGCAACTGCCATTATTCAAGCATATTAAATAAGAAATCTGACAGATGGAAATATTTAGATTGAAGCAGAGAGAGAAGATGCAATATTATCAAAATGGATTCTACTCCACTTTTTAGTCTCCTAGGCCTCTATTAAAAAAGCATGAGGCAGAGTTATTCTAACGGAAAACATTATATTTGCATTTATATGGGAGAGTGGAATCTAAAGTTTAAAACCACAGATAACTTTATATGCAACATTTTAGCACTGGGGTTTGAAGTGTCCAGATTTGAAGAAAAATCAGATATTTTGAACTGAACTTATTAACCAGGAGAAAGGAGATGTTGAAATACAAACAGATTCACTCTACTCTCTAAGAGCCATCAAAATATAATGACATTGCGGAGTATACAATCACCAGATCTGGGCCAAATAACCAATAAGATACAAAACAGTAGGAAGTAATTTTCCCTTATATTACAGGTTGCTAGATTTCTTGCTCAGACTGACTTCAAAGTATAATAATATAATTTCCAAATAATATGATATGCAATATAATACATGTAATATATAATATATAATAATATTATAATTCAAATTATAATTACTGATGATATATTTGTAACTAAAAAAAAAAGAGCATTTAGGAAAATAATCTTACAAGATGTAAATCATAGCTGTAATTAATATCTTAATAGGAGACAATATAACAGGAGATTAAGTGACATAATTAGTACCTACAGCAATCAGATTTTATTCTAAAGAAGAACCATGTTTAAAGATCACGTTTAAGTGACTACAAAGAAGATGGAGGATCTTTCATCACAAGGCACCACATGGAGAAGACAAGGAACAATAGGCACAAGTCTCACTGGGAGAGGTTTCATCTTGACGTAAGAAAGAAAATTTTTACAGTAAGAACAATCACTCACTGGAACAACCTCCCCAGGGATGTGGTAGAGTCCCCATCACCGGATGTTTTCAAGATGTGACTGAACAGGGTGCTAGATAATCTCTTCTAGGCCCCCTTTCCCATGAAAGTCTGGACCAGAGGATCTTTTGAGCTCCCTTCCAACATTGGCAGTTCTCTGACTGTATGTTCATCTACACTGCTGCAATGTGGATGTTTGAGAGTGAGGCAAATACTATTGCCTATTCCTTTTCAAGGTGACAGAGGACAAAGTATGTAGCACTTCAAAATGGTAAAAGTTAATGGACGTAAGAGGGAGGGCTGAGTTGTATTTTTTAGTTCTCTACTATTTACAAAATGCCCGATAGCTTTTCAACTCACCTTACCTGAAAGTATTTTTTAAAAAATTCCAGTAGGCAATGTTTCCGAAGGTCCTGCCCTCGCTCATACGTGGCATTAGAAAATATCAATCATGCTGAATGCTTCATCTCGCAGAACAGCACCTCTAGTACTTGCCATTCCTAGGCTGTCACAGACATTTCCTCTTTAGCAGAATTCATCTGCTACAGGGGCAGTATCTAACAGGCTTATTAATAAAAGATTATACTGCCACCCTATTCTATTTTTATTCATATAAATAATTAAGGCATAAAGGAATTCCCTGGTCCTTTTTACAACCATGAAAAATGTCAAAGAGGATCATGGCAAATCAATCTGTTCTCCCCTTCTCCTACTAAAGACACAAGATGAATTACAGAAATAGAGTGAAAAAGATTGCCGGAACAATCAAGCATGGGGTACAAAATGAAAAGAAGCATAGAAGAAAACACAGACACAACATACAGCATCCCGCAAGGAAACAAGAGGAAGTGTTTGTTTTGATGCTAATGATGGTCAGAAGGTAACTGTGTTTTATGAAACATTTCAAAATATTCTTTCTGTTATTCATATATGTATTGAAATAAAACTTTATCACTTTCATGGCAAGAATGCCTCAAAACACAGAAAGAACTCAACTCAGCAGATTGGTTGACCAGGGCACTCACCTGAGGCTGCAATGCTTCTCCACACTGATAATCCAGAGCAGGGCCTTGAATGGATCTACGCCCTATCGCACAGGTGGTTTGATCAGTCAGGTGGTCTTCTGCAGCTGTCTCTTCTTCTCAATTCTGAATTTGAAGTTTCCTGATGAATGAAAGACATATTGCAAACCAAAACCAATATCCCGAACCAAATCCCACTGCTATAGTTTTATCAACTGCAAATGAGCTATTCTGATTTGCACCAGCTAAGGAGTCGAGTCAGAGAGAAAAACTGCACAGACTGCAGGTGACAGCTGGCTATTTCCTCTGTTCGCTCATCATCTTCCTGTCACTTTAGATACCATCTAAATTAAACGTTCAAGCAACCTCATTTCCCATTTCTTAACTCTTCTCATTGCTTCTCAGTCTAAAGAAGTATTCTGCAAAACCGCAGGATTAGTGTATACCTATAGCTTTTAATGTAGTTTTCTGTAAGTCTAAGTCTCCAACATATTCTTTCCTGTCCCCATAAAAAAATGCCACTTGTGTCAATGGTCTCAGCTCATGCACCTCACACACTTCCAAGTAACTGCCACACTGTGTCACAGTTACCTTGGCTCAGTCACGTTTGATGAAGTTACAAATTCAATTCACCATGAAGGACATGCCTGATGATTTTAATTAGATGAGAATGTGCAAAGGCAGGCATGGAAGTTAGTATCTCCTACAACAGGAATAAAGCTAGAATTGGTTATATTGGAACCAGTTACGATGAGTCAAAGTCATATTCCGTAAAAGTAACAGATAACTTTTTCATGTACAAATCCTGCCTGTATAAAAAGGTCCGTATAAAGGTAGCATCATGCCATCACACTAGCCGATGATTAACTCTAGTCCACCCCTGAGGAAAGATGGATTAAAAACATACTGGTGGTGAAAGTGAGCCTTCAGACCACTCAAAACAAATGTTTCATGATGTTTTAGACTCGAGCAGTTGTAACTCTCATTTAATCTCTGGTTATTGTCAGAGAGGAACAGCAACAAAAATAAACCAATTAAAGATCAGTTTTTTAATTTGGTATGCTCTTTTAAACTTCCACATGAAAACTGTGTACTGTATTTCAGAAAATGTTGGACATTTGAATAAAAAAGCTACAAAATATAAGGTCAATCCTCCATTGCTAACAAAAGCATTCTAACAAGCACTCTCATAATTTACTGTTTGTAATCCTTTGGTTTGGGAAAAAGATTATTCCTGTGTCAGAAAAACAACTCCTCTTAATTAACTTTTAATCTTGCCTTTTTGTTGCCAAGCTGTCTGCTTTACATAACCGTTTATAAACTACTACCTTGTGTTTCATGTCATGCTTTGTGCACCTTATTCTATTAGTCAACGTTACATTTATATTAATTTTATTTTACAGCAATACCAAAGCACGGAGCTACTAATATGATAGACATATCTTAAGAAACATAGCCTGACTTCACTAATTTCTGGAATGACTAAGTCATGCTAAAATACCCCTATTAATTACAAAAATTAAAAACCAATACAAGAATATTAAGTGTACTGGTCTGGCTGAGGTAATTTTCTTCATGGCAGCTAGTGGGGGGATATGGTTTGGATTTGTGCTGGAAACAGTGTTGGAAACACAGGGATGTTTTGGTTATTGCTGAGCAGGGCTTACACAGCATTAAAGCCTTTTCTGCTTCTCACACCTCCACCAGTGAGTAGGCTGGGGGTGCACAAGAAGCTGTGGTGGGGGTGGGCATGGGGGGTGGACACATAGCTGGGACAGCTGTCCCCAGCTGACCAAAGGGATATTCCATACTATATGACATCATGATCAGCATATCGAGCTAGGGGAAGAAGAAGGATGGGGAGGATGTTGGGAACGATGTTGTTTGTCTTCCCAAGTCACTGTTATGCATGATGGCGCCTTGATTTCCTGGAGATGGCTGAACACCTGCCTGCTGATGGGAAGTAGTGAATGAATTCCTTGTTTTGCTTTGCTTGTGTGTGTGGTTTTTGCTTTACCTGTTGAACAGTCTTTAAGACAACCCACGAGTTTTCTCACTTGTACCCTTCCAATTCTCTCCCCCATCCCACCAGCAGGGGAGTGAATGAACGGCTGTGTGGGGCTTAGTTGCTGGCTGGGGTTAAACCATGACAGTTCTCTTCGGTGCCCAGTGTGGGGCTCAAAGTGTGGAAGATAACGACAGGTTTGCTGTGGTTAAACCACGACACTAAGTCAACTGCTTATATAAGTCCATTAAAATTGCTGATCCTCCTGTATAGCAGAACCCTTTGAGCACTTCCTTTGTTCCAACATCCACAGTTTGAGTAGCCTTACTCCTGTTATAAAAACAAATACAGCTTTCAGTTTGGTTCTTCAGAAGCATAATTGATTCCTGTTCATAGCTTTCCAGAGCCATAAGTGTCAAAAGACTTAATAAAACATACAAATTCCTCAAGATATTAAAAACATTAATTTTCCATAATTTTCTTTAAAATAATGAATGTATAGAAGTACTGCTGTCAGTGTTCTTATTAAACACCTGAGTATTGAGGTGTTTAATAAGTACACAAAGAATCAAGATGCTGGACATGTAAGGCAGCTTAAAAAGAGGGTTTTGGCTCACTGATCCACTGCAAAGTAGATCAGTGAAGATCTGTCTGCCAAATAATGCCACTAGAGTAATGGATAGTTTGAGAAGATGGTAAACAACAAATTATAGCATTTCTGATAGCATGACTATTTTGTAAGGTTAGAAATGTTCTAAAACAATTCAAAAATTTCTAAAGGGCAGTAATTTTTTAATAGGAAATGTAATGTGCCAAGAGCACCATCTGTCACTTCACCATCCAGCTGCACAACAATCCCTTTGCTGTCTTTTAGTCTTACCTGTAGATTTTTTCCTGTCTCTCCTACCTGTCTGCCTCAGGGTTCACTTCTCCATTAGGGAATTATAATTCAAATAAGAGTATATATGAATTTCCTTCTGGCAAAAAAAAAAAAGAGTTATCAAGATCTTTATAAAGCCTCAGGCACTATGGAAAAGCCAGAATGCAAGGCTAGAAAATGCCTCAGGCTTGTAGCAAAGGGCAGTATTATTCACAGTCTGGGGGAGTGTATGAAAATGTAGATGTGTGTTATTGAAACTGAAGAGCAGAGGCATTCCTAGGACCCAGAGGACTGCAGTTAGGACAGTAAAATCCTCCATGCTGAAGGAA
This sequence comes from Bucorvus abyssinicus, assembly GCA_009769605.1. Lineage (NCBI taxonomy): Eukaryota > Metazoa > Chordata > Aves > Bucerotiformes > Bucorvidae > Bucorvus > Bucorvus abyssinicus. The sequence continues at coordinate 12,693,232 of CM020030.1, read as the reverse complement.
GAGTTAGAAATTACTTGTGACCTGAGATCCCAGATGAGCCTCTCACAGTGAGACGTGCCATTTTTACAGTAGGTCAGATGCTTATGCGAGGTTGAGTGCAACTGAAAATTGCAGTGGCCTTTGTAGTTAAAGAGCACCTTCCTCTTGTTCATGAAAAAGTGGTGACATAAAACCTTTACGCAGCCCGTTCTTACAGTCCTCAGGAATTGAAGCATTGTGGCTCAAAGATCTAGCTCTGAAGATTTAATCATCTCTTTTTTTAGGACATCTGAAACAAGGTAAGACTATACTTACCTGTCAGCTAGATAAGAAGGCTGAAACGTTATTATTTGTGTTGCTATAACACCGTGTATATGGCAAATGGAGAAGTTAATAATTATTTCCTATCAAAAATACAGCTGTAAAAGAAAAAACGAAATCAGTGGAAGTTATCTTAAAATAAAATTTAGAAGTATATCTTCAAATCCATCCAGATTTTTAAGGTCACTGTGTATCTGCTACTATTTTGGGAATTCGATTATAATAATAATCAAAATGCACCTTTTTAGAAACACCATCACTTGGCACACCTGCACTGAAGAATACTGATCTATGTCTTCGTAATTTAGAGAAACATTTTTGCAATAGGATAAGATTCTTCATGATTAAATTTTCTGCAGCTGTTTCTTAGTTTCAAACATTAACCTGAAATATAATTTCCAATAACATCTGATAAAATAGGAAAAAAACCCCTTTTTCATAGCAGCAATTATGTTTTGCTTGAGAAATGGAGGCAAAAATTAAGGCCCATGAGACTAGTTAAATAAGACACAGCGATCAAAAATGATCTACTTTTTAACCTGCTTTGCAGAACCTTTTGAAGTCCTTGTCTCCAAATGTGACAGAGAGGGATTCACAAAGACTTGGAAGGTGCTAACCTGCCAGGCTTACTTCTGTAGTCAGTATAGACAGGTGGGTTCTCCAAAGACTAAATGAGGATGTTAATCTTAGGAGCTCTGCATCATCACTGAAGGAGACTTACTCTCAGTCCACTGGCAGAAGAGGGCAAGTGAGGAAGGCTGGCCTCTCTAGATGAAAGCTAGGCTTTGCATATACCCCTCCTGAGCATCCCTGGCATTTCTCCATTCTCAGCAACACTGTCGAGTTGTAGGAACGGTTGACAATTCTGGCATGAAACAAACTTTATTAAGGACTTCCATCAGATTGGAAAATCAAGGGTCCTAAATCTGTGGGTTTAGTTACTCACAGTGAGCTTCCTGGGAAATGACCCAGGAAATTATAACGTATCTATCTGAAGCACTGAAAACTAAAGAAATGATTTTTTTTTTTTTTTTTAATTTGAAGAAGTCCCTCAAATAATGATTTCATATGTTAATACCAGGTTATTATGCAAAAGCCAAACCCCTAAACTTCTACAGAATTTCTTTCCTGTAAATACTTTTTAAAAGTTGTACATTCTGGATATGAAAAGGAAGAAAGAATGCCACAGTTTGAAAGGAGAATCATGGGAGATACAATGATAGAGAAAAATAGGGGTGGGGTTTGGGGTGAAGAAGGGAAAAAAAAGGAAGAATAAAGCATACCTAAACTTAACTGTTTCATTTTTTAATGTAGTTTAGTCTTCTAAATGTCATAATCTAAAGGAGTCCAACAGAAAGGCATGAATACTTTTGTGTAAATGAGTATCAAATGAGATGGTGCCCTCAGGCTCTAGAAATTTGCCACTGCAACTTTCTACTGATCCTAAAACAGTGTCTCTTATTAAGAAAGAAAAAAAAAAATTAAATTCAAGCTTAACAGAGGGAAACTCCATGTAATTTTAACATTTAATTTCATAATGCGGTGCAAATCAAAATGGCAGCATGGGGAACATCCCTAGAAACATAAGGAAGCCGAGCAAGTACTAATCTGCTGCCATCATTCAACTCTCTGAACATGAGAGAATTCAGAAAAGCATGCTCAGAAGAGCTTTCTGTCCTTAGCACTGCAAATAAAATTTGGCACTGACCTGTCAACAGAGAAGGTCCATTTATTAGATGTTTGTAGAAATGAAACAGAAATTTTAAGTGATAATTTTGAAGAAATACCGAAATTTATTTTCTTGTGTCAAAATTTATTTCTTGCTTAGTAGGAAGACTTTTCTCTCATCAGCAAATTTCCTCTGAGGATCTGACAAAACAACAAGAAGTATAGACATCATTTGTGAAAATACTCCTCATATATATGACCTGTATAGAGGAATACATGTATATGCATAAAACTATAGCTTCCATGGGCACATTTAAAGCAGGATTTACCCTGTGTGTAAGTGTTGTCCTGAACACAAGATAGACTAGTAAAACTCTGTATGAAACATGTCTTTTCCTCCCTAAATACATATATTGCACATTTCACATATATTTATAAATTCAGACAAGTGTATTTATGCACTTTATAAAGATCATTACAAAATCAACCGAGTTTTAATAGTGTGCATAGACAGCACAAAATAAGTTTCATTTGTATGAAATATGGTTCTAATATATTCTAAAGTAAATGAACATAAATTAGCCATGTTAAGAAAAATAAGGGAAAAAAAAAGTTATATATTACTTCCTTTATGTACCATAACATTTTTGGATATTTTCCAAACATTTATCAGAAAAATTGCTTCAATACACTATAAAAGGCTTCTATACATTTTCATAAGTGTTCCCATCCCTGCCAATATTCCTTTCCCAAATAAAGTAGAACATATGCTTATGGAAATATCTCCCATATTTCCAGTTTATATATCCAATATGGATATCAATATTATTTTTTGTCATACATCACTTTACCATGTATCACATTTTCATCTATATACTTTAAACATAATCAAAATATTTCAGAACATATTGCTTCTGCCATAGGAAACACATGAAAATCTGCCGACACTGGTTACCCAAGAGACCAACAAAAAAAATAAATCACTGCTTAACAGAGGTGGTCTTTTTCTGAAGTCAAAGCAGCAGAGTGCGTTCAATACTTGTGGGAATACTTTGATTTGATTTCTTTAAGACAAGAAATGGCTTAAACAGGGTGGTCCCATGAATAACTCCCTGTCTCACTTACTTGACGATAAACTCAAATAATAACATAATAAGCCTTACCCGCATGTAACACAACTCCATGTGGGCTTGACTGATCCTAAAGGTGCATAGACCAGCAAGTTTGAAATGCTGAACTGGCTTACCCTTCATGAAGGCCTTCTGGCCTTTTTTTTTTTTTTTTAAAGTATCAAACAAAATGTAATTTTGAGAAAAAAGGCAATGATTGTGTAAAGATAGTTTTTTTTATCCAGCTTTTATTGATAACAGAAAAGAAAAAAAAGTAAGAAAAGTGAGAAATAAACCAGCCCTCCAATCTTTCAAATGTCCCGGATTTATTTGTCATAACCTTTACTTCTTTGCCAATTGTCACCACACCCATGTACTCAAAGCTCTGCGACTTGTACATCACTCATTTCTGAATTAACCACCATCACCTTTTTTATCCCTTTGGCAGCATCCTCAAGAAGGACTTTGCAGTTTCTGCTGAAAAAGTCCTGGTAAAGTTGGATGCCAGAAAAAGAAGTTAGGAAAACACAAGAAAGAAAGAATACTGGGGGCACATGGACATGGGCACTGAGCGGGACGGAGGCGTGTGAGTAGGAACACACACAGCTTTCAGGGACAAAAAGAAATATTGTGATCTCAAGAAGCAGCTGCAGAGAACAAAGTAGTGTATTTAAGAGGATATACAGGACAAGTGAAGCGTGCTGGCAGAATGGAGGCATGGAAGGACCTTAGGGTGATGCCTGAAACCCCATGAGACCACCTCGGCAGGCACAGGTGACAAGGAGGCCTCTGAGAACTTTCACAGCTTATTGTAAGAAGGCAGAGGGGCTCTTCTTGGCTTACTTTTCACTTCATAATCCTTGGAGCTGTCAGAACAAACCTTTGAGCATAATCATTTCCTGCTAGAGCAGATTGTTCTTACCAACCACAGAAATCCCCCACACACTCTTCCTAGTGCTACAAACTGTTTGCAACTGGTAGACTCAGCAAGTTGTCATTAAAAAGCAACAAAGTCTATGAGCCCACCCACTTTTGACTTTATTTTGCAATCAGATTTTTGTCTCTGCTGGTCTTCTCTCAGCTCTTGCATTTCCAGGCTATGAGTGCTCAAGAACACCTGCTCTTTCCCTCTCCTCCAGATGCCCATGCCGGTTTTTGGCCAACCAAGGCTGTGTGCGGTGCTGTCAAAAGCAGGCAGCCTCACTGTCATTAAGCCTTTGTTGCTCCTAGACTGAAGAAGCTGCAATTTGCTCAATGTTGGCCTGACAATGGGGCCACCTGGAAGCCCTTTTCTTACGGACGCCTGGGCTCTGGGCACTTAATCCCTGTGGGCAGCTCAAGGAAACAAAACCTGAAAAGCCCTTTCAGGCTCTCTGCAAGGGATGGCTGTTCTCTGGAAGGTCTTCCAGCAGTCATTTAAGTATTACTGACTGCAGTTTCGTTGTGGCAGTTGAGACAAGCCAAGACAGGGCTGCTGGTGGGAGAGGGACAGTCTGACCTTCAATGGCTCCCTGCTGAGCGTGACCACAGGCCCCATGGACCACTTGGTAAGGCAGACAGGGAGGTTATCTGGCTCAAAGCCAACATACACCCATGTGTGTTTTGATTTTTCCCAGCTAAAACAGCTTCACAAACACAGAAACTGCAGAAACTCCCAGGACAGGAAGGACAAGTGAAACCACTAACTCCTTTTCGGCAAGAGCTGCTATTCAGGGCTGTTTAAAATGATCATGGAACAGTAACCTGAAATATATCTGAAACTACTTTCAGGGATATCATGCTAGATGCTTCTTAGCAGCAGCATCCACAGAAGAGAATGAGAGAACTGTATTATCTTCAGAAAGATGATAAATTTCAGTACTGGATGAAGCCAAGGGACATGGTAAGGCAGAAGAAGCCTGGGCATCCTTATTAGTCTGTTGTCAAGATTATCCCACCTTAAACTATACCAGTAATGACCTCACATACTTACTTTCTAGGACTCAACATTTTTAAGATGCATATGGGAGCAGAAGGAACTTAAGAACTTTCCATTTAATAGGAAAAATTTGTCAGGGTGCCAGAAGTAATTTTTCAAGTATGACATTAAAGTGCTTTGAAAAGGCTGCACCAGAAACCCAATGTTTGAAAAAGCCCCCAAAACCAAAAACATCCAAAGACAAAATGCTCCTTGAATGCAGACTGGCCTGAGCAGAACCAGACAGTGCAGAGGAGTGACTTGGCATCAGTGGGAGGCATGACATGGCCTTCCTGCCCCAGCACCTTTGTCCCGGCCCAGCTTCTCAAACTCTAGGAATCCTTCAGATTAAAACCAACATGCAACTATTTCTACTTTTTCTGCTTTAAAATATTTTCAAATGGCTAAAGTAATTCTATAATAAATAGCTTTGCTGTTTAGATGAGGCTTTATATGCCAAAAGTTAACCTGGAATGAGTATTTATGACAGAGATTAAAGTCCCTGAAATAGGGATTTATATTTATAATGGAAAGGTTGATGAGTTTTTACTGTAGCTATTTTAGCAGACCATCCTATAATAAAAGTGTGTCATTTTAACAAGAGCACTTATAATAGCAGTATAATGTAGTTAGGAAAGAATGAACTTTACAAGGTGAGTGTACAATTTAACACAAATACTCATGCCAAAAAATCAAACAGCAGATCACAAGAGCAGTCTATTTAGCATACAGTTTCTCACAGACCATCTGATTTTATGGACTTTTACCAAGGAAAAATACCACCTCTTATTCCATAAATAAGAATTATTAAAGTATTTATCCATTTTAATATATGATGTCTTACACAGAGTCATATTTACTTTAAAGAGGTTTATAAACATAATTCAATGGATTAATAATTTGCATTAATAGTAGTCAGTGGACTAGCAATATAATAGGAGGCAATTAATAACAATAAGAGGACCTGTAAATGCGAATTCAATAAATTTCAGGAACATTTTTATGCATGTCACTTACAGCATGGTATCAAAATGTCCTTTTAGCATTGAATTAAAAAGAGGACAAATTCTGATTTCACAGAAGAGACAGGAAACCCCTTCAAAAGATATAGGGAATCTTAAGAAGAAATCCGGCATTTTACTGTAAAACACAGAAGCAAATTCTGTGTAAAAAACAGGATGATGTGTTTCCCTCCTCCCCTGTATCAGCATAAAGCCAGAAAAAGCTTTATACAAGGGGGTGTGGTGGAGAAGATCCTTCCAAACACAGCATACAGGCCAGCCAGCTGTCTTCAGAAACACCAACCTGTAGCTACTCCACAAAGCTATAGCTGGGGCAACTGCTGCAGCTCTAAAGCTCCTCTCATAAAAGGACTCCTATAAACAATGCAATTACCAGTGTCATCTCCCCATTCCATCCTTGTACTTCACTTCTGGCTGTTCTCTTCAAAGCTGTGTCAGACCTTCTCTCCTAGCACAGATGGGAGTGTATTTCACACTTTGGGCTACAGCCGTCATGCAATACAGGTTTTTTTATCACTCACTGCAGCCTACAAGCCATCACTCAGACCAGGGCTGACAAAACGGCCCTGCCTGAAGTCCCTCTTTGGTGTCAGTACTCCCAGGTCTTCCCACAGTGTAAATCTGTGGAGCTATAACTAGGGCTAGACCTAAAAGTGTTCTTTCCCAAAAGAAGAAAAGTCACTGCAAGTACTCTTGTGAAGTACTCCCTGTGGTGCAATCAACCTGTCGGTCAACAAATATAAAAAAGTCCTAGCTCCACAAACACTTATGCACCTGCTTAAATTTAAGCCCCTGAGTAGTTCCTCTGCGTGTCCGTAGGCCTTCTCACTTGAAACTAAGCAAAATCCCTAAGTGTTTACAGCATCAGGAAATGAAGAACAGAAGTTGCTGGTCTTCTCCCTCACCATCTAGAAGAATTAAAAGCAAATCCTCCCAATTTGTAAGATTCATTGTAAAAGTAGACTACATTCTGTGGCTGTTTCAATATTGTGTAAGAAAAGCAATACATGAAAGAAAAGATTGACTACCTGATTTTCCTTCACCCTTATTTCAAATTCAGTGTTGCCTTTTGCTTTCTCTTACTTTTTTTGGCTTTGTTTGTTTCCGTAGATGAATAAACTTGTAGTGTCTTGCTTTAAACTTATTCATTTCATTTTGTATTAATGTTAAACAGCCTGAAATAGCAGCTGATTATTACTTCTACGGTTCATTTCAAAATAATTCTCTGGGAAAAGAAAATATGCTATACCCCTTGACTGCATAGATCTCCACAAAACTTACTGGATTTTGTTTATTTATTTGTTCCACTGAGGTGATACTATTAAAATGAGATTTCCAGACCTCAAGCCAGTTAGTGTCGTACTGATAATGTGAGAAGACATCCATATCAGAGAGTCTTAAAGGTTATACAGTGACCGAGTGTGGTGGTGGGCAGGGCAGTGAGGAGCAGAAAAGACCTTGGTGCTGTGTAAGCACTGTTCAGCAACAGTTAAAACCGTCCTGAGTCATCAACACTGTTTCCAGAACCAATCGAAACCATAGTCCCATACCAGCTACTCTGAAGAAAATCAGCTCTATCCCAACCAAAATCAGTGCACCGGGCAATGGGGCTCCAAAATCTGTTAACACAATTGCAAAGACACGTAAAAGAAAATGGGAGAATCCAGTGTGGATTTTGAATACTTCCAGAGAAAAGTGCCATTGTTCCAGATCTATATTAAAAAAACAACCCTTTGCACAATGCAATCTGCGTAAGATGACAAGGGCAACAGCAGCTTTCTAATAATTCATTAAACAGAACTGGAGGATTAGCTGGTTGATAAAGACACTCTCTTTGTGGATAACATACTACAATAAGGTATAGATTCTGTCCATCATAATGAAAATATTTAGGAAAAAAATTATACCTAGGAAGTGAATATTAAATGTTGGAATTCTTTCTTTAATATCAAGTGAAAATTATTTCTCTTACTGACATTGATCTTCATGATCTGGCTCATAGTCTGGAGGAATAAGCAGTTCCTCAGGACACAAAAGCTAGTGAATTCTTAGTATTTTATTGTATTGTATACAAATATGAGTTCGTTAGAGCTTTTTCTCATTGCTAAACCCCTATGCAGCTTGCAACCATTCATTTAATTTATTTCTTAAATCAGAATCTGAAGGAATATACATTAAAAATACAGCAATGCTTTTCACTGTCCCATTTGCAGATTTATAAAGATATGACAGAAACTAAATGCTTGATCCCGAGACAGTCTAGCTCCTTCAACCCTTAATTTTTAAAGAATCAGAAAACCAATGAAAGCCTGTATCTCACAGCACCTTGTCAGCATGCTCAACTGAACTGAAGCATTGTTGATCGGCTCCTGTTATTGGATATTGATTTCCCTGCAGAAGTGACTATTTCCCTTCAAAAAGCTAGGTAATTCAATGTGTTCACCTCATAGTGCACAGGTTTCCCATTAAAAACCTTCAGAAAGCAAGCACACGTATTTAAGGAATGAGTTGTGTTTCTTTGTGCGTTTGTTCCATAAAATAAATTTTTTCCATCCCATGAAATTGAACAACCTTATGTCCACTGCAGACAATGGAAAAGAGTAATTGACTTCAACATGCTTTACATCAGGCCCTCTGTACTGCTAGTTTTTCCAGGCACAGATTTCCCGATGCCTGATGTGGGGTTAGTCACTTGAAATCATTCAGGACTTTTATAACACTTCATTATGTATGATACAACATCTTTCACAATAAATGCTTTCAAATACAGCTTTTGTTCAGAGAAACAAGCTCATGATTAATTTACAATGTGCATTTTAAGAACTGCACGCCTCTCCAGAAGGAGAAGTCTTAAAGGTGAATTTGCTGCAACTAATACCTGCAATTTAATTGCCAAGTAAATTTCATGTAAGAATATCAGTGGTTTATTTGGGGAAAAATACTTATATGAAACATTATGAAAAAATTTCAAGAGTGTAAATCCATAAAGCACACTTTAAAGTGTTACTGTTGCCATGAATTTGTGACAGTATAACAGAAAGGAATTAAATTTCCTAAAACCAGAAGAGAAATCTTATTACCCAATAAAACCAGCAGAATTCCCCAAGTTGATAGCTCTTTCCTTGCTTCTTTATATGGCTAAATTTACAATGGACCCTTCTTTAGTCCACGTTTGATGGGTTTCCTTGTAAAACTGTGGAGAAAGATCACACACATGAACAAATCAAATGGCATTTGACCTATCCAATTTAAAATTAAGGTACTGAAATGCTTTCCTAGTATCCAGATTTCAAGATACAGAGGGAGTTTAATCTTGTCTGTCCTTTAAATATAGAACATGGAACATCTGTCCAAATGTTGTTGCTGTTCTCCTCCTGTTTCTAATCCAGGTTTCGTCAGGTTGAAATCCAAGGTTTATTTCTCATATCAGTCACTCATGATTTTTATTTAAATTTCTCAAGCTTTTGGCCAGATAGGTGGACAATGTGGCACTGTTTTTCTTCCATATCCCACTAGCTTTGTATCTATACTTTTGCTGCAGTACTGCCATTATTTACTTACCCAGTTTCAAAACTCTTGTGGGCTGTTTGTTGCTAGTTGAGATACGCACAGTTCTCAAGGGCAGAAAGGATCACAGTGAACATCCATCACAGGCTATCACAGTCCATGGGACTGCTCTTCATCAGGTCCTGCCTTAAATTGAATGGTTATGCTTGAATTAGCCCAGAGCGTCTAGGAAAAGCAAACAAACAGCTACATCAGTATAAATGTTACCCATTCCAGGGAAGCCAAACCAACTCTCATTATGTGGTTCCAGGGTTCTGGGTGATTAAAATATTTTATTGCAGGATAAAGTTTTTCACTTCAGCTATCGTATTTCAATTACAAACAATGTAACTAAAAGAATTATAATAGGTTTTTTAAAAAAGGACTCGATTCTCTGTTAAATAAGACAGCCTGTCAGAGAAGGAGATAAACTAGTTAAATGCCATTGATGAAAGATTGCATTTGTGATAAGTTCCATTCCCTGTCATATACCTGGGGGGATTCCAAAGTGATTAAATCTTTTTCAAGCTTGCGAGGCAATGTGCTTCCTCCCTGAGCTATTCCCACTCTGTTTTACCATGTGGAATTCATCCACTCAAGTTCCACTCGTTTCTGGCATGGAGGCAGCAGTCATTATTAACAAGACAGTATCACTTCTGAAAGCAAATTCCTTCAGCAGTTATTCCTGTAGGAAGCAGAGTTACGGCCTTATTTTGAACAGTGATCAAGACAAACTATGGCAGATTTCTAGAATATGTCCCAATACTCAGGTCCTTCATGTTGTGTCCTGTCCTGCTGGTCCTTGGCTCATGAATGAACAGACCTCCTGACTGTTGGGTCAGGTGTCCTTCCCTCCTGTCCATACTGCCTTCTGTATATCCAGAACAAAAGGTCCAAAACTTAGGTATCTTCTCATAATATATCAAACTGGAATCCAACTTTTTTTATCTGTCTGGAGATTTTTATAACTTTATTTTGGAGAGTTGGCAATTCTTTCTATTTTACTACAGCAAAGAGGGAGGAAATTACATTTTCTCTTCTTACAGGACATTCCATATAAACACTTCAGGCAAAATAATGCAGATAACCACAGAAACTAGCTAACATTAATACATTAATGGAAAGCTCAAAATAAAGCTGAGTCTATCACACCTAAAAAAGTACTTCAGAATTTGCTCATTTCAGAGACAAAAATAAAAAAGAAAAATGAAAAAGTATTGTTAGGATGACTAGAATGAGTTGCAAGTTTGAAGTAAATTGGGATTTTGTTTCTTTAACTATTTGGGTACAAGATTTCAAAAATATAAGATTCATTTTCTTCCTGTCTTAGACTGAATACAGGTGAGTTTTAGTAGTCGTTTTAAAAAGAGTGCAATCTAAAATTCCTAGAAAAATGACAAGTGACATTCTTTAACATCTGTTCATGAGTATGTAATATAACACTTTATTCTTTTAAATATACCAAGGATTCCTTCATCCTCTTCCCGTTACCACCGACCCTCCGACCCCCCACTCCCCCCTCCAGACTCTCAATCTCTGATGTTGTAGTCTCTGTTCAGGGAGAGTTGATGGAACTAGGGTAGGCAATGGCTTCATAATCTCCATAACTTATTAACTCCTTCTCTCAAATTACAGCAATAGTTTATGCATGTCTGACGTAATTAGAACTGTAATGGTTAATTACTAGATACTGCAGAGACAAAAAACCTGGAGGCAACCTCTACATCTCTTTGCAACACAGGAGTGTAGGCTTATCTGTAGATCAACGGGGTTGAGGATGATGAATGGCACATAATTACTATTGTATACTGAGTAAGACAAGCCTGAATGCTCAATATCTGGCATTTAGCAAGAGTTTTTTAAAATGCTATCCAGCTTTTATTTTGTTTGGCTGGTGTGTTCCTCCATTAATAAATTCTCTCTACGTATTAACCACTGCCCTGCTGGCAGGGACTTGAACCAGCTGTTAATGGTTTTGTTGCTGAGATTAAAAAAAAAAAATTATTTTAAAAAAAAAAAGTGTGTCCTTGACACGTCACTCCTATGAATAAATATTTTCAGGGAAAGATGTGAGCCTAAATGCTATAATTTTTACTTGACAGATTAAGAAAACTGGGTTGAGAGTATCTGACATCTAGATACTGTCTGATTTATAAGACTGAGTAGGGAAGCATGACAGACATATGTATTTATTAAAGATGCATTTACAAAATGTCCCAGTTTAATTTGACAACTCTTGAGCTAAGGCCTAAAGAAGTCTGAGGATATTACTCTGTACATATCATCATGACACCATAGTTTCAGTAGAAGCTGAGATTCAGAAATGGATAGTTTTAGGGTCTTAAATTTATATATTGTATGTACATCCATGAATGCGATAAAACCAGTGTATCTTTTAACAAAATAAAGAAGCTGAATTATTCCACGTACTTAGTGGATGTAAAAAAAAAAAAATGCATATTTATGATACATGTACAGTACTGTACTGTATTATTACTACTATATTCAAGTATATACCAGGAACACTACTTTCATGACAACATCGTAACATAACAATATTTTTGTTATTTATTTAGGTGGCAGCTAGCCTGTACAAATTCAAACTGAGGAGGACATGCACAAGATGCTTTTACTCCCCCACCCTAGAATGTTATGACGAAAATACAAGCATACTTCTACCACTGAAGCAGGACTCTAGCGTATTCTCTAGATAATACTCTAGAATATGTTAGAAACAGACAAATTTACTTTACATTTGTCTGCCTCCATAAAAATTACTTCTTTTAAAAGTATATTTTCAGTGTTTCTTATGGATATAACCATTCTTTTAGGACAAAACATAAAAGCAGTTAAACAGCTCATCTATTTGGCATTTATCTCTGCTTCCAGCATTGTCATAACTTCAAATAAGTGAAGTCATACCCCTAATATTCCTACCTGCAGTTCTGGAACTACAAAGATATCCATATGTCTTCACTTTAGGACAGAAGTATAAATGCAATGGCATCAAGGCAGCAACTGACAAGCACTGTAGTTCAGATGACTGTAACGTCGGGCATATGTTTAAATCATATGCATTATATGATACGCATCACAGGACTCAGCTGTGGCAAACCATGAGAGAGAAACTTCCTCCTCGTTTTAAAGAATGAGGCAAATCTTTACGAGATGAAATTTCATGTCGAAAGATGGTGACATTCTTGCATTCTTACTAAATGGTTACTAAGCCTTCAGGCTCTTTTTCAGATGTAAAATTTCCTGGGGAGAGAGGACAGAAGCATCAAAATTTAGATTTTTAATTTTTTAGTGAAAATGCTGAAGAAAAGGTATTATTCTGCAGAATTTTAATGTTCTTTCTCCCCTGCCTTTTCTGTTGAAATTCAAAGTATCAAACAACTCTTTTTAGAATCTGAGCATGCTGGTACCTACAGGCATCACATTTCTATTGCAAATCAGTACTGCAGCAAGGCTGGCATAATCTCCAGGCAGATAAATACGGCAGATCTATACAAACAGTATTAGATATGTCCAGAAATCTCAGCAAACTTAGGCTAAGCCAGACATTTGCACTGTTGAACAAATTTTATGCTCTCCTGCTAAAGAAGGTGATTGAACCAATACAGAACAAACAACCCAAGGTTAAAAACCAAAGAGCTAGTATTTTGAGAAAACTTTTCCAGTCAGAATAAGCAGAAAACTTTCTCTCCTATATCTTGCATAACACTGCAAAGGAAGCAAGAATCTGTGGAAAAGAGGAGGGCCAGTTGGCAAGATAAAAAACAATTAAATCAAAAAACCTCACTATTTTATGTAGTGAAAGTGTTGGACAATTCAAAGTAGTTGAATATAAACCAATCTTAATAACTCCTTTAAAAACATAACTCAAACTGTATTACCTCCCAAAGCAAAGTGATGGGCTTCTCCTACTTCTCTGCAGTCTAACCTTTCTTCACCTGTCTAAGTTTCTTACTTAGAGATGTGGCTATAAATCTTGTCCTACCCTGGGAAAAATCCTTCGCTTTTGCTTCTCATCTTTCTTTACTGACAGCCAAGTACCAACTCTAAGATTAGAGAACGATTGTGCATCAATAGACCATAAATTAGTAACTTTGATAAACAAGGAGGAAAAAGCAGTGCACTAGAAACTTATATATCCAAAAAAAAAAAAAAAAAAAAAAAGGCACAAGAAGTAAAGAAATGCAAAGACAATTTTTTTTTCTAAAAGCAATTTATTCGTTTTCCCCAAAGGGCAGCATTAATTTGTGGACTAGAGTTGTTAAAAGTCACCTGTAATAAATAGGACCACTCAGACATAGCAAGCTTTCACTGAATTTCAAGTTCTTTTTTTTTAAAAAAATCGTTATATGCTATTGCTGTATACCTCAGGTCCAGTGTGTTTACAGTGTATCAGGATAACTCTGATGCATGCTAATATGCTAATAAAGATGCTAAATATAGTTAAAAGCACAGACTTGCTATAGGTAAAATTTGCCACTCCATTTCTGTGGTGTGAAAGCGAAGAACAAAAACCTACCGTCAAGTCTGCAGCCAGGTACAAGAAAAAAGATTTTCAAGGAGGTGATTACCACTCAAAAAGTATTTCACAAATATAGGGAAAAGTTTTATCCACTGTAAAGACTTTCTATAGCATGGTTTATTACTGAGAAGTAGCAATTATAATTTTAGATGCATTAAGATCTTTGGTCTCAGCTGGTGATAGTAAAGTTCATAGTTATAAACTTAAAAAAAAAAATCAAGAAGATAAACTTTGCAGATCTTAAAAAGAGAATTAAATTAATCTTTAGTCTGGAGTGCTAGATCCAGGCTCAGACAGCATTTCAAGAGATCTCGTCATCTTTAAATCCCAAAAATCTTTAATAGGAGCTTATGTGATTTGTTAAAAAGATACAGGCTAAGACATGTAGGTAAGTCTTCTGTTGAGCAACCACCTTCATCATGGTGTTTCCCGACTCTTAATCTTATTGCAGTTTGTGGTTTTGAGTCACAATAAAATATTGTTGGTTTTAGATATTAAGTGAAAAGTCCCTGTGTTTAATTAAGATAAAAATTGATAGAAAAGTTTGACCCCTGATCCAACCCATATATAGTGTTCTTGGACCTCACATAATCTTGTTTTCTTAAATTTGGATGAAAAACATTAAAAATAAGCTTTAAATGGAAATACATTTGCAAACTCAAGTAGAAAGCAGCTTGTGCCATTCTGTAATCACTTAGTCTGTATGTTATTACTGCTATTGAAATAGATGGCAAGAATACAACACCAAAACTCTGCACATGATTAACTTTTTATTCTTCCTGTAACTTGCTATAAACCTCAAATGAACTCACAGGTTGGCAATAACATGTTAAGAGCTAGATGCCAAACTCTATGAGACATTTTTTCCAAACAGCATCACCTTCCTTGGATGTGGTTCCCTTTCTCTCTCTCCTCCTCTTTTCCTCCTTTGTCCCCCAATGGCTGTTATAGCTGGTCAGATGTTACATTTCCATTTGGGACTTAAATCCCTCAAAATGTCTTGATCCTAGACATAAAGTGCTCCTTAAAGTTTTTTCCTTCTTACAGCTCCAGCTCTTTCTGCTGAGAAATGCTGCAAAAAATTTCCAATTATTCCAATTGGCCTCTCAGCAAAAAGACAGACTGGGCTCATCCACCCATTTTCCATAGGTCCCAGAAATAGTCTTGTCTCAAAGCGACCATGAACCTTCTACCACTGCATTCTGTGTCGTATTAGCAAGTAACACTGGAGATTGAACATTGGAGGAATCAGCCTGGTTGGCTGCCTTGTCCTGCAGGATGACCTTAAGCTCTTAGGGTTGTAAACCACATCTGTCAGCCAGAACAGCAGATTTTGTGGACATATTCAATGGAATGTCCAAAGGCCATATTTTAGAGAAACACCAAAAGACTTAAAATACCTGCAAAGGGTCTTCCCAGTACAGGACTCAGGGAAGAACACCTGACAAGATTTTCCACAAAGTGCCAGCTTTAAGGTAACAGGGTAGTGGATGCCTAAGGATGAAGCTCCTCAGGGCAGCAGTCAGCAGGTACAGGTGAGATGAAGAGTGGAAGCTCAACTTTGGTGAAATCGAATGGGTCTACTGCCAGCATTGTCCTTGACTATATCATGTGGGAATCAAATCTGATCTCTGAGTAGTGAAAAGGAACAAGCTGGTTCCTTTGGGTTTTTCTTTTTTTTCAGGGCTTTTTATTTCTTAGGAGGAATTACAATGTTTGGCCAAATCATCTCCTTGTTAACATGCTTTCATTTGTTCAACTCATCCTCATTACACCCAGCAGGTGAAAAATGAACGCACTTACACAGCAATATGATGTGAAATCTCAATAGTATACTGAAACAACTAGGAATTTCAATCCTTTGCTGATAAATTTGTTCCTTTGAAAATGTGGAACATTCTTCAAAAATATCAATGTGATGCCTCAGTGAACATCCCTTTATTGAAAACTAGAGTAATGATACAATTCTGGTCACAAACAAATGGCCTGACAAAGTCTAGATACAGACAGTCAAGGTCCTGTTCTACCCTCAAATTCACAAGACTGATTACAGTGGAAACGGCCCCCCATGCACCTCAGGGAATAATTGGCCTTTAGTTTATAAAACCTTTAGGTCCATTTTGTTCTGATGATGAAAGCTTTCCTTTTTTTCTGCTACCAGCACTATTTGCTATCTGTGAAAATTATGGCATTTTGCTCAGAGAGGGGGATAGCTCTATCTACATTACTAGAAGTGAGGGGAAAAAAGCAAAATATTGAAAAACAAACTGACATGCTCAAAGATATTGGCAGTTGCAAAGAATACTATCAGACATCCAGACCACTGTGCTCTAGCTATTCAAGCTACCTTGAGAGTTGTTAGATACATAGGATATTGTACACTGCTAATAGAGAAAGAAAGGGAAAAAGCACTGTGAAAGAAAACATAAGTTAGAGAAAGTGTTAGAACAGAACCATGACTGGTGACATGGGAAAAGGGGAGTCTGAGTAGCAACAGGAAAATGAAGAGTAAATACCAGAAAGTAAAAGAAGAAACACCAATAGCTATCACCATCAAGTAACAACGGAGGAATTTTACTTGTTTTGCAAAACCAAGTAGCTGTAAATCAAGAGAAGATATGTGTCAAAATTTAGGTGAGGCATGACTGTCAGCTTGAATTTTCAGGAACTAAAGGTAGAAAAAGGATTCAAGTTGTGTAATTGGTATATTGTTTTACTTTCATTTGGCATCCTGGAGTCAAAATTTGCACTGAAAGGCCTTGCCTCTACAGTTTTCTGTTTTCATTCTACTTGTGGTTCTTTCTTTGGGATTTTGTATGTGCAAGTGGTATAACCAACTACTAAATCCAAGCCACAACTTCATTTCCTAGTTTCCCTGGAGTCCAAAAACCAATACTGGAGTATTTTCTTCTGAGAGGCTGTTCCTTAACCCTAGGTTAGAAGGATGGCCAATACTTTTAACGCCTCCCAAGATCCTCCATTGTTTGACCAAAGGCCTTGGAAGGCATTTCTGACAGCTGGTGTTGAGCTTAGCATCCTGTAGAGCTTGCAAGACGTCTGCTGGCATCCCACTTTTGCCACCCCAGCAGAGGGTCTGCACAGCACACAGCACACAGCACACAGCACACAGCACACAGCACCAGCCAGGCTCCTGTGGAGTGGCGGCTGTGCCCTCTCTCTTCTGACCCTCAGAGGCAGCTGAAGTGCACAACCCTCCTTGAGCTGAAGTCCTGCTACTATGACCATGGCTAGAGGGGGGGTGGATTTTTCTCACAAGTTTTTCAGCTCCTGTTCAAACCAGTGAGACTTGTGTAAGTGTGGCTCCTTCCGCTATGCCTGAATGCTCAAAAAACCAGAAAACAGATGACTGAGTAAAACATCATATGGAATATTAATAATGTCATTTCCAGGCTAAGGTTATGAAAACTTCAGCCGTACAATGTTCATCATGTAACTGCTCCCCATTCGTGTACATATACAAACTGCTAGGACAAAAAAAAAAAAAAAAAAAGAATATTACATTGGAATGAATAATTATATTTCCATATAACATGTTTTATCTCAAGAAAAAGAATATTGGCATTGCTGTTTGAATGAATCTCCTCTAAGTTTCAGAATATTGAATAATTATGCATATCATATATGCATACTCATGATACATAAAATACTATATGGTGGAGAAATGACAGGAACTCTACGGTTACAGTTTAATCCAGTTTTATGCCATAAGTAAGTAGTCTACATCTGCACAAGTCAATGTGGAAAGAATAACAAACTTCAAATGACAGCAAACTAGACACAAAATGAAAAGCTTTATCTGTGATACTTATGAAAATATCACTGTTTATAGAATAAGAAGATGACAAATTCAAAAATGTGTATGAAGTAAGTAGCAATTTTAAAAGTGTGATGGAAAAGAATACATTTCATATTTCTTCCTAACTTTCATTCCTGTGATTTCACATCACAAAGATCTGTTAGGCTGCTTTGATGACCACCTATGTAAAAATTTAGCTTCAAGTGATGCCTGAATTTTAGAGATGCACTATGAGAGGGAAAGATTAAGACACAGTACTATTAATAAATATTTTAATCTATTTTGATCTGTTTCTGATACTTGCAGTGATGAAAGCAAGCTTATGTCACAATTGCAAACTTGAACCAAGTTGTTTAACTTGAGGAATTGGGTTATGGTTGCCATTGATTTCTAATTCTGTAAACAAAACACAACAACAAGCACTAACAGAAATGATAGGTTTTGATTTTAAGGATCTCAGAAAAAAAAAAAAAAATTCCGGCTGTAGTACTTGTGCTTATGTGTAAGTGCTTATGTGTAAGTGTTGTTAGTGGTTAGTGGTATTCTGTTCTCTTGCTGCTACCTGTTAAAAAGTAAGACGCGTTTGTCTTTTCGGATGAAAACACTTCAGAAGTATCCTTAAGAAGATTAGATGTAAATGAATAAACAAACAGGAAAAAAAGATAAATTGAAAGAAAATAAATTCCCACTAAAACTCGGCTGCTTGATAGTTTCATAGTGGAGTCCTCCAGCTATTAGCTGGTCTATCACGAAATATGTTCCTGTTGCAACCACACAATGTAACACATTAATAAAACCAACTAATCAATACAGCAGTACCAGCAGCTGGCTATCTGTAAATTTCAACACTTAATCATAATTAAGTCAGGAAAAGCCGACAAATACAAGTGTAAGGAATCACACAAAGACAATGCAGGAAGTAACCAAACACCCTTAAACCATCAAATTGGTCAAGTCTGGCACTGGCTTCAGTTACTTCTGTTTAAGTTCAGTTGGAATAAAGATTAATCTCCAATGCATACCTTTTCTAATTATCAAATGAATATTTGAGTTAAATAAATGAATGCAATCATAATTTAATTATATTAAACCACATGAAGTACAGAGTGGGGAAGAGTGTGTGCGCAAATAACCATTTGGGTGTCACACATTAAATAAATTAATAAAATTAGTGGTACATTTTCTTTCTCATGAAATGTTATGTTGCTGTCGCAGCAGCCACTGTTGGTCAGTAGGTGGGTATAAGGAAAAAGAGAATTTATAGCCTTGGATGATATTTTTTTTCCTAGGGCACCAGGTGCTTTAAATGCCACCAGAAGGATGCTCTAGGCAGTGCCATACTGTCCAACGTGGCTTGGCATAGATTAGCTCAAAGCCTTTGTGTCTTTGCAGACTTTGATTAAGGGCTAATGTTAGAACTCCTGTGGGTTTTATCTTGATCCAGTGTAGCATAGGGATTTTTTTCTTTTTTTAATAACAGCTGCCAAAAGTATGTCTGTTAAGGTAATTACATTTCAATTTAAATTGGTAATTTGATGGAAAACTTTAAACCAGAATGTAGGACAGGTACAGATACTTCCAATCCTATCCCACAACAATACTTTTTGTCTGTTACCGGTGATTTAATGGCCCAGTTTCATGTTTTCGACTCTCAGAGAGACCTGAGAGTTTCAGGACTCTTTGTAGTTTTACAGGATTTTGTTTTCAATCTATTTTATGCCTTCAAACCTCACCTTGATTTAGTTTCATCCATCTACTGTTTGCTGTTTCATTAACTACCTGTCTTTATGAGATAAAATACATGTAAGCAACAAATTCTTCCAAAACATATTCACTCCCTTTTGGGAGAGCAAGTAGGAGAACCAAAGATATTCTGTCTACCACTTCTCTGTTGTTTTCATTATTTGTTTCGGGTCTGACATAGAAGCCTGGCAGTCGTAACATACTGTAAGGGGAATCATTTTCCTTTGTTTAGAGTGCAGTGTGTACCGTCATTTACATAATAAAATCCTCACAAAAATAACAGATGGTGAAGAGGCACTCATGTTGCCACATGTTGGAAGCATGATACAGTTCCTTGATGAACTCATTTCTCTTACTTTTGCCTACAGATGTCTACCAGCTATTAAACCTTGGGGGTTAGTCAGCTAGTGGAAGGTTTAAAGACAGGCAAAAATCTGTCTGCAGCATTTTTCTGCTTCCAGAAAGAACAAATGTTATACCCTGATAGACATGCACAAGCCATTGAAAATGCTTTCCACTATCATAAAAAGTAATTAATAATAATCTCTATTTTCGACACTCATTGGGCAGAAATTGGTCATTATTCCCTGAAGTCTAAGCTGTTTTCTCTCTTTTTGGAATCCTTTTTGGAGCAGAAGCTGGGGACAGAGAGAGGTATGCTAATGCTGTGTATTAGCAATATCAGTTCTTGGACGCATTACCATTAATTCTATGTGCAAATTAAGTGCTGGAAAACAAACGTCTGTCACTTGGAATAACAGTCATACGGCCTGTGTACAGTGCAATGAAATAAGATCACACTACACTCTCTAATTAAAGTTAAAGGATCTGCTTCTGGTCCCATTTACACTGATTTTACAATCATGTAATCCATGCTATCCTCTCCAGTGGAGCTGCTCTTTAAAAAGAAGCAGTCCCCAGGGTGACACAGAGGGTATTTAGGTGAGTCATCATTTAGTTAAGCCTAAATGTTGTTCCTTAGATGCACGTTTGTATATTGCTTTCAGAGCTGGACTGCTGCCGTTTTAGTGCAGGGGCTGAGGTGGAGAGGACAGGCAAGGCTGTGGGTCTGTTTTATTACTTCTGTTTCGCCTGAAATGTGGCATTTTGTACAGCTGTATGCACAGAGCAAACACTTAAAATTAGCTAGTTCCCTTAGCATCTGCAGAAAAAGAAGACATCACAACTGTTTTCATCATGCTAACACACTTTGCTATTGTGCACAGACCAAACGTTCAGTGAATGCTGAGTAGAATTATATCCAGATCATTTACCTTCCTGCATGCTAGAAATTCGGCCGATGGACTCCAGAAATCTGTTTTCCAGTTCCATAACACATGCTTGTTCATATTTAGCAACGCTACTGATTGAGAGGGCAGTTTCCATTTTATGAGCACCAACACAGTGTTCAAAATAGCAAATATTCCTCCCTCTGGCTCTGCCAACGTGCAGGCAGAGCAAGAGAGGTGGTTTATTGTTGTGGACCTGGTTATGAGCTCCCCTATGAGGAAGCCCTGGGCTCATGCTGCAGTGCCAGTAACAGGAGAGTCCTGTGCCCAGGCTGAGTGAGCACTTGAAGGAACCTCATGAAGGCCAACGCCATGTGGGAAGGGTGGCCCAGGGCTTGGCACTACTAGCTTCAGTTGCAGGTATGGTGGTATTCACCAAGCATCTCAGTACATCAGGGTGACCCTTTGTCTTGTCCGCATTTTTGAAAACTCACATGGCTGGTAGCCCTAAATCACCAACCCTGAAGCTGCTGGGGTTGGTACAAAGCAGAAGTGACATATACAAAACCTTTCTAGAAAACAAACTCTGCTTCTGCAACCTCCTGCTCCCATCCCACCCTCTGTATTTGTCACTGCTCCTCAAAAATGTCTAGACTGTAAATTTCTGTGTTTCATGTCTGTTCCTTTAAAAGCTACAGACGTAGAAAGTCTATCTAATAGAGCTGTTAGTTGGGCATACACAAGAATTCCGCTCTAAAATATTTTAAAAATCTAAGACCCAACTGGCCCCAAAACTGTAAGTTCTGCATAACAAACAAGAAGACACTATGATGGTTTTGAGCTGTCATCCAGACTGTAAAACTGATGTGAATCCTTTTTCAAATGTTTGGTTAGCTCTGATTAAATTGTTTGGGATTTGTATTTTTTTGGTTGTTGGGGTTTTGTTTTGGTTTTGTGTTTTTGCCACGTGACCCTGTCCATAAGGAAAGACTATTCTGAGTTGCCAGATTTTTAGCTAGCACAGTTTAAAGATGAATTGCAGATCTGACTATCCCATAGCATGGAGCCCAGATGACCTGCAGTCCTTAGAATCCAGGAAGAAGATGGTTATTTTTTAACGTCAGTAGCTAACATGGTGGCTGAACTTATCACACACCGTGTTCTGAAATTTGCCTCCTCAAATATTTGTCCTAGAACCTAAAGATTACTTTGGAGAATGTTCTTGTATTCATCCCTTACCACTAGGTCACTGACTGTAGAGTCATCTGCCAAAGAGGGAGACTTTAGCTTCAGGGTTTTCCCCAACATATTACTGGATGCAAAGTTTCACCCAGAAACTCCCACATTAAAAGTGACTTGTTACTTTTTGGATATCTTGGAATAACACATCAGGGTGCTTTGTTTCAAAACCATCATACCCCATAGGAATATCATGCATTAATGCACTAGGATTGACCAGTTAATTTGAAATCACTTGTATCTCATGTCATAACATAAAAAGTAATAGAGCATAGCCAGAGCCACAGTCTTACAAGGTTACATAAAGATACAAGCAGCAAAAGGAAAATAAATGTCTTTCACATACGTCACATCGAGGTCAAACCCAAAAGGCATCTCTCTCTCTTTAGAGATGCTTTACCTGACACTGATGATGTCACCAGGAACTTACTACTCCTTATCTGATTTTCACATCTGCAGGTTATATACACAGAAGGGAATATTTGATATTCCACTGGGGGAATGCCACCGCTTTTTCCACAGTTAGGAAGACAGTGTCCCTTTCTTACCGTTCTCTGACTTCTCTCCTTCACCATTCCCCAAATCAAACAAATCCAGAAACCTGAAGATTTAGAATGGCTGAAAAATGTCATCTGGATGATTTCCTTAGGGAATTTGAAATAGGATTTTTATTATTTTGCTCGTGAGCATCTACATCAGACTGACAATAATAATACATTATTTTAATTTCTGCTTGTTCTGCAATAATTAGAGCTCCATAGATACAGCTATCCATCATAGATTTCAATTGTGACAAATACGGGCCTTAAGCACACTGTTTGTAAGATTACTAATGTTCATCAAACAAACAAAACAAACAAAGTAATTGGCAGAAAAAAAAATCTATTCAAAGCAACAGTAATGAGTCAGCTCTGGACAACAACTGTCAGTTGCTTCAATAAACACTTTGACCTGAAAAGGAGCTGGTTCAAGCAACTGTAAAATTTACCCTCATTCTTACTTCTATTATCCAGAAACACAGTTAATAATACCTTTTTCATGATCTCTTGTATTTCTAGTTCTAGACATCTAGAAAGAATTAATTTTTTTTTTTTTTAAAGAAGGAAACTTTCCCTTAAAAGATTATCTGATTTTATAGAAATCAGCATTAGCAAGTTTACAGTTGGCATTAAAGGCTTCCTCCACTAGCAGAAGGCAGTACATTGTCCTACACTGCATGATCATGGCTGCATTTGTCATATTAACACTCTGCTGCTGAAAAACCCTTTATATTTTAAGCCATGTTTCCATCAGACCTTTTATTATCCTTTTTATTCTTCTTTTGAGATGTTATCTCTCTTAGTGTTGTTTTTTCCCTTTTTCCTTGTTCTTTTTCAGGTCCACAAGCCTGATTTACTACTGAAAGTTTGATTTTTTTTTTTTTTTTTTTTATATTAGCTCCTTTTATGAGTCCTAATACCATCTCTAAGAGACAAATAAAAGCTTCTCATAAGTCTCACTTTTTATGGTTTTACTAACACCTTGAATTCAAATTCAGATTTGTTTTACTTCTAGGTTTAGATACCCACTGTCAAGGACTCCTCACCTTCCACATGTCTCTGACAACACAGAACAATGAAACTCCAATATTTTGTTAAAATCCATTTTTATTTTTTCTTAAGTTTTTATTGCAATTATTTCTCCTAAACCTGAATCTTAATACCTCTAGTACTAGGTAAGGATTTCCCCTGCCTACAAACCTGTATTACTATGCTATGTAATATAGAATAAAACAATTTTAAATGTTAGCTCATTGGAAACACAGCTGCACTGATACGTCTACTGGAATTTCCTTTCTTTTGACACCGAGATATCTTCTGTATTTGTACATAGGTTTTAAAATCCTTCAGTGCCAGTAAAGCATAAATACAAGCATTTCATCCTGGTTTCCTTTTCAATTGGCTTTTTATTCTCCCTTTCTTGCTGTCCAGAAAGATCAGAAAGAGCTGCAAAATGTCCTTTTGCACCCTTCCCAAAGCTCTTATTCTGGAGTAGCTGCAACACCTCCCTGAGGACAGGGAGTAGTCTCAGTTCAGAATAAATTATGGCAATTTCCATGTTTATGTCTAATACTTCTTGTAAGCTAATGCAATTACACAATTACACAAATGCAAGTGTTAGCAGAGTACAAAAACCCAATGTAAATTTGACAGTATTTGGAAATATTAAAGGAAAAAAATATTGCTACCAGTTGACTTATAAACATCTCATTCATCTGCTGGAAGTTTTGGCTCGTTGATTTCTACTGCTGCTCTTTTTATACTAGCTAATAAGCAGCTCTTCAGCTTTTCCCTCCAGTTACAGAGGACTCCAGAGAGATATTTGCTAAAGACACTGGAGAAACAAGACAGTTGGAGGGAAGTGCAAGAACTCTAAAAAACATGAAAAGTTGTTCCTAGTATAGTTCCTTTTTGCTTTGCTTGACTATTACCTATTAGCACTTATATCTGAGTAACAGCAATATCCTAACTAAGTTAAGTGGTTTTCATGCTAACAAATCAGAATGCCTATCATTGTACCTGAAGACCTCATAAAATTAGAAGATAGGCTAACTTTTCTTTTTTCAGTCCTAACGCATTTTGGGTAGATCACATTTTCATAACCTCAAGATCATCACAGCTACTTCATTGCCTACTCTTTTTTTTCTAAGTGTTTTTTATGTATTTTTTGTCTCTGGTTGCTGAGCAATTATGTTAATAGCACCTTCTCCTCTATCAAGTAACTTGCAATTCCCTTTTCAAATCAAAAATTTTCAATCACTAAATGAAACTCGTAAGTCCACACAGCCAGTTTTATGTTTCATAACTTTGATTGTACACAAGATGATGGGGTTCTTGTCCTTTCCTCCAACCCCTTGAAGCAGGGATTTTTCTTCTTTCATTAAAAAAACCAACCCAACCCAGCTGAATAACAAGTAACATATTCACAGAAAGCTTAAAAACAACCAAAAAAATTACATTCCAGCATATGTATTTACAATTCTTCATTGGCATTTTCATCTCAATTAATTCTCTTAATTTACCTGTTTCATATATCTCAAGTCTCCAATGAGACAGCAGAATATGGCTGACTATTTTCCTTGTTAATTAAATTTACTTTGACAATCTCCTGAATGAATAACTTCACTAAGTATGAAGTTATTATTCTTGCCCTTTTAAATCTTGAGAAACACTTAGAGCCACTAATTCCTACCAAC
The DNA here is from genome assembly GCA_009769605.1 of Bucorvus abyssinicus. Classification (NCBI taxonomy): domain Eukaryota; kingdom Metazoa; phylum Chordata; class Aves; order Bucerotiformes; family Bucorvidae; genus Bucorvus; species Bucorvus abyssinicus. The sequence goes on along the minus strand of CM020030.1, from coordinate 12,667,830 downwards.
ATGCTAAAAATTCAGGATGACCACACTGTCAGTGAACCAGGTCATTCAGCTTTCGTTACTCATAACAATAAAACTTGATTATTGCCTTCCTCCAATCCTAACAGTTTCCATTTTCACGGTAGAGAATGGAGAAACTTTTTTTTTTTCTTGTAACACAAGTTCCACAATATTGAATTGGTTAATATGTATGGTACCTTATTATTGAATATCAGCACATCATTACTCTCAGAATGCAAACACCTTCCAAGCAATTTTGAAAACATAGGAGTCTGCACTAACAAGCTGCATACATTCCCAGCTGCATATCTTCCCTTGTTTAAATCAGCAAGATGTGCTAGCCAATGTGCAAATCAGTAAAAGTAGTACTACAAAAAATAGACAAGTATTATCATAGGCAGTAGATAGTTACGGTCTATATGCAACTGTCAAAGTAACAGGATCCAAATTTTTGATATGTGTTTATCCACCTGTGGAGGGGAAAAAAAACCCCTAAAGATTCTCAATTTGAGGTCTGCATCCTTATGCATCTAAATCTTTAAAATCTGGTTCAGACATTTCCTTATCCATAGGCACACAAAATCTCTGCGTAGGTAAGCCACCATCAACGGGGCTGATGTGTTCAGATTCCCTTTGTAATGTGCACACAGAGGTACCTAACTCCTGATGCTCAACGCACGTAGTTCAACAGCTTTCATCCATGCTCTTAATCTTTCCTGTTCAGCTCTGTCTAAAACACAGAAATACCTGAAGCAAAAAGGAAGTCTGTGCTTGACCGCTGCTGAAGCCGTTCTCCCAGGAGATCAGGATCTAACCCTATTTTAGTGAACGCATGCAAAGGAGTAGCTTCAAAATGGGAGCTCAAATAGTTACTGCTGGCAGACACCTTCACACTCTCACAGGCACAGGAGATGAAAATAGATCCAGGGAAGAAAGTGCTTAAGTTTGGATCCTTCCCTCTGCAGCTTTTTGCTAGGCTATAAATTGAATCTAAATTATGAATCAGGAAAAGACTACTCGTATCTTCTCTCCCTCCACAGACAATCACAAAAGACTGGATGAAGTATGAAAATTAAGACAATGGTTGCTAAATGCATACATCTCACAGGAAGCCTTAACACTTAGCAGACTTCTGGCATTGTCACTCCAAATCTAAACAGTTGACTAGAGGAGCTTTATGGCTCTATTCCTGCGTGATTTTTGGCAAGTTGTCTAGAAGTTTTATTGTACAGTAGAGAATTAAACCTTGACATGCAACATTATGGCCTTGCCAGTTAACTATGCCTGTCTGCATATTAAACAGTTACACGCTACTGAAATGCAACTCACTCTCACCTCCCGTTCCCAGCAAAGACAGCAAACACCAACTCAATATGGAAAAAATAATAAGGCTGGTGCCTAAGCCTGAATTATAGCTCACACACAGGTCTATGACAGTGCTAAATCAGCATAAACCTATTTAAACTGTATTTGCTTCAGTGGTAGTAACCCAGACTTGTCCTGACCCTCGACCAACTTGTGTTGAGCGAGGTATGAGGACTCTTATAGTCCAGGTTCCCCGGTACTGCAGGTAGTTCTGCAGCAATTTAACTACATGGAGAGCGAACAATTTCCAGTCAAAAAAATATCTGCACCTTGTCCTTTGAAAGAAGCAAAGTACATATGTAGTGCTAAAACCTACTAAAGTTTTAATTAGGTCTCAATCACACCTTATTTTGATGCCTGCTTTTCAGATATTTACAGATGTTGCACTAATACCTCACCTGACCTGTAAAAACAAACTTAACATTGGAGAGGGAGATTCACCCTTCATTCATGTCCCACTAGCCCAGCCCTGAGAAAAGTATTAAGGGTTTGCATAGGTGGTGTCAAAGGGAAAGTCCAAAGGAGTACAAGTGCTGATCTGGGCTTCCAGTAAGTGAACATCTGTAGGAGTTCGGCTGCTTGCACAGCCTGCAACAACCCTGAGGGCTGCAACAGGTTCAGACCCTGTCAACATTACTACCTCCATGCGTCCATCCTCTTCCTCACTTATCCTCTGAGACAATAGGTTGGGACAGTACCACACACACATTTAGCCATGCTAACTCTTTGTGTCTCATGACCCCTTTCCACCAGTTGAATTCCCAGGTTCAAACAGCCATCACTCATGCATTGGACTAACCTTACTGCGATTACGTTAAAAGAATTGGAAGAGGTATTGGGCTGTTCCTATACACCTAAAATACTAATCATCAGCTCAGTCTAATAATAACCCTAATCATTTTTGCACAGACACATGATGGTAGAAAACAAAACATCATTCTCTTTCCAGGAACCCTCTAATCGTACAAGAAAATTGAGGTAAGAAAATGAGGTTACAAAAAACCTGACAGAGCTTTGCCCCACTGTGCCGCAGAGAGACATGACCTATCAAATAAGGCACCAGTCTAGGCCATAGGAGACTGTTTCTTTTTCCAGCTGTGTTAGAGCTCTAATACATATTGTGCATTGACTTTCTCCACCTTGAAAGAGATTTTAGTTTTCTCTGTTTTATCCTGTAAAACACTAAGTTCTACAGACACAAGAGGTAGATATTATTATGTTTCATAACTTTATCTCGAGTATCTGAGAATGTATTCTTCCATGCCAGTGGCACTGCTATTTGGTTGTTTATCATGCACATTTCCATCATCCAATAACAGATGTACTTTCTGGATAGTCTTCAAGATTGTTTTACGGAGCACTTGAGACTATTTTGTTTTAATTTTATTTCTTTTGTTGCTTATTTTCTTAAGCATTTATCCTCAAGGAGTTGGCTGAGTTATGACCATTAAAAAATTATACTGCAATATGTAGTTTCTGTTTTCTATTTAAGCTAACTTTTGCACAAATAAATCTCAAAGGATTGAATAGACTTTCTCCACTTTTCTGATTCTTTCCCCTTGAATGCTGCTTTCTGTCTGGGCAGCGTTCTTCTCCTTTGTAGGAGCCAAATGTTGCTTGAAATATGGATTATATTTGCCTTGCTCCTAGAATTAAGAGCATAGTGATTTCCTTACCTTCCTGTTTGTCCAAATTCTGTCATCAGGTTTACATAAACAAGGCAGGTAGTCTTTCTTGAGACCAAGGAGATGATGACAGACCACAATGAAAGTTGCAGAAAATATGACCTGTTCCAAAAACCCAGTGAATTTCTCTAGTCTCCATTCCAGAGGGGCCCAGAATGCTAAAATAAACTTAATCTATCAAAAGCATGGTTAATCCAGGTCATGGCCATGATTTCCATTCCCACCTCCCATACTTTACTGTTATTAAAGCCACAACATTTCAGAAATTACATATTTTTACATTTTAAAATTTACTCAGACTTTAGAAGGCTGTGGAAAAGTTTAAACTAATCACAATTAGCAAAGAAAGTCTGTGATCATCTGCAGCAAAAAGATTGCAAAAGGATTGCAAAAGGATTGCTTCAAAACAGTATCATAAAGTCACTACAGCAGAGACTTTCAAAGCTGTGCTGGAGTTGCAACTATGCAGCTCCCATTACATTTTATAGGGGCTGTATATCTCTGTTACCTAAGTTGCCCTGAAAAACCTCAGTCTGCATGTCTAATGCCAATAACATAACACTTTGAATTTATTGCTAATTTGGACTCACTCTGCCCACTAAAGATTTCTCAAGTTCTAAGAATCTGGATTAGCTTCAAATACCAATCTTAAAAAAAAAAAATAAAATTCACTCCCAGGAAGAGGGTTAAAATCTGATGTACTCTGACATATTTGGTCTACAAACAGTTTTTATTCAGTTGCAAGCAGGCTAGCAGTCAGCCTGAGAATATTTAGGTAAACCCAAGAAGAAATACTGGCAAAGAAACAAAGAGATCTAACCTGTTCCTATTAATCACAATTATTTCTGACACATAGACTCAACCTAAAAAAATTTGAGAAGCTCTAAAGATATAATTATCTACAATTCTCCCTGCGTAAAACAGTAATTTTAAAGAATATGGATCCATTAAGAAAAAACAATATTACATCCCCCCAAGTTTTACATGTACAAATGGAGGACAATTGCTTACCTCTCTGAACCTCAGTCCTGGTACTTAATTATTTCAGCTAAATTGCATTTTTAGGGGTAACTTTCAGGTAACAGAGACGCTCTCCTTTACTTTTATTATTCCACCCGAGGGTTTAAATTGCCACAAAAGCTAGCCAAAAATGAAAAAAAAAAAGGTCAACCTTTCCTGTAAGGCCCAGTAAAAATTACCCACAGCCCCCAATACAAATAGCAAATCACACCACCGCCAATACAAATAGCAAGACACATCACCTAATAATAACATCTAGTTAGGTCTTGGCTGATCATTGCTCACAGAGGTGAGGATACATACGGGCACCATGATGTATTGTTATACAACCCTGCACAAAGCCCCTAACTGACTTGAATATGAACCTCTACATCAATGGTCATCAATTATTTGTTAGTATGTATGCCTCATAAAATAATGAGTGAAAGCTTTAATGCCGAGCAGAACACCTATTAATAATTTAACTCTTAGAATGCTGGCAGGTCCTAAACCTGTTGTTCAAAACAATGCATATTTTCTATAGGAGATCAGGTACAAAATTAATTTTCAGGATTTATGCACTGGTGTCAGCCATCCTTGCTGTATTATAAAAGGACAGAATCAGGACAAAACTTTTAAAAGTTACAAAATTAGTTAACTCTCTTGATTTAAGTAACTACAAAAGTTACAAAATCAGTTAACTGTTATGATTTATGTAACTAGTTGCTTAAATATTTTATAACTGGTACTCCTGATAATGCAGGAAAGAGGATTTTTCACTGTAATTTCAAAGATATACTCAGATTGCACCAACATACTCCAGACTAAAAACCTCACAGAATATAATAAGAAAGTCTACACATGCAGGTTTATTTTCTGATCTGTTGAATTAATGACCAATACGTACAAAGAGCTCTTAAATCTTCACATCAAGAACAACCTTCCATGACTGTGAAAGCAGAGAACATGCACACAAGACTTCTCTCATTCAAAACATTCAAACGTAAGTTCATGGGAAAAAAAAATATCAGTGAGTGACGGTTTAGCAGTGGCTCCCTGCCACTATTTGTAACAAACCCTCTAACAAGTTCACACTTTTCTTCACCTTCAGGACTACACATACTTTTTCCCTGAAGCCACATCTGCATGGGAGAGAATTCAAAGCTTCATTTATCGCATACTCTGATCCATATATCCATCTGCAGGTTCCCAATGACCAAAGTGAGTCCCGGAACAGAACTGGCTAGAATATGAGCTAATAAGCCTGTTGACTTGATTGCCTGGATCCACCACTGAAACTAGCTATCAGAAGCAAAGAGGAAACAGCAACCCATGAAAAGGCAGTGAAACAGTGGCAAAAGCCAAGGGCTGGGTGAGTGAAGTGTGGAAGCAGCATTAGGGGAAGAACTGTATACTAAGAGAAGGATTTGGCACCTTGAAATGAAAATATCTCAAAAAATACGGGAGACTCTGTATTGATTACTTCCAATTAATTCTAACAGGCTTTCCCTAGCCTCATTTTTTCTATGTAAGAATACAGCATTTTGTAATTTTATAGCAAAAATTATATTAACTGATATTTTTAGACATTCACTGCACAGTTCTTAATTCTGCGTAATGTAAGCCTGCCTCTGTGTACGTACAGACAAGAGCATCAGTATTAAACGTGACATGTCAAACACTATATAAAACATACGTGTAAAAATTCTCATCTTTCTTCCTCATTCACCTTCCTTTTCCCTGTCAGCCATCATCTTCTGCCTCTCTTCCCTTTTTGGAAGTCTTCGTCTCCTGTTTCGCTTCCCTAGCTTTTGTCAGTCTGTTCTTTTGTCAGCCTCTTCTCTTCCCTCCCTCTCCCAAGCCTTTTATTCACTCTTACTCTCCTCTTTTGCTTTTCAAATCTGCTTTTGGCTAAAGTGTTCTCAACACTATTTGAATAAATACAAGCTGAATGGATACCACAGGCACCAGCTACTTCTATTGTGCTGCAGTAAACACCGCTTCGCTTTTTCATTGCTGCTGCCTGGAACAATGTATTGTGCTCAGATTATACCCACTTCATATATATATTGTTTCAGTTAATAGAAAGCAATTTTGTATTGATCGTAGAAGCAAAGAATAGAAAAGCACAGAGGAAAGAGGAGAAAAAATGTAAAATCAATCTAAGAGAGTAGAGAATAAAAAATTAAAATGGTCTGGCCTCATAACAGTACACACTGAGTGCATACATGAAGTAGAAGCTTATAATTTTAACAGCTCAGACGTAGAAAGAATGGGGGAAAGACTGTTATTCCATGTATGCTAAAGGCTAAATTTCTTTATGAACTCACCTCCTATTTCATCAGTTACATTAAGGAACAGTCCTAGTATCCTGATACAAGCCACCATTTCCCCAAAGCTTCTCTTCTCTCAGTCTTCCTCCTTGACTGGACTCAGCACCTGACAGAAAGGAAGAGGATGATGAGGAGGAGAAAGCACAAGAGAGGGACAAGCACAGCAGTGTTGCTGTTGGTCTCTACAGAGTGGCAGGAGCTTCACAGAAATGGCTTTTTCCGGGCACAGATGAAGTTAAGACAATCCAGGCCTTAAAATATGAAAGCAATATTTAAAATAATTAGCAAAATGTTCTGCTAACAAAATTCCCAAATGTGGGAAGGAAGCATTTTAGCTCCAATCAGTCTGTTATCAATTATGGGAATATTAACTCTATGAATACTGAACCCATCCAGAGGATAACTTCTTCACTGAAATCAAACCTTACTGGAAAAAAAAAAAAGCAAAAGATACACAGGCCTCTGCTAATACACATATGGAAGAAGTGTTGATAAATAGAAAGAGATGAGAACAAAAAAGAAGAAATGCAAATGAATTTAATGTAAGTAATTGATTTGGAAATATAGGGTATGTTTATCATTGCAAATATTCTTTGCTTGTACTGTACAGCAGCAGCAGAATGAACTCTTCTTGTTGATGGTGATGGCTTGGCTTTAGCCTGGGTGCTGCACTAGCAATGAATTTTATCTGCAAATTTTCTTTCTTCATTATTTTAAGGGTTGCTGTAGATAATGTTATTTTTATGTTAACGTTCTTACTCATTCCCTCTGCCTAAAAATTCATTTCCTTTAATCTACTCTTAAGAGAATTGGGCAGAAAATTTTCCTCTCCATATAAAGAGATAGGGGAAAGGTCCCTTCCCCTCTTAAACTACCCTTAGAGTTGTTATATATAGAGGAGGAAGTCGAGAACAATGACAAAAGAAAATAATGAGGAAGATAAAGATACAGTCTTTGCTCATTCAAAGCTACTCCAAGAATCATAAACCATAAGCAAATTCTAACCTGCACTGAAGCTAATTGTTACTTTGCCCATCTTCTGCTGTTTTTTCTCTTCCAAACACATGCTTATTCAAGTCATGAATACTTACACAAGATAGTATTATTTACCTCACTTCATCGAGTGTGATCTTTCTTGTGCTCATGGAGTGCTTCCCAATATAGTTTCCTTTGGACCAAGTGTTAGAGGCATGTACCATAAAAGCTAACTTGACATGTTGTCTCCTGGTGGTGTTGCAAACCCAAACTTTGTTGCTTTCTTTATTAGGGCAATATGTTATTAATATTATTATTGCGATCTATGATTTATTCTTGGCATCACTGTTAAGGCCTCCCCCCCAACTCCAGTATGACCATAGCGAATTATAGCCATAAATATTGGCAGCCTAAAAGAAATGAAATCATAGTGTTGACTCAGGCTCTAGGACAAAATTGTCTCCTGTGTCACCTGTTTGTTTGCCCCAGTTGAAACCTACTATGTAAGCAGCACTAATCATGATCCTTGCAGTAGACATCAGATGAGGAGAATGGCCTTGGAAATTAAATTATTTTCACATTCTTGCAGTCTGTGTAGTCGCCTGTATAAAGACAGAAACAGAGCTCACCATCCTGATGAGATGAGGAGTCCTATTTGCGTTTTTCGTAGTTGTACTGCAACGGCAGCACTCGATCACCTCCAAGATGAAGGCACACATATTTGTCATTTCTTCCAAATGGTGGTCTCCTACCCAACAACAGGAATTCTTCTTATATTGGCTTCAAAACACATAACCCTCATGTTGCAATAATAAAGTCCACCTCTCGTGTGTTCCTCCACTCCTCAGGATTAACCAGGTCTTCCAGTATGAAATCTTTGCTCTCCTGTATACTGTCAATGCCATGTCATGAACAGTTCTCACTAGCTTGCTCCTTATGTGAAAAGTATTAATGAAATAGTAAGTAAGAAAAACATCAGGAGTGATTCTAAGGAAACTTCATCTATAACCTTCTTTGGCTCCATGACCAAACCTTTTGCCAATTTGTTATTGAACTCAGATTTCTGCTACTTATCCCCATCTTCTTCAATACAGCTAATTTCCCGTGTGGTGCTATTTCAAATTCATTACAGAATTTCCCACATATTAAAACCAAATATTTTTCTTGCCTACAAAATCATTTACTTAAAATCTTCATTAATGAAAACATCACATTATCTGGTGTGATCTTGCTTTAATAAACACATACAGTGTTATATCACGTATTTTGTTTGCAGTGATATTTCAGTTAGTGTTTCAATAAAAACTCATTAGATTGACACAAATTACTGAGGCAGATTAAGAATTTGATGGGTGAACTTGAACGAAATAACTTCAAATCTTTTGGCCTCCCATCTTAAACCAGGAATGATAATACAGTTTCTCTAAGAGGTGTGGTGAAAACCACCTGTAAGAACTACGTAATGGTGACTATATTGTTGGTTCTTCTTCATGTTGCATATTCTTCTAAGCCCAGTATTCTTAGTGGGTAGCACAGTCAAATTACGAATGCAGTAGTACCATTTAAGTAGTGAAATCTAAATAGTTAAAAGACTAAACATTCAGCCTTATAACTATTATAGTTAATATTTTCACCCGGGAAGCACTTTGCAAAGCATCCCAAAAACAGTGCTCCATAATCACTACTTGTGTGAGAAAAGGCAACAGGTGGATTCAATAGAAACCAAGGAGATGCCCATTGTTGAACAGTGGCGACCAAACCCTAACTTCTGTGCAGTTCTTACTGCACTGCATCAGAGAAGAGTTTTGAGTATGGATGACATGAAGGACATATGTGAAAGGGGCCTTATGTGACAGCACTAAAACACGACACAGCAGCCTGGAGAGGGCATCCTGATTCTTCACTGGAAAAGCAAGTTTACAGAATCAACTGGAATCTGGTCTGGCTCTCTTTCTGCAAGGAGCAGATGCTTCATAAACGAGACTCCCAATCTAGTTTCCTCAGGTGTTTCCACTGGCAACAGCTGTACTTCTGAAAAGCAGAGACATTCCTTCCCACACCATCTTCTCCCAAAAGAGGTTTCCTGACCCCCAGGTCTCATAACCTCTATCTTGAGAATTGGTTAAAGTCAGGCTTATATGGGCTTTCAAAGCATGTCCACAGGAGATGAAAGAAACTAGCTGGTGCCAACACAGCTCAATAGCAGTATGTATGTGATGCAGAGACTCCCAGTCCACAATGCCACAGGTGGGAGAGGTGCTATTTTGAAGTGACTTAAAAGAGGAAGGCCAGGAGCTGCTCCTGGGACAAGAAAGGAAAAGCAATTTCATATTCTACTGGGACAAGAGTCCAAAGGAGTAAAGCAAGACAACATGTTGAGGGTGGGGTGGTGCTGTGGAAAGGCAGAATATGGCAATAAGTTACATAGTTGTTTGGGGAATCAGGAAGAGCAGAGTGAGGGGAAAAAAGTATAAGAAAGAAAGTTAATGGATTTTTTTTTTTTTTAAGGGCAAACTTCTTTCTGCACTGAAGGAATTGTGTTGCCGGTATCAGAGTTGCAATAGCAGCCTTGCTTTTTCCCTTGCTTTGAAAGTTGCGTGCCAGCAATGCAGCGGCGTTCTATGCTCACTTCTGTGCGGTGCAAGCAAGTACATCAGGTAAGATATGTTTTTGAAGCAACCAGTCTTTCTGAAGGCTTGCCTGTTTTTGCTTAGACTGCTAACTTCTAAGGTGCACAAACTACAAAAGCAAACCTTAAGACAAGTCATATCACTAAGGCAAAATGAAAAGTCCATCTTGTATTATATGGAAATAATTATTTTTGTAATTTTTCTTCGTTATTAATGGAAAGCCAGCATAACTTTAGCTAACACTTCAAAGAAAAAAATCTCAATGAGAATACTGCCAAAATACTGTTCAATGGTCATATTAGCAAATGCTCATCAGATCTTCAAAGGTGTAATTAAATACATGGCTTTTAAATGGTTAATGCCATTTTGAACTTAGACACTGGTGAATCTTTACATTTTGTTAGAGAGCAAATTTCCAGTTCATTTGAACCAGACACTGTAGGTCAATTTTTACTTTCTATTGGTAAAAGTTTCATAATGAGATGAAGAATAAGTTTTTAACAATAAGAAGATGATAATCATATCAAACAGCATTATTACACTTCTCAAAATTTGTTAAAAGATGTTTGAGAAGAGATGATAACAGCAAAATTGGTTTTACACAGTAAGACAAGAAATGCAAATTTCTAGAAGGAATCTTTAGACTTTAACATGAAGGAAGAAAAAAAATTTTAGAATACACCCAGAATTTTAAATCTCTCTCTTTCTCTTTTTTTTTTTTTTTAATAATGTCAACAGTTTCTAGGATTCCTGCAATTTGGCTAAACCCGCAAGGTGATTTAAACTAAAATGTAGTTATTTCTCTTCTTTATCCACAAAGAAATTCCATTAACCTTGAGTTTGCAATGTCAAAACAGTGATGGTGAAATCTGCAGATTATATTGCTCTTTGCACTTCCAAAAACATTTAGTAAAAATATGGCTGAAAGCAATCTGCAGAAAGTGTAGGGGTAGCTAATGGAAAATAATATGACAGATCAACACAAGGATTTTAAAAGAGAGCCCATTTGTCTGCCAACATCATTGTCACAGTTACTTTTCTTTTTTAATAAATTCTAGAAAATAAAAAGTAAGAGGTGCTAAACTTCAGTCAGAAGAATGCTGTACTTTGAAATTAGGCCATAAATATGATTTAATATAGGATCACCTTACCCTTTAATACAAATGTTTTAAACCTTATTTTATTCTCCACATGAATTATACATCTGCAGATCATATCATTTATAAATGATGTGGCCTTTAAGGAATTTGACAATGGAGTGATCTAAGATCAAGGGGAAGTTCTCCAGAATGCTTTTAGGAATAAACATCAATCTGACATTATAATTTTTTAGGCATTTTGAAGTGAAGTATCAATTTTATCAGATAATTGTCTGCTGGAGGTCAGTGTATGTCAGTTTCCAATCATTTTCTATTACAGATATAATACAGAGAAGGTATAGATGTACTGGAACACATTTTCCTGGCGTAGCTATAACTAAGCAGTCCTTCAGGCTTCAGGAAGATAGCATAGGTAAAACAAAGATGTTTAAGCTGCTCTGCTAAGCCAGCCAAGATGCATGACTCGCACAAAAGCTTTAAGTCTCCTGTTACGGAACTGTCCTAGCAGGGATAAGTTAGTGAAAAAACCTTAAAGTAATGATGGCCAATATTCAGTGCCATCTCAGAAACACTGTAGTTTTCAGCGTAATCATACAAAAACCTTAATTTACCAGAAATCACAGAATAACATAGATAAAGCTTGTTTAAATTTATTTCATCTTTGCTGTGCCCTTTACTTCTGCTATGGAGCCTCTTCTTTCTTTTTTATGAATTTTATTCTAGATCTTTATGTTGTCCCTTATTTCAGAATCAAATTTGATCTGTTTAACCATAAAGCGATGGGAATGAATTCTTACCCTAGTTTATGAATGTAAACAAGAAAAAATAACTGCAGTTACCTGATTAGTTACTATTTCCTGCCCTTAAACTTTCCATAAACTACTTTTCAGCTCTCACAGTTGCAAATTATTTTTTCCAAAGCACCACATGAAAAACAAGAACATTGCAGGTAACCAAAATGCGTTCAAAGGTTTCTCTTGATCTACATCAGTGTGATCATGGTGAGAATCTGCCCCATAACATCTGGTCATTTTTACAAGGGTAAAAGACATGCATAGAAATGCTTTGTTAGGTGAGATAAAGTAGAATGTTATGTTATGCAATTATTTTAGTGTTTTGTTGTTGTTGTTTGATTGATTTTCTTCTCAAGATTACTGGAAAATTGTATGATCTGCAAGGGGAGACAAATTCAGACTTCCTAGGATCTGGCACTGATCTCTGAAGATACAGTCTGTTAACCTCTTTCTAAGACCACCTGATATTAAGTGCTCTGGATCCTATAGAAAGTACCAGGCAAAAATTTAAATACAGGTTTTTGACTTGTAAAGCAGATCAGGAGGATGGATACTGCGCCTGTCACAGTGTCTGTGAGCACGTATGTGGCTTTGGACACCCACGTCACTTCTTTGAGCGTGCTTCTCTTGTCTGTCTGGCTTTGTGGTGGCCACCTTGGAGATTCTGCTCTTTTTAGGCTCTAAGCACTGGTGGAGTGTGCAAGAAGAGCTATAATCCAGGTAATAATAAATACATTCACTCTCTCATCACGTTGCACTAGAAGAGCAATGCTTCAGGGGATTCAGTTGGGAACCTGGTAAGCTCCAGGAAGTTCCACCCGTGAATGTGCCCAAACGGAAATACTTGTCAGCTGTAGCCCCACAGGGCTCGTTGTAAGATAAAGAGCTAAGAATTAGCTTTCAGAGACTAAGAAAAATTGGCTTAGAAGCTTCTGCCTATGTAATTCTTTGGTGATTTATGTTTTTCTAAGAAAGAAAAGTTCTCACTGAATAACTTATGTATTTAAACATTGCAAGAGAAGGCAAAGGAATAACACTCTCAAAACAAAACAAAACCCCAAACAAAACACCAAACCTCATGTAAAGTTTTAATTGTTGGGGGGGGGTTTTGTCTTTTATTTTTACTCTGAATAAACCAATTGCCTAAAATCGTCAGATAGTAGCATTACACATGTCATCTCATGCTGCAGTTTTGACTGGGTTTCATAGGTTGAGACAGAGGCTTCCCTGCCTTACCTGCCATCCAGGCTGCCACTGCCTCCCTCCACATCAAGGAAGTAAGTGTACGTCCAACACAGGCTTTTGGAGCTCTGCGCAACATCTGAGAAAGATTCTCTAGCCTCAGGTGCAGACGACAGCAGATTAGGTCCTTTCTGGCTATGACAAATTTTAATTCTGGTATGGCCATCCTGAAGTGCAAGCAGATTGTCATTCATAGGACATGCCCCTTCCACTGCAGGTTGGCTTCCCCATGCCACAGTGGTGGCAGAGGTTCCAAGGCATGGAGAAGCCTGCTTTAGCTTTTCACAGCCTCTTAATCCTCAATGATAATAGAGACATTACAGCAGAAAAAAGCAAGTAATTTTGCCTCAAAAAGCACAATATCCAGAGGGTTAGTCTGGTATAAGACAAACCGTATTTTGTCCTGTTGGCTGTTTTTTCTTGCAGGGTGCTAGCTATTCATCCTGTAGAGCCTAAAGTGCACTGGAAACACATTAATGAATCAGGCCTTGTGTTACAGTTAGAGATGAGATATTGCCCCCATTTCACAGTTGGAAAAATAAGTGCACACAGAGTGCAAATGACTTTCTCAGTTGCAGAACATGCATAACTGTGGCAGAGCTGGAAATGTTTATAGACTATCCTTCTGCTTGAACCACCATCCTACATCCCTTCCCAGGACTAATTCTATTCTCATGAGTGGCAAAAAACAGGCAGAAGTTCCTGAGAACAGACACGTCTAAAAAAGACTTTGGCACAGATTAAAAATGGACTTCAAGCTTTAAAAAGACAGTCTGGGGCTCTGGAGATGCGCAATGGGTTTTTAAGCTTCATTTTTAGTTTTTGTGGTTATGCAGCAAGATTTTAAGTAGTCAATCAGCCCAGTCCATCTGGCTGTTCCTGCTGGTGATGATAGCAGTGGCCTCTGCTTATACATGCTGTGCTCATCAACAAAATTCTGCAGCTGACATGCAGCATACTTGGTTTTTGTTCCAGTTGGGCTTTGATCTACAGCTTTCAAAGATGAGCAGTTCCTTCTAAGATATTTGCAAACCTTGTCAGAGTCTGATTGCAGCATGACATTGACATTAGGCTGATTATTACTTTTCTGAGGAAGCACTGTTCCTGTAAACACACTGGCTTTTCTCTTACTACCTAGTGAGTTAAATATTAGCACACAGTACTGTGACAGCAGCTCCATGGCAAAGTCCCAGTAATACTGCTGAAACAGAAAAGAACTCAATTTTCCTCTAAATGCTGAAAATTTGCCAACAAATTTCAGGACAGTGTTGCTGTCTATCTCAGCTTAAAAAAACCTGCCTAACTACACCTACTCCAACTCGGACTTATTCAGTATACTTCAGTAGGTACAGAAAGTCTATTTCACCTAAATAATGTATTCATTATACAGTAGTGTTGTAGGTGAAAAGGAAATAAAGAAGGGGAATAATCTCTTTGGAAATGACAAAACATTACTTTTCTTCAATTTTTTTCTTTTTCTTTCTTCACTTTTCTCTGTTTCAACTTCCAACCCACAGCTTTTTTATCCTTTGACGATGAAAAAAACCAATCCCAGACTTTCAATCTGAAACTACTAGATTAAGGTAACGAGATAACCTTGTGAAAGAGCATATGCATGTCGTCTTAACAGAAAGTCATGTCACGCTCAGAGCAAATGCCCCATTCCACTACATTGTTCAGCAACTCCTTGGGAACTTTGAGCAACCAAAATGCATCTGAATGAAAACAAGTAAGGTTCAGTCTCTGCTCTCGTCCCCAAGATCTTAGATACTACTGTAAAATTGCTGGTCTTTGGAGAAACACAAAGTCACTATAAATAATAATAGTAATAATAATAAAAAGATAAATGGGCGCTCTATAGATAACCACAGACCCTATTGAAACTTGTGCTCTCTACTAGTGGCTTTAATCCATATAGAGGTTACCCTGACTCAAGTGAAGGCAAGAGACTGGAGGGGACCTAGACATCCTCAATATCTCATCACATTTTGGCAGTTTTGCAATTTTCTGCCAAGCACAGTGGAAATGTTAAATGGTAAAGGAACCAAAGTCCTATGGGTATCTGACAAGGGAGCCTCTGGGAGAACTGCTCTCCTGCACCAGAACAGCTGAGCCAACAGAGAGAGGATGTATCTTCACTGAAGCACTTTGTCACGATCCTCTGTTTATTTTAGCATCATCAAATTTTCCAGTAAAACCTTTGGGGAGATATTCTACCTTTGCTGCATGCATGTAGCTTCCATTAACTTCAGGATAAGTATGTATTGGGACCGCAAAAAAGACTCCATAATTGAAAGCATTCTTCCATGTTATTAGTCCTAAAAACTTAATGGTATTTAAGAAATAAACCAAATACCCAACAGAATGAGCAGAAACTATATAAAACAGTAGTATTTCACTCAGTTCTCAAAGTTAAAAGAATAACATAGACATTCTGGTCTATTGCAACCACTGTTTGCTAATTATAGTGATAATAAAGGAAAAGAGGAATTACCGACGAGGAAGGGTAGAATAAAAGAACCAGAAACCAAAGAAAAAAGAAAAACTCATTACTTCTACCCTTATTCAAATAATATTATGAAACATTGATTAAATGAAAAGGGAAGAAAGGTCTCAGGGCATATACCGTTACACACAGGAATAAGCAGAAGCATACTCTCAGAGAGTCTTGACAGACCCCAGGGTACATATCGTTCTCTGCTTCTTTAACTCTCCCAAAATCCGCTGGTGTCAGAAAGGAATTAGCATGATGGTTTGTACCCTTTCAAGAGGATTCATGAACTGGATCTGGACGGTGTACACAAGATTAAATAAGAGAAGACCAGTGTTCTTTACTAGACTGTTTAATTAATCTATCAAATGTATTTTCACTTCTGCACCTAGATCTAACTGACACTTGGGGCACCACAAGCATAGACTCTACGTGCTATGTACATTTCCTAAGCAGTTTCAGTTTCCCTCCCTCTCCAAATGACTTTCCCACTTGCCACTTTAATGGTTGCACACTTCAACAAAATGAGCTTATGCCACTAGCCTGCAGTGCCTTAGTTCCCAGTCGTCTCCTTTCCCTAAGCAAAATAAACTAAGTGCCTAAAAAAGCTGAGCTTGCTTTTTAAAAGTTATTTTTATTTCTTTTAATTTATTCATTCTTGCTGATGATGCTTGGAGTAAACTGTAGCTTAAAAGTCTCACCATTGACTTATTTGTGTCCTGATGGTTTTGCGAGACAATCCAGCAGTAACTAGGACATGAAATGAAACATATTCAAGCCGTACGCTTACCTTTAAAGGTTGACTTGCTGCATCACTCCCTCTCCACCTTTCTACTTTCTCTGCAGTGTCATTCTTTACCCAGTTGTCAGTGCCTTATGCAAACAACTCTGATCATCTTTCACACTCTTGCTTCTGATAAATATCCCTGCATTGAGAGGAACCAGACAATATCTATTCATTAACCATGCTCACCCCCATGGTGCCTCTTAAATCCTTCCAAGATCTCTGTCCCACAGAACAGAAGGAATCAGCTAAAGGTCTGTTAAATTTGGGTCTAAAGAGCAGCATTTGCTTTTACCTGTTCTTCAGTAGAAACACACAGAGCATCTCTTCTGAGGAACTGGTGCTGCATCATGATACACAAAGAAATCTTTATTTTCTCAAATAAAATTACTCACTAGAAGAAGGAAAACTTGGTGTGGTACTTTTTAAATTACTATTTATTTTAATTTGGAAAATAAGAACATGTTAGCATCTACCACATTTCAGGAATAAGGCTCCAAAACAGACATACCTTTCAAAATCGCTTTCAGTACAAGCATTAACCTGTATGCAAATCCATTTTGCCCCATAGCTACCCTCCTGACAAGAGACCACCATCAGAATAGTCCCTGCAAACTATAATTTGGCTTTGAAAATAGAAAGGGAGAAGAAAGCAGTGCTGAAGTTTTTATATATTTTCATAGATTTCTTCAATCTGTTGCTCCTCTTGACAGATTATTATCCAAAATATTTCAAGAAAAGCACACAAAATAAAATGTTTGTAGTTGTTTCAGGTAACTCCAAATTTCTATGAGAGGACAACTTGAAATAATTGGGAACATTTTATACATCGTATGTTATCTGATAACATGCTAAGTTTGAATATGAAAATGGTAATTTTCATATTAGGAGAGGGAGTAGAAAGAAGTCACGATACACCCTAACAATTCATTGTAACTGAAAGACCGCTTCTATCTGCAGCAGTCATCTGCAGTAGTAACTATAAAAATCTTCATCTTTCTTTCTTTAGCCTAATTAGTAGTATTACAATATTCTGCAGCTTTAATATCATAGTGAATTAGTGCAAGGTCTACAGCAACAGGAAAGATTTTAATGGCAACTGCTGAGCATAATATGAAACAAAAGGAACAGAGAGGCAAAAAAGAAACAGACCTGGTGCTGATCTTGCAGCTGTACAAACCTCCCCATAAACTTCACACCGCTCTAGAGACACGTTTGAAATCAAAACCTTTTGGTATTATCTCATTTGGTCACTTTTGGAGGATTAATAAGCCCTTCCTAAGCAGTCAAGTGTCATCAGCCCTATAAAATGATGCATGTCCCTGAGACCTTGTTGAAGAGGTGCAAAGTACTTGCAGCTCCTGCACAGCTCCATGGACCTGTTCTGCAACTTATTGTCAGACCTTGCTTGCACTTTTCTGCTTATAGCAAAATTCTTCTGTGCTTTTACAATCTCACTCTCAGATAAAAAAATTACAAGGGCCAGTCCCTCTCTTATTTCTTTCAATTTTGGGTAAATAATCACATTACTTGTTACCAAAACCTTGTTGCCAAATGAAGGAAAGAAAGATCTGTTAAGTCTTTCCTCTGACTTCAGTGGGCTTTGAATCAGATTTATAAATGCATGAAAGAAATAAACCCACTGAAAAAGCTTTTTAATTCTTTTTTTAATCAATAACTAATTTAAAACAAGGTGATGTTATCATGCAAAATAGAATATAATTGCCCTGATAAATGAACGAAGAGCCACAAATATTAATAGTAGAGGCAAAAATGTAAAGGGAGTTACTATATCTGCACTACCATTTTGTGAACTACCATTAGCTGCTATTGTTATCTGGAAGGATCAGTGCAGATAACACGAGAGGTACAACATGTCCCAAGTTAGCTGTCAATTGTAAATAATACATTTTTTTATGTTGTTATTACTTGTTTCCTTAGGCATTCATACACCGTTATCCTCAGCTGGATTTAAAACAAAACAAACCCAAAACCAACCCACAACAAAAGAAATAATTCAACAGCTAAAAATTCTCAGACCTCTTAAAACAACAACGACAACATCCATTAATACAAGTGACACTTCCTTTAAAATCTCTCTCCCGTAAATTGTCATGTCAAGTACCTATATCCCAAGTCCTCTTCAGGAGAGTTTAAACCTAAGTCAGTTCAAACTCCGTGTTTTTTTGCTCTGGGACTCTTAAATAAATAAAATCCTTTGTGCTGAGATATACTGCAAGAAAAACAAAGCAGCCCCTCTATGCATCCACAAAATGCAGTTCTACAATCAAAATAAGCTGCCAGCAGTGATGTAAAGCGCAACAAGAATAATGATGTTTGACTGAGAGCTGGTTAGCATCTTATTTAAACGTAATGTAACAGTGATGTTGTGGGATAAAAGAGCTCAAAGTTTTACATTATGTTCCAGAAATTACATTAGAGAGTAGCTACAGTTGCACAAAGACCAGCTGAAATCCTCAGAAGTAGCGTACTCTAGGCAACTGCACGTGGAAACCGTGCTCAATAGTCAGGGATGCCCAGACAGATCAGAGAGAGAAAGGGATGAATGTGCTTCGCTGCTGCTAGTCTTTCTAAAGTCTGGGTGAGGATCCTGTGCAAATCTTCAGAGCAGAACAAATAATTCAATTGGTGAAGCTTTACAATAAGCAGCAAATCATTATTGCTTTACTCAGCATTTGTTTTTAAAACAACATGCTGCATTCTTTTGGGATTCATGTGATGGTTACGCTTACATGTGCAGGAACTCTATCGCCCTTTAGCATAATAAAAGAGGGAAAAGCGTAGGAAAGGAGAAAAAAAAAATGTCAGATGTCCCCAAATGAATCCCTGCTGTGCCTACACACATAAGTCATCTTAATGAAAAAATGTTCAATAAGTTATGTTACTGAATTAAAGCCAGGTGAAGTTTGTAATGAGTCAGGATAATTATGGCAGAATTCCTCTGAGCTGAAGGCCTTGGCAGCTGCTGGCTCATGTGACACAGCAGCTGCTACAGTCCCACAGAACAAGTAGACTGATGCTTTGTCTTTGACTTTCTACTCTCTTCCAAACCTTATTTCTATTAAGGAACCTCCCCAGGCAGCTTTCCCTTTTTTATTATTAGTTTTAATTATACTGTCCAGTGTAAATTCATGACTTGTCAACAGGAAAACCAATTAGCACGTAAAATTCAGGCCTACAAGTATTTTTACTTATATATGAGTTCTTGCCTGAGTAAACCCCACAACAATATGGGGCCACCCCTTAAAAGACAGACAGGTGTGTATTTATGTGACCTGTCTTGCAACAACACAGCAGCCGACAAAACCAGAAGCTCTTCCGAAAGGTGTCATCCCGACGCTTTGCCGGAGTTGTCCCCCCAGTGATGGGACAAGACTGTCAACAGGCAAGGCAAGAGCAGGAGAGAGCACATAGACATGGAGAACAAAACCTATCAGGGTCACAAATAGGACAGCGGCAGAATTATGCTCTGGTCCAGGATTTCTGCTTTCAAGACATCACCCTACTAATAAGGCAGGTCAATATTCACTCCACAAATAACAGCATCACCTTCCAGACAAGGCAGATACATACATGGTTCAAGCACACTTTCCTGATTCTCTCTGTCACGTGTAGCTGCAGACAAGACTACTTTAAACAGTTTTTTCAGAGAGCTTTTAATTGTTAATACTGGTGCTGTTTTCCTTATCTCTCTTTCCGTAAAAACTCCTTCAACAAGCAACTGGTGCATGATCAAGAAGACAAAAATGCATAAATAGAAATATCTGTGAAAATATATTAGAAATATTCAGCATTTAATGAACTGTGAAAAACAGAGCAAAAAACGTAGTCCACAATTTTGATTTCTTGACTTTTCCACAGCCTTATGGCAAGTGAACAGGGTTAACTGCCTATCAGATGGTAAAGACCAATAACGATATTTTGTAACCAGGAAGGGTGGGAGGCTGCCAGTACATTTCAAGAAGAGGGGAGAAATGTTGGAGGTAGTGGGTTCGTACCTGTTGATGTGTATACATAACCCTGCATTGCAAAGAAGCTAGGTACTAAACAATTATTTTAGCAATAGCAGGTAAAGTGAACAAGAAAAATAAAACAGATTATGCCAGAAGACTTTAAAGACATGGTTTCCAATGCCTTTTTCTTTCTCATGGTACAACCCTGTATCAAGTGGCTGCTGAGAATCCTGCTTTAGAACCCTTGACAAGAACAGCAACAAAATTCTCTTTAGTTTAACAAAACTGGGATATTGCCATTCTGCCAGTGAAGTAGTTATGCTTCAGTTCTTTTGGAGGATTTTGTTTGCAGGACGTTGGTTTTTTTCATTTTTTGTTCTTTTTCTTTTTTTCCTCTCTCTGTTGGGGAGTTGTGAACTTGCAAGTGAAAACAGAAATATCAAATGGAAATCTTGCAGAAATAGTGCACAGAACACCACTTCAGGAGGAAGATGAATCTCTATCTTTAGAGGTTTTCAAAACCCAGTTGAACACTGTCCTGAGAATCCTGCTTTAGGTGACCCTGCACTGAGCAAGGAGGTTGGCCTAGGCGATGTCCAGAGGTGCCTTCCCGCCACAGCCATTCTGCGGTTATGTGAAGATGAAGGGAACATCCAAACTGGGAAGAGAATCATTTAAAGACAAACTATTTTGACCTAATAAAAAGACAGATTTTATTTAAACCCATTATATTATCTCATAACACTTCTTTATTTCTTTAAATCAAAACTCTTAATTTCTGTAATCTTTGTGTGTGTGTGTCTCCCTTTTCTAGCCAGATCATCTCTCTCTTATGATTTGGAAATTGCTAACATACTTACAGCTCAATTTCAGCTTCTTAAAAATCTTAATGTAAAATTACCAACATGGTATTAGAGAATTATTTGCTCTTAGGTATGGACATTTTGTTGGTTCTTCAGAAACGTGCATTTTCTCAAGGTAAGACATAGGCACCCTTGAATGCCATGCTAGCTAAAATTACAATGGCAGTTTCATCTATGATCTAGAAGGTAATTCTACGTGACCTTTAATGACACATTTCTGAGTAATCATCTCAAAGTCGTGAGAGTTTTTCTGATTAAAATTCAGTATGCTGAGCTTAACAGATCCTGAAAACCTAAACAGGCATATTTACTACCTGTTTGGAAGGTATACAGGGCATAGGGATGTCTGTTGATATTTGCAGAACCGATATGGAACACCATGGGCTAGAGCAGAGCATCTGCGTGACTGAAGAGATGCGCTGCCCTTAAACAGCAAGATGGGACTTCAAACGCTTTCTTACAAGGGTGAAACATCTTACACAGTGCATACAGGCCCTATCTTTCCAAACCAGCCAATGGCCAACGTGCATGCTGTTTTTCTGATGCATCAGAGTTTTTCTCAACAACAAAAAGGAGCCTTGTGACATTGTTACTGTCCATTTGTGTTTTAACAACAGTACTGTGAATTAGAAGCAACCGTAATGCCGCAACTCAAAGCCACTTTTAATCTCTGTATCTCCTGAAGGGAATTTATTTCAGGGGATGTGGATCATATAGCAGAAATATTAAGTTTTAACAATTAATAGCACTAATTAAAGTTTCAAAACACTTTAGACAGTGTGAACAAAAAATTGCTGTAGATCCTTGACAGAGTGGTTGCATAAATTCTTGAAATGACACTTGATCTGCAAATTCTGCACTGATTTAACCTATCACTTTGGAAATACCTTTGATTCCTGACTTTTCTTTCAGAATTTCTAATCTCAGCAGTTTTCCAGAATGCATGTTCAAACATACCAAGAAATCACACTGAAATCTCTGTTAACCGAACTTCATTATGGATTCATATATATGATTTAATGTGGGCGTGTGTGTATGCAAACTTGATTCTCTACTTCCAGAAAGCAACATGGGAAAAGACATTGCAACTGCAGTGAGAGAACAGCACACCGCAGGAAATCAGATAAACCTCAGCTAAAATGTGCAATATTAGAACAAAACTCTGAAGTTTCTACTCTGAATTTACAGAAGTTACAGATTTAAAGATCTGTGGCAAATATTTTTAATGTCCAAAGGATTATAAAAATCCTCAATAAAAATTCATTTTACACAGGTCTAAACATTTGTTTCTGCCAATCACTCTATACATGTTTTTGTTGACAAGTTCAGTGGCTCAAAATCAAGATTATTTTTAGATTATTCTTCAAAGATAATGTTGAAGCAACACAAGGCAGTAAGTACCTAACTTACTGTCAGAAGTGTTATGATGGTAGAAGAATGAAAGAATGAAAGGTCAAAATTTCTTGTACTTGATATTTTTTACTAATGAAGCAGCTCAAGAATATGAAATTAGATCCTTAGAGGACATCTTTAGCATCAATTTTATTCTTACTTATACATACAAAACTCAGAGGCTTTTAGACTAGTTTTTGGACAAAATGAGCTGAATTCAGGGTTAAGATTGAAAAACTGCAGTGGGATCTATTTGAGCTCTAGGGGTAAAAAAAAAAAAGGAAATAGCAATTAACAAAACTGGTAGAACAGGATTTCTGAAAAATGTGTCCCATTTTTTACTGAAAGTTTTTAAAATTAAGAATTTTGTTCCATGAGGAATATGTAAAAACTTTAATGTGTAGAAAAAATACGTATCATCTTTGTCACATATTTTCTTTCTTCCAAGAAACAACTAATTACAAAAAGAACATTTTGTAGATCCAGTAAGTAAAAACTTGAGCTGATAATATTGCTTGTATTTATGAAATTCTGATTAAAATATTTTTCTTTGATTCCCTGAAATAATAGATTTTTTAAAAAGTAAACTCTTATGATACTTGTATTTCTCACTATGAGCTGCTTCGAAATATCACATAGAATTTTCATGTATTTTTTGCTAGATGTGGATATAGAAAAACAAGGTACCGAGAAATATATTATTTTTTGCACACCTAAAAAATTTTCAGACTTCAGAATCAAAGTGTAAGGATGTGAGATGAATGCTGAATGACATATTAAGCTTTGTTTCATAAGACCACCAAACGAGGTAAGTCTAATCCATTTCTAAGTGACAGTAGCGGTCTGATTTACCTCTGATCTTTATGCCCAGTAATTCAACTTATTGGTATGTTTCTGAGGTAACGTGCAGTGGGAGATGCTAATGTTGAAGATGTGCAAAGAGGGGCTCCTGGGAACTTCTGATCACATGAGATCCCAGGCCTGCCTGAGATTAGTGCAAGTAAGGAATGAAGACAACCAACTCTGCACAACTTTTTAATGCTGTCTTGATCTTCACTGTTTTCCTCAGAAGTGATATATTGCAGAAAATTGAGGTAACATGATGACATTTCCCTCCAACCCTGACACTTTTGGTTATAATAGGTAAGAAAAGGATTCAGAGCAAGATAATGCAAAGAGAAAACTTACCTGGTTAAAAATAGAAGTGATGGAAAAAAGTTGACATTTTTATCCACTGGGTTTGCTCTGTGGTGATGCCGACCATTTTGCAAAGACCAGGATTTTGTATTGGGATTGAGAGGGGGAGTAAACCAATGCCAAAATATCTAACCTAGCCTTTAGCTCCCTTTTCCCCAGACAACACACCTGCTGCACTTTCTCCTAAACTTTTCATTGCTTGAAGGTTCCTCATGAAACTTTTGCCACAAGACTGGGAACAATTAGCATCCCTGTGATGGTTATATTCTAGCTTTGATACATGCCCTTTATTTCCATCCGTCTCACTGCTCCAAGCCCCTCAGCTTTCTCACTAAACTGCTGATTCATGTCACAGTGTGCATTTAGTTAAAGACTGCCTTTTACAAATGGGCAGGAAACTGCCTGTGCAGAGATGTTGCTCTGTACATCTAGAATCATAGAATCACAGAATCATTTGGTTGGAAGACATCTTTAAGATCATCGAGTCCAACTATTCACCTTGCATTGCCAGGGTCCCTAAACCATGTCCCTCAGTGCCACATCTAAACATCTTTTAAACATTTCCAGGGTTGGGGACTCCACCACTTCCCTGGGCAGACTGTTCCAATGCTTCACAACCCTCTGTGTAAAGAAATTTTTCCTGATATCTAACCTAGATCTCCCCTGATGCAACTTCAGGCCATTTCCTCTCGTCCTGTCACTTGTCACATGGGAGAAGAGACCAGCCCCATCTCTCTACAACCTCCTTTCAGGTAGTGGTAGAGAGCAATAAGGTCTCCCCTCAGCCTCCTTTTCTCCAGGCTAAACACCACCAGTTCCCTCAGCCAGTCCTTATAAGACTTGCTCTCTAGACCCTTCACCAGTTTCGTTGCCCTTTTCTGGACATGCTCCAGCACCTCATTGTCCTTCTTGTAGTGAGGGACCCAAAACTGGACACAGTATTCAAGGTGTGGCCTCACCAGTGCCGAGTACAGGGGGACAATCGCTTCCCTACTGCTGCTGGCCACACTATTGCTGATACAAGCCAGGATGCCGTTGGCCTTCTTGGCCACCTGCACACACTGATGGCTCATATTCAATCAGCTTTTGACCAACATCCTCAGGTCCTTTTCCGCCGGGCAGCTTTCCAGCCACTCTTCCCCAAGGTTGTAGCTCTGCAGGGAGTTGTTGTGACCCAAGTGCAGGACCTGGCATTGGCCTTATTGAACTCCATACAATTGGCCTCAGCCCATCGATCCAGCCTGTCCAGATCCCTCTGTAAGGCCTCCTGACTTTCAAGCAGATTGACACACCCACCCAACTTGGTGCCATCTGCAAACTTAGTGAGGGTGCACTCAATCCTCATGTCCAAATAATTGTTAAAGGTGTTTAAAAGGATGTTAACGGGATACCCTATTTCACATGAAAACACTTTTGAAGCTGGAGCCAACAATACTTAATCATATGTCCAGACATAAACCCAGACAACCACGTCCTTTCAGCACTTTTGGTCATATGGTCAGCCTGGTTTCTGCCAATTCTATGGCAAGGATTTATTTTTTCAGAGCTCCAGAAGCTTTCTGCCTTTCTGATTAGAGCCATAATTACCCAGGGACCCTAATGATTTACAGAACAACAGCCTATGCTCATGCTGGGCTGAAACTGCTACGGGCCAGGCACTCACACTTTTAGCGAAGTGTTTTGCTGCCTGACATGGGCATTTGAAAAGCCACCGGAATCCGTGTGACTGGCCAATACAGCCAAGTCAAGTTTATTTACTTTTTGCAGAAGACCAAGCTTACATATATATATCTAAGATATACATGCATCTGCATCTTGTATTTTGGAACCTTAATTCTCTCTAAACTCGCTCAAGGTTTTTCACCTTTTGTCCCCAGCATGGAAACTTCAAATGCATAATGAAGTGGGAATCACTGAGAAGTAATTGCAAGACAAGTAGCACTTTAAATTTTCGAAAAAGCTTGTTTCCACCACTGCAGCATTTTCTGCCTGCCTCCCTGCCTTCCCAGTGATGACAGTGCACTTTCATTGCCTTCAGGGTCCCTTTTGTCATTTACGTTCAGAACTCACTAGGAGATGTAAGCAACCAGGCATGTCATTGATCTCTGCCAGACAACGGAGGTGGTGACTCAGCGTCGGCACTGAAATGTTGCCTTAAAGATAAGCAATTAACCTGATTAACTACCCAAATTATCTTCAGGTAATTCTGAGCTCCTAGCATATGCTCCATACACTTCTCTGGATGTTAGCTGCTGCATCTCCGTGATGCAATCATATTTCTCTGTCCGGCAACAGCTATGTATGTAGACTGTTAGATGGATAATCGTAGATAAAAGCAATGATGAACAAAACTGCATTTCCCCCTGTTTTGGTATTCCGTGACATTCCCATCTCAGCAGACTGTGTCTGGCAGTCTCACAATGAAGCACTGCATGTGTCAGGGAGATGGATTATATCTGCAGTGTCTGAATTTCAACCTCGACTATATGAGCTTCTGCTTAACCTTACCTCAGGGATCTTGAATTCTGTGTCATTGAATTGGAACAGCAAGTATATATATTTTTATGTGCCCTTATTATGCCACATCACAAACATTTAATAGTGTGAGATAACAAAATGAAAGAAAACCCTATCCTTTATACATGTTTGGAAAATTGTATGTTTACGTTTTATTCTGAACAAGGAAGATCGAAGTGCTGCAAGAACAGTGATGCTTGCATTTTTGGGGTGGTTTGTTTTAGGTTTTGGGAATACAAAAAAAATTGATCTATCATTAATTCCTTTCCAGTGTCTTTATGCAGATCACATAGAGGTGAGAAACGACTGGATTAGTATAGCCCCCTTCACTAACTGAGGTATGAGCACTGATGATGCGAAAATGATATGAAATAAATTGGTTAATTTCATCTCCTTCTGCCCAGTTAAAAACATTGGTACTGCAGCTCACAGCTTAGCTGATATTTATGTCTGGTATGCATTAAAAAGAAACAATGAAATGGCTGGAAAATTTCAGTCACTGATATCAGTGTGATGTAGACAAAAATCACACCAACTGGAGCTGCATACTAATTTTTCCATGAAAAATTGCTAAATTTGGACCTTCACTGTTATAAATTCAGGCCTGGCCAGGAACAGAAAAAGATACTGAAAGTTCATGGTTTCTTATTTTGCAATTTCTGAAGACAGTCTTATATGAGAAATATCTTTGTCCATTTGAGGTTAATTTGGTCCTTTTGAGTTATGACCTAGATTTATCTTACAGGAATTTAAAGACTATAATACAAGTACAATACCTTGAGTACGGCAATGAATGCAGACAAAATGAAAAACTTAATTAAGTATGATAGCACTAATCTCCAGTTGGATATTTCCTACTGTTTGCAGTATTGGGCATTGGACTTATTTCAGAATAGAAATATCAAGCTGAAATATTTACATTTAAGTTAGGTTTAGCACTAGTTTCTCTTCTTTAAAATCTCCTAATTAACTAGACTTATTCCACCAGTAGCTTTTAAAAACTGCTATGTGACTTTTCCTATAATGACCTATTTGGAGCACTTTTGTTTGTTTTTTGTTTGGTTTTTTTTTTTTTTGAAATTCAGGTCACTACAATATACTGAAAATGTTGAATTAGCACAATGGATTTAAAAACTGTTTAATTTATCTTGGTACTTGCACTTTAAGGGCTGAAATTTTTAAAAATAAGTGAAGATAAGTCCCTGGTTCTATCACAGTTGTTCCCTTCCACAGTCCTGAACCACAGAAAACAATATTAAGGAAAATGTTAATACTGCAGCAGACTGTGAATAGAGTACTATACGTGTATCTCTCTGCATATTCATTGTATGCTAATATATTCCTATATCAGAAGAAATTATTAGAAAGATAATTACATACACTTGTAAGTGATTTATTATCAGAGATGTAGTATATAAAATATCTCAGTATTTATCCTTAAGCATTGTTTGCAAATGTTTATTCATCCTGTATCACCACATTCAAAAATAGAGAATTCAGTCAGTGCAATAAAGAAACAGTCTTAATGATTTGCAGAAAGAGCTTCAGGCTCTAAACTGTACTTTCCGGCTCATCTCAACTGAGAGAGAAACCAGGAGCTTTCTCACACTCAACACAACTGTTTCATTGATCAGCTTATTTTGTACTTCAAAACCACTATAATGTTTTCGTTTACTAAACATCCTTATTTCTGTGGGTGCTGCATGCTCACCAATCCATAACTACATACAGTAATATTGCACAACCCACAGTATTCCTCATGACTGCAAATCCTGCATAGCTCAGAAAGCAATAACTAGCATGACTAGTAGGACTAATAACTAGAGTCAAAAGTCTTTGGTGACCTAATTTTAGAGGAAGCTTAAGCAGTAGAGACAACTTGATACATCTGAAGATCAGTGACAGACTCATACTGTCACTGAGATTATTTTTGGCTGCCCCTGTCCTCTGAATGGTATGAAAAGTTTCTTCTACAGGTCATTCCAAGCCTGACCTTATTGCCTCGGGGTGTACACTGCATTAGTAGTTTACAGAGTTACACCTGTTAACAGTGAAAACACTGTTGATATTCTTTGATTTCACTATGGCTCCCAAAGGCATTTAATACTATCCGGTGCTTCTGGACCCACCAGTATTAATAATGACTGCCTTTGGGAACTAGCATCAATAGCTTTCTAGAGTCATGTTACTGTAATAGTGGTAGGTGCAGGACAATGACCAGCTTTTGGTAACCATTGGCTTTTCCTTTCTGCTAGGATTGATGTGATGAGGAAATAGATGTTATTACCTGTAGTTAAAATCCATGAGTTTGAAGTTATGAATTGCACAATGACAGTGTGAATTCAGACCAAGTTCACAAAAACTATTTAAAAAGCAATGCCTCATACAAGAAAAATAAAATAATTTAAAAAAGCTTTGAAGTTTTAGTTTGCTCAGCTATGGATTTTCTCCTTTACTACCCAAACTAAAACTTTCTCTTGATGCAATTACAAACAATTTAACAGTCTCCATTGCATTTGTTTTCTATTCTCATGCTTTGTTTCTCTCTGGATGAATACAATGCACTGTTGTCTCTTTCTTAATCTCTTAACTGTTTAATGTGGAATATTTTCTGCTGAAAACAGAAAAACAGTACTGAAAACATCACCTAATAAAACATCCTACTTAATTACATAGTGACTTTTTTGAATTAAAAACCAGTGAATGTTGCTATATATTTGGTCTTCAAGGAAACAAATTACATCAAATGGTTAATTCAAGCAGATAGAAGTGTTGGGCATCAATCCTTTAAGTTTGAATCAACATTAAAGTTTTAGCTGGTATTTCTGGGGGTAGTTAATCCATGTAATTAAGTTCATGTCCTGTGTTCTAACCAAGTTCAATTCTTATAGTTTTTAATACATATCAATAACAACATGTAATAACACTTAATAATCCTATAACATATGATTCGGGTTTTTATGGATACTAGTAATTCAAAAGCTAAATTTTATGATGGTGTTTCATGGAACTGAAGACAAACTTATTTCAGGAGGACTTTGTAGCATTCAGACCAGACAAGCACTCCAATGCCCATGAGTACCTCTGACCAACTTTTCTCAACCTCTGTGTCATCATTCCCAAAATACGTTATAAAGCTCTGAAAACAGGCAAAGGGTGCTATTATATGAAAAAAACCAACATGTCTTTTCACAATACCCAAAAAGTTTTGCAATTAACCTCTGAACAGATAGATGTTCAGGTCTGAACATCTCCAAGGATGGATATTCCATAACCCCACTTGGAGAAGGCCCTGATCAACCTGCTATAAGCTGGCTCTACATTTAACAGAGGGTTCCCTCCAATCTAAATTATTTTATAAAAGATCGAAATGCACACTTATCTTAATACTTGTAGTACATAGGCGTTTCCCACAATCTGTCCTTGGAAAATGGGGAGCATGGTTCCTCTGGCACATCAGCCAGATACAGCGAACTCTACCACCAATCCATAGAAGTATTGCCGACTACACAGTAGACAAGAAAGCTGAATAACGTAAGTCAGCTATGTGGATGTATTTTGAGGAGATTGTTGACATCATAGCAAAAAAAGAAAAATTAATTGTTAAAGCAGGGCATCCTTTTCCTTGACAAACTGATTACAAGTATCACAAGTGACAAGTGACTAGTAATTATGAGAACATCATAAACCTCTTTGGGACGTTAAGCAAGACTGATTAGCAAAGGCATTCCAGCAAGTGAAATACCAACACAAGAAAAGGAGAAATTAAGGAAGTTACTCAAATGCTATCTACTATTAGTTCACTAAATCTCCGTATCCGTGATGACAGATGATCCAGATATGCCCTAAGTTCAACACAAGCAATTTCTAGTGTGCTTTTGTTTCACTAGAACAAAAAAGTAGGTTAGCAAAATCCGAGCACTAGCAGATCATATTGACTATTTCAGGTGCAGACACAGGAGATTTTTGCATGCATAAACATGCCATTCCCTTCCTTCTTCTCCTCAATCATTTAGAATACATAGAGTTGTTCATGCACACACCTACTCCACAGCAACAATACATCTGTAGAAGATTGAAACTAGCCTAAACAGTCTAAGTAGCATAAATTCAGTGTAATTCTTCATTATTTGAATGTAAATAGGAAGAAAAAAGTTGCAGTCAGAATGCTAAAACAGAGGTAACGTTCCGTCCTCAAGACTATTATTTCATCATAGGATCTGATTTTATTCTTTTCCTTCAAATCGATGCCAGAAATAACATCTCAATGCCTTCAGTAAAAGCTTTTGTTTTTTTCATCTAGAATTTCTTCCTGAACTTTGTCACTTACAGAAAGGAAAGTGCATTATAAACAATGCTTGACAGGTGGTCTGGAGGCATCTCTGTAGTTTCAATTTTTCACAAAAGCATGATTTAGATTTAAAAAGAGGACACAACTGAAACCAGAAAATAGCCAGCCAGCTTCACCTATGGAAAACATTATCTGTATTAGGTTGTTAAGTCTTTGGAAGACTACTAATCATCATTAGGACATGTTAGTATTCACCCATGATTTCTCTCTTGGAGAAATCAATCAGCTACTATAATTGTCCTGCGGATCTAGCAGCTTGGCTAGAAAAGATAGCTGCTGGACAAGTTATATCAACTGTTCCACCACCTGGGAACTAGGAAGGAAATTGCTGTCAAGATGGAAGCTTTACATCTTCCCTTCATAAGTGAGCTGAGAACACACTTCCACAGTTAGTCTATGGGAAGTGTCAATCTAGCCATTAAAAGAAATAGAATGAAACAAAAAGCGGATTCTGGTTTAAGTAAAGATGTAAACAAGTGAAACACAAGTGAAAACATAGTAAGTGAATCATAAGTGAAACAAGTGAAATACCTTTGTGCCATTAAGTTCTTGGCTTACTGAACTTACTGTCTTAGGAATGGTAACTGATTATCAGACAGCTTTAGCAAAAGAGTAGAAGATTAACATCCATCACTCAAATGGGTTTGACTTTGTTCCTACTGGTTTAACCCTTTTGACAAATTCTCAATTCTACACTAGAAACTCCAGTAAACTAACTGCGTATGCATAAAAGAATAAGGGGAAGGAACAACTCCCTTTCTAATTCTGACATCTCCAGTTAAGTCTGTACAGAAACCCTTCGGTGTTTTAACTGAAGAAGGTGTGGCTGCATAGCTCAAGATACACTCTTATATTCAGAAAGCGGGGAGTCTCTTAACTGTTAATGTGAGTGCATACATTAAGATGAAAACAAATGAAAATAAAGCAAAAAGTTATTTAAAAAGATCCTAAAAATTGGGAACTCCATCTCCTATACAATCTAGTTCAAGAAGGCTTAGAGCAACAAACTATTAACAAGACTTCACTCTGCTGAAGCAGAGTAGACTTCATCTCCCATTGAGGCTTTGAACTGCACTCATTTCTCCCGCTACTGCTTGCATACTGTGTAAGCAAGATTAAAAGGTTTCCTTTGCCTATTCTTACTGCATTTGCAAGGAATGCGGTGCCATTCTAGTGCAGCGTAACTCTTGAAATGCTAAACGAGTATCTCACTCTGAGCCAACCTCTGTCCTTAGCAACAGTTTATCACTACATTTTATTATTTTAATGAGAGATGGAAATAGCAGGAATGTTTGGCAATGTTGTAATAGCACAGCTACATTGCTCATTCAAATGAAACTGTATTAGGTACAAAGAGTTCATTAAAATAACATTTGTGGCAGACTTAACCTTAGAAACAGGGTAATTCAAAGCCAAAATGGAGTTTTAACTCTTCACTTGTACCTGCACACTGCAACTATCACATCCCATGGTAAACAGAGCATATGATTTCCAAGAACTAGATAGTTTGGTCAGCAAAGACTTAACCTCAGTTTCTTTCCATTAGTATGTTAAACCTCACTAAGAAATGTTATTTACTAAGGTATTTTTAAGTTTCCTTTGTACCACATCTTGATCAAAGCCATGAGTCCAGGGAAAACCTCAGCCAATCTGTGTAACAGATTTTTTTTCCAAAGCCATCCCTAAGACAGATGTTCATTTTCAAGAGAAGATTGAACAGGCTTTATGAAAGGTGATATTTTTGTTTAGTTTAGTAACAACAAAAAACCAAAAAAGATACACGGAAGAAAAATGAGACATAGAGGAACTCATACACAAATAGACTCAGTAAAACTCAGACTTACCAGCTCATTTTAGAGATGGGGAAAGAAGGGGTAGTTCTCTTTTTCTGTCTGCATGAATATGTCTCAGTTTCATTCAAATCAGCCCCATGAATGCCTTTCCCTAGTTATTTATGTGAACCAAAGGGCTAAAACTATCTTGACTGCCTGAATCAGGGTTTGACAAGAGTAACACCTATAGTAGTTCTGCCATAATGCTCATCTCTGTAGTGCTTGTTCAACTGCCAATAATACTCTGAGCAACATGATACAAACCTGTCCCATTCTTCACTCTCTGGAGACAGTAGTATATATTAGAGTATGCAGGAAAGAGTGCAGGGGGTCCTTGGAGATATATAAATATATGTATATATATTTAAAACACTTATTCATTTATATTTATAGTACGTAGAGCACAGTCAAATAAGCACACTTTATACTTGAAAACAAAGTGGGGAGGGGAGGTTTGTGATCTCTTGGGGGTTTACAGAGATGTTGTATAGGTTTGGACCAACCCTCTAGGAAGTTCTTGCTCTACCTGTACTGACCCATCAGATATGAAGTGCGTGTTCATGCATAGGTATTTGACTGACTAATTAAAACTGGTTCACTCGCTTTCACTTCTTATTTTTCCTTTGCAATATTAGCAGGAAGAATGGTGTCCCTTGGGATCCCTAGGGTTATAGAACAGATTTCTAGATATTTCTGCTGAATGCATTCAAAATGCATTAACAATATATATATTGACTTCACATTTCAGTCAACATCAAAATTTATTGACCCTTGAGGTAAATATTAATCTCAACCTTGACTCAATCAATATTTACCACTTGGTTCAATACATCTTGATCATCTCAAGATAATTCAATATGTACTTAATATGCAAGAAAAGTTTATTACACTGTTACATGGGGTTTATATACTGCTCTTTCTATTTTACTTTAGGAGATAAAAGTTCTAAGTGGTATTTTGATAAATAATGTTATCTTGTTTTAGCTGATACTCTTTATGATAATTAAATATGCATAATGAGTTCACAGACCTTCATAGCAAGCTTGGGGAATGTAGAGCTCAGCACCAGTAAGTTTTGCTTAGTAATGAATTCAACAAAATGCCAAGGACAAAGTACACAACTGCCATCTCAAAAAAAAAAAAAAAAAAAAAAAAAAAAAAGAAAGCAGTTTTAAAGACTAGAACTTTTTGCATTCACAAATTTGAAATAGAGGAATTGTTGTACTAACGTTTCAGACATCTAGTAATTAAAAAAAGAAAGAGTGTCATATAGTTACACAAACCTGTACAACATACTCCCAGAAAGAAAAAAGATAGGTGGAAAAATGCAAGCCAATAGTTTTTCAACCATTCTCAGAAAACAGATCAGAAAAACCTCTGTTCACTACCTCCACACTGCAACTGTTAAAGACAAACCCACTATTACTGGATCTGTACACATTATTAGGCTCTGAAAAGCAGACAGGGTCTGCTGTGGACTGAAGAACCATATGTCCACGATTCTTGTACCTCCCATGGGTTTAACTAGTGAAGTTAGAATAGCAAATGTGGATTTAGTTAAAACAAGATATCCCAAATTCAGTACTTGCTCACTTTAGAGTCTAAAAGCTAATAACAGATGCCACACGTAAGCAGGTATCCTTCTGCAGGAAGCTGTATGAACAGTCTCCCTGCCCAAAATGTTCCTGTTATCCATTTAAACAGGGTACACAAAACATGAGTGAAAACTAATGTTATTTACTGAGGCCAAGAGAAAGGCTGTCCTGACAACTCAGCAGAAAGACAGTCACCCTCTCACCTCACCCTGATCACATACTCCACATGTTCGGTGTGAATCCCTGACACCTTACAGGGCTCTTCATACCCCACTCTCCTGCTGGCTCCCACTTGGTCAGAAGTAAAGTCAAGGCACAACACAAGGAAGCAACAGGTGACACGGACCAGGTTTGTCAATAGACCAAGACTGTTCAAAGCTCTATGCCATTTATTCTGTTAGAGAACTCGTTTTCTGGAGAAAACCCACAGAACAAAACCCCAAAAGTTAGATTTCCCAGGTGTGTTGTTGAAAGCTAGACTTCAGACAGATTTTGTTTTATGAAAAAGTAGAATGAAACATTCATCCCTACACACGCCCCAGCAAAGTTTTTATATGTTGAAAAAGCAACTGTCCCACGCTTTCTGAAAAATTGTTTCTAAACTTGAATTGGGATACTCAATTAGTGTTTCTCATGGAACGTAATAGCAGAGCAAGGATGATACATTTTACCATTAAAAACCCCTCTTTCTTAGGTTTTGTTCCAAGAATGCAAAAATCAGTCTGAGTTTTGCAGTCTGCGTTATTTCCTTAACATGAAGAGGTAATTCATAAGAAAGTAACAAACCACCTACCTGGATGTCCTTAGTACTGTGTCCAAAACAAAAACAATTCCAAGGAATAGAAATTAATAGAAATTAAACACAGTGCTCTCTGCTATCAGAGCACAGAGATAAAATTAAATGTTTTCAAACTACAGTATTTGAAGATTTTGTAGCTCTGACTACACAGCTAATGAATATATTAACCGTACAATTCACAGGCAAACTGATGTCAAAAATAGTAGACAATGCAGCTCATGTCCAGCCTTTCACCCACCAGTAACCCCAAGTCATTCTCTGCTGGGCTGCTCTCAATCCATTCATCCCCCACCCGGTGTTGACATTGAGGATTGTCCCTGCCCAGGTGCAGGACCTTACACTTGGCCTTGTTGAACCTCACCATGTTCACAAGGGCCCAGTTCTCAGATCCCTTTAAATGGTATCCAGTCTGTCAGGTGTGTCAACTGAACCACTCAGCTTGGTGTCAACTGCAAATTTGCTGCAAATTTTGCTGCAAAATCTGCAAATTTTCCTTTCAGCTTCAAAATGTATTCAACTTACTTTGCAAAAGCAAGAATGATAAGCACACAATTGGCAAAACATCTGAGAAGTTCACTTGAAAATTCAAAAAGAAATAAATCTGCTTATTTCAATGAAGACATCAGGGAGAATCTCCTTCTGCTCCTCAGTATAACACTTCCCACATGCCTCACAGGAGGCTATCATCTGCTTTGCAAGTGAGGGATACTACCTGATGCTGTAGATGGAGAAAAGCTGACAGCCTGATACTAGATCAGCCAGCTGTGGCTGCTGTAACTAATGACATGCATGCTAGATACAATGGTTCTAGGTTTCTCAGTAACAGCAAGGGAAAAAACCCGGACTAATTCCTTGGAGCAGAGCATGAACTGTCAGATTAGGAAGGTCTACTTAAGTGTCGTATAAAGGTAGCATTTCCCACTACCAAGCAGAGTGGCGGGGTCTGGCCCTGAATCATTAATAAGGTTTATTTGTTCATTTGCTTCCTCCAAATTTCAAATCATCAATCTCCCAGCAAAGGCAAGAAAAATTGAAAGGTCGACAAGATTTGCCAGGGAATGACGGGATCACCTCAGATACATCTCATTTCTTTCTTTTCCCAACCCACTTTTCCACTGTTGCTTTAAATCTTTAAATCTGACAGAGCAACATCAAACTGCTGCAGGACACTCCAAGCAGGCACAGTATTTTCAAAAGTAAAGCTCTTTATAATGTACCAGAGGTCAGTGATGCTGCCAGTGAATCGTTATCAATAATTGCTACCAGAGAAATCAGATGGACCTACCCTCAGAGCATCTAACATGCAGTGCAAATTGCCCTACTTAAAGATAATAATTGTGCTCTCTTAAAAAGAAAAAAAACCAAAACGCAAAAACAAACAAAAGAACAAAAAACAAACCCCCAAAAACCCAAATCTAAAAATGACAGGATAAAGACACAGATTTTCTGATCAAATGTTGGAAAACTTTTCTGTTTTAATCTAACAATCCAGCAGGGTATCTTTGTTGATGATGGTATATCAGTCTTGCGGTACTTACTTACAATACAAGAATAGTTAAGTCACCAAAAACTGTGTCATTTTAGCCTTTTGCTTTAAGATTATTTTGCCACATGATTGGGGTTAAATCAAGTCAGTGGGTGACCTCTGTAGAGAGAATACAGTAAATATGATAAGCAACCATTACTATTAGTTACATCATCTATATTATTATAGAGCTATGGAGTCCAAATGAATCAAGACTTGGACTTCTAAGAGGGTGTCCCAGTAAAGGGTGATACTAGATTTAAAACAAACTTGCACTGTTCAGGAATATTTGACGTTCAGTTTCTAACTGTTCAGAAAAGAAACAATTCCTGAAGGTGTAATGGTTCTAAGTGATTACAGAAGACCACAAAGAGGCAATTCATCTGATCATTTACTGAGTACATGAGATGTAGGAGTTAAGAATTTCTCTGCAAATGTGTAGGTAGAGGAGTTTGGAATTTGAAGGGGCGGGGAAGCAGGTGTTTGTTATTGAAAAACAGTATTTCTCCACTTAACTACTGGAAGTTGAAACTACTGGAAGACCCAGATTTAACCATTCCTTAAAGTAATCCGTTCATTCAAAGCAGCATTCATGGGAAATAAACAACAGGTTTCAGAAATACTAATTTCTGTATTTTGGCTTCCCCTCGGTTTCAGTGAAATAAATGAAAAGCAAAAAGCATGCAGTTATAAATTTCAAACCATATGGAGCTGCACATGCTAAGGCAACACCACAAGCCAAAACACAGTGAATAAGAGCTGAAAGGACCATCATGTGCACACTATAGGGAGTATAGGCACACCAACTGAGACGGACTGGTCATTAACCACAAAAAAGTGCGGTTTATTTATGGATTTTAGGCTGAACACAAGTTTCCAAATAAGTCTGGTGACATAAATATTATCTCAAACTTCAGTTAAGTAAATAGATAAATTTGAGGGCTTACAATGTTTATCAATATTTCTCCCCTGGATTCAAGTCTGGAACTCACTGTACAGAATCAGACAGAACAGTGTACAAGCAGACAGAAACAGAAAGAAAATTTTATCAGAAGAAGAGAACAATTCATCAATTAGGCTGATAAATTATTTAATTAGTAACTGCTAATCAATAAGAATATTCTGAACTGCACCAAGATTGCATTCAAAGAGAGGTAGCAGGCTAGAACTGAGGAATTTGAAGATGCCATCCAGGAAAAACAGAAATTCAATGGAAGGTTGAGAAGGGCTGTAGAAACCCAATCATCTCATGTTTCATATCATGGTGACATGCTCTTGATAGAGCTTTACATGAATCAAAATTCTAACAAATAGGAAATATCGTACATCACTTTGCTTAAGTATGTAGAGATGTAAGCAGTAAATGAATGTGTAATGAAGATATAATTTTCTATCCATAAGTTTAAAAAGAATTTGGAAAGGTTGGCTGTATTAATGGAGTTTTGCCAGAAGGCCCTCAAAACACAAAGAAGATGTCTATACTATTAGCAAAACTCTAAATTCTGAGTGTGCCATTTCCTCCCAGTAACACTTGTCCTGTGTTCCACAGGATGCACATGCAGCTCCAGCTCCGAACGGCATGAATACAGAAAGTGTGAAACAAACCGTATGAGAAGCAGAGGAATGGCATGCCCCATCAAAGATAAATTATCAAAGCTCCTGCCGAACGACTTCCAGGAAGTGACCATGGTTATTCAAACAAGGTGGTTGGATCAGCATATTTCTTGTTTCTATTAGCAACTTAAAAGAGAAGCTTTCAGTGCCAAAAGCATTTTTGTTTTTTAACCACATGAAGACAGGGCAATTCTACTCCTTTATGCAAAAGATCAGCAAAAGCCATGTAGGAGTTGAAAGAAAATCAAATAGAAGAGGTGAGAAAGGGGAACAATGACACTGTGAAATTAGTGCATTTGACAAAGTACTAACCAAATGGAGAAAAACTTTCAGAGAAGATAGTGAAGGAGAGGCTACCCTGACACAAAGTAGGCTTAGAGTTGGTCTGTAGTGGCTGGAAAATGTTTAGATATGATATCCGAGATTAGTATTCTCCCTTCTCTAAGACAGGCTTAATGGGAGGTACTGCAGTTAGAGGGAAGCCTTCACTCGGTATATCTAGCGAAAACACATTTCACAGTGACTCTCATGAGCATTTTATTGGGCACTTAGCAGTAAAGCTCAGATCAGGCAGCCACAGCTAGGCCTCGTCATCCTTCACCCGTAAGAGAGGCAGAAAATATTTTAAAAATAATAAAGCATATAGACTTAAAAGAGCTACAAATTTTGTTGTATCCTGTTGAATTCCAAAGTGGCACTACCGAAGGATTTGCTGACTTTTATTTTTTTGCAGAAAACCAGAAGCCTTGAATGAGTCAATGCTACAGGATCTGCTTTCACTTTTCTAAACCAACACTAAGCCTATATCTGCAACAAGAAGCAAAAATTACAGAGATTTCACAAGAGAAACCGTACCATCACAATGGGAAACTTTCCTTGGACAATCAGAGGTTCTCTGTGAATAAGCAGGTGATATCTCTACAGAAAGAAGGGAGGAGGTGTCAAGTTGGCCCCTTCTCAAGGAAGATCCAAGAAGTATGGCAATGAAACAGATGAATCTCAGAACAGAGGATACGCAAACTAAAGTTACAAAAGCCTCAAAACTGTAGCTCACCTTGTCACCTGGTCACCACACCTGACTGCAGACAGACAGTTGTGTTGAGGCAGAATCCTGCTCTCCCAAGGATCTGTACAAACTTTGACAATTACTTCAACAGGAACAAGAATAACACTTTTGTGAAAAAAAATCTAGGAGGGAAATAAGTTCTGTTCTAAGATGAATCCGTAGGCCCTTCGGCACTTTAGATGGCCCTCTTTGGAGGAACATCAGCGAAGCTGCAGAGAGTTTGAAACTCCAGTGAATGAGTCCCTCTGGGCTCACTAAGAAAAGCTCTTGTATTCACTGTCACTCACTTGTTCGGCTCAGGATAAAAAAGGCATACCAGAAGGCTGCCAACAGTTATCTATTTATATTTGGAAATTCAATAGTTTTATAGGAACGCGAGACCGTGCAGGGGGGAAGTTTGCAAGCTGGAAATGAAGACCCTTGTTCTATTAAGTATAGAGAGATATATAATTTCTCTTACCACTTATTGATATTTCTCCTTTTGATTTACTTTAATTAAGCTCCCTTAAAGCTCACAAGCCTGAAGGGAAGGAAGGGGGTTCCTCGCTCCCTGTTTTTGTAGTAGGAATAAAAATCGCTCTCCAGGCAGGTTTTTCCAGATGCTCACAGGCTGGCTTTTTATTTAAATAAAAGGCCTTTGAAAGACAGCAGTGTAGGACAGTTCACTGTAGACTTGAGGTTTTTCTAACATCATTCCTACAGAGCTCCAATTTGGAGGGTTCTTCAGTCAAAACCTCAGCTGCTATTTTCATCCAGCCATGGATGTCAAGATAAGGGGAGTACACTTTGGAACTTGATACTAGACTCATGCACGTCATCAAGGATGTAAGGGGGGGGGGGGGTCATCTCATCCTCACTTTGTTGTTAACAGAGACTGTCATAACACCCACTGAATTTCTCTTTATATGTATTTTTGAATTCCAGGGTGAGATCTTGTTTCACTCTTTAACTTAATGTCACACTCTCTGCTTCTGAATTTATTTTTAAACATTAAGTTGTTCAAAGGGCACTTTCAGTGATATGGAATGGAAGCTAAATAGATGTTGCTCTGTAAAGTGATATGTTCCCTGAAACTGTTTCTATTGGGTATTATAAAGCCTCAGCAAGCAAACTCTCAGGAGGCATAACTAGGTAATGCATCAACAAAGGCACATAAAAACAAGAGGCAGCTGGGCCGTTATTAAGAAATGAAGCAGAAGTCATTGAAAGTATAGGGTGTGAGTTAAAGGAAAAAAAGCAATTTAGTTAAACAGAAAGAACACCAGCATCTGCATCTAAAGTGGAAGGCAAGCACAGCTATTAAAAGAAAACCCCTATTTCTCTGTGTATAACAGTCTTTTAGCTGCATCCAGAGCACAGAGCAAAGTCTATGCCTGAAGGGCTCTTCAAAGCTGAAATTTTTAGACGTAGTTCCACCTTCACTGAAACTAACAAGAGTTTTGGGGTCTGGGCGCCTCTGAAAGACGTGGTGTGAGCATTAAAGCTATGTTGATATCCACATGGGGGCACAGTTGTACTTGCATGAAGTCCCATTGAACTGAATGGTTCAATAGCCCTTCCTCAAATCCTATAAACAACAACAGGGCTTTACTCAGTTGCCTTTAATGCAGAATGTGGCACTCATCTTGGTCTTATTTTATAATTTCTAACCAAGTTCTTATTCCCGCCATTAACAAACTTTGCTTTTCTCTAAGCTGGTCCTATATCTATGGTATCATGTAATACAGCAGGAAACCATAAATTGAGAGACTTGCTGCTTCAATTTGTGTTTTCAGTGTATTAAAAGCAAATTAGAAGTGAAGCTTATGATCCTCTAATGGAGATCTCTTATGGATGCATACAGTAAAAATTCCAACATTGGTGGATCTATAACCATTGAATATTACACTTTTAAAATTTTTGTTTTAATAGTCATGCAAATGTAGCATTCATTTGACCTGAACTGTGCAAACGAGTTTGAAGTTCTTGTAATCATTTTGCACTCAGAACACTGAATTCATGTCTGGACACTTCAGTACTGAAAAAACCAAGCAAGAAAATTGGAAAGATTTACAATCATGACGATCCAGTACCTAATCCTGCAAATAATTTCTCTGTCCTAGTGTATTCCACATCCGAGACAAGCAAAGACAAAAAAAATTCAGTCAGAGGCAAAAAGAGATGAAGATAAAGACATAAGTATTTTACAGAAAGCCTGAGAGATCAAGAACATAATTAGTAGTTGCATTGGAGTTCTTTTGGACTGTGTTGTAATATGATCAAAAGCAGGGCTTGACGCTTGGCATCCTAGTTATGGTAACACCATGCCCATTTAGATCTCATCAAATCCTTTGGTAGAACTACTTCCTGAATATCAACAGTCAAACATTCTACATCTCTCCTTAGCCCACAGCATAGGTACCATCAGATGAAGCATCTGTTCTTTGCTTCTCAGTCTCATTCAGAGGTTGTCTTTCATTTAGTGAAGGCTCCCATCGTTAGACACAATCTGCGCAACACTCATCTGGCACTTGACCCAGGGTTACAGCAAAGCAAGTACCCTCTTCTGATTGATTTCACCTATCATATGGAAAAGGATCAATTCAGCCTCTTATGGCAAGTTAATGCCTCAAGCATAAAACCAGGTAGAAACATTTCAGAGAGCATCCAACTACGCTTTAGCCCAATCTAAAAGACAGTTTTTTGCATTTGGTCTTTCATTGCCTCTGATTTTTTTTTTTCCTTCTATGTTGTTAGTAGCTTTACAGGTCTCAGGTTAGCCAAAAGATTTATACTCATAACCAAAGCCCAGAAGACTGTATATATATATGGCTTTGCAAATACCACGCTAGGAGAAATAACCATGTTTTCAGCCCTTATTGTGACTAATTCATACAAGCAAAGATAAGGGAATAAGGCCCATCCTTTTTTTCACCAGATCACAAGACCTATGTTAAGCTGCCTAGAATTAGCGTCTTCTCCTTATTTACCTACATCATTATTTCTTTCCTCATTTTTCTTTCTTTCCTTCCCTACAGTCATAGCTGTAGTCTTTTAAAACTGCTGCTTTTAGTGCACAGCAAGAAGATGGGAGAGTAATTAGGGTCTCCATTAAACCTTTACAAGCTTCACGTATATAGAATATATAGCTATGCCTCACCATAGCCTAGACCATACGCAACTACTGACCAAATTATTGTCTCAGCGTTAAACTGAAGAATAGAGGTACTATTCCATTCTGCAGCTTATACATCTCTGTCTATTAACCTGACATAAAAGTTACAGACTCAATTGTTTTTCCTTGCAATTGAGGAAAGGGGTGAGTTTGCAATGGGGCACACACAGCGTGAAGAAAAATTTGTGACCCAATAATTATCCAGTGCCACAAAAAAGAAAAGAGAGTGTTGCTGGGAGGGACAGAGGGAGAGATTTTTAAAGAAATCATACACCTAGGGAAAGGATGCACCTACTGATAGAAGAAAGATGAAAATATCCCATTTCTACTTGTCTACAATAACCTTAATTTCCTGCAATTTAAAATGCTTATTTCCAGTCAAGACAAAAAGCTATTAGAAGGGGCATTACAAAAACAGATAGACATTAAAAACATTTTAAAGGAATTTTTTTTAAAGGCTCATAAGGGCCTCATCTAGTTTCCTCTGAAATCATTAGGATCCTTGCCATAGATTTTTTTAGATGGGACATTAGGAAAGAGCTTCCCTTGAGAGAAAAGAAAATATATGTTTTTCCATCAATTTATGACTCCTGCAATTATGCAAGTGGAAACAAAATTCTGTTGCCAGCACTTGTCCTGCCATAACTCAGCTATTACATAGCAATAATAGCAAGAAACTACCAAACACTGAGAAAACTAGTTTTCTCATTTTAAAAGCATCCTTTACTGTACATGCACGCATTCCACTTTAGAAAGAAAAGTACTGTTTAATTTGTGGGTCTTTTTAACTCTGATTGGAGACTTGACTCACTCTGTGCCCCCAAAAAAGCCACCAAGTCCTGACTTCACACTTACACAGCACCCCCACCATCACTGATGCCAACAGCAGCCCTGCCAAGACCCTAGCCTTTGCTTGCTTTCAGGGAAGACCGTGGGAAGGGTGTCACAAAATCTGCAGTTATTCACTGAAGCTGAGCACCAGCAATTGCTTGATTGTACTCAGTGGTGAACCCCGACATGAGCTGGGAGAGAAGTTGCTTGGTCAGCTTCTGACCCCACTAAGGCAGCAAGACCTGGGGGTGAGTTTAGCAAGAGCATGGTTGGCCTTTATCTGCCATCCCACCTCTGAAATACTCTGCTGCAAGCCCCTGTCTCATCTTCCTGGCTGCACCCGTTACCCACGCATCCACTGCAAGTCCAGCTCAGCTGTGGTGCCCTGCCACAGGAAAAGAACTGGCCTGGGTCTACATGGAACAGCAGGGGTTAAACGGGGTAATATCATTGCCTTCAGGCAATTTATTTAAATTTCAGTGTAAGAACCAGATAACTATCAGCTGATGTGGAAGTGCTCCCACAAATAGTTACTTATTTCAAACTGAAACCTTGTCAGTAGTTTTAATTATCACATATTCTTTTGAGTTCTGTGAGGTTTTTAATTAATGTTGACATTGGTATATGTATATATACCTTGCCCAGGTGGCTAAGGCGGCCAACAGCATCCTGGCTTGTATCAGCAATAGTGCGGCCAGCAGAAGCAGGGACGTGATTGTCTCCCTGTACTCAGCACTTGCGAGGTCACACCTTGAATACTGTGTCCAGTTTTGGGCCCCTCACTGTGAGAACATTGAGGTGCTGGAGCACATCCAAGAAGGACAACAAAACTGGTGAAGGCTCTAGACAGCATGTCCTATGAGGAGCAGCTGAGGCAACTGGAGTTGTTTAGTCTGGAGAAAAGGAGGCTGAGGGGAGACCTTGTTGCTCTACAACTACCTGAAAGGAGGTTGTAGAGAGGGGGGGATCGGTCTCTTCTCCCATGTGACAAGTGACAGGATGAGAGGAAACGGCCTCAAGTTGCACCAGGGGAAATTTAGGCTGGATATTAGGAAAAATTCCTTCACCGAAAGTGTTGTAAAGTATTGGAACAGGCTGCTCAGGGAAGTGGTGGAGTGACCATCTCTGGAAGTATTTAAAAAATGTGTCAATGTGATGCTTAGGGACATGGTTTAGTGGTGGACTTGGCAATACAGGGTGAATGGTTGGACTTGATGATCTAAAAGTTCTTTTCCAACCAAAATGATTCTGTGATACTGTGATACATATTCCCTACTACAACCAGAAACATGCTAGCAGTAGTAATTTAAAATTACAAAAAAAAAAAAGGGCACAACAAAAACAAGTAGGGAGCCATTGAAATTGGTTATGTATAAAATGTTGGCATTGGGAAAAAATGAAAAATAAAATTCCTCCCCTTCTTAAATTTAACTATTATCTTTATTAACAGAAAAGTAAAGCAGTTCAGACAGATACGTGACATTAACACTGATGTGATCTTAAAATTCACTAAAATTTTAGAAAATTGATCACATGCTGTTATAATGCATCATGGTGATGGTTGAACTTAGAACAAAGAGAGAAAACAAAACCACAATTTTTCCCAGATATCTCTTATCATCTTCCCCTTTCTTTGTCTTATTCTTTTCTTGCACAACTACATCTCTACATTCAGAATGAGTGTTACTATAATAGCGATATATAAAACCATGCCATTGCACTGTATAATCTTGTT
Organism: Bucorvus abyssinicus; assembly: GCA_009769605.1. Classification (NCBI taxonomy): domain Eukaryota; kingdom Metazoa; phylum Chordata; class Aves; order Bucerotiformes; family Bucorvidae; genus Bucorvus; species Bucorvus abyssinicus. The sequence continues at coordinate 12,622,990 of CM020030.1, read as the reverse complement.
TAATTTTTTTTTCCCATAAACAGATTGTAAGATAAATTCCATTAATTTTCTTAATCTAAGTGATGCCTTGGTCTGCAAAGAAATTAGTTAAATAGAACAAAAGAGATACATATTCTTCAGTACTAAATTTTCTTTACTATAAGGAAAATACTTTTATTATGCACAGAGGACTGTAACTTATACCTAAACATGGTAAACTTCCATATTCTGTTTTATGTATGTATCTCAAAACATCTAAAAGGGAGCCTGTAATTGCCTGCATATGCCTCAACCTAAGATAATTTTTCTTGATTGAAATGCAAGAGAAAAAAATTAACTTTTAAACTGAAAATCTTTGAAGCCCGAAACAGACTGGCATGTACTGTTTTGAAAGCGTTTAAGTAGACTGTACAATCAGCTTAGCTTTTCTTTCCCCCTCGCCCCGTGCCCCCCCCCCCCCCCTTTCTTTTTTTTTTTCCCTTATGGGCTTGTCTACAGAAGAAGAGATAATGGGGAGGTGTATCATTCACAGTGAACTGCTGCTCGGTAACTGTTGCATATTTAATGTTAGGCTGCAGCCATGGCTCACATCTGTGAGCTCATGTGAGCTGGCTCACATCTACAGTGCAAATAATTGTTTCCGTATTTGTAGGTATTTTCTCAAGATTAAGCATTACATGACCACACTCCACGTTACTTTTCCCCTTACCAGCCCATCAGTACTGCAGAATTTTACCTACTGCATAGTGCAAACCACACCAACAAACACACAAAACACATATTCCCACTTCCCTTGATTCTCCTCTTGCCATGCCATAATCCATCTTCCAAACTGGCAGTACCCCTACCCAAACCAGCCACCCAAGTGGAGCTGGTGTTTCATGCCTCATTTGTGGTTACCAACACAAGGGCATCTGGTGATTTATTTGGTACTTTGCCAGGGCCCAGGGCAGCTGCAGAATACCAGCCTGCTGAAGCCAAGCCAGACCCTGGTCACAGAGCAGCGACTGACCCATCTGCAGTCACAACAAGGGGACAAGGCACAAACAGAGCTGGAGGAAGGTTACTTGGGATAATTTCTCCCAAACCCCAAAGTTCAGGGCTGGCTGCAGATGGTCAGCCCAGCTGCTCGGCTTGGCAACATTTGGCAAAACACAGGACTCATCCATTAGCCAGTCATAGGAGTTAGGAAGGATAAGGAGATGTCATCATGGGACATTTGTATTGCGATCACCATTATTGTCCATGGCAGTAGACAGGTGAGAAAATCCAGCCTTTCTTAGTTAAACAAAGGAGGGTTGAATTCATCCTGTCAGTGCGGGCCTTTCCAGATCAACTAGTAGCTTAGAAAATATGTGAGCTCGGAGGATGGAGGACAACTATACAAAGAGCATGATTATAGATACTATTAATTGCCTTGGTGTAATTTAGGAATCACTTTTTGTGCAGACTCATCAGTAGTCTCCTAGAGGTAGACATGCTTTATCATCTTCTTAATGGAAACACATCTCTCTTACCAATGGATCTGCCCCCATCATTTTCGTAGGCTAATAACAACTAGGATGGCATTTTGTGGTAAAAGGAGCCACATGCTTTTGAATGAGCAAAAAGCTCATGCTCTCCTGCTGTTCCCGCAGTTCTGGGAAGAACCTGTCCTAAATGTGAAAGATAATATTTTCCATGAAGTTTGTTTTGAAGCATGGCAGAGGTATGGATATTATCCTAATTATTCTAGGGGGAGTTACCTATCAGATGCTATCCTGATTGATAATTGACTTTTATTTGACAACTGGATATTCAACAGAGTGGTTTAACCATCAGCAAAGCAATTATATTTGGCTGAAGGAAGTGAAGCTGATGCTCCTTCACAACCAGGTTAGTGCTTGCTAAGCAATGTGTCCGCCTGGCATTTTAAGTGCATAGTATATATCACGTAATGCTGGCAGAAGCTTGAGAAAGCAGCTCTCTGGTGGCTGGAAGACACGGGTTCAGTTAGGTTTACAACGGGAGAAGCAGCCAGCAGTCAGCATTCTCCAAAATGACAGTTACTAGGGACACATCTAGCTCTTACTAGATCCTTGTTCTACTTGCTAAATAAAGACTTGTCTTTTAAATTAAAGAATCCAGTTTCCGGTGGTATGTGGTTTTCCTTGTACGTTGTATAATTTTTCATACATATTTCATGCACAGTCTATGCAACACAAGATGAATATTTCAAGGTTTTGGGTTTGATTTTTTTTCAGGATGTCAGGAAAAGGTGTCTCCTACTGTTTTGAATAAGCATATTTTTTTATTACTCCTTTATTAAATCTTTGTCCACTGAACAAGGAGGAAAATTAAGTATGACTTGACATACAGGCTTAGCAACTGTACTGCACAAAAGTCCTACTTTGAAAATACTATGATCTAAAGGTAAAATGATTTGGTTTTGCAACAGTGTAAAGTGCCTCATTGATTTTATTATTGAAATTAAAAATACACAAAAGTACAAATGCACATCCAAAAAAAGAAATAAAAACTGTGCAAGAGTGCAGTGTGACTGCTTATTCACCAAAAAAAATTTGTGTAAAATAGGAAAGATTTAGTCTACAGCCACACAATGTCAGTCTCCTGTGCCTGCTCAGCCTGTGGCAAAAAAGCATAGCTGGGTTGGATGACTGAAACAAGATTCTTGGGCCACTGCTCTTGATGTCTTCACGATATAACTAACGGTGACACAGGACTGTCTGGGCTTAGAAAATGGTAGCCTTTCTGAGAAGAGCTCCTTAGGCTGTCCAAGGACAGAAGAGGAATTATGTACAGATGCTACCCCATGCCAAAGAGGCAAGAGGAAGAGGAGAAAGAGATGTGACAGAACACTTCCTTCTATAAAGCTGTCTGCCCACTCTACCCATCAGCTATCATGGCAGGTCCCAGGCTCAAGTAGGCAGCCGTGTACACTCTAGCTCTATAGCAAGTGAGACTTTCATATACACATGCAGTTCTGTCCCATCTCCACAATATAGACATGGTCTGTTTTGTTCCCACAGCTTCCCCTCCTTCTTATGGAGACAGGTGGACAGAAGCCTTGCGGCTGGTTTCTCAGCCCTTTAATTTCTCAACATGAAAAACATCCCATTAACTGTTGGTCAAATATTCCTCATTTCTTCTTCTCCTCCCTCAAATATTGCCTATTCAGAGGCAGATCTCATGGAAGATAACTCAATAATAACCGGCAGTGGTCCACTGCTTCATTTTCAGAGATGCAAAGCTGTCATCTTGTCGCTGTGTTGGGAGATTATGAAGATGGCTTCAGTGCAGGCATTTAAAACCAAGCTAGCACACTGTTCTTGTCCGATGCTCTTGCACTGCACAATGGACATGCCTGAAGGCAGGCAAGATGGATCCCACCCACTCTGTCTCATTTCCAGCGTGCCTGAGGATTCACTGCCCTTAACTCTCTACATGCATCAAGCAATTCTGACAAAATAGTGAATGACTCCTACAGAGCCACGTAGTTCGCTGCTACATGGCTGTTCAGCACTGGGTTTTGGGAGAAGCAGGACCAGTTATCAGGCTAATTGGCAGTTATATCTGCGTTTCTGCAAGCATATCTTTTAGCAGATGACATGAGAGCAGGGAGCACAGAAAGTTTCTTTAGGAAGACCAGAGTGAACTCAGCGCCATACGTATTATGTCATTCACCAGAATGGTGACAGTTGTCATAAGTGGAAGGGCAAAACTCCCCGTTGTGGGGTGGGTGACAAGGCGTCAATGCTTGGTTCAGTTTGGCTTTAATACACTTCTTTCCTATCTTCATTTTATACCCCCTGTAGATATGCACAAGGTTCACTGTGAAATAAACGGAGTTTTGAAATGATTGCTGACAATGTCTTCATGCTGATATGATTTTCATGGAATTATTCCACAAAATATTTTTTTCCCTTAGATTTCATTGCCTGAGAGCAATACTAAATTTTTTTTAAGGGCAAAAATTAAATACCTTTGTACAGCTGTAATGATCTACTCTACATGGGATTAAATACTCCAGGAAATATCTTGCATGTTGCCTCACTGATACCTTGAAATGCACTTCATAACATGCTATAATATTTGTAGTCTCAAAAAAGGGGTGTTAGAAACCTGTTTCTTTTCAACCCTCTCACACTCCTATTGTCTCCGCTCAGGTTTTTGTTGGAACAGTTCACCCTTTATTGCTCCTCCCTCTCAGAGCTGTAACCCAGGCCATCTGCAGCCAGCTTGTTGCCCTTCTATGAACCATAGCCAAGCACTGGTGTCACAGGATTAAACACTCTTCTTACTACTGGAAACAAATACAGACCACACTAGAGATACAGGGGAGGGCTGCTTCTTTGGTTCCTTGCAAGTTGAGTTCTCGGACTCCTGCATTTCAGCTGAAGCTAATGGTAGAGACGACAAAATACTAGATAGAATAGACCAGCTTTGTTTATTATTAACTCCATGCTAACTAATTTACTATACTTTGAAACCATCTTTGGACTTGTGGGTGGTTGTATTCCACTTGTATTTCTGCTTTTCTGTGTGCTTTCTGGCAAGTCATTTAACCTTTTCCTGCTGCAGATCTTCTACCTTCATGATGGATATAATGATGCTCACTATCCTTTTTTAACGTGTTTTGTCAGCATAAAAGATAAAAAATGTTCTTTAAGTGCGAAGGTGTTATTTATGAATTACTTTCCACTGGCAGGGAAAAGTGAAGTTTTAGAAAATGGAGTTTAAAAAAACCCCCGACATGGTATCATCTTACATAATGAAGATAAAATGCATGAAAACCTAAGGAGTTTCAGAGTTCATTGTTCTGCTGATAGAGGAAAATGAAGATGTAACATATGCCTTTAACTCTTTTGTTTCACCAGGTGTCCTATGCAACCTTTAATTGCTCAGAAGAAATAAGCACATAAGGAGAAGTGCATTATTAGTCAAAAAACCCCATGTGCCACCAAGTTCTGCGGTACCATACTCCCTTCCTCCACAAACATTAATTTGAAATCAAAATTTACACAGTTCAGTGTCATGTTTCTTAAGATTATTTTTTTGCCATAAACTTGAGTTGTGTAGATCTTGTCTAGACCTTTATGACAGAAGATAGGCTGTCGCCTCAGGAAGCCGTGTGCACAGCTACAGGAATTCTGTGGAAGAGAGCAGATCAGGTGAAGCAATTTAAACCTTTACTTTTCCCAAGAAGTCACATGAATAATAATTTCTTTTCTCAAAAAAAAAAAAAAAAGAGTCTCTACAATAGTAAGTCAGTTACATATATTCTGAGTCCTTGTGAAAGGATGTATGAAAAAGAAAAGGAAAGGTAAGAAATAAGAAAATGGCTATGGTTGAGCCAACCTGTCTTTAAATATAACTTACCCAAAATATTAGACTATATTTTATTTACATCTATTGCACCCCTTGACTTGAGCATTATCAGACCATGCTGTCCCACCACATCCATTCATATTCCTCAAAAATGTGAAGTAGCTGCTGAAACAGGAAAGTAAATCTTCAAATTTGAAGTAGAAGCTTTCCCATTGAACTTTCCAACATATGGTGGGAGATGATCTCCTTCTAAAGAATTTGTCAAAGCTATATAATTCAGTGGTAACAATTGTAAATCCCATTTGACAGAGTGTTACCAAGTTCAAATGGTGAACTTGTTTCAAATAATGAAAGCAGTCTTTAAGCACCTAACAGATGATGTAGACATGCTCATTTCCACATGCTTTTCTGGTGTACTTCAAAAAGAGGAGAGTCTTCTGCTGGCATATGGCTTGTATAAGGCATTTGGTATTCTGGAGTGCTAACCTGTGGGATGTGAAGCAACTTTGTACAGAGGAGGTGGTTTCCATCTACAAATGCAAAGAGCTAACATTGTGTTTGCATATCCTCAACAGGGCCTCAGCATTTATTCTTTCTTAATTTTCTTTGTTGACATATACTGTGAATTACACATTTCAGTACTGCTTCGAGCTTTGTGATAACAGTCATCAAGTGGAAGACAATTTCTAATGTTTTGCTCTTTCATACTTCCCTCTTCTTTTATTCTGTTAAACTCTCCATTATACCCTTCCAATATGACTACCTGATTATATCTCCTTTTAGACATACTCACTTCTGCTCTCCCTTTCACGCATCAAGCACAAACCCTCATTACCAATTATTTTCAGCAACTTATCTATCAATTTTGAAAAGAGGCCATTGTGCCGGCTGGTTATACCCTTCTACATTTCTCATTTAGCTCAAGAATTTGTCTCAAGATTTGTCTCCTGATTCTGTTTTTTGCTGACGATGAACTATATTGGCAGTGAACTTTGGGCCCAATACCATTCTCTTGATATTTTTCACTATTCTTTTGTAGGGTCTGGACTATAACAGCCAAACTACCTTTCAAATCCATTGCAAGCTGAGTAGGTTCCAGCTGAAATATTGTTTCTCACTTCAGTGTGGATGCTAAAAGTTTCAGACACACCCTTCTTGCCTCCCACTGAGGAGGCAGGAAATGTGACTTTCAGAAGAAACTTTCATTTGAATATGGATAGCCTTCATAAGAGTCCATTGTCTTTTAATAGGGCAGGATCCTCAAACATTGACAGTACACAAAGCAGCTTCAAGAAAATATTGTCTTATGCATGGGGTAGTCTCTCAAATGAGAACATCTACCTCAACAAGAACTTGAAGAACATATTCTATATAGTTTCAGATGGGCTTTAATGCTTTTTCAGAAAACAGAAGCCTTCACGACATGATCAGACAGCTCTACCTATATGTACAGCAACTGCTCAGCAGATCATTTGTGTCTCTGGATTACAGTATGATAACCTTGGAAATAAAAAGGGTGAGCAGAAGTGAGTGTGTCTAAAAAGATATAATCAGGTAGTCATATTGGAAGGGTATAATGGAGAGTTTAACAGAATAAAAGAAGAGGGAAGTATGAAAGAGCAAAACATTAGAAATGCCACATCAGAGCAGAGCTTTCAGTTACAATTGCAATGTCACACTGAGTGTTTTGGTAGTGAAAAATCACTACTACATAAGTTTGAGATATCATCTAGGCTTCACCAGCACCATCCTTCACAGCTTTAGATGTTTTCATCTAGAAAAAATACTGGAAAACATTTAAATTTACAGTATTATATATCCAGATCTATAGCCGAGCATATGTTATGATAATTTAAAATCATGTTGGGCAGAATATTTCTGCCAGGTGTTTGATATAAGTGTTTGACATTTCTCCTGTCATAATCTCCACATTTCGAGTTGGTGGGTAGCCTTATTCATAGATTTCCACAGCAAGGTCAATCATAGCTTAAGAAGTAAATGTAAACCAACCACACTAATGCTCTTCTCACAATGAAGTAATCAAACAACTCAGCTCCTTGTCTGGTATGAAGAAATATTACAGAGCTGTTGAAAAAAATTCTAAGCTTCCTGTTCCAAGATTGATTTCCAGTTTGATGCTGTTCCCCTCTTTGAGTAAGCTCTTCATCTAGAATTAAAAAAACCTAAGCCAAAAAGCTGTCCAAAGTCTAGCCAACTCTATCGTGGTATTTCCTGTTATAAACAAGCTTTTGGAATCACAGATCAAAACTTGACATCTGTATTGTTGTTTCTCGTCTCAAATTAACCTTGTTCTTATCGTTCAAACTCACGTTACACAATTATCTTTGAAGGATAAATTATAGTTTCCATTATATATACATGTATCATCATTGGAATGATAGATAGTATAAATAAACTGTAAGCACACATTCCACCCAGGCTTATACCAATGTGCATTTGCTTGTAGCATTTTGTTAGAGATACTGCTGACACACACTGCCTACTAATTAAAATACCACTCACCTACATGTAGGCATGATGGCTGGCATGGCCAAGGGAAATGAATAGTCTGTCACACTTGCTCCTCCTTTTGGACTCGCACCCTGTTTTGAAAGCAAACCTAGTATGAGACCTAGGCTTAGATGAATCCATCTTATAACAAGAGGCTCTCACACAAAGAATTTCCCAAGCTTTTAGTCATTTCTTTTTATTATTCTATGTTTATATTTTTCAGAAAGACTGGTTTAGTTCTTTTCCCCTTCTTGCTTATTTTCTTGTGCCATGTTCTTTCTCTTCCTCACCAGCTGGAAGAAGAATCATTAGTAGCATCAATGATGATGATTTTGAAGGTAACCAAAGATTGTGTTTGTGCTTCCTCTGTTGGGCCAGAAGCCATTCATCACCTCCAGCTTTCCAGTCCAGCAAAACCTGCATCAGAACTCTCCAGCTCAAACTCTACACAGATTGAGTTAATATTCAGAGGTAGATTTAGGTGCTCTTCCAGATACAGGTTTTCACAAGCCTTCTCTTTGACTCCTTTTCTTTCCCAGTTTTCTTGGCTAGGGACACTGGTTCTTTCAATTATTGCTTCTTTAGGGGGAGGGTTTCCATCTTTCTAACATCATAGGCTTATACAATCTAGAAGATACATTACTGAGAGCCCTTTCCTAACCCCTGCCTATATTACTTCCATCTGCAACACTCATTAGATCCTTTAGTAGGGGCCAACAAGTCCATAATTACACTAGATTGTATTTAAATAATTTGTCAAGGGAGAATTTAACTTATCCTAAGATAACAGCAATTCTCTGAGTTACTAAAATCTCTCCCTTCTTCATTTGTATTCCCTTTTTGATCCTGTCTGTTTTACATTTTCAGACTGTTATCAGATATTCTCATACACAAAATGAATTACTATTTTACTAGTTTTCTAAAATACCTCAAAGTCTATAAATAATGGAAAAAATAAGTCAACAACAACAACAAAATAGAAGCAAGCAGTTTAAAATAGTGTGCCACTTTTAATTCTCTAGCTGTCCTGAACTTCCACTAAAAGAAAGGAGAAAAAACCTAAATAAAATAGGAAGATATTTTTCTTCCATTTATTTTCCATAATAGAAGATTCAAAGATTGGTATACAAGAGCAGTGGAATGCATACCACTTCTACGGACCTAAACAAAAGCACCCACGGAGAAAACAACTGTTTTCTGCAGACAAGTTCTTAGAGACAAAAGCATTTCTCATGCAAGGCCTGTGAACAGGCTGTCAACAAACTCCCCTTGCTAAGGAACGCCCACACGCAGCTGTACCCACCGCTTTCTGTAGAAGGTAGTGCTTTCCTTAGCATCCTTTTGGTGGACCAAAACTCAGTAGCAAAAGTAAGTTCTACAGACTGCGAGAGAGTCACCCATACTAACGGCATGAGCTCAAACATAACTGGTGGATCCATAGATGGGGGTGTGGATGAGGGCCCCAGGGAGCTGTTCACGGCCATTAAGGCCTACTCAAGGCCCTGATATAGACTAAACAATAAGAAAATAGACAATTCAGCCAGATTCAGAAATAATAATAATGAAGAAAGAAAAATACATTACTAGCTTTGTGTGAATTTCAAGACAAACATTTGAAGATCATTGGGTAAGATACTGTGCTTTGGGACTATTAATGGAAGTTCCAAAGACTGTGCTTTAATGATTTGAATATGAAAATCTTGGTGGGAAAGTGCCCAGAAACACACATTCATTAAAAGAAAACAAAGAGTATGTTTCCACCTGTTTTGGTTCACTGTTCTCTAAACTATTCAACCAGTAGCCACAGACACATCTTCATGTGGCCTGGGAAATATGCTTACACAAAGGCTTCCAGAAGACCAAAGTCTTCTTCCACCACATCAAGAAGCCATGCAAAAAAGTATGCTGAAATAGAAGAGGAACTCCCAGTACTTGCACAGACCTATTTACTGATTCACTGTGTATTTGTTCATCTTAGTTTTTAACAAGAAACAGAACACAGGTCACTGGATATTTTTTCAACTAGGATCCAAATAATATGACTTCAGCTATTTTTTCCCCCACACTATGACCCTATCACGCAAAGGGTTTCATAGGAGAAAATACTCCAGAGTGCTTAGACTAGGGTTGGTAACTAACTAACCACCAAATTAAGAAGCAAAGCTAATGATAAGAATGATCTGATCTCATCCTGGCAGCAATGTTAGTTGATCAAAGCAAGTTAGAGGTGAAGAACTAACGCATGAGACTTGCCAGTAACTTCAACTCCACCTTCACCAGTGGTGAGTGACTCAAGTTCTAGCAAATACATTACCATATTGGCAGGACTGAAATAACTTTCATATGAGTGATAAATTGCCTCTGAAAGGACAGCTGATTTTGATCCCTCAAGTACTTTAGAGGGCCGTGCTCCCCTAGTACCTTGAAGAACATAAAGTTATGAACAAATTCATAGTCAGATCACAAAAACTCAAACGCTAGTCTGTGTTTTTCAGTACATTCAGGCTATTCAGTAAATAAGCATTTGGAATGTAACAGTTTAGAGATAGAAAAGGAAAAAAAAAAGCACCAATAATAACAATCACTAGGGCCATTAATCTCCTCAAAGCTACCTGCCAGATCTTGGCAGTAGAAGCAACAGACTTGTTTTTTTAGAAAGGATGAAAATACAGTACTGTGGCTGATTATTTCTCCAGATATATTGGTTTGGCTCTACTTATATAGATCTCACTGGCACACAGTGTCCAGAAAGTAAATTAAATACTTTAGAAACATGAAGTCCTCATGTCAGATAATGGGTCTTTAAAACAAAGTATTTACATAGAGATTTTACATTCAACATTGTTGTCATAGTATATTTTGACCCCAGAGCAATGGAAAAAATGTAGAGATGAGAAGTGCACGAAATAGCACAGATTAAAAGAAAAACAAAATCCACAAACCTTCTGCAAAAATTAATGGCTTGATATAAAACCCTTCTAGCCAGTCAACAACCATTGCACCTGGATCTGCTCCTGCAGAATTTCTGATGGTAAGAAGATTAAAGATGATTCTCTCCATGGCACCCAGACAACATCAAAGGAATGTTGAACATGAGAAGGCGAAATAAAAATCCATCAACAACAAATGTCAATGCTTGGCACAGAGCCAAACCACTGCCTGACCTGAGATTAAGGACTGGAGCTCTCAGACACGTGGAGGTTTTCAGAATTTAGCAGATATTCCTAGCTTCCCTTCTGTGTGGATTCAGAAGGATTTTTTTGAAGGATCTGGACTAATATGCAGTACTTTCTAGTTGGATAAAGAGAGAATCAAGGATCTGTTTGAATTCCCTAATGAAGTATAAACTGCTTAGGAGACTTCCCACAAGATCACATCAGAAGTCAGAACTATCCTCCTAAAGAACTGATCTTAAAACGTCTCTCTGTGGGTATGCTCCATACACACGTGCTCATGTGTTTGTGCTTTAGAAATGTTGATTTGTCACTTTAAGTTTTAATATGATTGCCAGACTGAACCAGGACATGTTGTAAGGTTAGGATAATAAACAGAGCAATTTCAGGAAAGCACGTTCTTACTTAAAACATCAGCTTACACCAAATATTTCATTGTGTATGAGATCATCCATATCAAAACGTCACCATTTTCTAAAACAAAATACTGCTTTTCGTGTTGGGAAAGGTTTATATTAAACTCTATCAGCCTGGACTGATGCAGTACCTCGTACTATGAGAATCTTTTTTTCCCTTCTGGTGGCAGAGGCCTTTCTTGATTTTGAACTGTCAAACAGAGGTACTTCTTGAATTGAATATGCAGTCCAGTCCCAGAGTACAGCTATCCTATATCTGTCATTTCATAAAACAAATCTGACTTTAAAGCTAGACTCTTCAAAACCCTAGAGAAAGGAACACCCTAATACATCTTACATGTGGATATGGAGGCTGAAGTCTTCCATAGTTTATCTTCTTCCCTCAGGTTCTCTTATTAAAACTTTTCTCACTGTGAAACAAATTATTTCAGAAAATAGTAAACTACAATATTACTAAAAATACAATAAATTAAACCATGAAAATGAAACTCCAATAAGAGGTGAAACAGAACCAGGTGCCATTTGCCCATGCATCTTCACTGGCTGCAGTTTCACTATGAGTTTCCTGCCATCTTGCTCGAAGCCCCATGCTCTTCCATAGCAGTTGTGCAGGACTGTTGGAGTGTTATCCATAGACAGAATGAGCCTGATGCTTCCCCAGCATCCCATCTTCTGCCTGTGTTTTGCAGTAGTCTTCTTACTTCGGTGTGCTGTGCACATCAAAACAGGGTTTGCAATGGATACAGATACAAGAACACCCACTTTGTAGATCCCGAACTTCGCTCTGCCGGCTACCTGTTCGACACAGTCAGGACATGTTCAGCAGCAGATCTGTGGTCATATAAACAACTTTACTGATGAAAATGCAAGTGCTTGTAAACTTCCAGGACTTTGAGGCTAGGCATCAAATTGGTGGGTGATTTGAAGATCTGAATTTTAACTCTAGATGTTTCCAGGAACAGTTAGAAAGAGATAGATGATCTGTGGTGGGTTTAGTCCAAAGAGGCTGTGCTTCCTCTGTAATTTTGAAAATCTGCACCTGCTCTTGAAGGATAAGATGATGACTTTTTCTTTACTGTGGGAATAAAAATAAAATACTATTTCAGAAGGACTCAGTAAAGCAATTCCACTCTAATAAGATCCTGAAGAAGTAAAATCTTTTCCTCTGCAGCAGAAATAAGGTGTCCCACAAAATTTTGTTCCATTTGTTGGATTTTAATTCACTCGCAAATAAAACATGTAGTTACTTGAGATGTACATAATACATGTTTACCTAATTCATTTGCTACTCAGTATTTCCAGTTCAGATTTGCTGACATTTTTGGCCCTGACAGGTGTCCCTGAAAAGAGTGCAGCTTCAGTAAAGATCATCCAAATCTTGCCAAAAATCATAGTTTCATGGGCCCAGAAAATATCGAGGCTGAATGCGATCATCCTACGCTCCCTTTCAAGGTCTCCCAAAGGTACAGGGAGCTGATGTGGGTGTGAGAGGGAAAGGCTTTAAAACCATCTTTCCAGATATAGGTCAGCTGATGGGTCCTCTGGACATGTCACTGCCCTCTTGCAGGGCCACGTGTGGGCACATAAGGTCCTCTTCACTCCTAACTTCAGTGCCTGCGTAGGCATGGGAAGGGCTCAAGCCCTTTCAAGATAAGGGTGTGTGCTCACATGGTCTCTCTGTTCAGAGGCCCAGAAAAATTAAAAAAAAAAAAAAAAAGATTGCAGAAGGAGTAAAAATTCTTTATCAGTCTCATCGAAATAGGTTTGTGTATCCTTTCCCTGCAACCCTATAATGTCTTGTTACCTCAGTTATTCCATAACATTATTTAACTGATTTTCATAATTTTGACACCTTAAATTTGCACATCAGGAGGACCCGAAATTCAGGAGAAACTTACTAGGTCCGCATTCAGAACTGAAGTACATTTTGTTTCTCACCACTGCTAGAGACACACAGTTTTTTCTGTGTCAGCCAAATCAATTCTCAGATATCCAAAAGAAAAGTCTGTGAGTTTATTTCTATCAGTCATCAATCCAACAGAGGGTTAACGCAGGTTGGTTATAATCATACGTTCATGTTTATAGTTCTTTTATATATAGATGTACATACATGTACACAAAACTACATTATAATACATATATATACATTATCATATATATGTATATGTTTACATGCATCTCATAAAGCAAAGTCAAACCTGTCATCAGCTGAATGCTTAACAGAGATATACTCTCTTCACTAGGGAGTACTGGTATAAAAGCACAGTGTATGTTATATTCTGTAGCAGATTACCTCAGCTCTCTCCATTTCCTCCAAAATCTTGGTAGAAGAGGAAATTAAGGGAGACAAACTGAACTGTGATGCTTAGGGAGTCCCTTGATTCTGCCTGTCACAGTTTTAAGCCTGCTTGGGGCCTCAGGGGAGTCTGGCTGTTCTTACTCCTCCTCTGCCAACCAGACAGTAACGGCCCACTGCTTTTATTCATTACCCTGAATGTAATGCACTAAATTTAACAAGTAACACACTCAGCGGGAATTTATTGGCCTTTTGCAGCGTGATCGCAAGGTAGGATATGGATATGGATTCCAATTACTGCTGACACCCAGATAAGAGGAACGAAGCCTATATATGATTGTTATTAATCAAAGGTGATATCTGGTATTAGGAAGAAAAGAAAAACAAACCAAGAATAATTTAAAAATACTTAACTAAGTACTTTTTTCTGTCAAAATGTCAGTTGTTCCAAATAAAATTATGCTGGTGTTTTCTAGCTAGGAATAATAAGGATAGCGTATTATACAAAAATGGAGAGAAATAAAATGTAAATAAACCCCGTTATTGATTATAAAATGATATGAAGAAAATTCATGACCTAGGAGATGTAATATTCTGTGAAAAAATTAAAATAAAATTATGCATACATTCACAGCTATAGAAGTATTAATGATCACAAAGAACAAAACAAAACAAAAATTCTGCGTAATATATTCCAGAGAGCTGAGATTCATATTCATCTGACAGTATAAAAAGGATAGGAAGAAATTAATTTTTCTTGTTCACATCTGGAGTTTAAATAGGTACACTATGAATAGGCCAATATGATCAAGCCGAAGATCACTGCATCAAAATTCCAGAAACTAGCAGATGTGAAACACATGTGTATCTCTCCCAAACCTCTCCCCGGTGAGCACAGAAACTAACTAAGCTATATGTGATTACACTCACTTCATAACACTGCAACACACAGCATATTAAATACTACAGTCATTCAGAGCAGTGAGAGGCAAAGAATTCAGATTCACATTGTTTAGAACTGCCATTCACCTTGGATCTAGAAGATGAAAGTCCTTTCCAAACTATCTAAACCATTAAGTTCAGCAGAGTAGGACCCGAGAGCTCGTGAAGTTTCTCATTACTTTCTATTACTGATATTCAGGCTGACCTGATATTACACAGACAAAGAATATTTATTTTCTGTAACAGCTCCTTTCCATTTTCAAACCATAAGCAGGATGGATTACTTTTCAAAACCAGTGAGTTAAAAAACATGAAAATTTCTGAAAAGACACAATGATACAGTTTGCTTGAGATTCAGTAAGTCAGCTATTCACAAAGAGGCCCACAGACATGACTTACTTATATAGTTCAAAAATTAATCAGAAAAAGGGAAATGGCTCTTCCTGGCCCAACCCTACGAGTCTTTTCTGCTTCTTGAGAACCTATTCCCTGTGTGGGATTTATTTCCCAGTCCATTCAGCACTGGTAAAAGGCAATGTATTTGCCCACTGGGAGCAGAACTGACACCAGCAGTTGCCTCAAACAAACCATTAAGAACTTTCCAGTGAGACTCCCAGAAAGAAATCTGATGCAATAACTTGGAGAACAAACTTAAGAGAGCTTTGACAATTTTCCTGTCCCTAATCAGACTTATTCTATAATACATTATTATCATGCTATCGGCATAAGACAGAGCATATGTATAAAACTTACTGCACATATAACCTCTGTTAGCTTCCATCTTCCAGGATGCTCTCTCTCACTTGTGAAAAGCAAGAAACCAGTTTGCTGATGTTGAAGATTATAATTTTCATCTCTCTTGTGAGGAAAAATGTCATAAGCAGATCAGTGATCACATCTTATATATACAAGATAGATAAAATACAAGTTATAAAGATTTACACATCTCATCAAATAAGGAGTATGTGTACACATGCTATGTGTGTATAGATACTATGTCTATATTGCGATGTGTATATGAATGTTGGATTTTATGAGAGCATAAAATCTTAATTTTAATGAAGGCAATTACTTAGTGAAAAAGAAAAGCTATCATGTCTTCTCTCCTAATTTTTGCCATTTTACCTGGTACATGAAAGTCTTTTGAGGCTGGGTACAGCAGGAGAGAGAAGAGAATAAATAGAGAGGAATAACATATTTTTAGGCAAAATTATTTTTAAACAGACCTGATATACATCATATATTGTATATTGCCTACCACACAGTATTTGTTACGTGTGTAAGAATGATGGATTGCATAAGAGCATAAAATCATTTTTGCTGTATTTGGTGATGTAAGGTACTACTGGTAAATATGCATGATTTCAAACTGAGAAACAGTTGGGTCAGTGATGCAGCCTTGGGTATCAAAGAGATCTTTGCTTTTTATTAATAGCTCTAGCATTTTCTTTCAAAATATGAAGTTTGTCACTGAAGGAGTAATGGAAGGAGATAAAATTTTGATTTGTCAGCGCATGAGATACATATAAAACTTGAAGCTAGAGAGTAGTGTTCACCACAGCTTTATAAATAAGGACTTTGCTAAGCGATGACTTAGTAAAATACATCACTTCCCAAAAACTGGCTTTAGAGAGATTTTGGATGCCAAAAGAAGAGTTACTTCTCTTGTCCCCTAGCTAAAATGTGTGCTGGATTTTTACAGTCCTTGCTCACAGCAAAAGAAATGCACAGAAGTCATGTTTCTGTGACTGTGTACACATTGTTTTGTAGAGAACATGAAATAAATGCTGTTTCCTCATATTGCAACTAGATGCTTATATGGGAAACAAACCCCAAGGGTGGCTATGGTAGCTTGTCAGCATTGCAACAACTGTTAAAACTCCAGCCTTTTGTTCTCAAATGTTGCCGTTAAAAAAACAACAACATCTTCTGAAAAAGGTTACAATTTAAAATGGTAACGATACATTCATCTCAAAAGAATTTGTATTCTGTCTGCAAATCAGTCAAGACACGGTGAAAGAATTTAGGGAGAAATCATAGCTGAATACATAAAATCCTGGGAACAAAGACTGGTACCTGCATACAGGAGACAATCGGCAATACCCATCAACAGACAGAGAAATGCATTTCTCCTTATTCTTGTAAATACAAACCCCCGTAAATTCTGGTAGTTTCTACTATATATGACACCATTTTTGTTTACAGCACACTGTAGACGGATACGGTGCCCTCCTCTGCACACACCATGGATGTATATTAGATCCAGACTCTCATCACTGGAATAAAATCACTGAAATGCGGATTGGGTTGATAACTTTAATGCAAATTATTTTTTTCCCCTGAATTTCTTACAAAGCTTTTAACACACTAATCCTTAAAAATCATTTAAGCAATAAGAGTAGGAGAAGGCATCATATTGGAAGGAAATAATTTCATGCCTGAGATGTGTTGTGAAGCATGAGGACGAAGAATGAGTTACTTCAGTCACCTGAGAAGTGCAATGATTCCCAGAAATGCACTGCCTAAAGTATCTTATTGCTGTTACTGCATGGAAATTATTTTAGAAAAGGTCACACCTATGGAGCTAGTAAGAATGATCAGATATGAGTGATTAAGGTGGCAACCATGCAGCCCATAATTCACTATTTAATAAGTGAGTTCTTCCATCACGCTTTTAAAAATAAAGTGCACATTTTAAAGATTAAATAGAACATCCTTGCTCAGGTGAAGCGCCACCCTGGCCAAGCATGACTGTCAAAGCTCTACTACAGCAGACGAGAAAACTCATTGTTCGAGCTGCTGTATCTCCTCCAGAAGACTTCCATGGTGGCATTTGTCCAAACACAAATCAAGTGTTCAGGAGATGCAAAGATGTTTGTGCTTCCCAGAAAGGCAACTGCAAAGGTGAGCCTCACTCTATCTCACCACCTCTGGAGTGCTGATGCTGGTGTGCAAGATATTGCCCTTGGGAAGCACCCATTTCCCCTTCCTCTGAGTGATGCCTCTGCCCATGTCTCTCTCTGAGAGCAGCCGCGGTGTTCCTGGGCTTAACGGTGCTGAAGGAGTAAACATTCGTGTTTCACCACTGAATAGGCAAGAGACAGTAGTGCTTTCTGGGTCAAAGATCTGTTTAGGTTGGGAGCAAATACTTCAGATTTTATTATTAGATTTAGTGGAGTTTTTACCACAATTTTGTTTCTTTTGCAATGAAAAATCTCTTTCATTCTGCACAGGTGAAACAAAATTTGTCTTACTTATGCAGATTTTGTATTTAATAAAAAAGACGTTTCAGAAAACCTACAAAAATGAAACTTTAAAAAAACCATCCTTCGTTACGTGGCTAACAGCTGCAGTTTGCTTGGCTGATGTGTCATCCCATGGATTCCACTATGGCATATAATCAACTGTTGAATGGAAACAACACTGATTTTAGAAAAAAGTGTAATTTTTCTTTTGAAAAATTTTTAACCATAGCTAGTTCTTTTAAGTTATATAATGGATCTATAAAGTTTCACCTTTAAAAATCATAATCCTAGTCTCATTCTTGTTATATATTGTAATTGAACCCTACTAGGTACTGTAACAATATTTTCTTCCTTATTCATGTAAATTTATGAAATACAGCATGCCTGACCATTAGTTTCAGGAGAGTTTTGTTTAATTCTATGATTTTTTTTTTTTTCATTTGCCTGATAATCTAAGTAAAAAAAAAAAAAAAAGGCTATTTTAAAATTTAAAGAACTAAAGGGAAAAAAAGAAGTAGTTTCTTATTTTAAAGTACCGTATTTTGTACTACTGCTAGTCTGGTACGGATTTAAGAAACTGATCCAAGTATCTGAAGAACTTTCAACTTTGCTGTCACAATGAAATATTTAAATTAAGGGGCTTATTTTTGCTTCCCTTGAAGTACTACTCAAAGTACCTCAAAAGGATAAAAAGTAATAAGAAATCAAAAGGATGAGGCATACTTGAGGAAGTATTCTCACAGCCCACACTCAACGTACCTAAGTTTAGCAGCCAACATCCACCACAGAGGCAATATGTAGAGGCAGGTTCTGTCAGAGAGTAGTAAAGAACATTTAACCAGGATGTATAAATTTGGAAGGTGCAGATTCCCACCATCTCCAGCCACACTGTACATAATCTTTTATCGGTAAAAACAAACATTTGCAGGAATGTCACAAGAATTTTTTTTTCCATTATTTTTTCCTTTGTAGACATGCTGTAAAGTGGTGGGGGTGGAAAGTTTTAAAGAGCAAAGAAAGTCTCACATTCAACATAAATTTACAAGACATTTACTGATTGCCGGAATACAAGAAATGCTGTAATTTACTCCTTCGATCTTGAACTTCTTCTGTTATTTGATTTTTAGCAACTGTTCTGGGAATAAACAGAAGCAAGCGTGTTGGTCTCAGCACCTGACAGCAGGCGAGAGCCTGAAAGTCTTTGTCTTTTGGCATCAGTATGGAAGGACTTCAGGGACTCAGGAGGACTTGACAGCTTTGCATCCTCTGGAAGAGACTAATTTGCTGCCAGTTGTGGTAAGCAGTGTATATTGTGGTGGGTAGTGGGCTTAATTACCTACAGGAAGGGTTCTTGGTTTATGAACTCAAGCTACTCGAGCTGGAAATCATGAAATGGCAACAATGCAATCTTCCTGGGTTTCTTTTTTCTTTTCCCCTCCTTTTTTTTCTCCCTTCTTTTCCCCCAATGCCTTGTGATCTGGTTACATGCCCTCATTTGCAAAGGTTGTTGGGACAGTGTTAGGTTGCCCTAGGCCAAGCATTCAGATTTCTTATCTGTATTTTATAAAACTTAATCCCACTGGCAATATTTGCTTGATTTCTCTAATGGTTCCAATGAAAACAGTGTTTCATTTGGCTTTAAACTCTCATCACAGAAGAAACATTACCGGACTATGCCAGGATAGGAGGGCCAGACACCAAAATCAACTCTAAACAAAAACTGAAACTACTTAGACTGTTTATTGGTTATAAAATCTACACACACACACAAAAAAAAAAAATCAGTGATTATACTTACAATGGCAAATGTTCCCTTACACTGGCTTGGTGGCAAGTTTACTTCTTTTTTTTTTTTTAAAGTAATATACCACTGATGTATTGTGACATGCTGTTGATGTGGCATCAAGCAGCTTCCCAGCTCAGAGCTGTGGGGTCCCAGACGTGGCAATGTTCATTTAAACCCAGCAGTTGGATAATTTATCAGCCAACTGGCACGTGGAGTTTCACATCTCTTCTGCAATTCAAGAGGGACCTTCCCCTCTGGCCCACTCCCTCTCTGAGTTTAACCCTTCAGCAAAACTTTTATGCTATCATTACAATGAGTTCTAATCCACACTAAATATGCTAATCAAGAAGTACCTCAAGGACCTTTTTTGATCATACATATATGCTAAATCTGCAGCTTTTGGTGTTATCATCAGTGAGAAGTCACTGTCTCTGCTCTGTGAAATGCCATTTGCTTTGTCCTGTATAATAGGCAGGTTTTAAACATACTAATTTTTATCAACAAACTCAGGCTGGGAGATTATCTCAGAAGGACACGTTCCATGCAGGCAAGACAGATGCCCTGTCTGGAAGCTTTGACCTTCCAGTCAAGAGACATCGTCACAAATAATTTGGTGGGGAGTGGGAAGGGAAGCTGAGGAAAAGTGTCCACTCTGTCAGCACCTCCATCCACACATCCATAGCATGCACAGAGAAAACTCCGGATGGGAGAGCTCTGTGACATATAAGAGTGCAAGTCCATCAATTTTTGCAGCTAGCCTTTCTTTTTAATTCTGAGATTCCCCAGAAAGAAGAGTGTCAATAGGAAACACAGATGGGGTGAGTCCCCGCAGCACTATGGTGTCCCCTGCCAGATACAGTCAGCAAGAAGCTGTGGCCCCAGAGAAAGAGATACATGACTCCTGCACCAATGGACTTGTGCTTCTCTGGAAAACTCTCTGGGACTTGACAGCTTTGGGAGACAAACCTCTCTTGCTTTTTTCAGGACAGGAAAAACGTGCCTCATCCCATGGACAATGTAAGGAAGTATCTGCTAGAGAAATCTCATGGAATTTCCTTTTGATCAACACCTTCTATTACAGGTTTTTCCATAGGCAGAAAATGGGTTTATGCTCTGGCTTGGAATTGGTAAAACTGTAAGACCGCATTACGCTGCATATAAATGGTGGAAAAGAGCACATTTGAGAACTGTCCTGAGGAAAATGGCTTTATTCTACGAGTTCGAGGCCCTGTCTGGTGAGGTGCTGTGCCGCCTGCACCCACCCCAGGGCCTGGGTGGTGGGGGTTGATGGGGTCCAGTGTCAGGTGGGACCAGCCCCCCATCTCCCAAAGGAGAAGAGGAAAATCAGGGAGTTACACATGGAAATGTTATAGCAGTTTCTCGTAGCTTTGCTCCCTTGCCACAGGTACCACGTGAAGGCGGGGCTCTGTGTGCTATAAGAAACCTCTCATAAATATTTCATACTCCTGAGTCAAGTAAAAAATGCCTGCCACCACCCTTTGCATTTCTAGTATTTAAAGGGTCACTAATCAAGCAGCGAACTTACCTTTCCGACAGATCTACATACCAGACAATCAATATTCATCTGGTGCGAGCGATACTCTTTCCCCCGCCTGCCCAGCATGTGAATGCAAGCTGGACTGTCTCCCTTTTCGCTGGGGATTAGCACAGCCTGGGCAATGAGCCCCGAGAACTCACAGGGGTATGCTGTGTCCAACACTCCTGGGAAAGTGTTTGCAATCGCCACCAGCCACCACAGTGGGTACAGGAGTGGCGAGACTAGGAAGGGTTAAAGTTTTGTCTGTGACACTGAAATTGAGGCCAGCTGTAGGTCATATTCACGTCCCAGTCACAGGAAAATGAACCTGTGAGACAGAACCTAATTATCTGCTAAACCAAAAGCCAGTCTCAGTTCAATAACTTACGACAGAGCTGGCAGCCAGATATAGCGTTGCCATGGTAACGCCAAAAAAAAAATCCACTGCAGTAGAGAACAAGAAGGAAAAGAAGGAGACTGTAACCCTAAATATGCTGTAGCCATTTGATCTTGGACAAGTGGATATGTCTAAAGAGCCAGATTGCTACAACTGTCTATCCACTTTAATATCCTCTATAATTACTGAAATGAAAAATGCAATTACAGTGTGCTCTGAGCTAAAAACCAGGAGTAACTGGCTAACTGGGAATTAATTTTAGAAGGAACAATATCGGCTGCTTTCCTCTCTCAAAACATATGGACTGAGAAGTGTGTGGGGGCTGGAGAGCAGAGGCGCCTGCTTCCCGCTAGTCCAAAATCACTGCATGCCAACCAAACCCTTGGTTTTCCCTATCACCTTCCCCTCCTCCCTCTCTTTCCATCCACAAGCCATTTCACACAAGAGAAAAGTTTACTAGAGCAAAGCCCTAAAGATCTCACTTTGGAGACCATGTCTGAACTATGTGAAGTTATGGGTGATGACATGAGTTTAAAGCTCTCAGCAAAATGCCCTGAGTACGGTCCCTTACACGAGACACACAACAGACCACAGCTCACCACAATGGACCCATGCTCCTGGGAGCCATGGGATGAGGGATCCCATCCTCCCAGCACACTCCTACTGGAAGCTAAGCACAGCACTCACAAGTACCACCAGTGCTGGATGTGGGGCTTTTCCCAGCTGAATCCCCCAGCAGGAAAACAAAGGATGCTGTCCTCAAATGGCTCACTGAGCTGGACAGGCACACACACCAGCAGCTCAGCTGTGGACGACCATCACCCGGACCCGCTGGGCTCTTTGGCACAGCTGTGAAAAAATTCACGAAAAATCAGACACCAGCATGTACCAAACACAAAGTCAAAAGTGTTTTGAAATATATTCAAAATATATTCAAATGGAATATATTCCAGATATTCAGAAAGTCATATATGGATAAACATATATGTGCACATATTGCTTACTGCTGTGAGGACCACAAAACCGACCGCTAATCATTTTGGGCAGAGATGTGGGTTTGATGTCAAAAAGGTCAGCAGTGATTTCACGAAAGAACATATATCTGATTATGTGTGTGCATGTTAAAGACAAAGATTTTAAATGAACCATCATGGTTAGAAAAGTACAATTAAACCAAATAAACCACTTATTTTGTTCAGCATTTCTGTATAGGTGTTTCCAGCTTGCTGCTAGAGTTATCTGTGCTATCCAGAGCAGCTTGCTGAACAGCGAGACTTCACCCCCAGATGCTGGAAACTGCGTGGTTTCAGACTCTCGCATAAGCATGCTATTCAGACTCAAAATGTCCTTGCCATTACTAATTTTATGAGACAATTCTAAAAAAATAATAGTATTCCAAGGGGTCAGGACAGCAAAATAATTTCCAGTCTGAGAGTGCAATTAGGAAATATTATTGTCCTCATAGTTTTACCTGCACAGGCTTTTTTTCTTCTTACTGGGTAAGCAAAATCCAGATATGGCAGTTCTTTTTCAGAAAAAGCTCTCATTCTAGTAATAATGCTGTCTGAACAAGAAATTCTCATATTGGTATGGTGCCTTCTGAAGTGGGTTATGTATCAATTGCTACTGCACAGTGCTGTATATGTAATGAAAAAAAGAAAAATTAATTCAACAATATGTTATTGATATTCTAGCCTTTTTTTTTTTTTTTTTGGGGGTGGGGGGGGGCGGCGCAGAATGTAAAAAAACCCACCACAAACCAACCCAAACCCCACAAAACTCCAGAGGCAACACGTTATGTAGATCTCCATGTCTCTGTATTGTTTGAGATTAGTATCCTGACCTTGTAAATACTTACCATTAGTACCTAGTCCAGTGAGTAACTCCATTCAGGTGGTAAAGGTGTCTGGTATCTATAGAAAATTTGAGCACAACCTTCTATTACGTGCACAGGTTTTGTTATCAGTAACATAGATCAAAGGGGCACCACGGTGTTATTTTCAATGAGACAGCCTGACACTTGGCATAAGTGAGGTCTCCTAAAGTCAGTGGGCCTGAACCGGATTATGCCGGTCATGAATTTGGCCTCATTTTCATCACAGAAAATATAAATGACCTTGTGCCTTTCTCTCATTGAGCTCTGTATTTCTGAAATGTTAGCAACTTGCTTTTCAACCAGTCCAAGAACATACCGAGTCTTTTCAAATTGTGTAAAGGGTTTTTAGGAAAATGTCTTCTGCAACTGCTGGAAATTGGCTTTAAGGCACTGGTTTTCAGCTTTCAGTGATCTAACACAGTAAGCTGATAGCTCATTTTTGAGAGAAATTTTCTAACAATGACGCAGAACCTTTACTACGCAGAACACTCATGGGAAATCGAGAGGTGTGCAAATAATGGCAAAGAAGAGAAAAACTATTGGGAAAAAGAAACATTTAGTTCAGCACAGGGAACAGAAGTTCTGGGTCCATTTAAAAAAGCAAGACAAAAAATACCCTGGTCCTTACACATGGGATAAGGAACAAAATCTTGATTTTGCTGCTCAAATGTATTTGTTTCCCTTCTGAGCCTGCAGACACTCTGAGACATATTTCCCAAAACAGTGGAATGCCCTTTGCCTCTTGATTACACGGATCTGCTGAGAAAAGACAGGCTCATACAGGGGCTGAAGCAAAGGAAAATCCTAGAGTGGGCTTGCGGCACTGCTGCACAACAGAACTGCCTCTGTTTGCTGTACCTCTGATAGGGCTACTGTTACGACTGGAGCTTTTTTTGGGAAAGGAAGCAACCAATCTCATCTGTGATGTTAGCGGCACATTTATCACTAACAAATCCCTAGACTGTACACTTTAAACTGCTTGTTGCAGCTATGAAAAGGGTAAACTAGTTTGCTGACATAGTATACGTTTGCACAGCTGAAATCCAAAAGTGTGCCTTGGTTGATTTTCCGACGTTTGTACAAAGCAGTAGGAAAAGCTCAATTAACGAAATATGAGAGCATCGCTTTTTCATGGCAGAAACATTAGAGACAGCTATTGATTAAAGAGTCTATGTTTTAACATCAACATTAAAAAAATAAGGAAGAAAGTAACAAAAGAGAAATCATGATTTGACCATTACATCAGTAACAGTGGTCAAATGCTGGCTTGTGTCTGTGCATGAAACTCCAGCTTACATAAACCTGATCTACACAGAAGTATCCACTGACGTATTTCATTACACTGTGCTTTCATCCAACTTCCCCTTGAAAATATAAGCTCCAAAAATGAAACTGGTTGTAATAGTCTGGAACATTTTAAGGCAGATAGATACCTTCCTGAACAAAATATGTTGTTTGTGGAGTTCATAAGAGTCCAGTGGAACAGGACAGGTAACAGAGGACTCAGTTTTCTCTGTATAGGTGTCTCTTGCCCTTTGTGATGCCTTGGAGTATCTGAGACATCTATATGAGGCTGGCAGATATGTCACACAGTCCATACGGACTTGCAGTCTTCTGGAATGGCACCAGTAGGATGCCCTCAGGCAAATGGCATGAGACATCTCCAGCATCTCTACATTTCAAAATATTTCTAATGACTTATATCTCCTCTGAAGTCCCAAGTACCGAATGTAGCAGTTGCTGCCAGTAGGACAAGTTTTACTGATCCTAACGTGACTGTACAAAAACTACAGGTGAGCCCCAAAGGAGATGTTCTGCAGACAGAGGCAGAGACTGTCGAGCCCTGAACTCCAGGGATGCTCATAGGGCTGAGCAATCTGATGCCCTGTGCCTTTCCAGAGGGTTCAGGAGCCTCGACTTGGTGCTGCACTAACCACCCCACAGCATAGCCAAGTTAAAAATGCGCACTGGGTAAAACAGCTACCTAGATCAAAACCTTATTTGTTTTCTGAGCTTACTGTAAAGCAGAGGGCTTGCTTTTGCAAGAGGACTTTGCTATTGTGTAGTTATATAGCCCCGTACCAAATACAGTTTAGATGTCTAGGCAGAAGGGATGGCAATGGAGTTGTCGCCTACTTTGTCCTAGGCATACCGCGGGAACTAGATTTTCTTACACAAATTGCTCACCACTGTGCTGAACAACTAAGATTAAATTCAAAGGTTCTTACTATGCGGTCAGGTCTGACAGAAATACCAGGTAATCATGTGAATCCGTTTTGATTGGTCTCATCAACCATGTTGTAGTATGTCCTGAAAAGCTGGCACTATACAGCAGACTTGCTTTACTTGATCTGTTCCTAAAATCAGCACTTACTATTAGATGTTAAATTTTGTTTAAGAAATAAGAACTCAGGGACTGTCTTAAAAATGGGACCTGTGAATTACTGCAGATATCTTTAGTAAAACCATACAATTTACAAATTGTCATGCCATATTTACTTTAAAAGGCTTGCGTACAGTCTACATGAATCACCCAATACTGCTGCGATATTAAAAGCTAAAAATCTCTGTTTAAACTAAACAGTTAATATTTAAACTGATGTTCCATTAAAAATATTTCAGGATAGTTTTGCATCATGTTAAACGATACACAGTGAGGCCACTTGATTTGTTTCTATTTTTGTTGCGGTTTTTAGATCCTGAGCAAACTAGCTAAATATTGGATTTCTTTGCTTAAATCTAAACAGAACCTTTCAGTCAGTTAATACACATGATTTAAAATCCCTTTTTGGAGCTAGTATTCTGTTTTGATTCCATCTTCCACATAAACTTTTCATCTCTTTCTCGAAATCTACTGTGACTTGTTAGGTATGATGTTCTGACAAGGCCAGCTACGGTAAGAAATGCCTTCTGGTGGGCATTACACTGTCCGTCACGTAATTTGGGGATATGTTAAGTGCTGAAGGCTCAAGCTCATAGTAAGGAGCTTTTCGGGAGTGGAAATAGCTTAAATTAGTGTTTTGTAAAAATGGTGACCACTCTTCAACGTGTTTCAATTTGACAATGACATCTGAGCAGCTGAAGCCAATGCCAAAACCTTTAACAAGACCAAAGCATTCCTTTATGGAAACTACAAGGTTGCAAAATGCCTCTGTCTTCCAGGGCATGAATTGCACTGATAAACATAGCTCTGACCGAACCCACCTTAAAATCTCTCCCTTGTACAGAACAGTGTGTGGCTGGAAAAGTTTGCCAATAAGCTGTATGTATCAGAAAAAAAAAAAAAAAAACATTGGCCTCAGGTAAAATCTGTCCTATAACTGCACATTACAAATTCTACCTGTCAAGAAAGCACTTAGAGAAAACAAAAGAAGTGAGCATAATGATGCAGGTTGCATAGAGGTGTTATGCCTTGGAAGTCCATGCAAACCACTTACACAGGGCTCCAGCATTTTCTCAGTCCTCTTCAGTTGCAAATGGATCTGCAGAGCCTGGAGAAATTTATAATCAAGAAAAGACACCATTGTTATGACACCAAAAGGCTTCATACAATTAAAGCAGAGGTAATTAAGCAAATGCACAGAAGAAGAGGAGAAAATTCTGCCAAGGGTGCTTAAACAGGTTGGTACCACCTATTAGTGACGGCATGACAGTCTGCGGGAGACAGGAAAACACAATAGAGAAGTATCGCTATACTTGTCCTGATCTTATCCTTTTCCCTGGGCATGCGCTAGTGGCTATTGTCAGAGAGAAAAGATTCTGGGCTAGATGCTAGCAATTTGCTAGATTGTTAGCATTTCTTTCCACACCAGCACCCTGCCTTTTGCTGCTTAAGATGTGCTGTGATAAAGCCAATGGACAGTGTCTAGACAGCTCATAGCTATGGCCTTTGACAGACGTTTGATGCACCAGAGCTGTGTTATAAATGCATAGTTTTAATGAGTTCCTTATTGGTTTGTTGGGAGTATTGTGCAGCAGGCAAAAGAGACATAAAGGAAGAAAAATCCTTACCTTTTTATTCCACACCTGTTGCTATAGACACTGCTATATGTTTCACACTACCCTGTTTAAGGTGCTTAAGCATGGAATGGCCACTAGACATTTTTAATCTTGTGCATGTTAAGGACGATTTTCCTTTTTTGGCTTCACAGAGGAATGTATCTGTTGGCAAATTTTGGCACAGCTTCTCATTTGGCTTAGATTCCCATATATGCATTACATTATGCCACCTTCCCTCCCTCTTTTTAACCAAAGCGTCCTCCAGATTGTTTTGTTTTGCCAAGCAAGAAAACTGAAATTTTTCCGAGTGTGGTAGCTCCTCATGCAACAATTGGAAAGAATATTTCAGGGTCATTTTTGGACCTACAGTTACTGAAGGTCTGATGATACCTCAAAGCCTTCAGCTGGGGCAGAGGCTAGGTGTGCTACCTCCTCTGTGAAATAAGAGACGTGCTCCCACAGACATCCTTCCTCCAACAGAGCTGTTGTGCTACATTATTAGACAGTTGGAGCAAAGCGAGCTTTGAATTGTATTTACTTACGCTTGACGGTACCAAGTGTGCTACAGTCACTAAGATCATTCCCCTCCTTTCTTGAATGGGGAATATCTTGCCTTTACGGTATATACTTACAGATCAGGCAAAAGAAAGGGGGGGGGGGGAAAAAAAGAAAAAGCAACTTTAATTCCATTTGCATGGGGTTTCTTTTTCTGTATTAAAACAATAAAAAATGCAGTGGAAATTTTTAGAAATTCTGGGCCATTTTGAGTGCAGAAAGGAAGTCATAAGCATGACAACTTATTGCACAGTGGGAAGTCATGATGCACCAGCACTGCCATCTCTTTGGAGCACCCCACAGGCATTCATGTCCAGGGGAGCAGGGCTGTGAGCCATGTCTTTCCTTCCTTCCAGTGCAGGCTAGCTACTGCCTGTGGAGGTGGTAAAAACATAAGGTTGATAAAGTCGCACCGTCAGCCAAAGAAGCTGTGTCCATCACTTTCAAAGGGATGTCAGAAAAGTGAATTTCCTTCCCATGCCTACACTGAACCAGGTCCTGTGATGCACTGCTTACACACACATGTTTCTGTAATTTTAAACTCTATGGAGGCTTTACAAAAGTCATTGTATAACACAACCAATCCTTGATCAAGATCATGGAAAATCTGAATAAGATACAAAAAGAGCAAGACCAGTTTTGGAGCAGTATCCCAAGATTTGTGAAATGACATTGATTTCCATTCAAATCAGGTCTTTTACTCTTCTTGAAAATGTCAAGGTGTCAGCCTTAGCCATTACCAGACTGTGATTTATAGTTGAGACAAAGCGATAATACTCAGGTGACTGTCTGGAACTGTACTGCTGTGTCTGGAAAGGCTACAGATGACAGCCATCTCCTTTCTTAACCAACTTGCATTTCTTATCTAAGATCAGTCTTCCCACAACCCTCCTCCCCAAATCCTTGATAGAAAAATGATAAAACATATAGGCTTGAAGATTTACTGAGACCAGACAAGTAAGCCTTGTGAACGGAGTAGGTTACAGAACTTTGGAGAAACATATTAAAAATAATCCTTTAGCGAGCTATATCCTAGCTGTTTGGATGAATACCTGTAAAATGTGGGACTGATTGCCTGGTTTCAACACATGGGTATGTTTTAATCCATCTGTAGGATCTATTTCTGTAACTCGAGTATACTAGAAGCACAAAAAATGCTGAAACCAAGTCAGTTTTCGAATAGTAAGAATAATACAGCTGCTGCCATTTCCTTCTGAAATTAAACACAATCTATTCAATAGATAGATTAATGGAGGTTAAAAATCACCTGGCTAATATTTAATCCAACACTGATGAGATAATTCTCTAATTTTTCCCCCTGTCAAAACTTTTCTTGAAGAAAGGCAACAGAAGTACCTAACAGTTTAGGTGCTAAACTCCTAATTTTAGCTGGAATTAGGCACCTTCAAGTGGCTCAGACAAGCCTTTTTCAAATCCATTTCTCTCTTCATTCCTTCAGCTATACTTGTGGTCTCGGTAGAGTGGAGTGAAGCAGAGAATAAACAAGATACATGAGAAAGTCAAACAAAAGAAAAGAGGATTTACTAGCACAACTAATAATTCTATTCCTAACATCAGATCTCTCATTCTGATATTAGTATTTGCAGAAGATATTGACAAAATGAGAAGGGTTCAAACAAGAGCAAGCAACATGATCTGATCTTCCCCAAAACTTAACTTACAGTAAGACAATGAAGACAATCTTAATAGTTTTCAATGAAAATGCTAAGAGGTGAAAGCAAATGACCATTTCAAATGTCAGGAAAAGTTTCAGTAGTTGATGCTGAGCAACTTCCAATTAGAAATAAAGCCTATGTAATAGACTACTGGGACACTGTTCTTGGGGCTATTATGGCTTCTCTGCCATCACAAATCCTAAATATACACACTAACCAAACAGAAATTGTTGGTGTTGACGTGGGAGTTGCCTGGTGAATGCCTTGGTGTGTTTTATGGAGGAAGTCAGACTAGATGATCAAGTTTGCCTTGGCAGCGGACATGTGGTGTTTCTGCTATGTGTGGGAGACAGAAGGGAGGAGAGCAAGGGAAGAAGTAAGGGGGAGGAAAAAAAAATGGAAGGAAAAAAGTGAAGATGTCTGGCTGTCTTTCTTGCTTAATGCCTGTAAGCTGCAAGCCTTGTGTGTTACCGTGCTTCCTGATTCAGTGAACTGCAGGTGGTACCTAGAAGCAGAGAGGGTATAGGATGTCATTCGGCCTCAGATTGTACCTATGTGGGTAGAGTCCAGGCAGAAGAGGGCAGAGGAGTCTGCAAGTCATCTCAGAAGACTACTGCAGAAATTAAAGTCTGCTGTCGCTTCATAATCTGAGATGGGTGTCAGCTGAAGTATTTTTTTGCTATAGTAAAATGATATAGAATTGAGACACACAGGAGACTGCTTCCATAGCAGCAAAATGCTGACCCCAGTGACTCTCTATGAAACTGCTCCTTAACAGTTTTTTTTTCTTACTAGCTATTGCAGAGACCATTAGGATCATTCAAAATCTTAATCTGAAAAAAGTAAATGTGGATACCAAAACAAAGAGCATTGATGGAGGCTAGATGAATATTGGCATGTGAGATCCCATAGCTTGTTCAGATGTGGTCCTCCCTCTTCCCAGTCACTGCAGTAAGTTATAGTGAACACCTGAAGAACAAAAATGAATGTATAAAACGTTCTCTTACAACACAGTAAACCAGGACCTCGTACTGGCCACTGAATGCTTTGCTAGTATTTGCATTATACTGTGGTCTCAGAGATCTAACCAAAGTCAAGGTCCCATCGTGCTACTTGTGCTCCTGGTTAGTGGGTGGTGGTCCCCATGCAAAAGAGCCCACGGTCCATCTGGACAACACAGGGCAAGTGTCAGGGAAGGAAGGTAAAGATTGACTCACTGAAATGGAGCTTGAGGGAGTTGTCTCCATTCATGCTGGGTGCCAGGAAGTGACCCTAAATCTTTAGCCATTGCTGCAGGAAAGAAGGGCACGTAGGCAGCAGTTTGGAAACATTTGAAAGGTTTTAAAAAGTGTTAGTCATTGCATGTAGTAATTTTGATTTCCCACGAGCATTTAGGGAACGATTACCAAATTTCAGAAAGCCAAAATGCAGCCTTTGGAATTTATTAACTCATAAAAGCCTACCAAACCTCAATACAGAGACACTAGCAACACCCACAAGAAATCTAACCCTCTGAGTCAGTCAGGAGAGGTTTCCAACATTGCATTAGTAACCTGTTTCACTTCTAAACGTCCAGCAATTTTTTTTAGAACTGGGTGCCCCGATGACTCCTAGAACATCAATATTTTGACCGTGTTCCTTTATTTCAGAAAGAGGCATAACTTTGAGAATTAATATCCAAATTAATATGTTGACATAATAAACACCAGAAAAGCACAGTCTCCGAGGTTTATTTAAAACCTGACAGCAAATCCAACTCCCTTAATACTCCAGTGTGTGTATATAAATACGTGATTAAGAGCTACAAGCACTGTGCATCCTCTGGTTTGTAAGAAACCTTCCCAACAGAGAAATGAACCCTCCACTTGCAGTGAGAAGCTGTAAATCCCACCGTGAAATGGCTGCCCCGGCCATTTCACACACCAGGCTTGCTAAAAGCTGATGCCCGTGCTGTTGGGGTCCCATGCGGATACGGAGGGCGAGGTGCTGTGCACGGCCAGAGCTGTGCCCGGATTAGGCTCACATTGTCTGCCTGCAGGACGGCAGACGCTGTGAGCCTGCTGCGACGGTCTACAGAGCAGAATCGCCTGCCTGCCTGCCTGATGTATGCCCAAAGCAAAATTAGGCTTCTCGAGGGTAAGGACCAATTGTCGAAACTTCTGGAAATATGAATCCAAATAAACGCTGGTAGCAAATATTTCATGCTCATGACTAGCAGAAAATACCTCTGCTGAAGAAAGCAGCAGAAAGTTATTCTGTAGTCCCCCCTCCCCATATCACAGTTATTAAATCTGATGTTCCACAAATGATCCTCTGTTCTGACTGGGAGGCAATCAGGGCTATCATGCCATTCTTTGGAAGAAAATGAGCAAGAAGAGCTTTATCTGGAAAACTGTGCCTAGCAACCTACATATAACCTCTGACAACTGGTTCTTTCTGAACGGGGCCATGGGAGAAGATGAAAATTCTGAAAAAAAAGTTACAAGTAGGGCCAATTTATGTCTTTCATACGTTCAGGATAAAGAACCACCATGGAGACAAATGCAAAAGTGGGAGCAAGGCTAATTCAAACTCCTAGGAGAACAAAGCTGGCATCTTGGAGGGCTGTGCAGTGGGGCTGCGGAAAGGGCTGAAGCAAAGAGATGATTACCATCGAGGAAGGGAAGAGGAGTCATGACAGCTACTCACTAGTAGTATTGTGATTCTGTTTCACAGAATAACCTTTAGCAGAAAAAAACAACTAGGTCATCCAATTCTCCAGCATACCTATAGCAACCTGTACACATAAATTTTAGAAGTAGAACTAGAAATCTTGGGTGGATCCCACAATCAAACTGATTTCTGGACAGAAAGTCATTTCTTTCACATCAAAGGCAGTTTGCAGAGGAGAGAGAGTGGGGAGGAACAGAGAGTGAACCATGAAGACTTCCACTGCTAACTGTCTCACTTGTATGAAAATCAGTATATAAATTGGAAAAACAGAATTTGCTTTTCTGTGCATTGAAGATACTCTCTTCATCTGATTTACCTTTATCCGATGGAGATGCTTTGAGTAAAGGGATGTATTATGAAGATGTCCATTCTCCTAGGAAAGTCTTGAGTTTGAAATTAAATCCTGTGCTAAACTTTTCAAGAAGTATCTACCTTCACTGAAGTCTTTTCATGGCCCCGCTTATTTCTACTTTAAACTTCTCACTTATTGTACTTTAAGCTCCATCAGTGAATGCAAATGGGGTTTCACTATACGTTTAGTCCATTCAAGCATTCTTTGTTACAGTTCCCACCCTGCTGCATTATGTGAGCTCTGCCACGGAAGTCCAGCAGTCGGTTTGTTTTCTGCTATTAATAAAAGATCCTACTTTTCCCCACTTCTTTGAAGAAGTTGAAAGGGCACCATGTTAGAGGGGGAGGTGGTGGGGAACAGACTGTGGTGTAATCCCCAAACGCAAATGCTGTCTAGATTAGAAACCTCCCTGAAGAAAATTTACAAATGCTAAGACTGTGCTTTTTGTGCGATGAACACTAGAGCAATAACTTAGCCACATACTGGGTTTTGCTTAATGCTTAAGGAGCCTACTAGGTGAAAGGAATTAAATGAAAAAAAAAATCTTCCAGTTGGCTCTGTGCCGATGCCATCCAACCCTTTCAGAATCCAGTGACTTACTAGTGCAACTATTTTCATATGTATTTCATCACTAAGGTATCTTAATATAATACTTAGGAATCTGTTAAAATAAATAAATTTAAAAAAAAAAAAAACAAAACACAAATGGGATTTACATCTTGCCTGTGTTTTTATACAGTCCAGGAAAAGCTTAATTAAAGGGGTGGGACATGTCTCTGCTGAATAGCTGTTTTTCCTTCATACCTTCCCATGCATGACACACACACATCCAAGAAAAGAAGCTGGGGGGGTGGTGGTGGAAAAAAATCACCCAAAACCAAAACCAAATTTACCAGCCCTAAACTAGTCAGCACAACCTTGTCTATTTGCTTGGTCATTTAAATAAATGAATATGTTCCTTGTAGATAATCACAGACTCATTGTACTAACTAACTAGAAGACAAGTACAGAATATTATCTGCCTTTTTCCCTATAGGATACTCATATTGTTCAAACTATCATTACTGTAAGTAGTTTATTGTACAATTACGACTAATCCTTAACTCCTACATAAGCAGGAACAGGAGTAAAGATTGCAATCCCGAAAGCCTACCACATAAACTTTAGTCTATAATCGACTGGATGATTCTGTGATTAATTTTAAATACTACTTAATAGGTAAATGATGTTTATAAAGATGAAATAATTTTATCAGTGTTGATCTTAACAATCTTATGTTCACTTACTCTCGAAGGCCTC